>JASKUP010000013.1:0-10000000 GCA_030448955.1 Trichopoda pennipes | reverse complement strand
TTAGGTCGGCCCACAGGAAACGTTTATCCAAATTTTGAAAAAATTTAAAACATTATTTTTTAATTAGAGAAACTGCATCAAAAGAATGAGAGTTGCTTTTGAAGCTTGTACAAAAAACTTAACGTTATAAAACAAAAATTTCTACCAAACAACGTTTAAGTTTTTTTTTTTAAATTATTTTTGCAAGCAACAAAGAAATTATGCATTTTTTTAGTATAAAATATAGGGCTTTTCAATGAGAAGTTTGTTTTTAAATTGTAGCAACATGGTAGTTTTGACATTTACTTTTTCAACGTATTCGTAGTTGATGCATTTGCAATTGTTACAATGAATTCAATTCCGCATGAAAATCGCATTCAAATAATTAAAATCCACTGTGAAATTGGTTAAAGTTACATTTCGTAGAATTCGTGATATTTTCGGACAACATAACCGTTCTTCTGAGACCACTACTAAGAATTTAATCGTTAATTTTGTGTCGACAGGCTCAATAAAAAATTTGCAAACACCAACGCGTGTTCAACCGGTTCGTTTAACTGAAAACATTGCAATCGTTTGCCACACTGTTCAAGCAGATTCAAATTTGTCCATTCCTCGAGGTTCTTCAAAACCAGTACATGGCCAATTTTGCATCTTTTTGACTTTTCACATCGCCTTAGATTCGCTCAATTCTTTCAAGAACAACCGATTGGTTTTGCTGAAAAAATCATTTTTAAAACCTCTTTTTCACGTAACAGGGTATTTCAGCAAGCAAAATTTGCGCATTTGTGCTTCTGAAAATCCTAGACCGTTTATTCGGAAGCCTTTGCATTCTCAACGTTTCACTGTACAGTGCGTTATGTGGTCTGAAGGCGTGATTGGGCCATATTTTTCGAAGATAAGGCTGCAAATGAGGTAACGGTCAATGGATCACGAGATGCTAACAATTCAATTTTGGCCTACTATTGACGACGTGGATATCACTGACATGTGGTTTCAACAGGACGGTGCTACATGACACACAGCCAATAAAACGATCAATTTATTACAACCAAATTTCCTGATCGCATAATTGCACGACAATCAGCAGTTAATTTGTCAGCCAGGGCGTGTGATAAAACACCACTGTGGAGCTATGTTAATTTCAGATTTCAAAACTCAATTAACGAAATAGGACCGCCATTTTGCCAAAAAATGATTAATCGACACCTGTAAGAGTGGTCATGGTGGACATTTGTGAGATATCATTATTCAGTCATAATTGCTGAACAGTTCTTCTCGTAATACGATAAAAATTTAAATAGAATTAATCTATATTTGTTGTTTTATTTTTTTTTAGAAAATAATCTTCTAGTCCTTTATTTTAGAGTCTAGTTATTTCGGAAGCTGTTGCACAATTAAAAATATATAGAAACAAATATTACACAGCATTAACTATTTCCGATTTATAATAATGCGATTATATACCACGGTCCTAAAAAAGACTAGACAACGATAAAAAAAGACTAGAAGCAAAAGTTGTAAAGTATGTTAGTTCTAATTTTTTAAATTTAGAAACCGATTTTGTTTACAGAACAGTGTTATTGGAATAAAATTTGTCTTTTAGAATATAGATTCTAGAATAATTTTTATGCTTTTTTAAATATTTTTTATTATGTTTATTTATCTTTCATTAAATAATGTTTATTATCCAATTAATATTTTATAATAATATTCAAAATGCTATAATCATAAGCTGGCTTAAGCTCAGTAAATTTTAAATGTATATAAAAATTAAACAATTTTTTTTAACAAATAAATAATTTTATCCAGGCATTTCATATATTTTAAGAAAATTGTTTATGTTAGAAAAATGTTTATATAAAAAAAACAAAAACAGAAATTATAAAAACACCAATAAAAAAATCTAAATTGCAATGCATGTATGTATGTATATATCATAAATCTATTTATCAAAATATACAAAAAACCAATAATGTCTCTCCTGTATATTGCAAAATATTCATTTTATATTTTGACAGAAATTATCTGAAAAGAATATTTTATTGTATTTTTTAAACAATCCAAATAGGCTTTAGAGACATTTATTTAAATAAATTTGTTTTCTAGTTGTTGTTGTTGTTGTATGAGTAGACTTGTATTTTCTAATTTTATAACTATATATGTACGTGTATGGAGGTTTGATTATTTTGTAAAAGCAATAATTTAAATATAAACAAGTGCGTGTGTGTAATAATATTCGTACTTCAAAAATTGTTTTCTAAACCAGTTAACAATTTTATGCAGTTTTATTTGACATATACTATATTTAAGAGTGTCCTTAAAAAAGTATTAAAATTTTAAGAAAAATTATTTATAAATAATTCAGTATTTGTTATGATGATGCAGTATTTAAAACTACATAAGAAATAAAAATACTGATGAAAAATATAACTGCAAATCCTTCCTTCTTTTTAATTAAATTCGAATGCATTGAATTCTTTTAAAATAAAGGTAGCACTGGTGTCAAAATATATGAAAAGTACACGCGAATATTTTTTTAATCTAACCTTTATACATGAATATAAATAAATCTTTTTAAAGTGTTTTTCAACAAGAAATTTTATTTTTTTTAAATTTTTTCTTATATAATTATTTGATAATTTTTATAGTTTTTTAAACGATCTTTTTTATCTTTAATAAATATCTTTTTTCTTTTTTTAGATCTTTTTTTATATATTTTTTCTTTTCAATATTTCGCTTTCCTTTGGAAAGCTTCTTCAGGAAAAAATTTTTTAAATTTTTGAAAACAAAAAATTAAAAATTTTTTCCTGAAGAAGCTTTCCAAAGGAAAGCGAAATATTGAAAAGAAAAAATATATAAAAAAAGATCTAAAAAAAGAAAAAAGATATTTATTAAAGATAAAAAAGATTTTTTTTTAATTTAATCTTATAATTATTTATTATATAATAATATAATAAATAATTATAAGATTTTTTTATAAATAATCCACATCATCGGCAATTATGAATGGAATATGATGTCTGCCAAATATCCACCACTACCACGCTGACAGAAGTCGAATCTTCCATCATAGTTTATAACAACTTTTCCCATTTCGTTAATCACATAACGGATTTTGAGTTTTAAAGCTGAAATCGATTAGATTGGCTCCGTATAGACTCTGTCTTTAAAATAGCTCCACAAACAACATTCTAATCGTATTAAGTCACATGATCTAGCTGGCCACTTAACTGCTGATTGTCGTGAAATTATACCATCGTGAAATTTGGTTAACAATAAATTTATCATTTTATTGGCTAAGTGACATGTTGTAGCGACCGATTGAAAACACATGTTAGTGATATACATGGCATCAATAATGGGCCAAAGTTAAGATATAAACATCTCGCAATAGCATGATCCATTGACCACTTTTCCTGCGTAATCTTAAAAAAAAAAAACGACCAAATCACGCCTCCAGATCACATAGCGCACTATACAGAAATATGTTGAGCATGCAAAGGATTCTTAACAATCGCTCTAGGATTTTCAGAAGCCCAAATGCAGCAATTTTGCTTGTTGACATACAAATGAAAATGGGCTTCGTTTGAAAAACCAATCGGTTGCTGCTGAATAAATTAACTGAATCTACGGTGATATGAATGGAGGATTGGCTTCAATTCCTGCACCAGTTTTTTTTTTTTTTTTTTTTTTTTAAGAGAAGTAGCACTTCAGGCAACAATGCCTATTTAGTCAAGTACCGTGCTACCTTCTTTAGGAAAGGGATAGAGAAGAGGTGAAACAGGTGGTGAAAGTGGAAGGATAGTCGGAAATTAACTGCCGTATAAAGATAGCACAGCGACCAGTGACTATGCCTTCACCGCTGAGCAGCCCCACCGACAGTTAATTTTTATTTTTGTAGTGAAAAAAACCAAGGTCTTCGTTGGGAATCGAACCCACAACCCCCATACTGAACAGCTAGTACACTATCCACTAGCCTACAGGGGCACCTATTGAATATTGTAAGACTTCAAAGTCAAATCCTTGCGCAAAATTCGTCTTGTAGTAGTTTCGGATAACCCCAATTGTTAATAATCTCGAGGAACTGACAAATTGGATCTGCTTCTACGCTGTGCCTCACGGCTGCAATTTTTTCAGTTGACCGACTCGGTCGAACACGCGTTGGTGTTTCCAAATTTTGTATTAAGCTTGGCGACTCAAATTTAACCAACAAATTCTTAATAGCGGTCTGAGAAGGACGATTATGTTGTCCCAAAATATCACGAATTTTACGAAATGTAACGTTAACAGAACCCAAACCCAAAAATCCGTATTGGATTTTAATTATTTTAATGTTGTGCCTGACTTGAAAAACAAACTTCTTGATAGAAAAAAAAACCGGTATATGCTTTTTGAAGTTTTAATGAACTTTAATAACTTTTCTCTTTTCGTATTTTACACTTTCGTCGCTACATTTTAAGCCTGTGCAATTAATTACATAATTTTAAATGTACTGTAACAATCGCCAAATATTTTCAATTATCCAAATTTTGGAACATACATATTACTAAAATGCAAAATTTATAATTTCCTGTTATCTTTATAATATTTTCGTGACTTATTTTTATACACTTATACACCACAGGTAAAAAAGGTATATTATTAAATTTGATTCCAAAACGTTAATATATTCTTGATGTTTGTAAATAGAAGAATAAATTTAGCGAATTCTGTCTGTGCGTTCATCGTCTAGCAACCAGGTTGAAATATTTTTGACAAGATCCTAGAAGAACTACAAAAATCTTACCAATCAGTCAACTTCACCAAAATACTACATATTGACCCAAAATATTAAACGTTAATAAACAAATTATTTTTGCAGTAACAAATTGGAATTTTCATTAAAAAACTAATATTTAGAAACAAAAATTCGATATAACCAAAAAACTTAAATTTCACAAAAAATTAAAATTTCACATAAAAATATTATTTTCACCAAAATTTCACAAACAAATTTTGAATTTTTCCACAAAAATTTATATTAACAATCAAAAAATTTCACATTTAATAAAAACCGAAATTTTCTAAAATGTATCATAGTTTCGGAAAAAATAATAATTAAACTATTGCTTTTTTATATTAAAACTATACAAATGAAACTGTAAACCATGAAAATTATGCCGGCTATGGTAAATATTAGATTGATACGATGTCTTATGTTTAGACCCGTCAGGGGGGATAACCTAGATATTAAGAGGTGACACCATGCTTTTAGCAAGTCTTCTTGGATTTGAGGCAAAATTAATTTTAGACATTTTTAAATTTAGATTTTGGAGATTATAAATATCTATGGCAATTCCCTTTTATTACACTTAACATGACTTGGGGTTTTTGCTGGTTTTTAGTTTTTTTATAGTCAAAGCTAAACCATTAAAAATATTTTGCCAATTTATGTGACTGCATATTTGTTCCTCTCATAAATATTTATATAATTTATAAATGATATGGTGTGTCATTTACTAAACATGTTTAAATTTGTATTCTTTATAATGTCGGATAACATTTTCTTTAAAATAGTAAAATGAATATTCAAAAAATAGTGAAAAATTTAACTAAACTAAATTTAATACTCTCTTGCTGATGACTATGAGTATTGAACCGATTTTTATAATAAGATATTACGTAGAAAATGTTATGAAAACAGCTTTGAATTTAACAGATATTTTTTTGAAGTTTAGTTTAATAAATAGCAATAACAAATAATTTATGTTACTGATTGTTTGCATAGATTTGCCTTTTCGGTGTGTGTTTTAATGAAAACTGAAAAAAAAATTCTATAAAAAAAGTTGACAAATGCAGACATTAAATTATTAATTAATTAATTTGATAGATAATTATTTCTTCCATTAATACAAACTGCAATTGAGTATTTTTGGCCAAAGGATATAAATACATTCACTTTACAAATATATGCTAAATATAACACTTCAATTAGACTAAATATTATATATTTTCATGGGATCATACTGTTGCAATGTTGATTTTAATAATTTGTAAAAAAGGAAATATTTTATGTACGTTAAATGTGCTAAATTTGTTTAAACGTAAATATTCCAAAATATCCTCTCAAAATGTTTATTATATAAAAAAACCTAAACGCATAAAATGTGCTACGGCAAACCATATCCATTTGGCCATTTCGCTACTGCTGGAATAGCTTATCAGTGGAAGCTACAACAATTTTGTGCAGTAAACGTTAGAAGCAAAATTGATTGTATGAGAATTGTATTCAACCAGCAAACAAAGAATCCATTTTTATTTATAATTTTCATTTCTCTAGATAAGACTTCCTATTCAAAAAAAAATTTTTGTAAAACATTTTCAAAATTGCAAAGCTTCACTAAAAAATTTATTACATGAAATCGTTTGTAAATTTTTAAGGAAAATATTTCTTATTTTGTTTTAAAAAAGAGCAACTTTATTTAATAACGAAATTTCTACAACAAAAATTAGAGCACTTCATTATATAGAGTTTCTTAGTATTCAGCGATAACAGTTTATATTTTTTTATAAATATTTGGATATCAAGTATAGCTTTGGAAGGAGTTGAAAACTTTTCACGATTTGGGAAAATAAATGATTACTTAAACTGTGTTTTCCTGAAGACTACATTTGCTCACAACACCTACAGTAAAACTTTGAGCGCGCTTCCTTTTTGGTTTCGTTTGATACATTAACCATTTTTCAGTTGATATATTAAATTATATAAAACACTTAATAGGCACCACATGGCCACTAAACTTTTTCCTTTTTTTTCATAAAATTTTTTCGGCCAAATTTTCCACACCCTTTGCCTGCGTAACCTAAGCCTATATGATTTCTGTTCTTCTCTTGAATCTTCATAAGTATACTTTTTGTTGACAACAAGAAATTAGTGTTATTTTAAGGTTAGAATAAGTAATAGCACGATAAATAAATAGAAAATCGAAATTGATCTGCAATAAAGGGTTTTTCAAATATCTCAGCTTAGCCCGAATAAATGAAAATTATTCAGAAGCCGAATAATTTTCTTTTTCATACTGTGCAAAGATATTTATAATATAAAATAGTGAACAATATCTGCCATTTTTATAGCTATCTTTACGAATGAGTTAACGGCAATTTTGTGTTAAAAGCCTATTTAGAAAGAGACGATAAAGCTCTTTTTCATTTTTTTTACATATTTTACATAAAATGTACGCATGTATTTTTTGAATGAATGTAAAATTCCGATAGTTGCGTTTTTAAAGTAATTTACATGTTCTTGTTGATATTCCATCCAAGTTTGCTTGAAGTTAAATTTTATAATCCAAATGACGACGACTTTGAAATTTAGTTACAACATGGAGTTTTAGGTAAAATATTGTGTATGAATTTTTAAAATCTTAAAAAACAAACACGATTTTCAAATATTTTTCTTTTTTTAAGCGTTCGTCTGGGCTTTAAAAATATACTTTCTGCAACTTAAAATAGAAATTGATTTTTTAAAAAATTAAAAAGAACTTAATAAAAAGGAAACAGCGCGAATGAAGAACTTACGTTTATTAAATTTAATTTTAATAAATTGAAATTTAACAATATTTTTAATGAAAATATAATAACAATTTGTTAACCGAAATGGCTAACGTTGCTCTTTAGTAAAGTTGTCACAAATTTCAAATAATATGACTAAATTAGAATGCTATAGTTGAATAGTGGACAAAACTAAATCTCAACTTTTAAATAACAATAACACTAATCAACGAACGATTTTATTTTTATTTTTTTTTTGCTGACTGACTGACAATTTTGGTGAGATCTTTTCTGAAGAGCTGATTAACCACAGCCCCTTACATTGATTTAATAGAAAGAGGGGCCATATCACATTATCCGTGTCTTTTTTGCAAGAATTTCAGTTCTAATAAAGAATTTTCATACACATGGTCGTAATACACTTGTTTTTACTTAGATTTACTTTCTTAACAAAATTATATTAAGAAATTATATATTATTTAAAAAAACTAGGAAAACTCTTATTTCTGAGCAGCGATAAATGATTTTTTAAGTTTTGTTTTTTAACTTTTAGCAGTAATTAAAGTAATTGATTACATCACTGCTATTTGTTGGTCCATCTTAACTAAACTAATTGAACTCTTAAAATTTAAATTTTTAAGCGGTTATTTTGATTTAAGTTTAGAAACATTAAATATATTTTTGATATTTCACACTTTTTATTTTTTTTTTCATTCAAAGTAACACTAAATAGCTCACTGAGTTAGTTAAAAAAAGAAAAACCCGTGGAATTCAATGTATATTGTGGAAAATATCAAACTTGAAAAAATTACTTTAAGTAATTAACTGCAAAAATATCCTAATCGAAAGATTTAAGATGGTTTATGAATTTCAAAAACGATTACACATACGCTCACACAAATGTAAGAAACCTCACATATACTTTGTTAAGTTGTTGCTTACATTTACATTACAGTAGCACTTAAACAAAACGACAATTAACAAGGAAAGTGTTTTTAAATTAAAATTTTACATAAAACAGAAAACTTTGTCGATTCATGTGTGTGAGTGTTTCGTTGTGTGCGTATATACTTATTGTTCAACACATTTTGGAAAACAAAAACCGTAGTATGGAAGTTATACTTTTAATTAAAATATATTATACAAAATATTAGATTTATGGAGTTAAATTTTTTATTTTATTATTTTATTATGTTTTTTAAATGTTGAGTATATTTTCTAATTTGTTTTTAATGCTATTATTCATGTTAAATATTATGAATTAATTTTCTCGCATGTAAGAGTATTAAATATGTTTCGGTATAGGAGTTATGTATAGAATTCAAGAGAATTTGATTTCTTGTGATGTATATTTTCAATGTGAAACAATGTATATATGTATTTTAAACCAACAATGTTTATTTCTGTATTATTTTGTATATATTGTTATTACATAGTGAAACGTATTTGTATATATTTTGAAAATATTAAAGGATGCGACCTACATTTAATTTTGCTTGCAGAGTTATAAATATTTTTAATAATGGTTAAAGATTAAATTGCTGCCTCCTTGCTGTTGTAGAAACAAAGATGTGCTAGAAAATTTTTAGAAGAATTTCATAATTTAACTTGTGTTTTTAAATTAAAAACTTTTTCATTTTCCTTAAGGTTATTTATTCCAAGTAAAATTTCACAAGACACTTGTACACAAAATAATAAAACTCCCATTTTTCTTATACACAAGGGCTTTGCAAATGCTTAAGGAATTTAAATCTTACACTTTTCGGTTTTATGTGAAAAACATTGTGCTTTTATATATATATATATTATTTTTCGCTAAGCTTCTAGGAAACTTATTAGGAATTTTAATCGATTTTCGTAATATTTATTTTTAATCGTTTTCTTTAAAATATATTTTTTTTACATAGAATTTTCTATAACTTTAAATACCATAAAATAATTTTTCATTTCAAACGCGCGCTATTGTAATCTAACGGATATAGACGCGTCCAAACGTACCGACAAATAACACAAAACTAAATTCGTTTCAACATTCACTGAATGTTGGAGCGGCGCGCGAGTAAATGTAAATAAATTGCTCGTTATAATCAACAGCAACAACATTAAAAACAACATGACTAACAATGTATACAAGACACAACAACGATAAAGAAGAAACCAATTTTGGAGAGTTTATCATTTATTTTCATACTGTTAATCGTTTGTCATAATGTTTCCATTTCCCTGCTCTCCCATCACAAACCCACACAAACATAAACCAGTTAGTTATAAAATTCTACTTTTTATAACTAACAAACCTTATAAAATAGTTAAAAATGCTTAAAAAATAATAGTTTTATTTCGTTTAAATCAATTTTAAATTACAAAATATAAACAGAAACTAAAAGGGATGTAATAAAAACAATTGAAAACATAAATATTTTATATTTGAGCGGATACTTTGTTGCATGTATCTGTTAAAATTTGTAGAGTTATTGCTCTCACCTTCCCATTTTACGCTCTCATTTAAATCGTGAATCTCTCTGCAGTCAATTTATAATACATTTTTTTTATCCCCCATAATATATTATCCTTTGCTTTATTACTAACAGAGTATTTTTGTCAATATTTATTTGTCAAGTAGAAAAACAAAAAAAAAATATCTTATTGGTTTCCCTTTAAAATGTCAAATTATTTGTTTTACTTTTCTCATATTTAATTTTACGGAGAGTTGCATTAGTAGTTCTCTCAATTGTACAAATTGTACGTACGCATGTACCGGCATTAATATTACATATTTATAAAGACCTTTTACTGTTCAAACAAACATGGTTCTTGTTTACTTTTCATTAAACGCACACAACTTAATAATAAATTTCTATAATTGAACCTGTTTTATTTTTTCGCATACAACTTTAAAATATGCGAGTACTTGCCTTCAAAACTGTTGCTCCTCTTAAAATAATTTGGAAAAATTTTAAACATTTTTGACTTTCGATAACTTTAAGAAGTTTAAGGGTCTTTTCAACAATTTACTGTAATTTTCTAATTTGAAGTAGTATACTTTTCGTTATACCAACGGAACCCAACATAATGTCATATTATGTAAGTCGTATACTATCACTTAGCCTCCTGTGTGAAGAAATAGCCATCTAATCAATAAGTCAAAAGTAAACCGAAATTAAAAAGTTTTCAAATTCCATTTAGAATATGTTCCTCAAAGTGAAGAATTAAGCCAGTAAAAAGGTAAAATACATTTAGAGTTTCGGTGCCGCTTTAGGATACTAGGCAACTTGATGAATGATTTGAAGCCAATTTTCGATAATAGAGTAATTTAGGACTAAGTCAGCTGCTCATCTGTTGATCAGGTCAATCCTGAGTCTTTCTGTTTTAGTATGATTTTGTCGTGGTGGAAAATTAAAGAATGTTGGGCAACTCTACAAATGACTTTAAGCAAATTTTCGGCTATAGACGTAATTAGGACTAAGAAAGCTGCTCATCCCTTGAAGCCAAAAACGTCTCAGATCAATTCATTTGAAGTATAAGCTTAAGTACGTCTTCGTCATGGTGCAAAGTTAAAGCTTTGTATTTGGTTTTCTAATATTAGGACCATTATTAATTGCTTCATGTAACTAGCTTATTCTCGATAGTCTGACCAAGTGTCCACACTCATAATGCAGAATGCTCCTGTCTTCTTAACTTGCACTAATTACACTTTAACTTGCATCGACAAATAGCTCGTTTAATAAATCAAGGACAAGGACAATCAAGTAAGAAGATGAAACTCTGCTTAATGCCAGAGTGAAACAAATAACTGCATACAAAAATATGTTAGAAGAAATATTTTTATAGATTTGTGTTGCCCGTATTATTTTTCACATTTTTATTCTTTTTCTATACTTCAAAATATTTTCTTTAATCCTTGTAAATATATTAAAGGAGTCAATTTACCGAGAATATCAAAAAATTTTATAATTAAAATTTTATATGTAGAGTTTGATATTCTGCTTCATAGCGATTGTGTTCAATATAACTTTTAATAATTTTTATAAACTGAAAACAGAATAGACTTTTATGGATTTATAATCTCGAAATACATGAACAAACGCGGAAATTTAAAAGGTACAAATATAAGTGAAATCTACAGTTTGTTTAAATTATTTCGAATAATGAAATCGTGAGGTAAACCAAACGGAATATGCCTGATATATTCAAGTTTATATTTATTGCTAATTAGAGCAGCAGTAAGAAATTGCTGTTTTTTAAAGGACACTAAGTAGCTTTTATAAAAAAATATCAGATCCAATACGAACAATAGGTTTACAAACAAGTAAGGAAAAATGTTTATGTTCGAGGCAATAAAAAAATAATTAGTGCCGAAATAAAATATAATCATCTATGTATAGCAATTGCCTTTAATTAGGGATTCATTTTTTAATAAATTAAATCAAACACTTAAAACATCTTAAAACTATTTAAATAAATAGCTGAATAAAACTTTAAAAGATAAGTAAAAAATAAATGACAATACCAAAATTTAACTGAAAAAATTATCAAAACACTCATAATGTTTACGTCCTCTTTTAGCTGAAAAACAAAAAAAATCTTTGTTTATGTTTAAAATAATAAGAAGAGAAACTCTACAATTTGTAAAATCTCTTCAGTCTCTCTGACAAACCATTAAAGCAAAATTAAAATTTTTAGAATATATTCGAAAAAGAAGTATTAGTTGCTCTCTGTAATAAAATAACTGTTTCAATACTACATTGAATATCCTGTCGCTCAAATTGGTAGAAACGAGCATCATATTTAATCTAAACAAAGACGATATACATATAGTTATTCTGTTGTATCCATTTTATGTGGTTGATTGAAGAGCAAAAATAATCTTGGGAGTAAAGGAAAAGAAAGTGCACAACTCTCCAAAATATATGGAAATGTAATAATATTAAAAAAATCACTTAAGAGAAAGTATAACAGTTATATATTTCTCTTAAGAGCTAAACTCGAAAACAAAAAATCTTTACATAAAATTTACAAATATTGAAAAGTTTCCTTCAACGATGAGGACTGTTTTAAAGAAGCATACAATAAACATGACAAAATCACTCAAACCTTTCATACAATTCTTGAATTAGTTTTTCAAATGAAATTAAGCTTAATTACACAGAAACTTTGCTTTAATAAATAAAAAAATATTCTTATAATAGTGAATCAACAAATAAGGAGCACGCTGCTGTTTACTTAGAACAGCAAAACAGTGTCCATCTTTCCAAGGTGTGGGTATTGAAAAGAAAAAAATAAAATATTTTTCTTCTCTTTTAAAAACATTAATACCTATTCTTTTAACACATAAAAAGAGTACTAAGAGAATACTCTCTTAAATTTTGTGCCCGACCAGTTAAACTAAAACAGGTTTGTGTCAACGCAAATGCTTACACCGTCATCCTGAATTAATTCATTTCATGTTCAAAATTATTCCACAATTTATTTTAGAGTTTATGGATATTGTAAGAGTTTGATATTAGAGCAGTTTTTTGCCATAAAATACGCTGTGAAAATTATAGCACAATAAAATGTGGAATGTTTCACAAATAATATTTTATTATTTAACCATGAATTTAAATATATTATGTTAAACAATGAACTGTTATATATATAACTATTTGTGTAATATTCCCACATTTATTTTTAACAGATGTGAATGACTGTTTTAGAGTAAATATAAGCAAATACTTACAAGAACATTTAAATGTTTCTCATCTGCTTAAGACCGAAAAATAAGTGACATAACTTTGTGGTTTTTTTATATTGAAATGCGATGCTATAATTTTCTAGACTTCAGAGTAATTCAGAATTGTGTAACATTAGTGTGGAAGAAAATGTTAACATTAAATCATATGTAAGTTTATCTTTAATGCTACAGACTTATAAGAATAAATGAATAATGACGTGCTTTAAATGTCTGTTTTTGTGTATGCGAACTTATGGAAAAACATTTCTTCACTAGCTGACCTAAGCAAGTGGAAAATACGTTTGGAAAATATTAAATAGGTTGAGCTAAAACCTTTAATTTATTGAATGTCGATTATTTAGCTTTTCATGAAATTGCACCCACAGTTTTGAATAAATTAAAATATTTTGTAATTCTATAATTAAGACCTTGGTCGTTTTTGGGCTGAGGTGATGCAAATAAAAGAATTTTACTTCATCTTTTACTCAACGTTTCGTCGATAAGGTTGTCGACTTCTTCACGAGTGTTTATATTTTATTAAATTGATATTTAGTCCACATCAACCATTATTAATTTCATCTATTAATTATTTAATTAATGAACAACAGGACACAAGGTCTAAAATAACAAATAAAAAATAATAATTGAAGTAAACATAACACAACATCAGACTCAAACTATATCACAGAACTTCTACTTTTGGTGCATATTTTCTTCAAGGAAATTAAGAAATAATAAAATTAAACAAAAATCTTCTGTTGGCTTTATGCGGCAGCAGGTTGGAGATAATGAAAAATAAAACGCACCAAAAATGCAAGCGAGTTTCGCAAGCAAAATCACGAAAATATACAATTTACGTTAATTAAACTTATTAATGCTACATTCCCAGTTAAAATCACAATTAAAGATATTGATTATTTTTAATTTAATTTACCATAATAAAAAGAAAATTATGCCGACAGTATCGAGTATGAAAAAAATTTATTTAAAATTCTTAAAATACATACTGGCTTAGGAATTTGACCATTCTTACATTTTTATTATCCAAAAATTTGGTATCATGGGTATTGTGTAAACAGCAGTGAGATTTTGTTTTGTTCCTTATTTTTTTTTTTTATTTATTTACATTTTTCGAATTTAATCTTTATTTTTCAATACTGCTTTGTGTAACGTATTTAAGAAATAACAAATGTTTTCCTTAAACTGAAAAACTGAAGATAAGATGCCTCAGTAGTTAATAATATTGTATGTATTTTTCGCTACTTAGCCAGCCATAGTCAGTTATAAACAGACTGTAATAATTTTCCCTTGACGCAATATTTCTTTTGAGCCTTGCTCGTGTTGCTATACGCAGGGATCATTATTAATAATTTTTTACATTGACATTTATAGCATTCACTTTAATAGATACTTGCTTAGAATAACAGGATCCACGATCGCTCGACAATTAGCTCGACAATTTCGAGCTAAACTTTTTAATCGAATTAATATAATAGTTTTAATTTACCGAATGCAATTAAAATTTAAGGATTATACAGTTTAAAATTGAAGCTAATTTACACTCTCACTCTCTATAATCTTTAGCATTTAAATATAGAAAAATTAATGATCTGTAAACTTAATTTATATTTATTTAAGTTGTAATTTTCACACTTGCTTTTGCGATTCCGATGATGTGTAATTATTCTTTAGGATAAACGGTAATAAGAGTTCAATTTGCTGCATTGCTCGTTCTATTACTTTTTTTGCTCAGACCAGTACTCAGAGGACGTCATCTACTCATGCAATGCATAGTAGCAGAACTGGGAAATTGGGTTATGGGAAGAAAGAAAGAGGGAGTAGTTGTCAACATTCGATTTGAATTTTCTTATTTTTCAAGTGACAGGAAAGACTTCTGAAGGGAATTCATTTCACATACGAATTGTTGTGCTAAAAAAATTTTTTTCCTGCAATGCGTTATGTCATTCGCTGACTAATCAACCACAAACGTATACTTTCAACGAAAATCGAGTTAAACGCAAAAACGTGCGAGCAATGGGAGCAAGTTCCCTAATTTCCCTAGAGCACTTACGATTTAATATCAATAAAAAACAGTGAAATACAACTCACATTGTGTCTATGCTTTAGAAAATCAATAGATTTGAATACCTTACTGTCCCTAATGAGCCTCTTGGCCCTCTCTTGTATGCGGTAGAGCAACTCCAAAATAGACTCTGGGACGGCAGTTCATACATGAGAGTTGTATTCCATTTTTGGACGGATATACATAGCATTAATATTACGAAGATCGGATCGAGTTAAGTATCTCTTGCGACGTTTTAGAAAACCGAGGCATTTGACAGCTTCTTTAGAAACTTGAAAAATGTGCTTAGTCCATCGAACATTACACTAAATTTTCATGCCAAGAACATCAAGAGCGTCCGATTCCTTTATACTTATATTACTCATAGTAAAGGATGGAATACCATTTTCCAACACAGATCTATGCGTAAGCATGCAATATTAAGTTTTACGGGCATTAAAATCGACTGTATTCATATGACCCCCTTCGGAGATTCTTGCAAGATCGTGTTTGAGCGTATTATTCATGTTCTGCCTTTTGGTACTCACCTACAAATGGTTCCGTCTATTACTGAAAAAATACGAATGATCAATGGTGCTGTCATCTGTAAAACAGTATATAGGGTTGAAAGTTTGGACAAACAGCGACATTTAGAAAAATAAACAATAAGGTAGGAACAAGTCAAGGGCATCGCGGTAACCCTGTAATAATGTTGAACTTGTCTTATGAAATCCCATCTACAACAACTCGTATGGTTTTATTATTTTAGGTGAATTATACACATTAGTCGTGTTAACGTTAGATGATAATCGTTATTTTGGATCTTAAACACGGACGCAGTTATTGACATTTTCATTTATTAGTTTTTGATATCACTACGTCCTATTTTAGAGTGATTTTTTTTACAAAGTTTAAAAGTCCTAGTTTTGTTTGCTTTCCCTTCATCAAACCGCTTTTATCTGTTCGTAAATGATATTTCATTACTGTTTAAATACTTAAGTCAATAAGATTGACGAATTAGAATTGTATTCAATCAATAAAACTCAAACATATCCAAATCTAAAGCTTTTAAATATAATACATTCGATAAAAATTTTTAAATTTCTTTAACTTTTATTTTATACATTATAAATCGTATTACGAAGGTTTTTGCGTTTAGCATTCAAAAGCATGTTCATAGGTATTTCATCTCTACAAACCCTTAATTAAATTTTCCTTATATTAAATTTGATTGATTTATTGAGAAATGTTATTTTCAATATAAAAATGATTTTCTTTACTTTCTTTCTATTCATCCTAATCATAAATAAACTTTATATTACTACTACTTAATAAAGTACACAACAAATAAGCAGCCTCTATTTAAAATCAATTTTTCTTCGTCTGGAATCACTTTATTTCTTTTACTTCCTTATTCAGAAATATTTAAAAAACCCGATAAGTACAAGTGTTAAAAACAAAGAAATACACTTTAATTTCTTTATTGCAACATCAATCATATAATCAACACTTTTAAAATTTCTACCAAACATTCTTAACAACATTTGCAACAACAACAACAACAGTATTCTCTTATCGACGACTCCTTCTTTCATTCAATAATATTGCGTGAAAAATACAAAACATATAAAAGGGTCATTAATAATCTACCATTTAAAAATAAAACAATCGCTTATTATACAAGTGATGAAATAATCAAAAATGTTTTACAGAAACGATTTTTGAAAATAAGAGAAAATACAACAACAATAAAAAAAGTACTTAAGTATAATGCAGTCATGCAATAATAACAGGATCAGCTCAGTTTAAATGATACAATCAACAAAAGAGACATACACATCAGCGCATACAACAAAAGAAATAAAGTATAAAAAAGAAAGAAGCTTACGATAAACTAAGTCACCATTCAGACATATTTGTCAGTCAATAAAATGACAGTTATGAAGGATCAGAGCATCTGATCAACTGTATGAATGAGTGTGTAAGCGTAAATAATTAAAAAAAATGTATCTTTTAGATCTTGTATGACGGAGTTTAATACAACATTTTTCGTGCTCCCTTATTTGAAAACATAAATTTTCTTACTCCGTCATTATATCGCAGCGAGTGAAAGAGCAGCATGACATCAAATATAATAGTATGTCATATTAAAATGTGACATGTAAAGTGATGACAAACGATATGTATGTATTTTTGTATGTATGCCTAAGCGTTAGAGAAAAAAATAGTCATTACATTTTTAACAGTCTTATAAAAATAAATAAGATATTATCATGAGGTTCAACTCTAAGCCTTTAGGAAAAAGAAACTTTTAATTATTAAGTGAGAGAAAATTTATTAATAATGGAGTAGCTATATTTTTAATTTGTCAAATGAAATATCATCTGGAAAAAATGTATTTAAGAGAATATCTGATCCTCATATTGGGAATGAAGTTTATTGTTTTAAGCGAGGGCAGCTTATTATTTGTTTAAAGTATAAAACATATAGATATATGGAGGGTTCACCACTTTTAAAGATGTCTTATGGAAAGAGCCAGAGGGTAATATACCTAAAATTTTAGTGTTGATAACTTTTGTGATATTTAAGAGATGGTGCTTAGAGATACTTTTAGAACTTTACTGTATAAGAACTGCATAATATACTGTATAAGAACTTATTCTCTGATCAATAAATCTAGATGGTTTAAAAGGACATTGGTATTGCAGAACAAGTCGCAAACTCGCATATATATGTTTTATTAATAAACTTATCGTTAAAATTTCAGACAAACAAACTTTGTTTGATTCTATAGATTCTTATATTTAATAAATTTGTAATGATATCCCCAACCGATACCAGCACTGCACTGTGCAGTAGATCTAAAATACTTTGAAAATAAATTATCCATTTCCGCAGTGTTAGACAGACTGAAAACAAAACAAGTTCTCGTTATTCAAAATAAACTTTCTTAAGTAGTAACTAAGCAATGGATTTCTATACGAAAAGTAAATTCATATAATAATTTTACTATCGTTTATACAGCATCTAAGTAGATTGCACCTATCCACAAACAAAAATGATTATCTTACCAACTTTTTGTTATAAAAAATATTTTGAAAGAATTATGTTTAAATAAATGATTTAAAATAAATTATTTGCTTATATAACTTAGTCATTAATCTGATTAAATTTAATTGATTAATGTAGAAACACCTTATAATACTTGTTCAGGTTTTTTCAATTTTGATTTATTTTGTTAAAATATTTCATTTAATCTAATAATTTGTAAAATTTTAAAATTGGACCTAAAAACGGAAACTACTTTTCACTCTTTAAAAGCTTTTCATGCCATTTTTTATAACTTATTTACAACTATTATAGATTCTAATTGTTCTTTAACTAAATTAATTACATTAAATTTTCAATTGACTCAGTTATACATTTCGCTAAAATTAAACAAATATTTTTATAAAAAGTAATTCATTACATCAATTATATTATTAATAATTGTCTGATTATATAAGAAATTGAAATAAAAACAAAAAAATTTTAATACAAAAATAAAATTAAAACTTGTACCACATACGGCTAAAATTACAGTTGAATATAATTACTAATAAATATCGGGTTTCTCAGCAATTAGTTTTGTTTTTAAATTATGGTAACACTAAGAACATGATAGTTTCGACATTTAGTAGTAGATGCATATTCGCAGTAGATGCACTGACAATTGTTACAATGAAATCAATTTCGCACGCAAATCGCATTAAAATAATTAAAATCCACTATGAAAATATTGATTCCGTTAAAGTTAAATTTCGTAAAATATGTGATATTTTTGGACAACATAATCATCCTTCTGAGACCAGTATTAAGAATTTGGTCGTTAAATTTGTGTCGACAGGCTCGACACAAAATGTGCGCATACCCACGTGTGTCCGAGTGTGTCGTCTAACTGAAAACATCGCAGCTGTAAGCCACAGTGTTGAAGCAGATCCAAATTTGTCAATTAACCAACGATCTCAATAATTAAGGTTATCCAAAACCACCACGGTTAATTTTACGTAAGGGCTTGTGTTCGAAACCTTACAAAGATCAGCTGGTGTACGAATTGATGCCGACATGCTATTAACATCACCGTAGATTCGCTAAATTCATTTAGGAACAACCGGCAGTTTCTCTGAAAAAATAATTTTTTAGACGGAGCAATTTTTCACTTGAACGATTATTTAGAACCTTTGTATTCTCAACGTGGTAATGTATCCTGTGCTATGTGGTATGAGGCTGGAAATGCAGTAAAGGTAAATAGATCATGCTATCGCGAGATGCTCAATTTTGGCCTATTATTGACGAAGTGAATATTTGACATGTGATTTCAACAAGATTGTGCCTCATGTGACACAGCCTATGAAATGATCAATTTCTTGCGCATCAAATTTCCCGATTCCATAATTTCACGACAATCGGCAGTTAAGTGGCCAGTCAGATTTAACACCACTGGCTTATTTTTTGTGGGACTATATTAAGGACAGCGACTAGACGGAGTCAATCGAATCGATTTCAGCCTTAAAACTCAAAATGTGATTAACGAAATAGGGCCGCCATTTTGCCAAAAAGTGATTACAGCTTTGATAAAAGAATCGACATCTATCAGCATGGTGGCGGTGGACATTTGCCAGATATTCATTTTTCACTCATAATTGGCAAACCTTTCTCTTCCTAAATACAATTGAAAAACCCTTCACATTATCCCTTTCAAAAGTGCAAATTTTTTTGTACAATTCGGAATAAATTTAAAAGATGGCAAAAAACTTTGACTTGATAAACAATTTTTGAATGTTTAGTACAAAGGAATGCAATATTTATTTTCGTTCCTTGGATATTAATTTTTTAGAAATTTAAACACAAAGGATATGTTTGAAGTTAATTGCTTTATAACACCTTAATAAAAGTAGTTTTGTAATTTAGCTGGGAGGCTAATACAAGAAAACTAAGGAAAACTAGTTTAACAATTGTTTTCAAATGGTTAAGAAATTTTATTTTATTGTTTGAGAAGGCCGAATCTAAATTTTCGAAAATTTAAATAGCTACTAGGCCAAGATATTATTTGCAGCGCATATATTCTATTATGCGCATATTGCCTTTGTTTCACCGATTCAGGCCGTTTAAAAAGTGAAAATAATTTTTTGCTTAAATTAAAGTTTATTTGTGAATTGTATTTCCTTAAATATTTTTACCAATTAGAAAATTATACTCCAATTATTTAATGTATTCCTTTAAGTACTGATCAATTCGCCTACCTTATTTACAAAGCAAAGCGTGAAATAGAGAGATTCAAATTAATTGTTAAAATTACAGTAAACAGCAGCTAATCAATACTACAGAAAAATAGCCATTATTCAAGCTGTGTTAAGAAAAATAAAACTCTTTTTTAATTATTTTTATACGCCAAATAAACACATAATGAATGATTGAACACCATGTGGAGTCATGCCGCTTGGTATAAAGATCGACTCAAAATAAAAGGTTTAATTATTATTTTTATTTTGTTGTCTTTTTTCCACTCTTAAGCGCCAGGCGTCAATACACACATTTATATTTATTTATGTCTAAGCGCACCATATAGTCTCTAATAAGAATACGCAACCACTTTTATAACTAGAACTAAAAATTTTCTAGGCGATGATGGTAGGCTAACGTCCACTAGAAATTTGAAGAAAAGCAACATTCACAGCCGTTACATTGTTAAACTTCGCCTCAGTTAAAAGGATCAATTTATTAAAATCTTCGAATTATAAAATTAAACGCACACTTATGCACGAACAACACTATTTTTGTATACAGACAGCAGCTATTCTGCTGGCTCTGTCAATTGATGACCAAAAATAAGGTATCTAAATTCTTTAGCTTACAACGCACACTGAAGTTTTAGCCACATCTCTTCTACATACAATTTCAAAAACAACAATGACAACAACTATAAAAAAAATTTTTGTTGTACTGTTTGTCACTAGTGTTTGGTCTTGTGTATATATTGTTCAGCATAAATAACACGCTGTTGTTGCTGTTCGACTTAATATTTTGTTTGTCAGATCATGCTGCATGATTCATGAGCACCTTAACCATAGATGTCTGCCTATCTATCTGTCGAGATCATATTACATGTGTAATATATCAGTGTAATATGTTTTATTTTTTTTTCTTCATTGTTTATTTTGACATTTAATAGATGTAGTTTACATTTATACATGCTTAAATACTTAAGGCAAAGAATTGTCTTTAATAGTTGAATATCAGTTTTTGCATTTTGTAAGCTGTTGTAATTATTTTTTTGGTTGTGGTAACAATTTTTAATAACAACATAAGAAGCTTTATCACCTTAACACACCTTCATTTTGTACAGTAGATTATTATTTATATTTTTATGGGTATACGCTACTTAACAGAATGTGCAATACTTAAGGCAATTAGTGATAAGGACTTTAAGTGATTTTCTAAAATTTCCGGTTTATTACTAGAGAACAGGTTTTCTTCTTACAATAAAGTATAAAAGCTTGCTGATGCCTTAGATCGAAAACATCTTTTTATTTATATAAAAAAGACAGGAAATTGATCATTTAAGTGGAAGTAAATCAGTTTTTTCCTTTTAATAAAATGATGGGCAAAACAGTAAAAACGACATTTTTCATGCAAAGACCTAAGCTTCTTTAAATTTGTTTAACGTTTGGCGTGAGTAAATCCAAAACAAATTGTTCTTGAATGACTAACACCACAAACGTAACGTTCGTCTGTTTACTCATCTTCTTGCTTTTAAAGGGTTTGCTTTCTAAAACAACAAATTTAGATTAAGATGATTGAAATTTTTAATCTATTATGAAGAGAAAAATTCGGCAATTATGGATGAAAAATTATATCTGGCAAATGTCCTCAACGACCACGCTGACAGATGTCGATTCTTTCATTAAAGTTTTTAATCACTTTTGGGCAAATGGTGGTTGGTTAACCGCATCACGGATTTTGAGTTTTTAGGCTGAAATCATTCTATTTCCGTATTGACTCTGTCCTTATAGCCCCACAGCGAATCGACGGCGATGTCAATCATCGGTCGGCTTCAATTGTTACACAAAATTCGCCATGTGGTTGTTTTGGATAAGCCTAATCGATGAGACCGTCGAGGAATTTATGAATTTGAATCTGCTTTAACACTGCGGCTTACTGCTGCGATATTTTCAGTTGAACGATCCGATTGAATACGCGTTGGTGTTTGTATATTTTGTACCGAGCCTGTTGACTCAAATTTAACGGCCAACTTCTTAATAGTGGCCTCTGAAGGACAATTTTGTTGTACGAGAATATCACCAATTTAATGAAATGTAACTTTAAAAGAACCGCCATTTTTCGTAGCGGATTAAATTATTTTGATACGATTTTCGTGCAAATTTGAATTCATTGTAACAAACGTCAAAAAACTAAATGTCAAAAGTATTATTGACATTATTGAAAAAACCGATATATACCAACATAATCGTGTAATTGTGCCATTTCGTTCGCCCAACAATAAATTTTTCGTTTGACTCCCAAAAGCATTGTCTAATATAACTTGCAACGTCTGGGAAGCGACCTTTTCAAAACGTTTCGCTTTTCGCTGCGTACATTTTATTTAATGTAAACTTGGTGCTTATGATCAATAATGAAGTGCATAATCTTTCTTTTTCTTTGTCTAATTTTGTTTTTCTTTTTTCTTGTTGTATCTGCTGTTGGATACGTAAGCAGTAGTAGCTTTCCTTCTAGTAATACATTGTGCTATTTACTTTTTGTAAGACGATATTTAGCAAGAATTTCGACAGATTGTGTGCAAGTGTTTTGAAGGCATGTTGAAATATATATTCTGAAGATTCTTGCAGTGTGATATCAATTGTAAAATTATTATACAAGTATTTGTTATCATAAATTTTGAATATCAAGCTAACGGAGCTCTATTTACTGTCTAAATATAAAATAGGACCAAAAGTAATAAAATTTTTCATTTCGTATTTCGTAACTTTAGAAGCAGTTTTGTGCTGTTTCGACATGTTTTTTCTTTCTTAAAGTGAATTACATAATTCCATTAAAAGACCTTTTGATATCAGGTTCGCCTCATAATAGTTCCATCTCATTCAAGAATTTTCATTCTGTTCCTACAAGAGTAAATAAGTTTTGAAGGTTTTATGTTAATCTAACTTAAGCAATCGCTACAATTTACTTAAGTACAAAAAAATGTCAACAATCGAGTCATTTGATAAGGACTGAGATTAGTAGTAAAGTTGTATTATGTTTTCCTTTACCGGCGTATTACTTAAGCTGTAGTCTAAGCTTTTTATTTTTTGTTATGGTTAATATAAGTATAATGGCATAGAAAGCCTTTGAAGTTGATGGCATTATAATTCAGTATTTATGTGATAAGGTTAACGTCTGCACTTGACCGCGTGGTCTTACTACTGCGTGAAATAGGCGTCCGCCCGTGCACGCCTTAGTTGCAATTTTTAGTTGGGGACTATCCACCTTCTTGTGCTGTTTCATGCGCAAACTAGAATATTGGATGTTAAACATGCGCTAACATATCTTCGGAACTTTATTCAAAGCCCCATTAAACCAATAGCCACTATGTTATTCTTCTAACAATAACCAGAACAGGGCCGTAGCCCAGCGGGAAACTGGTTTCCGTGGTACCAGTATATGTCTATTATGTTCACTGGTCGGACTTCGAGAGTCCTGTGTCGCTTCCAGTGTAGGGCTCCTTCTAGCCCAGGCGACTGGTAGCGCTTTTTTCCTCCGAAAGCACTAGTCAAGATGGGTAAGAGATTAAGACTGTGTACCCCCTAGGGGCGGGGCGGTCACTTCAATATGATGTGCGGAGCAACAAACAGATAATTCATAATGAGTTATGAATCAGATAAAAATCTCATTTTTATATATTCCGCCCATATCAAATCGAACATGAAGTAAAACCTTCATTTATAGAACATTTATGTCATTTTAGATGTGTAGCCTTTCGGCTGCTAGAAGAATGGTTAAAGGCAGCAGCTAATGATAGATAAAATTATAAATATTACTTTTTAAATTAACTTTATTATTATTATTTATTTTTACTTGTTTTTCCAATACAAAAAAAAAATTAAAATTTATTTTCATTTACATAGAAAGAAAAATGTACCACATAGTAGGGCTTAATCATGGTTACTCTTCACCCACAATTTACATTTTGACTTCTTTATAATTAAATCCATGTCGTCGCTATCGAACTCTTCTTACTTTTATTAATTTTCCTTCTTGTTCGCCAAACAGCTACATTAATTTAACTCATAACTCATTTACGCATTTTATCCAAAAGCACCACTAGTACGCTAGAGAGTTTGGTGCCTATCTTTCTTAAAAACTTTGAAGTTTTAGTTTTGCGTTGTCCACAACAGTCACTTTTAAGTAACTTCATAAAAATCTTCAAAAGAAACCGGTTTCTTCTGTTTTGTATTTTCTTGAATCACCACTTGAAAGACTGGCTTGTGGCTGGCTAGCTGATCTAACTTATTCACTCACATGGTGTTCAACGTGGTTCGTTGTTGTTGTTTTTAAAAACAATGATGAATTGCTTTGCTCTCACTCAAGTTTTGTATTCTTATGATTACACTTTGTACGACTGTTACGGATTATATTGTTGTGAAAAAATAACACAACAACCTTCAACAAATGTTGCTATTTATTTTTGTCTTTCAACTCATCAATTTTTATACAGAGATGTGTCTTGTGGTCTTGTTTCGTTTTCTTTTTTTAAATCGTTTTCATATATATATTTTTTAACTTTGTCTGTTTATTAGTAGTGTGAGCTTAACAAATATATCAGTTTAGTATTTTATGTGTTTACGATTTTGATATATTGCATTTTATGTAATTTTATTTTGGGGAAATATTGTAAGCAGGAGACAATTTTTACACACTATCAATATTTTTTGTGGATTTTTTTTTTTTGTATTGTGGAATGTATTTTCGAATTGGATTTATTGTTTTGAAACATTATGATAAAAGTAGTAATTTATTGCTCAGCCCTATATAAGTAACAATGGTGTATTCCTTGGAAATATTTTATAGCCTACACATTATTTGTCGTACATTTTAAGTAAGATATATGTGTGTAAAAAGAAAAAGTTGCGTGACTAAGATCAAGATTGTAAATTTACTAAAAACTTAAATTTACAGTTTATTTTTGCAACAAGTTGATACAGATTCAATAGCATGATTATCACACATTTTACATTTTAGCGTTTTATTGAAGAGTTACCAAGAATATTAAAGTTATTAATATATTTTTAGCTTATTACACTTAATGTGTACTGAAAGTAGCATCCAGGAACTTCAACTTATTTTCTTAATTTTCTTAACTGCATTTGAATGGATTGGAATGGAGACCCTTCCGTATTAAAATGAAGAGAAAAATAGGACAATCTTCTTTTAATAATTTCTTTTCTACATTTGGGTATTTTATTGATGAGCTACATAGACTATGGTTATGATTTCTTCGCAGTAATATATTTTGTTTTAAATAATTAATATTTTATAAGAAAAATTTTAAATATTTATGGAAACAAGCACAATTAACTTAGATAAACTTAACATAACTTCACTTCCAATCTTTTGTGGTCTTTCTTCAGAAAATTGTCCATCTTTCAACTGTTTGAAGAAGACTTTCTTTTTAAGAATTTTTTTTTCCATTTTTTAAAGGGATTTCTTGCGTAAGCCTAATATAGCTTTCTAGTAGTATATTATATTTAAGAATAAGTTTTTACTGAACCTTTGCTTTTTGCTTTGCTTTTATTTTTATTATAGGAAAGGCATACTACTTTGTTTTGCTACTATTTGGGACAGTCAAGACATTTCATATTTGGCACTCGTGAAGCAGACACGTGGCAAATTTATTATGGAAAAATATTCGATAAACCAACGTATTTTAATAGTTAAAACATTTTATCAAAATCAATCATCGATTACTGTAACGATGGGAAAGTTACGTTGTGCCAACACAACGCACTATTTATCGTGTAGTGACTGATTTCGAAGATAGGACAACAACGTACTGCTAGATTTGCTGAAAACATAGCTGCTGCTCAAGAAAGTGTTTAAAACAATCCATCAACCTCAATTCGACGCCACGCTCGGGAGCTTGGAGCATAGATTTGCATTTGCTTCCATATGACATCCAGTTGACACAAGAGTTTTTTCCTCAAGACCATTTACGCTGCCGTAGCATGTTACAGCTCGCCCATACAACCCCGATTTTCAAGAAAAAAAAAACATAATGAGTGATGAGGCACATTTTCATTTCAATTAATATGTTAATAAACAGAATAGTTGGTTCTGGGGAATGGGAATCCCCAGATTACTCAACAGTCAACTTTGTATCCATTAAAAGTAGCAATCTGGTATGCAGGAGGTTTCACTGGACCTAACTTTTATGAAAACGAAAACTGTGAATGGGGAGCGATATCGTAATATGATTGAAAACTTTTTAATGCCACAACCAGACGGTGCCACATCGTATGCAGCCAGGATTTAAAATGAATTATTGTGAGATCTCTTTCCACAACAATTTATTTCAAGAATTTATTGGCCTGCGCGGTCGCCTGATTGGACTGCTACGGACTATTTTTGTGGGGATATTTGAAAAGCAGGGTTTATGCAAACAACCACAATGCTTGAGCAACTTATACAAAATTTTCGTAATGCACTTAATAAAATACTGCATGAAATGTATAAAAATATAATGAAAAATATGCTGAAAAGGGCTCGCATTTGTCAGGCGGGCATTAATCTCATATTGTGTTCTATGCATAATTGCCGACATTAAATAAAACATTTATCCATAAAAGACCCATTCTTTTGCATTTAATCAAAAATTATAAACAAACAAAGCAGTATACCTTCCCGGCAGATAGCCTGTATTTAAATTTATTCAACTTGTTGGAAGGAAAATTTATAATTTATTAAAAAATTTAATGAAAAATTATCAGAAAGGCCAAGCAAGTAATAGTAAAACAGTAACTAAACCATCGAAGCATGCTTTTACACACTACCGTTAAATTTACATTATTACTCGAAAGCTTATCACTCAAAAATTAAGAATTGAAATGAAAAAGAAAAACTTAAATGTAAAAATTAATTTTTGGATATTTTGAAAATTTTTTTGCGTTTTACAAATTCAGAGAATTTATAAGTTCATTATCGATATGTTTTTATAAGCAAACTAATTTCGGTTTGTTACATGGTGTAATAAGATTTGCTAAATATACATGAATATACATGAGCATATTAAAAATAAATGCCATTTTTTACTATAATATAATCGATATGAAATACCCTTTCCTTAATAATATAATATATAAGCTTCACTTCTTAACTCCTAGGAACTATTCTTTTCTTGGCTCGATACCAAACTGGCTCTGAAGAGGTCAATTATTATTATTTATAGAAAAGAAAAATGTTAAAAGTGTTTTTTTAGGGCTTTAGAAAGTATAAATTGCAGCACATGAAGTAAAAACATGAACATAAACTGTACAAGGGAATATATATATTGTGACATATTCCAAAAAGTTCTCTTTTTAAAAAATTATTATTTTTAACCCGTATTAAGTTTATTATCATTTCATAAATAATCGCGCCATAAAACGAATATTTCAAAAATAAATATAAGTATAAACCAATATGTTTATACTTAAAAAATTAAAAATAATATTATTTCATCAATATTTCCTTGCTTAAGTTTTGCTGCATAGAGTTCTTTTATTGAAAAATAATAACACTCTAAATTAAACGATTTATTCACTTTCAATACACACAAAATAATCACCAAGGTAACTTCACCACTTAACGCCTTAAGAGATGCTTTATCATTTTGTTGTCTTTTTCGATGATGTTTCAACTGAAATTAATATCTATTGCCAGCAAGTGGTGATAATATATATGTATTAAGCGACTCTCACATGTACAGGAATATTCCACTTTGAGATCATTCCATATTGTTGTTGTTGTCACTGTATAGCAGTGTCTTTTGTTTTTGTCCTGTATTAGTTGTATTTGCTTATCTGTTGTTTAGTTTATTTCGTAGAATTTCTTGTATGTTGTTGTCTTGTCCGTATAAGATTTGTTAAAAAACTAAGCGGTTTGTAAAATACACTATCGGTCATTTCGTTTACCTTTTTGAAGATTATTATTTTTGTTTTAATCTTTTATTTAAGATCTTCATAACATCTTCATATCTTCGTAACAATATGTTGGAGAAGAAACTTACTTTATAGTAAAAAAAAATAAACTTAACCAATAATTCATAAATTAATTCTTTTCTAAAACAATTGTATATGAATTTGAACGAATTTAAAAAAAAGTATAAACAAGTCAAATCAAATTTGAGAAGTTAAATCATTTTTGAATTTTTTATAAAATAATTTTAATATTTTCATCTGCTAAATAAATAAAATGAAAAAGTCTTATCATACATTAATCACTATTTCCAATGAAATTATTATCAATTAAGGAGAAAAATAAACTTCCATGTAATAATCCTGTTTATGAAAAAACTTGTGTGTGTGTGTGTGTGTGTGTGTGTGTGCGTGTGTGGAGAAATAAATTTTAAAATTTAAATACCATCTTAAATCGTTTAAGATGCTTATTTACATATTCTCCACTTACAGAAAATTTACATAAGTATGTACGTCTAAATTTATAAACTCATTGTGGTTCCGACCGGCGGCAAATATATGAAGTGAAGGTTTCTATGGATGGTATGTATGCATGTATAAATTAAGTTTGATTGATGCAAATAATAACTATGGAAATTGAAAAATATACGATTATCGGTTTATTTGTAATTCGTGCCATATGTTGAATGCAAAGCGAACATAAACTCCTAACATACATTCACATAATCTAAATATATATTTTGTTAATATATTTGACTCTGTGATATGAGAGTTACTTAAAACAATTGAAGCATAAAAATACCAAATATAAAGACTTAAATATAACGATGGATAGACCGCAATAGCCAGAGCAACTTATACAATATTATCAACAACTGCCGTTGATGCTACTGCTGCCACTTGAGTCAGGAATAAGTGAAAGACATTTTAAAACAAACAAATCAACATTTGTTTTTTACTAGAAAAAAAAAAAAAATAAAAAAAACGGAACAAAACAAATATTTTACTTTTTTTCTGTCTTCTGTATTATTGATGATGTTAAAACAAACAAAAACCGATTAGAAAATTTTTGAATTGAAAATGATTATAATTGAAAAGGGGCAGAAAAAACGATGTAAATACTTGTGTAGTAAAAATTTCCATTTGGTTTTTTTCTTTATTGATTCTTGTGGATTAAAATGTGAAGAGAAGGATGATATGTGAAGAAAATCTCAACATAATCGTCATCAGAAACAATAAGGCAAAAAGAAGTTATATTTTATTTTGTTTGTATGTGACAAAGCTTTTAGGAGGACTAGTACAAACAACACTTTTAAACAAAATTTTTAATTTTGTGTATTTAAGAAGATCTTGTCAAATAATTTCTAGGCATCTTAAATTTATAATAAAAATTCAAGTTAAATTCGTTCCAATTTATTTCTGGCACTCATATATTTAACTTCTTTAAATTCATTATACTATAAATTAAACAAAAAAGAAAAAGTACATACTTTTATTTTTTTTTTGACACATAAATAAATTCCTTAATTGGGGTAAAAAATGTCCCAAAAAATTGTTTTTTTTTAACTGACCAACCTAGCTTTTTTTACTACGGGGCCGTAAAATCCTATGTAATGTATACAGCCATGAGATGGAGCTTTAATAATCTGTTTACTATTTTTCCAATTGTGCTTTTCATAAATTTTCTCGCAAACTCATTTTTTGTACATATTTTCAAGGTCCACTTAAATTCAAAAACATTAAGTAATAAATAAACTTTTTATGGTATTTCCAAAAATATAATGCTCGAGGTACCTAAATTTATGGGCATACCCAGAAGCCCCCTAATGAAAACCAAGACTAAATATAAAAACGAAAATATTAAAATTTAAATAACAAAAACATAAGTTTACTGCATCAAAAGTTTTCAACTAATGAAATTATACATAGACGAAAATTGCAAAAAATATTCAACATAAATTTAAATTGGTTTAAAAATAAAATTAAAAACAAAGTACAATTATATACCAACACACATCAATTACAAACAAATAACACCCCCTTTAGTCTAGGAGGTTGATCGATCCTTACTTCACTTAGAAATACCTCTGTTAGGGTTCTGAGAAACTTCTTTAGGATATCTTAAAAGGTTCATGAGCTACCGAATTATTTGCAAAATAAAACGTTTTCAAACCACTGTGTATAGTTTCAAAATATTATAACAAAGATGATATATTTAAGATTTCAATGAAAATAAACATCAGCAAAAATGTAAATGAAATAACCTCTTGTGTGTTTTACAAATCTTATACACAAAATAACAACACCATGCTCTTAAAAAATTCCACAAAATAAGCTAAACAACAGAAAACAACTACCCCAGAACAAAAACAAAACACATAGCCAAGCAGGCAAAAACACCGAATGATAACAACAACAACAATATGGGGTGATGTTAAAATAAAATATTCCTGTGTATGCCAGAACCGTCTAAAACAACTTTATCAGCACCGCTTGCTAGGCAAATAAATTAATTAAAGTTGAAACGTCGTTCAGTAAAGAAAAAAAAATTCTTTAAGCCGTTACAGTGGTGAAGTTGCCATCGTACTTATTTCGTGCATATCGATTTCAAATAAATCATTTAATATAAAACTCTAAAGTGTTCCTATTTTTTTGCAATATAAGAATTTAGTATAGCAAAACGTTTATTAAAAAGAATAACATAACAATATGATGAAAATTAATTTATTAATTTATTTATTAATTTATTTTAACATTATAATAATATTTAAACACTGAAATAAAATAATTGGTTAAATTAGCTATTAATTCATTTAATTTTGATTTTGTTGCTTTATTTTGTAGCACGATGTTCAACTGAAACATTTCTGTTAGATAAATGCGTGTTTGACCGCGTCGTTCAACTGAAAACATCGCAACCAGGAGCCACATTGTTGAAGCAAATCTAAATTTATCAATTCCTCGACGTTCACAACAGTTGGGGTTATCGAAAACCACAACATAGCGAATTTTGCGTAAAGATTTGACTGTGAAACCATACAAAGTTCAACTGGTGCAGGAATTGAAGCCGACCAACCATTCACATCGCTGCAGATTCGCTCAATTCTTTCAGGAGCAACCGGCAGGTTTTTCTGAAAAAAATATTTTTTTAAAAGAGGCCCATTTTCACATATCAGGAAGATTATTGAGGAGCCTTTGCATGCTCAACTTGTTACTTTATGGTGCGCTATGTAGTCTGGAGGCGTGATTGGGCTATTTTATTTTTTGCGGTAACAACTCAATTTTGGCCTATTATTGACGACGTGGGTATCACTGACATGTAACGCCAGAAATCATACAGTCAAAGAAACGATCAATTTATTGCAGACCAAATTTCCCAATGGCATAATTTCACGACAGTCAGCAGTTAAGTGGCCAGCCAACTCCTGTGCTTTAACATCACTGAATTATTTTCTGTGGACCTATGTTAAGGACAGAGACTTTACGGAGCCAATCGCGTTAACTTCAGCATTAAAACTTAAAATCCATGATGTGATTAACGAAGTAGGATCGCCATTTTGCTAAAAAGTGATTGCAAACTTTGATGAAAGATTTAACATCTGTCAGCGTAGGCGTGGTGGACATTTACCACATATCATTTTTCATTTCTGAACTTTTCTCTTCGCAATACAATAAATTTGAATCATCTTAATCTAAATTTGTTGTCTTATTTTGTTTTAGAAAACAAACTTCTTATTGAAAAAACCCTTTTTAGTAAATATTTCGCATAATTTGCCATTAACATTAGCTATGAAAAATGGTTAAGTGTACATTTTCGGCTTCCATTGTTTCTTCCAACTAAACAAATGCCTGATCATGGCCCTTTTCTTATATATTATTTTTTTTTTGTTTCAATTTCTCTAGCCAATAAAATCTGGTCAATATTGATAACAAATGCCAACGATTTTAAACAAGTGTTTGCATATTGAAGAGAGGAATGAAGAAATAACATGGCAAAAGAAATGGAACATGCCGATGTTGCAAATACGCAATAAAAAGAAAATATTTATTATGCAACATACACCATCTCGGCACTGTTAGGCAGCCAGCAAGCAAACAGATACTTAAAACAGCTTCAATAATTTCATATACGTAAGTACAACATATAGGAAACTTCTAACTTATGGTGTAATTTAATATAATAAAATTTGCATATTGAACAGGTTTCTGCTTCTACATTCATTTAAACAAAAAAAAAAAAAACAAAAACAAATAAAAGCAAAAAAAGCAATACAAACCAAAAACAAGATTTAATATTGTACAAAATCTTAAGTATGTACATATATTGTTAAAATGTTTAATTTTATTATATAAAGACATGTACACCACATTGGGTTTTATTACAAAATAGAACTCGCTACGTCAATAACTAACCGACGAATATTCGAAATGCATTTGTCCGATTGTGTTTTTTTTTATAGAATATTTCTTTACAGACAACTTGTCTGTAAAAACATTTATGACATGTGTTACATGAGTTTATGCATTTACATAGCAGTACATTTAAGAGCCAAATAAAAGACATTTTCATGGCCACCGCCAAAGAATTGTACAAAAAATTGTAAATAAATGCAAAACCTTCATAATATTCAGAACAATAATAAAATAAAGGAAATTTTCTTGGGAAAAGTAAAATTTAAAACTTTTAATATACTGATCTCTTTCCCATATTGACATGTGATTTCGGGAGCTAGCCTGGGCTAGAAGGAGCCCCAAACTCGAAGATATATGGGACTCTCGGAGTCTGACCAGTGATTTTATGCACATACACTGGTACTATGGGTACAAGATGCCTGCAGGACTACGGCCCTTTTCTAGTTATTGGTAAGACCCGTCGGAGAGTAATTGTGGTGGTTGTTGGTTTAAATCGGTTTACATTCAATGCCCTAGCTTGCGTATGCAACAGGACAAGGAGTTAGATAGTATCCAATTCTTCAGCCAGGAGCGGGGTAAGGCCCTGCTACCGTGCACTCAACAATTGATAGCAAGGCGTGTATGCACCTTAGGGTACGGGTGGGCGTTCTTCCTAGCCTCAGTGGTAAGACCACTATCATGTTTAGGGCTAAACGGCCAGACGCTCACGTAAAACTTACATACACATTATCAATAGCAGTTACCGAAGGGGGATGAATCACTGTTGTTCTGTTGTTAGGGTGGTATCTACTCTTGCAAGCAGAATAGCAGCCACCTGGCACATTATGCAAGGCTAATTTTCAGTAGCTTCATCTCTTATTATTATCTAGGTACGTATGTTCTTCTAAGAATGTTTCCCATCTGTTCGAGTGTATGAGTAGTTTTAGTGGTGTGAAAATTGTGTCTGAGGTCGTATTTACCTGTTCGTTTATAATGTCGCTGTTAAAAGTTTTTGTTTTGTAGATTTTCATGTTTTCAAGAATGCCCGGATTTCGTCCTTTTTTGTTAATGTAATGCTAAACATTCATCTATTTGTGTTAGTGTGTGTCCGTGAGTGTAAAGGTGTAATGCAAAGTTGGAGTCTTCTCTTTTCCTTTTGTATGAGCGTATATATTCTGTAAATCACTTTTTTAGTGTTCATCCTTTTTGGCCTATACAAGTATGTTTGTAGGTACAAGTAAGTCTGTATAGTCCGCTCGAACTAAATTTGTCAGTTGTTTCTCTCGTTGTCCTAAGATTCTATCTCAGAGTGTTGGCTGTTTTTAATGCTTTGAGTAATCCTTCTTTGTGAAAACGATTAGTTACTCTATATATTTCTGGTACTATGTGAGTAAAAGTGTGCCGCCGTGTTGTATCATGTTGTATCTAAACAACTTAATAACAGGGATGAATTGCCTTACCGTCAAGATTCAAGATAACTTAACTAAGATTTTGGTCAGCACGACGAAGAGCAATAAAACTATAATTTTAATTTACAGCTTTAATAACTGACTATCATCATAACATTAAAACTAAAGCTGTATTCTTTCCAAAACACTGATTGCCATGATTATAAACAAAATGTTCTTAATACAAATCTTGAAATATAAACTGCACTATCCTTTGCTATTAAAAACTTATTCACAATTCTTTTAGAAATTCGAGCAATAAAATATTAAATACCAACAGAACAAAAAAAAAATTTGCTGATTAACTAAATTATGCGAATACCATTAGGTTCTTTTGGTTATACAATTTTTTTTTTATACCTGTAACGTTTTCATCAAACATTCCCTTTAATCATTTTTATTTAAATTTAAAGCATATTAACTAGGTACTATTAACTGTTTTTTTTGTTGTAGCCAAAAAAAATTTTAAAATTTTATTTCTCTACTAAAATAAGCAGACTATTGAATGCAGTATTTTCAAAATCGAAACAGACTCGATTACAAATAGAAGCATTCAATTTTTATTGCTTATTCGGTAGGATTATTGTAATGAATTGCCTCTTACAAACTAAATTTGCCGGCACATACATTTTTATATTCGTATATGTGTTTGTAAACATTCTATTATTAGGAAAATAGTCCAAGTTTCATAGTGCTTATCGAATATCCTTTTACTTTACTTTTCATTTCTTTTGTTTTGCAATGTGTTCATCCAACATTTATTTTAATAATCCCTTTTAGTTCGAGAATTGTGCTTACAGTAACAGTCTGTTTACCCCCAGTCATACCCCAGCATTAAAAAGTTTGCAAATAGACCGACCATTCATACGTATGTACGGATGATTGTAATCCTTCAAAAATGTTATCAATGTGTAAATAATTGTTAACCACAAAATGTAGGATCTGTTCATTAACACACGTTGTCTGCATTTTATGAACAAGGTAAAATGTTAGATTGCTGTTTCTGATGGTACATGTTTTTCTTTCCTTTTTTTTGGAAATTTACTGTTTTTCTTGTGTTGTTACCATAGTAGTGGTTATTATAAAACATGATATATTTGTCTACTTTGGTCGATACTGACATTGAGATGCTTTTACTATATATATTTTTTCAATAGCTTAAGTAATTTATGATTTAGTAAACCTGCTGATGTTAATAAGATGTTCAACATTTTTTCGTGAAAGGTAATTAAGTTTATCAATATAACAGACATTGAAACACGCTTAGAACCTATTTTAGAGTTAAATGCATTTATGAAGTTTTCATAAAATATTTAAAAGGACATACATATGCTTGCACGCACGTGTGTATGTGTATGTAAGCATGTTAAATACGTAAATGTATCACAAAAACTCTATTGTTTTTAAAGCTATTTTGCAAATTTAGAAATAAAAATCAATAAGTCAGCCTCTTTTAAAACTTGAATATTTTGTTTTTATATAAAAATTTGTATTTGTATTGATTAAAAATATAGATGTATATATATATATATATATATATATATCTTTTATATATATATATATATATATATATATATATATATATATATAATTCTACTGTACGTGTTGTGATTGAACTCCTCCTAACCGGCTGGACCGAATTGCATAATTTTTTTTGTTGCGTTTGGGTGGCGTCTCGGGTGGTTTGGATTTACAATTTGGTCCAATTGAACAAAGAAGCGTGGTACCTCCCATACAAACCACAAATTAAAAATCTATTATTTCTGCTCCTGATAACGGTATATGAACAAAATTTGGTACGTCGGTTTGGTGTGCATTTTTTAAGTGCTGCTGCAAATATGCATGCATTCACAAACCAACCCGACAGATGGCGCTGCAGGCGGTATCCAAGTTATCCAACTGCACTGCAACTACACGACTGGATCGTTTTGAATGAATTTTTGTATATTCATGCATTCAATGCATTTAATTTTTTTGTGCGCTGTGTTTTGATATTATATGATATCGCATTTACGTAAATATTGGGTGTTGTTTATTTCAAAATACACACATGCCATAAATTCGTCGCCAGTCGCTAACTGCCTCCAATGTGCATTGGCGGATGACGGTGAAAGGCACAAAGTCACACGGACTTGATTACTACCGCCGTTAAAACACTCGCGGTGGGCATCGAGTTTATTTGTTTACCGTTTCTTCTTTGCGTTTTTACAAATTCGTTCTCAATGGGTCAGCACGTACAAGTGGAATATTATCCTTATACAGTAGACTCGCGATAACAAAAACACCGCCTTACGTGAACACCGGCTAGCATGAACATAATTTTTTTTACACTCACTACTCTGTAGCGTGAACACAGTAAGAAAGCCCTATAACGTGAACAAATGTATAATTCATGCAACATAGAAAACGTGGTTTTCTTTTGAACATTTTTAAGCAATCACCACTTTTTTAAAAATTAAAAATTCCCGTAAATGAATGCTTATGAATATATTCTGGCATTTTGTGTAACGCGCGCTGTTGATTTCATTATTTTGTTTTTAGTTTAATGTGTATAAAGTGTTTCGTGAAAATGTCGCAAAACTACCAAATTTTTTAACTTTAATGGAAAAAGTGGTTGTAATAGAAAAAATAAAAAGAGGATCAAACGTGACTAGATTAGCAAAGCAATACAATGTTGCAAAATCAACAATTTGCGCTATAAACAACAAACAAAATAAAATTTTTAAATGTGTTAACAATACTTATTCTGGTCCCGGAAAGCGAAACACTTTGAAGTGCTCTGAGTTTCCTAAAATGGAAAAGGCACTATACCGTTGGTTCTTAAAACAGAGCCAAAAAAATTATCCGCTCAATGGACTAATAATTAAAGAAAAAGCTAAATTTTTTCATTCAAAAATTAAAGAAAATGAAAGTGATTTTAAGGCGAGTGATGGAGTGGTTGCAACGATGCAAGAAGCGGTATCGTGTGCGTTTTATTAAAATAACTGGAGAAAAGTTGTCTTCTAGATCTGAACTTGTGGTCCCTTTCAAGAACAAGCCGCAAGCCAAAATTAAAGAACTAGGTCTGTCTCGCGATCAAATTTATGATGCAGACGAATCGGGATTATTTTGGAAGCTGCTACCTGACCGAACATACGTATCATCTCAAGAAAAAAATGCTCCTGGAAGAAAAACTGAAAAACAGCGTGTCACTTTTCTTGCTTGTACAAACGCAACGGGGGCACATAAAGTAAAACTTCTTATGATTGGAAAGGCACAAAACCCTTGCTCTTTCAGAAATTTTGAATCTCCTGTTGAGTACAACTACTCCAAATCATCATGGATGACAGCTTCCATTTTTAAAAATTGGTTCCACCACTCGTTTGTACCACAGGTAAAAAAATCTTTCTATTGATTTCAAAGTTTTACAATTGTACACGTGCATGTGCATGAATTTCTTATTTTTAAAAGAGCAAGGATTACCCAATAAAGCTTTGCTCTTGATAGATAACGCTCCATCTCATCCTCCAGAAAATGAATTGATATCAGACGACTTGTTCATAAATATAATGTTCATGCCACCCAACGTCACGCCACTCATACAACCAATGGATCAAAATGCCATAAGAGTTACAAAGCTTTTCTATAGAAACAGTCTCTTGGCATCAATTATAGCTACAGGAAATGGTGTAATTGAAACTCTAAAAAAATTAACGTTAAGGGACGCTGCTGAGTATTTAGATTCAGCTTGGCAACGTCTTGAAAAGGAAACAATATCGAATTGCTGGACGAACATTTTAGCCTCTATAGGAGATGAAGAAGAGGATATTCCATTGAAGAGGATATTCCATTAGCTATTTTAAGACAAAGAATTTGTGCACCAATTAACACCCAACAAGAACGCGCAATAGAACTTCTTAATGCAATTAATCCAAATGTTTGAACATTTTCACATGTCTAGTAATTCGATTAACTTCAATTGTGTCTTTGCAGGTTAGGTTTTCATTTTCTGATATCAGTGAATAGACTGAAAATCTTCAAAACGTAACTGAAACGAATGAAATCCTGAGCAGTGATGAAAGTGAAAGCGATGATGGTATCCTGAAAACAGTACGGACCAAAGTGGAACCTAGTGAAGCAATCAACATTTTCAATAAAGCTTAAGAATGGGCAGAATATGAAAACATAAGTCCAACAGATATCAGCGTACTTAAACGTCTCCGAGAAAAGGTGGTGTTCAGCTTTTTGCAAAAAATGAAAATCCAAAAAAAGATAACCCATTTTTTTAAATAATATTAATATAAATTGTTTTTCTTAACAAAGCAAGTATGAATATGAATTAATAAAAAAAATATATGAATTTTAGTTAAATACATATATGTCATTTTATTTTTAAAATGTAAAAAATTACACCTTCGTAAACATGAACAACTTCGCAAACGTGAACACGCTCAGGTTTTAATAGTTCACGTTACCGCGAGTCTACTGTATGTACCCTTCCTTGAAAGGCATAAAATAACTGCTGAAAAATTATTATTCAATTATACATTGTCTTAACTCTATTTCGTTTATTTCTACAATAAGACAACCTCTTGTGCGCAGGTGATTGTCAGCTGTCAGTTCATTTTTCGCAGAACGATTATATCAGCTGATAAAGTTTGAAAATGGTGAATATTAAGAAGACACTAAGCAATCGTAAAAACTATAAAAAAACCAACCGAAAACAACGTGAAATGTTAAAAGTTTATGAAAGACACTAAATTCAAGGAGCATGCAAAAATTTTAATTTTATAATTTAATAATTTCCATGTCACAAAACAAAACAAAAATTTACTGTAAGAACAAATTCAGCAAAAATATTAAAAATTGAAAGATTTTAATCAACAGCCAAAAACAAGAGAGAAAGAGCTTTGATGAATTTGTATAAATTAAGGACTTATTATCCTAGTTTCAATGTAAGAAACCTAACCTATATAATTCTTTTCGTAATCGGATGTAACCACTATTGTTTAAGTTCCTACGAGCTATCAATTTCTGATGGCTTTCAAACTTTTTTAAATGTCATTTTTTGACATGTTTCATGATTTCCGTCTTAAAAGTAAACTTGTATTCAACTTTATGTGAAATATGACAAGAAGATAGCGGTGTCAATACGGTATTCTTTTCAGTATTTCCTGCTTAATGTTGGCAAAAGTTCTTGTAAAAATAGCGTAAAATAAATTAAAACTAACTTTGATAGAGTTATTTTCTATACAATTTACGATAAAGTTGTCACGAAATATTTTTGGCGTCATTTTCAACACCAAAATGTTTCTGGTTTTTGTAAAACGATTCTAATTTCATGAAGAATTTTGAATAACAGCAAACCATGTTGCATACTTTAAGGCAATAAAAACGATAACTTTCTTTTAAAACGTGGTAGATAAATTTTTCAACAAGAATATTGTTTTTCAATTGTGACAACACCAACAACAATATAGTTTTGACATATAGCTTTTTACGTGTTCGTAGTAGATGCATTGGCAATTGTTACAATGAATTCAATTTAGCACGAAAATCGCATTAAAATAATTAAAATCCATTATAAAAATGGTGGTTCCTATAAAGTTACATATTGTTAAATTCGTGATATTTTCGGACATCATAATCGTTCTTCTGACTCCACTGTTAAGAATTTAGTTGTTAAATTTGAGCCCACAGGCTCAACACAAATTGTGCGAAGACCAATGCGTATTCAGCCGGGTCGTTCAACTTAAAACATCGCAGGCGAGAGCCAAAGTGTTAAAGCAGATCCAAATTCTTCAATTCCTCCACGATCAACAATTAGGGATATCCAAAACCACCACATCGCGAATTTGGCATAAAGGTTTGTCTTGGAAGCTTTACAAGGTTTAACTGGTGTAGGAATTAAAGTCGACCGACTATTCACATCGTCGTAGATTCGATCAATTAATTCAGAAAAAAATTATTTTTTCAGACTAAGACCATTTTCACTTATCAGGGTATGTCAACATGTAAAATTGCTCCCATTGGGCTTCTGAAAATCCTAGAGCGATTATTAAAAAGCCTTTACATGCTCAACTTGTAACTGTATGGTGTGCTATGTGGTTTGAAAGCGTGATTGGGCCGTTTTTTTTTCGAAGATGAAACTGGAAATGGGGTAATGATCAATGGATCACGCTATCGCGAGATGCTAACAACTCAATTTTGGTCTACTATTGACGAAATTCATCTCAATGATATGTGGTTTCAACAGAAAGATGCTACATGCCACACAGCCAATGAAAAGATCAATTTATTGCAAGCCAAGTTTTCCGATTGTAAAATTTCACGATAATCGGCAGTTAAGTGGCCAACCAGATCGTGTGATTTCATACCACCGGATTAATTTTTGTTGGGACAGAGTCTATACAGATCCAATCAAATCGAATTTAGGCTTAAAACTCTAAGTAATAAGATTAACGAAATAGAGCCGCCGTTTTGCGAAAAGGTGAGTATACAATTTGATGAAAGAATTGACATCTGTCAGCGTGGTCGTGGTGGAGATTTGCCAGATATTATTTTGCATTCATTATTTCCGAACTTTTCTCGCCTGAATTATCTTAATCTAAATTTTTGATTAATTTTGTTTTAGAAAACAAACATCTTGTTGTAAGTATTAGAATGAGTAAAATTTTTAAAAGATTTTTTTCAAAATTAAAGAGGGTGGGGAAAGTTAACGTTTTTATTACTTTAAAATATGTAACATTGTTTGGTGTTGGAAATATTTAATGTGAATAAATGGCAGCTTATATTATTTCGTAGGTTAGAAAAAAAATGTTGCCGAAAACATATTTCAGTTCAGAAAATATGTTTCACAAAACAGTTATACATTGAAATAAGTATAACTTCCTCAACATTATATTTTACTTGTTGCGCACCATTTTTTTATGTAAACAGTTGACAATATTTCGCATGAAACAATGTGAAGACTACCAATCACATTAAATCCTTGAAATGTATAAGTTGTTGATGTACCAGACGGTTATAATATTTTAATATTGCACATTTGCAAAATTATATTTTGGTTGATATGATTATGTTTCCCAATTTTCTTTGAAGTTATGCGGTGGTTCATTCAACAACCTCCTTAATATTCCTGTGATTTTATTTCTTCGTAAAATCATTTTTTTAGAAATACTACAATATGTTATTGATAAAATAGATAGATTTTCCAGATCAGTTAGGGGAAGAACAATTATAATTTTTTTAGACCATTCCGGTGTATCTGGCAATTTTTCAAAAATGCATCGCGTCTTTTGAATCTTTTTAATTAAGTACAACAACTTTATAGCAATGCAAAAAGCTTCAAACAATTTTTATTTAATTTTTATTTTTAATAATGAACTATAAATACTTGTACTATTATATAATTAAGTTATAGCTAATTTTGACTGAATATGTATAGTGTATGTATTTGCCGTCTTAGTTTAATTTATCAATAGCACTCTTCTAAATAGATAGATTGTTTTTTATTGTGCAGGTTTCGAACATTAATAAATAAATAAATCAATTTTAAATTTAACTAAATTTCTTAGAATCTAATTAGCAAATCAATAAGACAAATAAATGTATTCTCTTTCAAATCCAATATCCCAGCACTATTTTACTAATCGTTTGTAAGTATTTTCTAAAAATTATCTGTTAACATTAAATAAAGTATTAAAGTGAAATACTCAACAATACTTTTTAAAACATTTAAATATTTAGTATTTTTGGATAGTCAATTAATAATGTTGCTGTTTAGGAAAGCGAACTAAAGATAGATAATTAACAGGACATGTATTTTCTTTTTATTATTACTAGATATTCATATATACATTTATGACAATATTTGTCTATAACAACTGGGATATATTTGTAGTTTTAATTGTAGCTACTCTTACCATCGAAACTACCACAATTGTTGCTCATAGCGACAATTGTCATGACGAGGCTAACGTTAGCGGCTGTCAAACCAAAAACAACCAGCAGCATGATAAGAGGGAGGAAATAAGAAAACATAAACTAAAATATCATCAACATCATGTGTAGCATCAAAACAAGATTTAAAACCTCTCAAACAATGATGTGGTTAGAAGTTTAAAAATTTGGTTTTCCAAACTGAACCCATGTGTTTAGACACAAGAATGAACATTGGGATAATTAAAATAGTTTACAATTATTTTATTAATCTTATAGGAGCATAATATAAGTGTTTGTGTCCTTAATGTTCGACCCGTCAACTACATCAACCAGGCGCTATGTGTATTTCTTTTAGTTTTCAAAAGACTTATTCTGTGATGGTAATATGTCTGTCTATTCATGGATTTAATATTTTTGTTGTTGTTCTACTATTTTTGCAAAAATAAAAGTTTTATTATTTGTATTTTTATTTTCCTTAAAAATAGTCATATTGTATTTTCATCAAAGCTCATCCATTTAATTGCCAGTTTTCGTTCAGACGTGCACATTTAAAAATAACTACTTTCTCTAATCACAAAACATTTGAATGGGCTTATGTGTTTTTGTTTTTGTTGTTTTTTTTTGTTTGTTTTTTTTTTGTTTTTATTTTAAGTACCCATGCACATGCCAGAACAAAATACGCCAACTTGAAATCACTTAATCCACCTAAGTCCAATAAATCGCTTTTCTTGGTTATACTGATGCTTGTTTTTTGGTTGTTATTCGTTCTTTTGTTATTTTAAATTTTTTGGTAAATAGTAAACACAAAGCAAGGGCTGGACTTTATTTTAACTAAGCAACATTTTTATTGATGAGAATTGTATATTTTTTTTCCAATAGAAAGAGATTTTAGAAATAATTTTTTTAGTGGAGCAAGTTCATTTGTAGATTTTCAATAATAGGGAAGAGAGTATAAAATAAGCGAAATTAAAAATTTCTATAGTTATTGTTTTATTATTGGCTTCGATAAACTTTATCTTAGGAATAGAGATTTTAGTTTTTTTAAACTTAAACGTCAGTAACTAACATTACTTTTTATTTACTCTATCTAGCTCCTGTAGGCTAGTAGGTAGTGTACTAGCTTGTCAGTATGGGGGTTGTGGGTTCGATTCAAAATAAAAATTGACTGTAGGTGGTGCTGCTCAGCGATGAAGGCATAGTCACTGGTCGCTGTGCAGTCTTATACGGCAGTTAATTTCCGACTATCCTTCTACTTTCACCACCTGTTTCATCTCTTCTCTATCCCTTTCCTAACGAATGTAGCACGGTACTTGACTAAGTAGTCATTGTTGCCTGAAGTGCTACTTCTCTTTAAAAAAAAAACAAAAATATCCCTACTATCACTCTAGCGTTCAGGTAAAACAATTGAGAAATCTTTAATTATTTATCTGAGGAATATATTATTTTACCGAAATTGATATTGAGGCATATATATTTTTTTATTCAAGATAAAGAAAGCACAATTGCTGATTTACATTCCAGGGATTGCATGCCTGTGGCTTAAACCACTAAAAGCATGACGAAGAGCTAAATTGTAAATATATACTATTAAACAGAATCTTTCTTTGGAATATAATATGTACGTCTTTTATTAAAAATGTAAAAACTCTTCAAGAAATCATTTGTATAACAGAAGAACCAAATACTTGGTAAAATATTGTTAAATTATTTTTCCACATTTTAGTAAAAAATATTTGATAAGAATAATTCTATGCATTGTTTGTAAACAAATTAGAATTAAGAATCGGTATATAAAGATAAATATTTTCCTGAGTAATAATTATAATAATACCAGCGTACCCGTGACTGCTTTGCAAGTCATTTGTGGTTCTTTTTTGTGCGCGCTAAAAATTCAATCATTCAAGAAAATTAATTGGCAAAAACACAGTTTTTTTTTGTTTTTATGCTTTTTTTTAATAATTTTATCTTTTTCACAATGCAACATTTTTGTGTGCTTATATAATTCGTCTTATTCTGTTGTAATGCCTTTACATATACGACATTATTTGATCGATTTTGGTTTGCGATACAGACAAACAAAGCAGTTGGTTTATTAACACGTGAACATGATACATATAATTGACCGTGCGAAAAACAGGGATCATTGCAGAAGCAACACGTATGGGGAACTGAAGCCGCTTAAAATCAAACGGCAAATCTGAAGGAACCGTAGTAATGCGTGGTATCAATACATGCACGCCCTTATATTTTTCTTTTAAAATTTTTGCTTCAATCACATTTTTCATGATATTTCTAAGCAAAATAATTGGTACACCAACTTTCACTTGTAGGCGGTGGGGCGGCAGACCAGGTAACTCAAGCGAATTTTAAAATTCGGCGGTAAAATTTACAAGATCGTCTTGATTGGTAACAAGGTCAGCCCATTTGTAGGTAAAAATTTCCCCGGGAATGTCATTCAAAATTGTCACATTGATATTCCCCCCAGGGGCATATAAGTATGGTCTTTATAAATGATTCCACTATCTAGACTCAGTGCAACTGGGGAAAAAGTGAGCCCAGTCCCCTGAAGTCAATCAGGGAGACTACTGGAAGCTTCACTTTATTTCCACGGGGATCAGAGAACCCGCAGAGTTCATTATTTGTCTCTTTAGACTTATAATAGTTCTTTGACTGATCATTGAGGATGGCCCCTATATGGGAGTATCGTGGTGGTTGTGGTTTTGCGGCCCCATAACAGTATAATGGTTATTATGGTGGCCAGGATCATCTCACTGATAATGACACGTAAAGTGAATGATCCAGTCTAGTGAGCATGCTTGACATGTGTTCTGGACAGGAGTTAGAAAGTCTCCAACTCTTTAGCAAGGTGTGATGGTTTGCAGACCTGTCCTGGAATCATTAAAATTGCAACTAGTTGGTTCTGTTGCTTAGAATTATGTCTTCGGTTATCTAGGACGAGCATGACGTTCCAAATTATGTATAGTGGTTTGTCCACCATCTGATTAAGGCTACATAGCCAGGCGCGGATGTAAAACAAATCACACTCTGTTACATTGATATTCTAAACATCTGCATTTTTCGCAGCTAAGATAGCTCTTTCCCCTAACCAATCATGGCTTTTAAAATTTTGTGCAATACCGGGAAATACGTATGTGACCAATTCTTGTTTTGATTGTCCAAGTGGCAAAAATTATCTGGAAGCATGCGCCATTCCCAATATCTAACAATTCGGCTGATGGATCATTTTGCAATTGAACACTCAAATTACACACACACAAAATGCAACAGAATGTGGAAAACAAAATTCTCTATTTGTTTGCACATCCACTTGCTATGAACATGAGCATATTTCAATTTGTATTGCCGTCGCATTCTGTGCAAGCGCACACACAGCAACGTACAACAAAAACACACATTTCATTTGCAATGCAAAATAATTTTGATTTTTTGAAAAATTTCTGTTGTTTCAAATACGTATGAGAAAATGCATAAAACAGAGATACAAACCAGAGAACGACCATTACGAAGGTACTGTGAAAATTTTGTGGAAATCCGACGGCGCACCTCTTCAAACACTGGCAACCAACGGACACCTATTTTGGGCTTAATTTTTATATATATAGACAAGGATTGCTAACTCGCTACACAAATAAACTGGCGAACTAAATAACAATTGTTTAATTCTCTTACATCATCTATTCCATGTTTGGGCGGATATAAATAGTATAAAAAGTATGTAAATCGAGGCACATGAAAGCTTTTTTAGTAACCTGAAAATTGTGCATATTCTATCGAACAACACACTGTATTTTCACGCCACGAACATTCCGATTCAATAAGACGTATATCATCCATAATAACGGAAATGATGCAGAATCATTTCCGAACATATATCTAAGCGCAAGCACTCAACATTTAGTCTCCGTGCATTACAATTTTAAGCGTAACATTCATATATTTCGTATGGAATCCACTTCCAACTATCGCGGTCTATTACTGAATGAATACGAATGACAAATAATTCTATTATCTGCAAAAGCTAATATATGCTTTGATTGCATTCAAACTAGATTAACTAAAACAGAGGTACTAAATTGTTTCCTATAAATCTAAAGTTTTATAAATTCGGTTTAATCTCTCTATACTTTTCAAGCTACCATAATTATGAAAAAGTAAAGGCAATTTACTAAACTTACTCTCAGCTTTGTATTAAAATTAAATTTTAAAATGTATTTAAAATCTAAATTAGTTTTAATTAATTAAATACAATCCTTTTTTTTAAAAGATATTTTCTTTTCTTAAATACCAAACTCCTCACTTCTAACAATCGATACGTTTTTGCTCGAAAAAATATCAATTTCAGGAATCTTAAATTTTTCTCAGAAATCATTTTTAAAGTGATTTCTTTAAAAACTAATATCAAATGCCACACAAGGTAAAAATCTTCACATTTACTTGCTTCTATTTCTGTGCTATATTATAACAAATAGTAAGCAGACAAAAACAAATTATTAATAATTCAGATATAAAATTCTTACATTGTTTTTGTATAATAGTTTTCTAATGAAAAAATATTTACCACACAAAACCAACCAACAAAAAAATATGAAAAATAAGTTATAAATTTTATAAAATACTATTACAAAACAATTTAAATAGCCATCATGTTGAGATTAAAAGACCATTTAGATGAACTAAACTACAAACAATTGTATATGACGAACGTACACCAAAAGGTGGTATGAGGTTGAGATAAATAAATGTCAACATTTAATATAATTTGTAATATTTAATATATATTTATAGTGACCCAGCTCACCCATTTGAAATGTGGCATATTTGAAAAATATGTTAAAGTTCATTTTCTTAAAAATAATAATCTTTCCGTTTCAAAATAATTCCTTGTCCTTTCAACGCACGGAAATCATAACAATACCCGGATATAAATGTAAAAAATTTTTGTTATTTCTTACGCACACATGCCCACACAAACAACTAACCTGTTCATTGGTATGATCTCGTTTATGAGAACAAGACACAATGCATAAATAAAATGTAGATAAAAAAGTATAACTAGAATGATATTTGATGTTGTTGTTAGTATTGTTGCTATAAAATAAGAATGCATTATGTATACTGGTATTGTTATTATCATTGTATTTGTTAGATTGCATGTCCAGCATATAATGATTTTTTTTTTAAAGAAAATACCAACGATTATAGTTTAACATGGATACGGTCTTTAAATGTAGTTCTTGATAATTTTAAATTTTAATCGATTACAGTTTAGAAAATATAAATATTTTGATAAATATTTTAGATATACTTCTTAATTTTGATCTTTAGTGTATGCGAATAATGGAACTTCTGTGAACACTATAAAGGGTTTCTTATTACAGTGACGAATATAGAGGGCTGCGATAGAAGGAAAATAGACCAGATATTATAGCAAAAACATTAGAGTTAGGCTTGTAATCTTTGGATATAGAACCCTAATTCCTATACGAAAACAAGAACAACATTTTTCAAGAAATACTGACAAACCTTAAGCCCTGCAGCAATACTCGATCTGATCGTTTTGCGAATGTTTTAATTTTTATTGTAAGATAAAAAATTTTAGGCAGCATAATAAGCTTGAAGAAAAGTCTTGCTTTGAGAAAATACGACAAAAAAATACTAAAGGATATTTTTGATTTGCAACATGTCACTTTTGATATTTACTAAACTTTTTAAAAAATTGTTACTGCAATTCGGTTTGCCCTGATTTATCTTAAGCATAATGCTTGATAACCATGCAACAATTGGCTGCACTTAGATTTTCTTCATTTTTTCTATTATTATTTTTTTTTTTTTTTTGTTTTCCTTTTAAGATATAAAATTTTATTTATATATTATTACTTGAAGTATAAATAGTTTGTCTTTGTGTTATTTAACAACAAACAAAATACAACAACAACAATGAAAGGAGAAAAAAAAACAATTTTCTATAAAGGTAATAAAATACAACATTTATACTTCAAGGATAAAAAGAAATAGGATGATGATGCTGCTAGTGCACCAAACTTTGAATTGTTGAAAACAACACGAACTTGAAAAAAAAAACGCTAAATAAATTTATTTATGTTTTATTTTAAATGTTTTTCTTTGTCACAACAGAAAGTAATAAAAAACAAATTTAATGCTACTCGTATTTTGTAAAGATGATATTTTTGTAGTTATAAAATTAATTACAGCTTTTAACTTAATATCTTGGAAATCAAGGTATATCTTATGTTCCATTACAAAGAGAAAGGCACCCACCAACACAAAGAGAAATATGTTTATGTATTTAAAAGTAAATCTTAAAATCACAAAACATTTCATGGTTTATAATAATGTATTTATTCAAGAAAGTCATTTGTGTTATCATCACTGTCATCGTCTGGCTATATTCTATTGTTTAGAAAATAATATTATTTGATAATTATTGTTAAAATGTAAAGGATTAAAACAATTAAACTGAAACTTCTAAATAAAATAAATAAATAAAAAAAATTTAATAATTAATATTATTTTGTATTCTGTTTTACTAGAGTTTAACAGTAAAATAATTCTTTTTAATTAAATTATATTAAACTCACCCCTGTTGACTTTGTGTATCACTAGTAGATGCAATTGACTTAGATTGGCTTTCACTGCATCGTACGGTCGCATCAGCAATTAAATAATCTGCAATAAACATGAGAATTTTATTAATCCGTTTAGCAGTAGTATGCGTTTGTTTGAATTCTAAGATTCTAGCTAATTTTTTAATTGCTTAATAGTTTCTGTTTTGCGGTAGTAAATTTGTAATTAAATGCAAGTATTAAGTATACAGCCGTACCTAATAGTATATTGTCTTTAACATTATGAGTTTTTTGCACTTTCAATAGACTTTTCTGGTTTTCAGATAGAAATTTTTATAACATTTTATTTAATTAAATTTTCTTATGAAATATATGATAGATTTAGTTAATTATTTCTTTAGCATTACATGCATCTGAACACTGCTACTAATTTTGCTACTAATTGGGTTTTTCAACAAGAAGTTTGTTTTTGAATTGTGGCAACTCGAACAACATGACAGTTTTGACATTTAGTTTTTTGAGGTATTTGTAGCAGATGCATGGGCAATTGTTACAATTAATTCAGTTTCGCACGATAATCGCATTAAAATCATTAAAATCCACTATAAAAATGGTGGTTCTGTGATATTTTCGCACAACATAATCGTCTTTCTGAGACAGCTATTAAGAATTTGTTCGATACAAAATGTACGAACACCAACGCGTGTTTGACTGGGTCGTTTGTTTGAAAATATCGCAGCCGTCAGCCAGTATGTTGAAGCAGATCACACCATTTGGGGTTATTCAAAACCACTACATTGTGAATTTTGTGTAAGGATTTAAATGTGAAACCTTACAAGATTCAACTGGTGCAGGAATTGAAGCCGACCAACCGCTCAATTCATTCATTCAGGAACAACGGACTGGTTATTCTGAGAAATTCATTTTCATGCGAAGCCCATTTTCACCTGTCAAGGTATGCCTGCAAGCAAAATATGCCTCATTTGGGCTTTTGAAAATCCTTGAGTAATTATTAGAATCCTTTGCATGCTCAACGTGATTGCGCCATTTTTTTCGAAGATGAGACTGGAAGTGCGGTAACGGCCAATAGATCACGATATCCTGATATGCTAGCAAATCCTTTTATTGACGACATGGATATCACTGACATGTTGTTTCAACATGACCGTGCCACTTATCACATCTCCAATGAAACAATCAATTTATTGCAAACCAAATTTCCCAATGGCATTATTTTACGACAATCAGCAGTTAAGTGGCCACCCAGATCGTGTTTTCAGCCTAAAAACTCAAAATAAGTAATGACATTAACGCAATAGAACCACCATTTTGCCAAAAAGTAATTAAAAACTTTGATGAAAGAATCGACATCTGCCAGCATGGTCATGGTGAACATTTACCAGATATCATTTTGTATTCATAATAAAATAAAAATTTTAATCATTTTAATCAAAATTTTTTGTTTTAACAAACATACTTCTTGTTAAGAAATCCTTTATGTTTATATATATTTTTTTTATTTTGAGATCCTATCGTCGTTGCTGATATGGCATGAGCTGTAGTAGAAAAACCAAATTCGATACATGTCAGATAACTTAATGACGGTAATTGATTTCTATCCGATAGAGTTTTTACTAAAACTGTAACAGGTTTGTTAAATTTATGAATATAAAATCTTACCAAAATAAGAGGCAAAATAATACAAGAGTTATATAGGTCAGAAGAAGATAATTTGTTTCTAAGCATCAGACAGCGCAATTTTGTCATACTGGCATAACTTCCGAAAACGTTTTTACCATTCATAAATTTACGGTTTTAAAGCTTTATAGTTTTGTTAGAGACTTCCACAATTATAGGATGTGAATAACCAAGTCACAAGAGGGGCAGGACCGCCCCTGTAGGCTAGTAGGTAGTGTACTAGCTTATAAAAATGGGATGTTGTGGGTTCGATTCCCAACAAAGACCTTGGTTTTTTTTACTACAAATAAAAATTGACTGTCGGTGGGGCTGCTCAGTGATGAAGGCATGGTCACTGGTCACTGTACTGTCTTATAGATAGTTCATTTCCGTAACTATCCTTCTACTTTCACCACCTGTGTCATGTCTTCTCTATCCTTTTCCTAAAGAATGTAGCACGGTACTTGGACTAAATAGGCATTGTTTGTTGCCTGAAGTGCTACTTGTCTTTTTTAAAAATTACTGTCTTTAAACTAATATATTAATAATATTTTCAAATAAAAATTATTAGTATGTTTTTATAACGATACCAATTTGTGGTTTGGAAAAATATTTACAAAGTTTACGTCCGACAAGTAATTCATTATAAAAAATCGCAATTTCAAATTCTATTCATTACTGTACGTTTTCGAATGTACAGGTCTCAAAATAAGAACGTTCAGTAAAACAGATTAGTACGGTTAGTGTTATTGTATTCATGTTATTATGGTTTCGAATCGTGGTTCACTGGTCGAAATACAATATTATTCTTCTTTTACAAATAAAAGACATACATTTAGTCTCCTTTCTCACTTGAATTCAAATTTGTTTCCAGTTAGTGACTTAATAATGAAATTTATATTTGCACTTTTTTGTTATCTTCTTTAAAAAAAGAACGACTTTAAAGTAATTTTGCGTTGTATTTTTTCTTTGCCGTTTTTAGTAGCTGATTGAAATTACCATTGCATAATTCTACACATTAGTGAATATGTCTGATAATGGGACTATTTCCCTAAGGATTATTTTATAAATTTTTTGTATAATGAAAATATAAAGCATTTGCATCAGAATACGCTGCTTTATTGTTAATTCTATTAATGATAAGTAATGCTAGTGTTATTTTATTGAAAATTATGAAAATACCGAAAAGGTTTCATTAGCAATAAGTTAAAAAACAATTAATTACCAAACTTCATGCATTGGCTTAATAAATTGAATAAAAACTTTTAACTCTTAAAGTATTACAAAAACTGTTTAAAATATTTAATCAATATAGCATTGCGTAACCTTAGATCTAAAATTGGTTTGAATTTTTAAATTTACGAGGTCTATAAATTAAATAATGAAACTGTTTAGTTAAATTCTTTTTATTCAAATAAAATTACAATTTTATATTGTCACCCTCAAACTAACTTGTTTCCACACGGCGCTAAAGACGGTTCATACCCTCCGCATACTAGTGCTGGAACTTCGATTCTGCTGGTCTGTTACAGCGATTTGAATGTGTCTTTGATGATTTTTCTACTTCGGGCATAGGAAAAAATTAAATGGACTTAAGTCAGGGAATATGGTGGGTGACGAGCCGCAGGTGTGTTTTTGCTGCTCCAAACTCTTTTAGTGAAATTGCTGTGTGACAAGGATGCACTACCCAGTTCTTCTTGATGCTTGGTCTCACGCGAATGAGCCCTTTACAAAGTCTTTCACGAATCTTTCGGTAAAAGTGTTAATTGACGAATTTTCTTTGGGTACATACTCTTTGTGAACGATTCCGACGATATCGAAAAAACCAAATCACCATGCATTTGAACTTTAATTTTACCATCCTTCCTTTTTTGGACCTTGGTTGGTGTGTGCCACTCCATGCTCTGGCGCTTAGTTTTTGGGACGTATTCAAGCACCCAAAACTAGTCACTAGTAATGACACGTTCCAGAAAATGGGGGTAATTTTCAAACAGTATTTTTGCTTGTGAAAGATTTTTTACGTAGAATGATGGGAGTCAAATTTAACTCTAGATCATTCTGACCGTCTACCGACAATCTGAACGCACAAAATCCAAGATTCTGTCGACATTTTAATGGGTTCTTGAATGTGAAAGCCTTCCGCTTCGTGATTCATTTTCATTCAATTCTCTTCTTTCTGAAAATGCCTTAAACAAAGAGTTTCCGTTGCCCTTTGCCTAACCCCTTGTTTGAAACTGATTTTACTAATTTTTAAAACATAACGGAAAACACTGTTTTACAAAATGATGACCAAATGACTCGAGCGATGTCAAACTGCACTGACGGCAAATCAAGCCCAGCGTCTTCGCTATTGTCAAATCGAACGTAATGTTGCCAGTTTCATTACTTTATTTATAGACCTCGTGTATAGTTTCATCTCCAAAAAACTTTAAAATTAAAATTAATTTATTCAGGAAAACATTTGCGTAAAGTGATTTGCTCAACAAAAAGCCAACACCTGGTCAATATCACAGCTGTAGCGGTAGAGAATTAAGATCGTTGTTCGTATGTAGAAAATGCTATCGCCTGGCATACAAAAAGAATTTAATTATTACCAAGTTTCTGTCTTCCTTGAGTTTTAGCGGGGAAAGAGAACAACCAGAACCAGAAAGAGTTGCTTGGTTTTTCCTGTTGCTATTTGTCAAAGAATCAGCAGCAGCAACAAGAAAGTTGAGAGAGTGCATATGTTAACATGAGAGAATAAGAAAAGTTATTCATAACATAAAATAAATGTCGCTAGATCTCATATGAGAACTTTCACATGTTACATTATATAAAAAAGCAGTAATGCCTCAGTTCCGTCATTAAGCTTTTTCATGATTGCCAGATGAATTTTGTTTAAACACCAAAATGATAATGCCAGCTATTTTCTATTGTCCTTATTGCCATTTAGTTGGTTTATATTCAGTCTATCTACCCATTTATGTTAATGGAACCTGCTCCAGAAAAAGCATACAAAAATAAATTGATATAAAAACCTCAAACAATATGCCTGCAGCTTTGGTGCTATTGTAAACTTATATAGTAAACTAATTTCAGCATATATTTGAAAACAAAGTGTTAAGTTAAAATGAATAAAGTTTACAAAGCACTAAAGGTCTGTATACAATTGTTACCATAACTGTTATTTGAAAAATTTAACATCACATAAATCACATACAAAAATTTTTAATCTTATGCATATAGGAAAGCTCTTTACTTTTGCAACTTTCATTAAAATATTTGTTATCCTTAACAGGGTGACGTTAAAATTTTAAATGCTTTTAACATTGTGCAAGTCTTTAAAAGTTGTTAAAAAGCTTAAGGAAGAACAAGGTACTTAAGAAAACTTATGAAAAAGTTTTAACTGCTGTTAGAAATTCCCATTAATGTGTTTTGCGGGATGTAGTTGAAAAAGAAAGCTTTCTCATTTAGAAATATTTCAACTTACCCTTCTGCTGTTGTTGATGAACATGTGGTTGTGACTGTTGCATTTGCTGAAGTTGACTTGTTGGTATAAATTCCTCATGTTTCTGATCACCCTTTTCCTCATATTTAAGCTTATACTCCGAATGCTTTCGCAGTGACATTAATAGTGATTGTGTACGTGGTGGAATTTCTGGTGGTGCTGGCTCTGGTGGTGGTTCTGTATCTTCACCAGCCGACAAATTTAATTCATCAATTTCAACACTGTCACCATTGCCAACAGCACCATTTAATGTCGACACATTTGAGCTTTCAATATTTGATTCTGAATATTCACGCAACTCCATTTGAAATTGTTGCAGTTTAAATTTTTCACGTTCATTACGATTATTGCCATTTATAGAAGTAGCATTACTATTGGAAGACGTAGCACTGCTAGACGAAGTCATGCCACTTGTACCGCGGTTACCGCCGTTACGACTTCCTTTCGAGCGATGTGAACGCGTTTGATTCGGATTTAAATTATTTACTGTCGAAGTGGGGGGTAGCAAAAAAACATTATTTATTGACGATTGTACCGCTGTACCATTACCCGAAATTAAATCATTGGTGGTTTGCAAACGATCTAGTACTGCCGAACTACCAGAAAACGAAATGCGATCACTAAGCGAATCCGAGTTTGATTGAGAGTCATATTTGGAATTAAGAAAGGGATTTGTACTACGTGTTGTCGTGGGAAGAAACCCCAAATTGGCATTATTTAGAAATTTATTGTTGGCAGCTGTGGTTGTTGTTGCAGTTGTGGGCGCATGTGTGTTGGCAGTAGATGTTTGTTTAAGCGGTGATGTTAGCTCTGTACTTTCTTGTTGCAGATGTTGTAAAAATGATTGGCTGGCATTCGCATTCGATGAAGCATTACGATTTAATGTTGACGGATATTCATTCAGGCGTGAAGATAAGTTTTCTTCATTTTCGAAATCTGAATTATAGCGATCAAGATCTGAAAGGAAAAGAAAATATTTTTAAAATGATAATAAAATAGTTTACAGAGATTTCGATTAAGCAGAAAATTTTATATGGAATCAGTGTTTACTAGTAAGTAAGTAAGGGATGTAGTATGCTCTTCTGCTTGACTTATTATGATCGTACTTATTTCTTGTAAAATTATTTTAACTAGAATTTGTATATGAATTCAAACAAAATATGAAACTGAGAAATTGCCGCACTTCAGGTTAAAGATGTTTTTTTCAAGTTCGATTGCAATTACGATAGGGTAATTTCTAAAACTTATTTTATACTGAGCATTGTAACATTTATGAACAGTATTCACTAAAAAATCTGTATAAATTATAAACTTGCTTGACGCTTGAATACCCTGGAAAGTTATAACCCAATGCATAGCTGGTGACCCTATAGCCTACCAGGTAGTATACTAGCTAGTATAGGTGTTGTGGGTTCGAGTCCCAACGAAAACCTTGGTTTTTTTCACTGAAAAAATAAAAACTGAGTTTCGATAGGGCTGCTTAGCGATGAAGGCATAGCCACTGGTCGCTGCGCTGTCTTTTTACGGCAGTTAATTTCCGACTATTCTCCTACTTTTACCACCTGTTTCATCTCGTCTCTATCCCTTTCCTAAAGAATGTAGCACGGTACTTGACTAAATACGCATTGTTGCCTGAAGTACTACTTCTCTTTATAAAAAAAAGCTGGTCCTGCATCCTGCCTTGCGTTGCGGTCAATAGAGATTGTTACTGCAAACGATCAATTTTTCGATTTAAAAATTTAGATTTCATTGTAAAAAGCGAAAATGGGTCTGATTCTTAGAATGCTACGTATACTGGTGTAATCACAACTTTTAATTTTTTAAGTAAATATTTTGCTTGGGTATGATTTTACGTCAACCTGTAGCAAATTTGGTTTGTGAACAAACCGGTTTCGGCTACTTGCCATCTCCAGTGTTCTCTCTATACTTATTTTGGAATAAATTGATTTTTTAAATGAACTGCAACCTCTGAGATTTTCTGTTGGCCTTACAGGTAATGGGGCTTGTTATCTCTCGATTATTTCCTTTAGTGCCACGTAAAGTAATTGCAACAAAAATTTGATGTCCAGATATGCTGGCGTCATATGCCCGAAATTATTTTGAAATATTTACGAAAAATGAAGATATAAACTTTCAAAAAATAAATCTTAATTTAACTAAAATGTTTACCTTTTCACGATTTAATGAGGCTTAAGAAAATTTACAATGGAAAAAGAAGAGGACGGGAGAATTAATTATCTAGACCTAACGATCAAGAGGAACATAATCTCGAACAGAATCGAATATGAAATATACATGAAACCAACAGCAACGGACACAATAATACACAACTCATCAAATCATCCCCAGCAACACAAAAACGCAGCAATCAAGCAGTTAATAACAAGACTCGAGAGAGAGAACACCACTAACACGGCAAATGTATATGAAGGAAATAAAAACAATATACACCATAGCGGAAAACAACGGATACAATAAGCGCCTCGTAGATAACATCAAGAAACAAATTAGAACGAACAAAGAACAGGAGAATGAAAGGAAAAAATGGGCTACATTAACATATATGGAAAAATCAACGTACAAACTGGCGAAATTCGTTGGAAAACACAACATCAATACCGCATTCGGAACAAGAAACAACCTAGGCAGAATACTACGGAATAAAACAACCGAGGCAAATATACTTTAGAAACAAGGAGTGTACAAATTAACTTGTACATGCCATTATAGCTACATCGGGCAAACAGGACTAAAAATTAAGACCAGATTTAGGGAACACATTAGAGACTATAACATAAAACTACGAGAATCAAAATCAACTCCAGAATCAAACTTTGCGAACCATATATTCAACCACAAATGTACACCAGGCCATATAAAAACAACGGCTAAACTGCTTCATACACAGCACAAAGGAAGGAGACTAAATATATTGCAGAACATGGAAATATACAAACAAAAAACATTTGACGGACGAATAATAAATGGACAAATGGACACTGCTTCGGACACAATATTTGAACCGTTGGGGCATTTTTACGTTACGCAGGTGCACAAGACTTAAGCAATAAAGAACATCATAAACGTACAATTACGGATTATTATATCACATAGGAGAAGGAGAGGGAAAAGGGAAGGAAAAAACCCAATAGGTTCACACATAAACAAAAACGGACAAAAAGCATGATCGTAAAAGAATTTAGTTAAAAAAAAAAAGACGAATGAAAAAGGGAGCGACAAATTAATTAAAAAAAGACAAACGAAAAAGGAGAGATGCAGGCAAAAAGACAGAAAGTGACGAACGCAATAACACGAAGGGAGACACAAACTATATAAACACAACTGACAATAGAACGCAACTAGTACGAAAAGAACACTGAAGATGGAAAACAGCCGAAACCGCTTTTTTCACAAACCAAATTTGACTAGGGTCGACGGAAAACAGTACCCATATATAAAAAGAAAGTGTTCTGCTTATCTATCATCAGAACATACAAAAAGTTTATTTAAATACCTTTGAAATCCTACTGAAATTATTTAATTGCTTATTTGCTAAAAGAAAGATGTTTACTTAACTTTCCGTAGAGCTACAAACTTGTTATAATTTTTTAGTATAATTTTTTATATTTTATTGGTTTCCCCGCCAAAATATAAATATTTTCAATACGACAATAACAAGTTTACATTGCTCGAAACCAGCACTACTCAGCAAAAAACATTCTGTAGTGTTACATAAATGAAAAACATTTTTTAGCTTTCATTTCATCCTTATGTAGATGCAAAGAAAATAATAATAAAACATAAAAAATAAACTAATTGTTTTAATCCCTTTTATGTAACACTGCAAATGAACTCAACCTTAAAATCTCTGAACTCTTTTTCTGTGCCTCCATTTACAAACTAATAGCAGCCAGTTGTATAAAATAGCGATAAAGTAGACTGTATAAAATAGATATAAAAAAGTAAATTAAATTATTTTCTCATCACTTCTTTAATCTGTGTAAAAATCCTCTTATCATAGTATTTGCTAATTGAAAAAAAATAAAAAAAGATCAGAGGAAAATTTGTCTTTCTATATATATAAATCCGCACACATTTTATTGTTTCATTTTTGAGTTCATATAAATATAGAATAAATCCAATTTTATTTCATACGTATGTATGAGGGTTATACAGGAAGGTAACATAAAACATAAATCTTAGCAAAAAACTGTCAGACTGTTTAAAAGGTTATGGGCAACAAAAACATCGTTATTACTAATTGGAAAGATGCTGGAGTACACTATGATTTATTGTGATCCCTAGTTCTTTACGACAATACTTGGAACCTTAAAAAAATAATTTTAAGAGAAGATGTGAAATCATTTCCCTAAATTAAATTGAGTGCCAGTTTGCTGAAAGGAACACAGTGAAATAAAATTACCGAAAATAAGATTCACACTTGACCTAAAAGAGAAAAAAAATATTGCTCAACTATGTTTATTGACGCTTCTCATCCTTTTGATAAAGTATGGCATAATTGCTTAACGCACAATATAAATATAAAGTTAAATATGCCTCCAAGTTTTTGGAAAGATACTTGATTGGTCATAAATTCATAAGCAAAGAAGGTGACTTTATAAGAGCAGATCAAGCATCCCTGTTTGGATTTCTCAAGGCAGAATACTGAGCTGTATCTTATTTTTGAATTAGACCTCAGATATGTCAATTAAAACCAAATTGCACAACTCAACTAAAGATGTGGAAAATTAAGGTGAGTGAACAAAAATGTTCTCATGTTACATTTACTCTTGAATATTTAAAATGAAACACACAAACCGCTAAATAAAAGTAGAACTTTATTGTACAAGTTGTTTCTTAGAACTAATTCTTAAAAGTAAATATGAAGATAAAGAAGACAATTTAAATAGACATGGTTATGTGTATGTGGGTTGCTTACTTAATATTAAGGAATTGTGTTGTCTTATTTTCAACATTTACACTACGCAAAGAAACTTGTTCGATCATAAGGATCAACGAACAAATAATTACCCAATAAAGCGAAGTCATTCACCTAGAATACGCTAACATGAAAATATCATATTGATGCAAAATTAACTCAGGTGAAGCTGAAATAAATTGGCTCATCGGAGGAAATTTCAAGTAAAAATTAGATTGTAAACTTTTGCTCTACAATGCGGTTCTGAAGCCAATATGGTACTATGAGACTTAATTATTGGGCGCCGCCTCAGTCTTAAATATTGAAAAGATTCAAAGACGGAGTTCAAACTTATTTGTGTAATTACTACTGCCAAAATGAAATGCTAAAAACTCATAAATGCAAAAAGATCTGAGCGAACTTGTGGTAAACAATAAATTCTTGCAATACGCAACACAATATACCAACAAACTAGAATTCCACTCTAAGCCGCTTGCATGTAACAAAGACCACTTTCCTGGCCAAACTCAGCTAAAAAGGAAGGATACCCTTGCCAGCACCAGAGCCCAAGATAGATGATTAAAAACGACATGAGTATGTAGTAGTAGCAGTAATACAATTTTGCTTAGTATTGGCTGGACTAAAGTAATTTTTTTTTTTAGAATTAAGCTTTGTATACTTATTTTTAGTTCAGTTATTCGTAAAGTTTCAATAAATAAATTCAATATATAAATTAAAAGAAAAGGAAAATTGACCTGAATTTTACTCATTTTAATTTTCTGAATAATTTTTCTTAATAATATCAAACTCCAACTAACTCTATTCCGTATTAATTCAAGTCTGAAGAAGGTTTAGATTTTGTAAGCTCTCGGTAAATCGATAAGCACGAAGTTAGCTGCATTATAAACTAGAATAGTCTGAGGCTTAGTTAAACTCGATTATCCTAGGTTTCATGCAATTGCAGTTGTAGGATGAATAATGGAACATACCTATTGAGAAGTAAATACAAATTTGTAGCAAGTGACTGCATTAGCTGCAAAGGCAATTTGCATTTGTGAAATTCGGTTAAGTTTACAACTGCAATACAAAAAGAACACATTTTGACAATCTGTAGGCTTCATGCAATAGCTAAGCATTTTATATTTAGGCACTTGTAATTTCGCTAAAAATATATCGCCGTATTTTAATAATAAGGGTTTGCTTTAGTCGAGTTAATATGTAAACATATCAATCAATAGATACATTCCTAGAATCATAGGATTTGTTGAAAATTATTTGTCAAGTAAAAATAACTTTTATGTTGAACCAACAACATATTTCTGGTGGTATAAATTTAGAATGACATTTGACTTTTGGCAAAGTTAATCGTGAAAGGTGAAATGAATTTAGAAAGACAAAATATATTGACTTAACATCAGCTAAATATTTACTTTTCTATAACCCTCGAAATACTTTGGTCACAATAATCTTTTCAGTATAAAGGTGATATAAATTTTAGTGTTAGTGAATATGGGAATATGGAGTTTTCGGATAATCCGACTTTTGTTTAATTTATGTAAGTAATTAAGCAGTTTATAGGTTTAAGATTTTAAAATTTTATTTCCAAGGAGAAGAAGATTTTCACATATTTCCTTCAGCAGTTCTACAGGCTATTTTATTAAGATTTCTTTAAAAACTTCTTATTAATTCATTTAAACTATTATTTACTTCAGTATAAATAGTTTGACAGTAAACGTTGTTATTATCTGAAAATACTGCCGAGTTAAAGTACAAAATTAATATTTTTCTATTACACTTCTCACTTATTTCTGACTGCACAAAGGTGCGTTAGTTGAGTTGAGTTCTACTTTTGGAAAATTTGACTTTTGCAAATGGTTTCATATAAACTTAGTTGAGATTTTAAAAGTAATTGTACTTACGGAAACGTTCTGGTTCCATCAAAGTTTAGAAATCTTTATTGCTTGAGTCATAAGTACTCAATGTTACGTAGATATATTTTTATTAGGACATGTAGGACCACTCGTCCATATCGACTGTTACCAGTCATATTTTCATTTTAAAATAAGTAGTTACTTTTTAAAACTACAAAAAGAAAAATTTTCGATATTTTAAAATAAATTCATGGAGCTCTTTTTCAAATATATTTTATCATAAAATCGCTTGTATCGGGTTTTAAAAAGTTTGTTTTTCAGTTGTGGCATTGACGTATTCGTAGCACATGCATTGGCATTTGTTACAATGAATTTAATTTCGCATTATAATCACATTAAAATAATTAAAATCCACTATGATAATGGTGGTTCTGTTAGAGTTACATTTCATACTCTTTGTGACCAATACGTGTTCCATCGGGCTGCTCAACTGAAAATCGCAGCCGTGAGCCACAGTGTTGCAGCAGATCCAAATTTGTCAATTCTTAGCAAATTTTTCTGACAAATTATGCATTAGGATTTGACGTAGACCTTATAAAGCAGGTTCAACCGGTGCAGGAATTGAAGCCGACCGACCATTCAGATCACCATAGATGCGTTCCATTCATTTAGAAACAATCGGTTGGTTTTTCTGAAAAAATCACTCTTTCAGACGAAGCCCATTTTCACTCGCCAGGGTATCTCAGCAAGCAAACTTGCCGCATTTGGGCTTGTAAAAATCGTAAAGTGATTATTAAGAAGCCTTCGCATGTTCAACGTGTCACCGTATGGTGCGCTATGCGGTGAGGCTGGAAATGTGGTAACGGTCAATGGCTCACGTTAACGTAGCCAATGAAATGATCAATTTACTACAAGCCAAATTTCCCGATCGCATAATTTCACGAATTAGCACAGCTGATCGTGGCGAACATTTGCCAGATATTACTGTCATTCATAATTGCCGAACTTTTTTCCTCGTAATACAAAAAAAAAATGAATCATCTTAAAACAAATTTTTTGTTTTATTTTAGAAAACAAACTTCTGGTTGAAAAACTCTTTAGAATTTTTTGAACTTGTCGTTTCACAATTATTTGTAGTCGTCTGTACACATAATAAATGAGGAAAACAGTCGATGAACTGGCATTTTTGCGCTTGGAATTTCTAAATTCTCTAATATTTTATCAAAAAGAAAAGTTTTATAAAATCTACAAAATATATTTGTAAAATATAACTGTGACCCCTTTTTGTTTGGTTTTCTTATATAAATTAAGAAATCTGCAAAAGAAAATTAACTAAAGCTAAATAGAAATTAATTTTAGTCGATTTTGCCCTTATTCGGTACAACTGTTGTCAAGTCGAACACTTAGTCGACTTAAAATTATATAGTTAATCGTGTGAGATTAAGTGGAAACTCTTTTGAATATCAAATTCTCCATATGGATAACATTTTATAGCACCTATTAAAACGCTATCCATTTTATGTGTAGTTATAATTAGCAGTTATATATAATTTTTATTTTTCAGCAAATTATTTATTCGAAAAAAGACACAACTTGTATTAAGAACTTAAACTATTTTGTAATTTTAATTTCAAAAGATATGAAAAGAACAAAAATATTGTTTTCTTGCACATAAGGCCTTTTAAAGTCAATTAAGTGTAAAACAAATATAAAATGCTGCCGGTTAACGGCTGCCAACAGAGGCGTTGTAATTGAATTATTAAATTAAGTGTTAAACACCTTCATCACAGCAGCCTAGAAGAACACACCACTGCAAGTGCCGCTAGCTAGGTTTACCGCGTTGTATCCTGCTGCGTACTTACTTTGCACGCGGTGATTACTCTTACTGTATGTCAGTTTTGCCATTTTAATATTAGCAGCGTTTTTTTTTTAAAGAATCAGAAAATAATGATTTTTTTATTTATTAATAATAACTTAAATATTTAAATATCGGCTATTTGTTTAGCATAATTGCAAATATTCGGTTTTTCGTAAAAGAGATGTACAGAAATTTAAATTAGAGATTCATAAATAGCTAGAATTATCAGTTCCTTATCGTCGAGCCATATATTCGCTTCAGCTCTTAATATTGTTTTATCCAGGTGGCCAATTAAGAAAAAGAAGAATATTTTTAGTAGTTAATTATAAAGCACTAGGTCACTATTTAATAAAAATTTTTAAAAACTTTTATTTTCTATTATTTTTTCGATATTTCGCCACACCGTTGGTTGGCATCATCAGGAAAAACGAAAATAATGAACAAACAAATTGAAAAAATTTTTTGATATCAATTTTCGATCAATTATTGAAAAGAAATAATAAAAAATAAAATATAAAAGTTTTTAAAAATTTTTTATTAAATAGTGACCTAGTGCTTTATAATTAACCACTAAAAATAGTAAAAAGGTCAAAAAACTATAGCTATTATATAAAAAGAAGAATATTTTACTTTAAAATAAATTATATTGAAAACTGGCATTATGTATACGTTTGTTTTAAACTTCCCAATTAATTTGTAGGGCATATTATACTATTATAACTAGTACTAGTATGGTTAATTAGATTCAAACGAATTTTTCAAGGGAGCAGCAAAAATGTTAGTTAGACTTCAACTTTAATTAATTGTAGAACTTTGTATAGGTTTACAACTTTTCAATATGCATTTAAATTTTCTAATCCATCTAACAAGATGAATTATCAATAAAATAGTTTTCATTACTATTCTCTTTTATCCTTTAAAAAAAAATAAATAACAACAAGAAAAACAGTTTCCATAAATATATAAAACGTTTAGTGAAATGGATACAGTCATATTTTATACAACACGGCTAAAAAGTGCTTAAATGGACGTTAGACTTAAGACTAGGAAGCTAAACTAAATAACTTACTTGCCAATTGCTGACTTTGCAATAACAGCTGTGCCAACAATTGCGTATCGAATGCTGATGCTTGACCTGTATTCTGATATTCATCCTCACTGCTGCTATTGTAGGCATGTCTACTATGCCATTCAGCTGAACGTTGCCTTCGCATGGTATGTTCACCTCCATTAAAATAATATTCACTTCCGCCACTACCGCTGCCACCACGTTTGCGGCCAATTGTACCCGAATGGCTGGACATTATGTTATCTTAACGAGTATTTGTTTGCTTGTATGTGTTATATCTTCCTTTACTTTATTTTTTTGTTTTTAATCGTTTCCTCCTTTTACTGATTTTCGTTATGCAAGAATTGGTGTTGGTATTGTAGAAGGCGTGCTGCTAACGGCAATCTATTTTTGATAGTTAAAACGTCAGATGGCAGGCACTGTTTCTGCTCAGTTTCACTCTGATTCCGTTAACTGAATTTAATATATTTATGTGGTTGTGTTTTTTTATGCAAAAAAAAAACAAAAATTAAAGATTTTCCTGGTGTAGCGATAGCATAAGCCTTCGATAGTATTGCCAATGATAAGTTTTAGTTATGTGTTGTCTTATTACAGTTGTATAGGTGGGAATCTTTTGATTATATGTTGTTCTTATGGTCGTTTTGCTGCCAACTGTTTTTGATTTATTTATTACCAAAATAATGGAAATCATATATAATGTTTTAATCATTATTTAGACAGAAAAATACATGTCTTTAAATTTTCTTTAACCACATGTAATATACAGGACTTTTTACAGCTTGTTTTCAATCCTGCAAAGATAAGATGGTAAAAGTAATTTAAATTTAATTGAAAATTTTTAGTGTGTATTACTATAAAATACAGTAGTAAAACTACTGTTCTATAATTAGAACAGCAAGTGAAATTGTAAAATTACCGATATTTAATAGCAGCACGGAGATTGTTAAGTTATCTTTAAGATAAAACTATAAGGAACAGCCATAGCTAGTATGTTTACAAGATGGACATATATTTTTTTGTAGTTCTGGCTTAATAGGAAATTTTATAAACTTTTGCTTATTTTTAAAAAAATTGTACACGGATTTTATATATGTTATATAAATGTAAAACATAAGAAGGAAGTGTTTGCTTATTGGGAAACTTTTTCAATATTTGTTATTAACCCTCTAGAGGTGGCACTTTTCATACAAAGTATATATTTATCTGTACATTTTTCAGCGTGCTAATAACCAAAATGTTATTTTGGATTAAAATCACCTAAATAAATTACTGATGGTGAAGCAAATTACAATGCTATTTAATTAATTGCTTAACTCAACTTGTCAGCAAACCTTTAACTTCATTTTAGATCTTAATTATCTTATAAATTATTTTTTCCCGTGAAAAGTGCACCAAACTATTAATAATGAGAAGTAAAAAATCAATAATCAATAGTTACTTTATTTTTGCTTAGATTTATTACTCGAAGTATAGTAGTAAGAAATAATGAAAATTAATATTATTACCTTCAGTACAGTGGTTACAAAATCAAAGAAAGATGTTTAATTTAAGTTTTAAAAGAAACTAATTATCATACAAAAATTAAATGAAACGACCTATTGTGTCTGTCTTATACAAATTACGTAATAATCCTGTGAACACAAAACCGCAACAACATGCTTACTTAAAATTCCACGAAATAAAATAAATAAATAGAAAACAAAAACATCTAGCACAGGAAAATAAAATCACACACTAGCGCCTACATTGAATAATGATAACAAATACTATATGCTATACTGCTGAAGAGGAATTTTCTTGTATATGCAAGAACCGCTTAAAACAGAATATATAAGCATATAAAGATAGTAAGCAGCTTTTAGGCATGAACGTGGTATAGTTACCATTATGTATTTTTGTGTGTATATCCGCAAATAAATAAATAAATCTTGTAATTTAATTTAAGTGTTGCTAGAAAAGAACTCAATAAAAACGTTTAGGATTTATCCTGTTAGTCTTCCTTTTTTATACGGGTCAGTCAATTTATACAATTTATACATTTTCCTGACATAAAATGGGTTTTTGCACTATTACGTACAGGTAGAACAGTAATCAAAACACTAGAATACATGTTAAAAAAAAAAACATATTCAAGAAAATTAAGTTTAGTTAAAGGGTGTGTCTATATCTCTGGTTATTTTTATATTAATACCCTAATATCTTTGCCATTATCTCTATTTTTTATTTCTATTTTTATGTTTATTCCTTTTAATAAATATTATGTTATATTTGAGTTCTTTTATTACAAAATAATGGCACAGCACTTCAGAGTATTACATTAAACGATTTATTCAGTTTCGATACTCTCAAACTAAACACGATGGTAACTCACCACTGAAACGCCTTAAAAGCTGCTTTATTATTTTCTTATCTATTCTCAAGAATGTGGCAATTTGATTTAATTCCAATTTTCCCCAGCAAGTAGTGCTTATAAAGTTATTTTAAGCGGTTCTCTCAAAAGCAGGAATATTCTACTTCAACATCATGTTTATAGTTGTTGTTATTATCATTCAGTGTAGGCGCCTGCTTTGCAGTGCGTTATGTTTTTGTTCTGTGTTAGTTACTTTTTTGTTTTCTGTTGTTTAGATTATTTCCTGGAATTTCTTAAAAGCATGTTGTTGTCTTGTGTGTATAAGATTTCTTAGGAAACTACACAGTTGGTTAAACACAATAGTTAATCTCATTTGCTTGTTTACGGATAATTATTTTTTTTTTTTTGGAAACTGAAACAAATCATCTTCGTAACAATATTTAGTTTGCATCTTTATTTGATGTTAGTCTTTATTTTTCATATTTCGCACCGTAATGCTCTTAAATGGTTCAAACATAAGTTATGATCCATATATGGTACGGTACTCTTGTATATTAGTCAAGCCCACCTGAAATATTTTTATGAAACATTTGTAATTCAAAAATATATATCATAGTAAAACCGTGTGAAGTCATTAATCCCACATAGAAAAAATCACATTTTTCAATAAATAAAACCAAAAAAGCACAACTAATTTCAATTATTGCATAACGAATTTTATAACTAGGAGAAGGGTTTAGAATATTAAAAGTAATATTAATATATTTTTATTTATGCTGAGCAAGAGCTCGGATTTCGAAATGACTGAACTTTACTTAAAATTTATGTCCTTAAAGCTCTCTACCTCATAGCGAATTTTATTAACACGTGTTCAAAATTTCCAAAGTAACTAGTTATAAAAATAATACAAACAAATATTTATATATATATATATAATTTTAATTGTCTCATAAAATAAAATTAGCTAGCTCATTAAGGGTTTTTCGTGCACATTAAAAAACATCGAAAATATGAATAACTCTTATAAGGTCGCCCCAAATGATGCAAATAAAATACACCCTTAACAAAAACCTCTTTTTTTCTTTTGTATGAAATTTTAATAATAAATGCGTATCATTAACATAAGTGGCTTTAAAAAATTTATAGCCAGCACAATTAGTTGATAATTAGCTATTATTATGAAACCACAAAAAAACATAAATACGAACACAAACATGTATACATATTAACACATATGTAACAACAGTAAAGCCATGCATTACCATCTAAGTTATTTTAAAACCGAAATATAAAATATCTCTGAATACAAATAATATTCAGATTGAACAAATGTGGTAACGAAAAAGGAAACAAAGAATACCAAATGAAATTCACATTTTTACAAATGTAACCCCTGTATATTTTACAGACTAACAAAATACTTATTTAATTGTGCTGCTAAACAATGGAATTGCTGGAAAATTAATTTTTTCGTTTTGGCAGCAAACCATAAATATAGTCCTTACTGTGGTACAGTGGGTAAATAAGCTAAGAATTACTAATAAAAATACGGTCTCTAAATGGTAACTTAATCTAACTTATGTGAGGGGCAGACCTCGCTACTCTGACTCTACCCATCGAGTAAAGTTTTTCACAAGTTACCGATCTAAAATTCTATCTTTAATTAGTAGTTTTATTATTATTATAATTATTATTAAGATAGCTTTAATAAAATGAAATTTATAATTAAAGAAATCGAATAGTCCTCAGTTTTAATAATTATTTAAAAATTTGTTATCAAAATATTTTAATTACTTTTAATTTTTTGAAAGGTGTTTTTTATATTATAACCAAATAATTAAATATAATTTGCTATAAGTATACATATTTTTTTTCTAAATTACTACAAATTCTGGTATCAATTCTTAAAGAAATTATGAAAAATTAAACCCTAGCAGAATGCTATGGATCATTTTCTTCATCCATCCTCTTCAAATTTAGGTTTTGCACGTTGCAACGTCGATTGAAAAAAAATATAAGAATTCGTGCTATAATTCATAATGAATCTGTATTATATATTTTAGACGAACTCTAAGGTTCTTTTATTGTTCCCTTTATTTCTTATTACATAGATTCGATTCATCTCTTCTGCTAATATTATTTTTTTTATCTCGTTACAATACGAGTTGATTTTGTTTCACTATTATATTAGCTACAGCAGGAAAAGTACAATGGATACGCGATGCAAGCGTTTATTTTGATATTTTCAAGTTTTATAAGGACACTAATTATTCATTACTTGTTTTTATAATATACAAAGTGTTATTGTAAAGTGGAACAAGGGAGCTTTTTATTTAACATCTAGAATAGCAACTTGCTATTGTATTCCATATATGATTAACATTCGATCGAAATCTCACTGTAAGACTACGATAATTTGACAACAGTTCAGACATCAAATATTTTAAACTGTCGATATATTTTTATTTAGCATAATAGACAAGGAAATAATGGCCAATTTATGTTGGGACATTTTTAAAAACTGCCCTTTACCTTTTTCAATGCGTCACAATAAAAAATGTTTCTCATTTTATGTCTTTAATTCAGCTGATTATTTAAATTTGAAAATTCTTAAAATCCTGCATCTCTTACACTTATAAATATATTTTTTAATCACCTATTTTAGATCCACCCGGGGACACGCAGTCTTAATGGATCTCTTACCCATCTTGGCATGTGCTTTCTGGAGTAAAAGGCGGCTCCAGTCGCCTGGGCTAACTTTATAGATATATTCTTGTAGCACGGGCTTTAAAGAAAGTTCCGAAGAGATGTTAAGGTGATTTTAACATCTAATGTCCTACCTTTCACATGCATGGGGACCAGGAGTTGGATAGTGTCCAACTCTTCAGTAAGGTGTGGTGGCACGGGCTACCGTGCACTCAAAATTTGCAACTTAGGGCGCTGTTATAGGATTTTTCCTACATCCAGAGGTAAGGCCACCATCAGAATAATGCCTCGCGGCCAAATACTGAGGTTAACATTATCACATACATATCAATTTTAGAGCACGCTATATAATGTCCTTAAAAATTAAACACGTTTTGTAAAAAGGTTCTATTTTCGAGATCCTCGTCATAAATCAGTGCAACAAATTTAGATTAAAAATATAATATAACTGCTAGGGTTCTTTTCGATAAGAAAGGCATATTCAATGCAACATAAACCAGGACAAAAGTAAGGAGAGGGATTTTAGTTTTAATTTAGCTCAAACATGATCTAAAAAGAGATGCTTTGGGACTCGGATTATTTTTCTCTGGTCGGTTCAGCAGTCTGGAAAAATTCGCTATAGCATATAGCAGCAAAGTCGTTTAACAAAAAACTGTTTATATTTTCAGTAAAATTATTTTATACTTATACTTGCTGTAGCTTGGTTTTTTTATACAATCGAGAATGTTTAAGCCAATTGCTTTCAACTACATTTTTTTTCCACAAGGTTATGTTTTAGTGATATCAGTGTATAGCAGTTTAGAATATACAAATTATTTTCATTTACGAACTACCCACTGTTCATTGGCATTTTTAAAAATACCCTTTTCCGTATTTTATTGTATAACAAAATAAACATTTAATACAAAAAAAGGTTAAAAATTTGTGTGCTTGTGTGTCTATGTGTGTGTGTGTGTGTGAGCTTTAAAAAAGTAGCAAATTTATATAGTAAATCACAAGTATTTGACTCTTCATATCCTTAACAAAATACTACTCAAAACATTAACAACAAAGTGAAAATAATTTTGTTTAAATATTCAACTCACGTGGTGGTATAATTTATTTAAAGCATCTTTAAAAATTCATTTTATCCCCAAAACCAAATGATAAATTTTCAACCTTTTTACGGATTTTTCTGCTGACATTTGAGATTGTTATTTTCAACACGAGCAAAACTTGAGTGGTGTTTTATTTTATCAATCTTATCGTAGTTAAGATAAATTTCTTAAATAAATTTTAATAGATTGTGTTTTAAAAATTTTTTTTCGAAAGATTTAAACATTTTTATATTAAGTAATTCATAATAAATCGGAATCATTTTCAATTTAAGCAGTTTCAAACAGTGCTCGATTCCTTCAAAAATATATTTCATGATATTCTCACAAAATATTTATTAAAAAACAATTATGGTATTTATTAAATTTATTCAACTACAAATTTTTAAATGTATTACTGCGGAGGAGAGCATATCGACATTGCAATTTCACTATTGCTCAAGAAGCTCAGTGAATTTTACCCCAATATTTTATAGAAAAACCTAAGAGTCTTATATCCAAAGCCAAACTGATTCTATGAGAATTTTTATAAAATCAACATAGCATTGACAGCAAGACTCAAAAACACTTCTACAAACATTTCAACACAGCAAAACATTTCAAAACAACAAAAAATATTGTTTACATATGAATGGTTTCCAACGGAAATCCTTATGCAAAAATGATTGTACTAAAATACAAATTATTTCAAAGCCGTTGAAAATAATTTTAAGCCGAATAAATCTGAATACCTAAATCATTAATAACATCGAGCACTTCATTGAACATTTCACACTAAGCTTTAAACTTCTTAAAATTCAATAAATTCAAGTGTGAGTTATTATTCTTAGTTATGCTTTAGTTGGCTTGATGATTTTTGTTAAAAATTCATTAAGAGTTGCCTAAATTACTCACATAGAACTATTTAAGCAATTAATGTCGTAAATACAAAAATCAAAGAAAATATAAATGTTAAAAATTAATAATTGATTGTATATTATTTACCCAAATTTAGAATTTTGGATTAGAATTAAGAGTAAGGCGTTGCCGACAATGTATTACATTCAACTTTTATATTTACCAAATACAGCCTTTCTTAGATTTGCTCCACTACGGTCAAACGACGACAGCGACGTGCTGAAATTTGGATTGGGTTAGTATACAGCATTCATTTCAATCTAAAGGGGACTAGAGTGGACCAAAGTTAAATCCAAGCATACTTCCAGGTGTTGCGTGAACAAAGTTATTTCATCAAATTTCAGAATTAGAATATTTTTATAAAACAGAAATTTTGTCTTGTTTTAAGTTCTACGTCAATAATAATTTTCAATATTGTCAATTTGTTTTATTTTTTATCTTTAACTTCGGTTAACTGGATCAAAGAACTCATTTCAACATTAATATTTAATGTAAGTAATTGTAGAATAATTTATAACTTACAGAAAATTTTAATATTTACAAATTCTATTTATATTTATGCCTTTCAACTCTGACAGGTTAACAGATGCACAAGTGCAAGGAATGGCATGTAAGCATTTATATGCGAAGATTGTAAATGCTTATGTCAGGTATTTAAATGATAAATTATTTCATGTTCTAACAGGCTGGATATAAATACAATTTATACTTGACTGAAAATATTTGGTTGCTATAAAAAGGCTTTTTTATAAAAAGTAAATAAATACACTGAACCAAACTTCTTACGTAATATAAACGTAAATTTGTTTTAAAACCGTAATGATAGAAACTGCTTAAATCAAGTTAATTTTTATTTAAATCCATACACTATTTAATCAAATTAAATTTTTATCTCATTCTACAATTGAGTTTTGAGGTGAATGGCTGTGCTTTTCAAGTCAGATTGAAAAATATTAAAAATTAAAAAATTTTTAAAATTTTAAAATCAAAAATAAGAATTTATAAAAATAAAACTTTGATTTTACAAGAATCTCAAAATAAATTTATAGTGAATGGACGTCTGTAATATATTACGCGGGTAATATCTATTTATTAAAACAAAATTTTAAAAACAAAGATCAAATATAAAAAAATAAAAAAATTTAACAAAAATAAAACAAACAAACGGATTAGTGAACATTTCAAAAGTTAATCCCCGTTACAAGGCAAGTCTGCCTTTGTGGAATAATTGCTGTGGCAATAATATGGCTGATGATACAAATGTATCAGAAGCGGGCAGTGATTTTGAGTGGCAGAAAATAGTCTCTGCAAGAAAGAGACATTTGCCGGAATCGCCTAAACTGAATTTAAATAAACGTAAACAAGTGCAAAATGATAAACCTTCTACAAGTAACCGCTTTGCTATGATTCAAAATGATGATGATGATGTTAACAATAGTGATGACGAACAAGCGGTTGCGGAAACAACAAGAACAACAAATATTCCCAAACCACCGCCAATATATATTCCTGATGTTATTGACATTAAAAAAATGATAAGTAATATAAGTACAATTATATCTAATGATCAGTTCACTTATAAGTCACTTAGAAATAATCAAGTTAGGCTTATGGTAAAAACTGTTGAGTTATATAGGAAATTAATCAAACACTTAGATGATCATAAAATAGGTTTTCACACTTATCAACTTAAACAGGAACGCGCATTTAGGGTAGTTATTAAAGGCCTTCACCACTCTACTTCTGTTGCTGATATAAAAGCTGAGTTATTAGCATTAGGACATCAAGTTCGCAGTGTAACAAATGTTAGAAGTCGACTCACCAAGGGTCCATTGCCCATGTTTTATGTTGATTTGGATCCTAATCCAAATAATAAAGAAATTTATAATGTCAAGCATATAAACTATGCTATAATAACAGTTGAAGCCCCAAGGAAAACAATGGACTTAATCCAATGTCACAGGTGCCAACTTTTTGGTCATACAAAGGCCTACTGCAAAAGGCCATTTAACTGTGTGAAATGCGGTCTAAATCATTCGTCGGCCGATTGTAATAAAAATGCGGATACACCACCCCGCTGCTATCACTGTCTGAGAGATCATACCGCTAATTACAAAGGTTGTCAGGTCTACAAAAACATACTTCAAAAAAGATTGTACCAGGGTTATAACTTCCCCAATCCTCCGCAACAGATTAACGTCCATCCTGATGAATTCCCGCAAATCAACAGTAATAATGCATTCAGTAAATCGAACTTTTCCAAAAATAATAAATCGTACTCAGAAGTATTTAAAACCAATAATAACAATAATAATAACATTAATAATATAGCCATGGAAAGAATTGAATCCATGTTAGCAAACCTTCTCAATATGATAACCATGCTTGTCTCAAAACTATGCAAATAAATCTCCGTATTGCAATATGGAATGCTAATGGTCTTATAAACCATATAAGAGAAATTGAGACTTTCATTCACTTACAACATATAGATATTTTCTTAATATCTGAAACTCATTTTACCAAGAAAAGTTACTTTAAAATAAGGGATTATGATATTGTTTCTTGTAATCATGCTGATGAAAGAGCTCACGGTGGCTCTGCAATTTTGATAAAATCTTCTTTGAAGTACGTCCCCCTCAACAACTATAGAAAGTCACATTTACAAGCTGCTGGTATTAAAATTAAATCAGGGAACTCTGCGTTTTCTATATACTCCATTTATATTCCACCAAGGCATACTGTTAAATGTCAAGATTTTAACAATTTTTTCGATACACTTGGAAACAAGTTTATGGTAGGTGGTGACTTCAACGTTAAGCACCAGTGGTGGGGCTCTAGGCTAGCTAACCCAAAAGGCAAAAAACTATACAAAACTATAACCAACAAAAACTTTTCGGTTTTAACCACTGGAAGCCCAACATACTGGCCTAGTGATCCGAGAAAAATTCCAGATTTACTTGATTTCGTTGTCTACTCAGGGATTTCAAGTCATCTTTTAGATATCTTAGGCACCGACGACCTGAGTTCCGATCATTCCCCTCTCATTGTAAATTTCAGTACGTATTGCTCAACCATGGATAAAAAGTTTAAAATTATATCACCTAAAAATGATATAAATTTCTTTAAAAATTGGTTAGAAGCAAATATAAATTTAAACGTTCGAATTAAAGATGGAAAAGAACTTGACGATGTCGTCGAAAACTTTACAAACCTGATCCATGAAGCTGGATTTCAAGCCACCCCTACTGAGACTCAAGAAAATGCTCGAAACAAAGTAATAGTATCCGCCGAAATTAGAAATCTTATAAGAGAAAAACGAAGGTTACGGAAAATATGGAAACGTACAAGGAATCCAGCAGACAAAACCAATTTGAACCGAGCAACAAGCGATTTAAAACGTCGTTTAGATGATAACAAAAATGAACAATTAAGGTTTTACTTGGAGAACCTTACTACCTCATGCGACAGAAGGAACGAACACAATTTATGGAATGTCACAAAATATTTAAAAAGGCCATCTAAAAGAAATGTCCCTATAAAGGACCAGAATGGAACCTGGTGTAGATCGAACTATAACAAAGCTTTGTCTTTTTCTCAATATTTAGAAAATATTTTTACACCGTTTACTTTGTGCGAACCTGGAGACGCTGATATTACTTCTGCCTTCTTGGACATACCGTGTCAAATGGACTTACCAATTAAGCACATATCCCCAGATGAAGTCAACCGAGAAATTTCAAAATTAAACAATAGAAAGAGTCCGGGCTATGACAAAATTTGTGTAAATGACATCAAAAATTTACCTAAAAAAGTCATTATTCTTCTAACAACAATTTACAACTCGATACTTAGACTTAATCACTTTCCAACACAATGGAAATGTGCAGAAATAATGATGTTTCAAAAGCCTTCTAAGCCTGAAAATGATATTAAGTCTTATAGACCAATAAGTCTTTTGCCTACATTCTCAAAAATTTTTGAAAAGTTGTTTTTACATAGATTGCAGCCAGTCTTAAACACCAAGAATATTATTCCTGAGCATCAATTTGGATTCCGCCACAAGCACGGTACACCTGAACAATGTCACCGAGTTGTAAATGTTATTAGAAATGCTCTAGAAATGAAACAGTACTGTTCAGCTGTCTTTTTGGATGTTAAACAAGCCTTCGACAGAGTATGGCATGTAGGCCTTTTGTACAAACTAAAACTGCTTATCCCAGCTCCATTCTTTTTGGTCCTTAAATCCTACCTACAAAATCGTTATTTCTACGTAAAAATAAATGATGAAACTTCCGATATTTGTGACATTAAAGCTGGTATTCCTCAGGGAAGCGTTCTGGGCCCTGTTCTATATACATTATATACGTCCGATATGCCGTCAAATGAAAATGTTACTATTGCAACATATGCGGATGACACAGCCTTAATGGCGAGTAATATTTCTGCATTAGAGGCCTCAAACCAGGTTCAAAATCACCTAGACAGTTTGGCGAACTGGTTTAAAGGATGGAATATTTTAATTAACACAGAAAAGTCTAATTACATTACCTTTACGTTAAGAAGAGGCATTTCTCCTCCTATTTTCCTTAACAATGAAGAAATTCCAAAAACTGATTGTGTAAAATATCTTGGCATGCATCTTGACAAAAGGCTAACGTGGAAGCAACATATAAAAGCGAAAAGGGATCACCTAAACATTAAAACAAAGCGAATGCATTGGCTGCTGGGACGAAAATCAAAATTAAGTTTAGAAAATAAAGTACTTCTATACAAAACTATTTTAAAACCGATATGGACATACGGAATTCAACTGTGGGGCACTGCTAGCAACTCCAACATAGAAATACTTTAAAGATACCAATCAAAAACTCTTAGAATGATAGTAGATGCTCCATGGTTTGTGACAAATAATACAATTCATAGAGATTTATATATATCAAAGATCGAAGATGAAATAAACGTCTACAGCTCAAGATACCTTGAAAGACTTAGCAACCATTCCAACCGGCTTGCTATTATTTTTTTAGATGATAGTGAGGAAGAACATAGATTAAAAAGGCTTCATGTGCTTGACCTTCCGTTCAGAAAATAAGGATGTGAATATTTAAAATAGCGTAAATATTTAAAATAACGTAAATATATAAATATAGAAAATGAATTTGTGTACATATAAACAAACAATTGCATACTTATAATTGTACTTAGATTAAAGGGCACTAATGTAATATGTCTTTAGCCTTAATGTAGGTCAAGACTCATGTGAATTTTTATTTTTCTTTTAATTAATTTGCTTATTATTAAATAAATAGATTGCAAATAAAGACATGAAAAAAAAAAAAAAATTTGTATCTAATCCAAAAAATATTTTTATTTTTCCAGCATTTATTGTTTATTAAAATCTATAAACAATTAATGCTAGATAAATAAAACCGTCTGTCAAATTAGATACAATCTTTAATAAAAAAAATAAATAACGTGTAGATGTAAATTTATTAGTATTACGTAGGAAATTTTGTTCAGTGCAGATATTTAATTTCTATAAAAAAGCGTTTTTTTATTTCAAACAAATAGTTTGACTCGAGTATAAATAGTACTTATATCCAGCCTGTTAGAACATGCAACAATTGATTACTTCATTTGCCGAAAACAACGAGTGATTAGGAAATTAACACAAGTTTTTTTGAATTTTAAAAATTTTATTTAAAACAGAAGTAACAGAAGTTATAATGTTTCTCCTTTGAATCTAATAACTAATTCGAATTTACCAAAGACTAATAGCTACAAGATTAATTAAGATAAGGTAATGTAGTAATTTTAAACCTAATCTTTGGCAAATGATTTGATTTATGAAATTATAAATCAATCTACAAATTTTTCTTATGATTTTTCTAAAAAAAAAGGTCAAAAAATTATACCTTAATGACATGTTCTGAAAGCAGTATTTATAAATAGCAAAGGTAATTTTAAAAGTATACATTTCTTTACATGTATTAAAATATTTTAAAGATAATAGCAGAAAATCACTATGTCAGCAAAAAAATAATTTAAATTCTGTGCTATTTTTAGGCCTAAACTTTTACAACATTAATCTGTGTCCGCTTTTGTTTTATGTTTCATGCCTGTCTGTTTGTATGTCAACTCATCTATACTTTTCCCTTTTTCTTTATTATCCACTTCACAACTGACAAGTATAAAATTCTTTAACATTTTATTTGTCCTTTTAATAGAAAACAAACATTCAATACAAATTTACATTAACAAATGGATTCTAGGTAGTTTTTGGTTTTCATTAAGATTTATGTTTAAACATCAAGGAAATTAATTCAGGTAGCATCATTAGTCAAGATTATAGGTAACATTATCATGATATTATATGTTTGGTATCAAAGGATTTTGGTTATATTATAAATTGTTTATACTCACACGTTTACAATCTTACATAACTATATCAAGTAAAACATACTCTAAGTTAAATTCACTCTGGTAGAATGAATTATTAAATAAATTGTATACTATAGATTAAGCTTTGTAGTATTATTCAAAATGATGCATCCCATAAGACTGTTGTTAACCTCCTTTTATAGCTTTATCAGCAAAACTGAAGATATTATAGTAAATAAATAGAAAGTTTATATTTAGAATAATAAGCACAATATTAGGGCACAATTGTTAACTATTAATAAATTAATATGTATTCATAATTTGAGCTAAATAAGTTAAGATAGAAATTATATTTGTTTATGAGAAACTGTATCTTCTTAATTCAATATTTGTTATAAAAACATAAGAATACTTTACTTTCGAATACATATAACCAAATTTTTTAAATATTTAATTATATATTTAATTAAAAAATAAGTTATAAATTTTGTAATTAAATAACTTATTCAATCAAGCATACGTTTGATTTAAAGAAAAGACAAAACATTAACTGAATGAGTTATATATTCGATTGAATGGTTACTTCGTTTTGGTATTAAAATTTTAAGAGTTTTTCTATCTTTTTGCTGTGTTATTTGAATATAATTCTTTTTTAATCAATTTGGCTTGAGATATGACTTGAGTTTTCAAATACAAAATCTGGTGTACAATCCACCGATTATCTACATGAGTAGTAGTGAAATGAATGCTTCCCCCACACTATTTCCCCCCAGGGGCATATAAATATGGTCTTTATAGAATATTCTACTATCTAGACACAGTGCAACTGGGGAAAAAGGGAGCCCAGTCCCCTGAAGACAGGCAGGGAGTCAACTAGGAACTCCACTTTATTTCCACGGGGATCAGTGACCCGCAGAGTTCATTATTTGTCTCTTTAGACTTATAATAGTTCTCTGGCTGATCATTGAGGTTGGGCCCTATATGGGAGTATCGTGGTGGTTGTGGTTTTGCGGCCCCCTAAGGGATTTATGAAAATTATGTTGGCCAGGATCATTTCACTGATAATGACACGCAAAGTGACATGTGTTCTGGACAGGAGTTAGAAAGTCTCCAACTCTTTAGCAAGGTGTGAAGGTTTGCAGCCCTGTCCTGGAATCATTAAAGTTGCAACTAGGTGGTTCTGTTGCTTAGAATTATGCCTTCGGCTATCTAGGACGCATGTATGCCCTTCTAAATTATACAATAGTGGTTTGTCCACCATCTGATTAAGGCTACATAGCCAGGTGCGGATGTAAAACAAATCACACTCCCCCACACTAATACATATCAATTTTTGGATAATAACAAAAAAAAAATCATGTAAATAACTTTTTTTTGTAAGCGGCAAATAGCTTCTTGACTTTGTCTTACAGTACTATGCGTTGTTCACTATGCTGTTAGTCAGATCAGTCTACACTTGACTAATCTAATCTAGTCTTTTCTTGATTCTGCTCTACTTTACTTTAAGTGACTCTACACTACACTATTTTAATCAATTTTTTTTCAATTCAATACAATAAAATAGAAATTCTACTCTACTATATGCAATGCTATTCTATTCAATTCTTTTCTAACCTCTACTGCTCTTTAATTTTCTATTCTATTCTATTATATTCTTGTTTAATGAATTAATTTTTCAATAACATTATATTCTTTTCTATACTCTTATAAACTATTTTCGTAAACTTTAATTTCCTTTCCTTTCTTTTAATCTATTCTCTTATTTTCCGCAAATATGATGTCTGAAGTTATGCAAACTTTTAAAACGTTTAGCTGTTAAAGTCTCCGAACCCATTGGCAATTTTAACCCCTTGATTATAAGCATGCCGAGTCAGCAGTAAGTGATGAGCGGTAATATGAAACATCTTTCCTTTTTAGTGTTATGATTTTATTTTATGACATCATTTATCGTTTCTATAAAATGAAAAAAACAAATGTCGCACATATCCAAGTGTTAAAGATATATGTTAAAAGATAAGAGTTATACTTTTATAATTATGTGAAAATTAATTCAACTCATTGCTTAATATAAATCATAAAATCATTTTCCATATAATCACTTTCATTAATATTGTCTGATATAGGACGTAGTTATACAATGATGTAGCGAACATTACTATTAATCTAGTAACCATTTGTTATCAACACATTTAATTAATTTATAACATGAAATATTTTTTGTTAATTGCATTTTGGATTTAAATATGTTCAAAATATCACTTAACCTTACATGAATACATATAAGTAATGAATACATATAAGTAAAATATGTTGTTGTTGTGCAAACAATTTCTATATGCTATTACTTCTGCAGGGAATTTGTGAAACGATTACTCTGTGTAACCCTTTTTAGCTTGTCTGCAGGAAAATGTTGTTAACGATTGGCTTTTCAATAGAATGTCATAACAAGGTGTGTATTATATACTCACACACATGTATTTATGTATACATGTGCTATATGTTATGTGTAAGTATTTGCATTTATGTTGATCCATATTATTCAAAGGAGAATATGTGATTTGGTACAGAGACATGTTTTGTAAGGATTTGTAGACATCTGGGTACTTTTATACATCAACATGCATATGCTTCATCTAATAGTTGTCAAGAAAACTGTTGTTATTCCATATCGATATTAAAGTTTTAGTGAAATGGCACATATGAAATACGTACAGAGATTATATAACGCAATAATTGAACTTTATATATGGAAATGTAACTTTGTTAGCAATTCGTTAGGGTTTTCAAGTAAAGTGTTAAAAACTTAAAATTTCTATTCTTAAATATTGTTGCAGTAGTTTTTTTTCTAAAAAGAATATTTTCAACGCGTCACATATTATGTTTTCTGCGATAAGTCGAAAAAATAAAATTTTCTGGATAATGTTTGTATCCCACTATTTCACACATAAATTTCTTTAGCTTAAATCCGATAATAAAAAGATAACGTTGTCCATAATTTTATTTTTATATTGTAATTAAAAAAACACTATGAAGTAACTAATATAAATAACAATCCTGTTTGTAAAAAACAATCGTTACTGGCTGTTTATTTGGTTGATCGGTGAGCGCTTTTGATGCGATAACTTTTCAAGTGGCATTTCTTGATAGTACAGGAGAGTTAGTATTATATCTGTTAGCATAAATAGTGTTGGATTACAGGTAGATTGTTCTGCCACTTAGCATTTTATGCGGGGCCTAATTAAATAACAAATCTAAATCTTAATTCTAAATAATTATAATCCATAACATTATAAAAAGCATTTTATTTTGTCGGAAATAAATCACTATCATACTTGTATGTTTTAGACATTTTAGCATTCATAGTTCTAAAACCTCTAAAATAAACTTCTGTAACCTGATTGAGATAGCTGTGGTATTGTGTTATATTAACAACTGAAGCAGATGCAACGCATACTTTTATGTTTAACTTTTATGTACAGAAAACTATCAATACCCAGCCATCAATTATACTGAATTTTTATGCTTTATGTTTTATGTAATCAAAGTCCATGCTGTATTTTAACTAAAGATTAATATTAAAATCCTGATCGATGATCTTTATCCCAGAAATATAATTTTGCCTTTAATTTTTTCTGCAGATGCATAGTTAGCTACAAAATTAAAATTAATTCAAAATATTGTTAAATTCAAACAAGAATAGAGCATTTGCTAGACAATTTTTTATAATAATTTTTTCATACATGGTAATTGAACAAAACCTATAGCATCTTGCTTTTCTTTTCGCTTATAGTTTTATATGTTCTTTGAAATCTGTAAGCTACAAGCAGCTGTTACGAAAGTTTAAATATTTGCAATGTGCGCAGTTGTCCTATTTCTTTAATTAAATGAACATCCTACCAAGCATGTCTATGTGTTTGAATTTCAGTATTTACCTTTGCAGAGCTAAGACTCATACCAATGTAATTTGGGTACAATTAATTAGTAAATTAATTGTAAGAATGCTAATAAGTTAAAAAATATCCTTACCAAGTTTTTCAATTAATTACTTGTTATTGATATTTTGCCACACCAAAAACGGTGATATTTTAAAGCTCAAATATATTAGCTATTGCAATTTTACAATCAAAATAAAATTTAAATTTAATTTGTAATTGCATTTTTTGTAAGAGAAAATTTATAAATCTGTACGGGAGAAATGGTTAAGCAGTTTTGCTTTTATTAACGATTGTGTCCTTGTTTTTCCATTTGATCTTTAATCATCAAGGAAAATAATAGAGTGTATGATATTACTACATCCCAGCAAAAAGGACGAAGACTAGATATTCTTCAATACATGGAAATCTACAAAACAAAAACTTTTAACAGTGACTTTATAAACGAACACATAAACACGAACTCACTAAAATTACTTATACACACTAACAAACGAAAAACACCCTTAGACGGACACTCTTCCACCTGCATGAGTAGATATGACCATAATGAACAACCTACCTAAGCCCGCACACTCATTCACCAGTACGATCTCGAACACGGCTTGATAATGATGTCATCACATTGAAAGCGTTCGCTTATTATACCGCACGCACAGCCAGCAATGATGGTTTATACCGAAAGAAAAGGCAACAGTTAATGATATCTTATTTGCAATTATGGAGTATATTGATCCCTGCGAGAGGAGCCGCAACCATCGATTGAATAAAATCAAAAGTTTTTGATAATTTGATTGCCTTCCAAAGTTATGCAATTTGACACTTCTTAAGTATTTCTTTTTACCCTTAATGAATTCGCTGGTCTATAAGGATAAACTAACAAAAGTTGCCGATTTACAGGCCAAAATTATTCGTTATATATGGCTAATAGTGCTTTAACAACTTTTGAGATGTTAGATATTTATAATTCGCTTCATCAAGAAGCAGGAACGTAGATCGCCACGACTTAAAGCAAAGTTAAGGGAATGCACAAAACAGCTCAGGTTATTGCTAGAGTCACAAAGAGCAGCTTCTGTTAAAGAGCATCTGGACGACCTGGATGTGACTCACCAGACCTCCTTTTGGCGTGCCAACAAAAAAATTACAAGATCTGTAATCTCTAAACCATGAGTGAGTGAGCCAGGCGGTAGTTGGGCAAAAACTGATGATGAAAAAGGTAAGCTTTTCATAAGCCATTTGCGGAATAATAAATGCGCTGATATAACTGAAATCCCACCAGTTTTTATTAAGGACTACTGGAACTTAAAAAACACAGAAAGCTCCTGGCTTTGACGAAATAAGCAACAAAATGCTTTTGGAAATGTCTCTCGTTGCTAAACGCATAATTCTTTTCCTATTTAATGCCGTTTAATGGCTTGAATATTTCCCTCCGTTATCGAAAGTTTCTCTGGAAAAGATGATATCTAAACTGGGAAAAGATCCTTCTAAGGTGGATTCATCTAAGCTCATAAGTCTAATATCTATATGTCCAAATTGTTCGAGAAATTACTGATGGTAAAGTTGACATCTATTTTGAATAAGAATAATTGTATTCCTAACCACCAATTCGAGTTTAGGAGACAACATAGTACAATCGAACAAACTAACAGAGTTTGACAAGTCATAAGAAAGGCCTTTGATGATAAGAAACATTATTCGGCACTTTTTATTGATGCATCACAAATCTTCGACAACGTATGGCATTAAAGCCTTTGCTTAAACCAAAAAAAAATGCCAGTGGTTCACAATCAACTGCAGAAATATGTTATGGGTCGCCAGTTTATAATAAAATATGGAGAGTATATAGGTTGCACCTAACCAATTCTAGCTGGTGTACCCCAAGCTAGTATTCTGGGCCCAATCCTGTATTTAATATATTTAGCTGACTTGCCAACAAATAGCCAAATATACATATCAACGTTTGCAGATGATACCGCCTTTCTTAGCAAGATAGACTTTAAGTCAACTTCAGGAGCACATAACAGAACTGAAAGAATGGACTAATAAATGGGGAATAAAGATTAATGAACAGAAATGTTTACATATAACATTCACCTTGCGCAGTGAATCGTGTCCCCACATCCATATCAACAACCAAATTGTGCACCAACACATATACGCTAAATCGTTAGGTATTCAGTTGGAACGGCGACTCACTTGGAAGCATCACATTAAAGCAAAGTTAACTTAAATTAAACTGAAAACAATAGCAACTCATTAGCTTATTGGCAGGAACTACGTTTTCAGCCTCGAACTGAAACCAATATGGTGTTACGGGATTCAGCTGTGGGCCAGCAAAACAAAATCCTTCAAATGATAACTGCTGCTCCTTGGTATATTAAAAACTCCAACAGGATCTTCAAATCCCGATGGTTAAAAGTGAGATTTTAAACATGAGACTAGATATTTGAATAAGTTAGAAACACATCCGAATCCGCTTGCTCGAACTATTCTATAATATCATGGACAGACTCGATTGCAGACGAAGGACACTATTGCCCTCGAATGAAATCATTGAAAATCATTATAATATATGAATAAATTGAGAAACTAGTTGTCTCTTTTTTCTGGCACTGGCTAGACATTTACTTTACAATTTATATTTCAGATTTGAATACTTATTGTTAGTTCATATTATGAAGATAATATAAATAACCGAAGTTAATAAAAAACAAAGATGTCAAGCATTGATTTTTATAATTTATATACGATTTTTTGTATCATTTTAAGGATTTAGAGTTCTATTTTGCTTAAAAAAATTACCTTTTAAATAAACTTTACGTGAGAATTCATTAGCATATACCAAAAAGTGTTAATAAAAGTATACAGTTAAGAAATAGCATAGCATGTTATTGAAACAGCTCTAAGAAATAAACAGTAATATTTAATTGCTAATGTAACTTATGAAACACTTCACCAAGCTGATGCTTGTGCATCCTATTAATTTTAAGACTCTGACCTACTATACTTCACTACATTTATACTGTAATAAATATAATTTTTAATTTGAAATATAATTGAACTATTTAATATATAAATGATCCAATAAATATAAATGAAATATTCCGTATGGTTTTAACATAAAATAATAAACTTTAATAATATTTGTAGATTAAAAATTATGCATTGAGTTAAAAATATAAAGTTCCATTTTTAATTTTTTGTTATTTTGTATTTGAAATATCTTTGGTGTTTTGAAATTCAATAAAAATTCTAGTTAAATCAAATTATATTCCTGTCTAAGCCTTTGTTTATGCGAGTAGATATTTTAATGTAATATTTTCATATTCATATTACAAGTGCAAACACTATTTTATCATTGTAACCGTTTTTAAATTATTCATAATCTATTACACTTTGAAGTTAACCCAGTTCTAACAGAACATCGAACAGACTAGAGTAGAGTAGAGAACAGAACAGAGCAGAACACAAGAGAATATATGAGCATTAAAAACTAAGTCAAATTATTATGTAGAGTAAAAATCTACATGTGTAAAGAAATAAGTGCTTTAATACTTTAACTACGAGTGTATGTCTCCATGCCTTTATCTAAGGGGGGAAAGACACACAAATTCAGTTGATTATATTGCAAAATGTGTGCATATATAGCAACGATTATTTCTATGTTTGAATAAATTTTTGTAGGTTTTTCCAAATACTTTTTAGGAACACAAGACAAGACAAGAGGTTGTTGAATGAATTAAATAAAATTTATAGCAAAAACATACACAAAAAACCTGGCAAAGAATCATAGTGTCTATGACTTTAAGCAAATCATAACCTCTCAGACATTTACTGTTACATATAGGAGTACGATTGTAAGTATAGGTATTTTTTCTGGTTGGTGTATTTTATTTTGTTGATAATTTTATGATATCGGGGAAAAGGATATTTCTTTCATTAAGCTAGATACTATAAGCAACAAATAGATTAACAAAAATCCTAATAGAAAAACAATAATTTACAATCAGACCAGCTAAACTCTTTACTTTTCTGACACTACTAGTCATGTAAAAATTTTAATAATTTTATTTCGTTATACTATCGTGTCAGAACTTAAATTATTAATACACTGGCGTCAGCTAAAAAGAAACCTTTATCGGGTTTTTCAACAAGAAGTCTGTTTTTGAATTGTGACATTGGCAGTTATTACAATGAGTTCAATTTCGCATTAAAATCGCATTAAAATAATTAAAATCCACTATGAAAATGGTTGTTCTGTTACATTTTTTAAACTTGTGATATTTTCGGTCAAAATAATCGTCCTTCTGAGCTCGCTATTAAGAATTTGGTCGTTAAATTTGAGCCAATAGGCTTGTTACAATGTGTGCGAACACCGGTCGTTCAACTGAAAACATAGCAGACGTGAGCCACAGTGGTAAGCAGATCCAAATTTGTCAATTCCTCGACGTTCGCAACAATTCAAGTTATCCAAAACAACCACATGGCGAATTTTGCGTAACTTTGCAGCCTTACAAGGTTGAACTGGTGCAGGAATTGAAATCTATCGACCATTCACATCGCCGTAGATTCGCTCAATTTATTCAGGAACAAACGATCGGTTTTTTATTTTTTCATATAAAGCCCATTTTCACTTGTCAGGGTATGGCAACAAGCAAAATTGCTGCATTTGGGCATCTGAAAATCCTAGAGCGATTATTGAGAAGCCTTTGCATGCTCAACGTAGCCTGTGGATGCCACATGAGGCTACGTGGCTAGAAATGCGGTAATGGTTAATGGATCAGGCTATCGTGAGATGCTAATATTTCAATTTTGGCCTATTATTGACGATGTGGATATCACTGAAATGTGGTTTCTAGGCAATGAGCAGTTAACTGGCCAGTCAGATCGTGTGATTTAACATCACTGGATTATTTTTTGTGGGGCTATGTTAAGGACAGCATCTATACGGAGCTAGTAGAATCGAATTCAGCCGTAAAACTCAAAATTCGTAATATGATTAATGAAATATGACCGCCATTTTTCCAAAATGTGATTAAAACCTTTGATGAAAGAATCGACATCTGTCAGCGCTGTCGTGTTGAATATTTGCCAGTTATCAATTTATGTATAATTTCCAAGCTTTTCTATTCGTACTACAATATAAATTTTAATAATTTTAATGTAAGGTCCGCCATTTAACGTTGTTTTTTTTTTCAACTAGTGTTTATTTCGTGAATGGTAACACTAAGCTCATGTTTAATTTGAAAGATAATTAGTTTTATCCTTCCGCTGAACTAATATGGTTGTGTATACGCTTGAATAACGCTTCGCTAAGTGGACCTGCGATCGACTTACAGAAGATGCCGATTTAGCAAAAAAAAAAAAAAATAATAATCTTCTCAGATTAAGCTCATTGGACTTGGCGTGTATGTAAACAAACAAAATTGTCGCATTTGAGGTAGAGAACACCCGCACGCATACATTGAAAAGCCGACGCATCCAAAACGAGTCACTGTTTGGTGTGGATTTTGGTCCAGAGTCATAATTTTTCAGGAATGGCCGTTACAGCCAATGGCGATCGTTATCGGACCATGCTGAACGAATTTTTGTTCACAAAAATAGAAGGATATTGTTAACATTTGGTTTCAACAGGACGGCGCTACGTGCCACACAGCCAAGCTGTGTTTATAGCTTTTTAAAAAAAAAAAGTTATTTGGCGGACCCACATTTTTTTAATTTGGTTTAGAAAACAAACTTCTTGTCAAAAATCGCTTTATATTTTACAACTTATTTACAAAAATTTATAAATTTCTTTAGCTCATTTGCAAGTTGTTATACTTCTGGCAGCTTCTTGAGTTTCCGTAATCACTACTACTATTTATTAAGACAAGTTTTTATTTTAATAATTATTTACTTATATTACTTTGACCCATGGCAGCTTCAAAACACATTAAAAATGTTACAGTGGCTTTTCGATTGCAACAAAATTTACAGAATTCTATATTAATTTGAAAGTTCGCTTTTACTCCTCTAAATTTTTCTGAGGCAAATCGAGGAAATCTTTTGTTAACAAACAATAGCCTATTCAGATATATTTCAACTGTTATTTATGACAACTAATTAAATTATTCTGTTGATTATAACTTCATTATAGCTTGTGCATTAGGGGTTTCTGGGCATAGGAAAGCAGTGCTTAATTTTCTATTTTAATTTTCTTTTTCTCTGTTAAATTCATGAGCTTTACTTTCTTTGGTACTTGCAGCTGTTATAATATTTTGTTTCATATCCTACATGAACAATTTGTGTTCAATATTAAAGGAAGTAATAAGCAGTATGCAGTAGTAGGCACTCTTATCTATTTAGAAATCAAATTTAAATGCTGTTTAAGTTAACTTCTATCCAAGTGATCGTGGCTTTTAGTGAGATTTTTTTGTCTTACTTTTTCACTTAAAATAACTGGTTATATATATGACTTGGTAATTTGTTTAACTGCCATAAAAAGTTCAACTAATAGTTCATGTACGCAAATTTATGATAAATTCTTAAATTATTGAAAAATATTTTAAATTGATTACTGTGGGGGGAAAGCATATCCATATGACAATTTTACTACTGCTCATATAGATCTTCACTTGATTTTATCTTAAATTTTATATACAAGAATCGTATATCTCAAAATCTCAAATTGATTACATGAGAGTTTTTTGAACCAACACAGCAAAATGACAACAAAACTCAAAAATACTTCTACACAAAAAGACAGCACACATTTCGAAAACAAAACACCTTTCATTTCAATTTTTGTGCATAAGGATTTTCTTGGAAGCCATTTATATGTAATTTGGAAAATAAAGAAAACAAAAATTATTTGTAAAGAACATTTAAAAAATACAATGTGCACCTGTAATGCAAATAAATAATTTTATTTTTTGAAATAATTTTTAAGTTTTTTTTTATTGACTATCAAAAAATCAGTTTAAAATTGTTATTAATTTTAATACATTTAATACATATAAATTTGAGATTTTACATAACGTATTACAACAAATAAAAACAAGGAACATTAAAAAAAGAAAACATCAACTAAATAATATTAAACAATATAAGGCAAAAAGATAGAAAAAACCTTTGGTGTTTTAAAGAAATTGTTGTTTCACCCACTTCAGAAACCTCTACACAGAGGTAGTGAAGACGGGTTAATTAATCAAATTTCTAATTATTGCAAACTTGAAGATCTGCACCTGTCTTCGAATATTAATGTTTTTGTACTAAAAACGTCATTCAGCATGTTTTGCTTAAATTCTCTGTGTAGACGGCTCGAGGAAAATCTGCGAGGTAGATCAAAAACGGCGTTCAAATTCTTATTTTCAATGGTTTGAACTTTTTTAATATAGGTTTTGGTACTATTACGATACCAAACCTCACAGCCGTATGCTATTATGGGAAGAATACACATTTTGTACAATAGCAGTTTGTTTTTAGAATCGAGTTTTGATTTTCTGTTTAAAAGCGGCAACAATGCTCTACCGCATTTTAAGGCCTTGTCGCATGTACTGAAGATATGCTTTTAAAATGTTAATTTTTAATCCAATATGACACCTAGGTATTTAACGGAGTCTTGTAAAGGTATGGTGTTTCCTTCAGCAGTAATAGCTAATTATACGGGAAACTCTTTTCGGCGATTTATTAAACGGAAACAGAATTGCCTTTGTTTTAAGTTGATTGATTTTTATTTTCCATTTGCTGAAATACTTTTGTGAACTCAATAATCCTACATTCATCTTTTTTGTAATAGCAGAACTCCGTTTCGCCACCTTCGTTCTTTGTAACATTTTCGTAAAAATGAAGAAAAATTATTCTTGTTGTTCTGTATTTGAAAAGGAACAATTTTATTTCATTGCACAACAGTAATGAATTCATTTCGATTACAAAAATGAAAAAGAATTTAGTTGAACTTCCCTAGATAAAAAATGAAAGTAAATACTGAGTCGAAGCGTTATACCGTTTCATTGGAGTGCTCTTTGGTAAAACACATTTTTTGTTTAATCTACGTTAATTCGAGAAATGTTTTAAAATAAATATTTTATGATATTCTCATAAATATTTATTATTCAAAAAATAATTTCAATTTGAATTGAGATATAAGACTCGAATTTTCTATGCAAAGATTTAAGTAAAATCAACTGATAAGCTATAGAAGCAGTAGTAAAATGGCCATATGGATATGCTTTCCCTTACAGATGTCAATTTAAAATATTTTTTTAATAATAAATATTTTATGAGAATATCGCAGAATATTTTTTTGAAGAATCTAGCAAAAATTAATGCAGATTAAACTAAAATCATTCCAAAAAACGAATTGTTTATTTATTTAGCTAATAGTTATTATTAAATCATTATACTATGTGAAAAATCTATTGTAGTAAAAGGATGAATGAGAAAATACTCTGCAATCCAAAAAAATATTGCTACGGAACAAATTAATAGGAGCACACAATATGGTCATTTAATAATTTAGTACTTTGCCTTTTTCATTACACGCAACAATAAATGGAGTAAAAATAAGAAAATTGCTCTGATGTGACATAAATTATTTGTTGATATATCAAATTGCATCCATCAATCTTGTTATCTTCAAATATGCAAAAGCGAAATGACTCTTAGCTCAATTTAATCTTAACAGCGGTTCTACACACGTACATGAATTTATATATAAGATAAAACAACTACAAGAAACATGTATAGAAATGATGCGACGATGGCATTTTATATGAATTCTATACTAAAATTTTCTGCAACAGAAGCACAAAATTAGAGAAAGGCAAAGTGCAACTAAAAGGAAATAATAGTAAATAAAGCCGAGAACATAACAAAAACAAACACTCAAATTTTGACTGTGCTCAATTTTATTTCGAAATTATTTTAAAAGAAATAAGTAACAGTATAAATGGAAACAAGGATTGAAGGGTTTGTTGTTTGCTATAGCATGGATTCACTGCTTGAATAAAACAGTTGCTTCTTACTTTATGCAGGAAAACAAATTTTATCTGAGTACAAATGTAATATTAATGTTTATATAAATCTTTATTATTCTTTTTATAATCTTTATAATTCTGTGAATTTCTTGCGGAAGAAAATCCTTTCTTCTGCACGAGGGTTAAGTTTAAATTTTCAATGATTTTATATTAAAAAAGAATTTAATTATTTCAATAAGGACTTGAAGGATAAAAAATTATTAGATATTGATTCAACGTCTCTTATAGAGAGTATTTATGCCCCATACTTACAGCTTTACTTGTATAGCAAATGAATGTAACAATTAGGGAGCAAATAGGAGCCTACAGCTGAAAAAATTCGGCTTGCAAAAAATTTGGTTCTCAACACAACTTTCTTTTCTCGAAATCCATATCATAAAATAAGAGATTGTTAACGATGTGCTATTTTAGTAAGCCGTAGTTTACTTTATGTATTCTATTTAAATGACTGACGATGAAAACGGGTAATGAAACGGGTAATATTAGATCTTACATAAAAAAATATTTGAAAACGACTATTCGCCAATATCTTTATAATCTATGTTCTGTTGCTTTATTAATTCCAATCGGATTATACTTTCTCGAGGTACTTGGAAGTAAATTAATTTGTGGGCTCTTATGCTTACTATGAACCTTATCAAACATCTGTACTTGTAAAAAACCAAGTGAAGTCAGTTATTATTAGGCTTGTCAATCCCTCTGAGTCCTCGTACTTTTAAGGGAAAATTCATCTAAAGAGATGCTGCTAAGGAAAACTATACAATGAATAAGAATCCAAATTCAAATCCTTTACTAACTCTAAGCTTTAAGATTTCATACATCTTTTTTATACTAAAACAACATCTACGAATAAATGCTAAGTTGAAAAAAAAATAAATACAAATTTAAAAAAATTTAAATTCTCTAAGAATATTTTGAAGACTGTTTATTTTTGCTAAGGCATTTTTTCTTAAACATTTTGTAGTTATTCAGATCTAAGCATGCGGGCAAACTTAAACTAAGAAGTAAAAAATAGAGATTGCAAGTTTATGCATGTTTTGAAATGAAGAAAAGTTTTTCTCATTCTCTGCTTAACATTTTTAGCTTTAACACTTTTTTGTTTTTATTTCATTTCTACCTTTTTTGCTTTTTTTGGTACACATTCACACTTGAAATACCTCGTTTCTTTAATTTCGTAGCTGCAGTTTTTGCTTGAAATGTGGTTTTTGTTCAGTCAGCATTTTACTCACTCACCTATACATTTGCATAAATTCTTGTTAATTTTCAATAATAATAAAAGTTATGATTATTAACACATCAATGTAATTAAAGCATAAAAAATATGTATAAAGTAGAGAAATAGAATATTTTCAGCATCGACAACTGTGGAATCAATTGAAATGTACATAAAAGAATTTAAATGTTCATTAGAAGAAATTTATAAAAAAATTTAATTAAGCTAAAAATTGCATATTAAAAAATTGTAATAACGGCTCTCAGCCAAAAGGTAAAAAAATGCAGCCTAAGTAAATTTTTCGAAGAGGTAAATACAGCAAGATTTTTCAATAAGAGTTTGTTTTTCTAAAACAAAATAATGCAAATAATTTAGATTAAGATGATTCAAATTTTTATTGTATTACGAAGAGAAAAGTTTGGCAATTATAAATGAAAATAATAGGTGACAAATCTCCACCACGACCACACTGATAGATGTCGATTCTTTTACTAAAGTTTTTGATCACTTTTCGGCAAAACACACCATTGTAAATCAAATCACGGATTTTGAGTTTGTCGACCAAATTCATAACAGCGGCCTTAGAAAGACTATTATGTTGTCCGAAAATATCATGTAACTTTAACAGAACCACCATTTTCATAGTGGATTTTAAATATTTTAATGCAATTTTGTTGCGAAATTGAATTCATTGTAACACTTGCTAGTGCATAAGAATACGACAGAAAACTAAATATCAAAACTATCATGTTGTTGGTTCTGCGACAATTGAAAAACAAGCTTCTTGTTGAGAAACGCGATAATTTCTTAAAAAGTTTCTTTATTCTTTAAGCAAATCAACAAAAAATTTAAGCCCGTTACATATAAGAACTGCCATGGCGCATACACGTTATGGAATATCATTCAAACAAAAAATTTTTGAATTTCTTAATAATGGTGAAGCTTAAATTTCTATTGCAAAGAAGACAAAAGGTTGGCCTTTTTGTCGAAATACCAACAAAGATGGACCATTTTATTCATAGAGATATTTTACCCAAGAACCTACTGAGCCATGCCAAGTTGCAAATTCTACGTTAGTGGGTGTTTCAGCAATTTAATGACCCTAAACACTCATCGAAGCTGCTCAAAGAGTTTTACATTAAATTAAACGATTTATTCACATTCAGTACACAAAATAAACACGGTGACAGCTTCGCCTAAAATATGCTCTATTATTTTGTTGTCTTTTCTAAACAATGTTTCAAGTTGAATTAATTCATTTGCTTAGCAATTGCTGCTTTTATAGCTATTTTTCAATTTTATATACGTTCTTGCATGAACAAATATTCTTCTTTAACATCACCTCATATTGTTGTTGTTATTATCATTGAGTATAGGGACCTGCTTGGCGGCGTATTTTGTTTTCTGTTGTTTAGCATATTTCGTAGAATTTTTTAAAGCATATTGTTGTTGACTTGTGTGTTTAAGATTTCTTAGACAACTACAAAGAATATAAAACACACAATAAGTAATTTCGCTTACTTTTTACTGATATTTATTTTTTTAAAACTTAAGCAACGCATCTTCCTTACAATACAAGTTTACGGAAATATGATTGCTATACCGAGACAATAAATAAATAAAAGAAAAACCACACTTTATTGCTTTAAATAAAATCAGTCAAAATAGAAAAGTTTGTCATTTACCTGATAAAGTATTTGCAATTTAAATGCCCGCAAAATTTAAACTAAATTGCAGCCATTGCTTATTTCGATTTAACGGAAAACGAAATTATTAAATATTATTTGTTGGAAGTAACTGTAATAATTTCGATCTCTTTTTGTATGTGATTTAATGAAACGAAAATAAGGGAGAGCAACGAATAATGCTTAATAATAAGCTGCATGAAAGAACTGATAACTGTCGTGTATAAGAAAAATCTTAATTTATGAGGGCCACGTACACAATACACTATGGAAATGTGTATCCTTTTGCAAAATTAAATAAGGAAATACAAATACATAAAAATATAACATAAAATTTTATATTAAATGAAATATATTGCAATATAAATATAAAATACATTAAATACATAAAATACTTAAAATATATAATATAATATAATATAATATAATATAATATTAATATATATAATATTACTACGGATGTATCTTGCTTAAGTTTTAAAAGAAAATAATTAAGCATTAAAGTAAACAACTGAGTATATTATTTACTAACTGCGTGGCTTGCTAAGAAACCTTATGCACGCAAGACAACAACAAATGTCTGTTTACTAATTGCGTAGAAATTTTATAGACGCAAGACAACAACAAATCTGTATGCTGTTTACCATCTACACAAGACAACAACAGCTATCTTAAAATGAATTCAAAGAAAAAACTTTATCAGTATAAAAACAAAAACAAAAATACACACAGACATACAGGCGCCTATATATTGAATGGACAACATACAACAACAAAATGTGATATAAAACGGAGTAGAAGATTCTTAATTTTCTAGACTTTTAATGGACAAATATAAAAGGTAGCGTATGAGTGGATAGTGAGTTAGTGTAAAAATAAACCTCGTGAAGTAAATACGTGCATTTTAAGTAAATTAAATGGAATTGATTGTTTTCATTTGAAAGACCCAGTCGAACACGAATTGATGTTTGCGCATTTGAATCGACCCAGTTGAATCGAATTACACGACCAAATTCTAAATAGCAGTCTCAGAAAGGCGGTTATGTTGTCGAAAGGTATCACGAATTTTGCGAAATGTAACTTTAACAGAACCACCATTTTCATAGTGGAATTTAATTATTTGAAGGCGATTTTCGTGTGAAATTAAAATCATTGTAACAATTGTCAATACATGTTGTTGGTATTACGACATTTGAAAAGGAAACTTCTTGTTGAAAAACCCGACAATATTCGTCTTTGTAATAATTTTAGTAAAACGTTTTAGTTAAATATAGAAAATTTTTCTTTTTACTGGCCATTATCTATTTCTCTAACGTTTTAGTTACCGTTTTAATTTTCTTTCAAGAAAATAATAAAACAGGTGTTTTCTTATTTGCATCACCTTCTTATAAGCCAAATAACTTAATAACAAAAATAACAATTTGTTTTGTTTTTCATAAAGATTACAATAATAATAAAAAAAAAGTTTCAGGCGAAAGTTGGTTGATGTGTCTAAAAGTCAGTTTGCATTATTATAAACCGTATTTTGTAAAACAAAATATAACAAAGAATTTATACAAAAAAGTAAAATTTTTGCGAGAATATCTCGTGTGCAAAGTAACCTACAGGAAACACTTCATTTAATTCGTTAAAAATGTTTTCTTTATTTCACTGCTGCTCCTTTTAATTTTACTTGTTGTTCCTGTTATTGTTTTTTCTTGCCCAGCTTGGCTAGAGGGCAATAAAATAATGTTAAAAACTTAAATACTTCCTCAATGGGGAAAATGTTTTTTTTTTTATAAAAAGAAATTAAAACTAAAGTTAAGTTGGTTATTACAGTGGTTGCTTGTAATTTTCAATGTGCAACAAATTCGACTAAAAATGTGGAGGTAACTTTAGACTCACAAAATAATAAAATAAAAGTTCTTGGCACACCATGCAATAAACAACATTTTAATAGAGATATGAAATCACTTTTAAGAAAACTCAACTGCACGAAACTAAGTTAAAGTAAAAGGCGTTAAATATGTGCTAGACTGAAAGAAAAACAAAAAGAGGAAACTTTGCAAGAGTTTTAATACAGAAAAGTACAGTAATAATCGGAATAATGTTGTTGTAATTTAGGCCAAAAAACTTAAGCAAAGCGTGATCTCACATTTACAAAATAATTAAAAGGACTAAACAAAATAAAAAGTAGAGAATGCAATGTGATGGCCAACAATGCTGAGTGCACAAATATGCAACTGTAACACAAACCAAAGTATTTAAAATAGAAGAAAATCAAGAAACATAAGAAAGGACATGAAACTGGAAGACGAAATAACAAAACATCAACCGGATATAGTAAAGTTAAGAAAACAAGAACCAAACAAAAATAGCATTGCTTCGCTTAGAAACAAACTACTGTAATGGTAGACGACAATCACAGTTAACAACAAGCAAACTTGGAGCAACAAACACAAAAAGGCACGACAGAGTAAAATAACAAAAATGTTACAAAACATTGAAAACGACAAAGAATACAGCTCATTAAAAATAAACACAATACTTCTCAGAGGAGAATTTTGTTTAGTTTCTTCTGTTCTTAAACTTTACAATAAAATCTGTATCCAGCTTAAGAGTAAGTGATGAAATCCTGAAAAATTGCAAAACAAACAAAGAAAAAGGAGGACAAATTGATGAAAAAATTGGTCAGTTTGTAATAGAATCCCCAAAGTAGAAAAAAATTATTATTAGATTTTTCTTGTACATCTATTAATTTTTGGAGAAGGAATCCTTAAAAAAATTTTGTTACAATAAGCATGACTTTTGAAAAGTTATTAGAAATTAAACACCAGTTGCAAAATTGTAATCTATTTTGTGTAAGTTGACTCAGCTATACCCCTGCCTGGCCTTTGTGAAATGGATCAGGCTTTAATATCGAATTTTAAAAGTTATAACCTTCGACGAACATTTAAACTTCTTTTAAGTGCGACTGATGGTTAAGTTCAAGATTATGAAAGTCATAGAAATTATCTTGGATTCGTATAAGGAAGTTAAACCATCTTGCATGAAAGGTGTTTGGGGAAAAATCTGTCCTGCAAATGCCAATTATGTGCTGCAGAAGTTGATGATACCCCAGGCATTCGTCATGAAAATTCGAATTTAGCTGGAGAGTCAATTTTTGAAGGTAGGAAGGGGTCTGATATAAATGAATTGTTAACTTTGCGCAACCAAGAATTCTCTAATAAAGAACTATTGCAACTGGAGTTGCTATCTGCTAATAAAAAAAATTACAGTGACCATTCAATAAATATTAATACCTGTGAAGAACAACATTTAACCTCTTAACAAATTTACAAAGCGATATGTTTAGTTGCCGAAGCTATCGGGATTTAACAAAAAAAAGGAGGAAGGAGTTTTAAAGTGCCCCAGGCAGCAGCTACAAATATCACTTGCTACAAGGAAATTTATTTTACATTAAAAAAAAAAACCTGTTCAGCTAACATTGGACCAATTTTTTGTGAAATAACCGACTTACAATAACAGCCACTGTGCACTCATCACACAGCGATTAATTTTAATTTTGTTTTTCATAAATGAATTGAATAGTTTATTTTGTTTTACTTAAATACGTTTTTTGTTTTTGTTTTCTGTCTGTATGTAAAAAAAATTTTATATAATTTTTGTTTTTTAATGTTCAATTTTCTTTTTAAAAATTAGTATCTTCGTAATCCTGGCGCTTATCTTCTATATTTTCATGGATTGCTATAGCAAGTCTTAATTTACGTTGCGTTGTTTTTCTTGGAACGTAACCCCAACGCAAAGTGAGGTATTCGTGTTTGGTTTCAAGCATTCGACTTACTGGTCTAATATCAGGTAAAAAAATGCCTATTGATGGATAATATATCAATCAGAGCAGATCGTTGCTACTTAAGGCTATTACTGCCATATACTCAAATTTTAGTTCAAGTATGTTTTGTATATTTTTAGAAAAATAATCCCAATATAACTATATAAGCTGTGACTATTATGTAGGGCTTGTCGAGTAAAACAAGATTCCAATAGTAAAATTTGTCGGACACCTCCAAAATCCGGATTTACGGTTAAAAAACCGATTTTTGTACCTTTGCGCACTTATAAGCCAGTAACTTTGCTGATAATAATCCGATTTTCATTATAACCGGTCCTAGGTTTTTCTATTTCATTCAATTTTGTAACATTGAAATTTATTTTTATTCTAATAAAGTTACAATTTTATATTGTCATCCTTAAAATAACTATATTCTGAAGCCACATAGCGCTGGAGATGGTTCTTCCACTTCTCATAGCAGTGCTATCACTCCGGTACTGGTGTTACTGTTACAGCCATTTGAATGTTTTTAATTGTCCAAAAATTAGTTCCCTTAAGATGATTTTTCAATTGATGGAAGAGGAAAATGTCATATGGACTTAAGTCAGGTGAAATGGATACTAAGGAGTTAAGGCATCTTTACATTCAAAGTTTTATAGACAGTGGTGTGAGTCAAATTTAACTTGATCATTCTGATTGTCAACCGACAAACTGAACGCACAAGATCCCGGATTCTATTGACTTTTGCAAGGATTCTTTAAGATAAAGGCCTCCCGCTTCGTGCTTCCTCTTCAATCCAAAATCTTCCTTCTGAAAATGCCTTAAACCAACGAAAAACCTAGCCCCTTGGCAAAAAACTATCTCTGTAGGCTTGCTGAAGCTTAGCACGAGTTTTCGTTGAACTGTGCCCAAGCCTGAAGCACGCCGTTTTTCGAAACTCATGTCACTCATTTTTAGAACACAACAGAAAAAACTATTTTACCAACAAAATCGCTACTGACAACCAAATGACTCGAGCGAAGGCAAATCATTTGTTCATCTGCCGTCCCTCCAAGTCCAGCAGCAATAGTGTTGGCAGATCGAACGTAACGTTGCCAATCTGAATTCATATGTTTTGAAAATAGCAAAATGTTAAGAATAAATAAGAGCCACTCGAAAATTATCTCAATGTAATATTTGTAATTGTTGAAAATTTGAGTAGAAGAGAATAAGTTCAAAGAGTTAATTCTATATATATAAGGATGTGTTAAGCGTAATTAATCTGATCTATCGTAATTTAATAATAAGGAGTGAGATTTTTTAAACGAATTAATTATTTACAATGAGGCGACGGCATATTACTGAAATATTGCAGAAGTGCAACTATAAACGAATTAGTTGAAGAGTGTTGTTCCTCATGTCTACTTATGTTTTATGTGTAGAGTGTATTTTTAAGAAAGTTTTACTATGGACTTCTCTCTTAGCAGTGATATTCCCGCTCAATATGTACAATGAGTCCTCAGAGAATATTGTTCTACTGTAAATATAACAAAACCGTATGTGTATGACTTTGTTGTAGTCGATATCTAAACAATCGATAACGTATGCTGAATTATTACATCAATGAACATTTTGAATTATTTTATTTTGTTATCTCTTTCATTTGTTCAGCGAATGCAATACGTATAGGAGAGTAAGAACAGTAGCCCAGCACGTGCATCACATTATTGCTGATGTTTTACAGAACAAAATATTTTTTGTAAAAATTGTTTATAAATGTATTTCTTAAGTAGAACGATATGCAGAGGTAATCCATCCTATATACATATATATATATATATATATATATATATATATATATATATATATTTATGGACACATAACTTAAACTATATTTTGCATTAAGCAGTGCAGCTTGAATTGCTGCGTCCCTAAGTTTTCCATATTATAATATATGTTTAATGCGCCCAAGAAACAACTTTAAATTAATTAAAAAAATTAAATCGGCTCAGATATGAGTTCGGTGAAAATAACTAATTAAAACAAATAAATAAGAGAGTACAGACTAAAAACAGAAGTATAAATGGAAAACCCTCAGTTATTTTGATGTCAGTTACAAATAAGTAAGTTTGCTTAAAATCATAGCACGAAGGATCCGAGTAAAATAGCAATTTTTGATCTTTAATTTCATTACAAGCTGCATCCTTGAACCTCATTGTACAAGAAAATACACGAAAACAATTGAAATTTTTTTGGGCACATAGTCCAGGTTTCGGTTATTTAAAAATGTGTTATGAGGGTATTCAGTGCATTCTACTAATGCTGTGCCAAGTTTTCGAATTTTAATTATAAACATGCCTTTTTTCTCTTAAATCATTAATCAGCAAAGTCTTTTATCAAAGATTTTAATACATTAAAAGTGTTTTTTCTTGGGCTAAAATCTAAGTTTTTTTGTTGAAAAATATCAATAAGATAATTTTATAGTGCACACTGTGCCGCCATTTTTTGCCTGTATCATTGTAGGTAAAGTGAAGAAGTCGCTTTACGATATAACTGTTTTCTTCTATTCATTTTTTAAAATAACTTTTCTTATGATTTTGTTGATTTGGTTTTTTTTGATTTTCATTTATGTGCTCACATTAAATTTCCGGGTATTCAGCCTTATTGTGTAAGGCGGTGGCGTAAAAATACGCCTGGTATAGTCGTGGGCGTTTTTATTAGTTTTTGGTACCGTCTAAAAAAAACGCCGACAAATCACAAGCTGATTCAAAATTTTTAAAATTTATGAAATACCCTGTTTGATTTTGTATGAAAAAACTATTTTTGATCGCTCAAAATAAATTTATAGATTTTGGGAAAAATAAAGTTATTTATAAAATGTTAAGTGTTTCTCAATTTTCGTCATCATCTGAAGACGAAGAAAATAACACTATCAAAGAACTAGTGTTGAAAAGGAGACAGCTACGAAAAAAATCGAATATTTTTTCTCTTCCAAATACCAGGTTAGTTGAATATACGTATGTACTTTAATTTGCACCATGTTAACATAAATTTTTTTAGTTTCGTTAAGTACTTTAGGCTCAACAAGGAAGCTTTTAAATATGTACTTAGTGAAATTGATCATAAACTTGGAAACCCACGACGGTCAACAGGTGTTCCAAATATTTTAAAACTCGCAGCAGCAATGAGAATATTAGCAGAAGGCTGTTACCAAAAGGGTGCTGGCAACGATTTTAATGTAAATTTATGTCAGACGTCAGTAAGCAAATACTTTAAAGATTGCATAGACGCTATGTATAGTGAGATTTGTCCTAAATGGATTTCAATGGAAATGGACGAACCAGAGAAACTGAAAATAAAAAAATACTTTTACGAAAGAAATAATTTTCCTGGAGTTATAGGATGTATTGATGGTACCCACATCAAAATTGTAACTCCGAATAATGAAGAGAGGTTTAAATACTATAACAGGAAAGGTTTTTATAGCCTTAATGCCACAGTAGTGAGTTGAAGTAAGACAATAAAAAGGACAAAATTTTAAGTAAATTTGCTTGTAGGTGTGTGATTATAAGCTAAGGATAAGATATATTTCTCCCTTTAACCCTGGGTCAACACATGACTCATTTGTTTGGAAAACGAGTGATTTGAGGCAAATGCTAAAACGAAATTATGAAAATGGAGAAAAAAATACTTGGTTACTAGGTAAAAATATCTTGTTTTAACTGTTTCAGTTATTTTTTTTTTCAACTTTTTATTGTAGGAGATGCTGGTTATCCACTTGAGCCCTATTTAATTACCCCTTTTCGAGTGGCAGCGGACGCTTCTCCAGAGGGTAATTTTAATAAAGTGCATTCAAAAACCAGAAACGTAGTGGAACGTACAATAGGTGTTTTGAAAAACAGGTTTAGATGCATACTGGGCGCTCGACAATTGCATTATAGCCCGAAGTTTGCTGGGAAAATAACAGCAGTCTGTGCTGCATTGCACAATATTTGCATTGAGTACAAAATAGCAATACCTGAACCTAATTTACAACATGAATGTACTGAAACTCATATTATAGAATCCGCTGATGACATGACGGCATCAAATATACGAAGAAAAATAATGGAATCATTTACAAATTAACATTTTTTTTAACTAAAATTTTATTTAAAATAAAAACATTCAACTAAATTAATTAACTTAAAAAAACTCCTTTTCGTATTCAAAATTCCTATATATATATATACATAGATACTACATAGAAAATATTTAAAAACGGCTTTGCATTTCTTCCAAATCAATTTTTCTTTTCTTAATTTCTATTTCCTCTTTTCTTAAAATATATAAAAGTCTTCGATGCTCTTCTTTCTTTTTTAATTCGTTTTTATACAGCTTTAACTTTTCTTCTTTTAACTTGAAATTTTTTCTACTGTATCTTTCTATTTCTTTTAAAGATTCCATAACTCCTTTATATAAGTCTGTTTGCACTTTAAGCTGTTCCGAAAGAAGGTCGGGTTTTGATTTTTGTGCTTTATTTGCAAACTTAGATGTGGATGGCATTTCAATTTCTTTTAGAATATCATCATCCTTATTAATTGACTTCTTTTTTGGATTGACCGGAATATGGTTTTCTTTTTCTTGTCCGTCCAAAGTATTTTTTTTCACGCCGATTGATTCACCGGGACTTATCAACGACTGTAGTTGTAATAAATTTGCAGCTGCTTCATCAGTTGCAGACAAGACGAATTGCTTAAAAGCTCCTCCACCTGTTGCTGAGCATTCCGCTTTGTTATGAATTAATTTTTTTTTTAATTTAAATTTAAAGTCCTCCCATACTTTTTTCCAACCTTCACCTGGTCGGCTCGGGGGTCCTAAGGAGTTGAGTTTATCTGCAATTGCATTCCACTCATCTTTAATATTGTATTTGTGTATGCCTTTTGAAAATCCTGTGGCCAAGTGATGATTTTCTTCCATTAGTTCGACCAGTCTTTCGAACTGTTTTGGAGTAGTTATTTTAATTCTAAAATTTTTTTTATTAGTATCCTATTTAAATAATTATATACTATAATTATTACTTACATTTTGTTTTGCATTCTTTAAAATAAAATTTTATTGTTTGGCGTGCTCAAAAAATCTAACGACACTTTATGGCAAATCTTAAAGACGTTAACGCCTAACACGGTACGAAAAAACATTAGTATTTTGCAAACAGAGTTGCATTTTTGGCGTTAACGACATCGACGGTACGCTTTTTTTAAAACGCCAAGTTTTTCATACGCCAACGCCGTACACAATAAGGGTGATTATTGACAACACGAACGACAACAAACGTAGTTTTTCTCTTAACCCTAAAAGGTCTTTAGCATCTTTTAGAACACGAGCAGATGCAATTTTGTGGTAAATTAAGGTGTGTACAATACTTTTTATTCCATTACCACAAAAAAGTATTCTCTTTATATACATCATGTGTACATTCAACCATAGTAAAAACGTTGGGGACATTTACAACAGCAGGAAAATATTAGATTCGAAAATGAAAAAGAATGAAGCATAAGAAATTGCATTGTCCTTGTATAAGAATAGTGAAGCAAAGCTAAACAAAACATATTGTCAATAGACTAAGTGTACGATAAATGTTACGTATATGAACAAACACAAATACAAATATTATACAGACCATTGCTTGGTACGATATTTTAAGCTCGAATAGAAACAGTAACATCACAACAATATGTTTGCTTTAACAAAAACGACTGTTTTATGTTTAACAGTAGAGGTGAAATTGTAGCATGGAGAAATAAGTTAAAACTCCGTTTGCATTTCTAAAGAACTCTGTTTCCCTTTATCGAATGTGATGAAACAGTTATAAATAATTTGAGATTTTCATATGGGCTAAAGAAGAGCATCTTAATTTATTATTTAGGAAATATATCAGCTACAACATATTCACTAGTCCTTAACTTACAACAGAGCTGAAAGAAAGAAAGAAATACATATACATACAAGCATTAGTGCGTGACCCGTAGGCTGAACAAGAAATAAAATCATAAAATTTTAAAGCACCCTCAATACCAAATCTCATATCCAAGTAGGGAGATGATCTGATGAATGTGCTTACCCTTAAATGGTTATCACGTTGGCTAGTAAGCATTCAATAGATTTGTTGCTTCACTTCTTATCTCAGCCGTTTCTACTTTAGCCACACCAATATTTTAATAAGAGTATATATCACAAAATCACTCTTCTATTTAAGTATTAAGTATAAAACAAAAAAAATGAAGGGTGGTTAAAGTAGATTTTTCTATCAGTTTCTTTACTGACAATTTATATATTTATACTCTAAACCTTTCCAAGGAAGGCAACACAATTAATTAGCAGATCTTTTAATAAAAAAACTCACATTTTTGCCGCCAGAACGATTGCAAACACTTTGCCTATAAATAATTTTAGTTTTAAAGTGCTATTTTGGTTAACACATAACATTTTCTAAGGTCCCACAATTACATTTCTGTCTACCTTATAGCTCTGCTTAGCTTTTCAAAGTATTTCTTTGTATAAACATTTTGCTTTGCTCTTATATCATGGCAGTCTTTCTTTATAACTGGTGCATGCAGTTATCAGTTGGCCCAACAGTTCTGACAGGTGCCCTTACTTATGAGCAAATCATTATTTACATATTTTTAACATTATAGTGTAACATATTTTCATATAAGTCGGCTTCAAAAATGTGGTCGCGTTGTTACTTTGAATTTTTTTGTTTTCCTAAGTTTAAGTTTATACAAAATTTAGGTTTGATTGCGGATTCTATGGAAATTCAGGATTCTCAGTTTTAAAAAAACTTCATGAATACAGTATTAGACCAGTTATTGCCATATCCCTTAGACAGCCCAGAGCTTTTAACTAAATATATGATAATACTTTTTGCATTCTTGTTCACTTGTTTTCGAAAACAGTTTTCCTAAATTGTCAAACCTTGCATTATTTTCAAAATGAATGTCTTAAGCTTCTCTGAATAATTTTAGCACAACGTCATTGTTTTTCATAAATATCATGGAACTGTGTTCGGAAAATAATATATAAAGCTTCAGCTTTTCTAAGCTTGACTATAAATAAGTAATTTAAGAAGCATAATATTTACCCTATTCAATAAGAAAAAAATGTTTTTAATAATTTATAGTTATTATTAAATTATTATTATTCTTTTTAATTAAGCCTAACCTCTCTTCTAATTTTAATAAATAGTATTATTTTAAATTGCAAAGCTGTCTGATTTCATTAATTATCGTCGAGTTATAATTAGTTTATACATAAAACAACAACAAATCCGCTGCAAAAGTTTAATCCTACCGGTGCACCATGTTATAACAAGTTATATCGGAGTTATAAAAATTGGCTTCGTTTATTGACTACACCAGGTATTCTGTTAGTCGTGCTCAATATTAATTAATCAATCCTATTACTCTGCTTACTTAAATAAAATGCGAAATAATTTTAAATCGCGTATACAAGTTTGTCGACTCCAAAAAAAGATTAATACTATGTATTTCTCTCTGTTATCAAATATAAAAATTTTGAATCTGATGATGAGCTGACGATAAGTAATTTGTTTGCAGATTTTTTTTCTACCAGCTGTTCCTATCAACTATCAGAGGTGAAACATCGGGCTATATCAATTCCATTTCTTGATATATCAATACTCTTGAGTTGTTTCGAAAAGCTTAAGTTTTCATATAAATATGGTACGGATAATATATCGAGTTGCGTTCTTAATAAATTTACTATGGCACTGGTAAGACCTCTTATGATAATATTCAACATGCCATTGAAATTTGGTTATTATTCCATTATTTAAGTTTAGTTGTAGGAATGTGTTACCAACTACATAGGTATTACTAAACTTATCGCTATACCTACACATTCTGAAAAAATTGTTAGATCTATAATTGATCCTGTTCAGCATGCTTTTAGAAGGAGTTGTTAAACAATGCTAGTCAATTAGGGATTTCTTAAGCGATAACAAACTGGTGTATTTACACCGACTATATTAAGGCGTTTGATAAGGTCATTCACAAACTTCTGATAAGGAAACTTGATCTTATGAGATTCACGAACAATTTACTTAAGTGGATTAATTCATACCTGTCAAACAAAAATCAAAAAGTTCGTTTTAACACGCTTACTTCCAAGAATTCCTTTATTATTACCCTTATTTATTACTGATTTACCCAAACGTTTTATTATGTCTAAACGACGTGAATATATCTCGAACATATAATCTCCACACTGATTATATTTTGTTCCAAAAAGACGGATGCATTTAGTTCCTGGTGTAATACTAACCTGAGTGTAGTTTTAAATCTTGGTGTTTTACTGGATGCTAAATTAAATGTTACACAGCATAGTTCATTAGCCACTAAAAAACACGTGCAATTCTTGGATTAATAAAACGCTGGGCTAAGGAGTTTAGTGACCTATATGTCAGAAAACCTGCTTATACAAGATGTCCGCCGGTACGGTATACTATTTTGTTTTGCCGCCATTTAGGTAAACATTAGTCCTGGACACGTGGCAAATTTATTATGGAAAAAATACTCGATAAACGATTGTGTTTTAATTGTTAAAACATCGATGACTGTGATGATGATTTATCGTTTAATGAATGATTTAGAAAAAAAGAAGCCCAAGCATGGAACACAAAGTATTGGTGCCCCTGTAGGCTAATAGATAGGGTACTAGGTTGTCAGTATGAGGGTTGTGGGTTCGATTCCCAACGAAGACCTTGGTTTTTTTTCACTATAAAAATAAAAATTGACTGTCGGTGGGGCTGCTCAGCGATGAAGGCATAGTCACTGGTCGCTGTGCTGTCTTATATGGCAGTTAATTTCCCACTATTTTTCTACTTTCACCAACTTTTTCTATCCCTTTCCTAAAGAATGTAGCACGGTACTTGACTAAATAGGAATTGCTTCCTGAAGTGTTACTTCTCTTTATAAAAAAAAGCTGGTCCTGCATCCTGCCTCGCGTTGCGGTCTATACAGATTGTTACTGCGAACGAACAATTTTTCGATTTAAAAATTTGGATTTCATTGTAAAAAGCGAAAAGCGGTCTCATTCTTAGAATGTTACGTACACTGGTATAATCACAACTTTTAATTATTTAATTAAATATTTTGGTTGGGTATAATTTTACGTCAACCTGCGTCAACCGATTTCGGCTATTTGCTATCTCCAGTGTTTTCTCTATACTTATTTTGGAATAAATTGATTTTATAAATGAACTGCAATCTCTGAGGTTTTCTATTGGCTTTACAGGTTGTGGGGTTTGTTATCTTTTGATTATTTCCTTTAGTGTCACGTAAAGTTACTACAACATAAATTTAAACCCAAATTTGACGTCCATCCTTCTACTTTCACCACCTGTTTCATCTCTTCTCTATCCCTTTCCTAAAGAATGTAGCACGCTACTTGACTAATTAGGCATTATTGCCTGAAGTGCTACTTCTCTTTAAAAAAAAAAAGATCGGCTGAAAACATTACTGCTGCTTAAGAAAATGTTCAAATATCCATCAGCCTCCCTTCACGTAAAGGTAACTATGAATGTGGAGCGATATCGTGATATGATTGATAACTTTTTAACGCGAAAACTGGATGATGATGTGCTATTAATAAGACGGTGCCACATCACACATTACTGCGAGACCTTTTTCCACAACGAGGTATTTCAAGATGTGGTGATGTTGTGATTGGCCTCTACGGTCGCCTGGTTTGACTGCTCCGGATTTTTTTTGTGGGGACATCTGAAGAGCAAGGTTTGCGAATACAAACATTTATCTGATATTGTATTCCATACATTATCAATGTAAGATCCATTCAATTTCATTTAAACAAAAATTATAAACAAACGAAGTAGTATAACTCCCTTGCGGATACTCTGTACTTCTCTTATCAAAGCTATTATGGAATATGGCTCAATTATTTGAAATCCAATTTATAAAGTCCATAGTAATAGCATGGAAACGGTGCAAAAGAAAAGTTTGTTATTTTGTCTTCAAGGCTTAAAGTAGAATTCTAGCATCCTACACTAGTAAACTTGGTCTAATTAAGCTGTCAACTCTAAAAAGCCTTTTGCTTTAAGTTTAATAAAATACAGTTCCATCTGTTCAGATTTTTTGATCAGCAATATTTCATTTATTGTTCCATTTCGTTCTACGCGCTATTTTAGTCTCTGGTAATTAAAGTATTCAGATAAAATTACGCTAACTCTGACCCGATTTTAGGAATTTATACTGAGTTTAGTAAATTTTATAAGTATATTGATTTTTCTTTAAATGTTAATGCTGTTAAATGTTTTTGACTTTAATATTTGAATAAATAAAAATAAATTTTTTGTACTATCATTAATTACTGAATTTGAATTTCTGTAGGAATTTTGAATCCATAGATAAAATATAAATAAATAATAAAATAAACGATGGTTTTTATGTGACACTTAATTAAAGTTGAAGCTTTCATAATTTGAAACGTTTTCGCTTAGGTTTTTGCATCACAGGACTTTTAAAAATTTTTATAATTAATGCTGTTTATTGTACTGATATATAAAAGGTGTTTTTTTAAGCTAGATAGAACTTTAAATTGTAAAAAGTAACACAAAAAATGAAATTTTGATGAAACATTTTTTTTTATTTGTTTCAGTATACTCTGACAAATCATGATGAATAGACTCTCGCTTGAACAACACTACGAAATTATCCAAATTTACCTTGAAAATCAGTCGTCGATTCGCGCAACTTATAGACGACTTCGTCATTTTTATGGCGTACACAATCGTGCATCTGAACAAGCCATTCGTCGAACTGTCGATAGATTTCGTACCACATACTCTCTAGAGGATGCAGTAACACTAACACGTCGAAGGAATGTGCATACTGAAGAGAATATCGCCGCTGTAAACGAAAGTGTGGAAGAAGATCCAAATTTATCAATTCGTCGTCGGTCGCAGGAATTGGGGCTCTGTCCGTCCACCACGTGGCAAATTTTGCGCAAAGATCTCGGCCTACACCCGTATAAGATCCAGCTGGTGCAGGAATTGAAGCCACGAGACCATTATATGCGTCGTTCTTTCGCCGATTGGGCTCTAGAGCAGTTGGCAACTGACCTGTTGTTTTATCGCAAAATTGTGTTCAGCGATGAGACGCATTTTTGGCTTAACGGGTTTGTTAATAAGCAAAATTGCCGCATATAGTGAGACCAATCCACAACAGACCCTACAGACTCCATTACATCCAGAAAAATGCACCGTTTGGTGCGGTTTTCACGCTGGTGGCATCATCGGACCTTATATCTTCAAAAATGAGGCCGGAGCTTGCGTTACGATCAATGGAGATCGTTACCGCACCATGATCAATGATTTTTTGTTTGAAAATATGGATGACATTGATCCGGACGAGATGTGGTTTCAACAGGACGGCGCTTCGTGCCATACAGCGAACGCAACCATCGACTTATTGAAATCAAATTTTGGCGATAAGTTGATTTCGAGAAATGGACCTGTCAATTGGCCTCCAAGGTCGTGCGATTTGACACCACTCGACTATTTCCTGTGGGGCTACGTGAACTCACTGGTTTATGCTGATAAACCAGCAACAATTGGCGCCTTGGAGGACAGCATTCTTCGTGTTATTCGTGACATACGCTCAGTAGTGCTCGAAAAAGTGGCCCAAAATTGGACGTCCAGAATGCGCTTCGTCAAGAACAGCCGCGGTGCCGATATGCCCGAAATCATTTTCAAATGTTAATGTCACGTATTGATCCTTCGAATAAAAAAGAAATTTTGATTACAATTTAATTTTTTGTGTTATTTTTTACAATTTTAAGTTCTATCGGGCTTAAAAAACACCCTTTATATATATATATATATATATATATATATATATATATATATATATATATATATGTATTATTAACTAGATGAAAAAAATAAGTTTAGAAGCAATGAAGTAATTACTGGGTCCTTATTTAAAATTTTACAGTAGTAGTTAATTTTTACGAAATTATTTACAAGAACTGCTGGGTATTTTTTTCAAGTGCATGTAACATACAAACAAGTGTTTTAATCTATACGTTTGAATAAATAAGGTGGTCCAGTAAGTTAGATTTAGGATTTAAATAATAATAACAAATAAATATTCAGTAGAGAAAAGGACATAAATCAATCAAAATTTTCCTTTTTAAGAAATTTGTCGAAATAATAAATGAACGACATTATCGTTAAATACAGCTATTGGAAAATGAAGAAAAACTGGTATAAAGTAGCTATATCTGAATGGTAAGCCTATTAGCTTTTAGCACTGCCAATTAAACAACGTGCATTATAGCATGAGTAAAAAAATAAAATTTTAAATTCAAAGGCGTCACAATTCTGATTTGGATTTAAGAAAGGGGACTTATTTTAAGAGACAGATAATTAAAATTTTATAGCCGCTAAACAGGTACAAAAAGTAAGAGTAAAGAGTATGTGGGGATAAATTTTTTAAACCAAATATCATGGCAAAGTTAATATTTTAACAGAGCAGCCCCGATAATTCCTGCTGTAAAATAATAGATTTAAAAATTTAAGGGTGTTGCTATAGAGGCCGTTATTTTGGCTAATGTGTCTTATCTTTTAAACGGCCATAGGTAGGCGCTTGAAACTTGCGCAGCGATATATTTGCTATAAGGACAAACAAGTACAAAAATAATAAAAACAAAGTTAAATGAAGGATATCTAAATAGAAATGTTATATATATATGGGTACTATCCAAACGTGGCTTGAGAATGATGTCATCATTGAAAGTGCTCGACGATCGTACAAAATAAACAGCCGGTAGTGACAACAGTCATATATATGACCTTATATGTTGATATAGGTACCAGTATTAGAAACAAGAATAATAATTAAAATTATTTTCGCAGAAATTTATTTCAAATTTACTCGAAGTATTTCCGCTATAACAAGATCAATTAATTAAATAATTTAAGCATTGGCCATACATGACAACTATGTAGAGGAATTCAAATTTTACGTTGCGTTATTTATATAAGTTGGATAAGAATGATGTTTACAAGTTGATTTAGCAGAAGATTATAGTGATCCCTAAAATTCTCTCATATTTAGGGAAAACTGGACCAAGCATGAACTAACCCATGTGGTTGTTTACTCAATGTGCTACTATAGAGGTGACCCCATACTTTATGCATTTCCTCTTAATAAAATGCACTTGCAAAAAAAAAACATATTTTCTGACGTAAAATGTGGCACATCCTTGTGATTTTTTTATTGCTTTTGGCAATGTAACATTTAAAGATTTTTCTTCATTTCATTTCATTTCGTTACATTCGATTTGGTTTATTTTATCCTCTTATTCTGCTTTGCCATCATCATTTTATGCTTTGAGTCTTGTCTCTGCTATAAATTTGTGTCTACTCTAAGACCGCTTGCGGTTTGTTTTCATTGCTTCAACATTGTTTCTGCTATTTTCTTTTTACTATTTTTTTATTGTTGTTTTATTTCTATTTTTTCTGTCAGTTTTTAAGGAGATGTATCTTTGCTGGAAGTAAAATTTTGTATATATAGCTTTTCCTTTTTTCCTATTGTTTATTGTAGATTTAAACATAAATTTTAATTTTGTTTACCCTCTACTAAAAATTACGTTAAATGTTTTGAAAATGGGTCAAAACATTAACTCGAACAGTAAGCAAGCCAGGAAGTTTGTGAGTGAACAAGTGTATGGATAGTTAAAGCAGCATGAAGTGAAAAAAGTCACTTTGCAAAAAAAAAGTTGTGTTAAAATTACTTGTGAAGAGAAATGGGAACAAGAAATAAAAAATAACACAAAAAGTCTTTCAGAATTTTTCTTTATCACAGATACTTTATTTGTGGTTTGTTTCTTTTGTCTGCTGCAGGACTTCAAAAATGTATGCGTATGTCTTTAAATTTGAACATGCTATAGTTAAGAGAATTTAATTATTTTTAAATAATTTTAAAGCAGGTTGTGTTGTTGGTATTTTTTTAAATAAAAACAAACAGATCTATGGAAGCAAATGAGAACAAATATTTAATGTTGCTGGGAAATAAAATTAATTATTTGAAAAAATATGACAATACTGTAAAAAAGGAATTTATAGCACAATTTGTGGTTTTTCTTATTAATAATTTAGTTAGACTATGACAAAGAAAAACTCTATCTGCTAAACTTTCTTTTGAAAAGTTTTCGTGTTGTTTTTTTTTTTTTGGAGGGAAGTAAAGCGTACCTGTAAACATAGCTCTATGGGGCAAACTGGACTAATACTAAAAACACATACGCTCATACAAACGAAAAAGAGAAGACTGTAACTTTACATTACATCTTGACACTCGCTGACACGCACCAAGGCAAATTTAAGAGTTTATGACATTACTACAACCTAGCGAAAGAGGACGAAGACCAGACATTTTTGAAAACAAAACTTTTAACAGCGACATTTAAATCTAACAGGTATACACGATCTTAGATACAATTTTCAAGCCACTGAAGCTACTCAAACACTCTAACATATGAAAAACAACCTCAGATAGCCACACACTTACCTTAACAATAATAAAAGACGGAAACATTTGATTAGCCCCACATAAAACGACAGATGAAGAGAAATTCACCTAAATGAATAGATACGAACCTAATGCGTGATAAGATTTAAGTCAGTACCTAGCTGTGTAAGCCATAACCTGACGGTGGATCAAACTACTGTGGGTATGTAGCGTCACTCACGCCCTAGGAAGCCTTCAGATATCTCTATCATTAAGTCACTCCTAGTCGCAACTCCGAGAGCTCGGAGCAGGCTAACGCTCCCACTCCTTGCTGAAGATTTGGAGATTATCCAACTCCTGGTCCAGAACACATAAAAGCTTAATAAAATTTCAGAACACAACCGCAAGCATGCTCACTGCACCTGGATCATGCAATAAGTTCATAGCGAATGACCCGGCCTACACAACTTAAAGGAGGGTCTCGTAACCACAACCACTACGATGGTCCCGAAGGGCCAACCTCCGTAATCAGTCAGAGAACAGCTGAAAAGGTGAACTCTGGGGCTTATTAATTCCCATGAAAACAACGCGGAGTTGTCCGGCTGGCTCCTATTAGCCCTTAAGGGACTGGGATTCGCTTTTGCCCCCGGTGATACATGTAATGATTGTGAGATTCCGACAAGACATAAAAATGTGCCCCCATGGTTGGGGGGTGGGAGGAGATACGACTCTAATGAAGGAACTATCTAAACCCGCACGAACACTGACTCACCAGTACAACACGGCTTGATAAAGATGTCATCACAACGAAATCGCTCGTCGGTCACATTGAAGGAATAGCCAGCAATGACAATTACACTGAAGAAAATGACAACAGCATTTCATTTACTGGCGAAAGAAATCCAAACAACTTAATAAAGCATTTCATTTGGAATTATCAGACCATTTAACAGATAGTGGGAAAATAAACTTATGTTAAAACTTATTAGTTTTGGTTTCGGTGACAACTTTTCCTAATTTTAAACGAGTTTTATTTTTGCGTTTCTCCAAACATATTGTTAAGCGTGATTTTAAAAAATGTATAAGGCATTTAAAAATTACTTCTTTTTGCTTTTCCATTACTATTTCTATTAACAGTCGTTTTAACAAATTTATATACCTTTTATTTACTTCATAGCAAAGACAAACTTTTACATTCATATTATTCCGACTGACAGCTGAAAGTTTGTATTACTCTCAAAATATGAAGTTTACATATAAAACTTATAACCATTTTCTTTAAATGTTAAGGTACATTAATTTTTATAACAGTGCAAGAAATGTTAAGTCCATTTTATTACTTTTATTTCAGTGTTATAACTATTTATATATTAGATGAGTTGCAGAGTTACAGAGATTGCATATTCTTAATCTCCCTTGTAGAAAATGAATTTAGAAAAAAAAAATATAAAACATGTTAAAATTAAGTATTTATGTCATTAACATATGCATATATGTATATAGTACTTTTATAACTATTGCATATAACGCTTAATAACTAGCTGCTTAAAGCTTAATAATACAAAAAAAATTAAGAAAATAAAATAAAAAAATTTGATTTTACCCAATACATTAAAAATACATCTTTCCTCTCATTTGATTTTTTTTGAATTACTTTTATAAATTAAATTTTTAGGTTATTGTATTGTGTAATTCAGGCGAAACTGCTTACAAGAAAGTTTACTTCACTAAAAACATACATAAAAAGCTGTATTTGCTTTTAAGGAAAGGTAAAAGCTGGTCAAAATATTGTCACAAAGTTGATTTGTTAAGTTTAAAAAGAAAATAATTATCAGTAAAAAAGGAAACATAATGACCCATCGTGCATTTTAAAAACTACCTAGTCTTATAAAAAATTCTGTACACAAAAGACAAAAACAACACGCTTATAAGAATTTGAATACAATAATTTAAAGATAAGGTAAAACAAAAAAAAAAAAAACTAACACAGAACAAAAACTACATACACAGCGAAGCGGCCCTGAAACTCTTAAAATAACTATATAAGCACCACTTGCTGCGCAATTGAATCAATTCAACTTAAGTCATCAGTGACAAAAGACCACAAAGTTACCATTGCGTAATTTAAAACTCTAAAGTACGGTGTTATTATTTTGTAATAAAAGAACTCTAATAGCGTTTATAAAAAGTAATAAAACTGATAATATATTTAATTTAATATTTAATAATTATTTCCGAAAAAAATTACATTATTTGTAATTAAATTAGAGAAAACTTGAGTTCTAAATCATTAAGAATAAAAAAATATCAAAAATAAATAAGTTTTAATTTGCATTACTTTTATGTGCATATTTTAAATTCTTAAACTTAATTAAGAAAAAAAATTCAAAATAGAAATAAATTACAGGGCCCCGTAACTAATTTACTTCCCAGCAATCGGTCGACAATAAAATGAAATCACGGCTATTGTGATGAAAAGATAAACATATATCCACCAAGCTTATCCTGGACTTAAACACATAGTGTCTAGTATCATGTATGGACCAATTTTCCATTTTAAAATTTGTACTCTGAATTTGTTACTGAAAATTTATAAAGTTTTAAATTTTGTTTTATATAGGTTCCTACATCTTGTACCCTTCTTCCAAATATATATATAACAGTTTTAGAGATAAGATTATGTGCTTCCCATTTTACAAAACAAAATAACAGATACTCTGTGAAAACTTCAAGCGCCTACCTGTAAGGTGTAAAAAGAAAACGCCAATTTTAAGGTAAAGGTCAGTATAAATACAGCGGTTAGTTTAAAAGTTTAATTCTAGCGGAGATATTTGTACATACTCTGCTTTATACGTTTGTAATACGCCAGCTATGAAACACTGTTTTCTTTGCCTGTTATTATAATGGATAAAGTAGTACTTCTATATTGAAGGCTTCAAGAGAATACATTTACGGACTGCAATAAGTGGGCAGTAGATATAGTGGTGACAACTGTCAGGTTATGTCGTTGTCCTTTGGGCTAAAAACTAAATAAAAACTTTATTCGTTACTCAGTTAATTTTAATCAGAAAGCTAGAATAAATTCTCTTATTTATTGCGATAACGTGATAAGATTTGCATCTGCAAAGGATCAATCTGACTAAGGATAAATCACTGTGTTCATTGTGCATGATCCGACCCACAAAGTCAAACGAGTGCCTCGAAACACACAGCCACCACGATACTCCCGAAGGGCCTACCTCAATAATCAGTCAGAGAACAGCTAAATGCCTAAAGAGACAAGTAGCGGAACTCTGGGGCTTTACTGATTCCCGTGGAAATATAGTTGATTGTCCAGTTGGCTCCTGCTAGCCTTGAAGGGCACTGAGCTCCCTTTTACTCCCATAAGACACAAGTTTAGATGGTTTTGTGATCCATAAAGACTTGTAATGTGCCCCCGGGGGGGACGTATTTATTGCAAATTTTTGAATTGGTAGTTCGATAAGCTTACAACATAATATAACAGGTGTAAAAATTTAATATTATTTGGGTACGGTTTTCCGTCGACCCTCGTCAAATTTGGTTTGTGAACAAACCGGTTTCGGCTGTTTGCCATCTTCAGAAGGAAACAACGATGAGCAAATTCTAGATTACTTGAATGGAAGACACAAGGACATAAAGTTTACAATGGAAAAGGAAGAGGAGGGGAGAATTAATTATCTGGACCTAACGATCAAGAGGAACATAATCTCGAAAAGAATCGAATATGAAATATACAGGAAACCAACAGCAACGGACACAATAATACACAACTCATCAAATCATCCCCAGCAACACAAAAACGCAGCGATCAGGCAGTTAATAACAAGACTCGAGAGAACACCACTAACACGGCAAATGTATATGAAGGAAATGGAAACAATATACACCATAGCGGAAAACAACGGATACAAAAAGCGCCTCGTAGATAACATCAAAAAACAAATTGGAACGAACAAAAAACAGGAGAAGGAAGGAAAAAAATGGGCTACATTAACATATATGGGAAAATCAACGTACAAACTGGCGAAATTCTTTGGAAAACACAACATCAATACCGCATTCAGAACAAGAAACAACCTAGGCAGAATACTACGGAATAAAACAACCGAGGCAAATATACTAGACAAACAAGGAGTGTACAAATTAACTTGTACATGCCATTATAGCTACATCGGGCAAACAGGACGAAAAATTAAGACCAGATTTAGGGAACACATTAGAGACTATAACAAAAAACTACGAGAACCAAAATCAACTCCAGAATCAAACTTTGCGAACCATATATTTAACAACAAATGTACACCAGGACATATAAAGACAACGGTTAAACTGCTTCATACCCAGCACAAAGGAAGGAGACTAAATGTATTAGAAAACATGGAAATATACAAACAAAAAACATTTGACGGACGAATCATAAATGAACAGATAAACACTGCTTCGGACACAATATTTGAACCGTTGAAATATTTTTACAGGAAAACAAACATTACACCAACACAAAAACGTTACGCAAGTGCACAAGACGAAAGCAATAAAGAACATCATAAACGTACAATTACAGATTATTATGTCACATAAAAAAAAACCCAATAGGTTCACGCATAACAAAAACGGACCGCAAGCATGACAGTAAAAGGATTTAGTTAGAACAAAAAAAAAACAAGACGAATGAAAAAGGGATCGACAAATTAGGTAAAAAGGGACAAACGAAAAAGGAGAGAGGCAGGCAAAAAAAAACAAAAAAAAAAAAAAAAAAAAAACGACAGAAAGGGACGAACGCAATAACACGAAGGAAGACACGAACTATATAAACACAACTGACAATAGAACGCAACTAGTACGAAAAGAACACTGAAGATGGCAAATAGCCGAAACCGGTTTGTTCACAAACCAAATTTGACGAGGGTCGACGGAAAACCGTACCCAAATAATATTGATTATAACCCCGTCGGAAAAACCAAGCACATATTGTAAAAATTTCCTTTAAAACTTATAACACATCCGCCGGGAAGGTACACTATTATGTTTTGTTACCATTTTGCTAATCATTAGTCTTGACAGTTCATATTTGGTTGTCGTAAAGTAAACACTTGGCACTTATTTTGGAAGAATATTCGACAAACCAACGTGTTTTAATCGTTAAAACATTTTATCAAAATCATCGATTACTGTGACAATGAGAAAGTTACGCGAAATTTTTGGAAGAAACAACGTGCCAATACAACATATTTATCGTAATTTCGAAGAAAGAGGGTTTGTAGGTGATAGGCACAAGCATGAATAACAAAGTAGTTTGGACTTTAAAGAACATAGACGTGATTTGATTTACATTCGCACCTGGCTATGGAGCCTTAATCAGTTGGTGGTCAAGCCACTATGCATAATTTGGAACGTCATGCTCGTCCTAGGAAGCCGAAGCTATAATTCTATGCAACATAACTTTTTAGTTGCAACTTCGATGATTCCAGAGCAGGCCTGCAAATCATCACTCCTTGCTTAAGAGTTGGAGACTTTCCAACTCCTGTCCAGAACACATGTCTAGCATGCTTACTGGACTGGATCATTCACCTAGCGTGTCATTAACGGCGAAATGATCCTGGCCACGATATTAAACAAAAGACCTGGTATGGGGCCGCGAAACCACAACCACCATATAGGGGCCAACCTCAGTAATCAGCCAGAGAACAGTTAAATGTCTAAAGAGAAAAATAACGGAACTCTGCGAGCTTACTGATTCCCGTGAAAATAAAGTGGAGTTTCCAGTTGTGCCCCTGCTGACTTCAAGGTACTAGGCTCCCTTTTTCCCCCAGTTGCACTGTGTCTAGATAGTCGGAGTTCTATAAAGACCACATATATGTGCCCCCGGTGGGTACTTTAAAGAACAACACAATTTTTTAAGAAGGATTTGCATTTGATTCCACATAAGATTCAGTTGATACAATAGCTTCTTCCATAAGACCATTTATTCCGCCGATATATGCTAATAGTATGTTACAGCTCGCCAATGACAATCCTAATTTTCATGATTGATATGTGAATAAACGGAATAGTTGGCTCTGGAGAACCCTCAAATTATTCAACAGTCACTTCTCATTTCATTAAATGTGATAGTCTGGTGTGTAATTTGGTCAGGAGGAATCATTGGACCTTATTTTTTTAAAAATTAATATAACGTAACGGTAATTATGAATTGGCAGGATATCGTGATATGATTGAAAATTTTTTAACGCCACAACTGCATGCTTGATTAATATGTCAGAATTACAAAGGAATTACTGCGAGAGTTCTTTCCACAACAAGTTATATCAAGAAATGGGATGTTGACTGGCCTCCATGGTCGTCTGATTTCACTGCTCCAGACTTTTTTTGTGGGGATATCTTGAAAGCATGGTTTATGCAAACAAACCAGAAACGCTTGAGCAACTAAAATTAAACATTCGTGGTAAAATCAATGAAAGACGTCGTGAAATGTGTGAGAATGTAATTAAAAATATATTGGAAAGGGCTCGCATATGTGAGGCTAACAGATGTAGACATTTTTCTAATATTGTATTCCATACAGAATTGCCGACATTAAATAAAATATTTATCAATGTAACATCCATCTCTTTCATTTAATCAGAAATTATATACAAAGAAAGTAGTATCCCTTCCCGGCGAACACTGTATTAGAAACTAATATTTATAAAAATTTTAATATTGAATAGTAAAAAATTAGCTTAACACTAATAATAACACTGATAATTTATAATTATTGATTATATTACAAAATTAATGCTGATAAAAACAAATTTTAAACATAGCAAAAACACATCGGAGCCACGGTGTTAATGTTGAAGTGACAATTTTTTCTAGTTAAATGCAACAAAATAAATTTAGCGAAAATATTGCGTGTTTGTTCGATATAAATTATTAAATGTATGATGTTGCATGTTATTTTTAAATTTACTTTTGTGGTAAATAAATATTTTTTGTTTTGCCTTTGCGAACTAAGTAAACATTTTGTGTATTCCTATGTTATACTGGTATATATTTCAAGTATATTTTAAAACTCAGTGGCATGTTTAAAAATGGACTGCAAAAAAATATAAAATTTATTTATCTTGCTTAACTTTAAAAATTATTTATTACATTCGTACCATTAGAAGAAACCGTGTTTGCTTTTGACGTGTTTTAAGTTTTACTTTCTTCAGGTTATTCATTAAGAAAGTTGTAAAGTTTGAGTTAATGTTGTTAACAGCAAAATTGTGTCATTTTAGAATTCTTCTGAAATGAAAAATATGTTTCGAACATAAAAATCATTGTCGTCCAAAGAAAGTTTACATTTGTAAGAGTCTTATGGCAATAGAATTACGTTTGCATAAAAAATCACAAATAAATTTTGTTTAATATTTTGTTGCATAAAACTGTGGGGAAAAGTAAAAGAAGATTATTTATTTTAAAATTATCTTGGGAATAAACATTTTTATATTATTTTAATATTTTTTGCTTATAACATAATTATTAATTTAAATATTTATTTTTGTTTTCTTACAACTTTTTAATTAAATATATAAAATTTGATTTTTAAGTCAAACTTTAGTTTGTTAGTTATTTTAGACTGTAGAGTAAAAGGAATAATTTTGAAGCATTAAAACGCAATATATTTTCTTAGTTCCTTTATCCGTTTGTAGAATTATTTTGTATTTATTTTTGAGCAAGTGTTTTGCCAGAAATATTCTAGTTCAATAACAATTATTTACACGCATTGCCAGGATGTATATTTGTTTTACTTAAATATTAAAATATGCTGAGATAATTAAGGTTCCACAGATAGTACCTACATGATATAGTGAAACAAAACAATAATCAACTGAATAATCAGTAGTGCATTTTAGCAGGATTATCGCTATTTTATCACTAAATGTTTTTTCTGTTTACTTTTTGAAGTCGTTTATTTGATACAGTTTTACACTTGATTTCAGTATGATGTAGTTTTTTTTGAAACCACTTTATATATAAATTTTCTATGTTGAAGGGACTATGGTTTGTTACCAATTACCGGTAATTAATTTTTAAAAAACCATGTATATGCTTCCGCTTCTTGAAAGCTATAAAAAATATCAAAACATCTTGTTTCTACATTTCGCCCACCTCAATGCCGTTTACTTTAGGCAGAGAGGACTTAGTAGTATAAAGCACCCAAGTGAGCAACTATAAATGATTGTATTTAGATCGTTTCATTTTCGAAAAAGCATAGTGCCGCCACAGTATGGATTCGAATTCCCAACGATAAATGGATATTCTTCAATCTTCAGTTAAATGATGCAGGCTTCATAACTTTTATTGGTGAACTGAAACTATAATCATACATCCAACTTTAATTATTTTTTTGTTCAATTATTCATTAAAATAATAAATGAATTTTTATGAAGAGCCTTATTCTAATTTTTTATATACATTCTTTTGATTAGGGTCTGGTAGCCGCTTGAGATCAAAGATAACCTCCTTTCCGAGCAATATTTTTTTTATCTAAAATATAGCTAGATGTGTTGAGAAATATTTATGCAGACTACCGTCATATTTCAAAACGTGGAATCTAATTTTAATTTTTCCATTTATATTTTTCCGTCTTTTTTACTGCTGTCATTGTTTTATTTGATATAAAAATTAATAATTTTAAAAACACTGGTTTACTGCAGTAAAATTTCCTATTATTTGATAACATCGTTTTATATACTGTAAAAAATAAAAAAAAATGGAATTTTATTTGTTTTTGTAGCTACAAATTAATGTATTTATGTACCTTTTTATAGTTTTCATATGCTCACTTAATGCCTCACTGTTTAGCAAACTTTATCCAAGCGTATAAATATTTAAATGCAAACAAATAGAAATTTACACATCCACTTGTGTCCGTGAGAGTGTAAATGTAATTATCATAAATAAAGCTACAACAAGTAAAATTATGATAAGCAATTATTGCTTGTAATAACATGCTTAACAGATGTTTGTATGGATTGTACATCAGTTCAATAGAAACACTAACAACAATGCCAACAATAAAAAGCACAACAGTAGCAATATTTGCAATGTCAATAAGTGTAATTAATCAAGATATCTTTCAATCGGTGTTCAATTGTTTAGTAACAAATAATATAAGATATGAGTACTTTGCAATACAATTCCATTTAAATACAATGACAGTTAATTTAGGTACTAAAACTACATTGTTGGTTCTTCTATTAAATAATAAAATAGAATGAAATTTAAAGTGTGCTTTTGTGTTCATTATGGTGTAAATAAATTGGTGAGATAAAACTAAATGTATTTATTGTTGTAGAAATTTTATCAGATAATAGCTTAAATAAACAATAAGACTTTTGGAAATAAATAAAGCAGAAAAATAAAGTTTTTTTTTTAGTTTAAAAAATAAGAGCAAACCTTTGGAAATTAATATTGTATGTTCACTTTACTAATAATTTCGATATATATTTCTGTTCTACCTTAAATGTGTTTTGATTAAAGTCCTATATGCTTTTACCTTTTAAGCTGTTAGTGTATAACTGAGCCCACAATAATAACAAGAATGAAAAATTAAATTAAAAAATTACTATATATATACATATATATATATATATATATATTTCTGTCAGGCAATCAAATAGTTAATTTTTGTGAGCATTTTCAATCAAATTTAATACAATTAGTGGTAACTGCATTTGCCAATAAAAAAATATCCTTTTATCTTAAATAGTATATCAAATTTACGTAAAGTACCTTTTAACTTCTCAATTTTTACAGTAACACATATTTTGTGACATCTTTATTTTTGCGTATACTTTCACTCATTGCTCTGCCCAGACTACGAAGTGAACTTATTGGTATAAAATAATTAATAAAAAAGAGTTCAACCAATACTACTGAATGTTTTTTTTGAAATTCTTTAATGAACTTGTATGGCGCAAATAAGAAGAAGAGTGTTTCCTAAAACAAATGAACGTTAACGCATTTCGTGCCTCATCTTAGAAAAAACGGCACAATATCGCCTCCAGACCACATAGCACACCATACAGTGGCACGTTGAGCATGCAAAAGCTTCTCAATAAATGCTCTAGGATTTCCAGATGCCCAGATGCGGCAATTTTGCTTCTTGAAATACCCTGACAAGTGAAAATAGTTTTCGCATGAAAAAATTATTTTTTCAGAAAAACTAACCGGTTGTTTCTGAATGACTTAAGCGAATCTACGGCGATGTAAATGGTCGATTGGCTGCAATTCCTACACCAGTTGAACCTTGTAAAGCTTCAATGGCAAAATTCGCCATGTTGAGAACGTCGAGGAATTGGCAAACTTGGATCTGCTTCAACACTGTGGCTCACGGCAATTGAACGATCCAGTCTAACATGCACTTTTTGTATTGAACCGTCGACCAAATTCTTCATTGCGGTCTCAGAAGGACAACTATGTTTTCCGAAAATGTCACAAAGTTTACGAAATGTAACCTTAACAGAACCACCAATTTCACAATGGTTTTCGTGTGATTGAATTCCTATTGGCAATACATCTACTACAAATACGTTAAAAAAATTAATGTCAAAACTATAATGTTGTTTGTGTTGTCTCAATTAAAAAACTAAACTAAATAACAATTTTTTACGGGTTGTAAAAATTTATGTCGAGTTTCCAAGTTTTTAAATTAAATTAAATTATTTTTTTATTTGAAAGTAGTTTATATTGTTGCATTATTTACGAATATATAAATAAAAGAATTATTCACATTTTTTAACACAACTAAGCAATTTTATATTTTTCCTAGTCCAAAATAAAAACTCATAATTTATTTCAGCATAAATAAAATTTTTGCTCTATATAAAATTACACTAAATGGAAAAAGTTAAAAAACGTTAATAAAAAAATAATATAAATAATAAGGAAAAATGCTGGCAGTGACCGAGATTTGGTATGGTTTTTCCAACAAACTGCCATACATTTGCATACAACCCTTGGAAGTAGCAATAACAATAGTAGTTGAAGCAATAACAAAAATAAAGTTTAAATATTTTCTACCCCAACATAAAATTTAGCTTTAACTGTAATCGTAGTTGAAGATAATTTTTATTGTCATTTTTTACTTTGTTAGCATGTGCTTAAATAAATTTAGTAAAACAAGACAAAGAAAATGAACAAGCTGAAAAATATTCTGCGTTGCCAAATGTTGCTAATTTTTTTATAACCTTTTTTTGGTGTAAATTATATTTAGTCAAAATAATTGGGGCCAGACCGAAAATTATACCTAAGTAAGAAAACAGTAAACGATGCTTTAATTGAAACGTTTAGTAATTAAAGAAATTTATAAATAAAATACTAAATTAAAATTATATATTTCAAATCAAATTTGAAATACACACAAAACTTAAATGTTTTCTATGCTTAAGGGTGTTATGGAAGTGAAGACCTGATTTTATTATTTTTATTTTTTTGTTACACTTAGTTAAATGTGCTTATACTTATATTTTCTAAAGTATTCAATTTAGTTTATGTTAATATATGCTAGATTCCTTTAATAAATATTTTGTGATATTCTCATAAAATATTTATTATTCAAAACAAAAAAATATATATTTGAAATGTATTAATTCGCAGGAAAGCATATCAATATGGCCATTTGGATTTTACCCCAAATGTTGTATAGAATTATTTTATGAGAATATAATAAAATATTTATTAAAGGAATCTAGCATATATTAACGTTGATTAAATTAAACAATGATCCCAAAAAATTTTTTTTGTAAAGTATTAAATTTATTATATTGTATTTTTTTCTTAATTTTGGTTTTTGTATTTTAATAAAAAATTTTTATTTTTCAAATTTTATTAAGTTTTTTCATTTGTCTAAATAATTATTTTTGTTTTAGCTGTTGCAGTTTTCAATTGCTTTTAAAAATATTTTAAGGAAATATTATGTCTAAGAATATGGATCATGTTATGATTGATTTACATCTATATCATTAAATCATATGATTATAAATTATAGTGTTACATTTATTCCTTTTTAGTGAACGTTTTCTTATATTGAGTTCATTGAGTTCAAAATTATAACACATTACTTTAGAGTTTTAAATTAAACGATTTATTTACTTTTAATCCACACAAAATAAACACGATGGTAACTTTACAACTGTAACGCCTTAAAAGGTGCCTTTTTAAAAATATTTTAAGTGTTCATTTATCTGCTTTCGCCCACAGTAACAAATTCTTCTTCTTTGTTTTTGTTAAAATAGTTTTTTTTTTATTAAGTTTAAGGCACTATTGTTAACGGAATGTAATAAAGCTAAGCTTAACATTTTACATAGTAGAAGGGCTTAAGCTAATTTACATTCCATTATAATAAAACAACAGCCTGCAGAGCAAGAAGTACATAAGGAGCTAAAAATTAAATTTAATAAAAAAGGTAAATTAAAAATTCCACGTTAGTGAAAAACAGTTTTAAATTTAAGCAAATAAAAACTAATAAACTGCAAACTTTAACTTAATCTGTGAAATAATCAAAAAAGATAAATAAAAAGTAATAAATACATTACAAACTTATCTTATTTTAAAACTCTATAACCTACAAATTTAATACATGATCTTAAAGAAAATACATAATCTCAAAGATTTATAGCCATTATTTTAAAAAATCTGTACCAAATAAATATAATTTATAAAAAGACATTCTACTTTAACATCACTCCAAATTGTTGTTGTTATTATCATGGCACCTGTTAGGCTGTGTTGTGTTCTGTGGTAGTTGTTTTTGTTTTCTGTTGTTTAGCTTTTTTCGTAGAATTTCCTAAAAGCATGTTATTTTTGTCTTCTGTGTATAAGATGTCTTAGAAAACCACACGGTGTCTAAATTACACAATAGGTCAGTTCGTTTACTTTTTTACAGATTATTATATTCTTTTAAAATTAACAATAGCGATATTGTTAACATAAAAATATATTTAAAAATTTAAGCGTGTTGAAACTATAAATGTTATTAAAATTTATTTAAAATTGTACCGCAATTGGATAATAAGTAAACACTTGATATGGGAGTTTTTACGCCCATTTTTACGATCCCAGCAATTATTTATGCAACAAAAATTGAGTTACGTATACTTGTATCGTAGATCGTAGAATTGTCAACATTTATTGTGTTTTATATCACATAAATTGAGCGGTAGATACCACTTTTCGTTTGATTATTATTATTTAAAGCAAATAATAATATTTTTATTTTGTGTAGGAGATATCACACCCAATGTGCTGATTCAACCAGTTAATTAGCAAACTATAGTCATAAGCGAATTCAATATATCATACTAAAAGTATGGAACTGCAGTTCGGGTGCAGAGAGATATAAAATAGATATGTATAGAGATATCTAAATAGGAAGTTATATAAATATCAAGATATAGGATATGTAGATATTTATTTTTTATTTTTGCAACAAATTTCTTAACACAGCGTCTCAACTGACTGATAGAAAGTATTTAGCCAAGGTCAAAGGCTTTAAAACTTAGCAGCATTATTTTTTTGGTTTGTATTGTTTCTATTATTAGAAACTAAAATTAAAATGTTTTTCGTAAGTATATTACGGTAACAAAGAAATTAGTTTAAAAGAAACATGTTCGCATGTACGAAATATTAGTAAAAACTCCATCAGCGTGAGTATATTAAAATTAAACATAACTATAATTTGTATTCTACAACCATTTATTGTTATTGGGATCATATAATGATTCATGTTTTTTTTTAATTTTGTTTTATTTATTTTTTTACACTGAAAACTAATCCATATAAAATATCTGCGTATAAATTAATTAAGAACAATTTTTTTCAAATTCTGAAGCCTTTAGAGTTAATAGAAATTGAGTGCTAAGAAAGAGTAGTTAGATTTAATAAATCAAACTGCCCTACAATTGTTGATTGTTTTTGACTTTTGCTTTTAGAATATTTTTCTTTTAAAATAGGATATTATAGGAAAAGCTTTAGTTATAGTGGTTAAAAAGGCTTAATAAATCTAAGAGTTTTTGTTCCTTTATTATTATAAATTTTAAATAAATTATTATTTCTTTAAAGAAGTTTACAAAATTAATGTGTTTTTTATTTCAAACAAAATTATGCTTAGCAACAGTTTTCTAAAATATGAAAACAAATTTTGCTCGTTTTAATATTTACATTTACCATTTTGCTCCTTGTATATTTATTATGCTTAATATAAATGAAGTTATTCTACATTTATTTAATAAAAAATGAGGAAGAAATTAAATAAAATTACTGTAACAAACTTTAATTTTTGCTTCTTGTATTTTGGTAATTTCTGAAAGTGTTTAGACCATTATAGTCTGCCCATAGAAAATATGTATTTCACAATTTTGTGTAAAAAATAACTTAAACGCAGTTGCTTTTAGTATAATGCTACAATTAACAATAATTTTTATTACATTAATATTTATATAGTATAACTTGAAAAGAAAAAAAATTAAATTATTTTACAAAATATCAGATATTATGATGAGATTTTTCTCAATAAATACAAAACCAACATAACAAGATTTCATATTTTGTTTCCAAGAAGGACTTGGAATAAGTTGGCATTTGCATAAAGTAGTGAAGACCACCACAAAGCAAAAAAAAAAACAAAAACCAAAAACTAAATCCTGAATTGCTTTTTAATGTTCATATTAAAGGAGTATCTGCAGCTGCGGGCAATGGAAGATGGAATTGGGTTTCACAGACAAAGTTAAACAATATTCATTATGTTTTGCAGCTGATAATATGATGTAATTAACTCGTCCTTTTTTGGGAATATACTCAGAAGTAAAAACTTATTTAATTTTATACTTTGCCTTAGTTATTTAAGCTATTTAAGGTTTTACGAATAAAATATAATTAAAATAAACTATAAAATCTAAGTAAAATATAAATGTTAAAAATTAAGATGGTTTAAGAGTGAGAGTAGAGGTTACAGAAGAGATGATAAGATACATATTATTACATATTATGTATCATAATTTTAAAGGCCATTTTTGTTGGATGTATGGTTTTTAAACAGTCAAAAAAAAGAGTGTGTAAAACTTATAAAAAATAAAAATTATTACATTTTTTAATCCATATGTCAACTTTTACTTAGTTAAAATAATCTAAGTTGATTCAATTTAAAAGTCAAATGCATCATATTTTCTACTTTATAACATAAAGATAATTTTTTTTATTAAGTTACAGTTTGTTAATAAAAACTGCAAACTATTTAACAAAAGTCTGCTATGAATGGTAAAGAAAATACTTTTACATGTTAGATAACACACTGACCGAAAACTATGTTAAAAAAATATATAATAGCTAATTTTAAGAAAAATTTTATCATGTGTAGTACCAGTATTTCATAATTAAAATCGACAAAAGCTTTAATAAACCCTTAATATATATAACATCTTATTTGTTCCATATATATCCTTGTTTAAATATTTCATAAAAATAAATTAAAGAAAGTGGTTAAAATTTGCTTTGTAGACGAGTGTCATAGAAAATCGTTAACAGCTTTTTGGAAAATATACAGGTTGAAAATGACTAGGAAATCGCTTAAATATGCTTAAATATATTTTTCATAAAGCGCTATGATAAGGGAAAATAACGCGGAAATTGTATTTTTTATTTTCGCTCTAACATTTTAAAGTAATTTTTTTTCTAAAGCAGAAAACCAAAGTTAATAATCCTATTATTATAAATCTTTACTACCAATATATATATATATATATATATATATATATATATATATATATATATATATATATATATATATATATATATATATATATATATATATATATATATAACTACTTATTATTAAACATTATTATTATACAGTTTTGTGTTATACTTTCTATTTAAACTTAAAAAGAAAGCAAAAATAGAAAAGTAGAATACAATCCATTAAAACTTACAACAGAAATCTCTGTAATAGTATCCATTAAACCGTGTCTTTAAATATTAATTATCACAACATTATACTTAAGTATAAAATAATTTGCAATAAAATTCATTAAAATTACAACTAAAATAAAGCAATTGTAGTCACTCTTTTTTAATTTATTAACTTTCATCTCCAAAGCATTTTATTTTCAAGCAAAATTCGTTACAAATTAAAACATTTATCTTTTGTGAAACAAAACTTTTTAAAAGATATTTTGTTGTTAAGCCCACTATATGGACTAAAGTAACAAAAAGCACATAGAGCAAGTGAAAAAATAAGTAACCACAAAATCCATAATAGCCAGTGCCAAATCTCTTCGTATTTTTTTGGTATTAGAATTTATCTACAATCTAGACCTAATAGTGTTTTGCACAAACACAAAGACAAGGCACACAATTTTAATATGGTGTTTTTTTCTTGCTTGTGTTTTTGTATATAAGCAAATTAGTACATCTCACAGTTTTAATAAAAATATATAAAATTTAAAATCTCATAAATTTAATAATTCTCTTCTGGTCTTATCAGAGAGATTTAACTACTTATTCAAGGCATAACAAGAATTTGGATTTAGATCATCTAATAACACAATAGGGAAATTACAAAAATAAGCAAATCTGGTTGTAAAAGCCTTCCAGAAAAGCAAAGCTAGTGATATGCTTTTGAACGAAGTGTACTTAAAGCCTTTGACAAGGATATCATCGATTTGGACAATATATGGCATAACTATCACACATGGTTCATTTCAGCAATAATAAATGTGGTATTTTGAGGGTAAACATTTATTATTATAATTATTGTTAGATACACGGCAAACACACACGGTAAACACACATTTGTTTTAATCGCTACAATAATGCTGAAATTTGTGCTTCAAAAAGATGTTTTGCGGAGAAAACTGATAAGCATTTTTAATTTGAAGATGCGGGTGCTGAAAGCTATTGATTGTTGTTAAAAGCTTATGGTCAACAGACAGCAATAAACTGGTAAGCGATGGCTTATAGCATTCAAAAGTGGTGATTTCGACACAGGAAACAAACAGAAACATGACCAGTCGAATAGGTTGAAAGATAAGGAATTGGAAGTATTACTCGAATAAGATTGCAGTAAATGCAAGAACTTGCGTTATCATTTGGGGCCATACGAGAAGCCATTTCCCTACATTTGAAAAATTCGTTCAACAGCAAGTAAATTGGTTCCTATAGAAATTCAAGCTGCACTATGTTGAAAGTCGATTTTCCATGTCGTAAATGATACTTGAAAGCTCCAGAAGGCGGTCATTTTTGAGCCGTATTTTTATTGGTGATATAAAATAAATACTTTACGATAAGCCAAAGTGCAAATATCATATGTAAAGTCCGGCCAATTAGCCAAAGCAATGCCGAAGCCGAATATCCATGACGCCAAGGCAAAGTCCCGTATTTTATGAGGTCTGATGGGTATTTTGTATTCTGAGCTGTTGATATCGGGTCAGACGATCACAGGGAACCTGTACTGGGAATCAAATGGTTTCATTTAAACTTGGCAATCAACTAAAAATGACCAAAATATTCTACTATATACAAACATCTTTCATTATGACAACACTCGGTTCCATATCACAAGGCCGGTCAAAAAACTCTTTTGAAATCAAAAAATGCAAAATTTTGGTTCAATCGCCTTATAGCCCAAAGGTTAACTCTTCTGACTATCATTTATTTAGATTGCTTCAGAGTGCCCGTACTGGAATATGCTTCTATTCAATACATGGTACCAGAAATTAGCTTGATTTATTCTTTATCTCAAACCCGGAGCAGCTATCAGAAAAATGGGAGAATATTTTGAATAATATATCAATTTATTTGAATACCTATGAAAAACGTACATATAATATATCCCCTGTTCGAATAAATAATCTAATAGTAACTTAACTATATCAATAAATATTTCGGTTATAATATGGCTTGAGAGCAAAATAAATAAACTGGCTCATTGATTGAAACTCTATACTAAAATTATCCTGCTTAGTGCTATAGGATATAAAAAAGAGAGATATTTTTCCTTGCATTAAACTTATAACTAACAATAATAATGATAACTGTAGTGCATAACAAATGACAATCTCTCAAGTAACGCTAGTAGCTCTATGCTATTAAAATGACAGCCCTTAAATAACAGCCGGCATGTCCAAAAATATATTAATCACTTACGAAAAAGTCTTCTTTAACAACTGTACAGAATTAATTATCTTTGAAAAATTTCTGTATTTAATGCTTCTTTGCTTGTTGAAAAGACTACTCGCTTAAAAATAACTCAGTTTATATATCTACAATCACACAGTTGTAGTTTGTTTGCCAAAATATATGCTGTTAATGTTCATGTGTGTGTGTGTGTGTGTGTGTGTGTGTGCCTGAAAGCTATTATTTGAAGTTCTCTGTTCGAGAATTTCAATGTCGTAAAAACTGTTTGCCTTTATTTATTGCAATACAATAAATTTTTGGGCGCAGTTAAATTTATTGAAAATTTGTCTTTAACAATGCGAAAATAAAACTGTAAGATTTCAGTGTTTGATTTTATAAAGGAAACTTTTCTGAAAACATTTTTATTTGAATAATTGAATTACAAAAATCTGTTTTGTAATAAAAATATCAAAAAACTTGTCAAAAATAAAATATTTGAAAAAATAATTTAAAATCTTTCATGGCTTTTAATTTGATCTCCACTGTATTTGAACGAGTTTTCAAAACTCATTTTTGGTTTATAAAATGCCAACAGTAGTGTAAGCGGTTGTTTTTCTAAAAGAATGCTAAAACAATTCTTACAACCACAAACTAAATTGAGTTTGACAGTACACAATATTGTTTTTTGTTACCAAGCCATAAACAAATCTACATACACATATACAAACGCCTCCAAGCAAAGACTTTTGATTGGTTTGTGATTCTAAAATAAACAAATGTTACTAATTTAAATGTGATGACCATAAAACAAGAGAAGTGAAAATATAATACAAAAAAATATTTTTGTGAAGGCGAAAATATTCATCGATAAAAACGCAATACAAAATAAACAAATATTAAATCAAATTGACTGGTAAGTAAGAAATATAATTTTCACGATAATGGCCAACAGTTAAATAAAATTGATTTAAAAGCTTTTTCTTTATTGAAATATTTGAAACAGAATTATTATTATTATTATTATTATTATTATTATTATTATTATTATTAAGGAAAGATGTTAAAATTTGAAGTAAAATTTAATGCAAAACAAAATATCGGGCTTTTTGAAAAGGAGATTGTTTTTTAATTGTGGCAACTCTAACAACATGATAGTTTTCACATTCAGTTTTTCGATGTATTTGTGGTAGATGCAAATTCTTTTAAAGTTACATTTCGTAATATTTTCGAAAAACATTGTCCTTTTCAGACCGCTATTTTGGCCGTTAATTTTCAGTCAACAGGCTTAATACAAAATGTACCAACACAAACGCTTGTTCGATGGGGTCGATCAACTGAAAAAATTGCAGCTGTGAGCCACAGTGTTGAAGCAGATCCAAAACCACCAATTGCCTTAAAAGATTCAACTAAAGTAGAAATTAAAGCAGACCGACAATTCACATCTTCATAGATTCACTCAATTCATTCATTCAGAAAGAAGGCTGGTTTTTCTGCAAAAATAATTTTTTCAAATAAAACTCATTTTCGCTTGTCAGGGTATATCAACAAGCAAAATTTCCGCATTTGGGCTTCTGGTAATCTTAGAACGATTATTGAGAAGTCTTTGCATTCTCAACGTGTGTGGTTTGGAGGCGTGATTGGCCCGTTTTTCTTTTCGAAGATGAGGCTGGAAATCGGTAAGGGTCAATGGCGAGATGCTAACAACTCAATTTTGGCCAACTATTGCCGACGTGGATATCAGTTACATATGGCTACAACAAGACGGTACCACATGTCACCCAATGATATATGAAACAATTAATTTGTAGCAAACCAAATTTCGCGAGCGCATAATTTCGCGACAATCAGCAGTTGCTCGAAATATTAAATTTTAATTCGCATCATAATTTTGTCGAAAAATGTGACTTTAATTGACCAATTTTCGAACACTTGCGCTTGCTTAAATGAAGTTTTCAAGAATATTGAATCAGCATATAGGAATTTCATATAATAGTCGCTGAGGAATTTATCGGATTAGGAATTTACAAGGTTTATTGGCAAAGTAATGGACGATAAACATGTATCCACTACATATTTTATTATCATTTTGGCAATGACAAAATCTCTAGTTGGGTAACAAATATACAGTTGGACATTGAATTAGAAAATATTCTTTTCCAATGAGTATTTTAATTACTAAAACTATTGTATTAGATGATCAAAAACACGCTGGTAACTCTCAATCAGCCAAAAATTGATTTTTTCGTAAATGCTGCTGAAAACGTAATTTTAAAAATATTTGCTAATAACAACAATGTTTTAAAAATGCGATGAAAAAAATAAAATTATATTTTTTTTTATTTGTTTAATAAAGAAACGTTATTTTCAAAGGATGTGCCAACTACAAAAAAGAGAATTACTCCGGTAGAATGTAATGAATTTTCTAGATCGCCTTCATGCAATATATACTGAATCTATTGTCTATTTAGACAACTAATTTAGGTGAAAAATATGTTATTGAATTAAGTTTCTATTTTTAATAATTTATTTTCAAATGTTGACTTGCAATTTGAAATCACTTTTTAAATAAATTGTTTTTATTTTGTTGCATTTAATTCTTTTAAAATGTGTTAAAATATATTTAGTAGTTTGCTCATAAAATAAAAATTAATACTGTGGATAAAAATAATGTCTGCATAGCCATTACACTATTTCCTATTGAATTTTACAATAATATTAATTACAAAATTTAATTTCTCATTCCTTTAATTAAATTCATAAAAAAAACTTAAGCCCACTCAAGAATAAAAATAACAAACCAAACCTAGTACCCATCGTGTTAAGTTTTAAGCCAAAACCTAATAACAAATAAAAGTAATAATAATCAAATAAATTTTATTTCTGCAATAATTACAAAATTACAGATCAAAGGGCTTCTTGCAATTACAATTTACCAAAATAATCAATCTATTTTAATTTATATACCCATATCTAATGCTTGCAGCTGTTTATCAATAAAAAAATAAATTTTGAATTTGATCAAAAGCAAAATAATATATCTTAACAAACGTATTTGTTCTTAAAGCAAATACTCTTTTGTTTGAATTTTTACCCTTTAAAATGTAAACTTAAACATGAAGTGTTAAATGGTGGTAGAATTTCACTGGTGTTATACCAACTACAAATTTCATACCAAGAAATTACGGAAAATCTAGGTTGAGTGCATGTGTTTTACATAATTTAATAAAAGTTTTTCAACATTTGCACCAGACTGCTGTTATAAACCACTACGAATGCATAATAAACTGCACACTTTCTTTACACATATGCAAACTAAATGCAATTAGCTCATTTTAAATGCATTATATAAATAAAAATGTCATGTAAATAAAGGAAGAAAAGGCATAAAAAGGAAGAAAAGGCATAAAAAACTTTGTCGTTGAAAAGTTGAGAAATTTTCTTCAGAAAGATATTTTTATTCTAAATATGTTAAATTTATTACATTTTGTCAAAAAAGTTTCTTTTATTATAAATTATTTTATACAAAAATCTTAAAATCTTAAATACTTTATTCATGTCTTCGAAAAAAGGGCAACATATTTCTACACTCATACATAGTTTAGCTAAATGGACTCTTTTAATACTCTTAATTCATTAATAATATCGTAAGACCTTTGAACGTTGTGGATATGCGCTTAAACATGCTGTAAAAATATCTTATTTGCGTCATAAAAGCATGGTTAAGTTTTGCGCCCGTAAGGCTTAGAGTAGTATAATTTCGCCTATATGCACGACCGAAATTCGCTACTTAATCCGGAGTTATTATTAATATAATTATTAAGAAAGTGAAGGTATGTGAAACAGTCACATACAGCTTGGCAGCTTGACTCCAATGTGATAATATGTCACATTATTTCCATTAGTTATATTGTTAAAAAAATTGCAAATGCTGTTTTCCATATGATAAGAGCTAATCGATTGATATAGCGAATTATGAAAACAATATTCAATCGAATAGTTTATAACTATAAAGATAAAGTTAAAAATATTAAAAGTATAATTTTCACGAACACCACTCTACTACTTACATATGCCTGAATTAATTTCTTTGTTTTAAAGTAATAAATTTCATCGATTGGGAATATGAGTGAAATTTTGGTCTTGATAAACAGTTATCAAATTTAAAATTGAACTTTTTGACAAAAAGTTGAAAAGTTAACCAAAAATAAAAAAGTTTTACAATATAATAAGTAGTAAAAAGTACTAAATTAAAGGGGTTTTCAACGACAAGTTTATTTTTTACTTGTGGCAACACCAACAACATCATAGTTTTGACATTTAGTTTTTGGACTTGTTCGTAGTAGATGCATTTGTTGTAATGAATTGAATTTCCCACAATAATTAAAATCCACTATGAAAATAAATGAAGGTTCTGTAAAAGTAATGTTTGGTAAATTTCGTGATACTTTCGAAGATGGCTATAAGATGGGATACATAATGTTCGAACACCAATGGAACATTGCAGATATGAGACACTGTGTTGAAGTAGATCCAAATTTGTCAATTCCTCGACGTTCTCAACAACTGTGGTTATCCAAAACCATAAGTTGGTGAATTTTACGTAAGGATTTAACTTTTAGGCCTTACAAGTTTGTACTAGTGCAGGAATTGAAGCCTACCGACCGTACAAATCGCCGTAGATTTTTCTAAAAAATAAATTTTTTCAATGTCCATTTTTACTTGTTACATTTCTGCTTCTGAAAATACTAGCGCTTTTATTGAAAATCCTCTGAATGCTCAACGTACCACTGTATGGCGCGCTATGAGGTATGGAGGCGTGATTGGGTGTTTCAGTTTTTTTTGAAGATAAGGCGGGAAATGCGGCAACGGTCAATGGATCACGCTACCGCGAGATGCTAACAACTTAATTTCGGCTTTTTATTGACGACGTGGATATCAGTAACATGTGGTTTCAAGAGAACGGTGCCACATGTCGTACAACCAAGGAAACGATCAATTTATTGCAAACTAAATTTTCCGATCGCCTAATTTTACCACAATCAACAGTTAAGTGGCCAGCCAGATCGTGTGATTTAACAGCACTGAATTATTTTTTGTGGGGCTATGTTAAGGACACAGTCTTTACGAAGCCAATCGTTTCGATTTCAGCCTTAAAACTCAAAATCCCTAATGTGATTCACGAAATAGTGGACATATCTCATATATCATTTTTCATTTATAATTACCGAACTTTTTCCTTCGTAATACAATAAAAATTTTTTGTTTTATTTTGTTTTAGAAACTTCTTGCTGAAAACCCCTTTACTTATAATAGATCAACAGGTTATCAAAGTGTGTATGTGAAGCAGTTCACGATCGCTGTTGATAGTATTTTGTTTGTAAACAAGAACAAAAACGACAAGGAGATTTTGGGACAATTGGAAATTTTTACGACATGTCTTGGTGTTTTGAACTTAGAAACCTCAGTACAGATTGCCGAACACATTTGGAACATTAAAAAAAAGGTTGTCTTCTTACTTCTAAGGTTGTCTACTTTACTTTTACAAAAACTTATTAAACTGTACTCGAATTTATATTAGAAAAAATATAATAATAAAATTGATTTTCAGTTTTTGAATCATTTCAAGCGGTTTTTAAAAATAGCAAATGCATTTTACCACACAAATATATAACAATATAGCTGACATTAATTAAAATAGTTTGCAACTTGTTAAGGCCAAACAATAAAAATTAAAAACACAAATAATACAAAACATGAAAATGAGTAAAAGTATATGTGCTGTCTTGTCGCGCGAAATCTATTGACAAACTACGAAAATGCATGAACATTTAAATAGAATGACTAAAAATTATATAAACAAATTTAGCAAAACATATTTTAACTATTGTATTTAAGTACAAAACTGCATAAAATTGTTTTCTAACTAAAACTTATTTATACGCCGCAACAGGGGAATGATAATGAGAACAGTGGCAATGTAAATATGAAGATATTTAACAATATTTGCTCATAAGTTTTTCAGTTTTACTTTTATATTCAATTTTATTTAATAATAATTTTGCATGTAAGAGTGTTATTATTATATAAACCTAATTAAATAACTTTGCCTAAAGCAATAACAAAGAGTTTTAAATTATATATATTAAAAAATTATATATATTAAAACAATTTATCCATTTTTCAAAGAAAATGCTTGTTGAATATGCTTGTTGTCTTTTGAGGTGCTTTGAATGCGGTTATAAAATATCACAGAGAATATTATATGGGTATTAATTATGATACCGATATATAATTTCCGCAAAACCATTTGTTTGTTAATGTTTTTTTTTTTATTGAGTAGAATCTTCTTTCTATTAATATCTAGCTGCTAGCAATAATAATTGAATACTTTTAATTATTATTAGTATTTTTTTTAATGAATCAAAATTATTTTCAAGCTGCATTTAGTAACTTTTTATTTTATAAATCGCATATTTTTGTTTGCCCAAAAACCAAGAGAATATCGTTTGTTTCTACTTATGGCGTATGAGTTATATGAAAATATATATAAAATCTATATAATATTACCCATACGTAGTTATTTATATTAAAATTCGAGCTTACAAACTGTTGGTCTCATTTAGAAAGACACTAATATATCGAGTTTTATTATTATATTTTTCCAATTTATTTCATACAAATATACCTCATCAAAAAATCGTAATGCAATAGTATCAGTATTAATGGTTTTATTGTACAAATCTGGCTATAAAAGTAAAATCGCAAATTATAGGGGCATTGTTAAACTTAGTAAACTTTTTGAAAAAATTATAACGAATAAAATTTTTCATCAAAATTCTTCAGTGGTATCGCCTGATAAATATGGTTTTCGAAAAGGTTGGTCTACAATTACAAATCTCTTACATTTTACAACTGTTATTAATCGTGGATTTGTTAAAAAACCGACTGATGTTATATACACTGACTTTAGTAAAGCCTTTGACAATGTGAATCATAAGCTGTTATTACACATTCTTAATTGCATTTGATTCACACTTGATTCTATAAGACGGAATTTGTTCTATTTGCTTAACAGTATACAGAAAATTACCTTCAAGAATCTGACCTCTAAGTCGATATATGATAATCTGGTGTACCGTAAGGTAGCCATGTCGGACAGTTATTGTTTTCTCTGTTCAGCAATGATTTACCAACGCTAATAAAGTTTTCAAATATCCTTATATAAGCCGATGATGTCAAAATTTTTTTAGCTTATAATTATTATCCGGATCATATCTTCTTGCAACATGATTTATATGCGAAAAGTTCCTGGTGCAAAATTAATCTTATGAAACTCAATTATAATAAGTACAGCAGTATGTGTTTCTTTCGGAGAACAACTTTTAAGTTTGAATATGTCTTAAAGGATGGAATATTGAAAAAAGTTGAAACAATTTCTGTTCTAACTATCTTACTTGATCCTGTACTGAATTTTTCGATCGAACATATTTAATTTACAATAAATAAACCCTGCACTGGAATTTATAAGGCGCTGGGCTAAAGAGTTTACTAAACCTTATATAAAATGGAGCAATTGTATAGATCTTTAGTTAGCCCTATTCTGATATATGGCTCTATAGCCATATTGATACTGTCAAACCTATTCAGAAACAAGTTTTGCTCTTTTATTTCTGTAGGTTGCGTTGCAATTTGCCAAATTTTACATGTTATAATAACATATTTATTTTAATTAAACTTTCGATGCTTTAAAGTCGTAGAACAATGTTGATTGTTAGTTACGTCCTTAACCTTATTAAAGATAATGTGTCCTGTCGTTTTAAATGTGTCTTGCTTAAGTTTTGAAAGAAAATAATTAAGTAGCAATGTAATCAACTGGGTATGCTGTTTACTAACTGCCTAGTTTGCTAAGAAAACTTATAGAAGCAAGACAACTAACTGTCTTAAAATAAATTCCATTTAACAGCATAAAAATAAAAACACACACAGATTAACAGGCGCCTTTTGAATAAATAACATAACAATAACAAAATTTGATACAAAGAAAGTAGAAAATTCTTCATTTTTCTAGACCTCTAGCGGACAAGTAAAAAAGGCAGCATCTGAGGAGTTAGTTAAAGCATAAACTTCGTGAACTAAAGACTTGTATCTTCTGTAAGTTGTTCCGTAGTGCAACGCACAAATTTTACTTTGTGTGTAGCTAAATTAAAGAAACTTTTAATTAATTTATAAAATCTGAAATTTGGTTTGACCTATTTTGCAATAAAGAACTCAGGAACAACAAAACGTTTATAAAAGATAGAAACGTAACAATATTTTTTACTGTTCTACCACATCCTTTACGTAATTTTATTCCGCTATCTATACAAGAGTTCAGAATCTGTTATTAAAGATTTGTTTCTGATTTTAATAAATATTATAGGTTTATTGATTATTATCAGATACTTTTAAAATGATACTGTAAAAAAGGTGTTCTCTTTAAGAATTATTTTTGATGTAAAAATGTATTTAATATTTTTATAGTCTGTAAGAATATTCAATCTACAGACTAAGATAAAAAATAAGAATATATATTTTTAATTTTACAGTTTGAAGGATGCAATTTCATTATGTTTTTGCTCTTTTTTTTTGTAAAGTTAGATTTATATTATTATATGTCTAATTGAAATCAACGCAATACAGTGTGATGACTATAAACAAGTCTTCATAGCAGAGGTAAGGATATTTCTGTAACAGTGAATAAATAACTAACAATTAAGTAGTACAAGTATTGATTTTTCATATCGTGTTATAAAGTAAAAGAAAAATCTTTATATTATATTCCTTTTATTTTATGCTGATTATCCTTATGTTTTCCACACACATAAACATGAATACATATGCACACATGTATATATGTATGTATACCAAGATTTTTAATTGTAGTACCTATCTGTTCTTTTTTAATATATTTAACTTTAAAGTGCAAAGATAATTTTTTGTATTAATATTGGAATTAAAACCGCTTAATTTAATTTTTTTCTAGCATAAGATGCAATTTTTCTTGCCATTATAGAACAAATACTCCGAAAAGTAGGTGATACAAGTAAACTGAACATATAAAAATTAAAGTTATTTGGCCTTTTCAATATTTTATAAGGAATTTATTTATAAAGCACTAGGCCTTAACAGAAAAAATTCAGTTAATCTAACTAAAATAAAAATAAAGATTAACAGAATTTTTTATATGAAGACCCAGTACTTATTTAATAAACTACTTATTCAATATAACGAACAATTATACCATTTGCTTGTATCCCATGTGTGCTAGGACAATGCAGCAATAACTTTATAAGAATTTAAAATATGGTATTTTATCTGAATCCTGGTTAAAATTAAATTAAAAATCACACTAAAATCTAACACAAAAAAATACAACACTGAACTTAATTTCATTTGTCAGTTCAATGAAAAAGTATAGAAAACCTTAACGAAAATACATAAGTGTTTTTCAAATTTAAATTACAGAAAATTTGTTCATTATTTTAATTTATTTAAATAATATTAGTATTTACAAAAAATGTTGATGGTAACAGAGGCAAAATTAAGAAAATAGTTTGGATAATATTTAAGGGGTTTACACAAAATTTTAAAGATAAAAGGAAAAATCCTGCGTACACCAACGTGTGTTGAGTCATTCAACTGAAAACATTGCAGCCGTAACCCACAGTGATCCAAATTTTTTAACTCCTCTACCAATTGGTGTTGTTCAAAAGCAGCACATGATGAATTTTGGGTAAGGCCTTCTACTGATGTAAAAATTGAAGCCGATCGACCAAAGAAGATTCGTTCACTTTATTGAGAAACAACTGGATGGTTTTTCTAAAAAATGCATTCTATCACACGAAGTCCATTTAATGTTTCAGGGTAGGAAATAAGCAAAAATGCCGCGTTTGGGCTTCTGTCTGTCTTTCCATGTTGAACGTGTCATTGTATGGTGCGCTGTGTGGTCTGGAGGCGTGATTGGGCATTTGTTTTCCAAGATGAGGCTGAAAATGCGCTAACGCTCAATGGTTTACGTTATCGCATCTCGCAATAACATAACTTTGGTCTATATTGGTAACTTGGATATCACTGACTTACAGTTTCAGCAGAATAATTCCGCATGCCACACAGTCAATGTAATGATCAGTTTCGCGATAGCATAAATTCACGACAATTAGCAGTTAAGTGGCCAGCCACAGCGTGATTTAACACCACTATATTTTTTTTTGTAAGGCTATGTTAAGGACAGAGCCTATACGATGCTATTCGAATCGATTTCAGCCTTAAAACACAAAATCCGTGATATTATTAATGAAATAAGGCTGCCATTTTGTCAAAAAGTAATTTAAAACTTTGATGTACGAATTGGCATTTGTCACCGTAGTTATGGTGGCCATTTTCCAGATATCATTTTTCATTCATAATAGCCGAACTTTTCTCTTGATAATGCAATACAAATTTGAATTATCTTGATATAAATTTTTTGTTTTATTTCGTTTTAGGAAATAAACTTCTTGTTTAACAACCCCTTATAAAGAACAACCCTTAAAAAATTTTTATGTTGTTGTTAAAAATAAATAGTACTTAAAAATAATAATAGCTAGCTTTTGTTTCACTTTTGTAACAGTGTGATGACAAGTTTTTTAACATTTTATTTTTTTTTATTGGTACTACAGTGCTTAAATTAAATTATATTTAATACAGAATAAATTCAATCGGCAAGAAAAAAATATACGTTTAACTATCGTTAGTATCCACAAATTTTTATAGTTTTATTTTTTGTATATTACAATTTCTATATGACACATTAATAACAAAATATATTTTTTTACATGTTCACACCAATCATCCACAAATAAAGGCTGATTTTATTTTTCGTCTAGACGGTAAATTAAATTTTAATTTAGTTAAAAATACAAGCTATTTTATATAGAAAAGGAAATCATGAAATGCCCAATAAAATGGTGTGAATTTTTTTTTTAATAAAAAAAAGAAATGTAAATCTTTTACAGTGTTATTTAATCTGGTTATACTCAGACGTTAAAAGATAATCATCACATATTTCTGCTTTTTCACGCCAGCAGAAAATAAGCTATTAAAGTAAAAATACATTTTGCTTTGAGAGAAGCCAAAAGATAAAAAGGAGTAACAAGAAAAATGAGAAGGACTTAAGCTGTGCATAATTTAAATAAAAAATAATTAATTGCTTAATTTTAAGTTTTGTGTTTTTTTAATGTGTATTTTATTTAATTTAACTAAGTGCTTAATACTGATTCTGTTACTATTGGTCAGTGTTTCTCTTCCTTGTTATATTTCATAATATTTTACTAAGAATTTTAATCACTGAAATTTTGTATAAATTGTGGGTAAGGACTGCATGTGAGTCTTTTATTTTTTATTTATGTAACACAATTTTAAAGAAAAATATTTAATTATAAGTTTTGAAGTTTGTAATTAAAATTATTTAATTTATTGTGCATTTAATAGGAGAGCATAGCTGCTATGAGGTATTAGTTAACAGTTTTGCTAGTTGATGTTAGAAATAAAAATATTTAAATAAACTGGGCGTAATTGAAAGAAAGTTCTATATATCGTTTTTTAAGTAAGAAATTATTCTGGGAAAATAGAAAAAAATTATGCCTTCTTTTATTCAATAATTTTTTTTAATATAAATTTTAAAAAATGAGGTTGAGTATAAAATAGTGTCTCCAGTATGCAATAGCGTTGAAGAAATTTTCTGCCACAATATTGTAAACATTTGTAGTTTCGTTAATGTCATTTAAAAACTTAGCAAGTGGTTGAATTCTTGCTAAAATTGCGATTTGTTTTAAATACATGTGAAAAAGTAAATAATACCATTGTCATTATCTTCAGTGTAAATCGTCATTGCTAGCTGTTTGTTTGTTATAATCGGTATGATTGAGCGCTTTCAACCTGATGACATCGCTATCATGCCATGTTCTAGACTGTTCTGATGAGTGAGTTAGTATTCGGGTTTAGGTATTTCCCTCATTAGGGTCGTATCCACCCATGTAGGTATCTTGCCCGCAGTCTGGCATTACATGCGAGTCGCCACCCCTATTATCATCCAGATAAATGTGTCTGTCTTAAGTTGTTTTTCATTTTGTTATAGTGTATGAGTAACTTTGTTGGTGTGAAAATTGCATCTGAGGTAATGTTTACCTGTTCATTTATAATGTCACTGTTAAAATTTTTTGTCCTTTTTTGCTAGGCTGTGGTACCCACCTATTTTCCTTAGTGGGTGTTCCTGAGTGTCAAGGTGTTGTGCAACCTCAGACACATATTTCAAACCACTAAAACTACTTATACACTATAACAAACACAAAGAAAACCCTCAGGTGTTTTCTTAAGCTCAATAGAATTCAAAAACGTAAAATATAACATAAATAATTTGTCATTCAAAAATAAATGTTATTTCAAAGATTAATACATGATACAGCATATTTATAGATATTCGGGGAGATGGTCATTTTGTTTTTTTTAAGGCTGCGCGTTCTGGATGGCCAATTTTAAACCAATACTTAAGCATTGCTAAACTACTGTCACGGACAACATGAACAGTGTTGCTCTCTAACGTGGCAATTTTAGCAGAACTCCTAACTCTGTATGTGTGTTTTCAAACTGTGCTGTTTTCAAAGAAGTCTTACACACGCAAGACAACAACGACATTTCTCGAAGAAATTCCTCGAAATAAGCTAAAAATAACTAACAGAATAAAAACTAAAAACGCAGTCAAGCACGGTGACAATAGAAACAAAAATATGTGGAGATATTAGAGTAGAATATTCTGGCATATGCGAGAATCGCTGAAATTAAATATATAAGCACCACTTGCAATAAATCATCGTTGAGTAAAGACAACAAAGTTACCTTGGAGTTTATTTTGCGTGTATTGAAAATAAATAACTCTAAAGTGCTGTATTATTATTTTGCAATAAAACAACTCGATATAACAAAACGTTTATGAAAAGTATAAGCATAAGAATATTGCTCAAAGGAAATACTACAAATAGTAACAGAAACATATAAAATTTACCTAAATAAAATCTCTGTTTGTCAAAAGGAAAATTTTATTTTACCTAACGTTTAGAAACTTGAACTAAATATTCAAACTTCTTTACAATTTTGTAACTTAATTCAGCAAAATCTAGGTCAACTGAATAATAAAATTAAATCTTCGAACAATAGTTTTGTATAAAAAAAAAATAAACAAATTTGCTTAAAAATAAAAAACAAAAAAAAAAAAAATAAAAAATAAAAAAGTCTAAAAATAAATTGTGGCCTTTCCTACATGTCTAAAACAGATGGTATCTTCGATTACATAATGTCCCTTTAGATTTGTGTGCTTCAAGGTAAAGTTAGATAAAAATGATAAATGATTTTCTTCGGGTTTAAGTTGCAGAAAAAGAAGGAAAAGTAACCTGCAATTATAAATTAGATTTTTTTTTTATTGTTCGAAGCTTAAATTTCAAGTGCGATTAAGGTAGAATTTAAACACGACACCAAAAGAGCATCCGCCAAGCAGCATAAGTCCACTAAATTACTTTATAACAAGTATATTTTCTGTTGGAACTTTTCTAATAAATGTTTAGTTTTCTTTGTGTACATGATGTACATCAGTCTGTACTTGGATGCAAATAACATGATTTTATTATAATATTAACTTTTAGAAACTTCTGTGTGGTAAATCACTCAAAGCTAACCACAGGAAATTACATAATTTAGGAACTAATTTGTAGATTTTGTTTTTGTTTTTTTATAATTTAAGCTATTTCATTAGAGTCGAAGTAAATAATTAACCAATGCAAAATATTTGATTTATATATAGTGATAAACTAGTATATTAGTGATGAACTTCTAAGCATAAAATAAAACGTCTGAAGCATGATTGAATAAACTTGCTACGATAACTGCTTAGATTTGATTAAACTTTGAAATGTTTTCTTACTTAGCTGGAGAAAGGAATAGTTTTAGTGAAATATCGATTTGAAGCTTCCCATATTAATAATATAAGGTAAAGGCTTTGTAGGAACAACTCTTTTAAACGAAAAATTAATTCTTTGTCCAATTGATTGAAAATGATAGGGCTCTTGGTGTGGAGCACAAGGAGTGTATTTTTTAAGACAAATTTGCCTGATTTATTTATTATTTATTATGTCATCCTACTCTGGTCCATATTAGTGGATTAAGAGATTGCTGTATAGTCACCATCTTTAAAAGGCTTCAAGTTTTTTCGAAGCCATCGCAATATAGAGGATTAGAAGTTAGTTGTGGATTGACGTTAATCAAATTAACAATTGGACAAAACTACAGCATCCCAGAATTTATCTTGAACTCGCTGCTACGTCTCATCTACATCAAACCTAGTAATGAGATCTACAGAGCATAACATATAAAAAAAAGAGAGAGGTGTTGGATAGAAGATTTATTGCAATTAGTCAGCTTTAGATTTGCCTTATCAATTTTATAAATTCTTTTGATTTTTCAATACTTCTTGCACAATTATAATAATAATTGTTATTTGCATTATGATATCATTTCAAAGTTTCCGCTTCTCCACGCCGTTCGAAAATGCTGTATATGAAGCATTAGTTGGAGCATTATTTAATTTTGAAAAATATTTGCTCTGTCTCATTTTCCTTTGTTTTAATGCTTTTGGAAAGATTTTAGCTCAATTTAGCTCAGTTTATATTACTCCAAACAGTTGTATGCATTCATTTTAGATTATGTTGTGATTTTAGTTTGTTTTATATTTATTATATCAGAGACCTACAACAAATGATTTCGAAGCCTTATGTCTAAAATTGGCACAATATTAAAACTCTAAAATACATCGCATCCAGAAAAGTCATGGTGACCATTTCACGATCGTCATTTCTCATTTATTAATCATTCGAAAAAAATTTCATCCATTAGTATCCCATTTCAAATGTAATAAAACACCTATGTAATCTCGTTTTTTTTGGAGCTGGCGGATATAAAGGAAATGTAAAATTGGCCCACCAAAATGTCTAGTAATTTCTAGAATCAAGTTTTTTTCAGTTTCGAAATTTTCTAAAGATTCTTTGGAGTGACAATCATTAAAGTGATTGCACCCATTTTATATTTACATGAAATATTTTAAAAAATTTATCCTTTCTAAATATATTATTTTTACTGAACATATTAAAAGAATTCAGTAGAAATGGAATCAATCTAAAGCGAAATCTAAACAATTTGTTTATGTATAAAAAAATACAATCTTTACGATACAACACCTCTTCTTTTCTATGTAAAACTTTCAGGTAAATTGGTAAATGTAAAGTGTCCGCCAAGAAGGTATACTACTTTTTTTGTTTATAATTTTTGATTAAATGAAAAAGAATGGATCTTACATTGATAAATATTTTATTTAATGTTGCCAATTATGTACAGAATTCAATATCAGCTTAATGTCATGAAATAACTTGTTGCGGAAAGAGGTATCGCAGTAATGCTATGGTAATCCTGGCTGTATGCGAATAACACCGTCTGGCTATCACCACATAATAATCAAGCCCAAAGCATGCAGTTGCGGTGTTAAAAAGTTTCCAATCATATGACGATATCGCTCCCCGTTCAAGTTACCGTTACGCCATTTTCATTTTTAAAGATGTTCACGTTTAATGCACAGGTGACTGTTGAATAATTTGAGAGTTTCTCATTCCCCAGAACCTACCATTCTGTTTATTCACATATCCATTCAAATGAAAATGTGCCTTATCACTCACTATGATTAATATCCTATTTACATATATATGGCGGCGTAAATGATCTTGGTCTTTGAAGACCAAGCTCCTGAGCACGGCGCCGAATTGGGTTTGATGGATTATTTTGAACACCTTCATGAGCAGCAGTAATGTTTTCAGCCGATCTTGCAGTACATTGTGGTTCATGCTTGGGCGTATCACCTACCGTTTCTCTTTCTTCGAAATAATTCATTACACGATAAATAGTGCATTCTGTTGTCACGTTTCTTCTCCCTAAAATTTCACGTAACTTGTTGATTTTGATAAAATATTTTAACGATTAGAACACTTTGGTCTATCGAATATTTTTCCATAATAAATTTGCATCATGTCGTCACGACTACGGCAAAACAAATTAGTACACCTTTCCGGCGGATACCCTATACATAATAAGGTAAATCATGATAATTTAATAGTAGTTTTTAAACACCGATTTTTTGCTGATGATTGTAGAATAAGCAGCGATCAAACTATCAAAAGCTGAGCTTAGTTTGTAACTGCAAATTCATTAAAAAAATCACATATCTTAATTATAGGGAGTTACAACTAATAATAATAATAAAAAAACTTGGTGGATCTTTTTTATGCCATGAAAGCTCTTTTAATATTCAGCCTTATGCTGAAAATTCACAACTTTTAACCCCTATTTAAAAAAAGATGTTATTTATATCCGATATGATATTTTTTAATTACATTTTTGACAGCAGTCGCAACTTTGCTAATAAAAATAACTACAAAAATATCAATATTCCATGAAAAGAAAATATCAATAAAAACACTGAGCACAACATTCACAATGATAACAAGCAGCATGAATTCATCAATATTGCTCCTTGAGGAGAAAGACAAAAACCATATTTGTTCTTAAGTAAACAATACTAAAAATACAAAACTGTTTGATGTCAACTTTAAGAGATAAATAAAAATTTTTTATTATTATTCTTTTTAGCATTTTTTTAAATAAGACTTTTCGCTTCGTAAAAAAAATAAATTAAACCAACAACAGATTTATTGCAAAAAAAGCATTAAGATAAAATAAAAACTTTAGCAAAAAATTGTAATAATTCGGCATATTAAAAAAACTAAAATTGCAGGAAAAGATAGGTTGTTAGAGAAAGAATAAATTAAGTATTAAATCTAACAATTATATTATATTAAGTCCAATTAGTGTTAATACAACAAATGGAACATTTGGGTATAAGGTGATCATTTTTATTTTGGCACCTTTTAATTTTTATAAATTTGAAGCAGAGCTGGTGGTTCATAAATGTATTTAAAGCACCGAGTAAATTGTGTTTTTATAAGGCCCATCCAAGTAAATGCCGAGATTTTTAACTTTTCAAAGTTGAAGTATTATTTGGTATCACGATTCTCTGCAAGAAGTAAATTTTATACTTTACATTTTTGCTCATTAACTTTATTGACTTATTTCTCCATTTCTTCAAAATATGTGGCTCTGCAGATATCTTGGTACTACAGGAAGGCTATCATATATACTAGAAAAACCAATGTTATTAGCAAAAGCCTATGTGTCGACTCAAATCGTGCCTAACGCAACAACATGTTCAGTATTAGTCTTAGGTTACTATCATTTGAAATTATGGCTCCAATCGGCTGTGGTGAGCAATGTGTTATCTGTAAATATAATGATTTTTATATCTATAAAAATTTTATTTTAATGCATTTCCAACCGTTTCAGACGGTTACAAATGGGATGAAGAATGTTAATTTTTGTTCTTTTTTTTCCAAAAATTTTAGTAGTTGAAAAACATCTTTTTTTCGAAATAAGAAAATTAATCGCAAATTAATACTTTGTCAATCTTCGAAAGCGTTAAAATGAAAAGCCTCTAGAAATAATGTTCAAGGAAGTTTTCCTTTCCTTCATTCCAATATATATTAACCGCACTTTTTATTTATCCTGTTATTTACGATATAGAGAACAAGAAAACAATCATTTTTCATCAGAATCATTGATGTTCTTACATTAATGATAAGAAACAAACAACAAAAAAGGTTTTGATAAAAATAAAAATTAAAAAGAATTCATTTTTATTAGGACGGGTGTGATATGTTTACCAATTTGTATTTAGATTTAAGTAATTTCATTATAACTGCTAAAATATTTGCATTTTATGCTAACATATTATTTCCTTCAACTACCATCTATATTGATTCCTTCTCAATGGGTTGTTTAAATATTACTAGTCTTTTGGAATTAACAAAGCTTGTCAATCAAAGATTTGTTCAAAAGAAAACAAACTGATATATAATTACAACGACTTTAGTAAAGCATTAGGTCAACAACAAACTTCTAATAAGGAAACTTGTCCTTATGGGATTTACGAACAAATGCCGTATGCGTAATAATTCATATCTGTCAAACAGAACTCAAAATATTAGCTTTAATACGCCTGCTTTCAAAGTAATTTTAGTTTGGGTCCTTTATTATTTTCTTTGTTTATTAGCCCAAAGCCAACGTTCTATTATATGCTAACGATGTGAATATATTTCGACATACAGTTGTCACGCAAAAAGACTTGATGCATTTAGCTCCTGGTGTAATATTAACCTTATGGAATTGAACCTTGAAATATGCAAACAAATGTGTTTTTTTCCGAATATATTATACAATATATTTTAAACGGCTACGAACTTGACAAACTGAATGGCAATTTAAAATTTTGTTACTGGATGTTAAATAAAATTTTATACTGCATATTTCGTTAATCACCATAAAAGCAAGTGCAGTTTTTGGATTTAGACAACACTGGGCGAAGGATTTAAGTGAGTCGTATATCATAAAATATTTTTAGACATTTCCTGTCAGACCTATTGTAGAATATGTTTCGCTAATTCGGGATGAATTCCATACCAATAGCATGGAATACGTGCAAAAAGAATTCTTGCTATTTTGTCTTCACGTCTTAAAATGGAATACCTTTATTCCCAAATTAAGATTTCAGGGCATATTATACTAACTCTGATGCATAGTGATTTTTCTTTAAAAGTTAATGCTGTTAAATGTAATGTAATTTTATATTATAATTATTAATTTAAGTTTTATGTACTATTATTATTTACTATTTTAATGTTTGAATCCCTAGACACAATATATATAAATAAATAAATGTGATTAAAATAAATGTTTCTCTTTTAAGTTTTAACATTTAATAAACTATTTAATTATTTTTATCATTATAATCATGTGTGTTTAAACGGACGCTATTGTAGTTTTTAGTAGGTAAACAAAAAAAAATGTAGACAACGGATAACGATATATACAATGCATCAGTCACTCTTTTAAATAATATTAGTGGTGTTGGACAAGAAACAAGGACAAAAGAAGGATTTAAAACCAATGAATCTTTAATAGAAATTGTTGCTTTCATAAGACCATATATAACTTCTATATATTTTTAGTTAGCAAGAAAATAATTATTGTTTTTCAGCTATAAATATTTATGTATGTAATTACTTCGCTTGGAGTAGCATGTTTAAAATCCACATTAATATTGACGGCGAATGTTTAAGGAAATTATTTAATGGGCAAATAAAGAAAAAATAATTAACTTTTAAAATTGGTAAATTAAAGATAATTTGCTATATACCTAGTTATCACTACGAAATCGGTAATTTTGTTTACAACTATAATATCGTTGCACATTATATCTACTTAGAGGTAATCATTTTTTGGAATTACCCGTCTCAGTGATATTTAGAATATTAAATTTATAATTTTTACATATAGCATCCCACTCTTTTAATTTATGTGAATCTCCTGTTTAGAGAAAAAAATATATAATAAAAGAGAACTTAAGCAAACATGGCAAAACAAATGGATATTGTGTTAGTTTATTTCGGTGGATGAGTGCTTTTCTTTATAGCTGTCATCATTTACCAAAACAACACTTTAGTTTGTTGATTTAAGTGTAAGTGTATATACAATACATTCTCGCATACTCTCACACAAAAATTAATTTACATAGAATTGCTTTAAAAATAAGAAATAAACTTGCACTTAAAAATACCCACACCAATAAAAATTTGCATACGAAAGCATACACATTTTAATTAACATTAACATAACATTAAAGAAAATATAATTGTGTGTTCAAATATGACGACCACAGTTAAAAAACTATATGGGAAAAGTATAAGTGTGTTAAGGTACGAATGTGAATGACAAAATAATATTTCACACATTCATAAATTATGAGATTGTGTTTGTCATTTAAAACTTTAAAAACTTTTTTTGTGCCACAAAACAAAAAAAAGTAATAAATATTCACCCTCAGCAATTAATTATTTTTTTTTATATTATTTTTGGTCTCTCTTTTCAGTCTAAACAAGTGGTTTTTTGCTCTTGGTGGTGTTTTTTGTAGCAGGTTGTCATAAGCATTTTATTATAATGTGAAATGATGGGCAACAAAACTCATAATTTAATTGCGAGTAAAAATATTACGTATGACATAAAATGCATTAAGAAAAAATAAATTTTACACTAAATTAAAACGCCTTTTACGAGTTCAAAGGTTCAAAGATAAAAAGTGAAAAGTTGCCTAACATGTTGCCTTAGGCATAAGATAACATGATATACCAATGCATGTTAGACCGCGTCCAGCCACAGTGTTGAAGCAGAACCAACGACGTTCACAACTATTGGAGTTATCCAAAATGACCACATGGCGAATTTTACTTAAGGACTTAACTTTGAAGCCTTATAAAATTCAACTGATGCAGTATATTCACCCAGTTCATTCAAGAACAACCGGCTGGTTCTTCTGAAAAAATCATTTTTGCAGACGAAGCCCATTTTCACGCGTCAACAACCAAAATTGCCGTATTTAAGCTTCTGAAAATCCTAGGGCAATTATTGGGAAGCCTTGACATGCTCAACGTATCACTGTATGGTGCGCTATGTGATTTGAAGATGTGATTGGATCGGTTTAGCATCACGCAATCGCGAGATGCAAACAACTCAATTTTGGCTTATTATTGACGACGTGGTCATCAGTAATATGTGGTTTAAACTGGATTCGATTCCTTTATCAAAGTTTTTAATCACTTTTTGGCAAAATGGCGGCCCTATTTCGATTGCCTCTGTATAGACTCTGTTCTTAATATAGCCCCACAAAAAATAATATAATGATGTTAAATCACACGATCTGGCTGACCACTTAATTGTTGATTGTCGTGAAATTATGCTACCGGAAAAATAGATTTGTAATAAATTAAACGTTTCATTGATTGGATTGGACATATAGCACCGTGCTGTTGAAACCACATGTCAGTGATATTCACGTCGTCAATAATAGGCCGAAATTGAGTTGTTAGGATTTCGCTATAGCGTGATTTATTGACCGTTATAGCTTTTCCAGCCTCATCTTCGGGAAAAAATGGTCCAATCACGCCTCCAGACCACATAGCGCACCATACAGTGATAGATGAGCATGCAAAGGTTTCTTATTAATCGTCCTAAGAGTTTCAGAAGCTCAAATGCTGCAATTTTACTTGTTGACATTCCCTGATACGTGAAAATGGGCTTCGTCTTAAAAAATGAAGTTTTCAGAAAAATCAGCCGGTTGTTTGTTTTAATTCTACTTTATAGAAAATTAAGCTTAATTTTATTTTAAAAGATTGTCACATCCTCCATACCCGTTAACGTAATACCATTAAAATGCTTATAATAAGCCAAAATAAAAAAAATTGTTTTGAGTGTGATTTTTTCTGCGATATGTTTTTTTAATTATTTTTTTTCTAAATCATTAAATTCTGAATTATCTTTTCCTGTAAAATACAATTTATAATTTATTCACGGTTAATTTTTACGTTCACAAGAACAATTAAATTAATGCAAAAATCAGGAATATTTAATTTAAACAACTTTTGGTTTTATCTTTATGAGAATAATTTCCAACTAATGCAAATATTTAACGAAAAACATTTTTTGTTTTCAACAATTTTATTTCGTTAATTTAATCTAAAGTGCACATCATGACGAAGAATTGTAGGTGTAGGTACGAAATTGTATTAAATTCCTTTTCATTTATTTATTTTCATCCATTTCAGTAGTTTGTTTATATAATTTTAATGAATATTCGAGTTATTTGTACATCACAAAAACCCTGCTTCATTAAATGTTAATACTACTAGCAGAGATGGTAGCAAAAGTAGTTAAGATATTTCGTTGCTATGATAACCATGGGGAACAGCAGCATTGTGCATTAGCATATATAAGTTTAAGCTGCAACATCATTATATGTGAATTAAACAAACAAATTGAAAACAGATATCATGCATGTTGTATTCGCGAATATTTTACTCTTAATATATTCATGTGTGTTTTGCGTAAGCATATACAAAAACAAAACCTTGCATATTTATAAATTTATGAATGATTTGCTGTGACTTTTTGTGATTTTATGTATTTTTGCGTTTTTCCATAAAATCCAAAAAATACTATTTTATGCACACATTAGTGATGATGTGATAGCTGTCTCGGAACAGGTAGTTTTATAGCATAGTTATTTATATAGACTATTAGCTTCATAACCACGGAACTGCTAAAATAATAAAACATTATTATTTTTTCAAATTTTGGAAAGTTCCATCCTGTAATATATATAATATATAAATAGCCATCGATGTGAATAACAAATCACTGTTTGGATTTGTAATATTTTTTTTTGTTAAAATTTTCGCAATTAAAAGTTAATGAAATAAACTCAAATCAGTTCCCATTTTATTTTTACTTTTCCACAAAACTGAATAATTTGGATGGTGGTATTATTGGTGATCACTTTTGTTTTTCTTCTATTATTTAATTGATGTAATGTTAGCATGTTTTTCAATAAAACTAAATGCTACGGAACCTGAGGCTTTTGCCTCTGATTCTTCTTTACGTCACATATCTGTTTGATAATTGAAATGGAAGCATGCAAAACTTTTACCTCTACCCAAACCAAAAGGCCAATTGGCATTCCTTGTTTTCTATTGAAAGTTTTTAAAAAAATGTATCACCAAATATTATCACAGATAAATGGCTATCTAGTATGTAATCTGGTTGTCGTCAGAACCATAGCTGCATTACATCTCTTGTAGAAGTAATTAAAATTGTATGACAAGAATTAGAGAGTGGAAATATATATCTTCTGGTGCTTCTAGCACACTCTAAAGCATTTGAAACGGTATATATCGGTAAAGTTTATTAAGTCATATATATCGAATCGTAGACAGTAGGTTTTTGTGAATAAAGTATGGTCTGACAAATTGTCACTTATCATAGCTGCGCCACAGGGATCTATTCTAGGACCAATGTTATTTTCTATATATGTGAATGATTTGTCAAAAGTAATTTCAAAATGCAACATCCACATATATGCAACCGATTACCCCATTACGGATTAGAACTTTGCTCCCCAAAGCATACTTGATTCCACCTTTAATGTAAGGATGACGCCAGTAATAAAAGAAAATTTTATTTTTTATATAATAATATTATAAAATATATTTAAGCTTTGCATAGATTTGACCTCGTTTCATCTGCCTCAAGTAATCAAGTAAAAATCCTTACTCTGGGTTTCTTATACACAAAGATCTAAATATTTATTTGAAAAAATCACCTAGAAACCGAAATATTATTTACAGGCTGCTCTCATTTAGAATAGTTTTCTACCATATCAACAACTAAATAATAACGCTAATAGCTTCAAGAAATTTATTTACTTTCTTCGGAATAATTGTTTTTCGTTTATTTATTTAAATTATTTCACTTTACGTTAACCTAGCATGTGATTCTTTCAATAAATATTTTATGAGAATATCATAAAATATTAGTAATGTCCACTACGACCACACTGACTGCTGTCGATTGTTTCATTAAAATTTTTAGACTCTATCCCTAACATAACTCCACAAAAAATAAGCACAGGAATTGACTGGTCACTTAACTACTAACGGTCGTGATATTTTGTGGTCGGGAATTTTGGTTTGCAATAAATTTATCCTTTCATTGACTTTATGACATGTGGCACCGTCCTGTAGAACTACACATCAGTGATATCCACGTCGTCAAAAATAGGCAAAAATTAAGTTGTTAGCATCTCGTTAGCCTCATCTTCAAAAGAAAAATTACGCCTCCAGATCGATTAGCGCACCACACAGTGACTCGTTGAGCATACAAAGGCTCCTCAATAATCGTTCCAGGATTTTCAGCAGTCAAAATGCGGCAATTTTGCTTGTTGACATACCCTGGCAAAACCAGCCAGTTATTCCTAAACATATTGAGCGAATCTACGGCGATGTGAATGGTCGGTCGGCTTCACCAATTGGATCTGCTTCAACACCTTTGGGTTGAACGACGCGGTCGAACACGCATTGGTTCTCATATATCTTGTACCGACCCTGTCGACTCAAATGTATCGACCAAATTCTTAATAGAATGTTAGAAAATCTAATTTAAATAGGACCACCAATTTTATGGATGGCTGATCAATTTTGCTACATTAGGAAACTCAAATTTATTTGAAAAATAATACATCTTTATTAGAATAATTCATAAAATTTTGAAAATAATTGAATTCAAATGGCCTCCACCCTCGGTGACACATGTGCGACGTCTTATCAAAATTTATTCATTACTGCCTGGAGTGTTGCAGCGGGAATTACCTAAATTATCGTTCGAATGGATTGTATTAAATCATAAAAATTAGTTGGATTTCTTTTGTAAACTTCTTCTTTGCAATAACTCCACAAAAAAAAATCAGGTGCAGTAAGGTCAGGAGACCTGGGAGGCCAAGGGAATGTGAACCTTCTTAAAATCAGTTTTTTGGGGAATTTTTGTCGCAATTCTGTCATAACCGGCGTGGCTATGTGACAAGTTCCTCCATCTTTTTAAAATCAAAAAAAGTTAAAGGAGATTTTCTATTGGCGTAATTCTGGAAAATAAAATTCTCTCAACATCTTTGAGTAACGGTCCCCATTGACCGTAACAGTAATACCGTTTTCTTGGAAAAAGTAAGGCCCGACAATGAACCTTGAAAAAACTGCAAAACACACTATGACGCGAAGTGGGTGTAATTGCACCTGATAGAGTATCTGTGGGTTAGAATTACTTCATAATCGACAATTTTGTTTGTTAAGATTGCCGTTTAAATCAAAATGTGCCTCGTCAGACATAAAAATGCACTTCAAGACGTTTTCATTCTCTGATGCTATTTGAATGATCTTCTCATAAAATTACAAGCGAATCGGAAAGCCTCTTGAGTTCAGTTGGTTTGTTAATTGAATCTTATATGGAAGTAAGTTTAAATCTTGATGCAAAACTGTCTGCAGTGACTGTCTGCTGACACGTATTTGAGCAGAAAAGCTCCTTGTCGAAACTCGAAGATTGGATCGTATGATAGCAGCTACAGTAGCGGTAGTGTCCTGCATCCGAACTGAGGGATCTCGATCCTAAAGCCTCCTTGCGATTGTGACACACCCGGCAATTCTTCACTTCTTCACGAGCCTCATTATAATCCATCTGCTAGGAGGAGTGCCACCACACGGAAACTTCGGCGTGAAAGCGTTGCACTATCCAAATTTTTGTTTCATTATCCCTATTCTCCATTTTAGTTAAAATTAAAGATCAATCTATAAAACAAAATAAAAATGGAACCGGTTGGTTACACTGAAAATAAGTTATTTTGTTTTTTTCCATCTGCTAGGAGTAGCGCCACCAAACGTGCGCCTATATTACGGATTCTAAAGCGTGAAAGCGTTGCACTATCCAAATTCTTGTTTCATTGTTCCAATTATTTATTTCAGTTAAAATTAAAGATCAATCTATAAAACAAAATAAAAATTGAACAGGTTGGTTACACTGAAAATTAGTTCTTTTTTGTTCTTTTTTTGTTAGCAGCTTTCATCAGCCACCATGTTTTTGGTGCTGTCACAATTGAAAATACGATACGATACGTTTAACTTTGTAATGGCTAAAATTTTTCTTTCGAAGTAACTTATATTAAAAAGTTATGGTCCAGAAAGGAAAGTTAAAAAATTTTGAATGCCGCCATATTTATAGTGTTCGTTATTATCATTTTGCGAGGCATGAAATAGTTTGACAGAAAAATTTAAAAATTTTTTCAAAATATTTTCGTACGTGCGATGTTTTTCGGAAATAAAGTGTAACATTATGGTTGCTTTCCCAAGTGCCTTTCATTCACAAATAAGACATTCTTACATAACTCTAAACTAAATACAATGGAAAAAGCATATTTTCTAATTAACTAAAATCTTGAGTTAATTTTCAAACACTTATTATTTATAAATTTCAACTACTGCTTGATGGCTTCTTAGTCTCTATTATCATTTTAATGACTCAAAGGGTTTTAATAAATCATAGTTTTTTTCTCTCATTTTGTTTATGGCAAAAGGACAATTTTATGTCATAAGTTTAGCTGCTACTGCACTTAAAATGAACTTTGTGTATCTTTACCAGATTATTACTGCTACCGACATAAACTTTAGCTACAAAAAATTATAAAAATAATTAGCACTTTTTGAGCGATTTGTAAAAACAGTTAATAACAGCTACTTAAAGATAGTTTTTTATACTTCTAGAATTTACTTATTTATATTTATACTTGAAAAGTTAATTATGGTTGGCTATAACATCATTAAAATAATCTAAACGAGTTATTTATCTAAGAAAAACTGTCTCTTTTAACACTTCCCTTTGACATTGATTAAGAGTTACTTGCTGATGTATAAAAAGTGTTACTTTTGATGTTAAGGAAAAATTTGTTTACTTTTCCTTTACAAGCAAAAAACAAAATTAACATTTTTGTTCTAAAAAATAATTACTCTAACAACTGTCTTTTTAAAACATAAATCCCTTTTCAAACTTTTGACAGCCAGCCATTTTTCAGATGTCTCTTTTAATTATCTCAGATTATTTTACGTTTTAACAGCATTGAGACATTTATTATCTTAGTAATTTTCATTCTTTTTTGTTTAATGCTGAATTTATTGTAAACAAATAGTTTGAATAAAGTAATTTTTGCCTACGGAATATTATTCTTTAAGAAAAATCAAGTAACTTGCTATAAATATGTCTGGAGGGTCAAATGGATTATTTGAGAAACAATTAGCTTTGATATGGGTTTTGAAGAGAAATGTTTGCATAGTATTTTTCAATTAAATTTTTTTATTTATAAATACGATTTTTAAGACATGAAGGAAATCTAGCCATTTTGAATAAAACGGTCACAGGAAATATGACCAAAACCTGTATTTAATTTTGAAAGTGCTTAGATCACTAAAAATGCATATATCCAAAATTTTATTTAAAATTACAAGCTCGTACTGATAAAAAATTATAATAGTTAAAAAGTTACTAATCGTTTTAATAAAATTATTCCTTTCATGTTAAAGGGTTAAATTTTCTTTTATATTTATATTTATTTTCTAAATATTTTAAATAGTCTAAATGGCGTAATCTTAGGATTATATTAGGAAAGATTACAAAATTAATGGTAATGTATTTTGTCACTATATTTTTTGTTTTTGTAGGGTGGTTTCTTTTGCACAGTATCACGAAGGAAATATAAATAATTTTACTTATTTAAATAAATAAAGAGAATATTGAAAAATTTAATAGAGACGTTGTTATGTTTTAAATCACCGTATTAAAGATATTAAAATTTCAACATAACTTGATAGAAATTTACCGGGCTGTGGTATCGAGAAACTCAGTACACTATAAATTGAGAAGATTATCTTCTAGATGTATACTCGTAAAAAATCAAGTGAAGTGATGCTATACATTGGAGAAAGTTGCTGAGGTAACTAAACTAAGAACCAATAACGGTTAATCCTATTTTACATAAACAAACCTGATAATTTAAAATACTCATCATGAGCGATGATATCTTAATTGTAAGAAGCAAGCGGTTATAAGAAGACAGTGTCACACAGTCTCAATAACTGTGCAATGCTAAAAGTTCCAAGGATAATTTGTAGCGACATCAGAACAATCCATCTATTTTTGAATTTATAATTATACTTGTTGTAAAAGTTTTGTTTGATTTCATATTAATGATTTTCTAAATTTGTTTTTTTATTTTAAAATTGCGTTTTCCTTTGTTTATAAAAAAACTGTAATACTGTGATGCCAAAAATTGGTGTAGAGGTCTAGCGACAGGAGAATTAATAATTTGGTCGTTAAATTTGAGTCGAATGGCTCGATACAAAGTGTGTAAACAACAATGGGTGTACGACCGGCTAGTTCAACTGAAAGCATTACAGCCGTGAGCCGCAGTGTGGAAACAGATCCAAATTTGTCAACTCCTCAATTCCTTGAGTTTATGCAAAACCAAAAAATTTGACTTTGAAGCCTTACAAGGTTTAACTGCTGCAGAGATTGAATCCGACCGACCATTCATATCGCCGTAGGTTCGCTTAATTAATTCAGAAACATCCGGCGAGTTTTTTTTTTCAGACGAAGCCGTTTTCACTTGTCAAACCAAATTTTTTTATTGCAAACCAAATTACGCGATTGCATAATTTCACGACAAACAGCAGTTAAGTTGCCATCCAGTATGATTTAACACCCTGGACTATTTTTTGTGGAGCTATGTTGTGTGATTAACGAAATAAGACCGCGGTTTTACCATTCGATGAGAGAATGAACATCTATCAGGCGTGGTCGTGGTGGACATTTCCCACATATCATTTTTCATTCATAATTGCCAAATTTTTCTGTTCGTAATACAACAATAGTTAGGATCATCTTAATCTAAATTTTTTGTTTTATTTTGTTTTATAAAACGAATTTCTTTTTAAAAAAGCCTCGCCCATTAACAGCTCATTCGTCGTACTTAGCCAAGAGATACCACCGTACATGATTGCGCAGCACAAGAAGTGGTTAGAGCGACCTGCTATTAATGCAATTAATAATAAATAAAGGCAGAAGATAATGAATTAGTCAACGTCTTTATTTGATTTGGCACAATACGGCCCTGGGAGCCGTTGGGTATATCCCAGCAACCAGCGCAAACGTGCAGTCATAACTGTAAGAATCATATTCAGTTCTTCTGCTTTCTTGTTTTCGTGAAGAGGATCATGATTAAAAAATGTGTTAATTGAATTCGTTGAAACGAAAAATTGTTTAGGAATTTCGATAAAGAAGGCCATATGGAGCTATATTTCGAAGCGACTGGGAAGGAAATGCTTGAATAGTTAAATGCCATAACCTCTAATAACATGATTTTTTAAGTATATTCTCATCAGTAAGAAAAATAGTTCCCAAACTAGATTTGTCTATTCTGCATGTTATATGGTATCCTTTCTTTAAAAACCACTGGTCGTCAACATCTTATTATCTTATTTCAGCAGAAAAGGGAATACACAAATGTGGGCGCATAAGTTGCATTACGTTACATGAATCAAATATACACCAATAAGTGACATGACAAACATTAATGTATATCACCTAACATTCTTCATAGTGAGGCTCGTTTGCGCTGCACAAAAAATGAGTTTTTTAAAACCATTATTCTTTGGTATTTTACCAGGTTTTTACTTACTGTAAACTAGTTTTTCAAGTTTGCCAAACGTTACTCTTATCCGTTTTTTTCCTTAGGATAATAATATGATTATAATAAATTGCATGTCATTTGCACCTTTTGCACAGTGCTGCATTTTAACACGATGATTAATTTTCATTATCAAAAAAGTACGAAAACAAAACCAAATTGTTATTCACTATTTCCCGTTTCTATTATTATTGTGGTAAAAGAAGATATCTTAAATCATAAACCAAAATATTTAAAAAAGAAAAAAATTACAGTGATCTTTAGTGGGAGTAGTTTATTTGCTTTAATACTAAGAAAGCCTTGGCTTTAGCTAAACCTAACTTTTTAAAACTTATCACATTCCGTTGATATGCTAAAATATTTTCAAATGTCAAATCTGTTTTGTTATTTGTCAAAAGAAACAAATACAGAATGGATGAATGAAATAGAATGTAGAAAATACAGACAATTTTAAAAAGCAAATAACCGTTATCCCATGGTAAATGCTAAGTTTATAGCTAAAGAATATCAAATGACAAATTTACTTAATTTTTTATTTTTTATAAAGCGGAAAAACTGCTTAAAAAGTTGTACAGGCCTAAATTGTTTCTTTGCTTAAAGTAGGATAAGTTCACTTATGCTGGAGATTTGATAAGTAAATTGTACTTACTTTGCTCAGTTTTATTTAAAAAGACACTATATAAGAGTTGAATTATTAGCTTCAATTTATTTTATTCTATTAATGTTAAGCTTTTAACAGTCGCTTAATTTTTAATAAGGCATAAATTAAATTTTAGTATAAATGACCCATTTCAATTGCACTTTTTATCATCTTAAATAAATTTGCATATGCTAAAAATAAAAAACTAAACAAGGCAGATGCCACTTAAAATTTTTTTTGTTAAAATTTTATAAAGATTTATATTATCAAACAAAATAAACATAGAAAAAATATAAATTCCTAGCTAACAAATATTGTTATTGATTTTTTTTTGCTATGAAATAAACCGAATCTGCATAGCTTTATATATACGAATATACTCACAAATATACCTGCCTTGAAGTAGAAAACATAATAATTTTAGAGAATAAGTGATGTCATAGAAAAATGTGTAAATAAATAGATTGTTATTTTGAACAGCTGACACTAATACGACAGCTGATATTTTAGTGTAAAAGCTGCTACTTCCGATGTTGTTTCATTTATTTTAAGTGCTGTTTCGTTTGGTGTATTGCAACCAATATTAGAAAAAAAGTGACATTATAAAAATTGTTTATTATTTAAATAGCACATTTGAGCAGGAAAAGTAACTCTTTCATGCATTCAAATAAAATAAAAATAATGGAAAATAAATAGGGCTAAAATCAATAAACTTTCTTTTAAAAGAAATAAGCAATTTCATTAATTTAGAGTTGTTACTAGATATAATCTTCTAATTTAGTATAAGTTAAAGAAATTATCTGGTTATGTGAGCGAAAGGAAAGAAATGTTCTTTGATATGATATAAAGCATATGGTGCGTCCTCGGAGTGATATAGCTACGTATATTGATTGCTGTATATACTTACCACCCAAACTTCATCTAGTCAAAGAGGAAAATGCGCAAGATTATTTGCAGGCAACTATAAAACTTTTTTTATTAGCACGTTACTAAAATGTCAAGAGTATTTGCTTATGAAGAAAATGAAATTGTTTTTTTTTATTATAATTTTTTTATTAAAAAATCCTACCACAAATTTTTTAGAATAATTTAAAATTTTCTTAGTTTTATGGTCTACAAATTACGCTATGATAAATTTTAATAAATTAAACATTTTTGAATGTGAAGCACACCTAAACGTCAAATTTTTTTCTGCATTTCATTTTACATTTCTTAATTTCAGACTTACTCAATTTGAACCATTGAAAGATATACAATCGCGTAACGCGTTAAAGTTATTCCAGCTTACTATGAAAATGGGAGTTCCAGTCAAAATGCATATCGTATACTTCGTGCTATTTTTGGTCAATGTAATCACCCAAATGTGCGTACAATCGGAAAAATCATCCAAAAATTTGAGCAAAACGGATCTGTAGGAGATGTGAAAGCACCAGTGCATGCTCGTACAGCTCCTACTGCAGCTCCTACTGTTCCTGAAGAGCCGACAACATTAACGCGTCGTCGTGTCTAACAGTTGCACCTATCACAATCGTCGTTGATGAACATTATGCATAAAGACTTGCATTTACACACGTACAAGGTGCAATTGAGTCAAGAACTAAAGCCCTCTGACAATACCAAACGTCGCCAATGGTCAGAATAGTGGCAAGAAATGGCAACAATGGGTGTTCAATTTTCGAAGAAAATTATCTTCAGTATTGAAGCACATTTTCACCTCAATGGATTCGTTAATAAGCAGAATTGCCGCATTAGGACGAATGATAATCCAAAAGTGATTATCGAAAAACCAATACAGCCACAAAGAGTGACCGTTTGGTGCAGTTTATATGGCTGGCAGCATCATCGGGCCATATTTTTTCCACCCTGAAATAAAACAAACTTTTTATGGCCCGAGTTGGAAGATATGGATGTGAATGGTCTCATACAGCTAACGAAATATGGCGAGACAAAGGACACATGGTTATCTCTTGTGGTGGCGATGTCAATTGGCCGCGAAGATCACGTGATTTGACACCGTTGCACTTTTTTCTTTGGGGTTATTTGAAAGAACTTTTCTTACGTCGATAAGCCAGCAATAATTCAAGAGCTAAAGGATGAGTTAGTTCGGTACATTAACGGCATAGAATCTCAATTATGAGGTTCTATGCGACATCGAAAATTTGGACCATGGGATGTAGATCTGCCGGCGAGGTCGCGGCGGCCAAATTTTTTCCATACATAATTGAACCATACCATATTATCATAATAAAAAGAAATGACAACGATTTCCTAAATAATTTGTATTTTATTCAAAATCAAGATCGGCCCTTAAAATTTAGCCACCCTTTAGTTTTTACGAGTTGAAAGTTCGATACTTGAAATCTGTCGTTATGTTCATAGTTTTATAAATCAGAGTAGTATGATAATGCGGGGGTATGGCGTATTAGTATGTTTTTTAGAGAGCCTGATGTTCTATCGGGGCTTTCAACAAGAAGTTTGTTTTTTAATTGATAGTTTTAACATTTAGTTTTTACGTATTCGTAGTAAATGCATTGGGAATTGTTACAATAAATTTAATTTCGCACGAAAAGCGCATTAAAGTAATTAAAATTCACTATGAAAGTGGTGGTTCAGTTAAAGTTACATTTTGTAAAATTCGTGATATTTTGGAAAACAATCGCCCTTCTGAGACCGCTATTAAGAATTTAGTCGTTAAATTTGAGTCGGCAGACTGGATGCAAAATATGCGCATACTAAAGCGTGTTCGACCAGGTCACTCAACCGAAAACATCGCAACCGTGAGCCACAGTGTTAAGGTAGATCCAAATTTATCAATTCCTCGACGTGCTGAACATTTGGGGTTATCCAAAACTACAACATGGGGAATTTTGCGCAAGGATGTGACTTTAAAGCCTTTTAAGGTTCAATTCATGTAGGAACTGTTATCGATGAATTCAAACTAATTTTTTGAGATGAAGCCTGTTTTCACTTATCAGAAAATGTCAACAAGTAAACCTGCCGCTAATGGGCTTCTGAAAATCCTAGTGCTATTATTGAAAAGACTCTGCATGCTAGAAATGGGGTAACGGAACAACCTTGTGCGATATGGTAATATGGTAAGAACTTCATTTTGGCCTATTATTGACGACGTAAATATTACTGACATGTAGTTTCAAGAGGACGGTACCACATGTCATACAGCCAATGAAATGATCAATTTATTGCAAATTGAATTTCCCGGCCGCATAATTTCTCGACATCCAGCATTCAAGTGGACGGCCAGATAGTATGGTTTAACACCTATGAATTATATTTATGTTAAGGAGAGTGTCAATCCGGAGCCAATCGAATCGATTTTAGCCTCTAAACTCAAAATCCGTTATGCGATTAACGAAATACGTCCGCCATTTTGCCAAAAAGTGATTAAAAACTTTGAGGAAACAATCGACATCTAACAGCGTGATTGTGATGGACGTTTGCCAAATATCATTTTTCATTCATATTTGTAATACAATAAAAATTTTAAGCATCTTAATTAAATTTTTTGTTTTGTTTTAAAAAACAAACTTCTTGTTGAAAACCCCTTTACTAGGGTGCAAGCAAGGGATGCTTTTTTTAGAGGTATAGAACTTTAAGTTGGCAGCACTTTTTTAAGAGACGTGATTTGTGTGTGGTTGGGCATTTCAACATGAATAGACAAAGCCTAAAGAACGATTCCGAATTTTGGAAATAAGATTCAAAACAAAATTTTTATAAGTAAATTTTGTTTACTGAGAAGTTTAACTTTTTTTTATTGAGTTGGGCAATAAATAAATAAAAAAAAACTGACATAGTTGAAGTTATAATAAATAATAAAAGTGTAGGTTGAGGTATCGTTAAATAAAGATAAACTGACTGTTTCATATGATCTATGGGCTGGTGGAATGATTGGCCCGTAGTTATTTAAAAACGATGCTAGTCACAACATTATTGTTAGTCGGGTCTGTTATCGAGTCATGATTACCGACATTATCCGTCATTAATTAACGAACCATGATGTGCAGAAACTGTAGTTTCAAAAAGACGGCGAAGGGGATCCCACAGGTCGTGCCACAACTGATTTATTGAAGAAAACGTTTGATAGTAGCATAACTTCACGTTTCGGATCCGTAAATTGGCCTCCAATAACGTGCGGCTTATCTCAGCTAGACAATTCTGTGGGGGTATGAGATGAGATTAGACTACATTCTAGCCAGCTAGAAAATTATCTTTGGTATAAAGCGAATTTCGCGTCAATTTAAAACATTCATCTCTGTTCCATAATATTTAAAATTTCCATACTGCCATAAAAACATTCTTAATAAATATTAACAAATAACTCGTATTTGGAAGCGTTCAATATTGAGCAAAGTTTACATTACAATATTGTAATTTGCCTACTCCAACAGATGTTATCGGTGCCTTCTTTTCAAACATAAAACTCATATAACTTAGACTTTTAACAACTTAAACTAAAAACATGCGATTAAATAAAATTTAAGTTATATATCAGCATAGATATTTAAAAACGTCTGACTTCTAATAATATCGTCACGTAAGACATCAATTTTAACATACAAGATTCGTCATTTTGTGAATTGACATAAAAAATTAAACACTATTTTTTATCTATTATACGGTTTTCTTTATGAACATTCTACAATTTATTATTTTCAGAATTTTTCTGTCTCTTCAAATATTAAAGATGGAGGAAATAACCATCCAAAAAACGTTGTCCGTAAAAGTGTTTATGAAAAATCAACAGTGTTAAAAATACCTAAAAACCTAAACTTTGTTCATTTTACTATTTCATTCTGTTGTTAATTTTAAAAATGTTCTAATTATTATATTTATAAAAATATTGTACTTTTATTAAGTTGAAAAACTTCTTTGCAGTTAATATTTTTTAAATTGCTCATACGCATTGTATTACCAAAAATAGACAATCGTTTATCTAATAAAAAATCTCAATCGCATTTTAATAAAACAGTTAGGCCCCGTTTGCTTTTATTAAGCATTTGATATTATACTTTGTTATTTTAATCTTATAAAACATCATATTTATTTTTCACTTATGTTCAAACCAGCTAGATTTCTTTATATAAAATATTGTTTAAAGGGATTATTGAAGCGTTAACCAAAAATAAAGGAAAATACTTTAAAGAGATTGTTTAAGATAAAATTTTTATACATTGTTCAATGTTCAATATTACACTCCAATAGCTAATGAAGCATCACAAAAGCGTAATATAAAAACACAATAGTTATTTATAAATAATTTGTAATATTTTTGGAAAAGAGGCAAAACATTTTTAAATAAATAATAATAAGGAAGATTCTAAATATGAAACGGCTCATTACTTATTTGAGATAACATTTTTTTTAAGTTAAATTTTTTCATGCGGTAATGTCACAGTATTTTTGTATAGATTTGATTAAAATTAGTGAGTATTTTCGTTGCGTAGAAAAATTTTTTTTAAGTTGCAATTTTCTGTACTAAATATTTATGTGAACGGCCTGTTTAAAAACCAAATTTGACGTGGAATGACATAAAATCATACCCAATTAAACATTTATACATTTTAAAAACCATTTCATTGTGATTTTTGAATAGTCTAGATCTATACTCTTATTTATCCCTGTAAATAAGAAAAATCTGTATCGTTTAAAGTATAAACTCATTATTGTTTATATTTACATTTATATTTTAATTAATGCAAATCAAAAACCACATACATGTTGTACCTAAAGCAATTATTATAAGAATTTCTTTTAAATTTAATTTTTGCTAACTGAAGTAAGTGAATTTTTTTCAAAATTGTTGTTATTTAATTATAACATTTTTAATTGTGAGGAAGCAGAGAAGCTTTAACTAAAAAATATTTAGCTTTCCGAAATTTTAATTATATTACTCCACTTAAGCAATAAAATATTAAAATTTTTCAGTTTGGGAATAAAGCAAATAATAACTTTCACCAGAGTAATTGAGTTTTGATTGATTAAGATTAAAGCAGGATAAATGATTAAACTAAAAATGATTTTGCTGCTAAATAAATGCAAGTAGTAGTTAGAAAAGGCTTTTTTGTTAATTTAATTTTAATAACTTTTAATTTATCTTTTAATTTTATTTCTTAGGATTATGCATAAAATTATAAAATAAACTCAAAATTTCTTTAAAATTCTTGTCGTTCAGCATAGTATTCATGTTGTTTTTGCGGACCAGCAATTAGGAGGTGACCCCTTCTCATTCAACGCATTGTCCCAGAACTGGGATATTGTTTTACAGTTTTTCCTTTTACACAACAACTTCTGCACACACAAATAAAAACACAACCTTCCTCTTCACTCGTTTATTAAAAAGTAAAAACTTACATACTATTGTTCTCTACAGGATAAATGTTCTTATAAGTAAAGCCAAGTTTATATATACAATGTACTAAGTATATTATATATATTAACCTAAGGATAACTATAACGCAGTCGTGTTGCCATAATTTTCTAATTGAATGTTCATTTTTCAACACTCCTCCTCAACACGATTGCGTAGAGACAAAATTAAAAATTCAACGTTTTACATTATCTTACTTAATGTACTTAAAATAATATATAAATTATTATTTCAATCCTAATTTACTTACATAGTTATTATGTTTGATCTTAGCCAAATTCTTTGTTAGAATATCTGCGATCATATTATTAGTTGATATATATTTTATTTCTAACAAATTATCTTTAACAACATCTCTTATAAAGTTATATTTTATATCAATATGTTTTGTACGAGAATGGTATGTATGATTCTTTCCCAATTGTTGTGCACTTAAATTATCTCCAAATAACACTATTGGATCGTCGCTATTTGTCAAACCTATCTCTTTCATAAGTTTCTGCAAATAAATTATCTCCTTTGCCGCTGTTGACAACGCAACATATTCGGCTTCTGTACTACTAAGTGCAACCGTTTGTTGTTTTCGGGATTCCCACGAAAAAACACTACCACCCATAAAAAACGCATAGCCTGTGTATGACTTTCTATCTAACGTATTACCACCCCAGTCCGAATCAACGTAACCTACAATTGGTTGTACTGTTTTCCTGTATGTAATTTTCAAATCTTTTGTTGATGCCAAATACCTTAGAACACGTTTGATACCACTTAAATGCTCTTTGTGTGGATCTGTATTGCGCTGAGCTAACTTTGCAACTGAATGCAAAATATCAGGTCTTGTTGAAAGTGCTAAATACATAAGCGAACCTATAAGTGACTGATATGCACTGGTGTTAACTTTCTCGCAATTTTCGTTCTCACACTTTACCTGAAACCCTGCATCTAACGGTGTGCTTACTTTTCTGCAATATTCCATATCATTTTCTCTTAATAAATTTTCTATGTAATTTTTCTGGCTGATAGTAATTTCACCTAATTCTCCATTTCTTGCTATTTCTATACCTAGAAAATAATTAAGTTGCCCCTTGTCAATACAATCGAAATGCTTAAAAATTTCCTTCTTTATACTTGCTATATCTTCTTTCGACTTCGACGCAATAATAATGTCGTCCACATATACGGCAATAAACATAATCTTATTCCTGTTGTTATATTTATACAAACATTTCTCACTTTCTAATGACTTAAAATTCATTGAACGTAGAACCTCATCAAGTTTTATGTTCCACTCTCGTCCAGGTTGTTTAAGTCCATAAATTGCTTTATCTAACCTTAACACTCGTTCTGGATAGTCTTTATCTACAAAACAATCTGGCTGCCTCATATACACAGTGTCATGCAAATCGCTATTTAAATATGCGGTACAAACATCCATCTGCTCTATGTACATGCTGTGTTCAACTGATAATGCCAACAACATACGAATTGTTTCATACCTAACCACTGGTGAAAAAGTTTCCTTAAAATTTATTCCATGCTTTTGAGCACAGCCTTTTGCAACAAGTCTAGCTTTAAATTTTTCAATGCTACCATCTTTGTTCCTTTTTACATTAAAAACCCATTTCGATCCTATTGCTTTTTGTCTATCAGGCAAATCTACTAACGTCCATGTTTTGTTTTTTATTAAAGAATCATATTCACTTTTCATAGCCTTTTCCCATTCACTTTTGTACTTACTATTCATAGCATCTGCAACTGAATTTGGGACATCTATACTTGCTGCTTCCTGCAATGCATTTAATGTATTATATCTGATATCAACCACGCTGTTACAGCTCTCTGCCTCATTAAAATATACATCACGCTTTTCTACGACGTTTCTCGTCTCGGGGTCGTACAAACGGTATGCTTTTGATGTAAGCGAATAACCGACCATCTTATATACTTTGCCTTTTGGTTGAAACTTTTTACGTTGCGTTTTATCTAAAGCCACCGCTGTGGAACCAAAAACTTTTAGATGTCTAACGCAAGGTCTACGGCCTGTAAACACTTCAAATGGAGTTTTGTTTTTAATTAATTTTGTTGGTGCTCTATTTCTAATATAAGATGCAGTTGAAATAGCTTCCGCCCAAAGGTTTTTATTCATGCCGCTATGAGCCAACATGCTTCTTGCCATTTCTACAAGTGTTCTATTGGCACGCTCAGCAACGCCGTTCTGTTGGGGTGTGTATGGTACTGTTAGTTGCCTTTTAATTCCGCAGCTATTTAAATGTTCATCAAATTTTTTATTAACGAACTCTCCGCCATTGTCACTTCTTAGTACTTTAATTTTTCTTTCAGTTTGGCGTTCTACCATGCTTTGAAATAAAACAAACTTATTATATGCTTCATCTTTCGTCTTTAAAAAATATACATATATGCGACGTGAATAGTCGTCAATAAAAGTAATAAAGTAACGGGAACCGCCAAGCGACTGTGTATTAAATGGACCGCACACATCAGTGTGAATTAAATCCAGAATATTTTTTGTTTTTATTTCAGTATTTTTCTTAAATGGTTGTACATGAATTTTCGCTTTCATGCAAGTAACGCAGGTCAAATTATCTTTAAAACATACCCTTTCTAAGCCATTCACCATTTCCTTTTGTTGTAGTTCGCGTAGACTCTCATAATTTAAATGTCCGTACCTGTTATGCCATTTAATAGCGTCGTTGTTTTTCATTTGAAATATTTTGTTGCCCTTTTTATTTATAAATACAAACAAATTGTTCTTGTTTTTTGCGCACAAAATTACTTTGTTATTTTTGTCTACGAATTCTGCCTTTCCATTGTAAAATGTTACTCGATTGCCATTATTAACCGCTTTGCACACAGACACAAAATTCCCAATTAAATTTGGCACATACAAAACATTTCTGAGAAGTAAATCACCGTCTGCTGTTATTATATTGACGTCGCCTATACCCTCTGAGTAAATGTAGTTGTTGCCAGCCAGGGTTATTTGTTCCTTGTGTTCTCTTATTGTTGTAAAACACTTTAAATCACCAGACATATGTGCTGTGGCGCCGCTATCAATACACCAATAATTACTTTCTAATGCATTTGAGTCAGCTGCAGCTAAAAGTGTAAACTGCGACTGACCGTGCTCCTTTTTATTCCTTTGTTTTTGCTTTAAGTAACAGTTAGCAGCAAAATGGCCTTGTTTTCCACAAATAAAACAAGCTGTACCTTTTTTCTTATTTTGTGACTCAGTTCTTTTCTGTAATATTTGTTTCCTGTATCGATCATTACTTTTCGTTGTTGCAGAAAATGCTACTTGTTGTGTTCTTTCTCCTTCTTTTTGTAATTTTCTATCGAATTCCTCGAGGAGTTTTACCTTTAAATTTTGTAGCGTTGGAAGATGATCCCTTGTTTCCATGGCCACAACAAATTGCTCATATTGCGCAGGTAAACTCGATAATAAAATTATTGTCATCAGCTCCTCGTTTAACTCGATACTTACTTCAGCTAACTTGTCCACAATATTTGTAAAATTTCTGAGGTGTTCCGACATACTTCCATTCTCAGACATACGCGCATTTAGTAGCTGTTTATAGAGGTAAACTTTCTTAACAGGGCCACTTGGACGAAATACATTTTGTAAAGTATTCCAAACCTCTGTTGATGTAGCACAATTTTTAATGTGGTTCAATTGTGACGCGTGTATACACAGCGTTATTGTGGCTAACGCTTTCTCATCCTGGGCACTCCATTTATCAGCATCTTCAGCTTTTTCTTTGGTTTCACGTCCATTTACTATATTCCAGAAACCCGAATGAATCAACACACTTTTCATATGAATGCACCAAGAGTCATAATTTTTTTCGTCAAGTTTATCTATTTGGTATAAACTCATATTGTCCTTTTTTTTATTTTTTACTTTAAATTTAAAATCACAAACTATATTTCGTTTACCACTTTACACTTCGCGCTCTGGGCTCATAACCTGTTTTACAGTTTTTCCTTTTACACAACAACTTCTGCACACACAAATAAAAACACAACCTTCCTCTTCACTCGTTTATTAAAAAGTAAAAACTTACATACTATTGTTCTCTACAGGATAAATGTTCTTATAAGTAAAGCCAAGTTTATATATACAATGTAATAAGTATATTATATATATATTAACCTAAGGATAACTATAACGCAGTCGTGTTGCCATAATTTTCTAATTGAATGTTCATTTTTCAACAGATATTAGGTTAATGGAAGGAAGAAAGATAAAATAGTATTTGTAAACATTCCATTTAAATTTTCCTACATTGAACTTGGCAAGAAAAACTTCTGGAAGGAGTTTATTCCACATACGAACTATCCTGCTAAACAAAAACAATTTTTTCCTGTAATGCGTAGTGCCATTCACCGGCCAATCAACCACAAATGGGTGGGTCTTCAATGAAATGAAAACAAAATTGCACGCTGCTTTTTGCTGCCCATACTTTTTTCACTAAAACATATTTTCGGGAACATGTTAATCTATATGTGAAATAATTTTGCCTGCATTTTTTTATACGGAATTGTAACTAACAGCAAAAAATTTGCATCCTCTAGGCCAATAAAAATTACAATTTTCCTCTCGAACCTCATGTTCTATTCAAGTTTGCAAACATTTTTTAATAAATATATTTACTTCCTTTTGCCAGCATTTCTCACGAAGTGCTTAAATTGCAATATTAGATAATTTTCAAATATTTCAAGTAAAATAAATTGCTATTCAAATTTCGAAAATTTAAATTCGAAAATTTTAATGCAGCAACGCTGATTTTCGATTCATGAAAAGTTCAGAAAGAAAAGTTTTTTTTCAATTATTAGGAAAATATTAATTAATATAGTGCACTGAAAACCTTGTCGTCTCCCGATGTGCTTTAAATTACAGCTATTGGTTTGGTGCGTTTTTAGCCAATAGTAATAGAAAAATTAATGTTTCTTTAGGAACGAGAAAAATAAAAAGTAAATAGGACATCTTGATAACTCTCTACATAGATCACAAAATTAGTCCTTGACGTTAAGGTACACGAATCCTCTTAGTCGTATGCCGATTCCGTTAATTCTAAATCAACCAGCCATCCTCCAAATTTACGTGACACCATAAGACCATCAAAAACTAATTTTGCTTATGTTTATAAAGAAAATAATTAAGTAATAAAGTAAACAACTGGGTATTCTGTTTATTAGCTGTATACAAGACAACAACAACTATCTTAAAATAAATTCCAGGACGAAACGTTATTATCATAAAAACAAAAATATAAAAACCACAGACATGAATGAATAACACAACAACAAAATGTGATACAAAGGGAGTAGAAGTTTCTTACTGTTTCTAGTGGACAAATATAAAAGGCAGCGTCCGAGTGGATAGGTAGTTAGTTGCAAAACAAACTGTAGTGTCAACTTTGTATGTAGTTAAAGTAAATAAATTTGTAATTAATTGAAAAATTGGAAAACCGGGTGATATTTATTTTGCAATAAAGAATTTACAACGAAACGTTTATAAAAGGTATAAATGTAACAATATATTTCATTTAACACAATGGTTTTAATACTGCAATTGAAAATCCTATACAATGATACTACTACGAAAAAACCTGGCATGCCTTTTAATCATCACTAAAATATTTATTCATTTGAATAACATAAAATACATTTATTTACCAAAATAAAATTTTAAACGAAATTAAATTTAATATTCAATTTGTAGTTTGTTTCTCCTTCTCGATTATTTGAGGTTCATTACTAATGAATTATTTATTTGCGAATGAGTCAAGCCACACAAGCGTAAGTGGTAAATATGAACTTTGTTTTTGAAAGTTAAAAATATCTTTAAGCATCTTTTTATTGCTGTATACAGCAGGCGGAATAATTTCGTTTATAAACATGACTGTATTTTAATTCATTTTGTCTGTACTTTATATTATTTTTCAGTATGCATGCCCAAGTGTTGAGCAAACAAGACATTTTTTTTATTAAATATTCATTTTCAACATAAAAGCGCTTTAAAACTGATATTTTGATGTGAAGCAGTGAACTTTGATTATAATACTGACCTTTCCATTCTATCTGCAGAGGAAGCGGGACAGAGCGACAGAGAAAAAAATACTTAATATAAACTAATAAATAAAGGTAAACTAATTTTGCAAATGCATTTGGTGATATTGTTTGGAATATATAAAGTCTTAAATTAAGTTAGAAGTATGAAGATTGTGTAAACTCTATATGAAATATAAAATAGCAGATAATATTATGTTTTTACATGTTTGTTCATTTTGTTTGTCCTAAAAAAATTGTTTCAGTTTATATGCTAAAATATAATGAATCGAGATATTTTTTAAAATCTTAAAAAGATATCTTGTTCATTAGATTATACTAGTGAATATTCGAATATAATCATATTGTTACGGATGTGTCTTGCTTAAGTTTAAAAAGAAAATAATTAAGCAATAAAGTAAACTACTGCTAAGAAAACTTATGCATGCAAGACAACAACAAATATCTAGTTACAAACTGCGTAGAAATTTTATAAACGCAAGATAACAACAAATCTGTATGCTGTTTACTAACTGCGAAGTTTTCTAAGAAAACTTATCTACACAAATCAACAACAACTATCTTAAAATAATTTCCAGGAAGAAACTTTGTCAGTATATAAACAGAAACAAAAATATACACAGACATACAGACGCCTACACATTGAATGAACAACATATAACAACAAAATATAATACGAAAGGAGTAGAAGATTCTTAATTTTTCTAGACTTTTATGGACAAATATAAAAGTTAGCGTCTGAGTGAATAGTGAGTTAGAGTAAAAATAAACCTCGTGAATTAAAGACGTGCATCTTAGGTAAATGGTTCTGTAATGCCAACTTTGTATTTAAAGTGAATAAACTAGTAATTAATTTAAAAACTTCAAAAACTGGTGTTATTTATATTGTAATAACGAACTCATAACAAAATGTTAATAAAATATATAAACGTAACAATATTTTTAAATAAAATTCATTAACTCTACGCTATTTTAATTTTGAAATTCAAGAAACAAAGTAGCTTGTGCCTTATATTTCTTGAAGATAAGAGAAGAAATGTCAGCGAAGGCATATGATATTGCTATTGACAAACGCAGCAATGAAACAAAATGCTACACTACATTCAGCTAGTGTCTAACTTTCTTTCAATAGTCTAGTTTCCCTATCGTGCTATCAAGTATGCAAGTGCAGGTTTGTTAATATCTTAAAATCACTATTATAAATGAATTGAGAGAAATCACAAACTTCACAAAAACTATTCTTAACCGCCTATTGCACAATTTTCTTGTTGTATGTTCCTCTTTGGAAATTTCTTAACTTAATTCTAAGTTGGGCATACAAATTATACAATATGTGTTAAAGGAATTTATTAAAAACATGAATAAGAAATACTGCCTTAAGTATTGTATTCCGCATGTTGTTTCACACAACTTGCTCGAAATAATATGTTGCCAAAGTCATACTCAATTTATTTTGTGATAAGTCAAGAATTGTATTGAATTTTTGGTAGCAGGCTTTTGACCTACAAGATATTTCCAGCAATATGTTTGATCATATTCCGTACTCATTTTCTGCACTAATTGTTTACGTGCATAGTGTGAACGCCTAATATTTATTAGGTAATTGTTAGATTATCGGCTAATTGTTAATCATTATTTAAATATTATCTTACTCACTTTTTGCAAATAAAATTAAAATATATAAGTAGGGGGTTTGGTTGGGTGTAGTTTACCATCAATGTTATTCTTTTCGAATTCAAAAATTCTTTAGTTTCAGTATTTTATACTAAAAAAAATCCTTAAATTAACAAAAAATCAATTTTGGAAATTTAAATAATTGAAAAAACAATGGGTTTTTTTCGAAGTAGATGCAAAGATCCAAAGTCCAAAAGGTTCTAAAAACTATAAGGCCTCATATTATAATAATTTTAAATATAAAAAATATTGTTCGTTGTGTATTTGTTTTTTATTTTATTTTAATTTGCTGCATATTTACTTTTAACAAACAAATTGAAATATTTTATTTATGAACTTTAATAATTTTATTATTCTTTTATGGTGTAAAGGAAATAAATTGAAAGCTTCATAAACATATAAAAATTTTTATATCATGGAAAAAATTAAAACATATAAAATAGCAGAATATTATTATATTGAAAATAAAGTAGATCCTATAATCCGTACCGGGTTGTTTAACAAGAAATTTGTTTTTTAAAACAAAATAAAATAAAAAGTTTAAATTAAGATAAAAAAATGTTTACTATGTTACGAAGAAAAAAGTTCGGCAATTATGAATGAAAAATGATATTTAGCATATGCCTACCACGACCACGCTACCAAATGTGGATTCTTTCGTCAAAGTTTTTACTCACTTTATGGCAAAATGTAGGTTCTGCTTCATTAATCACATCGCAGATTTAAGTTTTAAGCCTGAAATCGATTTGAGTGGCTTGGTACAGATAATCCAGTAGTGTTAATTCAAACAATCTGGTTGGCCACTTAACTGCTGATTGTCGTGAAATTATGTGATCGGGAAATTTAATTCGCAATGAATTGATCGCTTCGTTGGCTGTATGATATGTGGCATTGTCCTATCTAAACGACATGTCAGTGATATCCACGACGTCAATATTAGGCTAAAACAGAGTTGTTAGTATCTCGCAATAGCAACCCCCCGGGGGCACATTTATGGTCTTTATAGTACGCAACAGCTATCTTTATCTGTGCAACTGGGGGAAAAAGGGAGCCCAGTACCCTGAAGACAGGCAGGGAGTCAACTGGAAGCTCTACTTTATTTCCACGGGGATCAGTGAGCCGCAGAGTTTATTATTTATCTCTTTAGACATTTAATAGTTCTCTGACTACTCATTGAGGTTGGCCCCTATATGGGAGTATCGTGGTGGTTGTGGTTTCGCGGCCTCATAACAGTATAATCGTTATTATGGTGGCCAGGATCATCTTACTGATAATGACACGCAAAGTGAATGATCCAGTCCAGTGAGCATGCTAGACATGTGTTCTAGACAGGAGTAGGAAAGTCTCCAACTCTTTAGCAACGTGTGATGGTTTGCAGCCCTGCCCTGAAATCATTAAAGTTGCAACTAGGTGGTTCTGTTGCTTAGAATTATGTCTTCGGCTTCCTAGGACGCCTGTATGAGGTTCCAAATTATACAATTGTGGTTTGTCCACCATCTGATTAACTCTACATACCCATGTGCTGATGTAAAACGAATCACTCTATCTCGAAATAGCGTGATTCATTGACTGTTACCGCATTTGCAGCCTTGCCTTAAAAAAACGGCCAAACCACGCTTCCAGACCACATAGCGCGCGATATACGTTGAACAGGCAAAGGCTTCCCAATAATCTCTCTAGAATTTTTAAAAGCCCAAATGCGAAAATTTGGTTTGTTGATAATTTTCAAACAAGCCTTCGCCTGAAAAAATTATTCTTTCAGAAAAATCAGACGGCTGTTCCCGAGTGAATTGAACAAATCTACGGCGATGTGAATTGTCGGCTTCAGTTACCGCATCAGTCGAACCTTGTGAGGTGGCAAAGTCAATTTCTTGCACAAAATTCGCTGTGTGGTGGACCTGGATAATCCCAATTATTAAGAACATCGAGAATTTGACAAATTTGGAATTACTGCAATACTGTGGCTCACAGTTTTCAGTTGAAAGACCCGGACGAACACGCGTCAATGGGCCCACATTTTGTTTCGAATCTGTAGACTCAAATTTAACAACCAAATTTTTAATAGCAGTTTTAGAAGGCCGATTATGTTCTCCGAAGTAAAATATATTGCGAATTTTACAAAATATAACGTAAACAGATCCAACGTTTTCATAGGGGATTTTAATTATTTTAATACGTCAAAAAACTAAATGTTAAAACTATTATGTTGTTGGTGTTACCACAGTAGAAAATCAAACTTCTTGTTGGAAAACCGAATGCATTTATAAATATATCCAAAAATAAAATAAGGAATTACCATTCTTTATTGTTGGAAAAAGGACACATTTTTGTTGGTGCTCTGAAAATGACATGAAAACAGTAATAAAACAATGAATGAGTTACAATATAAATTATAAATAATATCGTTAAACATAAAAATAAATAATTTTGAAACAATACATCAGAAAAGGGAAAATTATAAAAGATAAAAATTCTAGATACATAAAACAGAATTAAACTTGTTGAAATCTTTGTGTGTCGTGCTTGAATTAAGTGAATGCTTGCTTCTTTTATAATATTTTCATATTCATAAACTTATAAGCGTAAATGATTAACGGTCATATTATTTATGATTTTGTTGCACGTACGCTTGAATGGATTAAGATTTTATCTATTATAATTATTATATGGGGTGTCCGCCGGAAAGGTATAATACTTTGTTTGATTATAATTTTTAATAAAATGAAAGGGAATGGATCTTATGTTGATAAATGTGTTATTTAACGCCGAGAATTTTGTATGGAATACAATATAAGACAAATATCCGCCTCACAAACGCGAGCCCTTTTTAGTACACTTTTCATTACATTCTCACACTTTTCAAGCATTACTAGTTTGTTTGCATAAACCTTGTTTAAATCAGGCGACTGTGGAGGCCAATCAACATCACCATTTCTTGAAATAACTTATTGCAAGAAAGGTCTCGTAGTAATTCCATTGTAATCCTGGCTGTATGCGATGTGGCACAGTCTTGTGATACTACATGTTAATTAATCCCAAAGCATGAATTTGTGGCACTAAAATGTTTTCAATCATATCACGATATTGCTTCCCTTTCACAGTTACCGTTACGCCGTTTTCATTTTCAAAGAACTAAGAACCAATGATTCATCCCGAGCAAATTGCACACCAGACTGTCACTTTTAATGAATGCAAAGGTGACTATTGAGTAATCTGAGGATTTCCTATTTCCCAGAAGGGGCTATCTTGTTTAGTCACATATCCATTTAAATGAAAATGTACCTCGTCATTCGTATGATTGTTTAAAGAAAACCAGCGTTGTCATGGACGAGTTGTACCATCCTATTGGCATATGTGCGGCAGCGTAAATGGGCTTGTTGAAGAAGTTCTTGTGTCAGCTGAATCTTATATGGAAACAATTGCATATGCTTGTGCAAAGTTGTTCTTTGAATACCAAGCTACTGAGCAGGAGGCCGAATTGAGGTTGGTGGATTGTTTTGAACACTTCCTTGAGCAGCAGTAACGGTTTCAGCCGATCTTTCAGTACGTTGTGGTCCTTGATTGGGCCTGCCACCTTCAGACCCTCTTTCTTCGAAATCATTCACTACGCGATAAATATTGCTTTTTGTCTGCACGTTGTTTCTCACGTCTCTTTCTCATCGTCGCATTAATCGATGATTGATTTTGATAAAATCTTTTAACTTTAAATCTTTTAATCTTGGTTTATCGAATATTTTCTCATAATAAATTTGCCACACGTGTAGTTCACGACTGCCACCGTCAAGCCTAATGTTTACCAAAATCGCGCAAAACAAAGTAGTATACCCTTCCGGCAGACACCCTGTATAAGTATTTACATATGAAGCTATATATGTTTCTTTGATCGGAAAGTCAATTTAATTTTGCTATGAAGTTAGGAGCACAATAAACAATAAAAAGAGATATTCGTGTTAAAATTTATGATTTTATGGGTACAATAATGCACAGTAGTTGAAAAACGTATTTATTCACTAAAGATATCCTAATGAAATTTTACCGATGAAAATCAAATGTATTATTGTGTAAAATTGTAGAAAACCCATCCACTAGTGTAAAGAGGGGCTTCTGGTTATTCCCGGACATAATATTTTTTGTAAATGTCATAAAAGCTTTATTTATTTTTTAAATGTGAATAGCTTTTGAACTTAAGTTGACCTTTAAAATTTTAACAAAAAGCGCGCTTACATATCTAGGTTACCTCTTTTAGTTTCGAAGAAAATCGGGCTTCGTCTGAAACAAGACTTCAAAGTCAAATTCGCCAAATTCGCTATGTGGTGGTTTTGGATAACCCAAATTATTAAGAACGTCGAGGATTTGCAAATTCGGATCCCCTTAAACCCTGCGGTTTACGGCTAAGTTGGATGATCCGGTCGAACATGCGATTCTGTCGACTCAAATTTAAAGACCAAATTCCTGATAGCGGTCTGAGAAGAACGATGATGTTGCCCGAATATATGATGAAATGTAACTTTAACGAAATCACCATTTTCATAGTGATTTTTAATTATTTTGATGCGTTTTTCGTGCGAAATTGAATCCATTGTAACAATTGCCAATGCATCTATTACGAATACGTCTCATATTGTTGGTTTTACCACAATTAAAAAACAAACTTCAAGTTGAAAAATCCGACCCTGTTTCCAATCCGAAATAGGTAGAAACTTTAAATAACCCGCTACGAATTATAAATAAAGATATTAAATATGTTAACTTGCGTCTGCTTCCAAATTATTCGTTGTCATTCCTTTCGCGGTAAACCGTCATTTCTGGCTATTCGTTCAGTATGATCGGCGAGCGGCTTCGATGTAATGACATTATTATCAAGTCGTGTTCTAGATTCACCGCCACCTCGCATTTTATGCGGGGCTAATCTAATATTTCCGTCTTTAACAGCCCCCCCCCGCCCCCGGAGGGCACATTATAAGTTTTTATGGATCACACAAGCATCTAGACTTGTATTTTGCGGGGGTAAGGGGAGCCCAGTCCCATTCAAGGCTAGCAGGAGCCAACTAGACAATCCACTATATTTCCACGGGAATCAGTCCCAGAGTTCCGCTAGTTGTGCCTTTTGGCATTTAGCTGTTCTCTGACTGATTATTGAGGTAGGCCCTTCGGAAGTATTATGGTGGCTGTGTGTTTCGAGGCCTTCGTTGGAGTTCATTCACAATGAACACAATGAATGGTCCAGGTCCAGTGAGTACGAATGCCGTCATGTTCTTAATTATACTAAGTTTCGTACCTTCTGGACCAGGAGTTGGATAGTCTCCAACTCTTCAGCAAGGAGTGAAGGCTGCGGCCTGCTTTGGGCTTTTGAAGTTACAACTAGGAGTGACCGGAATATATAAGTATCCGAACAGCTTTTAGGGCGAGGATGACGCTATATGTCATCCACAGTGGTAATGATCCACCATTTGATATTGGCCCACACGGCTAGGTGCAGATGTAAATCTTATCACGCATTTCCGTCTTTTATTATTATGCAGATAACTGTATCCGTCTGAGAGTGTTTTAGGATTCTCAGAATGCACGATTTGTATTAGTGACTGAGGTAGTTTATAATGCTAAAAGTTCTTGTTTTATAGATTTCCATGTTTTCAATAATGTCTGACCTTCGTCCTTTTTTGCTAGGATATAGAAAGTAAGTAGTATTTGCCTAGGTGCGTGTCTATGGGTATTAAGATTTAATGCAAGGTTTTTCATTTGAACGAGCGTTTGTGTTCTGCAAATCATGTTTTTAGTGCCCGTCTAATTTGTCCTATATATTACTGCTTGCAGGTACAAATATGTCTGTATACTTCGCTGGAACTAAATTTGTCAGTCGTTTCTGCGAATTTACTAAGATTATGTCTCCCAATGTTACTTCTTTGTGACCAAATCCGAACAATTTAATTAATTTCTATTTAGTGTGCCAACGGAAATTTTTGCTAACAACTATATTCATACAATATTCAAGTTTGTGCCTAAATCTATAAAGGCAAAAAAAATTAATTAAATTTAATTTATTTTTGAACGTATTTTTTTGGGTTTTTTTCCAGTTGATGCAACCAAATATCGATTCTATTAGTTTGAAGCCGAAATTTCTTTTTTCCTATCTATTACTTGTGTATATATATTTAACAATGGTCAAAATAGTTTTGTTTAATAATCCTTTAGTTAGAATTGTCAACTCTAACAGATACATAAAACCACAATTTGATTTAATGAAAAGGAAACTTTACTTCATGAACTCGGTTGTTTTTGCTTTAGTATTTGTTGTTTTCTATTCCTAGGTAAAAGTAATAAAACAAATCTTGTGTAACTTAGAAGTGATAGAAATTAAAAACATCAAAATTTATTAAGCAGATAAAGTTTAATTTTTAATAGCTTTGTGGTTAGCACATGTCATAACAATAGATTTAATAAATACACAAACAAATCTAATATAACTATGTTTAGAACTAAGAAAAGATATCTCTAGATAAATAGTTAAAGAAATAAATACAATTGAAAACAATATAATTTTTTATTAAATTCAATAACCTAATAAAGTTATTTCATTTAACAATAGTAAGTGAGAAGATCTTCTTAGGTTAAGTGCAGTTACCTTTAATTAAATTTCAAAAATAAAAAAAGGCATTAGAAGAATTGTTTTACTGACTGTTTTGCTATTTTAATTATTTTTGGATAACCAAAACAGATTCGATCAAGCAAATTTTTATAAAGTATATCCGGTAATGGCACAAATATGTGTAAAAATGTAAAGTTAAAGATATTTTTTTCGTTTATTAGTAGTAACGCAAACTTATTTTTTTGGAGAGGTAGTATTTTAATGTTGTCTTTTGATTGACAATTAAAAAATATGTAATGAAAATATGGAGTGTTATTTTTAATGAAAAGGCTGTGTGAAACGACCTGCCAATTTTTTACACTAATGTTTAATTAACTGTGGCAAATTATTATAATTAATTTAGCGCTGGAGAAATTCTTTTTGAATATTTAATATTTAGTTCGAAAATTAGACATTAAGTTGATTAAGAAAGTATTTAGCGATGAGACTCAACCGGCTCCAAAGACTCCATTATTCTATAAATTAGAGTATGTACCATGTGGTGTCTTTTAATACTGGCTGCATCAATGAATTTAATTTTTTTAAAGCTTGCGCTAATGATATCTTAGTTTAAGTATTATCGTTAACTAGTGTTTTTTTTGGTTTATACTTTTATCGAGTTAAAATATACTTTTGAGTTTCTTCTTTTATTGCATGTAACATTTTTTATCATTAAAGTGAGAGAATGACAACAGTGGTCGTTATTGTGTTCGTAAAATGTAAATATATTTTGTTTTATTATTTTTCATCTATTATCTTTTTGTTTTTTTAACGAGAAATAGCACTTCAGGCAACAATGCCTATTTAGTCAAGTACCGTGCCACATTCTTTAGGAAAGGGATAGAGAATAGATGAAACAGGTGGTGAAAGTAGAAGGATAGTAGGAAATTAACTGCCGTATATAAGACAGCACAGCGACCAGTGACTATGCCTTCATCGCTGAGCAGCCCCACCGATAGTCAATTTTTATTTTTGTTGTGAAAAAAACCAAGAACTTCGTTGGGAATCGAACCCACAACCCCCATATTTACAAGCAAGTTCACTACCTAGTAGCCTACATGGGCACCTATGTAGATATGCTATTTTGTTATTGATAGAAAATTATTGCTGGATCATTTTCAATAATATCTATTTTGAATATAGTGATACAAGAATGGAGCTGCGTTCCATATAACGACCGCTATTGTCGACATCTTAAAATCAAAGTTGTGTCGATTATTTCGTTAATTTCCAAAAACGCACCTTTCAATTGGTTATAAGCTTCTGCTATTTTATATCTATTAAAATAAAGTCGCATATTTGAGCAGCCATCAAAAAATTTAACCGAACCAGTCAGTAATCAAGATTGTTACCGATGATTTGAATTGCCCTTTTTCCATAAACGGATATATACATATTTCTTTATGGGTTGTACATTCCGACTTAAAGTAAATATTTTATATTTTTTTTTATCTAGAAACATATTTTTACTTTTGCACTAAAACAATTTTCTTGTGAAAGTTGAAAGAATTTTTGTTTAGGTTTTTTTTAACCTTTAACTGACGAGGTGAAATTTTGGGACATAGTTTATGACGTGGTGGTAAATTTTACCCCTCTTAATTTTGCTAAAAAAAAATTAGTAAAAAATATTTTTTGATAATTATTTGTTTTTTAAAAATAAGCTACTATATTTTTAATTACAAAAAATAAAGAAAACAAAAATTGTTTTTATTCGTTTGAACAAAACAGGTACTTTATTTCACAAACCTTTTTTTTAATATAAAAAAACGACATATAAATAACTTATAAAAAAAAATATGAATTAAAAAAAAAAAACAAAAACTTAAAGGGCATTTTTTCACAGCCAAATGTGTACATTTAAAGATATAAAAGAGATCATAAAAAAATAGTAAGGTGTAAAAACTGCAGGTCCACCTTATAGGTGGTTTTTTACTCATCAAAATCTGTGTTCGCACAGTGTAAGCATATACGTTTGCTGCATCCCATACACATTGGCTTACTACATTGCAGACAAAAGTGTGTAGTTTTTCGCTTTAGCCTAGTCGGGCATATGTGGCATAACTTACGAGCAACGTGGATCGGTTCTACTGGAGGCGGAGGTACTGAGTCCGGACCCAAAATGTTACCAATTGTGTCTCGTAATACCCGAGGGAGCTTTTGGTTGTGTTGACGTCTTTGCAGATGTGGTAAAATCATTTGTCTTGCAAGCTTTTTCAAAAAGTCTCCTCTTGAGCTGTTATCATAATCCTTTGAAGATTGAAAAATAATGAAAGAGTTGACACCACAAATATCCACAATTCTATAAAATATGGCTAATGGCCAGCGGCGTGTACGTCGACTGGATGAATAAATCGAGCATTTCTTATCGAGCTCATCCACTCCACCTTTTGTATTGTTATAATCAGCTATCATTGCAGGTTTTAAAGTGAGTGGGTCATCTTCTTTTTTGTGATGCATGGAGGACAATAATACAACAGCACGATTTTGACGAGGCACGTAGGACAAGATAGTGACATCTTTGGTAAAACCATATATGCAGGATCCCAACGGTCTGTTTCTTTTGGGCAAAAATTCTGGTGGAATCTCTCTTTTGTTCTTTTTCAACGTACCTAAATAAGTTAGTTCTCGTTTTTTAAGTTCTTCCACCAGCTGGAGTGATGAAAACCAGTTGTCGGCAGTTATATTTCTTCGACTTCCTTCTATTATTTTAGACAGCCTTATTACTGATTGTGTTGGTACTGCAAGTCGTTTTTCTTCATTTGTTAGACCAACTGCATCCGAGTTTTTTCCAAAGTATATATAAGCATTTGCAAGATATTGTGTGCGTGCATCAGTCAATGACATTATCTTAATGCCATATTTTGCGGGTTTCTTTGGCATGTAAATTTTGAACTTGCATCTTCCACGAAATGGTACCAACATTTCATCAATGCAGGCATGTGTACCAATTGAATAACTTTTTCGGCAGTTTTCTATGAATTTGTTGAATATACCAGAAACTGCTGCTATTGGGTCGTTCAATAATCGTTGTTGTCTATCACAGGAGTTATCAAATCTTAAGCAATTTAGAATACAAAGAAACCGGTTCTTAGACATTGTAGCTCTAAAAACTTCTCTGCCCGTTCCATCAGTTGCAAAAATAAATTGAGCGGCCTCGTGGTTAGACTTGAATACGGATGTGTAAATCAAGATACCGAAAAATGCACGCAATTCTATTTTATCTAGCATTTTCGCTTCAGTTTGTGCTGTTAGATCAAATTTTGCTTTCAATTTTGTATTTGTATGTTCTAAGATCATGTTCTCCATATCGCTATCAAAAATTCGCGACCAATATCCATATAAATCCTTTTCCGATTGCGGTTGTGTAGCAACTGGTAACCGCACAATATTATGAAGAGGAGTCTTTACGCAGCGTGTCGGTTCCAATGCTGACCACTTGAACCCGTTTTTTCCATAACAGTAGTTTACAGCAGATTCACATACATTTTCATCAACAACTAGTTCTTCTTCATCATTTCCAACAATTTCCTCAACAATCATCGTATCCGCTTCATCGTATTCACTGCATGCATCATCTTCTATACGTATTTCATCCTCAATGTCACTTTCTTCAATGTAGAAATCCGGATCGGCAATTTCATCGTCGACTTCGCTAATATCGTCATCGTCCTCAAAACATTCCTCAAGAAATTGAGATATTTCTGAATCACTCAGTTTTTTTGAATTCGACATGATCTGTAAACTTAAGTAGAATATCACGTAACTTAAAAAATGTGTAATATAAAGTTTTTGAAATAAATAATTTTTTACCAACAAGAAAACAGACGAGTGGTAAAAATAACTCCACGAAAATATTACGTTAATTTCGATGTGGGGTAAATTTGTTTCTACTAAATACTTACGCTAACGCTGACGTGGTGGTAAAATATTTTCAAAGAAAAACTTACGTAAATACCGAGGAGTGGTAATTTTTACACCAGCATATGCGTAGCTCCGCTCGTGCTATGTCTAGCTCAGCCAAAACACAACTCAATGACAACGATCACAATATATGAAGATACTAAGAGAATTAAATTGATTGAGCGCAATGGAAGAGAGAATTTTAAAAAAATGTAACGAGAGGGTAAAATTTACCACCACCTCGTTAGTTAAAGGTTAAAGAAAAATATTTACCACAGAATTTAGATAGACGTAGTCAAAGCTACAGTTCATAAACACTATTTTACATCAACTGTCATGAATTTCTAAATACTATCTTACATTAATATGTATTTAATAAAATAAACAATAGCACTTGCAGGCCAATATAATAAAGAAACCACAAGTGAACACAACAGAAGCAACAGAATATACAATGAAATTTAAAATGCAGCATATCAAAACCAAAATAAAATGAATAAAATAATCGATTAAATTTTAATAATGCCAAGTTTTAATTTTTTTAGGTTATAAGTCTGCTAATTTTAGTGGTATAATCAAGTGAATAATTTAAAGTTGATTTAAGTTTATAAAAATTTTTAACTAAAAAATTTTGTTAAGCAAAAAAATTATTTTTGCATTAATTTTTAATGAAAACAGGGAATAAGATACCATCAATGTGTAATGCAACACTTTCTGGATCCCTGCGTATTCTTGAGCTATTATGTTCCATTTAATATTCGACACCTTAGTGTGTTCCTTCACCAATTTATTTATTTAATTTTAATAATTCTGCAAGTAAAAATTTAAAGCTAAGCTTTTAATTTTACGTGCTAATCATGCTTAATTTTTTAAAATTTCTTTTTTTACTTCAACCGATTTCCTGATATTTTTAATTGGCGTATACATTTTGATAGAATCGTGCATTATTAGCATTTACGGATCCAAAATAAATAATTTATTATATTGTTTATTTTCCCTCCGCCAACAAATGAAATACTATTGCTATTTCCTGTCCTATCTGGCTGGTTTAAAGTTAATGGCGAGCACTTTCAATGCGAATGCATCATGCTTCAGGCACGTTGTGGTTTGTACTGGTGAGTCAGTGTTGGCGTTCAGGCAGTTCTATTGTTAAGTTCGTATCTATTTGCATTTTTATGCAAAGTAAAAATTTATCGAATTTTACCCGACTTTTATTATTATCTATGCCGTGTGCTTGAGTAGTTCTAATGGTGTGAAAAAGTGTCTGAGATCGTGTTTACCTGATCGTTTAAATTATCATTGTTGAAAGCTTTCATTCTGTAAATTTCCATGTTTACAAGAATGTCTAGTCTTAGTCCTTTTTTGCTAGGATGTAGTAATGTCATATATTCATCTATCTTCCTTGATGTGTGATCGTGAGTGTCCGTAATTTATTTGTAATTGTTATTTTTTAAATATCTTATTTTAATTATATTTTTTAATAGATCTGTTTACTACCTTGTTCAAAGAAGCAGGTTTTAAAAGAAAAACTTATTTTTTTATACAATCTGATTTCTTGTTTCTAATGAAGCCATCTAATAATATGTACAAATATTGAAAAAATGAAAATTATTTATTTTACCTTTAGCATTATAGAATTGGCAGTAAGTTTACATGACAGAGTGTATGAGGTATGTTTCGTGCATCATAAAGTTCTTGCACATCTTTTAGATTCAGATTAGTTTTAGATTTTTACACAGTTTTGCATTTTTATGCTGCTAGGAGATTCAGTAGAATTATAATTCGAGACCTAACCGCATGCATAGTACCTACTCTAAGTAATAGAGTTTAAGTTAACAATCTGGTTTAAATGTAGATTTTATATGAATCACCGTTTCATTTGTATTAATTTTATTGATTTTGCTTCTATAGTTTTTCCAAATCAAATGGCTATTTAGATGAGTACCGAGATATTTTTTTTCGAAGGCTGAGTTATTATTCGCATTATGTCTTGCAAGGCTAAATTTTATATTAAAAACCAATTTGTCCAACATTATTCAAAATTTTGTTTAGCTTAAAAAACGTTTGAATTTTGTACTTTTCGTTTTTCTGAAATTGCAATTGTATGGCAATAAACATCAAACGACCAATTACAACAAAGTCAACAATCACAGTATCAAAACAATGCAAAGCATTTCGAATCTTGCTTTCGTTAATATGAAATTTACGTCTCAAATTTTTCGAGTATTTCGTCATTATTGAATGTTGGCTGACAACTGTCGCAAACAATGTCATTTTTGTTTATTATTTTCTTATTTGTTTCATCCTTTCAGCCAAAGGTATTTGTGATAATTTTATTCTGACATTGTAAAACTTATATAATGACATGTCATTAATTTTATTGCCGCCTCTTCATCATACTTTTGCTCTCTCTTCTTCCCTATTATATTCTGTTATTGTTTTCTTTTATTTTCTAGTCATTAATTTCTTATTATTTGTTCTCTCTATATTTTTTTGTGTTAAAAGAAAAGAAAAATAATGAAAACAAGAAACAATGATACTGGTAATTATTATTGAAGACAACAATATATAATCAACATCATTTTGTGAAATAATTATTAACAACAAATAAGTATTGTATGCCAGTTTTAATTCTGTAGTTGCTTTGGTTTTTTTTTAACCTGACATAACTGTAAATTGTAAAAATAACACAAAAACTTTAATTTTTATTAAATATTTTTCTTTAATCAAAAGATCAAAAGTTAATTCGAAAGATTATGGAAACGATATCGGGCATACGGCCACAGCAGGTGTTGGTAATGCAGCACCCTCAAGACATCAAATTTTAAGCTCATTTTTAAATTATTGCTGTCCATCTGCGACTATGCACAAGAAAAATGTTTTGTCTCTAAGGCATAGAATGTTGCTTGTAAAGAATTCTTCAACAAGAAGTTTTTTTCGAAAACAAAATAAAACAAAAAATTTAGATTAAGATGATTCAAATTTTAATTGTATTATGAATGAAAAATTATCTGGCAAATATCTACTACGACCACGCTGAGAGATGTCGATTGTTTTATCAGTTTTTGGCAAAATGGCGGTCCTATTTCGCTAATCACATCACGAATTTAAAGTTTTAAGGTCGAAATCGACTCTGAATGGCCTCTGTCCTTAATATAGCCCCACAAAAACTAATCCCGTGGTGTTAAATCACACGATCTGCCTAACCACTTAACTACTGATTGTCGTGAAATTTGGTTTGCATTCCCAGCCTAATCTCGAAAAAGACTGCCCAATCACACCTCAAGACCACATAGCGCACCATACAGTGATACATTGAGCATACAAATTGTCTTAAATAATAACCCCTAGGATTTTCAAAAGCCCAAACGCTGCAATTTTGCTTGTTGGCATATCCAGGCAAGTGAAAATGGGCTTCATATGATAAAATGATTTTTTCAGAAAAGCCAACCAATTATTCCTGAATTCCTGAATCCTGCACCCGTTAAACCTCGCAAGGTTTCAGAGTTAAATCCATACGCAAAATTAGGTGCCCCTGTAGGCTAGTATGTAGTGTACTAGCTTGTTAGTCTGGGGATTTGATTTCCAACGAAGACCTTGGTTTTTTTACTACAAAAATAAAAATTGACTATCGGTGGGGCTGCTCAGCGATGAAGGCATAGTCACTGGTCACTGTGCTGTCTTATAAGGCAGCTAATTTCCAACTATCCTTTTACTTTCACCCCTTTTTCATCTCTTCTCTCTATCCCTTTCCTAAAGAATGTAGCAGGGTAATTGGCCAAATAGGCATTGTTACCTGAAGTGTTACTTCTCTTAAAAAAAGAAAAAAAAACAAAAAAAAAATTAGCCATGTGAAGTTTTGAGTAACCACAATGTTGAGAACGTCGAGGTATTTACAAATTTGGATCTTCTTCAATACTGTGGTTCACAGGTTCACAGTTGAACGAATGGATCGTACACGTCTTGTGTTCGTACATTTAGTATCAAGCCTGTCGACTCTAATCTAATAACCAAATTTTTAATAGCGGTCTCAGAAGGATGGTTATGTTGTTTGAATATATTATGAATTTTACGGAATATAACTTGAACAGAACCACCATATTCATAGTGAATTTTATTTATTTTAATGCGATTTTCGTGCGAAATTGAATTCATTGTAACAGTTGCCAATGCATCTGCTACGAATACGACAAAAAAATCTAATTGCCAAAACAATTGAAAAACAGAGTTCCAGTTGAATAACCCGATAATATAAATTATACTAAATATACCAAAGTATATTAAAATATGCTGAGATATGCTAAAATATACTGAAATATATAAAAATATAGTAAAATACACTAAAATATACTAAAAAACACGACAATATACTAAAATATTCAGAAATATACTGTATGGTATGGTAATATATACTGGTATGGTAATATATACTATTAAAATATATTCAAATAAATAAAAATGTATTTGTTAAATCTATTTACTTAGACTTTTTATATGCAACATGGTTTTTTGCTATTTTATTAATTTTATAATTCAGGAATAACATTGTGCTGTTATTGTTTATTATGCCTTCAATTGAATATTTCCACAATAGCTGAGATATGGAAATAATGGTGCACACTTTATTAATGTTAGTTATTGACTGTTTGCTCCTTTTATCAAAATTTACACAAAGTAGGCTAAAATATTCTAAGACCCGATGAGCTGTTATTAAATATCAATTTATTTGCACAACTTGTCTTAATATTAGTTGTCAATTATTTTTTACTTTTTATTTATGTATTTAACCCATTGAGAGTGATAAGAAAACAAAACGTTGAAGAAAATAGCGTTGATTATAGTTTTGTTGTAAATAAAAATTAAATTTATGATTCTTAATTTTAAACTTGTATACAGATTCGTCTGTTTCACAATAGGTTAAACCTAATAGCTCTAAAATAGCAAATAATAAGAACTGCTTTTATCGATTGTACAAATGAAAGTCGTATTTAAGTGCTGAAAGTTATTTGATTTGGTGTGTGTATAGCAAAGGAAGGCGTATACTGAACAAGATCCCTGGGCTGTACTTAAATAGTAACTTGAGATGATGAGTTTGAAGATGAGTTTGATTTACTTTTAATAGCGAAAGTAATCAAATTTACTTTATTTATAAAATTGATAAATGCACTAGAGTTAATAATTAATTTTAATTTTATATTCTTTCAACCTTCTTAAAAATATAAACTACACATATTAAAGCTTTGTAAAAAGGAAACGTTTATTAATGTACTTTTTTGCTATATAAACGAATGCTTTAATATGTTAAATATATGGAACTCTTTAAAATTTATTTAAACTTTGTTTTAATAAAGTTAACTTTTAAAATATAGAATTATACGTTATTTTAGAGCCCGCACACTAAAAAATTTTAATTTCTTTCAGTGTTGTATAATAAAATTCATTGTATTGTTTAAATTTTTATAGCAAGAAGAAGCTTTCCAGAGAAAAGGGAAATATTGAAGAAATATATTGTTAAAATTTAATTAAAAATACCGTTAAAAAGATTAACACATATTTAATTAAGAAATAAACAGGTCGAGTAAAAATAATCAAATATTTTATTAAATTTTTATATAATTTTTTTATTTAAAGCACAAATTAAATTACTTGAAAATATAAAAAAGGTTTAGAGAAAAATAATCCAACAATGCAAATTCGCAATGAAAATTAGAAATAAAAACATTATCAGTAGAAAAATTTCCTTTCCGTCAGTCAAGTTACGTTCTGTAAGTCCTTGTATGTTTTAAAACTTTTGTGGGCACATACGCAATAAATATTCATTAAAAGGATATTTATTGTATAATTATAATTAGCGTCTTTCGGTATGCGTGAGTACAATAATAAATTTCCAATTATCTAAAATTTTATGAACGCTAAGCATTTTTCACCTTACTCTGATGCTTGTCTTTGGTCAACCACAAAGTGACCGACATTCTATTATTGCAGTAACAGCAAAATTTACAAATACAATAGTCACTACCACCGAACTTCTAACAAACATTTACAAAAATCAAATTGCAGTGTGGGCAATGCTTGTTATTTCAGCGTTGGTTGTGTTGGCAACTATCAGTTAATGTTAGTGGTTTTACTGTAATTATTAACAAAATAAGCCAATCTACATTATGAGCTAAAGAAACGCTGGCTAAGGCGATAATTCAATATTTTAGTTGGTTATAAAACAAAATGTAAGCTAAAGTATAATAAATCCCTTATTTTTGCACTTAGCTTACCAGAAATAATAGAGAGGGCTAAACGTTAAAAATAGCTGTTTGATTAATGGAAATTTTTTGTGAGAAAGACTAACAAAAATTATTTGCAATTCCACAATGCAATGAAAAGTAAATGGAAAAGAAAATTTAGAGAATGGAAAACTTAGGGGTCGACTATAATTATATTTTTAATGATTATTCAACTCAAAATGAAGGCGTCTGTTAAACTTAAACCTTTTTATATAAAAAAAACTGTTAAATGTGAGTTCGATTAACAACTTTTTTTAATTTTTGGTAAAATGTAAATCTTTTTATTTGTAAAAAATATGTGACCTTCATCGAAATCTGCCTTTTTAAATCAAAAAAATATGTACTTCGACTGAAAAACTTAATCCATATTTATTATCACCTTTTTCCTTTAAATTTAAATTTTATTTTTAAATGTGTTACAGCTGTACTTTTCCCCTCACATCATTAAAATTATTTTAATATTGAAAAAAATCGTTTAATTTAAAGTTTCAATTAAGAAATTAGCAACTATTTCTAAGAATATCACATTACTTTTGGAATACTATTTTTAGCATTCATTGTTACAGTGACTGTTTTGTTTTAATCTTTTCAAAAACAAACATTTTTAATATAAAATTCATATTCATAAAATTTGCCGTATATATCTTTTGGGGTTGTACCCCTATTTTCATTAAATTGCATGCACTTATAAAATTGTAAGATAGCAAATGTTCTTTCTAAACATAAGTAGGTGCCCCTGTAGACTAGTAGGTAGTGTACTAGCTTGTCAGTATGGGGATTGTGGGTTCGATTCCCAACGAAGACCTTGGTTTTTTTCACTACAAAATTAAAAATTGGCTGTCGATGGGACTGCTCAGCGATGAAGGCATAGACACTGGTCGCTGTGCTGTCTTTATACGGCAATTAATTTCCGACTATCCTTCTACTTTCACCACGTGTCTCTTCTCTATCCCTTTCCTAAAGAAGGTAGCACGGTACTTGACTAAATAGGCATTGTTGCCTGAAGTGCTACTTCTCTTTAAAAAAAAAAAAAAGTAATTCTATATATTTTGCTTTAAATAGAAATTTTCTTGCCTTTAAATTTATGTTGTTGTAGATGCTAAGCACTAAAAATTATGTTAGAATGCAATGGAAATTGCAACGAGTGAGTTTCGATAATAACACAATTCGTCATAGCTGTGGAAAAAAAGTCATATTTTTTTAAATCATATTCTTAATAAAAAGGACAGTTTTAAATATAATCCTGTTATTGTTACGAAGATGTTTTGTTTAGGTTTTAAAAGGAAATAATTATCAATAAACAAAGAGTTAACAAAATTAACTATCTTTTACACATTACATACTTTCTAAAATCATATGAACACAAGACAGCAACATGCATTATTAAAACTTCACAAAATTGTGTATTTAAAGTGATTTAATTTAATTCAATAGCTTTACAAAAAAATATGATAAAACAATTTTCAAACTGAACATTTTTTTCCATTTTTAACATCTATAGTCAAAATATAATAAAAAGTGGTCAACATATTATGTTTGTTAATAATTTAATGTGGTCAAAAATTTATTGTATTTGGATAAAATTAGAAATTAAAAATTACTTAAAAATTAAAATAATGTTTGAAGCAGAATTTATTTCTTTGCAGCAGTTATATCTCATCATAGAGGATATAATGATCTGTAGAAGATCTGAATCGAGTACGCTATTCTTTTACCTGTTTTACATTCCAAATGCACTATGTTGTTGTTCTACCTGTCAGAATATTAGTTGTTAAGTGAATTAAATAATTTTCTATGAAATAATAATACGTGCCGAATATGTAGGAGTGACTTAATATGTTCCTCAATAAATTAACACAGGAGTGCATGAGCATAGAAATTTATAAACATTCGAGAAAGAGTACTGCGAATATAAAATTTCGATTTTTTTTACGCAAGTAAATGTAAATTTTGTAAAGGAAAAAAAGGTTTGCCAATACTTTACGTAACTGTTACAGATAAATAATTTTGTTGATTGTCGTTTGTATATAGAGGTGAATAAAATTAATTCCAGCATAAGCAAAATGGTCTGTGTAAGTACTGGGTTTTTCAACAAGAAGTTTGTTTTTCAATTGTGGCAACACCAACAACATAATAGTTTTGACATTTTGCACTTTCACGTATTTGTAGTAGATGCTTTCGAAATTATTACAACGAATTCAGTTTCGCACGAAAATTGTATTAAAACAATAAAAATCCGCTATGAAAGTCGTGGTTCTGTTAAAGTTACATTTCGTTAAATTCGTAATAATTTCAGACAACATAATCGTCCTTCTGAGAACGCTGTTAAGAATTTGGTAGATAAATTTGAGCTGACAGAGTCGATATCAAATATGCGAATACCAACACGTGTTTGACCGTTCGTTCGGCTGAAAGCATCATAGGCGTGAGCCACAGTGTTGAAGCAGATCCAAATTTGTCAATTCCTCGACGTTCTCAATAATTGGGATTAGCTTAAACCACTACATAGCGAATTTTGTGTAAGGTTTGGACTTTGAAGCCTTACAAGCTTCAACTGGTATAGGATTTGAAGTCGACCGGCTAATAACATGGGCGTAGATTCGATCAATTCATTCAGGAATGACTGGCTGGTGTTTCTGAAAATATATTTTTTTTTAAACGAAGCCCATTTTCACTCGTCAGGGTATGTCAACAAGTAAAGTTGTCGCATTTGGGCTTCTCAAAATCCGCGAGAAATTATTGAAAAGCCTTTTCATGTTCAACGTGCCACTATATGGTGCGCTATGTAATCCGGAGGCGTGATTGGGCCGGATTTTTTCGAAGATGAGGCTGGAAATGCGATAACGGTCTATGGATTACGCTATCACGAGATGCTAACAACTCAATTTTGGCCTTTTATATTTCAATAGGTGTCACATATCATACAGCCAATTATCAATTTATTGCAAACCAAATTTTCTCGCATAATTTCACGATAATCAGCATTTAAGTGGCCAGCTAGATCGTGTGATTTAGCAATTTGAAATGAACCTTGTAAGGCTTCAAATCCTTACGCAAAATTTTCCATGAGGTGGTTTCGGATAACCACAACTGTTAAGCAACTCGAGGATTTGAAAAATTCAAAACTGTTTCAACCATGTGGCTCACAGCTGTGATATTTTTAGTTAAAAGACCTGATAGAATATGCGTGTGTGTTTATACATTTTATAACGAGCCTGTCGACTAAAATTTAATTATCGAATCCTTAATGGCGGTCTCAGAAGGACGATCATGTTGTCTGAAAATATCACGAATTTTACGAAATGCAACTTTAACAGATCCAACATTTTCATACTGAATTTTAGTTATGTTATTGCGATTTTCATTCATTGTAACAATTGCCAATGCATCCATCTACCATATACTATCATGTTGTTGGTGTTGCCAAAATTGAAAAACAAACGTCTTGCTGCAAAACCCGATATATAATTTCCTACTTGATTTGTTATCTAAAATTGCACATAGTAAAGTTATGGTCGAATAGATAAATTTTATTCATGCGTTTATGCACTCGCATGTCAGGAATATGTATGAGCATAGTATTTATGTGTACATGGATTTAGTTTTTAAATACAACTTATTAAAATTTTGTCTACTATTTTAATAAAAATGTTTATTCGATTTTGTTCTTATTTTCTAAATCCAAGCGTTATACAATTTTATTGATAGAGGAAAAAATATTATATTTTGCACTTATTTTGGTTGTGAATAATATGAACATAAATCGAAATGATAAAATGAAATATAATAAGCTAAAATAATAATAATACATTTATTTAATGCGATAAGCTCAAATATATGAAGTGGTTTCAATTTTGATTTTTAGTGCACTTCAGCTTAATTAAAAATAATTATTATTTAGTTACATACTAAAATTGTTCAACTTTTAATCGGGTAATAATTAATCATTAAAATTAGGAATTTGTGTAGATAAGTTTTCGTTTACTGGAACGTAAAAAAACTTAACTGTCACAGAATCTTATACATATATACGCTATTTTTTTTTTAAATCTAAACTTTGAACAAATGGCGTTACAATTTGGAAATGATTTTAGTTATATTGCAGGTATTTCTGTTCCACACGAAGCAAAGCATGATGTCAAGAATAACATGAACAAAGTTGTCATCCAAGGCCTTAACTATTGCTCGACTTTTTAGTGTAAACCATTATATTCGCGTGTCGTAATATAACATATCGCACGTCCTTGATTAATTAATTAATTAACGTTTTGGTTAATTAATAAACTTTTTAAGTAAAAAATGATTATTATTGCTGAAAACTATTTACCGCGTGCAAGTCCGCATTCACTCAGTGTTGCTGATTACCTTCCACACTTTAATTTTTCAGTCTCTAGTGGTAATTGAATGGCGCCACAATCGCCTGCTAAACGCTAGCATTAGCCTAAAAGTTGTAAGTAAGGACCTTCGAAGTCCGACTAGGGAGTAGCCCACAGATACGTGGGAAACGGTAGCTCGCAGGTGCTACAGAGCCTTTTTCGGTTATTGGTGAGGCTCTGCAGATGTAACGCGTGATGGCTGTGGCTTAAAACTAAATCGCGGGAAGGTGTATTCGGCTTAAAAGCAGGGAATGAGAGCACGGACCTGCTTGCGCTACCTTAAAGGTATGGAGAGATACATTATACTTCAACCATTGATAAAACCACCGTCAAGTTACGGCTGACGCTAATCTGTATAAAAATTGCAACTCTTCAGTTCAGAATGCAAACGGCAGAAGAACATACTACTACAGAAGTAGTAGTCTAAGTCTCTGCTTCTACTGTATCTTATTTGTTTGCTGTATTTAACAGTCATAGCATCAGTTTCCGGGATCTAGGAAAAATAGATTAATTACAGTTTTCTCCCACACTTTCGCGTGTAGCGAAATATAGTTGGTTTAGTACGTAAGCAACCAGGCGTTAGAGTTACGGCATCACTAAGAAAGTCTGTGCTGATGACAGCCATAAACTTAAGAATTCTTTCATATATTTGCCAGAACCTACTCGAAACATAAAACAAATAGAAAGCAGTTCTTTTTATAAATTATCCTTTTTTAAATATTATCGGTCTTAATAAAATACCCGTTACAGTACGTTTGGCTTAAATTTGATTGATTTGGTTTGAACTACACCAAAATTGTATATACCATTAATGTAACTGGATAAAGCCACAAATATTATACATTTCTCATGAGGAGAATGTTTTTAATGAAAATATCGGTTTTACCATGTGTGAATATGTTAGCTATTAAATATTAATTTATAATATATTTAAATTAATTTTATTTATGCTTAGTGAGTTTCTATTTTAAGTTATTTGAAAGATATAAAATTTTAAGTTATTTTTTTGTTATAGTACATTTGGTCTTGAAAAGAACATGCAAATTTCTTCTTCATATCTGTACAATTTGGTTTAACGTACTTTTGGATGTGTTAGTGTAAATGTATGTATATATTGTAAGGAACTCTAACATGTATCATATTACTTTACTCGTTTGCATAGTTTATGTGCTTTCATAGATCTGAGTTAGTTTGTTTGCATTTCTGTTTTTTGGTTTAAACATGTCAAAATAAGATTTATTTTAGGTTGGGAATTTTCAATTATCACCTGCATAAACAGATGTAAAACTAAAACTGTAGACAAGTATTTACAAATAAAATATACAAGTGTATTGACAGCAAACGCTAAAATTTTTTAAAGAGTATTTCGTTGTTTTAAATAAAGTTTGTAATTTTTACACAAATTCCTAATTAAAATAAAAACTAGAATATGTATTTTATATTATATGTTATTAAGAAAACGGAAGAAATTGACAAATAAAACAATACATAAGGTGGCAACTTATTTCATGTATTTTTTATTAAGGAACAAACCTTATTGGTATAGTTCTGTAAAACTTGTACATTTCGAAGTTAAAAATTTTCCACAAAAAAAAAACAAAATTAACTTCAAATACAAAGAAAAATGTGATTAAATTTCAAATTAAAAAAAAATATAAACATTGTGGGGTTTTGATATTTTTATATCAGGTCCGTCATCAAACGTTTTTTTTTTTTGTTCAACTTGTGCTTATTTTGTGAGTGGTAACACTTAGCTCATGTTTGATTTGACAGAAAATTAGTTTTATCCTTCCGCTGAACGAATATGGTTGTGTATACGCTTAAGCAATGCTGGGAAATATTGAAAATCATGGTAATGTTGCAGAATGTGTGCGAATATTGCGTACGGACTTTGGAAGAAGAGAAGCACCGTCAGCTTCTTATGTTCGTTATCTTGTGAAAAAAGTGAAACAAACTGGTATCCTCATCGATAAACCAAATCGTGAAAAGCCAAAAACAGTGCGTACACCCGAGAATATTGCTGCTGTGGCAGAAAGTGTGCGTGAAGTGCCATCAACATCAATTCACCGCCGTTCTCAACAGTTAAGCATTTCAGAGACATCACTGAGACGACTTTTCCATAAAGTCCTTGGTATGATGCCATAGAAAGGCCTATTGGTTCAGCAGTTGAATCCAAGTGACCATATAATCCGTTTTCGCTTCGCCAAGTGGGCCAGTCATCGACTTGCAGAAGTAGCCGATTTTGCAAAAAAAAATGATCTTTTCAGGTGAAGCTCATTTCCATCTTGGCGGGAACAAAATTGTCGCATTTGGGGCACAGAAAACCCGCACGCATATATTGAAAAACCGGCGCACTCAAAACGAGTCACTGTTTGGTGCGGGTTTTAGGTCAAAGGCACAATAGGCCATTTTTCTGCGAAAATGAGCAAGGAGTGGCCGTTACAGTCAATGGCGATCGGGTCATGTTGAACGAGTTTTTGTTCACAAAAATTTAAGAGGAGGATATTGGCAACATTTGCGCCCTATTTTTGAAGATCGCATTAACAGAGCTGATGTCGTTTGGCCACCTCGAAGCTGCAATTTGAGACCGTTGGACTATTATTTGTGGGGTGCCGTCAAAGATAAGTGTTACGCCAACAAGCCAGAGACAATTGACGCTTTAAAAGTTAATATTCGTGAATCGATTGGTGAAATACAGCTGCACACAATCGATAATGTGCTTAAAAATTAGACCGGTTGTGTAGACTACTGCATGGTCGGCCGAGGCAGCCATTTGAATGAAATTATTTTCCATTATTAGAAATTTGAGAAAATATTCAGTAGTTTTATTTATAGCATTTAAAGCAAAAAAAAGTCATTTGGCGGACCCTTTATTTAATTTGCTATATTCCTTATATAAAATAGCATCTATGTCCTTGAATTACGTAAGGATTAATTTCTGATAATAATAGCTTTTGGTCAAGTTATATAGAATATAATTTAAGGACATGATATTATCAGTTGGCCGCTTATACAGGATTGAAGATAATTTAATACGTAAAGTTTTAAAGAACTTAAAAATAAAACCAATAAACTGCTTATTTATTATTAATTTTCAAATGCTAACATCCTATATTTTTCTTTCCAAAAAAAAATTTTTGAAATATTTATAATACCAAATCTGATAATACGTGATAATTAATAGTGGCTTTGTTTGGAAATTGCAACAACAACTGAAATGTTGTAAGGATTTCGAAAACATCACGTATAGGAAAACATTGTGCAGGTATATCAATAACATGAACAATAACGAGTTAAAATTGTTTACAGAATTATTTCTCTAGATTTAGGCGGCTATCAAAATTCTAATTTCAATACTATAAAACTTGTTAAAATTTGTAGAAAATACTATAAAAAGTGTAACGATACGTTCTCGCGTTATGCTTGGATAGAGCTTGCGGCGTCCAGGGTTCGTTACAAAAAAAAGTTTGCTTCCCTAATAGCACAAGAGACACTTTTGTTTTACTAATAAAATTTTTTATTATAATCCACTCTTAAACTAAGTTAAAATTATATTACAGCACTACTGACCATGCCAACGACGATCCACCGCTTCGTAGTCCTCAAGAGTTCTGTCCGCCGGCTAGCCTACTGCTTCTCACACTGGAGCGAATAAGATTCTGGTCCAGTCTGAGCAGAACAGTTTACCTGCGGTTGTCACGAATAAGATTCTGAGACAACCTTTTTACGTCTAAATTGGTGTTAGCTTTTTACGATCTTGTCCGTCTTGTTCAGCTAGGGCGAATAAAATTCTGGCCTCAATCACCTGGGCGAATAAAATTCTGGCCAGGTGAATCAGCGACAGAACTTGCTTGGCCGGGAAACTTAGCTATTCTCAATTAATTTAAAGTCGAATAAAATTCTGGCTTTGATTAAGTGAGCTGAACCTATTCGCAAGACTATTTTAATTAAGTTGAATAAAATTCTAACTCACTTAAACAAGTCTTGCCCGGTTGCTTGCCCGTGGCTAAATCTCCTCAAATACATAATTATCTCGCTTTTATATATTTCTGCCAGGCACACATACACACCCATACCACTAAACGACAGCTGCTTGCAACTGTTCAGGGTTGTGTTTAATGGTATGTTTTCCTTACGGATGTATCTTCATGTTAATAGGTGGTGCTTCTTAACGGCTATTATAATTTCACATATTTCATTAACAAATAATAAATGTACTTATAAAATATAATTATGAATTATATAAAATGAAAAGTGTATAATAATAATGTTTTCTTTAAAAAAAAAATATGAAATTCATTAAACAATAAATATTCAGAAATGTGAAAAATGTAAAAATTTATTTATTTATTTATCAAATCATCTCAATCAAAATTTTTAGTTTGTTTTGAAGAGAAAATTTTTGTTGAAAAACCTTTTCGAATTGCTAAAAATAATTAAATTATCAACAAGATATTTAAGAATGATAAATTTTACTTTTAAAAATCAAAAAATTATTTAGGTTCAGCCGAAAAAATAAAGTACAGAAATATATAAGTATGTATTTCTGAAAGGCTTTTTTTCTTCTTGTCCCAGTATAATGAATTCTAATAATATAACAGCTATCATATATATATATATACGTTTAAGATAAATAATTTCTTATTTTATTTAGAAAGTTTGAATATTAAATTACTAAATACTGACACGTTATAAAATATTTAATATATTAAAATGAAAACTGAATGGAAAGAAACTTTTTACACCATCGTTGTTACCGATACACGATAACTACGTCCGCTTGCTATTCTTTCTGTTGGTATATTAATATTTTTGATTACAGAAGAATTTGTATGTTTAATTTAATAATAATTTAATTTTTCTGCACGCAATTATTTTTAGTATTTAGTCCTCAACAGTTTATGTCCATTATCCTTATGCTGGCAAGAAAATTTAAAAAGAGCTGTAGCAGCATTCTGGCAACAATAATACAAGAGCAAAAATAAAATTAAGGGTTATAAGAAAATTAAAATATTTAAATAATATTTTTGTTATTTACGCCATAAAATTGCTTATGAATGCATAAAACTAGAACACAATGGCAAAAAATAAAATTTTTTTGAAATCAGTTTTCACTATTTACTGTAGTTGTGTTGGAGTAGTCGCAGAAGTAGTTTTCATAAAAATTCATATACTTTATTTAGTTTTAGAAGTTTAATGTTTCCTAAGTGTTAGCAACTAGTTTTCGAATTTTAAATTTTATGGAAAATTGAAAAACAAATGGTGTATGGTGTTACAGGTGGAAAGCTTGAAAAATAAATATCTAAATGGCTGAATGATAAGAGTGCTAATGGGGTTTGTCATAACAGTCTTGTCTTTATTATCAACAAAAAATATCTTAACAATTTGCTCGTAAATCAAATAACTCCATGTGGTACAGGTTGTAGCTTAAAATCATCAATATGTCACTTGTAATAAAATTTTATCTTCATATGTTGATCGCTTCGTGCTAGGAAAAAGATATTATAGGCCTAAAAAGAGTCTATAAATTTCTATAAAGCAAATTAAAAATCTAGTAGTATGTAAAGGAGACTATCAAAAAAACAGTGAATCACCTCGGTACAGAACATGGAGGTTTATGTTACAAACTTTAAGTAATCTGCACAAGAATTTATTCTAATAAAGGCAAATTATTTTTGATGCAGTCAATGTTAAAGCACCAGTTCATTTGTATCGGTACAGTGTAGTGTGAGTTGATTGTCATCATTGACTATGCAATTACTAATTATATTGTTTACCATGCATCATATGTCACTCTAAATAATTTATACTAGCAGCGATCATTAACAATCTATTTATGCAAATCAACCAAACATACGAGGTGTTTTATTTTAAGTCTGGTTGTGTACAGGCAACCATATATATGTAAATAAAGCTAGGAGTGCTCACATGCATTCCAACCTGGGAAATGCACAACGATTTAATTGTGAATACGAGTAACCTTACAAATGTTTTACATTGCAAATGTGAGTATAGACAACTGCACTAATACTCGCAAATGTTTGCAACGCTTCATAATTTAACAAAATATTGTCAAATTATTTTCCCACACTTATCATAAAAATATTTGATAAGAATAATCCTAAACTTTTTTTGCAAATAAATTAAAAAAATTAGTATGTAATAAAGAATATTTTCCTTCGGCTGTGTGGCACGTAGTGCCGTCCTGTTGAAGCCAAATGTTGCCAATATCCTCCTCTTAAATTTTTGTGAACAAAAATTCGTTCAACATGGACCGATAACAATCGCCATTGACTGTAACGGCCACTCCTGAAAAATGGCCCAATTATGACTCTGGACCAAAATCCGCACCAAACAGTGAATTGTTTTGGGTGCGTCGGCTTTCAATGTATGCGTGCGGGTTTTGTGTACTCCAAATGTGACAATTTTGCTTGTTTACATACCCGCCCAGATCAATGCTTTATCTGAAAAGATGATTTTTTGTGTAAAATCGGCATCGTCTGTAAGTCGAGCGCAGGCCCACTTAGCGAAATGCTGTTCAAGCGTATACGTTAATAATTGGTGATAAATCCATCAATTAGTTTTCTAAAAAGGCATGGAATTATTGCACAGAAATAGACAAACACAAATGTTATGAAATAGTCATTAAAATAATGTAGCCCTTTGATTTTATCGCACGACAAAATTTATCATTATAGTTATGAGCAAACTTATAAAAACTTGTAAACTTGTGGAAATAGGCTTGTTCTGAAAAAATATTTTTTCAGAAAAACCAGTCGATTGTTCCTGAATGAGTTGAGCGCATCTTCGGCGATGTAAATGGTCGGTCGACTTCAATTCCTGCACCAGTTGAAACTAGTAAGACTTTAAAGTTAAATCCTGATGCAAAATTCGCCTTGCGGTGGTTTTGGATAACCGCAATTATTGAGAATGTCGAGGAATTGACAAATTTGGATCTGCATCAACACATTCTTAATAGCGGTCTCAAAAGAGCGATTATGTTTTTCGAACATATCACGAATTTAAGAAATGTAACTTCAACAAACCACTACTTTCATTGTGGATTTTAAATTAAATGTTTTAATGCGATTTAGGTGCAAAATTGAATTAATTGTCACAATTGCCAATGCATCTACTTTGAAAACATGGTGTTGTCACGATTGAAAAACAAACTTATTATTGAAATACCTGATATTACCCGCTATATAAAAAATCATTCTTAAAGTTTTGTTTCATCAAAAATCATTTTATTATCACCAAAAAAAGAATCAAGTTATCGGCTGATTATGTAGAATATTGATTGCGAATGCCTATAATCCAGATGTGAAATAAAACAATGTTAGCACAATAACTGATGGATCGTATAGACGAATGGTGGGCGAAATTTAACTTATACTGTATTCCATGATTGAAGCAGTAAAAATCCATTTATCATACAAAGATATTGGCCAGCTATATTCATTGTACCACCAGCTAAACTGTTAGGTTTAATAACAAAATACTTTCATATTTATGCGGCCAAATGATATATCATATATAGAAAATCAAAATCCTGATATTATTGAGAAAATGTTTTATAGATTAAAAGTTGTAAGAATAACTGAAAAGATGGCAGTAGACAAAGACATGCAGATGGGCTTGGTAGATGATCAAGGCAGAAAGCTGATACCCGTACTTGGTTACAATACAAAAATATCAGTGTAATTGTTGCCTTTGTGAAAACACCTGACAACTGAAATTACTAGTATATATCTGACTATAAAGAAAACTAAACTGAATCGTTTGAGGCTGTGCCTAGAATGGTAGAACACAACGAGCTTCCTTAAAATCAGCACACGAACACTAAGACTACTGTAATGACAACAGAAGATAAGTACGGTATTTGAGTATTATGGTCATCAGTTCACAAACGTTGGGCATATACATACACACCGACACATAAGGGTTAATAAATTTAGTTTGTGTTCTTTATATAATATGCTACGTAAGCGTACTATTTTTTGTTTAAAGTCTGTTAACCAATACTCTTTGTTCAGAGGTAAAATTTATTTTTAATATTATTTCTTGTATTTTTAGCCGTTTTATTAATATATTTTTTCTGTGTTTTAATTAACAAATTGCTTTTAACCATTTGTGCATTCAAGCCTCCCGAGAATGCTGCAAATGATAGAATGAACAACGCTGGCAAAAGCTTTACTCAATAAATTTAATTGTTTAACCTTCGGTTTTATTTGTTTAATTTATTTCCTCGATCGAATCATAAAAATTATTACTTTTTGTCATTAGTTATTGCACAATTGCTCTAATGTGTGCCACATGCACCAAAGCATCATATTTGAAAACAGTTTCTATCAGTTTCACCTTTATTGTTTTTAATGTTTTGTCAATATAAAATTTAATATTTTTCGCCCATTTAAACTTTTGGTTGATTTTTTACACTTTTTCTTTGGCATCATTTAATAAAAATACAATTTCAATAAAAAAAAAAATTTTTCACTTTCATTTATATTTTTATAACGTTTAAACATTTTTTGTTTTGCTGGTTTTTATATATTTTAAATTGTTTTAGTTTTATAGAGTGTTTAGTGAAACTAATATTTAATGTTTTTTAACACGCAATTGAATATTGTTTTGCTTTTAGTAATAAATCCATTTAAGACTTTTTGGGGTTAGTTTTAGTTTAGATAGTAATTTCATTTATTTGGTTTCAGACTTTTAATCACAAGTGATTTTTTATAGGTATTATCATGTCATCTAGCGATTAAGAGGAATAAGCGTCAGCATTAAATAAGTAAATAAATATAACAAGCCCAGAATAAAAATGATAAAGCCATTTTGAATGCAGGTGAATGCCATATTATCAAACTTCTAGAAATTTTTCACTCTCGTTAAGCCTTTGAGCAACAAATTAATTTGCAGCACCTCGAGATGATTTTTACTGCATGCAGTAGATCGTTATATTTAAAATCAGAAAATATAGTTCTTGATCTGGTAAGCACTAGACAGAGCTACAAGCCGTATAGTGATTGTTAGTTTTTTGACTTACTCATAGTAGATGAATTAATTGCCAATTGTTACAATGAATTCAATAAAATCTACTATGAAAATTGTGGTTCTGTTAAAGTAACATTTCGTAAAATTCGTAAAATTATTCTCTCACAACATAATCGTCTTCCTGAGGCCGCAACTAAGAATTTGGTCGTTAAATTAAAGTCGGTAGGCGCAATACAAAATGTACGAATACCAACACATATATGCCCAGGTCGATTAACTGAAACCACCACAGCCGTGAGCCACAGTGTTAAGGCAAATACAAATTTGTCAATTCCTTAACGTTCTAAAATATTGAGGTTATCCAAAACCACTACACGGCGAACTTTGCGTAAGGATTTGACTTTGTAGCCTTACAAGATTAAATTGGTGCAGGAATTGAAGCCGACCGACAACTCTTGCCACCATTCGCTCAATTCATTTAGGTACAACCTACCCGCTTTTAAAAAAAAAAAATAATTCTTTCAGACGAAGCCCAACTTCACATGTCTTCTAAAAATCCTATAGCGATTATTGAGAAGCCTTTGCATGCTTAACGTGTCACTGTATGATGTGCTATGTTGTCTGGAGCTGTGATGGGGCCATTGTTTTTTTTTTTTTTTTTTGATGAGGCTAGAATTGCCGTAAATATGAATGGAGCACGCTATGGCGAGACGCTAACAACAATGGCCTATTATTGACGGCGTGAATATCACAGGACGGTCCCATATGTCACGCAGCCAATGAAACGTCTGATTTAACACTATTGAGTAATTTTTGGTATTACTATGCTACGGACAGAATCTATATAAAGCCAATCGGATCGACTTCAGCCTCAAAACTCAAAATCAGTGATGTGATTAATGAAACAATGGCGGTCTTATGTCAAAAAGTGATTAAAAAATTTAATGAAAGAATCGACTTTTATTAGCATGATTGTGGTGTTCAAATACCAAATACTGAGGGATTATAGAAGTATTTCCATTCTAAAAGCGCCATTGTTTTGTGTCCTATGTGGTATGGAAGCGTGATTGGGCCATTGTTTTGAGGATGGAAATGCGGTAATGGTCAATGGCTCACGCTATCGCGAGATAAGATTTACATCTGCACCTGGCTGTAAGCCTTAATCAGATGGTGGTCACACTACTGGGAATGAAAAGCAACGTCATTCACACTCTAAAAAGCCGAGGACTAATTCTAGCAACAGGTCTTTCTTAGTTACAATTTCAGCGGTTCCAAAGCAGGATTGCAAACCACTACTCCTTGCTGAAGAACTGGAGACTATCCAATTCCTGGTCCAGAACAGATGACTAGCATGCTCACTGGTTCCCGCCATTCACCCGTTGATGTTATTAAAACGAGATGTTCCTGGCCCCCATAATCAAATTCATGCGGAGCCCAGCACGATACTCCCGAAGGGCCAACCTTAATAATCAGTCAGAGAAACAGCTAAAAGTCTAAAGAGACAATTAGCGGAACTCTGGAGCTTAGTGACTCCCGTGGAAATAGCGTGGAGCTTCCAGTTGTCACCCTGCTTGCCTTCAGGGGACTGGGCTCCCTTATACCCCCAGCAGCGCAGGTCTAGACGGTTAAGTAATCTATAAGACCGATAAAAATGCCCCTCGGGGGAGCTATCGCGACATGCTAGGAACTCAATTTTGGCATATTTTTGAAGATGTGGATATCACTGGCATTTAACTTCAATAGGACGATGCCACATCTCACACAGCCAATGAAAAGATCAATTTATGCAATAACCAAATTTTCCGATCGCATAATTTTAGGACAATCAGCAGGCCAGCTAGATGGTATGATTTAACACCACTGGATTATTTTTTGTGGGATTATGTTAAGGAGAGAGTCTATACTGAGTCAATCGAATCGATTCTTAAAAACATCGACAACTGTCAGCGTGGTCATGGTGGACATTTGCCAGTTCTGAGCTTTCATTCATAATTCCCGAACTTAGCTCTTGGTAATACAATACAAATTTGAATGATCTTAATTTGGTACTTTGTTTTGTTTTAGAAAACAAACTTCTTGTTAAAAACCCCTTTATTTTAAAAATACTGAAACTTCAAAACGAAAAGGAAGATGTATTTTTTATAAGTTTATTTTTATGAAAATATTTACTTATTTGAATTTTTCAAATATTAATTTGAAAGTAATGCGTTATACTTCTAAAATGTACTTTTCTTACCAGAAATTCTATAGTATTATGGACCACTTGTTCTGCTCATTAAATATATTTAAAATACTTAACAAAAATTTTTCCATATTATTAGCATGACGATTAATGATATGTTCGAAAAACATAAGATCAATTATATGAAAGAGAGTGCAGTTATTCAAAAATTAAGCCGCCATGACGTGTATTTGTGATACTTATTGTCGCAAGTAACTGGAAGAAGCAGATGTTATTAAGTAAATATTCAAGTGTTTAATTGTATGTGTAAATATTTTCAGATAGTTTCAAGGCAAACGCCAAAGATATATAGTGGGTATTCTTAAAAGCGAATAAATAATTGAATAGTCTAGAAAGTTAAATGGTAAATTAACATATAATTTTCCCCTCAGTGGGTTAATTTATCTACCTCATATCAGGCTATTATTAAAATCAAATTTTTGTATAATACACTTAAAATTTTTGCAAGTTTAAACTGAATTCGTCGGTAGTAGCACATTTAGTAATTCCATTCCAGCTGTCCCTGAGATATATTGTAGTTGAAACAATATCATTAATATAGTCCAAAAAGAGCTTGCATGCCGTCTGTATACATTTGGACTTTTCTTTTTTGTAATTACTTCGGTAAATCATTAGCAATTGTTGAAGAGAACTGTTGCAAGATTGAAACCTATGAACTGCCCTCTAATAAGTCTAAAAGTATAAGACTAAATAGTGCAACTAAAGTTAAAGAAATGCAGGAGTTCTTTGTAAATTATGATGTATCGTATTAAAGACTTAAGATGGATTTAAAAGTATTAAAATATTAATGACTCGAATTCCTTACATAAATTTTCACTTACTTTTACAGAAGTTCAAATGTAGCTGTGGTTAATATGAAATCCGGAATGCCTGCTGGATATATTACATAACTTTTTAGTTTATATATTCAATATCTTGTTTATACAAAAGTGTTTTTAAGGCTTAAAATACATCCAAAAAATCACTTGATCGCTATTTGATATTTAAGTTATGTAATGGAAGTTAAGAAATTTTAAAGCGTAAAAAATCATCATTTAAATAATAAATAAATTTTTACTTACCATTCGTTTATTATAATTTGTATATCCTCTTATTATTTTAGTATCCTTAATAATATATCTTGGTATTCCTTTTTAATAGCTATTATGATTGTGATTTATAAATATTATAATAATATTTTTTTAATTATCGTTAATTTATAGAATTTTCAGCTTCACATTATTTTTTATTTATATTTATTTAGGGTTAATTATTGTTTATTTAACTATCCTGTTATGATTGAGATTTGCTTTTAAATCATTCAAATAATTGCATTAAGATAAATAGACGTATGAGTGATATTTAATTTAATATTTTAACTACAACACTATTGATAGATTGACACATTTTTTTGCTTTAATTCATATGCCATAATTAAACGCTTTTTAATGTTTATTTTTATATTATAAATGGAAAATATTTATATATTTTACACACAGCAATTAGATGAGAAATTTTTTTATTTTAATTTAATAAAGCATTTTTGATTTATATATATTTAAAATTGATTTATATTAATCATACGCAGCATTAGTTTAAGATTTACATTAAATTTTTAAATATTTATTAAAAATATTTAAAAGTAAGTAAAGGCTTTGATTAAATATTAATATTTCTTTTCTACTTTAAACACATCTTAATCATTTAACATATTTTAAAAAAATGCATTGACTTGATATGTAATTATTTAATACAAGGATATTTTTTATTTCCAAAAACCCTTTTGATTTTCTTTAATTTTTTCACTTTTCCTTTAAATTTTCTTTCCTTTTTTCTAAAACTATTTCATATCTTTGTCAAGCAAGCTAGTATTTTTTTTTAATAACGCGTTATTTTTTTAAATGTGTTTCTTCGAGTCGAACTGCGTTATAATTACCTGCGTAAAAATTTTTACTACGAAACACGTTCACGCCTCAAAATACCGCCATTGACTAAGTGTTTAGTAGAATTATTTAACATTAAGCCAATATTTAGTTTTTGTGTGCATGTAAGTATTTCTTGTTCTATATTTAGGTAAACAGTCTTTTCAATACTTAAAAATTCACGTGCTTCTATAATTTGAAAAGCTTTTCCATTGAAAAATCTCTTATATCCTTTAGTATGCGCTAAACATTCTCTCTTTTAACATTTTATTAATATATTGCTAGTACAGTTGCTAACTATTTCTCTCTCTCCCTCACGCTCTCTCTCTTTAGTGTTGTTACTCTCTTTTTAATTTCGTATACATTCTTATATTTAAGCTCAGTGTGAAAGATGTATGTGGATAACAAGAAATTATAACGTGGACTACCACAATGTTGTTAAAATTGTGCTTTTTATGTTAGTTGTAACCGTAAACACTTAATTTCTGATTTTTTCCCATTACTGTTGTTTTTCTTTCGTTTGTTGTGTTTAGGTGTAGTTTTTTTAAACAGAGAGCCAGGATATTAAACAAGCACAATTAGGTTTGTGTATTTAATAAAGTGGCTAATGATAATTTTAAATCTTACGACACAATATATATTCTTCATATATATTTTATTATTTGATTTAGTCTTATTAAGATGTTATCAAGCTAAAAAAAATTCATTATTAAGCGTTCTATAAATCACTCTGAAGTAAGAAAAAAAGCTTGAAAATTTGTTTGATATCTAAAGAACTACATCCAGATCATTGAACCAAAAGTACATAAAACAACAATAGTTAACCGAAATTATCTTAAATGATTCTCGCGACATGATTGAATCAAATATCAAGAATATCCTAAAGTTTGTAAAAAAAGGAGCACTTGAGTTAAATGAATTGAAACGATATATTTCTATAATAATAATAGTTATTTGATCTTTTTTTTTATTTTTTAGTAGTTAATTATTAAGCACCAGGACCTATTAGGTTCTAGGTCCTAATGCTTAATAATTAACTACGAAAAGATATTTTTTCTATTCTAAAATTCAGCTTATATTTATCATTCTTTTTTATAATGGGCTTATCGTCAAAGAATCTTATAGAAGACAAATGAGAAAAACTAATTTTAAAACAAATTTCAATATAGGAAGAAAAGATATCTACAATTTCATACAAAAAACGGTGTTTATGCCCGCTAAATATTTTCTTTATTTCCCAATTACAGTAATTAAAATTTATAATTTGTGAACTTTTTTGGAGTAAAATGAAATTTTATTCAATTAATTATTAATGCAAAACATATTATATTATTATTTTTAATTACATTATATATTTCATTGAAACTGTTTGTTAAATTAATTTCACCCAAAACAAATGAGGTTGTTCCTACGCAAGATCCTGGCACAATGTGTACAATATTTGATAGATCCTTATATAACAACATATTCGCCGTTCTTTATCTGATTGGGTTTTTGCTTATTTCTAAATATTTTAGTTAAGTATGGAACAAGCTTTTTATCTTTTCAACTATTCAAGTATTACACAAACCAGGTAGGCCCCAATTAGGGGTAAAGTAGAAAGACGATAAAAGGTTAATTTAATTAATTAACCTTTTATCGTCTTTTATCGTGCATCAAAAAAAAATTCAAAAGAGCTGAAGCCACTGATAGCTGAACAAAGAAAACGGATATTCATTCTTTCGAGCCTATGCTGCTTATAAGAGTCAAACTGGCAAAATTATGAATATTCAATCAATAAAGAAGAGAAAACAGGACGAAAGTTAGTAAAAGTATAATTTCTTCATGCATAGAAAAAATATTATTGTTGTATTGAATGTTCTGTTTTGTTATGCAATGCTATATTCACAATAACAACATATGTCTTTGTTGACCACATTGTATTTATGTGAAAATATACTTTAGTCAGTATAAACACGTTCTACTTGTCTTTGACCATTTAACCTGCATAAGATATAAATAGATTAAAAAGTTTTAATAAAACTCTTACCACAATCAACATTTTATAAATATAGAAGTGAAGAGCTGGCACAGAAATTAAGGGAATATGTATCGGTTTTTCTCTTTCTTTTTCATTTTTATATGTTATGAGATTTTTGTTTTTAATATTATGGTCACCCATTGTAATGCTATTTTATTCTTATATCATTGATATAATTATAATTTAAAATATTAGCATCAGGTAGTATAAACAAAACCTTACTTTAACATTGATCATATGACGAACTTATATAAATATAATCTAGTTTCCCAGGAGGTGATTTCATTTATCACATATTATGCAAAATAAATTTTTGTATACTTATATTTTAGTTATAGTTATAACTTACAGTATTCCTATCAGCTTTTAGTATATACTGAATCTTGCTTTAATATTGGTCATATTAGTTAGTCAACTTATATAAATATAAAATTGTTCCTCAGAGAGTATTTTTACTAATCGCATATTATACAAAAAAAATTTCATTTGTATTCTTATATCATAGATATGTTTATAACTTACAATATTACACAGTATCAGCTAGTAGTGTAAAATGAATCTTACTTAATATTGGTCATATGACTAATTTTTGCAAATATAAACTTGTTCTTTAGAGAGTGATTTTTCTAATCGTATATTATGCAAAAAGAAATGTTATAACTTGCAATGTTAGTATCAGTTTGTAGTATAAGCAGAAAAATTAAAAAATGCTTTATTTTCCCTTTGAATTTCGACAAAAATGTGCACTACGTAATGATTTAATTTAATTCTTATTAAAAAAGTAATTTCATTGTTTACCTTAACTAAATAGTATGATAAAAAAAGCATCACGCGAAAATAAAAAAGTGCGATCGTCAGCAGTCACAGCCCACTAACGCATACAATCAAAAGTTCATTAAAAACGATTACGCTCTTTGAATATACCTCAATTCAATAGGTGCTCTGAAGTTAACATAATTACCTATCTTCAAGCGATTTCGTTTAATTAATAAGTTTTTGAATTATTGGTCATTAATTAATACCCGTGGTATTAAAACATACAATGTGTCCACCTGTTTTTTATAATTTTTGGTTTAGTGAAGGAGAGTGTGATTTGTTTTACATTCGCATCTGGCTATGTAGCCTTAATCAGATGGTGGACAAACCACTATAGTATAATTTGGAACGTCATATCTGCATCCTAGATAGCCGAAGGCATAATTCTAAGCAACAGAACCACCTAGTTGCAACTTTAATGATTCCAGGACAGGGCTGCAAACCATCACACCTTGCTAAAGAGTTGGAGACTTTCTAACTCCTGTCCAGAACACATGTCAAGCATGCTTACTGGACTGGATCATTCACTTTGCGTCTCATTATCAGTGAAATGATCCTGGCCACCACAATTTTCATAAATCCCTTATGGGGCCGCAAAACCACAACCACCACGATACTCCCACATAGGGGCCATCCTTAATGATCAGTCAGAGAACTATTATAAGTCTAAAGGGACAAATAATGAACTCTGCGGCTCACTAATCCCCGTGGAAATAAAGTAGAGCTTCCAGTTGTCTCCCTGTCTGACTTCAGGGGACTGGGCTCCCTTTTTCCCCAGTTGCACTGAGTCTAGATAGTGGAATATTCTATAAAGACCGTATTTATATGCCCCTGGGGGGATTTAGTGAAGGAGAATGGATCTTATATTGATTAATGTTTCATTTAATGTTGGCAATTATGTATGGAATACAATATCAGATAATTCTCCGCCCCTGCTCGCCTATTATATGCGAGCCCTTTTTCATTACGATTGTTTGAACGTTTGTGGATTGTTTGCCTAAACCTTGCTTTTCAGATATCCCCACAAAAAGAAGTCCGGAGTGGAAAGAGGTCTCGCAGTAATTTCATTCTTATCCTTTTTGTTAATACTACAAGTCCACCAATCATATCAAGATATCGCTCGCTTTTCTTAGTTACCGTTACGTTGTTTTCATTTTCAAAGGAGTAAGGTCTAATGATTCCTTTTGCCAAATTGCACATCAGACTGTCATTTTCAATGGATGCAAGGGTGACTGTTGAATAATTTGATGATTTCCCATTCTCCAGAACTGACTATTCTGTTTACTCACATATCCATTCAAATGAAAATGTGCCCGTTACTCATTTAAATTTTTACGTGAAAATCGGGGTTGTCATGGGTGAGGTGTAATATGCTATTGTGGAAGAATATTTTATGTCAACCGAATCGTATATGGAAAGAAATCCAAATCCTTGTGCAAAATTGTGGAGACCAAGCTCTTAAATATGACGGCGAATTGAGGTTGATGAACGCTTTCTTGAGCGGCATTAATGTTTTCAGACGATCCTGCAGGTCGTTGTGATCCATGCTTGGGCCTAGCACCTACAGAAATCAAAATGAAAATATTTCAGTACATGATAAACAGTGCGTTTTGTTACCACATGTCTACTTCAAAGCTGCCAAACATGAACTGTCAACGCTAAGGTTTACCAAAATGGCGATAGAATAAGGTAGTACACATTCTCGTCGGACACCCTATAAAATTGCGACATATTTAATTCTACTCTTATAACTTCTTCTGGAATATCTCTTTTTTTTGTTTTATTTATTGTTAAATATCGTGGTTCTTAGAAATCAAAACTTTAATTTCATCTACTTAGGTACTCTTTGTGACGCAAATTATTAAAGTTAAAATTTCTTTAAATTATTTTTTGTTTTCTCCTCAACAAAAATAACTTTAGCGTAATATTTACAAGCGTGAACATTTAATGCTGAAACTGGTGTTCAAATATTAAAATAATGTCATAAGAGAAAGTAGCAAATTTCCCTACTTAAAACGATGCCACAAATTTAGTATAAATATTTTTTGTATAATAGTTTTACATTGTTGAATGTTTTCCCTCAACTTAAATCTAATTGCACAGCTGTGTATTAACAATAACATGAGTACTGTGCAATAAAAAAAATCCGCAGAAAAAATGTAACCAAGGGCTAATTATTTTTATGTTTTAATAACTAATTTTTTAACGGTTTCATATTATTTCATTTCACATCTTTTTATTTAGAGGTTTTTTTCATTTTTTCTTTGAGAGAGCAACATTTAAAGTAAAAAAAACCACTAAATTTGTACAAACTTGTATAAATTCGTACAGAAATTTTATAGCAACAACATGCAAATAGGTGCAAGTACAAATGTTAATATTCGTATTATTTTCCACTGTTACAAACACATTTACTTGTACTGCACTAAAAATGTACACAGAAGAATACACATACATGAGTGGTTATGAGTGTATATACTGTTATCCCTTTTAAAGCTTGGTAATACTTTAACAAAAGTAAACTTATTATGTGAAAGAATGTTCAATATTTAAAAAAATTTTTTAAAAAAATATTCATTATCATTTATCATTCTTTCCGAAACCTTTTAAATTCAATGCCCAGAAGTTATGTTATATAGAGTTTTTAAAATCAAACTTAAAATACTAGAGTAAGTGGTAGATTTCAGATTTTGCCTTTTAATGAGCCGATATCGGTTTTCAAAGCCCACAATTAAGCCGAGAATAACAATATTTTGTTTGTAATGGTATTTTATGTTGATTCGTTAGACTGACTTAAGTTATAATCAATAGTTCGTGTATGCAGCAGGACTGTAAAGTTACATTGCAAACATTATAATTATCCTAAAATGGCAAAGTTTTGGAGTACGCTATAAAGATGATTGTATAATTAAAAAATAAATGATAGATAGTCAGGTTAAATTTTAATATGCTGCCATTGAGGCCAACAAATAAATTCACTAAAGCAATATTACTGATACCTCAAATAGTTTATACTTTAATAATTTCGACGCATTTTCATAACAAATGTATTTTTTAGTTTAGTTCTATTATCCAAAATCAGTTTTTTTAATTTCAAATCTAAATATTTCTTGAATTGAGTTGTTTGGTTTCCAGTATATTGTTGTCTTTACTGTTAAAATGTTGTGAATAATTTTAGTCACAGAAAGTTACAAATGTATTTTTCAAGCTCTTTTTATTTAATTTTAAGTTTAAGACAAAAATCGAATTTAATTAAACTGCAATTCTCCATGGCAAAATTTATGCGATTCGAGAAATTTCAACTTAAATTATAAATATAGTATACTCCCTTGGCTGCCCACATCAGAGGCCACAATATTTCAGCTTCCTAATTTTATCACAAATAATTAGCCAAATCTGCATGTAGTGTTGTTATGTCTTCTCTACATTTTATATTTCGGCGTATACTTTTAGTCTGCCCAAGTAGGTGTTTCTTATGTGAGAATGCCCGCAAATGTTCATACATTGCCTCAATATCTTGTTTATTCTAACATGCTATTGTTGCTTACTGGTGTGTTGTTTCCTCTAAGAGGAGGTGTCCGATACTTTCATGTTACAATGGGTTTTAAATTACCCTTCCCCTTGCCCATTCGTTTATAACGTCGATTATACATTTTCACAGTGATTCTACAAATAACTTTCGGAAATAATGCATTTCATGCTTGTGCATGATCAGCTGCATTTCAGCCTATAGTTGCGGATTCTAACTGGACTAATTTCTTAAACTTAAATCCTTTTGTTTAAAAGAGCTACTGCACAGATTTATTTCGCGTCCCTAACCAAGCATCGTTGAGAGTCCATGGTCAGATTTTAATAAACAAAAACCGGTAGTCAAACTGAAGAATTACTACTAGTCAAACAAAAGTCCGCTTCACAGTTCCTCTTAGACATGCATTCTTACCGTATGTTATCTGCTATCTATATATTATTTATAGAGTTGAAACCCAGCAACTCTTCTTTTTTTAGCAAAGACCGATGATGAAATAAGCTGTCAGCTTATGTGTCGAAAAAATAAGTTAGCTTGCTTTAGAAATTAAAAATGTGTGACAGAAACATCGGCAGACCTACACGATTTATTAAGGTTTTAAAAAATAATAAATATCTCTTATTCTTTTTTACTGTCTTTTTAAATTAAATTAACAATATATATTTTTTTTCTTTTCGATATTTCGCTTACCTATGGAAACAAAAATTATGTTAAAAAAATTATGTTAATAATTTTTGTTTTCAAAAATAAAAATTTTTTTCCTGAAGAAGCTTTCCATAGGAAAGCGAAATATCGAAAAGAAAAAAATATATATTGTTAATTTTATTTATTTTATTCGACCTTTAAGGAATGTATATTTATATTTCCTTTTTCTTCGGGCTCTAGGTCAATATTGTTTATTTAAATAAAACTCTTTTTTGTTTTATTAAATGATAATTATAAAACAAAAAAGAGTTTTATTTAAATAAACAATATTGACCTAGAGCCCGAAGAAAAAAGAAATATAAATATATAAGAAATATAAATATATATATTGTTAATTTAATTTAAAAAGACCGTAAAAAAGAATAAGAGATATTTATTAAAGATAAAAAAAGGTCGATTACAAAACAACAAAAAAGGTTTTAAAAAATTTTATAAGCTTTTAAATTTTCTATACAATTAGTATTTCGTTTTGACGTTTAGATATCTTGACTATGGCACCCAAATATTCTGCTACGAAGATGCTTAGTTTAAGTTATAAAAAGTTAATTATCACTACAAAAAATAAAGTGAAAATAGACCTGTTGTGTCTATTACCAAATCAAGAAGACTGATATTAAAAATTTGGTCGTTAAATTTGAGTCGGAAGACTCGATACAAAATGTGCGAACACCACTAAGTATTCGACCGAGCCGTTCAACTGAGCCGCAGTGTCGAAGTAGTACAACAAAGTTATAACTTTCCCGGCGGATACTCTGTACTTAATTAAGGTGTCAATAAAACTAGAGGGAAACACAAAGTTATATTAATTAAAAAATGTATACTACGTGAGCATTATCAACCGATTCTAAAAATTATTTATGCTATTGTATAATATCTAAATAACAGCTTCATCATTTCCGAACCTTCTTGGTTTTTTTCATATTTAAATAGAAATATAAGGGTTACCCCTTAAAGCATAGTTGATTGTAGCTTTTGAGTGGAACCAGCGCAATATTGGCGTTGGTGTACTCACAATACCAAAAATTTCTTAAATCAAACCTCAAAACCTGAAAGTTATATGGGCAAACTTATTTAACGCATACAAATTATCTATTGAAATATTATAGATATAAACTTCATATTTATGAAGGGTGTATATTGCCTATGTCTTCTAAGTGTAATTTTATAAATTGCAAGGTGTTTCCAAAAAAAATGTAAAATTGATAAATATAGGTTTACCTTTGGATCAGTTATATACAGACTTTTGAAATTTTTCATAGAGTATATACAGCGAGACGTCCAATAATGGCAATAATGTAGGTGAAAATTAATACCACAGGATGTCTCCTACAAAGCATGGTCATACACACATAACTTTATCTCTTAAAACTTATTCAGGTATAATTATTTTTGGATTCTTTCAAGTTCACGTAACAACTTCCAGGAAATCAAATTTAAATCAATTCATAACAAATTTGCTATAGTATTTAAAAAATATTTCGAAAATTGCTTAACATTTTTTTACAAAATTCTAAAGATGTAATCGTGCGCATACTATCTACCGCATTGTTTTGATAACATCTTGATTTTACACTCGAATATTATAATCTGGATTTTACATTGTTGCTGGTAAAAATGAGCATTTTCAAATGGCTTTGTACAAAAATGAAAGCCGTTTTTTAATTTATGAAACAAGCCTGCGGTCGACATTTCTAGATAGAGGCCAGTTTTATTAAAAATAACTGATTTATTTGATATTTACCCACCTAATTTTCAGTCAAAAGTATACAAATTTTTTGTGTCGTTTGTGAGGCCACGGAAAGCTAACAATTGTGAGGCACTGAATGCGTATTAGAAAACGATAATTAATAAAAATATATAAGAAATAATATAGGGAGCAGCTGTGATTTTCTTTCAGTTTGTGATATTTCTTCTATACTCTTTTCAAAAGATTGATCTTTTAACACGCTTTACAATAATAATTTGATTAACGTTGGTTTTGGCACTATTGAAGACTTATTTCATATAAAATCGTAAACACACAGCACCATTAAAATTCGCTCAGAGATACTTAATCATGCTTTAAAAGAGCATCCCGTAAATTCATTTCTTAAAACTAAAAAAAAATTAAAAGAAACAAAACACAAATTTCCTCATATGAATGCAGTTGATTATGTTTATGGCGGACAGTACAATGGCAACACGGAAGCCAGTTATAAGAGTGACTTGGCATATTCTTTTTTGTTAATGCACTTATTCATACAGTCACATGTGAGTTGGTTTGTTAGTTGATATCCGTTTTTTTTCATTTCTTTTTTTTTGTTTTGTCTTTTTAAAGCAGGGACTTCTTCTGTTCAAGTTACTATCAAAAGCACTTAACATACTCTTAACTTACAATAGCATTTATAAACTACACATGCATCATATGTGCGACTGTTAGTTGTGAGTTTGTGTGATGGTGCCCGTAAATAAAAACAAGAAACCTCAACTCAACAACTGATGTGTTGGTATGTTGCCATTAAAAAAATATTCGTTTTTGTCTGAAAACAGGCGCATAAAAATTGCTGCACAAACACAAATTACAGTGTTTTACATGTAAAAGTATATGGGTATATATTTTTATCATTCACCCTTGTTGATACAAATATAAAAAAATAATAAAGTTTAAAATAAGCGAAAAATATGGAAAATATTATGGCAGAAACTCTCTCCGTAACGGTGTCATATAGTGGTCGTTGTAGTTGTTGTCGTTGTTAGTGTTATAAATTTCTGTGATAGTTTCAGTATGTTGCACAAAAATATTCACACATGTTGTAACCTTGCCATAGACACACACATATTTACAAACGTAAACATACATACATACATGTGAGTATGTATGTATGTATACGTGGCATCATGTATGTATACAAGTGGCATCTGCTTTCGACACCTTAATATATGGGTAATATTTTTTAACAGGGGTTTCTTTTAGCATTTTTTTCATTTTCATTTGCATTTGCCTTCACATTCTTTTACTTTTTGCTCTTATACTTTATTATAGTTCGAATGTATTGGAAAATTCAAAAACCTTTAGGATGTACAAGTTATGACGATAAAAATATGAAAACAAAATAAAATAATTGGTAATGATCGGTTATTTGGTGGCTGTTAAATACTAAATAAAAGTAAAGGATTTTGAATGAAATACAATAATATTCAAAAGAAGTTTATTAAAACAGATTTTTTTAAGGGAAAAATTAATAATATACAGCATATCAGTTTAAGAGTTTGAAATTGCCAATTTGAAATCACTATATCTGTAACTGATTCCTAAGGCAGCTCATCTAGAAGTCTTTATCAAAATGTTTAAGAAAAAGCAAATTTATTATTCATTAAGTACAAAAGTTATACTATTATTATATTATAATTCTTAACATCTACTATTTCGAAGTCAAACCATAACTAGCACGCTTAGCAATTTTTCTTCGTCAAAAATTCTAATGTATATACAAAATGTGGAAAGCAAAACGCAAAGCAAATCTATAGTGTAATATCTGCGCTTAGAAATTTCTAAGTCTAAAGTTGACAATGCATTAGATACTGATGTGCTGGTTGTTTGTTCTATTTTGTTAGTTTTTTTTTCTATTTTCAAGAAAATCTGGCGGTTTAATATTTTTTTAATTTTTGTTCAATGCACAAAGCTGACGCTTCTATTTATTATAAGTACAACTATGAGTAAAACCTAAACGCTAGAAATTTAGTTTTATTTATTGTTTTCCCTCACAGTAAATGTTCTGCCAGTGTCATACTGATTTTTATGCAAAAGAATTAAATGCGCAGAGTCTTTTTGGTAATTAAAAAAAATTAAATTATTTTTTCTTGCTTCACTAATTAAAAATTTAATCATTCGCGATTGCAAGATTAATAATTGTCTTTTTTAATTTAATATTAAAATACAGTTATATATAATTTCTAAATTGAAAATATAAATATTGTTGCGAAGGTAATTTATTATGTTTTAAAAGAAAATAGTTAACAAAAAAAGAAGAAAAGTAAACGACCCACTGTGCATTTTACAAACTGTGTAGTTTTCTAGGAAGCCTTGTACACACAAGACAACAACAACAACATGCTTATGAGAAATTCTACCAAAGAAGTAAACAACAGCAAAAAACAAAAACAACTAACACAGAACAAAACACACAGCTAAGCAGGCGCCTAAGCTGCATGATAGCAACAACAACAATATTGGGTAATGTTAAAGTAGAATATTCTTGTATGTGCAAAAACCGCTTAAAACAACTAAGCACCACTTGCTGGGCAAATTAATTAATTCAAGATGAGTCATCAGAGAGTAAAGACAACAAAGTTATTAACGTATTTATTTTTTGTGTTTTTAGTGTAAATAACTCGTTAAGTTTATACCTTTTATTTTTATTGCAAAATAAATAACATCGGATATTAGAGCTTTTAAATTAATTACAAGTTTATTTACTTTAAGCGCACACAAAGTTGACACTACAGAACACTTTACTTAAGATGCACGTCTTTAATTCACAAAGTTTATTTTTTAACTAACTAACTATCTACTCAAGCGCTGCCTTTTATATTTGTCCACCAGAGGTCTAGAAAAATAAAGAATCTTTTACTCCCTTTATATCACATTTTGTTGTTGCTATGTTATTCATTCAATGTTTTTAATTATTCTTTTTATGTTGATAAAGTTTCTCTCTGGAATTTATTTTAAGATAGTTGTTGTTGTCTTGTGTACATAAGATTTCTTAGAAAACTAGGTGATTAGTACAGCATAACCAAGTTTCTACCTTATTACTTAATTATTTTCTTTTAAAACTTAAGCAAGACACATCCGTAATATATTATAAATTTTATATAAATTTTTTTGATAACCGGTAATTTCTCTCTTTAAGCGAACAGTCAATCTATAATGGCAAATTTCTAATAATCATTATATTCCATACTTTCTGTAGTACAAAGTCTACTTCTTGTTTTATTCTTAAAAATTAAAAAAGATTTAAATTTAAAAAAAAACTAATGAATATACAATAATGTCAGAAAATGTAATAAAAATTCTTCGGCAAAGCGTGTATAAACAAACGATGATATTTTAGAGCCATTGTCAAACACATAACTTTCGTAAAATACTATAATTTATAAGGAAAAGAAATGTAATTCTAATATTTGGCGATTCCTTTTCCTTGTTTGGCATTTTATAAATGTCAAAATACAGAATTACAAATTAAGCCTTGACAAAACAATGTTTCTAAAATTAAAAATTTTCTCCTTTAAACAGTTCTGCTGCAAAAACTATACTAATATTTTTAAAATAAACTTACTGCATTTAAGGGTATATTAAGGACAAAATCATAGAGATATATACTAAACCATATTGTGGTATACACATTTTCTGCTACGCACAATATGACAAAAATTAAATACTTTCAAGCATGCAAAAAACATTTTAGGGTATTTGGAAAAATAAATCATTCTGCTGTAATAACACATGCAAAATCTACCAACATCAACATTTAAGACTGCAAGACTAACTAAAAATAAATGAATTCGAATATACTCATATACACTTTAAAATTGGAAGAAGAAAAATGAAAATATTATGAATATGTTAAAGTGAAAGGATACTGCAATATTAACAACACTAACAGTAACAGTAAAGAACGGCAACATTGTAAAGGATATTGTTGGTTGATAAATGGCACTGGGTCAACATTTCCAATAATAATACAAAAGAAGAGGAACGAAAACACACACACGCATGCAGACACATACACACTCATATATATATATATATATATACAAACAGATACCATAGCAAAAGTGGTACATTGAAATTTTCTTTTCAAAAATGCTGCAAAAGCCCTGTCATGTTATGTGCAAACAAATATATCAAACATTGAAAATATTGACTACAAATTTGTAATGTTTATTTATGGATTTTTCATTTATGTAGTCAATTAGCTTAAAAGGTAAGAACAACAACAACACAATGTTAACAATTTAAATTTGTGGGCTTTTTTAAAAAAAGCGGAATTTTTGAATTTATAAAGACTTTAAAAAAGATAGAAAATTAACGAAATGGCGAAGTTTATGAAAAGTAAGTGAAACTTTATTATGATTTTATTTTACTTTTTTAAAAGTCCACAGGTAGAATGGAATATTAAAGTATCAAACTACGAATTTTTCGTTTCAATAAATAATAGTCAAATAGAGATTTATTTCCCCAAAATTTAATGAAACTTCTTTTGTAGAAAAGCAAATTGTGTAATAGTGTACTGCTATCAAATATCTCTTAACAGTTTTATCCTAATTTCTTGAATTATAACTAAAAAAATTCCATTCATCGGATTACCAGTGCCAAGTTCGAAAATTCGATTACAGGAATTATTTGGACAATAGCAGGTATTTCTTAAAACTAATTTGAAATAATTTGTGCTCAAATCCAGACAAAAAACTTAAAAAGGCTTTTTGAACCAGAATTTTGTATTCTAAAAAAAAAAATTTAGCTTAAGATAATTAATATTTAAGAGTAAGTAAGATTTGAAGCATAATTGAGTAAAAACATTTTAGGCGTTAAAGTGGTATTTGTGCGTGTCTTAAAGTGAATAAGTCATGTAATTAGTTTTAATAGGTCTAAAGTGTTACTGTTTTGTAATAAAATAAAATTTTATACAACAAAATGGTGATTAAAGGAATATTAAATGAAGTAATTCAGAATATAACAATATCATTTAAATAGCAATTTCAAAATTTATTTATAATAAATAAGTATTTATCTTTTTCATAGATCTTTATTAATTTAATTTAATACTTACAAATTCAATATTTCGCTTTCCTTTCGAAAGCTTCTTCAGGAAATTAATTTTTATAAAACAAAAAATTAAAAAATTGTTAATAGTTTCAATAGAAGACCTATAAAAACATAAATGTTTATTTATTAAAGAAGAAACAAAGTGGAATAAAAAATAAAAAAAAAGAAATTTATTTATTGTAAAATAAAAATCAAACATAAAACAATTTTTTTTTTATATTAAATGAAGTAATTTTATTCGGCATCTATATTAAGAGACCTACTAGCTCTAAGTAATAATTGCTTGTTTTAATAATTTATTGCTAAAACTAATTAACAATTTTAAGCCACCATTAGCTGTATGTATTTGCTCTTATTTTGATCTTTTATGGATTTGACAATCACAATCACTTTTTTGTATTTTAGTAGTTATGGAAAAAGTAAAAAGAATGGCGTGAAATAAATGCGCAAAAAATCAAACAACAAACACCAAAAAAAAACAAAACTATTTAATTTTACACTTCAATATATTAAAGGGTGTTTTTTTAAGCCCGATAGAACTTGAAATTGTAAAAAATAACACAAAAAATTAAATTGTAATTAAAATTTCTTTTTTATTTAAAGGATCAATACGTGACATTAACATTTGAAAATGATTTCGGGCATATGGGCACCGCGGCTGTTCTTGACGAAGCGCATTCTGGACATCCAATTTTGGGCCACTTTTTCGAGCACTGCTGGGCGTATGTCACGAATAACACGAACAATGCTGTCCCCCGAGGCGTCAATTGTTGCTGTTTTATCAGCATAAGCCAGTGACTTCACGTAGCCCCACAGGAAATAGTCGAGTGGCGTCAAATCGCACGACCTTGGAGGCCAATTGACAGGTCCATTTCTCGAAATCAACTTATCGCCAAATTTTGATTTCAATAAGTCGATGGTTGCGTTCGCTGTATGGCACGTAGCGCCATCCTGTTGAAACCACATCTTGTCTGGATCAATGTCATCCATATTTTCAAACAAAAAATTATTGATCATGGTGCGGTAACGATCTCCATTGACCGTAACGCGAGCTCCGGCCTCATTTTTGAAGAAATAAGGTCCGATGATGCCACCAGCGTGAAAACCGCACCAAACGGTGCATTTTTCTGGATGTAATGGAGTCTGTAGGGTCTGTTGTGGATTGGTCTCACTCCATATGTGGCAATTTTGCTTATTAACAAACCCGTTAAGCCAAAAATGCGCCTCATCGCTGAACACAACAACGGGTCAGTTGCCAACTGCTCTAGAGCCCAATCGGCGAAAGAACGACGCATATAATGGTCTCGTGGCTTCAATTCCTGCACCAGCTGGATCTTTTACGGGTGTAGGTCGAGATCTTTGCGCAAAATTTTCCACGTAGTGGACGGACAAAGCCCCAATTCCTGCGACCGACGACGAATTGATAAATTTGGATCTTCTTCCACACTTTCGTTTACAGCGGCGATATTCTCTTCAGTACGCACATTCCTTCGACGTGTTGGTGTTATTGCATCCTCTAGAGAGTATGTGGTACGAAATCTATCGACGAATGGCTTGTTCAGATGCACGATTATGTACGCCATAAAAATGACGAAGTCGTCTATAAGTTGCGCGAATCGACGACTGATTTTCAAAGTAAATTTAGATAATTTCGTAGCGTTGTTCAAGCGAGAGTCTATTCATGATGATTTGTCAGAGTATACTGAAACAAATAAAAAAAAAATGTTTCATAAAATTTTCATTTTTTGTGTTACTTTTTACAATTTAAAGTTCTATCTAGCTTAAAAAAACACCTTTTATATGCAGAGCTCTTATTGTCAAACGTGTTAAAAGAACATTGTAACGTTTTTCCTTGTGACGGTTCATTTTGAGAAAAAGTAGGACACATTTGAGTTTTGTTGTTGGTTTTCTTGTTGTTTTCGTTTGTTTGCAAACTTTTCTATTTTTTGATGTATATTTTTAGTTTCGAATGATTTGAAATATTTGGTACGTTTTTATGCTTCCGTACAGAAAGCGTATGATCATTCCCTATTACTCTTATGTCCGTCCAGTGTCACAGAGCTGTCCCTAGAATGATAATAGATAGCCACTCGAAAGTTTTAACAAAAGCTTTCGATATAATAATATATTGTTATATGTGTTCCTTTAAACAAATTTGTAATTCCTTTATTGCAAAATAACAACACAGTAATTTAGAGTTTTAAATTATGTTAAATGATTTATTTACTTTCAATACACCAAGGTAATCATGAGGTAACTTTGTTGTCTTTACTCAATGATGACTCAACTTCAATTAATTCATTTGTCCAGCAAATGGTGTTTATATAGTTATTTTGATCGGTTAACAGAAGAAACTGCTATTAATATTTTTAATTTCTATAGAGTTTAAGAGAAAATGTGTTGCTTAACCGGCCAACATAAACAAAGAGAACATCACAAGTTTCATCAAATCAAATTTACGTTGAATGATTACATGTCACTCCTCGTATCCAACTAGTTGCTTAAATAGGTATTAGGATTATTTATAATATCAATAATAAAAAAAATATGAATGCACTCTTTGTGATAATGACTGTAGCGATATAGAAAATGCTGCATTACATTCTGCTAGTAACAAGTTTTTTCTGATTTCTTTGTAAAAAATTTAAAAATTAAAATATACGTAAAACCAACTTCGATTTAAAATTTATTTGGTCCTTTTAAATTTCTATTTCTTACGTTCAAATTAAAAAATTGAAAAAGATTTTCGTTTCATTTTCTTTATTAATATTTAAGGAGCTGAAGGTAAAATTATGTCTGCCCTCCATCAGATACTTGTGTATTTTTATGTCTGAAGTATATAAATACCAATATGCCTCAATATTTCTTTAATAAATATTAAATTGCTGCAAACAAAAACCGAACTTCCAACAAAGAATGCCAGTAATTTGGTAAAGAAGTAGTAAACGAATGTAAGAAAACAACAACAAAAACATCTTTAAAGACAACCTTTTTCTTCAAAGTGTCACTGAAAGGACCAAGTTTTTATTATACTTTATTTTTTGTTTTACAATTTCAAAGAAAACCTATGTTTATAATATAGAATTTCTAACATATGGGGAAACCAGAAACACAAATATCTACGCGCATACAAACAGTAACTGTGTGTGTGTAAACGTTTGCGTGTTTTATATTCCGTATGCATGTGAATGGTTATTTTGTACATTACTTTATACTATCGTAGATCTTTCAATTTGTCTCTTCTTAAAAGTATACTTAGGTTTTACAAACATTTCAAGTAAATAAACAAACAAACAAACAAATAAATGTACAAATAATAGCACGGCTAAATATATAATGATCTAAATGGATAAAAATACAGTGAAAAAGAGAACTGTAAAGATATTTGCTTCTAAATTTAAAATGTTAATTATAAAATTAATTTAGAGTGTAAGATAATTATTTTATAGGAAACTTTGTGTTAGAAGAACACAGTTATTTAATTTTTTCTTTGAATACCTTATTTATTTAAGGAAACTTATTTTTAATGAGGAAATTGATATAGATGGAGAATTATAAATTTATTCATCACTGTTTCTTGATATTTTTGGTTTTTAAAGTTATAAATATATGTGTGTTCTCCACTTTTAAATATTTCTATAGTATTTTACAGTTTATGCTTCACTTATTTAAGTTTTTTATGCGACAGTACGATTGTTGAAGTTGGAGAAAAGATTGCGACCAAAGAAATTTATAGAAAATTTAGCATTTTATTGAAAATAGCTGTGACGTATTAAACTGTTAACAATTATTAATTTTTAATAAATAGAATTATTTCAATAAGAAAAATTTAAGCATAAAAAAAGTTGAGTATATACTACTTACCCCTAGGAGTAGCAAGAACCTTAGCACGAAGACGCTCTCGTATAGATTTATTTTCGCGCCTTAGTGCATTGATACACGCAGATCTCGCCCTTTTGCGTAGCGAGTCAGTATCTGTGTTTTTGTTTCTGCGCCAGATACTGAATGTTTTCTCTCTTGATCTGACTCCATTTTGGCACGTCTGATTAAACCAAGATTTCGATATGGTTTTAATCGAAATTCCTTTGGATCGAGCAAAAGCTTTCATTCCAAACAAAATGATGCTTACCACCATATCCGCCATGGCATCGTAATTATTGTCCAACAAACAAAGTTTTCAATGATTCAATTAATTTTAATAAGGGTTTTTCAAAAAGAAGTTTTTTCTAAAACAAAATAAAACAAAAAGTTTGAATTAAGGTGATTCAAATTAATAAATATCTTTTTTCTTTTTTAAAATCTTTTTTATATATTATTAATTATAATCTTTTGTTTTCAAAAATATAAAATTTTTTCCTGAAGAAGCTTTCCACAGGAAAGCGAAATATCGAGAAGAAAAAATATATAAAAAAGATCTTAAAAAAGAAAAAAGATATTTATTAAAGGTTAATAAAAAAAGATCGTTAAAAAAAAACTATGGTAATTCAAACTTTTATTGTATTACGAAGAGAAAACTTCGGCAATTATGAATGAAAAATGATATATAGCAAATATCCACCACTACCACGCTGACAGATATCGATTCTTTCATCAACATTTTTAATCACTTTTTGGCAAAATGGCGGTCCTATTTCGTTATTCACATTACGGATTTTGAGTTTTGAGGTAGAAATCGATTCGATTGGCTTCGTATAGACACTGTCCTTAACGTAACGCGACAAGAAATAATCCAGTAGTATTAAATTACACGATCTGGCTGTTCAGTTAACTGCACGGGAAATATGGTTCACCATAATTTGATCATTTCATTTAGTGTGTGACTAGTGGCATCGTGCTGTGAAAGCTACATGTCAGTAATATCCATGTCGTCCGTAATAGGCCAAAATTGAGTTCTTAGCATCCCGCGAGAGCGTAATCTATTGACCGTTACCATATTTTCAGCCTCACCATCGAAAAAGAATCGGCTCAATCACGACTCCAGACCACTTAGCACACCATACAGAGACCCGTTGGGAATGCAAAGGCTTCTCAATAATCGCTCTATGATTTTCAGAAGCCCAAATGCGGCAATTTTGTTTGTTGCCCATGCCTTGACTAATGAAAATGGGCTATTCGTCCGGAAAAATGATTTTTTCAGAAAATCTAACTGGTTGTTCCTAAATAAATTGCACGAATCTAGAGCAATATGCATGTTCGGTCTGCTTTAATTCCTGCACCACTTGAACCTTGTAAGGCTTAAAGTCAAATCCCTAAATTAACCGTGCGGTTTTAGGTAATCTCAATTTTGAATTTGCTTCAATACTGTGGATCACGGCAGTGAAGTTTTCAGTTGAACGAACGGTCAAATATGCATTGGTGTTCGCACCTTTTGTGTCAAGCCTGCGAACTCAAATTAAACAAGCAAATTCTTAATAGCGGTCTCAAAAGGACGATTATGTTGTTCGAAAATATCACGAATTTTTTAAAATGTAAATTCAACAAAACCACCTCTTTCATAGTGGATTTTAATATTTTATTGCGATTTTCGTTCGAAACTGAATTCATTGTAACAATTGCCAATGCATCTGCTTCCGATATGTCAAATGCCAAAATTATCATGTTGCTGAAAAGAAAAGTTCAGTATTTCTTATTCCAAAGTTCATGTTGTTGCTCTTAATAAAAAGTAAATAATTTTTTATTATACATTATTAAATAATGAAATTGAAAACAAATTTTCGTGTTCAAACTTTTCTTATCATTACTAAACGCAGACATCTTCAGTCGAAAATTTACACGACAAGTATCGCTTAAATATATGTACTTGCCCATTCACTACACACACCAATTACTCGCTCGGTACATACACACATGTAGTTACATCTACATTTTAAAGAGATGCAAGTGTATAAGAAGTTTCTGCCTTAATGCTTAGATGTGTTTTTATTTTTTCATTTCCACTTTTCTAAACTTTATTTAAACCTTTTTAGTGTTATTAACAGCAACGACAAAAGCATAATAAAAATATTTTCTCTCATTAGAAATTTGAAAACGACACGGAAAGAAAACACAAATAAAAATAAAGCAATTGCATGGAATAGGAAGGGAATAATTTTCTATAAAGTCTTGGCACAAGTATTTAATGTTACTTCTGGGTGCTTTTACCAAATGACATCATTGTAAATCTTATATATACTAGTAAGTATTTTTTAAAATGTTTGTTTTTTTTTGTTTTTGTTTGTTCATAACAATATTTAACTACAGTCTCGTGTAAACCAAATAGTTTTTAAGATAAGCGTTTAACATATATTCATTACGTTTAGTAAGAAATTTAATTGTATTTCTGCTTAATCTTTTAGAACTTCAGTAATAATATTTTTATACTTATTATTTTTTAGTATTATTAAAATAATAATTATATTTTAGTTATCACAGAGTTTTCTCAGTCGCGCCTTCAGTGAATATAAACAAGGATAATAAGAATGTTTTATATCAAAACCTCTTTTGTTCTTTTTTAAACAAATTGTTTAAGTTCGTAAATGATGTTTTACAAGTCTACAGAACAGCTACATATAAAATAATAATTGTGTTATCTTAAAGTTTATGCATTAGAGGGGCTGCAAAGCGTAAGATATACCATACTATAGCGAGTTTAAATATTCCATATTCAAATCCTTATGACCTTATTATTTTTAAAAAAATTTTTTTCTTATTTCTGGAAATCAAATAGATATTTTAAGTTACTATCCTAAATTGTGTTAAGCTAACTAACATTTCCAATATTAATCGGATGCTTACTGCTGTAGGCACTTAACACAGCAGGAAATACTACAATATATTTATCCATAATTTTTCCGACGTTTGCATTTTATTCGGACCAGCACTCAGTGAATGACTTCTACTCATGCAATGTATTGTGGCAGATCTAGGTTATGGGTTTATGGGGAGTATTAAAGAGGGAGTACCGTTTGTTGATATACATTTGAATTTTTCTACGTTGAGAATGACATCTAGAGGGAGTTTACTCCAATCAAACACGTAAAAACGTGCGAGTAACGAGAACAATTTCCCTAATTTAAAAAGAGCACCTGCCATTGTAAAAACAATAAAATACAACCCACAATGCGTCGGTAATCTAGTAAATCAATAGATAGTCCTCTTTTGTGCTCGATCTAGCAACTCCAAATTAGGCTTTATAGCGCCGGCTAATGGTGTATTCCATTTATGAACGATAATAGATGATATAAATACTACGAAGATCGGATGGAATGAAGTATATTTTACACTGTTTCACAAAGCCGAGACTTCTTTCGAAAGCTCCAAAAAGAACATCAAGAACTTTCGATTTGTTAATCCTTATTTCGTTTTTTTTTTGTCTTGGAAAACAATCTTGAATTTTAGCAATCATTTCTATAATAACGACGCATCTTTTCTTCTTTTTTTCTTATCAGGTAGCTGAGATATCAGTAGTCAGTTTACAGATCGTTACAGTAGACTTCTTGTCGGTTAGTGTTTTGTTTTAGGTTAATGACAATTCTTCAATATAAACAATTTTGATAATCATGATAAACAATAAGCAGTAAATAAATGATTAATCTTCATCGAGCTTAGTTATGTTTGTGTTAGTTTTTAAACCAAGCGGGAAAAATTAAATACTAAGAGAATGTAAAGCATAATTTTCCAACTCACTATGTTTATCATCAGTATTTTTGGCATATATCTGGCTGAGGTTAAATATCCTGTAAGCATCTTATACCTAAATCAATTTAAAGAATTAAAATACGAGATTCATTATCCATGGAAATTCTTTCTCTGTACTCTAATAAATAACACATATAATTGGACTTGTTTTCTTTTTACGTAGGGTTTTTTATATTTATTTGTTCCCAACAGATGTTAATCCATTCTGATATTATTGTTGCAAAAGAGAATGAATGCGAAGTGTATTGCACGTAAGTTTCGTATTTAATTTTTGAATTAACTTTTATCGACCCATTTTTAAATAAAAAAAAAATATGCTAGGAAGATGCATAGTTTGGTCCAAACTAGCTTTGGACACACATTTATACAATCTGGCAGCACCACAATTTAGTACTGGCAAGAAAATGAAAAGGGAAATTTATTCCGTAAAAAAGAAAAAGGCAGAATAAGTTTCCATTTTTTATTCAGTTAGTTTTTGAATCTTCTAGAGTAACGTGATTTGGAGAATAAGAAACATACGTTACTTAAATTTACCTAAAAGAAAATACTTACAAAAAATTAACCTATACTAAAGGTTTAAAATTACTTACCTGAATTACTTACCTTACAACTTAAATTAATCAACCTGAACACTTCACCTAAAGAAATAAATGTAAACGCATACTTACCCAATGAATTATAAATCCATTTATCAATTATACCTATAACCCAAAAATAAAGAAGAAATTTATATTTAAACCTGCTGGTCATTTAATCATCGAGGAAAAAGGTGAGAATTAAGGTTTCCACATATTCCACAAGGAAAAGAAATTAATCACAATTATTATTCCAACTTCCCCAATTCTAATTGCTCTAACCGAGCAATTGAAAATAAAGAAATCTCCCTTACAGATTGGCCCCAGCTGGAAGTGAAGTTCCCAACTCTGCCTAATCTAGAGCGCGGCTATAATTATTAATACAATAAAGTGACGTATTCAATTTAATAATTTTAATTGTATTAAAGAAACTCCATCAACTAAATATTTATGAATAAAAGTAACAATATCAATATTTATTGCGGATTTTTATTTTTCTTTAAAAAAATTTGTAGAATTTTACCAAACACCTATTCGTTATATAATAATGTACCTCTCTACAATTCTACATCCAAATATAACCTATTGAAATAAATGTTCAGTTCGCCGGATAAACTTTAACGAAAATAATCTCTGCACGTCTGCCAAAAGAAAAACATTTAGTAAATTCCAAAAGCAGTTTTCATTTACTATTTTATATCGGGTTTTTCAGTTATGGCATAACTAATAACATAATAGTTTTGCCACATTTTTTTGATGTGTTCATAGAAGATTCATTGACAATTTTTACAATGAATTCAATTTCGCACGAAAATCGCGATAAAATTATAAAAATCTACTACGAAAATGGTGGTTCTGTTAAAGTTAGATTTCGTATATTTTCACATAATAAATATAATCGTCCTTTTAAGAACTTTGTCGTTAAGGTTGAGTCGACAGGCTCGACACAAAATGTGTGAAAACCATCGCGTGTTTCACCGCGTCGATTAACTGAAAACGTCACAGTCGTGAGTCACACTGTTGATGTAGATCCAACTTTTTCAATTCCTCGACCAAATAGGGTTACCCAATACCACCACATGGCGAATTTTGCGTAAGATTTAAAGCCTTACAATTGGTACAGGAATTGAAGCCTACCAACCATTTACATCGCCGTAAAATCGTTCAAATCATTCAGGAATAACAGGCTGGATTTTCTAAAAAAAATCAGACGAAGCCCATTTTTACTTGTCAGACTATGTCAAAATGCAAAATTGCCGCATTTGGGCTTCTGAAAATCTTAGGGCGATTGTTGAGAAGCATTGGCTTTGCCGTAATTGGGCTGCTATTTTTGAAGAGGAGTCAAGAAAAGGGGTTAACGGTCAACGGATCATGTCTATTACCGACGACGTGGATATCATTGACATGTAGTTTTAACAGGAGGGTGCCAATTATTGCAAGCCAAATTGCACGACAATCAACAGTTAAGTGAACAGCCAGATCGTACGATTTAACTGGATTATTTTTTGTGGGGCTATGTTAAAGGCAGAGTCTATATCGACTTCAGCATTAAAACTAAAAATCCGTGATGCGATTAACGAAATAGGACCGCCATTTGCCAAAATCTTATTCAAAAGATGATTAAAATTTTTACTATATTACGAAGAGAAAAGTCCTACAAAGGTGAATGAAAAACTCGACATCCGTCAGTGTGGTCGTAGTGGAAACTATTTAGATATCATTTTTCAATCACCTATGCAGGACTTTTCTCTTGGTAATACAATAAACATTTTAATCATATTAATCTAAATTTTTTGTTTTGTTTTAGAATAACCCTTTTTTTAAATAGTATTTTCATTCTAGTTAGCGATAATAAGTGGCACTATTGTTTTTCAATTTGGTAATCGCTATTTATAACAAGAACAAGCTATTGAAATTATCTAAACTCTTTTACCAGCTATAATTTTATTATTTTCTGCATTTCCTTCTATACGACTTCTTGATATATTTAACGAAATCGATAGCATCGTCCATTCCCAAATCCATAGATTCCCTGCTGTGGAAAACCGCTTTAAATATTTGTTTAAAATCACAACTCTTTCGTAATGTTTTTCTATTATTTATTTCAGATTTACCCTTTATATGTGCTTAGATTTTCAATTAAAAATATTTAATTTCTTCTTAAAGTGCTCATTACATACTTTCAGTTTGTGAAAATTATTTCCTGGAAAATTAATTTCCCGTTAGTTTTTCATTTATCTCACTATGGTTTAACAATGCAGTGCGGAGATTGCTACACTAATGAGCACTTTGTGGTAAGAGGAGATGAATTTAATTATGCAGTTTTCATGAAAGTATAGTAAATTAGAAATGTTAAAAAGATTTGATTATTACAAGGGAAAATAAAATAACGAAAACTATTATTTTGCTAAATTTAAAAAGGTGAAAAAATTACTATTTTAATTTTCTATACTTTTTTGTTTTACGGTTTTCTAATATTTTTTTGTAATATTTATTTTTCTTTTCAAAGGAAAAGCAAGCTATAATGCAAATGAAACTCCAATACTTAAATTTTAACTGAAATGTATTAAAAATTGATTTTTTTAAATTTATTTTTCTACAACAACAAGGCTAAAAAATCTTTACCACCAAAACAAATCAGACGAGAACTATTTATCATTAACTGCATTCATTTAATTAAATTGAACTCAACTGACATTTAATTAATTTATTTAATGGTATTTACTCAATTATAACTTTCACATATTCTGCTATACACCCTGCACCTAATACATAACCTGAATAAATAGTTTAAAATTAAAACAAAACAAAAAAAATGAGCAAAAGTCATCAACAAGTTAAATATTTAACACAAAAGCAATCAAACAAACATGTAAAATATGTGATGGATTATTTGATGCCATGAGAAATGGTCGATTGAAAATACAGCTAATAAATAATATTTCTCTAGGGTATTTTTTTTGATTTAAATTAAAAATATTTATTTGCTAAAGGTTTTTTTTGTTCGAATAAAATTAAAGGGTTTTAATAATAAATAGAATGTTAGCGAGGCTAGAAATAATTGAAATGTCTGCGGGTGTTCAAACAACAAGAACTATGAAGAAAAAACTTCTTAATGTAATAATGAAAGTAGTTTTTCTTAAAAAGCGATTCTGACCAATGAATATCCTACCGTAATACAACATTTGTTTTCATTAAATGCTCCATATCTTTTCCTTTTTAAAAATGTTTATTTTACTTTTATTTGGGTACGGTTTTCCATCGACCCTCGTCAAATTTGGTTTGTGAACAAACCGGTTTTGGCTGTTTGCCATCTTCAGTGTTCTTTTCGTACGAAGATGGCAAACAGCCGAAGCCGGTTTGTTCACAAACCAAATTTGACGAGGGTCGACGGAAAACCGTACCCAAATAAAAGTAATTTTAACCCCGTCGGAAAATCCAAGCACATACATTTCTTTTACTTACCCGATAACGCTCAATAACTTAAAGTATACTTTTTAACATTCTAATTTTGAGTGACTTCTCTTTAATTGCAAAGAACTACCAAAACTTTTCGCGATCAATATTTGACCTAAAGTTATTTAAAGTATTTAAGTTGCGCTTAAGAGTTGCAGTCTCACAGTCATTATTAGTTTTGGCCAACACTTTAGGTATGTGATTGTGAGCGATTTTATTTCGATTTAAAATTCTCGTTTTGGCAGTAGTCGAACAGCATATATTAAAGCTAGATTTTCGTTTTACTTTAGGACGGATATCATAGATTTAACATGGAGGTTTAAATAAATAAACAATGTAATGAAAACTTGCAGCTTTAATGGACAAACTTGAATACAGATTAAGATTTGAATCATAACTTGTGGGAGAAAGTGTATTATTTTTCAGATGCTTTATTGGTTGTGGGTACCGCCCACATGTCAACCAGAATCTCATTAGTATCGTTAATATATGTAGCAAAATTACTAAGAACATAATAAAAATTAACAAAGAATTAACTTAAAAAGAAAGAAAAAATAATTATGGTATAATGAAATTTCTTGCTTTTATTCTTTTAACAAAAATTTTACCTTCACACGCCTGTTACATAAGCAATGTTTTTTCAAATTCTTCATCACAACATTCCGTGATACTGGGTTTTTCTATTAACCATTTGCGATATCTAAAAGGCATGCCGTCTTTAGTGCAATCCGACCATTCTTATCAGACACTCCTATCGATGTAATGTAGAAATTCAATAAAACTTTAAATTTAAAAAACCCTTTAGTATGTTTAAAAACATAACACCTTAAATTATCTTATTATCACAAGGTTTGATTTCACACTTTTATTTATCTGTTACAATGTATAATGGTTATTACACTCTAAATAAAAGGACGTGTTGTCGTTATTTACTTGACTATTTAAATTTACATATATTTTACACCCAAAACCACCACATGGCGAATTTTTCGTAACAATTTTACTTTGAAGTCTTACAAGGTTCAACTGGTGCAGGAATTATAATCGACAGACCATTCACATCGCCGTAGATTCGTTTAATCCATTTAGGAACTACCGGCTGGTTTTCTGAAAAAAACATTTTTTCAGACGAAGCCCACTTTCACTTGTCTCGATATGACAACAAGCAAAATTAACGCATTTTGACTCCTGGGAAGCCCTTACATGCTCAACGTGTCACTGTATGGAGCGCTATGTGGTCTAGAGGCGTGATTGGGCCTTTTTTTCGAAGACAAAGCTGGAAATTCGGTAACAGTCAATGTAGGACTTTATCGCGAGATGACTTTAAGAGGAGGGTGCCACATGTCACACAGCCAATAAAACAATCAATATGTTGCAAACAAAATTTCCCGGCAATCAGCAGTTAAGTGGCCGTCCAAATCGTGTCTATTAACACTACTGAACTATTTTTTGTGCGACTATGTTACGGACAGTGTCGGTATGAAGCAAATCCCTATCACCTATTAGAATGCAAAATCAGTGATGTGACTAACGAAGTGAGACCGCCATTTAGCCAAAAAAAATTATTAAAAACTTTGATCGAAGACATCTGTCAGCGTGGTCCTGGTGGACAATTGCCAGATATCATTTTTCATTCATAATTGCCGAATTTGAATCATCTTAATCTAAATTTTTATGAACAAACTTCTTGCTGACACACCTTTCATGCTTTCTTTGTTATACTAAACAGAAGACTTTAAACCACATGTGCTATTTTAATAATAAAAGCGACATCATAAACTTACCTACCGCTGCTGCACTCCTCTCTTCAGAGAGGTTTACAGTATTTTTTGTGCTTATTCGCCGTTAAACATAACATCGAACCCTGCCCACAAGAACTTGTATGGCAGAATCGATTTAAGAGCGGAGAGAGAGTCAGAGCATATTTCGAATTTAGCTCATTTCACAAATTGCACTTTTTTCAGCTTAATAAACAGAACTATATACAAGAAGCTGGTAGGTGTTATAAGTCATTCCTGTTTTATATTGCTAAAAGTGTTAAATTCTCCTTTCTTGAACCAGTATAAAAAATTTAATTGCAGCTCAATGAGTCCATAATAAAAGCCAAAAACTACATATTCTGTTGCACCTACAGATATGCTATGATCATGCCAAGGGAGAGGTTGTGTTAACCAAGTTTTTACCATAGGTAAATTTAAAGGTTTATTAATTTTTCAACAGTTTTCTATAGTCCTCGGTATGAGCGATTTAGCTTTAGGTAATTTCCTGACTATTTCAAAAATTATATTGATCCTACTGTTGTTTCTGTACATCGAATTTTGAAAAACTTTGGTTTCTGCAATTTTCTTCTGAGGCGTACAGCGTCTAAAGAAAATCTTACTGCCGAACTTATCACAGTGTTAAGTTTCCCTAATTGTCACAGGCGCCTTTCTTCTACTTCGAAGATGTTTTGATTAAGTTTTCAAAGAAAATATTTAATTTTCAGTAAAAAAGTAAACGAAATGACCAATTGTATGTTTTAAAAACTGCGTAGTTTTCTAATATATATAAATTCTTTTATAATATAAATTATACAAAATAACTTAACAGAAAACAAAAACAACTAACACAGAAATAAAACAAACACGCTGCCAACCAGGTAACTACACTGAATTATAATAACAACAGCAATATGAGGTGATGTTAAAGTAGATAATTTTTGTATATGCAAGAACCGCTTAAAACAGATGTATAAGGACTACTTGCTGGCAAAAGAAGTTAATTCAACCAGAGGCATTGCTGAGAATAAAAAGCAAAACATCTTTTAAGGTGTTACAGTAGTGAAATTACCATAGTGTTTATTTTATGTGTATTGCAAAAAAAAGTAGATACCAATGCAGTTACTTAAAATATCTTAGCTAATATTCTGTTTTAGTAAAATCCGTATTTCCTAGGGGTAACTATTTTATAAGCTTTGAATATTTTTGACAAAGTTTTACATTTTTTATGGTCCCTAAAAAAAAGCAATTTCTTTAGCATTGTTGGCATAGTTTTAATGCTAATTTCCTCAAGAGTTATTTACGCTTCTGCATAAACAGGAAAATTTTCATTACTTTGTGAAATAGTGTAATGTAATGGAAATTTAATTAAAAAAATAATTTTAATCATTAATGTAATTAAACTCTTTTTAAAAAATTTTTATTGCGGTGGCTTTGGCACGTTAGTGGTTTTATATAAAATGCTTGAATAAACAAAATAAAAGTTGTTTTTATTTCTACAAAACAATACCAACAAAAATATATAATTAAATTGTTATAAAATATGTATTAATTAATTGTTTATATTGTATTTAATTTAATTTTGTTTTTTATAATAATTTCATTATTAACACTATTTAGAGCTTTAATTACAAAATATAAAAATTATTTACTTAATTGTACATGTAAATATGATTGTATGTATCATAATAAAATATTTGTATTTATTGTAGTTTTATCTTCTTAAAAATCAATTATGATAAAAATAATAACAAAATTTTCTTGGATAAATTTTATATTCACAATTTTAAAATCATTTTTTATGTCACTTCGCACAAAAATTAAGCCCCATTGTGTTATGGAGTATTACGTAAAAAAACATGATTTTATATAAAAATCAAAAGATATTCACTAATTTGTTTTAAATAATTACTTGAAATGTTAAGATCGTTTTGCATTTCCTATACACCATGAAGCACGAGTTATAAGCTTGAGAAACTTTTACTGATACATTTGAATAATATCAATATTGGAGTAAGAGGCTGTTTCATAAGTCCATACGGGTTTTAGTACTGTTTTATACAATGGCCTGAGAAGCCATTCTTCTGCTATTATATTCAATTGTTTTCTCTTTAGTTTTAAATGCGTTTTCCAATTGCAATTTCCGATCTGTGTCAATGTCTAAGTACTTTAAGTCATTTGAGAAAAGTATTACACCCACCTTTATTGAGCGTAATGCGACATAGTTAGATTTTTTCGCATTAACTTTAATATTCCATCTATTTAGCCGATTCCTAATTAAGGAAAGCTGGATTTGTATGGTCTTAGATGCAATAGAAGCAGATTCATTAACTGTAAGTAGAGTTGTATCATCAGCGTTGTTTGCGAATACTACATAATTTTTTGCTGGCATGTTGGAAGTGAATGACGTATACAACATTGGACCTAGAACGCTCCCCTGCGGAACACTGGCTCTAATATCGCCAATTTTTGAATTCTCGTCATTGATGTTAACTCTAAAAGTGCGATCCAACAGATAGGACCTGACAATAAGGTAGAATGGAATTTGAAGTAAATGCTTTAACTTAAAAAAAAGATTTGCCCCACTCTGGCAAATGCTTGTTTAACATCTAAACACACTGAAGAATAGTACTGTTTGTTTTCGAAAGATTCTCTTGCTGCTTTTACACCTCTATAACATTGCTCAGGAGTTCCATGTTCGTTTCGAAAACCGAATTGATGACCAGTTTAATATCTCATTAATCTTTTTTGAATAGATAAATAGAAGGATAAATTTATATGACTTTTCGTAGTTCTCAGGCTTGTTAGATTTGTGAATCATAATGATTTTTGCATTCTTATGTTGAGTTGGAAAGCGTGACAATCGCAAAAAGGCATTAAACACTACTTTGAGAAAAAAAATGGTTTTCTAGGTAAATTTCCGAGAACGTTTGTGTCTATATTGTCATAACATTAATTGTACTTATTTGACAACAACATTTAAGTTTTGCGTCTTCATGTGTAGTAAAAAAGGAAAATGACGTTTAAATTAAAATTTAAAAAATAAGTTTCATAAATATCTTTAGATATCGCAAAGCCTCTAAGCTGTAGTTTAATATGGCCCAAAATGGTAAAATTTTCTATACAGCAACGTTTAATATTTTGTACATATAATTTTACAGAATTAAAGAGATCTTGCTAATTTAATCTCTATGGGATATTTATATTTTGAAAGACGATAATAATAGAAACACTATTATGCAGTGAATAATGCACACAAATCAAATGGATTAAATTTACTACAGGGTGAATAGTATTTGATATCCGATTAAAAGATCACGTTAGTAATTTGATGAAAAGAGATGTAATATGAAAGTACCAGATGGCTTAAAATATTATAGGAGTCAGGATCGATTTATGTGCTGGGGTGTTATACAGTACAACAAATTTTCACAAAATAAAACTAAAGAAACAAAAGACTGTGTTTCTTAAGGAATTCTTAGCTTGCAGTATTAATTTTTAGCATTACAATACTAATCGGGATACCAGCTTGATGCTTAATTTTTTGTGGTGAAAAGTAACGATTTTTTTATTTTAGGTTGGAGTTAAGGCTATTTTTATTTTAAAATTTCTATCATTATTTTCAAGATCTCTTTATCTGCTCATCTTTTTGTGACTCCGCCCAATTTTTAATTGAAAGTAATGTTGATATGTGCGTATATTCTCCGTTTACTTTTTTGGGATATGATTTGACGTCAAGCCGCGTCAAATTTAGTTTGTGAACATGTCTGGTTTTATTATCGTTGTTGCCTTTTCTATAATCTCCTTTTTTTGTTTGGTATTTGTTTGTAGGATCTTTACCAATTCGTTTGCACTTAGAGTCTTTTATTAACTGTTCTGTCTTTTCGATGTAGTCATGTTTGCCGATGAGCACCTTTGTGTTTCCCTTGTCTGCTTTGCCAACTAAGATATTGTTCGATTACAATTTACGTTTTAGTTTCCTAATCGTATTCTGCTCTCCGTTTAGATGTTTTATAGATTCCGCCTCTTCCCCTATTATATGTTTGCAGATGTGCCTGGCCTGCTCCTGTTCTTCGTTTGGCATCATCTTGTTGTTTCCCGCGATGTTGTGTTTTAGTCCCTTCTCCAATAATTGAGCCTCTTAATCTGTTAGATTAAAAAATCTAGTGTGGATATAGTTATTTTCGCGCCTTCCGATGTCCGTCGGATGTGTCCCTCTCCCGAGTTTCCTGTATAAAGTTGCGTATTTTTTTTCATTTTTCTCGCGTTTTCTGATCGTATTTGTTATAATATGTTCATGAGTATTTCGGTGGGGTGTCGTTCTGCTAGTTTAAGATGATTGTCTAGTATTTCCGAGTTCGTATTTTCCTCTTTGGCGTAAACGTTTTTGATTCCGAATTTTACAACGTCTTTTTGTGCTCTTCTTATTGTCTTTCTGCTTGGTGTGGTATTAATTTTTATTTGTATTTTGGCATATTTTTGTGTAACATTCGATACGAGGCATTGTTTGTTGAACCAAATATTTGCTCTTGTTGTCATAACTTTTAATTGTCGTCGATTGTAAATTGTCATTAGTTCAATTGTGTCGAAATTGTAGGCCTGACAGGCATTTTTTGATATGTGCGTATATTCTCCGACGGGGTTTACTTTATTTGGGTATGATTTTACGTCATGTTCACAAACCAAAATGACGTAAAATCATACCCAAAAAAGAAGGTAATATTCTTACAAATAGGATATACACTATATTTTATATCTTATATTTATTTTATTATAAGTCTATGCGTACAGACTACAGACAAATAGTCTTTTAAAAACAATCTGCGTAGGAATCAATATAGACGATGCTAGATGGGAAAGGCGGTCAGTAAGAATTTTGTAAAAAATTGTATTGTAGCGTTAAGTTTAGTAAAACCTCTGTAATATGTTGAAGGGTATTGTAAGAGGTCTTGCTAATGTCATAGCGAATTTGTTAAGAATGCAACTCAGAATACCATTCTAACCATATTTATATGAAAATAAATGCTTTTGTAAATAGCTGAAAATGGTGGGTTCATCAAGTAATGGAATTGATATATCCCAATATGGCACTTCTGCCAGTTTGTAAGATTTATCAAAATTTATATCAGAATAAATGGTAGAAAAGAAGTTTGAAAACTCATCGTCAGATTGGTCTGGTGTTAATAATTATTAATGTATAAATAAAAGGAGAAAATACACAAAAGATATTAAAATAGTTCTGACAATAAATTTACATAAAAATTGTAAATTCATTGTCTTCTATAGATACAGTCCTTGAAATTAATCTTAGTTTTTTGAAAGAAAGATTTATTTTAGATGATAGTATCTAATGGACTATATAGTTTTAACTCAGTTTGTTAGAATACTCATATATGCAGAAACTATAGCGTTTTTAAAATATACTTCCTAATATTCTTAAGTCATTCTTTAAACTAAAGCTGAAAATCTCTTGTATAACAGAATAGAGCAAGTCGCATAAATTTAAATACATACAATTGTACTTATATTTATATGTAAATGACTGATGCTTTTGTTATTTTATATAATTTTATATGCAATTTCATAAGTAGCTTAACAACTTGACCTGTATTTTAATTTAGAATATCAATTATGTTGAGTATACAACTTGTGTTTAATTTGTATTGTTCTTACATATACAAATGCACATAGAAACATATACATATATGACACTACAGAAATAAATAAATACATTTATTGAAAGTAACATTTATACTTTCATATACCTGAATATTAATTAATCTATTTGTTTAAAGTGATTGCGAAAATGTATATGTTTACATTTACATATACATATGTATATATTAATGTTTATATCTGTATTCAATTTTTATTTGTTTATTATTCATCAAGGTTTTCAAAAGTTGATTTTTACCACAATACTTTATAAAGTTTTGAATTATTTATAAATTTCAAAACGAACAAATAATTGATTTTAAATGACCCAAAAATTGAATAAAAATAAAACAATATATTATTAAATATAAAAATTTATTTCTATGGAAATTTAAAGATAATTAATTTTTAGTACATTCAAAAATTTTAAACCTACCATCGTCGACCACCGAATAACATCGTTTTTAACATTTGAAAATTAGTTTGTGAATATACCTTTTTCTTGTTAGTATTTGAATATTGTGGATAAGAAATGAACTTATTAGATACTTTTTGCAAATATACTAATATGTTAAGTGTATGATTTCAAGTTCCTTTTGCAAGCAACAATTACTATGAGATGTGAGGTGATAGTGGAAAAATTTATTAATACAACAACATTGTTTTATTGTCGTAAGAATTATACCGCTCAATGACTTATTATTTCGATAAACATAATACTCTGCAGTTCTAGTGATCTTTGAACTTTCAATCTTCAATCACGCTATTGTTAAGTTATTTCTTTTTTTCCTAACATACTAATTTTGAATGCATTGGAGAACCGTTTTTTTCTACTTTCTTATTATACTATTACGTTTATTTCCTTAATAAACGTTTCTGCTAAATAACAGCAAAACCCTTTAGAGTTTTTTAATTAAATTACACGATTTATTCGTTTTAAATACTCACAAAAAAGCACAATGACAACTTCACCACTGTTACGGCTAAAAGATGCTTTATCATTTTTTTAATGTATCTACTCAGTGATGTTTGTACTTAAACTACCTTTATTGCCCTGCAGATGGTGCTTATATATACGTTTTAACCGGATGTCGCATATACAAGAAAATTTTACTTCATCACATATTGTTGTTGTTATCATCATTCATTGTAGGCACCTGTTTGACTGTGTCTATGTATGTTCTGTGTTGGTTGTTTTTTTCGTGGAATTTTTAATAAGGAAGTTGTTGTTGCCTTGTGTGTATACAATTTCTTAGAAACTAAGCATTTCTAAAAGACACAATAGGTAATTTCCTTTTCTACTTATAATTATTTTTCCTTAAAAGTTAAATAAATTATCTTTGTAATAATATACTTGTAGATAATCAGAAAGAGAAATTATATTAAAAAGTCAGGAATAGCAGCTAGCTAAAAAGAACTACAAGCAATACTTTTAAGTAAATTGTGTGATATATGAAACGAGCGTGTATAAAAAAAATACACGTGTCATTTTGTGTAACCCTACCATGCTATTTTTGCAATTACATTAATTGAAAACAAAAAATTTTGTAGAAATACAACTATAAGCCTTAGAACATATAAAAATAAAAAAAAAATTTATTAGCAGTATAAAGAACATTAGGGATCACTACAAATAATTCACAAAAACATTAAATTTGTACAAAACTAAACAACAAATGAATTGAATTAATGCAAAGAAAAAAATGTATCCATTGCCACGCAGAATTGATAACATACAAGCTTTACAACATACACACTGAAACAAATTTCATAATTTATATTAAAGCAAGTTATATCGAGTTATCAAGTTAAGAAAAATGACGTTAAATATATTGTTACGTTTATTCCTTTTAGTAAATATTTTGCTATGTTAAGTTCTTTTACTGTGAAAAACTAACACAGCAGTTAAGAGTTTTAAGCTAAATTACACGATTTATTTACTCTCAATACACAAAATAAACACACTGACAACTTCGGTAATATTACACCTTAAATGATGCTTTATTATTTTATTGATTTTACTCAACGAAATTTGAACTTGAATTAACACCTTTGCCCTGCAATTGGTGCAAATAAAGGGTCCGCCTGAATATTTTCTCAAATTTCATTTTTTATTTGAAAGTACAATCCTTCCGGTTAATAATGAAAAATAATTTCATTCAAATGGCTGCCTTGGCTGGCCATGCAGTAGCCTACACGATCGGTCCAATTTTTAAGCACATTATCGACTGTGTGCAGCTGTATATCACCAATGGCTTCACGAATATTGTCCTTTAAAGCGTCAATTGTCTCTGGCTTGTCGGCGTAACATTTATATTTGACGGTACTCCACAAGTAATAGTCCGAAGTGGCTAAGCCAGCTGTGTGCTACGTAGCGTCGTCCTTTTTTTTTAAGAGAAATAGCACTTCAGGCAACGATGCCTATTTAGTCAAGTACCGTGCTGCATTCTTTAGGAAAGGATAGAGAATAGATTAAACAGGTGGTGAAAGTAGAAGGATAGTCGGAAATTAACTGCCGTATATAAGACAGCACAGCGACCAGTGACTATGCCTTCATCGCTGAGCAGCCCCACCGACAGTCAATTTTTATTTTTGTAGTGAAAAAAACCAAGGTCTTCGTTGGGAATCGAACCCACAACCCCCATATTTACAAGCTAGTACACTACCTACTAGCCTACAGGGGCACCAAGTCGATCGCAGCTTGACTTCAACTCCTGAACCAATTGGACTTTGTATGGCAACATACCAAAGTCTTTATGCAAAATTCGTCTCAATGATGTCTCTGAAATGTTCAATTGTTGAGAACGACGATGAATTGATGTTGATGGCGCTTCACGCACACTTTTTGCTACAGCAGCAATATTTTCGGGTGTCCGCACTGTTTTTGGCTTTTCACGCTTTGATTTATCGATGAGAAAACTAGTTTCTGTCACTTTTTTCACAAGATAACGAACATACGGAGCTGACGCTGCTTCTCTTTTACCAAAATCCGTACGCAATTTTCGCACACATTCTGCAACATTGCCATGATTTTCAAAGTAATGTCGCAATATTTTCCAGCGTCGTTTAAGTGTATACACAACCATTTTCGTTCAGCCGATGGATAAAACTAATTATCTGTCAAATCATTCATAAGCTAAGTGTTACCATTCACGAAATAAGTACTGGTTGAAAAAAAAACGTTAGATGGCGGACCACCCCCCGGGGGCACATATATATGGTCTTTGGAGATAGCGACAACTTAGACCTGTGCAACTGGTGGAAAATGGGAGCCCAGTCCCCTGAAGTCAACAGGGATACAACTGGAAACCACTTTATTTCCACGGGAATCAGTAAGCTCGCAGAGTTCCGTTATTTGTCTCTTTAGACATTTAACTGTTCTCTGGCTGATTATTGAGGTTGGCCCCTATATGGGAGTATCGTGATGGTTGTGGTTTCGCGGCCCCATATCAAGTCTGTTGTTTAATGTGGTGGCCAGGATCATTTCGCCGTTAATGACACGCTAGGTAAATGATCCAGTCCAGTGAGCATGCTAGACATGTGTTCTGGACAGGAGTTGGAAAGTCTCCAACTCTTCAGCAAGGAGTGATGATTTGCAACCCTGCTCTGGAGTCATCGAAGTTGCAACTAGAAAGTTCTGTTGCATAAAATTATAGCTTCGGCTTCCTAGGACGAGCATGACGTTCCAAATTATGCAGTGGTTTGATCCACCATCTGATTAAGGCGTCATGTCCAGGCGCAAATGTAAATCTAATCACACGTTAGATGGCGGACCATTTATAGTTGTTTTAAGCAGTTTTCGATATACAGGAACATTCTAGTTGTCAGTTCAGGTGCCTGCTTGGCTGTGTGTTTTGTTTTTGTTTTCTGTTGTTTAGCTTATTACGTGGAATTTCTTAAAACATTTTGTTGTTGTCTTACGTGTATAAGATTTTTTAGAAAACTTCGTAGTTGGTAAAAGACACCATAGGTCATTTCATTTACTTTTTTACTGAGAATTACTTTCTTTTAAAACTTAAGCAAATCATCTTCGTAGCGAGCCACATAAGAATTTGGTTAAACTTACATTGTAAAAAAAAATTGCGTTGATTTAATGTGATTATTTTTAATTTTAAAGAGTTTATGTTTACTTCTTTTCCTGTTTGTTTCTTATAATTTTACCAAATTTATAATTTAAATATTTTGAAGCTGGACAACTGTAATCAATTAAATTTATATCAAAATTTATAGAAGATTCAATAGCAAACTGAAAAAAAATAATTAAAAATTTTGTTCTCAATTTAAATAATATACAGAAAATAATTTATTTTACAAAAACAGTTTCAGTTTTATCTGACTTCAAGTCTTTGTTCAGTGTAGAGAATAAAGAACAATTTGTGTCGCTGATAATCAAAAACGGAGGATATTTCGCTATGTGCAAAGGTATTTTAAATTATATGTACATATGTCGTGCTACTAATGTCTAGTGTATTTGCACATTCATGTAATAAATTATTGATGTCTTTTTTAGTGACTGTGTATATTTTTGGTCCTTAATTTTCATTTTACTTATTGTTGATTTTAGCTCTTGTTTCACTTAATTTTATGTCTTGTAAGTTTATGTTCGTATAGATACGTGACTGGTGAAAACATTCAGCTTAAATAAGATTGATGAAGAGTATATATTTTGCCACCGTAATTTTGTAACTACATTTTTAAAAATAAATTTACTGTAGTATTTGCCAGCATAACCTTTGTGTATTAATGTAGCGTATGAGGAAATGAACTAAGAAAATATGTGATGAAATTTGTAAAATAATAGATCCCTACAAAAATATATATTCCTTAAAGTAAAATATAAATTATACCTGTAAAATAGTATATAATAATTATGAAAGAATTGCCAGTAGGGCAGTATTGGAATAGCATTTGTAAAAAATTCTGATGATAACTTTTCAAGTTTTAAAAGAAAGCAATTTTTAGTAAACAAGTAAATGAAACGACCCACTGAATATTTTAAAAATTGTACAGTTTTCTAAGAAAACTACGCACAAAGCAACAACATTATGCTTATAAGAAATTTTACAAAATAAGATGAACAACACAAAAAAAATACACAACCAAGCAGGCACCTAAAAAGTGAATAATAATAACACAAACAATATTTAGTGATGTTAAAGTAAATTATTCTTGTATGTGCGATAATCCCATAAAACAACTATATACGCACCTTTTTCTGCACAAAGGAATTAATTTAAGTCATGGTTGAGTAAACGCAACAAAGTTACCATCGAATTTATTTGTGTGTATTGAAAGCAAATAAATCGTTAAATTTAATTTACAAGTCTAAAGTGCTGTGTTAATATTTTGGCATAAAAAAAGTCAATATAAGAAAGCGTTTATTTAAAGTAATATACGTATTTCTAATATCTCTAAAATAAGATTTTGTCAAAATCGGTTCAATATTTCTTTCACCCTTTTGACCCTATATGGAAAAATAGGAGTAGTCTTAAGCATTCTCAGGCCAAATATCTTCCCTTTTTTTAACTTAATATAAATCACTTTATACGTATATAAGTGATTGACACACCAGCAAACAAACAAGAAAATAAATATATAAAACAAATTAATGCAAATCAATAAATAATAATAATTATAGTTAATTAACCTTTTCAAAGTTTTATTATATTTTTTTTTATTTATTGTTTGAGTTATTAAATTGTTTATATACATTTTTTTACCTGAAAATGCCTGGTGAAATATGGAAGATAAAATTTCTTTAATTTTTATATCGCGTTGTGGCAACACCCACGACGTATTCGTAGTATATGCATTGGCAATTGTTAAAACGAATTAATTTTTGCACGAAAATCGCACTAAAATAATTAAAACCCACTATGAAAATGGTGGTTCTTTTAAAGTTACATTTCGTCGAATTGGTAATATTTTCGAAAAATAAAATTGTCCTTCTGAAACCGCTTTTAAGAATTTGGTCGATGAATTTGACAGGCTCGATATAAAATGTGCGAACACCAATGACCATTCACATCACGGTAAGGTCGCCCTGATTCTGATTCTAAAACAACTGGATGGTTTTTCTGCACAAATTATTTTTTCAAACGAAGCCCATGTTAACTTGTCGGGTATATCAAGCAAAATCGCCCTATTTAAGCTTCTGAAAATTCTAGAGCAATTATTGAGAAGCCCTTTGCATGGTACTGTGTAGTGCGCTATGTGGTGTGGAGATCTGATTGCTTAATTTCACCACAATCAGTAGTTAAGTGGTCAACGAGAACGTGTGATCTATGGATTATTTTTTGTGGGACTGTGTTAATCACAAAGTCTATACGGAGCCAATCGAATCAATTTCAGCCTTAAAACTTAAAATCCGTTAACGAAATAGGACCACCATTTTGCCAAAAAGTGATTAAAAACTTTGATGAAAGAATCGACATCATCAGCGTGGTCGTGATGGACGTTTGTCAGATATCATTTTTATTCATAATTGTCGAACTTTTCTCTTCGTAACGCAATAAAAATTTGAATTATCTTAACGTGAATTTGTGAAAAAACCCTTTATAAAGATCTTGTGCTTAAAAAATTAATTTAAAAATTTATTTCTGTTTTAGAAAATGTGAAACGCTTCAGAATTTTGTGTGTCATATTTACGCCAAAAGGATAATTAACTATAATTATTATTAATAATAAAATAATTATGATTTATATAACTATTGTTATTATTGCTGCTTATACTGTTGTCATTTTGCAAATGACTTATTTACAGCACACGAAAACGTGAAAACATTTTGTTACGGTCGCTGGGTAAATGAAGAAAAACAAAGCCAAAAATTAATATATTTAAAAATTAAAGTTACAAATCACATGTTTAAAAGTTGACCTAAAATTTTCAGGTTTTGTACTTAAGATGACTTTCAACTAATATTTGTTTTCTTTAAGAATTATTTATTTTAACATGGATTTTTTTGCCAGCCTTCAGGTTAAAATAAAATATTGATGTTTGATGTTGCTTTGTAATATATTTCTTTCTTATTTTGTTTTTATACATTTTTCTTCTTCTGCTTTATATTTTTTGTTTGTTATTCTTTAAAAAAACACAAGAATAAAAAAAAAATTGTTCAACAACTAAGATCAAAATTGGGCAAACATGTTCAGGTGTTTTACAAAAGTTTCAACATAAAACTTTCTTTTGTTGTTTTTATTTTGTTAACAAGAAAAATGAAAGGTTTTCGTTTGTTTTTCCTGGAATTTTTTTAACATTATTTTCTTATTTACTTTAACTGTAATTTTAGAAAAAAAACCGCATCTAGTAAGTATGTGCTTTTGCTTGTCTTTATAAGACATATCGATTGCAATATTTTTTTAGTAAGCCCTATATACAGCCGAAGTCAATTCGTTAATACCTGACAATTACAAGGGTTTTTATACTTTTGTGAAACAGAAGGAGAAGGGCTTATTCGCATACTCGTCATGAAAACTTTGGTTATAAACATTTTCTTATACAAAAGCCCGCACATTGTTAATACAACATTTTATTTAAGGTTTGTTTATTTTTCTCATCCTGCAAACAGACATTAAAACTTTTCTTAAGGGAACATAACAAGCTTTTTGTTTAATCAGAAATCGAATTTCATATTCGCTTTTTGGATCTCATATTTTTAACACATGTCGGCATTACATGTGATAAAAGAGTTTTGCTTTAAAAAAATTGTATTCAATTGACTTCAAAATCAAAAGGCTAACTTGATCAATGGATATATTAGGGGTTAATTCTTCCTGCTAATAACCAGATGTTGCAAGAATTAATTATTGGCCACTCACTGATCACTACTTTTCTTGTTATGATCAGTATTAAATTTTCTTCTTTCTTTTCGCATGCGTTTTTCATTAGTACGTTCTATAAATTTTGCGTTGAATGTAATAAGGTAAGAGATACTTATTGTATCTAGTGCCACAGAAGAACATAACATTGATGATGCCATTATCATTCATAACTTCGATATATTTGGATGCACCCTGCCAAAGTAACAATAATTTTATTGGCTGTTATTTCGAATTTTCCTTGATCCAGGGTGTTTAATTTCTAAAACAAAATAAAACTTAGATTAAAACTTAGATTAAGATGATTAAAATTTTTATTGTATTATGAAGAGAAAAGTTTAGCAATTATGAATGAAAAGTGACATCTGGCAAATATTTACTGCGACTACGCTAACAGATGTCGATTCTTCCATTAAAAGTTTTTAATCAGTTTTTTTGCAAATTAACGGTCCTATTTCGTTAATCACATCACGGCTTTTGAGTTTTACGGCTGAAGTCAATTCGATTGGCTTTGTTAGACTCTCTCCCTTACATAGCCCCACAAAGAATAATCCAATGGTGTTAAATCAAACTATCTGTCTGAATAAAGATATGTATCCTATTTTTAGAAAAAGTTCTGAATTTTAGTTTTGCGAATGTAAATAAATACATCGTTTGAGTGCCTTTTCAAGGCCCTAAAAAACTTTCATGTCCACGTTAATTTTTTTTTTTTTGTGAAAATGTGTGTCGTAACTTAAGCCTGAGGGTCTAAACTCAAACTACTGCAAGCAATTAAATTTTGGTGTCAATCCGTGTAAACCTTGTGAAATTGTAGAATATATTTTATCTCTGCCTCATAGTACAAAGAATTTTCTACTACTAATTGCTAGGAGTGTATATTTTTGGTTTTTTAATTATATTTTTTTCCATTATTTTATTTTTATTTTTTTTTATTAAATCTATAGATGTAATCCTTACAGACTACAACATGCATCTTTTACTAAAACTACAAATAATCGCTAAAATAACCATTTATATTACGCTACTTTACAATTTCTAGTTATAAAGAATGATCAATAAATCATATAGACTATTAAAATATTTACAAATTCTTCGAATTGGATAATTGAATAATAATTTCGGAAGAACTGTAAGAACTGTGACTAATAACATCAAGTTAAACGAAATGAAATATTGAAACAGATGTGTAACGGTGAAAGTCGTAACTCGTTTTCATCTACACAAGATCACCACTTTATAAATACTTTTCTTAATTTTCGCAAATGAATTCTTATTATTAGTATTCTTATTTGTATTATTCTCATTATTATTATTATTACTTATTGTTTTTATTTTTATTATTATTACCCACTGTTGAATTAGTTCTTTAAGTTAAGATTTATGAATTATTATATTATAAATATTATATTATTTAAATTAACGGTCGGGAACGTATGAGCGCCACCTGTGAGTCAGAAACAACAAGATCAGCAATACAGTCAGCTGATATGCAGATCAATACTCACCGCTGATAGTTGTCATGCAACTATGATGGATGATATGTGTGTGTGTGTGTGTGAATGTGTGTACCCACGCACAGGTATATAAGGCGGGACATTTTATTAAACTGGATCAATTGGCAAGAAGATCGCCTGCAGATAAGAAGTCTTTTGGACAGGAGTTTAATACTCCGCAAAACTTCTTATCAGCAGAAAGCAAGTAGATCGCCAGTGGATGGGGAGTCTTTTGGACAGGAATTTAATATTCCGCAAAAACTTCTTGCCCGCAGACAGCCCGCCTGCCGGTAAGAGATCTATTCCCCAATAATCTCTTATCGACAGTAAAGGCCGTGTCAGATAAAACTTTAAAGCAAAAGCGTAAATCAAGTGGTGTATGTCACAATAAACTTTGACAACACTCATGAATTTTTTGTTTACGCCCACACTCAAGCACACAAATAATAAAAGCCAGGTGTTTGTCAAAGCGCGCAAAAAATTGAATGTTGGTTAGCTTTGCGCTGCGTCAAAAGTGCTTTATGTGGCAACTTTCATACATTTACGTACATTTTAACTCAAATGTCAAAGCGAAACTCTGACGCAACGCAAAGCAAAAGTTTTATCTGACACGGCCTTAAGGCTACAAGTGGTGGAAGTTTATCTTCTACCGGGGATTGGCTTGACCGTGCGACTGAGGCTGTGGAGGAATTTAATATTCCCGCAGTATCATTTCACTCAGCCAAGAATTCCTCGCGATCACTGCTGCGAGGATAGTGCTTAGTTTACCGCCGCGGCCACCTGTGCCGCCGCCATCTATACCGCTGTCGCCTCTACCACAGCCATCCGTGCCGCTGCCGTCCCTCCCGCAGCCATCCGTGCCGCTGCCGCCTCTCCTGTACCTCTGCCGCCAGGACCACTACCAGGTCCTGCAGCCAGTGTTACCGCCGCCGCCTGTACCGCTGCCGCCAGTACCAATACTAGGTCCTGCCGCTGCCGCCATACCTCTGCCGCCAGGACCACTACTATGTCCTGCAGCCAGTGTCGCCGCCTCAACCGCAGCCATCTGCACCGCCATGGCCACCCGTGACGCTGCCGCCTATTACGCAGCCAACCTCAGTGCTGCTTCCAGCGCCGCTTACGCCTGTGCCGCAGCCGTCCTTTCCGCTGCCGCCTCTACCACAGCCATCCGTGCTGCTGCCGTCTCTTACCGCTGCCGACTGTACCGCTGCCGCCTGTATCGCTGCCGCCTGTTTCGCTACCGGCTGTATGACTGCTGGTGTTCCTACCGCTGCTCATCGCCTCAGCGAGTTGACTCCTCGTTCTTCGACTACGATTCCCAACCGATAACTATCAACTAGCCACCTTGTAAAAGTTAGCTAATAAATAAACTTGGTGATAAGTTTTATAAAACATTGAGTGTCATTCCTTCAACGGTAATAAACTATTAAAATTTGCAACGACCCTGGCCGCCACTGTCGCTATCCCAGCAACCAGCGGAAACGTGTCGTTACAGATTTTAGAAATCAGAATTTTGGCTGCAATTTTTCCATTAATTAAACTAATTGAAAACAGTTTCAGCGCTGGCAATCTGATTAATCTTAGCCCACAGCGATAAGATGGAAGATGAACTCCAGACCGCCATGTTAAAACTTGTAAGAAGAAAATTTGTTTGAAATTGTTTCTGAACCGCTTCAATATGATTATTAGGCGCATTTAATTGTGGGCCCATATTTTGAAATAGGTCTTACGAGTAAAGTGTATAGCTTATTTATTATGTAGTCTTTAGTCTACCTTTTATTGTACGCAAGTACACCTCTTACCTTATTTTACGGTCACGTGCGTATGAGATATAAAAGTTAATTTGGTGTCGATCAAAATACCCAAATCCAAAATATTATTTACCAATTGTAACTGATGTTTTTCTAAAAAGTAGGAAGCATCGTAGAGTTTTTTTCTTGAGAAACAAATACACTTCCATTCTAGCACGTATAATTTTATTTAGTTTCTATCGCACTAACTGGATTCGGTAGATTAACATAACTCATTTTTACATCATCTGCGTACATCAGAAAGTTGGGGAATTAGTTAATTTTGGGCAATTATTATTTAAGAAGGACAATTAAATTCACCTAAAATGCCTTAGAGCGCTCCAAATAAAACTGAGATGAGATCTGTTCATGTAAAAATATGTAGCCTTTTTTGGTACCTTCAAACGAAATTATTTTAGAAATTGTTTTGCGTAATTACCGCACATACAAATAGACGATAATTAGTATTTTTCCGTTTAAAATCAATTATTCTGTTCATCCAACTAAACTTCAAAAAAATAAATCATGTGCAGACATCGTAAAGGTAAATTCTTTGCCGACATACTTTTACTTAAAAATATTAAATAAAACATATATTTCAGTTTATAAGTCTTGTGACTTTTGCCTTTGAAATCAAAAATTTTAAATGTTCAAGGAAAATGTAAAATATTGTTTAAAGTTGCTTTCTATGTGTATTTACAAAACTGTTTTTGCTAGAAAAATTCATAAATATAACCGCAAGTATAACAAACAAAGTTGTGCGAAAATTTTATTTGAAAAGTAAACTAATTTTTTCTCTCCCATGGTTAAGTTCTGTGGAAAAGTTTGGAAAAATATATTTTTTTTTCTCTGAATCGCGATATGTTAAGTTGCTTGTAAGTGGCAAACAAGTCAGGTGAAAAGACACAAAATTGATTTAATAACATGACTTACTCGATTTAATATATTTGAAACGTTAAAAACCTAAAAACGCTGGAATTAATTTATTATATAAAAAGAAGGAGTGACTGCTTATTTAAATCCTTAAAAAAAGAAGTAATTTTTTATTTTAGGTAAAAATAATAACAAAAAGTTTTTAATATTTTTCAATTTACTTTTCAAATTGTTTAATGCAAATGCATGTTTTAGTGCTAAAGAGGTGAAATACCTTATAATTTATAAAATATTCTCGTATTTAAGCTAAAACATAAAAAAGCAATAAACAAATCTTTGTAAGCTCGCATGTGATGCTTGTTATAGCAAACTACGAAGCCTAAAAATTCTGTACCCTTTAAATGCCTTACAATATAACAAAAAGGCTTTTAAGATTTCGTGTATTCGTTCATATCGAGTCTGCATCTTAAAAAGTATTTAATATTGTTATTATAACTTTTACAAAATGTTTTGTTATGATTTCTTTATTGCGATATAAATAACACCAGATTTTAGAGTTTTTAAATTATTTATAAATTTATTTACTTTAACTACAAACAAAGTTGACACTACAGAACAATTTACTAATATGCACATCTTTACTTCACGAGGTTTATTTTTTACACTAACTAATTATCCATTCAGACGCTACCTTTTTATAGTTGTCCAGTAGAACTATAGAAAAATTAAGTATCTTATTCTCCCTTTGTATCACATTTTGTTGTTGTATGTTGCCCATTCAATGTATAGGCACCTGTATGGCTGTGTGTATTTTTGTTTTTGTTTTTATGCTAATAAAGTTTCTTCTTGGGATTTATTTTAAAATATTGGTTGTTGTCTTGTGTAGATAAGTTTCCTCAGAAAACCACGCAGTTAGTAAACAGCATATCAAATTGTTGTTGTTTGCGTGTATAAATTAGAAATTTTGTTGTTATGCATAAGGCCAAGGGGCCAAGGGGTGATTTTAAAACAGCCCAAATTAAAATAAGTATCGAATGAAAAAGTTATTAAAAATGGGTTAAAAATTACCTCAGTTGGGAAAGCTTTAATGTAAAAACATATACTTCTATTTTATTTATTTTTTATTTAAATATTTTCATATCAAATGTTTTTATTAAATTTTAAAAATATGTACTTCTATCATTTCCTTCAGTATAGACCGTCATTGCTGGCTGTATGTTCGGTGTGACTGGTGAGCGTTTTCGATGTGATAATGTCATTGTTAAGCCGTGTTCTGGACTGATAAATCTGTGTTCGTGTAGGTAGTTCTTTGTACTCATGCGGCGCTAATCTAATATTTACGCTTTTTATTATCATCTAGATAAGTCTGTCGGTCTGAGGATGTTTTTAGTTTGTTAGAGTGCTTTAAGTATTTTCAGTGGTGTGAAAATTATGTCTCAGCTCATGTTTACCTGTTCATTTGTAATGTAGCCGATAAAAGGACATTCATGTTTTCAAGAATGTCCTTTTTTGGTACGATGAAGTTGTAACATTACTACATTCATCTATTTTCTCTGGTGTATGTCCGGGAGTGTCAAAGTGCAATGTAAGGTTGGAGTCTTCTGATTTTCGTTTGCACAAGCGTATGTGTCCTGTAAATCTTGTTTTTAATGTTCGTTCAGGTACTAGTAAGTCTGTAACTCCGCTGGAACAAAATTAGTCAGTTGTTTCTATCGATGTCCTATGATTATATCTCAGAGTGCTGCTGGTTTTTAATACTGTGAGTAGATTTCGTATACAGGGCCATAAAAAATATAAACTTAAGAATTGAAGTGAGTTCAATACATGATACAAGCAAGTTAAACTGCACGATTTTGATGATCAAATTTAATTTAATTTAGTATTTATTGAGCCTTTTTTGACAGTAAGTGAAATAGAAACAAAGAAAACAACAGGACAACTTAGGACTAGAATGTATTATCTTAATTACCAATAAGTTATAAAAGCACCAAGCTTCATCTTTAAAATGATATAAACTAATTGAAATTTAAAACGAAAATATTACGCCCTTGCTCCCGAGGCTAACATAACAAGAGAGACAATCTCATTAAATAAACTTAATTCTAAATTAAAATAAAATTACATAATAAATAATAAAATATAAAAAAATAACAAACTAAACAAACAAAACAACGAAAAATCACAAAAAGGGTACTATCCTCTGTGAGTACCAATTGTACTTTTTGTATAGAAACTATAGCAAGTGTTATTATTTAAATTAAAATTTGGCGGTTCTTCGTTAATATAGCCAACAGGGGAAAGGTAATTTGTATTAGTCCAACTGAAATTTTTTTGTTCATTAAAAATACTATTAATATAATTATTGTCATGGTGTTCAAGTCTATTGATAAACCTTTTTAAAATGTCACAAGTGTAGAGACCAATTGAAGTAACTTTTGACTGATTATAAACATATTGATTAGAATATCGTTTATTGATTGATTTGTAGTTCTTTGCTATACAATATCTCAAAATTTTCCGTTCAAAAATTTCCATTTCCTTAATAATGATTTGTGAAATGCTAAACCATATAGGAAAGCCATAAAGAAAAATTGGTCTTATACTTGTTTTGTACAATAAAAGTTTAGTGTTTTTCGGCAAATTTTTATTATACAAAATATTTGCGATTGCTCCCAAAATTCTGTAAGATTTATTTAAAACGATTCGCGCATGATCATTAAACTTCAAGAGATTGTTGAAATTTATACCAAGATATTTTAAATTCCTAGTAAAGGGAATTTCAATACCGTCAAGGAAAAGCTTTAGCTTTTTACTCGCAGGGAGAGAATAAGAGAATCATCCGCATATAGCAGTGCTGTAGAATTTGGTATCACGTGAGGAAAATCAAACATAAATATGTTGTAGAGGTGTGGTGCTAATATAGATCCCTGAGGTACACCACAACTCACACTATCAAAACCTGATAGTTTTCCGTTGAATTGTACACAAAAGGTCCTATTATTAAAGAAGCTTTGAAAAAGTTTAATAGTAGGTGCGCTAAATCCTATCTGAATCATTTTTTAAATGATTCCTTTATGAAATGCATGGTCGAACGCCTTTTCTACATCTAAATAAATAGCTACAGTACCATAACGCCGGCGAAGATTGGTAATAACATCGTTCTGAAATTTAATTAAAGCATCAACTGTTGAGTGGCCACTTTTAAAACCGAACTGCAAATCTGGAATATATGCTGTATTAACTTCTCTGTCCATTTTTCCGCGAATAATTTTTTCAAACAATTTTCCCAAATTAGACAGTAAAGAGATTGGGCGTAAATTGTTTACATCGATGGAGTTTGTCTTTTTTTGGATAGGCACAATTTTTGACGTTTTCCAGGCTGTTGGAAAATATGAATTGTTTAAACAATTGTTAAAAAACAATCGTAAGATATTCAAAAGCCTTTGTTGGTAGTTTTTTATAATGTAGTTTGAAATATTGTCTAACCCACAAGATTTTTTATTATTGATATTTTTAGAATGTTCTAAAATTTCATTTAAAGAAGTAAGACTTTCACAATTTTGTGAATTAATTGCTAAAAAATGTGCTGAAAATGACTGTTTATTATCTGGGACATTATTAAGAATGAAGTTTATGGTTTCAGAAATTTGTGAAAAGTCTCGATTAGGGCTAGATTTATTATATATTTTTGCAAAATGCTCCTTCAATTTGTTTAATTTTAATGATTCATCTTCAATAGATATACCATCTATAGACAAATTTTTAAGATGTCTGTTCTTTTTATATCCTATAATTCTATAAATTTGTTTATGAGCAGTAGGTCCTGCTTTAATATTTTAAGGTTTAAGCTTAAAAAAGTTTGATTGTTCTTCTGCTACTTGTTTTTTAATAATGATATTTATACTGTATTTGTTTAGATAACAGTAAGTACTCAGGATCTAGCCGATTTAAAGTTCTGTGGAATATTTATTTTAATTTTTTTTGCCAAGTGTATTTAATCTTAAACAAATTTTTAATTCTCTCAGAAACATAAAACTTTCGAGTTTTTAATTCAATTTTTTCCGAGTGGTTATTACATACTGTATTAATAGTATTCGTAAAATCACTAACGTACTAGTCGATTTCGATATTTGATAAATTTTTATCTGACTTAGGAAAATGACTCGTTATACAATTATTTATATCACTTTTAAAACGATTCCAATCTGTGTTCTTAAAAAAGCAAACATTGAAGGTGGATTAAAGATTACATTAAAATTTGAAAGTGTAATTTGAAGTTTTAGTGGAAAGTGATCTGAAAATGTAGGTAGACAACTAATTTTGAAATTAGCATTACACGGTTCTATAAAATTTGGACTAACTAAAAAATGGTCAAGAAAAGAGTAACCATTAGGATACGATGGAACTAAGTCAGAAATACGTGTAAAAAAGTTCTGCTGCAAAAAGTTAAATAATATATTACCATTTTGATTGTTTAGTGAATCACCCCAAGAATTATGTCTAGAATTGAAATCCCCACCTATAAAAGTTCCATCAAATCTTTGAGAGAGTAAACGTAACTTTTCAAGCCCAACTGTAAAAATGGATGAGTTACAATTGCATGGAATATATATAGACCCAAGTAAAAATCTTTTAATTGAATTATCTATTAATATTTCAACTGATACAAAAATATTTGGAAAACCTAAGTTATCCGTATTAATCTTAGAATATTTATATGATTTTTTCAAAATTATAGAAACTCCTTGCGAACTATGGTCTTTTATAAAATTGTAATTTTCCAAAGCAACACTATGTCTAGCATCAAGGTGAGTTTCTTGAACGAATGCAATATCTATCTTATTAGTTCTTATAATACTTAAAAGCTCTATTCTACGACTCAATTCAATGAGAGATCTAACATTAAATGAAAGCAAATTAAATACATTATGGGTCATTTACCTCAACTAGAAGACCACGACATTGTTGCCTTGCTTCAGCCAATGAAAGATTTTTATAATTCAAAATAAATTTTTCTATTTTCTTTTCTAAAGATAAAGCCTCGGGTTCACAATGAATTTTCGCAATTTCTAAAAATTCTTGAATTATAGCTGGTTTTGAAACAGATGATTTAGTATCTACAATAGAATTATGAAAAAGGCTAGCAAAAGAACGGCCATTTTTAACAAAATTAGTGTTTATAGCATTATTAACATTACCTAAAGCTCTTTGTTTTCTTTCTATAACTTCTAGTTGAGATCTTTTCTTCATTTCCATATACTTTTTATAAGCAGGACAGCCTTTGAAATTTGATGGATGACCAAATTGTTTGCAATTATTACAAAACGGTAAACGGTCCTTGTCCGAAACAAATTAACATTCTCCAGGAGCATGATCATGATCACATTTGATACAAATATAAGGCCTGTTGCAGTTACGCGACATGTGGCCCCATTATTGACAACGCCAACATTGAATTTCTCTTCTATTCCTTTTAGGAGCTTCCCAATATATTCTCTGGTTTAACAGGTATTTAGTTTCCACCAATTCATTTAAAGATTTACGCATTTTTAATGTTATCAAGAATAGACCTGTTACAGTATTCTGCTTGGTCTTGAGTATGTAGAGTTGTATAGGTCTGTTTATCCTTTCCATGAGTTAATGGATTTGTTTCTTGATTGTTTTGGTTAATTTTATTTAAATTAATAGCTGTCGGCTTCGATTTTGCACCTAAATTTACATTAGGTGCAGATCGTGACGATGGTGGTTTTGTATTGTTTTTCACGTAATCTTCCGACAATTTATCTGGCGGTAAATTATCATCCAAAGAAGGAGATGAATTCATTTTAATAAAGTTTAAAAAGTAAAACAAAGTTTATTGTATTATTTTTTTTTTAATTTTTTTTTAATTTATGAAAATATTTGAAAATTTTTGAAAATATTTTCCAAGGTATTTTTTTATTTTATTTTTTTAATAGCAAGACACGTCCGACTCTAACAAATACTTTTTTCAAACTCTTGATGATCAAATAATATCAATTGTAACGATTTACGGAATGTGTTAGAATATAGTTTCATAAGTATTTTTTATATTAGTTTTAATATTTAAGCTTCCAATTTTTCGAATTTTCAATAATATCACCAAAATTTTTTTGAAAGAATAAAGATAATGTTGAATATTTTCCACTCCATTTTAAATTCTCCAAATTGATACAATAGCACAGCATTAAAAATACTTTATATTTAGTACCTTTTCTACGACTTAAAATGCTATCTGTTATATAGCATTTTGTCCTTACAAAAAAGTACTTTTTTTAATGAATTTGTTAAAGTTTTTTATATACAAAAGCTGTGAAAAAGTTCAAGAACTCACCCGTTTACATTGCTCTCACATTTTGTTGAAAATTGATTAATATTATATTAACATTCGAAAAACTTTATTGCATTTTTTACATGTACGATTATGTTCATTATGTTTTCCAAATTTATTTATGTGGATAAGAGTATTTTACATTTTATGTACAGCATTTAATTTAGAATTCAATGAATAAATTTAACATTGATAAATGTATGTCGTGTCTAGACAACCAACCATTTACTAAAATACACATGTGGGTATTTACCTTGTATACCATTTATTACCCTGTCAAGTTTGTATGTCGTGAAATATAAATTTTATTATGGTTATTTGAAATGTCTTTAATATATATAAATTACATTTTTCTATTACAAGATGTATTGATACTGGCAAACTGTTTTAACTTAAATATTTATATGCATCAGGCTAAAACATGTGAATATAAATTTATAAAATCAAGAATTAAGTTTTTAGTTAAATTCTTTATAATGCGGCAGTTTTCTTTAGAACATTCGATTCACTACTACTACTTAACTATTTCATACATAACTCCTTCGCACTAAATATCGTATTAAGGCAAATGATAAAAAGTGAAATTCCTAGCTTAATTGGGGTGATGAAAATTTCCGTGCAGTTATCAATGTGTTCACTTAATTTTGTGACTGAAAATTAAATCCCCGACATCAGAAATTTATTGGGCATGTGGTAATGTAATGTGTTATTAAATTTAACATCTACTTATGTGTTTAATACTTCGCAAAGACGCGTCTAAAAAGCAGGTTGCAAAAATATGGTAAAATATTTTTCTGTGTTTCAAAAGCTGATTCATGATCGTGGTTAATAGTGCTTCCATTTTGTCGAAAAACCAAGAAATGGTAAACAGTCTCATAAAAAGCAAATATTTGTATGAACCTGACCATTTTCTTCGTATTGTAAATATTAAACTGATGTTCACTGAACGGTTTATAGAGTATCGTACTTGCAGAAAAAAGTTTCTGATTTCTTCAGAGCTGGTAAAATTCAAAATGTACAGTTCTCTAAATGTCCAATATGATAACTAAATTTTTAATTGCGAATAATAAGAGCAAGAATAAGTTTCAAACTACTATATTTTTTGTTAAAAACATTAGTTTAACTCTGCCTAATCTAATTATATATAAGATCATGTCAATGCGAGACTCTCTTCCGGCTGAGGTGATTTTTTTTTTATCAAAATGTTTTCTCCATACATTTCCAAGTTAAATTACTCCAAGGTATTGAGGTTTACATTACCTCGAGCCAATCTATCAACTTAACTAGCAGAATTTAGGAATATGATACACGGACTTAAGATACTTACTTCAGACAAGTACAACAAAGAACTCGACACTATTTACACCAAAAAAATAACGGCTACAAACCCGCTACTGTCGATAAACTGCTTAGAGAATACAATACTAAAACCAGAAATAAATAAGACAAAGAGACACACGATACAACAGGACGGCGTACTTTTATATACACAGGATCAGAAATTTAGAGACTGATTAACCTTTTTCACAAAGAAGGTTGACTCACAGCATGAAAACTGGCAACACTCTTAGACACTACTTCAAGCCATTGAAAGAAACAACTGACATATATAATTCCAATATAAATGAATATTAAAAACAAGATATACAGAACATTTGGGTTTGTAAACTGCTGCGTACACAACACAAAGGAAGGAGACTAAATGTATCAGAAAACATGGAAATATACAAACAGAAAACATTTGACGGGCGAATAATAAATGAACAAATTAACACTGCTTCAGACACAATATTTAAACCATTTTTACAAGAAAACAAACATTACACTAACAAAAACACGTTACGCAGGTGCACAAGACCAGGGCAATAAAGAACCTCATTAACGTATAATTACAGATAAGCAGATAAACACGAACCAATAACAAGCATGGTCGTGAAAGGATTTAGATAGGAAAAGGGACGAATGAAAAGGGAGAGAAATAGACAGACAGAGAGGGAGAGACAAAATAGGTAAAAACCAACGAAAAAGGAGTGAGAGATACAGACAAAAAGGGAGAAAGTGAGGAAGGTAATAACACGAAGAGAAACACGAACGAGATTAACTATATTAACACGGCTGACAATAAAATGCAACTAGTAGAAAGAGAACACTGAAGATGGCAAATGACCGAAACCGGTTTGTACACAAACCAAATTTGAGGAGGGTCGACGTAAAATCATACCCAAATAAATTATACCCCGTCGGAATATATACGCACATATTTACAAAACACATATGTTTGTATAAACGAAAACCAGAAGACTCCAAGTTTGTAGTACACATTAACAGTCACACACACCCCAAGGGAAACACATGAATGTATGATATTACTACATCCTAGCCAAAAAAAAAATTAAGACTAGACATTCTTGAAAACATACAAACCGACAAAATAAGAAGTTTTAACAGTGGCATTACAAAAGACCAGGTAAACATTTTCATACCACTAAAACTACTCATATACTCTATCGAACGAAAAACACCCTCAGACGGACAGACTTACCAGGCAAATAATAAAAGACAGTAATGTTAAATTAGCGCCCCTGTGTAAATAGATAAGACTCTAATGAAGGAACGACTTAAACTCAACACTATTTATACTACCTGAACTAATATTAACTCTTCAGTACTATCTAAGCCGCGGCTTGATAATGATGTTGTCTCATGAGAACGCCAAGAATTTTTTGATTGCAGCCACAATTCCTTTTTAATACCTTTTTATCTTTACGAAATAAAATTGTTCATTACAAGTACGTTAGCAACTACATTTTCCGTTGTGATTTTCGTTTTGTTTCTTGAATGTAGCATATTGATTGTATACCATGAAATATCACAGCACTATATTTAACAGTGAACTAGTTGATTAAATTAAACCGTGTAATGCATAGCTTCACCGTAATCCTTAATTTAATGGCATCATTTCCTTAGGATTTTTCTCTATATCTTTATATGCAACGAATGTTCTGCATAAAATTTCTAACATCCTTTAGACTAAATTTCACACAAATTGAATTATGGAAAATTACCAAATTCACTAAAATATTTAGGGAAAAAATGTGTATCTCATACTTCTCTCCCAAAAAAAAAAAACATTTCATAGATGAACAAAAAACATTAACACTCCGCTTTCAATGTATGAATATTTCTAAAACGGCTTTTCTTTTACAGAAAAAAGTAAAACTTAAAATAAAGTAAAGTAAACTTCCATTAGGGATTCTATTCAAACGTAAGCATAGAAAATAAGATAAATAAAAAAATGAAATAATAAAAAAATATTTAAAATAAAACAAATAATATAAAGAAGAAGTAGGAAAACCAAAGAAATTTTCTTTTCATCGAAAAAATAATACCTTAGTGTTATCTTAAGTGGTAGAGATTTCTTTTTTAAGATTTTTTTTTATATACGCACACACAAAGCATAGATAAAATTGTTTGTTGCTTTTTGACTGTATGAAAATATGAGTAACAGATATCCTTTGAGACAAGTGTTTCCTTACATGAGAAAATTGTAAAATGTAAAAATATATAGAGATGAAGTACAATAATGCACAGAAGGACAAATGTAAAATATTTCAAAATATAAGTACATCTTGTTTAATGACTGCAGAAATTAAGAAGTTTCATAGTTTTGGTAAAAAACCCAGCTAAAATTATATGTAAATTGTAAATGAAAGTCGACGTAAAATCATCCCCAAATAATAATGAATAAAAGTGTTTCTTATAAAAAAAAACTTGAAATTTTAGTGAAGATGATTTTAGAATGATTTTAAAATGTCGAAAGTTTTTTTAATTCTGACGAATAACAAGAATAAGCCGCAACTCACGAAATTAATATATTATAGGAATCGTGTTTGCCATTCCTGAAATAACACACAAAGCTACTAATATTTTTTTTTGCACTTGACTTAAAAATTGTTTATTTATTTAGCTTTAAAATATATCATTTCTTTCCCCACTGTGTACTCCTTGTTTCTTCTTCTTGCAATGTCAAAAGAAATAAACAAATTCACCATTAAGCTGATTGGTGCATTTGTAAATGCACAATATTTCTCCATTGCATATGTTCTATTGATGCGTTACCACAACAGTTATACACTTTGTGTATTAAATTACTTGATATGTTTTCACGTAGTGTTAAAAGTGGTATGTATTTTACGGAATTATTTTTTTTTAATAGACTGGAAATAATTGTAAGAATTTTTGCGCAAAAAAAACTTTTAAAACATTAAAAGGAAAAAAAAATAATTAAAATAACATAAAAAATAAAATTAAATAAAAAAAATTATTTATTCAGAAGCTCAGTAAATGCCGTTAATTTCGGTTTCGGGCATATAAACAACGCAACTGTTCTTTTCGTCCAATTTTGGGCTACATATCTAGCATGGCTACTGGTACGTCACAAATAATTTTGGCCTTCAAGGTGTCTATTGTTGCTAATATTTCTGCATTTTAATCGCACTAAGTCGCACAATTTGTGAATATAATAATGTCTGTAGCATCTGGAAATTATTTGGACCAAAATTGAGCCTCATTACCAAAAATAATTTATTTAAAAATTAGTCAATTGATATAATTGATAAGATATCAACTTATTTTTAAAAGTGAATCTTAATAATTTGGAAGCATTTTTCAAGGATCAATTTTCAAATGGGAAAAATTTAAATGGACTATGGCAGGTAGTTTGGCAGTTTATTCTTTTGTAACTGATTTATTTGCCAGCAAAATCAATAACAAGTAGCAAGGTAACAAGTTGTTTTTTTGTTTGTTTATTTATTTATTTATTTGTTCATATCCTGTACAAGACTTAATTTTATGCGTTCCTGTACTACACAACCAACGCTTTGCATTAAAGTTAAAAAAATAAAATACTTAACAAAAGTTAAATAAATAAATAAAATAAGAAAAATTATCTGAAAAAAGTAAACAAAAATTTATTAAAGCTATTACCTTTGCCATTAAGTTGTTGGTATAGAGAAAAAAAATTTCAAATGCGATTAGCATAAAAATAATATTGCCACTTAGACTCTAATTGTCGAGGTATTATTATGTTTGGGTTTCTAGGCAAATATATTTAACCCTCCGTCATGCACATATTCCGATAGTCACGTACGTAGCGCATGTATCTGGCCGGATTATGTATTACACTATATATATTTCAGCACATTTATATGAAAAATGTGCTATTTTAGTGATAATATTACATTGTTATATTGTTATCACGCTAGGCAGATATATATTTTCTATTTTTTTTGTGCAAAAAAATTTTAATGAGAAATAAAAGAAGAAAATTTTTATTTTTGTATTTAATTTCAAAAAAATAGTTGATATAAAGTTCATTTCAATTAAATTTAGTAGATATAAAGTAAGTTTTAATTAATTCTGAACTAAAAAAGTCTTAGACAGCTTCAGGTAAGCAACTAAAACATGTAAACTCTGATTTCGAATGCTTTAGGCATACCGGATTCGAGCACTTGGAACAAAAAAAAACGAGTTAGTCGGCGAAGTTTTTCATCTCCCAATGTACAAAGCTTACAACTTTTTCTCTTTTGTAGAGTATCAGCATCACTTGAGCTAGGAACTACTACTGGAATCTGAAATGAAAAAGAAAAACGAGGAAAATGAGGTGTAATGACGAGCAAATGTTATATCAATTAAACTTACATTTAGTGGTCTTTGAAAATACGATTCCGTGGCCAAACGAGTGTTGAACTGTTTGATGATGTGAATGTTGTTCATTCGGTTTTCAATATTTGGAAGAACCAATGTATCAGCTAACGTAGTGAGAAAATTTCTTCTAGCACTATTTTTATTGAGACCATCAACTTCTTTGCAAATACAAAATGCAGCCAGTCCCATCGTGTCTAACATGTTGCAGAAAAACGCAAAAGTCCATCGTCTTGTTGACCGCTTTGTAGTAAAATGTGTAACCATTTGGTCCATACAATCAACGCCAGCTTTATTTTCATTGTAAAAGAAAATTGCTTCGGGTTTCATTGCTTCCCCTTCACAATGTTTCGTATAATGAACAGTCGAAAGTAGGTTAACACATTTATTTTTTTTTTGGCACGTAGCTGCAAATTGACACCAAATTTTCGTGGAATCCAAATAACGACGACAAAACAGGACGAGAACGATCCTTTCTCATTTCGTTAGGAATACATCTTTTATTGGAGCGAATGGTACCAACAAATGCCAGACCAATTCTGGCCAGACGCTTTACTCCTTCTAAAGTAGTAAAAAAGTTGTCAGCTACAATTGTACGGCCAGTATTGCTGTATGGTTTTGCGAGTTGTATCAAAACATTTTCACCTTGATTCACCTCCCTTTCTTCTCCTTCTTGTCGACCGGTGTAGAGCTTTCCTTGCAGTGGATATTTAGATTTGGAATCACAAGCCCACCAAATTTTGATGCCATATTTTGCTGGCTTTGATGGTATGTACTGAGTAAATTTGGTTTTTCCACGATGTGGGAACAGCTGCTCATCAATTGTTATGCTGGCATGCGGGCTATAGTTTTTTGCAATATTTTCATTTAAAAAATTCCAAACGTCACGAATGGGTGCAGCTTTGTCATCGCGCAATCGTTGAGCGCGTGTTCTAGCATCATCAAAACGAATGTATCGTGCCAGTGCAGAGAATCGATTAAAAGACATGGCTGCTCTGAATATGGGTAGATTATTTGACTGTCACAAAGCTTTTGTGGTTTGCATATTATTGTGCCAAAAGAATGCCGACGAATGCGTCTAATTCAGTTGCGGTCAAATCTATCCAAACTTTTTGTTTTTTACTGGGATTAGCTGCATTCCACTTCTCGACTACAGCTTTTCCATGGCGATTCGTTTCAGAAATGATAATGAATGTTATATTTGGTGTAAAAAATTTTTTGAACACCGCAATAGGAACACCTGGTTCCTTCGGACCAGGTCGAAAACGCATGATATTGTGTTGACGTAAACGAAATCCAATATTTGGTTCATTTTTACACAATAAAAGATTCCTCGGTGGCATTCTGTTCTCCAATTTCTTCATCGTCGTCACTATCGTCACTATCAAACACTTCATCTGCTTCGACAACACAATCATTTTCGATATCTGAGGCATCGCCATCGTCTGGCATATAATTTAGATCCATATCGTCGTCAACTCCTGCGAAGTCATCAATCTCATCATTTGCAACCTCTTCTTCAGCGGCTCTTTCACGCTCTAACTCATTGGCCAAAGCTTCTGCTAGTCGTGTATGAAAATTCACATTACCACTTCTATATCGCGTATTGTAAACAAACTGTACTTCTTCACCCATTTTTTTTTTCGAATAAATAACAATTCTTCCGTAAATTATTGTCTCTACCTTTCAAAGCTCACTACGCATTACTGTGAGAGTGTTTTGAGTAAACAAATACAAATAAAAATAAAAAATACCAAAAAAGTACCGTAATTTTCATACAAATTGTTTGTGTTTCTGGCCAGATACATGCGCTACTTATACGATGTATAGATAAAAAAAATCAAGATAAATATTTTGTGTTGTTTTTTTTTTAATGTGTTTCTTCATAAAACGGTACCCAACAATATTTGTAGAGGGTACCGGGAGACTCAAACCCTTAGCTAAATTAGAAATATGTTGAAATCTTAGTTAAATCCGTAATATATCTGGGCAGATACATGTGCATGACGTAGGGTTAATCTGTATAAAAAAGCCAGAGTACGGATCTTTATAAGACTCCCGTAGCTAATCATGTAAAGATTATTTGAAACAAATGAAAGGTGGTGAACTCTACGCAAACCATAGACATATCTAATAACATTATTACATAAAAGCAAAGTTCTTATCCGTAATGGAGTAAAATATTGCGTGGTCCAGAGCGGTCGTAACTTTACATACACCTGACCAACCTTAAGTGTTTGCGTGGTTCAACCAAGATTTTTTGCCTTATTAGCAAATTCAATAATCTCGCCATTCGAAACAATGTCCCCTGAAAAAGTTGTTGCTAGAATTTTTTGCCTTTTACAATACACTTAGATTTATAAGGATTCAAGCAAACTCCGTTTACACAAGCCCAGCGATAAACTTTCCTTAATTCATTATTTAAATGCTATAGACCAGTGGCAGCATTTTCGGGTGGGGTACCTAGTGTAAGTTACACATCGTCTGAGTACAGATGGATTTTACATTTTGAAAGCACTTTTGAAAAATTGTTTACAAATATAGAAAGGAATAGTGGTTCTAAAATTGCCCCCATTGGCTAATGTTAAGTTGAGCATTCAAATAAAAAGGATACAACTATAAAACTTGCAATATTTTTTCTGTTGCATTAACTTGAAAATGACTGGATCAAATTGTATCAGCCTCAGTATAAGGAAAAATTGTTCTCTTTTTTTCAAATTTTACTAGAACCTGACAGCGTTGAAATTTATGTGGGACCAACTTGTTCTAATTACATTCTAAAATAGAATTTGGAATTTAGAGAAATTTGTGTTTTCGACCAAATCACAAATATTCTGAGAACATGTCACTATTTTGTGTAGATTTGAGACTAAAAATTTACTGAACCTACCTTATTAGGTAATTTTTTTTTTAAGAGAAGTAGAAGAAACAGGGGGTGAAAGTAGAAGGATAGTCGGAAGTAACTAGGCCATCATCGCTGAGCAGCCCAATCGACAGTCAAGTTTTATTTTTGTAGTGAAAAAACACCAAGGTCTTCGTTGGGAATCGAACCCATAAGCCCCATACTGACAAGCTAGTACACTACCTACTAGCTATCTATTCGACAAACCATACTTACAGCATAAAACATATGATTATAAGCACGAAATACGCTAATGATATTTAAAGTTACCTCTCCTTCTCTAGCCCCTTCTAGCATTGATAGCGATTCCTATCAGAACAGTAACAGCCATTTGTTATTGCAGTAAAAAATGTATATTGTTATCTCAATAACAAAATGTAAAAATTATACAAGCTTTCGTGTACAGTTTATTTTCTACATATTTGTAGAGTGGCTTTAAAAAAAAATTATAAACTGTATTTGCTTTCTTGCTAGAAAAGTATATACTAGTTATACACAAGCCAAAACTTAGACTTTATTAAAATAAAAAAGCGGTAACTCCGTTCAGAATAAAATTTTGGCAAATATGGTATTGATTGTTTATCTACATATTTTTTCTCGCAATCGTTTCTTGCTGGGACTGACTTGCATTGAATTCAAAAATTAAAAAGTATTCTTACATTTCAGGTTAGAAATAGAATCCCCGCAATAGTTAGTAAAGAATATTACTAATTGTAAATTAAATATTTATAAAAAGCAATAAGATGTTGCAACACGGCTTAAAGAAAAATTTTAATAAAGTAGAGAAGGATTGATATTGATTACACTAAATCTCTAAACGATTCAAGCTTCTTTGTGATCAATACCACCATCATAGAAATTGTTGTGACAGAACGTTCATGCTAATTAGAAGAAGGATACGTCATTATAAGCATTACAAGCACCAATTTCTAAGCCGCCATACGCACTTGTCATATAACCATATGTGAGCTTCGTTCTCAGCATGACTTGTCTCAGTTGCTGATGCCTTTTCTGATCTTTTTAAAAATTATCCTTTTGGTTTCCCAAACAAAGGCATTAAATGCTCTGGTTGGTTTGTATGTTAGCGCGGATCACAGGCAGCAAAGAAATTTACAACCAAAAGCTGTTTTAGCTGCTGTTGATTATAATTTCCTGCACTACTTGTTATGACCACATGCGCAAAATCACATTCAAAAGTATATGTTTGATATTATTTTTTTCTAAAAAACCAATTTCATGATTTTAATTAAATATATTTCTTTTCATTAATTTTAAGTTCTATGCTTCAGATAACTTCAATTATTGTTTCAAAAATTTCAATAAATATTTGTTATATTGCATCTGAAATATATTATTCATTATGACAATATTTCGACAGAATAATGCTGCAGCATCTTAAAGTGTGTAGATTTAAATGGACTGCAATATTACACAAAATAGGCAACAAAATGCTTTTCGAGATGCCTCTCGTTGATAAACGAATAATTCTTTTCCTAATTAATGCCGTTTTACGGCTTGAATATTTCCCTCGGGCATGGAAAGTTGCTCTGATAAAAATGATACCTAAACCAGGAAAAGATCCTTCCAAATTGGATTAATATAGGCCCATAAGTCTATTATCAACTCTGTCCAAATTGTTCGAGAAATTACTAATGGTGAAGTTGACATCTATTTTAAATGAGAGTAATTGTATTTCTAAACACCAATTCGTTTTAGGAGACAACATAGTACCATCGAACAAACCCACAGTCTTGTAAAAGTTATAAGAAAGACCTTTGGGGATAGGAAATATTGTTCGCATTTTTTATCGACGTATTACAAGCCTTTGACACGCATAGTTAAAATAAATTAAAACTTGCCAGTGCATATTTAGAATCAACTGCAGAAATAAGTTATGGGTCGCCAGTTTATAAAAAAACATGGAGAGTATACAGGCTGCCCCTATTAATTCTAGCTGGCGTACCGTAAGGTAGTATTCTGGGCCCAATCCTATATTTAATATATACAACTGACTTGCCAACAAATAGCCAAATATATCAACTTTTGCAGATGACACCGCCTTTCTGAGCACCCATAGTAACCCAAGATATGCTTCGAGTCAACTTCAGAACCACATAACACAGCTGGAAGAATGGAATAAAGGTTAATGAACAGAAATGTGTACATTTAAGATTCACCTTGCGCAGTGAACCGTGTCCCCACATCTGTAGCAACAACCAAATGGTACACCAGCACTTCTACGCTTAATAGTTAGGTATTCACTTAGACCGGCAAAGTTAACTTAAATGAAACTGAAAACAATAGCAATTCATTAGCTTATGGGCAGAAACTATGTTTTCAGTCCCTATTGCAATCTTTAACTATATAAGGCAATCTTAAAACCAATATGGTGTTACGGGATTCACCTGTGGGGAGTGCTTCCCCCTCCAATATTGAGAAAATTCAATGCTAACCAAATCTCTCGAATGATAACTGCCGCTCCTTGGTACATTAAAAACTCTAACCTACACCAGGATCTTCAAGTCCCGACGGTTAACAGTGAGATTTTAAAACATGTCACTAGATATTTGACTTAGTTAGAAACACATGCGAATACACTGGCATGAAGTATCCTACAATATCGTGGACACACTCGATTGAAGAGGAAGGACACTGTTGCCCTGATCAAATCATTGAAAACTATTATCATATATGAAACTAATTTGGAAACTAGTTGTCTTTTTTTGTCTGTCAGTGGCCAGACTTTTACTTAACAATTGAATTTGAATATCGTATATATTATTTATATAGTTTATAATGAAACATATTTTTAGCTTAAGTTTTTTTAATTTCTTTACATTATTTCTTTTTTCTTTTTTATAATACTTCTTCTCAGTTTTTTGTAAAATTTGAATTGTCTGTTGAAATTTTCTTATTTTATAACCAAATAAATAATTTTTATCTGGCTTACGTTCGAGAAAAATATTTACATAACAGCTTTGTGTTTTGTTTAAAAAATTTTTCATTATATTTTCTTTCTAAATAAATTTAGGCAATAAAGCAGAATTACAAATTAAATGTTTGCTTTGAATACAAATAAAGGGTTTTTTAATGAGATGTTTGTTTTCTAAAACAAAATAAAACAAAAATTTAGATAAAGATGATTCAAATTTTTATTGTATTAAGAAGAGAAAAATTTGGAAATTATGAACGAGAAACGATATCTGGCTAATATCTACCACGACCACTCTGACAGGCATCGGTTCTTTCTTTTAATAAAGTTTTGGCAAAATGTTGTCCTATTTTGTTAATCACATCACGGATTTGGACGTCTAAGCCTGAAACTGATTCGATTGGCTCCATATAGACACTGTCCTTAACATTGCTCCACAAAGAATAATCCAGTAGTGTTGAATCATCTGGCTGGCCACTTAACTGCTGGGAAATTGGTTTGCAAAAAGTTCAACGTTTCATTGAGTGTGACATGTTGCGCCGTTCTGTTAAAACTACATGTCATTGAAAAACACGTCGTCAATAGTTGGCCAAAATTGAGTTGTTAGCATTGTTAGCATGATCCAAAAAAAAAGACTAATCACACCTCCGGACCATGTAGCGCACCATACAGTGATACATTGAGCGTACAAAGGCTTCTCCATAATCGCTCTAGGATTTTCAGAAGCCCAAATGCGGCAATATTCCTCGTGAACGTACCCTGGCAAGTGAAAATGGGCTTCGTCTGTAAAAATGATTTTTTCAGAAAAAGCAGCACGTTGTTCTTGCACCAGTTAAACTTTGTAAGGCTTCAAAGTCAAATCCATAGGCAAAATTCGCCATGTGGTACTTGTGGATAAACTCAATTGTTGAGTACGTCGAGAAATTGACTAATTTGGATCTGCTTCAACACTGTGGCTCACGGCTGTGATATTTTCACTTTAACAACTCGGTTGAACATGCATTGGTGTTCGTACATTTGATATCGGTCTCAAAAGAATGAATATGTTATCCGAATTTTACGAAATGTAACTTTATCATAAACGCCCTTTTTATAGTGGATTTCAATTTTTTTAAAACGTTTTTCGTTCAAAAAACGAAATGTCAAATTGAAAAACAAACTTCTTGTTGAACAGTCCGATATAGCTAAGCTAATAATTTAGATACTAAATATTCCTTTTTTTATGCTGCATAGTATCCTTTGACAGCCAATTAAAAAAATAGTTTTCAACATTTTTACTAATTTGTTGAAAATATTTTACCATATTTTTTGTTAAACAGATTAATTTTAAAATAGTAGATAACTGGTGCACAAAACTATTGAATTCAGCCAGTATTTATAAATTTGCTTGTTTTACTAACAATTGCTAAGAATTAGAACTATGTTAAAATTCAAATGAAAATAATTAATTATTGAAACACAAACAAAAATATATAAAAATATTTAAATTAATATTACACATTTATTTAATAGGATCAGTATCTTCTTAAAACAGTTTTATTATTAATAAAATAGAAAACGAGGAATGCATTCATTATTGGGGCCGGCCAATAAATTATTCGCATTTGAAATCTATTTAATTAAAGACGTCTTATCTTATTTTATTAAAACGTCACACAGTGGCATATTTTTTGAGTTGGTCTTTAAAATTCTATAAATTTTGATTGGAGTGGAATTTTTAAAGTTTTTTTTTGTTGGATAAAAGTTTCAATTTTAAATCGAGTCTTATTTAACTATGTTTAAAAAATGATTTTTAAAAATATAAGTATCATATGAATTAAAAATAAATAATTTTGAAATGTATTGATTTTGTATTGCATTTTATAAATAGTAACATTAACCAAACTAAAAAATTATCTACTAACCTAAGCCATCTACCCGGGTACAATTTATTTCCACTTTTAGTACACTTTTTCAAAGGAACTCTTAGAATACCGGTTAGAACTCATATATATTTTATATATTATAATATTGCTATAATATTTTGCAAAATAAATTTTAAATTAATCCTTAAAAATTTCTGTAATATTTTAAGCCATTAAAACAAATTAGTCATAGTCGTTATAAGTCCAAATTCAGAAAACATCCATAGTGACCATAATACACTAACACATTAAGATTTTAATAATAAACACAAGAGCTTTAAATATTATTATTAATATATGAACAAGTTTATATATTATGAACGTTAATCCAAAACAGATATGTAGGAGATTCATTCCGAAAAAAAGGTTTCGCAATTTATTTTTAGAAAACCTGTTTATTTTTAATAAGATGAATTTTTCTTTGCACAAATATTTAATATTTATTGTGTTATTTTACTAATTTTTATGTTAATTTGCGCAGAAATTTAATTATCTGACTGATATTTCATCTACACATATTTCCTGCTCATTTTCATGAAGCTACTCGGCGACTTTATCTAATTCCATGGGGGTGGAATTCCATTTTTGTCAAATACTGATCCACAGTAAAATAATAGAGGCCTTCATTAGTACTATATTTAGATATTTCCCCCCCGGGGGCACATTTATAAGTCTTTATGGATCACAGAAGCATCTAGACTTGTGTTTTGCGGGGGCAAAAGGGATCCCAGTCCCCTTAGGCTAGCAAGCCAAGTGGAAAATCAACTACATTTCCATGGGAATCAGTGGGCCCCAGAGTTCCGCTAATTGTTTCTTTAGACTTTTAGTTATTCTCTGACTGATTACTGAGGTAGGACCTTCGGGAGTATCGTGGTGGCTGTGTATTTCGAGGCCCTCGTTTGAGTTTGTGGGTCGGATCATTCACAATGAACGCAATGAATGGTCCAGGTCCAGTGAGTATGAATGCCGTCGTATTCTTAATTATATAAAGCTTCATGCATTCTGGACCAGGAGTTGGATAGTCTCCAGCTCTTCAGCAAAGAGAAATGGTTTGCAACCCTGCTTTGGAACCGCTGAAATTGCAACTAGGGATCACCTCTTGCTAGAATTATTTCTCGGGTTCCTAGGGCGCGAATTACGATGCTTTTCATTCGCAGTGGTTTGACCACCATCTGATTACGTCTTACCGCCAGGCGCAGATGTAAGTCTTATCACGTTATATCTAGATACTTATCTTGTGTTAGGCTAGCGAAAATATCTATAATCTTTGCCTCTTTTTTCTTGTACTTCTTCAAAAAGATATCCAGTCGGTAACATAGTATGTTGTCTAATGTTTTCGCCATGATGCAGTTAGTATTTTGTGAATTATCGACAGCATATTTCTTCAATTCTATTTTTCATTTTATAGCTTTGCTGTTTCATTAGCATTAATTAAATAATTTCTTGCATTAATCTTCAATTGCATGATATTACACGCAGCATGACGTTATACCGTTTTATTAATTAAAAATCTTTATTCTTTTTCTCCTCTTTTTTGGCTTTATTTTCGTGACTATTTCATATTGTTCCTTTAAAATCCAAATCATAGCTTAGCTTTAATATATATTTCATAAATCGAATTTCAACATTGCAAATAATACAGCTCGAAGATGATTTTGTTTCAAAGGGGCCTATGGAACTTTTCCATCAATCGTTGTATGAAGCATTTGAGAATTTATATGAATTTCTTGATCGTTGTTAAATAATAAAGATATTGTTTGAGGTTTATCTAGTTGTTTAAGTTTAAATACTTCTAATATTAAATCCTTGGTATCCTTCCTAAAAGCAAATTTTTTTGGTCTGCAGTATTTTGTTGAGAAGGGTTTTTCGTTGTTTAATATGTCAATTTCTGTTGCTTTAGTAGTATATGGCTCAAAATTAATGTAATTTGTTTTTAGTCTTAATGGAACATAATATCATAAATTAAAAAATCCATACAACACTCACACGCACACATGTGTATATATCCCAACTCCATACCTAGGATGTGCTACTTGTAAGCAGTAAAATTGTAGTTCGTAGAGCAGCAAATATAAATTTAAAAAATTAACAGATTATTAAACCTTAATGTATGCACTATAACATAGTATAGCTCAAGTAGGAAAACATATTCTGTATAAAAAAAAAATTGTCGAAGTTATGCCTACTTGAAGTTCAAATATGTTTTAAATGATATTGAATTTCAGTTTCTCTGAAAAATCGCGATTTTGAGCGCCCTTTTCGAAGAGAAATAATTAAAATAAAAACTTGCATCTCTGGATTTCGATGTTCTCGTATTTTTACTTTTATAATTAAATCCGTACAACGTGGCTGCCTTCTCGTGCAATGTGCCATTGTGGGTAGCATACTAAAAACTATTTCTACAAGATTATTTAAATATTTTGTTTATAATAAAGAATTAATTCTAGAATAACTTGATGCACAAACGTACCTAAAAACATAAGCAGACGAAACATTTAATTTATATAGAAGCCTTGGGCTTCCATATGGGAACATTACACTATGGAATATTTAAAGGAATTATTAAGGATTCTGAAAATTGTGGTGAGCTATTTAAAAATGGCTAGAGGATGGAATAATACATACATAGGGGATGGAATAACTAATTATAGACTTCAATATTATAAGTTTTGTTGCGATTATATGAAGAATATGATTGAGAAACGGCTGTCAAGGGCGTTGGTGCAAAAGTATTCTGTAAAACTTTAGGGCTACTTAATATCCTTTAAAGTTATTTAATATCCTTAGGAGTTGCCTGTTTTTTATTTGCTAATTCGATTGGGAATATTGTTAACAAAATTTAGGTAGAGTATTTTAAAAATAAAATAAAATTTATGCACAAGTTTTGATTGTATTCTTTCATTGTGTTCAATTTCTCTAATACCGGTTTTGAGGATACTGATATTAAAATGAGTCACGGTGATAAATGCTGATGATGAGTCTGAGGATAAATTACTGCACAGAAATATAGAGTCGTATATCGGACTTATTATTATTCTATACAAATTCAAATTCATTTGTAAAAACGGCTGAACTTTCCATTAGGATCATACCTATTGCTCCACCATTAATAAATTATAGTTTAAATAAATTATTTACTGGACCAAGAAAAGCGGATATATTAAATGCCCAGTATTTTTTCCAAGCAGCCAGTTTAAGTCTAATTTTACATGCTAAGAATATTTTCAGATTTAGATTCTTGTAACAAATAAGAAAAAATAATAGAATTTTCAACACAGAAAAACCGACAAATAAAAATTCTTTCTACACAAAGGCTTTCTCAAAATATTTTACACCGCATACCAACTGCACGTGTATGTTGTTTTACAAGTGGTTTTTGAATAGTTGTTCCGTCATGTAAAATTCTTTAGTTAGATTTGTTGCCGTTATTTGCAGAAAGCACTTTTTCAATTAAAAGTTTTATATTCCAATAAAACTAAAAAATATTTTGTGGTTGTATTTTTCTGGTATTCTTTAGCAATTTCATGACACACAGCTGTTTGTGTAAATCTTTATTCATTTTTGTTCACTCAACGGTGTGAAAAGTGTGTCGCTTATTGTTTGTACAACAAAGAGGTGGTATAAAGGACAACGCAAAAGGAGAAAATTTAAAAAGATAAATTTTTAAACCATCACAAAAAAACTCTAAAAGTTTTGTACAATCTGAGTTGTCATTTCCAATGTATATTATGTGTCCTACATGTTATCAGCTCGCAGACCAACTGAGAAAACAATATCAATAGTACTGAATACAAAAGCTTAAAGTCACAATTGTAATAAATATATGATAGACAGTTATCATACCAGTCCAGTGAAAACAAACTGGAATAAAATAAATACAGATACCTATTTCTTGCTATGGTAAATACATTAAACTTGTGCATAATACAATGATGACTATCAGCATAGGTAACAGGTTCAATTTTAAGAGTATTTAAATTCAGAAAGTCCTTTATTTTACTGTTGTAAATTTTTTTGTCTTAGCGGCTGTTTGTTCAGTCTGAACGGCGAGCGCTTTCGATGTGAACACATTATTCACACATTATTCTAAACTGTACTAGTGAGTTAGTATTAGCGTTTCAGGTTGGTCTTTTATTAAGGTCGTATTCCGCCCGGGGGCATATTATAAGCCTTTATGGATCACACAACCATCTAGACTTGTGTTTTGCGGGGGTAAAAGGGAGCCCAGACCCCTTAGGCTAGTAGGAGCCAACTGGAAAAACCACTATAATTCCACGGGAGGATGACGCTTACGGCCAGGCGCAGATGTAAATCTTATCATTTCATTAAGGTCATATCTCATGTAGCCAGACTGCTCCCATCTGGCATCTTGTACGAGACTAATTTTCAATATTTTCCTCTATTATTGTTATCCACTTGTTCGAGGTTTGAGTAGTTTTATTGGTATGAATATTTTGTCTGAGATCCTGTGCGTTTATAATGTCACTGTTAAAAGTTTTTGTTTTGTAGATTTCCATGTTTTCAAGAATGTCTAGTTTTCGTAATTTTTTTTTTGGGTGTAGTGTCATTCATCTATTTTCCTTGACATGTGTCCGTGAGTGTCAAGCTGTAAGGCGAAGTTGAAGTCTTCTCTATTTCGTTTGTTTGAGCATACGTGCTCTGTAGAACTTGTTTTTAGTGTTCGTTTAGGTTGTCCTATATAAGTATGTTTCGCTGGAACTAAATTTGTCTGTTGTGTATGTCGATGTCCTGGTATTATATCGCAGAGTGTTGCCGCTTTTAAATGCCATGAGGAAACATTCTTCGTGAAAAAAATTAATTGTATTATATCTTTCTAGTCCTCTGTAAGTAAAAGTGTGCCGTTATGTTGTATCGGTTGTCCCTTTGTCCTCTTTATTTCTGTGTTTAGTATTGTAATGTCTAAGAAATTTGCCGATGGTAGTGGTTTGGCAGCCTTTATTTTCAGCTATGGTGTAAATTGTGCTGATTTCTTTGTTGTATTTATTTGCCGTGAGTAAACCTTCTTTGTGAAAAAGGTTAGTTATTCTATATATTTCTGGTCCCGTGTAAGTAAAAGTGTGCCGTCATGTTGTATCAGTTGTCACTTTGTCTTCTTTATTTCTGTTTTTAGTGTTGTATTGTCTAAAAAATTTATCGATGGAAGTGGGTTTGTAGCCTGTATTTGGCATGCAGTCTTGATAGATGTTTTCCCCATCTTGACATGTGCGTTCGGGATAAAAGGCGGCACAAGTCGCCTTGGTTAGCGACTGGAAGAAACATAGAACTCCCGGAGACCGACCAGTGACACACACACTGATACCACGCCAACCAATTGACCACAGGGTTACGGCCCCTTTCTCGTTATTGGTGAGGCCTCTGGGGACGTTACGTGGTGGCTATTGATTTAAATCGGTTGCTTCTGAAGGGATGTTAACGCTGGCACAATCAATACCCTAGTTCGCGCATGCAACAGAACAAGGAGTTTCATAGTCTTCAACTCTTCAGCAAGGAGTGGGGGTGCGGCCCTGCTACCCTAAACTCGAAAATTGTTACTAAGGCGAGTGTTCATTTCAGGGCGCGGCTGGGCGTTCTTCCTACATCCATTGAATACGCACTGACACTTATCACATACATTAAGGGTTTTACTTCTTTCCAAAGATATTACTAACAGGCATTAGTACTGCAGTGTAGCTTCACATTAAGAAAAAAATTGGAGGACATTTAAAATAATAATGTCAAATGATAAAAATACAGTTGGATTGGAGAGCTCAATAAAGTTACACTAAAAGAAAAGTTGAGTAATTTAAAACAAATATCCAAGTATTTTGCTAAAGCTTTAGTGCTTGCATTTATGGAACTTTTTTGTCAACTACTTAACAGCCTTAGCTTATATGGAATGTGGTTTAAGAATCCCTGACGATTTAAGTTGGGAAAAAATATAATCATGGCTCTCTGCTAAGATATGGACATTTTTGAGATACTTTAACTAAAAAATAATATCTGAGGAATTAAGGCTGGTGCTGTAGTTTTTTGTTTCTTATTTTTCTTTATTGTACTCTACCTTCAGCATTCATCCTTCCTGTTAATTTTAACACATTATGTTAAGTGAAGGTACTCGAAATATCTTTTGAATACAAATTCTCTCTTTTCTTTACATTAATATTGACACCATTGTTACTTTAGTAAATTTTTAGTTTATTGAGTTTTTTCATTGCAAGATAATTACACACAACTTTTGGATCTTTACACGATTTATTAACTTATTCGCATGTATACACAGAAAAACATACAATGGTAACTTTACCCTTTTAATTAAGAATTTGGTAGTTAGATTTAAGCTGAGAGGTTCGATACAAAATTTGTGAACACTAACGCCTGTTCTCCTGCGTCGTTTAACTGAAAACATCGTAGCCGTGAGCCACAGTGTTGAAGAAGATCCTCGACGTTCTCAACAACTGCGGTTCTCCAAAACCACCACATGGTGAAATTTGATTTTGAACCCATACTAGGTTCAACTAGTGCAGGAACTGAAGCTGAACGACCATTCATATTGCCGTAGGTTTACTCAATTCATTCAGGATCAACCGGCTAGTTTTTCTGAAAAATTCAGTTTTTCAGACGAAAACTATTTCTCTTTTATTTCAACAATCAAAATTGCCGAATTTAGACTTCTGGAAATCCCAGAGTGATTAGTGACAAGCCTTTGCATGCTCAACGTGTCATTGTATGGTGCGCTATGAGGTCTGGAGGCGTGATTGGGCAGTTTTTTTTCGAAGGGAAGTCTGTAAATGCGGTAACAGTCAATGTGGTTTCAACAGGACGGTGCCACATGTCACACAACCAATGAAACAATCAATTTATTGCAAACCAAATTTCCCCATCGAATAATTATACGACAATCAATAGTTGAGTGGCCAACCACATCGTGTGATTTAAAACCATTGAATTATTTTTTGTAGGGATATGTTAAGGGCAGGGTATCTGCGGAGCCAATTGAAAGGATTTAAGCTTTAAAACTTAAAATCTATGATGTTATTAAAGAAATAGGACCGCCATTTTACCAAAAAGCTATTAAAAATTTTGATCAAAGAATCAACATCTGTCATCATGATCGTGGTGTACATTTGCCAGGATTCATTTATAATTGCGGAACTTATCTCTTCGTAGTACAATAAAAATTTGAATAATCTTAATCTACATTTTTTATTTATTTTGTTTTAGAAAACAAACTTCTGGTTGAAAAACCCTTCACTATGAAATTTCATAAAATGAAAAAGTTAATTTTATTTAATTTTATTGCTTCATTCTCAAAATGAAAATTATTATTCCGCTTGTAGTTTATTATTTTCTCGGTTGAACTGTTGCTTAACAAACATAACTAACTGGTTGGGTTGGATATGCATGTATTTTTATATACACTAGTTTTTGTTATTTGTTAAGAACATTGACGGTATAACACTTTATTTCTAGTTGTGAAAATTATTGCTAACAATTTGTGCAGCCTTAGCAAATAATTTTCTTGGTTTGTTAAACTGGTTCACAAAAAAGAGATTTTTTTTAGATAATAAAATAAAACCAACTGAAAATTTAACATCCACACCGCGAATCGCCAATTTGATGCGAAACAAAATATTATTTAGTGGTGGCCAATGTTTAACTTAATTGTTGCGGCTGGAAATAAAAAGTAAAACTGCATGTAAATATTCTTTCTCCTATTTATATCAATAAATAGAAGAAAATAGCAAATAAAGTAGCAAATTTTTCTGGTCTTTGAAATGTATAATTTTAGCATTAAACTAACAAATATTTATTAGCCAGAAACCAACACACTTATATACGTATTGTTACGAAAATGTATTGAACAATCTTCGCTAACAATAAAATATTTTGCACACAGTTACAATTATGTTGCCATGGATGTGTACGCATTTGGTTTACTGATTGTGTGTTGTTTATAACTGACTACAAATGCAAGTTTAAAATATGATGTATGCTTGTAAAGCTGTATGTGTGTGTGAGCCTGAGTAACACACGATTGGAAAAATAAATTCACTATTTAATTCAATTTTGTTCCAAAAAAAACTGCACTCAACCACAAAAACAACAGAATGCAATAAAGAACGCATGTAGAAGCATAAAGAATAAAGCAAAGTTACCAGCTGATATTTTGTTTTTTAAAAATCTTTTAAGTAGAAAATTTTGTATTTCTATTAAAAACAGCAACAAAGCATTTTATGAATTTTGTCAAAATATATTTAGTCCTAAAATATTGTTTGTTAATTTAAAATTGTTTCTAGCGGTTTTTATTAGAACATATTTTCAATAAATGTTGTAAAGATCACTGTTAAATGTTAGTTTACCAACTCCTTAGAAAACATTTATCAGCTTGGATTTAATAACATAATCAATAATTGACATATATTATTCTTTTCCTTAAAATATAAAATTGCAATTTCATAAAAAAATAAAATTAAAATTGTTCATGCTCCAACTTGCAGATAATTAAATTTGTATTCCTGGATTATAATGTTAAAAATCTTATGGCCAAGAAAGTAAGAACGGTAATCTTTTCACGGCTAATCCAACACAATTGGTGACCCTATAAAGTATTGTTCTTTAGATAAATCCATCTTTGGTCAAAAATAGATAAATAGAATCTGCAGCTTAAAACAAAAGAAAAATCACTGTTGTCATTTCCGGCGAGCGCTTTCGATATTGTGGCATCATTATCAAGCCATATTCTTGAGTTTACGGGTAAGTCAGTGTTCGGTTATAGGTAGTTCTTTCATTACGGTTGTATCTCACCCCTGGGGGCACATTTATCAGTCTTTATGAATTACTCAACGATCTAGTCTAGTGCTGCTGAGGGTATAAGGGAGCTCAGTCCCCTGAAGGCAAGCAGGGTGTCAACTGCAAGTTCCACGTTACTTCCACGGGAATCAGTAAGCCCCGGGTTTGCTTTAGACTTTTAGCTGTTTCTCTGACTGATTATTGCCGTTGGCCCTTCGGGAGCATCGTGGTGGTTGTGGTTTTGCGGATACGGATCCAGTGAGCATGCTAGTCATGTAGTTTGGACCAGAACTTGGATAGTCTCCAGCTCTTTAGGAAGGAGTAGTGGTTGCAACCCTGCTTTGGAACTGCTGAAATTGGAACTGGGAATGACCTATTGCTAGAATTAGTCCTCGGCTTCCTAGGGCGTGAATGACGTTGCTTTTTATTCCCAGTTGTTTGACCATCATCTGATTAAGGCTTACAGCCTGGTGCAGATGTAAATCTTATCACAAAATCACGGTTGTATCAATTCATGTAGGCAGAGTGCTCGCCACGTTGCATTTTATGCGGGGCTAATATTTCCGTCTTTTATTATTATCCAGGTGTGTCCGTCTGAGAGTGGTTTTTCGCTAAAGTGTAGGAGTAGTTTTAGGGATGTGAAAATTGTGTCTGAGGTAGAGTTTACCTGTTCGTTTAAAATGTCACTATTAAAAGTTTTTGCTTTGTAGATTTGCATATTTTCAAGAATGTCTAGCCTTGATCAGGTGTAATATCAAATGAATTTGTTCTCTTTTTCGTTTTTACGAGCGTATGTATTCTGTATATCATGTTTTTAGTGTTCATCTAGTTTGTCCTATATAAATATGTTTACAGGTACAAGTAAGTTTGAATACTCCACTGAAACTAAATTCGTCAGTTGTCTCTGTCGATGTCCTGAGATTATGTCTCAGAGTGTAGCTGGTTTTTAATGCAGCAAGTAAACCATTTTTGTGATATAGGTTAGTTAATCTATATATATCTGGTCCTGTGCAAACGTTTGTCAACGTGTTGTATCGGTTGTCCTCTTTATTTCTGATACAACACTAAAAGTTTGCCGATAGTAATGGGTTTGTAGCCGTTGTTTTTTGTTATGGTGTATATTGTGTTCAGTTCTTTGTTGTTCTTATCTGGAGTAAGTGGAATTATCCTAAGTCTGTATATCATCTATCTTAATGCTGTTAGTGTATGTTGAGTAGGGTGGTTCGAGATAATATGGATGGTAGTGCCTTCCGTAGTTGGTTTTCTATAAACGCCAAATTTTAAATAGTCAGTTCCTCGTGTTATTGTGAAGTTAAGATAATACTTTCTAACTTTGTATCTGAAAGCCTTATAGTGAATATCAGCAAATATCAAGTTTAGGTTGTGCAGGTTTTAACCAAATATTTATAATAAGGGTCCGCCATCTAACGTTTTTTTTCAACTAATGCTTATTTCGTGAATGGTAACACTTAGCTCATGTTTGATTTGACAGATGATTAGTTTTATCCTTCCGCTGAACGAATGCTGGGAAATATTGCGACAGTACTTTGAAAATATTGGTAATGTTGCAGAATGTGTGCGAAAATTTCCTACGGATTTTGGAAGAAGAGCAGCACCGTCAGCTCCATATGTTCGACATCTTGTGAAAAAGTGAAAGAAACTGGCATCCTCATCGATAAACTAAAGCGTGAAAAGCCAAAAACAGTGCGTACACCTGAGAATACAAAGTCCAGTTGGTTCAGGAGTTGAAGCCAAGTGACCATCCAATGGTTCTCCGCTTCGCTAAGTGGGCTCCGATCGATTTACAGAAGATGCCGATTCTGCAAAAAAAAAAATCATCTTTTCATTTTGATCTTGGGGGGTATGTAAACAATCAAAATTGTCGCATTTGGGGCACAGAAAACCTGCACGCATACATTGAAAAGCCGACGAACCCAAAACGTGTCACTGTTTGATGCGGATTTTGGTCCAGAGGCATAATTGGGCCATTTGTGTTCGAAAATGAGCAAAGACTGGCCGTTACAGTCAATGGCGATAGTTATCGGGCCATGTTGAATGAATTTTTGTTCACAAAAATTGAAGAGGAGGATACGTGCCACACAGCTGAAGCTACACTCGATGTTTTGCGTCCTATTTTTGAAGATCGCATTTTCAGCCGCAGAACTGAAGTCGTTTGGCCACCTCGGAGCTGCGATTTGACACCGTTGGACTATTATTTGTGGGGTGCCATCAAAGATAAGTGTTACGCCGACAAGCCAGAGACAATTTACGCTTTAAAGGACAATATTCGTGAAGCCATTGGTGAAATACAGCTGCACACAATCGATAGTGTGCTTAAAAATTGAACCGATCGTGTAGGCTACTGCATGGCCAGCCGGGGCAGCAATTTGAATAAAGTTATTTTCCCTTATTAACCGGAAGGATTGTACTTTCAAATAAAAAAAGAAATTTGAGGAAATATTCAGTAGTTTTGTTTATAGCATTTAAAATAAAAAAAAGTTATTTGGCGGACCCTTTATAGCAATAAAAGGCATGTTCTCATTCAATCAGTATTAATAAGGCTATACGAACACCACAAACACCCAAACGATTTTTTAATGTTATCTTTATTCTTCGTCTTTCTTTTTGTTTTCGGTTTAGGGACGAATCTGATTTTATTTTTATTCTTTCACAATATGTTCCTCATAACACGGTTGATGATTACCATCATACTGATTATTGCGAAATAAATAATCATGAATGCGCAATGCCTTTTCGTGTTTTCTTTAAAATAATGAAAACACGAATCAGCACAGATTAAATTATTAAATTGTATCTTTTAGCTGCTGATAGCTAAGGGCACTAAACTAAGCGAATGATCGAAGAAAGCATTTTTTGATAGCCAGAGTAAGCACGCTCTATAAATTCAGTGGATACAAATGTTATTTTACTTTTGTTTACTTCGTTCAAATTAATAATTCATCCATTATATATAATGTTACACAACAAAGATTTTATTGCTTTTCTTTATGTTTTACAGCACCATTACTGGTAATATTCATTTAAAGTGACACAACTTAATAGTGTCGTGTATTAAATCATTTTCTTTAGTTGATTTGAACCTATCATTTTTATTAAGGAAGACCGGAAATATAAATAAAAAATTTCTCTTAATAAAATTTATAAAAAATTTTTAAAAATAAATTCATTTTATCATTTTTAAATTTAAATAATACAGAACGATACAATATATACTGAATATTCAAAATTATGTAAACGAACACGTCAAAAATTCGTGAATCAAAAATATGGTTATAAGAAAGCATAATTAACGATTTTTCTCTTAAGGTGGCATCCATAAAACCAAAATAAAAGAAATTTTTCGGGCTACATTGTTGCCAAATTGGGATTATCTGTTCGCAAGTGATCGCATAGCAGCAATAGCTGTATAAATATTTTACTGACCAACCAACAAATGTACACTAGTACAGAAACCAGTATTTAACTATACACACACACACACACACACATATACGCAGTCATATTGTAGTTGACATTTAACAGCAGTTATTTTCATATGCGACATATATAAAGTAGCAGCAACAAATTTTCAAAACTACAAATAAAAAATATGGCTTAAACACATTCAGGAGATGAATGCTTTTTCGAAACCAATGCAATCACATTTCTAACTTTTGTTTTTGTATTGGTGACATGATTTGAAATTTATATCTATGCAAGTTTGTTGTTTATACGACTTTGTGTGTACGAGTATATGTATGTGTCTGTTCGCCTAACCGGATCAGTGTTTGATACGAAAAACATTAAATAGTGCAAATTAATTTTTTTTTTGTTTGAACGAATAAAGCAGTTGGAGTGCACAATATAAATGGCATGTGAAATATGTAAAATCTAATTTTACCTATTTTACATGCAAAATCACGAAACAAAATGCACATGTAAACACACTAAAACATTAGTTAAACAATCGTGCCAATAGTTAATAAATGTTTACATTTGTGAATATATCGGTCAGGATTTGGCGTCGCAAAGCAGATTTTATTATCGTTGAAAAAACATATATTTGAAATATAGTTTTATATAATTGAATAATTTGAATATAATAACACATTATAATTTGAACATTTTTTTAATAACAAATGCACTTCAAGTAGAGTTTGGGTTTGGTAAACCCAAACTCTACTAGCTGCAACTCTAAAATGTTTCGAGCTAAAACTTCATTAGACAAAAATATAGGCTACAATAATTCCTATCAGTATCTAATTTTAAAACTCAACTAAATGTGTATAGTTAACAAAATATTTTCAAAAACAACTTTGTTATAGCAACCTATAGTATGTTTTACCATTCGTCATTTGCATTCATTCAGTAATAGGCTGAACCAGTTGGAGGTAGGTTCCAAAAGGTAAAATATGAATGATACGCTCAATCGCGATCTCGAGCCGATTTTAATTCCTTTAAGACTCAATTCAGCATGCTAACGCATAGATGTGTGTTCGGAAATGATGGTACATATGTTATAGGTGAAATATGTATTAAGAAATCGGAAGCTCTTGATGTTTCTGGCATGAAAATCCATTGTGATGTTCATTGGACCAAGCACATATTTGAGGTTTCTGAGAAAACTTTCAAGTTCCACGTTTTTCTAAAACGGTCAAAAAAATATGTCACTCTGTCTGGTCTTCGTACTTAATATTTAATCACTTAAATTCGTTTTGAGCCGGCTCCCTAAAGTCTATTTTGGAGTTACTCGAGCGCGTACAAGAGAGGAGATAGTAGGATATCCAACTCTATTGATTCTCCACAGCATCGACGCAATATTGGTTGTATCTCACTGTTTTAGCTTTACTATAATGTAAAGTGCTCTCGCACGTTTTTACGATTAACACGCTTTTCATTGAGAACTCATCTACTTGTGATTGATTAGCCGCACTATGCATTGCAATGACAATTCGTTTTTTAGCAGAACAGTTCGTATGTGAAATATACTTCCTACAGAGGTTTTTCGTGTCACACTGAATGTAGGAAAATTTAAATCGGATATCCACAAACACTATTTCCCCTTTCCTCCTCCTAATAACCCAATTTCATAGTTCTGGTACAATGCATTTCATGAGTAGGGATCACCCCCTAAGTGCTTGTTCAAAAAAAGGGTATAAATTAAAATTTTTAAATTAATTAACTTAACTCCCTTTGGAGTGACAACATATAATGTGTTGATTTTAATTAAATATTTGCCAACCAGGTGTTAACACAATGCAAGGCAAATAATTATTTGTTTTTATCTAGACCACAGGATGGGTAACGTAACCTAATTTAAATTGAAATATATTAAAAAAAAATTTTACGAAAATGAATAGTTTATCAAAGGAAAGAGATGCCATTTAAAATAATGCTCTACATATATATTATTGCAGTTTATCATGACATTTTAAAGTTAATACTGTTGTTGACCTGCTTAATTTGGTTTTAAAAATGAAAAAGCAAACATTTTATTGGACTGTGTCATGCAGAAATCGAACAGTATATGGCAGATAAGTCTAAATAAACCTGCTTAAAAAATTGCAAACTTTCAGCTTTTTTTTGCTAAAACTAGATTGGCTCCTTACCAAGTTGAAAGTTTACCAAATTGAAATATAAGAAAATAACCTTTCAGATTTTTAAATCCTATATATAGGGATAACTATTTAAAAGACAAACGAAAAAAAATATATAGGTCACTTGTTATTAGAGAACTTTATCAATTAAATTTTAATTTTCTGAAACGGTGTAAAATATACTTCACTCCATCCCATTTTTGTACTATTTATACTACATGTAGCCACCTAAAAATATAATTAAACTTTCTGCAAGAGCCGGCGCCACAAAACCTGATTTGGATTTATTCGAACGCGTACAAAAGAGTGCCAAGGGTATCCAAATCCATTGATTCTCTATAGCAGTGATTCTCAACCACTGTGCCGCGGCACTTTTGTGTGACGCCAAATTTTAAAAGTGTGCCGCCAAATTTTGGAAATATATAATAATGTTAATATTATTAAATTATATCATTTAAAGAGAAAAATATTTTTAGCAAAAATATATATTTAAAACCAGAAAAAAATAAATTATTTTATTATTTGCTTTGCAACGCGCTTTTTCTTAGTGCCAAATTATGATGAAGCGGCGTGCATAGCAATAGGAATATGTCTCAAGTCGGCGAACACTTGCCCCTTCTGCGTACAAAACATGTTGTTTTAGTGATAGTTGGTATTCACAAAGTGTTGCAAGTGTTTTTTTTTAACCCACTCTACTAAATGCTACTGTGATTGAACAAGTGCGCTGTGCACATATCTCACGGAGAATCTCGATTTTATGTGCTGACTTGCTGCACACCCACGCTGTGTCTATATTTCTTCGCATAAAATTTAAGTTTTATCTACAGAAAATTGTATTTGAGTGAAAGTTTTACCATTTTTAGAAAGGTTTAATTTTCCATATTCATAAATTACAAGTACATAATTAAGATTATTATAAGTTCAAATATAATATTTGAACCATTTTTTTTAAATGTTTCGACAATATTATTTTTATTTTAGATCCTTCTGAAAACGAATAAATGGTTAATAAGGAGAAAGTTTAATGATGATAATAGTGATAATGATAACGTTAATGAGCCAACCCCCGGCACAAGTAAAAATACTTTTTGCTTAAAACAATACGTTGTCCATCGGAAATATAATGATGATTTTTTGAAATTTGGATTTACCTCTACAATGGAAAATGACATAGTTGTTCCCGAGTGTTTGATATGATGTTTTAACTTATCAAATAGTGCTATGGTTTCTAGCAAACTCCAACGTCACTTGGTGAGTAATCATCATTCGCTTTCAACAAAAGTTAAAAGCTACTTTGAAAGGTCTTTATCATCAAAAATTAAGCAAGTAAAGGTTTTTGAAAAACAAGTGTGTAAGAAAAGGGTCAAGTAGCTTCTTACGAAATAGCTGAAACCTCAAAATTTGGCTGAAGAAACTATATTACCAGCTTGTCGCAAAATTGTAAAAAAAAGTGATTGGTGGATCAGCTGATATTGATATTTGCAAAATACTACTTTCAAATGACACAATCCATCGCAGAGTTAAAGATATGTCAGAACATATTAAGCAAAATACTGCAAAAACAAAAATTCGAATTTTTCTCTACAAGTCGACGAAACAACAGATATTACAGGAAATGCTCAATTAATTGCATTCGATAGATTTATTCACGAAAAAGATATATTTAATCAGTTTTTATGTTGTCGGGAGTTACCTGATTTTACAACTGGTAAACATATTTTTCAAGTAATTAGTTCATATTTAGAAGAAATTAAAGTTTCTTGGAAGTCATGTATTGGCATTTGCACAGATGGTGCTCCAGCTATGACTGAATGAGGATATATTAGTTACCCATTGTTTTTTGGATCGAGAAGCACTTGTCATCACATTTGAATATATTTCTGGAACAATGTGTTAAAATGGTTAACTATATCAAATCAAGACCATTAAAAAGTAGATTACTTAGTGAATTATACCAAGCTATGGTAGCCAAGTACGAATCCTTGTTACTCCATACAGAAGTTGGTTGTCCAGAGGAAAAGTTATATCTCGTATGCTGAAATTACAAGACGAAATGAAAACATTTTTTGAACTGTACTAAACTGGCTTACTTATCAGACATTTTTGTTCTTTTTAACAATATCAATTCAAGTAAACTCAACCGATAAGCTGGTGGGATTCAAAAAACAAATACCTTTATGGAAAAATAAAGCTCAGTAAGGCAATTTAGAAAAGTTTGAGTTAGCCCCTACAGACAGTTATAAAACTATTAAATAAATTGTTGTTGATCATTTGACAACATTAGAGGAGAGAAGTATTCATTATTTCCCAAAATTTGATATTAAGAAATTTGATTAGGTTCGTAATCCATTTCTCATAACGGATATTTCTGTATTTGACTTAACTTTGAATGAAGAGGAAGAACTCATTTTGCTTTCCAATAATAGAGATATAATTTTAAAACATTCAGAAAAATCAATTATTTCATTTTGGATTAACATCAGATGCGATTATCCAATGATAGCCAAAAAAGCTTTAAACATATTATTACAATTTTTCACATCTTATTTGTATGAATTCGGATTTTTAGCATTAGCCAACATTAAAACTAAAAAAAGATCAAGATTCTTAAATGTAGAAGACGATATGAGAGTAGTATTGTCATTTTTACGACCAAATATAAATGAAATTATCAAAAAACATCAAGCTCAAATTTCACATTAAAGATATTTTTATTATTAGCTTGTAATTAATCTCTTAACAAACGTTTAGTTATTATCGTAACATATATTAGTTTATTTCGTATATTTAAAATTTTTGTCATAAACTATTTATGCAGTGTGTTGTACTTAGTAAATAATTTTTATCTTTTCCTTTGTGCGCCGCCAAATTTTTAAATCGTTTAATATGTGCAGCAACAAAAAAAGGTTGAGAATTACTGCTCTAGAGCATTGAACAATGTTGATTATATTTCACTGTTTTATCGTTTTGTTATGTTAATTGCTGTAATGAAATTAGGGAACTGGTTATCGTTACTCGCACCTTTATGCGCTTAAAACGCTTTTCGTTACAAGTTCACCCATTTGTGGTTCAATGGACGTTAAAGCGTACTACGCAGTTTGAACAATATGTATGTGGAGTAAACATCCTCCAGAGGTCTCTCCTGTCACTTTCAATGTAGGAAAATTCAAATAGAATGTTTACAAACACTACTCCCTCCTTCCTCTTCACCATAACCTAATTTCATAGTTCTGGTATAATACATTATAGGGATCATCCCCTGAGTGCTGGTCCGGAAAACGCATGGCATTGAGTTTTTTAAATTTTGTATTAAGCTCACTGTCTATGATAAAATTATCTCTACTGTAGAAGGAAGCGCCAAAACCAAGGAGAGTGTTTTGGTTAAATTTTTTGCAACCATTGTTTTAATGACTTTCTATATTTTGCATTAGCGTAGATAAATTTAATTTATACAGTATTAAATTTATTAATCTTAAATATATTTGCAGCTGGTTTGTAAAAATCACCGATTATCAATCCAATTGAAAACATTAACTCAAAAACTTATTAAGACCTTAACTATTAGAAAAGTTAAACCAGGTTAACTTCCGATTATCTCACTTTGCTAATAACTCATAAGTTATTTTAAAATAAAATCACTAAACTTTTTATTGGTAAAAAAATAACACAGTTTAAACTTTAATACAAAGAAATTTAAAAATTGCTTGAAAATAAAGAAAATAAAATCTCACGATATCATTTACCTTCCTTAATTTAATTAAAATATATTTTTTAAAATATTTACAAAGATCAAACTATAAAGTTGAACAAAAGAATTTTTAATAAGATAAACATTAACAGCATGCGGTGCCGTTTCATTCCAATTCAATAGAACTCATGCCGCTCGTGAAATTTTTATTAAAACTCGGCTTGTTATAAAATAATCGAATGGAAGAACAAAAAAGAAAAATAATTTTAAAATCAAGAAAAGCAAATTGCTTTAGCCATGATATACAAAATCAGTAGAACATCAGTGGCAATAACACAGTGGCTGTAACAGATAATAACACAAACAAAGGAATTAACAACATGTTGCTAGTTATTTTTATTATTTTTATATAAAGCTGTAAATAGAAAAATAAAAAAATTAAAAAGAAACAAACAACAAACACACGCTGAAATTCAATGCGAATAAAAATAAAACTCAAAGGATATACAAAACTATAGAAAAAACTTCTTTTTTGTTTATCCAATGACACCCTACAGTGAAAGTTAAAGTACTGAGAATAACACCATTAAACTTAAATACTGCAGTCAATTATTGAAATATGTTGTTACAGATGATTTGTTTAATTTTTGAAAGGAAATAATTATCAGCAACAAAGTAAACGAAATAACCTATTGTTTTAAAAACTGTCCAATTTTCTAAACAACCTTATACACACAAAATAAAAACAACGTGACTGTGCTAAGTTCTACAATATAACTTAAATAAGAGAAACAACTAACACAGGCCTGCACAGAAAGACAATAACCACAACAATATGGGGTAATGTGAAAGTAGAATATTCTTCTATATGTGACCACTGCTTAAAACAGCTATATTAACACCACTTGCTGAACAAATTAATTAATTTAATCATCATTGAGTAAACACAACAAAATAATAAAGCATTTCTTGAGGCGGTACGGTGGTGAAGTTGCCATCGTATTTAATTTGTGTGTATTGAAAGTAAATAAATCGTTTAATTTAATATAAAACTCTAAAGTACTGTGTTATTATTTTGCAATAAAAGAACTTAATATAACAAAACGTTTATTAAAAGGAATAAACGTAGGCGGATTTGAAATAAAATACAAAGTTTTCAAAAATTCTTAAAGAACCTTAATTTTCACAAAAATTATATCTACTCTTATCAGGGTTAGCCAAACTGAAGCATAGCGCGGCTAAATATTGAGATTGCATTGTTTAATAAAATTTGCAATGTATAAAAGACACCGAGGTAATACTGCACGAAAATAATTCTAATTCAAAGTACAATATTTTTGTATTAAGTTGATTGGATTTGTTCCGACACTGAATGAAATACCGTTGTCAATCCCCCTGCTGAAAACCGCCGTTTCACATCTTCACACTACTGAAAGTATAACTTTATTCGAACAACTTACCCAACAAATAATGAAAGACGAAAACATTTAAATAGCACCGCATAAATGGCGGGAATATCAACCTGCATGATTAGAAACGACCCTAATAAAAGAACGAAATAACTCAGCAATTTCGTGATAAGATTTACATTTGCCACTGGCCGTGGGCCGTAATCAGATGGTGGTCAAACCACTGTGAATGAAAAGCAACGTTATTCACGTCCTAGGAAGCCGAGGACTAATTCTAGCAACAGGACGTTCCTAGTTGCAATATCAGCGGTTCCAGAGCAGGGCTGCAAACCACTACTCCTTGCTGAAGAGCTGGAGACTATCCAAGTCCTGCCCAGAACACATGACTAGCATGCTTAATGAATCTGGATCTTTCACCAGGTAGGTGTAGTTAAAGGTGAGATGATCCTGGCCACCATTAAACAATTCCTGTATGAGGCCGCAAAACCACAGCCACCACAATACTCCCGAAGGGCCAACCTCAATAATCAGACAGAGAAACAGCTAAAAGTCTAAAGAGACAAATAGCGGAAACTCTGGGACTTACTGATTCCCGTGAAAATAACGTGGAGCTTCCAGTTGACCCCTGCTGCCTTCAGGGGACTGGGCGCCATTATACCCCAACAGAACAGAAAATTAAGTATTCTATAAATGTGCCTCGGGGGGGATAACTCAGCAATATTTATATTAACAGATATAATACTAACTCCCCAGTACTATCTAGAAACGCGTCTTGAAAATGGCGTCATCGCATTGAAAGCGCTCGCCGGTTGTACCGAACAAACAGCCAGTAACAATGGTTTTCACCTAGGGGAATAGCAACAGTAAAATGTTCTTATTTTTTTTACCGAAATTGTACATAAGTGTCCTGTAGAAGGAAAAAACTTTTGATGTTTTGCTTGAGGAATGATTATTTGCAATTTTGCACTGCAAAAAGATATTTAGTAGATGGCGATTTTTGTGGACTAAAAGAGAATATTATGCGTTTATATGGGCAATCTCAGTATCAATATTATCGCAGTCAAGCTTTTTTTCTAAATAAATATAAATTTTCGGTATCCTCCTATGGTAATTGAATCGTTTATTTGTACGTTTATGCTAAGTTAAAGCAAAAAAATACAAAAAAAAAAATATTTGACCTGGTGTTTGATTGCGATCATGGAACTTGAATGTAAGTGCATTGCACAGAAGTAAGTGTGACTTTTTCTCGTCAATCAGTCAACACGCTTATTTAGAATAGTTAAATGAGATCGTCAACAATAATATGAATAGTTATGAATAGTTAAGAATACTACTACTTTATGCATTTGGATTGAAACCATAGTCACATGGTATTAGAGAAAGCGTTAAAACACTTTCCGCAAGTGTTTAACGTTACTTGATAACCGTTGAAGCTACCTTGGCCAATCGTAACAAAAAAATGTTTTTGGTAAGCGTTCGCTAAAGAACGCTTTGCAAGCTTTCTTAAACATCGGTGACAAAACAGATGGACATAAATATTCGAAGCAACCTTTTATCAGGGAAAAAGAGACTTGGTCCAAAAACGAGGTTCACATTCATTTTAAACAAAACAAGACTTTAAAGTTGTTATTTATTGAGCTTTGAAAGCTTTCTTAAACATCGGTGACAAAACAGTTAAAAATAAATATTCCAGGTTTTATTTATTCCTTTTAAATAAAACAAGATATTTAAAGTCGTTATTTATTGAGTCATATAAATGCTGCCATTTATCATTTTTTTTAATTTTCTCAGTTCTAAAGATAAAATCTGAGTATCAAACAACAACAGCAACGATTGGTAATATTTTGTTTAATCATTTTTTCTTTGTTGTTCTCTTTTAAAGAATTTTGCAAATATAGTAGTGATGAAAGAAATAAAAGTCAGGATATATCTATTGCTAATAAAGAGTTTCTTTTACAAATGAAAATCGTTTTTTATTACAACAGAAATAAAAAAGGAAACACACACAAGTAAATACAAGATGCAGTCACTGATATAGCCAACATAATAATAGTGATGGTTATTTTATCCAAATTCGCAATCCAATCTTTGTTTCAAGTTAACAGTAAAATTACGCTGCATTTATAATTTTAATTATAAATTATAAATATTTGAATTGAATTGAACGTCTTTCCTATATAAAATTGAATTAACGTGACATCAGGGGATACAACAAAAACTTTTATTGTTATAAATACGATAATTGAATACTCGAAATAATATAAATTAAGGCATTGTGACTGCATAGCAACGTAACTTATTGCGTCTAGTATATCTTGTTTAAATTTGTAATTTAAATAATTTAAGTTTATCTAAATATTAAACATTAGGACGTTTCTACCTAAAATGTAATATCAAAAATAGAAATAAAGAAGGACAAATACTAAATATAAATTTCGTGTGCTTTTTCTAATAATAAAAAATTTTAAAAGCAAAAGTGTAGAAAAAAAATATTTTTAACCAAACAAAGGTAAAAGTAAAATGTAAAACAAAAACTAGGTTATAAAGAGTATTTAAAAATTTACGAAAGATCTGCTTTTCTTCCAATTTGGTGTCATAAGAAAAAAAAGCAAGCAGGAAGTTATTTGATTGAGTTTGACTTAAGTTATTTAAATCAGTAAAGCACATTTATATCTCGATGGCTTCTTTAAATTTTAAAATTAACATATTTTGAGTTCATTTAACTAATAGTCAAAATTTAAAAGCATCGATAATGTTTCGCGCTTAAATCTCTAATTTCCAGCTCGGGGGCGCACAGTCTAGATAGATACTTTCGGGGGAAAAAGGTGGCGCTAGTTGGCTGGGCTAGCAGGAGCACTAAGTTCGACCAGTGAATTTAATAAACTCACACTGGTACCACGGGAATTCGTTGGCCGCAGGGCTACGATCCCTTAGGGAATTATGTTGTGGCTATTGGTTTAATCGGTCCTTTGAATAAAGTTTCCGAAGCGATGTCAGTGCATGTTTAACATCCAATGTCGTAGCTTGCACATGCAACGGAACAGTGAGTTTGATAGTCTCCAACTCTTCAACAAGGAGTGGGAGTCCCTGCCATGCACTCGGATGTTGCGACTGAGGTATGTGTGTCCATGCGGGTAACCGCTTTTTCTGCACCCAATGGTAAGACCACCGTCAGATTAAGGGATTAGCCTTATCACATACATAAGGCCTAGTTTGACCATTTCATATTGACAAAAGTTATTGTGACACAACACTTCAATAACCAAAAATGAACAGTAACATTAGCAATAGGGTTTAATTATTATAAAAATATATAGTTTTTACCGAAAATATTTTTATCAATAAAAAAGAAAACGAAATGACTTTTTGTGTATTTTACAAAATGCGTAGTTTTCTAAAACCTCTTATACACACAAAAAATTTTTCCAGGGTAGGTTTCACTTATCAGAGTATTAACAAGCAAATTGGGCTTCTGAAAATCCTAGAGCGATTATTGAACAGCCTTTGCATGCTCAAAGTGTCACGATATGGTGCGCTATGTAGTCTGTAGGCGTAAGTGGGCCGTTTTTTTTTTTCGAACATGAGTTTGGAAATGCGGTAACGGTCAATGGATCATTCTACGCGAGATGTCAATAGCTCAATTTGTTTCAGCAGGATAGTGCCACATGTCACACAGCCAATGAAATGATAAATTTATTGCAAACCAAATTTCCCGATCGCATAATTTGATTACTTACAAAACATAAAACATAAAATCCGTGATTAACGAAAAAGAACCGCCATTTTGCCGAACAGTGACTAAAAACTCTGATAAAAGAATCAACATCTGTTAGCGCGGTCGTGGTAGACATTTGCCAGATATCATTTTTTATTCATAATTGCCGAACTTTTTTCTTCTTAATACAAAAAAATTTTAATGATCTTAACATAAATTTGTTGTTAGAAAGCAAATTTCTTGTTAACAAACCCTTTATTATGCAATAAAAGAACTCAATATAACAAAACGTTTATTAAAAGGAATAAGGGTAATAGCATTGAGATTTAAAAAAATTGCGTTCCAATAAAGAAGGATTTCTTTGCAAAACAATGTATTTCACCATCAGGAAAAAGTTGCTTTGTTAAATAAAATTATCAAATGTTGTTAATGAAACTTATTTTGAGAAAAGAAGTTCAAATTTGTATCAATTTATCTTTTGTAAGATTTACAAAATCGACAAAATTAAAAGTAACTATATGATATCCCCCTAAGGCCATTTTCTGTACCGATTTAAGTAGTCATAACTCTCAAAAGTTTTAAGAAAATAAGACTCTTGCTTAAGAAAACATTATTTATTAATTGGCAACTATTATTTTCAATATTATTAAATTGTTAATTGCACTTCGTTACGAGATTAATCATGCCATAGCTATGATGTAGTATTCCATAAAAAAACTCTTTTAAGTTTTACCACTAAATGATAATTTACGGAAAAATTTTATAACGCATACATTTTTGAGTTGCTTTTTAGTGATTGTATGGGGTTTGTTAAAAAGTACCCTAAAGAATTGTAGCTATAATATAATAATTTTTTTGTTTTTTTTTCCAGTCCACTTCAAAGTGGATTTATTAATAAAATTGATAAATGAAGTTTTTTTTAATGACTTATTCATATATAGTGAAGAGGCAAGGTCGCTTAAGTATTCGCGAAGGCAAGGGATTACATCTGTGTAATGTTTCTTATCATCCAACATAAAAAATAATAAATCAGTCAAGTGCGAGTTGGATTCGCAAAAAGCCGTCCCCTTTTTTTATAATTTCTTGTTATGATTTAAAACGAGAGAAAATGTGTATATGGCATAATTAAGATATTCGTGGGGATATCCTTTTTAATTAAATTTCTTACAACTGTTATTACAACGGGTAAGCTATAAGCAACTTTAAAGTCCATTATAAGGCAAGTTATGTAGAAATTTCAAGTGTTTAGTTATTACGGTTCTATAGATAGAACCTGCGACAGATGACCAGACATATTATTTTCTACGCTTTGGGATCTTCTAAATAGCCTAAGTTAAAAACACTACAATTTAATCAGTTTTGATCTTTTAAACTACTCAATAAAAAAGTATAAATTTTAACACTTAATTACAACATCTATATCAATTTACAATTGCCCTCTACTTTTAAAACATCTCATACGTTTAGTTACAATTCTGTTTAAAAGTTATATCAGTCAGTATGTTAAACACTGGAATTGTGTTAGAATTTCACACTGTTTACATATTTCAAGTGAAAATTGTATACATGCATATGTATATCTCTAACATGTACAAACTTTAACATTACCTAAGAAAACTAACGTTGCGTATGCTATTTTGTAAGGATCTACGGCAATATTATTCTCACACTTGAACACCTTTTTGCTTAAACAATCAAGTTTATATTGTAGGCATGCAAACACATACACAGGATTCGGAAAGATAGAAATTATCATACTAGTAGTACACATTGGGGTATAATATATCGTTTGTTAAAAGCACAGAGAAATCCATTGTTAATAGTGGTAGGCAAAGAAAAGTAAAAGTAAATAGGGATTAACAGTAGCATAGGTATACATATGTATATCTTATTATGCTATACTTTATATAAATTAATGATAATTAATTTTAAAATTTTTTATTATTATAATTATTTAAATCATTTACATTAGAATTAAGTTAAAACGAAGGAAGCTACGTTTCGTTTACATCTATCAGGTTTAAAAACTTATTAAAATTATTCAAGAGCTAACATAATACATACTATGATTCATAATACGTACTATGCTTCAGAGCACCAATGTATTTGAAGGCATATAAATAAAACTTTTGCTCTTATCTTATTTCTTTTGATCACATCGGAATATAAATTTTCTATAAGTTCATTAAAGCTAAGCTTTATTCCATATATTAGTAGCATGACTATAGAGTTATTTTATAGTGAATCATATACAAACACCAATGTTAGCTTATAATTGGGCGCCACTATTTTATGGTAACTATTTCTTTACATTTCTGATATATGTAACATAGCATTCGTAATGATCACGTATTTATTTTTGTCAAATTTTGCTTTCGAAATTATCATTTCCGAATCTCTAAAATATCAAAAAGTATAACACCATCTGTTTGTAATTCTCCTTCTTTTAAGTGAGTCATTTTCAGATACAAAAAAGTTTACGTAGGCGTTACACAAATCCTCCGTAAAATATTGTTCAATGACTGTAATAAAAAGCTTAGATTTGAGGACTTACTTTGGAGTTTTGTTTGGTCTGTAAAATCATAAAGCATCTATCCTAAGCTTAACTGCTATAGGTGCCCCTGTAGGCTAGTAGGTAGTGTGCTAGCTTACATGACTGGGGGTTGTGGTTTCGATTCCCAACAAAGACCTTGGTGTTTTTTCACAACAAATAAAAATTGACTGTCGGTAGGGCTGCTCAATGATGAAGGCATAGTCACTCGTCACTGATCTGTCTTATACGACAATTAATTTCCGTTACTATCCTTCTACTTTCACCACCTGCCGCATCTCTTCTGTATCTCTTTCCTAAAATATTAATTGGTTTAAAATGGTTAAGAAAGTCTCTGTTTTTAACTCTATTTCAAAGAAATAAATTGTAGATTTTTTAACTTCTGTTCAGAAAAGAATTATCGCTAACAAAACTTTATTTAACACTAAAAATAGACTATGTTATTTGTGATAACAAAAATATATTATTTGCTAAGAATGGCAATACATAAATTGTATAATTCAAATATCAAGTATAATCACTACTTGAACCTTTTTAAATTATTGGACTTTTAACTTTTCTCCAATATAAATTGATGGTAGTGAAGTATAAGATATCAAAATTTTAAGCATTATTGTAAACTAGATATTTAGGTTAATGTACAAATATATTTCAATTTATATATATTCACATATATATATATATTCACTTTTGTATGCAACAGTAATGAAAATGTTTAATGCACACTGTGAAGTATGAACGCTCATATTTAAATTTGTGTATTCATTTTCGTGGGATAAGTTGATTATACAACCTGTTACAACAGGTTATATATTAAAGCTGTTATAATTAAATCTTATATAAATACTTTATACTGAGGTCATGCTATCAACTCATTTTCGTTATAAATTTACACAAGAATATAAACTTCTAAGCACATATGAATATTTAAGGAGAAGTAGATTTACAAATATACTTATTCTTGTGCATACAAATGTAAACCTTATTATTATTATTTTCTCGAATAGTGCTATGTAATATAACTTAAAAAAGGCTATTTTACTTTACAATGTTATATAAACATGCCGTGAATGTGAAGGAGTCATATGAAACCATGGACTCTAAAAGGCAAAAATTTATGATGACGTGGCGCCTAGAAGTTGTTCATCTAAGAGGTTTAAGTATCTCTCTGGGAATCCCAAGATCGATTAAAATTAATAAGGAAATTCTAAAGATCACAAAAGAAATAATAAAAGGTCTCAGAAGTACTATTCTGTTGTCTGAAAATATCTCGAATTTTATGAAATGAAACTGTAACAGAACCAATGTTGTCATAGTGGATTTTAGTTATTTTAATGTGATTTCCGTGCGAAATTGAATTCAGTGTAACAATTAGCACTGAATTCACGATTAAGCCAAAAACCTACAATGTTGTTGATGTTGTTACAATTGTAAAACAAATTTCTTGTTATAAAACCCATTATTAATATTTTTTACAAAAAAAATATTACTAAGGAGATGAAAGTTTTCTATAGAAGTACTTTAAATTTTTCTTATAGAAAATTCATGCCTAATCGTTATTTTCTTCAGAAAAATTATAGAAAATTTATACTTAACCGTAATTTTCTTCAGTAAATTATGGCTGTTGAAATAATTCTATAGAAAAATTATGGCTGTTGATATTTTTTTTTTTTTTTTTGAAAAAATGTTAAGATAAAAATTATGGAAGATGAAATTTTTTTGCAATTACCGAAATTTTTCTTAAAAAAATTTTTAGTCCCCAAAAGGCGTTAGGCTTACAACCGTGAAAATCACAGCCCAATTTCAATTTGTTATGCACTTGCTGATGGAAAATATGGAGTCTAACAGCATACTTAGCGGTTTTCGTAGGCGGCGGTCTGTGATAAATTTGTTGGTTTCATGTCGAAACAATGGGGCAACACCAAACATCAATTCAGAGAAAGTACCGTGGTGACTCAATGTTGCATGCTTTCGCAAAGATGTGTATTCGGAAATGATGCTGTATTTACTATTATGGGTGAAATAAGTATTAGGTATTCGGAAACTCTGTTCTTGGCATGAAAATACAGTGTGATGTTCGAAGGACGAAGCACATTTTTCAGGTTTCTAAAGAAGCTTTCAAGAACCTCGGTTTTCTAAAACGGTGTATGAGATAATTCACTCTATCTGGTCATAATACTATTTATACCAACTATATCCATCAAAAAATGGAAAATAACTATCATGTATAGGCCGGCGGCTCAAAGTTGGTTTTTGAGTTACTAGAGGGCAGCCAGAAGTCTCATTGCGAGCAACAGGGCATCTAACTTTATTGATTCTTTAGAGTGGGTGGTATTTTACTCTTTTATCGCGTTGTTTATTTTTTTAATAAATATCTTAATATGATGATTCCATCATAACCTTTAAAGCTGTAAACATATTTTGAAAAATCATGTTCTGCAACACTTTGTAGTCTTGTGCTAATATCACCACAAACAGTCTAACTATGGTTAAGAGAAAATAAAGGCTTTGGCAAGAAGTTTAGAAATTAATACAAGAATCAAACGTTGAGTGGGATATAGTGTTCTAAGGATCGATATTTTTTCATAACTATTTTTTAATATTTGTGCCTATTATGATTATATACTACAGAAGAATTGTACAGCCAAGCATAATACTAAATACTTTCCAAATATTTTGTTAGATTATTTTTACCATCACACAACTTCAGCTTGTTGCCTTGTCAACATAGTTTTCGTAGAAACTGTCAAACTAATACCAACTTATTGCATTTTACTATAATAATTAATCAGGGTTTTGTCAAAAGTGAGTAAACTGATGCTGTTTCGCGGACTTTAGTAAAGCATTTTACAAAGTTAATCATAAACTTCTTTTGCATGAAATGAGTTTGATGGATTTTACTATGAATACGCTTATCTGCTTGAATGGAAGAAATATGGTCTGTTAAAAAACAACACCTCGCGGGATATGTCAGTTTTATCTAGTGTACCGGAAAGCAGTCATCTTGGGCCAATTTTATTTTCCCTCTTTATTAATGATCTGCCAAACGTTACAAAAATTTTCTTCAGTTATCTTATTCTATCGAATCAAATATTGTTTTAATCTTGAGTACCTTTCAAAATTGCTGCAACATAAACTTAATGAAATTTAATTTACTGAATTGCAAGTGTATTTTTTTTTCGAGAAAAACTCTGAAAGATGTTGCTTATTTTTTAGGAAAACCTCAATTGCAATTGTTGAATAACATTTCGGATTTGGTAATTTTGATGGATATGAAATAACCTTTCATATCTCACATTCACATGAGCATTAATAAAGCTAAAGGCGTTCTTTAAAATATGGGCTAAAAAGATCATTGACCCGTACATATCAAAACATTTGTATACTTCACTTGTGAGACCAAATTTGGATTATGCTTCAGTATTGAAGGGCTCACAATATAATACAAGACTTAACATAGCAGTCTGAAGTTTATCCTCCATCTTATTAATGCAGACTAAATAGCCTACGCTGAATAGCAGCAAAATAATGTCAAATGTGTCTGTTGCAATTAGTTTGATTAATTGAAGATTTGCAGTTGAATTCCTGATTTCTAACATCTATTTGAATGTTCCGCTACGTTTAACTCGATGTTATCAGCCACTGCTCTTTCAGTACTTCCGCAGCAATTAAGCATAACGCGCAATATAAATGTTTATTTAAATAACTAATTGTAGTTTTTAAGTAAAAAATGCATGTTATAGTCTATAAGCGTTACATCTTTAGATTAAGAAAATAAATAAATAAATGAAACAAAAACTATTTTTAAGGTATTCACATTTATTTTTTTTGTTAAACAAAATAACAAGGTTGAAAAAATGAGCAATTTTAGAAGTATTATTCGTATATTTTAATTAAAACATTATACGCTTTATTAGACTTTCATTTAACAATATTTTTTTTCTATTTAAATAATAAATCTTTCAGTTTAAAAAACATTTATATGTATCAGTTTTTTAATTTATTATTTTATTTTTATTGAAAATTAATTCCTATTTATATACATACTCTGTTCAAACAAACAAAAATAATTCGAAAAATTATCATAAAAATTGTTTTGAACATAAAATTATTATTTTAAAATTAATGTCAGCATATCTCTTTTTGTATTTTATTTATTTTTGTTTTTTTTTTTTTATTTTAAATCTGCAATTCTGCTTTGAGGAAAAATTATTGATACTAATATTAAAATAAATTTATTTTCATATATTTATGAATATGTATACATGAAAATATAAATGTACGTAAATAATATTTTATTTACACAGAAATTTTTTATAGAGCAAAAAATTAAATATTAAAATAATTATATGTAGAAAATCTTAAAGCATTTATTAAAGCAGAAATAAAAGAAGCATTAAATGCTTTTGCAATAACTAAAAAATTTTATTTTAAGAGTTATTTGGCCAATTTTAAAGAGAAATAAATAAATTTTTTAAGTAGCAACTTGACATATAATTGCACAATTAAAACAATAAATGTTTTGTCATTTTTCAAAGTTGCTGTATTTAAGTTTAAAGTTGCTGATGTATAACAAGGTTTTAATTTAATTGTGTTACATGCCAGTGCTTAAATAGAAAAAAGGAATTATTTTGCAAGATCCTTTTGAGAAGCGTAGTTAAGTCCAAATTTTTTCTATGCAAAAGCAGAACATGATAGTAGATAACTTTTTTAAGTTAAAGAGGGATACTACCCGCTTATGTATAAATTTGACATAACACGTTCTTCAATATTTAAATAAAAGCTTTATAATTTTAATAAAATCTTGCACTGAAATAAAAGAGTGAAACAGAGATTTAGTATATTATAGAATTTCTATTCTAGGAAGCAGAAAAGAAAAAAGTTTAGGCGAACCTATCAAAATTGATTCGCCATGATTTCAAGCCATGCCTAAGTCACTTTTTATTTTTATTTTTTTTTTACATTTCAGTAAGCAAGAAAAAATTGGCATTATTAAAATAGCATTGTTATTGAAACCCGGTTTTACTTAAAGTTTTTTATTTATTTCGCAATATATTCTCTGCATATATTTATAATCTCGGACAATTATAATTAAAAAATGGTATATATATGATTAGGTTAACGTCAGCGCTTGGTTATTTGTGGCTAATCTGAAGCAAGAAAAGCGGCCACTCGCGGCCTGAGGTGCTTATACGCCTTAGTCGCAAATTTTGAGTGCACGGTAGCGGGACCGTGCCGCCATGTGCAAGCTAGGATATTTGATGTTAAACTTGCGTTAACATCTCTTCGGATACTTTCTTCAAAGCACCGATTAAACCAACAACCACTATTTAACTCCTCAAGAGGCCTCACCAATAACTACAATAGGGCTGTAGCCTACTAGTTTCCATGGTACTAGTGTGGGTGTATTAAGTTCACTGGTCGGAGTTCGGAAGTTCTATGTCTCTTCCAGTTTGGGCTACTACTCCTACTGGTTTCTCTACTGGTTTCTCTCCTGAAACAACTTGTCACCATGGGGAAGATCCAGACTGTGTGTCCCGGGGCCTAAAAAAATGGTATATTAGTGGACATCACTTACTATCGAGATACACTTCATTTCATTTCATTTAATATTTTTTAACTTGTTGCACTCAATCCTATCGAAGTCATACCATCACATAATTCGTGCTAAAATCATATATCCTATGAAACGCCCCATAATTTTTTAATGAATTTTTCACACTTGTTTGCATAGCAAACGCATTTGTACAGAGTCTAGATAAGTTCTAAAGACAGGCTCGGCCACCCGGTGAAATAATTTCACATTTCCACTCGTTGTTATAGCGCAGAATATTGGAAGGTAATATTTTTATACTTTTAGCACAAATTTATTTTCACATATATCAAGTCACTTACGGAATACCACTTGGTTTTTGTTTGTTTCTTTCTCCTGCAAAGGCTCTAACAATTCACCTTCTATCAAAATTTTCAAACTCTACTTATTACAGTTCAAGTGATAGGCTGTGTAACAAATATACTAGATCTACATTTATATACTTTGATTACTCAACTTTAACAAAAAATTTACCTAAATACGATACAATGGGGCTTAGTTTTTTTTTTTTTTTAAGAGAAGTAGCACTTCAGGCAGCAACGCCTATTTAGTCAAGTACCGTGCTATATTCTTAAGGAAAGGGATAGAGAAGAGATGAAACAGGTGGTGAAAGTAGAAGGATAGTCGGACATTAACTGCCGTATATAAGACAGCACAGCGACCAGTGACTATGCCTTCATCGCTGAGCAACCCCACCGACAGTCAAGTTTTATTTTTGTAGTGATAGCTAGTAAAAAAGCTAATACACTATCTACTAGCCTACAGGAGCACCTATATTTTGGTACTAATAATACTTAATCTTCTCCAATGTGTAGATTCTGTAAATTTTAAAAATAATAAATTTTGTATATATTTTAATATATTAAAACAACGTTCCCAAGGGAATGTTGGGAATCGAGCCCGCAACCCCCATACTGACAAGCTACTACACTACCTACTGAGTAATTTTTTTTGTAATTGAACTAATTTTCTTAAATATTTTATTTCCCCTGTGCCCCTTTAGGCTAGTAGGTAGTTTAATTAAAAAAAATCAGTTTAGCTTTTTGATCTTTCTTAGTGAATACGTTACGAGTATTGTTTAATTAAATGAAATAAAATTTATTTTTTTTTAATTTTAACAAAATTTGAAAAAAAAAAATATTGTTTCGTTTATGCCTTTTATAAACGTTTTGTTGTGAGTTTATTTACTTTTAATGCACACAAAGTTGACACTTCAAAACAATTTGTTTAATATGCACGTCTTTACTTCACGAGGTTTAATTTTCAACTAACTAACTATCCACTCGGACGCTGCCTTTTATATTTGTCCACTAGAGGTAAAAAAAAAAAATTAGGAATCTTCTACTCGCTTTGTATCACATTTTGTTGTTGTGATGTTATTCCTTCAATGTATAGGAATCTGTAGATCCGTGTATTTTTGTTTTTATGCTGATAAAGCTTATTCCTGCAATTTATTTTAAGATAGTTGTTGTTGTCTTGTGTACATAAGTTTTCTTAGAAAGCTGCGCAAGTCGGAAACAGCATACCCAATTGTTATTGTTTTGCGTGTATATAGTTTCCACGTAGGTTGTGATTAGAAAGTTGTTGTTGTCTTGCATGCATAAGTTTTCTTAGCAACCTACGCAGTTAGTAAACAGCATACCCAATTGTTTACTTTATTACTTAATTATTTTCTTTTAAAACTTAAGTAAGACGCATTCGTAACAATATTATCTTTCGATTTCACTAGCTGTTATTATCAGAAGGATGTGGTTAAAACTTTTTCTACCTTTTCCAGTTTTATTATAAATCAGACCTTGTATTAAAAGGGACTAGTTATTGGAAGTAATTATATAAGTTCTCAATAATGTTAAGCACTTTAGTACTAATAGAAACAAAGTGCCACATCTGTATTTCCTTGGTTATTTCGAACATTAAATGCATTTCATTACTTTATATTATATTACATTACATCACAAAACATTAAAATGTTATTTATGTGTTTCTATATAAATAACTTCATATACATGATGTTTTTTAAATTTATTCAGCTTAGAAATTTAATTTCCTAAATTGGACGAGTAGTTTTCAGCTCTTTGTATTAAAAATTTTTTAATTGAAAATTTTTCAGTTTCATTTTAATTATTTTCCTTTATTTGCAACATAAAATCTTATAAAAAAAATATTTTAGCAATCAGAAAGGGCAAACATATTTAAAATTAAATTTCCATCTAATTTGATTATTATAGATTACTAGAGAATTTAGTCAAGATGCGATAAAAAAAAAAACTTTAAATACGATTGGCTTAAGCAGCTGATAAAAAAGTTTGTTATTGCTTGAAGTAAGAAAAAAATAGAAAATTAGCTTAAAAATAAACACCTGCACACATTCGAAACGTGTTTTCCTGTTAGGGAAATGAACACAATAAGATTATAATTTTTATTTTTTTAGCAGATGCTTAGCTGTCGTATGACTTAAAAGTGACAGCAAATTTTACATTTTATTGAAATGCAAATGCAAACACATTTGGTTATAACGTCAACACATTTTCTGAATATTTTATTTTCTGCGTATCACTTTTTATTTCTTGCTTTCTCCTTCTGACAGATTTTGTGTTTGTAGACTTATTGCCAATTTCCACAAAACTTATTTCACAGTGCAAGTCTGAGTTTGTGGCAGCAATATGAAAAATGAAGGGAAATTAATACGGAATTAGAATTTGTTGTTTTTTTTTGTCGTTTATAATTTTACGCAAAAATAAATTTTGGTTATCAAAGCAGAGGTTGGTAAAACAAAATTTTAGGCTTTTACTAAGTTTCAAGTTGAAGAAATGTTTCATTAAAAGTGGTTGCAAAATATATTAGTATTCAGCAAAAAAAAAAGGTCAAAATATGATGTGTTTCACTGACATCGAATAATCGTACTCTCAAGTTTAATTTTCTTTTCAGGTTGTTATTGTTATATGTTTTGTATCGGCTATTTCAACAAGAAGTTTGTTTTTCAATTGTCGCAACACCGACAACACGATAGTTTTGACATTTACTTTTGTGTCATAATCGTAGCAGTTGCATTGGCGATTGTTACAACGAATTCTATTTATTCCAGTATGAAAATTGTGGTTCTGTTGTAGGAACATTTCGGTAATTCGTGATATATTCTGAAAACATAAACGTTCTTTGAGACCGCTATTAAGAATTTAGTTGTTAAATTTGAGTCGACAGGCTCGATACAAAACACCAACGCATGTTCGACGGGGTCGTTCACCTGAAAACATCGCAGCCGTGATCCACAGTGTGGAAGCAGATCCAAATTTGTCAATTCTTCAACAATTATTATGGCGAATTTTGCAAAAGGATCTGACTTTGAAGCTTTGCAAGAAGCCGACCGACCATTCGCATGGCCGTAGGTTCATTAAATTATTTCAGGAACAACCGGCTGATTTTTCTGAAAATAAAATTTTTTGTCAGGGTACGTTAAGAAGCAAAATTGCCGCTTTTGGGCTTCTGAAAATCCTAGACCGAATATTGAAAAGCCTTTGTGTGCTTAACGTGTCACTGTATGGTGCGCTATGTTGTCTGGAGACATGTTTGGGCCTGTTTTTTTGAAGATGAGGATGATCGCAAGACGCTAATAACTCAATTCTGGCCTATTATTGGCGACGTGGATATCACTGATATGTGGCATTAAAGGAACGGTGCCACATGTCACATAGTAAATGAAACAATCAAATTATTGCAAACCAAATTTCGCGATCGCATAACTTCCCGACAATCAACAGTAAGTGCCAGCCAGATCGTGTTATTTTAGAATTATTTTGTGTGGGACTATGTTAAAGGCAGAGTCTATACGTAGCAAATGGAATCGATTTCAGCCTTAAGACTTAAAATCCGTGATGTAATTAACGAAGTACGACCGCCATTTTGCCGAAAACCTTGATGAATACAAACTTCATGTTAAAAACCCTTTCACAATTTGCTAATATCAAGCGACCAAAGAAATTGCTAATTTCAAACTAGAAGGAATAAATATATTTTAAGTTATTTAGATCAGTATAGAAAATTACATTTTTAAAAACGCAAAATAATTCAATTTATTTTTTAGATTCAATTGAAGTCCCGTTTATATATCTTGTCTTAGTGATCATGTAAACTACTATTTATGCGATATATATATATATATATATATATATATATATATATATATATATATATATATATATATATATTTCCATTATACCCTTGTCATTATTTCTTAAACAGTTAAAGCCAATTTTATGTCGTCTATATTTTTGTTTACTACTTTCTCAGATTTTTCATTGTTTGTGTCCATCATGACTTTTGTGCCTTCATTATCGTTTATAGTGTATCAAGTATTGTTATGCTTGATAGTTGATTGTATGAAACACATTGTATACAAGAGATTTTTATTTATGGTTACTGCTATAAATCTTTACAGCCCAGAAGTAAACAAGCATTTACACAATACCGATGCAGATAGAAAGGAAAACCAACAAAAGTTCCAAGGAAACAAAAATAAGGAAAGGCAACGTATAAATGCACTCTGTATGAAACATAAGTTAGTTTATGTTAAAAAAGTAACCTTGAAATAAAGCAAAAAAAAAAATACTGGCGAAATATTTTCGATTAACTATTTGCACTTGACTGTTCATTCCACCTGACTTTTATGAGTTTGTGCTTATGTATTGTTGCTTTCATAGCAGCAAAACATGAAAGAGCAACAACCATATTGATGATACTTATAGTTACAGATGTATTTGATGTGAATGACGGTTTGTGAATAATAGCAATATCATGAATAGCAGTTATTGTTGTAGTTTACGTATACTTCTCTTATTAATTTTCTTGTGTTTTTCTTTGGAAATTAATCCATTGCTGTACGGAGAACAAAAGAAGAACAAGAAATGCGTCGAAATTATGTTATACATGTTGCTGGTGGATGAATATACTTTGAAGTTTCTTTTGCTGTTGTTTATTTCTCTTTTTTATAGTATGACTTTTAATTATAACGAAAATTGTTATATTTTACTCTGTCGATAAAAACATAATATTTAATTGTAAGTTGTAATAAATAAATTTAAACGGAATAAAGAAAATATATCTTTTTTAGCGGATTTAATATTGTGTTCTATAAATGACAAGATTTTTTTATAATTTACGAGTAAAATTCAAGTAAGAAACTATTAGAAATAATACAATTAAAGTATTTGAGATTTTACTTTATCACAATAGAATGCACGACCCAATCGAATAGTTGATAGCTGAAATATGTTTAGTAAATTTCTGATTAATTAGTTCTAACTTTCAAAAATATTCTAGAAAGAGCAGTACTTGGCTCAGCTCAAAAAACTACTTAAATTTTCATGTTAAACTTCCCTAAATCTTATTTCAAAAGCAATAACATGGAAAAAAATTACATTTACATTTAAAATAAATCGATATGCACATAAAATTATTAAACTCAATACATATTCTTGAAAGAGGTTCAGAGTTAGCATAAGGGCGTAAGACGAAATGGAACGTTAATGAAATATAACTAATCAAAAAATCTGAACCGACATTTCATTTTATTGAATTTAAAAGGAAGGTGACATTTAACATTATAAAAGGCGTTTTTTTTTTAACTAGATAGAACTTTAAATTGTAAAAAGTAACACAAAAATTTAAATTTTGATGAAACATTTTTTTTATTTGTTTCAGTATACTCTGAATAATCATCATGAATAGACTCTCGCTTGAACAACGCTACGAAATTATCCAAATTTACTTTGAAAATCAGTCGTCGATTCGTGCAACTTATAGACGACTTCGTCATTTTTATGGCGTACATAATCGTGCATCTGAACAAGCCATTCGTCGAACTGTCGATAGATTTCGTACCACATACTCTCTAGAGGATGCAATAACACCAACACGTCGAAGGAATGTGCGTACTGAAGAGAATATCGCCGCTGTAAACGAAAGTGTGGAAAAAGATCCAAATTTACAAATTCATCGTACGTGGAAAATTTTGCGCAAAGATCTCGGCCTACACCCATATAAGATCCAGCTGGTGCAGCAATTGAAGCTACGAGACCATTATATGCGTCGTTCTTTCGCCGATTGGGCTCTAGAGCAGTTGGCAACTGACCCGTTGTTTTATCGCAAAATTGTGTTCAGCGATGACGCGCATTTTTGGCTTAACGGGTTTGTTAATAAGCAAAATTGCCGCATATGCAGTGAGACCAATCCACAACAGACCCTACAGAATCCATTACATCCAGAAAAATGCACCGTTTGGTGCGGTTTTCACGCTGGTGGCATCATCGGACCTTATTTCTTCAAAAATGAGGCCGGAGCTCGCGTTACGGTCAATGGAGATCGTTACCGCACATGATCAATGATTTTTTGTTTGAAAATATGGATGACATTGATCCGGACGAGATGTGGTTTCAACAGGATGGCGCTAGGTGCCATACAGCGAACGCAACCATCGACTTATTGAAATCAAAATTTGGCGATAAGTTCATTTCGAGAAATGGACCTGTCAATTGGCCTCCAAGGTCGTGCGATTTGACACCACTCGACTATTTCCAGCAACAATTGACGCCTTGGAGGACAGCATTGTTCGTGTTATTCGTGACATACGCCCAGCAGTGCTCGAAAAATTGGCCCAAAATTGGACGTCCAGAATGCGCTTCGTCAAGAACAGCCGCGGTGCCCATATGCCCGAAATCATTTTCAAATGTTAATGTCACGTATTGATCCTTTGAATAAAAAAGAAATTTTGATTACAATTTAATTTTTTGTGTTATTTTTTACAATTTCAAGTTCTATCGGGCTTAAAAAACACCCTTTACTTCGGCCTTTTAGAGTTTGCAGTTTTGTTAAAGCAAGTCTCCTAGTAAAGTATGGTAGAACTAAAGGATTCCATGATAAGCCTCGAACACAAAATAACAAAAGTTGCTTTTGCACCGATTCCATACTATTACTAGAGACTTTATAAATTCGATCCCGAATTATTGAGCCATATTCTAGAATAGATCTGACAAAATAAGTATAAAGATGTTTTGTGACATATGGGTCACTAAACTCCTTCGCCCAGCGTTTTATAAATTTAGGAATTGTATGTGCTTTGTTAGTGGCAAACGAAATATGCTCAATAAAATTTAATTTAGCATCCAACAAAATAGCAAGATCTGAAACCATATTCTTTTTCTTGAGTTCGTAGCCGTTTAAAATATATGAACTTTTGTATGACAACTTTGCTAGAAACACATGAGTTTGCACTTTTCAAGATTCAACTCCATAAGGTTAATGTTACATTACTAACTAAATACATCTAAGTCCTTTTGCAGGAGAATATGATCAGCTCGACGATTATGTGCTAGAATTATCTTCAAGTCATCTGTTTATTAACTATTATTAATAAACAAGGAAAATAATGAAGAACTCAAATGGCTACCCTGCGGCATACCAGATGAAACCAAAATTTATTTTTGGAAGTAAGCGTGTTGAAAGGAATGTTTTCAGTTGTGTTTGACATATATGAATTATTTCACATAAGTAAATTGTTTGTGAATCCCTTAAGGTCAAGTTTCTTTGTGGTTGACATTATCAAACGTTTTACTAAAGTCGGTGTAAATATTTAATAAATTAATAATTTGAATAGAATTGCAGAACAGGATTAACTAGTTTATGTTACTTAAAATCATGTTTAACATTTGGTAGTTCGTTTTTTCGAGACAAAACAATTTTTCTCTTCAACAAATAATTGAGGAGGCAGCAGGCCCCTGTGATATAAATAATTTCGATTGCAGGGTGGTAGCCATCCTCCGGAATGGAAATTGCATCAAATCGATTGACTCATTAACAAAAACTAAATTCAGCAATAAACAATTTTTTATATACTCCATTTGGTTGATGACGATTTAAATCAAGTAGACTTTTTATAAAATCAATGGCATATTTATTTTTCCTCGGCGTCGCGATAAGTTGCAATGAACCAATGAAGATAATTTTGTATCAAGTTTTCCAATACGAAGTTCGATTTTCAATTGTGAAACACCTTAAACATGATAGTTTTAACATTTGGTTTTTTGACGTATTCGTAGTAAATACATTGGCAATTGTTACAATGAATTCAATTATGCATGAAAATCGCATTAAAACAATTAAAACCCACTATGAAAATGGTGGTTTTGTTAAAGCTAGATTTCATAAAATTTTTAATATTTTTCGGCCTTCTGAGGCCGCTATTAAGAATTGGGTCGTAAATTTAAGTCAACAGTTGCAGGCCGTTCAACTGAAAACATCGCAGCCCTGTCACGGTGTTGAAGCAGATCCAAGTTAGTCAATTCCTGGGGGTTATCCGAAACCTCCACAGGGCGAGTTTTGCGAAAGGTTTTAAATCCTTACAAAGTTCAACTTGTTCCGTAATTAAAGTCCACCGACCGTTCACAGCACCGTAGGTTTGCTCAATTCATTTAGGAACAACTGGCTGGTTTTACTGAAAAAATCATTGTTTTTAAATGAAGCCTATTTCACTTGTCACTTCACTTTATACTGTATGATGCGCTATGTTGTCTAGAGGCATGATTGGGAAGTTTTTTTTTCGAAGAGGAAGCTGGAAAAACATAGATCATACTATCAGGAGATGCTAACTACTCAATTCTGGGCTATTTTAACAACGTGGGTATCACTGAGATGTTGTTAATAGGACGCTGCCACTTGTCACATCTCCAATGAAACAATCAATTTATTGCAAACTAAATTTCCCGATTGCATAATTTCACGACAATCAACAGTTAAGTGGACAGCCAGTTCGTGTGATTTAATACCACTGGATTATATTTTGTGGGGATAAGTTAAGCACAGTGTCTCTACTGAGCCAAAAGTATCGCTTTCAGCCTTAAAACTTCAAAAGTCGTGATATGATTACTTTAATAGGACTGCAATTTCCCCAAAAAGTAATTAAAAACTTTGTTGAAATAATCATCGTCTTTCAGCTTGATCATGGCGGACCTTTGCAAGCAATCATATTCATTTTTAATTGCCGAACTTTTCTCTTCGTAATGCAATAACAATTTTGATCATCTTGATCTAAATTTTTTGTCTTATTTTGTTTTAGATAACAAACTTTTTGTTGAAAACCCCTTTATTTATTCCACGAATGCTTCGATAAACTTTTGATTTTATTTAATTTTGTGAGATTCTTAAAATAGTTTAATTTTTAAACATTTATTCCAACTTATCTAGAAAACATTTTATAAATTGAAAACTGAACCGCATACAGAACAAAAAGAAAAATGAAATCATTCTTCAAACATTAATATTCTGCGGAATAAAACGTAGTGGAAATGAAAGTAATTAGTTATACATAAATTTTAATTACTACGATTCCTATGTTTTCTTTTGTTTTTTTTTTTTTTATAATAAAAAAGTTCCTTAACAAATATACTTTATCACAACGAACCCACAAAAAAATTTCTCCAACTGCTTCTACATCATAAAATGCCGAACTCCCTGGTGTTTTTTTTTTATATAAAAGCAGAACTACAACAAATTTGGATTTTACCAAAGATTGCTATCATATGCCAACTAATAGACACTCGGAACAACAAAACGCAACCGTAAAAAAATGTTATGCAAATTTGTTTCAACATTAACGTTTAATTAATTGGTTGTGCTTCTAAAACTTGTTTTATATTTCACATTTGCAAACAGTTTACAGTATTTCTTCGTTATATTTATATACGACATGCTAGTTCATTAATTTTGGGTATTTGAAAAAAATGAAACAATTATATAAAGAATTTAATTAAGTGTTTTCAGAATGGACAGTTTAGATTTTTATCAAACGCACGCGAAACAAACACTTGACTTTAGTTTAGGAAAATTCTGATAGAAATGTTAAGTAAACAAATTTTTTGTAAGGTTTGAATAATAATTATAAGCTCATAACATAAACTATTTGAAACGGCAGCATTAAAACTATAATTTTGAATTTGTTTTTGGATTAACGTAACAAACGTATTTATATTTAACGGATATACTACCAACATCAACGGAAATACTAACAACAATAAAACAGGAAGCTAATATAGGTATGGGTGATAATATAAATCCAATCCACAGTGTGTATTTTAATGAAATTAACCCAAAAGTTTGCCTCTAAATCAATTTCAAGCTAACATATTTATATTTTGTCCTTGTATAACTATTGTTATGTTAAGAATAGTTGAAATTTTAAGATTCGGGAATCTCAGTATTTTGAGTATACTCGACCGGGTCGTTTCACTGAAAACATTGCAGCCGTGCGCCAGTGTTTAAGGTTTTTGAATTCGTCGACGTTCTCAGCAATTGGGGTTACACAAAAACACCACAAGGCGAATTTTTCGTAAGGATTTGACTTTGAAGCCTTACAAGGTTAAAATGGTGCAGGAATTGAAGCCCACCGACCATTCACATCACTTTATTTGGGCTTCTAAAAAACTTATAGCGGTTATAGAGAAGCCTTTGCATGCTCAACGCATCACAGTGTGATGCGCTATGTGATCTGGAGGCGTGATTGGGACGTTTTTTCGAAGATGAGGCTGGAAATGCAGTAACTATCAATGGATCACTCTATCGCGGGATGCTAACAACTCAATTTGTTACATAGCCAATGAAATTATCAATTTATTGCACCATATTTTCCGATCTCATAACTTCACGGTAATCAGAAGTTAATTGACCAGCCAAATCGTATGATTTAAAACCACCGGATTATTTTTTGTAGGGCTATGTTAAGGACAGTGTTCATACGGAGCCTTTCGAGTTGATTCCAGCCTTAAATTCACAATCCGTGATGTAATTACCTAAATAGGACAAAAAAGTAATTTAAGCTTTGATGAAAGAATCGACATCTATGTGGCCATGGCGGACATTTGCCAGATATCTTCGTAATACAATAAATATTTGATTCATCTTAGTGTTTTATTGTGTGTTATTTTGTTTTAGAAAACAAACTCTTGTTAAAAAACAGTTTATTAGTTGTAATTCCTTCAATAAATAAATAATTCTTCTTTTTTTATATTTTCTAGACAGTATAGTTACATTGAATAAAGTGTCTCCTTTAACAGTAAGCTATACCTCAATAAGCATTCCATATAGCATACTGTTACGTTTATTCCTTTTAATAATTTATTTTGAGCTGTTTTATTGCAAAATAATAACACGGTACTTTAGTGTTTTAAATTAAGTTAAACGATTTTTTTACTGTCGATATAGAAAAAATAAACCCGCTGGTAATTTGGTTGTCTTTACTCACAGACGACTAAGCATAAATTAATTAATTTGCCCGGCAAGTGTTGCTTATAAAGCTGGTTCAATCGGTTCTGGCGTATACAATAATAGTGACATCACCCCATTTTGAGGTTGTTATTGCCATTCAGTTTAGGCGCCTGCTTGGCGGTGTTTTGTTTTTGTTCGGTATTGGTTTTTTTCTGCTGTTTATATTATTTCGTAGTGATTCTTATAAGCGTACTGTTGTTGTCTTGCATGTACAAAATTTTCTAGAAAACTACACAGTTTGTAAAATTCACAGGGGGTCGTTTTGCTTACATTGTTACTGATAATTATTTTCTTTTAAAACTTAAAACTATATATGATGAAAAATAAAAACATAAAGTGGCAAATTCACAGAAAAATGTATGCGTACGCAATGGCCTGTTTAATTTGACTCACGAAAGTCTACTCCGATTTCAATGTAATTCTACTCCATAAATATTGAGATTATTTGTTTGAACCAGTACCTTATTTGTATTGTATCGACTGGATATTTTCTACCCACTTCGGCAAATATGAGTTCTATTGGATACCAAAATTTTCTTACTAAAATAACTCGGAAATATTAATAAGTAATGTTTTGAATTTGCATTAACGTATAACTACGTGATTAAAAAAATTACCCAAAATCGTATGTTTGATTATTTAAATACTTATTGCTATTGGCGTAAGTAGTCAATGTACCGAACAAAATGTTTTGACAGTAAAATCTGAAAGATGGCATATATTGACCAACTACATACAGTCTATACATACAATCAACGGGGTTAATTGTTTCAATAATAGAAGAAATAATTACAGAATTCAAGTTCGGGGCCATTACTATACTTTGGATGCAGCAATGCTAAGTGAATGAAACCTTCACTGTCTCTGAATTCGGTTGCTGAAAGCATAATCTAAATTTACAAACCAAGAAACTATTTCACACAATTTCATACTGGTGTCCCATTAAATGAAAATAAAACAAAAGATCTCAGTAATTTTGTTATTATCAAGAAATACATCATAATTTCCAAAAAACGTAAAACATTATTTTTAAGGGTTTCCATTACACTTTACTGCCGAAGTGGGTGTTTAAAGAAATTTTAAGAAATTTTGTAAATTTTGACCCAGTAATTTCCTCCTCATAAAGTTCTATAAATTTAGGTTTTGTTTATTGTTTTAGTCTTAAGCCTAGTTTTAGGTAGGTTTAAGTTCCTTACTTGAGATGTTAACGATCTTTGTTACCTTTTATTATATGTTTGAGCATTATAATTCTATTGTTACCTTTTTGATTTAAGACTTTTTACTATACCAATTTGCATTAGCATGTAGCGTTTACTTTTACTATGTTTATTAAAATAATACTTTACAGTTTTAAGTTATTTCTTTTATTATCTTACCATAAATTTTGTTATCTATTTTTAAAAGTCTCAATAAAAATTTAATTAAATTAAAATAATTAAAGTCCTATTAATTCCCGCGTCTTTTTTTTATGGTTCAACTCGTTTCACATTTAATTATATTTTTGGGTATTTTTCTGTCTACCTAGCGACAATCTATCTACCTAATTAATTACGAAAAATTTATTTCTAAATTATCCCGTTTCTACGCCACTGTGCACCGCAAAGTAATACATATTTATATTTGAAATAATACCAGACAAAAATATGTATCCTATAATTAGATATGTAAAAAATATGAAGGAAAACAAGCAAAAAATTGTTTTCATTAAATAAAATACAATGTTATTGTGTCATAAAAATGGCTTAAATTTGTATTATATTTATTTTTATAACCTAGATTTTAAGCAATAATTTACATTTATTAATGTATTTTATTATAATATTTAAATAATAATATTAAAATATATACGTGTTACAACTCCTATAATCTTGATTGAGCAAAAGCTGACCGTAACAAATTCATACTTCGTAATGTATGGTAAAAATTTATCAATTTTAATAATATAAGTATGTTTGTCAATATATATTTATAATATTATCAAAATGTACAATATTAAAATTAAAAATTTGAGGTTTGTGGTCAAACAAATTCTATTAATCATAAAAATAATAAATGATAACAATAATCTGGTGAAAACAACTACATGTTTATATAAGGGAGATCCTAATACATGAATCCGTCATATCTTTTCAACTGACAAGTAATTTTAAATACAGGTTTTCTTATGAGCGTTGTCACAATCAGAAAGTCTTCGTCAACGCCCAGTACGGAAATTGACGAACTTTAAGTATACGTTTAATACTTTGACAGCTAATATTTGTTTATTCTTCTCCGGTTTGGTGTGTATTAGTAAAATAAATTTTGATGCTGAAAAATAAAATACAATAAAATAAAATAAATTAATTAAATGCAGAACAAACGTATAGAAGCCGCACGCCAGTATGGCAAAAGCAAGCAGGATTACAGGAATAAAGTTAAAAAGCAAAAAATAAAGAAAAATATTTCCTGACTGTCGTACTCCACATCTTAAACGCTGATGAAAGCTACTGATTACTGCTTCCATGAGCCAAGTATTTTTAAAAATGCAAAAAATAGTATAAAAAAATATACCAAAATACATCATCGTAAAAAATGCATACACTTTGCAGGTAGTGAAAGTCTTTTGTAGTTCTTAGTAAGATTTTTCTTCACTAAATTAAAAGTCATATCAAATATATCTTTTTCCATTCTTCCATTCTTCGACCACCATCCATTACGTTAAGACACTCCCGAGCTTCACACAGTAAGATTACAATTAAAAGAAGCTCCAAAACTTCGTACAAAACATTGTAAAATTTTGTTACAAAATATTTATCGTTTATAGGTCTTTTTAAATAAAATTTAACATTTATATATTCAATATTTCGTCTTCCTTCGGAAAGCCTCTTAAGTAAATTAATTTTTATATTAAAAAAAAATTACTAACAAATTCAAAAAAATTTTTGAACACAATTGACAAAACATGTAGAATTCTTCATACTTTCAACTATTTAAACATACAAAAAAAAGGAAACGAAAATTAAATAACAAATTGTATGTCTTTTGAATTAAGTACATATAATTCTGCGCTAAATTGTCTGTGTCTGTTTTAAAATGTATTCTCCTTCCATTTGGTACGTTAATAATTTTTAACATTTCTAACAAATAAGTGACGTTATTATTGAAGCTGTTATTAAAGAAGAAACAAAAGTTCGAATAAAAATAATAAAAATAGTTAAATTTGAATCGACAGGTTCCTTTAAAAATTTGAGATCACCAACACGTGTTCGACCGGGCCGTTTAACTGAAAACATCGCAGCCATGAGTTACAGTTTTGAATAAGATCCAAATTTGGCAATTCCTCGACGCTCTCAAAAATTGGGATTATTTAAAATCACCAAACAGCGAATTTTGCGGAAGGAATTTGAAGCCTTACAAGCTTCAACTGGGTTAGAAGGCCGACCGACCATTCCCATTGCCATAGATTCGCTTAATTCATTCAGGAAAAACCGACTGGTTTTCGTGAAAAAATTATTTTTGCAGGCGAAGATTAACGTATCAGCTCGACATGGGATAAGATTCAATGGATCACACTATCGCAAGGAACTAAAAACTCTGTTTTAGCCTATTATTGACGACGTGGATATTAATGACACGTGGTTTCAACAAGACGGCGCTACAAGTCACACAGTCAATGACACGATCAATTTATTGCAAACAAAATTTCCCAAGTGCATAATTTCACGACAGTCAGCAATTGGCGAGTCAAACTAAGCAATTTAACAACACTGGATTACTTTTTGTGAGGCTATGTTAAAGACAGTCAATACGGAGCAATTGAATCGATTTTAGCCTTAAAACTGAAAATCCATGATGTAATTAACTAAATAGGACCGCCATTTTGAAAAAAACTGATTGAAAACTTTGATGACAGAATCGACATCTATCAGCGTGGTCGTGGCGGACTACGATATCATTTTTTTATTCATAATTGCCGAAGTTTTCTCTTTCTAATACAACAAAAATTTGAATCATCTTTGTCTAAATTTTTTGTTTTATTTTATTTTAGAAAATAAACTTCTTGTTCGAAAACCCTTTGTTAACGTATGACAGATTCTATATGTCCCGGCCTATATAATCTACTGCAAATAAAAAATTATCATAAGTATATATAAAAAGCAGTCACGCCGTGAGTAAATTCGAAAAAAAAAATCTGGTAATTCCGAAGGAAATCTAATGATCCATTATCTATGATATACTGATGTCTGAAGAATCGAGAAAAAAAAAGTAGCATTTTACTTCAGCACAATACCGTAGTCGGTAAAGGATCAAAGCGTGTAAAAAAGCTTACGTACGCCTAGGCCTATTGGGAGAATAACACCTGGCTCGATAAAGCAATTACTAAGCTGCAATTGAATAAAATGCCCTAAAATAGATTTAAATTTTTAAATTAAATATTAAATATTTAATATAATAGTTATAGTTTTTTGACCTTTGTAATATTTTTAGTAGTTAATTATTTTTCTTGAAAAAATAATAAAAAATAAAAGATTTTAAAAATTTTTTATTAAATAGTGACCTAGTGCTTTATAATTAACTACTAAAAAATTAAATATTTAACATAACAACAAACTGGTTCAGACTTTTATTTATGTCTTCTGATAATCTAGGTGTAAAAATCAACAGTAATAATATACGTACAAATGAAAGCTTTTGTAATTTGCTCTATAAGACTTCATAACATAATTTGTGGCTTATTTTGTTTTATTTCGTTTCTTAATGCCTTTGCACAATATTCTATGTAATAAAAAAATCTTAATGTGTGTGTATATTCTGTTCAACAAAGCATTCCAAGTTATTACGAAGGTATATAGTTCTACAGAAACTTACAAAGTAACACACATTTGCTTTGACGTCCACTGGCTTACAGTCAAATTAATTTAAACATATACATCTATACTTAAATACATACAGAATATATTCAATCACTTGAAAAATGTTGAAATTAACTTATTAACATAACAGGCGTTACCACGTAAAATTCTAAAAGCCACTTAAGTTAAATTGGGTGTATTGATAGCAAAAGCAATTTGCTGTAAAGAAATTATGAGAATTTCATTTGTGGCTTGCATGTAAAGTGTTTTTCAGCAAGAAGTTTATTTTCTAAAACAAAATAAAACGAAAAATTTAGATTAGCATGATTCATCTTTTTATTCTATTACGATGAGAAATGTTCTGCAATTGTGACTGAATAATATCTGGCTAATATCCACCACGTCCACGCTGAGAGGTGTCAATTCTATCATCAACTTTTTTAATCACTTTTGGACAATGGCGGTCCTATTTCGTTAATCACATCACCGGTTTTAAGTTTTAAGGCTAAAATTGATTTAATTGGCTTCGTATAGACTCTGTCCTTAACATAGCGCCACAAAAAATAATCCAGTGTTTTTAAATCGCACGCCACTTAACTACGGATTGTAGTGAAATTATGCGATCGTGAAATTTGGTTTGCAATAAATTGAATCTTTTACTCATTGCGTGACATGTTGCACCATCCTGTTGAAACCAAATGTCAATTATATCCATGTCATCAATAATATGCCAACATTTAGTTCTAAGTATGAATGGATCACATTGACCGTTATCGCATTTCCACTCTCATCTCCAAAAAAAAAATTGCCCAATCGCGTCTCCACATCTTCAGTGACACGCTGAGCATGCAACGGCATCTCAATAATCGCCCTAGAATTAGCCTGACAAGTAAAATGAGCATCGTCTGAAAAAATTATTTTTTCAGAAAAACCACCCGGTAGTTCCTAAATTAATTTAGCGAATCTACGCCGATTTGAATGGTCGGTCGGATTCAATTCCTGCACCAGTTGACTGTTGTAAGGCTTCAAAGATAACGTCCAGGAATTGACAAGTTTAAATCTGCTTCAACAGCCTAGCTGACGGTTGCAATGTTTTCAGTTGAACGACCCGGTCGCGTTGGTGTTTTCACATTTGTTATTGAGCTTGTCGACTCAAATTTAACGACCAAATTCTTGATAGTGGTCTCAGAAGGACGATTATGTTGTCCGAAAATATTACGAAGTTTGCGAAATGTAACTTTAACAGAACCACCACTTCCTGTTGAGAAACCCGATACTACAATCAAAAAATTACAAAGAAAAATTTTCCAAACAATGTCTTTGGGGATAATATACACAATTAAATATAAAAGAATTAATTTAAATTGAAAATTAAGTGTTTTGGAAAAATAGAGGACTTAATTACCTTTTTATTTAGTTCTCGTGTATACCTTCTACTCTAACTTTCAGTTACGCTAATACAAAAATAAAACTTAAATTTTTAAAATTAATTAATTGTTTAACGGAAAATCGTATTATCACAATACGTATTGATATTACTTCAAAAGAGAACTGAATATATTCTAGAACTAAACAAGTGTTCTTCTCTGAATGAGATATCGTTGATTTCTGTTAAAGGGCATGTAGCCACAAGTGGAAATGAAGGAAGAATATATCCAGAGCAATCGTCTTGATATCACATACAGACAGGATCAAATTATATTTAAAGAGCCTCTCGGGAAAAAACCAAAAAGGATCTTCGATAAAATAGGCTTACTCTTAGTTGCATAATATCTGATCAATAGACATTTTGGCGAATATGATATTTGCAGTCTGTGCCTGTGAGAGGCAGAGACGTTATGTCTGAATTGGCTTGGGTCACGGGCTGAAACTTGAAAAAAATATGACGGCATTGCAATATCCAAGCCTTAGGGAAATGCCAGCATAAGAAGACTTCGTGGTAAAAAGAAAAGCCGGGAGGTAATAATAAGTCAAGCGCAAAAGTAGAAATTATTGCGAGAAACGATTAATTAATTTAGTCGTAGATTAGGAATCCTTTGGCCAAAAACAATTCGTTGAGTAGACGGCGGAAAGAGCGTCATAGAGTAGCGGTTACATTAATAATAGTCTTCAGTTCTTTGATTTATTTTCTTGTAAAAATAAAAAATATTGTTGTTGCTTTTTTTTTTGTATTCCCCCCCGGGGGCACATTTATGGTATTTATAGTACGTAACAGCTATCTAGATCTGTGCAACTGGGGGTATAAAGGGAGCCCAGTCCCTTACAGACAGGTAGGGAGTCAACTGGAAGCTCCACTTTATTTCCACGGGGATCAGTGAACCCGCAGAGTTCATTATTTGTCTCTTTAGAGATTTAATAGTTTTCTAACTGATCATTGAGGTTGGCCCCTATATGAGAGTATCGTGGTGGTTGTGGTTTTGCGCCTCCATAACAGTATAACGGTTTTTATGGTGGCCAGGATCACCTCACTGATAATGACACGCAAAGTGAATGATCCAGTCCAGTGAGCATGGTAGACATGTGTTCTGGACAGGAGTTGAAAATCTCCAACTCTTTAGAAAGGTGTGATGGTTTGCAGCCCTGCCCTGGAATCATTAAAGTTGCAACTAGGTGGTTCTGTTGCTTAGAATTATGTCTTCGGCTTCCTAGGACGCTGTATACAATAGTGGTTTGTCCACCATCTGATTAAGGCTATATAGCCAGGTGCGGATGTAAAACGAATTACACTCTGTTGCTTTTTTGAATTTTCTTCCATTACATCCATGTTGAGCATAAGATGATGATAGTGAGAAAAATCATTTTAATTATACTTTGTTTATTATTACGGATTGAATTTACATTTGACCAATAAAATTTATAAATTTCAACTGCGTATATTTTTGTGTAACGTTCTGAACTAAGCAAAAATTGAAATCTCTACAGGCATTGTCTTCACCCTCATTATAAGCATTGTTAATGAATTTATTAGTATAATTGGAGATAATAGCATGATATGGGGAAAAATTTTAATTGACAGAATTAAATTTCTGCTAACCCTATAATAAAAACAAGTTACGTTAAGTATATATTTTAAGTTCCGATACACTGACTGCTACCGGTGACAAGTTTCAGTTAATTCCATTGAAGAATAAATATTTGAACGGCATTGAAAAATATCAAAGAAAGCATTGAATTTAATAATATTATATTTTGTTAACTTAAGAAGATATTAAAAAATTATGAAATATAATATAAATATGCAATTGTTTTTTCCTTGTACACAAACTAAGGCTGATTCAAACTTTGTTGTATTTAAATAGTATTGGTAATTTTAAAGCAATTTAATTTCCATAAGCAAACCACAACTTGCTCGCTTGTGACGGTACTCCTTTATATGAATATTTATGCATGACTTCAACTGCTAACGTAGGCAACTCACATATCTATAACGTTAAAATAACGACATTGTAATTATAATACCGAATAAAATTAAAGGATGGAAAAGTGATTGAAAAAATTTTGTACAATATTTTACAAGTGTACAAGTTACTGCTGTAGTATCGTTCAACATGATTTTAAGGGTAAAGAGATTTCTTTTACATGCCATAATTTTGTGTATCAAAACACATACACACTTCTGTTGCCCTGTCAAAAGCTGGGTGGGTATGTAAGTACAAATATGTAAATGTAATTGGTATGAGTAATTACTTATACGCACGAATCAACAAAAGATTGTTTAACTGGCTTACGTACGCGTTCACTAGTGAACATTTACAAGTAAACATTTCGTTTATTAAAATATTTAAAAATTTGCAACTAACTTCAGGTTTTTAACAGAAAAAATTTCCTTTTTTTAATTGTCCATTTTTTTAAGTTGAGTTATTTAAATATTATAGAAATGAATAATCTCAATTTCGGCTTAAGGTCATGTTTATTTCAGTTTCAAATTTTTTAAAATAGAAAAACTAAAGTTCTTTTTTGTGTGGAATATTAAGAAACAGGAGAAACTAGCTCTTAGCAGATTATAGCCCAGCATATAGACGTCAAGAACAAGGGAATATATGAAAGAGATTAACGAACAAAAGATGAAGATGTTAAAAGCACAGTGAACAATTTAGGGCTATTATTTAATTACGTAAAGTGGAACCTGTGCCCTGTGTATATATGCTCTTGATATTAACAATTCAATGATATAAAATATTTAATAAAATTATACAACCAATTTTCAGTTTAACTTCTTGATTATGAGAAAAACTCGTGTGTGTTTCGAGCGATGATACGAATTTTATTTTAAAAACGGAAATCTTTTTTTTATGCTTCAAAACATGTGGACAACTCTCCACTTTCTTACGTTAAGTGCTAAGGCTAAATTAATTCACAATAGTAATAAAGATTCGTATACTTATCTTTATCGTTAACAATTCAAAGGTAAATGTAAATAAGTAAAGGAAATGTAGTAACTCTATTGAAAATTATGTGTCCAAACATTAGGTTGGACATACACCTGTATATTATTCTCAGCTGATAGGACCTTGGCCTTCGGTTTCGTTTCATTTTTGCTACATGCGTTTTGTCATTGGCTTGAAGGTAATAACTATTTCAATTGGCTTATAGTTATAGAATTGCAAGAACATAATTTGTGTCTTTAAAATAAGAAAAGGGTGCCAAAAAAAAAAAACTAAACAAAAAGAAAACCTTTATTATCCAGCTTTAAAGAAAAAATTGAAGGAAAAAATAAGCATCTGCCACCGTTAAATTTATTTCCTTAAATAAATTCAAATAATAATTTTCACAACTGCACGGAAACTTCTTTTAACTATATAACTTTGTAACTTTATTCAGTTCAAAACAACAATTTTAATTTTATTAAAATTTAATTCTAGAACATATATCTTCACTAAAGGAAGATTTTCTTTTTGGAATGTATGTTTAAATAATATTTTCTAAGTTAATTAAATTTGAATTTATTATATCGTTAAAATTTTCATTAACATTACTTATATAATTCGACTTAGTGTGATGGTATAATCACCGCTATCATTTTTCGCCATATTCCAAAAATGCGTTCATGAACAATTTTTCCTATAAACATACTGAAATGGATTTTTTAACAAAAAATTTGTTTTTCAATTGTTTTTTTACGTATTCGTAGTAGATGCATTGGCAATTGTTACAATGAATATTAAAATCTCCTAAAAAAATATGGTGGTTTCGTCAAAGTTACATTTCGTAAAACTCGTTCTAATGTCCAACAACATAATCGTTCTTCTGCGACCGCTATTAAGAATTTGGTCCCTAAATTTGGGTTGATCAGCTCGATACTAACCAACACGTGCTCGACCGGTTCTTTCTACAGAGAACATTGCAGCCATAAGTCACAGTGTTGAAGCAGATCAAAATTTGTCAATTCGAAGTTCTCAAAAAATAGATTTTCCAAAACCACCATATGGCGAATTTGGCTAAGAATTTGACTTTAAAGCCTTACAAGGTTCAACTGGTGCAGGAATTTTTTTCTACTTACAACGTTGAAATCTGACACATTTTGCAAAGCCTGATAATCTTGCATCAATCAATCAATAGCATCAATCCTAAATTTTTTTTTATATATTTTTTTTTTTAAGAGAAGTATCAGTTCAGGCAACAATGCCTATTTAGTCAAGTAACGTGCTACATTATTTAAGAAAGAGATAGAGAAGAGATGAAACAGGTGGTGGAAGTAGAAGGATAGTCGGAAATTAACTGCCGTATAAAGACAGCACAGCGACCAGTGACTATGCCTTCATCAATTTTTATTTTTGTAGTGAAAAAAAACCAAGCTAGTACACTATCTACTAGCCTACAAGGGCATCTATTTTTTGCATTTTTATAACATCAAACATTTGAATATATTGCTACGAAGACGATTTATTTAGGTTTTAAAAGAAAATAATTATCAGTAAGAAAGTAAACGAAATGACCTATTGTGTCTTCTACTACAAACGGCGTAGTTTTCTAAGAAATCTTATAACAACACGCTTATTAGAAATTCCCGGAAAGAACCTAAATAACAAAAAACAGAATTAACTAACATAGAACAAAAACAAAACACACACAACAATATTGGTTGATGTTAAAGTAGATAAGCCTTTATATACGATAACCTCCTGAAACAGATATATTAGCAAATAATAGCAATCACTGCTGGGCAAATGAATTAAGTTTAAGTTGAAATATCGTTGAATAAAGACAAAAAAATTATAAAGCATCCTTTAGGTGTTACAGTGGTTAAGCTACCATCATGTTTATTTTGTGTGTATTAAATGTGCATAAATCGTGTAATTTGATTTAAATAACCTAGAACGGTGCGTTATTACTTTGCAATAAAAAAAACTAAAAGGAATAATTGTAACAATAATAATTTAAAAAAATTTATTACTTTTTAAATTATTTACCTAAATTATTCAATTTTTTTTTTTTTGCTATCTTGCATGCACTAGGTATTGATAGCGGAACAAACGTTATTATAGAATTCACTATAGTAAATTTCAATTCTTGGAGAATGAAAATTTATGGGAACAAATATTTTACGTTTTATTTATAATAGTGGTGAATTATATTTCCCATTAAAAACTGAACATTAAGTTAAGTTAATGACTACGCTGATGCAATTCAAATTGCTCAAGGTTATACAAGAATGTTGCGAGGATAGAAAATAAACACATCACGATATGAGTACGTCTTAGATTCTAAGTGTCATAAAAAGCAACGAAAATGGTTCTGGTGAACATAAAAAGGCCTTTTTATGTTCTTTGCTTACAATTTTGACAACAAAAAAAAAAAACAAACGCTTGGCATAATAAATGTTCGCTTGGTCTGTAAGTGTTGTTATCTTTGGTTTGTGTACTTGCTTGTATGTAATTTTAAAACATCTTGTTTACATAATTGTCTTTGTATGTATTTGTGTATATCTTATTATATATAAAGTGGATGATATTATTGGGTTTGCGTTAACCGAATATTTAAAAGGCAACTGTTTAATGACCACAAATCATTTAATTTACATACATCGGATTTTTTAACAAGAAGTTTGTTTTTCAATTGGAGCAACACCGACAACATGATAGTTTTGACAATTAATTTTTTGGCGTATTTTTATTAGATTGCTACAATGAATTCAGTTTCACACAAAATCGCATTAAGATAATTAAAATCCAGTATGAAAATGGTGGTTCTGTTAAAATTAAAGTTCGTACGATTCGTGATATTTTCGGTCAACATAAATGCCCTTCTAAAACCGCTATTAAGAAGTTGGTCGTTAAATTTGTATCGATAGGCTCGAAACAAAATGCAAGTGTTCGACCGTTCGTTCGTTCAACTGAAAACATCGCAGCCATGAGCCACAGTGTTGAAGCGATCCAAGTTTGTAAATTCCTCGACATTCTCAACAATTGAGGTTATCGAAAAGCACCACATGACGAATTTTAGTTAAGGATTCGAATTTGAAGCTTTACAAGTGCAAACGGTGCGGAATTGAAGCCGACCGACCATTCATATCGCCCTTAATTCGAACTTAGCATATTTAGGAACAACCGGCTGGTTTTTCTGAAAAAATAAATTTTTCAGACGAAGTCCATTTCAATTGTCAGGGTATGTTAACGAGAAAAATTACCGCATTTGGACTTCTGAAAATATTAGAACGATTATTGCGAAATTTGCGTGTTCAACATATGACTGTATGGTGCGCCATCTGGTCTCGAGGTGTGATTGCGCCATTTATTTCGAAGATAAGGCTGGAAACGCAATAACAATCAACAGATCACGCTATCGCGAGATGCTAAAAACTCAATTTTGGCTATTATTGACGACGTGGATATCAATGACGGATCAATTTACTGCAAACCACATTTTCCGATCGCATAATTTCACGTGACCAGCCAGATAGTGTGATTTAACACCACTTGATTATATGTTGGGGGCTAGGTAATGACAGATTCTATACGTATTATAGCTTTAAAGCTAAAAATCCGTGATCTGAGTAACAAAACAGGATAGCTATTTTGCCAAAAAAGTGATTAAAAACGTTGATGAAAGAATCGACATCTGTCAGTGTGATCATGGTGGACATTTGCCAGGTATCATTTTTCATTCATAGTTGCCGAAATTTTCTCTTCGTAGTACGATAAAAATTTGACAAATCTTAATCTAAATTGTTTGTTTTATTTTTTTTTTTAGAAATCAAACTTCTTGTTGAAAAAGTCTTTACAAGATAAATGGTATTTGAATATATTTATTGCAAAATTAACCAAATCCATTTTCATTTAATTTCATTTCTAAAAGCTAAAAATAAAGTATTTTTGAAATTAGTTATTTAAAGAAAATTTATATATTTCATATTCTTATCATTTGCTAACAATTCTTAATGGAGTTAATCTATTTTGGCATTTGGCGAAGCATTTTGTTTATAATAAAATATGTGTATATGTAATATTTGATTAGTAGTAAAATTTTATTTATAATTTGTGTTTTCTTTTTGGTATTTAATGAATTTTTTATTCTACCAAGTGCAAACGCTTTTTAAAGAAATTTTGGCTTCAATCAAAAGATGAATTAAATATCAAGAAGATGTTAATAATAATTGGCGATTGTCAATAATTAGTTTGCACTTAATCAAAATATATAATGAGATGACTATTTTGATAATATAATTTCAATGCTTTTAAATATTGTATATTTTCATGCAGTAAATTTTATATAATTGGGTACCATTTTATGTCATCAAACGAAAAAGGTGAGAAAGAGAGACGAAGGCAATAAGAATAACACAAACAGAGACACAAATAAGACGAACTATATAAAGACAGCTGACGATAATGAAGAACAAATATAGAGAAAAGAGAACACTGAAGATGGCTCATAGCCGAAACCAGGCTATTTACAAACCAAATTTGACGCGGGATGACATAAAATCATTTTGTCTTATATATATATATAAATAAATAAATAAATATATATATATGAAATGGTCCACGTATGTAATGTAGTGCCGTGAGAACAGCTGGAGCGATTTGGCTTGTTTTCGATTCAAAATTTTCAGGAAAAGGTTTGTATGAAAAAAAATAAAATTTTCCGGAAAACTTTGAAAATTCACTTATTCACTTTCTTCTTGCTTTTGTTGTTCTAAACACAAATAAGTTATTCACGACTCGACATGTTCGTTCGAACTGGTTTGACGAAGCTATGTGGTAAAACGAAAATAAAAGACCAAATAAAGAGAGGCAACATCTTCAACTTCGGCCAAACCTAAAATTGTTCTAACATGTCAACAGTCATGCATGTATTTGTTTGTTTGAAGATTTTTTTTAATTCATTACTATATTCATAGCTGGCAGATTTTTTAGAGATAATACCGTCACAATTTTGGGTTAAAAATTTTACTTCAATTAAAATTCACAATAAAATGATCCATCAGGTTATGTTTTATTTAAAGCAATTGTTAGACATTGGCAGTGCAAAAATACCGACTGACTTTACAATAGTCCAGATTTCCTTTCTAATGGGCTTTTGCCAACTCACAACGTTTAAAGACGAACTTATTGCAAAAGTGTTCCCACATATTACTCAAAATTGCAGCGATTACCTTTGGTAAAGTGAAAGAGACATTTTAGCTGCAAAAAATATATACGTTGATGAATTTTAAAATCCAAACCTTAATTAATGGCGAATTGTATTCGTATAAATCGATTGATGCCATTATTTATCCTGATTATATTGTTAACTACCCCGTAGAGTTCCTGAATTCATTGGATTTACCGGGAATGCAATCACATAACTTGAAGCTTAAGGTTGGAGAGGTAATAGTCATGTTACGTTACCTGAATCAGCCAACACTATGCAATGGTAATAGATTGGTTATTAAAACGCTGATGCCAAATGCAATTAAAACAATAATAATTATAGGAAAGGTTATAGGTGAAGAGCGGCTTATTCTAAGGATACCTATCATTTAAGTTTAAGTGGTAAAACACCTTGCAAGGACAATCGCTAAAAATATGTGGGTTAAACCTAGAATCCTAATGTTTTTCCACAGGTAATTATATGTTGCATGCTCGAGATTTGGTACACCGTCAGCACTGTTTATTTTCTCTCCCAACAGAAAAACAAAAAATATTGTTTACTATCAAGCTTTAAAATGAATGCTTATCTTCTTTGTTTGTTTATTTTTTAATGAATTACCTTAAGAACTATTTAAGCAATAAATTGAGCAAAAATTTGTGTCGTTTCCTCTTTGTAAAGAAAATTTTTTTTCATAACTCCATATGAAATATTAATCATTAGCAAATAGCTTCCGAGCGAAGCCGGGTCGTGCAGCTAGTATACTTATATAAATAAATGAAACTGTAAAGTCGCAAAAAATTAAAAACGAATAATAAACTTTCCCAAGATTTTATAAAATTAACAATTAATTTAAATTTAATGTATAATTACCTATATATAAAAAATTTAAACTCGTCTTAATTTCAATTATATTTCTGGTTCTAAATTTATTAAGAAAAGCAATTATTTAAAAATTTTTTTCTTAGAAAACGCTCACATTTAGATGCCAGTAAAATGTAATGCAGTAGCTCCTGGATCAGATCTACCATCAACATTCTTATTTATTAATTATTTTTTTATAACAATGCCAGCATATTTACAATTTCATCTCTTTAAAATTTTTTAAATATAAATACTTGTGCGAAATAAAAAATAAAATTTTAACATTTTTTATAAAGTTTATTTTATTCTGTAAACACCATTATTTCCTCCAATATTTTTTCTCTTAAGTACTCACTTGAATATGCATCAAGTGCACTGTATTTAACGAAACCACAATTGTTTTTATTTTTTTGTATTCGCAGTTAAGCACTTTTGATTTTTGTTGTTAAAATTCAGAAGTAAACAAAAAAAAATGTTTTTCCAATAACACACCAATAAAAACATATAAAGTAAATTTAAGTACCGCCATGTATCCAGATACAAACTACTGTTTGACTACACAGAGTCCAATCAGGTATTTATTGCAGTTAACTTTAGCCACAATCAATTTCAGATTTAAGGAAATCAAATAAAAACCATTTTTAAAAGCTTAAATTTGCCTTTTGATTTAAATTTCTTGAAATTGACTGTCTTCAATTTTTAAATACTTTTGTTTAACATTTATTTTAGCTTTTGTGATTCAAATTCGTATTTTATTACAAATAGAAGAGTTTGGCAATTATGAAATGCGAAAAATGATATCTCGCAGATACCCACTACGACCACGCTGACAATCACATTCACATCACGGATTTTGTAATTTAAGGTTGTAATCGATGCGTTTGGCTCCGTATAGACTCTATCTTTAACATAGCTCCACAAAAATTATTCAAGTGGTGTTAAATCACACGATTTGGCTGGCAACTTAACTGCTAATTGTTGTGAAGTTACACGATTGGGAAATTTGGTTTGTAATAAATGGACGATTTCATTGGCTGTGTGACATGACATGACATCACATGTCAGTGATATATACGTCGTCGATAATAAAGCTAAATTGCTTTTTAGTATCTCGCGTTAGCGTGATCAATTGACCGTTATCGCATTTCCAGCCTCAACTGCTGCGGCCTAATCACAAATTCAGACCACAAAGATGTGTGACAGGTTGAACATGTAAAAGCTTCTTGATAATCGCTCTGGTATTCTTAGAAGCCCAAATGTGGCAATTGTGCTTGTTGGCATACCCTGACTAGTGAAAATGGGCTACGTCTGAGAAAACGAATTTTTCAGAAAAACCGTCTTCCTATATGAATTGAGCGAATCTACGACGATGTGAACTATCGGTTGGCTTCAATTCCTGCACCAGTTGCACCTTGTATGGCTTCAAAGTCAAATTCTTACGCTAAATTCATTGTGGTAGTGGTGGTTTTGGATAACTCCAAATGTTAAGAACGTCGAGGAGTTAACAACGGAGCCTGTCGACTCAAATTTAACGCTCCAGTTCGTAATAGGGGTGGCGCCAGGTGGCTGGCATTCTGCTTACCTGTATAGATACGAGCCTGACAACAGAACTGCCTGATCGCCAACACTGACTCACCAGTACAAACTACAACGCGGCTTAAGAATGATGCATTCGCATCGAAAGCGCTCACCTTCGACTATAAACCAGCCAGTTAGGACAGAAAATAGCAATATTATATATTATTCGTGCTCTTGTCCGATCCCTCGGTGAAACCCGTCATTGCTGGCGTTTGCTCAGTATGATCGGCGTTTCCAAAGCGATGACAGTAAGTTTCTAAATAGTACTGGATAGTTAGTATTATGTCTGTTAGTATAAATAGTGTTGGGTTATATCCTTCTTTTATTTGGATCATATCTTCTCATTCAGGTATATTGCCCTGCCACCAGGCATTTTATGTGGGGCTAAATTAATATTTCTGTCTTTTATTATTTCCTGTGTCTGGCTGAGGGTTTTTTTCGTTTGTTAGAATACGTGAGTAGTTTCAGTGGTATGAAAATTGTGTCTGTGGGCGTGTTTACCTGTTCGTTTATAATTTCACTGTTTAAAGTTCTTGTTTTGTAGATTTCTATGTTTTCAAGACTTTGTCTTTTTTTACCATTTTCCTTGGTGCATGTGCGTGAGTGCCAAAGTTGGAGTCTCCTCTTTTTCATTTTTACGAGCGTGTGTGTTCTGTAAATCTTGTTTTGAGTGTTCGTCAAGTTTGTCCTACATAAGTACAGGTACAGGTAAGTCTGTATACGCCGCTTGAATAAAATTTGTCAATTGTTTCTGTCGATGACTAGAGATTATGTCTCAGAGTAATGCTGTTTTTGTAAGCTGTGAGTAAATCTTCTTTATGAAAAAGGTTACTTAATCTATATATTTCTGGTACTGTGTAAGTAAACAAATTGTCATCGTGTTGTCTCTTTGTCTACTTTATTCCCGTCTTTAGTGTTGTATTGTCTAAGTAGTTTGTCGATAGCAGTGAAATTATAGCCGTTGTTTTTAGCTTTGATGTAAATGTGACTCATTTTGTGTTTTACTTACCTGGAGTAAGTGGGATTATCTCAAGTCTATATATCATATTCCTAAATGCTGCTACTTTATATTGTTTAGGGTGATTCGAAATGATGTGGATGGTAGTGGCCGTCGTAGTTGGTTTTCTATAAATTTTAAAGTTTAGAATGTCAGTTCCTCGTGTTATTGTTATTTCAAGATAATGCAAGTTTCTGTCTTGTTCTTTTTCCATTGTGTATGTAATGTTATCGTGGATTATGTTTTAAGTCTGTTAGAATTTGTTCGGTATTATTAGTGGTTTTACGTGTAGTAATTGGAGGTGCTGCATGAAAATTTGAGATTGGCGAGTCCGTTAGGTATTTTTTAGAAATGGTGATTATATCTAATATGATTCTGATTTATTATCGTCTTAATGTAAGAGATATATTGATTGTCGAATAAATTGTCTAGTGTGTTGCGTGGAATGATTTCTTGTATTGATGCTGAGGTATACAGATCCTTACTGTCAAAGGAAATCTAATCTAAATCCTTTTAACGTCAGCATGATAAAGATTAAAGTAAAGTAAAGTCTTTGTGTGTTATTCTTGAAAGTTTTTTGCTTTTTGTACGTAATAAATCTAAATTAATTAACATAAAATAATATCTTAGCAGAATAAAAGTCATTTCTAGGATCTCTACCAATTTCTGAAGCAACCAATAGTTGACATAAGCTAAGACTAAGTGCACATTACGGAAAAAGAAAGTTGAGCTTGAAAGTGGTGTGCGAACTTTTTCAGTCAATTGTTAGTTATAGAAAATAACAAGATGCCTTTTCTATTACGACCAGGTAAGTTTAAGAGGTCTGATACTACCTGTAATTGGTAGTTTTGAAAGTAAATTATATTCTGCTAATATTTGTTAAGATTTCTCTTTACAATGCAAAGTTTTATTTACAAAATAATTTTCTTTTCAGTAAGCTAGACGCGAGAGTACGGTCAACTAATAGCAGCAAAAAATCACTTGAATATATTTAGGGCCAGCAAATAAAATCGTTTTTTTATGTTAGTGTATTGAATATATTTCACCTTTAAACTTTCTTTTTTAAATTACCACAGAACAAGCAAAAAATGGCAATGTTGTCGAATTTAAATAATTATGAAAACTGAAACAAATGGTTTCTACTTTTTTTCCACTTTTCGTGTTCTTTAATATTGAATAAAATTTAGAAAGTTTTTTTTATATTTCTGCAAAAACGATTTTGTAAAAACAAATTTAAAACAATTTGTATTTAAGTCACATACACACTTTTTCCTAAAATACCTGTTATTAAAATATTAAAAAAAAAACAAATAAAATAAAACCATAATTTTCCTCGATATAATTGTTAAAGTTTTTGCCACGAGCCAGTGCATGACATGTTAAAAATGTTGTTTAAGTTTTAAATGTAAAAAAAGCATCCAATATTTAAAAACGTAAAACCTTTTCCATAGAACTGAATCAGATAATAGTTATTTAGTTGTGTCTATGTGTTGTTGCTATATTTACTGTTGTTTATTCTACTATGAATATTTGGTGCCACCTTTAGCATGTCAATTCATTTGAAATACGTTTAACCTAAAAAAGTTTAGAGAAAACAGGAAAACTTTGTTCTAATCTTGGTAAATCTGACATTTTAATGGCATATAATACCTGTTATATATGCATGTATATTATTATAATTACTTATTGTACGAATAAACAAATTTTTTATAAGCTTAGTTAAGCGTTATGTCAAATATTATTGACAACTTTTTGTATTTTTAAAAATTTGTTATTGGCTGGTTCAAATAATTTAATAATCATTTAACACTAAGGACGTTATTATAAGACATATAATATCAATATTAAACAATATTATATTTATTGATAATAAATTAAGTTAATACGACAAATATTCCGACTATACATATTCAGTCAAAATTAGCTATTAATTAATTATGTAATGATACAAATATTTATAGCTCATTAATTAGAATAAAAATTAAATAAAAACTGCTAAAGTTTTTTGTATTGCTATTAAGTAGTTGTGCTTGAGGACGGATATTCCAGTATGAAAAACTGCCATTCAGATTCAAGAGAATAGTGTGAAGAAATTAAAATCCTTTCTCACATTAATGACTTGGCAAATCTGATTTTATCAATAAGATATTGTAGCATTTCTGAAAAAAAAATTTTTAAAGAAGCAAAATCACACTGAGGCAGTTGAATAAAACTCCATGCAGCTGCGAAGAAAATTGGGAAACATGAACTAAAGATATTGTTGTATAAGACATTCAGCTTTCTTTTACTAGCAGAGTCACATTCTGTAAAAAGTTCATAATGGTAAATTAACCCTGGAACAGGATAAAATCTTGCAAGAACTTACCTTGTATCTATTAAAATGTGTATAGTAGTGTGACGACCAAAGACATCCCAGCTTAGTTTAAACATGCCCCACAAGTGAGTTAGCACGGTTTGTCTAAGTAAGACTGTTGTTGATTATTTTTTCGAGGTTCCTGGCAGCATTTACTATATTAGTTTTCCTACGAATTATAATACTCTTTGACTTACGAAATTAAATAAAATCCATTACCAGTTGTCTAGAAATAAATTTTATAGTAAATTTTTAAGTAAATAAAAAGAAGGAGTGGTTTCAGGATTTATCCTTGAAACACTCTCCTAGATAAATGCAATAGCGAAAATTTATGGTTTAGCAACACAAAGTGCAAGCAACTACAGATGTGAGGATTAGAAAAGTGTCAAACCTTGTCAAAGGCCTTAGAGTGATCAAGAATTATAAGGAAATTTATTCGTCCTTCATCAAGATTACATCGAAGGTTCTAAGTTACATTCAATAGAGCGGAAACACAGCAGTGATGAAATCCGAGCTGCCAGTTAAAAAACAAAGCGTTATTTTCAATATCTTACATTTGATTGCGAAGAATTTTTTAAAAAGCCTGGCAATTGGCCTAAATTGTTAGCTATTTTTAAGAATTGACATAATTTTTGGCGCACTTCCATTTCGACGTAAAAGTTCTGGTCATTTTAACACTGTTAAATAAATATGGCAAGATTACAAGCAAAAATATCTTAACAAATTTTGAGTGTAAGTTATCAGAGCCCATTGCTTTCGTCTTGATCAATTTTAAGCTTAAGTAGACTTGATATAGATTTACTCAAGTAAACTGAAATACTCTTTATATACTCCCGTTGGACTTATACTTTAAAAGATATAAAAATTATGATCTATTGGTTGTTGAAGTATATTTGTGAAAGTTCTATTAGGCTCTTCAACATCGACCTGGCATCTGCTTGAGCTCTTTTTTCTACCAGCCCCAATCTCGCGAATGTTTCTCCATGTTTGTCTGAAGCCTATTGCAATAGTTGCAATAGTTGCCATATGATTGATTGATATATTTTTAAATTTTATTCCTCATTTATGTAAAATTTTATATAGTATGATTTCTACAAGAGGACACTTCAAACTCGAACCATGATGAATGTTTCAATAATAATTTTGATCTTAGGGTTAAAAGACGTCAATATTGTACAGGTTTTTATATATTATTAGGTCGTTTGAAATATATTAGCTACAGTTGCTGTTAAAATAAATAGAATCTCTAATATGGGTTAAGGTTAGCATGAATTTTTTCCAAAGGTCGAAGTTAATAAGAACTTTTGGAAACGCTTATTCCTCCTAAAGGAATTTTCCAGCCATTTTTCAATTTATATTTAATTACTGTATGCAGTTTATTTAAAACATTGCTTTAAGGGATTAAGACAAACTTGTTTTTTTTTGCAATAAAAAAACTTTAAAAGAACTCGTTATTTTAGTTCCCTTTTTATATTTTCCATTAATTTATCTTTTCATAAAATATATATATTTTTTTACTTTATGTTTGATTGTTTATAATTCCTTTTAGCACAATCAAACTAATTCAAAATTACAATTTCTTTCTACAAATGTCCACTTTACGGCAGACAGTACTTGAACTTTTAATACCAACAAAAGTAAAGTGACATTCTACAATTTAAGAAGATGACAGAAAAGAAAGTAAAATCATGTGCAACATTTTTAAGTCTAAGTCATATTGAAAAGAAGATTTCCGTATCATGTAAACTCAAATGTAGCGGGAAGAAAAAAAATTTGTAAAGTAATTAATAAATACAAATATAGTGGCAATGATTTAGGAAATAAAAATAATATAAAATGCTACTAAGGCTTTAAAATACCAAACCAACAAGCAGTCTTTTGTACTTGGCAGGTAAAATGCATAAAAATTAGTTTCTAAATTTTAAAAACACAAACAAAATTTTCGTTAAGATACAAATTTAAGCCGTTAGAAACGTATAGCTCCCATATCAATGGGAGATTTATAAAATACTTAACTAAGACTACAAGTGAAATTTATATTTAATATTGGTTGTTCTTTTGAGATAATGTAGAAATACGTTCCCAGAAAATCGGAGATAGTCTCAGATGATTTTCCCCTATAAATATAAAATATATAACAACAACAATCTAAGCCCATCAATGACCAATTAAGAAATTCGTATCGCACAGTTTTACCCATTATAAATTGTTTGGCAGAATGGTGATGAAAATACTTTATAATTGATTCACCAATCGATAAATTTACATGTAACATGCCAATTCGGAATGTAACATTAAAAAGTTTTTTTTACAAAACATCACAAGCTGGACGTATTTTGAATATCTTATCAGTAGAGCTCGTTATTATAGAGCTATCTACAAAATTAAGGTTTCTGTTAATTTAGAAGTACCTGTTTCGTGACATGCAATATGAAACAAATGCCACATCTATATATTCTACGCTTCAATATGACCTTTAGTGAGTAGATTATCCGATAAATATAAGTACATACGTCATATAAGTACATACTGTCGTGGCTATTACTGCTTTCTGGTGCAATAAGTTCTCATACTTCATTGCCAAAAGAAGCTCAAATATTCTAAAATCGAGATCTAGGTAATTTTCTTGGTATAAACTTCTTGGTATAAACTATATTACCAGGTATTTTCTATCTACATAAATCATTGCCTCCACGTTGTCTGATCGGTGATAACAGCTGGATGGGATAGCATAAACATATCGAAGAAAGCATCATTATCACTATATTGACTGATAATGTCATGTATTGCTTCTTCTAAGCCAAAATAGTTTTTATTTCCCCTAGAAAAACGTTGTTTAAAAACCTGCTTGTATTCAATTTTACAACGTATTTTATCGTATTCAGATAAATGTTATTTCAGTTTATTATGCTAATTTATATTCTTTATGGTTCTAAGATCAAAATTTACGATGGTTTATTTTAGGCTCTTACCATTTTCGGTGCGAATAAAATACATATTAAAAGGTTATTTTTTAAGGTTAACTCCTCAGGCTTCCATAACTCTTATTTGAGAGATATTTCCTAAATTAGGATGGCGCTTAAAAAACAAAAAATATTAGTTCCTGTCGAAGAGTTAAACATTAGATTAACTTGCGTCAAAATGTTATAACATATTTTTAAGTTTTCTTCCTTTTATAAAAGGTTTTATTATATTGAGCTTTTTATTGCAAAATAATAACACAGCGTTTTAAATTATTAAATTAAACGATTCATTTACTTTCAACACTCAAAATATAAATTCTATTTTTAATATCATCCCCTATTGTTGTTGTTATTACCATTCTGCTTAGACGCCTGTTTGGCTGTGAATTTTTTTGTTTTGTTCTCCATTTTAGTTTTCTGTTGTTTATCTTATTTCGTAGAATTTTTTCCTAGCGTGTTGAAAGTTGTTTTTCGTGTATTTGTAATTAGTTTATTTTAAGCTATTTTATTGTAAAATAACAACACAGTACTTTAGTGTTGTAGTAATTTTGATACGCTTGTTTGTTGTCTTGCATGTATAAGATTTCTTAGAAATCTACGCAGTTTGTAAAATGCACAGTGAGACGTTTCGTTTACTTTTTTACTGATAACTACTTTCCTTTAAAACTTAACAAATCATCCTTGTATGTGTACAGAGGTAACAAATAAATAATTTTTATAAGGCGTATGCATGGAGTTTAAAAATCTTTAAGAAAGTAAGCTTATTTACAATATTTTTTTTTCCTTTTTTTCCATAATAGCTAAACCCGTTCTTGAATCAAAATAACTTAGTTTAATATATTGAAAACATCACCTATAAGGAGTTTGTGTTCTATTTCCTTAAGATGAAACCCATAAGCAACCCATAGCTAATTTTATAGATCTCTTTATAATATATAAAAAAAATAACATAAAATATGTCAATAATTTCTCTTGTCGAAATGGATTAAAAAAATAAAAACAGCAATATTTCACTTTTATTCCTTTACTACAATAACAAATGAATGGACCAGAGCAAATATACATTAAATATTAGAGCTCAAACTATTATATTCATATTTTTCTGATGTCAGCTTTAAAGACATAGAATTAACATAACTTTAAAATATTGACAGCTAAATTTTATCATAAAAAGTGCAACAATATACGGCCCTTGTATTATGACTTTTCCTCTGTTGAACATCTTAAAAACAATTAAAGAAAATAAGATCTTAAAATAATGAACTATAAATTATTTTATTAACACAAAATTTTGAAACTACTAAATTACCACAGAAATAATAATCCTCATAAAACTTGTTAAGACGCTTTAGGTAAAAGTTAACTTTTTGTTAAAATTCATATTTCATTTCTAATTTATCTTTAATAAATATCTTTTTTTCTTTTTAACGATCTTTTTTATATATTTTTTTCTTTTCGATATTTCGCTTTCCCTTGGAAAGCTTCTTCAGGAAAAAAATTTTTATTTTTGAAATATCGAAAAGAAAAAAATATAAAAAAAAGATCGTTAAAGAGAAAAAAAGATATTTATTAAAGATAAATAAAAAAAGATCTTTTAAAAAAACTATAAAAATTATCAAATTTCTAATTTATTTTTATTTTTTTTTTCTTTTTTTTTCGGCTTAATAAATTAAAAAATTAAAACATTTGTTTAAGTTTAAAACAATTTATTGTTAATTTTTAATTTTTCAAAATTTTTTTTCTATTAAAAACCAATATTTCGGCCAACTTTGTTACTCGTCTTAATTCTGGTTTATGTCCCGTTGTTGCGCAGTGGGCTGTAAGTGCAGTTTTGTGGTTTAATGATCTGTTGTTTGTTTTTAAATCTGACTTATGTGATGCCAATCTTGTCTTTAATTTTGTTTTAGTTGTAACAATATATACTTTTTGGCATATATCGGTGTCGTCTCCATTACATGTTATTTCATAGACTATATTTGATTGGTCCATTTTGTCTAATTTAGACTTCATGTTGTTGAATAACGTCTTTGTTGTGTTATTTGTTTTCATTGCGAGTATGTATTTATCTCTGTCATAAACATCCGAGTATTTAACTTTTTCCGATAGTCCAGGAATATAGTCTACTGATTTGTAGATTTTCGTCTGTATTCCAGCGGTTTTGTCATTATCGATTCTCATTCCTTTTTGTTCCACATGATTTATTAAATTTATTATTGTCTTTACAGGAAAGTCATTTTTAATAAGAATGTTCGTGATTCTTTCTTTATTCCTTTGATGAAAGTGTACATTGCTGATATCCAATACTCTGGTAATAAAGTTAGTAGCTCTATTGATGATTATATTGCGGGGATGTTTCGAATAATAATTAATTAATCTTCCGGATGACATAGGTTTTTGATACCAGTCTAATTTTAGTGTTCCTCCTTCTCTTATAATTATTGAGTCCAAATATGGTAGCTTTTTGTCAACTTCCTTTTCTGTCGTAAATTGTATTTGTCTATTAAATGTATTTAGGACATATAGTGTTTCTTCAACTCTACTAGTTTTAACTATCGCAAAAAGGTCGTCAACATATTTGGTCATTAGCCTTGGTTTTATTTTCATTTTGTCCAATGTTGTATTGAGCAGTTCCTCCATGATGATATCCGCTATCACAGGAGATGCAGGAGATCCCATTGGCATTCCTTTATTCTGCTGGTCTACAACTTAAAAAGAATATTTCTAATTTATGTAATTTTATTAAACATTAACAAACAAATAATATTTTAAAGAGCTGTCATATGTGTGTCAAACTGAACGATTCCAAAATATTATTTGTTTGTTAATGTTTAATAAAATTACATAAATTAGAAATATTCTTTTTAAGTTGTAGACCAGCAGAATAAAGGAATGCCAATGGGATCTCCTGCATCTCCTGTGATAGCGGATATCATCATGGAGGAACTGCTCAATACAACATTGGACAAAATGAAAATAAAACCAAGGCTAATGACCAAATATGTTGACGACCTTTTTGCGATAGTTAAAACTAGTAGAGTTGAAGAAACACTATATGTCCTAAATACATTTAATAGACAAATACAATTTACGACAGAAAAGGAAGTTGACAAAAAGCTACCATATTTGGACTCAATAATTATAAGAGAAGGAGGAACACTAAAATTAGACTGGTATCAAAAACCTATGTCATCCGGAAGATTAATTAATTATTATTCGAAACATCCCCGCAATATAATCATCAATAGAGCTACTAACTTTATTACCAGAGTATTGGATATCAGCAATGTACACTTTCATCAAAGGAATAAAGAAAGAATCACGAACATTCTTATTAAAAATGACTTTCCTGTAAAGACAATAATAAATTTAATAAATCATGTGGAACAAAAAGGAATGAGAATCGATAATGACAAAACCGCTGGAATACAGACGAAAATCTACAAATCAGTAGACTATATTCCTGGACTATCGGAAAAAGTTAAATACTCGGATGTTTATGACAGAGATAAATACATACTCGCAATGAAAACAAATAACACAACAAAGACGTTATTCAACAACATGAAGTCTAAATTAGACAAAATGGACCAATCAAATATAGTCTATGAAATAACATGTAATGGAGACGACACCGATATATGCCAAAAAGTATATATTGTTACAACTAAAACAAAATTAAAGACAAGATTGGCATCACATAAGTCAGATTTAAAAACAAACAACAGATCATTAAACCACAAAACTGCACTTACAGCCCACTGCGCAACAACGGGACATAAACCAGAATTAAGACGAGTAACAAAGTTGGCCGAAATATTGGTTTTTAATAGAAAAAAAATTTTGAAAAATTAAAAATTAACAATAAATTGTTTTAAACTTAAACAAATGTTTTAATTTTTTAATTTATTAAGCCGAAAAAAAAAGAAAAAAAAAATAAAAATAAATTAGAAATTTGATAATTTTTATAGTTTTTTTAAAAGATCTTTTTTTATTTATCTTTAATAAATATCTTTTTTTCTCTTTAACGATCTTTTTTTTATATTTTTTTCTTTTCGATATTTCAAAAATAAAAATTTTTTTCCTGAAGAAGCTTTCCAAGGGAAAGCGAAATATCGAAAAGAAAAAAATATATAAAAAAGATCGTTAAAAAGAAAAAAAGATATTTATTAAAGATAAATTAGAAATGAAATATGAATTTTAACAAAAAGTTAACTTTTACCTAAAGCGTCTTAACAAGTTTTATGAGGATTATTATTTCTGTGGTAATTTAGTAGTTTCAAAATTTTGTGTTAATAAAATAATTTATAGTTCATTATTTTAAGATCTTATTTTCTTTAATTGTTTTTAAGATGTTCAACAGAGGAAAAGTCATAATACAAGGGCCGTATATTGTTGCACTTTTTATGATAAAATTTAGCTGTCAATATTTTAAAGTTATGTTAATTCTATGTCTTTAAAGCTGACATCAGAAAAATATGAATATAATAGTTTGAGCTCTAATATTTAATGTATATTTGCTCTGGTCCATTCATTTGTTATTGTAGTAAAGGAATAAAAGTGAAATATTGCTGTTTTTATTTTTTTAATCCATTTCGACAAGAGAAATTATTGACATATTTTATGTTATTTTTTTTATATATTATAAAGAGATCTATAAAATTAGCTATGGGTTGCTTATGGGTTTCATCTTAAGGAAATAGAACACAAACTCCTTATAGGTGATGTTTTCAATATATTAAACTAAGTTATTTTGATTCAAGAACGGGTTTAGCTATTATGGAAAAAAAGGAAAAAAAAATATTGTAAATAAGCTTACTTTCTTAAAGATTTTTAAACTCCATGCATACGCCTTATAAAAATTATTTATTTGTTACCTCTGTACACATACAAGGATGATTTGTTAAGTTTTAAAGGAAAGTAGTTATCAGTAAAAAAGTAAACGAAACGTCTCACTGTGCATTTTACAAACTGCGTAGATTTCTAAGAAATCTTATACATGCAAGACAACAAACAAGCGTATCAAAATTACTACAACACTAAAGTACTGTGTTGTTATTTTACAATAAAATAGCTTAAAATAAACTAATTACAAATACACGAAAAACAACTTTCAACACGCTAGGAAAAAATTCTACGAAATAAGATAAACAACAGAAAACTAAAATGGAGAACAAAACAAAAAAATTCACAGCCAAACAGGCGTCTAAGCAGAATGGTAATAACAACAACAATAGGGGATGATATTAAAAATAGAATTTATATTTTGAGTGTTGAAAGTAAATGAATCGTTTAATTTAATAATTTAAAACGCTGTGTTATTATAGTCCAGGAATATAGTCTACTGATTTGTAGATTTTCGTCTGTATTCCAGCGGTTTTGTCATTATCGATTCTCATTCCTTTTTGTTCCACATGATTTATTAAATTTATTATTGTCTTTACAGGAAAGTCATTTTTAATAAGAATGTTCGTGATTCTTTCTTTATTCCTTTGATGAAAGTGTACATTGCTGATATCCAATACTCTGGTAATAAAGTTAGTAGCTCTATTGATGATTATATTGCGGGGATGTTTCGAATAATAATTAATTAATCTTCCGGATGACATAGGTTTTTGATACCAGTCTAATTTTAGTGTTCCTCCTTCTCTTATAATTATTGAGTCCAAATATGGTAGCTTTTTGTCAACTTCCTTTTCTGTCGTAAATTGTATTTGTCTATTAAATGTATTTAGGACATATAGTGTTTCTTCAACTCTACTAGTTTTAACTATCGCACCCAGCCGAGCGCCCATCCACATTCGACTAACATAAGGTCGTCAACATATTTGGTCATTAGCCTTGGTTTATTTTCATTTTGTCCAATGTTGTATTGAGCAGTTCCTCCATGATGATATCCGCTATCACAGGAGATGCAGGAGATCCCATTGGCATTCCTTTATTCTGCTGGTCTACAACTTAAAAAGAATATTTCTAATTTATGTAATTTTATTAAACATTAACAAACAAATAATATTTTAAAGAGCTGTCATATGTGTGTCAAACTGAACGATTCCAAAATACTTTAATAAAATATACGTACAGTTTGTAAAACGGCATAAATGAAAAGGTAATAACATCTTTCAATCAATCTGTCTATCTGTTAATCTATCTTTCTATCGTAATTATAAATTAATTTTGTATTTAAATGTTACTACTGTTCTTTTCAAAAGTTTTTGGAGTTAAACAATAGACAATTATAGTATCAAGATGGTCTTGATGGGTTTTGCTTCATCCTATAACTTACACTAAGTTATGTGTTCAGTAAATCTATATTTATTTAAAATATTTTACATTAAACTTTTTTCCCATTTCTCCCAAAATAAATATTTTCATCTTTAAAGTAATGAAATACAAATTTGTTTTCCAATGTAGAAGAAATTTTACTTATTTTATTTCGTATTTTTTTTCAAAGCATATGCAGAAATAGTTTGTTGTTGTCGTTTGATTTTTATCAAATTCAATTTTATTTTATTTTTATTTTTGGCGTATACTTTTAGATGACGTTAGATTTTTCCAATGTTGAAGACATGCAAGAACTGCAGAGTTGAGTGATGCGACATCATCATAAGTATTGACTGCGTATTACGATAAGTACTAAGGCACGAGTTAACTGCAGTCATCTGATGGAATATAAAACAATTTTCGTTAGTAAAACCAAAAGGAAATGGGTTAAATGTGCCAAACAAAATAGTTCATCGTAAACCACCCATTACAGCGATTACATATTGCATTGGCAATGATTGCAACTGACTTTGCATTCTCTCATACATTATTTTCTTTAGTTTTTCATTCCAAGCAATTTTGGATTGGAATGTTTAATTCAGTTCCAAGCAATTTTGGATTGGAAAGTCTAGTGATTTTGATATATTATTAAGGAAATTAGTATCGGATATTATAACAAGAATTTGTTTTCTTCAATATGAAATTCACATGGCATGACATACTTATATGCAAATAGAAATAAATTTTGTATGAATATTATATTATTTGGCTATTAAATAAATTTTTTATACAATATTTAACATTATATACACTTGTTTAAGTACAATTCAATTAGTAAAAATTCTTTTACCATGAAATGCTTATGGAAATTTGAAAGATGTTAATGTGTATATACCGCAAGTTAATATTAAACAAAAACTGAGAAATGCGCATTGCCCTCTAAATCAGTCTAATTTCCATATTTTGGTAATTAATATTCAACTTCAATATTTTTTAAAAAAGATTTTTTTTTCTTATAGAGAAACAGAACTTTGAAATAGAATAAAATTTAGATGATTTTTTTAAAATGAATCCAAATATTCTGATATTATAATTCGAAAATGATTTCTGGGAAATAACTACTACTGCTGGCTTGGATCTGGAGCTCAAATTTTTAATGACTTTTCCCAACATCGTTGGTCGTATATCGGCACTAACGCGGCTAATGTTGTCTTTCAATTGGTCAATCATTTCAGGCTAATCAGCGAAAACTAGCGACTTCACATACCCCTACAGAAAATAGTCCAGCGGCATTTAATTGCACGATCTTTAAACCTAATTTAAAGGTCCGAAATGTAAAACTATGTGAATGCCAAACGTTTCCTTCAATGAATCAATCGGGCTGTGTAATATGTTGTATCATCTTGTTGACATCGCATGGTTGTTCAATTGATGCATGAAAAAGTCAGACTCTATAGCGGTCACCAAGGACTGAAACGTTGTAACCAGCATCGTTTTTAAGTACTTCGATCATTTGATTCTATCAACCAATAAAGCACACCAAATAGGTTTTTTATCACAGATGTAATCGTGTCTCTATGTACATTAAAAATAACACAATTATTTATTAATTAATATAACCATTTAAACAAAGGTGAGACTCATCGCTAAACAAAATTCGCTCAAGAAATTGAGGTCAATAGCAATCTTGTTTTGAATCCATTTTGTTACAATTTGAAAGCGTTGTTTGGGCGTCAATTTATTCATGCCGAAATATCAGATTACTTGATAAAGTTGACGACAGTTAAAAAAGTGTTGCCAACTTTAAAAAAAAACATCCAAAGGAAGTAATATAATAGGAGAGATTTATATTTTACCTGCGATTTATACAATTTTCATTTGTTAAACAAATTATTGGTTTTAATTTAGAAAACACAATGTAAATTATAGAAAACTTTAATATATTCTATTTCGTATACAAGACCAAATATGTGCTACCAATTAACACAAAAATTTCCTGGCAACCAGGCAGCAGATCTTAAACTAAAGGAAACTTTTACTGATCTGTAGGCTAGAATTACTTTTGCTCCTAGTAAATAGCCACTCTAACTTTGTATTCACAATTTTGTTTATATTAAGCAAAGAGCAAGTAAAACACTCATTTCGTTTTTATAATAAAAAAAGCTTAATGACAGCTAAAAGTATTTTTTAAGTAAGAGATCGTGAGTATACTATTTATGCGTTGTAGTAGTTGAATTTGCTTTAAAAGTTGTACACAATCTTTGATACCATGCATCAATTAAACCATGATTCGTTTATATTTTTATAATAAACTCCATAAATTTTTATATATGGATGATTCCCACATGTCAGGCTTTTACTTAGTTATATCAACTTTATATAGACCATAAAATTGTTATAATGTAGATTGTGTATTACGGTAAGTTCATAAAATTATTTAACTATTGTTTTGTGTTAATTTAAAAAAATAACATAAAACTGATTGAATGCAAGATAAGGCTTTTAAGTTTCAGATTGCTAAGAGTAATTTTTAAAATAGTAATCTTAACTTTTTATAAGAGGAGTAGTAATTATGGCAGTGAGAAACTTAACTTTTAAAATTAAATAAATTAAATTTCTAAATGTATTTAATATGATAAAAAACGAAATATCTTTATAATCATTTCAGCTTTTAAAATATTTTGTTTATGATAGGTAACCGTGATCAATTTCAGCGAAAACAAAAAACTGCAAATTGACTATACTGTGGTGGAAGTTCACTTCGCTAAAGCTTATAAAATTCACAGTTTTGAATATCACAATATTTTGGAAAGTAATTTGGGAAGTATGATTGTTACTGATTACATAAAATAGTTTTAATTATATTTTGCATTAAGGTTTTGCTAAAAATTACTTTTAATTATTTCCAATTTACACTTTAATTAAATGCAAAATAGAGAACATAAAACTAATTACTTTGCTTTAAAAATAATTATGTTCTTACTTTAACTTGTGCGATTTAAAAAAATTAAATTTATTGTTAACGTTAATATTGAATCAGCAAAAAAAATATTGAGAGATTTTTTTGGAATTTTTTTTAATGAAAATTGCATTTAAAAATTTTACATGGAAATTTGTTATTCCATTTTGCATTGTTATAATTCCATTGTTATGCTTATTGTTCGTTGTAAATATTTTAACATGGAATTGTAAGTAATACACATTCAATTATGCGTTTTTTAAATCAAAGATTAATAGTCGAAAGTCATTGTAACATTGTTAAATGCAATATATGCTCATTAAATTTCATATCGCATTCCGGGGAACAAATTCAAATTATTTGAAAGATATGTTTGTATATCGCTGGCTTAACATGCAAAAACTATAAGTCCACTTTTTTCAGAAATGTGCAATAAGTAAAAATACATTGTTGTTTTGAAATGTTCTACAGTGTTTGTATAAAACTGTTTTTTGAGTCTTGCTATCTATGCTATGTTGATTTTATGAAAATTCTCATAGAATCAGTTTGGCTTTGGATATAAGGCTGTTAGGTTTTTTCTATACAATATTGGGGTAAAATTCACTGATGAGCTACTTGAGCAATAGTGAAATTGCAATATGGATGTGCTCTCCCCCATTACAATACATTTCAAATATTTTTATTTTTATTTGAATAAATGTTTTAAGAGAACATCATAAGATGTTTATTTTTTGATAGGAATTTTTTGTAATAAATATTTTGTGAGAATATCATGAAATATTTATTTAAAGGAATCAAGCACGAAATAAAATTGCGTAGATTGAAAAAAACTTAAAGTTATCTCATTTGTTGTTGTTGTTTTGTAGTGATGAACAAAAGCGCTATGTCCAATTTATCACAATTAAATGCTCTAAGACCCTATAAAAAGTACAGTTTAACCATTTCTGTGAAATTGTTCCAATACATGTATTAAAAAATCGAATAACTATTTTATAATAATTAACGTACATATGCTAAATTTTGTTCAATATCAATGAGTCAGTATTGCAGCGATAGTATAACTTAACAGTGTTAATTTGCTTACTTGTTAAAATTATTTCATTTTATGAGTAAAACCAGTTTCAAATATTATTTTTTATAAAAATCTTAACTTAATAAGGCTACATATATAATTTATGGTGCTTAAGGTAAATATATTAAAATATATTTAAATTCTCCAAAAATATTATTAAATTATTATTTTATCAGACGCCAACCAGGGAATTTACTGGAAACAGCAACTTTGGAACTCAATCAATTAAAAGCTATTATGAATTTGTGTTGGACGACGGAATCGTATGTCTGGTTCCATATGGTTTTCATAGTGACTCCGATGATTCATAGGAGTTACCAACCAAAACTAAAAGTCGCAAGAAAAGAGTACAAGTTGAAAATTCAGTTTGGCTTGCGGGCAAAAATAGAATTTGTAAAGAAAAGTTTTAACACTATTTTGGAAAAGTAAAGTTAGGGAATGTTTGGAATTATGAAAAGATGAAAGAATCAATATGAAAGATAGATGCAGACGTAAAAAATTCGGTTCAACGAAAGAAAAGAAAATATTTTTAAAGAATTTTGGAAAACGAGATGGGAAGTAAAAAGGTTTCCTTTAAAACTTTGATTGAAACAGCTCCAGTTAATAGACCGCAAAATGGAAAAGTATTAAATGAATCCAAAAGAAGTCTGACTTTTAAATCTTATCTTAAGGTACAAAACAAAAAATTGCAAGTGTGCAGAAAGTTTTTCTTGAACACGTTGTACGTAGGTGCAAAGGGTGTGCTTAATTTGTCGAAGAACTATTCCATTTCAGAAACATATTCTAAAAAAATTAATTAGAAGCAAGGGTACTTAACAAGTAAAAGGCGGTGATATGCAAAACAAATATCTGTTACCATAACGGCGCACAAAAATGGAACTAAATGACTTTTATCTAAATGATTGGTGCAAAAAAAGAACATGCAGTCACTCTCAGTAGCAGCATTTTATAAAACATTTTATGATAAAAAATTGGCTCTATTTATGCCAAAAAAAAAGATCAATGTGAATTATGTAGATGCTAACATCCCTTATGAAAATACGCACTTCACTAAATCACTAGAAACGAAAATAGTGAAGACAAAAACGAGGAAACATATGTTTTTACAGTAGGCCTGCAAGCAGTCCTAATAGCTCCAAAATCCCACGTAAGCAGCCTATATTACCGCACAAAGCTGCAGGTGCACAATTTAGTTTTTTATAATCTGAAAAATCAAAAAGGTTACTGTTTTTTGTGGAATGAAGCCGAAGGTGAATGACTGCTGAAGAATTTGCAAGTATATGGGTTTATTTTGTGGAACAAAAGATTCTTTGTTGTAAATAAGAGATACAATGAAAGACAAGCTGCCAGAAAAAGACCTAAGTTCATAAAAAAATACAAATTAAGCAATAGAAAAAGCACTAAGTCCAAAAAATCGTTTATCTACGATGCGTTTACGCGCATAGAAAACAAACAAAAATACAAAAAAAAATTGCTTTTACCGAATTCAAAAATGTTTACGCAAAGGAAAGTTTGATTGTTTTTTGTCTCTCCTGTAAAATTTTAAAATATGGACTTGAGTCTTTGCATGTTAAGCCAGCGATATTCATCTTAAAGTCGTAAGTATAAGTAACGTTTATTTAATATTGCACATACGTAACTCTGTGTTATAATTTTTATATTCCCAACAGGTGAGTTAAAAATGTGTTATAATAGATCAAGCAAAGATTTTTCGAACTTCTTGTATATAATTTACCTTGCATCTATGAATGATCATAAAGGGCATATACTAAAGGATAAACATACTAACCAGGAGATATTTTTCTACAAGCATATTTTTTCATGACTTGTACTGCTTTACAGAAACTGAGATTTTAATAGGAGGACGTAGCAAATAATGATGTAACTAAATTGTACCGGATACTGCTATTCATTTTTTATACTCGTTTAAGAGAGTAATGAAATTTTTATATAATTTATATCACTATAATTTACAATAATTCATATTTTGCGAGTTTCTTAATGTAAACTATACATGTTAGAAGTAAAAAGGAGAAAACCACCTTCTTTTATTTATGTTAATTAGTAGCGAAAAAAGTTAACAGCGTCAATTGTATAAACCATGTACATAAAAAGACATGTTTATCGAATTTCCAAGGAGATTTCCAATGGATGTAAAAAATAAGCACTTGCTTAAAGAAAACCTAATATTAAAATTTTTTTTCTACTTACGTTAATAAGCGATATGTTCATTTTACAAGATATATGTGTGTGTATATATAATCTTAATAAAATATATATGTATTTATAAAACCATATCCTGTTGAAATTCGAAAAACCCTTTATTGTACACAACTTGAAAAAGTAAAGATGAATGGAAGAAATAAAAGGCGAAAACAAAAGCAATCGCATCTTAAGTAAACATTAATTTTATCAGGACCATTAACAGGATATTAACAACAGTTGCATATATAAAGACCATGATTTAAACCTGCTACAGACAATTTATTAGGTGGTTTTTTTGTTGGTTACTAACAAATTGCCTTCACTGCATTGCATCTTAGTCAGCCTTGTTAACATTAACACATTCACATATACATGCAGACAAACATTTAAAATACGATACAATGCATTACATTACATTATACATTTTGTTGTATTCTTTATTTTCTTTATCTATGTTGATTGTATGCTACTTTTATGTTCTCAGATAAAATAGGCAAAATACAACATACGTACGTTACTTTAATAAGAGGCTATAAACATTCCATAGGTAATTTTGTAAACCTATAGAGTGATAATTTCAATGTAGTCGTTTTTTCAGTTTTTTTAAAATAAAGGAAATTAATCCTTTGATCCAAATTGTTTTTCAAATAGAGCAGGGAAAACTAATTTGTTAAATATAACATTTAAAAAAAATTGTTTCAGCTATTTGAGCAGAATTTATCATTTTTTAAACATATAGGTTTGTGCGTGCGAATAATCTACACTTCATTAAATCGCTTTAGTGTTTAAACTTAACATATTGTTACGGATGCGGCTTACTTAAGTTTTAAAAGAAAATTATTAAGCAACAAAGTGAACAAAGTGAAGTGAGCTTGCTAAGAAAACTTATGGTACAACAACAAAATTTCTAGTTACAAACTGCGTAGAAATTTTGTAAACGCAAACAACAACAATTTGATATGCTGTTTACTAACAGCGTGGCATGCAAGACCAAAACAAATTTCTGTTTACTAACTGCGTAGAAATTTTATACGCCCAAGGCAACAACAAACATGTATGCTGTTTATCATCTGTGTAGTTTTCTAAGAAACCTTTTCTACACCTTTTCTACACAACAACAATAATCTTAAAACACATTCCAAGAAGAAACTTTATCAGTATAAAAACAAAAATAAACAGGCGCCTATTCATTAAATAAACAACATATAACAAAAAATGTGATACAAAGGGAGTAGAAGATTCCTAAATTTTCTAGACTTTTAATGGGCACATATAAAGGGGCATCGTCTGACTGGATAGTGAATCAGTGTAAAATTAAACCTCATAAAGAAAAGACGTGCATTTTAAGTAAATTGTTCTGTAGTGTTAACCTTGTGTAGTTAAGGTAATAAAATTGTTATTAATTTAAAAACTCTAAAAACTGGTGTTATTTATTTTGCAATATAGAACTCACAACAAAATGTTCATAAAAGGTATAAACATAACAATGTAAAAATATTTGTAAAACCTCAAAATAAACAAAATTTTATAAAAATTCTTTATAAATATTTGTTTCTGTTAGTTTCTAGAGATGTGTACATTTCTTATTTAGTTCTTCAGGTTGATGGATGATAATAATATCGATAATAATAAAAATAATAATAATAATAACCACATAAAAATTCACTTTTAGTTTTTGCCGGATTGAAATTACTAAATTTAAGCTCTTAATAGTTTTAAACAAATTGAAAGTGTTGAAATCAGTTCTTAATCCAAACACTTTAGCTGTTACCCTATAATGTTCAAACATAAATATCTAGCCTTGTGGCATAGAGTTACTTAAAACAATAAATTTACATAGTTGAACAAACAACAATTTTTTATGGGTTTTTTTAAGTGTGTAGGTGTGTTCATAAGTGAACATAAAATGAGTTTGTTAACAATAAAATATTCTTGCTTTTAATGTAGACACGTTGAAAGTGACGAAAATTTCAATTAGTAGATAAAATTTATGTTTATTGTATACTCGGGTCAAAAATTACACTCGCAAATGAACTGTTTAAATTAACTCATAACTTTTGTGGATAATTTTTATATAAAAATAATTTTTTTTTGTAGACTTTAAGTTGAAAGAATAATAAATAAGTAAGCAGTTACAGGTGAAAATTTTTATGGAAACCTTTATTGTATAAATCATCAAAATAAAAATAGTAAAATAATGATTCAGTTAAAAGTTACAAAGCTATAAATGAACGATTGGATGCCTATATTTTGAAAACCAATTTAAATAAATGGATCAATGTTAATGTTCTAAGGATGCATAAGTATATATCTGTAAAATATAAAATTTTACTCAAGACTCATATTTATTGTCGCCTCATGGCGACAATAAATATAATCTTAAACTTATCTTTTATGTAATTACTTTATAAATTATAAATAAAATTTAAAAAACCTAAAATAAATTTTATAATAAAAACATTGTTAGTGGATAAACATAAACACATTTAAAAAATTCTTTTTTGAATTTGTTAATTAAATTCTTGTTCAATATTTTAAAAGTTTATCAAATTATTATTGCATTAATAATATTATAATTCGGGTAATAATGCAATGATTAGATTTAATCATACTTTTAGTAAGATCTCTTACTGTTTTCAATCGACTTTAACAAAAATGTGATTGAAAGAAATATTATATTTATTTTTTTTGAATACAACAATTTAACTCAATCATATTTTTCTCTCAGATTATAATTTCCTGACAGCCCGTTTTTAAAATCGAAAAATTAAAATATATTTGAATAAAAAAAGCGACTATTATTATAACAATTGTAATATTTTTTTGGTAACTCGATTATACACTTTTATAACGAGCAGCTTTTCTATATTGTTTTAGATGTAAGAAAATTGTAATTATGTCACGCCCTATTTACGGCTTCTTTATGCTTCTCATTGTAACAAATATAAACAAGTGTTACATTTTCAAAACAAACTAATTTCGATTAAAATAACAGACCACGCAGCATATGGAAAAACAAGCAAGCGAACTGAATCCAAGTCCCAAACCAAAACCCCTTAACTAGTGTGTCATTTGATACTTGTCAAGCATGCTCTACACTGGGAAATGTTATAGAAATAAAAACAGCACAAGAGACGTACACAACAATAGCAAAAAAAGCAATATTGAAAGTAAATAAAAAAAATTAATAAAACAAAAACAGAGTGAAAGAAACTAGAACATGGATTTCGCTTATCCAGTAATAGCAGCCACACTCGAATAGCATGACTATTTCGTATGATGTTTGGTATGTTTGGTCAGGATGTTAGAGTTAGGGCAATAGAGCAAAGCAAAGTGAGCAAAAAGTAAAAACAAAAAATAATGAAATTGCCAAACGGGAGTCTGGCCCTATGCCAAAGTGTTAAAAAAATTTAGCAAAGACAACAAGAAAGTGAAATAACGGAAATGAAAAGCAGAATTACAATTTCAAATAAAACAATTAAACACGATATTAAGAAGGAATAAAAACTATTATATAAGAGTTTCTATAAAGGATAAAATCATAGATATACCCACACTAATTCTAATGCAATGTCATCTAATGAAAACAAGCTTTCCAAAGCCAAGAGCCAGCCAAGTCATTAGTTCTTACTAATGTTGCAAACGAATGAATGATAAGAATTTATTTTCCATTTAAATAACTTTAACTGGAAAACTTTGCAAAATAACGAAAAAAAGAATAAAAACTGCTATAAAATCTTCATTATTGAAACTTACTTTTTATGGTCAGCATTCATTTCACATTTGCATATTCCCGATTAACAAGAAATTAAAAAATAGTTAAAAAACCAGCCACAAAAGTATTATTCAAAATGAAAGGAAAATAATTAAAAATTTTATCATAATGAGTATGAGTATATAACATAAAAAGTGTGTGGCTTTCTATGTGTACGTTGCGAGTCCAATGAACTTCTATACAGAAAATAGTTTACATAAAAATAATATTTTGTGCCATTTTTGCACGCCTATCAATAGATTTTTCTGCTTTTATTATGAGAATTAAATAAGTAGCTTTAATTTTACGAGTTGTAAAACCAGTGCCCTTTAACTTTATATTTAAATGACGTAAGCGCATATCATATAACCAGAGAATAATCTGAAATAGTATTGTCTCTTATAAACTACCTGTGAGCAACATCATTTTCGAAAGTCATTTAGACGCATTCCCTGCAAGATAATTAAATATGTTTCGCTATAATTCTTATGCTTTCGATATTCAAAAATCTCTAGTATATTTATCATTTCTACTGTATTGTTTCGAAGAAATGACATACCGGGTCACCAATTCACTGCTTTGATTTGCCCTTACAATATTAATTGCTTTTACTTATTTGTGCAATCTGAAAACATAGAAGCTCGTTAATGACAGCAATGGCTTCCTAACTGACAGTAAAGTCGTACATATGATACTAAATAATTATACTGCTACATATACGCCATTCAACCAATATATGAAATAGCTATTATGGTACAGTTGCGTTTGTAGTATCTAGAGCCATTTTTTTTACAAGGCTGAACTAAAGTGATGTTATCTGAGCACATGCAGGGTTGAAAATTGAATTTTTTCCTATTTCTTAACGCATAATGGAATAAAAATACGCTTCAATAATAACGCGATATAAGAGTAGGCAGTAAAAGTAAAAAAACAGAATACACATATAAAAGAACTTTTTTTTTCTCGGACAAGTACTTAGTAGATGACTCCTACTCATGCAATGTATTGTACCAAAACTAGGAAATTATGCTATAGCGAGGAGGAAAGAGGGATTAGTGTTATGACCATTCGATTTAAATCTTGCTACATTAAAAATAATCGGAAAAACCTCTGAAGGGAGTTCGTTCCACATGTGAAGCGTTATAACAAAAAACGAATTTTGCCTGTAATGCATAGTGCGATTCACTTGCAATCCACCACAAATGAATGCACTCTCAACGAAGATCGAGTTAAACGCAAAAATGCGCGAGTAAAGGGCAAAAGTCCCCTAATTTTTCTAAAGCACTTAACATTGCAGTAACAGTACGCGGTCGAGCAACTCCAAAAAAAAAAGACTTTGAGGCCCATACATGAGTGTTTTATACCATTTTTTTATTGATACATGTGATCGAAATACTACGTAGATCGACTCTATTCACATGAGCGTACTATTCATATTCGGCCTTTTAAAACACAACTCCAACTGGTTCGCTCTAATACTGAATAAATACGAATGAGCCTATAGGGTTGAAAGTTTGACAAAGGAGGACATTTAGAAAAATAAAAATAGGGTAGGTGAACGAACAGAGATTTGCGGTACTCCTCAATTAATCTTGAACTTGTCTAATGAAATCCTATTTATAACAACTCGTATAATGCGATTCCTGAGAAAACTCGATATAAAAATGGAAACATTGTCAACGATACCAAAAGCAACAAGTTTTGACAGAAATGCATCATGCCACACTTCATCAAACACCTTGAAAATATCTAGAGGAATATGGACTTGCACAATTTTTCAGAAAGGAAAGCCAGCAAATTACCTGTAGAGCATCTCCTATGAAAACCATACTGTCGCATAGTAAGTTGTTGGACTCCAGGTATTTCAGTAGAAGAAAATTAATAATACTTTCTATCACTTTAGAAAGGTCAGAACAAATTGCTATTGGGAGATAATTTTCAGGATTGTTAGCCTCATCCTTTTTGGGATCGAGTTTACATTAACAACTTCCCAACACTTTTGAAATTCACCGGCATAATACAACGTACTGAAAAGGGCTACTAACGGAAGCGCTAGTGTCATAAAACACTGTTTCAAGTTTAGTACTGGAATCTCATCCGATCCAGAAGACTTGCTGACTTGCTGAACTCTTTAAAAACTAAAACTTTTTAATATTGATATGAAAAAATACTGGTTATTTACTAGTTACTTAATAAAATTAATCACTGTAGCCTTCAGTGAATTAAATATTGTTCCTCTCTATTTTCATCTGCTTGAAATTACGGCAATTTTGGTTTCAGAATATCACGTCGATTGCTTTCTTTAGTTTTTATAAATTTTCGTCATAAAAACTGATCAGATAAAGTTTCTAAAATTTCGGTAGAAAATTCAAAGAATTGAGTTCAGAAATTTCTATTTAAGTGGCAGAAGAGTAAGAATGCTTAATTTTTTTCTAATGTTAATCATAGCCTAAATTTCAGCTACGAGTTACAGATTAAACTAGAAATCTAAATATTAAAAGTCCACAAAACATTTCAATAAAAATTTGTATATAAGAAAAAAACAAAAATATATATTATATTATTATGTTATATTATATTATATTACATATATTTATTATATTCCTAAATAGGAGCAAAACGTTATCGAGATATATAAAATAAGTTAAAGAAAAATTTAAAAATAAAAAGCTAATAATATTGGTACACGTTTTATAATTAAATAAAACTAAAAAAAAAACAATTTTCAACATGTCGACATATAACCGAAAAACTTATAAGTGAAAATGACACAAAAACAAAAACTTTTGGTAAGAAACTTATAAAAAATAACAGATGAATATTTAATGAAAAGTGTACGTTTTGTAAAATTTGTGAACATTTCCAAACAGCCACAACTATGCAGTTTTAGATATTTTTATTTTACATAACAACCAAAGCATCAGCTATGAACTCAGATATCGAAAAATAGTAAATTACAACAATATTTATAAATTTTAATAAAAATTTAAATTCCAAAAAATAAATTTATATTTTAATTGTGCTGAGTAACTTCAAATCAAATAAAAGTCTTGCACGTGTAACTACAGACGCAAATCCACAACAAGACGAAGAAAACAGCAAGAAAAGAGTTTTTTTTTTTAATAAATTTCATTTCAATAAAAATAGCAATTCAAGTGGTTATGTGTATGAATACACGCATATTCACGCATATACTTCAAATATAATATAACTGTGTCGTTTGCACAAAGTGAGCAAGTAAATACACACTAAGCAATTATTAATTTTACATGTTTAACATAATAATACCCTTATTAGATATTTATGAAGGTATTAAAGTGAAAAAATATTAACTTAACAGCCTTTCATTATTAAAATTAAGCAATAAAATATTTTTTTGTTTGTTTAACAACAGTCTCTAGAAGGAAATAAAAACAGAATTTTTAGAAAAGAATAAAAAGAAAAATTATAAAATTAATAGGTGTTCAGACTTGAACGTTGAAAAGATATGTACGAGATGTAGCAAGCAATGAATTTGCATTTTAAACTTTTGCAGTACTTGGCCTCAAACCATATTAGGTCTGTACTTAGAATAACACCGCATAGAATTGGGAACAAAGGATATTTACAGAATTTACTCTTCGAATTGTATTTAAACTTTTTCTTTTAATTTGAGTCCCGCCTGGATCTTATTAAGTATAAGCTTCAGGCTTAGAAATGAAAAAAAAAAAAATAAAATTATAACGTCAAAATGTTGTGAGCATGATATCGCCGCAATTGAATTTTATGTTAAGTAATTTTTCTGACATTTTGCATTGTACTAACAATCCCGAGCAATGCCATTGTATCGTTGCATACATTCGAGATACATTTGAATATAAAAGATATTGTTCAGGAATATTTATCGATGTACACCGAGCCTTTGATAGCGCATGGTATGCTCGTTTATGCTTTGAATTGATACAAATTATTGCAACACCGTTTTACTTCCTTATAAAATCTTGCCTAACAGATAACAGAGAGATTTATGATATATATACATATACATAAAATGTAAAATTTCGGGTTACACAAGGCAGTGTACTTGGACTAATTTTATACATAATCTTTATGTTAGATATGCCAGTTAATAATAATATTTTAATAGCCACATACGCCCTAATTTTGCATCAGATTAGCTGCAGACTCAACTGAATGCACTGGAAATATGGTTCAATAAATGAAACATCAAACTAAATATGGGAAATTTTCTTAAGTCGCCTGCTTTTAATTTTTGTAATAATATTATACCTCAAAAAGAATCGGTTAAATATTTGGATTTGCTTATAGACATGGCAAGCATATGTTAGTAAAAAGAAACAACAGTTAAACATCAAACCGTAAAAACTTTTGGAAACCAAAATTCTTATATATAAACCAATTTAAAAACCTGTATGATTTTATGGAATTCAAATTTGAAGTACATCTATCATTTAATATGAAATACTACAAAAATATTATTCTAAAATCCTCATCAATTACCAAGGCTCCATGGTACGTGTCAAGTAACATAATACACACGGATTTAATATGCCAAAAATTCCGAGATCATTATATCTGGAACGATGAAGTCAACACATGAAATAATTAGCCATTTCGCCACTTGACGATGCTGAAGAACGAAGAAGACGGAGAAGGCAGCATATTCTGGATTTTCCATTTAGAATCTAATTAGATAAGAAGTTTCTTATCTAAAACAAACTAAAACAGAAAATTTAGATTAAGATGATTCAAATTTTTATTGTAATACGAAGAGTTCGGCACTTATGAACGAATAATGATATTTGGCAAATATTCACCATGACCACGCTGACAGATGTCGATTCTTTCATCAAAGTTTTCAAACACTTTTTGACAAATTTCTTAATCACATCACGGATTTTGAGTTGTAAGTCTCAAAACGATTCGATTGGCTTTTTTTTCAGAAAAACCAGCGCTTGTTTGTCCCTGTACGAATTGAGCGAATATACGCAAACTTTAGTCATCAAAAAAATAAATGTCAAAACTATGGCGCTGCAGCGCTCTTGGTGTTGCCACAGTTGAAAAATAAACTATTCAGAAAAACCAGCCTTTGGTGCCTGAAAGAATAAAGTGAATCTACGGCGGTGTGAATGGTCGGCTTCAATTCCTGCATCAGCTGAACCTTGTAAAGATTCAAAGTCAAAGCCTTACGCAAAATTTTGGATAACCCCAATTGTCAAGAACGTCGAAGAATTGACAAATTTCAATCAGCTTCAACAATATGGCTCATGGTTCCACTATTTTCAGTTGAGCGACCTGGTCGAAGACGCGTTGGTTTTCGCACATTTTGTATAGCGCTGTCGACTCAAATTTAACTACCAAATTCCTGAGAGCGGTTTCACAAGGACGAATAGGTTGTTAGGAAATATAACGAATTATACGAAATATTTCTGTAAGAAAATCACTATTTTCGTAGTGCATTTTAATTATTTTAATGCGATTTTCGTGTGAAATTGAATTTATTGTAACAATCCCTAATGAATAATACCAAGACATCAAAAAACTAAATGTCAAAATAAATAAAATAAATAAATAAAATAAATATATATATAAAATAAATATATATTGTTGTAATTGAAAAAAAAACTTCTTAAAAAATAATTTATAATTAATGGTTATATTACTTTTTTCTTCTTTGCTATATGTTATATCTTATTGGCGTTCAACATAATATGCTAAATATATCCTATTTAATGAAATTTATTTATTATCTTTAAATGGATCGATTGTAGATACAATTTTAAAAAAAAGTTATGTTTTCTGAACTTTATTTTCCATAGAACTTACTTAAAACGCACCTCGTAAATTTATTTTACTTAGAAGAAATTCGGAAGAACGGTTTCCCTTTTTTTGCCAATTAAAAAATGTGGGTTTCATTTTTATAATTTTATTTTAAATAAACATCTATTAGCAAATACTCTAAGAATCATCTTTTAATCATTTTGCTTGTGAATATTTCAAATATATAATAAATTTTATTGATACATTTTCTAGTGAATAAGTTGCATGATATATGTATGTTGTAAGATTTGTATTGATATTTTCATCATTACTGCCATCATCTCCTTTGATACCATCAGCATCACGAGAATATATTCATTCGCTTTTATTACTGTTTATCCTACTTTCGTTATTTGTTGTGTCGTCAATATTTCCCTTGATACCAATAAAAATTTGACATATACGTGACATTTTATCAGATGAATAAAGTGTAAAAATAAAATAAATAAAAAAAAATACGTAAGTAAGAAAGGAATCACTAAACTGGGTTTTTGTCATTATAATCTTTTTTTTTATAACTTCTTATAAGAACCTGATATAAGCATCTAGCTTTTGCAGTATTATAACTCCATCTAGAAAGTGCAGAATACAGTGAATAGTAATAAACTTTAGAATTCCGTCAAAAGAAAACGTGTACAGAAAAGTACACCAATTACATTTATATTAAAAAATTATTGTTTAATTGCAATTTATGTTCTTAAAAGCATATTTTTAACAACAAATTCATGGCATGTTATTGCAGTCAATAGCACAATTTTTTTAGAAGCCTAGAAAAGACGACAAATTCCATGTAGTTAACAGGCTTATAACGGATAAAGTAGTCATAATATTGAGTCCAATGCTCTTTTTTAGTTGTAACGAAACTATTACGAAAATATTTATATTGAACATTAATTACATTTCTGTGTAAAATAAGTCGTTTCAGCCACTACCATTATTTTGCCTCTTTTATTAATTTAGCATATTAATAACTTATATTTAAAAGCTTGCAATGATAGCAAAAAAAAGGTGTTGGATCCATTCTAAATTCTCTGAAGTTAAATTATTATTTTCTTTTAAATAATAAATTATCAGTAACAAAGTTAACGAAACGACCTATTATTCTTTTCTAATAAATCTTATGCACACAATACAACAACAACATGTATATTTTAAACTTCAGGAAAGAAGCTAAACAATAAAAAACAAAATGAAAACACACAGCTAAAGAGGAGTCTACATTGAGTGATGATAACAACAATAATATGTGATGATGTTAAAGTAGAATATCCTGTAAATGCGAGAATCGCTTAAAACAAACTTTATAAGCACCACTTATCGTGCAAATAAACTATTTCATTGTTGCGAAAATAACAAGATAATATAGCATCTTTTAAGTCGTGTGACGATGCTTTCTTATGGCTGGGGTATAATTCGCCGGTGTCCAGGATTCGTCAAAATACAAGTTCGTTAATCTTTCGTGAGCCTCGAGAATAACAAAACTACTTTGTTAAAAATTCACTTTATTTACAACGATTTTACAGTCGAATTAAAATTAAACTTAACATTTAATTAGAAATACCACCGGAGAAAAACGCGCTAAACTTTTACGTCACTATTATTCGTAGGCTTTCATCTACAGTACTTCCTCTCATTCAGGAAAATCGGGTAACGTATTTGAGTATTGGCTAATCACCAGCAACAGCGGAATACTACCAATAATCCCGGGCTTAACTAATATTCAGTCACTCAGTGTATCAAGTGGTAGACAGCGGGATACCACCGAAAACAATTAACTCACTGCTTAGCGTCCCAATTCCCTTACTGTTGGTAAGTCTGTAGTATGGGTTAATCAGAGCAGTCAGCGGGACACTACCAACAAGCTATGTTTAGCCTCTAACTATAACTCAGGATAATAAATTATAAACAGCGGGACCCCGAATATAATTGTCTTACTCCTCCTCGACACTTCCATAACTATTTGTTAGTTTTAGTACTTGTTCTGCTGTGGATTACAGTTGTAGTATTTAGTACTTATTATCCCTCATAGTTGTATTTTTTTGGTGATGGGTTATAGTTTCGTTGCGAGTTCGAACTCGCGTTGCTTAAAACTACTATCTGTTAGATTCAAATCAATAGTACAAAGCTTATAATATCAAGAAATTCAAACAAAATAAATCTAACTATTCATGAATGTAAAAAAAATAAAAATAAGTTCTAAATAATAATTATAATAATAATAATAATAATAATAATAATAATAAAAATAACAATAATATTCATAACAAAAAATAATAATACTAATACTAATAGTATTAATAATAACAAAAATAATAATTAATCCACTTGTAGCGGCAAAAAAAGGCACGCAAGGCACGCACTGACTTTTGCCATCACAGTCGTTACAGTGAAGTTACCATCCTGTTTATTTTGTGCGTATTGAAAGTAAATAAATCATTTAAAATATTTTAAAACCATAAAGTGTTGCGTTGCAAGAAAACAACTGAATTTAACAAGACCTTTATTAAATTTATATGTAACAATATATATATAAACTGAAAAAGTAAAAAAAGTAATAAAAACTACAACAAAACATTTAAAATTTGTATATTTTTTCTGTTTATTTTTTTTTCTGCTCATCATTTTTTCTTATTTGACATTGTGTCTACAACTAGTATCAAAGTTGAGATATGAGGTATTACCGGCAGACTAACCGAGCTGAAATTACTCTCAATCCCAAACAAAAGAAAAACGTTAAAGTCCACCGAAAAATATTTCTATTTTAAATTAAATCCTCTTAATCACTAATACAACTATACTTCACTAGCACTGTTAACAATTTCATTTGTAAAGCAATCCTATTACATTACATTACATTACTTAAAATTTTGGAAAAATCAATATAATTACCAGTTAGGAATTGTATCAAAGTGTGAAACTGGCTTTCATTTGATAAAAATATAAAAATGGTTTGGATAGCTTAATTTATTACATCTAGTAGTTACGTCGTTTATGTAAAATATATAAAACTTTCTGTATATTATTTATTCTAACTGATAGTGTAGTATATCTGAATAGTTAATAGTTAATAATAGTCAGAATGATTTTAGAATTCAGATTTTATACTCAAAAACTACAGAAACTACAGAAGGATCGGATAGCATCAACAATTTCAAGTGGTTAACTAAGTTTTCTTATGATCGTACCAGTACAAGAGAATGTCAAAAAAATCTTGTTCAGCAACCAGAAATAATGTTATATATATTATATTATAAAAATCTTTTGATTTTAATAATTGTTAATCTTAGTACCTGTCTTTTTTAAATAAATTTAACACTATATTTTTTCAATATTTCGCTTTCCTGTGGAAAGCTTCATGAAGAATTGTATTCACTAGATATATATAACTCAGGGTTAAAGGTATAGTTACAATTCTCTGATTATTTTTAGAACTATTGGCTTATCCAGCATATTCTCCAGATTAAGTCTGCTATTTTCTGTTTATACATTTGCAAAAACCAAACATTTCGAGAGTAAGAGATTGAGCACAGCTATATTTTAAGCCCCTTGAGAAATCGTTATATTTAGTATTCTTTTTTAAAAATCCAGCTAAATTAGAATTACACAAACTTCACATTCTTAATTAAGTGTACATTTATATCGTTAGAAATGTTTGTAACTTGAAATTTTTAAAGTTTATAAATAATCCTATTTAGATATTTAGGTACATTAAAACATTTAGATAAAATCAGGCCTCAGATGTGTGAAAGAGGCTTATTATTTCCTCAATATCTGAACCAACAGGTAGCTATATCAGTGCAGGAGAACTCTAGTTATTATATCCGTCCCACCAAGAACATGCGTGATCTGATAAACATCTGTATCCGGCAGTTAGCCAATACCAGATGGTGGTCAAACCACTGTGAATGGTATGTAGCGCCATTCTCGCCCTAGGAGGCCTTCGAGTCCGTGCTCTCTCTGGTCACTCCTAGTTGCAACTTCAAAAGCTCGAAGAAGGTCGCAGCCTTTACTCCTTGCTAAAGACTTGGAGACTATCCAACTCCTGGTCCAGAACGCATGAAGCTTAATATAATTAAGAACACGACGGCATTCATACTCACTGGACCTGAACCAGTCATTGTGTTCATTTTGAATGATCCGACCCACAACCTCTCACGAGGGCCTCGAAACCACAACCACCACGATACTTCCATATAGGGGCCAACCTCAATAATCAGCCAGAGAACAGCTAAATGCCTAAAGAGACAAATAATGTACTCTGCGAGCCTACTGATTCCCGTGGAAATATGTGGATTGTCCAGGTGGCTCCTACTAGCTTTTAAGGGGCCTGGGCTCCCTTTTACCCCGCAAGACACCAGTCTAAATGGAATAGTAGGTTCCGGGGGGTCCCCCAAGAAGAGCGAACAGAGATAAAATGAAACAGTTCTAGTGCTTAACACTCGATCATATGAATAGAATCGATTAAACTTTTATTTTCAGTAGGCCATATCGACGGAAAACCGTACACAAATAAAAGAAAAATCAACCCCGTCGGAAAATCTAAGCACATTATATCTTAATATTTTTTTTTCAATAGAGTTAATTATCAAATGAGCTATGACAGTATACTTTGATATCATGACTAAATTAAAACTTAAACAATGTCACCAAATTGTACAGATTAATTTTAAAAACCAGTCATTAATTTAATCATCAGTTAGTTTCAACAAGTTTGTTTTTAAATAAAATTTCTGTATACAAATTGATATCAGTCAATATATCTAAAAACAAAAAAAATATCGGGTTTTTCAAGTTTGCTTTTCAATTGTGTATTTTGACGTATTGGGAAAAGATGTATTAGCAATTATTACAATGAAAATCGCTTTCAATTAATTTAAATTTACTATGAAAATCGTATTTCTGTTAAAGTTACATTTCGTAAAATTCGTGATATTTTGGACAACATAAACGTGCTTCTGAGACCGCTATTAAGAGTTTGATAATTAAATTTATGTCGAAACGATCGATACAAAATATGCGAACACCAAAGTGAGTTCGACCGGGTCACGAAAACATCGCTGCCGTAAGCCGCAGTGTTCTCACGGTGACGTTCTCTAAAATTGGGGTTATCTAAAATCACCACATGTCGAATTTTGCAGAAGGTATTGACTTTGAGGCCTATCAAAGTTTAACTGCTGTAGGAATTGAAGCCGGCACATACATAGAATAGAATTGCTCATTTTATTTAGAAATAAGTCCATCTTTACTTCTCACCAAGCAAAGGTCTTCGTTGGGAATCGAACCCACAACCCCCATACAGACAAACTAGTACAATACCTACTAGCCCACAGGGGCACCTTGACTGATATGCTTTGCATATGTGGCATCATTAAACTTTATTTTTTGAAGAAGGATTCCGTTAGTTGCGACGAAGATCGCTGTAGTCATATAGTAAATATTTTTTCATATTTTATGAAAATATTAATGGTATTTAATATATGGCTGAGATATTATTTCTGCAGGATTGTTATAAGGTTCCATACGACGACCACATTCACAAATTTATTGAATTCGAAATTTACTGATTTCGCAAACTGACCTGTCAATTGGCCTCCAAGCTCTTAAGATTTGACAAATCTCGAAAGCTTATTTAAAACTATATGCTAACTAGTTTAAGCACATAAAACATCATTGCATCCTAAGAGAACTTGCGGGCAACATTGTTCTTATTATTCGTGATATATTGCCAGAAATGCGTGGCATAAGATTGTAATGAACTTAAACAAGTAAAGTCGCAGTTAGAATAAGCCAGAAATTATTTTCAAATATTATTGCTACATTTATAATTACTACTAATACAAAATATTTCACCACTTTTAATTTATGTATTTATTTGCTTATCATCTTTTTTAATTAAAATTATAATAAATCCCAAGAACTAAAGCTTAACTTGCAATATAAAACATTTATTTCCCTTAATGTTATATTGCTCTTACTTAACTTTCTCACTTCTCATTTAATAAAATGTAAATCAATTGCTTGCAATAATCTTAAAATATTTTAAACTCGTGGCGATTTTTCTTTTTTCCCGTCTTTTATTTATTTTATGGTTACGTGAGTTTAAAGCTAAAGAAGCAATATTGTGATAGGCTTGCGCTATTCATTACTCTTGTACTTCATAATCACCAATTTTTGGGATTGTAAAGGAAAGCACGATAAATGTTGTTGGTGGGTTGGGCTTCTTTTGTTGTTTTATATTACCACTAGATAAAGGTGTTGAAATTTATAAAATTAAATCACATAAACCAAAATTTGAAGAGTAATGAAAACTCTGTAATCCTTCTAAAACACTGTACGATAATAATAACTACTCGTGACATTAACGTCATGAAAATATTTTAGGGAAATTCCAACAAATTTTACAGTGCGCAATATTTCTTTAGCCGTAAGGTACTGAAACGAAATAATATTAAAGGAAAACTTTATATTTTCTGAAAAATCAAAGCTTCTTTAAGACCCCATCCATTACTTTTTAGTTAAAGATTAAGTTTGTTTTAATTTTAGACTTAAAAATAAATTGGTTAAATTGATATAACTTAAGTTATAAGATATATATAATTTTGCAATAATTTTTCTATTTTAAATGATGAATTTAATTATTAAAATATCACACTAAACTCAATAAATTAAAACTTACAATAATATTTGATTTTTTCATAAGGTTGGAGGTTTTTAAAAAAAATCATTTTCTAGAAAATGCTAATATTATACGATAATAAAGTATGAAACTGTAGTCTGTATATTATGACGACATTCTTAAAGTCTTCTCTTAAGGACATGGAATATTTCCATTTCCCCAACTGTAGATAATGACACTTAATAAGAACACAGATATAAGTAATGTCATCCTTGTGGCGTTCTAAGCACTTCAACAAAGTAGGCAATATATGTGCTATACCAACAAGTGATGCAGAATTAATTCAGACTAGGGGAGAGCAGCACAAGTGTAGGCACAAGAATTAACTCCGAAATAAACAACAGCAACAACAAAAACAAAATTAATCAGTTCGTCAAAACCACGACATTATTGGATAGACAATGAAGTTCAAACACTTGCGTAGCAAGATAAGGCAAACAATCTGTAGCAATCTATAAGTCTTCTTAAGATATGGCATCGACTTATGTGACATTTTTTCATCAGTAATCAATAAATACAAGGTATCCGCCGGGAAGGTACTCTACTTTGTTTGTTTATAATTTTGATTAAATAAAAGATCTTATATTGATAAATGTTTTTTTTAATGTCGGCAATTATATATGGGATACAATATCAGATAAATGTCCGCCTTTGTTAGCCTCACAACTGCGAGCTTGTTGAGCCCATTTTTCATTACATACATTTCACGCGGTATTTGATTAATTTCCTCACGAATATTTTGTTTGAGTACTGGTTTGTTTGCATAAACCTTTTTTTTTTTTATTTAAACTTTTTTTATTCATCAAAATTATTAAATATTACAAAAAATTTGTGCCTCAGCGTCTTTATGACATTATTGAGGCGAGTTGGCAATAAAATATTCATAGATAAGCTTACAAGCATATTCATATATATATATATATATATATATATATATATATATATATATAAAAAGAGTGAATTAATTTTATTTTATTTAAGTTAGTTTAAATAAGAAATGTATGTAAATAACATACATATGTCTATGTGTTATAATCACATAAGTATAAATTTTCAAAAAAGCATTTCTAAATTTTGCAATAAATATTCCTTTAAATTCTTTTTCTAGTTCTTTCGATAGTTCTAATATATTGAGGAAGGTTGTTATACTCTAAACTACCCATGTGCTCCACTCGCTGCTTTGTAGTTTCTAATCTGCATACAGCCACTCGGAGATTCATATTATTTCTTGTATTGAATGTAGTTTGATTTCTAGAGAATGTTACTGTGTGGTGTCCAATGTTATGTAACGATTTGAAAACATGTATTAAAAGTTGCATTTTATAAAGGCCATGCACCGGCAGTACGATAACAGCAATATCTTTATATAAGCTCATTGTTGAATACCCCAATGGCAAATTATAAACAGTTTTTAAAGCTTTATTTTGAACCCTCTGAAGTGCTTTAAGCTCATTACTCTTTTTGTAACCATAGATGATAGGCAAGTAATTTAAATGGCTATGTATTAAAGCTTGGTAAATATTCAGTTTTGTTTTTGTGTCAAATTTGTTTTTAAATTTATACATTAATCCAATAACTGAGTTGATTTTGGATTTCAGATGTTGTATATGAGTATCCCATGATAAATTATTCTGTATGTGTACTCCAAGGTATTTCGTTGAATTGCTTTCATAAACTTCCTTTCCATCTATATATATGCTAAATTCGTTAGTATTAAGTGAATACGGTTTAAATCTTAGTATTTTTGTCTTTTCAGCATTTAGAATTAACTTATTTATCCTCAAGAACTCTGTAATTAATGATGCATCACGTTCCATACTTGTCCTAAGAGCAATTTCATGTTTATATGGGTAAAGCAAACATATATCATCGGCATACAAAAATAAATTAGCAAACAAACCAAGATTCATTATGTCGTTAATATAAATATTAAATAAAAGTGGACCTAGCACACTTCCTTGAGGAACCCCATATTCCACTAATCCAATGTGACTTTTGCAGCTATTCACTTCAACAAATTGTTTTCGACCAGTTAAATAACTTTTTACTAAAAGTACTGCTTCTGAGCTCACACCATAAAATTGCAATTTCTGCACAAGTATGTTATAATCCACGAGATCGAATGCCTTGGAGGAATCATAAAATATTCCATCTACTTCTCTAAAACCTGTATCCAATCCTTGGCAAATATTATTCACAACATTCACCATAGACTCTTCAGTTCCACAACCCTTTTTAAAGCCGTACTGACATCTGCATAATAAATTGTTTTGATCCAAATACAAGGAAAACTGTTTATGCATAATTTTCTCGAAAATTTTATCTATAACAGGTAGTAATGCAATTGGTCGAAACTTATCTGATTGGCGTGGGTCTCCTTTGGTATAGGAACTACCTTCGCAATTTTTAAACTCGTTGGATATACGGAATTATCAATCATGTTGTTAAATATACTAGAAAGATATGAAGAAATTAACCACAGCTTTTAGTTGAGTCAAGATGTGAAATAGCTTCCATAATTTCTTGCGCAGAAGTATGATTAAATTTAAATTTTTGTCGGCATTGATTTAAAGTTCTTAGTCCATTGCAGGAATCGCCAGACTCACAATAAATTTTTTGTTTTAAGATTTTTGGTATTTGCAAAAAATATAGATTAAACATATTACTTTTTACGTTTCTACCAAGCGTTTCGTTTAAAAATGTCTAACATTTTTTTGGTTCTTGTTGAATATTACTTAACTTGTTGACCAAATAATCGTTCATTGACCTTCTATAAGCTTTTTTGATGACACTACTTATTCTTTTAAGTCTTCTCTCTAGATCTTCACATTTTCGCTTTTTTCTTTGTTTTAAAATATTTTTTTTGTACATAGTTAAAGATTGTAGGTTTGCATTTATCCATGGCGTTATTTTGTTTTTGATTAAAATTTTGCTGCGCTTTTCTGAAGTAGAGCTCAGCATTGCATTTGAGATATGACCAATAATTTCCGATGCATCTGTATTAACGTTTCCAGTTATCTCAAATGTTTGCAGAGAATTAATCAGCTTTTCCTTTGCAAGTGCATAGTTACAAATTTTCCTAAGTGATTGCATATATTCAGAATTATCAGCTTCGCTTTTAAGCTTACAGGAAACAAAATTGTGATCTGTTATAGAACACTTAATAGTATCAACAAGTATATTTTCCATTACATTACAATAGATATTATCCAGAGATGTACCTGATGCTGGGCGTGTAACTAGAGTATGACAATTTTGGTAATTGAAACTCGATAAAACGTTTATGACATTTGTAGAAATTGTTTTTTGTAAAAAATCGACATTTGAGTCACCAACCATAATATTAGGAGACCGGCCATATTTAATAAGAAAATCTTCAATAAAACTCAAAAATTTCGTTAAATCACACTTTTGTGATCTCTAAAAAGATGTAAGCTTAAGATACTTTCCATTAATCTTGTAATTTTCTATTGATATTGTTATTGTCTCCAAATATTCTCTACTTTCGCAAGCTTCAACGATGTATTGATAATCGCTGTGAATATAAACAGAAGTTCCACCATAATTATCCACCCTACAACAGTGAACTACATTGTATCCAGGTGTATTATAAATCTGAACCAGGCTATCGCAAAACCACGTCTCTTGTACTGCTATAACGCTGGGTAGTTTAGAGAATTTTGCAATTATTATTTTGAATTTATTAAATTTTTCCATAGATGAAATACTTCTAGCGTTTACACTGATAATATTAAAAAGTGGCAAATTTAAGGAATTTACATAATCATTAAAAGATTCAATATTGAGAAAATGTTGCTTATTATTCATAAAAAAAGAAAGATAAAAAGAAAAATAAATTCATATTTAAATTTAAACAATTCATACTTTTCACTAAGCAGGTGGCTTGAAAGAATCACAGTCCCCGACGCCACCATCAACATCTATACTTTGTGTCAGTACTGTCGGCTGAATATTTAACCTACGTCTACTTCTTCCTCAGTTCTTATTAACTTTGGTTTTGATGTTTCATTTTTCTTCGTATAGACCTTATTATTATAAGTATAAATCGCCTGATAACCCACTTTCTTCAAGGCTTTGGCGTGATTGGAAATGTTTTGGGATTCTTTACTAAGGTAATCATTAATAAAAAATTTGTTTTGTTCTTTCATTTTCCTTAAGTCTTTGTTTTGCTGACATTAGCTTCGCTTTAGACTTTTTTGATTCAAATTTTACAACCATTGTACGCTTTTTATTGTTTTTAAATTTTTGTTTAAGAAAGTAAGCTGTTTCTACTTCACTTTCAGTTAGATTTACACCAATATCAATATCTTGCTTTACAGATATTCCTACAATAAGAAATCCGGAGCTGTCACATTAGGCGACCCTGCAGGCCAATAAACATCACCATTTCTTGAAATAACCCGATGTGGACACAGACCTCGCAGTAATTCTATTTTAGTTCTAGCTGTACGCGACATTGCACCGTCTTGTTGATACCACATATTAATAAAGCCCAAAGCATGCAGTTGTGGCGTTAATAAGTTTCCAATCAATACACATACACAGTTACCATTACGGCGTTTTCATATTCAAAGAAGTAAGGTCCAATGATTCCTGCTAAACAAATTGCACACCAGACTGGTACCTTTAATGAATGGAAAGCTGAGTGTTAACTAATTTAAGGATTTCTCATTCCCTAGAACCGGCTATTCTGTGTATCCACATATTCATTCAAATGAAAATATGCCTCGTCACTCAGTATGATTTTTTCATGAAAATCGGGTTCGTTATATGTACGGCGGCGAAAATGATCTTGTGGAAGAAGCTCTTGAATCCCATATTGGAAACAAAAGTAAATCCTTGTGCATAATTGTGGCCAAATTTGTTCTTTGCAGACCAAGCTTCTGAGCACAGCGTCGAATTGAAGTTGATGGATTATTTTGAACACTTTCTTGAGCAGCAAAAATATTTTCAGTTGATCTTGCAGTACGTTGTGATCCATGCATGGGCCTATCACCCATAGATCCTCTTTCTTCGAAATTATTGACTGCACAATAAATAGTGTTGTTGGCACGTTGTTTCTCACAGTGATTGGTGAATGTTTTTGGTAAAATGATTTAACGATTAAAATACATTGGTTTATCGAATATTTTTTCACAAGAAATTTGCACGTGTCTTCTTCAAGACTGCCAAATATGAAGTGTCAAGACTTATGTTTACCAAAATGACGGTAAAACAAAGTAATATATCTTTCCAGCGGACACCCTGTTTATTTAAAAAAAATAATAGTGTATCCGTATCTTTAGTTTAAAAATTTATAATGTAATTTATGTTTTTGTTGTTTGGGGACTTAATTTTTTAGCTCTGCTGAAGGTAATTAATAAGCTTATTTTAAATATGCTTGCTGATATTCAAATTCACTTCGGTGCTCCATATGTAAAATAAAACCGAAAATAATAGGTCTTTTAGGATAATTTTCGTTGCTGCTTTAAAATAAGACGCCTTTATTTGATTAAAGCAATAATTTTAGTAGCGAAAAACTTATTTTCTATGGCTATTTATTTAATGGCTCAAGTTATGCGAAACTGTAACTCTAATTTCTTGTAAACTGAAAAGGTAAGGCATGAATATTTAAAAATAAAATCTGATATATGGCCTCCACAGCTGTTATTATGGAGGTTAAATTTTGTTCTATTACTACCAGAACAATATTGGACTAAGACGTCTATAACGAGTACGCACAGAATATGTTTTAGAGGTATCATATTGCATGACGCTAAGCGCCAGTTGACAGGTTCAAATATTTAAACCGTCACACCTATATTATCCACATACATTTCACACAAAAATCTGTGAAGTTCTCTAACGACATAACTCTGGCTTTATTTTTAAAGAAATAAATTTTTTAAGCTGTAAGCCGCAGCAAAATCAGTTGTTGTAAGTTTCCTTAATGTTAATGGGCTTGTAAAGCAGCAGATGCTTTTGTTTGATTACAAAATTTTGCCCCATTGCTATCCCATTTTTTATTTGTAAGACGCCCGAAATGATTACGGGTTTATAAGATAATCCTGGACAATATGATATCGTAATTCAATCGCCAATCAATTAACAATAATTTTCCGAAGCATTTTAAAATTTTATTTCATGACTACTGTGATACTCTGTATTGTTTATAAGGAACGCAGTATAACAATTAACGCATTCTTAACACCATTTAGCTTTTCCTTTATCATTTTCTTCCCATTTAATTTACAAGGTGAACGAGTTAGAGATTCAGTATGGGCACGTAGTTCAATGGTTGGATTTTTTTTTGCAAAAGAATTAAAATGACCCCAGCTAAGATTCTCGAAAAATTTGTATTAAAAGTATTGCATTCCTGTAAGCATAAAAATGCTGGCAAAAAATTATTAATGCATAAACAAAAATAGCGGAGTTATTTTTTACATGTAATTTTAAACTGGTTATGCAATAATTGTCAGAGTGACGATCACTCAAACAATATTTTGCGCAGTATGAAATTTTGTTAATAAAAAGTTAATGATAAAAATCAGTATTTAAATTGCTTGAGCTCTGAGCGTAGACACAAAACGCTTATTAAAAAATGTTAAAAGTGTAGATTGCGCTGCATGCACTGCTAATTGACGGATATTGATTATATGTAGTTAAAGGAGGCTTTTATTATATCATTTGTTTTTATATTCGTGTGTACCTAAACAAATATCGAGCACTGCACAGCTCATTTCGTAAAGTTTTTGAAAAATCTTTAAAGATCTAAGTGTGCACGTGTGTCTAATAGGTGTGCTGTCAAGGTGTTGCGGCAGGGCATTAAAACGAAAATCAACAATTTTTTGTAAGTTATTTTGTACTTTTTGTTTATTTATTCTCGCAAATAATCTGACTTGAGGTGAATAGTAATAAGTTGTTTCAAGTGTTCTTTTATATGTTTCTTTTTTTACTTTTATGTAGTAAATTCGATATAAACGTGTTTAGAATTAATAAAATTGTTACTTTCACCAAAATACTATAAATTATTTAAGCCACAGATTTTAAAAGAACCTTAAGGAACAAAGGAAACAAAAATATTTTGAAAAGTGAAATTTTCTGGTGTGATAAGGTTTATTATTAATCAACATGATTTTATTAAATTTGCACAACCATCGATTTCAACGGTTTTACAGTATTTTGGAATAAATTTAGAAATGTTAGAAAATTTCAAATATAAAAAAGAACATATTTTTTGTGGTTGGTAGATTTTATTTTAAGGTAAAATAATTTTCTACATCACTTATTTAAATTTAAATTTGAAGGTATTTTGATTTTATCTTAAAAGCTTTAACAACGATAAGAAATGCAAAATGTTGTTGTTGGCACGAGGACTTTAAATATTTAAATAAAAAATGCTGTTTGATATAATATTAATTTTGTTATATTTATACCTTTCATAAACGTTTTGTTGTGAGTTCTTTATTGCAAACTTAATACCATCAGATTTTAGAGTTTATAAATTAATGACAAGTTTAGTTACTTTAAGTACACACAAAGTTGACACTACAGAACAATTTATTTAAGATGCACGTCTTTACTTCACAAGGTTTATTTTTCAATTAGCTAACTATGCACTCAGGCGCTGCCTTTAACATTTGTCCACCAGAGGTCTAGAAAAATAAAGAATATTTTACTCCCTTTGTTTATTATGTTATTCACTCAATGTTTAGGCGCCTGTGTTTATTTTTGTTTTTGTTTTTATGCTGATAAAGTTTTCTCCTGAAATTTATTTTAAGATAGTTATTGTTGTCTTGCATACATAAGTTTTCTTAGAACACAGCATACCTAATTGTTGTTTTGTTTGCGGTTTGTTTGTTTTCTCTTTTTTTATACAATACAAATTTTAATCACATTATTCTAAATTTTTAGTTTTATTTTGTTGTAGAAAACAAACTTCTTGCTAAAAAACCTTTTATATGAATTTGTGAATATAAATTGTAAAACTCTAAAATATATGAAAACAAAATTACCTGTTGTAAAATAAAAATTAAATTCAAAGTGTATTTTTTACTACAATTCCTTCGTCGTCAGATGAGTTACATGGGTTACATAATATAACCAAGCTTATAAGGTTATAAATATACATCTGTTGAAAATGCCTAACAAATATAAAAATTTATATTTTTAATAAACATCCATATGCTCTTGCATACTTTAATGTCTAGAATATTTATGTTCATAAATTTCTCTTTGTTATAGTTTAAGCAACTGCAGGTTGGTGACTTATTTTAGTCCACAATTATGTGTATCACAAACACACACACACACACATCAAAAATACATTAAATAATGTAGCAGCTTGTGCAAATAATCTCGTGTATGCGTAAACTTTCATAAGTGTGATTATAAACTTAGAAACTAATGCAGCATACAAGATTTGCAACACACCAAAGAATAAGAGAACAAGCAATAAAACTTTATTCTTGTGCATAAACGTGTATATTTTTGTATAATTTTCTTTATTTTAATGTTAAAGCTTTAGGAGTAATAAAACTGAGCCTTATTGTATACAAGTGATTTAAACATCTTTTTTGGAATGTATATTAATAAAAGATTTTTGAAATTTTCCGCAAGATTTCAATTAAATGGCAAACAGACAACACAAGTCATTCAACAGTACTTGCAAAGAAAGTACACGATTTGGGGTAAGCTTACGATACGCGCAAAATATAATTTTGCATTTATTCCTTTTAGTACACGTGTTGTTATATCGAGTTCTTTTCAAAAAATAATAACTCAGCACTTTAGTGTTTTAAATTAAATTGCACGCTTTATTTAGTTTTAATACACATAAAATAGACACGATGATAACTTCACCACACTGTAACGTTTTAAAAGATGCTTTCTTATTTTACTTACTTTTCGACTGTCTTTCAACACTTGTTCATTTACTCGAGCTCGTTCTCCGCATGAACACCAATTATTAATTATTAGAGATAATATTAACCTGTCTTTTCTTATTATTCGGCCAATCTTTTTTGGAGAACAATAGTTTCGTTGAGAGTAAAAAATTTAGGGTTTCTTCCTTCCTATGCTATCATTATTCAAATCAAAAACGCAAATTAGTATTGAAGAAATTAATAGGATTTCCATTTTCGATATTTTATATAATGCCTAAGAATAATTAGTCGAAATTGATATTAAGAGCGTTAAGAGATCTATTAGGCAGAAATGTTCATTAAATGAAAATGAATAAAATGTTAAAATAACTAGTTTTTTATGAGACTTCTATTAAATGAAAAACATAAAATAACTTATAACTGACATTATATGCATCCTGGAATAAATTCTAACGTAAACAATGGAAAAGTAACCAGACATAAATTGGCATTATCGTGCAGTCAAGATATGACACGAGCAATTGACTGTTTAACCTTTGCCATTTAGAGAAAACCAACTGCGACGAACATTACCACGCACATTATCTCGAACCATTCTACCCAACATAAAATAGCAGCATTTAAACATGTGATATACAGACTTAAAATAATCCCACTTACTCCATATAAGTACAATAAAGAACTCGACACAATTAACACCACAGCTAAAAAAAACGGTTACAACCCCGCTATTATCGACAAACTGCCTAGACAATATAACACTAAAAACAGGAATAAAGAAGACAAAGAGACAATTGACACAATACGACGACACACTTTTACATACACATATCCAGAAACATATCGATTAACTAAACTTTTTCACAAAGAAAAATTACTCACAACACTAAAAACCAGTAACACTCTGAGACATAATCTCAAAACATCGATAGAAGCAAATGACAAATTTGGTTCCATTGGAGGATACAGCGGTGCACATGTTTATATAGGACAAACTGTATGAAAACTGAAACCTTGATTTACAGAACACATACGCAACAAAATATGGAAGACTCCAATTTTACCTAGGCACTCACGGACTCCCACTAGGGAAAACAGATCAGTGTATGACATTACTACATCCTAGCGTAAAAGGACGAAGACAGACATTATTGACAATATGGAAATCTACAAAACAAGAACTTTTAACAGTGACGTTAAAAGTTGAAAATATTAAATTAACCCCGCACACAAAAAAAAACTGCCGCATAATAATCACTTTACCTACATAAATGGATACCACCCTAATGAAAAAACTACCTAAAGCCAACACTATTTATAATAACACACCTAGTACTAACTCTACAGTACTATCTGAAACGCGGCTTGATAACGATGTCATCGCATCGAAAGTGCTTGGCAATCAGATCAAACAAACAGCCAGTATCGACGGTTTCCCTCGGAAGGTATGACAACAGTATTTAATTTACTGGCGGAACAAATTCAAACAACTTAATAATATATATAGAGAATATTATATTTCATATTAAATAAACACGTAAGTATTTTCCTGTTAGCGAAAATTTATAAATATTTTGCATTCAGTCAAACATTTTTAATTAGTCATAATTATTTTCTTGCAAAATGTTTGCTATAATTAACACAAGCTAAATTTTAATTAAATTGATTTTTTGCAAAAATTTCAATAAATTAATGCTGTTAATGTCAATTGGGGAATAAATTATGATACAATAATGCGTATATATTTTAGTAATAAGAAGTCATATATTCGTGTTCTGTAACATTAATATACTCTTGATGTTAATCGTAAATTTATAAAAATAGCACGTCTATAAAAAAGAAAAGTTTTTCTTGAAAGATTATTATAAGAGGCTAACATTTAGAAATGTCTTCGGCCTAATGACTACTGTTACTATTCTTGAGGAAACCATTCTAGACGTCGAATTCCGTGTCACTTCTTTCAGCGTTGGTGGTCATATGTCATGAATAACAAAAACAATGTTAATCTGCAAGCCATCAATTATTGCTGGTACACATCAACATAAATCCAAAACTTAAAGTGACCTAAGAGGAATTAGTCGACAGGTGACAGATACTACGAAATTTGTGGGAAATTTGACTTATCGTCAAATTTTGAATCGAAGAAGTCTTTCTTATCCTTAGAAGAACCAAATAACATAAACAATGCCTATAGCTATGCTGATGTTTAAGAGCCTAAAATGGCACCGGAAACACTTATTCATGAATATGATGAGAAGGATAGCGAGTATAAAATGGATGCTGATGATGATTATGATGGTCAGCATTTTGTAGAATCAAATAAAATACGCAAAACTGACACAATGTTACATCTGCCTTATTTTGAATTCATTTATAATTTTCAAAATTTAATCGCAAAGACAATGATACATCCAGCGTGTAAACTGCAACAAAAGATTAATTTTGATTCATATCCTGGAAACTGTGTGTGATTTGTTTTTCACTACATATGCGGCAATATGTCTATTGGTTATCCCGTTAACCATAAACAAAAAATTTATGATTTAAGTAAATTTTAAAATTTGTTGGTGTATTTATTAGTTTTAGAAATTATTTTAATAGAAGTTTAAAAGGAAAAACATGGGTATGCTGGGGCTTTAAAACGAAATAGAGCTTACTTCTTTAAACATTGTAACGACACATTTTTGCGCTACGCTAGGATAGTACTCGCGACGTTCAGGGTTCGTTACAAAAAAAATTAGTTTTACTAATAACATAAGTAACACTTTCGTTTTACTAATCATTTTTATTATAATCCACTCTTAAATTTAGCTTAAACTTATACTTCTGCACTATTGAGTACGCCAAGGACGATTCACCGTTTCGCGGCCTTCAAGAGTTCTCGCAGGTCGATACCTACTCTCCGCCGGCTAGCCTACTACTTCTCACACTGGAGCGAATAAGATTCTGGTCCAGTCTGAGCAGAACAGTTTGCCTGTCCACCAATTTTCAACTAGTTGCGGTTGTCACGAATAAAATTCTGAGACAACCTAAATTGGTGTTAGCTTTTTCCACGACTTTGAGGCCGTCCTGTTTAGCTAGGGCGAATAAAATTCTGGCCTGGCTGAAGAACGCGGCCTTGCTCTGTCTACCGTCACCTAGGCAAATAAAATTCTGGCCAGGTGAAGCAGCGACTGAACTGGTTTGGCGTAAACCGTAGTTATACTCAATTAATTCGAAGCCGAATAAAATTCTGACTTTGATTAGCTGAGCTGAAACTATTCGCAAGACTGTTTAAATTAAGTTGAATAAAATTCTAACTTACTTAAAAGAAATCTTGCCCGGTTGCTTGCCCATGGCTCACTCCCCAAAATACTAAATTATACCACTTTTATATGTCTCTGCCAGGCGCACATATACACCCGTACCACTAAACGCCAGCTGTTTGCGATAGTTTAGGGTTATGTTTAATGGTATGTTTTCTCACGGATGTATCCTCTACATGCCAATAGGTGGCGCTTCTTAAATGCTATTCTTTGTCTTCAAAATAATAACATTACAATTTTCATTACACAAATAATAAATGTAATTATAAAATACGAAAAGTATATAATGGAATTCATTTAATAATAATGTTCTCTTTTCAAAAAATTATGAAATTCTTTAAACAATAAAAGTTAAGAAATGTGAAGAATGTTTACAGTTTAATTGATTATCTTATGTGGTCCAAAAACAAGCCTGCCTACTTTTGATCGTCACAAAATAAAGTGTCTTATTCTTTTGCGTAACGTGCGTCGGTCTATTAAGTAAATCAAAAACATAAGATGTCACTTAAATGACATTATAAGCTTCTTTTATTGAAAAGTAGCAGTATAGTTGTTGTTTTCAAAGACGCCATTAATTATTATATATTAACATCCTCAAATATCCTCAATTTAAGTAATTTTTTGGTTTTTTGTTTAGCTCTTTAATATTCGTAACACCTTCATCTAATTATAGTGAATTTGTTTTAGGTAAAATACTATAAATAAACTATATTAAAAAGGCAAAGCTTTTATCTTAACAACAGTAGAAAATTAAACAGCAGTACTTTCCTGAAAATTTACCACAGTTCTAAAATCAGCGCTGACAATCAGTCATATTACAAATTTGTAAAATTCAATATTAAAATAAAAATTTTAAATTAATAATGATGTTAGATGATGCCATAAATTGGCATAAGGAATTGCAGCAAAACATGTACCATTCCACTAAATTTTCCTTTCGTACCTTCCAAACAAATAGCACCGAACAATATAATTTTGTTATATAAATGGGAATATTTTGTATTGCTGGTTGACACTGTGTATGTAAAATTTTATATTTATTTACTAAATATTCACAAAATTTCATTTGTACATGTTTAATCCATTAAAATGTTAAAAATCTCAGTCACGTTTTAACACAATTTCAAAAATAAATGAATATAAAGAAAATAGTGTGACAAACAAAATCATACTTAAAAATGCTGTCAAGCGTTAACTTCTGCATGAGCATTTGGTTTGATGACTGTCGAACAAAATGGGCTAGAAAAACTAAATTGAATTTAAATGATTGTTATTATTGATTTAATATTTTTAGAAAATAATTTTATTTAAATAATCCATGGAAAGTATTTTCAAATTGAAAACTGTGGCATATAATACAATAGGCATATGGCAATAGAGTTTAAATTATTTTCATGATAATGGCCATATTTGATTTAATCTTTAACGAACATGCTAAAAATTGTTCAACATTAGCGCTTATTAGGACATGAACCAAAATCCATCGTGTATGTAAAAAAAAGGATTTCAGTTTCAGAAATTCATCTTCAGTATTTAAACTTAAAATAAAATAAAATAAGCAGCATAATAGTAAAAACATATACCCTTTACATCTGAACTGCTTGCCGTAAATATAACTTTTCAGGCTAATAGTTAAAAGATGTAAGATACATAGAACAAATGTTCGAACGACTAAAATCCTCGAGTTGTACAGGACCCAGAGCGATCTCTTCAAGTGAAGAAATAGATTCAGCGTTAACCGTACACAAACTGATTTACGTAGTAATATAAATTAAAAATTTTAAGGCATTGGGAAGAGTTTCCATATTATATGAACTCTTGGATAAATTACTTTCACAAAACACTGGCGCACAAATGAAAAATCGAACTTAGCAACAACTATGTTTAGAAATAGAAATACCACCTGTTTATAGTAATGCGAAAAGTCATGAGCAGCGCAAGAAAAGTTATCGTTGAATTTTTGGCAAAAGAATTAATTAAGAAAAATAAAATCTTAGTTAAGAATTAATTCTTGTGTTTTGACGATTTACGTTCCGAATCAAATCGGGATAGATAAAAGTTGGGAAAGTTATCATCCAAATAAGAACAAGTCATATTCTGTTGGATACTTTGGGGTGTTAATCCTATTGAAGGAGAACAGATGCTCCTGTAGGCTAGTAGGTAGTGTAGTAGCTTGTCAGCATTGTAGTTGTGGGTTCGATTCCCTACGAAGCCCTTGGTTTTTTTCACTACAAAAATAAAAATTTACTGTTGGTGAGGCTGCTCAGCGATGAAGGCATAGTCACTGGTCGCTGTGCTGTCTTAAATACGACAATTAATTTCCGACTATCCTTCTACTTTCACCACCTGTTTCATCTCTTCTCTATCCCTTTCCTAAAGAATGTAGCACGGTACTTGACTAAATAGGCATAGTTGCCTGAAGTGCTACTTCTCTTTAAAAAATGCTGAATTGTAATTTTGTTTATTATTTATTTTAACTGCACAAAGTAGTAATAAATAAGTTAATACATTTTTATTATAGTAACAAACTTTGAATGATTTTAAATTTATAAATACATATCAATATTCTTTTATTCAAAATTATTATTTGTATGTATTAAATTATTAAACTTTTAGTTTAAATAATAAAAAATCAATTCTAAAAATTATAATTTGTAAGTTCCTTTGATGCTAAAGCTAGACAATAGGATCTATCCGCCTGCAATTAGACCAAGAAAGGGGTGTCTCTTTTTTTAGTCAAGTATATCCATGCTGGTTACTATAGATTGAGAACAGTTTCTGAACTGACGGCCTGTCAAGTATTTTATATGTAGTTGGTTTGCGATTTCAACATAAATAGACGGACGCCTGAACACAAGACTGCGGTTAATCTCGATTTTCATAAACGAATTTTGTTTAGCAATGAAGCTCATTTTTATTTGAATAGATGCATCAATGAACAAAGCTGCCATATTTGGAGGGATAATCCTCAAGTATATGTTAAAATACCGCTGGTGCTCAGAGCGTTACGTTTAATTGTGACCGCTATAAAAACAAGGTTGCTGGCTTTTTCGATCATCAATTGAATAACTATAATGTCTAGAAGTGTGTGTTTTTAAGGGGGCAACATGTTATGCAGCTCGTGACACAACTGATTTATTGAAGGAAACATTTGGTAACCGAATAGTTCGTATTATGACCCATGGATTAGTCTCCAAGAGGCCGAGAGACCTCTGTACGAATATTTGAAGTCACTAGCCCAAAACGGTTGATCACTTGTAGGAAAGCTTTCGCTATATTATTGACGATATACGTATACAAATGTTAGAAAAAGTCATCCAAAATTTGACCTCCAGATTAGAATATGTCTGAGCTAACCATTGGTGTCATATGCCAGAAGACATACTTGAATTACGATGCCAGTACATAATCTTTCAAGTTGATTGAAGTGTGTTTTAATTTTGCTGACGTATGTGACTGCATGTTTCACGATTTCGTCGTTTATATAGGGTCCGCCATATAACTTTTTTTTTTTAATTTTATAAACAAAACAACACAGCTTTGGCTGTGTGGCATGTCCTGTTGAAACCAAATGTTGCCAATATCCTCCCCTTCAATTTTTGTGAACAAAAATTCGTTCAACATGGCTCGATAATGATCGCAATGGCCACTTCCGTAAAATGGCCCAATTATGCCTCTGGACCAAAATCCGCACCAAACAGTGACTCGTTTTGGGTCCGTCGGCTTTTAATGTATGCAGGTTTTTTGAGTCCAAATGCGACAATTTTTGTTGTTTACATACCCGCCAAGATCAATGAGCGTCATCTGAAAAGATGATTTTTTTTTTCAAAATCGGCATTTTCTGTAAGTCGATCGCAGGCCCACTTAGCGAAGCATTGTTCAGGCGTATATTCGTTCAGCAGAAGGATAAAATTAATTATCTGTCAAATCAATCATGAGCTAAGAGTTACCATTCACGAAATAAGCGCTAGTTGAAAAAAAAAACGTTAGATGGCGGACCCGATATATAGCCTGCTTCATCTTTATAGATCTTTTTGAGGTACCAGGTAGCACCAGCATTTACTGGAAGAATTTTCTTGTGGTATCTTTAAAATGAATGCAATTTTTCGTAACTCTATTCTACTTTTTATTTCACATGTTTTATTTTAGTAATGATAATGCGACTATATGTTATTTTAGTTGCACAATAAACCAACTGTCGAAAAACGAATATAATTTGGTATAATTAAAGCATATCCCTGTATTAATTTTTCTGCTGCTGATAGGTTTGATTATTTATTGAAAATACTTCAGTTTAAAATAATGCTGACTAAATGAGAATTAAACATCAAACCGATTTCTTGCAAACCTGCTGCCAAGGCTAGCGTTTAAGCTTTTTTGGCTATTTTGCTTGATTAGCTCAAAACACGGTTTAATAGTAACTACGAAACATGGTTCTAACAAATCTATCTGTTTGTAACACTTTAATCGGGATATTTCAATATTTTAATAAAATAATTACATATTTCTTTAGCTATGCTCATGTTTTTTCCAACTTGTGTAAATCTTGTTTAAATATTTTTTTATTTAACTCTTACTTAATGCTGTAAATTTGTTCACAATTTATTTATATTTATTTTAGTCTTTTTTGTTCTCTTCTATATAGTATATGTAGTTATTTATACTCGACAACAATGCCAACAAAAAATACGCATAAAAAATGGAGAACTAACTTTGTTAATCACTGTTAATATTTCTTCGAGCATAAAATGTATAAACGCGGTTACAGGTGGGAAATACCAAAAAGTTTTTTTTATTTAAGCCAACACTGCTCGAATATTTAACAACTGCCACTATTGCATCTTCACATGGATTCTGCAATAACAGTAACAGAGGCAAAACTAAAGTTTAAAACTCCTCTTATGGCACCGTAACGACTGCTATACAACTGAGCACTACTTCGTGCTTTAACTTGAAACAAATTGTTTATTTTAATTTTTGTTTTACGTTTTTGTTTTATTTTTTCTATTAGAAAATTCTTCTTGCCACTGTAAAGTTTTCTTTTACTCTTTTTATTTATTATATTTTTTCTTGATTTTACCTGCGAAAACCTTGAAGTTTAGTTTTGCGTTAAATTATAGTTTTCAGGTACACAAACTTTTAGTTTAAGTTTATCTGAAAAAAATGAACTTTAACGTTTTAATGTTTTTACTTAAGATTATTTAAATTTTATGTAAATGATATTGACTAAAAAAGATTTTAAGAAAACTGAATTAAAAACTACTAATAATAATAAGTTAAAGTTAATGTTTTCCTTTTTAAATAGTCAGGAAAGCGATGAGGTAGTAATTATTAGTTGAGAGTCGAACAAATTTGTATACTTGGCCCTTTACGAAGGCAGGAATTTTTTAAAGTAATATTGTAATATTGTAAAATTATTAAAAAAGGCTTTGTTTTTAATTCCTTATTTCTCTGCCTTAGAGCTTCCCAATAGAAGCTCCTAACACTTTTGTTTATTGAATAATTTACATGGCGATCCTGCCAGCCTGGCAGTAAAAAGGGCTACAAAAGTCAAAGCACCTTTCCAGGACCTCAGGAGAGTGCTCAAAAAAGCAGGCTTTTTGAGAATAGAGATTATCCTCCTGGCCAAAAGGCAAAGCACACTCTAGGAAGAAGGAAGATCCAAAAGGCCAAAAGGCAGAGGAGAACAACAACAAGAAAAAATTTTTTTATATATATAGCAGTACAATTATATTTGCACGCTCAGAGCCTGTAAAGGTTAACCGCTCGAGTCAAAATGTTCTCTGTAACTCCAAATATTAATACGGGGCAATAATAAAAAAAAATAGAGAAAAGTTAAAAGAAATGGCCTATAATTAGAATATGATAAATCAACGTGTGATAAAATCCCTCGTGAGGATTAGCTGCCACAGCTTCCCGTAAATTGGTACGTTCCAGCGGTGGTTTTAAAAGACCTCACCGTGTTATCCTTCCAACGTTTAGAGCGTGGAATTGCGCACGGCAATTTGCGCACTGTTTCCAATATGGTGCTTTTGGCGCTTCAATGGAGCACTGCGAAACTACTAAATGCGCATAGGAAAGATCCAGGTTCGGCTCCTAGCAGGATAAACAAAAGTCTTAGGAGCTTCAATTGGGAAGCTCTTAGACCATAATTGAAAACAAAGCAATATTTTTCTTTTAATATTTACACTATTACTTTTACTGCATTCTAAATTAATTAATTGCATCTTTCTTAGCTGTGAATACGTTTATCTCATTAAACCTTGTTTACTTATCATACAATTTAACAAATTTTTCAGCAGGTGTGAGTATCTACTGGATAGCTGGCATATGTGAAGTTACTGACAAGATAATTGTTCCAACTCAGCTATGTTTTTACCATGCTTGCTGCACAATACTGCTTAAATTTCTATTAACTATTTTTTTATAATTTTTATCTCTATACTACTGTTTTTTATACATAATTTCCTTAAATATTTATTTATCTGCTGTAATGGACAAACCCTATTTCTTCTAAGATCCAGAAAATTTGAATTGGTATTTCCTATCTATTCAACTTGTTGTATAACTGCTAAACAAAAATTATTTTAATAATAAGTTGTTTGAATTTGTTTCGCCGCTAAGTGAAATACTGTTGTCCTTCCCCACGGTACAATTTGTCATTACTGTTCATTTATTTAGTTTGATCAGCGATCGCTTTTGGTGCTATGACATAATTCTCACGGCTTGAAAATGAAGTCATCGCATCGAAAGCTCTCACCGATTGTACCGAACAAAAGCCAATAACGACGGTTTTTACCGATGGGAATGACAACAAAAATTATTTTTGTTTCGTTTTTCAAAAGCCTCGCCGGTTATTGATTAATGATTTTATGCATCCGAATACATTAACACCGTAACCGTATGTTTAGAATTCAGCGACTGACTGTGAGAAACGTTCAAATAACTTGAATTGGAAGTTATCGAATTAACAATCATTGTTAAAATAACTGCTTAAAAATTATTGTTGCCAACTTAACTTAACTTTTACAAAAAGAGAAAAAAAGTGTAAATAAATATTAAAATATTTTTTTACTAAAATCAATTAGTAACAATGTAGCTAATTTTGCTGTAATTTCATCGATATTAAATTAAAGACATTGATAAGGAAGCTACTTGTACAAAAGTTAATTGATCTACATATTGTAGTTCTACAGTTATATTTCAATTTGTAGAGGAACTACCACGTTGAATCTTCCGATGCGAACATCTTTTTTTGAGAAATCAATCCAGCTATTGAAGTTTGCAAAAAAAACAGCAATAAATTGTTAGTGGCTATAGAAAATATCACGCTCACTGTACATTAATAATAAAGTTACTTTTTAAAAATTCCAAAATAACTCCCGATTACAGGATTTAAAATAAATATTCGTAATTTGTCTGGAAAGTGCCATGAAATAGTATATATGTAACTAAATTTATACAAAATTTGCAAATAACTTATAATGGTGTTCTAAAAAAAATAAAATTTTTAAACATTTACAACAGTAAAAATTTAATTAAAAGTTTAATTATAAATGTGGGTTTCAATGTATTTCCTTTATCAAAAAAACCGTATCGAAACTGCCTGTTAAAATTCTCAGCATATTAAAGTTACTAATTTGATACCATAATTTAAGATTTTTAATTTTACTTATGTGATAAAATTGGCTGCAGCCTGGCTTTCTTTGAACATAGAGTGGTTGTAGTTATAACTTTTTTTGTTAGACTAGTTGATATAATACATTTATTGGAATATATTGTTGAATATTATATTATTCGGTTATTTCCTTTAATAAATGTTTTGCTATATTGAGTAGAGCCAGTACTTAATAGTTTTAAATTAAATTAAACGATTTATACACTCTCAATACACACAAATTAAACACGATGGCAACTTCACCAATGTAATGCCTAGCAGATCCCTTGTTTTTTTCTGTCTTTTCTCAACGATGTTTCAGTTTTGATTCCACATATGTGCCAAGCAAGTGGCACATTTTTAATCAGTTCTCGCATATATAAGAATATTCTACTTTAACAGAATTCCATACTGTTACTGTTATTATCATTCAGTATAAACGCCTTATTGGATGTGTGTTTTCTTTTGTTCTGTGTTAGTTGTGTTTATTTTCTGTTTTTTAAGTTTTTTCCTAGAATTGATAATAAGCATGTTGTTGTTGTCTTGTGTGTATAAGATTACTTAGAAATCTACGCAGTTTGTCAAACACACAATATAGGTCATTTTGTTTAATTTTTTTTACCGATAATTATTTTCTTTTAAAACTTAAACAAATCATTTTCGTACCACGCTCTTTACTTTAAACATTTTAATGAATCCATATAAAGTTAGCTAATGGATTTATTAAGACATTCTTTAATGGAACTGCTTATTTCTTTGCCGCCGTCTACCTTGTTTGGATAAATTGAATAAATTGTTTTTAACTCTTCATTGAAACTTAACTTTGAACAGAACTTTCTTTAGCCGTCGTTGCCATCTCACTGAATACAACAATTTCCCTTATTTTTATGAACACGAAATTTAAATACTCTAGCTATAACGATATGTCGGATATGCGAATTTTATTTACTATTCTTAAAGTTCTTTTGAACACGTTTACGTTTAATGAGGAAATTGTTATAAAATCGAAGTTAAAGTTTCAATAAAAATGAATAATTTACAGTAGTTATTACTTTAGGGTCGCCCTGTATATGTTTGAAGTTAAAAAATTACCTGCAGGTACTCAGAAGGACGATTGTGTTGTTCGAAAATATCCGACAATGTCATCAATAATAAGCCAAAATTGAGTTGTTAGCATCTCACGATAGTGTGATCCAATGACCGTTGCAGCATTTCCAACCCCATCTTCGAAAAAAAAACGGACCCTTCACGACTACATTTGGAACTATACAGTGATATGTTGAGCGTGTAAAGGCTTCTCAATAATCGCCCTAGGATTTTCAGAAGCTCAAATGCGGCAATGATGCATGTTGCACAGCCTGACAAGTGAAAATGGATTTCGTTTGAAAAAATTATTTTTTGAGAAAAACCAGCTGGTGGCTTCTGAATGATTGAGCGATCCCCGCGACGTTGTAAACGGTTGCTAGTTTTTAATTTATACACCAGTTGAACCTTGTAAGGCTTCAAAGTTAGAACCTTACGCAAAATTCGCCAGATGGTATTTTTAAGGTTACCTCAATTTTTGAGAACCTCTTGGAATTAGCAAATTTTGGTCTGCCCTAACACTGTGTGTCACGGCTACGGTGATTTCAGTTGAACGACAACGTCGAACACGTGTTGGTGTTCGCCCATTTTGTATCGAGCCTGCCGATTTTGATGACCTAATTCTTAATAGCGCTCTCTGAGGGGCGATTGTGTTGTTCGAAAATATCACGAAATTTACGTAATGAAACTTTAACAGAACCACCATTTTTATAGTGGATTTTAGTTATTTTAATGCAATTTTCGTGCGAAATTGAATTTATTGCAACAATTGCCAATAGACCCACTACGAATATGCCAAAAAACCTAAATGTCAAAACCATTATGTTGTTGGTGTTGCCATATTTTAAAAACAAACTTCTTGTTGAAATACCTGATTTCAGGCAAATATTTTAAAAATTGGCTTACAGTCTTAATTTGCATGACATTGTTCCTTTTTCTTTTAACTACACACATTCTCGTTATAAGGCAATAGGAAATGAGTTATATGTGAAGAAAAAAATTAAAATCATTGTTAAAAGATTCAGATTTTCTGCAAAAACAAAAAAAAAGTTGATAAAAGTACTTCTTTGTCTTAAGTTGTAAGTAGTAGAGAACTTTTACTTAAGTTCTTTGCAAATATTTGTAAGGCTTTTTATGAGCTACAACAGAAAGCGTATTTAGAAGTTTATTGTTTTAAGTACTTGGAAACAATGCAGCAAGAAATTGCGACAGATTAGCAAAAAGTACAGCAAAAACAATAGCGGCAAATGTAGAAGACTCAAAAATAAAACTTAAAGATTTATATCATAGGCGGCTATCATGTTCTACTGTATGTATTTCTCAAGTGGATTTTGTGATAAAAAAGACACATCATTCGAAGTTCATTACACTGTCATATAAATTTAATAATTTATATAGTCCATTAAAATTGCTGGTTAATAAAATTAATATAGAAAAATTTATGACTTAACAGAACAATATTTAATGGTTTATGCTTTATTATAAGTCTTTTCTAATATTAGGTAAAAATTATGCTTTAATTAAATAAAGACGCAATGTATAGTAGCATCAAATATTAAATACAACTAGATAATAATTATTTATAATAAAAATGAATTTATATCTCAAATTTGCTACAACACGCTATTCTTCTCACATGTTTTGACCCATACAATTTAATCACTTAAAATTTTTGAACATTTTCTTTATAAAGAAATTCGATTTAACGACTTATGATTAAAACCTTCCATCAATTATTTACCATATATTTTACGTATAGATCTGTCTTCGGAAGTGGTGGTGCACCTCTTACCACGGGTAATATAGGTATTAGGGAATCAGAAGCTCTTGATGTTCTTGGTATGAAAATTCAGTGTAATTTTCTAAAACTGTGTAAGAGAAACTTCACTTCATCCGATCTTCGTACTATCATACCACCTATATCCGTCCAAAAATGGAATACAACCCTCATGTATGGGCCGGCACCCCAAAGCGTATTCTGGAATTGCTCGACCGAATACAGAAGAACGCCAAGAGGCTCAATGAGGATGGTAGGGTATCCAACTCTATTTATTCCCTAGAGAATTGACTTAATGTAGGCTGTATTCGTTTTATAGCAGAACAGTCCATATGTTTAATAAACTCCCTCCAGAGGTCTTTCTGTCACCTTCAATGTAGGAAAATTCAAATCGAATCTCCATAAACACTACTATCTCTTTCCACCACCCCATAAATAAATTTTCAAGTTCTGGTACAATGCATTGCATGAATAGGGGTCTTTCCCTGAGTGCTAGTCCGAACGAAAAGAAGAAAAAAATATAAAAAAAATATAATACGGCAATACTTTGCATACATTTCTTTATAAAGACAGACAAAATATCTAACTGCTAACATAGTGTTTCGTATATTAATAGAATAATAAGAGAAGTTAGTTTACTCATATTCAGCAGTCGTATTGGCTACGTTGGTAATGTTTTTAGCGTATTTGTGAAATAATGGATTATAGTTCAAAACTCAACATATTCAATAGAAAATTCAATTCAAGCCATCTGGATTTTTAAAAAACAATTATTGTTGTGCATTAACTCAACAAGAAAATCATGGTGAAAACTTAAAGGAGTCAGTTAGAAGTGGAGGTAACATTATACCATCATCTCATTTAAGTCCGTCATATTATGGCGCTTGTTATATAAACTACACATCGAGTGGCTTGAGTTGTACAGAAATGGAATGACGAAAAGTAAATCGTTAAATTATAGTTTGGTATATTTATAGAGCCAGAAATGGAAGAAATAAAAAATAATTGAAATAGAGATAAATAAAAAATTATATTGTTACGTTTATTCCTTTAAAAAAACATTTTGTTGTTATTGAATATTGAGTTCGCTTATTTAAAAATAATAACCCAGCACTTTAGATTTTTAAATTAAATTAAACGATTTATTTACTTTCAATACATACCAAATAAGCACAATGGTAACTTTGTTGCTTAATTTACTGATGTTGTTATTATCATCCAGTGTAGGCATCTGCTTATCTGTGTGCTATTTTTTACTCGGTGTTATTTTTTTATTTTCTGTTGTTTATCTTATTTTGTAAAATTTTTTAAAAATATGTTAATGTTTTCTTGTGTGTATAAGATTTCTTGGAAAACTACAGAGTTTAAAAAACACACAATAGGTCCTTTCGTTTATTTTTTTACTGATAATTATTTTATCTTCAAACTTAAACAAGTCATCCTCGCAAAAAATATGCTGGTTACAGCGGTCTTGAGTTAAGGAAAAATTTTAGTATTTTGCTTACGGTTCTACGTTGTACTAGCGTCCGCAAATGCTTTCATTTCAGACATTAAAAGCGCTTTTTACTTACAAATAAATGATTGTGGGAAGATAGTGAATAAGTAAAAATCGAAAGGCATCATTACAAAATAAGTTTATAATTCAATGAAAAATTATAAATCGCGACGGATGATATTCACAGTTTAAACAAATAGCTTGATGTGGTATCCTACAAGATGTTTATTAACGACTATGATAAAGTTAAAAACATATAATGGTAACATCTATCACATTTCCGAATGGTACTCTTTCCACGTAAAAGCAGTTTGTCATTTCTCTCTACACGGCAACTTAAAATATGTCCGATTGGCGAAATGTCGTTAAAAAAAAGAAAGAATATTGTGAAACTACACGTTTAGTACTTTGAAATACTTTTGGTGAGGGACTGTGACGTAAATGAAACATAAATAGAGGTATAGCATCCTAAATATAAAATAAAATAGAAAATGCAATGTGTAAATTATTACAGCTACACTTAACAACTAAAGAGTTTATGGGTATAAAAAGTGGATTAATTATACTAACCAATTAAAAAAATTATTTTTGAATTGTCTTAAAGTTGACGTGAATTGAATAAAACGTTCATGATTATTTTTATTGAAAAAATTTTAAAAGGACTTTCAGAATAAGAAATAAAATGTATACATCCTGAAAAATAAAGCTCATAGAAAACTATTCAGCATGATCAGCTTTAAAAGACCCAACTTTCTATATACTGAACAAAATTTTGCTCCTATTAAAATTTAATATGTTTTCAATTTCAGAATTAATTAAATTTTATTTAATGTAAATATTTTACAATTAAAAAATTTAGAAATTTTTTTTTAGAAATTTTTTAAACAAGATTTTTTTTAAACAAAATATATAGATTAAGATGATTGAAATTTTTATTGAACTACGAAGAGAATAATGAATGAAAATAATGAATGAAAAATAATATCTGATAAATGTCCACCGCGACCACGCTGATAGTTATCGATTCTATCATGAAAGTTTTTAATCACATTTTGGCAAAAAGGCGATTCTATTTCGTTGATCACATCACGGATTTTGTATTTTAAGGTTGAAATCGATTCGAATGGCTCCTTATAGACTCTATCCTTAACACAGCCCCACAACAAATTATCTAGGCTGGTCACCTAACTGCTGATTATCGTAAATTAAGCGTTCCGTACATTTATTAGTTATATAAATTCTTGTATATTTTTCAATTAAATATGTATTTTAGTTGAATAAATGATAAATTTATTTAAATTTCTATCTGAAAAAAAAATAAGAGCCTTAAAAGTTGCAAAAACTTATTTCTCTTAATTTATTGATTTGAAAAAAAGTCTATTAGCTATAGTATCCTTCAAATAAATTAATTAACTTTCAGATTCTGTTTATTATTATTTTTTTTATTTATTTATTAACTATCATAGGTACATTATCTTTAACAATATTTATAGTTTTTGAGTTTCTATCATTAAGATATTTCAGCAAATTATCACATTTTCATTATTATTAAAAACTTATTAAATACATCAATTTAATAGGAAAAGATAGTAAAAACCTAAGATATAATATAAAAAAAAAAAAAAAAAAAAAAAAAAGGGAATGAGTTGAGAAGCTTTAAGACAACACCTAATGGATACTTTACTTGAGAGCAAAGTTAAAATCAAATGTTATCAAATCAAACCTCTCAGATGGGCGTAGCTCGACCTTCTGCATTTTTCTCTAAATGACAGCGCCATGTCAGTTATGAAATTTACAATCGTCTTTACATTTGCTTTTGAATGCAATTCGACAGTTGGGAATCTTGAAGACAGATTGTAAATTATTTTTAAATTCTTATTCTGTATTAATTGTAGCTTTTTAAGGTGTGATTTAGCACATTCATACCAGATTTGGCAGCCATACGTAAGAATTGGTCTTATGCACATTTTAAAAAGTAGTAATTTATTTTTAAAATTCAATTTTGACTTCCTATTCAAAATGGGATACAAAGATCGTCCGCATCTGATTGCTCTAAGACGTGCACTCTCAATGTGCTCTTTGAAACTCAGTTTCTGGTCTAATATAACTCCAAGATATTTTACGGATTTTGTGAACTCTATTTCATTACCTTGAATCCTGAGATTTTTAGTAGGAAATCTCCTAGGAGACTTGTTGTAGGGAAACAGAATGGCCTGAGATTTATCTTCATTAATCTTTATTTTCCATTTAGAAAAATATTTTGTAGTTGTTATCAAAGCGTTTTGAATCCTATTCACAATTGAATTCGAAACTTTACCGTGACAGATTATTGCGCTGTCATCAGCATAAAATGCCACGTCGTTGCCTCTGGAAATTTTGAAATCGGAAATGTACAGAGAATAAAGCAATGGTGATAGAACAGAACCTTGGGGAACACCAGCTGGTATGTTACGCAGGGTTGATTGATTTCCTTCAACATCAACCAAAAACTTTCTGTCCTTAAGGAAATTCTTTAGAAGTTTTGTTAGGTATAAGGGAATATTCATTTTGTTAAGCTTGTATAAGAGGCCTTTGTGCCAGATAGAATCTGTTTATTATTATCTATTTTGTATTTCAAAAAAACATATAAATATACGAATATTTATGCCACAAAGTTTTATAATATATTTTTAGTTTTTGTATTTTTTTTTTTTTTGTAAAATAATATAAAAAATATATTTGGAAATTATTTAATATCAACATCAGTTAGAGCACGAAACTGCAAAATTAAAATATAAAAATACCGTAGTTTAGTATGTGAGTAAAACTTTTCCCAATAAAGGACCCCTAAATTTTGTATATGAACAAATTTTTATCCATACGATTTTCACAAACTCATACAAATAGTTGTGCATATTCACTGGTTAGCTGTGGTTAAAATGTGTGAGTAAAATTGTAAGAGCTTCTTTTACAGCGGCGTGCAATACAGTTCAAAATAAATTAAAGGTAGAAATTGCTTGTTTTAAGAATTGAATTGGATTATCGTTAGGTGATTTAAGCTTAATTCGAGCGACCTCATACTGCTGTTTCTATTATCAGCAGTGTGAAGTCTAAGGAAACTTCATATCGAGCATATCTTAATTCGTGAAATTTTACTTTGAAATCCGCATAAACTTAAAGAAGGTTTGACTTAAACCATTCCTTTGTTACACTGTATATTATTTACTAAAGATGACAACTTTAAAACCATTTCCTGACTCTTCTTTTCAATGACTTTTTCCGCTTATTTAAGTTTTCGATACAAAATTGAAATCGCTAAATAACGTTTCTGTTATTGAAAATAATCTTGTTTTCCCTGACAGAGTTATACCTTTCTGGGCCATTTATTATTCCACATCTCAGTAGATTAAAAATAAAATTTTGCGGCGTAGAGCTCAAAAAAGCAGCTTTTTTATAATATGCAATCCCAGACTTTTCGGGCTTGCGCAAGACTACGTAAAAACTTTTCTATGGAGCGTATTTAAATACGCTGCTCATTACCTTACAGCAAAATATATTATAGAACTTCACAAATTCTTAAAATGACATAGGTGCCCCTGTAGGCTAGTAGGTAGTGTGCTAGCTTATATGACTTCTGATTGTGGGTTCGATTCCCAAAAACCTTGGTGTTTTTCAATACAAATAAAAATTTACTGGGGCTGCTCATTGATGAAAACACTGGTCACTGAGCTGTCTTATACGACAGTTAATTTCCGTAATTATCCTTCTACTTTCACCACCTGTCTCATATCCTCTCTATTTCTTTGCTAAATAATGTAGCACGGTGCTTGACTAAATAGGCATTGTTGCTGAGGTGCTATTTCTGTTACAAAAAAAAAAAAACATAACGAAAGGGCAATTATACTAATTATTCGCTAACTATTAGTTAATGCCTTAGAAACCTAGCAAAATTGTACTATTTTACTTAATTTAGTTCTTCTCAATCAAACTGAAACCGTAAGGGACATCTTGCCTTGTGTTATCAGAGTGTTATATTTTACTTTTGACACTGTTAGAATAGTATTGTAATCATACTTTATGACTGTGGTTTAGTAACTCCAAATTGAGTTTATTTTTATTTAGCAGAACTAATTTCATTGTATATTATTTTGACCTTAAATCGTAAAAAACACATGTGAAGGGGGGGAGTATGGAGTTATTACCACACAGGCACAAACAAACGTGTTTTTTTGTTACTAAATTAAGATCATTTTAGGTATTATAAAATAGCTTTTTCCTTTGTTATAGAGTTATAAATATAATCAATTTCTTAATTAAGTTTTGGTTATTTCAATTTAATTTTGGTTTGTGTAAAATTTATAACTTAGTCAATTAAAGTTTTTAAATTGTAAGGACATTTTTAAGTTTCCGTTTTTTAAATCTTTTATAATAAAAAGAAAAAATAGAAAAGTTTTGAACTTTGTTATAATGTGTCATTCTCTTTTAATAAATTTTTGAAACGAATATTGGCAAATATTGCTTTTCAAGATTAAATGGTATAGCTCTAAAGCAGAGCGGGCGGTACAAATGACAATGCTATTTTTGATAATGATTATACACATTAGATTAAAATCGCCAAACCTTATTGTATTATCTAGATATTATCTAAAAGAGTAAAAACTTCACACTATTATTATCGGTATAGTGTCTGCTGGTTACAGGGCTATATCTGTAGGATTGTTAAAACTAGAAGTATAATTTTTTATTGTTGGAACTGCAGGAGGTTGGTTGACACTTTAATTTTTCAATTATAAACAATTGAGAAATAAAATCAATATTTAATATTTGACATATGAATATAGGGATGGGTTAATATGGACATGTAACAAGGTGTGATAACTAATATTAAAACTGCAATTGATGGAAGACTATCGACTGAGCAAAATGAGTTATAAGTAAAATGAAATGACGTTAGAGAATGAAAAATTCTTAAAGTTCAGATTACCGTCAGCTAACAACTGAACAATTAAATTTTCATATTGTTGTATTCTAAGTAAATATTACTAAGTAAAAATTTCTTTTATGTCAAATATGAAAAAAAGATTTTAAATAATAAATTTTATTGATAAAAATTATTTGCTCAAATGATCAGCATGTTCTCTAGATACCTAGAATATATTAATCATTAAAATTTTTACACAGCAAAAACGTAATGATTATTAGGATCAGTCAAAATTAAGGCAAACCTAACAAATGTTGCACTGACCCTAAATTTTAATTCTGCTTTTTAAATTGTTGTTAACTTTTAATAATATCAAATTAATGTGTTTAATACAATATAAAAATAATTTTCAGTATTTTTTGCATATTTCATAAGGCTTCACTGCATTGATATGCTATTTTAACATTAATAAAATAACAAAATTATAGTGCGTTAAAAGCCATTATATTTTCTCATTTTTTTCAGCATAGAAAACAAATACTTATTATTTATTATTTATTATTTTTTTTTTTTTTTAACAAAAATTTCAATAACTAGGAGCACTCAATATTAAAAAGAAAACTTTATTTTTGACTAAACCAATTATGAACTTATTTGAAAGTATTTAAAAAAGTTTTTAGGATATCAAATTTATAAAGTTTTATAATCGTTTGTGTTATATAGGCCAATAATAAATGAATGCAGTTAATTGTCAATAATTTAACAAATTTCATATTTAAACTTTAACCTTTAAATTCTTGTGTTTTTTGCTCTGCACAAAGATTCTAAATTTATTTGTTTCATAAATCATCATTTCATGTGGTTACTTTTCTTATTTGGTTTTCAAATATTTTTCCTACAATTTTATTTAAGCTTCCATATACCTATCAGTTGTTTTGTAAAAATAGCATGATGCTTATTTGTCTATTTGCTATCGTATATATGATTTAGATCACGATTTAACATAAGAGGATTTTATAGAAAACATAAGGGCCATTTAATGCCAGTGCTAAGGAATCAACAACTGCAAAATATCTGACAACTATATTATATGTCTGCTTTTACGTTGTTGTTTCTTAATTGAAATAAATTTTAAATTATTTACAAAATCGAAGGTCGTCCTATTAGACTTTAAAAGATTAAAATATAATAAGTGGAAAATAAATCCGCTTTATAAGAAACAAAAAATATTTCGATTATTTATGGAAATTCAAAATCACTAACACGTATTTTTGCCGCAAAACTCTTCACATTAGCATGTTCCGTAAGGCAAATTTTCCATAGCTCTTTTTACGGATTATGTTTCTATTTTATTAAGTGTTTAAAAGCTATTAGTGTCAAAACTATTATTATCAAATAAAGGTGCCCCTGTAAGCTAGTAGGTAGTTACTAGCTTACAAGAGTTGGGGTTGTGGGTTCGATTCCCAACTAAGACCTTGATTTTTCTTTCACTACAAATAAAAATTGACTGTTGGTGGGGCTGCTCAGTGATGAATGAATCGTCACGATATACGATACGATAGTTAATTTCCGTAACTATCCTACTACTTTCGTCACCTGTCTCATCTCTTCTCTATCCCTTTCCTAAAAGAATGTAGCACGGTACTTGACTAAATGGCATTTTTGCCTGAAGTGCTACTTCTCTTAAAAAAATGAACAAATATCCGATATTGACGTTGACAGCAGCACTGATAAAAAATACCATTACGGCGGACCAAGCTGGCACTACCGACCCCTATCTTAATTCATATTTTTATATCAGGTCATGATATTATAGCGCTCACCATCATTTAAAAAAGGGACCACCAATACTACCAAATACGTATCCATTATGTAAGTGACAAAAAAACATCTGGATTGTATTCCGAAATGAAACGTGCTGCCGGAAACTCAAAACGTTTGAGCAAGATGGCTCAACGACATCGCCATCCGCTTTGACTGATATTACCGACTCTGTCGTTGAGGCTATGATGCTGAATCAAACTCGCCGAGTCCAGGAGTAGCCAACTACCGATATACACGCAAACCTTTCAAAACGTTATCGGCGAAGTACCAATGCTTTAGTTTGTATTTCCCTGCATTAAAAAAATATCTGTTTAGCGTCGTCTGTTATCGTCCCTATTTCTTTTATGGCCTTAGTACTCCCAGGCTTGAATTTGTATTTCTCTGCATTAACAATATCTGTTTAGCATCGCCTTCTTTTGTTCGATACCGCTACGACCTCAACGAAATTTTTTGCCACCTTAGTGATAATCTAGCAATTAATTTGAAAAAGTGCGAATTTGATAAAAGCGAGATAAAGTTTTTTGGCCATTTAGGGTATGCAAATATAATGCGTTCGTTACCGGAATAAGTTACAGTAGTGCGGAATTTTTCAAAGCCGAAAATGGATCAAAAATTTTTACCAACAATTTTTGATGGTATCTTTACCACTCTAACTGTATCAACCTGTTATGTCTTCCCTTGATCACCTTAACAATTGGACTGGCTTTGGCAAAAGTAAAGAGAGCCATCATATAGTATTGTGAGTCGTTCTAGAATTTAATAAAAAATACTAATTCATAGTAGTTGTGGTTATCCCATGTATGTGTTTGTTTGATTGTGTGTCTTCACTTTTCTGATTGTGCATCTTAGTTCATGGAAATTCAATGTAGGATTTGTTTTTGATCTGTGTTCATAATATTTCCTGTAAACTATTCGATTTTTAAACGGTCATTTCAATATCCTTTTTGTGATAACTCTCTTTTTATAACTTAAACTAATCATCTTCGTAACAACATGATTTAAAAAGATTCTTGTGTTTGTTTCACACGGTATGTAAAGAAAGGGAAGCAACAAATGATTACGAATAATTGGAAAGAAAATATAAGTATAGGTTGTCAAGGTATACGTAAAATAAAATAATAAAATGTTCTAACTTTTCCATAATATAATTAGTACGATTCCGCAAAAGATTTCGTTTTTATCGTACTTATGGTATACGTTAAGATTTATAATATTGTGTTCACTGCAGCGATAAATGAAAATATTAAACAAAATTACTGTGCACCATCTCATATTTGAGTTTACATTTTGTTTCTAAAAAATATTAACAGCTACAGTAAATTTATTTTTAACTATATTTAACCATGAAAGTTGGATTTTTAAGCTGCAGCCTTATAATTCAGATTTACTTTGAAAATCTGTCACACATTTTACAGCCGATTTTATGATGTTATTGCAAACATAATTGTCTATTTTATCAAGCCAGTTGCAAACTGTGAATATATTTTATATTACGTACTTTCTTAATGCGGCAACAACACGTCGCTAGATTATTAAACTAAAAAGTCTAGAAATTTTGTAGTACACACATATTTTTAGTTTGTAGTACACTTGGAGCCTTTAATTTAGAAGTTTTAAAAGCACAGAAAAGATCTTAAAAATTCTTGAATTCGATAAAAATAGCTTCAACTAATTATTTGCTACTTTGCATTGGCAATCGAATCTTGAAAAATGAAGAGTAGAAAAGTACTTATTTTAACAAAAGGTACTGTTTTATGCACGAAACAGCTGTAATTCTTTTAAGGCCTTGAAAAATAAATTTTGATATCTTTACAAAAACATTTTTCACATATATTTAGCTACAAAAATTGTAAAATGTTCTTCTCCAAAACTTATGTAAAATATTTGTGCCTTAATTTTTTGTTTCATTTAACAAATCATAAAACAAAATACACAAACTTGTTGCGCAAAAAGGATCCTTAAAATTCTTTACAATCTTACTTTCCTCGAAATTCAACTGAAAAAGTTATTTGCCATAAAACCACTTTATTTAATTGTTTGGTATAAAAATTAAGCCAGGCTTATAACGCACGCTTATGTTCAAACCAAAAACCACATAAAAACCTGATGCATTAATAGCCTGAGATATTGCTGTTTGCTGGCGCTGACATCAAATGTGCATGCGGTTTTTCTGTTGGTCATTTTATCACTTTTCATCAGAACAAGTGTAAGTGTATCAAATTTTGAAAGTTAATTTATGTACTTTTATAGGTTATATATGTATATACAACAACGTAAATTCGCAAGAAAATTTAAACAAGTCTGTTACTGCATATATGTACTTACATTCACATATACACCCTGCTTACTTACATAATTGCGTATTGATTTTTGCTAACACATTTTACAAAAACTATAATCTTGGCTGTGGTGAGTTTAGTTGTTCATTTTTTACGTTAATAGCGCCGTCTAATGAAATTGAATTAAAAATCGAATGTAGAAAATTTTAGCAATTCAGTTGTTATTGCCAGTACAAAATTTTTAACCGCATCATGTACGTGCAGTTAGTTTACATAAGTGCTAATGCTGTTTGTTGTTTCTTTTTTTTTTTTTGTTCATTTTTATTTTCTTAATTTTATGCATGGACATTTTGGTTGTTAAAACTTTTGTATAGAAATACATACAGTTATGCTTGTATAACTGGGTCACTGATGTTCTACATCATGATGTTAGTTGCTATATCCATACATGAATGTACGTACATATGTGTTTTCAACAATGAACACGCAATGCAATTTTTCGCATAAGGAAACAAAACATGACAGAACATGTCGAACATGTTGTATGGGTGGAAAAAAATGGTCTTGTGGTAAAGATGTGAATGTTATTACAGATGAGGTAATTATTGGTCGCTCAAAGAAAAATATTCTAAAAAAACTCATGTTATAAACGAAGTTTTATGATTCGCAGTTAAATAGTCGAAGACGTAAGCTAGCTGAGTTTATATTTTCATAAACTAATTAAGTAACTTTTTAAAAGTTATATCAGTTAAAGTGTGTAATTATAATCTTAATATTTGCCAACTTTATTTTAGACCGCAATCACTCAAATTTAAAAAAATCAATGTTGACTTTGACAATTTTAAACAATTTTATTTAATTACTATTGCGACGACATGTTTAGAAATAAGCGATAAGAACAATGACTAATCCCTTTAATAGTTTTAATGAAATCATGATATCTTACTTAAAAAAATTAGAAGCTCAATCTGAAAATATTAAAGTGCTCAGCTCATTTCATTTATCTTATTTCTATTAAATTCAGCTCAGTTTAATTAAGTTTTGTTAGATTTTTATTGATTGTAACAATTATTCAGTTTGTTTAAGTTCGAAATAATTTTAAATTTTTAAGCCTTAAGGATTATGAGTTTTGATTTAATATTGTCATGAACATGATTTATATAAGTTTGAAAAGAAAATAATTACCAACAAAAGTAAACGAAATAACCTATTTTGTGTTTTATAAACTACGTAGTTTTCTAAGAAATCTCATACACACAAGACAATAACAACATGCTTGTTATAAATTCTACGAAATAACTTAAACAAAAACAACTAACACAGTACAAAAGAATGCACTCAGCCAGACAGGCGCTTACAGTAAACGATAATAGCACCAACAATACGGAGTGATGTTAAAGTAGAATAATCTTGGATATGTGACAACCGCTTAAATCAGCTATACAAACACTACTGATGGGCAAATGGATGAATTTAAATTAAAACGACGTTAAGTATAGACAACAAAAAAACAAAGCAATCAAAGGCGCTACAGTGCTAAAGTCACCTTCGTGTTTATTTTGTATGAATTGAAATTAAATAAATCGTTTAATTAAACTAAAAACCCTAAAGTGTTGCGTTGTTATGCTGCAATAAAAGAACTCAATATTAAAAAAAAACGTTTAGTTAAAGGAAAAACTGTAACAATATTATTTTTATTAATGTTGTTATTGGTTTTTAAATAGCTGTTTGCGGAGATCTATAGTATATAGTATATCGAATTAATGATAGAAGTGTCTGTGTATTACTAAATTATTAGAGAAAATCTTGTTTTCCAAAGCCGACAACTAACAAATGTGCCATTTGGCTAGTCTGCAAAATTCTTAATTCTTAAAAATAAAAACTTATTAACTAAAACTTTACTGAACAAAAATAATAATTTTGCAAAAATTTGCAATTTCTTAATGAAACGAAATAATCTACATAATTCGCTACTGAGTAGAAAAGTCAATAATTAATAGTCAGTACTTGATTATATTTAAATTTAATTATTTTAAAAAGCACAACATCTAAATACATAAAAGCTAATGCACCCATCGAAAAAAGGAAGAAAATGGAATGAATTCTTTCTTTTCATATATTCCATACAAAAATCTAACATATTAAAAACCTAAGAAAATTACGGATACAGTTAATTTTGCCTTCGATGCCGCTGAGCACAATGCTTAATGCAAAATTGAAATAAATATTTATCATACGTGATTTCCTATACATTTATTAGGGGTCCGTTATTTATATGGGTAGTTTTTTTACGAAAATATTCAAGTCTCACCCCTCAAAAAGTTGAGGCCTGATACAAAAATGATCCTCCGAATATTTTACGCCCCTTCTACCACACCTTCCCGTGCCGATAGTAGTTTTAATTTGACTAAATTCGAATTGTACGAAAATTACATGAATAATTGTTTTGTGCAAATCAAGGTTACAAGTCTAAATGTGTCTAAGTTTCATAATCTTTATTTAATGTTATTTTGTTACAAATAGGGTAAAACTTTCGATGCTCATGAACACATTGTATTAAATATGTCATCTGATTTTCATCTTTATTAATAAGACCATGATAGCCTTCCACTAACTTAACCGCCTTTTCCGCAGTATCATTCACAACCTTCAACTTCTTAAGTAAATTTCTTCCATTGATAAAGGATTCCATATTTTCCCATTTTTCAGGATTTTCTTTTAAAAATGTGGAAATCTATCTTTTTGAAATGAAAAAATCGATTGACTTTCCTCAAACAAAAGCCATGTTACAAAAGTATTTATAGAATATGATTTCATATTTTACCTGATAAACATTCAGCTTTTTCTTCGCGCGAATTCTTGCCTCCGTTTTTAACGCCTTAACCATTGTAGTGGTATTTAATCTTTTATCAAAGAATGCAAAAGCCGAAGTTTCCTCAACAAGATACCACAAATGGTTACAAAATTTTTTTGCAGCTGCTTCTGACGTCATTAAATCGATACTTTCGTACAATATAAGAGATTGCAAAAACTCAAGATCATCGACGCAAGCTTCGGAGGCATTTGGGCAATTAAACCACGCTTTGACATAAAATTTCATGATGAAAATGCAAACATCAGCTAGTGCACCCTCTTGTTCTATTGGAATGGAATATTGTTTCCGTAACAAAAATATTTTTAAGCAATAAATTGTTCGTAACATCATCAAGCGAGGTGGATGTTACTGCACCAGGCGGTCGGATTGTTCCACATTTTTGTTTATCTGCAGTTATGAAATATTTCGTCAATTCTAGAAACTCACGATAGTCCTCTCGAATTTGAGATTTACTCAATTCTTTCGAAGCAAAAGTCATTATTTCTTCTTCCACGGGCTGTAGGATACTGCGGCAACGTTCATTCACCATTCCACTGGTAATATTTCCCGGGTTTATAATCTTCCAATAGTTTTTAAAGTTTTTAAAAAACGGCACATCTGAACTCGCTGTTAAATGAGGCAACTTCTTTTCAAACACGGTTTTCAATACCAACTCATAAATGTGATGGCGACAAGGAAGGTAAAGCAAGTTCTTACCGAGCTTTTTTTCCAAAAGTACACATGCTCCATTCAAGCGACCTGTGTTTGAAGCAGTAGTATCGCAACACAATGCATTCACACTGTCTTTCAATTCCCATTTTTCCAATGTATTAAAAATTGCTGTTCCTTGATGTTCGCCAGATGAATTATTAAGTCTTCAACGGATTTCTCATTAACATCTTAAATCATAAAAATTAATTCATTGTAAATGTACTTAAGCATATTTAAATAATGATTGCCTCTGCTTAATGTGGGTAAAAGCTTTCCGTCCCATTGAACAACAACGAATGGTTGTACCGATTCCTTAATATTTGCTTTAATGTTTTCAACACGCTTACATCTTAATTTTGCACGAAGTTGGTGGATAGAGGTCTTATTAATTACAAGATTTTCCAAGTTGTGACCCAAAGCTTCTGCAGCCGCGTGTAATATAAAAACTAAATTGCGGGCACTTACATTACAACGATCTAGGACAGCGACTAATTTTGTCGTGATGAAATGTTTAGTTGCCCTCTTTGTAACTGACGATTTTTCACATGGTGGTACAGAAATTAGCTCATTAATTTCTTCCACTTCTGCTTCTGAATCATTTTCATATAAATTCTCATTGAATGTTCTAGGAATTTTAGAGGCAAGGCGTTGCTGCTGACGGTTGAGTTCTTCCTGTTTCCGCTTTTCTCTTTTTTTCTCAACTTCTGAATACCTTTGGTCAACTCCAGCCATACAACCTGCACGACCTGGCTGTCTCTGCAAAATTAGAAATTGCTTATCTTCTTCTACTTTCAGTATTGACAAAGCATCTGCATGAGCAATATCAAAAAGGTCGTCTAATCCATTTTTAAACAGCTTTTCATTTTCACGGTAAACATTTACATCCTTTTTATTATATTTTTGCAAACAACGCCATTCCTCATATTTTTTTAAAACTTTAGATATGCAATGTTGGCTTTGTTGCGTAGGTATTCGTGCCTTCTACCAAAAAATCATTACTTCACGTATTACTAAATTAGCACTTTCACGAGTATTTAATTTCACTACTCTGATATTGTAAAAAAAAAAAACTGAAGGCACCTTTCTATTTTATGGTAATTTTTTATATTAAAATGAACAGCTTCAACAAAATATATATTATTCTTATTTCTTAGTGATAATGCCATGTTAATTTCAAACAGTCTTGTTTAACATAAATCACAAGACTAAAAGCATTTGCTTAATTTGATAGCAGCGCATTTTTATAACGGTAAAATGGAAGCAGAAGCACAAAAGCAATATTACAGCAACGCAAAAGCTACATGCTAGTATTAAAGCAGCAGCGCTAAGACTTCTGTTGTTACTATGCAGTAAAAAAAATCAAGGCAACATTGTATTTCTTTAATAAAATAAAAAAAATTCACCTTACGGCGTAAATTTTCATATATTTCGAATTTAGTCAAATTACAACGGCTATCGGTACGGGAAGGCATGGTCGAAGGGGCGTGAAATTTTCAGAGAATCATTTTTATATCAGGTCTCAACTTTTTGGGGGTGAGACATAACATATTTCCACTTTCGAAAATAACTGCCAGCCTAATATCAATATACAGGATGCCGGCCGGGAGCTATTTTATATGTTTATAATTTTTGATGTAATGAAAAAGAATGGATCTTATATTGATTAATATTTTATTTAATGCAGGGAACTATGTTTCGAATACAATATCAGACAAATGTCCGCCTCTGTTAACCTCAAAAATGCGAGCACTTTTGAGCACATTTTTCTTAATATTCTCAATCATTTCACGCAGTATATCAATAATTTCATAACAAATATTTTGTTTGCGCGGCTCAAGCGTTTCTGGTTTATTTGCATAAAGCTTGCTTTTTAGATATCCCCACAAAAAGAAGTCCGGAGCAGTTAAATCAGGCGACCGTGGAGGTCAATCAACATCACCATTTCTTAAAATAACTTGTTGTGAAAAGTATTTCCATAGTAATCCTGACCGTCTTGTTGATACCAAGTGTTAATCCAGCCCAAAGCATGTAGTTGTGGCTTTAAAAAGTCTTCAATCATATCGCGACATCGCTCCCCATTCACAGTTTTGGTTACGTTGTTTTCACTTTTAAATAAGTAATGACCGATGATTCCTCCTGAACAAATTACAAACCAGACTGTCACTTTTAGTGATTGCAAATGTGACTATTAAATAATTTGAGAGTTTCCCATTCCGCAGAACCAAGTATTCTGTTTATTTACATATCCATTCAAATGAAAACTTGGCTCGTAACTTATTATGATTTTTCCATGGCAATCGGGGATGGTATGGGCGAGCCCCAATATCCTTTTGGCATATAAACGGCGGCCTAAATGGTCTTGTGGAAGAAGCTCTTGTATCAACTGAATCTTATGTGGAAACAAATACAAATCTTTGTGTAAAATTGTGGCCAAATTTTTACTTTGATGACCAAGCTCCAGAGCACGGCTGATGGATTGTTTTAAGAACACTTTCTTGAGCAGCAGATATGTTTTCAGCCGATTTTGCAGTACTTTGTTATGCATGCCTGAGCCTATCACCTAAAAACGAAATTATTCACTACACTATAAATAGTGCACCTCCCAAAAATTGGACATATCTTCTTATCGTCACAGAAATCGATGATTGATTTTGATAAAAGGTTGTAACGATTAAAACACGTTAGTTTATCGAATATTTTTTCATAATAAATTTGCCACGTGTCCACTTCACGCCTGCCGAATATAAACTATCGAGACTAAAGTTTACTAAAATGGCGGTAAAAGAAATTGGTATACCTTCCCGACAGGTACCCTGTATATATGTAATTACAATTAAAAATTTTATAACTTTCACCAGTTTTGGTGTTGTTTGATACAAAATGGTTTAAAATATTACACCTAAGTATTTATGCAGATTTTTTGCAGACTTCCTGAAAGATAGAACAAATGTTGTCGCCATCAATGGTACCGTCAATGGTCAATGGTTCGTCTCCAAAACAAATTTCTGACATTTCACCATTGCTTTATTACAAATATTCATATGCTTCTCTCCTTCTTCATACTTAAAAGTCCAATATTATGCAGGTGATATCGCTCTCATAACGTCTATTAAACTAACTAAAGCACTGGTGAAGAAAAAGGAAAACTGAGCTTCTGCTTGTAATAAGTACTTTTATTAATGAAAAATAAAAGTCAGCCGCACAAAAACGTGTCATTATATTTTCCTACAATAAGTCTCCCAAATGGTTAACAATTCAACAGTTAAAGTTTCAAAATGAGAGCTTTGGTATTTGCTTCGATGCAGAACTAAATTATGCTAAACATATTGATGAAATATGTAAAAAGTTAAAAAACAATTTTAAGAGCACTGTGGCCCATAGTCAATTAACATTCAGCTTTTAAATTTTCTTAACAAAAATCTATAAAGCAAGTTCCATTCGATTTAGTACAGCTTAACGCATTTTAAGAAATTACAAATCATTCAAAATGATTGTCTACAGATCATACATAAGAAACACTGGAGATACTCGGCTCACTCATGAAAAATGTCTCAGCAAATATCACGAAATCTTACAAAATTCCACTTATCAACTGTTAAGGAATTGCATTCAATCGGTTTAAAAAGGATATTGAAATGAAATTTATTAAATCGAAATTAGCATGTATAAGCTTGCTCTCCCCGGATAATCTAAATGTTTACTTGTATATTTTCCTGCATCATTTAAACACACCGTTTATAAATAAAAGTTTTTCCTATTTTCGTTTAACTAATCTTATAAATAAACAGTTGCTTTTAAAATTCTTAATTCTCAAGATAAATCGTTGTAATATCTATAGATAATATCTCGTAAGTTTTAATTTTATTTGTAAACAGATACATTGTAAATAAAGATAAATTGAAATTGATTATATTATTTGTTAAATATTTTACAAACGTTCCTTAAAATTCTAGATTTTTAATCTGCAGGAAAATATGTACTGTTCTTGAGATGATTTACTTTCATGAGTAAATAGGAATATTTTGCCTTTATTACAAGGATTTTCTTTTTTTTAATTTCTTATTATAATTCTTAGATTATTTGTTAAAAGTCCTTTTTTCCCTTTATGACTCTTGGCATGGTGTTAAAAAGTACGAATTAAAAGCATTATATCTTATTAAAACATAATCTTTTTAAAACAAGTGGCGGTAGAAAAACTTCTAAGATCATCGATATTTGCCCATAAAACGCATTTTTTTATTTTCATAATTAAAAAAAAAAAAATAATTAAAAATTTGCTTTAGTATCTAGCGTCTAAATTAATATTTACAAATTCTATTCAGTATATTTGAATTTTCTATTCAAATGTAAAAAAAATGTAGAAATAGCGTTTTCATTGCGTACATTTAGCGTACTATCAATATACAGCATCTAATTGATATAAGGGAAGCGATATAAAACTTCAGGCTTGACGACAGAATTTGAAACTGCGAGAAAGAACGATAATGTTATTAATAGAAAGGCAAAAATAGTGTATTATTCTAGATGCTTCGACTCTGTAATAGAATCCAATACCCCTCTTGTGTTTTTATCTAAGGCTTTTGCAAAAATTTCAAATGCCAGGTTATATTGAAAATAACGCTTTGTCCTTTGACAGCCAGTCAGGCTTTGATCGAAATCACAGCTGCATTTCTATTTTATTGGATGTAGCTGAGACCATTAGATGTACACTTGATGAAGAAAAACTAAATTTTCTGGTACTTCTTGATCACTCTAAGACCTTTGACATGGTTGATCATGGCACTGTCTGCATGAAACTTCGACACCTTTTTAATTTCTCTTTTATTTCCACACAACTGCTATCTTCATACCTCTGTAATCGTTCGTAATTTGTGTTGTCAAACAATCTTCAATTATCGTTGTTACATTTATATAGGGGAGTACCTCAAGGATCAATTCGTGTCCACTCCATTTTTTTTTGCACTACAGTATCCATATATATGCGGATGAAGTGCAGCTGTATTTAATTAGTCCAGTCGTCTCCATTGCTGAAAATATTTCAAGACTAAAAGAGGAAATATTTTGTATTTGGATTTTGTTTAAAGCCTGATAAGTCACAGTGTATTATAATTCGTAAGAAAACTATTAATCGTATTACCGAGATTGGTTGGTATGTCAACAAGCAAAATTGCGGCATTTATGAAAATCCTAGAGCGATTATTGACAAGCCTTTGCATGCTAAAGGTGTCATTGTTTGGTACGCTGTATAGTCTGGAGTCGTGATGGGGCCGGTTTTTGTCGAAGATGAGATTTGAAATGCGTTAGCGGACAATGGATTACGCTATTGCCAGATGCTAATGATTCAATTTTGGCCTTTTATAGACGACGTGGATATCACATGTCACGCAGCCAGCGAAATGACCAATTTATCGCAAACCAAATTTCCTGAGCGCATAATTTCACCACAATCAGCAGTTAAATGGCTAGCCAGATTGTATGATTTAACACCACTGTGTTATTTTTTCTGGTGATATATTAAAGACAGAGTCTATACGGAGGCAATCGAATCAATTTCAGCCTTAAAATTGAAAATCCGCGATTAAGGAAATACGACCGCCAATTTGCCAAAAACAACCTTGATAAAGGAATCGACATCTGCCAGCGTGGTCGCGATGGAGGTTTTTTAGATATCATTTCTCATTCATAATTTCTGAACTTTTCTCTTCTTAATACAACAATAAATTTGAATCATCTTAATATATATTTCTTGTTTTAGTTTTGTCTTAGAAAATAAACGGAGCAATATTTCAGATGCAACCATTCGCAATTTGGTAAAAACAACAAAGGGCTATGGATTCTATATTAAGAATATTATTTTTTAATATTGGAACAAATGGGCTTTTTTGGCTTTTGTAAAATACATGAAATGTAAATGCTGTTTTTGTTGTTTCTTTTAATAAAAATATCTAAAAACGAATAAGTATAAGTCCCGAAATGTTTATAATATTTTTATTTTTTTTTCGGTTTGTTTAAACAACGTACCTTTTAGCATACACTTTTGCTCGCCAGTGTACATTTATCATTTACATTTTTCCTTTGTAATGAAAAAAAAAAATAAAAGCAATGTCAAGACTAAATATCTTGAGAACGTAATATAATATATATATATATATATATATATATATATATATAAAATACTCCAAAGCGAAAGGACATCAAATGCTTTCTACTTAATAATATGAAGAAAAATTTTGAATTGAAAAATCTTACTTAAGTTTCTTAAACTGTAAATTAAATTTGACTTAATAAGTGTATGAACTATCTTTTGCTCGTTCGCTCTAATTAATTGTTAATAATTATGATAATGCAATTTAAATAATAATTTTGTTGATTACATTCCAAACCCTTCAAATAACCTGAGATATTTTTTATTTTTTCATTATTAAACAAATTTTTTTCCGAAATAATTTTATTATAATTGTTCATTTTAAAACGTTACGCTAAATAAATTAAAAAAAAAAACAATTAATTCTAGTGCTATTTAATGAAGTGTAAATAATTTTTGTATGAAAATAATTATACAGTAATTATATACATAAAATTAATTAAACTCATCTGAAGGGAAATTTTTGTTTATTTGTGAATATTAATTATAAAAATAACATGTTTTTGTGGTGAAATTTCTTCACATTTTGTGTGTAACTTTACAACAAACTCATTAAAATTAAAGTATTTAACACCTGTTTGCATGGCAAACTGCTGTAATATAATAAAGATAATTTACTAAAAGTTTAAAGCCATTTAAACATAATTTTATATAATAATTCAATATAAATTTATGTTAAATAACCTAATTTAATTAAGCAAGCAAACACATTAAATAAACGCTTATAAAGGATTATTCACCAAGAAGTTTGTTTTCTACAACAAAATAACACAAAAATTTAGCTTATGATAGTTCAAATATTTATTGTATTACGAAGAGAAAAGTTTAATAATTACGCATGATAGGTGATATTGGATTCGCTCTATATACAATCCGTCCTTAACATAGTCCCACAAAATAAATCCAGCTAAATCGCACGAGTTAGCTGGCCACTCAAGTGCTGGGTGTCGTCAAATTATGCGATCGGGAAATTTGGTTTGCAATAAATTTATCGTTTCATTGGTTGTGTGACATGTGGCACCGTCTGTTGAAACCACATGTCAGTGATAACCAAATCGTCAATAATAGGCCAAAATTGATTCGTTAGTGATCCATTGGACGTTACCGCATTTCCAGTCTCATCTTCCAGGTCATCACATAGCACACCATACAGTGACACGTTTAGCATGCAAAGACTTCTCAATAATCCCTCTAAAATTTTCAGAAAATGGCCGTCATATGAAAAATTTATTTTTTAAAATATCCAGCTGGGTTTTCCTAAACGACTTGCGCGCATCTAGGGCGATGTTAATGCTCGGTCGTCTTCAATTCCTGCACCAGTTGAACCTTGTAATGCTTCAAAGTTCAAATACTTACGCAAAATTTGCCGTGTGGTTAACTGGATCTGCTTCAACACTGTGGCTGAAGGCTGCGATGTTTTCGGTAGTACGACCCGGTAGAAGACAAATTTTGTATCGAACCTGTCGACTCAAATTTAACGACCAAACTCTTAATAGCGGCCTCAGAAGGACGATTGTGTTGTCCGAAAATATCACGAGTTTTACGAAATATAACTCTAATAGAACCATCATTTTCATAATGAATTTTTATTATTTCAATGAGATTTTTGTGAGAAATTGAATTTATTGTAACAAATGTCAATGCATCTGCTATGAACACATCAAAAAACTAAATGTTAAAACTATCATGTTTTTGGTGGTGCCACAACTGAAAAACGCTATTCTTGCTGAACACCCTGATTTTTATATTGATAGTTGATAAAACAATTGCGTTTTTTATAAATACAGATTAGCAAAATAATTAATATTAAGTTTCAAACGAATCATATGATTATTATAGAATTAATACATTCATAACCATTTCGAGAATTATCATCTATTTAAACTTAAATCCTTAATTCAATATATTCAAAGCTTATCTTTTTGAACAATAACGAAAACTTTCACTTAAGCTGTGAATAAAATCAGTGCAAATAGAATTTTTATTTTTATTTTTAAACTTATTTATATTTAATGCATTGCAGGAACAGAAAGAAATAGTAGCAAAAGTGGATTTTATTTAGTAAGTTTTAAGAGTAGACACTTGTAACACATTTGGCACAGATTGCGAAAAGTGAAAACGAAAACTCAACTGAATAAAAAACTTGACCAAATACCATTCATTTGTAGTCGTTAAAAAAAATTGTAGAAACAAAAAACTATCAAATAGTTTTTCAATAAAATGCAATTCCATCATTTAGGGTTTCCCATAAAACAAGGACCATGAGGCTTTTTATCCAATATCAAAATTTTTTTAAGCATAACCTTATAATTGTTAATTAAAAGCTACTGTAACAGTTAGAAAATAATTTAGATAATATACTTTTTGTGTTGTTTTTAGAATCAGAGTTCTAAAACCTTAATTTTCAAAATCCTATTGCTTGAATTTGCTTTCATACGGAAAGCGTTTTTTGATCATTTTAATATGAAAAACTCAGAGAGATTTTATTTTTTTGCTAAAGCAGTATTTCTCTGTCAAAGTCGTTATTAAATAGTATTAAAAATTTACACGGAAACCCTTAGTAACCACGTCTGGTACTTTAACAAAACGTAAAAAGTTAGATATATTTACTTTAACTCTATTCAATTACATTACATATGCATGCACGCACGCACAATATATATATATATATATATATATATATATATATATATATATATATATATATATATATATATATATATATATATATATATATATAGAAAAGTTATATAACAACAATAAAAACTTATTGTTTAAATATCTCTTTTATGCAAAAGTTTTTTTTATCATTGCAAATATTTTCGTACCCTTGAATGTTACTGCCACATTTACATGCAGTGGGCAAAATGCTACATGTTTCTGTTATATGTCTAGTAGTTTTATTTCTGTTGCTTAAAAAGTTTGTATATTATGGCTGACTATGTTACTATTGCACTTGTTGTTCAAGTAGTTATGAATTTTGGTTAAACAAACAAATTTGCTCAACAAAATATGGAATTGATTGGATGGTTAAAGTTTATTATTTTTTTTTGCGTTTGTATAATTCAACATTTATATCAAGGTTGAAATGAAATGCATATTTTCTGTGTTATAAAAAAGAGAAAAACAAAAATATACTTGTTAGCAGAAATAACCTACAATTGCATGCAAGACTTACATATTTTTACTTTTGATATTTCAAATGCTTAAAGACAAATCGGAAAAGCAAAAAAATTAAGAGAGAAACGAAATGCCTGCATTATAAGTTAAAATGTTTCTTCTTTAATTACTAAAGCAATAGCAGTTTTTATTGTTTTATATTTTGCAAAAATGGGTCAATAAAAATTTAAGTTTTTTTTTCGTTCCCCTTTGCATGCTTTTTAATTTCAAATATGTAACTTGAAAATAAAAAGTAATTGATTAATACGGATTTTATACTCATGTAATCATTTGGATAATTGGCTAGTAGTTGGCAGCATACTCGTATAATATTGTAATATATTCTGTTTTTGAAAAGTGTTAGTGTAATATATTTCAATTCATTATTTGGAAGCTTCGTATTATTAAATGCGACTTTTAAAGAACATTATTACTTTAACTTTTTAATTAAAAAAATCTTTTCTAAACAATTGTATTATTTGGAATCATTTTTGTTATACTTCATTAATTTGTGCTAGATTCTCTTAGAAAAAATATTTTATGATATTCCCATGAAATATTTATTAAAGAAATTTTTTTTCTATTTTTTTTTTATTTTTCAAATTAAATATGGAGATGGAAACCCTTGCATAGAAAAATAAAAAATGTCTACCGTGTTTTTTGTATAAAATACTTTTAATTATTGTTGTCTTTTTGCCATGTTGATTCAATAAAATTGTTATTTAGTCTATTTGGTTTGATTTGTAAAACCCACGGATGAGCTATATGAGCAATAGTCAAATGGCCATATGCTTTCCCGCAGAGTATTTTTTGAAAAATAAATATTTTATGAGAATATCATAAAATATTTTCATAAAGGAACCTCGTACAAATTAACGTGGATTAACATAAAAATATTTTGTTTTTTTCAATTTATTTATGGATAATTTAGCAAAGTTTTTATCAACAAAAATTTTGTGTTCTGCAACAAAACAATAATATTTAGATTAAGATGATTTAAATTATTTTCAGTTTTATTCGACCTTTTTTTTATAATTTCTATTAAATTTTAATCTTTTTACTCGGTCCTTTAAATTATAACGATCCGACCGAGTAAAAAGATTAAAATTTAATAGATGATTTAAATTTTTATTTTACTGCCAAAGTTCGGCAATTATGAAAAAAAATATATCAGGCAAATGTTCATCACGACCATGCTGACATGCTGTCGATTCTTTCATCAAAGTTTTTAACCACATCATGGATTTTAAGTTTTAAGGCTGAAATCAATTCGATAGGCTCCGTATAGACTTTGCCTTTAACACAGCCCCATAAAAAATAATCCAGTGGTGTTAAATCTCACGATCTGTCTAGCCACTTAACTGCTGATTATCGTAAAATTATGCGATAGGGAAATTTGGTTTGCAATAAATTAATCGTTTCAATGGCTGTGTGACAGTTGTCCCACCGGTTAGAACCATCCACGTCGTTATTAATAGGCCGAAATTGAGTTATTAGCATCTAGCGATAAATTAAATTTATTAAATTAAGTACAAATTCTTAAAAACTGCTCAAAGTTTACACAGTTTGATCTGAATACTTTAATTACCAATGAATTAGAATAGTCTGTAAGACGAAATGGACCATTAAATGAAATATTTCTAATCTAAAAAAAATCTCAACAGAAATACCCTTTTATTAAATTTAAAACAAATGTGACATTTAACATTATTCTTCGACTTTTTAGAGTTGGCAGCCTTGTTAGAGCAAGCCTACAAGTGTAGGATGGTAGAATTAAGGGATCCTATTGTATACGTCAAAGACAAAATAACAAGAACAGATTTTGCACCGATTCCATGCTATTAGTATGGACTTTATAAATTTCATCACAAACAATATATGTAGCTAAACTCCTTCGCCTGACGGTTTATAAATCGAAGTATTGCACGTGCTAAGCTATTGACTAACGAAACATGCCAAAATTTAAAACTACATTCACTTCCTCAAGTTCGTAACCGCTTAAAATATATTGCACGTTTCTGGGACATCTTCGGAAGAATCACATGTATTTGCTAAAACTACATAGGGTTAATACTGCAACATAAACTAAATGCTTCTAAGTCCTTTTACAGGAGAATATGATCAGCGTGATGATTATATGTTTGAAATATATTGGCCTCGTCTTCATATAATAGAAAGTTTGGCTGTGAGTAAATCATTACTAAACAAGGAAAATAATGAAAGACCCAGATGGTTGCCCTTCGGCACACCAGATGAAATAAAAATTATTTTGGAATTAAGCGTATTAAAACGAATGTTTTCAGTTCTGTTTAACAAATATGAATTAGTCCACAGAAGCCAATTGTTCGTGAATCTCTTAATTTCAAGTTTCCTTATCAGAAGTTTTTGGTTGACTATTTCAAACGCCCTACTAAATGCAGTTTGCTTTCATTGAACATATCCTCGATTTACTAGCGGTGCTTGTTTCAAAAGATAATTAACAGTTGAATAAGTCCTTCTAAAACCTTGCTGAGTAAAGTCACTAATATAGGCGATACTTGAAGGGAAAGGTGATTAATAACAATATCCTCAAAAAGTTTAGGCATTGCGCTAAGCTTAACAGTACCTTCGTAATTGGCAACATTATTTCTACAACCGGATTTAAATAATGGAATAAAAATTTCATTTAGATGACAAAGATATTGTAGAAAGTTTTGCCAGTGGCATAGCACATTTGTTAAAAACACAAATCAGAATATCATCCGGACCATATTTATATGAAAATCTAGGCAGTTTTAAACAGCTCAAACACTATTGATTCATCAAGAAATGGAATAGATATTGCCCGACAAGGCATCTCTAAGATAAGAGGTGTATTGATTAAAATTCTTATCAAAATACTTATTGTGAGCTCATCATCAAATTAAAAATATTGATACTTCATACGAAAGGGGAATGCCATTGATCTTTTTTTTGGAATTCAAAAACTTTTAGAAAGCACATAGATTTGATATAAAATTGTTTCGATTTTGATTTAGGTAAGCATAGCAACACGTGTGATTAATGACACTTAGTGTTCCAAAATATATACAATTTTCTAAATACAGCCTGAGCCGTAAAAAACAACTAATCTGACCAAGAAAATACGCATGAGTCTCTTTTTCAGATTAATGGGTTTGTTAGTGTATAAAATAGTCACGTGTTAAGGGAAACCGCTTTACAATGGACTCCTAACACTCTATTACGTACAGAAAAATGTACTGTTTGGTGTGTGTTGATAGCACCGTTGGTTCTTCAAAAACAAAAAGGCCGAAGTTCGTTTAAGGATCGATAAACACTATAATTGTAAAATGATTAATAATTTTATTCTTTTATTTTTAATATGAACAACATTGAAATTGAAATTTAGGTGCCCCTGTAGGCTAGTAGGTAGTGTACTAGCTTGTCATTATGCGGGTTGTGGGTTCGATTCCCAACGAAGACCTTGGTTTTTTTTTCACTACAAAATTAAAAATTGGCTGTCGGTGGGACTGCTCAGCGATGAAGGCATAGTCACTGGTCGCTGTTGCTGTCTTTATACGGCAGTTAATTTCCGATTATCCTTCTAATTTTACCACCTGTCTCTTCTCTATGCCTTTCCTAAAGAAGGTAGCACGGTACTTGACTAAATAGGCATTGTTGCTTGAAGTGCTACTTCTCTTTTAACAAAACAAAAAAAAAAAAGTGAGTGAAATATATTCTCAACAGAAAGGAGCTAAGTACCATACGATGACCCTAATCATCTACTTGTTGAAAGTAAAATTCAGCTACAATTTGATTTCGAGCAATGCACCTATCAATACAGCTTCCAGGTCGTAAGAATTGATACGAAATCAATGCTAAATATTAATTTCCTTTTTAAATTATTTTTTTTTTTTTTGGTTTTATAACTGAGAGTCTATAGAAAATATCTTATGTCTGGCAATTCAAAATATCTGTTTGAAACTCTCAGTAAATATGCGATTAGTTGATAGCTTCCTTAAGGTTTGGTTATAACAAGCCGTGATATTTAATTAAACAAATGATTGCGAACTGTAACGTATGAAACTATGTTTATCCTAATGGAAATGACTAAAGTTGTCAACCCATTAGAGTAAAGGGTGTGGAGGATTGAAGTAGGAGATTATAACTTGCTATAACATAATAGATTTAAAATTGTAAAATAGCAAAACGTACTAAAGAAACTTTGGATTTTCGACAATTTTGTTTTTCTAGTTGAAAGTATTTACAACTTGGAATGTAAAAATAAAAATTTGTATCTATTTAAATAAAATATAATTATATTTTTATCTGAAAATTTACGTGGCTCCTTTAATAAAACATCTTTATATTTTCCGTATTAAATATTTTGCTTCAGTAAGTTTTCAAAGCCTGTTATTATCTTTAAAAAATCTTTGATTTCTTTGTTGTTTTTCTTTAACTGCTGTATTACATATTTTATTTTCTTTAATGTTTTCTATCTTCAGCAGCATAAAAGGAAATATTTTTTCATTCCTTTGCTAAAATTTGTACGAAAAATATGTGAGGAAATATTTTTAGATTACATTGTGCTGTCTTATATTACACATACGTGAACATCAGATTTAATGCACACGTGCTCATGTGCACTTTATCCAACAGTTATGAATACACAAGGTAAATCACATTTTGTTGTAAAATATAAAGTCAGTCAAATATATGTCAGCGTATTATTAAATTATATTCATTTCATAAGCCTAATTGGGCACAAGTATAATTTTTATTTTCTTTATTATATATGCAAGCACATATGTAGATTATAATGGATATCACACACTGAAAATATGCCAGAGTTTTTGAATCTGAAACGGAAAATAGAATTTTATTTTCAACTTATTTTTAGAACATAGATATAATTAAACTTGGAATCACGTATGTATTATTATTTTTATTATATACTTGAATACAGAAAACATGGTTTTTCAGTATTTTAGACTTTTCATAATTTTGAAAGGCACAAAATTAATTACATTAATATAAAATATTATTATATTAACAATTATAATACCAAAAATGTAATAGTAAACGCCGTTGCGTTACTACGAAAAGAGAACATACTCCTTTAAACGCGGAAGGCAACCTGAAGGTAGCAATTAGATAAACAATACTAAGCAGTTATTGTCATAGATCAGTAACAATCTGCTTTGCTCCAGCTATGCGTATTTTGAATAGACGAGAAATAAACCAAGCAAAACAGTAAAGATAATTGATTGCAATTTTTTTTTACGAAAACAATAAAATAAGTGTTTATTAAATCCGATAGAACTTACGATACGGTTAGCTGTGAAAATAAATCTAATACTACTAAGACAAATCATCATGAATAGATTGCCGCATAAGCAAGTTACTTTTAAATTTAGTCATCAAAAAGCTCAACTTTTTGAATAAATGGGTTTTTTAATTAATATAATTAACCCACGTAAAGTGCAACCGAACAACAAACGATAAAGAGTGGGTAAATTTGTGGTCAGGAAGTAAATTGCATACTAAATGTTTGAATATTAAAAAGAGAACTGTCATCCTTTGACAGTTATTTAGCAATAAATTGGAAAATTTTAAGCTTGCAATTCCACACTCGTGAACAAAGAATTTTGTAAAAATTTATTACCAAAATTGTAACAGTTTCATTGTATCACTTCGTTTAATTCAAGCAGCATTTTTCTAACACCGCTGCGTATAATATAATCGCTAAATTTGATTCTCACCGAAGTGATGGTAGGGATGTAGCCACTGTATAGCAAACTCGTATACGTTCGCAATAACTGGCCATTACTAAAGGTGCATAGAGATCTTCATCTTAACGCTATTAAAGTTCAACTCGTTTAAGAATTAAAACTGACCAACCATTGTTTACGTCGAACGTTTGAGAAAAGGCTGTTTGAAAAACTGAACGAAAACTACCCATATTGCAAAGTAATCTTTACTGATAAGGCTAATTTTGTAACAAAACAAAATTGTCTCATACCAGGCTCACAAAATCTACAAATTGTCCCCGAAAAACCTTTATATCCAAAGAAAATGACCAAATAGTACTATTTGTGGGAGGCGGCATCATTGACCCGTAGGTTTTTGAAAATGAGCTAGGAAGTACTGTCATGGTGAATTCTCCGCGCTATTAAACCATAAAAGCCATTTTTTTGTAACCACAATTGGCTAAGGTTAACATTAGCGATTTCTCGTTTTAGCAAGACGGCTCCACAACAATTTAGTTATTGCATGAAAAATTTGGTCGCGTAAGTTTTCTATTTGGTGATGTTGATCGGCCTTCTCGTTTTTGTAGTGTAAAGTCGATAGGTTTTCTCTGGTGCCATTTGAAAGAACGTGCTTACACGAATAGCTCACAAATAACTGAAAGATGACTTCGGCGCTGCAATGGCGAGAAAAGCTACAAATTTTTGTGAAAAGAGAAGGTCGTTTGTCGACATACTAGACGTAGGCATTTGGCCGCCATCATATTATGTTATTTATTCCCATATTTCCACTTTACATTGGCATCAATAAAACTAAAGATTTAAAAAAGTTGCGTGTTTTAAGCCCATTTACTTCCTAAACTCCTTTACATAAAAACAAAAAAAGGCATCATTTGGTGAGACTTAAACGCTGGTGGTGCATCATTGGAACTTTTTTCTTCAAAATTTAAAATGAGGTGGATGATTAAAGCAACATGATCTATTATTTGTATTTAAATATATAGATGACATTGACCTGGAAAGGGATGTAGATTAAAAAACAGGATACTATCAGAAACTCTACCAATGCTATCATTAATCTATTTGGCGATAAATTAACTTAGAGATATAAACTTGTCAATTACCCAACATTGGTGTATGCTGACGAAACTTGATGGCTTGCAGAGTAACGTGAAATGTCCCAAAAACATTCTCAATATTTATTAACATGAATTTATCTTTCGTATATATATTCTATTAAAGGCATTTGTTTGCCTATTCAATTTAAAGTTCTATTGGCCTAAAAGAATATTTTTAAAAATTAATGAAAAAATTTTAAAATTTGTTCTAATACACACAAAATTGTTAAAAAATGTTTAGGAATGCAATTTATGCCATTTTTGCTTCATAATATTACCACTAAATCATCATCCATAACATTTATACTCATAAATAAAATTTTTTAGTCAACTTTTATTTATGAAATAGTAAAAAAATCTGCATATATTAAATTATTTATTAGTAAACAAAGGGGAATAAATTATTTTTTATAATTTTTTTAAATTGCAACGTGATTTTATTTATTTTTTTCCGTTAAAATTTTATGGTTAGCAAATTACTAGAAATTTTTCCATTTTGTGGATGCCAGATCGAGCAGGTTTTGCAAATGGAAAAAATAAACAAATTGTTATTTGCATAGTGACAAAACGATCAATTTATTATAAACCAAATTTCTCGATCGGATAATTTACGATAATCAGTTGTTAAGTGGCCAGCCAAATCGTACAATTCACCACCAATAGGTTATTTTTTGTGGTGCTATGTTAAGGAAAGAGTCTATAGGGAGCCAATCGAATCAATTTCAGCCTTAAAGCTTAAAATCCGTTTTGTGTTTGATGATATTGGACCGCTATTTTGCTAAAAAGTGATTAAAAATGACATTTATGATCGTCGTGGTGAACATTTTCTAGGTATAATTTGTATTCATTATTGCCAAATTTTTCTCTTCCTACTGCAATAAAATTTTGATCATGTTAATCTAAAATTTTTGTTTTATTTTGTTTATAAAACAAACTTGTTGTTGAAAAATCCTACTTGCACTTATGTCAAAGTTAATATTACTTTTCGAAGATTTTGGTTAAGCCATGCTATATTCTATATTTGGCATGAATATTGAAGGAATATTGAACCATCATCACCCTGAGGTGGTGATGATTTTTTAAACTTAAAACAATCAACCTATCAATTGTTAATTAATAGAGATAGTGTATAGAAAAATCTATACTAGAAGAAGAGATGAATTGCTGGCAAAATTTATATTAAATCAATAAAGAAGAAAGTGCAAGTTTTCTCTGTGTCACCTTGAACAACCGTATCCCCAACCTTTCCAAATTATAATAACGTTTGGTCCTGGCAAATTAATTATATTTGGCTATTTTGTGGATACAATAATTAGTTCCATTTACCTTAAAATTTCGTCTACTGTATTTTATTTGGATTTGCTTCCAATGGAAATAAGCTTCAGGCGATGAAAATATATTTAAGTATCGTATTAAAAAAACCAACTTTTCCTTAGAAACAGTACATATACAAATGTGTATCTTGAAACGGTTTTAGAGAGCCAGTTTAATGTTCTTTAACCCGATCTTAACCAATATTTCTTTTAATTAATAACCTTTGTAAGCGATAAGGAACATCTGCATACTTTAAAATATGATAAAAAAAAATGTATGCAGCCACCTACAAACAATCTCCAGTTACGTGTATATTTTGCCTAAGCTAGTGTAAACTAGAGCTTACAATTACTTTATCTGCCTATCGAATTGTTACTCAGGGAAAACCTATGCAATTACATGCAATTTACTGAGATTAAAAAGACATTTCTAGCTGAAAAAATATGCTGACTGATATCATATGAGTAGATCAAAAAAATTATTAATAGTACATTGAGAAACATTTTAAACCTTTGCTGAAATATTTTTAAACCATTGTTGATTTTAAATTTCAGTTAAAGCAATTATTTTTAAATATTTAAAATTTTAGCTCTCAAAATGTTCATGAATGCAGTAGTGGTGCAGACAAATCAATGCTTCAGCATTACTTTAGTTAGAGAGCCGTCCCGATGGTGCTTTAAATTAATACAGCTCGGATGTATGATTTATTTTTTAGCCTCACATAGATATTTCTGGCCTCAATTCTAACTATTTCTACTCTATATGTGACCTTTTTTTATTTTAATTTTGATTCTTGTCTTGTCGGTGTTGAAAGTTGAATGCTACGCTTTATCATCTCTCAGAGTATCTGCCCTGCAATTTAAAGATTTTTAGAAAAATATTAAAATAAATTGCTCTCGCAGGATTTGTGTTACCATATTGTTGGCATATATCTTGATAATATTTATTTTTAAAGTGTTAACATACGACAACTTGGACTTTATATAACTAACTTTTGAAGGCCTCGGCTCTATTAGTTATACAAGCACCACAATAAGGTACAAAATCTTTTTTTATAATATAAGACTTAGTTACTTACTGGAAATATTGTTTTCAAGGATGGCTTATATAAAGAATGAGGAAACTTCAATACTTTTTTAATTTGTATTCGCTTAAAATTTACATTGATACAAAATAGCAATCAAAATCAAATCTACACCTCCATACCAGACGTTAAACCATTTTATAAAATTGAAAAATGATTGCGCAAATACTACAAGAGATTTCGATGTGTTATGCAAAATTTTTACACTGAAACTGTTAATTGATAAAATATCCTTTTAGAGATTTAATGATATGAGTCACGAATAATAAATAAATAATGACCATTTAATAAATAACACTTTTTGTATAAATTAAAGACATTATTCTTTTAACATTTCTTATACAAATTTAATATACCTTTTAGTACGTTCAGTATTTATTGTTATTAATTCTTCAATTAAAAACCAGGCGCTTAAAAAAAAAACCTTGGTGAAATTTCAAATAATGCATTAGTTTTTAAACGGCCACAATTTAAATATTTATTTATCAAGGGAGAGAAAACTTAAAAAAATCACTAAAATAATATTGAATATTTAAATGCAAATTATTTGCACGAAACGAAATGAAAAACATTTGCGCATCTGTCAGGCTCCATAAATAATTGTATTCTATACAATTATTTTAGTTGTTGTGCTTTTTTTATTGTGTAGGAAATGTAAACAAGTTAAACGCAGTTATTATCGAAATAGTTGTTGAAAGCAGCAGATAGATGACTATTATAACTTCTGTAGATACTAACATTTCTGTTATTTTAGCTTTTCTTAAGCTTATTATTAAAGTTATGTTATTTTTTATTAAAGTGTACGTCTTTCGTATGTCTACATACACATTTTTAATTTAACTACTATTTTCGTTTTTTTTTTAATTTTTAGATTTTTTTTGTAATAAATTATATAAAAAATAAAAACTAAAATTAAAAACGACGCCTGTTAACTATTATTTAAATTCTTTTTATTCAAATCAAATTACAATTTTATATTGTCACCCTTAAAATAACTTTCTTCTGAAGTCACACACCGCTGATGACGATTCTGCAACTCCTCATAGCCCTGCTGGAACTCCGATTCTGAGAAGTCGCAGCAATATTTTCATAGGCCAAAAACTAGTTTATTGAAATTTCTGTATGCCAAGTGGGATTATGCCCCTGTAGGCTAGTAGGTAGTGTACTACCTTGTCATTCTGGGGGTTGTGGGTTCGAATCCCAACGAAGGTCTCAGTTTTTTTTCACTACAAAAATAAAAATTAACTGTCGGTGGGGCTGCTCAGTTATAAAAGCATGGACACTGGTCGCTGTGCTGTCTTATACAACAGTTAATTTCCGACTATCCTTCTACTTTCACCACCTATTTCATCTCTTTTCTATCACTTTCCTAACGAATAAAGCATGGTACTTGACTAAATAGGCATTGTTGCCTGAAGTGCTATTTCTCTTTAGAAAAAAAATTATTGTGATGCACCATCCAGTTTTTCTTGATGTTTGGTCTCACGCGATTTTTTTCTTTTTCGAAGTTTTTCAAGAACCTCCCGGTAAAATTGTTCATTGACTGTTTGGCCTTATGGTACCTACTCTTCGTAAACGCTTTCGTGGACAGCGAAAAAGAAATCAGCATAAATTTGTCTTTGACTTTGCCATCCTTGCTCCTTTTGGCCTTGGAGAGGATGAAGTGCGTCACTCCATGCTATGGCGCCTGCTTTTTGGATCATATCCAAACACCTAAGACTCGTCACCAGTAATGATACGTTCCATAAAATGGGTATTATTTTCTATCGAATGCAAAAAATCAAGGCACCTTTCTTCCTGACGTCCTCTTGGTCTTGCGAAAGTTTTTTTTGAACCATTTTTGCGCAGATTTTTTTCATCCCCTATTTATTGGTCAAAATCTAATAAACGACGGTGTGAATCAAATTTAACTCGTTCCTGATCATTCTGACTGTCAACCGACGATCTAAATGCACAATATCCAGGATTTTGTGGACATTTTCAATTTCAAAAATTTTCTACCCTGCGAAAATACCATAACCGACCGAAAAACCTGACAAAACGCTTTATCCGTAGGCTTGTTGAAGTTTAGTAAGAGTTTTCATTGCACGTTGTCAAGCCTGAAGCAAAACCTGACAGCACATCGTTGTTTGAAATTGACGTCAGTCAGAAAAACTGTTTCGATGTCGAACCCGCAGCCCAGCGCCTCCTGAGTTGATAGACTAAACGTAACGTTGCCAGTCTCATCACTTAATTTACAGACCTCGTACAATTGGAAAATTTAAATATAATCTTTTTCTAACTCCTTTTACCTTACCCTTATGTCATTTATAATATTAGCCAGAATTTTTTTTAATAAGAAAATATCGCTGAAAAAGGATATAAAATGTTGCACTTAAAATATCTATCATTCTGTGAGTTCTTGTGGAATAATTAAAAAAATTTATTTAGCGTAAATTTAAACTTTCTAAGCAAGTGTTTTTCATTATGTTTATTATTTTTCTATAATACTTTTGGTATACTTTTTTTAATTAAGTTGATTGCTTTCAAGTTGTTTGCGGCATTAAGAGAATATAAAAAGTGTTGTTTTAAAATATTTCTGCAAGGTATAAGTTAGTATTGTTTTTCTCATCAAATACTCTTTTGTTAAATCTTAAGAAAACCTTATACATCAGAATTAGTTCTTAGCTGCTATATTTAATATTATGTGAGAAAATTGCCAGAAAAAAAATTTTTACAAAAATATTTAAGTTATTTTCAGAAATTTAAGGATTTTACTTACATATAAAAATGTTTGTATAAAGAAAGAAAGAAAGAAATTTTATGTGACAGAAAATATGTTGTAACACATAAATAAATACAATAGGGGTAATTAAAGAAAACAGTGATTTTTATTTGTGTAACCTTGAAGAGACCCATTAAATTGACTAAGGGTGTAGTATACACGATGCCCACTATAATAACAGAAATATGAAATTTAATGTAAAACTTGAGTGAGCCCCTATTTAAGATAAATAAAGCTTTAACTTTTGAAGTGTTACTGACAGAGCTAAGAAATTTACTTAAGTTAAAAGAGGTAGTATTAATGTATAAAGATTTTTAACACGCTATAAAAACGTTAAATTAAAAAATTGATGGAAAGACTAAAATTTTACATATATGTACATGTTAATCGCTCGAACTGCAGCAGGTAGTTACTTTAAATTTATGCAAACTATATACAGCGGTATAGAAAACTATACGATATTAGAGTCAGTTTTAAAATGTTTATTGAAAATGCTAGTTTGTTTTAAAATTATTAGTTTTTTCATTAAGATAAAACTGTATTAAAATTAAAAACCATTGGATATTTTAACACCCATCCATTTTTTTTTGGATAAAAGCACAAAAATTCCAGAGCACAAAAAGCGCACTCAACAAACATTGTTTTTCTTTTATTATGATTATGTTTATTGTATGCTATTGTTAACAAGAACACCGCTATAATTCTTGTTTAATATTCACAAACATTTTTTACTCATTGCCAGACGTAAAGTGACAGAAGCTTCTCTTGATTTAAGAAATTTAATAATACATTATAAATTAGGAAAAACTGAAAAAATAAAGCGAAATCGTTTAGAACTAATACAAAAATATATAAATCAGAAAACACCGTGATCAACAAGGTAAGTCTGCTAAGATTGGTTTATCAAGCAGGCTAACAGAATTCGATGAACAGGAATCGTGCGGAAAGTAAGATCCTAAAAGAAATAGCAACATTTTAGCAAAAATCACTAAGAGGAACACAGGCGTATGTGCTGTTTCCCAAACAATAAGAAGTGTCCCAAAAAGATAGGACTTCCATGCAGGATCAGCCAGAAAGATGCCACATCTTTCTAAAAAAAATAGATGGATTAGTTTATATTTTCCCAAAGAATATGTAAATAAGCCTATATAGTTCTGGATGGAAGTCATTTTTGCAGACGAAATTAAATTTAACCTTTCTAGATGTTTTGACAAAATTCTGCTGAATCAAAAGCCTTACATAGAATTGGAAGAAAGAAAAAAGGTATCAACTGTGAAACATGGTGGTGGTGGTAATTTGGAAATATGTGGCAGCATAAGGTATTTTTAATTAATTAATTGATGGGTTCATGGACCACCGACAATACATTGAATTTCGGAAGTAAAATTTGCAATAAAGCATACACAAATTGGCTCTGTCAAATAGATTTAATTTCTATCAGGCCAATGATCCCAAACATTGTTCGATTAATACAAAGCTTTAATTACTGTATAATTGTGCAAAGATAATAAAAATGTGGCCCCAGTTCTTAGTACCAATTTATTTAAAAAAGCACGTTCTTAAACCACTGTGAGGCAGTAGATTATATCCCTTTCTTATTAAAAATTTTATCTCTTACAGTTTCAATAATAATTTATATATACTTTATATACATTATATAATTATATATATCATATAAATGAATGTAATTCCTACTTAATCAATTTGGTTTATGATATAAAACTTGTGTTTTCTATAGGAAATTTAGAACAAAATACTTTCGTATACATTTCAACAAATATTTTATGACAATATCATGAAATATTTATGTTTAAAAATATTTTTTATTTTCTTTAAATTTCAATTGGAATGGGTTTACACCCAATGTAGAAAAGTAAAAGAATGAGAAAGTAGTTTCGTTATGGTTACTGTTTTTGCATAAGTTTTTTTGGAGTTCTGAAGTCTTTTTGCTCTATAAGTTGAACCTTATTTCTATTTAATCAATTTGGGTTGAGATACAAGAATCTACAATATACAAGTTTACTATGTAAAATTTGTGGTAAAATCTACTACTGATCTATACAGTAGCAGCAGTGAAATGGACATACGGATATGCTTGCCCCACACTAATGCATTTAAATTTTTGAATAATATATATTTTAATATTTTAGATTCCTTTATATAGGGCAATGAATATCTAAATGAAATTTTTCTCCTTAAATGCATAAAATTTTTACTATAATTAAAATTAATTTCTATAAAGGTTACAAATCCATATTACAAAAATATGTAAACTAAATTTTTTTGAAATATTTAAATTAAATTTATTTTTTAGTAGTTTATTATTAAACACTAGGTCATTATTTAATACAAAATTAAAAAAAAAAACAATGATTTGGCGAAATATTGGAAACTATTCAAAAATAAAGTTTTTAAAATTGTTTATTAAATAATGTCCTAGGTCTTAATAATAAACTACTAAATAATATTAAAAAGGTCAAATAACTATAATTATTATAAAAAAAATTTATATGCAAAATATGCAATCTATTGATTACAGCCTTTAAAAACATTTTATTTAAGCAGAGCATCAATCTTTTAATAAATCACCAGAGTAATTTATTTATAAATTAACAAAAAAATATTGTTTTATTTTATAAATAACAAAATTCTTTCTTTATCTTGACTTTTGATTAAAACAGCATTAAACCAAGAACAAGAAAATAAAAAAGGCATAACAAAAGCAATCTTAGTTTTTTAGGTTATTCTCCGAAGTGCCATAAGAAACTACGGGAGATACCGTATCCTAAACGTTTAATCTATTACCTGAATGAGTTTTTCATATTAAAGACAATTTTATTTATTTTAGATAAAGAAAGGAAAAGCACGTATTTTTATTATCTTAGCCTACTAAAACAACGGCCGTTTTGTTAAACCTTTCGCAAATAACTGAATTCTAAACAGAAATATTTTATGTATTTAAGGAGTATATCTTGCACTTGTGTTCGTGTATGTTAAGTTTCCAATGGAAACTCTTATATTATTTTAAGGACATGCGCTGCTTGTTAGTCATAATAAAAACTCTTCGACAATAGAGGAAAACTTTTAATCTAAATCGAGTTAAAGGTTAAACATTAATGTTTGGCAATAAATTTCGCTTAAGTATATACTTGTTTTACACGTTAAGTGTTAAGCTAGTGCTCATTGATGAATATAGCACAGATACTTTAGGAGGTCAAGATCTAAACGATTAACGCGTTCATCAAAAGAACAAAAAAAAAAAAAACAAAACACCTAGGTTTAGTTTGCATGAAAGTTTCACGGTAATTTTTATTAGGAGTAGTTGGTTTGAAAAGCATTATTTAACTATTTCATCTCAGCATAGTTTTTCAAAGACTTTATTGCTTAATTCAATCGCTTTAAAACTAAAAAGCCCAATGTAATAAAATAAGATTTAAGTTAAAAGAACTTAAGTTAAAAGAAAAATTTCCCTGTAGTAATTATATCAGGAAGTGGTATTAAGGTTCAGCAATGGATAAAGCAATTACACTAAATTAACTTGTAAACTAAACGTCCTAGAGCTTAAATAAGGAATCCGAAAATCACAAACAATTTTGTAAAAAGATTTTTTAGGCTCCTAAATCAATTTTTTAATGAAAATCTTTAAACTCAATTTACTTGTAAACTAAGCGTCCTGGAACTTAAATAGCAAAATCCTGGGATCACTTAAGAAATTCTGAAAAATGAATTTTTTAGGCTAAAAAATCATTTTTTTAATGAAAATGAGAAAATATATTATCACGTCATCTTACCCTGTAGGCTGATATGGTTTCTTTCTAAACTTTTATATACTCAAAAATTAGCAATAACGCATTCATTACAGCTCATTTCAAAAAGCTAAAAATACAAAAAGTTTTTCTTAAAATAAATATTATTTAAAATGTATAATGTCGTTACAAGGTCCATTTCAGCTACAAATCTAATGTCCTAATTGATTTGGGAATACTGCTTGTCTCTACACTATACAGAACTGCAGACGAATGGTTAAGATCAAGAAATGATATATTTCAGCAATTAGTTGGAGGCCAGCATATGTGACAAAAGTTCAGATATTTCAACACTTAATCGAAATTACAGTATCTTCAGTGTCAGAATGATTCAATTGGGTACTCAAATCGATAAATTGCTGACTTATTAAATTCTTTCTGTTATTTACGTATACATTCTGTGGAACTTTCTTGGCAATACTATCTGTAATTCGTAGCCATAGAAGAATGATCGATTGACTTCACATAGCTGTGAAAATATTTCCTTTAGTGTCCTTTAAGATGTATTAAGAGCTATAAACTTGATAAAAGTGGTCATGAAAACTTATAAAGCTTAGCTTAGCAGTTAGACAACAGCCTGTTTGGAGCCACCGTTTGTTATAATTAAGCTTTACGGTAACAAAATGGCTGGATGTTTTCAATCTGTTGTAGTGGTCTGCAGCATATCTATCCATCTAACTTAAAACACAAAAAAAATCACAAAACATGGTTATATATTCTTTGTGTAATCCACCAGTCCTTCGCACGTTAATAATCAGAACTTAGTTCTTAATGCGCAGCCATTTTGAAATATAATTAACATTAGCGCACCTCTAAGATTTATAAACCTAATTGAAGTGGCGAACTAAATGGCTATTTATTCTGATAATGACTTAATAAACGGCCATTTAAATTTGTGATTAAATTTAAAATCACTGTTTTTTAAATGTATTTTTTTAAAGAAATTGTTAATTATTTTGCTATTCTATTAACCATGAAAAGAAGTGTAACCTAATATCACAAAATTTTTGCCCGATGTAATTTTTGGTTTCACTATTCGCTTTTCAGAGTTTCATACATAAAGCAAAAAACATACGCCTAACGTTGTCGCTAAAATGCCTGTCTATTTCCATCCAGAAGGAGATTTTTAATATTTCTGACAAGGTATATTTACAATTATAGAGTGTTCCGATAACCGCGTACCATTCATAAAATTGTAGTAATTTGTTAAACTCTAAACTGCATGCACACTGTACATAAAAGCTTTTCCGCTAGAGCGAAATAAATAATATATAATTTTAAATTAATTCGTATCCCCGTAGTGAAGTATTTTTCACTAAATCATAAAATATAATCGTTTTAATTATTATTTTCAGTTTTATTCGACCTTTTTTTATTTCTATTAAATCTTAATCTTTTAAACGGTCCTTAAAATAAAACGAATTTATTTTTTTCTCGATATTTCGCTTTCCTGTGGAAAGCTTCTTCAGGAAATTATTTTTTATATTTTTCAAAAACAAAAATTATAACAATTTGAAAAGAAAAATTTTTTGAAAAACATTTGACAAAACATATAAAATAATTTTCTTCGTACATACAAACATACAAAAACTAAAATTTTAAATATTTAAACATACAAAAACAAGGAAACGGAAACTAAATAACAATTGCTTTCAAATTATGTGTCTTTTGTATTAAGTACCTATAATTCTGCGCTAAATTGTCTGTGTGGTACATTAACAATTTCTAACATTTCTTACATATAACGTCTCTTGTATTTTTTTTCTATATCTAATACTGATGTTTCATCAAACTTTGGATAATGATTATATTTCTTACAATGCGAAGATAAGGATGTCTTCTGTGTTGAAATATTCCTATATTTTTGGTCACATCTATGACCAGCTAATCTTGTTCTAAGTTTATTCTTTGTTGTCCCAATATAAACTTTGTCACAGTTCACCTGGTCATTTCCTCCATATGGTATCCTGTATACAACGTCAAATATTTCCATTTTTCCTATTTTATTCTTCATATTGCTAAATAATCTATTTAATTTATTTTATGTGTTATAATCGTTTTAAAATAAATTATTTTATCACTAACAAAGACCCAAAAATAATTTTTTTAATAAAACTAAAATATAAAAGTTGAAGTCACCTACAATGACATGACTTTAACGTATATGACTTTAGTTTCTTAAACACAGTACACAGACATTTAGAATTTATTAATTGTATGTATAAAAGTGTTTGGTTTTAGGCGTATTTTTATAGTGAATAATGATCTTGTGTAATTTCTTAAAGCGTTATAGGCAGAGTCTCGAAATTTTTGAAGAGTATGCACTTTTATATTCAGTATAGCAACAATTATAAGAATTAAAACTTATAATTCCAATAATACTTAATTCTCTTTTAAGTCGTTACGGAAAACCATTTGAAATTTTCAATATAAAATAAGTAAAACATAAACAAAAATATTAAAGTGTCCCATATTTGTGTGTGAATTTATTTATTTTTCCTTCTTGTACACACACAACAAATCATCATGTTGAATAAATGCGTAATAATGATTTTAAGTTTCATATGCACACACTACAAAAATATAAATGTATGTATGTGTAAATATAATAGTATTTGTCAACTACTACATACATTTTATCTTTATTTACACAAAAACAAAAGCTAATTCATTAAATAGACGAAAATATAAATGAAGGAATTCAACGGTAAGCCTAAAATGAATTACACTACATAGCAAAAAAAAAAAATAAAATAAAGCTCTAGATTACACACATATCAATGTGTTAATATGGATTTGCTACATTGTAAAGGTGAGCCCTTAATATTTCTAGTTTATCTCAATATATAAAAATAAATATAGAATGAAGCAGGAATATGCACGAATGATTGTTATAAAGTGGTATTGGAACTAAATGAAGCGTAACTTATTGTAGTATGTCAGTCAGCCATTCAGTCAGTCATTTACATTGTAAAGGATTATCTGAAGGCAACAACAATAGCACTGAGTGCAGCAGTAATAAAAACAACCATAAAAGCGAAAAATTTTGCTGAAAATAGCAACAATGACAACAAAAGAAAAGATTGGAACTGTGCCAGCTTTAGAAAAAGGTCTAAAAAACGGATGTGTAAATTACAAAGTATAAAATAATATAAAATATTTAAATTTATTTTATATTAACTAAGGAATTATGCATAAGATTGCGGTTCATTTTTTAGTAAAGCTAGTGGAATATACACGGAAAGCAAAAATTGCTTTTACTTTCAGATTTAGTTATGTGAAAATTAACAATACTTCTACTATATGATAGCAGGGATAAATATTTTAGTATAATATTCATGATTATAATATTATAATATCTGCAATAAAATATGGTTTCTGCCAAGAAAATATAATTGTTTTTAAACATAATATGCTTTAGAGAAATATATTGCATCCAATAATTTTCACACCATTCCCGCAATATTTAAGTTATAAAATATAAATTAACGGCCTCATAGTAACATCCATATATTAAATACATATAATTTTACACTTTATAGAAACCCAAAATGTTTCCCCACTTTTTGCTCTTTTTTAATTTTATTATTTATTGTTACACAATATTCTTCTTTCAGTTATACTATATGTTTTTATTTAAATTGGTCACCAGTCACTTCTTCTTATCTAAATATATATGGAATTTATTTTTATGGTTTTAAATAAAAATTCCTATCAAAGGCTCATTAATATCCATGCATTCCGTACCAAGGGAGGTAGTAACCTCTGCCAAAATGCAATTCTTTTTAGTTGAAAAATTACCATAGCTTGGTTGCATGCTATTAGGAAAATATTGTAACTGAACTACAAACTACAAAAAACTCATACGTAATACTATTACGCTAAATCCTACATAGCACTCCAAATATAGAAATAATTAAAATTAATTGTCACTATGTACAGTGGAGCATTTATCAAAATTGAATTTTATTTAAAAAAAAGTAAAATAAATATAATTTTAATTAAATAAATAATTGAAGAGACCAAAAATTCATTCGATTTTCAGTCCGAAAATAGTTCAAACAACCCTTTTCTAAAGTTAGTTGTTAATATATTAAAAGTTCAGAATTAGTAACGAAAATGAAAAGTCATTAGGTTCCTTAAAAAGAAATGAAAACACAAGCCGCCTGTTGATACACCCTTTTATTGGTAGACATACTTACGCCACATTGCAACTGCTGCCATCAATTGTAGCATAAAAAGCCCATTGCTATTGAAAATGTGCCAACAACAAACCATTTATTGCAAAATAATACAGAGCAAAAGTGTGTACAAAAACTAGGAAACTATATATGAAAGGATATTTATATAAAAAACGAAAGGATTATTTAAACAGAAAATGAAAACAAAAAAAATCACTCAATTAAATATTTAACAACACACACAACAAAAAACAATAACAGTGAATACAACCAACACGCATCCACGAAAAATTCTATAACACATTTTGATGTAATGAAGTGTACATGGGATACTCAATAGGAGATTTGTAGTTTAAGATGCTTTATACTTAAATAAATGATAATACTGAAACTTTTATCAATAAAAATATGGGACATAGCATTTATTTTTTTTATATATAAATATTGATTTTGTTTCCACTATTTAGTTCTTTAATATAAAGATTTTATTGCAATTGTAGAAAATAACTATATAAACAAAAGTATAATAAAAATGAAATGATATTCGGTGCACTTATGAATAGACAGAATCAAGTCAAAATGTTCTTTAACATAAATAAACTCTAGAATATTGGATATTATACAATTTAATGGGAAATTGATAAAAAGTTTAACAGTTAATAAATATAAAAAATAATAATTTTTAATTAATTTTTTAAGCAGAAATTTTCAATAAATTTTCTTTTCAATTATATTATTTCGCCACCCAAATGGGTAGTTCATTCAGGTACGACAAATTAAATTGGCTACGAAAACTCTTTTTAATAGCAAATAGAAAGTTCAAAAATATATGTTGCCAATACCAAGTGATATATAGAAATATTAGATTGTTTAGTAAATGTTGTAATGTTGAAGAGAATTTTTATAAGGTACAATAAAAATAAATTAAAAACTAACAAAACAGGAAACAAATCAGATAAAAAAATACAGCAAGGATAATACAAAAAGTTTTTTTTTAATACTAAAGAGTTTCCGTAAACAAAATAAAACAAAAAATTGAGATTACGATGAGAAAAGTTCGGCAATTTCGAATGAATAATAATATCTGGCAAATATCATTTGCTGTGTGACATGTGGCACCCTCCTGTTGAAGGCAAATGTCAGTGATAGCCACGTCGTCAATAATGGGCCAAAATTGAGTTGTTAGCATATCTCAATAGCGTGATCCGTTGACCATTACCGCATTTCCACGCCTCCAGAACACATAGCTCACCATATAATGGCCATATAATTGAGCATGCAAAAGCTTCACAGTAATCGGCGGCAATATTGGATGTTGAAATACTCTGACAATATGATTTTTTATAATAAAAACCAGTTGCTTGCTCCTGAATGAAGTGAATAAACGTCCAGGAGTTAACTAATTTGGATCTGCTTAAACACTGTGGCTTATGGCTGAGATGTTTTCACTTGAATGACCCGGTCAAACATGCGTTGATGTTCCCACATTTTGTATCGAGACTGTTGATACAAATTTAACTACCAAATTCGTAATAGTGGTGTCAGAAGAACGATTATGTTGTCACGAATTTTACGTAATGTAACTTTCACAGAACCACAATATTCACAGTGGATTTTAATTATATTAATTTCTTAACTCAGTCATCGTTGACAGTTTGTAAAACAATTAATTTCTTAAATTAAAATATTTTGAACAGCTAATAACTTAGCTACTTAAGCGAGCTTAAAAAGCTGCTTATTTAAAATTCCTTAGTCAGGAGAAAAACTTGTTGACTTTCTTCCACAGAAGTTTGTTGTTCACTGTTGTTTATAGAAATGAAGTATTTATACCCCAGAAATATTTCGCTAATGTGACTCTTCTACCGACATCAGATAAAATCAAATTTAATTATTCTTTAAGAAACAGTATAAAAATTTTATTAAGATAAAAATCACAGCAACACATTAATTTCCATTAAATTGTACTCATATGAAACAAAAATAAAGTTAAAGAAAACATAAGAAACGTTTATATGTTTATGTAAATCCATTCATTATTGCATTACCAAAAACAGAAAAATAGTTTGAGAAAAATAACTTAATTTAACCCATATTTATATACGACATTAACACAGACACACTAATCCATTCACTAATAAATATAACAATCCGTACAAACATTCAATGTAAGAGCAGAAAAGTTTAACTTTTTACCCTGTTTTTTGAAGTTATACAGAATGAACTCAAAAGACAAAGTTCCTACATTAATGTGCGCAGTCACATGTGAACTTGTTTTATATTTTCTTCCGTTCAAACATTTACTGCTATCTACACTGTAACATATATTTAACTAAGTCCCCCACTTGTTTCTATATTAGTGTGGCAACTTTTTGCGTTTACGATTTAGTCCTTACACGAATTGCAGTTTTTACAAGAAGTGATAAGTGATAATTTCAATGTATACTAAAGTGATACCTAAGAAGTATTGAAATATTTATAAAGTAAAATAAATAGCCAGGCAAATTTTTAGAATTTCTCGATGTGTTCAAAAAAATTCACTTATTCTCTCGAATTTATGTATCTTCTCATGTATAACAATTTTTGTTACTGCAGGATATCTGAAGATTGTATGGTAATCGTTCTTTGTATGGTAATCGTTACAAAACGCTACAAATTGACTGACTTAAAGTGGCATTGAGTATTTTGCGGTTCAGCTTAAAAGTTTTATTATATACTTTTCCTGGACTATAGTCGCCTCGTATACGTTTCTATAGCATTCGACTTCTTCAGAACCTTTCTCTTTATAATAATAAACAATCAGTTTTTAAGTAAAAAATTTACAGATACAGGGTATCTGTATGCGCTTAAAAAAATTTTCGTCAGTTCATATTTAGCGCAGTGAAATGGACTTGACGTATCTCATATGTACATAACTTTTAATTTTAAATAGAAGCGATAATATTAAGCGATGAAAAATCTGCATGATTTCGGGCTAGGAAGAAACAAGACAGTCCCTTTTTTATTTTTATATATGAAGCTAAATCTTGCTGATTGTAAATTCTGAAACCCTTCAAAAGAAGGAGTATTTTTACGTTAATTCCTTTATTCCATTTTGTTATTTCGTGATAAGATTTACATCTGCACCTAGCCGTAAGCCTTAATCAGATGGTGGTCAAAGCACTGAGAATGAAAAGCAACGTCATTCACGCCCTAGGAAGCCGAGGATTAATTTTAGCAACAGGCCTTTCCCAGTTGCATTTTCAGGGGCTCCAAAGTAGGGTTGCAAACCACTACTTCCCTTGCTGAAGAGTTGGAGACTATCCAATTGCTGGTCCAGTACATATAACTGGTATGCTCACTGGATCCGGATCATTCAACCGTTGGTCTCATTACAGTTAACATGATCCTGGCTCCCTAATCAAATTCATGGGGGGCCGCGAAACACACAGCCATCACGACAAGGGCCAACCTCAATAATCAGTCAGAGAAACAGCTAAAAGTCTAAAGAGACAATTAGCGGAACTCTGCGGCTTACTGATTCCAGTTAGCACCCTGCTTGCCTTCAGCTGACATGGGCTCCCTTATACCTTTTTGCTTTTGTTATTTATCTTATTTGTATGGGATTTCTTAGAAAATTACGAAGTTTGTAAAGTACACCTTGGGTCGTTTCATTTCCTTTTTTATACTGATAGTTATTTTCTTTTAAAACTTACAAAATCATCTTCATAACAATACTATACAAAAGTATAGGATCCCACTAACGTTCCGTATTAAGGTAAGCATCCAATTGAAAGATATCATTTTAAAGGAGCAAAAGTTCCAGTCCGCTTATTGTCAGAAAAAGAAAATCTCAAGAATTCTATTTATTTGTTATCAGAAATATCTGCTAATAGGTGAAACTCAAATAGCCAAACCAAGTTGAGATCACATTGCCATTAGCAAAGCGAGCTAAGCGACTATGGAATATATTCTTATTAGAATTTATTATAACATATAACTTATATATACATATATATGGACTTAAATTTGTCAGTTGTTGGCTTAAATGCTTTCAGTAATCCTTCTTTGTGAAAAATTTAAGTCAATCTATGTATTTCTGGTCCCGTGTAAGTAAGTGTGTGTCGTCATGTTGTAATAACTGTCTCTTTCTCTTCTTTATTCCTGTTTTTGTGTTATATTATTTAAGCATGAGTAAGTGGGATTATCTTAAGTCTGTGTACTATATGTCTAAATGTTGCTAGTTTATGTTGGACAGGGTGGTGAAATTAGGTGGTTAGTAGTGTCCGTCGCACTTGGTGTATATATAAATGTCAAAAGTTAGCCAGTTCGTTCCTCGTGTTATTGTGATGTCAAGATAATGCAAGTTTCTGTCTTGTTATTTTTCAATTGTGTATTTTATGTTATTGTGTTATATGTTTAAGTTTGTTAGATTACTCGAAGATGCATATAGTGTCATCTGCGTATCTACAGTAATTTTATATTTTGTCATCATTGTTTTTACGTGTAATAATTCGAAATGTTGCATAAAAATTTCCATAAATGTTGCGGAAGTTGGGTTTCCCATGCCTAGTCCGTTAGGTAATTTGTAGAAGCGGTCATTAAATCAAAAGTAGTTCTTTATTATTATCATCTTTGCAATATCTAGAACGTCGGTGATGTATTGGTTGTCGTATGAAATCGTTAGTATATTGTGTAGAATAATTAAGGTTTTTTGTGTGAATATTGAGGTGTATAGATCCTTGATGTAAAGGGAAATGAATCGCGTGTTTTAGGTTATCTTTAATAATGTTTAATCATATATAATCAATCGAAGAGTTCTTTTGATTGCGATTGTAAGCACATCAGATTAATTATTTTTTTTTATTAATTTCGTGTTTTCTTTTGTGTCCCAGTATCACTTTAAGACTAATTTTTTTTATCAATTTCACCCATGCTTTGGGTCAGGGTAAATTTGTATTCATAGCCAGCTATTCTTCAAACTGTGGATAAACTTTTTCGATATAGTCTTTATAACATTGATCGGGATGAGATGTGGGTTTAGTAATATAGTCCTACCTGATGCATGACAACCGTAATTATACTTTCTAAAATTAATATTTCGGATATGGTAACATCAATAGCTTATAAAGACGACGAAAGCCAACAATGTACGTTTTATTTAAAAAATGACTTAGAAAATTGGACGTCCAAATTGTACTTCGCCAAAAACAGCTATATGGCTATATCAAGTTAATCTTATTTGTATTCTTCTTTAACAAAGTATTTATTAATATATATTAGTTTTTATATAATATAGTTTATTGCAACATAATGAATATTTCTTACTGTCGTCCATAAAAAGGAATATTTGGAACAAATAGCAACCGCCCTAATTATAAATCTAACTTATTTTTATGTAATAATGTCTGCATTTCCGATAGACAGACACATACAGATATACAAACTGTAGAATTTATTCTTCTACAGTTAGTTTTGTTTCATACAAGAACTTTTAGTAGAAATTCAATCCGTATTAATCGGATTTTCAGCGCGGATTTAACTTCTTCGACTTTTATTTCTTTCTGTTTCTTTTTTAGTTATAATTTGTTCCACAGTTCTTTATTTCACTTACTTGAAATAAAGTTTTGCTATGTATATATATATATATGTATGTATATATGTATGCTATGTGTACAAATTTTCACCTACGTTTCGCAATACTTGCGTTCTCTACACTTTGTATTTTTGTAAAAAAAAAAAAACACAAATTTAATAATATAATATAACAAATATTTTCATTCGATAAACAGGCTTTTCAACTCGCGTATATTTTAACCGAAATTAGATAATTGCATCAATATTTTGAAATCTTGTATTTTAAACAAAATTGGCTACGAATATTTTTGTGTAATTGTACAGCAAATTAAACGCATGTTGTTTAACAAATATTTGCTCTTTTTCATTACAAGAACAAAAAGTTAAGCAAAACATAACATCCTCATGTACTATTTTTGGTGAAGTAAATTCCCTCATATTTAGGGTGTGAAATGTGAATAAATATATACATAAAAAATATTGAGAAATTTATATGCATATATGTGTGTTTCTAACACCATCGCATGCATGTGCATGTAAGTTTTCTGTTTAATTTTGTTAGTAGAAGTGTTAGAAGTTATTCTCTTAGTTATTAAATGAAAATTTATGTGTTTGAATAGAATTTCACTGATATCAAATTAAACTAGTGCTAAACTAACGAAATTATTTGCGCTGCTTTCTATTCTCCTCTAATATTTAAGTAAATTAAATAATCTTATCACGAAGTAAACTAAATTTTCGACTTTGGCACATAAAAGTTTGTTTTCCACCAATTAGGATTTGTGGAAAAACAAAAAGAAAATTTTTAGTACTGATATTACTAAGGGTTGCAGGGTGTTGGTAAATAGACAAATTTAGTTTAAACAAAACACAGGGATAAAAAGGAAAACAATAAATATATTTAAAAGAAATAATGTTTTGGAATTTTGGAGTAAAATTTTCTAGTATTACACCAATCAATACAATATTGGTTGTTGTCATTCCTTTCGGTAAAAACTATCCTTTCAGATTGGTTGTTTGGTAATATTCGCAAGCGCTTTCGCTGCGATAACATAATTTTTAAGCCGTAATTGGGTTAATACTGGAGAATTAGTATTAGGTCTGGTAGTATATATGTTAAGGTTAAGGTCGTTCTTTCATTAGGTACGCATCTATCTATGGAGATAAACTGTACCGCCATCTGGCATTTTATGCAGGGCTAATTTAATATTTTCGCCTCTTATTATTTGTTTGGCAAGCATGTCCGTCTTGTTTTGTATATTTCCACCATTGGAAAGGTTGTCTAGTCTTCGCCTTTTTGTGTTAGGATATTGTAATGTTATACATTTATCTATTTCTCTTGGTGCCTGCCCGTAGATGTCAAGATGTAAGGCAAATTTGAAATCTTCTCTTTTTCATTTACACGAGCGTATATGTTTTGCTAATGTTGTTTTTAATATTGATCCAGTTTGTTGATCCAATTTTTCCTATGTTTAAAGGTAGAAGTAAGTCTGTAAACACTGGTGAAAACTCTGGTTAAGGTGAAATGCAAAATTGGAATCTTTTCTTTGTTTGTTTGTGTGATGTGTTCTGTAAATCTTCTTTTTAGTATTAATCCAGTTCGTCCTATATAAGGAACAAGTAAATCTGTATAATATGCTAGAATTAAATTTGTCAGCTGTTTCTGTCTATGTCTTGAGCTAATGTCTCAGAGTGTTGTTGGTTTTTAAAGCTGTGAGTTAGTCTTCTTTGTGAAAAAGGTTAGTCATTCTATATATTTCTGGTCCTTTGAAAGTAAACTTGTATCGTCGTGTTGTATCAACTGTCTCCTTGTCGTCTTTATTCTTTTTTTAGAGTTATATTATCTAAGTAGTTTATCAATTGTTTTCGTTGTTTTCAGCTATAGCATCAATTGTGTCAATTTTTTTGTTATACTTATCTGGAGTAAGTCGCTTATGTTGCGTAAGGTGGTTTGAAGTAATGTGGATGGTAGTGCCTGTTGTAGTCGGTTTCCTTTAAATGTCAAAAGTCAGTTCCTCGTGTTATTGTGATTTCAAAATAATGCAAGTTACTGTCTTGTTTTTTTTCCATTGCGTATGTACTTTTATTGTTGTATGTGTTTAAGTTTGTTAGAATTTGTTCGGCGGTGTCTTGTGCGAGGATGCAAATGACGTCATTATCTATAGTAATTTTGTGTTTTGCCATTAGTGTTTTTACGTGCAGTAATTTAAGATGCTGCATGAAAATCTCCATGAAGGTAGCGGAAGCTAGATTTCCCATGCTCAGTCTGTCAAGTAATTTGTAGAAGTGGTTGTTAAATCTAAATTAGTTCTGTATTAGTTTCGTTTTTACAGTATCTATAACGTCGTTGATATATTGATTGTCGTATAAAATATATATTGTGTTGCGTAGGATAGCTAAGGTTTAGTATGTTGGTATTAAGTTATATAGATCCTTGATGTCAAAGGAAAGAAGCTGTGTGCCTTAAGTTATTTTTAATTTATTTAATTAATTAAAGTTGTTGATGTAAAATCATATACAATATAAACAAATTGCTAATATAAACAAACTAGATCAAGAAACCTTTGCTATAACTTAAATTAAATAAAAGTAGAGTGTTGTTTCTCCATTTGGCCGTTATCGTTATTCAAAAAGATCATTTACAGAAGCCCAAACCTCACATTTTCAAGAAAACTTCATAAATGATGGAAACTTTTCTATGTATGTTATTTTTATATTAAAGTGCGCTACCAAATTTCCTTAAAAATAATATAATTTTTTGCAAAAAGTTAGACTTGATCTTTAGAGCAAATTTAAATAAAAAACTTTGAAAAAGCTGAATTTCAATCTATAATAAACAATTATCGATGAGTACAAGACAAGTTAAGTAAAAAAATGCAATTACAATTTAATTCTAAAAGGGTTACAATGGCAATGCAATTCTATATGAATTGTTGTATTTATTTCAGATATTTTTTGCTAGGGCTTTGAGTAGAGCTGCTTTTAGCTCATGTTCCAAAATAGATGCTGGTAAGAATTCCGGAATAATTGAAGCAAAAGCTATAATCTTTACCCTAATGCACGGAAAACCTATGCAATAATTGATTGAGGGAAAACTATTTATATAGATGCTAGAAGGAGAAACCCGATAGTTGGACCACAGTGTTCAGTATTAATTCAAGCGTAACTATATTTTTCTTAATAACTTTTATGAGACCACTAGAGAGATATGAACAATTATTGTTTGATTCACGAAATGAAAATTATAATAATAATTGTAGCGAACCAATCGAAACGCTTTCAAAGGCTTTCAAAATTCGAAAAAACACAATTATTCAAGAATAGCAGGATACAGATTGTCATATATATACTGGCGTAGAGAGAAATAATCAACGTATAGCAAATATTTTGCCGTCCCCAAAAATAATTTTTGTCCTGTGGAATTTTTGATTTATCACACAACCTTCCTGTTCATTTAGGACCTACAACTATCTCTAAGCTTTCTCTACCTATGATATTGAAAAGAAGGCAGCACCATTTGGAAAAAATAGATTTCTGGCTGGAAACTGAAGCTTTGCAAGGAACTGCGGTAAGTTACAAGAAAATAAATAAAAAACTAAGCAACTGCGAGATTTGTATCGATTTTTTTTTTTTTTTTTTTTTTTTTAGAGAAGTAGCACTTCAGGCAACAATGCCTATTTAGTCAAGTACCGTGCTACATTCTTTAGGAAAGGGATAGAGAAGAGATGAAACAGGTAGTGAAAGTAGAAGGATAGTCGGAAATTAACTGCCGTATAAAGACAGCAACAGCGACCAGTGACTATGCCTTCATCGCTGAGCAGCTTCACCGACAGTCAATTTTTATTTTTGTAGTGAAAAAAAACCAAGGTCTTCGGTGGGAATCGAACCCACAACCCCCATACTGACAAGCTAGTACACTACCTACTACCCCACAGGGGCACCTAATCGATTGCAAGATCCAAGGTATGACACTAATCCGCAGCAAAGTTTTTAAGACATGATCCTTCCATTGGATCAGTAAAATATATAGCATAATTTAAGTCTTGCACCAACTATGCTTCGTAGAGTGGAAAGCAGCAAAACGAAAAAAATTCAAAGATATTTCGTATACCTAGTGCTTACCTAAGCTAAGCTAAGGATCAAATAGTATTAAAAAAGACTAAATCGTTAGTCTTACCCAAACTGTAGAGCTAAAACTCCTATTAATCAGTAGCAAAAAAGAAAAAATTTTAAATGAAAAAAATGTCTAAATAAAAAAGCACATAAATTTCCTTATAAACTTTCTAAATTCTTTGTAACACGAACTCCTTTATATATTTTTTTTAAATTAAAACAAATTTAATTATAGCAACCAGAGCTAGCACAAAAAAGGGTAAATTATGAAAAGTTAAAAAAATACTTTCCTTTTTTCATTGCTGCAACCTCATTCTTTATTTCTTATTTAAATAGTCACAAGAAAAAATCCTTTATTAAAAGAGAACCTAGAGGTAAAAGTGTTTGTAGACAGTAGACAGTTATCAAAATGAGTGACATAAGTTCACTTGAATGGAATTGGATACACATATGTGAAAACAACAAAAATACGGTTGCAACTGCAATAGGGAAAGAGCAACGGTAAACAACGTTGAAATAGTGACACTGACAGCTACTGTGATAAATTGGCTATCTAACTACAGGTGGCAGCATTTATATCTCTAAGCTAATCTTTTATTCTTTTTAAAAATTTAAGAAACGCAAATATTTAAATTTTCAAACAACATTAAATTGTTAAACTTAAACCAGATTACGATGCACACCAGCTGTGTTTCACCCAAAGAAAAATAAAAAGAGATAATTTTATTTACGGTTTCTACTATTATCTATTTTGTACCAACAAGCAAATAAATTCTTAAATTATATGGCCTAAATCTGTGTTTCTTTTACTCCTACACACAGACAGAATGTACAAAAAAAAAAGCAAAACAACATAAAAGATACGACAGCTGAAAAGCATACAAAAAATATGTAAGACAAACTTTCATTCAACATAACTAAGAGACAACTTTTTACCATTTATAATCTAGTAAAAAGCATTTTGAAAATGAAACAAAAAACAACTTTTCTTTCCAAATAGAAAAGGAAAACAAAGCAGTAGCAGTCTGAAAAGAGAATTGAAATAAGAGTTAAGACTGTGAACTAAGATTTCAAAACTAATTTAATTCATTAAAAAAAGCAACAATAGCACGAACAAAAGAATTTCCAGAAAAAAAATACATGTGCCAGTATTAAGACACAAGTATAATGCACAGTGGGCTTACGATGGGCCACAGATGACGAAAGTAAAAGCAAGTATTGATTATTCTGTATGTGGTATTGACGAATTGATGCAAGGAATATAGCCATGGCTAAGTTCGAAACTTTGAAATATGTTCAGCACTATTGATTTTTTCTCATGAAAAATTTTACATAAAAAAGCTACATGCTTTCAAAATAAAACAAGCTAGAGAAAAGTTATTAATTTATTGATATAAAACCAATTTTTGGTATTTTCCTTACTTCTGGCTTGGTTTTCATTTATAACAAAGCTAGTGAAAATGTAGCGTGAAAATTATTAACACAAAATTTTAGCTCACCTTTCTTCACTAGCCATTTTGTTAAGTTTATTATTTCCTTTGGATGTCAGTGGCCATCCTCCACTGATTGCTGATTTTCGAATTATTTCCCCTGTGTTCCACTGACGTCTACCTAAATCCACTATAACTTCTAATGATCTTTGCTCTATATTAAAACAAATTCCAATTGCAAATTGTCTGCCAGCTGAGACTTTCCACCCGTTCGAGTATTTCTCTGTACAATTTTTAACTCAACGTAACTCTGTAAAACAGGATTCAGTTAAATTTAACTATCACGAAGTGGGCTTAAAAAACCAGATAGTTTCTACTCATAGCTCAGCTATTTATATATAGGCGAGCTTATTTTCGATATAATCATCATCTCGAGAATACCTCTGAAAAACTAATGGGCTTGAAATGTTAATTTATTTAAACACAATTAACCTTAAAAAATACAGAAGGAATTTCAAACTGAAATACGATTTAAGGTTTGAATTAATTTTTTTCCTGTTTCACCATATAGAATTAAATAGTTCTTTAAAATGAAATTAAAATAAAAAAACACCTGTTACTAAAAATTCCACATGCAATAAGTATCCTTCATGTTATTTCAATTGTTGGTTTAAATTGTTGCTACAATTAATTATTTGGTTATTTGTTGTTTTTTTTCAGAATTAACAGAGTTCTACATTTTTTCATGAGAAATGTGTGAAAATTATATTTATATGTTCTTTAACAACATTTGATGTGAAATTTTGAACAGAGTACTATATTTAACCATCGAATACTTTTCAGCTTTCAAATAAAATAAAAAGAATGTGCGAATGGAAATGAGAACTAGAAAATATTATAGAAACATTGGAATTATCAAATATGAGTTGTTCAAGTTTTAAAAGAAAAAAAAAATCAGTAAAAAAATTAACGAAATAACTTATCGTGTTGTTTACAAACTGCGTAGTTTTCTAAAAAATTTTATACACACAAGACAACAACAGCATGATTATAAGAAATTCTACTAAATAAGCTAAACACAAAAAAACAAAAACAACTAACACAGAACAAAAATAAAACACAGCAAAGCAGGCGCTAAATAACAATAACGAAAATATGTGATAATGTTAAAGTGAAAAACAAGCAGTTTATATAAGCACTAACTACAGGGCAAATGAGTTAAATTTAAATTGAACCATCATTTAGTAAAGAAAAAAAAAATAACGCCTAAAAGCATCTTTTAGGCATTACAGTGGTGAAGTTACCATCGTGTTTATTTTGTGTTCATTAAAAATAAATAAATCGTTTAAAATAAAACTTTAAAGTGCTAATTTATTATTTTGCAATAAAAGAACTCCATATAACAAAACGTTTATTAAAAGGAATAAATGTAACTACATGAATATCGTTATTATAGAGGATTATCTATGGGTAAGGATATAATATTTTAACTCAAATCGGCATTTCCCCTGCAAATACCAGAACATTGATTCTATTTAGGAAAAAATCAAAGAACTTAATTGGTAACATTTATAATATTCTAAATCTGGATGAATGAACTTTCATTGATATTTTTATTTCTAAATTTCATTGTATTGATCTTTCGACCTTTTAAGAAGCTGGGATTCTAAAAGAAGCCTACATTTTTCCAGTATTTAGAGTCCAATACTTTTGTTTTATCCTATTTGTTAATTTAAATTTGTTATTGTTGCATAAATAAAAATTCATAAATACAAATATATTTGTACAAGAAGTTCGTTTTTCAATTGTGGCAACACCAACCAACAACATGAAAGTTTTGACATTTAGTTTTTTTACGTTATCGTAGTAATGCATTGGCAATTACTACAATGAATTCAATTTCAGGTGAATATCGCATTAAAATAATTAAAATCCGCCATTAAAATGGTGGTTCTGTAAAAGTATAATTATAATTCATGCTATTTTCGAACAATATAATTGTCCTTCTGAAACCGCTATTAACCCATTAACGCCCAAATGAAAACTATAAACATTTTTACCAAAAAAATTTTTAATACTAGTGTAAAATTACTTGTCTTAAGCTACTACAAAAGAAAAAATAACAAAAAATAATTCAAAGTCAGGTTTAGAGAGGTGTACTAAGTTTAGTACAATGGGCGTTTAGGAGTGATATATAGCAAAACATCCTCTTTCCCAGCAAAGCGTTTTCAGGCATTTGGCACGAAGTTTTAACTCGAGTTGAGCATAAAGCACATCTGAGTTGGCTAGGTATTTTTTGAGGGTTATGACCATTATTTTTCTTGTCTTCTCCGTCAATTCTAGAGGACGATTGCCTTCCTTTACCGGTTTGTTTTTTGTCGCTCAGATATGTCCGTGCTATATGTCTGCGAAACGATAACTGATCCATGCGATTATCAGGATTTGTAATGCCGTATAACCTCCATGCATTTGATATAGTGATGTCCACGACATATGTAAACAAGACCCACCACCACATATAGACTGGTCCATTTGATCTACGCCTTCCATTCCTTTATTATAATTTTCGAATACATAAGGCATGTCTACATCCAACTTTTGCTTTTTTATGGAGCACCATCTTTTGACTTTTCCTATTGGTTCTACAGTATCGAAATTAGTTCCAATCGTGCAAACATTGTTATCTTTACACCTAACCATAAGAATTTCATTTGTTTTATCAAACCTATAGTCGAATTCAGCTCTAGGCCTTTTGCGCATATCCTTTGATGAAAGTAATGGACACCGTTTTGTTCTATTTTCACGCAAGGTTCCAGTAGCTCTGTACCCAAGATTCCTTAAATCCACAAGCAGATCGTAACTTGTAAAAAAGTTGACACAATAACCTGAATTTTCTCCAGGTTAGGTTGGTGCGTTTGCCAGCAAATTCTTTACAACACGGTAGCCAAGAGGAACAGTGGTAGTCTGAGAAGATTTTCCACAATATACATCAAATGCGTAACAATAACCGTCAGAACTGGTCAACGCCCAATTACGACATCCGAATCGCACAGGTTTACCCATTTAGTCGTTAAATTTGAGTCGACAGGCTCGATACAAAAAGTGCGTATACCAAGGCGTGTTCGACCGAGTGGTTCAACTGAAAACATGTTGCACCAGTTCCAAATTTGTCAATTTTTCGACGTTGGTAACAATTGGTGTTATACCATCACATGGTAAATTTGACTTTGAAGCCTTACAAGGTGCAGAAATTGAAGCCGACCAACCATTCACATTGCCGCAAATTCGCTCACATTATTCAGGAACAAGGAAAGTTATTAAAAACTTTAATTAAAGCATCGACATCTGTCAGCGAGGTCGTGGTGGGCATTTCCCAAAAATCATTTTTCATTCATAATTGCCGAACTTTTCCTTTCATAATGCAATACAAACTTGTATCATTTCGATCTAAACTTTTTGTTTAATTTTGTTTTAGAAAACAGATTTCTTGTAGAAAAAACATTTAGATTTCAAAAACCAAAAATTCAACTTCATTTTTTGTTGTTATTATGCTTGTTCTCATTTTAACGTGTTTTAATCATTATTTGTGTAACAGAAAGCATAACAATTGAACCGTAGCATCTTTTTTAAGGTGTTTTAGAAAATTATTATTCAAGCCAAAATCATTAAAATGAAATTTTAGTGAAATATTTAATCCTTTTGTTTTAATATTTATATACATATATATTTTTAAAGCAGCAGTTAAACAACCTACAGTGCATAATGAGTTCTTTAATATTCACCACTATTTTCTTTGTCTAATAAATGTAAATAGTAACTAAATGGCAAGCGACCTTTCTTTAAATACTTCGTTCCTCACAACATGCACTTTTTAGATGCACATTTTACTTGTTACAACTAGGCTTTGTTTGTTTTGCGTTTATTATTTCGTTGCTTCTATTTAATTTCTACATTATTTTGTTCTATTGTAACTCATTCTTGTTATTGTAGTCCTTTTTAATTTTTTTTTAAATTTCTTTTTTAACGTTAAATAGAAAGACTAAAATGGCAATAGAAAGAAAAACTTTGCTTCCGTTACAAGGCATTCACACAGTCACTAACAACAAAAAACAAAGAACAAATGAAAAGTCTATAAAACTCCAACTGTGTGAGGTCTTTTTGGTAGTGTCATGCTACAAATGAATCTGATTTGGGTCGTTGCACATTAATACCTCCTGTAAGTTTCACTTTTATAATAAATTTTTAACAACGAAGTGTAAAAAAGATGACTTAAAATGTGGCAACCAAAAGAATTTATTAAAAATGTCAGGCTATTGGTTCCCCTTGTAAAAAATAATGCCGTGAAAATAATGAATTTTTAATAGAATGTATATTTTTTTGTTAGAAGTGACAGACTTTGGAACGTTTTAAAATTATAATTTAAATTAAAAAGCTTTTTCAATCATATAGGATTTATTCAATGGCGATTAATACACTCTCAACTAAAAATATATTAAAGTTTCTTTATTCTCTTACGGCGATTAAAAATTGTAAACTAGTGTATGGAAAAAAAAGAAAGGAAGAAACTCTACATTAGCATTCTGCACTAAACTTTTTAACCCTTTCAGACCTAAATTTTATTTTCTGTATAAATTCCTTTTAATTGCCAATATTAAAAATATTCTTTATACTTACGCTAAAATTTACCCAAAAACTAATTTTGCATCGCACAATAAAGTGGTCTCTGTCATAACGTGTAAAATGCTTTTCCAGACAAATTAAAACAATTTAAAAAATATATATTTTCTAAAAATTTAAAAGCAAACAATTCAATAACGTTTAGAATAAATTAAAAGTAAAATATGTATCTATATTATTTTTTGAAATAAGATCAACTTTTCGTATGATATTTCTTAAAGCGGTCTTTATTTTATGCTAAGCAAAAGTGCATGGTCCTTTGGATCGACTGCCACAATTATTGCGACATACTCTTGGTGGTTCATCAGAAAATTCCGGCCAATGGTAATAGTGATCAAACCTTATATCGTCTAGTGCAACTTAAGGACGATGTTTGGTATCATAAAAATCTTTAGGAAGCTTAACTTTTTCAACCTGCTGAGGAACCTGCTAATATGGTACCTTCATTTTGAGAGTCAAGAATTACCTTTCTTTATATAGGTAATCAAGCAAGTTTGCAATCTTCTGTATTCCATCCAAGAATTATATATCGCTAGATCAAGAAAATGGAAAAATGCTTTTATTGTACATTTCTAAGTCTTAATTTTAATTTCGAGCATTCTAGCAGTTGGTCACACAACTCAACCCCACCCCTTGAATGCATTGTAGCTTTTAAAAATTGCGGACAGGTAAATTGAACAATGGAGCTTAAGATTTTTCTTCCACCTTTCTCTTTTACTTACAGAATCTTTGCTATACATATTCGAGGCAGATATAACCGCTTTTGTATCTTTTCGCTTTACAGTGTGTATATTTTTTTATTTATAAATTAGAAAATATCACCGCGGTTATTGTCTTTATCTAAAGGCAGTCTTGCATTTTTTAGTATTCTGTTGGCAATAATTGTGCCCGTCGCTTGATAGCCCAAATGATGTAGCTATTGCAAAAGAGGAATGGTTGTAAAAACATATATATGGTTTTGCTTTGGTAAATTTTTAGCTAGTCACATAAGGGTAGAAGGTCCACGTCCAAGTTCAACTACGATGCCATCAGAAGTTGCGCAGACTAGATTTTTCAAACGAAATCATCTCTTTGGCAATTAAATAATTTGTAACTTCATTTGCCAATAGGTTACATTACTTTCTAACCATATCGATGTCTGGTTGAATTCTCCACAGTTAATACGCTGTGAGGTCTGGTGTGGAATAGTGTGGAAAATGTACGTTGGATGGAGGTTCCTGTTATTTATACAGTGGCGTAGAGTTTTATAGTGCCGAAATTTTACATTCATTATTAAAGTACAATCGTATGATAACCAAGACACCCCATTGTGATCACACATATCTGATGGTTCATGACACACCTTTTGGCCAGGCTGATTCATTACCTACATTTTAGTATATTTATCCATTCTTCTCCTCATAATATAATTCAGGAAAATATCTCTTAAAGTATTCTAACATACTTTTAATTATAACTTTTTTTTGACGGCCCGAAAATCTAGCAAGTTTGATATTTTGAAAGGAAACACTTTTCCATATAGCTTGGCTAAAGGGCTCTGTTGTAGATGCTGCATTAGAGGAGTTTGATTCTTCATTCGTTATTATTATCAGATTCATCCAAAAATGGTTAGACGACGATTGTGTGTGAAGGTGATGATAGTGATATTTTTATTTTCTTGCTTCTATAATAATTGTTACTATGACCAATGTGTTCGCTTTACAGTTACCACAAGCAAGATCTATGATTTGTTTTTCTTTCCAATTGCAACAACAACACTTACCGCTTGGATTCATATCTACCCAAGTTGAATAATAAAATCAAACTGAAAGTACTTTTTTATTTTTGCAAGTTAGTCGTTTGTTTCTGCATTTGTACAAGTAAATCATACAACACAAAATTATTGCTTTCAGGTTAATTGAGACAAAAATAATTTCTTCACATAATTCAAGGGATATTAATCCAGACCTCTATTAAGCTAGGTCTGAAAGGGTTAAGGTCAATACGACAACATATTCAAACATATTACCGTACACAACGATTGAGAGCTAATGAGCATAAATTCTACAAAAACTTACTAGTATGCTTTTTTGAGCCCTCTAGATATTTATGTGTCTTAGAACACTAAGTTTTAGTTACATCTTTAATATAATGATTAATTCTTAGTCAGGCTTAAGGTTTAGAAATTTTTTCGCTTATAATTTAAAATTTTTATTTTTTAAAGAAAAGGATCTAAATTTTATTTCTTATAATTTTAATTCTTAATAGTCTTATTTCGAAGACCACCAGAATGTAAACAATTTAAGCATTGCTACAGCTATCATTAGTATTATGCATACTAATGCTGGCTGTATCTACTGTACACTGTACACATCACCAATTCGAACACTAATTTAAGGACACAGTAAAATAAAATAATTTTATAAAATATAAATTATGCATGTATGTATAAAACTAAAAATTTCAAAACACACCAATAACATGTTTCAATCATTATTTTTAATTTCTTAAATATCATTATTTAGATAAATTCAAAAAATCGATTGTAAAGATAAACAATATCAAAATATAGCACTTTTGTATACAAAAGCAAATTGTTTTAACCTTATAAGTCTCTAAAATAAATCTTAAATTGCCTCAAGAAAATATATAAAAAATAATTAAAAAATAAATTTTTAAATATTTTTATTTTCTTACTCTCTATTTCTATACAAAATTATACCTTTTTTTCTTTAGTTAAGAAGCCAGATACTACATTTACATACATGTTCATTTTGTGAATTTCTCATCAAAAGCTAGCAAACCAACAATATGCGTAAATAATAACTAAGTTTTTTCTTTATGTATTTAATCTTTTGTAATAGTATTTTTTTTTTCATAAATTTTTAGATTTTTAATACAATAGAATACAGAGAACAATAACATCAAGTATACTTGACTTGCTCTAAAGTACATTTTATGTATTCTTTTTTTTTTACTTTGAGATGAAGGAGTGTTAATACCTACAAAACTTATGAAGTACAGGATAAGAAATAAAAAAGACTGAAGAGCATATTACGTACGCAAACATGTGTATATGAGAATTGAGAAGAAAACTGTATGTAGACTTTCAATGGAGGTGTTAAAGACTATGAATATATGATATTAGTTTATTTATAAAATTTTAAATTGCTTAAAAAATTGCAGTGACTATTCTTTGAAAAGTATAAAAAATATAAAAGTTTAACTTTAAGTTACTGGAAAAATTTTAAAAATAATTAAATTTTACATATTTAGTTTGAATCTATTTTACTACATCTAAAACACTAGCTACTTATTTGTCGAAATAAATAACTCCTTAAATTCTTGTACATTTTAGAAGAGCTATTCATTCCATCAACTGTCAGGTGAGTGTAGATTTTTTTTTATAAAATTAAAAAGGCCTAAGACATTTACAAGTTGTACAAAATGTTTTTATTTATTTTTACCAAGTTGCTGGCAATTTGATCTAACATTTTATTTGGAGACCTCTGCTAAATTTACCCTACAATAAATGCAATAACATTTGCTTTCTACCAAAGAGAAAATAAAAATTAAAAGGAATCAAAGAAATCATCTTAAATAAATTCATTCATTAGGCTGCTTCATTCATGCCTTTTCTACTATGTAAGAGGCAAACTAAAATTAAAAATTAAATCGTGTATGAAAGTGCAACAATTCACATTTACAGAAATATAATCATTGAATGGTATAACTTACAGGTTCTTAATGTGAAGAACAACAACAACAACAATTGCTATTTATACAAGAGCAAAACAAATACTTGTTTTATATATTAGGGGGCTACTAACTTACGAGTAGCACTTCAAAGCAAAGCATGGAATATAAAATTCAACCTATTTTATGTCATAATATATTAGTTATGTGCTTGGATTTTCCGACGGGGTTAAAATTACTTTTATTTGGGTACGGTTTTCCGTCGATCTCGTCAAATTTGGTTTGTGAACAAACCGGTTTCGGCTGTTTGCCATCTTCAGTCTTCTTTTCTAGCCCCACAAAAACTAATTCATTGGTGTTAAATTCTGATTGTCGTGCAATTATGCGAACGTGTAATTTGGTTAAATTGATCGTTTCATTGTCTGTGTGACATGTGGCACGGTTCTGTTGAAACCACATGTCAGTTATATACATGTCGTCGATAGTAGGCAAAACTTCTGTTGTTAGCAACTCGCTATAGCATGATCCATCGACCGTTACCGGTTTTCCAGCCTAATTTTTGAAAAAAAAAACAGCCCAAATGCGACGATTTTACTTGTTAACATACCCTGACAAGTGAAAATGGACTTCGTTTAAACAAATTATTTTTTAAGTAAAACCAGTTGGCTGTTCCTGAAAGAATTAAGCGAATCTACGGTAATATGAATGGTCGATCGGCTTCAATACCTATACCAATTGAATTTTGTAAGCGTTAAAAGCCAGCTGATGGTTTTGGATAACCCAAATTGTTGAGAACGTCGAGGAATTGAAAAATTTGGATCTGCTTCAGATCTGTGACTCACAGCTGCGCTGTTTTCAGTTGAACCACTTGTCGTACACGCATTTTGCACCGAATGGTCGACCCAAATGCTTATCAAACAGTGTAATCAATAGATTTTTTTGAAAAAATAAATATTTAAAGTTTGCGTACTATTACCCAAATTCCAAACTTAACACAAATAATGCCAATTGTATGTCATGATTGCTTGATTTAATTCCAATGGTATAATGTGAGGATTTTTAAAAATTTGTCTGTCGCCAACATGTTAAGCATTTTAGAATATCAGAAATATGTTGCACCGTACTGTTTCGACCTACATATGTATATGTAAAAATCTATATAAGTAAGCATTAAGCATTAAGAAAATTACTATCGAAGACAAAAACGAATAAAAAATCCCTTATTAACAATTATAGATTTCTTACAAAATTTAAAATAATAATACACTTTACTTTTAAACTTTATAAAACGGGCTTAAAGTAATATATAAAAATCATTAGGATGACTTAAGTAAAACCTCTTATATAAAGACCGTGCATATATGTTCTCTTTGAAAACGTTCTTGCTATTTAAAATTATTCTTTTTTTATGGTTGATAGTTGCGACAGCTGGCAGTTGAATGCGTTAGAAAACTGTTACGAAGAAAACTTTTACAGAAAAATATGGTTCGAATTAAAATATTTTATTATTTTAAGCTTTTATTGTTCAGTTAAAGTAAAACGTATATTTGCTGTTATTAACCCGTGAAAAATTGTTAAATATTTATAAATATTTTTTATTCGATGTTACGTAATGTAAAGTACCAATATTATCTCTGCTTCTTTTATAAAATTTCGAACTTCCAATTACATTGAGCAAGAGATAAGACAACAGTGGTGCATGGTAGTGAGTATGGTAATAAACATAAGGCAAATTTTAAAAATATGTAGTAATGGTGCTCAACATTATTTTACCCATACACAAATATCTCATACACAGATATTTCAATCATTGTAGAAGAGCATAATAATAATATTGGCATTTAGCTTAATATTTAAAAGGCTTCCAGTCTTATTTTCGTATCAATATTTAAAAAATTATTTGTTTAAAAGAGCTCTTAGCTCCTGTTCCTTTAATAATATTTGATTCAAATTTCTTTTATACATTAATTTTAAATCAGAAACGTGTTCCGAGCTGTTTTATTTAAAACATCACTAATATGAAAATATAAATAATTAAAAAATAGCAAAATCTAAATATTTCTTCTATCGCAAATCGAATAGTTTTATAAAGAACAATGTAACAAAACACATATAAAGGAAATGAGAATTATTAATCTAGTTCGTTTTCTCCACTGTCCATACTGAATGTTTTACTACACAGTACAACATTATTCAGCTCATTGATTTAGGACTTAATACTAAGAGATGCACGTGAAAGTATGGGTTTTTTCAGTGTTAAAATTGTTTTTCAATTGTGGCAACACCAACAACCGGATAGTTTTGACATTTAGTTTTTTGACGTATTCATATTTCGCACGCAAATCGCAAAAAATAAATAAAATCCAGTATAAAAATGGTGAATTGCGATAACGGTCAATGGATCACGCTATTGTGAGATGATAATAGCTCAATTTTAGTCTATTGCTGAGGACGTGGTAATCACTAACATGTGGCTTCAGCAGGACGGTGCCACATGTTATACAGCTAATGAAATGAACAATTTATTGCAAACCAAATTCCCCGATCGCATGGTGTGATTTAACATCAGTGGATTATTTTTTGTGGGGATATATTAAGGACAGAGTTATACGGAGCCAATCGAATCGCTCTCAGCCTTAAAACTTTAAACCTATGATGTGAGTAATGACGTAGGTTCGCCATTTTGCAAAAAAGTGTTTAAGAACTTCAATACAAGAATCGAAATCTATCAGCGTGGCCATGGCGGATATTTGCCAGATGTTATTTTTCACTCAAAATTCGCTAACTTTTCTCTTCGTAATTCAATAAAACATTTGAACCATCTTAATCTAAATTTGTTGTTTTATTTTGTTTGAGAAAACAAACTTCTTAATGAAAAATCCTATAGCTGCAAAATTAAAAATTCTGCATCATTCGTTTGTTCTAATTAGCTGCATTAATAATTAAATATCTGTGAAATAAATAATAATTTTGTCTAGAGTGAATTACATTTTAAAACCAGAAGAACATTGAATACTTCAATATAGAAAATAACAAGTGTCCAAAATAGGCAACAGCAGCGATCAAATTTTTTTACTGAGGAATTGAAAACACCACATTGTCATTATCTTAATGAAATAGATTGCAAATTTTACGCCGAACACAGAGTGCAAACGTTGTTATAATAATAATAGTGTGGATACAGAAAAAAGATGTATAGTTTGCTATTGCCCAGCCAAATATTTAGTGCAAGCGACTCTAAGGCAAAAAATTTAATACATTGCTTGCGGAGCTTTATTTGTGATGTTTAAAAATCATGCAGTTTCCAGATAAAAGCACCAAAGATGAACTTGACACTGAAATGGATGGACACATTGAAGAAAACATGCCCTTGAATAATATGTATAACTAGGATGATGATGCAGAATCAGAATATGAATATGAACAACCTCCGCAGAAAACAAGTGCATCAGAACCACAAGCGTCAACTTCAACGAGGATGGATATTGACAATAATTAAAAATTTTTTAAATTTCAACAAATACAAATCTCATAATTTCTGTGTGTAATAGGAATCGGAATTTTTATTTTTAAATTTTACAAAGAAGAGAACAACATATTTGGGAACTTCTAATTCAGTTATTGAACAAAATTCTTGAAAAAATGGCGAAAAATTGCATTTTTTTGTGATTTTGAAAGCACTGCATGTACTTTTTTTCGAAGAGATTTTTAAGGTTTTTTTCTCCCATTCCTTATATACAACTTTGCTTTAGACACAAAAGAGATACCCTTTGAGGGGAAATTTCGCAGAGCCATTAAATTATTAATGCAGCCAACTTGACTAAATGAACTAATTAATTTTTTTATTTTATTTTTTTTTTGTTTTTTTTTTGTGTGAAATAATCAATAACATTAATAACAATAAATTAAAGTTTACGTGCGATTTATTTAAATTTTTTGAATCATCCGCATAAAAGCTTGAGATTGTGTTATCAGTTTTTTTTATCAAAACTCCCACTGTGTAATTTCGCAAACACAAATTCGTCTGTATGCACTGAAAAAATGTATATCACAAAATGATGTTTGTATAATTAAACCGCTAAGATACGTGTGCATGGCGCATCTTCAACAGCTTACAGCAGTGTGTATGATAATACGTGGATATAAATAAGATAACCAGCAAACAAGTAGATTTGCTTCATATTGTTAGCAGAATTGGCAGAAGAAAAAGCATCGGAAAATGATGATATTGTTAAGAAGATGGTTTATTAACCTTTAAAAGAAAATAATTAAAACAAAAAAGATAAACGAAACGCCCCACTGTGCATTTTAGAAACTGCATAGTTTGCTTAGAAATCTTATACACTTATGTGTATAAGATAGCATGAATTTGCTTATAAAAAATTTTACCAAACAAGATAAATCGCAGAAAACAACAACAACAACTAACACACAGAATGATAATAACAAGAACAGTATGGAGGAATGTCAAAATAAAATCACTTGATTTATATAAAAATTTTCATTGTTCATAATTTTTAATCGTAATCATTTTAAAGCTTATTTAAAACCGTACTATTTTAACAAGAATATTTTGAGAATATAATTATGTAGAGTTGTTAGTAAAAAATTAGAAATTCAAAGCAAAGTTTTATTGTTCTGTTTATATATATTAGCAAAAATTTTTTAGCAAAAATATATTGTTACGTTTATACCTTTTATAAACGTTTTGTTGTGAGTTCTTTATTGCAAAATAAATAACACCAGTTTTTAGAGTTTTTAAATTAAGAACAAGTTTATTACTGTAGCTACACAAGGTTGACACTACACAACAATTTATTTAAGATGCACGTCTTTTCTTCAAGAGGTTTACTTTTACACTGATTGACTATCCACTCAGACGCTGCGCTTTTTATATTTGTCCATTAAAGGTCTAAGAAATTCAAGAATCTTCTACTCCCTCTGTATCACATTTTGTTGCTTTTTATTGTTTATTCGATGTATAGGCGCCTGTATGTCTGTGTGTATTATTGTTTTTATGCTGATAAGTTTCTGCTTGGGATTTATTTCAAAATATTTGTTGTTGTCTTGTCTAGATACATATTCGTAGAAAACTACGCAGATGGTAAACAGAATACATGTTTGTTGTTATCTTGCGCGTTTAGTTAGTAAGCAGAAATTTGTTTTGGTCCTGCATGCCACGCAGTTAGTAAACAGCATATCAAATTGTTGTTGTTTGCGTTTATAAAATTTCTATGCAGTTTGTAATTAGAAATTTTGTTGTTGTACCATAAGTTTTCTTTAGCAAGCCACGCAGTTCGTAAACAACATACCCAGTAGTTCGCGTTATTGCGCAATTATTTTATTTTTAAAACTTAAGCAAGATACATCCGTAACAATATTATTTTTTCAGCGCTCAAACCCTTCATATTGTGCTGCCAAGTTTACATTTTACATCCATTTCTTTTTTAAATTTTCTTTTTAACCTTTGTAATTTGTGCCGCCATTCCGTTAAAAGAATACCATGTTTTCATATTGAATGAGTAAACCCTTGAAACTGACTTTTACTTGGAATGTGGAACATAAGATGAATAAAATTTATTAATTTCGATTTTTGAAACATTTGTATTATTTTCTTTTATTTGATTATTTTTAGCCAACATTTTTTATGGTGCAAATTATTGGAAACCTTTTCAATATAACTTAAAATATAATCTTTTAACGTTTATTTATTTATATTTTTATCTTATTTTATGCTTTCAAATGTACAGGGATCAACTCAACGAAACTCTTATTGAGATTTTATGTTATTTGAGAATTTGTTTGATGGGTAATCAAAAAACAAAACAAACAAAGAAAAAATACCTTAATGTACATGGAGAATGAAAATGTTAGTGAGCAAATACAAATCGTACAAATATACTACATTCGTTTTAATTAATCCGCCAGCAGTTAGACTTCAATAGCATAAATTGCTGGTATGTTTCTTTGATTATTGTTGTTGTTGTTACTCGCTTTACTTTTCTATAGTCTCATATCTAGCGTTTGTTGAAGAAGACCGGAAGACCAAAAATTCCACAAAACGTCAATTTAATGAGAATTCATGCTATGCCACTTTTACGCCAAGTAGCAAAAGGCAAACAGAGTAAAACGTTTGTGATTTTTAATGAAACGCAGAGTTATAAAGGTATGTTTTTATCAGTTTCTTTATTTTTGAAGTGGTGAAAAAAGTTAAACAATTCACAACATTAAAAAAAATTATTTCAAAATAAAATACCTTTATGTCATTTATCTTAGCCTTGCAGGATATTAAGACTCTGTAAAACTCAAAGATGTTGTGAATTTGTTAAAAATGATTTTGTTGTTGGGCTCTAAATATTTTTCAACAATTTGATAAAAATGTTATTTCATTTGTATTTATTTGCTGTTGTTGGCTTAGGAATAATATTCAACTTTTTCAAGTGTTTGCAAATTGCTTTGCAAGTGGATAAAATGTTTTACGTATTAAAGTTTTACTATCAATTGCTATTGTCGTTGTTTTTGTTATTCTTTTACTTAACATTCTTGTATCCACTAAATGCCCTGACAATCATTAATCTTGTCTAGTAGCAACGATTCCAGCAACAACATCTCCATTCATGCAGCTCTACTCATTATTCAGTGCCTTAGAACTTTTGGTTTAGATTATTGCCAGTGCGAGTGTGTTTGCAAATTTATACTTCTCAATGGAAATATTTTTTTGCTTAAATTTGTTGATTGCTAAAAAAGAGTTTTCTCTATTTTTGTGCTTATATGCTTCTTCTATTTCTTCTTCTTCTTCTTGTTGGCACTGATTTGTATTTTAGTCCCCAGTGTTGTTTGCTTTTTGCATTAAATTTTTTGCCTGTCCTTTATATTTGGGGAATATTTATTGATGATTGATGAAAATTGAGTTATAATTCAACATGAACTAAACAGTTGTTGGAAAGTTTTTACTAGATTAAATGCCATTTAGGTTCTCTTGTGTATCAAAAATAGTTATGTAGGAAAATGTAGAAAAAGGATCTATTTTTCTGTTTGAAAAATTTTTTTTTAAAACTGTATTTACATGGGCTTAAATTCAATAAAGCATAAATATATTTTCAAATCATTTGAAACAGACTAATGACATGTCCTAAATCTTATGACTGCTGTAAACAACAATTAAAGAATTCTTCTGAATTGAAGACTCAAGAAATAATTTGGCAATGAAAACAGAATTTAGTTAAGCATAGGGAGGCATATAGCATTACTATTAAGAGTTTACTTTAAAACAACTAAAGTCGAAAGAAAGAGAAAGTTGAAATCTTCAATATTGATAAATGGAATAAAGCTTCTTGTTTTAAAATACTTATTTTGAAAAACTACAGATATTAAATAAAAGCAGCAATATAATGACTTTTTAGCTGCAATTTGACATTAAAATAATCTTACAAGAAAACAACTGCAAGTATTATAAGCCTTTTGTTTCTGAATATTTCATAAGAAAACATATCAAGAAAACAATAAAAAAATCTACATTAAATATAATTTTCTATTGTTTGTGTCAGCGCTATGTTACACTATTACTTTGTTTGACTGAAAGTGCCGAATTTTATATATGTTTTACCATAGCGAAGATAGATTTTATTTTTAACTTGGATTAACTATTATAAAAAAAAACTATTGAAATTTTAGCATAAAAAATTAATGGTTTATTTCTAGTGCTAAACAACCAATAATAAAAAATCCCTTTTGCCACAGCCATAGCTTTTTTTATTCTTTTCCATATTAAGTCTATAGATTCAAGATCCCTACAGATACTAAAACCATAAATAATAATTGTAGTGTTTCTCAACAAGAAAGTTGTTTTTTAAAACAAAATACAACAAAAAATTTATTGTATTACGAAAAAAACTTTTATTGTATTATGAACAGAAATGTTCGTTAATTATGAATAAAAAATGATATCTGACAAATGTCTACCACCATCACGGTGACAGATGTCGATTCTTTCGTCAAAGTTTTTTATCACTTTTCGGAAAAGGGCGGTGCCATTTCATTAATCGTAACACGGATTCTGAGTTCTTAGGCTGAAGTCATTCGATTGGCTCCATGTAATCCAGTGGTGTTAAATTACACGATCTGTCTGGCATCTTAACTGCTGATTGTCGTGAAGTTATACAATTGGAAAATTTGGTTTGCAATAAATTGATCGTTTCACTAACTGTTTGATATTGGCACCATCCTGTTGACAGCACAACACAATGATATCCACGTCGTCAATAATACGCCAAAAATGAGTTATTACCATCTTGTGATAGCGTGATCCATTGACCGTTACCACATTTCTAGCATTATTTTCGAAAAAAAAACGGATTGTAATTATTTTAATGCGATGTTCGAGCGAATAATTGCCAATGCATCTACTACGAACATGTCAAAAAATTATATGTCAAAACTTTCATGTTGTCGTGCTTGATTTTCAAATTACATATGAATGGTTTCCAATGGCAACCCTTATGTAGAAATGTTTAAAAATAAACAATGTTTTTTGTTGTTTTGAAATGTTTTGCTGTGTTTGTATAGAAGTGTTTTTGAGTCTTGCTGTCTATGCTATGTTGATTTTATGAAAAAATTCTCATGGAATCAGTTTGGCTTTGGATATAAAACTTTTAGGTTTTTCTATACAATATTGGGGTAAAATTCACTGATGAGCTACTTGAGCAATAGTGAAATTGCAATATGGATGTGCTCTCCCCCGCAGTAATACATTTCAAATATTTTTTATTTTTATTGGAATAAATGTTTTATGAGAATATCATAAAATGTTTATTTTTTAATAAAAATTTTTGTAATAAATATTTCGTGAGAATATCATGAAATATTTATTTAAAGGAATCAAGCACGAATAATAAAATTGTTTAAATAATAATTATATTAATAATAGTACATAAAACTTAAATTTGGTTACTTAAATATAAAAGTAGATAACAATTAACAGCATTAACATTTAAACAAAAATCAATATGCTCATAAAATTTATTAAATTCAGCAGAAATTCTTAACAATTTATCACTCAAGAATTCCGATTTACCGGTTTTTTGTATAGGGGACGGTAGCAACAAAATAGAATACACGTATTCTTTATTTTTCTTTATTTTTATTATTTAAGGTACTAACGATGCCAAAAGGGTATGTAACTTGTAAGTAATATTTTAAAATTTTATTACTTTAAGGTAACAACTTATTGGTCAAAATGTATACTGTTAAGAAAGGTGGAAGTCCTTAAAACAATTTCTAGTTTTAGTAAAGTATAAGATTACAGCGCAATTTTCACACACAGTATAAATAAATCCCACACACTTCGGAAGCTTACATCTGATTTTCTTCTCAGACCATTGCGGCCAGTTCCAATTTGGTCTTGTCGGTCTACTTTTGGGAGTACATGCTGGCAGGTCCTTTGTGCTTTTTTGTATCAATATCGCCGATCAGAGAAAGTAGTTTTTACACCCTTTTTGCAAAGACTCACAGTAACCTGCTAACAAAAATCTGCTAATGATAAGCGGTTTGATAAAATACCTTGGTGTTCAGTCGTCGTGATATCCAGATAGTGATAAAAAACTCGCAAGGGTCATATCCAGCTTCGTAAACGTAATTTATATATACCCATGATGCTGTCAAGCAGATCAAAGCCACGCATATGACGATTGTTGTCTCCGACCACATTAGACCGCTTTATGCAAATATATTTTAAGTGCTGTTAATCCGTCTTCTCATATCAGCTTCAGGTTTTTGCCCAGCGAAGGTGGATTGATTGATGATTCTGTTGTCCTTCCATGCAACAGTTGAAACATCGATCCCGTTGATGTCAGCTATGTATTCTTCCGAATAGCTTGTACTGTTTTTAAATTTTTTTTTCCGAAGATAACTTACAATTTGGTATTCTATTTCTTCGAATAGTAGCCAGATACCACAGTAGACGATGGGAAGTAAGGTAATTATCAAAAAGAGAGTTTGAAATTCTGGTTTCTTGCAATCAATCGCGTTAGCCCCATGGGATAATGCACCTAAATCTGGCATAGGTACAAGAACACTATTTAACAAAAAAATTTAAACACTTATCTCTCAAATTTGTAAAGATAACACTAAAAAAAAGAGTATTAAGTTTAGTCAATAATAATTCACTTTTTATTATTCTTATTGTATACAAAATAAAACCTTAAATTATTCTTTTAATAACTCTCAAATCAGCGTGTCTTTTCTCTGGTTGATGTGATGCGACTAACTTTTTTAAGAATAACAACCCTCACACATCAACTGTATAGTGTAGACGACAAACTTAGTAAAAATACATAATAACTGTATTGCATTCCATTCGCACAGTGGGCCCAGTACTTAACAAAGAGCAGAACATTTTATTATTGTTTTTGAAATCGCGACTAATGGTGGTTGTGCGAAAATACCAGCGTTCAGATTACAAATGCCAATTTTCGGCGAGTAGTGCCAACTAATTGTTTTTTTTTTTTTTGGTGCAAGTAGTATACAAAGTAAGCTAACAATACTTTATATACTATGCGCCACATTATGTTAAAAAAAATATATCTACATATATAAATTATGAGGCACCACCAAGGTTTGTTGCCTACAGTCTACAGTATGATACAGAGGGTTAAAAACGGGTCAGAGTTAGCATAATTTGATCTAAATTCTTTAGCCATTAGTTGATAAAAATAACGAGTAGGACGAAACGAAATATTAACTGAAGTATTTCTAACCGAGATATCTTAACAGAAATCCCCTTTAATTAAATTGAAAACAAAGATGATATTTAACATTATTCTTCGGCTTTTTTAGACTAGCTTTATTAGAACAAGTGTAAAGTGGCAGAATTAAAAGACTCTATTGTACACCTCGAAGACAAAATAACAAGAACTGCTTTACACCGTGTCCATGCAATTATAAATTGGATTCCAAATTATTGAGCTATATTCCAGAATATGTCTATCAAGAGAAGTATAAACATATTTTTTGGCATATGGGTCGCTAAACTCTTACGCCCAGCTTTTTATAAATCCAAAAACGATACAACTTTGTTAGTGACTAACGTAATACCATCCAATAAAATACCAAGATATGTAACTACATTCAATTCAGCCATTTAAAATATTTTTCACTTTTGTATGTAATCTTAGGAAGAAGACACGACTTACAATTTTTAAGGTTCAACTTCTCCTTTTACGTCTAATGCATATGATAGAACCTTTGACTTTGGATAGATCACTAATAAACAAGGAAAATAATAAGTCAGATGGCGCCCTTGGGCACATCAGATGAACCAAAAATTTCTCTGAAAGCTAGCGTGTTAAAACGTAAGTTTTAAGTTCTATTTGACAGATATGAATTAATCCACACAAGGCCATTGTTCGTGAATCTCATAAAGTAAGTAGATATTTTGGTAATTTTTATGTGAAAATCCTTTTTTCCGAGACTAGAAATTAAGATTTTTAGTGTTTTTTTTTTAATGTTTTTACTTTTGGTGTATATATTTTCTATTTTTGTATTTAATTAGCAATTTATTATTCAAGTACTGTCTTTTTTATAAAAAATTAGTTAATATTTATTTTTTATATATTTTTTTTATAAGATAACATATTGCTACGTTTATTCGTTTTAGTAAACGTTTTGTTATATTGAGTTATTTTATCGCAAAATAATAACACGCAAAATAATTAAACGATTTATTTATTATCAATACATACAAAATAATAAGGATGGTAACTTTGTTGTCTTAACTCAACGATGATTCCACCCAGTAAGTGGTTCTTATATAGTTGTTTTAAGCGGTTAACGCGTATGCAAGAATTTTCTACTTTAACATCACGCCATATTGTTGTTGTTATTATCTTTCAGAGAGCTGTCTACCTGGCTATGTGTTTTGTTTTTTCTGTGTTAATTGTTTTTGTTTTCTGTTATTTATCCTATTTCCTAAAATTTCTTATAAGCATGTTGTTGTTGTCTTCTATTTATAAAATTTCTAAGATAACTACACACTTTGTAAAATGCACAGTGTATTGTTTCGTTTACTGTTTTTAGTGATAATTATTTTCTTTTAAAACAACAAATCATCTTTGTGACAATATCGAACATGTAATATTCACTGATGATTGCCGTTAACTGTTTTATATGTTGTAAATACTTTAATGATGTTTTACATAATTACATAGTAAAAAAAACTAATAATTAATAAAATAAAGTTGTCTTAATTATGCTAATTTTATTAGTTAACGATTATATGATCTTTTCTAAATTTTTAGATAAGTTAAAGTTCATTAAATGCATTTAATGTAATTTTTTTTTGTTTACGAATTTATTCTTATCTTTTATTTTTTATTTTCATGCGCCTAAAAAATTTAACGTCAAATTCTACAGTTTTCAAACATTTTATTCTATTTTTGTTACTTTTTAATGTATTTAAGTTTTCACTATGAAAACTCGCTAATGAGTTTGCTTCTTATACTTCATTTCTTTGATCTTTACAAGAAAAGAGTTTATATATATTAATCCTTTAAAAATCCTGCCTCAAGATGTCATAAGAATTCGTTCGTTCACCCACCTTTATTTAAAACAGAAATTTAATTGCGATAATGAACGAATTGGAAATATAGTACAAAATAAATCCAAAAATTTTAGGTCGCAAAATATCACTATCAATATACTGAATAGTATAGTATATATTTCTGCTGGGCAAAAAGTTGCAATACAACCTTATAAATTGTTGTAATAATTTGGCCGGACATGTATTTTCCCACAAATCACGTCAATCATCCAAATTTCTAATTAATAAGTTTTTTTTTCGCTCGGCTCAATAATCAGGGGATTTTCCCTACTCATTTCATGCAATTTACCAGTAGGAAAGAGGAAGTAGTATTTGTGAACATTCGATTTAAAGTTTCCCTATTTGAAAGCGACAGGAAAGACCTCTGGAGGAAGTTTATTCCACATACGCACTGTTTTACTAAAAACGAATTGTCCCTGTAATGCGTAGTGCAATTCATTGATCAATCGACCACAAATGGATGCGCTCTTAACGAAAAGCTCGTCAAACCAAAAATCTTCTACTTTTGGGAATAAGTTCCCTAATTTCGTAGAACACGTAATAACGATAAAACAGTGAAATACAACCTACATTGCGTCGATTCTCTAGGGTATCAATAGAGTTGGATACCCTGCTGTCCTCAAAGAACCTCTTGGCCCTCTTCTGTATGCGGTCGTGCAATTCCAAATTGACTTTGGGTTGCCGGCCCATACAGGAGATTTGAATTTCATCTTTAGACGGATATAGGTGGTATAAATAGTACGAAGATCGGATGAAGTGAAGTATATCTTACACCGTTTTAGAAAACCGAGGAACTCAAGTGCTCTTTAGAAATCTGAAAAATGTGTTTGGTACATCGAATCAATATGTTAATTCAATTATTAATTTAATTGGAAAACTTGTTATATCTTCTTGTATAAAACAAAATAGATTTTCAAATTATAATTATTGTTTGTTGACCACTTATATTATTTTATAATTAATTTTTTAAGCATAAAGAACTTACATAACCAATTTTTATATAGTTTTATTTTTATTTTAATATTGTATATTTCGCCACATCATGGGATGGCATCATAGGGAATAAAATAGAAAATGTATAAAAAATGTTCCAAAAAAATAAGAAATTCTATTTTATCCCATTTCAGAGCTGCCAATTTTTAATTAATCGAAAATTATCAAAACAAAACTGTAGTTAGGTTCAATATTTTTTCTGTATATGCCTGCCCTATATAAAGATATGCTTATACCGAATAGGATATCAAGAATTTTAGTTTCGTAGATTTTACTCTATACTCTTACGAGGCTAGCTACTTTCGTTAGTTTTTCATTTTTCTTTGTATATATATATTACGTTAAATATGTATCAATATAGGAGAAATTTTTCAAAATATGTTAATGGCTGAATTTTAAACATATTTATTGTTGCGATGTAGTCAATGGTTCCCTCGCAATGGGTTAATTTTTAAAATTTTTTTGCTATTATTTTTCAAACCAAATGAACATAATTTAATTTGGCATTAACCGGAAAATCCTGTCAATTTAGTTTTCCAACTATTTCATTTTCCTTTTTTTGTTTTGTAGTTCTGATATTTTATAGTTTTGAGTTTTAGCTCGGTCTTAACTTATGCTTTTTCTTTTTGACTTTAAAATGGAGAAATTGTCATGCCACACGTACATTGGACGTATAATGTGTTTGCAGAATTTTTGGCCTAATGCCAAACAAGTGTGTGCACATGATTTGTTGTATTTCAGAAAAAAAAAACAATTAAGAAAATATTAAGAATTTCCAAATAAAAGAAATATTGCTAAAAATCATGGTAATTAAGATTTTTAAATTTAAAAACCAAGTATTTTTCTAGTAATAAGAAAATATTAAAATAATAATATAAATTAATAGTAAAATGCTGATAAATAAACAATATCAAAGGTTGTTATAGAAACACTCGAATCTGTCATAAGAACTGCTGAAAATATATGTAAAAAAACTGTTTGAGAGCTTATTTCTCTGCAGATAAATGGATATCTCTGAACTCGTCTGATGAAATCCCATCTATAACAACTCGTATAGTGTGATTCCTAAGAAAACTCAGCATAAATCTGGAGAAATTATTACCGACACCAACAGCAGCAAGTTTTGACAGAAGTGCATTATGCCACACTCCATCAAACGTCTTGAAAATATCTAGAGCCATCACCTTACTCTCTCCTAAATGATGAATGGAGTTGCACCATTAGTTCGATTGAATTCTAACTATATGTCCATGTTGTCAATCTCGAGCATTAAACGCGTTTCCAAGCGTTTTCGAATGTTATTTCTAAAAACCATAACCAGTTATACCCACCAATTACTCCAGAGTGTCAAATCATAAAAAATGTTTAAATCGAAATGAAATTGTATTCTATAGCCTTAAAAATCTAGTGTTTCATTTTTTAAACGTATCAAATTCGAACAATGGGCATATTTTCCAGTTGTTATCACAATACATTAGATCACAGACTTTAATTTTTAATTCGTTTTTTTATTAGTGATTGATTTTAAAATCATCTGTATATTCTATCATGTAATATTTTTTTTTAAATCTCCAGCACATAAAACGAAGAGAAAATAATGTCGAAAGGGAATATTTAATAAAGTGTTGGAGAATTCGTCTATTCATTCATTCATTCATTCTATCATAAAGTTCGAATAATCGGAACAAACTTAAGTGACCAAAAATTACTAGAAATATTATGAAATAGAATTTCATTGAGGTGCCGGTAAAAATAATTAAAGTTGATAATTTTTCTCCTCCATGCTCCGTTTAACCTTAGCTGCAAAATTCTATTCCCCTGGAAAATTTTCAACTGACGTATCTATATTTATTTATTCTTAAAACAAAATCCCGTTTAAAACAATCCTTTGTTGCTTGTGTGTGTATGTGTTAAAATGTTGAAGTATAAAAATTTGTGAACATTCATGTTCAAGAGTTATTTAATTGAGAGTGCGTAATCATGCATAATCTTAAATATATTTCATGAGAATATGTGGCCGAGACCAGAAATTTTCTGTGTAGCTGTTTTTGATAATAATATTATTATATTTTTAGAGCTTTAAAAGCAAAATTCACAATATTGAATAAAAACAAATTAACAAAATTTGTTCAGTTATTTAATTGTAGTTAATTTTGGCAACAAAAGTTGTTCAATTTTCTGTAGTAAACTGATGAAAAGTAATGGAGAACTTGCATATTCATGCAAATGCAAGCAATAACTTGATTATAATATTACGCATATCATGATGATGATATAAACAATAAATTATGTTTACCTCGTCAACAATCGTTGTTTTGTAATAAAAGAATTATTAAGGTCATTTTACTTAACGAGTTTTTCACCAAGCAGTTTATTTCTCAATTGCGACAACACCAAAAACATGATATTTTTGACATTTAGTTTATTGACGTAATCGTAGTAGATGCATTGGCAATTGTTACAATAAATTCAATTTTGCACAAAAATCGCATTAAAATAAACAGAATCCACTATGAAGATGGTGGTTCTTTTAAAGTTACATTTCGTAAAATTCATGATATTTTCGAACAACATAATCATGCTTCAGAGAACGCGTCTTCGACCGGGTCGTTTAGCTAAAAACATCGCAGCCGTGAGCCACTGTGTTGAAGCAAATCCAAATTTGTTAATTTCTTGGCGTTCACAAAAATTAGGGTTTTCCAAAATCACCTCATAGCGAATTATACGTAATTGACTTCGAAGCCTTACAATATTCAACTGATGCAGAAATTGAAGCCGACCAATCTTTCACAAGAATATCTAATTTATTTAGGAACAACCAGCTGATTTTTCCTAAAAAATAATTTTTTCAGACGGAACCCATTTTCACTTGTTAGAGTATCTCAACAAGCAAAATTGCCACAGTTGCGCTTTTGAAAACTCTAGAGCGATTATTGCGAAGCCCTTGCATGCTCAAGGTATCACTGTATGATACTCTGTGTTGCCTGGAGGTGTGATTGGGTTGTTTTTTTTCGAAGATGAGGCTGCAAATGCTGTAACGGTCAATGGATGCTAACAACTCAATTTTGGCCTATAATTGACGACGTGTATATCACTGACATGTGGTTTTAACCCATAATTCCACGAAAATCAGCTCTTAAGTGGCTAATCAGATCATGTGATTTAACATCACTGGATTATTTTTTGTGGGACTATGTTAAAGATAGATTCTATACGGAGCCAATTGAATCGATTTCAGCCTTAAAACTCCAAATCCGTGATGTGATTAATGAAACAAGACCGTCATATTGCCAAAAAGTGCTTTTTTAAAAGAACCGACATCTGTCAGCGTGGTCGTGATGGACATTTGGCAGATATTATTTATCATTCATAATTGCCGAACTTTACTCTTCGTGATACAATAAAAATCTAATTTGTTTTAAAAAAAACAAACGTCTTTATGAAAAACCCTATATAAACTTGTTCTAAAAAGTAAAAAATAGAAACAAAAAGAAAAGTTGAATAGATAAAAAGGTTCTTCTTTACTTGTGTTTAGGCAGAAATAAATAAATAAAATAAATAAATAAATAAGTAATAAATAAATTTTTAATTAATTTGATTAATTGTATATTTAGAAAATTGTTTTCTTATTTTTTAATTAAATACACATTGGAAAGAAATTTAAAATTAATTAATTTTATTTCGAAGTGCAAAAACTTGTTTCTGTGAATAAAATACGTTATTTATAATTCAAATAATGTTTGAAATAAAAAATCAAGAAATGTTTTAATTTCAGATATACATATTATAGAATAACTAGAAATTTAATTTAACTTTTTAAAATCTTCTGTTTTCAAAATCTTCTGTTAATTAAATGCTATTTTAAAATGTCTATAATTATTCATGCTTTAGTTAAAATAAACTTGACTTTTATATACTCCTGCATTTTTCTACTGTTGTAGTCTTATTCTAGACTTCTGCTAACATTATGCGATTTTAATCGCAATAACGATAAGATAGAAATCTTAACAAATTGTTGGAAAAACTGGTTATAATGAGTTTTAAACTAAATTTATTATGTGGGCACCTTTAGCTACTGATTAAGTGTAACATTAAGCACCTATAAAGGTGAATTTTTAATAGCACAGCATAAAGCAAATTGTTATCACTAACAACATATCAAGGTGGTGGTAGCGTTTATTTTGTAGTTATTTTCCACTTCTTCCTCAAGTATAATTTATCTATGCAAGTGATCTAAATTATAAAGCAACAAGTAAAACTTGATGCCACCCATCTATACGTAAGTGATATAAGTATGAAAATGAAAAGTGTATTCAAATATTACAATAAGCCAAACTGTAGCATTATAACAAAGAAAATATAAAATGAACTTTTCTTAATAATAGTGTCAATTCAATGAGCAAACTTTATTAGGTGAAATTTAGCTTAACTCTCTTAAAGTATTTTAGCTGTTGTTAGCTTAGCATATTAAGTTGATTTATTCAATTTTTACCCACATCACGAACACAGAAGAGTTAAGAATCAAAATCGCTTTTTATGAGGGATGCCTGTTGCAAATTTCCTGCCTGTTTTATGTACACAAAGCAGCTAGAAAACATTTTTTATCTTACAAACTGCTAAAGAGTGTATGAACTCATTAAACTCAAGAGATTTTATATTTTTATTTTAATTTCAGTTTTATTTTATGAAATTTTTTGCTCCTTGGCAGTGTGGATATATTTCTGTCAGAATTTCATTTCTTGTTATTTTCTTTCAGATGTTCATTTGCCAAGATCAACACTGATTGTCATTAATATTTTAAGATACTGTTATTTTTGTCATTCATTTGCACTTTATTATTTTAATAATTTGCGCGCTATAATTCTTCCTTTTTTTATTATTTTATATTGCCACGTAGGATATGTGCAGCTGTTGCATGTCACATGACTATATAATGTTTTTTTTTTTGTTTGAAGAAGAAAATTTGTAGAATTTATAAACCCAATTGAACAATGACAAAAAAATGTAGCAAATGGGTAGAGAATTAAAATTACACTACATGGATTATATTAAATGTCTTAGCTGAAGATAAGAAACAACTTGCTTTCTCAAAGCAAAAATTAAGTTAATAATGAGAAGTAAATTATTTAATTTGACATTTCTGTAACATACCAATGCTTTGGTCACAAATTTCAGTAGCTAAATGCAAAAAAAAAATAATTATTTAATTGCTTCAGCCAACTCCTAATGTACGTTAACTGAGGTAAGGTATTTTTATAAAGTGCTTTTCAACAAGAAGTTTGCTTTCTAAAAACAAATAAAACAAAAATTTACACTAAGATGATTTAATTTTTTGTATTACGAAGAGAAAAGTTGGCCAACTATGAATGAAAAATGATATCTGGCAAATGTCCACCACAACTACGCTGACAGACATCGATACTTTCACCAAAGTTTTTAGTCACTTAGTCACTTTTCGGTAATCACATCACGGATTTTATGTTTTATGTTTTCGATTCGATTGACTCCATATGGACTCTGTCCTTAACATAGCCCCACAAAAAATAATCCAGTGGAGTTAAGTCATTCGATCTGGCTGGTCACTTAACTACTGATTGTCGTGAAATTATGCGATCGAAAAATTTAGTTTGCAATAAATTTATTGGCTGTGTGACATGTGGCATCGTCCTGTTGAAACCGCATATTTACGTTGTAAATAATAGGCCAAAATTGCGTGATCCCTTGACTATTTCCGCATTTTCAACCTCATCTTCGGAAAACCATAAACTAACACGTTAACAATGCAAAAGCTTCTCAATAATCGCTCTAAGATTTTCAGAAGCGCAACTGTGGCAATTTTGCTTGTTGAGATACTCTAACAACTGAAAACCGGCGTCGTCAGAAAAAATGATTTTTGCAGAAAAACTAGCCGGTTGTTCATGAACGAATTGAGCGTATCCACGGCGAAAATAATGATCGGTGGGCTTCAATAACTGTACAAGTTGAAACTTATAAGGCTTCAGTGTCAAATCCTTACGCAAAATTCGCCATGTTATGGATTTGGATAACTCCAATTGTTAGGAACATAAAGGAATTAACAAATTAGGTCTGCTTAAACACTGTGACTCGCGGCGCACAGTGGCTCAGAATCAATTTTCATTGGCCAAAACCATATATTTTTTCTTGACATGGATTCTTTAAATTTTTATGCCAACAGAAAGGAAACAGATCAAAACTTTGGTAGCCAAAAAATTTTGGCAATATATTCACAGTAGTAGGCGTGGCATGCTGCTAAATGCAAAGAATTTAAGTTAATTTAGAAATAAAAAAAATTTGTAATATTTGATCTCATATTAATTACGATTTCTTGAAAACTGTTATTGATAATGGACTGCGGTTTTTTTGTTATGTTGGTTGGACTGCTGTTTTTCACAAATGGTTTTTGAGCACCCTGTATAATTTGTATGTAATAAATTTGTTATGTAATAAATTTGAAACCACCATATATCGGTAAACTTTGAAGTTTAACAGTGTATAACTTTTGAAGGACAAAAAAGGACAATAAATCGAAACCACCCAAAGTGTTTTCTTTAAGCCTATATATATTTTTGCAACCGCCCGGACCCGCCCGTAGAACATTTTTTTTTATTTTAATGAAAATACTCAAAATTTTTTAAACAAAATTCTATTAAAATTGCTAGTAAATTTACTTTAGAAATTATTCTCTGACATAAATACAAATTGCTGATAGCAAAACGTAGGAAGAAAGAGAGGAAAGTTATTAGTGGCATAAATATATCTTCAAATGGTTGAAAAACTTCCTAGAATTTTTCATGGTTTTTTGCACGGATGTTTCAATAACCTGCTAAAAACTATAGGAAAATATATTCAAAATTTATTTCAGTAAAGTACAATTTATACCCATCATATCATCACATAACTGCAGCTAAAAAGAAACGTTATCCTCCAAAGGAATCTATCAAAATTACACCAATCTGGGCATATTTACAGCTGCAAGCTCTACTTGACCATACAGCCGAAAGGTTGCTACAATCACTTAAAGGAAGTGAGTTGAAAATCTCTAAACTGCCATTTGACTCTTTTTTGTAAATGGAGATGCGATGAATCTTCTGACCAAAAACAATATAAAAAAATTTTATTTGAAGATATTTCTGACACAGATATGTTCATGCTGTCATTTGTGCCATTGCGATTAATAAAGAACTTAGTAGACTCGGAACCTTCGTCCAGCACAATGCAAACAAATTTTATTTGGAAAAACTATACTCCATCGTCTACGAAATACTGCAGACCAATAAAATTTGAGAATAAAAAAGAAACTCGTGATACTGATGAACAGATTATTAAATTGAATTACCAATTAATACTTTCAATGATAGACGGAAAAACTGCCCAGGTTTTGACTGATACAAAAGCTTCATACAGCTGTATTATATATAAAGCAACATCAAGTCGGTTAAACCAAGAACCGACAAAGTCAGTAGATAGTATGATGCATTTGAATTTAGATTATCACCGCTACATACAAGGATAAGGTTTATGGAACACATACTGAAAATAAGCTATGATTTGAACTTCGGATCTTTACGACCAGTGAGTAACAATGACACCAACAAAGAGAAAAGAAAATTGCAAAAGAAACAAGTTCAACGTTCATATCTCAAATATGGGTTAATTATAGATCAATCAATACAAGGATCAGGCAATACAAACGATGGCATTACCGCAAGAAGATTCTTTTTGGATCCCGAAACTACATCTGGTATAACAGGTGTTGATATAGATTTTATTTCAAGATTTAAAATAATTACTGAAGTACTTGCGTGCAGTGAACAAATTAATGGTAGAAAATTTGGTAATTATGCCAAGGAAAGCGTTGCTATATATACATCCAAATACAATTATAGAAATATGTCAGCAACAGTGCACAAAGTTCTTTGTCATGAAGAATATTTCATGAAACACCATTTATTAATAATTGGAGATTTATCAGAGGAAGCCTGGAAAAAAGAAATAAGGATTATAGATTTTACAGACAACATAACACCAGAAAAATGTCACGAAGTTCTACAAATGAAGATTTATTTCATATAATTTTTATAGTTTTTTAAACGATCTTTTTTATCTTGAATAAATATCTTTTTTCTTTTTTAAGATCTTTTTTTATATATTTTTTCTTTTCAATATTTCGCTTTCCTTTGGAGAAGCTTTATATATATAAATATATAAAAAAAGATCTTAAAAAAGAAAAAAGATATTTATTCGATTTATTTCATATATTATTGACAACGTTAGATCCCTTCATCTCTAGCATTCGAAGTCAATGGAAAGTAAATCATTCGCACCAACATGCCGAAGCTAAGGCATTGCTACAAGACACTAGTAATACAGAGCAGAATATAAAATATTTACAGGAAATATTCCAGCAAAATGAATAATAATTATGATTTGCATTTAATATTTGAATGAAATAAAGTATACAAATATTAATATTAAATGTTTATTTATTTATTTACAATCTATTTATGACTGTAAATAAATATATAATTATAAATAAATATATAATTAAAGAAAAATTATTTTAGACTGTTTTATTTTAAAAGTGACCAAAAAATAGAAAATATGTTATCATTGTTAAGCATAATTTTTAGTGCAGCGCGCTGTACCGGCCTTAATAAAACCTAAACTCGATGAAAGCTTTAGATGTTATCTATTGCCTAAAAAAAGAATTTCTAAAAAATCTTTGTTAATTAAAAAGTTACAGAGTTTTGGCCAATGAAATACGATTCTGAGCCGCTGTGGGGCGGCGATGTTTTCAGTTAAACGACCGCATCGAACACGCTTTGGTGTTCAAATATTTTGTATCGAGCCTATCGATTAAAATTTAACAAATAAATTCTTAATAACGGCCACAACGAAAGGACGATTATGTTGTCCGAAAATATCACACATTTTACGAGATGTAACTTTAACAGAACTACCGTTTTCATAGTGGATTTAATTATTTTAATGCGATTATCGCGCGAAATTGAAATAATTGTCAATACATTTATTAGGAATACATTAAAAAACTAAAGGTCAAAACTAGCATAAAAAACCCGATAGTACAAAATTTCATTAACAAAATGAAAAATATGAAAAGTAGGCTAGAATAAAACAACAATAACTATACTAAAGGCAAATAATCTATTTTTTATTAATTTGTTGGAATTAAAAAATGTTTCTAGAACCATAATGAACTCTTTCATACAAAGTAGGGTGTTTAAATATGAAACACTAAAATTATACTTAAAAAATAATAACGATGCGTTGAATGAAATATTTCACTCCCTGAGATTTAAGTTTTATTTATTTTAACGCTAATTGTGCACGATAATGTAAACTTTTTTTTCATTAGATTTTCAAAGAAATTTATCATAAGTACGGTTAAGTACAAGATAATTTCATTAAATAAAGAACTTTAAAATAATGAAAAAAATAATAGAAATATTAAAATAGTAAAAACTAAAAAAGGAACATGAAAAATAAAAAAGAATACTTTGACACGTAAAAACAACAAAATATGAAAAAATGGAAAAAATAAGCTTTTAAACATTGTATCTAAATATTGCTAGGCTATGTAAATTTTTAGTAGCTTTTAGTATTTTTCTTTTTCAACTTAAGGAAAAATAGGACGAACGAAACCATTAATTTTTTCATTTTAACAGTTGCCAACTTAAGCTTAATTTATAATAAATTTACACCAACTGTGCTTGATATTCTCATAAAATATTTATTAATTTAATCTTGCATATTGCCACGTTTGTTCCTTTTAATAAACGTTTTAATTTAATGAATTTTTTATCGCAAACAATAACACAGCATTTTCGAGTTTTTAATTAAGTTATACGATTTATTTACTTTCAGTACACACAAAATAAATGCCATTATAACTTTATTGTCTTTACTCAATTATTACTCGAACTTGAATTAATTAATTAATCCAACCAGTGGTGCTTATATAGCTTGTTCACGCGGTTCTCGCATATACAAGAATATTCTACTTTAACATTACCTTATATTATCATACAGTTTAGGCGCCTGCTTGACTATGTGTTTAATTTTCGTTTTCTGTCGTTTATCTAATTTCGTAGAATTTCTTATAAGCATGTTGTGTTGTAGTCTTGTGTGTATTAGATTTCTAAGAAAACAACGCAGTTTGTTAAATGCACAGTGGGTCGTTTTTTACTGGTAGTTATTTTCATTTAAAACTAAACAAATCATTTTCGTATCAATATGAAATGTATTTCAAGCGAAAAATATGATACGTTTTTTATTGCTTAATTGAATTGTGCAATTATATATTCCCAAATCAACAGTCATAATTACTAAATTTTACTGAAAACTAATTTTAACGCAGTAAAATTTTACCAGTAATACAATTTTAACAAAAAAAGTTCTGATAACTGGAACTTAGTTGCATTATCAGTATCAGCTTACAGTTTACTGTTTACTGTAAAAGATCCTCTTGTGGCAGTTGTGGTATGTCAGAGACAAAGATATTGTAAAACACAGTTCCCAGTAAAGAGCCCTGTGGCACTTCAGCAGAGTCACACCCTCGTTCATTTAAGCATTTTCCACACATCGTAGAGAAGAACAGTTCGTTGCGAAATTATCAACTATATGACAAATGGTCACACCCAATCCCACCTTGGCAATTACCAGGCATACAACTATTATTGGGGATCTTCTATTTAGTACCTTTCAATGAAGTGAATACCATCAGTGCGTGTGTTGTCGAAAGTCTATTTAAAAAAGAAAAATGTATTACACGAACCCAACAATGTTTCTTTAAGTAGAGAAATTTATTCAACAATGTGAGAAATATTTTGAACCAATATAAAAGAAATTACCTGCTAATATACTACCTATTGATTCTTTTCCCATATGATTTTCTACGTTAAGTTGGTCACATGTCGACTCATAATGCAGAAGTAAAGCGTATTAATTTTATAAATTACATTTCTCATTTATTTTGTAACACCGTGTCATAAAAATAAATAACCACTATAACAGCTTCAAATACTAATGAACAGATAGTGAAATTGTTTGACGAACTCATTACAAAAAAAAAAACAAATTGATTGAAAAGGTTTGAGGTGTTGCCTTACTATTTTATATTTTGGAAAAATAATACTTTAACAATCAACTGAAACGGCTTTAGTCAACTGTTAAAATGGTTGCTAAGTAACTGAACACTAACACAAACTATGCAACCACCAAACATCATGGTATTACAAACATCAAAATATAATAATAAACAAAATATTATTCACTCAAAAAGCCTCTTTTTGTGAAAAACTAACACAAGTCATAAATGCAAAAGCTTGCAATCATTTCACGGACATTTAACTTTAAGAATATTTCTACTGCAATTCAACTTAATACTTGATTAACACATAAAATGTTTATAATGGCTGCTACTGAACTAAATGGGATTAAATTTGTGTAAATACTCTTTGCATTGTATCTGCTGCTTTTGGCTCTGTAAATGTTGCAATAGAACACCACAAAATAGGTAGAATAAAATAAAGAATAAAATAAGAAATAAAGCAAGTGATATTTAATTTTGAATGCCAGTTGAAATGTAATATTTCTTTCCTAATTAATGATCCTTTTGTTTTCCTATTTTAGTGTTGGCCTTATTCCAGACAAAAAAATAAAACTTCTATTACTGGGTTTGAGTGGCAGTGGAAAAACTGAAATTGCTCATTATTTGTCACAAAATCAACGTTTAGACTACGATGCAACAAATGGAGTGCATAATTATTGCATCAAGCTAATGGAAACAAGTTGTTCACTAACGGAAATTGGTGGCAGTGATGATATGCAAAAAATATGGCATCATTATTTTGTAACGGTAAATATGAAAATAAAATTAAATGATTAAATTATAAATTGCTGAACAGTAACAGATTAAATTGAAAGTTCTAAATGGTTTTTAAAGAGACGCATAAATATTCAAAACAGAAAAGTTAAATGTCTTCATTATGAACTTTTTTACTTGAAAATATTTTTAAAGACACGTGGTTATTGTTATTTATCGAGGCATGATATTTAACATTATCCTAAAAGTAATTTTTTCTATCCATAATATTATTACAAAGATGTCTTGTTTAAGTTTAAAAAGAAAATAATTATCAGTAAAAAGTAAGCGAAATGACCTATTGTGTGTTTTACAAACTACGTAGTTTTTTTAAGAAATCGTATATACACAAAACAACAAGAATCTGCTTACTATAAATTCTACGAAATACCATAAACAACAGAAAACAGAAACAACTAAGAGTCTAAACACAATACTGCGATATTTTATTGCGGTGCGTTTTTTCATACGATTTTGTAGTAAAAAACCGCATAAAATTAAAATCTATTTTATTTCATTGCGCTTTTTTTTATTATCTCAATTTTGTACACTCTTTCTCTTTCTGATGTTGCCATAGTTTTTCATTAATTGGCGGTGTTCACAACATTATTGTAAACAAAACACATGTGATTTTGAAGTTTATATAAATTGTTGTGGGATCAATAAAAGGTGGAAAAAGCATAAAAGTAATAAAAATGGACATCTATGTTACTATGTCTCGTGGTTTCTAATTCCACACATAAATCAAACGTGGCCTCTACCAAATTTACAATGAATGAATTTGAATTTGAATTTTTTTATTTACTGCCATCATAAAATATTTAACACAAACACCAAATTGTACAAAAATTTAGGCACAAATAAATTCATAAAAAATGTAAACAAACAATGACAAGTTTTACCGCCGCCGTCTTCCGGTGTATTGTGTTTATTTCTTTCTCCCGCAACGAGAAATCGCACCGCACCGCAATGATTGTGTTTAGACTCTTACATAGACAAAAAATAAAAATCACACAGCGAAGCCGGAGTGTACACTAAATGATAATAACAACAACAATATACGGTGGTGTTAAAGTAGAATATTCTTGTATATGAGAAAACCGCTTACAGCAACTTTATTAGCACCACTTGCTGGGTAAATGAATGCATTATAGTTGAAACATTGTTGACAGAAAACAACAAAATAGTAAAGCATCTTTTAGGCGTTACAGTGGTGAAGTTACCATAGTGTTTATTTTGTGGGTATTGAAGGTGAATAAATCGTTTGATTAAATCTTAAAAGACTTGTGTTAATATAACAAAACGTTTATTAAAAGAAATAAACGTAACAATACATTTGACCTTGTACCTTTTATTCCAACTGATAGTTTTTTAGTCTAGTATTTCATGTTATAATACCATTTTAGTTTCTTATGTTATGGAATTTTGACAAATGTACAACGTAAACTCAATTTATAATCATGTATATCTTTCAAGCCAGTTAAACTATTTTGTAAAAAAATATCTCAAAATTATTATATTTTAATAAATTTAAATCAAAAACTAAATGCAGGAACTATTATTTGAAAATGACATCGGGCATACAAACGCCGTATATACCCGATCATAGCTGCCTATATGTCAAGAATAATATCTTAAAACATCTGATGAGTGTAAATTTCTTCTGGAGCCTAACCGGAATTGATAACATCTCCTAGAAAAACTTATAAGCTTTTTTTTTTTTTTTTTTGTAATAGACCTGTTTTTATATTTTGTACTTCATAGATTCGGCATTTCTTAAACTATTGTGGTCTTCAATACTGTGCCTGCAGACAGGTATAATTTAGAAAATATTTTTCAATAATTTTTTTGTAGTATGATAATTATGTATATGTCGTCTAAGCTTTTGGAACTTCTTACTATTTTAGTTTTATTTACAATTCAATAACCCTTTGCTAGACAGTCTATTTTGAAAACAGCATTTTTTGGCATTACTTTTGCTTCAACTTAAAGCATCTTATATGCGCTTTATACCACCAAAATCTACCACTACAATTACTTTTGCTATTCCATTTAAAAAAAAGAAATTTAACATTGAGTTTGTTGCAAGATAACAAAAGATTTTTCTTATCGTTTATAAATATATTTTATTTTGAAACCATGATTATAAATTTTTGTATAAAAAAGAAATTTTTCTACTATTTTCTTTTCTGTGTTTTAAATTTCTTTTATATATTTTAGACAATGGGTGTCATTTATTGTTTTGATATGTCCTCGAATTATGAAGATTTAAAAAAAGCATTTAAACTTTTACAAAATCTACTGAAAAATCCCTACATAATGGCTAAGCCCATTTTATTGGTTGCCACAAAGGCAGATTTAGCTGATGATGGTATACAATTGTATGACATTGAAAATACATTTGGTGTACAAAAAATGGCAGTATCCTATAGCAGCAGCATACGAATATGTTACTATGATCCAAGAACAGCAAATTCAGAAGCAAATACGAGCACATGCCTAAAATCCGGTATACAGTGGATGATAGATTATATGCTAAATAATTACAATATAATACAAATGCGTTTAAGTTGTGATAAAAATATGCAGGTAAAATAAAAAAGTGATTTAGTGAAATAAAACTTATTATTATGTTTGGCTTTTAGGATTGGGAAAACAAACGTAATAAATTAGTGGCTGAAGGTAAATTAAATTTTAATAACTATCACCGATTTCCAAAGAAATCTAATCATACTAGATTTTGGCGTCTATCTCGTAAACGCTTAAGACGAACTATGATTAGACCCAACACAGCTCCATCAAGAATTTCCTATATCAACATAGTACAGCAATCAGCAACAGCACTGACAGATACTTCTTCCGCTACAAAAAACTATTCTTCTTTTAAAGTGCCAAATGGTGACGTCCAAGTACATAGTAATAAGGAGGATACAGATCTTTAAGAAGAGATAATAAGAATTTTATGTATATTTTTGTAAAGTATTTAAAAGAAAAACAAAACTAATCTAAGAAAAAGTAGTTCAACAATAATTTATAAGACAAATTAACAGCGTCATGGTACCACTGCATTATAAGGATATTCAAAAACAAAAATTTCGATTTAAATATTTATTTCTTTTAAAATTAATCTGAAAATTATGCCCTTCACCACAAGTGCTATAATAAAGTGATCAATGATATTTGATCTACAACTGTATCAGAGAGTTCTGATTAATTGTCCAGCGAATTACAGAACAAATCCAATTTTGGGGCTACCAGAAAAAAAAAACTTTTCTGTTACTTTAAATAAAATGTCTTTTTATCTTTTCACCCAAAGCCTATTTTCCTATTTCCATCACAATACATCCATCCAAATTTCCTATTTAATTCATTAAATGAATAAATTAAAGAACCTGTCAACTTTTTAGAAGCATTTAGTTTTGAGTTTGAAAACTTAAACGATTAGAACAGTCAGTAGTCCCATAATAATGCAAAATGCTAAACAACACGACGACATCCGTTTACTTGCACAGGAATGTATAGGTTAACTAACATTTTGCACAAAGAAGAGTTACTTATAGCATTAAAAACCAACAACACCCTGGAACATTATCTCAAGACAAATTTCTCAAATTTAATTCTAGCAGATTATACAGATTTACTTGTACCTGGTATAGGGCAAACTGGGTTAATACCAAAAAGAAGATTTACAGAACACATACGATCACACAAACAAAAAAGAAAAGATTCCAAGTTTGCATTTCACCATAACACTCACGGAAATGCAGCAAGAGAAAGAGATGAATGTCTGACATTACTGCATCCTAGAAAAAAAGGACAAAAACTAGACATTCTTAAAAACATGGAAATCTTCAAAACAGAAACTCTTAACCATGACATTATAAACGAACAGTTAAACAGATAAAATTCTCATACCACAAAACTACTCACATACTCTAAAAACTGAAAAACTCCCTCAGATGGACACACCTACCCAGCAAATACTTAAAGACGAAAACATTAAACTAGCCCCGCATAAAATGCCAGATTGCAAGACAATCTGCCGAATGAGTAGATACAATCCTAATAAAATAAAGACATTACCCAACACTGTTTATACTAACAGACCAAATACTAACTCTCCAAATACTATCTAGAGACGCGGTTTGAAAATGACATAACCGTATCGAAAGCGCTGGCGATCATACTGCACAAACGAAGCGACGGTTTTTGCCGAGGGAAATGGCAACAGCAAAATATTAAATGCTGGTTGGTTATACTTCCATTTTCACTAGGACAAAATAACAACAATTCTATTAATACGTTTGCATTATACAACCTCCCAACAGGGGAGTTAGCCTAATTACTTTAACCCTGCATAGATAAGTTACGTCTATTAGACGTATGCTTTTTTAATTTTGTACTCCATCTCTATATTTGTAGAGAGAGAGAAAATGTATATGCCCAGTATTCTCAGTTGATCTCAGTAGCTTGATAATGGTTATCAAGGAGAAAATTCAATAAATAAATGATTTCAATAACTCCTGTGCCAAATTTTTTCTAAGTCCTTAAAAGGATGTTAGAAACCATACATCTTTCAGACGTAACGTTATCTGTCTGGGGTTAAATTAAACCTGGCAATGACTTTTAAAAGGCATTAATCTCGTATGTTACTAACATTGCAATAACATTTATTTTAACATAAAGTTTGTTAAAGGGTTTGTGTCTGTAGTTAAAAAAGAATATTTTAACAGCAGGATATTTTTTTTAACTGTTATAAATTTCTTAAAGATTCAAACAGTGAATAATTTCAAGCGCTTTTTTCAATTGGGTCATACATTTCTTATGCAAAAAAAAATTAGTGGCCTTGTTATTTTTATTAGTTTTTGTTTTCTAGTTTTTGTTTATTTGGAAAATATCTCTTTTCTTTTGCTTGGAACTTTATTTTTCCTAAAATATAAATATTTTGTATCATTAATTTTTCATAAAATTTAATTATTCTTAAATTTTGGGCAAAATATCAATTTTGTGTTTATAATTAAAATCTCCAAAAACAAACAGGATTTCTACCACAAATGTGGGTGTTTGGAAAAAGGGTGATTTTTAAGTGTGATCTTAATTTCGCTTTTTTTATTTAGAGTATTCTAGTAATACACAGTTTCTTATTGGAGTAGCGTAAATGATGTTACCGTCTATGTAGGAAGAATAAACGTCGATTTGAACATTAACTTCCGCTGGGCGATGAATAAAGCTTGTATACTAACGCTTCAGTGTTGAAATGTATTCTCCACTCGAAATCTAGAAGAACTTCTGATAATATTCGTATGCAAATTAAGGGCAATATTATGGATTTCATGGTCTCTGCGTTTAAATTAGCCGTAATGTTTAATGGTACACTTAACTGTTCATACCAACAATATTGTTGGCAGAGTTTACGGAAAGCTTCTATTTCGTTTTCTATAGGTATGCTATTGGCAAAAGCTTACCTAATCTCTTCACTTCTTTACGGCTGTGAAATTTATGCTCATGGTGACACTACGGTAGTGGTGGTATACAACAATATTTCTCGCGACATATTTCAGAAGGATCGCCGCGATCTTACCTCATCCAACTCCTAATTAAATTAAGTCTTAAAAACTATCACCGATTTCCAAAGGAATAATTTCGTTCTAAATTTTATCTCGTAAATGTTGAAGACAAAGTCCGGTTAGAACAATCACAGTTCCATCTAGAATTTCGTGCATTAAAATAAATACACTTTTTTTATAAATGGAATGATTTTGATTTTAGTATAAAGGATCTTTATCATGCAATACTAACCAATAAAAATTGAGAGAATTGCAATACAGCTGTGATACTTGCAACCGTTATATTGTACGCAAATATATATTGGTGAAAAGTTTATTAACAGGTAAAGGAATCCCTGTATCTACTAAGAAAGCAGATCGTCTCTTTGGACCGTTAAAAAATTGTTTGACTATTTAAAGAAATATATTGTATTTTACTGCGACACATAAATTCTCCTGTTTAAATAAATTGTACCCTTTGACCCTTTAGAAGCACATTGTGCAGATTGCATAACTGAATCGTATTTATTTGCTGTATGTCAGGCAGACTTAATACTCGTGTGAATTTTAATAACAATTTAACACCTGTGTTCAAAATTGTAAACGAGTTACATGTATTTGTTGCATAAATTTATACACATATATACACGCACGCACGGACACATACATAAATATACAAACAAATTAAAACTTTTTTACTGGCAAAAGGGCAATTGTATTTTTTGGTTGACTGGATCAATTACACAAAACTTTTACGTCTGCGGCTTGCGGATAAATGCTAACTCCTTCCCCATTCAATAGTGGCAGGCATAACATCAACAATAACTACAGCAATCATAAAAACATGAATGAAAAGGTCATCCAAATAGGCAAGACAAAGTTCGCCCAAAACAAAACCAACAAAACACTCAACAGAAAGAGAAAAGAAAAAGGAAGGAAAGAAAAACAATAAAAAAATATTTGCAGCGGGGAAAAAGGGTTCCAGTGCCAGAACGTATCAATGTTACGATGGTCATAATCTGGTCAAAACAAGAAAAACATTTTTATTTTCTACATTTTAAATTTTATATTGTTGATAAACGCGAATTGCCACTCAAGATATTTAATGGCTCAGTGGACTGATTACAAGCAAAGAAACAAACAACAAACGTTAGAAGCAAACCAATCAACTAATCATTCATCCATTTATTCTTTTTTTTTATCAAGTTTCAGCCTTACGAGCGCGTGTTTAAAACTTATTTTCTCCTCTTGTTAAAATCACACCCTTAATAACGCCTGAGTTAGTTTAATGCTATTCATGATGTTAATGATAATTTTAATCATTTTATAATTTTGTTTTTGCACAATTTATATTTCTTACATAAATGGTTAAATTTTTCATAGCATTTAACAGTTAAGACGGGGTCGACCGCTTAGAGATGTTTATTTTTAAATTGGTAAAATTCGAAAACACATGTTATTATTTTTTGCGAATTGGGGTTAAAAGTCAATTGATTGATTATTTTCAAAATATTTTGTTTCGTTTGGTTAGAAGATTTAAACACACACCATCATTAAGTGAGAAGCAGCTTAAATGTGACTTTTTACATGTATAGTTGGTGTTTTTTTATTTAAACCTTTGGTAGGTTTGATTTAACTTGTGCTCTGAAACTAATAGTTTCTAAAGCAGAACAAACACAGCCTGTCTGTTAATTGATAGATGAATTCTTCTGTTATATCATTTTGAAAATTAATTTTATTTAAATTATCTGCACAACGATAAAAATAGCTTTCACAAAACTTTACAGTTTAGAAACGTGTGACTTGCAACGTTTTATTTATTCGACACAAGACAGCAATATCTACCAATTGTCATGTCCGTACAAAAAAGGAAACAAAAACAATAACGACCAGCAAAAATTATCTTTTAGCAGAGTTTGACATTTCGGGGTATACGTCGCTTTTAGTACCTTTTAAGCTTTCTACAAGTGTGTCAATGTGCTGGCAATCAGTAATTTTTTTGCACATTTCTTTTCTAATAAAAGTTTCGATGAACTCAAATATCAGATCAATTTCATAACTTGATGAACTAACAGTTTTGACCTGTTTAAAAAGGCTTAAATTTTTATATAAACATGATTCGGATAGTATACGAAGTTGCATTCTTAACAAATGTGCATTGGCACTAGTAAAACTTCTTACCATAATCTTCAACATTTATTCAACATTATTGAAGTTTTATTAGAAATATTATTATATAAGTATTATTAAAAATTTTCCTAAGATAAGGAACTGTTGTTTATTATTCCATTATTTTAATCTGGTTGTGGAATAATGTTGCCAACTGCAGATATATTGCAAAACCTTTTCAGAAAATTGATACTGATCAGCTTTCTAATCAAGTATCATCTATATTGGATCCTGCTCAACATGGTTCAAGAAAAGGTTGTTCAACTATTACTAATCTTTTTGAGTTAACAACCCTGGTCAACCAAGGATTTATTCAACAACAGCGAACTGATGTTATTTATACCGACTATAGTAAAGCGTTTGAGAAGGTCAACAATAAACTTCTAATAAACAAACTTGGGATTTACGAACAATTGCCTTATGTGGATTAATTCATATCTGTCAATCAAAATTCAAAACGTGCATTTTAATACGCTTACTTCCAAAGTCATTTTTGTTTCATTTGATGCAAAACGTGTGTTTCTCTCCAAGATGTGATATAAATGTGCAATACACTTTAAACGATCATCTAAATGTAGTTTCAAATCGTCGTATTATACTGGATGCTAAATTTAATTTTATAATATATATTGTTAACTACTAATAAAGCATGTGCAGGATTTATAAAACGCTCCGCAAAGGAGTTAAGTGAACCGTATATCACACAACATTTTTACACTTCTCTTGTCAGTCCTATGCTGGAAAACGGCTCGATAATGTGGAGTCCAATTTATAAAGGCCAATTTAATTTTTAAAGGCATTAATTCGGTGCACAAACAGTTTTTGTTATTTTGTCTTCGAGGCTTATAACGGAATCCCTTAATTCTACTATTCTACATTAATAGACTTACTCTAATAAAAAGCCGAAGAATAATATTAACGCCACCTTTCTGTTAAACTTAATAAAAGCAAATAAATGTTCAAATTTGTTGATTGGCAATATTTCTTTAACGTTCCATTACATCCTACGTGCTCCTTTCAACCATTGGTAATTAAAGTTTTTAGAGCAAATTATGCTAAATCTGACGCGTCTTTAGGAATTTGTATTAAATTTAATAAGTTTTATAAGCATATTGAATGTTAACGCTCCTAAATATTATCTAATTTTATATTAAAATAACTTATACATTAATAACTTAAGTTTTATATTGTTTTAATATCTATAAGGATCTTGAATCCATAGGCTCCAAATAAAAAAAAAGCATCTTTAAGCGTGTCATAATCAAAGTAGAGTTAATACTTTTGATCATCTTACTTTAACAATAATTTAGAAACATTGACTTAGGCCCACATCATATAATTAATATTACTTAATTATTATTACATAACTAATATTACGTAATTAATATAAAAAGATATTAATCAGGATTACGTAATTAATATTATTAATAGTACATAATTAATATTACGAAATTAACATAACGTAATTAGGATCACTTAATTAAAATTACATAATTACTATTATGTAATCAGTACTATGAAATTATTATTACGTAAATAATATCACGAAATCAATATTATGGATTTAATATTAATATTACGTAACTACGTAATATTAATTATGTAATATTAATTACGTTATATTCATTACATAATATTAATTGCGTAATTAGGTAATATCAATTACGTAATCTGAATATACATTACGTAATATCAATTACGTAATATGAATATTTATTACGTAATTACGTAATATTAATTACGTAATATTTCTTACGTTATATTCATTCCAGAATATTAATTGCGATATATTAAATATGTAATATTAATTACGTAATATTGGTTATGTAATATAAATTACGTAGTTTTAATTATTTTAATTAATTTAATCGAGATAAAAACAATACTGTATTGAAAAATGCAATTTAGATCTCTAAAATAAATTTTTCCGGAATATGCAGCGCTGGCAAGAGATATGCTCGATAAGCTTTTAATTTTGATTTTTTTTCGGTATTTTCCGGATTGTAAATATTTATAAGTAAATTTTGTATGCTTTAATTGTAGAGGTAATAGAGTAAATGAAAATATAATACTAATGAGATTGATTAGATTAATTTTTTATGTCTTAATGAAAAATACTTTGACTGATAAGAACATTATTACGACTTTTACCTTAATTTACTGCTAGTAAGCAATTAACGGAATACAAATTCCAAATTATTTTTTATTTATATTTGTCAGTTAACTGGTGTGATTTAAATTTAATTTTAAGTGTTGACAAGCTCTCATAACAATCTTATTTATTTTACTTCAGGCCTTTTATATCAACTTATTTAATGAACCGCTAATTTTCTGTCAGGATATAAGAATTATTAATAATAATGCAATATTTGTTATTATTATTAATTTTAAAAATGCAATAAAAAATTTTGCGCTTGTTTGAATTAATGTGTTAATTTTGCCGATAATAAAAATATTATTGAAATTAAATTAGGCCATGTAATTATTTTATTATTTCTAAAACAATTTCTAAATGTAAAGATGAATAATAAAATTAAAATTTGCAATAAATACTACATAACGAGGTTAGCTATAACTCATGTTTAGTTTTTAGTAATTTCATAAAATTTTTTGATAAATTTAAAAAGTTAAAAAATTGGTTAGAAATTGGTTTCGTTTTATACATTTACAATAATATAATCCAGACTTACGATACAAGTATATTTTATTTTATTAAAACTTTACCATATACAAGCTACTAGGTAACTACGCTGATAATCGTAATACAGAAACACAAAAATACACATGGAAAATCAGAGAGTAGTTAAAAGCTATACGTGACAACGTTTGTGATTTCATATCTTCGTATCATGTTAGCAAGATACAAATACAACATAACAAGATATTCCCAAAATGAAAGAGTAACAAAAATAAATTTAAACAAGATACTTATTGCATAATTTCATATATTTGTTGTTGCAATATACTCTTGCACGTACCATTATATATTGCTAACGAAAGGTACTTATAAAGGACTGCGGCTGATGAAACGAAGGATGCAAAAATGTGTGAAATAAGCATCAATCATCGCTTATTCGAAATGTCATCAATCACTGTACGTTAAGTTTGATACGAGTATGATGAACAGAATTAAACAACAGATACATGCAGTGAGTAAATGAACGTGCACAATTGTATAAACACGCAATAACGATGTTCGCGGGTAAATGTATATTTTGATATTTGTGGTTGATATTGGGAATACAATAACAGCCAGTAGAGAAACGAAGATAAGGGAAAATACGCACAAAATATTGAATTTTATCCGGTAAAATAGTGAGGAAATACAGAAAACTTTACACTGAGAGAATAATGTAATAATAATATAAGTAGAAAATAATTAACGATGTTATAAAATATATATATAAATATAGATACAAATATATATATATATATATATATATATATATATATATATATAAATATATATATTGAATACCAACTTCTGTAAATACATGGGTCATTCCCCTTGCTAAAAGTTTTCGGCAAGCGCTTTCGATGCGATGACATCATTTTCAAGTCGTGTTTCTAGGTAGTACCGGGAAGTTAGTAATATAACTGTTCGAAAGTGTTGGGTTATGTCGTTCTTTTATTACGGTCAGCATTTATGTGAGATTAATTTAATGTTTCCTATTTTTATTTTTTGCTGGGTAGGGGTGTTCGCCTGAGGTTGTTTTTCGTTTGTATATAAAGAGTTTCAGTGATGTGAAAATTGTGACTAAGGGGTAATTATCTGTTCGTTTATAATACACTGTTAAAAGTTCTTGTATTGTTGATTGTCACGTTTCCAAGAATGTCTTGTCTTCAACCTTTTATTTCTCTTGGTGCGTATCCTTGATTGAGAAGGTGTAATGGAAAGTTGGAGTCTTCTCTTCTTTGTTTGTACGAGCGAATGTGTTCTGCAAATTTGGGTTTTAATATTCATCCAGTATGTTTATAGGTACAAGTAAGTCTGTATACTTCGTTGGAATTAAATATATCGGTTGTTTCTATCGACTGCTTGAGATTATGTCTCAGAGTTTTGCTAGTTTTATTGATGCAGTGAGTAATCCTGTTTTGTGAAAAAATTTGGTAACTGCTAATTTCTGGCCCTGTCTAAGAAAACGTATGTCGTGGCGTTGTATCAATAGTTTATTTGTCCTCTTTGTTCCTGTTTTTAGTGTTGTTTAGTGTATCGGCCAACTGATGGTAGTGGGCTTGTAGAAATTGGTTCACAAACTAATATCCTGGTGACAATACAAATATGCGAGGATATAATTTAAATAAAACGAAATGAAAATGACATCTCACAGGGTCATACTTTACAGAATAAAGTCTAGTTTTTCGTCCATCGGTTTAAGGTACATTAAATAAAAAAGAATAGATATTTTCATTATAGAAAAATATAACCAACTGAATTAAAATTTTATTCAGGTTTGGGCTCATTTATAATTTAATTTCGAAATTATTAAAAAAAATATAATTAATAAATTGAAAAAAGGAAAAATAAGACATCAACAGTTCTCGTCCTGTTTACGGCTTATTTCATTTATCTGCACATTCGGGTATATTTTGTATTCTTTGTAGAAAATGTATTGATCCTAAAAAGTTCAGTACACGAAACTGAGATAAAATATCTAAGTTTTTGTTAATTGTTAAATTTATTAGATGAAGTCCACACATCATTAAAAATTTTATTTCTTATTTGTCTTTATTAATTATTACATAGAGTTTCTGGTAATGCGAACAATATATAATTATTTATCATATTATTTATATAATTATTTATTTCCATAACAGAGATTGTGGAAGTGCAGTATTGTTTATACAATGCAAATTTTTCGCGAAAAGTATCTTCTTTGATGTCCCATGAAAGACAAGTGTAGTTGTCGATGAAGACAATATGAAATCAAAAACGTCACACATTGGTCGAGACTCTTAGGTGGAATTATTATTGCACCAGAATAACGTATATAAAAGGTGTTTTTTTAAGCTAGATAGAACTTTAAATTGTAAAAAGTAACACAAAAAATGAAATTTTGATGAAACATTTTTTTTATTTGTTTCAGTATACTCTGACAAATCATCATGAATAGACTCTCGCTTGAACAACGCTACGAAATTATCCAAATTTACTTTGAAAATCAGTCGTCGATTCGCGCAACTTATAGACGACTACGTCATTTTTATGGCGTACATAATCGTGCATCTGAACAAGCCATTCGTCGAACTGTCGATAGATTTCGTACCACATACTCTCTAGAGGATGCAATAACACCAACACTTCGAAGGAATGTGCGTACTGAAGAGAATATCGCCGCTGTAAACGAAAGTGTGGAAGAAGATCCGAATTTATCAATTCGTCGTCGGTCGCAGGAATTGGGGCTCTGTCCGTCCACTACGTGGAAAATTTTTCGCAAAGATCTCGGCCTACACCCGTATAAGATCCAGCTGGTGCAGGAATTGAAGCCACGAGACCATTATATGCGTCGTTCTTTCGCCGATTGGGCTCTAGAGCAGTTGGCAACTGACCCGTTGTTTTATCGCAAAATTGTGTTCAGCGATGAGGCGCATTTTTGGCCTAACGGGTTTGTTAATAAGCAAAATTGCCGCATATGGAGTGAGACCAATCCACAACAGACCCTACAGACTCCATTACATCCAGAAAAATGCACCGTTTGGTGCGGTTTTCACGCTGGTAGCATCATCGGACCTTATTTCTTCAAAAATGAGGCCGGAGCTCGCGTTACGGTCAATGGAGATCGTTACCGCACCATGATCAATGATTTTTTGTTTGAAAATATGGGTGACATTGATCCGGACGAGATGTGGTTTCAACAGGATGGCGCTACGTGCCATACAGCGAACGCAACCATCGACTTATTAAAATCAAAATTTGGCGATAAGTTGATTTCGAGAAATGGACCTGTCAATTGGCCTCCAAGGTCGTGCGATTTGACACCACTCGACTATTTCTTGTGGGGCTACGTGAAGTCACTGGTTTATGCTGATAAACCAGCAACAATTGACTCCTTGGAGGACAGCATTGTTTGTGTTATTCGTGACATACGCCCAGCAGTGCTCGAAAAAGTGGCCCAAAATTGGACGTCCAGAATACGCTTCGTCAAGAACAGCCGCGGTGCCCATATGCCCGAAATCATTTTCAAATGTTAATGTCACGTATTGATCCTTCGAATAAAAAAGAAATTTTGATTACAATTTAATTTTTTGTGTTATTTTTTACAATTTCAAGTTCTATCGGGCTTAAAAAAACACCCTTTATATTGGCGATAAAAAAATCAATTAGTATTTTTCAAAACCCAGTCAACTTTTTCAGCTTTGTGTTTCTGGTTTTTGCACTTGCTATGTAAATACATAATTTTCAAGTCGTTTTAAACTGTGCACAATACTACTGAACTTCATTTTACGGCACATTTTTAAAATCCTTGCAAAAGTTCACCCTGCAAATTTTGATTTATCAATAATTGAAATGGAAAATAATTAATGTGTTAATTAATTGTATTTCTGATATCACTATGTAAAAACAAAAAACTTTTGAATTATTAGAATTTTTATTAGCTATTTTATTTTATTCTGAATTCCATATTATCTGTTTTTAATTAGGAAAACTGTTATCGTAAGTATCTGCATAGAAAACAAAACCAAAAAATAGAAAGACAGATTTATGAATGTTTTCTCAGTTTATCGGAAATATTCATGTTATTTTGCAGAAATATTTCAAACTAATTCAATTGTAGCGTATTAAAAAACTTCTTTGCAGAACATTTTTCAGTGTATTTTGAAACTAATGGCAAAACATATTTTTTAAATTTTTTTGCTCGATTTTAGTTATCGCATTATATTTGTGATAGTGTTTAAAAAAAAAGCACACACCCTTGTTTCATTTCCCAGCAAACAATTACAATAGTTAAATACTTATGTCATCATACTGGCACGTAAACACATTTCGATTTTCATCAAATTTCAAAATATGAGGGGAGAAAAGATAATACATAAGACGTGTTAAAGATTTTATTCAAACAGTTCAAAAGGGTTGCAAAATAAATTTTTGTTTCTCTAAAATCATAGTTACTAGAGTTTTGATATTTATAACTGATTCTTATTCAGAAGAAAGACATTTAATCTGTAACTAAAAAATATATTGAAGTGAGCTGAATCTGCAAGCAAGTTTGCACAACGAAAACGGATTATGGCAGCCACTGTAGTACACACTTATTGTTATTTTAAAAACTCCATGCTATATGGATCAAAAGAAAAACCCATTAATAAAAAAGCAAACCTTTTTAATATAAATTTTGTTATAGTTTAAGTTACAGTTATGCAGATGTTGTACAAGTTTCGAAGGGAAAACATTCTTATTTTTATTTTGTAATTTGTTTTCTTAGCTTTTATTTTATTATTATAGAATACATTTATTAGTGGTGTCCATTGCGATTTACACGATATGAGAATGTTTTGCCTGCTACTAGCGCTTAAAAGATACATAAAAATAATATTTTTTTTTTAAATATAATTTTTAGTTATTTTAAATAAAGAAATTTCTGCCGGTTCATAAAGCCCAGACAGATTAAATAATCTTCTCCTTTCTAAAGTCGGATAAACAAATAAACTGTCATTCCTTTCGCTATAAACTGTCATTGCTGGCTGTTATTTCGGTATGATCGGCGAGTGTTTTCGATGTGATGACATCATTATCAAACCTTGCTCTAGAATGTACTGGTGAAGGTTAGTTAGTTCTTTCATTAGGGTCGTATCTACTTATTTAGGTAGATTGCCCGCCGCCTGTCGTTTTATGTGGAGCTAAATCAATATTTCCGACTTTTATTACCATCGTAGGAAGTGTGTTCGTCTGAGGGTGTTTTTCATTTATTAGAGTGTATGAGTAGTTTTAGAGATGTGAAAATTGTGTCTAAGGTCGTGTTTACCTGTTCGTTCGAAAGTTTTTGATTTGAAGATTTCCATGTTTTCAAGAATGTCTAATTTTAGTCCTTTATGGCCAATATGTGGTAGTCCGTGAGTGTCAAGTTATAATGCAAACCTAGAATTTTCTCCTTTTCGTTTGTATGGGAATATATGTTCTGTAAATCATGTTTTTAGCGTTTATAGGTACAAGTTAGTCTATTTACTCCACTGGAAATAAATTTTTCAATTGTTTCTTTCGATGTCCTGAGATTATGTCTCAGAGTACTGCTAGTTTTTAATCCTTTTTTAATGACAGCTTACACCGAAACAAATGACAACAGCATTTAACATACCGTTGAAAAAATCCAAACCAAAAACAGTAGTTTGATTTTTACGGTGGCCACAACAGGAGTATTACTTGATAAATTTAAATTAAGTGAAATACAATTAACATTATGTTATCACTATTGTCGCAATCGCAGAAAATCAAGAGTCTGCTACTGTCTATTACAGAATGAAAACTCGAGGTAAAATGCGCTTAAATTTAAAAATATAAACAAAGCTAACCATATTGCAACTGGTTATTAATATACAAAAAATAATATCAGAATAACTTTTGCTTTAATTATATTATATCGAAATACGCGATATGTTTTCAACTTATTTTTAAGGAAATAAGAATGCTGACCTTCCACTTCAATTTCCTTTTTGTTATATGTTGTACTAAATGAATATTTGTCTATGCAATAAACATTCCAATGAAATAGCAAAATGCTGAATCTTTAAGGATGAAATTAATACTACGCAAATTATAGCTATTATCTTCTAAATAAAAAAAAAGACTTCCTAAACGTCACATTTGTATTTCGAGTATTTAAAGTAACGAAACCGCTTTAAATAAAAGCATAGACAATTTTAGTTGATAAGCCACGTTTTTGAGTTTAATGATTCATGTTCTACTCAACGATTCACTTAAGCCTTTTTACATTTCTCTGTGTGATGCGCCTCATGATGTGTAAGTCATTGACAACAAACGATAAAGATACACTTGTTACTTGTTGGGACTGTCGTGCAGGTAAGTAAACAGCAAAGAAATTTTGTTCATTAGACAAACAAACAAAAAATACAAGAATATCTTAATAATTATTACTTTAACAAAGTGATACAGACGGCTGACAATTATAAGCATAAAGGTAAAAGATAATTAAAATAAAGAAGCTAACCTGAATATTTAAATATTTTAATGTGTCTTCAATTTTATACTGAATGAGCTCTTAATCGAGATGTCAATTCCCTTAATAGGGTTTCAGTTTAATTGATCAGTATAAAGTGACTAAAACAATATTATTTTTTTTTTACTGATGCTTTCACTGTCGTTGTTGTTATTGTTGTTTCGGTTAATTTGTTTCGACTTTAAAATTCTATAAAGTTCGTTACACTTTACAAACTAAAATTTAATACGTTGATATATGTACGTTTGTATGTACGTGTGTGTGTGTGTATTTATCCCCCATGCAACTGTAAAATACATTTTCCTAGTAAAATACACTAACACATACACATCTAACTATGATAAAGTCATTTGAACCTAAATGTCAATTGGTTTTAAAGTCTGTTTTGTGATTTACATTGATTGGCTTTGGTAGTTTCAAATCGACTTGTATTGTTTTAGTTAATATTTGAGAGCAACAGAATAACGTAACTACAAAATTATGTATATATATATATGTGTGTGTATATATATATATATATATTTTTGCTGGTTATTGAACAAGTTTAGAATGTATTATTCCCTACACGCACATCATTTTGCAAAGGGTAATATTTTGTGCAGACAAAAACTTGTTTAAATTAAACACCCGCCTAATGATGTTTGTATGTTTGTTTGTTTGACATCCAAACGTAAAATGAAACAAAATTTTATTGTTATTCAAATTTCATCTTTTACTACTATACGAGCCATTTATTTTTTGCATCAGTAGTGTCTTAATTTAGATTCTCAAAGTTACTTTTTTTGGATTTTAGTTTGTGTTATATTCACGAAATTTGTTTTAACAGGGACCTAAAGAAGATTTCTTACAATTAAGTTTCAATTAATTTAAATAACGAATTGCTGAAAGTAGTAAGTCAATGATGTTTAATAAAAAAATTTTTAATAATGTAGTTATCGATTATAAAACTTCAATTCGGTTTACCTGTCTGTTTGCAGTCTGAAATGCAGGATAGTGGAGACTAAAGGAAATCAATTTTCTCTTCTTTATTCGATAAAATTAAAAGTTCAGGTGAAAATCTCGAACTTCATTGGTTGCATTATAACTCCTGGCAAAGCAACATTTAATATTTAATTATTTTTATAATTTTTACCTAGAATATATATGCTACCATTCTGTTCATCGATTAGTACCATTTCGGTTGTCTCAGTCTCTTATGGGCAAAATGTTGACATCGATTTGGGTTAAATTATATTTTAAGTTACCATAACTTCAGTAGCTATGACTAAGAATCAAATAGAAGTTTTGATATACTACACAGAGATTCTAAAGCTACATTCTTGTGATTGTCGTCTGCTATTTATACTAAGTAATAATAATAATAATAAATAATTAGAGGTGCATTTGCAGTTTATAAGTGAGCATTCTAACTCACTTTTGCTATAAAATTCCCCCCTGATAGTTTAAAATATAATCCGCAAATTTAGATTACACTTTCAGAAAATCGTAAATCGTCCGTATGCCACAACTTTAATTTAGAAAGTTTCCCAGGTACAAATTTAAAAGCAAGTAACCATTAACATCAGGAACAACAAAAGAGACTAAAATAAAATTCCTTAAAAATCAAACAGCAAAATTTTCAGAATTAAACGAATGTTGAATAAACATTACTTAATGGTGTGACATTGGCAAACTTGAAATTGAGTATTGTTGCAGCAATTTTAACAGCGACAACAATAATAAAGAAATAATAACAAACAACAATATAAAGTTTAACTGAAGGGCACAATTATACCAAAAAACGTAATTGCTAGCAAAAACGAGGTGGATGTATAGACTTTTGAACGTAGCAAAAATTAAGAATGTGGCGCATATTGCAAACTAAAACAATAAAATTGCATTAATTTAAAGGGCAACGAAGGAAATGAAAGGAAAGAAATAAGGTAAAAAAATAATACAAACAAAAACCATAACTTCTGAAAAAAGAGGCAAAAATTTAAGCAGTTATTTGCAATTTAAAATTGTATACAAATGCAAAAAAATTAAAATAAAAAATAATACAGAAAATAAAACAAACCCCTATAGGTATTCTATTTTCTATAAAGTTAAAGTGCGAATAAAAGCATATTTTAAGATAAAATTTAGTTGATGGAAACACATTCAAACCTCGTTCAGTTTTATGTGCAGTAGAAGATTTGTGCTCTCTGGGTGCTTATTATCCTATTTCTTCCGGGAATTGTAGCATAGGTAGGTGGCAGGGCTTGCTTGAGCCTAATAATCGGAGTGATGAACTACTGACAACACGGGAATCGGTAACATGCAGGAATCCAATGTCCAATTCCATTAATGATTTGTTTAACCAATTTAAAAAGGTGGAGTTTCTGCATTTTTATGAATACTAAAGTACATTAATTTAAGGTCGTTTTTACTTTTATTTAGAAGGTAGCAAATTTAACTAGTTTTTTGAACATTTTTATGCTTAAAGATACATTTTTTTTGTAAAGAATGGAATGCCAAATAATAAAAAGGGAAAAATGCTTAGTTGACAGCTAAAAGTTTTTATTAAATTTAATGTTATTATATAAAAATACTGAACACTTTAAAAGAAAAAAATATTTAATTACAAAATTATTTCTAATATATAATTTTTGATAATTTCATTTTGTTAAAATTTTATACTTTTTATAAAATATTTTTATAACCATCGAAAATAAGAATAACCTATAAAATGAAAGAAATAGTTTTTAGAATTTTTTGGCACTCTACTTTAACAGTAGGCACAAGTTTCAGCTGTCTCTTTTGCATTTGGTGAACGATAAAATAAAAAATTTAATTTTAATAATTTTATTAATTTTTTAAACGATCTTTTTTATCTTTAATAAATATCTTTTTTCTTTTTTTTAGATCTTTTTTTATATATTTTTTCTTTTCAATATTTCGCTTTCCTTTAGAAAGCTTCTTCAGGAAAATTTTTTTTTTAAATTTTTGAAAACAAAAAAAAGAGAAAATAATTTTATTAATATAATTAATACACATTGTATGTATAAATATAACTATTACAAAAATAATTTCAATTGTAAAAATATTACAAGTTTATTACTAATAATAAATATCAAAATAAATCTGACAAGTGCAACTTGGACATATATCGAACCGCTTTCGTCCCATGTACGGCATATCATATAATTTAAAGTTTTTTTTTTAGTTTTTTACAATGGTCACAGTTATACGTACATAAGGTTAACTTCAAATGGTATGGAAACCACGAAACTATTAGGGCATCTTTCAGTTTTTATTTTTTTAACCTGATTTTGTAGCGAATAAACATTACAAAAAATGCGGTTGTATAATAGAAAATTACATTACTATCGGGATACCCTCTATTGAATTTAATTTTCTTTCTTATGGCAGTCGTAGCAGTACACACTCTGTGTGTAAATTGCAACCGTTTTGCCGTAACAGTTTAGAATATAAGTTTATATTTATGAAAGTTGCGGTGTCTGTAATAGCACCCTTTAATTTTCAGATTACCTTACTATAGCGGACACATTTGTACGTAGACTAAACTAAAAATATCTCTGCCTTCTACGGCTTCAAGACAAAAATTATGAACGTATATAGTATATTATAATACTATTTTTAATTTTTGATATTTGTCCTTTTAGCGGTCATTAAACCATCTGTTTATTTCGGTTAAAAACATGTGTCCTTTAAAAAAAAAAATTTCATAAATATGACGTCACTTTCTGAACGCACTTTAATTTTTAATATTTATGGCTAAAGTAAACTTTGTCTGTAAAAAAAATAAATACGTTATTTTCAAACTTTAGCTTGAAGAGTAACATAAAATCTTCAGAAAGTTCGGATAAATAGAGTAAATAAACGCTGATTGTGAATAACGCCAATTTTGCAATATAAATACTCACACAACTTCCACAGAAGTAATCATCGTTCGCCAATTTTGTACGTAACTATTTTTATTGGTAATAAAAATGATAATTATCCTGACACTAACGAAGGCATTGCTGACGGTCCTGATACTTGATTAGGAACAGGTTTCTTTCTTATTATTTATTGCACCTGAAATGCATTTAGTATATGCTGGGCGTATTGACTTGGACACAGCAAAAACATTCGTATACGTACATATGTATATATTTTATATAAACAGTGGTTCACATCGAAATTCGGCAACTAATTACGGAAAAATTCAGCAGCTTCTAAATATATAACACTTAAAGTTTTGTAAGCTATATATTCTGCAGCCTTATAAATTTAGAAAAAATAAAAAAAACACAAAACATTCTTTAAAATTCACACTGAAAGTCGCGCGCAGTTTTAAAATTTGATTGTTTATGAATATCGTTTCTGATTTTCTACACTCTTTAATCTTCTTCAAATAGTTTATATTACTTTAGTTTGCACATATGGGGCGTTCGTTATTTGGTCCATTCCTCCTGTAAAGAGACCTTAAGCTGTTTTTTTTTACTGCGCAATCTGTTTTGCCTACGACATCCAAGTTCCCCCCAAAAGTGCTCGACAATATTTATATTGGGTTTAGAGCAGGTATTGTTATTATAATTCCCTATCATGCCAGATAAACAGCCAGTACTATAGGGTCCGCCATTTAACGTTTTTTTTTTCAACTAGTGCTTGTTTCGTGAATGGTAACACTTAGCTCATGTTTGATTTTACAGACAATTTGTTTTATCTTTCTGCTGAAGGAATATGGTTGTGTATACGCTTGAACAACGCTCCGCTAAGTGGGCCTGCGACCGACTTACGGAAGATGGCGATTTTGCAAAAAAAAAATCATCAAGCTCATTTTGATCTTGGCGGGTATGTAAACAAGCAAAATTGTCGCATTTGGAGCACAGAAAACCCGCACGCATACGTTGAAAAGCCGACGCACCCAAAACAAGTCACTGTTTGGTGCGGATTTTGTTCCAGAGGCATAACTCGGCCATTTTTCTTCGAAAATGGGTAAGGAGGGGCCGTTACAGTCAATGGCGATCATTATCGGACCATGTTGAATGAATTTTTGTTCAAAAATTTGAAGAGGATATTGGGAACATTTGGTTTCAACAGAATGGCGCTACGTGCCACACAGCCGAAGCTATTCTCGATGTTTTGCGCCCTATTTTTGCAGATCGCATTATCAGTCGCAGAGCTGATATCGTTTGGCCACCTCGGAGCTGCAATTTGACACCGTTGGACTATTATTTGTGGGGTGCCGTCAAAGATAAGTTTTACGCCAACAAGATATAATTGACGCTTTAAGGGACAATATTCGTGAAGCCATTGGTAAAATGCAGCTGCACACAATCGATAATATGCTTAAAAATTTTACCGATCGTGTAGGCTACTGCATGGCGAGCCGAGGCAGCCATTTGAATTATTTTCTATTATTATCCGGAAGGATTGTACATTCAAATAAAAAAAAAAAAAATTTGAGAAAATATTTAGTAGTTTTGTTTATTTAAAACAAAAAAAAAGTTATCTGGCGGACCCTTTATCTACAATACGGCTTGATAATGATGTCATAATGAAGAAAGTGTATCACCGGAAGGTATGAAAATTAGCGCAGGTGCTTTGATGACCTTATCAATGATGTATGCTTAAGGTTTTTTTTTCGTTCGCACCAGCATTCGCACCAGCATTCGGATGACCCCTACTTATGCAATGCATTGTACCAGAACTAGGAAATTGGGTTATGAAGTGGAGGAAAGAAGGAGTAGTGTTAGTGGCTATTCTATTTGAAAGTGACCGGAAAGTCCTCTGGAGGAAGTATATTTCACATACGAACTGTTCTGCTAAAAAAAACCAATTTTCCCTGTAATGCGTAGGGCGATTCACTGGCCAATCGAGCACAAATGGATGTACCGTCAACTCTCTTAGGGTTGTTGCCTTGATAAAATTATCGGCAATACCTAATCTGGGTTCAGTTTTCTTAACATTAGTTTTCAAAATGTCAAGATACATTTTCAACCATCTCTCAGTGTTTTTGTGAAAAAACTCTTCATTGTGTTTACGCTACATGTAACGCCGCCCACCGGAAGAAAGTAAATTAAATTTGCTTTCATCCGTAAACGCGATCTGTAAGATATTAAAGTGCAGACCAACATAACTTTCTAATCGTGCTCCAAAACGAGAAATCTTTCGATATATGCTCTCGTGCAAAATACAAGCGATCCTTTATATTTTTTATACTGTCACATGGACTCTTCGATAGCCACTCGGATTTAACTATTCTGACAGATAAAGGAGATTAGATGAATGGCTCATTTTGTACTCCGCGAACAATAAACTTCTTATCTCCTGGGCAAAGCTTTTCTTTTACAGGTGCGCGTTGTTTATTTGTAATTCTCTTGTCTTTTTTATATCACGCAATGATATCGTGTACAGTTTATTTGCTTTTATTAACGAAACTTTGATTTTTCAGACTTACTTCGTTATTAATAACTATGTATTTTTTGCCCTTCTATGGCAGACTGTTTGGTTGTCTTGGCATTACAAAAAAAAAATAATAATAATAATAAATTAAAAATATAATATAATAAAATATATAATATATATAAAATCATAACAAATGAACAAATATAACGAAAATTGAAAAATTGTTAGCTTTGTCCTGCTTTCAGTGTGACCATAATTAAAAAAATAAAAAATATTCAAAAGTTTTTCAAAGATAAAAATCTACCAAGAATTTGGCCGAATTTCTATGTAAGCCACTGTTCGCTCACGGTCAAGGATATTTATATATCGATTATTGATGGGAGAGAAGATAAATCAATGCAATTTAACGCAAAGACGAGAATCATGTGACGCACACTATAAGATTCGTTTTTGGTTTAATAATTGTTGTGTGGTTACGTGTGAGAAATTGTTTGGTAACATTTTTGTTCATTAAGTGTCGGCTACCAAATGCAGCTTATGCCGTTAGCTATAATTTTTTACATATACATACATACGTTTGAATTTTTGTTGTTCTTTTGCAATATTTATTGTAACGTGTTGCAACTTGTTTGGGATGCATTTCAATTGATGTTGTTAATCAATTGAAATAATTTTTACTTTTACTTTTTATTGTACCAGCGTTGCCTGAATCCACTTTTATAAACTTTCTGGACAGTGTCTAAATATATATGTATTTACAATTTAGAAACGATATTTTCTTATCAAAAGAATAATTTTAATATAACACATCAAAAATCTCAGAAGCGACATCACTTAATAGGTCAAATCTATCAAGGCTGTGATCAAGGTACGCAAATACAAAATTTAATTAAGATTTGCAATTCAAAAGGGTGGTACTACCCTTTTTTAATAAGAAGAATATTTAATTTATATATTAGATATACAAGTTGAAAATGTCGATTTCAACATCTGGCATAACTTTCAGGTATGGATTATGTCAATAATAACGAGTATGGAATTTTGGTAGGCAAACATCTGTCATTATAATACAGTATTTAATAGATACAAAAGTGCAAGCACACATTATTTTCAACAGCTATAACAATGTCGGATTTTGTGCTTAAAAAGATGTTTTGCGCGGAAATTTGATTAAAGTTATTTCATTTGAAGTAAACGGTTGCGGAAAATTATCGATACAGTTACTACAAAGTTAGGTGCTCTAATGAAATTAGGGAACTTGTTCCCGTTACTCGAACGTTTTCGCGTTAAACACGATTTACATAGAGAACTCATCTATCGCACCATGTATTACAAGAACAATTTGGTTTTTTGGGAGAACAGTTCGTATGTCGTATGATGACAGGTCTTTCCTGTCACTATCAATGTAGAAAATTTCCAATTGATTGTCTATAAACACTTCTCCATCTTTCCTCCTCCCCATAACCCAATTTCTTAGTACTGACAAAATGCATAGCATGTGTAGGGGTCATCCCCTGAGTGCTGATCCGAGAAAAAGAAAAATATGCTACCAGAAAGTTGCTGGCAGAAAGTAGTAGCTAACGATTTTTTGTTGTTATAATGAGTGCATTTTTCAAGCAAACAAATCGACATTATATTACTGCATAGAAGTCTACTTATGAATATCAAATTCAAATGTAAAAAGGGTGAACAAATTGTAACCGTACCTGGAATACATATTTACATACATGTATTCTATTTTTGCAATAACAAGTAAAGAATACAGTAACGAAAACAATGCACACATTAAACAGTACACTAAAGGAAACTACGAAAATACTAAAAATACTTTAAAGAACACAACGCAACTACTAAAAGTTCACTTCGTAAACTGTTAAAGATCGGTACACATACATAAAATATTCACTAAAGTACACAAAAAAAAAGATCAATACTTTATTTTTGTATTTGTGTTCATCAGCCAAGACTCGTTGTGTACGGCATTTTATATTTTTTCTGAAAAAATATGTTTGTGTACTGATCTCAACAACTATATTACAAATCTCTTTAATATGAAATTATATTTGCCAAACCTCAAGCTTAAATAAAGTTTTACTTTTGTTGTTTTGTTAAAATTATGTTTTTGTCTTATTTTGTGTTAAATTGAAATCGCAGATTCTGCTGTATATATGATTTCAAGTTATTTTTACTTAATGCTATAACACAAACAAAACAACAGATTAATTCAATTTAAAATCGAAATAATGCAACATTTATCAAAGTGCATGCAAATGCTGTTTTTAATTTTTAGCGTTAAACATCAAAGTGAAAATTTTGTAAAAAAAATAAAAAATTGGCTCAAGCGGATAAAGAGGCAACTTGTCAATGCTGTCATTTCAATTAGCATGCTTTCATACAATTATGGTACGCAATACATCTCTGTGGTATCAAGTAGTCATTCAATTCATTCATATGATAAATTGAAAGAAGTTTTAATCAAGCCCATACAAGCATAATTACATTAAATGTAAACATGTTGCAAGAGCGTTATTATTGGATGAGGGAAACTATGATCCCATATTTATTTCATTAATAATCCATATTTTTTATGTAATACGAAAATATTTGCCAAATTATGTTTAGAACAGGTATAAGTACAACATTATAGAAAGCTGTTGGGGAAATACCGATTTTGTAATCTGATTTTAAGTTATTACGTAATCTAGAGTTTTTCAACAAGAAGTTTGTTTTCTAAAAGAAAATAAAAAAAAATTAAATCAAGGTGATTAACATTTTTATTTTTTATTTAGTGAAAGGTTCGACAATTTTGAATGCAAAATGATATCTGGCAAATGTCCACCATGATAACGCTGGCACATGTCGATTCTTTCTTCAAAGTTTTTAAACACTTTTTCGCAAAATGGCGGTCCTATTTCGTTAAACTCATCACGGATTTTGAGTTTTAAGGCTGAAATCAATTCTATCGGCTCCATGTAGCCTCTGTTCATAACAAATAATAGTCCAATAAATTGATCGTTTCATCGACTGTGTGACATGTGGCACAGTCTTGTTGAAATCACAGCTTGCAAAGGCTTTTCAATAATCGCTCTAGAATTTTAAAAAGCCCAAAATATGTCATTTTGCTTGTTGACATATCCTGACAAGTGGAAATTGGCTTCGTCCGAAAAAATGGTTGTTGAGAACTTCGAGGAATTAACAAATTTTGATCTGCTCCAGCACTGTGGCTCATGGCTGCGATTTCTTTAGTTGAACGACCTGGTCAAACACGTGTTGGTTTTCGCACATTTTGTCGGCTAAAATTTAACTTTCAAATTCGTAATAGCGGTCTCAGAAGAACGATTATGTTCTCCAAGAATATAACATATATAGTGCATTTTAATTATATTATTGCGATTTTCGTGCGAAATTGAATCCATTCTAACAATTACCAATGCATTTACTACGAATTCGCCGAAAAACGAAATGTCGAAATTACCATATTGTTGGTGTTGGCACAGTTAAAAATCAATCTTCTTATTGAAAAACTTGTTAATTGTTTTCTTCTGTATTTTGCTTCAAGAATATCACGTTATAATACTCATCAGGAAGCTATACTGTATAGATATGTATATGTGAAAAGTTTCACGTCAGCACCTGGCCGTTTGCCCTACCACTGAGTGTAGGGAAAAGAGCCAACCACACTCTAAGCCGCATAAATGCCTAAGTAGCAATTTATGAGTGCACGATAGCAGGGTCCCTGAAGAGTAGGAAACTATCCAACTCCTGTTGCATACGAAAGATAGAACATAGGATGTTAAGCCTGCGATTACATCGCTTCGCAAGCTTTTTAAAAGCAACCGATTTAAAGCGACTACCACCACATAACTATCCTGCGGGCAACTGTGTGTGTACAAAGTCACTGATCGGTGTTTACCGGCCGAAACTCATATGTAGATTATATCTACGCAATAGAACCTATAAAATGTTTTGGTCGATTATTCCCAAGAAATTTTAAGTGTAATTTTATACAAAAATCGATAAGTTTTCATATCACTATTATTTTCTTTAAATATTAATTATTTTATCAATGTCTGATTCGAGGACCAACAAAGACGTCAGTAATAGAAATCTTCTAACATGGTAACACTGGCTGCAACTCAAAAAAAAATTAATGGATCAAAATATATATGGAGTATGGAATCAAATAAAATAACGCTACTTTGTTGTTACAAGATCTTATAAAAACAAAATGTATCGTTTATACAAAATTCTAAACATATCCAACAATTCCATGTCATCTTTCGAAACAGAAGCAACAGCATATAACAGCATTATCTTTAATATTCTCCAGTGAAGGCTTTTTTAATTTGTAACATGATTGTACGACTACATGCTGTCATACTCCAATATGTTGTAATCTCATTTAGAAAATCGATTTTTGTGCCTCTCTGCCATTTTGCTCTTCAAATTTCCAACTTTTCAAAGTGTTATTGATGCAACATTTAAACCATTAATTGCAACATATTCTCGTTAATGTGTAACTGAGAACAGCAACTGCAAAACATTTCAGTAGTTACAGCATTATTGGTTGTCTAAAATGTCATAATTACTGACAAATGTTGCAACTTATTAGTTGTCTTTACAGTTCTTTTAAATATATTTTAACAGATAAGATGTTGGATTTGTGTTTGAATAAAAGTACAATTGTTTATTTTTTAAGTTTAAAATTTTCTTTTTATTCATAGTTAAATCTAACATGTTTAACTACCCACAACGAAGTTAAATAAAGTTAATTGTAAAAAAATATTATTTCATATATATTATTATTTTAAAAAATTAATTTTTTAGGTTTTTAATAAATAAAAAATAAAAATAATTCATTTACAATTATAGTTCTTAAATAAATTATATTATAAATGTCTGACAATAAATATATTTTTACCTACTAGTGGTACGAGCTTTGATGGAAGAGATACTTTAAGAAAAAATGCATTCGTTCTTGTAGATTTCCCGATATTTGTTGGATTCAATATATAATTATATACATTGTTAAGAAGATAAAAAAATTTAAAAAAAAATATTTATTAAAAAAAAGTACACGAAATAACCTATGGTGTGTTTTACAAGATGTGTAGTTTTCTTCGATATCTTATATACACAAGATGACTTACTTGATATAAATTCTACGAAATAACTTAAGTAACAGAAAGCGAAAACAACTAACACCAAATCAAAACAAAAAAAAACAAGCAGGCGTATACATCGAATGATAATAACAACAACAATATGCGATAATGGTCAAGTAGAATATTTTTGTACATGCGAGAACCGCTTAAAACTGCTATATAAGCACCACTTGCTGGGCAAATGAATTAATTCATTTTGAGAAATCGTCAAGCTCAGACAACAAAATAATAAAGCATCTTTCAAGACGTTAGAGAGGCGAAGTTAGGATCCTTTTTATTTTGTGTGTATTGAAATGAATAAATTGATTAATTTAATTTAAAAACTCTACAATGATGTATTAATATTTTACAATAAGCGATTTCAATATAACAAAACGTTTATTAAAAGGAATAAACGTAACAGTATAATCTTAATATATATAAAAGAGGATGTGTGTATGTATGTAAGAAATGGACTCGAAAACGACTGGGCCGATTTTGATGAAATTTTCAGAGAATCTTCAGAATATACAGGCGGGTGACACTGTGAAGTCCGATTTTTGATTTTCGGTCTGTGGGCGGAGGGGCGTGGCAAAACCCACCAATGACATATACATATACATATTTATTATTTTTTTTCTTTTTTATTTTATTTTTTAAAGCCATTGTTATGCTTTTCAAAACGAGATATCAATCTCTTAAATCGGTTATGTAGTTCCGAAGATATTTACAAAAAAAAACTCACTAATATATAATAAAATTATCAAAATTTTAAAACTTCCGAAATGTTGGTCTCGAGCCTCAACCTCTAGAGCTGCAGAGAATTTACTGCAACGTGAAGCACGCCTAGAAATTCAGCGATCTCGAACCTCAACATCAAGAACTTCCGAGACTGCTGTTCAGCGGGAAACACTGCCCATTATTTTACTGCGTAATATCGATCCACCACGGCTTTGCAATGGCACTCGACTTGCAGTAAAAAAACTAAGAAATAATTTAATAGAAGCGACCGTTATAACAGGAAAATATAAAGGGACAGATGTACTTTTGCCACGCATTCCAATGATACCAACAGATTTACCATTCGATTTTAAACGATTGCAGTTTCCTGTTCGGTTAGCGTTTGCGATAACTGTTAACAAAACTCAAGGTCAATCTCTGCAAGTTTGCGGCTTAAATTTAGCAAATCCATGTTTTTCGCATGGACAGCTTTATGTTACATGCTCGCGTGTAGGAAAACCCACCGATTTATATGTGTATGCTCCTGATGGGCAAACTAAAAATATTGTATATCCTAAAGCATTGCAATAATTAAATTAAAATTACATAAATAAATTTTTGTTAATATATAATTACTTTTAATTTTATTTTATAACGTGGGGGGTAGCGAAGCACACCGGGTTAAACTAGTAAAAAAATAAAATACAAATATTATAATAACAAAATGAGTTATTACATTATACAAAATATTGTGCATCGTTAGCCACTACTTCCTTCCACCTTTCGGGTAGCATACGGACTCCATACCAAAAGAGCTATTCCGATTTTGAGATAAGGTATGTATCAGGATAATTTCTGATACCGTGGTCTGATTTAAAGCATATTCCATTAACACGTTCAGCTTCTATCGAAAAGAGGGTAGTTAGAAGACCTTGTCTGGGGAATAAGACGGCTGAGTCAAAACTTTCCGTCCACTTTTTTCCAAATAGTTTTTTGTCATGTCTTGCAACATGTGGCCGAGAGTTGTCAGGATGGAATATTATGGTCTTGTGTCTGGTCGATTATTTTTGGGTCGTTTCTCCTTGATTGCTCTTTTGAAACTAATCAACTCTGTTTGGTACAGATTCCCTGTTATCGTTACGTTCGCCTCATGGATATTCGACTTCTGCGTCGAGTTGGCTGCTTCATCTGGTTTTACATGACAAATATCACTTATTTTTGTAGCATTTATGCATTCCTTCCAACATGGAAAATCGCCTATTTACATTTCTCAGCTTCGATTAATATGGAACCCAATATACTTACTTTCGTATAAAGAGCAACTCGTTTCAACGTTGGGTAATGGCTTGTTGTGTGACTCCTAATTATAATGCAAGCTCTTCTCGCGTTTAAGTCATGCTGGCAATAGCTCACTTCTAACTTATTCAGCTGACCAGACCTCTCCTTATCTTCTTTTTTGAAATCGTCAATTGTATTGTATTGAAATCACCAATTTTGAATTGCACACACCATCGCTCACAAGGTTTTTAGTTGGTTAATATTAACCATAAGCTTCTACCAACAAATGATAACTTTCAATAGCCATTTTATTCAAATGAAAAAAGGTTCATCTTTCCATTCATTACAAGTGATGTTCTGCTTTGAATTTGGTTAGAAGGAATCATTGGACCTAAAAATGAAAATGGTGTAACAGTAACTGTGAGTGGGGAGCGACATCGTGATATGACTGGAAACTTTTTAATGCCACAACTGGATGCTTTGGACTTGGTTAACATGTGGTATCAGCAAAACGGTAGCACCGATGCATACATCTATGACTACAATGGTAACACTCTTTGCACTGTAAATTATATAAAAAAATGGCGATGTTGATTGGCCTCTACTGTCACCCGACTTGCTCCGGACTTCTTTTTGCGGGAATATTTGAAAAGCAAGATTTATGCTAGCAAACCAGAAACGCTTGAGCAACTTAAACCAAATATTCGTGATGAAATTAATGAAATACCGCGTGGAATGTGTGAGAATGTTAAGAAAAATGTGCACAAAAGGGGCCGAATTTGTAAGGCTATCAAAAGCGGACATTTATCTTATATTGTGTTGCATAAATAATTTCCGACCTCTCCTTCATTTAATCAAAAATTATAAACAAAGTAGCGGCGGACACTCAGTATATAAACCGTAAGAGAGAAAGTCTTAAGGATAAATATGCAAAAATCCATAGTATACTTAACTTTTTGTCAAGTTTCACCAAATGTCATGCATGTACAAAAACAAAGTAGAGAAAGGGAGAGAAAAAGAAAGAGAGGGAGAGAGATAAGAGTTGAGAGAATATTTTCTACGTTTGATATGAAAAGTTTTATTCACGTTTAACAACGCTTTTAAACTTTTAGTACTATTTTCCGATCAGAAAAATACTACTTTTGAACTTTTGTCAATTAAAAATAATAATAAATTTGTGTATAGTTATTGCTTCGGATGTACTTAATTATACTTTTTTAATAAAACTCATTTATTTTACAATTTATTTACAATATTTAATAATTTTTAACAAATTTCAGCTGTAACTAAATAAGAGTACATAGTTAAATTCTCGAATTCTCGACAGTAAATTGTAGATGGTCATCAAAAAACCTCTTCAGATTTGTTCAGGCATCGTGCAATTTTGACAGTAGTTTAAATACGTTTATACCTCAGCTTCTGGAGCTGTAATACCTATACAGTTACAATTCTTAAACAAGAAGATAGCAAAAAATAAAGTTGAAAATTGGAGATATATTCCAAAAAGACATTGTATTAATGTTTCTTTTAAGCCACTACAGGTAGAAAATTGGAATCAACACAGATTATAAAGTATTATATACAATTAACGAAAAGTATTAAAACGTAAACTTTACAACTAAATGATTTTCCCATAGAGATTGCTGTTCACTTAAATGATCTCAATAGTTTTGAGAAAAAATTTAAATCTTACACAAACTGTATGCCCTGTTTTAAAACATAAAAAATAATATTTTTTAAAAAAGAGGAACCTCCTATAGAGGACTTAGTTTTGATATTTATTATTTCAACTTTTTAACCGTGACTAACAGAAATTTGAATTTTTTAAAAACTAATTACAAAAATGTTAAAACAAATGATTGGTCTTCTCGTATGCGCTATTGAGTTTTTATGTGTAAAACCAAACCGGCACGTAACTGAATTAAAACATAACAATTTATTCTTTGAAATTATTTTCTTTAAATATCCTATAATATCTTATAATTGTAAAAAAGCTTTTTAAATTTTTATTTGCTTTTGCGAACGTTAATATTTATTTCAATTATAATTATTCATCTTCCATATGTTATTTATTCTGAGATCCCTTTATTTATAAATACTTTGTCATTGTGCCTTTTTAAAATTCATCAGAAAAGTAAAAAGAAAGAAATCGAAAAAAATTGCTTGATTTCGATTTAATTAAGAAAGTGTCATTTAACATTTCATTATAAGCAATCAATTGTAAAAATACCACAAAATATCCCAATCATTCGAAACACATTCACATTCATGCACTTTCTTAAAATCAGTTTAACGTTTTATATACCTCGGTTACGTGTTTGATTAAATGTACGAGCCGAAACACGTAACACATGTAAAATGTCATGAATGCCAATGTATATGTCTTTAAAACTCTACACCAAAATAACCACCCAAACCAGAATATTTTTAACCATACTGACATTCCATGTGCAACTTTGTGTAACATGTGTCAGGTTTTATATATTAAAACGGAAAAATATTTTAACATATTTCAAGTTTAAAAATGTTGGAGGGAGCATTGCCAAAATAGTAACGAAAGAAATGAACCGCTTATAGCTAAAAACAATTTATTTTGTTTGTTCGCTTTCAAATAGATATTGAATTCACAAGTAAATATAAACAAATACATTTTTTACATATTTCTTTTCTTTATTTTCTAAAGTCACAACTGACAAGTCACAATATTTTATGCTCCCATTGGCTGGGTTCGTTAAACCCCTTTTTATGTAAACAAGAAAGTTAAAGTTTGGTGGAAGGGAGAAAGTAATCAATCCGCCAGATACCAGTGTGACTATCTCTGATTCTTATCTGCGTCAGGATAACGTCGTTTCTATAGAAACATTCGGAAATTTTTTATTTTAAAATGTCAACTACTACGGCTAAAAACTTATGACGTGACAAACAAACGAATGGAAGGAATATTAACAAAACAAAAAAATGAAACTTATCGCCCTACATTAAACTAGAATGGAATATTCACGCATCAAAACCCTAACAGACACACGATTCAGTGCCAAAGAGACAAGACTAATGGAGAAAGGACTAGAATAATTGAAACACAAATTGTAGACGTCGAAACAACTATTACTCAGTTACCAACTGGCCGATGAGACACAAAGTAGCCGACGTACTGGCAAAAGAAAATAAATAAAAGAACACATTAAAACAAAGGCCGATCGTAACGAGCAAAATAGTGTAGACAAAAAAGAGCAAAGCTACACGACTGTAGTAATATGCAAAAAAGATTAAATAGACAAAACACAAAAACTTATACGACAGCACTGAATTTATGCCTTTAAAAATTAACCCAACTGACTTTTTTCTAAAGGAAATACGCAGCCCATTGTTAACTGCAAATCTGCACCAGCATATCACCTGTCTAAATATCCCGTATCTCAATACAAATACGGTTTGAAAAACTCATCAAGATTATGGAAAACACGCGATTCGTTTCCTACTTCCTACTTCAACACAACTAAAAAAAAAACCTTAGTTATCATACGAAACACACTAGACAATTTATATGACAACCAATACTCACCGTCATTATAAATATTGAAAAAAGGATAATAAAAAATTTTAAAGTAGTTCTAAATATAATAACCACTTCTAGAAATTACCTGACGACCTCGGCATGGAAAATTCCACGTCCGCAATCTTCATCTTACAAGGTTCAACTGGTGCAGTAATTGAAGGCGACTGATCATTCAAATGGCCGAAGACTCGCTCAATTCATTTAGGAACAATCGGATGGTTTTTTCCTAAAAAAAGTCATTTTTTCAGACGAAACCCATGTTCACTTGTTAGGGTGCGCTATGTGGTCTAAAGGAGTGACTTCGCTCTCGTGAAATACTAAAAACTCAAAATTGGCCTATTATTGACGAGGTGGATATTACTTACATGTGGTTTGACTAGGACGGTGCTACATGTTACACAGCCAATGAAACGATCAATTAATTGCAAACCAAATATCCCGATCGCATAATTTCACGGCAATTAGCAGTTGAGTGAACAGCCAGATCGTGTGATTTAACACCACTGGATTATTTTTTGTAGGGCTGTGTTAATATCAGAGTCTATCCGGAGCCAATCTAATCGATTTCAGCCTTAAAACTCAAAATCCGTGATGTAATTAACGAAATGGGTCCGTCATTTTGCCAAAAAAACTTTAAAAACTTTGATAAAAAAATCAACATCTGTAGGGGGCTCATGGTCGGAATTTGCCAGGTATCATTTTGCATTCATAATTGCCGAACTTTTCTCCTCGTAATACAATAAAAATTTGAATCGTCTTAATCTAAACTTTTTGTTTAATTTTGGTTTCGAAAACAAACTTCTTGTTGAAAAACCGTTTACTAACATACCTAATACTAACTCTCCAGTACTATATAAAGTGCGGCTTGATAATGATGTTATCGCAAGGAAAGCGCTCGCCAGTTGTACCAAACAAACCGCCAGTAACGACGGTTTTCACCGAAAGGAATGATAACAGTATGCCAAATATATTTAAATTCTGCCGATAAAGGACCACCCTTGAAGTTTTAATTCTATTTGTAAAAGCATTCTTGTTTTAAAAGCAGACGTAAAAACAGTTAAACTTAAACTCTAAAAATCATGCGAGACGGTTCCAGAGATAGAGGCTGTGGCAGCCGGTTAAAAATTGTATTCAAAATATAAGGGTTATGTTTTTTAATGTTAAAAATAGCATCCTTAACAATAAAAATAAAATAGATAGCCGCATTTACAAAAATTAAGAAAGGTAAAATCTTAAAAATAATATAGTTATTTTTTTAGCTTATAATTACCTGATAATATGATAATTTACAAGTTACAGAGTGATCACTGTACTGATCAAAAATCCTGGAAACATATTTATCAATTAAAAGTTTCTTTAAGTTCAGTTATGGCATTAAAATTTAAATCACCGTCTACACTGAAATTCGCATTCATAAGTTAATATTTCTTTATTAAATAACAAATAAGAAACAATTTCCCACAACCATGTGATATTTATAATTAACAGACATCTGATGAAATTCCCACAGAAATAAAATTCATTTATATTGTACAATTCAAATTGGTAAAACTGTTGGTATTTTTTGTTTTTCCTTTGCAAATTGTATTCTTTTGGTTTTTTTTTTATTTTGTTTTATTTATTAAATGAAAATCCATCTAAATATTTACAATTGTGCAGCCAGGCATTTCATTAAATTCTTTAAAAATAAATCCTATATGTTGAAATAATTCTCAATATTTTTGCTTTCCATTTTGTAGCTTCTCTTGCTATTAGATCAACAAAACTCTTTATTATTTGTTATGTATGCGAACCCGAAAAAATTTCCCTATAGTGACCATTACTGCTTGGCTGGACATCACCGTAATCATCTTTGCCATCAACATTCTGTAGTTTGTGTGAAAGTTATTCGCATGTTATGAAATAAAAAAGGAATTATAATCACCACCAATACAAATATGATATTTATACACACACACACACACACACACACAAATAACAAGAGATCAACGAAGAAAATTTTCATTTGGGTGAATGTTTTTTCTTTTTTATACCAAAAAAAAAAACAAAAAAAAAAGAGAAAGAAAGAAAATATTTTTAAAATTCAATAAATATTTATGAGCTGTTTTATAAAATCAAATAAAGAATATACAAGTTTTTTATGTGTTGTTCGCAATATATTGGCCACATATGAATTTATTTAAAACAAAATTGTAAGAAATATTTATTTATGCATACATCATTATCAGCAACGTTTTCCTCAGTTTCTTTATAAGCCAAAAGGGAAATTGTCTTATTTTGATAATTTCTTAAAGCTGTTGATGATTTTTATATCATTATAAATAAAAATGGAAAATATTCTTTCGTAAATAAAATTACGAAGGTAAATTAAAATTATTTACATTTTTCTTTTATTTAACCTTTTCATGCAAACAAAAGTTTATTTTGGAAAAAGGAAGTTTTTTAAGTCATTTAAATAAAATGTAAAAATAAAGGCTATAGTCCTATGCTTAAGGCTATACAACTAGCTTGCTGCAATAATATAACATCATTTTGTTTGGTATTAAAACCTTAAATCCATTTGAAGATATGTCGATTAAAACCAGATCGAAGTTTGCAAACGTGCAACAGATTAAAAGAGGAAACATTCAGTATCTGACCTAGAAAGAAAAACGCAAATACTGGTACTAAGGCGCGAAAAATCTGTACAAGGAGCGCCTTCGTGCCAAAATTCTTGCTACTACTCTGGATAACAAGAATTTTTTGTAGGGGGGTTTTTGTAGGGGGCGCTTAATAGGTGACTTCCTAGCTTCCTTTCGGATTAATAGTGCAAATCCATATATCAATTTGGAAAGTGTAAGCTGGTGCCCTTAAGAATTTCCAAGGCATCTGATAGAGTGCATTCATTATCTGACGTAGAAACAAAAACGCAGATACTGATACTAAGGCGCGAAAAAATCTGTACAAGGAGCGCCTTTGTGCCAACATACTTGCTTCTACTCTGGATAACAAGATCTTTTTGTAGGGGGGTTTTTGTAGGGGGCGCTTAATAGGTGACTTGATAGCTTCTTTCGGATCAATAGTGCAAATGTATATATCAATTTGGAAAGAGTAAGCTGGTGCCCTTAAGAATTTTCAAGGCCTTTGATAGAGTGTGCCATAATGTACTTCACTCAAAAGATGTTGTTTCTGGTGTGGATGATAAATTCTCCATATTTATATTGAGTTTTCTCAGCAATCACATTATAAGAGCTGTTATAGATGGGATTTCATTAAATGACCAAGATTATTTTAGGAGTACCGCAAGGCTCTGTTCTGTCTCATACTCTATTTCTTATTTTTAAATCACAAATTTTCAAACCTATTCAAACCTATCTTTCGCAGATGACAGCAACATTTGTCGTTCGTATTTATTTACTAATAGGCCGAACTAGTTGCAGGTAGGTTCCAACAGGCAAAATATGAATGATATGCTCAATCACGATCTCACAGCAATCGTCAAATGGGATCGAATGAGTAGTGTTGAATTTAATGCCTATAAGACTCAATGTTGCATGCTTACGCGTAGAAATATTGCTGCATGTGATACTATTGGCTATAAAAGCATTAAGAAACCGGAAGCTTTAAATGTTCTTGGCAAGAAAATCCAGTGTGATGTTCGATGGACTTAGCACATTTTTTAAGCTCCTAAAGAAACTTTCAAGTGCCTCGATTTTCTAAAAAAGCAGTGAAAAGATTTTCACTCAATCCAATCTTCATACTATTTATAACGCCTATATCCATCCAAAAATGGAATGCAACTCTAATGTATAGACCGGCTTCCCGAAGTCTAATATGAAGTTGTTCGAACGAGTGCAAGAGAGAACACAGAAACTCATTGGGGACAGTAGGGTATATAAATCTATTGATACATTACACTAGCAGCGACGCAATATGCGTTATTTTTCACTGTTTTATCGTTACTACAATAAGTGCTCTAATGAAATTTTTGAACTTACTCGCATGCTTTTGCCTTTAGCACGGTTTTTGGTGCAAATAAAAATTATATAGACCAAAAAATATTTTAGTTTTCAATTGATCGTTATTTTTTTTTTACCGATACACGGTATCCGAACTGGCTTTTAGATATGAAAAGTTATGTCGCATGTTCGCCTAGAATTCAAAACCCAATTAAAATCAACTTTAAATGAAAAAATTAAAATATGAATTTTTTATTTTTATTAAAGCTTCAATAATAAAAAAGGTAAAATACCTTGTTGAAATGCGAAGCTTTTGCCCATTAATTTAAGCAAATAGAAAATTGACAAAAAATCAGGAAGTTGCAAATTGTGTAAAAAAATTAAAAATTTCGAAAAATTTCGAAATTGAATAAAAAGAAATTATATTTACAATTTAAAATAAAACGCAATGCAGTCATAAACATCAACATTCAAAGGATATGTTGTATATTTTATACTCACAAGGACATCATGTCCTCTATAAAAACACATTGTTATAGTTACTTGAAACAGTTTTTTAATCACCATAAATAAAAGAAAAGGTTTTTGTCATAATAATTTAATCACTTAAGGGATACAACGCAAAAAAATTGTAATAGAATTTAAATTATAGTATTTTCAATAATAAAATTTTGTTTGAAAATAAAATGAGTGACCATTTTTTTTTTTATTTTTGTCGTTAAATACATTTCGTTTTCGCCCTTAGCAAAATGCGTTTCTTCAAGTTCTGTGATTTGTTTATAAGCTATCACTAGCTTGTAGAAAACCTAATATTTAACAGTGATTTCATGTATACAGAAATATATTGTGTGTACGAATATGATTTGTATAAGTTTTCAAAGAAAATAACTATCAGTAAAAAAAGTAAACGACACGACCTATTGTGTGTTTTACAAAATGCGTAGTTTGCATAGTTTTCTAAGAAATCTTATACACACCATAACAACTAGCTTATAAGAAAATTCCCGAAATCATTTAAACAACAAAAAACAATTAATTAAAAATAATAGTTTTAAGACAATCAAAACCATACCAAAAAACAGATTAATATTTTATGAGAGGATATTGTATTAAAATAAATTTGTAAAACAATTACTTGCGTTTTTCAACAAGAACTTTGTTTTTCAATTGTAGCGATACCCAACATGATAGTTTTGACATTTAATTTTTTTAAATGTTCGTAGTAGATGCATTGGCAGTCGTTATAATGAATTCTGTTGCGCACAAAAATCGCATTAAAATAATTGAAATCCACTAAGAAAATGGTGGCTCTGTTAAAGTTACATTTCGTAAAAATCCTGTTACTTTCGGACACCGTAATCGTCCTTTAGAGACCGCTATTAAGAATCAGGTCATTCAAATTGAGTTGGTAGGCTCGATATCAAATGTGCAAATACAAACCCATTTTCGACCGGGTCGTTCAACTGAAAACATCGCAGCCATGACACACAGTGTTGGGACAGATCAAAATTTGTTAATTCCTCGAGGTTCTCAACAATTGGGGTAACCCAAAAAAACCATCTGGCGAATTTTGCGTAAGGTTTTAACTTCGAAGTCTTACAAGGTTCAACTGGTGTAGAAATGAAAGACTACCAACCATTTACATCTCCGCAGATTCGGTCAATCTATTCAGGAACAACCAGCTGGTTTTTCTAAAAAAATAATTTTTTCAAACGAAACCCCTTTTTAATTGTCGGGTGTGTCAACAAGAATCATCTCCGTATTAGGGCTTCTGAAAACCCTAGAGCGATTAATGAGACGCCTTTTCACTCTATGGTGTCCTATGGGCGATCGAGCCGTTTCTTTTTTCGAAAATGGTATTGGAAATGCTGTAACGGTCATTGTATTACGCTATCACGAGATGCTTATAGCTCAATTTGGGGACATTGTTGGTGCCAAATGTCTCACAGATCAATTTATTTGAAACCATATTTTTCAATCGTTTAATATCACGGTAATCACCAGTGAAGTGGCTAGCCAGATCGTCTGATTTAACACAACTGGAATATGTTTTTTGTCGGGTTATGTTGAGGACAGAGTCTTTATGGAGCCACTCGAATCGATTTCAGTCTTAAAACTCAAAATCCGTGATGTGATAAACGAAATAGGATGATTAGTGATTAAAAACTTTGAAGAAAGAAGCGGCATCTGTCAGCGTGGTTGTGGTGGACAGTTGACAGACATCATTTTTCATTCATTGTTTGGGTTCGCCAAACAACTTTTTTTATGTTTTAAATGCTGTAAACAAAACTACTGACTGTTTTCTGAAATACCTTTTTTTATTTGAAAGTACAATCCTTCCGGTTAATAATGGCCAATTTCATTCAAATGGCTGTCTCAGCTGGCCATGCCTACATGATCGGTCCAATTTTTAAGCACATTATCGATTGTGTGCAGCTGTATTTCACCAATGGCTTCAAAAATACTATCCATTAAAGCGTCAATTGCCTCTGGCTTGTCGGCGTAACACTTATCTTTGATGGAACCCCAGAAATAATAGTCCAACGGTGTCAAATCGCAGCTCCGAGGTGGCCAAACGACATCAGCTCTGCGACTGATAATGCGATCTTCAAAAATGGTGCGTAAAACATCAAGTGTAGCTTCGGCTGGGTGGTACGTAGCTCCGTCCTGTTGAAAGCAAATGTTGCCAATATCCTCCTCTTCAGTTTTTGTGAACAAAACTTCGTTCAACATGGCCCGATAACGATCGCCATTGACTGTAATGGCCACTCCTTTCTAACTTTCGAAGAAAAATGGCCCAGTTATGACTCTGGACCAATATCCGCACCAAACAGTGACTCGTTTTGGGTACGTTGGCTTTTCAATGTATGCGTGCGGGTTTTCTGTGCCCCAAATGCGACAATTTTGCTTGTTTACATTCCCGCCAAAATCAAATTGAGCTTCATCTGGAAAGATGATTTTTTTTTGCAAAATCGGCATCTTCTGTAAGTCGAACGCAGGCCCACTTAGCGAAGCGAAAACGCATTGGATGGTCACTTGGCTTCAACTCCTGAACCAATTGGACTTTGTATGGTGTCATACCAAGGTCTTTATGCAAAATTCGTCTCAATGATGTCTCTGAAATGTTCAGTTGTTGAGAACGACGGTGAATTAATGTTGATGGCGCTTCACGAACACTTTCTGCCACAGCACCAATATTCTCGGGCGTACACACTGTTTTTGGCTTTTCACGCTTTGGCTTATCGATGAAAATGCCAGCTACTTTCACTTTGTTCACAAGATAACGAACATACAGAGCTGACGGTGCTTCTCTTCTTCCAAAATCCGTACGCAATTTTCGCACACATTCTACAACATTACCTTGTTTTTCAAAGTAATGTCGCAATATTTCCCAGTGTTGTTCAGGCGTATAAGCAACCATATTCGTACAGCGAAAGGATAAAACTAATTTTCTGTCAAATCAAACATGAGCTAAGTGTTACTTACCATTCACGAAATAAGCACTAGTTGAAAAAAAAACGTTGGATGGCGGAGCCTCTACATTAAAAATTTGCATCACCTTAATCTAAATTTTTTGTTTTATTTTGTTTTAGAAAACAAACTTATTGTGGAAAAATCCTTTGTTTTATTGTAAATTTAGCTTAATTGAAGCTTAAATGAGCAAATTCTTTAATTGTGCCATTAAGGTGCATGACTGAACATAATATTAGGCGTGCTTTAGCATTAAAATAATATTTATCGGTACATTAAATTACAATAACCTGGCGGCAATTTTTATGTTTATCGCAACAATTAAAATTTCTTTAAAAAAAATATCACTTAGAGTGCAAGTAAATAAATAAATAAGTAAAAAAATCCTTGAAATACGATTTATTCAATCTGCACTGTTCTTATTGCTTTACTTTCATTTTGTTTGTAATTCTATGCAAACTTTTGTATATATTCGTTTACGATAAATATTTAAATATTTCTTTGAAATAATGCAAAATCTCCACTGACACCAATTTTCTCTTTAATGAAGTTTTTCCTTAGTTCTCCACTAGCACATATACATGAATATGTATTTAAGTCATGTATATAAGCATAAATATATAAAAATGTGGTTGTGAGTTAAAGTTAGTTTGACTAAATGTTTGTATTTTTCTTTTATTCAGTTACTTTGATAAATGACAGGATTTGATGATAAACTGAAGAGTTGAACTAAAATTTTAGTCAACAGAAAAGTCACATGTGCGTTAGAGATTTAAACTATTTATTTTAACGATACTTGTTTATTTTTACCCTTTACTTTCCTTCTATGCTGTTATCTGCTTATGGAATTTGTTGGTTAAAATTATCAATAGCTTCTGTCAAACTTTGAATGAACTAAAAATAATATTTCTTGTTGCACTACAACTCAGCTGAAGTTTTCTTTTCGGTGACAAATTTTCCTTCTCTTTGCAAGGGATAGGATTATCATACAGTTTTTGTTTTCAAAATTTTACATTTTGTTATTTCTATAGCGAAAAGTGAAATTGGTTTTGTGAACGGAATTTTTTAGTGGCACTCAGTGTTTCGTTTTTAAGTTTTTACATTTAAATGTAAATTTTGTTTTAATAGTTCAACTTTCCTTTTCCAATTTACATCCAAGAGAAAAGTTTTAGGGAATGTGATACTGAACAACATATATACACATATTTTATCTAACAATTAAGTATTAAATTAAATAGTCACTTGTTTCTATAGGCTTAAATTCTCTTTTATATAAAGTTAAATGTTAGGAGAATATTAAAAGTTTGTAACGGAGAAAATTAACTGCAGCTATACATTATACAATGACATTTTGTAGCTATCTATAAAACTATTTCTAATTAGACAACTTATTTCCATTACATTTTATATTGAATATTATGTTGCTATCAAAAAAAGTAAGTAAAATAATCTATTGTGTCAGTTAACAAATTAAAAATAACGTGCTTCAATAAAATTCCACGAACTAAGTTCAACAATCAAAAAATATATACAACCCACACAGAGCAAGTAGAGACACAACCAAGCAAGCACCTACACTGAATAATAATAACAGCATCTATATGTAATTAAGTTGAAGTAGAAGAAGATTTCTAATGAATGTTAGAACTACTTCAAACATATTTTATAAGCTCCCTCTTTTGGTCAATAACGCAGTTTTAATGGTGCATAATGGATAAAGTTAACAGAGTATGGCGTTAAAGTAGTAAAGTTACAATCGTGTATTTTAATGTGCAGACAGGCCAATAAGTAAATAGCTTGTCTAAATTAATCGTTATAGTAATTCTATAGTAATTTATATTAATTTCTTAAATAATTAAGGAAGAAAATTATTATTAAAGTAAAGAGGAAAAATGTATTCTTTAAATTTATACATTTTATGATACAGTGCCAACATAATACATTTAACGAACTTATTTTATCACTGGACCCAAAAGTCCTTCTGAAGCTTCTCATATAAACTCGACCCTAAGGAATCTTAAGATTGTTTATCAGCTTTTTTATGGTCAGCATATTTTCTTCTAATAAAAGCTGTGTTATATCTATCTGTGACACTAGGAACTCGTATGTAGTGATGGTTCAGACACATATATTTTTGGACCTTCACTTCTTAAAGGGTTTTTCACATTTTTTTAATTATTTATGGCAGCAAAGCTTAAATTCGACCTTTTTTGTTTTTATTAAATATGTACTAATCTTTTAAACGGTCTGTTAAATTAAATTTTAACGATTTATTTTTTCAATATTTCGCTTTCCTGTGGAAAGCTTCTTCAGGAAGCTATAGATATGTATAAGCTTATATGTATAAGCTTATTCGCTTTCCGCAGCAAAGCGAAATATTGAAAAAATAAATCGTTAAAATTTAATTTAACAGACCGTTTAAAAGATAAGTACATATTTAATACCAAAGGTTAAATTAATTTAAGGGCATTGCAATTATATAAATCTTAATCATTTTAAAATTTGATCAGATTTAATAGAAACGATATTAACATTAAAATGTAATAGACACGATTAAAAGAACACGGGAATTATATGTCTATATTGTTACTAAGATAATTTGTTAAGTTAAAAAAAATGTATTAGCATTTTACAAATTATCTATTTTACAAGAAATCTTATACACACACAAGACAAAAAACAATGTGCTTATAAGAAATTCTACGAAATAAGATAAGCAACAGAAGGCAAAACTAACTAGTAAAGAACAAACGCAAAGCAAACAGCCAAGCAGGGGCCTATATTGATGATAATAACAACAATATGGGTTGATGTTAAAGTAGAATATTCTTGTATATGCAAGAACCGGTTAAAACATATTGTTACGGATGTATTTTGCTTAAGTTTTAAAATAAAATAATTAAACAATAAAGTGAACCAAAGTGCGTAAAAATACACAAGCAACAACAGTTTGTTATGCTGTTTACTAACTGCCTAACATGCAAGATAAAAACAAATTTTTACCAACTGCGTAGAAATTTTATACGCGAAAGACAACAACCAACATACATGCTGTTTACCATCTGTGTAGTTTTCCAAGAAACCTTTTCTAAAAACAAAAAAAAAACAACAAATGTATTGAAATAAATCCGAAGCAGCAACCTTATCAGCTTAAAAACAAAAACAAAAATACACACAGACATAAAGCACATATACATCGAATAAACAACATACAACAACAAAATGTGAAACAAAGGGACTAGAAGATTCTTAAATCTTCTAGACTTTAAATGGACAAATATTAAAAGGGCAGCGTCTGAGTGGATAGTCAGTCAGGGTAAAATTAAACCTCATCAAGTAAAGGCGTGCATTTTAAGTAAATTGTTTTGGAGTATCAACTTTGTGTAGTTAAAGTAAATAAAATTGTTAAAAATTTAAAAATTCTGGTGTTATTTATTTTGCAATAAAGTCATCAGTATGTAAAGACAACAAAGTTACCATTGCGTTTATTTTTTTGAGTTTTTTTATCCTCTTCACCTATAAAAAATCATTTGCAGCTTTTCGCAAACATCATTATAGCAAATATTTTAGATCAATTTGTAGGCCAAAGATATTGCTTGTGGGGTACCACAAGGTTCATCACCCACATTATATTCATTATAAATTTCAGATTTTAAAATTCTTATAGATAATTTTGCAGCATTGTTTGCGGATGATACTGCAATAAATACGAGAGAAAAGGCAATAACTAGTATTTTTCTTAATACCCGTTTTAAGATCTAACGGCATATAATGACATCAGCAAGGACATAACCATATAGAACAGATTCATTTCTTTATTAATTTTATTTCATTACATTTAAAATCATTTAAAAATATATAGATGTTTGGTTATCTATTATTATCTAAAACCTGCAAATCCATTCTAAGAAGAGGAAAAACTTCTTAAATTAAATGTTTTCTTTTTGTGCGATTAATGTCATTAATGAAAGATTTATGACAAGGTGAAAGTGTGAACCATTTACATTCCTTTATAAAAGTAATATAAACTTGGTGGCAGAAAGAATAAAAATGAATGTTCATATGAAACTAAATATGTATGTTGCATATATATGCGTATATGTATTATAAATGTTTGTTGTACGTGTACATTAATTTACATATATATTCTCCATTATTATCTTTATTAAGATAAGATGCAAAGGTTTTTATTATAAAAATACTGCAATAATTCAATAGATTTATATCCATTGCTTTGTTATTCTTTTTTTTTGTAATTTTCCATTGTGCAGCTTGATTTCTGTTCCCCTGACTGCAACAAATTCTAAAGAAATTATTCCGTATTATTTAAAATTGATGTTACTCTAATATAGAATAATTAATTACAGGTCTTTGATTTCTTTGAACCAATACAATTTTAACTTATATAAAGAAGAATAGAAAGTAAAAATTTTTTAATTTTAAGAAGAAAGTAGATTTTAGCTCTTGAGAATTTTCTTGTTACAAAAAACATTTTTTGTGTCAAAGTAAGTATGTATTTAGATGCGGATATAAATAGGTAAAAACCTGAGCCGGAAAATTTATATCACCTTTAGTAAAAAACCTATAAAATAAAACTTTATATTCACTATCTCTTTTCATTGTAATCAATTTGTTTTGTGGGTTATAAAGCCATACGGCAAAGGCCTAGCATTAAATTTTAGATTTTTTTAATTATGGCAGCATATTTTATTACAACTTGTAAAAGAAAACATCCACAGCACTGCATAGTAAAATTTTAGTGAAATTTTCATAAAAAATCGATTTTTTGTAGGTGATCCCAAATTATGCTTATTTTTGCGAAGTTTCTCTTATTTACGGAGATACAGCCATTTTAAAACTTTTAGTGAAATTTTCATGATGATGCTTATTTTGCGAAATTCCTCTCATTTACGGAGATACAGCCAATTGAAGTTTTTAGTGAAGTTTTCATACAAAAGTCGATTTTTTATAGGTTGTTATGCTTTAGATAGCTTAGAAATTTAAAATTAAAAAGAAACGTCGCTGAGCTAGTAAAAGTCCCACAATATCGAACGCAAACTCAAGTAATAGAAAACCACTCACGCACGTGAGTACATGGCTTACAGTACAAACATAAAGTCAAATGAGTACTTGACTTTATATTTGTCCCGTAAGCAAAGTCCATAGTCAAATTAACATCTTGACTTATTAACAAAACCTTAAATTAGGAATAAAAACGCTGAAATGAATAAATTGTACAAACAAAAATTACAACTCTGTGCCATGCAAACTTATGTAAACGTCAGCAAAAAAATAAACAAAAAACACATGTAAAAAAATTATTTTTTCGTTAGTGTTAAATAGAAATTGAATAGAATCATATTAAAATATTAAAATTTAAATATAAAACGAGCGCATATTACCAGTGGGTGATGTCTTTATTTTATAAAACTTGTTCCAATTGTTTATTTATTGAAATGTGTGAAACGAAATACATAGGTGACTCGTCAAATTCAAGTTGTTGTGTTGGTAGATAAGTTAAGTATGATATGTTATATATATAAGGCCTTAGATAATAGACACACACAAAATACAGTAAGCCGGCAAATATTGCAGAATCTAAACTATATTATGCATATACTGGCTTCAGGCAACTTAAGCAACTGTGAAAATACCTAATAATCATATGTGGCAAACCATAATGTACTTAACAAAGCTTTTCGCCCAATGTCATTTGCTTAAGCAGAGTTTGAAACTGATCGCACATTCCGTACGGAAACAGCTGTTTTGCACTGTGTTATAGACACAAGAGTAAACAAATTCCAATGGAGGGCAAAAAATATTTTATCTGAATTTAATAGAAAATGTACAATGAAAAAATGGCTTATGTAACAAAAGAAACGCGTTTTATTATAACGGCAATTCAAAGGAACAAGGGCCTTTAAAAATTTTATTTTCTTTTCCATTTTTTAACACACAATTTGCAATAAAATTTAATATTGTATTGTTCATAAATTCAGTGCTGCATACAGTTGCATTTTTTAGTACTTTTGGCCCAAATAATACATACAGCGATATATGTGTCATTTTTGTTTCGTAATTTTCTTAAAACTGTTAAGTATACAAAATATGATTATTCAACGCCTTTTTGCTAATAAATTTCAGTTATTTAGAACAAAAATATTTTTTTGCGAAAGTACGAATAAAACAAATTTGCAACTGTGCATAATAATTTCTATATTCATGTAAGTACAATATAGCCACGTAAAAGTCTTCAATGAATCGCTTTAGCATTTCACAGGCTATTCGTTCAATTTTTAACATTAGCTTAAGCCAGCTTATGTATATTATAGTTGGGCCTTAAGACATAGCCAATTAAGGAAGGAGCAGCTAAAGCAATTGGTTTTGAGAAAGAAGATAACAATTAGCAGCTGAAGCAGAGAAAGCTGTAGAATGGAGATAGAGGAAATAACTGAAGAAAAAAATAAAATTGATGATGCGTGCCCAATGAAAAATCCAACTAAATGTTGAAATGGCTATAAAAACCAATTAAGCTAGCAATTGTTAGTTCTGAAACATTTTTAGTATTAGTTATCAATAACAAGATTTTATAATAACATTTAAAAGAACATTCATTATATATAATGTGCGAACAGCAACGCGTGTTCGATCAGGTCGTTTAAATAAAAACATCGTAGCCGTAAGCCACAGTGTTGAAGCAGATTCAAATTTGTCAATTCCAAAACCGCCACATGGCGAATTCTGTGTAAGGATTTGACATTAAAACCATACAAGTTTCAACTGGTACAGGAATTGAAGCCGACCGATCATTCACATCGCCATAGATTCGCTGAATTCTTACAGGAATGGTTTTCCTAAAAAAAGCATTTTTTCAGACGAAGACCATTTCACTTTGGGCTTCTGAAAATCCTAGAGCGGTTATTGAGAAGCCTTTAGTTAGTGGGACGCAAATTTTTACTAAACTATTTACGTTATCGTTCTCATTAATTGTTGTTCTACTTGTCGTGCTGATGATTGTTAGTGGAATGCAAATCAGCTGATTGTTGTTAATTAAGCGTGCGAAAAATAACGTTCCACACTATGGGACTGACAGTAAAATTATTAAAAAATAATTGTTAATCAGCAGCGGTATAAGGAGAAGAGAATGCGCCTATATATTATTTAAATTGATTGTTAGGGTCAATGTATCTGTATCATACATTAAGAAATAGGGTTTCTTAAAAAAGCAAAATCGTTAACACAAATTTTCGGAAGTCTCCTAGAAGCCACTGTATACAGTACAGTACAGTAAAATTGTACACGACAGCACTGATTACAGCCACATGGGTGCTAAGTAAGACAATTATTATTTTGAGTTTACGTGGTTTATAGTTGTTCGTTCCATTAATTTATAGAAAGGCGTAAAGAACTGTGAAAATATAAATTTAAATGTTGTCATTTGTAATCCAGAGAATAAAAAAGTTAACAAATATTTATTTTTATAATCAATACAACAAACACCATTCATGAACCAGATTTACGGCTGTATGCATAAAAGACGCTTACTTGAGCTTTAAAGTACACGTTAGTTAACAAACACTTTAAGGCTAACAGACGTTTGTTAAAAAATGGTATTCATAAACAGTACTTTAGCTAATGTATGCTTTAGTAAAATTAGTATTTTGATTCTGGCAATGCCACTATTTTCAGTTGTCACGTTGTAGTTAACGATGTATAAAAATGAATATTATTTATCCGGGTAGTTAGATCAATAAAAAATGTTTTTATTGTTTTGAGCAAAATCACCATATTTTTTTTTTATTAATCTTTTTAATAAAAACCAAAGCACCCAAAAAAGGTTAATTTGCAAGGCTTACGAAGAACTTACAAAGAATTTGTTCATATTAAAAAAATTATTATTCGGATAACGAGCTTTGTTTTGATTATATGTACATCAATAAAACTTTTGTTTAAAATAATTAATTATAATTATATTTTTGTAAAATACAAAATAAAGATGTTAAGATGTTTTATATTGAATGGCATGTTATATTTTAGTTTTTATTATTATTTGTATACTACAATTTGTTTTAATAAACATTTTTAAAAATTTTTGGAATAACAAAGTATAATTGTTAATTGTGCCGTTTACATTGAAAGTAGCATAAGTCACAACTGAACAGTTTCTTTTTTTTTCATTTTTAATAAATTTGAAATTAATAAGTTAAGAAGTATTGAAATTTGTTTGAGAGGATTGTTCGAAAGAATAGTGCAGTTTACTAAACTATATTATAGGGATATCTACTATATCTACTACACATAATTAGCATTATTTTGTTATTTTTTATTCTCAGGAGGTTGCTTCGTGTTGTATAAAATATCTTAGAATGTCACTACTCAAAAGCATATTATTGCACATAGTGACTTATGTAAAGGACAAAATAGTAATAGTAATCATACCCCCCTGTCGAAAAAATCCTTCACAGTACACAACATGGAGAAAACAGATTTTATTTCAACTCAATCATTAGAAAAATCCGTTTCAGAAAGAAAACTAAGTACAGACTAGTTGAAATGGCTAAAAATTAAAATGTTTTAATGTGTTGACAATAACAAAGTAACTTATGACACTTTTAAAATATACGGCTCAGTTTATTGTAAACAAAATTTGTTTTATTTTTGAACTTTCAATAATAAAATTGAACTGTCAATTTATTGTAGGTTTAACGTAGGTTTTTCCTACTTTAAAGTTAACAAAGGTATGTTAAGATAATAACGTTTTATGAATACAACTTTAGGAAATTGTGCTTAACAACGGCAGTTAAACCTACTTTAAGTTTTTATGCATACAGCCGTTAATCTATAAATGTTGTTGAAAAGTCCTTAAATTTGTTAATGCCTTAAATTATTTATAAATTAATTAATTTATATTTATGTAAGCATTCTATTTAGCAGTCCATATCACCTCTAAAAAATCTTGGCATTTCTTTGCAAAGAATTTTTTTGGATAATCAACAAGGCAGTATTAGTACTTTAAACTTACTTTGATTACATTTTACATAAGTGATTTGTTAAAGAGAAGAATTAATATGAAAACCTTTGTGCATCATGCTGTTTATTAGAGGCAAGTGAAGTAAATAAGAATCCTAATCATAACATTTATGCATGAAAGTTTTGAATTTGCAATAGTATTTTTGCATACTTGTACTTATGGCCAGACTTAATAACACTTTAAATTCCAATAATAACAAAACACAGTAAATATGTGTTTATGCAAACAAGTTTCATCTCTATTTATATGTTGATCATATTCCCATTTATGTTGCCATGGAAAAAACCATTTTGTAAAACAAAGTTTCTGGCATCGAAACTATTAAAACTTAATTAGGTGATATGAACAGATTTGAACGAATAAGTTTGTTGCTGAAATAGAGAGCAATGATATTGGTTTCAAACATTAACAAGTTACAAAATATGTGTGTAAAGGGGTAGTAGGAGGGTTAATAATATTAGTATTGAGTGTATAACTCATAAAATATTATTATTTTTGCTAATGATTTTTGTTGCTCTTGTTAGTGCGTATATTTTTCGTTGTGTTAATTGAACAACATAAATACAGTTTAAAAGTTAATCTATATATTACTGATTGTAATTATGATATTTAAATGTAAAATAACAAACTAATGTTTTGTGTCGATGCACAGAAGTAGCAAAATGCCAATACAAATGAAAATTAATAAATTCAATAAGTTCGAAAGAACAATTATACAATCACTGAAGAAAGTTTTAAAATTAAAACTGATTGCAAATATATGTTTTTAAATTCGCATATCTCATTGAAATTTGAAGTCTCCAGTTTCAAGCTAAACCATATTTTAATCCAACTTCATGGTCTGGTCTGTATAAGTTTTAAGTTACACAAATACCAAATAAATTATTTGCTTATTTTCTTTATTTTTTCATTATTAAACCCATTACCAGTATTGTTTTTTATGCAAACCCAACGAAATTAACTTACTTTTCAAATATTGATTGACTCGTTGGTTAATAGTCCTTGCCCTAACTTCTGAAGAAGCAATAAAGATGTATGTCACTAGTATAAATCAACAAGATCTCCCGACAGAAGGGAGGAGGTGTATCTGATATGAAGACGATGGACAAAACTGGTACCCCCGCAAAAATCGAACTCCCATGAAAAAGGACGTCTCCAATATGAATCTTAAAGGAGAGGCAACTTAGAAAGCTACCAATCATACGACAGATGCCCCTACTACATTAAATAGTTTATATATGAAACCATTACGTCAAATGGTGTCAAAGGCTTTACCGAAATGTAAACTTTCTGCCATAGTAGAGCATTTCCTATTTAGAGCGCTATAACCATAGTCTATAAGTACAACTAGTTCATGTGTCGTCTAAATACCGCTCCTAAATCCAAATTGAAAATCTTTTAAAATGTTATTTTAAATAATAAGGTTATTGATTATTGACAGGAAAAGAAAACCCGGTAATATTGATATAGGTCTATAGGCCCAACTATAATATGCATATGTAGGCTTAAGCAAACTTAAACAACTGTGCAAATACCTAACAATCATATGTGGCGAACTATAATGTACTTAACAAAACTTTTCGTCAAGTTTTGTCAAAATGTCATTTGCATAAGCAAAGTACGAAACTGATCGCACATTCCGTACGGAAACAGCTGATTTTACATTGTGTTATAGATACATTAGTAAACAAATTCCAATGGAGGGCAAAAAATATTTTATCTGAATTTAATAGAAAATGTACAGAGAAAACAAATAGCTTATATGACAAAAGAAACGCGTTTTATTATAACGGCAATTCAAAGGAACAAGGGCCTTTAAAAATTTTATTTTCTTTTCCATTTTTTAACATACAATTTGCAATAAAAATTAATATTGTATTGTTCATAAATTTAGTGCTGCATACAGTTGCATTTTTTAGTACTTTTGGCCCAAATAATACATACAGCGATAATATATGTCATTTTTGTTTCGTAATTTTCTTAAAACTGTTAAAAAAATTATAAATTTGTATAAGGATAACATTAAGTATACAAAATATAATTATTAAACGCCTTTTTGCTAATAAATTTCATTTAGTTAGAACGAAATTATGTTTTTACAAAAGTACGAATAAATCAAATGTGCAATTGTGCATAATAATTTCTATATTAATGTAAGTACAATATAGCCACGTAAATTCTTCAATGATTTGCTTTAGCATTTGACAGACTTTTTGTTCAATTTTTGACATTAGCCTAAGCCTGCTTATGCATATTATAGTTGGGCCTTATAGCTTTCACCCCCACGAGGATCTGAAATCGATTTAAGTATCGCAAGCATAAGGTAAACCTTCTATGCTCTCGGAAAATATTCAATATTCAGTCAATGATTAAATGTAATGGCTAAGAATCACCAGGCCACATTGTCCATCTTCTTCAAAACAAAATCAGATATATCATCCATACCACGAGACCTCTTGTTAGCTCTGCGTTTTATATAATTACCCGTCGGCTGTCAAAATTCTTTCAAAATTGGTCAGAGGTGTCGTCCTGTATTAAGTAAACGCTACATCTCAAACCCCCACACTGAATTTTTATGGTGTTTATTTTAGAGTGTTTTAACCACTAAAATAATATAAATTTTTATAATTAATAAAATTCATTTAAACATAAGAATGAGAGAGAGAGAGCATAGAATTCGAATAACCGAATTTTTTGGAGTTTGCTTTTATCTTTCTATACCTTACCTTGATATTGCGTCCATCGTCGATAATCATTTTTAATTGCTTTCAATAGTAAATGGTACAGGTACATAGCCTATAACGAATGCTAAATGAGAACCAAAAAGTTCATTTAATTTGTGTTGTTCTCTTTATTGTAAATTTAAGCTTAACTAAAGCTTAATTGAAGAAAAATAAATGGCTTTAAGAAATACTTCGAATAATAAGCAAATTTATAAAATAATATAAAATTGTCTTTGGTTGGGGTGGTCAACATTTTTTGGGAAATATAGAAATTATCAAAACAAATATAAGATGCCAGTGCAGCCCAGTTTTATTTCTTGCCATTCTTTTCTTAACAATTTCTTCTATCCTGTTCCTGTATTTTTTTACATTAGGAATTTTATTTAAATAAATGTAATTGAAAGAGAAAGTATTAAACAAATAAGTAGTTAACGGTTAGACTTTTAAGCATTATGTTCATGTCTCTTATTTCACTTCTAATGACGCTCATTAAAGGAAATTTCGAATGCAACACCACGATTCCTTAACAATTACGTTTCAAAATTTAGTTATTATATGCGATTAAACCCCTTATTAGAAAGAGCAAATAAAGAGTAGCATCCTAAAGCAGAATGGAAAAAAAGCCAACAGCTCTACATAAAGGGGAACTCAACAAAAAGTTTGTTTTGTGAAATAAAATAAAACAAACAATTTAGAATAAAATGATTCAAATTTTCATTGTATTACGAAGAGAAAATTTTGTCAATTCTTTCAATAAAGTTTTTTATCACTTTTTGGCAAAATGGCGGTAGTATTACTTTATCACAACAAGAATTTTAAGTTTTAAGGCTGTTATCGATTCGATTGGCTTTGTATGAACTCTGAACTCTGTTCTTTACATAGCCCCGCAAACAATAATCCATTGTTATTTAATCACACAATCTGGCTGGCCACTTAACTGCTGATTACCGTGAAACTATGCAATAGGGAAATTTCGTTGCAATAAATTGATCATTTCATTGACTGTGTGACAGGAGAGTGCCACCATGTTGAAATCGCAAGTCAGTGATAATAATATTAGGCCAAAATTAAGTGGTAAGCAACTCGCGATGGCATGATCCATCGACCGTTACAACATGCCCATTTCCCCATCTTCGAAAATAGCGGCTTAGTAACGACTTCAAACCACAAAGCGCATCATACCGTTACATGTTAAGCATGCATAGGCTTATCATTAAGAACTCTAGGATTTTCAAAAATGCAAATACGCTAATTTTGTTTATTGACATACCCCGACAATAGAAAATGAGCTTCGTCTGCAAAAATTAGTTTTTCACAAAAACCAACCGGTTGTTCCTGAATAAATTTAGCGAATCTACGGCAATGTCTTCAAAGTTTAATCCTCAGCAAAATTCGCCAATGTGTTGGTTTTCGATAGGTCCAATTGTTGAGAACGTCGAGGAATTGACAAATTTAGATCTGCTTTAACATTGTGGCTCACGGGTGCGATGTTTTGTGTTCAATGTCGAACAGGTGTTGGTGTTCTCACAATTTGTATCAAAACTGTCAGCTGAAATTTAACTACCAAACTTTTAATAGCGGAAAATATCACGAATTTTACGAAATGTAACTTTAACAGAACCACCATTTTCCACCATTGAATTTAAATTATTCTAATGCGACCTTCGACGATTGCCAATGCTACTACGAATAGATCAACAAAGTAAATGTCAAAACAATCATGTTGTTGGTATTGCACCAATTGAAAAACAAACTACTTGTTGAAGAAACTATTACAAAAAGACTTATGACAGTTACAAAATAAGTGAAAAATATGTGTTGACAAATTTAGAAAATGTGTAAAGTTTTAATAAAAATTGCAAAACTTAAAAAAAAAAAAATAATTAATAACTGTTAATGGGTAAGTAAATTAAATTTGATTATTTCTGTTAGATATCAATCAATAATTTTAAATTTATATTATACATACTTGTTTGTAAAAATACTCTAACTAGTTAAACCAAGTGTGCGTTATTGTTTTAATAATTAATTAAAGTATATTTTGAAAATAATTATGTTTTACTTGTTACAAAATAAAAGTTATAATTCTATTACTTAAAAGAAAGTTTAATTAATAAAAGTTTAATTAAAAAAGCTGGTGAGTATCGCCTGCTGGCGAATAAGAAGAACTGTATATTGAAATAAGCTTGATTTTTACATTTAAATACTCGTTAACTCAACACAATATAAATAAATAAACTTATTTTGTCGGATCCTTCGGGAAACGATGGATTTTCTCTATATCTGCTCAATTATACATTTGCGTTTCATAAAAAATATTATAAATCCAATTCTCATATGGTTCAACTTTCTCCTTACCACCTTTGTGGTCTTCTATCCTCTGCAAGCGGATTAATTTCGTGTCATTTTTACTAAAAAATTGGCGCAGAAATTTTAATCAATTGAATTATCTCTTATATAATGTTCAGTCACCATCGCACTATCGCGAAACACAAATTAAATCTAATAAAAAATATTTATTCCAAAGCCCCAGTCTTCTTTTCAAACACTGCTAACTTCATACGAAAAGCGTAATTATAGAGACGTACAAAAATACATTTACTCTACAGACAATTACAGTTAAATATCCTTTTATAACTCACACACAGCTGTAAATACATTTGTATTTAAATTAAGCAAGTGGTTGGTTGTTGTATCAGAGAAAATCTGAAGTATTTTAACATCGAATCAAACGTCAATTGTGCGAAACAAGCGAACAAATTAACACGAAACTTAAATGCAATTACAATAAACTTTATATTGTTTGCTTCGTTGTAATACTGAATATGTCTAAGTATTTATATGCTATTGAGTCCTTATGTGCGTGCGTGCGTATATTCATGTGTAAACATTCACGTATACAAATAAAGTAATTAAACACTAATTAGCTTATTATTGATTGCATTATGATAAAATTTTTTTGTCAGCCATCAAATTTGTTAAAGACTAAAATGCATGATGCAGAAAATTTTAATAAATATTGGAAAAATCAAATAAACAGTTTTAATAAAGGGTTTTTCAACGAGAATTTTTTGTTTTCTAAAACTACGAAGAGAAAAGTTCGGCAATTATAAATGAAAAATGATATCTGGCAAAGGTTCACCATGACCACGCTGACAGTTGTCGATTCTTACATAAATTTTTAATTACTTATTGGCAAAATGGCGGTCCTGTTTCGTTAATCAATTGGCTCCGCATAAACTCTGTCCATAACATAGCCCCACAAAAAACAATGGAGTTATTTTAATTTCATGATCTGGCTGGTTACTTAGTTGCTGATTGCCGTGAAATTATACGATCGGGAAATTTGGTTTGCAATAAATTGATCTGTTTATTGGCTGTTTGAACATACGGTAAGATTTACGTCAGTACCTAGCTGTGAAAGCCATAACATGACAGTGGATCGATGTCTATTCGTCAGTCGTTGTTGCAACTTCGAGAGCTTGGAGCAAGCTCCCACCCCATTACTTGCTGTAGAGTTGGAGACTATCCAACTCCTTATCCAGAACACATGGCAAGCATGCTCACTGGACCTGGATCATTCACCCTGTATTAATGTCAAAAGTAAATGATCCTGCGAAACTACAACCACCAGGATGCTCCCGAAAGGGCAGCCTATAAAATCAGTCAGAGAACAGCTAAAAGGCAAAAAAGCCAAAAATCTGAACTCTGGGGCTTACTGATTCCCGTGACAATAACGTTGAGTTGTCCAGTTGGCTTCTGCTAGGCTTTAGAGGGCTGGACTTTCTTTTACCCTCGGTGACACATATAATGACGGTGCGTTTCCGTTACGACCTCTGGGGATGGCTATGTGAACATGTGGCACCGTTCTGTTCAAACCACATGTCAGTGACATCCATGTCGTAAATAATAGGCCACAATTTACTTGTTGGAATCTTGCGGTAGCATGATCCATTGACTGTTACCGCACTTCAGCCTCATCTCCGAAAAAAAACAGGCCGAAACATGTCTCCAAACTACATAGCGGGCTAAACAGTAAAAGGCTAACAAGCAAAGGCTGGTTAATAATCACTCTAGGATTTTTAGAAGCCCAAATGCCGCAATTTTGCTTGTTGCATTACCCTGAAAATGGGCTCCATCTGAAAAAATGATTTTTTCAGAAAAACCAGCCGGTTGTTCGTGAATGAATTGATGTGAATGGTCGGTTGGCTTTAATTTCTACACTAACTGCACCTTGTAAAGTTTTAATGTCAAATCCTTACGCAAAATTTACATTCAAAAAGTCAAGGAATTACTAAATTTGGATCTGCTTCAACACTGTGGCTCACGGCTACGATGTTTAGAGTTGGACGACCAGGTCTAACACGCGCTGATGTTCGCACAGAAGGACGATTATGTTGTCCGGAAATATCACTAATTTGTCTAAATATAACCCCAACAGAACAGTGCATTTTAATTATTTTAATGTGGTTTTCTTTAATGTGATTTTCTGGCGAAATCTACTACGCATACGTTGAAAAACTAAATGTCAAAACTATCATGTCGTTGGTATTGTCGCAATTGAAAAACAAACTTCATACTGAAAGATGCGATAATTAACAAAAATAAAACATTTTCCTATGATTGTTTTGTGAAACAAAAATAAAAATTTTATAAAAGATGTTTTTGGAATTTTTAAATTTTTAATTAGAAGATTTTTTTGTATGTAAAACTAACCTTATTAAATGGGATACGATGTCTTAAAAGTCTCTGAAGAAATTGGATAGCTTAATTATGTATTACATATTACAAAAGTAAAAAGTTCAACAATGTTTTAAGCCCATGTGTGTTAAACGTGTATTGGCTTTTATATGCTGAAGGGATTTTACTAAAGTAACAGCTTTGTATATCTTCAAGTAATAGTTTACACCCTAAATATTTATTTTTCAATGATATTCAGCACTAAAAATTTCCGATAACTCCATCAAAGTAGTTAGCCGGATAACTTATATAAGTTTTTTATATGTTGTTATGGCTCATACTCCTTGGGACGTATAATGACTCATATGTTAAGCGCCGTTCATCAATATTTTGTAAATGCGGAATTCTGAACTACAGTTTTTTAAATTTGGTTTAATAATCAGTGGCTTCGTGGTGCGTTTGCTATATAGAAAGGACGAAATTCCATAGTGGCCATTGCCTTGTTAGGTTCCACAATAAATTCTATTTCTTTTTATGGGCATATATGTGCTTGATTATGGTTTTTCTTTAACAATAGAAACTCGACTGTAAACGATTTATGTGGTAGCATTATCCATGCCCGAACCATAGAAAATTTTGTTTATGGCAACACAAGGATATCCATGCTATATAAACCTAAAACCTTTACAGTAGAACTTTTTATTACGAAATACCATATTGAAATATAAGTAAGAGCATAATTTAAACTTGCTCTCTAAATTTATAATCTCAAACTATTATGGTATCTGCCTTCCAACTTTAGGCAAAAAAGTCAAACACTTTACCATAAGAACATCCTTTAATTTGAGTTTTCTGTTTTATTTTTTTACACCTGTTCTAATAGCTATTATAAATATAATTAGACTTAAAGTGTCTGCCTAGTGGGTTTCAAAATTTATTTAAAATTGTTTAAATGTTTGCTATTAAACATAATGTGATGATGATGAAAACAAGTCGAGAGTTGCCAATCAGAATGTATTAGTTAATATAGGAGCCTTAATAAAGTCAAAATATCCACTCCTGTAGTAAAACGCTTTGTTGTATTAAGTTCTTTTATGCAAAATAATAACACAGTACTTAAGAGTTTTAAATCAATTTAAACGATTTATTTACACACAAAATAAATACGATGGTAATTTTGTTGTCTTTACTCAACGATGACTCAACTCGAATTAATTAATTTGACCAGCAAGTGGTGCTTATATAGTTGTTTTAAGCGTTTCGCGCATATACAAGGATGTTCTACTTTAACATCACCCTATATTTTTGTTGTTCTAATCATTCAGTGTAATCGTAGAAAGAATTTTAGAATATACTCGTATGTATATTTGATTTATATTATTATCAAATTATATACTATGGTAATTTAAATCTTAAAACATTATAAAATCACTGAATTATAATAATTTAGCTTATTTGCAATGCACTTGTGGTAATTGCATAGTAAACTTGATTAATAATTTTACAAATAAATTACGGCTTTCAAAAAAGTATGGGAGCTTAGATTACTGCATGCATATTGCAATAAGTATCGAAGTTTAACACTTACACTGCAAACAGTTAATTCTTTTTACATCTCTTCCCACAACCGCATTTTTATTTTGCATGTAACATATGCCTACACGATTGTAAATTATATAAAATAACAGCAGCATTAAGGTCGCCATTTGTTGCACAATATCCAAATGTTGCATAATAAAATAATAACCGCCTTTTGTTTTGATAACAATTTTGGTTAAATATTTGACAAATTTCAGAGAAATTCTGCAGTCTGTCTGTTACGAGATATGATTCCAATTCGAGGTTTTAAAAACCCTAGTTTAATTCAAAACCCATTGCTATCATGTTATAGGGTCTATCGCAAGATTATTTTATAATAGTTTATGATAGTTTTTGGCATTCTGCATTGATAGAAATTTAAAATATCATTTCCTATGATTAAAAATATAATAGCTGCACTATACCTGGTATATACTTATGAATTTATTTGACTAACGTAAAAGCTTCACACACAAAACGAGCTATGTACAGAAATCATAATAATTAATTTGTAATTATATATAATTTCTGTCGGATTTTTTACTACTTTTTCTTGGTCTGTATTTTGGTGATCTCATGTATGCACTCCATGTAGTTAAAATGTAAACAAATAAAATCTTTTACATTCAGTTTTATTGAATATTCAAAGTTATGCCATTGGAATATTCTAATCTTTCTTATAATATAAAAACATTTTGCCATTATTTTAGTTAGCTGTATAAGAAGCCTTCAAATTTTTAAAACGTGTAGGCAAATATATTTGCGGCTTTGCCAGAGCTGCTTACACTTTTACCCAGGCAAGCGCATAAAAAACCGCCTAAGTAGCAAGTCCTTTACGATATTATATGCAAGATATTTTAATGGCATATAAATCCATTAAAATGCTTGTATTTAAAAGAGTACATATTTTACTTTTAGAATTAGAAAATGTAAAAACTATATTTTCATTAAAGAGTAGAATATTAAGTAAACATGTGTTTACAAAATCACAATAGCAGCTTAAAAACATTTAACTTACAACATGTACTCCTTTTTGATATTTTTACAGAGGCTTAGCACTAATAGTATAAAATAAAGGCTGTCTAGAGTTCGTTTATATAAATTTTTTTACTGTTCGGAAATGACATGTTTAAGGGAGCTACTTTCTTATCAAAAGATTAAGTTAATTTAAAGGCATAACACATAACTCTAAAATAATTCTCACCGGTTTTGTGTAATTAAGTGTATATCCAGAAGCATTGAACCGTTTGTACAATTCAGGCATTAGCTTCCCAAACTTTTAAGAAATCGAACGATATAGTTTTGAATAAAATTTGCTACACCATTTGGTGAATACAATTTTACATACAAACAAAATACTTTTCGCTCCCAAAATTTCACTGTTTTCGTTAACTTACTCCCCAAAGATCATCACGATGAATAAACAACGAGATCAGTAAAAAATATCGTAATCTAATCCAAAAGAAAATGCAGAAAAGCTTTTAAAATCATTGAATTAATTATATGGGTTAAAGCAAGGCTGGTTGAAAAATTATAGACGAATCGATTAAAGAAAAGACGATTTTTATACTTTATTATTAAGTCTTCTGCTTTATTTTGATGTATTCGCACTAAAAACTACTATAATAAAATTAATCATCGATAACTGTGAGTATGAGAAAGTTACGTGAAATTTTTGGGAGAAATAACGTGCCAACAAAACGCACTATTTATCGTGTGGTGATAGGCCTCAGTATGCTCAAGAAAATGTTCAAACAATCCGTACTCAGGAGCTTGGTCTTCAAAGAACCACTTTGGACGCATTTTTGCACAAGGACTTGCATTTCTTTATAAGATTCAGTTGACACAAGACCATTTACGCCGCCGTACGTTTACCAATCGCATGTTACAGCTCGCCCATGAAATCCCTGATTTTCATGAAAAAATCATAATGAGTGACGCGTGATGTTTTCATTTGAATGGATATGTAAATAAACAGAATAATCGGTTCCGGGGAATGGGAACCCCGCAAAATATTCTGCAATCACCTTTGCATCTCTTAAAAGTGGCAGTCTGGTGTACAATTTCGCCAGGAGGAATCATTGGACTGTGTATGGGGAACAATAGCGCGATGTGATTGACAACTTTTTAACACCACAACTGCATGATTTGGGTTTGATTAACATGTGGTATAAACAAGGTGCCATATCGTATACAGCCAGGATTACAATGGAATTACTGCGAAGCCTCTTTCCACAACAACTTATTCCAAAAAAAGGTGGTGTTGATTGGCCTTTACGGTCGCCTGATTTGACAGCGCTGCTCTTCTTTTTGTGGGGATATCTGAAAATCAAGGTTTATGCAAACAAACCAGAAACGCTTGAGTAACTCAAACAAAATATTGGTGATATTGGTGAGAACGTAATGAAAAATTAGCTTAAAAGGGTTCGCATTTGTGAGACTAACGAGGCGGACATTTATCTGAAATTATATTCCATGCATAATTGCCGACGTTAAGTAAAACATTTATCATTTCGTATGGAGCCTGTCGACTGAAATTTAACCACCAATTTCTTAATATCGGTCGCAGAAAGACGATTATGTTGTCCGTAAATAAAACGAATTTTACGAAATGTAACTTTAACAGAACCGCCTTTTTCGTAGGGGGTTTTAATTATTTTAATGCGATTTTCGTGCGAAATTTAATTCATTGTAACAATTCCCACCGCATCTACTACGAATACTTCAAAAAACTAAAAGTTGTGTGTTGCCAAAATTGAAAAACAAACTTCTATTTGTTAAACCCGGTATATTGTTTAACTTGAGCATTAAATTCGCATACCTACGAATGCCAAGTGTATGCTGCAATCTCGGTTTATATAATAACTAAGGGCTATTTTTATCTTTCATGCAACAGACACATTTTAAGATCTCAACTAAAAATTGACTCCCAACCATTAATTTTTTTATTTTTAATATATAAAACAGATACGCTGCTTATAAGTTCAAAAGGATCGATAGTAACAAATTAAATTTTCCAAAAAATAAAATCATTCTGTCGAAGACTAATTTTGACCGCCTGTCAATATGACAAAGTAAAGCTTTCATAAGTGAAAACACATGTAGATAATTGTGAATATAAATGCATTTACAAATCCTGCAGATGTCCTTCTCCTTTTTTTTCAAATAAAATAAATTGAAAAGTTCACATCAAAATTAGGGAGTTTCAAAAATCATGCGACAATATCATGTGACTTTATTAAAACTGAACTTTTAAATTATCTATAACAGCTATTTTTGTATTACGGAAACACTGCTAATATTAATGCATCGACAACTTTTATGCTTGATTAAGTATTAGTAAATGAGTGAGTGAATGCAATTGAGTGTGAGTGCATGTTTATTGTAAATTTAGTGAGGGTATTTGTGTTTGCATGTGTCATAATGAATTTTGTAGGAGTTTGTTGTATTTTGTATCTATTGATGTTTATTCATCATCAAAACATTATCATCAACTTCAAAATGACAACAAACGTGTATATTATGCAATTATAATTTAAACATAATTTAGCTTTTGATATTAATGCATGGAAATAAACATTTACACACACACAAGCCCTAATCATTTGTAGATACACGCTATATCTAGTTTTGTTGGTTTAAGTGTGCGTTTATAATGATTTTACTGTTGAAATTAGCGCTGATTTAGTATAAGCATAATTATTTTATATAAATAACAACAAACAATTATAATGTAGTTGTTTGTGACTTATTATTTTTCATTTAAAATTTTAGTAAATTTATGAATGTAGATTGATGAATACGGGTTCGTTTGTTTGTGATATAAAATTACATCAACCATTAACAAGTCACGTTTTGTAAGTCCATAGTTTATGTTTCAACATTGATAATTTAATTAACGCTTAAATTAAATTAACATTTTACACTAGCACGTTTATTTAAAGTGTTTTAGTATGAAAATCATTTAATATTCTATGGAAAATTAAGTGTATTAAAATATTTATGTTAAATAGCATATTGGGAGTTGGGTAGATTTTTTTTTATATTTAATAGATTAAATTTGCGTATAATTTTTTAATCTTAAAACTTACACATAACATTTGTTTAATTAAATTGGTGTTTATTTGTTGTTGTTTTAATATATTAAAATATATACAAAATTTATTATTTATAAAATTTGCAGAATCTATACATTGGAGAAGATTAAGTTTTATTAGTAACAAAATATAGGTGCTCCTGTAGGCTAGTAGATGGTGTACTAGCTTATGTACTATCTTGCAGTACAAACATAAAAACTGACGCGGTGGGGCTGCATGGTCACTGGTCACTGTGCTATCTTATACGACAGTTAATTTCTGTAACTATCCCTCTACTTTCACCACCTGTCTCATCTCTGCTCCTATCGCTTTCCTAGAGAATGTAGCACGATACTTGACTAAATAGGCATTGTTGTCTGAAGTGCTACTTTTCATTTTAAAAACAAAAAACAATTAAAAAAAATATTCTCCACTTCAAAGTGTCTTAAAATTCAATGCGATATCTGAAGAAATAAATACATTTTCAGGTAAGAATAAAACGATTAAAGAGATACTCCACTCCATCTAATCTGCTTATTTTCAGTGCCAGCTGTATTAGTATCTATTTCACCAAAGTATTTAAGAAATTAAAATACCAAGGAAAATCTATAATTAATCAATTTATAAGACTTTAGACTGAGTCTGGGCTTGTTAGATATGCAGTCCTTACTGTTTAGAAAATTTTTAATTTTTTCTAAATGAAATTTTATTTATTTTAGTATAGGGTTTTTCAACAAGAAGTTTGTTTTTCAATTGTGGCAACAGCAGCAACATAATAGTTTTAACATTCAGTTTTTTTATGTATTCGCAGTAGATACATTGGCAATTATTATAATGAATTCAGTTTAGCACGAAAATCACAATACAATAATTGAAATCCAATATGAACATGATGGTTCTGTTAATGTAAAATTGCGTCAAATTCGTGATATTTTCGGACAACATATTAAAAGATTGGTCATTAAATTTGAGTCAAGTCCAAATTTGTCAATTCCTCGATGTTCTCAACAAAATAGCGGTTATCCACCACCACACGGCGAATTTTGCGTAATGATTTGACTTTGCAGTTTTATAAGCTTAAATTAGGGCAGGAATTGAATCCGACCGACCATTCATATTGCCGTAGATTCATTTAGTTCTTTCATGAACAACAGAGTAGTTTTTCTGAAAAAAATTATTTTTTCAGATGAAGCCGATAATTGAGAAAGAAGCCTTTGCATGCTAAACATTTCACTTGATCATGTCGATGATCCTGGGAATGCCGTAACGGACGTGGATATCCCTGACATTTGGTTTCAAGAGTATGATGCCACATGTCAAACAGATAATTAAACAATCAATTTATTGCAAACCAAATATGCCGATCGTATAATTACACGGCAATCAGCAGTTAAGTGGCCAGCCAGATCGTGTGATTTAACATCAATGGATTATTGTTTGTGGGGCTGTGTTAACGACAGAGTCTTTACGGAGCCAATCGAATGAATTTCAGCCTTTTAACTGAAAATCCGTAAGGTGATTAACGATACAGGACCATCATTTTGCTAAAAAGTGATTAAAAACTTTGAAGAAAAAATCGTTATCTGTCAGCGTGGTAGTAGTGAACATTTGCCAGACATAAATTCTCATTCATAATTGCCGAATTTTTCTCGTCGTAATAGAAAAAAAATGTTATCATCTTAATATACATTTTTTCTTTAATTTTGTTTTAGAAAACAAATTACTTTTTGAAAAACCCTTTATAACATATATATTTTATTAATTTAAAAATAACAAAGAAGGACGGGTTATTGTATTATTTGTTTTTATTTACTAATCATTTTGCCTTAAAAATAAATAAGGTAGGTAACCTGAAATACTCAGTTTTATACCTTCCGTTTAACTTTTTACAGATTAAAGGATTCCTTTTTTCTTTTTGAATAGCATAATATTTTCTTTATATTGTCTGATAAAATTCGCCTATACATTTTTCAAAATTTTATCTTAAGGAAACATGTAATCTGTTAAATGTATCATAAGTGTGAACACAATGTTAACTTGGCCTGCTATAAAAATTTTATCCACAAGTGTGGCACTTAAAAACGAAATACAAAATAAATTCTACATTCATTTTTTGCTATAAAATAGACTCTACATAACAAAATGTTCTGCATTCTCTTTTGCAAATTAATCTGTATTCAGTTTTAACTGCCACAAAATCAAGAGTCAGTCACTGTTAAAAAAATCTGACATTTTAATTATATTTTATTAAAATACTTTGCTCTTAAATGCCAACAAATTCGACCGGTAATAATATTAGGGCAGAATTAGAAATTTAATACTGATAGGACATGCGCATACTTGGTCTTCATTATGGTAAAACTGTTATACAACATCAAATTCTCTTAAATGAGAAGATGCATTATTTTTCTTCTTATATATTTTTGTAGACATTTTTCTAGTTTGTAAAAAAATTGTACAATACTTTGGCTTTTACATGTGGCTTTTATATTATCTCTCTACTTTTCTCTCTCATTGTCTCTTAGTATATTCTCTAGATTTAATAGTTGTATATGAGTAAGTATATCTCCCCCCTTTAACATCACTTGTACTAGCTTTACAATTTTATCTATTCACACAACATTCAACTTTCAGATACTCACAGAAGAGATAATTTCAGTTAACATGGGTGAGAATGTGTAACTGTATGCTTCACCAGTACAAATATTTTCATACAAATAAATAAATCGATTTTTACACTAAACAACTTTCATGTTCAAGGATATTCCAAGTGGAAGAATGCAATCAGCTTTATCTCATCATTTGCTCTTACTGACTTCACAGTAAATAAATCTATAGCATAAACAATAACACACATTCACACCAAAATGATTGAATGGAGAGAAAAGAATGGGCATTAGTTTAAATAATAACATTTCTTGATTTTCTAAGACGTTATGTACAGGCAAATAGGAGCAAAAATCCTATGATTTTAATATTGTCATGGGTGAGATTTTTTTGGGCGTTGAAAAGGAAAAATATATTAATAGATTTTTTTTTTCATCTTTGTTTTCAATTTTCTCTTCTCACTTGTTTTTTCTCCTTGAATTTTTGTATCGCAAAGATTGTCATTTATTTGACAGTTGTGTAAATAATTGCATATGCATGCATGAATTTATAGCATAAATTTTAATCTAGTCTATATACGTATATTTGTATATTTACATCATATATTTATATATGTAAATATATAAGTATGTAATTATATATGCAGGCACATGTTTGTATTTACTTCGAAATATTTGAAAACTTAAAAACTATTTACACTCACATGTCTAAGTTGTTTGTCATTTGATCTTTCAAAGTTATTTACAAGCATTTTTAAAAAAATATGCAAAAATATTATCTTTTTATAGTAGAGTTTAACTTGGCAGTTACAGTGAGGAGTTATATTTTAAATGATTTTTATGCATTAAAATAATTGTGTCCAGCTAGTCTTAAAAATAAAATAATTTGTTCTAATTAAATAATTGCTGGCATATTTTTACCACTTCGTAATTTTAACATTCATCAGTTCTTAGGCATTAACTCTATTGAGTGCAGCCGAAAAATAACGGTACAACAGGTTTGTAAAAAAACGCTATTATAATAATCATTATATTGCAGAGGAAAGGTATTAAACTGGTAAAAAAAATTCAATTAGTAAATTCGCATTCTATTGTAAATTGTATATTATGTTGTGTTAAATACAACCAAAGTTGTTTTGACTGAGTTATATTCTGTATAAAAATTTATAAAAAAATAATTTTATTACCAATTTAACATTAATGTTTACTACAAATATAATTATTTCAAATATTACCAGCTGCTTCAAAAAATAAATACTTTTAATAGCAACTTGAAATCTTTGTTTCGTCTATTTCATATTTTTCAACGGAAAAATTTTCACAAGAACTCAATAAAAAATTACCATTTCGTGTTAATTGGTGAATAAACATGTAAATTCTAATGTAATAAATCATTGTGTTAAAAAATTTAATTAGTAAATTTGTATTCTATTGTAAATTGTATATTATGTTATACTAACTACAACCAAAGTTGTTGTGGATACGCTTCCTTGAGTTCAATTCATTTTAAAAATTTATAAAATAAATAAATACATTATCAATTTAATATTATGGTTATCTAAAAATATGGTTACTTAAAATATTACAATTAAATTATTTTAATAGCAACTGAAAATATTATACTTCTTCTTTTTATATTTTTCATTAGAAAAATTTTTTTACAAGTACTCAATGCAAAATTCAACATTTCGTATTAAACGGTGAATCATTGTGTAAACTCGTTTGTAACATTTTTACAATGACCTTCATTAGCATTAGCAAAATAGCAATTATGATATGCTTTCCCTATAGCAATCGTCGGTCTTACTGTTTCCTTTTTGCCGACGCATCACGGTTGGTGTAAATAAGCATTTTACGATGTGCACGTATTTTGCAGAGACAGTCTTGCAGAAAGCGGTGTAATATTATTGATATTAAAAGGGTCAATGCTTTTTTCATGCGATCTGCTTGTACATTTCATAAGAATACTTTTAGCCAAAGCACTCGGAAAACAAAAAAATCATTTAGAATTTAGTACTTCAGTACCAATTGATTCATCAGTTACTGTAATATTATTTTATCCCTTCCCCGTGCATTTACAATTTTTATATAGTAGAAAAATGTCATATACATCGACGTGGCTGCTATAACATTCATTGTAAAGGGTTTTTCAAGAAGAAGTTTGTTTCTAAAACAAAATAAAACAAAAAATTTAGATTAAGATCCTTCAAATTTTTATTGTACTGCGAAGAGAAAGGTTCGGTATTTATAAATGAAAAATGATATCTGGCAAATGTCCAAATTAATAAATTTTTTGCAAAATGGCGGTCCTATTTTTTTTAATACCATCACGGATTTTGAGTTTTTGAAACATCGCCCCACAAAATATAATCCAGCAGTGTTACATCGTACAATTTGGCTGGCCACTTAACTTCTAATTGCCGTGAAATTATGCGATCGGGAATTAGGTTTGCAATAAGTTGATGGTTTCAGTTGATCATCACACATCTTGCGGCACTATCCTGTTAAACCTACATGTCAGTGATATCCATGTCGTCAATAGTAGGACAAAATTGCATTGTCAGCATCTCGTGATAGCGCGATTCATTGACCGTTACGGCATGTGTAGTCTCATATTCGAAAAAAAATGGCTAATCGCACCTCCAGACCACATAGCGCACCATACAGTGTTACGCTGAGCATGCAAAGGCTTCACAATAACTGCTTTAGGATTTCCAGAAGCCTAGAAAAGTGAAAATGGGTTTCGTCTAAAAAAATTATTTTTTCCGAAAAACCAGCCGGTTGTTCCTGAATGAATTGAGCGAATCTATGGCAATGTGAATGGTCGGTAGACTTTAATTCCTGCTTGTTAGGCTTTCAAATCAAATCATGGGAAAATTACCATGTGATAGTTTGTTGAGAACGTCGAAGAATTAACCAATTTGGATTTGCTTCAACTCTGTAGGTTATGGCTGCGATGTTTTCAGTTGACGGACCCGGTTGGACACGCGTTGGTGTTCACTTATTTTGTACCGAACCAGTCGACCTAATTTTAAGTACAAATTTTTAATAGCCGACTCAGGAGGATGATTATGTTGTTCGAAAATATCGCAAATTATACGAAATGTAACTTTAACGGAACCACTACTTTCATAATGGATTTTAATTATTTTAATTCGATTTTCGTGTGAAATTGAATTCATTGTAACAATTGCAAATGCATCTACTACGATTATGTCAAAAACTAAATGTCAAAACTATCATGTTGTTGCTGTTGCCTCAACGTTCTGAATACTCTTCTAAAATATGTTTAATCAGATTAAATAATTGGAAATTAAAGCCATTCCTATCCGAATAGTTACTTCGAATGATTTCAATTTCGATTGAAATTCTTGAGATGCTTGAATATTTAAAATTAATTGTAAATGTAAAATTACTTCAGGGAAAATATTCAAGGTTTTTTTTTGGAATAGTTAAGATAATAATGAGCTACCAATAGATATATTATTAAATTTTATACGTCTGTTGCCCACTATGCAACTTTTGAATATTAATTTTGTAAATTTACACATTCGTGTGAATTCTACATAAAAAATCATATATATTTATTTTACTTTTATTTATTTAAATTTTCTGAAAAACGAGTGTTTTTATAATATTTCAGGAGTTTAAATATAATTTTCAGAAAACAAAGTACAAATTATAAATGAAATTGCTAAGTGGATTATGCTGAATGAATATTCCAAACTGGAATACCCACACTTACTTATGCGAGCAAGTTGCATTACAAATAAATGAAATGAATTTTTGAATGTATGTATGTATGGATGTTCTTGCCTTCCGACTAAACATCTGTCTGTGTTTGTGAATAATGAAAAGAAAATATAAAAGTTTTTGCTTACTCACATACTTCATGAGTTTTTCTTTCTTTTCGTTGTTCCAACATGCTGCATGCTGCTGAAAACAAAAGATACTTGTTGAATATGCATTCCTGCAATATTTAAATATATTTTTAAGGCAATAAAAAAGTTGTTGGTTTTTGTCAGTTTAACTTGGTTGCGTTTTGACTTTAAAATAGTTTATGATAATTTTTTTTTTGTTTTGAATTATCTTTGACGTTATGGTGAAATATCGTTGCCATTGTACTTTTTGGATTCTCGTTTTTACAAAGAATTTTTCTTTTTGCGTAAATTCTTTATTGCGAAATACACTTTCCATTTCATTACATAAACAGTAGCAAGCCCTTTGATTTTTAAGGTTTAAAAAACAAATTATAGCTTTCATATTCGCGGTCTTTCCATTTTTTTTCATTTCTTAGCTATTTTTTCTTTTTGATGAATCTTGTTTTCTTCTTGTAAAAGATTTTTCGCGGAAAACCGTATACTCTTTTTAGTTAAAGCACCTGATATTATTTTTTTAAAAGTTTCGTGACCTGTCGTTTTCACCGCAATATCTGTGTCATATGTCAGTCGTTTTGTTTAGATATCGATGAATCAAATTTTTATTATACTACAAAGAGAAAAGTTCGGCAGTTATGAATAAAAACTGATATCTGTCAAATGTCCACCACCAACACGTTGACAGATAACGATTCTTTCATCAAAGATATTGCGTTTTAAGGCTGAAATCGGATCGATTGGCTTCGTACAGGCTCGCTCCTTATCATAGCCTAACAAAAAATAACAGTTAATTGTCATGAAATTATGCAATTTGAAATAAATTAATCGTTTCATTGGCTATGTGACATGTGGCACTGCCCTCTTGAAACCACAGGTAAGCGATATCCACGTCGTTAATAATAGACTAAAGTTAAGTTTTTAGCTACCGCATTTTCATCATCGAAAAAAAACGGCCCAACAACGCCTCCAGACATCATAGCGCACCATGCAGTGATATCTTGAGCATATAAAAGCATCTCAAAAATCGCCCTATGATTTTCAGAAGCCCAAATGCGGCAAATTGGCTTGTTAACATACCCTGACAAGTTAAAATTGGCTTCGTCTGAAAAAGTGATTTTTTTCAGAAAACCAGCCGGTTGTTCCTGAATGAATTGAGGAAATCTACGGCGATATGAAAGATCGGTCGGCTTCAATTCCTGCACTAATTGAATCTTGTAAGGCTTCAAAATGAAATCCCTACGCAAAATTAACCATGTGATGGTTTTGGATAACCCAATTGTTGATAACGTTGTGGAATTGACAAATTTGGAACTGCTTCAACACTGTGGCTCAGGGCTGCGATGTTTTCAGTTGAACGATATGGCGTTGGCATTCTCACAATTTGTATCGAGCCTGCCGACTGATACTTAGGACCAAATTCTTAATAGCGATCTCCGAAGGACGATTATGTTGTCCGAAAATATCAAAAATATTAGGAAAAGCAACTTTAACTTTCATAGTGGAATTTAATTATTTTGATGCGATTTTCGTGCGAAATTGAATTCATTGTAACAATTGTTAATGCATCTACTATGAATACGTCACAAAAACAAATGTCAAAACAATCACGTTGTTGGTGTTGGTACGATTGAAAGAAAACCCTTTATGTCCGATTAGAAAAATAAAAGTAAAAAAATAAATTAAAAAATTAAAAGGCTTTTGACTTGACTTGACTCTTTAACCCTGCATAAATACGTCTTTCAGGTATATGCCTTTTTAATTTTGTACTCCATCTCTGTGGCTTGTAGTGAGAGAAATGTATATGCTCAGTATTCTCAGCAGCTTGCTAATGGTTATAAAAAAAATCAATAAATAAATGATCTCAATAACTTCTATGCCAATGTTTATTTTTTTTAAAACATTAAAGGGTTGTTAGAAACCATACGTCTTTCAGACGTAACGTTATCTTTACCGTACTAAAAATGACGTTATCTTTCTAGGGTTAAGATTTCCTCCTACCTGTTGAAAGCCGTTTCAGCCGTTGTTGTTTTCTTTGTTCATCAATGATTTACCTAGAGTAATAAAGTTTTCGAATATCCTCATGTATTCCAATGAAGTCAACAACATGATTTTGATGATGTAAAACTAATCCGATGCAGCTCAATTGTAAAAAGCGCAGCAGTATGTGTTTCTTTCGGAAAACACTTTTTAATGTTGATTATGTCTGGAACGTTGAAATATTGAACAAGGTTGAAGCAATTTCCGATCTAGATGCCTTACTTAATTCTAAACTAAATTTTATATCACACATTTTATTTACAGTAAATAAAGTCAGATCTGTTTTGGGATTTAAAGAGTTTACTGACCCTTATATAACGAAGCAATTGTATACAATTTTAGTTTTTAGACCTATTGTGGAATATGGCTCTACAGTTTGGCAACCAACCTACAATATCTTTATTAAAACTGTCAAATCTCTTCAGAGACAATTTTTGCTCTTTTTTTGCCTTCGTGGCCTGAAGTGGAATATGCAAAATTTATCATCTTATAATAATAGACTTGCTTTAATTAAACTTCCGTTGATTAAAGGTCATAGAACAATGTTGAATGTTAGTTTCGTCATTAATCGTATTAATGGAAATGTGCCCTGTAAATTTTTAATAAGTAATAACTGTTTTAATGTTTTATCACGTCCAACAACTAATTTTATTCCTTTATTCATACGACATTACACAGCTATCTATGCTAACTGGGATCCGTTTTAAAGATTTTTTTGAATTTAATATATATATTATCAAGAAAAGGAAAATTCCTGAAGAAGCTTTCCATAGGAAAGCAAAATATTGAAAAAATATATCGTTAAAATTTAATTAAAAACACCGATTAAAAGATTAAAACATATTTATTTAAAATAAAAAAGGTCGAATAAAAATAATGAAAATTTTTTTTTTAATAATTAATATTTTAAAAATTAATTAAATATTGTTATTGTTAAGGATAAGGATTCATAGACTCAGATAAATAAATAAATAAAAATTGACCAACACTTTTAAGTTATAAGTATAAACAATAAAAATATAACTTAAATTCTACGTGACGTGAAAAAATCATGTGAATTTCGAACGAAAATCGTATCAAAATAATTAAAACACACTAAAGATACATTTGGTGAAATTCATTATATATTCGCAGATCGTAATCGCCCTTTTAAGGCCGCGAACACCAGCTCCTGTTCGGGCTAGTCATTCAACTGAAAATATCGCAGCCGTAAGCCACGGTGCTGAGGCAGGGCCAAGTTTGTTAATTTCTCGACGTTCTAAAGGATTTGACTTTGAAGCCTTACAAGGTTTAGCTGGTGCAGGAATGGAAGCCGACTAACAATTCAGATTGCCGTAGATACATTCAATTCATTCAGGAACAGCCAGTTGGTTTTCCTGGAAAAATAATGTTTTCATACGAAGCCCACTTCACTTGTCTGGGTATGTCAACAAGCAGAATTGCCGCATTTCGGTTTCTGAACATCTTAGAGCAATTATTCTGATTCATGCTCAACGTATCACTGTACGGTGCGCTATGAGGTCTGGTGGCGTGATAGAGTCTTTTTTTCGAAGAAGAGGCTATAAATGCAGTAACGGTCAATGGATCACGCTATCGCGAGATACTAACCCCTCAATATTAAGTTCTTATTGACGACGTCGATATCACTGACATGTGGCTTTAACAGAACAGTGCCACTTGTCTCATAGCCGTTAAAATGATTAATTTATTGGAAACCAATAAATTCCGATCGCATAATAGCACGACAATCAGCAGCTAAGTGGCTAGTCAGATCGTGTGATTTAACACCAATGAATTATTTTTTGTGTGGCTGTGTTAATACGTAGCCAATCGAATCCATTTCAGCTTTAAAACTCAAAATCCGTCATGTGATTAAGGATTAACGTCATTTTGCCAAAAATTGATTAAAATCTTTGATGGCAGAGTCGACATCTGTCAATCTGATCATGGTGAATATTTTCATTCATAATTGCCGAACTTTTCTCTTTGTAATAATATTTTGTTTTAGAAAACAAATTTTGTAACGACACGTTTACGCTGGTTGCTGGGATAGCGACAGCGGAGGCCAGGTTCGTTGCAATTTTGTTTATTACCTACCTTCTTGGTTCGTAAAAGGAATGACACTCAGTGCTTTATAAACGTTATAAAACTTATCACCAAGTTTATTTATTCAACTCTTACAAGGTAGATGCTTGATAGTGGACGGTCGGGAATCGTAGCCGAAGAATGGGGAGTCAATTCGTTGAGGCGATGGGCAGCGGTAGGAACATCAATAGTTGTACAGGCGGCAGCGGTACCGACGGAAGCGATAAAGATGGATGCGGCAGTAGTGGCAGAGGCGGCAGCGTTAAAAGCAGCAGCGGTATAGGTGACAGTACCTGGTAGTGGTAGAGGCGGCAACGGCACTGGCGGCAGGACCTGGAAGTGGTACTGGCGGCAATGGCACTGATGGCTGCTGTATTGGCGGCAGCGGTAAAGATGGCTGCGGTAAAGGCGGCAGCGGAAAAGATGGCTGCGGTACAGGCGGCAGCGGACAGGATGGCGGCGGCGGTAAACTACGCAGCAGCGATCGCGGGGACTTTTTGGCCGTGTTAAATAATACTGAGGGATAATAAAATTCCGCACAGCATCAGTCGCACGATCAAGCCAATCCCCGGTAGAAGATAAACTTCCACCACTTGTAGTCGTACTGTCCATAAGAGATTATTGCGGAATATAAAATTGCTCCAAAAGATCTCTTACCGGCAGGCGGGCTGTCTGCGGGCAAGAAGTTATTGCGGAATATAAAATTCCTCCAAAAGGCTTCTTTCCTACAGGCGATCTACTTCCAATCTGCTGATAAGAAGTTATTGCGGAGTATAAAACTCCTCCAAAAGACTTCTTATCTGCAGGCGATCTTCTTCCCAATTCATCTGCAGGCCATCTTCTTGCCAATTGATCTGCACATTGATGATCTTCTGGTTTCTGACTCACAGTTGGCGCTCTGACGTTCCCGAACATTAATTTAAATATAATGTAATAAAATAATAATATAATATAATGCATGACTCAGACATCGTGTAATAATAATAAGAATAAAAATAACAACAAGTATAATAATAAAAGTATAATAATAAAAGTAATTCATTTGAAATTAATAAAAAAGTAATACTTAGTAATGAAGTAGTAAAATGGTGTAGGTGAAAACGAGGTACGACTTTCACCGTTACAACTTTTCGATAAAAAACTCTTCAGTTATTTGACCTTTTTAATATTACAAACAATTTACGAGAGCACAAGGTCTTTATATAAAAATTTAAATAAATTGTATTATTTTCATTAAGTTTTATAACTCTCAAACTGTAGTTATTAGAAAAAAGTAAAAAAAGTAATTTTTTAAAAATAAATTTTCATTATATATTTGCTGTTAAATTAATTTTTCTTCATACAATTAGTACTTAAGAAAATCTGTTTAAGTTCAATGTAGGTTAAAGCTAAAATAAAAAAAATATATTGTGCATTTTTAAGTTTAATAAAAAGAAATATATATAAATAATTTATTCAAGCCCAATGTCTTTATACTAAAATCAAATAAAAGTTATATTTATCTATATTTTTTTATATTTGGCCACACTATTGGTTGACATCTTCAGGAATAGCAAAGTGTAGAAATAATTTAATTGTATAATTGAATAGTGTATTATGAAATTAATGTTATTTTTATTTTTAAAATTTCGCTACATCATTTGTTGGCATCCTTATTAAACGAAAAGTGTATAAGCAATTTCATTATATATATATGAAAAGTGTATAAACAATTAACAAAAACACCCAATGGTGTGGCGAAATACTGAAAATATGTAAATATAACTTTTATAAAATATTTTTATATAAATGTAACTTTTATTTTATTTTGGTATACGGACATTGTGCTTGAAAAATTATTTAAATAATTCTTTCTTTTTATAAAACTCAGTAATGTGCGATAAAGTTTTTACTTTAACCTATATTGCACTTCAACAGATTTCCTGAAGTACTACTTTTATGAAGAAAATTAAATTCAATTGCCAACTTGAAATATAAATTTATTAAAAATAAAATAAATAAATAAATATAACAAACCTAAAACTTTTGAATACTTTAGAACTAAAATAATAATTTAAAAAAATATTTGATCGAAGTTTAAAAAATCTTGTATAATAATATTTAATTTATTATTTATTTAAGATGAAAGCTTAAATGCTCACTTCTAACATTTTTTTGCAATTATTATTAAAAATGCATTTGCTATCTGTATGCTTAGTTCTTAGTTTTTATCTATAAGTTATTTTAAGCTTAAGGTTGTCTCTGCCACCATTAGAAAATAATATTTAAAAAATCAGGCAGTTAAATGTCACAACGCAGACAACAATGCAATGCAGTAAAAATCATCTAAATTTAATATTTTTTTACTATTATAATTTATTGTTTAAGGACAACAAAAAGTAACATTTAATAAATGGTGATTTTTTTAAAGCATTCATATTTTTGTGCTGGCAATACTTTTTCGATCAAAACAAAAAAATGGCTTATGTTTTACGTTTTATGGTTAATTTGGCTTGAAATTTTATTATACAGCCTAGAGAAATTTATGTTGATTTGATTTACCAAACAACATTTTGTTTAGTGATAACCTCACCTACTGTGTTACTTAATAGACAGAATTATCATATTTTTAGTGAAAATAATTCAAAGCTAAAAAAATATCCCCCTTCGGTTTGTTTGAAGGTCCAGTGTACCGATGAGTATCGTTACGCTTTCAAAAACAATGACCGAGAGGAAGCTACAGTCAACGCTGCACGGGATGCGGACATAACTCCTAACAGGACAACATACTAAACAGTAAAATTCAATGAAATATTTGATGAATGATTCATTTTATTTAACGAGCCTTCATGGTGGTGTGTCAATAAGCCATATGTAATTGTTGTGAAAGTAGTAACAGTATAAAATGTAACGCACATGGGGACAAAAATGGGGACAATCATATTTAAAGAAATTCAATTTTCATTTGAATAAAGAAAATATTGTTTATTTTATTTTAAAGTTACCCTTAAATAAACACCCTTTACTAAAACCAAAAAACTAAAAGACTATACTAAACATATTTATACCGAAATTGATGTATCAGTTGCACTTGTTACAGCTGTAATAAAGCAAATACAATACGTGATATATTACTAACGGCACTCCTAACACGACAATAGCAATAGCAACTATAAAAAATAAAGGATAAAATCTTTAGCTACAAAAGGACAAAAGCAACCATTAAACTAAAACTGGCCATTAGTAATATGGTGGCAAATAAAAAACGGACGAATAAAAACTTACATGCACAATGCACGCAAACAGATCACATGCACACGCGTTTACTCTAAATAAATGGTTGAATGGATGATAATGCTAATATGACAGTAAGAAGCATGACAATGACTAGAGATTGAAGGCCAATAAAAAAAAAATTAATTTGGTAATAATAATACAAAAAATCAAAACATTTTTATAAAATAAATATTTTGTAATGTGTTTTGTTTTGTTTTGTTTAAAACTCAGATAAATTGCTATAACAATTAGTTTAGTTATAAATGCAGCATAACGTTGATATTTATTAGTTCAGTATTTTCTATGAATGAAATGTAATCAGAGTGTGTTCAATGTGTGTATGTAACACCGTTGATTATTTTGTATGTATTGAACATGGTCAGTTACATGAACTAGGGTTGTGACATTTAGGTTTTATATGATAAGCAACCCCTAAGTGATAGTTTGTAACCACAAAAAAATAACAAACCATAATATTCACATACATACATATATTGTATACGAACATATTAGTAAGGAATTTTAGCACAGTTGAAGTTAAAAAAAAGTAATAAAAAGAAAATAATTATTATATAAACATTTTCTTTAAATTAGTCTTGAAAATTGGCCTATTTTTACTAGTATTGCCCAATAATAAGTTATTGATTGTAGCCTTTAACTATTTAGAATGGATGAAATTCGACAAATTTTACTTATTTGACTGCGGTTTTATAATAACTGTGAAATTGTCAAAATTTGTCTGCTGCTTACCTCAAGTTAATTGCTAGAATTGAAAACTGTAGGATGTAATTTTAAGAAAAACAAATAAAAGATTGCAGTTGAGAATTTTATAAAAAATAATTGTTTATCTGATAACTTCTGGATGTGGATTAATTTTGATATAACTACGTGAAGTGGCAAATGAAAATTCATTAATAATTATTATTACGAAAATAAAATTTGCCAATCATTTACCAATCTGTTACAACAGCTTGTTGTTGAGTTATATAAATTTTGACTTTGACCAGGAAATTAAAGTAATTAAAATAATAAATAAATAACTTAAGCAGTAATTGCAACGTATTAAGATGTTTATTAAAGCTAAAGATTATGAGTTCAATACCCAGCGGTGGCACGAACAAGTTGCAAAGGGCAACTTAACAGAAATTAACAGTCTAAATATCCTGAAGTCTATATCAAAAAGCGAACGCCATTATTGAGTGTAGCCTTGACAAAAAAGATGGAAAATAAGTCTCTGAATCACATCAGATTAAAATTATAAGGATCTTATAACTATAAATCAATTATTGTTTGGCGCCTGCATATTAGAGCAACAAACAACAGATGAATTGCTAAAAGCATCTTGCGAAAAAATTAATGGGAAGCTTATTAAACAAGGGATTTGGCAACTTTAAGACAATCTATAATTGTCGAAACTAATTTGATTAAAAAGGTAAAACAGCAAATCGAGCTCTCGAGTCTCTATCGGAGCCAGAGTATAGTGCAGACTGTATAATTTAGCCTGTTTACTTAACATTTAAGTCTCGCCGGAATAACATGCAAAATTAGCTGCATAGTATTTGCAATCAGCAAAATGTTTATTAAATACTCATTAATGAGAAATTGTAATAGACCGGATATAACAGATTTTAATGCCCGTAATACTTAATGTTGCGTGCTTATGCAGAGATGAGTGTTTGGAAATGATGCGCATCCCTTGCTATGGGTGATATAAGTATTAAGAAATTAGAAGCTCCTAATGTTCTTTACATGACCCCCCGGGAGCACATATATGGTCTTAATGGAGAGCTACTATGTAGACCTGTACAACTGGGGAAAAAGGGAGCCCAGTCCCCTGAAGTCAGCAGGGGTACAACTGGAAACTCCACTCAATTTCCACGGGAATCAGTAAGCCGCAGAGTTCGTTTTTTGTCTCTTTAGACATTTAACTGTTTTCTGACTGATTATTAAGGTTGGCCCCTATATGGGAGTATCGTGGTGGTTGTGCTTTCGCGGCCTCATATCAGTCTTTGGTTCTACGGTGGCCGGGTACATTTCACCTTTAATAACACCTACCTGGTGAAATGTTCCTAGATCCAGTGAGCATGCTAGACATGTGTTCTGGACAGGAGTTGGAAAGTCTCCAACTCTTAAGTAAGGAGTGATGATTTGCAGCCCTGCTCTGGAATCATCGAAGTTGCAACTAGAAAGTTCTGTTGCATAGAATTATAGCTTCGGCTTCCTAGGACGAGCATGATGTTCCAAATTATGCAGTGGTTTGATCCACCATCTGATTAAGGCTTCATGGCTAGGCGCGGATGTAAATCTAATCACACAGTTGTTCTTTACATGAAAGTCACTGTGATGTTCGATGGACTTAGCACATTTTTCAGGTTTTTAAAGAAGTTTTTAAGTGTCTCGGTTTTCTAAAACCGTGTAAACGATACTTCACTCCATCCGATTTTCGTGCTATTTAAACTATCTATATCCGTCCAAAAATGGAATACAACTATCATGTATGGGCCGGCACCTCGACCGCATGCAAGAAAGAGCCAAAAGGCTCATTGGGGACAGTAGGGCATCCACCTTGATTCACTAAAACATCGACGTAATGTGGGTTGTATTTCACTATTTTATTGTTAGTACAATGGTAAGTGCTCAATCACGAACATGTTTCCCTTACTAGCACGTTTTTGCATTTAACTCGATTTTTGCTGAGAGCGCATCCATTTGTGGTTGATTGACCAATGAATCGCACTACGTATTACAGGAATAATTCATTTTTTAGCATATTCAATGTGGAAAAGTTCAAATCGAATGTACACAAACACAATTCCTTCTTTCCTCGTCCCCACAACCAAATTTTTTATTTCCCCTGGGGGCACACTTATATGTCTTGACGGAATTTTTACCGTCATTACAGGTTTCACCGGGGGTAGAGGGAGTCCCAGTCCCCTAGGGCTAGCAGGAGCCAACTGGACAACTACACGTTATTTCCACGGGAATCAGTAAGCCCCCGAGGTCAGCTTCTTGTCTCTTTAGCCTTTTAGCTGTGCTCTGACTGATTATTGAGGTTGGTCCTTCAGAAACATCGTAGTTGTTGCGGTTTTGAGTTGTGTTGGAGTTGTGTGGGTCAGATCATTGATTATAAACACAATGAATTGTCCTAGTTCAGTGAGCATGCTTGCAGTTGTGTTCTGAAATTTTATTAAGCTTGCATGTGTTCTGGACCGGGAGTTGGATATTCTACAACTCTTCAGCAAGAAGTAAAGGCTTTGGCCTTCTCCGAGGTCTCGGAGTTGCGATTATAAGTGACTGGAGGATTGAGATGTCCGAAGGCTTCCTAGGGCTAAATTCATCTACAGTAGTTTGTTCTACCGTCAGGTTATGGTTTACACAGCTATACTGACATAAATCTTATCACGCATCTCTAGTTATAATTTTTTGCTATAATTTAAACACAACTGTCGCCTCACAATTTACGAACATTAAGGTTAAATCCTTTTTTTTACATTTAATATACACGTTATGGTTTTACTCACATTTCGCCTGATTTTATTTTTGTTTTTTGCAAAATTGATATACAATTTTTTGTAGCATAAAAATGTGTGAGTATTTATGTGTGTGTGTGTGTGTGTGTATATTTGCAAACATATGTTTGTGTTACATGTCCATGTTGACTGTGCACTGTGGTCTTTGCTCTGTTTTCTGTTTTCCACTTTTTTGCTTAAACAGAACTTTCTTGTTGCAATGTCGGTTAGTCATTGATGATTTTATTTATACACAAAACGTTCTTTTTTCTCACTAACCGATCTCTTTTATAATTTTTATTTTTGTGTTTTGTTTCTTTTTTGTGTTGTGCCTTTTTATGTGTTTTGATACATTTGGGCCTGAACACACAGGCAATTAGTGACAAATGTTTCCATATTTTTACATTGAACATCAAACACACATCTAACTACACAACATATCTATGTATCTATCCATTCTTGTATTTAATTGTAAAAGTAAGCGTAAATGTGTATTATACCTTAGAATATGTGCTGGCTTGAATGTTTGAATACTTTGGACATTTACCGTACCATTGTTGTCAAACATCTGAAAGAACACATAAATTTTGTCATTGTTATTATTGTTTGGTTTTTGTCCTCTAATGCTCTTTTGCTTTACTTGGTTTATAGTCCTACAACATCTATACAAATAATAGTATCCTTGCATATACATAAAATGTTCAATCAATGGTCTTATATGTGTGTCTGTCGTTCTCTTTGTGTATGGTTCAATTCTATGAATACATGTATCCATTAGTATTGGTGTTGTTCTTGTTAGTGGGTTTTACTGGTTCATTTGGTTAAGTGTCAAATGTTCGGCTGTTATCATTTGTTGTTGAGTGTGCGGTTAATTAGGAGAAAAAAAATCTAAATGAACAACACAAAGAATAGTTTTTGTTTATTCGAAATTTTAGTTTTTCCCATTTTTTAATGAGGCATAAATTAATTGTTTCCTAATAGAAATTTAAATATAGATATTTATGCAATTAACACAAGTATTTGCTTGATATCATCCAACAGTTTTAAAATTATCATTTAGTATACAAAAAGAATCAATAATTCTTTTGACCAATTTACCAATAGCTTTAATAAATTTTCCCTATTTACAATATTATATTATCCTCAAGAAGTTTATTTGATAAAATACATTGTAGATGCGGCGAGAATTGAACTAACGGTCTCTGTTTTATCAATCAGCTCACACTCACAACATAATCACGTTGCTACTCTCTTCCATATTTGTTTGGGGATTGCAGCCATGATAAGCTTGTTTTCACCACACGAACGCAGTATCCATCTCATCTGCTGTGCTAGTATTGATAGAACTGTAAGTTTTTCTTTACGAAACTACGCAGAATATTGAACGTCTGTTTACTAATTTTATCCTCTATTAAAGGCCACTCACCATTGCTACTTAACAACAATTATTTTTCTTGAATTAGGAGTATGTTGGGATTTAAACTCATGACTTTAGTAAAATGAGTGTATACCTCAACCAATATTGTGAATGTAGCAGTTCAACTTGGAATAGCTCAATATGCCTTTACTTATATTACCTTGTTCATACTATAAATAAGCTCAAAACTTATTGTGGTGGAAAACAACAATTTTCCAACTTAAACAACATAAAATTTTAGCTTTGATTGTTACAGATATTTAGAGGATTTCAAATGTTCTCTTCGTCACAAAATTTTTACCGAAAAAAAAATTGCTCGGTAATTGGTTTGTAGTTAAATGGCTTCTTATCTTGAAATATATTATAAATTTTTGCGGAGATATTTTACCTATGAATGAATAGATTGATTCAAGAAATATTTATATTGCTAAAAAATTGCTTAATTTTATTATTTTATTTTTGTTTAATAAAAATTGCTTAATAATCCAAGTTTTTTTTTTTATTTTATTTTCTAAAAAATTTGCATACAATATTAAATCAATTACATTATGGCCTCAGCGCCATAAAGGCATTTTTGAGGCAACTTGGCAACTAAATGTATAGTATGTACTTAAATCATTTTATAATTGCATAAAAAATAAAATAATAATATATAAAAATAAAATATTAAAATAAAAGAAAAAATTAATTACAGAAGTTAGCATACTAGTGTATGAAATTCTTCAAACTAAAGAGGCTTTATTTGTTTTATTTTTTAATTTTTAATCCGTTTAAGTAAATTGCAACAAAAATTAAAACAATAATAACAATATAAACATCCATTACCACAGATATCTACTAATTCTCTAGGGGATTTTCAACAAGAAGTTTATTTTCAATTGTGGCAACACCAACAATTTGACAGTTTTAACATTCAGTTCGTAGTAGATGTATTGAGAATTGTTACACTGAATTCAATTACGCACGAAAATTGCATTGAAATAACTAAAATTTGCTATAAAAATGAATTCGTTATATTTTCGAACAACATAAACTTCTGAGACCGTTATTAAGAATTTGGTCGTTTAAGTCGAAAGGCTCGATACAAAATGTGCGACAATCAACGTGTATTGGTTAGTTCAATTATAAACATCGCAGCCGTGAGCCACAGTTTTGGAGCATATCTAAATTTGTCAACTCCTCGACCTTTTCAAAAATTTGGTTTATCCAAACCACTACATGGCAAATTTTGCGTAAGAATTTGACTTTAAAGTCTTACAAGGTTAAACTGGTGCATAAATTAAAACCGAACGACCATTCACATTCCCGCGAATTCGCTCAATCTATTCAGGAACAACCGGCTGGTTTTTCTGAATTATAATTTTTTTCAGACGAAGCCCATTTTGACTTGTTAGGGTATGTCAACAAGCAGAGTTGAATATCTAAGAGCGATTATTACTCAACGTGTCACCCTATGGTGTACTATGTAGTCTGGTGGTATGATTAGGCCGTTCATTTCGAAGATGAGGATGCAAATGCGGTATCGGTCAATGGATCACACTATCGCGAGATGTCGACCACTCAATTTTGGCCAAATATTGACGACGTAGAGAGCACTGACAAGTGGTTTCAACAGGACGGCTACCACATGTCACACAGCAAATGGAACGATCAATTTATTGCAAACCAAATTTCCCGATCACATAATTTCACGACAATCAGCAGTTAAGTGGCCAGCCAGACCATGTGGTTTAACACTACCGAACTATTTGTTGAGGGGCTGTGTTAGCGCTGCCAATCGAATCGATTTCAGCCTTAAAACTCAAAATCTGTGATGAGATTAATGAAATAGGACCGCCATTTTGTCAAAAAGTGATTGAAAACTTTGATGAAGAAATCGATATCTGTCAACATGATTGCAGGGAACATTTGCCAGATATAATTTTTCATTCATAACTGGCGAACTTTTCTCTTCATAATACAATAAAAATTTGAATAATTTTAATCTAAATTGTTTGTTTTATTTTGTTTTCGAAAACAAACATGTTGTTGAAAAGCTCTTTATTAGAAAGCTTGCTCAATCTCAAATCAGTTAAATAATGTATTTTGAGAGATTTTAAAAATTTGGCTCAAAGGTCAATAGCACGAGTTTGCATCATTTAATACTTAAATTAAAAAATAAAATCTAAACAAGAGGTTGGTGCGTGTTAAGTAGAAAAACACAAAAAACAATGGGAATAAGCTTAATTGTTTTATTTTGTAAAAAAGTTTTAATTGTCTCCGGAATGTTTCTCTTAAATTTCTTTCTTTTAGTATGCCAAAGAAAAAAATCAGCAAAGCAAGTTATAGTAGTTATCGGTAATAATTGCTTAATGCATTACATATCGAGCCATTATAAAGGACATTAATAAAATTATATGCTTGTTTGAAGCCATGCTATTGGGCAAATCTGCATTTTCCCAGCCACCACATATATGTAAATATAAATTGTTCTGCATTATATAAAAATCCGTGGGTTACCTTTACGCTAGAAAGCATTTTGTAAGAACGCTTTGTCCTGTCTACTAATGTCTATAGGACGTGATAAAAAAAACTCTCTTCAGAAAGTTTTTACAAGGCGATTTGAATATTGGATAGTTATAGCAGCGCAAGTGGCGGTTGTGTTTAACCTCAAACTTTCACTTTTGCAATTTAAAAATACCACAACAAGCCATTACCATCACATGTCACGAGTTAATTTTTTGCTGTGCTTAAAACGAAGATTTAAAAGTCGTTTTCTTTTTTTTTTTTCTTCATAAGATTTCGAAAAGTAATAAAGTACGATTAACTTACGGCTATTATTGCATACCGAGAAACTTTTCTATCACAACAAGATTAAATAAGCCAAGTGTGATTTCTTTTGTAGATTTTAAAATTTTCACCTCTTCTCACTTATCTAATTATTTACATATGTAGATAAAAATTAATAAAACAAAGAACTTCTAATTAAAAATGCCATTAAGCATAAAAAATTGCATTTGATTCGTCCACGCAATAACCATAAAATGAATTATTGTCAAAATAAAACATTTATCCTCCAAATATAAATATACCAATTCCCAAATCGAATAAAAACTTTTCAACTCTTAGGAGGGGAGAATTATTTGACATTTGATTAATGAAAAAAATCAAAAAATAAGAAAAGTAGAGGTTTTGCAATAAATGCAAAAAATTAAAAAAAAAATCATTCTGCAAAATACACACAGTCACTTTCGATTTGCAGCAATAAACATATGGGCTGATTTTTTTGTACATGGTTAAAAGAACAAATATATACAATAACAGCCATATAAGAAATGATTTTTTGTTAGGTGGAAGGATATATGTAGAAAGAAATTCTCGTTTCTTTTGCTCACTGAACAAGTTTTTATTCTCAGTTGTTAGTTTATAGAGTTGCTATGTGGTATATGAAATGGCTACGAGCAATGTGGATAAATAATTGTGCTCTACACAATAGCTAGGTACCACGAATATACATATTTATATATATATCCCTTTAAGAATGTAGATTTTTCTTAAAATTTATTTAATATTTTTAATTTAAATAGAAATTATATTTTCTAATATTTTATCTTGTAAAATTTATGCTTGGGTCTCTCGTGTGTAAATTAAATGCAAAAAATGACTGATAACTTATCACATAACACGGGTTATACGTGGAGTTCTAACCGCTTAACTACCCAACAATTTTTCAGACTTTTTTATTTACGTTACTGAGAAAACCCGTTCACATGGATTTTATTTGCTCAAAATTTGATTTGAACACTTTCCTATTTCCTTCAGGAATATTTTCCTCTAACTGAGATGACAAAGTAGTTAAGTATCTAAAATTTACTTTTATACCAACACTCGTTTGAAACAGTGTGAAATTCTTCTACGAAAAATCAACTAAGTCAAAATTAGCTTCTAGGAATCAAATCCCACAAACTATATCGACAATATCGATCCTTTCAAATAATAATATCTCGAGACGTGTTGAGAAAATTTATCATCTGTTGTATATATTATAATAAAGGTTTAATGTCCGCACATAATAGGAAGATAATAGTCATCAGTTGGGGTCATTGGTGGGGTCCAAAGAGCATGACACGAATGATAAGCTCAATCACGATCTCACAACAATTTTCGAAAGAGGTCGTGTGAATGCAATCGATTTTAGCACCGGTAAGACTCAACGTTTTATGCTAGCGCATAAATATGGCGGCCCAAAGTCTAATTTGAAGCTGCTCGACCGCGTACAAGAGAAGGCCAAGAAGCTCATTGGTTGGTATCCGATTCAATTAATATAGCAACGGAGTAGTTCCCCCCCCCCCCCCCCCCTCCGTGGGCACATTTATGGTCTTAATAGAACGCTCGACTATCTAGACCTGTGCAACTGGGGGTATAAGGGAGCCCAGTCCCCGGAAGGGAGCAGGGGTCAACTGGAAACTCCACGTTATTTCCAGGGGAATCAGTAGCCCGTAGAGTTTCCGCTATTTCTCTCTTTCGACATTTAGCTGTTTCTCTGACTGATTATTGAGGTTGGCCCTTCGGGAGTATCGTGGTGGTTGTGATTTCGCCGCCCCATAACAGGTCAGTTTTATATGGTGGCCAGGACCATTTCACTTTTAATAACACCTACCTTGTGGAATAATGCTAGATCCAGTTAGCATGCTAGACATGTATTCTGGACAGGAGTTGGATAGTCTCCAGCTCTTCAGCAAGGAGTGGTGGTTTGCAGCCCTGCTCTGGAATCATCTGTTGCTAGAATTAGTCTTCGGCTTCCTAGGGCGTGAATATCGTTGCTTTTCATTCCCAGTAGTATGACCACTATCTGATTAAGGCTCACTGCCAGGTGCAGATATAAATCTTATCATGTAATAGCAACGGAGTTATGTGGGCTGAATTTCAATCTTTTATTGTGCTTTAATAAAATTAGTTTAACGTGCGTTTCGTTGAATGCCCATTCATTTGAGGCTGATTGGCCGTTGAATCGCACTATAGCAAGAACAGTTCATATATATAATAAACTCCCTCTAGAGGTCTTTCCTGTCACTCTCAATATAGAAAAATTAAAATCGAATGTCCATAAACACTACCTTCTGTTTTCTCCCCCATAACACCATAACCTAATTTCCTAGTTGCGGCACAAAAAATTTAACCAGTTCGAATTAGGAAAAAAATTTGAGATAAAAATCATACTAATTCATCATCGGAAACTATTTTTAATTTTTTTAGTTTTATTTTTAATATTAGAATTTTATTAATTTTCATATTTAGAACTAAAGTTACAAACATGTTGCTCAATTGTATCCTTTGTTAGTTAACGTCTATTAGATATATGTCTACAGCAGCTATAGTGTAGATCTTTCCAAGTGAAAGTGTTTAACGCAATATAATGAACGAATTTTTTGTTTGGTGACTCTATACCTGGCCAACTCGTCTCTTGTGAGCAGTTGTTATTAATAATAAACCGACATAAATTAAATTAACTTTTTTAGTTTTCACTGTAAAATATGCAATGCTTTATCCTTATAGGAGAAATAATGATCGAAAGCCACTTAGAGAAATATAATTTGTTTGATTATATAATATCGAATGATATCATCTAAAATTCGCAACATTGTCTGTCGATATCGGTCCTAAAATACCATATGGGTTTTTGTCAGACTTTTATTATAACTTTTATCGCATGGGATTAAAGAAAATTTAAAGGAGTATCTATAACCGCATACACATAAAGAAGTCAAAAGAAACAAAAGCACAAGTCACAAAATGATATAGAGCCGCTCTTTTAGAACTGAAAAGAGAAATAAATAGGAAAGGGTAATATAAAAAGAAACAAAGTAAATGATTTTTAATAATTATAATAGACCAACTAGATCAGTTGAAATGATACTAGCGGAAGAACCTCTAGGAGGAAACAGAGTAGTCAGGAGGGTGAGGGTAAGGATGAATGTAGTTCTCGAAAGAAGTGTATGGCGGTTTATTTTTGGCAGCTACATCCTGAAGGCTTTAGTAAGGCTTGTGATAGGGTTAACCACAAATTTCTAATAGGGAAACTTGACGTTATGGAATTCACAAAAAATTTACTTATTTGGAGCCATTTGGGTCTATTATTATTTATGGTGTTTATTAATGAGTTACCCAATGCTATTTAATACTCAAATGTTCCATTATCTGCACATGATGTGACGATATTTCGAACATATAATCGTTATATGTATTATATGCTTCGGAAAAAGGACTTAGATGCATTTATATCCTGGTGTAATATTATTCTTATGGAGTTGAACCTTAAAAATTACAGTTATGTGTTTTTTCCGAAGATGTAAACAAACGTGCAATATATTTTATATAGTTACGAACTTGAGAAACTGAATGTAGTTTCAGATCTTGCTATTTTACTGGATGCTAAATTAAATTTTATTTAGCATATTAGCCTCTAACAAAGCAGGTGAAATTTTTTGATTTATAAAATGCTGGGAGGAGTTTAGTGACGCATATATATTTTATGACGCATATGGAATATGCTCAATAATTTATTAAGTTCATATTAATAGCATAGAATCGGTATATTCTCGGTTAATTCTACCATCCTGCTCTAATATTGCTGCCAAATTTGAAAAGCCAAAGAATAATGTTAAAAATCATCATTGTTTTAAATTTAGTTTTTAATTTTTTGATTAGCAATATCTCACTTAATGTTCCATTTCGCCCTATGCACTATTTTAATTTATTGGTAACTAAAATATTCAGATCAAATCATGTTAACTCTGACCCTTTTTTAGGAATGTGTACTGAAAATTAATTTATAAGCATATTGATTTTTCTTGAAATGTTAATGCTGTTAAATGTCATAAAAATTTTATATTTCAATAACTGAATTTAAGTTTTATATCAATTATTATTTACTGTTTTAATGTCTGTAGTGATATTGAATCCATAAACTGAATAGAGAATAAATAGATAAATAAAAAAGTAGCGATCTGCTTTAATATCTTAGTTAGACAATTATAATAATAAATGCAACCTATGATGATATAAGACACATAACGTTCGGCTCAGCTTCTTCTGTAACACTTAACTTTGTTGAAACAGATTTTATATATTGACAATTTTTATTTTTCTTTTTATATTACAAAAAATATTGAAAAACTTCAAAAATTGTTTCACACAAAACAATAAATGAAAACAATATAGCTGTTGAATAAAATATTGGATTATTGCAGATTGCTAGTGTTTATATTATTTCCCATGTTTTATACAAATATAACTAAAACTGTGTTCATATACAAAAAAGATTGATTTGGATGTGGAAAGTAAGCTAGTAATTGAATAAAATATGATCTCTGCAAAATTCTAAGTAATTAAATATTATATAATGTTTTTAAATATTTTTATTCTATAACAGCAGATTAATAGATAGCTTCAGTCATAAAAAATGTAGACAATCAAATATACAGAGTCAAAAACATTGTCAGAATGTCATATAAAATATTGTACAAAATTTTGCATTATTTTTATGCAAAATAATTAATTGATCAAAACAATTTTCTAGAGTTTAACCTTTAAATAAATATACTTTTTGTTCTGAATGTATATATTACGAATGTCATTATCCAATATTTAACACTTAAAAAGTTACAAGTTAAACAACAGTAATAAAAGTTAGCCTTCTTTGCCACAAACAAACAAAAAAAAAATTAGAATAATAACATACCACTAACAAATGTTTATATCCGCAAATCATTTTACCACTAATAAAATTCAAAAATATTTGCAACAACAATAGCATTAGAAATTATATCCGACTTTAATTAGTATTTTGTAAAACGTATAAAACAACAATAACATCATCTCAATAGTATCATCTCATTTCACACACAATCAGGCAGCATTATGTGGGTGTGTGCATGTGTACGTAAAGGCATAAAATATGCCAAGTTTTCCACAAGAGAAATGTGTGCAACAATAATAAGTTTCGAAGGGTTTTATTTGACAAAAGAAATATATGATCATTTGGTCAATTTAATTATTGTTTTTTATTTTAATGAATTTTATGACACTCGAAGTCAGGAGGAGGAGGAGGAGGAGAATGTAATCTAAAGGACAATATATAGAATATAACAGACATACACTCCTTTCTTAATTAAATGAATTTATATAAATATAGTTGTATTTAATGCACAGTGACTAGCAATTGTGGTGAGAATACATTTAACATACAGACATGTTTTTTTTTGCCTTAACAAGTTTTAGTTTTATAACATGCTGACGCCAGTGTAAAGAGCATATTAAAATTCGATATTGTAAAGTCAAGACCCATAACTACTTTTTAATTTATTTTTTAATAATTTTCTCTTTTTGATTGTCATATTTATGACAAGCCCTTAAATGGAAAAATAAGCCATTTTTAATTTGAAACTAAAACAACTGTAAAAATTTGTCAGTCTGTTAAAACAATTGTTATTTACTGTACAAATGCATTGATGTTTATAAGTCGCCAATAATGAAATAAAAAGTTTTTAAATTGATTTCCGCTGTTGTTTGCTTTTTTGCTTGTGTTTATACACATTATTGTCATTTGTTCAGTTGTGCATTTTAGTTTTATTATAATTTATTTTTTTTTTTTTTTGTTTTGTATTTATTCAACATTTAACATTTTATACATATTGTATTCCTAGCTGGCGTTATACTATATTTAATGCATTAGTATGTGTGCTTGTGCTTAAAAGTATTTAAAATATTAAATTGATTTTATGGAGGGCATTTATAGAAATGATGGCAAATTATTTATGCCATATGTGGAAAATACGCAATAAATTTTTAAATACCCTCTAACACACAAACATGGTCGTAAAAAGGCTTTTAAATGCTAATCACACATTAAACATCTACACAAGCACTCATGTACAGGCATGTATAAGCACTTTCATATGTATTAGTATGTAATATATGTCCTGTGATCTGTTTTGGAATATAAAATTTTCATTAATTTTTTTTTGCTTTGCAAATAATATAACGACACAAATTAAATTAAAAAATTCTTTAAACGGATGCCCTCTAATGTAGTCATATGTAAAGGGTTTTCTGGCAAGAAGTTTGTTTTCTAAAACAAACTAAACAAAAAATTTAGATTAAGATGATTCAATTTGTATGGTATTATGAATGAAAAATGATATCTGGCAAATGACTGACAGATGTCGATTCTTTCATCAAAGTTTTTTATTACTTTTCGACGGACTCAGTCTTTAACATATCTATGCAAAAAACAATCCAATCCAATAATCGACAATCAGGAGATTGTCATGAGATTATGCAATCGGGAAATTTGGTTCGCAATAAATTAATTGTTTCCTTGGCTGTGTGAGCTGTGGCACCGCCATGTTGAAACCACATGTCAGTGATATCCACGTTGTCAATAATAGACCGAAATTGAGTGATTAGCATCTCGCGATACCGTGATCCATTGACCGTTACCACATTTCCAGCCTCATATGAGCCTGCAAAGGCTACTCAATATACGCTCTAGGATTTCCAGAAGCCCAAATGCTGCTATTTTGCTTGTTGCTAATGACAAGTGGAAATGGCCTTCGTCTGAAAAAATGATTTTTTTAGAAAACCCGGGCAGTCCTTCTGAATGAACTGAGCGAATCTACGGCGATGTGAGTGGTTGGTCGGCTAAATTCCTGCACCAGTTAAACCTTGAAAAGCTTCAAAGATAAATCCTTACGCAAATTTCGCCGTGTAGTAGTTTTGGATAACCTCAATTGTTGAGAATGTCGAGGAATTGACAAATTTGGACCTGCTTCCACGGCTGCGATGTCTGCAGTTTAACGACCCAGCTGGTCGCTGGTGGTTGCACATTTTATGTCGAGCCTGTTGTGTCAAATTTAACGACCAATTTCTTAATAGCGGTGTCAGAAGAACAATTATGTTGTCCGAAAATTACACGAATTTTACGAAATGTTACTTTAACAGAACCACAATTTTCATAGTGGATTTTAATTATATAATTAAACGATTTTATTTTTTCCACATAATAAACAAAATAATTGAATTCATTGTAACAATTGCCAATGCATCTTTTATGAACAAGTTAAAAACTAAATGCTAAAACTGTCATATTGTTAGTGTTGCCACAATTGAAAAACAAACTTCTTGTTGAAAACCCCGCTATTTATATGATGGTGATTTATAAAATAATATCAAACCGACACGCAATTGAATTGTTTTTGGGAAGCAAGTTTTATTCAAAACTAATTACTCAAGTTACACTTAAAACTGATCAAATGATTGCCAGACAATGTGAAATGATAAACATGTTTAAATAATGATTTCATTTTCAATTGATAAATTATACATTTATATATATATATATATATATATATATATATATATATATATATATATATATATATATATATATTAAAAGAATATAAAAGAATTATTTTAAGAAGAATTTTAATGTTGAAATTCAACATATTTTAGAATTCTCATCATATGCTCGCACTACAAAGTTTCTTTAAATTTTATGTAAAAAATTATAAAAAATATGTAGAGTAAAATTTCGCTTTATACAAATAAACTGTTTTAAGACAATTCTAAAAATAACAATGTAATTTTCAAAGTTTTTCGATATAATAAAGACATACTTTTTCATTATTATGCTTAATTTCTATTACATTGTACTCAATTTAAAAAAGATAATAATTAAATAAAATATTAATAAAATTTATCAAAAATTAAAAAAATCGTTGGCCTGAATATTTGAATGGCAGGATAATAAATTTGCTGATAAGGCTACGGCATTGCTCAGTACAGTCTAGAGAAAATGCCGTAAATTTATCAGAAAAGTTTAGATGTAAATATTTACAGGAAATCACAATAGACCATGTGGGTGTCCGAGTGGAAATTTCGAGAGCACTATTTTGCACTTATTATTAAGGTTGTAAACTAAGAAAACGTTAAATTTATTTTATAATTTAAAAGGAAAAAAGTGCATTATTTTTGCGACGTTTGATTAGTTGCAGTTATTAAGATATGCCTCCATGATAATTTTTGTCAATTTTAACCTTTAACTTATGGCGTAGAAGTAAATTTTTGTTGTTGTTTTTTGTTTTTCGCAATGTGTGTGTATGTGTAAAATTTACGACGCCTTATTTTTGGTGATTACTTCACGTTATTATAAGTGAAATTATTTTAGTTTTTGGTATTAAGTTGTTTTGATTTATTCCGCCCCGAAAATTTACCTTCATAAGTAAATGCCCCCTAATGAAAAAACGACCTCAAGCCAACACTATTTACTCTATCAGACTAACAGACACCTCTTCAGTACTATCTCGCCGATCGTACCAAATAAACAGCCAGTAACAACAGTTGCCACCGAAGATAATGACAATATGGCACATACAAAAAATACAAAGATAGAAGAGATCACTAGGGTTCCAGAAGAAGTTGAAGATTTTTACAAATGATGACCCCATATTAACCCCAACGTCTGAACTATAACTTACAGTGATAGTAATCCAAAGATATTACAAACTAAAGTGCAGGAGAACACTTACACAACATCGTATGGTTACACACTTCAGTGGGTTCTTTAAATAGTGAAGATTTTTCACAAAATGTGATAGGTCGATACTGGACAAAGTTTTTTGGTGAATCTATTAAAAAGAAAACTTTGGATAAAATTGAATTTTTATTACTTTATTCATCTGTTTTTTAATCTAATAGAGAATCTTATGTTTGCAATTGATGGAACAGACAGGAATATTTTCCAAACTACAAAGTCTAGGCAGCGATATATGATAATTTTATCGTATATGCAGTTTAATAATGCTATTAAGCGAAAAGAAAAATTATTACAAAATGATCCTCTGGCAGTGCTGACGTAAGGTTAGCACCACTCCGTGGCAGACGCAAATTTAAAGTTTATATGCCTAAGAAGCCCATAAAGTATGGCATAAAAACAACGGCCCTAACGGATGCTCGTACTCACTGTCTTCCAAATGTCTTCCCCCCGTGGGCATGCAGCCGTGCTGAATCTATTTCCCATTGTAACATGTGTTGTCTTGGGTAAAAGGTGGCACCAGTCGCTTGGCTAACAGTAACCCCATACTGGAAGAGACGCAGGTCTCCCAAATTCGGACCAATGAACTTATAGACATACTGGTCCTAAGGTAACCATCTCTTTCGAACTATTTTCTTAATATCCAATATCCTAGCTTTCATATACAACAGAACATGGAGTTGGATAGTCTACAACTTCTTAACAAGAAGCGGTGCACTTTAAAATTGCGGCTAAGGCGTGTATGCGAATAAGTGTGTTTGCATCTTATGGCGCAGGTGGACAGTTTTTTGCACCCAGTGGTAACACCACCGTCAGATTAAGGCCTCGCGAACACGTGCTGACGTTAACATTATCACGTATCTCACAAATGCCCATATATACTATGGGGTAAACAGTAATGATGTAGTGCTAACCAAAAATGAATTCCTTATTAGTTTTGTTTAGAATGTAGTGAAATCTTTCGTAGATATAAAATTACTAGACAAAAATATAGATCGATCTCAGTATTTTCTGTTAAAATCAGAATCAAGTTTTAATTTTCATTTTATTTTTGGGATTTATTAAAAAATATAATTTTAGTTATAATGCTTTTTGTGTAAATAACCCAGATATATGCGGTATGTTTATTAAAAACGGTATGTGTAAGCCAAAGTCTAGCCTTGACAGCTTCATGTTTTTTGCCATAAAAAGTTCCATTCTGTGTGTTTTACGATTAATTAAATAACATTCTAAACAAAACAGGTTGTGTAAATTATGCAACACTATTGAGTTACTAAATCTTATTCAAACTCTTGCAAGGCGCTACTTTTTTCCTAGCAAATAGTGTTTTTCGGTTATTAGAATTTTTTGTCTACCTCCTTTTGTTAAACATCTATCAGACTTTTTCGCTAACACTTTTATTAAATATCGATGAACGTGAATAGATTGACATGTTTAATATCCTTGGCATTAGCTTAACACAAAAGTATAAGTATCTAATCTGACAATGAGAAAAAGCAGCACAACAACGCAAAACAAGCATAGTGAGGAGTTTGACATTTTATTTTAGCATACGATATGACAATAATGTGACATCAATAATAACTACAAGGTTGGGGATAATGATGATGACGACAATAATGGACAAAAAACTGTCATAAATGTTGTTGTTCTTGTTGCTTACATAGTTACATCGTTACTATACAATAAGGGATAAAATATTTTTGTAGAAAAATAAGACAAACCTTTTTTTTGTTTAGATCAATAATTTTTCTGAGTGATTCCTGGCAGTAAATATTTACAAATTTTTTAAATGTTTCAAAAAAGTTAGATAACATTATGTAACAATGCAAAATTTAATGCAGCATTTCGTAGTTTGTACTAATTTAAATATTTAAAATACAAGAAAATAATTATAACCAATCACTATTAGACTTATTTATATAATAATTTATATAATAAACATACGTATTCAGTACAAATATTTATAATTTATTATTGAGAATAAAAATTTAATAAAAATTATTTAAAGCTTTCTGCATTCCTATTAAATTGTTGGCCTTGAGGGAAGACATTCCAGAGACGTGATGCATGCAAGAAACACTGCCATTCAGATAGAAGAGAATGGTTGAAAGGTATTATAATATTTTTTTCCCCTAACTGATCTGGTAAACCAGATTTTATCAATAAGACGTTGTTGAAGAAAACTGCATATAGTTTCGAAGAAAATTCTCTATCCTTCTTTTGCTTTTCTTTTATTAGTAGAATCATTTCTACAGTTCAGAACAGATTAACCCAGGAGCAAGATAAAATTTTGCAAGGAGACTTGCCTCAAATTAAATGGTGTATACTATACACTGTATAGTGATGAGACGACCAAAGATACCTCAGTTTAATGTAAGTCTGGTAAACAAGTGAATTTACATGGTTTGCCCAAGTAAGACCCTTTATTGATTTTGACATAATTTACAATAGTTATTTTTTCGCCATTTATCAAAATCGGTAATATAAATAATAGTTTTCCTACGAATTATAATACACTGTGACTTATGAGGGTTTAAACAAAACTCATTAGCAGTTGCTTAGCAACAAATTTTATTCAATTTCTCATTTAATATTGAAATATTTTCAGCATTAGAGACGACAAAACTGCCCAAATACAGCTGTACATCGTAGGCGTACATATGAACCTTGCATTGCAAAAGCTGCTTAGGTAAATCGTTAGCATAAATAGAAAAAAGTAGTGGCCCAAGGATCGATAATTGAGGTACTCCCCTCAATAAAAATATAATACCGAAGATTGAAGATAATTTTTTTTTTTTTAAAGAGAAGTAGCACTTCAGGCAACAATGCCTATTTAGTCAAGAACCGTGCTACATTCTTTAGGAAAATAATGGAGAAGAGATGAAATAGGTGGTGAACGTAGATGGATAGTTGGACATTAACTGCCGTATAAAAACAGCACAGCGACCAGTGACTATGCCTTCACCGCTGAGCAGCCCCACCGGCAGTCAATTTTTAATTTTGTAGTGAAAAAAACACGGTCTTCGTTGGGAATCGAACCCACAACCCCCACACTGAAAAGCTAGTACACTACCTACTAGCCTACAGGGGCACCTGACAACACACTGCGAATAACTACAGAGATCATACCTCTGATAGTAGTCGCATGGAAGTAAAAGAGAAGTTAGAAAAGTGTCAAAGTTTCGTGCAGAGATCATGATCAAGATGGCAATTTCCCATCTTTTTGTCCGAATTCCGAATTATTTTTAGGAATTGGTTCAAGTTTAGTATATTTTCATTTCGACAGAAAAGTGCTAGTCATTATAATAATGTTAAATAAATATTTTATATATGGCAAGATTACAGGTGGCAGAGCCCACCGCAATCAAATAGTAATCCCCAAATGCTTAAAACATGACGGCTTAGATATATATATATATTTTTTTAAGATATCTAATTATAATATTTTTTTGCCAGTGTATAAATTAGGTGCTAGAGCGACACTGCTAAAAAACAAGCAAAAAACTTCAAACTACAACTTCATTGACATTAACATTTTATTACATGATACATTGTCTAACAACACACAATATTTATATATTTTTTTTTAATTTTGAACTTAAGCCACCCTCCCTTCACTCTTTTCAATATGTACTCGTATGTGTAAGCGTTATTACTTATTATTTTATATTATCGCCAATCTCTTTTAAGTTTGTGTTTGTAAATTTTACAAATGACTCTGTCTGTGCCAATATCTGTTAGTCTGTCTATCTTGTAGTTGGTGTTTTGTCATGCATATCTGCTTGTCCGTCTATGGGATAGATCATTGTTCTTGTGACATTAAAGCCAATAGTGTCATAGCTGCTGTTGCTAAAGATACAACTTACTCACTTACTTACATGTTTATAAACGCCAGAAAACACTTAGGCCTAGAAAATCAATAATGTATAAAACTTATTTAAAAAAGGCTAAGGAGTGGTTTCAAAAGCAAAGCTCAGTTTTTACAAATGATTAAGTAACAGACATTTAAAGAAACGATGTAACAGCGATCCTTGATTTCTATTTGCACAATATACAGATTTCTTCGAAACTTAATTTTTATTTATTTTTTTATTGACATTGAGTCTATGGATCCATGATCCTTACAGAAATTAAAACAGTAAATAATAATAGTACACAAAACTTAGATTTAGTTATTCAAATATACTAAATTCAGTACGAATTCTTAAAAAATGGTCAGAGTTAGCATAATTATCAATGGATTAAAATACAGAACAGGACGAGAAGGAACATTTAATGCAATATTTCTAATAAAGAAATCTGAGCAGATATTTCCTTGTTAATTTTAAAAGAAAGTTGGCATTTTCCATTATTCTTCAGTTTTTTAGATTTGGCTGCTTTTTAGAGTTGGCGGCTTTTTAAGAGCAAGTCTACGACTGTAGCATATTAGAATTAAAAAATTCCATTATAAGCTTCGAAAAAAATAACATGCTATTAATTTATAAATTGGATCCCGAGTTATTGTGCCATATTCTAGAATAAGTCTGGCAAAAGAAGTTTAAAGGTGTTTTGTAATATATGGGTAACTAAAATCCTTCGCCCAGCATTTTATAAACCCAAGAACTACACGTGCTTTGCTAGTAGCTAACGAAATATGCTGCATAAAATTGAATATATCATCCAGTCAAATACAAAGATTTCAAACTGCATTCAATTTCCCAAGTTTGTAGCCGCTTAAAATATATTGCACGTTTGTATGACATCGTAGGGAAAAACACATGTATTTGCAAATTTTAAGGTTCAACTGCATAAGGTTAATATTACACCAAGTACTAAATGCATCTAAGTTCTTTTGCAGGAGAATATGAGCAGCGTGGCGATTATATGTTAGAAATATCTTTGTGTTGTCTTCATATATTAGAAATTTTGGCTTTTGGTGGATCATTAATTAAGGAAAAAAATAAAAAACCCAGATGGCTACGGCATACCAGATGCAACAAAAATTAGTTTGAGAGCAAACTTATTAATACGAACGTTTTAAATTCCATTTGTTGGATATGCATTAATCCACATAACGAAATTGTTTATGAATCCCTTAAGGTCTAGTTTCCTTATCAGATGTATATGGTTAACCTTGTCAAATACCTTACTATAGTTTAACAAATCCCCGATGCACTAGCTAATTCCAAAAGATTAGTAACTGTTTAACAAACCCTTCTAAAACAATGCTGAGTAGAACCAATATAGATGATACTTGATGGAAAAGGTGATCAGTAACAATTTTCTCAAGAAGTTTAGTTATAGCGCTAACTATAGCAATACCTGTGTAGTTGGCATTATTATTCCTACAACCAGATTTAAATAATGGAATAATAAAAAAAATTCCCCAATTTTAAAAAAATAATCAAATATCAATGGTGTATTGAAAATTGTGGTAAGAGGTTTTGCCAGTGCCATATCATATTTGTATAGAATGCAACGTACTGAGTTGCATCCGCAACATATTTATATGAAAATTTAAGCTTTAAGCTCAACAGCTCAAAACTGTTGATTCATCAAGAAATGGAATGGACATTGCCCGATATGGCACCTCTGATAGTTGGTAAGAGTTGTATTCATCAAAATTTTTATTAGAAAAAGTGGTAAAAAGAAATCTGCAAACAAATCACTTATGGTCAGCTCATAATGAGATTCAAAATTTTGATACTTCATAAGACAGAGAAATGTCATTGGTCTTTTTATGGAGTAGACATACTTCTAGAAAGCTTTTTGACACGATTTAAAGTTATTTCGAATTTTATTTAAGCAGAGTTTTACGATTGTATAATTTAATTATATTGAGCACGGCTAACAGAATACTTGGCGTGCCAGAATTTTTATACTTTTTGTAAAGCTTTAATTATAACATAGTGTTCGATGGTGAAGTGGCAGGTTTTAACTAGAAGCTTTTAGAAGTACTTTGATTCATATATAAATATAATATGTTGTTAAAACCTTCAATTATATTATCAATACTTTTGGTGGTGATAATATTAACAGAGTTGTATTATTTAAAGGCACGCTTAACATTTTGATAGTTTTTTTTTTGTTCGTCATCACAGCACTGTTTTACTGGTTCTAGCACTGCCAGACCCTTTAGCCACCATAATGGCAAGATTTTGAGCCAACACGAGAGCGAGCTATAAAAGGAATCGTGCAAAATTAGTGGTGTTGTGAGCAACTTTAGGACTATAATAGTCTCCATTTGATGTCTCGAAGCAACGTTAACTTTAACAAACTTTACTTTTAGCAAATTTTCAAGACACCTAATTTATTATTTTTTATGGTAATCATACTATGTCTAATCCAGTTTCTGTCTTTAAGAAATGAACCAAGCAGATAAGTCATAGTTATTAAGTAAAATTTTAGTAAATCATTATTATATTGAAGATGGGTTTTCTTTTTCATTTCGGCGATTTTGTTAAGTCCAGCTAAAATAAATTAAATTATGTTTTGTATTCCTTTTTCTTTTTATATAAAGATTACTTGGAATTATTTGCCATTTGTTAAATATTTTCACAAAATATCATCACAACAGAAACTCTCAGAAAAGACAGCAAAATATGCAATATATGCATCATGAGTTGGATGCGAACTATTAAAATCTTTTTGCAACTTTGAGGAAATCCACGCAGCGCAATTATTAAGTTTAAATTTTGTCGTCATAAACTATAAAAATTTCTTTAACGGAAATTGACATTACAGTTCCATTAAATTTACACTCTCTTGATTTGAGAGCTGCTAAATGGAGCATTACGTGTACTTTACAGCGGATTAGAAGAAAAATTCCAATGTGGCATTTTTAAATCCTGACAATATACCTTTTTCATTAGGGCTATTTATAAGAAACCTTTTTTAAATGACGTTCATCAAAGACAGGTCTCATCTATTCGAAATTATCTTTATGTTATTGTTAATGACAATTTTGAAACTTGGGTAATGTTTAAACATTATTTCTAAAATTAAAATTAATTGATGATATTCCATGGTGGCTAAGAATCACATCCCGGTAATTCAGTTGTGATATTCTATCGGGCTATGTACTATCACACATTGAAAGAAATGATAAGAATGGAAAATTTTATTTACGCTCTATGTTCAAAATTTCTCTTTTTAGATTTTTAATTTTATAGTTTAGAGCATCATAATTGTGACAAATAAATCCTTCTAGAAAAGATTTCTAAAGTGACTGAGGAGAGTAGAATGTTTAGATAAATTTATTCTAGATGAACTTAACAGAAATGTGTTAAACTTTTATGAAACAGTTATAGGTGTAAAAACTTAAACCTAAAATATATCTATTCACTTTACATGAATGTATATGTGTACAACTATTCAAAATTGTGTGCAAGTGTTAACAATATCAAATATAATGTGTTCGTTTAACTTGTTTTATAATATTCTTTCTTTTTTTTTTTTGTTTTTGCTTTTCGTCTATTCTCTTTAAACCAAAGTGTTTGTTAATAGAACAATATGGTGGTAATGACTTTTTATAACCATTTTCGTCTGCAATATTATACACTGTTTACATATCCGTAACAACACTAAATATATTTGTAAGCATATGTATGGCTGTGTGTATAAGTGACTCTATACTTCGCTTAATAGTGCAAGTGTAGTTTTAACTTCTTTTTAACCGAATTTTGCTTTTTGCTCAACAATTTTCACAAATTAAACGTTAAAAGTCAATTTTGTGTGGCATCATGAGTTGTCGTTCATTATAATTATTGTTAAATGACAACGACCTACGCCTAAACTATTTTCAGTATATAATGTATGTGTGTGTATATTATTTCTATACTAGCTTCTACTCTTTCTACCAATAAGTTTATTTAACACATTTTGCTCATTTAATGCGGTGACACTAACACCAAAATTGTGCTCCATTGAAATTTGATAACTAGCTGTATAGTACATACTTACATACATATATCTACTTAACACACACAAATGCATATACAGCCATACTTTAACATATTTAAGTGCAAGTTTTGCTGCTGGTTTTATAGTTTTTGTTCACTTGATTTAGTAAGAGAAGGAGCTTATTACAGAGATGGGGGAACACTTCACAGAGGGTCAAATAAAATTATATTTTTTTAAACAAAAATATTAATCAACAAATATTTATGTAACATTTTTTTTATAATTCTTTTATAATAATTTATTTCTCAGTGTGCTTACACCCCAAATGTTATTTTTAAATAGAATCACAAAAACTCTAAAAACTAGTTTCTACGGCCATTTCTTTGATTGCTCAATTTAACTCGTTAGGAATGTTTAAACCACATTTTGGATATGAATGATGAATTCAGACATCGCAAACATCAAACAAAATATAATTAATCAATAGCGACTATTTCTGCCCACATCCTTTTGTAATCATAGAATAAGATAAATAGCAACAAAAAATAGAGAGTTTTTTCCAATGGTACTTTAAATTGCGTTCAAAAAAAGTTTTGTGATTTTATTTCAGTTATTATTTACATAAGGTAAATAAAAATTTCTTTTTTTAATTATTTATAAACTGTTTTCATTTTTATTTTTTCAAGCTTTCAGATTTAGATTGCTGATCTCTAATTATTACGGGTATAATAATATAATTTAGGTATTTCAGACAACATCTGTGATACAATTAAAAACACAAACAGAATGAATTTCATAAAAACTGCCTGACTTTGACTAGGTCACACAAAAGCTACACATGGCTGCATTTTTACTTCCAATCTGTTGCTTTTCATAGCTGACAGATCCAATACATTTTTTAACATCGTGCTAATTATTTTTTCAATAAGAAGTTTGTTTTCTGAAACAAGATAAAACAAAAAATTTTGTTAAAAAAGAGTCAAATTTTTTTTGTATCATGAATGAAAAATTATATCTGGCAAATTACCACTACGACCTCGCTGATAGATGTTGATTCTATCATAAACGTTTTTAATCACTTTTCAGCGAAATGGCATTCCTATTTCGTTAATCACATCACGGATTTTGAGTTATAAGGCTGAAATCGATTCGATTGGCTCCGTATAGCCTCACAAAAAATATTCCAGTTGTGTTAATTCACACGATCTATTTGTTAGCATCTCGCTATAGCGTGTTCCATTGATCATTACTGCATTTCCAGCCTCATTTTCGAAATAAAACGGCTCAACCACACCGCCAGCGCACCATACAGTGAAACGAAGCAAAGACTTCTCGATAATCGTTCTATGACTTTCAGAAGCCGAAAAGTGCTTTTCTAGTACTGAGGAGTACATGATAAGATTTACATCTGCATCTGGCCGTAAGCCTTAATCAGATGATGGTCAAACCACTGGGAATGAAAAGCAATGTAATTCACGCCCTAGGAAGCCTAGGAAGACTAATTCTAGCAACAGGTCTTTCCTAGTTGCAATTTCAGCGTTCCAAAGCAGGGTTACAAACCACTTCTCCTTCTGAAAAGCTGGAGACTATCCAACTCCTGGTCCAGAACACATGACTAGCATGCTCACTGGATCCGGGGGGCCGCAAAACCACTTCTCTTGCTGAAGAGCTGGAGACTATTCAACTCCTGGTCCAGAACACATGACTAGCATGCTCACTGGATCCGGATCATTCACCGGTTGGTGTGATCCTGATGATCCTGGCCCACTTAATCAGTTCATGCTGGGGCCGCAAAACCACAACCACCACGACACTCCCAAGGGCCAACCTCAATAATCAGTCAGAGAACAGCTAAAAGTCTAAAGAGATAATTACCGACTCCCGAGGAAATAACGTGGAGCTTCCAGTAGACACCCTGCTTGCCTTCAGGGGACTGGGCTTCCTTATACTCCCAGCAGCACAGATCTAGATGGTCTAGTAATCCATAAAAACCGATAAATGTGCCCCCGGGGGGAAGTGCTGGGGAGTTAGTATTATACCTGTTAGTATAAATAATGTTGGATTATGTGGTTCTTTTATTAGGGTCGCATCTAATCATGCAGATAGATTATACCGCCAGCTGATATTTTGTGCGGGGCTAATTTAATATCTCCGTGTTTTATTATTTGCTGGGTAGGTGCGTCCGTCTGAGCGTATTCTTCGTTTGTTCGAGTACATGAATAGTTTCCATGGTGTGAAAATTATGTCTCAGGTCGAGTTTACCTGTTCGCTTATATGTCACTGTTAAAAGTTCTTGTTTCGTAGATTTCAATGTTTTCATGAAGGCGTGCTCTTCTTGTCTTTGGTTTGGTCTTCTATTTTTGGTTTGTATGAGCGTATATGTTCTGTAAATCTTGTTTTTTTGTGTTCGTCCAGTTTGTCCTTTTTAAGGGAGTTTGTCGTTACAAGTCTGTATACTCTGCTGGAATTAAATTTGTCAGTTGTTTCTTAACTTAATACCAAGTATTTTCAACATTTATATGCAAAATTAAAAATCATACAGACATGAACTGGGTGCCATCTCTGGTACATGACTGACTTAGAAATGTCTTTCTTATTTGTTTTTTAAACACATCAAATAAATGTTTTCAGTTCATTAGCTTAATAACAGTAGGTTTGAGCCAACTTCTGCACATGCATTTTCGATGTTAAGAACATTAACTTAACCTCTAAATGTGGCATTAGTGACAAGGAATTTGAACAAAAAAGTGTGGCGAACAAAAGACACTGCAGAAATGTCAAATTTGTTTTAGAAAAAAACAATTTAATACTGAAAATATTCTTTAAATATGTCAATGTCAGCAGAAGCAAGTGTTTTTCATCTTTTTCTAACACTTGTAGTAAAGTTATAATTTCATTTAGTTTTTCTTTATAGCTATAACAATCAATTTTTCTAATAATTTTTTAAAGTCATGTTTTCTTTAATAAATATTAAATTATGTAAAATTTTAAAAAAAATATTTACAACAACTATACTTAGTATACACACACACACAAATATATTTCACTTGATAATTTCTTTTTTCTAGAGCCACTTTTGCGATGGCTGTTGTAGTTTCAGAATTTTTCTTTGTAATTTGCATATTTGGCCACAAAAAGGTTCATTAACTTTCATTCTTATTGGCAATTGCTGTTGAAATTACAATTGTTCTTGTTACCGCCTCTACAACAGCAACAAAAATATCTTTTGCAACCATATCAATACTTTTGTACTTATTCCTTTTTTTTTATTGTTTTAGTTTTTGTTCTCATATAAAACAAGAAGATGTTATTGCTGTATATTTTCCTTTCAGCCCCCTCAAATACTGATAATATCCCACATGTTATGCAACATATGCTACGACAAGATACAATTTACAATAAAATTCTAGCAGCATACAAGCATATAAAAAAGTAAAAAAAATGGAAAAAATATTGTATTGAAAATATTATATATTCTATGTATCCACTTGTGTAATATGTATTTTTATATAGATATACGTATACTAACAAACACACATGTAGGCATAAAGCTCAATTATCATCACATACATTGCATTACAAAAATATATATTTAACAATTACAAAGGCATCTGCTATGAGTATGTAATAATGTACGTTTATGTATTTTGTGTATAATAATTGTATTTTGATTGCATGTAGTCGTAATATAACTATACTTTGAGGTTTAATATTGCTTTTATTATCACATTTTATATTAGATTTATGAATTATTAAAGTCATAAAAACTAACACCATCTCAGGCACTTAATAATTTATAACCGTAGATTAAGATTTATACGAATTAAGTGAAATAAAAATAAGCATTCATCTTTTTGGAATATTAAATATGAATTTCTGATAAATTAACATTTAAATAATGATATGGGGAGTATAAAAAGTAAGGCGAAAAAAACTTTAATTTAGGAGAGCTAATTTCTATTTATTGAAATTATCATTTTATTTTAAAATTTCAACACATTAAAAAAACCCTTTCCAAGTCAACTGAGTATTTTAAAAAGTTTGCTTAGACTGTTTAACGATTGAATTTGTTTCTGTGATTTTAAGAAAAAGCGATCAATATTCTGTTGCATTTTTATTTACTTTTGACTATAAACATGAGTCCACCATGTGGGGTTTAATTAGTTGCTAGGTAAGTGTGTCCGTCTGATGGTGCTTTTGTTTGTTAGAATGTATGAGTAGTGTCAGTATTGTAAAAGGTATCTCGAATGTCGTGTTTACCGTTTCGTTTATAATGTTACCGTTAAAAGTTTTTGTTTTAAAGATTTCCATGTTCTCAAGAAAGTCTAGTCGTCGTCCTGTTTTGTCTAGCACGTGCGTGTCAAGGTGTAATGCAAAGTTGGAGTTTTCTCTTTTTCATTTGTACGAGCGTATGTGTTCTATAAATAATATTTTTAGTCTTTGTCCAATTTGTCCAAGTACAAGTAAGTCTGTGTACTCTGCTGGAATTAAATTTGTCAGTTGTTTCTGTCGACTTTTTGAGATTATGTCTCATACTGCGGATGAACCTGTTTGTTAGTCTATATATTTCTGGTCCTGTGTAAATAAACGTATGTCGTTGGGTTGCATCAATTGGAAATTTTCATGCAACATCTCAAATTACAACATGTAAAAATACTGGGGCACGCAGTCTTAATGGATTTCTTCCCCATCTTGACATATGTTTCCGTTGGCAAAAGGTGGTACCAGTCGCCTGGGCTGGTATGATCCCTATAGGATATAGGACTCTCAAAGTCCGACCAGTGAACTTTAATAACACGCTGGTATTATTGGGAGCCAGTTTCCTGCAGGGATATGGCCCTGTTTTGATAACTGTTGAAGTCTTTCGGCGAACAACGTGATGGCTAGAGTTTAATCGGGCTTTGAAGAAAGATTCGAAGAGATGTTAATACAGGTTAACCTCCCCATGACATATTAATAATTATTCCGAGGTTTTTGGCAACATTTACAATAGTTTTTTTTCACCATTTATTAAAGCACCAACATCGGTAATACGATTAATAGATTTCTTAAGAATTATAGTACACTTTGACTTCTGAGGGCTTAAACAAAATCCATTAGCAGTTGTCTTGAAATATTTTCAGCAATAAAAGAACGACTGGACCGCACCAATACAGCTGTACACTATCTGCAAACATTTTAATTTATCAGTGGAAACGCTGCTTAGGTAAATTATTAGTATTAATAGAAAAAACAGTGGTCCAAGTATTGATAATGTAACACCGAAGATTGAAGATTCTTTGACACACAAACTGCCAACAACAACAAAGGTATGAAGATAGCAGTCGTGTAGAAGTAAAAGAGAAGTTAAAAAAGTGTCGGTTTCATGCAGGGAATGACATGATTAACCGTGTCAATTGCGTTAGTATGATCAAGAAGTGCCAGGAAATTTATTTTCCCCTCATCAAGTTTACAACGTATGTTCTTAGTTACATCTATTAGAGCAGAAACACAGTCATGATTTTGTCGAAATTTTGAAAAATCCTGTCAAAGAACAAAGCGTTAATTTTAATATAAAATGATATTTAATTGTGAAGAATTTGTTTAAAAGGATTAGATAAGAAGAACAGAGTGGCAATTGGCTTTAATTTCCACTTATTTTTAGGAATTGGTACAATTTTTGCACAAATTCATTTCGATGGAAAAGTTCTAGTCATTATAATAGTTTTAAACACATGTATTATATATGACACCACTACAGGCGACAATATCTTTACAAATTTAGAGTAAAGGTTATCAGAGCCCACTACATTTGACTTGATCAAATTTAAATTTAAATTGATTTCATGCTGGCTACGTTAAAAGAAATTGTTAAACGGGAAGAAACCTCCAATATTCCTCACATATATCCCTCCAGGGACCCAATTTAAAAAATAAATAGCCTGACATACTTAACGGCTAAGAATTCATATCCATGTTTTAAATTTCCTTAAAATCAGTACAGCCATTAAGACGTATGTTTTTGTTTTTTTTTTTAACAAATTTGTTATAACCAGTGTTTGCTGCAAGAGAATTATAACTGAAAACGTTTAAATGCAAAACAAACGTTTCCTCTTTAACATTATCACTCTTTGGAAAAGCTGTATCTGTGAACTAAAAATAGGTCAAGCAATAGTTTTCCTTGTAAGCAAATTTTTCTCAGTTTGATTTCATGCAACAATATAATATAAATATAAAAATTATTCTCTATTTGGGCTCATTTCATATTAAATGGTATAAACTATATATGGTGGTAAACTAATATTTCCTTTTAACTATATAATTATTTTAAAATTAAATTATAAAACTTTTTAAATACTTTTCTCTACTAAATTCAAATTGGAATGCATTACCTAATATGATTCTTGCAGCTTACTTATGCTTCGCAGTGGAATTCTTTGAAAACTAAGATGTGAACAAGTGTAAAGAAATTTAATTAAGAAGAGCAATGCAATGCATATGTAAATATAATTCCAGATATAAATTAAATTAAACGTTCCATGAATAAGGTTAAGATTATTTGAGGATTTTAAGTCTCATAAAAAAAGGTTTAAATTCGCTTGTATTTCGAACAAGAATATTTCGAATACTCGAGTTATTTTTTTTTTCTTTCTTTTTATGGATCATTCTGCATATTGAAATATAAAAATTATAGGTTTTTGTTATGGCTTACTTGCAGCATGCTGATTTTGCATATTTACGTTAAACAATTCCATTACAGTACGAGATGTTTTCAAGTATACAATTCCTCAGACCAATAAATAGAAACGTCACACTCAAAATTTTTTTCAACGTTTATTTAAAGTTAAAATCCACGATATCTTATATAATGCAATTTAAAGTTAAGATCAAACTCCAAAACTTAAAAAAATGCAATGCCTTTAAAAATGGTAAACAATTGAGCGAAGGTTTTTAGCGACTTTCTTTAAATTTAAAAGAAATCTTAGTAAAAACTTGTTTGGATATTTTTTTGTTTGATAAAGAGTAATCAAATAATTTCAAAATTAATTCTGCCGATAACGTTTAAAGGAAAAAATTTAAAAGTTTGCTGGTTGCAATTTCTTTAACACAGGCATTTTTGGTACAAAAAAATTATTTCCTTAAAAGAAGAAAAATATATATATTGGACTTTTAATTTCAGTTTTTATTTTCTATCTCATGACAATTTTTTAACCTTTGAATTTTTGTAAAAAGTGTAAAAACGTCATTCTTTATAAAGCTACGTATAGTCAGATTTTATAAGCACTTTTAATTAAAATCACTTAGGAAGTTTTAAATTGTATTCGCAAAGATGTGAAGGTATATAAATTGGTAATATTAAATTAGCCCCGCATAGAATACAAGCTGATGGGACAATTTACCTGTATAAATGGATACCACCCTAATAAAAGAACGACATAACCCAACATCAATTATTCAAACTAATGTAATACTAGCTCTCCACTAGCTGTCATCGGTCGGTTTTCATAGAGGGGAATGAAAAAAATCTGTACGTTGGAAAACACCCTGAAAATATTTTCCTACTTAGAACCTTAAGCTTTTCAATTATCTCATAATTTTGCTTAAATTATCTATTTATACAAAGAACTATAATAAAAAAGAACACCTTGTTTTGGCATTATGTTAGAAGCTTTTTATAGACCATATCATTTACCAACTAAAATTTATTTTGGAAGTGCTTAAAAAATATTTCCATAATAGAAATATCCGCATTGTATAAAATATTTACGTATGTGCGTATGGTTGTGCATAGCAACAAAAAAACAAGGATGCATTTAATTTGATTTACATCGCAATGTCTTCCAATAGCACTAGCATTAATAAATTAAAAATATTTTTAAATGAAAATGATGGTTGTAGTAAAGAAAATATACAATAAAAAATATAAAACTTAGCATCTCTTAAATAAACTTAATTTTGTTTACATATATCCTACGAAGTTTTGTAAAAAAAAAAACAACAAAATTTGTATGTGTGAGTAAAATTAAAGATTAACACTTGTAACACAAATTACGGAAGTCATATGGTAATACCAATAAGATGGTATTCATTTACAACATATTTTGTTCAAAGACCGATATTGCTTTTTCAGAAGTTTTTTTGCTCACATTCTGCTTTTTATATTAAATGTTTCCCAATTTTCATTATATTTATTGATTATCAATATTGATTTTTTTAGTCTTCTTTAAGTCTAATCATCTGTGGCAATGGTTACACTTTATTTCTTATGTAAGTAAATATATGTATTTAGTGTGTAGATATATAAGTATTAGGGAGGATCAAGTTGTATGGCTACGAAAAGATATAGAATTATACGCACACTTTTAAAACAGGTTCTTCAAGAAACATGCGGTCTTAAATTATATTTAGCTCCCGGTTAGAGATAGTAAATTTAAATTTTAAATTACTTAAGAAACTGCTTAGATTTAATGGATACAAGGCAATTTATACACTAATTGCAATTTTGCTTTGCCCAAAATTTCAGCAATCGTGTTAATTTTTGAAACCTTGGAACCACACGTTATAATACCTACTTATTATATTTTATGTTTACTTATTCTAAATTAAGCTCCATTTTTATTGTATATAGTACTTTATGGTACACGATATTTTTTGTTTGATTTCCTGTAAACAAATAGATCAGATGGTTTTCCAACATGGAGACAGGCAACATACAATTGACCATGCGAGAAACATTGGTTTTCTAGATTAATACCACAAACACTTAATCACTGTACCTGGGATTTTTTTATAGTCATTGCGAAAGCAAGCCGTACTGGAAACTGTAGTCTTTTAAAATCGAATGGTATGTCAGTCGGAATCATTGGGATGCGGGGTACCAAAACGTCTTCTCCTTGATATTTTCCTTTCAATATGATTGCTTCTATTACGTTATTCATTAATTTTTTTTACTGCTAATCGTGTGCCCTTACAAAGTTTTGGTCGGTTAATATTTCGCAACATTATAACTACATATTCAAGCTTTAATTGAAAATTCTAAGGCGACAATCCTGGCAAGCCAGGTGACTCGAAAAATTCCGGTGGATACTTCACGACATCATCATCATCAGTTGCCATATCAACTGATTTATATATCCTCATTTCGCCAGCAATGCCATCTTGAATTTTGAAATTTAATTTATTTACATCAGTGTTTTTGGCAGTCACTCAACCAATCATGAAATAGGTAAATTTCAACAACATTTGGAAACACTTCATGAATAAATTCATGTTTTGATTGGGTTAACTGAAAAAAATTATCAGGAAAGGTGATGCAGCCAGTCAGCACATCTATAGAAGATTTGCCATTACCAATATCAATGAGTTGTTCAGAGAATATGTCTTCAGATTGATCATTTTGCAATATATCACGCATATTCTGGCTTAAATGTAATACCTTGATGTGTTTGCACAATTTGGAGGACTTTAAGTATGTACTCAGTTCATCAGCTTGCGTTGGACGTGGAACCACTGGCAATGTTTGCCGAAAGTCACCTGATAATAAAATCATTACGCCACTAAATTGGTTTTGGTTCTTCCGTAGATCCTTTAAGGTTCTATCTAAAGCTTTAAAAAAATTATTTATGCGCCATTGTGCATTCATCCCACGCTATTAGTTTACACTGCTGCAAGACCTTTGCCATTGCCGAATTCTTGGAAATGTTGCAGGTTACAGGTTCGTTACCTTGCATATTCAATGGCAATTTTAGGGCTGAATAGGCTGTTCGACGGTCTTCTAGCAAAGTTGCTGCAATGCCTGACGAAGCAAGAGCTAGAACAATTTCAAAGTGTTAAAAAACAAATTTTTTTCCTGTACCACCAGGAGCGTCCAAGAAGTAAATCTATCCAATTCCATCATTTATTACTATCAAAAGAGTATCAAATATATACTTTTGTTCTCCGTTCAATAGTGCAAGATTTGTTTGAATCGATTCTTTCAAAGTATTGAGATTGTACGATTTTTCACGTTCTAACTCTTGATGAAAAGCATCGTGGGCGATTGGGCGCGGCCGTCACCAATTAACATAATGGTTTGTATCACATCATCAAGTACATATCCTCAATGGCAACCAATGCTGATTGTAAATTTCTTCACTTATTTGTTAATTCAGATTTCCTGTTCTATTGCGCATATTAAATAAAATATCCTCACACATATTATTTTTGTACTTCATCCACAAATCAAGTATACTTTTACGTGTCTTCTGTATGGGCGTAAAGAAAAGTCTTGTTTTTATATTTTTCAGGGAATTTTTAAAAATTTTCTCCCCATTAGAACGAACCTCGCACTTCAAGGAATATTATAAAAAAAGAACTAAAGAAATCGTTTCAGCTTTTCTCTCGCTCTTAAATCGGTTCTGAATACGTGGTTTTTATGCAAAGTTTAGGTCTCACAAAACTCACCTTTGGTTCTATATATCATCCATATTTTACACTTTTTTATAACTTTGACCTGTCATTTCCTTTGCGAATGCCCAAAAATCTAAAGTCTTAAAATTACAATGCCAACCAAATAGAACTTTTACCAAGTTCCACTCAATAAAATTTTAGAAAGCGGAACCATATAACCTATATTATTAGTATATAAACAGTCAAATATAGCTAATACCAAGTCAAAAATAAGTAAATATTATGCATAAATCATGTAAACCGGTTACAATGAAACTTGTATGCTTCAAAGCCTTAAATAAGTAATAGAGCAAAATCTAGAAATTCTTTTAGTGTGTGTTACATAAACTATATAACTAATTACATTTTTAGACATATTTTTCTGTTTGTATATTAGTGAACTAATACTAACATTATACTCATACTGAAACACATAAATAAAATTGTTTGTACGGCATCAGCACTATGGGTAAAAATGGCTAATTTTATTTAAAAATTTAAAGTTCAATTTGTGTGTTCTAACAGGATTTTATTAGATAAGCATTTTAAAAATATCTGAAAATATTAAATTATTAAATTATTATTGTTATTGACTATACTTAAATTATTTACACTTGCGATTTTTTCAGGCAAATTGTGTTTTCAAAAAAAAAATTTAATTGTATTTTACATTCTTCCCTTCAAGTGTTTTGTAATTTGTGTTAGATTTTTTTTTTGCCTAATTTATCTTGAATTTTAAATAGTTTATAACCTAAATAATTTTTTATCATTGCTGAACTAAGTATTATTCTGCTTATTTGTTTAAAAAAAGAAACCATAGTGCATTGAACATATCATATTATTAAAAAACTTTGTTCACGTACACATGAATGCCAATGACACTACAACAGCACTAGAAGTAAAACAAAATCGAAAAAAAACAGGATATCATTACAGTCAAATGAACGTGGCTGCAATTAAAGTGACAACAATATCTGCATACAAAATAGTTTAATTTATTTTCTTTTATTCGAGTACTGAAACAATTTACTTAAGTGACAAATTAGTTAGCCATCATTATTGCTGTTATTAAATCTCATATATTAAAAACAAGTTTTTCATGTATAATAAAAATATAAAGAATTGAAGTTTGAATAACAAATATTATTTTGCAATTGTGATATAATGGAATAGTAACGCAAATAATATTTGACTAACTTAAACGTGCTGTGAGTTTCATTTGGACCGATTTGCATAAATTTTTCTGTATGTGTTTGGGTTGCGCCTCGGGTGGTTTAGATTTGCAATTCGTTCCAATTGGACAAAGGAGCGTCGTACCTCCCATATAAACCACAAATTAAAAATCTATTATTTCTGCTCCTGATAACGGTATTCGCACAAAATTTGGCACGTCGGTTTGGTGTGCATTTTTTAAATGCTGCTGCAAATATGGGCGGGATTGTACAAAGGTGCGTGGTACCTCCCTAAAAACCACATATTAAAAATATATTATTTCTACTCCTGCAAACGGTATTTAAACAGAATTTGATATTTCGGTTGAGTGAACATATTTTAAGTTCTGCTGCAAATATAGGCAGAATTTGATAAATACGCGTGGTACCTCCCTACTGTACATGTGCGTGATTTGATTTACATCTGCACCGACTATATAGTCATAATCAGATGGTGGTCAAACCACTTGAATGATTGGACATCACCCACGCCCTAGAAGGCCATCGAATACGTATATCCTCCGGTCACTTCTAGTAGCAATTTCAAAAGCTCGAAAGAGGTCGCAGCCTTCACTCCTTGCTAAAGAGTTGGAGACTGTCCAACTCCTGATCCAGAACGCATGAAGCTCTTGTTTATCAAGAGCACGACAGCATTCATACTCACTGAACCTGAATCATTCATTGTGTTAATTTGAATGATCCGACCCACAAACTCTCACGAGGGTCCGAAACCACAACCACCACGATACTCCCATATAGGGGCCAACCTCAATAACCAGTCAGAGAACAGCTAATTGTGTCAAGAGACAAATAGTGAACTCTGGGGCAACTGACTCCCATGGAAATATGTGAATTTTCCAGGTGACTCCTACTAGCCTTTGAGGGGCCTGGGCTCCCTTTACCCCGCAAGACACCAGTCTAAATGGAATAGTAGGTTCCAAAAAGACTATCATGTGCCCCCGGGGAGACCCACTGTACGTATGTATGTCACTGAATAATTTTTTTTTAATGCGTTTGGGCGCCATCTGCCAGCCCGGCAGATGGAGCTGCAGTCAGTATCCAGGTTATTCAACTACACTGCAACTACACGACGGGATCTACTTGAATGAATTTTTGAGTATTCATTTAGTCAATGCATTTAATTTTTTTGTGCGCTGTGTTTTGATATTATATGGTATCGAATTTACGTAAATATTGAGCGTTGTTTACTTTAAAAATATACACACGCCATAAATTCGTCGTCAGCCGCCAACTGCCTCAAATGTACATTGGCGGATGACGGTAAAAGGCCCAAAGTAACATGGACTCGATTACTGCCGTCGTTAAAACAAACGTGGAGGGCATAGAGCTTATTTGTTTGCGTTTCTTCTTGCGATCTCACAAATTCGTTCTCAATGGATCATCTAGTTTAATATACTTTCTTAAAACACAACATATCTTTTATGTGATATCGAGACTATTTTGCAAAATATATCATATTTTATTATATAGTGACTCTAAAAATGAAATATTTTTTAGTGTGACTAAGGTTCGTTTTTAAGTATATTTAATTGGAAACTTTATCAAACTAAAAAAAAATTATTTTGTAAAAATACTTTCAATAAAATACAATTTAAATAAAATTAATTTTAATTGCCTATGATTTTCTTAATGTCTTCTACTAAAGTAATATATTTACAATATTTTTCGTTCTAATTTTAGGTCAAATAAATGTGTATTTTTTTTAATAGCCATCATAAAAGTATCATCACTCTTTACCCACAAAACCATATTTTTTGCATGCCACACCATTCTAATAGTCAGCCCCAACTAATACAACATCAACAAGGGCGATCAAGCCAACTTAAGGGTTATTAAAATTTAATTGCTTGTCACTTTATTTTTGGCACATCATCATTTAATATAATACACCTTAAACAGAAATTTAACCTAAAGGTTTATAAACTTAGGAAAAACAAATAATGAATAACAACAAAACCGAAGCAAAAACATGTTTTTTATATAAATAAATGGCAAAACGAAAAGGGTTGAATTTAATTTATAAAATATTTTGCGTTTAAATTGTAAATGAAGATGGCATTAAATAAATCAAAATTCATAACGAACCAAAACAAGTAGGAAAAAGTGAATCCCTAAATTCTAATGATAATATGAAATGAAATTACAAAAATTGTTGTTTTTGTAAGTGGTTGGTTGGTTGGTTGGTTGCTTTTGGTTAAATACTTTCGCCAGCTGACTCTTGACTCTTCAGCTACATGGCCAGTGCTAGTATTTATTTAAATATTGGCTGGCTTTTGTGCAATTGCTTTTTTAAGGTGAATGAATATTGTTGATTAGATATAAATATTTAATTTTAATTTACTTTAGTATTTCTGTATTTAACTTTGCACTCTCCATTGAATCTGACCTCAACGGTTAGATAATATTTTTAACGTTACTTGCTGTGGAACGTTGAAACCTTTTAATGGTGGTGTTTTTAATAACTTCTTGTTTTTTCTTAAGGGTGGCTTTTCAATGATGATTTTTAAGTTCCCAATAAGTATTTTCAAAGCTAAGTAAAGGTAAAAACGAAATAGTCAAATTTTAAAACAAACAATAATTTAGGGCAGCAAAAACTTTCTCTACTCAAGCAGAATTTATTTATTCGTAGAAAAAGTATTTCAATTAAAAGCTTTATTTTTGAGTTAAATATTTCAAAAATTCCTAAACAGGCTTTAATCAAATTGCTTTGAAAATGTTGAAACGAAATTATAAGATCAAAAGAAAATTCAATTTTCTAAATACCAAAGGCTTTTGCGACAGTATTCTAACGTGGTGTAAACGATGCTTCAATCCATCCAACTTTCATGCTATTTATACAACCACAAATGGAATACAATTCTCATATATAGGCCGGTGCCCCAAAGAGAGGGTCAAGAGGCTTATTGGGAACAGTAGGCTATCCACCTATATGGATTTTCAGGGCATCGACGCATTGTGGTGTGTATTTAACTGGCTTATCGTTACTGCAATGATAAGTGCTATAATAAGATTAAGGAACTTGTTCCTGTTAATTGCACGTTTCAGCGTTTAATACGCTTATAGTTGAGTTTGATTGATTGGGCGGAAAATCGCACTACGCATTACAGGAAAAATTGGTTTTTTATCAGAGCAGTCCGTATGTGGATTAAACTCCCTCCAGAAGTATTTCCTGTCATTTTCAATGTGGGAAAGTACAAATCGAATATACTCCCTAATTTCCTAGTTCCGGCGCAATGCATTTCATGAGTAGGGGTCATCACAAATCATATTATTGAACTTAAAAATATTGTTGTTGTTTTTTTTTTTTTTTAATATTATCTAATGCAGTGTTATTACATCGGTAATTATAACTATAGTTATGGTTAAGATATAAAAATATTATAGTACAATTAAATCACAATAAGAAGATAAGGCTGCAAATGCGATAATGGTCAATCGATCACGCTATCACGAGATGCTAACAATTTAATTTTGGCCTACTATTGACGACGTAGTTATCGCTAACATGTGGTTTCAACAGAACGACACCACATGTCACACAGCCAATGAAACGACCAATTTATTGCAAACCAAATATCCCTATCGCATAATTTGGCGACAGCAATCACGTGGATTATTTCTTTTACGGCAATTTTACGGACAGAGTCTATGTGGAGTCTAAAGCTAAATATTCGCGATATAACAAACGAAATAGGACCGCTATTTTGCCAAAAAGTGATTAAAAACTTTGATTAAAGAATCGACATCGGTTAGCGTGGTCGTGGTGGTCATTTTCCAGATACAATAAAAATTTGAATCATCCTAATCTAACATTTTTGTTTTATTTTGCTTTAGATAGCTAACTTCTTGTTCAAAAATCCATAATATAAATACCAGAGGAATAAGCGTTTACATATCGCTGTTATTTTTGCAAACTAACCTTATTAATCTCTTAATATCGAATTTTCAGTGAACTTCTTAATTACGGCAAATATTTGTAATATATTTAGATTCTCTACAAACTAAGAGAAACAAAAAATAAATAACTATTGATTACTTAAAATGTAAGTTTAATACAGAATTAAAGAAATTCGACGAAAATAAAAAGTTTTATTTTTTATTCATTTTCCAATAAAGCAGATTGAATTTTCAGCAAGGGGTCATTTATAATAAAAACAAACATAAAAATATAAAACTATTCTATTTATTTGATTATTCGGATGTGCATTATGAAAATCCTTCGCTACATAAATTTTATGTGTTGGTTAGTATATGGATATAATGACGAAATACAACAACAAAAGGCAAATTGTATTAAAGTTTTTATTTTCTGCTTGTATAAAAACGAAACAAAATCTTTACTTTAATCCCCAAACTCTATACTCTATTGTTGCATGTAGTTCTTCTATTTGCAGTAGTTGTTTTGGAGAGTCACTCTATAACTCAGTGTAAATCCAACTACTTTTACAAACAATATTCTGACATTTATCTTTTACTTCATCTAATGTGGTTGAAAATTACCCACGATAAAAATTAGATTAGTTTTTCTGTGAACAAACAGCAGTTGCAGCATAAAAAAAAATTATATAACTTCTGAAAAATAAGTATTAAAGTAGAAAACTAAATGTTGTTGCATGTTGTGTCAGTGCAGAGTGTACTGGCAACAATAAACTCTTTTGAAAATACATTTACAACGAGAACAATAAGAGTATCTTCCACTATGTTTAAGCTGGTGCTAGCAACTGTCCTCGTTTGTGGCACAAGATAAATGAGTTGTGATGGATGACAGCAAATCAACCTAAGTGCATTATTATGGCGGTTTTCTCTTAAATGAACGGTTTCCTTTAATAAAACGGAAAAAAACAATTTTTTTTGTGCTTGGCAAAGAATAAGTATAATAAAATTATATATTTAATTTTTTTATTTCGGAAAAAAGGGTTTTTTGAAATTTTTAATTTAATAATTTATTAATTAAACTAAATATTACTAGTTTTAAACAGAATTTGGAATTTAATTCTTTACTAAAAAATTAATTTGTATAATGATTTTTATTCAGAACTTAAAATATGTTTTTTTTCTAGTTTGCATCACCAAGATGCCATTTAGACATGCGACAGTGATGCATTTAACGAAACAGTAAAATAAGTTCCAAGACAGCCATCCATCTTTTTATGGTGCGAGTATATAAAAGCATTTCTCACTCAAAGTGACACTTTAACAAATTAAACGTTCTTAGAGAATATAAAAAAAGTATATTAAATAAATAAAAAACCAAAAAAAGAAGTTATTTTACATTAAAAAGGATATAATTAAAGGAAAATTTCTATACGATAGAAAAAAATTATTTATAAATAAGTAAATGGTCCCAAGATTTCGCTGCAGTAAGGGACGCTTTTACTGCAATTGATGATCAAACGAATCCATAGATTTTTGTTAGTTGAACACGTTTTCCAGTCCAAGTATTGTTTTTTTACATTTTCAAACTCTGATCATCTCAAAGTTTATTTATTTTTATTTATTTATTTATTTTCGATGTCCCACACACAAGACTTTAACTTTCATATTGCAGTATGGAACTCAGTACAAGTACAAACAAAAATTTAAATCAAAAATTTAGAAAAAAAATAAATATCGAAACGAATAATAAAACGAATAAAAACATAATTATCAAAATAAAAATATATATTCAAAATCACTTAACACTAACTTAAAAAGTGACAAACTATATTTCTTTTGAAATGATGTGCGTTACTAATGATTTGAGAGCTATGGGGAATATAATTCCAGAGTCATATTTGCATAAGAGAGAGCTGAGTCTTTTACCTCTATTAAAGGTTGAGGGGTTCAATCGCTCATATAAATGCTCGGGTTTACACGTGTATACAATTTTATGCATTAGGATTAAAACCCTTATCTTCAAGTAGTCATCAAGACACATGCCATAAAGTTTATTAACAGAAGAAGAAACATAACTTCTCAAACCATATACATAACGAATAATATTGTTGAAAGTCACATTTAGTTTGATTTTGCTAATACTATCGCAACTCGAAAAAAGTTCACGCTCATATAGTAAAAGTGGCATAAAGTATGCGAATATTTAAGGGAGTGCAACGATGAATTCGCCAAAGATTTCTTAACATAGCAGATATACGGCCACAAGCACAATTAATATGGTTAGATCAAGTGAGGGTGCTATTAAAGTAAATTCCCAGATTTTTAGCAACGTTTACAATTTCTACGGGTTGACTGTTTAAGAATTAAACAGGAATATACTTAAGTTTCAATAAATTCTTCTTGATGATCAAACATTTGGATTTAGTTGGATTTATCTCAAGGCCATTAGCAGTACCCCATTCAAAGATACGATAAAGTATATCATTTAAAAAAAATAAAACCAAATTTATAATAAAACTTATTATACTGCGATTATTTCTCATTTTTAGATGTCAAGGAAAAATAATAAAAGATTTACGACTGTATGCATAAAAACTTAAAGTAGGTTTAACTGCCGTTGTTAAGCACAATTTCCTAAAGTTGTATTCATAAAACACTTTTACCTTAAAATACCTTTGTTAACTTTAAAGTAGGAAAAACCTACGTTAAACCTACAATAAATTGACAGTTCAATTTTATTATTGAAAGTTCAAAAACCAAACAAATTGTGTTTACAATAAACTGAGCCGTTTTTTTTTTAAAGTGGCATAAGTTACTTCGTTATAGTCATCTTTTTATTTTAAATTAGTTTATAAAACATTTTAATTTTTAGCAATTTCAACTATTCTGTATTTAGTTTTCCTTCTGAAACGGATTTTTCTAATGATTGTGTTGAAATAAAATCTTTTTTCTCCATGTTGTGTACTGTGAAGGATAGTTTCGACAGGGGGCTATTACTACTATTACTATTTTGTCCTTTACATAAGTCACTATGTGCAATAAATGCTTTTGAGTTGTGACATTCTTAGATATTTTATCCAACACGAAACAACCTCCTGAGAATAAAAAAAATTAAATAATGGTAATTATGTGTAGTATATTAGACATCAGTATAATATTGTTCCGTAAACTGCACTATTCTTTCGAACTAATAAAAATAAGTCAAATAATCACAACAATACTTCACACACACTTATTACATGTTTCCATTTCTTTCACACTAAGCTCCGTAATTAATTTCCTAAGTACAGCGACTAACGCCACTTTCAAAATAAGCATTTTTGTTGCACCGTTAATTATCAACACTCCTCTCAAGCAAATCTCAATACTTCTTAACTCTTAACAAATCTCAATACTTCTTAATTTCAAATTAATAAAAATGAAAAAAAAACTGTTCAGTTGTGACTTATGCCACTTTTAATGTAAACCGCTCAATTGACAATTATACTTTGTTATTCCAAAAATGTTAAAAAATATTTATTTAAACAAATTGTAGTATACAACTAATAATAAAAACTAAAACATAACATGCCATTCAATATAAAATATTTTTACATCTTTATTTTATATTTTACAAAAATATAATTATAATTAATTATTTTAAACAAAAGTTTTATTGATGTACATATAATCAAAACAAAGCTCGTTATCCGAATAATTATTTTTCTAATATGAACAAATTCTTTGTAAGTTCTTCTTAAGCCTTGCAAATTAACCTTTTTTTGGGTGCTTTGCTTTTTATTAAAAAGATTAATATAAAAAAAAAACAAAAATATGTTGATTTTGCTGAAAAAAATGAAAAACAATAAAAACATTTTTTATGGATCTGACTACCCGGATAAATAATATTCATATTTATACATCGTTAACTACAACGTGACATTGCCAGAATCAAAATACTAATTTTATTAAAGCATACATCAGCTAAAGTACTGTTTATGAATACCTTAAAGTGTTTGTTAACTAACGTGCACTTTAAAGCTCAAGTAAGCGTTTTTTATGCATACAGCCGTTAAAGTTTAACGGCCGTATGCATAAAAAACGCTTATTTGAGCTTTAAAGTACACGTTAGTTAACAAACACTTTAAGGCTAACAGACGTTTGTTAAAAAATGGTATTCAAAAACAGTACTTTAGCTAATGTATGCTTTAGTAAAATTAGTATTTTGATTCTGGCAATGCCACTATTTTCAGTTGTCACGTTGTAGTTAACGATGTATAAAAATGAATATTATTTATCCGGGTAGTTAGATCAATAAAAAATGTTTTTATTGTTTTCAGCAAAATCACCATATTTTTTTTTTTATTAATCTTTTTAATAAAAACCAAAGCACCCAAAAAAAGGTTAATTTGCAAGGCTTACGAAGAACTTACAAAGAATTTGTTCATATTAAAACAATAATTATTCGGATAACGAGCTTTGTTTTGATTATATGTACATCAATAAAACTTTTGTTTAAAATAATTAATTATAATTATATTTTTGTAAAATATAAAATAAAGATGTAAAAATGTTTTATATTGAATGGCATGTTATGTTTTAGTTTTTATAATTATTTGTATACTACAATTTGTTTAAATAAATATTTTTTAACATTTTTGGAATAACAAAGTATAATTGTCAATTGAGCCGTTTACATTAAAAGTGGCATAAGTCACAACTACACATTTTTTTTATAGTTTTAATAAATTTGAAATTAAGAAGTATTGAGATTTGTTAAGAGTTAAGAAGTATTGAGATTTGCTTGAGAGTGTTGATAATTAACGGTGCAACAAAAATGCTTATTTTGAAAGTGGCGTTAGTCGCTGTACTTAGGAAATTAATTACGGAGCTTAGTGTGAAAGAAATGGAAACATGTAATAAGTGTGTGTGAAGTATTGTTGTGATTATTTGACTTATTTGTATTAGTTCGAAAGAATAGTGCAGTTTACGGAACAATATTATACTGATATCTAATATACTACACATAATTACCATTATTTTATTTTTTTATTCTCAGGAGGTTGTTTCGTGTTGTATAAAATATCTAAGAATGTCACAACTCAAAAGCATATTACTGCACATAGTGACTTATGTAAAGGACAAAATAGTAATAGTAGTAATAGCCCCCTGTCGAAAATATCCTTCACAGTACACAACATAGAGAAAAAAGATTTTATTTCAACACAATCATTAGAAAAATCCGTTTCAGAAAGAAAACTAAATGCAGACTAGTTGAAATGGCTAAAAATTAAAATGTTTTATAAACTAATTTAAAATAAAAAGATGACTATAATAAAGTAACTTATGCCACTTTAAAAAAAAACGGCTCATTTTATTGTAAACACAATTTGTTTGGTTTTTGAACTTTCAATAATAAAATTGAACTGTCAATTTATTGTAGGTTTAACGTAGGTTTTTCCTACTTTAAAGTTAACAAAGGTATTTTAAGGTAAAAGTGTTTTATGAATACAACTTTAGGAAATTGTGCTTAACAACGGCAGTTAAACCTACTTTAAGTTTTTATGCATACAGCCGTAAAAAATTTCTTCAATTAAAAACTTCCTTAACATTTGTTTAAACTAAATTTATTTAATATAAATTAATTTATATTTGAAAACATCTGTTTTAGTTTCCTGGAATTACTCTTTTTAAGATTAATAATCAGCAGTAATTCCTCAAATTAGCAGCACTTTGTATTCGGTGAAAATATTTTATGTATGTAAATTAATACTTTTGACAAACCGCAAAATTTACATATCGTGTTTATCAATTAACATTGAAGTACGAAAGTTCAATTTAAGCATAAAAACGTTTGTAATATGTAAATTTCTACAAATAGCTGGTCATTGTTAGGGTAAACAGAATATGCGAATATGTTTAATAATCAAGAACAAATGAAATACTCATTTTATTACATTGAATTATGACACATAAAATGTTTTGATGCTTTTAAGAAGAATAAAAATTTTAAACAATTAATTTCCCAATTCCTAAGGTCCCCTTGTATCGGGCTTGTTGCATTAAAAGCGGTTTTCTTAATTCTCAAAAATGTTATGAAATTAAATTATCTATAGGAACTAGAAGTTTGTGTTTTCATTGTGAAAACACCAAAAACATGATAGCTTTAACATTTAGTATTTCAACGTATTCGTAGTAGATGAATTGGCAATTTTTACAATGAATTCAATTTCGGATGAAAATCGCATCAAAAAAATTTTAAATCCACTATGGTTCTTTTAAAGTTACATTTCGCAAAATTCGTGATATTTTTGATTATGTTATGTACTTCTGAGACTGCTATTAGGAATTTGGTCATAAAATTTCAGTCGACAGGCTCGATACAAAAGGTGCGAACGTCAACGTTCTTAAAAATTGGTGATATCCAAAACACCCACATGGCGAATTTTACGTAAGGATTTGACTTTGAAGTCTTACAGGGTTCAACTGGTGCAGGAATTGAAGCCGATCGACCGTTCATATTGCCGTAGATTCGCTCAATTCATTCAGGAACAACGAGCTGGTTTTTCTGATAAAAAATGTTTTTCAGGATTTTCACTTGTCAGGGTATGGCAACAAGCAAAACTGCTGCCGTATTTGGGCTTCTGAAAATCTTAGAGCAACTATTGAGAAGCCTTTTCATGCTCGACGTGTCCTGTATGGTGCGTTATGTGGTTTGGAGGCGTGATTTGGCCGTTTTTTTTTTCAAAGATGAGGCTAAAATTGCGATAACCATCATTGGATCACAATATTGCGAGATGCTAATAATTCAATTTTGGCCTACTATACACGACGTGGACATCGCTGACATGTGGTTTTAACAGGACGGTGCCACATGTCACACAGTCAATGAAACGACCAATTTATTGCAAACAAAATTTCACGACAACCAGCAGTTAAGTGGCCAGCCAGACCGTGTGATTTAAAATCACTGGATTATTTTTTTGTAGAACTATGTCAAGGACAGAGTCTATACGCAGCCAATCAAATCGATTTCAGCCTTAGAACTCGAAATACGTGATGTGGTTAATCAAATAGGACGGCCATTTAACCAAAAAAGTGATTAAAAACGTTGGCGAAAGAATAGACATCTGTCAGCGTGGTCGTGGTGAACATTTGCCTGATATAATTTTTCATTCATTATTGGCGAACTTATCTCTTCGTAATACAACAAAAATTTTTTTGTTTACTTTGTTTTAGAAAACAAACTTTTTGCTGAAAACCTCTTTATTAATTTAAATTAATACTAAATTCGATTAAAAACCACTCCTCTTCCCTTCCACTGGTTTGGGATTGTCTGCCAACTTTCCATATTACCTCTGTATTAAACAACTGTAGTTCTTTCTGCTGGCTCTTATGAATTATACTGCTTCTTGGCATGGCAGCAAATTTAAGCTTAGCGGCTATTCACTCGCGGCTGTAAGAAACCTTTTAGTGCTTTTTTTTTATTATTGAATACCCTAAATTATATATGTTATGGATTAATTACATTTCTGTGGTTATTTTATTGCTTTTGTGGTGACACTAATTTTTAAACTAATTTTCAAAGCCATCAAATTTTAATCATAATTTACACCTTTAATAAAAAAATAGACTCGTAATTTTCCTTTTAATAAATTCCTCACATACTTCTTGGTGTTTTTACTTAAGATTATGAATTTAAATATTAAGAGTATATAAGTTTTTTAATTAAAGTAAATGTGTAAGTATTTTAAACTAAAAAAGTGAAGTTAAATAATTATAATTGGTGAAATATTTACCAATTGCTGCAAATAGTATTAAAAATATGGTCATACATTCTATAAAAGATCTCAGGCACTTTTTTTCCATAATCTACACTACGAGTTTAGGTCAGTATCGCCTTGTCTATTTTGTATCTCTCACCTCTTAATGCAAGTGTCGGTAGTGCTTCTCTTGAGAGACATCTGCAAGTAGACTCCTGTCAATATTTGAACAAGCATCAATTCCTTTGCATTTGACATCAGTTGATAGTAAGTGACCGCGTGATTAAAAGAGAAAATAGAAAAAATAATAAATGTCGGTCGCAAAGCAAAGCTTTATTGCATTGGTAAAAAATGATTTATGAATTTCGTTAAACACCAGAGTCGCCGAATATTGTAAACACCGAGTTAAGATCTCAATACCTAAAACAATCATATGGCAATATTACAGGAGGACTATACTTTGTCCAATTGAATTAAGACGAAAGTTTCCAAGGCTTAAAATCGTAGATAAAACATGAACTCACTTCAATACAGAAGCCAAATAGTGGACTTCTCAGAGTGAATCGGTGCTAATTAATTTTAAACTGGATTTGTCAGCCAAGAATGAGATGGCGACTTTATTTTTTGTTGGAATTTACAGGGCGAAACCCACATTAACCACCTTCGTATAAAATAATAATCAAATCGATTTTAAAAGGATTTGAAAGAAAATAAACATAACTGCCTAAGATAGACTTTCTTTTGCAGCACAGAAATGTTAGGGTGCACAAATATGTAGAAATGAATTCATGAGATGACATATAAAACTTCCTTCTCGATGCTATTATCCTTATTTATCCTTGATTGATTATATCTTTTTTTTTTAAATGAGGAAATGACTAGGCAGAAAGTGACTTTGTAACGACCAAAAGTCCAGAGTCGTTTTTGGTCACACATAGAGCTGTTTGACAATATTCACGGGTCAAGCCCGATCTTTTATTGTAAACGTATTGAATAAGAGAATGAATTTATATTTAAATTGTTATATTTTCCCCAATGAATTTATCTCGTTAAAGAGTCATTTACTAAAAATATGAATTCATGTATTTATTTATATACACATGTAATTGTAAGCGTTTATGATGACGTAAGATTTACTTAGTTCTAGTTATTATTGTAAGTAGCCAAGAGGGCATACGAGTATTTAATTAGTAACATTGATATTAAAAAACTGGCTGTAGCTCGGTGGTGAAAACAGCCATCGGCTGTGGTGTACTTACTACCGAAGTAATGTAAGTGTGTTTGTGCATTGGTGTGTGGTAGGAAAAAGAGTATAAAAGCGCAAACATCAATCAGAATAGATCAATTGGTGTGCGACCGGCAACAGGAGCAAAGGTAAATATCTTCTTCTACTTTTTTATTTATTTTTTGGACTGGTAGTCAGGGTATAGATAAGGCCGTGGTAATACCCAGCCGAAGCTATACCCTGAGACAGGACAGAACTGCGACGCAGCGACCACAAACAGAGCCGTGGTAATACCCAGCCGAGTTTGTGTCCGCAGTCGCCACTAATTTTTAAGAATCTTAATGGACTGAATCCTTAAGGGATTCTTACCAAAAAAGTCATCAGTAAATTAAAAAATTATTTTTTCGATATTATCTGCAAACAAATTGAAAATGTTGAAAATTATTGAAACGAAATTTTCTGAAAGTTATTTAATTAAAAGAAAGATTATTCTTCAGTAGTTTTTGTGTCCTAAAAAACTAAGTGAAGGTTGTTATAAATTTACCTAAAAGTCTTGTAAATAGCTTGTTATTGCCCTTTCTCGTCTATACTTGTCCGCTACTTATTTTTTAACTCATGAGTTTAATTCAATATCAAACAGCACAATGGGCATTGTTTTTTAAGTTATTACTATATGATTTAATACAAGAGAAAATAAATAAAAAATTAGTGAACTTAATGAATTAAAATAAATTCAATTCTTAAAGTTCATTAATTTAGTTTTTACCCAAACATAACTTGCCAGCTTATGGCTTAGGCCAGTTAAAGACTGAACTTATCAAAAGTAAGCAGCCCATTTTCATTGTTAACAAAATTTAAAAAGATTATTTAACAGAGCTGACTACTCTAATCAATTGTAATAAAAAAATAATAATAATTCCACAAGATTATAACACTAATGTAAGAACTCATATTAGGACACTACTAAAAACATTATAATTTTAAAGTAGTTTTGTTATGACTTTTAAATTAATTTTTCTAAATGAGCTCACAACCGTTGTTGTTAACCAAAAAGAAAACAGAAATCACACAATTAAAAGATAAGATTCATGTTTGAGAAAGTTAACTCCGATGAGGAAACAACCACAGCAAGTGAAAAGAACACAAGTCAAGAATTAAAAACCTTAAAGTTAAAGACGAATTCCTAAGGGGAAATCAAAATAAATTATTAAAAGTATTTTGTTAACAAGAATATAAAGGTGACTTTTTAATAAGTTTGAGACAAATTCTTTAAATAGTCCCAAGGCAGTTTATAATGAAAAGATGCAAAACAAAAGAAGTGGCATTATTTAATAAAAAAACAGGTTCGAGAGTGAAACAAAAGTTTGTAAATAATTTATTGAATTTTAAAATTACTTTAAAATATGTAGAAACTTAAGAAATTCATTTATTACACAAATGTAAAAGTAAAGTCGTGCATCTTTCGAATTTATTTATAAAATATTTTTAATAAAATATTTATTTATAAAATGATAAATATGGTGTGGAATGAATAAAGAACCTACTTATAGTCGTTCAATTGTTTTACTTTAAATAAATGACAAAAAATTTAATTTGATATTAGATAAAATTTTTAAGGCATTTAATATCAGATTATTTCAATTTTATATACACCAGAAGATACCTTAGCTTAGTAGTTAATTGCATGCAGCCACCACGATACTCCCAAAGAGCCAACCTCAATAATCATTCCGAGAAACATCTAAAAGGCTAAAGAGACAATTAGCGGGACTCTGGGGCTTACTGATTCACATGGAGCTTTCAGTTGACTCCCTGCTTGCCTTCAGGGGATTGGGCTTCCTGATACCACCGAACGACACAAGTCTAAATGGTTAAGTAATTCATAAACACTGATAAATATGCCCTCGAGAAGGAGGGGAGCTATTGCGAGATGCTAACAACTCAATTTTGGCCTATTATTGACGACGTAGATATTGCTGACATTTCGTTTCAACAGAAAGGTGACAAATATCACACAGTCAATGAAACGATCAATTTATTGCACACCAAACTTACCGATCGCATAATATTACGACAATCAGCAATTATGTGACCAGCCAGATCGCGTGATGATTTAACGCACTAGATTAATTTCGCTTTCAGCCTTAAAACTCATAATCCGTGATGTGATTAACGATATAGAACTGTCATTTTGCCGAAATGTGATTAAAAACTTTGGTGAAAGAATCGTCATTTGTTAGCGTGGTCATGGTGGAGATTTGCCAAGTATAATTTTTTATTCATAATTGCCAAATTTTTCTCTTCGTAATGCAATAAAAATTTGAATCTTCTTAATCTAATTAATTAATTGTTTTATTTGGTTTCAGAAAAAAACTTCTTTTTGAAAAACCCTTTACAGTTAAAATCTTTTGTGTTTTTTTTTTTTGGTTTCTAACTAGTCTTGAAAAACAAAAAAACTTTCAAATTGCGTATTTCAAAATCAAGCCACAGTAAAAAAGTCCCACACTAACGAAAGTTATTGGACGCTGTTAGTCAAACTTTACAAAAAATATTAAAAATCTTAGTTTCAATATGATTGTGAAAAAAATGAAATATTTTAATGAAAAAATTGAAAAAAAAAGAAATGGAAATAACATAAAACAACAAGAAGCTGCAGAATGTTGTAGAGGTTTTTTTTAACTTTTTTTGATATGGTTGCTTATTAAATGTTTTATAACTTTTTTTGCTTTTTTATGATTTCTTTTGTTTTACAAATGCGTAGAAATGATCTTAAGAAGTTTTTAAAAGTACAAAACCATACATGAATAAAAAAAACTTATTTTATTTATTATTAATATTATTTTTATTAATTTTTTTCCTCAAAAATGTTTATGTCAGCTTTTTGAGGGGAAACCAATACAGAAATTGTGATGTATGCATTCATTTAGTTTTTATATTCCTATTTTCTTAAAGCCTTTCTACCAAAATAAATCATAATATTTTAAATTAAACCTTTGCAAATTAGAATATTTTCTTATAATTTAGCATTGTTACTTTTATTTCTTTAATAAAGATTTTATTTTTAGAGTTCTTTTATTGCAATATAAGTATATGTAACGCTTTTAAATTGAAATTAAATTACAAGAATTATTTATTTATTCGCACACACGCAAAAATTAATGATGATAACTTACCTCCTTAACATAAGAACTGCTTTATTCTCTGTAATCGACAGCCTATCTTGCATATGCAAGAAAATATTACATCAACATCATCACATACAGCGTGGCTTTCTGTTCTCTGTTAGTTGTTTTTGTTTTCTGATTTTTTATCGTATTTCTTGGAATTTTAAGAAATTTTATAGTTTTCTTGTATTCATACGATTCCTTAAAAACTACTTAAATTGCAAAACACTTTTGTTTAGCGATAATTGTTTACTTAATTAAACATATAAGCGATACATATAAATTATAGAGCTTCCTTGAATTATGGTTATCGTATGTTACTTAAAAAATCCATTCTAAATATGTAATACTCACTGTTATCACATTGGTACTACACGATATTAGCAGGCCTGACGTTAAGTTTTGAAAAAATAATCACTTAATTCTGCAATCATGTTTACTCGTCAATCATTGAGCAGTCAGAATATTAAATAAGCATCACTAAGTGTTTTAATTTATTAAGTTATTTACCTCTAAAAAATATAATTCAGGGAAAATAAGAAATTAATAAACCACCGTACTGACAATATAACTCCGTTAGAGAGTCTACTGAAATTACATGTATTCTTCCTGTATGAGTTGTTAAAAAAATCTTCAAAGCGAATTTCGTAGTTACATTAAGGTAATCAGCTCAATGGAGCTATAGCCATCAAAGATAGCTCATTTTGAAATGAGTGAACTGATATAAAATAATGGTAAAGATATCGGCTATATACACCAAAACATGCTTTTTATTAAATTATAGTTTTTTCTTGTGAAATATTTTAAAAAATATTTAAAATTTATGACGGCACCCGGTAGGAGATTTGGAAAGCGGGTAAGGTGAAGCTGGAGCAAAGCTTAACGCAAAACACACTCTCGGCGATTTATTCAAGCAAATGCAAATAAATCTATAGGACTTAAATGCCTACTCTCATTGTATGGAAGTTTTAAATGGCTGCATTAAATTCTGCTGGTGTCTTACCCCCCGGGGGCACATTTATCGGTCTTTATAGAATACTCGACTATCTAGACCTGTGCAACTGGGGAAAAAGGGAGCCCAGTCCCCTGAAGCCAGAGAGGGAGACAACTGGAAACTCCACTTTATTTCCACGGGGATCAGTGAGCCGCAGAGTTCATTATTTGACTCTTTAGACTTATAATAGTTCTCTGGCTGATCATTGAGGTTGGCCCCTATATGGGAGCATCGTGGTGGTTGTGGTTTCGCGGCCCCATAACAGTATAATGGTTATTATGGTGGCCAGGATCATCTCACTGATAATGACACGCAAAGTGAATAATCCAGTCCAGTGAGCATGCTTGACATGTGTTCTGGACAGGAGTTGGAAAGTCTCCAACTCTTTAGCAAGGTGTGATGATTTGCAGACCTGTACTGAAATCATTAAAGTTGCAACTAGGTGGTTCTGTTGCATAGAATTATGGCTTCGGCTATCTAGGACGCATGTATGACGTTCCAAATTATACAATAGTGGTTTGTCCACCATCTGATTAAGACTAATGGTCAGGCGCGGATGTAAACAAATCACACTCTGCTGGTGTCTAATTTCCTCGTTTTCTTTAAATACATCATTTGTAATTAATATATTCTTCTTAATAAAAAATGTTAAAAACAAATATAAAAATCGTATTAATTAATTTATTTATTATCTAAAAGATAAATAATAAATGGATGTTTGCTGATAAACTTCTACATCACTCGACCGATCGTGATGAAACTTGATATGTATGAGTAATGTTTCATAGACTATACATTTTTCTGTAACTCGCCACTAGATATCGCTGTGGAACAATTTTTTGAAAGCATTCTTCTATTACGCTGCGCAATTCTAAGTTCGTTAATTTTGATTCTGTCAAAATATTGAAACAGCAGCGATACAGTAACATAGTTTTTTCGTTGGCCTTACAATAAAACTGATTTCGACGAGAGTAGATAATAATTAGTGATTTTAACTATCTTCAATAATAAGAAATTGTGATTATGACTTTAACAGTGAGTATTGGTGAGAATATTTTCTTCGTTTGTTTTTAGGCGCTGCATCATATCCCGGATATTGCTAATAATTTCAAGAACCACGACTGGCTTTGCGAGCGAACTATTTTAGCTGCGACCAATGATGATGTCTACTGCATCAATAAGATTTAATTGAAAATTCTTAGAGCGGTCAGGTAATAAAAATCTATTGGCATTGTTACAGAAGAAGACCAAGCTGTCAATTATTCCGTCGAATTTCTCCATTCATTTAAGCCTACAGGAATGCCACCGCATGTATTGATGTTGAAAGTTGGCTCGCCAATGTGGCTTCTTCGGAATCTCAACATGCGCAAGTTGTGCTACTGAACCAGACTTTCCGTAAAAAAGTTGACGCCGAATGTGATTGAAGCGACGATAATCTGTGGCAAATGAAAATCAGCCCCACTAATTTGCCACTCACATTCAAGCGTTTTCCGTTTTCTGTGCGTCTCGCTTTCTCAATGACAATCAACAAGTCCCAAAGACAGTCGCTGCGAGTTAGCGGCTTGCATTTAGAAAATCCATGTTTTTCTCATGGTCAACTATACGTCGCTTGCTCCCGAGTTGGAATCCCAAAAACTCTATTTATCTACACACTAAATGAGAAGACCAAAAATATTGTGTATCCACTCGCTTAACAATAGATTTGTTTTATTATCACAAGTTCCTTTCATCATATAGCAAAAATATTTTTCATAGATATTGATAAAAAAAACATCTATATATTTTTTCATCAATTCTGTATAACTCAGCACATACTAGATGGTAGATTACATACATATATAGGCATCCATTTTTATATATATCTAGGTGCGTAGAGGTAAGGCAACATCTGTTGCGGTTCGGCTGGTATTATATAATTTGAAATAAAAATTAACAAGTATAAGGAGTTATTTAGCTATTAACTTTTTTTTTTTTTTTTTTTTTTTAAAGAGAAGTAGCACTTCAGGCAACAATGCCTATTTAGTCAAGTACCGTGCTACCTTCTTTAGGAAAGGGATAGAGAAGAAATGAAACAGGTGGTGAAAGCAGAAGGATAGTCGGAAATTAACTGCCGTATAAAGACAGCAACAGCGACCAGTGACTATGCCTTCATCGACGAGCAGCTCAACCGACAGTCAATTTTTATCTTTTGTAGTGAAAAAACCAAGGTCTTCGTTGGGAATCGAACCCACAACCCCCATATTTACAAGCTAGTACTCTACCTCCTAGCCTACAGGGGCACCACCATTATTTTCACAATAAATTCAAAAACGAAGTTGTTTCTTTTTTTGACTTGATAAAAACTTTTTTTGTTTTGTTTCTAATTTTAAAACTAAAGAAATTATTATTTTACTGCCCTGGAATTTGTGCGGTATATTAAAAGACGTTGATTGTTTTGCCAAAATATAAGTGCGTTAGGAAGTAAAAATTCAAGTTAAAACAATGTGTGCACTTCTGTTTATGCTCCACATTTCGGAGCATTTACCTTTGTTTCTTTGTTAATGTTTGACTGAAGTGTGTATTCATATGTATGTATACCATGTACCTGTGTATGAGAATCTACATAAGAGCATATATATGCTTGTGTATCTTATCTTTATATTGGTTTGTAAATAAACAAGAAGGGTTTTTATTTTTGTTTGTGTTTCGTTTTTTCATTTTTTCTCCTAAATTAAAAAATATGAAAAGCACATGTAACCCCTGAGGTTAGAACGGTGTTGATGTTTTCAAGTGAAATAAAATAATATAAACAATTTTTGTTTTTCAGTTTGTTGAAATGTAATAGTTAAAAAAAATATACATTTGTATATAAATATATTTATAAAGGAGGCCCTAAAATTGATACATAATCTGATTGAAAAAGAAAGCACTGCTTTTAATAACGAATTCAAGGCACATATTACAGAAAAATTTGTCAATTAATTTTTCCAATTACTTTAAAGGGGTAGCTTATATCAGCCAAACCTTTCTAGAAAGAAACATGATCTTGGGTAGCAGGGAAGACAACAGTTTGAGAAAAATAAAGCATATGGTATCACTATGTACAAATAAGCTGGCATAAGCCACCAGCGAAATGAACCTCATCACCTGTGTTTTCAAAAACTGAAATTTACTTTTTCGTTTTGCTTGTAATAATATTTTTTTAGAAACTTTTACCTTTGATCAGTTTTTTTCGTAGTTTTTAAGAGAAAGAATACAGAAGTTATTAGTTATAACTTCTTAGAATTGGAATGGTGCAGAAAGTAGAATTGGTGAAATAGGTAAGAATAGCGATTTAGTGTATAGGCTCAACTATAATATGCATATGCAGGCTTAAGCCAACTTAAACAACTGTGCAAACACCTAACAATCATATGTACTTAACTAAACTTTTCGTCAAGTTTCGTCAAATGTCAATTGCATAAGCAAAGTACAAAACTTATCGCACATTCTGTACGGAAACAGCTGATTTTGCATTGTATTATAGATACATCAGTAAACAAATTCCAATGGAGGGCTATAAATATTTTATCTGAATTGAATAGAAAATGTAGAGAAAAAATAGCTTATATGACAAAACAGACGCATTTTATTATAACGGCAATTCAAAGGAACGAGGGCCTTTAAACATTATATTTTCTTTTCCATTTTTTTAACAAACAATTTGCAATAAAATTTAATTTTTTATTGCTTATAAATTGAATGACACAGTTGCATTTTTTACTACTTTTGGCCCAAATAATACATATAGCGATATAAGCACAATATAGCCACGTAAAAGTCTTCAATGATTCGCTTAAACATTTGACAGACTTTTCGTCCAACTTTTGACATTAGCTTAAGCCAGATTATGCGTATTATAGTTGGGTCGTATTTCGTATGTATGCAGCGTGTTTGGTGTTAGTACATATTATTAATGCGGACGATTTAATGCAATTTAAAGTGGACGATTAAATTCTGTGGCATAGTACTATCGAAGAAGGAAACTATGTGTTATACATTAGAATGTTAAACCATAATGTAAATCAAATTGAATTGAATAACTTGACGGTGGGGAGAGTAATGAACTCAAACCCCCAAATCAATAAAAACTAAATAGTCAACTTCAAAGTTTAAAGAATGCTACAAAAATAAGTTTAGTAAAGAGACTAAATGATTGTGTATCACCTCAAAGAACAATTGACTAATTGACGAGACGTCTTATCTATATCACCCCTGAAGCTGTTAGCTTAGTTTTTCATATAAATTATATTCTCTGCATCAGCAGTTTAAATTTAAGTATAGACGATTCAATAGTAAATCCAAAATCTATTTTAACTGAATGATTTCGACTTTTGTTTTGATATATACCAAGATACCTCACATAATTATGGTGAGGAACAATGTGATTATTGATTCGAACGGGTGAACAATTATCTCTTCGCAGGGTGAAAGTCACATGAATGCACTTTTGAACCTTCACTTTAATTCTCCATAATTTTAACCACAACTCCAACTGAGTTATATGTTGCTGAAGATTTATTGAGGCTTGATAGGAGTTTTCGTGCGAACTTAGACACGCTGTATCATCAGCAAACGTAGAAGTGTGGACAGTTTCACTTACAGGCATATCGCAGGTATATATCAAATATAAAACTGGTCCAAGAATGCTACCTTGTGGTACACCTGAGGAAATTGGTTTGGATACACTTACGAAGTCTCCTTCAACAACAGCAAATTTTCGTCCAATTATGTAGCTTTTCAGTAGGTTGCTCATATTACAGGGCACGTGAGCGGTCAGTTTTAGAAATAGACCTTCATGCCAAACTTTGTCAAAAGCCTGTGAAACATCAATAAAAATAGCTGAACAATACTTCTTCTCTTCAAAAGTCCTTCTTATCACCTGAACCAATCTATGGGTTTGCTCAATTGTGCTATGTCTACTTCTAAAACCAAATTGATGGTTTGGGATACACCCACTATCCCTTAGCATTGGAGACAATTTATCCATAAGCAACTTTTCGAAAACCTTTGAAATAGTTGGTAATAGACTTATGGGTCTATATGACTCGGTTTTGGTTAGGTCTTTACCCGGTTTTGGAATCATTTTAACTTTAGAAATCTTCCAGTGGTCAGGATAGTATTCAAGCCGTAAAATGGCATTAAAAATGAATAGCATGATTCTGACTGCAATATTGGGAAGCTCCTTCAACATTTTGTTACTTATGCCGTCCATACCAGGAGCTTTTTTCGGATTTACTTCAGAAATTAGCTTTTGTACCTCACGCAACTTAAACTTTAAGGGTCGAGGAGGTAATCCAACTACGCTTGGCAAACTAACATCATCAGTACATATGTGTGGGGTGAATACATCTTTCAAGTAATCGGCAAATAAGTCACCTTTTTCAGCGTCCCTTCTTGCCCAATCTCCACTGATATTACGTAGGGGTGGCTTGTACTCAACGTATAAGCACAATATAGCCACGTAAAAGTCTTCAATGATTCACTTAAACATTTGACAGACTTTTCATCCAACTTTTGACATTAGCTTAAGCCATATTATGCGTATTATAGTTGGGTCGTATTTCGTATGTATGCAGCGTGTTTGGTGTTAGTACATTTTATTAATGCGGACGATTTAATGCAATTTAAAGTGGAAGATTAAATTCTGTGGCAAAGTACTATCGAAGAAGGAAACTATGTGTTATACATTAGAATGTTAAACCATAATGTAAATCAAATTGAATTGAATAACTTGACGGTGGGGAGAGTAATGAACTCAAACCCCCAAATCAATAAAAACTAAATAGTCAACTTCAAAGTTTAAAGAATGCTACAAAAATAAGTTTAGTAAAGAGACTAAATGATTGTGTATCACCTCAAAGAACAATTGACTAATTGACGAGACGTCTTATCTATATCACCCCTGAAGCTGTTAGCTTAGTTTTCAGCAGTTTAAATTTAAGTATAGACGATTCAATAGTAAATCCAAAATCTATTTTAACTGAATGATTTCGACTTTTGTTAGTTTAAATATTATATGCAGCTTTTGATAAGTAATTAAAAATAGTATTCAAATATTCAAGAAGAGCTGCTAAATTAATAGCAATATATGTATGTTCCAAGAAGTTATCAACGGCCACTATTCTCAGTTGTTTAAATAAAACAGAATCTCGATTCTTGATTCCTTAGCATAATCAATTCTAGAGGGCTTAAGTACGTTTCAGATTTTTGTTTAATTTCATTTATTTTGAGAGTACTTCTTTATTCAAATAGTGCTAGACTATGATAATTATATATAATGTTACATTTAGTTCTTTTAATAAACGTTTTTTATATCGAGTTAATTCATTGCAAAATAATAACACACCACTTTAGAGTTTTAAATTAAATTAAATAATTTATTTATACACAAAATAAAAACATGGTAACTTTGTTGTCGTTACTTAACGAAGACTCAACTTGAATTACTTTCATTTGCCCAGCAAGTGGTGCGGTGGTGTTTATATAGTTGTTTTAAGCAGTTCACGCATTTGTAAGAATATTCTACTTTAACATTACGCGATATTGTTGTTGTTATTATCATTCAGTGTAAGCATCTGTTTGGCTGTGCGTGTGTGTGTTTTTTTTTGTTCTGTGTTAGCTGTTTTCTGTTGTTTAGCTTATTTCGTGGAATTTCCTTAGGACACGTTGTTGTGTGCATAAGATTTCTTAGAAAGCTACGTTGTAAGATCAACAATTGGTCTTTTCATTTACTTTTTTTTACTGATAGTTACTTTCTTTAAAAACTTAAACAAATCATCTTCGTAACAATATACATATTTTGTGAATATTTAGCATAACACTTTAATACTAAGATAACATTGAAAATTATAAGAAAGCTGTGTTAGTTGAAGGGTGCACACAGTGATCATTCATTCATTTCTTATGTTCAGCTGCTAAAGTAAAATGTATACTTGATGTTAGACTTCCATAAATATATGCAGTAGATTAGTATCCTTTTTTCATTTAATTTACAAAAATTCCATAAAATTCGCCAAACAATTCATGCGTGACTTTTGGGTTACTACAAACATTTTAAATATTATACAAAATAAATCCGTATTATAAATATACTTTATTTTTAATATTCTAAATGCAAAACTTTGAAAACTTTTAATACAAAATATCTTTTGCAAAATTAAGCTTATTAAAATAAGAGTTTTTACCAATTTTCATAATTCAACAAAACTGGCTGATGTATGGAAATTATATTTGTATTCGTGTTAACGCTAATAAATATTTGCTAAAATATTTTTGTTTTTTACATAGTTACTTAAAATTATTTATTTGTAAAAAATGTCATACCTTCCAATGAAAATCGTCGTTACTGGCTGCTTGTTTGTTGTGATTGGCAAACGCTTTTAATGCGATAACGTCATCTAGATAGTACTATCTAATAGATAGCTCTTTTTAATGTAAAATTCCAATACACGAAAGGTGTTTTGTTATGCAAAAATTCTTGAACTTCAAGACTGTTAGCGATTTATGAAATCCCTTACTAATTATTTGTAATTTTTGTAATTAATGAAAAGAAATTAGCAAAATAGCAAAGGATAAAAATAAATAAGCAGTTTCTACCAAAATAAAAAAAACGACTCAAAAATAATGAGCAACAGAAAAATATTCAATTCTGTTGTTGTTGTTTTCTTTAATCTAGAACTTATTTTAAGCTTAAGAAGAGAAAGAAGTGGTAAAAATTTTCTTGGACAGATCTTGTATTGCAATGTGACATAATATTTTCTTCTATTAGTTGTTGTAGGACGTAACTAAATAAGCCTTGGTGTTAGCAACTAACTTCCAGTTTCCATTATTTTTGTTGAATTGTCTTTTTTGCCTTTAGATTGATTATACTCCATAACCATGACATATACAGTATTAAGATTTAAGCACTAAATTCACGAAAGAAAATATTTATAATAAATACGTTAATTAATTCGGCTTAAGTTCAGTCAGTTTTGTTGTAAGTTTTATAGTTTTACTAAGAAAGCAACAGTAAAATTATACACCCGTAAAATATGATGCGGGATTTTCTGCAACTGTACATTCATCACTAGCATTTTTTGCAATTAATTTTTCCAAGGACTTGACTTTTGTTTATGCAGTTTAAAAATGCATTTCAAAACTTTTGTTTTAAAATACACTTAAAATCTAAATTATATTACACAAATATGTAAATAGTAGAATTTTAGTTTTATAACTAAAATAACTAAAAATTAAATTAAATTATTATTGTAAGTTTACCCATTTAATTGAGGATTGTATAAAATTTAAAACTTAATTTATTTTTATTATGATGATGTATGTTTTGCCATGTAAATTTGTAATTTTATACCTTTAATAAATAAATTGTGATTATTGCTGTGGAATGGAGAAATTAAAAATTTAGTTTGGCTATAGCCTTTTCAGTACTGGCGTGTAGCGGGCTAGACATTTTTTAAACGTATCTTTTAAAATTGTAGACGATTTTACTAGTGTATGGCCATTTGTGAGGCCAGCTGCAGGCGTCGTTTTTTTAGCTCTTTTATTAATATTTAAACTATCTGGCATCTTTAAAAGCACATGTGGAAAATTTATTTACTGTTTCCCTAGTGGTCAGCTTCTGCATAGTAGCTCCAAAAAAAGTTAATTTTTTTACGGTTTTAGGTGATTTTTATTCCTAGTTCGTTTTGTTTGATTAAATAGACTTGTTTTCGTAGTCGTACTTTTAAAGGTAAGCATGTTGATATAAATTGTGGCCCATAATTGATGAAAATGTATTATGTCCAGCCGGCTGCACGTTTGTACTAAATGGCTGCGCTCTTTGAGATATTGATATTGAATTTGCTAAACTTTCTTTTAGAGAAAGGCACTTTTGCCACAGGAATCATACAACAAAACAGATTGCCCTAAGATCAACGATCGAAACTGTCCACGGACAAGATGCTTTTCACAAAAGGAAGAGGCAATTTTGATGAATTTATTAGACAGGACATAAAATATCAGTTATTAAGTGGATGGATAACAAATCGGTATATTTTTTTTTCAAAGAGAAGTAGCACCTCAGGCAACAATGCCTATTTAGTCAAGTACCGTGCTACATTCTTTAGGAAAGGGATAGCAAAACAGGTGGTGAAAGTAGAAGGATAGTCGGAAATTAACTGCTGTATATAAGACAGCACAGCAACCAGTGACTATGCCTTCATCGCTGAGCAGCCCCACCGACAGTCAATTTTTATTTTTGTAGAGAAAAAAAAACACCAAGGTCTTCGTTGGGAATCGAACCCACAACCCCCATACTGACAAACTATTACACTACCTACTAGCCTTCAGGGGCACCTATTTATTTAGCCTCTACTGCGATCGCATCAACTTGTCGACAAAAAAACTATATTGCTGTTGATTGGTATTAGGAGTTATAGTATATCAATGGCTGTTGTTGATCTTGCAGATAGGCTTATAGCATATTATCGTATTGCGATTCCTAACAAAAATTGGCCCATAAAAGTGTTTTGGCACTTTGTTGATGTAGTTATATCCAATTGTTGGATTACAGACAGAAAAGACAAATTTGCCTGTGGTGCTAGTAAAAAGGAACTAATGGACTTACTAGATTTTTAGCTTTACATTGAGCAGTGTTTCTCTGCTTGCACCAGTATTATGAAAGTAACCAGATCACCCCACAAGTTAAGTTGCCAAATCCACTGCCACCAAAGGATGTCCGGTTATCTGAAAACAGAAATCTGCCTGTATACGAAGTCGAAGATAAAAATAAATATACGAAATGTCGTAAGGAGGACTGCAAAAAAAAAACGCGATTCAAATGCACTTTCTGTAAAATATTTCTTAATATTTTCTTTTGAATTTCACTCTTAAATATGCAATTCATAGGTATTTCAAAAACTGTTTATTGTTTTTTTACTGACTTGTAATAATTTAAAAGATAGTTTTTGTTTGATTCTTTTAATAAAATGAAATTGGTCTAAATCTACATCCAACTTTATTCTTTCCAAATGTCCATAAGAAATTCAAATTTTTAGTGGCAATTTCGAAATCCTAACAAAATTCGCAACTAAAATAAGAGTAAAATTAATAAAAAAAAAATATTCTAAAAACCCTTTAACAGATGTTTTTAAAACCATTAACAAATTTTTTTCAAATAATGATATTTTTTAAACGAAAAATATTTTCAGGTTCTACTTAAATATTCCCTGCAATAATGTGTTGCAAAAACCAAAGAACTCACAACAATTTGTATCTTAATTTGCCAAATGGCAACAAAATGTCAAAGTCAAGTTGACAGTGTTATAGTACAAGAAACAAATTACAAATGCTGCTACAAGGTCTAGTAATAAAGACTAATGCATGCATTATAAGTCTGTATGTGTACAAGTATGTGTGCTGAGATAAAGATACTTCACTACAATGAGTGAGTAATAATAGTTCTATATGTTTGTAACACTGATGCCACATCTTTTGTGGCATATACTTGGCGGAAGGGTATTTTATTTCTTCCTTTAATAGCACAGTGTAGTTGTGAGTTTTGAACTCTGAAAACTTGTACTTTATTTTTATTTTGTAATAGTGACTATGCTGGCGGTGACAGTGATGTAAAGACATCATGCAGACAGCAATAGTAAGAATAACAAAAAGCATAATAACAACTTGGCATCAACAACAACAACTACTAAACCTATAATAGATACCGTATCTTTTTAAGTACTTTTGTGTATTTAAATATATGTAAGTACTTTTATTAATGCCTTTTTTTGTTATTTCGTCATTCGTATTCGTTCAAATGTAGTTAGGTTATGTAATCGTTGATTATAATTTTATTTTCTAATACTATTTTTAATAAAAATTAACGAAAAATATATGTATTTCTACTAAGATATTTTCCTAAAGGAATTCTATAACATTTAAGATACATCTAAACTTAATTTGTTGAATATGTTACAGCTGACAAGGTTATATATAGTTTAGATAAATTTAAATTATAACCTTGTGAAATTACCGTTACTATTAGCATATCTTTAAAGTTTAAATTATTATATGTTTTTGATTTTACAACGAATTCTATGTAAATTTGCAGTTTCATCCTATTACGGCCCTAAAAATAGGACCATATTTGTGAAAATAATTTTACCATGGGGATATTCTTTTTATTTTAAAAGTTTTTACTCCTGTTTATGGCAGGTTTAATAATAAAGGCCATAATGATCAATATAATGACCTCTATGGAAACACCTATTAAATTTAACATTCAAAGTTATTTTTATAGCAGACTTTATCTGTGTAAATTATAAATGCCTACTAAAAAGAGTAATGCCATATATGTTAAAATCATGGCAGTATGGGAACAGCCTTTACTTTTAGTTTTATTTTTAATTTTTTAAACTTATCCCTAAAGCCAACATAAAAATATTTCAACTGCATATTTTTACCTATTTAAGTCTTTAAGACATTAATTCTTTATAGTTGTTGTAGCAGTTCGTGCAAATTTTATTTCATTAATTTTTATAATCTTTAATAATATATCTTCGCTATTCTGGAGATGGATTGGTCTGTGACAAATCGAATGATATTGCTGCGAAATCAATAAGGTTAGCTTTTACGCGTTATATATGAAATTCTAAGAAATTAAACTAAATCCTTTCATTCTTGAAAATTTGCTAAATCTTAAGCTCTTGTATTTATCCCTTTTTCCACCCTCTTGTTTTGTGAAGTAGAAAAATTTAACACTCTTCGTAAATGGTGTAATCTTTGTTAGCAGTAGATAAAAGTTTTTTTTTTATATCCACTTTATTTTATTTAATCTTTCGCAAGTCCTTTTACCACAATACCAGAAAAAGCAAAAGCAACAAATATTGCGCTGTCAACAGGAAATAAACAAATCGTGTACAGGATAGAGAGAGCAAAATGAAAATTAAACGAAAGAAAATTGCAACAATAGTGAAGGCAAAACAATTTTAAATGCTATTAAGGCAGGCAGGATAACCAAGATACTCTAGCATGTCTCTATAACGTGATACATTCTCATCAACGTGGTTGGATTTATCAAAATGTCATTCGTGCTATAGCAAATTGTTCACTTGTTTTACCGGACTTTTTTTTTAATAGCATCCTTTTAAACTCTACAAAACATAAGGACTTTGTTTTAGAGATTTGTTTTTTTTTAATTTTTTTTGCTTTTTTTTGCTGTTTTTATTTATATATTTATATTGTATTTTGTGTCATCCTATATCCTTTTTGCTTGTGCAAGAGTATTTGTTTTTTTTTTGCATTGCGTGTAAGCTCATAGTTGTTTAAACAATTTCATCACCCACTTCCGTTTGGTATTAAGCGTTTGACAAATTAAACAAAAACAAAATACAAGACTAACAAAGAAAATATCACGTGAAGGAAAATACGCAGCATTGAGATGGATGTGTCTATGCTATCAAAGATTTGTATCATATTCCTTCTCTTTCCGTCTCCTACAACAACACTAATGGGAAAGTAATTGGTATAATGTTTTCAGCAAAAGCTAAAACCAAATACTCAGAAAAAATATAAGTAACGAACACGATAAGTGGAATAAATGGTTATTTTAATGATAATATACAAGAAGTGGATCAATAAATTTCCTTATTCTATCCGCCATATTTCTATTTCTATCCATTAAAGTCTAATATCTATTTTTTTTTATATTTTGATCTAATTTAATATGAAATGTATTTGGAATATTTGACATAGACAATTTTACCTCAAATCTTATCGTAACTTTGTATTGCTCTATCTACCCTTATGCACAGTTCTAAATTTTTGAAAAAATTTTTTGCAATAGAATAAATGGTAAAAGAAATCCAATAATAACGTGACTTGATGACATTAAAATGTAACGCAAATTATACAGAATTCTAGGATATTATTAGTATAGCTTAACGAAACCAACTAAAAAAGTTTTAAGACTCATTTTTAAATTGCAAAAGCAAAAGTCGAGCGATTTGTAAAGGGGATACTAATAGATACTTTTTTGTGTGAACTTCGTCTAATGAAATTAATATTAATGGATTATTAATTTTTCTTGTGTTCTTAAATAGAAAAATTGATTGATTGGGTACAAAACCATGTAGATGTGATGAATGTAGAGTTGCCGAAAATTTTATATTATATTTTACGGGTGTATCATTTTTCCTGTTTGTTTCCTTAGTAAAAATTTAAAAATTAAAAGAAAACTGAACTTAAGCCGAATTAATTAATGAATTTATTTTAAATATTTTCCTTTGTGAATTTAGTGCTTTAGTCTTAAAAATGTATATATGATTATTAAGCAGTATAATCAATCTAAGGGCATCTAAAGGAAATCTATAGTAATAATGCGAATTGGGAGCTATTAAAGCCAGCGCCAAGGTTTATTTACTATGTCCTAGAATAACGAATAGAAGAAAATTTCATATCACATTACAATACAAGAACGGAAGTCCAAGAAAATTTTCAAAAGTTCTTTCTCTTCTTAAAAGCATAAAATAAGTTCTAGATTAAAGAAATTACCAACAACAACAAAATTGACCATCTTTCAATGGCTTTTAATATTTGAGCAGTTCGTTTATTCTAGTAGATATTGCCTACTTATAAGCGCTAATGAATCGTTTTTTTATTAATTACAAAAATAAATACAAGTCAATAAGGAATTTTGTTAATCCCAAATTCGTTTCTTTCTTCTTGCTCGGTTTGTTAACAATCTTGAAATTCAAAACCTTTTGCCTTCCCAAAGCGCCGTGACGTGGAAACCAAATCTAAAAAAGTGAAAAATTCGAATTTTAGGCAAGTTAAATTTTCCATAAAAAACTATGTTTTACAATTTAATTAAAATTCAATAGATTTCTCAATACAATTATTCTTAATCTATTATAATTTTTAAATTCAATAAAGAAAGTAACTTTTGTAAGAAACAATTTTTAACAAATGTTTATTACCGTTAACATAAATACCATTACAACTTACATACATCAGGAAATTTTTTAAAAAATAATATATAATAAGTTTAGTTTCGACAAAGATGTTTTGCTTTACAAATTTTTAAAATTTTCTAATGTCAAAAGAGAACTATATTTATAATACCGATTTATTTTTATTTATTTGTTTATTTAAAACTTTTGTAGTGATCCAGCTATAGCGAATGAAATACAATTTAGTGGGCCTAAAAAATTGTCAAAGGCTTGTATTTAAACATGACAGTTTAGACATTTAGTTTTTTTACGTATTACATGCATTGGTATGAATTAAATAACGCACGAAAATCGCATTAAAATAATCTATTATGAAAATTGTGATTCTGCATTTCGTAAAATTCGTGATATTTTTGGACAACATAATCATCCTTCTGAGGCCGCTATTAAGAATTTTGTTGCTAAATTTAATTCGACAGGCTCATTACAAAATGTGCGTGAACCAATTGGTATTCCACCGGGTTGTTCAACTGAAAACATCTCAGCTATGAGCGACAGTATTAAAGCAGATCCAAATTTGTCAATTCCTCGACGCACAGTGAATCATTTTACGAGAAGGCGAAGAAGTCTTAAGGCGAAAGTCGAAGTCGAAGGCGAAAAGTCTTAGTAAATTTTTTATTTTTAAATGAAACAAACTTTGTATAATAGCGTGATTTGTCAGCTATTAGTATAAGAAAACTAAAATGTTTTTGATTGATTTTTGATTTTTAGAAATTAATTTTTTTAGACGCATAACTTTTAAAGTTCGTTAGGGAATGTAAAGGCATTAGCACTGTGTCATAGCTCTAAATGTCCCCTATACGCCTATACCCCAGTGTATACCCGGGACGATCCGACCGTGAACACCAGAACAATTTTTCTGACACTAGGTCGAAAAGTTTTTGCAAAATGGAATTAATTTTTTTTTTATATTTTGCTATTTTATAAGCATTTTATTTATTTTTTAAGTCGCCAAATGATGGAGTTACTGCAAGAAGATTTTTTCCAGAAACTGCAGCATCTATCATAGGAGTAGATTTGGAACTATTAAGGTGATTCAGTATTATTTTAGTATTCTAGCATGCAGCAAAAAAATAAATGCAAGAAATTTGGAGAGTACGCCAAAAAATAGCTATACTTAACAACAAAAAATATTTTTGGAGATATATGCCATCCACAGTTAATGAAATTTTGTACCATGGGGAACAAATAATTAAACACAATATGTTACCAATAGAAAATCTATCTGAAGAAGCGTAAGAAAAACGAAACAAAGACTATAGATTCTTTCGCGAGCATAACACAAGAAAAATTTCTAGTTACTGTACTATTGAAGATTTTATTGCTATTTTATTATGCACATCAGATCCCTATATGTCCACTATCTGGCAAAATGGAAAACTACTTCTATTGAACTAGACGTAGAAGCTGATGAAAATCAAGGCTTTATAGAAGAAATATTTACTAAAGCTGTTTAATTAATAGTAATTTTTCGAAACACAAGAGTTATCTGTATGTATTTCATCCTTTTAAAATTTTTATATATTAATAAAATATTAATAAATTTACAATAAAAGTTTACATATACGAATAGTTTATTTTGGATTTAAATACCTTGATCTAATGAATATATTTGTTATGTTTGCTTAATGAGCTAATTTTTAACTCAAATTATTTAAAAAAACAACCTTTGGCCTTCGTACTAAAAATTTCACGGTGGCCAAAATTTGGCCCTACCTGGCTAAATTTAAGTTTTTAATAAGTTTAAATTCTAAACGTGACGCAAGATAAAAGACTTTATGTAAAACAAAGTCTTTGAACAAGTTGTACTTACTTTACTTTCGTACCAAAAATCAGCTAAAACTTAGAATGTATTTTAAAACATATCACAACTTTTTATCTAACCGGTCGATTTTAAATTTTAAACGAATGCCTATGATCTCACCTATTAGACAAAAGAAACCGCGTATTAAAATTAGGATCCGTTCAATAGTTATATATTTTTGACCGCCTTCTGGTAAAATGTTCCCACAGTGCAACGTAGGAATTTAAATTTGAGAGCTTACAAGGTTTAACTAACGCAGGAATTGAAGTCAAGCGACCACTCACATCGCCGTAGTTTCGCTGAATGTATTTAGAAACAACCGGCTGATAATAATAGTATTTTCATATGAAGCCTATTTGTACTGGTTAGGGCATGTAAACAAGAAAAATTGCCACATTTGGGCTTCTCTAAATGCTTAAGCGATTATTGAGAAGCCTTTGCATGCTCAGTGGGCCACTGTAGGTTCGCTATGTAATCTGAAGTGTTAAAGGGCCGCTTTTTCGAAGATGAGGCTGGAAATATGGTAACGGTTAATAGATTACGATATCGCGAGATGATAACAACTCAATTTCGACCTATTATTGACGACGTTAATATCACTGACATGCGGTTTGAACACGGACAATTTATTGGAATCCAAATTTTACCATCGCATAATTTCACGACAATAAGGTGTTAAGTCGCCAACCAGATCGTGTGATTTAACACCACTGGATTATTCATGAGTCGGGTCTAATCGAAACGATTTTAGCCTTAAAACTCAAAATCCGTGATGTGATTAACGAAATAGGACCGCTATTTTGCCAAAAAGTGATTGCAAAGTTATGATGAAAAAATCAACATCTGTCAGTGTAGTTGTGGTGGAGATTTGCCAGATCTAATTTTTTGTTCGTAATTGACGAACTCTCTTCGTAGTACAATAAAAATTTGAATTCATCTTAATCGACATTTTTTTGTTTTATTTTGTATTATAAATAAACTTCTTGTTAAAAAACCTTTTAAAATGATTGTTGTTGTCTTATAATTTTATTTTATAATTTATACATATTTAACGAAACCAATCCCCGCAAAAGTCTGATTAAAAGACATTAACATTTTGTAACACTTGTCACTAATAGTAGAGTCAAACCAAGGTGTTTCCTATTCTTTGCTTGAATTGAGAAAATGTTTATAAAAAAATTGTTAGTGCCCATAATAATGTATTTTGTTTTTGTAAAAATAAGTTGTTGATCTAAAGTAATGAATTAATGACGTCTTAAAAATGCTGAAAGGGTAATCAATTAATATAAAATATAATAAATTTAACGTAGTTACTTATTGTAGCATTTCAACAAATGGCATATTTAGATTTTGAAGGTTATTTAAAACAAAAAATTTTAACGATTTTAAACTTAAGCTGTTTTCTACAATTACGGCGGTTAAAAGTTCGCCTTTTTTTGGTTTTTTCAAAAAGTTTTTACGGATTTTAAATAAATAAAAATAAACATAATTAACTAGAACAACACGACGTATGCAACAAAATATATTCAAAATTGAAAAACTTTAAACATTTTTACTATCATTCCTTCTCTGAGTGAAGCCATAAAGTGTTGTGTGTGTGTGTGTGTGTATGTATGTATGTGTGCATTAGCCTATTCATAGCTTAAATCGATTATTTATTTATTGTTAAACGATGTTTCCGTTGCCAGTTGTTATTGTTGTTTTGCAACCAACTTTTATACTTTGCCATTAAATTAGTTCTATATGCAAAACAGCCAGAAAGAAATGCAAAGATAGTGTCAGCAAGAAAGAAAGAAAATATTTTTTATGACAAAACAAAACGGAAATGTTTTCATTCCGGTTGCATATCATTGACACCACAAATGCTACATTACTAAAACCAAAATCGTATAAACTACTTAGGGTGGTTGGCTGTTAGATAACACAACAAAAAGCAAAAATCACAAAACGGCAGTAAAAATAAATAGATCGAATCCCTAAGCGTTTCTAATGAAATATTTCTTCTGCATGCACAATTTATTGTTCCTGATTTTAAAAGAATGTTGTCGAGTTTTGGTTTTATAGAAGAAACTAAAATAAATAGGAGGCAGTTGAAGTACAATATGGGTAAAGTGTTAACGAGAACAGTCTTAAAATTAAAAGATTAACTTAAATAATTTAGAACAAGAATATTGAAATCCTTTGTTGGTCTTAATATAATTAAAAAATTGCTCAAAAGATGAACTCATAATAATCGTGAGCTTCTTGTTAACATTGAATAATTAACAGTTTAGTTTTTTTAGTATTAGTCATTCCATGTGAAATGAGCAAATTAGTAAATGTGATATAGCTCATATTTTAATCCTACGGCCCTAAGTATGGAATTCTACGATACTGTAATTTCTACACGTACCAATTTCGAGCTGCCAAAAAAAAAAAAATTAAAACGTTGTATTTTTAATGCTAACTGCTTAAGCTGTAAAAGTTTTTGTTTAAAATGTAATATCAAATTAGTGAGGTTAAGAGTAGTATTAATTTTTTCCTGAGAAAAAAATAGCCTACTCATGTTCGTTAATACTTATGTAAAACTTCAGAATACCAATTGCCGGAAAATGTTAGTTAATAGTTCTTCTGTACTCTATATTTGAAATAGCTCATATAGATTTTGTTGTTTTTATTATCCAATACTATCTAGGATATACAGGATACAGGAATTGCATACAGTTAATTTTTTTCCATTTCAATTCTAGGTATTTTTATTATAATTTCTTATTTTTAATTATTTTTTTATTTATTTTTATTATAAAAATTATCATGTGTCTTATTTATTTTTCATTTCTTGTATTTTATGTTGTGACTCAAGCCAGATTAATTTCAATATTCTCAAATATATTTAACATCAATTTTTGCAAACTTACGCTTACATGACTATATAACCACAAACAACTCACGATCTTTTGCTTTGCCAACCCCACAAGATGACTTTTTTTGTTCGTGTCACAATTTATCCAGCTCTATTAATTATTTCTGCACTACAAAAAGCTTTCGATTTTAGTTGACATTTATTATTTTATTTATCTATTTAATCGGCGTTTTGGAAGGCATCACTTTTCAAGCGCACATGTATATAATAGTGATATTATTAAGGGTAACGATTTTTCACGGGCGTAAGTAAGCACTGATTTTATGAAATGAAACTTTTAAAATACTTGTTACTTTTGTAAAAGTTTTAAATATTTTTTAAATATATAACTTTATTTTCACTGAAAAAAGAATATGTGATATTTAATTAGTACACAATTTAGCTCCATTGGTAGTGCAACTCAACCTAATTCTTTCTCATTTCAGGGGCAACAAAAGAAAAGATTGTATATTGCGGAGTTTTTATATTTTCGAAAATAATATTTTATATTTGGAAAATAATCGTAAGGTTATCATATCCATCTGTCAGAGACTTCTATCGTTTTAACTGCTTAGTGTGTTATTATGGGCCCTATAATAACATGAATGGTCAGTTTCTACACACATACTCTTATTGGCTGACATTTAAAATTTTTACAGAGGGTATCTTATCATTACGGTTACAACGACAAAATGACTTTTGAACTGCAACGGGCGTAAATTTGTCCAGAGAAGGCACAAGCTTTTATAAATTCAAGTAAAAAAATTTAACATAAAAAAATTTTTTTATAAAAGACCAGATTTTGGCATGTATTGCCTAATATATTGAAAGCTAATAGCGCTTTAAATTTTTTAAAATCAAATAATAATTTTTGAATAAAAGGTTTAGATAAGCATCTTATAATGGGTTTTTAAACAAGAAGTTTGTTTTTCAATTGTGGCAATACCAGCAACATGGTAGTTTCGACATTCACTGTTTTGACGTATTCATTGTAAATGCATTGGCAACTGCGACCGCTGTTAAGAATGCGACCGTTAAATTTTAGCCGCCAAGCTCGATAAAGGAATTGAAGCTAAACAACCATTGGCATCACCAACAAACGGCTGGTTTTTCTAAAAAGATAATTTTTTCAAGCGAAGACCATTTTCAATGGCCAGGGTATGTCAACAAGCAAAATTGCCGTAGTGGGCTTCTGAAAATTCTAGAGCGATCATTTAGAAGTCTTTGAATCCTAAATGTGTCCCTGTATGGTGTACACGACGTGGATATCACAGGACGGTGTCACATGTCAAACAGCCAATGAAGTGATCAATTTATTGCAAACCGAAATTCCCGATTGTATAATGCACGACAATCATCAGTTAAGTTGCCAGCCAGTTCGTGTGACTTAACACCACTGTATTATTTTTTGTAGAGCTATATTAAGGGCAAAGTGTTTACGGAGTCAATCGAATCGATTTCAGCCTTAAAACTCAAAATCCATGATGTGATTAACGAAATAGGACTGCCATTTTACAAATGCCACTCGTAATTGCCAAACTTTCCTCTTCGTAATACAATAAAAATTTCATCATCTTAATCTATTTTTTTTTATTTAGTTTTAGAAAACAAACTTCTTGTTGGAAAGTCCTTTACTTGAGTATATTTTTAACGTTTTGTATATCGAATTCATTTAGTGAATGCTTTTGACTGCAGAGCATTGAATCTTAAATTTTGATTTCAAGCGTGAATTTCAAATGTCCGTGGTTGAAAAAGAACTTTGCACTTTTTGCACAAGTATAGCTTGTATCTGCGAAGGCAAACAAAATTTGAAAACTTTAGGCTGTTAAAACCGCTAAACAAATTTTCAAAATTGTAGTTTTATTTTTTTTTCTATTTCTGTTCTTTCTCCTACGCTATTTCTTATTTTTCTAAACTACCTTCTTTGTCAAACTTTCAACACTATATTCTTTTTCGCCAATTTGTTATTCGTATTCATTTAGTAATAGAGCGCACCAATTGAAGGTGAGTTCCTAAAGGCGGAACATGAATGATACTTTCAATCACGATCTAGCAGCGATCTCCGAATAGGTCGTGCGAATGGAGTCGATACTTCACTCCATCTGATCTTCGTACTATAAATTTCACCTTATCCGTCCAAAGATGAAATACAACTCTCTTCTATGGACCGGCGCCCCAAAGTCTATTTTGGAGTTACTCGACCGCATGCAGGAGAGGGCCATGAGGCTAATTGGGGTAGGTAGGGCATCCATCTATTTGTATACATATAAATATGGTCTTTATAGAATATTCCACTACCTAGACTCAGTGCAACTGGGGTATAAAGGGAGCCCAGTCCCCTGAAGACAGGCAGGTGGTCAACTGGAAACTCCACTTTATTTCCACGGGGATCAGTGAGCTCGCAGAGTTCATTATTTGTCTCTTTAGACTTATAATAGTTCTCTGGCTGATCATTGGTGTTGGCCCCTATATGGGAGCATCGTGGTAGTTGTGGTATTGCGGCCCCATAAGGGAAGAATGAATATTATGGTGGCCAGGATCATCTCGCTGATAATGACACGCTAAGTGAATGATCCAGTCCAGTGAGCATGCTTGACATGTGTTTCTGACAGGAGTTAGAAAGTCTCCAACTCTTTAGCAAGGTGTGATAGTTTGCAGACCTGCCCTGGAATTATTCAAGTTGAAACTAGGTGGTTCTGTTGCTTAGAATTATGTCTTCGGCTATCTAGGACGTATGTATAACGTTCCAAATTATACAAAGTGGTTTGTCCACCATCTGATTAAGATGTCAGGCGCGGATGTAAAACAAATCACACTCTGTATTCCCTAGAGCGTCGACGCAATATAGGTTATATTTCACTGTTTTATCATTACTATAATGGTACGTGGTCAAACGAAATTAGGGAACTTTTTCCCGAAACTAACACGATTGTGTTTGGAACGATTTTCGTTGAGAGGGCATCCATTTTTGGCCGATTGGCCAGTGAATCACACTACGCAATACAGGGAAAATTCGTGTTTTAGAAGAACAGTTTGTATGTGGCATAAATTCCCTCCAGAGGTCTTTCTTGTCACTTTCAATGTAGGAAAATTCAAATCGAATGTTCACTAAAACTACTCCCTTTTTTCTCCTCTTTATAGCCTAATATTCTAGTTCTGGTTCAATGCATTACATGAGTAGAAGTTATCCCCTGAGTAGTGGTCTGAACAAAAAACAAACAAAAATAAAAACTGATATCTAAATACAACTTTACAATTTTTCATTTGAAAATAATTGATGGGCTTCCTGGAATAATTGTCAAATTCATTCTTATATGCTTCACATGTCAGACTCGTCTCCGATGCACACATCAATTAAATTAGTGTTTTCTAGCAAATAACAAACAATAGTTTCATTTCATAATCTTCAGTAGTGGAAAATAAAAAATTGTCATCTACATTTCCACATATATACATACATATATCCACGCTTGTTTGTATGAATGTAGGTTTGCTTGTATGTATATTTTTAAGCATTGCTACAGAATAAATAGTGGAAAAAATTCAATTAGAAATTCATGTTATTCCTGCTTTTTTCAAGTCCCAAAAAATTTACGTATATTCTGCATGTGTTTTTTTTTTTATTTTTTATTTTCATATTCCATTCGATTGGCTAAAGTACTAAGTGAATTACGATAAAAAACGAAAAGTTTCCAAACATCCCTATTCGTTTTTTAGTATTTTTTCTGCATTGAATTTAAGCCTATGAATGCATAAAACTTTAGATTTTGTTGGGATTCAATTTACGTCTTGTTATTTCTTTTACAAGCACTATACTACGTCTATCACCTGAGTGAACAACATTTATAATTGTCAGCTCTGCTATTGTCAGCGATGTTGTGTACGTTGTTATGACAGGCATTTTATCGAAAATATGAAAACAAAAATTGGAATACAAACGGTCTTTTTTTACTATTATGGTGAACACTAAAAGGTTAAATATTTAAGTTTTATATTTCTCTTGTCAAAAATTAATCTTTTCTATATTTGTGATTTTTCTTTCAATCTAAATTAATTAAATTATATTTAAAATATTTTAATTTTCTTATATAAAGTTCGGTTAAATGAGAATGAGATATAGTGAAAATGCTTTTTTTCTTTTAATTTTTTTATTCAGTCGATTGAAGCTAAGATAACTTTTTCGTAGGTTTGTAAGTGATGAGGCTCAACTCAAAAAAAAAAAATTGCCGTACATATAGTGGAACCAGTCTACAAACAGATCGCACAGAATCAACTATGTCCAGAATAATGCTCTTGGCTGCACTGGAAAAAAGAGACCGAAATTTTTATTGAATTGCTGAACAATCTGTATGCATTAGTCACCTTCACATTATACAAACAATTTTACTGCAACCCAACGTGACGAATTCAATATTTGGTCTTGGGGATTTTAATTTACCATTCGTTATATTAAATAAGGAGCTTGATTCGCATTTGATTCCAGTAAAAATAAACATTTGATCTGATCTGTGTATTTTTCAAATGAATAGTATCTATAATGGTCATTCTAAATGCTTTGATTTAGATTCTAGTAATGATCCACTGAAATGTTCCGTAAGCAGATTACTTCCTGTTAGTAAGCCTATAAGACTATTACCCAACAAGACTTGTAATAACTTATTACAATCAAGTTTGCAATGTATCAAAGGATGACACTATTAATAAAAGTGATACTTATATCAGGTAAATAGTATTTTACTGAATACAAACTGATCATTTTTTTACCTAATTAAATTAAATATTCTATTAATGACAAATTTTGCTACACCATAAAAACTGCATTGAATAATACACCATAAGAAAAATCTGGACCGAAAAAGAACAAGCTCAAGATATTCAAAAAATCTTCGTCACTTACTAAATACCAAAACAATTCTATCTGCCATGGTGAATATAATAAACTTAACGTCTTATTGTAACATGATTATTTAACATAATGAAATAAAGTAAAGCAAAGTAATCACAAATCGTTTTAACAATTTATAAATTGTAAAAGGATATCAAGAGAATTTCCTTCAGTTAAAAAATAGCTTATTCTGAATCAGGAGTTATTTGCCGATTTTTTAGCCTCAACATATGCTGAATCTGTGAATAGCCCTATGCACTGTTGACCAATCAATCAATTTCGTTTCTGCCCATTTCTGCTGATGATGTTTTATGTGGCATTAAAAGTCTAAAATGTTCTGTAAATCATGGACCCGTTGTTGGTCCCAGCTGTATATTAGTTAATTGTGCTAGAAGCTTATAAAGTATATTTCCCCTAAAACATGGACTTTTTCTAAATTATGGATAAAATCATATATAATTCCATTAATAAAATCTAGTATGAAATCAGACATTCCAAATTACAGAAGAATTCTGTTGTCATTCCTTTCGGTGAAAACCTTTTTCACTGGCTATTTGTTTGATACAATCGGCGAGCGCCGATGTTGTCAAAATATTCTTCTCTTATGTTGATCTATCGAATCTATCATTGTTTCAATCGCGCTTAAAGAACTTTCAAAAATGGAGCATTATAAATGAAATTATAACTACTGAAATGCAAGTGCATTTGTTTCTCGAGAAAAAAAAACTGTATAATGCAATTACCTTTTAGGAGAACATCAGTTGCAATTGATAGATAGAATCTTCGATTATAGAATTTTGATGGATACCGAATTAAGTAAACTTTTATATTTCATATTCACATGAGCGTTAATAAGGCTAGCTGTGTCCTTGCGTTCATTAAAAATAAACTAAAGAGTTCACAGATCCGTATATAAGAAAACGGTTATCACATTACTTGGAAGATAAATTTTAGAATATGGTTCAATAATATGGGGACCCACAATATGATGTTGAACCGCTCCAGACTCCCATTTTCTGCTCACGAGCAGTTTGGAGTTCATCTCTCATATTGTCGTTGCAAAATAAAAGTAACCAGATTGCCAATGTTGAAACACCTTAGAACAATGCTTAATATATCTTTTGTAATCAATTTAATAAATGGAACATTTGCAGCCGAATTCGATCAGCATCGTTTACACGATTTTATCAGAGACTTTTCCTAAAATACCTCCGCCATACTTATTCGAATGCAGATCTAATTCGAAGAATTGGTAATAGTTTATATCAATTAATTGATTATTCTTTATCATTAGATATTGTAAGAAGTAAAATAATTGTATATTTGAACAACTACTTGTAGTTTTTAAGCGAAAAAAGGCATATCATAATCTGCAAGGATTACTTCTATAGATTAAAAAAACAAAAAAAAAATATAAATGTAGGTATAGTGTCATTGTATAGCTTCTTGAAGAAACCGCATCCATTAGATGCCTTATTTATTAAGCATCAATACATTTTATTGTTATGTTATGTCTAACTGTTATGTTATCGAGTGTTTTAACCATTTTTTACAATTCATGAGGCAAAAAAAAAACGTTTTAAAATTGTCACAAATTTCCTGATTTAAGCGACAATGAAAATTTATATAGATTTCTAAAATACCTGTAAATATGTTCTAAACAGGCAACTTTATAAATTCAACCCCAGCTAAAATATTATATTCAAAAATAATGACACAAAAACAAGTTCCCTTTGCAATTTCACAACCAGTTGTCATAGTTTTACTATCGGTATATTTTAATCTAAATCCTTTTCGCTTCCAATTACCAACAACTTCTTTAATTTGAAGTTCATTAAGTTGTTACGGTGGTCGCCGTGCAGCCATCAAAAAAACATTACAATAGACAATTTCTAAGGCAACCTCAATTTTTATTAAATAAAATATCTTAATCTTTCTGTTGTCGCTGAAAACATCAAATAGCAAATTGATGTAGATTTTTGTGTTTTCTTGTTGTTATTTTATTTTTACTGTTCTATTTCTTTCTTATGCTTTCATAAATTTTATCAAACACGTGCATAGGCTTAAGTGACAATTTAACGCAGTGGTAATCCTTGTGAGAATGCATACAAAAAAGAGATTTTGTTAGAAGATATAAACAAATAAACACTTTTCTTTAATATCTGGCATAAAATTATATGTTTTTAAATAACAACAACAATATTTTATTATGTGTTAAGTGTGTAAGGTAGGCGTTTGATAACATTTCTTTATTTTGAGGGATGAGATTTGAATTGAAATGAAAATACTTTTCTTCAAAGAGATTTTTTTATTTTATCTTGGTTCTGCGATTCATAAAGAATGGCAGAAGTTATTATAAATGATTATACCAATATTTGAAATTTATTCGAATTCAAATAAACTAAAATATTTGAGCTGAATAACTCAAAGTATTTATTACCATTACTACCACTTATTAACAAAGAAAGTTTTTCAAAAATTTGGTTAAGAAATTTGACTTAGAATTAACATAGCAATTATGTTATGTTCTACCTATTTTTCAACAATTTTATAACTGAAAAATCTTGACTATAAATTTTGCAATTGATTTCGGTTCAATATATTGTAGCGGATGTGTCTTGCTTAAGTTTTAAAGGAAAATAATTAAGCATTAAAGTAAAGTACTGGGTATGTTGTTTACTAACTGCGTGGCTTGCTAAGAAAATTTATGGTACAACAACAAAATTTCTAGTTACAAACTGCGTAAAAATTTTATACGCGCAAGACAACAACAAACATTTATGCTGTTCACCTTCTGCGTAGTTTTCTAAGAAAACTTATCTACACAAGACAACAAAAAATATCTTAAAATAAATTCCAAGTAGAAACTTTATCATTATAAAAAAAACAAGAATATACACAGACATACAGGCGCCTATACATTGAATAAACAACATACAACAACAAAATGTGATACAAAGGCAGTAGAGAATTCTTAAATTTTCTAGAATTTTAATGGACATTTATAAAAGGGCAGCGTCGGAGTGGATAGTTAGTCAGAGTAAAAATAAACCTCGTGAAGTAAAGACATAAATTGTTCTATAGTGTTAACTTTGTGTATAGTTAAAGTAAATAAATTTGTTATTAATTTAAAAGCCCTATTGTCTCGTGTTATTTATTTTGCAATAAAGAACTCAAAACAAAACGTGTATAAAAGGTATAAACGTAGCAATATATATATGTGTATATATATTTGTGTAACTTCTCTTGGTATAGCAAAACAATTTGCAAGTTAAAATTAAAAGTTTTTATAAAAAAGGGGGAACAAAATAGCAGTACCTATGTCCCAATAAAACAAATTTAATTAAGTATATCTAATCTTCAATATTGTCACGAATTATTTATGTTTTAGGTAAATAATTGCTTAAATTAAGTATTGCCTATCATAAATTTCTAATTACTACACATTTTTATATCCAAGCATTTTACATACTAATACTTTTAACACTTATTTCGACATATTATTGAGGATTAACAATGTAGCATATTCACGTGTGAAGCATACCATAACAGTAAAAACAATAGAAAGTGCTGCTAAATAAATTTAAAAATTTAGATGCCAGCATATACAATTATCAAAAAAGCTACACGTGGTCATTAAGATGACTCCTCTATATGTCTCGTATATATTAAGCCTAAGGGATTGTAGTAGATGTGATGCATTTATAAAGAAACTACGTTAACATTGCTTTATTAAAATACTAAAATCATTTTAGTGAGTAAATAAAACAAAATAAATAAGTTTTGATGTTTCCAGCGAAATAATAAATAAACGCGATTTATATAGCGTTTTTTAAAAAGCAGTTTGTTTTTTAATTGTGGCAACACTAACAACATGATAGTTTTGACATTTAGTTTTACGTATTCGTAAAAAATGCATTGGCAATTGTTACAATGAATTCAATTTCACACGAAATTCGTATTAAAATAATTAAAATTCACTATGAAAGTGGTGGTTCTGTTAAAGATACATTTCGCAAAATTCGTTATATTTTCGGACAGCATAATCGTCCCTCTGTGACCGCTATTAAGAATTTGGTTGTTAAATTAAATTAAATACAAAATTTGCGAGCACCAATGCGTGTTCGACTGAGTCATTTAACTGAAAACATTGCCACAGTCTTGAAGCAGATCGAAATTTGTCAATTCCTCGGCAAACCATTGGAGTTATCCAAAACCACCACAAGGAATTTTATTTAATTTTACGTAAGAATTGACTTAGAAGCCTTACAAGGTTCAACTGGTTCAGGATCCAACCATTCACATCGCTGTAGATTCGCTCAATTCATTCAGGAATAACCGGTTGCTTTTTCTAAAAAAAATCTTTTTTTTATACGAAGCTACTTTCACTTGTCAGGGTATATTAACAAGCGAAATTCCCACATTTAAGCTTCTGAAAATCCTACAGCGATTATTGAGAATCGTTTGCATGCTCAAAGTGTCACTTTATTGTACACTATGTGGTCTGGTGGCGTAATTGGATTGTTTGTTTTTTTTTTCGAAGATGAGGCTGGAAATGCGGTAACGATCAATGAATAACGCTATCGCGAGATGTTACCAACTCAATTTTCGCCTATTATTGACTGTGATTTCCATAGGACGGTGCCACATGTCATACACCTTATGAAACAATCAATTTATTGCAAACCAAATTCTCCGATCGCATAATTTCAAGGCAATCAACAGTTAAGCGGCCAGCCACATCGTGTGATTTAACACCACTGCATTATTTTTTGTTGGGCTATGTTAAGGACAGAGTCTATACGAAGCCAATCGATTTCAGACTTAAAACCCAAAATCCGTGATGTAATTAACAGAATAGGAACGCCATTAAATCGTGATTAAAAACTCTGATGAAGGAGTCGACAACGGGGGTCGTAGTAGATATTTTCCATATGTCATTTATCTATCATAATTAACTTTTCTATTCATAATACAATACTAATTTGGATTATCTTAATCTATTTTTTTGTTTTACTTTGTTTTAGAAAAGAAACTTCTTATAGAATGTAAAATTGAATATCCATTTTATAAAAAATCTATTTGGTTAAATCAAGAAAAAAAAATATAAAGAGTCATTATTTAAGCAAATAAAATAACTAAATATTTTAATAATAAGCTCGTAATCTTGAACGTGAAATATCGCAATATTTTAGTTATGATATGTCTAATTCTTATCTTTAGGAAAGAGGAAGATAAAAACTTTGATTGAATTACTAACAAAATTAAGCTGTCAGGTTGTCTGTTATTTGGTTGCGATTAAACAATAATTTTTTATCTAACTTTGTTTGAAACAAAATATATTATTTAATTTAGTTATAAATTGGGATTCATTTAAGGCAATTTTATTCTATATTTTTTTTAAAAAATAGAAGCATCTTTAAGAAAATTATTTAAAGTACTTTATCTAAAATAACTATTGCGATGCAAAATATCCTGCTCATAATATATATTATATTATAAGGCTTTGAACATTTTCCCAATCCTTGATATTGATGTGATAATGACTTCGTCAACCAGAATTTTATTCGCTATCGAAGCTCCAGTTTTTGCTATTGTGCTGGTTGCTTTTTTGATTGCTGTGGCTATTTAATTATGATTTCTCATGCTTTATAGAATGCTTAATTTCAAACACGCTTTACCTAGTGCTGTAAAAATGGAAGGAAATGAATATTTCTCAGAAAATTTTTTTATAAATTTACAGTAATGCATTCGATGCGATGTATAACTCGAGCTTGGTATAACAACTACGAAAATGATTATATTGTTCAAGCTCGGGCTGCAATCTTTTATCCTGCTACCTTGTTGACTGATCGCAGGTAGTATGTGTTAACGATAGGAAATCTGATCCGCTTAGGGTTAATAAAGAAATACCGCAGGACTCTATTTTGGGTCCACTTCTTTTCTAGCTTCACATAAATAAGGTAAGTGTGATGTTGCTATCAGCATTATAATACATGTGTATTGTGATGTACAGGTTTATAATTGGAGTAGCATAAATAATGTTTTCATCTGGGTGAGAAGAATAAATGGCGATTTGAATATGATCAACTCCTGAGCAATGAATAATGGTTTGTATATTAACGCTTCAAAGTCGAAATGTATTCTTCTCGCGAATTCTAGGAAACTTTTGGCTACTATTTATGATAACCACTTTGTCAATAAAAGGCCAAAATTGAATAGTTAGCATATCGCGATAGCGTGTCCATAAAACGTTATTGCATTTTCATTCAGGAACATCATTTTTTCAGATGAAGCCCATTTTCATTTGTTATTTGGGTACGTCAGCAAGCAAAACTGTTACATTTGGGCTTCTGTAAATCCTAGAACGATTATTTAGAAGCCTTTGCATGCTCTATGTGGTCTGGAGGCGTGGTTGGGCCGTTTTTTTCGGATATGAGGCGGTAAGGGTTAATGAATCACGCTATCGCGAGTTGCTAACAACTCAGTTTTGGCATATTATTTACGACGTCGTTATTATTGTCATGTGGTTTCATACAGCTAATGAAACAATCAAGTTATTGCAGAAAAAATATTCCGATCGTAAAATTTCACGACAATCAGCAGTTAGATAGCCAGCCAGATCGTGTGATTTAATATCACTGGATTATTTTGTGTTGGTCTATGTTAAGGACACAGTCTATAAGGAGCCAATCAAATCGATTTCCGCCTTCAAACTTAAAATCCGTGATGTGATTAAAGAAATATGGCCGCCGTTTTGCAAAAAAGTGATTAAAAACTTTGATGAAAGCATCGACATCTGTCCACGTAATCGTGGTGGACATTTGCCAGATATCACTTTTCATTCATAATAGCCCAATAGACGATTAAAAATTTTAATCGTCTTAATTTAAGTTTTTTGTTTTATTTTGTTTTAACAAATAAACTTCTTGTTGAAAAACCCTTTACGTCCTTTACACGAATAACGTGAAAATATATATTATCATATTGTTAACAGCACTTTACAGCTATTTTAGAGTTATGATAATGGCAATGTGCACTTTCTTTCAGGTACGGTTTTAGTCCGGTGTATTTATTGAATCTCTTGCGGCCTAAACATTTCTTAGCTGCAACGGAAAAACTCTGTAATTATTTCATGATATTGACCTGACTTTGCTTTAGATTATGTGGCGGATTAAGCCATCTTAAAAAAAAAAACAAAAAAAAATGTTAACACTTCTGGAGCTATTCAGTTAAAATAGTTTCAAATTATTATTTTTTGTTTGTATCAGACCATACAAGTTTCCAAACAGAAAGTTGATCTACTCATGGAAAATTTTAAACAAAATCTTCATATTTAATTTGATGGTAAAAAATAAAAACAAAAACCGCAGGAAATGCAGTATATTAAAATACATTAAACAATAAATGCTATCAGATAATTATTTAACGTCACTCACTTCGCAAACGCGTTTTAAGAAAACACAAATTTCAAGAGAAATTAATCATCGTGCAACAAAAATAAAACGAATAAATAAGTGAATCATTTCACAACAAAAAATAAAGTTATAAAAATTAATGCTAATGCCTTGTAAGATAAAATACCTCATTAATATTATTGGGGTTTGTTATCTTATCTAATATTTAGGTGCTTCCAGTTTTTGTTCTGGTTGTTATTTTTAAGTCGCTGCGTGCAAAAAGCAAAAACAAACGTAAACAAATAAAGTTATCTGATATTAAAGAGAGACGAACCATTTTAAGATAAATAGACAACAAACTTTAGCCGCAATATCGTAAATTGTCAAATATTTACAACCGTATGTACAAGTTCAGAGTTTATTTGATTAATTTTTAAAAATGTTGCAAGAGTGTTGCCAGACAATTTTTTTGAAGGCGCTGTTTAACAAATATTCCATTTTGGGTGGTATCGAAGTGAAAATATGTTTATCCAGAACTTATTATTTAAAATATCAACTGTTTACAATCTATTACTAAAGTAACTATTTTTTTAAAATCAATTCAAATGACAATTTGTTAAGGGATCTATTTCGCTATTCTGTAATGCTTTTTAATAACATCTGATGTTACTTCAAGACAACGGTTTTTCTTAGCAAGTTGTTGTTAATTTAACAACAATTATTTTTGTGTCATTTATTTGACAATAAATCAAAATATAAAAAATAAAAATAGAAAAAATTTTTAAGTTTGTCGCAAGATGAGCAAGTTTTTAACACCAAAACTAATCGGCGCAATATCCAAGACTTTGATAATCCGAATTTTCTTCCTGCAGTCCTTGATTTTCTTACATAAAATCTGTCATTATGTTAAGTTGTTGGACTGAGACGTGGCTTCTTTTTTAAGCAATATTTATTGCTATTTTGTAAAATATAATATTAATTGTATCGGGGTTTTCAACAAGAAATTTGTTTCTCGACCCGCGAGAACATTATAGTTTTGATTTTTTTTTTTTTTTTTGACATATTCGTTGTAGTTGCATTGGCAATTGCTACAATATATTCAATTTCGCTCAAAAATTGCATTAAAATAATTCAAATTCACAATAAAAATGGTGGTTCTGTTACAGGTACATTTCGTGAATTAGTCATTCTGATACCGCTATGTATTAAGAATTTGACTTTGACAAGGTTCAACTGTTGCAGAAAATGAAGCCGACCGACCATTCATATTCGCTCAATTCACTCGGGAGCATTCGGCTGTTCTTTCTAAAAAAATCATGTTTTTAGACATAGCTCATTTTCACTTGTCAAACAACAAACTTGCCACATTTGGGGTTTTGCAAATATTAGAGCGATTACTGAGAAGCCTTTACATGCGTAGACGCGTGATTGGTCCGTTTGTGGAAAATGCGGTAACGATCAATGGATCATGTTACCAACTCCATTTTGGCCTATTATTGACGACGTGAATATCACTGAAATGTGGCTTCAACAGGACAGTACCACAACTCACACAGCCAATGAAAGGATAACTTTATTGCAAACCGAATTTCCCGATCGCATAATTTCACGAGGATTAGCAGTTAAGTGACCAGCCAGACCGTGTGATTTAACACCAATGGATTATTTTTTGTGGGGCTATGTTAAGGGCAGAGTCTATATGGAGCTAATCGATTTCAGCCTTAAAACTGAAAATCCGTGATATGATTGACGGAATTGGATCGTAATTTTGCAAAAAAGTAAAAAACTTTAATGAAAGAATCGACGTTTGTCAGCGTGCTCGTGGTGGACATTTGCCAGATATAATTTTTCATTCATAATTGCTGAATAATTCTCTTCATAATACAAATACAAACTTCTTGCTGAAAAACCCTATATATAAATAGTTACTTAAATATATATTTTATGAGATAAGTTTGCTATTAATATAAGAGCGTAATTTTAAAATTTTACAAGTACTTTGATCTAAATTCATACAAAAAACTATTTATAACTAAAAAACTAAATCAGATATCATCATTTGCCAAAAACAAGCTATTGATTATAAAATTGAAAGGTACGGTATAATATTAAGTTAAGTTTATTTGTTTTACTGAAACTTATATTGGTTTTTTATAAAAATCTATCGTTTTGTATCTCTTAAATTAATTTTATTGAATTATAAAAGAAATAGGAATAGTGTTTTTGGAATATGAAAAAATTAGTATAAAAAATTTATCCAGTTATTCTATTGTGTCCGTCATTAATATTTTCATACCAAAAGCAAAGTAAAAAATATAAGGAAATTAGCAAACAAATCCATAATTTCTTTAAATTCAGTTTTAAATTGAATTGATATGACAACTCTTTTTCACCCTAAACTTATTTGTTTTATTAAAATATTTTTATTTTTTTATAAAATATAGATAATTAAAAGATAAGCCTTAATTGTACACAATTAGATGTTAATTTGTACAAAAGATGCTGATAAGAATTTCGCATAAAAAGCAAAAATTACTGCAAAATTAATATAGTAACGAATTGTATTTCGAGCCAAAATGATGAAAACGAATAAAATCTCCAGAATATTTTTACTGCTTGTGGTAATTTCAATATTTAAAATTTACAAAAATCAAATAACAGTGATAATTTATTATAATTGAAAAAAAACGATTAAGAAAAATAAATGTGAAAAACGAAGAATAGAATGCTTCATTGCCACTGGATTTATCTTGTGTGTAAAAAAAAAATTTCTTAAATATTGTGTGAAAATCTTAGTACACTGCTTATTGAAAGTTCTTTTCTAAATTTATATTTTTACCACCCCCAAACAAAGTGTTGGTCAAACTTTTAACGAATTAATAAAATGAAAAATAAAATAAATGTAATAGATAATGGGAATCTAGTTTATATGGCTATTTCTTAAGTCATTCAGCATTTCAGTTATTCCATATGCAAGTTAAAATATTTGAATTTACATTATTTTGTTTTGAGTTTTTTCTAACAGTAAGTGACGCAAATTTTTTAAATTATTATTTTAGCTTTCAACACTTGCAAGTAGTCAAGAACTTGCTGATCCTTTTTCTCCTAGAAGCCCGGACGAAGGTGTGATAAGCTGTAATGGCAGATATGCCGTTTGTGTAGGTCCCGTTATGTACAAATATTGTATAATCGATATCAGTGGAAGATGGATTGCTAGTGGAGCTACCTTTCAGTGTCCACGAAATTGGCGGTGTGTTAATGATGGTGTAGACATTTGTGTTCCTCTCAAAACCTCAACTGAAGCACCGCTAATACAAGCTATTATTGATAGTACTAGCTCAGTGGCCGTTCCAACTCCACCTACATCTTCATCAACTATTGTGTCTATAACAACAGGTGGAAGCAGTAATATTGCCAACAACACCGGACATACCGAACCAACTGAAACTGCAAATGTTATAGTAAAAACTACACCTATACCGGTGGAAACATCTAATGCTCCAGTGGAAACGACTGTTAATCCAGATCTACCTCAGATGAATACCATTGCAGCAGTTGAAGAACTTGAGTTATCATCTGCGGATATAGCAGTTAGAGGAGAAGAAACAACAGTTTTACCACACGATCAAATTGCATTACAGGAAACAACGGCATCACCTGTCTTTATAGAAGGAAATATTTTGGAAGAAACTTCAACGACAAATTATGCCGATATAAATGTTGACATTATATCAACAATAGAACCGGCTGAAGAAAACAGTTTAGTTGATGCAACCGAACCTAATAGCTTCAAGGATGTAAACAGAAATAAGCCAGTCGACCTAAATTTAAATCCAGACAATTTAATATCTCATCAAGCAGATCCAAATGAATTACAAACCTCCGATACTCCGCCTATTGAAATATCTACTTTGCCGGTTGAACCTGAATTAACTCCAGTCAACCTAAATGTATCGCCCCGTACTGCAGTTGGAGATATTTCTACAACACTTGATCCTTCTTTTAAACAGACAACTAATAATCTACCTAAGGATCCAACACTTCTTGAAGAGAAAACAACAGTTATCTTTGATCAAACATCCACCCCAACTGTCTTCACTTTTGAAGCTAACCCAACCGTTTCAGTTAATAAAAATATACCAGAGGAAGACAGTTTAATATCTATTGATCCTACAATTTTATATGAAGCCAATGTTTCATCCAGTACATCTGGTAATGAACTCACCAATCCTAATACACCAGTATCTAGTACTGCTCTTCCAACTGCTACCTCAAGCTCACAAGTCCTAATAAAAGAAACAGGTAGTATTAATGCTACATCTGGTATTGAAGAAGCATCTCAAGTACTTAAAACGACGAGCCCTACAAACTTATCTAATAACTCATTGCCCATGATTTCGGATCTAGACTCTTCTCCTCAAGCACCGCTTGATTCCACAGTTAAAACAATATCAACTAATAGTTCCTCTCCTCAACAATCAGATACTACGATATCTCCTGCCCCAAGTGTTCAAGAGGCAACATTCCCAGTGCCAACTGAACTACCAGCTGATACAATTGGTAATGTTGGCGTGACGGCACCAATTCTAGAAAAGCCAGCTATAATAGCTATTGAAACTCAACCCCAAATCGCATTAGTAACATCTTTACCCACAAATCTTAATATCACAGCTAATCCGAGCATTAGAGCTGTTTCGACGGCAGAAGTTGATCTAAACTCATTTGAAAATACAACTTCAACGGCTAAGCCTAATGAACCAGTAAGTACAACTTCTTCGGCCGGCACACAACCTCCCTCCAGTTCACATGGTAACCCGATTACGGCTTCTGAGTCTGGCGTATTATTGGATTCAAACGCTTTAGTTAGTACAAGGGTAAATCCAACCACTGCAGCTGATACTGATAAGCCACTCAGCACCAATATTATTATTGATGCCAGTGCAACTGCCATTCAGAACAATGAATTGTCAATAAATATTGCAAATGCTAGCAGCACACTAGTTACACCAGTTAATCCAATTACTTCAGGTGATCCTACAACACCACCTCAACTCATTTTGCAAGAACAATTCTCCACTGAACCAAGTATATTAGGAAATCCAGATGTCACTGATTTAAACATATCACTGAATCCTAGCGCTTCAGTTAATTCTGGTATAACCAACGTATCCCTCAATTCAAGTGCAATAAATTCTGATTCTTTGGCAGCTGCAAGTACTGTAGGCATAGCAAGTAATTCAGGCAACTCAGGTAATTCTATTAATAAAAATTATTGTTATTATTTAATATGCTTTAGTTGATCTTAATACAGCAGTCAGCTCCAACATACCTTCCAAACAAAGTGTTGTTCCCAGTACACCAGATAATCCAAATATTACACCTGACCTAGGTGTCCCACTAAGTTCAAACGCTCCACTTACTCCCAATGCTGGTTCTGATTCTGCTATACCACTTAGCACAAATGTCGATATTGATTCCACTGCAACTGCTGTTCAAAACAATAAAGTTGCAGTAAATATTTCTAATGCTTCAGCTGAACATACTGCAGCACCTCAACCCAGCTTACCAGCTCAACCATCTACTAATACGAATATATTAGGAAGTCCAGATGCCTCAGGTGATGCCAGTGTAACACTGAATCCAAATTCTTCACTTAATTCTCAGTCAACAATCAACAGCAATGTAGTAGTAAATAAAAATGAAGTAAATTCCGTTTCCTTGACAGTCGCAGGAAATAACTCAGGTATCTCATATGCAATTAATTTAAATAATTTTATGTTAAATTCTTAAGTTGATCCAAATATAGCAGTTAGCTCCAGGCCACCTTCCATGTCCGTATCCAGCACACCATATAACTCTAGCATTCCATCTGATATAAGTGTTCCATTAACTCCAAATACTCCAGTGCGTGCAGGTGTTGATCCAAAATCTGCAGCAAAATCTAATGCTCCGCTAAGCACAAATATTGTTTTTGATTCCGCTGCAGTTGCAATTCAAAACAATAAAATTGCACTAAATATTCCAAATCAGAGCGGTCCATTAGGTACGACAATTAATCCAATTGTTGCAGCTAATAACAATATAACAGCTAAGCCCAGTACTCCGACTATACAAATCTCTAATCCAGATGCATTTGTTAATCCAAAAGTCTCAGATGTGGGTTTATCATTAAATCCAAGCGTTTCAGTAAGTTCTATTGCACCAGTAAATATTAATTTACCTCTAAGTTCAAGCGCAGGAAGCACTGCAGGCATAAAATATAATTCAGGTAACTCATATTCTGGCGTTAATTTTAATACAGTTTATTAATATATTTTAGTTTATTAAAATATAGCAGCTAGCCCTGACCTACTTTCAAAGCAAAGTGCTGTGTCCAGTTCATCAGGTAACCCAAGTCTATCAGCTGACATAAATGTGCCGCTTAGTCCAAAAGATTCGGTTAGCGGCGATGTTAATCGAAATGCTACAGTTGAATCTAGCCCAAACCAAGAAATTAATTCAAAGACAACTACTATTGGCCAGAATATTTTAATTGGATCCATTGAACAAGGTGCATCAAGTACTGTTGCGGCACATAGTTTGCCAATTAATCCAATTGCTTCAGCTGTTGCTATGGCTACAACTCAGGCAACCGTTAATCCAACTATATTAAGAGATCCAAACGTCACCAGTGATGTAGTACTTAATCCAAACCCTTCAGTGAATTCTAATGCAGCAGCTACTACCGATGGACCCCAAGAAGCTAATGCAGTAACCAGTTCCTCAGGAGATCTCCTTACATCTAGTGTATCGAGAGGTAGCGACAACAAAAAACCTACAGATAAACTTAGTGAATCAGTACCAACTGTGACAGATAATGCTAGTTCATCAGTTAGTATAAACTCTGAGACAAAGGTATCCATTGCTCCTATCTTACCCTCAAGTTCTATTGGCACGGCTGATTCCGGCGTCAATATTGTTCAGCAACCCAATACAGCCATTCATTCAACGAAACCTGAAAAACCAGAATCTCCAGAAATCGAATCTATCGAATCTGAGGAATCTGATAAAGAAAAACCTGACTCCAGCAATTACAAGCAGGACGAATATAATAAAAAGAAAACGGAAGAGAAGGAAAAGAAGAAGGAAGAAGAAACTAAAAGAAAAGAAGAAAAAACCAACCAACAAGAAGAGAAGAAAGCAGAATCTCTAGAAACTGAATCGATTGAGAGTGAAGAATCTGTTAAAGAAAAATCTGACTCAAACGAAGATAGTTCAAAAGAAGATAAATCCAAAGAAACAAACGATAGCAATAAAGGCGAAAAAAGGAAAACGAAGTGTGAAGAGAAGAAAAAGAGGAAGGAACAAGAAAAGAAAAGAAAGGAAGAGAAAAAACGGCAAAAAGAAGATAGGAAGAAGATAAGAGAGGAGGAAAAAAAACACAAAAATGAGCGCAAGAATAGCAGTGTATCAAGTGAAGATAGCAATGAAGATGAAATAAAACTGCAAGAGGAAGAGAAGTATTATCTTGTGAAAAGAATCACGAAAAATATTAAGAAAAATCAGTGCGATGAGGATGATATTTATCCCGATGTAAAAGATTGCAACAATTATTATCGTTGTGTTGAAAAGTATGACAGCACCAAATTTGTTCATATGCATTGTGAAGATGGCAAGCTTTATGACTTTAAAAAAGAAATGTGTATAGAGGAGAGTCAAGCTCGGTGTTTACTCGAAGAAGAGTGAATCAAAAATTAAAAGGAAAAAATTATTGAATATTGAGTTTACAGGCTTTGTTTTAAAATTTATTACAAGATACTAATTATAATCAATTTTATTTTGAAATTTTAACCTTTTAATCGTATTAATTATTTAAAAAATAACATAATAAAATTTAAACAGTAAAAAATATAGACGCAAGCAGAATGAGGTGCTTTTTAATAGAACACAAAAAAGGAACCAATTTTTTCACCGATTTGTGTTAGAGAAAAATAATATTTTTTGGAAGCACTCCTTTATAGTCTTCTTGGTTTTAGCCAGAGTATTTTCTGTTAATTCTTTGGATCATTCCCTTTCACTAAATGATTTTTTGTCCTGCCTTAATATAACATCCAACATAAAGAAAAGGTAAATTTTATACTAAATTGAAATCCTTCAAAGTTGTGACAGAAATTGTTCTTTGTTCTTGTTTTTATTTGAATGATGAAAAACTGCTTTAAAAGTAAGTTAAGTGGAAAGTTTTCTTGTGCCCTTTGTGTAAAAGTACGCGTGTATGTGTGTGTGTGTGTGTGTGTTGGTGTGTGACTATTTCTTTTATTGCTTATAAGGGTTGAACAGTTTTGTTATTGTTTACTTTCCCTAAAACACTTTTATTACTGAAAGTAGCAATTGAAAATCACAGCTTAGCAAATTTATAATATGTTTTTACGCGTTATATTGAATTTTACTTTTTAATCAAAGCTTTTCTAGCAGAAAATAAATATTGTTTGCTTAGAGAAAATAGTGGATTTCTATTTTTTCCAACATTAAAAGAAAATATTAAGCACTGCGACTACCAATATTTATCGCAATTTGTTTCAGCATCATTTAAGCTCAATAGCACGGTGAAAAATTTTGAAATGGATAAAATGTATATGTTAAGATGGAGATTGATCTCGATATTATAATAAAATATAAGTAAAAAACTAACAGCTCTCAGATTAAAAATTGTATATGTTTTACGATGATTTTAAAAAGTGAATATCTATTTATCGAACGCCGAAGTTTGAATATCAAAATGGTTTGTTATGAGTTTTCCAATTACAAGAAAATTGTTCGCCTATTAAAAAAATTTTAATTACACTAATTTTGTGATATTCTTCAAGACTTTCTATTGTCATCAAATAAATGGTATAATATTCAATAGCCATTTCGTTACAGTAAAGGTTTTCATCAAAATTTTCTTTACAACCTAAAAATATTTAAGTCTAAACTAATAAAAAATATACAAGTTTTGACATTTAGTTTTTTCGCGTATTCGTTGTAGATGCATTGGCATTGTTACAAAGAATTTAGTGTCTCAAAAAATCTCGTTGAAATAATTAAAATCCACTAAAATTGGTAATATTTCAGAAAATATAATCCCTTCTGAGACCGTTATTAAGAATTTGTGTGAGTGAACACCAACGCATGTTCGACTGGGTCATTCAACTAAAAACATCACAACCGTGAGCCACAGATCAAAATTTGTTAATTCCTTTGGTGTTGGTTATCCATAACCACAACATGGCGACTTTTGCGTAAGGATTAGACTTTGAAGCCTTACAAGATTCAACGGGTGCAGGAATTGAAGCTGACCGAACATTTACATCACCGTCTGGTTTTGATGAAAAAAAAATATTTTTTTCAGACGAAGCCCATTTTCACTTGTCAGGGTATGTCAGCAAGCAAAATTGCCTCATTTGGGCTTCTGAAAATCCTAAATAGTAAGAAGCCTTTGCATGATCAGCGTGCCACTGTAGGGAGCCCTATGTGATTTGGAGGCGTGATTGGTCCATTTTTTTTTTGAAGATGAGCCTGGAAAGGTAACGATGAATGGATCACACTATCACGAGATGCTAACAACTTAATTTTAGCCTGTTGTTAACGACGTGGTTATCAAAAACAGGTGGTTTCAACAGGTCTTTGCCACATGTCACATAGGCAATGAAGTGATCAATTTATTGCAAATACAATATCCCGATCGCATAATTTTTCGACAATCAGCAATTAGATGGCCAGCCACATCGAGTGATTTAACACCACTGGGTTGTTTTTATGGGGCTATGTTAAGAATATACGGTCTATCACGGAGACAATCGAATCGATTTCGGCCTTAAAATTCAAAATCATTGATGCACTAATGAAATAAGATACCCATTTTGCCAAAAAGTGATTAAAAACTTTAATGGAAGAACCGACATCTGTGGTCGTGGTGATCACTTACCAGGTATTACTTTCTATTGATAATTGTAGAACTTTTCTCATCGTAAAACAATAAAGATTTGGATAATCTTAATCAAATTTTTATGTTAGAAAATAAACTTCTTGTTGAAAAATGAAATGATAACAACTTTGTGTTCTGTAAGTCGAGCAATTTGATTTATGAGATGCTAAGTATTGGAAGTTTTCTGTAATTGGATTCTTAAAATCCAATTAAATTAAAATCACATTCATTTCAGGTCATTATGCTGAGTAAATCCCCTGATAAAAATTTGCAAGCATTCAAGAAAATTTAATATTGGGAAAGAAATAAAAATTATTCTACGCTTAATTTAGTAGTTATCATAAATATATATATTATATTCCTTTCAAGTCACTTGTAGCTAAATTAAGCTAGAATCGTCTTATAATTTTAAAAATTATAAACTTAATTAAATGCAAGGCACCGCGCATTCATGTTTGCTTTGCAACAGTCGGTTTGACACTTTTATAAAATTTACTGTAAAATTTCATTTATAGCTGAGTCGATGGTTAGCAAATATTAATTTGGATTATTATCTATTCAAAGTGGATTTTTATCACTTTTTCTATATCTTGTTATACTGTCTGAAGCATCTCTGTCGTGGCTTAAACAAAGTTTTAGTTATTGAATAAGAAAAAGAAAGTGGAAAAAACCTGCCCGAAAATTTCAAAATTAGATTGAAAAAACGAATGAGACTTTTTTCACGTGCAATATTCAAAACTGAGTCCTTGATTTGGGAAAAATCAATGTAATACAAATAATTTAAAATATTAGAAATTACATCAATAAGTTAAGTGCACAAAAATATAGTTTAAAATCAAATTACGTTAGATAACAATATGTTTTACAATAATATTTGTATGTGTAAAAATATTGTTAATAAACACAGCACTTTAGAGTTTTTAATTAAATTAAACGATGTATATACTTTCAATACACACAATATAAACAAGTTGGTGACTTCACCACTGTAACGCCTTAAAAGATGCGTTATTAGTTTGTTGTCCTTACTCAACGATAATTCAACATGAGTTAATTTATTTGCCAGCTAGTGGTGCTTATATAGTTGTTTTAAGCGATTGATGCTAGAAACGAATATTCTTCTTTAACATCACCTCATATAGTTGTTGTTGTTATTATCTTTCAGTGAGGGCCCTGCTTGGCTGTGTGTGGTTTTTTCTTCTATTTCGTAGAATGTATAACAATTATTATATTATTGTTATCTTGTGTGTATAAGATTTCTTAGAAAACTACTTCAGTTTATAAAACACACAATAGGTCATTTCGTTTACTTTTTTTACAGCTAATTATTTTTTTTGAAAACTTAAACAAATCATTTTCGTAAAAATAAGATTGCAGCACAAACATATAATTCTACTTATCTACTTGAAAACTTTTTTTTTCAACCAGTGCCTATTTCGTGAATGGTAACACTTAGCTCATATTTGATTTGACAGATGATTAGTTTTATTCTTCCGCTGAACGAATACGGTTGTGTATACGCTTGAACAACGCTGGGAAATATTGCCTGCGATCGACTTACAGAAGATGCAAAAAAAAATATAGTTTCAGATGAAGCTCATTTTTATCTTGACGGGTATATAAACAAGCAAAATTGTCGCATTTGAGGCACAGAAAACCCGCACGCATACATTTGAAACTGACCCACTCAAAACGATCACTTTATGGTGCGGATTTTGGTCCAGAGGCATAATTGGGCCATTTTTCTTCGAAAATGAGTGGCCGTTACAGTCAATGGTGATCGTTGTCGGGCCATGTTGAACGAATTTTTGTTTACGAAAATTGAAGAGGAGGGATATTGGCAACATTTGGTTTAAACAGGACGTCGCTAGGTGCCACACAGCCGAAGCTACACTCGATGTTTTGCGCCCTATTTTTGAAGATCGCATTATCAGTCGCAGAGCTGATGTCGTTTGGCCACCTCGGAGCTGCGATTTGACACCGTTGGACTATTATTTGTAGGATGCCGTCAAAGATAAATATAACGCCGACAGAGACAATTGACCAGTAGTGTACACGATCCAGCCGAGGCAGCCATTTGAATGACATTATTTTCTATTATTAACCGGAAGTATTGTACTTTCAAATAAAAAAAGAAATTTGCGAAAAAATTCAGTAGTTTTGTTTATAGCATTTAAAACAATTTTGTTTATAAAATTTAAACAAAAAAAAAAGAAGTTATTTGGCGGAACCTTTAGCTAGTACCTTAAAAACTCAATAAATCGTCTAAAAATTTTCATAAACTTTTCATATTTAATATTTAGTGTAAGTTATATACTAATTAGAAGTATTAGCAACAAAACAACTTCAGCTTTTTTTAGTTTTCTTCTTCGTTTATACTCAGAAGAAATTTTAACCTGTAAAGCTAATTTTTTGGATGCATAATTTTTTAATTTGTTTATTATCTACGAAAATTATTTTTAAAAAATAATTTACCATGGCTGCCTGTTATAAAAAACAACATAACGAACAGCTTATGGAATCTTATTACTCTACTAACAATAACAAATAATTTTTTTATCTTTAGTACTAGCGCACACAAGTATTCATACAAGTAAACAGGGTAAGCAGATGTGTAAAACGGAAGGGATATTTTCATCTTCATATCATGTATTATTTGAATATTCCACACTAATGAAGCCAGCAAAAATCTAGTATTACCATGGTGTCAAATTTTAAAAGCGGAATAATCCATTGAAGGGCTCTTTGTTGTAGAAGAAAAATTTGATGCTTAAGACTTTGGGAAGTTACTGTAAAATAAATTGTTTTCAACATTTTTGTCTATTAAAGACAAAACTATGCTTCTCAGGTTAAATGGAATAATTTAAATTTATATTTTACAGTATGAACATTTTACTTGTTTTTATTATCAGCAACAATATTTATGATTTTCTTCTGTTATTTCTTAAATACTTGTTTCCGAACAAACGAAGACAAAACACTGGTGTATCAAATTCTAATTAAGAAATAAGATTTTTAGAAATCAACGAAATAACGTAAATATAAGTAGGTAAAATGAATTATGTTTTGATTTTCTGAAAATTTTAATAGTATAACGAACAAATAACGTTTACATATTATTACTGATATGAAACGAAAATTAGTAAATTATTCAACGTTAATTCTGCAAAATTCCACTAAACATAATCATTTTATGCTATTCTCATAAAATATATATTATTCAAAAAGTGAAATGTATTACTGTGGGAGAAAGCATATCTATATATTATATTAGTATTATCGTGTTGAAAGTACTTTCATACGAGCAGTAGTGAAATAGCCAGTTGGATATGTTTTCAAAACTAAGCTTGAGTTTATTTTCTTTTAACTTAATGAATTGTAACTGCGATTGCAGAATGAAATGATCTTTCTAGTGCCGATTAACCTTTAAATGTTGATCGCATATAACTATTTTCCTGGAAGTTGTCAGCTTTTTTGTTTCATATTAAGAAGAAGAAGAAAAGTGAGAAAATTAATTTGCTATAATATAAACTTGTAAAATACAGGCAGTGCCAAAGGATAGGATTGCAGTTATACGGTTAATATTATATGAGTGCTATTATTCTGATGCTCGGCTACTAGAAGCAAGATTTCTCCTATTTCAAATACAATGCTGCATGTGTCGCTATTTCATTAGTAATTAATGGAATGTTAAGTTCTTTATGAAAGTTAGAGTTTTTTATATACCCAGGGTGCGACTGTTGTAAATAAAATCTTATTTTAGAGCCTTTGGATTTTTTTTAATTTAAAGCGTAGTGCCTTCGCTTTAAATTTTTAGATTCATTTGTATCCATTTTGCTTGGATGTGACTTTTCCCAAGTTAAGCGTCAGTCAAGATGTATGCCAAGGTATTTTACCTCTAAATGCTGAGGTATAATTTGGCTATTTATACGAATAGAAGGTCATGAGTCTCTACGAGGTGTAAATGTTATGTGGGTATATTTTTGTTCATTTATTTGAATTCTCCATTTTTTCAAGCACACTTCCAAATGATGTAAACGATCCTAAAGCTATGTGGATGCTATTTTGGGGGCCTTCGTGAATAATAAAAAAAAGCCGCGTCGTCGAAATATCGAAACAGTTGCTAGTAGGCATATTTGAAGTGTTGAGTTTTTGTGTAATTAAAGCTTTAACTTATATAGTAAACTTCAGGCAATACTTTCTAGCTTGGGAAACGTCGATAAAGCCGCTGAACAGTATTATTTCTCCTCAAGGGTTTTTCTAACTATTTTTACTAATCTATTCGTTTTCGCTCAAAATTGGGTTTAGGTTAGTGATTAAGATTTTCTCAAGCAATTTTGACATATTAGATAGTAGACTAATTGGTCTATATGAACTAATCTTTGCGTGGTCTTTTCCCGGCTTGAGTGTCATATTTATTAAGGCTTGAGCAAATGGATTTAAACATATAATTATATTGAAGATATTAAGTATTATTCTAAGTGGGAAAGTTCTATGATCATTTTGTTGATAATTTTGTCAAAACTATACGCTTTCTGTCTGTTTAGAACAGCCATTGCCCTTTCAATATAACGAAGGTTAAATCTTAGTGATGAAACTGCTTCACCATCGATGGGTGGTAATTAAGCTATTTCAGTAGATTCGTTCGCAGTAAATACATTTTTTAGATGGGTAACAAATAGTTTACCTCTTTCGGTTTATTTCTTGTCCAGCTACCACTAAGAGTACGCAAAGGAGGCTTACATGTGGCAGGCCTTTTAAGGTTTTTTTTTTCGCAAATAACACATTTTTTATTTTAATTGTTTTTAACTTTCATAAAAATGTATTTCTATGAAAGTGATAATTCACCAAGACGCATTTTTTAATTACTGTCACATTTGCTATTATAATTTATGCTCGTTACTTTATCTTGATATTATATAAGTTTGATTGTTTTATCTTAGTCCTTTTTCTCGAGCTACTCTGGCGAGCAAAACCTAGGAACTGTATAGCCCCTTTCATTATCTGTCGAAATGAATTTTATAGTCATCCAAATATTGTAGTACTAAAATTATAGCAGAATACCAAAAATGTATCATATTTATCTCCAAGTATCTAAATTATAATTATATGTTTCCAAGTTTAAGTAAATTAATTCCTATTAAATTTTAATCTTTTCACTCGGTCCTTTATTATTAAAACGATTTATTTTTCTTTTTTTCTCTCAATATTTCGCTTTCCTTTGGAAAGCTTCTTCAGGAAATTATTTTTATATTTTCAAAAACAAAAATTATAACAATTTGAAAAGAAAAAATTTTTGAAAAACATTTGACAAAACATATAAAATTATTTTCTTCATACATACAAACATACAAAAATTAAAAATTTAAAATATTAAAACATACAAAAACAAGGAAACGGAAACTAAATAACAAATTCTTTCTTATGAAATAATTATAACAAATTATGTGTTTTTTGTATTAAGTACCTATAATTCTGCGCTAAATTGTCTGTGTCTGTTTTGAAATTTATTCTCCTTACATTTGGTACATTAACAATTTCTAACATTTCTAACATATAACGTCTCTTGTAGTTTTTTTCTATATCTAATACTGATGTTTCATCAAACTTTGGATAATGATTATATTTCTTACAATGTGAAGATAAGGATGTCTTCTGTGTTGAAATATTCCTATATTTTTGGTCACATCTATGACCAGCTAATCTTGTTTTAAGTTTATTCTTTGTTGTCCCAATATAAACTTTGTCACAGTTCACCTGGTCATTTCCTCCACATGGTATCTTGTATACTACATCAGATATTTCCATTTTTCCTATTTTATCCTTCATATTGCTAAATAATCTATTTAATGTGTTATATGTTTTGTGTGCAATTTTATATCTATCAGTGTCATATATTTTAGACTTTCTTAATCTATCTGATATTCCAGGAACATAAGTTAATGATTTATAAATTCTTGGTTCTGCCATGGTATTTCCTAAATTATGCCTATGATTATCATATTGTCTAATTAATCGGTTAGTTAATTCTACTGGAAAATCATTGTCATTAAGTATATTTTTTATTGTGTCCTTATTCTTCAACCGAAATTCTCTATCACTTATAGTTAATATTCTATCTATCATATTTTTCGCTGTGTTTATTATCATTTTTCTCGGATGTTTAGAATAAAAATTAATAAGTCTTCCAGAAGATGTTGGTTTCTTATACCAATCAAACACTAACCTATTTTCCTTTCTTAATATCAATATATCTAAATATGGAAGTTTAGATTCTAACTCTCTTTCAATCGTAAATTTTATATCAGGATGAAAACTATTCAATTCTGATAAAATATCATCCACTGCATCTTCTGATGTTATACAAAATAAATCATCCACATATTTTGTGATTATCTTTGGTTTAATATGCATTTTACTAATACATGTATTTAGTAATTCCTCCATCACAATATCAGCAATAATTGGAGATGCCGGAGAACCCATAGGGAGGCCCTCTTTCTGCTGATATATCCTATTATCAAATTGAAAATACCTGTTGTCTTCAATGCAAAACCAAGAATTTATAAATCATTAACTTATGTTCCTGGAATATCAGATAGATTAAGAAAGTCTAAAATATATGACACTGATAGATATAAAATTGCACACAAAACATATAACACATTAAATAGATTATTTAGCAATATGAAGGATAAAATAGGAAAAATGGAAATATCTGATGTAGTATACAAGATACCATGTGGAGGAAATGACCAGGTGAACTGTGACAAAGTTTATATTGGGACAACAAAGAATAAACTTAAAACAAGATTAGCTGGTCATAGATGTGACCAAAAATATAGGAATATTTCAACACAGAAGACATCCTTATCTTCACATTGTAAGAAATATAATCATTATCCAAAGTTTGATGAAACATCAGTATTAGATATAGAAAAAAACTACAAGAGACGTTATATGTTAGAAATGTTAGAAATTGTTAATGTACCAAATGTAAGGAGAATAAATTTCAAAACAGACACAGACAATTTAGCGCAGAATTATAGGTACTTAATACAAAAAACACATAATTTGTTATAATTATTTCATAAGAAAGAATTTGTTATTTAGTTTCCGTTTCCTTGTTTTTGTATGTTTTAATATTTTAAATTTTTAATTTTTGTATGTTTGTATGTATGAAGAAAATAATTTTATATGTTTTGTCAAATGTTTTTCAAAAATTTTTTCTTTTCAAATTGTTATAATTTTTGTTTTTGAAAATATAAAAATAATTTCCTGAAGAAGCTTTCCAAAGGAAAGCGAAATATTGAGAGAAAAAAAGAAAAATAAATCGTTTTAATAATAAAGGACCGAGTGAAAAGATTAAAATTTAATAAAAATTTAAAAAAAGGTCGAATAAAACTGAAAATAGTAAATTAATTCCTTTATTAATTTATGGTATTTAAAAATTGGGCCTTCTTTATTATTTTGACTTGTTTCTGGTATATGGCCGGCATGAAGGTAGAAAACGTAAAATATTAATAGAAATATCAAAATGGTATTAACTTACATTTACTGTGTTTTATTTAAGAGTTTTTAACAGATTTTTATAGTTAGCGTTTCTTTGTTGTTTTATTTTCAATTTGTTAGTTATTGTTTTCAACACAACAATAGTTAAAGCTATGTATATACATATATTTATACTATACCATGCACAAGTACTAATTAATATTCCTCACTTTTAACATGCATTTGTTTTCAATACAGCCGGCACCAAGTGTAAAAGTGTGTATGCGTAAATTACATAAATTTGTTACTGAAAAAGAATATAAATCCATTAGACTGTTAGATGTGCAAAAAGGGAAAAATTAAAAAAAAGCAAAATACTTTTAGTGGAAAAATTGCGAGTTTTTCATTAATGTTTGGTTGGGGACTTTATGCATTTGGTTGAAAGAATTTAATTTAATTAACTTTGAAACCCATGCACTTAAACAAAAAGTATTTTATTACAATGCATTGCACTAAATCTATAATATTGTGTAAATATATAAAGAACGTAGCTGCTGTGATGGTTTTATGTTCTAATATTTCTTTTTTTTTTGTAATTATACAGACACAGCGTGACAGATATAACTTGATACTTTTTAAGTTTAATTAAATTAAACAGAATATTAATGTGTTTAAGTCTTGAATATTTACAAATTACTTTTAATAAATATCAGTAAATAAAGATGAAAGTGGAAAAAACTGAAGAATATATTCAACGTACTGAACTAAATTTTATAGATTTTATTAACGTTTAAATTAAATATTTTAATCCATTTTTATTTAAATCTATCTTCGATTTACAAAATTTTTCTAAATTAACAGATATATTTTAAATATTGTTTAACAAATTTATTAAATTAACTACGACACATCGTAAGAGAAAAAAAAAACAGGAAATTAGCGAAAACACATCCTAAAAGGAAGTTGCAGTAAATAAATTATTCCTTGATTTTCTATATTTACCTTATTTTATAATATTTTGTTGTATTTAAATAATTTATTTTATTAAAAATTGAATGCTTTTTTTCAAACTGAATGTTATGATCGGGTTTTCCAACAAGGAAAGCAACAACATGATAGTATTGAAATTAAGTTTTTTTGACGTAATTATAGTAGATGCATTGGTAAATTTTACCATGAATTTAATTTGAAAAATAAAAATGGTGGTTTTGTTATAGTTACAGTTCATAAACTTCATGACATTTTCGGAAAACCTAATCGTCCTTCGGAAATCGATATTAAGAATTTGATCGTTAAGTTTGAGCCGATAGGCTCGATAAAAAAATGTGCGACTACCAACGCGTGTTCGAAGGGTCGTCTAACTGAAAACATCACACCCGTGAGCCACAATGTTGAGCGATCCAAATTTGTGAATTACTCGATGTTCTCAATAATTCATGTTATGCAAAACCACTATAACGTGTGATTAGATTTACATCTGCGCCTGGCCATGAAGCCTTAATCAGATGGTGGATCAAACCACTGCATAATTTGGAACGTCATGCTCGTCCTAGGAAGTCGAAGCTATAATTCTATGCAACAGAACTTTCTAGTTGCAACTTCGATGATTCCAGAGCAGGGCTGCAAATCAGCATTCCTTGCTGTCCAGAACACATGTCTAGCATGCTCTTTGGATCTGGGAATATTTCACCAGGTAGGTGTTATTAAAGGTGAAATGAACCCGGCCACCATAGAACCATAGACTGATATGGGGCCGCGAAACCACAACCACCACGATACTCCCATATAGGGGCCAACCTCAATAATCAGTCAGAGAACAGTTAAATGTCTAAAGAGACAAAAAACGAACTCTGCGGCTTACTGATTCCCGTGGAAATAAAGTGGAATTTCCAGTTGTGTCCCTGCTGACTTCAGGGACTGGGCTCCCTTTTTCCTTCAGTTGTACAGGTCTACATAGTAGCTCTCCATTAAGACCATATATGTGCTTCCGGGGGGTACAAAACCACTACATGGCGAATTTTGCGTAAGGATTTGACTTTACAGCCTTACAAGGTTCAACTGGTGCAGAAATTGAAGCCCACCGACCATTCACATCGCCATAGATTCGCTCAATTCATTTAGGAATAACCGGCTGGTTTTTCTGAAAAAAAAAATTTTATCAGACGAAGCCCATTTTCACTTGTCAGGGTATATCAACAAGCAAAATTGCTGCATTTGGGCCACTGTAAGGTACGGTATGTTGTCTGGAACCGTGATTGGGCTGTTTTTTACTAAGTTGAGGCTGGAAATGCGATAACGGTAAATGGATCATGAATGACTAATATTGACGATGTGAACATCACTGACAGGTGGATATCACTGATTGGTTGCAACATGACGGTGCCGCATGTCAATATCACAATCAATTTATTGCAAACCAAACTTTGCGTTCGCATAGCAGTAAAGTGGCTAGCTCGATTGTATGATTTAACATCAGTGGATAATTTTTTGTGGGGCTATGTTAAGGACAGATCCAATCGATTAGATTTCGGCCTTAAAAGTCAAAATCCGTGATATGATTAACGAAATAGGGCTGAAGTTTTCTCTTCGTAATGCAATAAAAATTTGATGCATCTTAATCTAAATTTTTTGTTTTATTTTATTTTAGAAACGAATTTCGAATTTTCTCTTATTTTAAAATATTAGTCGGAAAATAGTTTTTTTCCTTTTCCGAAAATTTTACAAATCTTTTAATATAAAATCACTAAATTTAGACACTAATTCGGTCATTATATTTGGTTGTTTTTCTGAAGTTGTTATAACGTTTTTCCATATTTCAACTGAAGAATGCATTGTTCAACTTTGAAAAAGAAAATGCTTTCTGTTTTTATTTTGTACAGACTAATTGCGATTATTGCTTAAATGTGAAAGTACTTTACGAAGGACTATATTTAAAATTCTATTTCTTCAGATGTTTTCTGTAGAAATTTTTCCCACTTTTAAATTTTAAAGATAAAAATAAATTTCCATGCATTTGAATTGGCAGAGTTAGCAGAAATAAAGTTTCCTTAAAGGTTTTCTTAAGGATAATGTAGAACTCGATATAATATTGTGCTATCAAAATGAAATTAGTAACTTAAATTCATAAAACCTTTTATTATTTAGTTAAATGAAATTGCCTGGCATATAAGTTCCAATTCTTATATTTTTAGAATATTTCTTTGGATAATCAAAAAATGATTTAACAATACTTAAAATACCACAAATCAGACCTATTCATTATTACTTGGTGTGACGACATAAAACAAAATATTAATTTTCTAACGGAGAACACAGAGTTCACATTAAAAAAGAAGAAACAAATTTTTATATTCACAACTATAAAGTGTATTGACAGAGATTACGACTAAATCCATCAACATAAAAAAGACTTAAGAGAATTCCAATGAAAGTCTTTTTATTTATTTTTATATGTCTGTCTATATTATAACGAAGGACTTGTGGAAATTTTAGGTACAAAAATACTTTTGTTAGATAGAAGTGTATTTATAGAAGGAAATTTGTATTTTTTAGGTTTAGTTTTGTTGACGCATTTAAAATATTCCTTGGGTTTATTTTTTTTTTTTTTTGTTTATCGACAGACAAACTGTTATGCATAGTATTTTGTTAAACAAATTTATAAATAAGTTTAATAATTCTTTGCAATAATTTTATGCAAATTTAACTGCAGGAGAAAAAGTTGTAGATTTTACAGACGATCCCTAAAAAATAGATAAGGTGTTAGTTATCATCATTCGTGTAAATAACTCCATACGCTCCACGTTAAGTACATTTCTAAAAATATAAATGATGAGAATTTGGAATACAGCTTTTAATATGAAATCTGATGTGCATTTACTAACTTCAACTTACGTTTGACGACCTTAAGACAATTGTTAAGCATTAATCATCGAGTGATTGGAGTCAAATACCTACCGCGCACTAGACTTGTATGGTTCCTAAATCTGCTAATTTAATTAAAATATTTCATTGGTTGAACTTAATCTCTAGTTCAAATTTTGTTATGAACTAATGAATGTATTCGTTTCATAATCTACTGCTTTTCATATCACTGTAGCGTGGTCATGCAGTTCATTAACCATTTTGGGGATCTTTTTATATAAAAAATAATTGGTATTGGCACTACTATTCACTGTTTGTATCAATATAAATTGACTTGAAGAAAGCACAGTATGGATCTGATTGTGACAAATGCCGGTTATTGTAATTAATTTTAATTGTTTTAGGTGCTTGAAACATGATTATATACTCTGTACGAATTGCAGGAGTATTGCTATAACAATTTAGAAGATAAGAGCAGATACATGAAAAAGTCTGAATGGGGACATTCCTAAACTATCTCCGTTATTCAACGAGCTGCTGCTATAGCGGTCATAAAAATACAACTTTTTCCGTAATGTTATTTTTTTACACTTTAGCTACCAAAACAAACAGAAAAATTAAATCTTTGTGGGATTAAAAATTAAACTTTAATTTGTAAAATATTTGCTCACAAATTGTATATATGAAAATAATTCTTTAATGGATCATGCATAAGTCTTCCCTATTTTGTGATCTATGATTTGTTAGGTTTTATTTTTAATTGAATAGATTCAAGGTTGCTAAGTATGAGCTTTTAACAATTTAATAGAATCAAGAGTCTGAGGTATATGTATATATTCCGGTATTAATATCCGCTTAGCGTTAGAATGACACTTTCCCTTCTACAGAAGTATGGATAAATGTTGCAAACGTTTAGACGCTTTATGTCGAAGATGTTGCAAATGAGCTAAAATTGTCTTCGGTTTATATTTTATGATAACTCTATGTAAAAGATATGGAAATACACAGATGCAACGTTTAATATTTAACTTCGAGGCGGGTACTGTTCAGGAAATATATTAAATTCAAATGATGTCTTATAAAAAATTTTTGGTGGTATAATTAATATATTTTATGGACTAAATAATATACGGTAAGGTCCTGTTAACATCCTATATAATCTGCAAAAACATGGCTTAAAATATAAAAGAATTACCAAGTTATCATCTAGCACTAGTAAATGAGATTATTGGACGATCATCATTATTACAGAAGTACATACATAAAGCACCAGAAAAAAGCTGGCAGTATAAAAACAAAACGCAATTTTATTATTTATTATTTTTATTTAATTCTTATATAAGTATGTATTTCACTTTTTGGCTTTATTAATAAAATTATGTGCTTTTATTTAAAGGGATAATCTTGATGTATCTAAAAAAATGTTGAGAAATTTTTTAAAGAGCGCATAAAGCGTAAGGGAATTAAATAAAGCGCTTTCTTCGCATTAATTATGTGTAATAAATTATTTAGGTAGATACTGTTAGCAGTATCCACCTTTAAGGTACCATACTAAAGGCTTTCATCTAACCGATCTCTCAATGTAAGAAAGATATAATCAAAGAAAGAAAGAGAACGAACGGAATTAACAAAAACAACGAATTAATAATTCAATTTTTATTCGAAAATTACTTCTGTAAATCTGATTAATCAAAAGCTCCCAGCTGGCAGGAAAAGGGTAACTTAATCAATAGTCTATTTCGGTATCCTATCCCTTACATATTTTTCATTTAATAACAAAAACTGCTACATCTGTTAGCTTATACCAAATTTTTTAGAGAAAACTCAACACTCTTACATGTCAAAAGACAAAAATCTCAAAAAACACAGTAATTTTTCACTAATTTTTTCACTTTTTTTTTTTATTTCGCAAAATATAATTAATAAAATTTCTTGCTGTTATATTTACAATATTTCATTAATATGGGGCAAGAATGATATTTACTCTTTAATAAAAAAAAATTGTTAATATAATAATTCGATTTTTATTCGAAAATTACTATCGTTTCGCTTCTGTAGATCGCTTCTGTAAATTTAAAAATGGAATTCAATAACATTTAACAAAAAACAAAAAAAAAGGTCCCGAAGAAGGGACCTTACCCTAATAGCCTACTTCGTTATCCTATCCCTCCCATATTTTGTTTTTTGTTTTAATTTTAATATTACAAAACTGCTACATCTCTTAACATATCTGCTTTTTGAATTTCTAAAGGTTAAAAACATTTTACACTAAATATTCTATTTTATAATATGCAAACAAGAATTTTTCTCTTTCTCCGGCAACAAAATTTTCGTAACATTTTGTATTTAAAATCTTGCCGTCGGGGTTTTGTGTGTGTGTGTGTGTATGTTTTTTGCAATTTTTCGGCAACAACTCCCACTTATTTATGTATTCAGGTCACGTTGACATTTTATCACATTTTAAATAATCCTTTAAATGCCATAACGAAAATTCAGTACTAATGTCTTTTTAAAAAGACATTTAAGCTATTTCTTGTCTTTTAAGTTTTTTTTGGTTTGGTTTTATATCGACAAAAAAGCACAGAGCATAGCACAGCAAGAACAACAATTTGGATATTTAGTTATGCTTTTATCTACAGTCATGGTCACACGAAATATATACTGCAGAATTAATACCATTTTGTTTAAATTTTCTTCTTAATGGTTTTTTGCATGAAGGTCTCCGGCTAAAGAAATGCAAAATGACTTTTGCTGTTCTTGCTAATGATAAAGCTGAAGAAAATGAAAATGATGAAAAATTATTATTAAGCTTAATGATTAGAAATGCAGTATTCATAAACCATAAATTTGTTTTGTAAATTTAGTTAATAAACAAAAATTTTATTACTTTTGATTTAAAAATGTATGTAAATGTATGACGTAGATAAAAATTAAAGCAGAAATATTGTAACACAAAATTTATAATCACCGGCAGTTTACTTTCACTTTTCAACTTTATTATTTAAAGCTTTAAATAATTTTGGATATGATATTTTTATGCGATTAACTAAAATAATAAATATATAATAAATTATAAATTTTTAAAAAACCTGTCTTTATTTACTTTAGATAGGCACACAGACACTTTTAGTTTTATATATTTTGTTATATTTATTTTATCTATATTTAGGCTATGAATTCAATATCCCTGCAGACCTTAAAACAGACCTTAATAAAATAAAATATAAAGTATAAAAAAATAAAATAAAATAAAATATAAAATGAAATATAAAACTTCAATTTAGTATCTCAAATATAAAATTAGATAACATTTAACAGCATTAAAGAAAAATCAATATGATCCTAAAATTGAATAAATTCATCACAAATACTTAAAAAAGGGTCAGAGTTAGCCAAATTTGATCTGAATACTTTAAGAACCAATTTAATAACCAATGGATAAAAATAGCGCATGGGACGAAATGAAAAAGAAATATTTTTAATGAAAAAATCTGAACAGACATTTCCTTTTATTAAATTTAAAACAAACATGACATTTAATCTTATCTTCGGCTTTTTCGAATTTAAAGCTTTATTACAGCAAGACTACTAGTGTAGGATTGTAGACTTAAGGGATTTCATTGTAAGTCTCGAAGGTAAAATAATAAGAGCTGCTTTTGCACCAATTCTATGGTATTACTATGGAGTTTACATAGCGTATCCCAAATTATTGAGCCATATTCCAGAATAGGTCAGTCAGAATTGGTCACTAACGAAATACCCTGTATTAAATTGAACTTAGCATCCAGTAAAATAAGAAGATCTGAAACTACATTTTATTTCTCAAGTTCATCGCCATTTAAAATATATTGCACGTTTGTATGACATCTTCGGAAGAAACGCATGCAGTTGCAAATTTTAAAGCTCAACTCGCTCGATAAGGCTAATATTACACCAGGGACTAAATGCATCTTGTGTCTTTTTGCAGAAGAATATAATCAGCGTAAAGATATATGTGCGAAATATTTTCACGTCGTCTTCATAAAATAGAAGGTTTGAATACTTAATGGCATTGGAGAGGTCATTAGTAAACACAGAAAATAATAAACGATCGAGATGGCTACCCTGCGGAACACCAGATGAAACAAAACTTTCTTGGAAGGTAAACGTGTTAAAACAAAAGTTTTGAGTTCTGTTTGACATAATCCACATAAGTAAATTGTTTATGAATTCTATATTTTAAAGTAATATTTTCAATATTACGAATTTTGAAACTACTAACTCGTTAAAATACTGTTTCCGCAGATATTTAACATATATAGCCCGATACTCTGTTCATAATTTCGTGCGAAATGCTGTCAAAGCCCATATAATAAGAAATAATGTAGCTGAACTAGTACTCTGTTTATTTCTGAAAAAGTCACGAAATGTTTCTGGCCGCATGTTTTTCTAAATGAAAAATGTTTCAGGCAACATTTTTTTCAACTACGAAACAAAATGAGCAGCACTTTTTTCGCACGGAATTGTGAGCAACAGCTAATCAGTTAAGTATTTGAATTTTTAATTTTAAATTTGTTGTGGCAAAAAGTAAAAGTATGGAGAAAAGCGTAAATTTATTAAAAAGTGAAAAAGTAAGATTAAAATTTAGTGACTCGTATTCTTGTTTCTGTAGTAAAAAAAGAAAAGTTATTTGGGATAAGTCCCAAATGATAAGTATTCTAACCGCAGTACCGCGAAATCAACGTGGATAGATATTGCTAAAGAGATTGGAAAATCTGGTAATGATTAAAATATATGTGCATATATATGTATATACATATGTATGATCTTTTTTGATTATTATTAGATTAAGCACGTAAAACTGGAGAAGTATTTGGAGTAGCAAATAATCTGGCAGTGGATGCGACTTGCAGTTCTCTTCAGACGAATCTCAGGATCCGTTTGAGTTCTTTGAGGACTTCACTGAGACGTCGAAAGTAAGTGTTATTATTGTAACTTATTGTTGCTTATTGTAACTTTCGTAAGTGATTAAAAATTAGATTGTAGAACCAGTTGCTGACAGCTTTTAAGCACGCCAGATCGGCAGCCCACGCAAGATATTTTATCTGATTCTGAGATGCTGTCTATTATGCCACCGGAGAAAAAAAACAACTTATTTATATGTAAGTAGACACCAAGTCTTTATTATTCTAAATTAAAACGTAACTTTCATTAGAGTTTTACAGATTTTTATTTTGTTTTAGAAAAACACAGCAGTTTCATTGAAAACGTATGTCGAAATGAAATGTGAGCAGGTGTCTCAAAGGTGGTAGATGTGATGACAACGTTGGTGGATATGGCAAAACAACAAAACCAAAATAATGTCTACGCGCCTTTCCTCAATTATATTAATTCCTAATGCGATTGGCGAAAATGTACTATGAAAAATTGTTGTTATGCTTTACGATGAGACCTCTGCTCAAAGACTAATTAGCAACTAAGCAACTTATTTTTAATATTAATGCATGATAGTTATTTTTACATAGTAAAACAAGAGTTTTCAAATTTTTTAAAGACTGGGCAGACAAAACAAAAGGCTGAAATAAGTATATGAATTTTTTTATAATAGCCAAAGTTTATTATTCTTTGCAATAAAATCTATTGCCTTATGTATCCATCTTATTAAAAGTTATTTAATAAAAGAAGATTTTTTTGTTTACAAACAGATCTTTTTATTAAAGCATTTTGATAATTTTAATTATTTTTAAAGCCTCTTTAGTGAAATTGTAAATTTTTTATTTCGTAAACTATTTTTAATTAGGAATCTCCTCCAAAAAAGCGAATTTTTTCTGCCAAGTAACAGATGTCGGAATTAAAATAAGTCATAATTTTATTGCAAACAACACGATCTGATTCATATTGTCTGCCGTAATGCGCAACATTAATATTAGATAAAAAGAGAGAATCAGCTGGGAACATATTGTCAAAATTTTCAAGCGAAATATCAAATGTTGCTCAACACTTTTTGCAAATTAGAACAGAGTACTAAGCTTATAACACAAAAATTAAATAATAATTATTGTAGGACTTTATTCTCTTGACACGAACTGGTTACGTTAGTTGAAATATCAGCAGTTAGCTTTTATATACTCTTCTATGTCACATTATTTATTTTCTACTTCTTCAATTCCTTACCCTATGACACTAGTTGGATATATTTGCATTATCTCTTGTGAGTAATCGTAGCTCATAAGAAAGTAAATGTAGGCCCCCTATTAACTATTAATTTCTGCGCTAACCAAATTAAGTCAAGGCATAATTTTTTCACACGAAGCCCATTTTTACTTGTCAGGGTATGTCAACAAACAAATTAGCTGCATTTAGGCTCCTGAAAATACTAGAGCGATTATTGAGAAGCCTTTGCATGCTGAACGTGTCACTGTTTGGTCCGCTATATGGTTTGGAGGCGTGATTGAGCCGCTTTTCTTCGATCATGAGGCTGGAAATGCGGTAACGGTCAATGGTTAACGGTATCGCGAGACGCCAACAATTCAATTTTTAACTGTTATTGATGACGTGGATATCACTGACATGTGTTTTCAATAGGATGGTATCACATGTCACGATCAATTTATTACAAACCAAGCTTTCCGATCGTATAATTTTACGCCAGATTGTTTGCTTTAACACCACTGGATTATTTTTGTAGGGCTACGATACGAAGCCAATCGAATCGTTTTCAGCCTTAAAACTCAAAATTCGTGATATGATTAACAAATGTCCATTGCCATATAGCCATTGGCCATTTTGCCAAAAAGTGATTAAAAACTCTGATAAAAGAATCGACGTCTGTCAGCGTGATCGTGGTGGACATTTTGTAACAAAATAAAAATTGTAATCATCTTAGTCAAAATTTTTTGTTTTATTTTGTTTTAGAAGTTTGTTTCTTGCTGAAAGACAAATATCAACATTATCACAATGGTGACTAACGTCAGATCATGCTATATTGTGCTGAAATGAAACTTTGTTGAATTGTAATTCGGTTTTACAAATTTGAAACAATTTCATTTATTTTCACGAAAAAATTTAATTTAAAAACGGCTGCAATGCTTAATAAACAGATGCATAAATCTGTACTTGAAACCGGCTTTCATTTAAACTAAAATAGTTAACAAAAAATGCGTAGTCTCCCTTAATTAAAGGCAAAACGTTTAACTGCTTCTGCAAATAACGATTTTCAAATCTAATTATTTTAAAATCTTCCTGAAAATAATAAAAGCTAATTAACTACTTACGAGTAATGTTAAAATTTTGTAAAATTATTTCAAACAACTTACCGTAAGAGGGCAGGAATGATTAATATTCGATATATCTTTTGTCCAATCCCATAATAATTTAGAAATTGGATTTAACTGTTTGATAAAATTACAGTCCATTGTTAAATCATATAGAAATAATTTGTAGCCATTAGCTTTTTTCATAAATCTTAAACGCAGCTTAAATAAAGCAAAAGTTATTTGTTAACTCTTTTTCAATTTTGAGCACAAAATCTTACTGTAAATTCCTGTATAGGCAGTTGTGAAAAAGCAATGTGTAACATAAGATATTGAAGATCTCTAGATTCAGCCTTAAGTCGACATTTTTCAAACGACATATAGGTTTTGTCGGTAACGTTGCACAAAATTTTAGTAAATTTTATTTTGAGAGCCTGCAAGTTAGGTAAATAAAAATAAAACCAGGTTAGTTAAGTTAAGCCATTTTTAGAGACAATAAAGAAGTAAATTTAAATCTAAAAATCTTTAGATAAAAAGTGGAAAAGGTTGCACTGATATTCAATATTTAATTTCAGTTAAGGAAATATTTAAACACACGTTTAGTTACCAATATTTAGTTTGAAGAAGATATATCGCAATTGAATCATGCATTTAATGTACGAGTATTTTGAATTAAATTATTGGTTTAACAACTTAATTTCCAATAAAAATTATTATTTTTTATTAATTAATTTAGCAGCATATTAAAAACCCAAATTACTTTTGTTAACTTTTCAGTGGGTCAAAAGAAATTTTAAATATAGTAAGCAGCTTTATCTTTTATTAAAATGTGCTTAAAAGTTGCGTGACGATTTATGTTGAGTAATCAATGAAATAGCCATAGTAACTACCTTACCACCAGTAATCAATTTAGTGATTTTTTTAAATAAGTTTGGTTTATTGGGACGCTGAAAAGTTAACTAATGTAATATATCTACTTCCAAGAAACTATTTTAAATTCATATTTCAGGGTGCTCCACGTTAATCGTGCTAGATTATAATAATAACATAACAAACATATTTATTATTCCAAAATTGGAATATATTACAGTGGGAAAGCATATCCATATGGCCATTTTACGACTGCTCTTATATCTCATTAGTAGGTTTTACATTAAATTTTGTATAGAAAACTCAAGAGTCTTATATCTCAGTCGATTAAATAAATTGATTAAACAAAAATTATATTTAACTAATGCAGCATAAGGACAAAGAAACTCAAACAAATTTTACACACAATTACAGTTATCATTAAAAAATTAGTTTTCAATTTTTTCCTTTTTAGTTACGAAAGTTATTTGTTAATTTCTTACTGTTATAATTATATTTCGTTAATATGGGGCGTGAGTAATATTAGCTGTCTACAAAAAAAATTTGTGTTCCATAATACCAGCGAAAAATGTTCGTCATTATGTTAATATCTTAAATTTATATAATTTGCTGTCAGCTGATTTGCGAGATATTGTAAACCTTGAAATAAAGTGATCTCTCACGTAGAAACAAATGGCGAGGCAACTTGCGAAATCCTAATGAATACATTTTCCTAGAAATATAATGGAATTTAGACTGTATATAAGGGAGTATGCAAAGATTTTTAGAATTTTTAGATTGTTTTCGGACTGCGGGCTTAAAGGAAAACTCACAGTTTTTAACACAAAGGCAGTCAAAGTTAGTTAACAATTACTGGGGTTGAAGGTTTTCCGATTAGCTAAGCAAATTCCGATGGAAAATAACTTTAGCACTAATATCGATTTTATTTTTTTTTATTTTAAAAAATATAGGTTATTAACACGTTAAAAGCGGACCTAATAATAAAATATAATTATTAAAAAAAATTTTTTTTACGTATAAAATAAAAATTAAAAATGGTTAAATTATTTATTTCAATAACTCAAACGCCAGTGTGAGTACAAAATATTATAAATATTTTCTTTTTCAAAGGACCAAATAAGAAACTCTTAATAAAAACAAATAAAAGGTTTTTCAAAATGCTTTATATCGGAATTTTCTTAAATTCTCGTTATTTAAATTAGTACTTAAGAAATATTTTCTTGTTTTTAATTACCACAGCACTATGACAATTTAAAATTGTTATTAATATTAACAATAAAAAACACTTTTCACTCGTGAATTGCAACATTATTATATGCCAGTACTTGATTAATGATTAACTCGTAAAATACTTATATTTATAGAATAGAAGTTGAAAACGATTAGAACAAAAACATGAAGTTCAAAAGAATAATTATTGATATAATGGGAATTTAATTATTTTAAATAAATTGGATCGCTACTGCGAATCATTTAGTTAAATTTTTGTTTTTTAATCTAAAATCTATTTTTTGTGATAATTACCAAAATTAATTTATTGCTAAAATATGAGATTATGAAACAAAACAACACAAAAATAACAACACGAGCGCATTTAGAAAATAATTGGAAAATAATTCTATCAAACCAAAAAAAAAAAGAAAACACAACTAACTTCAAAACAGACAGCCCAAAAGATGTTCATCGAACAGGAAATGAAGAAATGAAATGATGTAAAACCATACTCAAATAAAATTTACGTCTGGTATTAAGACATTTAATTAGCAGATATAACAGAAAATATTCTAGATAAACTAGTCTCTAACGATTCAAGGAATAACATCATAAGTGCTAAATAAGGCCACGACTAGTTTTTTAATATATATTTTTGCTTACTGGGATCTGTAGTTTTACCCACTTTGCGGAATTTCCTGGACTTGGGAGAAATATGCTTAAAATACTAAGGTTGTTTTGAGATACTCTTTATTTTCAAAATTTATATTTCTGAAATGGAAAAATCTGTGCAAACAGCATTTCAAATTAAATATAAAAAACTTAAAGAAAATCAGAAAAAAAACAGTATCCTGCATATCTAATTTGGAAAGAATTGTCTTGAATTATTCGGAAACTGATGAATATAGAAAAGGTTTATTCAGAACCTATGTAAGAATTATTTATTGATATATCTAAATGTAAAAAATTTGGTTGTTTGGTTTTCTTTTCAGAAAGCTGTCTGAATTAGTAAAATAGCTAAAATATGACATATGTTTTTAGGATAGTTCAAGTAATCGTTATCGAAGTAATCGTAATCCATGCACATAACTTGACAAATGACCAGTTAGACCAGAAGAGTGGGCTTGGTATTTTACATACAATGTGAAAGGCTATTATTGCTACTTAGGCAATTGTTAGAGGTAGAGCCTTAAAATATTATTCTTATAAACTAAAATTTTCCTTTTTTAGCTTAAGTCGAACTTATCCACAAACTGAATATTATAATTTCTAAGCTGCTGCTTCAAAGTAATTCCCATAAAAATATTTATGTATCCGAGTAAAACTAGCTGCATTAGAACACAAGTACTAGCACTATATTTGCAGTAGCGAAGCGAACCTACCTCCAGTACCAAATATACTGAGTTGGTGGTCATTAATTTATAACTTTCTACTGGATTGGAAAGTTTTAATCAGTTATTTATTATCGGTATTAAAAAACATAAATTTGGAAATATAGTGATTTTGTGTTTTATTTAATAAGAAGTAACGTGAAGAGAACTAAAAAATTTCCTACTAATTTAAACCATCTATTCGGGCCCATTTTATTTCGAGATTTAGCGAACTTTTTCAATGGAAATTTTAGAACCTCATAAATTTTCTAGATATGTTAATTTTTTTGCAAAATTAATTTTTTCTCAATCTTAAACGTCAATATCATTTTTATTAGTATTACTAGCTGTACGACCCGGCTTCGCTCGGAAACTATTTGCTTATGATTGTTATTTCATATCGAGTTAGAAAAAAATTTTCACTACAAAGAAGAAATGACACATTTTTTTTTTCAATTTATTGTTTTAACAGTTCTTAAGGTAATTCATTAAAAAATAAACAAACAAAAAAGGTAAGCATATAGTTTATTTTAAAGCTTGATAGTAAACAATATTATTTGTTTTTCGGTTGGGAGAAAAAATAAACAGTGCTGACGGTGTCCCAACTCTTGAGCATGCAACATACAATTGCTCGTGGAAAAAACATTGGGATTGTAGGTTTAACCCACACACTTTTAGAGATTGTCTTTGGGATTTATTAGTCGTCATTGCGAATGCAAGGCCAACTTCCCATTCCCGTTAAACTTAAATGGTAAATCACTTGGTATGATAGGTATCCTTAAAGTAAGCAGCTCTTCACCTACAAACTTTTCTATAATTTTTATTGCTAAGTTTTTGCCATTAGCATTTTAATAACCAATCTAGTACCATCGCATAGTATTGGCTGATTCAGGTTACGTAACATGACTATTACCGCTCCAACGTTAAGCTCGAAGTTATGTGGTGGCATTCCCGGTAAGTTTAATGAATTCAGGAACTCTACGGGATAGTTAACAATATTTTCGGGACCGGAAATGTTGTAGATTCAGTCGGTTTTTTCCATTCCCAATGTCTAATAATATATAAGAATAGATAGATAAAATTAGACGTAGATAATCATTTAAATTTTAAGGAATGTTGACTGCTAACAAAATCCTTCGAAGTTAAGCTTTTATTTTTCACTTTAGCAATAAAATTTTAGAACAAAAGAATTTTAATATTGGATTTTTCAGCATATAAGCGATATACATATGTATGTATCGTTAAAATTGCATCGAGTAGAAAATTATTTTTTAACTTCAAAGTGCAGTGTAATTGTCGGTGACTTAATATTTTTAAGCCCCCACTATCCAATATATCAAGGTTTTCCTTCTATTAATTTTAAAATTATGTGAATCCAATCGCACGAAAAATTTTAAAGCACAGATTATGTGCATACATACATATGTCCATATGTATGTAGAATATATATTCAAATTTTCACTTTTAGTTTTATCCAACACGTCTAAATTAAATCACTGAGCACTGTTTAGGAATTTTATAAAGTTTAAACGTCGGCTAAGTAAAAAAATTGAGAAGTGAAAACGATTTATTTATGTTTTCACTAACATGATTTAAAGTAAAAATAAAAACATGTATAAAAAAAATTAATACTTTTTCTTAAAAACTCATGTACTCAGAGTGTGTTAAAAACTTTGGTTCTTCGAGTTGCTCTTTAAATTTTCTCATGCGAAGAAAAATTACTTCGAAATAAATTCTAGTTATTGAAAACGTATCATGTTCAATTGGCTATCCTGGCAAATTCTGTAACATAAACAAAGCTGTGTTTATTAAAACGTATGTATATATGTTAGTCAATTTTATATATATGTAATTATATATTTTTTTGGTATATATTTAAATACTTTAAAGAAAAAAATGTTAAAAATGAAAATTAAAATGTATATTTTACTAAATTAAAAACAAATTCACCAAAGGATTTGAACTTCTTTTTTTTTTCTATACAATATACATATTTCAAAGTGTGGAAAACATGCAATCTATTTACATACATATGTACATGTGATTTTATTGCAAATTTTAATTGAAGTAAGATTTTTTCCTCAAAATTGTGACGGTATTATCTCTAAAAGATCTGACATTTATGTATAGTAATGAATTTAAAAAAATCTTCAAACATAAAAATACATTTTTGACTGTTGACATGTTAGAACAATGTTTGGTTTCGTTGAAGCTGAAGATGTTGCCTCTCTTTATTTGGTCTTTTGATTTCTTTTTGTTTTATGCTTTTTTTTTAATAGATCTACGGGTGTTTTTAGCGTATGCTAAGAATGTATACGTGTATTTGCACGTATACAAACTCATTAGCTTACAAACAACCACATAGCTTTATCAAAGCAGTTCGAAGAAACATTTCAAGTCGTGAATAACTTATTTGTGTTTACAACAACAACAGAAGAAAATTAATAAATGAATTAATTTTTTTTTTTTTTTTTTTTTTTTTTTCATTCAAACCATCTCCTGAAAATTTCGAATCGAAGAAGATATGTATAGTTCTATATATTTTTTTGAACGCGAATCCATAATATGTATGTAGGAGATTCATACCGGAATAAAAGCTTTTACCATTTACTTTTGGAAAATCTTTTAATTTTAAATGAAATGGAAATTTTTTTCAAATTCATAATATTTTTTGTGCTATTTTATTCGTTTTTTTGAAATTAATTTGTACAGAAAAATATTTTAAATTAATTATCTCAGTGAAAATTTTATATAAACAGATGCGGCTTAGCGTCTTTATACAATTCCATGGTGGCAGAATTACATTTTTGTGGAATTCTGGATCAAAAGTGCACTGTAAACTGGGAATGAAATAGATATCTACAACGGGGATATAACTAGATATTTTACTGTGCTCTGTTCGTAGAAATATCCATAATTTTTGTACCTTTTTTTTTTTGCTTCTTTAGAAAGATATTTAATCGGTAACATATTGTTTTGCATAATGTGTTTTCCACATAATACAGTATTTTAAGAATAGCTGACGGCATATTCCTCGATTCATATTTTCCATTGTATAATTTTGCTATTCCATTAGCATACTGACCAAATTTTCTAGCATTTACCTTCAAATTGCGTGATATAATTTGCAATATGATTTTAAAGTGTTTTATTAATTGAAAATCTACTCTTGTAATAGATGCATCAGTTACAGGATCAATAATACATTTCTTGCTATGCTGCCATCGTTTGCATTTCCTTCTCGTCGCTTTGGCTGATCGATTAGTAAACCCTTTTTGACTTTATTTTTGTCACAATTTCGTATTTTTCTTTTAAAATACAAATCATAGCTGAGCGTTAATATGTGTTCGACAAATCGTATTTAACATAGATTGGGGGCAAGTCAGAATCATAGGGTTCTTTGAAGGTAGTGCCTTCTATTCGAAGTTGACTTAATTGTATTGCAGTTCTTTTCGGCCAATAACATAGCTCGAAGATGATTTTCATTCAGTTAAGGCCTATGCAACTTTTCCCTCAATCATTGTAAGATGCATTTGATAATTTATTTTAATCTTTTGTGATCGTTGTTAAATGTGTAGATTATTCTTCTAATATACCATCTTTGGCAAATTTAATTGGTCTGCAGTAATTTGTTAAGGAAGGTAAAATCGTTGTAGTTCTTGGAGCCGCAAACATAAATTTAAAAATAAACATATTGTTACGAAGAGGATTTATTCAGTTTTAAAACATAATAATTATCGGTAAGAAAGTAAACAAAACGACAATAAATAAATCTTATACAAACAAGCCAACAACAACATATTTATAAGAAATTCTATCAAATAAGCAATCAACAGAAAACAAAACAATTAACACAGAACAACACAAAACACACTGCCAAGCAGTCACCTACACTAAAGTTTAACAACAATAACAATATGGTCTGATGTTAAAGTAGAATAGTCTTGTATATGCGAAAATCGCTTAAAACAGCTATATAACCACCACTTGCTAGCAAAATTAATTGAATTCTAGTTGAGTTATCAGTGAGTAAAAACAACAAAGTTACCATCGTATTTATTTTATGTGTATTGAAAATAAATAAATAAATAGTTTACAAGAAACGAATGGTTTATTAAAATGAATAAACGTAACAATATTATATATATATTTCCAATATTTTATAAGTAGGAAAACATATTCTATAAAGAAAAAAAAATTGTCCAAAAATATACGAAACCAAAAATGTTATACTCAGATGAAGTGCAAAAATCCAAAAATTTCAGCTTTTTTTAAAAAGCAGATTTTAGAGCATGTTATTGAAGGTTCTGGTGTATTTACTTCTATATAAAAAATACAAATAAAATCGATGACACAAAGAAATATTTTTGAAGTGTTTTGGCGGCCTTCTTGTGATATATGCCACGGTACCGGCATAGCTAGTTAATCTAAAAATATGCAAAGTTTTATCAAAAACCGATGAAAACATCTTAATAATTTTCACAAATAAGTAAATTTATTCTTGCAAAATTAAATCCAACTTTAGGAAATATTTTAATGCGAAAATAAATTTTCTGCATTTATTTTGTTTTTGCTAGCTTATTGATTACTTCCCTCGTACACAAATAACACTTTACTGAATCGTTTATAAATCATAGCAGACACTAATAGTAGAAAAAGAAACTTTATGCCTGCCCTGATTTCTTATGCAAATCTTTATAAAATAATAGTAAAATATTCAATTTTATCGCACAACAGGAAACAATAAACGTCAACAATCACTGCTACGACAGCAGCGGGAATAAAAACAACAAAAATAATTCCAAGAATAACAAAAGCGGCCGCCACAGAAAAACATTTTCTTTTACCAAAATTGCAACAACTTTTATGAAATTTTAAAAGAAGGATTAAAGGAAATCGTTTTAAGTTTTAAACGGCATCTAACAATAATTCAAAACTTCCGTCTTTAACTCATACCACGGCAACTGCACCAGTCAAATATTAACTTATATTTCTAGAATTTGTTTTTGTTTTGGCATGAGTAAGAGTTTTAGAAATTTGTTGAAATACCAACTGTGAATGTAAATAGAAATACAAATAGTGAATGTTTAAATATTGAGACACGTGAACGCACAATTCAAACGCCTTCAATTTTTACTTGTATCCACCGACATCTGCTAGTGGCAGTTGGTATTTGCGTTCGCAAATACTTATTCGTATATTTGTATGAATGTCTATGCAGTTGGAAGACCATGTTTGAAAATTCAAATAAACTTTTCATTTGTATTTTCCGTTTTTATTGTTTTGTAAGAAAATTACTAGAAGTGAAGGGAAAAAATAACTTTAGATTGTTCATCATTTTAAATTGGTGTTGTTTTTGTTTATTTGTTGGAGCGACTAGCAATGCGATGATGTTTCAGTGTGATTTTATATTTGGGTATGAATTTTTGGCAAAAGACAAATAAGCGGATTTTCAATTGCCATTTAAAGACAATATAACCAATTTAGACAGCAAACAACAACAACAACAACCAAATAAAACAGGGGAATGATGTTGCTTATGATTTTTTGGTCAAGTTTAAAACGGGAAGATAACTAACGAAAAATCTCTGGGGTGTATCTTACGATACTTTGATGATATCTTTTACTACCGTGATTGTCAACTACAGAAAATTTCATTGTAGAGCTACAAATAGCACAATGATCAATTAAAAGTAAGATTGATAAAGACAGTGCTCTGTTACAAACCGCTTGTATTGTTAAAGAAAATGGATGTGCGAAACTAGACATTTTATTTCAAACATTAACCTTAATATGTAATCCTTTTCCTAATGGCAAATAATCACAATGTGCATGCCATGATCTCACTTTTGAAAGAGACGACCTTAGAATCGAGTTAAGTCTGAAGTAGAAAAGCTTATATATAGATTTTTCAGTAATCTATGTTACAATGAATTGCTACTTTTTGCCGCTGGAAGTACAAAATATACTTACTCTTTCGCCTCTTTCGCCTAGCTGACCCACAAAAACTTACCCGCATTAACTTTCCTAAGTTTTAGCATGTGTCTCAAAAAATTCGTTATCTGCGATCTGCGTTCGGTAGTAGCGCTGCATCTGTTACCATGGGTGATATAGGTATTACGGAATCGGAAGCTCTTAGTATTATTGGCATGAAAATTCTGTGTGCGTTTTTCTGTGGACTAAAAACATTTTTCAGGTTTCTAAAAAATCTTTCAAGTGCCCCGGTTTTCTAAAACGGTGTAAACGATACTTCACTCCATCCGATCTTCGTACTATTTATACCACCTATATCCGCCCAAAAATGGAATACAACTCTGCTGTATGGGCCGGCGCTCCAAAGTATATTTTAGAGTTACTCGACCGCGTACAAGAAAGGACCAAGAGGTTCATTGGGGACGGTAGGGTATCCTACTCTATTAATGGTATTGAATGGTAAGTGATCTAATGAAATTAGGGGACTTGTTCCCGATACTTCCACGTTTTCACATTTAACACGATTGAGAGCGCGTCCATTTGTGATTGATTGGCCAGTAAATCGCACTACGCATTACAGGAAACAGAACAGTCCGTATGTGGAATATGAATGTCCACAGACACTACCCCTCTTTTCTCCTTCCCGTAAACTTATTTCTTAGTTTTGGCACAATACATTGCATGTGTAGGGGCCATCCCCTGAGTGCTGGCCCGAAACAAAAAAAAAATACATTTTATATCAGAGAATAATAATACCTTGAAGCCTAAATGGCGATACATTCTTTAAAAGAAGCTTATTCGCAAATTTTGATTTACATAAGTTACTAGTTGCGTACTGTCTTAACCGCATTCTGTTCAAACTGCAGCTCATTTGGATCAACCTCATCCATATTCATAAACAAAAAATTATTTACAATTTTTATGACGTAAGCTGCGGCTTCTTTTTGGAAGTTGATACCACAAACGTAAGCGTAAACTGCACCCAAGGCTGCATTTTGCTGGATGCAATGAAACCTATTGTATCTGTTGTATTGGGTTCGGTAGGCGAAAAGTAACGCTAAAAATCTATTCTATCCTTATAGAAAGTAATAAATAAAATAATCAGGATAAATTGGTATCGTTATTTAAGCTTCAAAATATTAGTTTGACCATAAATGTCAAAAGTGAGCAATTTGCTTTCTTAGGTTCTATATAGCTTAGGAGGCCAGATTTTATTTAAAAATCACTATTTTCTGTATGAAAAAGCAGGCTTAAACTTTGATAACGATAAACATTCCCACTATCAGTGGCAATAAAGTGATGTTACAACTTTTGTGTTATGTTATCCCAGGTCGGAATAGCTTAGAACTAAATAAAACTAAAAATTAAATTAAAGCTTAAAACTTAAATTGCACTTCATTATAAAAATTAAATACTTTGAAAAATTTAATAAAAAAAACCTTAGGTATACTTCCCATATACTAACCACAGCAAACACATTGACAAAAAGTTGTTGTTATAAAACTTATGTATTTATAAATAATAGTTGCCAGAGGTATTTTGTTTATGTCATTGTAGTAGATGTTGTTGTTTTTGTCGTTCTTTTAATCAAATTCATATAAATAAATTTTGGCAGAATATAAATAACAATTATTAAAGAAAGGCAAGGTATGCCAGTGACACTGAGAGGCGTGTTTTAATAAATAAATTTTTTTAACGATTTTATAAAACGAGTAGAACGCACTCCCAAAAGGGTAGTAATTAAATGCAGATAAAGCATGTTTTGATATTTGATTTAACGTTGTTAAAGTATTAAAAATGAAATAACAATTTTACATAAAACACTTTTGATGAAAAATCATTTTCATTCAGTAGTTTCTATTATATAGAAAATAAAATTGATGTTTAAAACTTAAAATATATAATTATTTTTTGATAAATATTGTTTGTTGTTACTTTTTATTAAAAAATGGCTATTTGAGGTATCTGGGATATAATTTTACAAAAGGTTTTAAGTTGCGCCAATATATTATTTTTAGTTTTAAAACTATAAGGTTTTAATTATATCTCTATAAAGACCCATAAGCTTTTCTTCGGTAGATAATTTTTTAAGATCTAAAAGAGGTTTAACAAATGTGGTATCATTTATATCCCATGAAAGAGTTGTTTCATGAGAGCAAAAGAAAATTTTAACAGAGTATCCGTCGGGAAGGTAGTATTACTTTGTTTATAATTTTTGATTAACTAAAAGAGAATGGATCTTATATTGATAAATATTTATTTAATGTCGTCAATTATGTTAAGAATACAATATCAGATAAATGTCCGCCTCTGTTAGCCTCACAAATGCCAGCCCTTTTTCATTACATTGTCAAACATTTCACGCGGTATTTAATTAATTTCATCATGAGTTGCTCAAGCGTTTCTGGTTTGTGTGCACAAACCTTGATTTTCAAAAAGAAGTCTTTAACAGTCAAATCAGGTGACCGTGGAGGCCAATAACATCACCATTTCTTTAAATAACTTGTTATGAAAAGAGATCTCGCAATAATTCCATTGTAATCCTTGCTGTATACGATATGGCACCATCTTGTTGATTCGAGATGTTAATCACGCCCCAAAGCATGCAGCTGTGGCTTTAAAAATTTTCAATCATATGACGATATCGCTTCCCATTCACAGTTACCGTTACGCCCTTTTTATTTTCAAAAAAGTAAGGTCCAATATTCCTCGTGATTAAACTGCACACCAGACTGTCACTTTCATTGTATGTAAAGGTGACTGTTGAATAATTTGAGGGTTACCCATTCCACAGAACCGACAATTCTGTTTATTCACATATCCATTCAAATGAAAATATGCCTCAGTATGATTTTTTCATGAAAATCGGGATTATCATGGGCGAGCTGTAACATCCTATTGGTATATATATTGGTTCATCCATTGATGAGCTATATTAGTAGTAATGAAATTACCATATGAATATGCTTTTCCCCCGCAATTTGTTAATTAATATAAATTTTTAATATCATCTACATCCTACATTCACTTTTAAATAATCACCTGCGTGTAAAGATTTGTGTTACATAACATTATGACCAAATTATAGAAACATTATTTATTAAATTTCTCCATTTAGGAATATATTCAGTCTATTAAAATATAAAACAAACAAAAAACAATAACCTAAATTTCATAAATTTTGAAAAAAAAAATTTGTATATGAAATATTAATAGTAATAAAATAACAATATAGAATATACTTACATTTGTACAGAACTGCATAAAAATATACACACACAAATTGTTTAGCAATACTTCATTCTGCAAATGAGTTTTTAAATAAATCATTTTTTACAAACACAAGATACATTTTAAATATCTTAGAACCGTTTCACAAATAGCAGGAGTTAAGTTATTTTAAGAGGCAATTGTTATTGAATTATACAACAGTTTTTAAAACAAATTGCAGAAGTTATGATTTGATGGTTTTTAATTGACGACTACGACTCTATGAGTAAATTACATATATTACAGAATATTGATAAAAATATGAATGAAAACTTAAAGTAGAGTATCAAACACGAAACAAATTATATGTAAAATAGCAAATAATCGATTCTTTTATTTGGAACAGTATTTTTTCGGTAGGATTAAGTTGTTTGGATTTGTTCTGATGTGATAACATCATTATCAAGCCATGTTCTAGATATACTGTTGTGTCAGTGTGCGAGTTTAGGTAGTTATTTCATTACCGTGCCCCCCCCCCCCCCGGGCTCTTTATAGAACTTCGACTATCTAGTCCTGTGCAACTTGGGGTATAAGGGAGACCAGTCCCTTGAAGTCAGCAGTGGTACAATTGGAGGCCCCACGTTATTTCCACGGAATCAGGGAGCTCGCAGAGTTCCGCTATATGTCTTTTTAGACATTTAGCTGTTCTCTGGCTGATTATTGAGGTTGGCCCTTGGGAGTATCGTAGTGGTTGTAGTTTCGCGGCCCCATAACAGACAGGTCAGTTTTATATGGTGGCCAGGATCATTTCACTTTTAATAACACCTACCTGGTGGAATGGTCCTAGATCCAGTGAGCATGCTAGACATGCGTTCTGAACAGGAGTTGGATAGTTTCCAACTCTTCGGCAAGGAGTGGTAATTTGCAGGCCTGCTCTGGAATCATTGATATTGCTACTTGGAAGGACCTGTTGCTAGAATTAGACTTCGGCCTCCTAGGACGTGAGTAGCGCTCCTTTTCACTCACAGTGGTATGACCACCATCTGATTAAGGCTCACTGCCAGGTTCAGATGTAAATCTTACCACGTAGTTACCGTGGATCCCCCCACATTATAAGTCTTTATGGATCTTCGGGGGTAAAAGGGACCCCAGTCCTCTTCAAGGCTAGCAAGGAGCCCCAGAGTTCCACTAATTCTTGTTTTAGCCTTTTGGCTGTTTTCTGACTGATTATTGAGGTTGGCCCTTCGGGAATATCGTGGTGGCTGTTTGTTTCGAGGCCCTCGTTTGAGTTTGTCGGTCGGATCATTTGCAATGAACACAATGAATGGTTCAGATCCAGTGAGCATGAATTCCATCGTTTTCGTAATTAGAATAAGCTTCATGTGTTCTAGTCGAGGAGTTGGATAGTCTATAGCTCTTCAGCAAGGAGTAGTGATTTGCAACGCTACTTTGGAACCGCTGCAATTGCAACTAGGAATGACCTGTTGCTAGAATTAGTCCTCGCCTTCTAGGGCATGAATGACGTTGCTTTTCATTCACAGTGGCTTGACCACTGTAAATCTTATCACGAAATTACCATGGGTAAAATGGAGCCCAATCGCCTAAAGACTAGTAGGAAGCCAACTGGAAATTTCAAGTTATTTCCACGGGAATCAGTCAGCCCAAGAGTTATCTGACTGATTAATAAGGTTGGCTCTTCGAGAGCATCGTAGTGGTTGTGGTTTCGCGGCCCTCATGAATTTTATTAATTTCATTTATATCGTCTGTGTTAAAGGTTTTTGTTTTTGAAATTTCCATGTTTTCAAGAATCTATAGTATTCGCCTGTTTTTTCTGTAGATGGAAATAATATTAGAGCGTGCCCGTGATTATCAATGTGTAATGCAAAATTGGACTCTTATTTTTTTCGTTTGTACGAGCGTATGTGTTCCGTATATCTTGTTTCTAGTGTTCGTCCAGTTTGTCCCATATACTCGTGAGTATGTTTACAGGTCTACTTTTAGTGTTGTATTGTCGAAGAAGTTTGTCGTTAGTAGTGAGTTTGTAGCCGTTGTGTTTAGTTATTGTGTTATATTGTATCGAATTCTTTGTTGTACTTATCTAGAATAAGTATGCTTACTATAAGTCTGTGTATCATATGTAGTGTGCGTCGTAGTTGGTTTTCTACACATATCAAATATAATGCAAATTTCAAATTCTTAAAATTTAAAATAAAATGTCCATTTAAAATAATTAAGTTACAATTAACTGTTTATATTTTTATTAAGCGGAAATTCCCTCTTCAAAACTACTATAATACTCGGTTTTTATAGTTCGTAGGGACTTAAAAAAAATTTCCAATAGTATTATCACTAAAGTTGCATATTTCTTATATCATTTGTGGCATATTTAAATGCCATGGCGAATCCTTATAGTAACTTTTACAGAGAATGTTTGCGTGGTTAATTTCGGTATTAATTATGATTGTGTGTGATGGAATACCTACATGTAAATTTATTTTAATTGTGGGTGAGAAAAATAAATTTTGGAACCAAGAAGAGACAAGCAAAATTATAGTATTTTAATACTATTTAGATTTATTTATTTTAAAAAGCAATTAATTCAAAAGAGCAATTACTGTATAAATTATTAAAGCAATTTCTATTACTGGTTCTTTTTTTTTTTGGTTTAAGGTTATTGTGATATTTAAATATGCTTTCTAAACAAAGTATGAATTAAAAATGTTTGTTATACCTATATATATATATAGATATATATATATTTATATATATATATATATATATATACATATTTAGAGAAGTGATTGTAAACTCTAATATTATTTTATATATTTACCTTAATCATTTTTATAACAATGTAGAGCATCATATAGAAAAGTTATATGTAAAATAGGAAATACCCGTTTCTTTCATTTGCAACACTATTTTTTTGGGTAGCAATAACTGGTTTCACTGGATGGATTTTTTTTGTTAGGTTTTTTACTAAGAAAGGATAAAGTTAGTAAAAAACCTAACAAAGAAATGCAAAATTCAGATCAGTTAGTATCGCTTTTTGCCGAAGTAATAACGCTTTCAAAACGCTCTTGGTATGTGTCTATCGCGAAGTCTAAATCTCACATCTATTCTTCTACAAATTCTCATACATTCTAACTACGATATTTTGGCCAGTGGAGTACCATATACATTGACTTTTTTTTCTCTTATGGAAAGACACAATCAGTTTAGTATAGCTTGCTCATATATGTCGACAAAAGCGATTATATTATTTTTAAAGAATTTCTGACCTTCTTTATCAATATGGAAACAAAGCCTTTTGCTAACTTGAGATAATATTTGTCAAACAGGGAAAATAGTATGATACCATTCTATTAAAATAAATTTCCCGGAAATATATTTCTATAAATATTTTGAATGCTTCTCGGTAATCAGAACTTAAGTACTTTTATTCAAAAAATAAGAAATTTCTGAAAATATGTTGCACTAAAATTACGGTATTTTATATCATACAAAGATATTTTGTGTACAATTGGAAAACTCAGCATGGAAAAGTTTAAGAATATATGACTTGGGAATAGAAAGCATGGTAGCAAAACTTCAAACTATCTTCCTGGATTCGATGTACCCGTAGCTACTCAAATCTTTTTAAATTTATTTAAGAAATAAGAAATATGCATGTTGTTGATGTGGCAGATCACTAATTAAGGAAATTCCTTAAATGCTGGTGGTTGATCAGTTACCGGTTTCTTTCATATATTGAAAGAATTTTCAAACAAAATTTGCGGTGATTAGACCGTAATCTCCACATTATTCAAAGTTGATCTGCAAGACAGATAGTATCCTGAAGTCGAAAGGTTTTAGGAGAAACATGAGAATTGCGATACTTGCACAGACTAACCAGAGATTCATATTGGAGACCATACTCTAAAATTTAAATCATAATATTCATAATATTACCCTCAATGTATAATTGATTTAAAAATGAATTATAGCTTCTCTTCGTAGGAAGAATAAGTAGATCTGGTGGGAAGTAAACTTGAAACTTGACCCTTAAGGGTTAAAAATGAGAGATATACAAGAATTCAACAATCACCGATTTTTTTAAGAGTTCTAAAAATTTTGGTATTAAAATACAAAAGCTAAGAATGAGGTTAAAAACTGAATATGCGGAAAAATTTTAAATCCCCGCAGTAATACATTTCAAATATATTTTTTTAATGAGGATATCATAAAATATTTATTAAAGGAATCCAGCACAAATTAACGTAGATTAAATTAAATATTTTATTTTATTTAATTTAATAAATTGAAATATTTAGTTAAAATTTAATTATTTTCAATCGTTAATTGAAATACCGATATCTAAATAGTCAAAATTTCTCTTTCAGAATTTTCAGTTTTTAGTATAACAAAGCAAAATATAATAAAATACAGACATGGTAAAACCCTTGCCAGTTGCCAGAGACGCCAACGCTTAATTGGCTTTTCTGTTTTTAACGATCGAGATAATATTTTTTGGAGTATATATATTGTAACGGATGTGTTCTGCTTAAGATTTAAAATAAAATAATTAAGCAATAAAGTGAACTACTGGGTATGTTGTTTACGAACTGCGTGATTTGCTAAGAAAAGTTATGGTACAACAACAAAATTTCTAGTTACAAACTGCGTAGAAATTTTATAAACACAAACACCAACAATTTGATATGATGTTTACTAACTGCGTGGCATGCAAGACAAAAACAAATTTCTATTTACTAACTAAAAGCACAAGACAACAAGAAATATGTATGCTGTTTACCATCTGCATAGTTTTCTAAGAAAACTTATCTACACGGGACAACAAAAAATATTTCGAAATAAATTCCAAGCAGAAACCTTATAAGCATAAAAACAAAAACAAAAATACACACAGACATACAGGCGCCCGTACATTGAAGAAACAACATACAACAACAAAATGTGATACAAAGGGAGTAGAAGATTCCTAAATTTGCTAGACTTTTAATGGACAAATATAAAAGGGCATCGTCTGAGTTGATAGTCAATCAGTGTAAAATTAAACCACACAAAGTAAAGACGTGCATTTTAAGTAAATTTAATAATTTTAAAAACTGGTTTTAATTAATTTTGCAATAATGAACATACAACGAAACATTTATAAAAAGTATAAACGTAAATATATATATATATATATATATATATATATATATATATCATTCCTACTTGTAGTGAAAGGTATAAAAAGTAGTATTTTATTCTAAGTAGTATTTATGTATCCGTTTCCAGCTTTAACATTATAACATAAACTTTTTATTGTTATTTTTTGTAGCTGTTTCTTTTTACAAGTAAGTTTGACTACTAGCAGCACTTACTTGTAAAAATTAATTAAGGTGTTGCAAATATTTTTTTAAAATACAAAAATTATAAATTGATTTTCAGTTGTCTACTATGTTTGGTTTATGTTTTTGAAGTTTTAATGATATTTAATAAAGTTTTTTGTTATAAAAAAACTCTGAAATGTTTCGTTTTCAAATACCATATTTTTTCTCTTGTTTGCCGATAGCTGGTGAAGTAATAAAAATTTTTGATAAAGTTCAAAGTTATTTATTAACACATATAAATTATTGTAGATTGAAATATTGTTTTGCGTAAGCCAGCGATACAATAGCCACCTGCAGTACAGCAGTTAACGAAAAAAGTTTTCAGTGGCTTTAAACTCAATTCCTCAATACATTATTATTCAGTTTAATAAACTTGTTTTACTGTATTCTTTTTTCAGTAAATTTTGAAGAATTCTTTGACAATCGCAATAGATAATTATCTACGTCAAATTCTTGAGTATATAAAAGTAATAAATAATTAAAGGGTTTTTTAACAAGAAGTTTATTTTCTAAAATAAAAAATTTAGATTGAGATGATTAAAATTTGAAGAGAAAAGTTATTATAAATAAAAAACTGTATCTGGCAATATCCGCAAATTTTTAATTACTTTTTTGCTAAATGGTGGTCCAATTTCGTTAATCATATCACGGATTTTGAGCTTTAACGCTGCAATGTATTCGATTGGGTCCGTATAGTTTCTGTCCTTAACATAGCTCCACAAAATATAATCCAGTGGTGGTAATCACACGATCTGGCTGACCACTTAACTAGTGATTGTGGTAAAATTATGGGATCGGGAAATTTGGTTGGCGATAAATTGATCGGTTCGGCCCAAGCACTTTTCCAGACCAAAAGCTTCTCAATAACCGCTTTAGGATTTTCAGAAGCCCAAATGCGGAATTTTTGCTTCTTGTCATACCCTGACAAGTGAAAACTATCTTGGTCTAAAACGATGATTTATCAGAAAAACCAAATCTACGTCGATGTGAATGGTGGGTCGGCTTCAGTTCCTGCAACAGTTGAGCCTTCTAAGGCTTCAAAGTCAAATCCTTACGCAAATTTCGCCATGTGGTGGTTTTTGTTTCAACAATGTGGGGCTCACGGCTGCGATGTTTTCAGTTGAACGACCTAGTTGAACATGCGTTGGTGTTCGCACAATTTGTATCTAGCCTGCCGCCTCAAATTTAATAATAGCAGTCTCAGAAGGACGATTCCGATGTCCGAAAAAAATAGGAATTTTACCTTGTGGAACTTTAACATAGTGGGTTTTTAATATAAATTCCTATTTTTACGAAACTGATAGTTAGCAGACGGCAAAATTAAATATATGTGATGATTTAAAAAGAGAATAACGAAAGAAAGCTTTGGGTTGGGCATGCGGATTTCGTGTAACCAAATTAGTATTGATAGATTATGTATGTTTTTATAGATTATGATGTTTTTACGCACTTAAAAACTTATTGATAACTGTGACATAGTTGTCGCTTCTGTGATTTCCAACAAAAATACCTAGAGGTTATCAAAATATCTCAGCTTCTTCTTTCCAACTATAGTAAGAAATTGAAAATCGGATCATTATCAACAAAGTTACGGGCTTATAAGTGCGCAAAGTTACAAAAACCGATTTTTTAACCGAAAATCCGGATTTTGGAGGTGTCCGGCATATTTCACCATTTGAATCTTGTTTTAATCGATAAGCCCTACAAGAAAAATAATATCCGGTCCCAGGTTTTTCTAATTCATTCAATTTTGTAACATTGTGTTATTTTTCTTTGTTAAAACACAATTTGTAATTAATATAAAAATTAACTTAAGTTGACTTAGTTAATTCATGTATTTAAATTTTATTTGTATTACCATTAAATCAGTTTTATTGAAAAAAACACTTTGAGAAATTTTCAATTTTAACGGACACATAAATTTCTTTTATTTTTATTTATTTCCATTCAACACAAGATTGAAAACATGAACGCTGCATTATATTCTCTATCGCATAAAAATCATTTAAATTAAACACATTTTTTTCAGTACCAGTAAATATTTAAGTCCTTCGCGTTACCAGCCATGTGACAGTGTGCGATTAATAAAAAAAAAGAAAAATAATAACAGTAAAATAAAAAGTGCACGAGGATGAAATACTCTTAGGCATAAAGATAAGGCAAATAAAATATGGAATATATTATATTTCACGACCACCTTTTTATTTTTTCCAGGTTATTCCATTACTCAATTGCAATAACACACATTAATTTCAAAGAGGCATTTATCATATTATTTTTGTAAGTAAAAATTAAAAAAAGTAAATTTGGGGAAAAAATTATAATGCAACAGTTACTCATAATTGGGAATAATTAAATACGTTACCATTGTAACGTAACGTTAGCGTCATTTTAAATTACAGCGAAAATAAATTCAATACCATTGAATTTACTACAACACTTCACTACAATTTAAAATTTGCTGTTCCTGCCTTTGTCTTCTAATGATAATGTTTATCGCAAATCTAAAATAAGAATTATTATTTGATTCGAATATATAAAAAAAAAAAACAAGTTGTCTCCGGAATACTGGAGCAGTAGGATTCATTACAATGTGAATTTACTGTTATTTAAGTTTAAAAAATAATGGGATCATTTGTTTTTACTCGATAAAACTTACGAAAGAGTTAATTATGAAATGGATTATGCCTTACGTTTGACATTTGGTATCAGCATACTCTGATGTTATTATAAATGAACTCACGCAACGAAATTCATTAGATTCAAAAAACAAACGCCGTATGATGTTGTATATACGCTGGCGGTATGATTAGGATTTTTCTACGTTTAATGGATTGCTACCACACTGCGATCAATGGTTTTTTGAAAATATAAATGACTTGATTTGGCTGGGATATGATTTCAACTGGAAATGCTGCGTGCTATATGGCAACCTACATTATGATTCTACACCTTACCATTATTTGCAGTGCAAGCCATGTGATTAAATGGCATATGGCGACAAACTAGCAACAGCTGATGCCTTGAATATCAATACTCTTTATTATATTTATGAAATATGGCCAGCATTGTTTGAAAATATCGACCAAAAAGATGCCCAAAATGTAGTGGCCAAATAAGCGAGATCATTTATATTAATATTTTCTGAATAAAGTTTGTTGCATTATTTTTTACAATTTATTATCTTTTACCCTTTGAATATCAATTATACTTCAGTTGAACAATCTTATCCTTGACAGTCTAACGTTACCGATTTATTTTTTTATTAATTTCCTTAATGAAATGTCTTTTTATAATTTGCCAAAGTGATATATAATGCAAGAGAATCGAAGTACAATCTATATAAAATATACTCGTAATTTAAGAATCTTTTTGATATTCAAAGAAAGGAATTAGTAATTAAGGTTAATGAAGAATGGCTTGTTAACAAGACTGACATAGATATTCCAGGGGACGTTAAGTGGATTCTTTCTCTAGGACAGAAATTTGCATTACCACTTGAAAAGAAAAATTTTCCTATGATGAAGGTAATTTCAGAAGGAGATGAATTGATTCAGACTATAAAAGAAAAAGAGGACCAGGAAGTAGCGCGGACAAAACTAACAATGATGATTGATAGGCACATTAGCAATAATAGACCTACGGCAAGAGATATTTTTATATTAGATAAAGTGAAAACTGCTAAAAAATTTTTTAATACTAATAGGAACATATTAATTGTTAATGCTGACAAGGGCAATGTTACTGTTGCTATGAGCAGAGATGATTATAATTCGAGAATAAATGACATTCTTAACGATTCTGCTAAATACTCAATATTAAATAAGGATCCTACTACTAAGCTGCAAAAAACAAACAATGTTTTAGTTGATGAACTTTTTAAAAAAGATATCATTTCAGTAATGGAGAGAAATAGACTTAAGACGAAGGTATCAAATTCTCCAAAGCTATATGGAGTGCCTAAGATACATCATATGGAGTGCCTAAGATCCATCAACAGAATTTTCCTTTAAGGGCTATTTGCTCTTGCATTAATTCCCCGGCCTACGGACTGTGCAAGTATATAACGAATATTCTTAAGGTGATAACAGGACAATCAATATATAATATTAGAAATTCGTTGGAGTTTAAGGATAAAACCAAGAGAATAAATATACAAGATAATGATAGGTTGTTTTCATTTGATGTAGTTTCACTTTTTCCAAGTATTCCTGTAGGTTTAGCTTTGAGAATCATAGAGGAAAAATGGCAGATAATAAAACAAAATACGAATATTGAGAAGGAATTATTTTTATGTATTCTTAAGTTTTGCATTGAAGACAACAGCTATTTTCAATTTGATAATAGGATATATCAACAGAAGGAGGGCCTCCCTATGGGCTCTCCAGCATCTCCAATTATAGCTGATATTGTGATGGATGAATTACTAAATTCATGTATTAGTAAAATGCATATTAAACCGAAGATTATCACAAAATATGTAGATGATTTATTTTGTATAACTTCGGAAGATGCAGTGGATGATATTTTGTCAGAATTGAATAGTTTTTATCCGGATATTAAATTTACGATTGAAACAGAGTTAGAATCTAGACTTCCATATTTAGATATATTGATAATAAGGAAGAAAAATAAGTTAGTATTTGATTGGTATAAGAAACCAATATCTTCTGAAAGAATTATTAATTTTTATTCAAAACATCCGAGGAAAATGATAATAAACACAGCGAAAAATATGATAGACAGAATATTGACTATAAGTGATAGAGAATTTCATTTGAAGAATAGGGATACAATAAGAGATATACTTAATGACAATGATTTTCCAGTAGAATTAACTAACAGATTAATTAGACAATATGGTAGTTATAGGCATAATTTAGGAAATTCTACGGAAGAGCCAAGAAATTATAAATCATTAACTTATGTTCCTGGAATATAAGAAAGATTAAGAAAGTGTAAAATATATGACACAGATAAATATATAATTGCACACAATTAATATAACACATTAAAAAAATTATTTAGCAGTATGAAGGATAAAATAGGAAAAATGGGAATATCTGATGTAGTATACAGGATACCATGTGGAGGAAATGACCAGGTGAGCTGTGACAAAGTTTATATTGGGACAACAAAAAATAAACTTAAAACAAGATTAGCTGGTCATAGATGTAGCCAAAAATATAGAAATATTTCAACACAGAAGGCATCGTTATCTTTACATTGTTAGAAATATAATGATTATCCAAAGTTTGATGAAACATCAGTATTAGATATAGAAAAAAACTACAAGAGACGTTATATGTTGGAAATGTTAGAAATTGTTAATTTACCAAATGTAAGGAGAATAAATTACAAAACAGACACAGACAATTTAGCGCAGAATTATAGGTACTTAATTAAAAAGACACATAATTTGTTATAATTATTTCATAAGAGAGAATTTGTTTTTTGTTATTTATTTGTTATTTCCGTTTCCTTGTTTTTGTATGTTTGAATATTTGAAAATTTAAATTTTTGTATGTATGTATGAAAAAAATATTTTATATGTTTTTGTCAAATGTTTTGAAAATTTTTTCAATATGTTAATAATTTTTTGTTTTCAAAAATAAAAATTTTTTCCTGAAGAAGCTTTCCAAAGGAAAGCGAAATATCGAAAAGGAAAAAAATATATAAAAAAGATCGTTAAAAAAAAAAGATATTTATTAAAGATAAATAAAAAAAGATCGTTTAAAAAAACTATAAAAATAATCATATACTCGTAATTTAATAACAGAAAGCCAAAGTTATTTAGTTATGACCTTTTTCAAATTATACGAATGCTTAAATACTTTTGTAACTTTTGTTGCTATTAAAAACGTAAGAATGATTAAAAGGCTTGTATGGTAAAAACACATCCTTCTTGGCATACACACAATTTACATGCAACATGGTTGCGTAGGGGAAAAATTGATTACCGCATGCAAAATTAATTTGAATTCAACTGAAATGGTGATTTAAAAAATTAATAATGCTCATCATATACAACAACAAATAACTGCATATGCACACAATTATCTTTTAATGCGCATAAGTATTTATCCATGTGACATACGGTGGAAGTACATAAATGCATGCATACACAGATGCTATAACAAATTGCTGTATACTGCGGATGCAACATAAAGGACATATACGTTTATAGAAAAAATATATACATCATCAGATCTTAAGTATGATATTATAGTATTAAATTATAAATACTAAAGAAATAACTGAAAGATGAATTTATATTGCCATAGTTCATCTGCCATTTTTATATATGTACATACATACATATACTTCAGGCTTGTGTATTTCTGATTACATATTCGTTTATTTTCCGTTTTGTTTTTGTTTGAATTAAAAATATTTTTTGCATTTCCTTGAAACTCTATAATGCTTCTTGGTGTTTGTAAAAATTAATTCTTATTGTTTTTGCTTGCACTTTTTTATTGCCTGCCACATTAATGAGCATTAACGGGCATTGGCATTGTCAATGTGTATTGAAAGAATGTGGCTACATATTTATACTTTAAAGTCTAACTGACCACTGAGTATAAAAAATGAAAAAACATTGACGTCTCTTTTCCAAGTTCGTTAAATATGTTTCCTGATGTGCTTTAACACAATAATAATACAGTGGTATGTTTTCACATTTGCTTGATAAATATAATACACACACATATATATAATGTATTGATGAAAGGATGTATACTTGGCTCTTTAAATTCTATTTTATTTTTTTTTTAATTTTTTTTAAATTTCTCTAAGAAAGTGGATCGAATATTTTTCCAAAACTAAAAGTTTTAAAAAGCAAGAAATTTTGCTTAATATCACAATTTTTCTTAAACTTGATTATAGTATTCTTTTAAATCTATCAGATTTTTTCCATTTTAAAATAATCTAAACGATTTAAGTCAAAGGGTTAGGTAATGTTAAAAAAGGTTGAGCGTGGAAGTTGCTTGTATACAGTAGTTAAACGAATATTTTTTTACAAATATATATTACTATGTTATTTTATTTCGTGCTTGATTTCTTCAAATAAATATTTCATTATATTCTTACAAAATACTTACTACAAAAATATTCATTAAAAATCAAGCATTTTATGGTATTTTCATAAAACGTTTATTTATATAAAAATATTTGAAATGTACTACTGCGGGCGAGAGCATATTCATATTGCAATTTCACTATTGCTCAAGTAGCTCATTAGTGAATTTTACCCCAATATTGTATAGAAAAACCTATGAGTCTTATATCATAAAATCAACATAGCATAGACAGCAAGACTCAAAAACACTTCTATACAAACACAGCAAAACATTTTAAAACAACAAAAAACATTGTTTCTTTTCAATCATTTCTTAAAAAAAAATGATTCCGATGAATTTTAAATTACATATTACTACGTTATCAAATAAATATTAATTCGTATGAAGTTGTTTGGATTTGTTACGCTAGTAAATGCAATTCTGTTCTTACTTCTTTCCATCATTGCTGCCTATATGATCGGCGAGCGCTTTCGTTGTGATAACGCCCTGACATTATCCTGAATCTTATAGCTTCACAAGACAATTATAGATATACGTTATAACAAACAATGTCTTGACAACATAACGCTACGCTTCGTAATGGTGAACATCACCACCTAAGCATACGTTTTTCAACAAGCTAAACAATTGGTATGGATAAAAACTGAAATACACACACTTTACATAACTTTACATAAAAAAAGACAAACTTAACAAGGAAACATATAGAACTCACTTAGAGGTAGCTAATATATTAACTAGACATAATCTATACGACATATTACCATTAATTTTACACAATTTAAGCGATAGGTTACAAAATTAGATGAGTGAAAAATACAAACGGATGGGACGTAAATTTTAAAAACTACCAACACAAATCACACCAGATTAAAATTCCACTTATGTGTCAAAAACCTAATATACATAGGATTCAATGACAACGACACAAAACATTAGTTAATGGAGAAAAGACTGAAACATAATCTACCTTTCGACAAGATAGAAAGAATAAATTGTAGAAATCGAAGCAACCGACTGATAACATTACCTGGGACACAAATTGGTCGACGTACTCGAACAAACGATAGAAGAACACATTAAAACAAAGACAGGTCCCAACGAACAAAAAACTGCTAAAAAAACAAATAAGAGCAAAGCTACGGAACAATGACCTACTAATTACAAATGCAGACAAGGAAATACGACTGTAGTAATTTACATGCAAAATTTTTTTCATACAAATACAACTTATATAGGGTCCGCCATCTAACGTTTTTTTTCAACTAGTGCTTATTGCGTGAATAGTAACACTTAGCTCATGTTTGAATTGACAGATAATTACTTTTATCCTTCCGCTGAACGAATATGGTTGTGTATACGCTTGAACAACGCTTCGTTAAGTGGGCCTGCGATCGACTTACAGAAGATGTCGATTTTGCAAAAAAAATCATCTTTTCAGATGAAGCTCATTATGATCTTTGGGGGTATGTAAACGAGCAAAATTGTCGCATTTGGGGCACAGAAAACCCGCACGCCCACATTGAAGAGCTGACGCATCCAAAACGGGGCACTGTTTAGTGCGGATTTTGGTCCAGAGGCATGATTAGGCCATTTTTCAGGAGTGGACGTTACAGTCAATGCCGATCGTTATTGGGCCGTGTTGAACAAATTTTTGTTCACAAAAATTGAAGACAATGATATCGGCAACAGTTAATTTCAACAGGACGTCGCTACGTGCCACACAGCCGAATCTGTGTAGTTTTGTTTATAGCATTTAAAAAAAAAAGTTATCTGGCAGACCCTATATTGAAAACAAACTGGAATTGATAAATTTGGTGCTTCAACACTGTGATGAGCTATGTAACTGTGATGTTTTTAGCTGAAGAACCCGGTCGAACACTAGTTGGTGTTTGCAGATTATGTACTAAATGTCAAAACTATCATGTTGTTGGTGTTTACACAATGGAAAAACAAACTTCTCTTTGAAAAACCGAATACAAACAAAAAACTTCTTTAGCTTTAAAACGATTTTATTAATTCACCAGAATTAAAAATACTGTGTTCAAAGTATTTAAAATGTGCAATACAAGAACCAATTATATATCAACGTTACAAGAGTAAAATTAGCATAGCGATGTACATTAACCACAAAGTAAAAACAAATAGACAAGCAGTCATATTTGTAGCAGCTTAAACATTTAATAACTGCTTAAAATGCATAATTAGAGAAGAGATTTTTGGCTACAAAGAAACGTTAAGGAAATGAAGTTTTCTCCTCGTTTTCTTTCTCGTTTATTTTGTATTACGAAGATTGTCAGCGACAAGTTAGTTACTTATCAAACAAAAATTAACAGGAATCCTTTCAAAAACTTGATTTAAATTCTCTAAGGATTCATAAAGATTTTCTTTAGTTAAAGTACCGGAAATTGCGGCCAGCAGAGAAGCAGAAGCATTATAAAATAAATAAAACATTATGTTGGTATAAGTGTATGCGTGTATGTATGTGTGTGTTCTTTTCAAATCTTAATATTTATTATTTTTATGTTTATTTATTTTATATTTTTATTATGACATTTTCAAGAAGTTAGATTTTTTGTTGGTGTATGGGTTGGCTATGGTTGTATTTCAATATTGTATTTAATAATTAAGTTGCAACTTAAATAACAAACTGAAAATGTTGTAGGCTTTTCTATGTTGCTAAAGTTTGATTATTTTAAGTAATCATTTTAATGAATCTCTTCATTAATACTTTTATAAAAGAATTTAAAATATTTTTATTCAACGAAAATAAAATCTAAAGCCTTGTAAAAGAATCATTTGGATTTTATAAATTTTAAACTTTTTAGTAAATATTTTACTTTAGTCTTACAAAAGGTTCCTGTGGTGCTTGAGTCAGCAACTTTTGTACTTGCTTTAGCTTAGTTTGTTTAAAAGATTTTTATGCGCTCCTTTGAGAGTAGAAAAACCTTAATGGGCGGGAAGGACAGTTATAGCACCTCTGTCTCCAACGAAAATAGTTGACCGCCATAGCATCATTTGAAAAGTTTTAAAAGACGCAAGATACAACTTCATGCATTCTGCTGATGATTTTACAGAATCCCATAATAAAATTAATCCCTTAAAAAAATTGTTTTTGTTATTTTTAGAAACTTAATTATGCCATTTTTTAATATTTATAACGAAAATCTATTGCTAAGATTAAGTTCAACTTTTTCCGGGATAACGTTGGCTTCAGATTTGGAAAATATTACGAAAAACTGAAGCTTAATAACTTTAGTGTTCGTCACTTGGTTCCTTAAAAATAAATCTTCAATAATTTTAATTCTTCATGTGTTTTAAAAATTTTTACCAAATTTTATTTGTTTCTGTTGCTTTTTTATAATTAAAAAAATATATATTTTACAAATTAATATCTGTTTAGTTGGTGTGTTTGATAAATTTAAACCACTTCTGCCAATTTGCATTTAAACAATTATAATTGGAAGATAGACAAACTGACCGGCAAGCAGACAGGTAAGCTTACACTTAAATAGACACATGCATATAAACAATAATGCAGCTACAGTTAATTCTTTCATTACCACATCAATTCACAAATTATTATCAACGTAATCAACCTCTCATTGCTACGAGAATAACAATATAATAGTTAATCCTATTGTGGATTTTTTGAATTTCCTGTTCATACATAGACGTATATAAATACACAGCTGTATGCTCTTAAAGGCCTGTGCTATATAAACTTTATCAACTTACAAAACTTTTTCTAATTAAACTCGCCTTTCTATAGCTAGAGGACTTATAGAGAAATTCTTTTCTCCTATTCCTAAAAGTGATTAATTTTAGTTTCCTTTTTACATTTTCTATACCAATTGTGCTTCCAAAGGCTTTGATTAGATCTTTTTAAATATAAACTTCTACACAAAAGTGGCCTTCTGAAAGGCCTTTCTGTTTATTATATTTGCTCTGTGTATGACAATACATGTTTGTGTGCAGGTAGATGTTTGTGCTGTTGATGAATGAATGAATAAAATACGTGAATTATCGTTTGTAATTACTGATGTGAAAATGGTTGATTATGTTTGCATTTATTAACCGAAAAAAAAGAAAAAAAAATGCAATTGCAATTGCTGACGTGTTTGCAAATAGGAAAAAATAATTACATTTGTCTTTAGTGAAGTAAAGAGAAATATAATAGAATTTTATTATTTACAAAAACTGTCAATGAAATCCTTATGTGCAGTTTGTAAAGCAAACAGGTCAAATTATTTGGCAGAACTAAATCCCTCATTACATTCTTTATTATTTTAGTTTTCTAAAATTAACTATTATTAGCTATAAGGTGTACTAATTTGTTTTGCTGACATTTTGATAAACGTTACATTTTTTTAGTTCACAGTCGTGAAGTAGACACGTTCCAAATTCATTATGGAAAACCAACGTGTTTTGATTGTAAAAACATTTTATCAAAATCAATCATTATATTATTATTATATTTTTATTATATTTTATTATATTATTATAATTTATTAAACTATCATCATTACAGGTAAAAATATATACAAATTTCTTATACACCCATTTTGAGTTATTACTATATTAGTATTACAGCAAATATAAATGATTGAGAATTAACTTAAAATAGACATTTAAAAGATTTTATTTACATTATAAGGAAAAAGATTGATAAAAAAACCTATTAGGAATTAAAAGAAATTTTTAGATTAAGTTTTCTGTCAACTTTATATAAAGTTGGAGAATTCCTTATCAAGGCAGAATTTGAAATCCTGTTGCGGGTGTAAAATCTTTTTGTGATATTGTTTATCACTATTTCGAATATTTGCTCTTAGTATATTCTATGTAATCTATTTGTTGAGTATCGTCTCGGTAGATTGAATATACTCTGCAGATTCTTGTTTTGTATGACCGGGACTTTTAAAAAAATGTTTTGGCACATCTTTTTGACTATACTTGACATCCATATGTTATGATTGGCCGTATACACATTCTGTAGAGTAATATTTTATTTTTCCTATTTAGCGGTGACCGTCGGTTTAGTTTGAATCTTATTTTCCTATTGTGTATTATTATGGAAACGTTTTCCATTGAGGATGTTGGAAGTTTTGGAATACGTTCCTGGGGAATATTTTTTCTAACTGCGATTAGAACGCCACCACCATATTCGTTACGATCCCCTCTATGTACTTTAAAATTTGTAAGCTTAAAAACATATTGCGGTTTAAGAAATATTTCAGTTATGAAAACTATATCTATTTGTTTTTGTTGTAGAACTTGTTCTAATTCTATAATAGCAGAGGGGGTTGTCATAACTTGGGCATTAGATGAAGAACATCCATCGTGTTAACATTTTATCAAAATCAATCATCGAATACTATGACGATGAAATTTTTGAAAGAAACGACGAGCCAACAAAACGTACTATTTACAGTGTAGTGAAACGGAAAACGTTACTCCTGCTCAAGAAAGTGTTCAAAATGTTGCATCAACCTAATTCGACGTCGTGCTCAGGATCTTGATCTTCAAAGAACATCTTTGGCCATAATTTTGCACAAGTATTTGCATTTGTTTCCCTATAAGACGAAGTCGAATTTCATGAAAAAAATCATAATGAGTGACGAGGCACATGTTAATTTGAATGGATGTGTGAATAAACAGAATAGTCGGTTCTGGGGAATAAGAAACTCCTAAATTATTCAACAGCCATCTTTGCATCCATTAAAAGTAACAGCCCGGTGTGTAATCTGGTCAGGAGGAATCATTGGACCTTACTTCTTGGAAAACGAAAGCGTCGTACAGTAACTGTGAGCTATATCGTGATATGATGCAAACTTTTTAGCGCCACAACTGCTTGCTTTGGACTTGACCAACATGTGGTATCAATAAGACTGTGCCACAGCCACGATTGCAAGGGAATTACTGCGAGACCTGTTTCCACAATAAATTATTACAAGCCTTATTTGACTGCTTGGAACTTCGTTTTGTGGGGATATCTGAAAAGCAAGGTTTATGCAAACAAACCAGAAACTCTTGAGCAACTCAAATAAAATATTCGTAATGAAATTAATGAAATGCTGCATGAAATGTGTGAGAATGTAATGATTTGTGAGGCGAACAGAGTCGGATGTTTATCTGATATTGTATTCCATACATAATTGCCGACATTAAATAAAACATTTATCAATATAAGATCCATTCTCTTCAATTTGTTCAAAAATTATAAAAAAACAAAGTAGTATACCTTCTCTGCGAACACCCTGTATTACAAAAATGAAGAGTACATTTTTTCTTTATTATTTCAACGTAGTGTCGTTAAAAAATTCTTATCAAATTATATAAAAATAGCGATTTGGAGAATGTTGGCAACAGCATTTTAAGAAATTTCAAGTTTTACAAAAATTCTACATTTTCGTAATATTTATTACTTACTAGCTGTACGACCCGTCTTCGCTCGGAAACAATTTGCTAATGATTAATATTTCATATTGAGTTAAAATAAAATTTTCAGTACAAAGAGGAAACGACACAAATTTTTTTCAATTTATTGTTATTATAGTTCTTAAGGTAATTCATTATTTTAAAGCTTGATAGTAAACAATATTTTTTGTTTTTCTGTTGGGAGAGAAAATAAGCAGTGATGACGGTGTCCCAATTCTTGAGCATGTAACATACAATTGCTCGTGGGAAAAACATTGGGATTCTAGGTTTAACCCACACACTTTTAGGGATTGTCTTTGGGATTTATTAATCGTCATTGCGAATGCAAGGCGAACTTCGCATTGCCGTTAAACTTAAATGGTAAATCACTTGGTATGATAGGTATCCTTAAAGTAAGTAGCTCTTCACCTACAAACTTTCATATAATTATTATTGTTTTTGCCATCAGCGTTTTAATAACCAGTCTAGTACCATCGCATAGTATTGGCTGATTCAGGTAAAGTAACATGACCATCACCGCTCCACCGTTAACCTGGAAGTTATGTGCTGGCATTCCCGGAAGTTTAATGAATTGAGGAACTCTACGGGGTAGTTAACAATATTTTCAGGATCGGTAATGGAACCAATCAATTTATACGAATACCGTTCGCCATTAATTATGCTTTGGATTTTCGAATTTTTTTTGCAATTAATTTGCAATTAATTTGTCTTTAGACGTTGTGAACTTGCAAGAGCCCATTGGAAAGGAAATCTGGCCTGTTGTAGATTCAGTCGGTTTTTTCCACTGCCAGTGTCTAACAATATATAAGAATAGATAGATAAACCTAGACGTAGATAATCATTCAAATTTTAAGAAATTTTGACTGCTAACAAAATCGTTCAAAGTTTAGCTCTTATTTTTTACTTTAGCAATAAAATTTTAAAACAAAAGAATTTTGATAGTGGATTTTTCAGCATATAAGCGATATAAATATGTATGTATCGTTAAAATTGTATCGAGTATAAAATTATTTTTTAACTTCAATGTGAAGTGTAATTGTCGGTGACTTTATATTTGTAAGCCCTTACTATCCAATATATCAAGATTTTCCTTCTATTAATTTTAAAATAATGTGAATCCAATCGCACGAAAAATTTTAAAGCACGGATAATGTGCATACATACATATGTTCATATGTATGTAGAATATATATTCAAATTTTCACTTTTAGCAGTATCCAACACGTCTAAATTAAATCATTGAGAAGTGAAAACGATTTATTTATGTTTTCACTAACGTGGTTGAGTACATAGTATATTGAAAAGTGAAAACAAAAACATGTATAAAAAAATTAATACTTTTTCTTAAAAATGTGTTAAAAACTTCTTCTTCTTCATGTTTATTAAAACGTATGTACATATGTAAGTCAATTTTTTATATATGTAATTATATTTTTTTTTTTGGTATAAATTTATACACTTTAAGGGAAAAAATTTTAAAAATTAAACTTAAAATGCATATTTTACTAAATTGAAAACAAATTCACCAAAGGATTTGAACTTTTTACCTTTTCCATACAATAAACATATTTCAAAGTGTTGAAAAACACTATTTACATACTTATGTACATGTGATTTAATTGCGAATTTTAATTGAAGTAAGATTTTTCCCCAAAATTGTGACGGTATTATCTCTAAAAGATCTGGCAGTTATGTATAGTAATGAATTTAAAAAAAAATCTTCAATTATAAAAATACATTTTTGACTGTTGGCATGTTAGAACAATATTTGGTTTCGCCGAAGTTAGTTGCCTCTCTTTATTTGGTTTTTTATTTTGTTTTCTTGTTATTTTGTGTTTTTTTATCTACGGGTTTTTTTAGCGAATGCTAAAAATGCATACGTGTGTTTGCACGTATACAAACTCATTAGCATACAAACAACCATAATTTCATCAAACCAGTTCGAACGAACATGTCGAGTCGTGAATAACTTATTTTTGTTTAAAACAACAACAGAAGAAAATTAATAAATGAATTTTCTAAGTTTTCCGGAAAATTTTTATAATTATTTTTCATACAAACCATTTCCTGAAAATTTCGAATCGAATAAAATAAAAATCAGCCAAATCGCTCCAGCCGTTCTCACGCGGACCCATTACATACGTGGAGCATTTCATTTTTATATATATAGATATGTTTTATATATTTTGCATAAATCCTAAATTTCTGCTTAATACGGTTGAAAAATTAAAGTCATGTACATTATATTAAATATAGGGGAGTATAAGAGCTTCCTTTATATATCAGCTTTAATTTCTTGTACTTGTTCTTATAGCGTAGTTCAAAATAATTTAACTTAAAGTGTCTGCCTATTGGACCACCCTTTAATTTAAAATTTTTGTACTTGTTTATATAACCAACATACACTATAGACTTCCTATCCGCCTATCACAGCTTAAAAAGTAACAATATTTTTATAAAGACAACAAATCTTTCGGACTACTCTTTAAATTTTAGTTTTTGTTGTTATGGCGTTTGTATAGTGTACCTTCTAAAAAAATTTCATGAGCTTACCAGTCTACCGTTCCAGAGATAGACTGCTGAGAAAGACGATCACATAGATAAGCATTACAGACAAACAATAGGTTTCGATTTTAACGCTTGACTTTACAATTTGTTTAAAGAATTCGCTGATTTTTATTTTAAAAATATTTAAAATTATCATATAATAAGAATTCAAATAAGCGCTTCTCCTCTACATACAAGGATTTAAAGCATACAAAAGACAAAATTTACTCTAAATTTTCATATAATTTAAATCCATTTCGAATTACTTAAATTGCTATATATTATTTATTTGCTTTCCTTTAGATGAGAAAACACAAATACTAAAGACTATTTGAGGATTTTACAAAAAAGTCATAGAAATTAATATTTTTATTTTTTAGTACAAGTTTCTATTAAATGACCATTCTTTTTGCTATAATAAATAAAACAATTGGTAGATAAACAACGTGGGAATATATGTATTAAATGGAAGATTAAAAACACAAAATGATTAAAATTTTTAAAACTAAATTATTGCATTAGTAAAATATGTGAAGTGTAGTAGATCAGATTATTTTATTTAAATGTTCACTATTGGAGGCAGTTGTCATATTGATTTTTTCAAACGTGTGCATAATTAATTGAATAATTGTTGCATGTTTAAATTTTATTATGCCCTCGGGGACACAATGGCATAGTATAGTTTATGTAAAGAATTAAATGAACAAAATACAAAAAAATGACAGAGTTCAAATGTGACATTTACAATATAGTTTTTGATCGGGATTACCCAAGAGGCTACATTAAAAAAATTAAGCATACAAATGAATTATTTTTATCTCTAATTAAGAGGATGACGTAATTTTGTTTTATACAAAATGAGAATTAAAATTTATAATAGCAAACATAATTTTCAAGTAATGTATGCGTCGATTTTGTTTCATTTTATTTGGCTGATTTAACCGAAATTTTTCTTGAGGCCTTAATATAACTAGTTATCCCCATAATCAGTTATATTTAAGAACAATAAATAACTTTTTTTTTTTTTTTAAACTATAAACAAAACTACTGAATATTTTCTCAAATTTCTTTTTTTTTATTTGAAAATACATTCCTTCCGGTTAATAATGGAAAACAATTTCATTAAAATGGCTGACTCGGCTGACCAAGCAGCCTACACGATCGGTCCAATTTTTAAGCAGCTGTATTTCACCAATGGCTTCACAAATAGAGCACTTTAAAGCGTCAAATAATAGTTCAACGGTGTAAAATCGCAGCTTCGAGGTGGCCAAACGATATCAGCTCTGCGGCTTATAAAGCGATCTTCAAAAATATGGCGCAAAACATCGAGTATAGCTTCGGCTGTATGGCACGTAGCGCTGTCCTGTTGAAACCAAATGTTGCCAATATCCTCCTCTTCAATTTTTGTTAACAAAATTTCATTAAACATGGCCCGATAACGATCGCCATTGACTGTAACGGCCACTCCTTGCTCATTTTCGAAAAAAAAACGGCTCAATTATGCCTCTGAACGAAAATCCGCACCAAACAGTGACTCGTTTTGGGTGCGTCGGCTTTTCAATGTATGCGTGCGGGTTTTTTGTGCCCCAAATGCTACAATTTTGCTTGTTTGCATACCTGCCAAGATCAAAATGAGCTTAATCTGAAAAGATTATTTTTTTGCATCTTCTGTAAGTCGATCGTAGACTCACTTAGCGAATCGAAAACGCATTGGATGGTCACTTGGCTTCAACTCCTGAACCAATTGGACTTTGAATGGTATCATACCAAGGTCTATATGGAAAATTCGTCTCAATAGTGTCTCTGCTGTGTTCAATTGTTGAGAACAACGGTGAATTGATGTTGATGGCGCTTCACGCACACTCTCTGCCGCAGCAGCAATATTCTCGGGTGTACGCACTGTTTTTGGCTTTTCACGATTTGGTTTATCGATGAGGATGCCAGTTTCTTTCACTTTTTTCATAAGGTAACGAACATACGGAGCTGACGGTGCTTCACTTCTTCCAAAAATCCGTACGCAATTTTCGCACACATTCTGCAACATTACCATGATTTTCAAAGTAATGTCGCAATATTTCCCAGCGTTTTTCAAGCGTATACACAACCATATTCATTCAGCGGAAGGATAAAACTAATTATCTTTCAAATCAAACATGAGCTAAGTGATACCATTCGCTAAATAAGCACGAAGACAATCGAATCGAATTAAACGTTAAAACTCAAAATCCGTGATGTGGTTAACGAAATAAAACCAACATTATGCCAAAAAATTGATTAAAAATGTGGATGAAGTAATCGACAAGTGTCAGCGTGGTTCCGGTAGACTTTTGGCAGAGATAATGTTTTATTCATAATTTCCAAATTTTTCTCTTTGTAATACAATAAAAAACCGAATCAGCTTAATCTAAATTTTTTTGTTTTGGAAAGCAAAGATTTTGTTGAAAAACCTTTAGAAAGTGACCTATATATTACGTTTAATTGCTGTTGCTCTGTATTTATGTGAATCACTTAACTTAGATTATGCATAGTTGTTGACAATTGCATTATGTCTATAGACTTTATTTTATAAATTTTCATAAATATTTATGCGTGGGCTAAAATCTTAATTTTCGAAATTATTACCTTCAAGTGTTCTTTCCATCGTTTTATTACTTTAATAATAAATAATAATAAAAATAAATGCAATAATACATTTTTAAGTATCGAATGTGGTTTATAGCCGGCCAATACAAACAAATCTATCGTTCTTCTGTCTAATAACTTCTGGAGTATCGTTCGAAGAAATTCGCGTAAAAGACAATTCCAAAGTAATAGAATAAAAAAACGTTTAAGATATTAAAGAGTAAGAATCGAGTGAATTTTTTTCCTGTAATGAAAATTTAATCATACAGTATAAATAGCAAAAATTCACACAATCCGGTAGGTGATTTTTTTTGTTTTATTCCTTTTAATACAACAGAAAATATAATTTTAAAATTTATTTAAAATTCTTTTTATAATAAGCTGGTATTATTATTTTTATTATCTTATTAACAGTTATATTTAAATGCTAGCCATATTTTGCTTTAGTATATATAAATTACATTTGTTTATTTTTTCGTTATGTTAGTTGCAGGAATTTTGCGTTCTAATATAATGAATTCCTTTTGATATTTTTGTAATTTCAAATTCTGTTTACAATACTCATACCAATACACATAATGTCACAAATATTCCTTTTTATGTAAATATAACAATATTTTTTAAAGAGTGTTTCAGAAAGATATGTAAAGTAATCGGAATTAAAGATATTAGAATGTGCTACAATTTCTTGCAGACCACCATTCCATTCGAGCCAAGAGTAGTAAATGAATAGATGTTTCACTTCTAACAATTACTGGACCGTAGACTCAGCTGGCTGAGTTAAAGGGTCTATGATTTGATAAGCGATATCGCGAGGTTGAAATTATGAATATTGTGGCCTTAGCCAGAAGAAGCAAATGCAACAATTTAATCCATTATGATGACTGTTGCATTCAAATTTCCATAATGGCAATTCCGTTAATATTGTTACGAAGATGCTTTGTTTAAGTTTTAAAGGAAAATAGCTAAATAAATAAAGGAAATGACCTGTGTATTTTTACAAATTACGTAGTTTCTAAGGAATCGTTTTCCACACAACACAAAAACAACATGCTAATTAAAAATTCCAAGAAATAACTTAAACAAACAGAAAATAAAAACAACTGACACAGAACAAAATGAAAAATAGCCACACAGGAGCCTACATTGAATGACAATAACAACAATATGTGATAATGTTAAAGTAGAATTTTCTTGTATATTTAAATATTCTGTATAAGCGAGAACCGCTTTAAGCACCATCTACTGGCTTATATAACTAGTTAAAGTGATAACATCGTCGAGTAAAGATGTAAAGTTAATAAAGAAGCTTTTAGGCGTTAAAGTGGATATTTTTGTTTGTATATTTTTTTGGGAATGTGTAAATAAATCGTGCAATTTAATTAAAAACACTAAAGTGTTGTTGATAATTATTATGCGATCAAAGAACTCAATACAATATCCACGCCTGAAAAATTACAATCCTTAAAAGCTTTTTTAAAATAAATTGTAAGAGACATGTTCTAATTTTACTATGCGGTAGGAGTAGTGTCCGAGACATTTTTAATTGCATTCAATTTTCTTAGAATATCGTATTATATGTGCATTTCATCTATCGTAAGTGTGTCGAAATTATGGCTTAAGGCAAAACATGTTATTAGAGAAAAATTTAAATTGTACGGTACGTCACGAACGGTATTGAATTTTATTTATTATAATAAAATCATCCCCGGACCATCTTTATTTGAACATGACGGACTTTAAAGACTGTAGAGTTTTAGGATAAGACTATAGAAAAATATTAAATTCCAATTATACCTCATAATCACTTGTCTTTATATCATGTATGATTTGCTCTTATTTTCCTGGACATTTTGGACTACAACGTATAATGCAGCGAATGTGCTTGACTTATTTTCAAATATAGTTCCGTCTAAATAAAGTATAACGTTCGGATGCTTCATATGAAATTTTATTAAATTTTAGCCTACAATTATATGTATCAGGGTCTTTTATTAATGTTCTTTCTTTTTTTTAATCAATATTTTTTTAAGAAAATAGGAATAAGAAGATAGGAAAGTAAGGTAAGACAATTTTTGGGTTAAAACTAACACTTCCATTAAGAAAACTCTTTAAACTATGAATCTTTATGAAAATTTTTAAAAGTTTAAATCAACATATGAAAGCTTTCACAATATTGTGGTTAAAACGTAGGCCTTTTTTCAACTAAATGGCGGTCTAGCATACGGATAGATAGATATTTTATGAAATTTGTGGTAGCCGTTTGTCTAGACAGCTTTGTTACTTACGGGAAAAATAACATATGAATAAGTTGTTATATTTGTTGTTCTCCAATATCAGAATAAAACTGAAAGAGATTAAAAACTAATTGTAATTTATGGGATTTGAAATTTAATACCAATTGTAAAAATCTATAATGAAAGGTATTTAGTAGATAAAAATAAAAATGATCTTTATAAATTTTTCTTTTCATTCCTAAAATCAATTTCAAAAATAAAATCATAACATATTTTTCTTGCTTGATAGCCTTCATTTTGCTAATTTGTTTTAGAATTAAATGACAGGTGTGTCGTATATCCACTGCAGCATGACTTTAAATAATTATTTACACACTCATGAGTCCATTCATCGGTTCCTACGGTTACGCAAACTTTACATCGAACATTTAATGGCCTGCTCAATATGATTAAAAAATATTTCTTTTCTAGGCTGATGCATGATGATGTTCAATGTATTTGTATGTGTCTCTTGAGTATCATTTGAAGGATTTGATTTCATTGATGTTACTGCATTCTGTTCCGTTTGCATTCATGCGAATCAGCTTAAATCCGCTTTTGGGGGCATCAGTTGTAAAGGCGCTAAAGGATGTTTGTTTACAAATTGCAATAATCGCTTTTGCAGGTGAATACACTTTAACCTTAACTCTATCAGGATGTCCATATTTTAGGTGCAGGACTGTGTTTGTGTGTACAACCTTAAATTGGTGAATGTTTTTTGTGCTCTGAATTTTATTGAACAGTATTTTTTTTTGCTTTGGCAATTGTTTAACTTTTACAGTGTAAAATAATTTGAAATGATTTTCTGTAGAAATTTATTGTCAAAAATTTATTTGCGTCACCTATCGTCGAAAGTTCGCAATTATTTTCTTTGTCAATTTCAGTCTAAATAGAATTCTTATTGCATAAACTTTTTTCGTCTTTAAGTCATATTTATAGTTTTAAGTATAGTTTTTAACTATAAAAGAATATCTTTAAAAAACGTCAAACAGAACAAATATTTTAATAAATTTGTGTTTTTATAATAGGAAATTTAGCGATAACATTTTTGTATCTCCATATGCTACGTTAGATACCACTTGATTTCCAAATTTTTTTGTCCTGTTTAGTCTCACCAGAAGTTTAAACTTTTAATATATTGGAATAATGAGTAATTCTTCCTTCAAACATGTTTTTAAAACTCGTTTGTCGTGTCCGTTCGTTGTGGCTCTGGTTGGAATTGTAAACACGTACAACTAGACGTCTTGTTACGAAAATAAGCGCTTTCAAGTAATGACGTTATGCAGACTTTATTACTTTCTTATTTGAACTAACACTCTTCCATAATAAAATATTTTCTCCACACAATACAAATGGTTATATAGAGTAGCCGTGAGATAAATTTTATTTTTGAAAACCATTAATTTTATTCTCTCATTTTGAAGTTTGCATTCTCCCCACAATATTACCATAGTTTTTATAATTTTTCTTATTGCTTCTGAGTAGTTGACAACAGAAGGAAAAAACTTGGGTATTAAAATTAAATAACATTATTTATTTCTTTTTTATTGCATTGCTACTCTCTTTTAAAATGTTATTACTTTTATTCATTACACTAGCATCTTAGTCTTATCTGCAGATTCATATGCCTTGACGGAATCTCACCGTCATTACATGTGTCACCGGCGGTAAAAGGAAGCCCGGTCCCCTAATTACGTGATAAGATTTACGTCTGCGCCTGGCAGTGAGCCCTAATCAGATGGTGGTCATACCGCTAGGAATGAAAAGCAAACGTCATTCACGCCCTAGGAAGCCGAAGACTAATTCTAGCAACAAGTCTTTCCTAGTTGCAACTTTAGTGATTCCACCACTCCTTGCTGAAGAGCTGGAGACTTTCCAACTCCTGTCCAGAACACATGTCTAGCATCCTCACTGGACTGGATCATTCACCTAGGGTGTTATTAATGGTGAGATGATCCTGGCCGCCGTATTAAACAAAAAACCTGATATGGGGCCGCGAAACCACAATCACCACTATACTGCCATAGAGGGGTCAACCTTAATAACCAGCTAGAGAACAGCTAAATGTCTAAAGAGACAAATATAGGAACTCTGCGAGCTCACTGTTTCCCGTGGAAATAACGTGGAGTTCCCAGTTGACCCCTGCTGCCTTCAGGGGATTGGACTCCCTTTTTCCCCCAGTTTCACAGGTCTAAATAGTCAAGTGTTCTATAAAGACCGATAAATGTACCCCCAGGGGGAAGCCCGGTCCCCTAGTAGGCTAACAGGAGCCATCTGGATAACTTAATTTCCACGGGAATCAGTAAACCCCAGAGTTCAGCTTTTTGGCTTTTAGCCTTTTAGCTGTTCTCTGAATGATTATTGAGGTTGCATTGTGGTGGTTGTGGTTTCGCGGTCCTCGTTTAAGTTGTGTAGGTCGGATCATTCACAATGAACACAATGAACACAATGAATGGTCCCGGTTCAGTGAGCATGATTGCGGTTGTGTTTTGAAATTTTATAAAGCTCGCTTGTGTTCTGGTTCGGGAGTTGAATAGTCTCCAACTCTTCAGCAAGGAGTGAGGACTTTGTCCTGCTCCGAACCTTTAGAGTTGCGACCAGGAGTGACTGGATGCTAGAGATATCCGAAGGCTTCCTGGAACGTAGGTGACGCTAAAATCATCCACAGTGGTTTGATCCACCGTCAGTTTATGGCTTACACAGCTAGATACTGACGTAAATTCTATCACGCATGTTATTAACCGTTTTTGCAAGAAAATTTTTAGTGACACAAAATTGCTCTTCGCTATATTATAAATCTTAAAATCCCTCACCAACAATAGGCTATCTACAGTGTCTATTTGTTTATATTTAACAACTACAATTTCTACGACTTTAGTATGTTGATTAAATGGTACGTAAAGCGAAATGAGCTTAAACCCCTTTTATAAACGTTTGCCGATTTTCCCAGGATAAAATAAAAAATAAAACTTTTTGCTTTCTAATTAAATTTAAATTCTTAGTTAATTAAATTGAATTTCATGAATTATTAAAGTCTCACAAATTTGTTAGCAAATACATAAATAAATGTAATTTACATATAGAGAGCTTGTATTTTTAAAATCATTAAATAATTCCGCAGATGTCACAGTCATCAATAAAAGCAAAAAATGAAGTTTTCTAAGCTTTTTGGCAACTTGCTATGTTTGAGCAAAATTATAACCAACTTTGCAAAATTGACTTGTTGGAAGAAGAAATAGGTAACTGCTCTAATGTTCAGTATAGGGAGAATTTTTCTTCTTAAAAAATTGTATTTCATCTAAAATTTTAGATATAAAATTATTTATAAGTGGCATTATTTGAGGGCTATTTTTATTTTTCTTGTGCACGATTTCACAAAACCTCAACAAACAAGAAAAGATAAGCTTTCATAAAATTATCAAAAACTAAAAAAGAATTATACATCTTAAATTTTTATCTGATAAATCACGAAAATTGTAAAGATTAAAAAATATTAAATAATTACATTTCACCAAAAAGCATATTCAGCGGTAAAATCAAAGTTTCTATATAGGATCGTATTTTACATCAGCATCTATTAATTTTTCAGAAGAATATTAAAAGTTTTAAAAACAAAAGAAAACAAAACCTTTAGGGCAATTGAAAGCTTAACTAAATATGTAAAAAAACCAGAAGAATTTACAGAGACATAGAAATTTTATTCGCTTACATTAGTTTTACCAAAAAAAATCTCTTTTTCATATGCACCAAAAAGATGGAGATGGAAAATGTTGCAAAAACAGATTTTCAACAAAAAAAATAGTTTTAAAACCTACAAGAAATATTTAAAATATTATTTATCTACTTATTATTTTTATCATTTATCTATTAATGTTCAAAGCCTGCAGAATAAGAACTTATCTTATATTAGGAGTACGGGCTCCCCCGGGGGCACATTTATCAATCTTTATAGAATACTTGACTATCTAGAGAGGCGATGCTGGAGGTATAAGGGAGAGTCCAGACCCCTGAACTCAGCAGGAGTACAACTGGAAGCTCCACGTTATTTCCACGGGAATCAGTAAGCCCCAGAGTTTCCGTTAATCGTCTCTTTAGACTTTTAGCTATTTCTCTGTCTAATTATCAGGAGTATCGTGGTGGTTGTGGTCTTGCGGCCCCAGATGAATTGAATTATGCTGGCCTGGATCGTCTCGCCTTTAATCACACCAACTGGTGAATGATCCAGATCCAGTGAGCATGCTAGTCATGTGTTCTGGACAGGAGTTGGATAGCCTCCAGCTCTTCAGCAAAAAGTAAAGGTTTGCAGTCCTGCTCTGGAACCGCTGAAATTGCAACTAGGTAAGAACTGTTGCTAGAATTAGTCTTCGGCTTCGTAGGGCGTGAATGGCGCTGCTTTTCATTCACGGTGGTTTGACCACCATCTGATTAAGGCCCACGGCCAGGTGCAGATGTAAATCTTATCACGAAATTAGGATAACGGGAAGGTGCTATTGATATATTAAGTTAAGACGGAAAATATACAGACTATACATATTTAGTTAAAATTAGCTCTAAATTATTTATATAACGGCAGAAGTATTTATAATTTAGTATCGAGAATAAAATTTAAAAAAGAGCTGTTTAAAGCTTTTTACATTGCTTAGTTTTTCATACGCGTTGCACGTATGAAAAACTGCCATCTGGATACAAGGGAACGTTTTAAAGGAATTAAAATCCTTTTTCCCCTAACTGGCAAACCTTATTTTGTCAGTAAGATATTGTGGCATTTCCAAAAAAAATGATATTATGAAACTCCATACAGCTTGGAAGAAAATTGGGAAACATGATCACATCTTCTCAATCCGTAAACATGTCTTATGATAATATTGTTTAAGACATTGAGAGTCACATCCCGTAAAAAGTTCAAAACTGTAGTTTAACCCAGTAACTATATTCAATTTTGAAGACCAAAGACTTGAGCTTAGTGTAAGTCCTACCCACAAATGAGTTAATATGGTTTGTCCAAGTAAGACTGTTACTGATTAATGTTCCGAGGTTTTGACATCATTTACAATGGCTATTTCTTCTCCATTTATTAAAATATCAACATCGGTAATACGATTAATAGTTTTCTTATAAATTATAATACAATTATGAGAGTTTAAAAAAATCGATTAGCAGTTACCCAGTAATGGTTTTTATCGAATTCCTAACTGAGTCTTGAAATTTTGGATTTTTCAACAAGAAGTTTGTTTTTTAATTGAGGTAACACCAACTACGTCATAGTTTCGACATTTAGTGTTTTGACGTATTCGTAGTAGATGCATTGGAAATTGTTACAATGAATTCAATTTCGCACGAAAATCGCAATAAAATAATAAAAATTAACTAGGAAAATGGTGGTTCTGTTAAAGTTACATTGCATAAAATTCGTAATACTTTTGGAAAACATAATCGTACTTCTGAGACGGCTATTAAGAATTTGGTTGTTAAATTTGAGTCGAAAGGCTCGATACAAAATACTAACGCGAATTCGATCGGGCCGTTCGACTGAAAATATCACAGCGGTGAGCCACAGTGGGCAGTTAAGTGGCCAGCCAGATCGTATGAGTTAACACCACTGGATTATTACAGCGTGAAATTTGTGAGAATGTAATATAAAATGTACTCAAAATGGCTCGCATTTGTAAGGCTAATAGAGGCGGATGTTTATCTGATAATTGACGACATTAAATAAAACATTTGTCAATATAAGGTCCATCCTCTTTATTTAATCAAAAATTATGAACAAAAAAATAATACTTCCCCGCGTACACCTTGTATATGGCAAGATTACAGGCAACAATGTCTGTGTTAACTAACAGACCCCACTAGATTCGACTTGATCAAATTTAAGCTTTAATAGACTTCATGTTGGCTAACATAAGGAAATTGAAATGCATTGTCGTTGAAATTAATACTTCAAAAGTGATAAAAATGATGATCTATTTGTTGTTAAGGTATATTTGTGAAAGTTCTATTAAGCTATTCAACCTCGACTTGTCAACAGCTTTAGCTCCCTTTTCTACTTACCCTAATCTCGCGTATGGGTCTCTGAAGCTTAGTGATTTAAAATAAATAAAATAAATAAAAATTATTTTACATAAGGAACTCCGAAAATTTAATTTTTAGCCTTAAATTGTAGTTGTAGGAACGGCCACTTGCACAAGGCGTAAAGATTCAGATTTAAATTTCATAAAGTGTTTTTTCAGAGAGAAAGGAAAACGTCTTTATAAAATAAGATCTTTTCAAATAATCAAACGTAGAAAAATAGTTGTTTTATCTGACTAAGCATATGCTTTAATATGATTCTCACAAGAATTTGTAAAAATTTTTGATAATTAATTATATCCATTAATATCTAAAAAATATACTTGTGTATAATGAATTTACAAAAACAATATATACAGTATTCGGTCTCTGACGTGTGAAGTTTTACTTTAAATCATCATACGCAGGGAGATGAAATACAAAATACGGATAAACCCCTCAAGTGAATATAACCTTGTATGTAAATAACAGCAGATCATACCAAACCTGCTTTGTAAAAATGAGCATATGTCGCCAAATAAAACAGATGAGTGAAAATAATTAGAGCAAAAGGATTTTTTTTGGTTTTTTCAAAGAAATATTTTCACATCATGCGTACAATTTTAAAAAGAAGGGAACAAACATGTTGTGTTTATTAAATAAATGAATGAAGAATTAATTAAAAACTTTTCGAATAAAAGTTTTATCATTTAAGTAAATGATAGCGTACAGGAATTCATGAATTATTATGATGATCTTCTCAGCAGAACATATAGTTTAAAACTTTTCTTTTAATCTTTAATATTATTTAAATACACAAAAATATACAACTAACAAAATATTGGCAAAACAAGAACAATTTAAATAAACATAAACATTAATTTTTTATGCAAATTTTAATTTTACTTTTAACAATATGCAAAAATATATATAAAAATATATATAAATATTTTAATATTTTGTTTTATTTTCTAAAAACCAGGGGAGAGAAGAAAGCAATTGCATTAAAAAAAGTCATCGTCATCATCAGCTGCTTCTATTGCAGCAGGTGTAGAAGCATCTATGTTATGAGAAAATATATTTAGTTTTTCAAAAGTAATTTAAACCTAAAACAGCATAAACAAATATTTGTATACACGTGTGCAATATAGACAATTTTCATTTATGTAACTAAATACGAGAGTTGTTTGCTAATTAACACAAATAAAACGTCACAGAATTTGCCATTATTAGTCGAGTGCATTATTGAAAAGAAGCCTTAAAAAAATGTGCGAGCTGATAGCAGAGGATAAATATTATTTTAACAGTGAAGACACTGTTAAAGTAATATTTAACAAAATAATAATTTGGTTAACAACTCCTTATTTATTACCATCAATTCCTAATTAATTATCATCAACAACCGGCCTAATGGATGGTGAAAAGTACAACATTTTATAATAATTGACCATATTATATTTGTGATCCTCTTAGGAATTATCTTTCCAGCATAGTTTCGAGTGTCACCATCTATGCTAGAACACCTTCATTCATTCGCCAACATGATCGAGGCAATGTTGTATTTTGCTTAATACATATTACTATATCAGTGTCGCAGTACAGCCAGCCTACACAGCAACCTCATAGTATAGTAGTATACTCTAACACCCAGGCCGTTCCACAAAACTTACAAATATTCTATTTTTTGTAAACCAAAAAAAATATCTTCGCTACTTGCACAACGTGCTGTTATCGGTTACAATCTAGTGCATGAAAATATCGGGTTTTTCAACACGAAGTTAATTTTTTAATTGTGGCAACAACAACAACATGATACTTTTGACATTTAGTTTTTAACGTATTTCTGATAGCTGCATTGGCCATTGAATTAAATTCAATTTCCCACGAAAATCGCATTAAAATAATTAAAATCCACTATGAAAATAGTGGTTCTGTTAGAGAATTATGTTGTAAAATTCGTAATATTTCGAACACCTTCTGAGACTGCCACTAAGAATTTGGTTGTTAAATTTTAGTCGACAAACTCGATACAAAATGTGCGAACACCAACACATGTTCGACCGGATCGTTCAAATCAAACATCGCAGCCGTACGCCACAGTGTTGAAGTAGAACAAAATTTATCAATTTTCAACATTCTCAACAATTGCGATTACCAAAAATCACTACATGGGGAATTTTGCGTAAGGATTTTATTTTTAAGCCTTACAAGATCCAACTAATGCAGGAGTTGAAGCCGACCGACCCTTCACATCGACGTAGATTCGCTCAATATATGCCGGAGCAACCGGCTGAAAAAAAAAATCATTTTTGCATTAAAATCATGTCAGGTTATGTCAACAAAATTCTAGAGCGATTATTGAGAAGCCTTTGCATGCTTAATATGTCACTCTATGATGCACTATATGATCTGGAGGTATGTTTTGAGCTGTTTTTTTCGTAGATGAGGCTGGAAATGCGACGACAGTCAATGGATCACGCTATCGCATGATGGTAACGTCTTAATTTTGACCTATTATTGACATGTGGTTTCAACAGGATGGTGCCATATGTCACACAGCCAATGAAACGATCATTTATTGCCAACCAAATTTCCCGATCACATTATTTCACGACAATCAGCAGTTAAGTGGCCAGCCAGATCATGTGACTTAACACCGATGGATTATTTTTTGTGAAGTTATGTTAAGGACAGACTATACGGAGTTAATCGATTTCGGTCCTAAAACTCAAAAAACATGCGTGTCAAAAAGTGATTAAAAGCGTTGATGAACGAATCTTGATCATTGGGGACATTTGCCAGATATCAATTTTCATTCATAATTGCCGAATTTTTACTTCGTAATATAATAAAGATTTGTATCATCCTCTATTTGCAGAATTCATTGTTCATATTTAATTAAAAATCCTTTTACAACATTCAAAATTATGTGTCCTTTTTGTATGCATTTTTAAGAATTTTAAGCAGCAAGTCGTCAGTATAGCGCCAAATATGTTAGCTATTTCAGAAATATAAATAAGAGCAGTAAAAGCATCATATGCAATTTTAAGTAAAGTATACACTCATATTTTAAGTATTTACAGGACGTCATAGCTACAATAATGGTGTATAAAAGCAAACCGTATTTCAAGCATTCAGATTTAAAATCATGGACATATGGCACATTAATAAATATTAAAAACTTAATTTTGGCATAATTTTCACTTACTCGATATTCTAAATTTGTTTCGGCCTCAAAAATCATAATAATCCATATGTAATCCTCGTATGTATTAAAATTAATATTTTTGTCTCTTTTTTTTATTCTATCATAAATTGCAAAATCATCCAATTTATGACTCAACAAAATAAAAAATAAAACGGATTTTGTTAAAATATGTAACAATATTGTTTTAAAACTCCACTTTGTGTAAATTTAATTTATTACAATATTGTGGGATAAAAATTGAATATTTATATTTTATATGTACAAAAGATATTTAAACAAATTTTGTAAAATAAAAAATAATTACACATTATGTGAAAATTTTAAATTTAATTTTATTCATATTCTATGAAAATATCAATTAAGTTTTATTAGATTATAAATATAAAAAAAGTACGAGGGTAAGTAATAAGAGAATAAGAATGTAAAGCAAAATGAGTTTGTTAAAAATCAATCAAATGGTATGAATATATTGTTACTTTTTCAAATTAAAAATAGAATTTCCTTAATTTTCACAATTATTAAAATAATATCATTAGTGCTATTAAAAACTCATACTAAAAATTTTATAAATGAAAAAAAAAGGATCATACTGTGAACATCCTTTAAAGCCCAATATCTTAAAATTCATTGATGTGATTAATGTTGTTGTTTTGTTTAATCATGTGGTTCTGTACACGACAATCGATATAAAAACTTTTTAGCATGATGTATGCTCACAATCAGCTGCGGCAATTTTGATAGCGGAAGCACATCTTTTACCCTGAAAATTTGAAATCCTAATATTCAGAATTTTTTTTGCATGCATAGAACTACTTCCTTGGCCACTTAAAGAAGCAAGAAGCAACATATCTCAATTGTTGTTAAGAAATAATAAAATTTATCTTCGTGTCTCCTTGTTTGTTTAACACTATATTATAAGATCAAATCCCAACAGAGTCTTGTTAAAGGAAACAGATAAATATTTGTTGTTATGTTAGCGTCTTAAATATCGTTAACAAAAAATGTAATCAATGGAAACAAATGGTTAAACTTTTTCTTCCAGAAAAAAGAGAAAACACATGCTAAGCTGTCGCGGTAAGTGACTAAATGTAGGTAGGCGCCTTTATATTACAACCTCAGTTTAGATGTTGTTACTCCGCCTGTATTGTAGCGGCTTAAAGTAACAGATCTGACAGTCGAAAAACTTTCCAGAACCCCAAGTTTATTCACACAGCGGAAACTAAAAAGGTTACCTACTGCGATATAACATAAATTATCGTAAAAACTATTAACCGGTGACGTGATCGTAATACGAGTATTAAAAAAATTACTATTAAGGACTATTACTATTCACATTAACATTACGAGACAAATCGAGACATTTTAATACGACCCACACCAATATACTGAATTTCCCTCCATTTAGCGCAACTATCTATGGCGGCTGAGAATCTTTCCTTGAAAAAAGCATGTTTTGCAACCTGAATTCGCTTTGTTACCTCCTTATGCTTAGTCGTAAACAAAGCCTTTAAGTCATTAGTTTTGAATCTCTTACAGCATGAATATGCACGATCACGTGCTCTAATTAAGTACTTAATTTCTGCATTAAACCAAGGGGGTTGATTAAAAATTGTCCGTTTTCAAACGAATAAATGATAGCTGGTCATCAATATTGTTAAGACAGTAGATATGATCCCAGTTAATAATTTCCGATATATTAATCAATGTATAGTAGTTAATATTATTCAAATCCCTTTTAGTAGTATGGGTCTCGCCTCGAAGACCAGTCATATGTTAAAAATATAATATCACACTGAAACCGAAAGTTGATCATATAAGAGAACCTAAGGTCGCTAATTGACAAACATTAAGTCAATTAAACTGGAAGATTTATCACAGAAATGTGTAGGTGAACGACAATTAACCGGATGAAGATCGAGGGTGAGCATAGGTGCTATTAAAGAGTTTTCAGTCAATAGATTGTTATTAAAATCACCAGCTATGATAACATTATTATATCGTACAGAAATATCCTCAAGAACCGATACGAGAGTAGCAAAATCAATGTTGCCATTAGCCCTGTATACACTATCTATCAGTAATCTTCTACCATCTATACCTTAAGTTTCAAGGAACAAGTACTCGATTTTAGTATCAATACTATTCCTCAGTATCACCCTACTTACTAACCATCACGGACATATACATTTTTTTTTAAAGAGGCAACAATGCCTATATAGTCATGTACCTCGCTACATTCTTTAGGAAAGGGATAGAGAAGAAGAGATGAAACAGGTGGTGAAAGTAAAAGGAGCAGCCCCACAGCCGCCTCTAGCTGCAGTCATTAAGCCATTAACAAGTCTTTCTATCAGAGCGGATGACACAAAAATGCCTAAATATTCATCCAATTTACCAACCAAAGTTTGGGCATTCAGTTGTCATTACTATAAAAGAGAATTTAGATTATTTAGATATAAATCCAATCATTCATTTCTTCCAATTTAAAATCTAAAAATGGTCGAATTAAATTTTAAAAATAAAAACAAATGTTTTCTATATTATTGGCAAATAATAAATTGATAAATAATTCGTGCACATATATACCACTCGAAAAATAATACTTTTATAATTTGATAATATTACAATTCAAAGTTCAATCAAATGTATCTATTACATACAAGTACATATCGGGTTGAGATATCTAACGAAATGTCGTATGCTGGTTTCTAGGAAATAACAATCATTTAGTGATCTATCAACATCACCAGCGATCTAAAAAGGCCTTTCTTATTACAGTTATTATTGGAAAGCACCATAAACCGGTATAAAATAATATTTACTTACAATCAACAAATATGCGTCGAGAGTGCGTCGTCAGTGATTATATTAGGGGAAGCATATTCATATGGCCATTTTGATACTCCTTCTATAATCAGTTTTTCTTTATTTTGTTCTGAGACAAGTATCTGCAGTCTGTGAATGCAATTTTTGTAAAACTCATTGATGACCTCTAATACTTTTTTTCTGGCATACATATTTACACTTCTACAATTTTGTTTAAATATTTTTTTCTTTTAAATTTAATAGTCTATTTAGACTAAACATAATTTCAGTCTAAAATACTATATATATATATATATATATATATATATATATATATATGTATATATATATATATATATATATATATATATATATACATATATATATAGTGTTTTGCAAGTCTAAAACAAAACTCAAAATCGTTCAGTGATAAGTGCTATGTTCGTGTAGCTTTCAATACTACACTTACTGTGCAATAAAATTAGGTTAGAAGAAATGCAAAAAATTTACCCTCGTATAACTATATATGTGCCAAAACTGTCGATACCAACTTTTCAAGTACTCCGACATTTCTACAACTCCATTTTCGTATTTTTTCCTACTTTGCTTTTGTGTACAAAGAAAGCAACACGATTTTTATTAATAAATTAGTTAGATACTGCTTAAATAAAAGTAAAATAAGAATAAAATTTAATGAAATAAATATTCTTATTTAAAAACCACATTTACTAGATGTATTTGTGCTTATTCTCATAAAAATTTAATAAGATTAGAAATGTAAAAGGTTACGGCAATAGCACTAACAACGACACATGCAAACGTAATCAGTAATAAAGACCAACTGCTATTTTTATAAGTTTGTTTGTTAAATAGAAAATAAACGAACCCACACACCCACACAGCATAAACAGACTTTACTAAATCCTATAAAAATACTTACTCACACGCACATTAGTCGCATACATATTAAAAATACACATATGTGTTGTAGCTTCATATGTGAGTCGAAAGTCGTGCCATTTGTGGTTCAATATTTTTACCGCTTTGAGGGATTTTCATGCATAAACATTAATTTGTTGTTGATTTTAGTGTTTACTACTGCAATTATATCTATCTGTGCATGTATGTATATAAATGTACGCACATTATATTATTATATTTAGTCATTTATACTTGTGTGTATTTATACTTTTACTCGTATTAACATTTTATTAATAAAGTAAAATGGCTAGTTGTTGCTTTACAAAGTACGTGCAGCAGCGTGACGCTATCGAGTATGATTCTTATTTGTATATGTGCACATAACACTTATAAATATATAAAAGCTTTTGTCCTAATCTGTATAATTTTTTTTTAAGTATGATTATACGAAAGTATACACAAAGTTTCTGTAAAACGAGGAAGCACTCTTATAGTTGACTAAAAAGCAAATGCAAATATCATTTTGTTAATACTCTACGTATGTAACGAAGCAGTATAAATGATCACAATATATGATTTTGAATTTTTAAACTGTATAAACTTTATGAGTATAAAATGATAATATATATCCATGGGATTAAGTTGTTTGAATTTATTCCGCCAGTAAATGAAATACGGTTATCATTCCTTTACGTCGTTGCTGGGCGAGTACTTTCGATGTGATAACATCATTCTCAAGCTGTGTGTTTTAAACAGTACTGGTAAGTCATTGTTCGAGTTTAGGTAGTTCTTTCATTAAGGTCCTATCTACTCATGTAGGTAGAATGCCCTCCACCAACAAACAAACAAACAGCCAGCAAAAACGGAAAGGAATGACAATAGTATTTTCATGCATTTTTTTTGTGTTAGTATTTTCTGATACAAATTTTGATATTTTAAAAAATTAAAAAGCTTGTTTGTCTGTTTCTCTTACCGTTTATTGTGACCCCTTTCAGTTCTAAAACGCGAAAATCATTCAGTTGATATTTAAATTTATATTATTACGCTACCAGATTTTTCTGATGGTTCTAATTCTATTATGTTCTTAGGTAGAAATATTGTTTATGACTTCTATATCTTGGCTTATAAATGGTAATATGCTTCTGGATCCCTTTTACCTCAACCTATGAATGGCCCATATATTAATGTAGGGAGAAATTATTTATAGTCAAACCGATTTGTAATTTACTGCAAACCTTGCTTTCATTGAGTCTCATGCTGTCACCACTATGCCTTCTTGACTTTAGTGATTGCCGACTATCGATTAATAACTGCCGGCTGTCTTTCTCATCACGCAGTCTTTAGTAATTTCCAGCATTCAAATGTAACAAGTTTTTGGCCGTAATACTTAGTTTTGTGCTAGCGAGTGCTGGACATTCGCACATAATGGGCGCCATTATTTCATCCTCTACTAGGCACAGTTTGAAAGTATAATCTTCTTCGATTTTCATCTTGTCTACATGATTCTTAAAATTCCCATGACCTATTACGGATTTGGCCCATAAGTAAACACCTTAATCTTTGAACCATGATTAAGGAGGGAATATGCAGCCTAGGTCACAATTTGTCTAGCAGTCAATTATACTTTCTACCTCTAAAAGATAAGTCACTCCAGCTAAATATATGTTATTGAACTCACTGAAATAACGAGTAATTGTTGGTTGCACTATCTGCCGCAGATATATTGTTAAAAGAAATAATTTATCATTAAAGTAATTGTTAGGAAATACTGCGGGAAGGAAAAATTAATAAATGAATACAGATGACCTTGTAGTCTAGTAGGTAGTGTACTAGCTTGTCAGTATGGGGGTTGTGGGTTCCCAACAAAGACCTTGGTTTTTTCACTACAAAAATAAAAATTGACTGTCGGTGGGGCTGCTCAGCGATGAAGGCATAGTCACTGGTCGCTGTGATGTCGTATATGGCAGTTCATTTCCGTAGTTTTCTATCCCTTTCCTAAAGAATGTAGCACGGTACTTGACTAAATAGGCATTGTTGCCTGAAGTGTTACTTCTCTTTACAAAAAAAAAATATTTATTTTATGTTCGAGACAAAATACAGAATAACTTGCTGGAGATAAAATTGGTAGAAGAGAAAAATAGAAACTTAACAAGAGCACCTGCAAGAAGCTGTATGGCAATGGGAACTTCATGTTACGACATTCCAGAAATTATATCAAATAATTATTAAAATAGGTTCTGTAAATAAAGTTTTGCATTAATTCAAATAATTATTAAAATAGGTCATGTGATTACAGTTTTACATTATTTCATTCAAATTTCTAATTTTAGCAATTAAAATGACATCAAACACACCGAAGATCATTTTAAGACTTACATCGCGATTTTTCACAAATGAAGGTATGAAGTTAGAACATATGACTTGCTTCATTGGTTTATACTTTTTCATTAATGTTTTACTTGTTATGAAAATTATATTTCATAATTCCATATTATCACCAAAAGCACACCTACACATCACTATAAATATACAAAAATAAAACAAAAAAAAAAAAAAAACAAAATAAAACTTTACCACTACAACATAAATACTACATATCTTTATCAAATATACTTTCAGCAAGACATTTAGAACTTTTCTAAGAAGTATTATGATTAGTTAATGCTGGTATTACAACCAAAAAACAGGTGGAGCGCATTTTTCCGTAGTAAAACTTTTAAATAAATAATTAAAATCAACACAAACTTTTTTAATTATAAATAAAAAAATGCACGATTTATTATTTTCTTAAAAAAAAACAAAAGGTAAGTGAAAATTCTTATTCACCATCATTTATTTATATATATAACGATTTTTACCCGTTTTACATGTGGATAAATTAAAGAACTTCGAGAAGTAGTGAAACTGATAAAATTTATATATTTTTTGTTATTATTTTTTTACCTCAACCGAAAACTTTCTACAATCGAATAGTCTAGGCTTATTCCACACAATTAATTGTTATCTTAATATCCAAAATAAGTTATAAATAAATTTATTAATAAACATTTGTTTGTAGTTAACTCTAGGTTTTATTACTGTCTTAATTGACTTTACAAATGTTAAGAGTTTCATTACATTTTATGTTTTCTTTGAAAACAAGTTTTTCCTAATTAAATATTTGGGAATATTTAATTTTTCAAGTTGTGCGATATTTTTTATTTAAAAAAGTTATTTCATTAAATGCAATTTTTATTTATATCTTTTTTATTTTTTATAAAGGGTTTTTCAACAAGAAGTTTGTTTTCTAAACTACAAAATTTTGATTAAGATGATTAAAATTTTTATTGTATTACACAGAGCAAAGGCCGGGAATTATGAATGAAAAATAATATCTGGCAAGTGCCCACCACGACTACGCTGACAGCTGTCGATTCATTCATACAGTTGTTAATCACGTTTTGGCAAAATAGTGTATCTATTTCGCTAATCACCTCACGGATTTTGACTTTTAAGGCGGAAATCGATTCGATTGGCTCCGTATAGACTTCGTTGTTAAAAAATAATCCGATGGTGTTAAAATACACGTACTGGCTGGTGACTTAAATGCTTATTGTCGTAAAATTATGCGATCGGTAATTTTATTTAAAACATATTAATCGTTTCATTGGGTGTGTGACATGTGGCACCGTCCTGTGGAAACCACTTGTCAGTGATATCCACATCGTCAATAATGGATCAAAATTGAGATGTTAGCAGCTCTCGTTAGCGTGGTTCATCGATTGTTACCGCGTTTCCAGCCTCATCTTCGAAAAAAGCGGCCAAATCTGAACTTCAGAGCACATAGCGCACCGCACGTTGAGCATGCAAATGCTTCTCGATAATCGCTCTAGGAATTTCAGAAGCCCAAACAATCCTGCTTGTTGATATACCCTGACAAGCAAAACCAGCCGGTTCTTCCTTAATGAATTGAACGCATCTACGGCGATTTCAGAGAACCACCACTTTAACAGAACCACAGTGGACTTTAATTATTTTAATGCATTTTTCGGGCGAAATTGAATTCATTGTAATAACTGCCAACGTTTCTCCTACGTTTCTACTACGTCAAAAAACTAAATGTCAAAAATATCACAATTTAAAAACAAACTCTTATTGAAAAATCCGATACTCTATTTTTTTTTATAAAGAGAAGTAGCACTTCAGCCAACAATGCCTATTTAGTTAAGTACCGTGCTACATTTTTTAGGAAAGGGATAGAGAAGAGATGAAACAGGTGGTGAAAGTAGAAGCATAGTCGAAAATTAACTGCCGTATAAGACTGCAGAGCGACCAGTGACTATGCCTTCATCGCTGAGCAGCCCCACCGACAGTAAACTTTTATTTTTGTAGTGAAAAAAATAGGTCTTCGTTGGGAATCAAACCCACAACCCCCAACCTGACAAGCTAGTACATACCTACTAGCCTACAGGGGCACCTTATTTATATTTATATTTAATCAGTTACATCGCTGCATTAACTCTTGTTATTGATTCAGAAAATTTATGCCAATTTCTGAGATGAGTTTCAATGCTTTTGGCATTTAATAAAGATTTGAAGGAAGTAGTATTTCAAAAGAGTTTTTTCATTCACCGCAAAATTATGGTATTTAATTTAATTTCAAGAAATTGAATTGTTGTTAGAAAATACAGCTACATTTGGCGATATACATATGTAATTGTGAATAGAATACAAAATATCAATTTTCCAGATCAAAACGTTTGCACTATTCCTGTTAAAAAATATACTACAAGACTAAAGTATTTTAAGTTAATATAGTTATGGTTATTTGTTTTAATAAATGTTTTTAAATATTGAGTTTTTACTGGAAAATACTTACATAGCACTTTATAGTCTTAAATTAAACGATTTAATCAGTTTCAATACACACAAAATAAACGCGATGGTAACTTAATTGGCTTTACTCTCTGATCACTCAACTAGAATCGATTAATTTGCCCAGCAAATTGTGATTATATAGCTGTTTCAAGCAGTTCCCGCATGTTGTTGTTTTAGTATTTTAGTGTAGGCTGTGTGTTTTGTTTTTGTTCTGTGTTAGTTGTTTTTGATTTCTGTTTTTTATCTTATTTCACGGAATTTCTTTAAGGCATGTTTTTGTTGGCTTGTGTGTATAAGATTTCTTACAAAACTATTCAGTTTGTGAAACATACAATGGGCCATTTTGTTTACTTGTTTACTGATAATTATTTTTTTAATAACTTTAAAGAAATCACCTTCGTAAAAATATGCTAATGCTAGTTTGTTATGTTTTAAGTATGAATTAGATTATTTTCTGATAATAATATAAGCTAGAATATAAGAAATAATAGTTTTAACCTTTAAAATAGAGCGAATCTGTGAGCCTACACTTTCAAATCCAAAATATGTTATAAGAAGGAATCAGGCGGATACTGTGTGATTAGATTAACATCCGCGCCTGGTTATGAAGCCTTAATCAGATGGTGGACCAAACCACTGCATAATTTGGAACGTCATGCTCGTCCTAGGAACCCAAAGCTATAATTCTATGCAACAGAACTTTCTAGTTGCAACTTCGATGATTCCAGATCAGGGCTGCAAATCATCACTTCTTGCTTAAGAGTTGGAGACTTTCCAACTCCTGTCCAGAACACATGTCTAGCATGCTCACTGGATCTGGGAACATTTCACCAAGTAGGTGTTATTAAAGGTGAAATGATCCCGGCCGCCATAGAACCATAAACTGATATGGTGCCGCGAAACCACAACCACCACGATACTTCCATAAGGGCCAACCTCAATAATCAGCCAGAGGACAGTTAAGTGTCTAAAGAGACAAATAAAGGAACTCTGCGGGTCACTGATTCCCGTGGAAATAAAGTGGAGTTTCCAGTTGTACCCCTGCTGACTTCAGGGGACTGGGCTCCCTTTTTCCCCAGTTGCCCAGGTCTAAGTTGTTGCTATCTCCAAAGACCATATATATGTGCCCCCGGGGGGTAATTAGGCGGATACGTGGGTATAAACTTTAGAAAATACATAGTAAATTATTGTTTTTCTTGCTTCTCCGTAAAATATAATAAATAAATAAATCGCTTTAGCCACGATCTGAGAAAGTCCTAAATAATTTTCTTTTTCGTTCTTTTAGCATCGGTAGAAATAAAGTAAAATTATTTTCATCATACACTTATATATGCCGATGGAGTTTACTTCAAGTGTTTACTATGATATATGAAATAAAACTGTTAAGTGAAAAACTTGAAATTTTTAATAGGGTCAGGAACTCAGTTAAAAAATAATAGGTTATCGAAAAATATTCGGCATCTACACAGGAAAATCGAGTTCTATCACAAAACATGTGATTGCCTCCAGTTTGAATTTAAATAATATTTTATATATAAAGATGCAAGATTTCTTTAAAAAAAAAACACAACTAATTTTCTTTTAGAGCACCACAACCGGTTGGTTATATTATAGCCCTGTCATTTACATTCGAATAATCATATCTACATTTAACATGCTGTGTATGAATGCAATGTCAGCGTCGCATTCACAAAAATGCAACATATGAATTTTTTTTTTTATTTCATAGATACACTTGATATCGTTCATATTATTCTCCCCCTTTTTTATGTGTACAAAAAATTTAAACTGACAATTTAATATGGAATTTTAAAATTTTTATTTGGAAATTATGCCTATCATGAATGACAGACAAAGTGCTAGCCTGTCATTCATTTGCATGAAATTTTAAATCGCAAGTCAGTCGCTCAATGTATTTTATGGAAAATAAGATTTTTTTCATATACACAATTCAATTCAACCAAATTTTTAAAGATACACAAGCTTAATTGTCATCTGTTTGTTTACGCAGCATGTAACTTTAGCTTAAACTGTCAAACACCTGCTGTATTTCATGCACAAATTTTGGCAAAGAATTATAATTGGCAGTGACATATGTCGGAAATGTGTATTTGAACACCTTAATTATGGCAAAAAAAAATGCATTTTTAAATACGCATAAAACTATTCAATTAAACGAAGCGATTCATGAGTGAATAGGAAAAATTTTAAGAAGAGACAAATTCAAAATATTTGAGGGAAAACAAGTCCTGGGCTATAAAAGAATTTAAATATTGAGTAGTGTCCGTACTCTGCTTATTTTGGCCACTGAGAGAAATGACTTGAAGATATAATATCTTAACGTCTTTAACAGACACTCACAAGGCAGATATAAAAACAATTGTTACTATGTAAATTACTTTTCGGCGTTAAAAACTTTTCCTGTCATTCTTACACTAAGCAAATCCGAAGTAATGGAGTTTGGTTGGGGTTATTTTACTACTTTTGTTACCTCATCGACATGGTCCTCATACAAACTGTTCAACTATTACCAACTTTCTTACTACGATACTTAATCAGCGTTTCGTCTAAGGTGAGTAAACTGATTTATAAGAACTTTAGTAAAGCGTTCAACAACGTTTCACTACAAATACCCTTAAGTGGATTTCATCATATCTGTTTGATTGAAAATAATAAATAAAAACTAAAATATCCTTTTTAAAAAACGAAACCCCCAGTCATCTTGAATCAATAATATTTCTTTTTATTAATGATCGCTCTAATGTCACTCAATTTTCCAACATTATGATGTACGTAGATGATGTCAAAATTTTATTCAGTTATGCTTATCTATCCGATCAATTATTGTTTGAATCTTACTCGAATAGCTTTCCAAGTTCGTGTAATATAAACTTAATGAAACTACACCTATTGCAATGCAAGTGTATTTGCTTCTAGTGAAAAAAAACTGCATGATGTTTATACATCAGTCGCAGTAGGTAGATTACATCTTAGATTTGAGAATTTTAATTGACATCAAATTAACTTTCACAGCTCATATTCACATGACCCTTAATAATGGTAGAGTTGTAATTGCATTTAGTAAGAGGTGGTCTAAAGAGTACATTAATCCGTACATAAGAAAATGGTTATACACATCATTAGTGATACTAATTTCAGAATATGGTTTAGTTATATGGGACTCACAATATAATGTGCATAGTAACCATAATGAATCGGTTCAGAAATAATTTCTAATTTTCTGCTAATGAGGTTTAACATGGCAGTCTGGACTTCACCTTCTGTCCTATCGTTGCAGAATAAAATTAATCAGATTGCTAATACTGAGAAGCCTTAGAACAATGCCTAATGTATCCTTTACAATCAGTTTAATTAATGAAAAATTGCAGCCGAATTCCAGATTTCTAATATTTGCTTCAATGTTCCGCTTCGTTTTACTTGTTTTCCCTCAAAAATTTGTTCTTACAGTTCTACCTGAATAATTATTCAAATGCAGATCCAATTCAAAGGATTTGTAAAGATTTTAACAGTTTACAGCAATTTATTGATTATTATTTATCATTTACCTAAATAAAAAAAAGCTTACCGAGATTATATTAAAAAAGGGTTTTTCAACAAGATATTTTTGTTTTCTAAATCAACAAAAAGTTAAGATTAAGATGTTTCAATTTTTTATTGTATTACGAAGAGAACATTGCAGCAATTCTGAATGAAAAAGAATATCTGATAAATGTCTACCATGACAGGTGTTGAATATTTCATCAAAGTTTTAAATCACTTTTTAGCAAAATGGCGGTCCTTTTTCTTTAATCACATCATGGATTTTGAGTTTTAGGTCTGAAATCGATTTGATTAGCTCCGTATAGATTCTGTCCCTAACATAGCCCCAAAAAAATAATCCAGTGGTATTAAATCACACGATCTGCCTGGCCCCTTAACTGCTGATCGTCATGATCACCACTGTCCTGTTGAAACCACATGTCAGTGATATCCACATCGTCAATAATAGATCAAAATTGAGTTGTTAGCATCTCTCTTTGGCGTGGGCCTTTGATTGTTGCCACGTTTCCAGCCTTATCTTTGAAAAAAAGCGGCTAAATCAGACAAAAAAAAACAGACCACATAGCGCACCACACGTTGAACATTCAAAGGCTTATCGATAATCGCTCTAGGATATTCAGAAGCCCAAACAATTTTGCTTGTTGATATACCCTGACAAGAAAAACTAGCCGGTTCTTCCTTAATGAATTGTACGCATCTACTATCCTGTTAAAACCACATGTGAATGGATGTCCACATCGTCAATAATACGCCAAAATTGAGTTGTTAGCAACTCGCGATACAGTGATTTATTGACCGTTACCGCATTTCCACCCTTATCTTCGAAAAAAAAAAATCGGCCCAATCACGCCTCTAGACCACATAGCGCACCATACAATGACATGTTGAGCACACAAAGGCTTCTCAATAATCGCTCTAGAGTTTTCAGAAGCCTATATGCGGCAATTTTGCTTGTTGACATACCCTGACAAGTGAAAATGGACTTTGAACACTTGATTTGTTTTAGAAAAAGCAGAAAAAACTAGATGCCTAAACTGTCACGTTGTTGGTGTTTCCACAATTAAAAAACAAACTTTTTGTTGAAAAATCCTTATGCCTTCAATAGTTATTGCACTGTTCGTTTCATTACTCGATGAAAGCAAACGTTCGCCATCATCTGATAACTGAGTTTTAAAATTCTTTAATATATGAGCGTATATTTTACATAAATTTAAAAACTTCATCCCTGTAAAAATATCACAGAAATGCGCTAACTTAAGATTTTCTTTAAGATTTATATATGTAAAATCTAATGATGAGAAGCATGCACTACGTAAAGGGCTTTTAATACGGTAAAAAATTTTACTGTTTGTCTTTTCGTTGTAAAGATTTCATGAGAATATATGAAATTGAATAAAGGTAAAGCAAAAACGAAATTAGAAATGATTATAATTAAGTACATATTTTCAGTACCAAAAATATTATAAATATTTCTTTATCTGTAAAGCAGTTGTCTAAAGAATTGATCTTAAGAGCCTTTTCCAAACATTTTGAAAATTTGAAATAATACTTAATTTAAAACATCCTACATTAGGGTTACTACAAAAAAATAAAAAAAGTGATCATCTTACGGCTGGGAAAGTTTCAGTTCAATGTATTAATATTAACAAGTGCTGCATTGAGGTTAAAGTTAAGAAAAACAGCGGTTTTTCAAACAAACAAAAAATCTTAATTTTTCATCCATAAATTGAAAACTATATTTTTTAAGGACTTAACTTTAGTATTATTTGATAGGAAATTTTATTCTTATTAATTTTGAATTTAATAATTGTTTGGCTAAAGTTGATAGTTTTAGGGACATTTAGTATATACAAGTTAAAGGTTAAAGAATATTACAATAATCAGTTATATTTGTTTCAAATATATTTTATTAATTCAATTATTGAATAATGTTACAATAAACTTTATTAGTTATAATTTTGAATTTCATATCATAATATATTAAAAAAAAAATTTTATGGCGATAATGGCTTACATACGGTAGCTTTTTTCATTTTATAATCAATTGGCACATTTTAGGGGGGTGAGTCGGTGGAAAATCAAAAATTTATTTTCTGCAACCACCCTAATCATACATTCTGTAAAATATTTCATGGTCGTTTTAAATTTAACCCCAAATAAATTCCGCATTTAATTTAAAAAAAACTAGTAGTTTCCAAATCATTAGTAGGAATATGAATTAAAAATAAAAACTTACATAAATACAAAAAAATTGCACATGTTACATTTCCTAGGAACATCAGTCGCATGTTATGTGCTCGTGACGGAAACATCAATGCGCACAAGAGATGTAAGTGCGCGTAAAACATATGCAAAAAAGCATTTAATTACCACAAAACAATCAACGCATAATTAGTGTGTAATAAAGACACTCCAAAACAAAAACAAAAACAAATAATGTAAAAGTAAATGTAAAAACTGCAAATGCAAATAATTCAGCAAACACAACTTCAGCCAAAGTAACAGAGAATATTTTTTTTTTTTTTTGGAATTTTTACTCTTTATTACGCACTAATTCTGCTGTAGCATTTAAACACGCAACAAAACGTGTGGGATCGGCGACAAAGTCAACAATTTAAATTCGCATTTACATTTTTGGTATAATATTATAGCTGTTGTTGCTTTTGTTGATTTCTGTTTTTTTATTATTATTCTTACTCTCGTTGGAAAGTTGAACGAAAATACAAAATAAAATATTTTGTGGAATTTATTTTTTTTTTCTATTTTATTTTACTTTTTTTTCGGTTTAACATTAAAGGCAAAAATTTTGTGGCATTCAGATAAATACCAAACTACCACATTGTCATATCACTCGTCACAATCATGATGACAGTTTGGATACAACGAACAAATTGTCAACACCAAACAACAGTCAACCCTAATGGTCAGCAGTCACTAGTAAAAATCTGGAAAAAGCAATGACAGCAACAATAATATAAATCGCAAATACCGTTAAATTTTGAGGCAAAAAAGACAACAAAATTCAATAAAAGCAAAAAATATATACATAAATGTGGTTGTGTGTGTGTATGTATATATAATAACCGAGCCAAAAGCCAAAAACGAAAAAATTCGTTCATAAAATAATGGCATCATAACCAGTTTCTCCAATGCCACCACCAATATGATGCATCATCTATACACTAGACCACAACTAGAGCACAGACACATTATCATAACCATTATTTGTTGTAGCCATCAACGCCATCATAATCATGCTCGTCATTATCAGCACCATCATGGGTAAGTAGCGCTTGGTTCGTTTAAGTACCCCTTTATAGTTGTCACTTCAACATTAGTTTTTAACTGATGTTAACTGTTGCACAGTGGCCTTTTTCTTAGTGTAACTGCAAAGTTAATGCGGATGTAACTTTAAATTCACTTGAACTTAACGCTTCAGAACCGAATCGGGACAATGAATTTTTCTTTTTTTTTTTAAGTCTTAGCATAGTGTGTCATGATGATCACCATTACCAGTAAAATGTGCAATAATGTCATTTATAAATAAAAGTGTATCAAATTTCAATACTGTAGATCACCACGATCATACCAACTAAATATAATTATTTTTGTTGTTCTGACACACGTTATGCTGACTCAAATGCGGGTATTACGCTATTAATTATTAATTATAGTAGTAAATATAATGTGTTAAAAAACTAAATATAAATGTAATTAATTAATGTAGTGAATATAGAATTTTGTGGGTGATGTAGAATTGATTGTCAACTCAGCCAAAAATTGTTATAAGATAAGTTAAATTAAATTTTTAAGAAAAGTAGAATAAATTTGGAAATCTTATACAGTATTGTTGATTAAGTTTTCCACTCATTCTAAACTAGGTAAAAAAGAAGCTAAAACTGAAAGTAAAGTAATATCATTCATTATAAAGTGTCCCAAAAAATTAAATTTTCTTATTTTACATGTTTTGAAGTAAACAAATTTAATAAAACTAAATAATAAATTGAGTTAAAATTTTTAATCAAAAGATTGCGGTATAAGCAAAAAAATTCTATAAATTGTGAAAAATATTTTCTTACAGTTCACAGAAAGTACACAACTTGTAGCCCACCAAATGCAGAATTGATTTTAAAATCTTGGTGCAACCATGCTAAATTGCAAGATTTTACCATTCCTATCTACTTTTTTTTCCAACTTTTGAATCTATGTTATCACGACAGGCTCGCAAAGAACTCTGCGGAAATATCTGTCAAGACTGAGAAAATGATATAAATCATAAAATGAAAAACATTAACTAAATTTCATCCAGAAGAAGAGCAAAAAATTTTTATTCATAAAATAACTAAAGACGCTATCTGCTATCGTGCACATTATTCTATCGTTTCTCCCACTGTAAAATGTGTTTTTCTGTTATATTTGTGAAAATATTTTTTCATTCTCTCCTCAAACAATTTTTTGTCTACTGCATTTCAACACTTTAGCACATCATTTATCAAAATTTGTATTTTTAATCCCATAAAAAATTATAATTTTTTCTTTATATCTCATTTTTTTTTTAAATAATCACCCATACAGCTTAAAAACGATTTTGCCTTTTGTATTTTACGTTACGTATATCATTTTGCTTATTTTTTGGAGAAAATAAATTGCATTAAAGTCACGTTGCAGTTTTAAAAACACTTTAAAAATATTCTACTGGTGCCCACACTATGTTTCAAAAATTTCAGCACTTGCTTGCATATACATCTGAACGCGAATCTCTGATGAAACAATGATACCCTAAAGGCATTGGATTTGATATACGCCCTCTTCGTTATCGTCGCCATAGTTGCCAGGAATGGTTGGTCTGCCATCAGCAAATCCAGTAAGCCGTAATATTTCAAGTGTAAATTTTTTTGGTACATCGTTTTGTTGTTTGTTTTTTCATTGCTGATGTTGTTGCTCTTGTCGGTTGTTGGCAACTTATTTGTCACGCATAAATCTGTAAAAAATCACTCAATGTTGCTTATATGTTGAAGGGGCCAGTTATTTTGTTGATGCCATTTTTATATTTTGTCGTTTTTAAATAGTGAAAACATGGTTGCAGAGAGTTTTTAACTTTATTGAATTTTCAATTAAAAACTTCAACTGTGCGTCTGACTTTCTATGGTTTCGTCTAAAATTTGTTGTGACATGCAAAGATAACTTTTTATTGAAATCGCAATGCAAATATCGGGTTTTTCAACAAGAAGTTTGTTTTTCAATTGTGGCAACACTCTAACAACATGAAAGTTTTCACATTTAGTTTATTGACGTACTCGTAATTGATGCATTGGCAATTGTTACAATGAATTCAATTTCGCACGAAAATCGCATTAAAAAAATAGAACTCCACTATGAAAATGGTGGCTCTGTTAAAGTTACATTTCCTAAAATTCCTGATATTTTCGGACAACATAATCATCCTTCTGAGATCGCTATTAAGACTTTGATTTTCAAATTTGAGTCAACAGGCTCGACATAAAATGTGCGAACACCAACACATATTTTATCCGGTCTTTCAATTGAAAATATTGCAATTGTCTGCCACAGTATTGCGGCAAATCCAAATTTGTCAATTCCTCGACGGTCTCAACAACTACCGTATGGAGAATATTGCTTAAAGATTAGACTTTGAAGACTTATAAGATTCAACTAGTGCAGAAATTGGAGCCGATCGACCATTCACATCGCCGTAGATTCGTTCATTTCATTCAGGAACAACCGGCTAGTTATTCTGAAAAAAATAATTTTTTTCAACAGGATGATGCCATATGTCACAGCCTAGGAAAGAATCAATTTGTTGCAAAACATATTTCCCGATCGCATAATATCACGACAATCAGCAGTTTAGTAGCCAGCCAGATTATGTGATTTAATACCACGGACAGAGTCTAAACGGAACCAACCGGATTGATTACAGCCTTAAAACTTAAAATCCGTGATGTGATTAACGAAATAGGACCGACATTTTGCCAAAAAGTGGTTAAAAACTTTTATAAAAAAATCGACGTCGGTCAGCGTAGTCATGGCGAACAGTTGCCACATAATCATTTTTCATTCGTTATTGCCGAAATTTTCGCTTGTAAAACAATAAAAATTTGAATCATCTTAATCAATATTTTTTGTTTTAATTTTTTTTTTTTTTTTTTAAACAAATTTCTTGTTGAAAAATCCTATATTTCAGAAGTTTGTGCATACACGCTGCATAATAAAACGAGTCTATTACTGAACACCTCATGGTATTTTTGCCCAAATTACATTTGTAAACATGCGAAAAGTTAGCAAATGTCAATTTAACCTTATTAACATTATGGTTTTGATATATAACGCAGTCAAGCTTCAACGTACCTTAAGTTATAAAGACAGATATGCATTTGTTAAAGTACAATTTCAACTTACAGGAAAAAATGTCAAATTGGTTAAAGCTTGTATTTTTAACAAATTTACTTTATACAACTTTATGTAATCCAAAGTTCCCTAGAAAATTCAAAGAACACAATTATTAAATGTAAAAGGGTAAATACATAAATTTCTTTTAAATTAATAATGTATTAAAAGAAATGTAATTCATGATTAGTTCTTAATGCAACTATTTTAAATCCCTACCAAGTAAGAATAAGTGAGAAAAGTTTTTAGGGTTGACTGTTGCTGCAACGATTATTTAATAATTACGTTATCAACGTTAGTAAAAAATTAATTGAAAATTTGCGAAGAACTTGTTTTATTTACAAAAATGTCACTAACTATTTCAAATACAATTTATGATATCGTAAATATTTGTCGACTTTCTGGTAATAACACAACCATATTAAAGAATGTAGGCTTACTTAGGAGCATCAACCTTAGGTGTTTGTCTATGACAGTTAGATATAAAAAATGGTGTTTAAACATTGGCCGCTGTAACAGTTGATACACAATTTTCTAGAAGTATTTTCTACACAAAATTTAAAATTTAACAATTTCTTTACATTAAATTTTTGTTTTAAAAATAACACTATTCTCCAAGATATTTCTGTAACCACGCTACTTTAGTTGTGTCTTTCGCCTGTCTCACTAGAAGCAAGAAATTGATTTATTTCACTTTTTTATTATTCCGATCATTATTTTTAAAATTTATAATTATCATTTTCGTAATATAATTTTCTTCAATTGCAAATAAAAATAAATTTACACTATTAGATTTTTCCGTCACAAAGATTTTCTGAAACTTCGTAAAACAAAATAAGCAACTTCAAATTTTTAAAATACAATTAAGGCAATTTCAGATTTATTTTCAAAGCGAGTGTTGTGTTGCCGAAATTGTGGAGTTCTTTAAAGGAATGGACATACTTAATTTAGGTTTCAGAAGAATAAGAATAAGCAGACGCAGAGCCAGAATAATGCATCAAATCCACAATTTCGACAAAGCCATTTTATCTCGGAATCTGCAAACCCAGACATTGTTGCGATCTATACGCGCTTAGGTATCATTGTCCAGTCCAAACTAATCATTAGATACAAACATAAATCGTCAAACAAATTTTTTAATGTTTAACTAACTGAATAATCTTCTAAGTAAACTGCCTCTGTCACATTGCAAATCTTGATAATATTTTTTGATGATGATGTCATGATATACAAAAAATCATGTTTAATTAAGTGATATGATGATGTCAAGTCATCAAACTAATATACCTGATGTAAATTTTTATCCTTATATTAGTTGACAGAAAGTGATGTTAGAACGTCAATTGTCTAGCAAATATTTTTGAGTCTCAAATGATAAAATCGACTCAAGAGAACTACATCAGGTACCTTTATAAAGGGTTTTCAACAAAAAGTTTGCTTTCTAAAACAAAACAAAGATGATTCAAACTTTTATTGTATTACGCAGAGAAAACTTTGGTAATTTGGAATGAAAAGTAATACTTGGCAATCGTTCACCACAACCATCGGTGGTGTCAATTCTTTCATCAAAGTTTTAATCACTTATTTCATTAATCACATCACAGATTTTAAGTTTTAATGCTGAAATCGATTCGATTGGCTCCGTATAGACTGCATCGTTAACAAAGCCTCACAAAAAATAATCCAGTGATGTTAAATCATACAATCTGACTGGCTACTTAACTGCTAACTGTCGTGAAATTATGCGATCTGTAGTGTGTTTGACAGTGTCGGTATTGCCATGCCCTCTGCATGCAATCGAACACCCCACATTTAGTTGAAATGTGATTGTCCACACTAAGCCAAACTCATGTGTGGGAATATGCAAACGTTACATATTCATTGTATGTATTAGTAAGTAAGTTAGCTATTAAGAATATATTGTTTATAAATTAATCATAAAAAGAACCTTACTAATGATCGGTCGCGTAAGCGGCTATCGCTGTGCTGTCTTATATACGGCAGCTATTTTCCAACTATCCTTCTACTTTCACCACCTGTTTCATCTATTCTCTATCCCTTTCCTAAAGAATGTAGCACGGTACTTGATTAAATAGGCATTGTTGCTGCCATTAAAGGAAATAATTATGCTTCACAACCTTAGCGACCACTTGATACGTGCATTTCTCATTATTTTGGTTTTCTATGGTTGCGTCGTATGGAACATAGCGCCATCTAATGGAAACCACATCTCAGTCGAATTAATTTCATACACATTTTTAAACGTTTCGCAAGCTTCTGCTTCATTTTCTGAAAATATTAAATACCATGATCAAATTTAGCACATACATATGTATATTGATGTGACGAAGTTTGTAGGATCTATTTCGCATAGATTTCACTTCATAAAAAATTTCAAATTTATAAAACTAAATCTAAACCATGTATTAGCCCTATTCAGTCGTAGATCTATTTGTGATTAATATTAATATTAAAAAATGATATATGAAAAACATAATGATCATAATGATATAAGAATATTAAATTTTCTTTACATAATTTGCAGTAAAATCTACTGATGAGCTATTGAGCATTGATGAAATGCCCATATGAATTTGCTTTCTCCACAATAATACTTTTTAATATTTGAATAATAAATATTTATTGAGAGTATCATAAAATATTTATTAATTAAATATGAAAAACTAAATTCTATTGAATAAAAAAACAGCCTTTATTATTAAATGCTAAGAACTTCCTAAAGCTTTTTTGATTTATATATTAATTCGTTTATTTTATTAAGACAACAGAAAACATAAAAATATTTATTAGTTTTGTTAATAAATTGTTTTTGCTCACCAATTTCTTTCTATTCTAATATTGCTGATGTTAAAAATGTAAAATTCATTTATGTGCAAACAATATGAATTTATAGTTGATAATCCCATAAAGTAAATTTTTGTCTAAAAAACATTTATATTTATAAATTTGGATTTTCAGACACAAATATTTTTATTTTGTGAATAACCACATTTATGTCTCAACATAACATTAAGTGGCCACAACAGCCAGATCTTTTTAAATGGATAAAAGTAAAAATGCAAAAAATATTGTCATTTTTCTCTCAAAAACGACAACCAAAAACATAAAATTTCTATCGCTTAAACGTTTGCTTGTTTTATCTCTTGTTATTAGTTTTGTTATTTTTATTTAAAATCCCAGACAAACAGACAAAACTCATCAGTTAAAAATATAATAATGCAATGTTTTTTCCTTTTTCGTTTTTATTTTATTTGGTCACAAACCCATTCGATTTGAAAACAAAAACAGAAAATGCCAAATATTAATATGAAAAACAGATAAAACCACAAAAGGACAACAAACAAAAAACAAAAACATCAAAAAACAAAAAAATATATTTCAAAACCTCAAAAGATAACAATGCTAACGGAAAAATAAAAATTGGAAACTGTAAAATAGATATTTTGCTTGAGCTGGGGTGGCACTTAGGTAAATTTAATTAAATTGAAAAAATGGTAAATTTTAAAAAAGAAAAAAACAAATTCAAATTTTAAAATTTCTATTTTTTAAGCTCAGGATTGTAAGACTTCAAAAAGTAAAATTTTTTAAAAAATTATTGAATATTCAAAATTACCAGCAGTTTATTTTTAAAGGAACATGATTTCGGTAGCTTTCATTTTTTTTTTTTCTTAAATTGGACTAGAGCTAAGATGGTCGATGGCTCTTGGAGAAATTCTTTTTGCAAAAATTCAAAGACAAGACGAAAACTGGCTACTGATATAAAGAATACTTATGAGAAATATAGCCATCCAGAATATGTTGCGTTACATTCTGTCGATAACTAATTTGTTCTGCTTTCGTTTATAAAAATTTGTACTTAATTTTTATTTGTTAATAAAAATTTAGTAATTAAAATAACAATATACTTGACCCAAATTAATTAATTTAATATTTTAAAAAATAATATAACGAACAAGATATTTATAAAAATATTTTTTGCAAATAATACATATGAAGAGAAAATGGAGTTCTAATTTGTGGAAGTGTTCGCGTTTGGGAATAAATTGCTAATAGGTTGCATATACCGACTTAATAAAAGGTGTTATGCAGGGTGTCTCCTGGTAAGGTTTTTTACATTGTTTTGCCGGCATCTTGGTGCACATTAGTCTTAACAGCTCATATTTGGCAGCTGTGAAGTAGGCACGTGCTTAATTTATTATGGAAAAATATTCCGTACGCCAACGTGTTTTAAACATTAAAAAATCATAGATTACTGTGAAGATAAGCAAGTTACGTAAAACTTTTGGGAGAAACAGTGTGCCAACAAAAGCACTTTTTATAGTATATTGAATCACTTCGAAACAGGTGAAAGGCCGAAGCATAGACCACAACGTATTGAAAACATTACTGCTGCCAAAGAAAGTGTTCAAAATAATCCGTTAGTTCTGGGGAATGGGACACCCTCAAATTATTCAACAGTCAAGTTTGCATCCATTAAAATTGACAGTCTGATGTGCAATTTGGTCAGAAGGAATCATTGGACCTTCCTGAACACCTTAGCCTGTGGGGATATCTGAAAAGGAAGGTTTATGTAAACAAAGCAGAAGAGCTTGAACAATTCAAACAAAAATTATTCGCGATGAAAATAATGAAATACCGGGTGAAATGTGTGAGAGTGTAATGAAAAAAGTGCTTAAAAGGGCTCTCATTTGTAAGGCTAACAGAGGCGGACATTTATCTAATATTGTATTCCATACATAATTGCCGATATTAAGTAAAACATTTATCAATAAAAGATCCAATCTCTTTCATTTAATCAAATATTATAAACAAACAAAGTAGTATAACTTCCAGGCGGACACCCTGTATAACTAACTAGAAACTCTCACCACACAATATAATGATATTATAATTATTGGTGATTTAAACTCGCATATACTGGTAGAGACCGATCTAGTTGATAATATGTTGTCCCTCCGACACTTTCCTACCAACACAGTGAATCCAACGCATTTTATCTCCACAAGTAGTTCTTTAATTGACCTTTTGTTTTTTCTTTCTAATGCATCGAAAATTAATTTATATGACCAAGCTTTCGCATCTTGTTTTTCTAAATATGATCTTATAAATATTTCTAAACTACCATTTTTATTTTCATCAAGCTGATCAGAGTATCAGTTATCATGATCTTCGCGAATATTCATTCAACATTTCCTGAAGTGATATATATTTTATGCCCAATGTGGATGAGCAATGCAATTTTCTAAACAACAATATTCAGTGTCTTTTCGACTTGTCTGTACCAATAAAACATAAAACAAAAGCTTTTAGACAGAAACATGGTTTTTAAATACAATCAGAACGGCAATGCAACAAAGAAATTTAACGAAGAGAGAGTTTAACTAAATGTTCAATACACAATTGCTAGGCGAAATAATAATAGGTACACAAAACTTGCAAAAAAGGAGTATAATTCTTAAAGCTTTGGCACTGCAATTCACAATCGCCAAACATGGAACACTATTCGTGAAACTGTCAGTGTTAGTGATGTTGGAAATTTTGACTGCAATATTGATGCAAATACCCTCAAAAAAACTTATACTACTGCTTCCATCATCAAATCAGATCGCAATTTTTTCAACTTTGATAAATTTGGGTGATGGCGTTATTGGTGACTAATCTCGGTTTCCCTATATTACTCGGAGTGATGTAATGTTAACGTGTTTTTCAATAACTTTACTCTCGAGGATATTTCATTCAAGCCTTTAGCCACGCTATTTTAGTTATATCTTTTGCATGTATCATTAGAAGCAGAAAATTTATTTATTTCTCTTTTTAATTTTCCGATCGTCATTTTTAAAATTTATAATTATCATTCTCGTGATATGGTTTTCTTAAATTGCAAATAAATATAAATTTGACATTGTCAAATTTTTTCTGTCAAAAATATTGTCAATTCAAAGTGAGACTTCAAAGAAGTCGACATACTTAATCAACGTGCCAGCAGAAAATAAATCGGAAGCCAGAATCATGCATCAAAACAACAATTTGTACAAAAAGTGTATTTTCATCTCGGAATTTGAAAACATATATGTTTTATCGAGTTCTAATTGCCTTCACTAAGTGTGACAATTTGTTGTAGATTTTTTGCGCGAAATGCTGCTTTTTACAGAAACGATCTATATGACCTTAGGTAAAATTGTGCAAGCCACTCGTTAGATACAAACATAAATCGTCAAATTTTATAAAGTGTAACTAACAGAATAATCGTCTAAGTAAACTGCCACTGTCACATAAATAACGCTTTCAACAAATTTTGAAAATATGTTTTATTTCTGGTGATATGTGATATAGACAAAATAAAGACTAATACACCTGATGTTAATTTTCATATTCACTTTCGATTTTCCTGTATTACTCAATGTTATGTAATATTAACGAGTTTTTCAATAAAATCGAATGCTATTGGGCCTGATAATATATGCCCAAAATTTGTGAAAGTGTTTCTGCGTCGGATTCTCCCTTACGTTATATATCTTTTTTTTAGTAACATTGTCTACGTTGCCATCGATATGGAAACATGCGAACATTTTGCCTCTGCCTAAGGCAAATGGTAAATACAGGTCAATTGCCATTTTTTGCATTTTATCAAAAGTTTTTAAAAAAATTGTATATCAGCAAATGTTGTCATACATTAACGGCAATAAATTACTTTCTTCTATCCCATTTTGCTTTTGTCAGAACCATAGCTGTATAACTGCTCTTGCAGAAGTAGTTCACAATAACCGACAGGAATTGAAAAGTGGGAACATTAGTGCTTCTAGACCACTCTCAAGCAATTCGCACTATGAATCATGATATATTACATAGAAAATTAAAATTCTTTATCAGATTTTCAGGCACATCGATCAAGATAATTTACTCATATATATCGAATCGTCCACAGTTGATTTTTTTGAATAAAATATGGTCGAAGAAATTGTAAGTTATTAGAGGCGTGCCACAGGGATCTATCCTAAGACCCCTATTATATTTAACATATGTAAAGGATTTGCCAAAAGTGCTTTTAAAGTTTAACACCCACCTATACACAAGTGATGTGCACTTTACGCTAGGTATTCCAGCTAAAAATGCTGCCACTTGTCTATCGCATTTAAATAATGAACTAAGGAAACTTTTTCACTGGGCTTTAGCAAACGGACCTTGCTTGAACCTTTATAAATCTAAGTCTATTATAATAGGCAGAAAAAGTCTTGCAACAAGCATTGTTTTGAATGGCGAGAATACCGAAATTGTTAATAAGGCAAAAATCTCGTCATAATTTTTAATAACTGGTTGACATGGTCGGACCACGTATAAGCTTTACTTAGTCATCTGTATGTGAATTTACGGACGCTCCGACCAAACAATATTTCACTTCATTACGGATAAGAACTTTGCTCGTAAAAGCATACTTGATTTCCACTTTAATGATGGATGTGAATTATTTGGTAACTGTGACGCTGGTAGTAAAAGAAAATTAAATGTTCCGTATAATAATATTGTTTGTGTTGCTGTTCATTTAATGTGTTTAAATGTGTAGAGAGCACATAGACTGCAAATAAAATTTCAATATTATTTTAAAACTTTATAAAGCGAAATTTTTATTTATTTAATTATAAATTTGGAGTCACGTCTTGGCGACATATCACCTAATTTAGAGTACATAAGTGAAATAACAGTAACAGCAAATCAACAATAATCATTATATAACTATTTATCTACAGCATGAAGAAAAATCGCTTTAAAAATTATTACTATTCTTTTAAAAGTCTGCGTCTCTTTGTGTTTAATTTTTCTATCCACCAACTGACAGAACACATCTGGTTAATTAGCAAAGAAGGAAACAATGCATAATATCGTGTTTTTCAAAAAAAATGTTTATATTTCAATTAGGGCAATGTTAACAACATGATAGTTTTGCCTTTTAGCATTTTAACATACTTAACGTATTTTATATTGGCAATTGTTTAAATGAATTCAATTTCGCACGAAAATCGCATTAAAATAATTAAAATCCATGATGACAATTGTGGTTCTGTTAAAGTTACATTTCGTGAAATTCATGATATTTTCAAACAACCTAATCGTTCTGCCGAGACCTGTATTCAGAATTGGGTCCTTAAATTTGAGTCGACAGGCTCAACACAAAATGTGCGAACAACAACGCGGGTCGTTTAGCTGAAAACATTGCAGCCGTGAGTCACAGTGTTGAAGCAAATCCAAATTTATTAATTTCTCGACTTTTTCAATAATTAGGGTTATGCAAAATTATCAAATGGCGAATTTTGAATAAGGATTTGACTATAAAATCTTACAAGGATCAACTGGTCTAGCAATTGAAGCCGACCGACCAGATTCACTCAATTTATTCAGGAACAACCGGGTGGTTTTTACAAAAAAAATCATTCTGTCAGTCGATGCCCATTTGCATTTGTCCACAAGCAAAATTGCCGCATTTATGCTTCTAAAAATCCTAGAGCAATTATTGAGAAGTCATTGCATGCTCATCGTATTACTGTATGGTGGACATGTGGTCTGCAGGCGCCATTGGGTCGTTTTTTATTTTTACAGCTGAAATTGCTGTAATGGTCAATGGATCGTTCTATCGCGAGATTTCAACAAATCAATTTTGGCCTATTATTAACGACGTCGATATCACTGATATGTGGTTTCAACAGGACGGTGCCACATGTCAAACAGCATATGAAACAATTAGTTAATTGCAACCAAAATTCCCGATCTCATAATTTTACGACAATCAGCAGTTAAGTGGCCATCTAGATCGTGTGATTTAACACCACTGGATTTTTTTTTGTGAGGCTATATTAAGGACAAATTCTATAAGGAGCCAATGGAATCGATTACAGCCTTAAAACAAAAAATCCGTGATGTGATTAACGAAATAGCACCTCCATTTTATGGAAAAGTGATGGTGGTGGTGACTATTTGCCAGATATCATTTACATAATAAAATAAAAATTTGAATCATCTTAATATAAATATATTGTTTTATTTTCTGTTAGAAAACAAACTTCTTGTTGCAAAACCTTTTATATTAGATACATATAGATTGCGGTTATTCTGAAACTTCATCACAAACCATCAAATGTCAAAACTTTATGCTGCTCTCTAACAACATTTTGAAAAGAATAACAAATTATTAAATTGAAGCTTGTGTTTCCAAGTTCTATTTTATTCATAAAAGAGAAATAAAAAAGGCATTGGTACAATCGGACATGCAAAATTGTACTTAAAATACAAAGTACCCCTTTTATTCAAAATAAAATAATAAAATTCTAAAATATAAAGAAACATGCAAATGTTGCTGTGTGGTGGTAATGTCATTTAAACTTGAACAAAACATTTCTCATTTGACAGCAATTAGTTTATTAGTTTTTATTTTTAATTCTTCTTTTAGTTTATAATTTTGCACAGAAAGTGTTTCACAACAAAACCAAAAAATAATTTTTCTTAAAAAAAATAGTGTTTTTTCGAAGCCAGGCATTTTCGTGAAGAAACACGTAAACGAATGAATAAACGACGTATGAAAGAGTGTGCAGTTATTTGCAGTGAAAGTGTTATTTATGAATATTGCAACATTATGACAACGTGGTGTATAAAGAGGGTGTGCCATTCATTTCTTTATTCATTCATTTAAACATTTATTTTATTCTTTTCATGCCACTCGTCGTTATGGAATTATGATGGAGCACACTATGTTAAACTGTTTATGATTTATGAGTGTCGTAATAAAAGGTGGGTTATACTCGATGGTTTTTGTATGCTTTTATATATTTTCTTTTATTTATGGTTTCTGTAAATGCATTTAACGTCTAGGAAAATGAATTAATAAAGAAATATTAAAGTGGTACAAATATTTGTTTTAAATTTATTTTAATTAGCCAATACTTCCGTTTTATTTTAATCGTTGATTAAAATTTATTAAAAAGAATATTAATTTTTATTTATTTTGACTAATAGATGGAGAAAATTATAAATTATTTTTTTAGTTTTATAATTTTGAAAACTTGTTGCAACATTATTAGACACAACACAATAGTTTTATTAATTTCCAGCAGACAAATAGAATGAATTAAAATATTTAAATTATTAACTTTAAATGAAATTGCCTCCTTAGTTTTTGAATAGTCATTATTTCCTTTGGCTCTCATATTTTCCTTTAACAAAAGAGAAATAAAATTTGTTTATTGGTTTTGATTAAATGAAAGAAAATGTATCTTATATTGATAAATGTTGTATTTAATGTCGGCAATTATTTTGAAATACACTATCAGATAAATGTCCGCCTCTGTTAGCCTCCCAAATATGAGCTCTTTTGAGCAAATTTTTGTTGCATTCTCACATATTCCACGTCGTATTTCATTAATTTTATTACGAATATTTTGTTTCACTTGCTCAAGCGTATCTGGTTTGTTTGCACAAATCTTGATTTTCAACATCACCATTTCTAGAAATAACTTATTGTGGAAAGAAGTCTGGCTGCAATTCTTGGCTGTATGCAAAGGTAACTGTTGAACAAATTAAGGGCTTCTCATTCCCCAGCACCGACTATTCTGTTTATTCACATATATATTCAAACGAAAATCGGGGTTGTCATGGGCGAGCTGTAACAACGTACGGCGGCGTAAACGGTCTTGTGGAAAAAACTCTTATGCCAAATGAATCTTATATAGAAATGAATGCAATTCCTTGTGTAAAATTGTGGCCAAGATTTTTTGATTCTTGTTCTTTGAAGAACAAGTTCCCGAGCACGGCGTCAAATTGAGGTTGATTGAACACTTTCTTGAGCAGCAGTAATGTCTTCGGCCAAACTTGCAGTACGCCCATGCTTGCGCCTATTACCTATAGATCCTCTTTCTGCGAAATCATTCACTACACGATAAATAGTGCGTTTTGTTGGCAAGTTGTTTCTCACAACAATTTCATGTAACTTTCTCATCGTTACAGTAATCGGTGACTGATTTTGATCAAATGTTTTAACGATTAAAACAGGTTTTGTTTAGCGAATATTATTCCATAATAAATTTGCGACTTCACGACTGCCAAAGGTGAACTGTCAAGAATAATGTTTACCAAAATGGCGGCAAAACAAAGTACTCTACTCCAGGAGATTTTTTTTACTGTGCAATTATTATAGATAATATAAACAAATGAATGCCTGCTGTCGTTCCTTGCGGTGAAAACCGTTGTACTGGCTGTTTGTTTGATATGGCCGACGAGGGCTTTCGATGCGATGACATTATTTTCAATCTGCGTTTCAAATTTTACTGTAGAGTTGGTATTAATTCTGTTACTATAAACAATGATGGGTTTAGGTCGTTTTTTAATTAGGGTAATATCTATTCATGCAGGTAAACTGCCCCACCACTTTGCATTTTATGCGGGGCAAATTAATACATCGTCGTTTTATTTTTTGTTACGTAAGTATGCCCGTTTGAGGATGTTTTTCATTTGTTCGAGTGTATGAGTTACTTTAGTGGTGTGCAAATTTTGTCAGAGCTCGTTTTTACCTATTCCTTTATAATGCCACTGTTAAAAGTTCGTGTTTTGCAGATTTTCTCGTTTTCAAAAAATGTCTAGCCTTCGTCCTTTTTTCTAGGATGTAGTAATGCAATACACTCTTCTATTTCCCTTAATGCGTGTGAAGGTGGAATGCAAAATTAGAGTCTTTTCTTTTTCGTTTGTATGAGCGTAAGTGTTCTGTAAATCTTATTTTTAGTGTTCGTTCAGTGTGACCTATATAAGTATGTTTACAGATACAAGTAAGTGTGTATACTCTGCTGGAACTAAATTTGTCAGTTAAATTATTATACTTTAAACAAGGTAATTTTTATAACCGTATTATTATTTGTAAAGAGAGTTCCTCCATACTGTGTTAAAACTATGTTTTAGAGTGTTACTGGTTTTCAATAGCGTGAGTAAACTTTCTTTGTGAAAAATTTGTTAATATATTTGTACTCCCGTGTAAGTAAATGTGTGTCGCTATGCTGTATTAATTGTCTGTTTGTCTTCTTTATTCACGTTTTTATTGTTGTAATGTCTAAGAAGTTTTGCAATAGTAGCGGGCTTATAGCCGTTGTTATTAGCTTTAGTATAAATTGTGTCGAGTTCTTTGTTGTACTTACCTAGAGTAAGTGAAACTTTATTAAGTCTGTGTATCATATGTCCAAATGCTGCTAGTTTATGTTGGATATGGTGGTTCGAGGTAATGTATATGGTATGGTGTCCATCGTAGTTGGTTTTCTATAAATGTCAAAGGCTAGTAGTGTTATCTCAACTATCTATATAAATCTATACAAAAATACAAACCTATTTCCAGGGAGAGATTGCAAATGTTGCTTATGGATTACTCGACCTTAGCACTTCAAAGCTTATGAAGGTTTCTAGGCTTTTATTTTTAGTAAAGTTGAAGCAGTTTACGAAGTAATTATTATTTGTAGCATATTTTTAATCAAATTTATATTAGTATAAATAAAGGAAATGTGCACAATATAAAGCGTAAAAAAGCTATAATTATTCTCTCTCTCTCTCTTATTGTGTTTATTAATTTATTGTGAAAAACAGTAATTTATTTATATTTTAATTGTAGCTTACGTTTATTAAATTGCCAAAATTATTTAAAATGTTGTTGTTAATTTTAATTTAAAATAATTGCTGCAAATAACTAATTGGCAATAAAATTTGACCTACACATTTATTTTATAACATACATACACACACTCCATAGCCTGCGAAAAAAAAAAGAAATTCTTTCTCTTCAGATAAGGAATAGAACATGGCCAAACAAAAACATATAAATGTACGCACATCAAATATATAGGTACAAGTTTATACTTTACTTCCGCTTAATACGAATATACACACGCATGAAAAAATACCAAGTACATCTGTACATATTATACATATTTTTTGTATGAATATTTTACATTTTGTGACATTAGTAAATGATGACATTGTTGAAGAATTGCCTCCTTGAAATGTCAACTGCCTGCAGGTTAGGTCACAACAAATAATTGTACAAATATATTTCCATGAGATATTATACTTTCTACTGCTGTCATCGTCATTATTATTTTCGACAAATGTCATCATCATAGTAATCTAAATCATCATCAGCTACTTACGTACAACAATAACAACAACATTATCATCATTGCGACCAAAGTCGTTGTTATCAACATTGTCGTTCTCGTCCTCATTCTAGTCAACAGCAGCATCACAGCCTCACAGATATCAACAACAGTTTAAAAGAAGAGAATGAAAAACATTAGAAAAAATATTGCGCTACATGATTGTACAAAAATATGTATTGTGTGAACAAATGAAATAAAGTAATAATGCTCGGTTTGAAAAACGTGTGTTTCACTCAGTTAATGATAAGCATTTTTTTGCAGTTGAAAAAAAATTAAATTTATTAAACCTTCTTCCACAGAACGAAAATTTTACTATCCTTATTACATTGAATAAATAAGAGCAATAATGTCTACCGCTTTTTCTTTTAGTTTAAGTAGCTTTTCATAGGCTTGACTCTGGTGAGACCACGTGTACTAACACCATAAAAATTCTGTCAAGATAGTAAACTGGCGAGTGTGTGTATAAAAATAAAGTCACCAAAGTTTATTTAAATTTTATATGCTCTTTTATTTTTCAACAGGTTCACGTACCAAGTACCCATAATGTTTTCGATTTGCCCATTTTGTATTTATGGTTTATAATTGTGACCTAAGTCCCTCTTCTCCTCAATTTGCTGTATCTTAGTATGCTAAGTTCTTCAAACTTTCATAAAAAGATTACGGTAGGTAGATTAAAATCATGTCTAAATAAAAATCTCTTTAACATGATTTTAAAGTTAGCCACGCTGCAGATCCCACATCATCTCGATGTAGTGACGAAAATACGTTTTAATTAAATGACACTCAACCACTTTTACTAATTCCTTGTGTTCTATTATTTTCATAATAAAACGCGTTTATTATTATTATTTTCTTTAAGATTAAGCTATTAACGTAGCTCTGTATAATATTGTTAACAATACTGCAAACGGTACAACACACTTTACTGCTACAATACCATCATACCAACTCTAATTTTTATTTACTGACAAATAATAACGTCTCAATTTTTCTGATATGAACAGATCTGATGGCTCTCTGTAGTTATTTTGTTATTTGGTATGAGCCACTCGTTGAATAACTATTTGTATAACACTTTTTATGGGTATGGGAGCAATATATCGAGTAGAAGTATGATTGCATGATTGCCTGTAAAAAGATTTTTTCCCCACTGAATATTCATAATGTGCCTAATGCATTACAAAAGCATTAAGACAGTTTAGAAATCTTTCTGTCCTCGTACTTGCTTCTATCCAAAAATACATCAAAATTCATATATGTGTATGGACGAAAACTTCATTCTGTAGCTAACTGGCAGACATAAAGATATCAAACGTTTAATATTTTTTAAATAATATCGCCTAATTTGTGATGGCTTTGTTTTGTCTGGCAAAATCATTTGACTGAAAATTAACGAAGTTCAAAACAATAAGTAAGCTCGATATTACATCGGACAAAGAAATCCCTAAAGCATTCATATGTACAGAAAAATATATATAAATTTACACAGATTCACCAATACAAAAATTTTATATTTTTTTTTCTTTGTGCAATAATCAATAGTTCATTCAATTTATTCATTGTCAGAACAATTATTTACTATCGAAAAATATAAAATTAAAAAAAATAATAACTGAACATTTTGGCTAGATAGCATAGCCAGATTTTATAAAAATTTAGATCTAGCTTCAATCCTAACATCATGTTAACAAAACTATGCATTCGCTCGTTTTCCTTTGGAATTTTCGTTTGGAATTTTAAGTAACTAGCAGTCAGTAGCGAATAAGTAAAGGCACAGAAACGATAGCTACATACGTTACGACAAACAAAGAAATGTAACTGCATTTATTCTTCATCCATTTTCTATTACTTCTTACTTTCCCCCTGGGGGCACATTGATATACAGTGATCTCGCAGAAATGTGAACTAATTTTTGTTCATATTTTCGATTTTGTTCACGTTTTAGATTGCATTTTTTCTATAACACATTTTAGTCTCTTTTTATCTATTATTTAATTTAAGATAAAGTACTTTATTTTTCACCTATGAGACATGTTTTGATTCTACTTTTTGTAAGTTCCTGCCATATTTTAATATATGTACTATGCTACTATGGATTTCAGAGGCTTTCTAAGATATTAATTTCTAAGTTAGTACAGAGATCTTTCCATTTTTGGAAGCTCCGAAGAATGCAGTGTTTTCCGTTTTCCAGGACTCGAAAATGTATTATTAACACATTTCGAAATTGCATCTTTTTTATTTTTTATTGAACAAATCGTCGATTTGACGACATTATACTTTTTCGACAAACCAGTTACTGGTGAACCTTTCCATAAAAATATTTTTAGAGATCACTTGTTTATATGCTTCCAGTAGAACTGCCGCGGTTATATCAAAACCACTTATCCTGCAACAGAAGTTGTTTACAACAAACAAACTACGAGATTCTTCTGCGGGGAATCCCAAAATGTTTAAATAAGCTTACAAAATTGAATTTTAACGTTCAATAAAAAGTTCACGTTTTAGAGTAGTCAATGTAAGGAAAACAAATGTTCATGTTTTTGGATGCTCATGTTACTGGGTGTTCATGTTTCTGCGAGTTTAATGTATTTTGATGGAATCTCACCGTCATTACATGTGGCAACGGGGAAAAAACGGAAGTCCAGTCCCCTGAAGTCTAGCAGGGAGTCTAGTGGAAGCTTCACTTTATTTCTGCGGGAATCAGTAAGCCCTAGACTTCAGCTATTTGGTTCTTTAGCCTTTTAACTGTTGTCTATCTGATTATTGAGGTAAGCCCTTCCGGAGTATCATGGTGGTTGTTGTTTCCCAGCCCCCATGAAAATGATTAAAGGGCCAGGATCATCTCACCTTTAGTAAGAACAATGGGTGAATGATCCGGTTCCAGTGAGCGTGCTTGTCATGTGTTCTGGACCAGGAGGTGGATAGTCTTCAACTATTCAGCAAGGGGTGGAGGTTGGCGGCTCTGCTTCGAAACCTCCGAAATTGCAACTAGAAATAAGCTGTTGCTAGAAATTAGTCTTCGGCTTCCTAGAGCGCGGTGCACGCATCATATCGCCCCAGTGATTTGACCACCGTCAAGTTATGGCCTACACACGCTAGGTACCGACGTAAAACTTCTTACTTCTTACTAAAAATCTACAAGAATGTCTTTTAAAAATAACATTTTAAGTTTTTCAGTTATGATTTTTATTTTGTGATTATCATAAGTAATTTTTAGGAAATATTTAAATTAATAAAAATGAAGAACATTTTCTAAAAATCATAAAAATTTACACATTAGAGAACAATTAGAAAAATGAATGTTGCATCAAAAATATTGCAATTTCTATTAAGTGGTATTTGTTGAATACAAGTTATCCCTTAGCTTTATTGTGTGGCTATGTCAATGTACTTATGATGACTTACTGTTGAAACACAATGCCATATGCCATGTAATATATACAAAAACTACTAACTCTACCTTAAACCACTACATGAGATTATAGAGTACCGAATACAAGAAGCTTAATGGCAATCAAATTTACATATACATACATGGACATATACGAAAACAAACAACGAGTTATTGAAATAAAAACTCATATCTTTAGAGAACACACACACATAAAAATGTATGCAACTATTGAAACAAGTAGGTGAATACATATATATGTATAAGTGTATGGTTTTTAGATCCTCTTATATTTGAAAAATTTGCTATGAGCAGTTAGAACAACAATAGAAATTGCTGGCTGCTTATACGGCTAAATATATGAAAATGTATGTGTCTGTGCTTCTTTTTATGACGCTCATTGTAGTGAAAATAGTGGTTGCTAATGTTGCGGCTTTAGTTTGTAGTAGATGCAGTTTTATACTGCAAGTGATTGTTGACGCTAATGTTGCTGTTTGGATTTTTAGTTATAGAGTTAGAAATCTGCTTTTGTTTTCTGGTGTCTTTTTTGCTCCCTTTCTCTGAACTAAACTTGCCGCTTTTTCGCCAAATGTCAACTGTTAAACATCATCAAAGATTACTATATACACATTAAATAACATAAAGTTTATGCTTCAGTGACCTAAGCTTAGAGTACAATACATTATAGCCACTATACTCATTCTGTTTTTGGACAGCATCGCTTTTATTGCAACATCATTATCATCATTACCATCATCATTGTAATCTTTCTCTGTCACATTCATATTTTGTCGCCGTTTTTATTTCAATAGTTGGATTTGCCTGTTAAGTTCGTATGGTTCTTGGGCATTTTTTTTTTTTTGTTTTTTGTCAATTTCTATTATGTCAGCTTTTTCCCTTCTCGTGCTGTGTTGCTCACTAGAAAGATAAATTATGTCTGGCAGTAGTCATAGTTTTAATGTTGGGCTTTATTGCCTCTACTTCATCTTTTCTGGCTGCGTAATGATATCGTTTTCGGTTTTTTCTATTTTCTATTTCCTGTCTTTATCATTACTAACACTACCTACACCTCTTTATTTATTTGCTTTCGCTTTCATAAAATTTCATTCGGCTTTTGTAAAATCTGTATTCGAATCTAGTTTTTTGCCATTTGTTGAGAATGTAAATTTGCCTGCATATTTTTTACTTTGATTAATGTGCTGGCAAATATAGCCAGATAAACCAAAAAAAATATATATAATGAAAAAACTTGGAGAAATAGTAAAGAAAAACGGAAAATAATGCTAAAATAAGCATAAGGCACTAAAGCCTAACAATGAGCTATGTTATCAACACCAGACAGATTCAAGGTGCACAAAACACAAATATGAACACAAACATATATGCAAATATATAGAAGTGTGCACACATCTCGTTCATACGAATAAATGTAATTTGTTCTATACCACCAAGTGTTTGTGTGTGTGTGTGTAAATGTACATAAGTTGTTAATGAAATCTAATTGAAAATACTTGAACTATAAACTAAATGGTTGTATTCTGCAAATGATGTTACAACCTTGGAAATTATAGTTTTTGCTTGTAGCATGTAATTAAGTTTCTTTTGTTAATGTCAAACATTTTTAGTTACCAGACAGTTGAAAGTTTTGGAAATATTTAAAAATATTTAAAACGAAATTTAGAAACGAACTGGCGATTATTGGATGTTTTAACTTAAATACTAAAGCTCTCAAATTATGAAGAATAGTACTCAAATGTTTAAATGCATTGATGTATCTCAAATATTTAGATAATCACACGAGTTGAATAAATCTTAAAATGTTTTTTTAGATTAAATTATAGAATTTTGTATCCAATTTAAATACTTTACAAACGATTAATTTATTTACTATCGAAAATGTGTAGTATTTTTAATATATACTAATGCCAGTAAATACTAGTAAGTTCTGTAATTTTTCGTTAATACTTGAATAATTCAAATACTTAAATACAAAGAAAATTGTTATTTAATAATGTGATTTCTAGAATTATAATCTTTAATTTTTCTCTTAAGCAAATTCTATAGTTAATGTAATTTTTTGTACTCAAAAATAAAGCTTTTTTATCTTTTAAAAATATCGCAAATAATTTAGAAGTTCTACTGTTTCATAAATATTTTTATTTACTTTTTATCATTTTGAATAATTATAAGTGTATCAAAAATTTGTTAGTATTTTTTATGTAAAAAGTTAGTGAGTGTTAGTGTAAGGGTACCTGGAGTCCAAGAGCGTACTTAGTGACCGACAGTGTGGTTTACTTAGGGGGCGCCATACGGGTGACTTGATAGCTTTACTATCGGAATAATGGTGCCATGGAGAGTAAGGTGGTGGCTCCAGATATTTATAGGGAGTTTGATAGAGTGTGGCATGATGCACATCTGTCAAAACTTGCTGCTTTTGGTGTTGGTGATAATTTCTACAGATTTATATCAAGTTTTCTCAAAAATCACACTATACGAGTTATTATAGATGTAAGTTCATCAGACGAGTTTAAGATTAAGTCAGGGGTGCCGCAAGGCTCTGTTCTTTCTCCTACCCTATTTCTTAGTTTTCTAAACAACCTTGTTTGTCAAACTTTTAACCCTATACACTCTGTTCGAGATAACAGCACCATTCGTCATTCGTGAGTTCCAAAAGGCGGAACATGAAAGATACGCTGAATCACGAATTCGCGGCGATTTCCGAATGGGGTCGTGCGAATAGAGTCAATTGTAATGCCCGTAAGACGCATTAGGTGTGTATTCGGAAACGGTGCTGCACCAGTTAATAATAGTGGGTAATATAGGTATTACGGAATCGTATGTTCTTGGCATAAAAATTCAGTGTGATGTTCGATGGAGTAGACATATTTTTCAGGTTCTAAAGAAGTTTTCAAGCGCCTCGATTTTCTTAAACCGTGTAGGAGATACTTTACTCCATTCGATCTTCGTAGTATTTATACTACCAATAACCGTCCAAAGATGGAATACAACTCTCACGTATGGGTCGGCACCCAAAAGTTGCTCGTCCGCGTACAGGAGAAGGCTAAGAGCCAAGAGACTCCTTGGGGACGGTAGAGTATCCAACTCTATTAATTCGCTAGACTATCGACGCAATTAAGGTTGTGTTTCACTGTTTTATCGTTACTACAATGGTAAGTGCTCTAACGAAACTCGCACACTTTTGAGTTTGACTCGATTTTCGTTGAGAGCGCATCTATTTTTTTTTTTGTGTTTTTTATAAGAGAAGTAGCCCTTCAGGCAACAATGCCTATTTAGTCAAGTACCGTGCTATATTCTTTAGGAAAGGGATAGAGAAGAAATGAAACAGGTGGTGAAAGTAGAAGGATGGTTACGGAAATCAACTGCCGTATAAAGACAGCACAGCGACCAGTGACTATGCCTTCATCACTAAGCAGCCCCACCGATAGTTAATTTTTATTTTTGTAGTGAAAAAAACCAAGGTCTTCGTTGGGAATCGAACCCACAACCCCCAACTGACAAGCTAGTTCACTACCTACTAGCCTACAGGGGCACATTTGGGTTCGATTGGCCAGTGAATCGCACTACTCATTACAGAGAAAATTAGTTTTTTAGCAGAACTGTCACTTAAACTGTAGGAAAATTCAAATCGATTGCCCACAAACACTACTCCTACTTTCCCCTTCCCCATAACCTATTTTCCTAGTATTGATACATTGCACTGCATTAGTAGGGGTCATCCCCTGAGTGCTGGTCCGAGCGGAAACAAAAGTAAAAAGTTAGTAACTTTATAAAAACTATCAGAATACGATAGTCAATATTAGAGTTATTCTGTATTTAATTAATAGAAAAATTTAATACAAATTGTTTTATTATTTCAAAAAAATCTATGCCCGATTTCTGCAGCTTAAGTGAAAAACTGTTCATAAAATAAATATTATAGCCGCCTTGTTTTTATTAGAGTGAACTCTAATAGAAACGAAATGTATGAAAATTTTTAAAAGGATTTTCTGTTGAATAATAATATAATCACATAGTTTTCATGTGAGAAATTTCCTGCTTTAGTTACAAGAATAAAAACTGGTATAAGTAATTTTCAGGGAACTTCCTTAATTATTTAAATAAGACTCTACATGTCATTTCGGCAAATGAGGTGAGAAACTTCAATCATATAATTTTCATGTGAGAAATATCTCACTTAAATTATAAGAATAAAATACTGGTATAAATACCTTTTAGGGAACTCTACATATCGTTTCGGCAAATAAAGTGAGAAACTTTTCATATAAAATATTAGACTGTGTATATTATAGCTGCCTTGTTTTTATTAGCTACAGTTTTTTGTATATTTTTTCTAATTTAAACAAAATAAATGAAAAATATTTACAGGATTTTCTATTAAAAAACAATATATTTAATCATTAAATTTTCATGTGACAAATTTCTCACTTAAGTTACAGGAATAAAATATTGATATAAGTACCTTCAGCAGAATTTAATCTTTAACAAAAAAAAACTCTATATGTCGTTTCCGTAAGTAAAATAAGAAGCTTGTTATAAAAATTATTACACTCGCCTTATTTTCCCCTGGGTGAACTGTAATTTTGCGTACATTTTATATAATATAAAGTAATAAAATTTTTTTAAAGAATACACTGTTCAAAAGCAAAATAATAATACAAATTTCAATAATTTCTCACTTAATCTACAAGAATAAATTCTAGTATAACTACATTTAAGGAAACTTCCCAAAACTTACTTTTTTCAATATTAAATAATTTTTTCTTATATTTGAAATTGAGGATTTTGCGGTAAGTCAGTTGATTATTTTCTGAAATTATTGTTTTTTAAACGTTTTTCAAATCCAAAAATCACCATTTTACAAAGTTAATACCGATTGATATTCCTGCATACAGCATTAATCCCAATAAGTGAGATGGCGTATGAGTAACATAATATATAATACGGAACGATACTTGCCCTATTTATAAGAAATAATTTTGTTTGTAATTTAAAAGGTTAATTTAATCTATCAAAACTCATACCAGTCAAAATGGCGGGGTCCGGTATAAGTACCAGAAATAAAAAATATTTTTTTTCTGTTGGTGCAAAATCGAAATAACTTTTTAAATTAATTGTATTTGATCGTTTTCATAAAAGTCATATAGTAGTTGAAAAAAAACATATACAGAGTAAATATTTATGAAATAAAAGGCTATTCCAGTCATTTTGACTGGTTTGATAAATCTAGTGTGAAAGAAACTTCGATTATAGTCTATCTCTGATATCACTTGTATTTTGTATTTATCTTAAAGCTAACATTGCCGGCATATAATCCTTATGTGAAAAGTTACAGCATATTCTTACTGGTTTTAAAAATGTTTTTGCTTTAAATCCCCTCATTTGTTAAAACTGTACATACTCGTACACACTTTTAATTAAATTAATTGACAAAATAACAAGTAATATTTAAAAACCGAAAACGCCATTTTCCTGACCCATCAACTAAATCTTTTATATAGTGGACATATACACAATAGAAATAAAAATAAAAAAAAGGAAAATAGCACACAATTAAAGTTTGATAACAATTCATTTATTGCTTATCCATTGACTTGTGGTGTTGTAATTAATATTTTAAAATACTGCAATACAAAAGTTAAATTAGAGAAAAATAACTATTTGAAAAATTAAAACATTAAGTGAATTATCAAGACTAAAAGTCAGAAATAGAAACTGGGTTATAACAATAAATAAGATAAGAAACATATTGGAAAATAAAACCTATTTAAACTACAAATGCAATTCGTATTAAAAAATAGTTTAAAACAATATCTTCTTGGTTGTATGAATTGCGACAGGGAATGTATAAATTCCTTGCTTACTTTATTACTATAGCGAATATAGTTTCCTTCTAATGTTGATGGTGCTAGTGTAAGAGACAAAAATATGTATTAAACAAATTTGACTTGCGAGGTTATGCTAATAATTGGGAGTTAATAAAATAAAACAGATCTATAAAAATTTTATTTTTATAATTTACAAAGCTTTTAATAAAATAATTTAAAATATTTTTGCGTGCTTACAAAATCCATCTAATGCAATAATCGAAGCCTCCCAATCACTGACCAAGACACAGATTCGGTAAATGTGACTGAAACAAGTTTGCCGTTGCTGGCGATTTTAATAAGCGAATTTTGTTTAGGGACAACACTGCCATATTTCGAGTAATGAAAATGCTCAATTATAGGTTAAGTCGCCGTTATATCCAGCAAAATTAACTGGTGGATGTGCTTTATGTGGTAGTGGAATCATTGGTCCGTATCTCTCATGCCACATTTGATTTGAAGGAAACGTTTGGTAACAACATAGAGTTACGTTTTGTGCCCGTGAGTTGTTTTTCGACTAAAGTAAACTTCATGTCTATTTAAGCAATTCAACTTTATTGTATTTGATTTCAAAGTTCAATACCTCTATAAAAATACCCTTTATGTCGCGCGAAATCAAGTTGTCAACTTTTTTTTTAAGAGAAGTAGCACTTTAGGCAACAATGCCTATTTAGTCAAGTATGGTGCTACATTCTTTAGGAAATGGATAGATAAGAGATGCGACAGGTGGTGAAAGTAGAAGGATAGTTACGAAAATAACTATCGTATAAGGCAGCTCAATGACTAGGGACTAAGCCTTCATCACTGAGCAGCTCCACCGACAGTCAATTTTTATTTGTAGTAAAAAAAAACCTAGGTCTTTGTTGGGGATCGAACCCACAACCCCCCAGTCATGTAAGCTAGCACACTACCTACTAGCCTACAGGCACATCGCTTTTTACGCCCGCCTGTCCATATCTCAGAAGTCTCTATCTCTTAAACCGTAATAACTATACAAACTAAAAGAGTATTCCAGAAGTTACATATGGAATAGTCACATTAAACAATTACGTAAGTAGACGTTTTATTGTGATATGAACAATTCTATTGCTGATATTTGCTAATATTCATTGGACCGATAATTTGTTACATTATACACTAAAATATTTTATTTGTCGTTTTCTTATGCCATAAACCAATGATTCGCATGAGACGGCAGATTGAATGCAACAAAAAATGGTTTCAGCCCTCATTTGTCAATCAATATAATCATTACATTGAAGGTATGTTAACTTTTCGACAACTCCCTGAATAATTACCGCATTCGAGTTCGGGGTAAAAAATGGTATTGACCATTATTAACAAGTGCTTTCGATGCAGCTTGTCATAAATGTTAATAAAAAGCCAAAATATCGCAATGTGATTTCCGAATAGAGGTTTATATGGGACAATGGTGAAATATTGGGGTACAAATGGGACAGTTATGATCGCGTCGATCACTTATTTGGAAAACTATCCTTTCGTCATCGTTGTCCGCAGTGCGACGGCAAAATTGAATACGGATGTTTAAAGTGTCCTTACCGGACACCTATTTCCATGTTTCCCGGACTGTCACAATAGAGCAGATCCAGATAAATAAAAAAACTGTAAATTCTCTTTTTAAAACACAAGAATGATGGTATTTGATCTTATGGCTATAGTGCAGATTCATTTTTATGTAATGATTACTGGTAAAAAATATTTCTTTTTTTTTGGTCATTTATTTAACGGTGGCCTGTAAACTTTTACAGTACTTGGAAGACGTTGGAAAGTAACAGCGTAGCATACATTTTTTCTATTAAACTAAAATTAATAGCTAATTAGTAAATCATACAAGATGAACTAAAAGTTTATAATCAACTGTGAGTACTTCAGAAAACGTAAAAAAAAAGAAAATCATAAACCCTAAACTCACTTAGGTGCATATAAATAAACTAAAACACATTTCATTTTTTTTATAATGTGTGTGTGTTATCAGTAAAAATTTTTTTGGTGACCCTCGTACGAATATAAACATAAATAAAAAGCTAAATATACTTGCGAGGTGAGACGGCCACTAAATATATTTTCTAACATCCGTTTAAACAACCATCCGTATTGTGTATGACTACAGGACACTACTTCCGTTCTTACCTTCCTGTTAAATGATTTCCTCTTTTCATTTAAACATATAAACTTAAATATAGGGACCTCGAAACAATTATGTACATGTGTTGCTTATAGTGAAATTGCTTTATTCTATCATGGCGTTTGCTGCAACTACAAATGCTTTAGCTAAACCATGATGGTCAAGTAAATGTTTCATTACTTTATAGCACCAACTTTGGTTACACACATGAATTTTTAATGAGTTTCTTTTTCGACTTTACCATTTCAAAAAATATTTAAAAAGTAAAACTTTTACTAAATTATAGCTAGGAAATGGTGTACTTAATTTTATCCATCTAGAATTAGTTTTGTTATTTTCCAATGCATAGAAACATAGAAAAGATACACATATTTTTATTTATGTGTTAATGCATGTACATTATACATATATATATACATGCATACATATATACATACACATACCTTCTATATTTATATAAATTTTCCAATAGTTTAGTAGATTTTTAATTGAAAGCGATGTGGAAAATACTTAACTGCAACACAAGCATTGCTGCTGTTTTTATTTTACAACAGCAAATACACACACAAATACAAACACATATGTGGAAACACATGTGAAAACTTGTATAAATGTAGTAACTAAGAAGCAAAAAAGAATTTTTCTCAATGCATTTACAATTGCAACCTGAAGCACTTTTGTATGGTTGGTCGAAACTAAGTTATACACGTACAATCGCCAGCAAGAGTACAAACACTAGTAGTATATGAATAAGAATTCAAATATAAACAATTATGTATGTATGAACGTTAGCAAGTATTCGTTCAAATATACCTTAGTCATGAGTTTATATAAAAACTTGCAAGTCCATGTTTTTGAAACAACTCGTTGGTTGTAGAAAAAGTAAAAATGGATTTATTATAAAAAATGTTGGAGGTAACATCTGGGAAAATCTACAGGAGACATTTAATTTTTTTTTTAAAGCGAAGTAGCACTTCAGGCAACAATGCCTATTTAGTCAAGTACCGTGCTACATTCTTTAGGAAAGGGATAAAGAAGAGATGCGACAGATGGTGAAAGTAGAAAATAGTAACGTAAAGTAACTGTCGTATAAGACAGCTCAGTGACCAGTGACTATGCCTTCATCTCTGAGCAGCCCCACCGGCAGTCAAATTTTATTTGTAGTGAAAAAAGCCAAGGTCTTTATTGGGAATGGAACCCACAACCCCCAGTCATGTAAGCATGCACACTACCTACTTGCCTACAGGGGCACCTAAATGAAGAGACAGTTATTTCCTTTACAAATAAGATTCTCTTGCGATCAGTTGTGATTTAAGATTATATAACTATTCAACGTTACAACAGCAGATTGATTTCATTTTAGTTAATCAGAAAATTAAAAATTTTGAATTATGGAGCCTTTTGCTGTCAGCATAAACTTTTGAAATGCTACTGGCGAAACCATTTGACGATATGTTTGGAATAAAAGAAATTATAAGAAATTTTAAAGCAGCTTTTGGCAGCTTTTGGCAGCTATGTGAAGTGAAGATAGAAGGGGTGTCTCTTACAATAAAATTCCTCAATGAAAAGCATTTTTAAATAACGTTCAATAATTTATTAATAAATATATTATCACTAAAGTTAATAATACTTTACTTTAAATAAGAACTCATTGAAACAATTATTCGTTACAAGACAAGCGCTCAGTTGTTTGCTAACATATTTATTCCTTTCCCTTTTTCTGGATTGCTGGGCCATATTTAATGTCTCATATTTCCCTCTGTCAGCAGGATATACCTTTGCCTGCTTGCCATATTGTTTCTAGCTTTTTAAGCTGTCTAAAAGTGTAAGCTATTCACACCCAGTTTTTCTGTCTGGCTTTAGGATTAATTCGTTGCTCTTTCGTTATTGACCAGAATAAGTTATTTGGCCATTTGATGCCTAAAAACTTTTGTAGGCGTTTCTTTTATGATTGTATGTAACCTCAATTTGCTGTCTTCATTCTATGACTCACGTTGATATAACAAGGTTTATGTTAGAGTTAAATGGACTCAGTTTAAGTTTTTGCGATATGCTGCTCTATCTCTAAACTAATCTCAAATGACGGAGTGCTGGTTTAGTGTTAGTTCATCTGGCCCACTATGTTTCTTCTTCATCCTCCTGATTTTTCAAACATTATATCCAAGTAGCAAAATAACTCAACTTCTTTCATGATTTTGCTTTTATGAAAAGCTGTGCAATTTTTGCCAATTTTATACAAACCGGTTTTGTTTTCTGATATTGATCTTTTGACACTTCGCACAATTCTGATAGTTTTTCTTTCACATCTACAAACATGTATGTGAAGAGGTAAACATCGTCTGCATAGTATAATTTCTTGTCTAGCTTCTATTCTCCTAGTGTTGCATTTTCTGGAAATTGTCGCTTTTTGCATCAATATTTTGAGTAGTGAAAGCACACATTCTTGACGGATACCGATTTTAATAGTAATTTTGCTATTAACTGTCTTTTTTAAGGATACCTTAAAAGGTAATAGCTTGCCGCATTACGTTACAAAGTACAATGTCAAGCAACTTTTCGAAATCTATCATCTAAAACATTGCCCCACCATTATTCTGAAGGGGTTGACGTGGTCAAAGCATTATTTATGGGGGCGGACTCCACGTTACTTCTTTCTAAACTCAAGTAATATTATGGAAAGTCTTTTATTTAATAAACAAGCAATTATAATACTCCGCAGTTTTATAGTCTTCCAACTTCAAATTTTTATTGTATTACGAAGAGAAATGTTAGGCAATTATGAATGAAAAATTACATCTGGCAAATGTCCACCACGGCCACGCTGGTTCTATTTCGTTAATCATATCACAGATTTTGAGTATTAAGGCTGAGATTTATTGGCTCTGTATAGACTCTGTTCTTAACATAGCTCCACAAAAATTAATCCAGTGGTATTAAATCATAAGATCTGGCTGGCGACTTAACTGCTAAGTGTCGTGAAATAGGGACCACATTGATCGTTTCCATGGGTGTACGATATCCACCTCGTAATACCCCCCCCCCTCCTCTTCCGGGGAGCACATTGAAACGTCTTATTGGAATCTGACCATTACGACATGACCCATCCCCTAAAGGAGCCAACTGTACAACTTCCACTCCATTTCCACAGGAATCAAAATTATATTTTCTTACCAAAACTTTTTTGCTTATGGTCCATTTTCCCGATATGAAATCAAAATTAATTAGCAATAATTACAACAAAGTTTAGTTTCAAAATAATTTTTATAAATGCACTTATTTCATTTAACGAGCAAATAAAATGCCTTCGTTTACTTTCTAAAAAAGTTTTAATCAAAATATAGTATTTCAAAACAAAAACAATAATTTATGAATATTTGTTTGCCCATACTTTGATACAGAAAAGATTTGTGTTCCAACCCAATAAAATGTTTTGTTTATACATTTTGTATGAACTAATTTTCAAAATTTGTGTACTTTTTAATTTTTCCAGTATAGTGGAAAGACACACTTGAAACGCTTGAATTAAATTAGTCTATTGATACGTTTTCGACAAACGAAAAAAAAAAATAAAAATAAAAACAAATAAGTGGAGAATAAGTTATGTTGCAGTATATTTGAAATAATTGTTGAGAAAGTTAATTAAAATTTTTCAACTTTTATTTAAGTGCTTCAATATATTTAAAAATTAATATTTACTGCAATCGAAAACAATATATATTTAATTAAATCTTACAAGAGATTTTCCTTTGATGACGTGAAAAAAAGTGGAAAAACTTGGATTTAAAGTTTTAAATTTATTTTCATTTCGATTTGTTTTCCCCCTTAGTAACGAAATAAATAGTTCTGTGTTTAAATATGTAACAATTCTTAATGATGTAAAGTAATTATTTTTATATAGAAAATTATAGGACCAAAATATTTTTTACAAGAAGAAAATAATAAAATTTTAAACCGATTAAATAATTTGTAGGTCAATTAAAGTTATTATACTTTGGAAAACAAACATGCTCAGCCAAAATAAAATAATAAACTCTAAGTAGATTCTTATTTTAATTTTCTGTGATAATTAAATATGTACTTATCGTTAAAATAAAAAATCGTTAAAATTTAATTAAAAATATTAGTACATATTAAATTAAAATAAAAAAGGTCGAATAAAAATAAAAATAGTTTTCTATGATGTGAGTTTATATTAAATTCACCCAAAAGGTTACCTCAAAAAACCGTTTTTTCTCTAAGATTTTGTTAGACATTCAAATAATTAAGCTAGATACCCTTTTTTACATTTTATAATTTTGGGGAATGTATATTCTGCCTAAATTTCAAGCCATGATGATAGCACTAGCAATTAAATGTGGACCTTTTATACAATGATTTATAAAATTTAATAAATTACATTCTTCTATGAACTCTATGAACTGGCTAATGTAGGTTAAGTCTCTTTTACATTTATTTAATATTAAAAATATATTTGTGTCCCATGACACAAAATATCTTGGAGACGAAAGGTGATTTAGTAATGGAAAATTACCTCCAAATAAATCATTAACTATAATACATAATTTTTAATATTGCAATTCTCCCAACCAGAGAATCAGAAACAATAATGTTTTGTTGCACTTATTCCTTTTTATAAACGATTTTATAAACGTAAACACTTTAGAGTTTTAAAATAAACGATTTATTCACTTTTAATACACATAAAATAAACAAGATGGTAATTTTACCACTGTAACGCCTAAAAGATGCTTTATTATTTTTGTGGCTTTGTCCAACTACGTTTCAACTTGAATTTACTCATTTTCTCAGCAGGCGGTGCTTATATATCTGTTTTAAGCGGTTGTTGAATATAAAAGAACATTCTATCACTAGATATTTGTTGTTGTTATCATCATTCTGTGAAGGCGTATGTTGGGCTGTGTGTTGTTTTTGTTCTGTTATTTGTTGTTGTCTTGTATGTATAGGATTTCTTACAAAAACAACGCAGTTTCTAAAATACACAATAGGTCGTTTCGTTTACTTTTGTTACTGACAATTATTTTGTTTCAAAACTTAAATCAAACATCTTCGTTAAAATATATTTGCATATATTATTGTAATTTTTGCTGTACTTCTTGTAGTAAATTTTTTATATCATTAAGTTTTACTACAAGAACTGTGTTTTTGTAATATGTATATTCCTTTCCCCAACTTTGCCTAAAAAGGTTCATGAAATTGTAACAAAAAATTTTTTATTTTATACTTTTTAATATTTTGCAAAACTTTTCCGACTTTTAGAGTTTTCAAAAAACAGCTGTGCTCACTTTCAATTTTAAATTAATTTAACTTTATTGTCTTAATTTTGTACAATATTTGTGGTGAAGCATTAAATATTCAGCTCTCACTCCATTACTGATTAAAAAACGGATATAATATATACACATATTTATTGTATTTTGCCTTTGGTAAAAGGAACCCCACTTTATACTTTCACGAGTGCTGATAAAATTACTTGATAACTTATTATATATTATGTTTTAAAAATCATAAAAGATCTTATCGACAAAAATGGACATGAGTTTATGGTATATGTAGCTCATTCAATCTGTTAATAATTTTACAAAATATTTAAACTCAGAACCGGTGCCTGATTCCATTTTGTGAAAGTTTCTTCAATAAACCTTATTACTACCACTTCCCTACTCACCACCAAACAAATGTTTTTAAATATGGATTTATATTGAAAGTTTTACATATTGCCTATCGTTAAGACAGCAGCTACTCTTATTAACGTTCCTAATGTCTTTCAATACAAATAACAGCACTTAGGGATAACTAACTGTATGAGTGAGTGTTGCATGAGGAATCCGCTCGCTAGTGACTTCCACGTGAACACCAAAATCAAATAAAAATGTAATTTATTCAATTCTGACTTTCTTATATTAAAGTTCCTATTTCAATTCAAGTTAGGAATTTTTATATTAAATTATGTACTAAATAGAACTCACTACTTGTATGAAAATTAATTAAATTAATTGAACGCCAATGTAAGTTTTAAGAACAACTGATTACCACGCCGAGACAAATAAAACTTGTGGCTTTTGGTGTCGGTGAATTTCTCCAGATTTATATCAGGAATCGCATTATACGAAGTATTGTAGATGGGATTTTTTCAAACGATTTCAAAATTAATTAAGGGCTACCGCAAGCCTCTCCTATTCAATTTTTTATTTTTATAAGTGACCTTTTTTGTCAAACTTTCAACCCTGTATTGTCTATCGCAGATAACAGCACCATTTGCCATTCGTACTCATTCAGTAATAGACCGAACTAGGTGGAGGTGGATTACAAAAGGCAAAACATGAACAACACGATCTGGCAACAATCTCCAAAAGGGGGTCGTGTGAATAGAATCGATTTCTAAAAAAGGATTCAAATGTCTCGGTTTTCTAAAATGGTGTAAAAGATACTTCAATTCAACCGATGTTCGTACTATTTAACCCCCCATATCCGTTCAAAAATGGAATACAACTCTCATGTGTGCGCCGGAACCCCGAAATCTATTTTGGAGTTGCTTGACTGCGTACAAGAGAGGACCAAGAGCCTCATTGGTGATGCGTGATTTGATTTACATCTGTACCTGGCAGTTAGCCCTAACCAGATGGTGGTCAAACCACTGTGAATGGTATGTAGCGCCATTCTCGCCCTAGAAGGCCTTTGAATCCGTGCATTCTCCTGTCACTCCTAGTTGCAATTTTAAAAGCTCGAAGTAGGTCGCAGCCTTTACTCCTTGCTAAAGAGTTGGAGACTATCCAACTCCTATCCTATCCAATGTGGGTAGTATTTCACTGTTTCATCATTACTAAAGGGTTCGCTAAATAACTTTTTTTTTGTTTTAAATGCTATAAACAAAACTACTGAATATTTTCTCAAATTTCTTTTTTTTATTTGAAAGTACAATCCTTCCGGTTAATAATGGAAAATTATTTCATTCAAATGGCTGTCTCGGCTGGCCATGCAGTAGCCTACACGGTCGGTCCCTTATCGATTGTGTGCAGCTGTATTTTACCAATCGCTTCACGAATATTATACTTTTAAGCGTCAATTATCTCTGGCTTGTCGGCGTAACACTTATCTTTGACGACACCCTACAAATAATAGTCCAACGGTATCAAGTCGCAGCTCCGGGGTGGCCAAACGACATCAACTTTGCGGCTGACAATGCGATCTTCAAAAATAGGACGCAAAACATCGAGTGTAGCTTCGGCTGTGTGGCACGTAGCGCTGTCCTGCGGAATTTTTGTGAACAAAAATTCGTTCAACATGGCCCGGTAACGATCGCCATTGACTGTAACGGCCACTCCTTGCTCATTTTCGAAGAAAAATGGCCCAATTATGCCTCTTCACACTCCGCACCAAACAGTGACTCGTTTTGGGTGCATCGGTTTTTCAATGTATGCGTTTGGGTTTTCTGTGCCCCAAAACGACAATTTTGCTTGTTTACATACCCGCTAAGATCAAAATGAGATCGGAATCTTCTGTAAGTTGATCGCACGCCCACTTAGCGAAGCGAAAACGCATTAGATGGTCACTTGGCTTCAACTCCTGAACCAATTGGACTTTGTACGGCGTCATACCAAGGTCTTAATGTAAAATTCGTTCCAATGAAATGTTCAATTGTTGAGAACGACGGTGAATTGATGTTGATGGCGCTTTACGCACACTTTCTGTCACAGCAGCAATATTCTCGGGTGTACGCACTGTTTTGGCTTTTTACGCTTTGGTTTATCGATAAGAAGATAACTGGAAGATAAATGGAGCTGACGGTACTTCTCTTCTTCCAAAATCCGTACGCAGTTTTCGCACACATACTGCAACATTACCATGATTTTCAAAGTAATGTCGCAATATTTCTCAGCATTGTTCAAGCGTGTACACAATCATACTCGTTCGGCGGAAGGATAAAACTATTTATCTGTCAAAGCAACCATGAGCTGAGTGTTACCATTCACAAAATAAGGACTAGCTGCAAAAAAAAACGTTAGATGGCGGACCCTTTACAATGTCAAGTGCTCTAATGAAATTAGGGAATTTGTTCCAGTTACTTTTTTTGCGTTTAACACGCTTTTCGTTGAGAGTTCATCCATTTGCGGATGAACCATTGAATCGCACTACGCATTACAGGGAAAATTCGTGTTTTTTCGTTTGTGGTATAAACTCCCTGCAGAGGTTTTGTGTGTCACTTTCTATGTAGCAAACTTCAAATCGATTGTTCACAAACACTACTTCCTTTTTCTTTCTCCTCAAAAAATTAATTTCCCAGCTCTGGCACAATGCAAAGTAAGTAAAAGATGAAAATATGTTAATGCGTCATTAAAAAATGCTTTATTTAAAAAATGATAATTTCCTATTTCAATTTCATGGAGAGCGAAACTTTAATCAAATTAAAATTTTCTTGCAAACGTAAAAATATGTAAAAAAATGTAAAAATAAATTGATAATACGAACCAACAAACATCTAATAATTGAAAATAAAATGTGTTGCATACGAAATTCAATAAAAAATAATAGAAAATCGTTTTTAAAGCAACTAGTTTTTAATAATAAAAACACATATACAATGAAACATACATGCATGCATCCACCTAAATATAGTGGCTTGTTATTGTATAAACCATCTCATAACAAGGAACAAAAATAACTCAATTAACTTGTCCAGTATTTATGGAAAATGTGAAAATGTTAAAAGTGTTCAGGTAAAAACCCTTCCTTAAATTGAAGCTCCTTACAACTAAAGAAATAGAAGCTCATAACCCTGAAGTCCTGGCTTGTTATTTGCAAACTTATTACATTTACACGCACACATAGCTAGCTATTAATATGTTAACAAGCCACTACCATTATTATATCTTTCAAAAGGTATGACTAGAGACACCACGTAAACCAATACCTCTGCTGCCATGTAAAAGTGTTCTAATAGTCATTAATTTTGATTACGTTAACTAATTAATTGACTTTGGTGTGTAACAGAAAATACTGCTGCTACTTAAATAACAACACTAAGGTATAGGGTTACAGTTATGGCAATATTAAAATACCACGGTTTGTGATAAGGATGGGTCAATTTAAAAATAGTATTTATAAAAGAAGTATTCGAATAAATCAAAATGTTGAGGTATTCAAGATATCATGTTTTTATTTGATAGAATAGGTTTTGATATATTACATTAGCCAAACGCTTGATGCGGCTTGGAATGTTATCAAAAATCCAAGAGCTTCAAGCTTTATGATATTCACACACAGAAATCTGTGTTATGCTGATATTAACAGCATATCGTTCAGCTAAAATAGTCTAGCTGGATCAATTTTTTTTTTTCAATAAGTTTTAAAATCTTAAATTCTAAAAAAAGTTACATTAGTCCCGACCATGTCAGAACTAACCTTTTGGTTAAAAAAAATTGACATTAAAAAAAAACAAAACAAATATTTCTAAGATGTGTCATCTGTAGCATTGAGGATCAAATAGCAAATTTTTGTTAATCACATCACATTATACATACCAGAGACAATTAGATCGCTAAGTACATATAGAACCCTATATCGTTAACTTCCTTATCATGTAAAAAGTAAATGAAATGTAGTACACAATCGTTAAAGGTGGTTTTCGAAAAGTAAAGGCCAATAACTTTGTCATCTGAAGAAAGGATAACTTTCGCGTATGGAAATGCTTAATCACCGGTAACATTTTCATCGGTGAGCATTAGTAGTGATAATAAAATTTTACAATTCCGGTTTATTGTGTTATGTAAATAAATAATAAATTACGGGTTACTTGGGAGTGGTAAAAATGTCAACTTGTAATTTTTTAATTTTAATAAGCGTCTGGTATATTGGAAAGTGGTATATGTGTGTGTTTTTATTTCCAACAAAATTAATTTTATTCATAAAAAAAGGAGGTATAAGAAAAAAGGAAATAATCCAAAAATACAAACACCTGTCGGTGTAGATGAGGGCCCAAAAACACTTTACAAAATTTATTTTCTTCGAGAAACCGGAATAGATTTCAAATAAGTCGAAACGAATTCTGTTATAATAAAACTCAGTATCTTAAGATCTTAAGATTAAATTCAAGAGAGAGAGCCCTTATTATTACTTCTGATTTTCAGTAAATATTTCCATTGTTACCACATTTTTAATTTTTCTTAAGCATTAAAAGAATCAAGTAATTTTTAAAGTAATTATAAAATTCAAGCAAACAATTTAACTAAGTTTGGCACCGTCTTGCTAATAGCGACCTGCACTTATTAAAAAACCCGATTAGTGGAAAAGTCGTTGGCTGTAAGTATAATATAATATAACCGTGGGTATTGCAAATAAGGACTGAAACTAGTCAACTAGTCATGTTGTTCAACAACATCTTAGTATACTTTGAGTTATTGTTATTCGAAAATTGTTAATGAGCGCGGCGGAACGAGTAAAGGTTAATAAAATAATAATAATGAGTATTAACAGCGTTAAATGAAATTTCAAGAATTTTCTCTAAAGTTCATGGCAGTTTTCGTTTCTGTATAACTATTGGATAATTGCGTTTATTTTCCTAGGCATTCCTAGGAAAGTTCTTGCTTAATATTAATGTCTGTCAAAAGCTTTTTATCAAAACCAAAAAGATCAGATGTAGCAGGGATCTACATTTCACTGATTTCTCGATTACAATACGAAGGCATTATATATAATCCGAGCAGGCATTTTGAAAACTAAATCCATCAAAGAATTTTCTTTCCAGTTGGACATCAAGTTTCCTGTTGAAGATAATTATATAATCTTTATAAGAGTACTGTACCTTCATTTGTTACAATAAATGGAAAGGAATTACCTCAATATGTGTTGTTTGCTTTCGGCTACGCTATAAATCGGATACTCCTAACAAAATAATTCTAAGGAAAAAATTAAACACCTCTTGCACAATAAAAATGGAGTCTTGTTTGGAATTATGCCTCCCTCGTTTATTCACTGTAACAATCGAACAAGTTTAACTGATTGCAGTACTTTTTCACATCTTTTTATATTTATTGTAATAGTCGTACATTTCTGAACATATTTAGCAACATTTATTAATACATATGTTGTTATTGTAATTCTTGCAGTAATATCGGTGAATATATAGTATACACCGTTGAAATAGCGGTTGTAGCTATCAAAACCAACAGACACACACACACACATTCACATTTACTTGTATACATACATATCTAATATTTGTTACACTTGTTCTTATTACATAGCACTTGCTTTAGTTTATATGTGTGTTTTTAACTCTATTTGAATCTATATATGTATGTAGTTTAGGATGTAAATGCATGCGAGAGGATTTTCATGTGAAGGTTTAGTTAATAAGAAGCTATTGGTGTATTGACCTGTAATTTAAAACACGTTCGCTTATAATTCAAGTTTAATTCAAAACAATAGACTATATAAATGTGAAAAATGATCATAAATGAGTTTATTTTTATTTGTTCTAAAACTTCTCTTCACAAACGTGAATAGTTTGTTGAAGTGATTATTGTTTTGTATAACATTTGTTTAACATTAAAGCTAACAAACCCCTGCAACTGTTTAAATATTCACTTCATATTTAATAACTAGTCACGTATCTTATATTGTGTGTATGTATCGATATCGATGACTAAATAGTTTTGCGGTTTATACTTGCTGGAATATTAGAATACTAGTGGTAAATGTTGTTGGTGTTAGCCAAGTAATGAAGTTATAAAATTTTAATTATTAATGAGAAAAATATTAAATTGAGGTGTAGTTAATTAGGGTTTTTAAAGCAAACCAGTTTAATTAAATATAGTCAAGTTATTTCCTTTACTCACATTGTATACTTAGCGTTGTTAAGAATATCGTAATACATTTGGTTTTTGAACATATTTATTTCAGATTTATTAATTTGCTTTTACGATTTTATACCAGTTAAAGTAAATGTAAAATGAAAATTACTTTGTCATTTTGAAACGACATAATAAGATTTAAATATGAAATTATGTTTCGGTTATGTGTGGATATTTTTCTTACAAAATTACAAAATATTCTATTTGAATATATGTAGTATACTTCTCCTTTTCGTTTGTCAATATTATATAGTTATTCTGACATTTTAAGAAAACCTTTAATAATATATAAACTAATATTTTTATTTTCATAAAGTTGGGCTTTTAAAAGATTTTAATTTAATTATGCAATAAATTATTTTAAATTGTGCTCAGCGGGATTTAATAAATATTAATAGCTCTGACTTCTTTTCGTTTTCATATGGACTCGGATTTCCCTGAGCTTTTCAGTTATTAAATAAAAATATAATTAACATTAAATTTATTAAATATTTGAAAACAATTATAAGCTTGAAATTCATAAAACCACAGTATTATTCCTGTGTTATGACAAAAATTAATTATGTTTTATTTTAATTCCTCTAACCATACAAAATATTTCATATGTATATTAAAAAATAACTAGTACAAATATATTTTAATTTTGACTACGAATGTTATTTCTTGCAGTAATAATGTACAATTTTCGGTTGACTGTACATATTGTTGCGAAGTTTATTTGTTTAAGTTTTCAAAGGAAATAATTAAGTAAAAAAGGATACGAAATGACCGATTGTGTGTTTTACAAATTGCATAGTTTTCTAAGAAATCTTATACACAGAAAACAACAACAAACGTCTAAGAAATTCCACGAAATAAGCCAAAAAAAAATAAAACGAAAACAACTTACACACAGCAAAAACAAAACATACAGCCAAACAGGTACCTACACTGAATGAAAATAACAACAACAATATGGGATGGTGTTAAAGTAGAATATATTATTCTGTACATATAAGCACCACTTGCTGGACAAATGAATTTATTTAAGTTGAATCATCGTTGAGTAAAAACAGGAAAATAATAAAGCATCTTTTAACGTGTTTCAGTGGTAAGGTTACCATCGTGTTTATTATGTCTGTATTTAAAAGTGAATAAATCGCTTAATCCAATTAAAAACTCTAAAGTAGTTTTTATTTTGCATAAAAGAACTCAATATATCAAAACGTTTACTATAAGGCATAAACAACCTTCAATGAAAAATTTCAAAAACAGAAACTTGTGATTTTGTTATTAAAATTATTGAATTATTATTTTTATTTATTTGGACAAAATATACATCTAAATCTCTGCTGCAAAGATTATATATAAAACAAATCAAAAATATATAAAGCAAAAGACCATAAACTTAAACGATTTTTTATTCCACCATGATTTTACGATCAGATTGGTGACTAAGTATACTTTCAGCCATTGAATTTACTCTCGACACTTGCAATTTAAATAGCTGATTGATAACTTTCAAATTTTTTTAACGTCACTGATCAGTACTCAGATACCATGCACGTTACCGTTGTTCTTATCTTCAGCTTTCCCAGTTGGCCCAGAAAAATAAAACATCCTTTAGACGATAATCTTTAAACCAGGTAAATTTATATTGGTGAAAATTTATGAAATAAACTTATTGAAAAATATAGATTCTACGTCGAATACGTGCGTACCAATTTTTTTCATACAAGTTTCTCTTTTGTTTATATTTTAGTGTTGAAAAATAGGAAGAAAAAAGGCTCCTTCATCGTAAAAGCAAAAAATGCTCTTCTATAATTATTTTATATTTAAAATCGCATTAAAAAATTTATACAAAAAATTATTTTATGATTAATGAAAAACAAGAAAATTTTATGAAAAACAATTTTAAGAAATTGTATGAAAAACAACTTTGTTTTTATAAAATTTAAAAGGAAATACTCGTTTAGCTGACAAGTTTTCGTTGGACTAAAATTTAAATTGAACTATTTTAAAAGACTTTAAAACATTTCAATTATAGTATAAAATTGTGAATGAGTATTGACCATCAGTTTCCACCGAAAGAAATGACAAGAGTGACCATGAATTGTGTTTAAGCTTTTTCTCCAAAATATTATTTCACCGGATACACACTTTATTAAATGGTCTCTTATTTCTTTCCCAAAAAATAAAATAAAAAGTTCGTTCTAAAAATTATTTTTATTGTTGCTTTCGAAGACTAAGAAAAATTAATTATAATGCCACTTTTGTCCTTATAATTTACAATATTTTATAAAGTTCTTTTTATATGCTGTTGTCATTTTTTTCTATGAAAATTGATTTGATTGGCTGTTTGGTACTCTCGGCGAGCACTTTCGATTCGATAGCATCATTATCAAGCCTCGTTTTAGATAGTACTAGTTAGAGTTAGTATTAGATGTGTTACTATAAGTAGGGTTTATGTGTTCTTTTATTAGAGTGGTATCCATTTCTGCAGGTAACTTGTCCCGCCACCTGGCATTTCATGCAGTGCTAGTAATAATTAATATTACCGTCTTTTAATATTTGCTAGGTATTTGTGTCCGTCTCAGGCTATTTTTTATAATGGCGCTGTTAAAAATTCTTGCTTGTAGATTTCACATTTTCCAGAATGTCTAGTCTTCGTCCTTTTTTGCTAGGATGTAGTAATATCATACATTCATCTCTTTTCCTTTGTACATGTCCGTGGATGTCAAGATGTTATGTAAAGTTGGAATCTTCTCTTTTTCGTTTGTATGAGCATGTGTGTTCTGTAAATCTTGTTTTTAGTGCTCGTCCAATTTATCCTATATAAGTATGTTTTCAGGTACAAGTAAATCTTTATATTCCACTGGAATTAAATTTGTCAGTTGTTTCTAGCGATGTCTTGAAATTATGTCGCAGGGTGTTGCTGGTTTTTAATGCTGTGAAAAAGATCAGTCAATCTGTATATTTCCGATCCTGTGTAAGTTATCGTGTGTCGTCAATGAAAAAACAATACGTTTTATAATAATCATTTCGTCTTTATCTCTTGTAGCTTAGTAACAATTTTACTAATACCTTTTTCAATACATTTCTTGTAATTACAACTTAAACTCTCACATTAAAAATAATAAAAAGTCAATGAGAAAGTTAAAGGAGTTAAATTATAATTTAAAATGTTTTTGAACAATTATATTAACATGAAAATTTGTGGTTGTACTGGTATCAAGCTTTTATTTTGATACTTGCTTTACTATTTAAAACAGCATCAATCTTAACTCTATTTAAAATGAACCAAATAAATTTTCTACTCAGTCTTGGTAGTGATTATTCCAGCTTCATTTTATAAAAGCATATGTATGCCGCTTACTCTCACAGTAAATTAGTTTATAGTAATTAAACTTTAAAAATTACTTATATAAAATTACTTATATAAGTATTCTTAACACTATTAATAAGCTTCCTTAATACTTATTTCTTCATTTTCGAAGCACACAAGAGAATTTTTATTAATTTGTTTTTACAAAAAATGGAATAGAACTATGAGCATACAGCTCAGTAAGACTATTTCAGATTGATTAAATAATATATCATTAAAGTCTAACTATTACTTTACATAGCTTATGTGACGGCTCCAATAATAACTGAATGGATCAACTTATTTTTAAATACTGCAACAGTCCCTAATACGTTCAAGGTGTCTTGTATAAGACCAATATTTAAAAATGGTTGTAAAACTGATTTTTAAAACGATCGCTCCTTATAAATCTTACTAGTGATGGAAAAGATTATGGAGGAGATAATGGTCAACCGCCTTAGTGCTTTTATAGAAAAATATAATGTTAACAGCCAAAATCAATTTGCATTCCAGAGGGGAAAAACATAAATAACACTGTCTGGATTTGTATACTGACAATAGCATGTCAAACTCTTATCAACATTGGAAACAATGGGAATACGTGGAAACTGTCTAAAACTTTTTGAAAATTACCTAAAATTTAGAACAGTTTTCGTCAAAGTATCCATGTCAACTATGAAATGGAAATGAGTTATGGTGTCAAATAAGGATTTTGTTTATTATATATTAAAATGAAGTTATTAGTATCCTCAACAACAGCAAAACATATGCCTATACAGACGATACGACAATAGTAGTTGCATACAAAAAAGCTGAAAGTGCTTTAGTCATTATGCAAATCGAGCTGAAAAATGCTCAAAGATGATGTCATGACCACGGGTTAATAATAAATACTTCAAAAACAAAACTAATGCATATCAAACGAAGACACTTCTGATACGATGATTTGAAACTACGATTGTATTGCTTAGAATGTCTGCATGAGATAAAAAGGACAAGGACTGGCATGTTAAAGAATACAATAAGACCATTGATATTGTAAATTCTTACAAATACGTTGGAATAATTGTGGACCACAATCTCAGTTGGCACGAAAACATTGAACACATCAGAAAAAAATTACAGGCCACCATCTTAAACTATTCAAATATATATATATTTTAAGGCAAGCATACTTCGCGCTAGCAGAATCGAATATTTTACATGGTATTTTAGCTTGGTAAGCTTCAGCTATTGCAAAAATTTTCAAACAACGCAAAATAAATTAACCAAAATACTGGATACACTCACACGATATTCAAATTATCAAGCAAATTAATATGCTGCAGGCAACAATAGTGCCACCAGTAATATTACAAATACCGACACTATTTCCAATTCTACAACAATTAATTCGTCAACTGCTCCAAATGTGTCAACAAATGATATATTAAACAATAACAGCAACTCATACAACAATAACACAAATAGAACCCTGGGAGAAATATTAATGTTAAACATAAAAAGAATTTACCACACAACACTGGCCATTGAATTTAACAAAGATACTCGATTCATTGCAAAAATTGATCATATCATATCAAACACGTCGTAACACAGAAGATAGATTCAAAGTCCCGAAATACAAAAACAATTACAGAAAGAACACATTAGCTATTTTGCTTCCCACAACATCTAATATGATGCCACCGGACATCTTTAGTATTTCAACAAATCACCACATAACCAAGAAAGTTTTTAAACAATTTTTTATGAACATGCAATAAGATATTTTCCAAACCGTTAAAAAATAATACATACGTATGTTATATATCCTTTGTAATTCTGTAATTTTAACGTAAATAATATTATGAATGTATTCAGTAAGCAACGAAAATGCTACATATTGATGAAACTCTTAATATTACACCGTGTACCTGTAGATAAGCCCAAACGGCTTTGCAAGGTGCTTTATATATAAATGTTTTTACTAATGTACATACATATATCCTTAATGAGTAAATATATAAATAAAAAAAAATATTTTTTGCATAAAGACAGCAAAAATAACTCCACTTGAGATTACTTTGGAATTCTATTTGGTATTTTAATAAATAAATCAAAATAACCTTAGTTGAACAATGTCGACATATTCTCATGAACACTTACCCATACTAACACAATAGCCTCTTAATATCTGATGTCATCAAACAAAAAAAACAGCACTTGTTTGTTTTTTCATCCAGATTCTATCTACTTTGTTTGAAGTTTTTGTTCGTTTTTTTTTTGCACAAGTTGAAGAACAAAGGAAATTTATGGCAAGAAAAGTTGTCAATAACTAAAGTTATTTACACATCCATAAATCAATATGTTGTGAATTGTGAATTAAGCCTGTTTTTACTTTTTTTTTTGCTATTTTATGGGTCAAAAGCCCACACCGAACAGCATGATACTTATTCGGTCATAGTAAAATATATAACATATTCAATTTTGTATGTGTTCTATTGGACTTTGTGGATCAGTGCGCACAAAAGAGTGCTTAAGTAAATGAAATTTCCTCAACAGAAATATAATAAAATTAAGGTTGTAACCTTAAAGTGCTTACATTTGTCGTAGCATACGTTTAGGATGTAAACATGACATGTTTTATTGTCTAGTTTTGGGAATCTCTCAACATAGAATTTATACTTGAAAAATATTCTTAAGAAGAAAAAAAAAACTTATTTCATATAAATATTAATGAAAAAGTTTTTTTTACCAGTTTAACAAAAATATTGCCAAATTTACCGGTTTCTAAACCTTTAAAAATGAATCAAAATTGAAATATGATTTACAGGAGAATTAAGTTTGTACTTCAAAAAGAAATTTTCCTAGAGTTAAATCAACTTATCATACTGACCCAAAATAATCCCTTAGCCTATAAACCAAGTTTAAGCCTTCTATTACAGAAGGAACATCATTGCTAAAACTATCATTATTAATATAACATAAATAATGCTTTTTACTTTTCATACAAATAAACAATATCTTTGCTTGAAGGCCCTATATTTTTAATTTTAAATAAATCATAAAGTATATTCTCAAACACCTCATATAAAAGTTAAAATATATTACAGGTAATTCTATGTTTCAGTTTCTTTTCCCAGTTTATTGAGGCCCAATGAGGTGGCTTACTGAATGTCGTAACTTTCGATCTGGATCTTCATCTAGTAATGTTTATTATTCTCCACCCTGATTTCTAAAGTTACCTTTATATTATGCGCGATTTAACACTGGATAATTTTTCTGTTTAAAAGTATTAAAATGATTCTCGTAGCAGATGTCTTCCTTAACGCTTTTATCTATCTCAGACATAAGTGTCAGTGTTTTCCCTTTATTTGTCAAAACTATTGAAGTAAATTAATTTTTATTTTTATATTTTCATACTTTATAGAAAGATTTGTAATTTTTAAGTTCACAAAACCTAAAATATTGCAGAATGAAGGCGATCCAAGTTTTAAAGTTGTACAAACTTTTAGCATATTAAATATTTATTAATCGATGACATTTCATATGAATGAATATGTTAAATTATATTGTATTATAAAAAATCTAATATAATTAAAAAGTATAGTAAGTATATCCTTTTTTCGAGACTTAAGTGGAAAACTTCACGCCGAAGAGTTGTAATAACAAAAAAGCTATTGTTATAATACTCTTTGTACAGATATAAGCATCTTTCATTAATTTTTTATAATGAATATAGATAGAAAATATGATAAGGTGGACGACCAAACTGAATAATTTTATTTTTATAATACCGAAGCTTTTTAATGTCTATCAGCCTATTAAATAATTGAACATTTAATAACTACACAGAACAAACAAAGGATCAAGATAATTGAAAATTATTAATAAAATAGTATATAGCGGGTTTCTCAACCAGAAATTTGGTTTCGAATTATCGCAAGACCAACAACATAAGTTTTAACATTCAGTTGACGCATTTGTAGTAATGCAATGATGACTGTTTCAATAAATTCAATTTCGCACGAAAATCGCATTAAAATAAATAAAATCCACTACGAAAATGGTGGTTCTGTTAAAGGTATTTTTTTATTAAATTCGTATTATTGTCGGACAACATAATCGTCCTTCTGAGACAGCTATTAAGAATTTAGTCGTTAAATTTGTTTCAACAGGGTCGATACAAAATGTGTGAACATCAAGGCGTGTTCTACCATTCCAACGGGTTGTTTAACTGAAAACATCGCAGCCGTGAGCCACAGTGTTGAAGCAGATCCAAATTTGTTAATTTCTCGACGTTCTCAACAGTTTTGATTATCCAAAACCACCACATGACGAATTTGGCTATAAAGCCTGGATTTGACTATAAATCCTTACAAGGCTCAACCAGTGCAGGACTTGAAGCCGACCGAACAACCGGCTGAAAAAATCATTTTTGCATACGAAGCCCATTTTCACTTGTTTTGGTTTCTGAAAATCCTAGAGCGATTATTGAGAAGCCATTATCTGGAGGTGTAATTGGACAGTTTTTTTTTTCAAAGATGAGGCTGGAAATGCGGTATTGGTCAATGGATTATGCTATCGCGAGATGCTACGAACTCAAATTTAACCTATTATTGACGACGTGGCTATCACTGAGATGTAGTTTCAACAGAACGATGCCACATATCACAGAGCCAATTAAACGATCAATGAGATCCCGATTTCACGACAATTAAAAATTAAGTGGCCAGCCTGTTCATCTGATTTAACACCTCGATTATTTTTTGTTAGGCTATTTTAAGGACAAAGTCTATACGGAGCCAATCGAATCGATTTCAGCCTTAAAAGAAAGAATCGACATCTGTCTGTATGGTCGTGGTGGACATTTGCCAGATATCATTTTTCATTTATTATTGCCGAATTTTTCTCTTCATAATACAAGAAAAATTTGAAACATCGTAATCTTAATTTTCTTGTTTTATTTTCCTTTAGAAAACAAGTTTCTTGTGTTTTTTTTTGATGAAACAGGTGGTGAAAGTAGAAGGATATTTACGGAAATTAACTGTCGTATAAGACAGCACAGTGACTAGTGACCATGCCTTCATCACTGAGCAGCCCCACCTACAGTCAATTTTCATTTTTGTGGTGACAAAAAAACCAAGGTCTTCGTTGGGAATCGAACTCACAACCCCCATACTTATAAGCTAGTACACTACCTACTACAGGTACCCCTGTAAGCTAGTAGGTGAAAATGTGTGAAATACCCTTAAAATTACTATTAAAATGGTTAAAGCTAAAATTTTAAAAATATGTATTTAGTGTTTGGCTCATCAACACCCACAAATACCATAAATACCTATTTAAGTATTTAAGTAATAAAATAATAAAAAAGGATTTATAATAACTGCCAGCCATTGTTTAACAATTGTTAAAAATTTAAGCTTAATAAATTTTGTCATTAAAACTTTAGCCAAATTATTATAAGCATTTTAATATATTTATGTATGTACAAATGTATTTAGAAAATACAATATTTAAATTATAAGCGTATGCCAACAATTTCCGCTTCCTTTTTCCGGTTTGCCAGTTAATCAAGCATTTGGCGCCAACTCAAACATCATTATCATCATCCTTGCATCATTTGAATGCAACAATAATTGTATTGTATTCCACTTAACATTTTCTATTCTCCATGCATTAAAAGTATTTTGTATTTTGGTTTGTACTAAACCCTGTAAAAATTGGAGAACAAAAAATATTAAAAAGAATAAAAAATATCATAAAAAAATATGTTGAAATAAATTGCAATGTACAGATGTTGCATGTAAATTAATTTTATTAACATATAATGTTAAAGTATATTTTTTTTAAACAGCTACGAGGGTTGAATGACAAAATGCATTTATTTATAATATCTTGTGGATATGATTTAAGTAATTAATCACGAATTTTTTTACACAGTTTTGTAAATCTTACTTAAATATTTAATTTAATAAGAGTAATTTAAATTTATTGCTTTTCGTTGTCAACAATAATCAAATTTTTTGTACCACAGTACCTGGGATAAAATCGAAAATTGTGGACATTATTATGTTTTTTACTGATTTTTACTTTTCATGATAATTACGCGTATAACTAGTTTGTAGTTTTTAAATTTAATGCAGATTCATAAGAAAAAATTAAATGAGTCAGAACTCATAAACTCAAAACTATTATTTTCACTACAATGACTGTCTATCTGTTTGACCTTCCACCTGTGTGTCTGAAACAACCCTCTTTTGGAAAAATCATAATATGTAGACTCTTAACATTTGAACAGAAATCTTTTTAATATAACTGCTACAACAACGCTAAAAGGTACTCCTTGTTATTTTTTAACTGTAATAAGAAGACAAGTCAAATTTGCACACTGTATATCCTATTTTTACTTAGATTTTTAATGAATCTAATTGTAGCGATAGCACTTGTCAAGCGCTAATAATTCTTTCAATTTTTTTTTTAATTCTTTTCCATTTTTTAGTGTTCTGAGAAAAATTGTTAAAAAAAATCTTTTGTTAGTAAAAAGTTATTTAAAAATACGTATTTTCTTTTTGAGTTATTCACAAAGTAGTAATCAAAAGTATAAATTGTTTATCCCGATCTTTTTAGTAAAATATGCCAAAAAAAATCTATACAATTTTTTTATTAATTTTCGAATCGTAGACGTGTGAAAACCAGCACGTAATGATTTTAATAAAAGATTTTCTACTTTCAGTTTGCTGCTATAAATCAATTTATGTTAAACAAAGGGTTTTTCAATAAGAAGTTTGTTTTTTGAAACAAAATAAAATAAAAAAATTAAATTAAAATGATTCAAATTTTTATTGTATTGCGTAGAGGAACGTTCGGCAATTATGAATGAAAAATGATATCTGGCAAATGTCCAATACGACCAAGCTGATGGATGTCGATTCCCTCATCAAAGTTTTAATCACTTTTTGGTAAAATTGCGGTCCTATTTTATTAATTACATCACGGATTTTCAGTTTTAATGTCCTTAACATAGCCCCATAGCCGATTGCCGTGAATTTATGTGGTCGGAAAATAATAAATTGATAGTTTCATTGGCTGTGTGACATTTGAAACGAGATTTCAGTGATATCCAGGCTGAAATTGAGTTGTTAGCATCTCGTCACGGCGTGTTCCATTGACCGTTACTGCATCTCTAGCCTCATCTTCGAAAAAAAAAATCACGCCAGCAGAGGACACCATAGAGTGACAGGTTGAATATACATAGGCTTTTCAATAACCGCTCTAGGATTTTGAGAAGCCCAAATGCCACAATTTTGTTTGTTGACATACCCTGACAGGTGAAAATGGGCTTTGTCTGAAAGAAGGTTTTGTTAGAAAAACCTGCCGCTTGTCCCTGAATGAATTGAGCGAATCTACGGCGATGTGAATGCTCGGTCCGTTTCAACTGCCGCACCAGTTGAACCTTGTTAGGGTTCCCAGTCAAATCCTTACGCAAAATTCGCAATGAGGCGATTTTGGATAACTCCAATTGGTGAGAGCGACGAGGAATTGACAAATTTGCACCCGCTTCAACACTATGGTTCACGGGTGCGATGGTTTCAGTTGAACGACTCGGTCGAATGGTCGAACACGTGTTGGTGTTTGCACATTTTGTATCGAGCATGTCGACTCAAATTTAACGACCAAAATCCTAACAGCGTACTCAGAAGGACGATTATGATGTCCGAAAATATCACGAATTTTACGAAATGTAAACCACCATTTTCGGAGTGGATTTTAATTATTTTAGTGCGATTTTCGTGCGAAATTGAATTCCCGGTAACAGTTGCTAATACATCTGCTACGAATATGTCAAAAAAAAAAAATAATTGTTAAAACTATCATGTTGTTGGTGTTGCCACAATTGAAAAAGCCCAACCCATTTTTGGAAATTTTTTGACACTTTTGTAGGAATCGTGTAAATTTTAATTTTTTTACTTATCTATTCTTGTCATAACTTTCTTTAAGATTTAACAATTTTGTCGACAGTAACTTTTTACATGTACCTTATGATCCCGTTTATTTTAGTTGGAGAGTAGAGCGTCCTGTTCATTTCAATCAATCAATATTCATTAATAATTTTATTGAACATTTTCTTTAATCTTTCATATGTTACGTTAGACATCTTTAAATTTTATTTCACACCCACCTCTTTAAATAATTTGTGTAAGTTGTATGTAGCATTCATATATGCGTTCATATTCAGATATTAGTTATATAAGCACTTTATGCTTAGGTCTACTTATAATATAGCAACAACATATGTATATGCAGAAAGTATTGTATTGTTTTATGCTTTTGTTAGTGTATAAAAGTATGTGTATGATAAATTTATTGTGTGGGTGCAATGACTTTATTGTTTTGTATCTCTTATTTTTTTTTCCTTGATAGCATTTAACTGGTATTTAATGTGTGACTGTGACTGTGACTTTGTTTGCTTGGAAGTATAATGTTACGAATATATGTATAGTTGTTGATTTAAATATTTCATTATATAATATTTATTACATAAATTTAATTCATATAGACATTATTATACACTTCGTAGACACATATAAAAACACACTTTAAACATTTACAATCTATTTTAATCCTATTTCACCCACTTATATTTTCTTATATTTTCCCTATTATTTTTAGAGAGAATGTCTGTGTGTTTGTTTGTTGTTGAAGTTATATAAAAGAATTGAATGGCAGTCCTACTGCCAACTTAAGGATTTTCATTGTGTCTAATCTCATAGTCGACATTTTAAAACTCATGATACTTATGCTAATACGAATAATAATGCCAATATTTACGCCAGTTTTTTTTTTTTTGTTATTTAAATAAGTTGCAGTTTAAAATATCTACATCTTTTTGTTTTTATCTTCAAATAGGCAAACAAGTTATCGTGGTTTAACTATTAACATTTCTTTGTTTGTTGTTGCAAAAAAAAATTATAAAATTTTTGCCAAAAATGTAAATATTATTATGGTGATAGAGCTTACAAACTTTTGCAAAATAGCTGAACAGAGCCAAATAACACGTTACTGAGTGGCAATTTTAAGAAATTATTAGAAGAAGAAAAAAACATCGAATCAAATTATTTAATTATTAAACCTTTAAATTTGAAACTTTGGCTCGACTTGTGAGCCAATCATCTAAATTTTAATGATATTGAAGAATACAATTTTGGAAAAAGTAAGTGCATTCGCTCAAAGAAGTTTACATCTTCAGTTTGAAGGAAAAACGCATTGCGTAGAGCAGAATTCAAATATATTTGAATTTTATTTTTTCGGCATTAAAGTGACCCACTGTAATCGATATAATTTTCGTCACCCAATTATTTTTATGACTTATTTTCTTGGCTTTGCAGCAAAATATCTTATATATAATTATGTTAGCCAAATGTTGTTTAAATATATGAAAATTACATCAGTTATTCTTTGTGAAATTATATTTATGTTTATTATTTCATAAATTGGAACAGCATCTCTTTTGGCTAACAAAGTTAAGTTTGTTTTAAATATATAAATAATAATAAAAATAAAAATATCTATTTTAGCTACAGAACATATAATTAAAAATGTAAATTTATAGTTTAAAAGGGTTAAAGATCATAAGTTTATTCAACTTGCTAACTGAATATCAGCTGCTCGTTATCCAACACCTTTCTACAACATTATTGACCTGTAAGTTATACTTTTATTTTCGTTTTTTATTCTGTAAGGTGATGATAGAGATGTCAAAAGGTTATCAAAATTTTGTTGCGTAATGTAACCTGTAGTTTTTGTGTAAAACACTTTTCCTAAAGAAGCAGCAGGATTGTGAAGGAATGTTGTGTGCAAGTGTTCCTGTTAAAAATTAAAATTAAAAAAAATGATAACGAAGATGATTTGTTCAAGTGTTAAAAGTAAAATATTATACGAAATAAGCTATTGCATAAAAACGGTAGTTTTCTAAGAAATCTTATAAACACAAAACAACAACAGGTTTTTTTTTAAATCTACGAAATAACCTGAACAACATAAAACAAAAACTACTAACACAGAACAAATACACAACCAAGCAAGCGCCTACACGGAATGTTAATAAAAATAATGATATGAGTTGATGTTATAGTAGAATATTTTTGAATCGCCTAAAACAGCACCACTTGCTGGGTAATGAATTAATTCAAGTTGAGACCTCGTTGAGAAAAGACAGCAAAATAATACAACATATTTTTAAGTATTACAGTGGTGAAGATGCCATGGTTTAATTTTATTTAAAACTCTAAAGTGCTGCGTAATTATTTTGCAATAAGAGAACACAATGTGACAAAACGTTTAGTAAAATTTTCTTATATTTTTTCAATGTCAATGTTTTGTAGTTTTTATTATATCCAATAAATTTTCTGAAATCTCTGGCGAACTGGTTATAGTGATCAATTCGTCCACCTCTTGCTAAATATTCTTATACATCTCTTCGAGGTTTCTCCATTGCAATATAAAAAGAAAAGTTTTTAAGAGGTTTTCTATAAGTATCAAATGTTAAACAACCAATTTCTCGTGTTAATGTGATGTGAAGGATATGCAACTTTCTGTTCTGTTCCTTTTATCATTGTGTACAAACAAACCTTCCAACGAACACACATACCTGCATAATAATAAAAGACGGAAATATTAAATTATCCACCATTAAATGATATTCTACCTACATGAGTAGGTACGGCCCTAATGAGAGAACTATCTAAACCCGAACACTGACACACCAGTAAATTCTAGAACACGGCTTGAAAATGATGTCATTACAACAAAAATACGGTTTACACCGAAAGGCGTGATAACAGCATAATAAATTATTTACAAAATTAATATCGTATTGCAGTGTGACTGTTAGGTTAATGATGCAGTCACATAAGTATTGTAATAAAGCTGTCATAATTTCCGGCGCACTTGCATAATAAGTTCATGTTACATTTCCCACAAACAGGTGAAGTAAACAACAGCCAAGTGCTCTGCAAAATAGTGCAACGATCAGCATATTGTGCCCCAAATATTTATATTAAATAATTATAATTTAAATTTATTAAAATAAAAACAATATGAATCGAATCATATATCTGTATGGTCCCCATAGCTTTAAAGCTTTATAAGCATATTCAATGTGTTAATATATTAGACTAAGTATAGAAATAAGTTGTTGAGTATAAATAGAAAAACACTCAACCTAATAGCATATGAGCAACATAATTGTTACAAACAAAACTCTTAGGAGCTTCATTTGGCAAGCTATAAGGCAAAAATTAAAAATTTAAAACAATTTTTAATAATTTTAAAGTGTGTTTTAAGATATATTGAAAATTTCCCAAAATTTATAAATTTTTCACTGAAGTAGAAACGAATTTGTGATGATAAATAAAGATCCCAAATCACCTTTGTCGGTTTTCTCTAATCACCTGGAAAGAAGTTGATAATAACTATTCCCACAATACATTGATTTTGAAACACTTTCACTTGCCGTCTTAGTGTATTGACTGGAGCAGCATTAAAACGATTAACGTATTTTTAGCATTCCAAATTAGTCTATCAGATGAAAAAGTTAAACTGTGTTTATCAATAAAAAAATTCTACTACTTTGTTTTTTATTTAAATCCACAAAAATCTATAAATTCATATTTCGTTTCTAAAACCAAGAAAACCTTATAAGAAATAAATAATTTAAAAATTAAGAACTTTAATGCATTATGTATTACAGGTACATCATTTAACAAACACAAACTTGTAAGTACACACAGATTCCGCAAGAGTTCTGAAAATAACCTAAACTCATTATCAGAGCTTGTTAAAATTGCTCTTTAATATATTTTTAATATTTTCTATCAAATTTTAAAATTTAATTGAATTAAATTTCGGTATTAAAATTAAATCTGTTAAAGACTGTCACTGTTTATTTAAATTATATATCGAAATAGAAATATTGACACCATATGCAAGTGACAATATTCCAATTTATAACAAACATTTATTTCAGTTGAATTAATTAAAATTTAAATCAATATGAAAAATAAATTTTCTTGGAGGTGTGTAGGTATTGGATTACTTTTTCGTTGCAACACAAATATTTTATTTACTTTTATTTGTTTTTAATTATAAATTTCATTAATTTTTTTTTTCTTTTTAGCTTCAACAGTTGCAAGTAAAGTGTTGTGCAGTGAAGAGATATATTAAAATTTATTTTATTTAATTTTATTAAAAAATGTCGTTAATTAATCTACGTTAACTGTACTAGAGTCTATTGAAATATTTTTGTTATACAAAAATTTCCATTTCACTACTGCTCACAGAGATCTTCAGTGATTAACTTGAAAATTAATCCAAATAATCAATTTTTAAAGTCGTACGTTTTTTTTAGTAATTTTTTTATTGTAAAAACCCTAGAATTAAACTTCAATGTAGATATATGCTGAATATTAAACGAAGGTGGTAAGATCTGGAGTTAACATCAAAACAATTTATAACAATATAATATTAATAAAATAACTTTTGGCGTTTTCTGTTCTGAAGGCAACTGTTATTACATTTTTGATCACCAACTGATGTCAGTTACTTGTCAAAATAGAGGACTAAGCGTCTGTCAAAATTTCTCATGACTTTGAAACCTTAAAAGGTTCAATTGGTGCAGGAATTCATTCAAGAATAAGCGGCTGATTTTTCTGAAAATATCATTTTTTCATTTGTCGCATTTGGGTTTTTCTAAAAATGCTAGAGCGATTATTGAGACGCCTGTGCATGCTCAACGTGTCACTGTACGGTACGCTATGTGGTCTGGAGTCGTGATTGGACAGTTTTGCTTTTCAAAAATGAGATTAGAAATATGGACCACGATGTCGCGAGCTGCTTAAAACTTTGTACCTATTATTGACGACGTGGATATAACTGACATGTGGTTTATACAGAACTGTGCCACTTGCCACACTACCAATGAAACGAGCAATTTATTGCAAATCAAACTTGCCGATCGAATAATTTCACGACAATCAGCAGTTAAGTCGCCAGCCAGATCATGTGATTTTATGCGGAGCCAAGCGATCGATTTCAGAATTAAATGAAAGAGGACCGCCGTTGTGCCAAAAAGTTATTAAAAACTTTGATGAAAGAATCGACAACTATCAGCCTGGCCGTGGTGGAGATTTGCCAGATATCATTTTTCATTCATAGTTGCCGAACTTTTCTCTTCGTAATGCAATGCAAATTAAAATCATCTTTATTAAATTTTTTTTTATATTTTGTTTTAGAAAACAAACTTCGTGTTGAAGTAATTTATTAATAAATTACGCACAAAATTGGGCTACCAGCTTTCTTTTTATTATTACAATTTTTTTATTCAAAATTAACCACTGTACAAAGATTTAAATTGATTTTTGATTACATTTCTTTGAGCACAAACATTCCCCTGACACCATGTTATATCTTATGTAATACGATACTTTGCAATAATTATTCTCAAAGCTGCAACATATTCTGGTCCGCAACTAATTTTTACATTACACTGTTTTATATTTACTAATATATATATATATATATATATATATATATATATATATATATATATTTTATATCTTAAACCTTAAACAAAAATATCAAAACGAAAAAACACCAAATGTCAGTTATTAATTTTAATCAAAAATTATTTATTATCAAATCAAATATAAAATTGTCATATTTATTCACAATACATTGCTGGCGCATTTGAAATTATATATGAATATTTAAAATAAAATCATGAAAGGAAAAAGAGCACGTCTCTTTTAAAAATTTGTGGAATCATATCCGTATATTTACTTTATATTTTTTTTTTATAAAATTTATTTAAAATTTTTTTAACCTTCTGGCTTTAATGACATTTGCAGACTGGCTTAAGTGCAGAGTTGAACGATGATTGATTGTTTTGCAATTGTAAGTACTTTCTGTTAACGTTAGACGGTCTTTAAATTCTATTGCTGGTTTGCTGTTTTGTATAAAATTATATATTTCCAGCGCTTTCGTCGATGTTTCCCTATTTGAGTAATAAATAAATAAATATGTCACACAAAAACTGAAGCAAATAAATATAAATTAAAATAGTATTGATTTGTATTGGAAAAATACAAATCAAATGGCTACCCTGACCAGAAAAAGTCAAATTTTCACAAAAAAAATAATTAAATTACAAAACAACCAGAATTTTCAATTAAAAGAAAGATAATTTATATAAAGTCGTTTGTCACCATGAATGCCGAATTGAATGGCCAAAATTTGCTACAAAATTATTTTGCTTTTTTCGTCTAGTGCACACTGAAATGGCGTTCCTTTTTCTTTTTTTCGACAGATTCTAAAAATATTGAAGAATCAAGTAATTCTACGTTATTTTGAAACTTTTTTACCACTTAGTGCACCTCATTTTCTTGCAAGACCATGGTTTACAAAATCAATATTTTTACTTATTTTGTTTATTTTAAATAATTCGGTCAGTTTATTTTACTATTTTTATATAAATCTTCTTTATATAAATCTTTAAGAAGTCATTGCCATTTTAATTTTTGGTCTCTTTGTCATGCTGAATGCACATAGCCTTGCTGCGGTAGCACAGCGAGTTTTTCGTAGCACACAATAGACTGAAGTTAGCTAAACTTGATAGATATGCTACTGCGTACATGTTCATTATTTTATATGTAGAACTACAACTTCTAGACTGACATGTCGTCATGCACGCTTTTAGCTACGGTCTTATAGAATTAGAATCATTGTATCGACACCTTCATTGTTATGGTTGTATTTTTTTTTCGCTCGGATCAGCACTCACGGGATGACCCCTATTCATACGGTGCATTGTACCAGAACCAAGAAATTGTATTATGGGGAGGAGGAAGGAGGAGTTGTTTTTGTGGACATTCGATTTGAATTTCTCTACATTGAAAGTGACAGGAAATACCTCTGGATAGGGTTTATTCCACATACGAACTGTTCTCTTGTTTTCCCTGTAATGCGTAGTACGGCCAATCGACCACAAGTGGATGCAATCTCAATGCAAATCGAGTCAAATGCGAAAACGTGCGAGTTTCCCTGATTTCGTTCGAGCACTTACCATTATAGTAATGATGAAGTACAACATACATTGCGTCGTTGCTGTAGGAAGTCAATAGAGTTGGATACCATACCGCCCCCAATGAAGCTCTTGGCTCTCTTCTGTACACGGCCGAGCAACTCCAAAATAAGCGACGGCCTGTATTCCATCTCTGGATGAATATATGTGGTACAAATAGTACGAATACCGGATGGAGTGAATTATCTCTTATACCGTTTTAGGCCCGTAGAAGCTTCTTTAGAAACCTGAAAAATCTGTTTAGGCCATCAAACATCACATTGAATTTTCACGTCAAAAATATCAGGACCTTCGGATTCCGTAATACCTATATCACTAACACTAACAGGTGCAGCACCATTTCCAAACATAGATCTATGCGTAAGTATGCACAATTTCGTTTTAAGGGCATTTAAATCGACTCTATTCGCACGACCCCATTCGGAGATTGTTGCGAGATCGTAATTGAGCGTATTATTTATGTTCCGCCTTTTAGAAAACTCATCTTCAACTGGTTCGCTCTATTACTTATTAAATACGAATGACAAATGGTGCTGCCAGCTGCAAAACAGTAAATAGTGTTAAAAGTTTGACAAATCAGGTCATTTAGAAAACTGAGAAATAAAGTAGGAGAAAAAACGGAGCCTTGCGGTATCCCTGAATTAATCGTGAACTGGTCAGATGAAATCCCATCTATAACACCTCGTAAATTCCGATTCCTGAGAAAACTCGATATAAATCTGTAGAAAATACCACCGACATCAAAAGTTACTAGTTTTGACAGAAGTGTATCATACAACACTTACCTTACTTTCTGCGGCCCAAGAAACTTGTTAACGTTAAAATCTGCTAAAACTTTTTTAACCATTCGAGCTCGAAGGAATATCTTCGGCAAAGTAACAGGTATCCTAACGAGCTTGAGCCGCCGTTGACTCCTTTACGGCAAATAAGAATTATTTCCAAATACATATACCAGCCAAAAGACTAACTTTATCAACCAGGTCAGGGAATATTTGATTATTCTCTAAAAGAGAATAACCAAATATTATTCTCTAAAAGAGAATAATCAAAGAGAGGTGTACAAACACTAACTTCACACTTTTGGGGATATGAAGTAATAAAAAGATCGACTGTGTTACTCTGGTACCGTTCAATATAAGGATTGTGTGTTTGCTCATTCGCTAATTGCACAAGGTGATTGTGTGCGGCGAATAACCCAACATGCTGACCCTCTGTAGTTGTATGCCCCGAATGGTGAAGCCGAGAACAGTTGTAAACATTGAAATCACGAGCAACTATAGAGAAACCTGAAATGCAAGAACTGTGATCTAATTAACCCAGAGACAGCTAAATTCAGGATCTTATGTGCCCAGTGGTTGCTGGAACTGGTAGACAACTTTATTGCGTATATATAGTGCAAGGCCCTGATGAAAATTAAAAAGCCTATGGATCAGCATTTTCAGACAACTGACTCTCACAAAAAGCTAAAATATCTGTCCGGTGGAGACATAAACAGAAAAAGTAGTACTGTCATAACTAAGCAAAAATTAAAATTCAACTGTCCGTCCTACTATACTTTGAACAATGCAACAACTTCTGCTTTGACAACTCAGTGATCAGTGCCAGGCCTTCTTCACAGATAGTTCAACAATTGGACATGCCACAGAAATCAATTACAATCGAACGTTATTTTAATTCCTCAAACTGATTCTTCGGAAAACGCAAAACATAAAGTTATTCGAAAAAATTTATTTATATACTAAACTATTAGTCGAAGAAAAGATTCTAATTGGTATAATTGAAAATTAGTCTAGAAAAGTATTAAAATATCGCGGATATTTTCTAAATACTACTCCGAGATATAAAAGATGTTAAAAAGTGTGGAAACTTTAAAAATGTAGTTTTCCTAGTAGCCGAAATAAGATTTAAGTTAAACTCTCCCTTAACAGTAAAAATAAAGTTTCAACTAGTCAGGCAACTGTATTAACGACAAAATAACAAATTACAAGTCGTGAATTATAGATATTAAATTGAACCCGCTGAATAATGTGCACCAATAATGTACCAAAATCGATCTCAATTTGTTAGACAGCGTAATGTAACAGTAAATAATAAGTGTAAATAAAACTTTAAATTAGTTACTCATTTGTATTCTACATTGCTAAAATAACATAACGTTTAACAACATTAACATTTAAAGAAATTCTTAAAACTAGGTCAGAGTTAGCATAATTTGATCTCAGTACATTAACTGCCAATATATTACAATAGCACATACGACGAAATGCTTTATTAGAGCAAATCTAATAGTATAGGATGTTAGAAATAATGGATTCGATTTGTATGCCTCGAAGATAAAATAACCAGAACTTTTTTTTGCTTTTACTATAGACCTTATAAATTGTATACTAAATTATTGAGCCATACTCCAGAATAGGTCTGACAAAAGAAGTAGAAAAATAATTTGTGATATATGGGCCACTAAACTCTTTCCCCTAGCGTTCTATAAATCGCAGAACTGCACGTAAATAAATATTTCATTTTTAACTTAATAATTTTTATAGTTTTTTTAAACAATCTTTTTTATCTTTAATAAATATCTTTTTTCTTTTTTAAGATTTTTTTATATATTTTTTCTTCTCGATATTTCGCTTTCCTTTGGAAAGCTTCTTCAGGAAAAAGAAAAAAGATATTTATTATTTTTAACTTAAATAATATAAATGGTTCCTATCATAAAAATAAAATAAAAACATTAACCTGACGGTGAACTAGAAAAAAGCGTCTACCCGAGTTAGAGACTCCAACTCCTTGTCCTTTTGCATGCGCAAGCTAGGACATTTGATGTTAAACCTGCATTAACATCCCTTCAGAGCTTTATTCAAAGAGTGATTAAACCACAGCTTCCACATTGCTCCTCAACCAATAACCATAACAGGGCCGTAGCCCTCCAAGTAACTAGTTCCTGTGGTAACAGTTTGTGCCTATTAAGTTCACTGGTTGGACTTTGAAAGTCCTGTGTGTCTTCCAGTTTCGGGCTTCATTTACCGCAGACGACTGGCGCCGCCTTTTTCCCCCGAAATCACATGTCAAGATGGGGAAGAGATAAATCAAGGCTGCGTATTTCTGGGTGACGCCTAGAGAAGCATATCTACACCTGCGGCACAGAATGTTGTTCTTCTATTCGTTTGGAGCTATAACCACCTCCAAATATTTCCAAACATAACAATATTAAATTTTGTTGCTAGCAGGATACTAGTCACCTAATGTCATGTAAATGTAAAAATGGAAATATAGCAAACAAATTCTCAATCTTGTTTTATACGCACTCAGTGCGTTTTATAGTTTCATTTGTTGACAATTTATTTATTAATTATACGCTTAGTTATAACATTTTTTTGTTTTGTATTTATTTGTTTTAATTTTTATTTGCCAATGGTCTGGTTTTCAATTGAAATAAACAAATGTACACAAATTTATTTGTTTAATCCGCAGAGAAATATAATTTTTTAAATTCAATTTTTTTCTATTTTACTTAAATACATGTTGCTTAAATCCTTTAAATTAAAATAATAATAATAATAATAATTAATTCAGCAATTTACAACCATGCGGATGTACTTATTTGTACATAAAATAAAAAAATTTTAAATTTTTATTTTATTTGATTAAACTATCGATTACATAACATACATGCATATATAATCTCACAATTAGTTTTAGCAACTTAAGTGACACTATTAACAAATAATGTTATTTATCGCTGCAGAAAAAGAAGTTTACCGGATCATATTCAAAGTGACACGAATATATTTGCGAAAAGAAAGATATGGATCGCAATAATAAAAAATCTTAGGTTTGTGGGAACCGATAACTTACTTTCTGAAACAAACTATAACTCAATTTACGAACCTAAGTTTAACAAAAATATGTAATTCTATTACACACTATTCAGATATTACAAAAAAAAAACTTTTACAGCTATCGGTCTAAATAAAAGAGTTATTCAAACTATAAATTTAGTTATCATACCACCTGCATCTTATTATTTTGAAGTTCATCTCATTTTTACGTTTTTGGCTTAATTTTACAAGTACTTTCTTCATTAGCAGATTGCTGTCATTGTTTTGTTAAGCCTTATCACAAGTGATCTATCAGGCAGGAATATTATGCAAATAAGCTAAATTTAACGTTTAACTAAAAACAAAACTCAATTAAAAAGTTCATCCTAGGATAACGTAACTTTAACCAATATTTCTTTATTTTTTACCTACAGTAGGTATATGCAAATATGCACCCTTTAAAAATAGGTGAGAAAAATATTGTTACGGATGCGTATAACTTAAGTTTTAAAAGAAAATAACTACGCATTAAAGTAAACGAAATAACTGGGTCTGCTGTTCACAAACTGCGTAGTTTTCTAAGAAAACTTATACATGCAAGACAACAACCAATTTCTGGTTACAAACGGTGTAGAAATCTTATACACGCAAGACAGCAACAACTATCTTAAAATAAATTCCATTAAAAATTTTCAACAGGATAAAAACAAAAACACACATAGAACAACAGGCGCCTATACATTGAATGAATAACATTACAATAACAAAGGAAGTAGAAAATTCTAGCGGACATATATAGAAGACAGTATCTGAGTTATCTAGTTAGTTAAAACATCAACCTCGTGAAGAAAAGACTTACATTTTTAGTAAATTGCTCTGTAGTGTCAACGTACAATCTTATATTAAGTTCACACGAACGCGTTTAAACATAGTGTTTTAAAACTTAAACACAACCGTTCACACTATAATTGTGATGTTTAGGACTGACGTTTTATCTACTTTTTGTACCTTAAAAATGATTTTTTATAATAAAAACAGCCAAGGTTTTAGTTGGGAATCAAATCCAAAGCCCCAGACTGATTAGCTAAGTACACTACCTTCTAGCATACAGGGGCAAAAACGCACTGAGTACATCTGAAAATTACAGTTGCATTTGCCATTTACGTGTTTAACGACGTGTTTAAATCTATAACAACTCATTTGAGATGTTTAATAAAACTCGTCAATGTATGGTAAAACATCTTAAAATCGACGAGTTTAATTCTTAACAATGCTGAGACTTAAGTACTTAAGTTTCAATCAACAACCTGTATAATATCCGTGTGCTTTTATTTCTTCATAAAATCACAAAATGTTATTGATAACATTAGGTTTCCCAGATCAGTTAGGGGAAAAGGATTATAATTCCTTTACACCGTTCTCTTGCATCTGAATGTCAGTTTGTCATACGTGTCTCTGAAATGCCCATCCTCAAGCAACACAACTTAATAGCATTGCAAAATGCTTTAAATAGTTTTTATTTATTTATTCTCAATATAAATAATAAATACTTCTACCATTACCCAAATAATTTATGCTTATTTTGTCTGAGTATATATAATTAATGTATTTGTCCTTTTAATTTAATTTATCAATAGATAGTTCCTATACTCTAAATATTAGATTTTATCTTGTTGGGCAGGTTTTGGACATTAACTGAGTTCTTTATTAAAAATATACCAATTGTGGAAATATACTTGGTGTTTGACCATCTAAACCCAATTTCTCTAGATAAAATTCTTGTAACTTTTTAGCTTTCAAACTAAGACAACCTCTCATCAAAATTCACTAATTTGAAGACGTTAAAAAAATTACAGATATCATTACCTTCTTAGGTATAAAATTATTTGAAAATGTTTCATTCATGGACTTGTATAAACAAGACTTGGTCTTACACTTACTTTTATGAAAACACTTTAGTTTTCACTGTTAAAAATTGCGTCTTAAACAATTTTACCTTCTTGATATTATTTGATACAATCAACTTTATTTTTTTGGATTATTCATTTCTCAAAAATTGGGTTTCATATAAACGCAGTTGCTGAGAACGTCGAGGAGTTGACAAATTTGGATCTGCTTTAACACTGTTGCTCACGCATGCGATGTTTTCAACGGTCGAACACGCGTTGGTGTTCGACCGTTTAACTGATGCTCAAATTTAACGACCAAATTCTTAATAGAGGTCTCAGAACGACGTTTTCGTTGTCCGAAAGTATCACGAATTTTACGAAATATAACTTTAACAGAACCACCATTTTCATAATGAATTTTAATTACTTTAATGTGATTTTCGCGCGAAATTGAATTCATCGTAACAATTGCCAATGCATCTACTACGAACACATAAAAAAAAATATGGTCTTGCCATAATTAAAAAGCCAAGTTTTTGTTGAAAAAACCGATAATTCTTTAACATAATGCTTTATTCTTAGCTAAATTTATCTTTATCTCCGTAAGGATAGTAATCGTTAACTTTTTCTAGATGCTTGAAACATGTTTTGCGATAAGAGAACAATCATGGATAAAAATTTGCTTTTGTTAAAAAAACCGGCGAAAGAGTTTAACAATTAATGGAATAAACCTGATTTCAATTATTTTAAATAACATGCAATTATTTATAATAATAATTATAGTTCTAATCGAAAGATATCTCAATATCAAAACACATCGCAATAGTGTCCCAACGTTATTTTAGTATGGAGAATTAGCAGATCATTACACGTAGAACTATCTTTGTAAAAGCAAATTGTTTTTTTAAAAATACATGAATCATGTAGGCCGACGTCCATTTACTGATATTTTTTTTTTTAAAAAACCTTCCTCTATTAGAAAGTAAAGAAGTAAGGTCTTAAGCAATTAATTTGGCTGTTATTCTTTTATTTTTGAATAGGGACGATCTGAGCTATTTTTTATGCACACGGATAGTAAGAATTGTTTAACGAACTATTTAATATAATAGTAGGGTACTCAAAAGCTTTAACTGGAAATCTTCTTGTTATATTTCTTGTTATTTATTATTCTAGACATTCTAGACATGTTTAGGAAGGAACTTAAGTCTATAATATATTTAAATTAATATTAGTTTAAGCTTGCTTTATCGCTTCTTTAATTTTCTCACATATCTTCGAAATATCCCTGTTTAGAGGAGAACTGTAAAAAAACAGATGTAAAGTGATTTTTCACAATTTTTCAATAATTTTTATACCGCCTATGGCACATCTTTTGTCAAGGAATGATTTTTTTCCTATACTGGGTTTTCCCTCTTATAACAAATTATTATTCAAATGTGCATGCTCCTGTTCAATTTGTTGTCGTATCAAAATCTTAATGAAATAAATTTGTTTAGAAATCTGTAAATATTGTGGATTTCTGCTATTTAAAGTTTTGGAGTAATGTAGAGAAAATGAGCTTAATTAAGCTGAAAAACTCCGAAATACTGAATTTAAAAAAAAAATGATTTTTATAAAGAGTAAAACCCTACAGGTAATTTTTAACACTATGTAGGCTCTTGTATTAGATAGTATGGTCTAACACTTGAATGTCGATAACAGTGCGCTCCTCCATTGGTAATAAACTTGGCTATCGTATAATTTTATATTAGACACCGCGTTATCGATTTCAACTGTAAATTTCAGAGAATTCCTTATACAACAACCTTATTAAAATGGCAATTTTATTAAAGAAAATTTTGAGGAAACATGTTACGAATATGTCTTGCTTAAGTTTAAAATAAAACAATTAAGCAATAAGGAAAACTACTGGTTACAAACTGGTTACACACACACACACACACACACACAACTACAATTGATAGGCTGTTTACTAACTGCCTGGCATGCTGCTTATCATTTAAACGCGCAAGACAAAAACTAATTTTACAACAATAAATATACAGTTGTTTATCATCGGCGTAGTTTTCTAAGAAACCCTTGTTTTACAAAAGCAACAACAAATGTATTGAAATAAATCCCAAGCAGAAACCTTATCAGCATAAAAACAAAAACAACTATACGCACAGCCATAAAGGCGCCAGGAGAGTAGAAGATTCTTACATCTTCTAGAATCTAATTGGACAAGTATAAATAGGGGAAGCGTCTAAGTGGATAATCAATCAGTAAATTAAACCTCTACAGTGAAGACGTGCATTTTTAAGTAAATTGCTCTGTGTCAACTTGTGTAGTTAAAGTAAATAATAAAATTGTTATTATTTAAAAACTCTAAAACTGGTGTTAATAATTTTGCAATAAAGAACTCACAACAAAAACGTTTATAAAAGGTATAAACGTAACAATATTTTTTTTTTTTTTTATTTTTTTTTTATTGTTTAAAAATCTTCTTAAATTTATTAGGTACAATGTATGAGATTTTACTTAAAAGTACTACAACACTTAGAGTCTATCAATTGAATATAAAAACTAATAATAAAGCACAGTGTAAAGGAAAGTTGTTCAAAAACCTCAAACGTTCATTAGAGATGTTTAATAAAATTTGTAAAGCCATCACTGAATGTATTCTTTTGTTAAAAAGAGTTTCAGTGATGTCTTATTAAATTTCTTATTATTTCAAAATTAGACGATCTGCATTTTTCGTTGAATGACAGCGTCAGATCCCTGCTAAACGTACTTATCATTTTGTACCTGAAATTGCTATGTAATAATTCGGTGGGGTATCTACGTGGTAGATTGTGTATTATTTTCAGATTTTTGTTCTGAATAATTTGGAGCTTTTTTGTGTGTGTCTTAGCAGTCTTGTGATACCATACTTGGCAACCGTAGGTCATTATTGGTCTAATGCACATTTTATATAAAAGAATCTTGTTCTTAACATTAAGCTTTGATCTACGGTTAAGGACAGGAAACAGTGCACGGCCACATCTTATTGCTTTATCACAAACGTATTTAACGTGCTGTTCGAACTTTAGTTTTTTATCTAGAATAATCCCTAAATATTTAATCTGATCCTCTATATGTATAATATTTCCACCGAAATGCAGAATTTTAGAGGGGATACGTTTTGGAGACTTATTGTATGGGACTATAATAGCTTTAGTTTTGGCGTCGTTGACCTTAATTTTCCATTTGTCAAAGTACTTTTGGCTTGAAAGAAGGATACTTTGCATTCGCTTCACTATTGCGTTAGAGACTTTGCCGCAACATATAAATGCGCTATCGTCAGCATAAAATGCCGCGTCCTGATTTCTGCCGACTTTAATATCCGAGGTATATAAAGAATACAGTGTAGGCGATAAAACCGACCCCTGGGGTAAACCTGCAGGAATACTTTTTTCAGTAGATAGTTCGTTGTCAACGCATACGACAAATGTACGATTATATAAAAAACTTTTAATAATTTTTGTTAAATACATTGGAAAGTCAAACAAGTTGAGTTTGAATAGTAACCCATCATGCCAAATGGTGTCGAATGCCTTTTCTATGTCGAGAAATATAACGCCGGTGCTTTTACGATTGTTTTTGTTGTTTTCGATAAAGTTAACAACCCGTTTTAGTTGGTGTACGGTGGAGTGTTCTTTTCGGAACCCGAACTGTTGGTCGATAATAAGATTTTTCTGATTGGCAACATTGACTATTCTATTGTGGATAATCTTTTCAAAGATCTTAGCCAGAATGCTTATAATACTGATTGGTCTATAACTGGAAGGAAATTTTGGATCCTTTCCAGTTTTATAGATTGGAACTACTTTTGCTTTTTTAAAACAAGACGGGAAGTGAAAATTATTCAGACAAAAATTGAATAATTTACTTAGTGTTTCATAAAAGAAATCTGACATATTTTTAAGGATAACACTGTTTATTCCATCCAGACCCGGAGCTTTTCCGTTTTTCAATAAGAAAACAAACGATTTTACCTCTTCGATGTCTGTAAGTTCAATACTACTGTCCTGGTGACTTTCGTCTAGGCCTACAACAAAATTTGTTACCCTAGCATTAAAAGGTGACGTATTGTTGATCGTAATTGTATGTGCATTACCAAATGCGTCAGCAAGAGCATTTGCTTTTTCGTCAGCGGTTTTCAACACATCGCCATTTACGAGTAAATCTGAAATAGGTGTATTCTTACCCTTCAACGCCTTTGTTAATTTCCAAAACTTTTTCGAACCAGAGGGCAGTTTATATAAAAATTTTGACCAAGCTTCATTCCTATCTTTATTCAAGTGAAACTCAATTAGCCTGTTCAGCTGCTTCAAGATACAGTTATACTGTAATCTAAGATTTAGATCCCTACACCTCTGAAATTTACGCTTGTATCTATTTCTTTGAGCAATTAGCATTTTTGATGTGTTCGAGATTTCTCTCTGCCAGACATCTCTTTGGACAGACGGTATTTTATTGAAAGCCTCAGTAACAATAGTCGTCAATTTGTTAAAGGACAATTCGACGTCGTTGGGGGTACTCTCTATTTGCCCAATGCCATGGCACCTGATTACATTGTCAGCCCAGTTTCTTATTGCAGGCCAGTTTGCACGGTTATAAAGCGGAACCAGATTCAATATTGCATGGCATTGACCATAAATAGAACACGAAATTGGGGCATGGTCTGACCGTAAAATGCCCTCATGAGATTCCAATGTCGAAAAAGAAATACTCGAGTTAGATAACAGAATGTCTACTGTGGACGGTTGTACCGGGATTAAGTTCTGACCAAATCGAGTAAATGAATTAGGATAGTAAATATAATAATTATTTGAAAGGCTATGCGTATACAGCTCTTTACCAGCAGAGTTGTTAGATACACAGTTCCAATGTGTATGACGAGCATTCAGATCTCCAAATAAGAAGAAGTCTTCTGAAAATTGAGTAAGCCTATCTAGGTCCCTTTTAAAGCACGAACTGTAACCAGGGTTGTACGCAGATATAAAGATTACCGGGCGTCTGTTAATCATGACTTGTATAGAGATATTCTCAATGCACTGTGTCTTAATTTTAGGTAGTAACTTATGAACTAAATTAATTTTTACCGCTATTAATACTCCGCCGCCATGGGATTGACGATCTTCTCGATATACTTTGTATCCACCAAATTGAAGTTTGTGATGGGGTTTTAAAAACGTCTCGTTTAGTAAAAGGATGTCAATCCTTTTATCGTGCAGAACTTGCTCGAGCTGAGAAGCTGCTGAAACATTTGTTATGCCTTGGGCATTCCAGTGCATAACCTGAACATTGTGTATACAAGTGGTATTATATGGCATGTCTAAGCATATTACCCAGCACTCGTAATTTGTCATACTTATTCTGACATCTTTGCAAGGCGTCGACTGCATCAAAAAATATTTGCAGCAGTGTCTCATTCGATATATCATCGTTTGAGCTGTCAAGGTTGTTGTTTTTAATAACCTCTGAATACTGGGAGTCACCATAAGGGCGAGCATCACGAGCTTTAGTTACACGTGGCTGACTAGGCAATTTTGGAAATTTGGCTTCTATGGTGTTGAAATACGACGCATTGGGACGGTTGTTTGGCATTTTCGGCTTAGAGTTAATTCGCTGCCGAATATTTAAATATTCCTGTCGACATGGGCATTTGGGATCGTCAGCTTTGTGATTGACCTGTTTGAGGCCTTTCGTGGCACAGTTGTAACATTTGTAAACAACTCCGGCACCTTGGGTTATTCTATTTACTTTGCAATCAACAACTTTATGATTACCCGCGCAGGCTGAGCACACTGTAGTTCTGTGGCAGTTTTTAGCACCATGACCATACATGGAGCATTTGACACATTGGGTTGGTCCCCTGTTGCTTCTGATAGGCCTTCTCCAGTACACCGAGATGTTACTAAACCATCTTATTTGTAAGATTTCTCTTTTAGATACGTGTTCACGGTTGAATTCTATCATATATATAGCATCATCCAGAGTCGACCTTTTGGTTTTTATTTCTGTAACACTGACAGGTGTTATGTTGTGCCCATCTACAAATTCTTTTTTAATTACATCTACGGTAAATTGAGGCAGGCCGAATAGAACCATTTTAAAATTTTTGACATTTTTAACCTCGTGAGTGTAGAATTTCCAATCTTTATTTTGAAGAATTTTTAGTGCGTCTTCATACAGTTGCATCGTGCTGGACATTATCTTTGTCCCCACAGACATTCGCTTGAAGGTATAGTCCTCGCCTAAAAGCCCGATTACGTCCCAAAATTTATAAGCAGAGTCCACAATTATAGGTGGTACTTTTTCTTTTATGACAATATCGTCATCATCGTCGTCAGTCGCTAGTAGATCGAAACTATTTGCACTCGTGCTGGGTGCATCCCAAGTTTTTGAAACTTTAAATTTGGGTTTGTTACCCCAATCCTTCTTCCTCTTTGCTGTAGCCATTGGAAAAACGTATTCCAAGTTTTGTATCCGTTTTTTACTTTTTGCTGAAAATTTACACGTTGTTTACGCTTGAAGGCAGAGATGCCAGATGAAACGTAACAATATAAAACAAAAGTACTGAATAAGATTTTGCATGTTTAATATTGAATTAAAAAGAAAGTAATTGTTGTATAGAAACATTGTAGTTTATTATATTTTGAATATTATATAACATATGTGTACATATTTATGCCTACATTCAGTGTCACAATTTAGCTTTAGTTTAAAATATATAAAGCTCAACGTAAGGACATGTAAAATAAAAACGAAGTTATCACCAGCTTTTTCCATGATTTTATTGTGTGCAAGTGTGCTTGAGACTAACTTTCTGCAGAAAGCTTAATTTAACAAAGCAATTAACTTTGTTTTTGTTCTCGAAACATTATTCACTAACGCCAGTTTTTATAACTTACAAACAGCTACTGGTAGATTTTTATATTTATTAGATATAAGTTAATGTTCAAAACCTGCACAACAACAAACTGTTTTACATTTAGAATACAGCAGAGTGATATTGATAAATTAAGTTTTAAGACGGCAAATACACGGACCATAGGTATTTAGATATGCGGATATCATTTTCAAGGCGTGTTTTAATCCTACTCCTAAAAATCCAAAGAACTTAATAAATAAAAACTGTAATAAGTTTTTTGCATTCTTATTAAGTTGTTGCGCTTGAGGAAGGATATTTCAGAGACGCGAGGCATTTATGAAAAACTGTCATTCAGATACAAGGGAATGGTGTAAAGAAATTATAAATTTTTTTCCCCTTAATTGATCTGGAAAACCTGATTTTGTTAATAAAATATTGCGGTATTTTCCGAAAAATTAGTTTGTGAAGAAATAAAAGCACATGGCTGCTTTTTCTGAGAAAAGCAAAATTGCTGTATTTGGGCTTCTGAAAATCCTAGAGCGATTATTAAGAAGCCTTTGCATGCTCAATATGTCACTGTGGTGCCTTATGTGGCTCGGAGGCGTGACTGGTTCGTTTTTATTCGAAGATGGATCCCGTTACCGCGAGATATTAACAACTCAATTTTTTCCTGTCATTGATGACGTAAATATCACTGACATATGGTTTCAACAGGACGGTGCCACACAACACACACCAAATGAAACGATAAATTTATTGCAAACTAAATTTCCCGATAGCAAATTTTCACGACAATCTGCAAATGGCCAGCTAGAGCGTGTCATTCAACACCATTGAATTATGTTTAAGGGGCTGTGTTAAGGACAAAGCCTAGACGGAGCCAAACGAATCGATTTCTGACGTTTAACAAAATAGCACCGCCATTTTGGAATCGACATCTGTCAGCGTGGTCATTGTAGATATTTATCAGATATTATTTTTCATTCATGATTGTCGACCTTTGGTCTTCGTAATACAATAAAAATTTGAATCATCTTAATTTAAATTTTTTGTTGAAAAACTCTTTATAATTATTATTTGTATTTTAGCTATAATAGCTCGCTAAAGAGACGATAAATATTTCTTTAAAACTGAAACTGATCAATATTAATGCTAATTAATATTTTTAAAAGCCTTTTAAACACAAAACCCAACAACTTTAAATCGATTTTATTCTTTCCTTAAAATTTTTAAATCAATACTTGCGAATAGAAGTTACAAAGAGAATAACAAATTGAATTAATAATTTAATTTATTAGAGTTTCAATTTTAGAAAAACCTTGCAACCCTGTGTAAATAAATACAATACAATATAGTTGTATCAAGATAGGCTGTTCGACTTCCGCTTTAAGATACCATTATTCTATAAACAATACAAATTTAAATAAACTAAAGCACACAGTGCTCTCTATTTGCATATAAAAACAAACCTCAAAATAACAAATACAAAAAATATGCAGCGAGCGATAAGATAATAGATGACATACAATTTACTAAATATTAAATTTCAAAGCAAATATTCTCATATTATGCCAAACAAACAAATTGCCTCAAAAATTGATTTCATAATTTTAGTTCTACTTGGATTTTTGAACCGAATTGTTTGTAAAAATTTAACTTTATCTGAAATATATACTTAGCTGAAGTGTTAAGAAACTTTAATGCTAACTAAATTGCAAACTTATTCGAAAATAAGTAAAGTGAGTTATATACGTAAATAAAATTGCAAGATTTTTACATACTTAGATATTGAAAAGCAAAAATATTTTAAGAATATTTCTATTAAAAATGTGACCTATTCGCTATTTCTTGTAGTTCTTTAAAAATTTAATTAAAGTTCTAGTTTTATCAAAGTTCTAGTTTTACCAAAATAATCACTGATTTCGAAACGAAGAAATTCAATGAATATTTAAAATTATTAAATTACTTATATAATTAAATATTAATCTTTATAATAGTCTTTTTCCATGGAAAAGATCATTATAAAGATTAATACTTATTTATTTAAGAAAAAAAAAGGTCGAATAAAAATAATAAATAAATTACTCATAATAAAACTATTTTACTAAATTAAAAAAGATAAGTTGCGGAAAACTAATAATTTGTTGAATACAGCTGCTAATAAATGGTTTTTCAATAAGAAGTTTGTTTTCTACAATAAAATAAAACAAAAAATTTAAATTAAGATGACTGAAATTTTTATTGCATTGCAAAGAGAAAACTTCGGCAATTATAAATTAAAATGACATCTGGCAAATGTCTATCACGACCACGCTGACAGATGTGGTGTAAAATTACACGATCTGGCAGACCACTTAACTGCTGATTATCGTGAAATTATGCGTTTCATTGGTCGTTTCATTGGCTGTGTGACATGTGACACTGTCCTCTAGAAACCACATGTCAGTGACATCCACGTCGTCAATAATATACCAAAACTAAATTGTTAACATATGGCTATACCAATGCGGTAATTTCCAGCCTCATCTTGGATAAAAGAAGGCCCAATCACGCCTCCATTCAATATAGCATACCATACAGAGACACGTTGAGCATGCAAAGGCTTCTCAATAATCGCTCTGGCGATTATGAATGAATTCAGTGAATTTACGGCGATGTGAATAGTCGGTCGTCTTCAATTCCTGTACCTGTTGAACCTTGTAAGGCTTCAAAATCAAATGCTTACATAAAATTCGCAATGCGGTGCTTTTGAATAACCCCAATTGTTGAGAACGTCGAGAAATTAAAAAATTTAGATCTGCTTCAACATTGTGGCTCACGTCTGCGATGTTTTTCCTTGAATGACCCGGTCAAATACGCGTTAGCACTCTAACATTTTGTGTCGCCTCTAATTAAACGACCAAATTCTTAATAGCTTTCGTAGAAGGACGATTATGTTGTCTGAAAATATCACGAATTTTACGAAATGTTACTTTAACGGAACAACAATTTCCATATTGGATTTTTATGCGAAATTTAATAAATTGTAACAATCACCAATGCACCTACCACAAATACGTCTAAAAATTAAATGGTAAAACTATCGTGTTATTGGAGTTGTCGCAATTGAAAAATAAACTTTTTGTTGGAAAACCCGAAAGCATTTTATTACATGTTCTGCTTTTACTTCCACTTCTAATAAAAAGAAAAGTTACCCAACTTATGTTAAGCTGACTTGTTATAAAAGGAGTTTATATCTTTAAAACCCAACATCGAATTGTTGGTGAGTAGCAACGGTGAATTAGTTATTTCAACGATTAATAAAATAAAAAAAAAACAGTTCAAACCTCAAAAGAACACAAATTAGTTGACACAAATTTATATAGGAAGATCATATGAAGATGATATAGATTTTTGTGAAAAAGAGCGGTAGGAAAATTTATTAAAACGCCTTCATAGTAAAAGAAGAAATTAGTAAGTGATAACCTAAAATAATAATAATAAGAATGTAGCAGCGTAACAGTATATTTCAGTGTCAGTTTACTGGTAAAACAAAATTTTGCAAACTTGACTCTCTTCAAAGCCACAGTATTTATGGTTTGCATGGCTCATGCGCATGTTTATTAAATAAATCTGTTGTGTATCGTATGTTTATATTGTGTCATAAAAGGGAAGGATTAGCAAAGCAAAAATTTGAGACTTTGCATTGGCCAAAAGAGTACAAAATTTTTATTTAATTCTATGTCTTTGATTAATTTTTGTTTTTGTCACCTATTTTTAAGACTACTGAACTTGTATTTATCTTATCCGGAAACGCGATTTTTTTCAATGTCACTGATTAAAGCAATTTAAGAAACAAAATATTATATTATGCAAATACAAATTTATGATAATGTGAACTTTAAACACTTTTATTAAAATCAAATAGTTAAAATATTTGAATTTGCAAACAGGCTCCAACGTTTTTTAAAACAAGTTTATTTTAAAATTACATAACGTATAGAGTTGTTGTTGTTTACATAAATTAAGAATTAAAAAAATTATGTTTTAAAATTATCAGCAAATTTAAATCTAAAACTTAAATTGAATTTTTTGTAATTTTTATATTTTTATTGAAACGTTTAACATAAATACCAAGTCGATATTAACATGTCACTGCATTTTGTGAACGTGAATGTCTACAAAATGAGCTTAAGTTAATTAACAATTTTTTTCTATATCGGGTTATTTAACAAGTAGTTTGTTTTCAATTGTGGCAACACTAACATCATGTTATTTTTGACAATTAATTTTTTTAGATGTACAATGCATTAGCAATTGTTACAATGAATTAAATTTTGAACGAAAATCGCATTAAAATAATTAAAATCCACTACGAAAATGATGGTTCTGTTAAAGTTACATTGCGTAAAATTCGTGATATTTTCAAACAACACATCGTCCTTCTGAGAACGCTTTTAAGAATTTAGTCATTAAGTTTGAATCGACCGGGACTTTCAAATGAAAACATCGCAGCTGTGAGACACAGTGTTGAAGCAGATTCAAATTTATCAGTTCCTCGACGTTCTCAATAATTGGGGTTATCCAAACCAAAACATAGCGTTTTGGGTTAGGATTTGATTTTGAAGCCTTACAGACGAACCACATTTTTACTTGCTGCGTTATGTCAAAAAGAAATATTGCTGCATTGGGACTTCTGAAAATCCTAAAGCGATTATTGAGAAGCTTTTGCATGCTCAACATATCACAATATGGTATCCTATGCGGCCTGGAGACGTGATTGGGTCGTTTTTGTTGGAATATGAGGGTAAAAACACAGTAATGGTCAACGGATCACGCTATCGCAAGATGCTAACAACTCAGTTTTGTTATATTATGTTATGTCATGAATACCACTGACAACAAGACAGTGTCACGTGCCACATGTCACACAGCCAATGAAACGATACATTAATTGCAAACCATATTTCCCGATCAAATAATTTCATGATAATCAACAGTTAAGTGGGCAGCTAGATCGTGTGATTTAACACAACTGGATTATTTTTTGTGGGACTATGTTAAGGACAGAGTATATATGGAGTCAATCGAATCGATTTCAGCCTTTTAAACTTAAAAGTGATTAAAAACTTTAATGAAAGAATCGACATCTGCCAACCTGGTGGTGGTAAATATTTGTCAGATATCATTTTTCGTTCTTAATCGACAAACTTTTCTCTCCGTAATACAATAAAAATTTAATTCATATAAGCCTAAATATTTTGTTTTATTTGTTTTATACTACAAAATTCTTGTTGAAAAACCCTTTATTAAAATTGAGAAGAGAAGCTAACACAAAGAATTGTGCTGAAATGCACTGAGATAAAGTTAATACGTAAAAGAGTATAAAAAGATAATGCAATAAATTAGTATAAATATATAGAGCAATATTGGCTCATTATGTAGTGTAATAATAGTCGATGCTAAGGGAAATTGTATTCTTTGTGTTTGAATTCATTTTGTTTGTAAACACTAAATGTAAGTTTGTGTATCATATATTTGTTTATGTTTTTGTATTTTCATTTTATGCTTTATTGGTATATTTATTGAGATCGGTTTAGTTATTTTTGATTTATTTTTGTTTATACCCAATTTTTATCGCTAGCCTTGATAAAACGCATTAGCATTATCTGTATTAAAAACTATAGAGTCTTGCAAATACAATTTATTTGAATTTTGTTAACCGAATATACAGCAGGACCAAAATTGGGTTCCTATTGTAGATTGTTTGAACAATGATAGCAAAATTAATAAATTTTTTAATTCTAATTACCCGCTGTGCAGACAATATAAAAAAAAGAAGCAAAATGGGAAGTGAATATCATTAGGTTGTGAACAACCTCAATATATTATTTCACACGGGGTATCATACAGCTCTTATGGAAAGATACTTACGATCAATGAGTGATTCTTTTCCTACACCTACTTCCATGTTTAGCGATAATATATTGGATTCTTATAATCCTACGACTTGTGAACATTTGGAGGATGAATACATGCAAAAATTTCTGAATGCGTTAGTAAAACAATGTTGCGAAAATATGGATATACATATGTTCGAAAAAAAGAACTAAATAAAATGTTTGATCAAATTCAATATTATATATAAATGCTGTTCTATTAGAAGTAGACTTTACACTGTGATTAATTTTACGAAAGGCTAATGTGAACATAACAAAAAACTATTTTTAGAGTACTAGTTTTTGACGTCGAACTCAGAAAAAGTCTTCTTAATTATAAACCAAAGTGTCCGACATATAATTGCGTAATATATTAAAAACATTGTTCATTAATCGATATAAGTTTATAATTTGCTCCAGTTCATTATGTACGAGGTATGACCAAAAAATTATTTCTATTTTCTCTTTTTTCAAAAAGTTTTTATTTATTCACCGATAACTACCTTGTTTCCTTCAAAGTAATCACCCTCAGTTACAATACACTTATGCCAGCATTTTTTCCAATCTTCAAAACACTTCTAAAATGTGCTCCTCTTTCAATTTTTCTTTTATATCCTCAATCGAAGCAAAGCTCACGCGCAAGCATCGATGTGTGAGCTAGTGCGTTATCATGTTGCAAAATCCATGATTGGTTTTTCCAAAATTCTGTGCGTTTCTGACGAATTGCTTCGTGCAAACGGCTCATAACTTCAAGCAAGTATTCCTTGTTGACCGTACCACCTTGTGGTAAGAATTCATGTTTCACCGCGCCACTGCAATCGAAGCACACAGTAAGTAAAACCTTCATATTTGACCGAACTTGCCGTGCTCTTCTGGCCGCTTCCATTGGGATGATTGAGCTTTAGTTTCAATGATTCGTCACCAGTTATGACATTTTGAGAAAATCATTGATGACGTTCAACAGCTTCTGAGCGATGTCTATGCGACGTTCTTTTTGCTCAAAATTTAGCAATTTCGGGACAATCTTTGCTGCCGCACGTTTCATGCCTGAAACATCCGTAAAAATTGCTTAGAATGAGGCTAAAGATATGTCAATATCAAGCTCTAATAGTGATTCGACAATTATCCAAAAACATTTTCTTCACTGCTTCAATGTTTCTATAGGTTGTTGACGTGCTCGGGAGACCAGCACATCTTCTCGGCCTTCCTTAAACCGGTTGTACCATAATTGAACTCGTATTCTGTTCATAGTAGACTCGCCAAACACCATAGTCAACGTTTTAAATGTCCTTGCACTTTTAATTGAATTCAATTTTTTACACAAAACTAAATACAGTTTCTTTTTTTTCGAATAGTAAAAAATCGAAGAGCTCATCTAAATACGACTAACCTTTTTATCTGTAAAAAAAAGAACTGATAATCCATATATAACAGACATATGTACCAACATAACTGAAAAATCGAACATACGTAACTCACGAAATTTGAGAATAACACTTACTTTTTGATCATACCTCGTATATAACAAGAAGACTGTCGTATTTTTATGTCTCAAACAACTCATTTAATTTACAGAAACACACTGCAGGGGTGGTGGTTATTTGATTACTATAAATTTTTCTCATTTTTGTGCAATCGATTGATACTAAATTAATCTTAACGTTTGTTTGAAAAAATTAATTTTTGGATTAAATTTTAGTGCAGATACGTGATATATCACTAACTGTAAACATTTCAATAACCGATACATAAGGAAATAATTTCCATTATAAGGTCAGCAGTTATAGATCCTTTAAATTGCGGTTTGAGGTTTGTTCATTTAAGAAAAGTGAAGTCAAAAAAATGCAAATATGATGATTTCATCGATATTTAAAGTGGATTTTTATCTTTTGCCGATAACTTCCAAAATATATAATAATCTTTTGCTTGTATTTTTAAAAGGCAATCCAGTTTTTATCAGAATAATTTAAATGGAAGTGTTAACTTGATTTGATAAAATATCTTTAAAAACTAAATGACAAAAACTAAAGTTGGATTTTTCGCGCAGTTAAACCACCTTCCAACAAGACTACAAAACAAAATCCAAAGTCTAATAATAAATAAGTCAATGCAAAATCCACACCAAGCATGGCAAGTGGAAACCCTGCAGCCAAAATTTAATCTATCTCTCTGACTGAGTTTCTTTGAAAATCCGCAAAAGATGTTAACTTTTTGCAAAATTAAATAATTTTTTCATATTCTTAACTATCAGCTGTCTAGTTCTCACGCCATCCATGCTTTTCCTGATTGTGGTACAGTCTAAAAAGCTAAACAAAAGTAAGAATTGACTTTGAAAAATATTTTCAGAGAAATATTCTGAAGGCGACGGATTCCATAATTAACAAAATTATGTCTGTATAGTGCTTAAATTCGATTTAAAGCAACTGCTGTTAACAAAACTGTTGTTAACAAAAAATTCTCTCTTTAAGATTTGAACAGAAGTGAAGGTATTTAAAGTTTGAGGTGTTTAAAAATGCATAAACTAAATTTTCAAAGTTGTTCACTTAGCTGCGATGCGGTTTTAAGTTCTGAATTTACTGCATGAGTCATCAAGAGTTCTACAGATTTGTAATAAAAAAATTATTTTATTTTATTTTGTCCTTTTTTAATTTTTGTTAATTATTTTACAGAATATGGCTCCGCGCAATATATTAAGCCTTTCACGGGAAGAAAAACTAAAATTTTTGGATTCTTTTGATAATGTGTTTTCCGACATTGATGGTAAGTCTAGAATATTTTAAAATATCTTAAGACAATAAAAATTTTTTAAAACATTAAAAAAATTAAATTTTAGGTGTTGTCTGGAACATTTCACACAGTATCGAAGGCTCTGCTGATGGCTTTAAGAAGCTCCGTCAAGCGGGTAAAAAGCTTACATTCATTTCAAACAATAGTGTCAGGAATGAATCGCAAACCATACAAAAACTGCTTAATCATAGTATTGATATTGAAGCGGTAAGTTGTATAAAACCTTTTTTAGTACAAATTAAAATAGTTCCTTTATTTTAGAAAGATTTTATGCATCCCTCCAAAAGTATTGTTGAGTATTTAAACAGCATAAAATTTAAAGGTCTTATATATATTATAGCATCTGAAGAATTTAAGAAAGTATTTCGGGAGAATGGTTACAAGCTGTTGGAGGGAGTAAGTAATTAAAAGTTATACATTTAAAACGAGTAAACTTTTTAATTGTCTTCCATTTATTTTAGCCCAATGTTTTGTTAAATGAATCCTTCAGCGAAGCTATGAAACTTGTTGTGGATCAACATCCCGTCAAAGCTGTAATAATAGATTACGATTTTAATTTGTCTTTTCTTAAGATAATGAAGGCTGACTTTTATTTACGCCAACCTGATTGCGTACTAATTGGTGGTGCAACCGATTTCCATTTACCAACAAGCAAAAATACTACAGTTTTAGGTCCTGGGCCGTTTCTAAAAATCTTGGAAGAAATAAGTGGCAAAAAAATGTTGACTTTTGGTAAGCCAGGTAAAGCATTGGCAGATATTTTGATGCTACGTTATCATATACCTTCAACTGATCGAGTTCTTATGATTGGTGATACATTAAAACAAGATATACGTTTCGCCACTTTATGTGGTTTTCAATCTTTGTTAGTATTAAGTGGTTGCTGTTCTTATGATAAACTAATGGCACAAATGGATCCAAATGTTATACCTGATTACTATGCCCACAGTATAGCAGACTTTGTGGAATTCATGAATGACCTAAATAAAAGTAATGTTTAACTAAATTTTTTTATACAAAGATATATATTTTGTAACATTTCTATTTAAATTACAAATAAATTAAATTAAATTATTAAGATCACCCAGTTTTTCCAGTACATAGTCAGGTTTACTTTCCCCTGCCATTATGGCATCCAAATCGTCATGTTGTGTGCCTCCTGAAAGTACTAACAGCGTTTGAAATCCACACATTTTGCCAAATTCTATATCACTTTTCATACTGTCGCCGACCATTAGCACCCTTTGACGATCTTCTATATTGTAAATTTTCACCAACAATTCTCCTAGTTCCTTGCCAGGTTTGCCAAATGTTTTTGCCTTGCATTGATTTGCTTCCTCCAGAATTTTTATAAAAGCTCCCGGTCCAATCATTTTATTGCCACCAAATGGTATATAAGGATCTGCGGCACCACCTATAAATAAACATTGCGGATTTTTTAAATGTATTTGGGCTCTCATCAATTTCCAAGCGGTCAAATTAAAATCAACATCAATAACGATGGCTGTAACTGGTTCCCTGCTATAAACCGCCTGATGAAAATCTATCAATGAACCATTTTTTATGTAGTCTTCATCCTAATTTTAAAAACGAATATAGTTTTCATTAATTTTAAGATTAATTTAATATTCAAAATTAACACACCCCTTTAACTATTTGGAATCCATTATCACGCAAATGATCTTTAAACACCTTTCCCGAAAAGCATAGTATAAGTCCCTCAAAATGTTCCATTTTTAAATAATCACTTATTGTTTTAACAGGATGTATCAACTCGTGCTGAAATAAATAATTATAGAAATATTAATAAGGGCTAATGCATGGAAATTGTGATTTGTTAATCCTAATTAATATTTATTTATTATTCCTTTTTAGTCCTTGAATACAGCTTAATATGGTCTTATAGCAAAATAACTTTCACCTAGTTTATTATAAAATTCAGCTTAAAATTTCAGTAATTTAAGACATTATATAAAAAAATCGTATGTCGTATATTACATTCGAAGAATTAAAGAACTGACTCTTTTTTAATTTTTTTTTGTAAGTTGAAGTTTTTAACAAAACTCAACTTTGCCTAATTTAGTTTTAAATCGTACGGCTATATTTTAAGTTAGCAGTCTTGGCAGCAGCTCCACTTAATGATTTTACATTAAAACCGGTTGAATCTTGTGCTAGCTTAATTAAATATGGCGTTACAGCAGATTCGAATCTTTCATTTGTCGTTATTTTCTATAAAAAATTTCATTAATAATAACTTTGCTGTAGAAAATATTCACATTCATAATCTTTGTGTACAAATTGTTCCTAGGTCATCATTATTCTGTTAAACATTTAATGAGCCATCATTTTTCTGTACAGAATTTTCACCACTCATAATTTTTTTATAAAAACTTATCGTGCCATAATTAATCTATAGAAAATTTCATCAATCATAATTTTGTATAAAAACAATCCATTAGTCATAATTTTTCTTTAATAAATAACTTTTGTCGTTCATTAAATTTTTGTAGAAAATGTTCGTCAGTTTTAATTTTTCTACAAAAAATAGATTTATTACCCAAACCTGTGCATAGATTTATGAGGTGGGAGGCTAAACGTAAAGGCCCGGTTAGCCGAACGTCTGTACGTGAAAAACGTACCGTACTGTAACGTACGGACGTTAGTGTAGTTATAGAAACGTTAAAAACGTGTCAAACGTCAATAAAAAAAATATAAATAGAATGTTGTACAACGATATTGTGATTCGTGTTTTGTTAGTGAAATTTTATTTATTTATAGTTAAAATAAGATAGATAAATTACATTTTCAGGCATACATTCGCCTGCACCAGCAAAATCAGTTTTTCGTCATCCATTTCCCAAAAAAGTTTTTCCAATTCAAAACAGAACACTTCACTTTTAATAATTTTTTAATTTTGTAAACAGAACCCAATCACCTGTTCATAAAAGAGACGGTATTTACAAATTTTCGCGTAATTTATGCTTATACACAAAATGTATCAAACTCATACTAAGTACTTTTTGAAACAAAATTTTATATATATATATATATATATAAATATATATATATATATTATGCGAATATAAATTTGTACGCATTTCGCAATGTATACGTAACAAAGCTTTTGACGTGCAAATTTGCAATATTTTTAAAAATATGTACTATGTTAGTGCCAAAATAACAAATTTGTATTTTTAAACTGAATTTTTTATTCAAAATAATTAACTGTTACATCTAATTGGATATATAATTCAATTTGAGATTTAATTTGCATTTAATGGTATATGATTGTTTTTTAAAAAGTAATTACCATCAAAACATTACCTTTTTAGACTTTGAAAATTCGAAAATTCTTTAATAATATACATTATCAATAAGAGTACCGGAAAGAGAATTTCGGACAGAAAACAACTCAACAAAATAGTAGTCCCATCACTGCTATACAAATGTCACGTAAAAACGTTAGCAAATAATATTTTATACAGGTTCAGCCGTTCATTTGCATAAGCATTTGCATTGTTTTCATATGCTATAAACAAACGTTTCTTACATTACATTACATCAGGTAACGTGAACGTTCGGCTAACCGGGCCTTGAACCTCAATCACTCCTGTGCCACTGTAACTTTTTCATAACAAAATTAATTATCCTAATTTTAAATTCATTATTTTTTTATAACCAACTATTTAATAATATATAAAGAATAAATATAGAAGTACCTGAAAATTAGAGGTTCTATATTCGGAAGAAAGCAGCACATCTGAAACATTTACTTTCAAAATATCGAACAGTTCAGGCACATATCCTTACGTGACATAAAATGGCAACAATAGCTTAAAAGCTGCATCATTATTATATTTTTCGTTTCAAAATCATCGTATTCATACAAACATATTCATTCATACATATATATTTTATAGAGAATTTCATTTTTGCTTTAAGCTTTGATTTTAGAACATTTTTTTGGAATCGTACTATACGAGTTGTTGTAGATGGGATTTTATCAAACAAGTTCAAGATTAATTTAGGAGTACCGCAAGTTACCGATCTTTTCCTACCCTATTTCTAATTTTTCTAAATGACCTTCTTTGTCAAACTTTCAATCATGTATATGCTTTCGCAGATGACAGCACCATTTGTCATTCGTATTCATTGAGTAATAGACTGAACCAGTAGCACGTGGGTTCCAAAAGGCAAAATATGAATGATACGCTCAACCACGATTTCGCAAGAATCATCAACTGGGGTTGTGTAAATAAAGTCGATTTGAATGCCTAATAGACTCAATGTTGCATGCTAACGCTTAGATGTGCGTTCGGAAATTATGTTGCATCCGTTATTATGGATGAAATAAATATTAGGGAACTGAGAGCTCTTGGTGTTCTTTGCATGAAAATCCAGGGTGATGTTTCAGGTTTCTAAAGAAGCATTCAAATGCCTCAGTTTTCTAAAACAGTGTAAAAACTACTGCACTCCATACGATTTTCGTACTATATCCATCCAAAAATGGAATACAATTTCTGTATATGAGCCGGCGCCCAAAAGTCTATTTTGGAGTTGCTCGACCGCGTATAAGAGAGGACCAAAAACCTCTTTGGGGAGAGTAAGGTATCCGCCTCTGTTGATTCTTTAGAACATCGACGCAATGTAGGTTGAATTTTACTGTTTTAGCGTTAGTATCGGGTTTTTCAACAAGAAGCTTATTATTATTATTATTATTATTATTATTATTATTATTATTATTATTATTATGATAGTTTTGACACTTACTTTTTTGACGTATTCGTAGTACAATTATTACAATAAATACGCATTAAAATCACATTAAAATCATTAGAATCCACCATGGAAATGGTGTTTCTGTTAAGATTACAATTCGTAAAATTCGTATGATTTTCGGACAACATAATCGTCCATCTGAGACTGCTATTAAGAATTTGGTCATGCAATTTGAGTCCAAAGGCTTGATACAAAATATGCAAACACCAACGTGTGTTCAAAGGCGTCGTTAAACTAAAAACATCGGGGTTTTCGGACAATTTCCTAACCATCTACCACGAATACGTCAATAAACTAAATGTCAAAACTATCATGTTGTTGGTGTTTCCACAATTTAAAAACAAACTTCTTGTTGATAAACCAGATATTAGAAAACCATTTGGTCCATAATACATTTTCACTAAAAATAATCATTTATTGAATGGCAAAAGTAAGAACGTCCTCGATATATGATATTTATTAGTTTTTACAATTCTCGTGAAAAATTGTATTATTTTCAAAATTTAAACGTACTTAAAATGCTTAGATCCATAATAAGAACTCCTGACATTTTACACAACACATAACTATATCAGTTTATTTACTGTTTTTCTTATTTTACTATTTGTCTAATTTCCTCGTGTGAATATAACTTAAGATTTAGTTATTTATTACCTTGAACCTACCTCCTCAATATCTAAACCGCAGTTGGCAAATTTATGCAAATGATCTTTTGTCGATATGAAACTATTGTTTGTTACAAAAATGACTTGTTTTCCATTATTGCGTAAATATTTAATAGCATCTGATGAACCAGAAATTTCATCATAAAAATTTTGCCAAATAACACCTGTAAATAATTTATAATTAAACACACAAAAAATGCATATATGTATATAGATATTTTTTCATACACACACCATCACAATCACAAAATACTAAATCAAAAGATTCAATAAAATTTTGTTTTTCTTCCGGCATTAAATTATTAAGAAAAATTGAATTTACACTTGACATAGCTTTTCTGCAATTTGATTATATCTTTTTGAATTAAATTAATAACAACAGCTGAAATTCTAAACTGCTTTTGTCTTCACTCTATTTTAAAGATAATTTTATAAGCTGATCTCTATGACTGAACGTCTAAATTGCAACTAAATCATAATTAAGTTTTGAAATTATCTGTATTTTACATCAACGAGTGTTTATATCAATTACTGCGACTGTTGTTGTTGTTGTTTTTCTGCTAGGTTTCACATAGAGAATCATAGAGAATCACAAGTAAAACAATTGATATTTGTTTACATAAAATTGTTTTCTTGTCTTTTTTAAAATAAATAAATTTATGTAAATTTTCTTGATGATATTAAGATGCTGCAAGCATTTTAATTAATTGGCACCACATTGACATTTATAATGCGCATAATTTAAACCCTTCTAATATATAGATGCGTTAGTGTTCTGTAAATAAAATTGTGCCAGTTTAGCACGTGCTACAATAGCTTTTTTTAAAGAAAATGTTGCATTTCAGTTCTCATTGAAATCAAAAGCAGGATCAAATTAAATACTTAAAAAATCAACTATTGATTCAAGTCTAGACTAATTTGTTGATTTTTTCTTGTGACCTTCTGTGCCAATTTTCAACTGATTACTTTTTCTCATGCAACAACAGGTTTGGCTAGTTGGATTTTGGGAATTTAGCCTTAAAATTGGTCTTAACGAAGAGATTTGCATGGTCATATCAGCCCTTATCTTTGAAAGCGTTATAACTTTGTTTTTACCAAAAATTAGTTAATAATAAAAAATTAATACAATTTACTATAAACCGTTTATTTACAAACTTTCATTGTAAATTATAAATGTTCTTAGTTAACAAAGTTACAAATATAAACCTTGAAAATGGTATAAGGTAACTTTTCTCTAAAGGATACTATTATGTAGTTCAAAACTGTACTACATAGTTTTTAAAAAATACTTTTACAAATTACCCGACAGACCCGGCATGGGAAACCCAACTTTCAAAATCTTCATGGAAACTTTTATGAAACATATCGACTTAGTACACATAAAGACACTAATGGAAAAACGCAGAATAACTCGGTACTATAGATATGCATCCTCGCAGACGAAAACGCAGCAGAAATTCTAACAGACTTTAATCCATAATAACAATGGAAAAAGAACAAGACAGAAATTTACATTATCTTGACATCACCATAATACGAGAAATATTTAATATTTATAAAAAAACCACTACGATAAACAATATTATCTACATCACCTCGAACAGCGCTACGCAATATAAACAAGCAGCATTTACATATATGATGCATAGACTTAAGATAATCCCACTTACTCCAGATAAGTACAACAAAGAACTCGATGCAATATACATTATAGGCTAAAAACAGCAGCTACAAGCCCATTACAATAAAGGAACTTCTTAAGGAATACAACATTAAAAATAAGAATAAAGAAGTCAACCGATACAAAACGATGATACACTTTTAGTTAAACATGGCCAGAAATACATAGATTAACTAACCTTTTTCACAATGAAGGCTTACTCACAAAATTAAAAACCAGCAACAGTCTGAGGAATGATCCCACGATATTAGAAGAAACAACTGACAAATTTAGTTCCAAGGGAGTGTACCGACTTACTTGTACCCGTAAACATACTTATAGAGAACAAACTGAACGAACACTAACAACAAGATTTACAGAGAGAAGAGAAGACTCCAAATTTGTATTACTCCTTGCCAATCACGGACACTTACCAAGAGAAATAGATAAATATATGATATTACTACATCCTACCAAATAAGAACAAAGATTAGATACTCTTGAAAGCATTAAAATCTACAAAACAAAAACTTTTAACCATGACGATATAAACGAACAGGTAAATACGACTTCAGAGATAATTTTCAGACCATTAAAACTACTCATGCATTCTAACAAACGAAAAACATCCTCAGACAGACACAATAATAAAAATGATAAAAAATTATAATAATTATAAAAGAGGCAAATATTAGATTAGCACCGCATAAAATGTCAGGCGGCGGGCAATATGCCTAAATGAGTAGATAAGATCCTAATTAAAGAACTACCTTAACTCGACTATTGACTCACATGGATTGATAGCGATGTCATCACATCGAAACAGCCAGCATTGATGGTTTACACTGAAAGAATGGACAACAGTATTTAATTTACTGACGAAAGAAATCCAAACAACTTCATATCCGATATACAAAGCTTTAAGCGTTGATCTAAATTTTACTTTTTACTAATAAAATCCAAAATAAATCTCGCCAAGATTGCGTTAAATAATTGATAAAACTATGGCCTCTATTAAAAATCAATTAAAGAAAGTAAACCACCATTCAAAAAAATATGGATATCACAAAGCTCAGTACTATCACTTATAGTTTTCCTTCAATAAATTTTGTTGAATCAGTTCCACCTACAAACAAACACAACACATGTTGTGTCTAGGCAAGATCAAATTAATTTCAAAGCCAAGAGGTCTTATCCTATGAGACATTAATACCTGGTGTCTAGTATCTGGTGCAAAACTTTTCTTAAATAGGTGCTCTCTGTTACACAACAACATAAAAATAATACGAGTTGATCACTAACGTATAATAGCAGCAGAATTTCTTCTAAAAAGACTGTAACTTTCGTGGAAAATTTTAGTATTCATATATCAATTAAGGAGTGCGTTGACACATAAAAATGTAGTATCATGCAGCAATATAGGAGCACAAGTCTAAAGCCAAACTTACTTGAGGATGCTAGTCTGCGTTCAGTTAAAGATTAAAGTTATTTATAATAACTTATAAATACGTGAACATTGGCCTAGAATTCTTCGAAGTATCGACAACTAAGAAGTTCTATAAAGGAAAGTATAAAATTGTGTTTATTTGGTAATAGTTATTTTGGAATTACATATTGTTTACCATAAAATTAAATTAAATTTATTCAAAATAACAACTTCGTTTTACCGAAGCATTTTAATATTTAGTCTCCATAGCTCTGCCAAATTCTAATCTAAATTTAGCCTTGCTTAAGTTACGATTATAAACCCTATTTTTGTAAATCTTAAAAAATATAAGTTTCATTAAAAAAATAAAATACAAAAATTCGTTTTCAAAATTAATTACATCAATTGGCTTAATTTCGTGATCTGGCTGGCCATTTAACTGCGAAACTATGGGATCGGGAAGTTTGGTTTGCAATAAATTGATAGTTTCGTCTAGTTGAAACCACATATCAGTAATATCCACATCGTCAGTAACAGCCTCATTTTCAAAAATGAATGATTTAAAATCCTCTATATTTTAAAATATTTCGCTGGTACCTTTTACTTGATATATGGGTTTTGTAATATTGGTTTTTCAAAAAGAAGATTGTTTTTCAATTGTTGCAACACCAACAACGTGATAGTACAAGAAAGTTTTTATGGCTGACGAGAACCGATAAGCGCTCAAGTCACTATGAAATAATAAATGTAAAAACACTGCAAAATTGGAAAACACAGTGACAATTAAAGCTGTACGGCATAGGTAGTATCCAACATGGTGTGATGGATAACAAAAACTAGTGATCAGTTCATAATGAAAACGTATTTTTACAGAACAAACAAGCAAACACAGTTTACTGCTGTCATTCCTTTCCGTTTTTGTTGCTGTTTGTTCGGCATGAACGGTGAGTATTTACGATGTGATAACAGCATTCTTAAGCCGTATTCTAAACTGTGCTAGTGAGTCAGTGTTCGGGTTTAGATAGTTCTTTCATTCAGGACGTATCTACTCATGTAGACAGGCATTTTTATGGAGGCTAATTTTTAATATCTCCGTCTTTAATTAGTATCTAAGTACATATGTGCCTCTGAGGGTGCTTTTTATTTGTTCGAGTAAATAAGTAGTTTTAATGGTGTGAAAATTGTGTCTGAGGCATGTTTACTTGTTCATTTATAATGTCAATATTAAAAGTTTTTGGTTTGTAGATTTCCGTGTTTTCAAGAATATCTACTATTCGTCCTTTTTCGCTAGGATGTAGTAATGTCATACATTAATTTATTTCCCTTGATGTGTATGAGGTTAAACGCAAAGTTGAAGTCTTCTCTTTTTCTATTGTACGAGCGTACGTGTTCTGTAAATATTGTTTATAGTGTTTTTTCAGTTTCTCCTCTATAAATATGTTGGGAGGTGCAGGTAAGTCTGTGTACTCCGCTGGAACTAAATTTGTTAGTTGTTTCTCTTGATGTCCTAAGATTATTTCTGAGACTGTTGCTTGTTTTTAATGCTGTAGGTAACCTTCTTTGTAAAAAAGGGTAGTTAATCTATATACTTCTAGTGTGCGGTCGTGTTGTCCCTATCACCTCTTTACTCTCATTATTTCTGTTTTTAGTGTTGTATTGCCTAGGAAGTTTGTCGATAGCCGTTATTTTTATATATGGTATAAAGTGTGTCGAATTATTTGTTGTACTGGGATTATGTTATTATCAGTAAGTTTATCTCGGGTATTGTGGTTCGAGGTAATGTGGATGACAGTGTCCGTGGTAGTTGTTTTTCTACAGATATCCAATGTTAAACAGACAATTCCTCCTGTTATTGTGGTGTCAAGATAATACAAATTTCTGCCTTCTTCTTTTAGCATTGTGTATATACTGTTATTATGGATTTTTTTTAAGTCTGAATTTGTTCGGTGTTGTCTTGTTGGAGGATGCATATGATATCATCAACATATCTATAGTACTGAGTTATTCTGTGTTTTTTCATTGGTGTCTTTATGTATAGTAATTCGAGATGTTGTATGAAAAATTCCGTTGAAGTTGGGTTTTCCATGTCGACTCTGTCAGGTAATTTATAAAACTGGTTTATTAAATTTAAGGTAGTTCTGTTTTATTATCATCTTAGCAATATCACCGACATGGTGATGTATTGATTTCGTATAAAGTATATTGTGTTTTACATAGGATATCTAAGGTTTCTTATGCTGGTGTTGAGGTATTTAGATCCTTGATTTCAAAGGAAACGAGTCGAGTATTTTCGTTTATGTTTATTTCTTTAAGTTTTTCGACAATGTCTTGTATATTACGTATGATTTCTTTGTGTATTTGTGCTTTGAGTGCTGGTGGTAATAGGTAATGTTTTGATGTGTACAGTTAACTCTTTTTTAAATTTAGTGCAGTTGGTCTGTTGTGTAAGTTGCTGTGTTTTGTTTATAAAGGGTGTTTTTTTAAGCCCGATAGAACTTGAAATTGTTAAAAATAACACAAAAAATTAAATTGTAATCAAAATTTCTTTTTTATTCGAAGGATCAATACGTGACATTAACATTTGAAAATGATTTCGGGCATATGGGCACCGCGGCTGTTCTTGACGAAGCGCATTCTGGACGTCCAATTTTGGGCCACTTTTTCGAGCACTGCTGGGCGTATGTCACGAATAACACGAACAATGCTGTCCTCCAAGGCGTCAATTGTTGCTGGTTTATCAGCATAAGCCAGTGACTTCACGTAGCCCCACAGGAAATAGTCGAGTGGTGTCAAATCGCACGACCTTGGAGGCCAATTGACAGGTCCATTTCCCGAAATCAACTTATCGCCTAATTTTGATTTCAATAAGTCGATGGTTGCGTTCGCTGTACGGCACGTAGCGCCAACCTGTTGAAACCACATCTCGTCCGGATCAATGTTATCCATATTTTCAAACAAAAAATCATTGATCATGGTGCGGTAACGATCTCCATTGACCGTAACGCGAGTTCCGGCCTCATTTTTGAAGAAATAAGGTCCGATGATGCCACCAGCGTGAAAACCGCACCAAACGGTGCATTTTTCTGGATGTAATGGAGTCTGTAGGGTCTGTTGTGGATTGGTCTCACTCCATATGCGGCAATTTTGCTTATTAACAAACCCGTTAAGCACAAAATGCGCCTCATCGCTGAACACAATTTTGCGATAAATCAACGGGTCAGTTGCCAACTGCTCTAGAGCCCAATCGGCGAAAGAACGACGCATATAATGGTCTCGTGGCTTCAATTCCTGCACCAGCTGGATCTTATACGGGTGTAGGCCGAGATCTTTGCGAAAAATTTTCCACGTAGTGGACGGACAGAGCCCCAATTCCTGCGACCGACGACGAATTGATAAATTTGGATCTTCTTCCACACTTTCGTTTACAGCGGCGATATTCTCTTCAGTACGCACATTCCTTCGACGTGTTGGTGTTATTGCATCCTCTAGAGAGTATGTGGTACGAAATCTATCGACAGTTCGACGAATGGCTTGTTCAGATGCACGAAGTCGTCTATAAGTTGCGCGAATCGACGACTGATTTTCAAAGTAAATTTAGATAATTTCGTAGCGTTGTTCAAGCGAGAGTCTATTCATGATGATTTGTCAGAGTATACTGAAACAAATAAAAAAAAATGTTTCATCAAAATTTCATTTTTTGTGTTACTTTTTACAATTTAAAGTTCTATCTAGCTTAAAAAAACACCGTTTATAATCGTTTAGTACATTGCTGCAGTCATGTTTGCTTTATCCGTACACTGATAACGGGGAGAATATTTTGCGAAAAGATGAGTGGCAAATTTTTGTGAAAAGGTACTCAAATAGAAGAAATTAACCTTAATAGCGCTTAAAGAATGCGCTTGGGTGGAGCGAATTAGATACATAGTGAGTCACCTCCAAGAAATACTACCTCCTAAAATAAGATAACTCTCTGCAGTAAAAAAGTTTGTAATACATTGTTGCTTTTCTAGTAAAATCTTTATTTAAAAAAGTATTTAATTGATATTGAAACCATGCTCCGCAACATTTTCATTTGTTTAAAAAAGAATATATCACATACTTTTTGTTTCAAAGGGGTAAAATGAATTTTAACACTAGCGAATAATTATGCAGTTGGTTCATAGTTACATCCAATTTTCGGTTTATATAAACAGACTTAATTCAAAACTGGAATTAACGATTGTTAAATATATATGAATAAATTTTTTAAACTTTTTACTTCGCTTAGAAAATTTTATTTGTTGTCCATAGCATTAAATACTACAGAAATATCTGGCTGACGTAGAATCATGCAATGCATTATTAATGATCCATCAGTAAAATAATTTAAACATCTGTGTTAGAATACAATATTGGCAAAGTTTTGATGTTGCATTTTCACTATCTTTGTTACTGTGGCCATACGTTTTGCCATTAATTTCGTATTGCTAAGCGATTTCGATTTTAATGTGATAAAATTGTTCTTCTGAATAATATCACGACACTTACAAGCCCTAGTTTACTCAATGGTTTCATTAAAAAGTTTAAATCAAAATTATTTAATACAGATATCTTAGATACTCAGAGTTAAAGTAGAAACAGATTGAAATCAGAAATTAGAAAAATTATAATTAATTGAACTTTTGAATATTTTATTAATTTTTTCTTTGTTGTTGCCACCATTGGGTGGCATCAGAGAAATTCACTTGTTGATTAATAAACCGTTCAACAATAACGAGGGCACAAAAATCTTGTCTCTTGTTGTTTATTTTAAGGCAACCGAACAACTTGCAATTTTAAAACTGCCTTATTTTTATCATAGGTATAATCATACTTGTCAACTCGTGTACTTGCCTTTTCCACTCAACACACACAATATTGAATAACATTACAAAAGTACAAAAAGCAAGAAATCATTGTGTATGAATTTTTGCCACCGTGAGACATCATCAGGAAAAGAAAACTAATTTAATAAATCAATCAAAAAATGAAAAATTGTTGGCAACCAGTTCAAAATAATTTTATTAATTAATTTATTTATTTATGCTAAATTCTAGATGATTTTATATCTTGCAGACACTATTTTCTATATAGAAAACCTTCTGTAACTTTTATTTTAAATTTAAAATGTTAAATAGCAAAATAATATATAAATTGAGCAAGGTAATAAATTCAAATAAATTAATTATATTTAAGACTATTGAAAAAACGATTCAACACTGTTACAAGTATGGAAACAAACCCATTTATTTTCCGTTGAAGAATTAAAACGTGGCAACTTATATTTGTCATTCATATATTTTCAGTGTATGCTTAAAGGCTGTGAAGAAATTAACATTTATTAATGAAATAAATTATGGCAACAATACAAATATATACAAAATATTATTTTCGAAATATATGATTCACACCAATTACTTCACATCCAGATATTAAAAGCATTAATCCTATTTGGCTCAGTAGCTCATTAATTTATTTTTTTTTCATTTACTTTTAAAATTAACTTGAATTTTAATAACGTTCTGTATAAAACAAAGAACGGATTGTGTTCCATGAGATGTTTAGCCCCGAGGGTTTTCTAAAGAACAACTTTTTTAAAATTATTATTGTATTTTATTTATAAAATATAAAAACCACCAAAGAAATAAAAATAAATAATTTATTAATTAATTAGCGGCCACTGAGAAAAGATTCAAACGTTATTGCATTAGATCTTTGCCAACTTTTTATACCAAGAGCTATACAAACTCGATATAGATGAGCGTGTTTTCAGCAATATGACACCATAAACCATACAAGCGGGGTAAGGTGCGGGATGATAGAGGAAGGTTATCGATGAGATCATAGAACAACACTCCAACTCTGACAAAGAGTTTGGACAAGCTCGATGTTAAAATTCGTTATGCTTTTACCGGAAAAACACTCTGCTATTAGGTCGATCATCAACAATTAAATCAATCGCTGGAAGAATCACTTCTACTGCTTAATGATTAATAAAAATTCATTTGAATTCAGTTTAAATTTCATTTAAATGATTTAAAATAATGATATTTTTTATTACAAATTTAATAATTATCTGCACAAGTGTATATGTACGTATGTAATTTAAAAAAATCGGGAATCTGTGTAGGCTTATTACTATTTTGTTTGCATCACACAACAAAGTTTGTAAATCTTTACCTTGACAAATATCTGTAAATAATATTGACGTTGTAAAAATACACAAAAATGAAAGTAATTGTTTTTCTTTTAAATTTACCGCTCATCTGCGACTTTATTATTATTATTTTTTGTTTTCAACGATATAAAATTGACAATTAAATTTTCTTGTAATTAATTAACATACACACGCATGCACACATACACAAATATACATACTACTGTACATATAAACTTATTGCTTTATATCATTAAAAAATTCTAAGAAATCAGCCATACTATCGGCGTAATAATCTGGTTGAGAATTCAAAGGTTTTGCCAACATATCGCCCAGCGAGTGTGCACCACTTAATACAAAAAGTGTTTGAAAGCCTAAATTGATACCAAATTGTACATCCATACTTAAATTATCACCAATAAATAAGACACGTTCCGGTTGTTCAATTTGAAAATGTTGTAGAAGATATTCACCCAAAAAATTACCAGGTTTGCCAAATAATTGCATTTCTTTGTTACAAGCTTTTGCTAAAATATTTATAAAACCAGCAGGACCTAATGTAACAAAGTTTTTTGATATGGGCATGCTGTCATCATAAGCACCCACTAGAAGTTGACAATCTTTATGCAGAAGATATTGATGAGCCAAACACATTTCAGCAAAGGTCAAGTTGGCATGAATATCAAATATGACGGCGGCTACTTGATCCGTAAGTTTAATAAATTCAGGTAAGTCTTCCAGCTCTATGTCACGCGGAGGTATCTATAATGAAAGAGAAATAAATTATTTCATAGATGCTGTTACAGACCTTTCTAAAAAGGAAGGACATATTCAAGGTGATTAAGAATTTTTGCTTTTGCTTATGGTATTTCTAGGCACAGAAATCACCGCTTGGTTTTCATAAATTTGTGTAAAAAATAGATAGATAATGTCTTATGTTATAAGATCTTTTGCTCTCACTTCCCTTTACTCTTTAAACAACTGTGCCTATGGCAGACTACATGGTAAAGCATTACAATTCGATCACATACCACTGTTTTTACATTCACTCCATTTTCTCGAAGAGTAGACTCAAAAGTTTTTGACCCCAGCACCATACAGGATTGTTGTGGTAATTTTTCATTTATATGTTTAACTATGGCCTTGACAGGATAAACTAAATCTTGCTATAAAACACAAAAAGAAAAATTAAAAATGTTCATTTATTTTTCACACTATCCTACCTTTGTGACGTCGTGAACTCCCGCTTCTTTAAACTTCTGCAAATACTGGCTGTCCGTGCGCATACTATTGTTTGATATAAATTTGTACCTTTTACCAGCATTTTTAAGCAGATTAATAGCTTCACCAGCCTTGGGTACGCCACCGAGTATCAACCACACCACACCTGAAATTTTATCAATTATTTATAAAAACATGTTATTATTAATATTAAAAGTTATTATTTCTGTTATTAGTTTGGCAAAAATTTTAAAACATAAGCAAGGACAGCATAGAAAATTTAACAAGTGATTTAAGTTGTTTTTATTTATTTATTTTCAGTAACGCTGACATTATTTATTAATTATGATTGATTGTTAAAGCAATATTAAAATTTTAATAAAATATGTTTACTTGTAAAAATAGCTTAAATAAAAATAGAATTTAAAAAATCAGATGGATTTCGTAACTATAATTTATTTAAACAAAATTTAAACTGAACTCCATTAAAAAGCAGATTGTGATACAGATTAACATCAGTACGTAGTACTGTGGTAAGATCTCTCAGTGTTATATACTTTCAAAAATGCCCACAAGGTGCATTACATATCCCAGGTGTCAATTTCAAAAGCACTGCAAACAGGGCCGTCTCCCCACATTGATCGAAAGCCGAAGACTATCATACTCCTGTCGCCCTACAATAATAAGTAATACCAGCAGCACATCGCAAAAAAAACTACACCCTCCCGCGGTTTGGGTTGTAGCAAAGGCCTTACCAATAAACAGTACAGGGCCGTAGCTCTTGGGCTGCTCCCATGGTGTTGGTAAGTCACTGGTCGGACTTCTAGTATCAGGTTCCCACTAGGTTAGGCGACTGATGCTTCCTTTTACCCCCAGAAGGACATGTCCAAGTTGGTCCATTCAAGGATAATTTTTATTTTTATTATTAAATAGATACCTAAGTAAGGGGTATTTCAACAAGAAGTTTATTTTCTAAAACGAAATAAAATTTAGATCAAAATGATTTAAATTTTTATTACATTATGAAGAGCAAAGTTTGACAATTATGAATGAAAAATGATTTCTGGCAAATGTCCACTACAACCCCGCTGACAGATCTCGATTCATCAAAGCTTATAATAATTTTTTGGCAAAATGGTGATCCTATTTCGTTAATCACACCACGGATTTTGAGTTTTAAACTACACATAGACTGTGTCCTTAACATAGCCCCACAAAAGATAATCCCATGGTGTTAAATCACACGATCTGGCTGGCTACTTAACTTCTGATTGTCATGAAATTATGCGATCGGGAAGGTGTGATTTGTTTTACATCTGCACCGACCGCGAGGTCATAATCAGATGGTAGTTAAACCACTTAGTTGATTGGACACCAACTACGCCCTAGAAGGCCTTCAGATACGTATATCCTCCAGTCACTTCTAGTAGCAATTTAGAAAGTCCGGAGTAGGCCGTGCCCTCACTCCTTGCTGAGGAGTTGGAGACTTTCCAACTCCTGGTCCAGAACGCATGAAGCTCTTATTTATCAAGAACACGCCAGCATTCATACTCACTGGACCTGAACCATTCATTGTGTTAATTTGAATGGTCCGACCCACAAACTCTCACGAGGGTCCGAAACCACAACCACCACGATACTCCCACATAGGGGCCAACCTCAATAACCAGTCAGAGCACATTTTTTGTCTAAAGAGAGCAAATATTGTACTCTGGGGCAACTGATTTCCCGTGGAAATATGTGGATTGTCCAGGTGACTCCTACTAGCCTTTGAGGGGCCTGGGCTCTCTTTTACCCCGCAAGACACAAATCTAAATGGAATAGTAGGTTCCAAAAAGACTATAATGTGCCCCCGGGGGGATATGCGATCGGGAAATTTGGCTTGCTTCGTTTCACTGGCTATCTGACATGTAGCATCGTCCTGTTTAAACTACATGTCAGTGATATCCGCGCCGTCAATAGTAGGCCAAAATTGAGTTGTTAGCATCTTTCGACAGCATGATCCATTGACCGTTAGCGCATTTCCAGCCCATCTTCGAAAAAAATGGCACAATCTCGCCTTCAAACCACATTGAGCATGTAAAGGCTTCTCAATAATCACTCTAGGATTTTCAGAAGCCCAAATGTGACAATTGTGCTTGTTGAGATACCCTGACAAGTGAAAAATGAGTTGCTTCTAAAAAAAAAGATTTTTTCCGAAAAAGCAGCCAGTTGTTTTTAAATGAATTAAGTGAATTAAGCGAATCTACGGCGGTGTGAATGGTCGGTCGGCTTCAATTCCTGCACCAGTTGAACCTTGTAAGGCTTTAAAGTTAAATAGTTATGCAAAATTAGCATTGTGGTGGTTTTGGTCCCCCCAGGGGCATATAAATATGGTCTTTATAGAATATTCCACTATCTAGACTCAGTGCAACTGGGGTATAAAGGGAGCCCAGTCCCCTGAAGACAGGCAGGTGGTCAACTGGAAACTCCACTTTATTTCCACGGGGATCAGTGAGCTCGCAGAGTTCATTATTTGTCTCTTTAGACTTATAATAGTTCTCTGGCTGATCATTGGTGTTGGCCCCTATATGGGAGCATCGTGGTGGTTGTGGTTTTGCGGCCCCATATCCTATGGTTTTCTATGGTGGCCAGGATCATTTCGCTGATAATGACACGCATGGTGAATGATCCAGTCCAGTGAGCATGATTGACATGTGTTCTGGACAAGGAGTCAGAAAGTCTCCAACTTTTTAGCAAGGTGTGATAGTTTGCAGACCTGCCCTGGAATTATTCAAGTTGCAACTAGGTGGTTCTGTTGATTAGAATTATGTCTTCGGCTATCTAGGACGTATGTATAACGTTCCAAATTATACAAAGTGGTTTGTCCACCATCTGATTAAGACTACATAGTCAGGCGCGGATGTAAAACAAATCACACTCTGTGGTGGTTTTGGATAACGCTTATTGTTGAGCACGTCGATTCAAAATTAACGACCAAATTCTTAATAGCGATCTTAAAAGAACGTTTATATTATCAAAAAGTATCACGAATTTAACGAAATGTTATTTTAACAAAACCACCATTTTCAATGCGATTTTCGTGCGAAATTGAATTCATTGTAACAATTCTCAATATATCTACAACGAAGCCAAAACAGTCATGTTGTTAGTGATGCCACAATTGAAAAACACTCTTCTTGTTGAAAAACCCGATACCATTTGTGTTGATTTTATCGATATTGGACATGCATCAATAATTTAAGGACGAATAGGGGCACGTCTTCCCGTTAGGCGATCTGAACAAATTTGTCCAAAATTATCTTTTGCGTTGTAAGGAACATTTTGCAAACAATTTTGGCCCATAGATGTCAGATATACCCTAATGTAGATACATATACAAATAGATAGAATATGTAAGGCACGGTAACACTTAACGGTCTGCTTAAAATATACATATACTTCATAAAAATATACATACACTTCTTAATGTTTTGGCTTATTTAGTTTATGTATTGTTTTAACAGCCAGCAGAGATCAGAGATGCTTATCAGTCTTAATCAGACTGATAAGCATTTTAATAGAGTTTTACTTTTAACCTTGTCTACAGAGCCCATAAAACTAACCATCAAACTTACTTTTTTAAAAACTGGTTAAAAAAAATTTACGATTTTATATTTTAAGAATATTTTAAATTAAAAATAAATAAGAATTGCCATAAACTATAAAATATGACCTAAATTGTATCAGTTATGGCCCAAGTGTTAAATTTATGGATTTTGTTATGTTTTCCAGAAAATATGAAAAACGAATTAATTAATTTAATTTAATTTCGAAAAAATTAATTTTTTAAAATTTTGTGTTAACTTAATAGGAGTACTAATATCAAGGGGTAATATTCATGTATTGGAGCGCTATGCCCATCACTAATATTCTTCACATTTCTCTTCATTCATATATGACCAACCACTTTAAAAATTTACGAACCCAAAACATGCTTTTATTACCCGTCGGTTGAAGCAGGATACTGAATGTTGTGAAAGAAGCATGAATGCGCGCTGCCTTGTCTTTTATATTTTATATTTTTATATTTTTTAAATTATTATTCAAACTGGTTTGTATTATAAAAATTTCAATAAATTTTAGTTTCGCTTCATAATGCTGGATTATACTTCTGAATTATCGCTAAAAAAAAATATGTGTGACAAATATAAAATAAATAGAAAAATTTTTATCTTACGATTTCTTTAGATATGCAAATAAAAAAAGGAGAAATAAAAAAAGGAAAAATTTCCCTACAAAAGCAAAACAAAACTAAATAAAACTTAATTTTTACGCAAAAATCAAATGAAAATTTTAGAAAAAATACCCAAAGTTCCATAAAAAAACAAAATGTTAAGATTTATTTAATTACTGATTTTTCTGCTAAAGTTAGTTTCTATTAAACTATTTTTTATTAATTTTTCTTGGTTTCATCAATGTAATATTTTGTTGAATAAAACAGAAGGCTAAGGCCAAGTTAGACAATTCGGTTTCATTTACACGGTGGTTACACTCACCTGGAATTCACAAATTTCTGGTTGCTTACCTCGGGCTTAAACTCGATAAATTTACACAAATCAAATCATTTATCAACTCATTTATTTCAATATAATAGGATAGGTGCCCCTGTAGGCTATTAGGTAGTGTGCTAGCTTACATGACTGGGGGTTGTAGGCTCGATAAAAGTTAACTCTCGTTTGGGCTGCTTAGTGATGAAGGCATGGTCACTGGTCACTGAGATGTCTTATACGACAGTTAATTTCCGTAACTATCCTTCTACTTTCACCAACTATTGCATCTCTTCTCTATCCCTTTCCTAAAGAATGTAGCACGGTACTTCACTGAATAGGCATTGTTGCCTGAAGTGCTACTTCTCTTTTTTAAAAAAAACATATTTTTTTATATCTTAACAATAAGATATCATATGGTACATAGATTATGTATCATAAAAAATCATTACTAAGTGAAATATCTGCTGGCCATATACCTGTAAAGTTTAATATATATATAGTTTAATAATATTGTGTAAATTTTAATTTTTTTCTACTTCATACTTTTCATAATTTTTTTCTACCTTTAACTTATTTATCCTTATTTTAGTTTATAATCCAATATAATCACGTACAGTTTTTGTCACATCGGCAAAATATCATGAGTCAATGGAAACTTTTTAAAGCCCTTTCATAAAAACGTGTAGATATTGTAATTTTAAAATTTAATACTTAAAATTTTTTCAACAAATAATTAAAGTATATTACGGGCAACTTTATAAAAATCTGTAATGGTTTAAAAAAAGAAACAAAAAAAAAACTTCTACAAGCACAAGAGCTATTTGTATGTATATTCATAAACACGTATTATCACTTTCACCTTTAGACTTTGCGAAATTGGCGCCAGCAGAGTTTAATACATTTACAACGTGCGACTATATAGTCACGTAGAGGCTCTTCATGATGCAACGAACAACATTATAATAGAGTTCTTTCTACTTTAAATGACATTAATTCTATAGACAGTTATTTCAATTGCCATGATATCAAAATTTGTATTCACCACTAAATGATTCGTGTTGCAAGGAGACTTAATCGAACATAAGACAATTTTAAATCTCAATGTTATAAATATTGGAAGAAAAGGGAAAATGTCGTTTTCAAAATTAAAATTTTAAAACTATCTGCCAAGCTTTCATATGCAAATATTTATTTAGACATGTAAATCTTTAATCTAATATTTACAAAAGTTAAAACTACTTGGTTTTGAGAACCTATAATTGTCTAATTAATATGAATCGGTTAAACTGAAAATTATCTAATCATTATTAATCGGTTATTAATGAACAGTTTTTAAAACTGAAAATATTTCATATTTGAAATATTCTTACTAATGGATTTGTCAGCTAATTTTTTAAGAAAAACCAGAAGTTTGTTCCTGAATGAATTGAGCGAATCTACGGCAATGTGAATGGTCGGTCTGCTTCAATTCCTGCACCATTTGATCCTTATAAGTATTTAAAGCCATGAGCTTGTTTTGGATAACTCCAATTGTTAAAAACGTCGAGGAATTGACAAATTTCTAGCTGCTTCAAGTATTACGGCTGCGATGTTTTCTGTTTAACGATGCATTGGTGTTCGCACATTTTGTATCGAGCCTGTCGACTCAAATTTAACGATCAATAATAATTAATAACGGTCTCAGAAGGACGACAATATTGCACGGAAATATCACGAATTTTACGTAATGTAACTTTAACAGATCCACAATTTTCATGGTGGATTTTAATTATTTTAATGCGATTTCTGTGCAAAATTGAATTCAATTGCCAATGCATCTACTACGTCAAACTAAATGTCAAAACTATCATGTTGTTGGTGTTCCCATAATTAAAAAACAAACTTCTTGTTGAAAAACCCGATATTTGCTTTACGAGTCGGGGCATTATTTGTTCCTTAATAATAATTTTCGATTTTTATAGTAAAAAAATTATGAAATTATATTGTTGTATGGGATGCGTGATAAGATTTACGTCAGTACCTAGCTGTATAAGCCATAACCTGGTGGTGGATCATACCACTATGGATGAAATGTAGCATCATCCTCGCCCTAGGATGCCTTCAGATACGTATATCCTCCAGTCACTCCTAGTTGCAACTTCAATAGTTCGGAACAGGCCGCAGCCACTCACTCCTTGCTGAGGAGTTGGAGATTATTCAACTCCTGGTCCAGAACGCATGAAGCTTAATAAAATTTAAGAACACAACCGCAATCATGCTCACAGAACCTGGACTATTTATTGTGAATAATCCTCGAAACCACAACCACCACGATACTCCCGAAGGGTCAAACTCAATAATCAGTCAGAGAATAGCCAAAAAAAGACTAAAGAGCCGAAAAGCTGAACTCTGGGGCTTTACTGATTACCGTAAAAATAAAGTGTAATTGTCCAGAAATAAATAAAGTGGAATTTTCCAGTTGGCTCCTGCAATCCTTTAAGGGGACTGGGCTCTGGACTAGCTGTATGTGATAACAATATTGTTTATTCTGCTGGTATTTAAATTTTACTGTTTTCCCAAATATTTATCATAATTAATTTATCACAATAAACTAATCGCAATGTAAAAGTAATTAGAAAAAAATGATAAATTACTATTTTTTATCTTATTTACTATTTTTGTAAAATCAACTTAACGTATTAATTCTGTATTTTTATAACTTTCGTTGCAATGGTGGGAAGAAGGGAAGAGTAAAATAATTGTCATCCTTTAAGGAGGTTAATTTTTAACAAAAGTGAATGCGAACATACGACAGGCAGTAAACAAGTTAATAAAATCAATAATAAACTTCTCACCATACACTCAAATATAACTTTGACCTTTAAATGTCATTTAATATAATTGGGCGCCAAAGTATAATAATTAAATACTTTTTGTTTTTAAATTAAATTAGAGAATTCCATTTAACGTGAGGTTTTTATAAACGTTTCTGTTCGATGACAAATCTCATTCAATTTTCTTCTTTTTTGCACTAAAGTCACTCAAATACATTTTGTATAACAACTACACAGTGCATGGTTTTTTATACCCTCAAATATCAATAGCAGCCGAGTAGAAAAAATGTTACAGCGAATTTTTAAAAATAATTTATTAATTTATATACAAAAGTATAAACATATAATAAATTTTTAAATTTCTTACTCACCATCGCAATCCGATAAAACAGTGTCGAAAGAATTTAAAAATGTTTGTTTTTCGTGTGTTGTTAGTTCCAATATATGTTTAGATTTTAATGATATGCTCGACATTTTATTTATTACTATTTATTTTTTTTTTGTGTTGTTTTGTTAATTAATTGAATTTTTGCAATAACAATTGAAACTGGTTGCTCAACTTTTAATGTGCAAAAACGTTTTTATTTGTGACTGTGTTTTAAGTGAAAATCAACCGTCACCTACAATGAATTCAATTTGACTAAATGAAAGTATAGAGAAAATGTAAAATTTATACGCAGAGTTATACTATTTGAGCTTACTTTAGAAATAGGTTGCTATTTATACCTAAATGTATTTAGTATTGGAAAGAGTCGTAAAATTATAATTTTGTATTATGCGCTGTAATAAGCGTTTCTATTTAATTGTATGAAGTAAATCATTTCATTAATAAATAATTTGAACATTTCAAAAAAAAAAAAAAAATACTAATAAACACTATTTTTATATTTTGTTTTATTTTTACACGTTTTTCATAAAGAAATATAAATGCCACTTTTACAGGAAGCGTTTCAACATTCAATCTGACTAACTCCATTAGGCATATATTGAAATACTGTGCTGAGAACATATTTAGAAATAAAAAGTAAAATATGTAATTCTCTATTAATAAAATAACTTTTAAAAATTAAATAAAATAAATTTTCTATTCTTTAATTTTTTTTTTATAAAGTCAGACTTTCAAAGGACTCTTCAATAAGGAAGGGTCGATATAAGTATCTGTTACGTTAAATTTGTTCAATAATTAAATGAAATGAAATATTTTTCATCAATTAAAAATAACATTTTTAAAAATGAGTTACAATCTCTTTTTAAATATAATACCTTTATTTCCATTAAGTATATTGGAGTTACGTTGTTCTCCTTGTTGTTGTTTTAAATTAGTCGGGCATATAAAGGGCTGAAAGTGACAAAAGTAGTGAATAATTCGGAAAAAATTATTTTTTTACACAGCATTCATAGTCAACCAATTAGTTTGAAATATTATTGAATCAAATAACGTAATTTATTATAAATAGTTTGTTGTTGTCGAATAGGTTCCAAAAAAAATTCATTAAGTATACTCATAATGCTGATACAGAACTTTGTTTTTCTACTTACTTTCAGTTACCCTCAAGTAAATTTTATTTAGGCAATAATATAAAAAAGGGGTTATTCATCGTCACTCGTGCTTAACGCCAATCACAAGAGAATGTTCAATAAACAATACAAAAGCAGTACTAGAGAAATCGTAAAAAATTATGATAGAGCAAAGAAACTGTAATTTATTTTTATTTTGACATTTATTTTTTCGACAAATTCGTAGTAGATGCATTGGCAATTGTTACAATAAATTCAATTTCGCACGAAAATCGCATTAACATATCGTGGCTCTGCTAAGGTTACATTTCGTAAAATTCGTGATATATCGTCCTTCTGAGACCGCTATTAAGAATTTGGTTGTTACATTTGAGTCGACAAGCTCGATACACAATGTGCGAATAGAAACGAGTGTTCGACCAGTTGTTCAACTGAAAATATCGCAGACGTAAGCCACCGTATTGAAGCAGATCCAAATTTGTCAATTCCTCGAAGTTTTCAACAATTGGGGTTATCCAAAACAACCACATGGCGAATTTTTCGTAAGTATTTGACTTTGAAGCCGTACAAGGTTCAACTGGTGCAGGAATGGAAACCGACTGACCATTCACATCGCCGTAGATTTGCCCAATTCATTTAGGTGCAACCGGCTGGTTTTTCTGAAAAACATTTTTTCAGACGAAGCCCATTTGCACTTATCACGGCAAGTCAACAAGCAAAATTGCCCCATTTGGACTACTGAAAATCCTAGAGTGATTCATGAGAAGCCTGCGCATGCTCAACTTGTTACTGTATGGTAAACTATGTGGTTTGGAGGCGTGATTGGGCCGTTTTTTTTAATGAGGCTGAAAATGCGGTAACGGTCAGTGGGTAACGCTGTCGCGAGGTGGGCTATCATTGACAGCGTGGATATCACTGAAATGTGGTTTAAAGGGCGGTGCCTTATGTCACACTGTCAACCAGGTCGTGTGACTTAACACCACTGGATTATTGTTTGTGGGGCTATGTTACGGACAGATTCCATACGGAGCCAATCGAATCGATTTAAGCCTTAAAACTCAAAATCCGTGATCGCTATTTTGCCAAAAAAATGTAATTCACAACTTTGATGAGGAAATCGGTATAAGTCAGCGTGGTCATGGTGGACATTTGCCGGATATCATTTTTCATTCATAATAATCATTTATTTTAAATTTTTTGTTTTATTTTGTTTTAGGAAACAAAGTTCTTTGTTGAAAAACTCTTTATTAAAAACCAAAATGGCGCAAAACTTGCAAACATCTGTCGCTAAATAGAGACGGTCAGGTCATACGAGTAGTTAGTTTTAGAAATATCTTAAAAATTGGAGTTAGCTACTTTATATTTGAAATCACATGATTTTGAAAACGAAATATTATATTTATTTATAATGAAATTTATACTTTTTAAGATCTACGAAAATATAGTTTTTTATTGGCAAATTGTTGCAAAATTAACTGCATTTTCGTGTTTCTTATAGAGAATTTTTAGGCTTCTCTGAATTCCAGGCTCAAACGGCTTACAAAACTAAAATATAATATTACAAAAAGAAAAACTACAATGTTACAAATGTAACATCCCTTATTTTTATGGTACTTTGTTTTCGAAACTATTTTATTAAATGATGAATTTAAGGTAAACCCGATTTGAAGCAATTTTTCCACTTAAAAATATTTGTCAAAGCATCAAAGTGAAACACTCAAGTTATTTTCTTACGGTTAAAAAGGCGAATTATTATTTATTATTAACAGTAATTACTTGCTTTATTTCATATCTTTTATTTCATATCTTGAAATGTTTAAGTATATATTCGATGAGTACATACGACGCATGCTTAGTTTTGCAGGGTGTAACTGACATCATTTCTCACTAACTAATATTCTGTTTGTAAACAAGAAATACCGAATGAAAGCAACAGGTTTCTTTATCTACACCGTAGATTATTATTGATATTATTTACAAAAATATAGTTTATAACCGAATAGTCTAGTTTAAGTAACTAGTTCAACCTTATGGTGCTATGCATAATTCCATTCTTTTCACATAAAAATGTGAACTGAATGAAATTTAAGTAAACTCAAATGAATTTGGTTTAAAATGAATTGCAATTAATATCGAATTCAAATGAATTTGTCAAATAAATTTCAACTTGCGATCAATTCAAAAGAATTTGTAGAATGAATTGCAATTTGTTTTCGATTCAAATAAATTGAAAGTGAATTACAATTCACTTTAGTTTTTAACTAACTTAAATAAATTAGGAAAAGTAATTAGCAATTCATTATCAACTCAATTAAATTGAATTGATTTAAACTTTAATTGATTTCGTAACTAAATCTGCAGTAAGCATTACCGTCGTTTTGTTATTCAATTAATTCTTTTTATATAAGCAAGCAATACTTTCGTTTTGTATATCGCAGCGAATTTATCAACATAGCTAAGTATGCTGCACAACTATCCCATGAAAGACTTTTATAAATCGTCACCTGCTGTTGGAAAATTACTTTCGTACGTCCTAAACATGGACCTCTTTCATATAATAATTACGAAAAGTTATTATGAGTTATATAATCTAATTAAACTTATTTTGTAACTAAAATAATGGCACAATTAGTTGGTGCAATAGATTCCTATTATATGTCACTCATTTACTAAAAGAGCGTTATAACTCCAAAAATACAATTACTGAAATAATTATGCAGAATTATTACAACGAATAATTCTGCATAATTATACTTCATATTCTCCTCGACACTCTCCGAGTAAGAAGAGAATATGTGCTATAGGATTCTTTTTTTTTAGTGTAAATTGATTGTCAGTTGAAAACTAATAACTCATTTGAGTAAAATTGAGTTTTTTTAGTTATGACACTCTTTTAGTAAGTAAGCGATAAGCATATATGTTTAGCATATTTCTGAAATTGTGTTTTGTTGTAAAATTTTCTGATTTTTGATTTTCGTTCAGTTGTGAAATAAATATACGGTTTTGGTAGAAGAAGTTTGTCTTTCAATTGTGGCAATAACAACAACATGATAGCTTTGATATTTCGTATTGCGACGAATACGTAGTAGATGTATTGGCAATTCTTACAATGAATTCAGTTTTGAACGAAAACCGCGTTAAAATAATTAAAGTCCACTTAAAAATAGTGGTTCTGTTAAAGTTACATTTCGTAAAATTGGTGATATTTTCGTATAGGTGGCCCTATAGGCTAGCAGGTAGTGTGCTAGCTTATAAGACTGGGGGTTGTTGGTTCGATTCCCGTGGTTTTTTCACTACAAATAAAAATTGACTGTCGGTGGGGCTGCTCAGTGATGAAGGCATAGTCACTGGTAACTGTGCTGTCTTACTTATACCACCTGTCTCATCTCTTCTCTATGCCTTTCCTAAAGAACGTAACACGATACTTGACGAATTAGGCACTGTTGCTTGAAGTGCTACTTCGCTTTAAAAAAAACATAATCGTCCTTCTGAGACTGCTATTAAAAATTTGGTTGTTAAACTTGAGTCGACATGCTCGATACGGGGTCGTTCAACTAAAAACATCGCAGCGGTGCGCCACAGTCTTAAAGCAGATCTGAATTTGTCAATTTCCCGACGTTCTAAACAAGAACCTTTGGTATTTATATTTGTATTTTTAGGCGGATTTGACTCTACGAAATTTGATGAAGGCGTTTATGAAAACTGTAAGTGACAGTGGTGAGTCTAATGATAAGGCATTGTTTGGAAGAATAATCTTTTAATAGTGACCGATTATTTTCACACCGAATTTCTTCAAACCCTTATTTATATTATTTAGATGATAATATTTTTCAATAATTTAACGCAATCTTGGCTAAATTTTATTTTTAGAAAACTGAATCTTAATTAGTGCTTAAAGCTTTGTCTATTTGTTGAAAATTCTCATGCTCCTATAAAACGTATTAAGCCAAACGAAATAGCGTGGTATGAATCAATGGAAGTAACATAATCAGTTTTTAATAGTGAATTAAATTGCCCATTTATTTTTTATATTGATTTTGTTATTGTAGAACACTAATTAGAACAAGTAAATCTAGCGCCTTTATACCTGCTTAATTAGTTTTATTCAATGGGTTTTTATTTCTCGAGATAAATTAAGCCCACTGTGCAAGATACGTAAATGTTACTTAGATATGAAATTTTAGCTTAAAATTAGTCAAGGTTTAATTTTTAGCGTTGATTTAGGTTGGTTTCTAATCAATTTTAATCAATTTTAATAAATTTAGTTTCTTATTTGCTTTTACCGTATAATAAGTTGAAGTCAAATGGATCTAACTAAAACTACACAATTGTATTAAGAAAAATAATTAAAATTACTAGACCGTTTATTTGTAAAAAAGCAAAAATCTTACAAAATTATTTTAAACAACTAGGCACGAACTTGATACCCCCTGTAAGAAAAACAATTTAGAAATCAACATATTTTGTTATCGTAGAATATAAATTTTGTAGTTTTAAATTTTTATCATGTTTTTATTATGCAATTTAAGTTATTTAAAAAGTGATCTGGATTTTGACTTTTACTCATTGTCTAACTTTGTGATAGTTGATTAGTTGATAATAAAGATAACATTAAAATATTTAATCTGGTTTCCACTTTACAGTTTTAATTATTAATGACGCCACGAGATGAAAAAAATATAAGATAATAGATTGACATAAAAGAAAAATAAATACTTAATGCACTTAGTTGACTGGAGGATATTTTTTTCTGCACCTCATATCTTTGGAAGATAATCTCTAAGAGTTCCATTTTTAATTGATGAATTACGTTCAGTTCTCAACTTTCGCCACAAAATTATGTGTCAAGAGTAAATTTGTATTTTTTTGTTTTTACTTTAATAATGCATTATTGAGTTGTTGCTTATAACTAATAATCAGTTACTAGGAAATTTTTAAATGGTAAGGCTTCAAATTCGCCATGTGGCGGTCTTGAATAACCCCAATTGTTGAGAGCATCGAGTAATTGACAAATTTGGATCTGATTCAATACTGTGACACATGGCTGCGATGTTTTTAGTGGAACGAACCGGTCGAACACGCATTAGTGTTCACACATTTTGTATCGAACATGTTGTCTCAAATTCAACGACCAAATTTATAAAAGTGGTGTCAAAAGGACGATTATGTTGGCCGAAAATATCATGACCTTTACGAGCCACTATATTCACAGTGGATTTTAATTCAATTTTCGTGTGAAATTGAATTCATTGTAACAATTGCCAACGCATCTTCTTTTTTTTTAAAGAGAAGTAGCACTTCAGGCAGCTATGCCTATTTAGTCAAGTACCGTGCTACATTCTTTAGGAAAGGGATAAAGAAGATAAAGAGATGAAACAGGTGGTAAAAGTAGAAGGTTAGTCAATGAAATTAACTACCGTATAAGATAGCACAGCGACAGTGAAAAAAAACCAAGGTCATCATTGGGAATCGAACCCACAACCTTCATACTGACATGCTAGTACACTACCAACTAGCCTACGGGGGCACCCACAACGAATACGCGAAAAAAATAAATGTCAAAACTAAAATGTTGTTGGTGGTGCCACAAATGAAAAACAAACTTCTTGTTGAAAAACCCGATATAATATATATAGCTTTTGGTAATTTCATTTTATAATTGTAAATTATAATTTTGGCAACTTATGCAGATGATATCGTATTTTTATCCTCTAATAATTTACCATGCGCAGCCTCCACTTTTCTTCAACGGCACGAAACTTCTCTTCTCGACACGAAACGTAGGTGTACACGTTTATCTTAACAACACAGAAGAGAAATTCTAAAATACTGGGGTCTTCACATGGACAAAAAATTAACATGGAAAGTTCATATAAAAGCAAACAAAAAAGATTTAATAATAAATATAAACAAATGTGTTGGCTACTTGGACGTAAATCAGTTAATGAGAAGTGTGATCGAGATGGATATTTACCAGATATCGTTTTGCATTTATTCTCTTGCGTTGTGAGCGTGTAATAGCATCATTAGATGATATTTCCTCAACCATAGTTTTCCTTATTGGATGAAGAACTAGTTGTGGGACTTTGTGATCCTTCCACTGGCTTTATCATTGCGATATCAGTTATCGGTTTATGCTTTGTTTTTTTTTCAAGCTCTTTTTCATTTCCATAATAAGGTGCTATTTTAATATCTATTTGGCTTATTATTTTGCTGCATATTTCCTGTGAAGGATCATTATTTGGTATGTGCTTCAGGGAGAAATCTGGATTTCATTCATAGATATCTTCTTTCGAAGTGACTTTATTTCTTTCAATTGCGAGATTCGGGGCGGTTTGATATTCAGTTAATTCAATTAACTCTATTTCAATGAGGTCCGTAGTTTCGTTTATAATTTCATAAATATCATTTTCGTTCATATCATCAAAGCGTTGTACACCTAAACGTTGATCTACCTGTAATATTTGGCTTACTTCTACACTTAATGGTGATACTACGTTATATTTTGCAACTGCCTCCGGCCATATGTGTTTCCATGCCCCGTTTACCGTAGACTGTTGTAATTCTTTAAGAGATGATTCTACAATTTTAACACAGTTTGAAATTGAAAAATTTTTCCACAATTCTGTAACTGTCATGTTAGTACAAAATCCATTTTATCAAAAATAAGCTGGAACGTCCCCGGAATATAATATGCTTTGAAAGTAGATATTGTTTATATTGGTCTATCGGCTGAATGATTGACGTGGTATTAAGTGGTAGGAAAACTATTTCTACATTAGGAAGTTTCAAGGCTTAACAATAAAGGTTTTGTTACATAGTCCCCTGTGATGCATTACTATAGAGAACTAGAGTAATTCTATCTTTTGCGGCCTTAAAACCTGGTGTAATCTTCCTATTTTTCGAAATGTATGACCTACTCAGCATCTTTTTTTATTTAGACCCGTTTTATCTGCACTAAAGATTTGTTCTTTGTTTATAACCACCCTCTTCAATAATTTTAGCAGCTTCTATGTCTGCCGATCCAGTTTCACCTTGAAGTGTAACATTATATAATCCAAATCGTGATTTCAAGTTTTCAAACCAGCCTTTGCTAGCTAACAATTCTTGTTCACCTCTTTTGGTTACCTGTACTGCATCTGGATTAATGCCTTAATGGCATTTATGTGTATCGGCATTTTTTGTAGCACAGTCTTCTATCCACACCATTAAAGCTTGTTCCATTTTTTCTATTATAACTTTGCGCACACATGAAACTCGTTTTGTATTTATTAATGACCCAACAATAACGGAATTTCTTATTTTATTTTCATTTTGTTTAATTGTGCGTATTTCGGATTCATTTAATTTAAGAGATTTTGCTATTAATCCTGCTTTTTCGTCATTGCTCAATCTATCTAGAATCTTAGTGTAGTCATCTAAAGTAATAAATTTTCGCTTTAACATAGTTTTTTTTTTTGGTAGTTGAAATTTTAAAAATATTTAATAAAAGAAATCGACTTAACCTATCTCCGATCACATATATAACTTGTACTATAACTTAAACATAAAAAATATTTACCTTATTAAAAACTTTTATTTTCAACCTTTTGATTTTTAATTGTAACAAGACAAATTCTAGAATAATATTGCTTCCCAATTAAATATCTAATATCAATAAAAGTTCACACTATACTAATAGTTTTTAATTCATTATGTAGGAAAACTCCCGGCTTACATTGAAAACAAATATTTTTATTATAGATGTTTTCAACTTCGCGTTATAAAAGTGCGAATTTCGCGTCGTACTGTAACCGATTTTTTTTTCAATTCACATTACATTGAAAATGCTTTGTATAAATACCGCGTTAAACGAGGGATACCTGTATTATCAAACTTAGTCGTTTTAAAACATGCTTTTAGGGGCAAAATAATAAAATGTATTTATTGTAAATTAGGAAATACGGATACGATAGCTTGTTAAACAAAATCTTTCAAAAAAACTTTGTCAATGCAAATCTGATAAGAAACGTCAAGATATTAAGAAGGAAATTTGTATTTATAATTACATTTGTTCACTAATTGAGCAAATGAAATTTCTCTTTTATTTTAATGTAATTCCAAAGATCTAAATAATAATTTGCAGTTTTTTAATTAAAAAGAATTTCATTAATAAAAATTCCTATAATTAAAAAACATATTAATGTAGAATTAGCGAAAAAAAACTGTGGCTGCTTAGACAAAAAAGTGGAAAAAATAATAATAAATGATTGTGAAATTGGCTCATCATTAGAGACAAAAAAATGCTTTTAATCTATACTCACATAAATTATTTTCCTTTGGGTTTAAAAAACGTCTTGGCATACACAGAAAAAAGTCATTGTAAAACCATCAAAAAGCATATTGATTTTACAAGTTTCGGTATCAATTTTGCTACATGGATGTATCATGTTAAATCAACACGATTTCTTAATAACTTTAAAACACTTTGAAACAACTATAAATCATGTTGTTAATTTTATAAACTTTAGCTAGTCAGGCCTAATATATTCCGTGTCAATAGTAACTTTTTATTACACTTTTACCCAACGTTTCGTCAATTTCTTGTTGCCTTTCTCAAGGGTTTCGTCTATTTAAAAATTAAAATCTTACAATATTACAATTAAATACACCACAATGATAACTCCTATTGATAACTCCTATTGAAAAAGTTTTAAAAACGAAAAGATGTGAAGAATTCCGACTTATTAATGCGTTAAAAACATGTGAAAAGATACTACAGAAGGTGGTTAAGGAGCAACTAGCAAAATACATGGAAACAAACAAATTATTATCAAAATATCAATCAGGATATAGGAAGAAATTCTCATGTGAGACAGCCGTAAATTATGTAAATAATAAGTGGAAGAAAGTTGGGAAAAATAAACGTATTGTTGGAATATTTCTAGACTTTAGAAGAGCTTTTGAAACTATAGATAGAAATATTTTGCTGCAAAAACTGTTTCATTACGACATCAGAGACACAGAATTGAGATGTTTTCAATCGTATCTAACAGGAAGGAAGCAAGTTACAAAAGTAAACGACACAAGGTCGAGTTCGATTTTAAATGAATACGGCGTGCCCCAAGGAACAATTTTGTGTGCATTATTATTTATAATATATATTAACGATATTCCAAGTGTATTAGAAAAATGCCAAATAATTCTTTATGCGTATGATACGCTAATTGTTGCAGAGGGCGAATCAGATCAGCAGTGCTATAACAACTTAAATTATGATATGGAAGGAATAAAGAAGTGGCTAAATATGAACAAGCTTAAATTAAATGAGACTAAAACCAAAATAATGGAAATAAATGCAAGCACTAATGTTGTTTTTAAGGCAAATGATCAAGTGATAGAAAAAGTTATCGATATAAAATATTTGGGAGTGATTATTGATAAGGAACTGAAGTTTGACACTCATATCGACTATATCTGTAAAAGAATTGGAAAGAAAATAAGTTTTTTTAACAGAATAAGGAGAAATATAACAGTTGAAACGGCGATAAACAACAATAATTAAACCTCATTTTGAGTTTGGTTTCACGATTATATATTCATGCTGCACTAGAAAACAAGTAGAGCGATTGCAGAAACTACAGAACAGCCATGCGGACAATACTGAAATGTAATAGATATACATCGATCAATTTCATGCTAAGCGCGCTGAAATGGTTGAACATAAGGCAAAGGATTGCAATTAACACACTCAATTTTATACGAAAAATGAAAAGAGGCCAAGCACCGGAATATTTAACGGAACAAATATCGTATATAGGGGATGTTCAATTATATCCTATCAACTAAGAAATAATAGCAGCTTTAGGATTGAGCGGGTAACAACGGCTGCAATGCAGAGGAATTTATTCTACAAAGGCTTACAACTCTACAATAATCTTCCGACCCATATGAGAAATGAACTGAACCCACATCAGTTTAAAAGATATATAGCAAATATCCAGGTATATCAATACTCAAGCACGAGGTCAATTATTTTTATTTTACTTTTTATTAGCCAATATTTCGCCACAAACTTTAAGTGGCCTCTTCAGGGCTTTAATTTTATTTAATTTGTATTTAATCTAAATTAACACGCAAATGTACACACATTGGACGTGAATCTAGCATCGTCAAATATTGCACGCACCTGGATATTAACAATTAATAGGTCGAACAAATAATCAAAGAATGATATATAGCAAATTTTGTTAAATATAACTTATTGTAATACATACATATCTATATATTTTTGAAAGAGTATTTTTAATACTAATAATTTTATTAAATAAAAAAAAACACGGTTACATCTCGATATACCGTAAGAAATATCTCTTCTGTAACTGAAGCACAGCGAAACAAATCTACCCAAAAAAAATCCTTTTTTCCCCCATTTTTTACCTCGCTTGTTCAATAGTTGGATAACTAATCCGCAAATATGGTCCTTTCTCTTTATAAACATTATTGTGCACGAAAATAATAATCAAATAATAATTATATTTTCGTGTAATGGCATGATAGGCTTTCAGCTTACAACCTTTAAGCGTTGTAAGCGTAACAAATTCAAATTGTTTTCTTATAAATCAACTAGTGTGCCCGTGACTGCTGTGCAAGTTACTTGTGGTTGTTTTTTATTCTGCAGCGTTCTTTTTTATGTGCGCCAAAAAATTCTATTATTCAGGAAAATTAATTAGAAAGAACACAATTTCTTTTTTTTTCGTTTTTTTTGTGTTTTGTGTTTTTTTAATAATTTTATCTTTTTCACAATTCAATATTTTTGTGTGCTTATATAATATGTCTTATTCTTTGCAATGCTTTTACATATTCGACATTCTTCCATCGATTTTGTTTCACGGTATAGGCTAAGAAAGCAGTTGGTTTATTAACACGTAAATATGATTCATGCGAAAAGCAGGGATCATTGTAAAAGCAACACGTATGGGAAACTGCAGCCATTTAAAATCTGGAGAAATCATAGGAATGCGTGGTATAAGCACATCCCCGCCTTTATATTTTCCTTTTAAAATTTTTGCTTCAATCACATTTTCATAACTTTTTTGACTACTAAACGTGTCCCATTGGAAAGTCGTGACTGGCAGATATTTTTAAGCAAAATAGTTGATATACCAACTTTCAACTTGTAGGCGGTGGGGCGGCAGTCCAGGTAAATCAAGCTAATTTTAAAATTCCCCTGGATAACTTACAATATCGTCTTGATTAGTAACAGAGTCAATCGATTTTTAGGTAAAAATTTTCCCGAGAATGTCATTCAAAATTGTCACATTGATATCCGAAACATCTGCATTTTTCGCAGTTAGGATAGCTCTTTCCCCCAACCAATCATGGTTTCTAAAATTTTGTGCAATAGCGGGAAATACTTTTGTGACCAATTCTTGTTTTGATCTGTGGTGGTGTCATTGAAAATGCGCCATTCCCAATATCTAACAATTTCTTTGAAAAACGTTCGGCTGAAGTATGAAGTATTAATATACAAAATGATACGTATGAACTTTTCAATAGAACCTTTTAAAATTATACAGGTGTTTGCTAAAAAGGGTGCATTCCAAGTGAATATTAGTTGATTATCCGCAAGGATCATATATTTGGCCGTTCAACTGAAAACATTGCAGCCATACACCACAGAGTTGAAGCAGATCCAAATTTGTCAATTCCTCGACGTTCTCAACAACTGGGGTTATCCCAAACCACCACATGGCGAATTTTTTGTAAGGATTTGACTTTGAAGTCTTACAAGCTTCAACTAGTGCAGGAATAGAAACCGACCGACCATTCTTATCGTCGTAGATTCGTTAAATTCATTCAGGATCAATCGGATGGTTTTTTGAAAAAATATTTTTTTCAGACGAAGCCCATTTTCACTCATCAGCGTATGTTAACGAGCATTATTGCTATACTTGGCGGTTTTTGAGAAGCCTTTGCATGCTCAACGTGTCACTGTATGGAGCACCATGTGTTCTGGAGGCGTTGTTTGCCGTTGTTTTTTTTTACGATAAGGCTAGAAATGCGGTAACGACCAATGAATCACGCTATCGGGAGAACCTAATAACTCAAATTTGGTGCCACATGTTACACAGTCCATGAAATCGTACAATTTCACAACAATCAGCAGTTAAGTGGCCAGCCAGATCGATTGATTCAACAACACTGGATTATTTTCGTGGGGGATCGAACCTACTTCAGCCTTAACGAAATAGGACCACCACTTTGTCATAAAGTGATTAAAAACTTTGACGATGGAATCGATGTCTGTCAGCATGGCCGAAGTAAACATCTGCCAAATATCAATTTACGTTTATAATTCGTTATACAGTAAAAATCTGAGTCATCCTAATCTAAATTTTTTGCCTTTTTTGTTTTATGATCCCTTTGATATTGACTCAATTAATGGTCGTTATTTTTAGTATTAATTCATTAACTGAAGCTTGGCTTAGAACTACAATAAGCTGCCAAATTTTTTCCTATCAAAAAATTCTAGCCGCTTTTGCTTGCCTAGTTATTATGTTATTAAGACACATCTCATTATCGCTAGAAGCATGCTTAGCATTCAAACTGGTTCAAGTCTTCTGCTCTTGCATTACTACAGCATTTGGTTTTCCATTTTTGAATTTTTCAAAACGGATTAGAATCATTTGATTAAACACATAAAAAATGTATTCTAAGATTTACTGACCTAATACAAATAAATAATATTTTCCCGCACTTTTCAATTGTTACTTTCCAAGTAGCAGCTAAAACAAACAACAAAAAATACGTGTTTTGCAGTAACTGTACTTTAACGCTGTCGTTGATTAAATCACACCACCATGAATTAATTAAAAAAGTACCACGTGCAAAAACCGATGCTAAAGATAAGTGACACTGACACTGTGATGTATACTTGCTATCTCTTGTATCTATTATAGTACTTATCAACAACATAATCAAGTTTCTTTCTCGAAACAAAGACATATTGTAAAATTTAATTTAAAATTATTTCGACAACAAAATAAAGTTTTGGTGAGAGTTACGTCAACAGAAAACCCAATGAACCAATTTATCTTAGTTTAATTTGCCAAAAAAGTGCTAAATTCAACTTATGGGAACTAATAGCAACGAGCTTTAGTGTTTAGGCTTACTCTGGTTATTTTTTTAATTACCCAGTTCACACAGTTCCAAGTAGTTTCATATTTTCCCAGAAAATTAAATAAAATAAACTTCTGTCATACCCTCCTTATACCTTAATTTAACATATGGAGTTTTAAAGATTACTTTTAAAACTGTGTTTTCCTCAATCGAGATTTTCAACAATTTTCAATTGTGGCAACACCAACATACATGATAGTTTTGACATTTTGTTTTCTGACGTATTCGTGGTAGACGAATTGACAATTGTTACAATGAATCCAATTTCTCACGAAAATTGCGTTAAAATAATTAAAATCCACACTGCGTTTCTACTAAAATAAGACCGAAAAATTCGGGATATTTTCTGACAACATATTCGTTCTTCTGTGAACGCTATTAACAATTTGATCGTTCAATTTGAGTCGACAGCCGTGAGCCACAGTATTGAAGCAGATCCAAATTTGTCTGTTACTCGACGTTGTCAACAATTGGCGTGTTATCCAAAACCACTACATGGCGAATTTTACGTAAGGATTTAACTTTGAAGCCTCACAAGGTTTAGCTAGTGCCGTAGATTCGCTCAATTTATTAACTTTCTGAAAAAATAATTTTTCCAGGCGAAACCCATTTTCACTTTTCAACAAGCAAAATTGACACAAAAAGTTTATTGATAAGGCTTTACATGCTTAACATGTCATTGTATGGACCGCTATGTTGTCTGGAGGCGTGATTAGGCCGTTTTTTTTTCTAAGATGAGGCCGGAAATACGGTAACGTTAAATGGATAAAGCTATCGCGAGATACTAACAACTCGATTATGGCCTATTTTTGACGACGTAAATATCACTGGCATGTGGTTTTAAGAGGACAGTGCCACCTGTCACATAGCCAATGAAACGATCAACTTATTGCAAACCAAATTTCCCGATCGCATAATTACATTAGATTCAGTGGTTAAGTGGCCAGCCAGACCGTGTGATTTAACACCACTGGATTATTTTTCTTGGCGGGCATTGTCTATACGGAGCCAATCGATTCGTGTTCACCTTAAAAACTAAAAATCTGTGTAGTTGTAAACGAAATTGGACCGGCCTTTTTCCAAAAAGTGATTAAAAACTTTGGTGAAAGAATCGACCTTTGTCAGCATGGTCGAGGTGGACATTTGCCAGATATCATTTTTCATTCATAATTGCCGAACTTTTCTCTTCGTAACACAATAAAAATTGGAATTATCGTAATCTAAATTGTTTGCTTTTTTGTGTTTTTACGAACTGCTTTTTGAAAACCCCTTTAATGAGCCCTCTGATATTGATTTAATTCACGCACGTTGATTTTTAGCGTGGTAAATATCCAAGTATTATTTCTTTAATTGCAGCTTGACTTTTAACTACAACAAGCAAAATTGACACAAAAAGTTTCTGAAAATCCTAGAGCGATTATTGAGAAGGCTTTACATGCTTAACATGTCATTGTATGGACCGCTATGTTGTCTGGAGGCGTGATTAGGCCGTTTTTTTTTCTAAGATGAGGCCGGAAATACGGTAACGCTAAATGGATAAAGCTATCGCGAGATACTAACAACTCGATTATGGCCTATTTTTGATGACGTAAATATCACTGGCATGTGGTTTTAAGAGGACAGTGCCACCTGTCACCTTTGATATTGATTTAATTCACGCACGTTTATTTTTAGCGTGCAAATAACCCAAGTATTAATTCTTTAATTGCAGCTTGACTTTTAACTAGAACAAGCTGCCAAATTTTTTCCTATCAAAAGAATCTAGTCGCGTTTGCTTGCCTATATTTTGAAATACGAGATTGGTACGGCGTTTTGTTATGAAAAATTTACAATTTAAGAGAAAATGCTTTAATGACCCCACAAAACGTGACTAATTTCAAGACTTATTTCCAAATATAAAAAAATTATTTGTAAGTAATTTTTACCATGGCTTAGAAAGACAGAAACATCATGATTTAAAATGGTTATTCGGTTCCAGTTCAATTTTAGGTAATAATAATAAATAACCCAGTTGTTATTATATTTTATTTTTTGTGAGTTTATTTAAATATTTATATAACTAAGACGTGTTATTATCTAAGTATATGTACATACATACATATATTATAATTTTAGAGTAGGAACCTCTTAATCTTAGTCATAAAATTTATCAGTAACAAAATGTGTTAATATTTTTTTGGATATATTTTCGCTATAAAAGTGACAAAAAACAACAGAAACCTTTAAGTTGTTATTAAGCTCAAGTCAAGTGTTTTAGTGTGATTTTTCGAATTAACGAAAATGAAGTTGTTCTACGCTATATTTTTTCTCTTCTCTTGTATCCTGCATAATATTGTTGTAATACAAGCGTCGGAAGGGGTTTTAGAAGTATTTGAAAGTGTTTATGATCTTGTGATCGATATTGAAAAGGAAGTAGAAAAAAAGTTCCTAGTATCAGAAAATATATTTCAAATTTCAAAGCAGGTTTTGATTGGTTTACCAGAAATGTTATTTTTCAATATTTTTCATGAACTGTGTAAGTAGAAAATTTATGTGTTAAACAGGTTGCAAAAACAAATTAACTTTGTTTGTTTTCAAGGTTCCTTGTATATGGGTGCTGAAAAACTTGAACCAGGTGGTAAACCTGATATTAGGTCAATGTATATTATTTTGCACCAACCTTGTGTAACTTCACATGTTTATTTAATACGTGCTCATCGGTCCCTTTTCAGAAAAGGAAAATTAGATATTCAAAAGAAGGTGGTTATATTTGTTTCAGGCTGGATAAAAAATCCAAATGCGGATTATATCAACGATATGGCAGCTGCTTTTAATTGCAGGGGGGACTACAACTTTTTAGTGTGTTTAAAAAATTATTAAATATATTAGATTATGTTTATTTTGTTCTCTTTTTTCTAAGGCGTTAGACATCTCAGGACAAATCCACAACTTACAAACCTGGGCGGCTTACAATACCGCTGAAGTTGGTCGCGCGCTTGCTTCATTTCTTGAAAAGCTAGTGAAGAAAGTACCGTTAAATAACATTCACTTGATTGGCCATAGCTTAGGTAGCCATATTGTGGGCTATGCTGGACGTTATTTTAACAAATATACTGGCTTAAACATAACGCGAATTACTGGCTTAGATCCTGCTAATCCTTGCTATAATGAAGGACAAATTTTGTCTGGCTTACAGCGTGGAGATGCTGAATTTGTCGATATTATACACACAAATCCCGATGTTTTAGGTAAAGGAGCTCCTATGGGCGATATTGATTTTTATCCAGAAGGTATGGCTCCCTTAAAGCCAGGATGCTTAAAATTAGGTTGCTCTCATGAGAAAGCACTTGAATATTTTACGGAATCAGTTTTTCCTGGGAATGAGCGTAACTTTCTTGCGGTTCGGTGCACTTCTGTGACGGATTTGAAGTTAGGCTTTTGTAATGGTGTGAAATATGCAATGGGTTTTGCAGTTCCCTCCAACTTAAAGGGTAATTATTTTTTAGGTGTTAATGCAGAAAAACCTTATGGAAGGCATTCTACTAGCCAATACAAGGTCGCAGATGATTGTGGAAAATGTAAAGAAATCTACGATTAAATTAATTAAATTATCTATTTCTTATTCTTATTATGTATAAGTATTAATACATAACGAAATAACAAGGAATCTTATATAAGCAAAAAGCTTTATTTTCTGTTTAGTATTCGTATTAATTAGTAAATATTTTGTTTTTAGTGATGTGTACATTTTATATTTTAATATTATTTATAACTATTTAGGTAGCTAACGGCTAAAGACTCGCCTTAGTTTCGGGATATTTTTTCCCAACCGCATCGGTCTCGCATGACTTCGGGGGGAAGTCTATATCAGTGTTGGTTTGTTGTCACCAAGTACAAGTTACGTTTCTTTTTGCGGAGTACACGCTCCACATATTCCGCCACAACAGCCCAGTTTTCGCAACTGCTAACCGTTTTATCGGCTATTTTCGCTGCTGTCGTTCGTCCAATTCCCGCCTCCATCCCTGTTCGTTATTCAGACCAACGGTAATACTTAAAAAAGTTATGCACGGCATCGCCTACTACGTCCTCCCCATCATAAATGCAAAAGCATGTGCCACATTTCCCCATATCGTACAGATACCTCCGAAAGCAGCTGCGCCCATATGGAATCTGCGTTCCTCCTTTCTGTCCACCTCCTCCGAACCACTTGAAGGTGGATTCCAACCAGCAAAATATGAATGATACGCTCAATAACGATTTCGCAACAATCTCATTAAATATAGTTTAATGCCCGTAGCACTCAATATGGCATACTTACGCATAGGTGTGTGTTCAGATATGATGCCGCATCTGTTATTGTTAGTAATATAAATATTAGGGAATCGGAAGGTCTTGATGATTTTGGCATAAAAATACAGGAAGATGTTCGATAGACTTAGCACATTTTTCAGACTTCCAATTCTATTGATTCTCTAGAACATCGAAGCAATATTTCACTGTTTTATCGTTAATACAATGGTAAGTGCTTTTGCATTTATCATGCCTTTCCTAAAGAACCCATTCGTGTTTTATCAGAACAGTCCTTATGTGAGAATAAACCCCCTCCAGGAGCCTTTAATGTTGCTTTCAATATAGGAAAATTCAAATCAAATGCCCACAAACACTCCTTCCTCCTTTAGGTAATGGAGATCCTAATTTTCTAGTTCTGGCATAAAGCATTGCATTAATAGGCGTCATCCCCTGAGTACTGGTCCGAAAAATAAAGTTTAAGTAGAAGGGACAAAAACGACAAAAATAATAAATGTGGCTTCAATACACGACATATCAACATTTGCTTCTTTTATTCTAAATAAATTGTTGGAATGAAATCTATGGTGGACCAAATCAAATCTAAAAATCGAGTTATAGGAACAATTCGTACAATTTTATTAAAACCATAAAATTTCTCTTTCATTGGCAAACGTAACGATAAACAAAATAAACAAAACCACCAGGCTGCAAATTAATTTAGAAAATCTATTTTGGTATAGTTTGCTAATGTTGTTATCGATAGAAAAGAGAGTTGATCGTAGTTGATAAACAACCAAAAAGTGTGATTTCTTTCAGGAAGTCAACTTAAACATTACAAATAGAAGCCATAGTTTCGGGCGGGAACAGAAACCTTAAAGTTCTAGTTATTCTTAAGTCAAGTGCTTTGGTGTTATCTTCAAATAAAAAAAAATGAAAATATTAAAAACTATATTTGTTCTCTCCTTTTACGTACAGTGCAATATACTTTTAATAAGTGGAGCAGGAGTTTTAGGAGCAATTGAAACCGTTACTGATGCAGTGATCGATGTTGCAAACGGAGTGGAAAACACAATGCCATTTACAACTAATTTGTTTCATATTTCAAAGCAAATTTTAATTGGTTTACCGCAAATGGCAGTTTTGAAGACCTTTCACGAATTATGTAAATTTCTGAAAACTTATTTGTCACATAACTAGGTTGCAAAAACAAAACAAAAATTTTTAATTTCAAGGTTCCGTGTTTAAGGCTGCTGAAACAATTGAACCTCGTGTTACACCTGACATTGAATCAATGGCTCTTGTTTTGCACAAACCTTGTGTAGTATCAAGTTTTCCTTTAACAAAACCTGCACTTATTTTGGAGAGTGCAGACTTTGAGATAAAGAAAAAGATGGTTATATTTGTTACTGGCTGGATGGCAGATCCAAACGAGGATTATGTTCTTGATATGGCTGCTGCTTTTAATTGTAGAGGAAACTACAATTTTTTCGTACGTCTTCACAAATAAATAAAAATATCATGTGAAGTTTATCTTATTCTATATTAAGGTCTTAGATACCTCCGAATACATCAACACCTTATATACTTGGTCGGCCTATAATACCGCTGAAATTGGTCGCGTTCTAGCTATTACTCTTCAAAAATTGGTGAAAAACGTTCCGGTAAAGGACATTCACTTGGTGGGCCATAGTTTAGGTGCCCACATTGCAGGCTATGCTGGGCGTTACTTTAACAGATATACTGGTTTAAACATAACACGCATTACGGGCTTAGATCCTGCTAATCCTTGCTTTAATGAAGGATATGTTTTGTCCGGCTTACAGCGTGGGGATGCTGACTTTATCGATATCATACATACAAATCCAGGTGTTTTAGGTAAGGCGGATCCTATGGGCGATGTTGATTTTTATCCAGAAGGTTTGGCTCCCCTAAAGCCAGGATGCATAATATTAGGTTGCTCCCATGGACGAGCATACGAATATTTTACGGAGTCAGTTTATCCTAGAAATGAGCGTAACTTTCTTGCAGTACGCTGCACTTCAATGATGGACTTGAATGTGGGCTTTTGTGATGGTTTAAAATTTCCAATGGGTTTTGCAGTTCCTTACAATTTAAAGGGTAACTATTTCTTAAGTGTTAACGCGGAAAAGCTTTATGGAAAGAATTCTCCCAACCAAGATATAGTACAATATAGTTGTGGTAGATGTAAGAATACGGAAATATATTAATATATTAATCGATAAGACAGTTGAATTCGAATTGTTTCGAAATAGAAAATAGAATAAGCCAAAAAATTAATAAAATATTTTTTACTTTCTGTCCAATAGTTAAGATAATTATTATGATTGTGAAGATCACAAAATATCACAAAAAATTCAAAATTATTCCGTTTCTGGTTTTGATCATTCTGTTTTCGCGGCGGAAACTCAGCTTCGACATACTCGTGTATTTTGGCGGTACAACTGTTCCAAAGAGTATTTTCAGATTAATGGATTTTTAAAAAAGAATGGGGTTAAAAATTGTGTTTGGGCATTGCGAATTTCGCTGGGAAAGTTTTATGTGCTTTTTTCAGAGATTTGTATTTCAGTTTTAACAATATGTTTGTTTGACTTGTATAAAAATTAATTAAATATTTTATCTACAAATTTTTTTAGTTAGCAACAAAAACATTTTTTAAGATTAAATATTTTAAATGATAATTCATGCAGACGTAATAGAAAAAATAAAAAGTTTTATTCAGAGTACTTATCTATGGATCTGTGAAGGCCAAACCGTTAAATTACTGTGCACGCGAGTTAAGGATACATGCACGCTATAAAATTATTGGTGCAATCGACTAAAGCGGTTGCTTACGTTTCAACAGAAATTATCAAGTCAATTGCATTTATGTCATTAGATAAGATTAAATATTAAATTTTAACTTCATTTTTTGCGACTTCTAACACAAGCAAATATCTACGATTTTGGTTTGGGCACCACTAATTCAAATTCAATAGATCTAAACTATTATTTTCGGAAAACCAATTAATTTGTTCATTGCTCAGATGTGAGAACGAATTCAAATCATATAAGGAAATTTGCTCCAGACAAATTTGTCCATTCATTCAACAGCAAACATTTGGTGCATAGTTTTGGGTAATTATGTGTAGATATCGATTCCATTTAATTAAGCACTTCCGGACAATAAGAACTACAACAGGCTAGCAAAGTAATTACGCGACTCAGTGTGGTGAATTTATGGATTGATGTGTAGTGAATATGTGTGTGTTCGCGGGGTTAAGTGTTTACTGAGCACTTCTGCCGATTCTTTCCAGCATTAAAATGCCGATTTGGTTTTGCTAAGTATTAACTAAGCACTTCTGCCGATCAAAAGTTTAAGATGTAATACCTTTGATTTTCATTTAACATTAATTTTTATTGAATAAATATTTACAGCTTATATACTAAAATTATGTCTATTCAGCATAATTGCATTCAATTAATTTTCCCATGAACCAAATAAAATTTATGCTGATGTTACAGTATCAAATTTTATTTTCATGGTCAAATGAAATTATGCTGATGTAAAGAAATAAAATATATCTACAGTGTGTCTTAAAACTAAAAGTATAAAACTTGTGTTTAACAGTGTATCTTAAAAATAATAGTACAAATATAAAATTTGTGTTTAATAGTGTATACACACTACATCAGATTAAAAACAAAACTGTTGAAACGCTGGTGTCAAGAAAACAAAAAATTCCCCGCATTTTATTTTGTCAGAATTAGAAATGAATCACAAATCTTTTGCTTGCTTAATCAGTAGATTATCTCCGCCGTGCGGAGGCAAGAAATTATTTTAGTAAAATCACGCCCTAATTACCCTATTGAAAAATAAATAAAACTGAACATTTTTACACTCGTAAAATATAGTTAGTCATGTTTGAAATGGATATAACTTTCCTAATTCTCTATAAATTTATCCTTTTTTTTAAATGTATGAAAAGAAATTTCTGTTATTTAAGATTTTAAATATTTTATAATCTGATCCACCGTGCAGTTTTGAGCTTCGCAAATACAAACAAAATATTCGAAATTGCTCTGCTTTTATGTGATTATTACAACAAAAAATTTGTTTCCTAAAACGAAATTAAAAAAATTTAGACTAAGAAGATTCAAATTTTTATTGTATTACGACGAGAAAAGTTCGGCAGTTATGAATGCAAAATGATTTCTGGCAAATACCCACCACGACCACGCTGACGGATGTTGATTCTTTCATCAAAGTTTTAAATTACTTTTTGACAAAATTGTGGTCCTGTTTCGTTAATCATATCACAGATTTTAAGTATAAAGCATAAAATTGATTGGGTGCGTGTAGACTCTGTTCTTAACATAGCCGCACATAAAGAAGCTAGTGGTATTAAATCACACGATCTGGATGGATACTTAACTGCTGATTGTCGTGAAATTATGTGAACGGTAAATTTGGAATGCAATTAATTGATCGTTTCGCTCAATCAGTGCAACATTGAGCATGCAAAGACTTCACAATAATCGCTCTAGGGTTTTCAAAAGCCCAAATGCAGTAATTTTGCTTGTTGATATACTACGCTGACAAGTGAAAATGGATTTTAATTATGTTAATGTGGTTTTCGTGCGATATTAAATTCATTGTAACAATTGCAAATGCATCTACTATGAATGTCAAAAAGCTAAATGTCAAAACTATCATGTTGTTGGTATTGCCACAACCGAAAAACAAACATCTTGTTGAAAACGCCGATATTAGCAACACATATCAATATGAAATACAAGTTCGAATTTTAATAAATAAATAAATAAACATTTTTTTTAAATAAACAAATTTTATTTATTTCTGCTTTTCACATGTTGTTACGTTCATTCCTTTAATAAACGTTTTGTTGTATTGCGTCATTTTATTTCTAAATAACACTTTACAGGTTTAAATTGGATTAGAAAATTTATTTACTTATTCCCGTTTCTACACACAAAAATACGCAATGGTAACATTATCTCTTTAATGCCTTAAAGCTGTTTTATTATCTTTATGTTCTTACTTGACGATGTTTTCACTTCAACTTATTTTATTGACTAACAGATGGTGCTTATATAATCTGTTTTGAGTGGTTGTTGTATCTTTCTTTAACACCATTACACATTGTTGTTGTTGTCATTATTCAGTGTAGGCGGCTGTTTGGTGTGTATTTTTCTTGTGTGCATAGGATTATTTAAAAGCTATGTAATTTGTAACATGGCACACTAGATCATTTCGTTCACTTTTTTGATAATAGTTGTTTCCTATTGAAACCTTAACAAAGCATCTGCGTTCAAATTTAATTGGTTAACGTCAAATGAACTGTACCAAAATAGACAAACGCTTACAATGAAAAATGTAGATTTTGTACTATTTGTACCACCTATATACGTCCAAAAATATAATACCACTCACATACTCGACCGCGTACAAGATCCTATTGATTCCATACGGCATCGACGCAATATGGATTGTTTTATTGGTACTACAAATGGTAAGTGCTCTATCGAAATTAGGGAACTTGCCCTGGAAACTCGTACATTTTTGCATTTAACTCGATTTTCGTTGAGTGCGCGTCAGTTGTGGTTAATTGTCCAGTGAATCGCTCTACGCACTATAGGGAAAATTCATTCTTTCAGCAGAACAGTTCATATGTGGAACTTGGCCCGGAAACTCGTACATTTTTGCATTTGACTCGATTTTCGTTGAGTGCCAGTGAATCGCACTACGCATTACAGGGAAAATTCATTTTTCAGCAGAATAGTTCGTATGTGGAATAAACTTTCTCCTGTTACTTTCAATGTGGGAAAATTCAAATTGAATGTCCACAAACACTACTCTCTCTTTCCTCCTGCCCATAACCTCTTTTTCCAGTTCTGGCACAATGCATCGCGTGAGTACGGATCTACCCTGAGTGCTGTCCCAGAAAAAAAAGTAATGTTATTGAAAATAAAAATTCGAAAAATCTTTTAATTTAAACAACTAATTTTTGAAATGCAAATGACATCAATTTTATATAAAGTTTATATCATAGACAAAATTTTATAAAAACAAGGTCTTAAAGTTGAAGACCCTTCGTATCATTCTTAAAAAATTTTTAAAAATTTTTAGAAATTTTGTAATAAGCAAAGTACATTTTGCTTCACTCCTCATCATTTTCCCTAAGATCTTTCTGTGCAATGCTTTTTGTTTGATCACAGAAATAAAAGGTGTTTTTTTAAGCTAGATAGAACTTTAAATTGTAAAAAGTAACACAAAAAATGAAATTTTGATGAAACATTTTTTTTTATTTGTTTCAGTATACTCTGACAAATCATCATGAATAGACTCTCGCTTGAACAACGCTACGAAATTATCCAAATTTACTTTGAAAATCAGTCGTCGATTTGCGCAACTTATAGACGACTTCGTCATTTTTATGGCGTACATAATCGTGCATCTGAACAAGCCATTCGTCGAACTGTCGATAGATTTCGTACCACATACTCTCTAGAGGATGCAATAACACCAACACGTCGAAGGAATGTGCGTACTGAAGAGAATATCGCCACTGCAAACGAAAGTGTGGAAGAAGATCCAAATTTATCAATTCGTCGTCGGTCGCAGGAATTGGGGCTCTGTCCGTCCACTACGTGGAAAATTTTGCGCAAAGATCTCGGCCTACACCCGTATAAGATCCAGCTGGTGCAGGAATTGAAGCCACGAGACCATTATATGCGTCGATTGGGCTCTAGAGCAGTTGGCAACTGAGCCGCTGTTTTATCGCAAAATTGTGTTTAGCGATGAGGCGCATTTTTGGCTTAACGGGTTTGTTAATAAGCAAAATTGCCGCATATGGAGTGAGACCAATCCACAACAGACCCTACAGACTCCATTACATCCAGAAAAATGCACCGTTTGGTGCGGTTTTCATGCTAGTCGCATCATCGGACCTTATTTCTTCAAAAATGAGGCCGGAGCTCGCGTTACGGTCAATAGAGATCGTTACCGCACCAAGATCAATGCTTTTTTGTTTGAAAATATGGATGGCATTGATCCGGACGAGATGTGGTTTCAACAGGATGGCGCTACGTGCCATACAGCGAACGCAACCATCGACTTATTGAAATCAAAATTTGGCGATAAGTTGATTTCGAGAAACTCGACTATTTCCTGTGGGGCTACGTGAAGTCACTGGTTTATGCTGATAAACCAGCAACAACTGACGCCTTGAAGGACAGCATTGTTCGTGTTATTCGTGACATACGCCCAGCAGTGCTCGAAAAAGTGGCCCAAAATTGGACGTCCAGAATGCGCTTCGTCAAGAACAGCCGCGGTGCCCATATGCCCGAAATCATTTTCAAATGTTAATGTCACGTATTGATCCTTCGAATAAAAAAGAAATTTTGATTACAATTTAATTTTTTGTGTTATTTTTAACAATTTCAAGTTCTATCGGGCTTAAAAAAACACCCTTTACTACAAGTTAATTATAGTTGCATAATCATTCATATATTTATATATAAAATTTAAATTCCTGTTCAATTCTGTGCAGTGAACAAAGTTAATACTTTCACCACTAACAATTATAATGAGGGCGGGTATAAAATTAAGATTTAGGTGATTCAAAACTTTGTTACAGTACGAAGAGAAAAGTTCGGCAATTATGAATCAAAAATGATATGTGGCAAATGCGTACCATAACCACGCTGACAAATGTCGATTCTTTCATCAAAGTTTTTAATCAATTTACGGCAAAATGGCGGTTCTTTTTCGTTAATCACCAGGAATTTTGAGTTTTAAGGCTGAAATCGATTTGATTGGCTACGTACTTAACATAGCCCCGCAAAAAAACTTCCAATGGTATTAAATCACACGATCTGTCTGGCCACTTAACTGCTGATTGTCCTGAAATTATGTGATCGGTAAATTTGGTATCCAATAAACTGATCGTTTCATTGGCTGTGTCACATGTGGCACTGTTCTATTGAAACCACATATCAGTGATTGAGTTGTTGCACCTCGCGATAGCGTGATCCATTGACCGTTACCGCATTTCCAGGCTCATCTTCGAAAACAAATATTACCCAAACACACCACCAGACCACATAGCGCACCATACAGTGACACGTTGAGCATGCAAAGGCTTTTCAATAATCGCTCTAGGATTTTGATTTTGACATACCCTGACAAGTAAAAAGGTCGGCTTCAAAGTCAAATCCTTACGCAAAACTCGCCATATGGTGGTTTTGGATAACCCCAAATGTTGAGAAAGTTGAGGAATTGACAAATTTGGATGTCTGCAACACTGCTGCTTACGTCTACGATGTTTTCAGTTGAACGACCTGGACGAACACGCGTTGACTGTCGCTCATTTTGTATCGAGCATGTCGACTCAAATTTAACGACCAAATTCGTAATTGCAGCCTAAGAAGGACTATTATGTTGTCCGAAAATATCACACGACATTTAACTTTAAGAGAACCTAAATCTCAAAACTATGTTGTTGGTGTTGACACAATTGAAAAACTACTTCATGTTGAAAGAGCCGATATGTGAATATATAAGCATAAAAAAACAGATTAAGGTGACAATTCGTTAGCCGCGCTCACTGTATTTTAAATACAGTTACTCTTTCCGTCCTTGTTGACCACGCTGCCAAAAATAAAAATATGAGTTCAAATCTCATTAGATATTTAAATATACAGAAATATAAATCTTAAATATGATTTGTTGAAAAGGCAAGCATTCAAACTGGTTCAAATCTTCTGCTCTTGCATTACTACAGCATTTGGTTTTCCATTTTTGATTTTTTCAAAACGGATTAGAATCATTTGGTTAAACACATAAAAAATGTATTCTAAGATTTACTGACCTAATACAAATAAATAATATTTTCCCGCACTTTTCAATTGTTACTTTTCAAATAGCAGCTAAAACAAACAACAAAAAATACGTGTTTTGCAGTAACTGTACTTTAACGCTGTAGTTGATTAAACCACACCACCATGAATTAATTAAAAAAGTTCCACGTGCAAAAAACGATGCTAAAGATAAGTGACACTGACACTGTGATGTATACTTGCTATCTCTTGTATCTATTATAGTACTTATCAACAACAGAATCAAGTTTCTTTCTCGAAACAGAGACATATTGAAAAATTTAATTTAAAATTTTTTCGACAACATAATAAAGTTTTGGTGGGAGTTACGTCAACAGAAAACCCAATGATCCAATTTATCTTAGTTTAATTTGCCAAACAAAAAGTGCTAAATTCAACTTATGGGAACTAATCGTAATAAGCTTTAGTGTTTAGACCTACACTGGTTATTTTTTTAATTATCCAGTTCATACAATTCCAAGCATTTTTATATTTTCCCATACCCTCCTCATACGTCAAAGATCATATGGAGTTTTAGAGCTTAATTTTAAAAATGTTTTTCTCAATTCTTCTTTCCACAATTTTCTTATCTCAATTTTCAATAATTTTCAATTGTGGCAACACAAACGAATTGGCAATTGTTACAATGAATGCAATTTCTCACGAAAATTGTGTTTATTGTTTCGTTCTTCTGTGAACGCTATTAACAATTTGGTCATTCAATTTGAGTCGAGTATTGAAACAGATCCAAATTTGTCAGTTCCTCGAAGTTGTCAACAATCGGGGTTATCCAAAACCACTACATGGCGAATTTTATGTAAGGATTTAACTTTGAAGCCTCACAAGGTTTAGCTAGTGCTGGAGTTAAGCCGACCTGCAATTCACATCGCCGCAGATTCGCTCAATTCATTAATTTTCTGAAAAAATCATTTTTTAGGCGAAACCCATTTTCACTTTTCAACAAGCAAAATTGACACAAAAAGTTTCTGAAAATCCTAGAGCGATTATTGAGAAGGATTTACATGCTTAACGTGTCATTGTATGGACCGCTATGTTGTATGGAGGCGTGGTTGGGCCATTTTTTTTTCTAAGATGAGGGCGAAAAACGATAACGCTCAATGGATAAAGCTATCGCGAGATGCTAACAACTCGATTATGGCCTATTTTTGACGACGTAAATATCACTGGCATATGGTTTTAAGAGGACGATGCCACCTGTCACATAGCCAATGAAACGATCAACTTATTGCAAACCAAATTTCCCGATCGCATAATTACATGAGATTCAGCGGTTAAGTGGCCAGCCAGACCGTGTGATTTAACACCACTGGATTGTTTTTCATAGCCGACATTATCTATACGGAGCCAATCGATTCGTGTTCACCCTTAAAACTAAAAATCTGTGAAGTTGTAAACGAAATTGGACTGCCCTTTTTCCAAAAAGTCATCAAAAACCTTGCTAAAAGAATCGACCTTTGTCAGCATGGTCGAGGTGGACATTTGCCAGATACCATTTTTCATTCATAATTGCCGAACTTTTCTCTTCGTAACACATAAAAAAGTGGAATCATCGTAATCTAAATTGTTTGCTTTTTTTGTGTTTTCACGAACTGCTTGTTGAAAACCCCTTTAATAAGCCCTTTGACATTGATTTAATTTACGCACGTTAATTTTTAGCGTGCTACTAACCGAAGTATTAAATCTTTAATTGAAGCTTGACTTTTAACTAGAACAAGCTGCCAAATTTTTTCCTATCAAAAGAATCTAGTCGCGTTTGCTTGCCTACATTTTCAAATACGAGATTGGTACCTTATGGCTGCGTTAAAAACGCGCTCATTTTCTAGGTTATTTAGCCATAGATAATTATGGCTAAGTTCTACAAGCGCGGGATGAATAGAAAACAGGTTCAAAATAAAGAAGGGAACTTAAGTTCTAATAGCAGCTTAGTAAACGAATTCAATTTCTAAATTAAAATATCATTCTTAGAATAAGAATGGCGTTTTGTTATGAAAAATTTTAAATTTAAAAGAAAATGCTTTACTGACCCCACAAAACGTAAATAATTTCGTGACTTGTTTCCAAATATAAAAAAATTATTTGTAAGTAATTTTTACCATGGCTTAGAAAGACAGAAACGTCATGATTTAAAATGGTTATTTGGTTCCAGTTCAATTTTAGGTAATAATAATAAGTAACCCAGTTATTATTATATTTTATTTTTCGTGAGTTTATTTTAATATTTATATAACTAAGACGTTTTATTATCAAGTATATGTATAGACATACATATATCATAATTTTAGAGTAGGAACCTCTTAATCTTAGTCATAAAATTTATCAGTAACAAAATGTGTAAATATTTTTTTGCAGGTTTTTTCGCTATAAAAGTGACAAAAAACAACAGAAACCTTTAAGTTGTTATTAAGCTCAAGTCGTCAAGTGTTTTAGTGTGACTTTAGAATTAACGAAAATGAAGTTGTTATACGCTATATTTTTTCTCTTCTCTTGTATCCTGCATAATATTGTTGTAATACAAACGTCGGAAGGAGTTTTAAATGTAATTGAAAGTGTTTATGATGTTGTGGTCGATGTTCAAAAGGAAGTAGAAAATCACTTGCCAATATCACAAAATATATTTCAAATTTCAAAGCAGGCTTTGATTGGTTTACCAGAAATGTTATTTTTCAAGATTTTTCATGAATTATGTAAGTAGAAAATTGATGTGTTCAACAGGTTGCGAGAACAAAAAACCTTTGTCTGTTTTCAAGGTTCCTTGCACAGGAATGCTGAAAAACTTGAGCCTGCTGTTATGCCTGATATTAGGTCAATGTATATTATTTTGCGCCAACCTTGTATAACTTCATATGTTTATTTAACACGTGCTCATCGGTCGCTTTTCAGAGAAGAAAAATTAGATATTCAAAAGAAGGTGGTTATATTTGTTTCAGGCTGGATAAGAAGTTTAAATGTGGATTATATCAACGATATGGCAGCTGCTTTTAATTGCAGGGGGGACTACAACTTTTTAGTGTGTTTATAAATTAATAAAAATATTAGATTATGTTTATTTTTTTTTTCTTTTTTCTAAGGTCTTAGATATCTCTGGACAAATTCACAACTTAGATACCTGGGCGGCTTACAATACCGCTGAAGTTGGTCGCGCGCTTGCTTCATTTCTTGAAAAGCTAGTGAAGAAAGTACCGTTAAAGAACATTCACTTGATTGGCCATAGCTTAGGTAGCCATATTGTGGGCTATGCTGGACGTTATTTTAACAAATATACTGGCTTAAACATAACGCGAATTACAGGCTTAGATCCTGCTAATCCTTGCTATAATGAAGGACAAATTTTGTCTGGCTTACAGCGTGGGGATGCTGAATTTGTCGATATTATACACACAAATCCTGGTGTTTTAGGTAAAGGAGTTCCCATGGGCGATGTTGATTTTTATCCCGAAGGTACGGCTCCCCTAAAGCCAGGATGCATAAAATTAGGTTGCTCGCATGAGAAAGCATTTGAATATTTTACGGAATCAGTTTTTCCTGGGAATGAGCGTAACTTTCTTGCGGTTCGGTGCACCTCTATGATGGATGTGAAGTTAGGCTATTGTAATGGTTTTAAATACCCAATGGGTTTCGCAGTTCCCTTCAATTTAAAGGGTAGCTATTTCTTAGGCGTTAATGCAGAGAAACCTTATGGAAGGAATTCTACTAGCCAATACAAGGTCGTAGATGATTGTGGAAAATGTAAAGAATTCTACGAATAAATTAATTAAGTTATCTATTTCTTATTCTTATTATGTATAAATGTTAATATATAACGAAATAAAAAGGAATCTTATATAAATAAAAATCTTTAATTTATAAAACATTATTTACTACCTGTTAATAGTCACGCTCTTAACGATTAAACCATTCGTCATGAAGTTCTACATTAGGAGTTCTTTTAATTTAATATAACCACAAATACAATACAAAACAAAATTGAAAATTTTACCACTTTTAGGAAAGTTTCACAAAAGATAGACGGAAAAAACTTAAAAGTATTTATATTTGTGTTTTGCTAACGGTAATTGGAAATATTTTAAAATTTTGCTTAGGAGCAGCATGTGCGATTTCAGCCGCCGAGCAATAATTTTTAAAAACATACAATGTTTTTAAATATAATTGAAATATAATATTTTCGCATGAAATCTATAAATTTATCGGGGCTTTTACTTTATAATAAAAACTCAATATTCTCCTAATAGAGAATTGATTTTTTTTATTGTAATAGACAACTGAGTCATCATAGAACACGTAGTTTTAACACCAAGTTCAATGATCATCTGTCCTGCCCATCTGCCGGTTTTTGGTGGCTTTGTTGCAAGTATGATATGGTGTTACAAAATGACATTTACTTTTACTTTTGAAAAGATTCTTTTTGAATTACATGGGTTTTTCGCGTACCTTCATTGTTAAAATATATAGTCTATATTTGAATCACAGCACTTACCCTTAGATCGATGAAGATCGGTCTCAATTTACAATGCTCGCAACTATACGTAGCAACTGGCAATCAATTTTTGCAGTATTAAATTCGTACAAATGGCAATTGCGTTAATTCGGTTAATGCTTTGCTTACATTTCAACACACATTACCGTCAGTTGCACATCATTGGGCAAGATAAACCATTCAATTTTAACTTTATTTTTTGCTGCTTCTAACAAAGCGTATATCTACGAATGTATTTGTTTGACCAATATTTCTTTATATTCAATACATTAAGCATATCGTTAATTTGGTCATTGCAGCAGATGTTAAAACGATTCCAGTTAAATATTACTACCCAACAATAAACATCTCGAGCTTATTTTTGTATAATGTTGTGCATAAGTATACATCCTCCGCTGGATTATTAAGATTTGAAGACTGCTCAGAGTTAATGTTCACTCTACTTTAATTATTTTTGAAAAATGCTTGTGTAAAATGCTTTTCTCTGATATTAAACGCAGATAATCAATGAAATGAGAGATATTGTGACTCGTTATTACTAATATGAAAGCCATCATATCATAAAGTTTTCCACTGGGAAAACCAATGTTGTGACGTTAATTTATGCAGCAAAGGGCTTACTCGGAATTACATGATTTTGAAATTTTATATTCTATTTTACAAAAAAAAATTGTTTATAATAGGGTAGCCTAACTTAAGTAAACTTAAATTTATATCTGCGTCCTGTGGTGCTAAGGAGACAGCGCACCTTTTTTATGAAACTGTTTAGGAAACACAATGTTATTCATTTTACACAAATTTATTTTATGATAAATACAATCCTAAAATAATTGTTCCTAATTAACTCCTGTATTTAGATTCATCTATAGAACTTCTGAGTTGGATATATTTTGACATGGGAGAACTCTAGGCAAAATCCTAGGCACATTATAATAGGCTATAAATAAGTTTGATCTTCAGTTGGAAGCAAACCAGAACTTTACTTTAGTTTGTCTTTCAACACGTGCTGAAAACGTATTTCTGCATGATGCAATATTTTTATATGCTTTAAGGCATGTAATGAAACTTTTTCCACTTGTGCTTTCACTGGTATTTTTTTGTTTTCGTTTTAAAACCTAACAGGGTTTCCGTCCATTCGACTGTTGGTGTTTGCTAAAAAAAAAAACAAAAGAACTTTATAACATCATAAATTGAAACAGTTCGAACGATCTAGAAGATCATCTAGTTCAGCTAATAGGGCAGGAATCTTGATTCGGCGTTCGACCTTGACGAATGTTGCAAACAAATAAATTAACGTAGCTCGAAGCGAGTTTTATATCCAACCTAAAGTCCTCCGAGTAACGTACCACATATGTGGTACGTCTTTTATTGCTGCGCACTGTTTCTTTTCCTCTGAAATGGTGTACTTTTTGACACACCAGAGCTTCAATAATTACGAGTTAATTTTTTCCTTTCGTTTAAAATTTTAAAAGTAATTTAATTTGAATCATTTATTTTAAATAAATAAAAAAGTTACAGATTCAGTACAAGAGTACAACAATTTATCAACATCTACCTTTGTTTCCAAATAAACTTTTTTAAGGAAATCTAATTAAACCAGGGAATTATGAAATTGAATCGGGTCATAGGGTTGTGTTAATAACACAAAATGTTCTCCAGACTGCTCTAGCGCCAACGAACAACTATTTCTCAAGCAGCTTTACTCACAAGGGAGACCGGATTAATGCTGCGGTGGTGTGAACGAAAATCGGACTCTATTTTTTAAATATACTTTTCTAAGCAGTTCACTCTTTTGTTTTCTCTAAGCATAACATTATTTTGGGAACGAATAGGTTAAGTATCTTACAGCAGAACATTTATATCATTAACGCTAGAAAAATGCCTAACATTCGAACGGAATCAAGTCTTATGTTAAATCTCTCGTATTATATCTAATTTCTCATTTCAGATTTTTGTTTAGAAAAGTTAAGAATCATTTGGTTGGATATATAAAGAACCCTCCAAGATCTAATGGCCCAACACAGATAAATAATATTTTCCTATACCTATTATTTGTTATTTTCCAAGTAGACAACTAAATCACAAATCTAAAAATATCAGCTCTTGTAGTAACTGTACTTAAACATTGTATTCGATTGAGGACTACGTGCCAAAACTTAATTTGTCAACAAGAAATTAAAACAACAGTGGCTAATGTCAGCTACTACAAAGTTTCGTAAGCTAATGTCAGCTACTACAAGTTTTCGTAAGTTTCAAACAACGTGATATTGACATTGTGACGTATGCTTTCTATCTCGTGTATCAAATAATAGTACTTATCAGCAATAGAATCATGTTGCTTTGTCGAAACAAAAGTGGATATATTTAGAAATATTTTGTGGCAGGGTGCGAAAAAAATTGGGAGATTAAAAAAGTTAAAGTAAAAATTTGTTCGACAACATAATCAACTTTTGGTTATAGTTACGTCTAAACGTCTAAACAGCCCATCACCTCAGTTTAATTTGCCCAACAAAACCCTAAATTTAGGTAGTGGAAACTAATATTAATGAATTATAGGGATACGCTACGTATAATTTTCATGTATGGAACAACCTAGTTATTCTCAGGATTATCCAGTTCATTCAATTCCAAGAAAATTCAAATTTATCCCAAAGGTTAAATAAAGTCAAGTTCTGTCACATCTTCTTTGTGGCATCTAGTTCATCCAGCCAAATTAAACATTTAAGAATTAAATTTCGTAATTTAAAAATTATTTCTTCAATTTTTATTTTGTTTTTTTTTTTTTTTTTGGTAAACGAAGTTGAGTTAAGTAGATTTCGAATTATTCTTTATTAATTCTTTAACTGAAATTGGCTATCCATTAAATCGAATCGTTTTTACATGACCTAGTCGATCTTCGAAACTGTTAGCCCGTTGTATTTAAGGTCCTTGTTTATAGGACGAATAGAAAACACATTCAAAATAAAAAAGGAAACTTTAGTTATTTATTCTTTAACTTAAAAAATAAATTTAAACACTTACTTTCACATATACATACATATACAATAGGAACAGTTTAATCTAAGTCATAAAATTTATCAGTAACAAAATGTGTAAATATTTTTGTGCAGCATTTTTCGCTATATAAGAGACAGAAATAACAGAAACCTTAAAATTTTGTTAAGTTCAAGTCAAGTGTTCTAGTGTGATCTTCGAATAAACCAAAATGAAGTTGATATACGCTACATTTGTTCTCTCCTTTTACGTACAATGGAATATTGTTCTAATACAATCTTCAGAAGGCTTAGGCTTAGGTCTTAAAGAATTTATGGATATTGTGACCAGTAACGATGAAAACAATTTAATGCCAATACCACCAAATATATTTCAAATTTCAAAACAAGTATTAATTGGTTTACCAGAAATTTCACTTTTCAAGACATATCATACTTTATGTAAGTTTTTGAAAATTTATTTGTCAATTAAATAAATTTGAAAAAAAAAATGTTATTGGTTTAAAGGTTCCTTGTATATGGTTGCTAAAGAACTGGAACCTAGTGTTACACCTGATGTTAAATCAATGGCTCTTATTTTGCACAAACCATGTGTAACTGCAGGCTTTCCTTTAACAAACGCTGCAGCTATTTTAGAAAGTGCTGACTTTGAAATTAGCAACAAGGTGGTTATATTTGTTACGGGCTGGATGGCAGATCTCAGTGCGGAATACATTAGTAACATGGCTGCTGCTTTTAACTGCAGAGGCAACTACAATTTTTTAGTAGGTTTTTACGAATAAATAAAAATATCAAATGATATTTATCTTATTGTTTATATTATTGCAAGGTCTTGGACACCTCCGAATACATCAGCACCTTATATGAATGGTCGGCTTATAATACAGCTGTAGTTGGTCAAATTCTTGCAAATACTCTTGAAATATTGCACAAAAAGGTTCCGGTAAAAAACATTCACTTGGTTGGCTATAGTTTAGGTGCCCATATTGTGGGCTATGCTGGACGTTATTTTAACAGACAAACTGGTTTACATATAACGCGCATTACGGGCTTAGATCCTGCTAATCCTTGCTTTAGCGAAGGACATATTTTGTCTGGCTTACAGCGTGGAGATGCTGACTTCGTCGATGTTATACACACAAATCCTAGAGTGTTAGGTAAAGCAACTCCTATGGGCGATGCTGATTTTTATCCAGAAGGTTTGGCTCCCATAAAGCCAGGATGTTTGAAATTAGGTTGCTCCCATAGACGAGCACCAGAATATTTTACGGAATCAGTTTATCCTGGGAACGAACATAATTTTCTTGCGGTACGTTGCACATCTATGATAGATTTTAAAATTGGTTTTTGCGATGGCTTTAAATTTCCAATGGGTTTTGCAGTTCCCTTCAATTTAAAGGGTAACTTTTTCTTAAGTGTTAATGCAGAAAAACCTTATGGAAAACATTCTACTAGCAAATACAAAGTCGTAAATGGTTGTGGAAAATGTAGAAAATAAAAAAAAATTATTTATTTTTAATACTTCATAATGTAGTAGGCATAATAATAGACAATAAGACTAAGTAAAGCAATGGAATAAAAGATAATTTCTTGTACATTTAAAAAGAGTCTTATGGTTAAAAGTCAAAGAAATATTTTCAATGCTTGTAATACAATGGTGGGAACAACAAAATACAAAACCTTATTAAGACACCTAAGAAGTTAATATCATATTGTTATAATGTCTATTAACATGACATTATCACAAAATAATAAAAACTGATACTGTTGTCATTTCCTTCAGTGTAAACCGACTTTGCTGATTGTTTGTTCGATGTGACCGACGAGCCCAGTCAATGATGTGATGATATCATTGCCAAGCCATATTCTAGACAGTATTGGTGAGTCAGTGTTCGTTCGGGTTTCGGTAATTATCCCGTTACAGCCGTGTCTACGCATTTAGGTAGATTGTCCGCCATCTAATATTTCCGTCCTTTGTTGTTATCCATGTAAGTGTGTCTGTCTGAGGTTGTTTTTCGTTTTTTAGTGTGCAAATTGTGCCTGTAATTGTCTTTACCTTTTCGTTTATATGTCACTCTTAAAAGTTTTTGTTTTGTAGATTTCCATATTTTTGAGAATGTCCTTTTTTGTTAGGTTGTAGTAATGTTAAACACTCATCTATATCCCTTGGTGCGTGTACGTCAGTTTCAAGGTGTAATGCAGACTCTTATTTGGGTACGGTTTTCCGTCTATCCTCGTCAAATTTGGTTTGTGAACAAACCGGTTTCGGCCGTTTGCCACCTTCAGTGTTCTTTCGTAATGCAAAGTTGGAATCTTCTCATTTTCGTTTGTATAAGCGTATGTGTACTGTAAATACTGTTTTTAGTATTCGTCCCATTTGTCCTAGTCCAAATAAGTCTGTATGCTCTACTGGAATTAAATTTATCAGTTGTTTCTCTCGATGGCCTGAGATTATATCTCAGAGTGTTGTTGGTTTTAAATACTGTGAGTGAGCCTTCTTTGTGAAAAAGTTTAATTTATCTATATATTTCTGGTCCCGTGCAAGTAAATTTATGTCTTCGTGTTGTATCGGTTATTTTTTTTTTCTTCTTTATTCCTTTTTTACTGTTGTATTGTCTAAGAAGCTTATAATAGTAGTGGGTTTGTGGCCGTTGTTTTTAGCTAATGTTTAAATTGTGTCGAATTTTTTGCTGTAATTATCTGGAGTAAGTACGATTATTTTAAGTCTGCTTATCATATGTCTAAATGCTGCTAGCTTATGTTAGGTAGGGTGTTTCGAGATGATGTGGAAAGAAGTGTCCATTGTAGTTTTTTTTTTCTATAAATGTCAAATGTTAAACAGTCAGTCCTCATGTTATTGCGTTATCAAGATGTTGCAAATTTCTGTCTTGTTTTTATTCCATTGTGTATGGATTGTGTTTAAGTCTGAAAAAATGTATTCGCGTTAATTGAAAAAAACAAACGGATGGAACGCAAGTTTACAAAACTAACAAAATAGCCAGACAATCGCACCAAACTCGAATTCCTCTCACGCGTCAAAAACCTAACAGACATACCTTTCAATGATAAAAAGACAAAACTAATGGAGAAAAACTGACAGAAATGACAGTTTACACTGAACAAACAGACAGCAGTATTACATTTCCTGGCGGACCAAATCCATACAAGTTAATACCAATTGAAACTAAATATATCAATTCGTTAATATTTTTTTTAGACAAATTCACACAAATTGTTTAAACTAATGAATGTAGCGCTTAGTATAAACTTTAAACAGACATTAAATGCAGTAAATGCGCTATGTAGACGCTCTTTATTGTGGAGCCTGTTTCTATAATTTGTATGAAACGCAACGCACTTGCTATTTAATGTACTATTAGAGAGAACTAATATTACATTAAATAACTGATGGAGGTGTTTGCATGACAGTTGCATTATTCGTCACAAAAAAGAGCAATTTAAGTCTGGTGAAGCTTTCACAACTTGTTTTCTAAGTATGATGTAATTACTCCCAGTTAAGCGAAATAACAGCATCCTGGCTTTAGGGGAGCCAAACCTCCTGAAAAAAAATCAATATCGCCCATAGGAGCTTCTTTACCTAAAATCCTAGGATTTGTGTGTATAGCATCGATAAAGTCAGCATTCACACGCTCCAAGCCAGGCGAAACATGTCCTTCACTAAAACAAAGATTAGCAGGATCTAGGCCCATAATGTGTCTTATATTTACACTAGTATATCTGTTATAATAACGTACTGCATATCCTACAATATTGGCATGTAAACTATTCCCAGTCAAGTTAATATTCTTTACCGAAACTTTGTCACCAGTTTTTTTAAGAACAACAGCTAGAACGCATCGAACTTTAGCGGTATTATTTATAATCCGACCAAGTATATAAGGTGTCGATGTACTCGGAGGTGTCTAAGTCCTTAATAGACAATAGGGTAAACATGATATAAAATTTTTATTTATTACTAAAAACCCATTAAAAAGTGGTAGTTCCCTCTGCAGTTAAAAGCAGCAGCCATGTTACTAATGCTATCCGCATTCAGGTTTGCCATCCAGCCGGTAACAAATATAACCAACTATTTTTAATATTAAAATCTACACTTTTGAGAATAGCTGCAGCACTTTTTAAAGAAAAACTCAATACTGCACAAGATTTGTGCAAAATAAGAGCACTCGATTTAATACAAGCAGCCTTGAAATAAAGAGCCTTTGTTCTTGCAACCTATTCATTTGACAAGTAAATAATAAAAAACTTACATATTTCCTGAAAGGTATTAAAAACTGCCATTTCGGGTAAATCAATTAAAACTTACTTTGAAATTTGAAATAAATTTGTTAGTACTCGGATCAGATTTTCGACATCCTAATCAACATTAAGTCACATAAGCAGTGTTAGTAACGTCTAAAGCTCCTTCCGTTCCTTTTATTATGAGAATATTACACTGTATGTATAAGCAGAGAGCAAATATAGCGAATAAAAACTTGTTTTGAGCTTAACTACAACTGTTAGGTAGCTGTAGCTGTAGTATATTACGAAAATCCTTGAAAAAATATTTACACATATTATAACTGATAAAGTTTATGGTTTATGACTTTGCTGAAAATATCTCCATGATAAATATACATATTAATTTTGTAGTTGCAGACACATCAGGTTAATTTAAAAATAGAAGACCCGACTAAGTCTGCCTCACACTCGCAAAACAATAGGGAAATACGTCTTGACCCATATATAAACTCTTGATAGGTTCAAATAAAACAAAGCCACAAAAACAAAGGATATCACATTAACCCATAAATTGACTTATTAAGAATTAATTACGTTTAGTTTTTATACAATTTGTGCTATCCACAAAATGAAAGTTTGTTAAAAGTGGTACCCATAACTTTTACAAACACGTGTTAAATAGTTGTGGTTGGTACTTGCGATTTGTCCGAAGTTTTGCACTAAGTGGTACTCTGAACCTTATGTGGGGAAAAAGGATGCATGCAGACCATCTAAAACGAAATTCATAAAGAAAATCTAACCTGTATTAACTATAAAAAGAATCATTTGTTAAATCAAATTAAAGAGTCGGGAAAAATTTAGGAAAATTTTATATTAAAAGCAAGTGAAGCAAATCATGGCTTTTGGAAAAAGAAAAGATCAGGAAGCTTTCATTAAAATGCAGGAAAATTGGAATGACTTTTTCCTAGCGATCCAGAGTACTGATGCGTGACTCGATGTTAAATGTCGAATTTTGTGTATGTGCTGGGAACTATTTCAATTGACTAAACTGAACATTCAAATAATTACTGGCATTTATCATATAATTATTTAGGGAGCGAAAAAATCGTTAGCCTTACAAAATATTTGTTTTATCAATCTTTTATACGCTCGCGATGAGCGATTTCTTTAGTAAAACTTCCCAACAAGAAGATGGGTATATTTCACAATTGTCAATTCTGAAGTTTAACGCATCACTGTATCGTTCTTCTTCGATGGTCAGGGTGTTTAAAACACATTAAAAAAAACGTGGTTTTTTCTTGTTGTTATTGATTGATTAGACTAAGTGTTTCATTGTTCAATCACAAAAAAAAATGCTTGTCTCTCTTACTCGGCAACTTCATGAATTTTACACATTTAACATACCAGTAAAGTCTGGGGCACATAGAATCCGTCATACGTTGTATTTTTCAACTGAGAAGTAAGTTGAAATACACGTTTTCTTATCAGCGTTGTCACAATCAATACCTCTCCGTCAACGCAAAGTACGAAAGTTGGCCAACTTTTAACGTACGTTGAGTACTTTGACATTTTTTATTCGCATCTTCTTCTTGTTTTTATTTCTTTTTCGCTCTATCGTAGTAAAATATTTTTAAAATAAATTATAAAAAATAATAATAATAATAATAAATAATGGAATAAATAGTACAAATTACCATTAATAGAAAGTCTAAGATGTCGTCTAACTCTATTTTAAATGTGCACTTTAATAAAACTTTGCTGCAAAAAAATATAAAATAAGAAAAACAAAAAAACAGCTGATTTCTTATCCGTCAATAAAGTACTCATTGTGCCAACCTCATCCGTCGTTACTTTGACTTCACTTGAATACGTCAAAGTAAAACGCATGACGGAGTCTATGTGCCCCGGCCTTAACGACTACAATCGCATTTTGAAGATTCGAACCCATAAAGATTACTTACAAATACTTGATTTGTAATACTTTATCATACACTAGTCATATTTTTTTTTTAATTATATTATTCTAATAACAAAAAATACACTTCTTCTATGACTTAAATTTAATTTCAATACTTCCCTGGGTCGTCGTTGTATGAATTAGATTATTAAGCGGCAAGTAAAATTGTTAAAGAAAAAGATTTAAATAATTTTATTACCATGCTAAGCCAACATCTCCGGCCGACAGTATGTATAAACCTGACATACTGCCCGTAGCTGTAATTTTTATTTGTAAATGATTTAAAGCGTTTAGATTCGTCTAATAGAAATGAAATGTTCAAATAGTAATGGAACCTAACTATGCGTCGAGTGCTCAATTTTAACTAAATAAATAATATTTGGGTTATTAACTCCCTAATAACAAACCAACATAAATTACATATTTCGAAATGGACTTGAATCGCTTTCAAAATGAAGGACTTATATATATATATCAAAAAATGGGAGAAAAACAATAAAATAAAAACAAAAAATAAAAATTAATACGGCAAAATATGTCTTTATATCTTAAAGCCATAAGAAAGGTATGACAAAGGTATACTTTAGACCATTGATAGGCGAACTTTTTGGGTGGCGGGCCAATAAATTTAAAAAAAATCTTGCGGCGGGCCATTAAATTAAAAAAAAAATCATAGAGGGTCATTCAATAAAAAATTATGGGGTTGCTGTTCTATTAAACGTTCGGTTTAAGCTAAATATTTATTAGTTATATTACGTAATATTTTAAAACAACATAAGATACAGTTTATTATGATTTTAAGATTTTCCAGATGTATGGGAAGCATGGATCTGTTTCTGATTTAACATAATTTCCTCAAAATCTGGTTCCAGCTGGGAGGATGCGACCTTTAATAAATTAAATAGACTTTCGTCTGACAATCATTTTCTTATTGATTTTTTTCTGCATTTCATTACAGAAAAGGTCTGTTCACATAAATATGAGGAAGAAAACACTGCCATAATTTTCTGCGCATGATTAATTAGCTTTGGAAATTCATCTTTTGGTAAGGATTTATAGAAATTAGGCTTATCTGTATTAAAAAATAGCAGTTTTAAATTATTATTAAATTTAAATTATTATTAAATTTAAATTAAATTTAAATTATTATTATTATTACATTGCAATTCTATAATTTCCAATTGTAGATCAGATGGAACATTCTCAGGATTAACATTAAAAGGCATTGAAAAAATATCTAAACATGGTTGGATTTCTTTAAAGTCAGCAAATCTGGCCTCAAATTCTGAATACAGTTTTAATAAAGATTGTGAAAAGACTTTTTACTTCTCTTCACTCACAGGCCTCAAAGAATTAAGTCTTGGAAAATGAGTCAAATCATTTTTTCCCACACATTTAGAAAATATAAACAATTGAGTTTTAAAAGACCTCAAACTGCCCAAGTTTCATATATAAATTGATTTTTTCCCTGTAACTTCTTGTTCAGTTTATTATAGTGCTCGAGTAAATCCGTGAAAAAAGCAAACTCGATGCACCAATTCTCATCCTCCAATATTTCCCACTCATCCCAAATTTCAGTTTTGGTTTTAAGAAAAACTTTAATTTCTTCAAGAAGACTCCAAACTCTCGAGAAGGCATGCCCACAACTTAGCCACCTGATCTTTGAGTAATAAAGTACATCTGTAAATTCTGCATCAACTTCCGATAAAAACTCTTGAAATTGTCGATGTAATAAATCATTTTAAAATAATATTAAGTACGTGGTTAATATCCAAGGCAGCCTTGCAAAGAACATCTTGGTGGATTATACAATGTAAAAAAATTGTTTCGCTTTCAGGATTCTGACTTTTATAAACTCCTGCAAGCCCCGTATTTTTTCCCACCATGTCAGGTGCTCCATCAGTTGTTAAATTAATTAATTTGGAAATTGAGGCATTAAGAGACTCCATCCCCTCTCTAAATTCATCATAAATTATTTTTCCTGTCGTCTTTCCTTTCAAAGATCTCAAACAAGCAAGTTCTTCGGTTATTACAAAGTTTTCATCGACTCCTCTGATAAAAATTAGAAGTTGGGCTGTATCACTCCTGTCAACTCTCTCGTTCTAGTGACTGAAAAATACTTAAACTTTTTAAGACGTCCATCGAGTTGATTGGTTAAATTAGAAGAAATCGCTTCAATTCTTTTTATGACCGTTCTACGTGACAGCCCTATAGATTCGAAATCTTTTACCTTTTCTGGGCATAATACTTTTCCAATGCTAATTAACACATCCTTAATAAATTCTCCTTCAGAAAACGGTTTGTTACTTTTTGCTATTTTATAGGCAACAATGTGACCAGCTAACGTGGAGGATCGCTGGACACTTCTTTGATTTTTAAAAAACATTTGCTGACTAGATATTTTTCTTTTCAATTCCTCTGAATGAACTTTCTTGTCTTCATCTGTCATTTTATAGTACTTCGACCCAAGATGTTTTGAATTAAAGTGCCTAGCGAGATTATAATCTTTTAGTACAGCTACCGGTTCTTGGCAGTTAAGACAAATAGGTTTTTGGTTATATTTCATAAAGAAGTTCATTTATGTCCACTCTTCTTGAAATACTCGACATTCCGAATCAATATTTCTCTTTCTTTTTTCGATTGACATTAATGGCGCTAAAAAACTTGGACTATTTTACTATTGCACTTATATTTAAAATACACTTTATTATTTTAATTACACAAATAAAATTGTACGTTGGCAACTTTATAATTTTACTTCACAATTTATTCTTTACTCACGAGATTTACACTTTTATTGATTGTTGATTAATCCATCGCTGGCCCTTTTATATTTGTTGCGCATGTTGTCTCAAATATTCATGAATCTTCTAGATCTCACATATAATAGTTGTTGTTATGTTATACGTTCAGTTTTCTCTATTAGTTGTTAGTGTTTTATGATGTTTATGTTTCTTCTTGGAATATTGCATCAGAAAGTTGTTGTTCTCCTGTGTGTACAATATTTCCCAGAAAACTACGCAGTTTGGACACAATATAATATAAAAACATCGCATTTTTTGGCTAAAATTGTCAATTTGTATCTTTTTTAAAACATAATGTAAATTTATTGTTTGGGCATAATTTTTTAATAGGTGATTAATTCTTTTTTTTGAAAAACTCTCGGCGGGCCGGATTGAAACCTCTCGCGGGCCGGATGTGGCCCGCGGGCCGTAGTTCGCCCATCCCTACTTTATACAAATACCATTTGATTTGAATTTTCTTAGAATGGGATAGCACGTGCTAGTTATTATATGTTCCAATATCTAAATTGAGGTCTTTGTGAGGCAAACTAATGTAACGTTAATGGCCTGGTTGGTTTTTTCTAAACGTAACTCTAACCAGAAGCTCATTATGCTGTCTAAAAAATTTTAACTTAATTTTTTTGATATGTTAACTTTTTACGCAAAATTTTTATTCACAATATATTATTAACTATTTTTTTTTTTTTTTTTGTTTTGAGAAAACGACTTTATTTTGATGTTGATAAGTGCTATTAAGAAGAGTAAGAGATACGAAGGATACGTCGTAAATTTGCAAGTCACAATGTCAATGTCACATTGTTTTATTTTATCTTTAGCTTAAGAAGATTTATGGTAGCTGAAATAAGCTGTCATTTTAATTTTTGGTTGCCGCGTCTACTTTTGTCACGTAGCCCTTTTTTGATTCATTTAGCTTTATCATATTTAATCTACCACAAAGATTACTGAAAATATTTACCTATTTTCGTCTGTGATCGGCTGTTTACCCATTAACACCTGTTGGTTTCTCGTCTGAATTGCTGCATTTACGAATCGGTCTTCCTTAGAAGTACAGTTGCTAAAAGAATGATTATTAGCACTGCTCATTTTCGTTACATAAAAGCAGTCTTCAATTAATGGTATTAATGTGGAAATTTTATGATTTTAACAAAACTGTAGCACATGTTTCTGTAATCTGATTTTATTTTTTAGGTCGCTTGATTTAGAGTTACAAGATTTCCTTCTATCAGTTTTTATTGAAATAGCGGTATATGGTGTTATGTGCTGTATTGAAGCAATTTATGATTTGATTAGCTTAACAACAACTATATTTTATATTTAAGAAATTTAAAATTTATGTATGCACATATCAAGCCTGAGTTAGATGCGCTTATAGTTTGCGAATTTGTTTCAGCTCTAATGTGGTCAAAAATGTGGTCAGAGTAACATGGATTTTGGATCTTTACAAATTTCAAATGTCGATGTTGAGCAAGGAATTTGTAAGCTTTCTAATTCATTTAAATGCAATAATGATGGCGTTTCAGCTTTTCTTTTAAAAAAATGCTTCTCATCATTAGTTCTGCCTTTGAGAATTATATTCAATAAATCTCTAAAGTCCGGTTATTGTATACAAAAATGTAAATATACTTCTATTTTACCAGTTCACAAGTCTGGCAGTAAAAATAATGTGAAAAATTATAGGCCAATCTCCAAATGAACAAATATTGCAAAAATATTTGAGCATATTGTCTACGAAAAAATATTTTTTCTGGTTAAGCGCCACATTTCAGTTTCCCAGCATGGTTTCATGGCTGGAAGGTCAACTACTACTAATTTAGCTATTTTTACTAAAATTTGTATAAGTAATTTCGAGAAAAAGTTTCAGGTCGATACAATCTACACGGACTTTGCTAAGGCATTTGATCGTGTACCACATGAATTGTTGCTCTTTAAATTATCCCAGATTGGAATTCATTCTGAGATGTTATCTTGGTTTCGTTACTATTTATTAAATAGGCATGCTGTGGTTTCTATAGATGGAGTTTCTTCAAATTATTTTTTTCCTACCTCGGGCATTTCTTAGGGTAGAATTTTAGGACCTCTTCTCTTTAACATTTTTATTAACGACATTGCACACTGTTTTAAGTCCTCTCAGTTTTTACTGTGTGCTGATGACTTAAAAATTTTTAAGCCAATATGTAATCTTAAAGACTGTCTTGATCTTCAAGAACATTTAAATAGGTTGATTTTACTATGACTTATCATACTTAGATGTCGTAATATTTTGATATCTCAATATAGAATCAATGATCATTTATTATCATCAGTTGATGAGATTTTAGATTTGGGTGTAGTTTTTGATAATAAACTATCTTTTGTTAATCATTTAAACTATATAATATCCAGGCATATTCTATGTTTGCGTTTGTCCGTCGAAATTCGGATCATTTGTTTGATCATTATACGAAAAAAGTTTTGTTTTCTGCTTTTGTCAGATGTAAGCTAGAATACGCATACGCATATTAAGCGAATTGAGAGAATTCAAGTTAAATTTATTAAATACGCTCTTTCTTTTTTAAATTTTTCTATTTCTTCAAACTTCATTCCATCTTATGCAGACAAATGCGCCTTAATTTCAATGAAAACTCTTGAGGTTAGGCGTAATATTGCAGCAATGATATTTTTGCACAACATTATTTCGGAAGTAATTGATTGCCCTGATTTAATACATTTTATTAAATTACATGTACCTTCTAGGTCACTAAAAGATCATGGCTATTTTTTCTACATAAATATTCACAGAACTGATTATGGTATGAAAGAACCGCTTACTAAAGTGAAGCGATTGTTTAATTCCTATTGCAATGAATTAGATATAACTTTATCTATTATTAGGTTTAAAATCATTTTAAATAATTCGTTGAAATAAATTAATTACTTAAGATTTAAGTTGATAGTCTGTAAGGCTAATATTGTATCCATAGACTGAAATAAATAAATAAATAAATAAAAAATCTGACTCAAAAATTTTAATTTTGTGTTACTTTTGATTTATGGCGGTCTGTCAAAAAATTCTTATTATCCAAAAATATTATTTATATATTTTCGTCATCGTCATTACCCGAAACTTTCCACTACTACAGCCGATATGTCAGAAATCCCTCTTTAGGGTTTCCTGGCGTTAAACTGATTCACTAAAATATATATCAGCGTGTAAATCCGAAAACAAAATATAAAAGTTACAGATTCAATACAAGAGACAAAATAATAAATATGGCTTCAGTACACAATATAGCAACATATACCTTTATTTCCAAATAAAGTTATATAAGGAAATCTAATTAAAATCATGAAATTTTCTCCACCAATATCATCCATTAACGATAACGAACAGCCATTGCTTAAGCAGCTTTACTCACAAGGGAGGCCGGATCAATGCTGCGGTGGTGTGGATGATAAAAAAAACCACCAAGACGCTAATAGATGTTGTAAATCTGACTCTATTTTAAATATACTTTTCTAAACAGTACTCTCTTTTGTTACCTTATCTCAAGTCATAACATTATTTCCGGTACGAATAGGCACAGCAGCGCATTCATCTAGAAAAATACTTAGCATTCGAACAGGATCAGGTCTTCTGCTAAAGCTCTCTCTCGTATAGTATCTAATTTCTCATTTCAGATTTTTTTTACAAAAGTTTATAATCCTTTGGTTGAACAAATAAAGAACCCATTGTAAGATTTAATTGCCCAATATAGATAAATAACATTTTGTTACTTTCGAAGAAGACAGCTAAAATACAAATTTAAAAATATAAGCTTTTGTAGTAACTGTACTTAAACGTTGTTGTCGATTGAGGACTACGTGCCAAAAATTAATTTGTCAACAACAAATTAAAACAACAATAGCTTATGTCAGCTACTATAAAGTTTCGTAAGCCAAAGATAAATTCAGACAACGTGATATTGACACTGTGACGTATGCTTTCTATCTCTTGTATCTACAATAAAATCATGTTGCTTTGTCAAAACAAAAGTAGATATATTTAGAAATATTTTGTAAATAAAATTTCTGAAGCGGGGTGCGAAAAAAAAATTAGAAGATTAAAGAAGTTAAAGTAAATATATTTTCGGTAACATAATCAACTTTTTGTTATAGTTACTTTTAAACCTCTAAAGAGCCCATCACCTCAGTTTAATTTGCCCAATAAAACCCTAAATTTAGGTAGTGGAAAGTAATATTAATGAATTCGTGTTTTTATAGGGATACTAGATGTATGGAACAGCCTAGTTATCCTTAGGATTATCTAGTTCATCCAATTCCAATAAAATTCAAATTTATCCAAAAGGTGAAATAAAGTAAACTTTTGTCACATCTTCCTTGCGGCATCATTTAAGAATTAAATTTTGTATTTTAAAAATTATTTCTTCAATTTTTGTTTTTTTTCTGTTTTTTTTTTTTTGTATACGAAGTTGAGTTAAGTAGATTTCGAATTATTATTTATTAATTCTTTAATTGAAATTGGCTATCTATTAGAAAAAGCTTCGAGATCTTTTCCTATTAAGATTATCGAATCGTTTTTAAATGCCTGCTGAATGAAATAGCAGAATGTTAAGTTGTAGTTATATTAAAAAACTAGTTGATCTTCGAAATAGTTGGCCCGTAGTAATTAAGGTCCATGGAAATTACGTTCAAAATATTAAAAAGGGACTTAATTATTCATTATACAACGTTTTTAAACAATAACTTTCCGCGCATCTTTTAAATAGATTTTTTTATGTGGAAGAAAAATGTGTTTTCGTTACTAATAATGTAAAAAGATGTTTTAATGATGGCACTAATCATGACTAAATTATTTCGAAATATGTAAAAACAAAAAAATTTTCCTATAATTTAGAATTTAGTCGTTATTCAGTATAGTTTTTTTAAGACGTTCATTTTATGGACAGCCGTTTTTATATCAGGGCAAACTGCTTGACTATTTGATATTAAGGTCTGCTATTAATATGACGTCTGCAAAAGCAGCCAGTAATTCCTTATAGCTATGACGGTGACAAATTTAGGACACCGCTTTCGATTTTTTAACGTAACTACTCAATTTTAACTTGATCTTTAACAAACTATTAACTGTTAAAGTCACACAAGAAATTTTATTTTAGGTGAATCTCTAAAAGGAATATATTTTTGTATATGTTTTGCCGGCTATCCACTTAATTACTGCGGCGATTTTTTTTTAAGAAAAATCCTCTCATCCAAATCTTGCATTTTTTTACATTGTAGTTTAACATTTAAGATATAAAATTGATTGTTATTTACTTACACGTATATATATGCATACATATACAATAGGAATAGTTTAATCTAAGTCAGTAACAAGATGTGTATCATTCTTTGCATTTCTTTGAAATCCTGTACAAAAAGGGTTCGGCAAACAACATTCACTTGGTTGGCCATAGTTAAGGTGCCCATATTGCAGGCTATGCTGGGCGTTACTTTTATAGATATACTGGTTTAAATATAACACTCATTACGGGATCAGATCCTGCTAATCCTTGCTTTAATAAATGTTATGTTTTGTCCTGCTTACAGCGTGGGGATGCTGACTTTATCGATATTATACATACAAAACCAGGTGTTTTAGGGAAGGCGGATCCGTGTGCATAATATTAGGTTGCTCCCATGGACGAGCACACGAATATTTTACGGATTAAATTTATCCTGGGAACGAGCGTAATTTTCTTGTTTTTGTGATGGCTTTAAATTTTCAATGGGTTTTGGAGTTCCCTTCCATTTAAAGGGTAACTATTTCTTAGGTGTTAATGCGAAAAAATTATAAATAACAATGGTGGGAACAACAAAATACAAATGCATCGTTATAATGTCTATTAACATGGCACTATTCACAAAATAATAAAAACTGATACTGTTGTCATTTCCTTCAGTGTAAAGCGACATTGCTGGGTGTTTGTTCGATGTGACTGACGAGCCCAGTCAATGATGTGATGATATCATTGCCAGGCCATATTCTAGACAGTATTGGTGAGTCAGGGTTAGGGAGATTGCCCGCCATCTAATATTTCTATCCTTTATTATTATTCATATAAGTATGTCCGTCTAAGCGTGTTTTTCGTATTTTAGTGTTTTGCAAATTGTGCCTGTAATCGTCTTTACCTTTTCGTTTATATTTCACTCTTAAAAGTTTTTGTTTTGTAGATTTCCATGTTTTCGAGAATGTCCTTTTTTGTTAGGTTGTAGTTATGTTTAACACTCATCTAAATCCCTCGGTGAGTGTGCGTGAGTTTTAAGGTGTAATGCAAAGTTGATATCTTCTCTTTTTCGATTGTATAAGCGTATGTGTACTGTAAATCTTAGTTTTAGTGTTCGTCGAATTTGTTCTAGTCCAAATAAGTCTGTATACCCTGCTGGAAGTAAATTTCTCTTGCTGGCCTGAGATTTTATCTCAGAGTGTTGCTGGTTTTAAATGCTGTGAGTAAGTGAAAAGGGTTAATTAATCTATATATTTCTGGTCCCCTGTAAGTAAGCGTATGCCGTCGTGTTGTATCGGTTACCTATTTCTGTTTTTAGTGTTGTAGTGTCTAAAAAATTTGTCAATAGTAGTGAGTTTGTAGCCGTTATTCGCGTCGATTGAAAAAAACAAACGGGTGGAACGTAAATTTACAAAACTAACAAAATAGACAGACAATCGCACCAAACTGGAATTCCTCTCACGCGTCAAAACCTAACAGGCATACCTTTCAATGATAAAAAGACAAAACTAATGGAGAAAAACTGAAGCAGGAAGGAAGGAAGAACAGAAATGACGGTTTACACTGAAGAAACAGACAGCAGTATAATATTTCCTGGCGGACCAAATCCAAACAAATTAATACCAATTAAAACTAAATACATATATCAATTCGTTAATATTTTTGTAGACAAATTCACACAAATTGTTTAAACTAATGAATGTAGCGCTTAGTATAAGCTTTAAACAGACATTAAAATTTTGAAATTGGGCCTTTCACAATTTATGTCTGCTAAGCCTTTCACAATTTGTTTTATAAGTATGATGTATAATACGAGATGTATGATGTATAATACGAGATATAGATGATACCGTCGCTCGCAGGCAGGACGTATTCGATTGCAAATTCACTATACCATATTTAATTAACTTATCTTTTAATAAAAGTGATGCCATATTTTTTTTAATGTGGAATTTATTTGGCACGGAAACCTTAGTAAAAGATAATTATTTCTGTCGAAAGAATATTTAATATAAATGAGTAAAAAGTTTAAATGTGCGTTCACGAGGACAAAATTTTCATAAACATAGTTCTGTTTAAAACCATATTAGGCAAAACTTTGTGGATTACTATGCCGAACGTAAAGTATCAAAAAAGTCATAATTTTTATAAAAGAGGATTCCTTATATAAAACGTGTATGGTTTGATTTTTTAAAATGTGATAATTTCTTAAAACTTTAGAGAAGTTGTAAAACATATATTAAAAACTACATATTGTTTAGTATACATATGTGTACATATATATTACTTTTTTTAGCTTAACTGTGTTGTCTATGAATACGACTGGTATTGTAACAAATCTGAAAAACAAATAATAACTAATAGTTAAAAAGAGATAATTTAATAAAATATCCTTACTTTAATATCACATCCACCGCAACCATACTGGGCAATATTTTAATTGGGAGAATTTCCTTCAAAGGGTTTTTCTGCATTATCACTTAGGAAATAGTTACCCTTCAATTTGTAGGGAACTACAAGTTGCATTGGAAATTTTAGACCCCTACCAAATCGCATTTTTAAACCCATCATAGATGTGGAACGAACCGAAGGAAATTACGCTCTCTTCCAGGATAAACTGACTCGGCAAAATATTCAATTGCTCGCATATGGGAGCAACCTAATTCCAAGCATCCTGGCTTTAGGAGAACCAGTCCTTTTGAATAAAAATTAGCATCGCTCATAGAAGCTGCTTTTCCTAAAACTCTAGGAATTGTGTGTATGATATCGATAAAGTCAGCATCTCCACGCTGTAAATTTTATTTGTAAGCGATTTAACGCGTTTAGATTCGTCTAATTTGAAAAGATCTGGTAGCTTGTTCTAACAGTTTGTTTATGTGTTCAACTGGTAAGGTAACCCAACTATGGGTTGAGTGCTCAATTTTAGGTAAATAAATTGTATTTGGGTTATTAGCTTCCTAAAAACAAACCAACATAAATTACATGTCTCGAAATAGACTTGAATCATATATATATATATAAAATATGCAAAATATGTTCATTTTAACTGCATGATATTAAAGCCATTGGAGAAGTATGAGAAAAGCTTACTTTAGACAAAAACGATTTGATTTGAATTTTCTTAGAATTGTATAACACATCCGGTGGTATAGGTCCATACATGAATATATAAACAGTACGTGCTAGTTATTATATGTTCCTAATATTTATGTGTTGCCAATATTTAAGGCAAATTAATGTAAGGTTAGTGGCCTGGTTGGTTTTTTTCTAAGCGTAACTCTAACCAATAGCTGATTATATTGTCTAAAAATTCTTAACTTAACTTTTCAGTTATGTTAATTTTTACGCAAAAATTTTATTCATAATATATAATTAACGATTTTTTTTTTGTTTCGAGAAAGCGACTTTATTTTATTGTTGACAAGAGCTATTAAGAAGATTAAGAGATAGGAAAAATACGTCGTAAAGTAATAAGTCACAATGTCAATGTCACATTGTCTTATTTTATCTCTAGCTTTATCGCAGCTGAAATAAGCTTTTATTATTTGAATTTTTGGTTGTCGAGTTAACTTTTGGCACGTACCCCTTTTTTGATTCATTTATCTTTATAACATTTAATCTAACACAAAGATTACTGAAAACAATCGCACATTTTGAAAGTTTTATTAACCTATTTTCGTCTGTGATCAGTAGTCTACTCGCTACCACCTGGTGGTTTTGTTTCTTATTCGAATTGCTACATTACTGAACCGGTCTTCTTTAGAAATATAGTTACTAAAAGAATGACTGATAGCGCTACTAAATTTCGCTACATAAAAGCAAACTTCAACATTAAGTAAATGATATTAATAGAGAAATTTTATGATTTTAACAAAACTGTAGCACTTGTTACTATGACGTGATTTTATTTTTTAGGTCTCCTGATTTAAAGTTACTTCTATTAATTTCTATTGAAATAGCGGTGATATGGTGTTATGTGCTGTATTGAAGTCAAGTCATTTTTGCCTCTTGTTTTAAATCTATAGAGTTTTCATTTGTATTATAATTTTAGATTAAATCTTTTAAACAGTAATTTACTATTTGATTAGCTTAACAACAACTATATTTTATATTTAAGGAATTTAAAATTTATGTATGCACATATCGAGCCTGAGTTAGTTGCGCTTATAGTTTGCGAATTTGTTTCAACTCTAATGTGGTCAAAAAAGCTAACTCAAAAATTTTAATTTTGTGTTACTTTTGATTTATTATTATATATTTTCGTTATCGTCATTACCGGAAACTTCCTACTACTACAGTTGACTGATTCACTATATATCAGCGACTATATCCGAGGAAGTTAATAGTTGTAGATAAATCAGCTTCTCCTACGAGATTTGATTTCCTAAAATATCATAAAGTGATTCAATAATGTTAAGGCAGAGATTAGCTGAGATTTTAACTACGAGTATCACAGCTAATTAACGATCCATTTCTTCAGTATTAGGTACCGAATGGAACGAGAGATGACTTTATAACTTTAATTGAATATAAAATAAAATCATTTAAATATTAAAGGTCTTCAAAAAAATTATAGTCTCCACTACAATTAAAGACAACTGCCATCTTACTTACATAAGTTCCTTCCGAAGTTGAAAGTGAGCAGGCAGCAAATCTAAATGGTCAACCAAATTTTCCTATTTTTCTTTGTGAGTTCGCTATGACATGAGCAATCCTGTAAAATTCCACAGATTTATTTGAAAATATAGGTACAAACCTCTATGGTGATGCTTCAGTGTAATATTATAAACAATTATAGTCTGGACATATCAACGTCTGTTTCTTTTATTCTAAATAAATTTTTGAAAGGAAATCTGTGTGGGTCCGAATCAAATCTACAAATCGAGTCATAGAAGCAATTGGTACAGTTTTACTAAAACCATAAAATTCCTCTTTTATTGGCAAACGGAATTATAAACAAAATAAATAAAACCACCAGGATGCAAATTAATTTAGAAAATCTATTTTGGTCTAGTTTGCTACCCCTAAGCATAATGTTGTTATCGATAGAAAAGAGAGTTGATCCTAGTTGATAAACATCCAAAAAGTGTGATTACTTTCAGGAACTCTACTTAAACGCTGTAGTCGCTAAAATTATAAAAAGTTGAACTAATCAAAAAAGGGCTACGTGCCAAAACTTAAACTGTCAACAAAAACACTTGAACAGTAATAGCTTATGTCAGTTACAATAAAGTATCGCAAAGTAAAGATAAATTAATGCAATATGACATTGATATCGCAATTTGCGAATTTAAGAAAAGAGAGATGCTTCCTTCCTGCTTTTTTTTCTCATACCAATTAACAGTAAAAACAAATGTTTAGATATATTATGAAAATAAAATTTTTCAGGCGATGTGCGTATCAAAGTAACACATGAAAAGAGTTGAAATTAAGAGATCTTTAGACCACATTATCAGCTTTTAGTTAGAAAATAGATAATATGTCCCCTTGCTTAAGATAATCCTGCTAAAATTAATATACTTTGTGTTTTATTTTGAAATTTAACTTTTTAATTTTGTCAGCCTTTCTATTTGAAATTGAGTCACGTTCATTGATATTTAGTGAGCTAATAATAATAAAATATAATTTTTTTTATTAAATAAGCTGCCAGATCTTGTCCTAACAAAAGAATGTAGACATTTTTACTCGCCTACAAATAGTAGCAAATCATCGATCGAAGAAATTGATTGGTCGCGTTAGGAAAAAGCATAAGGGCGTAGGATGAACAGAATACTTAAACTTAAATTTTTTCATTTGATAAACTAACTCATACAACAACAGCCCGCCCATGTTTAAACATAAAATTTTTTTCATACAAAAAAAATGCTGTTTCGTTGTTAGAATCGTGCACTTAAATAAAATTGCTTGATAATGACATATTTAACTTTTACCATGTTTAGGAAAGCATATATTTCGAATCATTGTGGTTCCTTCAAAATACGACTATAACCGCCCCCTATTACACTGTCACTAAAAATGCGAAATTGTCGTGTTTACGTTCGAGTAAGAAAGACAAGCATTTCTTCCCGATTGAGTACTTATCCTAATAAAATGCAACAACTATAAAGGGGCCTTAAGCAACCTGAACTTTGAAATATATTTATACAGCAATGCGCTACCTTTCTTCTTCGTTAGGAAATTTTCTTCGTATCAAAGTTTGATAAAATATCAGTAATTGCTTTGTCCATTTTAGTTAATTTAGATAAATCCATGCATATTTACCATCAAATCTCAAACCCAGAAATCTAGGTCTCTAGGGAAATAAAACCCCATGATTACGTGCTATTCCAATCATTTCGAAAAATGTTCCTGCATTTTGATAAAAGCTGTTCGCTCTTTTATACTTTCAAAACCACGCTTTTCCCTAAATTCTTTTTAACTTTCTAATTTGATTTTACAAATGATTCCTCTTTCTTTCTATGGTTAATATAGCTTTGATTTCCATAATTTGTTCCTTATAAGTTTTAGGGTAAAAATTCTGACAAATCGCCAATATCACAGCCATTTAGCGTGTTTTTGTAGGACTTAGATGCACAAATTACAACAAACCTTCATTTCTTTTTTAGTCAAATTAACCAGTTTTTATTGTTATCTCAACTTATTCTAAATCCGTCGAGTCATGGGCACCATTTTTTTCCTGTTTCAATATGATGTAGATCTTTCAAGAGTAGATTTTCTAACAATTTTATATTGTGGTCAAGTAGTAGTTTCTTAATGTAAATTTGTGAGACTAAGCAGGGCTTCTCATTTTTCTTAATTCTAACTTGATCTGTCTAAAACTGGTAATTCTAAGTTGCCTCACAAAAACATTTATTTAATCGCTTAAAAGGAATTTCGATTTAGATATATTTTGCGACAAGTACACTTGATGACTACAGCAAATCCTTTCTCTTTTTAATTCTATCCTTCCAAAACATCTAGAATTTCAGATTTAAGATATACAGACGTTTTTGTATGATTATACAGACGTATTGTCAGCTGAGTTATTTTAAAAACAAAATATATATATATATATATATATATATATATATATATATATATATATATATATTTATATCTTTAAATAAAAGTATATCTATTTTTCTTTATATAATTACAATGGAACATTTTTATCTTAATCATAAACTTTATCAGTAAAAAAAGGTCTTGTTTTGGAGGTTTTTTCGCTATATAAGAGACAAATAAGAACAGTTGTGCTCAAGTCAAGTGCTTTGGTGTTATCTTCGAATAGGCAAAAATGAAAATATTAAAAACTATATTTGTTCTCTCCTTTTACGTACAGTGCAATATAGTTTTAATAAGTGGAGCAGGAGTTTTAGGAGCAATTGAAACCGTTACTGATGCAGTGATCGATGTTGCAAACGGAGTGGAAAACACAATGCCATTTATAACTAATTTGTTCCATATTTCAAAGCAAATTTTAATTGGTTTACCGGAAATGGCAGTTTTGAAGACCTTTCACGAAATTTGTAAGTTTTTGAAAATTTTTTTGTCCCATAAATAGGTTGCAAAAACAACAAAACAAAAATTTTTAATTTGAAGGTTCCGTGTTTATCGCTGCTGAAACAATTGAACCTCGTGTTACACCTGACATTGAATCAATGGCTCTTGTTTTGCACAAACCTTGTGTAGTATCAAGTTTTCCTTTAACAAAACCTGCACTTATTTTGCAGAGTGCAGACTTTGAAATATCGAAAAAGGTGATTATATTTGTTACTGGCTGGATGGCAGGTCCAAACGAGGATTATGTTCTTGATATGGCTGCTGCTTTTAATTGTAGAGGAAACTACAATTTTTTCGTACGTTTTCACAAATAAATAAAAATATCATGTGATGTTTATCTTATTCTATATTAAGGTCTTAGATACCTCCGAATACATCAACACCTTATATACTTGGTCGGCCTATAATACCGCAGAAATTGGTCGCGTTCTAGCTATTACTCTTCAAAAATTGGTGAAAAGCGTTCCGGTAAAGGACATTCACTTGGTGGGCCATAGTTTAGGTGCCCACATTGCAGGCTATGCTGGGCGTTACTTTAACAGATATACTGGTTTAAACATAACACGCATTACGGGCTTAGATCCTGCTAATCCTTGCTTTAATGAAGGATATGTTTTGTCCGGCTTACAGCGTGGGGATGCTGACTTTATCGATATCGTACATACAAATCCAGGTGTTTTAGGTAAGGCGGATCCTATGGGCGATGTTGATTTTTATCCAGAAGGTTTGGCTCCCCTAAAGCCAGGATGCATAATATTAGGTTGCTCCCATGGACGAGCATACGAATATTTTACGGAATCCGTTTATCCTAGAAATGAGCGTAACTTTCTTGCGGTACGCTGCACTTCAATGATGGACTTGAATGTGGGCTTTTGTAATGGTTTTAAATTTCCAATGGGTTTTGCAGTTCCTTACAATTTAAAGGGTAACTATTTTTTAAGTGTTAACGCGGAAAAGCCTTATGGAAAGAATTCTCCCAACCAAAATATAGTGCAACATAGTTGTGGTAGATGTAAGAATACGGAAATATATTAATATATTAATCGATAAGACAGTTAAATGCGAGTTGTTTCGTAATAAAAATAATATAATAAACCAAAAAATTTATAAAATATTTTATTTCTTCCTGTCCAAGAGTTAAGATAATTATTATGGTTGCAAAGATCAAAAAATATCACAAAAACACAAAATTTTTCCGTTTCCGGTTTTGATCGTAGATTTAATTAACTTCTTCTGTTTCTGCGGCGAAAAACAAGTTTCGAAATACTCGCGTATTTTTGCGGTCCAACTACTCCAAAAAGTATTTTCAGATTAATTTATTTTAAAAGAATGGGCGTAAAAATTCTGTTTGGGTATTGCGAATTTCGCTGGGAAAATCTTACATTTTTGTTCAGGAATTTGTATTTAATTTTTAACAATATGTTTGTTTAACTTCTTTAAAGTTTTATTAAATATTTTATCTACAAATTTTTTCTAATTAGCAACAAAAACATTGTTTAAGATAAAATATTTTAAATGATAAGTCGTGCAGACGTAATAGAAAAAATTAAAAGTTTTATTCAGAGTACTTATCTTTGGATCAGTGAAGGCCAGACCGTTAGCTTACTGTGCACGCGAGTGTAGGATACAAGAACGCTATAAAATTATTCGTACAAGCGACTAAGTTGGTTGCTTACGTTCCAACAGAAATTCAATTGACTTGGCAATTATGTCATTAGATAAGATTAAACATTAAATTTTAACTTCATTTTTGCGACTTCTAACACAAGTGAATATCTACGATTGTATGGGTTTGGGCACCACTGCTTCAGATTCAATAGATCTAAACTATTATTTTCGGAAAAATAATTAATTTGTTCATTGCTCAGATGCTAGAACGAATTCAAATCATATAAGGAAATTCGCTCCAGTCAAATTTTTTTATTCAAAAGCAAACGTTTGGGGCATAGTTTTGAGCATTTTTGTGTACATATCAAGAGGCCACTGAATTAAAAGCACTGTAAGGCCAGACAGAAATAGTGTTAATTCTGCTTCGAGACAACGCCTATTTTTCGCAATAAATGCAAATATGCAACAAACTGATAACCTTTACAGGCTACCAAAACTCCAAAATTATTACGCGACTCAGGTTAAAAAAAATCTGTTGAAACACTGGTGTCAAGAAAAAAAATATTTTGACAATTGCCAATGCATCTAAAGCCGGTATTAGCAACACTTATTTAATGTGAAATACAAGTTCGAATTTTAATTTAATATTATTTAAACGTAATCGTTGAGAAATCTGTTTTTGTTAGATTTTATAATTAAATAAACATTTTTTTATTTAGCATGTATTTTTGTTAGTTACTGTATTAATACTTTATTTTTGCTTTCACATGTTGTTACGATTATTCCCTTACTAAACATTTTATTGTATTGGGTTCTTTAATTGTTATATAATTATAAACAACACTTTACAGGTTCAAATTAAATTACAGAATTTATTTACTTATTCGCGTTTCTACACACAAAAATACGCGTTGGTAACTTTATCACTTTAACGCCTAAAAGCAGTTTTTTTATATTTATATTTTTACTTGACGATGTTATCACTTCAACTAACTTTATTGACCAGCAGATGGTGCTTATGGATTCTGTTTTGAGTGATTCTTATTATCATACTTTAGCGCCATCACACTTTGTTGTTGTTGTCATTATTCAGTGTTGGCGGCTGTTTGGTGTGTGTTTTGTGTTTGTTAGGTGTTAGTTATTTTTGTTTTCTGTTTGTTTAAGTTATTTCGCGTAATTTTTCTTGTGTGCATAGGATTATTTAAACGCTATGTAATTTGTAAAACGACACACTAGATCATTTCGTTTACATTTTTGATGATAATTGTTTTCTTTTAAAACCTTAACAAAGCATTTGCGTACAAATTTAATTGGTTAACGTCAAATGAACTGTAACAAAATAGACAAACGCTTACAATGAAAAATGTAGACGATTAATTTGTGACAAATGATCTTAAATGATCTTATAGAGGGGCATTTATTTTATTTATTTATTAATAATTAATTACAATAATACAATTACAGTAACTAAGAAAGGAGAGGAGAACTAGCTACTAAGCCTTTCCTCTCGTAAAATCAGATAAATTTATTTTGCAATTTGTAAAGAAAATTACATGAATTTAGGGAGAACTTTAATGTTGTGAACGTTAATATTTTTTAAACCGCTTGATGGATGAATAAATTGGTAGAGTTTTGCTCTAGTATTGTGAAGAGTTTGACACACGTCTACTATATGGGAAATGGTAAGCTGAGTATTACAGATAAAGCAAATGGGACTCTGAGATCTATCTAGTAAATATTTATGTGCTAATCTGCTGTGACCAATTCTCATTCCAACTATAAGGTTGGAAATCTTCCTAGGACATATTTAGGGTAGTTTGGTCATGTTCCAATTGGATTTAAATGTTTGTATGTGTGCTGGTAGTTGGACCATCGCATGTCGTTCCGGCTTATATGCGTCAGCATAAAAAGTTGTAGAGTGTGGTTTTTTGTTAATATTTCTACACCTTTTATGGAAGTCGTGTTTTCGGAAACGTTATTAAAAAAAAAAGATGAATAGGGCTTTGGATAAACAGTATTATTTACATTGAAAGGTAATTGCATTTCTTGTAGGGGAAGGATGTTTGGGTTTATAATAAGCTGCAGGTCGTGCAGAAACATAATTTCATCTTCCTCGTTGTTGGAGGAATTACTAAAAGCTTTTGTTAAATTATGCATATTAGTATTCTTGTAATGTGTTAAGTTTAGTATTTTTATACTTCATTTGTTGTTGCGTTGTTATATAATTAGTTAGTTGTTGTTGTTGTTGTTATAAAGTTATTTACCATTGAACGAGGGTTGACGGTATGTTGACGGCTTTTCCTATTTATTTTCAGCTAAAATTTTTTTTGTACCTGTAGGTAAATCAATTTTTTTTAATTCCTAAGTTGTTGTGGGCTGTGGGTTTGTTTTTAAAAAAAATTGCAATACAATTTTTTGTTTCAGCAAAAGACGTTTGTAACGGCTGAATTAAAGGAAATGCATTTTTTTCCTTTTCTACTTTTAAGGAGCATTTCTCTTTAAATTTATTTTTAGCATATCCTTTGGCTGTTTAAATACTTTACATTCCTTTGAAGATGAAATGGATGACGGATGAGGTTCAGTACAGTTAACACATAAAGAACGCTCACACTCTGCTGGTATATGAGGTGGCAAAGAACATATGTCACATTTGGATAATTTTTGTGTCACCAAGCGCATGACAAATTTTGCACCGCATTGGATTTGAGAAGAACTGTCTAACCTCAACTTTATACCAAGAGATTAATAAATTATCAGGGGTGTAATATCTATCGAAAATCAGCAGAAGGGCACCACAAGGTATCAATTTGCTTTCAGAGTTCTTTTTTTTTGGTATTTACAAATGTTGGTAACTCCTTGGGCACTTACTTCTATGATAATTTCTTTGTCTGGCATGTGGTTTAAGAAGGGTGGATATATGGTTGTAGTATTCGCATTTAATATTACATATTCCAGGCACAATATTTGTAGGCATAAGTTTATCAGCACTTGATTTTTTGTCGACTAGAGGAAAAAGATTTCCATCCCTTAACTCGGAAACAGAAACTATGTTATTGCGAACTAATTTTAACATTCGGTGAACTGCAACATTTAAATATTATGAAAGTATAATTGTTTTAAAAATTGATACTATGAATTTGGTATCCTCCTTAAGACAGAAATTTAGAAATCAATACATTGTGTTATCGTAGCAATTGTTAAGTTTTCATAATATTTTTGTCCATGCAGTTTGAGATTGACTTTTGCTTTTACAATTTAGTGACTAATTTCGTTACATTTACAGGATAGTTTTTAAACTGTTTATGCCAAAAGATAAAATAAATTAAACTAAGGATGTTAAATACAAGAATTGACACACATATTCGTAATAATAAATTCCATGTAATAAAATTAAAGTTGTAGAGTTGTGTCATCAGTAAAATTTGCACCCATGTGCTTAGATTGTTTGCACACATTTAAGTGTGCCACTTGTTTAGTAGAGGATACTTTTTATGTGCACTATATCTTTCGGAAAATAATCACCAAGAAATTTAACAACCAAATTCTTAACATCGGTCTCAAAAGGACGATTATGTTGTCTGAAAATAGCACGAAATTTACGAAATGTAACTTTAACAGAACCACTATATTCATAGTGGGTTTTAATTAAATGTGATTTTTGTGCGAAATTGAAATCATTGTAATAATTTTCAATGCATCCATTACGAATACGTCAAAAACCTAAATTTCAAAACTATCATGTTGTTGGTGTTGTCACAATTGAAGCAAGCAGAATAAAATGACGATTTTTTAGCCGCGGTCACTGTTGGCCAAGCAGCAGATAAAAATATGTATTCAAATCTCATTAGATAATTAAATATCTAGAAAAATAATTCTTAAATATGATTTGTTGAAAAGCCAAGTAAATCTTAAGTTTTAATCAAGAATTAAACATAATAGTTATTCCAGATTGATAAGTTGGTGTAGGTGCCTGCATTTAAGAACACCTATCTTTTCTATAAAGGAAAGCAAAAAATTATGTTGTAAATTGCAATGTAAAATTATACCTATATAACAGTGATTTGCTATTTACGTCTAAAGTGGTTGACTGCACTGGAATTTAAGTCTCGCACAGATCCATGGAGTAATAGTAAAAATAAAATTAATATGGCTGAACTCACACTTCAGAACTCAATTTAAGAAATTAATTAAATAAAAAACATTGTCATGTCCTTTTACATAATAACAGTTTCTTATGTTTATCTCTATTATACTTATATTATACTCTATATTATACTATTAAATTTCGTTATACTACTTATATAAAAATAAACATTTGTATAGTCTTTGTTTTTATATACATACATACATACATAAATCATAATTTGTAATTACAAATTAAACACAAATTTTTAAATGCAAACTATAGCCAAATTGTTACTTAAAATTTTTTATTTTTAATATGAAATATATTTTCATATTTATATAATTTCGCTACAAATTTCGAGAAGTGGAAAAAGCAGCTAATTTGATTTCTCAAAAATTTTTATTAATTTATTTTTTTTTAAATTAATGTAAAGTCAGTTATATGGCCAGTTAACTGAAAATATATCAGTTATAAATATGCAAAATTTATAACACAACATGCTATTGTTTTTTCTTGATTTTTTGTTTTTTTGTGTTTAAAAATTTTGTTTGAGGTACTTAAAAGATTGTATTTATTGTAATGTTTTGATCAGTGTTTGCATTAATTGGTAAATAGTATATTTTCGTGATGTATAATTTTTATATTTTAAAATTATTTACAATTTTTTAAGCTTATCATTATTTTATTTTATAGTTAATATATACAATTTTGGAACAAAGTTTCATTGAAAAAAAAGCGTGTTCATGCTATTCATTGAAATGCTATTTAGATTTAAAAAGCTTTGTTGGAAGGGGAGTACATTGAATATACCATTTTTAAATATTTAATATCTTTGTAAAGGTTTCTCTAACTTAATATTTAATATTGTTTGTTTTTGCAATCCATTACATAAACGGTAATGTTTTAACAAAAATTAGCAAAAATTATTGTATGTCAATTCGTAATGCAAACTTTAGCAATAATAATTCAAATGTTGGCTAAAGAAGAAATTTTTTTTGGGCGGCTCAACTAAAAATTTGCCCAGGCTTAAGCGAGCGACCAGTTAAATATGTGCATATAGATACCAGTTTTTCCCAATAACAAGTAAATTACATTTTATTATAAAATGTCATGGATTATTAACAAGCTATTTATAATCACACCTCTTCTACATTTCTACTACGTTTTCGCATTCAGTTTCGCTAATATCAAAGAAGACCGCCATGATAATTTTACTGTCACAGTTGACTGAAATACTGATCATTGTGTGGAATACATTTTCTATCATATTCTTAAATCGAAATGCAAAATTTATATGATTGATTGCAATTTTGATAGTCGAACAATATTTCCCTAATGTCGATATTTAAGTTTCTACAATTTTCTAACTTTAGTTGATTACACAGACTGGCCGTTTTGCTTACAAATCGTAAAAAAGTTTAAAAACACACTGAACCACGAAATTCGATTCAACATGGCGGATTGAGATGTTTGAGATTGACAATATCGACAACCGTCAAAGCAAGAGGCGCCACAGCTAGAAGAAAAGACATTTAAGTTTTTCCGATCTTTTAGAGATTTAAAAGCTGTATTAAATGATAGAGTGCGTGTACATTTCAACGAAAATTTTATTCAAAAATGACCAGAGCTTTCACAAAATCCTCAAGGATGTCTTCTTTGTAGGACTGCGTTCATTAAAATAAGGCTTTTGGTAATATTTTTCCGAATGTAGGCAAATATACAGCGGAAGTATTTCTGACTGCCAGTAATTTTATCTAAATTACTTATTTAAAATCTCTAGGAGTAAGAAACTAAAAGCACCCAAAATGAAAATAAACTAATTTATAGAAGTAAATAACTAAAACATTTACTTGATCTTTACATTTATATTTTCTTGCTATATGTGACTTGCTTGGTAATTCAATTTTATTTGTAGCTACCAGTTTGTGCATATAGTATTGTAGATAACATTTTAGCTAGTGGAGAAATTAGCTATATCTTATATTGATTTACAGCAAAGTTAGGCTGCGATCCGTAATCTTCCATATATTAAAACTTTACAAAAAGTAACTTCGCATTTTACTGCCAATTTTATGTTTTATCAATACATGTGATGTTGCATGTACTTTCAGGTGAAACTTATTTATTTTTCTTTAATTTTCTTAATGCTGTTTTTCTGTGTGTACAGTTGACAGAGTATATAAAAGTGAAGCTTATTTTAAAAATATTCATTTCCATTAAATTTTAATCTTTTTACACGGTCCTTTAAATTATAACGATTTATTTATTTTCTCTCAATATTTCGCTGTGGAAAGCTTAAACATACAAAAAAAAATCGTTATAATTTAAAGGACCGTGTAAAAAGATTAAACTTTAATAGAAATTAAAAAAAGGTCGAATAAAACTGAAAATAATATTCATTTCCAATATTTGTACAATCCATTTTAAAACTAAACCATATACCCGGTGATTAAAGTGTCTGTCTGTTGATTTTTTAACAATAATTTATTTTGGACCTACTTTTCTTAATAGTTTTATTATAGTTAAATTACAAATGTATATTTTTACAATCTTAATAGTTTTTTTAATTCAAAAAAATTATTTGTTATTGTTAATTTGTTTTATTGATTATGATTTTGTTTTAAATAAATTGTGTTTAATACATAAATAAAGCAAATTGTGTTAACGAGTATTTTACTGTAGGCAAATCAATATTAAATAGTATAATATATATATTTTAGTACATTAAGTACATTATATATTAAGAAAATAAAAACAATTTATAAATAAACATAAAATTTATAGAAAAAACTTAAAATAATTGATTTATAAAAAAAAAAACAATTAGAATTTGTTACGCTTACAACACATTATTTGAGTTTACCAAAAATGACAAAATTATTATTTTCTTCGTTTTTTGTTTCAAGAATTGTATAAAATATTAAAAATCAGCTGTAAAACTTATTTAATCTTAAAACTATTTCCCTGCAAATCTTAAACTAAACCGGTGTTATATGCTCAATTTCGAAAAAACGTTCATTTGCATTGCTGTTGGTATTTCGTTTCCGTAACTGCACTCCATCATCGTCTTCCTCCTCGATGGGGTCCGAAAATCCGCTATTATTATTTGCTACTTTGATTATATTGGCAGCCACACTATGTGCTTTCTCGACAATTTTTTTCGTGGCAGCTTTTTGGGCCATCATCTTTTCATACTCAATTATATGTTCACGCAATAAAAAGTTCTCACGTTTGATACGCTTCAATAGTTTACCAGAAACATCAGGTATAGCCCAAGCTATAATTGTTTGTAAAACGCCAATAACATTCTACAAGTAAATAAAAATGAGAATTATTTTCTATAAAATTTTTTTTGTTCATCAGAATCTTACCTGAAAGACGACTATAAATGCTAATCTAGCTGTCAATATTTTCCAATAAATCATTGGTCTTTTATATGGCTGTTCATGCCATGGCGGATTTCTAAATTCTGTATAACGACAAGCTGTAACGTTTTCATAGGGTGAACCAACTAAAATCGGTGCCACCTGAAAGTCTTTGGTATTAAAAAAGGCCAGTGTAAAATTTAAATAACCCTCTAGTTTATCATCATGTGTAGCAGTTTTATAGACCAATTTCGGTATAAGATTTGTTGAGAAAGCAATTATTATGGCACATGTAGCAACCGCAATTTTTGTTACCACCGTCATTATACCAAACCATACACCAATATCGGGTGCTCTTTGAGCAACAGGTCTTCGTATGAACTTCAACATTTTAATGGCATCCAAACGTACTTCAACAACATTATTGATAAGGGCTAAAAGAGGGGCCAGCGGAAAGGCTAAACCAAAAAGTGTGATGAAACCATATTGAAGAACTTTAAAAAAATAATCAAAAAAAAAATATTTTGTAGTGAATTTCTTATTACAGAAATTTTATTAAAAATTTAGTGATCATTTTGTTATTTTGTATCTAGAAATCTAATTATTAATTGTGGTTATTTAAAAAGTTACACCGCTAATCTTGATCAGACTCAGTCTGGTTAGTTGAGCCTAGCTGTGATTAATCTCGAATGGGCTGAAGAACTGTTGTGAATCCAACGTAAGAGAGATTTATCCATAATTACCCACCTGGCCCTTTAGATTAGGCTTGCCAGAAGAAGTATCATATTTATAAATGACTTCTGCGAGGGCTGCCATGAAGAGGATGAGGAAGAATTAAGCTCCTATCTTTCATCCATCTAATCGTCTCCTGTTATTTTGGCTGCTGGCGAACCTAAACTAACTTCTATTAATTCAATTAAACTTACCCATTTCCAAGTATTCCAAAAACATTGAATTATTTGTCCATGGAATCAAATGATAATCCTCGGTCCATTGATTGCATGATACCAATTTTTCCTCACTATTTTTCTTACGCATTCCACAGCGAGTACTGATCTTTTTTATATTATTGGTTAAATAAGGTATCAACATTTCCACAATAGCATTGACAGCCTGTTTGCCCACCATTATAATAAACAATTGCATACACAATTCCATAAGACAGCCACCTGGATTGCATTCCTCTTGACGAAAACCCAAAATACGATTATATTTTGCAGGATAGCCAACAAATTTGCCCTTAAGAAAGGCAATATAGAACAATGATGAATAGTAATTAACAAATTGAAAAATATAATTTTTGATGGTTAAGCTCTCATCATATTCGGTTTTGGTGCGACAATACTCCCAATTGGTAAGTGTGACTGCCAAGGAAGCATAAGCATAATCAAGTATGGATATAAGTATGAGATCTATAATGCCAGCGGTCAGAGGCAGAAACATAATTTTATAGGTCATTGAGTCCTCATTGCCGAAGATGCTGTGCGAGGCTCGCTGAGCCATGCGATAGACTACCATGGAAAAGATGGCTATTATTGATATGCATATCTAAGCGAATGTAAAATGTATAACTTGAGAAGTTTATTAAATTTTCTTTCTTGTTGCAACTTACAAATAAAACCATGATACTGTAACTAGTTAAACTAGGTATGAACTTAGTGGTCCAAAAAGGCACTTCGGGCTCAAACACACAATTCTCATTGGCTTTATTTAGCTGTTCGGCTAATTTTTTATTTTTTCTTATTTTTGCTAAATATTGTGGTCTTGGATGCTCCACATCCTGGGTGTAACCCGTAAGACCCCACTTATGAACCAGCCTAGCGGAATAACGTTTCCATAATTCCAGATATAAAACGGCTATAAAATTGTTTTTTTATAATTCAACTTTAATTAAAAAAAAAGCAACAGTCGAAAAACTAAGCTTTACTTACCCCACAACGACATTATAAAAGCAAACACTACTGTAACATTGTTGTCTATTAAATAATTTATTTTTGATGAAAAACAGGTATCCTGTAATTGCCAATAATCACATCTGCGGTCACATTGAGGGCACATTAAGGTTGTTTTATTATCGTTACAAATTTCTCGACTGAAAATCCCAACACAAAATAAAATTTAGAAAATAGTAAAATATAGAAAAAATAACACAAACCTAATAGGATCTGAGTTCCATGTTATAAAACCATACAGAAAAAATAAAATACCAATTATGCTGACCGGTATCAGCATGTGTGTATAAAATCCCAACCAGGCAAAATATAACGCCACTTTGGCACCAAAATACTCTTTTATACTATCTAAAGGTTGTAAGCTGGAAGCATATTATGCCATTATACGACAATATGATTATTAATTTATTTCTTAAGGACTCTACTTACTGTTTCCATTTCTTTAAATTAGCCCACTCACTTAATAATAGATCTCGATCTGTATCCTTTAAATTAACAATGAGTTGTTAATAAAATTTTAAGAGAATAATATTTTATTACTTACATCATGTAGCGTGTACGCAGATTCATAGACTCCATCAGATAATAATTTTTCAATACCTAAATTATCAGGTGTCTCTTCTCCTTCTATGAAATGCTGCCGCTCCAATATAAAATTAATAATATAATTCCTGGTACCCGCATCGAAAAAATTTCGTTGTTCGAAATCGAATCTGTGTAAGTATAAAATAAATGAATAGTTAGTTTAAAAATAGCTAAAGGCATTTTGTTTCACAGTATAAAATTACATACGTAAAAATAGTTTTATTAATGTAATTTGACATTTTTAATTAATCCTAAAAAACTTTTAACCAAATTTATTGGTTAAACTTGTCTAATTTCACTGCGCTTTCCCCAATAACACAATATAAAATCTTTCATATTATTGATTAGGGTCTCAATTATGAGAATTGCATGTTAAAGTAGGCCCAAAAATAAAACCGCACTCATTCGTTTTGTCAAGTTTGCTGCATTAATAATTTTATGACTGCGCAGTTCTAAAATTATGCAGTTTCAAGAGCGAATATGAAGATGCCTCACTTAACAAAACAGGCCGTTGAAAATTATACATAACTCATCTAATGATCATCAGAACCACAAGCGTCAAATTCAACGAGCATATATATGGGCAATAATTGAAAATGTTCTAACTTTTGTTACGATGCATAGATAACAAGTAAAAATCTCAAAATTGCCTGTGTAAGATAAGCTGTAATATGCATTTGAATTATTATTTTCGTGCAAAATAATGTTTATAAAGAAAAAGAACCATATTTGTGAATTAAATTTCCAACTGTTGAGCAAGCGAGGTGAAAATGGGGGGGAAAAAGGAAATTTTTTTTAAGTAGATTTGTTCCGATTTGCTTCAATTACAGAAGAGATATTTCTTACGGTATAGAAAAGTAACCGTGTTAAAATATAGAAAAAAAAAACATCAACTATGAACAAAAAGGTTCGCATGCCAACTTCACCAAAGTAATGAGACAGAAGTTCTTATTTTTGGGGCTACTTTCACGTGCAACACAATTGAGTCCCATAATTGTCTGTTTGTATAATTAATTATATATTTTATTTTGTAAAGTTTTTAAAACCTATTTACTTCACAACTATCAATCAGAATATCAAATAGCTCTCTTTTCTAATATATATTTATTAAAAGTAGTTTTCACAGTAAATTTTATCCACCTTTATTTATTATGCACAATATCTTCATAAAAATGTGATTCCGTATGGGATAAAGGATTAATGTTCAAAATGATACGTATGAACTTTCCAATAGAACTTATTAAAAGTATACATTGCATTCCAAATTCACATTGGCTGATTGTCAACAAGGATCATGAACATCCCCTATTTTATATAACATATCGTTACGTTTACACCTTTCATAAACGTTTTGTTGTTACTGAGTTCTTTACCGCAAAATAAATAACACCAGATTTTAAAGTTTTCAAATTAATTACAAGTTTATTTACTTTAACTACACACAAAGTAAGATTTGTCCGTTGGCACTACACAACAATGCATGTCCTTACTACACGAGGTTTATATTTTAACTAACTAACTAACCACTCAGATGCTGTCTTTTATATTTGTTCGCTAGAGGTTTAGAAAATTGAAGAATTTTCGAAATGCTTTGTAATTTTGTTGCTGTTGTGTTATTCACTCAATTTATAGGCGCCTGTTGGTCTGTGTGTATTTTTGTTTTTCTTTTTAATCTATTAAAGTTTCTCATGGAATTTATTTTAAGATAGCTGTTGTTGTCTTGTGTGTATAAGTTTTCTTAGAAAACTACGCAGTTAGTAAACAGCCTACCCAGTTATTTCTTTTACTGTATTACTTAACTATTTTCTTTTAAAACTTAAGCAAGACGCATCCGTAACAAGATGTATAATTTTGATTATTGTACAGAGCCAGTGTTTGTTCATGACACTGCAATAATTTTTTTTCGGTAATTTTACCATAAAGTTTTTAACAAACTGCAAAGAGCTCTAGATGAAGTAATCTTCTAGTTTTACTTCAACTGATGGAAAATATATTTTTTATTTTCAAGAAAACAAAAAGAACGCCATATCCTCCAATATAATATATTAATATTCAAGAAATGTCAATCCAATGGGACAATAATGTAAAGTATTTAGGTGTAATTTTAGACAATAAGCTAAAATTTAAAGGCAACGGACGGGGCTAACGACATAAATAAGATAATCGTTTTGGCTCGTATATAGTACCCATTCATAAATCGAAACTTTAAGCTTAATATTGTTAACAAAAAAATAATATTAAAATTAATTAATCATGTTTTATAATGTTTTATGCCGTTCCTGCATTAGGTAACAGCGCAAAAAGTCCCACCGAAAAACTTAAAATTTCACAAAACAAATTTCTTAAATTAATATTTAACCGATCCTAGTTTTTTTAACGTAACGCCTTCATACACTGGCTGGCATTGAATTAGTGGAATGTAAACTAGAAAGATATTTTTCATATAAATGAGGTTTAGAAAATTTTTTCATCCCAAATTATCTAAACATATGTATGTACTTATTTAGTGTTATGTATTCCATGTTAATATAAATTTTTATTTTATTAAGATATATTCTTGAACTCATCATATGAAAAATACTGTAATAAAATAAATAAATAAATTAATAAAGTTCATAAATAGCACTAACAAATTATAATCTGAAAATAAACATATTGACTACCTTGTTTTATATATTCTAGGCTACAAAAGTTCTTCACAGCTGCATTATATTGTGCAAAGACAGATTGCTTCTTTTTAATTTCATGCACCAGTTTTTGCAACTTATTATAGATATCCCACTACTATGCGTCCATAACTTAGTTCCTGTATCCACCATCCGTGTATTGGTATATATCAGCCATTTTCCCTTTTTTCCTGTTTCCCTAATGATCTTCACGAAAGTCAAAATTCTAATTACTGTTAAGCGCTTAACAGTGCTCTGTTAACTGTAAAATTAGCTATGTTAAAAAATATTGGTTTAGGGCTCTGCTAGTTAAATTAAGTTGAATTGCGTTATTTAATTAAAACTCTAAAAGTTGTGTGTAACTATTTTCCAATAAAATAACTCATTAAACTAGACTCGATAAACAAACAAAAATATTATGAAAAATAACTTAAAAGACAAAATTAATCTTGATTAAGTACAGATGTCATTTAGTATCAATGACTTTGTACTCATAAAACGTTACCCTAGCAGCTTGACAAGAGATTTTCTGTTCTCAACATAGCGACATAGTAGATGTTGTTTAGTGATTTGTAGTCATTTATACGATACATCAGCATGTTGACAGCTATAATTGTACAGCAGAATAAAAGCTACTCCCAGGACAGTGCATTAAAATTGATGCCATGTTTGGTAAAAGACGGTAAAGCAATCAATAAAATGAATGGAATGGCTACAGAGGAAGAGACATTGTATTTGATGTTATGCAAAAGTAACACATTTCGATTATATCGGGCTTTTCAACAAGAAATTTGTTTTCCAATTGTGACAACACCAACAACATGATAGTTTCGACATTTAGTTTTTTGACGTATTCGTATTAGATGTATTGAATTAAATTTCGTACGAAAATCGAATTAAAATAATTAATATCCACTATGAAAATGGCGATTCTGCTAAAGTTACATTTCGTAAAATTCGTGCGATTTCCGGACAATATGATCGTCCATCTAACACCGTTATTAACCAGAATGTGTTCGGCGGTGTCGTTCAAGCGAAAACAAACAAATTTGTAAATTCGTCGACGTTCTCAACAATTTGGGTTATCCAAAACTACCACATTGGCGAATTTTGCCAAAGGATTTGACTTTAAAGCCTTACAACTGGTTCAACTGGTGCAGCAATTGAAGCCGGCCGACAATTCACATCGCCTTAGATTCGCTCAATTCATTCCGGAACAACCGGCTGGTTTTTCTGAAAAAAGTAATTTTTTTAAACGAAGCCCATTTTTACATCTCAGGGTATGTCAACAAGCAAAATTGTAGCATTTGCGCTATGTGGTCTGGAGGCGTGATTGGGGAGTTTGTTTTCGAAGATGAGGCTGGGAATGCGGTAACGATCACGCACTGAATCATGCTAGATGCGAGATGCTAACAACTCAATTTTGGTGTATTATTGATGACGTAGATATCACTGGTTTCAACAGGACGGTGCTATATGTCACACAGCCAATGAAACGATCAATTTATTGCAAGCCAAATTTTGCGATCGCATAATTTCACGATAATCAGCAGTTAAGTAGCCAGCCAGATCGAGTGATTTAACAACACTGAATTATTTTTTGATGGGCTATGTTAAGAACAGAGCCGATACGGAACCAATCAATTCAAGTTCAGCCTTAAAACTCAAAATTCGTGATGTGGTTAACGAAATAGGACGGTTATTTTGGCCAAAAAGTGATTAAAAACTTTAGTGAAACAATCGACATCTGTCAGCATAGCCGTAGTGGACATTTGCCATTAATAATTGCTGAACATTTCTCTTCATAATACAATAAAAATTTGAATTATTTTAATAATAATTTTTTGTATTATCTGGTTTCGGAAAACAAACTTCTTGTTGAAAAACCCCTATATATAAATATAAAATAATTGAATATTTGTTTTTTTTTTGTAGCCAACTGAAATTATAGCCTGAGTATAATCTAATGCAAGGAAGAATCCCTATTAACATTAAGAAAACTCATATCTTAATTTACTAGATTCATCTGTAGTTTAACAGTTGAGGATTTTTCATGGCATTTTTTATTATTGTTTTGATAGCAGCATTAACAGTTAAATAAAAAAGAGATAAGGCAACAAAATAAAAAAAATAACTTCTGACATTTTAAACAGACATAAACTATGATAACAATTCTACTTAACAGATAGCGAAAAACAAATTTATGATTATTATTAAATAATCTAGATTTTAACAGTATTCAAATTTTAATAAGAACGAAATATTATTAGAAGGAAATAACGAGGAGCAAATTCTGGATTACTTGAATGGAAGACACAAGGACATGAAATTTACAATGGAAAAGGAAAAGGAGAATTATTTATCTGGACCTTACGATCAAGAGGAACATAATCTCGAACAGAATCGAATTTGGAATATACGGGAGACCAACAGCAACGGACACAATAATACACAACTCATCAAATCATCCCCAGCAACACGGAAACGCGGCAATCAGGCAGTTCATAACAAGACTCGAGAGAACACCACTAACACGGCAAATGTATATGAAGGAAATGGAAACAATATACACCATAGCGGAAAACAACGGATACAAGAAGCGCCTCGTAGATAACATCAATGAACAAATTGGAACGAATAGAGAACAGGAGAAGGAAGGGGAAAAATGGACTACATTAACATATATGGGAAAATCAACGTACAAACTAGCGAAATTCTTTGGAAAACACAACATCAATACCGCATTCAAAACAGGGAACAACCTAGGCAGAATACTACGGAATAAGACAACCGAGGCAAATATACTAGACAGACGAGGAGTGTACAAATTAACTTGTACATGCCATTATAGCTACATACATACAGCAAGCAGGACGAAAAATTAAGACCAGATTTAGGGAACACATTAGAGACTATAACAAAAAACTACGAGAACCAAAATCGACTCCAGAATCAAACTTCGCGAACCATATATTTAATAACAAATGTACACCAGGACATATTAAGACAACGGTTAAACTGCTTCACACACAGCACAAAGGAAGCAGACTAAATGTATTGGAAAACATGGAAATATACAAACAAAAAACGTTTGACGGACGAATAATAAATGAACAAATAAACACTGCTTCGCACACAATATTTGAACCGTTAAAACATTTTTACAGGAAAACAAACACTACACCACCACAAAAACGTTACGCAGGTGCGCAAGACCAAGGCAATAAAGAACATCATAAACGTACAATTACAGATTATTATGTCACATAAAAGTGGAAAAAAGAAAAAACCCCAATGGGTTCACACATAAACAAAACGGACAACAAGCATGATCGTAAAAGAATTTAGGTAGGAAAGAAGACGAATGAAAAAGGGAGCGACAAATTAGGTAAGAAGAGACAAACAAAAAAGGAGAGAGAGATGTAGGCAAAAAAGACAGAAAGGGACGAACGCAATAACATGAAGGGAGAGACGAACTATATAAACACAACTGACCATAGAACGCAACTAGTACGAAAAGAACACTGAAGATGGCAAACTGCCGAAACCGGTTTGTTCACAAACCAAATTTGACGAGGGTCGACGGAAAACCGTACCCAAACAAAAGAAATTTTTACCCCGTCGGAGAATCCAAGCACATATCAAATATTATAAGATTAGCAGAATCAAAATTGAAAATAACGTTTTAAGAGTAACTTGCTAAAGTAAATAATACGAACAATTTCGTTACATAGTGGTATAAAGCTAGTGGCTTTATACCTTTTATACACCTTTTGTTGTGAGTTCTTTATTGCAAAATAAATGACACCAGATTTTAGAGTTTTTAATTTAATTACAAGTTTACTTTAACTACACACAAAGTTGACACTGCAGAACAATTAACTTATGATGCACGTTTTTACTGCACGAGGTTTATTTTTCAGCTGACTAGCTATCCACTTAGATGCTGCCTTTTATATTTGTCCACTAGAGGTCTAGGAAAATTAAGTATATTCTTCTCCCTTCTTCTCCCTTTCTATCACATTTTGTTGTTATGTTATTCATTCAATGTATAGGCGCATGTAGGTCTGTGTGTGCTGTTGTTTTTGTTTTTATGCTGATAAAGTTTCTTCCTAGAACTTACTTTAAGATAGTTGTTGTTGTCTTGTGTACATAAGTTAACTTAGAAAACTACACAGTTAGTAAACAGCACAACCGCTTGTTGTTGTAGTTTTGCGTGCATACAATTTCTACGCAGTTTGTAACAAGAAAGTTGTTGTTGTCTTGCATGCATACGTTTTCTTAGCAAACAACGCAGTTAGTAAACAGCATACCCAGTTGTTTACTTTATTACTTAATTATTTTCTTTTAAAATTTAAGCTAGACGCATCCGTAGCAATATTTACACAAACGTTAAACTATTTTGCTTTAGATTAATAATTTGTTTGTTGTTGTATAGGCAGTAATATGAAGTCTGTGAAATAACACAATGGCCATATAAACTTAACTACCGATTTCTGTGATCATTAAATTTTTTGCTCAACATGTTTACTCTGAATAGTATAAATTACACAAAATATTGTCCTGTTATAGATGGCTACATAAGTGTGTTCAAAAGTATATAGTTTGGTAAACAAGAAAACAAACTGAGTAATACTAAAGCAAATAGTGGTAATTGCAGCAAGCCGAAAGCCACTGTATTATGGATTCTAAAAGTATAAAACTTGTAACTTAAATTTTTATATCCAAATTTTTAATAATAAAATAATAGTGGGCCAAAATTGATTCTGTCAAGCAATAACTTAAGATGATTATACGTTTCCCGGATAATAATCATTGTGTTGAATTACGATTTTCTTAAGTCGATCCAGATGAATAAATAAAATGACTGATGAATTAACTAAACAAAGAATTTAATAAATAGTTGCTACGAATAAATATGTGTGTACATATATGAAAATATTAAATTTATAATTCAATTGTTAAATGAAACGTGAAAAAATTCAGTTTCAAAAATTATACTATTTTTTAAGAGAACACAAGCAAGTAATAATAATATATATATATATATATATATATTTTATTATAATTTTAATAAATAAAAACTAAAGTAATAGCAATTATTGCTACATCTAAAGTTAATTTTATTATAGTTACTGAAGCTGAAGGAATATCATCCAAATTCGAACATTTCGATAAACCATACACAGGTAAAAATACAAAGAAAAGTTAATAGAAATTTTGTAATTTATTATTTTTTGAAGTATAAAATTCGATGGCATTCATTATTTGGAAGGTACTGTAATAGCTGTAAATGCCCTGAAGTAAAAAAAAAACAAACCTAATATTAAAATTTAAATAAAATTTTGGAATAGTGTTCTTTTTGATTGTTATGCTTGTATGGACAACCGTTGTTTAACGAAATAGGGAGTGACCACCTGTTTCAGTTTTTTAAGAATTTATTTATTCTTTATTTAGAACAGTTAAAGTATAATGAAAATACGTATATGGATATAGTAAAAGTCTGGGCTAGATTCGTTTTAACCAGTTGTCAAAAAACTGCTCCATGATCTATTACAAATTGAAATATTATTATTATTATTATTATTCATAATTCATAATTGCAAAATATAAAACGCCAGGAAATTTTTTCTACTGTCACTTAAATTATGTTATACAATTTTCCGGTTCAAACTTATCTAGGCCATTTTCTTTTATAGGCAAGTAAAACGTTGTGCATTATTATATAGTGAAGAGATCTGGCAATACGTCCTCATTGTTTTTAATATATGGGCTGGTTAAAATAAAAATGGAAAAACAGCTAGAAGAAACTAAGTGTTATTTGTAAGGTGTAACTTTATAGGAGTTCTAATAAAAGTTTTGTATTGTAGTTAGAATATCATAGAGAAATTTTACTTTTTTGTCTGAAATGTAAAAAATTTAAACACTTACGAAAAGAATTAATTAAAAATTAAAATTTGAATTGAAATTTTATTTGTATTTTGAGACAACTAATAAACTAACTATATTTCAGGCAAACAACAACAGAAGCAGCACAGCTAGTGTAGTTTTTCGTGAACTTCGAATTATCGAAAATGAAATTATTATATTTTATAGCTCTACTGTACTTCTGCTCACAGGGCGATATTGCCGTCGCAAAAGTTTCCATAAGATTTTCCGATATACTTAACTCAGCTAAAACTATTTCGAAAGCTGCTGGAACTAGTGTAGTAAATGTGATACCAAAACCAATCGAATTGTTTAAGGCTTCGGCGCAAGTTTTATTTGGTTTACCCGAAGTGGCAGCTTTACAAACTATACATCAATTATGTAAGTTTTGGCGAAATTAATTTGTTACATTTTATATATGTAGGAAGACCGAAAAATGTTTTTTTCTTTTGTTTTAAAGGTTCTTTGTATTTATCTGCTGGCACAATTCAACCTCGTGTTACACCGAATATGGAATCGATGGCTCTTACCTTGCGTTCATCTTGTAATAAATTTAGTTTCCCCTTAACAAAAGCCGAGGAGATTTTAGAAAGTGCCGACTTCGATGTTAACAAAAAGATGGCTGTATTTGTTACCGGCTGGCTGTCAACTTCTGATGAGGACTATGTTGCTGAAATGGCAGATGCCTTTAATTGTAGAGGAGACTATAATTTTTTGGTGGATTTTTAAAACTTAACAAAAAAAAATCAAAATTCATATTTTATTTTATACTATAATAAGGTTTTAAACTCCTCCGGTGCCATCAACACCCTATACACTTGGTCTGCTTATAATACCGAAGAAGTTGGTCGCCAATTAGCTGTAGCTCTTGAAAAACTAGTAGAAAAGGTTCCAGCTGAAAAAATTCACTTGATTGGCCACAGTTTAGGTTCTCATATTGTGGGCTATGCTGGTCATTATTTAACCAAAAATACCGGCTTAAATATATCACGTATTACTGGCTTAGATCCTGCTAATCCTTGCTTTAACGAGGGACATATTTTGTCGGGCTTACAGCGTGGTTATGCTGACTTTGTAGATGTTATTCATACAAATCCTGGTGTTTTAGGTAAATCAGATCCTGTAGGTGATGCCGACTTTTATCCAGAAGGTTTGACTCCTATTAAGACAGGTTGCGTAATATTTTCTTGCTCCCATTTCAGCGCCATTAGATATTTTACTGAATCAGTTTTTCCTGGCAATGAGCATAATTTTATGAGCGTAAGCTGCACTTCTATAAGAGATTTAAATAACGGCTACTGTAATGGTACTCAATATCCAATGGGTCTTGCAGTTCCCTACAATTTGAAGGGTAATTATTTCCTAAACATTAACCCAAGTCCACCTTATGGAAAGAATTCTAAAAATCAGGACACAGTGCCTAAAGATTGCCAGAAATGTGACACTACATTAAGTCCATTTGAAATTGAAATCAACTTGATGAGCAAAAAATAAACGCAAACTTAGTAATATTTTACGAACTTTAATTTTTCAATCATCTACTTAAAAGTTCATTAACATATTTGTATTTATTTAATATTACTTATACTAGTGTTTTGTTGCAATGTTGTATTAGTTGTATAGCTGCCATTATTTTTCCAAATTGTGTGCATTCTTATTTTATTAAGTTTGCATATTTTACAAAGAAATAAAGTAAAGTAGATATTCCGTAAAATGATTCTATTTAAAAAAGGACGTGATACAATTCAATATAGGAAACAAACATGCCTTATGCCTTACTCATTAATCGAATTGAAAACGGGCACAATTGCTTGATTTCATGGGTTGAACTTCTTGACACAACATTTGTTATAATTTACATAAATATCGCTGATGCTGTGACAAAGTTTCTTCTTTATTCACATGTAATGTAATGTTTCTAAATCAGGCGATGTAGCGATTGCAATTGATAATTGAAATACATGGCCTAATCTTATCAGCCATATTAAGCTCAAGTCTGCCTTATATAGCGGCAAAGCTTTGAATGTGAAAATATACGCTCCAGCCACAGATGCCACAGTTTCATCGATAAACAAACGAATCCAACCAATTGCAAATATACATTTTCTTTCATAAGAACACTTTGCTTAAAAAATCAGTCTCACATATCGAACTTCTCTATAAACTTGAGGTACTTAAAACTTTTAAGTGCATAAATCAGAAAATGAAAGGATAAATCATAATCAAACAGAATTGAGCTTTTTGCTGTTGCGCTTTAATAGGATTTCTTTTCTTGTTTTTAATTCTTTTGCCCACTTCCTCCAATACTGAGAAATTATATACTCTGTAAGCGTAATTTTTCAATTTTCCAACTTCCCAATTGAGATGTGCATGCAAAAAAAGATTAAAATAAATGAAAAGATCCGCAGGTTACAATATACAAACAAAAGTATATAAATTAAAATAAATTGAAATAACCTAAAAGAAAAGAAAACCAACAACAAAACTTAAATTAATAAAAATAAAGGGAGTGGCCATACATTTAGACAAGATAACAATTGAACTGTATGTTATTATTACTAATAAACTAGAACTTGTTGGCCTCCTATAAATCGACTTTAACGACGCAAAATTGAGAAGTCTGTTAAAGGCTACGATGTAGAATTTCAAGATGCCTAGGTGGTTAGCAACGAGATATTTATTCCGAGAAGTATAAGAAGGTTCTAAAGCTGCTAAGTTCATTAACAAGATACTTTAAGATATTCATCGTACTATTTAACTAAGAAAAAATGTTGATTCTCCAACTAAAACGGCTGCAGGTAAAGTTTAAAACCTTTAGATTTTAAAGGGACCATTTCCAACTGACGATAGTCTTACTTTGTTTAATATTTTTTATAGAGGTTTAGACATTTAAGTTGGCAATACCGTTTTAACTGATGGCTACTCCTTCAGCCTATGCTGCTTATATAGACTGACACCTGAGCAACGCTTCTGAATTGTACGAATTGGGCTCAAAACAACATTGCCGTTGATTTCGCTTTTCACAAGCAAATTTTATTTAGCGATGAAATTCACCTTTGTTTGAACAAACACGTCAATAAACAAAGCAGCTATATTTGGAGTAGTGTTGAGACAACCTTATATTCAGAAAAACTGACTGTTTGCTGTGCTTTATAGGCTGGTATAAGCATTAGTCTCAACTTCTTTAAAAACGATACTGTTTAGAAAATTACAGTCAATTATAACCCTGTAACCACAGCCATGAGTACTGACCTTTTCGTTCATCAATTGATGATGTGGTGTGCAAAGTGATGATGTCGTGGCACAATTCAGTTGAAGCATTGGAGAAAACATTTGGCAACCGTATAGTTTCACATCAACATCGCGCGAATTAACACTGCTGGACTCTTTTCTGTGGGGATGCGCGATAAGATTTGCATCTGCACCGTGTGGGCGTTAATCAGATGGTGGATCATTAACACTGTGGATTGTATGTAGCGCCATCCTCGTCCTAAAAGGCCTTCGGATACGTATATCCTCCGGTCACCCCTAGCTGCAACTTTAAAAGCCGGGAGTAGGTCGCAGCCTTCACTCCATGCTAAAGATTTGGAGACAATCCAACTCCTGGTCCAGAAAGCATGAAACTTAATATAATAAAGAACACGACGGCATTCATACTCACTGGACCTGGACCATTCATTGTGTTCCTTGTCAATGATTCGACCCACAAAGTACGGCCTCGAAACACACAGCCACAACGATACTCCCGAAGGGCCAGCCTCAATAATCAGTCAGAGAACAGCTAAATGCCTAGAAAGACAAATAGAGGATCTCTGGGGCTTTACTAATTCCCGTGGAAATATAGTGGATTGTCCAGTTGGCTCCTACTAGCCTGTTATGGGACTGGGCTCCCTTTTACCCTACCCCCCCCCCCCCCGCAATACATAAGCATACATGGTTGTGTGATCCATAAAGACTTATAAATGTGCCGACGGGGCGGGTTTTCTTTGAGGATATGTAAAGTCGCTAGTCTACGCCGCACAGTGGCTCAGAACCAATTTTCATTGGCCATGGATTCTTAAAATTTTTATGCCATCACAAAGGAAACAGATCAGAGCTTAGGTAGCCAACAAATTTTTGCAAAATAGTAGTAGTAGGCGTAGCATGCTGCTAAAAGCAAAGAATTTAAGTTAATTTAGAAATAAAAAAAAATTGTAATATTTGATCTCATATTTATTACGATTTCTTGAAAATTGTTATTGATAATGGGCTGCGGTTTTTTTATATTGGGTAGACTGTTGTTTTTCGGAAATGGTATTTGAGTACCCTGTATAATTTGTAGTTAGGGTGTTATGTAATAAATTTGAAACCACCATATATTCGTAAAATTGAAGTTTAATAGTGTATAACTTTTAAAGGACAAAAAATCGAAACCACCCAAAGAAAGGCAAAAGTGTTTTCTTTAAGCCTATATATACTATAAATACAAATTGCAGATAGCAAAACGTAGGGAGAAAGAGAGGAGAGTTATTATTGGTATAAATATTTCTTCAAATGGTTGAAAAACTTCCTACAAATTTTCATGCTTTTTTGCACAAACCTAAACTGCAATTTGACTCTTTTTTGTATATGGGGATGCGATGAATCTTCTAGCCAAAAGCAATATAAAAAATTTTATTTTAAGATATTTCTGACACAGATATGTTCATGCTATCATTTGTGCCATTGCGATTAATAAAGAACTTAGAAGACTCGGAACCTTCGTCCAGCATAATGCAAACAAATTATATTTGGAAAAACTATACTCCATCGTCTACGAAATACTGTAGACTAATAAAATTTGAGAATAAAAAAGAAACTCGTGATTCCATTAAGAATAAAGTTAGTGACATTAGAGATCAAATTTCAACACTAAAGCCATTAGAGTTAGAAATTGATGAAAAGATTATTAAATTGAATTACCAATTAATACTTTCAATGATAGACGGAAAAACTGCCCAGGTTTTGACTGATACAAAAGCTTCATCCAGCTGTATTACATGTAAAGCCGGTTAAACCAAGAACCGACAAAGTCAGTAGATAGTATGATGCATATGAATTTAGATTATCACCGCTACATACGGGGATAAGGTTTATGGAACACGTACTCAAAATTAGCTACGATTTGGACTTCGGATCTTCAGGATCAGTAAGTAATAATGACACCAACAAAGAGAAAAGAAAATTGCAAAAGAAACAAGTCCAACGTGCATATCTCAAATATGGGTTAATTATAGATCAACCTTAACAAGGATCAGGCAATACAAACGATGGCAATACCGCAAGAAGATTCTTTTTGGATCCCGAAACCACATCTGGTATAACAGGTGTTGATATAGATGTTGTTTGGTCACCCAGTATAATTTTTTTTACATTTGTTTTTCTCTTTTATTTTTCCCTACATATTTTTTGCATAATTAATCTCCAAACCGGTTCTTAGCTTACATACAAATATAGAACAAATAATATTGTATATTGTTGTTGTAATTGCCAAATTCTTTGCATTTAGATAATCTTTAAATTTTTGTGCATTAATAAAGAGTGTGAATTTGAACGTTAACGAAAGTGGTTGTCTTTGGTTTTATTTTATTCGGTTAACACAGCCCAATTTATTTTATTAAGTAATAATTTCGACCATTAAACGCCTTGGTCCTGACAGATGTTATTTCAAGATTTAAAACAATTACCGAAGTACTGGCGTGCAATGAACAAATTAATGCTAGAAAATTTGGTGATTAGGCCAAGGAAACCATAGCTATATATACATTCAAATACAATTATAGAAATATGTCAGCAACAGTGCACAAAGTTGTTTACCATGGAGAATATGTCATTAAGGTCCATTTATTACCAATTGGAGATTTATCAGAGGAAGCCAGGAAAAAAGAAATAAGGATTATAGATTTTACAGAGAACATAAAACCAGAAAAATGCCACGAAGTTCTTTAAATGAAGATTTTATTTTATATATTATTAGCAACGTCAGCTCCCTTCATCTCTAGCATTCGAAGTCAATGGAAACTGAATCATTCAGGCTAAGGCATTGCTACAGGACGCTAGTAATACAGAGCAGTATATAAAATATTTACAGAAAATATTCCAGCAAAATGAATAATAATTATGATTTGCATTTAATATTTGAATGAAATAAAGTATACAAATATTAATATTAAATGTTTATTTATTTATTTCCAATCTATTTATGACTATAAATAAATATATAATTATGAATAAATATATAATTAAAGAAAAATTAAGTTATACTGTTTTATTTTAACGTCGACCAAAAACTAGAAACTATGTAAGCATTGTTAAGCATAATTTTAAGTGCAGCGCGCTGTACCGACCTTAATAAAACCTAAACTCGATGAAAGCTTAAGATGTTGTATATTGACTAAAAAAATAATTTCTAAAAAATCTTTGTTAATTAAAAAGTTACAGAGTTTTGGACAATGAAATACGATTCTGAGCCACTGCGCGCCGATAAGCTCGAAACGATTGACTTCCCGGTGAACAACATTCGCCGCGTTATTGTCAATATACCACCAGGAATGTTGAAAAAGATTATTGGGTATTGGACATCCAGATTACACTACGACCAAGCCACGCGAGGAGATCATATGTCGGAAGTTAAATTTAAATTATAAAGCCAGAATATTATCTTTCGAGCAAAGTAAATTTCATGTCTATTTAAAAAATTATTTCAAATAATTACATAAAATTAATTTCAGCGAATGCAATATAAATTCTCTCATACTGCCTACCATATTTCTTATTTTTCTCAGATACCTTCTACCCTCTTTTGTTCTTTCATAAATGATAGTAACATATGCCATGCACACTCATTTCATCATAGGCCAAGACTTCTAGTAATCTTTAAATCAAGTCTTGCGAACATGGTTAACTTTTACAAGCGAGAGGCGAATGTGTTATCTTATTTGTAATTATGAATGATATTAAGGGATAAGAAGCTCTCATAAATATTTAATGCAATGTTCGATTAAAAAAAAACATATTTTTGAGGTTGCAATAGAATCACGAAAATGCTTTAGCTTTCTGAAACAATTTAAGAAATACTTAACAACATCTTATTTCCTTACTTGCTATGTATGCCCTTATCCGGCCGAAAACGGAATACAACACTTATGTGTGTCAAAAACTATTTTGGAGTTACTCGTGCGTGTGCGATGTGTTTCACTATTTTATCGTTACAGAATGCGCTCTGACAAAATGAGGTAACTTGTTCCTGTAAAGCGTAATTTCGTTCTTCACTAAAAGCGAATTCCTTTATGGCCATTGCATTCCACAAATAAATCGCCTACAGAGGAGACTACCCTTCAATTTCAATATGCAGGTATTCGGAACATCCGAAGTTCCACATACTAATTTTCTAGTTCTAGGGTCATAGGGGTTATATAACTTCAGAACTGGGATGCATACAAAATTTTAATATCTAAATAAATGCATTGACACTGTTAGTTGTTTTCAAAACCTCTCAGTAGGTATTCAATGTAACACAACCACTGCCGCTACCATACTTTGAATTAGTTCATGATAAGTTACGCCAGTACCAGTGACAAATCTTTGAAATTTTGAAATTTTATCTTAACTCTATGGAGATTATTAAAATATTTATATCTATAGAATTTACACGTGTATGTATAATGTAATGTTTTTTGATGAAACAGAGAATTATCACCGAAAAATATTTCTGCATGTTCAGCTCAAAAATTACAAATCTTGAATTATAGCGTTTTTTTAGCAAATAATCGATATGTATAGATGAGTGTACTGATATAACTATAAATTGGAGTATTAAATATATTCTTCTTGCTTTAAATGAACTGCAAAGCTATAATACATTTTATTTGCTAGTGGTAATCGCAGCGAAAAAGTAATTCTAATAATTTAAATCTTTAAGAGGGAAATAAAATATTACAAAATGTATCTGCCACCCATATTTGTTGCGTTAAGCTCTCACTTGGTGTAGTATCGTTAGTATGAAAAAAATGTGAACACAGCAATCGTTTCAGTTAGTACAAGAAGTTTGTGAAATAAAGTCAACCTTTGTAAGTTATTCCATGTCACACATTGTGACGCAGGCATCATGCAGAGTTAGTACTTCAGAATCCTTAAAACATTTTACCATTACTTTCAATCCAGACCGTCATCACTCGCATTTTGTAGGGGAAAAAATGGGCGAGTGCTTTTAATATGTGACTTAATTATGTCCTAACTAAAGCGGAATGGAGGCTTTGAACAACGAAGTATATTGGTTTTCTAACACTAATCACCTAGATATATGATAATGTTATGTATATTTGTATTTTCTAAAGTATATTATTCACAGATTTGTATGACTAGAATATAATTAAAAACTTAGGATGTATTTTTCAATTTTATCAGAAATGCATTAAAATGTATTAGTAATTAAATTTAAACAAAACTGAGAAGACCAGATAATAACACTTCAGAATATATTTTACATGCCCTCGATTACTTGTCTCTAAACTCGTGCTATTGCTATTATTTCAAATAAATTAAAAATATGAAACCTTCACCCTATAACTAAAGTTTCAAAAACTATTTGTAAAATTATAACTTGTCTTGATAAGGAATATTTTTAAATTGTTTGTTTTTTTAAAAACATAAAAGTTGGACAAAAACTGATAATGACATATTGCTGTATTTTTGTTATAAAAATGATGAAATATCTAACATAATCATTTGATATTTAAGGAAATAATAATATCGTAACACTTAATTATTTGTAAATAAATAGAATTATAACAGTTGTATGCTAACATATTTTTGAAAAATGATTATTTCTATGAATGCGTCAACCACCGGACAAAATAAAGACTCTTTCAAAAATGACTTAAAGAGAAACCACATACTATCCTCTTATAATATTATATTGTCTTAAATAATGTTCTTTTATCCTATACGTCATGAAAAACAACATTTTTTTACGTAATTTGTACTACGTCGGGCGAAATTAAAATTCGCTTAATATGTTCACTTTGCTCATTCAAAGACTGACTGTTTCATTTGAATATGATGAAGTATAAAGGACCAAATTTTGGCTAAGTTAAAAAAAAAAACACACAAATTATATTTCCCTATTAGTTCTTTTTTCTTGAATGTTGCCATATATTCGAAAAACAATCCACTTCATGGGCGATCCATTGAAATGCCCATATGTATATCTCAATTTAAGCTAACTGAAAACGTACATGTTATGTATATAAAAAGGTTTGGCCGAGGTTCAACGTCTGCAACAACAGCTAACAAATATGTGGTAATTTTCTGTTTAATGATATACATATGTATACTAATTTGGAATTTGATATACTTTAAACCCTGTAGCCTCCTTCGTCGATAGTTCTCTATAGTGCATTAATTGGCAAAGCGAAATATTTACGAATATACAATTTGCTTCGAAAAAACTGCCTAATAAGCAACGACCGCTACACTTGAAAATAATTTTAGCTTAAGATGGACTTGTCTTACTTTAAAAACTAACATACAAGTAATTGCAATAATTTCCATAGCTTCCATACATATATATTCGATGTTTTTTTTTACCAAAAAATAATATCAAATACATAATTTTTTTGAGAAATGGACTTAATACATTATCAAAATCAAGGGACTTGTATATGAAAATGAAAAAAAAATAATTAAGGGGACAATTGAAGAAGTTGGGTGTATATATTATTATATAACTCAAATAAACAAAATATTATTATTTAAAATAGCTTAGAATTAACTGTGTTGAATAAATAAAAAAAACAAGGTTTAAGTCAAGCATTTACGGGCAAATGATGCTATGAATAAATGTATTGAAATACAATAAAAGTTAAATATCGATTGCAAAATAAACAATATAAAAATATTCTTCTTTGTGAAAAGCTGTTTAGATATGAATTCTTTTATCTTTATTATTCAAAGTAATTTTTATTATTTTAATAAATATACGTTTATTGTTTTAAGGGAACATCTTACAAGCAAATAATAACATTAATTGCACTTTTATTAGAAACAGGTATAAACAAAAACAATGAATTTTTTGCGATGGTGCAAATTTTATTACAATCAGTATCCACTTTAAATAGTACCTATCCTTTTAACTAATTAAATATTTAAATATTTAGAAAAGTTTAAGCTGCCAAAAAAAAATAGAAATCTAATTTTAAGGAGTTTTTCACGGCTGACATTTTAGAGAAATGCCATCGAAATCTTGATCTTATTCAATTAGCAGAACACAAACTTTTTTTGTTTTTATATTATTATTAATGAACTTTAATGAACTAAATTATATAATCTCCTGTTTATTTTTAAAACTGACTTTGATATTTTCTCTTACTTGGATGGTATTCTTACAATTTCATGATAACTCTCACGTAACTATCAATTAAGAGATAATCGAATTCTTGATATAGATATTGCCTTTTCGGCATAAAAAATCTCTGGGCTGCTAAGCTTACATCCCAATGTCAATATTTCTTAAGGACAAACAGGCCTATTTCTTGTCTTTCAGCCTATAACAGTTTTGCGACCCATTGTCGCATTAATTAATAAGTGAACTATGAATTACCGTATTACGGTTGATATCGTTTTTCTTTCCATTAACTGAAGGGTCCGCCGAATAACTTTTTTGTTTGTTTTAAATGCTTTAAACAAAACTACACAACTTCGGCTGTGTGGCACGTAGCGCTGTCCTGTTGAAACCAAATGTTGCCAGTATCCTCCTTTTAAATTTTTGCGAACAAAAATACTTTCAATATGGCTCGATAACGATCGCCAGTGACTCTAACGGCCACTCCTTGCTCATTTGCGAAGAAAAATGGCCCAATTATGCCTCTAGACCAAAATCCGCACCAAACCGTGACTCGTTTTGGGTGCAGTGGCTTTTTAATGTATGCGTGCGGGTTTTCTGTGCTCCAAGTGCGGCAATTTTGCTTCGTTACATACCCGCCAAGATCAATGAGCTTCATCTGGCATCCGGCATCTTCTGTAAGTCGATCGCAGGCCCACATAGCGAAGCATTGTTATACACAACTATACATTATCTGTCAAACCAAACACGAACTAAATGTTACCATTCGCGAAATAAGCACTAGTTGAAAAAAACGTTAAATTGCGGACCCGTTAAATGCATTTCGTTTTTATTTAATTTTAATTCCATCTTTAAGTAACTGAAGAACGTTTTGAAGAAAACCAATCGCTAGCCAATTATTACTAATATCAAATCAAATATTGAATGCTTAGGTCATTTTTATTAAAAAATATTTTTCTTAGAAAAGTTTTATTAAAAAAGTACAACCAACTTTTTAAAACTTTTATTTATTGTATAACGAATTTAAACTTGGTCAATTTATTTTTGGTTATTATTGTGAAAAAAATATCAATTGCGAATCCTCAAACAAACCTAAAAATATATTATACTTTAATGCTTAAATGATAAAAACACTAACTGGTCAGAGACGGGCGGATAATAATTTTTACTGGCGTGAAAAGATATTTCTGTTTAGAAATGTATATTATATGTGCTGAAGTCCTTCAAAATGTTTGTTACTTAGCTGTATTGATTTTGTGAGAATACCACGAAATTTTTTGTTAATAGTTATACTTAATGTAGGGCTCATTGTAGTTATTCCAGAAAATTTAATTTTAACTACAATTTATATTTTTTAATATTATTTGTATTACAATGCCACACGAATACATACATACTTCATCAAATAGTAAGCAGATATTGTAAATATTTGTTGAAGGTTTTTCTTGCAATATAAGAGACAAAAGCCCAACAGAAACAATTTTAGTTTGATTCAACAAGTCAAACAGTTGCAGTGTGATATTTGAATTATAGAAATGAAGTTGTTATATTCTATAGCTGTTCTTTCTCTTTGCATACTAGATAATATTGTTCTAGGAAGATTATCCTTTGGACCTTCGGATGTAATAAACTCCGCCAACACTATAACGAAGGGCGTTGGAAAGGAAATAATAAATGTAATACCAACACCAGAAGAACTATTTAAAGCTCCGAAGCAAGTTTTATTTGGTTTACCAGAAGTGGCAGTTTTTAAGACCATAAATCAGTTGTGTAAGTTTTTGTAAATTATATCGTGGATATAAAATAATATACTAATTTTTGAGGCTCTTTGTATTTGGCTGCTGACACAATTGATCCTCGCATTACACCCAATATGGAAGAATTGGCTCTTATTTTGCATTCGCCTTGTAAAATATCAAGTTTTCCTTTAACACAAGCCGAGGATATTTTACAAAGTTCCGACTTTGATGTAAGCAAAAAGGTGGCTGTGTTTGTTACCGGCTGGATGTCCACACCAGATGATGACTATGTGGCCGATATGGCTAATGCATTTAATTGTAGAGGAGACTATAATTTCTTTGTAGGTTCTTAAATATTCCAAAACTGTTTTCGTATAGTACTTATTTTATATTCAATTTAAGGCCTTAAATTCTTCCGATTCCATTGATACCTTATATACCTGGTCGGCTTACAATACCGAAGAAATTGGTCGCCAGTTAGCTTTAGCTCTTGAAAAATTAGTACAACAAGTTCCAGTTGAAAATATTCAGTTGATTGGACACAGTCTTGGTGCTCACGTTGTGGGTTATGCTGGCCGTTATTTTACCAAATATACTGGTTTAAATATAACACGCATAACTGGCTTAGATCCGGCTAATCCTTGTTTTAATGAGGGACAAACTTTATCTGGCTTACAACGTGGTGATGCTGAATTTATCGATATTATTCACACAAATCCTGGTGCTTTTGGTAAATCAAACCCTGTAGGAGATGTGGATTTTTATGCAGGAGGTCTGGCTCCCATAAAGCCAGGATGTTTTAAGGTTGGCTGCTCTCATGGACGTGCCTATGAATATTTTACAGAGTCAGTTTATCCTGGCAATGAACAAAATTTTTTGGGTGTCCGCTGCACTTCTTTGACAGATTTAAATAACGGTTTTTGTCCTGGTACTCAATTTCCAATGGGTTATGCAGTTCCCTACAATTTGAAGGGTAATTATTTCTTAAATGTTAATGCCAAGAAACCTTATGGAAAAAATTCTGAAAATCGGAATGCGGTTTCAAGCAATTGTGGAAAATGCGAGAATGAAGAAAGTAAATAAATTTTTGCAAAATAAAAATTTTTATTCACATTATGCAAATAATATTATCAACATTTGAAAAGTTCTATTTTTTTATGTCTGTTTTTATTAAAAGTGTTTAAGATTTGTTAATTAATAAAAACAGTATTTGATAACGCAATGGCATATTATATTTTTCACGAATCTCATTCTAAATTTCAGATAAAATTTTACGGCATTTTCTTTTTCATATTTTTATATTTTGACATTTCATTGTAGGGATTATTTTAATCGCAAAATAATCTGCACGTTAATTTTTCTTGGTTTCTTGTCTATTTCTTCTATTTATTTTTTACGCTGTCAGCGAGAATAGTCCTCCTCCTTTCGTATGCGTTATAAGTAAGAGATATTCCATTGTCACTAACTCCAATTCAAATATTTTAAAATGAAGGATTAGGCTTAATAATTTATTCGATGCCCAGTTTCAATGTTGAAATATCTATAACCAGGTTCTGTTCTTTCTTCTTTTTTTTTTTTTGTAAATAAAAGAAAATACAAAACCAATATTTTTAATGGAAATATTATTTTACCTAAACAAACCAATTTGCCTCGTACAACATTAAATAAATATATGGAAAAATAATGTGTAACGACATATTCTTATGCAGGTTGTGGCTGCAGTCTCACGGAGTCTAGGTTAGTTGGTAAAGATAAGATTATAAATTGTATCCTTTGACTCTACACTTAACATTTCATTTTCAGGGCTTACAATATAGGGGCTGGATAGTATTGCGTTAAAATCACTGAAAGGTCAGATTGTCTTTGGTGGCCCTTTGGGTACACAAGAAAGCGTTGGATTGAAAAGTGTACGAGAGTGGGAACCGTGATACTTGAGATTGGGTTTAAATAACCGCAGCCAGCCATTTATTTCTTAACCATACAGACCGGTCGACTCGGAAAACTAATTCCATCGTTACACGCTTTAGTGTAACTAATTGTAACCAATCGTTTAGCTCCAACACCATTAAGTTGAGCATAAGCATTTACCCATTACAGTCTGTTAAATAATATCATATTCGTTAAAACCATGGGTCTATATTTCAGTTTTATATTTTGTTTTTTTTTTTTTTTTTTGTATATTCTAGTGAATATAAAATATTTAAAGCTAAAGTATCTGTCCTTGCTATTCAACAATAAAACCATGTACGGGATAATATTATCACTATTGGAACAATCTATAATTAAAACTTTTATTTTCTGTACTTGTTACTTAAGTAGGAACTGTAGACCACTGTGCAAATTTGAAGCGTCTGCCTATTACGATTCAAAAAATAAGAATATTTTTATGAATACCGCAGAACTTTTTCCGTTTTAAATTTATAGTATTTATTATTATAACGGCTATAGTAGTGTATGAACATTTCAAGGGTCTAACTCTTATAGTTCCAGAGATAAAAGGCTAAATAGACGGACAAAGGTTATGGCCAACCCTAAAAATTTTAATAGTAATAGTGATTGCAGTTGCTCCAACTGTTGCAATGTTTTTAAAACTGGCAGTCTGGTTCCTAAATTATTTTTCTTTTATATTCATTATTTTGTCATAAATTTCCGATTTTCACTTATCAGCAGTGGAGCTCTAATGGAGCTAGTTTTCATATTTGAGCTTGTATAATCGTAAGCCAGAGCATATATGTATGAATAAGTAAAGTGGTGCACAATATTTTTTGTTTTTGATGCAGAGGTTTTGTGGCCGTGATACTACGAGTAAAGTAGACGCAAGTACGTTGGAAAAATATAAAGGCGCATTCCACACTAGATTAATTCGAAAATAATTAAAATGAACAAGTTACACATTTAAAAACGAATTGTCGAAATACCAAAATACAATTTTAGGAAAGTGGTGCTATGCCTACTCTTCGTATCGTAAGGTATATTCTGTGGCTGAAAATCACCATAACGGTCGTTCTCCTCTAATCCCTTTCAGTTTTACTCCTAGTTTTATCTCTTTTTTTTATGTCTTTGCGCAGGAACGTACCATGATTAAAAGTAAGAAAAAAAGGGGTAAAACACAAAAAACAATTAGTTTTGTAATAGTTGATCAGATTTTCTTTGCTTGAAAATAAATTTAGCTTAAGATGGACTCGTATCACTTTCAAAAGTAGCATACGACTATTTGCAATAACGTGAACAACTAAACATCAGCTCCCATGCATATATATTCGGATGTCTTTACCGGAAAAAAATGATCAAATAGATAATTTCAGTAATTTTTTTCTTTAAAAATATGAATCTTATTTTTGTATATAAATGGACTTAACACATTACCAAAATAAAGGGCTTATATATGAAAATAAAAAAAAATTATAGGGATAATTACCAAAGCTGATTGACTATTTTATTATATAAATAAAATACACAAAATATTAATATTTAAAATAGCTTAGAATTTAATAAATAAAATAGCGTTTACGACAAGCATTTAAGGGCATATGATGCTACGAAAAAATGTATTGAAATATACTAAAAGTTAAATATCGATTATAAAATTAACGGTTAGAAATGCAATATTTTGTTTTCCGAAAAGTTGTGGAAATATTAATTGTTTTGTCTTTATTATTTATTAACAAATTTTAATTAATTTTTCTTATTTTAATAATAGTGTTGTAGTGTTGTTGCTTTTTAATGAAATATCTCACAAACAAGTTTTAATCGGGTTCAAAATGTTAATTGCCTATGGGCGTTTATTTTGTGAGAATACCACAAAATTGTTAGCTATCTGTAATACTTAGCGTAGGGCTCATTATATTTATTCCAGAAAATTTAACTACCATTTAAAATCTAATTATATTTTAAATTTTATATGCATTACAATGCCATACGAATACATAAACCTCGTCAATAGCAAACAGTAATTGTAAATTTTTATAGAAGGTTTTTCTTGCGATATAAGAGACCAAAAAAAACGACAGAAACAATTTTACTTTGATTCAACAAGTCAAATTGTTAGATTTTGATCGAAATGATGTGGTTATATTCTTTAACTGTTCTTTTTATTTACATACTGGGCAATATTGTTCTAGGAAGATTCTCCTTTGATGCTTCGGATGTACTAAACTCTCTTCATACTATGGCGACTGGCATTAAAATGGAATTAACAAATGTGATGCCAACACCAGCAGAACTGTTTAAATCTGAAAAACAAGAATTATTTGGTTTATCAGAAGTGGCAGTTTTCAAAACCATAAATCAATTGTGTAAATTTATTTTAAATTTTAACTTTTCACATGAATACGTGGGCACAAATTTTTTTTTTTATTTTTAAGGTTCTTGGTATTTGGCTGCTGAAACAATTGATCCTCGCATTACACCCGATATGGAAGAATTGGCTCTTATTTTGCATTCGCCTTGTAAAATATCAAGTTTTCCTTTAACACAAGCCGATTATATTTTACAGAATTCCGACTTTGATGTTAGCAAAAAGGTGGTTGTGTTTGTTACTGGCTGGTTGACCACGCCAAATGAGGATTATGTAGCCGATATGGCTAATGCTTTTAATTGTAGAGGAGACTATAATTTCTTTGTAGGTTTTTAAAATTCCCAAAAGTATTTTCATATATTGTTTATATTATGTTCGATTTAAGGTCTTGGATGCTTCCGATTCCATTGATTCCTTATATACCTGGTCGGCTTACAATACCGAAGAAATTGGTCGTCAATTAGCTTTGGCTCTTGAAAAATTAGTACAACAAGTTCCAGTTGAAAATATTCAGTTGATTGGACACAGTCTAGGTGCTCACGTTGCGGGTTATGCTGGCCGTTATTTTACCAAATACACTGGTTTAAATATATCTCGCATAACTGGCTTAGATCCGGCTAATCCTTGTTTTAACGAGGGACAAACTTTATCTGGCTTACAGCGTGGTGATGCTGAATTTATCGATATTATTCACACAAATCCCGGTGTGTTAGGGAAATCAAACCCGGTAGGAGATGTGGATTTTTATGCAGGAGGTCTGGCTCCCATAAAGCCAGGATGTTATGAGTTTGGTTGCTCTCATGGACGTGCCTATAAATATTTTACAGAGTCAGTTTATCCTGGCAATGAACAAAATTTTTTGGGTGCCCGTTGCACTTCGTTGACAGATTTAAATAACGGTTTTTGTACTGGTACTCAATTTCCAATGGGTTATGCAGTTCCTTACAATTTAAAGGGTAATTATTTTTTAAGTGTTAATGCCGAGAAACCATACGGAAAAAATGCTAAAAATCACGATACAGTTTCAAGAGATTGCGGAAAGTGCGAGAATTAAGAAAGCAACCAAATTTTTTGAAAATAAAAATTTTTTTCACTAAATTTTATTCACAATTAATAATATCAAAAGCGCTAATATTTTATGCCTGATGGAAATGAAAGTTATTAAGATTTGTAAATTAATAAAAATTGAATTTGATAACGTAATCGAATATTATATTTTTCTGGAATCTTATTCTAAATTTTAAACAAAATTTTACAGCATTTTCTTTTTCATATTTTTACCGCAGAGGTCACTTTAACAGCTACAAGATCTGCACGTTAATTTTCTTTTTTGCGCATGAGCGAGACTAGTCCACCTTTCAAATGCAATATAACTAAAAGATATTGCAATTGTCACTAAGTCTAATTCAAAATTTGTAATACGAAGCATTAGGTTTAATAATTTATTCGATATCCATTATCGATTTCGAACTATTATAATCAAGATCAGTTTTTGTTTTTTTGTTTTTTTTTTTTTTTGTAAAAAAGGTGAAAAGCAAATTCAGAAGAAATTTTTAAGTTTTTATAGAATAATAGAAATATAATTTTACCTAAACACATGAATTTGCTGGTTTAAATATATAACACGCACTACTGGCTTAGATCCGACTAAACCTTGCTTTAGCGAGTGACAAACTTTATCTGGCTTTGAATTTATCGATATTATTCACACATATCCTAGTGCTTTTGGTAAATCAGATGCTGTAGGTGGTGCTGATTTTTATCTAGAAGGCTTGACCCCTATTAAGAGTGGTGGCGTAATATTTTCCTGTTCCTATTTCAGGGCCATAATTATTTCCTAAATTTTAATGCCAATGCAGCTTACGGAAAGAATTCTAAAAATCAGGTAGCAGTTTTAAGCGTTTGTGGAAAATGTAAGAATGAAGAAAGTATGTAAATTCTTTGTAAATAAAAATTTTATACACAAATACGCAAATAATAATATCAAGAGCATTTAAAAAGCGCTATAACTTTATGTGTATTGAAAATTAAAGGATTTTTTCTGATCAGATGAAAATGTTTGAATTTTTTATGTTTTTGACATTTTCATTTCTTCTTAATCGCTAAAAGATCTGCGCGTAAATTTTCTTTTTTCGCATGTATTAGTTCATTAATTTTATATTTATTCTATTTATTTTTTACTCTGTGAGCCGAACTAGTTCCTACTTTCCAATGCTTTATAGCTTGTCTCGTAAGTATAATTCAAAACTTTTACTATGAATCATCAATTTCCGAATACTTTGTTCGATCGATTTCGAAGTATTTTTAACCAGCTACAGATGCAAGTTCTCGATAAAATTAATTTGCTCATTCAACTAGTTGTATCAACTACAAACGTTAAAAGAAAATTGACACAAAACTTGTTTAAATTTGTATAGAAATATGGAATTATTATTTTAACCAAACGCATAAATTTGCCTCGTACGACAATACACAAAAAAATAATGTTTAGCGACACGTTTTTATGCAGGTTGCTGAGGCAGACTCACGGAGTCTAGGGTCGTTGTTTAAAAAAATGTTATAAATTTTATTATTTCATGTTTTTACTCTACAAATCTTCTTACAATTTGGGAGCTGGATACTGATGCGTTGAAGCCACTGAAAGATCAAATAGGCTTTGGCGAGGGTGACAAGTCAGAAAACTAATCCAATCGCTAAATAAGGCCATGTTTGTTAAAACCACTTATTCTAGGGAAACATCTTTAATTTTACAACTTATTTTTCACATATATTTGAGTAATATGTGATATTTGCACACATTCATTGTAAATTCACTATTCACTATAGGCTATTTATATTCAAGTTTTATTTTTATTTTTTGTACTTCTGCTTCTAGCGAATATAAAATATGTAGTTAAATTATCTGCTTTTAAAAAATAAGACCATGTGCAGAAAAATCTCATCATTATTGGAACAATCTTTAATTAATTTTTTTTCTGTACTTGTTGCTCAAGTAGACACACTAGACCACTGTGCAAATGTTAAGTACTGCTAATTGAAATTAAAATAATAAGAATATTTTTATGAATATGACAGCACTTTTCAATTGAAATTTTTAAAATTTCAAAGATAGAACGCTGGGATAGACGGACAAGCATTGTGGCCAACCCTGAAAATTTTAATAGTAATAGTGATCGTACATGCTTCGACTGTACGATCACTGGTTCTCACATTATTTTTGTTACATATTCAGTATTGGATCATAACTTTGTAGCAAAATTTTATAGCTTTTTAAATAAATTTTTCTTTTTATCTTTAATAAATAAGTTTGTTTCTTTATTTAGGTCTTTTTAATTAGATTTAATACATATAAATTCAATACATATTTCGCTTTCCTTTGGAAAGCTTCTATAATTAAAAAATTATTTGATTATGATTGTTATTCGACCTTTCTTTTTTTAATTAAATAATTATTAATCTTTATAGCGGTCTTTATTAAATAAATTTAACACTAAATTTTTTCAATATTTCGCTTTCCTGTGTAAAGAAAAATAAAAAATAACTTCCTGAAGAAGCTTTCCACAGAAAAGCGAAATATTGAAAAAATATAGTGTGAAATTTATTTAAAAAAGACCGATACAAAGATTAATAATTATATATTTATTAAAAAATTATTAAATAAATAAGTATTAATCTTAATAATGGTCTTTTTAAATAAATTTAACACTTTTATTTTCAATAATACCCTTGGAAAGCTTCTTCAGGAAATTGATTTTTATAAAAACAAAAATTATTAAAATTATTTTTTTTAAAAGACAATTGACAAAAAAGTTCGAATAAAAATAATAAATAAAAAAATTATTAACAATTTCAAAAAATTTTTTATTAAATATTAACAATTTATACACTTAAATTGTACAGTTTATATTTCTAAACTTTTATAACACTTGTGTATAGAAAAAGACTATTTTATAAAGAAAAAATTAATTCATTTTGTATAAGTGAAACTAAAGTATAGGAATATTTTTGGTGATACGTGAGAACGTGAGAACAGGAACAGCACAGAAATCTAATGGAACTCGTTTTCACATTTCAGCTTGTAAATTAGGAAGCCAGGGCATGTATATATGAATAACTCAACACGGTGAACAACATTTTATTTTTAATGAAGGACATTTGATGGCAGCGATACTACAAATAATATAAATGTGTATATGTCGTAAATCTATGGAACACACTCTACAGCAGATTAACCCTGTATAGATAAGTTACGTCTATCAGACGTATGCCTTTTTAATTTTGTACTCCATCTCAGTGGTTTGTAGTGAGAGATAATGTATATGCTCAGCATTCTCAGTTGACCTCAGTAGCTTGCTAATGGTTATGAAAGAGAAAATTCAGTAAATAAATGATCTCAATAACTCATATGCCAATTTTTATTTTTTTTTTTGTCCTTAAAAGGATGTTAGAAACCATACGTTTTTCAGACGTAACGTTATCTTTACCGTACTAAAAAATAACGTTATCTTTCTAGGGTTAAATCGAAAAGTATTTTTAATCTATCTATATACATAAAAGAGGATGTGTGTATGTATGTAAGAAATGGACTCGAAAACGGCTGGGCCGATTTTGATGAAATTTTCAGAGAATCTTTAGAATATTCAGGCGGGTGACACTGTGAAGTCCGATTTTTGATTTTCGGTCTGTGGGCAGAGGGGCGTGGCAAAACCCACCACAGACATAAAGATATACATATTAATTATTTTTTTTTCTTTTTTATTTTATTTTTTAAAGCCATTGTTATGCTTTTCAAAACGAGATATCAATCTCTTAAATCGGTTATGTAGTTCCGAAGATATTTACAAAAAAAAACTCACTAATATATAATAAAATATCAAAATTTTAAAACTTCCGAAATGTTGAATTCGCTTGAGTTATCTGGACTGCCGCCCCACCGCCTACAAATGAAAGTTGGTGTACCAATTATTTTGCTTAGAAATATCTGCCAGCCATGACTTTGCAATGGGACACGTTTAGTAGTCAAAAAAGTCATGAAAAATGTGATTGAAGCAAAAATTTTAAAAGAAAAATATAAGGGCGATGTGTTGAAACCACGCATTCCTATGATTCCTCCAGATTTGCCGTTGATTTTAAATGGCTTCAGTTCCCCATACCTGATGCTTTTCAATGATCCCTGTTTTTTGCACGGTCAGTTATACGTATCACGTTCACGTGCTTTGTTTTTCAATACCGCGAACCAAAATCGATCAAAAAATGTCGAAGAAATGACTTGCAAAGCAGTCACGGGCACGCTAGTATAAAATAAATGTAATGAGTTTCAAAAATGAATTCTTTAATTTTGCCGAAATATCAAAATACAATTTTTAAAGAGTAGTGATTTGCCGATTCTGTAGCCGAAAAGGGCCATAACGCTCGTGCTCTTCCAGTTCCAAAGTGTGAAATGCAAAAATTTACGAAATACCTATTTGTCTTAAGGCGGACCATCGAAACCATTACAAAAAACTAATAACATATAAGAACTTAAAGCCACAAAAAATCCACAAAGACTCATATCGAAGAGGCTACGCTCATGGCACTGAATATGATAAAGAAAGAAAAGAAAAAGTGTTCTGTTTTTGATCTACAATGTATTTTTAATCAAAAACAAAAAACTTTAACAAACAACCGAGAGATAATATAAGGAGATCTAGAAAAATAAAATTTAAAAAACATAATAACTAAAATATCACAAAATAAAATCTTATGCTTGTATGTTTTTTATTTTTATTGCTAAAAGTAAACCCTAACCATTATTTTTAATTTGCCACCACAAATTTCCATATGTACTTGTTTTTTTATGATTTATTATTTGTTTGTTGTTCTTTGGTTGTTTCTTTATTTATTTGAATAATTTTCAAAGTTCACCTAAGATAATTTTAGCACAGGTATTTTATAATAGGTTTGGACTTAGAAGCTCTCTTTTTACCTGCTGTATGCTGAGAACGTGGCAAGTTTCTAAGGGGACATCTTTCTAAGCATTCAAACTTTCTGGCTAGCAGGCTAGTTGCATCAAAATATTAATAACATCGTATATTTTTTTTCTGTAAAATAGTCCCTGTGCATAGAAGATCATGGCCCGCATAACTACTTTAATTAATAACTAAAAGTAGCTTATTTAATTTTATAAAACCAAAATTAAAATAGAATATTTTTTTGGATTTTACAATTTTCATTCCCTTTTCGAATTTCGAACAGCATTTCTCCATTTTTAAAAATATTCTCTTTTCATATTTCTATAAACTCTATTCTATTTTCGCCTTTTTTGTATTGCTTATATTAAATAGGCGTTAGCAATATCTCCATTCTCAGAAGTCTTATGCTTAGTTTAGAAAAAATTGTGTTTTTTCGCCAAAAACTCTTAGTTAAGTTTCCTACTTTTTCTTTTTATTTTGACATTGTTAAATTCGGAGAAAAATGCTGGTAGGGTATTTCTTGGACCAACACTTTTTCTCGCACTGTTTAGTATGTTTTAAGATTTAAGTAATAAAAACGTGTTGCTAGCCAAGTTTTATTAAAGATATAGATAAATAAACTAAACACTATTGTCAAGTGATATATATATATATATATATATATATATATATATATATATATATATATTTTACGATATTAACATTTTAATCAAATTTATAAACATTATCAGTTAATAAAAAACGAACTTTTCTATTTAAGATATGAACCACATCAGAAATCGTACAGTTAATGTTCGGCTCATCAAGTCAAGTGCTTTTAGTGTGATCTTGGAATAAAATCGAAAATGAAGTTATCATACACTCTATTTGTTCTATCCTTTTGTGTACAGTGCAATATTATTTCAATAAAGGCATCTATTGAAATTTCAGATATATTTAGCTCTACCGGCACTATTGTAAAAGGTATTGGAAAGGAGGTAATAAATGTAATACCAACACCAGAAGAATTGTTTAAAACTTCAAAGCAAGTTTTATTTGGTTTGCCAGAAATTGTAGTTTTTAAGACAATTCATGAATTGTGTAAGTTTATTTGTCATTTTCATAATTTGGAGAATGAAAAAAAAAATTTCTTATTTACAAGGTTCTTTATATATGGCTTCGGAAACGATAAAACCTCACATCACACCTGAAACGGAATCAATGACTCTTGTTCTAAATACACCTTGTAAAATATTAAGTTTCCCTTTAACACATGCTGAAAAGATTTTAGAAAGTTCGGAGTTTGATGTTAATAAAAATGTGGTTATATTTGTAACCGGCTGGATGGCAAGTTCAGATGATGATTACGTTGCTGAAATGGCTAATGCTTTTCATTGTAGAGGAGGCTACAATTATTTAGTAGGTTTTTTTTTTAATATAAAAAATATTAGTTTTAGTTTGATTATTTTTATCTCTATAAAGGCTTTAAACACCTCTGGATCCATAGATTCCCTATACACCTGGTCGGCTTATAACAATGATGAAGTTGGTCGCCTGCTTGCGATTGCTCTTGAAAAGTTTGTAAAGAGAGTTCCGGTTGAGAAGATTCACTTGATCGGCCATAGCTTAGGTGCACATATTGTGGGTCATGCTGGACGTTATTTTAACAAATATACTGGCTTAAATATAACACGCATTACGGGCTTAGATCCTGCTAATCCTTGTTTTAACGAGGGACAAGTTTTGTCCGGCTTGCAGCGTGGTGATGCTGAATTTGTCAATATTATTCATTCAAATCCTGGTGTTTTAGGTAAATCAGATCCACTAGACGATGTTGATTTCTATCCAGAAGGTTTGGCTCCCATAAAGCCAGGATGTTATAAATTTGGCTGTTCTCATGGGCGTGCGTATGAATACTTTACAGAAACAGTGTATCCCGGAAATGAGCATAATTTTCTCGCAGTACGCTGCACATCTTTGACCGGTTTGAATAACGGCTTTTGCAATGGCACTAAATTTCCAATGGGTTTTGCAGTTCCCCATAATTTAAAGGGTAATTATTTCTTAAATGTTAACAGTGCCAAATCTTATGGACAGAATTTTAAAAATCATAATACGATTTCACAGAATTGTGGAAAATGTGTAATTGGAAAATGACATTAAATAAATTAATTAAACGAATTGGCTGGCAATAAAAATTGTTGTTAATTATAAATTTTCATTTCTTCCGCTGAAAACCGTCATTACTGGCTGTTTGCATTTTAGATAGTATTCACTATCTTACTATTTCATTTACTTGCTGAACAAATCCAAACAATAATTACAAAATACGCCATTAAGCCGTAGTTTTTGTGTAAAAGCTTACAGGCTTTTCGTTTGTTACAATTCGCAATCAGCCCTAATGGTTAGATGTCTGTAGTTGTGATATTTTTTTAAAGATAAATTTCATAACGTCATATTTTGCTGCGATTAGTATTACCTCTTATGAGTGTGTGTGCATTTTGTGCGTCACCAATGGCACCTATTTCGTTTCTTATTGTAGAAAGAATTTTGTTTTGTACCTCAATTACAAGATTATTAGCTTATAAAGATTGAGGTCATGATGGTTGGTTATAACGTGACGAGATCGGCTTGATTAATATAGCTTCCAGTATTTTGCTAATAAATTTTACTGAAAATGATTGTAAAATTTAAAAAAGTTTTCTAGGAAGTAACAGCTCCCTAAAGCACTAGTGTTTATTATTATTTATCTAGAAAATTATATCAGCTACAGTATTAAATATACACAAATTCAGATTGAAAAAAGAGTAGAGCTAAAAGAAATGGTAACTCTCAAGTAAAATATATAATATATTAAAAAAAATCATTAAAGCTTATCAAAAAATTTCAAAATTAATTAAATGGATGCGGTACCTCCCAAACAAATGAAATTTTAACCAGGGCGAAAAAAACCAACATATCTTTATACGTGTGTAGTTAATATTTAAAAATTTGTTACAAATCAGATAGATTGTAATCTATTACTGACAAACTAAATCTTAAGAAGTTGCTCCTGTATTTAAAGTAGAGCCTTACATGGGTCAAATACTAAAAACCTGCAAGATCGCGAAAAAATTCGCAACTCAAGCTCACCTTAATTCATATTCTGCTTCAGGACTTGCACATAAAGAAAACAAGTAGCACAGTAACAAAAAAAATAGGATTATAGTGGCTTTATTTTCTATATTACATTGAAATTAAATATTAACGAGTATGGTTTTTATTATATATTGATCACCAAGGTGATATGCTAATAACACACTGACTCGTTTAGAAGTTTTTATAAAAAAAGCATAAAAGTTTTTTTCTCTTAAATAAATATCGGTTATTCTTTTCAACCGTCTTTTTTAATTAATTTAACAATATATATTTTTTTCTATATTTCGCTTTCCTATGGAAAGCTTATTCAGAAAAAAATAAATTTTTAACAACAAAAATTATTAAGTATTTTTTTCTCTTATTTAACAAGACTACTTATGTGAATACTTGTAGTTAGAAAAGCAGGTGCTAAATTGTTTATGAAAAATAAAATTATTATTTTCAATTACGCTAAAAATATATAATAAGCCCTAAGTGAGAAATTGAATTATGTGTGAAATAATTATCGCAATTAAGGTTTTCATGCCCCCACAGCTTCAAGCAATTAATTAAAGAAAATACAAGTCCTTAAAGAGTGTGATAGTGCCCGCAGAATTAGCGAAAGAAATAAAGGGCCATCACATTTTACGTATGTAACAGTTAACCAGTTATTTTGATCTTGAGATGGAATCTTGAGGTGCATGACCGTAAGTCTTCTATGGCTTTTTATAAGTGCACATACAGGAAAATTAACTACGATTAAAAAATCTCGGTACTATATATAATTATTTCTATAGAATTTCGATTAGAATATCTCCAAACTTTTTATGTTTTTTTAAGAACAAATAGCGATTTGTTTTAAATCGGAAAACATTTTCTGATGTTCTTTTTACAAAAAGATTTGCTGCCCAGCTCTCTATTTTTGTTAGAAAAATAATATTTTTACTATTAAACATGGCTGGCAAAAAAAAGAGACAGTAAAATGTTTAAAATCGTCCTAAATTATTTAGTGAATTTGTACTCTACCTTGAAGACCACAAGGAGTTAAAAATTTCATCAAATAAATTTAGAAACATGAAAACTCGTGGGCAAAAATAATATTAAAAAATGCAAAACTCAGCATAACCAGGTAAAGATTAAGTCAGTAGGTTTTTCTATTTAATTTGTATTTAAAATATTTGTTACAGTTTAATGGAATTAAGTACATAAATTAAGTTTAGGAGGAAATAAACATTTACTACGAAACAAAAAACAAGTATATGTGGCGATTACTAAAGAGAATAAGGTTAAAAGCTATAAGTTGTGTGTATAATTCGTCTAACCAAAGTAATACTGATTGAATGCGAACATTTTTTCAACAGATGATGTGTACACCACAACACAGCCTAATGTAGGTAGATGCAAAGCCTACTGATGTTCGGATGTAGTAACCCAAAAAGTGGTTTTCTTTAAAAAATTAAAATTAATTATTTAGAAATTCAAACAACATAAATTTAAACTGAATTAAGGAATTGTTTATTCCCTAATTCAATACATAAAGAACAAAATGTGTTTGTTTGTCGGAAAACTGCAGCTGTCTACACCAATAAGCACCGATTTTCCCAAAATCTTAGACCGATCAATTTAAAGGCAGCAATTCGGGTACCTAAATAGTAAATAGGCTAATTAATTTTTCAATATTACAAGCTGGCGAGGAGTTTATTCTTCAAAATAATAATTGTTCATTGTGTATCTTGGAAACTCCATTATTAGTATACAAAAATTTTGCAAATAAATGGTCGTATGAAAAGAGCACGTATAATACTGAGGATAAAGAATGGCATATTATTATCATGTACAAGTAACTAAGTAATTAATGTGCAGACTTTAGCGAAACACTGGCTAGATTAGAATAGTGGCTATAATATTCCTACCAGTTGTCATGCAAGATGTAAATTTTTAATCGCCTGGCTAGGAAAGTGTGAGAGTCTTAAAATTTCTTACCAATAACTTCCTTATCATAACCAAATGAAACACTGGCTAAATCGAACGAATGAACGTGATACTGAACATATAAATGAAAATATTTTATTGTGTACCTAGAGAACTATAACACATACAAGTAACTCTAATACTAAATAGCATAGTTAAGCAAAAAGGTAAGCAAACTGAACAGACAAAATGGTACATCTCGCGTACAAATTAATTTGTTATTAATTTGTATAAGCCGGAAGAATACCCGGGAAGTGAGTGTTATACTTACAAAATTAAAAGATATTATTCGATTAAGGGTAGCGAAAAATACCGCATATATAAAAGGAGACAAGAGCTTTAAAGAACATTTTTAAAAATGTTACCTTAAGTTATGTAAGAAATAAACTTATAAAATATATATAGATTACATAATAAAGAATTTACTACTTACAAATGCTCATAGTTACGTTGAAATTCAAAATAAATACGCTTTGGTTTAGGTGGAAATTTCTCTGTATTCAATTGCACTGATTTAAATATTTGAGCAAAACATGAACGAACACAATCACTCAATTCATAGTCATCGTCATAAATTTGATCTTGACCAGGTATCTACATACGTTAAACAATAAGAAATATGTTGATAAAGTTATGAATTTAATTATAAAATTTAAATTCACATCATTTTATTTACTTTTTTCATTGGCAATTTTATTCGAAGAATTTCAGCATAACGACACAACACTTCATGAGGCGCATGAATCTTTATAAAATGTATACGTTGGGTATTATCACGTTCCAGATGAAGACCCTCCTTCTCTAAATTTGCTTCGAAAATTTCGCGTTTCTTAATATTATCCAATTTATGATCTGCACCACTAAAAGCCAGTACAAAATCAACACTACGTTGGCCATCTTGGAAACGTCGTCTTGTCTGAAATGTAAAAAATTAAAAAAAGAAAAACAAAATTATCAAAATTATACCTACATATATGTATATCAGATGTTAAATATATACATTTATATAAATCTAAGAGCATTTAATATAGTTTTACGAACTTTATAAAGAAACAAACATACTTTTAAATCTATTTGTATTAAATCTTCCTTCAAAAATCTTGCTATACAATTTCCCATTGTTTCAATTCTTAAAGCAAAATCTTTGTTGATTAGCCAGCATATTTATATGTATAAGCTATGTATATACATATATTTATATATATATATATATATATATATATATATATATATAAATATATATGTATAATAACAAAAAAGCAAATGTTTAGAAATGAATCACTTGATTATTGCATTGATTTCTTGTGTACAAAAATAAAATTCAAAACAACAAAATATTAACTAAAAAAATGAAAAAAGAACTTCGCAAAACTTTGATTTACTTCCTAAATGATTAAATGTCTTACTGATTTGTAAATTTGATTTTAGTTCTCCCTGCGAGTCATCTGTCCAATGCCACACTCTACACAGCTCTTTCTTCGTTCATAGCATTATTTGAGTTCATAATACAGTATCTCACCAAAACACTCAAATGCAGTGTTGTCAGACTTGGCGGTTGATATGGCTTAAAACCGCTTTTAGCGATTAAAATCTTAAAAATGCGATGAAGAATTTCTTAACAAATTACAAATTTAGATCTTCTACTCAAATATTCTCATTAAGTTTTACTTCACAACTACAACAGGTAATTTAAAGCAAAGGGAGCTTCGAAGGGCATTGTTATAAACATCTGCTTGCATACACAAAATTTCCTGTGGATAATGATCAAATAAGAAATTTCAAATAAATTGAATCATTTGGCAAATTCAAAAGATTAATTTGCAAAATCAATCATTTTGGAAAATTCAAAGATTGCGTGTTATCGTACTGCATTTGAGAGTAACATTTGAAACTATTCTTACATTAATTATTTTATTTTTTTAGTTTAACTTCAATTTATTTAAAATAATTGCAAATTGTTTATTTTTGAAATTGTTGTTTTTTTTTTGTTTTAAGAATTATAACAATAATTTATCTTAAATTAACAATATAGCATAATCATTATAAGAATATGCTTTTAAATAGTAGCTATGTTAGGGCTATTTTGGGGATATTTTAATTACTTTTGGCTGGAAAAGATTAAAATATGTGGCAATTCTGCTAAAAACCTTTGGATCACTCTCGGTTCTTAATTGAATTCTGTTTCGATCGCATCCAGTGTTGTCATATTACAAAATTTATCCCCATATAGATGTTTTTATTTTAATGGCGAAAATTTCTATTTTGTTTTAATATTACAGTAGACATCAATGAAATGGCATAAATTACATTATTGTAAGTGTCAATGAAGTCTTGGATTTAGGATATGATTTTAGACTGGTGTCACTTCTTTGGGTATGTTCGATATGACCGCCAAGCGCTTTCAAGGTGATCATTTTCAAGCCGCGTTCAAGATTGTACACGGCTTGATAATGATGTCATTACATCGATCTTATCGGAAAAACAGCCAGCAATAGCGGTTTACACCGAAAAAAATAACAACAACATTTCATTTACTGGTGGAAAAAATCCAAATATGATTTTAGTAATCATCTATTTTATCGTTTTTCAACAATTTGCTCCAAAGAGATAACTCAATCTGAGTAAGGAATACCATAAATATATTTTGAACAAAATTTTATATAGCTAAATGCAGAAGGATTAATACTACTTGACCACATAAAAAATTGATTTTAATGTCACGGGCAACGCCTGAGTAAATTTTATTATTTTTTTTTTTTTTTTTTTTTTGGGCAAAGAACGCAAAATCAAATAACACAGAATGAAAATTAATAATCTCTTCAAAAACAATTCTGTTTGTTCAATAATAGTAACACATTTCAACGCCAGAAATATATATCAAATAATGTATCAAGACAACCAAAGGGAAGGTTTAGAAGGGATATAATCTATTTCGTTTATTTACTTACTTAAGTAAAATATAGTCGTTAATTCTTATTAACAGGATTTTTAATACAAACTAAAACAAAATTTGTGGCAACAAAACAAACTGGTGTGTGGGAATTTTAGGAAATAAAACCTTTCAATTTGGGGACTTAAGCTGAAAAAAAGCTGGAAACCTCGATCGCATCTGATTGTAAATGAGCACAATACATTTTTTATTTTGTAGATTATTTTTGGTTTTACAAAAGTATGAGGGCAACCAAAATAATGATTTTATTATTTATTTATTATTTTAAGAAGTACGTTCACGCAAATTTCTACAAATTTCTTAAATATAATTCTGTTTATTATTTCTAGGATATATATTTCATTTTTATCGATTAACTGCTTGATTGCTGAAAACTGCGTTTTGTTATATCTGTTTGTAATATTCCCCTTAACAACAGCTCTACGAGTTTAGACGAAAATATTTAAACACATAAATGCTAGAAAAGCCGCCAAAACGTACAAAGGATACCTCTTTTTTAATTATATCTTTATTATCTCATAGAGCCTTGCAAAAATAATTTATTTGATTATCGTTAACTGAATGTACAGCAGTATTAAAATTTAATTGCTAGATTGTTTGAATAATGAAAGTAGAATTAAACAATTTTTTTTTTATCGTCGGGTCCAGTACTCAGATGATGACCCCTACTCATGCAATGAATTGTACCAGAACTTGGAAATTAGATTATGGGAAGGAGGAAAGAAAGTGACAGGAAAGATTTGTTTAGGGAATATATTCCACATACTGTTCTGCGAAAAAACGAATTTTTCCTGTAATGCGATTCACGAAAAACGAGTTTCGTTAGAGCACTTACCATTGTTGTAACCATAAAACAGTGAAAAACATCTTACATTGCATCGATGCTCTAGACAATCAATTGAATTGGGTACTCTACCGTCACCAATAAGCCACTCGGCCCTCTCCTGTACGTCGTCGAGCAACTCTAAAATATTTTTGTTTAAACAATTGTTTAATTTGAACTATCTACTGTAAAGAAAATTTAAAAAAGAAACAAAGTGAAGCGATCATTCTCAGGTTGTGAACAACTACAACATTATTATTTCACACGGGAAATCGTACAGCTCTTACGGAAATATACTTATGATCAATGAATAATTCATTTATTACGTGCAGTTGAATACATGCAACAATTTCTGGACTCTCTCGTAGAACAGTGTTGCGAAAATGTTGATATGCGTTCGAAAGAATTAGCTCTTCTCTAGAACGCCTATTCAATACGTGATAAGATTTTAACATCAGTACCTAGCTGTGTAAGCCATATCCTGATGGTGTATCAAACCACTTTCGTAATATATATAGCGTCATTCACGCCCTAGGAAAGCATCGGATATCTCTGTCCTTTAGTCACTTCTAGTTGCAGTTTCGTGAGTTCGGAGCAGGGCGCTCACTCCCACTCCTTGCTGAAGAGTTGGAGACTATCCAACTCCTGGTCCAGAACACATGACAAGAATGCTCACTGGATCCGGATCATTCACCCTGTGTTCTTGGGCAAAGGTGAGATGAATCTAGCCCCTTAATCATTCCATGATGACCTGCGAAACCACAACCACCACGGGGATAATCAGACAGAGAACAGCAAAAGCTGAGCTCTGAGGATTACCGATTGCCGTGGAAATAAAGTTTTCCAGTTGGCTCCTGCTAGCCTTTAGGGGAGTGGACTCCCTTTTACCCCCGGTGACACATGTCTTAATAGTGAGATTCCATTAATACATATAAATGTGCTCCGGGGGGGAGAGCTAAATGAAATGTTTGACCATATTCAATATTATATAGAAATTGAGGGTTTATCTATAAATGCTGTTCATTCGAAAACAGGCTTTACACCTTTAACTGCCCCCTGTAAATTTATATAAATATGTAAGTATTCGTATAGTATTTAATACTAGGAGCGGCTAATATGAACATATGCGACAATTGTAGCTACGAAGCCATAAACTACGCTCGACTATATGCAGATGGTTTGTGAGTACAAATTCTAATGAGTTTAACCAATTGTTTAGAAACGGTAAAACAGGAAAAGGAATGAAGCCAAGAATATCTAGAAAAGCATCGTATTTTGATAGTCTATCAGAGTTTAATGATGGTAATGAGGTGCGTCATGATTTAACTTTATCTTTACTGGGAGGTCTGTATAGAAATGCCCACATTGATGCTATAATGTTATTATTACCTACAATAATATTTTTTTTAAGAAAAGTAGCACTTCAGGCAACAATGCCTATTTAGTCAAGTACCGTGCTACATTCTTTAGGAAAGGGATAGAAAAGAGATGAAATAGGTGGTGAAAGTAGAAAGATAGTCGGAACTTAACTGCCGTATAAGACAGTACAGCGACCACTGACTATGCCTTCATCGCTGAGCAGCCCCACCGACAGTCAATTTTTATTTTTGTAGTGAAAAAAACCAAGGTCTTCGTTGGGAATCAAACCCACAACCCCCATACAACAAAGAGATTTAATACAAAGTACTTTACCTGTTTTCACGTTTAAATTTTGTGTTTTGCATGGTCATATGGATTCTAAAGATCAATTAGAATCTTTGCAAAGACATCTAGTACGAAAAATTATTTTATCTACCAATATAGGCACAAGAGCTAGCCTATAGAATCGACTACGGTAAAGTCAGGATGAATACGTATGATTATAGATATTTCAGCAGCACATTAAAAATCATATTCAATGCAAAATAAAACTAGAGTTTCTACTTAAAAGCCAATATTTCCAAATTTAATTCTAATGCAAATTTTAATTAAGTTATAAAATAAAAGCGAAGAAAAACATATATGTATATAAAATTTGTGATTTGATAAACAACATGTTATAAACAAAAAAAAATTTTTAAAATTACACGTAATATAATCTACTGTATATTTTTCTGATTTTTAGAAATCCAGCTAGCATGCACTCAACCATTTAATATCAAAATCAATATGAATAACTAAATCATTTTTAAAAGCCATATAAAAATATAGGGAACTAAGTTTAAAAATATCAAAAAATATCGCTAAAATAAGCTTAAATAATTATAAGAAATATTGCCATTACCCGTTCCCACAAGCAGTTTTAATTAATTAGTTTCTCTTGATTGTTTTTCAACACCACAATTCATTTCATAGTATCAGGAAAAATAAATAAAACAAATGTTTTGATAATTATAATTTTTAAATATGTCGATAATTAAAAATAAAATTTTTAACAACAGCGTTAACAAAAGTATCACGCACTGTGTGTACGAAAAAGTATATGTAAAGTGCTGTAGAGTTACTCTTACGTAAACGGGAACGTAACGAATCTAATCTGATTTGTCTTTCTCAGCAAACTTAGCAATATTAGTAAAACTGAAGCAATGACTGCTGTCGACAATAAGTTTACAAAGGTTTTATATGCCATTTTCATTACATTTCGACTGTCATCAGCTGTTGATAACATTAATCTGTGCTTCCTTTCTGTAACTAAAGTGAGAAACTTCTCACCTCAAAATATTTTAGTCATACTGCTTTGCTACAGACTGTTAAACTGTCTATAACTTATAAAAATTAATAGATAAACCAGAGATTTACGTATCCGCAGCGTTAACGTGTGAGTAATTGATTGTTTTTTTTTTTTTTTTTTTGAGTTGCACAGAGTGTAGTATAATCCAATTAAATAAAAGTATAACAAATTTTGTTTGTGTTTATTTCGTGTTTATAAAACAGATAATAGTAAAGCCAAAAGCAATAAATTAAATTAAAACACTGTGAACTTTGAAAAGAAGCCCAACAAAATCATTGTTAAGTATTAGAGATAAAGTGAATTTAGCAATTTTATAATCTTTACCCTAAATTTCCACTGGGAATACGTAATTGGCAATTTCTTATCTTTACTAGTTTGTGTATTATTCTGTAAGAGACGCCTAGACACCTCCATGTCATTTGCCATTTGTATTGATGTTTCACCGGCACCATTACCAGCAATATACTTAGCACGACCGTTCTGTAGAGCCATTACCTGAGCAGCTAAAACAGCATCCCTTAAATCTCCACTTTCACCTCCTCTGTCACCTGCTACACCTGCACCATAGACGCCATTCATATTTTGAGACATATATTGATCCAAAGGTGTTGAATGGCGATAATTTTGATTCCATGATGATCTTGCTTTATTGCCACTTTCACGCATACTACCCGTTCTGCGAGATGGCGTTTCATCGCCTGCCAAATCTACTGCTGAATGATAAATTGTATTGCGAGATTGTGATAGGGATTTACGATGAGCAGCTGCAGCTGCGGCCGCTTCAGAGTCGGCTAGTGATATTGTATCAAAATATAAGCTTTCGCGATCATCCATTTCAGATTCAGGATAATCGTATTCGTGTGTTCGTACTGCAATGAAAAATTGTAAACATAAAAATTAAATTCTGCATTTAAATTTTAGTCTAAATAGCATTTTGTTTTAAACGACAGTAAAATTATGTTAACAGTTAAAACAGCTAATACATATAACAAAACAATAATGATAATTATATTGACATAAAAACCAAAGCACATATACATACATAAATATATAAAATTAATTTTATCTACATGCAGCATGAAAACAGTGATTTTATGAGTTACTTACTATTAATAAAAATAGGAGTTTTCGGTACGTTAATAAACTAAGTAAAAAATGTGAACATAATATTTCAAGTAACGAACAACGTATTAAACAGACTTAGCAACGATTTTAAAAATGACTTGCTTTATTTTACTAAAAAAACGACATTTTTCTCGTTTATCTCCCCACTTCGACGAAACTTTGATTATTTTATTTAGATAGTTTTAGCTGCATTTGAGGCATAAACAGGTTAAACAAGAGATTTATATTAGATATACAGTTTGTTACGTTATCAACATTGATACTCGTTACATTATCTATCATTTAATTATTGACCTAGAAAGCATGAAAATTATTTAGAAGTACTTTTGAAAATAATGCAATTTTAATTGTTAACTTCTTTATCACTATGAAATAATAATAATCTCTGCTACAGCTACTTTTATTGAAAATAATTAAGTCATATAAAAAATATACATATTTTAAAATATTAATAAAATATATTGTGCTTCGCAAAATTTTAATTGACGATTATAAAGAACATGGCCCAACATTTAATTGTTTTTAAAACGTTATCATTGCGTGCATATGCTTCGTATCAATTTCAAAAATTAGCATATACATATTGGGTGTTTCAACAAGAAGTTTGTTTTTCAATTGTGTGGCAACACCAACAATACGATTTTCGTATTCGTAATAGATGCATTGGCAATTCTTACAATGAATTCAATTTCGCAAGAAAATCGCATTAAAAACTTAAAATCCACTATGAAAATGGTGGTTCTTTTAAGGTAACATTTCATTAAATTCGTGATATTTTCGGACAACATAATCATCCTTCTGAGACCACTATTAAGAATTTGGTCGCTAAATTATAGTTGACAGGCTCGATACAAAATGTGGGAACACCAACTTTTTTTTTTTGTATAAAGAGAAGTAGCACTTCGGGCAACAATGTCTATTTAGTCAAGTACCGTGCTAGATTCTTTAGGAAAGGGAGAGAGAATAGATGCAACAGGTGGTGAAAGTAGAAGGATAGTCGGAAATTAACTGCCGTATATAAGACAGCACAGCGACCAGTGACTATGCCTTCATCGCTGAGCAGCCCCACCGACAATCAATTTTTATTTTTGTAGTGAAAAAACCAAGGTCTTCGTTGGGAATCGAACCTACAACCCCCATATTTACAAGCTAGTACACTACCTACTAGCCTACAGGGGCACCTAACTTGTTGTCGATCGGGTCATTAAACTGCAAAGATCGCAGCCGTGAGTCACAGTGTTGAAGCAGATCCAAATTTGTCAACCTCTCGACTAAAGAGGGTTACGTAAAACCATCACACGGCGAATTTTGCGTAAAGATTAGACAAAATTCAACTGGTGCAGGATTTGAAGCCGACCGATTATTTACAATGCCATAGATCCGCTCAAGTCATTCAGGAACAACCAACTGGTTTTTCTGAAAAAGCCACTTCTCAGGTGAAGCCCATTTTCACTTGTAAGGGAACGTCAACAAGCAAAATTGACACATTTGCGTTTCTAAAAATCTTGAATCGATTATTGCGAAACCTTTGTATGTTCAACGTGTCACTGTGGTCTATTAGCGTGATTGGGTCGTTTTTTTTTCTCGCTACCAAGATTCTAACAACGCAATTTTAACCTATTGTTAATGATGAAGATATCTCTTACATGAGATTTCAACAGGACAGTGTCACATGTCACATAGCTAATGAAATGATCAATTTATTGCAAGCCAAATTTCCGATAACATAATTTCACAATAATTAGTAGTTAAGGGTCCAGCCAGATTGTATGATTTAACACCACTGAGTCGATTTCAGTCTTAAAACTCAAAATCAATAATGTGATTAACGAAATTGGACAGTCAAAAAGTGATTAAAAACTTTGATAAAGAATCAAAATCTGTCACCGTCGTCATGGTGGAAATTTGCCAGATATCATTTTGCATTTATAATTGCCGAACTTTTTTCTTCATAATGCAATAAAAATTTTGATCATCTAAATTTAAATTTTTTGTTTTAGAAAACAAACCGATTGTTGAAAAACTCTTTATAAAAGTAAATTCTTTGTTTCTTTCTTTATTTTGAATATTATGTTTTTGTACTTGTCGATAATGTGGAGATTGTGATTTCCAAATAAAAAAAAATCGAGAGGCCCCATAAAATGTTTAAAACAATAAGGTTGTTGTGTTAGAGACCCCCATTCATTTTTAATCCATTTTATTTGGGCCATAGCAATTCTAGATTCTAGATTTTATGAAAAATTTATTGAAGAGCCTACATTTGTGCAGGTATGCTCACAAAGAAATTTACTTACTTTTTGGATATAATTAGAAATAATGGTACAGATCACAATAAATTTAGAAAAAGTATTTCCTTGATTAAGGGATGGCTTTAAACTAAAAAAAAAAACTTTTTTAGTCACAGAAAATTTCTTACTTTTAGCTATTGTCTGATTTTAATGGCAATTAAACACAAACTTAATGACCGAGATTTCTCAAAATATTGCAATACTCTAGCAACAGATAGTTGCTGGTATGAACAGTTCTGATTGTTACTTATCTGCAAAAAGAGCTCAAAAGGTGGCATCATTTACTTAATTATAATAAAAGTATAATATTAAAAATAATCTTAAACTAAATCAATGACCACTTGAAATAAATGATAAACCTAAAATAATTTTAAAACTTTAACTTGTACTTTTAAAATTTATATTAAAATTTAAAGCATTTTGTATAACGACAACTACATTAATTTTGATTTTTAAACACAATCGTACAATAAATGTTTATGATGTAGATGCAATTTATAACATACAAATTTAAGCATAGAAATAATTAGCATTAAAAGTGAACATTTTGTGATAAGATGCTGCATAGTGGGGAATTTAAAGGAAAAATAGAAATAATTTTGCAGTTGACAAAGGAGTTGTCCGATTAAGCTGTAAATTCGAGGAGATATACTATAACTTAAGACAAGTTTAGTTTGTGATAGCACACTGCTTCCATAGTAATATACCTAGTAGGCCATAACCAGGTGGTGGACCATACCACTATGGATGAAATATAGCGACATCCTCGCCCTAGATGGCCTTCAGATACGTATATTCTCCAGTCACTCCTAGTTACAACGGAGCAGGCCGCAGCCTTCACTCCTTGCTTCAGAGTTGGAGACTATCCAACTTCTGGTCCAGAACGCTTGAAGCTTAATAAAATTTACGAACACAACCGCAATTATCTCACTGGAACTGAACCTAGACCATTCATTGTGTTCATTGTGAATAATCCGACCCACATAACTCAAAAGAGGGCCCCGAAAACACAACCACTACGATACACCCAAAGGTCCAACCTCGATAATCAGTCAGAGAACAGCTAAAAGGCTAAAAAGACAAATAACAGAAATATAGTGGAATTGTCAAATTGGCTCCTGCTAGCCTTGAAGGGGACTGGGGTCCCTTTTACCGCCGTTGACACATATAATGACAGTGAGATTCCGTCAAAACATATCAGTGTGCACCCGGGGGTACATATATATAGTCTTTGGAGATAGCAACAACTTAGACCTGTGCAACTGGGGGAAAAAGGGAGCCCAGTCCCTTGAAGTCAGCAGGGGTACAACTGGAAACTCCACTTTATTTCCACGGGAATCAGTGACCCGTAGAGTTCTGTTATATGTCTCTTTAGACACTTAACTGTTCTCTGGCTAATTATTGAGGTTGGCCCTTTATAGGAGTATCGTGGTGGTTGTGGTTCCGCGGTCTCATATCAGTCTATGGTTCTATGGTGACCGGTTTAATTTAACCTTTAATAACACCTACCTGGTGAAATGTTCCCAGATCCAGTGAGCATGCTAGACATGTGTTCTGGACAGGAGTTGGAAAGTCTCCAACTCTTAAGCAAGGAGTGATGATTTGCAGCCCTGCTCTGCAATCATCGAAGTTGCAACTAGAAAGTTCTGTTGCATAGAATTATAGCTTCGGCTTCCTAGGACGAGCATGACGTTCCAAATTATGGAGTGGTTTGATCCACCATCTGATTAAGGCTTCATGGCCAGGCGCAGATGTAAATCTAATCACACAGTTGTGCCCCCGGGGGAATATCTAGCGTATATGATATATCAAAAACCGTTTTGGAAATTGAATTCCATTTTCTTCGTACCTTTTATTAGCTTTTTGCTTCTCGTGCATATTTATCGAATTTATTATTATCATTTTGTTTCTTTTTTTTTGTGTTTTTGATTGAAAGCAAGTTTTCTAGTATTCCAGGAAAATTGCAAAAAAAGTATTTGCTTTGTCAAATATTTTAAGAAAATAAATTTCGCAAAATCGGTGTTTTGTATTAAAAAAAAGTAGCATCTGCGTTCAAATAGTTATAACCAAAAGTATAAAATATTTATATTTTGAAACCCACTTCTTAATAAAATATTATTTAAACAAAACGGATTTCATGTTTTTATTGATAATTAACCCATTTGCGAAACACAAAGATGTTTCTTTTTCGGATATCTCGTTTTCTTTCGAAATTTCTATAAAATTGCAAAATTTCGTTATATAAGACTGATAATAATAATATTTATTGCGTTTAAAATAAAACGTGAATTAAAATTATATCTCTAGCAAAAAAGCTCTTATGAAAGTTATTAAGTTCTTGAAAATTGTTCACCTATCTCATCTGTTTCACCAATATCACTTATTTCAGAATTCAAATAATTGTTAGAAAATCTAGCATTTTGTACTAAAATTAAGTTATACTGATAAAAAGAAATATGTATACTATGTTACACAATTTTCTAACAATTAACTTTAACATTATTTTACTTTAAATTAATTATTTGTTATTCTTAGTGCTGGAATTTTTGCCCTTTCTTAAATATCGTATATCAAGGCGATTATTCTATTAAAATCTTTTTCCATATATGTATTTCGTTTTAGTTAGACTGTTTCCATTATCACATCAAATTCGCTGGAAAACTCAATACCAAAAAATAAATTTATAACGGATTTGCAAATACTTTAAGAGGATAAGACGAGCTATCCTCAGAATATAAAATTTCCAAAAATCCATAGAAACATAAAAACTTTGCTCCTGGTTTAATTTTTAATACATTTGAGATGTGCCAGCTCTGTAAGTAGCATAAAGTTTAAATTTTAAATTTGAACTCATCTACATTTCTAGTGTAGTTGCGTGAAGTTTCTTACACACTAAACACTTAGCAACAACCGAATTATTTAAATTTTTTTCCAAGTCTCCTACTGTGTGCTATGTGGAACATTCCTAAATATCTGTGAGATGACATTGAACACAACACACTAATAAAAACACACTACAATTCAAATCGTATAGAAATATATTTAAGTGAAAATAAAAATTGCTGCTTAACTTATGAACGTGGACTAGTTTAATATTTATTTTTATTTATTTATTTTTTGTTTCTTTCCAATTTCCAACCTAAATAAAAAACAAGTGCGTTTGAAACGACCCATACAGTCAATGTAAAGGGGTTATCAACAAGAAGTCTGTTTTCTAAAACAAAATAAAACAAAAAAATTTAGATTAAGATGATTCAAATTTTTATTGTAGAAGAACAAAGTTCGGCAATTATGAATGAAAAATTATATCCGGCAAATGTCTACCACGACCACGCTGACAGATGTCGATTCTTTCATCAAAGTTTCTAATCACTTTTTGGCAAATTCGATTTCATTATTGGATTCATTATTTACATCACGGATTTTAAGTTTTAAGGCTGAAATCAATTCGATTGGCTCCGTAAAGACTCTGTCCGTAAAATAATCCACTGACGTTAAATCACACGATCTGGCTGGCCACTTAACTGCTGATTGTCGTGTAATTATGCGATCGGGAAATTTTGTTGGCAATAAGTTGATCATTCTTTAGCTATGTGACATGTGGCACCGTTCGGTTAAAATCACACGTCAGTGATATCGACGTCGTCAATAATAGGGCAAAATTGAGTTGTTAGTATCTCGCGCTAGCACTATCCATTGACCGTTGCTACATTTCGAGCCTCATCTTCAAAAAAAAAAAAAACAAAACGGCCCAATCACGCCTCCAGACCACATGGCGCACCATATATTGACACATTGAGCATGTCAAGGCTTCTTAATAATCGCTCTACGATCTAAAGAAGCCGAAATGCGGCAATTTTGCTTTTTGGACTTCTCCTAAAAAACTAGCAGGTCGTTCTTGAATGAATTAAAGAAATCTACGACCTTGTAAATAATTCACCAGTTGAACCTTGTAAGGCTTAATTGTTGAGAAACGTCGCGGAATTAACAAGTTCGGATCTGCTTCAACACTATGGCTCACGGCTGCGATGTTTTAAGTTGAACGACTCTTTCGAACACGCGTTGGGGATTGCACATTTTGTATCGAGCCTGTCGACTCAAATTTAACGACCAAATTCTTAATAGCGGTCTCAGAAGGACGATTGCGTTGTCCGAAAATATCACGAATTTTATGAAATGTAACTTTAACAAAACCACCATTTTCATAGTATATTTAAAGGTGGTTTTCGTGCGAAATTGAACACGTCATAAAACCAAATGTCAAAACCATCATGTTGCTGGTGTGGCAACAATTGCAAAACAAACTTCTTGTTCAAAAACGTGATAGTTAAATTATTTGTTTTAGTTATATGTCCATTATCGTTGAAGAATGGATATATATCCTTTAAGCAAATTTAAATTGATTTATAATATTTTAACTACAAACAAATACCAAAGAAAACGTATTGAATTAAAAAACTAAAACATAGATTATAGAGCAGAAGATGAAAGACGTGATTTAAACAACGTTAAGACTTAAGCTAAATACAGTGGAACCCCGATAAGTCGTTATTGCAAGAAACGAATTTTCTGTTCAATAAAGTTTAACTAAAAAAAATAGTTGAACGGAGAAACAATCCAAGCAAACTGTCCTTCCTGCGATTTAAAGCAGAACATAACTTATTTCGTATGCAAAAGAAAAATTTTAACACACTATTAAAATTTGTTTTTAATTTGCTATGGACCACGAGTTATAAAATATTAAAAATAACGCATTACGATTTAAAAGAATTTAAAAGATCTTTCAATAAAAAACAAAACGAATTGATTACACCCAAACATATCGGGTTTTACGATTTACTTTAAATTTTTGTTCGGCACTGCTAGTTTTTTGTGCACTATTACGTTTTTCCATTTTTTGGGTTACGAATTACAGCGACTCAAATGTTCACAACAAGATCAGCAAATTTTTAAGAGAATAAGTGCAAATGAAATGAGATTGAACGTTAGAACGTTAGCGATTAAGAATTTTGCTTTTTTTTTGTGTTTTCTTACATGATGATAATAATAGATAAGATATTATCTTAAGATTTGTTTGACTATCTGTAGACATAAATAATTTTGAATGTGTGCGAAGGTAAATATGTCAAGTTAAATAGGCTTTTTGAATAGATTTTACTAAAAGCCAAGATACAATTTATTTGTTCGTTCGGACCAGCACTCTGAGGATGACTCCTACTCATACAATGCATTAAAGAAGAACTAGGTAATTAGATTATGAGTGGAAGGAAAGAGGGAGAAGTGTTTGTGAACTTTCAATTTGAATGACCCTACATTGAATGTGGTAGGAAAGACCTCTGGAGGGAATTTCCACTTAAAAATCGAATTGCCCCTGTAATGAGTAGTGCGACTCACCGGCCAATCGATCACAAATGGACACGCTCTCAACGAAAATCGAGTCAAACGCAAAAAGGTGCGAGTAACGGGATAAAGTTCTTAAATTTCGTTAGAGCATTTTTTCTTATTTTTTAGAAAGCACTTCACACAACAATGCCTAGTTAGTCACAACCGTGCTGCATTCTTTAGGAAAGGGATAGCGAAGAGATGAGGCAGGTGGTGAAAGTAAAAGGATAGTTACATAGCCTTCAAGCTCTAATTTTTTTTTTTTGTAGTGAAAACAACCACCCCTATACTGGTAGGCTAAGTACATTTTCTACTAGCCTACCGGGTCAGCTTTCACATTTCTAGAAGGCCCATATTATCGGAAATTAACTGTCGTATAAGATAGCACAGCGACCAGTGACCATGCCTTCATCACTGAGCAACCCCACAGACAGGCTATTTTTATTTTTTGTAGCGAAAACAGCCAAGGGCTTCGTTGGTAATCGAGCCTATAACCCCCAGACTAATAAGCTAGTACACTATTTACTAGCCTGCAGGGGCACCTTGCCATTATTGTTACGATAAAATAGTGAAATACAACCCACATTGCGTCGATGCTCTAGAGAATCAATAGGGTTGAATACCCTACCATCCCCAATGAGCCTCTTAACCCTCTCCTGTACGAGGACGAGTAAATCCAAAATAGACTGTGGGGCGTCGGCCCATACATGGGAGTTGTATTCCATCTCTGGACGGATAAAGGTGGTATAAATAGTACGAAGATCGGATGGAGTGAAGTATCTCTTACACGCTTGTAGAAAACCGAGATATTGAAAGCTTCTTTATAAACCTGAAAAATGAGTTTAATCCAGCGAACATTGCGCTGAATTTTCATGCCAAGAACATAAAGAGCTTTCGATTCCGTAATACCGTAAGCATGCAACATTGCGTCTTACGGGCATTAAAATCAACTCCATTCACACGACCCCATTCGGAGATTATTACGTGATCGTGATTAGGCGTACAATTAATGTCCCACCTTTTGGAACTCAACTCCAACTGGTTGATGGTCTATTACTAAATGAATACGAATAACAAATGATGCTGCCATCCGCAAAAGAATTGAAAGTTTGACAAACAAGGTCATTTAGAAAAAAAAAAGAAATAGAGTAGGAGAAAGGAAGAAGCTTTGCGGTACCACTGAATTAATCTTGAACCCGTCGGATTACATTCCATCTATAACAACTTGTATAGTGCGATTGCTAAGAAAAGTCGATATAAATCTGTAGCAATTATCACCGACACCAAAAGAAACTAGTTTTGACAGAAGTACATCATACCACACTTTATCAAACGCCTTGGAATTATCTAGAGCTACCACCAAAATGATATATGGAGTTGCACCACTTTTCCGATAAGAAAGCGAGCAAATCACCCGTAGAGGGCCCCCTACCGAAACCATACTGTCGATGGCTAAGTAAGCCTTTGGACTCCAGGTACCTCACAAGATGAAAATTAATCATCTTTTCCATCACTTTAGAACATGCAGAACTAACTGCATTTGGGTAGTCATTTTCAAGGTTGTTAGCCCCACCCTTTTTGAGGATTGGCGTTACATTAGCAACCTTCCAACACTTTGGAAACTCACCGGTAAGATACACCTTGCTGAAAATGTGCTAGCGTCGAAAAGCACTGCTTCAAAACCAGTGTTGGTATCCCATCCGGCTCAGAAGACTTGTTGACGTTGAGATCTGCTAAAACCTTTTTAACCGCTCGAGCTCGAAAGAATATCTTCGGCATAGTAACGAGTACTCCATTGTGCTCGAGCGGTGGTTAAATACTTTCCGACAAATAGGAATTATTTGCAAATATACCAGCCAAAAGGTTAGCCTTATCAACCGGGTCAGTGAATATTTGATAATTTCTTAAAAGAGTCGGAACAGAATAACTACCGTTATCCTTTAGCCTTTAACTGAAGTTTATTTGATATTTAAGGTGATACCTGATAATAATAATAATTTAATTATATTATACCATATGTCATTAGATCTCTAATGGATTTTGTATAACATAAATTAACAAGTAATATGAGAATCAAAAGTAAAATAAAACAAACCCGATGAAATAGAATGTTTAGGTGTTTTAAAAATATTCTTAAAATGGTGTAATATTATTATATAACTGTATAATTATAATGTATTATTGTATAATTAAGAGAATACTTTTCGAATGATTTAACATTTTAGTAACATGACTGTTCGCAATATCATGATCATATTTCACAAATCTTATTGCTTTACATTATAGAGTAAATTATCCATCTCTGATCAGCTGCTGATAAGTTTTATTGAAAATCTTAATTTGGTTAGTAAAAAAAAAATAAACTGAAATATATTTATGGAAATTGATAACAAGAAATGTGTCACAGCGGTGAAACAAAGTCAAAGTCGGTGCTAAAGTCAGTTAAAGATAAATTTAGCTGGTTTTTAATTTTAAAGTTTTAAACTTTTGTGTTTAAAATATACTTCTACTTGTCTGCAGTACACAAAACCCATTCTCCCTATAAAACTAGTCATTGAAAGTCCTAAAGAATACTTTATAAAAGTGCTAATTTTTAAAACACATCTGTTATGAAGGCCTCAATGTATACTAAAATTAAGGCGTCAAGAACAACAACACAAACAAAACATTTTGCTATTTAAAAATGATAAATAAAAAAATGGGAAAAATGCAAAATATAAAATATTTTGTGCTATAAACAAATTAAAATATTTAAAGTGTTTTATAACGCAAATACACACACGCACACACCTACATTCCGCTCAAATAATATGAACAATTTATTTGTTTTTTTTTTATAAAATACAACAGTTAAAAAATATTAAAATAGATACAAATAAAAACAATATTTTATAAATGAATTAATTACCGGCTGAATACATGTTTTTTGTACAACGGCTGTTTAAAATTAATTAATTTAAATACTTATATATTATTTTTAAAGTAGTTTTGAAAGAGATGATGATGATGTTGTCAAGTATTTAAAAAAGATATACAAAAAAAGCAGTGGTTTACTTTTGGTGGTAGAATTTTGATAGAAAATTGATTTAAAAAAGAAGACATTTATTTAAAAACTGGAACTTAAGTTTCGTTTAATTTTATTTAACGTTATTATGTTGCAGTTATATTCTACTTCTTTTTGATAAAACGTGCTGTTGAATATAAGAAGAAAAAATAAATAAAAACGATTTATCATGTTTAAGAAAAAAATTATTTATATTTTTTTGATTTTAGATAACAAAAAAAAAAAGAATGTAAAAAATTTATTTTTTACTGTTTAAGATTTTTACATATGATAAAATTTTACTTGATAAACATGCTTTTTTTCATTTGACATTAATTTTTGACAAACATTCACTTATTGCCCGTAATTTTGTGATCATCATGCAACAACACTGATGATGATTATTCTGTTTTTTGCCATCTCCAACTTGAAACGGAAGTTGATTAAATTAAAATACCACTATGAATAACACTGTGTAACAACAATAGTGACTGTCGATTGGTTGAAGTCTGTAGCATTAATTTATCTTATAACAGAAGCTGTTTAAAAAAGCCACATGGTTTAAGTTTTACAAATTCATGACCGCGAAAATAGTTATTTCATTTTGTTTTTAACTTTATTTTAACATTATTTTTGTTAAAGTTTTATTTACTTCCAAGATTTTCAGCTGAGTTAATTGATTTATTAAAATAATAGTGTATTTTCCAGTTTTAATTACTAGTTTATATTTTTATTATCTCTTATTTATTTTTTTTTTTTTTTGTAATTTTGTTTTAATTTATAATCTTTGAATTGGAAGCATCGTTCTAAAATCGTTAAAAGAATATGTGCACTCTCACGTTCACGTTTCGAATTAGACTAAAAATATTAAAAATTACAAACAAATATACAAATAAAAACAAAAATGAAAAGAAAAAACAACACTTTAAACAATTCTCTCAACACTTTAACTTTACCAAAAGCGACTAATCAAATATTTTGCTGGAGAACTGTATGCTTTTCAACTCTTTGGACATTGAATTGAATAAAGTTTTAATGAGTATTGCTATTTCTGTACCGGCCTTTAGTCAGTCTTAACTGCAAATAATTAAAGCCATAATGACAGTTAATTATCATTCTCCCTCTCTACATCTTATTTTGTTCTTGTGTGTATGTGTGTGAGTGTTTTTAGGGAGCGCCGAAAGTTTTATCTTGGTGGTAACGATAACGTCATCAGAGCAGTTAATTGGTATTGGCTATTAATTTGCTTTTGCCTAAGTTTGTGTACACTACAAGCTATCTCGATGTTAAGAGGTTTTAGGTTTTTTCTATTTAATTATAATTTTTAAAATCTATAAAATTTAAATAGCTTAACACAATTTTGTTGATTGTTTATTTTTTTTTTTTTTTTTTTGTAATATGTAGAGCATAAAAATAATAACAGTCTAACAAATTAGCTCACTTGTGGGTCGGATTTTCAATAACGTAAAAATGTCTTGGGTCATCACATCACTATACACCTTTTAATATAAGGCAACTCTTTGACAAACCTTATCTTTTTCTCGGGTTAATCTACGGTTGCGAATTTTTGACAGCAAGCTTAACGTCTTATACAACAATAACATTAGATAGATATGTTTAAGGATTCCCAACTCTCTAAATGGAGTTTCATTCAACAAACTTCTTGATATCCGAGTTCTTCTATTTCTTCATAAAAACATGTTTTTCAGAAATGCTAAAATCAGCTTAGCCAGATCAGTTAAGGGAAAAAGTATTATAATTGCAAATTTTTCATACATGCATCGGATCTCAGGAATGTCCTTTCTCAAGCACAACAACTTAACAGCAATCCAAAAAGCTTTTAAATAGTTTTTATTAAATTTTTATCTCAATAACAAATTACAAATATTATAATTTATATCATTAATTTATAGTTCTATTAGGTCTGTGTCTTAACTTAATTTAAATTGTTTCTTGTTATGCAGATTTTGAACATTAAGAAATAATTAATTAATAAATAATTAACAATAACGTCGGCGCACTACAAATTTTCAAATTGTTCTTATAGGGTACATAAAGTAACTGCTCGCCTATTTATTATTGAAATGTTTATAACTTTTAAAATGTATATTTACTTGTGTGAAGCTTTGAGTATTAAGTTGTAGCACTTGCAATTTTATTTTCACCATTTTTGGGATCAATTGTATTTTTCCTTTTAATTCTATATATTCGCTAACACTTATTGACCTCCTTTTGTGATGAGATCAGGCAGGCAGCAATAGCAAAAATGTTTTTAATTGCTTTTGTTTTCCTTTGTTTAATTTATTTAAACATTTTGAATTAAGGATTTTATAAATTTGCAAAGTTTTATTTAAAAGCAAATATCTTACAAATGAGAAAATTGTATTAATAATTTATTGCAATAGAGCACATATAAAAGCTCTGTTAAAAATTAGTTTTGTAAGGTTTAGTGGCCTTTTACACCTCCCTTTAAGCTTTATAAAGATTAGAAAATTAGCTTTTTGTAAACAAGTAAAGTGAGAAATATTAAAGTAAAAAACAAACATTTTCTTCCCTTCCAATCAGTTTTATTAATTTAAGGTGCCTATTAGATATATTTTTTGCAAAGGGTGGTCCAAGTATAATGCACGACATTAATTGTGAGTCATACCTTGAAGTAAGGTTTTTTGCGCAACTTAATTTGACATTTCTTGGTTTCAATGTTTCACAAAATCAACACAATTGAGCAGCGCGTCAGCTTAACGCGGAGTCGTTCAAATTAAAAATCTATTTAGTGCAGTTCATATTGTTTCTTTTTGGTCAGCATAATTGACCAATTGTAGTCACAGCAATAAGAATTGTACGAAAATTTCAGCATACCTGGTCTGTAGTAAATGTGAGAGCACCTGCTATACGCATGCATCCAGTTCTTTCTGCAGAAAATAGATTTAAATTTACATGCTTTTAAGAGAAGAACTCAATAGGAGCACCTTTCCGACCACATTAGGCATGGCCAATATACCAAAAACAAGTTAATGATGACTTCACAAAGATAATTATTACATCGATGAGGGACACTTTTACTTCAGTGGATTCGTTAACTAGCCGAATTGCTCAATTTGGACGAATAAGAATCCAGAAATAATTGTTGAAAATCAATTATCGTGCATAATATTCGCTATAGCGAGACCATATGTGATTCCAACCAAAAGATGTCGCTTGACACACCGCCAATGAAGCAATGTTTTTTTTGGGCCAGACATTTAATGGTCGAGTTAACTCACAGTGTGGTCGCCACAATCATATAATTTGCCACCGTTGCGATTTTTTCTTTGGGGATATTTAAGCCAAGAACAATTCAAGAGCCAATGAATGAGATAATTCGGCACATTTATGACATTAAATCTCGATTATGTCTCACAGTCCTTGAAAATCTAAACGAAGAATAATTCAAGAGCTTAAGGATGAAATAGTTTGGCACTATGACATTGAATATCAGTGTTATGTCTCACAGTCCTAGTTGAAAATGTGAACTATCGGATATAGTTATGCCAGTTCAAAGTTTTTTTTTCACACATAATTTCCATAGATCCTTCTACCATAATGAAATATATTAATAAAATTTTGGTTTTATTTACACTTAACATCGTGCGTTTCAATTGAAAAAATGTTTTACAATATTTTACGATTTGATAAAAAGCGTGGCATCTTTTAAATGTTTATAGTCTCGTAGTTAAGGGATTTTTAGCTTCTGTTAACAATAATGAAGAAGATGGCTTAAAATTAAAATTTTAGTGCACACCAATTATTTTTAGTATTTTGGAGTTTCAATTGATATAACATTTCTGGCCGTGTTTTAAAATACATGAGTGGCCTCCAAGACGCTGATTGTTCCTGTTTCATTTACACGGTACAGTGGCTTATCGCGGGTTCTTAAGAAATATCATGAAGCTTCGGCTTCATGATGATGATTCTTTTTTTTTTTTTGTAATAGAGTCCACATGGTATCCTGTATACTACATCAGAAATTTCCATTTTTCCTATTTTATCCTTCATACTGCTAAATAATTTATTTAATGTGTTATGTGTTTTGTGTGCAATTATATATTTATCTGTGTCATATATTTTACACTTACTTAATCTTTCTGATATTCCAGGAACATAAGTTAATGATTTATAATCTCTTGGCTCTGCTGTAGAATTTCCTAAATTATGCCTATAACTACCATATTGTCTAATTAATCTGTTAGTTAATTCTACTGGAAAATCATTGTCATTAAGTATATCTCTTATTGTATCCCTATTCTTCAAATGAAATTCTCTATCACTTATAGTCAATATTCTGTCTATCATATTTTTCGCTGTGTTTATTATCATTTTCCTTGCAATAATCAACAAATACAAGGCAACCATGGACAAAATTGTAAGAGTAAAAGCGTCCATTACGTTTCTGATAAGATGTAGAAAAGCTGCCATTACACCAAAATTTATTAGGAACTCAACAAATAATTTAGTTAACATTTTTAATAATAAAGAAATTCCCAAATATCAACACACTATTGAGAGGTACACAAAAGATTTACACAAAAGAATGTTAAATTTAGCAATTAGGAAACAACATGACTTACTAAAAATTTTAAATAGGAACATAGAGATGTTAATATATAATATGGAAGGACATTTGACATTAGATGAGATAACAGAATTATTAGAATGTATAGATAGACTAACTTATATTTTTGAAAAAAAGATTAAGGAAACACATAGGAAGAAATTTAAGAATCTTTCTGATATTCAAAGAAAGGAGTTAGGAATTAAGGTTAATGAAGAATGGTTTGTTAATAAGACTGACATAGATATTCCAGAGGATGTTAAGTGGATTCTTTCTCTAGGACAGAAATTTGCATTACCACTTGAAAAGAAAAATTTTCCTATGATGAAGGTAATTTCAGAAGGAGATGAATTGATTCAGACTATAAAAGAAAAAGAGGACCAGGAAGTAGCGCGGACAAAACTAACAATGATGATTGATAGGCACATTAGCAATATTAGACCTACAGCAAGGGATATTTTTATATTAGATAAAGTAAAAGCCGCTAAAAAATTTTTGAGTACTAATAGGAACATGTTAATTGTTAATGCTGATAAGGGTAATGTTACTGTTGCTATGAGCAGAGACGATTATAATTCGAGGATAAATGACATTCTTAACGATTCTGCTAAATACTCAATATTGAATAAGGATCCGACTACTAAACTGCAAAAAACAAACAATTTTTTAGTTGATGAACTTTTTAAAAAAGAAATCATTTCAGTAATGGAGAGAAATAGACTTAAGACTAATGTATCAAATTCTCCAAAGCTGTATGGAGAACCTAAGATCCATAAACAGAATTTTCCTTTAAGGCCTATTTGCTGTTGCAATAATTCCCCGGCCTATGGACTGTGCAAGTATATAACGAATATTCTTAAGGTGATAACAGGACAATCGATATATAATATTAAAAATTCGTTGGAATTTAAGGATAAAACCAAGAGAATAAATATACAAGATAATGATAGATTGTTTTCATTTGATGTAGTTTCACTTTTTCTAAGTATTCCTGTAGGTTTAGCTTTAGGTATTATAGAGGAAAAATGGCAGATAATAGAACAAAATACGAATATTGAGAAGGAATTATTTTTACGTATTCTTAAGTTTTGCATTGAAGACAACAGGTATTTTCAATTTGATAATAGGATATATCAACAGAAGGAGGGCCTCCCTATGGGCTCTCCAGCATCACCAATTATAGCTGATATTGTGATGGAGGAATTACTAAATTCATGTATTAGTAAAATGCAAATTAAACCTAAGATAGTCACAAAATATGTGGATGATTTATTTTGTATTACTTCAGAAGATGCAGTGGATGACATTTTGTCAGAATTGAATAGTTTCCATCCGGATATTAAATTTACGATTGAAAGAGAATTAGAATCTAGACTTCCATATTTAGATATATTGATAATAAGGAAGAAAAATAAGTTAGTATTTGATTGGTATAAGAAACCAACATCTTCTGGAAGAATCATTAATTTTTATTCAAAACATCCAAGGAAAATGATAATAAACACAGCGAAAAATATGATAGACAGAATATTGACTATAAGTGATAGAGAATTTCATTTGAAGAATAGGGATACAATAAGAGATATACTTAATGACAATGATTTTCCAGTAGAGTTTACTAACAGATTAATTAGACAATATGGTAGTTATAGGCATAATTTAGGAAATTCTACAGCAGAGCCAAGAGATTATAAATCATTAACTTATGTTCCTGGAATATCAGAAAGATTAAGTAAGTGTAAAATATATGACACAGATAAATATATAATTGCACACAAAACACATAACACATTAAATAAATTATTTAGCAGTATGAAGGATAAAATAGGAAAAATGGAAATATCTGATGTAGTATACAGGATACCATGTGGAGGAAACGACCAGGTGAACTGTGACAAAGTTTATATTGGGACAACAAAAAAAAAACTTAAAACAAGATTAGCTGGTCACAGGTGTGACCAAAAATATAGGAATATTTCAACACAGAAGACATCCTTATCTTCACATTGTAAGAAATATAATCATTATCCAAAGTTTGATGAAACATCAGTATTAGATATAGAAAAAAACTACAAGCGACGTTATATGTTGGAAATGTTAGAAATTGTTAATGTACCAAATGTAAGGAGAATAAATTTCAAGACAGACACAGACAATTTAGCTCAGAATTATAGGTACTTAATTAAAAAGACACATAATTTGTTACAATCATTTCATAAGAGAGAATTTGTTATTTGTTAGTTGTTATTTATTTGTTATTTCCGTTTCCTTGTTATTGTATGTTTGAATATTTGAAAATTTAAAAATTTTTGTATGTATGTATGAAAAAATATTTTATATGTTTTTGTCAAATGTTTTGAAACATTTTTTTCAATTTGTTATTAATTTTGTTTTGTTTTCAAAAATATATAAAAAATTTTTTTTCCTGAAGAAGCTTTCCAAAGGAAAGCGAAATATTGAAAAGAGAAAAATATATATAAAAAAAGATCTTAAAAAAGAAAAAACATATTTATTATTATTATTATTATTATTATTATTATTATTATTATTATTATTATTATTATTATTATTATTATTTTTTCTACATTTATTTGAGCGTGAATAAAAAATACACAAAATTTCTCTGAGCTGAGCTGTGTTTGTAATGTTATTAATAAAATTGTCTTATCATTTAAGATTAATTTGTTTATCCCCACAAATTATCAAAATCAAACTTTTGCAGGCTATAATTATTTAAAAAGAATTATCTACAACGAATTTTATTTTTAATGCATTTTAACTAAGAGCTCATCTTAATTATTATGCCAGTATACCTCGGAAAACAATAAACCTAAGCTCAAATCAAGGAAGTTATTTAACTATTAAAATTTCTTTTTCTTACTACAAGTTACATGAACATTTTCTCACATATAAAAAAACAATAAACAACATTGAATAATGAAATTTAATCAGGCGAACAACAATAACGGAAACCAGTGTAATTAACAAATGCTTCAACAACTAGAACACAACAAACGTTGCCACAAACAAACCGCAGATATTTCTCTGAACAGCAAAAGTTTTGTAACATTCTTTCATAAAATGGCAAAAGAGAGAAGATATTAAAACTTACAACACCATGTTGCGTTTATTCGTATACAGCTAAAGACATTCTTATAACGGGTTTTTCAATAAGAAATTTATTTTTTCAGTTATGGCAACATTAATATTTAGTTTTTTGATGTATTCGTAGTAAATGCATTGGCAATTGTTACCGTGAATTTAATTTCGCGCAAAATCACATTAAAATAATTAAAATTCACTATTAAAATGGTGGTTTGGTTAAAGTTACATTTCGTAAAATTCGTGATATTTTCGAACAATATAATCGTCCTTCTGAGACCACTATTAAGAATTTGATCGTGTAATTTGTGTCAACAGGCTCGATACAAAATGTGCGAACCCCGACACGTGTTCAACCCAGTCTAAAACATCAAAGCCGTGACCCACAATATTAAAGCAGATCCAAATTTGTTAATTCCTAGACGTTCTCAACGATTGGGGTTATCCAAAACCACCACATGGCGAATTTAGCATAAGAATTTGACTTTGAAGCCTTACATGGTTCAACTGGTGCAGTAGTTAAAGCTGACCGACCATTCCATTCATTCAGGAACAACCGGTTGGTTTTTCAGACGTAGCCCATTTTCAGTTAAGTGGCCAGCCTGATCGTGTGATTTAACACGGAGCCAATCGAATTGATTTCAGCCTTAAAACTGAAAATCCGTGATGTAATTAAAAGTGATTAAAAACTTTGAGGAAGGAATCGACATCTGTCACCGTGGTCGTGGTAGACATTTGCAAGATATTATTTTTCATTCATAATTGCCGAACTTTTCTTTTCTTGAGTCATCACTTTTGGATACAGTATCTGTATTTAATTATCTAACTAAACTGAAATTGTCATATAAAGCCTGATTGTATTCCGAGTTTTCTTCTCAACAATTGTGCTGCTGCTTTAACGTTTCCTATAACATACATTTTTAACATATCAATTAAATATGGTTATTCTTCCACATTCTGGAAGGATTCAATTATAATTCCATTGTATAAATCTGGCCGTAAAAGTAATATCGCAATCTATAGGGTCATTGCTAAGCTTAGTACTCTGTATAAACTTTTTAAAATAAGTATTACGGATCAAATTTGTCATCAAGTCTCATCAATTGTATCGCCTGCTCAACATGGTTTTCGAAAAGGCTGCTCAACAATTACAAATCTCTTACATTTTACAACTGTTATTAATCGCGGATTTGTTCAAAGAAAACAGATATGTGTTATTTACACCGACTTTACTAAAGCCTTTGACAAGGTCAATCATAAGCTTTTACTACACACTTAACTCTTTAAAATCAATTTCCTCTTATTTGTTGAACAGAATACAGAAAGTTTCCTTCAGGAATCTGACATCTAAGCCGCTTCATGTTAAATCTGGTGTGCCACAAGTCATCATGGACCGTTGTTATTTTCTTTGTTTATCAATGATTTACCAACGGTAATAAAGTTTTCAAATATCCTCAAGATTGCTGATGATGTAAAAATTTTTTTATCATATCTTGTTGCAACAACATTTGGATGCGATTAGCTCCTGGTGCAAAATTAATCGTATGCAGCTCAGTTATAAAAAGTGCAGCAGTATGTGTTTCTTTCATAGAACACATTTTAATGTTGAATATATGTTGAACGATGAACGACTATTGAAAAAATTTGAAGCAATTTCTGTTCTGCGTGTCTTACTTGATCCTAAACTAAATTTCATACGTCATATATCATTTACGGTGAATAAAGCCCGATCTGAGTTGGGATTTATAAAACGCCGAGCTAAGGAATTTACTGACCGTTATATAACGAAGCAATTGTACACATCTTTAATTAGATCTATTCTAGAATATCGCTGTAAATTTAGGACCCAACATACAATGCCTATATTAATACTGTTAAATCCGTTTAGAGACAATTTTTATTATTTTTCCTTCGTGGCCTGAACTGAAATATGCGAAATCTACCGTCTTATAACAATAGACTTGCTTTAATTAAACTTCCGACGCTTAAAAGTCGTAGAACAATGTTGAATGTTAGTTTCGTCCTTAATCTTATTAAAGGAAATGTGTCCTGTTAATTTTAAATAAGTAATATAAGTTTTAATATCCCATGACGTCCTACACGTAATTTTATCCCGCTATCCTTATAAGTGTACAGAGCGAAGTATGCTAACTGGGATCCGTTATTAAGGATTTTTTCTGAATTTAAAAAATATTATATAATAATATAATTAAATCTTATTGATTATTGTCAGAACATACATACTATTAAGAAAAATATTGTCTTTTTTTGAATAATTAATCTTGTAAAAATGTATTATATATTGTGATAGTCTGTAAAGATATTAAATCTATAGACTAAGTAAATAAACATAATAAAATATAATACAATAAAAATTTGAATCACACATCTTAGTCGAAATTTGGTGTTAAATTTTTTTTTTTTAAACAAACTTCTTGTTTAAAACCCCTTCACAAACGTATTCTATTAAATCAATGCATTCAGATACGAAAAGTTTATTAATTAAGTCACAGTGCCATCAGATTTTTCTAAGGGGACACATGCTAATTCAAAAGAGCAGCAAGTTTGAATTAGTATACTTTACCGCTAAGATTTATCTTTTGAACCGCCAAATAGTTTTTATAGATTTATTTTATCCTTTCGAAAAAGGGGTAATCATAAATTAATTTTTATTGTAGTACAGATGTTTGTAAAGAAGTTGCTTAAATCAGAAGTATTTTAATTGTGTAAGGCTGCAAAACAATATTTCTATTAAATATTTTCTTAAATTTTGACTAAAGATAACTTGCTGTCTGGCATACTGTGTTCTTCTTTTAAATATAAACTATTCAAAAGAGCTTTACTTGTGAAATATCTTGACTTAAATCACATTGCATGTGGTCTAAGGCTTTTTTCAATGGTAAAATAATATGAGAAAGAGCCTTAGAACAATTTTTGTTAAGTGATAGTCGACGTAAAATCATACCCAAATACTCTAGGCACTTTCAGTGGTAGCTTTCTACATAATTTGCATAATTGCAGATGTAGACAAGGTTAGCTATCCAACGCCAACACTGACTCACCAGTACAAACTACAACGCGGCTTGAGAATGATGCATTCGCATCGAAAGCGCTCGCTTTTGACTTCAAACCAGCCAGATAGGACAGGAAATAGCAATAGTATATTAGCTATCCAATTAAAAATAATGTATATTTACCTCAATAGAAGTAAATGTTAGTTACTGGCTCCGTAGTATCCACCAAAATGTCTACTTTTTAATACCAAGATTAAGCATATTTGAGTTATAAGATAGTTACTTTTATCTACTCTGATATTATCTATAAATCAAACAAACAAACCTGCTGAAGTAAATAATCTTAAATATTTCAATCTATAATATAAAGGTGCCCCTTCCCAACGAACCCCTTGGCTTTTTTTTGCTACAAAAAAAAAAAAATTGACTGCCGGTGGTGCTGCTCAGTGGTGAAGGCATAGTCACTGGTCGCTGTGCTGTCTCTTATACGGCAGTTAATTTCCGACTATCCTTTTACTTTCACCACCTGTTTCATCTCTCCTCTATCCCTTTCCTAGAGAATGTAGCACGGTACTCGACTAAATAGGCAGTGTTGCCTGAAGTGCTACTTCTCTTTAAAAAAAAAAAATCTAAACTCTATTTTGCCCATTATATTGCTTGATTTACCCCTCCAATTGCCTTAGTTGGTTTATTTTTTTCGTTGGTTTCCAGCTAAGCAAAAATTCATTTCTTTAAAATCATTAAAGCGACCTTTCCAACATGTAAAATTATGGGTACATTATTTTAATTTTTACACATCTTAATAAATTCACTTTCGATTATTCTGCTTGCTACTCTTATGACAGGAGGTATTAAAAAGGCTCTTTTCGAATAATTTCAGTTTTCAACATTACAGCGTGAAAACAAATATGAAAACTAAAATGAGGATTTATCTATTTGGTTTGTAAAATGTTTTAATGAAGTGTTTAAGCAGCATCTAACATTTCTTGGCAATACATGACATGTCAATAAGTAAAAATATCACACTCATTTAATGGGAGTGCGTTAAATTGTAGTTTTGTGTATTTTCTAAATAAATATTAGAGGCACTGGGTTATTGCTTTGCTAAATGGCACCCCACGTTAATTCAATAAGTCCTCAGAAAGGCGACATAAAAGAAACAAGTTCGCTTTGTAACATAAATTTCTTAATTAAAATATTTGCTGCATTTGGTTAATGTGTAATTAATGTTGAAAAACACGCGACTAATAGCTTAACAATAAAAGTGTTAAAAAGCAAAAAGTAAAATATTTTTGAGGTTTCTAAATTCAATAATCCACTTTGAAAGTTGTTAGAAGGGTATTAGTCTTCGAATAAAATTCGTTTATTTAGCTGTTTGACAAAATTTCTTGAACATAATACATCTACGATGAATAATAGCGCACCACTTAAATTGGTGGATGGCTTTCCATGATGTATGGTACTAAACTTCGTAATAAAATAAAAACATTGGCTGCACTTAAAAAGGTCATACAAATAAATTTTTTACATAAGAAATAGAAAATTACATATTGTCTGGATGTACAAACAGTACAAATCATTATTTTATTTTATTGTTAAAGGTAAACGATTTTCCAAAATGATTTTATAATTTCTCAGTTATTTTTTTTTTGTTATAGAATTTTTAAACGAAATGTTTGCCGGAAAGAAAGAAACAAGTAATTCACCGACGAAATATAGTTGCTGCCAAAAAGGCATTAACTGCACTTATCCGATAACTTATTATTATTATTATTATTGTTGTATTTCCTTAAACTAGTCATGGATTTTATTATACAATAAAAATTAATATGCAATTTTATCAGGCGCAGCACAGTGGTTGCAAAATATTTTATTTTGGAAATAATTTTGTAGCTCATAATTCACTAAAGATATCCTAATATCCGGCCCCCTAGGGTAAAGGGTAGCTTCTGGGTATTTCCCCAAAATGGGTACTTCGTGCATAAATTTTTTTTTAAATGTCATAAAAGGTTTATTTATTATTCAAATGTTAAAAGATTTTTAACTTAAGTAGACCTTGAAAATATCTACAAAAGTGCGGTTGCATGTCTAGGTAACCTCTTTTAATTTGGGAGAAAATCGGGTTAGAAATACTATATATGTTTTTTATTTTTTACGTGATGTACTTATTTATGTTCGGATTATATTTCTAAGATATTGCCTGCATTCTTGATAAAATTTGTAAGAAAACAGTGCCAAGCTTCGTTCCGATGGCATGTTTGAAACCGCTTTTTAAGATTTTCTTCGAAAAGGTGGGTGGTATGGTTTTTTGCTTACATAATTAAAGTAGTAAAATTTTGTCGACTTTTTTAAAGACAGCCTCTAACAAATGCGAATAAAAGAAAACTTTTATCAAACGTTGTCATGGTTCACCCCTCACCCGTATCCAAACATAGCCAACATTAAAACAAAATTTATGAATTACATCGAAATTCCTTGAAGTGCAAAGCACCAATTGAAAAAAGTAAACAGGCTATTAAAGCTTCCGCTCTTGGCTGCATACTCCAAAAAGGACTTAAAATCTTCATAGTTACCAAAGCCAAGATGGCTAATTTAAAAACAAAATAAATGGTACATTTTTCCCCGTTTAAGGAATTAATGTGTTAAAATAAACAAAAATTTAATTTTTATTCTACCATTTTTAATCAAATGTTTTTTTTATATACCTAGGTATATCATTTCAAAACCTTTTAAGAATATCTCGATCTGTTTAGATTTTTTGGCAATTCGAATTCCATATTTTATTTTTGAAACAACCACTGTAACGTGAAATGTACAATTTTCAAGGTAAATTAATAAATGGTAAGCATATGTTAATCTATGTCATAAGCTTTCCTCTGATACCATCTACTTGTATAAAGAGCATACACTTAATTTGTAAGAGCTTCGCAAACCTCGTCTTCTAATGAAGTTTTTCCCTAAGAATAAAAAATGTGTATAAACACATTTTATGTAAAACTTTAAAACAGAACATTTCATTAGTATATATTAAGTGGCTCATAAGCTACCGAATTATTTCCAATAGGAAGGCTGAGCTTATAACTGATAAACTTTTACTTAAAACTGCGTAAAATTAAAAAGTAATAACATGGAAGTTATACAAATTTACAAATGAAATTTCATATTGCTTACAAAACGTTCTTCTGGTTCAAGATTAAGCTTAAAGGGTCATATTAATACATACGTTCTAGGCATGAGCTCGAGATAATTGTTCAATTCCGAAGCGGTTTTTTACAAGGGTTTACAATAACTTCTCATACAATAGTTTATGTTTGTACTTGGAAATTTATGTTGAAAAATTTATTACAAATACAAAATTACATACAAAATATTTACTATTGTAAAATACATTAACGATAAAGTAAGACCTGTGAATTGAAAAAGTCTTGGTATATTTTATAAAGAAAATGGAATAAAGGGTTTTTCAACAAGCAGTTTGTTTTCTAAAGCATAATAAAGGGAACTATTTAAACAAAGATGAATTTTTTTATTGTATTACGAAAAGAAAAGTTCGACAATTATGAATAAAAAATTTTATCTGCCAAATGTCCACCCCGACCACGCTGACAGATGTCGAGTCTTTCATCAAAGTTTTTATTAACTTTTTGGCACATTACTGATTTTGAGTTTTAATGCTGAAATCGATTCGATTAACTCCGTATAGACTCTGTCCTTAATACAGCCCCACATCACACGATCTGGCTGGCAAATTAACTGCTGCTGATATTTGCGAAACTATGCGATCGGGAAATTTGGTTTGCAATAAATGGCTCGTTTCATTCGCTATGTGACATGTGGCACCGTCCTATTGACATCACATGTCATTTATATCCGCATCGTCAATAATATGCCAAAATTGATGTGTTAGCATCTCGCGACAGATGTAATACAGATTTCTGTGGTTACCTGCCGAGACGGCCTAATACCACAGTGGTCTTACCACCGAGTGATTACAATGCGTCCACTAACGCCCCGATGTACAAACCATGGGTACCAATTTGACATCACGTTTTTGGTCATGATGTCCACCTTGGGTTAGGTGCAGAGCCTTTCTATACTCCTACCGATCTGAGGGTCACGGTATCCCTGTGGCAATGCAATTCCACGAGGGCTAATAGGCCCATCCCGCGATATGGGTAAAAACCACAGCCACCACGAAGCTCCCGAGGGGCCACACCAACTGCCAGGCTGAAACCGAAGTTTCAGGGGCACCTGGCACCCGTGGTACCAATTTATAGTATTCGGTCAAACTGTTACCACCAGCCGAGTTAGCATCTCGCGACAGCGTGATCCATTGACCGTTACTGCATTTCTAGCCTCATCTTCGAAAAAAAACCGCCCAATCACATTTTCAGACCACTGAGACACACTGAGCTACAAAAGCTTTTCAATAATCACTCTAGGATTTTCAGAAGCCAAAATGCGGCAATTTTACTTATTGACACACTCTAAAAAGTGAAAATGGGCTTCGTCTGAAAAACCAGTCGGTTGTTCCTGAATGAATTGAGAGCATCTATGGCGATGTGAATAGTCAGTCGGCTTCAATTCAAGCACTTCAAAGTAAAAATCCTAAACCAAAGTTCGAACGTCGAGGAATTGACAAATTTGGATCTGCTTCAACACTGTGGCTCCCGGCTGCGATGTTATCAGTTGAACGTGCCTGTCGACACAAATTTAACAATCAAATTCCTAATAGCGGTCTCAGAAGAACAATTTTGTTGCCCGAAAATATCACGAATTTTACAAAATGTAACTTTAACACAGCCACAATTTTTTATCATGTTGTTGATGTTGCCACGATTGAAATACAAACTTCTTCTTGGAAAATCCAATATAAAATTTACAGCTTTTATTTCGTGCGGAATCTGGTTATCAAGTAATTCATGTTATCAGTATAGTGGAAGTTTTACTAATTCACAGCATTAAAATAAACAAAATATTATCAAAAAATTGCAAATACAATTAATGTAAAGACTTTTAAAACTTAAAAAACGTTAAAAATAGAAAAAGAAGAAATTGTTGAAATTCAAAATTCATTAAGGAACAAATACTCTGCTGACACCTTAGTGTTTTTGTTTTATTTATAAAATAATTTCTATATGTATATCATGAGAAAAGAATTTTCCATTAGTGCCGTCAATGAACAATTATGTATTAAACATGTTGCAAAGGTTTGTAAAGAAAGCAACAACAATATTTATATTACAAATATTAACAGCCTGTCCCACAATATTGAACGCAAACCTAAGCGAACGAAAACTAGTCACTCATTTTCACTGTAAAATTTTAGATATTGACCTTTATATTTTATGGAAATTTTTCTAGTTGCTTATTTACCGAAATATCCATTGAATGGTTTATTTCTTCTCAGCCTTTTTAAAATAAGATTGTTTATCTGGCCACAGATCTTGCAGAAAGTGTTAGTCGAAATAGTCGGATAATAAAAGAAACGATATATTGATGATGTTGGTGACTCTTTGACTTTTATCGACAGGTAAGTTAATTATTTTTTTTAAGAGCATTTCAGGCAACAATGCCTATTTAGTTAAGTACCGTGCTTCATTCTTTAGGAAAGGGATAGAGAAGAGATGAAATAGGTGGTGAAAGTAGAAGGATAGTTGGAAATTAACTGCCGCATTATAAGACAGCACAGCAACCAGTGACTATATCTTCATCGCTGAGCAGCCCCATCGACACTCAATTTTTATTTTTGTAGTGAAAAAAAACCAAGGTCTTCGTTGGGAATCGTACCCACAACCCCCATACTCACAAGCTAGTACACAACCTACTAGCCTACAGGGGCACCTAATTATTGCATATTAATAATTATGATATATTATACAAACAAGACGCTGTCTAATAAATACACAAAACACAGTAAGGGGAAAAAATGTTGCAGAAAATGTAGAATCAGAGACAAAGTCTATAAAGGAAGAAACAGCTGAGTTACGAGGCTGAAGCAGAGAAAACTGTAGAAGCAATGGAGACAGATGAAATAACTTAAGAAGGCAAAACTGATAATGCATCCTCTGTGAACAATCCAACTAAACACTGAAATGGCTGTTGAGGCCAATTAAGCTGGCTATTGTTATTGTTAGTTTTATAATATTTTCAAGATATATAATAACGTCTAAAAGAAAGGGAATTCAATTTGTTTAAAAATTTATATTTAAAATATTGCATTGCTTAATTAAACATAAAGTCATTCATAAAATATTGTTTGTAATAATTTATTCGTATAAATATATAATAATTATAGTTATTTCACCTTTTTAATATTTAATTAGTAGTGTATTAATACGCACTAGATCTTTATTTTATAAAAAAAAATCTTAAACTTTATCTTTTATTATTTTTCAATATTTCGCCAAACCATTGGTTGGCATCTTCGCCAATGTTTTAAACATTTTTTATAAGACCTAGTGCTTAATAATAAACAACTAATTGAAAATAAATATATTAAATGCATGTAGCTTGAACTAAAATTAATCAGTTTTTGATTTTTTTTAATTTTTAAAATAACTTTTCTGTTTTGATAATAACTAAGTGACAAATAATAGAGGAGTGACTGACATTACATTTTTGTTCATACAAATGGTACGCAAATTTGTACTAAATTTTTTACGTTATCGTTCCCATTAATTATTGTTCTGCCTGCTGTGCTGATGATTGTTAGCGAGACGCAAATCCGCTGTTTGTCGTTTAAAAACTGTAAAAACGATAACGTTCAATATTGTGGGACAGGCTGTATGTCCATTGGATTTAAACACATAAAACATGTGTTTTTAAGAGAACAATTATTGTGTGTAAAATAAAAATAGTTTTATTTATTATCAAATCAATTGTGTAATCAGAACACGTTACATATTACAAGGGATGTAGTAAATGGTGCAGTTAGTTTTGAGTGGAAACAGTTGAAATAATTAAATTATGTTTACAGTTACTGAGTGAGAAATCTGTGTGTTAACTACTAGTGTTGTGTTAAATAACAAGAAAGTAGAGAGAAAGGGAGATATAGAGTTAGAGATTTTATTTTATTTGTAGCGCATAGTTTTTCCAAATACAGACCATAAACAAAAACTTATTGATTATTACTGAAGCGCAGCTATATTTCTATACATATTTTTTTAGCGCTTAATTCTATAGCTCGTTTTTAAATTTTTCAAATTTTAATTTTAAAAAGTCAGTGGGTTATTCACAAAAAATATATTGCTTTTAATATACATATTCATATACAAATATATATTCTTTACGTTGATGTTATTTTTTAATATAAAGAGTACACTCATTTACATACACATGTATAAACAAGTACAAATAAATATTTATTTGCCTAGATTTTTATTTATCATAATTTTAAAGCAAAATTTCTTTTTTTACTAAGATGAATTAATTAAATTGTTTTTGCTTTTTGTTAACTGAAACCCACAATTAGTTGAAGTCATTTTATTAGTTAATCATCATTTTGTTATTTTACTATTTATTGTAAATGTTAATTGTTAGCTTGTTTAGTAAAATATAAAAAAAAAAATTAAATAAAAACTTACGTTTTATATATAATTAAAGAAATATGAATATTCAAAACTTGATTTAAAATTTTCTTATTTATAAATATTTAATATTGTATTTATTTATTTTTTATTACAACTTGGCTTTGTCATTAAAATTTTTATTATGCATTACACTCTAAAAAGCTTATGTATTTTTAATTTGATTGTTTATTTTTTATATTTGATCTTTCAATATTTGCTATACATTCATTAAAGGGTTAATTTTTGATGTGCGGTTTATTTATGTTAGACTGCAGAGGTACTGGAGAGCTGAAGTTAGTATAAATAGGGTTGGGTTAAGAACGTTTTTCATCCGGGTCGTATCTATTTATGCAGGTGAAAAACATCATAGTTTTTGGAAAAAACATCGCAGACCATAATTAAAATCTTTGTCGCGTGATTGAAAGACTTAGAAAGTACAATCTAAAATTAAATCCATAAAAATGCAACTTCCTAAAGAATGAAGTAATCTACTTGGGTCATAAAATCACAGACCACGGTATTACAACCGATCTAGAGAAATGTAAAGTTGTGGACAATTTTCCAACGCCACTCAACACAGACAAAGTAAGACGATTTGTAGCGTTGTGTAACTATTACAGAAAATTCATACAAAATTTGCCGACATAGCCAAACCACTAAAAACCTTTTAAAGAAAAATATAAAATTCGATTGGAACGACAAATGCGAAAAATCTTTTCAAACTCTGAAAAAGGCTCTGACTTATCCTCCAACTCTATAATATTTAAGTCTGCAGGAAGAATCTATAGTAACAACAAATGCCTCAGACTATGCAATCGGTGCGATACTCTCCCAGGGTGAAGTAGGCTCTGATCTTCCTATTGCATATGCGAGTCGCTCATTATCGAAGCACGAACTTAATAAGCCTACAATTGAAAAGAAACTATTGGCAATTCACTATACAGTGAATTATTTTAGAATCTTTTTATATGGGAAAACGTTTAAAATAATCACAGATACAATCTTCTATCTCGAATTTAACAAACTAACTTGTCCAGGGACAAGTTTATTACTTTTTAAGTAAGTGTCGCCTCTCTGAGGGTGTTTTTCGTTTGTTACAATGTATCAGTAGTTTTAGTGATGTAAAAATTGTGTCTGAGGTTATGTTTACATGCTCGTTTATACTGTCACTGCTAAAAAGTTCTTGTTGTGTAAACTTCCATGTTTTCAAAAATGTCTACTCTTCGTTTTTTTTTTTGCCAGAATATGGTAATGTTCTACATTCATAGATTTCCCTTGCCACGTGTCCGGGAATGTCAAGGTGTAGTGCCAAGTCTCTAACTATTCTCTTTTACATTTGTACGAGCTTATGTGTTCTGTAAATCTTGTTTTTAGTGTTCGTTTAGTTTGTTCTCTATAAGAACGTTTACAGGTACAAGTAAGTCTTTTAACTCCGTTGGATTTAATTTGCCAGTTTTTTCTGTCGATATCTTGAGATTATGTCTTAAAGTATTGCTGTCTTTAATACTGTGTGTTGACCTTCTCTGCAAAATGGTTATTTCTAGTCTTGAGTAAGTAAACGTGTGTCATTGTGTTGTATCAATAGCCTCTTTGTCTTTCTTATTCCTGTTTTCAGTGTTGTTTTATCTAAGCAGTTCGCAGATAGTGGTAGGTTTGTAGCCGCTGTCCTTAACCAAACAACTTAATAATAAAACATAACATTTTTCAAGTACATACTATTAAGCTCCGCGTTTCCGTTATGATGCGATAAAAATTAATTTTAGCAAATCATTTGTCATTTAAGAAGATAAAATTTTTCATAATTAGTCGTAAGAGTCAAAATTTTTCAATAAAAATATTTTATCAGTCAGAAAAATTCAGTGATCATTTTTTTATAGAAAATTTTATCAGTGATTATTTTTCTGTAAAATAATTTTATCAGAGATCATTTTTCTATAAAAGAATTCCTTGAGTAAAAAATTTTTCTTTAAAAAATTTCCGTCAAAAGGTTTCTTCTCCTACGTCGCAGTCCCTAATTATATTTACGCATGGTTAATTTTATAGGCCACATTCTAACAAGATAATTTTTCAGCTAAACGGATACGATTGATACCAATGTATGAATATGTGAATGGATGGCATAATAGTTTCTTGATATGCTTATTACTAGTTTACGCTGTGCACTTAAATGACGCCGAAATCGCTTGCTTATTCTATCCACTAAATTATTTTGCTCCTTTTCATTTTGCATATTAATGTTCTTGGCAAGTTTATAGTTGTTTGAATTTTGGTTTTTAAATAATAAACCGAATGCTTAAAAATTCTACTTCCATCGTTCTTTGTTTTTACGTTTTTTTTTTAATTATTTTTTAAGTAAATTAATTTTTGTATAGCATTTCTTTGTTTTTAAATTTTTAAAATTTTAAATTTGTTTTTTAAATTATGCTTGATTTGGTCACACAATTTGAAGCAAGACATGCCTACGAAGCATATAATTTGAATGGGTTCCTCCCTTTGCAACTAAATATATACATTAATATGTATGTATGTATATCTTGTGTATAGTTAAACTATTCAAATAGTGCTTGTAAACTCAGTAAGGGAACAACAATAACAAACAACACACAATTATTTTTAATTCTTGAAGGTCGATGAAGTAAAAAGAATTTTAAGATTTTGAAGTACTACAGATCCTTGATGCTGCTGTTTATGGTCTGTTGTGGCCCCCAAGCAGAAACACTTCAATTCATTTAAGGCACTCTTAACACACACACATACACACTAACAAACACTCAACAAATGAATTTGCTAGTTCTATGCTGTTGTTCTGCTTCTTTTAAAACTCTTTCTTTTAAGAATTTCACTTTAATTGATAGATTGGATAATTTTTAGGCCATTTTGCGTTCAGACAATTTTTACATATTCACATTATTTTTATAAAATTTTTGTATGTATGTATTTTATATATTTTCACTGCATCATATGCTCAATAAACAAACAAATGACATCATTTTACAATTATTCCCAACTTCATGGGAATTTTATTTCTTTTTATATTCGGTTTAATATTTTATTAGTGAAAATGTAGAAAACAAAGGCAGCGTCAAGAAAGGAGAAACCCAAAAATATTATTATTTACTGAATATTTATACATTTCTTTTTTTTTTTTTAAACATTTTATTCTCATGTTCTATAAAACTTTTTTTATGCAATAAAAGAAAAATTATAATTATAAAAAAAAGGACGAAGGAAAAAGAAACACACACTGCTTAAGAAAATATATAGCACGAAGAAGAATACAAATTACTATCGCATTCAAACAGTACACGAGAAAAAGAACTTCAACTTTTAAAGTATTTATGAATGAACCTTTAGGTAACGTAGAAAATATAAAACTGTCAAATTGTATCTATAGAAAAGTACTCTTAACTCTACAATATACAAAACAGAACATAACATAACAACGTGTACTTTGTTTTTGCTTAATATTGTTTGTGTTTGGCTGAAAATGTGTCAAATACGTGATAAATGTTCCAAGAAAAGAAAACGAAAAAAAACAAAATGATAGACATGAACAGCTGTTTAAACAGAGAGTTTCGTAGTTAAAAAACAAAACTCAGCTGGAAGTAACGTAAAGACCACAACCAACATATATAGTGAAGCAGAGTTGCATAAGAGGTACACTTAACACAATATCTTTAGATATTATTAGTATTTGTTGTTTTATAGATATTATTGAATAAACAAATGTAATGTAATAATAGAAACTTGTTTACATTTTAATTTTTGAGTCCATGAACTATTAAAAATGGAAAATCTAAAAATACTTAGAGTAAAGCTTATAGAAAGAAAATAACTTTTATAAATAGTCGGCGTAAAGTTTTTAACACAGCTAAACATTTCAATAAACTATACTATTCTTATGACATATTTTTTGTTTAAAACAAAAATATGAAAATATGTATGTAGCAAGCCCTTAATGCTTATTTAATTCACCAATTCACCATCACCATCATCGAAATAAATAAAGAACTGTAATCACCAAACCAATAACCGGACAAGATTTCAAAATACTGTACACAACGAAAAGCCATTTTTATTTATTCTTACTTTTCTATAGTAATTAAACACAATTACCATAAATTACTTTCAAGAATGACGTCCAATAATAATAGCCTAAAATTTGATCAATCTCATCTACTTGCTAAACGATAAATCATAATCATCATTCCGCAGAAATTATATCAGACACCAATGAGCAAATTTTAAAGGGTTTCACTGATTAAGATATAATTTCTTATGCCGGAAATAGCGGAAGGTTCAAAAGCAAGTAAAAACTATAAAGTTTTCGTCAATAGATAACTAATCATTTAAAATTTGAAATTCTAAGTTTTCTATCACTTATGTACAATGCTAGTACAACAATGAAACTTAAAAAAATTAGCTCGAAACATCTTTACTCAATTAGGGAGCAAGCAAGCAACGCCATCATCGCCTACTATTACACTCTGTAAACAAAAGTCAACTGAATTAAAATGATCGCACAAAACCAACAACTTACTATCTAACTCCTTTATTGTTCGGATATTCATTAAAACTGTGTATAGACATCCATACATTTTTTTGCCACCAACGTCTTTTTCATCTTGGTACACTTTATCAACAATCTTACAATAAACTTATGAGTCATCTAGAATACTTTTCTGCTTAAAGATTGATGAACCTATTTGAAAAGATTTGGTACACCGAATGCTGTCATATTATTTATCATTCATTACTTTTGTTAACACTTGGCAGGTTTTTACTCCTCAACCTATTTTTCTTAATTAATTTTTTAAACATATATCGGGGTTTTCAACAAGAAGTTTGTTTTTCAATTATTGGCAGCAGTAACCACATGATAGTTTTGACATTTACTTTTTTGACGTATTCGTAGTAGATACATTGGCAATTGTTACAATGAATTGAATTTAGCACAAAAACTGCATTAAAACAATTAAAATCCACTATGAAAATGGAGGTTCTGTTAAAGTTACATTTGATCAAATTGGTAATATTTTCAGACGACATAATCATCCTTCTGAGACGCTTATTAAGAATTTGGTTGTTAAATTGAAGTCGACAAGCTCGATTCAATATGTGCGAATACCTACGCATGTTCAACTGGGTTGTTCGAGTTAATTGTTGAAACAGATCCAAATTTGGCAATTCCTCGACGTTCTCAACGATTGGGTTTATCCAAAATCACCATATGGTGAAGTTTGCGTAAGGATTTAACGTTAAAGCCTTACAAGGTTCAACTGGTGCAAGAATTGAAGCCGACAATTCATTCATTCGCCATAGATTTACTAAATTTATTTTGGGATACCCGACTAGTTTTTCTAAAAAAAATAATTTTTTTAGTCGAAGCCCATTTTCACTTGTCGGGCTATGTCAAAACGCAAACTTATCGCATTTGGGTTTCTGCAAATCTTAGAGCGATTATTGAGAAGCCCTTGCATATTCAACGTGTCACTGTATGGCATGCTAAGTGGTCTGGAGGCGTGATTGGGCCGTTTTTGTTTCGAAGATGGGGCTGGAAATACGGTAACGGTCAATGGATCACGCTATCGCGAGATGCAAACAACTCAATTTTTGGCCTGTTAGTGACAACGTGAATGTCACTGAGATGTGGTTTCAACAAGACGGTGCCACATGCCTTACAACCAATGAAACGATCAATTTATTGCAAACCAAATTTCCATATCGCATAATTTCACGACAATTAGCAGTTGAGTGGCCAGCCAGATCGTGTAATTTAACACCACTGAATTATTTTTTACGCAGGCTATGATAAGGACAAAGTCTATTCGGAGCCAATCGAATCGATTTCAGCCTTAAAACGCAAAATCCGTGGTATGATTAACGGATTAGGATCGCCATTTTGCCAGAAAGTAATTGAAGACTGAAAAAATCGGCGTCTGTCAGCGTGGTCATGGTGACATTTGCCAGATATAATTTTTCACTCATAATTGCCGAACTTTTCTCTTTGTAATACAATCAAAATTTTAATCATCTAAATTTTTTGTTTCATTTTGTTTGAGCAAAGGCTGCCGATGACTAAAAGGCCTTTTAACGCTTTTTACGTTTGCTTTTATACTGTTTAAAAAATTGTCGCTCAACTGAAAAATTTAAATTAAAATGTTTCAAAAGCCTTGATACAATTCATGTTAGTTTTGATCATTTGAAAAACAAATGTTGAATTCAAAGTACTTTATATTCGTCATGTTTGAAATTGTTATGAGATACTTAGTAACCGCATTTAAATTTTAAAAAAAAGTAGACATAAATAAAACATTATTTTAGAATTTTATTTAGCTGACAAACTGAACAATAAATTCCTGCTTAAAAAATTAAAACACGTATTAAAATAAGTAATACGATCGGTTATGCCGAAACTAATATGCCCTTCATCATAAGGAATAAAGAAGGCAAAGAGACAACCGATACAACATGACGACAAAATTTTACTTACACAGGACCAGAAATATATTGATGAACTCACCTTTTTAACATAGAAGGTTTACTCACATTAAAAATTAGCAGCAACCTCACATAGTTTGATTCCAGCGGAGTATACACACTTGCTCGTACCTGTAAACCTGCTTATATTGGACAAACTGGAAAAACACTAAAAACAAGATTTACACAACACCTACGCTCGTACAGCAGACAAAGAGAAAACTCAAACTTTGCATTGCATCTTGACACTCACGGGTACTCACTAAAGAAAATATATGAATGTATGACATTACTACATCCTAGCTAAAGAGGATAAAGACTAAACAAGAGCTTTAACAATGAAATTATAAACGAAGATGTAAACATGACATCAGGCGCACTGAAACTAATTATATTCTCGTACAACATGTGATTAGATTTACATCCGCGCCTGGTCATGAAGCCTTAATCAGATGGTGGATCAAACCACTGCATAATTTGGAACGTCATGCTCCTCCTAGGAAGCCGAAGCTATAATTCTATGCAACAGAACTTTCTAGTTGCAACTTCGAAGATTCCAGAGCAGGGCTGCAAATCATCACTCCTTGCTGAAGAGTTGGAGACTTTCCAACTCCTGTCCAGAACACATGTCTAACATGCTCACTGGACTGGATCATTTACTTAGCGTGTCATTAAGAGTGAGATGATCCTGGCCACCATAATAACCATTATACTGTTATGGGGCCGCGAAACCACAACTACCACGATACTCCCATTAAGGGCCAACCTCAATAATCAGCCAGAGAACAGTTAGGTGTCTAAAGAGACAAATAACGGAACTCTGCGGGTCACTGATTCCCGTGGAAATAAAGTGGAGTTCCCAGTTGTACCCCTGCTGACTTCAGGGCACTGGGCTCCCTTTTTCCCCCAGTTGCACTGTGTCTAGATAGTCGAAGGTCTATAAAGACCATATGTATATATGTGCCCCCGGAGGGTATATATACTCGTACAAACGGAAAAAGCCCTCAGACCGACACACCTGGCGAATAATAAAAGGCGGAAATATTAAATTAGCACCGCATAAAATGCCAGGTGGCGGGACAATTTACTTGCTTGAATAGATATAACTTTAATGACCGAAACCCAAGACCATTTATGCTAACAGACCTAATATCATTTCTTTAGTACTACCTAAAACGAGGCTTAATAATGATGTCATCGCATCGAAGGCGGAAACAAATATGCCTGTAACGACGGTTTCCACCGAATGGAATGGCAACAGTATTTCATTTATTGGCAACTAGTATGTTCGGATTTTACTTTTGATACTTGTTACAGCAGTAATAGCAGCATACTTTCCATGTCATTTTACCTAACAATTTTTTGTGATATGCAGCATGACGCCATATACTTAAACACTTCGTGTCTGAAACTTTAATATTCTTTTCTATACTTTTTGTTATAGGTTTTGAAGTAATACACAGCTTGTAGATTTCAAATATATATAACGGTCAAAACAATATTATTATGGCACACTCTATACTTTGCAAGTTTATGGTTTTACTTGTTATTATTGCAAAGTAAGCATATGAATACATACTCTCTGAAAATTCTTTCTCTCTCTCTCTCTAATTTTTAATTTTATACAGCGAAAGTTTTTTATGATCTGTATTGCTACACTGATAAAAGAAGCTCTCAAGTGCCTCGGTTTTCTAAAACGCCGTAAGAGATACTTCACTGCATCCAATCTAAGTACTATTTATACCACCTATATTCGTCCAAAGATGGAATACAACTCTCATGTGTGGGGCGGTGCCCCACACGGAGTGGCTAAACCGGGTACAGGGGAGGGCCAAGAGGATCATTTGGAACGGTAGGGTATCCAACTCAATTGATTGTAGGTTTTATTTCACTGTTTTATTGTTACTATAATGGTAAGAGCTCTAACGAAATTAAGCAACTTGTTGCCGAAACTCGAAAGTTTTTGCGTTTCAATATATTTTCGATGAGGCCTCATCCATTTGCCGTCGATTGTCCGGTGAATTACACTACGCATTACAGGTAAAATTCGTTTTATAGCAGAACAGTTCATATGTGGAATAAACTCCCTCCAGACATATTTCCTGTCACTATCAATGTAGGGAAATTCAAATCGAATATCCACAAACACTACTCCCTCTTTCCTCCTGCCCATAACCTAATTTCTTACTTCTGGTATAATGCATTGCATGCGTAGGGGTGATCCCTTGAGTGCTGGTCTGAGCGAACAAAAAAAATGGTAAATATTTCCTAAAGAAGACTATTTTATGTCTTCCACCCATAATTTCCATATATTTGATTGTTACGTTTATTCTTTAATAAACGTTTTGTTGTTTTGAGTTCTTCTATTGTAAATTAATAACACAACACTTTAGAGTTTTTAAATTAAATTACACGACTTATTAATTTATTTTCGTTTATACATACAAGAATACACAATGGCAACTTTACCACTGCAACGCCTAGAAGATGCTTTTTTATCTTTACTCAACAATGTTTCAACTATAACACATTTTATTGTCCAGCAGGTGGGGCTTAGTGACTCTCGCAAGAAAATTCTTCTTCAACATATTGTTTTTGTTCAGTGTAGACACTTGGCTGTGTTTTTTTTTGTGCTGTTTAAGTTGTCTTTATTTTCTGTTGTTTAGCTTCTTTCGTGGTATTTTTAACAAGCATGTTGTTGTTGTCTTGCATGTATAAGAGATTTTAGAAACTGCGTAATTTCTTAAAAGACACAGTAGGCCATTTCGTTTACTTTTTTCGTATAATCAATTTCTTGTAAACCTTAAATAAATAATAATACATTTAAAAAAAAGAAATTATAAATATTCACAGAGTCAAGAAACCAGAATAAAGTAAGAAAAAATAAAAATTCGGTTAAAAACCGATCGAGTAACTTAAAATATGAAAAACCTAATGATATCACACTTCATACCAGTATTTTTATTAGAAATATTCCATATAGATATTTCTGTACATATTTTATATTTTTATTATTTCTTTTCTTTATGAAATTTCAGTTCGAAACATAAATTACAATTATGTATGTCCTATTAAACGAATGTTTTAAGCGATGTCCCTAGCAATAAATGCTGTATGTCTACTATTTTAGATTACAATGACCCCTATCACCTACTTTGTGATAATTAATAGACACGTTATTAACCCATATTACCTCTTTTGGCGTTAAGAGCTTTGCAACAACAAAACTTACTAATAGCTGCCTTTCATATAGTTATGTGTTTTAAATGCATTTTACAATAGCTTAAAATATCTCTAAAACAAAAACTTATAACTTAAAAACTATGATGTGATACACGATTTAGAAATCTTTTCACAAACATCTTTCTAATACTTGCATCAATGGAGATGAAATATAATATTTTGATTAAAAACAAAAAAATCCATTTCTTTCCTTTTATGTGAACAAAGACTACTGTCTTGTTTTAGATACCGGAAAATAAAGTCATATTTTATTTGAAATTCAATAAGATTTGTATGTTTTGGCAAATTATTAAAATAAAAAGTTGAAAGTAAGGAAAAGAAGATTATCATACTTTTGTTTGTTTTTCCTTTGTTGCTTAAATTGTTTCTGGTGTCGTGCTGTTTGGTCCACTTATCTTGTTGCTTTTTAACAACAAATCATATTAATTGCTTTTTAGTATGCTTGCATAATCGTTTTAAATTTAATTCAAGTTTACCATTCCATAGACATACATACTTATTCACATACTCACATGAAGCCACCAAAAGAAGATGATTATTTTTAATTAACCTTTACGAAACCGGAAAAAACAAAGGTGGTAACACTCAAAAGGGAACCATTAATTCAGTTTTGGATTGTATTTTAAGCAAATGTAGACATCCATAAGTAAATAATACTTTTATACACACATGTTTACTTGCAGAAAGAATGACCCTATTTGGCATTTTTGTATAGAAATTGGGACTTTTATTGATTCCATTATATAGCACACAAAATAACAATTAACATTTTAATGCAATCTTTATTATATTTTTACCTTCTCCGGCAGACTTTCAATCATTTGATTTCTTGCCATTTCGCTTAAGACCAACGGTACGAGAGTGGCTAACGTTAAAACCGCAACGCTGGGTCTGGTAATAGTTTTTGTAGCTGTTAAAAATAAATGGTAATTCCCTTCACTGTGATTCTTTAGAGGAAATTAATTTTATTCCAATAATGCAACTTACATTATTAGAAAAAAAATTTAACCTAAAGGAAATTCGTAGTAATAAATAACTGAAAAACGATTTTATTGCACTACAGATAAAGCTAGAAAATAGATCTCTACGGTAATAATTTCATCGTATGTAAGGACCACTTCTCATTTAAAAGCAAAAATTATTTCACTACTTGTATACCTAATGAAATTTTTAGCTAAAAAAGTGTCGGAAAATTCTAAAGAAGTTCTCAATAAGAAGTTTGTTTTCTTAAACAAAATAAAAAAAAAACTTTAGATTATGATGATTCAAATTTTGATTGTATTTCGAAAAGCAAAGTTCGGCAACTTTAAATGAAAAATTATATCTGGCAACTGTCCACCGTCATCATGCCGACAGATGTCGATTCGTTCATTAAAGTTTTTAATCACTTTTTGGCGCAATGGCGATCCTATTTTGTTAATCACCCCACGGATTTTGAGTTCTAAGACTGAAATCGATTCGATTGATCCCGTCCTTAATATATCCCCATAAAAAAACCCAGTGGTGTTACTGGCTGGTTACTTTTTTTTTTTAAGAAATGCAGCCCTTCAGGCAACAATGCCTATTTAGTCAAGTACCGTCCTACATTCTGTTAGGAAAAGGATAGAGAAGAGATGAAACAGGTGGTGAAAGTAGAATGATAGTCGGAAATTAACTGTCGTATAAGATAGCACAGCGACCAGTAACTATGCCTTCATCGCTGCACAGCCCCGACAGTAAATCGAACCCACAACCTCCATACTGACAAGCTAGTACACTACCTACTAGCCTACAGGCGCACCCATAGGGGCTGGCTACTTAGCTGCTGATTATCGCGAAATTATGTGATCGGGAAATTTGGTTTGCAATAAATTGATCGTTTCATTGGCTGCGTCGCATGTGGTACCGTCCTGTTGAAACCAGATTATCACGTCGTCAATAATGTTTTCAATTGAACAACCCGATCGAATACGCGTTAGTGTTCGCACATTTTTTTATCGAGCATCGAGCCTGTCGCCTTAAATTTAACGACCAACTTCTTAATAGCGGTCTCAGAAAGACGATTATGTTGTCGAAAATATCACGAATTTTACGGCGTGTAACTTTAATAGGACCAGCATTCTCATAGTGGATTTATTATTCTAATGCGATTTTCGCGCGAAATTTAATTCATTGTAACAATTGCCAATGCATCTACTATGAATGAACACGTCAAAACTATCATGTTGGTAATGTCACAATTGAAAAACTAACTTTTTGTTAAAAAACTCCATATGTGTCTACGCTTACTGGTTCATGCCGGGACTATACTACTTGTGTCTGAGCTGACTGTTACCCGAGAATTTTAGTTTTTTTGTTTTTATTAATTTTTATTTATTTATTTATTAACAGGAAATAAACTTACAAATCAATAATTAAAAGAACTGGCTACAGTGGCCTTCGTCCTTTTTTTATTTTACTTTTAACAAATATCGTTTTTGAGGAAAAATATTAAATATCCTTTAATTATTAAAAAAATATTAAAATGTTTTCTTTAATTTTTAAAAATATTTTTGTTTTCTAAGCTTATGAATATTCATGCAGTAGCTTCAAAAGAAACATTAAGTGATGCAGGATTCGGCAAAAATATTTTGAGAAGACAATGTAATGTGACAAAACCTACGAAACTTATACTTTTGAATTTAACGGCCCCAAAGCTTTTATATTCATACATACGTATTTATAATTTGCAGTATCTCGAAAAACCTAAAATCGCAAACTGAAAAAAGAAAGATCAGAAATTTACTAAAAATCTCTTTACTAAAAATCAAAAATTAAACAATGAGAAAATTACAATCCAAGAAAGCCCAGATTTTACAAAATTAACGAAAACTTGAATGCTGGAAAATGTGAAGCACGGCTACACAGGAAAAATGGATTTATTTTTGATATTTATTGTACCTTTAATCTTTTTCGTATAAAAATAAGTTGGGTTTTCCTTCCTGACGCTATAACTCCAAAACGCACAGACCGATTTCCACGTTTTAGCATTGGTTGAAAAGGTCTCGGGCTCCGTGAGGTTTATAGCAAAGAAAATTCCTGAAAAATGTCAAGAGAAAAGCAGGAAAACAGGGAAAATCATTTTTCACATACAGTTCCATCTCTGATACACAGCATGTTTGCTAGTTATACATAAGATTAAGACGCATTTTAAAATTTAAATTAGCAGCAGTGCAAGTATAATATAAAAATACTTATTGCTAGCTGTCACGGTTTTTAATTCATTCTTAAAATAATAAATGCTTATAGTTATGATGACTATAGTGTACACTATTTTTTATTAGTACACTAATTGTCTCTTGCGAACCACTTAAATTATTATCATGTTTTGGAAAAAATGTGTGTTCTTTTTTTAATAAAAAAGCAAATTCCTTTTTTTTCAAAATTTTGCGAAACATACTGATTTATAACGACTTATTTGATTGTGATATGTACAACGATTGTTAGGATTTCGATTACTTCCATACTATAATATCCATATTGTCTTATACCGCTACAACACGTTTGAATATCACAAAATAATTATAAAAACTTTGTGCCTACGTTAATTCTAAATTATGGGATGTCGATTATTTTTAATTCAATTTTTTCCTTTAATCAAATTCCTTTTCCCCACAATAAGCTTTTATTGCTAAACGACATCTCTGCAAGAGAATCCTTTAAGCTTTGTTTAAAAGAATGGCATTAATTCCAAAATAAAACGTTTGATTTTAAAAACAATTTATTAAAGGTTTGTTAAACTAGTTATTGTTTATGTTTACGTATCGATTACTATGCAGATCATCATGTACTTTCCTACAGTGTGGAGTTAGCTCATGCAGAATTTCATTCCCTTCTCAGGCAACTTTTATTACAAACCACTACGTTTTTTGGCATATTTAACTTAAATACAAAAACAGAAACAAACATATAAAATCACTTATCTCCAATTAAATCAAAACGCGTTAGATTTTGAAGTTGCTTGTCATGTTATTAGTATTCGTAACAAGATGTGTTTGCAATATATTATTTTTAATTCAAATTTTCGCAAGTTTTCAATGAAATTATTATTCAATGTTATGTTAATCACAAACTTTTTGATAAGCTGCCGAGAGTTTTGATATCAAATTTGATGGGTTTTTATTTTTTTTTAAATTTTTAGTGGCAAATAATTTGCATAATTATGATAAAAAATCAATGCTGAAAAATTTAGCTCACAAATGTGAGTACTTGATAAAGTTGAAGAACAAGATTTAACCACAACTGCTTCCTACGTATATGATATACAATATCTAACAGTAATGAATGAAAAATCAGTTAGTAATTTAAATGAAACAAATATTACTTTAAATAAATTAGATAAGCTGAACAGCGCACATGTAGCGTACACTATGAAATACCAAAATAATTAGTATGTAGGAACAAGTATAAGCAAAACTCCTAATTCGATATTAGTTAAAGAATTGCTTCGCTTAATATGAGCTGCTTAATTGCTACAGAACGGCTACAGAAAATGCATACACATCGTACACATGTCTACAGTGGCAACTGATGTCTTTCCTTAAATATCAATTTAATTTCTAAAAACCAACTATTGTCAGGATGTTTTGTAAGATACCCAGAATTCTCTGGAAAGTTAAAAAGGTCTACTGGGGTTAAAAGGCCCTTTTATGCAGAACAGAAAATAAATTCATTAATGTAATATGCCAGAAGTGGTAGCAATATCTGCACATAAGTAAAAAATTAACTACGACATTTTGTGAGCGTTTAATATTATTTTTTTTTCAACATTTTTTTTTTATTCATCTCGTCAAATTTAATTTAAGAACTGTTTTCATTCATTTCCGTCTTTGCTGGCTATGTTTTCAGTATGAACGGCGAGTGCTTTCGATGTGATGAAATCACTCTAAGCCGTATTCTAAACTGTACAGGTGAGCCCAAATTCCGGTATAGGTAGTTCTTTCATTAAGGTCATGTTTCCCCCGGGGGTACATGATAGTCTTTATGGATCCTACTTCTTCCATCTAGACTGGTGTCTTGCGGGGTAAAAGGGAGCACAGGCCCTTTAAGGCTAGTAGGAGCCACCTGGACAATCCACTATATTTCCACGGGAATCAGTGAGCTTGCAGTGTTCGCTATTTGTCTCCTTAGACATTTAGCTGTTCTCTGGCTGGCCCCTATATGGGAGTATCGTGGTGGTTGTGGTTTCGATGCCCTCGTGAGAGTTTGTGGGTCGAATCATTCACAATGAACACAATGAATAGTTCAGGTCCAGTGACTATGAATGCCGTCATGTTCTTGATTATATTAAGCTTCATGCGTTCTGGACCAGGAGTTGGATGGTTTCCAACTCTTAAGCAAGGAGTAAATGCTGCGACCTATACACTGGTACCACAATAAGCAGCTGCCTACAGAGCTGCGGCCCTGTTCTAGTTGTTGCTGAGGCCCGTTGGGAAGCAGCGCGGTGGCTATGGTTTAAGCGGGCTTTGAATAAAGTTCCGAAGAGGTGTTAACGAAAAGATAAGTTCATCATCCAAATGACTAGCAAGGTGTGGGGACATAGCCCTGCGACTGTGCACTCGAAAATCTACTAAGGCGTATATGCACCATAGGCGTGGGTGGCCACTTCCCTATACCAATTGGTAAGACTAGCATCAGATTATGACCCAATGGTTCGATGCTGATGTAAATCCTATCACACACATTAAGGTCATTTACTCATGTAAATAGAATGCCCGCCACCTGGCATTTAATGCGGGGCTAATTTGTAATATTTCCGTCTTTTATCATTATCCAGATACGTGTGTCCGTCTAAGGGTGTTTTTCACATTTTTCAGTATATGAGTAGTTTTAGAGGTGAGAAAATTATGTGTTTACATGTTCGTTTAAAATTTCACTATTAAAAGTTTTTTTTGTAAATTTCCATGTTTTTAAGAATGTCTAGTCTTGGTCCTTTTTTGCCAGGATGTAGTAATGTCACACATTCATCTATTTCCCCTGGTGTATGTCCATGAATGTCAAGATATAATGCAAAGTTGGAGTCTTCTCTTCACTTCGCGGCCAGTTTGTCCTATACGAGTATAAGTATGTTTACAGGTACAAGTAAGTCTGTATACTCCCCTGGAACTAAATTTGTCTGTTGTTTCTGTCAATGTCCTAAAATTACATTTTAGAGTGTAGAGTGAATAAACCTTCTTTGTAAAAAAGGTTAGTTAATCAATATATTTCTGGTCCTGTGAAATTAAAAGCGTGACATCGTATTGTATCGGTTGTCTCTTTGTCTTCCTTGTTCCTGGTTTTAGTGTTGTATAGTCTAAGAAATTTATGGATAGTAGTGAGCTTGTAGCCGTTTTTTTTTTTTGCTGTGGTGTAAATTATGTTGAGTTCTTTGTTGTACTTATCTAGAGTAAGTGGGATTGTGTTGACCGTCGTAGGTATTGTCCATCGTAATTGGTTTTCTATAGATGTCAAATGTCAAACAGTTAGTTGCTCATATTATTGTGATATCAAAAGAATGCAAATTTCTGTCTTGGTCTTTTTCTATTTTTTCCATTTTTCCGGCGTTGTCTTATTCGTGGATGCATATGATGTCATGATAATAACTTCTTGTTGAAAAACCTGATACTTTGCTATTATTTCCTCTGCTTATATCTTAATTAACACAATAATTTTACCAATAATTCGACCAATAATTTCAAAATATAACACAATTAAATCATGAGATTTCTTTTATTTAAAGAACATAACCTAAAATGGACTTACATTACTAAGGAAAAGAGTAATTAAGAGTATCTGATCTTATATAATTTTCAACCAACATAATAATAATTTACAGATTAATGTTTTGTTATGGTTTCTTAAATTTAAACATATTTCTATTCTTTTTACTGCCAAAACAATGTTTTTTTTCTGGAAATTCGGAAAATTTTGGTGAAATTTCAATCTTCTTAAATTTTTGCATTTTAAGTAAAAGGTTTTGGGAGTCGACGTTTGGATTTATCGGAAATCTAAAGCCAAATTAGTATTTAAAAAAATCGCAAAGTGTGAATTGGTTTTAGATATTAAGCGTTCCTTACTTTGTTTAGACCACGTTTTAAATTTTAACTTATATTTTCGAATTATTCTTGTGAAAATTTAAAATGTCTGCCCATAACAATTTTAAAAGAATCACATGTCTATGAAGACACCCTAAAACTTTTCTTTTTTATACTTTTATGCTGTTTTAGACCACATAGCTCTCTCTTTGTAAATTGCAGTTGCCTGCCGATTTATAAAATAAGGCTAAGGAAGAACCTTTTTTATTTTAAGTACATTGTCCATACTTATTTTTAGTGCAGATACATCCTGTATAAACTGTAATTGTCTGCTTGCTACATTTGAAAAACAAAAAGCTATATACACACGTTAAAATCACATTGATGTAGGAGAACCCTGTAAACTTTACTTTTGAATGCTTCTTTGTACTTGTCCTAATAATAGCAGAAAGTATAAAAACAAACCTTAAAGTTCTTCATATTTTTTTTAAAGAGAAGTAGCACTTCAGACAACAATGCCTATTTAGTCAAGTACCGTGCTACATTCTTTAGGAAAGGGATTGAGAAGAGATGAAACAGATGGTGAAAGTAGAAGGATAGTTGGAAATTAACTCCCCTATAAGACAGTATAGCGACCAGTGACCATACCTTCATCACTAAGCAGCCCCACCGACAGTCAATAACATGGCCATGTATATTTAAATCGGCTCGATATTGAAACGCTCTTTAATTTAGACTTTAATTTTTTGTAGTTTTTACCACAGCACACATAGTTCTATATAACGTCGGCCTATCACAGTGTAAGAAATAAGAATATTTGTACAGGGTGTCCGTCGGGAAGGTACACTTACAGACACTTTGGTAAACATCAGTCTTGATAGTTCACATTTGGCAGTTGTGAAATAGACACGTGGCAAATTTATTATGGAAAAACATTCGATAAACCAAAGTGTTCAAAACAATCCATCAACCTCAATTCGACGCCATGTTCAGGAGCTTGGTCTTTAAAGAATAACTTTGGCCACAATTTTGCACAAATATTTGCATTTGTTCTCATATAATTCAGTTCAGATTTAGTTGACACAAGAGTTTCTTAAACAAGACCAATTACGCCGACGTACATCGCCCTTGACAACCCTGATTTTCATAAAAAAATCATAATGATAGATGACGCACCTTTTCATTTTAATGTATACGTGAATAAACAGAATGGTCGATTCTGGGAAATGGGAAACCCTCAAATTATTCAACAGTCACTTCTGCAGCGATTAAAAGTGACAGTCTGCTGTACAATTAGGTCAGGTGGAATGGCGTAACGGTAACATTGAATGGCGAACGATATCGTGTTATGATTGGAAACTTTTTAGCGCCACAACATGCATGCTTTGCGCTTGACTAATATGTGGTATCAACAAGACGGTGCCACATTACATACAGCCAGAATTGCAGTAGAATTACTGCGGTATCTCTTTCCACAACAAGTTATTTCAAGAAATGGTGATCTTGATTGACCTCCACGGTCGTCTGATTTTCTTTCTCCGACCTTCTTTTTGTGGAGATATCTGAAAAGTAAGGTTTATGCAAACAAACCAGAAATGCTTGAGCAACTCAAACAAAATATTCGTGATTAAATTAAAGAAATACCACGTGAAATGTGTGAAAAAATGATGAAAAATGTGCTCAAAAGTGTTCGCATTTGTAAGGCCAACGGCGGCGGACATTTATCTGATATTGTATTCCATACATAATGGCCGACATTAAATAAAACATTTATCAATATAAGATCCATTCTCCTTCATTTATTTAAAAATTATATACAAAGTAGTATACCCTCGCGACGGAAACCCTGTATATCACGTTACTTTCGGCACACTTGCCAATTTTTTAGAATTTGACACTATAGTAACATACCTTCTGTGTAAATTTTAAAAGGGGTCGATGAATAACGAATAAACATCGTAGCGAAAGCAATAGGGTCACGTTTTTACCCTAGAGAATCGGATTCATAATAGATTGGAAGAATATCAGAAAAACAGAGGAATTTGCTTTTATATACCAAATCTCTTTTTAAGATATGAAGATCTGCAATAAAAGGTCTTTCTTGCCACCATGACTCTATTCACGTTTTATACCACGAGCCACGAGCATAAAGTGAACATCTTTTTATACTTTTTCTCTCGAATATTCATTTTTAAGGCCATGCAAAAAGTAACAAAGTAAAGTAAAATTACAACATCAACTCTTGACCAAGTAACCAAATGCAACTTTAACAGAGTGACTTAACAGCATAGCAATAGCCTAAAGCATGTTGCGTGTTTAAAATTGAAAATCTTCTTGTTTCCAAATTATATTTTTGATGAAAGTAAATGCCTGTTTTGCAATCGAATGAAAGGTCAATCACTGCTACCTAAAAAAAATGAGCAAACTTTTTTTTTGTTGTTGCCAATTTCAGATACATTTCATTTTGAGAAATTAAACTTAACATCTGTTTGTTGGTGTCGTTTCATCTTCGCAGCGTTAGCCTGATTTTATAAGCATCAAATGAAACCAGTTTTGTACGCCAGTACAAGAAGTTTATGTAAAACTTTTTTAAAATTATGTCAATTTTTATATTTTTGGAGTTGGTGGTTTATAAAAAACAAAAACAAATAAAAATTAATGTGGCCACTTAACGGGCGAAATTAGTGCTTTGGGAAAAAAATTTAGAAATAAAACACATTTTTAGTTTATAAGATTTTAATAAGGATGATTTACTTAAATACCATTGTCGACATTTCATAGTTGTCTTTAACAGAGTGTAATGTCTGTTGTAGAAATTGTACTTACATAAGATAACGCTAGATATTTGTCTCTAGTTTGGTCTTGTTTGTACAACGATAGCGAGCCTTTTCAGCCTTTAAGTAGAAAAATGTGTCTGCGAAAAACTCAAATTGTAAAGCACATTTATAAAGAATATCATTTAGTACTGAGTGGGCACTACGATAAGGACCTTAATAAGATTCATATTAAGTTTCGCTATAAGATACCTTATCCTTCGTCTTATATAAGTATTAACAATTATGAAAAAAAAGCTATTTTGATGATGTATTGAGGCTCAATTAATAGGGTACCTGGAGTCGATTAGGAATGAAGAGAGTCGAAAAGGAACCGATAATATTTGCTTCCAATCACCCTTATCTTCCTATGCAAACGATAAAACTTTATTATATAAATAAATGACCTTTTCTAGCGGTGACAAGTGCATCGTTCTTTTAAAATGACTTGTAACTTTTTGGTAGCATTTTCATGATAAGATTTGCATATGCACCTGGCTGTAAGCCCTAAGCAGATGGTGGTCAAACCACTGGGAATGAAAAGCAACGTCATTCACGCCCTAGAAAGCCGAGGACTAATTCTAGCAACAGGTAATTACAATCCACTATGAAAATGGTGATACAGTTAAAGTAACGTTTCGTAAAATTTGTAATATTTTTGGACAACACAAACGTCCTTCTGAGACCGCTATTAAAAAATTGGCCGTTAAATTTGAGTTGACAGGCTCGATACAAAATGTGCGAACATCAAGGCATGTCCGACCGGATCGTTCAACTGAAAACATTGTAGTCATGAGCCACAGTGTTGAAGGAAATTAAGCAATAAGGTTTACATCTGGGCCTGGCCGTAAGTCGTAATCAGATGGTGGTCCAACCACTGGGAATGAAAAGCAACTGGGAATGAAAGCCAACAGGTCATCCCTAGTTGCATTTTCAGCGGTTCCAAAGCAGGATTGCAAACCACTACTCTTTGCTGAAGAGCTGGAGACTATCCAACGCCTGGTCCAGAACACATGACTAGCATGCTAACTGGATCTGGATCATTCACCCGTTGGTGTTATTAAAGGCGAGATTATCTTGGGCCTCATAATCAAATTCATGCGGGGGCCTCACGAAGGTCCAACCTGAATAATCAGTCAGAGAAGAGCTAAAAGTCTAAAAAGACAATTAGCGGAACTCTGGAGCTTACTGATTCCCGTGGAAGTAAAGTGGAGCCTCCAGTTAACACTCTGCTTGCTTTCAAGGGACTGGGCCCCCTTATATTTCAATCAGCACAGGTCTAGATGGTTAAGTAATCCATAAAGACCGATAAATGTGCCCCCGGGGGGAAGCTTTTAGTAGCAGTCACAGTCGCTGCGTTAACTAAACTAAAGATATATAAAAAAAATTAACAGGTAGCTCCATACTGCGCATGAATATTACTATCCGCAAGCTTCCTATTTAGACGATGAATGTAAAGGGTTTATGGTTTTCGCGGAAACACTATAAACATGCTGATTTTTTATTATACTTTAGTGTTCCTTTCGTGTTTGTGTACTAATCTTAAGAACACCAAGTTTTAGCAATCTTTAGCATACCTTTTAGTGATTAGTAATGTATCTAGTGTTCGTGCTTCGTAGCTCTGAATTATTCTGTGCGGTATTTTATTTGCATAAATAGGAAAATAGAAGAAACATAGTTTTACTTGTCGTAATTTCCTATCCTTAAAAATGATGCACAAGAAAATCTGAAAGAATACTTATTTTCTTGTTAAATCCCATAAATCCCAAGAAGGTGTGTGTGGGTGTGTGTGTGATACACTCAGAAAGGAATATAAATTTGATAGCACAGAAATGGGCATTTTAGGAAATATTAATAAACTATAGTCCAGATGATCAACCGTTTGATCTTTCGCTCATGTTTAGTTGAAAGCATACAAGATGAAGTATTATTTGCCCCACAAAATCCTAACTACAACAATTAGCAATTTAAAAAAAATTTCCTTAAATGTGTTTTAGGTTATATTTATATTGAACAAGATTTCTGGTCTATCAGAAGCCATTAATAAATTTTGAAGACAAAAATTTATTCTTACAAAAATAAATTGTTATTAAATAGATTTTAATCATTTAACTAGGAATATGAAAAACAATGTATGGCAACATTTTCTTTTACTTTAATCTTCCCTCTTTTCCATAAGGGGACTTGTTATTTTGCAATGTCAACCTAATAAACACACATTCAAAAGAAATGCGTGAAGTATTAAGCAACAGCGAATTTACTTGAATAAAGTTAAAATGAAATATAGGTCGAATTGAAAGTACTTGTGTTATTGAAAATACATAATAAAACTTTTTATATTTGAAATTAAGTTTACTTGAATTTAATATAAGAGTACTAAGAATACTTTTCTGGAAAGTAAATAAATTATTGTTTTAATTGTCTATAAATTGCACGCATAATTTTCGTAATGTTATGTTGCCAACACTTAAAGTATCGGTCATTTGTCATTGTATCACATACCTATTGGAAATTCCCCTATTGCCTTAATGAGTTAACGAAAATATCCAGTTACATATATAAGTAACTCATTAACAAAAATGAATTAATATTACGGGATGATGTACGATTAAATATTTTAAACTTTCGTTTTCATTTTGGGTCACCTTCACTTTATTACTGCAAATATGCTGTTTTATAATATAATAATGATGATATTGATGGCGATGATGACAATGAATAACATGGAGGCAAACACTTGCTTGCACAAAAACCATTTTATATCTCTGCATAATCTTATGTTAATATCATTTGTTATGCTATGAGGTAGTTTTTGGTATAAAAGTTGAAGTATTTTTTGAAAATATTATTAGTTATCTGAACACAGTTTGGCACTAAACTTTGGTTAGTTTCGTCTGCACAATTTGATTTTAAATTAAACAAAACTTACAACAAAATGAAGGTGAGTTAAAGTTTAAGTGAAATATAAAGAAACAAATATCATCAACTCATTAAAACTGTTTGAATGTTTTATATACGGGAGTATATAGTGATGTAATTTTTGCTTTTATGTTTCGAATAGGTTTTTGTTTGCCTAACTGCTTTAATGGCTGTTACCCAGGCTGGTCTATTGGGACATGGTGGTGGTAGCTCCGGTGGCTACCACTATGGTAGTGGTGTCTCAGGTGGCTATTCAGGAGGTTTTTCCTCAGGTGGCGGCGGCGCTGCTACTATTGTGAAAGTTATCAATGAAGGTGGTCATGATCATGGTCATGGTGGTGGTGGATATGATGGCGGTTACAGCGGTGGATTTGATGGCGGTTATAGTGGCGGTTTTGATGGCGGCTATAGCGGTGGTCATGGTGGCGTAGAAGATGTTAAAATCCTCAAAGTCATCTCTCACGGTTCTGCTGCTGGTGGTTACTCAGGTGGCTACTCTGGCGGTCATGGAGGCTACTCTGGCGGATATGGAGGTATCTCTGGTGGTCATGGAGGCTTTTCCGGTGGCCATGGTGGTTTCTCTGGCGGTCATAGTGGTGGCGATGTAAAAATCGTTAAAGTAATCCACGAGGATGGTGGATTTGTATCTGGAGGTCATGGCGGTGATGGTGGTTACTCTCATGGTTTTGAAGGTGGTCATGGAGGTCATGCGGCTGGTGGTGAAGTAAAGGTTATTAAAGTCATCAGTCATGCTGGTGGAGATGATGGCTATAGCGGCGGTAGCTTCGGTGGTAGCTTTGGTGGTAGCGGTGGTTGGTAAATTTAACCTCGCAATATTCTCATTCTTAATGCCATTTCTTTGTTAAGCTTATCTTATCTGTTATCCTAAATCTTTTGTGATATATTTTCATATTTCCTTTTACTCTATATAATTTACTGACCAGCATTAGAGATTAAGCATCAAAATTGATCATTTTTGTTGTTAGTTCTATAAGTTTAAAGTGTAGACATTCGTAATGTTGTTAATTATTAAAACTATTTGTTATTGTTGACCAAAAATAAAAAGAAATAAAATAATAAAAAAAATCAAAAATTTATTAAATAATTTATAATTCATTGGAATAATTTTCAATCTAAGCAATTTTATTTCGTGCTTGATTCCTTTTAAAAAATATTTTGTGATGTTCTCACAAAATATTTATTTTAAAAAATTTGTATTAAAAAATAAATATCTAATGATATTCTCATAAAACATTTATTCAAATCAAAATAAAAATATTTGAAATGTATCGTAATGGGGGAGAAGTGTTTGTATAGAAGTGTTTTTTAATTCTTGCTGTCTATGCTATGTTGATTTTATAAAAATTCTCATAGAATCAGTTTGGCTTTGGATATAAGACTCTTAGGTTTTTTCTATACAATATTGGGGTAAAATTCACTGATAAGCTACTTGAGCAATAGTGAAATTGCAATATGGATATGCTCTCCCCCATTACATTTTGATTTGAATTAATGTTTCATGAGAATGTCATAAGATGTTTATTTTTTAATAAAAATTTTTTATAATAAATATTTTGTGAGAATATCACGAAATATTTATTTAAAGGAATCAAGCACGAAATAAAATTGCTTAGGTCAAAAATTGTTTAAAATCTAAATATTAATTTAAAAAAAATTATTGCTGGAACTGAGGAAGACATTAGTTCTCACAATATGAACCTTTGCTTAAATCCATATCATACGCGAACGAATTATTACTTATAGAAAACATCGCCCAACCAAGGCGTGCCTTCGTATACAATATGATCCTAAAGGAAACTCAAGAAACATAAAATATTCATTTTGAAATATTTGCTACTATTTTTTTAACCTAAGAATCATAAAAAATCCACTCGATACTATTCATAGCTCAATTATTAAATGCCTGTTGTTCTGGTTTTCTGGAAATTTTAGTATAATTAAATATTTTGAAAATTAAAAAATTTTGATTAACTGTCACTATTGTTTGTCATTGAAGAAAATGGTTTTCAATTTAGTTATAAAACAAAATTGGCTATAGTTCCCCCTCACACAATTCTTTGGTTATTTATCATTTTAAGGTTTGTATTTTCTGAAAAATACCATTTTTATTGTCGTACAGTTGCAAGGAACTTAACCGTAACTAAATGCACAACCAAAGTATTATATGGTGCAGTCTTTGAGAGGTCGTTAGACAAATAACAAGCTATTTAATGTTATAATAAAAAAGAGTCATTTCTTATTGAAAAATGTTAAAAACTTTTCAACTGAAATCAGACTTACAAAATTTCCATTTACAAAAATGTTCAACACTAAGTAATACTATATAGCTAAACAAGATAACAACTAGTTGATATTAGTTTTAAGCAAGATTAGGCCTAGAATGTAAAAACCTATTTGGCTAAAACATTTCTTTGCAGAAGCCGTATTTTATTATAAAACACTGCGAAGGACTTGGTAACAAAAATAGTAGCAACCCAAGAATTTACCAAATTGCAAAGAAAAAGACACCCTGGTGGTCACAAAACAATATCAGATTCAAAAACTCTGTAGTCTATTTCAATTGTAAAACCAAGTGATTTTGTATGCTGATGACTTTATATAAATGTAAGTTTCTCCACACATTAAAATAAATTATTGGGTTACTGGGAACAAACACTAGAGCGGATGAACTGACCAGCTTTTAAAAGACTAACGGTCATAAGAGTGGTGGCAAATGAATACTCTTTATTTATAAAATAATTCTAGTCCTGTAAACTCAGCCAGTACTGTATCTATATATCTATTTTAGGTCCGACTACCTACATCTTATTTTTTTATCGAAAGGTAAAAAACTTAAAATGAAAATTTTTTAATAAATAAAATAATAAAATAAGAATTTTCCTATGATGAATGTTATTTCAGAAGGGGATAATTTGCTGCAGACTATAAAAGAAAAAGAGGATCAGGAAGTAGCGCGGACAAAACTTACATTGATTACTGATAGCCATATTAGCAACATTAGACATACAGCAAGGGATATTTTTATATTAGATAAAGTAAAAACTGCTAAAAAATTTTTGAACACTAATAGGAAGATATTAATTGTTAATGCTGACAGGGGTAATGTTACTGTCGTTACGATTCTGCAAAATACTCAATATTGAATAAGGATCCTGCTACTTAATTGCAAAAAACAAACAATGTTTTAGTTGATGAACTTTTTAAAATGGATATCATTTCAATTATGGAGAGAAATAAACTTAAGACTAATGTATCAAATTCTCCAAAGCTATATGGAGTACCTAAGATCCATAAACAGAATTTTCGTTTAAGGGCTATTTGCTCTTGCATTAATTCCCCGGCCTACGGACTGTGCAAGTATATAACGAATATTCTTAAGGTGATAACAGGACAATCAATATATAATATTAGAAATTCATTGGAATTTAAAGATAAAGCCAAGGGAATAGATATACAAGATAATGATAGATTGTTTTCATTTGAAGTAGTTTCACTTTTTCCAAGTATTCCTGTAGGTTTAGCTTTGAGAATTATAAAGGGAAAATGGCAGATAATAGAACAAAATACGAATATTGAGAAGGAATTACTTTTATGTATTATTAAGTTTTGCATTGAAGACAACAGGTATTTTCAATTTGAGAATAGGATATATGAACAGAAGGAGGGCCTCCCTATGGGCTCTCCAGCATCTCCCATTATAGCTGATATTGTGATAGAGGAATTACTAAATTCATATATTTGTAAAATACATATTAATCCGATTATCACAAAATATGTAGATGATTTATTTTGTATAACTTCGGAAGATTTAGTGGATAACATTTTGTCAGAATTGAATAGTTTTCATACGGATATTAAATTTACGATTGAAAGAGAATTAGAATCTAAACTTCTATATTTAGATATATTGATAATAAGAGAGGGAAAAAATTTAGTGTTTGATTGGTATAAGAAACCAACATCTTCTGGAAGAATTATTAATTTTTATTTCAAACATCCGAGAAAAATGATAATAAACATGGCCAAAAATATGATAGACAGAATATTGACTATAAGTGATGGAGAATTTCATTTGAAGAATAAGGACACAATAAGAGATATACTTAATGGCAATCATTTATCGATTAATTAGACAATATGATAATCATAGGCATAATTTAGGAAATACTATGGCAGAACCAAGAATTTATAAAGCATTAACTTATGTTCCTGGAATATCAGAAAGATAAAGAAAGTCTAAAATATATGACACTGATAGATATATAATTGCACACAAAACATATAACACATTAAATAATTTATTTAGCAGTATAAAAGATAATATAGGAAAAATAGAAAATATATGGAAATGACCAGGTGCACTGTGACAAAGTTTATATTGGGACAGCAAAAAATAACCTTAAAATAAGATTAGCTGGTTATAGATGTAACCAAAAATATAGGAATATTTCAACACAGAAGACATCTTTATCTTCACATTGTAAGAAACATAATCATTATCCAAACTTTGAGGAAGCATCAATAATAGATATAGAAAAAATCTATAGGAGACGTTATATGTTAGAAATGATAGAAATTGTTAATGTACCAAATGTAGGAAGAATATATTTCAAGACAGACACAGACAATTTAGCGCAGAATTATAGTTATTTAATTCAAAAGACACATAATTTGTTATAATTATTTGATAAGAGAGAATTTGTTATTTCATTTCTGTTTCCTTGTTTTTGTATGTTTAAATATTTGAAATTTTAATTTTGTATGTATGAAGAAAATTATTTTATATGTTTTTGTCAATTGTTTTCTAAAATTTTTTTACAATTTATTAATAATTTTTGTTTTTAAAAAATTAATTTCCTGAAGAAGCTTTCCAAAGGAAAGCGAAATATTGAAAATATATGTGATAAATTTATTTAAAAAGACCACTATTAAGATTAATACATATATATTAAAAAAAAGGTTGAATAATAATAATAATAATCATATATATAATTAATTAAAATACCAAATTACCTTCATTAGAAATATATTTGAAAAATATATTGAACAAAAATTTCAAGCGTAATACTATTGCCCTCCATTCTTCCAGCGTTGATAAATATTTCACACCATGCAGTTAACTAGTTAAAATTGAATGCTTTATGACAATTTATTTTAATTAATGCAAGTGTTAAAATGTTAATAAAATGCCAAAACTATTACAACAATCATAATTTTTAATTATAAAGGTGCTTCATTAATTATAACAAAGTGTAACTGAATTAAGGGCATTTTATATTTCTGTAAATAATATAAGATGTGCTTAAGTGTATAATTAACTTATACGCTATCGTAAAAACAGCTTAATTGAAGCATTTACTTTGCATGAATTTAAAAACGCTGAAATGACTCTTTTATGGCCCATCCTAAAATTATGCTGCAATTAATATTTAATTACAAATAAAATTGTACTTTTGAAATAATAAACATTTTTAATGATGATACCAAATTCAAAAGTCGAGATTTGAATTTTAAATTTGTTAGATTAAAAAAAAATTATATTTAAAACAGCAATTATTTTAAGTTTATTTGTTTATACTGATTTTTGTGACTCGATTGCCTCTTTTGCTTTTTTTTTGCAAACAGATAAATATTGACACAAAATAAACTGGTTCTTAATACAAAATCTTGAATTAAACTCAAAGATGAAGATGAGAAATGACGATGAGGAAGAATTTTATTAACTTGAACCGAATGTATAAAAGGAATATGCACGTTTAAAATAACAATTAGTTTTGAATAAAAAGTAAATCTAGCATAGCAATGAAGGTAAGATGCGGAATTGTGTTTTATACGAAATAAAAGTATAAGAAGAGAATTAACTTGGTACTTTATTTAAAATATCCGTTCAAGGTTTTTGTTATCTTGGCTGTAGTCGGCCTTTTAGCTACAACTAATGCCAGCATTTTGGAATTATTAGGCGGCCTAAAGGGAGGAGGTGGCGGCTACGGTGGTGGTGGCTATGGTGGTGGTGGCTATGGAGGTGGTGGGCATGGAGGTGGTGGCTATGGAGGTAGCGGAGGCGGTTACGCAAGTAGCTATGGTTATGGTGGGCATGGTGGTGATAGCTATGGAGGTGGTTATGGTGGTGGTGGTGGCTACGGTGGTGGACATGGCGGTGGCGGTCATGTCCAAGTTTATAAAATTATTACTTCCCATGATGGTGGCTACGGAGGTGGTGGTTATGGTGGTGGTGGTGGTTATGGTGGTGGTGGTGGTTATGGTGGTGGTGGTTATGGTGGTGGCAGCTATGGCGGTGGGGGTTATGGCGGTGGGGGTTATGGCGGTGGTGGCTATGGTGGTGGAGGCCACGGTGGCTACGGCGGCGGTCATGTCGATGTTTATAAAATTATCACAACTCACGGTGGCGGCTATGGTGGCGGTGGTTATGGTGGCGGTGGTTATGGTGGTGGCGGTCACGGTGGTGGCGGCGGTCATGGTGGCTGGAGTGGTGGAGGCGGCTGGGGTTCCGGCTGGTAAATGTTTCTTATTTAGTTTATTTTAGTTGCTCAACACAAAACAAAAGAATTATTTTTTTAAAATAAGATAATTTATCTTAATTAATTAATTATCTTATCTTGCAAAGCTATTGATTGATTTTAATATTTAAACAAATTATGAAGCGGGAACACAAACTAGTCGTTATAACAAAATATATTATTTGTGTCTTATCAAAGTTATTGTCAAATGTTAGAAAAGATTTATTTCTAAATTCAAAAGAAATATTCAGTTTCATTCTTTATTGATTTTGTACTATTTCTAATGTACAAGTTAACACAATTTAAATTCAAACACCGCAGTGCATATAACATTTTTAGAATAGAGTCTTGAAATAATAAATTGTTTTATAAACAGATAGCCTTTAAATACGATTTCGTATTATAGAAAATGAAATCGCTAATGTTGGTTTTTCTTAAATTGTTATTATTATTATATATATAAAAGGGTTTTCCAACAAGAAGTTTGTTTTCTAAAACAACAAATTTTTATTAAAATGATTCAAATTTTTATTGTATTACGAAGAGAAAAATTCGCCAATTACGAATGAAAAATGATATCCGGCGAATGTCTACCACGACAACGCTGACATATGACGATTCTTTCATCAAAGTTTTAAATCACTTTTGGCGAAATGGTAATCATATTTCGCTAAACACATGACTTGAAATTATGCGATCTGGAAATTACGTTTGCGTTAATTTATCATTACTGACTGTTTGTTTGGCACGATAGGCGAGTGCTTTTGAAGCGATGACATCATTATCAAGCTGCATTTTAGATATTACTTTTTATTATAAATTTTTTAATTATTTTTTTTTTTTTTATTAAATAAATTCAAAAATCGAGTTTTCCAAAATCAAAATTATTTTTTTTTAAATTGTAAAAATAACTAGACACCAGAAATTTCTCACAAGCATCAAAAACTCTCGACAAAGTCTCTGTACTAAAGGGGATATAGTGTCGTAACTTCATTGCAATATCCGTTAGTTTATATATTGTTAACTAGTTCAAAATTTCGCAAAATTTAAATAAGCTTCTCGGTTATTTATAAATTTACATTTTTGGTGTTTATTTTTTTACGTTACTTTTAGATCTTCATTAAAAATATATTATATATTAAGAATAATATTATGATTGTATTTTAGAAATATATAGTACGTAATTGATTGAATCATCAAAAAAAGATAAACTTCAGTGGGTCGCAGTATGACAGCTCCTCTACCACTTATAACACCCTGATTCTAAACCCTGTCATTGTATTAAATAATGTTTTTATAAGCAATTCGCACAGCGTACAGGTGATAATATCCTTCTGCACTTGCTATGTCATAAATAATATTGGCATTAGAAAACCATTGACGTTTACTAAAGATAAACTTTAAATGCTTTAAGAGCCTTACAATGCCATTGTTCCATTTTTATTTTTGCAGTATTATTTTGGATACGACCTTAAAGGCATTCAGGCAAAATCCAAAGACCCTATTGTAATTACCACTGTTCTCTTAAATAAGTATTGTACTATGTATTATGCTGTCGCAATAATATATTGTCATTAGTAGGGTAAAATGAACCTATCTCACGACGGTCTAAATCCAGCTAAAATTTTTTGCATGGGTGAGCAATCCAACACTTATGGAAACTTCTGACACCTCATGTTAAAAACTTCTTAAACCAAATGGTCCAATAGGCAAACCTTTTGCTGTCCCTGTGTGTACTGAACACCGAGATTGAATCAGCAGTTGCCATTTTGCTCTTGGGAAATTTTCTTTCTTTCACCATCATAAAACTGTACCTATTTAATTTTAAATATAGCAATAGGAATTAGCTTAAGACTGTTATTCAAAATTATGTTATTTGTGTGCTTTAAAAAACTCGTTTAAAAGTTAAACACAAATAAAACAAAAAATAACATTTCACAAGTAGTTTTTTAAATAACATTCGCACACTTTTTTTAATTATTATAAAAAATAATAATCTCTGTCATTCCAGTTATTTCATTAAGTTGGTTTTCGTTTACCGGTATTCAATAAGCTGTTATTTTTTATCCAATGCCTTAGCTGAGATTCAATTAAATTAAAATTATGAATGTTATTACCGGCTTGCTTAAGAATGAAGTTCTTCTTCTTGCAAATAAATATGTTAATAAAAAACACATTTCATATTAAATTCAAAATCATATTGCGAGGGAAATTGCTAATATTTCGCTGTAAGAATGTTGTCTTAATGTCATCACTAAAACAAAATTTCATTTCTATAAATAGAAGTAGTTTTCTTAACCATCACTATTTATGAAGATACAACAATTTGAAAAATTTAGATACATTTTCATATAAAAATCAATTTTTTGTAAAAATATATAGGCTGATAACATTTATTTCTTGAAATTCTTATCACTTATGAATATGGGATGATACTTTAATTTTAAAATTATTTTTCTATTTACATTAAACCTTTATTAAAAATTAACAAAATATGTATAACTATTACTTATGTATGTATGTATCAGGGTTTTCAAAGAGAAGTTTGTTTTTGAATTATGGCAACACCAAACATTTAGTAGATGCATTAACAATTGTTACAATGAATTCAATTTTATACGAAAATCTCACTAAAATATTAAAATCCACTATGAAAATGGTGATTCTGTTAAAGTTACATTTCGTAAGATTCGTGATATTTTCGGACAACATTGTCGTTCTTCTAAAACCGCTACTAAAAATTTGGTTGTTAATTTCAAGTCGACACAAAATGTGCAAATATCAACACGTGTTCGACCGGGTCGTTTAACTAAAGACAGCCATGTGCCACAGTGTTGAAGCTGATCCCAATTTCTTAATTCCTCGACGTTCCCAACAATTGGGGTTATCCAAAACTACCACATGGCGAATTTTACGTTAGGATCTGACTTGGAAGCCTTGCAAGGTTCAACTGGTGCAGAAATTGAAGTCGACCGACAATTCAAATCGCTGCAGATTTGTTCAATTTATTCACGAACAACCGGCTGGTTTTTTCTGAAAAAATCATTATTGCAGACAAAGGCGATTTTTACTTGTCAAGGTATGTCAACAAAAAAATTGCCAGATTTAGACTTTAGCCTTTGCATGCACAACGTGTCACAGTATGGTGCACTATGTGCTCTGGAAAAGTAATTAGGCCGCTTTTTTCGAAGATAAGGCTGGAAATGCGGTAACGGCCACCGGATCTCACTATTGCCAGATGCTAACAACTCAATTTTAACCTATTTTTGACGACGTGGATATCACTGAGATGTGGTTTCAATAGGATGGTGCCACGTGTCACACAGCCAATGCAGTGATCAATTTATTGCAAACTAAATTTCCCGATCGCATAATTTTATGAAAAATATGCTCAAAAGGGCTCGGCTGACAGAGGAGAACATTTACTTGATATTGTATACCATACACAATTGTCGACATTATATCAAATATTTATCGATATAAAATCCATTTTCTTATATTTAATCAAAAATTATAAACAAACAAAATAGTATTTCCTGGCGGACATCCTGATTAATAAAAATTTTAGTTAACTTAATCAACATTTTTTTGTTTTGTTCTGTTTTAGAAAACAAACTTGTTAAAAACCTTTTGTTTATGTATGTACATATGTATGAATATGTATTTATGTATGCATATGTGTATGTCGAAACTCTTTGTTAGTAGCTTTTTACATCAAAAAAAAAATATGTCTGGAGGGTGCAAACACTGGCCATAAATGAATATCATACACCAAAAATAATAAGCAACTGAAAAACACTTAACAAAGACCTTAACAACTGCTTAATCAAAATCATTAACATTCTTGCATAATAACATCAAGTCAATTTCAATATGTCTAACACTTTAACAATATTTTCAAATTATGCAATTAAATGTATGTAATTTGTTATAAAAACTGAAGTATTTTATTAAGCAGGCGCATGTTATGAATTATCTTCACTTTTTCCAGTTGGTCACAAAATTTTAACACAATTACTTGACGGAAACTGACTTTCACAAAAACTGTTCTGGGATGATAGCAACTATGAAGAAGAAGCATAAAATCCTTGTGTTGTTATATTATTACTAAGCAAAAGTTCTCCTTTCCCTTAACGTATTTGTTAAGATGTTAATTAGGTCAATCATTTTTCTTGTATGATTGTAGATTTTTGAAGTCTCCTCCACAGATAAAAATAGTATATATTAGATGTGTATGTCGGGTGAGATAATCTGAAGTGATAATGCCGATTGGAGTAAAGAGAACATCTATTTAATATTTTTAAATGTAAGCATCTGTGACATAAACTTTGGAAGGCAAATCGATAAAGAGACTTGATTTTAATATGGTATATATCAGAACTGAATTTAGTATTCAAAAGTTGTTGCGAATTGTAATCCTGGGGATTACAATTATTCCCTTTCAGGGAATAAATTTGCTACCGATAGATAGCAGTCTTATTTTTTGAATCTTTATAAGCAGAGACTTATTTTACACAGAGTAAGGGGTGTCTAAACAATTAAAATGTGACCCAATATTTACGTCGTTTACTGAGGGCCATTTTGTAAGTTTACCCAAAATGTGTATAACTGTACACTGCTACAAGCTCAAAAATAATAAAATTATATAGTCTGCGAATCCAACTCATATTTTTCAGAATTATTTGATATGATACCGCAAAAATTAAAATTTTACTTTTAAATCGATTTAAGAAAAATGAAAATTGATATTTAAAATAAAGCAAGAAACTACCGAATTTACCTCTAAAGGTGATAAAGGGGTCATGTTTTCGAATACTTGAATAAAAAATTTATTATTTCTTATTCTGGCTCTTTTTTATTTATATTCTCTACGTTTGGACTTTATAAATTGGATCCCAAATTATTGAACGATAATCGAAAATAGGTCTATTTTCGATTATCGTTCAATAAGAGAAATGTAAAGATGTTTTGTGACATATGAGCAGAGTACAAATTTATTCATGAATGTGCAGCACATGTGCCAAAATTTGTGTACATGCACATGAATATGTGCAACAATTTTTGATCTTAATATGAAGGCACATGAGTGTGCATGGACAATAGAAGCACACGCACATGTGCTAAGTGCAAAGTACAGGCACATGAATGCACATCTTCATGCACATCATTATACTACGCAGTTAAAATTATTTTCAAATGGGTAAATATTCAACACATACCATAACAACAAAACACTACAATTTATTGTTGTTATTATTGTACTTCTTCGTCTTGCACATACATATATTAATGTGCAAGATCGTGTGCACTCATGTGCCGCACATTTTAAGAGTGGCACATGAAATGTGCCTACGCAAGTTGAACTTGCACATGTGCGTTTAGTAGGCACATACAAAAATTGGCACTTACGCATGTGCATGTGCGTATTTATTTTTTGTGCATATTTGCCTTCATGTGCGTGTGCTGCACATGAGTGTGCAAATCCGTACCCTGCATATGAGTCACTAAACTCCTTCGCCCAGTATTTTATAAATCCATGAACTGCACGTGCTTTATTACAGGTTCACAATTCACGTGAATTTAGCATCCAGTAAAATACCAAGATCTCAAAATACATTCAGTTTCTCATGTTCGTAGCTGTTTAAAATATATTGCACGTTTGTATGACATCTTTGAAAGAAACACATGTATTTTCACTTTTTAAAGTTCAACTGCATAAGGTTAGTATTACACATTTATTTGAAGAATATGATCAGCGTGACAATTATATGTTAGAAATATCTTCAAGTCATCTTCACATTACAGAACGTTGCAGTATTTAATGGCGGATTAGGATTAATAAACAAGGAAATTAATAAAGGACCCAGACGGCTACCCTGCCGCATACCAAATGAAACAATAATTTCTGAGTCCTGTTTGACAAAGATAAATTAATCCACATAAGCAAATTGTTTTTGAATTCTCTAAGGTCAAGTTTCCTTATTAGAAGTTTGTGGTTGACATTGCTAAAGTCGGTATAAATAACACCAGTTTGTTTTCGTTGAACAAATCCCCGATTGACTAACGTTGTTTATTCCAAGAGATTAGTAACAGTTGAAGAATTCCTTCTAAAACCATGCTAAGCGGAAATCAATATAGACGATACTTGATGAGAAAGACGATCAGTAAAAATTTTCTCAAAAAGTTTGGGTATAGCATTAAGTTTAGCAATACCTCTGTAGTTGGCAACATTATTCCTACAACCAGATTTAAATAATAAACCAATTCCTACATATTTTACGAAAATAATCAAAATTCAATGATATATTAAAGATTATTGTAAGAGGTTTTGCCAGTGCCATAACACATTAGTTAAGAGTGTAACTCGAAATACCATCCAGACCAGATTCATATGAAAACTTAAGCCATTTTAAACAGTTCAAAACTGTTGATTCGTCAAGAAATGGAATTGATGTAGCCCGACAAGCCATCTCTGATAGTTGCTAACAGTGGAGTTTATCAAAAATTTTATCAGAATAGATGGTAGAAAAGAAATCTGCAAACAAATTACTTATTGTCAGCTCATCATCAGATTCAAAATCCTGAAGGAAATACCATTGATTTTGTTTTGGAGTTAACAAACTTGTTAAAAGCTCTTGGATTTAAAATTGTTTCGCATTTTATTTAAGTATACCCTGCTTACTTAAATCAACAGAATACTTCGCGTAGTCAAGACTTTTTATACCGTTTCTATAACTTGTTTTGCTTATTTATAGCTTTAATTAGATACTTAGAGTTCTGTGGTGGACCTTGTAAAAACCTTCAATTATATCGAGTTTTTCAACAAGAAGTTTGTTTTTCAATTGTGGCAACATCAACTGAATACGTCACTGTATTTGTATTAATAATTAATCCCGCGCTCTAGATTAGGCAGAGTTGGGAACTTCATTTCTAGCTGGGGCCAATCTGTAAGGGAGATTTATGTATATACTATTGCTCGGTTAGAGCAATTATAATTGGGGATATTGGATTAATATTTGTGATTAATTTCTTTCTTTTTTTTTTGTGGAATATGTGGACACCTTAATTCTCACCTTTTTCCAGGATGATTATGAATAAATGACCAGCAGGTTTACATATAAATTTCTTCTTTATTTTTGGGTTATAGGTATAATTGATCAATGGATTTAAAATTCAATTGGGTAAGTATGCGTTTACATTTAATTTTGCTTCACGTAAAGTGTTTAGGTTAATTAATTAAAAGTTTTAAGGTAAGTAATTCAGGTAAGTAATTTTAATCCTTTAGTTTAGGTTAATTTTTTTGTAAGTATTTTTTTTTTCTTTAAGGTAAATTTAAGTTACGTATGTTTTTTATTATATGTGCTTGGATTTTCCGACGGGGCTAAGATTACTTTTATTTGGGTACGGTTTTCCGTCGACCCTCGTCAAATACCGGTTTGTTCACAAACCAAATTTGACGAGGGTCGACGGAAAACCGTACCCAAATAAAAGATGTTTTTTATTCTTTAAACCACGTTACTCTACAAGATTCGAAAAACAACTGGTTAAAAAATGGAAACTTATTCTGCCATTTTTTTTATCACGGAATAAATTTCCCTTTTCTTTTCTTTGCTAGTACTAAATTTAAGTACTAAAAGATGGTTTAAATGTGTGTCCAAAGCTAGTTTAGACATTAACAATATGATAATTTTGACATTTAGTTTTTTGACCTATTCGTGATAGATGCGGTGGCAAGTGTTACAATAATTTCAATTTCGCAAGAAAATCGCATTAAAATAACTAAAATCCACTATGAAAATGGTGGTGCTATTAAAGTAAAATTTGTGATATTTTAGACAACATAATCGTCCTTCTGAGACGGCTATTACAAATTTAGTCGATACAAAATGTACGAATACTAAAGTGTGTTCGGCCGGGTCGTTTAACTGAAAACATCGCAGCCGTGATGGACAATGTTGAAGCAGATCCAAATTTGTCAATTACTCGATGTTCTCAATCATTGGGGTTATTCAAACCCACCACTATATTAGCGAATTTTGTGTAAGGATTTGACTTTGAATCCTTACACGGTTCAACTGCTAGTTCCCTTTTGATATAACAATTAGCCGCGTGAATTTTTAAAACTTTCCTAGCCGACGTTTTTTGCGTGGACGAAGATTTTCTTTTCTTTGGTATAACTAATATCCGCGTAATTTTTAAAAGAATATTTTCATAGCTGCGTCCGGTGTCAGCGAACTGCTTCATTAAATAAAAAATAGGAACTTCCTTCATTTTTGTGTTGAGGATTTAGTTCAGTGGTATTTTACTGCTTTTGTGGGTCTATTTTATTTTATTTTAGAAAACGTGGTGTTATGTCATTATTCGTATCATGGATATAGATTATATTATTAATATTGCCTAAATGAATGTTTAGCTAAACAAAATGTTATTGTTAAAATAATTTCTTAAGGCCTTTATTTGAAAATTACGACTTTGATAAATGAAGGCAATGATTCGCCACAGCTGATCTCTTTTATTTAAATCTTCTCTTGCAACAAATGCTATTACAACACTTTACATCACAACACATGTGCCATCTTATGTTTAAGTTCCTGCAAGGTCTTAAGCATAACTTCAAAAGCACATAAACAAATGAATCCCATGAAGATTTTATAAATTTAAATGCATATAAATGGTGTAATATTGTAAGCCAAAATTTTTGAGCCAAAACTTAAAATCATTATCGTTAAGTTGAGGTTGGTTTTATATTGGGAAACAAGCTCCTCTTAACTGAAGCAACATTTCTCTGTAAACTTTATTTAGTTTTTACATAATTATACTAACATTCATTATTAAAGTGTAGCAAATATTAACATGAAATGAAGTTTGAAGAGTTTAAAAGTAGTCTTTAAAGAAAAACATTAAACACTTTTTATAACTGCAACATTAGCTTCATCATGAGATTTGGAGTTTGTATATAAAACCAAAAATAAAACAATTTACTATTAATTTCAGTTGAACACTCGTTGCATTTGCGTTTCAAAGAAAAAATTCCAAGCTTAAAAACAAACAACATGAAGGTGCGTGAGTTGGAAATTATAAAAAGTGTTAAAAAACAAAATCGATATTAAAAACATTAAAAATATTCAAAAAAACAATTTTTTAGATTTTCGTATGTTTCTTAACCATATGTGCTTTAACTAATGCCGGCTTGATAAGAGGTCATGGAGGAGGTTGGTCAAGCGGTGGTGGTAGCTCTGGTGGCTGGTCTAGCGCTGGTTCCAATAGCGGTTCCGTTAAAATTTACAAAATCATTTCTGAAAGTGAAGCTCACAGTCATGGTGCCTCAACATCTGGCGGATGGGCTACTGGAGGCGGCTTTGTTCACGGGGGTGGTCATGGTGATGGCCATGGTGGTGGCCATGGTGGTGGTGATGTTAAAATAATTAAAGTCATCTCTCAACACTCATCTGGTGGTAGTCATGGTGGTTGGTCTTCCAGTAGCAGTGGTGGTGGTTGGTCTTCCAGTAGCAGTGGTGGTGGTTGGTCATCTGCTCCCGCCCATGCCCCCATCGAAGTAAAAATTATTAAGGTCATATCCGAAACCACCTCCTCTGGAGGTGCTGGAGGTTGGTCTAGTGGTGGCAGTAGCGGTGGCTGGCCTGTTGGTGGTAGTAGTAGAGGATGGTCTAGTAGCTGGTAACTCAGTTAATTTCGTACGATAATCTGTAGTCTGTTGTTAGTTTAATGAGGCTTCTAGTTGTTTAGCAACATCTTCTCTCTACAAGTGAAATAAATATCGTTAAATAATAAAGTTAACATAGTTTTTTAAAATTTTTATTTAAATTTACATGTTAGAGTTCACTTTTACTAACGATTTTCGATATTTTGCTACTCTTTGTTTTTGTACATCGAATAAAAGTAATCGACATTAATTTATGCGAAGTTCCTTTAACAATTAATATTTTAGGATATTTTCATTTCTCAATTGTGGCAACAACAACATGATAGTGTATATATTTAATTTTTTACCGTATTCGTAGTAGATGCATTGGCAATTATTAAAATAAATCCAAATTAATTCAAAAATCGCATTATAATCATTCAAATCCGGTTCTGTTAAAGTTACATTTCGTAAAATTCATGATATTTTCTGACTACATAATCGTTTGATCGTTTAATTTGAGTGACCGACTCGATACAAAATGTGGGAATACCACAGCGTGTTCGGCCGAGTCGTTGAACTCAAAGCATAGCAGCCGTGAGTCACAGTTAAAGCAGATCCAAATTTGTCAGTTCCTCGACGTTCTCAAAAATTCGGGTTTTCCAAAACCTTCATATGGAGAATTTCGCGTAAGAATTTGACTTTGAAATTTTACAAGGTTCAAATGGTGCAGGAATTGAAGACAACTGACCACTCACATTGCTGCAGATTCGCCTAATTTAGTCATGTACAACAGGCTAGTTTTTCTGAAAAAATAATTTTTTTTTTTTTCAACAAGCAGAATTGCCGCATTTGGGCTTCTGAAAATCGTAAAGCGATTATTAAGAAGTCTTTGATGCGCTATGTGGTTGAGATGAGTCCGGAAATGTGGTAACGGTCAATGGATCACGCTATCGTGAGATGCTAAAAACCCTTATGTAGCAAGATTGAAAAAAAGTGTGATGTGTTTTTTGTAGAATTTTGTTGAGTTTTGTTGCCTTTTCGCTGTGTTCATTTAATGAAAACTCTCATTTAAAATCTCATTTAAGATATAAAATTTTTGGGTAAAGTCCACTGATGAGCTATACGAGCAGCAGTGAAATGAACCACAAATATTTTATGAAAATATCATAAAATATTTATTTTTAAAAGAATCAAACATATTAACGTAGATTAAATTAATTCTAAGAAATTATTTCAATTATTTTAAAAATAAAATAGTGAATTACTTAACGATTTTTCGCAGATTTGAATGAATTTTGTTTTGACTAAGTTGGTTTTTTCTGAATGAAGAGTCGATATTTTTGTATCAAATATTTTCTAATGAGATTTAAGTTTTATAGAACATTTAAAATTTATGTAGATATCATGCCAACTTATAAAAAATTGTTCTATTTTTTATACCAAGTGAAATTGAGTGCAAAGATGGATTCACTCAAGCGTGTTATATGTCCAACAAGTTGAAGCAAGTTAAGTTGACAATAATTTAAAGCTTTATATACACATAGGCAGCATTTATTCCAATGACTATCAAATCATCAACTGTCTACTCTACTAAATATTGTTACGTTTATTCCCTTCAATAAACGTTTTGATATTTTGAGTTCTTTTATTGCAAAATAATAACAGAGCACTTTAGAGTTTTAAATTAAATTAAACGATTTATTTACTTTCAAAACTCACAAAGTAAACACGATGGTAACTTTGTTGTCCTTACTCAACGATGACTCATTTTGAATTAATTCATTTGCCCAGCGAGTGGTTTTTATATTCAATGTAGAGCCTGTTTGGTTATGTGTTTTGTTTTTGTTCTGTGCTAGTTATTTTTTTCTATTGCTTATCTTATTTCCTGGAATTTCTTATAAACATGTTGTTTTTGGCTTGTGTGTGTATAAGATTTTTTAGAAAACTATGCAGTTTGTGAAATGCACAGTGGGTCGTTTGGTTTACTTTTTTAGTGATAACTATTTTCTTTTAAAACAAAAAATCATCTTCGCTACAATATTTTCATAATGTTTTTCACGTTTTTTGGCTTACAGGAAATATTTTATTAAGATCTTAAAGACTTAATGAAAAAGATCATTACGTGAAATTATTATTTAGTAAATGACGATGTTTGCACACAATGTCGAAATAATACGAAGAACCTTAGATATAATGTAGTGTTCCAGGACACGCATTTTCCTACAGGCTAACTCTCTGGTGGATTCATTGTTGTGCTACAGGTGAAGGTAATGAAAATGCAAATAGGCTGACAGGAAGAGAAGAAAACACACCCATGGCCAGAACAGAAACTTATAGCGCGCTTGGGCGAAGCAAATTGTAACAAGAAATTGAAAGGATATACACAACTCTAAAAATTATCACTCGATTAACCTCTACGGATTAAAACATTTGAAACTTCCCCCCGGGGGCACATTTATGGTCTTTATAGAACGCTCGACTATCTAGACTTGTGCAACTGGGGGTATAAGGGAGCTCAGTCCCCTGCAGGCAGTAGGGGTCAACTGGAAACTCCACGTTATTTCCACGGGAAGCAGTAGCCCGCATAGTTTACGCTATTTGTCTCTTTAGACATTTAGCTGTTTCTCTGACAGATTATTGAGGTTGGCCCTTCGGGAATACCGTGGTGGTTGTGGTTTCGCGGCCCCATAACAGACAGGTCAGTTTTTATATGGTGGCCAGGGTCATTTCACTTTAAATAACACCTACCTGGTGGAATGATCCTAGATCCAGTGAGCATGCTAGACATGTGCTCTGGACAGGAATTGGATAGTCTCCAGCTCTTCAGCAAAGAGTGGTGGTTTGCAGCCCTGCTCTTTAATCATCAAAGTTGCAATTAGGAAAGACCTTCTTCGGCTTCCTAGAGTGTGAATGACGTTGCTTTTCATTCCCATTAAGGCTCACTGCCAGGTGCAGATACAAATCTTATCACGTAACACATTTGAAACTAGCTAGCTAGCACTGGGAATATAAGACCACTTCAATATCCATTTTAAATTTTCATAATTTAAAGACAAACAGTTCTAAAACTACAGTAATATTTCATGAAGTCCACTGATGGTGAATATTGATGCATTTTTTAAACGTTATCATAAATGTTCCAAAAATTTTAAATACTGAACTCTCTAAGCTTTTAAATAAGTATTTGTATTAACAAAAGATGGCTCTTATTATAAACAAACAAAGGTGTGGTTCATATATGTATATAAAATGTTCAACGAAAACTTTTCTTTAAGCTGTTTCATAGAAAGCTTTAACCGAAAGCTTGACATTAATATTTTAACGTATATTAAGTAATTACTTGCCAATATCACTTTTTATTAGCTGTGTCATATTGTGCTTGTAGTGTCTATTGTACAAAAAAAGGGGTTTTCAACAAGATGTTTATTTTCTAAAATAAAATAAAGCAAACAATTTTGATTAAAATGATTCAAGTGTTTCTTGTATTACGAACAGAAAAGTTTGGCAATTATAAATGAAAGATGATATCTGGCAAATATCTACCACGACCACGTTGACAGATGTCTACTCTTTCATCAAAGTTTTTAATTACTGTATTTCGTTAATCAGATCACGGATTTTGGATATTAAGTCTGAAATAGACTCTGTCCTTAGCATACCTCCACAAAAAAATAATCCAGTGATGTAAATCACATGATCTGCCTGGCCGCTTAACTGTTGATTGTCGTGAAATTATGCGATCGGGAAATTTGGTTTGCAATAAATTAATCGTTTCATTGGCTGTATGACATGTGGCAACGTCCTGCTGAAACCATATGTTGGTGGTACCCGCGTCGTCAGTAATAGGTCAAAATTAAGTTGTTAGCATCTCGCGCTAGCAATATCCTTTGACCGTTACCACATTTTCAGCCTCATCTTCGAAAAACAACAGCCCAATCACGCCTTAAGAACGCATAGCGCACCATTAAGTGACTCTTTGAGCATGCAAAGGCTTCTCAATAATCGCTCTAGGGTTTTTCAAAAGCCCAAATACGGCAATTTCGCTTGGCTTCATCTGAAAAATTAATTTTTTTCAGAAAACCGAGACGGTTGTTCTTAAATGAATTGAACAAATCTACGACGATGTGAATGGTCGGTCGGCTTCAATTCCTGTAGCAGTTGAACCTTGCAACTGCAAGGCTGCAATGCTTTCAGTTAAGCAACCTGGTCGAATACGCGTTGGTGTTCGCATATTTTGTTTCGAGCCTGTCGACTTAAATTTTATGACAGCGTTTAAATAGCGTTCTTAGAAGGACGATTATATTATCCGAAAATATCACGAATGTTAGAAAATGTAACTTTAACAGAAAATTCATTTTAGTAGTCGATTTTAATTATTTTAATGTGATTATAGTGCGAATTTCGATTCATTGTAACAATTTTTAATGCATCTGCTACGAATTCGTCAAAAAACTTAATCTCAAAACTATCATGTTGTTGGCGGTGCCACAATTCAAACACAAAATTCTTGTAAAAAAACCCGTTACGAAAAAAATAATTTTAAAATCGTTTTCTGTTTTTTGTTTTTCTGTCTTTCCTACTAAACAAATTTCGTTGTGTTGTTCATTAGAAATTCTGGTCGCACATTTAAATGAAATAAAAAAATTATTGTAAACAATGTGTTGCATTAATCACTAGATATCACTCCAGAAAGATTCCTTCTTTCGTTAACATTAAGTGTAAAGGCTTTAAATCAAAGCTTTTTTGTAGCAAAATTAAAAATTCGAGTTTCTTCGAAAAAGCTTAATGTTGAATTTTTCTTATATCTCTTATAGTGATTTTTATTTAAACTCACGCTTATAAAATTCAATGTCAGGTTCAAAAAGCGAAAGCGAGTATTTATTTGTTTGTATCATCTTTTGCTACGTGCACTAAGTGTTAATTATTAGTAATAAATATTAATTTAGGTTTCTGCACTGCAGAGCTGTAAATGATACATTCTTTTCTAATTTTAATACGTAAAACGAATTATACAGAAATGAATCATAATTCGATACCAATTCAAATAAATCTGTAAAAGTAATTGCAATTCGCTTCTAATTCAAATGAATTTATTAAATTGAATTCCAATTCATTTTCATTTCGTTTGAATTGAATTCATTTTCAATTCATTCAAATGATTGAAATAAAAATGAATTGCAATCAATCAAATTCAAAAGCAAAAATGAAAATTTCTCCTACTAAAATGAAAATATCAGTAATAATGAGCATAAAAAAATAATAAGTTGTCGTGGATCCGCGCCTGATCCAAAAAGTAAAACATTCCTATTCTGCTGCTAACTGAAGTTTTTGTCTTTGGACTATATTGGGTGATATGGAACACGATGGTCTTTTTTTGCTGTCTTTTACATAAATTGTTTTTAATTTAATTAGAAAACGACAGTGGTGCTTACTGCAGATTTACTTACAAAATCAATTAAATTCAGATGAGTTTATAATGAATTGATAATTATTTTGTTCCAGTTTATTTGAAGTAATTCAAAATCACTTCAATTCAGATTAGTTGGAAATGAATTTGCAATTCACTTTAACAAATTCATTAGAATTGAAAACGAATTACAATTCATTCTTGAAATACATTTAAATTGAAAATTCACTTTTACCAAGTTCATTTGAAACTCAAATTTCATTCAATAAATTTTTTGTGTGAAAAGAATTAATTAAAAATTGTTTTAATTCAGTACATTAATGATTTTCCAATTAATTCAAATATGAATGATTCATTTTAAGCTCTGCTGCACTGAACACGGTATTATTACTTTATTCCAAGTTCTGTGTTTTTTTTTTAATTATTTTTGTTGCTGCACACATACTGACGATGAGAATCGCAAAAATATTTTAATTTAAACATTTTCTGCATTCAATTAAAATGCCAATCATTAAATAAATTTATCTTCCATAATAAAACAAAAATTGTCAAACACACTTGAGCTTTAGTTGAGGCCAGTGTTGCCACTACCTATGAAAGTAAGATTAAAGGGTGATAACCAAAATTAAAATATATTGATTCAATTTAAATAAAATTTGAAACATACATACAGTACATCCTTGCCTAGAAAATGACCAAAGTTGCAATAACAGGGAATCGGGCATAAATTGGGTTATATCTAGATGCCAATCTAGAAAGTGTAACAACCCTAAAAAGAAGAGAACTGACAAATGAAAAGGTAATGCTATTTTTATATGGCATTATCAAGCGAAACGAACCTATTCTGCGCTTGAACATTAGAATTTTAATTTGTCTCTACCAATAATAACAGATGCATCAACATTTCCAAATACACATCTACACGTAAGCGTGCAACATTAAAACTTGCGGCCATTAAATTCATAAGACCATTTAGGAAATTGTTAGGAAATCGTGATTGAGCGTATCATTGATATTGTTACGGATGTGTCTTGCTTAAGTTTTAAAAGAAAATAATTAAGCAATAAAGAAAACTACTGGGTATGTTGTTTTTGAACTGCGTGGCTTGCTAAGAAAACTTATGGTACAACAACAAAATCTCTAGTTACAAATTGCGTACAAATTTTATGCATGCAAACAACAACAATTTGATATACTGTTTACTAACTGCGTGGCATGCAAGACAGCAACAAATTTCTGTTTACTAACGCGTAGACATTTTATACGCGCAAGACAACAACAAACATGTATGCTGTTTACTTTCTGTGCAGTTTTCTAAGAAAACTTATGTACACAAGACAACAACAAATATCTTAAAATAAATTCCAAGAAAAAACTTTATCAGTATAAAAACAAAAACAAAATTACATACAGATATACAGTCGCCTATAAATTGAATAAACAACATACCACAACAAAATGTGATATAAAGGGAGTAGAAGATTCTTAAGTTTTCTAGACTTTTAATGGACAAATATAAAAGGGCAGCGTCTAAGTAGATAGTTAGTGTAAAAACTCAACTTCGTGAAGTAACGATGTGCACCTTAAGTAAATTGTTCTGTAGTGTCAACTTTGTCTAGTTAAAGTAAATAAACTTTTTATTAATTTAAAAACTCTAAAAACAGGTGTTATTTATTTTGTAATAGAGAACTTACAACAAAACATTTATAAAAGGTATAAACGTAACAATAGTTTATCTTTTGTAACCCACATCCAACTGGTTCGGTCTATTGCTGAGTGAATACGAATGACAAATGGTGCTGCTGTTTAGAAAAATAAGAAATAGGGTGGGAGAAAGAATGCAGCCTTGCGGTACCGCTGAATTAATCTTGAACTCGATTGATGCAATCCCATCTATAAAAACTCGTATAGTGCGATTTCTGTGAAAACTCAATATAAAACTGAAGAAATTATCGCAGATATCAAAAGCAACAAGTTTCTTTTGTGGAGTAGAACTGAAACACATTAAATTTTCCAGCAAACTTTTTTAAAAACTTCTTATTTAAAGAAAAGATGTTTTTTATTAATCCATTATTAAGAGGAATTAATTTTACTAATTTTCATTGAGTAGTTTAAGGTGTATATTGCAATGTTTATTACACTTACATATATTAAAAGACCGTTCAGAAATACAATAAAAAAAGGTATTAAATTTAAGTAAATAAAAGCACACAAAAATGCCCAATTAGCATCACGATACTTACAAGACCACATAGTTAATTTGGAAAAATTGTTGAAAAGATGGAAAATAAAGGTGAATGGACAAAAATGCCCCCCATTTGCATAAATAACCAAATAATACCACAAATTACAGAGGTCATATACCTTGGTATGTATCTTGATCGGCGCCTCACATGGAAAGGCCACATAGAAACCAAGTTAGCATTAATGAAGTTGAAAGCCGTCCAATTGCAAACTTCTACTTTACAAGCCGGTCCTGAAGCCAATCTGGTTTTATGGAATCCAGTTATGGGGCACTGCCTCAGCTAGCAATATAGAAAAAATTCAAAGACGCCAAAATAAGATACTACGACTAATCACAGATGCTCGCTGGTACATAAAAAACTCAAATATCCACAAGGATCTAAACGTGCCATCAGTTAGGGCAGAAATAGTGAAACATGCAATAACATATTTAAGGAGACTCGAAACACATCCAAATCCACTGGCCCGTAACATACTTGATGACAGTGGTTATATTAGACTGAAAAGGAGGGATTACGTGCTAAGATTTACATCTGTACCTGGCTATGGAGCCTTAATCAGATGGTGGTCAAACCACTGTGAGTGAAAAGCAGGAGGAGACCTAGGAGGCCGAAGTCTAATCCCAGCAACAGGTCGTTCCTAGTAGCAATTTCAATGATTCCAGAGCAGGGCTACAAACCACTCCTCCTTGCTGAAGAGTTGGAGACTTTCCAACTCCTGTCCAGAACACATGTCTAGCATGCTCACTGGACTGGATCATTCACTTAGCGTGTCATTAACGGCGAGATGATTCTGGCCACCATATTAAACAAAAAACCTGATATGGGGCCGCGAAATCACAACCACCACGATACTTCCATATAGGGGCCAACCTCAATAATCAGCCAGAGAACAGTTAAATGTCAGGGGGCTGGCTCATTTTTTCCCCCAGTTGCACAGGTCTAGATAGTCGAGGTTCTATAAAGACCATATAATGTGCCCCCGGGAGGGGGGGGGGGCTAAAAAGAAGGGATAGTGCTTATCTCGCTCAAACATCAGGAGGATGACGCGCTGATAATAGCAGTCAGCACTGCTGGGCTTGATTTTTGTTATTAGAACTAAAATATGAGTAATTATTGTTAGTTCAATTACATCGAAGATACAATAAATAAAATAAGAGAAAACAAGTAAATAAAACGGTAACACTAGTTGAAGCTATAATAAAATACTTCGTTTGTCAAACGTTATAGTTTTTTGTAGTGCAAATAATACTGGCTGGTTAATTTTCATTTTACCTGTTTTTGTTTATTTCTTTTATTTTTTACTCTTTGGTTGTGGCTAAAATTATTTCTACTACAGCTTTTTTCCTAAACATGTAGTCATTTATGCTGCACTACCGTGATGGTTTGAAAATAACCAAACTACTCGAGATATTATTTAGAAAGTTTGCCCTAAAATTCCATCGTCCTGCACTCATGATCTCCGGCTTTACCAGTTATGACTACTGCACACTGCTATCATAGTTGTATTTTCCATGATAACTTTGGGCTTAGTAACATTGGCAGTATGATTTTCATATCTTTATAGATAACAAATATAAACTACACTATATAACTATAAGTTTTAATTATTTACAAAAAATTTATTACTTATATCATTTGTTTAAATAAATGAGCCGGCCCTGTATAACTTTTAGCAAATGATGTCATATTACATCATTAAACAATTAATTCAATAAACGTACGAAAGCGATGACATACGATAATATTTATGTGTTGTAAGTTAAATTTTAAATATGAATGTCTTTATTTACTCTGTCAATTAGTCTATTCAATTGTAAGACGAGCCTATTAATATCTAAAAACAAATCAAAAATATTTAAATAATAAATATTTAATGACTAAAAAATATACATCCGTCTTGAAAGGTAATTTATAAAAAAAATATAAAAATATTTCATACAAAAAACAATTAATAAAAATTTCTAACATTTGGATAAAAACAAAAAACAACAAGTAAAAAACAAAAATATCAGGAAAATTTTTCAACGGTTATTAATATCAAATTAAATCTGTAATTTATTACCTGTTCAATGGGGATTTACTTACAGCGATTTCAGAGTTTCCATAATTAGAGCTCAACTACTTGTTAATCTTATGTTAGCGATACGTAATTAAAAATTATTTTATTTGTGTGTATATTCACGTTTATTGTGTTTATCAATTTTTCTGCTGACTAAAAGGCTGCTTGAAAAACTAATTATTAAACTATTGGATGACACTGTTAAAGATAATTTGTAAAAGGGAACATTTCTGTTGCAATAACACAAAGTGGGCGAAAATTATTGCTATTAGCCGTGATTTCTTATCGCAGTCATCATATATCATATGTCAGCTTTAAATAGATATTTTAATCCAACTACACCGCCATCTTAGGCTCTATAAAAGGTAGTGTCTACAAAAATCAGGTTCATTGATTTTTTTATTAACTCAAATACCCCCGACCCTCCTGTAGCTATCCTCTGCAATTATCATATTTCACCCATAAATATTTTTCAAATTAAAGCATCTTTTTAATGTCCAACCGTTACCGTAATTTTATTTCAAAATGTTTTGCCAAATGTGTGAACATTTTATTAATATCATTAGCGTCGAAATTCTGGAAAATACCATCATACCATGACTGTATTAGTCTTGATTAAACAGAATTCATGTAGAATTATAGAGTATTGTGTATTATTTTAAAAGTACCAAAATAAATATTCAAAACAAAAATTGAAAAACTAGAGATGAGTCGCAATGATATTGAATGATGGTTTTCCCAAACTAATAAACACGCTTACAATTAATTATAGTCATTTCTGTTCGAGCAAGCACAACAACAATGAATTTACTAAAACACGATTATTTACATCTGTTGTAGGATGGTATATGGCGACTTATAATGATGCTATAATTGAATAAAAATACTATAAACTAATTTATGTATTAGAAAATTAACAAGTTCTATTAATGTGGTTTAAAAAAGAATTTTAAAATATTAAAAAATTAATTTAGAAATTATTTTAAAAATAATGAGAAGAAAAAATATATAAAAAAGATCTTAAAAAAGAAAAAGATATTTTTTAAAGATAAAAAAGATCGTTTAAAAAAACTATAAAAATTATCAGATAATAATAAATAAAATAGTATTTCCACTGCACTTAAAAAATTTTAAAAATGTAGTATTTTAATAAAACAATTTTATTTTATATGAAAGCAGTTTTGTCAACTAACAGGGTGTCTATCTATCAAAAGTTAACGTTTAAATGATGACGCCATAAATTTTATGACGACATAAATCAGCACCTAAACAACACGTTTAATTAAACATAATAATGTACGAGCACAGTGGGTTTGCAAAAGAAACGAATTGCAGTGAGTATATAATTTCTAAAACACATTTGAGAAGTCTTTAACTAAATATATTTGAAATCACATGATCTCTTATTTGCCGAAGCAGCTGTTCAAATTAGTTTAAGCATATATTATATGCTGAAATACTTGAATGAAATATTTGAATGCTAATCATAATCGAAATATATTTTCCTGTACCTAAGGCAGCAAGCTTTAAAAACATTCACTCTAAAGAATTGTACGACTCTACCGAAGTTTGAATTCTTTGATGTTTTATTGAGTAAGACGCAAGTCTTTAACCACCGTTGCCACTCAGAGCGCCACACGTTTAAGCTAAATAAATGTCACTGTTTTTGTATGGTAACTACACTGTGTAGCTAGATTGCCTTTTTTATACAGATGCTGCTACAATCACATTTACTGCTTCCAATATACATTGACCTTAACAATTCATCTAATGCGACTACAACACGTGATCTTTTTAAGCAAATATCTTCAGAAAGGCAGGCAGATGTAGCGCTACATTGTGATTGTAGCATAATAGCTTGGCTGGGTCTTAGTTGTATGTTACCTATTAGAACCCTCATATAGTTCCAATAGAATTTAATAAGTAAGATGATCAAACTAATCCGACTAAAGAATTTTTCATGTCGAAACAACAAAACTTAATAGACAATATTCTGAAAGCTTCTTTCCCCTTTCAAAACTTTCCAAAGCTTCAAGGAAATATGATCACAAAAAAAGGAAACGTATTTATTACCATGTATTTCACTATCGCTGCCACTGTGCACCAGGTAATTGCTGGGAATATTGTTAAAGTGAAAACAACAATGCAAAATTGAAGTAAAATAAAAATGATAACAAAAAAAAAAGTAAGAAATCATGCCGAGAATATAATATTTTCTATTTTGTAGTATAAATGGAGAGGCTTCTTTATCCAAACATTTCAGTTTATCGCAAAGTTTCTAATTAAACGTACAAGAGATTTGTTTGAAATAAAAATTCCAGTGTTTAAGCTAAATTCTTTTTTTTCTTTTGTAACGGACGTTTGCGAATTTCAGTAAGTGAAAAAAAAACAAAAATGAGAAGTGTTGTCGCCTTGCTGTTGTGTGTTGGAATAGTAGCGGCTACTCCTACTTTACATAAATTGAAACATAAGCTGTTAAATATTGGTGGAGGAGGTGGTGGTGGTGGTGGAGGATTTGGTTTTGGTGGCGGCATCGGCTATAATGGTGGAGGAGGTTACTCTGGCTATGGTTCCAATCAAGGTTATGGCCATGGAAGTGGTGGCGATGGTGGTGGTAGCTATCAAGTAGTAGCAGTAAAACATGTTCCTGTTTACACAGTGCAGAAAGTTAATCCTGGCTATAATGCTGGCGGTGGTGGTTACTATGGAGGCGGCGGTGGAGGTGGTGGCTATGGAGGTGGTGGTTACGGAGGCAGTGGAGGTCATGGAAACTTTGGTGGACATGGTGGCTACGGAGGTGGAAATCATGGAGGCTCTGGCGGCGTTGGTCAAGGCGGTTATGGCAGTTATTCCTCTAGCAATGCTGGCAGTTATGGTAATGGTGGCAGTGGCTATGAAGGCTACCCTGGCGGTGGCGGTGGCGGTGGTTGCTACTCCTGTGGTGGTGGTGGCAATCAATATCACGGCGGAGGTAGTAGTAGCGGTTCTTATGCCACAGCCAATGCTCAAGCTTCTAGTGGCAGTTATTCTCATGGTTGGTAAATTGTCCATTGTTACAAAATATGTGTTAATAGCGTAAGTTAACTGTAAAAAAACTAGTCGTAAACAAAATTAAAATTAAAGTCGCTTTTTTTTAAATCAAAGTTAAAATCTTTTGATAAAGATTTTTAAAATTTGGTAAGTGTTCAAAGATCTATGGAGGTAGTGTAGTTGCATTGAAACTTAAATGCTTCATTTTTCAGGGAAGGGAAACGCGTGTGTTTGGTGTCATAATTCCTGAATACTTTGGTTATTGACTGGCTTACAGATTCCTATTAAATAACACTTTCTTGATTTAACATTTAAACCGCTTGTAATTGAATGTCTGATTCATTAATATACCAATTTATGAAAATATTAATATTTTTAATATTTTGTGCTAAAAAAAAGAGTTTATTTAGTTATTGATAAAAAATTAACGACAACTTAGTAATTTTCAATTCAATATATGCAACATTATGTATATTACTAGCAAGAGCTCGGCTAGATAACATTTAAGAATCCCATTTGTTTTGCTCTTAAACAATTTTTTATAAACGGGTTTTCAGCAAAAAGTTAGTTTTCTAAAATGAAATCAAACAAAAAATTTATATTGAGATGATTTAAATTTGTATTGTATTACGAAGAGAAAAGTTCGGCAGTTATAAATGAAAAATGATAACTGAAAAATATTCACCATGCTGAGAGTGCCGATTCTTTAAGGCTGACAACGATTCGATTGGCTCCGTAAAGACTCTGTCCTTAACATAGCCCCACAAAAACTAACCCAGCGGTGTTAAATCTTACAACCTGTCCGGCCACTTAACCGCTGATTGTCGTGAATTCATACGATCGGGAAATTTGGCTTGCAATAAATTAATCATTTCATGAGCTGTGTGGCACCATCCTGTTGAAACCACACATCAGTGATATCGTCAATAATAGACCAAAATTAAGTTGTTAGCGTCTCGCAATAGCGTGATCCATTAACCGTTACTGTATTTCCAGCGCCATCTTCGTAAAATAACGGACCAATCACGCCTCATGATCACATACAGTCACACGTTGAGCAGGCAAGGACTTCTCAATAATCGCTTTATCATTTTCAGAATTCCAATTGCAGGAATTTTGCTTGTTGACATACCCCGACAAGTGAACATTTTTTCAGAAAAACCATCCGGTTGTTCCTCAATGGTCGGCCGGCTTTAATTCTTGCACCAGTTAAACCTTGTTAGGCTTCAAAATTAGCATTTGATGGTTTTGGATAACTCTACTTATGGAAAACGTCGACGAATTGATAAATTTCCATCTGGATTTGGATAACAATATGGCTCACGGATGCGATGTTTTCAATTGAACGACCCGGTCGAACACAAATTTAACCGAAAAGTTCTTAATAGCGGTTTCAGAAGGACGATTATGTTGTTAAAAAATGTAATGTTGTTATGTTGTTGGTGTTGCCCCAATTAAGAAACAAACTTGTTGTTGAAAAATCCAATAAAAGACACAATCTTCCTTTTCGTTTAAGGAGTATCGGTTATAATTGCTTGATTTTATAAAACAAAATCATTTAAAATAACACAGTATTGATACCTTAAACTATGATTCTACGAAAAAGTATTTTGCTAAAAGTGAAAAGAGTAAATTAGACCAATGGCATGCTTTAATGTAAACGGTGTTATCCAATATGCATATTATATTATATTTCAAATCAAATATTTTTTGTTTAAATAAGACAAATTGTAAATGTATTTAATATTAAAACTATTTGATTGCTTAAGAAGATTTGTCGACAAAAAAAATTTTAATTTCGTTTTGTACTTTGATTTTACTTTACACACATAAAGTCTAAAATTAAAAGTGAATCCATGAGATTTCAGCTGACCTTCAATATTAAACTCTTTGGTTTATTAAAATTTCAATAATTTTTATTGTTCTTTTATAACCAAACATAAACATACCAGTTATACTTGGCGACCAAATGTCTAAATACTTGAAGTTAGCATTTTAATACCTAATTCTTACAATTATATAAAGATTCTCGGTTTAATAACATAAAAAATTAAGAAAAATCAAATATTTATGATTCTCAGTGTTAAGATTTTTCATAGACATTTACATTCTGATAAAATTAAGACTATGCTAATTTTAGTTTTATATTGTTTACAAGCCAGCTGAACACGTTTTAAGATAATTAAAACGATATTAGTTTTAAATATGTATGATTCGAAAATTAATTCTCCTTTTTTTTGTTAGAACATAATTTCTTACACGGGTAGACTTAATGACAGTGTATACTTGTTTAATAAAACCCTAAAGATTTTATTTATAAACTTGTAATAAAATTAAATTCATATTAATATTCGTGACTGCGTTCCCGCTGAAAAATTTGTCCTCCCTTTCATGAAACTCAAAATCTTAGAAATCAATGTTTGAATAATAATTTTTAATATAAATAAAGCTTACAAAAAATAAGAATTTTATACCAAAAGTTGTTTATGGAAGACAATGTAAAAATATCATGCACGAATCAAAGCGCGTTGCAAGGAAGTTGACGAACAGGTTAGTTAAGAGATTTAAATCTGTTTATTACGTAGCTAAATTTTCCACAGCAAGTGACTTTAGAAAGAAATGGAAAGCAGTTCGTGAAATTGGAATTGGCAAGTTTATTAATCAGGAGTTTTATGGTATTGACGCAAATACTCTGAACGAAAAATTTTTAAATATTAGTGCGGTTTCACCTACCTCTAATTACCACTGCTTTTCCAATATTGCTTTAGACAATAAATTTTATTTCGCTAATGTTACTTGTAATGATGTGTTTTTCAATGCATTAGGAGTTGATGGAATTGATCCAAAGCTTCTTAAGATTCTCTTACCACAACTTGTGCCAATAATAACGTTCATTTTTAACAAAATTTTGACTACCAACTGCTACCCAAAAATATGGAAGCTTGCAAGAATCATCCCTATAAAAGCATCAAATTCTGATTACAGGCCGATAGCAATCCTACTGTTCCTTTCGAAAGTTTTTGAAAGATTGGTTCATTATCAGCTGACTCAATACCTTAAAAAGAATAACATTCTTACAAATTGCCAATCTGGTTTTTAAAAAGATCACAGCTGTAGTGGATGTTTAGGAAGATATTAGACAGCAAGTTGATTGCGGCAATGTTACTTTTTTAGTACTTTTTTATCATTTGAAAGCTTTCGACACTATTGATCATTACATTTTACGTAACAAATTAAAATCTTTTCATAGGTTTTCATCAACTTCTGCCGATCTGATAGACGTAAATTTGTTTAAACAGGTATCTCAATATCAACTACTTTGCCTCTGAGTCGTGGTATTCCACAGGGCTCAATCTTGGGTCCCCTACTGTTTGCGCTATATGTTAATGATCTACTAACAAAACTGAAACATTGTAAAGTTATATTATATGCTGAAGACGTGCAGCTTTATATGAGTTGTAACATTAAATCAGTTGAGGCTTGTGTAAGAATTTTAAATGATGAACTTCATCGCAACTTTGAATAGGCTACTGCTAATGGCCTAGAGGTAAATCCAACTACATCCAAATGTTTGATCATCAGGAAGAATTTATTGAAACTTGATTATATTCCTGTTTTAATCTTAAATAAACAACCCATCGAAATTGTAAACGTTGCTAAAAATCTGGGAATTTACTTTAACAGCACCTTCATTTGGTCTAACCATATTAATTTTGCTTGTGATCGAGTATCTGATATGTTAAGAAATCTTTGGCAAAGTCATCGTTGCGCTCCCTTAAATATTCGCATACTTCTCGCTAAGACATACTTAATGCCACTTTTACTATATGGGTGTGAACCTTTTTCGAGTTGCCATAGTCTTAGCAAAATCAAACTAAATGTGACTTTCAATAATATTATTCGTTATGTATATGGTTTGAGAAGATGTGATCATGTTTCTTCCTGTGTTAATAAACTTTATGGTATGTGTCTTGATGACTACTTGAAGATAAAGGTCTTAATCCTAATGCATAAAATTATATACACGCGTAAACCTGAGGATTTATATGAGTGCTTGATCTTTTCAACCCTTAATAGAGGCAAAAGACTACTTTGTTTTAGATACAGCTCTCTCATATCTCAATTCCAATTCTATATTTATGCAATACGACTCTGGAACAAGATTCCCCATAGCTCTCAAATCATTAGTAACGCACACCATTTCAAAAGAAATATAGTTTGTCACCTTTTAAGCTAGTGTTAACTAATTTTTAATATATATTTTTATTTTGATAATTATGTTTTTATTCGTTTTATTTATTTTTTTTGCTAAACTTTTGATTTAAATTTTTGTTTGCACTTGTACTCAGTTCCATACTGCAATATGAGACTTAAAGTCTTGTGTGTGGGACATCGAAAGTAAATAAATAAATAAAAATAAATAAACTTAAGAATAAAAATGATCCTTACAACTCATTAACAATTAAAGAATAACTTTTGTGAAGAAGTTATTAGAACTTCCCTTTGTGACATAGTCAGCTACTTGAACTGCCTAATGTTACAAGATTTCTTAAGTTCTGCTCTATTTAAATCTAGACAGTACTCAATCACGAACACAGATACATACATATATAATTCGTAAGTAAATTATGTGCATTTCTAATCTTTTCACTTTGATTTGCTGGAAAATTTTGCTGGTTTTCATAATTTTGAATATGTAATTTTTTCATGCGCCTTTAAACGAACCCACTGTCTCTTTCTCTTGTTTCAAACAAACAGCACAGAGCGCTATATCACTTTTTTTCGCAGCCAAACAAAAGAAAATATTCGGCTTAAATTTTCTTTTTTGTTGTTTGCTATGAAGTTGTTTTAATGCTAAAAATCATAAGTTACGGATGCGTGTTGTTTAATTTTTAAAAAAATATAATTAAGTAATAAACTAAACGAAATAACTTAGCATACCCAGTTTACTAACTGAGTAGTTTTCTAAGAAAACTTATACACGCAAGACAACAACAACTATCTTAAAATAAATTCCATAAAGAAACTTTAGCAGCATGAAAACCTAAAATGTCCATAGACCAACATTAGAAAGGCAAAACAACAGCAAAATGAGATACAAAGGAAGTAGAAAATTATTTATTTTTCTATACCTTTAGCGGACAAATGTAAAAGAGAGCATCTGAGTGCTTGGTTAGTGAGTTAAAGCATAAGTCTCTTAAAGTAAAGACTTGCATCTTTAGTAAATTGTTCTATAGTGCCAACGTACAGATCTTATTTTCTGGAAACAAACTTGTAATTAATTTGAAAACTGTAAAATCTGGTGTTATTTATTTTGCAATAAAGAACTCAAAACTAACAAAACGTTTATAAAAGTTAAATATAAAAGTAACAATATAAAAAAAGATATATATTTTTAACACTAGATTTATCAGACTAGTTGTGCCACTTCAATTCAAAATTCCTTCTACATATATCATATGCTTTCAGAAAGCTATAAGTAGAGAATATATTTTATAAACTTAATGTTCTTTGAAATATTAGTAACAAATATAGTTTTTGTCAAAATGACAGTGTGATTGTATAAAATGTATGATTTCGCATGGATTAAAAAACCAGTGCAGTGCATATAGCTCCCAGGCGTCTTTTCTTCTTTGCGTTAACGATTCCATTATTTTATATTTATTTTAGCTTCAGATCTCAATAACAACAAAAATAAAATATCACTATAACCTCAGTATAAAAATTTTACAAATATAATGAATTTTTTGGAGATCTTATTTTTGATTATTTGTTCGAATAATATAAGACTGAAAATTATTAGAATCGTTTCGTATTTGGTGAATAAATGGGAAAAAACTAAGGAGTTCTTCTAATTTCATAATATTTTCCATTAATATATTTCTTTCGGTTATGCTTTTTCGTGTTTACTAAACACAGTACACGTTCAGATTTCATAAGCTGTCGCAGAAACTGCATTTCTCGATAATCGCAACCAAAATTTCGTAAAAAATATTACAGCATGTTTGTGAAAACGCTTTCATATTAATTAATTCTAATATAATGCCTGAATCTCGTAGTTAATCAATAGCCTTTGCTAGCTTGTTATTAAGGTCTGTGAAAAGTTAGCAAAGCTAATTAGCACGAACAAACTGGTGAAAGTAAAGCATAAAATTTCCTTAAAAGACTCATGCAAAATATTATACTTTAATAAATATACTAAATATACTTCTGCATACAGCTGCTTATGTTAAAACTAAAAATATGGCATCATTATATGTGGCTAAATTGCTATCCATTGAATGAGATGCTTTTATAAATGCACAGAAAATAAAAGTCACACAATTAGAAATCTTTTACAATTATGGAACCGTTAATACTAACTTTATTAAACTGACGTAATAACTAAATCGCCACTATAATAGCCTGATTATGATTTGTTAAAACTTTCCTTAAATTGAACTAAATAACTTACTTCTGAAAGTTCAACAGAATACAATTAAGTTATGATTAAAGACATAAAAGTTGATTAACAATTTTTCATTTCTTTTAATAATCGGGCCATCATTCCTCCCAAAGAGGAAAATTTCGGAAGTTTTTGTTTATTTCGATGATCTGATAAATAAATGACTCAGTTTTAATAGACGCTTTATTTAATTTGGCAACCTGATTTAAGTGGCAAAAACTTTTCAAAAATTTTATTTACGTGTTGTGACTTTAAAAAATGATTTAAAACCAACCATAACACGAGCATTACTTTGCCTCTTAAATTCGTTATAAATTCAGAGCACGACAACACGATAACATGCAATTTAATAAAATAATTTTATGAACACAAAAGACATACGGATAAACGTTCTGATGTTGATGAAATACTAAGAGAGTCAATGAATTTATTTTAATTATTTTTTTGTTATTTTTCGATTAAACGTTGATTTAGGTGACGATAAGGAAATTTAAATATAAAGGGTCCGCCAAAAAACTTTTTTTTGTTTTAAATGCTATAAACAAAACTACTCAAATTTTATCAAATTTCTTTTTTTATTTTAAAGTACAATCCTTCCGCTTAAAAATGGAAAATAATTTCATTCAAATGGCTGCCTCGTCTGGGCATGCAGTAGCCTAGATGATCAGTCCAATTTTTAAGCACATTATCGATTGTGTGCAGTATGTATTTCAGCAATGGGTTGAAGAATATTGTCCTTTAAAGCGTCAGTTGTCTCTGAATTGTCGGCGTAATAATTATCTTTGACGGCACCCCACAAATAATAGTCCAACAGTATCAAATCATAGCTCCGAGGGGGCTGATAATGCGATCGTCAAAAATAGGGCGCAAAACATCGTGTGCAGCTTCGGCTGTGTGGCATGTAGCGCCATCCTGGTAAAACAAAATGTTGCCAATATACTCCTTTTCAATTTTTGTGAACAAAAATTCATTCAATATGGCCCGATAACGATCGCTATTGACTGTAACGGCCACTCCGTGCTTATTTTCGAAGAAAAATGGCCCAATTACGTCTCTGGACCAAAATCCGCACCAAGCAGTGACTCATTTTGGGTGCATCGGCTTTTCAATGTATACGTGCGGATTTTCTGTGCCCCAAATGCGACAATTTTGCTTGTTTACATACCCGCCACGATCAAAATGAGCTTCATCTGAAAAGATAATTTTTTTTTGCAAAATCGGCATCTTCTGTAAGTCGATCGCAGGCAATATTTCTCAGCGTTGTTCGTTCAGCGAAAGGATAAAACTAATTATCTCTCAAATCAAACATGAGCTAAGCGTTACCATTCACGAAATAAGCACTAGTTGAAAAAACAGAACGTTAGATGGCAGACCTTTTATAAGATAAAATAGTTTAATGACGCTCTATTCTAGAAATGGAATAATTTAGCGATTTCTATATTCTTTCATGTCAAAATTTTACTTATATATTTACGATTTGAATTTAATATTTAAGTTATGGGCATAATAATTTTATTTTTAACCGAAGTCTGCATGGTAAGTGATGAACTAGATTGTAATTCTAAAGTTTGAATTTTATTCAGAGTCATCGCTCTAATTGTGATGAGCAAAAAAACCACGTTCATATTAGCGAATTCAACTCAACTTATATTTAGTCAGAAGTGTGCAGAAAATATAATTTCGTTTTTATTGTTTTTTTTATTCTATTTAAATGATCGATTTGGTTGTGTTATATTTAATCATTTTTATTGGATAATAACGGTCTGCTATTTTATCAACGCCATGAGAATGTTTCTTTTCTTGACTAAATGAATTAATAGTTTTCTTTTAAATATTCTTCATTCACTCTACGTCACGTAGCGTTGACTTAAAATTCTCAACAATTTGTTCATTTGAAGAAATGAAATGCTTTGTCGTTCGGTTTTGAGAAGCGATTTTTTTAAATTCGCGATTTTATATAAATTTACTGGTCTTAGGTGGTTTGGATTTTTTCCGCCAGTAAACGAAATACTGTTGTCATTCCTTTCTGTCTTTGCTGGCTGTTTGTTCGGTATAAACTGCTAACGCTTTTGATGTGATGACATCATTCTTAAGCCATGTTCTTAATTGTGATGGCGAGTCAGTGTTGGAGTTTAAGTAGTTCTTTAATTAGGGTGGTATTTACTCATTTAGGTAGAATGCTCGGCACCTGGCATTTTATGCAGGGCTAATTTTTATATTTCCCTTTCTTATTCTACAGGTATTTGTGTCCAGAATGTTTTTCATTTATTCCTTTATATAGTGGTGTGAAAATGTACCTGAGATCGTGATTACCTGTTTATTTCTAATGCCACTGTTGAAAATTATTGTTTTGTAGATTTCCATATTTTCAAGAATGTCTAGTCTTCGTTCTTTTTTACAAGGTTGTAGTAATGTCATACATTTATCTATTTCTCTTGATGTGTGTCCGTGAGCGTCAAGGTGTAATGCAAAGTTGGCGTCTTCTCTTTTTCATTTATATGAGCGTAAAATTTTGTTTTTAGTGTTCGTCCAGTTTGTTCTATATAAGTATGTTTACAGGTACTCCGCTGGAACTAAATTTGTCAGTTGTTTCTGTCGATGTCCTGAAATAACATCATAGAGTATTACTGGTTTTTAATTCTGTTTGTTGATAGGCTTGCAGCCGTCATTTTTAGCTATGGTGTAAATTGAGTGGAGTGTTTTTCTGTACTTATCTTAAGTAAGTGGGATTATCTTAACCCGGGCAGAGAATATTTTAGAAATTTATTTATTTAGATTTTAATAGGAGTACAAAAAAGCAAATAAATATAAAAAAATCACAAAAAAATACTTTTCAGGATTTTAGAGGGATGTACCCAAATTGGTATAGTGGCCACTTATGTGAGAAGTGCAAAGTGTTTTTTTTTGCATTTTTTTGCAACCCCAACGGCTTCTGTTGTGACAGATGACACAATGTACCCGCTTTAAAAGCTTTTCAGGGACGTATTCGACACCATCTAATCTTAAACAGTCAATATTTGATGACGAAGGGTGAACAACGTGTCTTTGGGAAGACTTTTTTATGTAAAATCTAGCTATATTCCGACGAAATAATAACTGATCCATGGCATCTTCTTTTGAATATACATGCGAACGTCAAGCATTTGATATGGCCATATCAATAATATAAGTGAATAAAGCCCACCACAATTTTTTGCCATTGATGCCAATTCTTTACAGCGATATTGATTGGTGCATTTCATCTACTCCGCCCATGCATCTGTTGTAGTTTTGGAATAAATGTGGAATTTGCATATCTGTTTTCTTTTTATTGAACACCATCTTTTCACATTTCCTACGGGCTCATAGGAATCATAATTTGTAGCCATGGTACAAATACTATTGTCCTTCCAGCGTACTAATAACAACTCATTATTTTTGTCAAACCTGTAATCGGATTCCGCTCTTGCGTTTTTCATCATCACCTTTGCAGATGGCAGTGGACACTTCGTAGTGCGTTTTTCTCGGATGGTTCCTGTAGCTCGATAACCTTAAGTGCGTAAATCAGTTAGTAGATCACAGCTTGTAAAAAAGTTATCAAAAATGACTTTGTAATTGACAGGATTCATGGATTCATTGAGAAGAATCAGTGTAGATGCATTGTTATCAAAATCTTCTTCTTCATCAGTAACAATACTGGTGGAATTATGGCTAAATCATATTTAAAATGATCCTCACTATCTTCTAGAATTGCATTTACAGCTTACCCTAATCCACGAAAGTGATTCTTTTTACTAAATCGTTGGCGACTCACCTTAGATATTTTTTAACCTTTGAACAACTTGAATGTTACAGATCAACTGAAAGTTCAACCTGTTCTACAAATCATGAAAACTATATAAGCATACAATTTCATTTTTTACTTGGGATTCCCCTCCCTGTATAGCTAAAAATGCATAAAATAACTCATTTAAATATGGAGTTGCCGGACATTAAGTTTTTAGTACACTTATGGCCATTGTACCCAAATTGGCACAGCAATATTTAAGGCTTTTTAAAAATTTATACATTTAGATTATCGTACTAAAAACACTTGCAAATATTTCATTCAACATGGAGTTTATCACAGCCTATTAGAATATGTGACAATTTACGTTAGGTACAGAGTGTGATTTGTTTTACATCCGCGCCTGACTATGTAGTCTTAATCAGATGGTGGAAAAACCACTTTGTATAATTTGGAACGTCATACAAACGTCCTAGATAGCCGAAGACATAATTCTAAGCAACAGAACCACCTAGTTGTAACTTGAATAATTCCAGGGCAGGTCTGCAAACTATCACACCTTGCTAATGAGTTGGAGACTTTCTAACTCATGTCCAGAACACATGTCAAGCATGCTCCTGGACTGGATCATTCACCATGCGTGTCATTATCAGCGAAATGATCCTGGCCACCATAGAAAACCATTGGATATGGGGCCGCAAAGCCACAACCACCACGATGCTCCCATATAGGGGCCAACCTCAATGATCAGCCAGAGAACTATTATAAGTCTAAAGAGACAAATAATGAACTCTGGAGCTCACTGATCGCCGTGGAAATAAAGTGGAGTTTCCAGTTGACCACCTGCCTGTCTTCAGGGGACTGGGCTCCCTTTATACCCCCAGTTGCACAGATCTAGACAGCTGTTACCTACCGTAAAGATCATAAATGTGCCCCCGGGGGGATTACGTTAGGTACAAAGTAAAATAATTATTTACCATACCTACCTCTACAGTTGTCAATTTGATCAAATTTTTTGGCCTTTTACCAAAATAAAATTAAAGGCCATCAAATCGCTACATACTATATGTGATCATTTTATTTTTCACCATTAAATAAGGCAAAAATATATAGTTTACTGTGAAAGATCTTTTAGTACAGCATTAAAATATGGGTGTTTCCAAATTGGCACGGCGGCTAAAAATGGGTTAATGATACATATATCTACATACACAAGATAGAGATCTACGTATACTCAAAAATAGCGTTTGCAAAATTGTAATTCTTTCTAGTAAACGTCTGGTATATTTAATAATTATAGTGCAAGTAATTTAATAAATATTTAAAAATTATTTAATCTACTATTAACAATTTATTTATTAATTTTTGTTTCGCAAAAAAATTACAGATGCAAACGTGCCACTTCCGTTATTTGTTTTAAACTTCCTATTTTCGTGGTTTAATAATTGTTATTGTATATTTGGAAAAATAAAAACAAGAAGAAATAAAGAAATAAAATTTAAAAGATTTTACAGATACTAAAAAGTTAAAAATAAGAAAAAAATATGAAAATAAAGTAAAAGAAAATAAACAAGTAAAAAACCAACCACAACAGCAAGTAATCTAAATTTCGATTAATATTAACATACACACATACAAAGATACAAAAAACATATATAAATTTATGCGTACATTTAAACATGAATAAGAGTTGAAATATCAAATTTGTCAGATGTCAAACAATTTAATGAAAAACACAAACTTGGTATTTTAAAACCCGTTGCGGTATAATGAATTAATAATATTTAATAAACAAATAACGTTGCTTAACCAATATACAGACACTAAGCTAAAAGATAGTTCTTCGTCCGCATTTTTTAACACATTGTGAGTGTGTAGATCTTCATTCTAAACTTAAATATTTTGTAAATCACAAAACTTGAATTTATTTTCGATGTGGGCATATTTAAAAATATTTCGATTCTTTTTGATCTGAATAAATTTAATTTTCGATTTTAATAAAATTTAAAACGGTTGTTGGACTACTATTCAACTACTCATTTTGTTTTTTATACGGAAGTCTCTTGTCACTTACACTTGCATTTATGTAGTGTATTGCTAGCAGTAGACATAGAGAGTCAGAGTGATGCCACAAACTTAACAAAGGATGGTTACAATTTATATTTTATAACAATTTTTCTTAATTTTTTGTTAGGTAAAAATAAGTCATCATTGCAAGATACAGTGTCAAGCAAAATATGTGAAATATAAAAATTTATTGTTGTTTGTATTCATTGGCCAATTCAGAGTTTGTTATTTGTCAAAATATTAAGTTAGTAATGTGATCAATATTATATTAAAAGTAATTTATTTTGGTGTCTTTGATTGTATTAATATAAGATTTTAATTTTTAAATAGACGAAGCCCTTGAGGAAGTCAACAAAAAATTGACGAAACGTTGGGTAGAAGTGAAATAAAAAGTTTTTATTGACATAAAATATATTAGACCAGATTAGCTTAAGTTTATGAAATCAACAACATAAAAATTTATTATCAAAATAGGTGTTCGTATTTATATTAAATGATTTGAATCTTTAAAAGACCTCATGCCAGTCACAACACTTTAGGGAGAATAAGAATAAAATAATGTCTTTAACAAGATAAAGAAGTATATTTTTAAAAAAGTTTCTAATTGAATTTCTATATGAAGACAGAAATATTAAGAAACCATAAACCATAAACTTTACTATTTAATTTAAAAATAGCATGGAAGATTTATTAACCCTGCGACTTTTGTAATAAAATATATTTACGTTTTTCGGTAATTCTTTTTTTCCCACTTTTTTTTAAAGAGAAGTAGCACTTCAGGCAACAATGTCTACTTAGTCAAGTACCGTGCTACATTCTTTAGGAAAAGGATAGAAAAGAGATGAAACAGGTGGTGAAAGTAGAAGGATATTTGGAAATTAACTGCCGTATAAAGACAGCACAGCGACCTGTGACTATGCCTTCATCGCTGAGCAGCCCCACCGACAGTCAATTTTTATTTTTGTAGTGAAAAAAACCAAGCTAAGACACTACCTACTAGCCTACAGGGGCACCTAAATACATACTTTTCACATCTTAATGTAATCTGAATAAATCTACTTTAATGTTAAGGCTTTTTCCACTGTTTGTGTGTCCTTTTAAAATAAACTTTCTTTAAGGTATAACAGAAAACATTAGCTTTAGTCTCTTTCTTTGACCAAAATCTACAATTATTGAGCAAATGGAATTAGAAATTTGAATTAAATTTTGTGATCAGTACTATTGGAGGAAAAACAGTGCCGATTAAGTAAATCGATATTAAAATCTGCAGTGATGATATTTTTGTTGACCACACACATACGTTAATCTCCTTCTCCCAAAAGTCTGGTAATATGGTGTAGCCATGTTTATTGTTTGTACGTTTTAGTGTATAATATTTAGTGTGTAACGTTTAATATACCGATGCTTTACAATTATGTGACCACTGTCGTCTTTACAAATAATTTCGTATTACGAATAGTTATTAAGAATAATTTCCTAACGATGAATCGCTGTTAAATACAATAGTGGTCACACAAGTTTTAAAGCATCGCTATAGTAAATATACACAGCAAACATGGCAACAACACATCCCCAGACATTTAGAAAAGTCAAGCACTAAAGGAGACTAAGACACGAGAAGTTTCATAATAATGTATTGCAGTTAAACACCACACAGTGGTCACACAAATGTAAAATATCACTACACTAATTGTTATATACACACACAGTTGAAAAATGCCAGCCTTGACCAACTATAATATGCATAATCTGGCTTAAGCTAATGTCAAAAGTTGGACGAAAAGTCTGTCCAATGTTTAAGCGAACCATTGAAGACTTTTACGTAGTTATATTGTACTTACATGAATATAGAAATTATTATGTAAAGTTGCACATTTAACTTATTCGTACTTTTACAAAAAAAAAAAATCATTCTAAATAACTGAAATTTATGAGCAAAAAGGCGTTTAATAATCAACTTTTGTATACTTAATACTATCCTTATACAAATTTATAATTGTTTGTTAATAGTTTTAAGAAAATTACGAAAGAAAAATTACACATATATCGGTGTATGTATTTTTTGGGCCAAAAGTACTAAAAATGCAACTGTGTGCATCATTAAATTTATAAACAATAAAAAATTAAATTTTATTGCAAATTGTGTGTTAAAAAACGGAAAAGAAAAAAAATGTTCCTTTGAACTGCCGTTATAATAAAACGCGTCTCTTTTGTCATATAAACTATTTTTTCTTTGTACATTTTCTAATAAATTCAGATAAAATATTTTTTGCCCACCATTGGAATTTGTTTACTAATATATCTATAACACAATGCGGAATGTGCGATCAGTTTCGTACTTCGCTTATGCTATTGACATTTGACGAAACTTGACGAAAAGTTTTTTAAAGTACATTATAGTGCGCCACATATGATTATTAGATATTTGCACAGTTGTTTAAGTTGGCTTATGCCTGCATATGCATATTATAGTTAGGCCTTTAGCCATCACAATTATGTTATATTATTTTTTTAATGGAAAATAATTTTTTCCATATTTGAGAAAACTATTTTAACGCAGACTTAAGATTTAATGAAGTTTCTCATTGTGCATCCCTTTCAAATAGTAAAAATACCAAAAAAAATACATTTGTTTCAGACGACTTCCCCAGTGGCAACCTTTAAGTGGTGACATTAAAATAATAATATCTAAAACAAAAGTTTAAAGCGATTTATTCTTTAGTTTTTGTAGAATTAAATTGTATTGTGTGTGTCTGTGCATTCGCATGTTTAGGCAAGAGCTCAAGCTCCGCTTGCAGTGCACATACAAAATAATAAAATTAATAGTCAACAAACTGTTTGTATAGTTAAACTTAAGGAATAATGAAATTTATAAAAGGCATCCCTTAAAAAGAGGGAATTGGAAAGGCGCGAGTGTGAGGAATCGAGATGTATAGGATACGAAATGAGGCCCAGAGGTTTTATCAGAAAGTGAAACATTAGACAGTGGATTTCTGTACTAACATTTCCTCCTGTAAATATCAACAAGGAAATCTAGTGACAGAACAAGAAAGTGTGCTGAGAATATGGAAGGTATATTTCCAGAATTTGTTGGTATTTGAGAGAAACGACAATGAGAATACGATTGACCCAATCAATTATCAATCAATCAACTTACTTGTACAATCTGATTGGTTGAACGCATGCCCGATGATTAGATTCTCAGCGTGATATGGCCAGTTTGCAAAACAAAGGAGACAAATCAGTATGTACCAATTATAGGGGCATAAGTCTGCTCGCCATCGCTTATGAAATCTAGGCCGCAATATTGCGTAAGCGACTAAAAGCAAGGATCAATGAAATAATTGGCGCCTACCAATGCGGTTTTAGACCTAGAGAATCCATTTTAGATCAGATATTCACATTACGCCAAATTCTGGAGAAAATGCACGAAAAGCAAATCAACACATACCATCTATTCGTCGATTAAAAAGCCGCTTTTGATAACCCGATTAGAACAAAGGTGTTTCAGGCTATGTCTCGATTTGGAATTCCAACGAAATTGAAAAGTCTTTGCCGGATGACGCTAACTGATACAAGATCATAAGTGAATCAGACAGGGCGGCTGTTTATCGTGCGACATATTTAACATTGCTTTGGAAAAAGTCATACGCGATGCGGTAGTTAATAGAAATGGCACTATTTTCACCAAGAGCCACATGCTCCTTGCACATGCTGATGAGACATGGACATCATTGCTAGGACATTGTGAGATGTAACTGCTGCCTTTGCGGGGATTGATAAACAATCCTTAAAAATGGGATTGGCAGTTAATGAAAGCAAAACTAAGATAATGGTTGCAACGAACAGGAAATCTACTAGATTAGGTGAAACTGTGAACGTTGGCAGCTATAACTTAAGGGTTGTGGAGGAATTTGTGTATCTCGGGTCATCTATAAATAAAAAGAACATCAGCCTGGAACTACGAAGAAATATAATATTGGCTAAACAGGCAATTTAAAATTAGAGCCCTCATTAGAATTACAAAAATAATACTCTATAAGACACTCATTCTACTCTATAAGACACTCATTCTATATGGTGCAGAAGCATGGGTACTTGCGCCAGCAAATGAAGCTGTACTTGGTGTATTCGAGAGAAAAATCCTTTGTAGAATATAGGGACCAGTTCGTGTAAGTGGAGACTATCGTCATCGTATAAACCATAAACTATATGAGCTGTACGCTGACAAAGACTACTCTGGCTAGACGATGTTGTGCGAATGAGTAAAGAAGCTCCGGTAAGAAGAATTTTTGAATATAATACACAAGGCGTCCGGAGGAGAGGACGACCAAAACTCTTAGACCTAAATGTTAGAAATTGGAGAAGGAGCGCAGAAAACCGAAGCGCAAAAGATCGAAGCGCAGAACACTGAAGTGCATGGAATGCTATCCTCTCTTCGCCCACCAGGGTTGTATATGGCAATTTAAGAAGCAGAATTAAAAAAACATTAAAAAAATAAAAAACTTGTTCGAAAGATTAGTACGAAATTTATTCTAATATTTCGATATATTAAAAATTAATTTCTCTGTCCTTCAGTATATATGACAAATTCTTAAAGTTCTAAAATTATTTTAGATACTAAATAGACAATTTTTCTATTCACTTGCTGGCTTACGGCCAGGCCAAGGACCCCACACGTTTTTTTATGGAGATCAGAAAAGCAGTTAAAACATTCTATACCTTTTAGTACTTGTCTTATTGAACTCCACTTGACATTTTCTCTGGAGAACTCTTCTAGAGTCAATAATTTCATTATCACACTGGGCAGCAAAACAACAAACATTTGCAAAACAAACGAAAAAAAATCGATTCATCACTTTTTTACTGTTAAATGAGATCTCAAACCGCTTTTAATAATAAAAGAATTTTTAAGGAGTAGATGTATGTAGCAGAGAGTTGTTCAACAACAACAAAGGCACACAAATCTTGCCTTTTATTTGCAAATGATCAAACTTTCCCACACACTCTCTTTTGTTGTTCATTTTAAAGCAACCAAACAACTTGCAGTTTGAACACTGTCTTATTTTCATCATAGGTAAGATAGGAATCATACTTGTCAACTCGTGTACTTGCCTTTTCCACTCATCACACACAATTTTGAATACAAAAAGCAAGAAATCATTGTGTATGAATTTGTTCATTTGTTTAAACATGTTGTATGAGTTAATGAGAATAAGAATGTTTGGATGCAATGAATTTACTGCAAGCTTTTCTCTTGCCTTGTTCATAATTTGATGTGTACAGCGAAATGAATATGATTTTTAATCATCATTAATTTTTCTTTATTCTTTAAAATGAACAAAAATTTTTGTGCTGAATAAAATCAAGAAAAATCGTGATTTTGAAGTTCTCTGGTCTGTAGTGTAAGAAACAGTGTATGTTGATGAATTATTTTAACTGACACTGTTCGTTTTAAAAGAACGTTTAAAAAAATTAGCATTTTTTTCCTTTTGGCCATGTGCAAAGATGTCGAGAAAAAAAATATATTTTTTTAATAAATAAAAGTCAATGGCATTTTTTGTTTGTCGGTCTTGTTAATTTACAATAAAAGACCGGTTTGGGTTTGAAGTTGAAGTACCAAATTTTCTATACTCGATTGATAAACGTATAATAAAAAATAGAGACGACTAAATGACTGGTTTTATTTTAAAGAATCTTTTGGATTTGTTGATATTTTTTTTTTAGTTAAACTTTTTAATTTATTTTTTTTTCTAGTATTTGACGCAAAAAAATGGGTTATTTTTATGTAAATTATTAAACTACACCTTCAAACTATATACAAACATCTTTAAATATTTTAAATATTATTTTCAACTTGATCACTTGTCTCTTACTTGTGCCTGCTTTTAAAGAATTCTTATGGACGGCTGTAGTTAATATTTACAGACCATATTTTTTAAGAAGTTTCGCATATAGTTTTATTATTTAAATATCTGCTTTAGGTTATTGTGGGTTTTTTTCTTTAATTTTTAGTATAAATTGCTGTTTTAGCCGAAATAGTAATTTAGTTTACGATTTGTCGTTTCAATCATTAGATTCATTTTTTGTGGATTATGAAACCGTTTAGCAGTTTATTACTAGTTCTTGGTATTTTGGTCGCTTGCGGTCAAGCCCATAATATTCAAAAGCGTTCATTGGGTAAAGGTCTTGGTGGAATAATAAAGGCTAAACTTAATTTGCTTGAACACCTTGCTGGAGGTGGTCATGCATACAGTGGTGGATATGGCGGTGGCGGCTATGGTAGCGGTTATTATGGTGGCGGTTATGGTGGTGGTTATGGTGGTGGAATCCACGGCGGTGGTCACAAAGTAACTGTTGTAAAGGTTATTAATGAAGCTGGTGTAAGCGGGCATGGCCACAATCACGGCTACGGCCATGGTTATGCAGGCGGCTATGGCGTTCACTATGGCGGCTATCATGGCGACGTTCATCATGTCGATCGTGGTATCTCTCACGGAGTCGTTCATAGTGTACCTTATGTTGGCAGTTATAGCGTTGCTCCAACCGTCAAGGTCATCAAAGTTTTACATTCCGGCGGTGGTAATTATGGTAGTGGCTATGGTGCTGGCTATGATGGTGGCTACGGTGGTAGCTACGGTGGTGGCTACGGTAGCTATGGCGGTGGTTATGCCAGTGGTGATGGTTGGAGTACTAGTGGCTCATGGTAACTTTGATAATGATCCAGTTCTATTTACCAAAAATTATATTCACAAATTAATTTTAATATTATGGACTAAGATAAATAAAGAAAGAAAGGTAATAGCTAAAATTACTAAATAACACAAATTAAAATCCTAAATGAATTCGTCTCTTAAAATAAAATGTATATGTGTGTGTGTATATTGGTTTGGTTAGCAATTTAACAGCAAGTAATAAGTACAAAAAATCGCATCGATACAACATTATGACGGTAGAACAACTACGACAAAATAAACGACAGTAGGATATTGTTCTAAAAAAGTCTTATCGGAATAACGTAATAAGCTACTAGCCTATAAGAGATATCGAGACAATTGTATTTAATAAATTGAGTGACAAACATCAACTTTAAAAATCACGTATTTTTTATATAAAAAGTGTATATTTTATATAAAAGTATAATTTTGAATATTTTCAAACTAATGGTTCCATCTTTTTGCATTACCAATTGTAAATATTTTTATTTGTGTTCCTGACTTTGGTTCTTTAAATTCTTTTTTAAAAAGTCTTTACAACAACTTAATCTTCTTATTTTTTCTGGCTTTCTGTTCTTCGATTTCCATTTAGAATATTTGTTAATGGAATTAATTTTTTATATTTTAAATTTAATTAAAATAACCTGATTTTTATCAATATTTTTTGATTCGTTAAGATTTGCATTTCTAATTTTGTCTCACATCACTTCTTTACATTTAAATATGATTTAGATGAATGAGTTAAAATTTAAATTTATTTAATGGTTTATATTCATGTTTGTAATTTAAACTCTAGAACGTTACCAATTTATATACAAATTTAGAAAATGTTAACAGCTACTTTAATGCAATTGTTAATGGAAATAATCTGTACATATATAAATGAAATGGTCCACGTATGTAATTAGTTGGTGTGAGAATGGCTGGAGCGATTTGGCTGATTTTTGTTTTATTTGACTCGAAATTTTCAGGAGACGGTTTGTATGAAAAAAAATTATAAAATTTTCCGGAAAACTTAGAAAATTCATTTATTAATTTTCTTCTGTCGTTGTTAACAACACAAATAATTTATTCACAACTCGACATGTTCGTTCGAACTGGTTTGATGAAGCTATGTGGTTGTTTGTGTGCTAATGAGTTTGCATACGTGCAAACACACGTATCCATTCTTAGCATACCCTAAAAAAACCCGTAGATCAAATTAAAAAACACAAAAAGAAACAAAATAAAAGACCAAATAAAGAGAGGAAACATCTTTAACTACGGCAAAACCAAACACTGTTCTAATATGTCAACAGTCAAAAATGTATTTTTATGTTTGAAAAATTTTTTTAGTTCATTACTATACAAAGCTGCCAGATCTTTTAGAGATAATGCCGTCATAATTTTGGGAAAAAAATCTTACTTTATTTAAAATTCGCAATAAAATCACATGTACAGATGCACGTAAGTAGATTGCATGTATTCAATACTCTGAAATATGTATATTGTATGGAAAAAATAAAAAGTTAAAATCCTTTGGTGAATTTGTTTTCAATTTAGTAAAATATGCATTTTAAGTTTCATTTTTAAAATCTTTTTCCCTTGAAGTGTATAAATTTATACCCAAAAAAATTTAATTAATAAAAAATTGACTTACACATGTACATATCCATACATACGTTTTAATAAACATCAGCTTCGCTTATATAACAGAATTTGCCAGGAGAGCCCAACAAACATGATACATTTTCAATAACTAGACTTTATTTCGCAGTAATTTTTCTCCGTATGAGAAAATTTAAAGAGCAACTCGAAGAACTAAAATTTTTAACACTTTTTACGTAAGTTTTTAAGAAAAAGTATTAATTTTTTTTTTCACTTTTCTATATTGAAATATTGTATTAAATCATGTTAGTGAAAACATAAATAAATCGTTTTCACTTCTCAATTTTTTTACTTAGCCTACGTTTAAGCTTTAAAAATACCTAAACAGTACTCAGTGATTTAATTATGACGTGTTGGATAATACTAAAAGTGAAAATTTGAATATATATTTTACATACATATGGACATATGTATGTATGCACATTATCCGTGCTTTAAAGTTTTTCGTGCGATTTGATTCACATAATTTTAAAATTAATAGTTTTTATAAGAGAAGAAAAACCTTGATATATTGAATAGTGAGGGCTTTAAAATATTAAGTCACCGACAATTACACTTCACTTTGTAGTTAAAAAATAATTTTTTACTCAATGCAATTTTAACGATACATACACATATATATATATATATCGCTTATATGCTGAAAAATCCAATATCAAAATTCTTTTGCTCTAAAATTTTATTGCTAAAGTGAAAAATAAAAGCTAAACTTCGAACGATTTTGTTAGCAGTCAACGTTTCTTAAAATTTGAATGATTATCTACGTCTATCTATTCTTATATATTGTTAGACATTGGCAGTGGAAAAAACCGACTGAATCTACAACAGGCCAGATTTCTTTTCCAATGGGCTCCTGCAAATTCACAACGTCTGAAGACGAATTAATTGCAAAACTGTTCATATACATTGGTCAAAATTACAGCGATTACCTTTGGTTAAGTGACAGAACCATTTTAGCTGCAAAAATTAATACGTTGATCAAATAAATTTAAAAATCCAGAGCTTAATTAATGGCGAATTATGTTCGTATAAATCGATTGATTCAACCTGATAATATTGTTACTAGATTGGCTATTAAAACGCTGATGCCAAACGCGATTAAAGCAATAATAATTATAGGAAATTTTGTACGTGAAGAGCTGCTTATTCCAAGAGTACCTATCATACCAAGTGATTTACCATTTAAGTTTAAACGTATCCAATTTGCCATTCGCCTTGCATTCGCAATGACGATTAATAAATCCCAAGGACAATCGCTAAAAGTGTGTGGGTTAAATCTAGAATCCTAGTATTTTTCCCACGGGCAATCGTATGTTTCATACACCGTCAGCACTGTTTATTTTCTCTCCTTTCTCTTTCGCTTTAAAATAAACTATATGCTTACCTTTTTTATTTGTTTTTTTTTAATGAATTACCTTAAGAACTATTTAAACAATAAAATGAAAAAAATTTTTATCGTTTCTTCATTGTACTGAAAATTTTTTTCTAACTCCATAAGAAATATTAAGCATTAGCAAATAGTTTCCGAGCAAAGCCGGGTCGTACAGCTAGTTTTTTATAAATATGTTCTGCTTTGTTGGAAATGACTGTATAAATGACTGTAAAATTTGCTGTCAATCCAACAAAAAAAATCTTTGAAAAAACCGTTGGCTTCCCTAGAAGCAAAAATGTATACGAGGGTCGAAAAAAAAACTTTAAGTTTTAACAGCCGACTATCTTTTAAAAATTTATTCTATTAACAAGAATTTTCCCATTTTTTAAAGTTTATAACTTCTCACACACATGAGGCATATAGAACGCCCACATTAAAATTCAAGGTAGAAGACATGTCAGCTACAGTCTTGCGAAGATTAACTACAAGCAGTTTAGCGGCTTAGAAAGTACGGAGTTATTTTGTTTTTCAAAAGACCCACAGGAAATGATCTTTCAACAAGAATTTTGTTTTCCAAAAAAAAAACAAATACAAGAAAAAAATTTATATTAAGATGATTCACGTTTTTATTGTATTGTGAAGAGAAAAGTTTCGAATTTCTGAATGAAAAATGATATGTAGAAAATATCCATTACGACCACGTTGACAGATATCGATTCTTTCATTAAAGTTTTTAATCACTTTTTGGCAAAATGGCGGTCTTATTTCGTTAATCACACCATGAATTTTCAGTTTTAAGGCTAAAAATGATTCGATTGGCTCCGTAAAAACTCTGCCCTTAACAGAGCCCCACAAAACATAATCCAGTGGTATTAAATCACACGAGCTGGCAACCAATTTTTAAACAAATTATTTTGAAAAATTTCTATACAGCTCTAGATATTATACTCATAAATATTGTTTCATATTCTTGTTGGAAGGTCTATTTTTAATCTGAACTTCATTAAAATAGTTCTGCGCTTTAAGGCATGAACAAGCATTAAAATTTGCACATTTATGTGTGATAAAAAAGTTGGGTGGCAAGTGGGAGGTTAGGAAGTAAATTGGCAGAATGTGATAGCATTAACGTCAGTACCTGGCTGCGAGGCCCTAATATAACGATGGTCTTACCACTGATTGTTTGAACCACAGCCACCACGTTACTCCCCGAGGGTCCTTACCAGTAACTCAAACAGAACCGTAGCACTGCGCGCAATTATTTCCCGTGGTATCAGTGTATGTATAATAAGTCACTGGTCGGACTTCGAAAGTCCTATGTCTCCTCCAGTTTCTGGCCCCTTCCAGCCCAAGCGACTGGTGTCGCCTTTTACCTCCAAAGACACATGTCAAGATGGGGAAGATATCCATCAATACTGGATGCCCCGGAGAGACACCCAATTCTAGAATCGCAATTTTAATGGTACCAATACCGTACCACTTCGACAGAAGTACGCTGATTTCAGAAAATTTTAAAGCACTTTTGCAACAATTCTTCGTTTATCTCGTCAATGCAGTTCCGAATTTCATCTTACAGAGCGTCAGTTGTATGTGGGTTGTTCACGTAAGCCCGGTCTCTCAAATAATCTCAAAGAAAAATAATACAGCGGCGTTAAATCACAAGAATGAGGTTGCCAGTTGAGATCGTCAAGTCGAAAAATTACGCCACCAGAAAATTTATCATGCAATAACTGTATTGTTGGGGTAACAATTATCATGCTTTGGTAGCATGTGGAATGTATGAGCCGGTGATGCCACCTGACCACAAACCGTACAATATACTCACTTTCTGTGCATGTAGTGGTTTTTCGAGCACTGTTTACATAACCGCATAATGGAAAGTGAGCGTTTTAGAATAAAATTTTGTTGAAAAATGCGTCGTTTTCGTTTAGTTTTTCAAACAGCCAATTCACAAACGGTTAACACAAATAAAGATCGATTGGCTTTAATTTTGAGGCAAGTTAAACTTTATAAGAGTAAAGATGAAGATCTTTATGCAAAATATTGCGCAAAGTGCCTCTAATGATAAACAGTTTTTGCATCGACAAGTTGACGTTCCAAATCTATTCCCAACATTTTGCTCTATATCGGCTATAATTGCAAGGCTACGAGCATACTGTTTTAACCTAACGTTTAAATGACGCACATCGGTCACAGGAGGAAAACGAGGAAAACTGCTGAAATTTAACAAGTGATGCAGATAACTTTTCACCATTTTGACAGTGACTTTCCTCAATAAAATTCTTTTTTCAAGAACGTAAAGTTCCATGCCTAAACTTTGCCAATTAAATAAATGTCAAAGGATACCAGCCGAAATCTTAATATTTATCTTGACATTCAATTTACTTCCGAGCCCATCTACTAGTAACGAATTTCTTTTAATAAGTAGGCCACATTTCATTCCAAAACAAGCCGATAAATACTTTCAACCAAATGTTCGATCAACAAATGGATTTAATTTCAAATTTCTATAACAGAAATTAGGCCTGCGAACATATTAGTTTTCGTCAAAAATGTGTTCCTAAGGTTGCTAAATTTAACTTCAATAATTTTTAGTGTACAACATTAACCTGGTGCTTTAAACAACGGACATATATAGCGTACTTTTCAAAGAACACAAACGTTTAACTTGTTTTTAGCATTTGTCTATGTGTACGCAAACCAAATACCGTACACAGCGATTATTGGCTGACGAATACAAACACTTAAAAATCATACTGATTCTTCTTTAGCGTACTTTAGTGAACTTATGTATTCGGTAAAGTATACAGTAAAAAATAAAGCAAATACTCAAAAGTCCTCTAAAGGAAACTACGCAAACACTAAAAACACTTCAAAGAACTTAACGAAACCACTAAAAGTTTACTACGTAAACTGTTAAAAATCAGTACAAATACATAAAAAGTTCACTAAAGTACGCTCAAGAAAAGATCAATAGATTTTAGTGTTTGTGTTCATCAGTCAGGAATCTTTGTCTACGATATTTTGTTTGCGTACACATACACAAACGCTAATAAAAATTTTTGTGCATTTTGTATTTCTTTGGGAAAATTGTGTTCGAACATTGATCTAAAATAATTTTTTCAGAATACGAAGTAGTTATCAAACCATGTAAGTATAATAAGTAAACCAAGTAATAATAAGTAATAGATAGTTTTTATCTACAGTGTGGCAATCTCTTAATCTTTAAAGCCTTAATAAGAAATCACCTCTTTTACATATTTTTAGTTCAATATAAAACTACATAAATTTCAAATATTGAAAACCTTTAAAAAGATCTAACCTAAAAATATGTTAGAAAAAATATTTAATAACTGCAAAAGAATATTTAACAAAACTTGTTTAAAGCTTTTCAAAAACCAAAAGCTCTTTTGACCAACAAAAATAAAAAATGTTATAAACTAAAATAAATTAAAAATTTAATTCGCAACTAGTTAGTTGAGTTTAAAAATTAATGTATCAAAATTAACTTTTGCCTTCCCATTAACGAAAAATTTTTATGAAAAAGGATCTGAAAGTGTTGTAAAATATTGCAGATTGAAATGATGTCAAAAACAAATATTTTAAAAAATTCATATTTTTTTTTATATTTTAAATATATAATATTCAGGTGCCTCCCCATAATTTGTTAAAAATCGTGGTTTTAAGCATTAAAAAATCTCATCTGTTTTACTTTAATTATTTTTTCTTTTATTTTATTTTTAATTTTGAGTTTAGTTTTTTTTCAGCGTTTTGCAACTGGAGGCTGCAGTGTTGCCCACTTTGTGAAAATTTATGAAGTTCCTTTTATTACCACTCTAGAAATACCTTAAAATCAGATATGTATCAGAGGAGCACCCTTTTTTTAATTGTTACACTTTATCAATAAACTAATTTTCAAGCACAACGTTGCAAGAAAAGCATCCAAAAATATTTTAGACATGAGGCAGTTCGGAAGTAACAAAGAGCAATATAAAAATAGAAGCAAACATTAAAATTTTATTTTATACTCATAAAATATTTATTATTCAAAAATTTACAAGTATTACTCTAGGAAAAGCATATACATATGGATGTTTTACTGCTGCTCATACAGCTCATCTGTCGATTTTAACCAAATTTTGCATAGAAAACTTAAGAGTCTTATATCTCAAATCAAATACCAAATTATATTGTTACCTTTATTTCTTTTAATAAACGTTTTGATATATTGAGTTCTTTTATTGCAAAATAATAACACAGCACTTTAGAGTTTTAAATACGCACAAAATAAACACAATGGTAACTTTACCGCTCTAACATCTAAAAGATGCTTTAATATTTTGTTGTATTTTCCCAACGATGTTTCAACTTGAATTACTTGCACAGCAAGTGGTTCCTAAATATCTATTTTAAGCGGTTCTCGCAATACAAACATATTTTGCATTTACATCACTCCATATTGTTGTTATTATCATCATTCAGTGTAGACGCCTGTTGTGATGTCTGTTATTTTGTTCTGCGTTAGTTTTTTTTTTTGTTTTCTGTTACTTCAATTATTTCGTAAAATTTCTTACATGCTTGTTGTTGTTGTCTTGTGTGTATAATATTTCTTCAAAACCACACAGTTTTTAAAATAACAATGTCATTTCTTAAGAATAATTATTTTCTTTTAAAACTTGAGCAAAACATGTTCGTAACAATGTTTCAACAGGACGGCACTACGTGCCACACAGCCGAAGCTGTGTAGTTTTGTTTATAGTATTTAAAACAAAAAACAAAGTTATTTGGCGGGCGGACCCTATATATTTTAGTTCCATTTTTTTGCATTTTCCGTTCTTCTATAAACTTTTTAAAAATCTTTTATTTTCTCTATTTTTCAAATTGGCTATAAATGGAAACACTTATATGCAAAAATGAAAATAAAAATAATTTCTTAATGGTTACTGTGCTTTTTTAGAAAGCATTTTTGAGTTTTGTTATCTCTTAGCTTTGTCGCTAAAATCGAATTTTTATTTAATAAAATGGGTTAAGCTATAAGACTTTTGAGTTTACTATGCAAAATTTGGGTGAAATTTACAGAGCAGTAGTGAGATGGTCATATGGATATTTTTCTCTACAGTAATACATTTAAATTTTTGAATAATAAACATTTTCTAAGAATATCCTAACATAGTTATGTTAAAAATGTTAAAAATGATTCCAAATAATAAAATCTTTTACAGCAAGAAGTTTGTTTTTTAATTGTGGCAACACCAACCACCCGATAGTTTTGACATTTAGTTTTTTGACGTATTCATAGTAGATGCATTGGCAATTGTTACAATGAATTCAATTTCGCACGAAAATCGCACTAAAATAATTAAAATCCACTATGAAAATGGTGGTTCTGTTAAAGTTACTTTTCGTGATTTTTTGCATCAACATAATCGTCCATCTGAGATCTCTAATAAGCTTTTGGTCGTTAAATATTAGTCCGGTTCGCTTGCAGCTGTAAGCCACAGTGTTGAAGCAAATCCAAATTTGTCAATTCGTCGACGTTCTTAACAATTGGGGTTATATGGCGAATTTTGCGTAAGGATTTGACTTTTAAGACAACGAGTGCAGGAATTGAAGCTAGACGACCATTTACATCGCCATTGATTCGCTCAATGCATTTAGAAACAACCTGGAAAGCTCAATTTTACCTGCCAGAGTATGTCAACAAGCAAAATTGACACATTAGGGCTTCTCAAAATCCTTAAGCCTTTACATGCTGAACATAGTACGCTATGTGGTGTGGAGGCGTGATTGCCCGTATTTCGTTTTTTGTTTTTCAAAGATGAAGCTAAAAATGCGGTAACGGTGGATGGATTAAGCTATCGCGAGATGCTAACAAATCCATTTTAGCTTATTATTGAGGACATTGATATTACTGACATTTGGTTGCAGCAGGGTGGTGCCACATGTCGCATAACCAATAAAACAATAAACCTATTGCAAAGCAAATTTCCCGGTCGCATAATTTCACGACTATCAGCAGTTAAGTGGCCAGCCAGATCGCATAATTTAACACCACTGGATTATTTTTTGTGGGGCTAAGTTAAGGACAGAGTTTATACGGAGCCAATCGAATCAATTTCAGCCTTAAAACTCAAAATCCGTGATATGATTAACGAAATAGGTCTGTCATTTTGCCAAAAAATTATAAAACACTTTAATGAAAGAATCGACATCTGCCAGTGTGGTGGTCGTGGTGGACATTTTCCAAATATCATTTTTCATTCGTGATTGACGAATATTTCCGTTCGCAATTCCATAAAAATTTGAATCCATTTAATCTAAATATATTGCTTTATTTTGTTTTAGAAGCCAAACTTCTTATTAAAAAACCCTTTATTACTAACATTAATTTAAATTTGTTTTATTTGCCAAAGTATAAGACTTTTGCTTAAATTTTATTTGAAGTTAAAACAAAACCCAAAATTTGCTAAGGTCGTTTGTTTGCTGCAATCTAAACAAATTTACATAATTTTAAATTTAACATAAACTTAAATTAATTAAAAAAAACACAACACCAAAAATAAGCGAGTTAAGTTGATGTTGAATAAATTATTCTAAGATGTAAACAAAAAGCCTTTAAATACATACAAGGCCAGTTGTAAAAACCTATAAATGTGGGTTAAAGATCAAAATAACAAAACATTTTTCATTTAAATTTATAATGAAAACTTAATTGAGAAATGAGAAAATTTTATAGCTCTAATGCTGCTCTATAACTTGACACAACGCCTAACAATTTTTTCGATTAATTTAACTATAACAAATTTCATTACGCTATACCTTAAACATGGCAAAGTTACCTTTAAGAACTAATCAACAATTATTTTTAATTAAATATCTGTAAAGGCAGCGGTAGCAATGGACTTGTGCAATATTGGCATTAATCCATTGAAATGCGGAATTGAAAACTTTACTCAATGTTGTTGCATCATAACAACAATAGTTATAACACAAGAAAAAATGCCATCATAAAAACTTTACTTGCAGTAGCTAAAAATAATTCAAATGTAGATCAATCACCTACAGGTGCTGCCTCCACTGCTGTTGAGATTGATGGCTTTTCATTAGCTTGGCATCGTTGATTTACAACAGCCGTAAACTTAAGCAGTACACTGCAGCAACAATAACAATACATGTTGTTTATGAATTAAAATACAACAGACAAATTCGTTTAAATAAATATTTATTTTTTTTTAATTCACAATATAAATTTTTCGTTTTTTTTGTATGCCATATTTTTGGCGCCCAATCTTATTAAAATAATCTTTCGGCACAGGTTGTTACTATGATGAACATGAGTATTTTGTCATTTCTTAAACGTTTATATCAAACATTTCCCTTTTAAAAAAACACAAAATAGAATAGAAAATGTTTTCAATACTCTTAATTCATTATAACGGCTAAAAGGACAATAGTCAAATATTTTATAAGCCAATAAAAGAACATCATATTGCCAAAGCAAAAATATATGATACCAAGTTTAAAGTGTTTTAGGTTTTGCGCGATAGCTGCATATCTGGCATCCCTATATGTTATCCTTTGTGACAACGTTAACGTGAGTACCTGACCGCGAGACCCTAATCTGACAGTGGTCTTATCACTGCTCTAAAACGTCATAGTCGCAACTTTCGAGTGCAATGTAGCCAGCCTATGCTCCCACTTCCTGCCGAAGAGTTAGAGACTATCTAACTCCTTGTCCTGTTGACTGCACAAGCTAGGACATTGGATGTTAAACCTGCGTTTACATCTTTTCGAAACTTTCTTCGATTAAACCAACAGCTACCGCCACTTTGCTTCTCAACCAATAAGTGGAACAGGACCGTAACCCTAGCTAGGGCAACTACTTCCTGCGGTACCAGTATATGTCTATTAAGTTCACTGGACGAACTTCAAGAGTTATATATCTCTTCCAGTTTGGGGTCCCTGCAAGCCCAGGCGACTGGTGCCGCTCTTTACCACCGAAAGCATATGTCAAGACTAAGTGTCCCCGAGGGGATATATATTGTTGTGGGGGACTTTATCTAAGCAAATTCATTTTGATTGGTTATGTTACTTTTCGTGTTCTACTTTCTTAAATTGCTTAATTAAAATAGCTGATTACGTATTCAGCCATTCTGTAAATTTTATTTTGCATTCAGCTACTTTTCGTTTTTCTTTTTGTATTTTTTTAAAAAAGTTTTTCTTCTTTAGAAATTTAAATACACGTAAACGTGAAGACGAATAAAATATTTATTTATTTATTATTAATATTCACTAGCTTATGACAAAATAGTTCGGGTAGAGTTGATGTTGTATTTTTCTCGATAAATTTTCGGGTGCTGGTAGGGAGTTAAAAAATAATTGTGGTTTTGTTCATTTCGGCCATTGTCCAGGTAATGTCTCCTTTTAATAATAATGAATGAAATAAGTTATACTTTGCCACAAATACTACTAAATTGCGCGACGAATTTGTTTTAACCGTTGAAAAAAGTGTTTGAGTTGTTGTAAATCCGATTAAAATTTCATGAATTTTATATTTTCATCATTTCAGAAGCCACTTGTCAACAATAATAACAAAATCTACAGTTTTATGATTTTTATGGATTATTTTATTTAGTTCTAAACATTTGGAGACATAGGCCAATGATAACGAATAAAAATCATTAATGCTCTAATAAAGTAAAGAAAACAATATTAAAACGACGTATTAAAAATAAAGAACGTAAAGTAACAAATTTTGCTAATTATTTTGAAATTGAAAACTCTGACATGCTTAGAAAAGCATTTTATATTTTAAACATAAACATTTTTTGGCACTATTTTAACTAATTAAGCCAAATAATACACCTTATGGCTGTCAATCTTAATAGTTGCCTTAACAAAAAAGCAAACCGCCTCATTCAGCTTTTATTGTGAAAAATCTTAATATATAAAGACACAAATACTCTCAGTTACAATTGCATAAAATAAGTAGTTACTTAAGACTCATGACGGCATGCTTAAGCAGATTTCTTTGTTAAAAAATAAAAAAAAACAAATGCAGATAATTATCTATACATTTACATATTCTACTTGAATTACTTTAAATAAACGCCCACAAAAATAAAAACAAAATGAAAAAAATTGAAAAATTATGCTTAAGAAAACCACAAATTTAAATAATAGATAAGTATATACAACGTGTTTTAGGAAATAACAGACAAACTAAAAATGTTTGAAATACGTACACTATTACTATTGCCAACAATGTTCAAAGGTTAATTACATTGAATTGAACCAAGACCAAAAACAATTTTATAAACATTATTTTGTTGTGTGATAATTTTTATTTTTTAACCAAATCCTTGAAACGCATGGAAAATTAACAATAAGCAATGAAGTTTAAAACAATTGGCTAATTAAAAACAATACTCATTTATTGGCTAATAGGTTTTTTTTTTTGTAAATGCTCATTTTTCATTAAGATTTAATTTTCTAAATTAATTTGGATGTCTGAGTTAAGTAAATTATTTTTTAAAACAAATTTTTCTCAATCTCTATAATTTAATTGTAGCCAAATTAACTTCTCTAGATTGTTTTTCTATGGCTGTAGCAGTTGTTATTTTGTTATTTCTAATGTGGAAATATTATGCTTCTTCATCTTCATTGGCATGATACTTGTTCAATGATATTTGTTCTCCTTTCTCTTCATTTCAATTAAAAACTTTAACATTCAGTTAAACTGTTGGCTTTTTGAAATCAGGAAATATCCTTGGTTGGTGGTATATAATTTATTTTAACCTTCAACACTGTATTATCAGATTATAATTTATTTCTAGCCTGCTATTATTAATAACTTTGTTTACAAAATTCTAATATATTTTTCTTCAGGAAAAAATTTTTTCCTGAAGAAGCTTTCCAAAGGAAAGCGAAATATTGAAAGAAAAAATATATAAAAAAGATCTTAAAAAAGAAAAAAGATATTTATTAAAGATAAAAAAGATCGTTTAAAAAACTGTAAAAATTCTAATATAATAAAACAATAAATGGTAAATTAAGCAAAAGAAATCTATTCGTAAACCTTACTAACTTAGACTCTGCTATTTTATTCTTGACTCCATATAAACTGTGTCCTTAGCATAGCCCCACAAAAATAATCCAGTGATGTTAAATCACACGATGTGGCTGGTCACTTAACGGCTGATTGTAGTGAAATTTGGTTTGCAATAAATTGACCGTTTCATTGACTGTATGATATGTGGCATCAACCTGTTGAAACCACATGTCAGTGATATCCACGTCATTAACAATAAGCCAAATTGAGTTGGTAGCATCTCGCGATAGCGTGATCCTTTGATAAGGTATGGCACGAAGGGCTGAAGTAAAAGATAGGACAGAATTTGCCTATAAACCTTAGCCAAGCGTAGTTGGATTACCCCCTCGACCCTTAAACTTTAGGTTGCGTGAGGTACAAAAGTTAATCTCTGAAGTAAATCCGAACAAAGCTCCTGGTATGAACGGCATAAGTAACAAAATGTTGAAGGAGCTCCCCAGTATTGCAGTCAAAATCATGCTATTAATTTTTAATGCCATTTTACGGCTTGAATACTATCCTGACCACTGGAAGATTTCTAAAGTTAAAACGATTCCAAAACCGGGTAAAGACATAACCAAAACCGAGTCATATAGGCCCATAAGTCTATTACGAACTATTTCAAAGGTGTTCGAAAATTTGCTTATGGATAAATTGTCTCCAATGCTAAGGGATAGTGAGTGTATCCCAAACCATCAATTTGGTTTTAGAAGTAGACATAGCAAAATTGAACAAACCCATAGATTGGTTCAGGTGATAAGAAGGACTTTAGAAGAGAAGAAGTATTAATCATCTATTTTTATTGATGTTTCTCAGGCTTTTGACAAAGTTTGGCATGAAGGACTATTTCTGAAACTGACCACTCACTTGCCTTGTAATATAAGCAACCTATTAAAATAATAATTGGACGAAAATTTTCTGTTGTTGAAGGAAACTTTGTTAGTGTATCCAAACCAATTTCCTCCAGGCGTACCACAAGGTAGCATTCTTGGACCAGTTTTATATTTGATATATACCTGCGATATGCCTGTAAGTGAAACTGTCCACACTTCTACGTTTGCTAATGATACAGCGTATCTAAGTTTGCATGAAAACTCCCATCAAGCATCCATAAATCTAACTCAGTTAGAGTTGTGGTTAAAATTATGGAGACTTAAAGTGAACGTTCAAAAGTGCATTCATGTGACCTTCACCCTGCGAAGAGATAATTGTTCACCCGTTCGAATCAATAATCACATTGTTCCTCACCATACTTATGTGAGATATCTTGGTATACATCTTGACCGTCGCCTTACATGGAAACATCATATTGACTCAAAGCTAACACAAATGAAACTTAAGCTAACACAACTACATTGGCTAATTGGCAGGAACTCAAAATTTAGCCTAGATTGTAAGCTTCTAATTTACAAGAATATTTTAAAACCGATATGGTCTTACAGAATCCAACTTTGGGACACTGCCTCAGCTTCAAACTTGGATAGAATCCAACGTTTGCAGAATAAAATTTTACGGTTGATAACTTCCGCCCCATGGTACATCAGAAATTCAAACATACATTGTGATTTAGACATACCGCTGGTGACTACAGAAATCATCAAATACGCGGGCAAATACTTGATGAAGCTTGAAGATCATCCTAACCCCCTTGCTTGCAATATCTTGGATTATAGTGGACATAGCCGATTAAAAAAGAGGGATACCGCAGCTTTAATCCTCAATGCTACAGACGATACATCTTAGAAATATTTGCTTTGTTTTCTTTTATGACAATTTTCTTTTTTACCCAAAAGGTTAGGCCTAACATGGTCAGGTCTTATGTAACTTTTTGTAGAATTTAAGATTTTAATACTTATTGTTAGTTCTTTTCGTAAAGATACAATAAATAATTATTGAGAGTTAAAACAAAAAAAATAAACCTTAGCAACTTGTTGGATAACTATTTGAGCGGTCGAAAATTTGTCGTACGACAGGCGGATTTTATGAGTTCGCCTTAGTTCGCCAATTGAAGCAGGGGTTCCCCAGGGAAGTATTCTTCGACCACTCCTCTATCTTATTTCTACATCTGACATGCCAACCGATGGTAGAATCCATACTTATATTTTTGCTGGAAAAAGTTGGAAAAATGGTTAAAGAAATGGAGAATAGCAGTCAATGAGCAAAAGTGTGTTCATATAACATTTACCCTGTGTAGGCAAATATGCGCACCAGTTACAATTAACGGTCAAATCATACCTCAAAACTCGAGGGTTAAATATCTCGGCATTCACCTGGACAGGCGTTTGACTTGGAAAAACCATATAGATGCTGACTCAATTAAGACTAAAAACAGCTTAAGTACAATGGCTGATTAGAAGAAACTTTACACTGAGCTTGGACTGCAAACTTCTAATATATAAGACTATTTTGAAACCACTTTGGTGCTATGGTATTCAATTATGGGGCACTGCCTCAGTGACAACTGTATAAAGAATACAGAGGAGACAAAATAAAATCCTTCGAATGATCATAGCCGCCCCATGGTATATCGAAAATTCCAATATTCATTAGGATCTCTACGTTCCCTTGGTAAGAGAAGGGATTGTTAAACACTCACTAACTTATAGAAACAAGCTTGAATATCATCCAAACCTCCTAGCCCACAACATTCTGAACGAAAGTGGCTACAATTAATTGAAGAGGAAGGACACCTTGGCCCTTGGCCGAATTTGAATAAGATGCCTATAATTTAAGCAAATAAATTATCTTCGTGAAATATATATTTTGTCCAGCAGTGGCTGTTCTTAATTGGAAAATTCTAGTTTTAAGATCTGAATACTTATTGTTAGTTTGAAATAATTTTGAAGAAATATAAAAAAGAGAAAAAAAATCAAGAACAATAACAGACGTTTTGCATGATAGCGCCTTTAGAAGTAGAACAGCACGCAAAATGCCAGTTATTTCAGCCAAGAGTCGTCAACTTCAGCTTAACTTTGCTAAGGCACATTTACAGAAGGAAATGGATTTTTGGAAGAAAGTTATATTTATCAATGAAAGTAAGTATACTATTTTCGGGAGTGACGCCTGAAACAAGGTTTGGCAAAAACCGGACACTGTACTTTATTCTAAAAATATTGTATCTACTGTAAAACATGGTGGGGGCACTGTTATGGTGTGGACAGCTATGGCGGCATCTGAAGTTGATCGATTGGGTTGTGTTGAAAGTGTTATAATATAAAACTGCCAGCTGAAGCCATCAGTGGAAAGCTTGGGCATGGGAAACCAATAGGTTTTGAAACAAGACAACGATCCCAAGCATACTGCGAATATTGTTTGAGACCGGCTTCTTTATCGTGCACCACGACAGATCAATATACCTCCCCAATCATCAGACCTCAATCCAATTGAGCATATTTGAGAGAAGTTTTAGAAAAATCTGTGCGCAAATATGATATCAGAAATAATAAAACACTGCAAACTGTCCTTATCCGGGCATGGTCGGAAATTGCGCCCGAGAATTTGGTTATACCTATGCCACATTCCTCTTCAGGCGGTTATTGAAGCCCAAGGAAGTCCTACAAAATATTAAAATTATATTGTTTTTTTTATTTATTTAAAAGAAATTAAATATTGTATTCGATTTTCAAAACTGTTTGTAGACTTTTTTCCTATGAATTTTTTATACCTTTTGTTGTTTCTATCATTGTTATGCTTTTGAATTAGACTTTCGCTTTATAAAGACAATTTCTTTTTGGTACTTTTACTTTTTTCATGCAAACGCTTTATTGATATGCCTAAAGACTATCTTAAAAATATCAAATAAGGCGATGTATGTAGAGTTTTTTCCTTAACTGAATATAACACTGCTGACAACATTATTAAAATTATATTTTGTAATTGATTTTGATATTAATTAATTTAATAAGAAGTATGAAAAATATAAATTGCCTTCTCACAATCTTTGCATTCTAATTTGATTTTCTTCGTTATTTTTTTTTCTTATCAAAATGAAATCATCGACTACTTTAAATATGCTTTGGTGCTTAAAATTGTACGCGAAAAAAGATTTATTGCAACAACTGTCATAATACTTGAATATGTCATTGTCATAAATATTGCTGCATAATATTGAAATCTAAACACGGCGGGTATTTTTGTTTTTTGCTTTTCAAGCAGATAAAGCAATTTAAGTTATATCCAATAATTCCATATAAGCAAAAATTGTTTAAGTTCATAAAAAATCAATTGTATATAAAATGTTTGCAATGAATTTTAAAAATTCAATACATAAGAATATTTTGAGGTAAATTTTTAATTTAAGTTTAGTGAAGCTATTATTTCATTTGAGTTAAAGAATAGCTTCAATTTAATTTAACAACAAAATACATTATGATCATTAGAGATTTGGCTTTAATTCAAACCGGAACTTTGATACAATAAACACACACAGACACACACACGCAATTAAAAAATATTTTTGAATAAATGTTAATTTAAATCCAAACAAATAGTGAATTATTAGAGAAATAAAACTAATTATTTAAAAAAGTTAAATTGTGCTTCATTATAATAATTGTTATAAATCAATATAATTTTCTCACATCTACAACCACAAACATGCAAGTGCTTGTACTACAATTAATTCAATAACAAATGTATGAGATTCATGTCTTAATACCATCCCAGACCATGTTATTATATTCAAATTTTTAGCATGCCATGTCATGCCAAAACAATTACAAAAAAAACAAAGAAAAAAAAAACATCAAATATTAACGTAGACTCTAAAAGCTCTCAAGAATAGTTTAATCATAAATTGTGTTTTAAAGATCAACACTTTAGCACACATACCTTTTAACAAAACATTTTAACTTGTATAATTAAGGCCTCTCTCATGCCTGCTCGGCTATGCAATAGACCGACCAACTACAAACAATAGAAATAAGTAGCGCTATATTTCAAACTGAAGAAGAGACCTCGCAAATAACTTGTCTTTACTTACTATGGCGTTATCATCATAACGATCGTCATTGTAGTTAGCAATAATGATGAATATGAACACATATATTACAGCTAACGAATAATATATAAATTTTTATTTTTTCTTTGCTATTGTATTCGTAATTAATCGTTGTACAAGTTCTATGGAATAGTTGATGGTCAATATTACTTTTATTCGTTTTACTTAAATTATTTGATTGTTTTACGAGGGATAATTCGTTAAGTTGGCAAAAGCTGATTAGTTAAATAGGAAACAGTCTCCATTAACTATTGATGCTGAATATTTTCATATTTTATGTATTTGCATATGTTTTTGGATATTATGTTGCTTTCCGCACTACTGGCATTTGCTGCCAGAACGACATATCTCAGAAAAACTTGAAGTGAGATAAAATACTTTATGGTTTTAGTATTATGTTGTTTATATTTTTTCCACCAGCACCCACCTTTCTGGCTGTTGTTCTGGTATAAATGGCGAGCGCCTTCCATGTCAAAACATCATTTTCAAGTCGTGATACAATTCGTACTGGTGAGTCAGTGTTCGCGTTTAGGTAGTTCTGTTGTTAAGTTCGTATCTATCCATTTAGGTAGAATGCCAGCCAACTGGCTCTTTATGCAAAGTAAATCTCTCTTTTATTATTATCTAGGTACGTGTGTCCGTCTGAGGGTGTTTTTCGTTTGTTCATGAGTAGGAGTAGTTTTAGTCGTGCGAAAATTGTGGTCTAAGGTCGTGTTTACCTGTTCGTTTATAATGTCAAAATTTTTGTTTGTAGATTTCCATGTTTTCAAGAATGTCTAGTCTTCGTCCTTTTTTGCTAGGATGTAGTAATGTCATACAATCATCTATTTCCCTTTGTGTGTGTGCGTAAGTGTCATGGTGTAATGCAAAGTTGGAGTCTTTTTTTCCGTTTGTATAAACGTATGTGTTCTGTAAACCTTGTTTTTAGTTTGCGTCCAGTTTGATTGCAGGTAAAAGGAAGTCTGATACTCTGCTGGAACTAAATTTGTTAGTTGTTATTCTCGTTGTTCTAAGATTATGTCTCAGAGCATTCCATTCTTTCTTTGTCAAAAACTTTAGTTTAATCTGTATATTTCTGGTCCTATTAAGTAAATGTGTGCCGTCGTGTTGTATCGGTTGTCTCTTTGTCTGCTTTATTTCTCTTTTTAGTGTTGTATTGTCTAAAAAGTTTATCGATGGTAGTGGGCTTAATTTTCATGAATTCGCTTTAAAAGAAAAGCTATAGAAATTTAAGTTTTAAACACGAAAACCGCACCATTTTAAACTTTTTATATGATCAACGGCAATGCCTTGTCATCGACTTAAAGCTGAAAGTTATATTAAGTTCTGAACTTAATTACGACTGCACCTCATCTACAATAATTTTAGATTTCAATGAAATCAGAAAACACTCAGAAAATCATAGAAAATTTCATCAATCTTATTTAATACTCTCTAAGTATAGTCAAATCCATTGACCCACCTATTTAAGTAACATTTTCGAATAATAATTAAGTGACATAAATAAAAGTAAGCGAATTAAGGATTCAAGGTTCTCCAGCAAACATCATTATGCTTAGCACACGGCCTATACTTGCGATAAGTGTGACATATTCATCTCAGCAAATGTATGATTGGAGACTATCTTGAGAATAGAGTGCTGATCTACAGCACGACCAGTGGCATCAGGAGAATGGAGATTATCTCGAGAACTGCGCAAGGCTCCATATTGGGCCCCGATCTATGCAACGCAAGCTACGATGTAATATTAAAAATGTAGATGCCTGAGGAGACATTTTTATTTGGATACGCTGACGATATTGCGGCGGTCATACAGGCGAGGACAACAGAGGGCGCTCAACGTAAACTGCGACAAGTCATGTTGAACTACCTCGGAGTAAGACTGGATCCAAGGCTGACATAATGGAATCAGATCCCACACTCAACAACAAAAGCGGCGAAGATAGCGGCACAACTCGGCCGACTTATGGCGAATATCGGGAACCCAACTCAAGTAGGCGAAGGCTACTGATGGAGACCTTCAATAACATTCTACTATATGGGAGTGAGATATGGGAGATATATGCAGAGAACAGCGGCATTGCGGGTCGCTTCTGCTTACCGCACTGTATCCGCACCTGCTGTCCTCGTAATAACGGGTATGAGGCCGATAAATTTTTAGGCGATATAACGGGAAAAAATTTACTACGCTACATGGAATAACTCCCTAGCAGCACCCGAAGTGGCTGCCATAAAACGGGAAACCATAGAGAAGTGGCAGATGCGATGGAGAAGTGAAAACTATTGGAGATGAACAAACGAAATGATACCGGTTTTGGATAAATGGATATGCAGGGAGAACGGAGAGGTAAATTTTTACTTAACACAGATGCTATCTGGTCACGGTTACTTCTGTAAGTACCTCCACGATATGGGGAAGTGCAGTATTTGCTTCTGCATTTACAAGGAGGATGACGATGCTGGCCACACCTTCTTCAAGTGCCACCGCTGGTATAAGGATACCCCGCGGAAATGGAGTGACAAACTGGACGAACGACAGCAATGAAAATAGGGGAGAAAATGGTTAGCAGTCGCGAAAACTGGACTTTGCATGAGGAAACGTGACCTGGACATGGTGACGATGACCCGACACTGATCTAGTGCTTAAAGTGGCTACCTAGACGCGGACTTAGTGGGACAGGGCCATACTTGCCAAATAGGTATCCTCCCCGAGATCTGCGAAAACGGTGCCGGGCAGGTCAGTATATCCCGGACTTAAGGTGGGTCTTTAGCCGGTAGCCGCAACGGAGTGCGGCATACGGCAGAATGACAATTCTCGCCATATACGTGACGAATTTTCCCATCTTAAACCCAAAAAAAACTATCATTCTTACTTGTAGACCCCAGTATCCTACCCCCCGGGGGCACATATATATGGTCTTTGAAGAAAGCAACAACTTAGACCTGTGCAACTGGCGTAAAAAGCGAGCCCAGTCCCCTGAAGTCAGCAGGGATACAACTGGAAACTCCACTTTATTTCCACGGGAATCAGTAAGCAGCAGAGTTCGTTATTTGTCTCTTTAGACATTTACTGTTCTCTGACTGATTATTGAGGTTGGCCCCTATATGGTAGTATCGTGGTGGTTGTGGTTTCGCGGCCCCATAACAGTGAATTGCAGCCCTGCTCTGGAATCATTAAAGTTGCAACTAGGAAAGACCTGTTGCTAGAATTAGTCTTCGGCTTCCTAGGACTAGCATGACGTCCCAAATTATGCAGCGGTTTGACCACCTTCTGATTAAGACAACATAGTCAGGCGCAGATGTAAATCTAATCACACAGACCCCAGTATCCTAATGAAGAGAGCGTGAGTAACCTGATCAAAGTACATAATTTTATGAATGCGCTGTCAATTAATTATAAGGAGACGTCATTTAATAATTTAATTTAGTTTTTACTTTTTAAAGTTATAAAAAATTTAATAAATATATTAAAGTTATAAAGATTAAAAATATTAAAAATATATAAAAAGTAAGAAAATTAACAAAATTAAGGAATGCAACAGAATGGGCGTTCTGTTGCAGAAAATCTATGTTCTTTGTTTGGGCCATTTCCAGTTTTGCCGTGATTTCGGGAATTTTGAATAGCCTTCTGTTTAGCGTAGCGCTTGTGATCAACTCTAACCTAATAATGTACCAGAAAAAGCACTAAGAGGACGGATCTGAACTATTTACTGACTATTTAACTGGATTTTTACAGTTTCCTTCTCTTTATGAAAGTCTTTAGCAATGGCGAAATTTTCACACATTATTTTCACAGTATGCCTTTTGCATTTCCCTTTCTTTTAAAAGTTTGGTATTGAGATTGATTTCAACAAATCAGCTTTTAGTCTGTCGACATTCTATCACATACTTAACGAAGCTCTTCGACAAATGTCATTTGATGAAGCAAAGTGAGAAACACACATTCCGTACGGATACATTAAAAAAATATTATATTTTGAACTGAAAAGTACTTAAATAAAAGTTTTCAAATCTTTTTAATATTGAAATAATTTAATAACAGTGTTGCATTTTGAGGAAATTTTTGCGAAGAACTACAAAAGTACCACTGTTTTTTTAATTTTAAGTTTTAAATTTAGTTCATTGATTCCATAAATTTCAATTAATATTTTTTAAAAATCATAATACGAAAAAATATTATTTCGATAATACAAACAATACAAAAACATATACAACCGAATGTTAGTTCGCACTATAAAATATTTTAAGATTTTTTAGGCATTTGAGAGGCTTTTTGTTTTGTTACAGTTACAGGGCTTAAACAATCTTGGATTTGAATATGTTCAAAATTTAATAAAGCGAAGGCGTTGTTTTGAAAAAAATTAAGACGAAATCGTTAACACCGGTGGTTGGCCACTATAACAAATTCATAGCAGTGAGGCGAGTTATAAAATTGGCAACTAACTTAAAAAAACACTTGTAACTAAATATAAACTAAATATAACTACGTTGTAACTGAGAGTAAATGTACAAGACAGCCGACAATGAGACTGCATTAAATTCTCATAAATAAAGACGACGACAGCAAATGCGTTTTAGCCAAATTTGTTTGATTGCTAGACAGCCATTATGTTTGTTCGTAATTGTGTGTTATAAGAATTGTTAGAATTTGTGAATGTAGCTTTAAAGATAATTTCGTATAACCGGTGGAGAAGGGGTTATATGGACTGGAGGCTATGGTATTGAATAGCGATTATACTGTTTTATCTTGTTTTTTTTTTTTTGTTTTTTGTTTCTTTTAGTTTCCAGCATAGTGTTGGGAAAATAAAAAAACATTGTCAAATTTAATTTTTCTTAAAGTCTTCTATTGCTGTGTAGTTAGAAGCAGGTATAAATAGTTGTTGCTAATCTTCAGCTGGTATTAGTTAAAGTATTTCAATCTAACTAATAAGAAGTGCTACTTAAGATTCGATTTGAAATGAGACGTTGCATTGCTATTCTTTTGGTGGGCTTAACCGCTCAAGCTTTAGCAGGTTTTCTGGGTGGTGGTGGCGGTGGTGGCTGGTCTGGTGGCGGTCGTGGTGGTGGTTGGTCAGGATCGGGATCTAATGGTTGGTCTTATGGAGGCGGTGGAGGATGGTCTGGTGGTAATGGAGGTGGTTCTAAGATCGTAAAAGTTATTAGTCTGGGCGGTGGAGGAGGAGGTGGTTGGCCGTCGGGAGGTAGCAGAGGATGGTCTTCAGGAGGTGGCGTTGGCTGGCCTTCTGGAGGTGGCTGGAAATCTGGCGGTGGTGGTTGGTCCAATGGTAATAGAGGATGGTCATCCGGCGGTGGTGGCTGGAAATCTGGTGGTGGCGGTTGGAAATGGTAGACATGCGATACAAACAAAAAATGAGAGGCTAAAAGCAGTGATAACAATTTAAATAAAATATAATTAAAATTGTTTATAAACTTATGAAATTGTTATGAATTAAACAAAAAACACACCGCACAAATTTTGTTTTGAAAAAATGGTGCTTAAATTAAAGTGTATGTATGTGTAAATAAACAAAAAAAAAACAAAAAACAACAACAGCATTAATTAGAAAATAAAACAAAGTAAATAATTATATTTTTTTATAAAAAGAGATTGTTTTTTTCTGTTGAGAATTATGAATAAAAGTGCAATTAAAAACAACTTGTGTAATACAATTGTGGGAATCAACATATATATTAAGAAATATAAAAAGAATTGAAATTGTTTTCTAGATTTTTGGATTTAAAAAATCTCATAAATAATGCAATAGTTTCAATAATAATAATAAATAACAATATGGTAAATATTCATTTAAATGGGCAATAAATAGACTTTGATTTACAAAGCACTAAAATCAATTCAAATAATAATCATTCGAGTGCCTTTTTTATCACTGATATTAATGAAATACTAGTCCCAAGTATGGGCCGGGATTTTATATTATTTTCCAGAAATAGCCGACTATGTGCAACACATTATCTAACTTTTTCAAAATAAGAATGCTTTTTAAAAAGCAAAAATATCAATGTGAAAAAAATCTAAATAATATTATAAATAAATAAAATATATTTATTTATTTTATCTATATTTAGTTTATGAATTCAAGATCCCTACCGACATTAAAACAGTAAATTATAATATTACATAAAACTTAAATTTAGTTATTTATTCAAATATAAACGTAGATAACATTTAACAGCATAAACATTTAAAGAAATATCAATATGCTTATAAAATTTATTAAACTCAGTACAAGTTCTTAAAAGCTGGCTATAGAGTCAGTATAATTTGATCTGAATACTTAAACTGCCCATAGGACGAAATGGAATGTTAAATAATATATTGCTAATCAAACAATCTGAACAGATATTTCCTTTTATTTAATTTAAAACAAAAGTTGCATTTAACATAAATCTTCGACTTTTTACAGTTAACAGCTTTATAAGAGCAAATCTGCTAGTGTAGGATGGTGGAATTAAGGGATTCCATTGTAAGCTTTCAAGGACAAAATATCAAGAATTGCTTTTTCATCAATTCCATGCTTTAATTATGGACTTATAATTATGGACTTTATAAATTGGATCCCAATTTATTAAACCATACTACAAAATAGGTTTGAAAAGAGTAATATAGGTTAATAAACTCCTTCGCCCAGGGTTAATAAATCCAAGAACTGCGCCTGCTTTGTTAGTGACTAATGAAATATGCTGTATAAAATTTAATTTAGATTCTAGTAAAATACCAATATCTCAAACTACATTCGGTTTCTCAAGTTTCTAGCCGTTTAAAATATATTGCACGTTTACATGACATCTTTGGAAACAATACATGTATTTGCACTTTTTTAAGGTTCAACTCCATAAGGTTAATATTACGCCAGGATCTAAATACATTTAAGTCCTTTTGCAGGAGTATATGATCAGCGTGACATTTATATGTTAACAATATTTCCACATTATCTGCATATAACAGAATGGCATTGGATAGATCATTAATATACAAGAAAAAAAATTAGGACCCTGATGGCTACCCTGGGATAAACCAGAAAAGTAAAAAAAAACTTCCTTGGAAACAAGCGTGTTGAAACCAATGTTTTGAATTCTGTTTGCCAGCTATGAATTAATCTACATAAGTAAATTGTTTTTGGATCCCATAAGGTCAAGATTCCTCATCAGAAGTTTGTGTTTAACCTTATCAAACACCTTACTAAAATTGGCGTAACTAACATCACTTTGTTTTCGTTGAACAAATCCCCGATTGTTATTTCCAAAAGATGAATAACAGTTAAACAATCTTTTATAAAATCATGCTGAGCAGGAACCAATAAAGATGATATTTAATGGGAAGGGTGATCAATTAAAAGTTTAGCTATAGCATTAAGCAATACATCTGCAGTTGGAAATATTATTCCCATAAGCAAATTTAAATAAGAGAATTCTTCCAAAAAAAAAATAATCCTTTCATATTTTAGAAAAATAACTAAATTTTAAATAATATATTGAAGAATATTCTAAAAGGTTTTGCCAGTGCCATAGCACATTTGTTAAGAATGCAACTCGGAATACCATCCTGACCATATTTATATAAAAATTTAAGCTTTTTTAAACAAACTCAAAACTGTTGATGCATCAAGAAATGGAATTGATGTAGTCCTATATGGCACTTCTGATAGTTGATAAGAACTGGATTCATCAAAATCTTTATCAGAATAGTTTTTTCGGAAAACAAAAATTTTTTTTAATGTTTTAAGAAAAAGAGTGCATCATGAAAAATTAAAAACTACCATAATCTTGGAGACACTTCTAAAATAAACCAATTTTTCCATAATAATCATGTCAGCATTGACATGATTTTAGTCTGGAATATATAATCAGATGATTCAACCATAGGGCTGCTAAGTGTAAGTAGAGGAGTTAATTGATTAGCAGATTTACATGGAGATGAATTCCTCAAAAATCACTTTTCCGGAGCTACTGCTGTTGAATTATATTCTACCGACTGCTTATATTCCGCACAACTCTATCATCAGTTATACTGTAGCTGGCTGGTCGATTTTGTTATGACATGGGATTTTTTAATTTTGTTTTATATTCATAGGTGTAAGTAATGTAGTCAGCAGTTCTAGCTTTTCAACAATAAAACCTGCAATCCACAATATTTTGTTAATTTTATTCCTAGACAAAATCTTTTGGCTATTTTTCGTGCAGTGAATGATTTCGAAGAAAGAGGATCGATTAGCTCCATATAGACTGTGTCCTTAACAAAGCGCCACAAAAAACTAATCCAGTGGTGTTAAATCACACTATCTGACTGGCCACTTAACTGCCGATAGTCGTGAAATTATGCGAATGGGAAATTTCGTTTGCAATAAATTGATCATTAGCTGTGTGACATATGTCACCATTCTGTTATACCACATGTCTGCGATCAATAATAGGTCAAAATTGAGTTGTTAGCATACCGTGATACCGCATTTCTTCTATTTGGCTACAAAGATAAGCAAATCTTTAGACGTGGAGTCAGTCTCTTATCTGAAAAATTTTTAAAAATAACATTTGCAAGTCCATAATTTTTTTTTTTAAATACTCATGAATTCATAATCAATAAATTTTTTATTACTGACAGTAAATTAATTATTTGTTGAAAAAAAACTTGTACTACAAATCATACAAGTTGAATTCTTATGTCTTTTTTAATAATTACAATCAATGCATTTTTAATAATGATTGAATTTAAATGTAAGAATAAAAAAGTAATTGTTGCGTTTATATACACAGAAATAATTTTATTATATTTTATATCATAAAATATACATACTTTGAATATAAATTAAAGTATTAATATGTTTAAACATTAAGTTGTTTTCAGAAACTAACACATATTAACCAATCATAATACGACAACTTTTTTTCTTTCCTGCTTTCTGGAAAGCAAATCTGCATGATGCATTTAATCGTGGCCTTTTGCCATTCTGGTTAATTCCATTCCATCTATTTTATTCTATTCTACTCCATTTTCTCTTATTATGTTTCAGCGGTTTACTCAGACGTTTCGATCTAGGAAATATACGATGATACTTTTATTGTAGCACGCATGCAGCCCATGATATCTAAGGACATCACAGATCTGTTATTGCTCAACGCCATTTGTCCACTTAAGAAGCTACTATCCTTGTACGACTCCAGTCTTGTATATACCCTCAAATACTTACACATTCCACTATGCTCCTGAATGAAGGTTACAAAAAGCTACAAGCAACATAATCCATCTATTTAATATATGTACTTCTATGTCGTTCATAATCACAATTAACTAGAGAAGTCACTCCGCGGACTAAGAACGGTCATACACCATCGATAGATGCTAAAATGTATTTTCAGTCTGCCTTACACACTTGTTTTCGGACTTGGTAAAATTTCTCGTGTTGAGTCAAATTAAGTTGCAGGTTCCATTTCTGGTGGTGTTCTTCCGCCAATTCTTTTAAGTACAACTTTGTAACTATATTTCCCCGCAGCTCCCGGGGAGCTGGCTTCGTTAATGGTTACAACTATGGGAGTATCTGATCGATAGAATCTCTAACTTTCGATCTTGATTAATAAAACAATTTTGGCAAATGCTTTTGCTTAACTTTTATTTGGGTACGGTTTTTCGTCGACCCTCGTCAAATTTGGTTTGTGAACAAACCGGTTTTGGCCGTTTGCCATCTTCAGTGTTCTCTTCGTACTACTTTTCCTTTTGTTAAGTTAATCTTACAAGCTTTCCAAAACTGTACGATAGTGCACTTAAATAAACTTAAATTCTCAGCCGTTTTGTTTTTGCTAACGTTGGTCAACAGAGTTAAGTTGTAAAGTTATTTCAGTTTTAGGGCAACCACTTCCCAAATATAAATTTGTCTTTTGATTGAAAGCCATTTCAATACTTAGCTACAATAATAAGTTATCTAGGCAAATCAACTAACAGCTGGAACATAGCCACAGTCATTCATTTTCGCCGTTGTTATAAACATCTAATGTCATATAAATATAAAAAGACTGTGTTAAAAAAGGCAACAATGGCGATATGATGAATCTTATAATTTTTTTTTTGCTGTTGCTCGAAATGTTAAACTTTATGTAAAAAAATCTACACAGATTTTTATATAAAATGTTTACCATTTCGGAGGATAGTGAAACTGTAGGAATTCACCACTGCTATCACCTGACATATGATTTTACTGTAACATCAACCAATATATGATATCGCCAAGTATAAGAGTATATAGAAATAATTTTCTATATTGACTGTTTTCGTCCGAAATAAACAAAACACATTTTATATCAAATAATATTTTAATAACATAGAAAATATGTGTTAAAATGAGTTACGATTATTATTATCTGAGTTCATAATGTTTTACACTTTTTAGCATTTACCAGCCGCCACCATGTTTTCCTCCATAGCTACTACCACCATGACCACTATTGCCTCCGTAGCCTCCCTGATTAACAGTAATACGGCCATAGCCTTTGCCAGCTGATCCGCCACCTTGTTTACCAGCCCAGGGATTACTATAACCTCCACTAGAACCGCCGCTATATCCGCCACCTGACCTACTACCCTTACTAGCCCAGGGATTGCCGCCGCCAATTCCACCACCATAACTACCACCACTGCCACCTCCATGTTTACGGCCACCACCATGTCCTCCACTGCTACCATATCCTCCTCCACCGATTTGGATACCACCACCATGGCCACCACTGCCACCATATCCTCCTCCACCAAATTGACTACCGCCACCGTGGCCACTACTGCCACCATATCCTCCGCCACCGCCACCGCCACCGAGCAGACCCCCGGAAACAGCTACAACTGTTAAGCAAATTGCAAAGAGTAACACAAAAGCACGCATTTTTCAACAACTTTTTTCAGAACACAATTTTTTTTCAAGTACGTTAGTTAATTTGTATTCCAAACGATTTATCAGAATCGACTGACTTTAGAAATCACTAACCATTCAGCCTTTATATACGTTTTTCAATCTTCTTTGATATTAAAAACTTAGAATCTTCTATGTGTTGTTATATGCACATATAAAATCGTATATTTGGTGATGTTTAACAACTTTTCCCTTTTACAGCAATTAGTCAAGTGTATTCTTTAATAAAATTTATTACAAATTTTAAGTTTTGTTTCATAGCATTACAACATTAATGATCGTCATTAAATCCGTTCATTTTTTTTTTGTTATTATTGTTCAAATAGTTATACTTCAGTTGTATGTACACGATTTTGACATCGTTGCTTTAATAGTTAGATCACAGTATGATTTTACATTCAATTACAAAATGAAACAAAAAAATTTAACAAAGAACTTCTATTTGGAAGTAAATGAATATTCCCAAAATTATAACACAACTATTTCAAGAGTTGATTTTTCAAAGTGAAGAACTAGTGCGGTAGACTACTTTCAAATTATTCACCAATGCTCTTTATTTTGTTTAGCAATTTAAGTAATTCGAAGTATTTCATACCAAATGAAAACTAGGTTGCCCTTAAAACAAGCTTTTGGATTTTATATAATTTCATATACAACAGATAGCACTTTGCACTGAATTCACCATTTTTTCTTTCTCCAAATCATTAAAAAGCCTCTAAGAAAATGAGACTGCGCCAGGAAGAAGTTGAGACGCTATCAGTGAGGATCACAGACAGCATCATATGTGTTATGAATACATTCGGAACCACTCTCGACTGCGAAAGCAAGAAAATATGCGAGTCTCCGAGATGATGTCAGTTAACGGCCAGAAGTCACTATTCTAGAATAAAAGCCAAAATAATGACTTGATGATGAGAAAATGATCAGTTTTTGATCTGCACGTAAGAACGTAATGGCATTGAATAAGGACTTTTATATTTCCCATATAGAAACCAGAACTCAAAATACTACTCTCGAATGGAAAAGCTAGAAAATATACAAGTCTCCGAGATGATGTCAATTAACGGCCAGAAATTATTACTTTAGAATAAATATCGAATCAATTGCTTGCTGATGAAACAAACATTTGAAAATTATCAGTTTCGGTCATCACATGCGAACGTAAGGGTATTGAAAAATTACTTCAATATTTCCCACATAAAAACTACAACTGAAAAGCTAACAATATGCGAGTATCCAAGATAATGTCAGCCAACGGTCAGAAATCACTGTTCTAGAGTAAAAACCAAATCAATAGCCTGATGATGAGTCGAAAATTTGAAACTTAGCAGTTCTCGATCTTAATATTTTCCATATAGAAACTAGAACTCCAAACGACTTCCAGAGTTTTGAGTTTCAATCTAACATTGGTATAGTGACTTTTGTTCACTTTGCTTAGCCTAATGCAATCGCTTTAAGAATTTACGATGAAAATTTTTTATTAAAATCTTAAAGAAATTATGAAATCATTTGTAATATCTAATTTCATCTTAAACAGAAAACTGTGAGAGTCCTTTATGTTTTATTCATATTAAACGCACTCAAAACATTTTCAACTATATTTTATTATCACGGTTAAATCATGACTTTGCAATTATATTTTCAGATTTTTCAAATGGATTTATAATTAATTACTGCCATTATTTTTCATACAATATGTAGAAGACTCCACACAAATATACGAATGAATGAATGCAGCAAACACTTTTTATGAATTTCATAAACAATAATTCATAATAAAAATACAATAATTTTTGTAGTTAAATATTTTATTAAGGTATTAATTAAAAACTGTTAATAAAAATAAAATCATAAGTACATGTTATACGTAAATCTCAATTTCTAACTTTATTTTTATTTAAAATATTCAAATATCGTTTGATGGCTTTTCAGCTTGATTTTTATTAAAAATGTTTGTAACAATTTGCTAGAAGTTTCCACCAAAAAAATAATTAATCAATTTAAGACACATGTTCATGCAATGGCAAATGCACGGTTTAGGGAAGCAGATCTTAAGTTTAATAAAGGGTTTTTCAACAAGAAGTTTGTTTTCTCAAACAACATAAAACAAAAAATTTAGATTAAGATAATTCAAATTTTTATTGTATTGCAAAGAGAGAAGTTCGACAATTTTAAATGAGAATGATGTTGGCAAATCTCCACTACAACCAGGTTGGCAGGTGTTGATTTTTTCATCAAAGTTTTTAATCACTTTTTGACAATATGGCGTTCCTATTTCGTTACACACATCAATTTAATTTTTAGTTTTAAGGCTAAAATCGATTGGATTGGCTCCGCATAGACTCTGTCCCTAACATAGCCCCACAAAAAATAATCCATTGGTGCTAAATCATACCATCTGGTTGGCCAATTAACTGCTGATTGTTGAGAAATAATGCAATCAGTAAATTTGGTTAACAATAAATTGATAAATTGCATGCCTGTGTGACATGTAACAGCGTTCAGTTGAAACCACATGTCAGTGATATCCATGTCTTCAATAAAAGGCCAAAACTGAATTGTTAGCATCTCGTGATTCATTGACCGATACCGCATTTCCAGTCTCATCTTCGAAAATAACCAGCCCAATTACGGCTCCATATAGCGCACTATACAGTGACACGTTGAACATGCAAAGACTTCTAAATAATCCCTCTAGGAATTTGAGAAACCCAAATGCTGACATATCCTGATAAGTGAAAATAGGCGCCGTCGGAAATAATGAATTTTTTAAAAAACCAGCCGGATGAATTTAACGAATATACGGCCGGCGATGTGAATAGTGGGTCGGCTTGAATTCCTGTACGAGTTGAAGCTTGTAAGGCTCCAAAGACAAATCCTTACGCAAAATTCGTAATGTGACAATTTTGGTTCCCCCCGGGGGCACATGATAGTCTTTTTGGAACCTACTATTCCATTTAGACTGATGTCTTGCGGGGTAAAAGGGAGCCCAGGCCCCTCAAAGGCTAGTAGAAGTCACCTGGACAATCCACATATTTCCACGGGAATCAGTTGCCCCAGAGTACACTATTTGTTCTCTTTAGACAATGATGTGCTCTGACTGGTTATTGAGGTTGGCCTCTATATGGGAGTATCGTGGTGGTTATGGTTTCGAACCCTCGTGAGAGTTTGTGGGTCGATCATTCAAATTAACACAGTGAATGGTTCAGGTCCAGTGAGTATGAATGCTGTCGTGTTCTTGATAAAAAAGAGCTTCATGCATTCTGGACCAGGAGTTGGAAAGTCTCCAACTCTTTAGCAAGGAGTGAAAGCTGCGGCCTACTTCGGGCTTTCGAAATTGCTACTAGAAGTGACCGGAGGATATACGTATTCGATGGCCTTCTAGGGCGTGGTTGATGTCCAATCACCCAAGTGGTTTGACCACCATCTGATTATGAATATATAGTCGGTGCAGATGTAAATCAAATCACGCTCTGTCACAATTTTGGATAACCCCAATTGTTGAGAACGTTGAGGAAATGACAAATTTGGATCTGCTTCAACACTGTGCGTTGTTCTCACACATTTTGCATCGAGCCTGTTGACTCAAATTTAACAACCAAATTCTTAAAAGCGGTTTCAAATGGACGATTATGTAGTCCAAAAATATCACGAGTTTAACAAAATGTAACATTGACAGAACCATCGTTTACATAATGGATTTCAATTATTTTAATGCGATTTTCGTGCAAAATTGAATTCATAATAACAATTGTCAATGCGTCTACTACGAACATGTCAAAAAACTAAATGTCCAAACCATCATGTTCTTGGTGTTGGCACAATTGAAAAACAAACATCTTGTTGAAAAACCCGATATAAAAAATATTCAGTAAAAACCTTAACTTGATCACTGCATAGACATTTGCTAGTTATAAATTTAGCTCTGAAAGCTTCAAATTATTTTCGGTAATAAATGAAACCGCTGCTGCTATTTATATTTAAATGTAAAAAAAAAGGTTTTAGTTTCCAATTTAAAGATTTTCCATGCACTTTAGTTAAACAGCTAATAAATTTTAAAAATGGTGGAGATGGTTTAGTGATTAATTTTCCCTCACGTACAGGTTTACTAGAACGAAGAGAAATACCGAATGCGTAAGATTCAAAAAATTTATATTCACAAAAAAGCAATGAAAATTAAATGTAGATGTTATTTTAATTTCTATTAAATGCGCTTAAATATATTTGTAAATGTACCCGTATATGTATTTAATTTATAATTCTGAAATAATAATGAATAATTTTTTGAAAATAATTAAATTCTTTAAGCACAAGTAAAAATTATTAAACTCCTTAAAGTCATATAGAGAGAACTGAAAAAGAAACTATTCACTTTCATAAATCGCATCTTCTTATACGAACGTCATGAAGTTGACCAGTTTGTGATTTTAAAAATATTCAACAAGAAAAATATTCGTAATATTTAACATTTTCAATATTTCTATACATTTTTTAAATTATAATTTTTGCACTACAAATCTCCTAAAAATTGTTAAACAATATTATCGTAAATAAAGGGTCAGCCATCTAACGTTTTTTTTTTCTTTCAACTAGTGCTTATTTCGTGAATGGTAACACTTAGCTCATGTTTGATTTGACAGATAATTAATTTTATCCATCCGCTGAACGAATATGGTTGTGTATACGTTGGAACAACGTTGGGAAATATTGCGACATTACTTTGAAAATCATGGTAATGTTGCAGAATGTGTCACTGTCAGCTCCGTATGTTTATTATCTTGTGAAAAAAGGGAATGAAACTCGCATCCTCATCGATAAACGAAAGTGTGAAAAGCCAAAAACAGTGCGTACAGCCGAGAATATTACTGCTGTGGCAGAAAGTGTACGTGCAGCGCCATCAACATCAATTCGCCGTCGCTCTCAACAATTGAACATTTCAGCGGCGAATTTTGCATAAAGACCTTGGTATGACGCCATACAAAGTCTAATTGGTTCAGGAGTTCAAGCCAACCAGCCAATGCGTTTTTGCTTCGCTAAGTGGGCCTGCGTTCTCTTCAGATAAAGCTCATTTTGATCTCGGCGGGTATGTAAACAAGCAAAATTTTCGCATTTGGGGCACAGAAAATCTGCCCGCATACATTGAAAAGCCAACGCACCCAAAACGAGTCACTGTTTGGTGTGGATTTTGGTCCAGAGGCATAATTGGGCCATTTTTCTTTGCAAATGAGCAAGGAGTGGCCGTTACAGTCAATGACGATCGTTATCGGGCCATGGTGAACGAATTTTTGTTCACAAAAATTGAAGAGGAGGATATTGACAACATTTGGTTTCAACGGGACGGCGCTACGTGCCACACAGTCAAAACTACACTCGATGTTTTGCGCCCTATTTTTGAAGATCGCATTATCAGCCGCAAAGCTGATGTCGTTTGGCCACCTCAAAGCTGCGATTTGACACCGTTGGACTATTATTTGTGGCGTGCCGTCAAAGATAAGTGTTACGCCGACAAGCCAGAGACAATTGACGCTTTAAAGGACAATACTCGTGAGGCCATTGATGAAATACAGCTACTGCATGGCCAGCCGAGGCCGCCGTTTGAATGAAATTCTTTTCCATTATTAAGCGGAAGGATTGTACTTTCAAATAAAAAAAGAAATTTGAGAAAATATTCACTATTTTTGTTTATAGCATTTAAAACAAAAAATAAAGTTATTTGGCGTACCCTTTATAATAACTATAAAATATTATTTCATGTATTTTTGAAAATTTGTATTGCAGCCACATCTGGAACTCGCTGACAAACTCAAATATTTAATATTTTAAATCATATAAACGTGTATTTGGCAGCATAAGAATTATATTTTATTGTAATCTGCGTTAATTTCTTTAACAAATATTATCATAAATTATTTTTTATTTAACAAAATATATTTAAAATGTATTATTGCGGGGGAAAGGATATTCATATGGCCATTTTACTACTGCTCATATAATTTAACAGTGGATTTTACCTACAATTTTGTATAGAAAATTCAAGAGTCTTATGTCTGAAGTTAAATTGATTAAATGAGAGTTTTCTTCGAACCAGGACATTAAAAAAACAAAAAACCGAAAACTCTCATTCATTCAATTTGGCTTGAGATAAAAGAATCGAATTTTATACACAAAATTCACAAAATTCACACTATATGAGCACTAGTGAAATGGCCATAAGGATGGTTCTTGCCCCACAGTAATATAGTTCAAATGTATATATTTTTTTGAATAATAAATATTTTATTTTAAAATATTTATTAAAGGAATCTAGCGCAAATTAAATAATATTTAATTATATTTTTAGTATTCGCTTAAATTCCAAATTTAAATTTTAGTAGAGGCATAATTTTCTGTAAAATTATTATTTTCTGGTGCTACTACCATTTCTAGTGAGCTTTTGTTAAATTTTTAATAAAACAAAGAACTTTTGTTGAATTTTTATTTATTTTTGAACTTAAAATTAATGGACAATGTTTTTAAGTTTTTGTTCGTGAAACACAAACGAGGAACGACGAAGATATGTCATTAGATATAAATCAGATTTGCTTTTATCATGCCACACACAGTTAGTATGACGAAAGCAATTTGTCAGACTTATGAAATTCTTCGATAGGATTTTATTTCTTTGTAGACGAGCGATAAAAATTTTTGCACAGAGTGACCGTTCTTCCATTTATCTTACTTTAACATTTTTAGTTAACGTTTACTTGGCGATTCCTCTTTTCGTTTGTAGCACATATTTGGAAATTAAACTATTTTTAAAAATCTATTTAAACCAACTACTGTTTATTATTATTTTATTCAATTATGGCTACTTCTCCTAAAACATGTGGTCACTCTATCAGCTGGCACATAGGGGTATATATAAATAATAATTTTGGCGTTCTAATAAAGTTACAGTTGTCTTTCTAACACCAAAATCTGCTATTGTCAAATTCACAGTGCTGTTCATAATTTTATCGTTCGTCTTCGTTATGTTTATAAAAAAAAACTAACTTGCTAGTCAACTCCCCAACAACAAAGCGCAATAGAAATGTTATATTAGGTGGCAACTAAATATGGAGAAATCGCAAACATAGCGTTCCATCCGCGACAAAAACAAGTCAAAAACTCTTTATTGATGAGAAAGCCGAATGAATACCTCACTTATTTATTGGCGCAAAAATTAATCAAGTCCACCCTTTGCTGCAGCTGAGCCATTAATTCAAAATTTTAATATTCTGACTTGACCATTATTAACTTTCTGTCACCGCGAGCAACTATTAACGCTATTCTTATGCGTAAGAATTCTTCAGCTAACACTGATCTCTACATAGCTAACTGAAAATTTGACACTTTAAACACAATTGCACACAACAGTTCAAATATTTCATTATTATTTTGTAATATATCTCTCCTGCAGCAAAGGCTCGAAATATAAATTAACACCTAAAACGAACGAAAAGTGCAGAGGAAATTTTACCTTTAAGTTTTTTGTTTTATATTGGGTTTTTCAACAAGAAGTTTACCGTTCAACAACATAATAGCTTTGACATTTCGTTTTTTATGCATTCGTAGTAGATGCATTAGCAATTGTTATAATGACTTCGTTGTCGCAAGAAAATCGCTTCAAAATAATTAAAATCTTGTTAAAATTACATTTCGTAAAATTCATGATAATTTCGGACAACACAATCGTCCTTCTTAAACTGCTATTAAGAATTTGGTCGTTCAATTTGAGTCGACAGGCTCCAAACAAAATGTGTTAACACCACCGCGTGTTCGACTATTCGTCCGGGTCGTTCAACTGAAAACATCGCAGCGGTGAGCCACAGTATTGAAGCAGATCCAAAGTTTTCAATTCCTTGACGTTCTCAACCATCGGGTTATCTAAATCCACCACATAGCGAATATTGCGTAAGGATTTGACTTTAAAGCAAGCCTTACAAGGTTCAATTGGTGCAGGAATTGAAGTCGACGGACCATTCACATCGCCGTAGATTGGCTCAATTCATGCAGGAACAACCGGCTGGTTTTTCTGAAAAAGTAATTTTTTCATACAAAGCCCATATATACTTGTAAGAGCATATCAACAATCACCATTGCCGCATTTGGGCTTCTGAAAATCCCAAAGGATTTTAGCCTTTGCATGCTAAACGTGTCACTGTATGATGCGCTATGTGGTCTGAAGGCGTGATTGAGCCGTTTTTTTTTCGAAGATGAAACTGAAAATGCAGCAACGGTAGATGTATCACGGTATAGCGAGATGCCAACAAATCAATTTGGTCCTATTGTTTACGACGTGGATATCACTGACATGTGGTTTCAACAGGACGGTGCCATATGTAACGCAGCCAATGAAACGATCAATTTATTGTAAACCAAATTTCACATTATTTCGCATAATTCCACGAGAATCAGCAGTTAAGTGGCCAGGCAGATTTAACACCACTGGATTATTTTTTTGTGGGACTACGTTAAGGACAGAGTCTATACGGAGCCAATCGAATCGATTTCAGCCTTAAAACTCAAAATCCGGGCTGTTATTAACGAAAGTGATTAAAAGCTTTGAGGAAAGAATCGACATCTGTCAACGTGGTATTGGTGGACATTTGTCAGATATTATTTTTTATTTTTGTTAGAAAACACACATCTTGATTAAAAATCCTTTGCATTGAGCTCACAGCTTGTTCAACAAAGTTTAGTATTTTTTTAAAGAAAACTATATTATTTAAAACAAAACTTTTTTCTTTATTCATTTAACAATATTTCACTTTACACAAACAAATTTACAATCTTTAATACATGGTACGTACGCACTTTATGAAATACTTAGAGTTTTACAGTTTCATTTGCTTTTAAATCTTTACCACCAACCACTGCTGCCACTATAACCACCATATCCACCATAACCACCGTAACCCCAGCCACCACCATAACCACCAGAAGACCAGCCGCGTCCATGTCCATCGCCGATTCGAATGACTTTAATAATTTTGGAACCACCGCCATAACCACCTCCATATCCATAGCCGTGGCCATAGCCACCACCGTAACCGCCACTAGACCATCCTGAATGTATAAATCCAGCCGATGCAGCCGCAATTAAGGCAAATAATACAATGAAAATCTTCATTTTGTTTTAACTAGAAAAGTCTTGTTGAATACTTTGCAAATAATATCCGTTTTAGTTCTACGCAAATGCCTTTGGAAGACTGTAATTAAAGTATACGCATCTTCTGCCATTTATATTGCCAAGTTGGTCTATAAAAGCTAGTTGACGCAAATGACAGAGTATTAAAATTGTACTGATTTGTTGCACAAAATTTGCAAATTTTTTGTTGCTTAAATTGAAGGAGAAGCTAAAAAAATGTATTTTTTGTTTTTGGTTAACAAAATGCATGCTAAACCAGAACTTCTTCTTCTCCTTCTTCATCTTCTTCTTCTTTTAGTAGGTATAAATATAAAATTTTATATTCTTATTAAAACCACTCCTTGACTACAATTAACCAGGGTCAACTTCTTTACAGCTTTTAGTTTTTATATTAACGTGAACATAAATTAAATATTTTAGTTAAAGAATTAATTGGCTGGATGAACATGATTGTATGTTTGGGAGTACAAATTTTCTACAATTACAACAATCATCTTAACACTAACCATCTACACATACAACAATCAAGTTAACAAACGGAATAGCTCATTATTAAGTAACTTGTTTTTTTTTTCTTTTTTGCTTTTTGGTTTGAATTTTTGTGTTTAAGCCAAAAGTGCAACCGTTTGAGCTGAACTTAAAATTTTAAGCCTCTTAGTTTTTAATAAACATCAACAGCTGGCACTGCAAACTGCATACCTGTATGACTAAAATTTATTTAAAACTGCTGCAATAAAAGAGTGAAGAGTAATAAATATTTCCTGTTCTCTAGGTGAATCTGTACAATAGTCAGGACATTGACTGTTTCGTTTTCAAGGTTCTAAATCATGTATTACAAATGACATCAAACTAAGAAGTGAAAGTGATGTTGCTTTTGACTTGATCTTATGAAGTTTAACCAGAATACCACCATGCTACTCGTACCGGTAAGCTATCAATTAATGATTTCTAAAATCCACAAATCGAGTAAATTTTTGAACATTTGTTTTCAAATTTAAACTGTTAGTATTTGTATTCGAATTACATAATTATGGCCTTAAACGCATCGATTTAGAGGTTGACAAGGAGTTATTAAAGCAAATTTTAGATTTAGTTTATAATAAAGCAAATCGAATTCCAGACCTCTATAAAGATCGATTGTTTAAAAAAAATCGAGCTAAAATTCGAGCTACTCTCTAGCGAGCTTTATGTAATAAAAATGTTGACAATTCTAAAAATGTTAACAATTCAAAACTAGCTCTGGATGATAACCCCTACTATCAAGCTTATACCACTCATACAAAGCAATGTATTGCTGTTGTATTGCTGTTTATGCTTACCGCTAATATTCTGTTAAGAATAAAAACTATGATGTGCATAACCTCAAATTAGTTAGGCTGAAGAAAACTTTGACAAAAATCAGAATAGAAATGAATGCCTCGAAAAGTTATAAATCAAATTATTAATTAATGGAATCTTTTTTAGTTTTATTCATCTGAATGTTATTCGTCTAGACTTTTATTCACTGAAACTTAAAAGGCCTTAGATGTTGAAAATGTTTAATAATTTGCTGACCGCAGTTATTCATTCATTTATTTATTTTTTTTTTGGACTCAATACTCAGGGGATGATCCCTGCTCATGCAATGCATTGTGCCAGAACTATTAAATTAGTTTGTGGAGAAGAAGAAACAGGGAGTAGTGTTTGCGGACATTCGATTTGAGCTTTTCTACATTGACAGTGACAGGAAAGTTTCTAGAGGGAGTTTATTCCACATGCGGAGTGTCATACTAAAAATCAAATTTTCCCTGTAATGCATAAAGCAATTGACTGGGCAATCAAGCCAAAATGGATGGGCGCTCAACGAAAGGCCTATTAAATGCAAAAAGGTAAGAGCAAGGAGAACAAGTTCCCTAATTTCATTAGAGCAATAATGATAAAACAACCCACATTGTGTAGATGCCCTAGATAATTAATAGAGTTAGATACCCTGCTGTCCCCAATGAGCCTCTGGGCTCTCTCTTCTACGCGATATAGCAACTCCAAAATATACTTTAGAGCGCCTACATGAGAGTTGTATTTAATTTTTGGACGGATATACATATGTGATATAAATAATACCAAGATCGGATGGAGTGAAGTATCTTTTACACCATTTTAAAAAACCGATGGCACTTGAAAGCTTCCTTAGAAACCATAAAAATGTGCTTAATCCCTCATACTCGGTTTAAAATTTTCAAACGATTTTTTAAGCACCTTTTGATTTTTATACCCTTGATAACCGAAAATAAATGGGGATCAGAAAAAATTAATACATTTTTGCACCCATCAAATATACTGCAAGTAATACGTCCGTACAATTTTCAAAATAAACAGAGTAAAAAGAGAAACATGCCTCACGCAAAATATATAATGTGGGCAACGTTCCTACATTCGATTCTATAATTCTAAATACGAAGCGAAAAGTAACTACCTTAAGGCAGTCTACCATCAATGACGATTTGTGCAATCAAACAAAGTATTGCGAGTTAGATAACCGTTTGGGTAATAGAACATACATAACAATTTCTGATAGGATATAAATATGAAAAATATTATGTTTTTATGCTGCGATCGAAAGATCGCTGTACCAGCAACGCACATTATTTTTATATGAGACAAATGTGTTACAAATAATAGCAGAAATAATTAGAAAGACAATAAATTCAAAATAAAATTCAATATTTTTCAAATAAAACTGGGAATCTTAATTTGCAATTGCGAAAATTCTTTATGACATTTTTAGTTTAAATATTAAATTGAGAAAATTCCACACAAAATTCAGCTATTTTAATTTTAAATTAATAAATTTTTTCAGACATACTAGTGGTAGTATTTGTTAAGAAGATTAATATTTTATGTTGAACTTTTGAACAGAACTGAGGAATAACATAAAATAAATCTGCAACATACGATTATCACATATGGGGTCAAAAAATTAATAAATTTATTTTGTTAAATTATTTATATACTTTATATACTTTATACAAATGTGAATGTGATTAACATTCCAAAAAAAGTATCTTTGAAATTTTTTATAGCTAAATGATAGTAAATTTATTGTTCTCCAACTTAATGAATAACACTGTAAATTTTTATGGAATATATATCTATATATTAAACGTACAAATTTCAACTTTTTCATGCCGCTCTAAATGACTCATGCTGTTTAGTGATCAACAGATTAAAATGGTTTGACATTTGCACACAATAGCCAAAAAATAAAACGCAACAAAGAGAAGATTAGCTGGCTACTGCAACAGAAACTACAATTGTTTCCGCTATTAACTTCAGTTTTTTGTTCACGTAATGGAGACAAAAAATTTTCGAGGTCATTTATAAATAATTGTTTTTTAGTTTTTCAATCAATTAATTTAATTCACTAAAAAAGTTTTAAAAAAAGTTGCATGATTTTTTAGCTCATCATAATAAATTTAAAACTATTGCAATTATAACTGAGTATAATTGACTTATAACAAATTTCTTAAGGTTTCCGTTAAACCTTTATTGAACCTATAACTTACGAAGGATAATTGGTTTCATAACATGCAACTTTAGGCTTTAACTTCAAAATAAAAAAACCAAAATTTGACTGTTAGTTGTAGTATAAAATCATATATTTGGCATAACAAACTCAATAATTAAAAAGTATTCAATGTTTATTTTTCTCACAATTGCCACATTCTTGATAGCTCATTGAACGTTGTTCATTGCCATTCATACCATATGGTGACTCGCCTCTAACTTCCATAAAATAATTACCCTTAACATCGGTGGGTACAGCATAGCCCATGGGTACTTCCTTACTGGGACATTTACCCTCACGCAAACGCGTTAACGAGCTACAACGGGCTCCAATAAAATTACGTTCATTTCCGGGATAAATAGTCTCAGCATAATATTCCCAGGCGCGTGCATGAGCACATGTCACACTAAAACAGCCGGTGGGTAGGGGATCCAAACCACCAGGATAAAAATCTATATCACCCAAAGGATCACGTTTACCCAAGACACCAGGATTGCTATGAATAACATCGATGAAGTCAGCATCTCCTCTTAATAAGCCCGAAAGAGATTCACCCTCATTGAAACAAGGTTTGGCAGGATCCAAGCCTGTAATATGGGGTATAGATTTACCAGTCATTAACTGAAAATTACGACCAGCAGCTCCAACTATGTGAGCACCCAAACTGTGACCAATCAAATGAACATTTTCAACAGGAACAATTTGTATCAATTGCTTAAGACCTTCAGCAACATGCATGCCTAGTTCCTCGGTATTAAAGGCCGACCAGGTATATAAAGTATCCACAAAACTGGCTGTATCGATAGCCTGAAGAAAGCAACAGTGAAGTTAATAAAACTGCAATTTGTATTTCTAAGTAAAACTTACAACAAAGTTAACACCACCTCGGCAGTTATATGCTTTGGCAAACACATCTATTGTATCGGATTCATTTACTCTTGTAGTCCAACCTGTAGCCAAGATTACTACCTTCTTACTAGGATCAAAATGTGGACTTGTCCACATATCATTAGCTTTCAGTAAAGGAAAACTGTAATTTTCACATGCTGTTCTTAACTGAAATTGCATCTTATTTATATCCGGTGAGAATTTCGGTGCTATAGTCTGTGATGACAAAGCCGACGAACCTATAATATTTTTTTAAAAGGATGCATAAAATAATAAAATCAAATAAAGCCAGAGTGGTAATAGTGAGTTTAAAAAGTAACTTTTAATTAAAAATGTTTTAAGCCAGCAATCGTTGCTTGAATCAGTGAATATTCAAAAATATTATCAATTCAACATTATTATATTGGAGATTTGTTCGCGTATGTATTTAAATACATTGGCGTAAAATTGATAGTTAAGAGATTAAATGGAATAGCTAAAAATATTTAAAAAAGAATATTTGAACTTTTATAATAAAACTTGAGGAGGTTCAAGTCTACATTCGATTTAATTAAATCTGTAACGCACTTTTGTTGCAGATTTAACTGCAACGAAAAAGGAATAAAGAAAGGAATTGTGGAAGCAAAATATATAAGACATTGCGAAATTAAATCTTCTATGAGTTTTAATGGATCTTGAAATAACTTCAGCTGAAAACTATATCACATCAGTAGAAACGAGGCAAAGGTACTTCTTTTGTCATTCTTATAAATGACATGGATATATGTGTTGTTATTTGAATATACACTGATCTAAATAACACGTGTCATTTTAATAATGAAAGCAAATGCTAACAAATATGTGTGACGCAAAAATGCGGAGGGTACATCAGTTACGATTAATGAAAACACTTCATGACTTTGGGAGAAATGAACGGTTTGCATGTGGTCAATTAATTAAGAAAACTATATAAAATATCGAAACCTGCATCCTGCGCACCGTATAGCTTTAAAGTTAATATGAATCAAAATTGGGTAGAATTGATTAGTGGTTACAGTGGTTACAACCTTGTGTTCTAAAGTTAAACGAGTTAAAGTCAATTGATTGATGGCTTGAAATGTTTTGACATTTTTGAGGCAAAATAATAGTTACAATTCATAATCCCGGAAATTAATTGAACATATGCACGATTGTTTTTTTATTTATCAAAGCTTAAACAAACACTTACAGATTTTATTAATTGAAGACGAAACAAATTCAAACGGATATCCAGCTACCACTTGTTTGCTGGCCTCAAAAAGGCCCTTCGGTGTGGGCAATTTATTCGCCACATCTTTGGCAACACCCGATGTTACATCTACCGTGGACTTTAATACATTCGTTAGACCAAAATCAACACAATTTATGGTACTTAATCTTGTTATTATTAACACTAAATAAATTGAAAAATATTTAGATTCCATGTCGGCAAGATTTAAAAAAAAATCAAGTTCACATAAATTTTAGATTATTGTGTAGTTTTGTCTTCTTTCTTTGCTGACCGTCCACCTTGAGTTTTGTTCTAAAACTGAAATAATAAATCTATAAAGAAAACTGTTTTATATGACTACAATTCATTTCACACGGACTACTACTTGTTATTCATATATGGGAACTCTGAAATAAAATTAAAACAACAACAATTCATGCATAAGAAAATGTGTAGTTTAAATAAATAGGTAGACGTATAAATTAGATTGCAATAAATTAACTAGAGATAATGGGAAAAAGAAGCCTATAAATAATATTAAAATAGCCATACAATATACAACATACAAACAAATTTATATTTTTGTATAAAAATGTATATGTAGATACAGGAATATGTTAGACATTATTAAATAAAAAATGCTTAATATCCAAGCGTTTATAGAATTTCTAATAGAATTTTTTTTTTGCTTATTAATCAGCTGCCTGCTACGATCTTAATTGTTGCTTTTCGCTATTTTATATGTAACTAATGAACTAAGGCAGTCACATAAAATTAAAACATAAAGAATATGAAACTAAAATAAATTTTCAGTATTACCGGACTATAGAAAACTCTACATGGCACACAACAGCTGAACGATAAATTAAAACATTAAACATATTCATCAGAGCAAGCTACCGACTACACGACTAAATGGACAAAATATTTTGTATTGAAATTACAAACATATGACATAATCTATAATAATATCGGAATAACTATTTCCTTTGCTGGAGTTGAGAATGTCACTGGCATTATGTATGGCAAATTTACAATTTATAACAGTTTCTTAATTAGTTATATTGTTAGAATGGAGCCGTAAATCATGGTTTAAAATTTGGTTACGAAAATAATGAAATAATGTTAAGTCTTGGGTACATAAGAGTATTCTGTTCACATATCGGCTTCCTCAGGCTTCATGAAATCCCTTTAAAAAATGGTTTCACCATTACTTTTCAAAAAATTATGTCCGTCTAATATTTAATTTTTATTTAAATAATTATTGCATCTTCATAGGCTAAACCTTAATGTTATGCCTAGTTAAATCCAGTACAAAATATCTATCCTTCTTCATTGAGTTGATATATTCAGGAACATTTATGTTGTTGTCTATTCATTTATTTGTACTTAGAAATTTTTTATTTTTGGAAACGTTGTCATATATTTTGCTTCTTCTTCTTTTAAAAATGATATCTTCGCTATTGCAATTTTTTATCAAAACTTCCTTTACATTATTCCGAAATCTTTGTGATTCAATTCAATTAAGATTTTTAAATATTCAGTATTATGTGAAATTGTTAGCAATTTCAATGACTTTTCATTATTGTAGAATATCTGAATATCGTAGAATATCTAATAAAATAATTTCAGAAAAATAACATTTCAAAAGCGCCAATAAGAAAGATAATGACTTAAGTCCAAAGTTATTTATTTTTTTAGTTATTTTTATTTTTTTATTGTTACCTACTATAGTTAAAGTTATATTAAACCGAAAGAACTAGTGGTAACAGAGACTATATTTAAAGTATTGCGTATTTATGCACATCAATTAACTACCGAAAATTTTACATTTAATTTTGAAACGTGATGAATTTTAAGAAATTATACATTTTATTTATATTGTAACGAAGATGATTTAAGTTTTAAAAGGAAATAATTATCAGTTATAAAATAACCTACTGTGCATTTTACAAGTTGCGCAGTTTTCCAAGATATCTTATATACACAAAACAACTGCTTTAAGAAATTCTACCAAATAAGTGAAGAACAGAAAAGAAAAACAACTAACACAGAACAAAATACACAACCAAGCAGGCACCTAAGCTGAATAATAATAACAACAACAATATGGGGTGATGTTAAAGTATGTGCGAGAGCCGCTTAAAACAATCATATCAGCACTACTTGCTGGGCAAATTAATTAATTCAAGAATAAAGACAATTAAATTACCATCTTGTTTATTTTGTGTGTATTGAAAGTAAATAAATCGTTTAACTTAATTTAAAACTCTAAAGTACTGTGTTATTATTTTGCAATAAAAGAAATAAAGAAAAACGTGTATTAAAAGGAATAAATGTAACAATATTGTCTATGGAAGGACATTTTAGTAAATTTACAATATTTTAACGAATTTATTGATGGGGATAGGCAGTTATCAAGAATATGTTTAACTGTTAACTGATGAGTTTCTGAAGAATATGTATGCTGGTTGTATGTCTCTGGGAAGGATATTGATGTGTTAAAGGAAGATTAGTGAAACACTTGTTTTTAAACCAGTTTGTAGTGGCAGGAATGGCGACTTCGCTTGAACATGGAAAAAACTGGGGCCATTATAAACAAAGGCAAACAAAAGAACTTGTACCTCAGCAGCAGGAGTTTAATATCTTCACTAAGTATATATAAGATGAAATTTCTTGAGTTTTATAGGCACACCTTGCAACACCCCAAACGCGCATATTCCTCCTATCGCAGTACTCTGGGATATAAGGCGAACTCGATAGGAAAATTCGGCTTTCATATATCGCCAAATAATTCGACCTATCATATCCTACGCTTTATAAGTCTGATCCGACATTTCTCTACAAATGGAGAGATTAAGAATTTGGGAGAGGAGGATCCTGGTTGCTTGTCTTGGCTTAAAACCTAGACAGAGTAGATATATATAGCAATAGGCTTTGATAGAATCGACGTTTATATGATGGACTCGTCGGACATTGCTTTGAAAAGGCTGACAATATAGATACCATTCGGGTGTCAAAGTACATATCTCCAATGGACCTACTTACCTTAAATGGAGCTGCCCTTCTTTACGGAAATGCAAGCCTTTTATATTATCAGAGGTAAATTAACTTTTTAATGATAAGTGTATAACACCGCACAATGTGCTATAGACCAAATAGGTTATTATGTTAGCATTAAGTACAAATGTTGGCTTTTTTAAATATTTTTTGGAGAAATTAGTGACAAAAGTTATTTAACATAAAATTAGCATAATAAGTATTTAAGCAGTTATTCTGTAAACATATAAATAGAATAATATATGACGAGTTTTTGGAATAGACAATAGTATATAAGGAATAATTATGTAATGTTATGTAATTATGTAATATGTGTAAATATTGAATTTTTGTCCAAATAAGTAAAGTGTACCAATAACAATGATAGGAAGATTTAAAGGCTTTTTTTATCAGGGTTAATTCTTTTGTAGAGATTTATAGTATAGTATTTATACAAATTTCGAAGAAAGGCAATGTTTAGATTAGAACTAAGGTGTCTGGGAATGCAACTTCTGATGTTAAGTTAGAAATAGATAAGTAGGATGCAAATAAGCTGTTTTTGATAATTTGTCAACGGCTTCATTTCCCATAATACCAATCTGTCTTGGTATCTATAAAAGTTCTACTCTTTCTTTTACTCTTTCTAGTAAAAGTTGCTGAATTGAGAGAATCGTTTCATGCTTATTTCTAGGACTAGGACACATCGTCGAATGGGTATCAACTCTTACAAAAAATTTTATATTTCTTTGATGAGAATTTTCATTTTTCAGTTTTATAATAATAATATAATGCTTTTTAAATACATGATGTCGTAGATCTTTTATTAAAAAGCTAAATATCATTTATAAAATTGTTCGAAAGAATATTAAATTCTTTTATATAAAATTTCTTCACGATTCTAGTCAGTTGAGCTAAGATTTTTCTTTTATACAGTAATCAATCGAATCGATTTCAGCCTTAAAACTAAGAATCGGTGATGTGATTAACGAAATAGGACCGTCATTTTGCTAAAAAGTGATTAAAAACTTTGATGAAAGAATCGACATCTGTCAGTGTAATTGTGGTGGACGTTTTCCAGATATCATTTTTCATACGTAATTGCCGAACTATTCTCTTCATAATGCCATAAAAATTTGATTCATCTTAATCCAAATTTTTTATTTAATTTTAGAAAACACACTTCTTCTCGAAAAAACCATTATTTACCTTTAAATATTCTTATCTTCTATTATACTGAACAATATTTAAATTTGCCATAAAAATATATCATTAAAATATATAAAATTTTCCATCTGGTTAAACAATGCATTAAATTTTTCAAATTGCCAGTTTGTGGTTTTTTATAGAAATAACACAGACTTGTTAAAACCGTAACAATAAAATAACTTCACTTCATATTGTGTTATCAGCTGAATAAGATCGATTTATGATTTTTTTGCAAAGAATTTTATGGATTAAATGAAATTTAAGTTTATTTGTATGGATGTGAAGCGCCAAATCCCTATTCGACTAAGAGATTTTCGATTATTCTAATAACTTTAGGATAGCTCTTATGGCAGCAATAAAAGAAGATCCAAAATTTGTTATCATTGATTTTGCCGCTTTGATAATTCAAATATTCAGCATATAAAAAATTGTGAACAATTAAAATGAGTTTTCAATATTGTAGCGCATCGGAAACAATAACCAAAAAAATAATTTCAGAAGAATAATAATAACAAATGTGCGAATATGAGAGACAATGACTTAAGTGAAGAGTTATAAGCCTATTTACTAATATTCACAGCTCAGTCAATATGTTTTGTTTGTATTAAAAAACAAACAACAACAACAAATATATATATATATATATATATATATATATATATATATATATATATATTTATATAAAATATATCTTTTGTTAGCTATGTATATATAAATTTTCGGGTTTATATTTTGCACTTGTTTCAATTATTGAATTCGCATTTTGAAAAATAAAAAAATGTTAAAAAGAAAAACATTTTGTTTGGCTAATTTGAAGTGTTCAGCTATCTAAATAGTATAATATATCAGTCAAGGACTTTTTATTTCTGGAATGCAATTTTGTAGAAATCTGTTCGTTTTATTAAAAAACGATATTCTTATGTCGTAAAATTATCTCTGATATATTTCCAGCCCTTTTGATTTTAATGCAATTGAACTGAAAATTTATTTATATTTTAAAAACTACAATTGTGTTAAAAATTAATTTTAAATTTAATAAATTAAAACTAAAAAAAACAAAAACTTAACTTAATTAAACTTAATAAAACAAAACTACACAGCTTCGGCTGCGTGGCACGTAGCGCCTTCCTGTTGCAACCAAGTGTTGGCAATATCCTCCTCTTCAATTTTTGTGAACAAAAATTCGTTCAACAAGGCCCGATGACGATCACCATAAACTGTAACGGCACTCCTGAAAAATGGCCCAATTATGCCTCTGGACCAAAATTCGCACCAAACAGTGACTTGTTTTAAGTGCTTCAGCTTTTCAATGTATGCGTGCGGGTTTTCTATGCCCCAAACGCGACAATTTTGCTTGTTTACATACCCGGCAAGATCAATGAGCTTCACCTGAAAAGATGTTTTTTTGCAAAATCGGCATCTTCTGTAAGTCGATCACAGGCCCACTTAGCGAAGCGTTTGTCATACTTTGTTTTGCCGCCATTTCGGTAAACATTAGGGTTGACAGTTTATATTTGGCAACCGTGAAGTAGACACATGGCAAATTTATTATGGAAAAATATTCGATAAGCCAACGTGTTTTAATCGTTAAAACATTTTATTAAAGTCAATCATCGATTACTGTGACGATTAGAAAGTTGCGTGAAATTTTTGAGAGAAACAATGTGCCAACAAAGAAGAAAAAGTGTCTGTAGGTGATAGGCCCAAGCATGAACCACAACGTACTGTAAGATTGGCTGAAAAAATTACTGCAAGAAAGAAAGTGTTCCAAACAATCCACCAACCTCAGTTTGAAACCGTGTTCAAGAGCTTGGTTTTCAACACACAATTTTCAACAAGAATTTGCATTTTTTTCGTATGAGATTCAGTTGACACAAGCGCTTCTTCTAAAAGACCGTACCTATGCCAATAGTATGTTACAGCTCGCCCATGACATCCACGATTTTCACAAAAAATCATAATGAGTGACGGTACATTTTCATTTGAATGGATATGTGAATAAACATAATAGTTGGTTCTGGGAAATGGGAAAGCTTCAAATTATTCAACAGTCACCTTTGCATCCATTACTTCTTTGAAAATGAAAATGGCGTAACGGTAACTGTAAATGGGGAGCAGTATCGTGATATGATTCAAAACATTTTAACACAGCAACTGCATGCTTTGGGCTTGATTAACAAGGTGCCACATCGCATACAGCCACGATTACAATGGAATTACTGCGAGAACTCTTTCCACAATAAGCTATTTCAAGAAATGGTTTTATTTTTTGGCCTCCATGGTCGCCTTATTTAGTTGCTCCGGACCTCCTTTTGTGGGGATATCTAAAAAGCTAGGTTTATGCAAATAAACCATAAATGCTTGAGCAAATCAAAGGAAATATTTATGAGAATGTAACGAAAAATGTGCTCGCATTTGTGAGGCTAACAGAGGCGAAGATTTATCTGATATTGTACATAATTGTCGACATTAAATAAAAAATGTATCAATATAAGATCCATTCTCTTTCATTTAATCAAAAGTTATAAACAAACAAAATAGTATATTACTTACCATTACTATTATATCGGGTTTCTCAACAAGAACTTTGTCTTTCAATTGTGGCAACACCAACAACATGACAGTTTTGGCATTTAGTTTTTTGACGCACGAAAATTGCATTAAAATAATTAAAATCCAGTATAAAAATGGTGGTCAATAGGCTCCATACCAAATTCAACCGAGTCCTTTAACTGAAAACATCACAGCTAAAAGCCACTGTGTTGAAGCAGATCCAAATTTGTCAATTCCTTGACGTTCTAAACAATTCGGGTTATTCAAAACCACTTTTCCACAAAGTGATTAAAAACTTTTATAAAAGAATCGAGACCTGTTAGCGTGGTCGTGGTGGACATTTGCCATATATCATTTCCCACTTTTAATTGCCGAACTTAAATGAATTTTTTTCATTTCCAAATTCATCTTTATTAAATTAAATGTTATTTACATATTTATTTACAGTTTTGAGATATTATCTTAGTTATTACAGCAAATTATGTTTTTAATCACAGATATTGAAAAGTTTTGTTATAAGTTTCTATTTTTTTAAAGGGAAAATAGGAAAAGCTTTATACACCAAAAAATAAAGAAATATAATTAGGAAATATATATGTATTCAATTGTATTTTCTAATATAACAACACATTGCATACATATCATTTCCAATTTGGTGATTGTTGTTTTAAAAATATCTTTACGCCGACTCTCTACAATCTCTTATCAGCTGATAAGAAGAATTTTCTATTTTCTCAAAATATTTAATGTTGAGTCTCTTTATGAAGTCGTCAATTCGTTCATATCCCGTTTGGTCGTGAAGAAGCTGCGTTGAGTGTCTTCAATGTTTGTTGTGTATAATCTTGAGGCATTTGTTTTGTATTATCTGAAGTTTCTTCAAATGAGTTTTTGCTGCTGTATACCAAATGGGACTTGCATATGTTAAGGTTGGTCTTATCAAGCTTTTAAAAATTAAATTTTTATTTTGAAGGCCAAGTGAAGAGCGTCTATTCAGTAAAGGCCACAGAGCTTTTAGGGTTTTCTTGCCGATTTCGTCAGTGTGCCTTGAAAAATTAAGTTTCTTCTCTAAACATACGTCTAGATATTTTACATCATTTCTTATTGTAGCGCTATCACTTCCACAACTAATTTGTCGACTTGGTAATCGTTTGGGGGAGTTGTTATAAGGAAATATGATACATTGAGTTTTGTTAGAGTTGATTTTAATTTTCCACTTATAAAAATATTTTATGCATGTAGCAAATCCTTTTTCCATTTTCTTTAATAATGTCTTTGTCAGTTTGCTAGACGTGATTAAAGCGGTTTTGTCTGCGTAGTAAGCAACTTTAAAGTACGAGGGCGGTGCAAAGTCCGAAGTATAAATTGAATACAACAAAGGTAATAAAATTGAACCTTGTGGTAATCTAGTAGATATTGATTTTGGTGACGATATTGCACCATTAACTGTAACAATAAATGTTCTTTTGTTTAGAAAATCTGCAATAAGCTCGCACAAATGCTTTGGTATATTAGTCTGGAGCAATTTGAATATTAAGTCGTTGAGCCAGACGGTATCAAATGGTTTTTCTACATCAAGAAGTATAGGGCCAGTAGGCTGCTTATATCGCTTATTCGCTTTTATTTTATTTGTAATGCGATTTATTTGGTGTACTGAACTGTCCGAACTTAAATGACCTTAAGAACCATTTGCTTCTTCTCTAAACCCCCTAAAAAATAAAGAAAATTTAACCAATCATAAACTCTGTTATATAAAAGGAGTTGATTTCATGGATCATAAGAATTCCGATACACCATTTCTCATTACCATAAAACCAAATTAACAACCACTGTTAAATATTTAAACAATACTCAAAATATTTATTTCGAAACATGCACAAATAATTTTTTGAGTTTGATAAAATGGCTAAATAGATGATGGTTAAGGTATTAAAATGGAGGCCCTTAACTGTTGTAGATATACGATCACCATACGAAGAAATACAATGTTATTTGTAAACACCAGAAAATTTAACTGAAAGTTGCACAGCCCACACCAAAGGCCATGCTGCCACACATGTTTCTTTCTAATTACTATTGACTTCGATCAATAGCACATGGGTTAGCATCGGTACGTTTAGTGGCTGAACCAGTGGTTTTTACAGGACGAGGGAAAAATTTATAAAAATTGGGAATACTTTTACTGAGAAAAAATGAACGTTGCACTGAAATAAATTTGTAATAAACGACGACCAGGAAATGAGTAACGCATTTAGGTATATTGTTGTAGAGAAAGGCTTTAAAAAGGCATAACCATTTAAATTGCCTTACTCAGTAAACACATCCCGCCTTAACGTTTCTCTTCTTTGTTACAAACTTATTTTCTAACCTAAGAACAGATTTAAGTTAAGAAGTAATAATATAAATTTTAAAAGTTATTATAACTGAATAGTATATGTGTAAGGATTTATAATTAATAATTTTGTAATACTTCTAGAATCAAACTAATCTAGCCTTCATGATTTTATTTCATTATTTCTCTACTTACCTCTTAATTTAAAATCAAGTGTGTCAAAAGTAATCATTTATTTTTGTGCAAAATCATACTTCGACTATAAAAATGAATAATTAGTTTGTTTTTATAATGTGGTTAATCACAGGTATGTCCACAAGGTGTTTCAGATTTCCATATAACATAAAAATAAAGTTCTGAACTTTTTTTTATTACACGAAACTTTTCTTAAGTTTTTTTAAAAGCCCTTTTCCGTACCAATATATTTAAATAGCACTTTTATAACCAAATCATATTATTGTTGTCACATTATTGTTTCCTTAACAACATATTGAATATCACTTAATATCTTCTTTTAATCCGAAGCTTATAAGTGAGTAGAATAAATTTATATTGTTACGTTTATACCTTTTATAAAAGTTTTCTTGTGCGTTCTTTATTGCAAAATAAATAACACCAGTTTTTAGAATTTTTAAATTTATTACAATTTTATTTACTTTAACTACACAAAGTTGACACTTCAGAACAATTTACTTAAAATGCAGGTTTTTACTCGATGAGGTTAAATTTTACACTGACTGATTGTCCACTCAGACGCTTCCCTATTTATACTAGTCCATTTAAAGTCTAGAAGATTTGAGAATTTTCTACACTCCCTTTGTATCGCATTTTGTTGTTGTATGTTGTTTATTCGATGTATGGGCGCCTGTATGTCTGTGTGTATAGTTCTTTTTGTTTTTATGGGATTTATTTCAATACATTTGTTGTTGCTTTTGTAAAAAAGGGTTTCTTAAAAATGATAAGATGATAAACAACATGTATGTTTGTTGTTGTTTTTGTCTTGCGCGTTCAGATGGTAAACCGCATACATGTATTTTTTTTCTTGCATGCCAGGCAGTTAGTAAACGCATATCAAATTGTAGTAGTGGGTAAACTTCTAAGCAGTTTGTAACCAGTAGTTCGCTTTATTGCTTAATAATTTTAAAAGTTAAGCAAGGCACATTCGTAACAATATCATGTTTTATTCAGACGATACTTCATAAGCACATTGGATTAATTTCTGTCTAAAATATCGAATCAAATTAGGATCTGAAGTACCCTTTTCATTCAAAGATATGTAAAGTCCCATGATAACTTTGTTTTATTTACACAAAGCATTTTCTGTTTTTATTGAAGTACAACACAATTTTGTCAAAATGTGCATTTTGTGATTAAAATAAACATAGTTATCCCAGGATTCAGTATAGTTATCTCAAGCTCTCATATGACAATAACCAATTTTCTTGCAACCCGATTTAATTATTGCAAAAACGCTGCATATAAAAACCAATGTCGCCCCGTAGATTGGGTTCTCCAAAAACACATCAATGCGGGCATGACATAAACAAATTTCGCATCGCTCCGTTGTAATCTTGTTAAGGATATCACATTACAAGAAGGATTCACAGAGTCTAGACCAGAAACACGCTGAATTTTCTCTTCAATGTATTGCTTAAAATATTATGCTGCAAAGCCAGTACTCCCTTGCAGGTGCAGGTACTCCCTTGTATAACTGAGCAAATCCATCGGCAGTATTAAAAGCTGGCCTTGCTGCTTTTACACTACCTTCGGAGCACACGTGATCTGTTAACTACAAATAATACAGATCGTAAAAAAATTAATTACAGTTTTCCTAGGCCTTCAGAATTGGTAAACGAAATATTATTGTTTCATCTATGAGTGTGATAACAGAGCAAACAATTTTTACAAGTCCTAAAATTAGAAAAGTGTTAACAGATTTCAAAATTTAACAGTATGCAATTAATTTTAAGGCAGAAAGGGTGTTGTAATTAAACAGTTTTTTAGTTTCTGGGGAAACCAAAACTGAGCTCAGATTCTTAATTGCGAAAATTAGCTTTAGATTATAGCATATCCAGCATATATATAAATATATATATATATATATACTTTACGTAACTTTTTTTAGTATATTTCATTGAGTAAAATATAAAGTATACCACTATTATACCTAAAATACATATACCACATATGTATGTATTTCTATCTTAATGAAATAGCCAACTATACTATAAACTAGCTATTCCATTAGATTCCTTTAAGAACAAATATTTTATTATAAAATGATTTATGATTTTATGATAAAACAATTATTATTCAAAAAGCAATAAATTTGAAATGTATTACTGCGGGGGAAAGCATATCCATATCGCCATTTCAGTAATGCTGAATTAATCTTTTATGATATTGTCATAAACTATTTATTTTTTAAATCTAGCACAAATTTACGTAGATTAAAATAAAAATAATTCCAAAAAATCAAATTTTTTATTTCATTAGAATTACTTATTATACCAAATAATACCAAACGAATGTGAATGAATATGTATAACATATTTTTAGTTTCAAATATTTAAAACTAAAGACATTCAACCTAAACGCTAAACGATATTTACTCGCAGTAACAATTTATGAGAACAAGTCATTTAATCAAGATAAAATATTTGGCACCTAATGGAAATGAAACATTACCCGCCACTTCTAATTTAGAATGCAGAATCATTTATAAAGTTATCAAAACTTTGATATTTTAAGATGAAAGCTTACGTTAGCGTATTCGTTGCACACATTTCAGTATTTAAGTGAATTTTAGCAAATAAACACTCGTCCCTTAATTGCAAAAATAATAAACGAAAAATGAAGTTTTTAATAATTTCATTAACAATTATTAATATAATTTGCTTTGATGGTTTTGGTGGTGTTGCTCAAGGACGACTAATTTTAAATTCCGATCATATAATTGATTCAGCTTCATCTATTGTAAGGGGATTAGGCAGCCAAGTACTTAAAAAATTACTTTCACCTAAAGATTTTTTGAGAGAATCAAAACAGTGGTTATTTGGTCTACCTGAAGTAGCCATTTTAAAAACAATTCACGAACTTTGTAAGTGAGAAAATGGTTGCTGCATTTAAAATCTGTACGAGTACTGAATTTATTTTTGCAGGTTCCTTATACTTGTCCTCTGCAAATATTGACCCTAAAATAACACCCGATATTGGTCAAATGTATTTTCAATTACGAACACCCTGCGGCGATTACAGCTTTCCTATAGAAAGTGCTGAAGAGATTTTGAGCTTTGATCAGTTTAATATTAATCAGTCGTTGGTTTTGTTTATAAGTGGCTGGACGTCTACTATAGAATCGGATAATATAGTGCACATGGCCAAAGCATATAATTGTCGGGGTGGTTATAACTTTTTGGTAATACTTAAAAAAAAAAAAGTTTAATAAAATTGTAAAATTTTTTGTTTTTCTTTTACAGGCCTTAAATGCATCTCATTTTATAGACACTTTGTATACTTGGTCAGCTTTTAATACTGACTCCGTCGGCCGCATTGTAGCCGATGGGCTTGTTCAGCTATACAAGGGAGTACCAGCACAAAATATACATATAATAGGCTTTAGCTTAGGTGCCCATATAGCCGGTTTTGCATCACGCTATTTTGAAAAATACACTGGAGAAAAAGTTCAGCGTATTACTGGCCTAGACCCTGCGAATCCTTGTTTTGATATAAGATCCTTTACGGGATTACAACGGGGCGATGCGAAATTTGTTGATGTCATGCACACCAATCCAGGTGCTTTTGGAGAATCTAATCCACTGGGCGATATTGATTTTTATGTACAGGGTTTTGCTCCAATTAAACCGGGTTGTAAGAAAATTGGCTGTTCTCATATGAAAGCATGGGAATACTATGCTGAATCCGTTTATCCTGGTCATGAGATGGACTTTTTGGCAACAATGTGTCGTTCTCCAATAGAAACAGAATATAGTTTATGTAATGAAAACAAAATTATAATGGGACTTTACACGCCTTTTAGTGGAAAGGGTACATATATTTTGAACGTTAATTCAAAACTTCCATATGGAGAAAATGCTCGTTATAATAACGAGTTAATATTAAGTCAATGCGGTTTTTGTGATTTCTAAATAATATGTAGTTATTTGAAATAAACCAAAATTACGATCAGCACAAAAATAAATCATTATAAGCATAGCATTGAAAAATATTGGAAAATAATATACGAATTTTGGAAAATCACCCAAGATTTTCTGATATACTGGCTTAGGTATTCAGTGGAATACATACGCACTATCTATAACCATTTTCAAGGTTTAGGTTTTTGCTCAAAAACTATTTCCAACATATATACTGAAGGAAAGACAACAATAACGATGTTGTCATAGAAAGGGTGTTTTTATAGGGGTATAGAAATATGAAATGGAATAAGGCAAAGACGATTTTTTTTAAATGGACATGAAATTTATATTATTCGATTGATAATGATATGTCATTATAAATGAAATATAACTTTTGGCAATATGAACTCCAGGGATGGCTCGAGCTTAGGTCTGAAGATCCAATTTCCCAACATTTGTGTCCGTATATTGGCAATAACGCGGTGAGAAAATAATCTAGCGGCGTTAACTAGCACAATCTTTTAGGCCATTCCGCGGTTACGAAACGTAAAACTATGCGGTTACTAAACGTTTCCTTCAATAAATACATTTTGGCGTGAGCTGTGCAACGTGTTACGCTGCCTTGTTGAAAGCACAGCTCTTATACAACATGCTTGTACCATTGATAAACAAAAAAACATCCGTAATCAAGACTCTATAGCGGTCACTACTAAACGTAATGTTCACACCTGCATCGTTTTTAAAGAATTACGGACCATACCTAACGGTCAGTTTTTCTGGATGTGACAGTGTCTTAACATACACTAGAGAATTATCATCACTCCATATACGACGGTTTTGCTCGAATGACATATCAATTAAAACAAAAGTGTGCTTTATCGTTAAACAAAATTCGCTAATGAAAATCAGAATCAACGGCAATATTGTTTTGAACGCAAATTGCAAAATTTCGCAACGTTGTTTAGGCAGCATTCTATTAACGTTGAAATGAGAAACCAAACTGAACATAAATAACTTGACAAAATAATGAAAATCACTCATCGCCAAATAATGATAAGTTACTTTTCTTTTAAATGTTTGTATTTGTTTTATTTATTAATCAAGTACTTTTAACGTAACCAGAAAATTTAGTTAAAACATAATAGCTATTAAAGGTGGTGCAATTAATAAAAAAAATTGCTATATATGTTTAAAAAATTAACTGCCAATTGCCGAGTCTTGGACTTTTACTAAAGCTGTTTACTTACCGTTAACAAATCCGATAAAATTGAAATCAACAAGCTGTAAACATGCAAGACGTGCAACACTTTTCGTTTACTTACTTCTGAATTTTTTAAACAAGGTTAATTTTTGTGGTCATAGACAATAGACAATTATCACCCGTTCCACCAATGTGCTCAGTTGAGATTATATTTTTATATATATATATATATATATATATATATATATATATATATATTTTTTTTTTTTTTTTTTTTTTTGTTATATTCCGTGCTATGAGAACTTAGTTTTTTACGTTTGTATCATAGAAATTTAAAATTTTGGTTTTATAATCAATAAATTAAAATTTCTTATCTAATAACTTTAAGCACAAGGGTGCTATTTCTTTGTGTACTATCAGCAGGGAATAAAATAGTAAGATATAACAAGTTCCATTTTTTATATCCTAATAAAATTATGAAATATTGAAAAAAAAAATTTCTCTTTTTTTTAACAAACTTAAATATTTAAATTTCGTAAAAAGGCAGTTAGTAAAGTTAAGTGTGCCTTGATGTTTTATTTGTTACCGGGATGTAAGAATAAAAATGAGCTATTTATATTACCAAAATCTGCTGAATTAAAACAAAAACAAAACGCAACATAATATTACTATAATTTTATATAAATAAACAAATTGGAAAGTAAAAAACAAAATAATATTTTTATTTTTAACACAACAAACGATTTTTCGAAAATAATATTAATAAATAGAATTTAATCAATATCAATTGTAAAAAGTAAATTCTTTTTAAAACTTTCTATTGTTCCAAATATAACTATTTGTTGTAATGCATAATGTAATGGATTAAAAAAATATTATTATACAAAAAAAATATATCTTCTATAACGATACAAATTTTTTGTTTTAATTACGCCGATTTGAGGTAACTACTCTTATAGACCATTTTAATAAAACTCTCTAATTTGTGCGTGTGCACTTGCTCAAGAAAAAAGTCGCACAATTCAGATAGTTTTAAAAGTAGTTGAATGCATACTGGTTTTTTAAATTAGTCTTGGAAATCTACAAAATTCAGAAAACCAGAGACGCAAATTTAAATTCAATTTTGGGAATGCCTAGATTACACATCGCCATATTTAAAATGTTCGATTTTTATACGGGATAATTAAAAAAATACAATTTACAACATGCCAAGTCTTAACAAAAGTAATGGCAAGTAAAATTCCAGCTCCCTGCTTGCACCACGACTTTGTTGACAAAAATGGATGAATATGTATAAGTAAAACTATAAGTTAAGTTTTTATTATTAATTTAAGCATAAAAAATCAATTTTTCATTCTTTTTTCTTTTTTGTTGTTTTCACTTTTACATTACAAAAGAACTAAAATCTTAAAATAATGTTAACTATGTTTTATGCAAATTAGTTTGCCAGGTGTTTCATTTATTTATCCAAATCAGCAATTAACAACTTCAATATATTGATGGGAAGTGCTTTGTCAGCTATTTAATTTGTTTTAGTAAAACAAAAACTGCTTGCTGTGGAGTTTCAATATTTGTGGCGTTAACTTATACACATTGAATATTGAATATTCGAAATAATAAAGGTATTAAATAGATAGTAAGAACTAACAAATAGTTCACCAAACTGAGCATTCTTTTAAATTTGAATGTCTTTTAGTCCTTTATTTAGTTCGGTAGTTTATTTGCTAAACATACGTTTGAAAATAAACACCTTTTTACGACAAAAACAGCAAATATGTTTATACGACATAAGTGAAATTTTTTAAAAAGCAAAGCCATACGAAATATGATAATAAATATAATTTCTGAAAATAACTAAGAATGTGACACTTAATATCAAAAATACTTTTTCGTGTAATTTTTTACCGAAACAATATATTTTACTGAGCTTAAACGTACAGTGAAATCACGCATGAAATAATAGGAAAAAAAAACTAAAGTGACTAATTAAATTAAATAACTGAATTCATTTATTGAGCCAAATTTAATTAATGAGTTGAAGTTAGATCAACACCGCAATCAGTTCACTTTATTCGGTTGGGTAAGCCAGAAAGCTGTTGGATAGATTCATAATTCCTAAGATAACTAAATTAAGAACTACGATTTCTTTCTTTAAGTAAAAAAAATTTTCTTTAATAAATTGCTAAAAACAGTTAATCGTTCATTTAATATGTTATACTGTTAAAAATCCATAAAATACAGACACAATATACAGTTTAGTTAGTTAAAAAAAACTTCGAAATATTTGTTTTTTATATAAAAGTAAACACAAAGGAACCTCGAAATCCAGAAATACGATTATTTCTCTTCGAATAGGGCGATCAAAAACGCGTTTTTTTAAGAGAAGCTGAAATTAAAAATATTTTAGAAAAGTTTTTAACTTCAATTGGTCATAACTTTTTTGGTTTCATATATTTTTTGAAAATTTCTTCTTGTGTCCTTATTCTTCAACTGAAATGATAGACAGAATATTGACTATAAGTGATAGAGAATTTCAGTTAAAGAATAAGGACACAATAAGAGATATACTTCATGAAAATGATTTTCCAGTAGAATTAACTAACCGATTAATTAGACAATATGATAATCATAGGCATTATTTAGGAATTACTATGGCAGAACCAAGAATTTATAAATCATTAACTTATGTTCCTGGAATATCAGAAAGTTTAAGAAAGTCTAAAATATATGACACTGATAGATATAAAATTACACACAAAACATATAACACATTAAATAAATTATTTAGCAATATGAAGGATAAAAAAGGAAAAATGGAAATATCTGATGGAAATGGAAATATCAGGATACCATGTGGAGGAAATGACCAGGTGAACTGTGACAAAGTTTATATTGGGACAACAAAAAATAAACTTAAAATAAGATTAGCTGGTCATAGATGTGACCAAAAATATAGGAATATTTCAACACAGAAGACATCCTTATCTTCACATTGAAAGAAATATAATCATTATCCAAAGTTTGATGAAACATCAGTATTAGATATAGAAAAAAAACTACAAGAGAAATGTTAGAAATTGTTAATGTACCAAATGTAAGGAAAATAAATTTCAAAACAGACACAGACAATTTAGCGCAGAATTATAGGTACTTAATACAAAAGACACATAATTTGTTATAATTATTTCATAAGAAAAAAATTTTTATTTAATTTCCGTTTCCTTGTTTTTGTATGTTAAAATATTTAAAATTTTAATTTTTGTATGTTTGTATGTATGAAGAAAATTATTTTATATGTTTTGTGAAATGTTTTCAAAAAATTTTTCTTTCCAAATTGTTATAATTTTTTGTTTTTGGAAAATATAAAAAATATTTCCTGAAAAAAAAATATATATTGTTAAATGAATTAAAAAAGACCGTTGAAAAGAATAACAGATATTTATTTAAAATATAAAAAGGTCGTTTAAAAAAATAAAAAATTTATCATATAATTATAATACGTAAATTTTTTAAAACCATTTTTCAAACATATATAATTTTACTTTAATAAAGCTCGATTTTAATGTTAATACATCAAATTAAAGATTAGGATGTCGTCTATCTAACAAAATAAATTAAAAAAAAATCCAATCCCGTAAAAAGTTATAGAATTTTGACCGCCAACTCACAGAATGCGCCACTGATCGGTGTCTCCGTCTACATCATCATCTCCATATGTATCATAAAATGTAGAGTGCTTTCCATATGGCCAGCCCTGATCAAACTGAACTAAATAAATATCGCATCCACTACTTTTAATTCCACTGTAATCAGCTGTCAAACTCATTGCGAGTTCGCTTCCATTACAATCACCGTTTATTAATTGAGCCCACGTCGAGCATTTGTTTCCTATTAAATTGTTTTTTGCTGCGTATTTAAAGACAACAAAAGGAGACCATGTTTTACCATACGAATTATTTACATAAAAAATAATGTTAGCTGCGGGTTTTGGCATGCCGACGACATAAGGACCTGTGTTAATGCTGACGATGATATCAGCAACGTCACTTAACATAACATGTCTATTTTTTGAGCAAGGATCAAAAGTATCTATTTGAATTATTTGAGATACTCTTATACCAGTATTTTCTCTGCAATAACGAGCAGCATAGCGCGAAATCACTGTACCTATACTGTGGGTGATAAAATTTAATTTAATTTTGGGGTTATATTTCACCAACTCTTCAATTAATAATTCTGAACACACACGACCAATTGTCTCCATATTGGTAACAGCAGCGTCATAAATGTTGTTTATATGTTTACCGCTGTCTATAACCTTAACACAAAAATGGTTAAAGCATGTTTTTCATTTCTAAAAAAAAAACGTACCACCAAAATATCTCCCTGTGTGGATATAAAAGAATCTACCAAAGGATAGATAGAATGCTTCTCCAGAGTTTTTCCCCAGCCAGTAAATAGAAATGTTAAATGCTCTTATTTTGAAAATATAGGTAGATAAAGCATTTCTATAGCATTTTTCAACTTATATTCATATTTCGACTCCGATGTGAATACATGTACAGGCGTGTTTTCGACATGATCTGGTTCGACACTTACCATCAGTCCAAATTCATTAAGCACAGAACCTTCAAGACAAATTTTTCTTGTTACTATTTCTGATCATATTCGTAATGTAGTTTTCAAACTTACACCCTTGTTCTATAGCAGGCCACAAAACATTCCATGCGGAAAACTGTGAACATGTTATTGGATCAAACCAAGACTTATGTAACATAGTTTTGAGATTCCACGCAGCAGTTTCAACCGTGGTCAAAACCTTTTTAAGAGGAAGGTGTGCCAAACCAATATTGCCTTGTGCACATAAAAAGAACAGAACCATGAAACTTTTCCACTTCATTTTCGTTTATTCAAGGATCACTTAAAACACTTTACTGTATGGTTTCTGTTTTCATTCACCTCTTATATAGCAAAAAAGAACGAAAATTCTTTAATAAATATTTACAATTTTAGGTAACTGGAGTTTATTGTTATTAGTATCCAATTGTAAATAAAAATTGAAATTTATATTTTAATTTTTTGTTTTTATTTACTCTTCTAGGTGTTTGACTGCTGCACTGATCCCTACATTACCGTCTTAATATATGAATTAAAAAATGCGTTTTCTTCAGCATTCATTTGTGCAATCTAATATAAAAATTTGACTAAAATAGCACAAAATTTGTAAAAAAAAAAAGTTTTCTAAAAATAAATGGTAAAAGCTTTTTTCCGGTAAAGATCTCCTACACATCTAACATCAATTCATGTTTAAAATTAAAAAGGAAATTGTTCATATAATAATAGCAATACTTGGAGCTGTCGTATTTATTATCAGGATTTACATTTGTTAGTGAATTATGATCACTAGGGCTATTTTTCAAATTTGAACTTACAAAGACCTTATTTTGTAAAATATTATATGTATATTTTTATTTAATAAGTATTTAATAAAAAATATTTAATAAAAAAGCCACGCTTATCCGAGGAAAAAATTTAAATAAAAAATAGTTTTTGTTAGTTTCCTTGCTTTGGTATTCGACCAAGAAGATGAAGACCATCCTACCTTCCTAATCGAACACAACCATTAATATTTAAAATATTATAATCTTTAGAATATCAGAAATCGTTTATCATTCTTAGATTTATTTTTATGCTTTTAATAATGTCCACTACTACTTGATCATTTTATGAATTCATTAAAGCAAACAACTTTTAAGTTTTTATGCAATATTGAAATTTTATTTCTTTATGTGTGTGGCGTTAGGCATTATAAATTAAATTTTATTATAAAAATTATTTATATTTCAAATACAACAGATTTTAGCTGATTATCTTTTGATGGACTTTGAAATATAAGATGGAAGAAACATAAATGACTTCCATGACCAGAATTAAAAAGTTGACAGTCTACGTATACCCTAATTATCACAAATTTTTTTAAATACTTTTGGAGATAACTTTTATAAGGTTGGCCTTTTTCTTAGTTCATTAAGTATTTAATATTATTGCATTGCCCCTTCCTAATAGAGGAATATATTTTTTTAGGAACATTTATTGAAAATGTCATTGAATACTATCCGCTGAAGAAAGAATTCAGAATTAGATGTTATAATGCAAATCTGCAACCATTTAGACCTTTTATTTTTAGTAGGGAAAATATGAACTGATGACTTAACTTCAATTTTGCTTGTTATTAAAATGGACTCGTTTTAAATACGGAATATTTATTAAAGTAAAATGAGTATCAGATGTAGCCATTTTTTAATTATTCGTTAAATTTTTTTGTTTTTTTTTTATTTTATAAATAACTCTAAACAAAAACATTTTAAAAGTAAAATATTTGCTTGTGCAATGTCATTAAAGAAAAAAAAAAATAATTAAAAAAGAAAATATAAAAAATGTTTATTATTGGGTAAATATATATACACATATATTTATTCACAGCAAAAATGTTTTAATAAAACACATTTTTATTCTACAATATTTATGCTGTTCTAATGACAAAGAACTGTAAGCTATGAAGTTTCATTCTATCAAAAATTAGGCGATGGAAGAAAAATTGTTATGCAGAAGCTTAGCATGATATAAATTCATAAAAATTATTAACAAAATTAACTAAATAAAATTAGTTTCGTTTATTTTTTTCTTTAGTTTTTGTGACGATTTTCTCAAAATAAATGGAAAGAAATGTAAAGTTTTTAAACTGCTGATTTAAATTAAATTCTGAAATTTGAAACATCTCTACAGTAGGATTTTATCTATGATTCGTAAGGCTGCCTTATTATAAACAACAACTCTACGATTTTTGTATGGAGGTGAGAAAAAAAATATATTTGTCAAAAAATGCAGTGATTTTAACACAAATTTAGTTTTAGAGTTAGAGAAATGGAGATCGTTACCTCCAATGTATAAAGCAATAACTAACAAAAAAAATATATTTTTTTTTTTTTAACTCTCAAAATTATTTATTGTATCTTCTATAAAAAGAACTAACAATAAGTATTAAAAACTTAAATTCTAAAAAAAGTTGCATTAGTCCCGACCATGTCAGGCCTAACCTTTTGGGTAAAAAAAAGTTGTCATAAAAAAGAAAATATTTCTAAGATGTATCGTCTATAGCATTGAGGATTAAAGCTGCGGTATCCCTCTTTTTTAATCGGCTATGTCCGCTATAATCCAAGATATTGCGAGCAAGGGGATTAGGATGGTCTTCGAACTTCATCAAGTATTTGCCTGCGTATTTGATGATTTCTGTACTCACCAGCGGTATGTCTAAATCACAATGTATGTTTGAATTTCTGATGTACCATGGGGCGGAAGTTATCAACCGTAAAATTTTATTTTGCATACGTTGGATTCTATCCACGTTTGAAGCAGAGGCAGTGCCCCAAAGTTGGATTCCATAAGACCATATTGGTTTCAGAATACTCTTGTAAATTAGAAGTTTGCAATCTAGGCCAAGTCTCGAGTTCCTGCCAATGAGCCAGTGTAATTGTGTTAGCTTAAGTTTCATTTGTGTTAGCTTTGAGTCAATATGATGTTTCCATGTAAGGCGACGATCAAGATATATACCAAGATATCTCACATAATTATGGTGAGGAACAATGTGATTATTGATTCGAACGAGTGAACAATTATCTCTTCGCAGGGTGAAAGTCACATGAATGCACTTTTGAACGTTCACTTTAATTCTCCATAATTTTAACCACAACTCCAACTGAGTTATATGTTGCTGGAGATTTATTGAGGATTGATAAGAGTTTTCGTGCGAACTTAGCCAAAAAAAATTATAATTATTTTTTTAGCTGCGTCACTTATAACACTATGCTTTTTCTGAATAATGAAGGCATCAAATGTGAAATCATGGGATCTGATGTTATCATTTTCGTTCGTCGCAATTCGACTGCATTTTCTAGACTGTCTAAGGCGATATTTTTTATAGTCTTTTTTAGATTTCCGCTTTCAATTTTATTTATTTCCTTTACTGGCTTGATCTGAAATAGAAAAAATTTCCATTGTCGTAAAATTCTTGAAATAGAAAAAATTTCCATTGTCGTAAAATTCTTGGGCCTTAGTTTCAGTTATAATTAAAAAACCGGAGAAAAATCGCTTGTACTTTTCGCGTTCATCGCCACTTGTTGAAAGACAAAAATGGATCAGTGAGCACCTATAAATACTACGTATTTTTCAAAATTTTGCTGACAGGTACTTATGAATGGGCGCATATTTCGAAACGTTCCAAAACATAACCACTCATAAATGTGGGTGCAATTTCTATAAAAAAATCATTCAGTTATTTAAAAAAGTGCACTTTCCTTTTTTCCTTTTAATTGTCCACGCAAAAATATTAGCGCTAATTACTTTGCTACTGTAATCATAAAAATCAAATAACCTTTTGTTTATTACTTTTTTTTTTAATTCTGAGAATCATAATTTTATGTTGAGTTTTTTTTGTTAAAATAATAAACAATTATTTTATTTTTATATCTTCTTTTTATTAGTTAAGCTTGGTTGACACTCAAGAATAGATTAATTTTTTTGTATACTTTTCCACCCTTATTTATACTAGTTGCATATTTGGTCAGTTGTTTTTGCAAGTTTAAAATAGTTCAAAAAAATTCCGAAGAATTGTTTTGAATTGGAAATTAATTACTTTATGGTTTTTCCAAAATACAATTTAATGAATTTATTATGTGTGATACAATTCCAAAGAATTGTGTTTTAAAATAGTTCAGAAAAATTCCGAAGAATCGTTTTGAATTGGAAATTAATTACTTTATGGTTTTTCCAAAATACAATTTAATGAATTTATTATGTGTGATACAATTCCAAAGAATTGTGTCAGAATTTATCTTATTTCATAAATGGTTTTGATATAACACCCCCAACGTTAGATTGAGGCTCCGACGAAATATGCACTATGGTGGAGATTTTTGTCTTATATATAAAAAATATTGTTAACGCTATGATGGTCAAAACAATTGATACATTTATGCTTATGTTTATGATATTTGATTTTCCTTTTTGTTTGATACTCTATTTGTTCAATGAATTTTACATGTTTGATTTGTTCTAAGTATAGTTATTCTGTTTTTAAGTTGTTGAATGTCATATTTGTTTTTCTTTTACTTAAGTTATGGCATTAGGTAATATAAATTGATCATAAATTTTTATTTTGATATTGGTAAAGTTTTTCTTTGCCATTTAATATTCATTTTATTATAATTATGTTTAATTTTAGAATATAACTTTTTTTTTCTTTTTTTCTAAATATTAGTATGCCGGGTAGGATTTCAGTTACAATAGATTCATTTAGTATTTGCATATCGCAGTATGCTTCTTCATAATTCAATATATTTGAAAGGCATTGGTTAGTGATTTGTATTGAATTTTTCTTAAGATTATCTTTAATGTTAGCATCGTAAATATTGTTTTTAGAATCTACTAATATTCCATACTTATTTAAAATAATCAATTTGTTATATATGTTGGGAATTGGCTCGAATACAACTTTTGATAAAGCTTCCTTTAAATATTGTGGGATTTGGAGAATTATTACTATATTACTGTCGTTATGGCGATGTAATTTTATTTACCATAAAGTTTTTGAATTTATTTAAATAATTTCCTATTAGAGTTTGTTTTTGATTTATGTGGTCCGTAATAGTCTGCATTTGGGAGGATATGAAATTGTTAACAAATGTCAGGTTGTTAATTTTGTTTGTCTATAGATTTTACTCTGGCGGTTGTTAGAATTGTTATTATCAAAATCCATGGTATCATCTATAAGAATATATATTGATTATTATTATTATTAATTTGTTCGTTATTTAGCCTTTATTTTAGGGTTATTCTTGTCCTGGTATTTTTTATTTTGTTTTATATGGGCTTTGTAGTACTTATGTCCTGTTTTTGTGTTCTCCACGTGATCTTTGTCAATTTTTCTAGTATCTATTTTTCTGTATTTCCTATGGTTTTTACCTCCTCTAGTTTCTTTGATATAATTTATTCCTTCCTCTATCTCTACGTCAAATCTGTCCTTATTTAGTTTATTTATGTAATTCTCTTTCTTTTTAGATATCAGGTCATGTATTGCTTTGTACCTGTCTTCGTGTATTTTCCCATTTAAAAAATCAATTGGTTTTATTTTAGTTGTGCTGTGAATTGTGTTGTTATAAAAGCCTATTATCCTTAACATTTTTTCTTCTGTTGTTTCGCTTTCATTTCTGTCGTCATGTCTTAAAAGTCTTATGTGTTCGTTGATAGTATTGTGAAGTCTTTCGATGTCTGCGTTGGAAGTGTGATTGCTGTTTGAGGTATAGTGTATATGGATATTTTCTTCTCTAAGGAATTCCTGCATTGGTATAGCTTTGAATCCTAGTTCATTGTCTACGACTATTTTTTCAACTTTTCCGTATGTGTTTATATAGTGAAGTAGTTTTGTCTTGAATTCTGTCCAGCTTCTACCATTAATTTTAAAGGCTACTGCGAATTTCGTGAATTTGTCGATCATTGTCATGAAAAGTTCTTTTTTCAGAGTGTAAAATACGTCAATGTGTATAATTTCGCGGGGTTTGGAGGGGGTTTCGCTTACTTTGAGAGGTATTTTAGGTGGTTTTCGGTCGTATTTTTCCAAGGTACATATTTCACAATTGTTAATAAATTGTATAATCCTTAACTTTAGCTGGGGATTATAAATTTGGTTTTTCAATTCCTCATATACCGCTTGGATGCCTCTATGGTTCTTACATAAATGTTCTTTTTCGATTATATTGGTTAGTTTATTTTCTTTGTCTACGTCTATTAGTATCCTTTTACATTTTATAATCTTAAATTTATCATTTTTTGAAAACAGGTCTTCGTATGTATTTTTTAAGGTGTCATAAAATTCATTCTCTATTAGAATTGCGTTCAAAAGATTTGGGTTGAAGTGGTTTCTTAGTAAAGTAATTGCGGTTTCTCGATTAAATTCTTTCAAACTTATAGTTTTCCTTACGTTCTTAAATATCTTTTCATTCCTTATTCTAGCTGCTCCAGATGTGATTTTCTTTATAATTATTTGGTTTTTAAATATATTAATAGGTGATTCTGTTTCTTTTATAGTTGATTCGTGAGATTCTAATGAATAGATATTAGCAGACTGTGGCTCTATTCTTGATAAAGCGTCGGCGTTGCTATTTTTCGTTCCCTTCTTATATTTGATTTCGTAATCAAATTCGGAGAGTTTTAATCTCCATCTTACTAATTTCGAATTTGGTTCCTTTATGGAAAATAGCCACGTGAGGGGTTTGTGGTCAGTTTCGATTAAGAATTTTCGTCCGAATATATACGGTCGAAAGTATTTAGTAGCCCAGATAATTGCTAATAATTCTTTTTCTATCGTACTGTAATTTATCTCGTGTTGGTTAAGAGTACGGCTCGCGTAGCAAATCGGGTGGTTTTCTTGGGAAAGAACTGCGCCTAGTGCGAAATTACTAGCATCTGTTGTTACAGTAAATTTCTTTGAAAAATCGGGGTACGCCAATATTGGGTCATGAGTCAATAGGGTTTTAAGGTTGTTGAAACTAGCTACATAGTGTGGGTCAGAAATGTTTATTTTAGTATCTTTTTGTAAATATCTAGTCATTGGTTTGGCGATTAGAGAGTAGTCCTTGATGAATTTTCTGTAATATCCAGTTAGGCCAAGGAACTGTTTTATTTGTTTAGTGGTTTTCGGGATGGGATAATTTTTGACGCATTCTATCTTTTTCGGGTTTGCTTTTATTCCTGCTGGTGTCACTATATGACCTAAGAATTCCGTTTCCCTTTTCAAAAACTCTGACTTATCTAACTGAACCTTAAGGTTCGCTTCCTTTAAACGACGGAATATTAAGTCAATGGAGTTGATATGCTCTTGCAATGAGGTGGAGAAAATTATTACGTCATCCAAGTAAACTAGGCAAATTTTATTTATATAGTCCTTTAAGATATTGTTCATGAGTCTTTGGAATGTCGCTGGTGCTGTCTTCAGACCAAACGGCATTCTCAAAAACTCATAATGACCTCCTTCCACACTGAAGGCCGTCTTAGGAATATCCTCATTCTCGATTTCAATCTGATGAAATCCTTTTGCGAGGTCGAGTGTCGTGAAATACTGGCATCTTCCCAGTTTATCAAGTATTTCGTCGATGTTTGGAATCGGGTATTTGTCATCGATGGTTACCTCGTTGAGCTTTCGGTAATCGACGACAAGTCTCCATTTGGTTTTCCCACTGGCGTCCGTTTTCTTTGGGACTATCCAGATCGGTGCCGAATATGGTGAATTACTGTGACGAATTATTTCGTTCTCGAGCATTTCACGGATTTGCCTCTCTACTTCACTCTTGTGAATGTAGGGGTATCTGTAAGTCTTAGTAAAAATTGAGATGTCGTTGATTGTTCTTATTTGATGTTTTATGGCTGAGGTGAATGTTAATTTTGAGTCTACCTGATAAAAAATGTCGGAGTATTTTTTTATTACCCCCATTAATTGAGACTTTTCCTCTGCATTGAGGTGTTGTATTCTAATTTGTTCACTTAAAGGTTGATATTCCTTTATTTGCATTGTATTAAAATTTTCATTGTCCACCTTCTGAGTGGTATTATGAATTGATGCGAGAGTTTTTGGGTTGAGTGATTTTGTAATAGGCGCTGTTTCTGTTCTACAATTATAGTCTTCTTTGGTTTTAAAAAAGATTGGTAGTATTTGTTCTCCTAATTAAATCGTGTTGTCCTGATAATTTATGCGCGAATTTAATGGTTTAAGTAGGTCATTACCAATTAGGCCATCATAATAATCATGGAACTTTACGATATAAAATTCTATAAAATCTAAGGTTTTTCCGAATTCCTTGAAGCATGGTATTTTAACTTTTTTATCTGTGTAGATCTTATGTTGAAGAGTTTTTATAGGAAGAGGGATAGTTTGGTGGATCCATTTGGGGTGGCAAATACCTGGATTTAGTATTGAGTTGGTCGCACCAGTATCTATGATTAGTTTTATAGGGTTTAATTTAGTTTCTATTTTTATATAGGGTAACCCTCCGAGGCAGAAGGATGAAAATTTTCAGCGGAAGTTAGATTGTACATTGGTTCATAACTACTGTTTATGTTATCGGGTTTTGTTAGTGGAATATTGTTATATGAGTTATGAGCAAATTTTCGTTGGGGATTAAAATTTGGGGTGTTGATTCCTACGTTTGAAAAATTAGCATTTACATCCATTGGTTCAGGTAATGGAAAACGATTAAAAGTTCTATTTTGGGAAGTAAAGCTTTGCCTATTGAAGTTTGAGTTGTTATAAGGGTTAGTACTCTGGTTAAGATTCTGTGGCTGGAAATTTTGATTGCGGCGATTTAGGTTTACATTATTGTGTGACCTGAAATTTTGGTTAGGATCTTGTTGGTTAAAATCTCGTTGTTGAAAATTTTGCCTATGGTTGTTAAAGCTTGAATTATTTTGTGGGTTAAGGTTTTGATAAGAATTACGTGATTTGATATTTTGTTGGTGATGGTTTTGTCTGAAATTAAATTTAATTTGTTCGCTTTTGTTTCGCGTAAAAGATTGTTGGTTGTCTACTCGGAGGTGAGCGTATCCGGCTTCAAAAAGAATATTCATTGCTCCTTCTAAAGTATCTGGGTTTCTGCAAGCTAGAATTGTTTTCATGGGTTCGGGGATTTTAGATTTGAAAATGCTAAGGGCTGTACGGGAGTTATTTTGAGCGACAGTATTTGATGCTTCTGATCCTCGTCCGAGTACAAATAAGGTTTTATTGTTAAGGCGCCTAAGTTTATTCTTTATTTCATCAAAAAAGTCTAGGCTGGTTGTTTTAAACGTAGTTGCCCTGAGTAAGTCAAAGAGTTCGTCGCAACTTAGTCGGTCACCGAAATTATTTTGTAGCACTGTTTTTATGTCATTCCAGGAAGTTACCTGGCAATTGATTTCGATAATTTCTCTGGCTTTGCCCTTAAGTTTACTTTTAATCAAGTCGGAGAACAGTTCTCGTGATAGTTGGTCATACGTCTGTAATATGGGTTGTATTCTATCTACTAAATTTGTTTGTAGATCCCTGTTATCACCATTAAATTCGGGGAGGTTTCCCAAATATTTAATAGGATCAAATTGTATTTGAGCCATTTCGTCTAAAATTTTTATTTTGTTTTATTGTTTTCTTTTATGGTATAAAAATAAAATTCCTGTTTTTAATTTAATCAGGGTTATCTCGCGTGAAATATTTTTCTTTTATTCTTTGATCTATATATAATTAATTTTACTTATTAATACCTTATGTGGTGCTTTGTTGCGATTGATGTCCTTTTTAGATGGTATTGCTGTTGTGGGGTTCTTTTCTCTCTTCTCTTTTTTCTTCAGTTAGTTTGGAAATTGGTCGTCCTGGAACTCGTGCCTGCAGCTTTCGTTGTTATCTGAGTTGATGCAGTTCTCGGCGTGAACTGGTTTTGTTCTTTTTAGGGATATATCTTTATATCCTTGTTATATTTTTATTTATTTAAAAGGGTAACTTTGTTCTTTTATTATTTTATTTTTTAACTATGGATATATTTTTATTGCCTTGTTGTCTTTTATAATATATATTTTTATTTTATTTAGGATAACTTTGTTCTTTTATTTTTACTAAGGATATATTTTTATTGTCTTGTTGTCTTTTATAATATATATATTTTTATTTTATTTAGGATAACTTTGTTCTTTATTTATTTAAAAGGGTAACTTTGTTCTTTTATTATTTTATTTTTTAATTATGGATATATTTTTATTGTCTTGTTGTCTTTTATAATATATATATTTTTATTTTATTTAGGATAACTTTGTTCTTTTATTTTTACTAAGAATATATTTTTATTACCTTGTTGTCTTTTATAATATATATATTTTTATTTAGGATAACTTTGTTCTTTTATTTTTACTAAGCATATATATTTATTATTTTGTTGTCTTTTATTATATATTTTTATTTTTATTCCATTTAGAGGATAACTTTGTTCTTTTATTATTCTATTTATTATTATTTTTTTTTTTTAATGATATATCTTTATAAAAGGGCAAATCTTATTGTCCTTATTTAAAAATTATTTTTCAAGGATATATCTTTATATCCTTGTTTTATTAAAAGGGCAAATCTTATTGTCCTTATTTGTCCGGAATCCGTATTATGGATTAAAATCCTATCACTATCACACACACAATTCGCATAATTTCTTTTTATACTTTATGTTGGATAGGACTTACGGATCCTACCGACTGCGCCAATTTTATGTTGAGTTTTTTTTGTTAAAATAATAAACAATTATTTTATTTTTATATCTTCTTTTTATTAGTTAAGCTTGGTTGACACTCAAGAATAGATTAATTTTTTTGTATACTTTTCCACCCTTATTTATACTAGTTGCATATTTGGTCAGTTGTTTTTGCAAGTTTAAAATAGTTCAAAAAAATTCCGAAGAATTGTTTTGAATTGGAAATTAATTACATTATGGTTTTTCCAAAATACAATTTAATGAATTTATTATGTGTGATACAATTCCAAAGAATTGTGTTTTAAAATAGTTCAGAAAAATTCCGAAGAATCGTTTTGAATTGGAAATTAATTACTTTATGGTTTTTCCAAAATACAATTTAATGAATTTATTATCTGTGATACAATTCCAAAGAATTGTGTCAGAATTTATCTTATTTCATAAATGGTTTTGATATAACAAATCATAATGAAAGTAATCAATGTTATTTTTGTGCATATCTCGAGCAAATTTTTTGGAAATTCATTCATACGTTTACTTAATTGTAAAAAGAAGCGAAACGTGTTCATCGATTTTCATGATTTTTGTTCATAGGTTGTATGACTTTACGTGAAAGTAATAGGACTTGACACTTTTTTAACGTTTTGCATTTTTTATAAATTAAAAAAAAAAAAATTATAATTTTAGGCAAAAAATATTTTGTTTTTTTCTTCACACATTTATTTATAACTGCGAAACTGTTGCTAATGTAGCAAAAAGTTATATAAACAGATGAAAGTAATTGTAATTCTTGATTTTTCTAAAGTTGTTTAAGCAAAATCCGATTAATGGTTCTTGAGTTATGTTAAACAAAAAGCCTTTTCAGAATTGTAGTGGCACTTGCAATTTATTGAAAATGTAAAACAGATATGAGACAATGTATTAGTAGTGATTTCAAACTGTGGGAATGTATGGCCAAAATTGCAGATCCAAGTGTTTGAAGAAACAAGGGATTTTTGTTATTTGTTCATAAAAATAAACAAGAAAAAAACTTTAGTCTCTGCAGAGTTTATTTTTTCAATTTTAGTATACTGAAATATCCTACATTAAATAAAAAATAAACAGAAAAACGTTAGCTCACATAGTAAAATTATATTCGTTTTGAAATTCTTAAGTTTAAATTAGGTTGGTTCGGTAAAACATACAAGTACTGAGCTTGAGACGGCTATAAAAAAGACTGGCAGTCAGATCGGAGTAATCCTTTTTGATTTAATTGTACCATTTAGTCTAAAATTTCAAAATATCACTGCATATTGCACTACGAGTATGTTGACAATTTGACTTTTTTCGCGAAATCCCCAGTGTGCGACGTCTTGTTGAAGCCACAACTTCTACACCACAAGGTTGTGTAATTGATGAACAATGATCATGACTCTAAAGCGATGAAGTGCGAACTAATGATTGTACCAGCCGATAAGCACAACAAATAGTCAGGTTGATCATCACTCCAAATACGGCAGTTTTGTTTATTGACATATCCATTCAAGCAAAAGTGAGCTTCATCACTAAACACAGCTCGCTTAATAAAAACGGGATCAACAGCAATTTGTTTTGGCACACATATGTACAATTCGGAAGCGTTGTTCATATTGACATGACAAACCAATTTATAAAATAATAAAAAGCGATCCTCGCCGAATTGATAATAAAATACCAATGGTTTCTTTTTTTAAATAATTATAACAAATTGATTCTTTAAAATTTTTTATATTAGATTTATTAGGCAATTTTAATCAAATAAACAATTTAAAACTTATAATAAGCTCGGCAATTATGAATGAAAAATGATATCTGGCAATTGTCCACCACGACCACACTGACAGATGTCGATTCTTTCATCAAAGTTTTTAATCACTTTTTGACAAAATGGCGCTCCTATTTCATTATGTTGAAATCGATTCGATTGGCCCCGTATAGACTCTGTCCTTAATATAGGCCCTCAAAACATAGCGCAGTGGTGTTAAATCAAACGATCTCTGGGCTCTTAACTGCTGACTGTCGTGAAATTATGCGATCGGGATGTGTAGTTTGCAATAAATTTATCGTTTCATTGGATGTGTGACATGTGTAAAACTACTATACTATTTCAATATTATCCAAGTCGTCAATAATAGGCCAAAATTGAGTTGTTAGCATCTCGCGATAGCGTAATCCATTGACCGTTAACGCATATCCAGCCCATAATGTGCAACAAAAAACAGCAGTTAATTTTAAGTTGCAGTAGAGTTTAACGATGAATACTTAAATTTTTTCGGTAGGGTTTCATGACTATTAGGTTAAAAAACTTTATTAGCCACTGTAAACTTAAATTTAATTATTACAACTCTCTACCAGCCAAATATAGCTATTGATTGTAATGCATTCTTTAATAGCTGTACTAGAAAACAAATTATATGGAAATGACAGAAACATTGTCTTTTAATTATGCAGATTTGATGCAACTTCTTTTATGAAATATTTTATTAAGACTAAAGTATACCAAGATGAAAAAGACTTTGTTGGCAAACAAATGTATGTATGTATGTATGTTTATACACAGTTTATGTATCCGAACAATATGTATCCGACTTACAACCTGGTTTATCGATATAAAAATTTCTATCCGTAATGGTTCTGCTTAACCAAAATCACCACGATTTGTGTGATTTACCACGTCTCAAACTTGGAACAATTTTTCTTATCCTTTAAAGGATTAGCAGGATCCAGGCCTGCTATTTGTTATATTTTAAGGCCAGTATATTTTTTTTATAACAACGACCAACTTGCCCCGCAATCTATACACCAAAACAATAGCCAATCAACTCAATAATAATATTAGAACATTTCTCCACTAGTTTTTCAATGACAGCCCAGGTATCAAGGGTGTTTAAATTCTCAGCGCTATCTGAAATCTTAACCCAAAAATATTCAAAAATAACGCGAAAAACTTACAACGATATTTTTTTTCCTTCGCCATTATAAACATCTACCAAATCCCCAAAACACTGATCCATATCCATTCAGCCAGTAATAAATACTGCTACTGCATAGTATGGTATCTCTTCTCATTCGCCTCTTATGAGGCGAAACAAAAGCTCTTCAATAAATATTTATAATTTTAGGTTACTGGAGTTTATTATTATTAAAAGCTAATTGTAAATAAAATTTTAATTGTATATTTTAATATTTTTATTTACTTTCTAGGTATTTAACTTCTGCACTGAGCCCTAAATTATCAGTGAAATAAATGAATTTAAAAATTGTGTTTTCTTATAATCAGCTTTAATTTTTATGTATATTTTTATTTAATAAGAATTTAATAAAAAAAACCAAGTTGAAATATTTAATTAATTAAGTTAATTATCAGGTCAATGCGAAATAAAACTTTAAAGAAACAAAATATTTTTTTTTATTTTTGTTTGATGTTCGTTACCTTCTCTATCGAAAACAGCAAAAAATATTACATTCTTCAATATATCAGGAATCGTTTAGCTAACTCTCAGAGTTAAATTTTCGATCAAAATAAGAATTACTGATTTTAATTATGTCTATCTACTGGATCATTTGTGTTGTGTAAATCTTTAATATAAAAATAAGTCGGGTTTTCCTTCCTGATGCTATAACTTCAGAACACACGAACCGATTTTCACAGTTTTGCATTCGTTGGAAAGGTCTCGGGCTGCGCGAGGTTTATAGCAAAGAAAATTTCAAGAGAAAAGCAGGAACACAGGAAAATTCATTTTTTACATACACCGCCTAATACATAGCATGTACTACAACGGCACCAGTACTTGGCGTGTCAGTATCGCTCACGAAAATAAGTACGTTTCATTTTAAGTAGATGGCGCCGTGCGCTAGGTCGCATGTATACTGTATATCCTAGAAATGATGAATGTTTCAATTTGCGATTGCTCTTGGGAAATGTACGTGGACTAATATCATTTACGCATTTGAAAACTGTGAATGGCCACCAATGCTAAACATATCGAGAGGCATGTCAACTATTGGGTTTGCTAGAGAACGATTCTCATTGGGATTCAGTTGTTTCATCAAATGCGTACCAAATACGAACGCTTTTCGCTATTAATATCACCACCTGTTTCCCTTCACAACCAATTCAGTTATGAAACGAATGCAAAGACGACATATGTGAAGATATCTTGCATCGCTCGCGCATTCGAACGTATAATCCCGACATGCAAATAACGCATGAAATATATAATGAATGATTGATTTTGATTGAGGATCAATGCTTGACTATTGCAAACAAGCTACTGATTGAAGTAGGAATGATTGCGCCAAATCGATCGATGCACCATGCACTCAACCAAGAATTAAATCGAGAGCTGCAATACAATATTGATACATTGCAGGAATTCGTTTGAAATAATGTGCCGTTGCTGAATGAACAGCAAATACAAATATACGAAACATTTATGAAAGCTGTGGACAATAATACTGGTTGTCTATTCTTTATGGTCGCACCTGGAGGAACAGGGAAAACATTTGTCGTTTAATTAATTTTGGCCACTATTCGATCAAGATGTGACATAGCTTTGACGTTAGCATCATCTGGAATTGCGGCGACTCTTCTAGATGGCGGGCGTACTGCACATTCTGCGCTTAAGTTGCCACTCAATTTAAACACAATTGATACTCCAACATACCATATTTCCCGATTCAGTACAACTGTGTGATTAGATTTACATCTGCGCCTGGCCGTGAAGCCTTACTCAGATGGTGGACCAAACCACTGCATAATTTGGAACGTCATGCTCGTCCTAGGAAGCCGAAGCTATAATTCTATGCAACAGAACTTTCTAGTTGCAACTTCGACGATTCCAGAGCAGGGCTGCAAATCATCACTCCTTGCTTAAGAGTTGGAGACTTTCCAACTCCTGTCCAGAACACATGTCTAGCATGCTCACTGGATCTGGGAACATTTCACCAGATAGGGGTAATTAAAGGTGAAATGAGCCGGCCACCATATAACCATAGACTGTTATGGGGCCGCGAAACCACAACCACCACGATGCTCCCATATAGGGGCCAACCTCAATAATCAGTCAGAGAACGGTTAAATGTTTAAAGAGACAAATAACGAATTCTGCGGCTTACTGATTCTTGTGGAATAAAGTGGAGTTTCCAGTTGTACCCCTGCTGACTTCAGGGGATTGGGCTCCCTTTTTCCCCGAGTTGCACAGGTCTACATAGTAAGTCTCCATTAAGACCATATATGTACCCCCGGGGGGTCCGATTCAGTACAATGGGAAAATAGTTGATTCAATGCAAGCTCATTGTTTGGGATGAGTGTACAATGGCATATAAGAAATCACACTGAAGAATTTTCGGCGAAATAACAACATCTTTGGCGGCTTGATGATATTGTTAGCAGGCGATTTCAGGCAGACGTTGCCAGTAATGCAACGCCTGCAAACGAATTGAATGCTTGCCTAAAGGCATCACCTTTGTGGAATAACGTAAAAACATTATCGCTAGCCACTAATATGAGATTTCAACTTCAAAATGATCAAAGTGCTGCACAATTTTCCAAACAATTGTTAGCTGTTGGAAATCGAAAAGTCTCAGTTCATGCGACAGCTGGATTAATTGCTCTTACCAACGACTTTTGCTGATTTGTAGACTCTCAAATGGCTCTTATTGAAAATGTTTTCCCAAACATTAGTGAGAGTTATCAGAGTTATGCTTGGTTAAGTAAACGAGCAATTCTCGCCGCAAAGAATAATGATGTTGTACATGCACTGAATTTCACCATTCAATCAAAAATCGATGGCGATTTGGTGGCATACAAATGCCGATGGTGCAGTAAATTATCCAACGGAGTTTTTGAACTCTCTGGAGTTACCAGGATTTCTGCCACATAACTTGCAACTCAAAGTTGGTTGTTTTTTACATGGGCAGCTATACGTTACGTGTTTATGAGTTAGGTAACCATCCGCTTTATATGTGTGTACGTCAGACCAAAAAACGAAAAAAATGAGCACTTCAATGAAACGGTTAATTTACGGACACGTATAACGCTGCGATTCAGTATTTATTTTGAATTCACTTTCACTTCATTTTTGTAATCGAAGTGAATTCATTAATGTTGTGCAATGAAAATTATTCCTTTTCAAATATAAAACAAAAAAAAATAATTTTTCTTTATATTTTAATCTCCAAACGAAATTTTAAAAAACGAAGCCATCTGGTGGCAAACGTGGCGAACGGAGTTAGCCGGCTGCTATTTATTTCAGAATTTTGCAAATTTAATCCGTTAATTTGAGATCCGGATAGTGCAGTTGAGAGAATGCAGATGTGAGAAAATGGATTAGAATTGGCCTGACATAAACTGGCTAAACCAAACCTAACTTACTCTGTTAAATTAAAGCTGGACCTTATAAGAAAAGGTTTATTGAAAATGTCATTGAATACAATCGGCTGAAGGGAGATTATTTAAGATTTCAGTGATATTCCTGCAAAACTTCAACCGTTTTGATTTTTTTATTTTTAGCGGAGAAAATATGAAATGTTGATTTACCTTCAAACAACTTTGACTAGATAATATTTGGAAAAGAATTAGGTTTTGCTGGTTGATAAAAGGAACATGTTTTAAATATGGAATATTGATTAAAGAAAAACGAGTATCAGATGTGGCCACTTTTTGTCTTTTATTTATTGTTTAAATTTGTTGTTTTAAAAACAGCTCTTAACAACAACATTTTAAAAGTAAATGTTTGCTTGTGCAATGTCATGTTTAAAAAATAATTATTTGAACATTTTGACTAATATTAGTCAAAAAAAGAAAGAAAATACCAAAAATTTTTTATATACATATTTACTCATCACTTGTATTTAATAAATTAAAATTTTTCGTATTTTCTTTCTTTTTTTGACTAATATTAGTCAAAATGTTCAAATAATTATTTTTTAAACATGACATTGCGCACGCAAACATTTACTTTTAAAATGTTTTTGTTAGGAGTTATTTTTATAACAGACAAAAACAGAAACAATAAATAAAAGACAAAGCATTGGCCACAACTGATATTAAAACACATTTTTGTTCTGCATTATTTATTCTGTCCTAAGGACAAATAACTGCAAGCTATGAAATTTCAACATATTTGAAATTATATCACATATACATATGTGATATAATTGATACGAAGATCGGATGGGGTGAAGTATCTGTTAGGGATAAGTTCAGCCTTAGTAGAATCACTAAGCTTATAATGTAAGGATAAGTTAACCTTAGTAGAAGCACTAAGATTTTTAAATTTTAAGTTACCAACAAAGATAGAAGCAGCGCAGTAGTGCCAACATATGGATGATGAAGAATGGGATAATTTACTTGTCTTGGAAGGTTTTGAATGTCTGCTAGCTGCCGTTGAAGGTTAGAGAGCTCATCTAATTTTGTATTTAAATTGATGTTTGGCGCTAGGAGCCTCTTAACCTCGGACGGGGTACCAATTGCCGTAATTTTTCCCACCATGGCATATGAATTATGTAGAGTAGTGACACTAGTTTCATGACCATGGATGATTAGCTTGCTGCCCTTGACGATACACGTTGGCCTTATGGACAGGACGCCAGAATGTTTGTAGGTGTATGGTTTCTGAATCGCAAACTGCAGTGAGTTCCAAGGGATCTATTGTTGCATAAAGCCAATGGTTGATGGTGTTTAGTGCGACGAAGGACACCTTGGACTGTAGGTGGTTGAAGGTACAATGTGGGGATGTTTTGTTATTAAACAGAGCAATTTCACAAGAATAACTGCTAGTATCTTGTGTGATGCTGACTTGTAGCATAGTGCACAGGTATATGTTGCTTCTAATTATCGTACATTTATTGAATTGATGCTCATTCATTGTCAGGTATTCATCTCGGTGATCGTTGACAGCCAGATATTCGATATTGATTGCTACAGTAATGGCCGTGTTATTTATGTTGGTGGGTATGGGAATAACCTTGAAGAGCTCAAAATGTTTTTGATTTACCATAGGCAGTTCAATCATGAAAATGACACTGTTACGTACTACCGTACCCTTAATATCAATGATTCTGTATAATTCCAGTAGATCAGTATCGGCAACTGGTAATGTGCGGCCCATGGGAAGGTGTCCTTTAATTTTAGCAATCTCCGATCTTAATTGTTTCGGTGTGAGGATACGCGGGCTTATGTTTCCGTGATTTGTATGTGTGAGAGCAGCGATAAGCTCTGTTTCAATTCTTTGTAAATCTGTCGCAAGTGTATTTAATTGAATTGCCAGAGACATTAAGGTTTGAGTTTGCCGTAAATTTGAATTCTCCGTTTTTACTACATTTAAATCCTGATAGATACTTCTCTTCAGTTCCGAGAAGCGTAGCTTTGTGTCGTTTTCACTTTGTTTGAGGATATTGATTGTGGAGTCTATTACCGAAGTTTGGTTTTTCAGTAAGAGATAGATATATTCTTCGTTCTGCTTGACATTATCTATGGTTGTAGCCATTTGTTCTGCATAATCTGAGTCTAGGACTCCAAATAGAGCATGTGCCATATTCCCCACAATATCGAGTGCAGCTCTCCGAGTCCTTTTTGGTGATAAAAGATCGGATTCTTGAATGAGGTTGTCCCAAGTATGCCGAAGTTGTAATACAAGCGTCTCACATGATTCAGTAGCTATCGATTGCTTACAGAGCTTTGAAAATGATGTTATTCCAACTTCCAGAACCTTATTCCTTTCCCAAATTGGTGTCAGTTCGTAATATATAATGAATTTCCATGTAGCTGTTACCAATTTTGTCGACCCTACACCTTCGAAATACAATCCAGGATTGGAAGAAAATTCAGTAACATTGATTGGTGAGGCGATTATGATCGGCAACAAAAGAAGCGAAATGAAAATGGCACTGAACACTCCTAATGACGTGTATGATACAACCTTTCGCTTTGGCGCTATAGTATCATCTTCTGAAGTATGCTGTCTTTTTTGCGATTTGTCATATTCGGGAGTTTCTAAGTGGGATTCGTTGAACAACGGCGCCAACCTGTGAATTGGTCGCTTGAAAGTTCCCCTGGCTGTTTTGATGTCGCACACCCTGATGAGACCATCATCTCCCGTGTAAATTTTGCTGATTCTACCCAATGGCCGTTGCAGCACTGGAGTAATGTCTTCTTTAAGGATAACAAGCATGCCTTCCATGACGTTTGGCGAAGGTGATTTCCATTTTCCTCTTTGCTGCAGCTCATGTAAATATTTTTGTGACCAGTCCTTCCAGAATTTGTGCTTGATTTCTGACGTTATTTTCCATCTTGTTTCTAAATGCAACGTTGCAGGTTGGGCGTTTACATCTACAGTCGATGTTAATGGTTCACCAATTAAAAAGTGACCTGGTGTAAGAGCTTCAAAATCATCGTAATTTGATGAGAGGGGAATTAACGGTCGTGAATTTAGAATGGCTTCTATCTCAACTACTACTGTTTCCAATTCTTCATAAGTGAGTGATGCAGCAGACATGCTTCTCAGTAGGAGATGTTTTGCGGATTTAACTGTCGCTCCCCAAAGTCCACCAAAGTGAGGAGCTCTTGGTGGAATAAATTTAAAGTTTATTGATTGATTGCTACATAATTGTGTGATTTTTTCTTGTGAGGCTTCAGAATTATTGATTCTTTTAATTCGGCGAGTTTGTTGTTTGCTCCTACGAAGTTTGTGGCATTGTCGCAGTATAATGTCTGACAATGGCCTCGCCTGCTGATGAAACGACGTAGTGCTGCTATGAAGGCATCTGTCGATAGATTAGACACTACTTCCATGTGGATGGCCTTGGTTGCAAAACAACAAAACACGGCAATATAAGCCTTGTCTGGTCTTTTACCTCTGAATTTGTGATGGATCCAAATCGGTCCGAAATAATCAACTCCTGTTGTTATGAACGGGCGAGCAGGTGTCACTCTGTCGGCTGGAAGGTTTCCCATTAGTTGCTTAAACATAATTGGCCTAGCTCTTGTGCATCGTATACAGTTATGAACTATACTGCGTGCTAGTGATTTTCCGTTCGTGATCCAAAATTGTGCCCTGGACGCTGTTACTAATGCTTGTGGACCACAATGACGGTTTTCTTCATGCAGCATTCGCATCAACAACATCATGACGTGATTGTGTGGGAGAATAGCTGGATGCTTGGCCTTGAATGGTAATGTGGATTGCTCCAGGCGACCACCAACACGCATTACCTGATGTTCGTATAAGAATGGATTTAATGAAGACAAATGGCTTAATTTATGCACGGCTGTCTGATGCGATAGTTTTTCTAATTCTTCCCCAAACTCAGCCGCTTGGATGAACTTGATGATCACATTCATAGCTTCCTCCATTTCATATGCATCAAGAGCCCTCTTGTTAGGGCGGCAATTTTTTGTAGTTTTGGCGTTTCTAACAAATCTCAATACATAACCGATCGTGTGTTGAAGAGTTTTGATTGAATTTCGGTGGTTGACGCGACTAACGATGTTGTCATAATTTTGATGAACGGTTGATGCTGTTAAGACTTGCTTCGTCAATGTACGTTCTTCATTGCAAGTGCTAATAACTTGTGAAGGTGAGTTTTTCTATTCACTCTTTTGCCCATACAGAAATAGAAGTCCATAAAACCAGATTGAGTGTTGTGATAAGTTTTCCGGTGCCAGACCTCGAGAAATTGCGTCGGCAGGATTTTCTTTAGAACTGACATGTCGCCATTGATTTGAATTGCTTAAACATTGTATTTTAGCTATCCTGTTTGCTACACAAGTGTGATAGGAAGCTGCTGATGAATTTATCCAAGCAAGAACAATTTTTGAATCTGACCAAAAATAGGTTTCAGTATTTTGTAGGCGAAGATCTTGTGTTACTCTGTTTGATAGCTCTACACCTAGTACCGCAGCGCATAACTCCAGCCGTGGCAGAGTTTGCTTTTTAATGGGTGCCACACCGGACTTAGAACATATTAGTCTGGTTGTTACAGTATTGTCTTTATATGTTGCTCGAATATAAACTGCTGTTCCATAAGCTCGTTCAGAGGCATCAGCAAATGTGTGGAGTTCCATTGTGAGTGGCCTTCCTGTTTTTAGTACGAACCGATCGATCTTCAATTTGTTTAATGTCTCTATACTGGAACGAAAATTATTCCACTCGGTTTGAAGATTCATGGGCAGTTCATCATCCCAGGACATCGGTAATTGCCACAGCTCTTGCAAAAATATCTTGGCTCGTACGACCACCGGTCCAAAAATTCCCAATGGATCAAAGATCCTGGCAAGTTCTGAACTGACTATTCTTTTTGTCACGCATGTTGTCGTTGGTTTTTGTGCTCGACCACATAACTGATCAGATTTTGGCAGCCATATCAGCCCAAGTGTTTTAACTGAGCAGTTTGAGTTTTCGTCTAAGTTCAAATTAATCTCTTGGTCCTCAGAAGCAATCTCATTCAACAACTTAGGATGATTTGAACACCATTTTCGAAGCTTAAAGCCAGCCTCTCCTAAGAGTGATTTCAATTGACGTTGTAATTCCAATGCTGTGCTGATGGTGTCAGCTCCACTAAGGCAGTCGTCCACATAAAAATCATCTTGCAATATTAAGGCGCCCAAAGGGTACTTAGTTGTGCCTTGAGTAGCTAGGTGCTGAAGACATTTGGTAGCTAAAAATGGTGCTGATGAGGTGCCGTAGGTCACAGTTTTAAGGCGGTAATATTTGATGTCTTGATGATCGTTGTATCTCCAAATGATAAGCTGGAACACCTGGTCTGCGTCCTCGACTTGGATTTGCCTATACATTTTTTCGATATCTGCAGTAAAAACAAATCTGTGCATTGTATTGTTGTATTCTGCTCTAAGTTCGGGATTACGAGTCAATCGTTTTTCCAATGCCAGAAAACGATTAAAAGCCATTGTTTTCGAACTTCCTAGAATTGCTGGATTTTCAGAAAATGGTAAACGAACAACGAATCTACCGTCCTTATTTCTTTTTACGTTTGTCGCAAAATGGGCTTCACATCGTTTTTCAGCTACTGATAGCGTTCGATCTGTAGAATTAGTGTCCTCGAGTTTCCAAAATTTTTCTATTAGTTGGTTCATTGTTTGTTCTTCTTGGGTGAATACTGCACAGGTTACTATGTTGTTGTTACCTTCTTGAAGCCTACCTGTGACGATCCAGCCCAGAGCTGTATTTTGTAGAATTGGTAGTCTCTTGTTGATTCTTATCTGCTGAGGGTGCATCAATTGATGATAAAATTCTGCTCCAACCAAAATATCAATTTTATCTGTCTGATTGAATAGCGGATCAGCTAAAGTAATGTTGTCGGGAAGATCCCAATCAGAAGTGTCGAACGATTTAGTAGGCTGGGGCGACACAATAGTCGGAAGGACAAAGGCTTCGAATTGCGTTGCATAATTGCCTGAACATGCACGTAATTCTATATTGATTCGTCGGTTCATATTGTGAACCTTACGGCCTATGCCTTCAATACGTAGTGCAGACTCTGATGAATCCAAAGATAGCTTATTTATTACTCTATTTGTAACTAGATTCACTTGCGAACCTGAATCTAGCAAGGCTCTAAATACGCCGGTACGCCCATTGGCTCCTATTACCCTTACCATTGCTGTGGCTAGTAATACATGGGTGGTATCGCTGTAATGCTTATTTGTTGCAGCTATAATCGGAGTATTTTTGTTTGATGTAGAAGCTGTCTTTTGAAGATTTTCTATTGCGACTATTTTTTGATTATTTTCAGATGGAGTTGTTGTTGCTTTCTCCAAGTGCAATAGGGTGTTATGCTTTTTTGTGCATTTGGAGCAACACCTTGATGTACATGCCTTGGCAGCATGCTCTGATTTGAAGCAGTTGACGCAAAGCCTATTCCTTTGTGTCCATTGTAGCCTCTGAATTGGTGACATTTTTAAAAACCTTTCACAATAATATATGAGATATCCTCTTGATCCACATACCTTGCAGTTTAAAGGTGATGCAGTTGCGGCAATGATTTTTGCTCGGTCCTTCCCCCCACCAAACTCGTAAGATTTTCCGCGAGTTTCCAGTGCTTGGAATCTATGCTCTATGAATCTAAGCAATTCATTTAGATGCACTAGCCTTTTGTTGTCTTGAAGTGATTGTTCGAATAGTGATTGCGTTGACTGATCGAGTTTCTTTAATAAAATGTGAACCAAGATGGCGTCCCATTTGTCCACCGGAAGTCCTTGTGCGTTCAAGCCATGTGTGCATTCCTTGGTAAGATCATGTAAGCTTTTGAGTGCCTGTGGCGTTTCATTCTTCATTTGTGGATGGGCAAGCAAGTTGTTTAATAACGTTGTAACAATAAGCCGTTTATTGTCGTATCTATCTTTTAGAATATTCCATGCCACTTCATAGTTTGCTGTTGCAATTGGCAAATGTTTTATCAACTTTTTTGGCTCGTCTGCCAGGTGGGTGGTCAAATAAAACATTTTTTCTACCTCGCTCATTTTCGTGTTGTGTATAAGATGAGTATAGAGGTCCTTTAACGCCATCCATTGTATGTAGCTGCCGTTGAATTGCGGAATTTGAATCTTTGGCAAATAAGGTTGACATTGCTCTATTCCTCTGGCTGTCGTTGATGTATTTTCGCTGGCCACACCGACATTCTGTCGTAACTTACATTGGATGTTGTGCACCTCTGCTTGCATTTCGTAGAAGTTATCCAACGAGTAATCGTCAATTTGATCATCGTTCGTTGATTCCCATATGGTGTCATTGTTTTTTGAGAACTCGTGCATGTATTTATCCAAGAGTGATAACTTGCTCTCAGAGTACGATACTTCCAAATGTTCCTCTGTATTGACGTCATCAATGGTTCGCCTTAGAGCTCTCATTAATGCTTTCTGGCTGCGAATTATTCTACTCATGGCCTCATCAAGTTGTGACTCGTTCTGATGGTTATTGGTACCATTTTTATTGTCTTGGGAAGGGTTGACTGTTGATTGTCTGTATGATGGTTTTGGCACCGCACCGAATCTTGATGTTGGCTCCTTTGCAATTTCAGACTCAAACAATTCCTTGAACTTTAGTCTTTCGCCCGAAATGTGGAAATATTGCTCCGTAAAATATTTGTGCTGCAGTGGTAAATTTGTCAGACATCTTATATTGTTGTCAGTGCTTTCAAATTCTAACCATGCATCTTCAAGTCGTTGTAGACGCTCTATGTAGTACTCCTTAGTTTTTCTTGTCGCCGAGTCCTTTTTGACATTACGGATTATTGCCTCTATTTTACTAGCCGTATCCTGTTGGACTGCTAGTAAGTCTTCAAATGATTCCATGTTGTTGACCAGATCTTGTGTTGAATATTAGCCGTATGCTTGCTTCTAGGAACGTTGTTTAGTTCGTTGATTGTAAAATACTTGAATCCTAATGTAGTCGTCTGTGTCGATCAAGAGTCAGATTCTAGAACCTTTGGATTCACCAAGTTGTGTAAGTGATCAAAAGGATCTGCTGAAACCTTTTAAATAATTAAAAGTTCCTTACCACTGGTGGGGGGAAACTTAAAAATATTTAAAAAGGTCGGGATCACCAAAAGTTATTGGCGACTTAAAGGGACTGTTGTCCTTGCTGCAAATGTGTAGAGATGTCTTCAAAGGACTGTTGTCCTTGTTGAAAATGTGTACAGATGACTTCAAAGGACTGTTGTCCTTGTTGAAAATCACGTCTGGTTTGTGTAAGTGATCTGCTGTGGTTCCATGATCAAAAGGATTCGCTGATACCTTTTAAATAATTAAAAGTTCCTTACCACTGGTAGGGGGAAACTTAAATATATTTAAAAGGGTCGGGGTCACCAAATGTTAGGGATAAGTTCAGCCTTAGTAGAATCACTAAGCTTATAATGTAAGGATAAGTTAACCTTAGTAGAAGCACTAAGATTTTTAAATTTTAAGTTTGAGCCTTAGTAGATGCACTAAGACTCGATTTGTATATTTTTTGGTTTAAAACTTAGTAGTAACACTAAGTCTTGTCCAGCAATAAGAAAGTTTGACTTTGTTTTGCCTTAATTTCTTTATTTCCATTAGTCTTTTATACAATTTAATTGCTTACGTCTAAAATTAATAACAAAAATAAAAATGAACAAGTAATTAAATAAAATTAACAATAATATAAATAAAAAACATACAATTCAGCACATTTGATCATTTCCTTATTGTAATAACTTAATATACAATTCAGCACTTTTGATGAATGCCTTATTGTAGAAAAACTTGACCTAGTTATTCCCAAAGGTGAATGACTGAATTTCTTGCAATTTGCACTTTCTGCAATTAAATGTTTTATATAAAAATCAAAAATTATTTAAAAGTATATTTTTTTCTCTTTTGTTACGCAATTTAACAATTATATAAATATATTAACATTATATATACTAACATAACTAACTAACTAACATAAGTATATATACTAACAGTATCTTTTACACCATTTTAAAAAACCGATGGCTTCCTTAAAAATTTTAAAATTTTTTAAAATTTAAAATTTTCAAACGATTTTTTAAGCACCTTTTGATTTTTATACCCTTGATAACCGAAAATAAATGGGGATCAGAAAAAATTAATACATTTTTGCACCCATTAAATATACTGCAAGTAATACGTCCGCACAATTTACAAAATAAACAGCGTGCAAAAGTGAAAAGAGAACGAACCATGCCTCACGCAAAATATATAATGTGGGCCACGTTCCTGCATTCGATTCTATAATTCTAAATACGAAGCGAAAAGTAACTACCTTAACCGTTTGGATGATAGAACATACATAACAATTTCTGATATGATATGAATATGAAAAATATTATGTTTTTATGCTGCGATCGGAAGATGGCTGTAACAGCAACGCACATTATATTTAAATGCCAACTTTGAGGCAAATGTGTTACAAATAATACCAGAAATAATTAAAAAGACATAAATTCAAAATAAAATTCAATATTTTTCAAATAAAACCGAGAAATTTTTAGTTTAAATATTAAATTGAGAAAATTCCACACAAAATTCAGAAAATTAAATTTTAAATTAATTAATTTGTTCGGACATAATAGTGGTAGTATTTGGTAAGAAGATTAATATTTTATGTTGAACTTTTGAACAGAACTAAGGAATAATATAAAATAAAACTGCAACATACGATTATCACATATGGATTTGAATCCACATTAATAAATTTATTTTGTTAAATTGAATGCATTTATATACTTTATACAAATGTAAATGTGATAAACATTCCAAAACAACAATATAATACTTTTAATTTAAAAGTTTTTTATAGCTAAATGATAGTAAATTTATTGTTCTCCAACTTAATGAATAACACTGTAAATTTTTATGGAATATATATCTATATATATTAAACGTACAAATTTCAACTTTTTCATGCCGGTCTAAATGACTCATGCTGTTTAGTGATCAACAGATTAAAATGGTTTGACAAGAACCATTATCACTGTTATGGGGCCGCGAAACCACAACTACCACGATACTCCCATAAAGGGCAGACCTCAATAATCAGCCAGAGAACTATTAAATGTCTAAAGAGACAAATAATGAACTCTGCGGGTCACTGATCCCCGTGGATATAAAGTAGAGCTTCCAGTTGGCTCGCTGCCTGTCTTCAGGGGACTAGGCCCCCTTGTTTCCCCAGTTGCACTGTGTCTAGATAGTGGAATTCTATAAACACCATATATACGTGCCCCCGGGGGGAGGCCTTAACTGTTGTAGAAATACAATCACCATACAAAGAAATACAATGTTATTTGTAAACACCAGAAAATTTAACTGAAAGTTGCACAGTCCACACCAACCGCCATGCTGCCACGCATGTTTCTTTCTGATTACTATTGACTTCGATCAATAGCACATGGGTTAGCATCGGTACGTTTAGTGGCAGAACCAGTGCTTTTTATCAGGACGAGGGAAAAATTTATAAAAATTGGCAATATTCTTACTGAGTAAAAATGAACGTTGCACTGAAATAAATTTGAAATAGACGACGACCAGGAAATGAGTAACGCATTTAGGTATATTGTTGTAGAGAAAGGTTTTAAAAAGACAACCATTTAAATTGCCTTACTCACTAAACACATCCCGCCTTAACGCGTCTCTGCTTTGTTACAAACTTAATTTCCAACCTAAGAACAGATTTTAGTTAAAAAGTAATAATATAATTTTTAAAGGTTTTTATAACTGAATAGTATGTGTGTAAGGATTTATAATTAATAATTTCGTAATACTTTTAGAATCAAACTAATCTACGCTTCATGATTTTATTTCATTATTTTTCTACTCACCTTTGTTTTAAAATCAATTGTGTCAAAAGTAATCATTTATTTTTGTGCAAAATCATACTTCGACTATAAAAATGAATAATTAGTTTCTTTTTATAATGTGGTTAATCACAGGTATGTCCATAAGGTGTTTCAGATTTTTATATAACATAAAAATATAGTTCTGAACTTTTTTTTATAACAAGATAAGACATATTTGAAACTTTTCTTAAATTTTTTGATACCAAGATATGTGAATAGCACTTTTATAGCCAAATCATATTATTGTAATCACAAGTTATCTTTCCGTAACAACTTATTGAATTTCACTTAATATCTTCTCTCAATCCAAAGCTTATATGTGAGTAGAATAAATTTATATTATGTTTTACTCAGAGAATACTACATAATCACATTAGATTAATTGTTTCCAAAATATCGAGCCAAATTAGGATATGAAGTACCCTTTTCATTTAAAGATATGTAAAGTCCAATGATAACTTTATTTTAATTACACAAAGCATTTTCTGTTTTTATTGGGATACATCACATTTTTGCCAAAATGTACATTTTATGATCAGAATAAACATAGTTATCCCAAGCCCTCATATGAGAATAATCAATTTTCTTGCAACCCGGTTTAGTTATTGCAAAACGCCCAGTAGATTACGTTCTCCAAAAGCAGCTGGATTAATGTGCATGACATTTCGTGATAGTATTTACATCTGCACCTGGCCGTCAGCCTTAATCAGATGGGGGTCAAAAGCAACGTCATTCACGCTCTAGGAAGCCGAAGACTAATTCTAGCAACAGGTCTTTCGGAGTTGCAATTTCCGCGGTTCCAAAGCAGAGTTGCAAACCACTACTCCTTGCTGATGGACAACTCCTAGTCCAGAACACATGACTAGCATGCTCACTGGATCCGGATCATTCACCCGTTGGTGTTATTAAAGGCGAGATGATCCTGGCCCACATATTCAGTTCATGCTTGGGGCCGCAAAACCACAACCACCACGATACTCCCGAAGGGCCAACCTCAATAATCAGTCAGAAAACAGATAAAAGTCAAAAGAGACAATTAGCGGAACTCTGGGGCTTACAGATTCCCGTGGAAATAACGTGAAGCCTCCAGTTGACTCCCTACCCCCAGCAGCACAAGTCTAGATAGTCAGGTATTCTATAAAGACCGTTAATATGCACCCGGGGAGGACGATATGCATGACATGAACACATTTCGCATCGCTCCGTTGTAATCTAGGCTAGAAACGCGCTGAACTTTCTCTTTCGTATATTGTTCAGAATATTATGCTGCAACGCCAGCTATATGGTCACCTAAGCTAAAGCCAATTACATATATATATATATATATATATATATATATATATATATATATATTGTGCAGGTACTCCCTTGTACAACTGAGCAGGTCCATCGGCTGCAATGCGGTTAACAGCGTCAGTATTAAAAGCTGACCTTGCTTTTACACTAATTTCACGTGATCTATTAACTACAACTAATACAGATCATAAAAAATTAATGACAGTTTTCTTAGGCCTGCAGCTGTGGTAAACGAAATATTATTGTTTCACCTACGAGTGAGATAACAGAACAATACATTTTTGCAAGTCCTAGTCCTTGAGATAATAGCATATCCAGCATACATATACACTTTATGTAACTTTTTTTACTATATTTCATTGAGTAAAATATAAAGTATACCACTATTATATCTAAAATACATATACCAGATATGTATGAAATAGCCTACTATACTATAAATTAGCTATTCCATTAGATTTCTTTAAAAACAAATATTTTGTGATAAAATGATTTATGATTTTATGATAAAACAATTATTATTCAAAAAATAATATATTTGAAATGTATTACTGCGGGGGAAAGCATACCCATATGGCCATTTCACTAATGCTGAATTAATCTTTTATGATATTGTCATAAAATATTTATTTTTTAAATCTAGCACAAATTTACGTAGATTAAAATAAAAATAATTCCAAAAAATCAAATTTTTATTTCATTAGCATTACTTATTATACCAAATATTATATATACTTGATTCGTATAATAAAATGCTCAAACGAATGTGAATGAATATGTATAACATAATTTTAGTTTCAAATATTTAAAACTAAAGACATTCAACCTAAACGCTAAACGATATTTACTCGCAGCAAAAATTTATGAGAACAAGTCATTCAATCAAGATAAAATATTTGGCACCTAATGGAAATGAAACATTACCCGCCACCTCTAATTTAGGATGCAGAATCATTTATAAAGTTATCAAAACTATGACATTTTAATATGAAAGCATATGTTAGCGTATTCGTTGCACACATTTCAGTATTTAAGTGAATTTTAGCAAATAAACACTCGTCCCTTAATTGCAAAAATAATAAACGAAAAATGAAGTTTTTAATAATTTCATTAGCAATTATTAATATAATTTGCTTTGATGGTTTTGGTGGTGTTGCTCAAGGACGACTACTTTTAAATTCCGATCATATAATTGATTCTGCTTCATCTATTGTAAGGGGATTAGGAGGCCAAGTACTTAAAAAATTTTTTTCACCTAAAGATTTTTTGAGAGAATCAAAACAATGGTTATTTGGTCTACCTGAAGTAGCCATTTTAAAAACAATTCACGAACTTTGTAAGTAAGAAAATGTTTGCTGCATTTAAAATCTGTACGAGTACTGATATATTTTTGCAGGTTCCTTATATTTGTCCTCTGCAAATATTGACCCTAAAATAACACCCGATATTGGTCAAATGTATTTTCAATTACGAACACCATGCGGCGATTATAGCTTTCCTATAGAAAGTGCTGAAGAGATATTGAGCTTTGATCAGTTTAATATTAATCAGTCGTTGGTTTTGTTTATAAGTGGCTGGACGTCTACTATAGAATCGGATAATATAGTTCACATGGCCAAAGCATATAATTGTCGGGGTGGTTATAATTTTTTGGTAATACTTTAAAAAAAAAGTTTAATAAAATTGTAAAATTTTTTGTTTTTCTTTTACAGGCCTTAAATGCATCTCATTTTATAGACACTTTGTATACTTGGTCAGCTTTTAATACTGACGCCGTGGGCCGCATTGTAGCCGATGGACTTGTTCAGCTATACAAGGGAGTACCAGCACAAAATATACATATAATAGGCTTTAGCTTAGGTGCCCATATAGCCGGCTTTGCAGCACGCTATTTTGAAAAATACACTGGAGAAAAAGTTCAGCGTGTTACTGGCCTAGACCCTGCGAATCCTTGTTTTGATATAAGATCCTTTACGGGACTACAACGGGGCGATGCGAAATTTGTTGATGTCATGCACACCAATCCAGGTGCTTTTGGAGAACCTAATCCACTGGGCGATATTGATTTTTATGTACAGGGGTTTGCTCCAATTAAACCGGGTTGTAAGAAAATTGGCTGTTCTCATATGAAAGCATGGGAATACTATGCTGAATCCGTTTATCCTGGTCATGAGATGGACTTTTTGGCAACAATGTGTCGTTCTCCAATAGAAACAGAATATAGTTTATGTAATGAAAACAAAATTATAATGGGACTTTACACGCCTTTTAATGGAAAGGGTACATATATTTTGAACGTTAATTCAAAACTTCCATATGGAGAAAATGCTCGTTATAATAACGAGTTAATATTAAGTCAGTGCGGTTTTTGTGATTTCTAAATAATATGTAGTTATTTGAAATAAAGCAAAATTACGATCAGCACAAAAACAAATCATTATAAGCATAGCATTGAAAAATATTGGAAAATAATATAAAACCATTTTCAAGGTTTAGGTTATTTCTCAAAAACTATTCCCAACGTATATACTGAAGGAATGAAAACAATAACTATGTTGACATGATAAGGGATATAGAAATATGAAATGTAATAAAGTAAAGACGATTTTTTAAATGGCCATGAAATTTATATTATTCGAATGATAATGTTTTGTCATTATAAAAGAAATATAACTTTTAGCAGTATGAACTCCAGGGACGGCTCGGACGTAGTCTAATCTGAAGGTCCAATTTTCGAATTATTTTTCCAACATTTGTGGCCGTATATTGGTAATAACGAGGTGAAAAAATAATCTAGCGGCGTTAACTAGCACAATATTTTAGGCCATTTCTCGGTTACGAAACGTGAAATTGTGCGGTTACTAAACATTTCGTTCAATAAATCAATTTTGGCATGAGCTGTGCAACATGTTACGCTGCCTTGTTGAAAGCACAGCTCTTATACAACATTCTTGAACAAAAAAACATCCGTAATCAAGACTCTATAGTAGTCACTACTTACTGTAATGTTCACACCTGCATAGTTTTTAAAGAATTACGGACCATACATAACGGTCAATTTTTCTGGATGTAACAATGTCTTAACATACAGTAGAGAATTATCATCACTCCATATACGACGGTTTTGCTTGATTGACATATCGATTTAAGCAAAATATCTTTTCACCGTTATCGTTAAGCAAATTTGGTACTGAAAATCTGAATCAATGGCAATCTTGTTTTGAGCCCAAATTGCAAAATTTGAAAACATTGTTTAGGCATTATTCTATTGACGTTGAAATGAGAAACCAATCATCTCCAAATGTTGATACTGTTACGCTTATACCTTTAATAAATGTTTTATTGTGAGTTCCTTATTGCAAAATAAATAACACCAGTTTTAGAATTTTTAAATTAATAACAAGTTTATTAATTTTTACTACACAAAGTTGACACTACAGAACAATTTACTTAAGATGCACGTCTTTACTGCACGAGATTTAATTTAACACTGACTGACTATCCACTCAGACGCTCCCCTTTTATACTTGTCTATTAAAAGCCGAGAAAATTTAAAAAATTTCTTTGTACCACATTTTGTTGTTGTATGTTGTTTATTCAATGTATAGGCGCCTGTATGTTTGTGTCTATTTTTGTTTTTATGCTGATAAGGGTTCTGCTTGGCATTTATTTAAAAATTTTGTTGTTGTCTCGTGTAGATAAGTTTTCTTAGAAAACTACGCAGATGGTAAGCAGCGTAGATGTTTGTTGTTGTCTTGCGCGTGTGGTTAGTAAGTAGAAATTTGTTTTTGTTTTGCATGCCAGATAGTAAACAGCATATCAAATTATTGTTGTCTTACGCGTATACAGTTTCTACGCAGTTTGATGTACCAGTAGTTCGCTTTATTGCTTAATTATTTTATTTTCAAAATTAAGCAAGACACATCCGTAACAATATAATAAAAATACGACAAATAAAATAAAAGAAAAAACAAGAAAAAATGAAGGGTCTTGTCTGACGCTTGTCAGAGAAAAATCAAGGCAGAGAAAACACAGAGAAGAAGAGTGGTTGTACTCACTTAGCTTCAATAGAAAAGCGCACCAGATCGGGCCTTTTATAGCCCTTTTAGGTTCAATTTGCACCTTTTTCCTTTTTTGTTGAAAATTAATTTTTGCTTTGCTGATGCCATTGTTTTAATATTTGCTGAACTATTTGTGACGAAGACCTAACACTGGTCAGTAAGTAGTTAAAAAAGTGAAGTTTATTGCACTTGTCGCATTATAGCAGAATAAACAGTCGAATTTTTGATCATTTGTTAAAAGGGTAAGGAATAATACTAGTTCATCAATTCTGACTCTTTCACTGACCTGGTTGATAAAGCTACCCTCTTGGCTGGTATATTTGCAAATAAATGTCATTTGCCGGAAAGTAATCAACCGCTGCCGAAACTCGACAGAGTATCCGTTACTATGCCGAAGATATTCTTTCAAGATCGAGCAGATAAAAGGGTTTTAGCAGATCTCAACATCAACAAGTCTACTGGGTCGGATGGGATTGCAGCACTGGTCTTGAAACAGTGCTCGTTGACACTAGCGAATTCGCAGCTCTTCTAAGCACGAAGTATAATGCCGGCGAATTTCCGAAGTATTGGAACGTTGCTAATGAGGCCCAAAAGGTGAGAAAGACCGCCCAAATACAATTTATTCTGCACCTTTCAAAGCGATAAAAAGTATAATTAATTTTCATCTTGTGAGGTACGTAGAGTCCAACAGCTTACTTAGCGACCGAAAGTATGATTACCGAAGGGGACGCTCTACAGGCGACTTTCGTATCTGAACAATGGTGTAGCTCTATACATCATTTTGGAGATGGTGGCTCTAGATATTTCCAAGACATTTGATAGAGTATGGCATGATACACTTCTGACAAAACTTGCTACTTTCGGTGTCGGTGATAATTTATTTAGATTTATATCAAGTTTTCCCAGGAATCGCACTATACGAGTTGTTATAGATGGGATTTCATCAGACTAGTTCAAGATAAATTTAGGAGTACCGCTTCGTTTTTTCTCCTACCCTGTATCTTATTTTTCCAAATGACCTTCTTTGTCAGCCTTTCAACCCTATTTACTCTTTTGCAGATGACAACACCATTTATCATTCTTATTCATTTAGCAATAGGCCGAACCAGTTGGAGGTGGGTTCCAGAACGCGGAACATGAATGATACGCTCTAATACGATCTCGCGATAATGTTGGAAAGGGGTCGTGTAAATAAAGTTCATTTTAATGCCCGTAAGACGCAATGTTGCATGCTTAGGCATAGATCTGCTTTTGGGAATGGTGCTACAGCTGTTACTATGGGTGATATAGGTATTACGGAATCGCACACTCTTGATGTTCTTGACATGAAAGTTCAATGTGATGTTCGATGGACTAAACATATTTTTTAAGTTTCTAAAGAAGCTTTCAAGTGCCTCGGTTTTCTAAAACGGTGTAAAAGATACTTCACTCCATCCGATTTTCGTATTATTTATACCACCTATATTAGTTCAAAGATGGAAGAATACAACTCTTATCTATGGGCTGGTGGCCCAAAATCTATTTTAGAGTTTCTCGACCGCGTAAAATGGAAGGCCAAGAGGCTCAATGGGGACAGTGGAGTATCCAACTCTATTGATTCTCTTGAGCATGGACGCAATGTAAGTGCTCTAACGAAATTAGGCAACTCATTTCCGTTACTCTCACGGTTTTACGCTTTACTCTATTTTCTTTGAGACGGCATCCATTTGTGGTCGATTAGCCAGTGAATCGCATTACGCGTTACAGGGAGAATTTGTTTTTTAGCAAAACAGTTCGTATATGGAGGTCTTTCCTATCACTTTCAATATAGGAAAATTCAAATCGAATGTCCACAAACACTACTCCCTCTTTCCTCCATCCCATAACCTAATTCCCTAGTTCTAGTGTTGGTGTTGGTTTCTTATATCACATTTTAAAATCCATAGAAATTATACACCTATGACATATTAATCGATTTGTATTTGATGGTATGTAAAGTCAATATTTTTTAATTAAATTAAATTTTTTAATTATTTCTAGATCCTGATAAACTGTCCTATCAGGCAAAATTTCTTTTGAATTTTTTTCCTCTAACAATGTTTTAAAAAACTCTCTTGCTGTTTGAACCTTTTTTTTAATTCTTCATTACTATAATTTAAATATTTTTAATTAGTTTATTATCTTATTTGTTGTTTTTTGTTATGTGAGATTTGTGAACTATTCTTCCAGATTCTGTGAGAATTGTTCCTCTCTTGTCTTCTCTTACTATCTCTTCTTTATGCGTAGGAATCAGTTTCTTAACTAATCTTTTATTTATTTTTACATATACAATATCATTTGTGTTATAGTCGGGAAAGGGTGTTCCTTTCTTATTGTGGAACTCGAGGTCTCTATTTTGTTTGTCTATAAGTTTCGTCATATTGTCTATCTTATGCTTCTCTTTCTGTCCTGGGTCAGTACTTCTTAGTTGTTGAGTATACTGAATTGTTATATTTATGTACTGATCTAAAAAGCAATTCCTCAAAATTTCTATCAGTCTTTTGAGCTCTTACGCATCGCATTATTTCTGACAGGGTAGAGTGAAAGCCTTCTATATCTTTCCCGTATTGGTTTTCAAACATATATGTTAAAGGGGCCGAATTTAAGACTTTTTCATTATCTATTACGACCTTTTTAGGAATGCCAAAGGATATAAATAACTCTTGTAAAGGTAGCCTTAACTCTTCTATTGCTCTTAAATTTAAAAGTTTCACTTGTGCATATTTCGCAAATACATATGTCTATTACTGTCAAGATAACTTTGTCGTTCGTATGGTATACGTCCTGGTTACTCGAGGATGGAAGTAGCACGGAGAACATGTATTATTGGATGTCTTTCGTATTTATTTTCCTGACATATATTACATTGGGTCATCAGTAAAAATTCCATACTTGCCTTTGCAGATTTACGCTGAGTAATTTCTATGCCCGATGTTTCCAGGACACTAGATATAATAAGGTTGTTCGGATTTGACATATTTATGAAAAAACATTTTACGTCAAATTATTTTTATATTTTTCGTATTATATTATTTCAAGAGATGTGTTCTTTTGCAAACAGTTATTACTTTTGGAAGGAATCACAGATTGTGCTATTAATTTGCTTGATACAAAATTTTAAGAATTAGAAACAATTATGCTCTTAATTGTATGTTATTCCTAATTTTTTTAAGACATTTAAATATTCTCACTTTTCATTTAATATTTAATTTTAAATTATTTTTACTTATTTAAAATAATTTTAAAAATACTCTTAAAAATATTTCTTACGATACAATGATCAATTTCATCCCACGGTGGCGGTGTATTTTTTCTTTTTGCTGTCGATACTGGAGGTCTTCCGTCCACACTCTGCGCGGGGTTGCGCTTTGTCCTCTTTGGGTTTTAATACGCTTGCGCTCTGTGCCCTGAAAACTGCACTACTTTAGGGCTTCTAGAGTGATGACACTTCTTTAGGATACTTTATTTCACACTTTTCACTTTTTTACTTTTGGCGCCAGTTAAGTTTTTATTAATTATTTGTCCTTAAAACATAAGTTTCTTATTCTTTTATTTTCTATATTTTTTTATTTTTTCTTAATTTGGTTGTTTTCACTTTTACATTACAAAAAGAACTGAATTTAAAATAACAATCTTAAAATTATATTAGGTATGTTTTATGGTAAATTTGCTGATGCACCATTAATTAGTTTCCCAGATGTTTTATTGATTTATCGCAATCAGCAATTAACAACGTTAGTAGGTTGATGGGAACTACAATGTCAGCAATCTAATTTGTTTCAATAAAAAAAGCTGCTTGCTGTGGAGTTGCAATAGTTGTGCCGTTAACTTACATCCAGTCTAATTAAATATTCCAAGAATAAAGGAATTAAAAAGTGCAGTTGTATTTGTTAGATCACCAAACTGAGTATTGTTTTTTGTTTGAATGTCCTTCGGTCATTTAGTCAAGTAGTTTATTTGCTAAACAAACCTTTGAAAATAAAAGCTTTTTCACCACAAACAACAATCAACCAACAGCAAATATGTTATCATCTTAAAAGATTTATTATTATTAATACGGCACATTGGAAATTCTTTTAAAATGATTACTGAAAATATTGTAATTAACAATGTAATGCTAAATATCAATAACACTTTTAAGTGTAATTTTTTTACTGAAACAAAATATTTACTGAGCTTAAACGTGCGGTGAAAGAACGCAATAGGAAAATAGGAAAAATTAACTAAAGAGATTAATAAATAAAATAACTGAATTTAACTATTAAGCCAAATTTTGTTAACGAGTTGAAGTTAAATCAACACCACGATCAGCCAACTTTATTCGGTTAGGTAAGACATAAAGCTGTTGGATAGATTCATAATTCTTAAGATAACTAAATTAAAAACTACGATTTTTCGCTTTAAGTAAAAAATTTATTCCTTTAATAAATTGCTAAACGCAGTTAATGTTTCATTTAATATGTTAGACAGTTAAATATCCAAAAAATACTAACACAATACATAGTTTAGTTTACCGGATTATGCGGGTAAACACCTTACGCGATTATATTTAGAGTTCTGCCCATATGGCGAGTCGTCATTAACATAAACTAAATAAATAGCATTTGGACTTGTTTCAACTGTAGTGTAATCAACTGAGAAACCCATTGCGAGCCTACTTCCATTACAATAACCCTCCTTTAATTGCGTTACCGTCTCGCATTCGTATCCGATGAAATCTTCAGTATAGCCAGGGTAAACTGATTCCGTTAGATAAGCAATAGGAATAAGATGAGAGCAAAACCCAGTTTCACAAGCTGGTTGATTGTCATCCACTGGATACATATAAAAATTATACATAGCTATAGGTTCTGGTTGACCGAAGCAATAAGGATTTGTGTTATAATTGATGGTGGTTTCAGCATCTTTACGTTTTAAAACGTTTGTATACCTTGAGCAAGAATTAGCAGTATCTAAGCCCATGATACGATGTACTATTGCGCCAGTATTTTCTCTGAAAGTACGAGCAGCATAGTACGTACACGTTGCACCTAAACCGTGGCCAATTAAATCAATAACCATATTGGGATATCTTTTCCTCAACGGTTCCATTAAAAATCTTGAAGACAAAATACCAACTGGCTCTATATCGATAGTAGCAAAGTCATAAACGCTTTCTATATATATACCACTGTTGACAACCTTAACACAGAAATGGTTAAAATCATGCTGTTCATTTCTAAAAAAAAACTTACTATAAAAATATGTGTTTGTGCGCATCCAAAAGCATTAGCCATATCATCGAAATCATCCAGATTTCCTTGCCAGCCTGTAAATGCTATCGCTGCGCTACCGATCTCTGAAAATATAAGTAGATCAAGCATTTTGTGAGCATCTATCAACTGATATTCATATTTTCCCTCTGGTGTGTATACAAACACAGACATTTTTTCAACATCATCTGGTGCGACACTTCTCACCAGTTTTAATTCATAAGCCGCAGAACCTTCAAGACAAATTGTTCTTGTTGCTATTCTTGATCATAGTCACAACGTACTTTTTAAACTTACATGCATCGTTAATAAGAGGCAAGAAATCATCAATTGAGAACAACGTGAAATCAGGGTCGAAGACATTTAGATGTAAAAACCTATTTTTGAGATTCGTCGCAACCGTTTTAACAGCGGTGAGAGTCTTTCCTAAAGAAAACTGTGCCAAACCAATATTGCCCTGTGCACAAAAGATGAATAGGACTATGAAACTGTTCCACTTCATTTTCGTTTATTCAAGGATCACTTAAAACACTTAACTGTATGATTTCTATTTTCACTCACCTCTTATATAGCAAAAAAGAACGACAATTCTTTAATAAATATTTACAATTTTAGGTAACTGGAGTTTATTATTATTATTATTAGTACCTAATTATAAATAAAATTTCAAATATATATTTTATTTATTTTTTATTTTTTTTTTTTTTTTTGTTATTTACTCTTCTAGGTGTTTGACTGCTGCACTGATCCCTACATTACCGTCTAAATATATGAATTTAAAAATTGGTTTTCTTCAGCATTCATTGGTATGTATATTTTTATTTAATAAGTATTTAATAAAAAAAAATAAAAAATGTCATGCTAATCCGAGACAAAAATTGAAAGAAAAAATATTTTTTATGATTGTTGCTATTTATTAGTGCTTTGGTGTTCGACCAAGAAGAAGCTGATCATTCTTAGAACTATATTTCCAAGCAAACTAAGAATAGCTGCTTTTAATAATGTCCATTACTTAATAATTTGTGTTACGTTAATAACGATATAAATTTTTTATGCAATATTAAAATTTTATTTCTTTATGTGACTTTAGGCATTATAAAATAAAATTTTATTATAAAAATTATTTATATTTTAAATGCAACAGATCTTAACTGATTATATTTTGATGAACTTTAAGATAGGAAGAAATAAACATAAATGACTTCCGTGACCAGAATTAATGGGGGATCCTAGATACCGGCAATAGCTTCGGCAACTGGCTTAGATGAATTTTCGGCTAAAAATATTCAAATATTTTTTGCAGATAACTTTTTTTTTTGGTTGGCCTTTTTCTTATTTAATTAAGTGTTTATTATTATTGCATTGCCCCATCCTAATGGAGGAATATATTTGACTTTATAAAAAATGTTTATTATAAAATGTCATTGCAGACTATCCCCAAAAGAAAGATTATTCAGAATTAGATGTTATAATGCAAATCTGCAACCATTTAGACTTTTTATTATTAGTAGGAAAAATATAAACTTATAGCTTAACATCAATTTTGATTGCTATTAAAAAGGACTCGTTTTATATACGGAATATTTATTAAAGTAAAATGAGTATCAGATGTAGCCATTTATTTTTATTTTTGGTTTAATTTTTTTGTTTTTTTTTTTTGGTTTGTTTTATAAATAACTCTAAACAAAAACATTTTAAAAGTAAATGTTTGCTTGAGCAATGTCATTTTTAAAAAAAATTATTTAAAAAGAAAATACAAAAAAAAATTTATTAAATATAGACAGTTGATGTGTAAATATTTATATATATATATATATATATATATATATATATATATATATATATATATATATATATATATATATACAGTGATCTCGCAGTAACGTGAACTAATTTTTACCGAGGGTGTTCACGTTTTCGATTTTGTTCACGTTTTAGATTGCATTTTTTCTATAACATATTTTGTCTCTTTTTATCTTTTATTTAATTTAAAATAAAGTACGTTATTTTTTACCTATGAGGCAGGTTTTGATTCTACTTTTTGTAAGTTCCTGCCATATTTTAATATATGTACTATGCTACTATGGGTTGCAAAAGGGTTTCTAAGATACTAATTTCGAAATTAGTACAGAGATCTTTCCATTTTTGAAAGCTCCGAAGAATGCGGTGTTTTCCGTTTTCCAGGACTGGAAATTGTATTATAAACACATTTCGAAATTGCATCTTTTTTGTTTCTTATTGAACAAATCGTCGATTTGACGACATTATACTTTTTCGGCAAACCAGTTACAGGTGAACCTTTTCATAAAAGCTCTAAAATATCTGACTTTTCTTGATGAGTTAACACTTTTGGTACTTTATTAGACATATTTTCAATAAAAATATTTTTAGAGATCACTTGTTTATATTATTTATGTATATGCATATTCAGCACAGAGAAGAAGTTGTTTACAACAAACAAACAAACTACGAGATTTTTCTGCGGGGAATCCCAAAATGTTTAAATAAGCTTACAAAGTTGAACTTTAACGTTCGATAAAAAGTTCACGTTTTAGAGCTTTCAGCCTTTGTTCACGTTTTAGAGTAGTCAATGTAAGAAAAAAATGTTCATGTTTTTGGATGTTCATGTTAGTGGGTGAGTGTTCACGTTTCTGCGAGTTCACTGTATATATAAAAACATAAACATACATATATATATTCATATATTCATATATATATATATATATATATATATATATATATATATATATATATACACGGAAAAAGTCATAGTTTAATTTTAAAACTTATCAGTTTTATTTTTAGACTCTTTTAGAATTAAACTAAAAATTAATTCTAAAATGGTTAATATTTAAAACCAGAAAAAAAACGATTAAATTTGTTGTATGCTTACTTGGAATATTTATAAAATTAATTCCTGGCAGTTAACATGTAATACCGAAATAGGCGTTAAAAATTTGCCTCTCTGTTTCTTTTATTACTTAAAGTTTTATTGTAATACCTAAAAAGAATGAAACGTATCTCTCATAATTATTTTATTCCCTCAAGTTTAAAAACAACACTTATAAAGCATTTAAAAGATCCGCTTGTTAGAGAGAACTAAAACAAAATGTAAACGTGATTGATTATGCTTAACAAACAATACCACAAATGGTATAAACTTAATCTATTTCTTACAAATAATAATGACAAAAGTATTAAATTAATGCATCTTAAAATCATGCTGTTTGAAGCTTATTCTTACAAAGAGAGTGCGTTGAAAAGACTTAAAATGTATGTAAAAATAAAAAGTGGTGGAAACTTTTTTATTATTAAAATTTGTGATCCAGAACATGAGGACTTTACACCAAATAGAATAATAATTCCAAGCAAGTATTAACCACAATCTTTATTAATTTGTCTATTAAATAAATTTTTGTTTATTACCATGCAGTTATAAATAAGCTGAATTTAGATTTAGAAGGAAAAGAGCTTCATTTAAATGATCAAGATGGTGCAGAAATTGAATTTAGTGAGCTTCCAGGAGTTATTGCACAATACAGGTGCAGCAGCAGTTTTTTTGTAGAGTTTTGCTTTAACGAAGTAAGATTAACCGACAGTGTAAGGATTAAAAAGATGGGAGAAACATTTTTATTCGAGTCTTTTTTTATTGTAGAATAAATTTTAATTACAGGAATTAGAATCTTATCTCAAGAATGGTGATTATTCTGCAATATTTTCTGAATATTTAGTAAAGCAAACCTTGAGCGACTCTTTCCGCCGTTGTTTGGTACGGAAAGCAATCAACTTTCTGCGCCAACGAAGTGGCAATTATCCAAAACGTGAAGACAAGATTGCATTAGCAGAAGCTATAATACATCTATTTCCTACATATAAAGTTGAAAACCGCAATTGTGGTAGCATTGCAAGAATTATTTTGGAATACTTACCCAAGTTTTGAATTTTTTATTCTATTTTTTATTTTATTTTATTTTTTTTTTAGTTTAAGGCTTTATTTTTTAACCCGGAAGCTAATACCGGCTATTTAGTTGCAAAACTAAAAAATTTCAACACCAAGAGACGTAAGTTGACAGCAGAAAAACCAGAAAAAAACAAGAAGGTGATAATAACAGCTACGACGAAAATATTAGCGAGGAAGATCTACATTTTTTTCAAAATTGTTCGGTCGCAGAGCATTTAAATATTATAAAAGAAAAGTTTAAGCAAACATTGAAAGGGCGTATAAAATATTGCTCCGCAGAAGTAAACGTATTGCAGGCATTCCCCATATTCATATTCGATTCTTCATGGGTATTGGTAAAACAAAGACAAATGAATTATTCAATAGCTGGGAGAGATACAAAAATTTCGTTGATGAAGTAGCAAGTGACACAGGTGCACACTTGAAAAGTTAATCTAAATGGTCTGCAGACGTGGTACCATTCTTAAATCACTTAACGTTGCTTCCTTCGACTGCAGCTGGACGAGATACAAAAAAGGTCAAGATTCAAAAGTCTGTAGGTAACTTTACAACTTTTGAAGAGGTAATTGATAAAAGAAAATATCACTATTATTATTACTTAATTGGTGTTATATATGTACATTTATTTAAGTTACACACGACGATAGCTGAGTATAAAATTGTATCTCAACAGCCAACTATTATTGCAGTAGGAGAAAACAAAACGTCTATATCCCAATATTTTATAAGTTTGGTTTTAATTTTATTCATGTATTTGATTTGTATTTTAAAGCTTTTTATGTATTAATTGTCGATTTTGAGATATAACGTTGGCCAGATATGTATATAAGCAAAGAGTTAGACAGGATGTTTAATTCATATGAAATAACTTCTCAAAATATTTCGCAAATAATTAGTTTTAAAGAAATAGATTTTTTATGGCCATATGAACGTCAGGTTATTAAGTTAAAAGAATACTTATTAACCCCCGATGTTCTAGAACAATAAGTTAAGCTGAATATCATATTTGAAATTAATTTAAAACTAAATAATCCATTGCATACGGTAACGGACACGACCTAATTAGTTTATTATTAATGACTAAGCATATTTTAATAGAGATTTTAAGCTGTAATTAATTTTGTAAAATAGTTTTAAATTCAGTTGTATTTCAAAATTAAATTCATTGTAACAATTGCCAATGCAGCTACTACGAATACGTGAAAGAACTAAATGTCCCAAATTGAAAGTGACAGGAAAGACCTCCGGAGGGATCTTATCCCACATACGCACTGTTCCGCTAAAAAAAGAATTTTCACTGTAATGCGTAGTGCGATTTACTGGCCAATCAACTAAAAAACATGTGAGTATCGGCAACAAGTTCCCAAATTTCATTAAAGCGCTTTCCATTGTAGTAACGATAAAACAGTGAAATACACCCCACATTGCGTCGATGCTCTAGAGCTTCAATAAAGTTGGATACCCTACCATCCCTAATGAGCCTCTTGGCCCTCTCCTGTACGCGGTCGAGTAACTCCAAAATAAACTTTGGAGCGCCGGTCCATACATGAGAGTTGTATTCCATTTTCGGACGGACATAGGTGGTATAGATAGTACGGAGATCGAATGGAGTGAAGTATCTTTTACACCGTTTTAGAAAACCGAGGCACTTGAAAGTTTCTTTAGAAACCTGAAAAATGTGTTTAGTCCATCGGACATCACACTGAATTTGCATGCCATCGTGAACTTCCGACTCCGTAATATCTTTATCACCCATAATAACAGATGCAGCACCACTACCGAACGCAGACCTTTGCGTTAGCATGTAACATTGTGTCTTACGAGCATTAAAATCTACTCTATTCACATGACTCCATTCCAAGATTGTCGCGAAATCGTGATAAAGGGTATCATTCATGTTCTGCCTTTTGGAACTAACCTCCAAATGGCCTGGTCTTTTACGAAGTGAATACGAATGACAAATGGCGCTGTCATCAGCAAAAGAATATATAGGGTTGAAAGTTCGACAAAGAAGGTCGTTTAGAAAAATAAGAAATAGAGTAGGAGAAAGAACAGAGCCTTGCGGTACCCTTTGTTTGTTTCTGTTTTGATTAAATGAAGGAGAATGGGTCTTATATTAATAAATGTTTTATTGAATGTCGGCAATTATGTATAAAATACAATATAATATATTAGCCTAACAAATTAAAGCCCTTTTTCATTCACGGGGTATTTCATTAATTTCGGTACGAATATTTTGTTTGAGTTGCTCAAGCGTTTCTGGTGTGTTTGCATAAACATTGCTTTTCAGATATCCATACAAAACGAAGTCAAGAGCAGTCAAATCAGGAGAATGTGAAAACCAATCAACATCACTATTTCTTGAAATAACTTATTTGCGGAAAGAGGTCTCGGAGTAATTCTATTATAATCCTGACTGTATGCGATATAGCACCGCCCTGTTGATACCACATGTTAATCAAGCATGCTGTTGTGGCGTTAAAAAGTTTTCAATCATATCACGATATCGCTCCCCATTCACAGTTCTCCTCATTTTCAAAGAAATAAGGTCCATTAGTTCCTCCTGACCAAATTGCACACCAAATTGGTCCTAGCTTGGGCATATCGCCTACAGACCCTCTTTCTTTGAAATCATTCACGACACGATAAATAGTGCGTTTTGTTACTACGTTGTTTCTCCCAATAATTTCACGTAACTTTCTCATAGTCACAGTAATCGATGATTGATTTTTAAAAAATGTTTTAACGATTAAAGCACGTTGGTTTACCGAATATTTTTCCATAATAAATTTGTGTCTACTTCACAACAGCCAAATATGTACTGTCAAGACTAATGTTTACCAAAATGACGGCAAAACAAAGTGTATTAGAGATCTTCAGTTCATCACATCTTGATGGACTTTGAAATAGATAGCAGGCAACACAAATGACGTCCATGACTTTAAAAGTACTTAACAGTAGATCATACCAGCAACAGCTTCAGCACCCGTATTAGATACATTTTCGGCTTAATACTTTGGCCGGCTATACCATAACTACCTCAAACTTTTTTATTTAGTTTTTTACAGATATTTTTGTTTTATAGTTAAACTTTGTTTTGTTAATTAAATGCTTAATATTTTTATTGTCCTATCTAATTGAATAGTATTTTTGGCTGCTATTTATTTCAGAATTTTGCAAACTTGATCCGGTAAGTTGAGGTCCGGATGGTGCAGATGAGAGAATGGATTAGAATTGGTCTAACATGAACCGGCTAAACCAAATTAAGGTTGGACCTTATAAGAAAACGTTAATTGAAAATGTCGTTAAATACAATCGGCTGAAGGGAGATTGTTTAAGATTTCGGTGATATTACTGCAAAACTTCCACCTTTTTGATTTTTTATTTTTAGCGGAGAAAATATGAAATGTTGATTCAACTTCAAACAAGTTTGACTAGGTCATATTTAGAAAGATTTAGGTTTTGCTGGTTGATAAAAAGAACATGTTTTAAATATGGAATATTGATTAAAGAAAAACGAGTATCAGATGTGGCCATTTTTTTGTCTTTTATTTATTGTTTCTGTTTTTTGTTTTTAAAACAGCTCTTAACAAACACATGTTTAAAGTAAATGTTTGCTTGTGCAATGTCATGTTTAAAAAATAAATAATTGTTTGAACATTTTGACTAATATTAGTCAAAAAAAAAGAAAGAAAATACCAAAAATTTTTTATATACATATTTACTCATCACTTGTATTTAATAAATTAAAATTTTTTGTATTTTCTTTCTTCCATACAGTTCAAATAATTATTTTTTTAAAAATGACATTGCACAAGCAAACATTTACTTTTAAAATGTTTTTGTTAAGAGTTATTTTTATAACACACAAAACAGAAACAATAAATAAAAGACAAAGCATTGGCAGCAACTGATATTAAAACACATTTTTGTCCCACATTATTTATTCTGTCCTAAGGACAAATAACTGCAAGCTATGAAATTTCTATCTATGAACTGTTTGGTTCACATTCTGATAAATTTTTAGAAGGTGGTCTAGGACTAAATGAACGAAAATGCATAAAGGGACGAAGATTGGACATTTTTAAAAACATGAAAATCTTCAAAAAAGACGAACACGATCTCAGGCACCACTGAAACCACTGAGCCCCGCATTAAACGCCGGGTGGCAATCTACCCGCATGAGTACATATGACCGTAGCAAAAGAACGACATAAAAATGATTTTTTCAGAAAAACCAACCGGTTGTTCCTAAATGAATTGAACGTATCTACGGTGATGGGAATGGTCGGTCGGCTTCAATTCCTGTACCTTACGCAAAATTCGTCATGTGTTGATTTTTGATAACCCCAATTGTTGAGTCAAGAAATTGACAAATTTAGATCTGCTTCAACACTGTGGCTCAAGGTTGCGACATCTTTAGTTGAACGACCCGGTCGAACATGCGTTGCAGTTCACACATTTTGTTTAACGACTAAATTCTTAATAACGATCTCAGAAGATCGATCTCGAATTTTTGAAATGTAAATGTAATAAAACCAACATTTTCAAAGTAAATTTTAATGCAAATTTCGCGCGAAATTGAATTCATGCTAATAATTGTCAATGCATCTACTACAAATACGTCAAAAAACTAATTGTCAAAACTGTCACGTTGTTGGTGTTGCCACAATTGAAAAACAAACTTCTTGTTGAAAAACTCGATACTTACCACATCTTTATAAATTAAAAATGCAGTGGTGTTTCTTGCAAAACGCATAACTTGAGAACGGCCTGGCCGATTTTACTGTGTGTGTAATATTTTTAAAAATATTTTATCCAAAATAAAACTAAAAAATTTTAAAATTTGGAAAAACTAAAATTGTGTCTTTCTATGGAATTTTAATTTTTTTTTTTTTATTTATTTATATTCGGCTCAACTCTGTTCGATTAATGTTTTCAATGAAGTTCTTTATACTTTGACCTAAAATCAAGAACACAACTTTTCATTTCAGTTTCAATGTATTTTAATTTCCATATAATGAATTTCCATATAGTGAACTTTTCTTTACAATGAACAAAATTTTGTAAACAAAAATACATTTTCCTTGTGTTTTTACCTCCATATAGCAGCTTTATTTTATACTTTTTACCAACACTATTTATAAAAAAAATTTGGGATTCCCAAAATATGAGAATGAAAACAAAAATGTTAATAATTTGACTTTTAACACCAGTTGACCTAGTTCAGTGCTGGTTCTTTGGGACATGCGTGATAAGATTTACATCAGCACCTAGCTGTGTAAGCCATAGCCTGATAGTGTAACAAACCACTACATCTATCCTCTAGTCACTCCTAGTTGCAATTTCGGAAGCCGCCACCCCCACTCCTTCCTGAAGAGTTGGTCTAGAGCACATGATGTAGCATGCTCACTGGATCCGGATCATTCACCCTGTGTTATTGGTCAAAAGTGAATGATCCTGTCCCTTTAATCATTTCATGAGGGTCTGCGAAACCACAACCACCACGATGCTCCCGAAGGGCCAACTTCAATAATCAGTCAGAAAACAGAACACTGGGGCATACTGATTCCCGTGGAAATAAAGTGGAGTTTCCTAGGTGGCTTTGGCTACCCTTTGCCCACGGTGACAGATGTAATGATAATGAGATTCCATATCAATGTGCCCCCGGAGGGAGTTTCTTTGGAACATGCGCGATAAGATTTACGTCAGTACCTACATAGCTGTTTAAGCCATAACCTGACAGTGGATCAAACCACTGCGAATGATATGTAGCGTCGCCCACGCCCTTGGAAGCCTTCTATCCTCCAGTCACAACTCTTAGAGCTCAGAGCAGGACAAAGCCCTCAATCTTTGCTGCAGAGTTGGACACTATTCAACTCCCGATCCAGAACACATGCAAGCTTAAAAAAATTTCAGAACACAGCCGCAAGCATGCTCACTGAACCACACACAACTCAAACGAGGGCCCGTGGTTACTGATACCCGTGGAAATACCGTGGAGTTGTCCAGTTGGCTCCTGCTAGTTTTTTAAGGGACTGGGGCCCCCTTTTACCGCGGTGACACATGTAATGATAGTGAGACTCCGTCAAGACATATCAATGTGTCTTCTTTGGGACACGAAGATTTCGAAGCAAGTAACTGGACGCTTAGATAAATTTAAAAAACGGCAATCTTGTTGGAAGAACCTCGTGTGGGGAAAGCGCTGACTATAAATTAGGAGAACGCGATGAATGGATAAGGAACGCTTAGCCAAGATTAATGAAACATATGATGCATATGACATCTTCAATGCAGACGAGACCGGTTTGTTTTTCAAGTGCTTACCAAATAAAACACTGGCATTCAAAAATTAAAATGCTTTGGTGGAAAACAGAGTGACGAAAGAACAACTATAGGAAGCACTGAAGGCATAGTAACTGGTCGCTGTGCTGTCTTATAAGACAGTTAATTTCCGACTATCCTTCTACTTTCACCACCTGTTTCATCTCTTCTCTATCCCTTTCCTAAAGAATGTAGCACGGTACTTGACTAAATAGGCATTGTTGCCTGAAGTGCTACTTCTCTTTAAAAAACAAAATCTCTAGATGTGGATTATGATTAAAACAAAAAAGCATCTTGGACGAGAGAAGTTTTTTCCAAATATATTTTAGGGCTGGACAAATAATATGCTTCCTGAACCATAAAGGTTCTGCTTTTTGTTAACAACTGCACTGCACATCCAAAGGATGCAATTGCATACCAGACTATAACTTTTAATGGATGCACAGATGACTGCTGAATAATTTGAAGGTTTCCCATTCCCCAGAACCGATTATTCTGTTTATTCACATACTCATTTAAATAAAAATGTGCCTTGTCACACAAATTAATTTTTTTCATGAGCGAGCTGTAACACCCTGTCCTGTACCAACGAATTTTCATTAAATATCGCTACAAAAAAGTTATTCTTAATAGAAATCACCATACGTTTGAAATCTAAACTATTTATTTATATTTTCCAAGCCAAAAATAAAACTTAATTTTTCTTTTCAATTAAAGCAAAACAAATAAAAAGTAATGGAGATAAAGAAAGCGAGTGAGTGAGTGCCTGTAGCAACGATTGCATTGATGCAGTTCTTTATGTGGTAGCATTTCTTTTTGTTTTGTTAATCTGTTTTAATTAAGAAAATCCATGCGGTCCTTGACAAGAACTTTTTTATGTGCAAATCTGAATATTATTTAAAAAATTAAATTACAATTTGTCAACGGCCGATAAATAGTTTTCAACCTCAACACTTCACCCAACAGTTTTTACTATACCGTTCAACTCTCTGTTCTTACGGACATATTAGCAGAATATTTATACTAACCTGCAATTAACATCTGCTAATATGTCTTCTAGCATAAAGAGAATAAAAAATTAAATAAAAAACATATTGAAATTAACTGGAAACCCGAATTTCATGTAGCTTTTAGTCTCCATAATTATATTATCATACACTTTTCATATCTATAGCATTAATAATCGTTATGTTAAATGTTTTCTGATAGTTTTAAGTATAAATAACACGAATCATTAAATCTTGGATATTTTTTGCATTCGCCAAACACAAATACAACAAAGAAAACTAGACTTTAATTTATTCAACTATTTACATATTTCATGTTAAGAAAATTGTTAAGAAATGTTTATAGTATTTTTATATCACACTAAAAACACAACAGTCATACATATTTCTGCGTGCAAATAATTACTTTTGAAAGAAGTAACTCATACCCTACAGTATTCTCCAGTATTCAAATACCAGACAATGTTTGATATATTGAAAAAAATAGTATAGAGAATGGGCTTTTAAAATTTTTTTTGTCATAGATGATAAACCCACCTATTCCTACAGTTTTGCTCGACTATAAAAATATCAGTGAAATTCTATATGCTCTGTGCATAGCCCATCTCTTTTTTACTTAATCGGGGAGGCAACAACAAACTTCTATCATTTTAGTTCATATATTCTTATATCTTTTTTAAAAGTCACGCAAATATCGACCAATGAGGTAATAAAATGCCTTAAAATCTTATTATAATTATTGTAATTATATTATAATTATTATAATTTAATATTTTACGCTTATTGTCTCTTTTACTGACAATACATTTTGATAATATTAATAAACTGAATGAGAATTATAAAGACCATACAGCTATTTTGGATGTATGAGAAAACTTTATGATTTTTAACGAATTTTTATATTACATCAATTTACCTTGTTAAGCAACTAAAAACGATGTTATAAAAAATATTTGTGTTATATTTAATTATGCCTTATCTTTGATATTAACTTACGAAATAGAATCATCAACTTAATGAATTTTTACACTCATTTAGTTTTATTTTTAAAATACTAGTATAAGCACAGCCGTTCAAATTTATTAAAATAAGTGTCTCATATTTAATGTTGTAGAGTAAAATTGTAATTACACCTTTTTTGTGGCTAAGAGGATGGGAGCTATTAATTTTATTTATCTTTATCTTTAGCAAGTATCGACACATACTTCTTCATATAGGCTATGTTAATTTATTATATTTTTTTACTATTTCAGATAATAAGCTAAATCTTACCAGATTAGAATAACAACTTTTGGGCTTACTTTATATAACCATCAGTCCTATCGTTTCGCTCAACTTTAAACTATTATTAACGGGTATCAAAAGGTCGAACTTAACCCACCACTCTTGTCTTCTTTATAGTTTTCCTTTTTCTTATTTGTATATTTTGTGTTTTAAAATACATTTTTTGTTATTTTTTTCAACACTACAAACTTAAGTTAACAAGAAACATTACAATTCGTAAACATGCAACACTTTATTTTGGTAGTTGTAGTTGTTAATGCGTATTTTAAAAAAAATGCACGTTGTTTTCCATCACCACAAAAGCGTATGTATTGCTTTTCTGTTAAACCCGAAATTAAATTTAAACATTGTCTGCATCGTTAAAGATATATAAAATATTCGAAATGTATGTTCACTATACGATTTGAAAAGTCACGCGTTTAAGGTGTAATTTTAAATTTTAAAATTCTGATAGAAACCTTTAAAGTTTGTGAAAATGGTGCAGTTATTAATAAGAAAAGTTGAGACAGTTGAGAAAAGGAACCTGCTGGGAGAAGGAAAAAGAAAGTTCATCACATAAATAACATGCCCAAACGATGCCAGTGGCTTTAGATTTTAATCCCAATAAAAGAACTTATACAGCTAATACGATAGCCATATTACAGGAATTGATATTTTTAGTTACCCTGTATAGTATAAAACATAATAGCTGTCGAGCAAGCCACTAATCAAAACAATGTTTCCAGTTCCCGACTTAAAGGTTTGGAATATTTGTAACTTAAATTATTTTAATAAATTTCTGTATTGATGTTAAAAAAAATAAACGGTTTCTTACTTAAACTTTTACTGAAAAAAATACTTTTTTTTTAGCGAGAATAAGGTGAGAGCTATAGTCTTAAGATATGTTTGCAGAAAAAGTAGATAATCTCTAATTGTATTTTACGTTTCAAGCCTAAGGAAATAATTAAGAGATTTCGGTCAAACGCAGAGATAGTTACTTAGAAAATGCTCCTTTAAAGAAGATATCTTATATTCGAATATCGAGAAATTATTATGATGATAACAAATAGAAATTTCTCTTGCACATAAATACACAGCTAGATTCATTCCATCATCAAACAAATTGCAAATGAAACAGAATTTTCGACCCTCAGAGATTTCTAGTTGTTAAATGATTTATGAATAAGTCTTTTTTCAATTATATATTAATATTTCGATTTGAGTGATTTCTGTGATACTCGATAGATAGTTCACAACGTGCCTCAGTTTCTTTAACTTTGCAAGTACTCTCTGCAATTGTTAAAGGTCGGTATCGAGTAACTTAGCTATTACTTTAATTTAATCAAGATATAATACAAATCAATTTTTAATTGCTTATCGCCTTGCTACCATATTTTGATGAATGAGATGATTTGACTCTCCTAGGTTAAATAATAGAACATTCTGTAAAGTGAAAATCTTCTGTTCATTTTCATAATGTTAAATGGATCTATGATAATAATGTATGAAAGAAAATATCGGGGAAATGCTCGCCATGGCTTCGATAGCATACCTTTCGTCGATAGTTTACACTTTCAATAACTCTGAGATATAATCAGGATTCAATACCGTCAATGTGCCAAATTAATTCATCATTTAAGTCTTCAATTATTTTTGGCTTTTGGACGTGCCTTTTTTTTGCTTTTTAATATCCCCAGAGTAAGAATACTAAACCGGTATCAAATCACTGGATCCATGTGGCTAATTAATATCGCCATGACGTGAGTTAATATGGCAAATAAATTTTTCGTGCAGAAGAGTAAGAGGTACCATCGTGCAGACCCACATCCTCAATTTCCGTCTATTTGTAATCATATCGCGATAACAAATACTATTCATAATAACTGCTTAGCCGATTTAATTTTCAAAGAAGTACGGCTCACGACCCCACCAACCCATCAACCGTACCAAACAATCACTCTGGTGCGATTAATCCTGGATTTTCATTTGCCTAAATGCGACAATTTTGCTTTAAAACGAAATCGAAATCTTCGAAGAAGATTATTATCTTTGTAAAGTCAATTATCAGTTCTACCAGATAAGTGTGTTCGGCATATTAACGATTTTTGAAATGATCAGTAGACTTCCGCTCTTGAGTCAATTAAATCTTATAAACATGTAAATCAGAAAATTTATTCAAATTCTCATCAATGATATTCGTGAGATGTTTATTTCTTGGGCACAACGACTTGTCGAGGCTGACGGTTCTTCTGCAGAACAAACTGGGCGACCATGCACAGATGGTTTTACACTTTCTACAGATCTGATTAGCTGAAACAAACAAATTACGAGGTGCACGAAATGCATATTGATTTGAATTTCCATTTTGGTAAAAGGCTTAAAAAATCATAACGCGCTGATCAACTGTGTATTTTTCTATACTTGAATTTGTCAAACCGCTAAAGTTAAGAAGCGTCAAATTAAGTTGGGTAAAAAATTGGTGTCAGGGTATAACTCGTAATTAGCATCGTACAATATGGATCGACCACCCGAAATTAAAAACTGAATGAGAATTACAAAGACCATTGTAGCTATTATGGAAGTATGAGAAAACTGTAAGATTTTCAAACAATTAAGCTTGTTGAGCAATTAAAAAAGCTGTTGTAAATATTTTTTGTGTTATATTTAATTATGCCTTATCTTTGATATAAACTTACGAAATACAATCATGTACCTTTAAAACGGCCTAAGTATAGAATATATTCTGTGATTTAGTGTTTTCAAAAATACTCGATCATATTTTTTTTTGTTTTTTTTTTTTAAAGCAGCACTTCAGGCAACAATGCCTATTTAGTCAAGTACCATGCTACACTCTTTAGGAAAAGGATAGAGAAGAGATGAAACAGGTGGTGAAAGTAGAAGAATAGTCAGAGCAGCCCCACCGACAGTCAATTATCATTTTTGTAGTGAAAAAAAACCAAGGTCTTCGTTCGGAATCGCACCCACAACCCCCATACTGACAAACTAGTACACTACCTTCTAGTCTACAGGGGCACCTTAATTAAAAGTAGTGCCTCATTTTATGTTGTAGGGTAAATTTTAAATTATACTTTCTTGTGGCTGAGAGGGTGGGTGCTTTTACTTTTATTTATTTATTTTTTAAAAAACAAAAAGTTTCATCAATTACGTATTGCATATCTTTAGATTTTTAGCAAGTATCGAAATATATTTCTTCATACAGGATGTCTTAATTTGTTTCGTTTTTGTTTTATTATATCTTTTACTATTTCAGATGAATCTTGCTAAATTTAATTACTTTTTTAATTTCGACTCTAACTGTAAAGTCTTTCTAGGTACTCGATAAGCTATTATAACCTTGTATGTGTGTTCTTGTGTGCTAATTACAAACTCTTAAATACTTAATTATATCAAGCAATCTCTACTACTCTACCTCTAAAAGTATTGAAAAATCTGATCTTGAAATATTTATTGCCTTTTTCAAATAATTAAAAGTAATATCGCATTATAAAATCTATTCGTACACGTATCGGCATTTGGAACCGTATGTATTAAACAAAAGAGATAAACAAATTTAGCAGCATCCATTCCACGGCGAATAAGTTAGGTAGTAAAAAGTAAAAAATTATAATTTTTTAAAACAAATGTGCTGTTGCTTCCCCTATAAGTAGGGTGACTAATATTCCTGAACGAAAGGGGGGCACATTGATGGAACCTCACTATTAAGACATGTTTCATCCGACGATAAAAGGGAGTCCAGTTCCCTAAAGGCTAGCAGGAGTCAACTGGGCAACTCCACGTTATTTCCACACAGCTGTTTCGCTGTTCTCTGACTGACTATTGAGGTTGGTCCTTCGGGAGTATCGCGGTGGTTGTGGTTTCATGAAATGATTGGAGGAGCCTGGATCATTCACACAGAGAGAATGATCTGAACCCAGTGAGCATGCTATGTCATGTATTCTGGACCAGAACTTGGATAGTCTCCACCTCTTCAGCAGGCTCTGCTCAGAGCTCTCGAAATTGCAACTAGGAATGAGCTGTTGGATAGAATTATCCATCGGTTCCTATGGCATGGGTGCATGCTACATATCACCCAAGTGGTTTGATCCACCATCGTGTTATGGCCCACATGGCTAGGTAACAATGTAAATCTTATCACGTATTTCCTGAAAGAGCAAGTGCTATGACAACATGGTATTCCTTGTGTATTTTTAACTTTCTGCCGTGCGTTGGATTTACCATATTCTTCAGCCTGCCTGATGCTTTTAATTTTTTATAAACTTTAAATTGATTTCTACTTAACCATTTTAATAATAATTGTAAATTTCGTAATTTTTTTATATTTAAGATTTAAAAAAATTGCTTTTTTCAAAATCGATAAAATACAACTAAGATACTGTTACATTTATTGAGTTTTTCTATTGTAAAATACCTATACACAACACTAGAGTTTTAATTTAAATCACTCGATTTATTTATATGAATAATTGACTTATTCGCTTTTAAACACACGATGGCAACTTTAGCACTTTAACGCCTAAAAGCTTCTATAATAACTTTATTTCCTTATCCGACAACGTTCACACTTCAACTGCGCTACTGACCAAAAGAGGGAACTTATATATTCTGTTTAAATAAGAAAATTCTACTTCAATATCATCACATATAGTCACGGGTATCACTATCAAGTGAAAGTGTTTGTTTGGTTTTGTGTCTTCTTCTGTGAACTACTATTTTTTATTGTTTATTTTATTACATGGAATTTTACTCTAGTATGTTGTTGCTGTTTTTTGTTCCTAAAGTTGATTAGAAAGTTTTTAATTTATAAACGGATACAATAGGTCATTTCGTTTATTTTTTAGTAATAGTTATATTTTTTTTTATAACTTTAACTCCTAAGTTACGAAGATGCTAATTTTCGTAAAAATACTTTATGATTGCTAATAAGAACACAGTTTTTATATATTCCAATAAATTTCCATTTGCCAATGGCCATTATCAGGATCTAGTTATATGCGTTCTCCCTCTTTTTGTTCCCTATTTGTTAAGTACACATACTTTGTTAAATATTGTATGTTTGAAACTTTAGGCAAATCGGTTTAGCCGTGACTTATTTCTAATCAGTTTGGGAACGTACACCTTCCAACTTCCACCTTTACTCCCTCACCTAGCCTATTATACTTCCCAGACAATTATCTGACTGTGTTATAGTGAAATTTCTTTTAAATCAGTTCAATCTTTTAGCCGAGATTGACGGACCAATAAAAAACCAAACAAATAAACAAACTTACATAGAAATTAAAATTATTTTTTAAGAATATTAGGCAGACAAGTTATTATTTTATTCATCATCATCAAAGACTTTAATCACTTTTTGGCTAAGGCTGAAATCAACATAGCCTAATCCAGTGGTGTGAAATCACACGATCTGCCTGGCCATTTACTGCTGATTGCCGTGAAAATATGAAATAGGGAAATTTGGTTTGCAATAAATTGATCGTTTCATTGGCTGTGTGCCATGCGGCACCGTCCCGTTAAAGCCACATGTCAGTGATATCCAAGTCGTGATCAATAAGCAAAGATTTTGTTGTTAGCATGTTGCGATAGCGTGATCCATTGACTGTTACCGCATTTGCAGCCTCATCTTCGAAGAAAATGGCCCAATCATCCCTCCAGACCACATAGCGCACAGTGACACGTTGAGCATGCAAAGGCTTCCTAATAATCGCTCTAAGATTTTTAGAAGCCCAGATGCGGCAATTTTACTTGTTGACATACCCTGGCAAGTGAAAATGGGTCGGTTGTTCGTGAATGAATTCAGCGAATCTAGGGCGATGTGAATGGTCGGTCGGCTTCAATTCTTGCACCAGGTTTTAAGGCTTTAAAGTCAAATCCTTACGAAAAAATTGGCCATGCGGTGAGTGTATATTACCTCAAGTATTTATCAAATTGATAAATTTGAATCTGCTTCAACACTGTAGCTCACACGTTGGTTTTCGCATATTTTGTATCGAGCCTGTGGACTCAAATTTGTCTAGCAAATTCTTAATAACGGTCTTAGAAGGAACTAACTTAAACAGAGTCACCAATTTCATAGTGGATTTTAATTATTTTAAGGCGATTTTCGTGGGAAATTGCATTCATTGTAACCATCTTTAATGCATCTGCTACAGATATGTCAAAAAACTAAATGTCAAAACCATCATGTTGATAGTGTTGCCACAATTGAAAAACAAACTTCTTGTTGAAAAAACCCAATATCTTTAATACATTCATTTTTATAATAATCTGTAATTATACAGGTTTATGTAAAAGGTGTTTTTTTAAGCTAGATAGAACTTTAAATTGTAAAAAGTAACACAAAAAATGAAATTTTGATGAAACATTTTTTTTATTTGTTTCAGTATACTCTGACAAATCATCATGAATAGACTCTCGCTTGAACAACGCTACGAAATTATCCAAATTTACTTTGAAAATCAGTCGTCGATTCGTGCAACTTACAGACGACTTCGTCATTTTTATGGCGTACATAATCGTGCATCTGAACAAGCCATTCGTCGAACTGTCGATAGATTTCGTACCACATACTCTCTAGAGGATGCAATAACACCAACACGTCGAAGGAATGTGCGTACTGAAGAGAATATCGCCGCTGTAAACGAAAGTGTGAAAGAAGATCCAAATTTATCAATTCGTCGTCGGTCGCAGGAATTGGGGCTCTGTCCGTCCACTACGTGGAAAATTTTGCGCAAATATCTCGGCCTACACCCGTATAAGATCCAGCTGGTGCAGGAATTGAAGCCACGAGACCATTATATGCGTCGTTCTTTCGCCGATTGGGCTCTAGAGCAGTTGGCAACTGACCCGTTGTTTTATCGCAAAATTGTGTTCAGCGATGAGGCGCATTTTTGGCTTAACGGGTTTGTTAATAAGCAAAATTGCCGCATATGGAGTGAGACCAATCCACAACAGACCCTACAGACTCCATTACATCCAGCAAAATGCACCGTTTGGTGCGGTTTTCACGCTGGGGGCATCATCGGACCTTATTTCTTCAAAAATGAGGCCGGAGCTCGCGTTACGGTCAATGGAGATCGTTACCGCACCATGATCAATGATTTTTTGTTTGAAAATATGGATGACATTGATCCGGACGAGATGTGGTTTCAACAGGATGGCGCTACGTGCCATACAGCGAACGCAACCATCGACTTATTGAAATCAAAATTTGGCGATAAGTTGATTTCGAGAAATGGACCTGTCAATTGGCCTCCAAGGTCGTGCGATTTGACACCACTCGACTATTTCCTGTGGGGCTACGTGAAGTCACTGGTTTATGCTGATAAACCAGCAACAATTGACGCCTTGGAGGACAGCATTGTTCGTGTTATTCGTGACATACGCCCAGCAGTGCTCGAAAAAGTGGCCCAAAATTGGACGTCCAGAATGCGCTTCGTCAAGAACAGCCGCGGTGCCCATATGCCCGAAATCATTTTCAAATGTTAATGTCACGTATTGATCCTTCGAATAAAAAAGAAATTTTGATTACAATTTAATTTTTTGTGTTATTTTTTACAATTTCAAGTTCTATCGGGCTTAAAAAAACACCCTTTATATTGAAAGTATTTCAAAGCCATCCGCATTTTTACATCTCTGCTTTGAGATGAGTAAAAACGTTTATTTAAACATTTTCATTAACGAAACCGGTCCTTACAAATGTTTCAAAAAGTAGGGCAAACGAATTTCCCGAGCAATAGTTTAAAATATAGTTGCCATAACAACACTGACCATATAAATGTCTCTTCATTTTTAGTTTATCATTTCAATTTACCAGCAATGTGATTTAAATTCTAATATGCTACCAAGTTTCTAATGTTACACCAAACGTCAAAATGATAGAAGCCTTTGCTTGATTATCTGTTTGCACGTCGCTTTTAATTTTTGGCCTTGTCAAACTTTTTACAACGTATCGTAGTGTGAGATAGTTAAAAACTGATGCTTAAGCAACTTCAAGGCGATTTTATACCGCATTCTCTGGTGTTCTTAATTCATCGAGACGTTTATACATGATGAAAAATATACTAAAAGCAAATTTTGATGAAGCATGTGATGCCCTAAATTTTAATTCCATGTTTTTTTTTTTTCTTTGTAAGAAGCATTTGTCTGCAGAATTTTATTATGGATTATGTTTTTGCTGAAATATAATACTGTGAGAATTTTTTCAATGTGTAATATTGTTTTGTCAAATTTCATACTGAATTTTAGGTGTAAAACTAAACCGCTTTTCCTATTAACATATACGAGAGCAAAAAAAATTTTGTTGAAAATACAAATATTCGAAGAAATTTATTTTCCGAATTACATTATACGTTGTTAGCTCGTTCTAACTTTCTGTATTTTTGAATTTTATGACTCTGCCGTAGCATTATGCTTCATTTGCCTAATTACCTGATTTTAAGTTATACTTATTCCACAGGGTAGCAGTTAAAAGATATGAGTGATTATTGATTAAATGGTTCAACTGCTTCACATTTTTCGCATTTGAAGAGAAAACAAGAAATTATAAAATTATAATTTCAAATACTTTCATGCTTATGTAATATGCAGTTAAAGATAAATTTAATCGGTTATAATAACGGTAAAATGAAGCAGATAAAAAGCTGTATATACGCTAAATAGTCACAGATTTTAAAATATAAAATAATAATTTATAACATATAATTGATCGCATGTATTACAACAGACAGAGTTTTAAAATAATTAAATTTTCTTATTGCAATAAACGATTTTTCACGGTAAAGATATTAACATTTACTTAAACTAAAATATAAAAAATGATTAAAAAACCCAATGCTAAAATCATAAAATGTTTCATTTTGATTTGTTTATATTGGAATCATACAAAAGTTATATTTTTCAAAATTTCTTGAATTTTTGTTATTTACTTTTATTTCCTAATTTACTAATCCGGTCAGAATGGTTTTCTTTCTATATACTCCAATCGGGTTCACTAAACCGAAAAAATATAAATCTAATTTTCATGTATTAAATATGACAATGTAAAAGCAAATGTAACAGAATAAAAACAATTTAAGAAACAATTTACATTACATCTTATATACGGGCAATGCCTAAAGCTCTTTAACTCTTATTTAAATATTGCAGTTTTTGATTTTGTAAATTATTTTAAAATTTTATACTTTTTCGTTCCGACAAGGTAATGCGACAGAAAGTATGTAAAATATCTTTCCTGCATAGAGTAAATCACCAAAACAGGAATTTAAATTACAGCCGTCCTCCTGCAGCATACGTCATTGCTCCTATTTCTTAGAACTACGTGTACGACACTTTCAATTCGCCCAGTTGGGGCAAAGTCATTAAATATGCCTCTGTGGCGTTGGCCATTTACATTAATCGTTTAACCCGTGACATTTTCGAAAGAATAAGACCCGATGACGATTAGAGCATAAATGCTATTGCTTATTAATATAAAACTTTAAACGGGTACAATGATCCTTCGTGTGTTATACACTCCACAAGTGATAATTATTTGAGTTGTCGAGATTTTTATGCAATGCATACGTTTGGTGTTCCACGAGAGGTAGCTGATGCACTGTTTTAACTTCGTTAGGATAACAAATTTTTCACCAAAATTTTGTGTTTTACTTTTTACTTTTTTTATAAAAGTCAAATATGGGACTAATTTCACTCCCCAACGGAATTCAGTTTTAAGACATGGCTACATATTTATCCGCTAAATTATTTTGTCGTTACTTAAAGTTTAGATTTCGAAATTTAAACAAAAAGAATTTTATTATTAACTCATTTCCAAACTTAATCTTTTCTTTAATTATTATTAACGATCTATCCTTAGATATGTATTTAGTAAAAAAATTTGTTTCAGTGTTTAATAGACAATTTCAAACAGGATTAAAATTGTGATCACAAAAAAAGCCGAAGAAACGTTAATATTATCTGTCTTGTTTTAATTTTCTATGCGTCATGTAGTCTAAAGAACTTCGTTTATGCACAGCAATCAGGAACGTTAATTTATAAATGTAATTCTCCTCATTCAAACGAAATTTTGTGAAAGCAGTTGTCAATAGCACTATTATGCCAGTTATTTTATGTTGTAACGGAAAAGAAATTCTATACGGATACATAAATATTGAACATTTTTGAGATTAGCCATACTCTGCTTACTTTGAAATTTATGATTATTATTTATGCCTTTAACAGACGTTCAATTTATTCACTTATTTATTGGAAAATACTTACACACACAACTTTTAGAATTTTATTTAAATTACACGATTTATTTATTATCCTATTATACTCGATTGTACACAAAAATGCACGATGGTAACATTGCTACTGTTAACGGATGAAAAGTTGTATCGCCACTAGATCACGTTTACCATTAGACTGCTTTTCCCATATTCGGAAGGAAGCCTTTATGTACTATTCTAAAATATACTAAAGAAAAACTTGAATTCACCACATTAAGAAAGTTCTACAATCGCATTTAATATAGATCCCGTCGTTATCAGTATTCTGTGAAGCTGTTTATTTGGTTGTGTTCCTTCTTTTTATTCTGATTGTTAATCTTAGTTCATGGAATTTACATTTAGCATGCTGTTGTTGCTTTATGTTCATAAGATTTCTTAGAAAACTCTTGATTAGTTAACAGACACAATAGGGCATTTCACTTTACTTTTTTTGTGATAATTATCTTTTTATAACTTAAACTTCATAACAATACTCCGACAAATAATTATGAATATAATGATGCTCTACTAAATTGTTTAGAGTTATTTTGACAATCGGTCGTCATTATAACGTAAATAATTGTTCCTCTGAGTCATCCATCGAACTGTGTATTAATTTTCTACCACATAATCTCTCAATGTTGCAATAACATCAACACATCCCAGAATTGTGTGGATTGAAGAGAAATCGCTGATGTAAACGAAAGTATAGACGAAAAATTAATAGATGAACTTGGCCTACACTCGTATAAGATCCAGCTAGTGTAGGATCTAAAGTCACGAGACCATCATATTCATAGTGGTTGCAAATATAGAGTCCGCCATCTGTTTTTTTTTTTTTTGTCAACTAGTGCTTATTTCGTGAATGGTAACACTTAGCTCATGTTAGATTTGACAGATAATAACTTTTATCCTTCCGCTGAACGAATATGGTTGTGTATACGCTTGAACATCGCTGGGAAATATTGCGATATTACTTTGAAAATCATGGTAATGTTGCAGAATGTGTGCGCGAAAATTGCGTACGGATTTTGGAAGAAGAGAAGCACCGTCAGCTCCGTATGTTCGTTATCTTGTGAGAAAAGTGAAAGAAACTGGCATCGTCATCGATAAACCAAAGCGCGAAAAGCCAAAAACAGTGCGTACAGCCGAGAATATTGCTGCTGTGGCAGAAGTTGTGTGCGTGAAGCACCATCAACATCAATTCACCGTCGTTCTCAACAATTGAACATTTCATTGAGACGAATTTTGCCTAAAGACCTTGGTATGACGCCATACAAAGTCCAATTGGTTCATAAGTTGAAGCCAAGTGACCATCCAATACGTTTTTGCTTGGCTAAATGAGCCTGCAATCGACTTACAGAAAATGCCGATTTTGCAAAAAAAAAACATATTTCCAGATGAAGCTCATTTTGATCTTGGCGTGTATGTAAACAAGCAAAATTGTCACATATGGGGCACAGAAAACCCGCCCGCATATATTGAAAAGCCGACGCACGAGTCACTGTTTGGTGTGGATTTTGGTCCAGAGGCATAATTTAGCCATTTTTCTTCGCAAATGAGCAAGGAGTGGCCGTTACAGTCAATGGTGATCGTTATCGGGCCATGTTGAACGAATTTTTGTTCACAAAAATTGAAGAGAAGGATATTGACAACATTTGGTTTCAACAGGACGGCGCTACGTGCCACACAGCCGAAGCTACACTCGATGTTTTGCGCCCTATTTTTGAAGATCGCATTATCAGCCGCAGAGCTGATGTCGTTTGGCCACCTCGGAGCTGCGATTTGACACCTTTCGACTATTATTTGCAGGGTGCCGTCAAAAATAAGCGTTACGCCGACAAGCTAGAGACAATTGACGCTTCATTGTCCTTTGAAGCCATTGGTGAAATACAGCTGCACACAATCGATAATGTGCTTAAAAATTAAACCGATCATGTAGGCTACTGCATGGCCAGCCGAGGCAGCCATTTGAATGAAATTATTTTCCATTATTAGCCGGAAGGAAGTAGTTTCGTTTATAGCGTTAAAAAAAACAAAAAAGTTATTTGGCGGACCCTTTTGATATGATGAGCCTCAATATTTTCTCAACGGATTTGTGAATAAGCAAAATTTTCCTATAAGGAGTGCAACAAATTATGCTGTTAAGTCATAGTTTTATGCTGATAAGCCAGCAACAGTTAATATCTTAGAGACGAGCGTCGTTCATGCGATTCGTAAAAAGCGGCCGGAAATGCTTGGAAAAACCAGTAAAAATGCGATTCGTAAAAAAGCAGCATCGGTAGCGTTCTACCCTTAATATTAAAGATCTATAAATTTGAGGTTAAGTCCGTTGTGGAGATGTTGGAAACTATGATTGCTAAAATATTCGAAAGTGGTTTAATTAAAAGGAATATTCAGAGAGATTTAGAGTATCTGATTTAAAACGTGTATTTATGATTACTTAACATCATATGAATTAAAGAAAACAATCATTTAACTAACTGCTCAACGTTACTATGGCTATTATCGAATGATTAAAACAAAAATTTTTGATCACTAAATGCAAGTAGAGTCCACAATTATTCGATACGCTGTCAGATAAAAAGTACTTTGGTTCAATCTTCTTAATATTTATTACCAAATATCAAGTGTTGGATTTGAAAAACATATCTATAAACTGGCCACCAAAAAACTTTACAAATTAGGCGGTTTTATCAATCTAAAAATTGTTATTTTATTACTAACCTGAAAAAATAAAAAATCTCACTCACCCAGACACTTCGTGTCAATTTAATATTTTCTTGAACTAGGAAGTTTAATCTACATGAAACTACTTTTTATGTGTGTAAAAATATCAAAAACTTGGTTAGTAAGACAAAATACTTTTTTACATGATTTGTTTCCCCAGCAAGTTTTTATAAATATATTTGCTTTGTTATTTATTAATGTTGCAACGTTTTTATTGTAACAAAAGTATTTTATTGAATTATCTTGGTATGGATTCGTCAATAAAATAACACGCTTTAACAGCTACAAAATAAAAGTATTTTCTTTGTTTACGGTTGTTTACATTTAGTAGTTAGTATAGAAACAATAACGCTACTAATTGGTCTTCAATTGGTCAATAGGACGATTGTTTGTATTAATTACATTGGAACAGTGAATGCTTGTAGTTTTGATGTTTTGATGGTATTCACTTTTCACAAAAACACAAGAAATGATTTTGCGAAATAATATTTCTAGTTAATACATAACAATGACCTGGCCTCTATTGTTTTGATTTTACAATGTAAAATGTATACAAAATTTTGAAACATGAAAGCTTCGGGTTTTTAATTTGTTGTTTTGGCTGTAGACGATAACACGTTTGTTTATATGTAATGTGGAGGTGTCATAGGAGCAATAAAATTCTTAAAATGTTACAAATTCTTAAGTGGAGAAGGTGAGAGTCAGTAAGTACTTTCATCATTCTTTAAGCTCTATGGCTTGTTGACATAGATAAAAAAATCCTCACTCAATCAAGTTTAAAGCAGTGAATTCGGCTGATATTCTAACATAGAGTATATGTTCCTTTCTGTTAAAACTAATGTACTCAACTTTCACTTCGTGCAGTTGAAATAGGATAAAATTGGTAAACCTGCCTCTGTGACGTAGGCCGTTCCCAGTAGTCGGCTAATAACGACTCCACCATAAAAGCCACTCCTCATATTAACATTAAACGGGTGCAATAATTCTTCGTGTGTTATACAATTATCTTCTTCATCCCACAAGCGATAATGATTTAAGCGGTCGGGATTTAAATGCAAATGGGATGCGTTTGAAGGTCAACGACTGGTAACTAAAGCACTGTTTTCACTTTATTAGAATCATCACATTCTTCACCAAAATTCTCTTTAAGGAACGCCGATTGCTACCATGATCCTTCGTGTATTATACAAGGAACTTCTGCATCCAACAAGGGATAATGATTTAAGCGGTCGAGATTTAAATGCAAGTGGGATGCTTTTGTTGGTCAACGAGTGGTAGCTAAAGCAATGTTTTCACTTTGTTAGAATCATCAAATTTTTCACCAAAATTCTCTTTAAGGACCGCCGATTGCTACCATGATCCTTCGTGTGTTGTACAAGGAACTTCTGTATTCCACATGTGATAATGATTTAAGTGGTCGAGATTTAAATGCAAAAGTGAATGCAAGCTAAAGCATTGCTTTCACTTCGCCAAAATCATCAAATGTTTTACAAAATTCTCTTTAAGGATCGCCGATTGATGCCATAGTTCTTTATGTGTTATACAAGAGTATTCTGTATCCTACAAGCGATAAATTAAATGAACGTGGTATACGTTTGGCGGTCAACGACTGGTAGCTGATGCACTGTTTTCACTTGGTTAGAATCATCTTTTAACAAACATTCTATTAAAGAACCTCCGATTGATGGCAATATTTGCCGAGGTTTTGGGCATGGCCATGAATAGCTGTCATATCTAACGAACGTGATAACTCCTTCTAACGTAACGCTGCATCAACATCACTAACGCGTTATTATGCAAATCCTTGAAACAATTAATATACTTTTGAAATGTTAAGACAGAGCTGGCATTTGCAAAAATTAAAGCATCTTGCGATAGGATGATAAATTTTACGCTGCTTTATAAAAAAAATCTAAAATCGGTTCAGAAATTATACAGTTTTTAAAATGCAAACTTACAGAAATCAAAATAAAACTGATTTAATAACGTTTTACTGTTTTTCAAACTCACTTAGAATTAAAAGAAAGTCTCAGGTGCCCTTTTTTATCAACATATTGCAATGCTTCTGAAGGGCTTCGAAAAACTAAAACTTACTCTCGAGAATCTCTAGCTAACAAAGTATTCAATTTTAATTTTATTAACTAAATCATATAAAAATTACTAATGTACAATATTTACATTTTTTTTTAAATATTTTATAATTTTTATATAATCAGATGATGCCAACCTCTAAGACATTTTTGAATCATATGATGATACAAAAATTTCAAAATATTTTTAAAAAAGAATTGTAAATATACCAGTTTATATACATAATAAAATGAACCTTAAAGATAAATTTAAGCTTAAAAAATAAATTCAATTTACTAAAACACTTGGAAATTTAGCTGAAATCGATTACGGATTAATAACTACAAGAGAATACTATTCTATTCAAGATAATTACAATAGGTCCGCTAAATAACTTTTTTTTGTTTTCAATGCTATAAACGAAACTACTGAATATTTTCTCAAACATCTTTTTTTATTTGAAAGTACAATCCTTCCGGTTAATAATGGAGAATAATTTCATTCAAATGGCTGCCTCGGCTGGCCATGCATTAGCCTACACGATCGGTCCAATTTTTAAAAACATTATCGATTGCGTACAGCTGTATTTCACTAATGGCTTCACGAATATTGTCCTTTGAAGCGTCAATTGTCTCTGGCTTGTCGGCGTAACACTTATCTTTGACGGCACCGCGCAAATAATAGTCCAACGGTGTCAACTCACAGCTCCGAGGTGGCCAAACGACATCAGCTCTGCGGCTGATAATGCGATCTTCATAAATAGGGCGCAAAACATCGAGGGTAGCTTTTCTGTTTGGCACGTAGCGCCGTCCTGTTGAAACCAAATGTTGTCAATATCCTCCTCTTCAATTTTTGTGAACAAAAATTCGTTCAACATGGCCCGATAACGATCACCATTGACTGTAACGGCCACTCCTTGCTCATTTGCGAAGAAAAATGGCCTAATTATGCCTCTGGACTCGTTTTGGGTGCGTCGGCTTTTCAATGTATGCGGGCGGATTTTCTGTGCCCCAAATGCGACAATTTTGCTTGTTTTCATACCCGCCAAGAACAAAATGAGCTTTATCTGAAAAGATGTTTTTTTTTTTTTTTTTGCAAAATCGGCATCTTCTGTAAGTCGTTCGCAGGCCCACTTAGCGAAGCAAAAACGCATTGGATGGTCACTTGGCTTCAACTCCTGAACCAATTGGACTTTGTATGGTGTCATACCAAGGTCTTTATGCAAAATTCGTCTCAATGATGTCTCTGAAATGTTCAAATGTTGAGAAAGACGGTGAATTGATGTTGATGGTGCTTCACGCACACATTCTGCCACAGCAGCAATATTCTCGGGTGTACGCACTGCTTTTGGCTTTTCACGATTTGGTTTATCGTTGAGGATGCCAATTTCTTTCACCCTTTTCACAAGATAACGAACATTCAGAGCTGACGATGCTTTTTCTTCTTCCAAAATCCGTACGCAATTTTCACATACACATTCTGCAACATTACCATGATTTTTTTCAAAGTAATATCGCAATATTTCCTAGCGATGTTCAAGCGGATACACAACCATATTCGTTCAGCGGAAGGATAAAACTAATTATCTGTCAAATCAAACATGAGCTAAGTATTATCATTCACGAAATAAGCACTAGTTGAAAAAAAAACAACGTTAGATGACGTACCCTTTATTCTATCTATGAATACGACAAGTTTAGATAGAATTTTGGTACAAAAATTTACAAATTCATAGCAAAACAAACTTTCTATTTGCTTTTAATTATAATTAAATCGTTGTTGCAAGTTTTATTTAGGAAATCTATGAAACTCCTCCGTATTAAAACACAAAAACAAAAAAAAAAGTATATAACTAATGTTAAGATTATAATGTATGTTTTTTTATGCCATTTAAATGTGGCATAAACATACAATTTTTACTTACACACAAATTTCCCCTCTGCATAAACTAGCCAGGCTGAAAATGCATGCTTATACTTTTAGCCAGTCTAAAGACGTATAAATATACTTCGAATGTGCCATCATTAACTTCTTTTCCAAGCGTTTTCTTATAGTTTGAATTTTCTTTTTATTATTTTCACGTTTTTGTTATGATTTTTACATTAATGTTTTTTCAAAAAGATTCCAACATTTATATATAAAATGCCTTCAACGTGCCGCCTGTAAATTAGTCTGCATACAACGTTAAAACAAAACAGTATTTTCTTGAACCACTAAATTCATTTTTATAATTAAACACATCATCTCTGCTGGCTATAGAAAGGCTCCTACATTAAGCCGAAGCAAAAAAAATTATTGTAATGTCTTCTTTTACGCTGATTTTAAGTATAACATTCCTAGTTGGTTCTATACAAGCTGGTGTTATTGGAGGTCATTATGATGCCCATTTAAGTGCGGATGATGATGGTCATGACTTTAGCGAGGGTTTTCCACAAAGTGAATCCTCTAACTATGAGTCCTTAGGATCCTTTGGCGATCACTTACAAGAATCTCATTTTCCCTCCGACTATGGGAAAGAATATAAGGGAGGCGAGTATGGTGAGACTGCCGCAGCCAGCGAACACATTGAATATGGTGGCTATGAACATCATCACTTTCCCAAATATGAATATAAACATGAATCAGTTGGTTCATTGCATGACATACACAGTGATCTACATGATTTCGATACGAAACCAGTTCCGGGCATTAACCATGGCAAAGGTGCCTTAAGCTACAGTACAACATATGAATTCAAAGATCTCAAACCATAAACAAGTTTGTGTAACGTCGGAAATAAAGCGCTGATGCAGTAACATTCAAAGTGCATTAGCGTTCAAGTTTAAAAACGTGTTATGTTTTCATTTTGTTTTCCTCATTTCTATTCCAACTACTGTCTGAGAAATGTTTATATGTTTTGTTTTTAATCTTAGTTTAAGCTGTGATTACGTTCTTTATAAATGATGGTGTTAAGTAATAGTATGCTTTTAACGAAAATTAATGATTGAAACAAAAGCCTACTCAAAATTATTAGACCAAAGAAAGTGTTACGAAAAAGTGTATATGTGTGAGTTTTGTGCTGGTAGCTGTCATTCTGGCACGTTTGAAGATGATTACAACACTTAAATAAATTCCGTTAAATGTGTATTAATTTTATTTTGTTGTTTTCGTTTTTTAATGTTTATGTTTGCAGAAAATATTTATATGTTTAAATACGAAAAAAAAAATATAATAATAAAAATTGTTTCCAATATAAATATAAAAATTTAAGTATAATTTTGGATTTTTGCTTTATTTCGTATTTGTGGCCAAGAGTTTTTCCACAACAAAAAAAAGTCTTAAACTATTTGTTAATTAGTTTTTAAACGTGTGTTAAGAATATGATATAAAAACTTTTTTATTTACACAGTTCACGCTCCATTTGGTTACAGTTTTATGGTTTTAGTGAACAACTTCCTTGTATGTTATATATTTGTGAGATTCAAAAACATTAATTTGCAAAAAAAAAGGTAACAAGCTATAGCTAGAGTTTTACTTATTTATCGATTAAACTGTTATTGAATTTTATCATTAGGCTCAAATTTTTAAAAGAAACTATTGATTCTGTTAAATAAACAATTTTGTTTTTATAAAGGCGTTGGAAGGAAAATTTTGCAATAAAATTTTTTGATACTATTATTATTTTCTACTAGCTGTACGACCCGGCTTCGCTCGGAAACTATTTGCTAATGATTAATATTTCATATTGAGTTAGAAAAAAAGAATTTCAGTACAAAAAAGAAATGACACAAATTTTCTCAATTTATTGTTGAAATAGTTCTTAAGGTAATTCATTAAAAAATAAACAAGCAAAAAAGGTAAGCATATAGTTCATTTTAAAGCGAAAGGGAAAGGAGAGAAAATAAACAGTGCTGACGGTGTATGAAACATACAATTGCCCGTGGGGAAAAACATTAGGATTCTAGAAGTGTGTGGGTTAAACCACACACTTTTAGCGATTGTCCTTGGGATTTATTAATCATCATTGCGAATGCAAGGCGAACGCGCAAATTGGACACGTTTAAACTTAAATGGTAAATCACTTGGTATGATAGGTATCCTTGCAATAAGCAGCTTTTCACCTAAAAACTTTTCTATAATTATTATTGCTAAGTTTTTGCCATTAGCGTTTTAATAACCAATCTAGTAACAATATTATCAGGATCGGTAATGGAATTAATCGATTTATACGAACATAATTCGCCATTAATTAGGCTCTGGATTTTTAAATTTATTTCATCAACGTATTTATTTTTGCAGCTAAAATGGTTCTTTCACTTAACCAAAGGTAATCGCTATAATTTTGAGCTAGTTTTGAGTAATATGTGGGAACACTTTTGCAATTAGTTCATCTTTAGACGTTGTGAATTGACAAAAGCCCATTGGCAAGGAAATCTGGCCTGTTGTAAAGTCTTTTGGTATTTTTCCACTGCCAATGTCTAACAATATATAAGAATAGATAGATATATCTACATGTAGATGATCATTCAAATTTTAGGAAATGTTGTTGACTGCTAACAAAATCTTTCGAAGTTTAGCTTTTATTTTTTACTTTAGCAATAAAATTTTAGAACTAAAGAAATTCTTTATTCTAATCTCAAAAATTTTTTCTGATATTGGATTTTTCAGTATATAAGCGATATATATCTGTGTGTATCGTTAAAATTGCATCGAATAGAAAATTATTTTTTAGCTTCAAAGTGAAGTGTAATTGTCGGTGACTTAATATTTTTAAACCCTTACTATCCAATATATCAAGGTTTTTTTCTCCGGGCAGGATAATGTGCATACATACAAATGTAAGTAGAATATATATTCAAATTTTCACTTTTAATATTATCCAACACGTCTAAATTAAATCACTGAACACTATTTAGGAACTTTATAAATCTTAAACGTAGGGTAAGTAAAAAATTGAGAAGTGAAAATGATTTATTTATGTTTTCACTAACATGATTTAATACATAGTATATTGAAAAGTGAAAAGAAAAGCATGTATACAAAAAATTAATACTTTTTCTTAAAAGTTCATGAAAAAATTTACTTACATATGTACATATACATACATACATACATACATACATGCATACATACATACATACATACATACATACATACATACATACATACATACATACATACATACATACATACATACATACATACATACATACATACGTTTTAATAAACATCAGCAAGCTTTGCTTATGTTACAGAATTTGCCAGGAGAGCCCAACGAACGTGATACGTTTTCAATAACTAGACTTTATTTCGAAGTAATTTTTCTTCGCATGAGAAAATTTAAAGAGCATCTCGAAGAATTAAAAATTTTAACACACTCTGAGTACATGAGCTTTTAAAAAAAAAGTATTAACATTTTTTATACATATTTTTCTTTTCAAATTTAAATCATATTAGTGAAAACATAAATAAATCGTTTTCACTTCTCAATTTTTTTACTTAGCCTACGTTTAAACTTTATAAAATTCCTAAACAGTACTCAGTGATTTAATTTAGACTTGTTGGATAATACAAAAAGTGAAAATTTGAATATATATTCTACATGCATATGTAAGTATGTTTGTACGCACATTATTCGTGCTTTAAAATTTTTCCTGCGATTTGATTCACATAAAAATCCAAAGCTTAATTAATGGCGAATGGTATTCATAAAAATCGATTGATTCCATTACCGATCCTGATAATATTGTTCACTACCCCGTAGAGTTCCTGAATTCATTGCACTTTCCGGGAATGCCACCACATAACTTGCAGCTTAAGGTTGGAGCGGTAATAGTCATGTTATGTTACTTGAATCGGCCACCATTAAGCGATGCTACTTGATTGGTTATTAAAACGCTGATGCCAAACGCGATTAAAGCAATAATAATTATAGGAAAGTTTGTAGGTGAAGAGCTGCTTATTCCAAGGATACCGATCATACCAATTGATTTACCATATAAGTTTAAAAGTCCAATTTCCCGTTCGCCTTGCATTCGCAATCACGATTAACAAATCCCAAAGACAATCGCTAAAAGTGTGTGGGTTAAATCTAGAATCCTAATGTTTTCCCACGGGCAATTGGATGTTTCATACACCGTCAGCACTATTTATTTTCTCTCCTTTCTCTTTCGCTTTAAAATAAACTAAAAGGTGTTTTTTTAAGCTAGATAGCACTTTAAATTGTAAAAAGTAACACAAAAAATGAAATTCTGATGAAACATTTTTTTTTATTTGTTTCAGTATACTCTGACAAATCATCATGAATAGACTCTCGCTTGAACAACGCTACGAAATTATCCAAATTTACTTTGAAAATCAGTCGTCGATTCGCGCAACTTATAAACGACTTCGTCAATTTTATGGCGTACATAATCGTGCATCTGAACAAGCCATTCGTCGAACTGTCGATAGATTTCGTACCACATACTCTCTAGAGGATGCAATAACACCAACACGTCGAAGGAATGTGCGTACTGAAGAGAATATCGCCGCTGTAAACGAAAGTGTGGAAGAAGATCCAAATTTATCAATTCGTCGTCGGTCGCAGGAATTGGGGCTCTGTCCGTCCACTACGTGGAAAATTTTGCGAAAAGATCTCGGCCTACACCCGTATAAGATCCAGCTGGTGCAGGAATTGAAGCCACGAGACCATTATATGCGTCGTTCTTTCGCCGATTGGGCTCTAGAGCAGTTGGCAACTGACCCGTTGTTTTATCACAAAATTGTGTTCAGCGATGAGGCGCATTTTTGGCTTAACGGGTTTGTTAATAAGCAAAATTGCCGCATATGGAGTGAGACCAATCCACAACAGACCCTACAGACTCCATTACATCCAGAAAAATGCACCGTTTGGTGCGGTTTTCACGATGGTGGCATCATTGGACCTTATTTCTTCAAAAATGAGGCCGGCGCTCGCGTTACGGTCAATGGAGATCGTTACCGCACCATGATCAATGATTTTTTGTTTGAAAATATGGATGACATTGATCCGGACGAGATGTGGTTTCAACAGGATGGCGCTACGTGCCATACAGCGAACGCAACCATCGACTTATCGAAATCAAAATTTGGCGATAAGTTGATTTCAAGAAATGGACCTGTCAAGTGGCCTCCAAGGTCGTGCGATTTCACACCACTCGACTATTTCCTGTGGGGCTACATGTAGTCACTGGTTTATGCTGATAAACCAGCAACAATTGACGCCTTGGAGGACAGCATTGTTCGTGTTATTCGTGACATACGCCCAGCAGTGCTCGAAAAAGTGGCCCAAAATTGGACGTCCAGAATGCGCTTCGTCAAGAACAGCCGCGGTGCCCATATGCCCGAAATTATTTTCAAATGTTAATGTCACGTATTGATCCTTCGAATAAAAAAGAAATTTTGATTACAATTTAATTTTTTGTGTTATTTTTTACAATTTCAAGTTCTATCGGGCTTAAAAAAACACCCTATATATGCTTACTTTTTTTGTTTGTTTATTTTTTTAAGAATTACCTTAAGAGCCATTTAAACAATAAATCGAGAAAAAATTGTGTCGTTTCTTCTTTGTACTGAAAATTTTTTTCTAAGTCCATATGAAATATTAATCATTAACAAATAGTTTCCGAGCGAAGCTGAGTCGTACAGCTAGTTTTAAATATATTTATGTGCAAGTTTGTTAAAGTCAATATCAAGAATATGCGTACATGTTTCACTGTAATGTTGGTTTTTCTTTAAAAGAGTTTATAATAAGAATAATAAACAATAAATAGTTTAACTAAATACTTTTGTAAAATTAAATCTTGCCCTTTTTTTCTAATTTAAAATAACTCAAAATTGTTGTGTCAACAAAAAACAATAAATATACGTGAGAATGTGAGAATAATTGCAAAAGTAAATATTGATAAAAGGAGTAGAAATCTTTTTACATAAAATTCAATAAAATGTTGAACATGAATTGACAAGGCATAAGAATAAATTTTTAATAAAGCCAGTATTTTCGTTAACCTAATAATATCATAATATTACAATAAAATATTTTGACGACCAAAAGATTTTGCCAAATTTTTTAAACTATTGAAATTTTTATTTCACCTTCTTCATATTAATGTCGTTGGTTAGTTTTTTTTTTAATAACAATTGGGGACGGAAATTTGTAACTTGTTATTTGAGGATATATTAAGTTCTTCAATCAGAAGTTTGGTTCTCAATTGTAACAACACCAACAACATGATAGTTTAGACATTTAGTTTTTTGACGTATTCGTGGTAGATGTATTGGCAATTGTTAAAATGAATTCAATTTCGCACGTAAATCGCATCAAATTAATTAAAATCCACCATGAGAATGTCGGTTCTGTTAAAGCCACATTCGTGATATTTTTGAACAACGTAATTGTGCTTCTGACATCGCTATTAAGAATTTGGTTTTTAACTTTGAGTCGATAGGCTCGATATAAACTGTGCGAACAAAAACGCGTGTTCAACCTGGTCGTTGAATGAAAACATTGCGGCCGTGAGCAACAGTGTTGAAGCAGATGCAAATTTGTCAATCCTCGACGCTCTCAACAATTGGGGTTACCCAAAATCAGCACAGATAGTGTGATTCGTGTTACATCCACACCTGGCTATGTAGCCTTAATCAGATGGTGGACAAACCACAATTGTATAATTTGGAACGTCATACAGGCGTCCTAGGATGCCGAAGACATAATTCTAAGCAACAGAACCACCTAGTTGCAACTTTATTGATTTCAGGGCAGGGCTGCAAACCATCACACCTTGCTAAAGAGTTGGAGACTTTCAACTCCTGTCCAGAACACATGCCTAGTATGCTCACTGGACTGGATCATTCTCTTTGCGTGTCATTATCAGTGAGATGATCATGGCCACCATAATAACCATTATACTGTTATGGGGCCGCGAAACCACAACCACCAATAGCCAGAGAGCTATTAAATGTCTAAAGAGACAAATAATGAACTCTGCGAGTCCCCATGGAAATAAAGTAGAGCTTCCAGTTGGCTCCCTGCCTGTCTTCAGGGGACTGGGCTCCCTTTTTCCCCCAGTTGAACAGATCTAGATAGCGGTTACGTACTATAAAGACCCCATATGTGCCCGCGGGGGACCCAAAACCAGCACAGAGTGTGATTTGTTTTACATCCGCGCCTGACTGTAAGTCTTAATCAGATGGTGGACAAACCACTTTGTATAATTTGGAACGTCATACATGCGTCCTAGATAGCCGAAGCTATAATTCTATGCAACAGAACCACCTAGTTGCAACTTTAATGATTCCAGTACAGGTCTGCAAATCATCACACCTTGCTAAAGAGTTGGAGACTTTCCAACTCCTGTCCAGAAAACATGTCAAGCATGCTCACTGGACTGGATCATTCACCATGCGTGTCATTATCAGTGAAATGATCCTGGCCACCATAATAAACAAACCTGTTATGGGGCCGCAAAACCACAACCACCACGATGCTCCCATATAGGGGCCAACCTCAATGATCAGCCAGAGAACTATTAAATGTCTAAAGAGACAAATAATGAACTCTGCAGGCCACTGATCCCCGTGGAAATAAAGTGGAGTTTCCAGTTGACTCCCTGTCTGCCTTCAGGGGACTGGGCTCCCTTTTTCCCCCAGTTGCACAGATCTAGACAGCTGTTACGTACCGTAAAGACCATAAATGTGCCCCCGGGGGGTACCCAAAATCAGCACATGGTGAATTTTGCATAGAGATTTGACTTTGAAGCCTTAAAAAGTTTAACTGGTGCAGGAATTGAAGGCGATCTACCATTTACATCGCCGTAGATTCGCTCAATTCATTCAGGAACAATTGACTGATTTTTCTTTGAAAATTGTTTTTTCAGACGAAGCACATTTTCACTTGTCAAGGTATATCAACAAGCTAAATTGCGGCATTTGGGCTTCTAAAAATCCTAGAGCGATTATTGAGAAGCCTTTATCTGCTCAACATGTCCCTATATGGTGCGCTATGTGTTCTGGAGGCGTGACTGGGCCGTTTTTTTTTTTTTTTATATAAGGCTGGAAATGGATCATCTATCGCGAGATGCTACAACTAAATTTTAGTCTATTATTGACGACGTGGGTATCACTGGCATATGATTGCAAACCAAATTTCTCGATTGCATAATTTCACGAAAATAAGCTGTAAAGTGGCCAACCAAGCGGCTAATGGATTATTTTTTGTGGGTCTATGTTAAGAACAGATTCTATACGAATCCACTCGAATCGATTTCAGCCTTAAAACTCAAAATCCGTAATGTGATAAACGAAATAGGATCGCCGTTTAGCCAAAAAGTGATTAAAAACTTTGATGAAAGAGGCGACATCTGTCAACGTGGTCGTGGTGGACAAAATTTATTTTAATACTAAGCAGAAAGCTCAAGGACACTTGGATATGCTTTTCCCCAAGACCATTGCGCGAATATTTTTTACGTATAAAAATATTCATTAATTTAAGTATTGACTTTTATCCGTGAAAATATAATATTTAATCAACACAGCCCGGTTATCTGCTGGCGAAAATAATATAGCAAACGTAACTTGCTTTAAATACAACCATGAACGTGAACGTCAGTTAACATAAGCTCTATCGCACACGCTAAAAATTGAAAAGGTCACAAAACAAAACTATTACAGACAAAAATTTTGCCATTTCATATTACAGATATGCGTTAAGAAACAGAAGAGTGTCTTTATATTATTCTATATTTGAGGTGTAAATCTTTAAAAATAAATCTCATTCCATGTTAAAACTCACCAATTTTGTTTCCTTAATTTTTTGGCTTTTCAATTTTTTGTGGTCAGAAGAAATTATTTTTTTATATGATGAATTAACTTAAGAAGAATTTTTGCAGGGATTTTAGTTGCACAATGCAAATTATTTTAGGGAAATATTAAATTTTTAATTTGGCTAGACCGTTTGCACTAAACTCACCACGGTTGTCTTCTATGAACATTCTGAGAAAAGTTTAGCAAAAACTTGTAAATGTAAAAAATATCATATTATTTTAACATATTGTATATTTCAATGAAACTTTGCATTAAAAAAGACAGTAAAAATTAAAATATTTTTGTTTTTTATTTTTTATTTACAAGATTGAAGTCAGCCAATTATCTTAATTATATATTTTGTATGAAAATCATTTACCATACGATTTAAAATAATGTTTTTTCGTTAAACCGTCATCATTTTTAAAGTCAAGATTGTCACTTATTGCTAAAGTGCTGTGATCATTAAAGCTGCTGCTGCCAATGTGAACACCGCTTGCTCCAATGGTGCTACTACCAATTTGTGTATGTAACTCAGACTTGGGTAATTCTAAATGAGTTGGATGCATTGAATTATCTGAGAAAACTGTATTCACTATATGATCACTACCCGGATGTTTTGAGGTTATAAAAGATGTATGTGCTGTCGGTAGGTCTGCTTTGGAGATGGCATGATAATCAGGCAAAGCTTCCAGCCATATATCATAGCCTGATGAAATGCCTGTTACTGGCCAGGGATCTTGGCTACCTGCTGAATGTTTGTTAGCGTAATCCTCACTTAAGGATGATATACCCAAGCTACCATCTAAACTACTGGAGTCCGAACTAATGGAATATTCATCTCCATCGCTGTACTGAAGTACACCAGAGCTGACATGTGAAGAGGAACCAAATTCTATAAAAATTCGAATAGTTAATAAAATAATGATTAATAAACTTCATCATAACATTTACCATTTCCTCCATAATGACTGTAGCCACGTTTAAATCGTTCAACTTTTTGCTTATTAATTTGATCTTGCAGTTTGGTTAACGTTTTGCCTAACACCGTCTTAGTCAAGAGGCAAATAATAATTATTTCACAAATCTTTAACTGTCGCTTCATGGTTACTGTCATCATGTCTGTTCTTTGGCAAATTAAAAAATGTTTTTAATTTCAGCGACTGTTTGGCTTTTATATAAAAAAAATTTTTTTTTTTTTGCACAATTTTGTCTGCTTAAATCCAACGGATATAATTTTTTAAGCTTGGACGATTTTTGGGAACACTGTCATATTTTTATTTCTTGTAATCTAAATTATACTTAATTATTATTTTTTTTTTAATTTTGTATGTCATAAGAGGTGATAATTTTTATTCTTGTTAGAAGTCAATGAAAGACTTTGAGTTGCAACATATCTTGTCGCGTAAAATTAATTACAAAATAAAAACTTAATGCATTTGAATTACTAAGTGTTACAGAAGAAATAAATAAATAAAAATGTAGAGTTTTAGTGGTTTTAGAGGACTTAACACTGACAATGATCGTATATCGATTTAACATCTTATCCATTTAGATTTATATAGTGCCAATGATTAAATGCGTTTAAGCGTTTCTTAGCTGCAGTAAAAACTTTAGTCTGTTTTATTTCGCCGATGGCCATTGTATAACTTCTTGATTATTTAACTATGGCATCATAAATATAAAACTTATATAAGTTATAAACAACTTTTGCTGATAGTAAACCTAATAACACTCTATAATTCAATAGCTGCTTTTGAAAAAACTTAAATATTTATTAGGTTTAGGGGTAATAAAAATTTAGGTAAGAGTCAAAACTCGACTTAATTTTTTTGTTGTCCCATTAGTTATATCGGAGTTTTCAACAAGAAACTGGTTTACTAAAACAAAATAAAACAAAAAATACAGATTAAGATGATTAAAATTTTTATTGTATTACAAAGAAAAAAGTTCGACAATTATGAAGGAAAAATTATATCTGGCAAATGTCCACCACGAGTACGCTGACAGATGTCGATTCTTTCATCAAAGTTTTTAATCACTTTTTGTCAAACTGATGGTCCTATTTCATTAATTATACCACTGACTTTAAGTTTTAAGGCTGAAATCAATTCGATAGACAATTTCCTTAACATAGCCCCACAAAAATAACCCATTGATGTTAGATCACACGATCTGGCTGGCCACTTAACTGCTGATGTCGTGAAATTATGCGATCGGGAAATTTGGTTTGCAATAAATTGATCGTTTTATTGGGTGTGTGACATGTAGAACCGTCCTGTTGAAACCACATGTCAATGATATCCACGTTGCCAATAATAAGTTAAAATTAAGTTGATATGTGCGTACAGGAATGGAAAGAGAAACTGGGCTACATTAACATATATGGGAAAATCAACATACAAACTAGCGAAGTTCTGTGGAAAACACAACATCAATACGGCATTCAGAACAAGAAACAAACTAGGCAGAATACTACAGAATAAAACAACCAAGACATATATACTAGACAAACAAGGAGTGTACAAATTAACTTGTACATGCCATTATAGTTGTATCGGACAAACAGGACGAAGAATTAAGACCAGATTTATGGAACACATTAGAGACTATAATAAAACCAAAATTAACTCCAGAATCAAAATTTTCGAACCACATATTCAACAACAAATGTACACTAGGACATATAAAAACAACGGTTAAACTGCTACATACACAGCACAAAGGAAGGAGACTAAATGTATTAGAAAACATGGAAGTATACAAACAGAAAACATTTGACGGACGAATAACAAATGAACAAATAAACACTGGCCATTGAAACATTTTCACAAGAAAACAAACATTACAGTAACACAAGCGCGTTACGCAGGTGCGCAAGGCCAAAGCAATAAAGAACTTCATAAACTTACAATTACAGATTATTATGTCATAGGAAAAAACCCAGTAGATTCACATATAAACACAAAAGAATAGCAAGCATGGTCGTAAAAGGACTTAGGTAGGAAGAGAGACAAATGAAAAAGGAGAGAGGGAGAGACAAATTAGGTACAAACAAACAAAAAACGAGAGAGAGATACACGAACAAGACGAACAATAAAACGCAACTAATATAAAGGGAACACTGAAGATGGCAAATAGCCGAAACCGGTTTGTTCACAAACCAAATTTGATGAGGGTCATCCTATCTTTCGGCTCACCCCGCTAAAATGTGCAAATCAACTAGAAAATGAGATTGGCAAAGTTTCAGTTCAATTTGATAATATTAACACGTGCCGCATTTCTTTAGCTTTTGTCAAGGTTAAGTTGAAGTTTTGCATTAATTTTATTCCTCGCTCAGCTGGTGGAAAAAAATTATTTCTTGTAACAACCCTAGTGATCCATTGACTGTTACCGCATATCCAGCCTCATCTTTGAAATAAAAAACAGCCCAATCACGCCTCCAATCACCACATAGCGCAGCATACAAATGCTTCTCAATAATCGCTCTAGGATTTTCAGAAGCCCAAATGCGGCAATTTTGCTTATTGAAAAAAATTTTGCTTCGCCTGAAAAAAATATTATTTAAAAGAAACCGGACGATTGTTCCTGAATAACTTGAGCGAATCTACGGCGATGTGAACGGTCGATCGGCTTCAATTCCTGCACCAGTTGAACCTTGAAAGGCTTCAAAGTAAAATCCTTACCCAAAATTCACCATGTAGTGATTTTGGATAATCGATTTTCGATGAGAGCACATCCTTTTGTGGTTGATTGGCCAATGAATCGCACTACGCATTACAGGGAAAATTCGTTTTTCAGCAGAACAGTCCGTATGTGGAATAAGATCCCTCCGGAGGTCTTTCCTGTCACTTTCAATCTGAGAAAGTTCAAATCGAATGTCCACAGACACTACTCCCTCTTTCCCCCTTCCCGTAACCTAATTTCCTAGTTCTGGCACAGTGCATTGCATACGTAGGGGTCACCCCCTGAGTGCTGGTCCTATTAAAAAAAAAAAATCCCAACTGTTGAGAACGTCAAGGAATTGACAGTTTTGAATCTGCTTCAACACTGTAAACTCACGGCTGCAATGTTTTCGCGCATTTTGTATCGAGTCTCAAATTAAACGACCAAATTTCTAATAGCGGTCTCAGTAGGACGGTTATGCTGTGCGAAAATATCACGAATTTTACGAAATGTAACTTTAACAGACTCGCTATTTTTATAGTGGATTTTAATTATTTTAATGCGATTTTCGTACAAAAGTGAATTCATTGTAACAATGGCCAATGCACCTACAACGAATGCGTCAAAAAAGTAAATGTCAAAACTATCGTGTTGTTGGTGTTGCCACAATTGAAAAACAAAAAAATTGTTGAAAACCCCGATACTAACTGTATAGCATTAGGGCCATTATAAACTAAAAAGAGAACAATATCGCATTCAGTTCCAAAACAAAATTTCGAGGACTTTTAAGAGTATAATATCTACTAAATTGTTAAAATGTTTATGCAGTGATAAATTCCATAATGCTGCCTTTCAGAATTTTTTTTTAATTTTATTGCATTTTAATAATAACAATATGGCATCATAGCATTCAGCAATAGCTTAAATAAATTTTAAATTCTAATTTATTATGTAAGAGCGCTGCAATAAATTATTGTCTTTGTAGCCGGTAGTGTTGAAATCTATATACAAATTAGTTTCTTTTAACAAGAGGATAGTTTCGTGTTTGATAAGGATTTGTTTCATGCAACAGAACTATTTTCGTCAGAGTTGCATCTTTTTGTTGAAATTTTTTAAAATTATACTTTGCAATGCTAATTTTGTTTAAGATTTTATTTTATTTATTTATTTATATCAAATACAGAATTAAATTTTCACAGATTACTTTAAAATTTTAATTATAATGTTTGAATAAAAGAAGCTTGAACATGTTATAACTGACATTAAAATCTAAGTGTGTATTAAATATATTACATAAATTTAAGCATCTTGCAATCGGCTCATTAATTGCATAATTCGTTCTGAAAAGACATTCTTTAAGCATGCAATTGTTTCTCAAGTCCCTAGGAGGACTATACGATGTAAAATAATTTTTAATTTCCGGGCTATCAATATTGTGAAATAGTATATTATAAACAAATAATAATGAGGAGCAAGATCTACGATACTCTAAGGATTGTAAGCCTAACATCATAAGAAGGCAGTTAATGTGGTCAAATCAATTTTAAAGCAGTTCATTCAACATAGCAATGTTACATCAGATTTGAGTTATTTTATTAACTCTTTCAAAATTCTTTATTAAAATAAAACGTATATTTTCCAATAACGTCTAAAACAATTTATCATTTGGCTATAATAATATTATATATGTATAAAAGAAACACTTCTAATACTTTTGCACCCAATACCTTTTTACATTAAATGAAATTTTTGTTTCTTCTAAAGTCTTGATAGTTTTTTTTTGATACTTCGATTTTATTAAAAATATTGATTTTTTTTATGAAATTTTGTTTTAATTTTTTGCTAAAAGAAGCATTTGAAAAATTATTCATTACATTTAGGATAATCTACCCTTTTTAGAATATTCTCCCAGACAATATGTCGAGACACTTACATACATTTAATTTTAAGTGATCATAATCTGTGCATTCTACTCGATTTTTTTCTCCAAAACTATTTTAACACATAAACATCTTTTAATGAAAAATATAATAAAAATGAGTTTAAGCCGAATTAGTTAATTCATTTTCATATTAATAACAATAATAATAAATAAGCATTTGTGATGAGAGCCACTCCTATTTGATTAATTATATTCATATTGTTAGAGTATTCTCGCTGACAACCTTAATACAAAAGGGTCACAACTCAAAATTTTCGAAAACTGACAGATTAATTCAGAGTACACAATTCTAACTACTGCAAAAATTTCTTTCACATCACTATTTTCTTTAACTGGAAAAATATAGTTGTCTATTTTTGTGTTAAGTGTGTTGCTTCTGCACGATGAACTAAAAGTTTTTTGTTTCTCCTGAAAATTTTAGTATTTTGAGCTGTGAACCTTTTGTATTTACGGTGCGATATTTGAAGCCACTTATCTAGCACAAATTCGAATTTGCGCGATCAGAATCGAAAGAAATCTACTCGACTTCTTTCCCCATTACTATTTAAACGTAGAAATCTTCTAATAACGTTCTTGCGACAATCTTGGAATGGGGTCGTGTGTATAGAGTAGATGTTAATGCTCGTTAGACGCAAAGTTGCATGCTTGCGCATAGATCTGCGTTCGGCAGTGGTGCTGCATCTGTTACTATGGGTGATATAGATATTACGGAATCGGAAGCTCTTGATGTTCTTGGCATTAATTTTCAGTGTGATGTTCAATGGACTAAACACATTTTGCAGGTTTCTAAAGAATCTTTCTAGTGCCTCGGTTTTCTAAAACGGTATAAAAGATCCATCCGATCTCCGTACTATCTATACCACTTATATTCGTCCAAAAATGGAATACAACTCTCATGTATGGGCCGGCGCTTTAAAGTTTATTTTGGACTTGCTCGACGGCGTACAGAGGCCAAGAGGCTCATTGGGGACAATAGGGTATCCAACTCTATTGATTCTCTAGAGCATCGACGCAATGTGGGATGTATTTTACTGTTCTATCGTTACTACAATGGTAAGTGCTCTGATGAAATTAGGGAACTTGTTCCCGATACTCGCTCGTTTGGCGTTTAACACGATTTTTGTTGAGAGCGCATCCATTTGTGGTTGATTGGCCAGTGAATCACAGTACGCATTACAGGGAAAATTCGTTTTTTAGCAGAACAGTCCGTATGTTGAATAAGATGCTTCCGGAATTCCTTCCTGTCACTTTCTATCTGGGAAAATTCAAACTGAATATTTACAGACACTACTCCCTCTTTCCTACTTCCCGTAACCTAATTTCCTAGTTCTGGCACAATGCATTGCATGTCATCCCCTGAGTGCTGGTCCGAAAAAAAATCTTCTAATGAAAAATATAATAAAAATAATAGTAATTAAATATGAACTAATCTTTTAACGGTCTTTTAAATAATTTAACGATTTTATTATTTGTTCCGATATTTCGCTTTCCTGTGGAAAGCTTTTGCAGGAAATTATTTTTTATATTTTACAAAAACAAAAAATTATAACAATTTGAAAGGAAAAAATAATAAAATCGTTAAATTATTTAAAAGACCGTTAAAAGATTAGTTCATATTTAATTAAATTAAAAAAGGTCGAATAAAAATAAAAGTAAAAATAATAGTAATAATAATAATAATAATAATAATAACAATAAATAAGTATTTCTAACGGGAATTAAATTACACCGAATAGTAATCAAGCCACTCCCATTACTGCATCTACCTAAAGCTGAAAGTCCATACCACACGTTCAACGCATACACGCTTTATACGCGTCTGTCAAAAAAGTAGAATCAGTGTAATTGTATGTGACAAGTTACACAGCACATCGCATAGAATGCTTATGACTCATAGAACGCATGAAGTAGGTTTACTTTCTACTTTTCTACGCGTCGCAAGCGCCATGAAAAAATTGCAGCTGTTTTTGACGTTGTAGCATTTCTGTTATTTTGATTTTTCAAACGTTGCTGCAAAAAAACCACTCACTTCCCTTTCCAAAAAAAAGGGACTCACTCAAAAGCATCTTCTTTTCTCTTGATTACACAAAATATTATATGCACAAATTCTATAAATTCTTGAAAAATTTCAATTTCAGTTTAGATAAAATTATTTACACCACAGCTGATCATAACAAAAAACTTGGCGCATAAAAAGCATTGCATGTAACTTGAATTTTGAAAAGCGTAGAACGCGTAAAAAGCATCAAACGCGTACAAAGCGTGTGCGCGTAGAACGCGTGGTATGGACTTTCAGCTTAAGGAAGTGGGTAAAATATATATATTGTGATATTAAGTTGTTTGGATTTATTCCGCCAGTAAATGAAATGAAAACAGTCGTTACTGGCTGTTTGTTGGGTATGATCGGCGAGTGCTTTCGATGCGATGACATAATTTTTAAGCTGCGTATATTATGGTTCACATTTAAAGTCAGAATCATTTGTTAATTTTAGTTCAGCTTCTATCACAATTTTATCATTAATCATTAACAAATAAGCGTTTCAAGTTTAAACCTTGACTACTTATCTCGGATTAAATTCTAACAAATCTTTACCTTACCTACGTGTAAAATAACTATTTTACACTTGCTTTCGATCTTTATATAAGTAGTATAACAATGTGTAAATGAATTTACAATTTCAAAAGAAATAGAAAACGTCATTGAATATTCTATTTTTAATATAAATTTGAAATAACATCACAAAACTTAAACAATTTGTTAATTTTTTAAGCATACGTGATGAGTTTTTTTCGGCACTTAACGTTATCAAGATTTAAGGCTTGAAGCAACTATTTGACATTACAAATAGTAAGTCAACCAGTTTTTTTTTACTGCGACTTTCCGTAATGTTGTTCATGTCTCATTTAAAGTCAATGTTTATTTAAGATACAGACTTGCAAACTTTTTTTTTTATTAATTAGCACTCAAAATATTGAATATTTTTTATTTCACCAATATAAAAATTGTGTTATTTTTCCATAGAATTACCTAACAATACTATTCACATGGATTTAATTGGTATTAGTAGTTAAATGGGATGAAAGATTGTTTTTAGTAAACTAATATTGCACGCACCTTTGCTATGTATGTACGTATTATTGATGTTGTTTGTATGAGGATATTAACATTCATATAAACGTTGTTAATACGATCAAATGTTATTAAATATGAATTGAATATTTTTATTTTTAAGTATCCACAACACAGCACAGTGGTATAGATTGTTTATTTCTAATAAAAATATTGAGGTTAAGTTTTTTTACGTATTTTTCACTTTACAGTCTTTTTTTTCATTTATCATTAATTGTCTACGGAATTTAACATCCTTGCAGACACCATAAATAAACTTGAATCTATATTTTTATATAGATTATACATATATGCTTTTATACATACATACACACATACGTTCATACTTTGATATTTCCTTACAAAATTATAGAATCCTTACTTTCTCGTACCTTTCATTCAGAAATGGTTCTAGTAGTTTACTCCAATAAAAAACCGAAAAGCAACGTAAAGGACCAATATTGTCAGATTGTATGATTTATCAGGATTACCTTTAGAACATCTAGAAGAAGAAATGAATATTTTTTGTGTATTTTTCAATGATACACATTTTTCTAACATCTCGTGTCGCAGTAAATAATGTACTATCGGTAAATAATGTACTTTTCAACAAGAAGTTTCTTTTTCAATTGTGGCAACACCAACAAAATCATAGTTTTGACATTTAGTTTTTTGACGTATTCATAGTAGATGCATTGGCAATTGTTACAATGAATTCAATTTCGCACGAAAATCACATTAAAATAATTAAAATTCACTATGAAAATTGTGGTTCGGTTAAAGTTACATTTCGTTAAATTCGTGCTATTTTCGGACAACATAATCTTCCTTCTGAGACCGCTCTTTGGTCTCAAATTTGAGTCGTCAGGCTCGAAGCAAAATGTGCGAACACTAACGCTTATTCGACAGGGCCATTCAACTGACAACATCGCGGCCGTGAGCCACAGTGTTAAAGCAGATCCATATTTGTCAATTCCTCAACGTTCTCAATAATTGGAATTATCCAGAACCATCGTATGGCATAAGGATTTGATTTTGAAACGTTACAAGGTTCAACTGTTGCAGGAATTGAAGCCGACCAACCATTCACATCGTCGCAGATTCGCTCAATTCATTCAGGAATGGCTGGCTTTTCTTTAAAAAATACATTTTTTCAGACGAAGCCCATTTCCACTTGTCAGGGTATGTCAACAAGCAAAATTGCCACATTTGGGCTTCTGCAAATCCAAGAGCGATTATTGAGAAGCCTTTGCATCTCAACGTGGCACGGTGCGATGCGCTAGGTGATCTGGAGGCGTGATTGGGCCGTTTTTTTTTTTTCGATAAGGCTGGAAATACGGTAACGGTCAATGAATCACGCTATCGCAAGATGCTAACAACTCAATCAATTTTGGCCTATTATTGACGACGTGGATATCACTGGTGCCACATGTCACACAGCCAATGAAACGATTTTTTCATGACAATCAGCAGTTAAGTGGCCAGCCAGATCGTGTGATTTAACTCCACGGGATTATTTTCTGTGGCACTATGTTAAGGACAGAGTCTATACGGAGCCAATCGAATCGATTTCGGCCATTAAAACTCAAAATCAGTCATGTGATTAACGAATAGGACCGCAATTATGCAAAAAGTAATTAAAAACTTTGTTGAAAGAATTGATATCTCTTAGCGTGATCGTGGTGAACATTTGTGAGTGTCACTTTTTATAACTGCCGAAATTTTCTCTTCGTAAAACAATAAAAATTTGAATCAGCTTTATCTAAATTTTTTTGTTTTATTTTGTTTTAGAAAACAAACTTCTTTTTTAAAAAACCCTTTATATTCGAATATTATATATCTAGAGCTTACTAAAATAAATCAGTCATTTTAATATTTTTTTTATTATTAAGCGTTTTATAGGGGACACAGTTTGCTGTAAGTTCGAAATAGAGTTTGTAAACATTGCGAAAATATTTAATGAACTTTAAGAAAAAAAAATGGGAATACGAGAGAAAGTTATGTGACGATGAGTCTAACAAGATAACTGACAAGGACACCGGCATCAAATATATGTAGAATCGACAACATTATTAACCGAAAAGGCTTTGAAAATGCAAAATAACAAGAATTAATAAGGAAAGCAGCTTTAAGGCATTACAAAATTTTTTGCACACTTTGAATTGTTAACAGAATTCAGAGTTGCCAATCTGAAAATGCTAGAAATATTGGGCAAATTACATATTGTTAACTAGACTTTTTAAGCAGTTAGAAAATTTATAGTCAAATAGTTTGCGGTATGGAGAAGGAAAATTTTTTTTAACTAAACGTCGTAATAAAAACAATGTTATTATGGAAGTAGTGATTCAAAAACATCAATCATAATGGTTCTACTATTGTCATTTTCCGTCTTATCTGGCTGTTGTTCTCTTGAATTTAAAGGCCAGCGCTTTCGATGTGAAAACATCATTGTCAAGCCGCGGTGTAATTAGTCAGCACTCACCAGTACTAATTACACCGCGGCTTAACAATGATGTTTTCACATCGAAAGCACTCGCCTTTAACTTCAAGAGAACAACAGCCAGATAAGACGGAAAATGATTTCATTTACTAGCGTAGAAAATATAAACAGCATAATACCATATTGGTTCTCTTCAATTTCGTAAAAGAAAAGTAAAAAATTAAATAAAAAAAATTTGTTTAGGAACCACCTTAAGGCCTGGAAATAGAGAGTTAGTATGTTCCATAGAATAATTTTGGCTAAAACAATATTGAAAAACATATTCTAGTGAAAAACTTATTGAAACTTTCACCAAATACCAAGGTCAAAATTCCTAAGGATACTTAATTTTTGTCTGACTGATAATAATTATTTTTTATATGATGGAAAAATTTATAATCAAACTATTGGAATGCCAATGGGTAACCCTCTTTCACCCACTATAGCTGATATTATACTGGATAACTTATTAGACGAAGCATTAGCTGAACTAGAAGATAGGAACATTAACCTTAAATACATAACTAAATATGTAGATGACATTTTAGCTATAATTTAATTTGACAATAAAGATGAAATTCTAAAAACCCTGAACAGTTACCACCCAAAGATACAATTTACTGTAGAGATGGAGGTAAATGGAAAACTTTCATATTTGGACACAACAATGCAACGAAAAAATGACAGAATACTTTTCGATTGGCATGCGAAGGATAGAGCGTCTGGGAGATTAATGAATTTTAATGCTACGCAACCCATGGCGCAGATAATTAATACTGCAAGAAGTTCCATCTTTAGAGTTTTAAATGTTAGTGACGATCAATTTTACAGCAAGAACATAAATAGAATTACGACAATACTTAGACGCAACAGTTTTCCAGTAAAACTTATAAACAAATTGATAAAAGAAGTGGAAATTAAACTCAGAACAGATTATCCTCAGACTAACATTACTAATGATAAGAACAATCAACAAACAACTTTTTACGGTGTACAATTTATACTAGGTGTGACTGATAGCAAAAGCCTGAGAGCAATAATAAAAACTGACAAAATACAATTTTCATATAAACCAAACAGCACATTAAACAAAATATTCAAAAACATGAAGGATAAAATAGATAACCAAAAACAATGCAATGTTGTATATGAGATAAAGTGCAAAGGCTGTGATAACGAAAGCTGTGACCTAATATACATTGGAACAACAAAACGAACATTGGAGACAAGAATAAGTGAACATAAAAACGATATTACAAAACGGAAAGAGAAAACAGCATTATCACAACACATACTTAATACTTGACATACAGCTGACTTTGAAAAAGTCAAGATTTTGGACATAGAATGCAAACAAAGGGTAAGATACACGATAGAAAGTCTCCGCATTCAACAAAACATTGGCAACACTATGAACCTAAAAGAAGACACGGATAATATAAACACCAACTACAGTGTTGCAATAACAAAAATTTAAACGTTCTATTTATTTTTAAATTGTGTTCGTTTTTACTCAGGTTCAATTGGTTTTTGTTATTTGTCTAAATGTTAAGTTAGGAATGTAAATCAATATTATATTGTAAGTAAATTATTGTGGTGTATTTAATTGTAATAATGTAAGATTTAGATTTTTAAATAGATGAAACCCTTGAGAAAGTCAACAAGAAATTGACGAAACGTTGGGTAAAAGTGTAATAAGAAGTTTCTATTGACACGGAATATATTAGGCCTGACTAGCTAAAGTATATAAAATTAACAACATTGAACTCTAAATTGGCCAATGAATACAAACAACTAGAAAACCATTTTATTTCACTAGAAGCGCCTCTTGAAACTCCATGGGTATTTTTGTATCCCGTGTTTCTCTAACCTCACATATGATGGACATTTTGTATGTGTTTCTATTATTTGTGTAACCGCGCTACATAAAAGGTGTTTTTTTAAGCTAGATAGAACTTTAAATTGTAAAAAGTAACACAAAAAATGAAATTTTGACGAAACATTTTTTTATTTGTTTCAGTATACTCTGACAAATCATCATGAATAGACTCTCGCTTGAACAACGCTACGAAATTATCCAAATTTACTTTGAAAATCAGTCGTCGATTCGCGCAACTTATAGACGACTTCGTCAATTTTATGGCGTACATAATCGTGCATCTGAACAAGATTTCGTACCACATACTCTCTAGAGGATGCAATAACACCAACACGTCGAAGGAATGTGCGTACTGAAGAGAATATCGCCGCTGTAAACGAAAGTGTGGAAGAAGATCCAAATTTATCAATTCGTCGTCGGTCGCAGGAATTGGGGCTCTGTCCGTCCACTACGTGGAAAATTTTGCGCAAAGATCCAGCTGGTGCAGGAATTGAAGCCACGAGACCATTATATGCGTCGTTCTTTCGCCGATTGGGCTCTAGAGCAGTTGGCAACTGACCCGTTGTTTTATCGCAAAATTGTGTTCAGCGATGAGGCGCATTTTTGGCTTAACGGGTTTGTTAATAAGCAAAATTGCCGCATATGGAGTGAGACCAATCCACAACAGACCCATTACAGACTCCATTACATCCAGAAAAATGCACCGTTTGGTGCGGTTTTCACGCTGGTGGCATCATCGGACCTTATTTCTTCAAAAATGAGACCGGAGCTCGCGTTACGGTCAATGGAGATCGTTACCGCACCATGATCAATGATTTTTTGTTTGAAAATATGGATGACATTGATCCGGACGAGATGTGGTTTCAACAGGATGGCGCTACGTGCCATACAGGGATTGCAACCATCGACTTATTGACATCAAAATTTGGCGATAAGTTGATTTCCTGTGGGGCTACGTGAAGTCACTGGTTTATGCTGATAAACCAGCAACAATTGACGCCTTGGAGGACAGCATTGTTCGTGTTATTCGTGACATACGCCCAGCAGTGCTCGAAAAAGTGGCCCAAAATTAGACGTCCAGAATGCGTTTCGTCAAGAACAGCCGCGGTGCCCATATGTCCGAAATCATTTTCAAATGTTAATGTCACGTATTGATCCTTCGAATAAAAAAGAAATTTTGATTACAATTTAATTTTTTGTGTTATTTTTTACAATTTCAAGTTCTATCGGGCTTAAAAAAACGTCCTTTACTTCAGAAAAGAAATATGTAAAGTTTAAGGACAGGTGGTAAGAGAGGAAGAATCGAGTAAAAGCTTCGTTTTTTATTAAAAATGTCATTGCCATCAGTGCAGTTGATAGAGAGACGGAGGCCTTTAAACCGCGTAGCCAAAGTTATTTTACTTTCCCGCAGAGTTCGCTATAAACAGAAAGAATTTTAAACAGAACAGCCAAACTTATTTTACTTCCCTGAATTTGCTATAAAGAAATGGCTCCAATTCTAATACATATTATATAAATATTTTAACCGTACACTATTCTAACCCTACCATCACATAGAACTAAAGTGTTGAAATTATAGAAAGTTTATAATTTCTGTACAAAGCAACTGCAGTATTCCTAAGAGGCACAGTATAGCCTGTTTAAGTTATTATGCAGGTTCTTTAAAGAGTATATTTTCAAAAACATTTTACTATAAAATAAATAAAACAAAAATTCCCGAAAGAGAATAAATTACCATAACTTTTATTTGCTTATCAACTAATTTAACGTGCTACAACAGAAACATCATGTTGATCATGTTTATTTTTTATTATTGAAATTTTAGCAATTTGTTTCCTTTTTTCTTCCAGAAATTAATTGTACCACTGTAGAGTTATGGTAGACTTCATTCATAATTTACAAATGAAAATTAAGTGTCATGAAAATAAATATTTAAAATTGAGACAGATTGTTCGCCGTTACTTAACGATGAGTGTTTCATAGCCGTTTTTTTTTCAATTAGACATTAGTAAATGGCAGTTAGAGATGCTAAGTTTTCATTTTCCATGCTAAAATTGTTTATGGGCAGGGCAAAAGCAAAGTTTTGTATTGTATAGATTTATTAATTAAGTAAATATAATTTTTTCTTAATATTCAAAGAGAGTTTATTTATTTAGGTATTTGTGCATAAATATATAAATAGTTAAAAAGATTACCAATTACCAATTATTATTTTATGATTTAAAGGAGAATAGAAGAAGAAATAACGATGTGAAGCAGTTAATATTTGTTTAGCTAAAACATTAACTTTAGAATTGAACTTGGGCTCTCTTTCGACGAAAGTTTTATTTGTTTTATTACTTTTTGCTGAGCTTTTTAAGATCACATAATTTGGCCTGGATTTAACTATTACACAGAAATTCAGCTGGACTATAAATTTGGGTGTAGGTTTAAAATTAAGTGTCAGTTGACTGCGATTAACAGTGTGAATTGTGTGTGTTTTTATTTTTTGTTGTTTTTATTCATTTGTATCACACACTAGTTTTTAAAAACGATTCGAAAGAAAATTTAAAATGAAATTTAGTATTTCTATACTTGTTGCCGTAGTGGTAGTAGCAGCGCCTGCACAAGCCTTGTTGGGTGCCAAATTAGCTTTATTGGGAGCGCTAAGAAATGGTTTGGGTGGTGGAAATAGTGAAGGATACGGTAATGGAGGCGGTTATGGCGGCGGTTATGGAAGTAATTATGGCAGTAGTTATCGTGGCGTCTATCATGGTGGTTATGGCAATAGCGTCTACGGTAATGGATTAAACTATAACCGTCCCGTATACACTGGTCAAAGTTCAAATTATGGTTGGGGTCAACAGTCCTATGGTGGCGGCTATTCTAGTGGTTATAGCATTGGTTATAATGGTGGCAGAGACGATACTGTTAAAGTTATCAAAGTTATTGTAAGCCGTGAACAGCCAACAAGTTATTATAACGATTATTCTACATCATCTTCTGGCGCTAGTTGGACACCTATATCAATTCCGACACCTATAGTACGTACATATGCTACTCAACCTGTTCAAGTTTCAGTTCCTGCTGCAGTTTCTGTCTCTGAACAACCTGTTCAATCTCTTCAAGTGCCAGCTAACCCAGTTCATGTTTCTACACAAGCACAAAATCTTGCAACACCAGCTGAGTTTATACAACCGCCACTGAGACCAGAATATGCTCAAGGTCAGCCACAACTACAATACATTCAGACTTCACAATCTGTCTACCAACGACCCATTCAATATTCAGTTCAACAACCAGTCTTGAAGCAAACACCTCACCTCTATCAGCAAACCCAACACATACCAGTATCAGCTCCTCAGCCTTTACCACAAATAAAGACTATAAGAGTGCTTATTGATGGTGAGTCACAACATGTGCCCGCCCAGACTTATGGACCTCCAGCACCAGCTCCCACATTCGTTGCCCCTAGTGCTGACAATGCAGGTGTGTGGAACTCTAACTCCTGGAGTAGTGCAAACTCAGGAAATCGTTGGAATAATGTTGGTTCTGGCCCATGGAAAAGTGGTAGTATCTGGGAGAGCGTTGGTTGCTAGTCTCTTTAAAGCTTTATGGAACGAAACATTATAATGTATTATCTAGTTCGTAAATAAATTGTTAATTTGACAATCAAACCAAAAAGAAATAAACATCCGCCTGCCTAATAAATATCAATACTCGAAAATAATTTATTTTATTGCATTTTTTATTGTTTATATTTTTCTTTTGAATTGGCTTTTAAATATTTAAAAAAAAATTAAAAAAAAATTAAAAAGTTAAAAAAAAAATTAAAAAATTAAAATTTTTTTTTGGTTTAAGCATACATTTCGGCTTTTATTTATAAGCGAATTTGCTTGCTTAAGCTTTCCGGTATTATTTGTGCAAGAAGTTTTAAAAAAAATTTAACTATTAGCCGTACCTTGGACGGTTTAAACCATTTTTCACTGTGAAATATATTTGTAAATGATATATTTTTTATCTACTGAAGCATTTTTACAAGAAAGTTTTAATACGCAATGATGGCTGAGGAAAAACTAAGGCTAACTCTTTTAAGCGACACGGTTTTAAATCTAAAGAGTTTTTGAACAAGAAATTTGTTTTTTAAAACAAAAAATATAGACTAAGAAGATTCAAATTTTTATTATATTATGAAGCGAATAGTTCGGTAATTATGAAAGAAAAATGTGCACCACGACCACGCGATTCTTTCATCAAAGTTTTCTATCACTTTTTGGCAAAATGACGGTCTTATTTCGTTAATCATATAACGAATTTTGAGTTTTAAGGCTTGAATCGATAGCCGATAAAAACTAATCCAGTGGTATTAAATCACACGATATGGCCGGCCTTTTAACTGCTGATTGTCGTGAAATTATGCGATCGGGAAATTTGGTTTGCAATAAATTGATCACTTTATTGGCTAAAAAAAGGTACCTCAGCAGATCTACGCCATTTTTGTTAGACCTCAGACTCAGATGCAGTTACACATTTTAAGAATTACGCAAAAACTTATATTTCATGTATCCATTTACTCATGTATATTTTTACTTTATTTAATACGTCATTTTTGAGTGCAGTTGTGTATATGATATATGAAATTATATTTTATTCGTAAGGACTAGTCTTATTGGAACTGTCTGATTTCTGTTTTGATATTCAGATTTTCTACTCTTATTTGGCTTGAGGCTTTTTTCCGTTAATTGAAGGTTCTTTTTTATTTTAATTGCTTTTGGTTTTTGGCAGTAAGACAATATAGGTTAAGGCTTTTTCTTTTAAGATTAATTTTTTTGTCGCTGTAAAAGTCATATCCGGTCTGATCTGCAAAAATTTTACTGGTTAATTTTGGAGAACGCTAAAGAATATGTAGCGAAAACTTTCTTTAATAATCCATAGCTACAAGTGTTTTTTTGTATTTATATTTAGCGTTTAATGTCTTAATTATTAAGGGTCCCTCCAAACGTGATCGAGTGGCCACTGCATGAGACACCGTATTGCTGCAAATGTTAATTTTTCAGCTAAGCAGCTTATTTTTGAAATAAAACTCTTGCAGTGATATTTAATATTAACTGCAATGATGTGATAAGATTTACATCTGCACCGGCAGTTAACCATAATTAGATGATGGTCGAATCACGTGTATGGAATGTAGCGCCATCCTTGCCATAGAAGGCCTTCAGATACGTATATCCTCCGGTCATTTCTAGTTGCAATTTCGAAAGCCCGAAGTAAGCCGCAGCCTTCACTCCTTGCTTAAGAGTTGAAGACTATCCAACTCCTGGTCCAGCACGCATGAAGCTTAATATAATTAAGAACACGACGGCATTCATACTCACTGGACCTGGACCATTCATTGTGTTCATTGTGAATGATCCGACCCGCAAACTAGGGCCTACCTCAATAATCAGCCAGAGAACATATACATATGATATCACAGATCCATTAGACATTATAAATAGTGAATTTTTCTAGATAGATTGGCTTTTCACGAAATGCGACAATTTCCTTTATTAAGATGTCCATTCAGTAAAATGAAATTATCTTTATTGCTGGTTTTACTTTGTGTTTCTAAGGAACATTGACATCAAATCCAGTAATTTGTAGACATTTCTCTATTCATTACAATATGGCAAACTTCAGTGTCTGGTAAGCTATTGAAAAAACGGTGAACAGTATTTTAAGCCCAGTCGCAGCTTTTTGAAATTTGGTACGCAAAAAAAAAAATCGGTACATTTAGAAAAATCGATCTAAAGATACGGCTACCTCTCATTTACCATATAATTTTATAGTAATTTTTAACCGAATAATTGTTAGCATAAATAAACTTGGTACATAAGAGTTATCTATTAAATATATTTTTAAATAATCCAATTTTTTAACCGAGTAAAAATGTTCGTTAAATCACGCAGCTAAGTATATATGCAGGTATAATACAAATAAAAAGAATCCAGAATGCAATTCGCAAATGAAAAATCAATAGCAATAAATGTTGTTACGTTTATTTCTTTAAGTAAATGTTTTGTTGTATTGAGTGCTTTTATTGTAAAATAATACAATAACACAATACTTTATAGTTTTTAAGTTAAAGTAAACGATTTATTCAGTGTAATACACACAATAATACTAGATGGTAACTTCACCAATTTAACGCTTAAAAGCTGCTTCATTATATTTATGTCTTCGGTCAACGATGCTTATAAATATATCTGTTTTAAGCGGTTCTCGCATATACAAGAATATTCTACTTTAACATCATCACATATTGTTGTTGTTAAATGATGATCATTCACTGTAGGCGCCTGTTTGACTGTGTGTTTTCTTTGTTCTGTGTTAGTTATTTTATTGTTTTTTTTTTTGTTTGGTTTTCTATTGTTTAACTTGTTTCGTTGAATTTTTCATAAGCATATTGTTGTTGTCTTGTGTGGAAACATCTCAGCTTGTTACAGACACCATAGGTCATTTCGTTTACTTTTTTACAGGTAATTATTTTTTTTTTTAACTTAAAGAAAAAATCCTATTAACAATATTAAATATTAACGGCTGTATGCATAAAAACTTAAAGCAGGTTTAACTTTCGTTGTTAAGCACAATTCCCTAAAGTTGTATTCAAAAAACGCTTTTACCTTAAAATACCTTTGTTAACTTTAAAGTAGGAAAAACCTACTTTAAACCTACAATAAATTGACAGTTCAATTTTATTATTGAAAGTTCAAAAACAAAACAAATTGTATTTACAATAAACTTAGCCGTTTATTTTAAAAGTGGCATAAGTTACTTTGTTATTGTCATCTTTTAATTTTAAATTAGTTTATGAAACATTTTAATTTTTAGCCATTTCAACTAGTCTACATTTAGTATTCTTCCTGAAATGGATTTTTCTAATGATTGTGTTGAAATAAAATCTTTTTTCTCCATGTTGTGTACTGTGAAGGATTTTTTCGACATGGAGCTATTACTACTATTACTATTTTGTCCTTTACATAAGTCACTATATGCAATAATACGCTTTTGAGTTGTGACATTCTTAGATATTTTATGCAACACGAAGCAACCGCCTGAGAATAAAAAAATAACAAAATAATGCTAATTATGTGTAGTATATTAGATATCACTCTAATATAGTTCAGTAAACTGCACTATTCTTTCGAACTAATAAAAGTAAGTCCAATAATCACAACAATACTTCACACACTTATTACATGTTTCCATTTCTTTCACACTAAGCTCCGTAATTAATTTCCTAAGTACATCGACTAACGCCATTTTCAAAATAAACATTTTTGTTACACCATTAATTATCAACACAACAACAAATTTATTAAAAATGAAAAAAAAACCTGTTCAGTTGTGACTTATGCCACTTTCAATCTAAACGGCTCAATTGACAATTATACTTTGTTATTCCAAAAATGTTTAAAAATGTTTTTTAAAAACAAATTGTAGTATACAAATAATAATAAAAACTAAAACATAACATGCCATTCAATATAAAACATTTTTACATCTTTATTTTATATTTTACAAAAATATAATTATTTTAAACAAAAATTTTATTGATGTACATATAATCAATACAAAGCTCGTTATCCGAATAATTATTTTTTTAATATGAACAAATTCTTTGTAAGTTCTTCGTAAGCCTTGCAAATTAACCTTTTTTGGGTGCTTTGCTTTTTATTAAAAAGATTAATAAAAAAAAAACCTTTTTTTATGGATCTAACTACCCGAATAAATTATATTCATTTTTATACATCGTTAACTACAACGTGACAACTGAAAATAGTGGCATTGCCAGAATCAAAATACTAATTTTACTAAAGCATTCATTAGCTAAAGTACTGTTTTTGAATACCATTTTTTAACAAACGTCTGTTAGCCTTAAAGTGTTTGTTAACTAACGTGTACTTTAAAGCTCAAGTAAGCGTTTTTTATGCATACAGCCGTAAATCATTAGCTTTCACATTTGAAATTTGAGTTTTTTTTAAAGAAATTCATACATAAGTAAATATATATGAAGGATATATATTTTCCTTACTCTCGTATATATCTAGAATACTTTATAATACTATTTTGATTTCATCCATGAATTCATTTCTATAAAATATACCTTATATACTGTAAGAACAGACTTAGAATTAAGGCTCTTAGATCAGGAAGTTTTTGTATTTTTATCAAAATTGACGGTTCAGATTGAAGCTTTTTATGTGGAACATTACTTATAAGAAAAGCCGAAGATGTAGTAAGTTCAGCAATTCGCCTTCTTCAGGTTGTTATGTTGCTTCATCATAACACTTATTGGGTTGGGCTCTACCACAGCCTGTACTTAAAAATAAGAGCAGAATTGCAGTCAAAAACTCAAAAAACTAAAAATAGCCGACTTCTTTAATTTTCATTATTTTACTATTTAGCCAGTTTCAAATCTAATTGTCATATGGTCCATTTACGTTTAAATTTTAAAAGTGTAAAATGCGATATCCGCACCTCAGTTTTCACAAATTGTGTTACTTTAAATATCACAGTACTCTGTTTATGTCACTTTAACTCTAACCCCCAATTGAAAATATCACAAATCCAAAGAACTTGTCACGGAGAAACTATTACTAAAAAATTTCGTGCAAATGGGTATACAAAAAGGGTATTTTTTGACGTTTTTGTTTTTTATTTACTGTTAAAATTTGCAATTCTCGGCCAATAGCAGAGTTATATGACCGTTAGCAAAACAATTTTAATTTGACAATTATTATGACACGCAAAATGTTGGTGGTATTCTTTGAATTTATTATGCGCCTCACAAACTTTGAGTTGAATCATCCAAAAATTTATTAAAAAATTTATTTCATATTTAACATAAAATCTCATTAAAGTATTTTATTTCAAAATATCAATAAAAATAATTGTTAAATTCTTATATGACATTTATCGATTTTTGACTAAGCTCATAACAAGGTGCGGTGTTACCAACACGGAAATGTGAAGGTCTACAAAAAGAAACACCTTTAACCATTTCATCGACATGATCATAAAAATAAATGAATTTTATAAAGAAATTTAGACTCAATTTAGTTGATGGCCACACAGGCTCGTAAAATTAATCAAAGCTCTATATATAAATATATATTATATTTTCTTAAGTATAATTTTTTACACTCGGCTTTTAAATTCTCCAAAGACTATATTCAAGTTTGTTAAACTATTGATCTAATACAACCAACAACTATCCCCAAAAAAAGGTGTTAATTTTAGTGGTAGTTATCTCATAAAGCAACTAATTGCTCATGTCAACTTAAGAAGAAAACTTTTAATTAAATATTCAACCATCCATACCAATTACAAACAAATTCAAATTTTTGGTTTGATTAGTGGAATCAAACCACAATTTGGTAAAGTTAAAAAAATCTATAGATTCATTCATTTTTAGTCGCAAATCAAGGTCAGTATAATTAAAGTAATTCAGAGAAAAATGCATTGTTAAGCAATTATCAGTAAAAAAAATTTTAAAATAAATGTTCTTTTAAAATATGGAAAAATAAATAAAATTAATGCAAAGCACATGGTCATTGTAACATTCTAAGAGGGCCATAAGACACCCAAAGGAATGTCAAGAAAATTGATGATTGCCATTTATCGCATTAAAGGCCCAACTATAATATGCGTAAGCTGGCTTAAGCTAATTGTCAAAGATTGAACGAAAAGTCTGTCAAATGCTAAAGCGAAGCATTGAAGACTTTTACGTGGCTATATTGTACTTACATGAATATAGAAATTATTATGCACAGTTGCACATTTGTTTTATTCGTACTTTTGCAAAGAAAATAATTTCGTTCTAAATAAATAAAATTTATTAGCAAAAAGGCGTTTAATAATGATGTTTTGTATACTTAATACTATTCTTATACAAATTTATAATTTTTTGTTAATAGTTTTAAGAGAATTACGAGAATTACGTGAAGTACTTTTTGGGCCAAAGGTACTAAGAAATGCAACTGTGTTGATCATTGAATTTATAAACAATACAAAATTAAATTTTATTTCAAATTGTGTGTTAAAAAAATGGAAAAGAAAAAAAAATGTTTAAAGGCCCTCGTTCTTTTGAATTGCCGTTATAATAAAACGCGTCTCTTTTGTCATATAAGCTATTTTTTCTTTGTACATTTTCTATTAAATTCAGATAAAATATTTTTTGAAATTTGTTTACTAATGTATCTATAACACAATGCAAAATAGCTGTTTCCGTATGGAATGTGCGATCAGTTTCGTACTTTGCTTAAGCCAATGACATTTGACGAGAAGTTTTGTTAAGTACATTATAGTTTGCCATATATGATTATTAGGTATTTACACAGTCGCTTAACTTGCCTTAAGCCATTATATGCGTAATATAGTTGGGCCTTAAGCTTTAATGAGATCTGGCAACTTGCCGCCACTCTAATATCAAATTAAAGAGGTAATAAATTCATTTACGTATTAAAAAAAAAAAAAATAAAACTATAGAACAAAGTTAAATCAAAAGATCCATAATAAAAAAGAAATTTATTCCAAATAATTAAATGTCGCTTCATAAAATTTCAATATGAAAAATAAAATTTTTTTAGTTTTTATGTTTTGTTATGTTAAACTAATCATTATATAGTTTTCTTATCAATGAGAGCTTATCAAAAGCTTAATATGTGCAGATTTTATACGAACAGTACTCATAATAAAGTGGCCCATTTTGATTTTTCAGTTTATTATCTGGTTAAATACATAAGTTAATAAGGTGCAAATCGATATTATTGTGTTTACGCTTGTGCAAATGTTTTCAACTATACATTTAGTGTGAGACCATAAAATAAAATATCCCAAACAACTGTGGTGTCTGTCACTGGCCTAATATTATTTTATATGGAGTATTTAACTACTTTGCATTTGATTTGTTATTGTTTGGATTTGTTCCGCCAGTAAATGAAATACTGTTGTCAGTTTTTTAGTGAAAACCGTTATTACTCGCTGTTCAGTAGTTTGGCGAGCGATTTGGATGTGATGACATCATTAGCAAACCGTGTTCTAGACTGTACTGGTTATTAAGTGTTCAAATTTAGGTAGTTCTTCTATTAGGCTTGTATCTACTCATGTAAGTAGAATGCCCGCCACCTGACATTTTATGCGGGCTATTCAGCTAAGTGTATCCGTCTGAGAATGTTTTTCGTTTGTTTAGAGCAGTGATGGGCGAACTACGGCCCGCGGGCCACATCCGGCCAGCGAAACATTTCAATCCGGCCCGCCGAGCGTTTTAAAAAAAAATAATCACCTAATAAAAAATTATGCCCAAAAAATAAATTTACATTATGTTTTAAAAAAGATATAAATTGACAATTTTAGAAATTTTGTACACACAAGACAACAACAACTTTCTTATACAATATTCCAAGAAGAAACTTAAAAAGCATGAATCAAAAACAACTAATATAGACCTATTGTAGTGTGTCCAAACTGCGTAGTTTTCTAGGAAATATTGTACACACAAGAGAACAACAACTTTCTGATGCAATATTCCAAGAAGAAACATAAACATCATAAAACACTAACAACTAATATAGAAAACTGAACGTATAACATAACAACAACTATTATATGTGAGACCTAGAAGATTCTTGAATATTCGAGACAACATGCGCAACAAATATAAAAGGGCCAGCGATGGATTAATCAGTAATCAGTAAAAGCGTAAATCTCGTGACGTAAAGAATAAATTGTGAAGTAAAATTATAAAGTTGCCAACGTACAGTTTTATTTGTGTAAATAAAATAATAAAGTGTATTGTAAATATAAGTGCAATAGTAAAGTAGTCTAAGTTTTTTACCCCCATAAATGTCAATGGAAATAAAAAGAGAAAAATTGATTCGAAATGTCGAGTATTTCAAGAAGAGTGGACATGGAAGTACTTCTTTATCTGTACTAAAGATTATAATCTCTAAAAGATTATAATCTCGCTATAAAATGACAGATGAAGACAAGAAAGTTCATTCAGAGGAATTAAAAAGAAAAATATCTAGTCAGCAAATGTTTTTTTTAAAAATCAAAGAAGTGTCCAGCGATCCTCCACGTTAGCTGGTCACATTGTTGCCTATAAAATAGCAAAAAGTAACAAACCGTTTTCTGAAGGAGAATTTATTAAGGATGTGTTAATTAGCACTGGAAAAGCATTATGCCCAGAAAAGGTAAAAGATTTCGAATCTATAGGGCTGTCACGTAGAACGGTCACAAAAAGAATTGAAGCGATTTCTTCTAATTCAACCAATCAATTCGATGGACGTCTTAAAAAGTTTAAGTATTTTTCAGTCACTATGGACGAGAGTGTTGACAGGAGTGATATAGCCCAACTTCTAATTTTTATCAGAGGAGTCGATGAAAACTTTGTAATAACCGAAGAACTTGCTTGTCTGAGATCTTTGAAAGGAAAGACGACAGAAAAAATAATTTATGATGAATTTAGAGAGGGGATGGAATCTCTTAATGCCCCAATTTCCAAATTAATTAATTTAACAACTGATGGAACACCTGACATGGTGGGACAAAATACGGGGTTTGCAGGAGTTAATAAAAGTCAGAATCCTGAAAGCGAAACAATTTTTTTACATTGTATAATCCACCAAGATGTTCTTTGCAAGGCTGCCTTGGATATTAACCACGTACTTAATATTATTTTAAAATTAATTAATACCATTCGAGCCCGTGGTTCGTTACATCGACAATTACAAGAGTTTTTATCGGAAGTTGATGCAGAATTTTCAGATGTACTTTATTACACAAAGATCAGGTGGCTGAGTTGTGGGCATGCCTTCTCGAGAGTTTGGAGTCTTCTCGAAGAAATTAAAGTTTTTCTAAAAACCAAAACTGAAATTTGGGATGAGTGGGAAATATTGGAGGATAAGAATTGGTGCATCGAGTTTGCTTTTTGCACGGATTTACTCGAGCACTATAATAAACTGAACAAGAAGTTACAGGGAAGAAATCAATTTATAGATGAAACTTGGGGCAGTTTGATTACAGGCAGGTAGGTATGATTACAGGTGAATTGATCCTGGCCACCATAAAACAATACCTGTATGGGGCCGCAAAACCACAGCCACCACGACACTCCCGAAGGGTCAACCTCAGTAATCAGCCAGAGAAACAGCTAAATGCCTAAAGAGACAAATAGCGGAAACTCTGCAGGCTACTGATTCTCGTGGTAATAACGTGGAGCTTCCAGTTGACCCCTGCTGCCTTCAGGGGACTGGGCTCCCCTATATCCGCAGCAGCACAGGTCTAGATAGTCAAGTATTCTATAAAGACCGATAAATGTGCCCCCAGGGGGGAGGGGAAGTTGGGGTTATCCAAAACCACCACATGGCGAATTTTGCTTAAGGATTTGAATTCGAAGGTTGGTGCGGAAATTAAAGGCGACCGGCATTCACTTCGCCGTAGATATTTCTGGTTTTTTCGAACAAATAATTTGTTCAAAGGAAGCCCGCTTTTCACTTGTCAGGTTATATCAACAAGTAAATTTTCCGCATTTGGGCTTCTAAAAATCCTAGAGCGATTATTGAGAAGCCTTTGCAAGCTCTAGGTGTCACTTTATGGCGCACTATGTGGTTTAGAGATGTGATTTGGCCGCTTTTTTTCGAAGATGAAGTTGGAAATGCGGTTACGGTCAATGGATTACGCTATCGCGAGATGTTAACAATTCAATTTTGGTCTATTATTATTATTGACGACGTGGATATCGCTGACATGTGGTTTCAACAGAATGGTGCCACATGATGATCAATTTGATCAATTTGTTGCAAACCAAATTTCCCGATCACATAATTTCGCGATAATCAGGTGTTAAGCGGCCAGCGAGATCGTGTGAGATAACACCACTGGATTTGTGGAACTATGTTAAGAAAAGACTCTATGCGGAGCCAATCGAATCGATTTCACCCTCAAAACTTAAAATCCGTGATGTGATTAACGATTTAGAACCGCCATTTTCCCAAAAAATGATTAAAAACTATAGCTTAATTGCTATAAATCCTTACCAAAAGATGAATTTCCAAAGCTAATTAATCATGCGTAGAAAATTATGGCAATGTTTGCTTCCTCATATTTATGTGATCAGGCCTTTTCAGTAATGAAATGCAGAAAAAATTCAATAAGAAACCGATTGTCAGACGAGAGTCTATTTAATTTATTACAAGTGGCATCCTCCCAGCTGGAACCAGATTTTGAGGAAATTATGTCAAGTCAGAAACAGATCCATGCTTCCCATACATCTGGAAAATCTTAAAATCATAATAAACCGTATCTTATAAAATTTTTATGTTGTTTTAAAATATTACGTAATATAACTAATAATTATATAGCTTAAACCGAACTTTTATTTGAACTGCAACCCCATAATTTTTAAATGAATGACCCTCTATGTTTTTTTAATTTAATGGCCCGCCGCAAGATTTTTTTTAATTTATTGGCCGGCCACCCAAAAAGTTCGCCCATCACTGATTTAGAGTATATTAGAAGTGTTAGTGGTGTGAAAATTATGTCAGAGTTCGTGTTTACCTGTTCGTTTATAATCTTACTATTTTCTTTTCTATAATGTTTTCAAGAATGTATAGTCTTCGTCCTTTTTGTTAGGATATAGCAATGTCATACAATCACCTATTTCCTTTGATACGTACTTGTCAGTGTCAAGGTGTAATCCAAAGATGAAGATTCTCTTTATCCTTTGTAAAGGGTGTTTTTTTAAGCCCGATAGAACTTGAAATTGTAAAAAATAACACAAAAAATTAAATTGTAATCAAAATTTCTTTTTTATTCGAAGGATCAATACGTGACATTAACATTTGAAAATGATTTCGGGCATAAGGGCACCGCGGCTGTTCTTGACGAAGCGCATTCTGGACGTCCAATTTTGGGCCACTTTTTCGAGCACTGCTGGGCGTATGTCACGAATAACACGAACAATGCTGTCCTCCAAGGCGTCAATTGTTGCTGGTTTATCAGCATAAACCAGTAACTTCACGTAGCAACACAGGAAATAGTCGAGTGGTGTCAAATCGCACGACCTTGGAGGCCAATTGACAGGTCCATTTCTCGAAATCAACTTATCGCCAAATTTTGATTTCAATAAGTCGATGGTTGCGTTCGCTGTATGGCACGTAGCGCCATCCTGTTGAAACCACATCTCGTCCGGATCAATGTCATCCATATTTTCAAACAAAAAATCATTGATCATGGTGCGGTAACGATCTTCATTGACCGTAACGCGAGCTCCGGCCTCATTTTTGAAGAAATAAGGTCCGATGATGCCATCAGCGTGAAAACCGCACCAAACGGTGCATTTTTCTGGATGTAATGGAGTCCGTAGGGTCTGTTGTGGATTGGTCTAACTCCATATGCGGGAATTTTGCTTATTAACAAACCCGTTAAGCCAAAAATGCGCCTCATCGCTGAACACAATTTTGCGATAAAACAACGGGTCAGTTGCCAACTGCTCTAGAGCCCAATCGGCGAAAGAACGACGCATATATCGGTCTCGTGGCTTCAATTCCTGCACCAGCTGGATCTTATACAGGTGTAGGCCGAGATCTTTGCGCAAAATTTTCCACGTAGTGGACGGACAGAGCCCCAATTCCTGCGACCGACGACGAATTGATAATTTTGGATCTTCTTCCACACTTTCGTTTACAGCGGCGATATTCTCTTCAGTACGCACATTCCTTCGACGTGTTGGTGTTATTGCATCCTCTAGAGAGTATGTGGTACGAAATCTATCGACAGTTCGACGAATGGCTTGTTCAGATGCACGATTATGTACGCCATAAAAATGACGAAGTCGTCTATAAGTTGCGCGAATCGACGACTGATTTTCAAAGTAAATTTGGATAATTTCGTAGCGTTGTTCAAACGAGAGTCTGTCCATGATGATTTGTCAGAGTATACTGAAACAAATAAAAAAAATGTTTCATCAAAATTTCATTTTTTGTGTTACTTTTTACAATTTAAAGTTCTATCTAGCTTAAAAAAACACCTTTTAATAGCGTGTGGGTTCTGTAAACCTTGAATTTAATGTTTGTCCAGTTTGTCGTATACAAATATGTTTACAGGTGCAAGTAAGTCTGTATACTGCGCTGGAATTAATTTTGTAAGTTGTTGTTATCGATGTCCTGAGATTATGCCTTAGAGTTTTGCTGGTTTTCAATGCCGTGAGAGAATACCTTCTGTGTAGAAAAGTTTAGTAAATCTATATATTTCTGGTCCCGTGTAAGTAAGTCATCGTGTTGTATCAATTGTCTATTTGTCTTCTTTATTACTATTTATAGTGTTGCATTGTCCAAGAAGTTTCTCAATAGAAGTGGGTTTGTAGCTGTTGTTATTTTTATCTATTGTATATACTGTGTCGAGTTCTTTTTGTATTTATCTGAAGTAAATGGGATTGTCTTAAGTCTGGGTATCATATGCCAATAGCTGCTACTTTAATGTTGGGTAGAGTGGTGCGAGATGTTGTGGATGCTAGTGTCCGTTGTAATTCGTTTTCTCTTGTTATTGTGCTGTTAAGATAATGCAAAATTTCTGTCTTGTTCTATTTCATTGTATATGTAATGTTATTATGGATTATGTTTAAGTCTCTTAGAATTTATTCGGCGTTGTCTTGTTCGAGAATACATATGATGTCATCTACGTATCTATAGTAATGAATTATTTTATGTTTTTCCGTCAGTGTCTTTATGTTTAGTAATTCGAGATGTTGGATGATAATTTCCATGAAGATTGCGAAATTGGGTTTCTTATGCCGAGTCCGTCAGGTTATTTTGTAAAAGCGTTAATTAAATCTAAAGTAGTTCTGTTTTATTATCATCTTTGCAATATCTATAATATCGGTGATATATTGGATGTCGTATAAATTGTCTATTGCGTTGCATAGGATAACTAAGGTTTCTTGTATTACCATTGAGGTATATATGATGGTTTTCACCCAAAAAAAATGACAACAATACTGTGCATTTTAGTGGTCGTTCCTCTATAGGGAAAGGACATTAACATGCTATTGCCATAGGTGAGTGTAAATAGTCAATAATGTTATGTACTATACTGGAAAGTTAAAATTTTAAAAATAGAATATATAAAAGAAAAAATGCTAAATCTTGAATATGCATTGACACTAATCGTTAGATGAAATTTTTAATAAATTATTATAAATATTTTTTTATAACTTTTAACCCAGTTACGCCATACGACAAATTTTAAGTATTTTATTTTATTCATTTGCGTGTCATGGAACAAATACCTTAAAAATTAATATCTCAAATATATAAAAAGGTCCTGTCTCAAATATATAAAAGGTCAGTTAACAATGCATTAATTGGGACTATTTAAATACTCTGCTACAGGCTATTTCTGTGCTGGGGATATAGAGTTATAAGAAATATTGGTTATATAAAATCTATATTTTAAAGTGGATTCTAATGCATATGATTACAACAAAATATGTACAAATTTAATTTAAGGCGGTAGGAATCTTTTGTAATGCATACACGCTTTAAAAATTTGCCCAGTCAAACTTTGTGTTGCAATTAAGAATAAATAAAAATTTAGATTTTATTTCCCACTCTAATGTCATGCCAGTGAACATGTGCTTTTGGAGTATTTCAGTTCAAGACAAAAAAATGATTTAAAAGCTTTTTTCAAAGTAAGGATATCAGAATAACTACTGCAAGTGATGCCAAAAAATATTTTTGGGTAATACAAGTTCTTAAGAAACTGTTAACTAAAATGATCTTAAAACTAGAGACAATTCACAGAGAGCTGCAACTGGGAGGTTTCAATAAATGTACGTGCTTGAACTTTTGCTAATTTTTCTAAATGTAAAAATTGCCTTCAAGCTTAGGTTATAGGGCAGACTTAAATAAATGAAATATAAGTAAAACAATGCTAATTCTTATTTAAATAATTATATCGGAAAACGAACTTAAATATTGCCGTATTATCCGAAAATGTGAATTTAACGCTGTACCTTTAAATCAGTTGTGAGTACCTTTAAAATTTTCAACTAATCACACGATATATAATTTTGGGTGACCATTGAGTTAAGTTGTTGTTAACAGCAAGGCACTTCAGATTTCCGTATGTGCATGTCCACAGCAATACAGTGGACGACCAATAGAAGAACTGAAAAGATTGCAATCGAATTAATTATTACATCATTTCGCTTGATTTAACGATTTCGATATAAAATCATGAAATCAACATGATAAAAACGATTATCGCAATTTTTTTAAATCAATTCGAGTATTTGTTGCAAACAATTCGATTACAATTAAAGCAATAAAGTATTTTCAATAAAAATTAAATTAGTATCAAAATCTTCTGGAGAGAAACCTATTTTCGTTTAAAAAGTTTTTCAAAATTCGTAAATATAAGTTAAAATTGCAATCAGTTTTTACATAGACTAAACGATCGTTGTAATTTCAGGGGAATTGATTGAAAGTCACGTTAATGCATTCTATGATTTTTAAAAAATAAATATTGCAGTTTAAAAATCTAAAATCATTTTAAAATCATAGCACTGTCCAGTACTGCGCACTCACTCTTTTACAAATGTCCAACAGTATGAAAGACAGCTGTTTTAATGTGTGCTACAGAGTACAATGCAGGGACAATTCTCTTACTCTAAAGTATCAATAAATATATTTTTTGCAATATCTTCTTATTGTCTCTATTCTAACTTTAGTCAAGAAATGGTTTCGAAGCAGTAATAAATTTTGGTGATGATTGATTGGCTCATGAAATTTAATAAGCGATATAATGTCGTATATTGAAAGAATGGGAAGAGAAACTTTCTACCGTATAGAGAGAAGAGAAGAAGTCTGGTCTGGATGTTTATTGCTTATCGATGTAGACTAGCAAATTCACAACCCCAGAGAAAATAGTTTAGAGGCATTAAAGTGCATGATCTTGGAAGTCAATTCTGTAGTCCAAAAAGTGAAAACATACGGTTACCAAATGTTTCTTTCAATAACTCAATTTGGCACGAGTTATTACACCTTCTTGTTGACATCACAGCTTCTGCTGTTCAATTGATGAACAAAAAATTTTGTGATAATGGCTCTATTGCGGTCACCTATATCTGTAAAGTTCTGACCAGCATCGGTTTTAACGAATTACGGACACAAAACAATCAGTTTTTTTGGATGTCATGTTGTCTCAACAAACAACCACCCGGGGGCACATATATATGGTCTTTGGAGAAAGCAACAACTTAGACCTGTGCAACTAGGAGAAAAAGGGAGCCCAGTCCCCTGAAGTCAGCAGGGGTACAACTGGAAACTCCACTTTATTTCCACGGGAATCAGTAAGCCGCAGAGTTCGTTATTTGTCTTTTTAGACGTTTAACTGTTCTCTGACTGATTATTGAGGTTGGCCCCTATATGGGAGTATCGTGATGGTTGTGGTTCCGCGGCCCCAAAACAGTTTATGGTTCTATGGCGGCCGGGTTCGTTTCACCTTTAATAACACCTACCTGGTGAAATGTTCCCAGATCCAATGAGCATGCTAGACATGTGTTCTGGACAGGAGTTAGATAGTCTCCAACTCTTTAGCAAGGAGTGATGATTTGCAGCCCTGCTCTGGAATCTTTAAAGTTGCAACTAGGAAAGACATGTTGCCAGAATTAGTCTTCAGCTTCCTAGAACGAGCATGACGTCCCAAATTATGCAGTGGTTGACCACCATCTGATTAAGACTACATAGTCAGGCGCAGATGTAAAGCTAATCACTTGAGGATTATCATCACTCTAAATACGTAAATTTTTTTTTAATGAATACGGCAGAATACAAAAATGAGCTTCATCGGGTATTTCCAATGGAACCATGAGCTTCAAAATAAATTTGCGCAATTTAAAAGCGATTCTCAGGCGTCAATTAATTTAAACATAAATTGCTTGACAGCTGACAAAGTGGTCGTCAGTCAAAAAAGTGTTGCCAACTTAAAGTTCTATGCCTCTATAAAAAAATATAGATTTAAAATAATTTTAACTAATAATACACATGAGTTTTCCACTGTTACAAAGAAGCCTGACAATATACACTAATTCGTACTTTTTTAACCAGTTATTCCACTGTATTAAGTTTAAAATTTTTTTCTTAAACTTAAACTAACTTTGATTTTGAGTATTACAGTTTCTATTCAATTTTAATAAAATATTTTTCAATTGTTAAATGTTAAACGAACTACTGTGCTGAATAATAAATATTGAAAATTTTATGATTCCCGTGTTAAACTGAAGAGCATACAAACAAAATTTTAAGAAGATTTAAAAGAAGTTAGTTATATTGTTGCACACACACACACAATTTTTATTTAGTGCTCGGGTAATCACCTATTCATCTAAATTTGTGAACACTTTTACACGTGTTTTACATACTTCAATAAATAAAGGGTGTGCAAAAGATTTCAAGGTTAAAGTACTTTTGTTATTTTTGTTATTGAAACACTTACAGCCATGTGCATAATAACAAGGTAAAGTTATCATCAATTACCAAACATCCACTCAATTAGACACTTAAAATAGCAGTTGAGTGTTTATTCATTCTATGTACAATTACTTATTTGCGTTAAATCTATGTACCTTAAATAGGACGTGGTATAGAATTGAGTACATCGAGTAAATGACTTCTACGGCTTTGCTGGGCTTGAATCTTTTTCTTTAATGCTCAGATGGATGTTGTCTTATTGTCACATTATAGCGCACGATTACATGACATGCAATCACAGCATTGTTTCAATAGTTGTTTGATATGACACACTGTGTTGTTTAAACTTATTTTTACATTTAGAAAAAAGCTTATACTAAGCGATATAAACATATTTGCATATATTATGTCCGGTGTTTCCCATCAGCAAAAAAAGGCCACAGCGCACGCTCCTCTCTATTCGGGTCTAATGGGAAAAGTTTTGTTTGTCACCAGCTTAGCTTGTTTCGAATAAATTCGTTCTCGAGTTGACAATGCTAAATATACGATCGTCTTCCAGTTCTTTGAATGCCGCACTTACGTTTAGTTGTTCGCCACACTTGACCATTTCAACACTATTTGGATTTAAAAGCTCTTTTGTATTATAAAAAATTAGGGTTGGATTTTAAAAATACAAAGATGAAATCTAATTCATTTTAATTGTGATTTTAAACGCAAATAGTTTTTGTGTAGAAGTTGACTTATGACACAGATTTAGTTCTATAACTGAAATTCGTTTCTTAATATCAAATTCCATTTCTGACATTCGAAGAGGTGGTTTGCATAAATTTCGGTTTAGGGCTAAGTATAGTACCATTGAACAAACTTATAGAATTGTTAACGTCTTAAGAAGGTCACTTGAAGACGCAGAATATTGTTCAGCTCTCTTATTAGATGTATTGCAAATGTTTGATAATGTGTGACATGTTGGCTTAATCTACTAAATAAAGCTTAAGTTACTTATCTGGTCAAAATCAAAGAAGGTAACTTTATTAGCCCAGCTCAGCCCATTTTAACAGGGGTTCCCCAAGAAGCATTCTGGGAAACTCTCCTGTACTTAATTTGTGCATCAGATATGCCAACAGACTTTGACATTCACACCTCAACTTTTATAGATGAGACGGCATTTAATAACGTGCTTTTGTTCTATAAAGTAAAGGGTGTTTTTTTAAGCCCGATAGAACTTGAAATTAAATTGTAATCAAAATTTCTTTTTTATTCGAAGGATCAATACGTGACATTAACATTTGAAAATGATTTCGGGCATATGGGCACCGCGGCTGTTCTTGACGGAACGCATTCTGGGCGTCCAATTTTGGGCCACTTTTTCGAGCACTGCTGGGCGTATGTCACGAATAACATGAACAATGCTGTCCTCCAAGGCGTCAATTGTTGCTGGTTTATCAGCCTAAACCAGTGACTTTACGTAGCCCCACAGGAAATAGTCGAGTGGTGTCAAATCGTACGACCTTGGAGGCCAATTGACAGGTCCATTTCTCGAAATCAACTTATCGCCAAATTTTGATTTCAATAAGTCGATGGTTGCGTTCGCTGTATGGCACGTAGCGCCATCCTGTTGAAACCACATCTCGTCCGGATCAATGTCATCCATATTTTCAAACAAAAAATCATTGATCATGGTGCGGTAACGATCTCCATTGACCGTAACGCGAGCTCCGGCCTCATTTTTGAAGAAATAAGGTCCGATGATGCCACCAGCGTGAAAACCGCACCAAACGGTGCATTTTTCTGGATGTAATGGAGTCTGTAGGGTTTGTTGTGGATTGGTCTCACTCCATATGCGGCAATTTTGCTTATTAACAAACCCGTTAAGCCAAAAATGCGCCTCATCGCTGAACACAATTTTGCGATAAAACAACGGGTCAGTTGCCAACTGCTCTAGAGCCCAATCGGCGAAAGAACGACGCATATAATGGTCTCGTGGCTTTAATTCCTGCACCAGCTGGATCTTATACGGGTGTAGGCCGAGATCTTTGCGCAAAATTTTCCACGTAGTGGACGGACAGAGCCCCAATTCCTGCGACCGACGACAAATTGATAAATTTGGAGCTTCTTCTACACTTTCGTTTACAGCGGCGATATTCTGTTGGTGTTATTGCATCCTCTAGAGAGTATGTGGTACGAAATCTATCGACAGTTCGACGAATGGCTTGTTCAGATGCACGATTATGTACGCCATAAAAATGACGAAGTCGTCTATAAGTTGCGCGAATCGACGACTGATTTTCAAAGTAAATTTGGATAATTTCGTAGCGTTGTTCAAGCGAGAGTCTATTCATGATGATTTGTCATTTTTTGTGTTACTTTTTACAATTTAAAGTTCTATCTAGCTTAAAAAAACACCTTTTATATTGTAATCTATTAATATTAAACTAAATATTTATCACAACAGCAATATGCGTAAGTATATTCAATTTATTTTACTTGCAATTTAACATAGAATAAACGCTTTTGATTTGATAAAGTATTGATAGCTTTCATAGCTTCTTTCATCATTGATTTTTATGTTTATTATATGCACTTATATGATTAACAATGCGAAAGGTTCAGGATGCCCCTATAGGCTAGTAGGTAGTGTGCTAGCTTATATGACTGGGGGTTGTGGGTTCGATTCCCAATAAAGATCTTGGTTTTTTTTCACAACAAATAAAAATTGACTGTCGGTGGGGCTGCTCATGGATGAAGGCATGGTCACTGGTCACTGAAGCTGTCTTATACGACAGTTAGTTTCTGTAACTATCCTTCTACTTTCCCCACATGTGTCTCATCTCTTCTCTATCCGTTTCCTAAAGAATGTAGCAAGGTGTTAGACTAAATAGGCATTGTTGCCTAAAGTGCTACTTCTCTTTAAAAAAAAAAAGGATACCCTCGGAAAAGTTATTGGGAATAACAAACCTAAAAGCGAAATTAACATAACTTATTAATGGGATTTAGTTTGTGGTATTTATTTTTAATAGTCTATTAATTCAATCTCGGGCCGTTCTATGCAGTTATGTATAATAATATTTATATTATTTAAACCTCTTATTAGAGCGTACCTTGAGCTCATATGCTATGATCCGAAAGATAGTGAAATATACTTGATCTGGTTAAAGTCAGGGATAACAGTTGTGACGTGTAAATCGATTGTCAGAATTGAGTATAGGGACAAAAGACCAGTCGCAAGTTTCCCTCAGGTTAGCTGGTGGTGCATTTAAAAATTTTGTAAAATAATCTTATCAGGGCGAAAGGGCAAAGTATATTTTTTTAATTACAATATGGTCCTAAAAAACCTTTTTATAAAAAAAATATATTTTTTATAAAATTTAAAATGAAATTAAAATAAATGAAATCATGAGAACGTAATAGAACGTGGCTTGATAATGAGGTATTTACATCGAAAGCGCTCGCCATTTGCGAACATACAGCCGGAAAGAACGTTAATAGGAGAAATTGAAATTATTTAATTTCATATGAGTGCTGCCTTGGAGCACTCTATGATTAAGTAGATAGTTCGCTAAACTAATCTCTGTAAAAAGGAATAATCTCTGAGGGACTTTTATCTTTACATTCTATTTTTCTATATTAATATTTTAAAAAACCCCAAGCAAAGAACGCTGGGTAATATTGCGACATTACTTTGAAAATCATGGTAATATTGCAGAATGTGTGTACGAAATTTATGTACGGATTTTGGAAGAAGAGAAGCACCGTCAGCTGCGTATATTCGTTATCTTGTGAAAAAAGTGAAAGAAAGATGGCATCCTCATCGATAAACCAAAGCGTTAAAAGCCAAAAACAGTGCGTACACCCGAGAATATTGCTGCTGTGGCAGAAAGTGTGCGTGAAGCTTCAAAAACATCAATTCACCGCCATTCTCAACAGTTGAATATTGCAGAGACATTATTCAGACGAATTTTGCATAAAGACCTGGGTATGACGCCATACAAAGTCAAATTGATGCAGGAGTTTATAGCATTTAAAAAAACAAAGTTATTTGGCGGACCCTTTATTTATCGTGCAGTGAATGATTTCGAAGAAATCTGTAAAAAGGAATAATCTCTGACGAACTTTTATCTTTACACTCTATTTTTTCTATATTTATATTTTAAAAAACGCCAAGCTAAGAACTACGTGGAAAATAAGCTCAGGCAAAATGTTGCTAATTAAACTTAGGTTCTTCACCTGTCCTTTGCCATATATTAATGTTTTATATTCTATTTGGCCAAAACATTCTGCTGCATCTTATTCTGAGGCATTTTTGTTTACGAATATTTGAAAATTAACCAAGTTTCACTTCCTTAGAGCACGCTGGACATGCATTAAATATTATTAACTTTGTTTTCGTGTTTCTTTACTTAAAAATTAAAGCCCCAAAATAAACTGTACCGCCCTAATAATAAAATATTAAACAGTAACGTCGTAACATTAAGCCAAAAATTAAAATAGATAATGAATTTAATTTCTCTTGTTGTAGTTCTTAGAACTTTTTCTAATTTTTTTCCAAATCTCAACTAAAATAACATCAAAAAGCCAACGCCTAAGTGTTAAAATGTGTTATTTGTTTTTTATATACAGTTTTTTTTGGTTTTGTTTTAGTTTAACATTTAACAACAACTCGACAAACAATTATTGTGACTTAAGAAGAATATAGTTGAAATATGGAAACAAAGTAAGCATTGTTATCGAGAATTTAAACTTGAGTATATAATCCATAGTGTGACCGAACGTTGTCTTTAGTTCATTCAAATATTCCATTGAGAGAACACAATAAAACGAAGCAAAAAAATAACAAAATTTTGAAATGAAATTGTTAGTTTATGTATTTGCTTTAATGGCCGCTTGGACACCAGCTCAGGCAACATTTGGTAAGCTGGGATTTTTAATTGGTGCCAGTGCTAATGGCGCAGCAGATTACGGCAGAAGTTTAAATGGTGGAGCATATGGTGGTGGCTATGGTGGAAATTATGGTGGTGGTTATGGTTATGGCACCGGCTATGGAAATAATGTTAAAGTTATTAAGGTAACTGTTATACCCGATAGCAGTAGTTATATTGGAGGTTATGCAGGTGGCTATGGCAGTGGCTATGCAGGTGGTTATGGTAGTGGTGCTGTTAGCTATCAGCCTGTAGTAACAGCTGTTTCTACCCCCGTTGTTTCTACTAACACTGCTTTAACTGTGCCACCATATACTAGCTCGTACGGTCATAATTATGGAGCTGGTTACGGTGCTGGTTATGGTGATGTTTATGGTGCCAATGTTCCTCTTTTATATGGTACTGGTGCTGGTAATGTTTATGGTGGTGGCTTTGGTTATGGATTTAGCCAGCCTGTCGGTTTTTCTAATTTATGTTAAAGTATATAAAAAAATCAACTATATGGACACTGTCCTGCTGTATATTGCAAATATTTTTCAAATAAAGTGTTTAAATTTAAAATTATAGTAAAATGTAAAATACTTGTTGTCTATAATTTATAGGTAAAATAACATATGATACACTTATGTTTATTCCATACTGGATATAAAACTATTCGTTTTAAATATATCTATCTTTAATTAATCCCTAAACTATCTAAAACTTCATCTAGAAGGGCATTCATATTTAGTTTAAATTAAAATTTTACTTTAGCTAAATTTGTCGTACCAAAAGAAATCTTGTTAAATCAAGTTATTTTCAAAGATACAACTCTTACATTTTAGAGTGGAGAGATTTTATTTAAACTACAGCAATGTGTTTTTGGGAAAAAACGAAGGGTTTATACAGGGTGTCCGCCGAGAAGATATACTAAATGAAAGAGAATGGTTTTTAAATATATTGATAAATGTTTTATTTAATGTCGGCAATTATGTATGGAATACAATGTCAGATAAATATCCGCCTGTGTTAGCCTCACAAATGAGAGCCCTCTTGAGTACATTTTTCATTACATTCTCATACATTTCACGCAGTATTTCATTAATTTCATCACGAATGTGTTGCTTAAATCGCTCAAGCGTTTCTGCTGCTGCTGTTTGCATAAATCTTGCTTTTTAGATAACCCCACAAAAAGAAGTCCAGAGCAGTTAAATCAGGTGATCGTGGAGGCCAATCAACATTGCCATTTCTTGAAATAACTTGTTGTGGAAAGAGGTCTCGTAGTAATTCCATTGTAATTCTGCCTATATGCAACGTGGCACCGTCATGTTGATTCATGTTAATCCAGCCCAAAGCCTGCAGTTGCGGCGTTAAAAAATCGAAAAAATACAAAATTTTCAAATGCACCACCAGCTATCCTGAGTGAAACTTTGGAGTAAACCAGCTACTAGATGGTGCGACTGGTCTTTCGTCCCTATACTCAATTCTGACAATCGATTTACACGTCACAACTGTTATCCCTGACTTTAACCAGATCAAGTATATTTCACTATCTTTCGGATCACAGCATATGAGCTCAAGGTACGCTCTTAAATAATATAAATATTATTATACATAACTGCATAGAACGGCCCGAGATTGAATTAATAGACTATTAAAAATAAATATTACAAACTAAATCCCATTAATATCATATCACGATATCGCTCCCCATTCACAGTTGCCATTATGCCGTTTTCATTTTTAAAGAAGTGAGGTCCAATAATTCCTGCTAACCAAATTGCACACCAAACTGTTACTTTTAATGGATGCAAAAGTAATAGCCTGTTTCCACGACAGTTTGAATCTCGTGCTTCGCTCTCTGAAGCAAGTTTGGGAATCATGCTGTTTACACGACTCATTTATCTGCTTCGATTTGGCAGTTGTTATTAAACAGAAAAACAAGTTGAAAAACAACAACAACAGTTGAAAAACAACAGAAGATATCCTTCTTGCCGCGATAGCATTAAGTGTAATTTTTTTTCTATCCATTTTTTTTAATTTTAAAAAATTAAAATTAATTAACACACCCACAAAACAATTATATTTTTTAAGGTTTCACTTTGTTTTGTTTGTAAATTTTCTTTGTTTACAAAAACGTTTAATTTTGATAACTAGTGCAGATAAACTTGCGATAAAAATTAGAGAAGAGAGGATTTTTACTTGCTTCGCAACTAGCTTCAATATGAATCTACCAGCTTCGCTCTCAAAATTTTGTATGGCGAAGCAGGTTGATTCGCTTATGATTGGGGTGTGAAGCAAGAATAGAGAGCGAAGCAGGTGCCGTGGAAACACCATATAACAGTTGAATAATTTAAGGGTTTCCCATTCCCCAGAACCCACATTTCTGTTTATTCACATATCCAATCAAATGAAAATGTGCCTCGTCACTCGTTATGATTTTTTCATGAAAATCGGGAATGTCATGGGCGAGCTGTAACATCATACAGTATGGAGCATAACTATAAACGCAGTCTTAATTTGCCCGTATTATTTTTGTTTACAATTTAAAATACTATTATTATTCAACAAGCTTGTAGAACTAGAGAGAAGATGCTGAATAAACAAAAAATTAGAAGCAGCTGATGACCGTAAGTGCCATTATCTTTACTTTGCTGAAATTTAGCCGGAGCATAACTATAAACGCAAGCAAAGAATTTGATAAAATAATAAAAAAAATCAAACAAAATTTATTTTTAATAATTTATTACACCACCTTTATTATGTATTACATCAAATAATCTATTTGGCATATTATTTATATTTTTTTATCGAAATTATCCCAGGCTTCAATAACAGCAATTTTTAATTGCTGAATGTTGTCATACTGCCGGTTTTCTTTATAAACATTTTTTGCTAGAAGTCCCCAAATAGTTTCTATGGGGTTAAGGTCTGGAGAGCAAGCTGGCCATGTCATAACTTGAATGCTATCGTCATTCAACCAAGAATTAGTCGCGCGACTAACATGAATACTGGCGTTATCTTGCTGAAAAACCCAATAGTCAGCAATTTTTCTTCGTATGAATGGCAATAAATTCATTCGTAACACATCGATGTATTCCTCTGAGTTCATGTGAGTACTGGGGAACGCAAGTTCCAACATTCCGTCAGCACAAAAAGCTCCCCAAACCAATAAACTGCCTCCATCAAAATTACGTTAGGAAAAAATGGGGATCCTTTCACAAATCACGCCAATATGTGTTAAAACCATCTGGACCATCCAAGTTCCATTTTTTCTCATCAGAAAAAATGACTTTGGCGAAGTTGGTTTGCATATTTTTTCGGGCAAATTTATCTAAGTCTTGCTGCTTTGTGGCGTGCTAACAGACGAGGGGCCGGTTTCAATTTTTGGCGACAAATATGCCCGGAGGATTTGAATAGTCCATTTAGACACACATTAATAATGCAACACAAATTTCGGTCGGAAGGCTTGCTTTTGGGTCCCCCTGTTTTGTTTTTTCCATATTCCTCAGAATTACGTAAAAAATTCCGAACAACAGCGTCAGACCGCTTCAGCTTTTCAGCAATTGCACGCTTGCTATAGCCTTCTTCAAAACAAGCAATAATTTTTCAATGTCAGATAAACCTTTACCTCGCGGCATTTTAATGCGTCGGTATCAGGAACAACGTTCAAATAAATTGTAATTACATATTACTTGTTGCGTTTACAGTTATGCTCCGCCTAAATTCCATCAAAAGTAAATACCGGTACTTACTGTGATTGGTTGTTGTTATTTTTTGTTTATTCATCTTCTGCTCTCTAAATTCTATTATTTCATAGAAATCAAACGGTATTTTACATTGTAAATAATAAATATATAGGCAAATTTAGACTGCGTTTATAGTTATGCTCCGTACTGTATTGGCATATGTACGGCTACGTAAATTGTCTTATGGAAGAAACTCTTGTATCAACTGAATCTTTTATGGAAACAAATGCAAATCTTTGTGCAAAATTGTGGCCAAAATTGTTTTTTGAAGACCAAGCTCCTGAACACGGCATCGAATTGAGGTTGATAGATTGTTTTGAACGCTTTCTAGAGCAGCAGCAATATTTTCAGCCGATCTTGCAGTACGTTGTAGTCCATGCTTGGGCACAGACTTTCTTCCTTCGAAATCATTCACTACACTATAAATAAAGGGTCCGCCAAATAACTTTGTTTATTTTAAATGCTATAAACTCCTGCACCAATTTGACTATGTACGGCGTCATACCCAGGTCTTTATGCAAAATTCGTCTCAATGATGTCTCTGAAATGTTCAATTGTTGAGAATGGCGGTGAATTGATGTTGTTGACGCTTCACGCACACTTTCTGCCACAGCAGTAATATTATCGGATGTACACACTGTTTTGGCTTTTGACGCTTTGGTTTATCGATGAGGATGCCACTATTCTTTCACTTTTTTCACAAGATAACGAATATACGCAGCTGACGGTGCTTCTCTTCTTCCAAAATCCGTACACAAATTTCGTACTATTTCGTCGCAATATTTCCCAGCGTTACTCAAGCGTATACACAACCATATTCGTTCAGCGGAAGGATAAAACTAATTATCTATCAAATCACGAAATAAGCACGTTAGATTGCGGACTCTTAAAAGCATTTTGTTGCCACGTTGTTTCTCCCACAGTAAGCGATTATTGATTTTGATAAAATGTTTTAACGATTAAAACACGTTGATTTAGCGGATATTTTTCCATAATAAGTTTGCCACGTGTCTACTTTACGACTCTAAGGCTAATGTTTACCAAAACAACAACAAAGTAGTATACCTTCCCTAATACAGGGTGTATTAGGTGATCGCAGTATTTATTGATAATAAAAATGAAGTTATTTAAACAAAATTTAATATGAACAACCAAATTTAAGGTTTTTAAACGGAATTATCACAAAATATATTTTCGCTCTATTTTCTATTTTTGATTTCTAAAAAGCTTCTTAATTATTTCGTGAATGCAAGTGACTTATAAGTGAGTTATGTATAATGAGTTAGAAGAATCATATTTATTTCCATTTTAATTTATTGCTTTTTGACAACGATTCGTAAATGACGAAAGCCGCTCTCTGAAAACTTTTAATAATTATTAAATAATGCAGACAAATTTGTGGGAAAATGATTTCAGGATTTCAGGTATTTAAAAATTTTGAAGTTAATTGAAATAGATGGTAACATTTCCCAATGAACTTGGGAGCCATAACAGATTCAAACTGTGTGGTTTCCTGGTCATTAGAGCCAACTAGACACTAAGCAAATCCGATAAAGATACTTTCAAAGGAAATGGCTTAGAAATCTTCCGCAGCTGATGAGTAGCCGGAATAGGCTAAGTGCTTTATTGTACCGTACCATTTCCCACAGTAAAGCTACGATAAAATATTAGCATTCAATAACTGTAACCGTAAACATAAATTCTGAACAACTGGCTAGATTAGGATCCCATTAAGAAGATCAGGAGATTGATCGCCTAGTAGAATTCCCACTTAAATGCTTCATTTTTATTGCAACGGTAGACGCCGCCATTTTATGACGGTTCTTTTCATCGAACGCCCCGATGATTGCAATCAGCTCTGTTGAACACATTTCCAATGGTTTTTAAATGCACACTTACGTTTAAGTTTTTCGGGATCAGCTGTAATGGAGTTTGCAATACACCGTTTATCTCGAATGGAATGAATTTTTTCGTAAGACCAGCCCGTTCTATTTTCTTCAGGTATCCATTATTTAAATATTACTTAATGATAGTTTATAAGCTGCAGTGGATTTTTTAATATTTTCACATAAAGATTTTTTCCGCATGAAAGTTTAATATCAATTTTCGCATTCCTCTACCCATTTCGATAGCCTTTAAGTAACGTCTTTGCATATCTAATAAAACAAAGCTGATACAAAATTCTTTAAAATGTTTTTTTTTTAATAAAAACAATAAACCTTTCTCTTCGCGCTTAAACAACAGGAATAAAACAACAAAACAGTAACTAATCAAGTTTTACTATGAGGGCAGCGTACTCCGTGAAGACCTTCCTTCAAACCAAAGAGAGCATATATTACAATAATAAAGAAGCAATAAGATGTACTTAAACAAGATCGGTGATAGGTTGCAAGGCAATCTAAATTCGTTTCAAAAGTAAACTAAATTTTCTTAAAATCATTTTAAAATTCATTGATTTGCCTAACGATATACTACATTTTACAACTGCACTATACGCGCCCTCTAGTGTTACGTGGATTAATAATCGTGACACACATCAACCAGCTGATTGTCATTTTCTTTTTCGGCTGGCTGCTGCACAAACAAGAACAAAATAGTGAGTGACTTTCCGCTTTTTAACATAAAATAAATTTGTTAATTTTTTATTAAATAATTCTCAGGTAAAAATGTTCGTTCGAAAAACTTTACGATTACTACCATCGTTGACACATCGCCATACAGCCACAGCAGCTGAGGCCACCGTAAATGAAAAAGTAAATGCTTTAAGGGCTTCCCTAGTGCCAACTGATTACCGCACTAATGAAGTTAATACTGCTGCACATTCACAAGTTCATGAAGGTAAATTCTACACAATACCAGCAGAGGAAAAGAAAACGCTTTTCGGCGGTGGTGGTTTTCCCAAAAAGTTTGAGTTACAAATAAAAACCTTTGTAGAGGCTTGTCTGATGATCAGGCAGCCTGCAATAGAAATTATAAATTACATAGAAAATACGGATTTTAAAAAACCTGCAATACGCTATTTACTTTATGGTGAAAATGGTGTGGGAAAATCTCTTACTATGGCACATGTTATACACTACGGCTATCAAAATGGATTTTTGTTAGTACATGTACCGTGGGCTCCAAACTGGATGAAAAGGCCGAAAGAAACTTCAAATGCTGCCCAGGAAGGTTTTATAGATTTACCCTTTGATGCGGCTGCATGGTTAGTGCACTTTAGAAATCAGAATGCTAAATTATTACAGTCCTTGGATTTGAAAACTAGTCAAGAATATGTATGGTCTAAACGTGAGTCGACACCAGCCGGTAGCACATTGTCGGAATTAATAGAGCATGGTATAGCACGCATTAAATTTGCCTCAGAGACCATAGCTGCTCTTTTGGGTGAAATCAAACAATATGCCATAAGTGGCAAATGTAAAGTTATGGTCGCTATTGATGGCTACAATGCCTTCTTTCATCCTGAAACACGCATTCTGGGTGATAATAAACAAAAAATTAACCCCGAAAATATTACTTTAACACAACCGTTCCTCGACATCACCAACTACAATTGGACAAATGGTGTTTGCGTTTTAACAGTGGATAAAATTGCTATGACTGAAGGTTATATGAATTCTTATATGCCTCGCTATCTCTTGGGTCGAAAAGGTTTTGAGCATTTAGACCCTTTTGTGCCAGTTCAAGTTAAAGGTTACAGCGATAAAGAGTTCCATAGTTGTATTCAATACTATTTGGATCGTCTTTGGATTACAAAGACTCCAGAAGGGTATGAGAATCAATTAAAATTTTTAAGTAACAAAAACCCTTACGAATTAATGCTTTTAACAAGATCCTTGTAAACTTTTAAAACTATATTGTAATTTATATTCATAATAAAAGAAAACTGCATTTTCGTTAAGTGTTAAAACAAGATTTGACATGTTTTAAATTTAATAAAATAGCTAATGGCGCCCGGGACATTTTGCATTTAATTTTTAATTTTCTTCTCGATTTAAAGTTTTCTCTCGGTAACATTCTAATTTTTGGTCTAAAATGTTATAAAAACCTAAAATGTAAAGTTTGTTTATAAATTTTACTTTAGCAAGATATTTATAACTTAAATTTTAACAGAAAATACCTTTATTTCTTTTAGAAAAAATTCTGAAAAACCATTTAGAAAATTAAAGAAAAATTTATTTAATATCTGTTTAAGTAAAAATATATTCTACTTGCAATCATTTATAGCAGACGTTACTCCAAGGCGAATTGAATACTAGATAAAAATAATTGTAATTTTGTAGACGCGTCATTTCAATACTCAAAATTAAAAATAAACGAAAACTGATTTTTAAAATGCCGAAAAAAGTGAAGAAAAATATTTATATATTAAAAATAAATATTTACAATAAACTAATAAAGGTCGTTTTTATAGAGATGCCTATATCTCTATAACTGTAACTGGTGGCCATTTTATCAGCTGTCAAGTGATTTATCTTTAGTTTGATTTGGCATTTCCACATGATCTGGCTGACGCCTCCAAATCGGACCAAAAACAAAATTTCCGTTGATCCTAATTTTCACAAGCGAATTTTGTTTAGCAATGAAGCTCACTTTCATTTAAGTGGATACGTCAATAATCAAATCTACTATATTTAGAGTGATAATTATCCTCATGTGTATGTTGAGACACAGTTACATCTATCAAAACTGGCTTTCTTTAAAAACGTTGCTAGTCAAGACGTTACTATTAATGGTCGCCACTATAGAGCCATGATTACTGAATTTTGCCTTCATCGGGAGCTGTGATTTCAAGAAGATATCGTAGCATGTCACACAACTCGTGTTCGGATTGATTGAGTAAAACGTTTCGTAACCTCATTGTTTAACATTTCGGATCCGTGAATTGGCCTCCCACATCGAGATATTTGAAGTTGTAAGTCTACGCCTTAGCCATTAAGAGGGTAGCATTCGACTCTATTGCCGATATACGCCCCCAAATGTAAAAATGTCATTGCATAATAATGTCCGAGCCAGCCCTGACGATCATATGCCACAAATCATATATTGTAATGCCAAACAATTTTTGTTTCGACTAAAGTCAATTTAAAAAATTCATTTTAGTTTTACTCTTTTTCAATGTTTTATACCTCTATAAAAGAATAACGAGTAGAATGTAAAATATACTATTTTGCTTGGTTTAGAATCAACTTGTTCCAGCAAAAAACCATGTATTCGACCTGCATAAACCTAAGAAAAATGTCGTGCATAAAACAAAATATCTTTGGAATTTTTGTCGTCATGAAACACCTAATTTTCAATTCGCCTTAGTTGCCGTTAAGCTACTACCACCTAGCATTCGGCTAATCGAATTAAATGATACGTGCAGCACTTATTTCAAAGATTCTAAAATTTTTTAAAGCTTTGTTTTATTTTTTGGGCGCTTTAGACTTTCTTTAAGTATTTAATTTGGAAAATTTTTTATTATAGTTAGCTTTGAAATCTGCTAGGCATTTTCTTCGGTTTTTAGGAAGGGGCAAATACATTATATAACTATACAGGAAAGATATCATGAAAACCACTAACGTTAGGCTTGAAATCTAATGATACGAAAAAGTCGTGGCCAATCCACAAATTCTAGGCCATAATGAAAGACCCCACTAATGCTCACGCCAATCAAGGCACCCCAAAACAGCATGAAGAGAAGATTTTCAGTTTTGAATTCGGCAGGCACCAGAGCGGTTAAGAAAAACATAGCTATGGAAAACACTAACAGCGTAGGGAACTAAAAATAAAAAAATTTAAGATAAGTATATTTTGTTGCAAATATGTATATACCAATTTATAACTTACCACATTGTAACGCCATGTATGTTTTACTTCTAAAGGCGAAATCAAATTATCGTTAATCGTATAACGCCCTAAGAATAAGTCAATGCCATCCTAGAAATGTAAATAATACATGTTATTTAAATCGCATTTTAAGGATTTGTACAAAAATTGAAAAATTCACATTTTATATTTGCTAAAAATTCATAAAAAAAATAATTCAAACATCAGAAGGATTTGTTTTAGTTCTTTCTTCGAAAAAAGTATACAAGTGTTGTTAGATATTCAGCCTTTTTTATTTACTCGTAGGATTCTTTTAATTCCAAAATAAAAATAAAAAACTGCTGTAAATAATTTTTTACTCGTTACAGCGATTTACATATTTATAGGCAATTAAAAGTGTCTTAAATAAGAAAAGATTTGTTGGAGTTGCACCAATTATTTATTTTTTTTTAAGTACGTGTGAACATAGCGGTTGAAAAGACTTTCGGAACAAAAAATCGAACAATTTTTTTTATTAATTAATTTTTGTGTTGTTATAAAACTTATATTATTTTTATAGATATTACAGAAACATCTATTTTGAATTCTAGTTTAAACAGGAAAGTTAAAAAAAGATAACTTGTTTACCAGAAGCACATAGAGAAGTTACAATGAAATACGAACAAAAATAAATCTACAGAAAACCTGTATAATACAGTCTTAACAAAAACAACAAATTACCTGACGAAACCCATCTGCAAAATTATTTAAATAATAACGTGTCATCGAATTTACACCATCCTGTATTACACCCGCCATAGTCCGTTTGCCGGTACGAGTAAAATCAGTTTTTAATGCTCCTGTACCAGAATATTGCAACGAAATCATATCGGCATTATCGGCCCAAACGCCTTTGAATATTAAATCAAACTGCACGGAAGCCGACTCAAATTTTTGCCCCGCATGCAATATTTCCAGTTTCTGTAGGGTACTATTTAATGAACGACGTGCTAGCATACTTTGAACCACATTTGTACGATCTAAGCAATCAACACAATTGGTGCGAAAAACACCACTCTGTACCGACACAATGCGACCGTCATCTCGTATATGAAAAACAGAAAATTCTTCTTGTTCCTGAGCCAAACGATCAATGAGAATATTCAAGCGATCCCAGCGCATTTTTTTGCATTCGGTATGGAAATCAAAAGCTTCATAACGTATATTGGAATTGTTGAGTTGATTGCAAAAAGAACGATAGGATGATTCTAGAGCTCCTTCGGCACCCTTTTGGTCGACCTAGATAGACAATCAAAATTTTGTATAATTCATAAATCCTTTACAAATATATCTTTCAACAAATTACAATAAAAAATGCTTACTAAATTAATTAAAACTTGTCGGCCATATTTTGCAATTTGTTCCTGGAAATGGAGATTAAATGCATTCAAATGATCACGACCTGGTATAATATGAGGCCTAGGTTTGTATCTAAGATTTGGTAATTGACGCCAAAAGAATGGCATGCTTCCACGGGTCTATTGAAATAGTAAAATAAAACGAAATAAAATTTAATTTAATTAAGCGTTACGATAAAATATTTACTATTCGGGTACGGTTTTCCGTCGACCGTAATTCTTTCGTACGAAAAGAACACTGAAGATGGCAAACAGCCGAAACCGGTTTGTTCACAAACCAAATTTGACGAGGGTCGACGGAAAACCGTACCCGAATAGTATTAATTATAACCCCGTCGGAAAAGCCAAGCACATATCATAAAATATTTACTTTTATTTTTGTAAACTTTCTATAAGTCCATACCTGCACAAACGATATACGCTCTCCATTAAACTCTACGATTTGTTCTGTTTCCACAAAATTAGCCACCTGACCATTGTCGTTAATACCGCGACTATAAAACCGCGTGCCAGCTTTGTGGACCGAACGTCTTGATATTAGAGACCAAACAAAGGTTTGACCATTTACCTCCACTTGATTAACAGAAACAACTACAACAAAAAAGAGAATAACAATTGCCAAAAAAAGAAATTTGCATGATGTTTACTCACATCCCAATATCAACGGTAATTGAAATTGTTGCATTTCTTTGCATTTAAAATTATTCAGTAGAACTCCGTTCCATACAAAACGACTGTCGGCACGTTCTATAACACTTAAATTATTCATATCCGCAGACATACTACTTTTACGTTGAAGTGTATGCGTAATATCGTAATTCTCGTCGTAGGTAAAATAAAAATAATTCGTATCTAATGTTTTTCTTAACATTTGTAAAAAAATATCATTGTGTTCTCGTTGTTTCAGCGTCAAATGCGTAGTTGTTGGAATGTAGGGAATAATATCATAACCAGCCAAACGCCAAATAACAGCTCCATTTATCATACCAACATAAAGACGATGAGTGGCTACTAGAAGATAATCACCCGCAACTAAGTGTATTGTACCCAAAATTCCACAGACACGGCGTGAAGGTGACAGTTTTTGAACCTCCTGTTTTGTCACTGGCAAAATAAAAATCAAAAGAAATTGTTGTGCAGTTTCTCACTATTTTTTCATTTTTCTTTTAAGAAAATTCAACAAGAGCACTCAAAATTAAAATAAATGACAATTTCCCACGACAGTACATCATGTTTTATTAACAATTTTCAAAATTGCGTTATATATTAAACTATGAGTGTAATTCCGTTTTAATATGTAACAAGACAAAATCTATATACAGAAGTTGCTACGAATAAGTCCTAACGTTAAGGATCAGCAACAATATTTCGTGTTGAAGCACATACTAATAAAATTAAAATCTCAGAAGTGGTAAATCCCTTAAAATTAGTGCGAGAAGCTTACAGCCTAAATTGGAATTATGTGGCCATCTACTTAGTATCCTTAGAGCCGACAAAATTTCCATTACTACAGCATGTTTGCTTGGAGAATAAATAAATACAATAATTCACAGAATAGTAGCTTGGTTTCAGTTTCAATCATGTAGACCTTAGACTTTTTTTTATAAAACTCTCTTTCTCAAGCTGTTTAATGGTCGAAAGCAATTTTTTATTTTCCATTTTCTTCATTTCATATCGTAAAAAAGTGATTTAAGTCATCATTTTTTAAGTTAATGATAATTTTATTAACCAGAGGCTTTAAATGAGCTGAATAGACATAATGGAAATGATGCTACTCACACTTTATTATTTATTTTATAAATATAAATTGTTTTGTAATTGCAGTGAAGTATCTTAGCTAGCTGGATGTAAATGGAATACATGATCGCTACCTGTCTATAAACCTATTAATCATTCTTTAACTTCTTTACAGAATGCCATTCCTGTTCAATAAAAAAATTTTTACATAAAAAACTTACTTTGCACTTTAATCATACTTGAAACACGATCAATAATCATAACTCTGTCCACTGCATTGACTTCCACCATGATGCGGTCGGGTGTAATGTACCTAAACAACACATTAAAACAAGCAAAAAATCGAAATTCGCAATTTAGTCAATGACAATTGACAATAGTTATTGTTTGTATTGTGGGTCAAGTGTTTTACAAACCAGCACTTAGTTCATATTGTAAGCAACACACTACAAGACAAACAATTACATTTCATGTTCACTTAAAATCAATGTTATCATTTTACAAGCCCAACTTACAAATTCATATCATCATAAATATTCGAGCTATGTAAATCATCCATAATGGGTCTTTTCCTTGACTAAAACCTTAATGATCAAAAAGAATAATTGTTAATTTCGAAATAAATTGTTTTGCCAAAAACAACTTCTTTCACGCCCTCAAGTTGGTTGGTTGGCAAGAAAATTCCTTAATTTCACATCCACTCCTCGTTTTTCTTGCTCGTTAGTTTAGCAGATTTTTTTTGTTTCAATAATTTTGTTTATTTAATCAAGTAGTTTTTAATTATTATAAGTAAGAAACTGAAATTTTTCACAAACTAGTAAAAATTAAAATATTTTTTATCACAAAATTATTTGACGCTTCATGACTGATTGGGTAATGTTATGCTTTGTGGTAACGTTAGCTGACAGCAAAAGTGACGTTAGCAATCAGATGTTGTCTAGTGATGCCGTATCCCTATTTGAGCAAAAATGTCAAAACTGTTGATGTCGGCGATATTTTTAAATGCGAAAATGATATGTGGTTTACATTCGCTATTTTAAAAATAGTATGATGTTTCATAATCCAAACCGTTCTAATTATCAATTGTGGCAGTCATAATTTTGAGTTTTGATAAACTTTTATGTATGAGTTACAGTATAACAATTCCTGATGAGGATGATATTCGACAGCCAACAATTATTATTATAGTTTTATTTAAACCTTTTTTGATTTTAAGATGTCAAACTACAAAAAAAGCTTTGGGTTAAATAAGATATCAGGCAACAAAAGCGTTCACACATAGCAACGTTATTTGAAGTAACTGTAACATTTTATCAAATAAAATTATAATAAAGAGAAATACTTCGTAATTTAAAGTGGTTTTACATAAAAAGGCGGCAAATGCTTTATATAATTTTTGGCAAAATGGCAGTCCTATTTCGTCAATTACATCACGGGTTTTGAGTTTTAAGGCTTAAATCTATTCGATTGGCTTCATATAGACTCTGTCCTTAACATAGCTCCACAAAAAATAATCTAGTGGTTTAAATCACACCATCTGATAGGCCACTTGACTGCTGATTGTCATAAGATTATGCGATCGCGTTCAGACTACATAGCGCACCATGCAGTGACACGAGGATCATGCAAAGGCTGCTCAGAAGCTCAAATGAGACAATTTTGCTTGCTGACATACCCTCACAAGTGAAAAAAGGCTTCGCGTAAAAAAATGATTCTTTCCGAAAAACTAGCCGGTTGTTGCTGAAAGAATTGAGCGAATCTGCGGCGATGTGAATAGTCGGACGGCTTTAATTCCTGCACCAGTTGAACCTTATAAGGCTTCAAATCAAATCTTTATGTAAAATTCTCCATGTGGTGGTCTTGGATATAACCAATTGTTGGGAACGTCGAGGAACTGAAAAATTTGGATCTGTTTTAATGCTCTAGCGGCCGAGCCGCGATGTTTTCAAATGAACGACACGGTCAAAAACACGCGTTGGTGTTCGCACATGTTGTATCTAGTCTGTCGACTCAAATTTAACGATCAAATTCCTAATAGCAGTCTTAGAAGGACGATTATGTTGTCCGAAAGTATCACGAACTTTACGAAATGTGAGTTTAACAGATTTGGCAATCTAATATTTATTTTTTGATAGAATACTATAATTTGACAGAAAATTTATAATAATTTTGTAAATTTCTTAACAAGTAGAATTAACCAAAAATCTCTATCAACAAAAATTAGAATTAAAATCTAACTTAAGTTTGTACAAATTTGTAAAATGTATACATTATCAAAATCGGTTCAGAATATTGGGAGCTATATTCGTTTTAAAATCTCGATAATACAAGTGCAGAAAAAAAAAGACACTTATTCGATTGATTTATACACAAAAATAGTTGCCAATTATTAATTATTTTCTGTGTTGATGTTATGTAAACATACGTTTAAAACAATTTTTGCAACTTCAACTAAATTAGTGGCGTATATAACGTTAAATTAATTGCTTGAAAATTTTTTATAAAATTTTCTTAATAAATGAAAGTATCTGCTGTGAAAATTGAAAGATACTTTCTGTTAGATTTTATACGATAATAATTTGGCGCCATCTTATGTTTTATTTTGTGCAGCTCTAAGAAAATAAAAAACTTATTTGTTGACTCCCGAAAGTATACTTTAGTTTTATGTTTTATATTTCTATTACATATATTTTTCAGGATAAATGGAATTAATTTATATTTAATTAAACTATTCAGAATTTCACTCGTTATCCCTTGGACGGTATAGAATGTTACAATTTGCCAACGTTGGCCGTTAAAACTGCTGTGAGATACGAAAAACTGTTTTTAATTGAAAAGCTTATCAATGAAGGTTAATTTTTTAAATAATGAAAAAATGACTCTCTGGATAAAAAGCTTATTTAAACAAATTAATTAATTACTTCGGGTTAATTCATGTTTATTTTAATTTCTAAATTGTAGCATAGAATAAGCGCGTCTAAACGGGTTCACATCCAGATCTTCAGCAGGGCACTGCAGAGTCAATATTTTTGGGTTTTATTCCACTGAAATATTTAATCAAAACACATAGACTGTTATTAAAATCATTCAGAATATGTTTGGCAGTGTTACAAACAACAAAAAAACAAACTAAGAGACGCTACTTTAGAGTTCTATACAGACCTTTTTTAATACTCCTATAAAAAATACAAAATGCTAAAATATTTCCTTAATACTTGTTTTTATTTTTACGCAGATACTTTTTTCAGCTTCTAAAAGATAATAATTATCAGTAAACGAAATGACTATTATTTATTTTTATAAATTGGGTAGTTTCTAAGAAACCTTATACACACAAGTCAACAGCATGCTTATTAAAAATTCCACGAAATAGAATAAACAACAGACAGCAAAAACATCTAACACAGAATGATTTACTAAACGCAGACGGTGTGGAACTGACACTAGGTACCCCTATCGCATTTTGAATTAAGCATATTGAATTAAGAAAACATATATCACTGGGTTTATGCAAACAGACTTTGGTTGAACTCTTATAAATTTTAGTGTATTGTAATAGGCAAAAAAAGGCTAGCAACAACTTTTTCAAAGGACATTATTTTGGATGACGAGAACATTGAAATTGTTAAGGCAAGAAAACTCCGCATAATTTTTAACAACTGCTTGACATGGTTAGACCACGTAAACGCTTTAGTTGGTCAGGTGTATGTTAAGTTATGGACGCCCTGTAATATTTCACTCTATTAGGGATAACAACTTTGCTCGCAAAACGCATACTTAATTCCAACTTAAATGTATCGATGTGAATTATTTGGTAGTTGTGACGTTCTGTATAATAATATTATTAGATATGTCTATGGTTTACGTAGATTTGACTACGTTTCATCTGTTTCAAATATTATTTACGTGGTTAGCTTCGAAAGTCTTATAAAAATCCGTACTCTGGTTTTTTTTACACAAACACTTAAATATTTGCTTGAAAAAATATGTGTTCCCAATTGCATAGAAACTGAAACGTTATAATACCTCGACATCAACATCGATGATGCTGCTCACATTTGGAAAAGTCTTCCACCATATTCACTAACTTAATGGCAACACTTCAATAAATAGCTTCAATAAATTTTTATTTACTTTTTTCAGATAATTTTTTCTTATTTTATTTATTTATTTATTTTGCTAGCCATCAACTTGTTAGACGATAGCAATGAAATACGCAGGTTAAAAAGGATACATGTACTTGACATGACATTTAGAAAATAGAGTAATATATAATGTAAATATGTAAATAATACAAGCATTGTTATTTAGTCTTGTTATAGGGTAAATGAACAAATAAATAAATAAACAAACAATACAACAACACGTTTATTAAAGGAATAAATGTAACAAGATTTATCCAAACAAAATACAGTACAGAAAGCTTGAGAACTGACAGCACAAATATGATAACGCATCGATTTTTTTCGTATGCGTTAATGTTCTTTAAGAGTTTACGCAATGACCTTAAGAACACAAAATTAAACAATAAAAAACAATATTTTTGAGTTTTTACAAGTAAATATGGTCGTAGCCTAAGGTGAGTGCAGGGTTTTAAGATGTTTAGATGTTAAGAAACTCAATTTGGGTTAAGAAATTCAAATTTATGATTATAGAACTAAAATAAGGGTAAACGTTAAATGAAATGCCCTCCTGTAGTATTGATATTTGCGATCAATCTTGAACAGCGCTTAATTTTATCGTACATAAACTCGTACAAATTTATATCGAAAAAATTATCGCATATGGCGTAAATCTCTCTGTTATATCCAGAGAAATATACCCTTTGACTTTCAGAAATGGAACAAACAATCGGCCTCAAAATCCTACGATTTGATATCTCTTGTGCATTTCCTTTTGGACCACGTGAAGTTATTTCTTTATGCTGATAAACCAGCTATAATTGATGCTTCTCTGGCGACCGTGTAAGAACACCTTTTTTTATATACTATATCAATATATTCAACTGTTGAGATTTTGAAAAATTGTAATCCTGTTTATTCAAAGAATAATAAAAACGTAAAAATGCAAGATTAATAAGAACAATAGTGATATCAAGAAGCTTTAGTCGGCAAAGTTTTGTTATGCAAAATACTGCACAGCAACTTTTAAGGAAACTTAATGTTTGTTCTGTTTATGCAAAAGTAATTTTTAATAAATATTTCTTCCTGAAATGTTATTTGTTTGCGTTTAAATCAGATGTTTTTAAATTTAAAGCAAAATTTTCAACTCGCTAATTTTTAAACATATTCAAGGTCCTGTTCAAAAATTTCGTACATAAATAATACAGAGACCAAAACGGGGATCAAATACTTAAGTGGTACAATATTGAATACAATGATTTTTAATTTTTAAATGCACTTGTTCGATCGCTCTGCACTTATTAAAACTTAATCAAATGATAACTTGACCAGATTCAAAAATCGAATGTTCTTTTAATACCCACATCCCTTAATGTAAGATAACTGAGGCGTTAACATTTCTACCCATGCAAGACCAAGAACACTTGTGTAGGTCTGTATATGAGTATAATGTAGATAAGTTGGAGTTAGAACTGAAGATTGATTCATATCCAATAATGCTAGCTGGTGTGCAAGTTCATCTTTTCCCGTATGATGATCCGCTGTTAAATTTGTGAACTGTTTAAAGAGTTTACTTTTGACCGCATGACCACTAGCAGCTTGTCAGCTAAATGTTAAAAATTATTTTTTAAAATTAATTTGCTTTGTGTCTATTGATAAACATAACTTTGAGATAACATACAAATTTTATACTTTTTCTATGGGTCATTGTATTTTAATTTATTTGTAGCAAAAAATTTTAAATAGATTCATTCGCACTTGTTATAGGACATTACTCTTTACTACTTTATCTTTTTTTGTATTACAATACAAAACTCTTTCATCGCTTGATAAAAAAACGAAAAAAAAAATTAATTGCAAGTAAAAGAAATATTTAAAGATAAAATTAAGTCGAAAGTATAATTTGTTTGTTTGCTTGTTTGTTTTAAGTTTCTTTTTGCCTATAAAAGCTGAAATTTGGAAAACATTACCAACAGTTCTCAAGTTATCAGCAAACAAAAACAAGTCAAGACAATTTTTAAACAAAATGGGCTCTTATAGCAGAATTTTTACTCTGGCTGTTGCATTTTTATTTATGATTATAACGGTTTTATCTGCAAAAAATCCTGCTGTTATACAACGTAATATTAATGAAAATTTTTTTAACATGATTGCTCGATCTGGTGGTGTTGAACGAAATCCTTGCCTTCGAACTTATCGTTTAAACATTAAAGCAATAACTGACGATTATGAAAAAAATTATGATGATTGTTGTGCCAAAGCTGATAGTAAACGTAATGCAACAAATTTGAAAAACCTGAATTACCGCAACGATTTGGGAGTACAGTCAGAAATGTCCTGCGGTGACATACAGCAGTGCAAAAGTATGTCTGTAGTTGATAAAATGTATCAATGTTATGAGAATAAGGTAAGTTAAGGATGGTAATGGTCTTATCAAAATTTAAATTAGCCATTAATTATTTAAAGAAGTTCTACTTACTCTAAAGACAGCCAGGCGTCAAAGAATCAATCTTGCAAAAAAAAAATTGTTTTAGTTTTTGCTTCTCTATATTAAATATATAGAATGCCTACCTGGTCTGTTTATCTGTGCTTTTATATATACCTTTCTATCATGATAAAGGTTGAAATTTGAAACAAATTGTGAAATTTGTAGTTTTCCAAACAACAAATCTGTTAAGCATTCGTGTAGATAAACATACTTTGAGCTGGTTAAACAATACCAGCATAAATTTGGAACACCAAGAATTATTTCGTTTGTATAGAGTTCCTCATCGTTAAAATGTAAAAATGTAACTTTTGTGAAAACGGGCCTTTAACGACTGTTCCGATTTCTTTTTAAGATAAACGGATGAGCTTATGAGCTTCAGAAGTAATTTGCTTTTGCGAAATTTGGTTTTGTTGTCAAACAATAACAATGCAAAAAGAGGAGTTCTATTAGTTGTAAATTTAGAAAGAAACAATCATCTGCAGACCGTATAAACTAATGCATTCATTTATGTGTTCGCCTTTACACAATTTTACCTGCTGGTCTATGTTGTAGCTTGTCATAGCACATGCGTTAGCGTAGGCCAATTTTAGTTTATTAAGTTTTTATATTTTTTTTTTTAATATTTAATATAAATCTTTGATTCAAATTTTTAGGGAAAGGAGAATGTCAAGGGATTTCAAGTCATCTCAAATAATGCCTCTACCGAACTCGCTAAATATTTGGTAGAACTATATGGTATAGATGCTGATGAAAGTCGTTGTACAGACGAGGCCGAAATAATTTTTAGAACTCAAAACGATAAAGTCTATGATGACTACTCCAATTGCCTTTCTAAAAAGAATTCATCACCTAATCCAACTTCAGAGCCTACACAAAGTCCTAATCCAGTAGAAACTACCACTCCAGCTTCAGAGCCTACACAAAGTCCTAATCCAGTAGAAACTACCACTTTCAATAATTAATTTTACATTTTTAATTTTGTTACCCATTTTATCTATGAGATATTAATTATTTATTATTTATGCATACTTAAGATTATATGATTTCTTATTATAATTTTATTTCTCCTCTGAACATTCTTAACTCATTTAGTTATCGAGATGTTTCAAACGCAAAAAATATTGTTTCTTTCTGCTGATTTACCCATGTTGTTTGAATTTTCTCTGTTATTGTTTTCATATATAAGTTATTAAAATATATAAAATAAAAAAATATATTGTGTTTTAATATAAAATATAAAAACTACAGAAACTTACTTATTATATATATATTCATCCAGTGTAGATCGTAAATCCCTTGGGCCGAATTATTCAAGTTTAAAAATATAAAGCAGATATAAAAACATATTTTAAAATTCTAAAAATTTGATAGCTCTGATACACAAATGTTCAAAGATAATTAAAAAAATATATATGATGACAACTTCTTTAGAGGTTTTGTTACAGCCGAGTTAGTAAAATGTCGTTGGTCGCAGAGCGCAAGCGAATTCCATATTCTTGAAACTCTGACGACAAACGATTTAGACATGATAAGGTAAGTATTATTAAAATATTAGTTCTTAAAGTGTTACCAAAACAAAAAATGTATTTGTAAGATACTTAGGCTTTCCACATTTGAGGATCTTGTAAAATTGAAGCCTTATTAGGTCTCAATTTAATAAAGTTTTCAAAGTTGCATTGCAGAAGTTTAATAGTGTAAGAAATCATATGTATATGTGATTGAAATCCAAAGATGTTACGAGAAATTTTTTTAGAAACACTGTTTTAATCTGTTTAGAGTGGTCTGTGATATACCTGAATAAATCTCTATACAACAATATAGGAAGACATAATGACGCGGCTACTACACACTTTTTATACTTTGCTTGCTAAATATTAAGCTACGTTGTATAATTTCTTCAGAACACAATTAATCCTAGAGATAAGATAATTTATCTGATAATCAAAGCTTTGGCTGTTATCTAAGAATAATCCTAATATCTAATAATATGATAACAAATTCAATATTTTCACTTCTTAATGTCAAATTAAGGTTAGCAGAAGTCTGCGATCACCACATGCATCGAGTCTTTGAAGGATTTAAGTTAAGAAAGTTTTCTTTCGACTATTTCATTATTCGAAAGAAGTCCTTGTTAACTTTCTCCTCTAAAAAATTATCACTAGCCAGTAACTGGATATCATCAGAATATAACACCTACAAAATTTAATCTTATTGTGTAAATCATTTATATAAATCATAAACTGAAGTTATCCTTAAGTACATAAGACGTCTGAACCATATTTTTCATATTGGTATCATTTATTAAGAAAGGTCCAAATTAATTTGCAAGCTAATGGGCCGAAGCCGTATTGTGATAACAATTTATAACAAAGTATAATATAAGATAATGAATCGAATGCTTTGTCAAAATCAAAAAAATAGGCATTGTGTTTAATTTCTGGTCGCGATTAACTTCAAAACTGGTACTATCACGATCCTTAAACATGCTCTGAAAGCTGTTTCTTTATTAAAATCTGTAGTATTTTGCAAGTGGGATTTAAAATTCTAATGGAAAGAAAGTCTGAAATGAGACGAGGTGACTTAATTTTGACAATGATGATAACTTTTGCTATTTTCCAATTATCTGGAAATGTACAAGAGCTAATAATTATATTAAAAATGAAACACAATTGCTAGGTTATAATAAAAAAAATAATTTTTTTAAACTTTAAAGAAATTCCGTTAGGGACAGTGAAGTTCGTTTTTATATTCATCTTACTAACAGTGACACTTCGAAAGATAAAATCCAAGTCGTTTGTCAAGTTAAAAGAAGAAATTATATAATTAGCAACTGGAGAATAATTTGAAATTAGTATTTGCCTTATTTCTAGCAACTCCATAGTCTGTTAATTTACGCCACATTTGAATTGGAGTACAGCTGCGAAAGTATTCGCAACATTTTTGTCTTCAAACGCGTCTTATTACAGGTTACGTTTACTACGGCTTTTGCAGTCATTTCTATGGTTTTCATTAGACGCATCTTTACAATAAGTACGCCATGCCAAATTTCTACGAACCTTAACTGTCGGGATCTCTGAAGCATTCATCCGACTTTTTTTTTTTTTTTGTCTTTATTACGAAAACATTTTCGCAAAGAAACTTCGCTGTCAAAGTTGCTAGCAATGCAGATTTAAAAAATTTGTTCGCTTACACACAATGTATTTACAATTTCTGAGGAGATGTTGAAGATAACAATCTATATAAAGATTATTATAATGTCTTTACCAATAACCTTTTGAATTTTATACAATATAACTAACGCATGACTTGAATTCATTTCGGGAATTTGATATTGACGCTTTTTAGTGACAGAATTTCTGTCTGACATAAGGCTGTGAGTCTTATAGTCGTATTGTTTGCTGTTAGTATTTATGTGAAATTAAAACTGGTCACTTTAAATGTAGTCCGATTTGTGTACATACTTAGATAGGTGTGTATATGTAGATATTTTTCTATCTTGACATAAATACGCTTTATAACAATGGTTTGCTCAGGTCCCTGCAAAGGAATAATTATTATTTCTTTCCTTAAAATATATAGTTTCCAGTGAAATGGCTTTACTGAAGTTAATATTTCTATCACACACTTTAAGGTTAAATGCTCAAGTTTTAAATCAATAATAATCAAATTATTATCTAAAATTGAAAAGACCTCGTTTAGTGTTGGCTTGAAAGAAAGAAAGAAAGGGCTGACTTACGGTGGGCCGTTAAAACAGCTATCAGTCCTTTATGTGAGGTATGAAAATTTCAAGTCATCTCAAATAATGCCTCTACCGAACTCGCTAAATATTTGGTAGAACTATATTGTATAGATACTGATGAAGGTCGTTGTACAGCCAAGGCCCAAGAAATTTTTAAAACTGAAAACGATAAAGTCTATGATGAATACACCAATTGCCTTTCTAATAAGAATTAATAACCCAATCCAACTTCAGAGCCTACACAAAGTCCTAATCCAGTAGAAACTACCACTGTCATAAATTAATTATTGCTATTAATTTTTATTGTCTATTGTATTTATGAGATATTAAATATTATTATTATATTTTATTTTGTGTTTATTAATATATTTACTTTTTTATTAAAATATTCTTGATTTCACTAGTTGCAATAAAGACGTTAATAATTACATCTGTCCCCTTCTGTTCCTATTACATTTATTTTTCAAGATAAATCGATTAAGGCCAAAAATGTATAAAATGTTTTAATTCCCTTACAACATTACAATTATGTGTCATTTAAGTGAGGCATGAAAAGCTTTTAATTTTTGTTAAAAAGCTTAAAATGACTAATCAATGAATACAGTCTTTAGATAACAAAAAAAGATTCTAGGGACAAAATGCTTATTTAGCAAATGAATTAATATAATTAACTCGTCTTAAGTTGAGGTTTGTTTTAATTTTTAAGTTTTTATTAGGAAAAAGAAAACAGATTCAAGTTTATCTTTCATCTTAAGATGCCGTTGCTGCCATTTATTTTCATTCATCAAGCATTGTAACATATCGGGCTTTTCAACAAGAAATTTGTTATTCAATTGTGTCAACACCAACAACATTTTAATTTTGACATTTAGTTTTTTTGTCGTATTTGTAGTAAATGAATTAGCAATTTTTACAATAAATTCAATTTCCCACGAAAATCGCATTAAAATAATGAATATCTACTATGAAAATTATAGTTCTTTCAAAGTTACATTTCGCAAAATTTGTAATATTTTCGGACAACATAAGTGACAGGATCGATACAAAATATGTTCGACCGGGTCGTTCAACTGAAATCATCGCCGAAGCATCGTTGAAGCAGATACAAATTTATCAATTCTTCAACGTTCTCAATAATTGGTGTTATCCAAAACTACCACATGGCGATTTTCGCGTAAGGATTTGACTTTCTTTTTTCTTTTTGTTTTTAAAAGAGAAGGCAACAATGACTATTTAGTCAAGTAACGTGCTACATTCTTTAGGAAAGGGATAGAGAAGAGATGAAATAGGTGGTGAAAGTAGAAGGAATTCAACTGCCGTATAAGACTGCACCACGACCAGTGACTATGCCTTCATCGCTGAGCAGCCCCACCGATAGTCAATTTTTTATCTTTGTAGTGAAAAAAAAATTTCTTCGTTGGGAATCGAACCCACAACCCCCATGCTGACAAGCTAGTACACTACCTACTAGCCTAGAAGGGCACCTAAAGCTTTACGAGATTCAACTGGCGCAGGAATTGAAGCTGCTCAACTCATTTTTTCAGACGACACCGATTTTCACTCCCAAGTTGCTGCATTTGGGTTTCTGAAAATCCTAGAGCAATTGTTGAGAAGCCTTTGCATTATCTACGTGCCACTATATAGTGCGCTATGTGGTCTGGAAACTGTGATTGGGCCGTTTTTTTCCGAACGCGGTAACGGACAACTCGATTTTGCCTATTATTGACGACATGGATATCACTGATATGTGGTTTCAACAGGACGGTGCAACATGTCACACAGCAAATGAAACGATCAGTTTATTCACGACAATCAGCAGTTAAGTGAGCAGCCAAATCGTGTGATTTAACACCACCGGATTATTTTAATCGAATCGATTTCAGCTTTAAGGCTCAAAATCTGTGAATAAGCACTTTGATGAAAGAATCGACAACCATCAGGTTGTCGTGGTGGACATTTGTCTGATATCATTTTTCATTCATAATTGCTGAATTTTTTCTCTTCGTAATACAATAAAATTTTAATCATTTTAATCTAAATTTCTTGTTTTATTTTATTTTAGAAAACAATAATTTTGTTGAAAAACCCTTTAGAATAGGCGCGTCTAAATGGGTTTCAAATTAACAAATTAAGATCTTTAGCAGGCCACTATTGAAATATTTATTCAAATTACATAGAGTGTTTTCTAAATTGATCAGAATATTTTTCTAGCACCCAGCAGCTTAATCAAATTTCAACTTTTTTAACCACTAAAGATGACATATTGACAATTATTGTTTCAATATTAATATTTTGTACAGTGTGTGTGTGTGTGGAAAAAACACTAAGAAACTCTACATTAGTGTTCTTTTTTAATATCCCACAAGAAGTGCAAAGTATTCAAAGATTCTTTACCGTTTGTATATATTTACCTGAACAAAATACAGAACACAGTGCTTGATAACTGACAGTCAAGGATGAGAACGTACCGATATTTTTTTTCGTATACTTTGCTGTTCTTTTAGTGTTTCTGCAATGATCTTAAGAACACTAAATGAGACAATTTAAAAAAATGTATTAGTATTTAAGCGATTCATTTTAAGTTTAATTTTTCTTGGTGAAAACAATTGAAGAAAAATTATAAAAATCAATCGTAGTAATTATTTCAAATAATGGCAATGAAATTGCAATGGTAATGAAAATATATCAAGTATGCTTCATGAAACAATCAATTGGTCTTGAAAATCGTACGATTTGACACCTTTCACGTGAAAGTACTGAGTTTTGCTGGTAAACCAGCAACAATTGATACCCTGATGGCCAATATGTATGTCATATTCGTGACACACGTACGGAAATGCTCGAAAAAGTTGCCAAAAATTTTACGCTTTATCAAGAACAGTAATATGGGACATATGCCAAAATGCCATATGCCATATGTAATTTCAATTTGTAATGGCCGTGAAGGAACACCCTTTCAACATAGTAATATTAAGTTCGATTTCAAGATGTAATAGATTTATTATTTCTATAAAATGTCTTATTTGCTATTTATAGCAGTTATTTATATCATAACAAATGCATTCCTATTTATTGATAGAGTAATAAAAGCGTAAAAATGTTAGATTAATAAAAAAGATAGCGATACCAAGCAATTTTAGTCGGCAAAGATTAACTATACAAAACACTACAATAACTGCGATTATAAAGTGGCAATGGCAAATTTAAATTAAATTAATATTTATTTTATTTATGCAAAAACACTTTTTATTAAATATTTCCTCTTAAAATGTTATTAATGTTCATGTAAATTAAATGTACTAAATTTAAAATTAAAATAGCGAACTCGAACATTTGCAAATATTTTCGAGTTACTGGGCAAAAATTTCGCACATAGATCAAAAGTGGTAGAAAATCGAATAGGATTATTTTAAGTTTAAGTTAAGTGTAGCAGGCCACTTGTGAGATTCATGTTGTATTATATATAACCTAGTGCAACAAATATTTTTGGATTTTGTTGTCCGATTTTAAATATGTTTTAAAACACAATTTTTTATGGTGTCATATAAATTTTTTCGTATGTAGGGCATGTAATTATCAAAATACTGCAACTTCTTAGCATTATAAGTAAGAAAATCTTTAAGTATTCAGTAATAAATTCTTTTCTATTGCTTCATTATTTATAAGGCTCTATAAAAATAGAATGATTAACAATTTGTTTTAAGAAGTATAAAAGCTATGGAGTTTTTAATGAAATCAAATAGTTATTTAGACACATTTGTTAAGTGAAGAAATAAAGTGAATAAAAATTTAATAAAAGTTAATATGGATTTAAAACGAAATATAATATCATTAGCGGTGGCTATTTTGTCCCTCGCCATCATTTGTAACGCAAACTCCTCGACAGAATATGAATCCAGCTTAAGCGTTTTAAATTTAATGGCCCGCTCTATTGATTTGATCCAAAGAAATCCAACACGCTCAGAGGAATGTTTTAATTACTATATTCCACTAGTAGGCAAGATTTTTAAAACGTATCGAGCAAACTATGAAGCTTGCAAACAAACTTCCAATAGTAAGCGCTTAGACGCCGAAGCAGCTACTTTGAGTAAACGCAATTATTTGGCCTTTCGTGCTAATAATTCTTGTACTTTGTTAAGCCAATGCACTGAAATGGCGACGGCTGTAAACAATTTCGAATGTTTTATCAATGGAGTAAGTAAATAAAAATATATGTTTGATTTAACCATTTGTTTGGAGATCTATTCTAATCTAAGTTCATTAAATGTTTCTTTTACATTTAATTCACTTTTGTTCCTTCCATTCTATAACTAATAAGTTTTGTTTCCTAAACAAATGTATATTTGATTAAACTGCAAATAAATCTTTTACAAATACTATTCTTCTCTAAAATAGAAAATTATTTAATTTAGTTTAGTTTTCTTACAAATAATCTCTTATCTTATTGTCGTTAATAAAGAGTTCTATTTTTTTACAGAGTTCAGTAAATGACAAGACAATGTATGACATTAAAAATAATGCTTCTGATTATTTGGCAGAATTACAGGAACAATTACGCTTAATAGAATACCAGGAAATTAAATGTACGAACGATAGCAAACGTACATGCGAATCGGAGTTTGCTTATGCTTATGAAGACTTTAATAAATGCATTAAAGGTATTTCAGTGGTACCAATTTCAACAGAGGGTCCACGAACTTCCGAAAATCCCGAAGGCTTTGAAAGCTCTGAAAGTACGCCAAGTGAGGAAATATTACCAGATGCGAAATTACCAGAAGAAGATATTTCTTTTCTTTCATTGCTTAAGTCTCGTATTAAATACCTGAGATCGCTAAATGGAAAACAATAAGTCCAGAAATTGGTCCTTAATTTTTCTGTAATTAAATAAAATATGTATAAATATATAAATAAATGAAAAAAAAATTAATTTGGTCAAGTTTTCATTTTTTGTCATAAATGGAGTTAAGAAAAATTCTAAAGCTTAACAAAATATAATAAAAAAACAATTAGAAAGGGGAAAAGACTTTTTTTGGGATGTCGGGAATGTTTTTTCTTCTTTTTTCTAAAACTTTAATAGTCGAAGTATAGTGATTGTTTGATTATCATAAAGCTTACTATTTAGATAAATCATATATCATATCTTTATTGTATCATATATTTTATTGCCATTAATATTAGATAATCCTTTAGCAAGTTCCCTTATTAAAATGAGAACGTAAAGAGATTTAAACGGTTTAACGAATTAAACGTGGAAATATATAAATTTATTCAAAGTTAGTATTTGTTCTTTGTGCATTTTCGTACAATATTATATTCGAAAAATTCTAATGGCTTTAAAGTTTTATGAAAAGAGGGAACATCTGTCGACGTGCCTGTAGTCAAATTCCGTTATTAACTCCGTCAAAAAGAGTACATTTTGAGCCAATTGGTTTCCTAACCTCAAATTTACCCTTTATAACAAACCGAATTTGAATCAAAAAGTCTTTTTACTGAATTATATGTCTGAAAAAAAATTTACGCAATGACCTTAAGAACACAAAATTAAACAATATAAAACAATATTTTTGGGTTTTTACAAGTAAATATGGTCGTAGCCTAAGGTGAGTGCAGGGTTTTAAGATGTTTAGATGTTAAGTAACTCAATTTGGGTTAAGAAACTCAAATTTATGATTATATACCTAAAATAAGGGGAAAACGTTAAACGAAATCTACTCCTATCGTATTGATATTTGTGATCAATCTTGAACAGCGCTTAATTTTATCGTACATTAACTCGTGCAAATTTATATCGAAAAAACTATCGCATATGGCGTAAATCCAATACATAACAGACTCTGTTATATCCAGAGAAATATACCCTTTGACTTTGAGAAATGGAACAAACAATCGGTCTCCAAATCTTACGATTTGATATCTCTTGTTTATTTCCTTTTGGACCACGTGAAGTTATTTGTTTATGCTGATAAACCAGCTATAATTGATGCTTCTTTGGCGACCGTGGAAGAACACCTTTTTTTATATACTATATTAATATATTCAACTATTGAGATTTTGAAAAATTGTAATCCTGTTTATTCAAAGAATAATAAAAACGTAAAAATGCAAGATTAATAAGAACAATAGTGATATCAAGAAGCTTTAGTCGGCAAAGTTTTGTTATGCAAAATACTGCACAGCAACTTTTAAGGAAACTTAATGTTTGTTCTGTTTATGCAAAAGTAATTTTTAATAAATATTTCTTCCTGAAATGTTATTTGTTTGCGTTTTAATCAGATGTTTTTAAATTTAAAGCAAAATTTTCAACTCGCTAATTTTTAAACATATTCAAGGTCCTGTGCAAAAATTTCGTACATAAATAATACAGAGACCAAAACGGGGATCAAATACTTAAGTGGTACAATATTGAATACAATGATTTTTAATTTTTAAATGCACTTGTTCGATCGCTCTGCACTTGTTAAAACTTAATCAAATGATAACTTGACCAGATTCAAAAATCGAATGTTCTTTTAATACCCACATCCCTTAATGTAAGATAACTGAGGCGTTAACATTTCTACCCATGCAAGACCAAGAACACTTGTGTAGGTCTGTATACCTACAGACCTACACTAGACTGAAGATTGATTCATATCCAATAATGCTAGCTGGTGTGCAAGTTCATCTTTTCCCGTATGATGATCCGCTGTTAAATTTGTTAGCTGATTAAAGAGTTTACTTTTGACCGCATGACCACTAGCAGCTTGTCAGCTAAATGTTAAAAATTATTTTTTTAAATTAATTTGCTTTGTGTCATTATCTATTGATAAATATAACTTTGCGATAACATAAAAATATCATACTTTTTCTATCGGTCAATGTATTTGAATTTATTTTTAGCAAAACATTTTAAATAGATTCATTACATATATCGCATTGTTATAGGACATTACTCTTTACTACTTTATCTTTTTTTGTATTACAAAAAAAAATAAATTGCAAGAAAAAGAAATATTTAAAGATAAAATTAAGTCGAAAGTATAATTTGTTTGTTTGCTTGTTTGTTTTAAGTTTCTTTTTGCCTATAAAAGCCGAAATTTGGAAAACATTACCAACAGTTCTCAAGTTATCAGCAAACAAAAACAAGTCAAGACAATTTTTAAACAAAATGGGCTCTTATAGCAGAATTTTTACTCTGGCTGTTGCATTTTTATTTATGATTATAACGGTTTTATCTGCAAAAAATCCTGCTGTTATACAACGTAATATTAATGAAAATTTTTTTAACATGATTGCTCGATCTGGTGGTGTTGAACGAAATCCTTGCCTTCGAACTTATCGTTTAAACATTAAAGCAATAACTGACGATTATGAAAAAAATTATGATGATTGTTGTGCCAAAGCTGATAGTAAACGTAATGCAACAAATTTGAAAAACCTGAATTACCGCAACGATTTGGGAGTACAGTCAGAAATGTCCTGCGGTGACATACAGCAGTGCAAAAGTATGTCTGTAGTTGATAAAATGTATCAATGTTATGAGAATAAGGTAAGTTAAGGATGGTAATGGTCTTATCAAAATTTAAATTAGCCATTAATTATTTAAAGAAGTTCTACTTACTCTAAAGACAGCCAGGCGTCAAAGAATCAATCTTGCAAAAAAAAAATTGTTTTAGTTTTTGCTTCTCTATATTAAATATATAGAATGCCTACCTGGTCTGTTTATCTGTGCTTTTATATATACCTTTCTATCATGATAAAGGTTGAAATTTGAAACAAATTGTGAAATTTGTAGTTTTCCAAACAACAAATCTGTTAAGCATTCGTGTAGATAAACATACTTTGAGCTGGTTAAACAATACCAGCATAAATTTGGAACACCAAGAATTATTTCGTTTGTATAGAGTTCCTCATCGTTAAAATGTAAAAATGTAACTTTTGTGAAAACGGGCCTTTAACGACTGTTCCGATTTCTTTTTAAGATAAACGGATGAGCTTATGAGCTTCAGAAGTAATTTGCTTTTGCGAAATTTGGTTTTGTTGTCAAACAATAACAATGCAAAAAGAGGAGTTCTATTAGTTGTAAATTTAGAAAGAAACAATCATCTGCAGACCGTATAAACTAATGCATTCATTTATGTGTTCGCCTTTACACAATTTTACCTGCTGGTCTATGTTGTAGCTTGTCATAGCACATGCGTTAGCGTAGGCCAATTTTAGTTTATTAAGTTTTTATATTTTTTTTTTTAATATTTAATATAAATCTTTGATTCAAATTTTTAGGGAAAGGAGAATGTCAAGGGATTTCAAGTCATCTCAAATAATGCCTCTACCGAACTCGCTAAATATTTGGTAGAACTATATGGTATAGATGCTGATGAAAGTCGTTGTACAGACGAGGCCGAAATAATTTTTAGAACTCAAAACGATAAAGTCTATGATGACTACTCCAATTGCCTTTCTAAAAAGAATTCATCACCTAATCCAACTTCAGAGCCTACACAAAGTCCTAATCCAGTAGAAACTACCACTCCAGCTTCAGAGCCTACACAAAGTCCTAATCCAGTAGAAACTACCACTTTCAATAATTAATTTTACATTTTTAATTTTGTTACCCATTTTATCTATGAGATATTAATTATTTATTATTTATGCATACTTAAGATTATATGATTTCTTATTATAATTTTATTTCTCCTCTGAACATTCTTAACTCATTTAGTTATCGAGATGTTTCAAACGCAAAAAATATTGTTTCTTTCTGCTGATTTACCCATGTTGTTTGAATTTTCTCTGTTATTGTTTTCATATATAAGTTATTAAAATATATAAAATAAAAAAATATATTGTGTTTTAATATAAAATATAAAAACTACAGAAACTTACTTATTATATATATATTCATCCAGTGTAGATCGTAAATCCCTTGGGCCGAATTATTCAAGTTTAAAAATATAAAGCAGATATAAAAACATATTTTAAAATTCTAAAAATTTGATAGCTCTGATACACAAATGTTCAAAGATAATTAAAAAAATATATATGATGACAACTTCTTTAGAGGTTTTGTTACAGCCGAGTTAGTAAAATGTCGTTGGTCGCAGAGCGCAAGCGAATTCCATATTCTTGAAACTCTGACGACAAACGATTTAGACATGATAAGGTAAGTATTATTAAAATATTAGTTCTTAAAGTGTTACCAAAACAAAAAATGTATTTGTAAGATACTTAGGCTTTCCACATTTGAGGATCTTGTAAAATTGAAGCCTTATTAGGTCTCAATTTAATAAAGTTTTCAAAGTTGCATTGCAGAAGTTTAATAGTGTAAGAAATCATATGTATATGTGATTGAAATCCAAAGATGTTACGAGAAATTTTTTTAGAAACACTGTTTTAATCTGTTTAGAGTGGTCTGTGATATACCTGAATAAATCTCTATACAACAATATAGGAAGACATAATGACGCGGCTACTACACACTTTTTATACTTTGCTTGCTAAATATTAAGCTACGTTGTATAATTTCTTCAGAACACAATTAATCCTAGAGATAAGATAATTTATCTGATAATCAAAGCTTTGGCTGTTATCTAAGAATAATCCTAATATCTAATAATATGATAACAAATTCAATATTTTCACTTCTTAATGTCAAATTAAGGTTAGCAGAAGTCTGCGATCACCACATGCATCGAGTCTTTGAAGGATTTAAGTTAAGAAAGTTTTCTTTCGACTATTTCATTATTCGAAAGAAGTCCTTGTTAACTTTCTCCTCTAAAAAATTATCACTAGCCAGTAACTGGATATCATCAGAATATAACACCTACAAAATTTAATCTTATTGTGTAAATCATTTATATAAATCATAAACTGAAGTTATCCTTAAGTACATAAGACGTCTGAACCATATTTTTCATATTGGTATCATTTATTAAGAAAGGTCCAAATTAATTTGCAAGCTAATGGGCCGAAGCCGTATTGTGATAACAATTTATAACAAAGTATAATATAAGATAATGAATCGAATGCTTTGTCAAAATCAAAAAAATAGGCATTGTGTTTAATTTCTGGTCGCGATTAACTTCAAAACTGGTACTATCACGATCCTTAAACATGCTCTGAAAGCTGTTTCTTTATTAAAATCTGTAGTATTTTGCAAGTGGGATTTAAAATTCTAATGGAAAGAAAGTCTGAAATGAGACGAGGTGACTTAATTTTGACAATGATGATAACTTTTGCTATTTTCCAATTATCTGGAAATGTACAAGAGCTAATAATTATATTAAAAATGAAACACAATTGCTAGGTTATAATAAAAAAAATAATTTTTTTAAACTTTAAAGAAATTCCGTTAGGGACAGTGAAGTTCGTTTTTATATTCATCTTACTAACAGTGACACTTCGAAAGATAAAATCCAAGTCGTTTGTCAAGTTAAAAGAAGAAATTATATAATTAGCAACTGGAGAATAATTTGAAATTAGTATTTGCCTTATTTCTAGCAACTCCATAGTCTGTTAATTTACGCCACATTTGAATTGGAGTACAGCTGCGAAAGTATTCGCAACATTTTTGTCTTCAAACGCGTCTTATTACAGGTTACGTTTACTACGGCTTTTGCAGTCATTTCTATGGTTTTCATTAGACGCATCTTTACAATAAGTACGCCATGCCAAATTTCTACGAACCTTAACTGTCGGGATCTCTGAAGCATTCATCCGACTTTTTTTTTTTTTTTGTCTTTATTACGAAAACATTTTCGCAAAGAAACTTCGCTGTCAAAGTTGCTAGCAATGCAGATTTAAAAAATTTGTTCGCTTACACACAATGTATTTACAATTTCTGAGGAGATGTTGAAGATAACAATCTATATAAAGATTATTATAATGTCTTTACCAATAACCTTTTGAATTTTATACAATATAACTAACGCATGACTTGAATTCATTTCGGGAATTTGATATTGACGCTTTTTAGTGACAGAATTTCTGTCTGACATAAGGCTGTGAGTCTTATAGTCGTATTGTTTGCTGTTAGTATTTATGTGAAATTAAAACTGGTCACTTTAAATGTAGTCCGATTTGTGTACATACTTAGATAGGTGTGTATATGTAGATATTTTTCTATCTTGACATAAATACGCTTTATAACAATGGTTTGCTCAGGTCCCTGCAAAGGAATAATTATTATTTCTTTCCTTAAAATATATAGTTTCCAGTGAAATGGCTTTACTGAAGTTAATATTTCTATCACACACTTTAAGGTTAAATGCTCAAGTTTTAAATCAATAATAATCAAATTATTATCTAAAATTGAAAAGACCTCGTTTAGTGTTGGCTTGAAAGAAAGAAAGAAAGGGCTGACTTACGGTGGGCCGTTAAAACAGCTATCAGTCCTTTATGTGAGGTATGAAAATTTCAAGTCATCTCAAATAATGCCTCTACCGAACTCGCTAAATATTTGGTAGAACTATATTGTATAGATACTGATGAAGGTCGTTGTACAGCCAAGGCCCAAGAAATTTTTAAAACTGAAAACGATAAAGTCTATGATGAATACACCAATTGCCTTTCTAATAAGAATTAATAACCCAATCCAACTTCAGAGCCTACACAAAGTCCTAATCCAGTAGAAACTACCACTGTCATAAATTAATTATTGCTATTAATTTTTATTGTCTATTGTATTTATGAGATATTAAATATTATTATTATATTTTATTTTGTGTTTATTAATATATTTACTTTTTTATTAAAATATTCTTGATTTCACTAGTTGCAATAAAGACGTTAATAATTACATCTGTCCCCTTCTGTTCCTATTACATTTATTTTTCAAGATAAATCGATTAAGGCCAAAAATGTATAAAATGTTTTAATTCCCTTACAACATTACAATTATGTGTCATTTAAGTGAGGCATGAAAAGCTTTTAATTTTTGTTAAAAAGCTTAAAATGACTAATCAATGAATACAGTCTTTAGATAACAAAAAAAGATTCTAGGGACAAAATGCTTATTTAGCAAATGAATTAATATAATTAACTCGTCTTAAGTTGAGGTTTGTTTTAATTTTTAAGTTTTTATTAGGAAAAAGAAAACAGATTCAAGTTTATCTTTCATCTTAAGATGCCGTTGCTGCCATTTATTTTCATTCATCAAGCATTGTAACATATCGGGCTTTTCAACAAGAAATTTGTTATTCAATTGTGTCAACACCAACAACATTTTAATTTTGACATTTAGTTTTTTTGTCGTATTTGTAGTAAATGAATTAGCAATTTTTACAATAAATTCAATTTCCCACGAAAATCGCATTAAAATAATGAATATCTACTATGAAAATTATAGTTCTTTCAAAGTTACATTTCGCAAAATTTGTAATATTTTCGGACAACATAAGTGACAGGATCGATACAAAATATGTTCGACCGGGTCGTTCAACTGAAATCATCGCCGAAGCATCGTTGAAGCAGATACAAATTTATCAATTCTTCAACGTTCTCAATAATTGGTGTTATCCAAAACTACCACATGGCGATTTTCGCGTAAGGATTTGACTTTCTTTTTTCTTTTTGTTTTTAAAAGAGAAGGCAACAATGACTATTTAGTCAAGTAACGTGCTACATTCTTTAGGAAAGGGATAGAGAAGAGATGAAATAGGTGGTGAAAGTAGAAGGAATTCAACTGCCGTATAAGACTGCACCACGACCAGTGACTATGCCTTCATCGCTGAGCAGCCCCACCGATAGTCAATTTTTTATCTTTGTAGTGAAAAAAAAATTTCTTCGTTGGGAATCGAACCCACAACCCCCATGCTGACAAGCTAGTACACTACCTACTAGCCTAGAAGGGCACCTAAAGCTTTACGAGATTCAACTGGCGCAGGAATTGAAGCTGCTCAACTCATTTTTTCAGACGACACCGATTTTCACTCCCAAGTTGCTGCATTTGGGTTTCTGAAAATCCTAGAGCAATTGTTGAGAAGCCTTTGCATTATCTACGTGCCACTATATAGTGCGCTATGTGGTCTGGAAACTGTGATTGGGCCGTTTTTTTCCGAACGCGGTAACGGACAACTCGATTTTGCCTATTATTGACGACATGGATATCACTGATATGTGGTTTCAACAGGACGGTGCAACATGTCACACAGCAAATGAAACGATCAGTTTATTCACGACAATCAGCAGTTAAGTGAGCAGCCAAATCGTGTGATTTAACACCACCGGATTATTTTAATCGAATCGATTTCAGCTTTAAGGCTCAAAATCTGTGAATAAGCACTTTGATGAAAGAATCGACAACCATCAGGTTGTCGTGGTGGACATTTGTCTGATATCATTTTTCATTCATAATTGCTGAATTTTTTCTCTTCGTAATACAATAAAATTTTAATCATTTTAATCTAAATTTCTTGTTTTATTTTATTTTAGAAAACAATAATTTTGTTGAAAAACCCTTTAGAATAGGCGCGTCTAAATGGGTTTCAAATTAACAAATTAAGATCTTTAGCAGGCCACTATTGAAATATTTATTCAAATTACATAGAGTGTTTTCTAAATTGATCAGAATATTTTTCTAGCACCCAGCAGCTTAATCAAATTTCAACTTTTTTAACCACTAAAGATGACATATTGACAATTATTGTTTCAATATTAATATTTTGTACAGTGTGTGTGTGTGTGGAAAAAACACTAAGAAACTCTACATTAGTGTTCTTTTTTAATATCCCACAAGAAGTGCAAAGTATTCAAAGATTCTTTACCGTTTGTATATATTTACCTGAACAAAATACAGAACACAGTGCTTGATAACTGACAGTCAAGGATGAGAACGTACCGATATTTTTTTTCGTATACTTTGCTGTTCTTTTAGTGTTTCTGCAATGATCTTAAGAACACTAAATGAGACAATTTAAAAAAATGTATTAGTATTTAAGCGATTCATTTTAAGTTTAATTTTTCTTGGTGAAAACAATTGAAGAAAAATTATAAAAATCAATCGTAGTAATTATTTCAAATAATGGCAATGAAATTGCAATGGTAATGAAAATATATCAAGTATGCTTCATGAAACAATCAATTGGTCTTGAAAATCGTACGATTTGACACCTTTCACGTGAAAGTACTGAGTTTTGCTGGTAAACCAGCAACAATTGATACCCTGATGGCCAATATGTATGTCATATTCGTGACACACGTACGGAAATGCTCGAAAAAGTTGCCAAAAATTTTACGCTTTATCAAGAACAGTAATATGGGACATATGCCAAAATGCCATATGCCATATGTAATTTCAATTTGTAATGGCCGTGAAGGAACACCCTTTCAACATAGTAATATTAAGTTCGATTTCAAGATGTAATAGATTTATTATTTCTATAAAATGTCTTATTTGCTATTTATAGCAGTTATTTATATCATAACAAATGCATTCCTATTTATTGATAGAGTAATAAAAGCGTAAAAATGTTAGATTAATAAAAAAGATAGCGATACCAAGCAATTTTAGTCGGCAAAGATTAACTATACAAAACACTACAATAACTGCGATTATAAAGTGGCAATGGCAAATTTAAATTAAATTAATATTTATTTTATTTATGCAAAAACACTTTTTATTAAATATTTCCTCTTAAAATGTTATTAATGTTCATGTAAATTAAATGTACTAAATTTAAAATTAAAATAGCGAACTCGAACATTTGCAAATATTTTCGAGTTACTGGGCAAAAATTTCGCACATAGATCAAAAGTGGTAGAAAATCGAATAGGATTATTTTAAGTTTAAGTTAAGTGTAGCAGGCCACTTGTGAGATTCATGTTGTATTATATATAACCTAGTGCAACAAATATTTTTGGATTTTGTTGTCCGATTTTAAATATGTTTTAAAACACAATTTTTTATGGTGTCATATAAATTTTTTCGTATGTAGGGCATGTAATTATCAAAATACTGCAACTTCTTAGCATTATAAGTAAGAAAATCTTTAAGTATTCAGTAATAAATTCTTTTCTATTGCTTCATTATTTATAAGGCTCTATAAAAATAGAATGATTAACAATTTGTTTTAAGAAGTATAAAAGCTATGGAGTTTTTAATGAAATCAAATAGTTATTTAGACACATTTGTTAAGTGAAGAAATAAAGTGAATAAAAATTTAATAAAAGTTAATATGGATTTAAAACGAAATATAATATCATTAGCGGTGGCTATTTTGTCCCTCGCCATCATTTGTAACGCAAACTCCTCGACAGAATATGAATCCAGCTTAAGCGTTTTAAATTTAATGGCCCGCTCTATTGATTTGATCCAAAGAAATCCAACACGCTCAGAGGAATGTTTTAATTACTATATTCCACTAGTAGGCAAGATTTTTAAAACGTATCGAGCAAACTATGAAGCTTGCAAACAAACTTCCAATAGTAAGCGCTTAGACGCCGAAGCAGCTACTTTGAGTAAACGCAATTATTTGGCCTTTCGTGCTAATAATTCTTGTACTTTGTTAAGCCAATGCACTGAAATGGCGACGGCTGTAAACAATTTCGAATGTTTTATCAATGGAGTAAGTAAATAAAAATATATGTTTGATTTAACCATTTGTTTGGAGATCTATTCTAATCTAAGTTCATTAAATGTTTCTTTTACATTTAATTCACTTTTGTTCCTTCCATTCTATAACTAATAAGTTTTGTTTCCTAAACAAATGTATATTTGATTAAACTGCAAATAAATCTTTTACAAATACTATTCTTCTCTAAAATAGAAAATTATTTAATTTAGTTTAGTTTTCTTACAAATAATCTCTTATCTTATTATCGTTAATAAAGAGTTCTATTTTTTTACAGAGTTCAGTAAATGACAAGACAATGTATGACATTAAAAATAATGCTTCTGATTATTTGGCAGAATTACAGGAACAATTACGCTTAATAGAATACCAGGAAATTAAATGTACGAACGATAGCAAACGTACATGCGAATCGGAGTTTGCTTATGCTTATGAAGACTTTAATAAATGCATTAAAGGTATTTCAGTGGTACCAATTTCAACAGAGGGTCCACGAACTTCCGAAAATCCCGAAGGCTTTGAAAGCTCTGAAAGTACGCCAAGTGAGGAAATATTACCAGATGCGAAATTACCAGAAGAAGATATTTCTTTTCTTTCATTGCTTAAGTCTCGTATTAAATACCTGAGATCGCTAAATGGAAAACAATAAGTCCAGAAATTGGTCCTTAATTTTTCTGTAATTAAATAAAATATGTATAAATATATAAATAAATGAAAAAAAAATTAATTTGGTCAAGTTTTCATTTTTTGTCATAAATGGAGTTAAGAAAAATTCTAAAGCTTAACAAAATATAATAAAAAAACAATTAGAAAGGGGAAAAGACTTTTTTTGGGATGTCGGGAATGTTTTTTCTTCTTTTTTCTAAAACTTTAATAGTCGAAGTATAGTGATTGTTTGATTATCATAAAGCTTACTATTTAGATAAATCATATATCATATCTTTATTGTATCATATATTTTATTGCCATTAATATTAGATAATCCTTTAGCAAGTTCCCTTATTAAAATGAGAACGTAAAGAGATTTAAACGGTTTAACGAATTAAACGTGGAAATATATAAATTTATTCAAAGTTAGTATTTGTTCTTTGTGCATTTTCGTACAATATTATATTCGAAAAATTCTAATGGCTTTAAAGTTTTATGAAAAGAGGGAACATCTGTCGACGTGCCTGTAGTCAAATTCCGTTATTAACTCCGTCAAAAAGAGTACATTTTGAGCCAATTGGTTTCCTAACCTCAAATTTACCCTTTATAACAAACCGAATTTGAATCAAAAAGTCTTTTTACTGAATTATATGTCTGAAAAAAAATTTACGCAATGACCTTAAGAACACAAAATTAAACAATATAAAACAATATTTTTGGGTTTTTACAAGTAAATATGGTCGTAGCCTAAGGTGAGTGCAGGGTTTTAAGATGTTTAGATGTTAAGTAACTCAATTTGGGTTAAGAAACTCAAATTTATGATTATATACCTAAAATAAGGGGAAAACGTTAAACGAAATCTACTCCTATCGTATTGATATTTGTGATCAATCTTGAACAGCGCTTAATTTTATCGTACATTAACTCGTGCAAATTTATATCGAAAAAACTATCGCATATGGCGTAAATCCAATACATAACAGACTCTGTTATATCCAGAGAAATATACCCTTTGACTTTGAGAAATGGAACAAACAATCGGCCTCCAAATCTTACGATTTGATATCTCTTGTTTATTTCCTTTTGGACCACGTGAAGTTATTTGTTTATGCTGATAAACCAGCTATAATTGATGCTTCTTTGGCGACCGTGGAAGAACACCTTTTTTTATATACTATATTAATATATTCAACTATTGAGATTTTGAAAAATTGTAATCCTGTTTATTCAAAGAATAATAAAAACGTAAAAATGCAAGATTAATAAGAACAATAGTGATATCAAGAAGCTTTAGTCGGCAAAGTTTTGTTATGCAAAATACTGCACAGCAACTTTTAAGGAAACTTAATGTTTGTTCTGTTTATGCAAAAGTAATTTTTAATAAATATTTCTTCCTGAAATGTTATTTGTTTGCGTTTTAATCAGATGTTTTTAAATTTAAAGCAAAATTTTCAACTCGCTAATTTTTAAGCATATTCAAGGTCCTGTGCAAAAATTTCGTACATAAATAATACAGAGACCAAAACGGGGATCAAATACTTAAGTGGTACAATATTGAATACAATGATTTTTAATTTTTAAATGCACTTGTTCGATCGCTCTGCACTTGTTAAAACTTAATCAAATGATAACTTGACCAGATTCAAAAATCGAATGTTCTTTTAATACCCACATCCCTTAATGTAAGATAACTGAGGCGTTAACATTTCTACCCATGCAAGACCAAGAACACTTGTGTAGGTCTGTATACCTACAGACCTACACTAGACTGAAGATTGATTCATATCCAATAATGCTAGCTGGTGTGCAAGTTCATCTTTTCCCGTATGATGATCCGCTGTTAAATTTGTTAGCTGATTAAAGAGTTTACTTTTGACCGCATGACCACTAGCAGCTTGTCAGCTAAATGTTAAAAATTATTTTTTTAAATTAATTTGCTTTGTGTCATTATCTATTGATAAATATAACTTTGCGATAACATAAAAATATCATACTTTTTCTATCGGTCAATGTATTTGAATTTATTTTTAGCAAAACATTTTAAATAGATTCATTACATATATCGCATTGTTATAGGACATTACTCTTTACTACTTTATCTTTTTTTGTATTACAAAAAAAAATAAATTGCAAGAAAAAGAAATATTTAAAGATAAAATTAAGTCGAAAGTATAATTTGTTTGTTTGCTTGTTTGTTTTAAGTTTCTTTTTGCCTATAAAAGCCGAAATTTGGAAAACATTACCAACAGTTCTCAATTATTAGCAAACAAAAACAAGTCAAGACAATTTTTAAACAAAATGGGCTCTCATAGCAGAATTTTTACTCTGGCTGTTGCATTTTTATTTATGATTATAACGGTTTTATCTGCAAAAAATCCTGCTGTTATACAACGTAATATTAATGAAAATTTTTTTAACATGATTGCTCGATCGGGTGGCGTTGAACGAAATCCTTGCCTTCGAACTTATCGTTTAAACATTAAAGCAATAACTGACGATTATGAAAAGAATTATGATGATTGTTGTGCCGAAGCTGATAGTAAACGTAATGCAACAAATTTGAAAAACCTGAATTACCGCAACGATTTGGGAGTACAGTCAGAAATGTCCTGCGGTGACATACAGCAGTGCAAAAGTATGTCTGTAGTTGATAAAATGTATCAATGTTATGAGAATAAGGTAAGTTAAGGATGGTAATGGTCTTATCAAAATTTAAATTAGTCATTAATTAATTAAAGAAGTTCTACTTACTCTAAAGACAGTCAGGCGTCAAAGAATCAATCTTGCAAAAAAAAATTGTTTTAGTTTTTGCTTCTCTAATTTTGAAAGCAGTACAACCAATATTAAATATATAAAATGCCTACCTCGTTTGTTTGTCTGTGCTTTTATATATACCTTTCTATCAGGATAAAGGTTGAAATGTGAAACAAATTGTGAAATTTGTAGTTTTCCAAACAACAAATCTGTTAAGCATTCGTGTAGATAAACATACTTTGAGCTGGCCAAACAATACCAGCATAAATTTGGAACACCAAGAATTATTTCGTTTGTATGGAGTTCCTCATCGTTAGCCCCCGCAAAAACCTCTATTGGCGATCTTATTTTCGTTTCAATTAACTTGAAAAAATTAAATGAAAAAAGGTAACTTTTGTGAAAACGGGCCTTTAACGACTGTTCCGATTTCTTTTTAAGGTAAACGGATGAGCTTATTAGCTTCAGAAGTAATTTGCTTTTGCGAAATTTGGTTTTGTTGTCAAACAATAACAATGCAAAAAGAGGAGTTCTATTAGTTGTAAATTAAGAAAGAAACAATCATCTGCAGACCGTATAAACTAATGCATTCATTTATGTGTTCGCCTTTACACAATTTTACCTGCTGGTCTATGTTGTAGCTTGTCATAGCACATGCATTAGCGTAGGCCAATTTTAGTTTATTAAGCTTTTATATTTTTTTTAATATTTAATATAAATCTTTGATTCAAATTTTCAGGGAAAGGAAAATGTCAAGGGATTTCAAGTCATCTCAAATAATGCCTCTACCGAACTCGCTAAATATTTGGTAGAACTATATGGTATAGATGCTGATGAAAGTCGTTGTACAGACGAGGCCGAAATAATTTTTAGAACTCAAAACGATAAAGTCTATGATGACTACTCCAATTGCCTTTCTAAAAAGAATTTATCACCTAATCCAACTTCAGAGCCTACACAAAGCCCTAATCCAGTAGAAACTACCACTCCAGCTTCAGAGCCTACACAAAGTCCTAATCCAGTAGAAGCTACCACTATCAATAATTAATTTTACATTTTTAATTTTTATTGCCCATTATATCTATAAGATATTAATTGTTTATTATTGATTATATGATTTCTTATTATTATTACTTTATTTCTACTCTGAACATTCTTAATTCATTTAGATGATTCAAACGCAAAAAATATTGTTTCTTTTTGCTGATTTACCCAAGTTGTTTGTATTTTCTTTGTTATTGTTTTAAAATATAAATTATTAAAATATATAAAATAAAAAAATATATTGTGTTTTAATATAAAATATAAAAACTACAGAAACTTACTTATTATATATATTCATCCAGTGTAGATCGTAAATCCCCTGGGACGAATTATTCAAGTTTAAAAATATAAAGCAGATATAAAAACATATTTTAAAAATTCTAAAAATTTGATAGCTCTGACACACAAATGTTCAAAGATAATTAAAAAAATATATATGATGACAACTTCTTTAGAGGTTTTGTTACAGCCGATTTTTTGAATGAAAAATGAAACTGAATTAGTAAAATGTCGTTGGTCGCAGAGCCGCAAGCGAATTCCATATTCTTGAAACTCTGACGACAAACGATTTAGACATGATAAGGTAAGTATTATTAAAATATTAGTTCTTAAAGTGTTACCAAAACAAAAAATGTATTTGTAAGATACTCAGGCTTTCCACATTTCAGGACCTTGTAAAAATGAAGCCTTATTAGGTTTCAATTTAATAAAGTTTTCAAAGTTGCATTGCAGAAGTTTAATAGTGTAAGAAATCATATGTATATGTGATTTAAATCCAAAGATGTTACGAGCAATTTTCTACAAGCACTGTTTTAATCTGTTTAGAGTGGTCTGTGATATACCTGAATAAATCTCTATACAACAATATAGGAAGACATAATGACGCGGCTACTACACACTTTTTATACTTTGCTTGCTAAATATAAAGCTACGTTGTATAATTTCTTCAGAACACAATTAATTCTAGAGATAACATAATATATCTAATAATCAAATCTCTGGCTGTTATCTAAGTATAATCCTAATATCTTATAATATGATACAAAATCAATATTTTCACTTCTTAATGTCAAATTAAGGTTAGGAGAAGTCTGCGATCACCACATGCATCGAGTCTTTGAAGGATTTAAGTTAAGAAAGTTTTCTTTCGACTATTTCATTATTCGAAAGAAAGTGCTTGTTAACTTTCTCCTCTGAAAAATTATCACTAGCCAGTAACTGGATATCATCAGAAAATATATGATATAACACCTACAAAATTTAATCTTATTGTGTAAATCATTTATATAACTCATAAACTGAAGTGGTCCTAAAGTACATAAGACATCTGAACCATATTATTCATATTGGTATCTTTTTTTAAGAAAGGTCCAAATTAATTTGCAAGCTAATGGGCCGAAGCCGTATTGTGATAACAATTTATAACAAAGTATACTATAAGATAACGAGTCGAATGCTTTGCCAAAATCTAAAAAAAGGGGTTATGCGTTTAATTTCTGATCGTGATTAACTTCAAAACTGGTACTATGACGATTCTTTAACATGCTCTGAAAGCTGTTTCTTTACTAAAATCTGTAGTATTTTGCAAGTGGGATTTAAAATTGTAATGGAGCGAAAGTCTGAAATGAGACGAGGTGACTTAATTTTGACAATGATGATAACTTTTGCTATTTTCCAATTATCTGGAAATGTACAAGAGCTAATAATTATATTAAAAATGAAACACAATTGCTAGGTTATAATAAAAAAAATAATTTTTTTAAACTTTAAAGAAATTCCGTTAGGGACAGTGAAGTTCGTTTTTATATTCATCTTACTAACAGTGACACTTCGAAAGATAAAATCCAAGTCGTTTGTCAAGTTAAAAGAAGAAATAAAATAATTAGCAACTGGAGAATAATTTGAAATTAGTATTTACCTTATTTCTAGCAACTCCATAGTCTGTTAATTTACGCCACATTTGAATTGGAGTAGAGCTGCGAAAGTATTCTTAACATTTTTGTCTTCAAACGCATCGTATTACAGGTTACGTTTATTACGGCTTTTGCAGTAATTTCTGCGGTTTTCATTAGACGCATCTTTACAATAAGTACGCCATGCCAAATTTCTACGAACCTTAACTGTCGGGATCTCTGAAGCATTCATCCAACTGTGTTTGTTTTTTGTCTTTATTACGAAAACATTTTCGCAAAGAAACTTCGCTGTCAAAGTTGCTAGCAATGCAGATTTCAAAAATTTGTATTTGTTCGCTTACACACAATGTATAAACAATTTCTGAGAAGATGTTGAAGATAGCAATCTATATAAAGATTATTATAATGTCTTTACCAATAAACTTTTGAATTTTATACAATGAAACTAACGCATGACTTGAATTCATTTCGGGAATTTGATATTGCCGCTTTTTAGTGACAGAATTTCTGTCTGACACAAGGCTGTGAGTCTTATAGTCGTATTGTTTGCTGTCAGTATTTATGTGAAATTAAAACTGGTCACTTTAAATGTAGTCGGATTTGTGTACATACTTAGATAGGTATGTATATGTAGATATTTTTATATCTTGACATAAATACGCTTTATAACAATGGTTTGCTCAGGTCCCTGCAAAGGAATAATTATTATTTCTTTCCTTAAAATATATAGTTTCCAGTGAAATGGCTTTACTGAAGTTAATATTTCTATCACACACTTTAAGGTTAAATCCTTAAATTTCAAATCAATATTAATCAAATTATTATCTAAAATTGAAAAGACCTCGTTTAGTGTTGGCTTGAAAGAAAGAAAGGGCTGACTTACGGTGGGCCGTTAAAACAGCTATCAGTCCTTTATGTGAGGTATGAAAATTTCAAGTCATCTCAAATAATGCCTCTACCGAACTCGCTAAATATTTGGTAGAACTATATGGTATAGATACTGATTAAAGTCGTTGTACAGCCAAGGCCCAAGAAATTTTTAAAACTGAAAACGATAAAGTCTATGATGAATACACCAATTGCCTTTCTAATAAGAATTAATAACCCAATCCAACTTCAGAGCCTACACAAAGTCCTAATCCAGTAGAAACTACCACAGTTATAAATTAATTATTGCTATTAATTTTTATTGTCTATTATATTTATGAGATATTAAATATTATTATTATATTTTATTTTGTGTTTATTAATATATTTACTTTTTTATTAAAATATTCTTGATTTCACTAGTTGCAATAAAGACGTTAATTTTTCAAGACCAGTGACTATGCCTTCATCGCTGAGCAGCCCCACCGATAGTCAATTTTTTATCTTTGTAGTAAAAAAAATATTTCTTCGTTGGGAATCGAACCCACAACCCCCATGCTGACAAGCTAGTACACTACCTACTAGCCTAGAGGGGCACCTTAAGCTTTACAATGATAACTGGTGCAGGAATTGAAGCCGCTCAACTCATTTTTTCAGACGACACCGATTTTCACTCCCAAATTGCTGCATTTGTGTTTCTGAAAATCTTAGAGCAATTGTTGAGAAGCCTTTGCATTATCTACGTGCCACTATATAGTGCGCTATGTGGTCTGGAAACAGAGATTGGGCCGTTTTTTTCCGAACATGAGGCTGAAAACGCGGTAACGGTCAATGGATCACGCTATTGCGGGGTGCTGACAACTCGATTTTGCCTATTATTGACGACGTGGATATCACTGACGTGTGGTTTCAACAGGACGGTGTAACAAGTCACACAGCCAATGAAACGATCAGTTTATTCACGACAATCAGCAGTTAAGTGAGCATCCAAATCGTGTGATTTAACACCACCGGATTATTTTAATCAAATCGATTTCAACTTTAAAGCTCAAAATCTGTGCCAAAAAGTGAATAAGCACTTTGATGAAAGAATCGACAACCGTCAGGGTCTGATATCATTTTTCATTCATAATTGCTGAATTGTTTCTCTTCGTAATACAATAAAATTTTAATCATTTTAATCTAAATTTCTTGTTATATTTTATTTTAGAAAACAACAATTTTGTTGAAAAACCCTTTAGAATAGGCGCGTCTAAACGGGTTTCAAATTAACAAATTAAGATCTTTAGCAGGCCACTATTGAAATATTTATTCAAATTACATAGAGTGTTTTCTAATTTGATCAGAATATTTTTCTATCACCCAGCAGCTTAATCAAACTTCAACTTTTTTAACCACTAAAGATGACATATTGACAATTATTGTATCAATATTAATATTATTGTATCAATATTAATATTTTGTACAGTGTGTGTGTGTGTGTGGAAAAAACACTAAGAAACTCTACATTAGTGTTCTTTTTTAATATCCCACAAGAAGTGCAAAGTATTCAAAGATTCTTTACCGTTTGTATACATTTACCTGAACAAAATACAGAATACAATGCTTGATAACTGACGGTCAAGGATGAGAACGTACCGATCTTTTTTTTCGTATACTTTGCTGTTCTTTTAGTGTTTCTGCAATGATCTTAAGAACACTAAATGAGACAATTTAAAAAAATGTATTAGTATTTAAGCGATGCATTTTAAGTTTAATTTTTCTTGGTGAAAACAATTACAATTGAAGAAAAATTAGAAAAATCAATCGTAGTAATTATTTCAAATAATGACAATGAAATTGCAATGGTAATGAAAATATATCAAGTATGCTTTAGCCATATATATGCATACATACATATGTGCATAATGGGTGTCTTTTAAACGAGATAGAACTAACGAAATGATAAACGTCAAACGAAGTGTCATACTGTAGCATATTTTTGACATTTGACATTAATTAGTGTAATCAACTTATATCGCAAAAACGTGTTCTGGGATGAGTGAAACCAGAATAATATGCCTTTTGACTTTGATGAAATTTCAATAGGAAAGCGCTGTTTGATATATTGCGAACTAACGACTATGGAAATCGAAATTTAATGCTAATTTCTTTTGGAGAAATGAAACAATCAATTGGTCTTGAAAATCGTACGATTTGACACCTTTCACGTGAAAGTACTGAGTTTTGCTGGTAAACCAGCAACAATTGATACCCTGATGGCCAATATGTATGTCATATTCGTGACACACGTACGAAAATGCTCGCAAAAGTTGCCAAATATTTTACGCTTTATCAAGAACAGCAATATGGGCCATATGCCATGTGCCAAAATGCCATATGTAATTTCAATTTGTAATGGCCGTGAAGGAACACCCTTTCAACATAGTAATATTAAGTTCGATTTCAAGATGTAATAGATTTATTATTTCTATAAAATGCCTTATTTGCTATTTATAGCTGTTATTTATATCATAACAAATGCATTCCTATTTATTGATAGAGTAATAAAAGCGTAAAAATGTTAGATTAATAAAAAAAGATAGCGATACCAAGAAATTTTAGTCGGCAAAGATTAACTATACAAAACACTACAATAACTGCGATTATAAAGTGGCAATGGAAAATTTAATTAAATTTAATATTTATTTTATTTATGCAAAAACACTTTTTATTAAATAGTTCCTCTTAAAATGTTATTAATGTCCATATAAATTAAATGTACTAAATTTCAAATTAAAATAGCGAACTCGAACATTTGCAAATATTTTCAAGTTACTGGGCAAAAATTTCGCACATAGATCAAAAGGGGTGGAAAATCGAATAGGATAATTTTAAGTTTAAGTTAAGTGTAGCAGACCACTTGTGAGATTCATGTTGTATTATATATAACCTAGTGCAACAAATATTTTTGGATTTTGGTGTCCGATTTTAAATATGTTTTAAAACACAATATTTTATGGTGTCATATAAAAGTCATATAAATTTTTTCGTATGTAGGGCATGTTATTATCAAAATACTGCAACTTCTTAGCATTATAAGTAAGAAAATCTTTAAGTATTCAGTAATAAATTCTATTCTATTGCTTCATTATTTATAAGGCTCTATAAAAATAGAATGATTAACAATTTGTTTTAAGAAGTATAAAAGCTATGGAGTTTTTAATGAAATCAAATAGTTATTTAGACACATTTGTTAAGTGAATAAATAAAGTGAATAAAAATTTAATAAAAGTTAATATGGATTTAAAACAAAAAATAATATCATTAGCGTTGGCTATTTTGTCCCTCGCCATCATTTGTAACGCAAATTTCTCGACAGAATATGAATCCAGCTTAAGCGTTTTAAATTTAATGGCCCGCTCTATTGATTTGATCCAAAGAAATCCAACACGCTCAGAGGAATGTTTTAATTACTATATTCCACTAGTAGACAAGATTTTTAAAACGTATCGAGCAAACTATGAAGCTTGCAAACAAACTTCCAATAGTAAGCGCTTAGATGCCGAAGCAGCTACTTTGAGTAAACGCAATTATTTGGCCTTTCGTGCTAATAATTCTTGTACATTGTTAAGCCAATGCACTGAAATGGCGACGGCTGTAAACAATTTCGAATGTTTTATCAATAGAGTAAGTAAATAAAAATATATGTTTGATTTAACCATTTGTTTGTAGACCTCCTCTAATCTAAGTTCATTAAATGTTTTTTTTACATTTAACTCACTTTTGTTACTTCCATTCTATAACTAATAAGTTTTGTTTCCTAAACAAATGTATATTTGATTAAACTGCAAATAAATCTTTTACAAATACTATTCTTCTCTAAAATAGAAAATTATTTAATTTAGTTTAGTTTTCTTACAAATAATCTCTTATCTTATTATCGTTAATAAAGAGTTCTATTTTTTTACAGAGTTCAGTAAATGACAAGACAATGTATGACATTAAAAATAATGCTTCTGATTATTTGGCAGAATTACAGGAACAATTACGCTTAATAGAATACCAGGAAATTAAATGTACGAACGATAGCAAACGTACATGCGAATCGGAGTTTGCTTATGTTTATGAAGACTTTAATAAATGCATTAAAGGTATTTCAGTGGTACCAATTTCAACAGAGGGTCCACGAACTTCCGAAAATCCCGAAGGCTTTGAAAGCTCTGAAAGTACGCCAAGTGAGGAAATATTACCAGATGCGAAATTACCAGAAGAAGATATTTCTTTTCTTACATTGCTTAAGTCTCGTATTAAATACCTGAGATCGCTAAATGGAAAACAATAAGTCCAGAAATTGGTCCTTAATTTTTCTGTAATTAAATAAAATATGTATAAATATATAAATAAATGAAAAAAAAATTAATTTGGTCAAGTTTTCATTTTTTGTCATAAATGGAGTTAAGAAAAATTCTAAAGCTTAACAAAATATAATAAAAAAACAATTAGAAAGGGGAAAAGACTTTTTTTGGAATGTTTTTTCTTCTTTTTCCTAAAACTTTAATAGTCGAAGTATAGTGATTGTTTGATTATCATAAAGCTTACTATTTAGATAAAGTATCATATATTTTATTGCCATTAATATTAGATAATCCTTTAGCAAGTTCCCTTATTAAAATGAGAACGTAAAGAGATTTAAACGATTTGAAAAGATTTAAACGATGTGGAAAAATATAAATTTATTCAAAGCCTTCTATTAACAGTTAGTATTTGTTCTTTGTGCATTTTCGTACAATATTATATTCGAAAAATTCTAATGTGCTTTAAAGTTTTATGAAAAGACCGAACGTCTGTTGACGTGCCCGTAGTCAAATTCCGTTATTAACTCTGTCAAAAAGTGTACATTTTGAGCCAATTGATTTCCTAACCTCAAATTTACCCTTTATATATGAAAACAAAACCGAATTTGAATCGAAAAGTCTTTTTACTGAATTATAGGTCTAAAAAAAAATTTACGCAATGACCTTAAGAACATAAAAATTAAACAATATAAAACAATATTTTTGGGTTTTTACAAGTAAATATGGTCGTAGCCTAAGGTGAGTGCAGGGTTTTAAGATGTTTAGATGTTAAGTAACTCAATTTGGGTTAAGAAACTCAAATTTATGATTATATACCTAAAATAAGGGGAAAACGTTAAACGAAATCTACTCCTATCGTATTGATATTTGTGATCAATCTTGAACAGCGCTTAATTTTATCGTACATTAACTCGTGCAAATTTATATCGAAAAAACTATCGCATATGGCGTAAATCCAATACATAACAGACTCTGTTATATCCAGAGAAATATACCCTTTGACTTTGAGAAATGGAACAAACAATCGGCCTCCAAATCTTACGATTTGATATCTCTTGTTTATTTCCTTTTGGACCACGTGAAGTTATTTGTTTATGCTGATAAACCAGCTATAATTGATGCTTCTTTGGCGACCGTGGAAGAACACCTTTTTTTATATACTATATTAATATATTCAACTATTGAGATTTTGAAAAATTGTAATCCTGTTTATTCAAAGAATAATAAAAACGTAAAAATGCAAGATTAATAAGAACAATAGTGATATCAAGAAGCTTTAGTCGGCAAAGTTTTGTTATGCAAAATACTGCACAGCAACTTTTAAGGAAACTTAATGTTTGTTCTGTTTATGCAAAAGTAATTTTTAATAAATATTTCTTCCTGAAATGTTATTTGTTTGCGTTTTAATCAGATGTTTTTAAATTTAAAGCAAAATTTTCAACTCGCTAATTTTTAAGCATATTCAAGGTCCTGTGCAAAAATTTCGTACATAAATAATACAGAGACCAAAACGGGGATCAAATACTTAAGTGGTACAATATTGAATACAATGATTTTTAATTTTTAAATGCACTTGTTCGATCGCTCTGCACTTGTTAAAACTTAATCAAATGATAACTTGACCAGATTCAAAAATCGAATGTTCTTTTAATACCCACATCCCTTAATGTAAGATAACTGAGGCGTTAACATTTCTACCCATGCAAGACCAAGAACACTTGTGTAGGTCTGTATACCTACAGACCTACACTAGACTGAAGATTGATTCATATCCAATAATGCTAGCTGGTGTGCAAGTTCATCTTTTCCCGTATGATGATCCGCTGTTAAATTTGTTAGCTGATTAAAGAGTTTACTTTTGACCGCATGACCACTAGCAGCTTGTCAGCTAAATGTTAAAAATTATTTTTTTAAATTAATTTGCTTTGTGTCATTATCTATTGATAAATATAACTTTGCGATAACATAAAAATATCATACTTTTTCTATCGGTCAATGTATTTGAATTTATTTTTAGCAAAACATTTTAAATAGATTCATTACATATATCGCATTGTTATAGGACATTACTCTTTACTACTTTATCTTTTTTTGTATTACAAAAAAAAATAAATTGCAAGAAAAAGAAATATTTAAAGATAAAATTAAGTCGAAAGTATAATTTGTTTGTTTGCTTGTTTGTTTTAAGTTTCTTTTTGCCTATAAAAGCCGAAATTTGGAAAACATTACCAACAGTTCTCAATTATTAGCAAACAAAAACAAGTCAAGACAATTTTTAAACAAAATGGGCTCTCATAACAGAATTTTTACTTTGGCTGTTGCATTTTTATTAATGATTATAACGGTTTTATCTGCAAAAAATCCTGCTGTTATACAACGTGATATTAATGAGAATTTTTTTAACATGATTGCTCGATCGGGTGGCGTTGAACGAAATCCTTGCCTTCGAACTTATCGTTTAGAAATTAAAGCAATAACTGACGATTATGAAAAGAATTATGATGATTGTTGTGCCGAAGCTGATAGTAAACGTAATGCAACAAATTTGAAAAACCTTAATTACCGCAACGATTTGGGAGTTCAGTCAGAAATGTCCTGCGGTGACATACAGCAGTGCAAAAGTATGTCTGCAGTTGATAAAATGTATCAATGTTATGAGAATAAGGTAAGTTAAGGATGGTAATGGTCTTATAAAAATTTAAATTAGCCATTAATTAATTAAATAAGTTCTACTTACTCTAAAGACAGCCAGGCGTCAAAGAATCAATCTTGCAAAAAAAAAATTGTTTTAGTTTTTGCTTCTCTAATTTTGAAAGCAGTACAACCAATATTAAATATATAAAATGCCTACCTCGTTTGTTTGTCTGTGCTTTAATATATACCTTTCTATCAGGATAAAGGTTGAAATTTGAAACAAATTGTGAAATTTGTAGTTTTCCAAACAACAAATCTGTTAAGCATTCGTGTAGATAAACATACTTTGAGCTGGTTAAACAATACTATCATAAATTTGGAACACCAAGAATTATTTTATTTGTATGGAGTTCCTCATCGTTAGCCCCCGCAAAAACCACTACTGGCGATCTTATTTTCGTTTCAATTAACTTGAAAAAATAAAAAAAAGGTAACTTTTGTGAAAACAGGCCTTTAACGACTTTTCCGATTTCTTTTTAAGGTTAACGGATGAGCTTATTAGCTTCAGAAGTAATTTGCTTTTGCGAAATTTGGTTTTGTTGTCAAACAATAACAACGCAAAAAGAGGAGTTCTAGAAGTTGTAAATTAAAAAAGAAACAATCATCTGCAGACCGTATAAACTAATGCATTCATTTATGTGTTCGCCTTTACACAATTTTACCTGCTGGTCTATGTTGTAGCTAGTCATAGCACATGCATTAGCGTAGGCCAATTTTAGTTTATTAAGCTTTTATATTTTTTTTAATATTTAATATAAATCTTTGATTCAAATTTTCAGGGAAAGGAAAATGTCAAGGGATTTCAAGTCATCTCAAATAATGCCTCTACCGAACTCGCTAAATATTTGGTAGAACTATATGGTATAGATGCTGATGAAAGTCGTTGTACAGACGAGGCCGAAATAATTTTTAGAACTCAAAACGATAAAGTCTATGATGACTACTCCAATTGCCTTTCTAAAAAGAATTTATCACCTAATCCAACTTCAGAGCCTACACAAAGCCCTAATCCAGTAGAAACTACCACTCCAGCTTCAGAGCCTACACAAAGTCCTAATCCAGTAGAAGCTACCACTATCAATAATTAATTTTACATTTTTAATTTTTATTACCCATTTTATCTATGAGATATTAATTGTTTTTTATTTATGCATACTTAAGATTATATGATTTCTCATTATTATTATTTTATTTCTCCTCTGAACATTCTTAATTCATTTAGGTATCGAGATGTTTCAAACGCAAAAAATATTGTTTCGTTCTGCTGATTTACCCATGTTGTTTGAATTTTCTCTGTTATTGTTTTCAAATATAAATTATTAAAATATATAAAATAAAAAAATATATTGTGTTTTAATATAAAATATAAAAACTACAGAAACTTACTTATATATATATATATATATATATATATATATATATATATATATATATATATATATATATATATATATATATATATATATATATATATATATATATTTAATTATTTATTCATCCAGTGTAGTTCGTAAATCCTTTGGGACGAATTATTCAAGTTTAAAAATAAAAAGCAGATATAAAAACATATTTTAAATTCTAAAAATTTGATAGCTCTGACACAAAAATGTTCAAATATAATTAAAAAAATATATATGATGACAACTTCTTTAGAGGTTTTGTTACAGCCGATTTTTTGAATGAAAAATGAAGCTGAGTTAGTAAAATGTCGTTGGTCGCAGAGCGCAAGCGAATTCCATATTCTTGAAACTCTGACGTCAAACGATTTAGACATGATAAGGTAAGTTTTATTAAAATATTAGTTCTTAAAGTGTTACCAAAACAAAAAATGTATTTGTAAGATACTCAGGCTTTCCACATTTGAGGATCTTGTAAAATTGAAGCCTTATTAGGTCTCAATTTAATAAAGTTTTTAAAGTTGCATTGCAGAAGTTGAATAGTGTAAGAAATCATATGTATATGTGATTTAAATCCAAAGATGTTACGAGCAATTCTTTACAAACACTTTTTTAATCTGCTTAGAGTGCTATGTGATATACCTGAATAAATCTCTATACAATATAGGAAGACATAATGACATGGCTACTACACACTTTTAATACTTTGCTTGCTAAATATTAAGCTACGTTGTATAATTTCTTCAGAACACAATTAATTCTAGAGATAACATAATTTATCTGATAATCAAAGCTCTGGCTGTTATCTAAGTATAATCCTAATATCTTACAATATGATAACAAATTCAATATTTTCACTTCTTAATATCAAAGAAGTCTGCGATCACCATATGCATCGAGTCTTTGAAGGATTTAAGTTAAGAACATTTTCTTTCAACTATTTCATTATTCGAAAGAAGTCCTTGTTAACTTTCTCCTCTAAAAAATTATCACTAGCCAGTAACTGGGTATCATCAGAATATATATGATATAACACTTACAAAATTTAATCTTATTGTGTAAATCATTTATATAAATCATAAACTGAAGTGATCCTAAAGTACATAAGACGTCTGAACCATATTGTTCATATTGGTATCATTTATTAAGAAAGGTCCAAATTAATTTGCAAGCTGATGGGCCGAAACGATGTTGTGATTATAATTTATAACAAAGTATACTATAAGATAACGAGTCGAATGCTTTGCCAAAATCTAAAAAAAGGGTTTATGTGTTTAATTTCTGATCGTGATTAACTTTAAGACTGGTACTATGACGATTCTTTAACATGCTCTGAAAGCTGTTTCTTTACTAAAATCTGTAGTATTTTGCAAGTGGGATTTAAAATTGTAATGGAACGAAAGTCTGAAATGAGACGAGGTGACTTAATTTTGGCAATGGGGATAACTTTTGTTATTTTCCAATTATCTGGGAACGTACAAGACAGCGTTGCCAGAAGCTTTGAGAAGAAAATCATCATTTTTGTAATACAACATTTTATTTAAAAATAACAATTAATATATATTAACATATGTATTAAAATTATTATTATTTAAAGAATTTATGACGAAACGTGTACTTATGTTTATATGGCGACAAACCATAATTTCGCTGGCTTTGTCGTCATTGATCCAACAAAATCAGCGAAAATAAGCAAACTTAAATTTTTAATCACACATTCACCAACCAACTAATATAAAACTTAGAAAAACACTCAACTGATTTCATTAAAACAATAACGGTGTGTATTTATGGAAATAAATATTTACTTATATAAGAAAGCTTAAAGAACTATTACTATAATATATACAGGGTTTCATATTTTTAATAATTTCTTGGTCTATTTTTAAATTATAGCAGGAACAGTTTCTTATTGCTAAGTAATCTTTTGCATATAAGATACCTTCGATAGTGCTGTTATCTAATCTATTTCTATATTTAGTTTTGTTTAAATTGACTGTTGAGAATATTCGTTCGACATTTGCTGAAGAAATGGAAAGGCATATTAAGTTTTGAACAAATTTTGACAGCACCGGAAAAACTGGAATGTAGTCAGCATAAGTTATTTTTAATCATTTGCAGTTAGCTTTGAGCTAGAAATCTTTTGTTTAACAAAAACACCCAGATAGACTTCTTCGTTATGTAGAAATAGACTTTTGTTTTCAAAATTAAGTTCGTTATTGAGACTCATGTTCATAAATTCTGTTTTTAGAAAATTGTCTAAAATTTCTGAGTAAAGGTGTTGCAGTTCCTCATACATTCTATGTATTTCACAGGATGAGCTTTGAAAAATTTTGTTTACGTTATTTACCTCCATATTGTAAATACTTAAAAAAATGGTCAATCGTTCATATAACTCGAGAACCCGTACAACTACAGACTCTAATGATAACCACCTGTGATGGGTGCAAAAATATTTTTCGTATTGCTAATTACGTTTTGGACTATTCGCAATGTAATTATCTACTTCAGATGGAAGCTTAAGATAAGTATAAGAAGAGCAAAGCGCAATTGAATGACAAATACATTTGACAACAAATAAATTAGAAATTTCATTCTTAAATAATCTGGCAATGGAATGATTTTTGCCTGTCATATTTGGAGCACCATCTGCTCCAAATCCTATTAAATTTTCTTTGTACAGTATTTTGTGTTTTTGAAAATAACTTTTTATACAATTAAATATTGTTAAAGCTTTACCACTCTTCACTTCAATTAAGCCAGAAAATAAGTCTTGTACTCTATAATTAATAGTTTCCGGATTACTATACAAAGCGATTTTTTATTGCTTTTTATTGCATAAGGAAACTTTCTACTGATTCAGTATATTGCAAACGAATTAAAATTGGGTCCGCCCTAAAACGGTTTATTTTTGAATCAGAAATGGAGGATTTTAGAAATAAATTTAAGTGATCAGTACACAAAAATGTAAGGTTGTGTTCTGCAACAAACTCACTCCTCATCTCATCTGAAGGTAAAAATTGTGATTCAATTTTTGTTTGACTGCAACTTATACAATTCGCACTGCTTATGTGCTTTTGGGTTGATTGGTGTTTTACTAGATCCGCTCTGCCAAGAATCGAATTGCATATTGTACAAAAAATTTTTTCCTCACCTGATAAACTTGTTTTTATTGTTAACTACCTAAAATTTTTCAACAACAAGCTGATACAAAACTTAACTTCGCTATGTAGTACAATTACAATGAAAGTAGTACACACTTGAAATAAAAAAAATCATAATTTTTATAAATCAGAAATCATAATTTAAGAAAGATTATCATCAAATCATATTTTAGTTCAAAAATCATCAACAATATGATAAAATCATCATCAAACGCTGGTACAAGAGCTTATAATTATGTTAAAAATGAAACACAATTGCTAGGTTATAATAGAAAAAATTATTTTTTAAAACCTTAAAAAAATTCCGTTAGGGCCAGTGAAGTTCACTTTTATATTCATTCACCGTGACAGTTCGAAAGATAAAATCCAAATCGTTTGTCAAGTTAAAAGAAGAAATAAAATAATTAGCAACTGAAGAAAGATTTGAAATTGGTGTTTGCCTAATTTCTAGCAACTCCATAGTCTGCGAAAGTATTCTCAACATTTTTGTCTTCAAACGCGTCTTATTACAGGTTACGTTTACTACGGCTTTTGCAGTAATTTCTATGGTTTTCATTAGACGCAGCTTTACAATAAGTACGCCATGCCAAATTTCTACGAACCTTAACTGTCGGGATCTTTAAAGCATTCATCCAACTGTTTTTTTTTTGTCCTTATTACGAAAACATTTTCGCAAATGAACTTCGCTGTCACAGATGTTAGCAATGCAGATTTCAAAAATTTGTATTTGTTCGTTTACACACAACGTATTAACAATTTCTGAGAAGATGTTGAAGATAGCAATTTATATAAAGATTATTATAATGTCTTTACCAATAACCTTTTGAATTTTATACAATGAAACTAACGCATGACTTGAATTCATTTTGGGAATTTGATATTGACGGTTTTTAGTGACAGAATTTCTGTCTGGCACAAGGCTGTGAGTCTTATAGTCTTATTGTTTGCTGTTAGTATTTATGTGATATTAAAACTGGTCACTTTAAATGTAGACGGATTTGTGTACATACTTAGATAGCTATGTATATGCAGATATTTTTATATCTTGACATAAATACGCTTTATAACAATGGTTTGCTCTTGTCGCTACAAAGGAATACTTATTATTTCTTTCCTTCAAATATATAGATTCCAGTGAACTAGCTTTACTGAAGTTAAAATTTCTATCAAACACTTATAGGTTAAATCCTCAAATTTCTTACTACACCCAAATCAAATTACTATCTAAAATTGAAAAGACCCCGTTTAGTGTTGGCTTGAAAGAAAGAAAGGGCTGACTTACGTTGGGCCGTTAAAACAGCTGTCGGTCCTTTAAGTGAGGTATGAAAATTTTTTATTTATTATTGGAAAGCTCTCTTATCAATGAAGTCATTATTTGAATAACGATAACATGACTCTGCTGGATAAAAAGCTCATTTACACAAATTAATTAAATAATTCGGCTCAAGTTTATGCTTATTTAAATTTCTAACTTTTTATTAAGAAAAATAAAAATTATTTACACAATAAAATTTATTATTGATCTTAAGATACCATTAGAATAAGCCCATTTTAACGGCTTTCAGATCAAGGCCTTCAGCAAGCCATAGCAGAGTCAATATTTTTAGTCATTATCCCGCTGAAATATTTGATCGAATCACTTAGACTGTTATCAAAACCGATTAAAATTCTTTCTAGCACCCATCAGTTTAATCAAGCTTAAACTTTTTTAAAGTGGCATATCAGCAATTGTTGTATCAAAATACTTAAATATTTTCGACATTGTTTGGAAAAAATACTAAGAAAATCGACATCAGTGTTCCATACCTTTTGTGTACATTTACCTAAACAAAAAACGCTTGATAACTGATAGCATATGCTCTTTTTCTACTATGCATTCAAAATGAAACAATATATAGAAATATATACATTTCTACCCATGCAAGACCAAGAATACTTGTGTAGATCTGTATATAATGTAGATAAATTGGAGTTGCAAATGAAGTTCGATTCGTATCCAATGAACGCGTGCTTGTGTGCAAGTTCATCTTTTCCCATATGATGATCCGCTGTTAATTTTGTTAACTGTTTAAAGAGTTTACTTTTGACCGCATGACCACGTGCAGCTTGTCAGCTAAATGTAAAAAATAATTTTTTTAAATTAATTTGCTTTGTTTCATTATCGACTGATAAATAAACTTTGAGATAACATACAAATTTTATACAAAACATTTTAAATAGATTCATTACATATATCGTACCTGTTATAGGACATTACTCTTTTTTTGTATTACAATACAAAACTCTTTCATCGCTTGATAAAAAAAACCCAAAAAAAAATAAATTGCAAAAAAAATATTTAAAGATAAAATTAAGTCGAAAGTATAATTTGTTTGTTTTAAGTTTCTTTTTGCCTATAAAAGCCGAAATTTGGAAAACATTACCAACAGTTCTCAAATTATTAGCAAACAAAAACAAGTCAAGACAGTTTTTAAACAAAATGGGCTCTCATAGCAGAATTTTTACTCTGGCTGTTGCATTTTTATTTATGATTATAACGGTTTTATCTGCAAAAAATCCTGCTGTTGTACAACGTAATATTAATGAGAATTTTTTAAACATGATTGCTCGATCGGGTGGCGTTTTTGAACGAAATCCTTGCCTTCGAACTTTTCGTTTAGAAATTAAAGCAATAACTGACAAATATGAAAAGGATTATGATGATTGTTGTGCCGAAGCTGATAATAAACGTAATACAACAGATTTGAAAAACCTGAATTACCGCAACGATTTGGCAGTCCATTCAGAAATGTCCTGTGGTGGCATACAGCAGTGCAGAAGTATGTCTGTGGTTGATAAAATGTATCAATGTTATCAGAATAAGGTAAGTTAAGGATGGTAATGGTCTTATAAAAATTTAAATTAGCCAAACTAAAGAAGCTCTAGAGACAACCAGGCGTCAAAGAATCAGTCTCGCGAAAAAAAATTTGTTTTAGTTTTTGTTTCTCTAATTTTAAAAGCAGTACAACCAATATTAAATATGAAGAACTCGTACTCCGTTTGCTTGTATGTGCGTTAATTTAAAATTTAAAACAAATAATGAAATTTGTAGTTTTTCCGACTACAAATCTGTTAAGCACTCGTATAGATAAGCATATTTTGAGGTGTCCAAACAATACCAGCATAAATTTGGAGCCCCCAAAATTATTTCGTTTGTATGGAATGCCTCATCGTTTTCCCCCGCAAAAACCTCTACTGGCGAGCTTATGTTCAATTTCAATTAACTTGAAAAAATAAAACGAAAACAGATAACTTTTGTGAAAAGCAAAAAATTAGCTGTGTGTCCAATGGGCCTTTAACAAGTTCTTCGATTTCTTTTTAAGGTAAACGGATGACTGTATTAGCTTTAGAAGTAATTTACTTTTCTGAAATTTCGTTTTGTTGTCAAGCTTTAACAATGCAAAAAAAGGGGTTCTACCTTCGCCTTCATACAATTTTACTTGCTGGTCTATATTGTAGCTTCTCGTCGCGCATGCATTTTCGTAGGCCAACTTTAGTTTATTACGCTTTTATCTTTTTAAAATATTTAATTTAAATTTTTAATTCAAATTTACAGGGAAAGGAAAATGTCAAGGGATTTCAAGTCATCTCAAATAATGCCTCTACCGAACTCGCTAAATATTTGGTAGAACTATATGGTATAGATACTGATGAAAGTCGTTGTACAGCCAAGGCCCAAGAAATTTTTAAAACTGAAAACGATAAAGTCTATGATGAATACACCAATTGCCTTTCTAATAAGAATTAATAACCCAATGCAACTTCAGAGCCTACACAAAGTCCTAATCCAGTAGAAACTACCACTGTGAATAATAAATTTTATATTTTTATTGCCCACTATGAGATATTAATTGTTTATTATCTATACATACTTAAGATTATATAATTTCTTATTATTATTATTATTATTATTATTATTATGAGCAGGAACAACTTAGCGTCACCTAATGTTTTATTTTGTTAAGGTATAAAATAATACAAAATTTATTTTTTGACAACCGAAAATATTTTTCAGTTTTAAAAGCCGTTAGAAATATAAAGTTTTTATTTTCCCATTGTGTCTAGCCCCTTCTATTTCTATTAAATATATTTTTCAGAATAAATCTATTTAGGCCGAATTGAGTAACAATTATATACCTTATTTTGTTAAGGTATAAAATAATACAAAATTTATTTTTTGACAACCGAAAATATATTTCAGTTTTAAAAGCCGTTAGAAATATAAAGTTTTTATTTTTCCATTGTGTCTATCCCCTTCTATTTTTATTAAATATATTTTTCAGAATAAATCTATTTAGGCCGAATTGAGTAACAAACATCAAAGCATCCACAAATTTATAAGAAATTAAAGTTTTCAGAAAAATATTAAATACCTTGGGCGATATAAAAAGCTTTAATTCACTTACGGTGTACCGTTAAAGCAATAATCGTATTATTGGAAAGCTTAAGGTCGCTTTCCAATGAAGTTAATATTTGGATAACGAAAACGTGACTCTGCTGAATAAAAAACTCATTTACACAAATTAATTAATTGATTCGACTCAAGTTTATGTTTATTTAAATTTCTAACTTTTAATTAAGAAGAAGAAAAATTATTTACACTATAAAATTTATTTTTGATCTTGAGATTCCATTACTAGAATAAGCGCACCTAAGCGGCTTCAGTAGGCCATAGCAGAGTGAACATTTTTGATCATTATCCAGCTGAAATGTTAAATCGTTTAACTTAGACTGTTATCAAAACCGATTAAACAATTTTTTCTAGCACCCATCAGTTTAATCAAGTTTAATCTTTTTTAAAGTGGCATATCAACAATTGTTGTATCAAAATACTTAAATATTTTCGCCATTGTTTGGAAAAATTCTATGAAATTTTATATTAGTGTTCCATACCTTTTGTGTACATTTACCTAAACAAAAAACGCATGACAACTGATAGCACAAGCATGATAACATGATCTTTTTCTACTATACTGCTTTTCTTCCAGTGAATTCACATTGGGCAATGAGCTTAAAAACCAGTGTTCGAAAAAAACCAGTACGCTATCATAACGTACTGTTCAAAGAACGTAAACGTTTAACTTGTTTTTAGCGTTTGTGTAAGTGTACATAAACAAAATACCGTACATAATGATTTCTGGCTGGTGAGCACAAACACTAACACAACGTACTGCTCATTTTCGTAGAGTATTTTAGTGAACTTTTAATGTATATGTACCGTACATAGGTACAGTATACGTAGTGAACTTTTAGTGGTTGCGTTGAGTTTTTAGCGTATTTTTAGTGTACTATTTAGTGGTTACGTTGTGTTTTAATGTATTTTTAGAGTACATTTTAGTGTTTGCGATGTTTTCTATACCGTATTTTTTAAAGAACTTTAGCATAGTTTTAGCTGACTTGTAGAGTATTTTAAGTGGTTTTTAGAAATGCGTTCTGTTAATTATGTATTAATAAAAATTTTTAATTATTTTAAAATCTTTTAGAATTTAGTTCATTTAGTAAATAAGTCATTTGTTCTTCTTGAGTATAGTTAATGTTATGACTTGTAATGTAAGGATTTCTAAAATAAAAAATTTTAAAATATTAAAAGAAGAAGAAATAATAAATAAATTTGTATGAAAAACGAAGTTTATTTTCATATTATTATAATACGTAAAAAACTAGTTGACAGGATAATTGATAATTTTAAGTATTTGTAAAAATAATGTAATGTAAGACTAGGTGTTTTTCTTCATATATATATATATATATATATATATATATATATATATATATATATATATATATATATATATATATATATATTCACATTTTATGTTTTGTTTTATTCTTAAATCATTTTCAAGCCATCAAACTTCTAGATTAAGTAGGTATGTAGGCTTATAATCTATTGAATGAAACAACTAAATATATAACAATATTCTTTTTTTTTAAGAAAGAGTATCATGACAAATTATTGTCAATAAGAACTGTTTAAAATATGTAGGAAATGTCTATAAGCAGCGTTTTGCATATGTCATCAATGATCTTTTTTACATACTGGACTGTGGAGATTTTTTACCTGACATAAATGCGTTATTGGCATACGCAAATATAAAACTTAATAGTCTAATTATGAACATTAAATTGAAATATAAAAAGGGTTAACAGATTATAAGGATTCCTGGAATACGTGTGCACATTTATGCATTCTATTTTTGCAATAATAAAAAAACTGTATTCTATGATTTAGCTACGAAAAATTAAAATAAGGAATTCAAATTGTTGGTTTTTGGCGGTAAAGTAGAAATAATTATGTAGTGTCAAGTATAATTGGAAACAGATAAAAAAGTAGAAAAAAAGACAAAAGCCCTAGTTTAAAGTAGACTCATATATTTAAAGATTAAGAAACATATCATATACATATCAATTTTTAGTATTATAGTTACATTATCGTTTCTATTATAATTAGTAATACTATTACTCTTACTTACATTAATTTCTCAATATATATGCATGAAATAGTATAAAAGCAAATAAAAAAAAATTATTTCATTTATAAAAAATATTAACCGTCAATGTTTGTATATTTAAATTCTCCATTGACTCTCACCATCAGTATGTGTTCTACATTAAATGCAGTTAACCTATTTCGCTGATCGGATAAAATATATTTTAAAGCTGAAAAAACTCTTTCTACGCTTACTTGTGTACATGGAACTGTCAAAATTATTTTAACTAAATCTGATAAAATATTATTTTTAAGGCACCAATATTCTAAAATATTAAAATTTCCAAAAATTTTTTTTGGGTATTTTGTATTTCTACAGAACAAAATTGTTTGTGTACTGATCCCAAAAACTGCAGTACAGAACACTAACATAGCGTACTTTAATGATTTTTTTTCGAACACTGTTAAAAACACAAAATGGAACAATATAAAGAAATGTAAATATAGATCCATCTACATCTACAAGCTTCTGCAATCATTATTTAAGTGTCCTATAAACAATTCATTGTCATACAATTGAAGAAAAATCAGTGATAGTTAAATTGTTTGTCGTCGTAATAATATCAAATAATGGCAACGACATTTCAATGCTAATAAATATACATATTATCAATTATGCTACATACATATGTACATATTACTACGAATGTGTCTTGCTTAACTTTTAAAAGAAAATAATTAAGTAATAATGTAAACGAAATAGCTGTTAATGCTAGATACTAACTGCGTAGTTTTCTAAGAAAAAATATATACGCAACACAACAACAACTATCATAAAATAAATTTTGATGAAGAAACTTTAACAACATAAAAACAAAGACAAAAATACACACAGCCCAGTAGGCGCCTATACATTGAATTAATAACATAACAGCAACAGAATGTGATATAAAGAAAGTAGAAAATTCTTCATTTTTTTACACCTCTAGCGGACAAATATAAAACAGCAGACAGCATCTGAGTGGTTAGTTAGTTAGTTAAAACATAAAAATCGTGAAGTTAGTAAACTGTTATGTAGTGCCAACAGACAAATCTTACTGTGTGTGTAGTTAAAGTAAATAAACTTGTAATTAATTTGAAAACTCTAAAAACTGGCGTTATTTGTTTTGCAATAAAGAACCCAGTAACAACGAAACGTTTATAAAAGGTATAAACATAACAATATATGCATATGCATATGCATATAATTATTAACTAACTAACGAATTAACTAACTAACGAACTAAGAACAGAGTAAACGTTAAACGAAATGTTATACTGTAGCAACTTTTGGACATTTGTGATCAATATTCTCTATCAAATCATATCGAATAGATTGACTTCTGAACAATGCGTGATTTGATTTACATCTGCACCGACTATATAGTCATAATCAGATGGTGGTCAAACCACTTAGTTGATTAGACACCAACTACGCCCTAGAAGGCCTTCGGATACGTATATCCTCCAGTCACTCCTAGTAGCAATTTAGAAAGTCCGGAGTAGGCCGTGCCCTCACTCCTTGCTGAGGAGTTGGAGACTTTCCAACTTTTGGTCCAGAACGCATGAAGCTCTTATTTATCAAGAACACGCCAGCATTCATACTCACTGGACCTGAACCATTCATTGTGTTAATTTTAATGGTCCGACCCACAAACTCTCACGAGGGTCCGAAACCACAACCACCACGATACTCCCATATAGGGGCCAACCTTAATAACCAGTCAGAACAAATAGTGTACTCTGAGGCAACTGATTTCCCGTGGAAATATGTGGATTGTCCAGGTGACTCCTACTAGCCTTTGAGGGGCCTGGGCTCCCTTTTACTCCGCAAGACACAAATCTAAATGGAATAGTAGGTTCCAAAAAGACTATAATGTGCCCCCGGGGAGATTGACTTCTGAACAATGCGCTTATGTCTCAAAATTGTGGTCTGCGACGTATATGGAGTAAATATACATTATATATAATGTTATTACTATATATTGATCTGCCGTTTAAAAAAAACTTTGTCTGCTTAAAATATAATTTGTTATCATGCATTTATAGGTAATTTCAAGTTGTAACGACCGTGGAAAAACACATAAAAATATTAAATTCTTGACATCAATTATTGAAATTTTGGTCGATTTTAAGATGTAATAGATTTCTATAAAATTTTTTATTTGTTATTTATATCTGTTATTTATGTCGTAAAAAGATAAAGGAAAATTGATGATTGCTTTTATTAAATATATCTTTGCGAAATGATATGTACGTGTATACAAGACTATTCGATTATTTTTAAATATATTAAAGTTTTTGTCCATTAATTTCGGCCATAAATTATACTGAGATCAAGAAATGGGGATCAAAAACTTTAGCGGTACAATATCGAACACAATGAATTTTAATTTTTAAATGCATTTGCTCGATCGCTCTATACTATAAGTGATCAACAGGCAAAGTACTTGAAATAGTTTAAGTATTTCACTTGTTTACCAAACCAATTTCGAAACTCATGTTGTGAAATTGTCCGATAAAATTATTACTAAAATATTTTTGTTTTTGTTGTTGTATTTTAAATATATTTTAAAACAAAATAATTCATGGTGCAATATAAAAGTCATATAATTTTTTTGTATGTAGGGCATGTAATAGTATAATCAATATACTGCAACTTCTTAGTATTACAATTAAAAAAGTCTTTAAGTATTTAGTAATAAATTCTATTCTATTGCTTCATTATTTATTAGGCCCTATAAAAATTGAATGATTAACAATTTGTTTTCAGAAGTATAAAAGCTATGAAGTTTTTAATGAAATCAAATAGTTATTTAGACACATTTGACAAGTGAATAAAGTGAATAGAAATTTATTAAAAGTTAATATGGATTTAAAACGAAATATAATATATTTAACGGTGGCTATTTTGTCCCTCGCCATCACTGGTAGCGCAAATTTCTCGTCAGAGTACGAATCCAGCTTAAGCGTATTAAATTTAATGGCCCGCTCTATTGATTTGATGCGAAGAAATCCTACACGCTCAAAGGAATGTTTTAATTACTACATTCCACTATTTGACACGATTGTTAAAACGTATCGAGCAAACTACGAAGATTGCAAACAAACTTCCAATAGTAAGCGCTTAGACGCCGAAGCTGCTACTTTGAGTAAACGCACTTATTTGGCCTCTAGTGCTAATAATTCTTGTACTTTGTTAAGCCAATGCACTGAAATGGCGACGGCTGTAAACAATTTCGAATGTTTTATCAATGGAGTAAGTAAATAAAAATATATGTTTGATTTAACCATTTGTTTGGAGATCTATTCTAATCTAAGTTCATTAAATGTTTCTTTTACATTTAATTCACTTTTGTTCCTTCCATTCTATAACTAATAAGTTTTGTTTCCTAAACAAATGTATATTTGATTAAACTGCAAATAAATCTTTTACAAATACTATTCTTCTCTAAAATAGAAAATTATTTAATTTAGTTTAGTTTTCTTACAAATAATCTCTTATCTTATTATCGTTAATAAAGAGTTCTATTTTTTTACAGAGTTCAGTAAATGACAAGACAATGTATGACATTAAAAATAATGCTTCTGATTATTTGGCAGAATTACAGGAACAAGTACGCTTAATAGAATACCAGGAAATTAAATGTACGAACGATAGCAAACGTACATACGAATCGGAGTTTGCTTATGCTTATGCAGACTTTAATAAATGCATTACAGGTACTTCAGAGGTACCAATTTTAACAGAGGGTCCTCGAACTTCCGAAAATCCTGAAGGTTTGGAAAGCTCTGAAAGTACGCCAAGTGAGGAAATACTACCAGATGCGAAGTTACCAGAAGAAGATATCTTTTCTTACATTACTTAAGTCTCGTATTAAATACCTGAGATCGCCAAAAAGGAAAACAATAATTACAGAAATTGGTCTATAATTTTGCTGTAATTAAATAAAAAACATGTATATAAATATAGAAATAAATAAAAAAAAAATATAATTTAATCTAGTTTTCATTCTGTGTCATAAATGGAATTAAGAATAAATCTTTCAGCTTAACAAAATGTAATAAAAAAAAATAATTAGAAAAAAGAAAAACACTTTTTTGGGATGTCGGAAGTGTGTCTTCTTCTTTTTCTATTGCATTAATATTGGATAAGCCTTTAACAAAACCCCTTATTAAAATGAAAACGATTTAGACTAGACTGGAAAAATATAAAATTTATTTAAAGTCTTCTATTAACAGTTAGTATTTCTTCTTTGTGCATTGTCGCACAATATGGTATTCGAAAAACTCTAATTTGCTTCAAAATTTTATGAAAAGAGAAGACGTCTGTCGTGTCCGAAGTAAAATTTCGTTGTTAATTCCGATACTTATGCTTTACATTGGTATCTATAAAACTGCTGTCGTCAAAAAAGTGTACATTTCAAGCTAATTGACTTCTTAACCTCAAATTTACCCTTTATATATGAAAAACACCCAATGTAAATCGAAAAGTCAAAAATGGCAAAAAATATACGAATTGTTTTTAAGAGGAAACGTTGACAACAAACTAGTTGAAAAAATTGCTTCTTAAGAAACCTTAACAGAACTCAAACAAAATAGTGTGAACAATGTTGTTTTCAAAATTGAACGATTTTGAACGGTGCACTATGAAGCAGAAAGCACTCAATGGTCCCTGTTCGCTCGTCTTCTAAATTTACATTTTTTAAGTGCTTATTTCAAAGCACTTTTTGACATATTTAATTTTTAATAGACTGATGGGAAATTTTATAAGAGGGAATCAAATTAATGGTTATAATGGCAATTTGTGAGTATAGGAATGTAAATATGACAATAACAGAATCAACAATAATAAAGATATTAATAATGATAATAGTTATATTATTATTTAATAATAAAGTAGTAGTAATAATAATATTGTTACGTTTATACCTTTTTTAAACGTTTTGTTGTTACTGGGTTCTTGATTGCAAAACAAATAACACCAGTTTTTAGAGTTTTCAAATTAATTACAAGTTTATTAACTTTAACTACACACAAAGTAAGATTTGTCCGTTGGCACTACATAACAGTTTACTAAAGATGCAAGTCTTTACTTCACGAGGTTTATGTTTTAACTAACTAACGCAAGTATTGTGTTTGTGGGTGTGAGAGGAAAGGTCGGTATTTCCCCTTCAAACCGACCATTCCTCTCACATCGGCATACACAAGACTTGCGCAAGTAAAGTTGCTTAATCTGAAAGGGGCCTAACTAACCATTCAGATGCTGTCTTTTATATTTGTCCGCTAGAGGTCTAGAAAAATAAAGAATTTAATTTTCTACTTCCTTTGTATCACATTTTGTTGTTGCTATGTTACTCATTCAATGTAAAAGCGCCTGTTGGGCTGTGCGTATTTTTGTTTTTGTTTTTATGCTGTTAAAGTTTCCTTATTCCTTGAACGTTTAGCTTATTGAGTTCTTTTAGTGCAATATAATTACACACAACTTTTAACAGTTTTAAATAGAATTTTGGATGAGCTATTTCCTTTTATACCCACACAAAAATACACGATAGTTAATTACTTTACCGCTGTATCAACTTTTATTAACTTTATATCTCTACTACACAACGTTCACACTTAAACTCCCTTATCACTGTTGTATCTTCACACTAAAACTCTTTTATTGAGTTTCTAGAGGTCTAGAGAGAGCTTATATATTCTGTTTGCAGTGGTTCTAGCATTCACTCGAAAACTCGATGATAGCGTCATCACATATAGTTGTTATAATTTTTCAGTGTAGGTGTTTGTTTGGTTGTGTTTGTCTTCTTGTTTTGTGTTATGTTTTTCTGATTATTAAATTTGATTCGTGGAATTTTACTTAAGCATGTTGTTGTTTTGTGATACATTTAGTCATTTCACTTTACTAACTTTTTATATAACTTAAACTAAGCATCTCCGTTACAATAATAATAATAATAATAATAAGCTTATTAATTTAATAAAATACAATAGTTTGGAAGACATTTTAAGCAAATATTTTAAATAATTTCATTCTGAACGTGTTTGCATTGCCCAAGTGTTGTATACAACTTGACAAAACGTTGTAAAGACTAAAGGTATAAATAAGAAATTATAGCGGAGATAAAAGCTATTATTTTTATATGTATAGATTAAGGCACACTTATTATTATAAATTTTATATTTGACCTATATAATAAATATTTTAAGTAACAAATTTTGCGTCTAGATAAAAATAATCTAGTTATAATTTTAATAATTTAGTTATAACCAAAACTAAAAAATATTCTCTAGTGTCAACCTGATAAGAATTCAAATAATAAAATTCTGAAGTAAACTAAACAATCAGGCTTAATCTTATTTTAAATACTTATGAAAAGGGTGTCTCTAATTTGCAAGAAATTTGTAAAAACCTTGAATGTTTAGTTTTTTAATAGAATAGGGAAACTTGTGAAAATTTCCTATAAAAACTCACCGTAAATGTAATTCGGATTTGTTGATACCGAAATGCGATGAGTTTATTATAAAGCAGCTATTTGTTGACGGATTTTATAAAATAAATAATAACAATTCGTTGTTGCCATTTTTGGCCACGTAAATAAGTGGGGAAACATCTTTAGCAGTTATTTCATATGCTCTAGAATATTGTCCGTCTATTACATATCCCGAGAAATTACGCCAAACAAATAACATTTTGATAGAAAGTTAACTTTAAAGAAAAGCACTAATTTATATTAAGAAGAAATGGAAGCAAAAAGAGTCACGATTGATTGTCAATATATTGTTGAAGCTTCAATGCTTATGCCATTGATTTTATTTGTCCACTGTCAAAAAATGTTTAAATATCATATGCAGCCTTAATTTATCTTAAATATTGCAAAATATTTCCTGGCAGTTTGAGTTAAGCAATCAACAAAATGGCCATAACTTTAACATCAGTAATCAATTGTGGTAATTTTATTTAAAAATACCATTGAACCATTAGCACCTTTCTGATGACAAATTAGAAGCAATAAAGTTTAATTTTCAAAACATTTACAAATTAGCTGAAGAATATATAATTAATTGCAACATGAAAATCAACGCAAAAAAATGGGAAACTATTCCTCTTAGAGCTCGAGTCTATAAATGTAACACAATAATATAAAGAAACACTGGGAAGAGTTTGGAATTATTTATATCAAATTTATCAAATTGCAGCATTCCAAGCAAGGTTGTAGTTAAATAACAAACAAACAAATTTTTGAAAAAAATTTTGTATATTAAGCATCATGTGAAGGAAATACTTAAAAAGGCAAGAAATGCTCTCTTTTTATATAGACCATTATTTCACGCATGGTACATACATGAAAGAAAGTGTTTAAGAGCATGAACGTTATTTTACGGTCTCCACAAGATGAATATCTGAAATACATATCTAATAAGAAATCATATAATTATGCTAATATTGTAAGAATAGATAATATTATAATAAGCCTAATCAGAAAAAATATTATTACGAAGTTTAAAAAGAAAATAAGTATCAGTAAAAAAAGTAAACGAAATGACCTATTGTGTCTTTTTACAAAATACGTAGTTACTCCGAAATCTTATGTACACAAGTCTACAATGACAGGCTTATTAAAAACTCCATGCAATAATGTAAACAATTAGAAAACAAAACCTATTAACACAAAACAAAAAAAAAAACATAACAACCAAACAGATGTCAACACTGAATAACGCTAACAACAGCAGTATGTGAAGGTATTTAAGTAAACACCATCTGTTGGGCAATGAAGTAAGTAAAACTTTTATTAAAGAAATAAACGTAACAATACATTAAGGGATAGTCAAATTATAGAAAATAATGTAATACTGGCTCCTTATTATACAATTAATGAATACGTAATTAATCCTTTAAAAAGTTATTTGTTCCACCAGATTCATTTGTTCCACCTCGATAACAAAAAAAAATGCATGCCGGTTTTTTGCCATGACTATAATAGCAGTAAATTGTAATACAGCACAGTTAAATATGAGGTATTACACCTAACTAGGAAATCAATAAAATATTTAAAATTGACAAAAATATCTAATCCGAAAAAGTTCGGTGGTTTTCTGGATAAAAAGTATAAATATTTTTTTTATTTCTTAAAACTACTATCCTTTTTCCACTCATTGTTATAAGTTAAAATTGCTTATATACATGTTTTGAATAAAACATACGTACGCTTTGATTTCGAAAATGTAACCCAACTTTGTCTATTTCAGTTTTTACAAAAACATGAATTTATATAACTAAAAATAAATTTAAATACAAATTAATAACAACTAATATAACATAACGAATAACTGATTTTAATTTATATTGATAAGTATAACATATTAATTATTATAAGCAATAATACTGTTACGAAGTTTAAAAAAAATAATAATAAATAATTATCAGTAAAAAAGTAAACTAAACGACCTATTGTGTATTTTACAAACTGCGTAGTTTTCTAAGAAATCTTACACACAAAAAACAACAACATGTTTATTATAAATTTCACGAAATAACTTAAATAACAGCAAACAAAAACAGCTAGCATAGCAAAAAAAACAAAACACACATAGCCAAGTAGGCGCTTACACTGAAGGATGACAACCACAACAACATGGGGTGATGTTAAAATAAAATATAACAAGACTTTCTGGGCAAAGGAATTAATTAAAGTTGAGTCATCGTTGAGTAAGGACAACAAAGTTACCATCGTGTTTATTTTGTGTGTATTGAAGGTAAATAAATCGTTTAATTTAATTTAAAACTCTAAAGTGTTGTGTTTTTATTTTGCAATAAAAGAACTCAATATAAAAACACTTTTATTAAAAGGAATTCGCGTAACAGTACAGTAACTTGTGACACACCAAATGGATTATGGTCTCTTGACCATTGCAACAACAAATGCTGAAAACTACAAACTGTTAAAAGCTATACAATTCTATGATATTTTATAGAATGAAAATTAACAGAAGTTGACAACAGTTTTCATAGTGAGTAAAACTGTATTCAGCAGGAAATGCATATAGACTAAATTTTTTTAAATGTCTTCTTGTTTCGAACAAAAACAGAAATTAATTAAATTAGACTACAACGATAAAATTAGCATAGACTGTTGCTTTGTTGTCATCAAAATATTTACTTTTATATTCACACATAGATTCCATTCCTGTCAGATTGCAGTCGGTAGCCGGCTGTAGCCAATATGCATAATTGATGCAAAAAGTTAAGTGGTGATTTGGTCCACAATTTGCTTTCTTTCACTTTTACAAGCTCATTCGCCGATTCTATTTTGAGAGGTTTGAACAACAGTTAGGTTTAAGTCTTTAATACTCAAGGTTCTTCTGGTAGCTTAACTTGAATTTTTCTCTTTGCATCCAACAAGAACACACTTCTACCAATGACAAAATGTTTTGGCCATTGAAAATTTATCTTAAAGAAAGAAAATAGTGCAGAAATGCTAAACGACTTTTGAAAGAATTTTTTTTGGTTGTTCTTAAAATTACAAAAATTTTAAAATTCGATTGGAGCTGCAGCATGATTTTTAATAAGACGCTACCTAACACAGTAATAAAATAAGTAATAAAAAATAAAGTTATGTCTTAAATTTCGGAATATTTTACTCGTTATATATTTGCTTTATTTAATCACGATACAAGTGTAATTATAGTTTAAAAAAAAACCAAATTTTTTTACTTTAAAAAAGAGGATATTGAGATTCAGGATATATTTCACTTTAGGAGTTTCCATTCTTTCAGAGCTTTTCGGACATTCCAAACTTTCTAACGCTTAAAATGTGTTTAGAATTGTAGAAGCTTCCATGTTGGTCATTTCTTTGGTGTCTTCAGTGCTTTCTGGAATTTTTGAAACTTGAGATATAGTGGTACTTGTAGTAACTTCTGTACGGTTTATTCTTTCGGAGTCTTCTAAGATTTCAGATATAGTAACTAACATTGAATCAGTGCTGTTTATTTTTTTGGAGCTTTCAATATCTTCTGACTTTTCTAACGCTTGAGCTGTAGTTTGACTTGTAGTAGCTTCCGAAATGGTAATTTCTTTGGTACTTTCATTGCTTTCGGATAAAGCTCGGGTTGTGATAGCTTCTGTGTTGTTTATTTTTACAAAGTTTCCAGAATCTTTTAAGTTTTCTAATGCATAAGCTATAGTTTGATTTACAGTAAAATCAGTGTTGTTTTCGAAGTTTTCGATATCTTCTGACCCTTCTGACGCTTGATCTGTAGTTTGACTTGTAGTAGCTTCTTGATTGCTTTCAGTGCTTTCTAAGCTTTTATACACTTGTGTCATAACAGGACTAATAGTAGCTTCGATATGGGATATTTCTTCCATACTCTCCGATACTGCGGATATAGATGGAATTGTAGTAACTTCCAAGCTGATATTTGTTTCGGTGGTTTCTAAAATTTCTGTAACTGGTGCTTGACTCTTAATAGCTACTGTATTGTTAATTCTATCGGACTCCTCAAGAACGTCTAAAATCTCTGACCCTTGAGCTATATTTGGACTTGCAGTGGCTTCAGTGTTAGTCATTTCTTCGGTATTTTTTGGACTTTCTGGGCTGTTTGACCCTTTATCTAAAATTGATTTTAGTGTAGTTACCGTGCTGGTTATTACTTCTGTGATTTCAGGATCTTCTAAGCTTGTTGAAGTTTCATCTAAAGTTGACCTTATGGTAGCTTCCGTGCTGTTTATTCTTTCAGAACTTATAGGATCTTTTAGGCTTTTCGATGCACTAGCAACAGTTGAACTTGTTGTAGTTTCTGTGCTGTTTATTCCTTCCATACTTTCAGGGCCTTCAGAGCTGCTTTTTGATGCTTTTGGATATATAGTTGGATTTGTAGTAGCCTCGCTACCGTTCATTATGTCGGTGCTTTCAGGACTTATAGCTTCAGTGCTGTTCATTCTTTCGTAGCTCTTGCGGTTTTCAAAGTCTGCATCAAAATTAACTTCATTAGGTACCCCAGGTTGATTTATATTAACGTCGGGTTCTTCGGTAGGCTTAGTTTTTGAAGTTTGTATAACAGGAACATTATTAACTACCATGCATGTGGTAAAATTAGCATAGGCTTCAAGGCGAATTTTGTCGTATATAAGTTTGGTTTCATTAGTACATCTGTATTCTACATTTTTAACTTCACGCAACTTTTCTCGTAAAGTAGAAAGATATTTTGAAGCATCAGTTTTAATTTCATTTATTATCTCAATGTTTTCCATTCCCTAAAAATTTAAAATTTTTATTTAATTTTAATACTTTCCATGCAGACTTTATTTATGAATTTTATTAAAACTTCTAAACTCTTCCATAGCAGTCATGTATAAATTCCAATTAAAAGAAATTGCTCGCTTACTTACCATTTCAATGTAACAGTCAAAAATTTCTTCTACTGTGTCCATTTGTTTGCACTGGCTCAATAACATACAAGTGATACCAGTTATGGCTGCTAAATAATTGCGATTACTCAAAGTAGCAGCTTCGGTTTTTAAGCGTTCATTCTCGGAGTCCTGTTTACAAATTTTAATTTTTGCTTCAAAATTTCTGGTATTTTGATCGATGATTTTTTGAAAGTTATGGTTACAACTCGTAGAATATAAAGTTTCATTTCTCATCAAATCATTGAAATTAGTTTTATTACTTGGCATCTTTATATTGTATTCTTCTTGCGTAAGATCTCCATCGCTCGTAACAAATGTCATAGACACAGCAACTATCACTAATATAATTGCACTTCTTTGGCTGAAATTTGTATCCATTTTTGGTGAAAGTTTTCAACACTTTCTAGCTGACTTATTTGATGCTACTAAAATTTTATACATTTGCTTAGAACTTCACAAGTTCTATAATTCTTTGAAAATTAATATTCCAAAAAAAAAAAATTCTTATAACGTGCCATATAAACACAAGACTATTTTAGGAGGTTTTGATAAGAATTTTAGTCATATCTCTGTTTCTTCCCATATCTATTGCAGCACGAGGTGGCATTCTGATACCCTACGTACGACAAATAGCCAAGGAAAACTTTCTTGAAAGAAGGCTTTCGGGCAAGAAAAACACTTGCTTTTTAGTTATCTGTTGTATAGTTCGAAAAAGTTATCTTTCTGGCATTTCCAACATAGGAATGTTATTAAAGCGTAAAAATAGTATTACACGTTTCTATTAAGTATTTCCTTATTTAATATACTCGTATCATATGCAGTAGCGTAATACAAAAAATTCTTAGAAGTCGCAAGATAAAATTATAAAATATTATGTGATGACCTTCTTGGAAACTAATCTTAATTATAAATTAAAATAATCTGAAATATAAATAAGTTGTTTACTAAAAAGTCTGAATGGTTGCTGCTATCTGAATATCATACTTTTAGAATTTTCATTGATTTTAATTGTGGCAAAAGATTTAGTTGCACCTGGTACATAAATAATATAAAATTCTTATAATATATTAATACATTTCTTTAAATCTTCATTCAAATTAAGGGGTTCTTAGTTTTTGGCTGTCATCATTTGTTAAAACTCTTATATTTTATATACAATTTACTATTTTCGTAAATCAGAAAATTGTTCAATTGGATTGTTGTTAATATTATGCATTACGTGGGCATTTTTGTCAGCCCAGAGAAACAAGAAATATGATTTCAATTAATTACACAAAAGAAGGAAGAAAAGAAATCAATTCATAGCCTTTAACTATAATTTCAAGACTCTACTGTGTAGTTGTTTTTGCATCACTTCGACGTAACGTGACATCGACCACTTTGCTGCCCTGATAGCAAATAAGCAAATAAAATTTTACGATAAGAAAAGACAATTTTTATCTTTTAATATACATTTTATGTACAGAAATTAAAACACTTCCAACAGTGGCAAATCAGCAAAAATATAGTACGCTATTAAATAAGTACTTGTCCAGCAGTTCAGCACTACGCTGCACACCAAAAACTTATTGTTATATGCGCACTATATGGCATCTTATTGTATTGTATTGTATATTTCGTGAAGTTTCTTAAAAGCATGCTATTGTTATCTTGTGTATATAAGATTTCTTAGAAAGAAATGCAGTTTGTAAAACACGCAATGGATCATTTCCGTTACGTATTTACTGATAATTATTTTCTTTGAAAACTTACACAAAGCAGCTTTGTAACGAGACTAAATTTTTTTTAAGTGGTACAGTTTCATATTTAAACACACGCTCAACGAAAACTTAACATTGGTGTCAAAAAAACTGTATTTACTCGTCTAATAATCTCTTAGGTAATAAATAAAATTTGTATTAAATCATAAACAAGAGGTGCGTCCTTTAAAAAACGTTAAAAAAATGGCACCACTGAAATATAATAGGCAGCTGATCATTTGATAAATTTTTGATATATAATTATTATTATTTTTTTATTATTATTAAATTTTTTTATTATTATTTTTATTATTTATTTATATACATTAAAGTTATATTTCAGATTAAACTATCGATGTTAAAGAAACAGTTATTAAAGAAGTGTTCATCAGTCAATTCATTTTTTTATTGCTGAAATGCTAACATGACAAATCTTATCTTTATTATGTCGCTGTTACGTTCAATATATGTAAGTGGTTACAAGACGATAAATACATTTGAAGGCATTTGAAGGGATAATTTCGTGTAGATGAATGCTTCGAAAACATTCCCAAGAGAGGAAGTTAATAATAAAGTACTGTCTGCAGTAGTTGCAGTAAAGTTTGTCGAAGAAACTGATTGATCATGAGCTGGAATCTAACCCTTTCCAAGAAATATATACTCTATATTGATGAGATGATTAACCGCGAATGTTTTTAAACTAGATATCAACAAATTCGATTTTTGAGAAACTGAGATCTAATAGAGAGTTCTTCAATAAATTAAATATCTTACATCCACACAATCCACTAACATAAAAAAGTATAATTTTGTTTTTTGTTATTCCTTAATACTAACTTCCCCATTGATAAAATCGTATATACGATTTTGAATGAAACAATCGCACGCTTTGCTATCGAAAATGTGACTCAATTTTGTCTATTCCATTTTTTATAAAAACATTAATTTATGTTACTAAGCTAACAAAAAATAATTTGAATTAAAATGCCAAACATAACATAACAACAAACATAACATATCGAATAATTGATTATAAGTTATATTAATAAATATAAAATTTTAATTATTTTTAACAATAATATTGTTATGAAGATGATTTGTTTAATTTTTAAAGAAAAATAAATATCAGTAAAAAAGGAAACTTAATAAACTAAATGACCTATTGTGTATTTTACAAACTGCCTAGTTTTCTAAGAAATCTTATGCACAAAAAACAACAACATGTTTATTATAAATTTCACAAAATAACTTAAATAACAGGAAACAAAAACAGCTAGCACAGAACAAAAAAAAAAACAAAACACACAGCCAAGCAGGCGCCTACACTGAATGATGATAACAACAACAATATGGGGTGATGTTAAAGTAGATTATCCTTGTATATGCAAGAAACGCTTAAAATAACTATTTAAAGGTGACTTTCTGGACAAAGGAATTAATTAAAGTTGTCATCGCTGAGTAAAGACAATAGAGTTATCATCGTGTTTATTTTGTGTGTATTGAAAGTAAATAAATCGTTTAATTTAATTTAAAATTCTAAAGTGTTTTGTTTTTATTTTGCAATAAAAGAACTCAATATAAAAACACATTTATTAAAAGGGATTCGCGCAACAGTACAGTAACGTGTCACGCACCAAATGAATTGTGGTCTCTTGGCCCTTGCAACAGCAAATGCTGAAAACAATAAAACGCTAAAAGCTATACAGTTGTATGATATTTACCATAAAATTTATAGTATAAAAATTAAGAAATGTTCCTTACAAAACAGCTTCTACAAAAGTTGGCACTTCAGGGTTTTTTGTTTGGAATTTTTCGCAGCTCTTCTTCGTATATTCTTGCCACCACAATTGAAGCACATATTGTTCCAAAAATACTTTGCATATGCAGAACTATAAACTCAATATGCTTTTAACAATAAAATCACTTATATAAAATATACTTCAACCTTTAATTATTTTTAATTATTACTATTCTCTTATTTTTTCAGAATGAAAGATTTTTAACACTTGCTGCGGCAAGTATGTATACTTGATGCAAAAAGTTAAGTAGTGATTTGGTCCACAATTACCTTTCTAGATCTTACAGGCACTTTCACCAATTCGACTTTGAGAAGTTTGAACAACAGTTTAGTTCTTCAATGCTCAAGGTTCTTCTGGTAGCTTAACTTAAATTGTTCTGTTTACATCCAACAAGAACACACGTCTACTAATGGCAAAATGTTTTGGCCATTGAAAACTTATCTTAAAGAAAGAAAATAGTGCAGAAATGCTAAATGTCTTTTGAAAGACTTTTGTTTTTTGGTTGCTCTTACAATGATAAAAATGTTAAATTTCGATTGGAGCAGCAGCATGACTTTCAATAAGACGCTGCTGGACAATGCCTGTCACAGTAACTCTTAAGTAATAAAACGTATGTCTTAAATTTCGGAATACTATTTACTCGTTATATATTTGCTTTATTTAATCACGATACATATGTGATTTTAGGGCATTCCAAACTGCGTTTAGAATTGTAGAAGCTTTCATGTTGGTCATTTCTTTAGGTTCTTCAGTGCTTTCTGGGATTTTCGAAATTTGAGATATAGTGGGGCTTGTAGTAACTTCAGTACGGTTCATTCTTTCGGTATCTTCTGAGATTTCAGGTGCAGTAATTAACGTTGACTCAGTGCTGTTTATTCTTTTGGAGCTTAGTGTAGCTTTTGTGCTGGTTATTTCTTCTGTGATTTTAGGTTGTTCTAAGCTTGTTGAAGTTTCAGCTAAGGTTGACCTTATGGTAGCTTCCATGCTGTTTATTCTTTCAGAACTTATAGGATCTTTTAGGCTTTTCGATGCACTATTAACAGTTGAACTTGTTGTAGTTTCTGTGCTGCTTATTACTTCAATACTTTCAGAGCTGCTTTTTGATGCTGGATGTATAGTTGGATTTCTAGTAGCCTCGCTGCCGTTCATTATTTCGGAGCTTTCAGGACTTATAACTTCAGTGCTGTTCATTCTTTCGTAGCTCTTGCGGTTTTCAAAATCTGCATCAAAATTAACTTCATTAGGTACTCCGGTTTGGTTTACATTAACGTCGAGTTCTACGGTAGGCTTAGTTTTACCAGAGTATGCAGTTAAAGTTTGAATAACAGGGAAATTATTAGCTCCCATACATGTAAAAAAATTATCATAGGCTTCAAGGCGAATTTTGTCGTATATAAGTTTGGTTTCATTAGTACATCTGTATTCTACATTTTTAACTTCACGCAACTTTTCTCGTAAAGTAGAAAGATATTTTGAAGCATTAGCTTTAATTTCATTTATTATCTCAATGTTTTCCATTCCCTAAAAATTTAAAATTGTTAATTAATTTTAATACTTTATTTATGAATGTTATAAAAACTTTTAAACTCTTCCATAGCAGTCACGTATAAATTTAAATTAAAAGAAATTGCTCGCTTACTTACCGTTTCAATGTAACAGTTATAAATTTCTTCTACTGTGTCCATTTCTTTGCACTGTCTCAATAAGATACAAGTGATTCCAGCTGTGACTGCTAAATACTTGCGATTACCTACAGTAGCAGCTTCAAATTTTAAGCGTTCATTCTCGGAGTCCTGTTTACAAATTTTAGTTTTTGCTTCAAAGTTTCTGGTATTTTGATAGATGATTTTTTGAAAGTTTTGGTTACAACTTGTAGAATATAAAGTTTTACTTCTCATCAAATCATTGCAATTAGTTTTTTTACTTGGCACCTCTATATTGTATTCTTCTTGTGTAAGATCTTCATCGCTGGTAACAAATGTCATAGACACAGCAACTATCACTAATATAATTGCATTTCTTTGGTTGAAATTTATATCCATTTTTGGTGAAAGTTTTCAATACTTTCTAGCTGACTTATTTGATGCTACTAAAATTTTATGCGTTTGCTTAAAACTTCACAAGTTCTGTAATTCTTTGAAAATTAATATTCCAAAAAAAATTTCTTATAACGTGCCATATAAACTCAAGACTATTGTATGAGGTTTTGATAAGAATTTTAGTTATATCTCTGTTTCTTCCCGTATCTATTGCAGCACGAGTTGGCATTCTGATGCTCTACGTACGACAAATAGCTAAGTAAAACATACTTGAAAGGAGGCATTGGGGCAAGAGAAGTACTGCTGGAGTAATGATTGCTTTTTAGTTGGCTGTTGTATAGTTCGAAAAAGTTGTCTTTCCAGCATTTCCAACATAAGAACGTTATTAAAGCATAAAAATATTACACGTTTCTATTAAATATTTCCTTGTTTAACATACACGTATCATGAGCAGTAGCTTAATCCAAAAAAGTTTTAGAAGTCGCAAGATAAAATAATAAATTATTATGTGATAACCTTCTTGGAAACTAATCTTAATTATATATTAAATTAACCTTAATTATAAATAAGTTGTTTACTTAAAAGTCTGAATGGTTGCTGCTATCTGAATATCATACTTTTAGAATTTTCATTAATTTTAATTGCGGCAAAAGATTTAGTTGCACCTGATAAATAAATAATATAAAATTCTTATAAAATATTAATACATTTCTTTAAATCTTCATTCAAATCAAGGGGTTCTTAGTTTTCGGCTGTCTTCATTTGCTAAAACTCTTATATTTTATAAACAATTTATTATTCTCGTAAATCAGAAAATTCTTCAAATGCATTTGTTTAATATTATGCATTGCGTGGGCAGAGAAACAATAAATATGATTTATTACCCATTTCCAATTAATTACACAAAAGAAGGAAGAAAAGAAATCATTTCATAGCCTTAAACTATAATTTCAAGACTCTACTGTGTAGTTGTTTTTGCATCACTTTGACAAACAAACAAGCAAATAACATTTTACGCTAAGAAAAGATAATTTTTATCTTTTAACATACATTTTCTGTACACTTTAAACAGTGGCAAATCAGCAAACATATAGTACGCAATTGAAGAAGTACTTGTCCAGCAGTTCAGCACTACGCTACACACCAAAAACTTATTGTTATATGTGAACTATATTGTATGAGTATACGCATCTTATTGTATGAATATTTTGCGAAAATTTGTACAGTGCTGCTAATTGTAATTGCTGCGCCTTAAAAAACTTTCTTTCACTCACTTTAGAGTATTAAGTTAAATTAAACGATTTATTTACCTTCAATACACACAAAATAAACACGATGGTAACTTTGTTGTCTTTACTTAACGATGACTTAGCTTAAATTAATTCATTTGCCCAGAAAGTCGTATTTATATAGTTATTTTAAGCAGTTCTCGCATATACAAGGATGTTCTACGTTAATAGCATATTGTTGTTGTTAATATTATTCAGTGTAGGCGCCCGCTTGACTATGCGAAAAATTCACGCGGGCGTCAAAAAAATTGTATTTACTCGTCTAATAATCTCTTAGGGAATAATTAAAATTTGTATTAAATCATAAACAAGAGGTCCTTTCAAAAATGTCTAAAAAATGGCACCACTGAAATCTAATAAGCAGCTGTTTATTTGAAAAATGTTTGATATTTAATTATTATTATTTTTTTATTATTATTTTTGTATTATTATTAAATTTTTTTATTATTATTTTCATTAATTATTTATATTTATTAAAGTTATATTTCAGATTAAACTATCGATGTTAAAGAAAAATTTATTAAAGAAGTGTTCATCAGTCAATTCATTTTTTTATTCCTGAAATGCTAACATGACAAATCTTATCTTTCTTATGTCGCTGTCACGTTCAATATATGTAAGTGGCTACAAGACGACAAATATATTTGAAGGCATTTAAAAGGATAATTTCGTGTAGATGAATGTTTTTAAAACATTTCCAAGAGAGGAAATTAACTACAAAGCACTATTTGCAGCAGCTGTGGCAGAGTTAGTCGAAGAAACTGGCCGATCATGAGCTGGAATCTAACCCTTTCCAAGTAATGTATAGTCTGTATTGATAAGATGATTAACGGCGCATTTTTCGAGAAGGCGGTCAAAAATATGTAACTTTTGAACGGATCGTTTTCTTTGTCTGCTAGGTGAGATCATAGGCTTTCGTTTAAGGTATAAAAATTTAAAATCGACTGGTTAGAAAAATAGTTCTGATAGGTTTAAAAATAAATTCGAAGTTTTTGCTGATTTTTGGTACGAAAGTAAAGTATTACAACTTATTCAAAGACCTCGTTTTACATAGAGTCTTATATTTTGAGTCACGTTTAGAATTTATACTTATTAAAAACTTAAATTTAGTCAGGTAGGGCCAAGCTTTGGCCACTGTGAAATTTTTAGTACCAAGGCCAAAGGTTGTTTTTTTTTAAACCATTTAAGTTAAAATTAGCTAATTATTTAGCAAAAACATAAAAAATGTATTCATTGGTTCAAATTTACTTTAGATAAGGAAGTATTTAAGTCCAAAATAAATATAAATACTACTCGTATAAGTAAACTTTTATTGTAAATAGATTAACACTTTATTAATGTACAAAAAATTTTAAAAGAATGAAACGCATACAGATAACTCTTGTGTTTGGAAAAATTACTATTAATTAAACAATTTTAGTAAATATATCTTCTAAATAGCCTTGATTTTCACCTTCTAGAAGTAGTTCAGCTTCGACGTCTAGTTCAACAAAAGTAGTTTTCCAATTTTGCCGGATATTGGAGATATAATGATCTGATGTGCAGAATAAGATAACAATCAAGTCTTCATTACTACAATATCTAGAAATTTTTCTTGTGTTGTGCTCGCGAAAGAATCTATAGTCTTTGTTTCGTTTTTCTTGCGCCTCTTCAGATAAATCTCCTATTGGTAGAATATTGTGTTGAATTATTTGTTCCCCATGGTACAACATTTTATGAACTGTGGATGGCATATAACTCCGAGAATATTTTTTTGTTGTAAAGTATAGCTGTTTTTTTGCCGTACTCTGTTTTGCATTTATCTTTCTGCTGCATGCTAGAACTTATAAAATAGTATTGAATCTTCTTATTAGTTCCAAATCTACTGCTGTGATAGATGCTGCAGTTTCTGGATCTGAAAAAAATTTTCTTGCAGTGTTTCCATCATTTGTGTTCCCTTCCCCTTGCTTTGGCTGATCGATGATTAGGCCTTGTTCTAAATATTTTCCTTTAATTTATTTGTTTTTATTTTTGTTTCTTTTTTCGTCATTTTCTCACTGTATCGCCTAACGGACCAAAATCCAAATCATAACCCAATTTAAGAATATGCTCCATAAAACGTATTCTAGTATGAAGAGGGGACAATCCAAATATGCTGCTTTAAAAGTCTTATCTTCTGGAACTAGATGGCTTAATTGACTTGATGTCTTTTTGCATATAATACAGCTTCATGATGCTTTTGTATCAGTTAACTTTTCCACCAATCATTGTGAGATACATTTTAAAATTTACTTCGATTTTCTGTTCATTAACAGCAAATATTACAGGTTGAAGGTCTTCAATTTCATCTTTTATTTTTCGGACTTTTGCAGTTAACACATTTTTTGTTTCTTTTTTGAAAGTAAATTTTATTGGTGTGCAATATTTTGTTGACGAGGGTATTTCATTTTTCCATACTATTTTACAATCAGTGCAAATCAATTTAAAAAGCAAAGTACTTTTGTGACCTCCTAAGTTATATCAATTTACGTTATTTTAAGTCGGCAAAATATTTTGTAACCAACTGAGCATGACTTTAAAATTGACTAAAAATTTTTGTTTGCTTTCTGAAAATACGCATATTCATCTAAGCAACGTCTCTCATAAGGGCGTTTTGAAAAATAAATAAAATGCTTACAAAATAGCAAAACAGAAACGAAATTTTTAATTCCATTTTGCAAAAAATGTTCGACCTTGTGTCAGAAAAATTGTTCTGGTACTCACGGTCGGATCGTGCTGTGTATACAATGGGGTATAGACGTATAGCGGACATATAGGGCTATGACACAGTGCTAATGCTCTTACATTCCCTAACAAACTTTAGAAATTATGATCTATTTAGTAAGAGAATTTAGAAAAAAAATTGGACTTCTAAAAAAATTAATTTCTAAAAATCAAAAATCAATCAAAAACATTTCAGTTTTCTTACGCTAATTACGCTATTACACAAAGTTTGTTTCGTTTAAAAACCTTGTAAAACAAAAGAGTTATAGATGTTTAAAAATCAAAAATTTACCAAGAAAGTTCTCATTTTAGCAAAATACTGAAAATGCTCATTTTGAATCACCCTGTTCATTTTGATATAGTTAAAATAAAGTTTTAATTTTTTGGCTCCCGAGGTACACTAGTATCTACTTTCGAATAAAGTTTAAAATTTTATAATTGGGGACCATGAAAAAAAGGATTTTTGGCCGCCTTTTTGTAAAATCGTCCACTGTGCAGCGCATGTTTTTAAACTAGAGAAACTGAGATCTAATAGAGAGTTCTTCAATAAATTAAATCTTATATCTAAACAATCCACTAAACAACTATTTAGTGACTACAAAAAAAATAAATACAAAAATTTTAAAAGCACAAAACAAAATCTTAAAAATTTATTTAATCTTCCCAGCCATCTTATCTTATATATGATAACCTTGTTGTTAAAGATATAATGTTTTTTATATTTTAAATAAAGTCTAAATTAAGAAGATTTTTAAAATTGATAATTATTCAGTGTTATTTAGTGATTATTGTGTGTAATATGACTCATAAGACAAAAATCTAAAAATTTTGATCGCAACGCATTAACGCAAAAAGGCCTTAAAATAGTAATGTTACAACTCATTTGACTTTTAAATAATTAAAAAATGAATAGAAACAACTGCAATAAAATTGCTTAATAAAAATTGCTCAGTGTGATTCGACATGATTGAGCCACAATGAAATAAATATAAAAAAATATCAAACTTTTTATGAATTTTTAAACTTCTAATCATATTGTTATAACTAAATAGATTTAGTCCTGCCGAGGTTCACGTTTATTATAATTTCCAATTTTTTTTTAAAGAAAACTTATTTAAAAAGTATTCTATTGCTTTTTAAAGAAAACATTAAAAAAATTATCGGGATATGATTAAGCATTTTCTGGAATGCTGATGACGAATGTAGCGATCTTGACAAATGTTGTATCGAGTTCTCAGGAGAAATTTTGATATATTTCTTTTGACGCAATTTATTGTTTTTAACTTTTTAGCGAATTATTTAATATTGGTGTTTAGTTAATTATTATGGGTAAAGATTTGTATAGAGGAAACCAAAAAATGTTGTGCGTGGGGTGTGTTTTGTGCACATAAGAAACTTTTTTTTTTTTAAATATGTCAGAAATTTCTAAATGATGCCAAGGAGTATTTACGAATAACTCGGAAATTTAATAATAAGGTCCCAAAATAGCTCATTTTTATATTATTTTTCGTAGAACTTAAATACTTTTTAACAGTTTAACGCAGTTTTTATTGGGGATATAAATGTCGCGTATAACTAATATTTATTAATAAAATATCTGCTAGTAATAAATTATGTTTATAACGTTATTTTATTTCTTTAAATTAATAATAAAATTGTTACAAATAATCATTAAAGGTACTTAGTTCTTCTGGATTTTCAGAAGTAGTTTCCTCCGGTTCAGTTTCGGTTGTCTCAACCGTTTCTGTTGTAGTTATTGGTGCTTTGGATGTTTGAGGTTCTTTTATTGCTTCTGTTGCTTGAACTGTTGTAGCTGTTGTTCTTATGGATGTTTGAGGTTCTTTTGTTGTTTCAGTTGGCTGGTCTGTTGGGGTTTCTGGCTCAGTTGTTGTGGTTTTTGTAGAAGTTGTTGGTTTCTCCGTCACTTTGTCGGAGTTACCTAAAATACAATTATTGAGAGCAGCATATGCCTCAGCTGATTCCCTTTCATAAATGCGTTTTGTTTCGTTTGTGCATTTATATTCTTCGTTTTGAATTAGGTAATATCGTTCTCGCAAAGCAGCCAAATCCTGTGAGGCATTGGCATTGAGTACGTACATAGTTTGTATGCTGAAAGAGCCCTGAAAAAAAGTAATGCATTAATAAATTTGTAATTGCTCATCACATGGCTTTGATATGTGAATTAATTATTTTTACCATGTGTGGTTATATTAGAAGCTGTTGAGAGTAAAAACTTTAAATCAATAATAACCTGCTTTATATGCATGTATTGACCGAATGAGAATTACGATAAACAAATTACAAAACCAAAGATCATACCACTAGCAAAACTAATAATTCTATTATAATTATACTAAAATTATTAGCTAGCTCGTTAATTTAAAAACATACTTAAAAGAAAAAAAATAATTATAATAATGATAATTATATTTCTGTCTATTCTGGATAGCGAATTGAGACACTGAAATATTACATAGGAAACAAACATACAATTTCAAATATTTCAAATGTTTGTTTTTGCTTTCCATATCATATTAAACATTCCCTAACATAAACTCCTTTATTTACTTTTCAAATTTATCAAGGCGTATTTCGGAAGAGTCGTTATGGAATCATTATTTTCTGCGCCTCGTTTATTTTAAAAGATTTATTGATAGTTAATATACTTGTAAAATACATAAGTATAACCAAGATCTATCTATAGCACGCCCATTATTGCCCTTGAAACTTAGCTTGGCTAATATAACTCAGAAACTAGTCACTTGATTAATTAATGTTAAGGTTTTTATATCTTAAGTAGTGATTTGTCTTATAAATGACATTCTTATTTAAATTCACTTCAATTATTATTAAAAAAAAAAAACAACTCTTCCAACTCACCCCATTAATATAACATTGGAATACATCTTCAACTGATTTATCTTCCTGACACTGTTTCAATAAAGAGCATGTTGCTTCAGCTGCATTTGCCAAACCATTACGTTGTTCCAAAGTAGCTTCATCAGCTTTTACATTAGCGGCCTCCGATTCATTAAGACATGCCTTAAAATTTGTTTCATAGCTGTTGGCAATTTCATTTATCAATGGTAAATATTTATTGAAACAATTTAAAGAACGTGCTGGATCCTGTTTTAGGAGATCATTCGAACGTGCCATATAATCCAAAAATGACCAAACTCACTAAAACTGTTAACGTGAGCCAATAAAACAGTAAAAACTACAATTAAAGTTGAAGTTTTATATACGAATTTCATTTTGCCTACAACTTGCTTTCGTATCGAAGTTTAAAAAATTACTATAAGAACTATTTAATTGTTATACGACTTTTATACTTTCAATAAACAATTGTAAAGACAGTTTTTAATAAGAATGAATCGTTAGGCCTCTTTACAAAAACAAAAAAAAATACTTAATAATTGTTTTGATACTTGAAATATATTTCAATTAGTTTTCTATCTACAATAATGCAGGCTACTTTCTTTTAATTAAGGTACTTACGTCCAAGTTAATACTTTTATCTTTATTTGTTCATTTTATTGATTTCAAGAATACAAAAATTTCCAATAGCAGAGTAAATATTTTTTGCAGACAACGCTGTATATGACAGTTATGGCCATATCCAATGTTCACTTCTCTTCCTGCAGCATTTGCTCACTTACAGTGAGTATGAATGCGATACATATTTCTGTTGGCTTTCAAGTATTTTGGAATGATGTTGAAAGATTATATTAAAATTGAAAGATATATTAAAAGACCGTCTAGTTATATAAAAGGGGCGTTGAAAGAAAGTTTTACGGCATAAATTTTTAATAAAATTTCTTTATAAAAGTCTTTAACCACATAATAGTTAGTATTTGTTGTACTGTAAGATAAATTGGTATCCAAGCTCGCCATACATAATTTCAGTCCATTTTGTAGTGTGTCTTTGCTATTTTAATGTATTCTTTTAAAAGTTTTTTTTTCTTTTACTAAATTGCAAAAAACATTTCAAAGTGTAAATATTAGTTAATACGAGTATTTTTAAAAAAGTGTTTTATTTTATAAGAATGATGCAATAGTTTCTCCTTAACAATGACAAGCTGTTATTTATAAGGTTAACTATAAAAACTTAGGTGAAGCTATTGAGAATTTAATTTATAAAAATTGTTAATAAATGTATTTGGAATTCTGAATAATAAAAGCAAAGTTAAGATAAATAATATCAGCAACATGCAACAACTATTAATAGCTGATAGTTACTTTTGCTGTACTATGGAATGCCAGTGTTATAATAAATTGCTTCACATATTAACGATTTTTCAACAACAAGTTTGTCTTCTTAAATAAAATAAAACTAAAAATTTAGATTTTATTGTATTATGAATGAAAAAGGATATCTGGAAAATATCCACCTCGACTACGCTGACAGATGACGATTCTTTCATCAAAGTTGTTAATCACTTTTTGGCAAAATGGCTGTCACATCACGGATTTTGAGTTTTAAGGCTGAAGTTGATTCGATTGGCTCCGTATAGACTCTGTCCTTAATATAGCCCCACAAAAAAAAATCCTATCCAATCACACGCTCTAGCTGGCCACTTAACTGTTGATTGTCGTGAATTTATGCCATCAGAAAATTTGGTTTGCAATATATTCATCATTTCGTTGGCTGTGTGAAATGTGACACCATCCTGCTGAAACCACAAATTAGTGTTATGTACGTCGTCAAAAATAGGCCAAAATTGAGTTGTCAATGTATGCATGCATACGCATAGATCTGTGTTCGAAAATGTTGATATAGGTATTACGGAATCGGAAGCTCTTGACGTTCTTGGCATGAAAATTCAGTGTAATGTTCGATGTACTAAACACATTTTTCAAGTTTCTAAAGAAGCTTTCAAGTGCCTCGGTTTTCTAAAATAGTCCAATCTTCGTACTATTTATACCACCTATATCCGACCAAAGATGGAAAACAACTCTCATGTATGGGCCGGTGCCCCAAAGTCTATTTTTGAGTTGCTCGACCGCGTGGGAAAATCCATCACTTTCAATGTGGAAATTTTCTAATCGAATGTCCACAAACACTATTATCTCTTTCCTTCCCCCCAAAATTTAAACTTTAAATATATTTCTACTATTTTCAAAAATCTCAAAGACAATAAATTTGGCATTATTACTGCTGAACACAAGTTAATTTATAAAATTTTAAACATAGACTACAAATGATCCTATAAAAATAATAGATAAGATAAAACACGAGGAAGAGAAAATGATATTAAATAAGCTATATCTATGGTATCATAATTTGCTAAATGACTGAAATTTGCTTAATACTATGTTTATATTGTCAACTGCAGAGCTTTGTGGTAGGAATGGGCATATTTGAGGTTAGGAATTAATTAAATTGTCTGCCAAAGGACTGAAACTTTAATCTTTTGAACAAAGAATTTTAATTGTGAAAATTTACTACTTAAAAATGATGTATCACTTTGTAAAATTCGAACAGCTTTTCTTCGTAATCAAGTTCCTTCTGAAATCACTGTCCATAACTTAAATTCGAAGATAATGGTATTGTTGCCGACAATAGATCCAAGCTTGCAGTGGCGGTAGTGATGCAAACGTAGTCGCTACAAAGAAAATTGTTGAGAATCAGCCTGAACTATTAACCCGTCCACCTTCGTAGCAATTGGGCATCATCACAGCCACTTTCAACAATATTTTCCATAAAGATTTTTATTTTGACGCTTATAAACTCGTTGAAGAATTAAATCCAGCCGACCATTGTTTGGGTCGAACGTTTGTGAATTGGCTGTTTTTTGAAAATCTGAACGTAAACAACGCATTTTTCAACAAAATCATCTTAAGTGTTGAGACGATTTTCAATTTCAACTAGACGATTATGGAAACAAACGAATTTGTCGCTAATGGGCCTCACAAAATCCACAAACAATCTTGTAAAAGCCATTAGGTCCAAAGAAAGTGACCGTATAGTGTGGTTTTTGGTTAGGCGGCATAATCGGTGGCGGAAAATTAATATTCTGTTCTACCTAACCGTGATAAGCCATTTATTGTGGCGAAAATTAACCAATATTGATGGCAGTGACCTTTGATTTTAGCAAGACGGCACTATAAGCCATACAGCCACCCACACAATTCAGTTATTGCATGAATAAATTCACGATCGCAGAATTTATCTATTTGGCGATGTCTTTTGGCCACTGTGCGATTTAAAACCGCTGGATTATTTCCTTGGGGCCATTTGTAATACCGGGTGAAATGAAAAACCCAAATACAACTAACGCTTTTAGAAGATGAAATTCGGCGTTGCTTTGACGAGATAAGCGAAGTTTTGTTATAAAATGTGCTTCAAAATTTTATGAAATGAGTGTAAGTTTGCCATCGTGCTAGAAGGGGCCATTTACCCAAGGTCATACTCCACTATTAATTTTCATGTTTCTACTTTGTATTGGTATCAATAAAACTAAAGTTGTCCAAAATAACTATGTGTTTTAAGTCAATTTACATCCTTACCTCAAATTTGGTCACTCGTTACTTACTTCATCAGTGGTGTGTTTAATTTCCAACCAAAGGTTAACTTCAATTAGGTATTCAGATACTACCCACACTGCTTAAAGATTTTTTTGCAATTCAGATATGGATAAAATTTACAATTAACATGGAGATCACTGATGTTTTTTCTTGACTGTAGAAGCGAAGTGTCCCTAGTAAAAATAAAAATTATATTTTCGTTAACTTAACCTTATTCCTTTTTTTTAGTTTTTCATGACAATGAATTTTTATGAATGCGATAAATTCTAAATTATATTAATAATATTTCTATCCATGTCTATTTCAAAATAATAGCGATTGACCTTTATAATTTCTTAATATTTGCAAAAATTCCAAGCACTCCCCAACTTTTTTATGTCACTAGCCGAAAGGCATTTTTTTCTGTTGCAATTATGATTCTGCATCAAAAATCAATTTTAATAAAAATATTAATTACGTTATTTTCAGCGTTAGGATGCGATATGTTAATTCTAGACCATCCTATCCAAAAGAGGATGACTATAATATTTTAAGTAAAAATTTTCTCATCTTGTTTTAGTTAGAAAAGCAAGTTACTGGATTAATTATGTTATTATATCTTAAATAAATATTAAAAAACCACAAGGCGAAATGAACAATAAATAAAGAATAAAAGAACACTTAATAGAAGCAATAAAAAGCAAGAATTGGTAAATAGCAAAAGCTATTTGTGTTATACAAATGAATAACTATAAATTAAATTTCAAAATATTGCTGAAAACAAAAACATGTTTATTTGCACTAGATGTACAGAATAATTCAATTCGTGTTATTTTTGCAAAATACAAGTGTTTTATGAAACACTGAGTCAACCATTTATTTATTGCTGCAATTAATATTGATTGATTTCAATTAACAACAATATTTCATATGATCAATGAAACTTATAAACAATAAATGTATTGATTACTTATATTGTGTACATTGTGTAACAAGCACAAAGGCAAAAACAGAACAAAAAAACATTTAACACACTTAAAGGCACTTTCAATATCTAGTTTAATACAATTGAAATTCTAAGAGTTTCTTCCTTAAAATACAAAAACAACACTACAATTTTTTCAAATACGTACCTCGAAATCTATAAATATTTACAAAATATGCAAATCGATTTGAGAATTTGCACATTTACCTTCAATTCACTACAGCACTTTTTAAAATTATGTTATTCACAATCTGTTGTAAATGTGATTATTGTAATTAAACTAAGTTGTATAAATTCTTTTGGCAATTTTTTGCTCAACGTCTAACATTATTTGGAATCATTTTTAGTTAAAAAAAATATATTAGTTTTTAATAATAGATATTTTACTAAAATATTAGGAAATATTTAAATAATATTTTTATTTTTATTACAGAAAGAAAAAAGATCGTATAGAAATAATAAAAAAATAAAAAAAATAATATTTATTTCTAGTTTTAAAAAGTTGACACTTTTAGAAGTTTAAGAACAGAAACTAAAACACCATGTTCTCAATTACTAAGATTGCATTTGGTACACTATACAATTTACAAAATAATGTTTATAGTGAACAAAGATGAAATAACAATACAAAAATTTGTTTTATTTTTGTTCTAATATCTTTTCAAATATTTAATATTTGATTAGAAACATTTACATTTTGAAATAATTTTCAATTTTCAATGGCACAACAGTAGCAAAGGGGTATAAAATGCTATAGTTAGTTCGGCGAGCTTAGTATCCAATTTTGTTTATAGGCCTCAAGAGATTCTGAAAACTAAAAGGCCTCTCGCAAAAAGTCAAATTTTCTTTTCTGTACTTAATTCTGCATCCCCCCAGGGGCATATAAATATAGTCTTTATAGAATTCCACTATCTAAACTCAGTGCAACTGCGGAAAAAGGAAGCCCAGTCCCCTGAAGACAGGCAGGGAGTCAACTGGAAGCTCGTTCGTTTTATTCGCTGTGTGACATGTGGCACAGTACTATTGAAACCACATATCGGTGATATCCACGTCGTCAATAATAGGCCAAAATTGAGATATCAGCATCTTACAGTAGCGTTATCCATTGACCGTTATCGCATTTCTATCCTCATCTTTGAAAAAAACGAACCAATCACACCTCAAGACCACATAGCGCAGCATACAGTGACACGTTGAGCATGCAAAGGCTCCTTAATAATCGCTCAATATTTTCAGAAGCTCAAATAAGGCAATTTTGCTTGTTGACATACCCTGATAATTGAAAATGGCCTTTGTCTATAAAAATAATTATTTTTTGGAAAGACCAGCCAGTTGTTCCTGAATGAATTGAGCGAATCTGCGGCGATGTGAACTGTCGGTTGACTTCAATTCTAGCACCGGTTGAAGATTGTAAGGCTTCAAAGTCAAATCCCTACGCAAAATTCGCCATGTAGTGCTTTTGGCCCCCCAGGGGCATATAAATATGGTCTTTATTGAACTTCAACTATTTAGACACAGTGCAACTGGGGAAAAAGGAAGCCCAGTCCCCTGAAGACAGGCAGGGAGTCAACTGGAAGCTCCACTTTATTTCCACGAGGATCAGTGAACCCGCAGAGTTCATTATTTGTCTCTTTAGACATTTAATAGTTCTCTGACTGATCATTGAGGTTGGCCCCTATATGGGAGTATCGTGGTGGTTGTGGTTTTGCGGCCCCATAAGGGAATTATGAAAATTATGGTGGCCAGGATCATCTCGCTGTTAATAACACCCTAAGTGAATGATCCAGTCCAGTGAGTATTCTAGACATGTGTTCTGGACAGGAGTAGGAAAGTCTCCAACTCTTTAGCAAGGTGTGATGGTTTGCAGCCCTGCCCTGGAATCATTAAAGTTGCAACTAGGTGGTTCTGTTGCTTAGAATTATGTCTTCGGCTTTCTAGGACGCCTGTATGACGTTCCAAATTATACAATAGTGGTTTGTCCACCATCTGATTAAGGCTACATAGCCAGGTGCGGATGTAAAACAAATCACACTCTGTACTTAATTCTGCAATAATTCAGCTAAGACTGTGTTAAACAAATTTTAACAGATTCTTTGAATTCGAAGAAGAAATATGTGATTAATTAATTAAGAATATCTATGAACTCACCAGCTTCACCGGTAATTACAGATATTATAATGGAAGAGTTGCTGAATGCTACGACAGAAGGTTAAAACTTTAAACAAAAACTCTCGAGCAAATAAGTAGATAATTTATTTTACATACTTTAATAACTTCTACAGACAAATATATTTTACAAAAGAACTTGAAAAGAATGAAAAGTTAACATACTTAGAAGCACTCTATATTAGAAAATAAAACACATTATCCATAGACTGATATCAAAAACCAATATCCTCAAAGCGAATTATTAAGTTTAATTCCAAACACCCGAAACACTACATAAAAAAGTAGGACTGTATGGAATTTTGTAGAAACAGTGCTGTAAATTAGAGACAAAAATTACCACCTACAAAACGTCCAAAAAAAATAGAAAAGTTTAAAAAAAAATGATTATTCGTTTAATATGGCCACAAAGATTATTAAAGGTGTCATAAAAAAATTATAATAAAAAATGTATGCAAAAACGGATAAAAAAATTGTTACGGATGTGTCTTGTTTAAGTTTTAAAATAAAATAATTAAGCAATAAAGCGAACTACTGGGTATGTTGTTTACGAACTGCGTGGCTTGCTAAGAATACTTATGTGTACCATAACAAAACAACAAAATTTCTAGTTACAAACTGCGTAGAAATTTTATACACAAACAACAACAATTTGATATGCTGTTTGCTAACTGCCTGGCATGCAAGACAACAACAAACATGTATGCTGTTTGGCATCTGCGTAGTTTTCTAAAAAAAACTTATCTACACGAGAAAACAACAAATATTTTGAAATAAATCCCTAACAGAAACCTTATCAGTATAAAAACAAAAACAAAAATACACACAGACATACACGCGCCTATACATCGAATAAACAACATACAACAACTAAATGTAATATAAAGGGACAAATAGACTTTAAATGGACAAATATAAATGGGGCAGCGTCTGAGTAGATAGTTAATCAGTGTAAAATTAAACATCATCGAGTAAAGGCGTGCATTTTAAGTAAATTGTTCTGAAGTGTCAACGTTGTTTGTAGTTAAAGTAAATAAAATTGTTATTAATTTAAAAACTTTAAAAACTGGTGTTATTTATTTTGCAATAAAGAACTCACAACAAAACGTTTATAAAAGGTATAAACGTAACAATATTAAACGTAACACGTAACAGATCCTGGTTTTTCGGAGAGAATTGTACCATCAAAAAAAAATTTCTTGCAATAGAAAGGGAAATTAAAACTAATTAAAACTCTCACGGACATAAAGATGAATTTTAAAACAGAACCTGAATCTTTCTTTGGTGTTCGAAATTTGGGCATAAAAAAATAATATTAAATAGAAACAAAAACAAATAATTTTATGTACTAAAATATCGAATAAAAAAAATTAAGAAATTGATAAATTATGGCGAACAATTTTTTCCTGGAATGTTTTTATACAACTAGACTTTATTTTCATATATATTTTAAAAGAAATAAAAATTCGGTAAATATTTATCAAATATTTGAACGCCGAAAACAAGACATTTTTATTGCCATCGTAAGTGAATGAAAGGGGAAATAAAGTAATTATTTGCCATAAGTGTCACACAATGAATCACACAGCGCGGTTATTTCCCCAACTTTCATATAACATATTGAGCAATTGATAATTTTTGTATACTTCAAATCAAAAAAACAAAAACAAATAAAGATAAAAGTATTAAATTAGATTTAAGTATTTAATTCTAAGAAAGTATAGATTATTAACAATTTTTTATTAAGAGGCCTTCATTTCTAGTTAACTAGGGTTCATACAATTTCTATTAGGTATAAAAGTGATATAACAATTAAATAATTCTTGTAGTTATTTCTTTACTGTCGATACGAAAATAAGTTCTGTGCAAAATGAAATTCGTACATAAAATTTCGATTGTAAATGTTGTTTTTGCTACTTTGTTGGCTGATATCAACAGTTTTACCGCTTTTGGTCATGATTCAAATATTGGACTATTGAATTATATGACACGCTCAAATGATTTCCTAAAACAGGATCCAGCACGTTCTTTAGATTGTTTCAATAAATATTTACCATTAATAAATGAAATTGCCAACAGCTATGAAACGAATTTTACGGCATGTCTTAATGAATCGGAGGCCGCTAATGTAAAAGCCGATGGAGCTACTTTGGAACAACGTAATGATTTGACAAATGCAGCTGAGGCATCATGCTCTTTATTGAAACAGTGTCATGAAAATAAATCAGCTGGAGATGTATTCCAATGTTACATTAATGAAGTGAGTTGGAAGCATGTTTATTTTTTTTAAATAATAACTGAAGTGAATATAAATAAAGATATCATTTATAAGATAAGATTAACATTTAAATTAGTGAAGTGACTACAGTCTGATCTATGTGAAATGGGCCTGTTATATTAACGTAGCATGTTAAAAAACTCTAATGGATGTCGACTTAAAACTCTGTGATTAATTGTATCATTCACAAGCATACTAAATGCCGTTTACTATTTCAGAAACCCTTATCACTAATAAACAGAACGCAGCAAATAATTATTCAAATGGATAAATTAAAAAAACCAAAAACAAAATGATTTTAAAAATCTCAAATTTATTTTTTTATTTATCTTTAATAAATATCTTTTTTTTCTTTTTAACGATCTTTTTTTATATATTTTTTTCTTTTCGATATTTCGCTTTCCTTTGGAAAGCTTGTTCAGAAAAAAAATTTTTATTTTTGAAAACAAAATATTATTAAAATTATTGTTTTCAAAAATAAAAATTTTTTCCTAAAAAAGCTTTCCAAAGGAAAGCAAAATATCGAAAAAAAAATATATAAAAACAGATAGTTAAATAGAAAAAAAGATATTTATTAAAGACAAATAAGATTTATTTATTTTTGCTTTTCAAAAAATTAAGAAGAAGAGAGAAAAGCAGTATTTTTCTTTCGTATCTAATACTTTAATTTCTTCACACGAGTTCCCGAATAGACACTAATAATTATTATTGCTGTTATGATTATTATATTTCCTTTTTATTTGCTTATAAATTAACTGAAAGAAATCCAAGTGAAAGCAAAATGATATTTCGTGATAAGATTAACATCAGCACCTGGCTGTAAGCCTTAATCAGATGGTGTGTCAAGCCACTGACAATGAAAAGCAACGTCATTCACGCCCTAGAAAGCCGAAGACTAATTCTAGCAACAGGTCATTCCTAGCTGCAATTTCAGCGGTTCCAAAGCAGGGTTGCAAACCACTACTCCTTTCTAAACAGCTGGAGACTATCCAACTTCTGGTCGAGAATGCATGAAGCTTAATATAATTAAGAACACGACGGCATTCATAATCACTGGACTTGGACCACTCATTGTGTTCATTGTGAACAATCCGTCCCACAAACTTAAACGAGGGCCTAGAAACACACAGCCACCATGAGACTTCCACCTCAATAATCAGTCAGAGAACAGCTAAAAGGCTAAAAAGACAACTAGCGGAACTCTGGGGCTTTACTGATTCCCGTGGAAATATAGTGGATTTTCCAGTTGGCTCCTTGCTAGCCTGTTAGGGGACTGGGCTCCCTTTTACCCCCGCAAGACAGAAGTCTAGATGATTGTGTGATCCATAAAGACTTATAAATGTGCCCCCTTGGGGAGCAAAATGATAAATAAGTATAATTATGACAGAATTTCGTATTTTGTCTGACCTGTGATATGTGTGCTTTTTAAATTCTATATCAAAATTTTTATTCGGCCAATAAATTCTTTAAACATAAAAAGCAATAAACTATTTTTATCCTTCTTCGGTCCATTATGACTTCAGAAATTAAATAGACTATGGAACATAATTATAAAATATTTTACTTTAGTTTTTTTAAACTTAACAGCTACTTATGGGACAACAATGGATGTAAATCAATAAAATATTCACCCATATCCCCATCAATTAAATATTATTTGTTTTTTTTATCAAAAAATCCTTAAACTGTAAAGAGATATACGTGTCATTATCTGGAGCAATGGTTAAATTGAATTCATGTTCAGCATATATTTTATACTTTAAAAAATCCAAAATAAATTTTAAAATATTCCTTAAATAAATATTCGTTTTCTCTTTCAGGGCAGTTCTAGCCTACAAACAATGTATATCATTAATGCTAATGCGTCACAGGATTTGGCTGCTCTGCGACAGCAATATTACCTAATTCAAAACGAAGAATACAAATGTACAAATGAAACAAAACGCATTTACGAAAAAGAATCAGCTGAGGCATATGCTGCTCTTAATATCTGTATTTTAGGTAACTCCGACATGGTGACGGAAAAACCAACAATTTCTACAAAAACCACAACAGTTGAAACAACAAAAGGACCTCAAACATCCAAAAGACCAGCAACTGCGAGAGGCCAATCAACAGAAGCAACAAAGCAACCTCAAACATCCACCTGAGGCAACCGAAATTAAACCAGAGGAAACTACTTCTGAAAATCCAGAGGAACTGAGTACTTTCAACGATTATTTCTATTAATTTACTTATTATTAAAAATTTTGTTACTATTAAAAATTAATTAATTTAAATGCATGGATCATCATTGAACTTGGAAGAAACAAAAGAAGTTATAAATATATCTTATTGCTACCCGAAGTTTTATTAAAAGTATGAAATTTATTTTTGGTATTGGCTTTGAAGATCCTTTTTATTTGCGACTTAGTTGTTTGTTATATTTGACATATTACAATATCCACTTGTTTTTAAACTTCTTTTCAAGGAGCTGTTAAAACATTTTAAGTCTGATGAAAAACAAAAATGACAAGCTTTACAAAAACTTACATGTATAAGATGGCCTAATTTAGGATCGCATTGTATCGTGCTTTAAAAATCTGAAAACTCAAGCTGAGGATTAAATCCGACCTAAATATTTTAAATTTATTCTCACAATATTTTTTCACCCTTTTTAGGGCATTAGTAATTCAGAATATGTGATATATACTGCTAATCTTACAATAATTCATTTAAAACTATTCATGTGATAAATAACATGAAAATTCGAACTCAGAACTTCAAACGAAATTTGTTAATTTTGAAAAAAAAAAATTTTTTAAGGCAAAAATTATATGATATGATGTATGTCCACATGAAAATAATAATAATCGAAATCGAAATAATGTGAAAGTATTTGTTAATTCCTTAAGAATACATAAACTATAATAACAAATTCGTTTGGAAACCGCTTAATAATTTTAGATTAGGCTGAAGCTCGTAATTGTATGTGGCTAATTTTAAATTGTAAAGAACCTGTAGAAACATACTACATTATAATGCGTGGGCGAATTTGAGGTCAGAAAGTAAATTTTCTTAAGCCCACAATTTTTTCGATAACTTCAGCTTTATTAACACAAATGTAAAGTAGAAATGGAGTAAGTCGTCTGGCAAATGTCCATCTCTATAACGTAGGCAGACATTCGCTCTTTTAATAAAATTTTGCAGCAAATTTTGCAATAAAGCCTGGCTTATTTCATCCATGGAGCGTCGTATTTCATCTTTCAGAGTGGCAGTTATTTGTTGGTTGTTAACTTAAACCTGGTCTTTTAAATGGCCTCAGAGGAAATAATCCAGAGGCCTTCAACCAAAAGAACGAGACGGGCAAGTGGCATTTCCAAATTGAAAAAGAATGCGACCGGGAAATTTCTCATGTTATAACTGAATTCTGGCTGTGTGGCGCCGTCTTGCTGAAACCACACGTCTCTGATATCAACATTAACCAACTGTTTATGGCTACAGTTGGCTAATGTTAATTTGGTTATCACGGTTTTTAGCGCAGAGAATTCACGGTGAGGACGTTTTCTTCCCTATTTTCGAAAAAAATAGCATCCGTTTTTGTCGCCTGACCATAAATCGCTTTTCCAGGAGTGTTTGTGAATTTTGTGAGCCCTACATGTGACAAGGTTGTTTATTTGTTTACACAGCCGGCTAATTGAAAATAAGCCTCATCACTAAAGATAATTTTGTTTAAAACTGCGTTAATTTCGTGCTGTTCACAAATGTTCGACGCAAACAATGGTCAGTTGGCTTTAATTCTTGAGGCAGTTAAACTTTATAAGCCTGAAAATGAAAATCTTTATACAAAATGTTACGCAAAGTGGCTCTGGTGATTTCCAATTGTAGCGAACGTCGACTAGTTGATGTTCCAGGCTCATTCCTAATACTTTGCTGTTCAGTGGTTATATTTGCATCACTACGGCCATTACAATACCGTGAGCCTAAAATTTGGTGATAAGTGGTCTCAGAAGGAAGCTGATTATGAGCAAAACCAGCTTGAATTTCACAAAGTGACACAGTAATGTTCCACGCTTAAAATTTTCCAACTTTTTGCTAATTAAATGTCAAAGGATAAACGCTCAATTCTTGTTTTTTTTCTCTTATTTTATTTATTGTATCTTCGATGTAATCGAACTAACAATAATTACTCATATCTTAGTTCTAATAATAAAAATCAAGCCCAGCCAGTGCCAGACAAAATTCAGTATGCTTCAGGCTGACTGCTATTATCAGCGGGTCATCCTTCTGATGTTTGAGCGAGAGAAGCAGTATCCCTCCTTTTTAGTCTAATGTAACCACTATCATTAAGTATGTTATGGGCCAGTGGATTTGGATGTATTTCGAGTTTCTTTAAATATGTTACTGCATGTTTCACTATTTCTGCCCTAACTGATGGCACGTTTAAGTCCTTATGGATATTTGAGTTTTTTATGTACCAGGGAGCATTTGTGATCAGTCGTAGTATCTTATTTTGGCGTCTTTGAATTTTTTCTATATTGCTAGCTGAGGCAGTGCCCCATAACTGGATTCCATAAAACCAGATTGGCTTCAGGATCGACTTGTAAAGTAGAAGTTTGCAATCCAAGCTAAGAGTAGAGTTTCTGCCAATAAGCCAGTTTAATTGGACGGCTTTCAACTTCATTTGTGCTAACTTGGATTCTATGTGGCCTTTCCATGTGAGGCGCCGATCAAGATGCATACCAAGGTATTTGACCTCTGTAAGTTGTGGTATTATTTGGTTATTTATGCGAATGGGGGGGCATGAGTCCCTTCGCAGTGTGAACGTTATATGTGCACATTTTTGTACATTCACCTTTATTTTCCATCTCTTCAACCATTTTTCCAAATTAACTATGTGGTCTTGTAAGTATCGTGATGCTGCTTGGGGATTTTCGTGTTTGCTTAAGAAAGCCGTGTCGTCAGCAAATGTTGATGTATGTACTCGGTTATCAGTTGGCATGTCTGAAGAATACAGTCTATATAGGATAGGTCCCAAAATACTACCTTGGGGAACTCCGGCCTCAATCAGCTGTGGAGAGCTTAAAAAGTCTCCTTCTCTCAAAGTAAACTTACGATCACTTAGATAACTCTCTAGCAATTTATAGTAATTTCCAGGCAAATTTAGCTTAAACTTATATTTCAAGCCTTTATGCCATACTTTATCGAATGCTTGAGACAAGTCTATGAAAAGTGCCGAACAATATTTTCTTTCTTCAAACGTCTTTTTGACCAAATTCACTAACCTGTGTGTTTGTTCAACTGTACTATGCTTTTTTTCTTAATCCAAATTGATGGTTCGGGATACATCCTATCTCGCCTAGAATTGAGTTCATCTTAGAAATTAAAATCCATTCGAATAGCTTTGACAAGTTTGATAAAAGGCTTATGGGTCTATATAATTCTATTTTTGTATGATCCTTTCCTGGTTTAGGAATCATAGTAATCAAAGAAATCTTCCAATTCGAAGGAAAATATTCAAGACGTAAAATTGCATTGAATATAAAAAGAATAATCCTCAGTGCTCTACTGGGCAGCTCAATCAACATCCTGTTACTAGTCTTATCAAGTCCAGGCGCTTTCGTAGAGTTCAAATCCGTTATTGCCCTTTTAATATCCCGAAGGTCAAACCTTAAAATTCTCACTTGTCCACAAGCTATTTATCAAATGTAAATTTTTTCTATTTATTTATTATTTTATTTAAAAATAAAATTGCTAAAAACCAAACGTGCTCTTACCTTCAAGGGTGCTGAAAAGTATAAAAGAAATTTCATACATTCCACAAACTCAAAGTCTTTACCATCAACCGTGAATGTTAAAATCTTAAGATTATACAATAAGATATTGGCATGGTATTCTAAAAGGCGAAAGAGATGAGTCATATAAATCATAAACAGAAAAACGCCTACAGCTGAGTCCTGTTGTACAACACTGGTCATATGCTTGCAATCCATGATAACACTAAATTTAGAACAACCAGACAAAAAACAAAAAAGTCTTCAAGCAGATAACAAAAAATTATATTAAATATAAATTTTGTGAAATTAATTCTGCTTAGATAACACAATCAAAAGGCCATAGATAAAGCAATAAAGATATTTTTTACTTATCATCTTATCTAATTTTAGTAAAGCCAGTTAAAAGTGATATAGTGCTGTTACGTATCCCAAACCCGATTGAAACCAATTCAGCAAAGTTTACTAAGTCAATAATGACATAAATAATATGCCCAGCAGTTTCGGACAAAACAAGGCAGCACAAAAAGAAAAGATAGCTTGAAAACTGCCGCCCATACGTACATGGGAACCCCTCGAATATGAACAAACTTGCACTTACTTCTTTAAATAAATTTCATTTTAGCTAAAAACAGATTACACTTTTTTGGGAGTTCTTTCGATATCGAAATTAAATGCTTATTTGCAAAATAGCGATTTTTAAAATTGCTATCATTTCAAACCTAGAAAATTCATTTAGACTAACGTGTAATAGAAACTATACAATTCTAAGAGAAAGTAATTTCAACAAATTAATTTGTTGGCACACAAAAATTTTGCTGGGATTTTATTTGCAAATAAAAGAAAATATGTTGAAAGAATAAAAAATTTGAAATTATATAAAATAATTTTAATAACTACAATAATTAGGGGTAAACTTACAATGTTATTAATAGTTTCGTTGTGAATTGCTGGTTTGTGAAAATAATATAAATTTATGTTAATTAATTACATTCGTTTTAAAAATTAACATTATTTTTTTCTAAAATAAAAATTGCACATTAAACTTTTCTTGCAATCATTAAAAATTATTATAACAATTATTTTTACATAAAAATACGGACTATAAAAATGAAAAATAAAAAAAAATTATATAATAAAATGATTACTAATTACATACATCACTTATACGTACATAAATACAATGTCACATAATTTTTATAAGTTCTTAAACATGAAATTATTTTTCAAGTTTGTAAAAAGAAATTCTCAAAATCATCTAATCACTAGACTGAAGTCGTTGTCTATTACGATATGCGTTCTTGTATTTGTTGTTTTATTTTTTTAACAACACATGTCGTTTAAATATTTAAATATTTTAACGTGTAATTTTTTTTTGTCTGTGTTACCCACTTTAACACTGTCTATTACAAGCATTGTGGCAGCCAAGTTGGTCACTGTTATATTAAGGCCTGCCTAGTCTAACAGTTGTGACATTTAACCAAGCCCACTTCATCACAATTCATGCATTTGAGTGCCACGAATTCAGCTGTAAAATGGTTTCGATGTACGGATTTCTTTGAGCCATTACATGAGGGGCATGGTAATAATCGATAGCCACCGCATGTTTGACAGGTAAAGGTTGTTGATATTGACTGTGAAATAAAACAAAAAAAAAAAAAAACAAACAACATACAGAAATTTAATTATGCAATTGTTTATTATGAATTTTATATTTCGTGGAATTTTACATATGAATATTTAAGTAAAGAGCTTAACATACCTTGTAGGGTTTTAGTAACTGTCTCAGCTCACCCGATTCATTAAGGCGTTCCACAGCATCGGCACCCTATAAAAAAAAAAGGAAAACAATTCACAAATTTTAAATTCAAAGCGAGAAATTAAAAAAAAAGAAATAATGAGCAATATTTAATAAAATATTAAAACAAACTTAGTTGTTAATAAAACAGTTTTATAGTAACAAAATTCTTTTACCAGCTACAAAACGTGAGTGCGTTTGTTTCCTCCTAAAACTAGGCTTCATTTTGTAAAAATTTCTATATCAAATTCGTTCAAACAGTGTGCACAAGTCGTTTACTTCTCTCGACTATTTTCTTTTGTACAGAAAACATACCAAAAATCATATGGTCTGTTGAGAAAATTTTCTTGGAAAATTCTATAGAAAATTCTTAAGAATTTCTAACATAATACTCACCTTTACAGAATAGCAATATAAGGGGATAAGGCTGTTCAGAAAAAATGTAAAATATTTTGCATACTTTTCAATTAATCGGGTTATTGTTTTAGGTTATTTTCAAATAATTTGTTATATCAGATATAACGGCAAAGAATGTACAGTAAGAAATATTGAATGCATGTGCGTGTCTGATTTAATTGGATATGATTTTCCGTCATCCCGCGTCAAAGAACACTGAAAATGGCACACAGCCGAAACCGTAAAATAAGATAAGGTAAGATTTTGAAGGTTTTCGGATAAACATTCAATTTTAATTGAATTTACGATTATTTTAGGGTCTCTGGAACAATTATTCCCTTCTTCTCCAATTTATTTCCTGATTTATTAAATCTTTCTTCATATATTTCAAGTCGCTTTTTCTTTCTACGAATTTTTGGTTCAGGCATATTTGTATTTCTTTGGGAATAAATAAAAATTAAGGGATTATTTTATAATAGTAAAACTTTTTGGCGACTTTTTGCGGGTTATTTATGTTGTTAAGTCAATTGGCTTTAATTCGCATAACTTTAATTTATAAATTTATTAGGAAAACACATTTTACAATTATTCTTAATTCTTAAAGAAAATAGGAAAAATAAGACATTAGCAGAATGTAATAAATTTTCTGGATTGATATATTCGTTACCAGCATTATTTACATTTAACTAAAATATATTAAATAAATCAGTTTTTCAAAAAATTACAGTTTTTAGTCATTATTAAGTTGTTTAGAGTTCACATACCTAAAGCTTTTTATCTGGTTTCGCTTAAAAGCTTATGCAATTTTTACATTTTTTTTAATACTTAACATTTTGGAAAATAAATGTTTGTCTTAATAAAATTTTAAAAAAATTACTCACTTGTTTAAATATTTATTTAGTTTAAGTTATAATTAATTTAAATTTAAATATTTTTATGTAGCAATTTTTGGCGAAATTTTGAAAAGTTAGTGCATAGCAGCAGCGACCGCTTGACAAGATAATAGATCTCTTCAAAAATGTTATTAAATAATTCTCTTTCGGTTTGGTTTTTTTTTCAATTTAAAAACAACCACAATTGATTCAATTAAATATTCATTAAACGGATATTATAAACTTGTTTAAAATTCTTTATCTATTAATGATTGTGTAAATATTACAAATCATGTATTCAACTAAACAAAAGTGGAAATGCATAATTTTTACCGAAATGAAGAAGAAAAACAAACAAATAAACACTTTTTTTAATTTCATAATGAAGTCAATGAAGCATTTCCCAAAAAAGTTAAATACAACTAAAACAAGTTGTACAATCTTGAACATTGTGATCTTAATGAACAGCTGCATTGCATCGACGGTTATAACAAAACAAAAAAAAAATCATTGTTGCACAAACAAACTTAACACTGGTGGCATTAAACGTTGCTGAACTTATAAAACAAATAAATTTAAAAACAAAAACTACTACAATAATAAAAAGCCTTAAACAAACATGTTAAATCAGTGGTAAGTGCCATCATTGGCATTTTCGTCGTTATTCATGTATCAGCATTAGATGACTTTTCTTAACAGATTTGAAAGTGAAACTTGAAAAGTGTCTAATCAACAAAATTTATGAAAAAAAAATGCTTTCATTTGAAAAAGACATAAATATGAAAAACTATAAACTGCGGGAAAAAATTTTCAATGACAAATTCAAAGTAATATATAAATTCAAAAGGCGATAAACTGTAACTTTGTAATACCCTACAGAATTCAAAAATACGCCATAACGGTAAGAAAAAAAAAACAAAAACAAAAAAAGGAAACAATTGATTTTCATGAACCTCCACTCAAATTTCTCCAAATCATTGTACATTTGCTTTTAACACATGTGTTTTAATAAACAATTGCACCTGTTATAACCTTCACTTTATATCGTTAGTTAAGTTGTTAATAGAAATTGTTTTTCTACTATCATCTATGGTTATCTAAACGCTTAAACTTTAACAACGTCTTTCTTTTATGCTCTCGAACATTTTATTAAGTCTGTTTAGATATCCATGAAAAAGCATTTCAAATGCTTGAGTATTTCTTTTATTTAAGTTATTCCCATTTAAGAAAAGTCTCTTTTCTTATTTTCTTCTACAAAACTTTAAATGTTTCCAAACTTTGTAATAAACACTTATTCCAATAATTCATCATTTTATTAAAAAAACTCTCTTCTTTCAAACTTTTTTATTTTAAGGATTGCATTTCACAGCAATAATTCTTGAAGACGTAATTATTCACGAAAATTAAAAAATTTTACTACATTATTAAACTAGTGCATACTTTAAGGCTGTAACATTTGTATAGTTACTCGACCACATTTTGCAAATTTCTGTGCCTTTGTTTGTATTCTTTTTGTTTGACATAAATTAAACTCTAGTCGTTTAACCTTCCGTTTTGCAGTTTGTCTGTCTATGTAAAGGGTTTTGCAAGAAGAAGTTTATTTTTTTAAAACAAAAGAAAAATGATATCTGGAAAATGTCCACCTTGACCATGCTGACAGACGTCGATTCTTTCATGAAAGTTTTTAATCACTTTTCGGAAAAATGTCGATCTTATTTCGTTCATCACATCACGGATTTTAAGTTTTATCACTGAAATCGACTCGATTGATTCCGTATAGACTCAGTCCTTAACATAGCCCCACACAAAATAATCTAGTGGTGATGGTATTGGATGGCCGCTTAACTGCTAATTGTCGTGAAATTATGGGATCGGGAAATTTGGTTTGCTGTGTAACATGTGGTACCATCCTGTTGAAAGTACATGTCAGTGACATTCACGCCGTCAATAATAGGCCAAAAATTAGTCGTAACCATCTCGTGATACCGTGAACCATTGACTGTTACTGCATTTTTACCCTGATCGAAAAAAATGGCCCAATCACGCCTTCAGACCATTTAGCGCATCGTACTGTGACACGTTCAGCTTGCCAAGGCTTCTCAACAATCGTTATAGGATTTTCAGAAGCCCATCATACACTGACAAGTGAAAATGAGCTTCGTCTGAAGAAATGATTCTTTCAGAAAAACCAGCCGTTTGTTTCTGAATGAATTGAGCGAATGCACGGCGACGTGAATGGTCACTTGGTTTCAATTCTTACACCAGTTGAACATTTTAAGGCTTCAAAGTCAAATTCTTACGCAAAATTCAGCATGTGGTGGTTTTGGATAACCCCAATTGTTGGGTACGTCGAGGAATTGCATGTTTTCAGTTGAACGACCCGGTCGAACACGCATTGGTGTTTGCACATTTTGTATGGAGCCTGTCGAAGGACGATTATGTTTTCCGAAAATATCACAAATTTTACAAAATGTAAAATACATTTCTAAAGTGTTAATTTATTTGATCTTCAAATAAAACGTTTCGAAGCGTTTAAAGATTTGAGGAGAAAATAATTACTGATATCTATCGATCTAAATACTCCAGCCTGTGCATACAAATATTATTGAAGGTGATATCTTCATTATTTTAAATGTGATAAAATTGAAAAGTCACTAAAGAAACTCTGGCTAGAAAAAGGAAAGCTAATTTCAAATATCATTCAACAGGACTAGAAGAATGCTTAGATATAGTCGAGATAGCTTAAGGTAAATAAGTACTTGTGGGACAGGCCAATGAAGCTTCTGAATCCGGATGAAAATTAAAGAAGATATTGCATTTCAAAGCCAGAGAAAAATCTTAGCCGATACTACATATTGTGTATGGTCCAAGCTAAATTATAGACTTTGGGCCACGAGCAAGCAAATATTTAAAGTGTTAGAAATACGTAAGCTTTTTAAATGAGAAAAAAATAACAGGCCCTCTGTAGCAGAGTATTTTTGAAGTGATAAGCTACAGGCTACAATAGATGTTATGAAAAACATCATTCTTTCATATCTCCAATTATATCTTATGAAGCAATTAAAGATATAATAATTTAAAACCCTCGTATGAGTGGCTCTCAGCAAGAGATGAAATATGGTACAACTATGGATACAACAAACATATTATACTATGTGTAATAATATTTGATTATAGTAAAAATAAGTTATATATTTGGTAACAATTATTTAGTTATGATAAGCAACTTTTTAAAAATTACATAATTAATTTACCAATGATAAAGACACAAAAAGTAGTATGTGGTTAATTTGGCTTAAATTCTAAGCTTGATGATCACTGTTATTTCATTGATTTGATTTATTTTCTTTTTATAAGCTATCATTTCTATCAGTTCTTTTCTACCAAAAAATGAAAAATAAATGAATAAAAATTAATTATTGAACGTTAGAATAAAATAATATTAAAAGATTTGAAAAGTAAACTAAAAATAATTGAAAATACGTTAAGTAATTTTTAATCGTATTCTATTATATTTTTAAATTCCAAACACTCTTATACTATAATTTAACAATATTATTATTATGTAGGACCAGAGTAGTTTTTCTGCAACTATATTAATGTTATTGTTATATATAGCACTACAATCGCAGTATATTGTTATTACATTATGGTTAGCTCGACCGTGTGTGTGAGAGGTATTAAAATAAGCATTCAAAACTGTTGAAATCTTTAACGCAACTGATTTCATTATCAAACTTCTAGTTCTTTTTAAGTTCCAATATGCTAAGATCCAGCATGCAAAAGAATTCAATAATTTATTTGTTTTATGTATAAACCGTTTATTAAAATTTATAATTAAAATTTAAAATTTTAAATAAATATCTGTTACTCTTTTCAACGGTCTTTTTTAATTAACAATATATATTTTTTCGATATTTTCGCTTTCCTGTGGAAAGCTTCTTCAGGAAATTATTTTTTTATATTTTAAAATATTTCGCTTTTCACAGGAAAGCGAAAATATCGAAAAAAATATATATTGTTAATTAAAAAAACCGTTGAAAAGAATAACAGATATTTATTTAAAATATAAAAAGGTCGATTAAAAAAATAAAAAAAATTTTAAATTATTAAATAATCAAACTGTTTATAGTAAAAAATATGGATGCATGTATGTTACTATGTTAATGTAAGCACTTTCTATATTCAAATTACTTGACTCCATAAAGCAGTGAAAACAAACATTGACTACAAATTTCAATCAAAGTTCATTTATTTCAATAAATAAAAATTAAAAATAAAATCTTACGCAGTCGTCTATAAATTGATGCCTATCAACACGTAAAACATTTAGTAAAACACGAATTTATGTAATTAACAGGTTTACAGTATATAGCATATCGCTGTGAACAGACAGACAGACAGACTGACTCTGCTTGACTTGAGTTCACATCATTAAATAGGTAACGTTTTCATTATATGATTTTACTTTGCCGTGTTTTATATTTTATCTTTGTAAATTTCGCTCTCAGCCTTAAGAGCGCTGAAATAAAGTGTAGGGGGGTCAACGTTAATGAAAATAAATTATTCATATGAGAGGTTATGCTCCCAAAAGTACAAAAAAAGTAAAATTAAATGCATAAAACAAGATTATTTAAGGTATTTATTACTGTAAATGTAAAACATGTTGCTTTCAAAAGTAGACTTAATTAAGATATTCAGGTTTAAGTTTTTTTGTTTTTTTTTCTTGGTTTTCAACATCAGCTTAACATATTTTAAAATAGTTTTTATCCCTTACACTACTACAAGATTTGTTTTCAGTTATAACACTATGCATATATTAAACAAAGTTCTGAAAAAACTGATAAAACCATGCCGTACTACTAACGATACTATAAACACTTTCAGGTTTAATTCAGAAGATGTGTAACAAAATTTAATTAAGTGATTATTAAATATATTATTATATTGCTCCCTTTGTTATGAGTTCAAATACCAGTACTTTACACTGGCTATAATTAGACCCTTAATTTTTACAATCTTACAAACTAACGTACTACAACACTATGTTACTCTAATAAAACTCAAGCTAATCGATATCTTTTTAAACATAAATATCTCTTTTAATTGAGTAGCCACAATATGCTTTGAATACTGTGGCGTTCAAAATCACAATCTCCTGTTTTACCAACAAGAGATTTTTCACCAACTGATCTACACAGCTGCGCTTTAACAATCTGCCACAGCCGCACAATTATTTTTTCTATTCTTTTTAAATTTCTTTGTTTTTTCTATACAGACATGTTAGCCATTGCAGCAACTATTGAAGGTTCCCGGAAGTTTAAAGTATTTTTCTCCATTTATTCGCTTTTTAAATAACTAATTCATCGCAGCTATTCAACACCATTTTTTGTTTGCTTTATACCAAACGTTCCATTATGATCTGGTGTTTAACAAATCAGATGACACCTCAGTCAACGAAAGAAAACTTTGAATTGTGTGTGAACTTCATTAAAGCAAATTAATATTGAATGATTATGAATATTCCTTTTACTTCTCATATTCTTAATTAACAACTTAAATATTCCTAATTTAACGCATGACCTGGTGTTTAGCAAAGTTGATGACAACTCATCTTGGGTTGTGTGTGGACTTCATCTAACCAAATTAATATTAAATGATTATTATTAATGAATGATTATTCCACGTATTCTTACTTACCAAAGATTCCTTTGGGTTTTTAACTCACGACCTGGCGTTTAACACATCAAATGATACCTCTGTCTACAAAAGAAAACTTTGGGTTGTATGTGGACTGCATCTAAGCAAATTGGATGATTATGAATATATTTTTTTTAAAGAGATTTAGCACTTCAGGCAACAATGCCTATTTAGTCAAGTATCGTACTACATTCTTTAGGAAAGGGATAGAGAAGAGTTGAAACAGGTGGTGAAAGTAGAAGGATAGTCGAAAATTAGCTGTCGTATAAGACAGCACAGCGACCAGTGACAATGCCTTCATCACTGAGCAGCCCCACCGACAGTCAATTTTTATATTTGTAGTGAAAAAAAAAACAAGGTCTTCGTTGAAAATCGAAGCCACAACCCCCAGACTGTCAAGCTAGTACACTACCTACTAGCCTACAGGGCATAAGTAGTGCATTTTTAGTTACAAAATTAATGCTTTCTATACACACAGACTAAATAGATGGCTACGAAGAATGCTGATGATAAATGTCGCATTACAATTTGCTTATGTTTAATTTTTCTTGTTTTTCTTAGAAAAACATCAGGAATCATTTTTTCTTCTCGATAAATTTTAGAAATTAGAATAAAACATAAGCGCAAACTGAATTAACTTAATTCATTTACTTCCGTTTGCTTCTATTTCTCAAAAATAAAAGGGTAACGGCAACCCAATGTTTAATTGGATCGATTTCTCAAAAAAATATCACCGAAAAAATAATTGAAAATTATTATTCAAATGCAAACATATTGGATTAGTAGAAAACTTTGTTTCACTGGTCGAGAAATTTTTAAAACAACATAGGACTCACAAAGCAAAATCATGAACTTCTTATTTGTAGAAAAGTTGATTTAATCATATCCACCTAACACTCTACTAATATTTGCATTGCAATGTATTTCCTTTAGATTCAAGATACAAGTAAGACATAAGATATAAATTGTAATACGTTTATTTTTCCTTAAATCATTTTCATTTTACAAAATAATAAATAATTGTTTTTTTTTTTTTTGTTTTAAGTTAAAACACCAACCCGACTATACAATCAATAATAATGTGAAAACTTATCACAGACAAAAAACAAAATTGCAAGAGAAACTGCATACAACTGCAAATTGCAACATTTGTCAGATTGTTTAAAACAACTGATTAATAATTCAATAGCAATATAAAATAATAAAATATTTAATCATATAAAGTTAAAAAATCGATTAAAAAACAAAAATCATGTTTGAACAAAATGAAATTGTTTTAATGCATAACCTGCTCTAAATTAATGGTCTTTAGCTAACTAAGTAGGTAATAAATTATGTTAAACAAATAGTAGTTTATTATCAGGAAGGTGCTAATATGAATTGCAATAAAAAGAAAGTGATTAATGATGTCGATAGCCAAAGAAACACTTAGGCGTATTATATTAGGTGCACTGAAATTAAACTTTAGAAAAAATAGTATTTAATCCTATTTTTCATCATAGTTTTCCTTTAGCCATCAATTATTAAGTATTATCATGTTCGTTTTACTTGCTTTTCAAATAATTTTATTTGGGATATTAAATCTTTTATCGAAGAATGATTGTAATGTTCAGATGATTGTAATGTCTTTAAGGTATAATTTATAAACCTGCAATTTAGGATTTGGCGTCTTGGTTTTAGGGGAACGTATTTAACCTCTATATTGTTGCTTTTCTAAACATAAAAATGTTACTTAACTTTTAACTAAGAGTTTAATAGAGATTTTAAAGCCCTCGGAAAGGATGGGTAAACATAAAAATAAAAAATATGTCACTTTCACTTAATGCAGAGTTACCAAGCAATTATGGTCTAGGATGCATGTGAGACATTTTGCTTTCGTAACTATGATGATCGGAGGGGATAACTCAATAGTAAAATCTATCTAGATTAGTCATTATCTAATTATAGTGGTCGGACAAAAAAAATTCTATTGAAGTTTTCAGGATTCGTAGAAAGTATAGTGTAACACTCTAGGCTAACGAGATAGCGAAAAAGCAAGACTTTATCCGACCGATAAGAACTCCTCAATATATTACCCAAAATGCATTTTGGACTATATATTAGACATAGATGGCAATCAAAGAGACCTAAGAGTTTAAGTACCAGTGCTACCTTTAACCAACCGTGCATAACTTAGATTGGATATGTAACAGGTAGTGAAAGGAAAGTAATAGAAATATTATTACTTTTTATTTACTCGTTAAGTTTCTTTAATTTTAAAATAAATTACGCCAACGATTATTAACTATTAACTCAGCTATATCTAACTTTGTTGATAACACTTTTCTGTGAATTTTGGCATCTTGCTTAATATTGCCACATCACTTGCAACTTCATTTTCCTCTTATATTTGAATAAAAACGTCTTGGTTCTTTTAATATGAAAGGATCTGGCTGGCTTTTTTAGCTGGCTATGTTAAAAATCTCATTATATATGTTGTGGGTGTGAGCTAAACTATTTGTTTATATGTGCGGATAGCATAAAGACATTAAGCAAAATTGATTTGCTATTGTAAATATTAATGAAGACTGTTTTAGTTTCCTTTGAGTTTTTAAATACATCTTTTTACCAAACGCAGAATTATTTAAACCTAATACACATTTTTATTTTGCTTAATTTGTAAGTAATGTTAATTAATAAACAGCAAAATGCTTAAAGTGAATAACAGAAAGACTTGGAAAATTCTATTTATTGAAACCCAGTCCAAAATGAGCGATTTTTTTTATATTTTTGTGTAGCATGAAAAAATGTATCTCATAAAATCATGGTTCTACCGTTCGAAAGACCTTTTGCATGGTTAATAAGGCTGCTCTTTTAAGTCGACTATTTAACCGTTGTAAGCGAAATTCATAAAGTGTACATAAATAACATTCCCTATTAATAATCCGGAAACATTGGCAGTGAGTGCAACTCATGGCATACATCTCACATTTTGTAGACATTAAAACTTGAGCATATGGTTTTAGGTGAAATATGATATCTAGAATATTAAGTAACCTGTCATAACCTTTCACTATTAACTAAGAGTTATTGTTGCTTTGAGTAACGTAAAATATTTCTTATATTTCTATTTAGATTTAGAAATGAAATGTTTTTCTTTGTGAGTATAATTTCAATTTTTTTTTTGTTTTTTTCCACTCAGTGGATGACCCCTTCATACGCAATGTATTGTGCCAGAACTAGAAAATTAGTTGTAGGAAATAGTGTTTGTAGACATTCGATTTGAAGTTTCCTACATTGAAAGTGACAGGAAAAACATATGGAGGGAGTTTATTCTACATAGGGACTGTTCTGCTAAAAAAATAATTTTTCCTGTAATTAGCTTTATCCACAAAGTCAATGAATATTCGTTCATTCTTTAAAACAGTCGGAATTAAAGAACTAAGATTATCCCTTACTCTTTTAACAAATGGCCAAAGGTCTTGCTACCCCGAGGAGTACCAAGAACTTTAGCATGAAGGTGCTCCTCGTACAGATTTTTTCGCTACTTAGTACATTGACACAAGAAGATCTCGCCCTTTTGCGTAGCGAATTAGTATCTGTATATTTGTTTCTACGCTAGATACTAAATGCTTCCTATCTTGAACTGACTGCATTTGTGCACGTCTGATCAAGCTAAGGTTTCGATTTGGTTCTAGTTTTTTTGGATGAAATTAAAGTTTTCATACCAAACAAAATAATGTTTGTAACCATTTCCACTATGGCATTGATATTACTATCCAAGAAACATAATTTCCAATTAAATTGGTAAAAAAATTCGTTGAGCTCATCCCAACTAGCCATCTCATAAATATATTTTAAACGTTTATTAGCTGATTTCGAAATGCTGTGAAGTATATGAAAATGAGGAAGAGAGGGTGTAGTGATCGGAGTTGTCGAGAGGTGCACAAACACTAGCTTCAATACAAGAAATGTATGTTGGCTCATTCGATAATTTCCAAAACAAAAACATAAAATAAAAAACAAATCTTACAAAAGCAATTTTATAAACAATTATTAATAAATTAATACAAAATACACTGCGATTCATACACTTCATATACAAGTTTGAAACCAGCTTTTAACTGGCTGTTTGGTGTTGAAGCACTAATAAATTTTATAGCAGCTTTTGGTAACTTGTTACTTTGTATTTATACTTTTTAATCAACTATTAAACAAATCGTACATTAATTGTCAATGGTCTTTTTAAAGTCAAAAACACTATAAAACTATCAAAATGTCATATTTGTCTCATAGTTAATTTTTATTTCTTTTGTTTGTCTTTCCTCAGGCTATAAGATGTTTAAGTTAATTTTTTTTTTTGTATATTGTTATTTAATAATATTATGTTTGCAACAGAACAACTTACACCAATATGTTGGCCTTCTACATATAATTGAGGTACTTTTATAACATCCGAATGCATACGTTCTTTGATTTCTTGTTGATATTCTATGCTCATGAATACATCACGTTCTTCAAACTTCACCAGCAGCGTTCTTAAAATTTGCTTAACATTTGAACATTTTGCATAAGTATCACGTATGATTCCCATACTTGTTGTATACAACACAACTTTGCCTGAGTCTTTTTCCTTGTAATTCTGTAAATGAGATGTTTAAAAAGAATTGAAGAAAAACAATTTATTAAAGAAAATATAAAATAATAATAAGCAATATGAATAGCAAATAAATGATTATTTTATAGGATTTTTTCTTTTTTAATTTCTAATAGAGATTTTTTCAAATAGTAATTGTTTAAACAGTGTGTCAAGAATGACTTTGCACATTTGCATTCGGTATGAATATATTCAGTTTTTTTTTAGGTTACCAATATCGAATTGAAAAAACTGGAACTTCAAAGCAAAAAAATAAATACTTTTTAGTTTGTTCAAATATATTTAGTTCAACAAGATTTCGCAAATATTGATTATAATATTGCAAGACACATTTGCTTAAGTTTTAAAATAAAATAATTAAGCAACAAAGCGAAATACTGGTTACAAACTGCGTAGAAGTTTGTACACGCACAACTACAATTTGATATACTGTTTACTAACTGCCTGGCATGCAAGAAAAAAAATACATGTATGCTGTTTACCATCTAAACGTTGTTTACCATCTGCATAGTTTTCTAAGAAACCCTTTTCGACAAAAGACAACAACAAATGTAGTGAAAAAAATCCCAAGCAGAAACCTCATCAGTATATAAACGAAAACAACTATACACACAGACATACGGGCGCCTATACATCGAATAAACAACATACAACAACAAAATTTGATACAAAGGGATTAGAAGATTCTTAAATCTTCTAGACTTTAAATGGACAAATATAAATAGGGAAGCGTCTGAGTGGATAGCAAATCGGTATAAAATTAAACCTCATCAAGTAAAGACGTGCATTTTAAGTAAATTGTTCTGAAGTGTCAACTTTGTGTAGTTAGAGTAAATAAAATTGTTATAAATTTAAAAACTCTAAAAACTGGTGTTATTTATTTTGCAATAAAGAACTCACAACAAAACGTTTATAAAAGGTATAAACGTAACAATATTATATGATTCTAGGTATTAGTGTGACTGTCCTTTGATATAACGCACTTTCTTCCCGCTTCTAGATCTAAAAATGTGCTTGCAAAGTCTTAAGTGTTATTTTTTATTCTTTCATTCTTTCCCCCTATTTTTTTTAAACGAGTTAAGTAAAAATTATTGATTGCGATTAATTCATCCAGGAGTTTTTGTGTGACAGACAGATACAAATTTCAAGAAATTTTCAAAAAGCATTTTATATTCCTGTTTTTTTACAACTTTATTATCTTCATAAATAAAGTTATAGATATAGATGCAGCCATGGATATATATAGATGTAGATATATAAAGGTATCGGAATATTATTACTAGTCTTCAAAAAACAAAAAAATGATGTTATAAAGATGCTAGATTTTTTTAAGATTCTGTATTTGATATTTTGCGGCAAATTCATGATTGACATACTGTAGATATAATAATAGTATAATTCAGAAAATAAGTTAGTACGAAAAAGCAAAAAAATTTACGATTTAAATATCGTTTACGTTAGTCAAAGTAAATGTAAATTAGTTCTTCAATAACAAGCAACAAGGAGAGAGAAAGCAGAGAGAGAGAAATGAAAATTATTAAATTAAAAATATAATAGTTATAATTTTTATAATATTTTTTAGTAATTAATTTTAAGCACTAGGTCTTATTTAATAAAAAATTTTTAAAAAACTTTTTTTTTTATTTTTTCGATATTTCGCCACGCCGTTGATTGGCATCATCAGGAAAAAAAAAATAATGAACAAACAAATTGAAAAAATTTTTTGATATCAAAATTTTTTTATTATCGAAAAAATAATAAAAAATAAAGTTTTTTAAAAATTTTTATTAAATAAGACCTAGTGCTTAAAATTAATTACTAAGAAATTCAAAATAATTAAAAATTCATTATTTATTCATAGCTTTATGAAAAACAAAAGTTATTACAGGTTATAACTAAGTATTAATATCGAATGAAAATGAAATTATTTAAAAGGAAAATAATTTTGAAAACAACAATTTTCTATCTATTCTGAATTTTTTACAACTAACAATCCAACGAAAGACAAACGAACGTACGAACGAAGGAACGAAAGAACACTTTAATAAAATAAATACATTTTTAACTTTAATAATTGTACAACTGTTACAAGCGTACATTAACCTTGTTTTTTGTGCATAACGAATTTTTAAATAAAATTTATAACAAGTTTTGCACCAATTTTTGTGCATAAGATTGACATGTATCCTGCTGTTTTGAAAATAACATAAAAGATTTATTAACAAAATTGTGCATAAAATTAAATTATTAATCAGTGACAAATAATTTCTTTTTTTCAACATTTTAAATTTATAACAGGCAAAGTATTACTACCGGATATTTGTATCCACTACATCTACTAAGAGATACAGAGCTTTTAATAACATTTAATCAGACGTTTACTTTAATTTTTTTTACTTTAATATATTTCTACTAAAATGAAATAGATTTTAGTTGTGATTTTATACTTTACACTACCTATTCGTCTAGAATATGTGTATAAAAAGAATTATAAATTTTAGGCTATTCCTGTGTACGATTTTTAGATGCACAGCCCTTTAATTGTTGATTGTTTATTTTAGTATATCGATCGTTTCCGAATCATTCGCATAGCATCAGTCTTTAACAGCCCTCTACTAAAATATCGGTTTTAATGCTATTTTCGGCAATGCCAAAATTGAGAAACAGTAACGAAGCGAATCGTCATTTATTCTCAGTTGCTGAGCCAATTATACTTTGTAAGCGAATATGCGGGTGAAATATATTTGAATTCATGGTGAATCAACGTTGTTTACCAGCACCTGACCAGAGCTGTCACATTCTCTATGGTGGGTACAAAGTTTATGCTATGATCACAAGAACATTGTTATGTTCATTGTTACATTCTAGTTACTCTTTGCATGGCCGATACTTTTCATTAAAAAACTAACAGTTTGAACAAATCTAGCTGTGGATATAACTTTTCAATTTTTGACAAATTTGTACAACCATGAGGAGACTAATGTTTTCGGAAAGGAACTAAAGATATACTTATATTTAAGCCATCGTAGATTTATTTTTGTTGACCCTTACTGACATATATTCAAAATGGTTTTTATGGATACTTTAATATTTTTGTTGTATTGAGTGTTCGTAAAATTCATAGCTACTACTACTGTCTCATGTCTATAGACATAATTACAATTAACTATCCACCTTTAAACTTTTCATCATATAATTTATTCTTGGAATCTTCTTTGTAATATTTATTTTAGAGTTGCAACTAGAGAACTCCTAGTTTCTAGCTGATAAGTATAATATGTTTTTAACAATGATACTCTTTACCGTATACTTAAGTATTTTGTAATTTCATATTGCTTTTAAAAATAAAAAATTTTTAACTGGAAAAATTATATATTCTCTTTTATATGAAAATTTGTTTCTTTTTTTTAAGAATTAGCACTTCAGGCAACAATGCCTATTTACTCAAGTACCATGCTACGTTCTTTAGGAAAGGGATAGAGAAGAGATGAAACAGGTGGTGAAAGTAGAAGGATAGTTGGAAACTAACTGCCGTATAAAGACAGCAACAGCTACCAGTGACTATGCCTTGATCACTGAGCAGCACCACCGACAGTCAATTTTTGTTTTTGTAGTGAAAAAAACCACGGTCTTCGTTGGGAATCGAACCCACAACCCCCATACTGACAAGCTAGTACACTTTCTACTAGCCTACAGAGGCACTTTAATATTTTTGTTGTATTGAAGTTGTAGTGTTCGTAACTAACGAGACTACTACTGTCTCATGTCTATAGACATAATTTCAATTAACTATTCACCTTTTAAAGCAGATTATATCACTTATGCTTGATTTATTTATTTTATTTATTTATTTATTAATTTATTTATTTATTTATAAGTATCATCCCACATACAAGACCTTTAGTCTTATTTTTCAGTGTGGAACTGAATTAATTACAAAATTAAATTACATATTAGTTAAAATGGAACATATAAATCAATTATTTAACACATCCATGAAATCCTATTACATTAAAATAGAGGACTATTATGCACAAAATAAATAATTGTCATTATAATAACGAATTTTATTAATTAAAAAGAAAGGTATGTAAGCCGAAAACTCCCAAATATATTAAAACTAAGTGTAATGATAAAACAAATTAAGATAATTTGAGTATAAAGTAAAATATAATAATTCAATACGAATACACTAAATAATTTTACATAAACAAAACAATAAATACTATAAAAGCCAAGAAAAAAATTCAAAATATCATTTTAAAATTTTTGTGAGTTACCTAATATTTGTAAGTTATTAGGGATCGAATTCCAGAAAGATATTGCAAATATATAGAAATGCCATTTTGACACTAAGCTCCTCTACCCAAGTGTCCTTATTCTTCTACCTATGCAACCTTCTGCAAAAGTTAATCTTCCATAACGATAATCCGGCTGGTGTGTGTTTATTATTTTATGCAAAAATACTAATACCTTAACATTAAGCAAATTGCAAAAGGAGACGCTATAAAAAACATTGAAACTCTAGAACGTCTGTCCAAACAATGCACATATCGAACAACGTTGTTGAAGGTGACTATTAGCTTCCTTTTACTGTCTGAGTCGCAGCTGGCAAAAAGTTCACATCCGTATAACATTCATCATATAATTTATTTTTGGAATCTACTGGGTAATATTTATTTTAGAGTTGCAACTAGAGAAGCTCCTAGTTTCTAGCTGATAAGTATAATATACATACAGTTGATCTGTTTATATTAACAATGATACTCTTTATCGTAAAGTATACTTAAGTATTTTAAAAATTCTATTGCTTTAAAAATATCTCTAAGAATAATAAAGTTTTAAAAAGAAAAATTATTAAAATATCTCTCTCTCTCTCTCTCTCTCTCTCTCTTATATGAAAGTTTGTTTATGTTAGAAAAATTATTTCTAACTTTGAAGACATTAATCAAAAATTAAAAATAAGTCCCATCATCTCACGAGTATATTCACCATCCTCTACACAATCTCTCGTTTTTTTTATTCATAATCATCTAACTAACTAAAAATTATATTATATGACAATTTTATATAAAATAAATAAATCACTAAATCCCCATAAGAAAATAAAATAAAAAAAAAAAAAACTGAAATTTCATTGAACCTTTTAATAAAATTTAACATCTGTGACTTTCGCCACATCGTAGCAGCATTAAAGAAGACAAAAAAAAGAAAAACATTTTTTTGTGTTTAAATGTTTGCATTTCCATTATGTGGCTGCTATGAGAAACTTTACAATGAAATTAAAACCAAATTTAATGTGAGCTCCCTGTTTGCTGTATAAAAGTTTATGTAACAAAAAAAAAAAACAAAAAAACAAAAAACAATTAAAAATCTTCAAATGAAAATCCAAATTAGGAAAAAATATAGATTGCGTGCAAGAATTGAATGAACTTTTAAAATAATTATGACTTTTTGTGGGTAACAAACTTTTTACTTTACAATTAAATGCGAATTTTCGAACAAGTAGAATGGGTAATAACCATTCAAGCTTTTGAGTTTCATTTAAACAATTTTTTATTGAAAAACTATTATAAAGATGAAATCATTTTTCAAGCTAAGCATCGCTTAATATGAGTTAAAAAAGCATAGCAAGATTACATCTCCGTTTCTAGCAGAATTTAAAAATGTTCTTAAATATTCTTAATATATTAAAGATTAGATCAGTAAAGGGAAAACGGCTTATATTCCTTTTACACCATTCTCTTGTATCGCATGCATGCATCGCATCTCCGGCATGCTCTTCTTCACGAACAGCAACATAATAGCAATGCAAAAAGCTCGCTATTGCCTTTACTCTCGACTGAATTGATTTTGTCGATTGTCGACCTTTTTTCTGTTACGACTAAGATCCATGTAGCTAGCCTAATACTAGCCAGGGCTGAATATTCAGATTCAATGTGCGCCATTATTTTCCAGCTAGTATGTTAGTATCGTCTTCTTTGATTTTTATCTTGGCCATATCATACTTAAGATTTAAATAACCTGGCACTTAAGAAACCATTGTTCTTAAGATCTTATTATGCAAGCAACTTGCAACTTTCTAGGCTTTCTGCCAATGTGTTATATCTTCAGCATTGCTTTCATTCTTAGGCATATATTGGCCAACGACTCCCAGAGTTATATAGAAACTGAATTCTCCAACTCATGCCAAACTTGATGTAGGAGATTTAATAAAAAAGTGGAGATATAAAAGAAGGTCTCCAAGTATCCAGATCTTTCTAAACTTAATTAAGAAAATCTTCTAACACAGGCCTTACTAGGCAAGTGTTACCGACCGCCACCGCGAGGGAAAAACCCCTAAAGTTCTGTTAGTATTTTCAGTTACGTGACATATTGATTTGCCTGCTAGATGGCATAGAAGTCACTTAATTTAAACACATCTAACGATTAGTCAAATTATATTATAAAAATACATTCATTCATTTATATTCATTTATATTACGATCGAATCCACTGTGTTCGCTCCATGCGTTTATAAATAGTAAAGATTTGCTACTGCGTTTCTGCCATTAAAGAAAGTGATAGATAACTTGTGGCAATCACACCTGAATTGGTCAAGCAAATTAATAAACCTGCGTTTGTTGAAAACTGTCTAAAAATATTTGCTCTGTCACTCATGTCTATGAGGTATACTTTCAAAATAAATACAAATGCTATCGGGTTGTTCAACAAGAAGTTTGTTGTCAACAAGTTTTTTAACGTATTCATATAGATGCATTGGCAACTGTTACAATGAATTCAAATGAATGAAAATCACATTAAAATAATGTAAATCTACTATGAAAATGGTGGTTCTTTTAAAGTCACATTTCTCAATATTCGTGATATTTTCGGACAACATAATCGTTCTTCTGAGATTATGTTGTCGTGGTGGAGATTTGCCAGACTTCATTTTTCATTCACATTTGCTGAACTTTTCTCTTCGTAATACATCAAAAATTTGAATTATCTTAATCATCTTAATTAGGTGCCCCTGTAGGTTAGTAGGCATTGTACTAGCTTATCAGTATGGGGGTTGTGGGTTCGATTCCCAATGAAGACCTTGGTTTTTTTTCACTACAAAAATAAAAATTGACTATCGGTGGAACTGCTCAGCGATGAAGGCATAGTCACTGGTCGCTGTGCTGTCTTTATACGGCAGTTAATTTCCGATTATCCTTCTACATTCACCACCTGTTTCATTTCTTCTCTATCCCTTTTCTAAAGAATGTAGCACGGTACTTGACTTTAAAAAATCTAAATTTTTGCTTTATTTTGTTTTAGAAAATAAACATCTTGTTGAAAAACCCTTTATTTACTCTAGTACTCATGTGTATGTATTATACTTTCAAAATAAATTCAAATACTATTTTCCGCTTTTGCGAATACATAGGCATGCGGCAACATACAAGGTACAGACAGTACGGGTAATTAACAGCAAATATAGCAGAGAGTTAAAGATTATAACAAAAGAAAAAGAGAGCATTCCATAGTTCTTTCAAATAGTGTGAATAATTAATAAATAAATATTTATTAATGACGATGCAATGATAGAGCCACCCATTTCAGGGTCAAAATTAGACCTCGGAGGTTTGAATTAAACTTTAATTTCAATTAAAATTTTGTGCTATATATAATTGGATAATTTCAATGCTGATTACAGATAGATGTAATTGAAAAAATAAGATTAAAAATTAAAAAAAATAAACATTAAATTATTTAAATTAAACAAATAAAATTATAAAAAATTAAACACTTGAAATTACACACCACGTCTAATCAATTACAAATTACAAGTTATTATAATTAGGTCATAATCGTTACAATAACTAAGATCAAATAAAGATTGTAAAAAGTTTTTTTCTGAAATAATTATGATTTTTAGCAGCACTTGATAGATTGTTTTCGAAAGTTGGTATTATTTTGGCACCCAGGTGATAAATCTTAACGAATGACAATTTTTTTAAGTCAAGTCAAGTAATAAGTACTTAAAAAATTCGAGTACAATATTTGAATATCAAAATGTAATTCAAATGCCCCAGGCATAAAACATTTCATACTCGTACAGCTTATACAAACAAAAATTACGGGAGGTTTTTTTTCTTATATCCCCTTAAAGGAAATTATTCAAATTTTTTTCTGTATTTATAATTTCTAAAAAATATTTCCCACTTTATTTATGTAAAAATTTCTGGTAGGTAACCTGCTATATCTTTTCCTCAACGATTGATGAATAAAATTATTTTGATTTTTTGCTAATATTGTAGTTATCTCTATAACATTAACTTTTTAATATTAAAACTAATTAAAATCATTAATTATATTGTTGTTATTAGTTTTAAAAGCTACTTGCTGCAGCTGATTAAAAAGAAACAAACAGTGCATGCATCAGCTAGCAAACAATAACAACTTAGCAATCAGCAAATATACAATACCAAAAACAAGCATAAATAATATGCCTGGTTGTCTGAGCATGCATATTTAAACAGAGTGATTTTTTTAAACTATTGTTTTTTAGTTTTTTTTTTTTTTAATAATATAATAATTATTTATTTATTTATTTACATTTCTTTATCTTATAATTACAAATTATAAAATAAACCTAAAATAGGAAAGAAGAGCAATAGCAGCATAGGCCTTCAGCTCAATATAATAATTATATTAGTTAATTTATCAAATTTGTTATTTTCTTCAAATAGCTTTAAGGATATTGTTTTAGCTAAGTTTTCAGGGTCAGTAGGTACTATATAATGGAAAAATTTGACGTTTTTGAAATTCTGGCTCTCTTCACTAAGAATTTTTGTTGCTTAAATGTTAAACAGAAATATTTAACGGACTCGCAATTCAGAATTCTGGATGACCAACTTTATAGACCCGAAAGTAAATTTTTAAATAAAATTATTGTAATGAATAAACTTAAATTAATTGTAAAGTCGTTGTCGGATTGCCCTAAAATTTATTTAAGTGCGACTATATTAAAATTTACTTTAACCTAGTGGCGCTGCTTTATGTCGTTGCCAGCTTGCAGCTTTGTTTTTTCTTTCGAAGAAAAAAATTATTAAGCACGTGATAACTGAGAGGATGCCAATTTTTTGTATTAGAATTTACTACAGTATTTTGCTTATCGAAAATAATGTACCTGGTTAATATCAAAGGTTTTGCAACATTATTCTAAAAGAAAAAAAATTTTACAGAGCTGCAAGAAATAAATCTAAATTTTACATTTCTTCATCATATGTTTTCTCTATATCAACTAAAAAGCTAAATGTGATCTGTTATCGGCAATGTAAAAAAAAATGTCTTGCAGCAGCGTTACAAAGGAGTTTAGTTTAGGAGTTTAATGTATCTAACTAAACTGAACTTTTATTCTGGTCAAGGGTTTGAATTAAGAAAAAATACCCTTTAATTTTTTCTCTTACCAGTATGCTTTTTGTCCGTCCTTATTGTATATGTAACTTGCTATTTGCTTGCCTTGGAGGTGTTTTTCTGTTTTTTTTTTTTCTTTTAAGTTTATTTGCTTGTATGGTTTGGCATTGCAGTTCATATGTTTATTAAAAGTTATTATTATTATTTTCCAATTTAACTTGTGTTAGTAGGTAGTTAGTTAACTTGGCTAGCACAGGCCGGCATATATCAGGCGGACACAATGAACCGGCCTTTTTAGTCACGAATCAAGATCATGGTTACATTGTTGAATATATAAAAAAATATAAAAAAAAATTATTTTTTAATACTCCCAAGTAAAACATAAATAATTTGTTGTATCTAAATGCTCCGTGTTATATTTTTTAGTCATGTTAGACTTTCAAGTGCTGTGGGTTCTCTAAAGAAATACAAACATTTTTTAAATATTCACACTTGCAAATAATAAAGTAAAATAATAATATTAACTTTAACTTTGGCGTGGCTGTTAGCCGATACATTTCCGCTAGTTTAAGAGTAAGCTTTTGAAGTAACCATTGTAACACTAAAAAACATCTGGAAGTTGTTTTACTATTTAATCGGCTTTCCTTCGGATTTGTATGTTTCATGAACTTTTTACTCTATCATTTCTAAGCGTATTTGGAAAATTAATGCTTTACAAAGTGTATAAGGTCAAAGTGTATAAGGTTCAAATACTAAAACGTTATAAGGAACTGGCGTAAAGCTTAAAGGGTATACCTTTAGTTGGCAACATTTAACTAAACTGACCTTATCTCTAAAACCTTAATGCACAAATAAAAGAAATTTGTATAGAATGTGCGTTACTAGACAAGATATTCTTTGCTTTGTTTTTTTCACTAAACATGTATTTCTGTATATATTTCGGTGGGCAAATTTGAGGTTAGGAAGTTAATTATCCTTCAAGCAATCAAATGTCACAAATTACTATCAAAATGTTGAAAACTTAATTGTATCACTTTATAAAACTCAAGCAGCTTTTGCTTATAATCCGACTATTTCTGACACCGGTGTACATATATTATTGCTAATAGTAAAACACAAAATATCATCGTGGTGATGCAAGTACAGCTGCTGTTGCGAATGATCTTGAAACACTAACTGATCGACCTTCACAACAATTTGGAGTCTGTCAGCAACTCAACTTTAGGGATGAGACTCGATTCAAATTAGATGGTAGGGTTTGTGGTCAGCCGACATCAGCGGCACGTATATTTTTGAAAATCAGCAAGGAAAGGCTATCAGTCTGCGCTACAAAGCCATGATAACCAACTTTTTGTAGCCACAACTGTGACATCAGTGAGACCCCCCGGGGGCACATTTATCGGTCTTTATAGAATACTCGACTATCTAGACCTGTGCAACTGGGGGAAAAAGGGAGCCCAGTCCCCTGAAGTCAGACAGGGAGACAACTGGAAACTCCACTTTATTTCCACGGGGATCACTGAACCCCAGAGTTCATTATTTGTCTCTTTAGACATTTAATAGTTCTCTGGCTGATCATTGAGGTTGGCCCCTATATGGGAGCATCGTGGTGGTTGTGGTTTTGCGGCCCCATAAGGGAATAATGAAAATTATGGTGGCCAGGATCATCTCACTGATAATGACACGCAAAGTGAATGATCTAGTCCAGTGAGCATGCTTGACATGTGTTCTGGACAGGAGTTAAAAAGTCTCTAACTCTTTAGCAAGGTGTGATGGTTTACAGACCTGTCCTGGAATTATTAAAGTTGCAACTCGGTGGTTCTGTTGCTTAGAATTATGTCTTCGGCTATCTAGGACGCATGTATGACGTTCCAAATTATACTATAGTGGTTTGTCCACCATCTGATTAAGGCTATATAGCCAGGCGCGGATGTAAAACAAATCACACTCTGTGACATCAGTGAGTTCTTCCCCCCCGGGGGCACATTTATCGGTTTTTATAGAATACTTGACTATCTAGACCTGTGCCGCTGGGGGTATAAGGGAGCCCAGTTCCCTGAAGGTAAGCAGGGAGTCAACTGGAAGCTCCACTTTATTTCCACGGAAATCAGTAAACCTCAGAGTTTCTGTTAATTATCTCTTTAGACTTTTAGCTGTTTCTCTGACTGATTATTGAGATTGGCCCTTCGGGAGTGTCGTGGTGGTTGTGGTTTTGCGGCCCCAAGCATGAACTGATTATAGTGGCCAGGATCATCTCGCCTTTAATCACACCTACCTGGTGAATGATCCAGATCCAGTGAGCATGTCTCCCGCTCTTCAGCAAGGAGTAGTGGTTTGCAACCCTGCTTTGGAATAACTGAAATTGCGACTAGGAAAGACCTGTTGCTAGAATTAGTCCTCGGCTTCCTAGGGCATGAATGACGTTGCTTTTCATTCCCAGTGGTTTGACCACCATCTGATTAAGGCCTACGGCCAGGTGCAGATGTAAATCTTAGCACGAAATGTCACATCAGTGGCCTTTGGCTTCCACAAGACAGCGTCAGAAGCCACCATCCCACCCAAACAGTCTCGCAATTTCTGCATTTGGTTATGTCAATCGTTTTTGGATTATTTTCTCTGAAACCATTTTAAAAACCGGGTTTTCCTCAGCAATACACAAACAACTAACACTCTGAATGATGAAATTGCATTACGCTGCATTGACGAGATAAGCAATGTTTTGTTGCAAAATATTATTAAAATTTTTCTGAAAAGAGCGGATGTCGGTGGGCATTTCTCCGACATCATATTTTATTATTTACTTGCATATTTCTTCAATATTGATACCAATCAATAAAACTAAACTTATGAAAAATGTTTGTTTTAGATCCATTATATTCTTAACTTCAAATTTGCCTACCCGTTACAATTGATTTTAGAGAGTATCGAATTTTTTTACATTAGAAGGCCACATCCTTCCTGTTTTCATTAATTTTTTATTTAGTTTATACGAAAATGAGTAAGTTTGTAAAACGTAGTGAGGATCCAAAAATTTCATAGACTTTATGATCTAATCTAGATATGGCAGGAACCAAATTACTGTCGGATTTGAACAGCATCGTTTTAAGGGCTGATAAAGATGTGGTCCTTGTCCACTGTTTCATTAAGGCGAGTTGCAATAGTAAGTTGGTTGGCACATCAGATTTTTGTAAAATGTACAAGGATGAGAAGGAATTACGATTATTCAAAATATTATGCGTTACTGCCTCAGATGACTTGATATAATAAATTATTTATATTATGAGCTAAACGAGAAAATAGTTACATTGATCTCCCCGTGTCTTCTAATCTGATCTAACTGTTGCTTTATACTCAATATCAAAAAAATTAAAATTTTAATTGTTAGAAATATCTTTAAAAAGTTGATTGAACCTGAGGTGACTCATATGTTTGGTTGTTAATATTTTAATGATTTTAGACCTTATTTTGGAATGCATAACCTAAAATTATTGGTGCATTTTTTCGAAATATTTTTTGTGTTTTCTTGGGAATTAAAAAATTTTAACAGCTTATTGGCGAAATTGAAATTTTTGGTAAACATTACTTTTCAAATATTTTTTAAAGTTTATTTTGTTGTTATTATGTTTAATAATTAAAAGTACACGCAGGGTACCTCGCATTCATTCTTATATTAAAACAATCAGTATGAAACTAGAACAGCATCTATTGTTATGTGAAGAAAAAAATGTGAAGGCAATAACACAAATTTATTCGTGACTTAGAAAAAAGACAAAATATTTTATGTGACAATTAATAAAGAAACAACAAAAAACAACAAAAACAATTGTTTAGTTTGTGTGTGGATTTCGTTTAAACCGATTTACATTGTTTTTGTTTTGTTTTGTAGTTAAAATTTTTGAAGAATTTCGATTTTTGGATAAATGCTCAGTTTTCGGATAAAAATCGAATAAAATGTTTAATATTGGATTTATATATACTTTTCTGCTAATGGCTTAGTTAAGTATAAAATTTCTAAAAATGTCTGAAATTTTCTGCAGGTTTTTCCTTTTATTTTAAAAATAGCTAGTAGTCTGTAAAATATTGTAACGATACGGTTTCCCTGGTTGCTAGGGTATGCTCAACGGTGTCTAGAGTTGTGTCGTTCCCTGGCGGCTGGTTGATTCGGTATAAATCTTCACCCTTTTTTTGCCACTAATCTTCTTATCGGCAGCTCACCCTCTTTAGTTCGTATGTCGTGTAATGATGCGCGGAGGTATCTCTGGGTTAGGTACCACGTATCTACAGTTAGTGGACGACCGAAACAGCCAGATGAGCGAAAACTGTGCGGGCTAATAACCACTAGAACACTTTGCGCTGCTCTGGTTACTCCCAGTAGCTACTGTAGGCACATACCAGGCTGGATAAATACCACTGCGCAGGATATGACCTCACTAGTGCTGATACTATGGTAAGCACCACAATAATTAAAATTCATTCGACTTTCAACTACACATATAATTATAATATAAAAATAATTATAAAATAAAATAACAATTCATTCGCCTTAAAACTATAAAGATAATTGTAGAAAAAAAATAAGTAAATGTAGAATAGAATGATAATCAATTCGATCTTGCCTGTGTCGCTAAAAACGAGCATCGAGACTTTTAGCGTTACAATATCTACTTAATATTACATATGTCATTAGCTTCTTGTATGTATATTAAAAACATAATATATTAAAAACATTTACTATTCCTAATATTTATTAAAAGTCTACTGAATCCAAACTCACAATAGAAGAAATTGATTAAAAAATTCTGTTAAGTAAGTAGGTGGTTTCAGTTGCTATTATGCTTAATACCGCTATATATTCACAAAGTAGGTTACTGGTTTGATTGTCTGCCCACTGTAAAGTCAATGTTAACATTGTTAAATAATTTTTGTTTTAAGTATACATTTAGACAAGAGTCTTGACAGAACTTATTTACAGATACTGGTTCTAACAACCTTGTCGTCTTGATTGAAAAATACCAACGTAACTGCAAACATTACTTCTTAAATACAAATGACAAACAAGTTCTATTAAAGGCTTCAAACAAACAAACAGTAAAGCAACACAATAAAAATTGTACACGACCCACAAACCTACAATGAGAAATATAGATACAGGCCAACATGTTGTTTTTTTACTATTTTTGTTTATTTTTTAAATCTCCTTCAAAAAAGCAGAAAATAAAACGGTGTTAAGCATAAAAACAAAAGTTACAGCCACAGCAAAAGAAATGACAACAACCCAAGTCAAAAAATATATACAGATTGTAGTGTGTGTAAAGTAAAGTAAATGTGCATTTAAACCATGGTCAACAATAAAAATTATTACTATAATAACTTGGCTTCAAAATAAAAGTGAACAAAAAAATAAAATAAAACTGTTTTAGTCGACCTCAGTTCAAGCTTCATTTGGTCCAAAAGTTATAAAAAATTACTGTTATTTATTTGTGGTGTTGTTTTAATGCAACAGCCTTAACATAAAAAAAATATAAATTTATTTGCATTTGAACAAATTTGACTGAATTTAGATATACAAACATTTTTTGTTATCATTATTTGTTATGATTATAAAAGGAAGTAAACATTTTTTTATGTGATGGCGCTTTTTATGACACGTGTCAAATTTTAAATTAATGGATTTTAAAGAAAATTAATTATTTCTTTTTAAAATGTTTTCACAAATTTTATAACGTTTTAAAAAAAAGGTTTACGGTCGCGTAATTGCTTGATTTGGTGATGTCTATCGTTTTTGAAATATTTTCTTTTTAAAAAAAAGATATTTTAGCCTTGTTATAATTACAATTTCAATTTTACTTCATTTGAATTCTTTTACGTTCTGAATATTTGCAAACATTCATTGGTATCGTCTTGCGATACCAATTAAGAAATTTATAAAAAATAAGCTTGAAAATTAACTTTCATTTCTATTAAGATGCTATTTTGACGTATGTATATGAGTTTATCTTCTACATCTACACAGAGTGTATGTACCTATACCAGCAAGTGTAGAATATAAAATTTTTAAATTTTGCTATTGAAGACTTGGCTTCAACGAACTATTCTTTATTCATCAGGTGCGAGAAAACAACAAATATGTCAAAAAAAGGGTAACTCCATAGAACTTTTTATTTTCGCCTATATGTTGTTCAAGCCGTAATATATAGACACTATTATATAAAAGCTATGTTTTTGGCTTACTAAAAAAATTATAATATCTAAAAACATAAAATTTAAATATTGACCTAAAGGTTGCTTTTTTTGTGTTATTTAATTATTTATATTTACTTTAGAAATCATTCAACTATTTGTTAGTCTTGAAGCTTTTTAGATCTTAATTCTTTAAAATTAAAGCTGGAGCTAAAGTGTTACGGTCTTTCGTAATAAAATTTACATCTGCACCTGGCCGTGGGCCTTAATCAGATGGTGGTCAAGCCACTGGGAATGACAAGCAACATCAATCATGCCCTGGGAAGCCGAGGACTAATTCTAGCAACAGGTCTTTCCTAGTTGCAATTTCAGCGGTTCCAGAGCAGGGCTGCAAACCACTTCTCCTTGCTGAAGAGCTGAAGACTATCCAACTCCTGTTCAGAACACATGATCCGAGATCACAAGATGATCCTGGATACCATAATCAGTTCATGCTTGGGGCCGCAAACCCACAACCACGATACCCCCGAAGAGCCAACCTCAATAATCAGTCAGAGAAACAGCTAAATGCCTAAAGACACAAATAGCGGAAATTCTGGGGCCTACTGATTTCCTTGGAAATAACGTGGAGCTTTCCTGTTGACCCCTGTTGCTTTCAGGGGAGTGGGCTCCCTTATACCCAAGCGGCAAAGGTCTAGATAGTCCAGTATTCTATAAAGACCGATAAATATGACCCCGGGGGGAAGTGTTACGGTCTATTGAAATCGAGAGTTTTCACACCTACTGAGCTGTTAGAACAGCAGCAATTGACGCTTTGATGATCCTAATTCGTGTTATTATTGGCGCTTTTTTAAGAACCGTTATAGTGGTCCATAATGACCTTTCGGGTTAAAAAATTTATTTGATAACATTTTAATTTTTTTTTTTTTTAATTTGGGGTTCTACTGGGCTTAAACTTTTTACTTTTAATTTTACAAACTTATGCTTACGTTTTGCATTTTTTTCTTTCTGTATACCTAACGCCGAACAGGAGAGTCAAATTATGTACCTTGAAATATGTAAAGGGATCATGATCAAAGGATTGGTGGTGGCCATTGTATTTCTTATATAAATAGGTCGGTTCCAAAAGGCAGAACAGGAATAATACACTCAATCACGATCTCGCAACAATCTTCGAATGGGGTTGTATGAATAGAGTCGATTTGAATGCCCATCAGACTTAATATTGCATGCTTACACATAGATATGTATTCGTAAATGACGGTGCATCTGTTACTATGGGTGATAAAAGTATTAAGGAATGGGAAGATGTTGATTTTCTTGGCATGAAAATCCAGTGAAATGTTCGATGGACTAAGCACATCTTTTACATTTCTAAAGAAGCTTTCAAATGGCTCACTTTTCTAAAACACTGTAAAAGATATTACACTTCATCCGATTTTTGTACTATTTATACCACCTATATCCGTCGAAAAATGGAGTACAAGAGAGGGCCAAGGGGCTCATTGGGGGCAGTAGGATATCCAACTGCATTGATTGTCTAGAGCATCGCCGTAATGTGGGTTATATTTCACTGTTTTATTGTTACTACAAGGGTAAGTTCTCTAATGAAATTAGTTTTCTAATGAAAATAGTTCTCTAATGAAATTAGGGAACTTATTCCCCTTACTTTTATGTTTTTGGGTTTAACACGCTTTTCATTGTGGGTCCATCCATTTGTGATTGATTGGCTGGTAAATCGCACAACGTATTACAAGGAAAATTCAACATTTAGCTTTCTGCAACTTTCATTGTAGAATAATTCAAATGCACACACTACTCAGTCTTTCCTCCTCTCCATTAACCTAATTTCCTAGTTCCGGGACCATGCATTGCATGAATAAGTGCTGGTCCGAAAAAAAATAGTTTTAAAAAAATAAAATTTTGATAAATATTTTTTGTGGTTTCATGAAAATTATCAGACACTGAAGCTAGTTTACTACAGACTTTTTATCACTAGCTAAATAATCGGAATTAAGCCTTAGCTGGCTTAATCAGAGGTAACATTTTTATCTTATTAGCCTGAAAGATAGTATAGAACAGCCTACTTTGCAGATTTATATTACAGGATATAAATTGTATCTTCTACGATCTAAATGAAGTTCGGAAACTAATCTAGAGTTTATATTTAAATGTACATGTTCTACAGTTTAATGGACTCCAAACTAAACTTTAAAACTTTAGTAGGAATTGGTTTGAGTTATGTCTCCAAGGCAGCCAAGGTTTAATATGTTGTTGTTAGTATTAAGGCCTATTATTAAATTTGAATAAAATTTATTTTACCTTAGAGTTTTTACTATTTTAAAGTGTAAAGATTCTTAAATCTTTGAAAGAAAAGAAGCTCATCACATGCAGGAAAATAGTAGGTGTGAGATACAAGAAAACTGTGAAAGTTTTTAATTTTAATGATTTTGAAAATGTTTTTTAATGCTGTAAAAAGCAAGCGTTTTATTATTATCATAAACTACATTTTATGTTAAGTTTTTTTATTGTATTTAAATGCTAGATAATTAAACAATTTTGTTATGACTGCATAAATGAATGTGTCAGTGATAAACAATTATTTTGTGTGTATAGAAAAAATGATGGCCATAATTTGATTTAAATGTTATTCGTTTTGTTTTCTTAAATTTTCTTATATTTCAAAATGCTGACAGACATGTAGTAGCCTGAACATGACTTAAAGAAAGTTATTTTTCAAATTTTTTAGATTAACAATAGCCATTTTACGAGAATCAATTTTAATTTCTATTTCTAATCTTTAAAGCAAAATGAAAACAATTTTATTAGAGATAAAAATAAATATCCATTTTTGCTTGCATGTATATTTCTAAAAATTTCTATTTTTTGAGCTTGCGTTTTAACACATCTAGATGATTTTACATGCTCATAGTTGCAGATACAAAATTCTTTTCTTTTTTCTTTTCTTTTCTGCAACTACAAGTCTATGTCCAAATTGACAGCAAATAAAATTTTATAGTTGTTAAGCAGTCGTAAAGCTACAGTTTAACAGAATACAAATAAAAGAGGTCACTAGAAAGCAAAAAAAAAAAAAAAATAAACAACAAAAAAGATAAATGTAAAATTGATATAAAAAAGGTGATTATGTTCTATGCGTATCATGAGAAATATTCAAAAAATTACTATAAATATTTTTAAAATACAACACACTTGAATTAATGATTTGAAATTATTTATTTTAATTTTTTATATTTATATTATATATTATATTATATATTATATTATATATTTATATTTTTATTATATATTATATATTTATTTTTAAATTATTTTATTTTTCTTCAAAATATAAAAACAAAACTATTTTGAATTTTCTTCTTAAATCTGTTCTTCTTCTTAGAAGAAGAACACAAATTTGCATCTGATCCCTAATTGGAATAGATGGCGGTCAGTCCGTCAATTCTAAACATGACTCGTATTTTCAACCACGGGTTTTATGTTAGTCTTGCCCACATTAAAATGTACAGTGCAGCCTGTCTTGTCTTATCTTTGTGCTAAGAAATTAATTACTAATAGCAATGGTTTTACGATACAATTTATCATCTCTAAAGTCATAATTTTTATTTTCGAAATTGTTTGCAAATCAAAATTTGTGAACTGCTGAATGCTATCTAGACTGGCTATCCTACTGTACTCTGTCAAATTTTAGAATGCAAAGTTCCTAAAAGGTTGCTAATTTTTATTATAGTCTAAGTTTTGAAAATAGTCTAATTATTTTAAATTGAGCCTAAAATATTATTTAACAATAAAGAAAAAATTTTTTAAACCAAAACAGTTCATACAAAAAGATAGTTTTTAGCACATTCCGTTTTTTCTTACAAGTTCGAGCTAATTTTGGTGCCGCCCTAATAGTGCCAAAACAAAAAGTTATAAAAATTTTTTTACATATAAAACACCAGGAAAGACACTCTCTTTAATATACATTATTTATATACCTCTTTCTCTTACCAATCAAAACACAGTGGGATGGATTCAGCCAGCAAAACTTTCTAACGAATTCTTAGTGATAATGTTATGCTGTTAATTATACTGCGCCTTTTTCCAAAAAGAAAATAAATGCGTAAATAAATACATAAAACTTAATATTTTTAGTTAAAATTTTCTACGAAAAACAAAATTTAAAATTTTTAATCTTTTGCATTTTGGTTAAAAATTTGTTCAATAAATGCAACAAATAAAAAAAAGTATTTCTAAATACTTTTTTCTTTGGGATTTTTTATTATTTAGAATTTTTAAAATTTGTTGGTAGCTAAAAAACTAAAACCAGAAAAACTATATTAAACCATATAAAATGAAAAACTATAGAAAAATGTATAGGCCCCCAGTGAAAGACTATAGCAACATCCCTCTTAGCTCTATAAATTCCCAATTTAAAACACCTTTTTTACAGTCGTGTAATTATCAAAAAAATCATATTCATCCATTCAAATTTTACGTCATTCAATTTTATTTCACTGCCATTGTGCAACACACTATGACAACAATTATAATTTTTATAAGTTTTTTATAAAGGGTTTTTCAATAAGAACTTTGGTTTCCCATACAAAATAAAACAAAAAATTTAGATTCAAATTTTAATTGTATTACGAATAGAAAAGTTCGGCAATTACAAATAAAAATCATATCTGGCAAATGTCCACCACAACCATGCTGACAGGTGTCGATTCTTTAATCAAAGTTTTTAATCACCTTTTTGGGAAAAATGGTAGTGTGCTGTCGTTAATCACATCACAGATTTTTAGTTTTAAGATTGAAATCGTTTCGATTGGCTCCGTACAGACTCTTTCCTTAAATCACACAATCTGGCCACTTAACGATAAATTTGATTTGCAATAAACTGCTCGTTTCATTGGCTGTGTGACATGAGGCGCCGCCCTGTTAAAATTACATATCAGTGATATCCACGTCATCAAAAATAGGCCAAAATTGAGTTGTTAGCATCTCACGATAGCTCCTCCCGAGGGCACATTGATATGTCTTGATGGAATCTAACCATCATTACATTTGTCACCGGAGGTAAAAGAGAGTTCAATCCCATAAAGACTAGCAGGAGTCAATTGGGCAACTCCACGTTATTTCAATGAGAATCAGTAAGCCCCAGAGTTAAGCTTTTTAGCTGTTCTCTGAATGATTATTGAGGTTGGCTCTTCGGGAGCATCGTGGTGTTTGTAATTTCACATTCACTTACGAAATGAATAAGGAGCCAGAATCATCTCACTCTTGACCGACAACACAGAGTGAATGACTTGGAGCCAGTGAGCATGTTTATCATGTGTTCAGAACCAGGAGTTAGATAGTCTCCAACTCTTTAGCAAGAAGTGGGGGTGGCGGCCCGCTCCAAGCTCACGAAGTTGCAGCTAGAAATGACTAGAGGACAGAGATATCCAAGGGCTTCCTAGGGCAAGGGTAACGCTACATATTACCCAAGTGGTCCCGCCTCCGGGGGCACATTTATTGGTCTTTATGGAATACTTGACTATCTAGACCTGTGCAGCTGGGGGTATAAGGGAGCCCAGTGCCCTGAAGTCAGCAGGGGTACAACTGGAAGCTCCACGTTATTTCCACGGGGATCAGTAGCCCGCAGAGTTTCCGCTATTTGTCTCTTTAGGCATTTAGCTGTTTTTCTGACTGATTATTGAGGTTGGCCCTTTGGGAGTATCGTGGTGGTTGTGGTTTCGCGGCCCCATACAGGTTTGTTTTTATGATGGCCAGGATCATCTCGCCTTTAATAACACCCACTGGTGAATGATCTACATCCAGTGAGCATACTTGTCATGTGTTCAGGACAGGAGTTAGATAGTTTCCAGCTCTTCAGCAAGGAGTAGTGGCTTGCAGCCCTTCTCTGGAATCACTGAAATTGCTACTAGGAAGGACCTGTTGCTAGAATTACACTTCGGTCTCCTAGGGCGTGAGTGGCACTGCTTTTCACTCTGATTAAGGCTCACTGCCAGGTGCAGATGTAAACCATATCACGAAATCACCCAAGTGGTTTGATCCACCATCAGGTTATGGCTTAGACAGCTGGTTACTGATGTAAATCTTATCACGCATCTCGCGATAGCGTGATCCATTGACCGTTTCAGCATTTCCAGCCTCATCTTTGAAAAAAAAACTCCACAATCACGCCTCCAGACCGCACAGTGCACCATACAGTGACACGTTGAGCAAGCAAAGGCTTCCCAATAATGGCTCTAGAATTTTCAGAAGCCCAAATGCAGTAATTTTGCTTGTTGACATATCCTTACAACTGAAAATGGACTTCGTTTGAAAAAATGATTTTTTCAGAAAAACCAAAATTGATTGACTCTACGGCGATGTGAGGGGTTGGTCGGCTTCAATTCCTGCACCAGTTGCACTTTGTAAGGCTTCAAAGTCAAATTTTTGGGGATTTGGAAAACTCCAATTGTGAAGAACGTCGAAGAATTGAGAAATTTGGATCTGCTTCAGCACTGTGGCTCACGGCTGTAATATTTTTAGTTGAACGACCCGGTCGACATATTTTGTATCAAGCCTGTCGACTTAAATTTAATGACCAAATTTTTAATGACGATTAAGCCCGAAAATATAACTTTACGAAATGTAACTTTAACAGGACCACTATTTTTTGTAGTGGAATTTAATTAAATTAAATTTTAATGCTATTTTAATTGAATTCATTGTACCAATTGTCCATGCAGCTTCTACGAATACGTCAAAAAACCAATGTCAAAACTATCATGTTGTTGGTGTTGCCACAATTGAAAAACAAACGTCTTTTTGAGATCCCCGATACAATAGTATTATTAATAAAATGAAAGAAATTAGTTATAATCGTTTCGTTTACTTTTCTATTTAATTAATTTTAATTAAAAAAAAAGAAATATATTATTAGTGGTTCATTAAGATGAATGTATAGAAAGCTCACCTTCAAGTAAACAGCTGCCAAAAGTTTAATTGATTTTGTTATGGTTAAAATTAGCAACTAAACGGAAATCGTGGCTAAATATAAAAAAGCATAAATAAGAAAAATCATTCAATAAATTAATTTAAAAAAAAATATTTATTACATCATTTAGGCAGTTGTTACGGTAATTTTTGATTTCTTATTTGATGAAATTAGAAAAAATACATTTTAAACATTGGAGTGAAGGTAAAAACTAACTATGAAAACGAGGTACTTATCACAAAATTAAATGAATAAATGTATTGGATAGGAAAAATTAAATTCTTTGAAAATATATCTTAGACTAACATTGCACATACATACTACCATTATTATGTGAACCATTATTATGAGGACTGTCATTCAGTTCTTTTATTAACTATTCTTCGAAATGTGGAGCTCTATGCACTCATACTTTCGTTGCCTCTTAATGTTGCTTGAAGAATAGCCAATAACCTGCAAACAGACTAACGTAATAAGTAAATAGATCAATTGCTACTAGAACTTCAGCTAGAAAATAGAAGAAGTTTCCATTAAGCGACACCGTCATTAGCATAAGAATTACAAAAAGACTATTTAGGAAGTCGGGAGGTAACAGGCAGTTGTGTTAAAGAAAGTTAGAATGACTTACTGATTGATTAAGACTCAATTAAATCACTCTGATTGAGTAAGTAAATGCCTACGCATAAGAAAAACTTTAAGTTCATAAATTTGTTTCTTAAGTTTTGTTATTTTGAGTTAATACATGCCAATTTTCACCTCTCCATTATGTAGCACGATGCTTATATAACACGCATCAGAAATAAAAATAAAATATACATATATATTTATATAATATACGTATATAAAAACTGTTATTTTATAGCATTTATTGCGTTGAATCTGTCTAAAATAATAATCAAGCAATTATTCATGCATGTGCTACAATGTTGCAAGTAGCAACATGAGAAACTGTTATTTTAAATATACTTACAAGAAACATCTCTTGTATGCTTAGTTCAATTGAAATAAATTTAAAATAAAAATGTTCATAAAACATGAACCACAAAGTCAAGAAAGCATTTTAACAATTCATGTTCATCATTAAAAACTAATTAAGTGGACAGTTTTTTGTTTTTGAATTTTGTTTTGGTGCAGAAACTATTTTTTTTTAATTACAAGAAATCACCTTACAGGTTAATCAACTTTAAAAGATGATACAATTTTTTTATAACTTATCTCCGGTTTGTTATGTCTTTAAAGTCTCTTATTTCACATGCAAAATGCCATTAAAAATGCTTAACAAGGCAAAAAACAAGAAAATATTTGGATAAATTTACAGGGAATCTCAAATAAGCAAAATATCATAATAAACATTTAATTTAATTAACAACATTTTTGAACCGTTTAATAAAGACTCGCAATGCTCGATTTAATGAATGAAACAAATAAAGACTTCTTTCAAGTTATTGCCAATAAACGAGTTTAAATTAAAAACTTCAGTTCCAAAGTTATTTCACCTAAATGTAACTTGTATTCATTAGATAAATAATTTTTGTTTACACATGGTTTTTTAATTATTTTCATTTTTCAAGCATCCCAAATTGTAAACTCATTCTTTTTTATGTGACTTTTTATGATTTTAATGGCTTATTTAAACGACTTTATTTGAGTGATTATTGTCATCATAAGCTGATTTTTTTTTTTTGTAGATTGTAAGTTATGGCCAAATAGTGAAAATTCCTACTACATTTGAAGAGCCATCAAAATAATGGAGCATGCAACAATTTATTAAATCTCAAACTAGTTATTTTTTGTTTAATACTTTATATTGAACTCTTTGACATTTCGCTCAAAGTCTTAAAGAGAAGTCTGCCATCTTTTCTCTTAAAAGTGTTACAGAAAATTTGCAAAAGAACTGAACACAATTATTTCAGATTTTCCAGTTAATGTTACAGTATTGTTAAATGAATTGCAGCTTACCTACTGTACACCTACTAAACCTACTAATTATTATTACGTTAAATTTGCCATACATAAAGCGATAAAATAAGCCGTTAAGTTTTAAATTTTTGGTTATCGTTTTCACTGAAGTTTTCTATATTTTATGTAAAAATTTAGTTTGAGTGCTACGTATCATATTGATAAAGGGTCCGCCATCTAACGTTTTTTTTAAAAACTAGTGCTTACTTAGCTCATGTTTGATTTGACAGATAATTAGTTTTATCCTTCCGCTGAACGAATATAGTTGTGTATATGCTTGAACAACACTAGGAAATATTGCGACATTACTTTGAAAATCATGGTAATGTTGCAGAATGTGTGCGAAAATTGCGTACGGATTTTGGAAGAAAAGAAGCACCGTCAGCTCCGTATGTTCGTTATCTTGTGAAAAAAGTGAAATAAACTGACATCCTCATCGATAAACCAAAGCGTGAAAAGCCAAAAACAGTGCGTACACCCGAGAATATTGCTGCTGTGGCAGAAAGTGTGCGTGAAACGGCATCAACATCAATTCACCATCATTCTCAACAATTGAACATTTCAGACGAAATGTTGAGACGAATTTTGCATAAAGACCTTAATATGACGCAATACAAAGTCCAACAGGTTCAGGAGTTGAAGCCAAGTGACCATCCAATGCATTTTCGCTTCGCTAAGTAAGCCTGCCGTCGACTTACAGAAGATTTGATCTTGGCGGGTATGTAAACAAGCTAAATTGTCGCATTTGGGGAACAGAAAACCCGCACGCATACATTGAAAAGCCGACGCACCCAACAAGAGTCACTGTTTGGTGCGGATTGTGGTCCAGAGGCATAATTGGACTATGTTTCTTCGAAAAGGAGGAAGGAGTGGCCGTTACAGTCAATGACGATCATTATCGGGCCATGTTGAATGAATTTTTGTTCACAAAAATTGAAGAGGAGGACATTGCCAACGTTTGGTTTCAACAGGACGGCGCTATGTGCCACACAGCCGAAGCTACACTCGTTATTTTGCGCCCTATTTTTGAAGATCGCATTATCAGCCGCAGAGTTGATATCGTTTGGCATACCTCGTAGCAGCGATTTGATACCGTTGGACTATTATTTGTGGTGTGCCGTCAAAGACAAGTGTTACACCGACAAGCCAGAGACAATTGGCGCTTTAAAGGACAATATTCGTGAAGCCGTTGGTGAAATACACCAGCTGCACACAATCGATAATGTGCTTAAAATTGGACCAATCGTGTAGGCTACTGCATGGCCAGCCGAGGCAGCCATTTGAATGAAATTATTTTCCATTATTAACCAGAAGGATTGTATTTCCAAATAAAGAAAAGAAATTTGGGAAAATATTCAGTAGTTTTGTTTATAGCATTTAAAACAAAAAAATGTTACTTGGCGGACCCTTTACAAGTCCATAGTTTAATTTTGGTAATAAGAATTTTTTGCAATGAAACAAAAATTACTGTACTTTACGGGTATAATACACTACTGGCCGATAGTGTATAATATACTACTGGCCGGTAGTATATTATATGTAGATATAAAAGTAAAGTTTTACGCTTGAAGTAAGTTTCTACTAAAAATTAAACTTCACAGGAATATAAAAATACATATGAAAAAATTTTTTAATATCCAAAATGAAAAAAACTAAATAACGTGCAACAAATTGTAAAATTCTCTTTTTTAAAAGTATTTTTTTTTTAATTTGAGTGATAGAAAAACAATATTTAACTATTAAAACATCAAAAATAAATAGCTGTACAAAAACAGCAAATAAAAATATTTATTTTGTACTACTGTATAATTAATACACCTTTTCTTAAAACTAATGCAATCTAAAATAGGCCCTTCAAAATAAAAATTTCTAAAAAATTATTATTTTGTTTTAATTGACATGTTCAAATTTTAAAAAAAATATCTATAAAAAAATATCGATTATTTTTATACTTTTGCTTTAAAATTGTTTTCTTTCTTAAATATTTCCTCACACGTTTTGTATTTCATCCGGTGAAGCCATGTATGTATTTTTTTATATTTTCCTTTGCCAATTGATTAATTATAAAATTCCCCAATTTCGTTGACACTTTTACCATTTATGTTGTAAAAAAAAAATAAATTGCTTGAAAGTGATCACTGTTAAGTTGCTGTAAATGGAGTTACGCCAAGTATATTTTGTATAATTTTTTCATTTATTTAATTTCTATTGTAAAATTAATTAGTTGAGGGATTACTGAAAAAAGCAAATGGTTTATAATTTTGTTAACAATTCCTTTGATTTCTAGTTATTGATTTCACCTTTGCTATTTTAACTGTAGCCAAAATAAAACTTACGCTTAAGTGAAAGAATTTTGAAAAAAACAAAACAGTTTTCTCTAAAAGTAACTGACAGCCTTCTTTTAAATATACAAAGACTGTATGTAGTTGTTGGCTTGTGTGGCTTCTTGACAGGAAATAACTAAAACACGAGTATTTATTTGCTTTGTTAAGCGTTTTTGCGTCAATAAATCAAAAGAATGTATAGAAACAAGTTTGCTTTCTAAGTCTTTTGTCTATAATAAGCGTTTCACAGTGGTTAAACACATTTTTGATTTTTACATTAGAACACGAGGTTTTCAAAGCTGCAACAACTTAATTCTATGCTCTTTATACAAGCAGATGATACCAGCGGAAAGCTTATGACTTCTAGATTAGGAATTTTACCTTTACATTTCACGTTAAATTAGTTGTTTCAAAAATATAATATTGAATTTGAATTGCCACAAAATCTAAACGGATCAAGATATTCTTACAAAATTTTAAAGCAATATATATAAAGAAGTCTTAAATGAAATGGTTTCTTTTTATTTTAACACATAAATTCCTTTAACGGGGAATAAATGTTTTAAAATTTTTTTTGGTTTAGAAAAATGGTCACCCTCTCTTTCTTAACTATGGGGCTATCAAATCTTTCTAGGAGTTTATAACCATGAGATGGAACTTTAATAATCTCTTTATTTTTTTTTAATCGAGGCTTTGCGCTCCGAGATATTTTGATGTAATTCATACATATTGTTTAAAAATTAGCTATGTTTGAATAGGGCTGTAGGGTAAACCATAACAATTTTTGAACAATTTTTTATTCGCATTTGCTATAGATTGCCTTTGAACTAGTCCAAGAAAATTATTTAGTACCGAAACAAATTTCAATTATATAGAGAAAACCAAGCAAAGTATGGCATAAGGGCCTATTACATAAGTTGATGACATATCTCCCAATCAATATGGTGAAGTTTCTGGAAAGTTACATTGTGGAGAGAAGGTTTACAGCAGCCTAAGGAGACTTCATCAGTGAACCCGCTTCGATAGCTTCCGGTATGCCGTAGGGGAGAATACTGGGTCCAGTTTTATATCTGCTTTATACGCATCTACACTTCAACATTTGCCGATGATACGGCCTGCTTTAGTTCTCACGAAGACACCCGTATGGCATCTCAGGTTCTTCAGGAACATATTACTCATCTGGAGTTGTGGTTGAATTTATGGAGAATAAAAGTAAACGAGCAGAAGTGTCTCCACTTAACTTTTACTTTGAAAAGGGAAACTTGCCCCCCTATTCCTATGGACGGGCAGATTATTCCTCACCACTTGCACACTAAATATCTTGGCATAATCCTTGATCGTAGGCTTACATGGAAACACCACATCGACACAAAGCTAATCTAAATGAAAATCAAGTTATCTCAAATATACTGGCTAATTGGCAGGAACTCAACTCTTAGTCTGGACTGTAAACTTCTATTGTATAAGTCGATTCTGAAACCAATATGGTGCTATGGAATTCAACTATGGGGCACTGCTTCAGCTTCAAATGTGGAAAAAATTCAACGCCAACAGAACAAAATACTACGATTAATTACATTAGCTCCATGGTACACGCGAAATTTAATTATACATCGTGATTTGGATATTCCACTCGTGACAGCTGAAATTGCTCAATACGCAGGCAAATATTTGACTAAGCTCGAGTGCCACCCGAATTCTCTTGCGCGGAATATTTTGAATTATAGAGGTCATATCCGATTAAAAAGGAGAGACACAGGGGCATTTATCAATAACCCTCCAAATGGAAATGAAATCTCTTGAAAATAGTTTTTATTTTTTTTTTTATTTATTTTTGATTGTGAGAATTTGTATATGGAGATACAATAAATAATTTAAAAATGGAAAAAAATATAGAGAAAACCCTAAAAACGGCTGTTTTTACATTTTTCCAATTCAGAGGCTTGTAACTTTTTAACGAAACATGCTATCAGAGCCAAACTTACTACTGTTCTATTTTAAATTTTATTAAGAATACAAACAATAACTTAGAGTGAAAATCCGAATATAAAAAGTACACCACGGCACAAATAAATTAAGCTCGGCCAAAAAAAAAATTATTTTCTTCCCTATTTTCTGCCAAACTGAAGGGGATAACTTAGTTATGTAAGCAAATAATAATAATAACAATAATTAAAAAATTCTTAACATTTGAGTAATAAATAAACTTTTTATGACATTTTCAAAAAATATTATGTTTGAGGTACTCAACTTTGAGGGCATACTAAGAAACCCCCCTTTATCCTAGGATATCAATCGTCCGTAACTTTACACAGATACACCTCCGGTTGGCTTCTGTGAAATTTTATAATGATATCTTAAGTAGTTCATGAGCTTTCAAATTATTTAAAAAAAAAAATTTTGTCATTGATATGGGGAAGGAAGAATATTTTTAGGTCTAAAACTTATATCTTCAATCATAGTAAAATATTATTTTTCACATTACATAAGTAAGCATTTTGCAGTGGTATAAAATCAAAATATTATTAAAATATACAATCAAGTTTTAAATGCCTTTTCATATACATACCTAAAGAGTAATTTTATTCAAATTTTCATTCCGAGCTTTCCAGACTATTCAGTAGCATCCTACGACTAACCTTTTATAAATATATGTTTTAAACATGACACCTCTCAGTTTTTACTTTTGAAGCCAAGTGGTAAACATGCAATAAACTGCTTTGAAGGTCAATATTTTTTGTATTATTCGGCTATCATTATTTGCAAAACTGGCGCGAAATTTGACATGTAGGATGTGGTGCATTGGGCGAAGCTGCGTTTATCACAGGCTCCAAATCACTAATTCATAATTCATAATATAAAGTTCATAATATAAAGTTCTATCGGACCTAAAAAACATCCTTTGCAATAAAGGAACATAAACTAGAATTAGCGCATTACCCAAACAATTTTTGTTAATATATTTTATATCCTGAGAGTTGTCAACCTCACTTTTAATCACTGAGCACAATATATGCGCAATTACTTAGGATACCATAAGGCCATTCAATATGATAATTTTATAAAAATTACAAAAATAGTATGTTTACTATTCTAATAAAATGGAATTTATGATCCGTTTCAGTTCTCTTTTTAATCAAAAACTCAAACGAGAAAAGAAAATTATGAACATTTTTTAATCGCAATTATCTTTATTACTTTAAAACTGAAAAAATGTAAAATATACAACCATTCGAAGTTGGAAAAAATTTGTACACTATAGATGAAAATAACGGCTACAAATCAACTTATCAACACTGAAAACAGGAATAAAGAAGACAAAGAATCAACGGATAGAATACGACGGCAGGACCAGAATTATATAGTGAAAGAAGGTTTACTTAGCAGCACTCTGAAATACAATATTAGGACATTGCCAGATACAACTGACAAATTTAATTCCAGCGGAGTATATAGGCTTACTTGTATCTGTAAAAATACTTATATAGAAGAAACTGGACAAACACTAAAAACAAGAGACACATACGGTCATACAAACGGAAAAGAGAAGACTCCAACTTCATATTACACCTTGAGAATCACGGACACTTACCAAGGGAAATAGATGAGTGTCGGACAAAAACCCCAAACAAGAATATTAAGGCTTCTATATCATTATGCATCAAATACACAAATCGTTAAATAAGAAAGATAACTGTTGTTTTTATTTACCACTAAATTAAGAACAAAAAATCTTAAATGTTTATTTAACAAACACGTACCGTCAAATCTACAAAGCACGATCTTAAATAAAAAATCTACACTTTTTATAAAATGAATAAACACCAAAAAACAATTAGTAATTGATTATTTGAACAAACCATGCAAAAGCACAGAATGGAACAATAATCATAAAAATTAATTATTTACTTTATTTTATTATTATTTTTGGTTTTAACGAATTTCAACAAAAAGCTGGATTTTTTTTTTTTAATTTTGAAGATGATGCTTAAAAAGATAATTAATTAGCATTTGCTTAATAAAAAATGAGGCTATTTAAAATTTGTTTAACAATAATTTTGAGTCATCACTTAGTTGGAATTTATTTTAAAATATTAATACTGCTTTTCTTAGTCTTAATTATTAAACTTAATTATTAAACTCATTCATGTTTAAACTTGTAAACAGTGACTTTATTTCATAAAATATTTGAGAAATTAAGATTTTTAGAATTAAAACAGTAAATAGAAACACCAGTAAGCTTTGGAGCTTTGTGAGTAAACGCATGATATGATGAAATGAAAAGTTACTGATGTCATCAACTTAGTTTTGATATTATGTTTGAAGAAGTAATTGTACGGTGGTCATTTTTGTGCATCTTTTTCTTGCAACATTAAATCAGCAAGTTTCAGTTATAATTTCCTTTAAAAATATTTTTAGTTTAACAATTTGTTATGCCTACGGCTGCGTTTACAATTTAAATCAATGTTAGTTACCTAATTCAGCCTTTGTTTTAATCTTAATAATCTTACGATAGCGCACAATTCTAACTTGTTATTATTTGATTTTACACAACCCTGCCACTTTTTTAATAAAATGTATAAATTTTTTTAATTTCTTTTTAAGGAAACTCCATCTCGGCCTTTGCTGCGGGTTCATTCAAAAAGAGTCACTTCTTTGTTTATGAAGAATTTACTTGTAGTCAACGGCACAATCACAAGTGAGTTCAGTAATTAAATTTTTATCATTTTTATATTGTTGGTCTTCATAGTATTTAACAAGCCCACCGTTAACGGTTTGTTGGGGTTGATCATCAGGATTTTATACACTATTTTAATAATACTAAACACTCGTATGTGAATTGTAATCTTGTATCTGGTTTTTTAACAAGAAGTTTATTTTTCAATTGTGGCAACACCAACAACATGATAATTTTGACATTTAAGTTTTTAACGTATTCGTAGTAGATGCATTGCCAATTGTTACACGAAATTTACACGAAGTGATGGTTCTGTTAAAATTTAGTTTCGTAAAATTCATGATATTTTCGGACAACATAATCGCCCATCTGAGACCGCTATTAAGAGACCGCTATTTGGTCGTTACAATATGTGCGACAGGATCGATACGATATGTGTGAACTCCAAAGCGTGTTCGACCAGGTCGTTTAATTGAAAACATCATAGCCGTGAGTCACAGTTGAAGTTTGTCAATTCTTCGAATTATCCAAAACCACCCTATGGCGAATTTTTCGTAGGAATTCGCCTTGAAGCCTTACAAGTTTCAACTAGTGTAGGAATTGAAGCCGACCGATCATTCACATCGTAGTTTGGCTTGATTCATTTAGCAACAGGCTGGATTTCTGAAAAAATCATTTTTTCAGACGGAGTCCATTTTCACTTGCCAGGATTTCTCAACAAGCAAAATTGCCGCATTTAGGCTTCGGAAAATCCTAGAACGATTATTGAGAAGCCTTTGCATGCTTTGTGGTACGCTATGTGGTCTGGAAGCGTGATTGGGCCCCTTTTTTCGAAGATGAGGCTGAAAAAGCGGTAACTGCCAATGGATCAGGTTATCGCGAAATGCTGAAAACTAGATTTTGGCCTATTCTTGATGACATAGATTTCACTGAGATGTGGTTTCAACAGGACTGTGCTACATGTCACACAGGCAATGAAACGATCAACTTATTGCAAACCAAATTTCACGATCGCATAATTTTATAACAATCAGCAGTTAAGTGGCCATCCAGATCGTGTGATTCAAACCCATGGATTACTTTTTGTGAGGCTGTGTTAAGGACAGAATCTATACGAAGCCAATAGATTCTTCGATTTCAACCTTCAAACTCAAAATCCGTGATGTGATTAACGAAATAAGACTTTCATTTTGGCAAAAAGTGTTTAAAACTTTAATGAAAGAACCGACATCTGTCAGCGTGGTCCTGGTGAATATTTACCAGATGCCATTTTTCCTTAATAATTACCGAACTTTTCTCTTCGTAATACAATAGAAATATGAATCATCTTAATCAAAATTTGTTATTTTATTTTATTTTATTTTAGAAAGCAAACTTCCTGTTGAAACCCCTTTTATATATTTTAGGAAAAATTAACCTCTGTTATGTAAATAGTTTGACTATTTAATTTGTTGTTTTTTCATTTTCTAAAACATAACACTTGTTTTACTAACGGCGAAACAATTTTACTAAAAAGAGCAAATAAAATAAAAAAAATGCAAGTGCAGTTGAAATAAAAATTTAAACAAAAAAAATATATTTAATGACATTAACCTCATAAAGACAAAGTTAAAAAGTGGGAATTTATAATCCCAAAAAGTGATAACGTTTACAGCTTCTTAAGCCGTTACCAGGTTGTACAAAAACTTGAACAATAAAAAAAAATTAACAAATGACGATCTCAACAGTACCAACTTTAGCAAATATCCAGTGTTCGAACAATTTGAGAATCCAAATACAAATATGGATAGTGAATAAAACAGTTTGTTGTATTTAATAGCATTGTGACTGGTAAGTGTGGACTTAAGTTGTCATACAAGTGACCTGCTTTCTCTTTTACGTTGGCTGTATTAAACATTTTAATATAATTATTTTTTCTTTTTGTTCAAAAACAGATTGCATTTATTTAAGTTATTGTTGTTGTTTGTTCATAAGACGAGCGTTTAAACTGTTGGGTTGTGTGAGTTTATTTTATGTGTAACGGTTAATAATGCTGGTACCACTACCAATCAATAGCAATCGAAAAGTTTTTATTTATTTTCTCTCTTTCTTTCTCTCTCCATTCAAGTTTTTTTTTTTTGTTTTTTTGTTTTTTTTCTTTTGCTGCTATTTCTTTCATTCAATTTTTAACAATGACTAGCAGATTGCTTAAGAAGTATGAGTTATTCAGGGTGGTGATGTTGCAAGTGCTACCAAATTGGCGATCTATGATCAGATCTTATTACCACAAATCATACTTTAACTAGATCTGCTAGCTGTAAACACACAAATACACAGAAATTTACAATTAATTGCAAGTTGTAACCACTCAGACAATACATTCACATTTAATTATTCTATTTCTTAAGATGTTTGTGTTTTTTTATCTTGTTTATACTCATTTTACCAAATGAGATACGTATTTTATTACTTAAGTGAAATGTTAAAAAAATAAAAAACTGAGATCCAGTATGACTAGAAGTTCGGCTTGAATGAATGTTTGTTTTTCGTATTTGTGATTGCTAAATGCCTCAAATTACAAAATGTTATGTTGCTATCCATTTAACCGCTACAGTTCACTAAAAACTTGTCTAGTGAAGCACACATACTCGTATATTTTATTTGCTCAATTTAATATGTTCTAATTAAAATGCAACTTCTAGCCAAATGATCATGACTTTCAGGTGAAATTGGATGTTTTACAAATATGCCGAATATTGTTTATTTGGGATACCCTCTTTTTATTTAGCATATTTCTCTAACCTCAAAAACAAAAGCAGGCCAAATATTTATTGCTAAATTAAGTTTTAAATTTCGCACAAATTCAGAATTCGCTTTTATTTCTATAGGAAAGTGTTGACAGCTCTAAAAAAGAAAACTATTTAAAAACGTAAATAAAAGAGATTAAAAATATTACAAAAATAACAAGTTATTTTTATTATAAATATTATTTTTTTTTTAACCTGCCATCTAAGCATTAAATTGTTCTATATATTCGTCTTAATCTCTTTTAATCACAGTCTTAATGTTTGCAATGTAAAACTTTAGCCCAATTAAACAGCTTTTAAATGGACTTTCAAGAGAAACTGTTAAACAAAAGTACACTAAAATTTATTTGTTCCATCCAATTGACTGACTAATAAATTTATTTAAAAGAAAAAAATTTTAATCGGTTTTTAGAGGCATGACAAGTTATTCATTCATTTCGAACTGAATTTAAAATGAACAGCTCTTTTTTTATTGATTATTATTTATTTTACTAATTGATTATATTATTTTGGTGGCTTTTAATATTTTTTCTTATCTAAACCGATTAGTGTTACTCATTATTTAATTTAAAATTTATTTGTTATTGAAAATAATTCTAGAAATAATTTCTTTTGTTATCTAAATGTCATCGCTTGTTAATCATGTTTATTTTCAATACTGGTTAATATTAAACTTGTTAGTATTAATTATTGTTATATAAAATATTTTAAAATTCGTTTGTCTAATATTTAAATATTTAAAGTTAATGTTTAGAGTTAAAAAAAATCACAAATCACAAAATTCATGAAGGTTTCTTTGAAGGTCAATACTAGATAAATTAACTAGCAACATATAGTTTTATTATAAAGAATCAGCTTAATTAATTCAATTAAATTAATTAATTATTAAGAAAGAGATGCGGAAAATCGATTACCTGTTTAAAATGACATAAATGCATTTTAATCAATTAAAAAAAAACAAAAACGCAAACTAAAATTTTTGAATATTATACCAGTTTCCTTTCTAACCGTCAATAATTATACCGGAGAGCACGAATTGTCACTGCGTACATGTAAATAATGTATTTTTAATATTAAAATATTTATTGTATTTGAATACTTTTTGATTTGAAAATAGTTTTATTGCTTAAACAATTCAAATTGAATTGAATAGAAAATTAAAGAGTCTTACATCTTAAGCCAAATTTATTAAATGAGACAAAACTCAAAAATACTCGATACTATATGAGCAATAGTGAAATAGTCATATGATAAAAATTTTCTGAGGGCTATGCTTTACAATGAATTTAAGAAAAGATAAAAAAAATTACTAAATTAATATTAAGTGATGATTGGGACCTTCTCTACGCTGACAGAGAGTTTATAGTGTCAACTATTTGTTTAGTAAAGTGTTAATGACTCTTTAAGCAATTAGATAGCATAATGTCTTTTTAAAGAATTAGTGAATAAACCTTAGCGGCAAGGCATTATTTCATCTTGATCCATTTTTGGTTAAAATAGTCCACGCGTTAGATCGAAAAATCAATATATTATTGATATGTCATTAATTTTCTTTTATCGTGTGAAGCAGTCGTGAAGCAAACACAACGTATTTTAATCATTTAAACATTTTATCAAAATCAATCACCGATTACTGCAAAGATGAGATAGTAAAATGTAACATGCCAACAAAACGCACTATTTATTATATAGTGAATGATTTCGAAGAAAGAGGGTGCAAGCATAACACACTGCAAGATCGGCCGAAAACATTACTCCTGTTCAATAAAGTGTTCAAATCAATCCATCAACTTCAATTCAACGCCATGCCCAGGAGCTCGCTCTTCAAAGAACAACATTGGCCACAATTTTGCACAAGTATTTGCATTTGTTTCCATAAAAGATTCAGTTGACACAAGAGCATCATCCACAAGACTATTTTCGCCCCCGAACATATACCAATAGAATGTTATAGCTCGCCCATGACAAGCCCGATTTTCAGGAAAACATCATAATGAGTGACGAGGCGCATTTTTATTTGAATGGATATGTGAATAAACAGAATAGTCGATTCTGGGAAATTATTCAACAGTCACATTTGCATCCATTAAAAGTGACAGTCTGGTGTACAATTTGGTCAGGAGGAATCATTGGAGCTTACTTCTTTGAAAACGGTGTAACGATAACTGTGAATGGGAAGCGATATCGTGATATGATTGAAAACTTTTTAACGCCACAACTGCATGCTTTGGGCTTAATTAACATGTGGTATCAACGAGACGGTGCAACATCGCATATAGCCAGGGTGCAATGGAATAACTGCGAGACTTCTTTCCACAACAAGTTGTTTCAGGAAATGGTGGTGTTGATTGGCACCCACGATCGCCTGATTTGACTGCTCCGGACTTATTTTTGTTGGGCTATGAAACGCATGAGCAACTCAAACAAAATATTCAGAATGAAATTAATTAAACACCGCGTGAAATGTATGAAAATGTAATGAAAAATATGCTCAAAAGGGCTCTCATTTGTGAGGCTAACAGAAGCGGATATTTACCTGATATTGTATTCTATATATAATTGCCGACATTAAATAAAACATTTATCAATATAAGATCCATTCTCTTTCATTTCATTAAAAATCATAAAAAAAACAAAGTAGTATTTACATATATTCCCGACGGACACCCTGTATAATATATTTTAGGGCGGCTGGGAACTATAAATATTATTGTTTGCAACATTTTTGGTAATCAATGGTTCCTGTACTTTTTGAAGTCGGAATTTTTTAAGCATTTAGCGACTCTGCTCGAAAAAACTTTGAATAAGCTGAACACTTGTTTATCGATTTGATATGTTTCGAATTTGTGCAATGACAGCTGTCATCAATAAAGTAATACACCACAATCATAGATCGAAATCAAAATCGTCATCACTACTATGATTTTTAATTCTTTAAGTATAAATAAATTATACAGTTGTGAGAGAAAATGAAAGTATTGAAGAAAGTCCCATATTTGATAAAATATTTCTAAATGTTATTTATACCCTAATTCCTTTGCTCCCATTCCTTTTCAATGAGATTTGTTTTGTTATTTAAAACATTTTTATATTATACTTTGAAAAATACAATACAATATACGCACAGATAGAAAAATATCTATAATGTATTAAATAATATCATGTAGTAGTCTTTGGTTTATGCGCCAATAATACCAGATATAGTTATGTATAACTTGAAGAGCACAACCTGATAGTCAGGTTAGATAAAACTTTAAGAAATATTTCTTACAAAAAAAGTAACAATATTGAACATCTCGATTAACATTAAAATGTTGCCAATTTTATATTGAATGTAATTTAACTATAATAAATATTAAAAAATTTCATATTTCGTTGGTTTTGAAAACGAAACTAATTTTTCCCATTTTGTAGCATGAGAAAAAATATACTAACTTTCAAAACAGAAACAACTTTTTATAACCATTAAATTGTTTTATTATTTATTACATTAAATTTCTCTTAATAAAAATCTATTTTTAGAAATGTTAAATCTTTTATTATTTTAACGCTCATAAGCCAAGCAAATACCATACCAAACAATGATAATCAAATTTCAGCAATAATGAAGGGCATTTAATTGTTTCATGTTGAAATCATTAACAAAAACATCAAATAATAATTGTAAAAGAGTGATAAAAGTTCATTCACAAATGGATAATATTAAAGAAAATGAAAGATAATGCTAGATTAAAATCTTGTTTTTTGAAAAATATAAGTGCATTAAATGACTTTTCAGCACACACTCTTATACACATGAATAAAATTGCATAACAATGTTGTAATATACATACAAAATAAATAATCACATACAGCTTTGACGATTTCTTTTTGCCCTTTACTTGAAGAACATCTTAGACTACACTCAATGGGGATAAAGTATTATTTAAAGCAATAAAACTTGAGTATATGAATCATTAATACAATTGCAAAATGTTTATTTCCCCTCGGATTTTGTAAATTATAAATTCTAACAATAGCTCTTGACCAAGTCCTTGATGCATTTACCAATTTAACATAGTTTTAGTACAAGTTACACAAGTTTATTTATAAAATAGATGAGATAGGTCTATAATATAATCAGGTATACTTGCATATACTTACAATTTTAATGATTATTAGAAAACTTTTTTCAAAAATGCAACTCTATTTAACTTTTTACCAATTGCTTACAATTATTTATTCTGATTGTTGTGGTTCTAATCATAGTAGAATAAAATAAATCTCAGTGCCAGTGACACAAGAAAAGTTCCGTTGCATATGCAGGTTACAATTAAACTTTTAATTTTATATATATTTTTTTTTTTTGTTTAATTCTTAAAAGAATATAGCGCCGCTTTTTAAGTTTCAATTTCAATTTTAATTCCTGTTGAAGCACATGTTAAAGTTTAGACTTCTATGGAACACTCCTCAATCCTTAAATTAATTTTTTTACTTTTTGTTGCAGTGCCTATAACAATTAACTATCAGCAAAAATTCCAGTTCCACAAATAAAAGTCAGACATTGATTATTTATTTAATTATTTTATATTTAGTCTATGGATTCAAGATCCCTACAGGCATTTAAGCCGTAAACAATAATTGTACATGAAACTTGAACCAGTTATTCAAATATAAAATTAGATGACATTTAACAGCGCATTAGCATTTCAAGCATTTATAAAGTTTATTAAACTTCGTACAATTTCATAAAAACGGATCAGAGTTAGCATAATGTGATCTGAATACTTTAATTACCAGTCAGTAGATTAAAATAGCGTGTAGGATGAAATGGAACGTTAAATGAAATATTGCTAATCAATAAATGTAAGCAGACATTTCCTTTTATTAAATTTAAAATAAACGTAATATTTAACATTATTCTTAGGCTGTTTTAGAGTTAGCACCTTTATTTGAGCAAGTCTACTAGTGTAGGATGGTAGAATTAAGGAATTCCATTCCAAGGCTCGAGGAAAAAATTACAAAAACTGCTTTTGCACCAATTTCATGCTATTACTAAACTTTATAAATTGGAACCTTTATTCTAGAAAATGTTTGACAGGAGAAGTAAAAAATGTTTTGTGACATATGGGTCACTAAACTTCTTCGCCCAGCATTTTATAAATTCAAAAATTGCACGTGCTTTGTCGTCTACTAGAATACCAAGATCTGAAACTACATTCAGTCGCAAGTTTGTAGCCGTTTAAAATATATTACACCTTTGTATGATATCATCGGAAACACATGCAATTGCACTTTTTAGCGTTCAACTCCATAAGATTAATATTGCAACAGAAATTAAGTGCATCTAAGTTATTTTGCAGGAAAATATGATTAGCATGGCGATTGTATGTTCGAAATATCTTCACCTCGACTGCATATAATATATTTAATGGAATTGGGTAGATCATTAATAAACAAGGTAAATAAATAATAAAGGAACCAAATAGCTACCCTGCGGCATATCAGATGAAATAATAGTTTCTTTGGAAGTAAGCGTGTTAAAACGAACTTTTTGAGTTCTGTTTGAAAGATATGAATTAATCTATATAACTTTCTTTATCAGAGGGTTATGGATAGTTTACCTTTTAGCGATATTAATAAGAATACTTCTATAGAATGTGCATAAAAAACTTTATAATTCCTCAAATCTGAAATAATAAATTTTTTAAAAGTAGAAATCTTGACAACATCAGGCCTATGAACACATACGCGCACAAGCACAGCGATACTTCAAATACAGTTGAGTGAATAGTTGTAGATAAATTTGTTGCTATCGATTTATAAATTTGACAGGTGTTGACTTGTTTTTTATTAAAATATTACTTGCTGTTGCAACCTTCTACTGCCACTAACTTGGAGTTCAAAACATTACTAAAGTGTTGCTTAATATTTTGTTTCTTTTGTTTCTTATTCAACACCACATATGCAACTAGACTAGAAATATTTTTTTTATTTCAGTTTTTATACTTTGCTATTTTCTTTACAGTCAGTTTGCAAAGAAAAAAATATACTGTTAGGCCAACGTAAATTCAAAAAACAACAACAACATAAATTATTTATTGCATAATTAAAAAAGTGTTATGGCGTTTTTTTTTTGTTTTTGTTTTACTTAAAACTAAAACATACTTATTATTCGCCAAACTAATAGTCACTCATTTGTATTTAAGATAGATTTTATATCAGACAAATCATAATAATTTGTCAGCTGGACAATGAGTAGTTTTAATAAATTTTATGAAAATTTTTAAAGTATACAAAATCATTTATTGCGCGTATTTCTTGAGTCACTCAGCTAAAAAAAAATGAAAACATAAATATGAGGAGCTTGTTTTAGCCACAAAGCATATATACAATCAAGAAGTCAAATATTAAGCAGTTAATCCGCATTATTAATTTTTATACAAAAAGAAAGAATTCAGGATTCTAGAAATAAATTCTTCTTGCAATTTTTCAGTATGCGAAGCATTTTTTTGTATTTTTTGTAATGATATTTAAACAAAGGAAGTGAACAAAATCCTATTATTTGTAAAATATACATGGATTTAGTGATCAAAATATTTAATTCTATATCTTCCACTTTCAGTAAATTTTTTTGTCCATTAACTTTATTTACTTAAATTTTTTTGCGAATTTTTGGTTTTATTTTGGGTTTCCAACTTTAGGTATATACCCTGCGATTTAACTATTATATTCGATTTTTTATGAATTTAAAATTTTTCAGAATGTTTACAACAAAATCCTGTTTTTCGCTGGCATTAACAATTTTAATAAATTTCGGTTTTTTAATCAAGATTTTTTGCAAATCTTATATTTTTATGAAATATATATATATATATATATATGTCGCTACACGACCGCAAGTAGTTGTCCTCGGTGACAGCATTGATTAAGGATAATCTGGCAATTTTTTCTTTCGGTGTTCTTTTTTTTCCTTTTTGGTACAGACACCGACACCACTTTGTAATAATAATTTTTTACAATTTAAAACCTGGCTGAATAAACATTAATTTAAATAAAAGATATAATGTTTCAATAAACCCTATATTATTGGTAACCCCGATGTCGTTAGAGAAGACTCAGTGACCCCATCTTTAACGGCTCCGTATAGCGGGCCATTTGAAGTTATTAAACGGGAATCGAAATATTACACCGTGAACAGAACTGAAAGACACAAGGTTTCAATTGATCGTTTAAAACCAGTCTTCAATACTTCGAAAGTAGTTGGCGTAACGTAGCCCCAAAGAGTCACTTCTCAGGGAGGAGTATTGTATCAACACGACCACAAGTGGCAGTTTTCCTCGACGACAGCATTGATTTTTTCGATGCCTTTTCTTTTCTTACCGACACCACCTGACTGAATAATCAGTAATTTCAATAAAAGATCTAGTATTTCAATAACCCTATAGGCATAGCACGGTTATGGAGATAATATTCTAACTTTTCATATATTTTCATTATACCCAACCTACCGTTACTTTAAAAATACGATCTAAGTTAATTATTTTTTTCTTTCATCTTCAAATACAATCGTTAAAGAAAGCCTACACTTGCAATGGTAACTAAAGTCTAAATAATACACGAGTGCGCCGTCGCTTACAAGGCTTTAATATTTCATAGGGAAAGGCTAAATCAAAAAAACGTGCCATTATTTATAAAAATAACACAAAATTGCCAGCCTACAATATTTAAACTCAACATAATTGTGAAATATATTCAACAAAAATAATTAAAATTATAATTTATGTTTACGACAAAATTTGCATTAAAATTTTAAGATGAATCCATGTTAGACAAATAGTTTCGTCTATTTTTAAAATATATATATTTTTCATTTTTTTTTTTTCAATTTGTAAGGTAAACATTCTGTTTTTGTCAAATATTTACACGTGTTAATAAACATAACATATTTGTGCCACTTAGTGTTGTCTTGTTTTTTCTGTCACTCAATACAATAATTTTTACAAATTTATAATTTTAACAACAACGCGTGGTAATCTATGAATATATAATCATATATAATCTGTGTCAGCTTTTGATATTTGAATTTTAAATTCATTTTTATAATTGTTTTGCTAATATTTACTTGGTTAAAAGCAACCAACCGATGTTGTAAATCATTTTATATTGATTTATGGAATTTGCATATAGTTTTTGGCAACAATTCCTCCAACCACAGCTGAGAAATTAATTATAAATCAAGGTTAAATAAATATTTCTAAGGAATTTTTATAATTATGATATAAATATTAAAATACGTATTTAATAATTTGACAATATATTTGACTGTATATCCAAAGACTTGAGAAACAAACCTTCTTATAAAATGTTTACAAAACTAAAGTTTGTTTCTTAAGTCTTTCCAATATTAAATTATCAAGAAAATGTCCTTATTCCTATAGAAATTTTGTAATCTTTCATACTTAAGTTTTTATTACACTATTATTATTATTTAAAACTTTTATATTTTAATATATTTTTTATTAAATATGTACTAATCTTTTAAACGGTCTTTTAAATTAAGTTTTAACGATTTATTTTTTCAATATTTCGCCTTCATGTGGAAAGCTTCTTCAGGAAACTATTTTTTATATTTTACAAAAACAAAAAATATAACAATTTGAAAAAAAAATTTTTGAAAACATTTGACAAAACATATAAAATAATTTTCTTCATCCATACATACATACAAGAATTAAAATTTCAAATATTTAAACATACAAAAACAAGGAAACGGAAATTAAATAACAAATTCTCTCTTATGAAATAATTATAACAAATTATGTGTCTTGAATTAAGTATCTAATACTGATGTTTCATCAAACTTTGGATAATGATTATATTTCTTACAATGTGAAGATAAGGATGTATTCTATGTTAAAATATTCCTATATTTTTGGTCACATCTGCTACCAGTTTATCTTGTTTTAAGTTTATTCTTTGAAAATAATATATTTTTTATAAAACTAAAAAATTTATTATTTGGAATCAGTTTTATGTTAATCTACATTAATTATGGTAGATTCCCTTAAAAATAAATATTTTATAATATTCTCATAAAATGTTTATTCTTCAAAAATGGATATGTTGTTTGAATATAATTCCTGTTTAATCACTTTGGCTTAAGATATAAGATATTTGGGATAAAATCTACTGATTATCTATATGACTAATAGTGAAATGGCCATATGGAATTGCTTTCTCCACAGTAACACATTTCAATTTTCGCATAATAAGTATTGTATAAGAATATCATAAAATATTTATATTTATGTATAATAAACGTAGATGAACTTATATTTTTTATACCTTTAAATTGTTATTTTATTTAATAATAAAAAATTAGTGACAGCAATTTCTAGTTACAGAGATATATAATATTGTTACGTTTATATTTTTATAAACGTTTTGTTGTGAGTTCTTTATTGCAAAATAAATAACATCAGTTTTTAAATTAATAACAAATTAATAACAAATAATTTCACCAAATTTAATTTTATACTGACTGACCATCCACCTCAGACGATGCCCTTTTATATTTGTCCATTAAAAGTCTAGAAAATTTAAGAATCTTCTACTCCCTTTGTATCACATTTTGTTGTTAGCAGTTAGTAAACAACATACCCAGCAGTTCACTTTATTGTTTAATAATTTTCTTTTAAAACTTAAGCAAGACACATGCGTAAAAATATGTTAAACCAAATAAAACATTGTTCCATTAAAATTAGATGGCTAATATATTATATTTTCAAACCGGATTTGAAAGTTATCCAAATATATATTCTTCCTCTATATTTCTTAAAATTGTATCTTATTTTTTGGATTTGTTTCAATATTATATTGTTTTATAATTTTTTTGTAAACAATAAGTAGAATTAACCAAAAATCTATTTTAACAAAAATTTGAATCAAAATCGAACTTGATTCTTATACTTATACAGTCTTAATCGAAGTTTACACAGCTTTGTACAATGTATTTATTAGTAAAATCGGTTCAAACTATTGGGAGCTATAAGCGTTTTAAAATCTCACAGGTAGAAGTGCAGATATTAGTGATATATGTTTCATATGCAAAAAAATAAGAGCAAAGAGTAGGTATGGTGCGTATATAATATTTGTGGTCGAGAAGCGCATTGAAAATAGCCAGTAAAAATTAATATTAAATAATAAAAAAATTACAATTAATATCATTAAAATAATATTTAAAAATATTTTAAATATTACACAGTTAAAAATAAAAAGTTTTTGCCATTGCCGGCTTTTTTATTCAAAATCTGAATTACCAACAATAATATTTTATTTTTCAAACCAAACGAATACTGTGTGCACTAGATAACAAATGCTTAACTATATATTTCATATTAAAATTATACAGTAAAAATGCGAACTCACGACTAGTGAACTATATTATTCATACCCATTAATTTCCCAACAAGGTAAAATTGAGACCACTTCCTTTTTCATATTAAATAATAAAGCATAATTAAAAAGTTTTTTTTAACAATTAACGCATTTAACCTAATTGAAATGTTTTATTATCAACAAAAATTTAAATTTATAAGGAAAAACAAATAAAACGAAACTTTCATTTTATTAATGAAAATTGTGTCAATTAAATACGTTCAATATGGGGTGTATATTATAACTTTCCTTTAATACATATAAATAAATGATACTCTATATATAGTATATAGCAAAAAATAACACGTAACAACGAAAGTACAAAAAAAAAAGTTAATTGTTTCTTATTTTTTTTTTAATTCTTTTAAGTCTTATAGAGTCAACTCAGTCAGTTTCTATAATTTTTAATTAAACAAAATAATTTTACTATTATGATTTAAGTGTCTGGCAAATAATGAAAAATATTGCATTTAATTTAAAAAAAAAGAAGTTCATAACAGATGGAAAATTTATTATGTTTTTTCAACTATTTATTACATAAAAGAAAAGCACACGTTCATTTTATTATTTTCCCAACAACTAGAAGAGTGATAAATTCGAAGAAATAAATCGTAACGGCTAGTAAAAGGAAAATTCTGAATTGGTAAACCTTTAAATCTGTTAAAAATATTATTGCTTTAAGCGAAATCATTGCTTAAATTATGCAAACATTAATTCATCTGCTTAACGAAACTATTTTTGGCTTACGGCGTCTATCTTCAACCATATAGGATTCAGTTTAGCTGGAAGGTATTATTTAAAAGTTATCTCCATCAAGTAATTTTTATGGCCCCAACTGAATGGTAGTTTTAGCGTGACGTTAAACAATCGATATAATACAAAAGTCTCATGAAACTCCGTTTTGTGAAATCTTACAACTATGCGAATAAGCCAAAAACAAAGTTTGAGCGATATCCTTGTCAAAATCCATTGATAATTACAAGACATCCTATCTATCATCAGAGTCACAGAATTATACTTATTGCGTATTGCAGCCCATTATCAATCGGAGCATATCTTATTTGTGATGCAGCCAAAGTATTACAGCTCGCTGAATACAAAATACTTTGAAGAATATTATGCGAGCAATAATTGTAATATTGAAAAATAAACAGACTTTTCACTTTGTTCATATGATTGGCCACAATAGAAAATAAGATATTACATCATTACATCATTCGCATATCACATCAAAATTGATAATCATAAGTGCCTTTATATTTGTGGGCTAAGTAAGCACTTCTTTCGATTTTGTATATAGAATTTTGGAATGGAATAAAACAAATATGAAAATTTTAAATTAACATGAAATTTGCTTTATTTAAAGGATAATCTTGTAGTATTATAATTTCTGATATGTGATTGCTCCTGCTAGCTCGGATGTAGTCTCATCTGGAGCTTCTATTTTTGATAATTTTGTGGTCATATATCGGTAATACAGCAACGACTGTTTTCCACCAAATGGTTACCCGATTCAGACTCCTCGGCGTAGACCAGTGTCTTCACACATTTCCACAGAAAATAGTCTACCGACATTAAGCTGCACGATCTTTGAGGCCAATTCACGGATACAAAACGTGAAACTATGCGGTTATCAAGCATTTTCATCAATAAATCAATTTTGACAGGAGCTGTTATTGCCATATTGTGCCGTCTTGTTAAAATCATAACTTCTTCACATCATGGTAGTACAATTGCTATATAGGAGCTGTGAATAATGATTTTGCTTTAAAACAAATACAATAATTGATATATTTTAACACTTTCTACTCACATCTCACAACACGATACTACAAAAGAACGTGTATTTTTTATTTATTTTTATTTTTTATTTTTACTTTTGTTTTTTGTGTATTTCTTAGATTTTAAGTTTTAAAACTTACATGCCTAAAGAAAAGCGAACAAAGAGAAATGCAGAGCAAAGAAGAAATGGAAACTTCTAAGAAATAGAAAACTGAGAAAAATCAATGATTTTTTCTTTCACAAAATGTTAGACATAACAAAAAAGAAAATAAAAGAGAGAAATAAAAATTTACAAATAAATCGTGTTAAACGCATGAAAAAGAAAATTTCTATTGTAATTGTTTATAAAAGCTTTGATAGTAAAATTATTTAAATTTTTTTTGTAGACTTTCACTTTAAATGCAGAATATAAAATTAAGTCATATTTATTTAAATTACATTATTTTAATAATGAATAAATGGTTAAATTAAATATTCAAAACCTGTATGACAAATTGTTATATAGCATTTCACACACACACACACACACACATATATATATATACATATATATATATATATATATATATATATATATATATATATATATATATATATATATATATATATATGTATATATATATATATATGTGTGTGTGCGTGTGTGAAATTTTGAACACCTAAAAAATAGAAATTCAAACTATAACTGCCAGTGGGAGCAAAAATGCCCATTATTGTTAGCTACACCTTTTCACATTTAGTCACATTTATCCCTTATATATTCTAAAAAATACTTTTTTCAAAAATTCGGTATAAAATAAACGTTCTAGTTTTAGATCCTTTTAATTCTCAAGGAGTTTTATTGTTTAATGACAAAACTTCTCAACTAAATTGCCTGCTTAATATATAAAAGAGAATATAAATTGAAATAAGTAAAATGCTTTAACAATGCTAACGCTGAAAGCATAATCCCTTTAAGACAGGGTTGTACCCAGTTAAAAATTTATAGCGAAGCAAGTAATTATTTTGCTATTACTATCACTTAAAAGATTCTTTAGCTTGTTAAAGACAATTAAAATATTAAACTACAAAGTAAACAAATAAAACAAAAGAAGTAGGAATGCTACTTTGCTATCGATATAATGGTCTCAGTTACTGCAAACATAACACAATGTATTATAATAGATTTAGATTATTTTAATTTAACAAAATCATTAATTATTTTTGTTTTTTCACATATGAATTTCGCCCCTAAGTCGAAAAAATAACAAAAAAAATATAATGACTGAATTGCAAAAAGTGTCTGTGTCTAGTAGTAGTTATATTAAAATGACTGAATTATACAGAAAACTAATAAAATAAAATCATTATATTGTCAATATTTTCAATTATTTTTTATTTTGCGAAATTAAAACAAAAAAATAATTAATTTTGTTGTGTTCCAAATACCTACACTTGAACGGACATGAGAATATTTGATTGCTGCAGTTACATATTCAGAAATGTTTTTAATTAAGTATAAAAGACTAGGAAATAAATAGTTATTAACAATTTATACAATTACTATTATTATTTGTTATCTAAGATATTTTTTCAAATTTTTTTGTTGAACTCACAAATAGTAATATCATAATTTCCAAGTAATTAAACTGTTCTGTAGAGAAATTCTCCTAAAAAATAAAAACAGGATGATCACGAAGGGCTTTTGCGTGGTTAATTAATATGAAAACACTGCTTTCATTTTATCCTATTACGTATACATCAATATACTTGGACAAATTTAACACAGACTAAAAAAGATTTGGAATACAATTATTAGAAATTAGAATTGATGGTAAAAAAGTGAATTATTCTTTATTATTTTTATTGTTGCTCTGTTTTTTAAGAGGAGGAAATGAGAAAACGATTTTATAGAAAAAATTAAAACAGTGGCAAATGTTTTAATATCTTCACCCGGCTGATTGGAATTTCCAGAAGCAACTAGAGGTGAAAGTCGATAACATGGTGATAATATGAGTGAAACAAGTATTAAGAAATCGGAAGCCCTTGATGTTCTTGGCACGAAAATCCAGTGTTATGTTCGTTGTACTAAGTACTATTTTCAGGTTTCTAAAGAAACTTTCAAATGCCTTGGTTTTATAAAACGGTGCAAAAGATACTTCACTTCTTCCGATCTTCGTACTATTTATACCACCTATATCCGTCCAAAAATGGAATATAACTGTCATGTATGGGCCGGCAATACAAAGTCTATTTTGTAGTTGCTTGGCCACGTATAAGAGAGGGCCAAAAAGCTCATTAGGGACAGCTTTTTCGTCCAACACGATTTATTTTGAGAGCCCATTCATTAGTAATTGATAAGTCGGTGAATAGCACTACGCATTTCAGGAAAAATTCCTGAAAAATTCCAATGTTGAAAAAATCAAATCGAATGTCCACAAACACTACTCCCTCTTTCCTCCTCTCCATAACCTAATTCCCTAGTTCCAGCACCTAAGTGTTGGTCCGAAAAAAAGATTAAGGCTTTGTCAGCAGTCGGCAGAAATAAATTTAGCTCTTTCAAATAAAATTAAAAAAAACTGCTTGATTCGTCACTAAGGAACAAGAAAAGGTTAAAAAATTAATCAAATAAAAAAATCCTTTTTATATGGCCATTATTGTTAGCTGTTCGCACAACTCCAAAACAAAGCAGACACATTTTTATTTAAATAATAATATTCTACCAACATTTATTTTTTTAAATAGTTTATATGTCATATATAGAGCTAATGTTTTAATATTAAGTTCTTTGGATTTGTTCCGTTAGTAAATAAAATACTCTTGTCAATCCTTTCGGTGAAAACCGTCGTCGTCCTCTAACAAGCTAGCAGGAGCCAATTAAATAATCCACTATATTTCAACGGGAATCACTAAAGCCCCAGAGTTCCGCTGTTAGTCTCTTTAGGCATTTAGCTGTTCTCTGACTGGTTATTGAGGTTGACCCTTCGGGAGTATCGTGGTAGCTGTCTGTTTCGAGGCCCTCGTTTGAGGAGTTAATGAATGGTCCAGGTCCACTGAGTATGAATGCCGTCGTGTTCTTAATTATATTAGGCTTCATGCATTCTGGTCCAGGAGTTGGATAGTCTCCAATTCCTCAGCAAGGAAGGCTGCGGCCTGCTGTGGTCCGCTCTGGCCTTTTGAAATTGCAACTAGGAGTGACCGGAGGACCGAGGATGACGCTACATTTCATCCACAGTGGTAATGACCCACCATCTGATATTGGCCCACACGGCTAGCTGCAGATGTAAATCTTATCACGCATGGTACCAGCAAATACAATTTAACTTTTATTTAATTATTGTAAGACTCGCAGAGCAAGAAAAATATTCGATTAGTTATTTCTTAATTTTTTTTTTTGTCGAGGAAGTTAAAAAAATTTTTATTTTCAGTTAAGTTTTAAAACTAATTCCTTATAGATATTGTTGAACATGTTTACGTTTTAAATGACTTAAAAGTTAATAATACACCGACCGCAAGAAAATAACGTTTTAAAATGTTTGTCAATAGTATTTTTAAAAACAACAATAGTTGTTATTTCCAAAAATAATTTTTTTTTAAGTTTTTTTTTGAATTTGCTTTGTATATTTTGTTTATATTAATTTTAGTTTTATTATTTTCTTAATAAATGCAAAACCATTTGCATTTATTTTTATACGTTATATTTTTTGCGAGGTTAACTTTATTTTACACAGCTTTTAAAATTAACTTGTCGTCATTGTTAAATGGCTGTTTTATTCATAACTTTGACACATTTTGAGTATTATGTGTTTTTTTATTAAAGTCTGTGTAGGAATCTGCTTGTCTAATTAGACATTTAGTAAAATATGTAAATTATGTTACAACTGTTACACTTTCAGACATGTTATATTTAAATTGTTTCACATTTCAAATACAAAATTTCAAAATCAATATTAATAATAATAATTTATGTTATAGACATAAAAATTTTAAACAGAAAAATAATAGAGCTCTATAAGCTTTAGCTAAAAGGAATACTATGCTGCACTATATTATATCTTTTACATTTATTACAGCTACTGAGCTTCAAATCTCAGGCTAAACATTCTTTTACTTTATTTCTTTTTACCCTACACTATATGGAGACGAGTTCTGTCATTCGATTTAGTTATCTACAACACCATTAAACCTGTATTGAAGCATAAAGCAAAATTTGTACGTTGGCACTACGGAACAATTTAGTAAAGGTGCTAGTCTTTACTTCACGAGGTTTATGTTTTAACTAACTAACTATCCACTCAGAAGCTGTCTTTTATATTTGTCCGCTAGAGGTCTAGAAAAATAAAGAATTTTCTACTTCTTTTCCACTTTGTTGTTATGTTATTCAATCAATATATGGGCGCCTGTTGTTGTTGTTTTTATGCTGTTAAGGTTTCTTCCTGGAATTTATTTTAATATAGTTGTTGTTGTCTTGTGTGTATCCGTTTTCTTAGAAAGCTACGTAGTTAGTACACAACATACCCAGTTGTTGTTGTCTTGCGTATAAAAGATTTCTACGCAGTTTGTAACTATTAAGTTGTTGTTGTCTTGCGTGTATAAGTTTTCTTCGAAAACTACGCAGTTAGTAAACAGCAAACTCAGTTGTTTACTTTATTACTTAATTATTTTCTTTTAAAACTTAAGCAAGACGCAGCCGTAACAATATAATGAATTTTCACTTTTCTCTTGGAGTTCATGTTTAAAAAACGCATTTTATTAAAATTTTTTTAAGTAAAAAATCAGGAACCCCATAATATATATTTATATCCTTTGATGCCAAAAAGTCCATTCCAGATAAATTTCTACCTAATTTTTACAAATAAAAATCAGATTTTTTTTAAAGAGGTGTTATACGATCAGCAAAAATATCAATGGTAATTTAAAAACCGATATTTCAAATTAACATATCATATCTGTAAAATATATACATTTTCGTAAAGTCAATTTTTCCCAAACAATTTGTACTTTGCAAACCATCGAAATATGAATAATGAAAAGGAGTTTTTTATTAGAAAATTTAACAAAAGTTTCTCAAAAAATTAATCTACGTTAATCTTGCCAAAATCTAGTATAATTAGCGTATAATAACTTAAAAATGATTCCAAATAATAACTTTTAGTTTTGTTTTATACCAAAAAAGTAAAATTGGAATTTCCATATTCACATACTACAGATTTTTTGTTATTTTAGCTAATAAATTTACCGGAAACTAAAACATGCATATATTCTTATTACTTACAAAATCGTAAATTACAAGGGGTATACATTTTCCTAAAACTTCACAAATTTAAAGAGTAACAAATTTATATCGGAATTAAAATAAAAGAGAAATATCTATTAGATTTAAATTGAAAGTAAATTTTTTTGTTGTTTATTCTTTACACTCTTTTAAAGGTCTGCTTGTAACTCTTAAGCCGATAATAACTTGTATTTCAAATTTTCTACTTGCCGTTATATCAAATATAATTTTGCATCTTTAGTAAAAGTTTGAAGCTGTTACAGAAATAGAGAAATATATCCGACGAACAGCCACACTGTAGAGATATTTATAGGATAACGATATGGAAAAACAATGTCTACCTAGGTATTTCAATGGATCCATTTTTTAGAACGCTTTGAAATACCAAAACTTATAAGAATAATACTTTTCACTTGATGAACATTTTTTTCTGAATTTTTTTAATTATTCTATTAAAAAAAATAAAAAAAATAAACTGTATAATAAACTATATTGTTACGAAGATGATTTGTTAAAGTTTTACAAGATAATAACTCAGTATAAAAGTAAACGAAACAACCTATTGAATGTTTTACAAACGCCATAGTTTTCTAAGGAATCTTATACACACAAGACAACAACAGCATGTTTTTAAGAAATTCTACGAAATAAGCTAAGCAACAGAAAACAAAAACAACTAGCACAGAACTAAAACAAAAGAAACAGCCAAGCAAGCGCCTACACTGAATGGTAATAGCAACAACAATATAGAACGATGTTAAAGTAGAATATTCCTGTACAGGGCTTTTCAACAAGTACAAAAATAAAACAAAAAATTTTGATTACGAAGCGAAAAATTCGGCAATTATGAATGAAAAATGATATGTTGCAAATGTCATTCACGACCACACTGACAGATGTCGATTCTTTTATCAAAGTTTTTAATCACTTTTTGGCTTTTTATTTCGTTAGTCACATTACGGATTTTGAATTTTAAGGCTGAAATCGATTCGGGTGTGTTATATCACACGATCTCGATGGCCGCTTAACTGCTGGTTGTCGTGAAATTATGCGATCGGCAAATTTGGTTTTCAATAAATTGATCGTTTCATTGGCTGTGTGTGTCGCATTGTCCTGTTGAACCTACATATCAGTGATATACACGCCGTCAGTAATAGCCCAAAATTTAGTTGTTATCATAGCGCGATAGCGTGATCCATTGACCGTTACCGCATTTCCAGCCTCATCTTCAAAAGAAAAAAATTGCTCAATCACTCCTCCAGGGCACATAATGCTCGATACAGTAACAAGTTGAGCATGTAAAGGCTTCTTACTAATCGCTCTATGATTTTCAGAAGCCCATATGCGCCAATTTTGCTTGTTAACATACCCCTGACAAGTAAAAGTGGGCTTCGTCTGCAAAAATGATTTTTTCAGAAAAACCAGCCGGTTGTTCCTGAATAAATTGAGCAAATCCAGTTGACCCTGTAAGGCTTTAAAGTCAAATCCTTACGCAAAATTCGCCTTGTGCTGATATTGGATAACCCAGAAGATGAGAATTGATAAATTGGCATCTACTTCAACACTGCATTGTTTTCAGTTGAACGACCTGGTCGAACACGCGTTCATGTTCGCACATTTTGTATCAAGCTTGTCGACTCAAATTTAACAACCACATTCTTAATAGCGATCTCAGAAGGACGATTATGTTGTCCAAAAATATCATGAATTTTACGAAATGTAACTTTAACACAACCATCATTTCGTAGTATATTTTAATTACTTTAATGTGATATTTGTGCGAAATTGAATTCATTGTAACAATTGCCAAGGCATCTACTAGGAATATGTCAAAAAAGCTAAACGTCAAAACTATCGGAAAAATCCCGGTATATACTAAAAGCGCTCAAAACAACTAAATATATAACCGCCACTTGCTGGACAAATTAATTAGTTCAAGTTTAGTGATCGTTGTGTAAAGACAACAAAGTTACCAGAGTGTTTATTTTATGTCTATTGATAGTAAATAAATCGTTTAATTTAATTTTAAGCTTTGCATAAAACAACCTAAATGTAACAAAACATTTATGAAAAGAAGAATATTAAAAAAAAATTTTTTTTTAATTTTATTCTGATTTTAATTTCTACCTTATTATACAATGTTACAGATTTTCAAATTTTACAATTCTTGCAAAAAAAAATTACTCGACAAAAAATTTCAAAATTATAGGTATTTTGAATAAGATTACTTTTCAATTAAAAATAAAATTTTGAAAATTGGTTCAAAAATAACAAAGTTCTACAGGTATAAGCAGAGGAATTAATGACTCTCTTTTTTTTAAGTTAAAAATGCAAAAAATCCATTCGAATATTTTAGTTAGTGTACACAAATTTCCTACTTTATTTATTTAAAAGTCTTAACATTATTCGTATTAACAATCAAACTTAAAACTAAATAATATTAATCGCAAAATAAATTATTGCAATAGAAAAAAACAACAAAAATTAATTCCACAAATAAGGAAATCGAAATAGTAAATTTGAATGTTTTAAATGAAACGATATAAAATTTTAATGATAATTACATGGCTTCGAAGCGCATTAAATGCAACATGAGCGGTAATAAACAAAAACATTTGAACAAAAATTACGCATAAAATTAAAAAAAGTTCAATTATTAGAGGGAAAAATTAAATAATAATGAGAATTTGAAATCAAAATTCAGATCAGAAAACCCAACCTTCACAAAAAATACAAATTGTGTGCTACACTTTCATTTTCTTTATTTAAAAAATAAACGCAATAAAAGACCAGCAATTTAATTCAAACACGTATTACCGCATTAACTTTGATAAATTTATATTTTAAAATAAACTAAAGATTAATAAAACAAAAAATAAAGATGAGACGAACTTCTTTTATTAATTTAAAAGAAGTGAACGGTTTTGTGTGTTGTTTTTTTTTCGTTTCAGGTGATTTTTCACTTTTCACAAGTGGTTCTTCATGTGGGATATTTATTAAATCGATTTAGATGTGATTTGCATTAAATTTTATAAATTTATATTTGTTTATCTTTCTTTTTCTTTCTCTCTCTCTCTCTTTTTTTTAAAGAAATTTCACCTTCGTTTAAAAATTTGACAAATATTTTTTTATTAATCGATCGCATTTCTTTAATATATTTTGGACATTTTTTTATTAGTTTGTCAAAATCTCGTTGGCAACTGCTTAAACAAAAATTATTTGTAAATTCATCAATTGTGTAAAAAACGCGTTTTACGCTTAACATGGAAAATAAAATTTCATCATGAGGTTGATTACCTCATCGGATTTTTCAACAAGAAGTTTGTTTTTCCATTGGAGCAACACCTGCAACATGAGAGTATTGATATTTATTTTTTTGGCGCATTCGTAGTAGATGCATTGCCAATTGTTGCAAAGAATTCAATTTCGCACGAAAATCGCATTAAAATAATTTAAATGCACTATGGAAATAGTGGCTCTGTTAAAGTTACATTTCGTAATATTCGTGATATTTTCGGAAAACATAATCATCCTTCTGAGAGACCTATTAAGAATATGGTCGTTAAATTGAGTCGACAGTGTCGTTACAAACTAATACAACTGAAAACATTGCAGTCGTGAGCTACAGAATTGAAGGAGATTCAAATTTGTTCTCAACACCTGGCGAATTTTGTGTAAGAATTTGACTTTGAAGCCTTACAAGGTTCAACTGGAGCAGGAATATTCGCTCAATTCATTCAGGAACAACTAGCTGGTTTTTCCGAAAAAATCATTTTTTCAGACGAAGCCCACTTTCACTTGTCAGGATTATGTTAACAAGCAAAATTGTCGCATTTGAGCTTCTAAAAATCCTAGAGCGATTATTGAGAAGCCATTGCATGCAAACATGTTACTGTTCGTGCATTAGGTTGCCTGGAGGAGTGATTGGCATTTTCTTCGAACATGGGGCTGGAAATGCGGTAATGATCAGATGCTAACAACTCAATTTTGGTATATTATTGACGACGTGGATATCACTGGAATGCGGTTTTAACAGGACGGTGCCACATGTCACACAGCCAATGACACGATTTATTGCAAACCAAATTTTCCGATAGCATAATTTCACGACAATCAGCAGTTAAGTGGCCAGCCAGATCGTGTAATTTAACACCTCTGGATTATTTTTTGTAGGGCTACGTTAAGGACTAAGTCTATACGGAGTCAATCAAATCGAGTTCAACCTTAACACTTAAAATCCGTGATGTGATTAACGAAATATATCCCCCATTCTGCTAAAAAGTGATTAGAAACTTTAATGGAAGAATCGACATCTATCAGCATGCTCGGGGTGGGCATTTGCCAGATATCAGTTTCCAAACTTTTCTCTTCGTAATATAATAAAAATTTAAAGCCCCTTCAACTAAATTTTTTGTTTTATTTTGTTTCAGAAAACAAACTTCTTGTTGAAAAACGCTTTAAAATAAAGTTTGACAATATTAATCTTAATATTTATTTATTTCTAAATGTATATTTACATTTTTTAATTTATTAAAAATTATATTGGTTTGTGTACTTTGTGCAAGTTAATTGCAAAGAGTAGAGTTATAAAAATGACAAAAAATAACTACTACGAGGTATTTCTGGAAAAATTTTAGAAATATCACATGTGTTAATTTATACCTATTTTTTAAAACATTTTTCTACCCAAATTCATTTTACGTTTACTTTTTTTGCTTCTTTTTATTTACGTACGAAAATGCAATCGCTATGCAACAACTTTGACATAAAAACAAAAATAAACAAAAGTAAACATTTGTAAACTTTGATGTAATTGTTTGATATTTATTCATTTTGTAATATTTATTTTTGCAATATTTATTCATTTTGTATTATTTTTGTAAAATATCATTTAATATTAAAGTATATTAATATTTATTTAAAAATTATATCAGAAATTCAAGTGTTTCAAGATTCGTGTAATTGTAGACATATTTTTTTTTTTTGTTGCTTGAATTAAATTTTTTCTACAGAGAACAAACCAACCCAGTCCCCAAATTTCGTTTTAAATGAACGCTACACATTTCATTTTTAAGTTCGTAACAAAACAGTTAACCCAACCTAAAAAATAAAGCAAAGATGCTCTTTAAGATATACAAAAAATCTTCGTCAATTACTGATTACGGAAGCTATTCTATCTGCTGCACTGAATATAATAAACTTAACTTTTAAAAATTCAAAAATCTTCCATAAATCATCGACCTGATGGTTTTCCCAACTATATATTAATTAATTGTGCTAGAAGCAGCCTACTACAATATTTCCCTAAAATGTGTATACTTTCCTAAATTTTGGAGAGTATCATATATAATTTAACTTTTTAAATCTAGAAGCAAATCCGAGGAATTTCAAAGCAAAGCATAACACCAAAGCTTTTCGAAAAACTTGTATTAGATTATTACTTCCATTACACATCCTCAGTTTTGTCGCCTCATCAACATGATTTCCGTCAAAACTTTTCAGTAATTTATTGCATTTTTCTTCAATAGTTAATCAGGGTTTCGTCAAAGGTGAGCAAACTGATGCTGTTTATATGGACTTTAGTAGAGCATTCGACAAAGTTATTCATAAACTTCTTTTGCATAGATTTTACTACTTCTACTGAATTTCATCTGCTTGATCGAAAACAATGTGCCCTATTTAAAAACAGCATCTTGATAGATGTCTCAGCTTTATCTGGAGTATTCCAAGGGCCAATTTTATTTTCTCTTTTTATAAGTGATCCCCCAAATGTTATCCATTTCTCCAATATTCTGATGATATCAAAATTTTCTTCAGTTACGTTAATCGATCCGATCAATCATTGTTTCAATCTAACACGAATAGCTATCAAAGTTGGCGCAATATAAACTTAATGAAATTAATCCTATTGAAATGCAAGTGTATTTGTTTTGCGAAAAAAAATCTTTCGATGCTCACCACTTTTTAGGAAAACGTCAGTCATAATTGTTAGATAACATCTAAGATTTGGGAATTTTGATGGACACTAAATAACATTTCACATCCCATATCCATATGACCGTTAATATTGGCTAAATGTGTACTTGTGTTTGCTAAAAGGTGTGGTAAAAAGTTCACTGATCCGTACATAACAAAACAGTTATATACATCACTTGTAAGATCAATTTTAGAGTATGATTCAGTAAATTGGGATCCACAATATAATGTGCATAATAACGATGTTGAATCGGTTCAGAAACAATTTAACATGGCAGTATGGAGTTTATCTTCTATCTTATCATTGCAGACTAAAATTAATCAAATTGCCAATACTGAAAAGCCGCATAAGAATGCTTAGTGTATCTTTTGCAATCAATTTAATTAATGGAAAAACTGCAGCCGAATTCCCGATTTCTAATCTAGTGATAAAACTATTTCATGCACAACAGAGAATACCCGTTTTTATCATCTCACTATGCTTTTATTTGTGCTTTACTTGAGTTGCCCTTAACTATTAATAGAGAGTTGAATGATTATATTGAATATCGCAATTACTCATTGATAGATACTGGTGCCTTGGAAAATGTTGTGCTTAATCATGATTTTTCTTCATTTTACAATACAAACGATGTTAACTCTCAACTATCTGGACCACAACATCTAATGTCCAAAATGTTTTCATTGGTTCCTATAACGCGATTTTAAATTAAGAAAAAAACGACAGATTGGATAAGGTCTGCTGAAGTTCTGTATGCTACGTCTCTTAGAGACTCTTGCATACAGGGCTCATGTAACTGACCAAACGCATTATAATTGGAGTGTTTTTTGCAAGTATAGAAATAAAGCAAAACAAACCTTACGCAGCATCAAAAAAGGTTATTTTAGTCATATAATTAATAATGTTGATTCCAAGGGAATTTGGAATAAATTAAGAAAAGCAAGTAGTAGTGACCGAAACAATGCTAGTGCTGAGCAAGATATTAACAATGTAAATAATTATTTTCTAAGTAATTTATAATTATTCGGAATTTTTTTCAATATAAGCGCAATTTTATTTCGTGCTTGATTCCTTTAAATAAATATTTCATGATATTCTCATAAAATATTTATTACAAAAATTTTTATTAAAAATAAACATTTTATGATATTCTCATAAAACATTTATCCAAATAAAAATAAAAAATAAATTTGAAATGTATTGTAATGGGGGAGAGCATATCCATATTGCAATTTCACTATTGCTCACATAGCTGATCAGTGAATTGCAATATGGATATGCTCTCCCCCATTACAATACATTTCAAATTTATTTTTTATTTTTTGATGGCATACCGTTGAAATTTTTGAAAATTATATTTCCTTTAATATGCAACTATGTATTATATTTTATTAATATGCATTATAACAACATCTGTCTTTTCGGATAATTGGAAGCTTGCAGAAGTTATTTCAATGTCTAAGACTGCATTCGCTCAACACTGAGAACTTAAGACCTATTAGTTTACTGCCTACATTGTCAAAGTTGTTTGAACATGTCTTTAGGTCGCAAATAGCACAGCATATTGGAGTACTTTAATTTATTAAATGATTGCCAAACTGGATTTCGCAACGGTTGTAATTCATCATTTGCCTTGCTTGGAATTATTGAATCTATAAGAGAGAACTTAAATAGGGGCATCATAAGTGTTCTATTGTCATTAGATTTAGTCAAAGCTTTTGATCGAGTTAACCACGCTAAAATGTTGGAGAAACTAAATAATGAGTTTAGGTTTTCAAACACGTCATGTTACCTTGTGAGCTCGTACCTATCAGGACGAAGACAATTTGTATATTTTAATGGTAGAGAATCACATGTAAGGCAGGTGAAAACTGGGGTGGCCCAACAATCTGTTCTTGGTCCATTATTTTTTCCTATGTACATAAATAACTTCTTCAGTATAGCTGGGTCAGAGACATGCTCAATATATGCTTTTGCAGACGACATTCAATTATTATTTCATAGCGCTGCCTCAACGGGCTTATTGCAGACAATAATTAATGAAAAGTTACGATGAGTTGAATGCTGGTTAAGGTCAAATTCCCTAATTTTGAATACCTCGAAATCTAAAGTTATGTGCTTTGGCTCTATAAATTCTACCGATATAAGAATTCACATAGGACAAAGTGAGCTAGAATCTGTGGATAAACTGAATATTTTGGGTACAATTATAGATCGGAGGATTATAGATCGAGGATTTGTTTTACCCTTCGAATATTATACTGCCTTAATATGTACCTTCCTCAGCATATACGATACAAAGTAGCCCACGCATTAATGATGTCTCGGATATCCTACTGTATGGAAGTATATCTTTGTTCGACGGCCAGAAATCTTGATAGAATAAAACTTTTGGTTAATGAAGTTGTAAGATTTGTGTTTGATATAAGACAAAGAAGACATGAAAAATGGCCACTATGACACCATACCGCCTTATGTCGGAAGATTTTTGAAATGTTTTTTCACTCAATTTTTAACCATAAGATGTCTTTTGAAATTTTATAATATTATCAAAAAGAGTGCACAAAAATTCAAATTCTTGCACTCTTCTAGAAATGTGCAGATATTTATTCCCTTGATTAATACTTTAGTATATCATAAGTCATTTTTGATTACTGTTGCTCATACGTGGAATTATTTGCTAATGATCTGAGAACATTTTCCTATTTCTTGCCTACATATCGCAAAGAGATCATCAAATATTACAACGACAACTTGCATTAACAGTTTCATTTATCTACTTCTGATGATGGGCAACTATTCAGGTTTTTTTTATTCTCTGTCTTTTAATTCAAAGTAATAAGTGTTATAGATTGAGGCTGCAAGCAAAACAAACATTAGTTTTAAGTGATTTTTTTTTTAATTTATAATCTAACTTTACTTAGAATTGTAATATGTATTTTAGCCAAAGGGTAAGGCTTTTTGTATTACACAATGAAATAAACAAATAAATAAATAACTAATATCTGTTCCAATGTTTTACTTTATTTAACTTGCTGTTATCAGCCACTGTTCTTACAGTTCTTTCGAAATAATTTTTTAAACACAGATCCACATCAAAGAATTTGTAGAGATTTTAATAGTTTTATATCAATTTATTCTTAATTTTTTATCTGTAGATGTAAAGCGTACAACTAATTGTAGTTTTAAGTCAAAAAATGCAGATTATAGTCTGTTAAGATTGCATCTATAGACTAAACAAATAAAGGATATTCGTGTTCGTTTAGACTGTACTTTGTGTTAAAACACAATATCAAAAACACAAACGGAAAAAATTCCTTTAAAAATTATTTAAAAAATTCGCTCAGAAAAATATTTCAAATAATATAAATTTTATAAAGTTTTCCCAAAATTCGCAGCCTTCTGTTAAGCGATTCAACATGTCGTCGGCATTAAAGTCACATTCTCATTTTTAATAATAAAAAGATATAATAAAAAAAAATATTAAGAAAGTATTGATTAAACATTTCACTCACCTTAATATTTGGTTGCTGTAATTGCAAGAATGTGGCTATTCCATTGCGCACACGATTCTTGACACCACGTACCGTTCCCTTAGACGAGCGTATGGTTGATGTATTCGAACCACAGCGAAGATCTTTGTAGCCAGCAAATACATCGTCGTGCAAACTTTTTGTCTCATAATCCGAAATGCTTAAAGAGTTTGCCGCATCGCTGCCGTTAGTCGCCGCCAACGAACCATTATTGCCATAGCTACGAAAATTGTCATGTTCATTGACATGGAAATTATAATATTTGTCGGTCTCATAAGTACGCGGCATAGAATTCATTTTCGTATCAATAAAAGTGCCATCTTCCGTGTTTAAAACAAAAGTTTTGGAAGGTAACGAAGCACGTTTTAACGATGATGAAATCAGTGAGGGTAAATTGTTGAGATTTTTGCGTGACTGTATAAATTCGTACGATTTAATGTAATCTTTTTTGTTGGCTGGTTCATATATTTCGGATTTATGGTCTGATTTTCGAATATCTAAAACATCATCATCCTCTTCCTCATTTTCGTCGTCGTAGTCGTTGGAAGAAAACTTTAAATTTTTAATTTCTCTTAAAAGAGAATCGGGTAAAAATGATGGCATTTTTTTGGAACCGTTCGCTGAAGGTGATTTAATTTGTAAGGGCGATGTTGAAGACTGTCGCAAAAACTCATTGGAATGCAGAGAGTCACAGCTTAAAGAAGAGGCTTCACTTTCTTCACTGTCGGTAAATAAACATTGGCTTTGTTGTATTTCCGTAGAGTTGCTGTTATTGGCTACACGCACTTTAGTGGTTTTCAAATGAAGCTCCAAGGGCGCTAAGGAATTTTTGGACGTTGTTGATGTGCTCGATATAGTGGATGACATAGAAGATTTAGTAGATTTCTTTATTTGTAAATTGGGCGAAGATTGTTGTTGCTGGCCATTGCTTTCCAAATCGCTGCCGGTACCACTATCCAAGGTATCGCAGGGTGAAAATTGGCCACTAGACATCACGTAGTATAAATAATTGTTGGGATTTGAAACATTTAATTCCGTTACCGTTGTACCCGTTGCCGATGTTACCATTGCGCCGGAATTATCCGCGACATTACCGTTATTAGTGTTACTATGCGAAATCACCGTTACCGCAGCAGCACTTTTATTCGATGGTTTTTGCACCATTGTTGCGTCGTTCAGTTGTAATTTGGAAACACTTATATTCTTTGTGTTAGAGTTTTCTTGCTGATTTTCTTTATTTTCAATATTTTCACTATTTGCGTTTTCTATTTTATTACTATCGTTTATGCTGTTGTTGGTACTCTTATTTTGTTGTTGTGTTGTTTCTTTTTGAAAATCTTGTAAATTTTCTATTTTCACTACCGTTATTTGCTTTTCCGCTAACGTTTTATTGCTATTATTGTTGTTGTTCGGTTTGATTTGTATTTTGACCACGTGATTTATTTTACCTTTATCATTTGTCAAAATTTTTTCACTATTCTTTGAATCGTTTTGTGGTGTCACTTTATGATCATTTGTGTTTATGGTTAGCTGAGTTGTTGTCTTGATAGAAGTGGATGCATCCGCTTTCGTTAAAAGACTGTTAGAGTTTTCTTCAATTACTGAACGTTTACCATGACTCAAATCGACAACTTCTCTTTGAACTAAACAACCATCACTACTACCACTGCAAATACCACTACTGCTGCTGCTGCTAACATCATTATCATCTACTCTATTAGTAACCGCATCATGAGCTTTAACATGATCATAAGCAACATTATTGGATTTTTTTTCATTATCATCATTATTATGCTCTTCATTGTTATGATCATTAAGTTTTTTATTTCTTATTTGAATAGTGGAGTTTTGACCATTTTCTCTAGCTTTACTGTTACCATTAACCTGCTGTTGTAGTTGCTGTTGCTGTTGCTGTTGTTGCTGCAGCTGACTAGCTGTTTGGCCACTTTCTTCATCATCTTCCCCTACTGTATGTTGAGTGGAGTATTTGGTTAAAATATTTTCGTTTTCTTTGTTGTTGCCGTAATTTATTAAATTTAATTTCTTCTCTTCATTACTAAACTGAACTTCATTATCATCATTTCCCCTCTCTGTTAAAATGCCGTTATATTCAAGTTGTAACGTTTCTGTTTTTGTATTTTCTAGCATTTCTTTTATTTTACTGGAAGTTTCATTGGAAGGTGATGAACAATTTATTTGTAAAACATGTTCATGTTTAATTTCATTATCGAACTTTTGAAAATGATTATTAACGTCATTATTATTATGTTTAATATCAATTAACGTTTTGTTGTTATTTTTACTATTATTTCTATTATTCAATGTTAATTCATTAGAATGTTGTATTTTTATTATATTTGAATTTGAGAATGCATCGTGAACCTGCTGTTGCTTCGCATTATGTCCATCCATATGTTGGTCAACTACTATTGAAATTCCTTGACCGAGCTGTGCTACAGAATGTTCCACACAATTTATTACAGTTTTGGTGGCCATTTTCTTATGTTACTGAGTCGTATTATTTTTATAACTTTTATTTAAATAACTTCTTACTGGGACTATAAATTTTTATACTCGTTTATAAATCTAAAGCAATATTTCCTTATTTATATTTTGCATATGATTTAAAGTCTTGCGCGTTACTGATTCTTTGGGTAAAATTTATGAAAATATTTGGTTTCAGTTTGCGTGAAATAATACTTTTATTTCGCCTTGCAGTTTCGATAGAGTTAAATTACTGAAATTATAAATGAAGAAAAACATTAAAATTAGTTTATAAAACCCATTAAAAGTATGTTATAGTTACAAATTTAAGTTTACAACAAATACCATCAAAGTAATTGTGAATACGCTGTTGTGTTACTACTGTTGGGTTTTTAAGAATGTCAAAATTATTAAAATAAAAAGAACAACATTAAATAATAAAAAATAAGATTCATAAATAAATAATTTGAGTTTCCTTCTACTACATTCAGGATGCTTGTAAAAAAATTATGTAAATTTTTACAAAGAGGTTATCAACAAAAATTAAGAACTATTTTAGAATTAGCAACTGAACAAACTTACAACATTTTATGAATTGAGTAACTATTTTTAAGAAAATGTTATTTTTATTTTAAATTTAAAATTTAATATTAAATAACTGAACTGAATTCACAGCGCATTGTTTTTTGTTCGCCTTCGCTAAACGCTCTAAGTCACAGCATTGAAAAATATTTAAAATGTGCGAAATAATAAAATTCGAGCATATATTAGAAAAATCCAATATATGTTGAAAGGAAATATAGAAGCCCATTTATTGTATAATTAAAAAGCCAAATTGAAAACGCTTAAGAAGAACAACAAAATCTTGATATTTTCTTGGTGCATCAAACAAAAACGTTGCGCTATAAGATATAAAAGTAATATGGAAGAATAATTTAAAAATCAACATTTTTGCAAGCAAGAGAAACCCTGGCTGTTAGCGGAAAAAAAATTTTTTAATACTCTGTATCAAAAAATCACGTAAAGCACCGGATGCACCGGTTTTAATAATATTTCATAAAAGATAGTTTATTTCTTTTAATTAATTCTTAACTATTCTCTATTTGTATTATTATTAAAATATATATATTTTTTATTTTCGCATTAAATTATTACAATTAATTTGTTTTTTTTTGTCTATTTGCATTTCTTGTTTACCTTAAACAATTTTCAATGCCTCTTTATTTTAACTACAATTCGAAACTAAAACAAATGTAAACTTTTTGTTGTTTTTTCGCTTTTGTAACCTAAGCCAATGCGGAAGTTTTACAGTCGCTGCATCTTGTTTTCTTGCCTTCTTTGGTTTCTTAATAACGGGTTTTTCAACAAGAAGTCTGTTTTTCTATTGTGACAACATCAACAACATGATAGTTTTGACATTTAGTTTTTTCACGTATTTATGGAAGATGCATTGGCAATTGTTACAATGAATTCGATTTGGCCTAAAAATCGCATTAAAATAATTAAAAACCATTATGAAAATGGTGATTTTGTTAAACTTACATTTCGTAAAATTTGTGATATTTTCGGAAATCGCTATTATTAAGAATTTGATTGTTAAATTTGCCCCGGCAGCCTCGATAAAAAATGTGCGACCACTATCGCGTGTTCTATCGGGTTGTTCAACTGAAAACATCGCAGCCTTAAGCCACAGTGTTGAAACAGATCCAAATTAGTCAATTCCTCGACGTTCTCAACATTTTGGGTTACCCAAACACACCACATGCGAATTTTGCGTAAGGATATGACTTTGAAGCCTTATAAGGTGCAACTAAAGCAGAAATTTAAGCCGACCGACTATTCACATCGCCGTAAGTTCGCTCAATTCATTCAGGAACAACCGGCTGGATTTCTAAAAAAAACATTTTTTCAGACGAAGCCCATTTTCACTTCTCTGGATATGTCAACAAGCAAAATTGCCAAATTTGGATTTCTGAAAATCCTAAAGCTATTATTGATAAGCGATTGCATGCTCAATGTGTGACTGAATGATGCGCTATATGGTATGAAGGTCTATTATTGACAACGTGCATGTTGCTAACATACGGTGGCGTATGTCACACAACCATTAAAACGATCTATTAATTGCTAACCCAATTTCCCGATAGCAGTTAACTGACCAGCTAAAGCGCGTGATTTAACATCATTGGATTATTTTAGTGGGACTATATTAAGGTAGAGTCTATACGGAGCCAATCGAATCGATTTCAGCGTTAAAACTCAAAATCCGTGATGTGATTAACGGAATAGGGCCGTCATTTTGCCAAAATGAAAGAATCAACATATGTCAGCGTGGTCGTGGTGGACATTTGCCAGATATCATTTCCATTTCAATTTCAATCATCCTAATCAAAATTTTTTGTTTTATTTTGTTTTAGAAAACAAACTTTTTGTTGAAAAACACGTTTATTTTTTTTTATGTTTAATTTTATTAAATAGAAATTATTATTTTCAGTTTTATTCGCCCTTTTTTATTTTTATTAAATATGTACTAATCTTTTAAATGGTCTTTTAAAATTAAATTTTAAAGATTTATTTTTTCGATATTTCGCTTTTCAGTGGAAAGCTTCTTGAGGAAATTATTTTTTATATTTACATATTAAATAGAAATAATTTTTGTATTTTTTATCATCTGTTTTTATTGTTCTCTTTGGTATTTTTCATTTTCAAAGTACTGAATATTCCCTTATTCCAGGTTGCATTAATTCTGCTCCTGTTTATGGTTTAATTAGTTGGAATAGGGGTCAATAATTTTTGTTTGTCCGTAAATGTGTCCAATATTATTTGTTGGTTTCTATCCCTGTAAGCATTTTGTATCGAAAAGATCACTGTATCGTTACTTCATGATATTGAAAAGTGGCGCATATGATATCGAAATCTAATCTGCTTAGTATACCCAGTCATGATACAAGTAATGGAAAATTATTTAGCGTGCCTAAGAAGCATTTAAGTCGAGCATTGTAGTAGTGCGAATATGTATTAAGGTGGGCCAAAGAAGAGCAAGGTAATGGGATGCAACGTCCTAAACACCAAAAAATTTGAAATGCTAGGCATTGAGAAGTTATTAGATTCATTAGCTTACAGAACTTCTTCTTTGTAGTGCACTAAGATCAGGATTTTTGATTCACGCTCAAGTTAATCGTAGAGCTTATTATCACCTGAAATAAACTTAATCCAAGTAATCATTAACCGATGCATAGGAAAAATTCCAAAAGTATTTTAACCAAAAATCATGGCCAATATCTAACGAGAAACCAATCAACGGCCAGTACATATCGAAATCCTTAGGCAAAAATGACTCTGGATTGAACACACATTGCTAGAATGGCTATTGAGGTCGTACGAAACCGTTTAAGAGAGAAAGAAAACATATCGGGGAGAATTTGTTCGTTGACTGTTGTTCGTTAACTGTTGTACGTTAACTTTAAGACTTTGTTCTTGTATATTTGTTACGTTATCTTTTTTACTCACAGTAGAGTGAAAACTTTGATCTACAAGGGATCAGTATTCAAAACTAAAGCAATTTGGTATTGTTAGGTGTTTAACTACCAACTAATTAACTTTCGGTACATGAGAAACAGTTAAACTTAAAACCTCAAAATAAAAATGTGATTTATTTTAGAATATATTTTGGAATTTAAAACTACCCATTTAAAATTTTCAACATCTGTAATTTATTCTGTTCATATCACTCTGTTACTAGTTATAAAATAATAAGGACAAGATATTAAAAAAAAGAAATAAAACAGAAATAAAAATGAGACGGAAATTTATTTAGAAATTGCAGCTAAATTTCAAAATAATTATTTTAAAAATAATAAAATACCAAACAAAATAATCAAATTTTTAATTTTATTTTAGGACATGTAAGCATTCCTCAGATATAATTTACATGGCATAAAAATGAGTTTAACTCATGAGTTAAACTCATTTTTATGCCTTTTTTGGACCATTTTTAATAAAATCAATTACATGTCAATTTTTCAACACCTCAGTTATCGCCGAAACCACTGCATGGATTTATATTATTCCGAATTTACTGCATTTTGTCCATCTAGTAGTCTTCTTTCATTTTCATGCCATTTTTAATAAAATCAATTTCATGTTGATTTTTCAACACATTTTTTAGTAGTATAAATTTTTAATAATTTTTTAACATGTAGTTAAGCGTAATATAATAATGATAATATTATTCATTTAAAATAAAAAAAATCTTCTATATTGTTTATAAAAAGCTATAAAAAAATAGTGTTTGTGATTAAAATACTATATGTTGAACAATAACTTTTTTAAATTATAATTATTGCAAATAAGCACGTCAACATTTTACAAGATAAAACGTGAGTTGGCCAAAAAGATTAATGAGAAGACTTGACATGAGTATATATGTAAAAAATTACGTTACATATCACATCACATCACAGCCAACATTTTCAGAGCATTTTAAGGTAAAACTTATTTCTTCGTTGCTTTTTAAAATTAAACTAAACTCAATATACAAAAAGAAAATACAAAAGCAAAATACAATATAGTATTAACACCAAAAATACCAACAAAACCGTGTTATGTTCTAAAGTGATACGAACAGAATAAATTACAGGTGTTGAAAGTTTTAAATCGGTATTTTTAAATTCCAAAATGGGTATTTTTTTGCTTCTATTTTTTTTTTTTTTTTTGTTAAAATGTTTGAAACCGAAATCTCGCTCAAAAAAAAATAATAGACCGAGATCATTATAATATAATTTTTAAAGTGTCCAACTTTTAATGAAGACGTCGATTTCGTAATGGCGCTTTTCAGAAAAGTGAAATATTTTGGTTTTAATTTAGAAAAGTGAAAATTATTGATTTTAATTAAAAAAACACTGATGAAGCTTTATTATCCAAAAATAGGTTATAATCGATCTTAGTTACAGATTTCCATAAAAAGTCACATATTTTTTAATTTAGTAAAAATTTTAGATGTTTCTTTTTATGTCTTATAATTTTGCAAAGAATTTGGTTAAAGAAAAATTGCAAAAAAATTCTTATAATTACTATCGAAAAATTGAGCTACAAAAACATAAAGAAATTTTTAATTTTTAAGTACAAAAACTAATAATATAATATAAAAAATAAATAATGTTTTTTGTTGTTTGTAAATCTGTCGAATTAAAATTAACATGCCTGAAATAGCCCTCTTCGAGTAAAATATCAAAAGTTTAACTTCAAGCCATAATGACCCTTAGTGTCTGTCATGTGAAATTTCGAGATTGCTAATTTGTTTCTTTTATGTTCCACTGTCCACAGGTAGAAACAGCAAAAACTTAAATTTTTCTGTATAAAAATAAACCAAAATAAAAAGTTACAAATAAAACACAAATTTGTAATAAAAAAATATTTATCTATCCCTTATTCTTAAATATAAAACATGCTTCCTTTATTCTATTTATTTTATATTTTCTTTTAATTTCTAAAAATTATTATTCGATTAAATAAATCTTTAAATCTTATGATCAAAAGCATAAATATTTAATTAAAATTTGGTTTTTCATTTTTATACGTTTGCCACAAATTTGTCCCAGAAAACCACAAAAATACTTCGCTTCACAAATTGGTGATGTGCAAAATAACGGGCAGTAACAAGAAAAATATACAACAACAGTTTGCCAGAGAACGTGTTATAAACAACTTTGTTTTTTTTTTTTTTTGTTATTTTCTTGTTAGGAATTGGCACAAGTTCTTCTTCTGCCATTTCTTCTGTCACCTTAATTGTGATTCCACTGGTTGTGGTTGTTCGTTTTTATTTATTTTTAAATAAATTGCTTAAAACTTGTTGCTGATTAAAAATATTTGGTTTTTATAACCTTTTTTTATATAAGAGAAATATAATCATTTGATTTAAATTGATATGAACAGTGTTATAAAAGAATCAACTCATATTTAAAAATTAATTAAAATTCAAAATTCATTAGAGATATGAACGAGCTCGGTTCTGTGTCTTTAGATCTCATAATGTTCATAGGAGGACGGCCTTAAAAATGCTTTAAATGGTTGGTAAGCTCTTATTTTTAATATGAGTTTAAATAATTTGAATTCTGGTGAAAACTAAGCAATGTTTAGAAAATAACTTTAGGAATGTTAAATTTCAAAGAAAGTGAAAAAATAGAAAAATTAATATAATTATTAATGCCAAGTCCCCTATTGTGCGACGTTATAAATCTGTAAATATGTTTAAAATACTTTAGGTTAAGTTACAGTCATCTTCTTAAAGTATTGCATTATATATTGAAATATAGAATAAGCGCAATTAATCACAATATTTAATTTTCTAAAACAAAATAAAAAAAAATTTAGATTAAGATGATTCAAATTTTTATTTTATTATGAACAAAAAAGTTCGGCAATTATGAATAAAAAATAATATCTGGCAAATGTCCATTACGACGAGACTTTCATTAAAGTTTTTAATCAGTTTTTGTCAAAATGGCGGTCCTATTTCGTTAATCACACCACAGATTTTGGATTTTAAGGCTGAAATCGATTCTATTGACTCTGTCCTTAACATAGTGCCACAAAAAATAATCCAGCGGTTTTAAATAACACGATGTGGCTGCCCACTTAACTACTGATTGTCGTAAAATATGCGATCGAGAAATTTGGTTTGCTATAAATTGATCGTTTCATTACTTGTGTCTTATGTGGCATCGTCCTGTTGAATGTGGTTTCAGCAATGAAATAATAGGCCAAAATTAAGTTGTTAGGATTTCACGATAGTGTGATCCATTGACCGTTATTGCATTTCCGGCCTAATCTTCCAACAAAAACGGATCAATCACGCCTCTAGACGACATAGCGGACCATACTGTGACACATTGAGCATGCAAAGGCTTTTCAATAAGCGCTCTCGGGTTTTCAAAACCTCAAATGCGACAATTTTGTTTGTTGATATACTCTGACAAGTTAAATGGGCGATTTGAATGGTCGAGCGGCTTTGATTCTGCCCCAACTGAATCTCCCGATGTGGAGATTTTGGATAAGCCCAATTGTTGGAAATATCCAGGAATTGAAAAATTTGCATCTGCTTCAACACTGTGGCTCACAGCTGCGTTGTTTTCAGTTGAACAACCTAATCAAAGGTGGTCAAAGGTGCGTTGGTATTCGCACAGTTTATATCGAGCCTGCCTCAAATTTAACGACCAAATTCCTAATAGCGGTCTCAGAAGGACGATTATGCTGTCTGTTGAATTTTACAAAATGTAACTTTAACAGAACCACCATTTTCATAGTGGATTTTAATCATTTTAGTGCGACTTTCGTGCGAAATTGAATTCATTGTAACAATTGCCAATGCATCTACTACGAAAAAAAACGAAATGTCAAAAAACTAAATGTGAAAACTATTATGTTGTTGGTGTTGCCACAATTACAAAACAGCCTTCTTGTTTAAAAACTCGATACATTCCGCTTCTTACTACTAAAGGATATTTCACAACATTTCCATTTAATGTCCATAGGTGTTTCTTGAACAATTTATTCTATAAAATTTTTTCTAATCCTAAAATATATTTTTAAAATTTTCCAGAAATCGAATTTTAAAAAATTAAAATAAACTAAAATAAAACTAAGAACTATTAGTGAGTTGGCAAGTCGCACAAAATTAAAAGTTTTCAAAACAACTATTTATTATTTCATGAAATAGTGCGTACAAGACCCCTAAACTTCAGCTGATAATTAAAATCTCACAAATTTCAACATAAAAATCAGTAAAAAAATTAAATCTCACAAGCATCTAAATAATAAGCAATAATAATATCCAAAATCAATAGATATTTCCAAAAAATAATCACACTTAACTCAAAATATCAAAAACAATTGCCAAATTCACCAAATTATCACTCAATCAAAAAATCACTTGATAGGCAAAAATAAGCAAAAGGAAAATCAAGAAATTTTCACTAAAAAATTAAAACATCTCGAAAGGTTAAAAATTACTTAAAATCTTAACTTTAGCAGAGATTTCCGAATAAAACCAGTATTCCAATAAAACTTAAAAACCTAAAAAACTAAAAAATTTTAATTTTACCAAAAAAAGAGTTCGTGAAAAAAACAAAACTGCCGTTTAAAACGCTGTAACGAATTTTTTATGCCACATCACCTTTTTTGGGTGGGGAGTATTAGTTGCGCTTCATTTAATATGCGGCCAACCTTTAAAGCTCAAATACTTTGTCGCTGCTGTTGCTTTTTAAACTGAGAAGGATGTATTCATGTTCAGTTTGCATTGACGCTTTTTTAAACAACAAGAATGCCAACAAATAACAATAAAAGCAGCAGCACAGTAAATATTGCTAAAAAGATGCATCTTCAATTTTTTAGATGCCAAATAAACCTGTTTCACAAATTCATGTCTATATTTTTTTTATGCCTTTACTTTTTACATTGTTTGTGTTTTTATTTTAATTTTTATTTATGCCAGTAAAAAAGGAGTACACATATTTCGTTGTTGTTTTTATTGGTTTTGGGCCATAAACTAAAATTAAAGGTCTTGGACAACAATTGCAAAACATGTGGATCATAGTATACTATGGCGAATACTTTCCATAAATATTAGTATACGTTTCTATAACAGAAAGCTAAAAATTACCCCACTCTTTATAAAAAAAACAGATTGGCAAATCTCAATAAATATAAAGCAGGAACGTTATATGATTTTTATCACAATTTTGAATTAAAACCATATGAAGTGGTTGCCAGGACAATTTGCCAGGCCAATCGTGGAAAGTTCTAAATTTCCTTTATTCCTGTTTTGATTTCATTCAGATTTTAATTAACCAAACGCAGTTGCTTTTATTAAGCATGAAACTAAAAATTCAAATAAGTAAGTAAAAGGTGTTTTTTTAAGCTAGATAGAACTTTAAATTGTAAAAAGTAACACAAAAATGAAATTTTGATGAAACATTTTTTTTATTTGTTTCAGTATACTCAGACAAATCATCATGAATAGACTCTCGCTTGAACAACGCTACGAAATTATCCAAATTTACTTTGAAAATCAGTCGTCGATTCGCGCAACTTATAGACGACTTCGTCATTTTTATGGCGTACATAATCGTGCATCTGAACAAGCCATTCGTCGAACTGTCGATAGATTTCGTACCACATACTCTCTAGAGAATGCAATAACACCAACACGTCGAAGGAATGTGCGTACTGAAGAGAATATCGCCGCTGTAAACGAAAGTGTGGAAGAAGATCCAAATTTATCAATTCGTCGTCGGTCGCAGGAATTGGGGCTCTGTCCGTCCACTACGTGGAAAATTTTGCGCAAAGATCTCGGCCTACACCCGTATAAGATCCAGCTGGTGCAGGAATTGAAGCCACGAGACCATTATATGCGTCGTTCTTTCACCGATTTGGCTCTAGAGCAGTTGGCAACTGACCCGTTGTTTTATCGCAAAATTGTGTTCAGCGATGAGGGGCATTTTTGGCTTAACGGGTTTGGTAATAAGCAAAATTGCCGCATATGGAGTGAGACCAATCCACAACAGACCCTACAGACTCCATTACATCCAGAAAAATGCACCGTTTGGTGCGGTTTTCACGCTGGTGGCATCATCGGACCTTATTTCTTCAAAAATGAGGCCGGAGCTCGCGTTACGGTCAATGGAGATCGTTACCGCACCATGATCAATGATTTTTTGTTTGAAAATATTGATGACATTGATCCGGACGAGATGTGGTTTCAACAGGATGGCGCTACGTGCCATACAGCGAACGCAACCATCGACTTATTGAAATCAAAATTTGGCGATAAGTTGATTTCGAGAAATGGACCTGTCAATTGGCCTCCAAGGTCGTACGATTTGACACCACTCGACTATTTCCTGTGGGGCTACGTGAAGTCACTGGTTTATGCTGATAAACCAGCAACAATTGATGCCTTGGAGGACAGCATTGTTCGTGTTATTCGTGACATACGCCCAGCAGTGCTCGAAAAAGTGGCCCAAAATTGGACGTCCAGAATGCGCTTCGTCAAGAACAGCCGCGGTGCCCGAAATCATTTTCAAATGTTAATGTCACGTATTGATTCGAATAAAAAAGAAATTTTGATTACAATTTAATTTTTTGTGTTATTTTTTACAATTTCAAGTTCTATCGGGCTTAAAAAAACACCCTTTATAAGTTTGGTAGTAGGGTCCTTATTTACTTGCGTGTTCTTTATTATATCTCCTACAAAATTGTTAATCCATACATTATAGTCAGTTATATTCAAAGATACAGTAGTGTTCCCTTTATCTGCTTTTAAAATTAATATTATTAATTATTATTATTTAAGAACCTTTCAGTTTCTTTAACTTCTTTATCTAAAACAAACAATCCTCTGTTATTCAATACAATTTTGTTTAAATAATTATCTACAATTGTAGTCAATTTTGTTCTTGCTATTTCCAGATCTTTTTTCCCTGAAGTGTTTGTACAAAATCTTCAAAAAAAACCTAGTGATTAAATAAAAAATAATAAATAAATGTTGTTTTAACATATAGACAACAAATTCTTTGAAAAATATTACACAAAAACAAATGGCATTAAAAAAGGAAGGAACAATTAAAGTGAAATATACTAAAATATATTAAAATATACCAACAATTATACTAAAATATATTACAATATATTAAAATGTATTAAAAAATAATAATCTATACTAAAATATAATAAAATATACTAAAATATATTAAGAGATATACTAAAATATATTACAGTATACTAAAATGTTTTAAAATATACTGAAGATATACTAAAATATATTGAAATATACTAAAATATATTATTGAAATATACTAAAATATATTAAAATATACTAAAATATATTAAAATATACTAAAATATAATTAAATATACTAAAACATTTTAAAATATACCAACAATTATGCTAAAATATAATAAAATATATTAAAATATATTAAGAAATATACTAAGATATATTACAGTATAACAAAACGTTTTGAAATGTACTAAAATATACTGAAAGTATATTAAAATATACTAAAGTATATTGAAATATATTAAAATATATTAAGAGATATATTAAAATATATTACAGTATAATAAAATATTTTAAAATATACTGAAGATATACTAAAATATATTGAAATATACTAAAATATATTGAAATATACTAAAATATATTTAAATATACTAAACTATATTAAAATATACTAAAATATAATAAAATATACTAAAAAATTTTAAAATAAACAAACAATTATACTAAAATATAATAAAATATACTAAAATATATTAAGAAATATACTAAAATATATTACAGTATAATAAAACGTTTTAAAATATACTAAAATATACTGAAAATACATTAAAATAAAATAAAATATATTGACATATACTGAAAATATATTAAAATATACTAAAATATAAAAAATATACTAAAATGTATTAAAATATATTAAGATATACTAAAATATAATAACATATACTAATATATATTAAAATAGACCAACAAATATACTAAAACATATTTACTTATACTAAAATATATTACAATATATTAAAATTTATTAAAATGTATTAAAATATAGTAAAATATATCAAAATACAATAAACTATACTAATATATATTAAAATATACTGAAATATATTAAAATATATGAAAAAATATACTAAAATATATGAATTATTCTAAAATATGTTGAAATATACTAAAATATTAAAATACACGAACAATTATACTAAAATATATTACAATATATTAAAATTTATTAAAAAATAATAAACTATACTAAAATATAATAAAATATACTAAAATATATTAAGAGATATACTAAAATGTTTTAAAATATATTAAAATATACTGAAGATATTTTAAAATATACTAAAATATATCGAAATATATTAAAATATTTTGAAATATACTAAAATATGTCAAAATATGCTAAAATATATTAAAATATACTAAAATATAATAAAATATACCAAAATATATTAAAATATACCAACAATTATATTAAAATATATTAAAAAATATTAAAATAAACCAACAATTAATCTTATATATATTACAATATATTAAAATGTATTAAAATATATTAAAATATAATCAAATATACTAAAATATATTAAGAGATATACAAAAATATATTACAGTATAATAAATGTTTAAAAATATACGAAAAAAAATATACTAAAATATACTAAAATATATTAAAATATGCTAAAATATATTAACATTTTTAAAAATATATTAAATAAAGTTTTTTTGAGTTTTATGGTATTTTTGCTTTGTTGAGGTTGAATATAGTTCTTATTTAATAAATTTAGCTTCTGGACTTTTCTATACAAAATTTGAGCTGTATGTATTTTGTTGCAGTTTCACTTGTACATAATCCCTTCTTTTAAGATTATTATGCTTATAACAAATTCTGCCAAATAAGATAAACTCAAGAAACAAAAACAACTAACACAGAACAAAACAAAATACACAGCCAAGCAGGCGCCTAAACGAAATGGTCATGTTAAAGTAAAATATTCTTGTATATGCCAGAACCGCTTAAATGAACTGTATAAACACCACTTGCTGGGCAAATAACTTAATTCAAGTTGAGTCAACGTAAAGTAAAGACAACAAAGTTGCCATCTTGTTTATTTTGTGTGTATTGAAAGTAAATAAATCGTTTAATTTAAAACTCTAAAGTTCTGTGTTATTATTTTACATAAAACAACTTAATATAACAAAACGCTTATTAAAAGGAATAAACGTAATAATTTAAATAAAATAATATACTACGAACTCTTGAAAAATACAGTAGTATGTTAGGAACGATTATATAATCACAATTAGTTTTCAGAGAGCATGTAAATATTGAGTTTTTGACAATATGTAAATAAACGCCAACACAAAATTCAGCTAAAATCTACTGACGAACTATGTGAGCAGCAGTGAAATGACGATATGGATATGCTTTCCCATGGATATATATTTTAATATATATATTAAATATAAATATATATATTAAATATATATTTAAATAATAAAATTTTTATGACATTCTCATTAAATATTTATGTTTAAAGGAATCTAGCACAATTAAAGTATGCTAAATTGAAAATGATTCCAAATAATAAATTTTTTATTTTTATTGTAAAGAAACTATAACTCATATTATGAGAAAAGAGGAAGATGAAAGAATTTCTTCAAAGAAGTTTCTACAAGATGATTGAACATCAAGTGAAACGTTCTTCAGAAAGTCTGATAATTTATTTCACACCTTTAAATATTTTGTCGGTAAATGAATTGATTTAATTCAGTTTTAATTCACATTTTATTTCAGTTTCCAAATTTATTTGGATAGAAAATTTTTCTACAAATTGTAGCATTAACTTTGAAAGTAAATAAAATTAATTAGAATTTTGCAGAATGTAATGCTGCATTATTAGAAATCAGCATCCTTTTTGTAAAAAGTTGATAGTAATAAATATTAGTTAAAGTATTTTAAATAAAGTGCAAAAATTATAATTATAATTTTTATTACGATACGAAAAACGAGGAGCTGTATTTCAATTATTATCACAGGAGAGAAACTATTTTTGAACCGTTATTCATGTCGCGTAACTGGAAAATATCACTGAAAGTTGTTTTATCTTTCAGAAACTCAAAACATATGGCAATCTGCAACTGCGAAAAGTGACAGGCACGCTGCTGTGAGCTCACATAAGCGTTGGACTCCATATTTCCATAAACATCCACATCTCCATAAAACATCAAAATACATTCAAGCTCGAATGGTGCTTAAGGACTGTGACTATAAGAGGCTAAGATGGTATTGCATATCGTTCCCGAACGCATTCGATGGGAATATTATGAGAGACCACAACACTCTTAATTTTTCACCTAGCTGGCTGACGTGATCCAAAAATATTTTTTCGGTAATTGTATATTATGTTCTTTAGTAAAAACCGTAGGGGTTAAGAAATGTATGTGAAAAGCGGTCACCAGTACCCTAAAACGCATACCCATCTTGATAGCAATTTTCGAGTGCACAGTAGCTGGGCCGTGCCCGCACTCCTTGTTAAACAGATCAATACTATTCAAATCCTTGTCCTGTTGCATGTGCAAGCTAGAACATTGAATATTAAACCTGCGTTAATATCCCTTCAGAAACTTTCTTCAATGCGCCGATCAAACCAACACCCATCACGTTACTCCTCAACTAACAACCAGAACAAGGCAATAGCTCTGCGGGCAACTGGTTTTCGTGGTATAAGTGTGAGTGTATTAAGATCACTGGATGGACTTCGAGAGTCCTATGTCTCTTCCAGCTTGGAGCTCCTGCTAGCCTAGGCGACTGGTGCCACCTTTTACCCCCGAAAGCATATGTCAATATTTTCAAGAGATCCATCAAACCTGCGTGCCACCGTGGGCGGTAAGGACCAAGAAATGCTAATTCTTGATCAAGTGCTTTACATATTATACACAAAGAAATATTTCAATATTTTAAAAAATATAAAAAATAAGAATAAAAAATCGCCGCATAATAATTGAACACGTACATGTGTTTAATACTTTCATTTTACATTTTTTGTGAAATGAAGTATGACGTCAGTTAGCCGATAATTTTTTAAGCAAATTTTAGTTAAATTTCTATGTAAAATTAAGCGAAAGTCTTTATATTTCCCATTAACAGCTTAACATTTTTCCCCCGGCAAAACTGCTCTAAAAATATCCACAATTGACTAGAAAAATGCTGAATTGCCATCACTGGATGTGGAGAGGTTTGAAGTATTATTTTCGTAACATGAATAATATATGTAAGTACGTGTACTAATGTGAATAGAAAAAGCCAAAGAATACATTTGTAACAAACAACTTTACAAAATTTATAGAATTAAATAAAATTATTCTTCAGCTTTTTTTTTGCTGGCTAAAAAATTAAACAGAATTGTGGTCATTAATTTAAGATAATATTTGTTTTTATCGAATGCTTGTTATACACTCGTAACACAAATACATTAAAGTTTATTTATTTTTTCTTTAGCTGACTGATTCTTCTTCTTACAATTAATACGTATGTATGTGTGTATATAGCCGATACTTTGCAAAATTTGCAACCTTGCAGCTGTTAGAATGTAATGCATTGTTAAGCACTTAATCGTTTTCTGTTTAATGTTGACTTTTTATTATTTTTATTATTATACTATCTCGTTTTATTAATGTTTATTATACGAAATTAATATGTATTATAAATATGTGTCATTGGTGTAAAATTTAGCCCTCCAGATTTTTGTTTATGTAACTATTAATTCATAATTAGTCGTTAGAAGTGCAAATATTCTGAAAAGTAATGCAAATCAATCGATTTAAAAACGAGCGTTTATATGGTAAAAAACCAAAAATGTAAATTTTTCAAAATGCATAAAATAAAATTCTTTAACTCATAAAAGTTAATTAAAAAACTATAGTTTTTAAATTGTCATGTCTATCCCATATTTAAATATTTTTAGTCATTAAATTGGACAAAAGTGAAACGCTAAATCGACTCCCTATTTATAAGGATGCAAAAAGTACAGAAAATAATTTATATAGAGGTTGTATACATTGAAATCTAATAAAAGAAAGTTAATTTTTCTGAATTGACCTGAAAATTACTTTATTAAAAAAATAATTTTCTGGTATTATAATTTAAATCAGTGTTCGCAAAAAAAAAACACTAAAGTACGCTATGCTAGCGTTTTGTACTGTAGTCTTTTGAGATCAGTACACAAATAATTTTTTTCCGAAGAAGCGTATGTGTACGCAAACACTAAAAAGTACTCTAAAAATACTTTTAATAACTCAACGCAGCCACTGAAAGTTCACTACATAAACTGTTAAAGATCAGTACACATACATAAAAGTACACTAAAGTACGCTAAAACAAGAACAGTTACGTTGTATTAGTATTTATGCTCATCAGCCAAAAATCATTGTGTACGGTACTTTGTTTATATACACATATATACAAAAACGCTAAAAACAAGTGAAACGTTTGTGTTTTTGAACAGTACGATGGCGTACTGTTTTTTTTTCACACATATATACAAAACGCTAAAAACAAGTGAAACGTTTGTGTTTATGAACAGTACGATGGCGTACTGTTTTTTTTTCACACATATATACAAAACGCTAAAAACAAGTGAAACGTTTGTGTTTTTGAACAGAACGATGGTGTACAGTTTTTTTTTTTTGAATACTGATTAAATATGATTTCTGGCACATAACTACTGGCTCGGACGTAGGTTAATCTGGCGGTCCAATTTTCAATGACTTTTTTCAACCTTTATTAATGTATATCGGTAATAACGCGGCGAATGTTATTCTCTAAGTGGTCAATCGTTTCAGGCTTATCGGCGTAGACTATTGCCTTCACATATTTTCATAGAAAATAGTTTAGTGGCGTGAAACTATGCTGTTACCAAACATATCCTTTAGTTAATCAGTTGTGACAAGAGCTGTGTGACTTGATGCATTGTATTGTTGACACCACAGTTTCTGCACATCATGGTGGTTCAATTGATAAAAAAAATCCAGTAAACATGCCGCTATAGCGGTGACCATTGACTCTAACGTTCTGACCAGCATTGTTTTTAAAGGAGTACGAAACAATCCTTCCACCGGATTTTAACCAAACAATCAGTATGTCTCAACATACGCTTGAATACTATCATCACTCTAAATACGGCAGTTTATTTATTGACGTATCCATCGCTAAACAATATTCGCTTATGAAAATCAGGATCAAGGGCATCTTCTTTAGGCCCCAATTTACAAAATTTAAAAATGTTGTTCAGGGGTCAGTCTATTCATATTGTAATGCCAAACCAAACCAAACTAAACATAAGGCCCTCGAAAACTAATAAAAGTGTTAAAAACTTATAGTTCGATACCTCTATATAAAACACCCAATAAATGCTTTATACTTTTATAAATAACCTTTCCTCCTATGGTGATCGTATAATAAACTCTATATAAATTATTTCTTGTTAAACAATTTCACTTTTCCCATAAAAAATATAATACTTTCTGAAAGTATTAAACAATTCCAGGTTAAGCAGCCGTTTTGAAAGTTTCATTAACTAATAAACATCAAATTTTTACCAAAAGCACGTATATAATTTAATTATAGAAATATTTTACACTTAATTAACTGCAACCATTCTAATTATTTTAAAAAAATATTAATATTTTTAGTTTAAATATTCATAATAAAAACAAAAAACTTATTTCTTTAATTTGTTTTTAACATTTATCATTAAATTTAAAACATAATTGTTTAAAATTTTACAACAAATCATAACTTCAACGTCAGCACGCTTATTTTATTTAACAAATATTTATAAAATAAATTTAAATAAAAAAAGGTTAATAGTAGAAATTTTTTTAATAAAACTTTATCTTTTCATAAAAATCATTTATGTTAACCATGAACAGGAATGACGCTGCTTAGAGTTAGAGTTGAAAAAGAAGAAATAAGTTTCTTTTTCAAAGCGTTTCTATTGAAAATAAATTTTGACATGATGCTAATGAACCATCTAGCGTCAAGTTGGAGGAAACTTCATTTCATTGATGCTTGTCATCTTTTTTTATAGAAATTTTTGAATTAGATAAACCTATAGACATCTGTAAATATATGTTATCGAAATTATTTTATTTACTAAACATTTATTTGTTAATGTGTCACGGAATTTGAATAACAAAAAGTAAAGATAAATTAAGAAAATTTATGATTTAAAATTTATTTTTATAAAACAAAAACGAGTTATGCACAAAGCACAAAATAATTTTTAAATTTTATGCTCATAGTAGATTTATAAAGTAAACTCAAATAGTGCTGAAATGACAATCTACAAATTGTAAGCCACACAACGTTAAGACCACGTGAGAATATGTGAAATGTGATTTAGTTCCATCATTGAAAAATCACTAGAAAAGATGTGTGAGAATACAATTCAGATAGTGTAGAAATTGTTATTTTATGTAAGTTTTTAAAAAGATTAGCAAATAGTACATTTTATTTAAGTACGCACTACATTACTTCATAGAGACATCTGCTATTTTTGACAGGTCTTATATATAAATCTCATGGCTGTAACATAACCTTTAAATATGACATTACATTCGTTTAGCTAGACGCTAAAAAAGTAACGCTTGATCTGTTAATAAAAAGCTGATTCAGAGCTGAATTATGAGCCTCAGCTCTTCACCTAAACAATGAAACTTATCCAAAATCTACAAAAGATAATCATTTTAGTGATTATTATTCATCACATTCTTATATACTCGTATGGAAATAAAAAATTACCAATATTATACTTAAGATATATACGAGTACATTTATAAGTTTAAAATAAAGTGAAACCGAAAATTTCCTTTTTAAAACTGACCATTTTGTAAGGACCTAAATTTAGCATATTTCATTACTAAATGTGATGAAAAATCATTTTCATCTACCGCCTGTTTGCTAAATTGAAAATTTTGACACACTTACTTAAGCCACATGCAACTTTATAATCAATTCTATTTTTAAGTAAATAAAGAAACAACAAGCAAAAACCAAAGGAATTTACTAATAACTACTGTAATCAGCTGTTTATGTTGACGATCAATTTGCTTCATGAACTGAAAGAATAATTAAATTTTCAATTTTAAAAAGTGTAAACGTGTTAGTAAAAAAGTGCTAATGTGTTACCACACAACGTTAAACTTGAACGTGTTTGGGTTGTCGTTTTAGACTAATATTTTCATATTGTTTTAAAAATAAATTTGGCAACGCTTGACATATTGCCAACAAAAAAGCTTAGGTTAAAAAAAGTTTTTACTTATACCACTATGTGGTGGGTGTAATTAGAAAAAAAGACAAAGTTAGCTCACATGTGATTACCATCCATGTTCGCTATAGAGAAGTGTACTTAAGCGGAAAACAATCAGTTTAAACCCCAACAATACCTTGAGCATAAAGCAAAGATTGTTGTTGGATAAAATGTTTAAATAGTAAATACATGAGAAAGAAGAATTAAAGAATTTCAATTTAAAAGGCATTGTGTCATCGTAAAGACAAGATGTGATTGTATGTTAGAACAGCAAATCGGATGGTTAAGTTGCCCGTAATGGAAAGCGTTTCCAAAAACTTAATGGGGATTAAAAAAATTTCGTTGTTGAATTTGACTTCTAGAGACTCAGAACTACAGCGGACCGTAGTTAGCTGCTGGAGTGAAAGAAATCAAGTTGTTAGAGTAACGCAGAAAACATAGGAAATTGCGTAAAATTATTATGCATTAGAAGAGAATAAAATATATAGAATATAATAGAATAGACTATAATAGAATAGAAAGGAAGAGAATAGAGTAGAAAGAATAGAATATAATAGAAAAGAATAGATTATAATAGAACAGAATACAATAGATATAATAGAATAGAATAGAATAGGATAGAATAGAATAGAACAGAATAGAAGAGAATATAATATAATAGAATAGAATATAATAGAATAGACTATAATAGGATAGAAAGGGAGAGAATAGAGTAAAAAGAATAGAATAGATTATAATGGAACAGAATAGAATAGAATAGAACAGAATAGAATTTAATAGAATAGAATAGAATAAAATAAAATAGAATAGATACAATTGAATAGAATAGAAAAGAATAGAATAGAATAGAATAGAATAGAATAGAATAGAATAAAATAGAATAGAATAAAATAGAATAAAATAGAATATAATAGTTTAGTATAGTATAGTATAGTATAGTATAGTATAGTATAGTATAGTATAGTATAGTATAGTATAGTATAGTATAGTATAGTATAGTATAGTATAGTATAGTATAGTATAGTATAGTATAGTACAGTATAGTATAGTATAGTACAGTATAGTATAGCATAGTATAGTATAGTATTGTATAGTATTGTATAGTATTGTATAGTATTGTATAGTATAGTATAGTATAGTATAGTATAGTATAGTATAGTATAGTATAGTATAGTATAGTATAGTACAGTATAGTATAGCATAGCATAGTATAGTATAGTATTGTATTGTATAGTATAGTATTGTATAGTATTGTATAGTATTGTATAGTATAGTATAGTAAGTATAGTATAGAATAGTTTAAAATAAAATAGAATAGAATACAAACGAAATTAAAATTAGCATAGTATTTGGAATCAGAAGAACTTCTATGGAAAAACGTAAAAAAATACATTTAAAGTCAGTCATTTAAGAGATCGGTCAGCTGATAGCAAATGCTTTGGCTTATTATCGTGCCCTGTCCGCCGCCAACTTATACAGCTTAAGTGACTAAAGAGTTATGGGTGTAGCGTTTAACTAACTACAAGAAATTCTCATTAAGTTAATTGTAGTTCTAATATTCAAGACCTTTCCGTTTCATAAATATTTAAGCAGGAAAGAGAGTGGGGAGATTATTTTTAAGTAGTTTAATCCAAGCAAGAGTAATTTTTCCACTAAAAAGATATGTTATATTATTAAATACATTTACCTTAAAATCATACCAAGCGAATGAAAGTCAAAATAATTATTCGTCGAAAGCCGAAACATTTATCTTATCATTCATAAACAAGCCTTTTTCGAAAACATGCATGAATTGTATGAAAACTTCCTTCCAGATTTGCTTCAGAGCTCGATGTCTTATAAGAATAATCCTGATTTATTATGTACTATTAAAATTAAACGTGATTGCTATTTCTAAAATTATTTTTTGTCATTCCTGCGTTTTTACGTTTTCATTGTGATAAACCAATAACGCTTTCATTTTGTAGGGTGTTATCCACACAAACAATAGCAGTTTACTTACTGACCACGACATATCGAAAGAAAGAGCTTATATAAGGACGATTATTTTGTGTCCATTGCAGCTACACGACGAATGTTGTGGTCAAATTTTTTTTTCATAAATGACAATGAAATGTCTATTGTTGCCAACAGAACAATAAACATGAAATTAATATAATATATTGTTACAAAGATGTCTTGTTTACGTTTTAAAAGAAAATAATTATCAGTAAAAAAGTAAACGAAATAACCTATTGGATATTTCACAAACTGCGTAGTTTTCTAAGAAATCTTATACACAGAACACGACAACAACTTGCTTATTATAAATTCTACGAAATAACTTAAACAATAGAAAACAAAAACAACTAACATAGAAAAAAAGACAAACCATACAGCCAAATAGGCGCCTACATTAAATAACAATAACAACAACAATATGAAAAGATGTCACAGTAGAATATATGTAACAGTAGAATATATGTTACAGTAGATGTATAAGCACCAAATGCTGGGCAAATGAGTTGAATTTAAGTTGAAAAATCGTTGAGAGAAGACAATTAAAATAGTAATTGAGTAAGGGCAACAAAGCTACCATCATGTTTATTTTGTGTATATTAAAAGTGAATAAATCGTTTAATTTAATTTAAAACTCTAAAGTGCTGTGTTATTATTTTGCAATAAAAGAACTCGGTATAAAAAACGTTTACTAAAAGGTTTAAACGTAAGATTATAAATAAAATGATAATTTATTATCTAATTTTCTAGCAAACAGTTTTGAACTTACAAATAATTTTCAAATTTTTATGAAATAATCAGAAAGAAGCAAATATTACAAAAAGAAATTAATAGACTGTTTTAAAAGTTTTTGTCTTTGACTAATAAAAGCGAACCAGAAAACGAAAATGTATTATAATAAAACGGATCAAAATCTATATTTTAACTCATATTTTTATAATTTGTTTTTAAAAAAGATGTAAACTTGTGTAATCAATACAAAATTAATCAATAAGAATATTTAAAGACACTCGTAGCAGAATTATATTTTGATTTCGAATATTATTTAAGTGTCGTAATCGTTACTGATTTACATCCAAGTTCAGCTAAAAATTATAATATTCATAGTGGTTAGGAAGTGTACTTTGAATAAGTAAGCTTATTTTGATAAAATGGAAATATGCATTTAAAAGCAGCACCATTGAAATTAGTTCTTCCACAATAAACATCAGCTGCTAACAGTCGTTTCCTATAAAATTAAGCATTAACGATTGCTGGCATTGTTAGCTGGATGGTTAAAGCTTAACACAATGAAATAATTTTTAAATGTTTTGTTCAATCAAACTTCAAATGCCATTTTCTTTGTATTAAACACTTTTGTAATTTTTTTGTTTTTTATTATTATTTTATTAATTTTTTTTTTATACTTATCTAAATAATGCATCTAATGATTACCTGGTTAATGGGTTTGTAAGAAAAAATGTTTATTTTATAACGATAATAATCACAAGCAGCATCAAACGAGCAAATAAAGTGGAAATATTTGAATGATGATGTTTTAGAGAAACAAAGAAGAAAAAGAAAAAAAAAAGAAATCCCCCAAAACACACTAAACTGTTGGCTGATTAAATATTGAATTGTTGTTATTATTATTAGCACCACAATCCAAAATAGTTAACACTTTTATGTAACACACATATAAACACATCATAGTAAAGTTTTTTTTTCTGCTTGTTTATGTTACTTTCACACTGGGTGTTTGATATGTTACTTTATTAATTTAGCAATTTCTATTTAAGTTTCTTTCTTTTTGTGTTATCAACCCAGATTTCACATTATTGTTTTTAATTTTTATCTTTTTGAAAATAGTTTTATAAATTTAGTTTAACAACAAACAGTAATAACAATAAATTTTATTTATTTCATTCTTTTTGTTATAATTTATTAGTTTTAATTAACAAACATTCCTGTAATATTTAGAAAAAAAATTAAACTAAATTCACTCTGTTTACATTTGCATTTCCACACACAAGGAATTTTGTGACTCACACATATACCCTCAAAGGAGTTTAATTAAAGAAAAAAAAAATATATTATTTTATGTACACAAGCACACACACACACACATACACTCACACACACTCAGTCAAAACAGGTGTTATTGGTACTTGAATTTCATAGCTCAGAAGCTAAAGAAACTTTTTATTTTCTTTTGACTACAAAACAAAAAACGTTCGTTTTAATTCATAAACTCTGTCCGTTCAAGCGCAGACTTTGTTTTTGTATTATTATAATAATATTTTTTTTTTTGTGACTTCTTTATTGAAGGCGCGCGTTTTAACTCATTCAGTCAATCTCACGTCGGCAACTGAAATAACGTATTGTTGGTTACCGAAATGTTCCACTACCCCATGCTTTGAATGAAAAGACAACAACAAAAACTTAGCAAAAACAAAAAATATACATATACGTTGTTGTTTTGTACTACGTTACTTTAGAGTACAAGTGCTTTACTAACAGCACAAAAAGCACCAACAATATTAGCACAAAAATAAAACAACAACAGCAGCAACAATATTTTAACTACAGACATATTAAAGCTAAGAAAAAAAAATATACAAACATTCATACAGCTCAGTCAGTTAACAAAAAACACTGATTGAATCAAGCTTTTTAGCACTTTAAGTACTCAAGAAATAAAAACACAAAAATAACAACAACAGCAACAACTGCATACTCAAATATCTTCGTAAATCTTTAAGGTATATTTTCGTTAACAGTTTTCAATGGAGGCAGCTATATAAATAAACGTTTTCTCTGCACTCGCATACAACATATAGGACAGTTACATATATTTTTCTGTTGTAAACCCAACTTTATAAAATGCAACTACAGATGTTATAGGTGAAATAAAAAAGAACTTTAAAAATTTTACAAATAATACACACTTTTCTTTTCACCAGCAATTTAATGCCAGAAAAAACAACAAATTTTGCTACATTTTTAAATTATTTATTTATTTTTTTTTTTTATTTACAATTTTTCCGCTGCGTTATGTTACGTTTGAAAAAATAAGTTTTTTTTTCTTAGAGTCCACACCGGAGGCCACCGGAGTTAAGTAAAACTCTTTTGTAGAGTAATAAAACGCTACGCCTCTGTGAACCCTTAAGGAATTTTACAATAATGAGGGTTGCCAACGACTAGGCTGAGTGTCTAGCGCGAGAAAGTGTTAGTTCTAATAACCCATTTGCATCAAATTTTGTTTATCATGTTTTCTTCCACTGCTCCTGCTATAATTTGTATGAAAAATGTGTGTTTTGAAGAACTAATCGAAAGACAATACATATCTGCAACATTTCAAGATTTTAAAATGAAATTTTTTAGTTCCGACCACTATTAAAATCAGCAAATGACAAGGGTTTGTGTTGATCTATATGATATTTCTTTGTGGCTAAACTAAAGAAGGTTTAAAATGAAATTTATTCCTGCTATAAAATTAGATTACCAGCTATTTTCAATAATTAAAAAAAATAAAAGTTACCTTCAATCGTCCCCCCGGGGGCACATATATATAGTCTTTATAGAACTTCGACTATCTAGACACAGTTTAACTGAGGGAAAAAGGGAGCCCAGTCCCCTGAAGTAAGCAGGGGTACAACTGGAAACTCCACTTTATTTCCACGGGAATCAGTAAGCTCCCAGAGTTTATTATTTGTCTCTTTAGACATTTAATATTTCTCTGGCTGATTATTGAGGTTGGCCCCTATATGGGAGTATCGTGGTGGTTGTGGTTTCGCGGCCCCATAACAGTATAATGGTTATTATGGTGGCCACGATCATCTCACTGTTAATGACACGCTAAGTGAATGATCCAGTCCAGTAAGCATACTAGACATGTGTTCTGGACAGGAGTTGGAAAGTCTCCAACTCTTAAGCAAGGAGTGATGATTTGCAGCCCTGCTCTGGAATCATCGAAGTTGCAACTAGAAAGTTCTGAGCATGACGTTCCAAATTATGCAGTGGTTTGGTCCACCATCTTATTAAGGCTTCATGGCCAGGCGCGGATGTAAATCGAATCACACAGTTACCTTCAATCGATGAAGGTAACGATGTTCGAACGTTTGGCTCCAAAAATTATACACAAAAAAAATTAATTATTTATATAATAGTTATAATTTTTTGACCTTTTTTAATATTTTTTAGTAATTAATTTTAAGCACTAGGTCTTATTTAATAAAAAATTTTTAAAAAACTTTATTTTTTATTATTTTTTCGATATTTCGCCACACCGTTGGTTGGCATCATCAGGAAAAACAAAAATAATGAACAAACAAATTGAAAAAATTTTTTGATTAACAAATTCAAAATAATCAAAAAACAAAACAAACAAAAACAATAAAAAACGACAAATTGAAAATTTTTTTTTGTTTTACAAACATACTAACAAATTTTCAACAAAAATTTTTTATTAAATAAGACCTAGTGCTTAAAATTAATTACTAAAAAATATTAATTATTTATAATATTTATGTGAACCGTCACAACCATCAGCCACATGATTTATTCTATTAAATTAAACTTTAATCTATCAAAAACAAAATTAAAATTTTAATTCGAAAAGACCTTCAATAATATTGTGCAGCTTTTCGCATCAAATAATTCTGGTTGGTTATTGACTTATAAAAATAAAAATTTAAGCCAATAAAAATACTTTCTTTGTATCAGTTTACGGCTACCTTACGCTACATTGACTAGAAAGCTCGTTCCAGTTCCAATATAATTTCTTATTAAAAACGTTCATAGCCTAAGATTTTTATAAATCTAGTCTTAGGAGCCTAAAAGTTGCAAGTAAAATCTCATACAATAGCACATACATTTAGTACAAAAATACATACATAAACAAGAATTTATTATTTTAAGTCTCTGTAAAATCTTCAGTAAATAAGTTAACCGAAAACAATAACAACAAGATAAATAATTATATTTAAGATGCAATATTAAAATATCCCTCGAAAACAAAAGAGCATTCATTTACTGAAAATTTTGCACATTTTTCTTGTTTTCGTTTGGGAAACAAAAAAAAATTTAAGTAATTTTTGTGTTTAATGTTTTTTCTGCGGCTGCTCTCCGCCAAAAGACTTTCGGCATTGTAAGCGACTTCTTAGCAACTTCTGAAATGCTGTCGTTAAAGGTAGACTTGTTGCTGCCTTAAAGGTTGTCTGGTTGTATGAAAGAGTGCATTGTCTTAAGGCATTTTACATGATGATTATGTTACATTGTTGTTTGTGGGCTGTGCTCGTATGTTTTTTTATTATTTTTTGGGGAGCTTTTTTCCTTTTGTTTTTGGTATGTTGTTGTTGTTGTTATTGTAAAGGTTGTTGTTTATAGATGTTACTGATTATCTTAAATATAATTTTGCAATATTGCATGTTTTTGCTTGCTTATTAATAACTGTACATTTAAAATCAGGAGGCGTAAATCAAACCCGAACGTAAGTTTTTTACGAACAAATAAACCTGAAAAAAATAACGCATTTTGTTTTACAGATAAAGTACTATCTGGCGTAACTTGGGGTAGCTGATAATTGGGTGTTCGCTTTTGTACACACGGTAATCTCGTAGAACCTCATCGCGTTATAGACATTTCGCATGGGATTTACGCTCTACAGATTTTTTGTTGTTATGATGAATTGCAAAACGTGCAAACGTTTTAGCCATTTGGAAAATTCTAGAGGTGAGAAAAACAAGAGAAGAAAAAGAAAAACCTTAATTGGGATTAGAGTTAGGGAGAAAAATAAGCTTTACAATGCGTCGGTTAATAGCGCCAAAAGCTGTTCTCACATCAGCGACTATAAATTTAGAATCCTGGCCCGAATAGACCCTTTCAACACAACCTAATCTACACAAATGCAGGGGCAAATTGTCGCGACAAGCAACAACCAAGTCGCCTACAACATAATCGCTTTAGAGAAATTTCAACATTGCTCGTTTGTGGAGTTCCGCTGAATATTTCTCTTAGAAATACGTTTTAAAGGGATCGTGAAAGTTTTTACCCCAGCTTTCCGTAAACCACCCACATAAAGAGTGCCAGCAAGAATTAATCGTTACTGCAAAAACTTTATTTACTCGAATACTAGCGTCTAGATTTTAAGGGAACACTGAATAAAAACATAGATTATGTGTGGCTGTATGTGGATGTGCATGGGATGCTTACAAATACAACTACATAAAGGTATGAAATACACAATTATATATTTTTATTGTGTTTTTTTTTATAACATTTTCTTTGTTCAAATAAAAGCATTTTTATTTTTTAACAAACAAACAAACAACATGCATCCATGTATCTAATGCCTGAGAATTTAATGATTCATGGCATGAGAATCGCAAACAACAAGTAAAAAGTTTCTTTGCGTGTTGCCAAAGTTATAATATGAAAATGATTATGGCCCACAATTGTATTATTCTTTGCGCCAAGATTTTTATTTATTAAAATTAATGCAAACATTATTATTTATTACTTAACTATACCCGCCATTGCTTGGGTCTAATTTTAAGGTTTTTTAAAAACTGGGCAAATAGAGAACTTTTAAGTTTTAACTTTTGTCCACCCTGTATCTTCACTCCAAATACAAAATTTGGGGTAAAATCTATGGATGAGCTATATATGTGCAGTAGTGGAACGGCCATATGAATATGCTTTCCCCCCGCGAACAAAAGAAAAAAGCCATCTACGGGCTTAATAGTTTTAGATGTCGAAAAAGCATTTGACACGGTTTGGCACAACTGACAAATCTATAAAATTCTTCATAATAATATACAAAATTATTTATGCAAACTTGTTGCAGACTTACTTAAATATACAAGATTTGTTGTCGCCATTCTGTACATACTTTCTCGTCTCCAAAACAAATTACTGCCGGGTTAATATAAGGATCAATATTATCACCACCGTTTTATTCCATATAACCACCACGATGCTCGCGAATGGCCAACCACAATAATCAGTCAGAGAACAGCTAAAAAGCTAAACTCTGGGGCTTACTGATTTCCGTGGTAATAACGTGGAGTTGTCCAGTTGGCTCCCTGGGCTGCCTTTTACCCCCGGTGATACATACGCAATCTCACCATTAGATTCCGTCAAGACATATAGATGTGCCCCCGGGAAAGAATTTCATACGTACATGCGTACATATATATATTGATCTAAAAAGTGGTATTAAATATACTGTACGGGGTGTCCGCCGGGAAGGTATGCTATTTTGTTTGTTTATAATTTTTGATTAAATGAAAGAGAATGGATCTTATATTAATAAATGTTTTATTTAATGTCGGTAATTATATATGGAATACAATATTAGATAAATGTCCGCCTCTGTTAGCCTCACACATGCGAGTCCCTTTGACCACATTTTTCATTACATTCTCACACATTTCACGCGGTATTTCATTAATTTCATCATGAATATTTTGTTTGAGTTTGCAAAAACGTTCTGGTTTGTTTGCATAATTCTTGCCTTTAGATATCCCCAAAAAAAAAGTCCGGAGCAATTAAATCAGACGACCGTAGAAGCCAATCAACATCACCTCAACATCATCTTGCTTAATCAAAGAAGTAACATCCAATGATTCCTCCTGACCAAATCGCACACCAGACTGTCACTTTAAATGAATGCAAAAGTGACTGTTGAATAATTTGAGGGTTTCCCATTCCCCAGAACCGACTATACTGTTTATTCACATATCCATACAAATGAAAATGTGTCTCGTCACTCATTATGATTTTTTTCATGAAAATTGAGGTTGCCATGGGCGAGCTGTAACATCCTATTGCCATATGTACGGCGGCGAAAATGGGCTTGTGGAAGAAGCTCTTTTGTCAACTGAATCTTATAGGGAAACAAATTCAAATTCTTGTGCAAAATTGTGGCCAAAGTTGTTCCTTGAAGATCAAGCTACTGAGCACGGCGTCGAATTGAGGTTGATCGATTGTTTTGAATACTTTCTTGAGCAGCAGTAATGTTTTCAACCGATCGTGCAGTATGTTGTGGCCCATGCTTGAGCCTATCACCTACAGACTCTCTTTCTTCGAAATCATTCACTACACGATAAATAGTGCGTTTTTTTTTAACATTGTTTCTCTCAAAAATTTTACGTAACTTTCTTTCTTTCTTTCGCCACAGTACTCAATCATTGATTTTGATAAAATGTTTTAACGACTAAAACTCTTTGCTTTATCGAATATTTCTCCATAATAAATTTACCACGTGTCTGTTTCACGACTGCCAAATATGACACTGTCAAAACTAATGTCTACCCAAAGTGGTGGCAAAACAATTTCCCGGCGACACCCTGGTAATTGTGAATCAACAATTGTGCCCATAAAATCAAATCAAATTTCAGTATAAAAGAAACTCTTTAATCAGAAAATTAAAATTAATCAAAGGAAGAAAAATCCAAAAATTATCATTTAACTTAGATTTTCTTAAGCCATAAAATGTAAAATAATTTTAATAAATAAAAATGCTTAAAATAGCAAAAAGCCGCTACCAAACAGCAATACTACAGAAAAATTAACAAAAGAAACCTTGTTAAAATGGAAGTCACAGAAGTATAATAAAATTGTTTGATGTAAAGAAAATAAAATGTTCCTAAATCTGTAAGAAATAATAAACGATTGCAAAAGTATTAAATTAAAAAATAGCTTCAGCATGCAAATTGTTATTATGCTAAATAATAACAATTAAAATAACAAATTTAACTGAGGCTTAACTTTCATTTTGTTATCTTTAATTAATAGAAAATATTTTCAAATGATTGAGCCAGTTCACATTGGATTAATATGTGTTCCGCAAAAATTTAGTTCTTTCCAAAACACGCAGACTAATTATTCTAGCACAAAATTGTATACGTATATACAGCTTTGTGTGTGTTAGTGTTTTTTATTCATTTCACGTTTGTTTTTCGTTTGATATACACCACAGCATACGCATTACAAAATAAATATGGCTGGATTAAGTGATGATGAAAAGTTTCTTTCTAATTTTATTTTCTGTAAAATTATTTTTATTCTTATTTGACCTTTTTTATTTTAATTAAATAAAATTTTTTTTTTTCAATTTGTTATTAATTTTTGTTATTAAAAATTAATTTTTCCTGAAGAAGCTTTACATAGGAAAGCGAAATATTGAAAAATATATCGTTAAAATTTAATTAAAAAGACTTTTTCAAAGATTAAAACATATTTAGGTAAAAAAGATAAAAATAAATATCATAAAATCTATTTATCTACTTTTGAATTTATATTCATATTAACACGACGATAGCCAACTGAAGACTAAAAATCGCTCTGCAAAAAATAACACACAAGACCTGTGTTTTCAAAAATGCATGTGTATTAGTTTTGTTCTCGTTGTACGGGGTAGAAGTTGGTAGAAAAATTGTGCCAACCAAAAACTACCCCCCTCACCGAAAATGCCTACAAACTGCCATGTTAGACCAGCACAACTAATCCAATATGAACTGGCTCATTAATTTGATTTTTAAAGGCAACAAGAGCACAAAATATCTTCTTCTTCTTCTTAAACGGCCATATACAACCCTGGTGAGTCTTAGATGTCGTTGGACCTGATCTTTCCATCGAAGTTTTGGTCATCCTCTCCTCCGGACGCCTTCGGTATCATATTCAAAAATTCTGCTTACCGGAGCTTTTTTACTCATTCGCTAAACATGTGTCAGCCAGCACAGTCTTTGAAGTTTTATGCGCCTGGCAATGTCAACCAATGTCAGCGTATATCTCATACAGTTTATCAAAAATAAACTTATTAAATTTATTAAATTGTTTACCACACTTTTCATTTCCTTCAGATACCACCGAAATATTGAAAATAAAAATTATATTTATTTAATTTTTATACAAAGACCTTATGTTTGAAAATTTATTTATAAAACATTAAAAAGGTCAATTAACTTTAATTATTCTTAGTTTAAGTCTTCTATAATTTTTTTTTTAACTAAATCAAGTGCCTAGACTTCTTTTCATTAAATTTATTTAAATTAAATCAATTATTAATAAAATTGTTATTACAACAAGCACTTGAATTGGGCGGACATTCGTTGTATGAAGAAAAACAATTTATTTTAAATAACACACAATTGCCATGCAACGGTTTTCAATTGCATCAATTCTATAGCAACAGCCTCATAAAACCTTCTGCTTACCTTTTGACGGGCATCTTTTGCTGCTTCAATAATAAACAAAATGAAACTACAAAAACAACTAAACCACTAACAACAATAATTATTATTTTCTTACGTTTACACTTTATGCTCTGATGCCTTGAAATAAACGTAAAGAAAACAATATTCCAGCCTGGACTACAAGATACAATAGGCGGTATTACTAGTTTGAGTGATTATTACTGATCGACTGTTAACAGATCGCAGCTTAAGACTATATTTAAAATTCAGATAATGGATTTTAATAATACAATTCGGTAATTTCGTAAGTCTTATCTTGCATACATATCTTAATTGTTTTTGAGACTACGCAAATACAGTTTCAATTATCAAAAATGTTAGTTCATTAGCCACAATTAAGAACGTTAAAATTTCATGGCAAATGTTAAAACAAAAAATGAGTAGTCCAAAGAGTTACAGATTAATATTATATCTCTGATATTATATTCAGTAATAGAGTTAGTCGGTGTCTCAAAATTACTGAAAAAATAAATAATAATTCCCATATTGTTAATGAAGTTTCTGTGCTATAAAGTAAAGTGAAATGCGTATAGCTACTAACTTTTTGTTCTTGGACCAGCACTCAGGGGATGACCCTTACACATGCAAGGCATTATACCATAACTATGAAATTAGGTTATGGGTAGCAGGAAAAAGGGAGTAATGTTTGTGGAAAGTCACAAGAAAGACCTCTGGAGGGAGTTTATTCCACATACGGACTATTGTGGTAAAAAACGAAATTTCCCTGTAACGTGTAGTGTGATTCACTAGAAAATCAACCACAAATGGATGGGCTCTTAACGAAAATCGAGTTAAACGTGAAAAAGTTCGAGTAATGGGAACAAGTTCCCTAATTTTATTAGAGCACTTACCATTGTAGTAAGAAAACAATACATCCCACATTGCGTCGATACTCTAGAGAATCAATAGTGTTTGATACTCTACTATCCCCAATGAGCCTCTTCCCCCTCTGCTGTACGTGGTCGAGCCACTCCAAAAAAGACTTTACATGAGAATTCCCCATTTTTCGACGGATATAGGTGGTATAAATAGTACGAAGATCGGATGGTGTGAAGTATCTTTTACACCGTTTTAGAAAACCGAAGCACTTAAAAGCTTGTTTAGAAACTTCAGAAATGTGTTTAGTCCATCGAACATCATACTAAATAATTATGCCATAAACATCAAGAGCGTCCGATGCCGTAATACCTATATCACCCATAGTAACAGATACCGCACCATTTTCGAACACAGATCTATGCGTAAGCATGCAACATTGTGTCTTACAGGCATTAAAATCGACTCTATTCACACGACCCCATTCCGAGATTATTGCGAGTCGTGATTGAGCGTATCATTCATGTTCTATCTTTTGTAACTCACTTCTAACTGGTTTGGTCTATAACCAAACGAATACGAATGACAAATGCTGATGTCATATGCGAAAGAGAATATAGGGTTGACAGTTTGACAAAGAAGATCATTTAGAAAAATAAGAAACAAAGAACGGAGCGTTGCGGTACCCGTCAATTTATCTTGAACTCGTCTGATGAAATTCCATCTATAACAACCTGTATAGTGCGATTCCTGTGAAAATTAAAAGCAGCAAGGTTTGGAGAAGTGCCACACGTTATCAAACGGCTTGGTAATATTTACAGCCACCACCTTACTCTCGCCGAAATGATGTATGGAGTTGCACCATTGTTCCGATAGGTAAGCCAGCAAGTCGCCCATAGAGCGCCCCCTACCGAAACCTACCTACTGTCGGTCGAAAAATAAGCTGTTGGACTCCAGGTAGCTCACAAGATGGAAATTAATCATACTTTCCATCACTTTAGAAAGTGCAGAACAAATTGCAATTGGGCGGTAATTTTCAGGGTTGTTAGCCTCACCCTTTTACGGGATCAGCTTTATAAAGCAACAAATAAATTGGTGTTTAATACAAAATGTTATAATACTAACTTCAAAAATAATTTTATAAACAATAATAAATGAAATGGGGCATAAAATATCAAGAAACAGAAAAACTTAAGGTAGATAGAATTTAAATAGATAAATCATATGCAAGATTTTAATGCACATAAGTAATAAAGTATTACGGCCCTTAGCTGTGATCACATAATCTAATTTAAAGCGGTGAAAATGCTGCAAAGCATTGCTAGCGGGAATTTGACATGTGTCATACATGTTGCCGTTCCGACCGCACTCATATTAAGACCGTAAAAAAGCTATTAAGTTTCATTGCTGTACATATTTTATCCTACCTAACATTAACCAAGGCGCAGTAATAACGTTGTTGCGACTAATGTCGCGTACTTAATAAAAATATTAAAAAAATGGCATGAAACTGTTGTTGACAAGTAAGCTATCGAACAAAGCAAAATCATCTAATAAATCAACTAATCTTTAAATTTGTGTTAAAACACTCTTTATATAAATTTTTAGAATTCGTTTTAGCGGAAGACTGACAACAGACCGTACAACCAATAATATAAATAAATTGTTTTGAAAATTAAAAATCACACTAAATTTTTTTAAGTGTATTGTAATCCTACTGAACACACCCATCAATATGTCAAAAGAAAATAAACCAAACAAAAACAAAAACTTTGATGATATTTGGCAATTATTAATAAATCAAAGAAAATTTTGCAATTGGCCAATAAATAAAGTCATTTAAAAATAATAAAACTAATGTTAAAATAGAAATTCTTGTCTTAACTCAATTCGTAAATTTTGTGACAAAGTTAAAGAGGCGAAAAGAATACATATAAAATTATTTATAAATGGTAGAAATTGGATTAAAAACTATAAAAGGTAAAATATAATCCTGTTAACGAATAAAAACAAAGAAACTATTAACCATGACATTGACTTTTAAAAACAGATTTACAGTGAAGGGCCATCAAGGATATTGTAAATTTTCGTACATTTTCTTAGGAAAGATAGAAGCCATATAAGTTTTAAAAGGGGATAATAGATTTGGGTGGCTTTTAATACCAGTTAATGATAACACTAGCCAGCGCTCTTATGTCACTTTCGCTAGAAGTCTTTAAAAGTTTATCAAAATTGTGTTTGGTTTGCATTTGTGGACACAATCCCAATCCACTCCGGCTACGACACTCGCTCGCACACGTAGCTGGTTTGGATTTGGATTTACTCCAGAGCAGTTACTAACAATATCACAGTATTTGCAACGATTGTGTCGAGCTCATAGAAAGGTAAAAATGTCTTCTCAATCCCCCGATTCTATAGAGAAAAGGATAGGATCAGGAGACAATCATGCAGTGGACGTTGATACAATAGTAAATTTTTCCAATCGAAGAGCAGATTCAGAAGCCTCCTTAGAATCTGGCGACGAAAATGAAATACATTGTGCTATGATAGACGTCGAAGGTTACTGCTACGCCGACTATCGTATTGAACAGTACGCTCATAGTGTTTTGGATTTTAGTTCCCAATATGGTATAGATTTAAGTATATCATATACGGCTCCAAACATAACGGGCAGACCTTCAAAGTATCCAGAATATGGAGATTTCCCTCAAACTTTTGCTATGGTAACCATTTATCGTATTAAAAAATAAACTTTTCATATTTTTTGTGTTGTCATACTTTTAGCGCACATATGGCGATTGGTGGGATAAAGCACCATCTCGTATACTTGAAATATCACCGCAAAATTTGCCCAAAATACCTGCTGAAGATTTTATTGTTTTATATTTTGAAGACTATGTCGTACCCGATGAAATTGCTATTTTTGAAACTTTTAATCCTGGTGCTGTTATACGTATTTGGGCATATACAATTGCCAAGACATGGATTTGTTTATGGGAGGATAATGATTTCTACACACGACCACCGTTTGCCGAAAATAGAGCACGACGTTTTGCACCACTCTTAAAACGCATACAATTGCCGACCAAGTAAGTAAAACATATAAATAGATTTTTGCTAAATATGAAACAATGTGGTTATATTTAAAATAATGGAAAAGCATATATAAATCAGTCTTAACTACAACTCTATTGCGTTTTTCAAAATTATAGCATTATTTTTTATTGAGTTCAAATATTTTACTCGAAAAAAAGTTGAAAAACTACCGTAAAAAAACTCAAAAGATGATATAACCAAATACCACAATAAATTCAATTTAACCTGGCACTATTTTAGGAAAGATAGTAAAAATTTCAAGTTTACTTTAAGTATTAGATTACTTGTTCTTGCCGGGGCGTCTGCGGATTGCTCGAAATCTGTTTAAAGAGATATCGAATTCTCTAACAACTGCAAATAAGAGCAATGAATTGTCCAATGGTATCACTAACAAATTCAACATAGAAATATGATCTCTCGAAAGAATAAAGGAACATTCTGCTAAATGGAAAGAAGAATATATTAATTCTTTATCGATACTAAGATGAAAAACTATAATGCGACGTTTGAAAACATACCTTTAATTTGTTGCCGAACAGCGTAGTGAAGTAGTTAGTTGAAATATAAGATTTTTTGCATCAACATTAGAAAAAGATAACAAATTTCAAATGAAAATGTATATTTGTCAAAAAATATTGCTCTTATGTATATTAATACAAATTATATTTTATACAAATCGGTAGTTAGACTCCCATTCAAATTCCAACCACATAAAACCAAATTTAACGTCTACTTCGGCATGTTTTGTGAGAGGAGTAATTTTTCTTAATGGCAGTTTCTAAAATGCAGAGTCGAAAAAACGAAAAAAATTATATCCTGCTCCTATTATCACTACCTTGTATTTACCATAAAAATATACATAAAAAAAACAAAAAAAAAATTATAGCATTAAAAAGTCTCCGCTTTTCATAGTTTTAATTTTCAAAACAAAAGTAATTTCATTATATATATATATTTTTCAGCTTATAAATAAAAATTTGCTAAAAAATGTTTAAAACGGTTAATAAAATTAAAAAAATGCAAAATTTGCAAAATAATCAAGATTTTCAAAACAAAAGGTATCAATATTTTAAGCCAGAATCTATGTTCGTTCAACAAAGCAATTCCATTGAACAACAATCCCATCAGCCAATATGTGCGGACTGTGATTATCAATTGCCATCAGTTAATCAAAACTATATACAATCCCTTATACAAATTCTCCCGAAGGTATATCCGAGAAATTTTGACTCAGCACAATATAAATGTGATAGTTTAGCAAAAAAGCAACATAAGCCTTTTAGTCAAAAGAAAGAAATACACATTGTAAATGAAATAAGTCCAAAAATTAAAAAGAATGATCTTAGAGAGATGCCAATGCTGCTTAAATTAGGGAATAGTTCGGTCAAGTCAACCTCAACATCCGACTTATTAAAATCAGCCTGTTATCCATTTGATATTTTAACAAAAAATAAAAAAACAACTTTTAGTTTAAAAAAACAAACGCAATTTGTAGATGAAATAAATTCAAGTTATCAAAAATATGCAGAAATGAAATCATCTGCCGTGGTTAATCTAATGAAAACTCCAACGAAATCAAGTCTAAAAAAAACCTGCGAATATCGTAGTGAGATAAATAAAGACAACGAAAATGAAAATAAACATCTAAACCAAGAAAATGGAGTTGTCCCAGAAAGTGTGATTGAAAAACTTCGTGATGCTGTAACCCAAGGTGTGCAGATCCTATTTAGTTCTCTTAATAAATATGGTAACTATTTATTTTCAACTTTGACTTTGTTATTTAAATATTTACTTGCCTAAAAATATTTCGATTAAGTGTTTATCCTCTATAATAGAGATCAATATTAAAAGAATAAGAGGTTGTGTAACGTAACTTCTCTTTCATCGACTGGCGTTTCAAATTCTTTCCTTAATGCGCAAACAAATGTTTAAAGAATAAAACTGTAGTAAGTTTTACACCAGAAGATCCAAATATCTTAATATCTCCTAATCTTAGTCGTATAATAATATAAATATAATAATAATGATAAAATACGCATTAGGTCTGCCATAATACATTTTTTTACAAAAGACTTTTTTAAGGACATGGATAGATTCCGGCTCAAGCAGATATAATCGCAGCCCCGAGGCAAAGACATGGTTTGTTTAATAAACTGTGTGATAAGGTGCGCCGTGCTGCTGAATCCAAATACTATCTTTGCTTATAATTCTTCTTTTAGATTATAGAAAGTCTATTATCATAGCTGTTTCCATGTCATTTGGCTTTGTTTGTTAACTTTTAATTGATCGATGACGCATCGACGTCCTTATCCACAAACTTCCCTACACTACTTACAGTGAGTGCTTGGGCAACTTAGCATTCAGTCGCTTTAAAAATAAGTTAAGAAATTTACACCCGTTTTGATAGCGACTAATTTCTATCCGCGTAGGTAGGGTGTTAATATTTTGGATTGATTGGCACTGATAAAATAGTACACGATTTCAAAAATATATTTAAATTTAGACGGCCAAGTTAAGTGTCAAAAATAAAATAGATTTGAATAAGATTAATAAAAATTTCAAAAGGAAAATATGTGCTTTTGACAAATCAAATCTTTAAATCAATTAAAGAAGAGATAAAACGGTAGCGATGCATTTTAATTTACAATCCGGAACTAAACTTAAATATGTATTTTGTTGGTCAGTGCCAACAGTTAAAAAGGTTTTTAAAATTATCTGGTACATTTTCTTTTCCGACAATACAGCGAAGTATTACAAAGAATAAAGAACCAAGATGTTTTTATTTGTTACATTTGAATTAAATTTGGAAGCTTTGTAAGTTGTTCTATGCTCAAGGCTTCGTTAATATTTTTGCCATTAACCATTTCAACCCTTCAAAATAGAATTCTTTGGGATTTTAAAAGAATACTTCATTAAAAAACATTTCATCTTTATAAAAAACATTTATTTTAACATTGGACTGCTATAGAATTGCCACAATTAAGGCATCATCTTAAGGTGCTTGTGTAAACATCTATTTAAAATCTTAAGTATAAAATCTATCAAGTAAAACACTCTCTAAATAGCCAAAGGGATATGCTGAGCCCCAATCTATAAGCATAAGTATTTTTTTACAAAATTAAGGAAAATCGTGTTTCCTCTTTGTCACAGAAATGTTAGTTTTAAATAGCAAAATTTGTAAAATGTTTTTACAAATTTTTAAAATGTTTTGAAAATTTTATTAGTAGTTTATTATTAAGCACTAGGTCTTATTTTATAAAAAAAAATTTTAACTTTGTTTTTTAATATTTTTCGCCAAACCATTAGTTGGCGGTATCTTCAGAATAAACAGAAGGTATATAAAAAATTATTCAAAAAATTAAAAAATTGTTGACTAACAAATTCAAAATAATCAAAATTTTTTTTCAAAAAACAAAACAAACAAAAACAATAAAAACTACAAATTGAAAAAATTGTTTACAACTATACATGCATACATACATAAATACATACATACATACATACATACATACATACATAAAAAAAATAAATATTTCTTATTCTTCAGCTTCTTCAAGAGAAAAAATTTTTTTTCTTTTTTTTCCTGAAGAAGCTTTCCATAGGAAAGCGAAATATCGAAAAGAAAAAAATATATATTGTTAATTTAATTTCAAAAGACCGTAAAAAAGAATAAGAGATATTTATTAAAGATAAAAAAAGCTCGATTAAAAAAACTACAAAAATATTAAAAAAAATTGTTTTTTTCAAATGAAAAAATGAAAATGAAAATTACAAATTTACAAAACAATATTATTTTACACATATATTCAAAAACATAAATTTAATGACCAAACTTAAAAAAAATTAAAGTATTAATTATTAATATTATGCAGGTACAGAGTTTTGTGTTATAATTTTATGCACCAAATGTCTATAATTTTGAGTAAAATTCTCCGTGTCTGCTTTAAAATTTATTCTTTCGGTTAATGGTACTTTAATTATTTGTAACATTTCTAACATATAACGACGTTTATAATTATTTTCTAAATTTTAAATTGAAACATTTTCAAAGTTAGAATAGTGATTAACTTTAGAACAATGTAAAGATAATGCTGTTTTTTGTGAACTAATTTTAATATTATATTATATTATTTTAATATTATTTCTGTATTTTTGGTTTGACATATGTCCTGCTATTCTAGTTTTCAATTTATTTTTTGTTGTGCCTACATAAACTTTATTACAATCCTCCTTATCATTAGCATTACAAGGAATTTTGTACACTATATTGGACATATTTAATTTTTGAATTTTATCCTTAGTTTTACTAAACAACCTATTTAATGTGTTAATATTCTTATATGCCATTTTGTATTTATTTGTATCACAAATTTTTGAATTCTCTATTCTTTCAGATAAAACAGTTATATAAGTTATAGATTTATATATTTTGGGTTCCGTTACACTACTTATAACTCTTTTCCTTCTATTATTAAGTTCGTTAATTAAACTATTAGTTAAATTAGTTAATCGTATTGGAAAGTTGTTCTCAGTTAATAAATTTCTAATCTTTTATTTATTCTTTCTATGGAATTCTTTGTCACTTATTGTTAAAGTCCTCTCTGTTAAATTATTGGCCATGTTAAAAATAATTCTTTTATTTTATATAGAATAATAATTCTACTTGAAGCAGTTGGTTTTTGGCACCAATCTATAATCTAATCTAATTATTTATTTCTTCTTATTATTAAGGTTTCTAAATATGGAAGTTTAGCATCACATGCCCTTTCAATTGTAAATATGATTGAAGTGTTAAATTCATTTAATGTTTCTAACATTTCGTTAATAGCAGATTCAGATATAATACAAAATATATCATCAACATATTTTGTAATAATTTTTGTTTTAACATTTAATTTTTCAATAAAAAAATTTTTTGCTGAAGAAGCTTTCCATAGAAAAGCGAAATATCGAAAAGAAAAAAATATATATTGTTAATTTAATTTAAAAAGCCCGTAAAAAAGAATAAAGAGATATTTATTAAAGTTAAAAAAGGTCGATTAAAAAACTACAAAAATTATTTTTCAATAACATTATCTAACAACTTCTCCGTAACAATATCTGCCACAATTGGAGAAGCTGGAGTGCCCATCGGAAGACTTTTTTACTGGATATATATCTTTTCATAATATTGAAAATATCTATTATTTTCTATACAAAACTTGAGCATACGGAAAAATAAACCTTCCATTTCTGTTCTATTGTATTAATCGCCAAATCAACAGAAATACTTGGAAATAATGATACTACATCTAAAGAAATTAGTTTTTCATGATCCTGCACTTGTATGTATAGTTATATTTTTTCAATTTGTAGTTTTCATTGTTTTTTGTTTGTTTCGTTTTTTAAAAAAAAAATTTTGATTATTTTGAATTTGTTAGTCAACAATTTTTTCATTTTTTGATTAATTTTTTATATGCTTTTTGTTTATCCGGATGACGCCAACCAATGGTTTGGCGAAATTTTGGACAATAATAAAGAATAAAGTTTAACAATTTTTTATAAAATAAAGACCCATCTAGTGCTTAATAATAAACTATAAATAAAATATTAAAAAGGTCAAATAACTATAATTATTATATATTTTTGAAAAAATTTTAATTTATATTTATTATTAATTTTTTTTTAATTTTACATTTATTATTTCTGTTTTTGCATATTTTTAATTGTTTGTCATGCACACAACAATATTTTTTTAAGCAATTTTTAATTTTGTTCGCTACAAGTTTTCCGTCGACCCTCGTCAAATTTGGTTTGTGAACGAACCGGTTTCGGCTGTTTGCCATCTTCAGTGTTCTTTTCGTACTCCTATTTTGTCGTAAGTCCCTACGAAGGCGAATTGAACATGATATCGCCCTGGTTACACCTGTTATAATTTCGCCTTGTGACTACCTTGTATTCAATTTGTCTTGGTTGCTTTGTCGTATCAATTCGCCTTTAACTTCAACATGTTAAATTTGCTCTAATACATACATACATCAAAATTAATTGTGTTAAAATTGAAAAATTTTCATGTAAAAAAAAAAATCGAATAAAATAAACAAAACTATGGGTAGTAAGAGTTTAAAACAGAATTTGCAAAAATTAGTTATACAGAAGGAAGATACATTGAAAGAAATACTTAATGAAATACAAAAGTATGAAGACAATATACCCGAGACTCTGCGCACGCAGATAAAAGTATCAAGAAGCATTGAACGCATTAAAAGCGGCTTTCCAACAAAATCAGATATATCCCAATTCTCGTTGCTTAAAAATCAAGATTTACGAAAACATTGCTATATATATATATTAAAAACGATAAAAAATATAATTTTGAAAAGTCAAGAAATGATGCAAAATAAAGAATGTGAAAATAAACTAAATAAAGACAAGAGCACTCATAGTAATAAAAGGTTAATGGGAGGTGAAAATAAAACTGACTATCATAAGAAACGTAAAATTGATGATCATGGCGCCAATAATCCGAAGAGCAAACAAAATAATGAGCATAAACACAAAGTTCTTAAGAATGGTGACGCAAAAAAAATACATTTTCCAACGTTGACTGAAACCAAAAAACCACATTCAAATAAAAAGCCTAAAATATGCCAGGATATTAAAACCAAAGTTTCTAAGGATCTTAAGGAAAAATGCGCAAAAATGAATGATTTCCGCATCAAGCCAATCAGACTACGACCGTCAACTACAGGCTTAATGCGGAACCATTTCTTCGATGATATTTAATTTAAAATCGCTCACCTCCTAAACAACAAATTTATTTAATCATATTTTTAAAAACTAGTTTCGATATTTTGTAATTGTACTTATTTCTTTAAAAAAAAAATCAACGCATACTAGAAAATAAGGCATCCGCACAAAAAAAAAAACAGTCCACAATTTAATATACATATTTTTAATATTTTGCAACAAATAATAATAAATGATTTTCATATTAAAAATATGTTTAAAAAAGTGTGTAATTTTATGTCAAATTGTGTCGTGAGGAAGAGACTAAAAACTAATTCGAAAAAACTAATTAAAATTTTCAAAAATAAATATACTAAATATTTCAAATGAAAATTTTAAATTTCAAACTTTTTGCGTGTGGACCAAGATTTTGTTAGCTCTCAATACATTCGCATGTTAATGTGTATTATAAAACAGATAACAACTGATAATTTCTTTATGTTTGCATCGGTAATTGAAAAAAAAACAAAAAGGACGCTACGTTAGTGTTTTGTACTGTAGTTTTTGAAATCAATACACAAACACATTTTTTCCGAACAAATACTAAGTGCGGTTTTACACACTTCAACTTTTGTTGCTCAACTGTTGTTTTCTCCATTAGAAAGAAAGAGAAGAGTTATAGGGCTTTCTCTTTCTTTCTAATGGAAAAAACAACAGTTGAGCAACAAAAGTTGCAGTGTGCAAAACCGCACTAAGTGCACAAAATTTTTTTTAGCATTTGTGTATTTGTACGCAAACAAAATAACGATTTTTGGCTGATGAATACAGATGCTATAAAACGTACTGATCTCTTCTTTAGTGTACTTTAATGAACTTTTTATATATGTATACTGATCTTTAACAGTTTAAGTAGAGAATTTTTAGTGGTTGCGTTGTGTTCTTTAAACTATTTTTAGTGTTTGCGTAGTTTCCTTAAGCATACTTTTTAGTGTTTGCGTTGTTTACTTTACCGTATTTGTTACCATATAATAATAAGAATGCAACTCAACCACTAAGAGCTCACTAAAGTACGCCAAAAAAAAATCAGTACATTATTATTATGCTTGTGTTCATCATCCAAGAATCGTTTTATATGGTATTTTGCTTGCGTACGCTAAAAACAAGTTAAACGTACTGCTTTTTTTAAACCAGTACGTTATGATAGCGAATTGTTTTTTCGGACACTGATTTGTATATTTATTAAAAACAAAATAAGTGCAATTGTTCTTTATCTAATAGAAATCAATGATTCAATCTGAATTCAATTCATTGTTGTGTTTACTAATTGGTCAGTGACTCAAACTCTGGTTGCCTTGCAGAAAAAACACATTTCACATGACCCTTTTAAGAGCATACAACAAGTATAAAGGAAAACAAGTTAAAAAATGAAGTATAACCAGAACATTTGCCGAAAACACCATATATTTAAAGGTCAACTAAAAGAATTAGTTCACATAACGACCAAAATTTCGTCCCAAATTTAGTATTTTGTTACCTCAAAGCCAGAGAAATACTATGCTATAGTGTAAACAACTAAATAGTAAAATAAGTATGAAAGTATACTTCGATTTGGATTTCAAAACGATTAGAAAATTGTAACAAACTCACGCTCTTATCTATAGCATCCTTTCCCCTTTTACATTATATTATTACGCAAACCTGCATAACTAGATACGACGCTAATGAAAGAACAACCTTAATCCAGCACTATTTATATTAACAGACCTAATACTAACTCTCCAGCACGCACTATCTTAAACGCGGCTTGATAATGATGTCATCGCATCGAAAGTGCTCGCCGATCGTACCAGTTACGGCGGTTTTCATCGAAAGGAATAACAACAGTAATTCATTTACTGGCGAAATAAATCTAAACAACTAAATACAACGATTTAACAATCTTCTAGCAACAAAAACTAATATTGAACTGTGTCTTCACTAAGAAAAGTACCAAAGCTGAATAAAGATATTAGTGCCACTTGAAAGAAAAGTCACATAATGAGGTGATTGTGGGCTGAATAATTAACAAAAAGATATTTGAGTTCAATTCACATAAAATTTCAACAGTCATACTTTATTAAAACAAAATTTTGTTAGTCATAATTTTCCTATAAAAAAATTCAATCAGTTATAATTTTTCTATAGAAAATGTTTGTTGCTCATCACTCCTCTATTAAAAAACATCAACTGTCATAATTTTTCTATAGAAAATTGTTCAGTCATAATTTTTCTAAACAAAAAAAATTAATCGGTCATAATTTTTTTATAAAAAAAATATCACCAGGCATAATTTATTTATATTAAATTTCATCAGTCATAATTTTTCTACACAAAAATTATCCTCAGTCAAAATATTTCTATAATAAATGTTCACAGATATAATTTTTCTGCAGAAAATTTTCTAAAAAATATTTCATTATTCCAGCAGGTGAGATGCTATATAGTAAAACAGATAGGACATAAAGCAAATAAATTTATTGTGTAGTCACCAGCTAGCGAAGGATGATTTTTTACTACAACAAAAACAAGAAAATATCAGTTAGCGAGGGAAGTAACAATATGACACAGTAAATTTACATGGTCTAATTGGTAAAAATGTCAAACCAAACGTCCTTTTATGCATATGGCTGGTTATAATAAACAGGTTTTGTACTGCCAGGCTTTTACAACATATAGGAGACTTCTGCGGCATCAGCGATCTGATTTATGCCATCAAATTTCTATTTCTAAAATTATTATTTAATGGGTTTGTTAATGCTATTCAATGGAAATTAAAAAAACAAAATACCATCGGAAAAAATATAATTATAATTATAAAAAAATTTATAATATAATAGTAAAAAATCCTTAATTTTCTTTACAGAACAATAAGACTAGAGTTTAATCATCAACGTCTCCACTATTACACCGAAATAGATGCAGTGCTTTTAAATGGCAAAAAATTCAACATGAGAAACACCCAAACTCTGCTAGACTACTACGAAAGACAGAAAAAAGGTATATTATACATAATTACATATATATAATTACGTATATATATAATGTGTGTGTGTATGTATGTATGTATGTATACAGATAATTTAATATTAATATTTTTATGTAATAAATCTGGAAATCCGTACGGCATACATAATTAACGGAGTGGTGGCGTTAAAGAAAGAACAAATTTGTGCTAATTTTTTTATCGAGCTTAAAATTTAGAGCTAGTTTTTAAGAGCCTATCACTGTCTTGTTATATACGCCTTTAACCGTCCTACCATTTATACTTTATTTAAACAAATTGAAAAAAAGAACAATTAACCAGTATAGAGATATAACTGAATTTTGAGCTGTCCTAAAAAGTACGTATAAAAATATGAACTGAAATTTAGGATTGTATTTTTTTACAAAAAATCTTTGTGAGTTTTCCAAATTGTTACGAACATGATTTATTTAAGTTTTAAAAGAAAATAATTTTCAGTAAAAGAAAAATTAAACGAAATAACCTATTGTATATTTTAAAAACGTCATAATTTTTTAAGAAATCTTTTACACACAAAACAACAACAGCATACTTATAAGAAATTCTACGAAATAAGTTAAACAATAGAAAACAAAATACACTCAATGATGATAACATCAACAATATGTTATGATGTTAAAGTAGAATATTCATGTATATGCGAAAACAGGTACATATGCATATATGTACCAAATGCTAGGCAAATGAGTTGAATTTAAGTTGAAAAATCGTTGAGAGAAGACAACAAAATAATAAGGCATCTTTTATGCGTTACACTGGTGAAGTTACCATCGTGTTTATATTGTATGTATTGAAATTGAATAAAGCGTTCAATTTAATTTTAAACTCTAAAGTGCTGTTATTATTTTGCAATAAAAGAAATCAATATAAAAAAACGTTTATTTGAAAGGAATAAACTTAACAATATTTTTCCATCAACAAAAACCAAGATGAATGTTTAAATCGTTTTTCTTTAAAGCAATTCTTTATATTTTGATTATTACGTTTCTATTTGAATGCGATAGATCTGTTCGCGTTCTCTTGCAGTAACATCTGGCAACTGAGTAAATCAAACAACTTTAATTAAACAAAAAAAAAAAACGATTACTTAGAAATGTAGTGTTGTTATTTATATTAGACTAGTGGACCCGGCAAGCTTTGCCTCGCCCCAATTTTAGCCTTCAGACAAACTTTACAGTAATAATAAAACACAAATGTTTAAATTTTCAATGTGATTTATTTGAATAGACTCAGTAGAAAGCGATTTCATCAATTTTCCAACTTTTGCGGAGAGATTTTCCAATTTTCCGCATTTTCCATGATTTACATTAAGAACTTTCTATTTTTTGATTTGGAAAGCTATTAAGGAATAATTTCACACAAAATTTCATACAGAAACTCGATTTTCGACTTTTCCAATTTTTCGACTTTTCCGGACGATTTTTGCTATTTTTTTTCCGTACAAAACTTCTCAAAAATACGAACAACTGACAACAAATTTTACAGAAATCGGCCAAGCCATTCTCATTTTATGAATTACTACAATATATTAAAAATACGTAATATATAGATTTTTTGGACTCAATATAGTTTCTTTTAGTAGTTCAAAAGTTAAAAAGAAAATATAAACCACAAGACTTAATTTGGGCAAGTTCCTCCCACAAGCACTTCTTGTGCTCAAATTAATTTCTTAACAAAAATCTCCAAGAATAACTTTTAGTAACAAATAAATTAATGTAATAACTATGTAAATATGAAATTCAGGCATACAAAACTTAATTTTATTCTTTTCCACCACCCAAAGTAATCAGGTGAAAAAAATATGAGACTTAAATAATATAATATAGTACATTTTCGTTATATAAACGTTGTGATGTTTGATTTTCATAAACATATTTTATTCATATGTATATGTATGTATGTATGTAAATGTATATTCATATCATTTAGCACACAACAAAAACATAACATAACCACACACTTTGGTTTTTCTTACAGGCTCTATTTTATGTAAATTACAGCATATTAAATTTCGACCCTTCTGCAAGGATAATTATCAAACACGTTTGGAACATTTTCTAATGCATGATTTAGATAAATTTATGTCAGTCTTAAGCGATGTACAAATTAAAGACGCAAATAATACCAAAGACACTGAAACAATGCCATGTGTAGACCTGAAAGATATGCCGGTAACATTTTGATATATTTTTATTGTTCAATTAAAGTTTTTGTGTGTTAATTAAGTTGTTATTTCTCATTTACAGTTTGATATAGTTTTAAAAATTTTTAGCTATTTAGATTTAGTTTCACTATTTAAAGTTGGGCAAGTGTCGAGATTTTTTTATGATGTATCCACACACCCATTGTTGTATAGTGAACTCAATTTAAAACCCTATTGGCATTTAGCATCTACTGAATTACTTTCCACTTTGGCGAAAAGAGCTACGATATTAAGAAAATTGGATATGTCTTGGTGTGGCTGTACTATACAAACTGTATCGCCGACAGAGTTTAAAAAGTATGTTTTATTTAAGCTAACCATTTTTATATTTATAATTCTTTAAATCTTTTTTTTTAATTAAAAATTAGTTCTAATTAATTCTACAACAATTAAAAATTCACAATGCAGCAAATAGGTTGCTAAGGCGATTAATTTTTAAACTGCCAAATCGGCTATTCCTAGAAAGATTAAAGTTCATATTTTTTTATTTATATTTAATTTAACTTCAAAAATGTAGAACGCCTAATCATTTATCACACTCTTCACGCTACGCAAGAACACATTCAACACATACTTGGAATAACTTTTCAGCTTCTTCAAAAGCTGGGATCACCCTCACTGTATATTAACATGTATCACTGCAATTTGACTTTATCGTTGGAGTCAAACACTTGAAAATTACACAGAATGTGTACTTCGATGTCGGCTGTAACAAACGTATAAATATTTAAAACTATAAATTAAAGGTTCTTTCTTTGTTTCAGTCGTCTTGAGCTTTTTTTCGATATAATAATTTTTAGTTTTTTATCGGTGTCTGATCAACATTTTATTTATTATACACCCAATCTATAAATTTATTACTTTTCGGATAATTTTCAATAATAATAATTTATATTAATTTATAGATTTATCCAACAACGTGGTGATTCCTTGACTCATATACGTTTAAACTCATCAAAGTTTTTAAATGCCAGCTGCATTGAAACTTTAGGAATTGTCTGTGATAACTTACGAGGTATATTTATTTTATTTATTTGAATTATTTACTATGTCTGGTTAAATGATTGCATTGTCTTTTTTTTATTTCAAAGAACTCTCTTTGCGAAATTGCTCTACTAGTCCACCTCTGTTGAATTTTTCTTGTCTGGCAAACTTAAAAAATTTGGAACGTTTAGATTTATTTCAAACTGTTATTGAATCAGACTTACTGCTGACCATGCTGGAAAGTAACCCCAAGCTAAAACATTTAAATTTGGGTAAGTGATTAAATAAAACTTTCTTTCATGTTTTTATATGTTGCTCTTCGTAACATTCGTTTATTTCGTTTAAGCATTTTGCAATGTGGCCGTGAATATGGATGATGTTGCTTTACATATTTCCGTGTATAACAAACAGTTGGTATCCTTGGATTTGTGGAAAGCACATTTTCTGTCAGCGCATGGTCTTATAGCCTTGGCCGAATGTCACGACTTAGAAGAAGTCGATTTTGGTTGGTGGTAAGTTTTATTTTCAAATCTCTTGTTAAGTATTCCGCCGTTAAATTTCTTGTTATTTTTTCTATAAAAAAATGGTCTAGCTTACGTGAAGCCTCTTTGGGCGACAGTTTGAAAGAATTTTTAACAAAATGTCCGAAAATAAAAAAATTATTTTTGGCTGCTGTGCGTGGTCTAACCGATCGTGATTTAGAATATATAGCTAATTTGTGTCCCAACTTAGAGCAGCTGGATTTAATGGGTGTTTTGGGCATATCAAAAGAAAAATACTATGAGTAAGTTTGGAGAGAATAGAATAAACTTTTATATTTTTTGCATTTTAATTTTTTGTAGCATTTTACAAAAATGCCGAAAACTGGAATTAATGGATTTAAGCTTTTGCGATAATATAATAGATTATGAGGTAGTTAAAAAATAAATCATTTTTATTAACTGTTATTGAGTCCGATTGAATATCTGTTAAATAGTGCAAAAGTAAAAACTTTATCATTTTACTATTTTCATTCTTTATATAGTAAAAAAGCCGAGTTGCAATAATAAAAATCAATTTATATTTAATTATATTTATAGCGCCAAAAGTTCCAAGGAATAAACGATTTTTTTTTAATTTTGAAAGGAAATCCGTTATTTATTTACTTTGTGTTAAAAATAATACACTCTGCACCGATTTGTTTGAGCGAAAATAAGTAAAACTGAAAAATTTAAGCATTTTCGAAAATTATGGGTATAAAAAGTGCAGAGAAGATCAAAATTTTCCCTACTGCAGTGAACCAAAATAGTAACGCCCTAATCAGTGTGAGGTATAATACAATATAACAAGAGATTTTGCCTTGTTAGCTTCAAACAGTAGTTGCCATCAAAAGCTAAGCGGGTAACTACTGTTATATCATTTATTAAAATTTTAATGTTATTTAACATTTTCTGTTTTATTAATATAACAAAGTTTTTAGTTGGACTCTTAGCGGTTTTTATATCAATCATTTTTTTTTTAATTATTTAACCTGTTGCTTTTTATAATTTCAGGTCGCTATGTGGTCTAGAAATTTTAAAGTGAATATAAAATGTTGTCATGTACCTAATGAATTGAGGTAAAAGTTTACCCCAAACAAATATATTTTTAGTTAATCACGATAGTAATAAAAATTTTTGTTTAAAATAAATTAAAAAATGTAAAAAAAGTGTCCTATATGTAGGTAGTAAAATAAATTTAAATAAAATGAAAATTGTAATAATTTTTTATTTCATTGCTATGTGCAAATTTGGTCCATACATTTTTTACATTTTACTTTTGTTCCCTATGTCTTTTTGTTTTACAATCTATCTATGTAGGAGGTCGATTGGCCTCGAACCGGCATACCACCGCCGCTTAATGTTATATGAGATGAGCTAACATCCTAGCTAATAGACTCGACCAAGGTGTACTAAATAGTTCTCGTTTCTTAATCTCAATCGTTTTTTATAGCCCTATAAATATTAAGCACAGCTTTATTTCTATTACTTATTCCTGCAGAAAAAGAAAGTACCAACTGGTACTTCTTTATTTATATGATCCTTGTTTTTCTCATAATTTTTTAATGAATTTTTTAATGCCTTTTCTTCTATGTATCGGGTATTTCAACAAGAAGTTTGTGTTTCAATTGTATCGACACCAACAACATGATAGTTTTAATATTTCGTTATTTGATGTATTTGGCAATTGTTACAATGAATTCAATTTCACACGAAAAATGAAAATCCTTCGTAGTGGAATGGTGGTTCTGTTAAAGTTACATTTCGTAAAATTCCGTCCTTCTGAGACCTCCATTAAGAATTTGGTCGCTAAACTGAAAACATCGCAGTCGTGAGCTACATTGTTGAAGCAGATCCATATTTGTCAATTCCTCGACGTTCTCAATAATTGGAGTTATTCAAAACGACCACATGGCGAATATTGTGAAAGGATTTGACTTTGAAGCTTTACAAAGTTCAACGGTTGCAGGAATTAAAGCCGATCGAACATTCACATCGCGGTAGATGCGCTCAATTAGTTTAGGCTGGTTTTTCTGAAAAAAACACTTTTTCAGCCAAAGGCCATTTTAACTTGTCAGGGTATCTCAACAAGCAGAATAGCCGCATTTAGGCTTTTGGAAATCCTTAAGCGATTATTGAGAAGTCTTTGCATACTCAACGTGTCACTGTCACGTGACGTTTTTTTTCCAAAGAGGCTGGAAATGCGGTAACATTGAACTTAATTTTGGCCTAATAACGTAAATATCACTGGTCTGTGGTTTCAACAGGACGGCACCACATGCCACACAGCCAATGATCCGATCGGATAATTTCACGACAATCAGCAGTTAAGTGAGAAGTCAGATCGTGTGATTTAACACCGCTGGATTATTTTTGTAGGGCTATGTTAAAGAGAGAGTCTATACGTAGCCAATCGATTCGATTTCAGCCTTAAAACTCAAAATCCGTGATGTGATTACCGAAATAGGACCGGCATTGTGCCAAAAAGTGATTAAAAACTGTGCTGAAAGAATCTACATTTGTCAGCGTGGCTGTCTGCCAAATATCACTTTTAATTCATAATTGTCAAACTTTTTCTTGGAAATACAATAAAAATTTGCATCATCCTAATTTAAATTGTACATTTTTGTCTAAGAAAATAAACTTTTTGTTGAAAAACCGTTTAGCTTAGCACTTATTTGATATTTTTAAATGTCGGCTCAAAGCCGCCGCATCCGTTAATTTAGCAACGGCTTTGATATCTGTACACATTCTACTTCATATTTTATGAGTATAACTTTTGTGTGCGCGAGTAGGAAAAATAATTTTTGTCGAAAGAATTGAAAAATAAAAAAGAAAACAGTTATTTATACAAAGTTTCAATAAAAGAAATCGATCATTAAAAAAAAAACTAGTGGTGTGATGTTGAACAGAAAATATTTAATTTGAAGTAATTTTCTTTAAAGAACATAAATTAATAAAGAACTATAAACATAAAGCAGAACTTAAAAAACAGGTGAACAAAGTGAAGAAACTAAAATGTCAAAACAAATTTCGTGGTTTGTTATTGTTTTGCAAGTTTACAGAGTCACATGCATAAGTACCGCAACGTCTCTCTTATATGTAGTAAAAAATAATACTAATATTTAGAACGAAGGAACTTACCGAGATTTTGTAATGTTAAAAGCTTATTTAAATTCCGTTTAACAAAAAACTTTACTATTAAAATATATGTAAAATCTATTAATTGATACACTAAAATTTGCATCAAATTTGCGTTCAAATTTGTCTCGTGTTAAAATAAGTTAGAAAAAAATGTGGCTTTTAAGGTCTGGTTCTGCTTTACTTTGTGTTTACACATGAAAGCTGGAAATGGAAATAATCTAGTTGAATGGCAATCTATAATCCATTTCTAAACAAACTAAAACTAAATGAATTCCGGCTCCCTCTGCTTTACGAATATTCAAAGGCTCCACGTTTAACAGTTTGTTAAACCAATGGATTAAGTATCTCCTCTTTATTAAAACCAACAGAGGCTTAGCTCGTAGCAGTCTATAGGACAGGCACCATGGTTTTTATTTTATGGTGTAATCTACCATTAAAAATTTCCTGCTTAGCCTGCATTTCACCGGACTCTAAGATTTTCTCCTTTATGATGATACTAACAGTAGTTGCAGCTCAAGGTATATTACCAAGACAGACAACGCTAATTGCACAAAATAAAAAATGCTATAGTATATTTATTGTGCTCACTTCTGTAGTATATAACAAAAATTCTAATAACCCTTTCAATAATACCCATTTTACCTCATTTCGTCCATATTATGACAAAAATTTCAATTTTAGCTTTTTCGGCATTATAAAATCCAAGTTTCAATTTTCTGTAAAATCGATTGAGAAATCTTTTTCATGTGTAAATGAATTATTATTCGATATATTTAAAGAAATAAAATTTCAAAACGAGACCTTAAAAATGTAGTGCCAACTACTAATATAATACAGCTCTGCTGGCTCGACGAACGAATGACATTTATACAAAACGTCCCAAATTTTCTTCTGTTGACTTCGTTTGTCCTACCTTTTCTCCTTACAATTCGCTTGTGGAATTTCATTGAAATGCGTTGCAATTTCAATAAAATTTTAATGCAGAAGAAGCTGTTACATACTAATAGAAATTTACAACATTAACGTGCAAGTTATTTAAAATATTAAACAAATTAGTAAAACACTAACACAAAAACCGAACGTGGTTATACACGATAAAGAAAAAATAATCATCTTAACTAAATTTGGAATAAAAAATACTAGTGAGAAAGCAGAAACCAAAGAATAAAAAAATTGAGTGAGCCAAATATTGAAGAAAGAAAAAACGAGTGAAGTGCAAAAATTAAAAATAAGTCAGAAGTGAAGTTAAAGAAATAGAACAAATAGAATATTTTTTGATTTTCAGTTTTTATGCCTGCTGTCGGTTTTGCAAAAGAAATTTAAAATTCAAGAAAAAAAAAAACGTATTGGTTGGACTGTGTAAGATCAGTTTCTAATTTACAAAATTCAAAACAGAATAAAATATGAGTTGAATGAACAAATAATAGAACATAATTTCTGTATTGAAGCCTTATTCTGCTATAGAAAGCAGCTTGTATGAGTGAGCTTGTGACCAGTTTTTGTTAATATTCTTTCATATATTTGGAACACGCCTTTTTATGTTTTGATAATTGATGAATATTGAAATGCACTGTTTTTTTAAATAATTAATATCTTATTCATCATTTTGTTTTATATACATATCTAGAGATGCGATTAATTTTTACTTTAAACGCTAAAACTTGTTTTTAACTACTTAACTAAATAAAACAACAAACCAAAAATACTTGACGTTTGCTTTGACGCCAACGTTAACCATCACCTTCATACACAGCCAATTAACAACCACTACAAAGCACCATTGCAAAGCAGCAACAGTGCTGTCAACATTACAGCAACAACAACAGAAAAGATCTGCTGCTTCTTGATAATAATAAAAGAAATTAGAAAAACCAAACCTCTAAAATAAACGTCAGTTAAACTTGACCATAGCAAAAACACTACAACAAAAACAACTTCAAAAATATGGATGAAGATGAGAACAATTTGGCCAGCAGTAACGTAACATTAAGAACCGAAAATTTTTATAGTGCCGAAGAGGGCCCAAACGATTTTGATGATGACGATGATTTACTTGATACAATAGAAGTAACTGTCACTACAGATGGTGCATCTTTGTCACGTATTGATACGGAAGATGTAGCAATAATCAATTTGTCTCCCAATCAAAGGCAGCAACAAACTATTGCTGCAAACAGTGTTAATGCCGCTACACTCCTCAACATAAATGAAAACATTCATGATTGGCCATGGGAAAATGAGGAAGCAAATGATCCTATCATAGCAGGAGCATTTTCTGGACTACCTACTTCCCCCAATCAACAGCAACCAGATAGTCAGCAACCCGAAAACGCAGATACTACTGCTAACGCTAGCAATAGTGGAAATGCAAGTGCCATTCGCAACACAAGTGAGAATATACAGCATTGGCCTTGGGAAAATGAAGAAGCCGGAAATTCTGTCACAGCAGGGTCATTGTCGGGGCAACAAAATTCTAATCCTACTTCCCCTAATCAACAGCAAGATGGGAACATAGCAAGTGCAGATGCAAATGAAAACATTCGTAATTGGCCTTGGGAAAATGATGAGCGTGATGATCCCAGTACAGAAGCCGAACTTGCTAGTTCAAGTGCTTTAATTCGTGCAAATGCATTATTTTCAGCAATATCCTCAGCGAGCAATGCAGCTGGTGAGAATTCTAGTGGCAGCAGTAGTGGTGGTGCTGTTCCCAGCTATTGTTTTGATACATCCTCGTTTTGTTCTCGAACTCGCAAAAAAGTGGCGGCTCTCATTGTGGCCGAATGTTGTAGCGGTGGTCCAACACCGGATTTGAATTACATAATGGATAGATTTTCAAATCCTAGTACACCCATCGATAATCCTGACAACATTTCTTGGATCCGTTGGCTAATAGCAGGTGGCCGAACTATAAGGGATTTTGTAAAAATTGGTAAGCTTATTAACTTAAATAGATTTCGATTATTCCTTTGTCAGTTCCCTAGCTTCTTGATATTTGTAAGAAATATACGAAATTGAACTTTTCGCTACTGAGAGAATAATATTGTGTTCGAAACTCGAAAAATTTTACTTAAAAGTGTTCCTATATCGGCAGTCTGTTATATATGTTAACAGAACAAATTATTATGTTTGTATTTTTCAATTTAACTTTCTGTTTGTTTAGTTAGATCATGATAATCTGTAATGAAATTAAATTATAGGAATGCTAATATGCGTCACCAGTATAAAGATGCTATTCATAACACTACTCCTTGGTCTTGAATTTGTGTATAACAAGAACGATGATAAATTTTGTACACTTATATTTCATAGTGGGAGTCAGAAAAAGATTTCTTATTGGAATTATCTTTTATAAGCGTTTGGTATACATATTTTTTTATTTCCAGTTAAATTTTTTCTTTGTTGACATCTACAATTTAGACCAGCTAACACTACGAAACGGTGTCAGAAAGACAACTTCATAAATTAAACATTAGAACTGTTAGTTTCTTGAGTATAAATTAAGATAAAATATGTAATTGGTCAAGCAAATTGATATTGCCTAGACGATTACCTAAATTGTTTGCGAAAGATAAATTGTTTGATGAGCTGTGTGACGTAGGGTGTCATCCCACTAAAGCCAAAGATTATCTATATCCTCCATTTCAGGTCATAAAAACTCGGTAATAATGGTTCAGTATGATTCGTCGTTGTCTAGAATGGAACTTGCAGCAGCATTTTGCAAAAAATAAGCCAATTAGGTCACCTTTTTAAAATCTACACTAAACTCTAACATTGGCGTCTGGACAATGACTGCGAGGTTTGCGATTCATAGACCCGAAAAAAGATTTAATTTGCAGCTAATACCCAAAGCGTAAAAAAATAAATGATGGTTTGGTATCAAGTCGATTAGCCCCTGCAAGCGAATAATTCGAAATCCTTGTGCCAAATCCTCATCACGTTGATTTGGAAATGCATAGTTGTGGAGATTGATTTGCGTACGGATGTTTTCATTCTGAGTTGCTCACTTTCTATAAATTCCAAATATATAAAAAACGATTCCAACGATAAAGGCCACTGGCAGACGGACGGGCAGACAGGTACTATAGCGTTAGCAATAGTACCAAAATCTAAAAATGACTTTCGATATGATATTAGTAGCTGCTTATCAACAAAATTTAAAAATTCAGTCTAAAAAATCTTTAAACTCTTTATTGTGCTATACCCGATGTTATATTAGTTTTGTGTTTCTTTATGTCAATGAAAATTGTTTTTCGTTACTGTCATTATCATTGTTGCACTTGGCATTTGGCCATTAAATATATGCCCACACTCAAGCAAAATGCAATAGAAACAATTGCAATAACTATAATGCGAACAAATGAAATATCACGTCAGCTGAAAGAAAATTACACACAATCTGTAAAATGTATATGGAAACCCATACCAGACATTTTTTTGTGAATTTCACTTTATTAATAATGACGTCAGCATATTAATTAGACATTAAAACTTTGAACATTTATGTAAGTCATTGTCCTGACTAGAAATGTTTTAGCATTTGTCGTGAACTTGATTTGGAGGTCTGTTTAACATGCATTGTAAAGATAGAATAAATTATTAGTTTTTCATATAAATAAAACTGATCAAATAATATTCTGGCATTAAAATTTAAAATCAGTTTTCGTACTGTTTGAATTGAATACGATTTTTGATGATCAACATGAGCAAGAGGTTTCTTTTCAAAATAAAGCCATAGACTTCAAAAAAAATGTTTTTACTATATGTTAACAGTTGCTTTTAGTTTAGGAAAAACTCGAAAGTTGGGCATTTCGCAAATTTTTTAAAATAATAATTATTCGCTTAAGATTCCACTTGAGAATCGTAGATAAAAGAACCTCTAAAGGCAATTTTACTCTTGATGTGTTGCCTTTTAAATTTGAAAGTATGATTCGGAATACATATTTAATCCCTCAGCTAATTTGTTTTTAGTTTATCAAATACTTTATATATGTTTTATAAACGGTTTTATAGTTATAAAGATTCACTCACATGATTGACTAATAAGTTTCATTTCTTGACTAACCTCCACATGGAGTTCTCGGGGAAGGCTCACACATAATTTATAATCCAATTGGTTTAATGTCAGTTATTGTGCTTTCTAACAAAGCGTTACGTATGACGTCGGTGTAGGGATGAAAATCGGAATTAATTTTTAAGAATCCCAGAATTCGAAATTTACCGTGCAAAATTTTAAAAACATGGATTTTCGAAGTTTTCAAGATTGCTAAATCTTTGTGTTTTTAATTTGCACTACTATTGGGTGCTGAAAAAATACTGACTATTGCCTGTTTCAAATACCCTCTACTCCAACTGTCTGTTAAACTTTTTTCACTGATTTTATGTTCCTTAAATATTTAACTGTGTCACAAATGGTGGGGTTTGTCATCAAACCTAATATAATGATGATATGTGTGTATATTGTCCTACGGGATTTGATTTATTTGGGTATGATTTTACGTCAAACCGCTTAAAACTTGGTTTGTGAACATACCGGTTTCGGCTATAAGCCATCTTCAGTGTTCTCTTAAGTAATTAGTATAGTATCATACCCCTATTAATATTGCGTTATTTAAAAGATCCAACTTAGTTAATTAAAGGTAGATGGTTTTATTCTTATATAGCAGAATTGTCAATTTCGTCTCCTAATAAGTCGGCTCCTTATGATAAGCATCGACTTAAAAATTGTTTCGATTTTTCAAGCATTATTTTTTCTTTCACATCTATTAACAGCAACTTGCAATTATTTAATTCTTTATATAAATACGAGTAATTCATTAAAAAATTAATTTGAAATAAAAGCAAACACAAATTGATTTTAATTTGAACTCTTTTAGTTATTTAGTGATTTAAAAAGTTTAATTGAAAGATGTTTATATCTTTTTACCACAAGTGTTTTCTGATGGATAGTTGCTGTATTTACATCTGCTTGAATTCTGCATTCAGTTAGTTAGTGACTACATTGTTGGAGTTAATTGACCGACAGAATGTGTATTAATTGTATGTCATCATTGTGCTTAGCATGTTCAGCGTAACTGTGGTAATTTTCAGTGAATGGGTAGATGTTTTTTAATCACTTTGATAACATGTAGTTTTTAATTGTATTGGCTGTTTTCTTTCTTTTATGAGGATTGTCGGTTTCATTGATTTAAAACCTCCATATAAATAATATATTTATATTTATGTTGACCTCATTTCTCAAAAACAACATTTAAACATAAGTTTATATTTTATTACCAAAATCGAAATAATATTCTAAACAATTTATTTTATTAAAAAAAAAAAACAAGCAAATAAATGGTTTTTCAACAAGAGGTTTGGTTTCTGAAACAAAAAAACTTCGATTAAGACGATTCAAATTTGTATTGCATTACGAAGCGAAAATTTTGGCAATTATTTATGAAAAATGATATCTGGCAAATGTCCACCACGACCACGCTAACAATGTCTAATCTTTCATAAAAGTTTTTAACAACCTTTTAGCAAAATGGCGGCCCTATTTCGTTACTCACATCACGGATTTAGAGTTTTAAGGCAGAAATCGATTCGATTGACTTCGTATAGACTCTGTCCTTAACATAGCCCCACAAAAAATAATTCAGTGGTGCTAGATCACACGATTTAGGTGGCCACTTAAGTGCTGATTGTCGTGAAATTATGCGATCGGGAAATTCAGTTTGTAATAAATTGAGCGTTTTATTGGCTGTGTGACATGTGGCAGCGTCTAGTTAAAACCATATGTCAGTGATATCCACATCGTCAATAATAGGTACAAATTTGAGTTGTTAGCATCTCGCGACAGCGTGATCCATTGACCGTTACATTTCCAGCCTCATCTTTAAGAAAAAAAAACTGTCCAATCACGCCTCCAGACCACATAGCGCACCATACTGTGACACGTTGAGTATGCAAAGGCTTCTCAATAATTGCTCGAGGATTTTCAGAAGCCCAAATGCGGCAATTTTGTTTGTTGACATATCCTGAGAAGTGGGCTTCGTTTGACAAAATTATTTTTCCAGAATAAATTGAGCGAATCTACGGCGAAGTGAATGGTCGGTCGGCTTCAATTCCTGCACCAGTTGAACCTTATAAGGCTTCAAAGTCACCCCCTTACACAAAATACGACATGTGGTGGTTGTAAATAACTCCAATTGTAGAGAACGTCGAGGAATTGACAAATTTGGATCTGCTTCTCACATTTTTTATCGAGCCTGTCGACTCAAATTTAACGATCAAATTGTGAATAGCAGTCTCAGAAGAACGATTACATTGTCCGAAAATATCACGAATTTTACGAAATGTAACTTTAACGGAACCACCAATTTCGATTGCGAAATTGGATTCATTGTAACAATTGTCAATGCATCTACTACGAATACGTCAAAAACCTAAATGTCAAAACTATCATGTTGTTAGTGTTGCCACAATTAAAAATAAACTTCTCGTTGAAAACAATCGCTTAAGCGATTTTCGCAATCTCCATACAGTCAAGCAGCACCAATCCATAAATGTTAATATTGGACTATAATAAGTAAGGGTTTTACAGCTAGAAAGATCACATAAAATGAAAGTATAAAAAATAAGACTGTATGTATTTTTAATAAAAGTTTGTAAACGGTTTTATTAAAAAAAATTATACTTTCAAAAGACATTTAACAAACATAAAAGTTATTGATTATACGATTTTTTTCTTATTTGAATATCGTATATATGTTCATTAATTAATTAGAGGATATTTGTAACCAATACAACCTAAGATAAGACAAATAATGAACTAAAGTCTAACTATACATTATAATAAATTGAATAAAATCAATCCCACAATTTCAACGTCCTAATTAAAATAAAAACAATTATTTTTTCGAACTTTAGTTTATGGTAAATTTATTCTTCATAATAAAAAAATGTAGTATAACTAAAACTGAACTTCAAACAAATAAATATTATGAAACTGAGCACATACTGAATTATGAATTGTTGTAGATAAATATATAAAAAAAATGATCCTGGTTCTGCTTGGCGGTATGAATTAGTGATAACTTTATTACCGTATCATCTGATAAATTATGACCAAAAGATAATAAATAAGAACAACTGAAAATAAAACAAAATTTTTTATTTCTTAATATATATTTTTAGAGAGATTGCACATTTATAATTTATAAGAATGACATAATTAAAGTATTAATTCAAGTAGCAACAGCGAAATACCTGAAAAAGAAAAAAACCAACAAAAACTACTTATCACTTATAAATAAAATGTAAAAGTAAAAATAAAAAGTATATAATGAAATTTTATAATTGTAAGCCTCTCTCTGTGCAATTAAAATCTGATTCAAATTAACAGAAAATATTTAAAAAAATGTTCTTTTAAAAGTTTACTACCCTAAGAATATATGTATTATTTTTGATTTTCGCCCAAACTCAGCGTAAAAGTAAAAGGTGCGAAAGTGTTTTCTTGTGTTCGAAAGTAATCCTTCTGAGTTCATTTGGCCAACGAATGGACTGCTAGGAGGCAAGTATATATCGTAAAAGAAACATAAGTAAGGTTAAGGAAATATCAAAAGAAAACCACGTTTTTTTTAATCTTTAAAATGATCGCACATACAAGAGCGAATCAATAAGTCCGTGACAGTTTGAATTTAACTAAAATGTCAAAACTGCTGGGGTCGGCAAGCATCTACCACTTGACTCTATCAAAACTGAATAAGCTTTTTCAATAAGGTTGTGCTTGATAATCGAAAAAACGTTTTCAAAGAGGTATTTATTTTTCGGCAACTTTTAAAGATTCTTTTATTTCTATAGTGTTTTTTATAAAAATTCATAAATGGATTACAAATCACTGATTATTATTTAAATATTTCTTAGTTTGTTGACAACTTGCAAATATCCCTGCCAGACCAAAGTAAGTATTCTAAATGTAGAAAATTGTTACGTTAGAATATAAATCTTTGATCAATTACCTGTAAAATGGTGGTAAGGTGCATTCTCCAATTTTTAAAACATCCGATTAAGATATTTTTAAGACATATTTTGTCTTAATATTAAAAGATATTTGCAGAAATGTCCTAAATGCGAAAATATATTTGGCACAAATTTTGAAAACGTTTTTACAAATATGCTGTGTTGTTAGCTGCTACTGTATTTAAAAGTAAATATTAAAATTTTTTTTATTATTATTTTTATTTGACCTTTTTTTTTCTTCTTTAATAAATAAGTATTTATCTTTAAATAGGCCGTTTTAATTAAATTTAATATATATATATATATATATATATATACATATATAATAAAAATAAATATTTCTAGCTTAAAAGATGTGGGTAAACTTTAAGTGTGCAGTGTTAATACTGTAAAGATAGCAATCTCGTAACCTAAAAGTAATAAATGGCGCATGTTAATGTTGCGCAGTAGATTTTTCCAAATAATTTAATGGCTATTAAAATTGATTTTTGCATGTTTTTAATCTTTAAAATGATCATTTTATTCGTTCTTCAATGCATATTTAGTTTTTTAAGCAGTAGATTAAATTATTATATGAAGTTTGTCATTTTAAATGGGCTGCTACTCGCTGAACCATTTGTTTTTGGTGTCTGATTAAAAAGAAATTAAGAAACACACACAACCATATCGCTAAAAGTAAAAAAAATTGAATGTCTAATACTTTTAGGGTTTATACATAAAAGCTTATCGGCTGGGACTATTTTTTTTATAATTGCTGGTACAAGTAAAATGTGAAATTGCAGTATTAAAATGTTAAATTAATTAAAAAAAACTTTACTTAAAAATCTCACATTCCATAATTGTTAAATGCCTTATAAATCCAGATTTTTAATGAACAGTATATTTCACACACAAAAAACAAAAATTTTTGTTTTCGTGTTATTTTATGGAATGTTCCAAGTCACGTGTAAACGCATTAAATGAATTTTAAAGCATAAGAATACGAGTTATGTACGAATAAACAATAAATCATTAAGTTTGATTTAATTTTCTTTGCCAACAAATAAATATCAACTACAGATTTTTGTTTTTCTTTTAATCTAAACACACCAATCTGATCACAGGCGGAAATTGAACAAAGTTTCCGCTGAGTTGATTTTCAGTTCATTTCATTAAAATTTTCAGCACAATTTTTCTCTTCATCTCTCATTTATTTTATGCACTGCAATCACTTCAAAATGCAGTGGTTTTAAGTTTTTTTTTGCTGTTTTTTTTATTTGATTAAATTTTTTACAGTTGTTATTCTTTTAGACATTTGTTGCACATATAAAGCACTTTTTTGTTTAAACATTGTCGCCAATTTGACGCTGTAAATATCCATTTGTACATTAAAATATATACGAGGAGTAAACTGACTGGTTGGCTTTTATGAATTTAAAACTAAAACACAAAAAGTTTTTTGAAAAATGAAAAAGTTTTAATAAAAATAAATCAGCATATTCTTAATAGGTGGAATGATTAAAATACAATTTGCTTGAAGAATTTCGGCCGTATGTAAAAAAAATCTTGCTTGAGCTTTAAAGTGCACATTAGTTAATAAACACTTTAAGCCTAACAAACCTTTGTTAAAAATGATATGCAAAAACAGTACCTTTAACTAATGTATGCTTTAGTAAAATTAGTATTTTGATTCTGGCAATGCCACTATTTTTAGTTGTCACTATTTAGTTAATGACGTATAAAAATTAATTAATTAATTAATTTATTATTATTTTTATAATTAATTATAAAAATTAATTAATTAATTAATTTTTGGAATAACAAAATACAATTTTCAATTGAGCCGTTTATTTTGAAATTGGCATAAGTCATAATTGAACAGTATATTTTTCATTTTTTAAAAATTTAAAATTAATAAGCTGGGAACTATTGAGATTTGTTTGAAAGAAGTGTTGGTAGTGAACGGTATAACAAAAATGTTTATTTTGAAAGTGGACTAAGTTGCTGTACTCAGGAAATTAATTACGGAGCTTAGTGTGAAAGATGCATGTAATAAGTGTGTGTAAAGTTTTGTTGTGATCATTGGACTTATTTTTATAAGTATAGTACAGTTTTATAAATAATATTATATTGATATCTAATAAAGCACACATAATTAGCATTATTTTATTAAAATTAGGTCACAAATCAGAATCATATTATTGAATATAGTGACTTATGTACTGGACAAAATAGTAACATAAAACTGGCACTAACTTGAATGAAAATTTTTCAGTTTTCAGAAAACGATGCCGAAATTCTAGATCACAAATTTTCAATTTCAGGACATTCATACTTATCGAATGAGTGTGACTTTGGTGTAATAGCAACGGCATTGAAAAAAGCAAACGTGTTATAAATTCCAAACGATTACTATAGCGTGAAAGCCCCCTGCCGAAAAAAACAATCACACAACATAAAGGAAAAAGATTTAATTTCAAAACAATCATTAGAAAAATCAGTTTCAAAAATACAAGAAGATACAGACTAAAACAAAGTGATTTGGCTACAAATTCAATGAATACGATTTTACCATGATATTCCCTATAAAATGTTTTATAAACTAACTTGACATAAAAAAGATGACTTAAAAACAATGTGACTTATGTCACTTTTACAATAAACGGCTCAATTTATTTAAGTTTTTTTTTTCTACTTTAAAGTTAACAAAGGTTTGACTAAGGTAAAAACGTTTTTTGAATACAACTTTAAGAAATTTTGCTTAACAACGGCAGTTAAACCTTTGCTTTATGTTTTTATGCATACGGCTGTTTGTGGTTAAATCTTGAGTTTGAGCTTTTTAGACCTTTTAGGAGATTTGTTTTTTTAAAGGATAAAACTATGTTTCAGGGCAATAATAAACCGAAAATTAAAATTTGGAAAATTTCTTTTTTTATCAACAATTTTCCGTAATTTTCTTAGTTAAGTGTGGATGCACACTTTGAAACTTTTGCTGCGCTTATAGGTAAGAGAGAAAAAACTAATAGAAATATATAGAATAGAAATAAATTGCAGAAACAAAATTTGAATGTAATTTCAAAAGAGAATTTAAAAAATTCTGAAAAAATAACTGCATTTCTAGACGCAGACTAACGAAATTATATTTCAATTTTGTGTTTAGTAGAATTAATAGACAGATATTTATGTAATTTTTTTTATAAAAAAAAGCGCCATTAATAAATAAAATCTTGTTTATAAATAATTCTTCCACTTTTTTCAATTTATGAAATTTGCAAAAAAATCGACAAAATATTCTAAATTTCCAAACACGAGACCCTAAGACTAAGAAATTTAGGAGTTTCGGAATTCGATTTGTCTTAATTGTTAAGTTTTTACTTTGTTTTAATTATTGATCAAATACATAAACGTTAAAAAATTCAATTAAATATCGATAATGTGGGGCACTTAGTTGTATATTAAATATTTTTCATTCAAAATGCCTAGTTTTTAGTATTAAATGGAGTAAGTTCCAGACATCGAGAAGTATTTTCACTTGCCCAGTTTTTATTTTGTATACTACTTTAATACTATATTAATTTTAAACTCAGAAATACACACCGCTAAACTTCAGTGTTTCCTAAAATTAATTTATGAATTAAAAACTCGGCGTATAGACTTTAATAAAAAAATAAAATTTTAATAAAATTAACATTTAATTTTATTGAATGACATTCGTTGCATTCCTCGTATTCTCTATAAATTTGCCGTGGCAACTATTTAAAAGCAACAACAAAAGCAACTACAATTTTCAATGTTACAGTTTTATTATTTTTTTTTTATTCATTTTAAAAATAAAACAATTTTTTCATAGATAATTCAAATAATCGTTTATATACTTTTTTATTTAGACGGAGTTTTTAATAAAAAATTAAATTTTGAAACTTTCTTTAGTTACTTGTCATCCATCCATGCAACTTTTCTAGTTAGATTTGTTTGTTTGTGTAAAACTGAACGGTTAGAATAAGCGAAAAGACGTTGTTTTTATACATATACATATGTATATGCAATCTGCTTTGTAAGTTAATTCGTATTTAATAAGATAAATTGTAATAAATTGATTTTATAGTCTAACTCATACGAAACAGTTCTCGGTATGAATAATAAAATAATAATTTTTTGCACAGTTAAAAGAAAGTCGTTATGATGTTGCAAATCGAATTTTATCGATTGTGCATATTTTTTGGAATAAATTCGATTGTCATAACTTAATGGGTATATTGTTCGTAACTATTTCAAAATATGATTTAAGGTTCATTATAAAATATTATTGTAAAGTAAATTACACAACTTCGTATTTTAATTTTACTTTTATTTAAAAAATAAACTTTTGGAATACGAATTGCGTAATTCGAACCACTAGTCTAGCCTTATGTTTCTATTTTCTGGTTTCCTTGAGTTATTATCGTTCTTCCTATCCACTCGGAAATACCACATACATAATTTGCCAAAGCAAAATGAAAAAAGAAAAGTTTTAAATTTGGTTTACGTCTCAGCAATATTTAATACGAGGGCTGCTATTTATATTTGTGGTCTAAGGACGAAAACACAAGCATTTAAAGACAAAATCTATTTTATTTTTTTTTTTCAAAATATTCTCTATGAAGATTTATACACTTATGCATGCGTTGGAACTAATTTTCAAAGCACTTTTTCCACTCCGATTTAGGTACTTCTAAAACATGGGTTTTGAATGCAGAAACTGCTTTTTCAGGTGTAGGAAACCGTTGTCCACGTAGTTTCTTCTTGATGTTCGGAAACAAAAAGAAGTCATTAGGTGCCAAGTCAGGGTTGTACGGTAGATGACCCATCAATTCAATGTTTTACCCTGTCAAAAACTCGATTGTTTCAGCCGATCGGTGACAGCTCGCATTGTCGTGATGCAGAATGATGCGTCTTTTCTTTGACTTTTCCCGAAGTTTCTCTTTCTTCTGGCAAGCAAATAGTGGTGTACCATGCCGAATTAACCGTCTTACATTGCTCTAATGTTACAGTCACCACATGACCGGTAATGCCGAAGAAACAGGCAACCGTTTGCTTTGATCTGCTTCTTCCACGAACAACTTTGGTGGGATTTTGCTCGTCTTGAAAGACCCATACGGTGGATTGCTGTTTTGTTTCAGGATCATATGAGTATATCCATGATTCGTCACCTGTGCGGATATTATAAACTGCTTTTGATGCACATTGAGCGAATTTCTGCAACATTTTCTTGCACCAATCAACACGAGCATCCTTTTGTGCGTTTGTCAGGTTATGCCCTTTCCAACGTGAACAAACCTTTTTCACATGCAAATGTTCATGCAAGATCTTACAGATGCTTGTCATACTAATCCCTACAGATGCCTCAATCGAGATTAAATCGATATGTTACATGACGATCATGCTTTATCAGCTCATGCACAGCTGCGATGTTTTCTGGCACAACAACCGTTGTTGGACGACCTTCACAGGATTCGTCCTCGAGTGATTGTCGGCCACGATTGAATTCGTTATACTAGTTTTTAATAGTGCTGTAAGAAGGTGCTTCATTACCATATAAGGAATTAAGTTCATCTGTGCACTGTTGTCGTGTCAGGCCACGTCGAAAGTTATGAAAAATTAATGCACGAAAATGTTCACGAGTTAATTCCATTTTCTCCTAAGATCACTTTTTCAACCTACTATCACTAACACTAACAACAATAAAATGACAAAATTTTTTGGTTGAGGTTATGTTTAACAGTGTGAAGGTTGCACCGGAAACATTAGCTGGTGCCTAGCAATAGTCAGTGTTACCAGGCCAGAAATATAAATAGCAGCCCTCGTAGTTTTCTTTCTAATTTCTTTTAATAATTTTTAGTTTTCTTTTAACTATAATATTGTTTAATGTTTTTTCCTTTACAAGTATTGAATTTATCATCATCAATGCTAATACAAAAAATATTTTATAAATAATAAATTATAGTAGTTAAGTTTTAAATACTTCGGCCTATTTTTTTTTTTATGTGTCAAAGAGCATCCTTCTCAAAGAAATTATTTGAAAACTAACTCATTTTAACTTCACGAGATATATTTATAATCTCCGAATGTTAATGCGAAATTCCCATTATGATGTCCATTCTGCTCTATTATACTGGCGTACTGCTCGGTTAAAAAAAAAAACAAAATGGTTATCATCAGTTCATAGTGACGATAATGTACTCAAGAAATTTTGAGGATGGATATTCAACTCTAGTGTGTAGATAAGTTTCCGTATACATCCATATAAATATTTTACTAATTACCAACTTATGGTATGCATGCGCCTGATCGCAAATAATATATCCTTTGTTTTATGTTTGCACTAAAAACAACTTGTTTGATAATAATATTTAATGTTTGGACATGGTCGTGTAACTTGGCACGATCATAAATTTGATAGGCATAGCTGCTAAATACTGTCAACAAAAATTCACCCAAAATAAAAATCGTTATTTCTGCAAAGCAATAATTTTTATAAAAACTTAAAGTTACTGCTCTTATGTAGCTTTAATTAAAATTTACTAGCGATTTTTTTTATCCTGTAAAAATTTGTGTTGTCTCATTAGTTTTTTACACTAAACGCACATAAATTTTAACCCTATTTGTTCTAATTTACTTTTACTATTTCTAAAAACAGTTATTATTGTAAAGAATTTTATAAAGAGTGGTTGCATTTGAATTGGTATCACAGAGCAACAGGAATAAATATATTTATTTTATTAACAAAAAAGCTTGAAAAACTACTCCTTTATTTTAATGAACGAATGTACAAAATGAAAAATGGGCAAACAACAAACGCACGTGTTGTTACAATAATCGTCCGTCCTACTTTAAGTTTTACAAAGAGAACAAAAACAACTTTGTATAGAAAAAGAAGCAAAATAAGAATAGAATAGCATGAATTTACGTGGTAACTAAGAACTTCCTGTAACAATTCCAAAGCAGAAAACTAACTTAAAACAATCAGCTAGTCAGCTAGCAACTCGACCAATCAACCTACAAATTAACCAACCAGCCACGTTGCCAACCAAATGCATATTATTCTTTTTAAAACAAAATGAATACTTTTATTTTGCTATCGGGCTTAAGAGGGTAATTTGTGTGGAAAGGTGCAGAATGTTGCTTCCTTAGTTGTCATTTGCCCAACAACATGTACCTATATGTATGTACTTACTGTATTTGCTTAAATGTTTTTCTTCTGGAGCTTGTTTTAATTGAAAAAGTTTAGTAATTTTATTTATTATATTTGTTTTATAATATTAAAGTTAGCCTTACTCTCTTCTAGCTAATATATGATTTTAAGTCATGTACCATTTTTAAGGTGTTTTTATGCTACACTTCTCTTCAATTGATTAAACTCACATAACTTTTGTTACTTAGCAAGCCATATATTTTATGGGTAATATAAAACTTTTACAACCAGAGGACAGCGTCTTTAAACGAGCTCAGAAGAATATCACTAATAGAGGACTTGTCCTTCAAGGTTTAAAAAACTTATTTAATCTTACGATTAGTTTTGTATTGCCTTTTTCGAAAGGGCTTTTCTAGATGAAAAAGAAGTTTTAAGTTGGTCGATTAATGTGAAAAGAATGTATCAATTTTACCCGGCATTAACGTAGGAATTGAGGAAAGCCTATAACAGCAGTCAGATGAAACCTAAACGCCTGAAAGTAAGAATGGAATTAATAAACATACATACATATATGCATTAACAATAAATTACCAAAAATATTTTTCTATACTAAATTACACAAACAACTTCACTGTTCGACCTGTTGATTAACAGTGCCTTACTCTTCGCAACTGTAGTTTTTATTTATTGATGTATTCAAGTCGCCAAAAACTTCAAAGATCTGGCAACTTATTCTGTATAATGATTTCTTTTACGCATATGCATATTTAGTTGTCTACCTACATATATCATAATATATTTTCAATTTGGATTTTACATTTCCTAGTTAGAGCTGAGTAATTTTAATAGCGTAGAGCAACGCTACACATTTGCTCGAACCCAAAATTTAACCTGATTTTGAAAGTTTATTTAATTTAATTAATATTTATTGCCGTCATTGCACATTTCTTAATTTTAATTTTAAATAAAACATCCTTCCTTGAAATAACATAATATCCAAGAGTTTTTTTCAAAATTCTTTGTACAGCTTTTCTATTATAATACATTCAAATTTTTAATATTTATTAGTCGAACCTGTATACAAAAATATGGCATCTCATTTCGTTCTCATTTTATCTCTAATTTCTTTTCCTCTACTAATTCCCATTTGTGCTCATTCAATTTTGTAACACTCGTGTACATTTGTACATTTAGTGTGTAAGGTTGTGTGTGCCTGAGTGCATGTGTGTTTAAATTGCGCTGCCATCGATTTTTGGAGCATTGAACTTTAATGTGGGCTTCAAATTTTTTTTTGTTTTTTTTTATCATTGCTTTTTTTATTATTTCGGTTAGCTACTCTTCTGAATTTTAATATCTTTTTGCATATCATTTCAGTGTTTTTTTTAATCTATTTTGTCAAAACACTCAACTCCCAGCATTTAAAAGATTTTCTATCAAAGCCGTTATGAATTAATAATTATTATTTTATGTACCACAGGCATTTACAAATCTAACATTGAGTATTAATCAAATACTCACGCCCGATGCATGAAAAAGTGTTACTTGCGCTTTAAAGCACACATTAGTTAATAAACATTTTAAAGGCCGGGGCACATAGAATCCGTCATGCGTTATACTTTGACGTATTCAACTGAAGTCAAAGTAACGACGGATGAGGTTGGCACAATGAGTACTTTGTTGACGGATAAGAAATCAGCTGTTTTTTTGTTTTTCTTATTTTATTTTTTTTTGCAGCAAAGTTTTTTTTAAAGTGCACATTTGAAATGGAGTTTGACGACATCTTAGACTTTCTATTAATGGTAATTTGTACTATTTATTCCATTATTTATTATTATTATTATTTATAATTTATTTTAAAAATATTTTACTACGATAGAGCAAAAAAAAAAAATAAAAACAAGAAGAAGAAGCGAATGAAAAATGTCAAAGTACTCAACGTACGTCAAAAGTTAAAAGTTCGCCAACTTTCGTACTTTGCGTTGACGGAAACGTATTGATTGTGACAACGCTGATAAGAAAACGTGTATTTCAACTTACTTGTCAGTTGAAAAATACAACGTATGACGGATCTATGTGCCCCAGCCATAAGCCTAACAAACCTCTGTTAAAAAATAGTATGCAAAAACAGTACTTTAATGTATGCTTTAGTAAAACTAGTATTTTGATTCTGGCAATGCCACTATTTTCAGTTGTCACTTTGTAATTAATGATGTATAACAATGAATATTATCTATCCGGGTAGTTAGATTCATAAAAAATTTTTTTTATTGTTTTCAGTTAAATCAACATATTTTGTTTTTTCTTATTAATACTTTTAATAAAAAGAAAATCACAAAAAAGTTAATTTGCAAAATTTACGAAGAACTTGCAAAGAATTTGTTGATATTAAAAGCTAAGTATTCGGATAACGAGCTTTGTTTTGATTATATATACATCAATAAAATATATTGAACGGCATGTTATGTTTTAGTTTTTATTATTATTTGTATATTACAATTTGTTTACATTAAATTTTTTTTTTAATTTTTGGAAATTTATAAACTGAGAACTATTAAGATTTGTTTGAAAGAAGTGTTCTTAATGAGCTTAGTGTTAAAGAGATAAAAATAGAAACAAAAGAAGCGTGTGTGAATTACTGTTGTGATCATTTGGACTTATTTTTATAAGTGCGATAGAATAGATAGAGACATTAGATAGTGATATCTAATGTAGTACACATAATTAGCATTATTTTATTAAAATTATTTTTATTGTAAAATTCCTTTTTTTAGGCTTAAGGTCTTGTTCAATAAATTAAAAAATTAAAAAAAACTTTTGTTTAAGTTTAAAACAATTTATTGTTAATTTTTAATTTTTCAAAAATTTTTCTATTAAAATCCAATATTTCGGCCAACTTTGTTGGTCATCCTCAGGGCTTTTTTCCCTTCTCTACAATAAACATTAACAACAACAATTATAACTAATCAAAAACCTTAAAACACATATCACAATGAATATTTACATTTTAAAAAATTTTTTGTTAAAAACTTTTGAGTAATAATAATTGGAAAATTTTCTTTTTCCTTTTTTCTTTTCAGTTTCAAGAATATAGTCTACTGATTTGTAGATTTTCGTCTGTTTTCCAGCGGTTTTGTTATCGATTTTTATTCTTTTTTGTTCCACATGTGTCCAACCTAATGTTTGGACACATAATTTTCAATTTTCAATTTCAACTGCCATAATTACATTTCCTTTACATATTTACCTTTGAATTGTTATTATTATTGTGAATTGAATTAGACTTAGCACGTAACGTAAGAAAGTGGAGAGTTTTCCACATGTTTTGAATTATAAAAAGATTTCCCTTTTAAGAATATTGTGAATTGAATTAGACTTAGCACGTAACGTAAGAAAGTGGAGAGTTTTCCGCATGTTTTGAATTAAAAAAAAAGATTTCCGTTTTAAGAAGATATAGAGTTAGTATTCGCTCGGAACAAACACGAGTTTTCTCCCCAGCCAGAGAAAATTATTTTTTATATTAATAAATATTTTTTATCATCAACTATTGCATTCATTTAATTGCCAATCCCAGAGCATAAACACACAGGTTCTATTTATATTCTGTAACAAAAGCCCTAAATTGTTCATGGTCCTTCGAGCCGGAAAAAAAGCAAAAAGAAATTTTACAATAAAAAAGGTCTACAACTTAAAAAGAATAATTACTTTTATTCTCAGAAAGTTGCTTCGCGTTGTATAAAACATTTTAAGAATGTCGCAACTCAAAACCATATTATTGAATATAGTGACTTATGTACAGAACAAAATAGTAACATAAAACTGGCATTAACTTGAATGAAAATTTTTCAGTCTTCAGAAAACGATATCGAAATTCTGGATCACAAATTTTCAATTTCAGGACATTCATACTTATCGAATGAGTGTGACTTTGGTGTAATAGAAACGGCTTTAAAAAATAAATGTTTTATAAATTCTAAATGATTACTATAGCGTAATAGCCGCCTGTCGAAAAAAATTCTTTACAGTACCCAACATGGATTTCATTTCAACACAATCGTTGAAATATTTTGTTTCAAAAAGAAAACTTAATATAGAATAAAATAAAGTGAATTGGCTACAAATACAATGGATACGATTTTACCATGATATTCCCTTTAAAATGTTTTATACACTAACCTCAGATAAAAAAGATGACTTAAAAACAAAGTGGGTTGTGCCACTTTTAAAATAAACGCTCAATTTATTGTAGGTTTAAAGTAAATTTTTTCCTACTTTAAAATTAACAAAGGTTTAACGAAGGTATTTTACGGTAAAAACGTTTTTTGAATACAACAATTTTACGAAATTTTGCTTAACAATGAAAGTTAAACCTGCTTTAAGTTTTTATGCATACGGCTGTTAATGTTTACCAAAAAACTAAAAAAGATCAACAACAATTAAACAAACGTCAACTTCCCAGCAGAAAAAAGTTATATTAAATTAATAATTCACAGTAATTTTTAAAATTATGTAAATCTTCAAATATTCAATATAATAAATTTGAGGAGATTTAATAAAATCGATTTAAAAGGATAACGTTCAATCATAAAGAAATTAATCAAATGAAATTATCCCTTGGCGTGATAACACATTGTCATCATCATCAAAACTATGTAAACAATTAAGAAATACAAATATATGTTTCTAAATCGGCTTGAAAATAAGTGCAACTGTTTGTTGTATTTTTGTAAAATGTTTAACTTTTTAATACTTTTTTTTCTATGGTTGCTTAAGTGTTTTGTTCTCCGATTAATAGCTGTTTTCAAGTTGCTTAAAAATCGCAATCTTGACGCAATGTGTTTTCTCATTTGAATAATTGGAGAAGGATTTACCCGCAATGAGTTTCTTGTGCAAACCTCTGTTTTTTAAACTAAATGCTTACAAACTTTGTAGCAGAGAACGTCTGCTTATAACTAAAGGCCAAATTAACTACATAATAACCGAAAACTTTCATATCAGCCTTAAAATGAAAACAGTGCCATTTTCTAAAAATAAAAAAACAAACTTACAGAGACGAAGGACTGTTAAAGAAGAAAATGGTCTCTCCGGTGGAAGTAAAATTTTAGACATGAATAATTGATGTCTAGCAATAATTGCAATTTTTTTATATTTCATTTTAATTCTGATATAGATGTTATTTTAGTATCATTCTGATTCTGAAAATCAGAGCTTTGTAGGGATATTGGTAGTTTCCTGACGGCCTTAACATGTTTTTCAATGATTTTGTATACGATGTATTTTTATTCTAACATCACTTCATATATGACTACTACAACTCTATTCAGTATGCCGTAAAATAATAACAGTGGAGTATACGAATATGTGATAACGCTGTTTTGTTAATTTAACCAACTAAAAAAATTATGTTTATATTTTCTTTTCTTCTTAAATTCCAATACAACTATACACACATTTTTGCTTGATATACAATATTATTTCTGAATTTAAAACATATTCGTTTTATTGTTCTGCATATTATTTTTATTGCGTTAAATATTTAATTAAAAATATCTGTTTTCTCTGTTATACCTGCGCAGCAAGATCAGCACATGTTGCAATACGTGAACCAAAGGTTACGAGAAAGTATTTGAAGTTTGTCATTGCCATTTTTACGCAAGCACCTCTGCTATAAGATTTCTGTAAACCGCTATTTATATCTTTTTTCGTTGTTGTAAAGGATGTTAACAATTTAGCCATTTGACTTGTAAGGTTTTTAGTACATTTAGAAATAGGTTGGGTTTCAGCATCCTTTTCTTCATCGTATCCGGCGTTGTCACAAATTTTATCGTTGATATCAATTACTTTTGCAGTTAGTTTCATAAGATCCTTAGTATCATCTAATTCCTTTTTTAAATTTTCTGATTGGTCACATTTTTTTTTAATTTGGTAAGAAAAATCATCAGCGGCATCCTCCAAATTGAAAACGGCTTCCACCATACAATTTATACCCAGTAAATTTTTAACGCTTACTGCAACATTTGTATTGAATTCATCGCTAAAAGATGCACTTTGCACTACTCCGCTTAGCGAAATGGATAGAAGTACAATTGCAATTGTAATTTTAGCAAACATTTTATTTATCTTCTTTTTAAAGCGCTTGAAACGTTTTCGAAGAACACAATAATAACTTTTATTGTTTTTCATTCTTTTTATACTCAGAAATTTATTTGCATTTATAATAAGTGTTTGCATTTTATTATGTATTTATTTTTGTTAATTAATTATTGGTGAAGTAAGTTGTAGTATTTGCTAAAATAAAAACATTAACTCAATATTAATTAATTTTTGTTTTTTAATAAAAAAAAAATTTTGCTATTGATTTTAATTTGGCCATTTAACTTTTTTTATTGTTTCACCTAAATTCACTAAAAATAGGGCGGCAGAAATGTAAAAAAAAATGTAAGATTCTTGATTTTTGCTTATTTATAATCGAGATCTTTTAATAATTACCTTCAACGATCCATCTATTACTAATTGAGATATTTTCAGGATGTTTTAAACATTAAAATATCTAACAACTGCAAATATATTTTTGCAGATTTGTCCCAAATATGAAATTTTATCGAGTTTTTCAACAACAAGTTTGTTTTTCAATTGCGGCAACACCAACAACATGATAGTTTTGACATTTAGTTTTTTGGCGTGTTTGTAGTAGATGCATTGACAACTGTTATGACGTGAAAAGGTTTACATCTGCACCTGGGCGTGGGCCCAGGGGGACGACATACATGTGGTTTCAATAGGACGGTGCCACATGTCACACAGCCTCTGAAACGATCAATTTATTGCCAATCAAATTTCCCGATCGCACAATTTCAAGGCAATCAGCAGTTAAGTGGCCAGCCAGATCGTGTTATTTAACACCACTGAATTATTTTTTTGTGGGACTATGTTAAGGACAGAGTCTATACGGAGCCAGTCGAATTGATTTCAGTCTTGAAACTCAAAATTCGTGATGTGATTAACGAAATAGGATATGCCATTTTGCCAAAAAGTGATTAGAAACTTTAATAAAAGAATCGAGATATGTCAGAATGATCGTGGAATACATTTGCCAGATATAATTTTTCATTGATAAATGCCGAACTTTTGTCTTCGTAATAAAATAAAAATTTGAATCATCTTGATCTAAATTCTTTGTTTTATTTTGATTTAGAAAACAAACTTCTTGTTGAAAAACCCTTTATTTAGCAATTATGTTCCAAACCATATAAAAATATTTTGAAATTTTTGATGATTTACGCAGTTACCTCATCTTAACATATTTAGCTTCACTCACTTTGTTCACCTGTGATGAAAAGTGTATTAAGTGCTAAAATTTAATGATAAAAAGGATAAAATATTTAAAAAAAAATCTTTTATTAAATTTGGAAAATTAAATTTACGTGAATTTGAGCCGGATTAAAATTATGCTTGGGTATAGTTAAATTGTTCGACCTATAATTTTAACTCAAACCTTTGACAACAATTATGTGTTTCTAGGTCAATTATCCAAGAGAGGCCAATTATCGTATACAGGTTTTAATCAATTGATTATTATTTTTGCATAATGAAATTAAACCTTTTTAGAATAAGGATTAATGTTATGCAAGGTTCCGAAGATACTTAGAAATCGTCGATGGCTTTTTTCTAGTGATCAACGCGTTAAAGTGCGAAAACTGTATAGTGTAACAAAACTAAACAATTTTGTCAGCTTAATCAGAGCTTTTACGTTTTGATTATAATACATTTCTTGAAGAAATTGTTTGTTTTCATCATTATTTTTGGGCTTCTGCAAAGTGTATTAACAATCAAACTTCTTCCGCTGAAATGTTGCAAAGCAAACAAAATTCTGAAAACAAGTTCCCCCCGGTTAAAGTATTGTGAACAAAATAGGCCAAAAACATTTTCTTGGTTCCATATATATCACTATAAACTGTATTGTGTCCAATATAATAAAAACTTACTTTTAACAGTCGACATTTTGGAACAAGAATTAGGCCTTATTTTCACATCAATTTTTTTTCTTTGTTTGGCGGGGATCTGCCTTAAATTTTTGAACGTTTGCTTGGTCACATCTTTTTAAAGTTTACGGTCGGTTAAGTTTAAATAATACGATGACGACATACACATCTAGATAATAACATCTCGTTTTCGAACTTCATATTGTAGTTCAACACCGCTATATAGTAATATCTAGTGCTTTCTATTTTATTGTGTCAGGTTTCAACTTTTCAGTTATTTTAGAAATGGCACATAATATTAATGAGTGATTTAGTTAATTAGCGGTATACTAAAATATGCAATTTCTACATCCTTCGTTGTATAACTTTCAAATTTCATTTTTAGGGTTACCGGTGTTTTTAATAAAATTAATTTTATCATTTTGTGATAAAATGAAAGAAAGTTATGAGGGGATAAAACAGGGGAACTATACCTAGTAATTATACATAGTACGATGATTGGGTGTTTTCCAACCGGTTTTTTTTTCTTACACTTGGCGTCGCGCGTTCGTGGAAATTAGCTTGCAGCTATTTTCTATCTTCTATAATTAAAACTATTTAATTTGTTTTTTTTTTTTGATAAAAAATGTTAAAATAAATTTATGCCAATTTTATTTACATTTTTCTGTATAATTTTCTATACTGTGTATTATGGTTTGGCAAAATCTGAAGTATTTTGAATTTTGAAAAAGTTTTTATGTTTATTTTGTACTAAAAAAAAACATGTATTCTATTTCTAAAAATCCATTATCCAGTTTTACCTAAATTTAGAAAAAATCTGATACTTGAGCTTATTAAAAACTGATTTAATATATTAAAATATCGTTCATGTATCGAATCGAATTACGTTTGCATAGATCGGATGCATTGGGAAACACTTTTCTACTTTTGACAAAGCTAGCTACAAACCAAACGGCGTGTTCGATTAAAATTCACTTCTATGTTAAATTTTGCAAATCTAATTTAAACCTAATGAATACAAAAAAACAAGGATTTTTTAATGCTCAATATTTATTTGGAATTTATTTCAAAAAAAATCATTAAGATATTTTTGATTATGTATTTATTTTTTAAAAAGTTTGGCACAATTGCCAACTAAATCACCAAAGATGGGTAAATTTAGTTTTAAGTCATTTGCGGCAATACTACTGCAGGAATCTGTTATCTGTGCTCCATTCTTGTTCACATAGCTCGTGATCTTATCTACAATTGCATTAATTTTATCCATTCGACTTCTTATTGAGCTGGCACAGAAATCTGGCGGAGATTTCTTAGCATCCTTCTGATTGTAGGCGGCATTTTTACAAATATTATTATTTGACATAATGATGCTTTCAGTTTTTAAAGCTAGACTTTCACAGTATTCCACTAGTTGAGATACAATATCAGATTCCTCAACATTACAAACTTGTATGTCATAGATAAAATCCTTGGCAGCGTTTTCTACATTAAATACGGTGTCTACTAAACAATTTATGCCACCCAAGTTTTTAGTCGAAGCTTTAACATTGCTTTGGAAGCTGGCGCAGCTGACGTAACTGCCAGTTAATAACAGGGTATAGCCAAATAATAAGAATTTGTTTTTAGAATTCATATTGTATTTGATAGATGTCTCTTCCCATGATATTCCAAACAAGAATAGAAATCTCTAGCTTTTATACCCATAAGGTTGATTTAGCTTTCATGTGACTGCTAATTAAAAAAATAGTTGTATTTAATTAATTAAAAGATAAAAAATGTTTTTTAAATATTAAATACACAAGAATTGTAAGTGCATCAAATTAATAGAGATAAGAAAACTATTTATTTATATTAATTTGTATCCTATGGCATAAAATATAGGTATTCAAATGTTACAGCATTTCAGTTTTTGTCTTAACACGTGATTAATTAAAATATAAGATACCAAAAGAATTGCTTAGATTTAAACTTTGCACCAGTTCCTTCTGGGTTCCTTAACAATTGTTGTCGATCACTTTCATCCAAGCTGGCTCAAAATTTGATTTAAATAGATTATTGTAACATAAAATATATAGTTTTGATATATTTTGTATTTATTTAAGCATAATAATATGATTGATCTCGTTATCCAGAAAAAATTGCAAATGTTACGTTCTTAATAACGCTGGATTATAAGTAATGGAATGTGGAATGTGGCAAATAAGTTGTATGGAAAAAGTGATTTTAATTTTTTTAAGAAGTACTTACTACCCCATCATTTCAGAAATAATCTTTTACTTGACTGGGGAAACGTTAAAGTAAACGTTAAAGTTATTTATAAGATTTCCGAGTAAAAATTGTCCACCATTTTCGCTTGCATGCAATTATTTGCATATGTAAAGTTTAGTAGATAATTTAGACATTGTTTTCAATATTGTGCTAAAACCAAAGTTGACGATTTGTAAATGAATCTTAAGGCGTTTTCAAAATCTTAAAAGATTGCAATGAATTTTTTTATATCTGATGATATTTCTCACGCCAAAATGTTATGCATTCTGCATAAAACAAGAAGTTTAATGGTTAATCCTTCTGCGAGATCTGACGTAAGACAATAAAGCAATAAAATATATTTCATATGACAAATTTCTCACTGTAATTACAGAAACGAGGTACTGATATAACCAAAAAAAAAAAAAATTCAAGAACATTTGAAATAATATGTTACTAAGAATCAAGAGATGATGTGTGGAGTGTTTAGGGCGTTTTAGATTCACACTTGACAAAAGCCCTCATTTTACACGAACAGTTTTTTTATTTACCACCTAACCGTTTCTTGGTAATTTATACTAATAATTGTTATTAATACATTATTACAATTACATATCTTTACATGACGTTCAGCACTTTCACAAATAACAAGTTATTTTGTTATTATTGACTTTAATATATATTTTGTTTGATATTATTTGTTTTATATAACTTTAATATTATAAAGTTATAAAATATAAGTATATATGTACATTATAAACACCTATCAAAATATATTAACTTTTCACTATAAATACCTGAGCAAAAGCATTTAACTAAAACATTATTTTATATTATACCATTGGATTTTTATTGAAAAGCAGGAAAAAAAAACTATGAAGTTTAAAATTTTCACTACATTATTTTTTATGATCCTGATATTGCGGTTGGAATCAATAGTGGCAGAAGAAAATTCTAAAAGCAGCGTAACCGAAGCAGAAGGAACAACTGCAGCTGGAGATACTGATAATGAAACAACTAATGAAAATTCAAGCAGCAGTGAAAATTCTAATGCTGGTCGAGAAATCACAACCACATCTGGAGCTACTGAAAATGAAACTACAGCTAATGGAGTTTCCATTAGCACTGAAGGGTCTACTGTTGCTCCACAAGGAACTACAACAGCTGGAGATACTGAAAATGAAACCACAGCTAATGGAGTTTCCATTAGCACTGAAGGGTCTACTGTTGCTCCACAAGGAACTACAACAACTGGAGCTACTGAAAATGAAACTACAGCTAATGGAGTTTCCATTAGCACTGAAGGGTCTACTGTTGCTCCACAAGGAACTACAACAGCTGGAGCTACTGAAAATGAAACTACAGCTAATGGAGTTTCCATTAGCTCTGAAGGGTCTACTGTTGCTCCACAAGGAACTACAACAGCTGGAGCTACTGAAAATGAAACTACAGCTAATGGAGTTTCCATTAGCACTGAAGGATCTACTGTTGCTTCACAAGGAACTACAACAGCTGGAGCTACTGAAAATGAAACTACAACTACTGAAGATTCAAACAGCAGTGAAAAGTCTACTACTGCTCCAGAAGGACCAACTACCGCTCAAGCTACTGAAAGTACGACCACTACCGCGACTACTAAACCACCACCATCTTTTACCGATAACGTTTCGTCATCAACCCAAAATTTACTCGGTATCAATTGTATGGTTCAAGGCGTTTACAATATAGAGGATACTGCAAATGATTTTAACTATGAAATTGGATTATGTGGATCAAAGATTAAAAAGGAAGCGGCTAAAGTATTAAACAAGGTTAAAATCGTTGAAATATATATTAAAAAAGTTAAGCAGGTGAATAAGAACGTATGTAAAAATGAGAATTATAAACCGAGTTCTGATGCTGCTAAAAAACCTACGGCTGTATGTGTCAAAAAAATTAAAGAGGCCATAAATAAATTAAATACAAATGTTGATTTAACTCTTCAACAAGCAGATAAATATTTAAAACAGACTACTAACTCCTGCGCCAGCATGGCACTCTTAAAATTTAGATCAACTTTAAATAATTTTAGTCCAACCGTAAAAGAATGTGCACGGCTCGCAGAAAAAGTAAATAAATCATAATTAAAATGTATTTATAAAAAAATTACAAATAACACAGCTATCGTTAAATTTGTTTTTTCTGAAATAAATAATAAGAAAGAAGATTTATATTTAAAAAAATATTAAAAAAACGCCTTCTGTCTATTAGTTCTTGATATATAATAATTTGAAAACCTTATATTTCATTTTGACAAAATAATATTAAAATAGTTCAATATGACCGTTATTAGTCATTTGTAGTCTAACAAATAAGCAATTGCAATTTTGTAGGAAAATGATTTATGAAATTTAAAATGAATTTAAAATGCGAAATGGAATAAAAATTGCTACTCCACAAATTCATTAAACAAAATGAAATAATTTCAGTTCTTAAGTTATAAAAAGATAATAATCACTAAGAAAAAAGTAAAGTGAAGTGTCTGTTAACAAATCAAAAAGTTCCTAATAAATCTTATGAACAACATGCCGCATTCAAATTCCATGAACTAAGATTAACAGTCAGAAAAAAAAAGAAAGCACAACCATACAAACATCGACACTGAATAATGATAAAACCGGCACCTGTAGTAAGTGCGATAAATAAGAGCTTTCTAGTAAATTCTAGAAACGCTCAAAACAGTATGTAAAGTGTAAACATAGTATGTAAATGTAAACACAGAAATTAATAATTAATTAATTTTATCCGTTAAAGTAGTAACGTTATCGTCGTGTAGTTTTGTGCAAAAAAAGAACTCAATAAACTAAACGTTCATTTGAAGGATATACGTATCACTACTTTTTCTTTTTTATCTATTTGTGGTTTATGCACAATTTGTTAATTAATAGAAAATATGTATGTGAATTTATACTAAAAAAATAACAAAATATGTATAACAAGTTGCTGTTGTCAAGCCACCCAGTAAAATTAATATGACTTGATTACACAAATTTACGTATTTTATGTGGTAGCTTTGATCACCGTATACATTTTTAAATTGAGTAAATCAGAAAACTCACGACAAAAAAAAAATTCCAACACAAATGGTTGAGCCACCTGTAAATGCGAAATAACCCATTCCTTCTGAACACAAGTTTTACCCCGAAAACTTTTGTTATATGTAGTTTTACGTATCGCACAGTGAATGTAATTGAAACGAATTTGCAACTCGTAGGTCTTTCACAAACAATTTTACATGCCAACTTTAAATTCTTTGTACCAATATACTTTTTTCTCTGAAGAGCTAATACCAAACGCAATTGTTTTTTTTATCCATTTTAAACAACTTAGGACATATTTATATTCTTTTTCAGTATGTTCCTTGCACGCTGCAATGCAGATTGATTTTCCCTGCAAATATTTACAAATAAGTTTTGAGTAAAACTGTTAATTAAAATTTATTTCTGACAAATGGATTAATTGACATAATATGTAATAAAGTTTTTTTTTTTCTATTTTCCAGTCAGGAGTTACGATAATCACGCCAAATGTGGCTTAGTTTGGGTGCCACACGTTGTGGCTTATCGATGTCGCACTTGTGGCATATCGCCATGTATGTCCATATGTCGGGATTGTTTTAAAAAGGGTGATCATACAAATCATGACTTTAATATGTTTCTCTCACAAGCAGGCGGTGCTTGTGATTGTGGTGATACGTCTGTGATGAAAGCTGAAGGTTTCTGTAGTGATCATGGCATCAATAATCGCGTCAACAAGGAGCCTGTACCGGCCAATCTGTTAGCTGTTGCCGAAGCAATAATGCCAAAATTATTATTTCGTTTATTGCAACATTTTCGCGAGCATAGCGATGCCACATCGCAATCATTCACTGTAGTGGCACAATTGTGCGAACTATTTACAAATATGCTTATTGATTTAAATAATATGGGCGAAATAATGCGTAAGGTAATGACAAGAGCGCTCATCAGTGAGGAGGTATATAAACAATTTGCTAATATTGGCTGCCTCAACACAAGCCATGCTCGTGTATTAAAAAAGAATCTTGAAAAATACGAAGAAGCGGTAAATCGTTTTCCTCGACCTGAACCGCCTGATGAATACAAACATTTACCAGCTTTGGGAGAGAAATTAGTGCACACAACCCTACTGGAAGAATTTATATTTTGGACATTTAAATTTGAGTTTCCACAGAATTTAGTATGTTTTCTCCTGAACATGTTGCCAGATCAAGACTACAAAGTACACCTGACTAGAACGTTTGTAATGCACTATAGCCGCATACCATCGGTATTGGAAATGTCAAGAGATCCTGATACACTTAGTAATCGGGTGGTACATATGAGTGTGCAATTATTTTCTAATGAGAGTTTGGCTTTAAAAATGGTCAATGAACTGTCACTGCTTCACGTGATGATTATCAGTTTAAAATTAATGATGTCCAAAATACTGATACAAAATACTCTACACGGTAACCTTCTAAATATTAAAACACACAGGTGATGTTTCGTTTTTTATATTATTTAAATTTTTTTTCTTCATTCTACAGATCCTAAGAAAAATTTCCATTTTGTAATTGACTGCACCCGCCAAGTTATGAAAGACCATTGTTATTGGCCTTTAGTGTCAGACTTTAATAATGTTCTTTCCCACGAGTCAGTGGCTTTAGTTTTTCTGCGTGATGATAATCTCATTGATATGTGGTTTCAATTTCTTTCTATGCTTCAAGGCATGAATGTTAATGTTCGTGAGACAGCTTCACATGTAGAATTTGAACCCAATTCATATTATGCCGCTTTTTCATGTGAATTGGAAGCTAGTGCTTATCCAATGTGGTCAATTATCTCACATTTACAAGATGGCAAACATGCTCATTTAGCTAAAAAGATTATAACTTATTGTGTTAATATGCTGCATGAATGGCTAGATGCAATTTATTTTCCCGAGCCAAAAATTTCCCAAGTAAGTTTACCTACAAAAACAATTTTTTTTTTTTTTGCAATAAAATTTGCCCATTCATTTCAGGAGGAAATGTTGCAAGCATCTTTTCATTTTCCTTTACATCGATATTTGGCAGCTTTTGTTTGTCAAGCGGTTACTAAAATGGGCATGACGTTGTCTGAAGTTTTACCAACCAGATCGTATATTTTACCTTTACTTATGATGCATCCCTTAAGAGTTCAGGTAAGTTTTTTATTATAAAAATGAAACATTATTTATAATTACTGTTTTTATCATTTGACTGACTTATATAGTACAGAGAAAGTTTTTTAAAGTGCAGAGAAGTTTAAACTAAGTCAAACAAACTAAAAGTACTTTTCAGTTTGTAAAATTTGCTTTATTTAAAATATTAATTAAAAAAAAAGTGCTATTAGCCGGCACATTCTTTGAAAGTGTCAAACTCTCTTGACAGTCCTAGACTGCAGAGCCTTTTAGATTGAGTTATAAGTAGAATAGGAAGGATATGCTACAGTTGAAGCCCCAATCGGAAACAGGACTATAATGCAATCTTTTTGTAGCATCTTCTTAGTTTTCTGATCTAACGCTGTGTTTCAAATTGTGTAGACTTTCCATTTTTCAACAAAGCAAATACATCACAGATTTAGCACCTACCTACCTAGGATTTATGTCAACATCGAGCCATGGGGCCATAATCTGATAATGGTCTTAACACTTGGTGTAGGAAAGGGGCCACCCACACCCTAAGACGCATACACCATAAGTGCATATACGGCTTAGTAGCAATTTTCAAGTGCACGGTAGCAGGACCGTGCCCCATACCTTGCTAAAGAGTTGGAGACAATCAAACTCCTAGTTCTGTTACAAGCTAGGACATTTATTTGGATGTTAACCTTATCTTTTTGTTAACACCTCTTCGGAGTTTCTTTAAAGCTCGATTAAACCACAGCCACCATGTTGCTCCACGAGGTGCCTCATCAACAACCAGAACAGGGCCGTAGCCCTGCGAGCAACTGCTTCCCGTGGTACAAGTGTATGTATAATAAGTCACTGTTCGGACTTCGAGAATCCTATGTCTCTTCCAGTATTGAGCACATGTAAAGATGGGGAAGATCCATCAAGACTGCGTGCCCCGGGGCGACTAACACTAGAAATGGGCCAACAAACGAAACATGAAATGGAGTTAAACTCTTTATTTTGAGAATTGGGCCAAACTCTGCCCATTCACTACCAAAAATCAGGTATCAAGGAAAGTAACTCAATAGTAAATAGAAGCACAGCAAGCTGTCAATGCACGAAGTTAAAAATACTGTTCTTGTCTCTTGTCGCAAATGACTGTGAAAAAAATAATAGTTTTCTTTTTCAAACAGCATAATGCAAATTAATACAGTATATTATAAACTTTTAATTTTTCTAGAAAAGATAACTGTGAAAATAAAAATATATATTTAGCATTTTTAAGAAACTGCTCTTTTTCGAATAGTAAAAATTTAACTGCCGAAAAAAAATTTCTGGCCTACTAAAAAAAGAAATTTATAAAGATTCGTAAGTTTTTTTTAACCAAATAGCATACAGGCATTAAATTTTAGGAAATAACAAATGCCAACATCCCTGATCAATTAATTTTTTCCTGTTTGAAAATTCACGCTTGTAAATAATAAAATCGTTTAGTTATCCAAAAGCAAATATATAAAAACTAAATTGGTGATTGTGCTTTTTTTTTAACTTTTAATTTTTAAAGATTTATTTTTTTCAGCAAAAAAATACCAACTTGGCATAAAGCAATGTCGCTTACTTAAAATAAATATTCGTTTAAATATTAAATTTTCGAAAATAGTAATCAAAAATTGTATTTTGGAAAGAAACATTTCTTTTTCACGTATTTAGAGTTCAGCCTGTCTATTATAGTCCTCTGGCTATGGTGGACAGTTAAATTTTTCTTAGAAATTGGATATCCCTATGGAGACGTTATTTGTACGTATGTGACCATATCTACAAAACTGTAATACACGGAACTATAGCTTTATGCTCACTAAAATAGCAAACAAAATCAGTAAAATTCAAAAATAAAATTTGCCTGCTTTGCCAGCGAATACATAAAATTTCGTAATCTGGAAATTAAAAAATAAAATACGGTGCCAATTGCAAAAACTGCGAATAGGCTAACAGCCTAGCATAACAATGTCATTTAAAACCGTAAAAACTGATCAAATTGAATTTTATCTTTGGAACAGCTTAAATAACTAATCGTTTTATAAGGTGCATTTTGTCCTCTAACTCAAGCTTAAAAACAGTATTTTGATTTTTAAATGTTGCCCGACGTTCTTGGGCGATTTTCGAATCTCTTATACAGTGCTCTGTAAACCTAATCCAATTTTCTATATATCGAAATCCCATTTTTGAATTCGAGAAGAAAAACCTTGTCAAAAACAAATCAACCTTCATTTTATTTTTTCGAACAAAACTTAGTCGTTGGTATATTGAGCACCATTTTTCCGAAAAAAATTTGCAAAAAGCCAAAAAAATCATAATAACTAAAGCTTAAAGGCTTTTGTTTTATAAATTTTAATTAAAAAACCAATTTGTTAAGTTAACAAATATGTTTGGCGTTATATTTTTAAGCAGACACTTAAATCTACGCTGACTATATCGCAATATGATCTATAAGTATAATAAATAAACGTTAAAAAGTGTCGTACACGGGCTCACACACAATGTGTGTCTCCACACTAAAATATACATAATTCATAGGTGAGACGATTTTTTTTTCTACCCTTTTCTTTCTATTAGTTTTTTTTAGCATTTATTGTCTAATTAATTGCGCAATAAATAGAAACAACCATTTTTAAACTAAGATGACCAGCTTGGTCGAATAGATCTGTTTAAAAGAATATACTCGCATACTTCAAATTCTTAGAAAATTATTAATTAAATTACAAAGGTCTCCAAGCGAATAATCTTGTGAATTGCGTTAGACTTTACTCTCTCAGTTAAGTAAAGTAACAGTAACAGTGAAATTAAAAATGCTATTCTTGCCTCCTGCCGAAAAAAATGCAAAGAAAAGGCAAAACAATAAATATATTTTTGCAGTTTTTGGAAACTGCTCTTTCCGGTGGTAGTAAAACTTTGGCTGGCGGAAAAAAAGTCTAAAGATATGGCGTGCTAAAAACAATTAAAGAAATACTTAGGTTCATCGAAGATCTCTTTACAGCTGCCTTTCTTAAACATCCTTCTATTAACATAAATGTTTTCCAGCAGTTTTTCCGTTTAAAAAACTAAGAAGAGGTTTCAGGTGGCATTCTTAAATAACTGAAAGGCAGAACAGGTTGTTTTAAGCATTCTTTCAATTTTTCTAACTTGTACATGTGTGAGAGTTAAATTATGACATTGAAAATTTTTAAATATTTAAGCAAGAAAATTCAATTTGAGATATTTTTTGCTTTTAATTATTTTTATTTTAATTTTTATATTTGTTACTAGATTCTATAAACTTATACGAATATAATATTCATATTTAATTAGAAATTCTATAGCAAAATCATTAAATTTATGAATTTTAAATATAATTTAATTTCTATATTTGGCATTTTATAATGCTTTTACATATATTTTTTTAATTCTTATTAAACTATATTATTTACTTAAAAAGCCGAAATGAATTCTTAAATAGTTTTGATCGTTTCATTGGAAATGAATAAAGAAATATAATGAAAATATTTTACATAGAAATAAAATTGAGACGCATTTATGTTTTACCAGGTGTACGAATATGCGGAGCAAAATCGTAGGTCATCAGTTTTGGAGCAATAAATCCTCCAAAGCCTGGTCTACCCTTATGGTAGATGCCGATACCAGCTAATGGCACAGGTGGTTTTGATATAACATCCTGAATGTCTATAAACGGTACAGTTGACTGAGCAGCATCTTTACTTAAACTTGATGCGGAAAATTCTAAATATTGATTATGGCGAGAATCAGGAACGGATTTGTGTATTGTGCGAGTAGGCAGATCAGAATCCTGCAATTCAATTTTAGCTCTAAAGGAAATTATAAATTAATTTCTTTAAAATAAATAAAAAAAATCGATTATACAATTCACCTTCGATCGCCACTAATATCTGTATTATCGTTAGACTTCCAGAAACTATTTTCTTTAGGATCTACCAGTTGGCCAGTTTCAAAATTAAATTCACTTAATTTAGCTTCCAGATTTAAATGTGCGCCTACAACACGAAACCTCACACCCGTCACCACAAATACATTATCTTCAGTGTGAACATCATCCAAATCGATCGAACGGGCACCATATGTTAACGTATAATAGTCGCGATTATTATGAATGCCTCTCTCATTTAGAGTATAGTTATCGACAGGTTTCCACTCTAGTGTAGACTCATTAATTGTACCTCTGGGCATAAGTTGACCTTCCTGTATTTGCAAATGGAAAACTCGATTTTGTTTCGTAAAACGTAAGCCAGTCACAACCCTTGTTAATACAAAAAAATAGCATTCAATTTCATTAAATAAAATGTAGGGTCAATGGTCATATCAACTTACTTGTTGTCATTAACATTAGATAGAGTTTCCCGTAAATTCCAATAACGATCAGTTTTGGTGCTGTACTGATCATCACACAAACAAAAACAATAGGTACAATGCCAAAAAATATAACGCCACCATGATTCAACCTTAAAGAAGTCGCAATTATTAAATATAAGGTTTCAAAAAATACATTTAGGTTTTGAGTAACATTTTCTTGCTAACTTACTGAAGTTTTTCCTCGAGGGCAATTAGTGGCCTTTCCCAAAGTTACTCCATTTTCATATTCAATAAATTCATAACGGCGAACACTGTTACGGGCCTTAAAAATTCATTTTGTATACAAAACTTTATGACACAACTCAAATTCAAATTATACAACATACCGATGCACATATGTACATATCCGAATCAATATACCGGCAATTATGTATATGACCCGAGCAACGTTCTTGCCTGGCACAGTATTTGTCCTTGAAACAACCCTCATTTTTGGCACTTTCATAGTCATCACATGTCTTCCAACATTGACTACTATAATCCATATCGACTTCGTTTTCTACGTATCCCTGGATAAGACGTGTCACCTCTTCATATGTTTTACCCTCTTCATATTTCTCGGGATCACAACGCCAGACAAGGCGTTCGGCACGCTTCATTACTCTACTTAAAAGTTCAACCGTTTTCTCAGTACGTTTTTCATAATCGATGCGCATAAGTTCAGCTTCATGTGTGAAATTTCCTAAAAAAAAATTCAACAAAAAAATTAAAGAGAAAATATTTCAACATTTTTACTGCATTCCCACTTACCCCTGCCATACAATTTTAACATCATCCACGAGAATTCCATCATTATGTAACCTTTAAGTTCCGTGCATGCAATATCCGTATATAATGAGTAAATAAATTGTTGAGTTGATTGTTGATTTAAACATCTTTCTTCTTTTGAGGCCTGAAATTTTAAAATGATGAAAAATTAAACATCGTTAAATTATTTTTATTTATTTGTTTATTGTTTTTTTTTAACTTTGCGGTTGTGCAATTTATTGTTAGGTTTTTATTAATCTTGCCATCGATTATTTGGGCTTTGTTTTTCTAGCGTAAAGAGTGTTTTTTTGGGCTTCACATTTTTGATTTGTAAATATGATTTTGACAGGTGTTGGTAGTTGTTGTTGCTGCAACAGCTCTGCGGTTGTTGAAAGTTATTCTCTGAAAGACATTTAATTTGATTGTGTGTGTGGTCATTAGACCATACTTGCGAGCTGGAAAAATTGTATCTAATTCCGTTAGAATTATTTTTGTTAGGGATTTGTTAAGTAACTTGAGGATAAATCAAAGAAAACTGAACACAACGTTCGGCGAATTATTGTCAAAATGCGAATCAAATTACTGCGAAATATGTGTAAAAATTCGAAATCAATTTAATATTTTTTAAACAAAATATCAAACAAAGAAAACCACCTTTTACCTTAAAAAAAACACCCTTTATTATGAAAACAGTTGTTGTGTAGATACTCGTATTAACAAATGTTTTTAAAATTATAGTGATTTTATAGTGAAGATACACTATCATTTATTATTAATTTAAAATATATAAATTTCTCAATACCAATTATTATTTTTTTTTAATTTTTAGTAAATATTCAATACATTATTAGAGAAAATCTGTGTTTCTGTTACTGTATTTCTACAAGGTTACCTTAAAGTTTTAAAAAAAGTTATATTTTTTATTTAAATTGCTTACGATGTAGTAAATATTAACTAACGAAAAACGAAGTTACACCACGGCTAATATATACTGTTTCAATTTGGCCATTGTCTGAAATACCAGTGAACTAAAACGCTTTACTCAATATATATATATATAACAAAACGAAATCTTTTAACGATAACCGTGCCTGTCATATAAAATATTATAGACATTTTATTTTATATTGGTTACTGGTATGTAAATATATAACTCTGTAAAAAAGAGAATAACTACGTAATTTTTATGTAAAAATTTTTTCTCACTTTAGTTACAGAAACGAGCAACTGTTCTTGTCTGTAATTCATTTAAGAAATGCATTACAAAAGAATTCTTAGTTGCAGCTTTAACAATATGTAAAAAGCAACATCTGTTCTTATTGTATACGACAATGGTTTTAAATTCTTTAAAAATAAATAAAAGATTAATTACAATTACATTTTTCAATTTGTTCAAACAAAATTTTCAACTAACCATCATTGCACGATAATACATTGTCTGTTTCACCATTATTAATTCAGTGTCCTTAAATGTGCGATTCATTGAAAAAGTACTTTCGTCACGTAAAATATTAACCATTAGGCCATCCAAATCTTGAGAACGTGACAAATCGATACTATTCTCTTGGACATTAAGAATGCGCCTATAAACACCAAATAACGTTTCTATTTGTTGTAAATCACGTTCCAAAATGCTCCATTCATAATGATTTAAAATTTCATATTTTCCCAAGGGCCAAGTCGAATTCATATAATCGTTTATAAACTTGCGATGAGTATCGACAACTTTTCGCAAATGTTGTTCGTTGTTGCGGTTATTTTGTGATCGATTTAAAATTTTCCATAAAGAGTTTTCCAAGTGCAAATATTGATCACGTATAGCATCAATTTCAACTTTCGGAAATGAACTTCGCGTTTTAAAAGTAGCAGAATTTTCTGCTTTATTTATTTGGCAGCAATAAAGGAGTGTTAAAAATATTGTTAACAACTTTGATTTTTTATTAATCGTGGCCATATTTATTCGTTTCTCGTTTTTTTTTAATGAGGTTTATTTGCTTAATTTGTGTTATTTTTTTTTTTTTAACTTTTATTTGATTTTCTTTTTTTATTTCTAATATCTCTTTTTATGTTATTTTATTCGTATTTTTGATATTCTATTTTTGTGCGTTCTTTAAGTTTTAAAGAACGTACATGTTTATTATAATTATTATATATCTTTTTAATTTTGAATATTTTTCAAAGAGAAACAATTTATTTGGCTAAAAATTAAAAGCTGTGAAAGTTTTTTAAATTTTCTGTTTATCATTACTTCTACTTTATAAAATCTTGTTAAAAACACTTCTGAAGATTTAAATCACAAATCTGTTATAATTGTGACTGTTGTCCTTTCACAAACTAATTAATTGTCCTCAGGAGTTGCCATTAAAGCACACATTTAAACGTTGGCCGCTTTCGATACAAGTTTTTATAGCAAAAAAAAATGTTATTGGTACGGTCCACAATCATGTCCGAGAAATGAGCTTTACTGCGTTAAAGAGCTCACTTAATTTAGTATAATAATCTTTTTAGAGCATAATTCTTCGTGTAATTAAAATTATTAATAATCTCTCATTTAAAAAACCTATTAAACTAAATTTAAAGAAGAAACAAATTAAATTTTGCTATTTACTATTGTAATTCAGGATTAAGATTTTTTTGAAAACCCATATTTTACAAGTATATAGAATCGCAAACGGCTTCTCTTTAAAAATTCTCGTTTGATTGTATATGTATCATAGATGGTAAAGCTAATTTTAGCTGTTTCACACAAATTTTTTAAAAATCAAATTTAACTCTTATCGCTTTAAATGTTCTAAAACATTTTCTAAAAATTTTGTATTACTTCCAAAATTTTTTCTTTTGTTAATATATATTTCAAAATAACACTTTATCAGCAAAAAGAAAATGATATTAAAATAATGTTGTTTGTTTATATTCTGAAATTTGAGTAACATATAATTTTTTGCACGCAATGCAAAAATTATAAAAAGGAGGCGCAAATTCTTTCAAGTAAAAAATTTTATGCATGTACATTTTTGTATATATTCTCCTTCTCACTGCTGAGTAAAAAACGAAATTCCGTTTGAAGAATATTTACTTTTAAAATTTTTATGACTTCCTCAACTTAAATGTAAGAAAAAAAAATCATACAACAACAATAAAACTGTAAAATTATTATGACGAACTAAACAAGCCACTACTTGCTAATAATGTATTCTAGTCCATTCATTTCAAGTCTGAAATGTGAAAATTGTTTTCTGTCTTGTTGGCTAGTGATGACCTTTAACAACGAACAAAGATTTTATTTTCAATAGTTTTACTTTATTATACTTTTTTGTGGAAAAATATCAAATTTTGTTTTTTCATTTAGTTTATAGGTATTTATTCAATTATTTTCACTACATTTTTATATTCAATTAATTACTTTTCAGTTATTAAATAAGTTTATTTTGTTTTATTTAATATTTGTGTGTACTTTCTTCTCTTTTTGCGATTTAGTTTTTTTTATGAATTTTTTGATTTAGTAATTGGCTTTGTTTAGCTTTTAAACAGATTTCAAACGTACGGAACGCGTTCCAAATTTACAATAAAATGTATCTCAGCTAAAACCCAATTCGAACAAGTTTTATTTTATGTATTTGTTTTTGTTTAGCTTTAGAGAAAAACAGAGTTGCCATAGCTATTTTTGAAGTCATGTTAAATAAATGTAACGAAAATTTAAATAAAATATTTACTTCTTTAACTACAATAAAAAACGAAAAAAAAAATACCAATAAAAAATTCTGAATTTAATTCAATTAAAAATGTGATTTTAAAATTAACGTCAACACTGTTTTCTTCTCTTTTATTTTAGTTTTTGCTTTAACTTCCCGTTCATTGTATAAGATCTCTTGTTTCATTGCTTTTGTACTCTTTTTTCATTGTTTAATTTGTTGCAGTTTCTCGTCATACGTACATTGTTTTCTTTGTTCATTTTTGTTCGCATTTACATTTGAAGGTACACTTATTTTACTAAGTAGTGTCGTCTGCCCGGCTGATTTTTTCTACTTGCTAATATTGCCGAAGCCCATCGCTTTTTGTTGTTGCTTTAAAGTTGTAAATGTCAAAAGTGTTGGTGTTTTACAAACGCATTGCTATTTGGCTAAGGGTTTCAAGCAATTATCTCTTATTTCTCTTTGTTTTTTGACATTTCCAACTGCAAAACCGTGTTGTTTTTGCAATGTTATATTTTGTTGTAGAGACACCACTACCTAGTACCTTGTCATATTTCTTTTGTTTCTTTGTATTTTGAATTTTGTCAAGAGCCAACTTACACCATGAAATTTTTCATGAAAGTAGTTGCATAAAATTTAAGTTTGGTCTGCAAGAGGTCTACAGACCTCTTGTAAGTGTATCTTTTCACTTTGAGTACGTTCGTTTTACAACTTCTGCTGTTTGTATTTTATTTGAAACTATAACAAAAAGTACTCAATTAAAATGAAATTTACAAATTTCAATGTCATTATAAATTTAACTGCTAAAGCGCACAATGAAATTTTCTACAGCTTTAAAAGAGGCATTTTATAAATCTGCATAAAGTTTTGTTTGTAATCCCTTTCCACGTCTCTTCTTTCTGTTGAAGGAAGTGTAATTAATGTTGGTGAAGACAATATCCAATATAAAATTGAAAATTTAAGAACCCTTAAGAAGTATTTATTGTACTTAACTTAAATTAAAGTGTTTATGACGTTTCAACAGTTTAAAAAAGAAGATTGCTGAAACTAATAATTAAAACACTTTATACAAAACAAAAATGGTTGTAACATGTATCTTATATTAAAAACGCTTTTCGGTTAAATGCTTGTGAACTGTCAACTCATTGTTCAGTTGTTAAATAAAAAAGTAAAAGCCATTAAATCGAATCATACATGAGAACTTTTAACTTATAATTATTTACAAATAATTTTCCGACATTTAATTTAGAATTTTAAGTACAACTAATTAACTACATAGGTAAATTTGTAAATCAAATAAAGAAAAGTAAAAAGCAAAGTAAAATTCTAAACTGATAATTGCAAATTCAATTGAATTTACTTTGTTAAACTTTTAGTTTAGTCCCAGGTGTAACTAAAATACAAATTTTCAAAACATTGGAATTATATAATTTTGACGTTATTTTAATTGGCGTCCATTTTCGACTAAACTGAATTAATGATATATGATCATTGATGTCAATATATATTTACGTAGTCAATAAAATTACTAACATAAAAATATTTTGAAAGTTGTACAGCTCCGCTTCGTGGCAGACTCATCACATCCGAAAATTTCAATTATATTTCCAATAAATACATCTTATTTACTTTAACTTGTTAACGTAATTAAAATCACATTACCTAACAAAGTATTTAACCAAGCCTTTTAGTTTTTTTTCCATATTATTTATAAAAAAACTAATTAAATTGAAATTCCATGTTTAATTTGTAATCATCGCACAATAAAATTGTATCAATGTGATATTTAAACAAATCCGCCGATACAAACTCACATAGAAATGATATCGTGGCATTATGAGTCAGGCTTTAATTATTATTTTATTTTCTTAAACTGCTGCAACATAATAAAACGAATAAATTTACAATTTAAAGCATCTCATTCTAACATTTTGTATCCAATATATTTATTTGTAAGCTTATTGGGATGCTTCAGTTGCCAAATCGATTAAGGCCTCTTACTTTTTGCTAATTTCAATTCTCAAATCTATTTGTTAAAAGCAAATGTGTAAATAAATTATTTTGAAAGAATTCTAAAAATAAAATAAAAAATAAAATGTTTTCTATTCATTTTTAGCTAACTTTCAATTGAGTTAATCATATTGTTGTCAATAGTTCGGATTTTTTACAAAGAATTGTAGACATTTTTTTATATTTAATACAATTTCAAAATACACATATTAAAATAAAATTCTGTACTTTAAATGTTTAAAAAGGACCTTGTATTAAGAAAAAGGCATTGCGTTTTTGAACATAATTAATTCTCTTGCATTACAATATGAGAACATGTTTCATGTTCCAACTACTCTCTTTGTTAAAATTGGTTTGGTTGCATAAAAAAGAATCTGTGTTGCAAACGAAACTTTTATGCGTTTTTTATTTTCAACCACCTGCTCTCTGGGAGCAGACATGTAGACTAAAATATGTATTTCAGACATCGTGAGAAGGGAAAGAGTGTGTAATAATTTGCTTTTCTGTTTTTAAATGCACTATGAATCTCTTTTGCAAAATTAATTTTTTCAGCGTTGCCTTGTAGAAAAATTTTGCATTGAATTATTAATGTTTCAAATAATTGAATTTGTCACGCCTTAGAAAATTATGGACATACATATCGCACCCTAAATACAAAAATGTCACACCTCAATACAATCTATTTTTGTGTTAAGTGAGTTGCTTCTGCACGATGAACTAAAGAGAATTATTTTCAGTTGCGAAAATTTTAGTATTTTGAGTTGTGACCCTTTTGTTTTCAGGGTGCGATATATATATATATATATATATATATATATATATATATATATATATATATATATATTTCTTACATATTCTTTTACGTCTTTTAATAGCCTTTCATTTGAAGATTATTCTCTTCTTACACTCAATTTTCAATTAATCTTATCCTTTTCTTTTTTAATTGTAACTACTCTTTTTCTTCATATAATTTTTTGCATAAACTACAAACTGAACGCTTGTTCAAATAGTTTAACGCATAAAATTAAATTTTGTGACCATAGTGCATTGGAAAAATGCTGCAGATAACGCAACATTGCTTTGCATTTGTGATATTATAACACTTGCTAATTAAATAGGTCACTGACACTTTCAATACTATTTACACAACTTGATTTACATGCAATAAAATATCAAAGTACTTAGTTTAAATTGTTCAAATTATTCGGAAACGTTTTTTTTGCTTTTGTCTAAATTTGGTGATTCATATATAAATTTCAAATTATTTAAAATAAAAGATATTTATTTAGTTTTCTGCCTACAAACATAAAAGGTTTTACAAGTGTTGTTAAATTTAATAACATTTAAGTAGCGTTTCTTTGGAAGTCAAGTCTTAAATCTCTTTTAATTTCCACTCTCTTCTTAAACAAACATTACAAAGGTAATGTATGTATCTATGTATATGTGTATGTATTAATATGCAAAAGCACCAAGAGAGAGACAAGACAGTTGCTTTCAAATTAACTGTTTTTATTTTTTCATTATTATATTTTTATTATTTTTAATGTATGCATAGCTTCATAAAAGCTAAGATGGTGATGATGAATCATAGTTTTGTTTGAAAAAGCCTTTCTTTGTGCTTAACAAGAAATATGTTCAAATTATTAAGTATGTATGTAGATATTTTGTTTTCTTTTTTCTCAACATCGCAATTTTTTTTTGTAATAGTTTCTTGTTCAAGAGTATCTGTAATAAAATTCCTTCAGAATAACACAAGTTAACAAATTCAGGTAAACTTTTAGATTAGAAAAACTGAAAAGTATGTTTTCTTTGTTATTTAAAGGAACACCACATTTCAACACATAAAGTTATATTCCAAAAAAAAAAAGTTAGATGACAAACATACACATACATATGTGTACATTAACATAACGCGAGAACAGTTTACCTTTACCAAATACTATATATATATATATAAGTGCTTTTTCCCAGTATACGCATATCGCCGTTTTTGTAGATAAAATCAAAAGATATAGAATGGTTTTTATGATAATATAATGTAACTCATTTTTTTCTAACTATCCATTTACCACTTCTTTGTATGAATTATTGAAAAACAATAACTTCTAACATTGTCAATATTAATTAGTATTAATCGTACGTTTTGTCTGTCGTTTTAACAATTTAATATTTTACCTCATAGCTATCGACCAACATCTCAAGCATATTTGAGCCTGATTTGCTGACGTAATCATCCGAACCGAATAAAGTCAAATGCAAACGATCCATTAAATGATGTACCGAATAGGCATTAGGTGAAACAGTCCATTCAGCAAAAGTCAACAATGTTGAATTCTCCAGTTTATCCTGATGGACTACATACTGTTGCATTTGCTGAAAACGCGACGTTATGCGATTCATAGTGTCGGTAATATCATTACGTTTTGCTAATAACTGAAAATTTCCCTCAATAAAATTATTCACCGACTGTATGGCCCAAGCAACTTGTTCAGCATTCTGCAAATGAAAATGCAGCAAAATATTATCGATATTATGCATTTTTAGTTTTAATAAATTACCAGCTCCTCAGTTAGCTGAATTTTCTTGCTAACTTCCTTCAGTCGTGAAAAAACTTTTCGCTGTTTCTCACGCATCAATGGAAAATTAATTTTTGAACCAAATGGGGAAATTTGTACAATATCCCATGCTTTTAAAACAGCCGTTGTGACTTCTTTGACGACATAAAATATATCTAGGGCATCCTCTACTAAAGATATTGAGCTTTGGGGTGAAGATACTATTAAAAACATAAATAGCAAAAACCCCATATATGGCGATACAGAAACTTGTAGTTTCATATTGCTTATAAATTAAATATATTTTTTCTTACTAGATAAATAAACAAAATAAAATATTTGATAGCCGTTTAAAATAAACACTTTTGCATACACTTAGACTATAGCTAAGAATCCTTTAAATATTTTTATTAATTCAAGTTTATATTTTTATATGACTAGTTAGAAAAACAAAAACTTGCTCCAGTAAACACTTTCGTAAATGTATTATGATTTTTGCTTTTTTTTTGTCAATTTCTTGTTTATTTATTGTTACTAACACACTCGTATTCACCGAACAAATCACTTTATCTCGACAGTACGACTTTTTACAACGTCAGCTCAACTCGAGTGTTAAAAATCATTTGTTTAAAAGATTTTATGGTTTATACTCCAAACAGTGATAATACTTTTGTTTAATTGAATTTCTCTCTTTCGCTCTAGTCCCTCTCAGCATAAACCAGTGTTGTCAGTTTGGCGATGAAAACTTTTGAAATAGCTAGATGGATATTATGTTTGCCATTTTTTTTTTAAATTATTCTACGTTAACTTTACATTGAAAAAGCATAAATGGGTTAAAAATCAATCGTATATTTGTATACAAGTTAATAATACCGATTTGGACATACACATAGCCCATAAAATCTGCGTTCACGTATAATATTTTTGGCAATATGAAAATAACTAACAAAAATGTAGTTAATACAATTTTTGTTTATGACTTTCCAACTTTCGAGCCACAGCTACAAAAAACCAAAAACAATGTCTTCATTCATCTCTTTAGTTTTCTACTAACGGGATTTAAGTTCAACAATAGAAAGTCTGCGTTCACTATGTTAAAGCCTATAATACCGTTATTTTTTAAATATTTTTGCGACCTTTTCCTCTACTTTAATTAAACTGATTATTTAAAGAGTACATTAGTGCATTTTGAGTTCAAGAAATATGGATTTTATAAACATGAAAGCCAAAAGAAGAGAAATTAGAGATTGGGAGAACATGTTCTTTCGTCCATCGTCTAGTAAAAAATTTCAAAAATACAGGTATAATTACTTCTAAGCCGCGATCGGGACACCCTAAAATACTTTCTGAACGAGAAGAACGCAAAATTCTTAATATGACAAAGGTTAATCCCCATATAACTTCCGCGAATATTTTTGAAAATATTCATCAATCCATTAACAAGAAAGTCTGTGCAAATACCGCTAGGAAAATTTTAGTCCCAATTTACATTGGACGATTCTTAGTTTGTTGTTGTAAATAATAACATTATTTACAACAACAAACGAAGAATTGCAGCGACAAAAATCGTCCAATGTAAATTGGGACTTAAGAAGAGCAGTAAATCATGGTAGAGTGGCCCTTAAAAAACCAATTATATCCAGAGTCAACAGACAAAAGCGCATTGAGTTTGCTAATACCTATATAAATAAGCCTTCGGAGTTTTGAAGACAAGTAACATTTTCAGATGAAAGCAAATTTTGCATTTTTGGAATAAAGGGACGTCAAATAACATGGTGTAAACCCGGAACCGCTCTTGAGAAGCAAAATCTACTCGGATAAGTAGGCATATCTGGACATATTAAAAAGAAATTTGAAGCGGAAAAATTTGATTATCTTCCACATATTGGTTCCAGCAAGACAGCGATCTAAAGCACACAGAGCAGGTAGCCAGGCTTTGGATCTTGTAGAATACTCCAAGAGAGCTTAAAACGCCCCTAAAATCACCCGACCTCAATCCCACTGAGAATCCCTCTGGGATCTTTTGGAAAAAAAATCTCGTCAGCAGGTTACATGCGCGCAGAGTGGGAGAGTATCACATCTGAGAAAACAGAACATTTAGTCAAATCCATGCCAAACAGACTGAGTGAAGTCTTAAAGTAGCGTGGGTATCCAACAAAATATTAAAACGTTTTTTTTTAATAACTTGAAGTTTTACGGGAATTAGTGGTACTGAACGCAGACTTTTTGGCTGTAATTTTTGTATTTATTTTTTCATTTACGTTTTATTTTTTTAAATTTGAGAAAGAAATGTAGCTTTTGTTTTATGATATTAAAAGTATAGAGTTTAAGAAAGATATATGTGACAATTCATTTAATTTCAATTAAACGTTTGCATGCATTTTTTATATTACTGAAAATTGCATTAAGGCGAACGCAGAATTTATGGGCTGAGTGTATGTAATAACTATCATATATAGTTTGTCCCAATAATAACGAATATGGTATTTTAGAGGGTAAACATCTGTCATGATAATTCAAATGTAAACACATACATTTTTTTATCGCTATAATCCAATTTTTTTTTTTTCTTAAAAAAGAGGGGAAGTCTGATAACCTTTCATTTTAAGAAAATGGCCACTGAAAGTTATCAATTGTTGGTAGAAGCTTACGGCCAACACACACAAACTCAAAAACTTATAAAAGATAGGCTGCACGATTTAAAAGTGGTGATTTCTACACAAAAGGCAAGGATAAAAAGTTTTAGCATGAGAATTTGGAAACATTACTTGACGAAGATTGTTGTCAAACGCAAGAAGCACTTGCATTATTATTGGGAGTTACACACAAAAAAAACATTTCCATTTTGTTTAAAAGCAATGGAATTTATTCGAAAGCAAGGAAATAAGATCTTATATTGAAGACGGGACACTTTGAAAGGCGATATTGCATGCCCAAATGAACGCTACTTACACATTTTTACATCGTGCTGTTACTGGTGATGAAAAATGGATACACTACGCTGAAGTCGTATATCCATGACGTTAAGGTAATGCTCTGTATTTGATTGGATAAGAAGCGTGTTTTGTATTATGAGCTGTTGAAATCGGGTCAGACAATCACACGGGACCTCTACCGATAATTAATTTGTTTGCAGAGAACAATGAACAAAGAACGACCAGATATGAGGCCATAACCTTCCATTATAACAACGCTCGGCCACATGTTGCGACACCGGTCAAAAACTATTTGGAAAACAGTGGATGGAACGTTTTGACTCACTCGCGTTATTGCCCAAACCTTGTCCCTTATGACTACCATTTATTTCGATCAATACAGACCACGCTTACTAAAACACCCTTCACTTCAGAACAGGGGGGGTATCTATAAAAAATTGGCTTGATTCAATAAAAAAATTGAAAAAGAAAATACATTTATGGAATTTGTTTTTTATTAAGATTACATTGATTTTGGGTTTTAATTTAGTTGATACGATGATTTAAGAAGAAATCTATTTTTTGGGTTAAAAAAAATCCATTTAAAAATACTTGATCGACTTTCAGAAAACATGCCTACTTTTTTTTACCTTAGTTTAACATATTTTAAAACGGTTAAATTCAAGTGAGATTTAAGAAGTTCTTAAAAGATTCAAAGACAGTAGAGAACATTTCCGTTCATATATTAGTATCAATATTTTGAAAATATTACTTTATGAATTTAATTCTATTAAAACTAACTGAGAAATAAAATGTAAAATGTAGTAAAATGATTAAGTAATGTAAATATCATTCATTCCTACAGGAAACCACCCCCCGTGTATTAAATAAATTTTAATACAAAAAGAAATATACAACATTAAGAATACTAAAACAAAATTAACATGGAAAATAATGAGTATGAAAATTTTGTTTCAATAACTGATATGTGTATTAATATTAATTTTTTTTAAATTTTCACATTTATTAAAATATTTTAACATACCATTTTGATGGCGAGGTTTAAACTTTAATTACAAAATTTATTGAAACCATAAACAATGACTTTATTTTTTTTTTTGTTATTGATATTTATTTTTATATATTTTTTTATAAATGAACTGGCATGTTTTATTAAGAATTTTTCTTAAATTGTTATAAACAATGCAATTTCTATGTTTTAAAATAGGAGAGTAATTACCTAAAGTTTTAATCTTACATTAATTATATTGATAAAATTAGATATTTTAGTATTATAGAAGTTAATAAAATTATACGGCTAGCCTTTTGGCGAGAAAACTAAAAAATACTGGCAACACTGATATAGATGTATTTTTTAGTTTATAATCTCTCAAGAATTTTATATGGAAATATTTATGTACATGTACATACGTACTCAAAAGTTGTGCTTATGCACTCTCTCACTAAAATCTATTGGTTGAATGATATTTTATTTTAATATTGTACTAAATTAATCCTTTGTGTTATTTATCTCACTACAATCTATTGGTTGAATTATATTTTATTTTAATATTGCACTACTCAATTAATCCTTTATGTTTATTTATATTGATGAATTTTTTCTATTCCTGGCAACATGTTCCAAATAAATTTAAAATAATTTGTGTGTCAAATATTTTAACATTTTAATAAATCAAAATTTTTTTTAAAAAAAGGTATTCCAATAAAAAAAAATTAATTATGGGGAATGTAATTACATTCCTCTTGAATGACAAAAGTACGGTAAACAAATATTTGCTTAGTAATAATTTTGTTGTTTATTATGCTTATTTATAGTTGTACACAAACAATAACAATAATGAATATCAAATTTTAAGCGAAATTCTTAAAATGCTAACGGCATAAAAAATTTCATCGAAAAATCACACGATCAAAATCACTCCTAACTTTAAAAAATGCGATGAAAAATGCCATCGTATAAATCTGGTCTGAGAAAGAAAATACAACTTTCATGTTTTGGAGAGAATCTATTATTTTAGTGATAAAATTGCACATTGAAAATTATTTTAAAGTACTTGTCGGTTAAGCAAAAGCATATAATAATCTTCGTACAATAATCCTTTAATTTGTTTTTTTTTTTTTAATTTAATTGAATTATTTTAAATTGTTATTTTTTTATACAACTCGTTTTGTTAATTATTTTCTTAATTGTCATCTGCAAAGTCTAGAACACCATTTATTCACCGACACTTCTAAACATGGTTTACTAAATTTTCATGTTGACGATTGGATCGTTAGTTCTCCGAAATTTTTAAAAAATTTTTCAGAGTCCACTCAAACAAAGAATAAATTGTCTTTATGGCATAATTCTATGTTTCTTAATAACAAAAAAAATAGTTAAGCACCAGCGTTTGTGATTTCTTTATTTTCACTTTCAATTATCTGCTAAAGCATTTTAAATGCGGTATAGAGTATAGACGTTATGCGTCATAGTTTTTGACATTACATTGGAATACAGATGAATCTCATTCAGAATTACACTAAATATCTGGCAATACAAAACATTGTGTAGTAACAGCATAATATTCCTTTACCTTTTTTGTGTACATTTCAAATAAACACATATTAGTATTAGAGAAAATACATTACTTGACATTATTATTCAGTATAGAAAAAAACTTTAAAATAATATATTGTTTCTCATTAGGATCAGCTCGAATATAATCTGAACATGTATTGTGCTTTCATAAAAACTATGATACGAAATTGCTCACGTTTCAGTCAGCATATCATAGCAAATAAATAAATAAATAAAATAAAACGTGTATGCAGTTATGAACAGTGGATATTTCTTGAACAATTTAAGCGAATTACTTCTTCCAAGCAGTCTACACTATTTCCAAGCAGTCTACACGTTTCAGCCATGTAGGAAAGCTTAAAAAATTAATTCAAATTTAAAGGTCTCCAGAAGTCTTGTCTTTTATATTTACTTTGATTTTTGTCTCTGTTACTTGTATATAAATAAAGAAATCTAACATTCAGATCTAAAGACACAGGGAAAAAATTATAATTTGTTTTGTTGATTCCACAATAAACGACGTTGCCAATGCCTCTATTTTTTAAATAAACGCGCTTAACATCTTGTTTTGTGTAAATTATATAAACTATTGCGTGTAATTTGCAGGAAAGAAAAACTAGGTCGATAATAATTAATAAAAAAATATAGATTGTATATATTTAGAAATCTAAATGCACGCATATATATGTTCTCAGCGTAAACTGTGAAACGAAGAATATCTTATTTGTTGAAACATGATCAGATAAGATACATACACAAAATAACAAACCGCTACCTCAAAATTCCAATGTCGTTTTTTGCGATTATTAAATATTTTTTAAAATGGGTAAATTTCTTAACTGTGTGATTAGATTTACATCTGCGCCTAGCCATGAAGCCTTAATCAGATGGTGGATCAAACCACTGTATAATTTGGAACGTCATGCTCGTCCTAGGAAGCCCAAGCTATAATTCTATGCAACAGAACTTTCTAGTTGCAACTTCGATGATTCCAGAGCAGGGCTGCAAATCATCACTCCTTGCTTAAGAGTTGGAGACTTTCCAACTCCTGTCCAGAACACATGTCTAGCATGCTCACTGGATCTGTGAACATTTCACCAGGTAGGTGTTATTAAAGGTGAAATGAACCCGGCCGCCATATAACCATAGACTGATATGGGGCCGCAAAACCGCAACCACCACGATACTCCCATATAGGGGCCAACCTCAATAATCAGTCAGAGAACAGTTAAATGTCTAAAGAGACAAATAACGAACTCTGCGGCTTACTGATTCCCGTGGAAATAAAGTGGAATTTCCAGTTGTACCCCTGCTGACTTCAGGGGACTGGGCTCCCTTTTTCCCCCAGTTGCGCAGGTCTAAGTTGTTGCCATCTCCAAAGACCATATATATGTGCCCCCGAGGGGTGGGTAAATTTCTTAAATTGAAATGAAATGTACTTTATTCGAAAGTTAATTTTCTAGCATTATAATTGAAATATTATTTCTGGCATATGACTGCCACAGCCGCCACCACTCAGACGTTGTTTAATCTGAAGGTCAAATTTTCGAAACCTTTTCAACATTTGTTGACAATAGCGTGGCGAATATTGTCCTTCAAATGGTCAATCGTCATTAAAACGCAGGAATTTGGAGTCCAATACACGGTGTCGAAACGTGCAACTATGCGGTTATCGAACGTTTGCGTTAATAAATCAATTGTGGCACAAGCTGTGTGACACGTTGCATTGTTTTTTTTTTTTAAATACAGCTCCTGAAAAAACTCAGTAATCATGCCTATACACCGGTCACCATTGACTGTAACGTTCCGCTCAGCATCGTTTGTAAAGAAGTACGAACCAATATTTGCACCAGCCTCTGGATGTAACGAAGTCTTAACATACACTTTCTTATTATCTCTTCAAATATGGCAGTTTTGCTTATTGATGTATCAATTCAAACAAAAGTGAGCTTATGATACCGATCGGGTATTTCCAACAGAACTATGATTTTCGAAATAAATTTGGAAAATTTGAAAGCGTTGGTATGGCCTTGGTCAGACAGTTTTAAAAATGGCCGTCAACTTAAAGTCCTTTTTGCCATATAGACTAACGACATTTTGTTTTTCAAAATGAAATCGCTGATTGTGATTATGTTATAAAGCCTATAAGTAAAAAAATATCAGGAAGTCTAAAACTTAATAATTTAAAATTTAGCTTAATGTAAAATTTTATTAAAAAGAAAGTTATCGAGTATCACGTAATTGCTTTAACTTTTTCAATGTTTTCCGTATATCAAGGTGCTTATTAAGATCATTTAGTAGTCCTTGCTAACAGTTATTAAAAAAAAAATATTTTACACATCGTTATATTTCTCAACTATATTTGGCAATAATTTAGTTAAGACTCCGTTTATTGCTACTTTATGCAACAAAAAAAAAAAAAAAAAAAAAATAAGGGTTTCCTGTATATTTAAAAAAGAAAATGAAATTGTTTTTTTGTCACCATATAGTAATTAAATACAAATAAAATTTTTTTTAATTTTATATTTGCAGAGTTTTTTCTACGAAATTTTAGCTGGTATTTGGGTGCGCAATGGACTTCAGATTAAAGGTCAAGCAATGACCTATATCCAAGCTAACTTCTGCAATTCTATGGCTGATATGGATTTATTCTTTCTGCAGATTTGTGCCACAAACTTACCGCAATATTTCTTTTTACAAAATACAATTGAATTATTTGGGGTATCGCAATGGCTGGAAACGGCACCTCTGAAGCAAGCACAAAAAATGGAACAAACTTCAATGCTTGAAGGTTTTCTAACATTCCTAGCCACGTTGGTTACCAGTCGTACAAATCTGGGCAATGATGAGGCCACTCAATGTATCATTGAAATTAGTGCTCTTCTGGCCACGGAGAATAAAACTCACTCGCAGTTGTTGGAGCTGATGCCCGAGAGATCGGGTAATGTCCATACAAAGAATTTCGAAACATTCTTAAAGAAACTATCTGTGTATAAGGCTCCGTCTGCTGGATCGGAAAATTTGGAGCAGGGCTTATTTACACCAATTGATGAGGTGTGGGAACAGTACTATGATCCCTTACATGTTTTACTGAGAGCTGTACATAGAAGAGATTTCCAATCGTCGCTAGATCGCTTTACAAATTATGTAAAGACGAAAAACAAAATGCCTGCAAGCGGCAACTTGTGGCCACCATTTCGATTACCTAGACCTGTAGGACCAGCGTTTAGTGATCCTTGTCGTATTTTAAGCTCCCGAGTCTTCCATTCAACCATACTATCAATATTATATCGAGCTGTACATTCACGAGATGTATCAGAACATTTATTGGCCTTAGCAATATTTCTATTGGAAATTGCCATCGAAACAAGTGAGGACACCAAACCAATGGGCAGTGATAGTGCGGCTATCGTTGAATGTGAAGATCAGCACAAGCCTTGTTATCGCTTTGGTTTGCGTAGAGATCCTCCTAAGCTGTTTAAATGTTATCCCACAGATAATCTTAGCTGCAATTTGAGGCATGTGGTAACGAAAATATCGCTTAAATCTCAGGAACCTCAAGTAACTCCAGCTCACTATAGATCTAATCCTTTCTATCCGGATGTAGATTATGATCTAGATGATAACACTGAAACTGCTATGGAAATTTCTCCAGCATGGCTTGAAAATATGGGTCGTAATTTAAGTGTTGTACATAGTTCTTCGGCTCCGAATGCAACCACAACTTCAACTGCCATAGTGCCTATGCGTTTGCAAAATATGGAAGTGGCTTTACCGGCCGATCTGTCAGTGGTCCCCGAAACCGGCTTAATATCGCAGGATAGTCAAGATGACGATTTAATAGGAGAAGTTTCCAATGCTATTGAGAACGCTAGAACTAATTCCCCACCAATGGGATTCCGTTTCTCGTTACAACCGATAACAATGACAGCTGATGCTGGTTTGGAGGTTGTATTGCGTGAAGGGCAAAACCCAGGTACATCAGCGAATACTGCCAATCAACCTAGAATTCAGCAAGCAGCACAAAATCAAAGACAACCTCAGTCTGAGATGTTCCCTCCTACGACAACCAATTCCATAGGCAGTTTAGTGCCCTTTCCTCGCGTACAACCTGTAGCTGTACCAAGTACTAATATGGATGTTGTACCCTCTAATCCTACGCTCGGTGTAAGTACCTTAGGTGCACGCAGAGCATTTGATGCTAGCAATAGAAAGCGTTCAGTCGACAATGCAATTGACGGTCTTAGTAAAGATGAAGTAATTGTAGATGAAAGCATATTATCACTTCTCCTAAAATTACACTCGCAATTGAGTGGTGCTTTAGATAGTTTTTCTTGTACCGATCCCGATGAAGCGGAAGATTGTAGTGCTGCTGGTGATTCGTCTGCATCGTCGTCAACTATGGATGTTGACTGTGAAGAATCTTTAGGGCCTTCAACTTCTTCAGCTGCTGCGGCAGCAGCTTCTAGTCAAACTAAAAAACGTAATATTAAAATATGCGATTCTCGCATTGGAGATGGTCCCTACTTTATCGGAAATCTTTTACGAAAAATTGCGAAACATGATGAAACATGCGCTCAAAATATTGATGAAATAAGGCGTAAACTCTGGCCAAATCAGCGAGAGAAACAAGCTGAAGCAAAAGCTAGAGAAGCAAAAGAAAAAGAAGAACGTCGCAAGAGAGCCCGTGAAAGGCAAATGAAAATGATGCAAGATTTCGCCAACAAACAAAAAGAGTTTATGCAAACAGCTGCTGCAAATAATATGGATGCCGGTATGGAAGAAGAAGAAGATCTGTTTGAGGAGCAGCCCCGCGAAAAGGAATATGATTGCATTATATGTAATTGCACAACTCCTAGCACGGACTCAAATCCCATTGGCCTAGTAGTTCTTGTCGAGTCAAGTGGCATTGTTGGCCATCGACGAAGGATAACCGAAAGATTGCCACTACCCTTATCACCAGAAGATGAAGAACGCCTTAAGCATAGTGCGCGTTTAGCAACCGAATTCAATAGACGAACAGAAATTTTGAGTTTAAAATTTGGTGAAGAGTCATGGTATTTATCTAACAATATGGCTTATGAAAATGGTGTTCATGTACAGTCGTGTGGTCATCATTTGCACCTAAGTTGCTTAGACGCTTATTTAAAGACTTTATATGCCAGCCAAAGGCAGCACTTACACGAAAGAGGAGAATTTTATTGTCCTGTTTGTAGGCAGCTTTCAAATTCAGTGTTGCCACTTAGTCCTCAGTTAGATCGTCCAACACCAATTGTACGCTCTGGTGTCCAACCTTTCCAGCGGTTAGTCTTGGAACTAGCGAATCTTATAAAGGAAAATGAAAGGCCACCGGTAAGATTACTTAAACATAATAGAATTTAATTTTTTACTTTCTGTATATATACTTTTCAAATATTTTTTTAGACATCAACGAAATTGTCTGAAGCTATGGGTCGTGCAATGGAAGACATGACAAATATAACAAATCGTAAAATGAAACGAGTTCCACCAACTTTCCGTAGTCTATTTATATTTGTTACCTCGATAGCTCGAACCAATTTAGAGTCTGAAATTATTCAACGTGGAGGATCATTATGTACAACAAACCCTACACGTTATAAGCCAAAAAGAGACTGTATTGTACCATTGTTACACGTACTTTCCGTGCACGTCAGAGTTTTAGTCGAGTGGCCCTTATGGAGTTCATGGGCATCTTTGGCTGGTATGACAATAACAGAAAGTGCACCAGTGCCATCACATTGTCGTGAAGTGATACCGGCACTACTTGCAGATCCCATAGCTTTGTTGTTGAAATTTATTCTTTTAGCACCATTACATTTAGATCAGGGTAATTTTCTCATTTCGACACTGAGAAATTAATTGTTATTTACCTTCGAATGTAAATAACTGCTAATAAGCTAATTTATTTATTTATATTTTTCTAGAATATTTTACTTGTATGGTTAAAGTTATGTACAATTTGTTATATTATCAAATTGTTGTACAATTATGTGTTACCCTGACTGACCTCGAATGTGATTATATTTTGGATAATTTTATTGCCTCACCAACAGTGGAAAATAATTTATTTAGCCGTCGTAATTCGATGCGATCACCAAATATGTCGTATTTGGGACAGGCAATAGCTTTAGTATTGAAAAACACCAACCGTTTATCGCACCTCAGGCGAGATAGTTTACCTTCTACATCGGCTGCCGCCTCTGCCGCTCTTAGTGGTAGTAATGGTCCTAAAGATGGATCTATGGCGGGTGTAGAAGTAAATCTTAAATCAATGGAAACCCAATTACAGACCCTCTGTTTACAATACTTGCGTATAGCAGCTTTGTTGCGTCAACATTTATATAGACATGAAATGCCAGAAATATTAGCGCCAGGGCTGGAATTTGTGCGTCTAGTTTACTATCTCGAATTAGTAACCGATTCAATGGATTGGGATTGCTTTAATGCTTCCAAAGGATTATGCTTTATACCTGGTACCGAAGAGTCCCTGCCAAAATTCTGGTGTGAACAACTTATGAATATAAGACCGCCAACTGATTCAGTACGAGAATTGGTTTTGCTCAATCAACATTCTGCCTGGCAGCAACCAAAATTGTTGGAATTACCTAGAGAATATGAAAGATTATTTACGGTAGGCGAAATTTGTTTTTGAATAAAAAACTATAAATCTATTGATTTGTTTTAAATTCTTATTTAAGTATTACCACGAACGTCCCTGTTTAAATTGCTACAAAGTTCCAAAAGAAAGTTCAATTTGCTTGCTTTGTGGGACTATAGTATGCCTCAAACAAAATTGTTGTGCCGAAAATGAATGCTGCGAAGCTGTCAGAGTAAGTACTTTAGTAATAAAATAGTGAAATAAGATAATATCACTTAATATTAGCTCTGGTTATTTACTCGTGCTTTCACAGTAACGAGGAAATAATATAATAATTTTAAATATTACTCTCGCAAATGCTCAAATGCTATACTAGTGACAACTATTCACACTAAAGTAGTGCCATAAAAGGTATATGCGATTACTCAATTGGAACTGATTACGCTCTGAAACTTAAAATTGGCATCAAAATTAAATTCCCATTAACTGAGCTTAACTTCCTGTAAAAACAAAATTTTATGATTCGAAACTAAATCGATCCAATGTGAACTGTATGTAACCAACAAAACAAAGAAACAACGAAATCCATAAAACAATGTAAACGTGAATTGGCTTGAAACATGATTCTAATAATAAATTTCACATTAAGGGAGGGCTCCGTTTCCGTATCTTTTTACTAACAAAATTGCAATAACAAAAAAAACACATTTTAATAGTTTTTAGTTTACTTGAACGTGTTTGTGAAAGCAAACGACTACTCGAATTAGCGGTAAAATCTATGCAACCTTGCTCAATAGTAAATCTCTTGATATATGGGCTCACAAATCCTTCCGATTAACAAGACATCTTCATGCGCCTGCTCAAAAATATTTTAATTAAAACATCTTTTCTTGAAGGCGGCTCCTATCGCATGTCATTTGTTTGTTAGTCTAAAGCAAAAGCATTAATATATTATTTTAACCGCAAAGTCTATCCGTTTTTTTAACAGCATTGTTTAGGCATTAGTTTTGCTTTTTTAATAATAGTTGTCCCTTGCAATTACTATCAAAATTTTTAAAATATACTTATAATAAATAAATTTCATTTTGATGCTCTCTTCTATTTATTTTTAGCATACAATTTCATGCGGTGGTGGCATTGGTATATTTTTGGTAGTTACATCAACCTATATTATTGTTATACGTGGCAGACGAGCATGCCTGTGGGGTTCACTCTACTTAGATGATTTTGATGAAGAAGATCGTGATTTGAAGTAAATGTTTGACTTTTCGTTATTGAATAACAATTTGCTTATTTGAAAATCATTTTTGTTTGTTACAGACGCGGAAAACCATTATATCTTAGTAGAGATCGTTTTAATTTATTAGAATCTCAGTGGTTGTCCCATAAATTTGCCCATACAAAGCATACGTGGGTATTTCATAGAGATTTATTGTGAAATATGCAAGATTTGTTACGTAACATTCAAGACATGATGATAGTTGAAATTTAAACAATTTAAAAAATTAAACAAACGATAAATATATATATTTATATATATAATAAAATATATTATTATATTTCCTTCTTCCCCTAAATAATATACATATATAGCATATAATTTAAATAAAATATTAGTTTATAAATAATAAATTGATATTAATTTATAAATATGTATTTTTAAAATGAACTAACTAAAAATACAATAGTTATTGCTTAATACAAAAAAAAGAAGAAAAAAAAATCATAGAAATAAAAAAATTAATTTAAAACTTCCTCAAAAACTATACTTTTATTTACTATTATTTTAAAAATATCTAAAAAAAATAATTTTTTTTATCGATACTAATTACTATCATTTAAAAAAACTGTACAAAATAAGGTTTAAATAAAAAAAAATTTAATTAATTTTTAAATTTTCTTTAACAATTCTTTCCATTGGTTTTTTGTTTTTTTATTTTTTTTTTAATTAAATTTGCTTATTTTGTTTTTGTACTATCAGTTTTTTATATTGTAAAGTTGTAAAAGTAAAAAATTCCGCCACCGTTTTGTTTTTGTGTTACCAGTTCACTTTTTGTGTTCCAATCTCTAATTACTTCTTGTTATTACATCTCTGAAACCTATAGGAAAAATCTAAGAAAATTTCACTAATCTGCATTTCAACACTGAAAATTAGAAATAAGATGAGCAAGCATCGCACAATATAACTCACGGTTTTTTAATATAATAATAGCAGTACGAATTGCACTAACCCTTGATAAATTACGGACCTCACAATGCTAATCTTGATTTTTTTCGTACTGGCAACACAATAATACATTTATACAATCTGGCATCTAAAAAGTCAACAAATTGCTTATTCGAATCACCCTGTTCAATCAGTCAGGTCTAAGCACCGTTATCTGGCTGTCGAAAAATAAAGAAAATTCATTCTTTAGTTATTTTTTGTTCTAATATAATTTACGTTGATTGTAAATTATTATGGACCAAAACTTTCCATTTGTAACAAGACAAGATATTTTAAATTTTCCATTTCCCTACAAACTGTGGTTAGTAGTAAATTTAGAATACTGTGATTTTCTGCGCTGGAATCGTGACGGCACAGTCATACTATTAGATTTAGTTGCACTCGAGGATTACCTTAATTCGACGCGTTCCATATTTAAAATAAAAAATAGTTCTAGTTTTTTAAAGCACTTAGAAGAATTTAAATTTGATCGATTAAACTCAACACCAGAAGCCGAAGAGGATTTGTTATTACAATATAAAAATGAAAACTTTCAACGTCATCGTTTAGACTTGCTGGCGAAAATACGAAGACACACTTATCAATTGATAGGTCAGACACCAGCGCATAACTTAGAAGAGAATGAAGGAACTTCAGCTAATTATAGTGATAAGGTATATGAACAATGCACAAGCATTCCGAAACGTGTTTCAGAAAGAATGTTGGGTGATCTGTGTTTTATGTTTCATGGCGGTCTTTCGAAAATCAAACGAAGTCGCCTGCTGTTTCAAACATTACTTCACTTCAACAATGAAAAGCGTATACTAAAACGAAAGCTTGACGCATCTGAATCAGCCCAAAGCTATAAATTAAAACCAGATATTTCGATGCGTTCAGCAGTTGGAGCTTCAATAGCCGAAGATGATCAAGTTATAGAACTACCAGTGGAACTGTTTGAAAATCCGCATGACTCTGTTTTAAATTTAGGCGATGAATTTCTTCCTGAGTATGCAGGTTACTATGGCAACTGCAGTAAAGATCAAATTATTCATTTCTTTGGAGAATATTTACCAATGTATGAAGATGGTTCAATGGAAGTGAAAAAAATTGTGACGGATAACAAGTAAGTTGAAATTTTAATTTTGCTAACTCTTCAATATGTTAATTGCTACTTAGAAATACTTAAAATTATTTTTTTTAATAAATGCAGGATACATAATTTTAAAATGATTCGAAGCAAAATGTAATTAGTAATTCTATAAACTGTAGTTCGTTGATGTGACATATTTGCCAAAATTGATCCAGTTTGATTAACTAAATCAATCATTGGTAAAAAACAAACGTTTCAAATATAATGTCTTACAATAAAATTATGAAACACTCAATTTTTTAATAAGTAATTTTCTGGCCATTTTATTTATCTGGACGAATTTTAATACCTGTCTCTGTCAGTGTATTACCACTTTATAAATCGAATATAGAAAATTTTTCTTTTCATATAAAGACAATAAAACCTAAATGCACAAAAAGAAAGTGCTATTTGTATTTCGTAAACCAAACATAATGTCTTACAATAAAATTATGAAACACTCAATTTTTTAATAAGTAATTTTCTGGCCATTTTATTTATCTGGACGAATTTTAATACCTGTCTCTGTCAGTGTATTACCACTTTATAAATCAAATATAGAAAATTTTCCTTTTCATATAAAGACGATAAAACCTAAATGCACAAAAAGAAAGTGCTATTTGTATGAATAAAATATATTCAGATTTTATAAATTTTTTATTTTCAATTTTAAAAATAATAATTCTTTTTTAAATATTCTTATATATTCATTTTAGTAATGCGAGTGCTGCAAACTCATTTTCTATAAAAACGGAAACAAATATAACGCCGTACTATTCGCCTAATACAACAAAATCTAACGAAATAATATCAACTCCTGTGGCGTCGAATCCTATGTACAATTTGAATTTCTCTTCTAACCTAGAACCTATTTTTATTACCAATGAAAACACGGAAAATATCAGTTTGAATAATATTAACAATAGTGATTTTACCGTAACTCATTTAAATTCAAGCAGTTTATGCAACGACGATGATATATCAATGGAAGAATTTCTTAAATTTAAGGATTCACATAGTGAAAGTCTTTCAGTTAATTGTCAACAAGTAACTAGTATAGATAATGCATTTGCCGAATACAACTCCTATCCACAAGAACAAGAAAATACGAAGACGTATCCGCAAATGCCAACGTCGTTTCAAATGGAACTTAACGAGGACGTTAAAGAAAATGAAGCAAATTTTCGTAACTTCTTTAGTCAGTACAGAGCTTCATTAAACCTGCTGTATGATCGTCAGTAAAATGTTAGACGGTTTTATTCGTTATTGAATAGAACATCGTTTTTATTCATTATTTTGCGATGATTAATTCAAAGCAATAAAGATTTATATATTTATTGTCTATTGCACGTATCAATATATCATATCTATAAATGATTTATTGTTTAAATTTTTTACTTTAAATTCTTGTATTTTATGTTGACTTAGAAATAATTAAATGACATTGTTTTTATTTATTTTCATTTTTTAATATAAGAAAATGCGATCTTGCATATGGAAGTAATTTCCTAATCTGTGTGGCATTTATAAATGTTTAGTACTGTCCTGTTCTTAACGTTTACGTTTATGCGGCACCCTGTTATGAAATTATATACAAAGTTATTTCCGGGCGGCATGTTTTTAAGAATTTTATTGAAAATATGGGTTGATTTTTTTAACCAATTATTTGCATTCCAATAATTCTCAAAAAATAACGTCTCCTTTATTTTTCTGTATATTCTGTAGATTTATTTTCAAACGAACTTTTAAGATTATTTGTTATTCAACTATTTGCAGCTAATTTAATTAAATAGTATTTAATCTAATAAAATTGTGTTTAAAACACAAACATGAAAAAATTAACAAGCAGCGCGTGCTTTTTGTTTGTTAATCTGTTTATTTACAGCCGATATACATTTAGCCATGGTAGGAGATGCTCTTGACACAACATCCGTCATGTAATAATCAGGCAAATCCTTCAATTTAATATCGATTTTCGTATTGTCAATTGATTTTGCCTGCAATTAGTAATAAAAAGATGTTTTATTTATGATTTTTAAATGTTTAGTTAAAATTTACCGCAGCTACTTGATCTGCTAGACCATGGAAAATTGCTGGCTCTAATTTACCATGCCGAGTTAAATGAGGAGCAATATCTTCGACGCGGTTTCTTAGTTCATCCAAAGTGTCATAGGGGAGTGGAGTTCCTAGAAGCGATATATTTGGAAAAGTTGTGTTAATTTAAATTGAATTTAATTTAATATTCTTCAACTTATTTATTATTTTACTTAAATCTTCTACAGTTATTGAGATTCTCAGAACAACACCGAATTTTTCGTTCAATATCTTTAACACTATTTAAATGTAAATAAAACCATAAAAGCTTCAGAATTGAACTTTTTTAAAAAATTTCTTATAAAACTAAAGCCCGTAATTAGAAATTAAATTTACGATTGTTGCGGTAAAACCTGTTTTGGACTTTTCTTTAACCTCAAATTTAATGACAAGTCAACGAATTGATCATCCGGATGTTGATCGGTATTTTTTCAACTTAAGACTAGATAAAAGTTGTCGTACGGTCCACAAAATCTTAACTTGTGCATTTTGTAACATAATAGTGAGCCTTGATATGGATATTTAATTCAATTAAAACTAAAAAAAAATGTTTGCTATTTTATCCAACGTTAAATTAAATTATTCACAACCAGCGAGAACGAACATGTGTTAAATTTACGTAAGTACTCCTTTGGAATTTTGTGTGTATTCTTTTTTTACTTTACTAAACACACTTTAATTCTACTTACACCCTCTCAGTCACGTTAATATTTTTTTACCCGCACTCATGCACGCTTACGTAAGTCCATGTAATATTTTTTCCAATTACTTCTTTAATTACTTGAAATGTTCTATTGAAATCTATTTAAAACTTACCAAGTACTTCCGAAAGGGCACGTAATATCTTCCAGTCTTCGCGAGCCATACCTGGTGGCGATACGGCAGCCAACGTTTGTTGGGAGCGACCTTCAGTATTAACATATGTAGCCTGTTTTTCGGTGTAGGCAGCACCAGGTAACACAGCATCAGCAATGGATGCGCCATTATCACCGTGGTGGCCAATATAAACGATGAAACAATCCTGTGGCAATTGCTCGCGGCTAATTTTACTAGCATCAGCACCCAACAGGAACAAAACCTTAGGTTTGGCTTTAATAGCGTTTTGAACACCGGGCTGGTAGCCAATATCATAAGCTCCATTTTGGGCAGCATTCATTTGTAAAACATTTAGAGCATTCCAGTTCTGAAATGTAAATGATGTATTTATTTTATTAATTTATAAAAGTTTTTTGGTGAACAATTAAAAAAGCTTACAGGTTTGTTTAGTTTCTTGCAGTAAGCTGATACTGTAGCCAAGATCCCAGATCCATCTGCACGTTCAAGGACGTCAGCGCCAATAATAATAGCGGGTTTTTTAGCTCCCTCCAAAACCTTAGAGAAGGTGTGAGAGCCTGAACAGACTTGAGTAATCAGACCAGCATCTTCGCCCAAATTATCATGTTTATAAGAGAGATCTACTTTGGGACCAATAGATGCGATTTCTAGTTCATTGTGAACATAGGCTTTGCGAAGGCGGGTATTGACTAAGGGAGCTTCGTAACGTGGATTGGTGCCTATTAATAAAACTGCATTTGCTTCCTCCAAAGCTTTTTGCAAAAAACAAAAATAGATCAGTAACTAATTGAGTATTTTTAATAGATTTTAAGGAATTTCTTACCAGCGATTGAGGTATTACAAACATAGTTAGAACGCAAATCAGTTCCAGCGCCATTAGTTGCAAAACCTTGCTCAGTGCACAAAACTTCAGCTCCATTACGATTTAGCAAATCCTTAAGGGCAACCATTGCTTCAACGTCGGCCAATTGACCGGCAACAGCAGCTACAGCTCCTTTTGCATTTTTCAAAGCTCTAGCAACTGAAATAAGAGCTCCTTCCCATTCGACAGCTTGCAGTTCACCATTTGGCATGCGAACCATAGGTGCTACTAAACGTTGCCGTTTTAAACCGTCACAAGAAAATCTGGACTTATCAGCCAACCATTCTTCATTAACGTCTTCATTTTCTCGAGGTAAAATACGCAATACTTCATTGGTACGAGTGCTTACAACAATATTGCTGCCAACAGCATCTAAAACATCAATGCTACTAATTTTACGAATTTCCCAGGGACGTGCAACAAAGCTAAATGAATGTAATATTAATAAGTTTAATATAACGTACAATTACCTTAACACAATCTATCAGAAAGCGCATACAATGAATATTTTTCAAATTTATACTAAAAAAATAATGTAAGGTTAAACGTAGCTACATTGGCTTCTATTTATTTAATGTATCCTATAAAATTCTATGTATATTTTTTATTTAAAAATAAAGGTACTTGCAAAACTAAAGAAATTGTTAGAAATTTTATTGACGAACCATAGCACAAAATAAAAAAGATATTAAAAATTAATCTATAAAACTTCTAAGCTACATATTCGATTGTCGCGCAACAAAATATTGTTCGAAGATAGAATGTTTTAGCACAAGCTAATTAGTTCAAAATCGATATTTTTCAGAACATACAACTTTGTAAACGTTATTCAATTTTAGTTCCTTAACTTACATTAACCGATTTGAATGAATTTCTTTAAAATGTCGTTGTCCGTCTCAGACTTATTCGAATTCTTCCAATATTATATTATAATCAAACGTTCTACTCGTTGCCATCTTTATTCAGCAAATAAAATTGCGTCTGTTGGGAATATTTACAGGCGTATATAAGAAGACCATATCTTAGGGACTCACCTATAAGGTTTATTGGTCAAAGCACCAACTGGACATAGATCTATGACATTTCCAGACAACTCTGTCAAAAATAATTTTTCCACATATGTTCCAATTTGCATATCATTGCCACGGCCAGTTGTACCCAAATCATCAACACCGGCAATTTCTGAAGCAAAACGAACGCAACGAGTACAATGAATGCATCGAGTCATTATTGTTTTAACCAACGGGCCAATATCCTTATCTTCAACAGCGCTAAAAAAAATTGAATACTATATTAAAAAAAATGATTTGTCTGTTCAGACATTACCGCTTTCCAGTGTGGTTGATATCGGTGAAACGTGAACGATCTGATCCAAAAGCCATAGCTTGATCTTGTAAATCGCATTCACCACCTTGATCACAAATTGGGCAATCCAATGGATGGTTCATAAGTAAAAATTCCATAACACCTTCACGAGCCTTGCGAGTCATTTCGGAATTTGTTTTAATACGCCACCCCTTCATGACCGGCATTGCACATGCTGCCACAGGTTTGGGACTCTTCTCTACCTCTACCAAACACATACGACAATTACCAGCTACAGCTAAACGTTCGTGATAACAAAATCGTGGAATCTCTACACCAATCATTGCAGCTGCCTACAATATTAATTGATTTGACAGTGGAAAAATCAATACTTGTCGCAAATCATTTATATTATATGCATACCTGTAATACTGTAGTACCGGGAAGTACTTTAACAGGAATATCATCGACAAACACTTCAATCTTCTCGGGAGCTTTAGCTGGCGTCTGGGCAAGAGCAGCGCTTGTACGCACCGCTTTACTGGCGATTTGATGAGTGGGTGAGCCCAGAGTACCCAAAGCCTTAACAAGCGGTGCACGAATCATATTTCTCTGTAATTATATTAAAAATACTAAGATTTCTTCAACCATTTTACTAATTACATAAGTACCAGAAAATATACAATTTCTTACTACAAACTTTAATGCCAATGTTTTTCTTTTGTTGTAATATATAGTTTTTTATATAATTTTGTTTGTTTATAATAAAAAATATTGATTTTGTCCAAGTATTGTTCTATTAACTTACTTAAAATATCAAAATATATAGGAGCAGCCGAATAAAACACAGTGGATAATTTTTCTTATTTGACATTTAATACGGTGTCTAAAGTATGTGCTGCCAAGTACATTCATTTAACTCTAATTTCTACCAACTTAATTCAGTCACAGTAATTTAATAACCTAAAATCGATTGGTACCATACTATTCCAAGTTTAGTATAAATTCTTGAGGTACGTAACAAAGATCATAAATCCAATTTAAAAGTTTTTAAAATTTTTTTTATTGAACACTATTCTGTGTATTAAAACCCATATGTTTTCTTGCATAGCAATCACACCCAAAAGGTTTTGGAAGTGTTTTTCTTAAGGAGAAATATCGCCAGGTCTTTCGTGATCGCATCTTCCTTGAATAGTTATTTGTGTACATTAAAAAGTATTTTGAATTATTAAAAAAATTTTTGAATTAAAATTGCATTTAATTGCCACGAAAATTTTAGTTCCGGAATGACATAGGAAAGATCCCATTAAATTAAAGGTCCAGTCTTTTATTATGGTTCATCGTTTGCTATTAAAGCATAAAACTTTTCTATTTCAAAAAAATTCTTTACGCAGTTCGACATTTTCAGTTACGGCGAAAATCAATGAATTCATCACTGCCATGTGAATTTATCATGGCCTGAATTAGCGACAAAATCAATTTGCTTTTGCAAAATTTTCTTTAGTTGTCATATTCTCAGAACGAGCTGTTGTGGGCTCGCCTAGATGTGGGACTTTGTACTTGACTTCTTGCGAATAACTAGTATTCAATTCGACTTGGACTTTCTTAAACGTAATATAGATAACACCATTTTTGAAATTCTATTTTGAAGGGAATTCGCAGTGCGTTTTTGCCATTTTTTTAAATAAGAATCTGAACTTCTCTGAGGTAACTCAAGCTGACAATAACGCCGTTACAACATATTTTCTTCGGCCTTGTTTTTTTGTTGGATACTACCCCCAAACAAATGAAAAGTTATATGTGTACATATAAACAAGAAATTTATATAAATTAAGATTTCCTAAAGAATATGGCTCAATATATTCAAAATGACAACCAAAATAAACAAGATAAAATTAGTGCAATAGATAATAACGTAAATACATCAGCTGCAGAAGAATGTAATTATTCAAGAGATTCATGTTATAATGTAAAAAACGAAATTGAAAATTGTTCGGAAGATTCACGTCAGACGGAAGAAACTAGTACAAAAGAAGATTCTAATATGATTTATGCTGATAACTTGACCGAAGAGGATTTAGAATGTAATGTTATGGACTTACTACAAATTGAATGTAATGAAGACTTTTCTGATTCAAAGAAAACGAACAATCGTATATCATTTAGTACCAGGAAAAAAGTTTACCCAATTGAATACAGATGTGCTATTTGCAAAAAGGTCTTTGAATTTTTTGTTTTTCTTAACATAATCTAAATAGCTTTCTTTTAGGAATTTCATTGTCAAAGAGTTTTAGCGAAACATGCCCAAGAAGCTCATCCTAATAAAAGGGCATTAAAATGTCTGCATTGTCGTGCTTTATTTTCTAAATTCAAGTCAGTTACAGCTCATTTTAGAAGAAGTCATACGGAGCCGAATAATCAACCTTTGAATGTGCAGGATAATAATAGTGTGAGCGTAGCAAATAACATAAATGATATCAGTGATGATTTCATATCAAATAGAAAGGGAAAAACTTACCCGGTTGAAAATAAATGTGCTGTTTGTTATAGGGTATTTAAAACAACACGAGAGAAGTAGTAAAAACGATGTAATTAAGTTTATTTTCAGAGATTCGCTATCCAAAGGGAACTGGTTAAACATATACAAGAGGTTCACCCTGATGCAAAAGCATTTAAATGTCTTTATTGTCCGACAGTATTTTCAAAACTGAAATCTGTAACTACTCACTACAAGAGAAGTCATTCCAAATTAACAAAGACTATTATTTGTGAGTACTGCAATAAGGCATTTTTTACTCGATTTCTATTGGAACGACACAGACGGGCACATACAGAACATCGTCCGTTCGCCTGCAACCAGTGTGAAAAGGCTTACAAATATAAAAGGAATTTACTGGTACATTTCAAAACGCATGAGAAAAATGGAGAATCTTTTAACTTTTTAAAACAGGATTATTCTGTGGATGAGTATTATCACAACGATAACCAAAAAGCAATTACTGGAGATGACTTCTGTAAGAACGATGAACAAGATATATTGACTGGAGATGAGTATTGCGAAAATGACGAGCAAAATTATTCAACAGAAGATGAAAATTTCGAGAAAAACGAACCATATTTGTTAAGCAAAAACGATGAAGACGGAAAAAAAGCTTTCGAACTTGCGCCACCTGAAGAGGTTTATAAGAAGAAAAACAATTTTAGATCCAGTGAAAAAACTCACTGGACAAATTATGAGTTAACAGAAACCATTACTTTGGATGATTCATCTGCAAATGAAGAAGATATGATTAACGTTAATAATAGCACTTATTTTATAATATATGAATTAAACACAGACTCAGAACATTTTGAGGATTTAGGACAAGAAGAATTTGGCACAGGAAATTACTCAGATGAGTATGATTGGGAGGATTACGATTTTGATCCAGCAAATGTACAAATATCAACCGAACTGCAACAAAACGAATGTGGTGTCTGTATGAAGAAATTCAAATGTCAGCAGTCAGTTGCCAAACATTTGCAACGCTGCCATGCGGAAATCGAATTTTTCAAATGTCCTTATTGTGATGACAATTTTTATAGCTTAGACACATTATCACTGCATATTACAATTAAAAAGCATCCACAAAAAAGAAATGTGTGCGAAATGTGCTTAAAGTCTTTTGAACGGAAAAGTGATTTGACACGTCACATTAGAATTCACACTGATGAGAGACCATATTCTTGCGATATATGTAATAAAAAATTTACCCAAACCAGTCAATTAAAACGTCACAAAGAAGTAAATCATGAGATCGGCAAGCAGCCACTTAAGTTTTCCTGTGACGTTTGTCAAAGAAGCTTCTTGCATGAGATAACACTTAAACGTCACTTGAGTACACATACAAGAAAAATTGACTTTCCCTGCTCTATGTGTTCAAAAACATTCAAAACTAGACATGATTGGCAACGACATCAAGAAACTCATAGTTCAAGAAAATATTTAACATGTGATTATTGTTTGCAATCCTTTAACAATTCACAAATTTTAAATCTTCACTTAAAGGGTCATACGGGGGAACGCAAATATTTATGTACAACTTGCGGCAAAACCTATAAAGAAAAAAGTCATTTGGTGAATCACCAAAAGGCTCATACAACTGGATTATCAGTTAAATCACCAGAAAATATTTAAAATAAATAAATTAAAACTTTGTTAAAGATAAGTATTGATAGAATCTTTAAGAATAACTTTAAATGTAGCACGAATACAAATATTTATTTTAAAAATGTTCATACTGTTTTATTAAACACAATGGTTTCTTCCATAGTAAACATTTAAATATTCATATAGAAGGCTGACGACATGTACTTTACATTAGTACACGTATGTACATGTCGTGTTAAAAAATTGAAACATTTTTTGTGTATACGTCAAATGACAGTCGCTGACAAAATTTTAAGTTTTAATTAGATCATGTTTTATTTTTATCTTACACAGTATTTGAGTCATAATCTATGGTATCTAATATCAGCCGTATCCACAGTATCTGATATCAGGTTATGCACCTACGACATAGATTATGACTAGATAGTACCATCTGTGTTTGCCTTTTACGAAGTGTATTTCTAGTTATCCTTAACCTAGTTTTAGTTTCGGAAATTCTTATAATTTATCACCAGCCACACAAATAAATCACACATCTATGTAAGGCTCTGTAAACAAAAAAAGTTTTTCTTATAGGAATGTAATTAACTTTCAATTTTCAGGAACACTTATCATTCAGAATACTATTCTTGTCGTTTTTCAACTAGCCACATAAAAATTACACATCTACGTAAGGCTCTGTAAACAAAAACAGAGTTTTTTATAGGAATGTAATTTACTTTCTATTTTGAGACACACTTACCAATCAGAGTACTATTCTTATCGCTTGCCACCAGCCACACAAGTAATTTCCACATCTAAGTATGTAAGTAAGTGACTGTAAACAAAAAGCAAATTTTATTATTAACAAACTAATGAACATTTCAATTGCAGTTAATACTTACCAATTTGTTTTCAGTTCTGCTTATTTTCCTGTAGCCGCCGATGCTCACAGTTTGCCTTCAAATAATCCAATTTAATTTAATCATTTTAAAGTTTTAAACAAAATTTAAGAAATTTATAAAATTTGCCAACAAATATTTTTCATTTATTTTATGTTTATTTTTGTATTTTGTAGCTGTCAAATATATTTTTGTTTAGGGGTGGGTACGTATTGTATGCATCGCTGCTTGCTTTTTCTCATTGTTTTTTAGGATGCCACTCTATATCCGCTCTCTTCAATAAAGGGGTTAATTGCAAATGTTAAGTGAATATTTTATAAGTCAATGCTAAGGAATGTGGTTTATTTGTGCCTACGATTCATCGAAAAATTTATATTCTCAAGTCGATTGTACAGCAACGAAATCAAATATATGTATGTATACTTTTAAATTCATAAATCATACATATGTAAAAAACGTATCGCCTGAAAACAGCTTTAATAAGAAACTGAGTTTGCAAAATTCTGAACCCTCTTTTTTTAAAACGTGAACGCTAACTGCTTGGACGTCGTAGAATAAACTGCAGCAATTGTTCAATCATGAAATGTTTACTTTAAGAAAATTAATTTTTTGGAAGAAGAATTTCAGGCAATGGATTGAACAAAACTACGCAAACTGATTTTTTGGTTTTTGGCTTTACATACATGTATGTATGTAATGTGGTCTCGTGACCACACTGTCTTAGGCTCACTTTTAAGGCATTGTGTGGAGGAGCAAGGAGTTTCCATTTGGCTTTAATAAATAAAATAAATAATTTTTTCCTTGAGTTAAATCATAACCATTAGGTTGAGTGTGGATAAATCATGTAAAAGGTGGTATCATTCGTCGCAGAAAATACCAGACTCCATACAAAAAAATCTGCTTCAATTTTTGAAGTTTGATATTTCCAGCAACAACGAATATCAAAGAACTCGCCACAGATATCACCTGGTACATGGTTATTATAAATATAACTTCCTGCTAAACTTTACGTCCGAGTACAACATTTTATTGATGTTCTGTGGTTGAACATGTCAAAAGCAAAGAGAAATGAGGAACAATTGTTTGGCAAGCAAAATAAATGTACATCGTTTACATCAAACATTTTTAAATAAGTTTGTTTCATTGAGTCATTAAGTTTAATTTGTAAATTTATGTTGCTTAGCTCACTACGATTAAAATATTCTCGATTTATTTCGCTTCAAAATAACCTTGAGGTAATTTGAATGCATTCTTTTGTCTGGTCAGTAATTTCAGAAAAAAAATATCTTTGAAACTAAGAAATCCCTTAAAGAGTTACATTTTTATGTTTAAAATTGTAGCGAACATTTATTTTTCTCTTCGGTAAACAGAAGATTCTCCTTATATTGCAGGTAAATGGTAAAACATATATTTTTACTTAACACAGAGCAGTGTTTAAACATGATTTGTTGCAACCTTTTTGAATTGTTAACCCTTAAAACATCATGGCAGAAATTTGTTTTATTTTATTAAAAATAATTGACAAATCTGGCAGCGTCGTGTGAAGATAAAAAGAAGAAGCACACTTGAGGTGTTTACAAACAAATGATCAGCAGTTAAAAATTCGGACTAGTTTTGTAAAATTTAGAAAACAAAAAAAAATTAAATAATTTTTGTAATAAAATAACGGAAACTAAAACTTAGAATGAGCACCGATATGCGCAAAATAACATATTATGAAAATATATTGGAATTTAAAGAAAAAACTAAAGAGCAGTTGAACTTGAGTGAAGTAAACAACTGGGAATTATGCAGAACATGCTTGATAGATACCAGTGAAGATGATGTACACATAGAAAAGATGAGTGTCATGGATCTAATGCAAGGAAGTTTTCTTAACATAAAAGAAATGCTATATGAAATAACAAACATACAAGTACGTAAAAATAGGCAATACAAATAATTGATTATACAACATAATTATTTTTAAGTTACAGATAACTTCAACTGAGGACCTTCCCGTGAAAGTGTGCAAAGAATGTTTTAGCAAGATAACAGCATTATATTATTTTTCTATACAAGTACGTAAAGCTGAAAATATATTAAGAAAACTAGGCAGCAAGTTCAAAAGCTATCAGGATGAGCCAGCACCGTTTGAATCTGAAAGCAATATTGCAGAAAATGAATTGCCGGAAGATAGCGACATAATTCAAATCGAAGAAGTTTGTGACTATTCTCAAGATGTTGAAAGTTTTGAGAATATAGAAGACAATAAAATGCATGAAAATAAAACTGTTTCAAAAGAAACGGAAAATTATGAAGAAATCAAAGAAATAGCAGAGCTTTTTGAGGAAATTTCTGAAATTGAAGCGCAATTATTGAAAACCGAAGAAATTGAAGAAATTCATACTGATTCGAAAACCAGGTTTAGTGATGAAGCAGGCGACTTGGAAAACGATTTGTTTCACGGACCAGAGACAAGTGATATTAATGATAATGAGGAAATTTCATCAGCTATTATAACTACTACAATAACTGAACAAAGTAATAAAACTGAGTTAAAGAAACGTAAAAAGAGAACTGAAAATGATGCACCAACGTCTGGGTATAAACACAAACAGCCGCGCGTTACAAGTCCGTTATTAAATGACTTTACTTGCGCCATATGCCATAATGTAATTAATAATGAATTTTTTGTTTTATCATTTATGGCTTTTGAATATTTACGCAAATACGGTGTTAAATTTTCTTACAGTGTTATGACCGTCAACAAGATCTTGTCCATCACGTTCGAGAAACACATCCTAACTCAAAAGCTTATAGGTGCCGTGTTTGTGGAAATCTTTTTTCGCATATACAATCACTATCCCGTCATATGAATACCCATAAAGAGTCCGTAGTATTAAACGAGTGTCACATTTGTTCTAAACTCTTTATGCGTCTTGCCGACTTAAAACGCCACTTGAGAATACATACAGGGGAACGACCTTATGTTTGTTCAATTTGCAACAAAAGGTTCCAGCAGCAATTTGAATTGAAATGTCATAAAGAAAAGCACTTGAATGGAAACATGGAATTGCAGCCAAGAATATTTGAATGTACTCAATGTGAACATAATTATACATCTCGAGCAGGTTTGTATTTGCATAAGAGAAAACATCATAGACAACAAAATGATGATCATGAACTTTTGTACGACTGTTCGTTCTGCGAGGAATCCTTCCAATATCAATCTGACCTGAGGCGTCATACAAGGAAACACTTTTTAAAGAAAATAATAAATTGTTCTGAATGCGATAAAACTTTTACGTCGCCTAGCGCATTTTATTTGCACAAAAAAAAGCACCATAAAAGTGAGAGTAACACCGAAAAGGAATCGGAAAAAGAAAACGAAAATGAAAAAGAGGAGAATTATATATGCAAAGAAGAAGATGCAAACGAATAAGCATTACAGAGTCTAATATATATTAATTTATATACGTTTAAAAAATGAACTTTATAAAATTATAGCTTTTACTAAAAAATAAAAAGTCGTAAAATATTTTTTGTTTTGAGTTTATTTGCTTATTTTAATACGGACGTTATAAACGTGATTACGTACATGTATTATTTTTTAATTTAAGGTTATATAGGAAGGATAGATATGAATTGTGGTGCAAGTACCTATTAACCAAATTGATTGTGAATATCTTGTGCGTACATAAATTAGAATATGATTGTGCATTGTTCCAAAGTTTTTTTTTTGACTGCTGAGCAAATTAAAAGACAGTGTGCGTCGCTGTATTTCTAATAGAACACATAATTTGTTGTCTGCGTGTTTGTGAGAAAAAATGCTGGAAATCGGGCGTTTGACAAATAATATCAATAGCGAATGAGAATTTCACTTTATTTTAAATATGCAGCTTAACGTTTTTATTATGACAATCAATACTTATAAAATTATTTTATTTATATTAATCAGTTAATAGAAGTCAGGTTTGCAAATCAAGAAATAAATTGCTAATAATAAACTAATGTAAAATACTTACAAAAAATTATTTGAATATATCTAAATCGTCCGTGCGCAAAAGCTGTGGTAACTCACTAAGTTTTTGTAAACACAAATGCTTTTTGTTTAAAATTTGATTACTTCTTGCAATACACTTAGAGTTCGAAAAAAACAAACCAATGGAAGTAATGTAAGCAAAAATAAGGTCAATATTGATTATTGGTATTTTGTTTAAGCTTTAATGCTTTTGTTTATTGATTTTTTTATTCGCTTCTCAGCTGGTCACAAAAATTGTTAGTTATAATACGCAGCATTTGCTTTTCTTTAATGGCGTTTAAGGTTCCCTGAAGATTTGAGTTGAGTATTTAATGAAATGGCCATAGGAATCAGCTTTAATATCAATAATCTGCTTTATGTTAAATAATTTGGCTTATTAGCACACTAAAAAATTAATTATGTACAATAATTACTTCCAAAAACCATTTTAAATTACATTTTTTTTAATACATATCTGAAGTCAGCAAGTTTTTTAATTTTAAATTGTTAATAGAAATTATTTGAGTTAATTAAAATTAAAAATAAGAGTTTAATGTTGTAATTTGCAAATATTCACTTTGTTTTTACACATTTTCGAAAATTTTCGTTTTTGATTTTTGCTTCAGTTATATATAACATGCTTTAAAAAGGATAGTTTTCAAATCGATCGACTTCTGTGACATATCTGATGATTATGTTATATGATATTAAAATAGGCTAACATTAAGTATCTTAGAATTTGGAATTTTGATGAATACCAAATTAACTTTCTAGAAGTGTATTTGCGTTCATTAAAATGTGGGCTTAAGAGTTCACTGATGCGTACATAACAAAAGAGTTTTATACATCACTTAGACCAATTTTAGAATTTGGTTCAGTAATATGGGACTCATAATATAAAGTGTATAGTAATCTTGTTGAATCGGTTAAGAAATAATTTGTTAATTTCCTCTTACGAGGTTTAACATGGCAGCCAGGAGTTCATCTTCAATCTTATCGTTGCAGACTAAGCTTAATCAGGCTACCAAGGCAGAAAAGTTGCAGAAAAATGCTTAAGCTATCTTTTGCAAATCAAATTAATTAATGGACAAATTGCAGCCGAAATCCTGATTTATAATAGCTGTTTCAATGTTTCATTTCGTTTAATTCGAAGTTATCAGTTATTTCGAAATAAATGTTCGAGTGCAGATGTAATAGTTTATATCAATTTATAGATTATTCTTTATCATACCATGTTTTAAAGCATAATATAAATATTTATTTGAACAAATAATTAAAATTTTAAGTAAAAAATACATATTATAGTTTGTAACGATAACATGCCATGAATAGTCTGCGGTAGGCAACTTTCACTTCAAACTTTGTTTTTTTGTTATGAAAGATTTTAATTACACAATTCATTCAAATGCTATATAGATAAACTATCGATCATGTCTTAAATAATTGTTTTTAGTATTTTTTATAATTTGTTATTGGAAATGTATTTTTCTTAAAATGACAAAAGTGAGAACAACCTTATAATTTATTATAATCATGGTTGATAGTTCCTTTTCCATAAAAGGCAAAAAAATACCAAAAAGTGAATGTTAAATTAACACAAATTTAAAAATATAAAAAGTTTGATTTATAGTTTAAGCTAATAGCCGATTAAAAATTTATTACTTTCTAATAAATATTAGTTTTGTTCAGTGTATATTTAAATATTTGTATAAAAAGTGTACCGTTTTAATTTTAAAATTATTAATTAATTAATTATTAGATAATTATTATCTATCGGAAGGGAAATTTAATATATTATTAAAATTTTTTATAATAAATAAGTATATATCTTCATATAGGTCTTTTTAATTAAATTAAACACATAAATTCAGCATTTCGCTTTCCCTTAGAAAGCTTCTTAATATTTATAAAACAAAAATAAAGAATATAACATGATGATAAAATTTAATGAATGATATAATGAAATCATTTTTCAACTAGTTTGTCCGATTTTATATAGAAAAACTGTTGAAGCTCTTGCTGACAAATTAATTCGGCTAAGTAAAGATAATTAAAAATAAATATAACCAGTCATTTGATATAATAGAGTAACTATTCCGCTATACATAGCCAAGGCTGGACTGTCCTTGAAGTTAAATGTTCGCTTATAATTTAATATTTATTCGAGTCTTTGATGGGCATTAATTCCTATAATAACAACAAATATCTTTACTTTATCCCAAAAAAATCATAGATAAGTAATATAAAATGTGCGCTATAAGTTGTAATGAGGGTGAGTAGTCTAAATACCATCATCTACCAAACATTGTGACCCATAAATGAAATAAAACAGATTAAAAATTTTATTCCTTTTTTACTTTCATAAGACTATTAATAAATATTTTAAGTATGGGCAGCCAGAGGGCTGTTAGGCTGTCTAGCCAGTCAGTCAGTTACTCATACAGGTAAGGCGTCAATATGCTGATGTCAAGATCTTCTTATAGAGATTTAATTTATATTTTCTTTATCGTTTTGTTACTATTGTTGATGTTGCTGCTTCTGCTGATGCAGTTGTAATTACTAAATATTATTCAAGCGGATGCATACGGGTAACGACAGACAGAATTATCGATCGATCTCCTGCTTGTATGATGATAATGTTACAATTCTGTTTCACACATATTCAACCGATTTATCGTAAGTAGTTATTTGTTGTATTAAAATTAAAAAAAAAAAACACGAGTCAGTCAATATGATTCTTGGTTCGCTGTTTTTTTTATTTTATTTTATTATAGTTTTTATTTTATATAGATTTTGTATAGATGTTTGTGGATTTTTTGTGTTGTTTTGAAACACGGGACATACTAATGTGCCGCACGCTCCAGACGTGTCGCCACAATTTGCCGCCAACTGGCGTCGGCGTCTTTTTTGTACTGGATAAAAAGGGGAAAATAATTTTTATTTTAAAAATAAACTCGGCAACAAGAGCAGAAACAAAAACAAAAAACAGAAAAAAAACAAAATGACAATGACAACAACAATTTTCACAGCATTTGAGACACTATAGGCAACAGCGATAATAGTTGTTTTAGCGACAACAAAAACAAAAACCTATACATATCAACAGCAAGTAAGCTAATGATGCGATTTATTATATTGTTGTTGTCACTGAAACAGCTTGCATTTCGGTTTTGTTTGCAACATCAGCATCGGCTGTTACAAGCAGAAGCCAGTATTACCAGTAGCAGTAGCAACATCATCAGTTTTTGTTGTTTTCATAAAAATAAGACATGATCTTTAAGGTCATTGATTTTGTGTACCCTTTAAATACAGGCGTACACGTGTGTGTAAAAAAATACAATAGTTGTTGAATTTTCTTTTTATGCCTCTTCAATAACAGATATATTTGTACATATATATGTTGCATTGAGACCTCTGTGTTGAGCAAAATTTTCGAGGTCAAAATTTTATGCAGGCAGAACTCTCTTTTTAATGTGATAATTTTCAACTGAAGATATTTTTCTTTAATATCATTTACGCCATGTAGATACCACAGTTCTCAAAAATAAAACAAAAATCAAACATTTAGAAATTTGACTATATAAAATTAATATTTACGTTTTAGATTTTGTAAAACAAACACCTTGAAGTCATAATTTTAATATAAAATCCTAGAAAATTAAAACCAGTTGCAACACTATAGTTAAATTAGACATAAATGGACTTTTTTAAATTAACTCTGTAAAGATAACTTTTAAAAACTTTCTCAAAGCCGTTGTTCCTCACAGGACTAAGGCCTTCGCATAAATTTGCCCTCAGGTAATTGAACAGATAACACAAGAAGAAAACAAGTAATAAAAAAAATGAATTAAATTTCACAAAAAATCGGATAAAAAAAACACTCTTATATTCATTAAATAACAAAACATTTAAAAAAAACATAAATTTCAAAAAAATTAAGATAAACTTCGCATAAAAATTATGATTTTGCAGGAAATTGGAATTAAAAAAGTAAAACTTCTCCAAAAAACAAAAAAACAGATTTTATAAAAAATATTAAAACCAATTTTGTAATGAATCAGACATATAAAATTTTAAACAAAATCAAAATTTCGCTATGATAACAAGAATATTAATGATAACATTAACAAAATAACTCATAAGACAAAGCATTGAGATCAATAGGTTTTTAAAACATTCAAACCTATATTTTTGCCCACCCATGTATTGATGAATGTGATGACAACAACGACGATTTGCAAATTGTTTGCTTTGGTTTTGGTGTCCAAGAGAGTTCTTAGAAACTAAGATCATTTTAAAACCGATTGCAGTTAAAAAATAAGTTATCATAAAATTTAACAAGTCATTCCCTCATTGAAAAGTTTAAAAAAGGGGCATGTTTTTGACCATGCAATAATGTAATTATTCCGTGACCTTGGCAACCGCAAACATTTTTTGATTGTTGCTTGGATTTTATAATGAAAGACATTAATATTTAATAGTAAATATATGTAAAACAATGTAATGGTACGTTATTGTACAAGTGGTGCACTAGTACATACACTTACTCGTATAATTAAAATTAATTAACACAACATTGAAGATGCAGCAAAGATAAAAACCAGGCGCCTTTACATTTTATGCCAGAAATAAATTTTGCTTATTTAATAGACATTTGTTGGTATTAAATGAAGTTTTTTAACGCTTTCATTTGCATCTGAGACCTTTCCACAAAAAAGAAATTCAGTCTAATTTTAAAAGTTAGTACGAGAATTAAAAAACGTTGAAGCATTTAGGAAAATTGAAAATAACTTAAATACTTAAAAATTTTATCTTTATAAAAATTCCTGAAATTTTCCTAATTTCTTTTATCAAATGTTCATAGTTAAAAAATATAAAAAATATTTCTACCATCTCTAAAATTATGTGCAACGAAATTATGTGCGAAACATCGATAAATAATGTACCGATTTGTAAAATACTGGTCATAGCCCCTGTGCTACGCTACTCTCATATTAAAAACTTTTAAATAAAGATTTGTAAGTAAAAGTAAGTATGTGTGTGTATGTATTGTACATTTATTGTACATGTATGGTATGTAAAAACTGGTGGTCCCATTTAATCTATCACATTTCATTAACTTCCAGATTTTAGGGCGAGTAGTAACCAACATCAGCTCTACCTCTCAGCTTGAAAACGCAAGTAAAAGAGTGTGTAAAATTTAAGTTTTCTCGATAAAGGATAATAAATAATATTTTTTGTATGGCAAGTACACATGTCCAAGAATTTATTAAAAAACACACATTAGTCTTACAGCAACCTGTTCTATATTTCGAGAATGTCACTTTTGTAGATCTTTAGAAAGAATAATAAATGCATTGAATGAGAAAAAAATTTGTTACTGTTAGTTTTGGATCGAAAGATTCGTCGCCACGTTTGACTTCCTATGAGGTACAAACAAATATGAATGGTGTTTTAAAATCCTTTATTTAGCTTTTTAAGGTTTAATATGCTGGGACTATTTTTTTGGTTTTTTATTAAAAAAAAAAGCTTCTACTTTATAAATAGCACTTCTACTATAATGATAAGATTTACGAAAGATCTCATTTTCACGCTATAAATACAAATATTTAACACTGCAAAGAGTTAGAAAGAGTTTCCCAGATAGAGGCATATTAGATATTGTCTAATAATAAAAAATGTTAGCAAATAACCTGTGCTCTGTGATAAAAAGGCAAGTCGCCAATTATCAGTAAACAATCAGGAATAATGTATTTGAAGATAATTATGATTTACGTATCAAATTACCTTGATTTAACAAAAGCAGTTGAATAGTACAAAATATTTCTATTGTTTGCTGCAAAGTTTCTTCACTATATTACGCCATGTGTTATTATTCAATAAATTTTTAATACTTAATTGTAAAGCAATTTAGTACAAAGTATTATTAAAATCTTTTCTGCAACTAAAGTGAGAAGTTTTTGGCGTAATAATACGTTGTGAATAATTACAATATATTAAGCCTATGTAAAGGCAGATTTTCACCTCTACGCTATAAAATTTAAAATTAAAAGTAATAATAAAATGTATACATATATAATGCAGTCAAGTGCTATTATACAGCCAAGTGTTATTTGCACTCACAGACGAAGGGCGCCATATCTTCTATGGACGACTCTTAAATATTTAATTTATGTTTTCATTTCATATCTTTTATTTGTAGTTGATTAATTTAAGTTGTTTGGAGATTATTTCTTCGAAAGAATTTGAGCAGGTTGTTATGCAATTAGAGTTCAAAAGATGGTTACCATATATTCCACAATGTTATTGTATGTCAAACTTTATCGAAAAAAACACCTAATCTCGTTATCTTTGCCAACTAAGATTTCACTATTCATAAAGCTGTATATCGCTAGCTAAAATAAAAAATCGTGCAACTAACAAAAAATCAAAAAATTTAAATCTTTTGCAATAACAGATAATAATTTTGATTCTTTTGTTAGTTTCGTGGTTTTACATTTTAGTTAGAAATGTGTAATTAAGACCATAAGGTACTAAATGGTCTGTATTAACTTAAAATGCCTGCATATAATAGCTTAAAAGCTAAAGCCAGATACGCGAAACTTACCTCTCCATAGCGACATATTACTACAGCTTCTGTGGACATTTCAAATGTCAAGTATCAAGCCTTTTTGGGTACGGAATTCTAATAAAAAAAACTTCTGTTAAACATCCCATTATATTACGATGGATTTCTAGGTGTAATCAATCTGGAACTAAAGTTTGATGATCCATACGTTACCAAAAGCCTTTATATGTCCCTTGTCAGGCCTATTCTAGAGTATGGATCCGTCATTTGGGACCCTATATATAGAAAATACTCAGATGTTCTCGAATCTGTTCAAAAACAGTTCCTGCTTTTTTGCCTCCGGGGTTTGAACTTTAACCCATTGGACTTACCTGCCTATTCAGCTAGACTTTCTCTTATTAAGCTACCAACTTTAAGGAGTCGTAGAACAGCACTTAATATTTCGTTCATTTTTGGTGTGATAATTGGCGATGTTTCTACTCATGCACTTATTAACAGGATTACTCTAAATGTACCGCAACGCCCTACACGACATTTTATGCCTTTAGCAGTGGAATTCTCTCGAGCCAATTATGCTAACGCAGACCCTTTTAGGAGAATTTATGCAGATTTTAATAAATATTATAATTTCGTGGATTACAATTTGTCAGTAAGCGCAATAAGGAATAACTTATTAGTTTACCTGAACAACTAGGTGTTTGCATTTATGTATATTTTTTTTACAGAATTTGTTTTTATTGTATGTATGGTAAATTTGAGCAAATTTTTATGTTGTATGTAAAGCTAGTATTTATTATTGTATGGGTGTTAATTTAAGATAATTTATATTGTATTTTAATTAAAATGTCTGCAAGGATGTTAAGTTCCGTAGACAATTAATGATAAATAAATAAATAAATAAAAAACTTTATTTAATTGTTGATTCGAATCAATAAAAATTTTAGAACAACATCGATTTAATTCAATGGCATTAACTATAATGTAAAATCTGTAAAAAATAATTACAATCACAAGTAAATTAGACTTGAATTGAAAATCAAGTATAAATAATCGTAATATAAATTTGGTCCTTTATAATATTGTTATTAATAAAAATTAGCAAATCAAAATACGAGACCTTTATTAAAACAAATTATTAAGACATATGTCAGAAATAGTACTATTGTCTTATTCATATTTCACTTTGGTTTTCCCACCCATAGTTTATAGTTTTTAAAACACAATTCTCATTTAATTTAGAAAGAAATTATATACTCTATTTTTTATTAATTAGAAAATATATTATATCTTTTTTTGGCTGTTCTTAAAATCGGTATGCAGCAAGCTTAAAGACAAACTTACTAGACCATCAATCATATAAACTAACCCATCCCATGATAATGGAAATACAATAGAAAAAAAAACGTTGAATTGAATTGAAAAGATAAAAATAACAAACATCACACAGAGGAAGAAATTAATTGAATACTATAAACATGTTCGTACAATGCCAATGACAACAAGAACGACAACAACAACAATAACAACAACAGCAGCAATGACAAGACAACAATACAAAACAAACAGCAACATCATGTAGTCAGTAGTTGTACCCGTAAAACGAACACAATGTTAGCGCCAGTGTCAGGCTTTAATATCAATTGACATTAATTTCGATAAAAAATTTCCAAACAGTAATAAAATAAATACGATTGCTATATTAGGCCTTTTCGAATCCTATATACCCTTCACCATTGCTGTTTAAGTTAAGCTTATACTTCAAATTTGTATCTCTTTCAAAATTAATTATTATAGCATTATGACATAAAAAGTGGCAAGAATTAAATTTAATACACTAATTTAATTTTTAATTGTTGAAATTATTAGTTGAAATATTTTTTAGTATATAACAAATAAATAATATTTATTTGGCTTAAGTGAATGTATACTTTCATTTATAAATTTGTTAAGAATTAATTAAATATGTATTAATCTTTTAAACGGTCTTTTTAATTAAATTAAAACGATATATTTTTTCAATATTTCGTTTTCCTATGGAAAGCTTCTTCGTTATCTTCACATTGTAAGAAATATAATCATTATCCAAAATTTTATGAAGCATCAATATTAGATATAGAAAAAAACTCTAAGAGACGTTATATGTTAGAAATGTTAGAAATTGTTAATGTAAGGAGAATAAATTTAAAAATAGACACAGGCAATTTAGCGCAGAATTATAGGTACTTAATTCAAAAGACACATAATTTGTTATAACTATTTCATAAGAGCGAATTTGTTATTTAATTTCCGTTTCCTTGTTTTTGAATGTTTAAATATTTGAAATTTTTAATTTTGTATATAAGTATGTATGTATGAAGAAAATTATTTTATATGTTTTTGTCAAATGTTTTCAAAAATTTTTTTCAATTTGTTAATAATTTTTATTATTAAAAATTAATTTTCCTGAAGAAGCTTTTCTTGGGAAAGCGAAATATTGAAAAAATATGTCGTTAAAATTTAATTAAAAAGACCGTTTAAAAGATTAATACATATTTAATTAAAATAAATGAGGTCGAATAAAAATAAAAATAATATTTTGAGAATAATTTTTTTGTTTTTCATTTTTGTATTATTTTTTTCAAAGAAAACGAACAAATTGGGCACTATCAGAATGTAATGCAACATTTTCTCGATTACTATAACCGTCATCCGCATTAATCTCATCTATCTACCTTTGATTGTATGCTGTCGTACGGAATTCGGCTGATAAAGACCCCTCTTGTTTATTTTTTTCCCTGAGCTGACATTACTGTCGAGCATTTGTCGGAACAATCATGTTCGTCATAATGTTCTCCATGATATATGAATTTTATATTTCAAATTAATATCATGTATTGATTATCAGTTGGAATAGTATCTGCTTTGACAAAAACATTGGAACAAGCCGATTACAAATACAAAATTATGCTCGCCCCATACAAAAATATAAACAAACTCAAACTATTTTGTTCAAGACGATGGCCCGATCGCTTTATGCTTGTGAGTTAAAAGTTTATGTTAACGGGTATATCTTGAGTTAATTTGTGAATATATGTTATCATCTCCACCCGGGGGCACATTAATGTTTTGACGGAAATCCACCGTCATTACACGTGTCTTCGTCCCCTAATAGGCTAGCAGAAGCCAACTGCACAATCCACTATATTTTCACGGGAATCAGCAAAGCCCCAGAGTTCAGATATTTGTCTGTTTAGCCTTTTAGCTGTTCTCTGACTGATTATTGAGATCGGCTCTTCGGGAGTATCGTGGTGGATGTGCGTTTCGAACCCTTCGTTTAAGTTTGTGGTTCGGATCATTCACAATGAACACAATGAATGGTTCAGGTTCAATGAGCATGAATGCCGTCGTGTTCTTAGATTATTAAGCTTCATGCGTTCTGGGTCAGGAGTTGGATAGTCTCCAACTCTTCAACAAGGAGTGAGGAGTGCGGCCTGCACCGGGCTTTTGAAGTTGCAACTAGGAGTGACCAGATGATATACGTATTTGAAGGCCTTCTAGGGCGAGGATGAAGCTACATTTCATTCTTAGTGGTATGATCCACCATCTGGCTATGGCTTACACAGCCATCGGTAAAAACGCCAGGATCGAGTGGCAGTATACAAATGACATCAGTTTTAGTTTTTTGGTTATCGGTTAGCCATTTTATATACTAGTAATAATTTTTTTCGCATTCGTAACAAATTGAAAATATGGCAAATAACAGCAAATATAAACTAGAATCAGAACCAAAGTAAACAAGTATTTATGTTTTCACTGTGTTACTTTTTTACTTTAAGCAACCAGTGTACTAAACTTAGTATAGCAATATTTTTTCTTCCGTTTCGCAGACAACTTCACACGAATTATTTTATTACATGTATTTTTAAATAAAATGATATGTAAACGAATGAATAAAAAAACTTTTAAGTACTTTTCACAACCAGATCTTGGAAAATGAAGTAATTAAGTACAAGCCCGCCAACTCTTAATAAATCGCTAACAAGATTCGAATCTTTGAAATGATACGAAAATTACATTGTTAGAGTGAAAAATAGCGTCGAATTGGTATTACTGTGACTAAATGTATAATATGCTGGTAGGATTTCTCGATTCATTTTTTTGTGAACTCTTTTGAGTTTTTTTTCTTCTATCCGTTTTTTACATGACGATTAATAAACGAAAAAAGTTTGCAATTATGGCTAAATTCGACATGGTCCAAACCGACTCCCCAAATAACTCTATTTCAGACTTTACATTCTTTATGGGGCTATAAGCTAATTTTAAAGAAGTTACAAATGAAATAAAAAATTTAAATAGATGTGTATTACGTTTTCTGGCATGAGGTGAAGGGTATAATTAAACGAAAAGCCACTAGGAAGTGAAACAACACACAATCTAATGAAATCATACGCACATCATTCACATAAATAGATCTTGCAAAGCTAATAAGAGAATAAACCTTTTTTGCGCGTTTTCCTACGATATTTCCCATAAATGAAAGATACAAAATATATAACTTTCATTCTATAAAAAAACGAAACAAATAAACTCAAAGAGATTCAAGTGGTCATTTCAACTAATCAGAGCGCTAGAAACGCAGAAGTCTTTAAAAAAAAAAGAGTAAAAGTAAACCACTCACAAAAAATAAATAATGAAATGAAAATTATGAATGAATTGAGTTGCTTTGTCGTTTTTTAATGACCAAGTAAAGTAATTTTTTTTTCTTAATATGTCAGAGAGTTTGAGTATGATTACAATCATTTTTAACCGGCATACATACAGTTATTATATGTGTGCTTGACAGTTTGCCTTAATAAATGATCATGTTATGAAGCGCCAAACCAAGAGCCATCAAAACAATATTGTACAGTGGGGTAATTAAAATTAAATAATAAAAAAAAAAGATTGCAAAAATACATGTAAAGATCTCTAACAATTTGAAACAAAGAAGTTTTAAAAAAATTTTCAAATTTTCTTTCAATGGTTATTTATCCCAGTACTCTGCCCAATTGTCTTGGTAACCGCTAACCCTTTACAACTGTTCGTCCTCGTTATGAATTACAAATTTACAAATTCTCTTAGCATCCACAATAGAATGAATGGTAGCACCTGGTGGTTTGAATTTAACGCTTGATTATTTTAAATATATAAAGTTTTTTAACTTAAGATGTTAAAATGCATCTAATAATGTTTATTTTAAATATGAAAATCTTCTACGAAATTTACTTGATCAATTATTTTGCCATGGCTCTCTATAAAGTACTGAACATTATGATCTATTATACCTTTACAATTCGACAGCTATTTGCGCAAATGAAATCCATATTTTTTTAATTCTTTAGTAATCTCCAGTTTTTTTTTATAAAGAGAAGTAGCACTTCAGGCAACAATGCCTATTAAGTCAAGTATCGTGCTACATTCTTTAGGAAAGGGATAGAAAACAGATGCGACAGTTGGCGAAAGTAGAAGGATAGTTACGGAAATTAACTGTCATATAAAACAGCTCAGTGACCAGTGACTATGCCTTCATCACTGAGCAGCCCCACCGACAGAGAATTTTTATTTGTGGTGAAAAAAAACCAAGATCTTTGTTGGAAATCGAACCCACAACCCCTAGTCATGTAAGCTAGCACACTACCTACTAGCCTACAGGGGCACCTTGTTAGACTTGCATTCTTCAATTGTGTTTGCTCCTGTCAGAAGGTCATACATAAAAAAATTTGGTTTGATTATTTCGCTAATTTTAGCATTTCACATATTTCGGCTATGTCGTGCTGCCAAAAACAATGCACAAGCAGTACGATGTGTAACTGTTGTTAACTGAAATTCCTGTTTAGGGTTACTTCTAATTTCACGCCATAAAATTATTTGGTTATCTTTTGCCATCTTTATTTGTCTATACATTTTTTCTATATCTGCTATTATTACGTATTTCTAGAATCTCTAGTTCAGTATAATATCAAAAAGATCCTTCTAAAGTCATTCAAGCTGCGCCTGTTAGTTGTTTTTGCTGTAATATGTGATGATTTCTGCCATGTCTTATAGGCAGAGATATTATCGCTTAAGGAAACAGCGGATAAGTGAATATGAGGATAAAAGAAATCTATTTATAGTTATAATAAGAACTGCTTCGGCTAAGTGTGATTACCAGTAAAGGCATATCTTTCTGGCTGGAAATTACCTCAATAAGTGGCATTCATTGCGGTTTATGATCCAATTTAACAATTTTTAAAACAATCACCACAATCCGAAAAGTATGCAATGGGATTCTTCGTTATCGGGCTAATATTGAAATAGACATATTTACGGTTTTATATTATGCATCGTGGCCTTTGGTAAAAACTCGCCCACTAAGCCATAACTGATTTAAGAGTATAGACACTGAAACTTCTTAAATCCACTTGTTTCGAACAATCAAAACGAGTAAGTTCAACAAATGATTTTGATACTTACAGCTTCAGAGTCAGCTGTAAAAATTGTTAACTTTTTTGTTCGATTTCCCCCACTGTGACAAATATAGCTCGCCTTAATCGATCGTTTCTTTACTGCAGGAAAATTTGAAGCAAAAAAAAACGATCATAACGATCGTATATGGGGAGCCAGTCAGTCAGACACCAACAAAACACACACTCACATTTGTGTGCTGTACAATAAACAGCTCTTTTAAATTCTCCAGTTTTTTACGATACATACTCAGTTTGAGTTTGTGTATCCAATGGATAACATCGTGTCACGTTTTTAGTTCAGAAATCGGAAAACGAAAAAAAAACTGTTGTATTGAAAAACAAAACTTATATGAAAAATATTTATAGAAAAAATAAATGAAATTGCTAAGAAACAAAAACAAAAAAACAGTATTCAAGCGTTTTCTTTTGCAAACCACGTGAAATTTTAAATATGTTTTTGAGGAACTCTATCAAAAAAATGTCGTAAGGAAACAGAAAATATGTAAATAATCACAATTAAATAAAAATAAAATTTTTAAAAACTAAAAGCATGCATTCGATAATTTAAAATTAATTTTCTTTCTATTTTTCGAAATTTTCCTATTATTGTTTTTTTATTTTTTTTGTTGGTTCATTGAAAAATTATATTTTTCGCGTTGTTTAATGTCGTTAATATTGCCCGTAGTTTTTTTTGGCATTTTTTTTCTGCTGTTACTGCTGCCTGTCGGCGTGAATCATAATCATTTCGTTCACCAGCAAATAGAATAGAACTTTAATTTACTGTGTAACACGACTATTGGCCATTTGTATGCTTCAGTTTTTCTTTCTGGCTGTGTTTCTGTCTATATGTCTCTCTCATTTAGAATTCAATCTAGAAAATATATCCGTCTGACTGTCGTCTGGATTATTTTTTAATCGATATAAAGCACATTAAATATTAATAACAATAAAAAAATTTAATTACCAAGTAAAAATTACAAAAAAAAACAAAAAATCTGTATTTAATGGTATATTTTTTAACAACAATAGTGCGATTTATTTTTGCGGTTAAATATTTTTGTTTGTGGCTGTGAGTCTATGTGTGAGTGAATATTTGTGCCGGTGTCTGTCTCCGAAATCTATTAGAGTCTTAAATAATGATCGCTCGTGTGTGTTAAACAAAAAGGTAATAAATAAATAAGATTAAATAAAAAAATATACGTAATAAATATTTAAAAGTGTTTAGTATGTACCAGTAAACAACAACAAAAAAAATATATGAATATATACAATACTGTGTATACCTGGCGCCACCTCAGACCTCTTTGAAATTAAGTTGTGCGATCTGCAAAATATAAAAAAAATATTCTCTCTTGAATCATTAAAAATTAAATTTAATGTTTTCATAAATTATTCATGACAATTATTAACATTTTTTTTCTAAAATTTATAATTTATTTGCAGTTCATTTTTAATAATATGAGTAAGTATTGCCTAAAGAGAAAAATCATTAAAAACTATTTAAAAAGGTTATAACTAAGTTTTTAACAGCATGATACATATACATATTAAAATTGGTCTATATTATTAAAAAAAGAATAAAGGAGTTTTAAGTTTTATAACAATAATAAAATTTTAAAATTTGTTTATTTGATATCGGCACATATTTATTTTAAGATAAGTTTTGAATTATATCGACAAATAAGTCTAAGAAAGAGAGAAAAATTGTTTAGATAACACACTGTATTTTAACGTTTTAATTTCTAATTAATTTTTAATTAATTTTCCTTTTCGCTTTATTTGCCTTAAGAGCATTTGACATTTTGTTGATAAGTTTGTTTATATAGACACCAGTTGTATGATTGAATTATCGAATCGGTCAACTTCATTAAAAGTAGTTTGCAAGGGTTTTGGAGTAATTAGGTAAGTGTAGGCAAAAATCTTACATATATTTTTGTTATCTTTTGTTGAAAAGTTAAAGTATTTACCTCTAACCGTTAAAGAAACGGTTTATTATTATTATTATTATTTTATAATTTTTATAGTTTTTTAAACGATCTGTTTTATCTTTAATAAATATCGTTTTTCTTTTTTAAGATCTTTTTTTATATATTTTTTCTTTTCAATATTTCGCTTTCCTTTGGAAGGCTTCTTCAGGAAAAAATTTTTTATATAAAAAAAAAAAAAAAATTTTTTTTCCTGAAGAAGCTTTCCAAAGGAAAGCGAAATATTGAAAAGAAAAAATATATAAAAAAAGATCTTAAAAAAGAAAAAAGATATTTATTATTATTATTATTATAGCGGGAATATTTTTTGTTATATTTACATTTCAAGTGTCTACGGTTTAAAAGAAATAAACAATGCTAAAGGCAATCCCTTAAATTTTTAACTTTATAACTACAGACAAACATCTACAGAAGCATAACAATCTTGAAAACCATGTGAATCAGAAAGAATATTTAACTGACCTAATTTATGCAATAATTATTTTATATTAACTGGTTTATGTTCAAGAGCTTTAAATTTATTTCACAAAATGTTATTTTCTTGATTCTGAAAGGGCATCAAATTTATTTCAGATAAAAATATTTATTTTTTTTTGCTCCTTATTGGCAAAAAATTGTGTTCTTTTTGGCCTCATTTTTAAAACCTAACATTCTGTTGTATTACTTATGACAGAAAAATATGTTTATAATAAACAGAAAAATAGATCTATAATATCCAGAAAAAGTTTAAAATGGGTAAATTTAAACGAATAAAGTTTTAATTAGGAGTATAAGAAATTTTTATAATTAATCTTTAATAATTGATTTGATCAAGTTCAAGCATCACCGCAAGCTATCTTCCATTGTTCGCTTTTTAAATTGTTACATATACTAGATTCTGCTTTTTGCTAACCGTCGCCTTAGCCACGAATGGAATTTTATATTTTTATTCTTTTATTTTTTTGTATTTTTAATTACAAAAATAGTTGCTGATATTTGCAACGTATGTAGTCAAAGGTAGATAGATGCAAAAAATACTAACGAAGGCCAGAAAATATAGTACTACAATCTGTTCTTTCATTTTCTTTAAAAATACCCCCAAAAATTTATAAACATTTTTTTTAATAAAATTGTTTAAACTAAAAATAAGAATGAACTTAAGCCGATTTACATACATTAACTTTTTATATTAATATCAAATTTTCAATTTAAAGCTTAAAATTATTAAGGCTTACAAATTATTCAGAGCCATATCTAAGTTATAATATAAAATACTCCGAAGGCACCCATTTCATTTCTCAGTCATAGCGTGGGCGATTCAGGAAAAACTCTGTAGTTGGTTCTTTTTATGGGCTGGAAAAGTTTACACTCTTACGCTTTGCGTACGGAACTTTTTATTCAGTTTAAGATACATGGTACAGAATGATGATTGTGTGTTTCCAATTCTTATTTGGCTGATTTAAGCAGTGATTTTTAAAAATTAGCTCTTATCTTTATTTTTAATAAAATTATAACAAATTGTTAAGAGAAATTAAAGTTCCTGGCTTTTGCTGCTTTATATTTAAATATTTTAGTTATTTTTTAGTTTTTTTTTTATTGAATTTTAAATCATTTTTAAAATTGATTTCTTAAAGCAAATAAAAATGTGTTAATTTATAATTTAATGCAAAAGTAAAATAACAACATTTTTGTTTTTATTATAACTAATTCCAAGAATCGATCATCTTTGTTAACTTCCAACGTTTTATTAAATTCTTCTTAAAATTCAAAACACACTCGATCGAAAGTAGAGTGTTAAAATTGAAACTAAAACAAATTTGAATTAAAATAACAAAAAATAGACTGTAAATTAATATGAATAGATGATGATTGTATTGCTTATTAAAAAATATATTCACGATTAGTGAGACAAAATAAATGAAGAAAAAAATCATATAGAGGTGATGATTAAAATATCAAAAGTAAAAATGACGTTAATGCTTAATAAACAAATTAATACTCAATAATATTTATTTTAAATTATTTGATGTGGGCGTGTTATTATTGCATTAATTAATAAAAGATCCATTTATTCATTTAATCATTGACCAACCGAATAAATGTTTTCAAATTAAAAATCTAAATGAGATCAAATAAAATTCATTCACTTGATATTTAATTAATTTTTTTCTTTTTAGAAAATGTGGGTTACAGTTGTAAATAACTTTATATTAATAAATGAAGTTATCTTAAGGTTTTAACGCTTAACAGTTTTTTTCTTCATCAGTAGTTTATGGAGTCAGAATAAAAGGTCTTAAATTATTCGAATTTCATACATTGTATATTTTTTAACTTTAAATTGTGAATACAAGATGTACTTCAATTATATTTATTAAAAATTGTTTATTATTTTTTTGTATTATCGATAAAGAGAATAAAAACAAAATTTCTGCTTATAATCTCTTGTTTGCCTAAGTATCTCTAGAGCATAGGAAACTCTATATGACTTTGATAAGCGGAACTCATGACAACCACATCGTTCAATTATGTTGACTATAACAGAATAAATGTGAATGAGATAACATTCTTTATTATACAGGGATCATAACTATTGCATCTATGATGAATCCTAAAGGTTTGAATTAATTTTTTATATAGGCTTTTTAAACAACTCATGTACCGAGGCTGTTCAAAACATTAATTTCTTTCTACTTAAGTGTCTCTGTTATGGTTCGAACTCATCATTTATTACTTCCTACATACGTCGTCGCTTTAATCTACACAGTCTTTTTTTTATTATTTTTGCAACTACAACATTTTTTAAAGTCACAACTATTCAACCCTATTTTTTCTCCGAGAAACAATTTCCTATTTTTAATAAACACCATAAGATTTTTAGCTTTTCTGTTACAAAAAAATATTATCACCTTTGGTTAACAAACTAATTTGGTCTATTGCCATTTGATTTTACAAGATTTGATTAGATTTTTCTGAATGAAAAGTTTTGAACTAGCACCAGTATTTCCAGATTGAACAATAATAGTATCAAAATCTCAAAGTATTAGAGTATGATTTTTCGAAAAATACTAATTAAAAACATCTTTTTAGTTATAGTTAAAAAGGCATTGGATTAAATTTTATGGTTTTCAAAAACGACACTTATATCATAGATTTGAAATTTAAATTTCAAACAATTTTTTATAGGCGTTAATAAATTATTTATTAAAACAGGCAAATCAATCCAAAAAACTGTTTAAAAAACTTTTTTAATCAAAACGCTTTAATTTTGTTCTCATTACTTTCTCTTTGCACTCATGAGCAAAAACAAACAAGCTAAACTAAATGCCAATATTTCTAATTGTGTCGGTTTTACTCGCTAAGAAAACAAAAAATTAAAGCATTTCGTTTGGTAACGAATTTTACATTCTTTGCGAATTATTATAAATCTGCGATCATTTAAATGAAGACACTAGCTAAAGATTCTGCGTTTAGTAGACTATTGCGAATTTCCATAAATTCTGCATAAGAAATATTCAAGGCCGAACCTGCTTTGGTTTATTCATCTGCTCGTTCTGTGCCTTTATACGGTTAGGCAAGAGACACAAATACAAGAGTACTGGCACGAAAAAAATGCAAGGAAGTTTTCTTACCGTTCAGTAGCCTATTTTTTCCTTGCAACTAGTTGCACAAGACAAAGATAAACAAATTCATAAATTTGATTATTATTTATTGTTTTTTTAACCGATCTTTTTTATAATTCTTTAATAAATATCTTTTTTCTTTTTTAAGATCTTATTTATATATTTTTTTTCTTCACAATATTTCGCTTTCCTTTGGAAAGCTTTTTTTTTTATAAAAAATGTTTTCCTGAAGACCGTTAAAAAGATTAATACATATCAAATTCATAAATACAATTTATCTCATTAATACTATTAATGCCTGAAAAGAGACATGATTTTGATTACTTTTTACGGGGTTTTATAATCGGGACCAGATTTAAGGTCTTGATTCTTTCTCAACTTACTAAAAAACTTAAAAAACCATCTTCTAATAGTTAATGTTTATAAGTTTTTTTAATTTTTGCCATTTATATAAATTTTGCTTAAATTTTTTAGAAACATAAAAATTCAAATTTAATCGCCGTGGGAATTTAGTATACTTGTCCCTTAATTGTTTAAATAAAATTATAGAATTAAATGATTTGCATCTTATAATCAGTAATAATCAATAAATGTTCTTAATAAAATTTTTTTTTTCTAAAACTATTGTTTCTTTATATCTAATATAGAGCATATATTCTATATACAATATTTTTATTATGTACTTTATCCATCATCACATGTTTTTATAGAAAAGAAACAAGGAATGGTGCATTAATGTTTTATTAGTAGATATGTGCATATTGTGTCTGACGGAGTTTGATTTATAGAGTATAGAGAAAAAAGAACACTGAAGATGGCATATAACCGAAACCGGTATGTTCACAAAACAAATTTAACGCGGGTTGACGTAAAATCATACCCAAATAAAAAAATTGTTTGTACACTTTTTCTTTTCCTGAAGATACCAATACCCAATGTTGTGGCGAAACATTAAAAACAAAAATAAAACTCAACTTAATTTTGTATATAAAGTTCTTGTGCTTGAACAATAAATTACTTATAAAATATTAAAAAGGTTAAATAACTATAATTATCATTTTTTGTTTTTAAAAAATTTTTCTTAAATCTGTTAATAGTTTTTAGTAAAAATTAAAAAAACTGCCTTCTCTTAAAGTTTGCTCAAATTTGCAAAAATTCCAAAACTTTATATAAAATTTATATTTTATATTTTTCTAATATAATAATTCTAGTTATTTGACCTTTTTAATATTTTTTAGTAGTTAATGATTTTTCAATTTTGATTAATTATTTATATATTATTCTTTTTTGTTTTTCCTGATGATGCCAACCAATAGTTTGGTGAAATATTGAAAAAATAATAAAAACTATAAAAAATAAAGTTTTTTAGAATTTTTTATTATATAATGACTGAGTGCTTAATAATTAACTACTAAAAAATATTTTTCTAATTGAAAGTATCGTTTGTTTTTATTTATTTTGTGTTCTTTCTTATTTAATCCTTAAAATATTTATCTATGAACTAAATATCAGAATCAGCTTCATTTTATCACATACGCTAGATTCAACAACAAACATACACATTTAAACATTTATAATGTAAGAAGGATAGATACCATAAAGTATTTACTGTAAGGCGAATAGAAGAGATTTTAAAAATTATTACTTTATGGCTTTAAAAATATAAGATAAGAAAACTATTCTAATAAGTTTAAATTTTAATAAAATTGTTTAATAGGAAATTGCGAAATATAAAAGCGGCGATCTCTCATCAATCTTTTCTTATTTAAAATCACACAAAAATTCTATAAAATTAACACGTAATTGCTTTTAGGGCTGATAGTTGACTTAAAAAAGGATTATATGGGTGATACTGGATGAAGAACACAGGTGGATACTAAAATGTAGGTGATGTAAGTTTCGAAAGACGTTTTTCAAATATTTTATTAATAATAAAATAATGCGGTATAGAAAATACGTTTCGTTGAGATGAAGCAAGTAAAAACTAATAAATTTATTTTAGTTAAATTTTATGCAAAAATATATACAAAAAATCAAACCTTATCACCACTGATTTCATCTCTATTAATTTCACAACGGAAGTTAAATTGCCATTAAAAGCATCCTCTTCTTAAATATATTTTCTTTAACTTACAAAAAATAAGAAAAAAATAAATATTTTGTTTAGTAGTAATAAATTTAACTCTTTATTAAGGTAATAGAGGTATGAGTGAGGAAGAGATAGACAGAGTTTTTTTTCGCAAAAAAAAACAAATCTCAACACTAACAGACTCATAAAATTTGGCTTTTTTATTTATTTTCATTATGAATCTGCGCCCACATGCGCAATAAAAATTGAAGCTGAACGTATCTTTAACATAAAATGCTGTAAAACTTAAACAAAAAAAAAATAAACTGAAAAAGAAATAAACTTAACACGCATAAACACTCACGCAAAATGTTGAAATGCTAATAAATGAATGAAATACAATTTTTGTTTTTGTTTTTTGATTTCATTCATAAAATTGTTGGCACTTACTTTCGTGTGTAAATAAAATCCTAAAGTTTGCATGAATGAAATAAAAAGAATATTTAATAAATTGAAATATCTTTTAATAATTTGTATAATATAAAATAAGCAAACTCCTTTAACCAGATGTCAGCTTGCTAAAAATAAATTTTTTTACAAACAGTTTTAAAGCAAAAGAATTTTCATACAAAATTTATTTAATAATTGTAATAGAAAAATAAATAATTTAAAATTACAAATTTTTAGAAAACGAAGGAGTGTAGGGAAAGAAAGTTTGTTGCGATTAATGCATAAATGCTTCAGATGCCTAGTAGATAAAATCGACTTAATAAAATTAATAAATAAAATAAGAAATAAACTAAAAGCTTCTGCTAAAAGAGCCGTTTTTACCTTCCGACTTCTTTAGTGTCATTGAGGACTGCCGTATTTTTAATGGTTTGTTATTACCACATCAACTTTCTAAAAAGTATTTTTTCAAATCTCTTTTATCTCACTTTCGAACTATAAAATAAAAGAATAAAAATGGTTTGACGCATTTGTATTTAATTGACTGTGGAATACTGTTCGATACCTTAGCTAATTTTAATATTAGTGTTGCAGATTGTTATCCATTGATGCATCGTGTAAGTGCTAGCGGGTTTTTATATTGTGGTTATAATAATTGCTACTAAGTTAATTTGTGCTTGATTCCCTTAGTAAATATTATATTATTAAAAAAATATACTTGAAATGTATTAGAAATATAGATCATCAGTTGATTTTACCTCAAATTTTGTATAGAAAATTCTAGTCTGATATCGTAAGCCATATTGATTAAATGAGAGTTCTCATTTAAACAGTACAGCTGTTGCTGTGTTTGTATAGAAATGTTTTTGAGATTTTATGTTTGCTGTGTTGTTTAAATGAAAACTTTCATTTAATCAATTTGGCTTAGGATATAAGACTCTTCTATACAAAATTTGGGATAAAATCCACTGATGATTTTAATAAGCAGTAGTGAAATGACCCTAAGAATATGCTTTCCTCGGCAATAATACACTTCAAATATATTTTTTTAATAATAAATATTTTATAGGAATATCATAAAGTATTTATTAATGGAATCAAGCACAACTTAACGTAGATTATATTAAAAAATGATTCCAAAAAATAAAATTGTTTCAATGTTTTTTTAAAGAAACTTTGATTTCGTAACAAAAAGACTGTAAAACTAGGTTTTACAGCTCTTTTCTATATATATATGTATGCCCTAAAAAATTTATTATAGTCTACGTTACTATTATGAAAATAAGGCAGAAATATTAAAACAAAATATTTTATAGTATTTAAGAATAGAGCTAAAAACTTCGAATTTAAAAATAAAAATTGCAGCACATCCACCTCTGACCAGTATTGTCATTGAGGTACTGATGTGTTATTTTGACTACTTTTTAATCTTCATTACAATCTAAGGATTTATTGATATTTAACTTTTAATTAATAGAATATTGTGGTACAATTGATGGTAACTTGGTCACAACTACGCCATTCAGTCGGTATAATTAAAAAAATTCCTGATTCCAGCAGGAATCTACTGTAGAGCTATATGATCAGTGTTGAACTGTGCATATGGACATGCTATATATTTTAGTTTTAAATAATAAATATCTCATGAAAGTATCACAAAATGTTTATATTTGCGCCCCATCAATTAGATAAAGTTGGTTATTATAAATGCTGTTCAAGATAAAAACCAAAACAAACTAAATATTTTTTCTTTAATACTTGATTAAAACGTTGATTTTTTCTTTAAACTTGAACTTATGAAAATTAAAATTATACAAATTTAAACGATTAATAAATATCAAACAAACAGCCAAAAAGCCGCCACTTAATTTATGCTATTTAACTAAATAAGTTGCGCTATCACAATAATAAATTTATTCTTATAGCGCTATTCTCGCGAAGTAATGGAAACTATTATAAGTGAAACAGCTGATCTTATTACTGGTATTTCATTTATCTACCTTATGACTTCGCAAATGTGAAAGTTAAAGTTTACACATTCTGCAGAGGCTATTAACACTGATTTTTGATTTCTTTTTTAAATACCTATAAGCCGTGCTTGTATAAAATAATTATTAACATTAATTGTTAGTTAAGCATTAGCATAAGTAATGCATTTTGCACTAAAACGCGAATACCACTATTGTTCCTAGAAGCTCTGTTTTGTTTTTGGTTTAATATCATTATAATTTATGATAATTTTTCGGGTAATTCCATTAATAAAAACCAATTTGTATTGAATTTATAAAAACAATTTAAGTATTTTTTAATGTTTTATTAACTTTTTTTATATATAAATTTTTATGTTTGATATTGTTATTTATTGAATTATCTGTGATTTTAAATGTTCGCATAAAATAAACTTCTTTTACTCTATATATGAGACAGTATTGTTTGTTTTCTGATATGTATAAAATTAATAAAAACAGTTGCACTATTTTGAGCCGGACTGAAAATAGCTGTCTGTCCTTGCAAGTTTTATTATATTAATTTTTTGTATAATAACTTTTCAATTAGTTCATTTGCATACTTTTCGCTTTATTGTAAAATATTACAATGTAAAACCTAACATTTTTAACATAAAAATTATGTCATCAAAAGTTATTTTTAAAAATCTCTTTAATGCTTACAGGCCTTTATCCTTTATAGTTTTTGTTATGTTTTTGCGTTAGCTGTTTAAAATTTTTATATAGAAAATTGTCTCCACAAAATAACAGCTGAAGTTTTAGACAATAAAACGTATAAAACGTGGCATTTCTGATTCAGATGATTTATTTATCGATGAGAGTCCTGAAGATTATGTGGGTTGAGATTATCAATTTTTAGTATCAGGTCATTCAGAAAGTAAATTTTATGGCACTGCACAGTGGTTTGAAAACGTTTGTTTTGTTTTTTGGAAATAATTCGGTAACTTAGGACCCACATAAAAAAATTTCACACAGTGCAAAAAAAGAATTTTTTAAGGGTGCATAGATGATGCTGTTTTCGTGTGTTTATACACATTATTCATTTTTACATATAAAAAGAGAAAAACTTCATTAGAAGGCGGGGCTTGCCAGGCTCCTACAACTTAAGTATATGCTCTTCTTACAAGTGTTTCATATCAAATGAACGCTTATGACTTCTAGATTAACAATTTATTACAATTTTTTTTTGCTCACATTTTTTACATGTAATTTTCCTTTAAACTGTCAATTTCACCTTAAAGTGATGGTCTGGAAAATCAAATGCAGATTTTAAATTGATACACAATGTAAACAGATCGAGATATTCTTACAAAATTTTGAAGCTTTATATACAAAAGAGCCTTTAATAAAACGGTGAAATAAAATTTTAATTTTTCTTTTTAATTTTGACACATAATTTCCTTAAACGGAAAAAAATGTTCCACAAAATTGTTCGAGGAATTTTGAGGTAAACCCTAAATTTTGTTTCAAAATTGGCTATGTTTTTACGCAATTTTCCTTTTATTCGATTATTTGCTATAGGTTATTTTTAAAATAGTCTAGGCAGTTTTTACATTTTCCCAATTCAGAGGGTTGTAACTTTTTAACCAAACCTGCTATCAAAATTAAACTTACTACTGTTGTATTGTAAGTTTTATCGATAATATTTTATAATAATAATCTGAATATAAATAAGTAAACCACGTTAAAAATACTAAGTTAAGGTTGGCCAAAAATTTAAAAAAAAATTTTTTTCTTACTTAGACACCTAATATATTATGAGCTCAAAAACTCATAATGTATGAGTTTTTAGTAACCACATAATAAAATATATTATTATTTTTGAACGCATAATTTATGAGTAATAAATAAACTTTTGGGGCAAACCCAGAAGTCCCCCTTACCTTACAGGGCCTATCGTCCTTAAGTTGACTCAAATATACCTTATTAAGATCGCTTATGTGGTTTCTGAGCTACCGAATTATTAAAAAAAAAACTTTTCAAACCACTGTGCACTGTAAAAAAACGACAAAAATAAATGAAAACTCTACTGCGAAACTTGGACCCTCACAGACATTTGATCTTTAATAAAATACTTAATAGTTTGAACTTTAATCAATGGATATTTAAAACAAAAATCTGTTTCCCAAATCAATTTAATAACAATATTAAATTAAGGCCCGAAATGGCAATTTGACACTATTAGACAAAAGTGTTGTGCGGAGCGTGGAGATATTACATTCATTGTGTTATTACCGCATATTTTTAAGTAACCTTACTATTCAAGCGATTAATAACTGAAATTATTATTATGGTGCATGCTATAAACGATGTTCAATATTTCATTCTAATCGATTCATTGTAATTGTTCAGAACACATATTTTAATCAGCTCATAAACAAACCAATTTATTGTTAGGCGTTTATTTACAAAAGAAACAAAAAAACTTTAATAATGCAACTTCTACGAATCGATGAACAAGTAATAATTTCATGTTTCGATTTTGTGAAAATGGCTTCAGCAGTTAAGTGTAATTTTTTTGCAAAACTTTCGACTTTAGAAAAATGTGTTTGCTGACTCTACCGCTCACAAGCTTTTACATCAATCGCCAAATAAGTATTAGCCAAAGATTTGATACTTCTTTATTGTAATTCCTTCCTTGTTTGTAAAAATCTATTTTGGATTTTTTTCCATTGTGAAAATAGTATTACTAAATTTTGTTTAAAGCTCACAACCTTAAAAGGTAATTTCATAGCAAAATATTTATTTTAAATGTACAACATGTGAGTACTATATTCGTACTCACAACAAGTGTAGAGTTTCATAAGATCGGACTGGATCGACTTTATTTGCTTACGGTCTTTTGTTTTAATTTCAAAATCAAAATAAAAACAAGTGCCGTTCACTACAATAAGAGCCGCAAAACCTCGAAAGATGACGCTATGTGGCGCCTAATATTTAAAGCCAACAACAATTACAAAATAAAGAAACAACAAAAAAAATGATAAACAAAAAACGATAAATATTATATGTTTATTATATGTCTGTCTTGTGTTTTTGGTTATAAAGTTAATAATGTTAAGAAATTTTGGTGCCAACTTAAAAAAAAAATTCGTTTAATGGAAATAAAAAGAAGCTACAAATGAGATATGGGCGGTAATTTATACCTTAAAAATTAAGTAAAAAAATATATGTACGTATGGGTGCATAATGAAAAATCTTGTTAATTACCAGACGGAAGGTTTAAAACTTCATTGAACATATGTTAAAATGGAGTTATTTTTACATACCTTTTTGCATAAAATCAAAAATAAAATACTTATAAACATCTTTGACACTTTATCGTCAAGTGTGAATGAACATTTTAAGAAAGAAAAAATAAAAATATAAATTTTGAATTTTTCTGCAGTATTTTGTTAGTTCTTCTTTAAATTACTTTTAATATTCTTTTAACAAAACAATTTTTAAGGAATTTTTAAAGTTAAGTTACTTTTAATATCGTTTAATATCGTTTTATTATTATTATTATTATATTAGTTTTTAAATATATTTCTATTTTTTTTATAAATATTCAAGTCAATAATGATTTTTTTGCTTTTAAAATGCATTTATTATAACAACGAAATCAATTGATACATTATTTCAAATCTTAGCTCTTACGTTTTCTCATATTTGAGGTAAAGAATGAATCAAGCCAATTCTGATACTCCGCTCTTAAGTATTCCAGTAAGGTGTATTGCTCTGACCGAAATAAATGCTAGTCAGAAAGGGCAAGGTCTGAGCTATAAGGCGAGTAAGCCAAAACTTTCCATCCACTGTTCTGCTAATAGTTTCTAACTGGTTTTGCAACATGCGGCCAAGCATTGTCATGATGGAAGATTATGGCTTCTCTTCAAACTTGTCAATTTTTTTGATCGTCTGACCCGTTTTCAACAGCACACAATATAAAACACCCTTCTGATCCCATCAAATATAGAGCATTCGGCTTCGATATTGATTTGGCTCTTTGGCTGCGATTGCAGTTATTGTATGGCATCCATTTTCTGTCACCAGTAATACGATGCAAAAATGACTTCTTTTTGTGGCGTTCAAGCATCATTTCCGACATGCAAAATCGCCTATTATATGGGACCTAATTCCTTTTTTTGTGCTTTTGAATAAAGCATAGTGCTTTTAAACATAGAGAAATAGCTTATTGTATGGCTATCCGTGACAAAGGAAGTTCTTATTGCGTTTGAAAACAATTTTTATCGAGTAATGCTTCCTTCCGATTCCTCATCTTCAAACTTTTTTAGCTGAACAGGCCTCTACTTGTCTTCTTTGTAAAATTACCACTTTAGAATCAGGCAAACCATCGTTTAGAAGTTTTTTGAGTTGGTACATGAAGACAGTAATCTTCAACCAACAATAGATAACTTTCAGCAGCCATTTTCTTCAAATGAAAGAACGTTATTAGACTTCCCCGCAAAACATCTTTTTCAAAATCCGTCATTATTGTAGCGATTGAAAAAAAATTATGTTTAAATTTTGGCATCTATCGAATACTGAATTACAATAACAGATGTTTACCCTCCAAATACTATGTCTGTTATTATTGACACAAAATATATAGTTAGGATAGTTATGCCATATGTTATCCAAGTTGACATTATTAACTTGTATACCCAATATTTCTAAAATACTTTTAATATCAAATCCTTATTTTACCTTGATAAAACTTTTTCGAGCAGTTTTAAGTGTTTTATTTTAAAACAACTTTTTGTTACCGGCAATGAAATTCTTTGTGATATAATTTTTTAAAATGCTTTTCTTAACGACGAGAATACTTTTTGTATTTTCACTTAAGGTACTTACTCGAATACCATTTTAGGCCATGGCAGCTCCTTCCAAAATATCTTTTAAAGTAATTTTTATATTACTTTTTTAGTACTTTCTTTTTTAGCTAAAGCATGTATGTAAATACTTTTTAAAATATGTCTTACAGTCTTCTTTCAGCAGCTCGGTAAAAATAGGCTATTTTAAAAAGTTTTTAGTAGCTTAAAAAGTACTGGTAAAACTTTTTTGTTACTTCTTCTTTTAAAGATACCGAAAAAAGACTTTTGAATGTGTATTCAATGAAATTTAAAAAATTTTTTAAAATCTGTTATTTTAATAATTCTAACACTCTTTTAGGTACTTATTTAAGTATCTATAAAAGTACTATATAATGCTAATTTTAATGTTCTATTATTAAATCCAAGCACATATCGAATATTATTAAATTAGTTTAGGATGATCTTTTAGTACATATTATGTTATTTTTCAAGAGCATTATTTAAAAGCTACTCAAGGCAACTTTTAAAGAGCTATTTTAAGTACATTCTTAATACTTTTAGGTACTTTCTTGTTACTTCTGTTAATGCTACTTCTTTATTTAGGTCTTTTAAAATATTATTTTATAATATTATTTGAATATTTTTTTAAAGTCCTTTCAATTTTGTTAAGGAACTTGAAAATATGACATAAATATATTTTATTTAAGTTTAAAGATTTTAAAAGATCCTCAACTTTAGAAATTTTAAAATACATTTAATAATTATTAAAAGAAATATTATTAATATAGCATTAAAGTACTTTAAAATTCATTACTATTAAATTAATTAATTTAATCCATAATTTTTCTTTAGTGAACTGATTTTATTATTATTTCTTATTTATAGACATTGTTGGTTTAAACTTTAAACAATTAAATATTCATTATTTCCAGTTTTATTATTCTCCCAAATAAAGTATTTGATGTTAAGCGCCCCATTATGACGAGATCTTATCGATTCACATGTGTCATGTTTTGTTTTTTTTTTGGCCAATTAAGACTAAATTCCCACTTTAGTTAATGATGCTTGAGGCAATCTTTTGAAAATAACCATAAAAAACCTATTAACAAGCAGCAAAAACACTCGTCATTCAATTTGTTCGGACAATTTTTTTTATTTATTTATTTATTATTTTTTTGGTTTTTAGTGTATAAATTTGTGGTCGTCAATGGAGTTTTTTTTTAATTATTTGAAATTAAACAATTAATTAAGATTGTGTTGTTTTTATTATTTTTTAAGAGGTTTTATTCAACTGATATCAATTATTTAACCAGAAAATAGGAAAATAAATCCATTAAAACATTAAATTTTCCATTATGAAAATTATGTTGTTTTCTGGTTTTTTCTTTTGAAATGCTACATAAAGCTTAAAAATGAAATTGAAGTTGAAGAGTGCATTGATATTTAAAAGGCATTATGGAGTAAACAATATCACCTACAAATGTGTTAAGAAATGTTTTGGCCTGGAAATATTCTTAGTAAATTTAGCCTTTTTGTAGAATTAGTGACTTGTTCAAATGTATTGATTTTTTAATAGGACCGTTTTTTCTTTAAATTAGGTGCAACCTTTATGCAACAAAGAAGTAGATGTTACTACAAAACCCTTCATAAATCTTCTATATTGTAAAAAATAACTAAATTAAAAATATTTTTGTAATTTTTTAATCGACCTCTTTTATCTTTAATAAATATCTCTTATTCTTTTTTACGGTCTTTTTAAATTAAATTAACAATTTATATTTTTTTTGTTAATTTAATTTGTCAATTTAATTTAAAAAGACCGCAAAAAAGAATAAGAGATATTTATTAAATTAAAAATATTTATTTTTAAATTTTCTTTATAAGTTATGCATTCGATATAACTTTTATTTATGTTATTTGTGATTAACAACTTTCAGCCTTTTCTTAAGTCGAATAATTATTTTTAAGAATTGCGTTCAGTTAGTTATATAATTCATTAATTAATCGGTGTATTTTTAAAAATTTACTAGCTGTTATTGAAACTTCACAAGTTACTCTAATATCAATAAGGTGGCCAAAAACCAAACATCAGCTAATTTTTATAATAAAACTAAGAGCAGATGACTCTTTGGCCGAGCAGAGTATAAGCAAACCTGGTTGAGTTCTCTTAATTTAAAAATAAAAATAGCCAACAACAAATTTTTTAATACACTTTTTTTATTCAGCTCTAAATAATTTTTTCGGGTAATAATTCTACTACTATGCTCATACGAACACATAACCAGGCACGTTTTTTCTTCGGCGTTTTGATTAATACGATTTGTACCTGTGATTTCAATAAGTAGATGAGTAAAAGCGTTTGGATTATTCTGATATAAAAAGATATGGCAGCCTTGTTGTAGTTGTTTATTTTATACATTTTGTGTGGCATAAGTATTTTGTGTAGAATTTATTTATTGTTGTACTTTATGATATAAAGTATTTTTGTTTAAGTTATGGCAACATATGATAATTACTTTTAAAATGCAATATTTAGTGCTAAAGTAAAGCTCATTTAGTGCATTATGCATTTACTTCCTGGACACTTTATAATAAAAATTTTGGCACTGATATATTCATGATAAACTTAGCCTCTTTTTTTGGGCCCCGTTTTATGGAATTAATACAAAATGTGTTTGAGTATAATATTCAAAAAATGTTTTATTAACGATTTCATTTTTATTATCTCACTCATTAAGCTATTTGCCGAGAGAGAAGTATTAAAGAATTAACTATAGTTTGAGTTAAATATTCAAGCAATAACAGTAGTTACTCAAATATTGAGAATACGCAAAATAATATGTTACGAAAACTGTTAAATAAAATAATTTATATTGTAGGGTGTACCCTTTATGAAATTGAATTTCTTTTATAATTGATATTTATACATTTTCTGTTAGTGGTTTAAATAGTATCTATCACATTAAAGAAACCACAACATCATGATGGATATGTTTTTTACTTTTTTTCGCAATCGTATTAAATGAAATGTCTTCATTAGAAATAGAATCGATTGGTAATATTATTTAACAATCCCATTACGTACTTTAAATGGGACGTTTATATATTTATAATTAAGCAGTTAACTTGTGGAGTTTATAAGTTGTCACTTAACTTTGAAACATTTCATTTTGTATTCAACACTACTTGTTGTTTGATGGAACAATAATTCCACTTAGTGTTTTTTTTTATAAAATCTCTAATAATGTTCAGATTTTTCAAAAAATCAAAACATCTTTTATTAATTTTCCTTTTTTCATTTCAGGCTAAATTTTGCTTGTTTAAAATTAAGATCCACCAACAAACACCATATAAATTAAAACAAAATGTTCATTAAATTGCAATGTTGAAAATAATGTATAAAACAAATAAACTTATTGATAACGGATAACTATTAAAGCAACTTCCACTTAAATCTAAAACCAAAATTTAAGTTAAAAAAGAAATAAGCAAATAAAACTTTACAATCAAAATGGAACCTCAACTACAATTAATATTTGTTTTTTGTCTAATTCTGTCAACGTGGCATGTTTGTGGCGATAAAAAATTATATGGTAAGTGCTTATTAATTTATAATTAAGGAGATATGTAATAATAATTGATAAGCGATGTACTTAGTAATTTTCACTGCTGCTCAAAATGTCAAGAATAATTACTCTGTTTAATGCATGCCAATGCAGTTTGACATTTTGAACTTCGACGACAAAATTTGCCATTATTTTTTAGGCTAAATTTTTAAATTATATTTAATAAATATCTTTTTTTCCTTTTAACGATCTTTTTTATATATTTTTTTCTTTTCGATATTTCGTTTTCCTTTGGAAAGCTTCTTCAGGAAAAAATTTTTATTTTTGAAAACAAAAAATTATGAACATATTGAAAAAAATTTTTAAAACATTTGACAAAAACATATAAAATATTTTTTCATACATACATACAAAAATTTAAGTTTTCAAATATTCAAAAATACAAAAACAAGAAAACGGAAATAACAATTAAATAACAAATAACAAATTCTCTCTTATGAAATAATTATAACAAATTATGTGTCTTTTTAATTAAGTACCTATTAAAGATAAATAAAAAAAGATCGTTTAAAAAAACTATAAAAATGTTTAAAGTATATTTTTTAAATTATAACAACTTTGCAACTAATCCACTTGGGAAATTTTTATTAATTTATGGAAAATTAATAAAAAAAATGTATTTTTTGTAAAAACATATTGTTACTGATGCATCTTGCTTAACTTTTAACTGCGTAGTTTTCTAAGAAAACTTATACACGCAAGACAACAAGAACTTTCTAGTTACAAACTGGGTACAAATCTTATAAGTATGTACATGCAATACAGCAACGACTGGGCATGCTGTTTACTAACTGTGTAATTTTCTAAAAAAACAACAACAACTATTTTAAAATAAATTCGAGGAAGAAACTTTAACAGTATAAAAACAGAAACAAAAATACACACAGACCAACAGGCGCCTATACATTGAATAAATAAAATAATAGCAACAAAATGTGATATAAAGGAAGTAGAAAATTCTTAATTTTCTACACCTCTAGCGGACGAATATAAAAGACAGCATGTTAGTGGTTAGTTAGTTAAAATACAAAACTCGTGAAGTAATGACTTGCGTCTTTAGTAAGTTGTTCTGTAGTGCCAACGTATAAATCTTACTTTGTGTGTAGTTAAAGTAAATAAACTTGTAATTAATATGAACATTTTTAAAATCTGGTATTATTTATTTATTTTGCAATAAAGAAAACAAAACGTTTATAAAAGGTATAAACGTAAAAATACTTTGATACAAATATCTCTGACTAAGAATATTTCTTTCGTAAAACAAAAATTCAAAAACAAAAAAATACTTTTTATATAGTTTTGTGCTTTTATAAATATCTTATGCTAGAAAGTTCAAAAAGTACTTTTTCATAAAAGTTAAGTAGCATAGTTAGGTTAATTGCTGTGCTGTTTCTTTATTTTTAAAGAAAAATACATCCAGAAAGAAATGACTTAATAAAGGGAGAGCTTTCAATTTTCAATAGAATTGCCCTTTTCAAAAACAGAATTTAATATTTCAGAAAACATACAGAATTTGAAACGCAATTCTCTACACCTTTTTAGGGGGAATTTTTTAATTTGTAACACAGTTAAAAATATACAAGTTTAAAAAAAGTACTTTTCTCAACGTTATTTTTTATAGAAGCCTTAAGTTTTCCTCTAAAGTGTTCTGTAGTTAAATAACATTTAAAACCTACGGGTAGTTAAATACACTTAAATAATCAAATCTTAATACTAGTCTTGTTAATGCAAAAATATCTTAACCTTTTATTTAAAATTACGGCGCTGCAAAATACTGATAATAATTTTATTTTCGCTTAATTGAATTAATTTTCTACATTTGATATGGTTAAATTTTCAAATCATTTCTGAAAAAATAGCTGCTTTGGTTTCTATTCAGTTTATATAACTTTTATTATTTTGAGTATTAAAGATTTAATGCAATTATTTTTTGTTTGTCTTTTAAATCAATATACAACAATGTTGCTTCCATGTAATTTGATATTTTGATTGGCTATAACGAAACTGGAACCATTGTTTGATAGATTTTTATAAAAATAGAAATATTAAAAATGCTATGAAATGAAAATACATAGCATGGAATTAAAAACGGGTATCCAAAAATTTACTGAAATTTTCAAGAACACAAAGAACCAATAATATAATTTTAATGCTGAACAATTAGTATAAGAGAATTTTACATAAATAATTTCGTGGACTGAGAGAGGGGGGAAACTATTCTGACAAGAGAGACAACAAAAAAATATCTCTCGCAGCAATTGGAAACCTATAATCAATACCGACCAAACAAACATTTCGGATGTATTTATTTTTCGACAATCACATGTGAGTTTTCTACACTTCAAATTATATTTTGAAATCATGAGACCATCAAAATGAAACTTTAGAAAATATTTCAATTATACAATAATGAAAGTGCATTGTATTTTTTAAAGTGACACTAGCAAACCTCTAACTATCGGGTCTCAAATTTTTTGGGCAAATGGTGGCGAACTCAAATCTTGCTTTATCTATATAAAATTCTTAAATTAAATTAAACAAAATTAATAAGATACATTTTTATATACCTTCTGATGATAATGGCCACAAAAAATGTTGATGGAAAAAGGAAGTTTGTACCTCTTTTGATTAAAACTGTTTACTAGACTCTACCACTTCACATAAACTGGTAACAACAAACATTTGTAGAAAATGTTACTTTTATTGCAGTTTTAATCAATACATGCAATTAAAAAATTATTTATGTTGTGGCAAGATAGCAATCAATAATATTATAATTTCAACACCAGAATAATAATTATAAATAATTATAATATTTATAATATAATAATAATATTTATAATATAATAATATAAGTAATTTATGATTATTCGGAATTATTTTCAATATAAGCAATTTTACTTCGTGCTTGATTCCTTTAAATAAATCTTTCATGATATTCTCACAAAATATTTATTCAAATAAAAATTAAAATATTTGAAATGTATTGTAATGGGGGAGAACACATCCATATTGCAATTTCACTATTGCTCAAATAGCTCATCAGTTAATTTTACCCCAATATTGTATAGATAAACCTAAGAGTCTTATATCCAAAGCTACACTGATTCTATGAGAATTTTGCATAAAATAAACATAGCATAAACAGCAAGACTCAAAGACACTTCCATACAAACACTATAAAACATTTTAAAACAACAAAAAACATTCTTTATTTGCAATCATTTCTACATAAGGGTTTCCATTGGAAACCATGTAATTTGAAAATTCCAGAAAGCAATAGTGAAATTGCAATATGGATGTGCTCTCCCCCATTACAATACATTTCAAATATTTTTATTTTTATTTGAATAAATGTTTTATGAGAATATCATAAGATGTTTATTTTTTAATAAAAATTTTTGTAATAAATATTTTGTGAGAATATCATGAAATATTTATTTAAAGGAATCAAGCACGAAATAAAATTGCTTATATAATAATAATATAATATAATAATTGTTAAAATGAGCATAATAAATTTTAATGAGCGTGCATAAATATTAACGTGATAAAAATAAATCTTTTTATGCTTTTTGGAAAGACCTTTGAAGGGAGTTTATTCCACATACGGACTGATCTACTAAAAAACGAATTTTCCCTTTAATGCCTAGTGCGATTCACTGGCCAATTAACCACAAAATGATGCGCTCGAAAATCGAGTTAAACAAAAACAGTGAAATACATCCCACATTGCGTCGAAGCTATAGATAATGAATAGAGTTGGATATCCTACCTCCTAGGTCTATTCTGTACGCGGTCGGGCAACTCCAAAATAGACTTTGGGGGGTCGGCCCATATTTGAGTGTTGTATTCCATTTTAGGTCGAATATAGGTGGTGTAAATAGTACGAAGATCGGTTGCAGTGAGGTATCTCTTACAGCGTTTTAGAAAACTGAAAAATGTTCTAAGTCCATCGAACATAATACTGAATTTTCATGCCAAGAACATCAAGAATGGTTACCGCTATAAAGCCATGGTTATTGATTTTTTCGTCCATCAAATGAGCAACCATGATGTGCAGTAACTGCGACTTTAACAAGATCACCGTCTACATGTCGCACAGCTCATACCTCAATTTATTTAGCGAAGGAAACATTTGGTGATCGCATCGTTTCACATTTCAGACTCGTAAATTAGCCTTGCGATATAACACCGCTAGCTTGAAACGACAGATTACTTAGAGGACAATATTCAAAATATTACTGCCGATAAGGCAAAAAATGCCGATTTTATAGAACTACTTGTTAACAAGATTTTCTTGCACACTTCACTCGCCAAAGCTCCATATTATGCAAGCAAACGTAAGGCAAGATTTCTCCAAACCTTCCATGCTAAAAAAAGTTCCTGCTGGCATTCTAGATATTTTACATTTTATTGTTTTAATTATCAAACACTTATAATTAAAATGCCCAAAAATTTATCTTAAGCAATTTAGGCAGAGATAATCACTTAAAATTTTAATTAATGAAATCGATTTAAAACCCATGATTGTTGCAATTTCGCATTTTTCCCCCAAAAAAAAAAAAATAAATAATTTTTTTATTTTCGTTTTGTCACTAAATATGTTGTAATTCAATTTTTATATTTTTTTATGTCTTTACCCTACTCTGCTCACTTTAAAACATTTTTAATTTAAATATTGTCGTTAAACATGGGTGGCAACAAAATGTGTTTTTAATTTTTTTGTGCATAAAAATTAAAAATTTATTAAAGATTTATGGCATCTTATAGCTTAAAATTGTATGCAAGATAGTTTGTACATACAAACACACATGTGTATATTTTACAAACGCGTATAGATTTTTTTGCTGTTTATTTTTGATTCATTCAAATACGAATATAGAGTCAACGCCAACGTACGAATTGTTGTTTATTGAATGACTTTTTTTATGAATGAAATTTTTTTGTCGCTTAATTCATTCATTAATTTTTGCTCACAAAGTTTTGCGTTGTTATAGCTTCACGACATATGTGCTTAAAAGGAACATAAAAATATAAATTTTTTCAGGTTACGATGGTTGTTTAATAACAATTGGGAAATAAGAAATAGTTCTTTTAAGATCCACACTTAGCTATAATAAGAAACCATATAATAGCTTTAATACTTCAAGCATTGACACTGTCAAACTTTAGTGTTGCTGTTTTATGGGAATGGTAGATTTTCTGAGTTTCTGAAGTGTTCAGAAATATCGTAATAAAGCTATTATTTGATTATTATTTTTATTCGACCTTTTTTTCTTAAATAAATAAGTATTAATCTTAATAATGATCTTTTTAAATAAATTTAACACGTTTATTTTCAATATTTCGCGTTTTATAAAAACAAAAATCAATAGTAATGTTATTTTATTTATTATTTCGCTTTCCTTTGGAAAGCTTCTCCAGGAAATTAATTTTTATAAAAACAAAAATTATTAATAATTTTATTTATTTATTATTAATAATTTTTGTTTTTATAAAAATTAATTTACTGAAGAAGCTTTCCAAAAGAAAGCGGAATATTGAAAATAAACGTGTTAAATTTATTTAAAGAGACCATTCTTAAGATTAATGCTTATTTATGTAATAAAACTGTATAACATTTTAAAATATGTGATTGATATTTCCTTCAGCCCAAGTAAATTTCTTGGTTGGGCAGGGCTTTACTCATTGCTAACGCTCTGTTTCTACTCGAAACATCCTGAAGTTCTGTTTATTCTCTTGCAATAGTTTATATATGTGTATTAAAGTAAAAGAAATTAGAAGCATTAAACAAATATAATTTTCAAACAACCTAATATTCAAAATCGTCCTCCATATAAATAGAAGCAAAAAAATAACCTTCGAGTTTTGCATTAGTTGCCAGGACGCCTTTTTGTTCCATTAACTTTTCCAAATAAAAAAGTAAAACTATTTCGCTTTGTCTCTGAAATCTGTTCTATGGTTTCCTGTTAAGCTTCGAGCATAACCCAAGTTTCTTTAGCCGTTCCGTTGTGTCCTTAGGATATATCTCCTTTATATATGTATGGGACAGATTTACCTGATTTTTAGCTTTGTAAGACAGAGCAATAAATAATACCATTAAAATTTCACCAAATCAGCGTTCTCATCCTCTAAGTGTCTAAACTGTGAGAATATATTTCACACTATTTAATTTCAATTCTTTTTTATATTTATCTTTTCGATACTTAATTGAAACAATAGCTTTTTTAACTAATTACTTTGTGCTCTCCTCTCCTTATCTCACATGAGAGTTTCTTTGTATCCTTTTCTTTTTGATTCTATTTCCTTAAAATCAATAAATTTTTCGAAAAATTATGTTATTCTTTTCTCCTTCTATTTTCTTTCTTTTCTCAAATGTGTAATTTTTATAATCGGATTTCAAAATTTCTTTTCTTTTTCTTATCTCATTACAGTTCATATTATTAATCTCATCTCGTCTATATCTTAGCTAATTTTTTCTTAACTTTTCTCTCCTCTTCGGTTTTAAATTTTTGTTTTGAAATTCCTTTTCCTAATCGTCTCAGTACTCTCGTTTGAACTTAATTATTTTTGATATGTGCGTAAAATTTTAATTATTTTTCCTTCTCAAGTGACCCTCGTTATTTCAGTGAATAAAAGTTTTTGATTTACATAATAATTGGCCATAATCAAATTGAGCCGTGTAATTATTTTTAATTAAATTTAGCAAAGTCATTTAATTTTATATGGTGTGATTTATGGGATGCACAAGTTTAAAAAAAAAACAAATTTTAAAAAATAAAAAAAAAAAATAAAAAATTTATCTTAAAAAATGAAAAAAGAAACTAAGATTGCAAACTTAAAAAATTAATACAATTTTTTAACTTTAGGCGTGCATTCGGACGAACTGATTTCTGGTGAACTTGTCATACCTAGCAAAGTAACAAAATCTGGTGAATTTCTTTCACACAATTTAACGCATCATCATGACCAAAACTATAGACATCATCGAAAGCGTAGAAGTTTTAATGAGAATGATAACGAAGAATCATCAGAACCTGAAGTCCATTACCTGTTGAAAATACAAAATGAAACATTGCATTTGGAATTAGAGTAATAAATAAAGCTGTTATTAAATGAAAATTAAATTGCGAATTTAATCAACGTTTTTGTTTATTTATTTTTTCTTCTCTTTAGACCAAATTCTTATTTTATGACGCCACATTTGATTGTGGAACGACGCAAAAGAGATTTAGCTACACGCAAACAACCACAAAAAAACACAAATTGTCATTATCATGGCAAAGTCAGAGGACAAGAGCAAGAGTCAAGGGTAGCAATGTCAACGTGTCTCGGCATGGTAAGTGAACATTCTTTATTATCTCCCATGAATATGCTAAAAAGTAGTTAAAAATGATGATAATTTGTTTTTTTTCGTGATTCTTGTAAAAAACGAAGGTAAATAGCAAAAATATGTATATTTTTGTGAAAAGGTTTTTTGACTAGTGCAAAGTTTCAAACAACCCAGCAATAACAAGAAAAGAGTATGCTACACTTAACTCGCATTTTTAATTTATTGAGAAATATAGAGCTTAAAACTGAGTATAGCTTTGCTGTTAATTGTAAGTTTACATCTTATGTTTTAAAAAATTGAATAAATCCAGCTTTGAGTAATTTTCATGATTTTCTAGGATTTATTTTACTATATCCTACATCCTGTAAGTGTGTTGTTTCATGAGCTATACGTGTCGCGACTTCTATTTAAAGTAATACTCCTCTATTAATTGTATCTAGATTAAAGAGAAAACAATTGGTGCCCTGGTGGATGAGTTTACTTTTCTTAACTTTATTACCGTCAAGATTATTTTTCGGTTTAAGAATCAGTATTCAATTTAATGATTAAAGTTATAGAGAACGGTGTTTTGTTATTCAATTCTTGACCATCAAATCGAAATGGCACATTTTCTTTGCAATAGAGATATTGGGATACTGAAGAAAGAACATGTGGGAATTTTTAATAAAAGTAACAAAAGGATATTACTTATGTCTTTCATACATTTTGTAACACCCTTCACAAAGAATTGCTAACACCAAGGTGAATGCATGTATGTGAATAACAATGGAAATATGTCTGACGACAGAGGACAATACCAAAATTCTTTATGAATGTATGTATGTTTTTTTTATTTCATTGTCATGTCTACTATGTCTGCTCGGGGGAAATCTAATAAATGTATAGACAAAGTATTAAGCGTGAGTGTTAAATCCGCTGTCTAACAGTTAATGTTGTTCTCTTGAAAATAATGGTGTGGTTAGAAAAGAATGACTTAATGTGGCGCCACTTTAGCATTTACTATTTAGAACAGTGGGCCATAAAGGAATAAGATGACTGTTTTGTCGGTGAAAAAAATATCAGAAGTAAAGCAGCTTTGGTGTTAAATAGGAGTTTTAGTTTTAAAGCAATTACAGCTATGCTGATGGTTAAAGTGAGTGTGAGTGTATAAAAATACAGGCAATAGCTGTTAAAGGAAGGTCATTAAGCCCACTACAGCATAGCATTGAACATGCTTACTATTCAAGCTTTAGAAGCTTTAAGCAAAAAAAAAAGACTTGTATACAAAAATATTTCTAAAAATTTAAATCACTTCGTTAAATACTATTCGATCTTTTAATCAAGATGTAATTGAACAAAAATAAATTCTGCAGGAAGATATGATTTATTTATACTTTAACTTGTTTATACACCATTCATGGCTGATTAGCTGAAGCGATTCTAATAAAATTGGAAGCTTAAAAAGCTATTTAGATACAGAGAAATTAAGAATGAAAAATGGTCACTCATTACAGACTGAACAAATAGACAAAAGAGGAAAAACGAACAAGTTTTGTTTTAAAATTTGCATTCGAAAATTTTATTTCCAACAAATGACTCCATCAGTTTCAACAAAACTTACTATTGTATATTTCTAGTCACAAAACAGAGGGATTAGATCCGCTAGGTGGTACAGTTTTTTAAATATATTATAGGTTTTATATATGAAATCAATTCCATTATAAAAAATTTCTTTTCTGTATTTGGAGTTGAACTATGTGGCTAACAATAGCTATACAGGGTAATTTATAAAAGCAGTGAGCTCATTATTAAAAAACACATAATTCTTAAACAAATTTAAATTGACAACTTTTCTTTGTTTTTCTTATAATTTCTTCTATAGCCCACTGTATATATTGCCTCTTTAAAACCTTTTATCATACAACAAAGGTAAAGGTAAAAATAATAGTTTTAACATTCATTTAACTTTTTCAACACATTTAAAAAAACTATTAGCAAGAAAATATAAAAAATAAAAATAATAAAATTCAAGTCTAGTCGTATAGTTTATAGTTTGTTCGCGCACATCGCACGTTTTCATACTAACGGAAGCAGCAATTATTTGTTATTAAAGTCATAAACACATTTTATGACAATAAGTATGTTTTCAGTTTCTAATAACAATAATAATAATAATGATAATATTTATTGTTTATTATAACAATATACAACGATTAACAGCAATAAAAGCTTATAACTTTATTTATTTTTGCATATATTATTATTTGATATTTTTTTCTTAATTTTAGTAAAGTGTTATACAGTTGTCGACACTTGTTTATACTTGGTATTTTATATGTGATTGTTAATGGCAGGGCGCAGCAAAACAATTAGACATGATTCTTTGTATAAAGTTTCCATAGCCGTATTGTTAGAAAAGTATTAAATGTAATTATTGTATTTTTCAGAAAATTAACAAGTTTATTCCTAAGAAATGCTGGCAAATAATGAAATTATAACTCTTAAGTGGAATTATTCCATTGAATTTTAGATTCTTTAGTTTTTTTTTTTTTTTATTATTATTAATAAATCGACTAAATTTATATTATGATGTTGGTTTATCAATTGAAGTTTTTGAAAGGTTAAATTAAAGCGCTTAGTATCAATTTTAAAAACGTATACTCTCAAAGTTGTCTAATTGTTTAATAAAAATTTTTAATTGTTTAATTTTGATAGAAAACTGATTTAAAATGAAGTCTTTTAAATTAAAGTACGTAATGAATAGAATAAAAAATAACGCATGTGCCTTAACTCTTTTAATTTCGAAAGTTATAGATTTAGAGCTTTGACATATTTCAATTTGATAAAATAAAAATGTTCATTTCTTAAGTCTTTTTAAATAAATATGTATTACGACTCGAAAAGCGTTTCTGCCTTAAGTCTTATAAATGTATTTTCAGTTTGCAAGTATGTGTCTTAAATCTTTTTATTTATTTGACTAATGAAAAGACATATGTTCTAGTGTTTGTTAAAACATAAAATAAACAAAAAGAATTAAATGTTAAAACGTTTATTTAATATACATTTTTGTAATGCATTTGTATACTTTTGGTTTTGTTTTAATAATACAAAAAACTTACTTGCAATTTTTGATTTTTCTAGGTCGGTCACATTAAAACTAAAAATAATGAATATTACATTGAGCCATCAAAACATCATGCTGCCCACAATATCAACGGACATCCGCATGTTGTATTTCAAAGATCGTCAGTTAAAGAAAAGGTAATTACACAAATTTACATTAAAATTTAAAGACACATATACACTCTCAAATACGCACAAGAACTAATATCGAGATGCATGTATTTTTATACATAAAAGTGTATTGTAAGAGTAGGAAATTAAGGTGGGCTGTGTCATTGTGATGGATAAATAAATAAATAAATGAATGAATAGATGATGAAAAATTTAAAATGCATGCAAAAACCGAGCAGGAAGGTTGACAGACTCTAAAGAAACAAACGAACAACGGACAGACTAATTATAAAAGAGCAGACCAAGACCAACAGACTAAACTGGCAGACAAATTGCAACAACCCACTACAAAGAAAAACAACTAAATAGAATTTAAAAAAAATCACATTTGTCCGAACAAGGTGAAGAAAATGTAAATGTACAAAAAATAGTTGTCAACACTCACATGCAAATAAGAAACAAGAAACTGAAAATAATTGTATGCAATGATTTGAATAATACACAGAGAAAAAGAAAACGACATATATAAAAAATTGCCTTTTAATTTTTCAAGACTATTTTAAAGAACTACCCTCAAAAAAGTACCACTTAAAAAATAATTTTTTAAAAAAGTACAAATTAAAAACTTTTCTAAATCTAATTTTATTAATTTTCAAAACTTTACCAAATATATCTTAATTGAGAACTTGATAAATAATTTTCTAGAAAATAAAAAATAAATAACTACAAATTGTATCCCACTCGAACATTAACGAGCCAATTAATTTAAACTGTTTTTTTTCGTGTACAGCCAAGAAATCATAGCAGTAAGAGCAAGAATAAGAAACCACATAAAAGTAAGCAGGAGCAATATAAATTACAGCAAAACGATGGCGGAAAGAAGCCAAAGAAGGTTTTAAGTAATTGTGGTACTAAAGAACCAAAAAGACGCATCGAGGCACGATTAGTTGAATGGCAACCTCAAGGAAAGGTGAGCAAGTGAATGAATGAGAGGTATCTTATTTAAATTTATCTTACTTTGGTGTCTGAGTCTCTGTTGTGTTTGATTTTTAAACTTTTTGTTTTTGGTTTTTTGGTATTTAAGTATGAATGATAAATAAACAAAAAATAATAATTATATGCAGGTAAAAATTCAAGGTGGCAGAAAAATACGTAGACTGCGTCATCAACATCAGCATCAGCATCAGAAATCGCATTATAAATATAAAACTACAACAACGACGCATATTAAACATCAAAAAAATCATATGAAAAAGGAAGATGACACCTTATTAATGTCATCGACGTCGCCAGACTCATTGTTATCTAAACAGATTCCGTCAAAAAATCATAAAGAACACAAATTTCATCAACATTATCTAAAACCAGAGTTACATTTACAACAACTACAACTAACACCATCAACATCGTCATCTTATATAACCAGCCATCAACGTACAAAACGTTCAATAAGCAGCCCACGACATGTAGAAACTCTAATAGTTGCTGATTCTACAATGGTTATATTTCATGATGACATCGAAACTTATCTGTTGACTATAATGAATATGGTATCTGCTCTTTATAAAGATCCTAGCATTGGCAATGCAATTGAAATAGTCGTTGTGAGGATCATACTACTCGACAATGATGAAGGGCAACCAGATTTGAATTTAACACAAAATGCTCAACAGAATTTGGATACTTTTTGTAGGTGAGTTTTACAACAAACTGAATTTGTAACTAGTTTGAATGACAAACAGAATTTTAACTGCAGAAAATAGAATTTTAACTCTTTTTCAGTACAAATCGTTGATCTAAATTGATTTTAGTGTTTCACTTTGGAACCGGTATCTGAATTTGTCTCGTTCTTTTTTCTTTTGTAATTTTTTTACATTTGTAGCAAACTGTTGCAAGTAGTTTTTTAACAGCTGTTAGCTAAATTTTCATTTTATTTTATTCACACATATACCAGTTTATAGGCAATGAAATTAATAACTTATTTAAGCTTGTGTGCCATGCATACAACATATGATTTAGTAAATCAGATTAGTTATAGCTTTGACGCCAGGTTCTCTGTCTCTGTGAATGTGCTTATTATTATGACGTTAACCAGCTCAGCCGCAAATGACGCACACTATTTGAATATGTTCTTATTCTCTCTATCGAAACTTCATTCAAGTTTGTACCAAGATCTCCTTGTTTTACTGCATAAGCGCTTCTTACACCATTAAATTTACCGCAGAACACATAAGTTTCTTCGATTCTTTGATGAGCTGTGAACTATTGTTTAGCGTTTATTAATCGGTTTTAAACAACTCATACTATTGTGGCTTCTAATCAACAGTTGTATCTTCCCGGAACTTGTCATCATCAGACAGTTTTAATTTTTTTCACGTGCTGCTATAAAATATTGTAATTCTTCTTGACTTAGATGCTTCTCATTGGAAGTTCCAGCGTAATACTCTTCTTATGGTTAAAATTTTTTTCTGTTTATAAGGCTTTACCTCTGGATTCGTTTCAGGTAGACGCTTGAAATTTTCACAAAAGTTGTATTATTATAGCTCCTACAACAACCACAAAGATTATGTGCTCTATATAATAACATAACATAAGACCCAGTATTGCACTTTTTGTGCTTTTAACAGCTTTCAAACATTTGTTATTTTAGATCTTTTTGGAGAATTCATTACTCTTTATTTTTTGATTTTAATAATAATTGCGTTTTTTACGTTTTCACTATCTTCCTACAATTTCAAAGAAGTATATATACTTATATTTTAGGCTCCATAAATAAAATATATTCTACCGATGTCTGACAGCTTTTTATGTTATCGTCTACAAATAATTGGATAAATAAATATTAAGATTTTTTAGGCTTCAAATTATTTTGCATTTTTTAGTTAAACTTTGGGAAGCCTTAGATTTTTTATTTAAAAATAAAATTATATTAATAGTTAAATAGTTTGTTGTTAATATAATTTCTTTTTAGTTGGCAACACAAGTTGAATACGGCAAATGAATTAGATCCCCAACACCATGATGTAGCTATCTTGATAACACGTAAAAACATTTGCGGAAATAACTGCATGTAAGTATGAGTAAGATATTTATCCAGGAATTTTAATTAATTCACAATTTTCTAAGTAAAAGCAAAGAAAAAAAAAAACAACAAATTAATGTAGAGTTCTCTTATGCCGTATATTAAGAAGTTAACGAGACTAAGATTAAATTTTTAAATAAAAAGTACAAAAGTAAAAAGTTTATTATTATCAAAAAGCAAAAGTTTCAGCGGATACTTTTCGTAACCGCATAGATTTTATGGTTGAATGAGATTGCTTGTACGACTTCAAAGCTTCTATGGCCGCTGTATAACGGCAGGAGACTGCAGATCTGCTGCAACCTCGGGGGTATATAGCCCGCTGTTCTGACTGGATATTGTACTGCAATTGTTGCTCATGCCAAAAGATTGAATCGTCCGTTTAACAACTTTCACGACTAGGAGCAGGACAGGAAGACTGTGGAGAATCTTTTCTGACATTATACAGTCCTCTTTACGAATATATTGTTTTTGATGCGTAATACAAAACCGCAAAATCTCTCAAACTTTCAGGTTGTAATGGCAATGGGGTAAGCTTGTTTTTGCAGGCTACGTGACGCTTTGGACGTAGGTTATTTTTAGATAGAAACTAGAGACATACTTTCTACAATCATATCTTCGGACATCACAAAGCGATAGTTAGGGCCAAATTAGTCGGTCTTTTAGGTTTCCCGCTTTGTTTTAAGATAATTACAACTATAAACTTAGGCTTTGTCATATAAGCCTTTTTAACGGACTAATATCGCAATAATATTTTGTTATTATTATTATTAGTCGACTCAAAAGAGAAACAAGAGATTTATTTTATATAAAACATTATATTATCTAAATAGAAGAGATCTTTAGTAAGGAACAAGCAAACGTGAAAAATTTTCAATGCATATACACTTTTGCCCACTAAAATATAGGAAGTGTAAAAAACATTATTTTTCAGATTTAGCTTCTGGCTAATGTAATAATATAATGTAATGTAATAAAGAGGCAATGTTATGCCGGTGTGCCACTTGTTGAAGATATCTCAGCAAACACTCTTCGTCTACATTTTTTAAGTCTCTTTTATGAATATGTATTGGCACTCCAACCAAGCAACAAATTGTTTTATCTAATTTTTTTAGAATCTTTTTTTTATCTACACCTTATTTGTTTTATTTTATCAGATATGCTGTACTACCCATTGAAGGCAGCTTTTGCTGTGCCGGTCTGGGTCATTACTGGGTATAAGGGTGATGAATTTAACATCTTTTAAATAACTTTTAATAACAAAAGTATTTGAAGGAAGACTTGCTGTTTGTTAGAGACAATCTCTTTTATTTGACTTACGGAAGCACTGACATCACGCTTTATTTATATATTTATTATATGTCGTTTAGAAATTTCGAGGATCTCTACACTAAGTATTGCACTTTCTTGATACGATTAGCCATCTCGTCGTTTGTGCGGACATCTTTATTTATTATGAATTAAGTTATAATTAAAGGAAGCTACATGATCAATGAAGTTTTCATCCAGTGAGATGGTGTTTGAATTAGTATTTAAATTTATTTGGAATATATTGTTTTTACAATGTTTGCCACACCCTAAGAAGGGCATGCTATTTTAACATAGCATTTACTGAATTTATTTTTTTGTAGGGAATTTTTTAAATTTTGCAATTCTACTATGAATTTCAAATAAAAGTCATAAGCTTATGCTCTCTAAAAAGTATAGTGAATTTTGGGGTTTCACTAATATTTATTTAAAAAAGAAATATCTATCATATCTTGTCTGCTTAAATATTAAACAAATTTAATAAATTTTCTCCCCACAGGACTCTAGGCTTAGCTAATGTTGGCGGTATGTGCAAACCGAAACAATCATGCAGTGTAAATGAAGACAATGGCATTATGTTGTCACACACTATAGCACATGAATTGGGACATAAGTAAGTTATCGTTTACTTAATTAAATTCTTCTTTAAAATCTTGAAACAAATTTAATAAATATGAGCAATTTTTTTTCTTATTAATATCAAAAATGATAGAATGATACAAAATTTTTGTGACTAACGACTTAACACTGGAAGCTGAAATGATATAAAAGAAAAGAATGATATTAAAGAAAATTATAAAATTTAAGCTGATTTGCATCTATCTATCCTAGGGAGCGCACGTTGTAAACAATATCTAAGACAAATCTCACATAAACTTTATTAAGTTTGAGCAAGTTAACATAAAACTAAGACCTTTTTCTTTGTTTTCCTCAAAAACTAATCATCTTTTTATATCAACTGATTTTAACTTCTACATATATCAAATCGAAAATTTAGTTCGATTTGCCTATTACAAGGTAATTTTGAGGTTAGAAAATCTGCACAATCCTAATTTTTATATTATTTACGCTTATATTCTTAATAAAAAACAAAACCTTTTTATAGTTGTTAAATATTGAGTTATTTTTTTTTTTAATACTTTAAGAAAACCAAGTGCAAAGTAAAGAGTAGATACAACTTTTAACAAAATTTCAGACGCTTAAAACAATAAGAAACCAAAAAATATTTTTTTGGTATATCAGTGACATTTTGCTGGTTTTGCGTGATAAAAAAATATTACTTTTAATTTGGCTTACTGTTTTTTATTCAACATTTAATATTCTAATTCGTTAATAAATAAATGCTTTCATTCAAATCTACTGGCTCATTGACATTGGAAATTGTTACAATGAATTCAATTTCGCACTAAAATCGCATTAAAATCCACTATGAAAGTGGTGATTCTGTTAAAGTTACATTTCATAAAATTCGTGATATTTTCGGACATCCTTCTGAGTCGGCTATTAAGAATTTGGTCGTTAAATTTGAGTCGACAGGCGCGATACAAAATGTGTGAACACCAACGCGTGTTCGACCGGGTCGTTCAACTGAAAACATTGCAAAACCAAATTTGTCAATGCCTCGACGTTCTCAATAATTGTGGTTATCCAAAACCACGACATGGCGAATTTTTCGTGAGGACTTGACTTTGAAGCCTTACAATGTCCAACTGGTGCAGGAATTGAAGCCGACCGACCATTCACATCGCCGTAGATTCGCTCAATTCACTCAGGAACACTCAGACAAATCGCATTTGCATTTGTCAGGGTATATCAACAAACAAAATTGCCGCATTTGGGCTTCTGAAACTCCTAGAGTGATTGTTGAGAAGCCTTTGCATGCTCAACGTGTTACTGTAAGGTGCGCTATGTGGTGTGGAGACATGATTAGACCGTTTTTTTCAAAGATGGGGCTGGAAATGCGGTAACGATCAATAGATCACGCTATCGCGAGATGCTAATTACTCAATTTTGGCCTATTATTAACAACGTGGATCATTGTCATGTGGTTTTAACAGGACGATGCCATATATCACAATTTCCCGATCATATAATTTCACGACAATCAGCAGTTAAGTGGCAGGTCAGATCGTGTGATTTAACACCACTGGATTATTTTTTTGTGGGGCTATGTTAAGTACAGAGTCTATACGGAGACAATCGAATCGATTTCGACCTTAAAACTTAAAATCTGTGATGTGATTAACGAAGTAGGACCGCCATTTTGCCAAAAAATGATTAAAAACTTTAATGACAGAATCGACATCTGTTGGCATGGTGGATATTTGCCAGATATAAATTTTTATTCATAATTGCCGAACTTTCCTCTTCGTAATACATTAAAAATTTGAATCATTTTAATCTAAATTGTTTTTTTTTTATTTTATGAAATAATCTTCGTTTATATTACTGTTGTTATTTCTCTTTGTCCTTTCTGGCTGTTGTACGTTTGATGTTTTTTTATATAATATATAATGGACGGTGTATTTTAAAATAGATAGTTTATTACTTTTAGTTTTGTGTTACAATAATTCATTAGACTGAAAAAATGTCAGTAGAAAAATTAAACTGAAGCCATTTTATTTACTCTACTTAAAAAGCGCTAAGAATAATAAATGCATTTAATATATTTTCAGCTTAACAACCTAAAAGCATAAACAAAAAATTTGTTAGTTTTTCAAACTCTTTTTTATTTTTGTTTAGATCGTATAAAATTAAAAAAAAATTCGTAACTGCAAATAACTTTTTCCCAGCTTTATAAATACTATAAAAGTAACGGTATACAATTGTACATATTTCTAATAAATCAATTACACAGCCTGCCATAAGCAATTAAATAAATTCCTTGTTTATAAAATCTATGCATTAACAACAATGAAAAATTGCAGTTGATTAATTATTAAAAATAATGTAACTATTTATTAAAAAAAATATCAAAGCTAAAATTTAAATTAACAGAAGCTATCACATCAAAGAAACAAAAACTATAAATCTTATTGCTTAATAAATTTAAATTAAATTCAATCTATAATTTAAATTGTAGCAGAAAATTGTTAGAAAATTATAAAAAACTTTTTACTTGGGAGGGAAAAGTGTATTAACAACAAAAACCTGATAATAATTCCGATGAAAAGCATTTTTAATTACAAAATTGTTTAAAATTATTAATAATGCTTGTTTAAGTTGTTTTAAAATTGTAATTAACCAGATTGTAACTATATTAAAACAAATTTTCAATGACTGTTACTAACACCAACAATAACAAAAATTTAATATGAAAAACCAATACATACTAAAAACTAATACAAATAAGTTAATAATGGAATTCGATTTGTTGTTGGATTTTAAGCGTATTATTTACAGCATATTATTCGAATAAAATTTATTCAATTATTCAAAAAAATTAACTATTTTTTTAAAGAAATTAATCGTGATTTTCTAAAATCAGCGAATTTTAACGCGAAAAATCTATGCAAAACAAAAATGGAAATTCATCAAAAAGCTAAATTTTAAGACAATAATAGTTATTAAAAACCACTTTTCAGAAGAATTTTAGCACAATCATAATTGTTAAAAATTAAAAAAATACACTTTTCGGTAGATATATATTTTCATAAAATATTCCAAAAAGCACATATCATTCCAAAAAGACTTTATTTTGACAAAAAAAGTCATCTATTCATTTTTCACAATTTTTAATAATTTATTCTTTTGCTATTAAAAAAAAAATTAGGTAATAATTTCTTTAAAATTGTGCTATTAGAGATCTATGGATTCTATATTGTCTTCCTGATGAATAAAACACTTAAAACTAGTAGTACATACTAAGCATTAATGGCCACATGGCTCTCTTTCATTTCAATCATATACCACTTCATCTTTGTGCTGTTTCTCTCAAATTACTTAAATCAACGTCAGTTAAGATCTATTAAAATTAAAGCTTTTAAGAATTTTCATTAAATTGACAGGTTTTAAGATTAACAAGTAAATAACATTAAAATTTATTAAAACAACTCACAATAATAGGATATGCCAAGAAAACTTATACACGCAAGTCAACAGCAACTATCTAGTTACAAACTGCGTAGAAATCTTATACACGCAAGACAACAATAACTGGGTATGGTGTTTACTAACTGCACAGTTTTCTAAGAAAACTTATACATACAAGATAACAACAGCTATCTTAAAAGAAATTCCAGGAAGAAAGTTTAACAGCATAAAAACAAAAACAAAAATACACACAATAAAATAACAGCAACAAAATGTGATACAAAGGAAGTAGAAAGTAGAAGGCAACGTCTGAGTGGATAGTTAGTTAGTTAAAACATAAAACTCGTGAAGTAATGACTTGCCTCTTTAGAAAATTGTTCTGTAGTGCCAACGTACAAATCTTACTTTGTGAGTAGTTGAAGTAAATAAATTTGTAACTACTTTAAAAACTCTAAAATTTGGTGTTATTTATTTTACAATAAAGAACTCAGTAAGAACAAAACGCTTACAAAAGGTATAAACGTAACAATATTTAGCAATCAGATTGAAAAATTAGAACTTTACAAATTAAGTTACTATTTACTGGGCTATCGTTGTTTCTGGTAGCCATTTATTTCTAGTGAATAAGCAAAAGAGTGACTGCTGGCTGTAATATACACTGCAGGAAAATTTTATTATTTAGTCACGCTGCTAACATCTGAATTGAAACGGGAAAAGATTTTCAATGATGCAGCTCATATTTAAAATAAATTGTTCACTATGAGAATTTCAAACTAATTTGTATAAATACTTTGATTTGTTATTTCTCGGATCAATATTTTTCTTTATTGGTCTTAGTACAGGATCGTGATCACTAGTGGTAAGCTGAAAGGGCAGCCCTTTTAAAATTAATGAAAAGTAATGTTACGACAAAATACATGGCTTTATCTGCTGAATAAAATCGAAATTTCGCATTTTGGTATAAGAAAAGCAGAAAAGGAATGATAAGCTATTTAATTTAAATTATTATTCTTTATAGAAAAAATAGTTTCAATCTAAATTCAAATAAAATTGCGTTTGAGAAATTAAATTTTATATTCAATCACTTATAACAATTAAAGAGCTTTTGTTCTTGCTGTTGTTCCTATTGCTTATTATATAATTAAAACAAAAAAATTGTAACTACTGTGAATAAATAATTAAATTGTACAGCATGTTGTGATAAAAATATATGAATATTGAATTTTAAACATGATTTTGATTACGGCAAAATGAACGTTGAACGAAAAAAAAATTTTTGTATGAGTGTCAAGCTAACCTGACAGAGTGGCTGAAATTATTAAAACATGGCTTGCCGCCGTCGGGTATGGAAAACCAAGCAGTCTAGCTAAAAATCACAAAACAACAATAACTTTATATTAATGACAACAACATTAGCAACACGAATAACAGCAAAAAAGCAATATCAACAACTACATGGAATAATGCAACAGCAATTAAGTTGTTTTCTATTAATCGAAAGAATTTAAAAATGTATTATACATATTGATCGCGGTAGACTAAACGGCACTAGTTTTATTATTCATAAGATAAAGAAAAAACAGCAAAAATATATGATATAAAAAAATCCCACACATTTATTTAATTTTTTAATATTAATTTGTGCTGTTTTTACGTTCAAACTCTTACACTGATATTCGTATCGTAAATATGTAAATTCATATGTTTGTTTCTATTGTATGAATATCAAGTAGTCAGTTTTGTATGAACTTAAACTTGTTTGAAGCTGTTCAGTTGTGCAACTGAAAGGGAAGTTTTCTAATAGGAATTATTAAATTTTTATATGGTTTGATAAACGCAATAAAACAATCATAATAAATATTTATTGTATTTTAATATCCTTTAACACAGGTCTAAAGTTTGTCATTCTATTTGCAATTTCCATAATATTCATTTTCGGCCCCTTAAAGCGTGCGTTATATTGTTGATGCTTATGCATAGGAGTCTTTCCGTCTGTCTGAAACCGGGTTAAAATAAGTTTTGCCAAGAACCTGGAAGAGCTAAAAAAAATTTAAGCCCCACAATTTGCTAGACATAGTTTCGAAGGAGGTTCTATTAAAACTCAATAACATCGGCCCATAAATAATATATAAATTGTTAAAAAGAGTTAAACGTTTTTCAGTTATGGTTGTTTTCTTATGCTTGGATATTCAAAGATCAGCTTGCGATTGGACGCAAGAAGAGCTAACAAACACAAAGTATTTGCTTCTGCCTTTTTAAGGTTTTGAAACGCATGAAAGAAAATAAGAGAAGACAATGAGTCGTAATGGATGTCCAGTTAGCCTTTGTTATATCCATTTTAATTTCAATAAAAATATTATAGAGGATATAATAAATCTCGATGGCCATTTAGTAGACGTATTGAGTAAAAGCGAATGTTTAAATAGCCTCAAATGAGCATAGAAGTATAACGGAAACTTTGAGTGTATGATGAAGTTTAACATGGATGCTACTCATGATGGCCCAAACCCACGGTGCTTTTAATGCTGGAGTTTACACTGCTTCGCCAGGTGTAACTTTGAGAGGACAGTAAGAAGGGCTGTGCTCCCACTTTTTACCTAAGTGTAGGGCCTCGTTGCACCTTGATGATAAGCCAATCCCTTCCGTGATTTGGGTTTAAACTATAGCCAACACCTCATTCTTTGAACGGTCTCATTAATAACCAAGTTATTGGCTTCCGTTGTACTAATAATTAAGTCACTACTCGGATTTTGAAAGTTCTTTTTTCCAGTTTCAGACTCCTGCTATTCTAGGCGATTAGCGTCGCCTTTTACCCCTAGAGCCGACAACATCAAGGTGAAGAAGATCACCAAGACCTTTGGGTGCTAATCTGTTAATTTTGTTAATATTATTGTATTTGATACTTTTAAATACATATAAGGGAATATTATAAGATATGTGCTTAGATTTTCCGACGGGGTTGATTTTTCTTTTATTTGGGTACGGTTTTCCGTCGAGCCTCGTCAAATTTGGTTTGTGAGCAAACCGGTTTCGACCATTTGCCATCTTCGAAAAGGTGGTACGAAAAGAACACTGAAGATGGCAAATGGCCGAAACCGGTTTGTTCAAACAACCAAATTTTACAAGGGTCGACGGAAAACCGTACCCAAATAAAAAAATATTATAAGAAACGAGGAAATCCGGACAAAGAAACAACCTATGTAGCAAAACATTTCCAAAGATATATCCCGGAACTAAACTTTTGTTCCATTTACCGGTGCAACACTCCCTCTAACTGCTCCTATTTCCGTGATACTGAGTACAATTTACCTGTCACAGTCGTCAGAGTTGTAAGTTCAAGAAAGAGTTTCATTATCATATTAGCATAGGTACATACAGATGCATAACTGTAGTTTAGCATTGTGTACAATCATCGCAAGAATTCGGTGTTACGTAGAGAAAAGTTCGGTAATTATGTATGAAAAATGATATCTGCCAAATGTCCACCACGACCACGCTGACAGATGTCGATTTTTACATCAAAATTTTTAATTACTTTTTTGCAAAATGGATCGCCATTTCCTTAATTATATCACGGACTTTGAGTTTTAAGGCTGAAATCGATTCGATTGGCTCTGTATAGACTCTGTCCTTAACATAGCCTCACAAAAAGTAATCCAATGGTGTTAAATCACACGATCTGGCTGGCAACTTAACTGCTAATTGTCGTAAAATTATGCGATCAAGGAATTTTTTTGCAATAAATTGAGCGTCTCATGGCCTGTGTGACATGTGGCACGGTCCTGTTGAAAACACGTCGTTACGCGATAGCGTGATCCACTCACCATTACCGCATTTCCAGCCTCATCTTTGAAAAAAAAAAACGGCCCAATTACGCCTTCAGACGACATAGCGCACCATACAGTGACACGTTGAGCCTGCAAAGGCTTCTCAGATTTTCAGAAGCCCAAATGCGGCAATTATGTTTGTTGACATACCCTAACAAGTAAAAATAGGCTTCGTTATTCCTGAATGAATTGAGCGAATCTACGGCGATGTGAATGGTCGGTTGGCTTCAATTTCTGCACCAGTTGAACTTGTAAGGCTTTAAAGTCAAATCCTTACGCAAAATGGTAGTTTTCGATAACCCCAATTGTTGAGAACGTCGAGGTATTGACAAATTTGGGTCTGTTTCCACACTGTGGCTTACGGCTGCGAAGTTTTCAGTTGAGCGACCCGGTCGAATACGCGTCGGTGTACGCACATTTTATATCAAATCTATCTACTTAAATTAACCGACCAAACTATATGCTGTCCGAAAGCATCACAAAGTTTACGAAATGTAACTTTAACAGAACCATTATTTTCATAATGTGTTTTAATTATCTTAATGCGATTTTCGTGCGAAATTGAATACGTCAATAAACTAAATGTCAAAATTATCATGTTGTTGGTGTTGCCACAAGTAAAAAGCAAACTTCTTGTTGAAAAACCCAATACAATAGCAATTTCAATCATTATCTATTACAATATCAGCCACGGCCAGGGAAGTAGATGAACTTTGCGGGAATATTTATCACTCCTGCAGACAAGCATAAATTCTTTTTTAAGCTGACACCGTTCTCGATATATAACACTTTGCTTTTGATTAAATAGTTGATGCTGTTAATATGCGCATAACTCTTTCTAGGACTAGGCTTTTAAAAGCGGTGAAATAATCCTCTTGTGAGCATTATTTTCTTTACTCTTTTCCTATACGAATCTTTACAGCTTTTCTTTTGAGCATGACTTAGGGATTTTACTTTAATCTACCTTCCTATTGTATGGCTTTTGTACTCTTCATATTTCTCCCCGTGTCCATCGCTCCTGTATGCAAGCTACCGTGAATGTGTTTTCTACAGAAAATATTAATTTAAAGGTAATTAATAAATCGTCTTCTCCGGTCTACCGAAATTTTTTGATCAAGTGAGTTTGGGAAGTCAGAAAATAAAGTGAAAATAGTTGAAAATAAACTCATGGTATCCTTCTCTTGTTTTATATGATTCTCTTATAATACACTTGTCAATACAACAATAAACATATAGACATTTATAATAAATCTTTATATTTTTGCCACCCAAAGTAACTGCACAAATACTATTGTTTTTTTGCAACAAAAAAAAGCAAAAACATTCGACAAATTGTTACACTAACACACAAACATATGCACAGTATTGTTTTTAACTGCTTTGCTTTGTTTTCTTTAATTACATCAAGACTGGTCTTTTATGTAACAAAAAGTAACAATTAAAAAAAGTAAAAAAAGTGGGTGTATTGCCCCATAGAGGTCAGTTTTAAAACGTCACGTAAAGGCTGTGTAAATGTTTGTTCTCGTATATTTTACATTTAATAACACATAAATTGTACAACAATGTTACAAAACTTGCATAAAATTATTTTGAAAGATCAATTAAGTAAATTTAAATTAATGAAAATTTAAAAGAAAATTAAATTTTAAGGCGAAATTTATTTGAAATTTTAAAATTTTGTAAAAAATAAAAATTAATAAATTAGAACAAATATACAAATATACGGTGTATGGATGCGCGTGTAGATCATGTTAATATGTTTTTGTGTGGTTGTTGGCCAGTTGTATGGGAGCAAATCAAATAAAAAAAAACGATTCATTCATTCATTAAAATATTTATTTGTTTTGCTTGTTTGTTGGTTGTTGGTTGTTTTTACTACGAGTATGATGCCTACAATATTTGAATGTTTTTTAAATGTATAATTTTATAATTTGATATTTAAAAGCTTGTTTTTCGTTTTTTTTTTTTTCATTTATTTATTGTGTGTGTGTGTTTTTTAAGTTTATTTCCGTTTAAATGTAGGCAGCCTTTTAATACGACTCCACGCATTCAACTTGTTGTATCCTCATTTTCATTTAAAACACCTCCAGTTGAATTTTGTTGCCATTATGATATCTGTTTTTAACAGAAACACTACAGGTGTAATTCCTACTTCTAATGTTTAAGTTTGAGTTTTAGTGTAAGTGTAACATGTTTTTATATCAAATTTAATTAAATTCATTGAATTGCTACTTGATTTCGTTTATATATGTATACTTATATATAAAAAAATAGCAATAAGTCTATCTGACTGCTATTACTCTTTTAAAATTAATGTTTTTTTCCTTTTTTATATTTTTCTTCAATTTGAATCAACGACAAGTGCTTGTGTCTACTATTCACTGTGCATAATATTTAAATTAATTATTAAGTAAATGTTTATTTGATGATTGAAATGATAGTGTTATTATTTTGACAGTTGCTTTTTTCGTGTAGTTCTTTGGTAAAACACACTTGTAATGGGATTTTTAAAAAATCAATTTATTTAATTTAATTTCGACAATTATGTTGTTAAAATTTATGACATCGGGTTGCTCACGTATTTTCGTTTTTTTGTTTTTTTATTTTGTTTTTTTTGTTGAAATCTGTTATTGTCTTAAGCTTATAAATATAAAACATTCATTATGACTATTGAGTGTAGAAAAAAAATTTCAAGACTCTTAATTATACAAATCGAAAGCAACAATTAAAAAATGAAATGTTTAAAGGTAAAAAATAATAATAACAAAAAGAACATCACAGTCTTTTAAAACAATTTCATTTTGAAAATAAATTCGCAGAACACGAACTATTGATTACATACAGAATTATTACTTTATCCAAGTAAGCTCCACGTTCATACAAACCTTGCGGTGGTTAATAACCAATAAAGTTATTGACAGATTATATGGCAGATATTCATTGCTAATACGCCTTAGCTTTGCCACCTCTCAATTTAAAAATTCATTGAAATTACACTAAAGGTCTTAGATTCCTGATTTGCTCTTTTAAAGATTTTACCGCTCCCCCTAATTTTAATATGTGTAAATCATCTGAACTGATTCTTGTTGGTGATATGCTGTTGCGAGGAACCATTGTCTCTTAACAATCTCAGAGATAAATTTTTTCACCCTCAGTCCACGGTAGAGTATAAAGAAGAATATTTCAACATTACTTATTTCTCGTTGTATCATTTTTTTTAAAGAGAAGTAGCACTTTAAGCAACAATGCCTATTTTGTCAAGAACAGATGAAACATGTGGTGAAAGTAGAAGGAAAGTCGGAAATTAACTGCCGTATAAAGACAGCACAGCGACCAGTGACTATGCCTTCATCGCTGAGCAGCCCCACCGGCAGTCAGTTTTTATTTTTGTAGTGAAAAAAACCAAGGTCTTCGTTGGGAATCGAACCCACAACCTCTATACTGACAAGCTAGTACACTACCTACTAGCCTACAGGGGCACCATCAAGTTTCGTATATTATTATATACAACAACAATCAACAATAAATAGCTATGCATTGAAATTGTGATTATTTATTTTCAATAAACAAATTAGTTCGTTTAAGGTGCGACTTTAATATAAATTTGATGAGTTATACATAATTGAATGATATGATTATACAGCATAAAATACAATGTATAATAAAATAGAGTTGATTTTATTGCCAGTAAGACTAAATGTTTTATTCTTATGCAAAGTTGTGTGTTTAGAAATGATGCTGCATTTATTATGGGTGATATAAATATTAAGGAACCGGAAGCTCTTAATGTTCTTGGCATGAAAATCCAGTTTGATGTTCGATGGACTCAGCACAAATTCCGAAAACTTTCAAGAAACTCGATTTTCTAAAACGATGTAAAAAATACTTCACTCCATCTGATCTTCATACTATTTATACCACCTATAACCGTTCAAAAATGGAATACAACTCTCATGTATGGGTCGGCGCCCCAAAGTCTATTTTGGAGTTGCTCGGTCGCGTACAATAGCGGGCCAACACGTTCGTTGAGAACAGTAGGATATCCAACTCTACTGATTCTCTTGTGTGTCGACGCAATGTAGGTTGTCGTTACTACAATGGCACGTGCTCTAATAAAATTAGAGACCTTTTTCCTGTTAATCTTACGTTTTTGCGTTTAACACGCTTTTCGTTGAGGGTCCATCTATTGGCCAGTAATTCGCAGGGAAAATTCGTTTTTTAGGAGAACAGTCCGTGGGTGGGGGAGGAGCTTATTCTATATTTTTCAAAGTAGAAAAATTCAAATCCAAAAAAAAATAACTAAATATTTACTAAGCAAGATAGTGCCGAACATACTGCTTTTGGGGATAATAATCTAATCAGCCAATGCTGAACTAATAGACTGATAATACTCTACAAGAAATGCGAACAGTCTTATAAAACATTTTTTGATAAAAACTTTAAACCGCCACTCTTAATGTAAACAAATTGTCTAATTTTTCCATTTTAGTTTTGGCATGTTTCACGATACAGCAAAAATTGGTTGCCACCCTAGAGTAGGCTCTATTGTTCATATAATGACGCCTACATTTGGAGCGGATACACTACAAGTGTGTTGGTCAAACTGTAGCCGAAAATTCATAACGCATTTTCTTGAGTAAGTAAGCAAAGAATTAAATTTAATGAAATACAATAAAAAAAAATTAAAAAAAATTTTGTAATATTAAGTCAAGGTTTAGGCGAGTGTTTAGATGATGAACCTACCGATATTAGCGAATATGCATATCCGGAAGAACAACCAGGTCATAGATACAGTGCTGAGGTACAATGTCGCTTGCAATACAATGTAACAGATAGCGAAGTACGCGCTTGTTCATCTATGAACGAAATTTGTTCGACATTGTGGTGCCGTGTTAATGGTGAATGTATTACCAATATGAGACCTACAGCACCGGGTACACCCTGCGGTAAACGTAAGGTTTGTTTTGGTAATTTTCAAATAAATTGAATTAGTTCGATGAAAAAATATAAATGTTATATGTTCTTTGTGTTCCTTTTCTTTTCCTTTTATATATTTATTTTAGTGGTGTCAAAATGGTAACTGTGTACTTCAAGAGTCCCTGGAAAAAATTGATGGTGGCTGGGGTAATTGGTCTGAGTGGAGTGAATGCTCGCGTCCTTGTGGCGGTGGAGTATCGATTCAACAAAGAAATTGCGACAATCCTCTACCAGCTAATGGTGGTTCATTTTGTATTGGCGAAAGAAAACGGTAAGTGAAAAAATGTTCATTTTCAGTTTTCATTTTATTAATTGTTTTCATATTTTTTAGTAATTAATTTTAAGCACAAGGTCTTATTTAATAAAAAATTTTTTAAAAACTTTATTTTTTATTATATTTTCGATATTTCGCCACACCGTTGGTTGGCATCATCAGGAAAAACAAAAATAATAATGATAATAATGGTTTTGTGCATTATTATTTTTGTTTTTCCTGATGATGCCAACCAACGGTGTGGCGAAATATCGAAAATATAATAAAAAATAAAGTTTTTAAAAAATTTTTTTATTAAATAAGACCTTGTGCTTAAAATTAATTACTAAAAAATATTAAAAAAAAGGTCAAAAAATTATAACTATTATATTAATTGTTTTCATTATTATTCAAATCAGGTACACAATTTGTAATCCTCAATCTTGCCCTAGGGATGAGCCTAGTTTTCGTGCAAAGCAATGCGAAAAGTATAATGAGAAAGCTTATCAGGGTGAATTCTACAAATGGTTGCCATATTTTGATAAACGTAAGTAACTACTATGGCCATACTGGGTCAACCTGAGTATAATTATGTATCAAACATTATTTTTTATCTGCAGTAACATAATGTTATTCTTTATCACAGTGTTGCTATAAAATAGAAACTTCTAATATATCTGCAATACTTATAATAATATATTATAATGACTGATAACAATCCTCCAGGGAATTTTCAACTGAATAAATCCCAACTGTAAAGAAATAATTTCCTAGACAAAAAAAAAAAGAATCCAATTATGCCAAAATAAACCAAAAAGTTGTTTGATGTAATTAGAAAAAGGAAAGAAATTCACGGAAAAGTAATAAACTCCCGATATTAATTATATAGCTATCCATGCTATACCACAACGTTATTCCGTCAAGACTTAAATTATTCGATGTTAAGTTCAGCAAACATTTAGTTCTTATTTTATCAAGTAATTTTTTTTACCATCTCGCGCACTGTTATTATGTTGTTACTTACCCCTCGAACTGGCTGCCTTTGAACTAATCAAGTCTTGAACTTCTATTTTCCTTTAATATAACTGTTAAACAAATTATCTATTGCGGCTAATCAACAGCGATTATTTTTCTTTATACCCTTAGAATCGATTTGGTGGGGTTTGAACTTAACTTCTTTAATTTTTTTTTGCTATTATGTTCACACACATTAGGCTTTTAACTTATTGTGTGTTTTACAAATTGCGTAGTTTTCTAAAATATCTTATATGCACAAGACAACAATAACATGCTTATAAGAAATTCTACGAAATAAGCTAAACAACAGAATGCAAACAACTAACGCAGAACAAAATAAAACCCACAGCCAAGCAGCAACTACACGTAATGATAATAACAACAACAATATGGGGTGATGTTAAAGTAGAATAATCTTGTATATGCGAGAACCCCTTAAAACAGCTGGGCAAATTTATTAATTCAAGTTGAAACGTCGTTGAGTATAAATAACAAAATAATAAAGCATCTTTTAGGTGTTACATTGCTAAAGTTACCATCGCGTTTATTTTGTGTGTATTGAAAGTAAACAAATCGTTTTATTTAATTTACAACTCTAAGTGTTGTGTTATTGTTCTACAATAAAAGAACTCAATATATCAAACAATATTAATTAAAACGAATAAATGTAACAATATGAACCTACACTGATAACTTTAGTTTTTTTTTGCTAAAGGGCTACCAAAACTTATTTTTGTAATAATATGTATAAACTCCTTTTGCCCAGATAAAGGCAGGTCTTTTTCTTTTTCGCTTAATAATGTTTGTTGTTTGCCGGCCGCAACGAATTGTTCTCTATAGAATATCAAATGTAGACTTTATATAAGTTATCTATAGTGTGGACTTTTAGTCTGTATGTCTAGGCCGGATTCGCTTAAAAGGGATTTATTTCTCTATAGTATGTGAGAAAGCCGGCTTCTGTAATTATAGCCTTACATATACAGATCAACTTTCATAATCAACGATTAACTTAGCTTGTTAGCGATTATAATTAAAAATATAATGGCTTATACAACATAAATATAAGAACATTTTCTTAACAACAATAACAACACAGTCATTAACTGATCGCTCTGCCTTCAACAGAAAACCCTTGCAAGCTTTACTGTACCGATGAAGATGACACGATTATTGCCAATATGGGCGATGTAGTATTAGATGGCACACCCTGCACTCTGGGTACAAACAACATGTGTATCGATGGTATTTGTAGGGTTAGTAATGAACTGCTTTTTCTTAACACCTTAAAACTTTTAACTAAATGTGATTTTCTTTAGAAAGTTGGTTGCGATTGGATTGTTGATTCTGACATGGAAGATGATCGTTGTGGCATTTGTGGTGGTCAAGGAGATCAGTGTAAGACGATAAAGGCAACCTTTAACGAAACCCTAAAAGTAAGTGACGGCTACGTAGAAATTGTAGTGCTGCCTGCCAAAGCTCGACACATTGTTATTAAAGAATTAGGAAATTCTCCACATTTTTTGGCCATTGCCAGATCGAACAGCAGTTTGTTCTATTTAAATGGTGACAGTTTAATATCAATGCCTGGAGAATTTTTAATAGCTGGTGCAGAAAGTTTCTATGATCGCGTAGATGAGCAAGAGATAATAAAAATACCGCAACCCATTCAACATTCCATAGCTGTATATGTAAGTTTTCCAATAAAATTTTAAATATTTCTTTCAAGGCAATTTTGTGTGTTTTTCTTTTGTTTGTTTATTTAATTTCTGCGTTAAGATTATTGCTCGAGGTAGTGAAACCAATGAAGGTGTGTATTATGAATTCACCTTACCAGCTTTAAATGTGAGTTCGTCCAAACATTATTTTTGGAAATTAAGTGATTGGTCCCCTTGTTCAGTGTCATGTGGTGGCGGTTTGCAATACCGCGAACCTTTATGCTATGAAAACGGTCAAAGTAAAAATTTATCGTTTTTTATGTGTAATTTGTTTGTAAAAATAAAATTCTTTTCAGTTTCTCTTAATGTAGAACTTTGTTGGGGATTTGCTGAAAACACTTTGCCATTGCGTTTGATTGCAAAATGCAATAATACACCCTGCCCCGCTCATTGGCTGACAGGTCCTTGGCAATTTTGTCCAGTTACTTGTAAAAATGAAGGTGCTCCTTTGCCGATTAGAAGAAGATCTGTAATGTGTCTTGATCAAAATGATATTGTGGTTGAGGAAGAAAAATGCAACCCGGTTACGCGACCTAGCGAAACAGAATATTGTCAGCAAGATTTACCCGATTGCAGTATAAAATAAAAACAATAATAATTCCATGTCTAAAATTTTCTAAAATTTAATATTTTTTACGTTAATAATGCTTGATTCTTAAAAAAAAAAAAGATTATTTTTTTTTATTTTTTAATTTCCTTAATGAATTTAATTCTCATTCAATTAAATAAAGTTTTGAGCAATAGCTTCTGTCATTTGGGAACTGCTTATTTTCTTATGAAGAATATCTTGTGAGCATATAGCATGATTAATGAAAATAATGGTTTCAAATAAATTAAAAATTTAATTAATTATCTTTTAAATATGTCATTAATAAAACCTGATGTAAACCTAATTTGTATTTTAATTACTTTTTAAGTGCTAAATTACTTATTTAGTGTTATTTGTAAGTTTTTCATACAAACATATTTTTAAGCCTTTGTATTTAAAAACAATTTATTTTATTTATTTCTAATTTTAAACATATTGATGTACTTATTATCTTTAGGTTTTTTTTTATGTATTTATAATAATAAATATCGATAATTTAGTGATCAAATAAACTTTTCAAAAAAGTTTTTATTTTCTATTTTTAATAGCTAGTTGTAATTTTTTTATACGACATATTCTTTATTGAAATTTCCATTATTATTTAAAAAATTTATATTAACTTATGTGTAAAATTTTGTTTCTTTTAAGAAAACAAATATAAATAATAAATGCAGTGTCGTTAGCGTAAGTAAACAATAAAAAATTTGTGGTTTAAAATCTATCATAAATTGAATTACTTAAGACGTAGTGATTTATTGAGAAAGCTTACAAAAATATCAATTTCATAAATTTATGTTTATTTTGCTTTCTATTATATCAGACTATTAGGCTAAGGTAAGTAGAAAATAGAAGTCAACGAAACTGGGTTTAAGCCAATGTGTCGAGATTTACATTTAAAGTTTAAGGTTACGCTTGTCTTCTCCTGTTTGAATCTTTTATATCAATGAGCAGTCCTTGGATAGGTCCTTGGATGGGTGAATATAAAAAGTTTTTTAAATGTTGAACAAATAACAAAAAATTATTTAATTACCTATTTATTTTATTTTTTTACTTTTCCATAAGTAATTGAATAAAAATGAATTCCAGCTCCATCTTCATTTACTCTTTAAAAATATTGTTTTAAAGCTTTTAAAATATGGTAGCTTTAGGCTTTTCTTCTTCAAATCTCTTGCATAAAGTGGACTACATCATAATTTTACTAACTTTCTTTACACATTTTTAACTTTTTTAAATAGTAGGGAGTATTTTCTTCTTTAAATTCAAGTTTAACTTTTCCTTAAGTAGTTTCTTTTAATTAATTGGTTATAAGATTTTGTATACCGTATCGTTAAGCTTATAACCGAAGTATACTTTGAGGCATAAAAAAAATATAGTTTAGTATGCCGGGCTATTTTGACTATAACTAAATAAAAACGGATGCTCAAATCCATAAATAAATATATAAATAAATAAATAAGAGAAACAAATATAAAAATATTTGTTTAATTCACAGGTCCCTAAAAACTCCTTATTTTTAAAATACAATCGCCAGCTTATTTTACAATAGTTAATTTTTTGTTGTTGGTAATATTCACTGAAAAATTATTATGGAAAAAATATGACTGATGCTGTTTTTCATAGAAAAATTACACCTGATGTAAATTATTTATAAAAGAAAAATTTTGGCTGGTGATATTCTTTTATAAAAACATTTTGACTGATGAAAATTATGTACAGATAAACTATAATTGACTATTATAGACAAAATTATGACATGAAATTTCTTATAGAAAATTTGTAACCAATGAAATATTTTGTATTAAAATTATAAATGATGCAATTTTTTCAAATTAAATTATTAATTAAGAAATTTTTGTATAGAATAATTATAACTGCTGTGAATTTTCTACAAAAAAATTATGACTGTAAGTTTCTTTATACTGAAATTATGAGCGATAAAATGGTTTTAATGGGACAATTTATTTATAAAAAAAAAATGGGATATGAAAAAATAACACTAATGATTATTTCTTATAGAAAAATTTTGACTGACAAAATTTCTAATAGAAAAATTATGATAGGAACATTTTTTGGGTAAACATCCTGATTAATAAACATTTTCTACTGATAAAATGTGATATGATTTTTTTATAAAGGCTATAAATGCTCTTTTTTAATTAAAAAATTATGATTAATAACATTTTGTCATAATAAAATTATAAATGATATAATTTTTGAAAAGAAAAATTATTTATGATGAGATTTTTGTTAAAAAAAATTTAAAATTTTAAATTTTTATCAAAAAAATTGCGCCTAATGGGTTTTTTTTTGGAGAAATCATGACGAAAAATATAACATAAAAATTGCTGCGGAAAAATTAGCACTAATGAATATTTTTTATACAAAAATTATAACAGAGAAATTATGACATGAAATTTTTTTTAGGAACATTTTGGCTAATAAAAATTTTCTACTGATAAAATATGATTGATAAAATGCTTTTTATGGAAAAGTGTGACATGAATGTTTTTAAAGAAAAAATTATTAGGAATGGAATTTTTTATACAAAGTAAAATTATAAGTTATAAAATTTTTGCATAAAAAAATGGTAACTGATGATTTTTTTATAAAATTTATAAAATTATGTTTAATTAAATTTTTCTACAAAAAAATTGTAAATTTTCAAAATAACGAAAACAAAAACTTCGAAAAATTCGCTCTCAATAGTCATTAAGGTTCATCAGTATAACCAAAAATAATACAGATTTCTTACAAAAAAATGTGGTCTCCCATGTAATTGATTAACAGACAAGTAATTGCTATTTTACATGTGTCTATTTCTTTTTTATTAAAAAGAAACATTTTATAATAAATACATCTAATTTCTAAAAACAGTTAAACTACAATTAAAACTTAAAGAAGCATTAAATAAATTTATATTCCGTTTGTGTATCACAATATCTAAAATCTAGTATTATCGGGCATTTTTATAAAATATGCAATTTTTTCTTTAGCTACTTTATAATTATGTATCCAACGGCTGCCTTTACGCAGGGAACCATCGATGCCGTCTTTCCAAACACCTTGAGGAAGATAAACTGGAAAGAATAATAAAAAATCAATTACTAATTATGATATGCATCACAACTGCAAAGAATTTCAAACCTTCTCTTTCTTCACTATCTTGTTTTAAAATTGGAGCGACAATCATCTCCTCTCCCACTGAAAATTCATCGTAAATACTTAAGCAGGCAGGATCATGAGGATCCAACATCCATAAAGGGCGCACCAAAGGCAAACCTTCATTCATTGACTCACTAAGATATTTCAATAACAAAGGAATAACATGTTTCTGTCGTACTGTTGTTAATTCTTTGGCAATTTCTGTAATGTAATCACTCTTGTATTCAGAAGGTAAATGATTAAATTGCATAGAAGGCATAAAAGTCATAAGCTGTAGCCAGCGTATGTAGAGATCTTGTTGAGGTAAAGCCGGCTGACCCAAAGAATAAAAAGAAAGCATTTTTTTCATTGTCCTGTTTAAGCCATAATCACCACCAATGGCTCCAGGCAGCACAAAGGGATAACCAATGACACCATAAGTTAAAACTGTGGACATGACTTCATTCAAACCCGCCCAAGAAGAATTAATTGGTGCTGTGCTTAAAAAGGCCGGCGGCTTAGGCACAGTGCTGGCGGTGGAAACACCTATAAATCCTACACTTTCCATACTTTCTGTAAAAATTCTTACATACATATCGGGACTATCCAAAGCCTTTCGGCATTGATAGTAATGGGGCAAGTTGAAGCCGGTACCCAAATCTAAATAAAAACTATCAACTTGATATTCTTGTTTTAATTTCAACAATTTTTCCTTAAGCCACACGACAGTATCATTATTGGTTATATCCATTACTCCGGCACTGGAACAACTCTTGTAGCGCGTTAATGCTGGTATACTCCGTTCCGAATATCTTTCATAGATTAATAACTTTTTGCGCACAGCCTCTTTGAAGTTATCACTGTCGGTGCTAATGAAGGGCTGTATTGTTAACACAATTTTGAAACCTCTACGATGCAAGACATCAATTGTGTCTTTTAAAGTAGGAAATCTAATTGGATCCACTGTAAAGTCTCCAATGTACTCCTGCCAGAATTCATTTACCAATATATGACCTAAACGCATGAAGCCCATGCCTATAACATCTTCTGAATAATTGTAAATGGAAGTTTCATTAAACGATTCCGCATTGGATTGATGAGGAATTTGCCAAACGGGTTCCTCTATTAAGGAATGTAATATTTTCATATCAGCTTCTTTTAAGCCATCCCATAAACTTTGTTGAGTCATTAGCATATGCAACGACTTCATATCTTCCGTAGTGCAAATTTTATAACTCAATTCTGGCAACTCGGTTAATTTGTTGACAAAAGTGTTGTCATCATTTTTGGCTCTTAAACAAAACTCATTTGTTGTAGTATTCACGGATACATGCAAAGGAGTTTTATCATTTACTTGAATAGCCACTCCAATAGAATTTATAAAATATCTTTTTACGGCATTGCCAAACTGATGGATCTTAATATCACCACTAGAGAAGGGAGCAAAATCAAAATCACTTTCACTCAAAGACCAAGTCATGTTGTGGGTAACACCACCACCAAACCACAAGCCATTATTACGTTTCAACTCATAACAATCGGTTGGGAAAGTGCCTTCATTTAGTGCCTGCCAATAAATTGTGTAACAACGAAACACATCCATATCTTGGAAATTCATATACAGTCGAGCAATACCATTCCATTCCAAACACACACTGCCATCTTGTTTGCGTCGATTTTCGAGACAATGGAATGGTTGTGTATCCCAGCCTATCATTTTACCTAACTGTCCCCAAATAACCTCCTTTTCATCGTGATTTAAAATTCTTAGCACACGATCATGAGAGTTAAATTTTATTTTATCGAAATAGGAAAAAGTTAGAATTTTACGTTGATATCCTACGTAGGCAAATCCAATCTGCAAAGAGAAAAAAACTATTAAATTGAAATCCTTCAACATGCATGACTCATTTGAGAAAAGCATTTTCGTTATAAAGTTAAATAACCTTTTGCTTGGTGAAATAACATTTCTTTAAAATAACTAGATACGAGTACATATGTAGATCATCTGAATAACAATTCCAGTTGATTTTTTTCCTTAAAATCTGAATCATGTTGCCTATTCCTATATATAATTAAAAATTTTTTTCTCAATGTCTTACATGCTTATTGATTAAATGTATCTACTATGGTTATGATGTAATTCTACCAGGGAGATAGTTACTGTGAGTTCGGAAAAATAATGTGGGATCGCCTATAACCTCCTCCCGTATCGTTTTGAAAATCATTTATATGTATTATAATACGCATACTTTCTTAACTTCTTTATGAAAATAAACACTCCTATGAATGAATGCTGAAGTAAATAATAGCCTCGTATCAGAATCATTAGGCTGGCTTTGTCAAGGCTTTCCATTTCTCACTTATATTTCAATATTGTATTAACATAAGATTCACTATCAAATTTAGTGGCAAAAAGCTTCTTTTTTTACTTTATTAAGTGGGTGCTACTCTAGTCTTAGCCTAAAATAACGCCGCGGTATCCCGTTTAAATCTGAATTTTAACGTAGAACAAAGGCCTTCCAGCTTTTAAAGAGCATCGATTTTCTTTGTAATTATATGATGTTTTAAATTGTTAGCGCTGCGTCTATTCAGTGCTTTTCAAAATCAAATGTTGCTTTTAATCTTCTTTAAGATTAATTAATTAATTAATCTTCTTTAGATTTAAAGCCTCTGATACTACATTATTATTGCCCAGTGCGCTGCTGGGGTCACATCATCAAGTGGCCGTCACAGGTACCTAATTACTCAAACATAAGGATTGTTCTTTTATGGACGGTTTAACTAAGGGTTTACAGAGTTGCTATTTTAAATCTCTTTTCGATCTCCAGTTTGGAAGGAGTCAGACAATTATTAATCTGGAGTTCCTCAGACATTAACGTCCAATGTCCATTTGCGAGTTTACTTTATCCGACTAGTTTCGGTTAGTTTACAATTAAGCTGGATAAGAGCTTGCAGACACGTTGGCTTCCACATGCTATTAATGTAGTTGTTTCCAAAACTCATCTATGTGCTTCCTACATGGCTTTGTTGATCCTTTCTTAATTTAGATAATGAAATAAAGAATGCAATATTTCGCATTACATTGAAAACTAGCGGCCAAGCTGTCCAATAATATAGTAAGGTTTGTCCTCTTGCTTATCGTTGCGAGGCTTTACCTGAGCCTGATGCAGAAGGTCCTTCTAAGCATGCACATTAGACCATATAATATTTCACTGAAGGTTTGGGTTAATCTAATAAATAAGATCCTTTATAGTACTTAATGATCCTTCGTAGGAAGTTCACTTTCGTCCAACTTTTTTGGTCGGCATCAGTATCTTGTTATAGTTGCCGAAATGGGCAGAAGTAGATATGGGAATCTTTTAATGAGAGGACTTAATTTTATTGTACACTAGCTGATACTGCAAATGTTGCTCTACTCCAGTTCAACCAGCACTTTCACAAGAGCAATTAGATATTTATTATCTTACTCGTATTCATAATGTATTATGATGTGGTATTTTTGATGTCCAATTACAAAAAAAATATTGATAGTAACAGCCAAATTATTTATTATTATTTATTATTTGCAACCCTTTTTTATGCTTTAAAATATACACAAAAAAAAGTTTCATAAAAATCGGCTGAGCCAGCTTAGATCCATGCGACTACAAGTGACGGGGCGTGAGATACATATAATTTAAAAAATTATTTTTTTTTTTTACAAGGGCAGTCGATGATGAGCTAAAATATTCGAGTATTTAGAAAGAGAAAAGCATAGCATACATATTCATTAAAAATTAAATGGCTACAATAATATATAATATTTTTATTTTAAAAGATGCAATTCCATATTATTTAAAAGACTGTAACTTTCAAAAATGAAATACTATTATGCCCTTGAAGAACATGCTATTGCGCTCAAATTTTTTTATTGTAGCTGCCATATTTATCAGTATATGCTGATTTTTATTTCCACAAGGTTCTTCCAGTCATGTGTTTTTTCATGGATCTACTTTGGATAAAATTTTTTTTTTTTGCGAAACATTGAGAAAATATATGATTCAAGGGCATAATTTTCTTAAAGTATTTTACCACAATTTTTCAATTTTTTTTAAATGTTTAAGCAAAACTTTTGCTTTAATCTAAATTTTAACCAGTTTCTTTATTTTTAGCATACACGCTAATGAAATAATAATATACAGCGGTTCTAATTTGAACTTACCAAAAATATCACCATAAAAAACATTAGAATCACAAAAATTTTAATTTTATAATCTTTAGTTTCACGTTTCTTTTTACGTATCATATTTGGGAACGCCTATAAATAAGGGCAATAATAATAATTTTCAAATATCTCTTGATTTATATCTCTTTATTTAAATTACTTGGATTTTTTCTCTTAATAAACTGGCCAATGAATTAACACTTGTTATAGAGGCTTGATTGCTGGCCAAACTGTAAGCATCGAGATCACTTGCAAACATTTCTTTGTCATTTAAGCGTAGCGCCGGCAAAGGGGCTATCGATGCTCTGCGACGAGTTCGAAAACGGTCTCTGCAAAATAAAAATTAATTTAAAATTAATACATAAAATTCTACAGTCTTATAAATATGGGTTTGCAGTTATGAAAGTTTATTTTACTCAATCACGAAATTAAGATTAAGTCGTTAAAGGTTATATCTATTCCTAAAAGTTTAATATTAAGAAAAGGCAACGGAGGACATCGAAGCATACTTTTTCGTAGCAGGAAAAAATTATTGTTAAGTTTAAAGCTACACTTTAAAGATACGTAGGATCATCCATAACGTTATTTCAAGAAATTACAGTCAGCCAAACAGCGACGCATATGAGGAGATAGCCCATAATACAAAACACAGAATTACAGAATATCCTTTAATTCTCTTAGAAAATGTGTATACATACTTTTTCGCAAATGTATAGAAATTAGGTTGTCTGACAAAACAAAGAGCTTATCCTGGACTATTAACTGTCGTTGTATTTCAATGTTTAATATTGAGTCGCAAAGTCTTTAAAACTTTTTTGTTTTTTATGGAAATCCCATCCTCAAGAATTAGATGCATTAATTTTAGAAAACTGACATGTTTTTCAAAACAGAAACTGAGCTCTTTTGAATGTGAAGGGAGATATTTAGTAGCCCTTCTGCACTAAAATAGTAAACAGACTTCTGGCTAACACTTTTTTGATTGTAAGAGATATGATCGGCAGTAAGCTTTGCAATTAGCATTTAAAGAGAGGTTAAATGATTTCTATTTTTTTGTTATACTGTGTAGTTAAAGAAAAAATGTTTGTAATAGGATACATTTCTAGAAGTTGCCAATATAAGAAGAAGAGGTAACAAATTCTTTCTCTGTTACTATCCAGTTCTTTTTGAAAATAGGTGGCTTCTTTGTCGCTAATCTTCATTTGAATACCCAGCAAAACAACGTGCTACAGCATTATAAGGATATTATCTAGCTTTTAAAATGATTTAGTACTAGAGAGTGGTTTTATATATTTTATAAAAAGGAATAGATAGAGGTCCTTGTAAGCTAACGGCTCGTATTTTTTTTTTTTTGTTTGAATAACAATTAAAATGCTCTGAATAGTATTTTATATTAATTTTATTTTGAATTTAAAGAAAATCTTGAATTTTAAATATCTGTTTTAAAATCTACATGAGTAAATATTTTAGCAGATAAGATGATATCAAATCATATCAAAATGCTAAAGATAATAAAACAAAACATTGTGATTCAATAACAAAAAGTCACTTATGATATTGAATGATGATAAAAAAATATAGACAATGAGTTTTTTTAATTTTCATCTATTTAAAACTTGTTATTTAAAAATTTGCAATTTTTGCGTTAATTTAAAATTTTTTTACTCTTATTTTATTTTGTTTTTTTAGGTAAGGATTTAATACGAGTAAATACGTTTTTTTTATTGGTATTAAGCTGTTCCAATTTATTCCGCCAGTAAATGAAATACTATGTTCACTGACACACTTACGTAACAAATAAAAAAAGATGGAAATATTGAATTAGCTCCATATAAAATGTCATAAAATGGCGGGACAATTTAGCTGCAATAGTTGCACCCTAATGAAAGAATAACATAAACCGAATACTATTTATATTAATGGACCTAAAACTAACTCCCCCCGAGGGTTATGGTGGCCAGGATCATTTCACTGATAATGACACGCAAAGTGAATGATCCAGTCCAGTGAGCATGCTTGACATGTGTTCTGAACAGGAGTTAGAAAGTCTCCAACTCTTTAGCAATGTGTGATAGTTTGCAGACCTGCCTTGGAATTATTTAAGTTGCAACTAGGTGGTTCTGTTGCTTAGAATTATGTCTTCGGCTATCTAGGACGTATGTATAATGTTCCAAATATACAAAGTGGTTTGTCCACCATCTGATTAAGACTACATAGTCAGGCGCGGATGTAAAACAAATCACACTCCCCCCCGAGGGTTTATGGTCTTTATAGTACGTAACAGCTATCTAGATCTGTGCAACTGGGGAAAAAAGGGAGCCCAGTCCCCTGACGACAGGGAGTCAACTGGAAGCTCCACTTATTTCCACGGGGATCAGTGACCCGCAGAGTTCATTATTTATCTTTTAGACATTTAATAGTTCTCTGACTGATCATTGAGGTTGGCCCCTATATGGGAGTAACGTGATGGTTGTGGTTTCGCGGCCCCATAACAGTATAATGGTTATTATGGTGGCCAGGATTATCTCACTGATAATGACACGCAACGTGAATGATCCAGTCCAGTGAGCATGCTAGACATGTGTTCTGGACAGGAGCTGAAAGTCTTCAACTCTTTAGCAAGGTGTGATGGTTTGCATCCCTGCCCTGGAGTTATTAAAGTTGCAACTAGGTGGTTCTGTTGCTTAGAATTATGTCTTCGGCTTCCTAGGACGTATGACGTTCCAAATTATACAATTGTGGTTTGTCCACCATCTGATTAAACGAATCACCCCCCGAGGGTACATTTATATGTCTTGACGGTATCTCACCGTCATTCCATGTGTCACCGAGGGTAAAGGGAGCCCAGTTCCCTAAAGGCTAGCAGAGAGCTAACTGGACAATTCCATGTTGTTTCCACGGCAATCAGTAAGCCCCAGAGTTAAGCTTTTTGATTTTTTAGCTGCTCTCTGACTGATTATTGAGGTTGGCCCTTTAGGCGCATCGTGGTGATTGCGGTTTCACGGCCCTCATGAATTTGATTAAGGGGCCAAGATCATTTCACCTTTACTTAGAACAATGGATGAATGATCCGGATCCAGTGAGCATGCTTATCAGGTGTTCAGGAACAGGAGTTGGATGGTCTCCAACTTTTCAGCAAGGAATGTAGGTTGACGGCCCTGCTCCGAAACTTCCAAAATTGCAACTAGAAATGACCTGTTGCTAGAATTATGACTACGGCTACTAAGGCGTTGGTGCACGCATCATATCACCCAAGTGGTTCGATCCACCGTCGGGCTATGGCACACATGCATACGACGTAAATCTTATCACGTAACTCTCCAGTACTATCTGGAAGGTATGACAATGGTTTTTATAGTAAAATCAAGTTTTATATGGAATTATCGAATCAATGGTTGCCACGGCTTTTGCAATGCAAAAAAGCCTGCCACTTGTTGAGGTCACATGACCTACATATCAGTATTATCTAAGGCAACTAGCCAGAACTCTGTTATGATGTAGTAAAAACTAAAAATACCAAAAGTTTTGTAATGGGCTTCGACTCAATAAACGCAGGTCACAATTTTAAAATTCACATTAACATAACGACGAAATTTTCAAAATGTAGTCACCCAATTTTTTTTATTCTAACAAAGACGGGGCATGGTTCTTTTATGTAGTATTTAATTTTTTAACAAAAAAGACGATTGAGTATAAAATTTTTGTGTGTAAAATTTCTTAGCTGTGGAAGAAAAGCCAAAGTATTTGATGGAGCTTCTAACAGCAGTTTTAAAATTAATATTTAATGAAGAAAGAAAACGCTCGCCACAGTTTTAAGCTACTAATTAATTTATGATTAAAAAAATTCTTCATTTCTGAAATGGTTATAAACATATTTAAAATATTTGTATCAACATTTACGTAACATTTTTAAAGTGAGTTTATGCCAAAGGAATGTCCGTGAGCGTGGCTACTTGACACCATTAAGCTAATTTAGAACACATATATTTTTGGAGATTAAAAAAAAAATGTTCAAGGTACCATCTATCGAAGGCCCATCTATCGAAGGACCATCTATCGAAGGACTACGTTATACGTATTTTCCAGTTGTGGTAGTTCTCACCTGTTATTCAACAATTGCTTTATTAATTTATTTTTTTATTCTTTATAATGAACTTTTTATTGTTAGTTTAATTTATTTAGGTTAAAATTTAAATTCTAAAGCATTGTTGACGATATTCGAGAGACTTTTATTTTTGTTTACAAAGTTTGTGTTTCTAATTTAAAAACTTTTATTTTCATATTCCAAAAGATAAGGAATTGTGTTATCACTTGTGGAAATGCGTTATCGCTTTTATTACATCATATTAGGTTAACTAGTTTTTTGTTTTTATTATTAAAAATTTTTATCTTCTGAATAACGATGATCTAAATTATACCTTCCGGTTTTTAATTAAATATTAAATACATTTTTTGCATCCCTTGCAAACACATTTTTATCTCCACTAATAGTTCTTTTTTTTTTATTCGCATACTATATTTTAAGGAAAAGTTCTTATCAGTCTCAAATTCATTTTAATACTGAATAATGTGATGTGATTTTTTATTAAATCACTTAACGTATTCCTTCACTTTTTTATTCTCTTAGTCTTTTGAACAGTAGACAAATAAACTGAGTAAATATATCAGTAACTTAATAAGAAAATTGCGACTACTTATTTAGTAAATATAAGTAACAAGAAATAACTAAAATATAAAGTATAAAGGCGTAAATTTAGTTTATCTTTTATCAACATCAACAACAACAACCACAGCAGCTACAAAATCATGATCTTCATCATTATGAACGAATTAAATGTCTATAAAATGCATGAATTGTTTGTAGTAAACTCACAAGTATCTGTTTTGTTGAACAATCTGGCAGATAATAGATATTTGTATAAGTTTTTAGCAAATTTCTCATAAGGCGGCATATTAAATTTGTGGAGAGTAATTTAATTTGTTCACCCACCACCTAAAAAATTGGAAGGTATCTTAAGTTTATTATTTTGTTTGAAATATGGAGTGGAGAAAGGAAAATTGTAATGAAATAAGATGCTTAAGCATCATAGAACCAAATTTAATGCAGCATATTGTTATTTGATAACATTAAACGTAGTCAAGAAAATAAAGTTAGATTTGAATGTCCATTGATTGTCTTTATTTTAGGAACTTTCATTTATGAAATAGCCCCAACTTTACACAAAATCCTTCTAAAATGCTACGCCTCTATTAATAAACTTTGAATTTCCTTCTTAATGCACGAGCGGTTACAGGCGTATCTGTATTTACTACTAAAGTTCAGAAACGCAATACGAGTAGTAAATACTAACCTGCAAATTTTGCTTGCAGAAACATGATGGTACACGGTCGAATATGATTTCAGTAATGTAGTAACTTTTTTCTTTTCAATAATTATTTATTGTATCTTCAAAGACTGAACTAACAATAAGTTTTAAAATCTTAAATTCTAAAAAAAAGTTACATTAGTCCCCACCATGTCAGAACTAACCTTTTGGGTAAAAAAAATTGACATTAAAAAAAATAAAAAAAATATTTCTAAGATGTGTCATCTGTAGCATTGAGGATTAAAGCTGCGGTATCCCTCTTTTTTAATCGGCTATGTCCACTATAATCCAAGATATTGCGAGCAAGGCGATTAGGATGGTCTTCAAGCTTCATTAAGTATTTGCCTGCGTATTTGATGATTTCTGTAGTCACCACAAATCACAATGTATGTTTGAATTTCTGATGTACCATGGAGCGAAAGTTATTAACCGTAAAATTTTGTTCTGTCCACGTTGAATTCTATCCACATTTGAAGCTGAGGCAGTGCTCCAAAGTTGGATTCCGTAAGACCATATTGGTTTCAATATACTCTTGTAAATAAGAAGTTTACAATCTAGGCTAAGTTTCGAGTTCCTGCCAATGAGCCAATGTAATTGTGATAGCTTTGAGTCAATATGATGTTTCCATGTAAGGCGACGATCAAGATGTATACCAAGATATCTCACATAACTATGGTGAGGAACAATGTGATTATTGATTCGAATGGGTGAACAGTTATCTCTTCGCAGGGTGAAGGTCACACGAATGCACTTTTGAACGTTCACTTTAATTCTCCATAATTTTAACCACAACTCTAACTGAGTTGTATGTTGCTTAATTTTTATGAAGGCTTGATAGGAGTTTTCGTGCGAACTTAGACACGCTGTATCGTCAGCAAACGTAGAAGTGTGGACAGTTTCACTTACAGGCATATCGTAGGTATATATCAAATATAAAACTGGTCGAAGAATGCTACCTTGTAGTACGCCTGAGGAAATTGGTTTGAATAAACTAACGAAGTCTCCTTCAACAACAGAAAATTTTCGTCCAATTATGTAGCTTTTCAGTAGGTTGCTTATATTACAAGGCAAGTGAGCGGTCAGTTTCAGAAATAGACCTTAATGCCAAACTTTGTCAAATGCCTAAGAAACATCAATAAAAATAGCTGAACAATACTTCTTCTCTTCAAAAGTCCTTCTTATCATCTGAACCAATCTATGGGTTTGCTCAATTGTGCTATGTCTACTTCTAAAACCAAATTGATGGTCTGGGGTACACCCACTATCCCTTAGCATTGGAGACAATTTATTCATAAGCAACTTTTCAAAAACCTTTGAAATAGTCGGTAAAAGGCTTATGGGCCTATATGACTCGGTTTTGGTAAGGTCTTTACCCGGTTTTAGAATCATTTTAACTTTGGAAATCTTCCAGTGGTCAGGATAGTATTCAAGCCGTAAAATGGCATTAAAAAAAGCATGATTCTGACTGCAATACTGGGGAGCTCTTTCAACATTCTGTTACTTATACCAGGAGATTTTTTCGGGTTTATCTCAGAAATTAACTTTTGAACCTCACGCAACCTAAACCTTAAGGGTCGAGGGGGTAATGCAACTACGCTCGGCAAATTAACATCATCAGTACATTTGTGTGGGGTAAATACATCTTTCAAGTATTCGGCAAACAAGTCGCCATTTTCAGCGTCCCTTCTTGCCCAATCTCCAATGATATTACGTAGAGGTGGCTTGTACTCAACGGGTCTGTTAAGGTTTTTTGTAGCACGCCATAAAGAATAATTGGTTAGGTGTAGCATCGAGGCCCTCCAGATATTTCTCAAACGATGTAGTTTTTTCAAATGCTAGCAAGTCTCTAAGCCGCTTTGTGCAGTCTCTAAGTCTCTGGCTCTGCAGGAGAGATCTATGTTGTTGCCAATTTCTTCTAGCTCTTCGTTTTTCCGCTACGAGACGTTCACTGTCTGTAGAATAGATGTGACCTAAAGTAGTCTGCGGATGTTTAGTTGTTGCAAGCTGAGCTGCTTGTTTAATATTTTCACTTATGTAGTAAATGAACTATTTTATGGACTTAATGTTGATGTTGAAGTTTACAAGTTATTGTTGCAATAAATTGATTGTTTTATGCGTAAATATGCTAAAATCCAAAAATGTTTGGCTTTTTATTTTGAAAAGCAAGACTTAATAACGCTGTCTTACTGAAGTTTCCAGCAAACTATTGCTTGTTGTAGATGCATTTGTTTCTTATGTTGTTTATTCACAAACGTGGAAATGAGCTTAATGCTCAAGATAATTTTTTGTTTAATTCGGCTAGTTTGAGCTCCTTAATAAACTTAAAGAAAATTGGGGTATATCGTAAAAATTCGCCGCTTAGTGTTCGCGAAAGCTAAATTTGTTTGAAAATGATGTCGTGTTGATGTTTTCGGAATAAAAATAATATTTATATTACTTGCTAATGTGATAATCGTTCCAGTTCTTAAATTTAAAATTCTTCAAATTATTGATACATTAGGATTTCTCGGCCGGAAGTTCCGTGAATATGACTAAAGGTCGCATTAGGTCGTTACCTAATCGGTTTTTGTAATAAATTTCAGATAGATGAAGAAAAATCTCTATAATCGGTTAAATAAATTCGATTGCATTAAACTACAAAGATGAGCTTTAAAAATCGTAATTAGCAACCTAATTTTAATCGGGTATGATTTTACCTCATTCCGCGTCTAATTTGGTTTGTAAACAGACCGGTTTCGGCTATGATGTGATTTGATTTACATTTGCGCCGACTAGGTAGTCATAATAGGAATGATTTGCAAACGTCATTCACGCCCTAGGAGGCCATCGAATACGTATATCCTCCGGTCACTCCTAGTAGCAATTTCGAAAGCCCGAAGTAGGCCGCAGCCTTCACTCTTTGCTGAAGAGTTGGTGACTTTCCAACTCCTGGTCCAGAACGCATGAAGCTTAATATAATTAAGAACACGACGGCATTCATACTCACTGGACCTGAACCATTCACTGTGTTCATTTTGAATGATCCGACCCACAAACTCTCACGAAGGTCTCGAAACCACAACCACCACGATACTCCCATATAGGGGCCAACCTCAATAACCAAACAGAGAACATCTAATTGTCTCAAGAGACAAATAGTGAACTCTGCGAGCGTACTGATTCCCGTGGAAATATGTGGATTGTCCAGGTGACTCCTACTAGCCTTTGAGGGGCCTGGGCTCCCTTTTACCCTGCAAGACACCAGTTTAAATGGAATAGTAGGTTCCAAAAAGACTATCATGTGCCCCCGGGGGGACGGTTTCGGCTATGTGCCATCTTCAGTGTTCTTTTTTTTTCTATATTATAGAGCTACTATAGAGTATAGAGAAAAAAGAACACTGAAGAAGGCATACAGCCGAAACCGGTCTGTTTAAAAATCGAATTTGACGCGGGATGACGTAAAATCATACCCAAATAAATCAAACCCCATCGGAAAATATACGCAAATATCAACTAAATTTTACAATTGCACAATTTTCAAGAAAATATTTTTCTTTTATTACTAAGATTTTTGGTGATTTTATTAAAGGTAATATAACGTTAATGATACGTTTAAAGCAGGTCAACTTGATTATACCTTAAATTAATTTAAGTGTATCGAATAAGTTAGCGAAATGGTCGAAATGGTGTTGTGTGCCATCATTAAGTTTATTTAAAAACTATCTGTAGTGATTGTATAGTGCTAGCATTGCTCAACGAATATAAGTTGAAATTAAAAATTTAAATTTATTGTAGTTTTATATTGAAAATATCCAAGACACGATAGAATTAATTTACAAAGGCGAGCGAGAAAATGCAATGCAGAGCTGCTTGATTTTGCAATTTGCTACATTATTAAGAGCGCTTTTTATTCTCTTATACAAAGCTGAATAATTTTAGTAATTTAATTAATATCTTAGCATTTAATAAATAAATAAAGAGTACAATACAATGTAATAAATAGTAATAAACTAACATTTGCTTCGTATTCCTTTGAATAAATTTCTAAAGTAAAAAATGAGAACATGAAATTAAACCGACTTTTAGTGAAAATATTTACTATATGTGGCAACGCTTAATTATTTAATTACTATTGTGCGGCAAATTTTTGAGATTATAAAATTTATTAAACAAAAGTACAAAGAATGGTCGTAGATACACCTCGCAGTTGTATAGTGTTCCCTTCAGGGTACAAAAACAAGCTAAACGAATCGTTTGCATCCGTTGTGTTTTGTTCTTTGAATTGTGTTAACAAAACAGAAATAAAGAAAAGGATAGATGGTGCATATTTAAAAGCGCGTAGCCAGAAGACAAAAACTAAATTGAAATAATTTGAAAAACTTTGGTGGAAAAAGGCCGCAGACAAACATTTTACTAAAACTTAAATACATCAGCATTTTTATACAATAAAAATTACAGAACTTCTTATTTGATATTTTTTTAAGACAACAAAAAGCTGTACGGCAAACTATTGTGTTTTTTTAGTACTAAGATTGTACCAAAAGTGGTACAAATTTACTAACTTTTACATGCCTATAAACAATACATTAGCGCTTAAAAGGAAACACTAATTTCTTAGAGAGACACGCAATATAAGTGTACGATTGTAATGGTATATTAAATCAGAGCTCCCTCTTTTATTACCTAAAAATCCCCATAAGCCAATTTATGTTATCTCCAAAAATTACCCTGAAAATATAACTCTTTTAATTCAAATCTATTTAATTTTTTTAAAAAAGCTTTAAAATTATGTTATGTATTTTAAACGACTTATTAGTTAAGTTGATAAACAAAATCAAAAATTAAATCTTCCCTCTCGTAGCTTTAAGTAATTTAATGCCTCATTTTTCCAAAGTTTAAAATTATAAACATTTCAGCAGATTAATCAAATGCTTCGAATTTTGCTTGCTTGTTGGCATTCATCGTTGAAAAAGGGGATTTTACAAAACCATATCTCGTTCTATTTACAATGGTCTTAATCCAGCGATACCTTGATATGTACAAAAAGTTACTAAATATCTGTTAAACATATCTGTTGTATGGATGGAACCATTTATTTTAATCAAAATAAGCTTTTGTAGAATAACAAGGAAATCATGGAATCAGTAAGAGAGGAGAAATTTAACATAACAACAATCTAACAGCTGTGATGGTTCTATAGACTGTTTGGCAAACCACGGATTGTAAGTTCAAATCTTATCGGAGCTATAAAGAATTTTGGAAAATATTGCAGTGCGAAGCAAACTGGCATGTTCTTTAAATAATCCATCAAGCAGTTTGGGTTTTGTGGGAGTAACATAATGTTGTAGCATGAATAGGTTTGAAAGTTTGTTAAGTCTAGCCAAAGTCATGAGTATGAAGTATAAAAAGAGGAAATAAATAAAGTTTCACATAATAGTTAAGAAAATGTATGTGCTGGTATTTGCAATCAAAATATTTAAAAAGGAAAGAAACTCTAATATAATTTCCATTATAGTATTGATATTCGGCAAGTCGAACATACTTTTATTGAAGAGTTGAAGTCTTATAGGGGTTTGTAACTTACTGCTAAACAAGTGAGTTCGATAACTACTTGAAAGCCTAATATATTCTTCTTTTAATTTCACTTCCTCTCATCATAATAAATACATGTCATGGAAAACTCTAAAATTAACTTCTTTTGGAGAAAAAGGAATATCGTATTTGAGCTCTTAACACTTTTTTCAAAACAACAATTTATTTTTTTTTAATTTTTACCAGTCATGAATTTTGCTTAATGTACACCATCTTTACACTTACCTTCTTCTGCCATGTATCTGCAATTCATCATCACTCTCCTCTTCGTGTTTTTGACAGTGAATGGTTGTTGCATTTTTTTCTGGATCGCTTAATGTAACCGAACCAGAAATGTCATCGATAATCTAAAAATATTAAAATCTTTAATTCACAATTTTCTTAGTTAAAAGTTTTAAAAGTATTTAAGTTTAGAAAGAAAATCTTCTTCCATACTTTTTTCAATTGCACTATTTCCTCAAAATGAACACGTTGTATATTCAACATTTAATTATAAGTATGATAACTTATATGAGAACCCATAAAGAAAACAAAGCCGTGCAACCACTTTGAGGTTCTAAGTGTTAATAAATAAACCCTTGCTTGGACCGGTTCAAATATGTATTACTTTTAAGGCCTCCAACGAAAAAAGAGCCAATATTCTGTTAATTCGCCGATATCTCTTAACAAGTGTAAAATCAATCGGTGTAAATTTTACCCTCTTAAGCTTAAATTTTATATAAAATTTGCATTTTATGATAATATATTTCAAATAACTTTATAAGTCGTGAAATTAGCAAAAAAATATATTTTGTGCTTCCCCTGTAAATTAAATCTTTTAATAACTTTCATTGCGTTTATTGGAAATTTTTATTAACGACATCTTAATTAAAGACGTCATTGTAACGATTAAAAAATTCTGATCCAAAAGAGGTATCAAGGAGAGTATTTTTATATTTTTTTTTACATTTTGCGCTAATATATCATCATAGTTTATTTTCAGCAGATATTTGTATATATAAAAACCTTTTCTCACTTCTATGATTTTCTTTTCAAATCTTATTTCCCAAAAAATGTAAAAGGAATGTTAAAAAATATTTGTTTTTGTAGAAGAAACAAGTTTTAAAAACTCAAATAAATAATACTTTGGTCTATAAAGGGAGGTCTACTGAAATATTTAAAAGATATCAGATTTTTCAACAAGAACACAAACAACATGATAGTTTTGCCATTTAGTTTTTAGACGTATTCACAAAAGATGCATAGGCAATGAATTCAATATCCCACGACCATCGCATTAAAATAATTAAAATTCCCTATGAAAATGGTGATTCTGTTAAGGTTACATTTCGTATGTTTTCAGAAAACATAATCGTCCTTCTGAGACCGCTATTAAGAATTTGGTTGTTTAATTTGAGTCGACAGGCTCGATACAAAATGTGTGAAAACCAACACGAGTTCGACCACAGATCAAAATTTTTCAACTCCTCGATGTTCTCAAAAATTGGGGTTATCCAAAACTACGACATGGCGAATTTTGTGCAAGAATGTGACCTACAAGGTTTAACTGGTGCAGAAATTGAAGCCGACCGACCATTCACATTGCCGTAGATTCGCTCAATTCATTCAGGAACAACCGGCTGGTTTTTCTGAAAAAATCATTTTTTCAGACGAAGCCCTTTTTCAATTGTCAGGGTACGTCAAGAACCAAAATTACCGCATTTGGGCTTCTGAAAATCCTAGAGCAATTATTATGAAGCCTTTGAATGCTGCAAGTTGCGCTATGTGGTCTGGAGGCGTGATGGTCAATGGATCACGCTATTGCGAGGTGCTACAAACTTAATTTTGGCCTATTATTGACGACATGGATATCACTGACATGTGGTTTCAACAGGACACAACCAATGAAACGATAAATTTATTGCGAACCAAATTTCCTGATCACATAATTTCACAACAATGAAATTAAGTGGTGTTAAGTGATTTAACACCAGTGGATTATTTTTGTGGGAGCCAATCGAATCGATTTCAGCCTTAAAACTCAAAGTCCGTGGTGACTAACGAAAAAGGACCGCTATTTTGGCAGAAAGTGATTAAAAACTTTGATGAAAGAATCGGCATTTGTCAACGTGGTCGTAGTGGACATTTGTCAGATATCATTTTTCACTCATAATTCTCAAACTTTTCTCTTCGTAATACATTAAAAATTTGAATGATCTTAATCTAAATTTTTTATTTTATTTTATTTTAGAAAACAAAGTTCTTGTTGAAAAACTCTTTATTAGCAAAAAAAGTGTTGTTATGCCTTTTTGCACTTTTACGAACCTATGCACAGCAATCTATGCCGCAATGCTTTGTTACTTCTGCCTTTAGTATATATATTCCATGCAGCTAGACTCCAACTTAAGATCTCCAACTGTCTGGCAAGCCGTTTACCTCTGTCTTCTCATCTTCGTACTATTTTTATATTGTTTTCATTTATAACTAAGCCTCCTGCACTAACTCGTACGCGTGGCTGCAGTAGAACAGTTTTTATTACCTAATAGGGACTCCTGTTCATATTTTCTTTCATTTCTTTGCCTTTCAATAAGACTATAGGTTCTACTGAGATTATGACTCAGAGCTTGCAGTCTTCTGCAATGTAAACAATCTCAACTTTCTTTGCCTCCACCACTAACAGGTGTGATGTGTTACAATAGAATAACGAAAAAGTTCTATAGCACAAGTTGAGTGTGTTTTAAGTAGTCACGCTAGTAAGTTCTTAGAGAAAAACCAACTCATTCACGGACGTATTGTTGCACTATGTTGTTACTTTGCTTTCTAGCTACGACTCTGTTGAGGTTTGGTTCGTGATCTCTTTATTTTACTATACAGGCGCCTTAAACATCTCATCTCATCTGATTTTGCCAACTCATTTACCGTGGCAATAGTGCAATTTTTTTTATATATTTAAAAGCACCCTTCCGGTAAGTTTTCATTACTGCTGCCTATTTATTGATCTTTTAAAGAAACTACCCAACAATATTTCTTTTTCTGTATACGCAAAGCTCTGATCGGGGTTTGACTTATGATGTTTAGTTAAATTTTTATTCTTTTTTTACTCATACACCACATTATGCGTGCGATGGAAGTGACCGTTTTTTAATTTTGTTTTTCTAATCAAATCCAACTATTTGGCGGAAGACTATAGCTTTTGTTATTGCTGATATGTAAAGGGTTGTCAAATCTATTTACAATTTTTATTTTTAAGAATAAAATTTAAACATCTTTTGTGTATTGATGCAACTTTGTATAATTTTTATTTCATAAAAAAATAATAAAAATAAAATTTCATAGAACAACAACAATTAAATCAATAAGTGTAAAGAAGAGTAAATCTTTTAACACTCATTTAGCTTAATAATATGTTTTTTTTTCAATCATAACGAAAAGAACTTTAATTAATCGACAAAAATACCTGCCTTGTCCAGAATATTATTCACACTTTCCGAACTTGAGTTATTTGAAACACTTTTTGTATTTTTAGCACTTTGCTCACACATTGTTTTATTTGAATTCATTGTGCTTTGATTTAAACTTGCATCGTATGAATGATAAGTGTAATTTTTATCGCTAATGCATCCATTGTTATTCTGAAAAATATTGGCTGACGCTGTCATTATATAATAACAAAGAATTTGGAAAACTGTTTATTCTATTTTTAGAAAACTGGTTAAATTTGGTTTCTTAATTTAAAAAAAAAATAATAAAGATCAGATTCGCAAGGGATATAAAAATTTTAGTTGTTATTATTCTTTCACCCGTTCCAATAAGCTTTTTCAAGTCTGATGATGAACTAAAATTAAGTCTTAAACAGTTTTTAATATCAAACTGTACAACAGTATTATATTAATTATTTAATCATTGCACAGTGGGTATTGCTTTCATTTAAATTTGTCTTTGTGTGATCAACCCTCTGCTTTTTTATTTTTTTTTCATTTGTTTTGTGTTTTGTTTTCTCCATCATTTAATTCCTTGTTTTGTTGTGATTACATTATAATTAGGTATTTGTTTTTGTTATTGTATTTAAATGTTTGTTATTTTGTTTTTAATTAAATAATTTGCATCATATTTTATATACCCTACTTCTAAAAGCGGTAGTTTCATTAAGCTAGTCTTTGCATTTTCTAAACAATTTTAAGCGTTAAATGCTTCAAAATAATAAGAAGTCCAGTCCCGAAGTAAGTACGCATGTACTAAATTAAATACGCTAGAGAAAGCGCTACCATTTGGCCGAATCTATGTACTCTACGCCTAAGTTTGTTTTTTAGTTGTGGCAACCCCAACAATATGATAGTTTTGATATTTAGTTTTTTGACGTATTCGTAGTAGATCCATTGGAAATTGCTACATGAATTCAATTTCGCACAAAAATCGCATAAAAATAATTAAAATTCACTATGAAAATGGCGATTCTGTTAAAGTTACATTTCGTAAAATTCGTTGTACATTCGGACAGCATAATCGTCCTTCTGCGACCGCTATTAAGAATTTGGTCTTTAAATTTGAGTCGACACGTTCGATACAAAATGAGCGACCGGTTCGTTCAACTGAAAATATCGCAGCCGTCAGCTATAGACACAAATTTGTTAATTTCTCGACATTACCAACATTTGGGGATAGCCAAAACCACCACATGGCGAATTTTGCGTAAGGATTTGACTTTGAAGCCTTACAAGGTTCAAGTCGTGCATGAATTGAAGTCGACCGACCATTCACATCGCCGTCGCTCAATTCATTCAGGAACAAGCGGCTGGTTTTTTTTTTTTCAGACGAAACCCACATTCACTTGTCAGGGTATGTCAGCAAGCAAAATTTGCCGCATTTAGGCTTTTTTTGCATGCTCAATGTGTCGCAAGCGCTATGTGGTCTGGAGGCTTGATTGGGACGTTTTTTTTACGCAGATTAGGCAGGAAATGTGGTAACGGTCAATGAATCACGCTATCGCGAGATCCACTGGATTATATTTTCTGGGGCTATGCTAAGGACACAGGCTAGAAAAAGCCAATCGATTCAATTTCAGCCTTAAAACTTAACATCTGTGATATGATTAACGAAATAGGACCGCCACTTTGCAAAAAAGTGTTTAAAAACGTTGATGATAGAATCGACATCTGTCAGCGTGGTCATGGTGGGCATTTGCCAGATATCATTTTTCATCCATAATTGTCGAACTTTTCTCTTCGTAATAAAATAAAAATTTGAATCATTTCAATCTAAATTTGTTGTTTTATTTCGTTTTAGAAAACAAACTTCTTGTTGGAAAACTCTTATTTCGTAGAAATGTTCTTTCTCTGAACCGCGCCGAGAGGCCGTTGCCACTCCTAAGGTTTATATTACCGTTTGGATCTATAAATTGCAACTAGAGAGCCTATTTCACGTTCTACAGTTCTAATATCGCTTTGAATTCATTTTCCGCGTGAAGGCGTGCTACCTGTTATGAAGGTCTATTGCTCTCTCTGCGATGACTACATTTGCTAGATTTGGAACTCAATTTTCCACTCCGAGGTGCGCTACCCACTAAAGCTGTTTCGAAAAGTAGATAAAAATCAATTCGTAACCACTTTGTTGGAAATGAAATAAGATTAAGTTGAAACAATTATTCCAGTTAAATTACCACTTCCCGAGTTGATGCAAACTTATACTCCTTTTACGGCATTTGAAATTGTTGCTCGTAAAATATCTAGCAATTTCCTTTTGAGCAATAACTTTTAAAACGTTTATGTCTTATAGTAAAACAACAAGGAACGGGATGACACACTATCGTATACATCTGTAGGTCCGCCCCCCATATGTTTTATATTAAGTAACAAATAAATTCACCTATGACCGGCACGCTCACTTACACATAGGGACACTTTTATCTGCTAAATAATATTTTATTGTTAATTCCTTCACCACTGTTCTCTACAACAAATTTTATTGTCTATTGATCTCATTGTTTAATTACACAGTTGTGTAGTTGGTGTGTGAATGATCACCAATAGACCATTAGGGGCAAGTCAGTGCTTTAGACTTGACGTGTCAAATGTTATTTGTTGTTGCAATTTTCTTGTTGTTGCTTTTAAATTTTGTACTAAAAATTCCATTCATATCCCCCTTTACTGGCTAGCAATTTATAATTGAATTAATTAAAAGTGTTGACGATATTTTTGATGGTTGGTAATTTTAATCATTATTTTTATTAAATTGCCATTTAACTTGTCATGCAATGTATGAATAAGGTAGAGATAAAAATCACTATTTATCGTGTAGTGAATGATTTCGAAAAAAGAGGGTCTGTAGGTGATATGCCCAAGCATGGACCACAGCGTACTGCAAGATAGTCTTAAAACAATACTGCTGCTCAAGAAAGTGTTCATAACAATCCGTCACCCTCAATTCAACGCCGTGCTCAGGAGCTTGGTCTTCAAAAAACAACTTTTTCCTTAGTTTTGCACAAGGATTTGAATTTGTTTCCATATAAAATTCAGTTGACACAAGACCTTTTTCCACAAGACTATTTACGTCGTACATATGACAATAGAATGTTACAATTCGCCCATGACAACTCCTATTTTCATGAAAAAACCATAATGAGTGGCGAGGCACATTTTCATTTGAATGGATATGTAAATAAACAGAATAGTCGGTTGTGGGGAATGGGAAACCCTTAATAAGTCACCTTTGCAGCTATTAAAAGTGACAGACTGGTGTGCAATTTGGTATTTTGAAAATAAAAATGGCGTAACGGTAACTGTGATTGGGGAGCGATATTGTGATATGATTGAAAACCGTTTAACGTCACAACTGCATGCTTTGGGCTTAATTAACATGTGGTATCAACAAAACGGTCCCACATCGCATGCAGCTAGGTTTACAATGGAATTACTGTGACACCTCTTTTCACAACAAGTTATTTCAAGAAATGGTGGTGTTGATTGGCCTGCACGATCGCCTGATTTCAATGCTCCGGAATTCTTTTTGTGGGGATATCTGAAGGTTTATGCAAACAAACCAGAAACGCTTGAGCAACTTAAACAAAATATTCGTGATGAAATTAATAAAATACCGCATTAAATGTGTGAAAATGTAATGAAAAATGTGCTCAAAAGGACTCGCATTTGTGAGGCAAACAGAGGCGGACATTTATCTGATATTGTATTCCATATATAATTGCCGCCATCAAATAAAACATTTATCAATATAAGATCCATTCCCTTTCATTAAATCAAAAATTATAAACAAACAAAGTAGTATATAGTGTCGGCGGACACCCTGTATTTTTGTTGTTTATTTTTATATTTTTAATTCAATATGATAAAAGTCGATGGATTAAAAAATAAATCGCTTCTCGAAATTAACTTACGTGGGATTGTATTTCGACTGATTTTATATTCTACTCTTGTTTCATTTCCAGATATAAATAGAACTCTACAAAGTTTTACAACACAGCCCTTAACTGTATGTTTTATGAACGACTTTAGTTGAATATTGAAATAAAATTTAAAAATATTAATTTTAATCTTATAAAAGTTTTGGCGACAAAAACGATTTTCATCACATATTGTACCGGATTATGTGACTTTTTATTTTAAACGTAATTTTATTGAATATGCTAGACCTTTTACTTTGATAAACAATGTCATGCTGACTAACTAGCTACAGTTTGAACGAAATATGACCCAACGGTACTTTTAATCTGCACTCACTTAAAGTTTCTGTAAGCTTAAATGCGTCATGTGACATAAAACAACTGAATTATTAAAAATTGATCGGGGAATAAAAATAGCGGAAAAATCCTTGTAAAATTCTCACCCTTAAATATGTTTGGAATTATCAGTTTAATTCATTTCAATACGATATGTGGGTAATAAAATTAAAGGCATAACACAACATCGTAAAAGCTTTTAAAACATTTTCTAACTAAAAATAAATTAATTAAGTTGATTTTGACTCCTATGCTTTGTTCAGAAATTCTGAAGTTTGGTTAAAGGGCATACGATTAACTTTATTCGTCTTAAATAATATTCAGCAAAAAACGTAAATAGCTTCTTGTAATAAAATAAACTAGAAATGCTGCCACTTGTTTGTATATTAGAGAAATCTTGATGTTTAAACTTGCCTAGAAATTCAAAATCGTAGGTAAGAGCGGTATAATGTAGTTAACCAACAAAGAAGTTGCATGTACATAGCAGTAAAATGTTATTGTTAACATTATTAAAAGTCAAGCAAATTAATGACATAAAATAAAGTTCCTAATGTATTTTATTTTGCAATTAATAGAATCTAAGAAGTAAATAAAAGTTAACAATATTATTTGAAAATACAGTTCGAAGAAATATTGTTATCGATAAAGAGATCATTGAGAAAGGTATTCAAAGAATTCAAATATTAATTAAATGTGGAAAAGTAAATATTTTTTTAAGGCATTGCAAATGTCGCTCTCCTTCACTGCTGTCTGTCATAGAAAATAAATTCAAAATTGTTGATAACATACTTTAATGTTAATGTTATTTATTTTTACTTTTATTGCATTATGCGTCATTTTGAATGTTAATGTGATATACATACATCTTTCCAGAAAAGCAGATGAAGTTGCTTTTTTCCAATTCAAACCTAACAATCCGGCTTAAACTAGCAAATACAAAAACAATGTTAACAAACTGTTAGTTCTTTTCACTGTAAAATAGATCATCACAAATAACATAACAAAAATTAAAAGAAGTTATTTTAAACAGTAATAATCTAAGATTTAATTTTGTATAGTATTTGAAAAATTAGGCGCTTAAGACGTTAAGACTTCAGCCCTCTTTAAGAAGCATCCGCCTGAATATAAACTATTGCACATAAAACAGTTGCACAATTCAAACTTGATAGAAGTTGGAAACATTATTATCGTTACATTGTAAAGTAAACTGTGATATTTTTATCGTATTATGAGTCATATCCATAGCTCTTGTTACAGCAATTGTTTTTTTTTAATTTGCTAGGTCTTAAGGCAACGAATATTTCAAGTGATACTTTTATAGAACCAAGATTCAATATTCCGAAAAATGATATATAGACTTTTTTGTTGAAATAAATTGACTGTTTCGTTACTAATATTTTTTCAGAATTTCTCGCCTTGTACGGTAAAGGTCCTAGGTAGCACTCCCTCGTTTAGGTTGTTTACTCTCGGTACATCGAAGCAAAAGAAAATTACCGTCGATAATCAACTAAGTTACGCAGAAGTATATCGTCAATGTATTTCAACGACATGTTCAGAAAATTAATATTATCCAATTAAGTTTAGAAAGATCTTTGATATTATATCAAGATATGAGGAACTAATAATAGTTGGCCACCCTCGTTTCCGTAGTACACCTACAAATTATTTTTTTGGGTTGTCAGCACAACGAGTAACGCCGAATTGAAAGTTTGAGTAGATTTAAGGACGTCTTTAATAACCAGTTCAGTTAAGGTAAGAACAAAAAAGAAAAACGCTATTGCCTGAATTTTTAAAAGGGAGAAATAACAAAAATTATTTGTATATTTAAAATATATATTTACCTTTTTATTTAAACTGTATCATATTTAAGTTATTTTTAAATAATTTTTTCCGTTTAAGCACTGGGAAAGACAAAATTAACTTAAGCAATTTAATTTACTAAATTAAAATCTGATTTCCAAAAATTAAATTATTTTAGCAAAGAAAATAACAAAGTAAAATTGAAACTTTTAATATATCAAACATCATATTGTTTGTTGGGTTTACAGAGCTTGCATAAAAAAAAGCCATATATGTAAAATAATTAAAGCATACTGTAAGGCGTTATTGAAAACAAATTAACCCCTTGCACAGCCATTAAAATTCTAATAAAGGAATAAAACCTAAAACTAAATTTCAAATTAATTACTATTAACCAACCCATAATTTAATTGGATGGATGTACATATATCTGTACGCCACTAATAATTTAAAATATTTATTTACGGAAGTGTAATTTTTTATAAGAGCATTTTTATTTACAGAAATATTTTTAGCAGATGTTAATAAATTAAGCAATTACTTACATTTGTATTTGCTGTTATAATTATTATATAGTCCATTTTCGCAAAATTGTCATTATAACAGAATAGCAAACAATGTTATATCTAGAAAAACAAGTACAATTATCCATAATATTTTAGCGAGACATTTTTTTAAAATTATAAATGACAATATCAAAAATTATTTGTATATTTAATTTTTTAATAATTTTTTGATTGCTTAATCACATGACAAAATTGTATTAAAAAAACCCTACAAAACAGCAGCGTTAACAGTAATTTTCTCTTGTTTTGTGATGATGATGGTGATGCTGCTGTTGCCTTCTTAATTAACGACTTAATTAATTTCATGATTAGATGATTTTTTTTTAATTAACATGCTATATGAATACAAAATTTAAACAGGTATAGCAGGTCAATACTCTCTTAAAGGGTGATGTCCTTGACAGGTATAATTATTATTCGATTACAAAATCTTATAATGATTTTTTGGTAAAAAGAAGCTTTTCGTAAACAAGTAATTATATTATATTCTGTTTTATTGCTTAGCTGTCTGTTATTAATTTATAATTTATTTCTAGTCTTATTGATTATTTACTACTAAGCTGCTTAATGTATCAAAAAGATGCTAACTGATAACATTTTATTTCATACATCCCTTGTTCAAGCAGTTGCATTCGTTGTGTGTAAAAATATAATAAAATGCCAACAATTAGAAAAAATAAATGATAAAGAGGCATTTTTTGTTTATTTCCTATAAAATATGTTCGCTTATTAGACTTGAAATACACGTACTTGCTTTCTTGTCGCATGAATCTTTTTTGACACATTATCTCATCGTTTATATATTTCATTTACACTTTTATTTTTTTTAATTAAATTATTTTATAAGATTTTTTTTTCAAAACGAAAACAATACTTTTAATTCATTGTATAGTCGTGCCGTTTTGTGCACAATCTAATTAACTCCATAAAACGAAAAAATGATACAAAAACTACTTTAATATAGCAATAACAATATTAATAACTGAAAAAAAAATATTTGAATGTTAAATTATTTTCTAACTATAAAAAATTGTGTGCTTTTTTATATCGACAGAAAATAAATATTAAAATGTTTTGCTGAGGAGAATACCATTTCTCTAGTATCTATAAAACTCATTAGTGCAGATATTTAAATCTGAAATCAAATTGATTGTATAAGAATTATAACCAATCAAAAAAGTAAAAGGGATACGATCGAAATACTATTATGATTTTATTATATTTTACATATAGTATACTTGTGTTTAAATTTTTTTTCTAGAAGTAGAGTTAATCACTTTGTGCCGAGAAACACACAGTTAATAATTGCAATAAAAACAAAGAAACATCTGTATTAAATTATTGGATCAAAACAAGTTAATTATAATTTATATTATCATTTAGTTATTTTTCGTTTTTGAACAGGTTTATGGCCGCAATAAATTTAAATAATTATTTATTATACTTTTTTCATTTTTTATGTAATTAGTTTTAATTCAATTTAAAATGGAAACAATAATACTTAGTAGACCGATTGTAAACCATAAATATGTCGTGCAGGAAATAAAATGAATAAATAGAATCAGAATGTGCGTAATTCAAAGTTCGTAGAAAGTCAATAGCCTTTCTGCACTCAATTCTATAACACTTATGTCACCGGAAGTCTAATGAAGTGTAGATAGAAAAACAACTTTACAGATATCTCCTAACGCACGATACATTCTGCCTCTTAGCTTTATATTCCTGGTCAAAGCAAGTGCATAAGAACAATTTTATTAATTTTTCCATTAAAAATACATTAAAAGAAAATAAATATGAAATTAACAAAGTAAAATTTCAAACTGGCGAATAATTTTTTAATATCGATATAATTTGATTAGTATTAAGTTGTTTCGATTTTTTCTGCCAGTAAAAGAAATACTCTTGTTATTTTTTCCTATCGCTTCTGGCTGATTGTTTGGTATAAACGGTGAGCTCTTTCGTTGTGAAGACATGATTTTCAAATACGGATTAAAACAACGAAGTATCACAAATAAGGGTAGAAGAATATTTTACCATTACAGAAAATGAGTTAAGTCTTATAAGCCTGCAATCATCAAATATTGTGAAAGAATAACGAGCACTCTCAACTTTTTTTTTCAATATATCCTAAAAGGCAACTTTTTGCAGATAAGTTTGAATGTTAAGTACGGACGCCTTAGGTAGCAAAGACATCGATTTATTCTAAACTTAATAACTGTCTTAGTAATTATTTGGCTGCAATAAAAATCGAAGAAAAATTATATTTGTATTATGTGCTGAAGGAAATGGAAAAGAGGTTAGAAAATAACCTAAAAAATCTGTTTCGTTTTCCTCCTACACGATTATATAATGTAAACTTTTTGTGGGTATATTTTATAAATATTTTTTATCATTTCTAACTTCACTCATTTAGACTTTAAATTTTTCCAGTGTAGCATGAAATTTTTGAAAAACCCCTAAAATAGCAATTAAAAATTTTTATTTGTAATGCGGATGCATATTTCTTGACAACTTCATCCACTGTGAAGAAATGCTTCCAGTTCCAACAAGCGCAGGATTGCCGGCCGATTATGGACGATATAATTCTAACTTCAGCTTAGCTAAATATTTTTCCAAACGCTTGTCTAAATGGATTGCCAACAGCCAGTCCTGGCATTAAAATGTGACGCAACGGACTAAACATCTGCCCGCCTTAAACTCCCTACGATTAACGACACTGATACAGCCCTATATTCTTACAACGTATATACATATATTTTATACAATATTAAACAACAACAGTTAATTTTCTGACATAAAATTTTAAATAAAAAACTTGATCATTTACATATATAAAACGCACTTTATTGTGATTGTAGCGATTTCATGGATGTGCACAACAAAATTTTGTGTTAAACGAAATCTTACTCTCACTTGTTCGTCTTAATCGTACATATATTGTTGTATACAATAACAATAATTAAAAAAAATAGTTACGATTATTTTGTAAAGTATTTGCAACATTTTAAGCCATAACATATTCGTGCGATGAATTTAAATGAGATTTAATGAGATTTCAAATGTATCCACTTTAAACAACACATTTTCTAAATAAATTTATTGCTTGCAGAACGGAAATAGTACATTTATAACCTCTAATATCCAGTATATTTAAAAGAATTTTTCCCATCTTATTAGAAATGACTTTTTAATTCGCAAAAATGTTTTTTACTTACGAGTATTTTTTAATATCCAAATTAATACCACTTAGATTTAACACGATAGTACCAGCGCTTTGTTCACTCATCCTACCAATTTTACGAATTTCTTTATAGTTAGGCATTTTTCTACTTCAGAGATGGGATCTGTACCTCCTGTTTTGTTTTCGTATTGCTCTACGTAAACAATACCTTATTTTAAGGTATACTCGCAAAGCGACCTTTTACCAAGAACTAAATAGACATCTTAATATTAAAATTAAATTAGAGGGTAAAAATTTCACATTCCACCGAATGGGAAATGCCTAATAATTGTAAAAATATGTTATGTTCATGTGTATCAACCAAGAAAAAGTGCGATTATGCATAGCTCGTGAATAATGAACACATAGAAAAATAACATCTGATATTTTAATAATATGGTGCTTAATGTTTTTTTTTTTTTAAATTAATTATTGGATGTTATGTTTTAAATTCCTATTTAGGTTTCTTTGAAATTTAAAATTTTTATAGCACGATAATAATAAGTACGATAAAATAATAAGAATAATATAATAAGCATGTCTTTTTAAAAGCACAGGAAAGTTAAGTTTAGTTAGACACAAGAAGAATATATCGAATTTTCTGTATCGCAACACTTCCTTTAGCATTCTTCTTATTTTTATTTAGCTGAATAAATACTTATTTTTACTACCAATAAGAGTGGCGTGTGTATGTGCCACCAGAATAAAATAGTAGCCGAAGTAGTTGTTAAACAAAAAAAAAGCATGAGTTCAAATCTCAACAGATCCTTGAATATAAAGAATAAAAATAATGTTTAAGAATTTATAGAGTGTCAGCTTTTAAAAGGCGAATAAAGAAAACAATTGTTTAAGCTTCTAAGCTTCTTATTTAGAAGGCGAAGTTATTATAGTGTTCGCTATTATGGCTAAGTTGGTTAAGTTTTCTGGATGGACCAGCTGGTTAAAAGTTTTGGTTTTTTTATAGAAAACATGGAGTCTCTCTTGAGTTACAGTAATAGAACAAAACAAATGCGATCAAAATAAGTCCTACGTTCGTTAACTGAAGAACGAATTGAACGAACAAAAAACACACATCTGCTCTGTAAAACAAGATGTTTTTAATATCAAGTGACTCAAAAAAGAGATAAAAGTCCCAAAATGATATATGTATTATTTTAGAAATTAAAGTCATTCGAAATTGAAAAACATACGTTTTTGAACGTTAAAATATATATAAACAGTTGTTCGTGAAAGAGAAATAAATAAAAACAATAAATTTTATAAATGCAAATTGCATTCGATTTACTTTTCATAACGCTGTTACACTCGAAAATAAAACCAGTAGAAGAAAAAGAATTAAAAAAAAAGCAGAAAAACATCTGTAAAATTTATTCAGTTCGGGTTCGAAAGTGTTATTTTCGTATAACTATAAATTTTGCATATTTATTATATATTAATTTCGGTTTATTTAAATATTATAACCCGGTTTAACTTAAGCTAATTTCACTTATTTTAAAACACCTTAAGAAACTTACACTATCCGTATGACTTTCGTTTTTATCTTCTTCTGTGACTGGTTCTTGCTCCTGCATTAGATGCTTTAGCCTTAGAGCCTCCAAATCCTCTATTGCATTTATACCCGATGGCATTGAAATCGAATTTCGACGTAAATTTCGTGCTGCTGGTACAGTTGGCGTTTCTATGGTAATTGATTCATCTGAAACAGTTCTTGGAGAATTGCTGCTTGTATCTGTGCTAACAATATTCGTATTCTGAACATTGTTGTCTGTTTGTATTTGTTTGTTAGTTAAAACGGCACTTTGTGTGTTAATCAAAGACATTTTACAACTGGGTAAATTTTCATTTGTTGATTCATCATCAGCAAAAGGAATATTAGAATAGTCTGCAGAATGTTTAAGACTATTGGTTAAAAGAGATATTCGTTGTAGCGATTGCTCTTGTGAGGAATTCATGTTTAAATTTAACTTAGAAAGAAATTTCAAGGAAATATTCAATTTTTAATTGACAAAAACAAAAATTATTTCTCTACAATTTTGTCATTCTTTATTTCAATAGATAATTTTTTCTATTTTGATGTTTAAGCCCGTTTTCAATTTTTATTTAAGAAAATATTTTTAAAAATCATTGAACTTTTTAACCGTTACTTCTTCCAACATTCACTAGTCAAGCAAACGCACGTTTAATACCGCTAAGCTAAAATGACAAACTGCTGCTTAATATCGCTAGCAGCCAGACATTCAACCAGACAACCCACTAATTAGTCCAGCAGTTAGTCTACCAATAACAACAACATCACCACTTCAGCAATTATTAACATCGTTTGATACTACGATCATCATCGGTTTCTGCGATATCGTATCGAATATTTGCTTTGATAATTTTAACTCTCTTTGACTATTTACTGCTTGTTGATCGTTTTGTTATTATTTGTTTTACAAAGGCGACAAATAATTTTAATAAATAAAATCAACATTAAACAATAATTTAATTAAAAATTATTCCATGATAATTTCCTAAAAAATGACTTGTGCTTTATCTTGTATGGAAATTAAAATTGTAAATACATACATAGCTACATAAACGGTGAGGTATTACTTATACGCTAAGTTGTACGGCTTCATGTAAAATATCATTTGCACAGTGAGGCCGTGTATTAAAAAATTTTAAATTCTAGGTATTTTAAATCTTTAATCGGATTGATTCGTATAATTGGTAAAAATAAAAATAACAAACAGTAATGAAAGTAAATGCCATTTATGATGTTTATTTTTTGTTAATGAAATTTATAAAATTTATTGTCAAGAAAGAAAGAAAGATATTTAAGTGCAATGTTTTTTCGGTGTATTTTTCATTTTTGGTAATTTTTTTAAGGATCTATAAAATAAATATTATTATATTATAATATGCTACAAAGAAAATATTATGGTTGACGAGGACATTCTAGAAATGTGGCAGAAATCGTTGCATTAAAAAAGGTAAGATGAAAATTTATTGCGCTTATGTAAAGATATTATTTAAAAAATTATTTTTAATCTCTATATACATATATTTTATTATTATACTTTTGCGGTAATATATTGAATGTAAATATGTATATACATACATTCGTTTACATTTAGTGCAAATATTCAAAATATCATGTATGCAAGACACGATTTAGTTTATATAAAAACCCCAATGCCCTCTGATTTTCAATTGGCAAAGTTTCCTTGATAACATTAAAAAAAATAATATAACAAACAAACAAAAACTCAAAAAATTTATTTGCAATAAGTTTGTTTTTACGCTTCAAAATTTTAGCTTTTGATTAAATATTAATAAAAGATAAGAACCATAAAAATATTGTTTATTTGACAATCTCCTCAAAATATAAAATGTTTTTATTTCTATCTCACTAAAATAAATTTTTAATGAGAAACTAAAAACTAAAAACTATAATTATCGTTAATTTTTTTTTAATCATTAACTAATTAGTTACTCTTTGTTATTCCTGCTAAAATTCTATTCAAGCATTTTTATGACAGTCAATAAACAAAAACTGCTTAATTTATTTAACCGATCACAACATCACACTATTTGAGTTTAAAAAACTCATTAATTTAATGTAATAAATCAATAGTTTTATTTCCATCGTCTTTTGTTTTATTTTTATCAATTATTGATTTATTTGTGGATCATAAAGATTTAAATCAAATATTTAATTTTATCAATCCGTTTTGAGTTATTTACAACTTTAAGGTAAAACCAGAAAAGAGTTAAAGAGTAAAGAAAAGAGTGACAAAGGGATTTAATCATAGCTGCCAGATTTGACAATTTATTTTCATTATGACGATTTTAAAAAGGACATTTTAACGTATTAGTAATCTTTGTCCAATATTTGTAGATGTAAAGTATTAAATAATTTTGGCCTTAATGGCTTTTAGTTGGACAGAATTCTATTTTCATCGCATAAGCTTAAAGCTGCTTTGAATTCTTTTAATTTATGGCATGTTCAATTATAAATAGATATTATTTTTTCAACTGTTATCTTAATCCTTAAAACAAATGTTTTTTATTTCTTTAGTAAATTGCACACAATAGACAGACTGTTTGGCCATGCCGATGACTTTGTGGAAAACTCCAAACTACTAGCGATATCATATAAGAAGCTAGTAAGTAGTCTTACCAGTAAGTATTTGCAGGACTATCTAAACTAAAACAATTGATAATGAAACAACCAGCTGTGACCAAATGTCTGGGTATTTATTTTAATATTAAATTTTCAAGGAAAAGCTTAAAAATGCATTTTATTATTTTTTAAACTTAATATTAATTACGAGCAAGTCACACTGACGCTGCTCTATACCTAAATACTAATAAAAAACAGAAATAATTTTAAAACAAATAATATAATTTTCAATTATCTATAAATCAAATCCAACAAATTGTAAAAACATTAAACAACAATTACATACACGTTGCCAGACTTAACGATGTTTTCAATTTTAAAAATTTGTTTCCCGATTTATTTTCTTTTGTAAAATAACCATTAAATGAATGGATATCATTTAAGAACGTAACAAGCAATTTTAAAACATATTTTAAATAAATAATTTCTGCCCAAAAAAATACAATGGTGGCAGTTATGAGGTTTATGATGAGTGAATTACGAAAGTTTAAAGCAAATTAAAATTTCTGATTTTTTTTTTTTGTGTAAACCTTTCTAACCTACGCCTCGTTTTTATAACTCAAGTTGAAAACTTAAGAGCTATAATTACTGAAATTTTCCATTATTCTTTATTATAAAGACATTATGATATGGGATACGTATTTCAAAAAAACGTAAAATTTTGTCCCAATTATAATATCAATACTATGATGATATTTATAATGAAATGTTAAAAAAAATCTAATAAAGATAACTGTCCCTAAAGCACTGGTTTTTGAAATCGATTTTTGGAAAGCCTTCAACAACATTTTTAATTTTATAATTTAATTTTATAATTTATAATTTTATATTATTTAAAATCAAGGAATACAACTACTCTTTAGCTGTTATTCCCCATCGTAACAGACTAAAAAAAAATAAGCCGAAAAGAATTACATAAATTTGCTGGACAACTATCCGATATCTTTAATTTCATGGGAACGCATTCCCATTATTTGCAATTTTGATTAATTTTAACCAATCGGTTGAAATATAACTGTCATCTATATCCTTCATAATATCCTAAACCTATACCCAGTCGTGAGCAGTACGTAAAATACTTTTCAAATTTGTTACGGAAACAAGATACTGTTTATACTTCATATATTTTTGAGTAAAGATGGCAAGTAAATGTAAGAAAATAGAGTTTCTGGTTTATAAAAGTGTTAATTTTAAATTTTGCTTAATTATTTGTACAGGTATAATTAATGCTAATAATATTGTAATTGGAAGTAATGTTTTCTTTTTTGAAATTCTTAATTTTGCAGTGAAAAGTAAAAGAAAATATTATATTTATATTTTGAAATTTGACGATTTCTTTACATCTTCATCTGGCAGCACTGCTCACATATAATAATCTATGACGCTTAGGCGAATCATAATCAAACTAAGTAATATTTCAGTTTAACTATTATAAATAATGTTTTAAATTTATTGTAGTTGTTTTCAATAGAGAACAATAAAGGCAGAATTAATTTTTATATAAAAGGTTTTTAACAAGAAGTTTGTTTTCTAAAGCAAATAATTTAGATTAAGATGATTCCAACTTTTATTGCATTATGAAGAGAAAATGACAGATGTCATTCTTTCATCAAAGTTTTTAATCAAAGTTTAATCGTTAATCACGTCACGGATTTTGAGTTTTAAGGTTGAAATCGATTCGATCGAATCGATCGATTAAAATAGCCCCACAAAAAATAATCCAGATCTGGCTGACCACTTAACTGCTGAATGTCGTGAAAGTATGCGATCGGGAAATTTGCAATAAATTGATCTTTTCATTGTCCTGTTGAAACCACATGTCAGTAATATCCACGTCGTCAATAATAGGCTAAAATTGAGTTGTTAGCATCTCGCGATAGCATGATCCATTGACCGTTACCGCATTTCCAGCCTCATCATTGAAAAAAATAGGCTCAATCACGCCTCCAATCACCACATAGCGCACCATTCAGTGACACGTTGAGCATGCAAATGCTTCTCAATAATCGCTCTAGGACTTTTAGAAGCCCAAATGCGGCAATTTTTCTCGTTGACATACCCTGACAAGTGAAAATGGACTTCGTCTGAATTTTTTTCAGAATGTGAATGAGCGGTCGGCTTCAATTCTTGCACCAGTTGAACCTTGTAAGGCTCTAAAGTCAAATCCCTACGCAAAATATGGTGGTTTTGGATAACCTCAATTGTTGAGAACGACGAGGAATTGACAAACACTGTAGCTTACGACTGCGATGTTTTCGGTTGAACGACTCGGTCTTACACGCGTTGGTGTTCGCACATTTTATATCTTAATAGCGGTCTAAGAAGGACGATTATGTTGTCCAAAAATATCACGAATTTTATGAAATGTAACTTTAACAGAACCATCATTTTCATAGTGGATTTTAATTATTTTAATCTTATTAAATCTTAATCTTTTGAACGGTCTTTTAAATTATAACGATTTATTTTTTTCGATATTTCGCTTTCCTGTGGAAAGCTTCTTCAGGAAATTATTTTTTATATTCTTCAAAAACAAAAAATTATAACAATTTGAAAAGAAACATTTTTTAAGATTTAATAAAAATAAAAAAAAGGTCGAATAAAACTGAAAATAATTATTTTAATCCGATTTTCGTGCCAAATTGAATTCATTGTAACAACTGCCAATGCATCTACTACGAATACGTCAAAAAACTAAATGTCAAAACTATCATGCTATCATTATAATTATAAAATTTGTTTATTATCCTTACATGGATAGATTACAAATAGAGAAATGTAGATTAAAAACAAAATTTAGTTAGGAAAAAGTTGCTTAGAACATTTTTAAGGCAAGTTGGTAAGCCCCTTCCCCTCTATGAAAAGAAAACTATCAAACGGATTGTTTGCTCAACTAAATATTAAATGCCGCAATATATTTACAAAAAAAAAACGCTAATGTCATTAAAAAGTATTTTTATGGTGACAATTAATTGTGTTGAAAAAAATAAAACAATCGAAATACAAGTGTTTCTATTGACGAACTAGACGAGAAGAAGATAAACAATATTTTATAAAATCAGCTATTTTCCACTTAAAATTTATTATACTTATTTTATATGAGCACATAATATTGAAGGGTGTGAAGATATGTATATGCGTACATACTTCTACACATATCTCAAAAGTTTCTAGTGAGAAACAGTGTAACTGATAATATTCTTTTAAATGATAACATAAAATAAGATCTAGCACAATGCTATGCAAAATTAAAATAGCATTTAAAGTAATATATTTTTTTTGTATGAAAAGCTATTTTAATTATGGTGTGATGGACACGTTGTTATGAACGTAACTGTGCTACTACTGCGTTTGTGCACAGCCGAGTACTTCTCTCCAGAGTAGCGAAGTATTCACTAACTGTTCATACATGTATGAACATTTGTGAATGCGACGATTTATTTTTTTTTCTTTCTATCCATAAGTCAAAAAATAAGAAACACACAAGTGTTCATTTTTGAATATTTACAATTTTGTTAATTGTTCATAAATGAAAAGGTCGTAAAAATATGTGCGTTAAACATTCGCGAACATAAACGCACATATTTGATAATGCGCAATTGTCGGCGTATGCAGGAAAAAAAAGGTTTTTTTTTTATTTCTTTTAGAATATATTGCAATATTGTATTTTGAGTTATTATGTACCCATGTGTTTTTACTACATTTTACGGTAAACTACGATCGTAGGTAGAAAATTTTTTCACGTTCATTTATGAGAAATTTTATAAAATTTCAACGTTCATAAATGAACATGTACATTTATGAAAAATATCATTAATGAAAAGTAGCTAATTTATCATTTATCACATAAGTTATATGTAGAGAATTTGGTAATTAAATAATAATTACCGGGTTTTACGATCATATGTATATTCGGCAAAATTTGGTAATTAGATAACAATTACCAAGTTTTACGATTATATGTAGATTCGGGAAAATTTGGTAATTTAATGACAATTGCCAAATGACAATAGATAATAGATAATTTTTAAAGAACGAAAGAGAAAGAAAAAAGATCCTAAATAAACACAAATAATTATGTCTGTGTTTTTCCAACCAGGAGAGAAAAAGTGGAAACACAGATAGACGGTGGTGTGTTTATTTAGGATGCTTGAAAATTAGTATTTAAGCAGAGTGTTCTAGTAAAAAGAAAAGAGATTGAAATTAGATTGATGAAAATAAAGTTGTGTTCTAGAATAAAATAAAGTTGTGTTCAGAATAAAATAAAGTTGTGTTAAATAAAAAATACAAATAAACATAAAAAGAATAATAATTATATTTTTATTATTTAATTCATATGAATAAGACTAATAATTATTGTTGTTCGCATTCATGTATGAAAATAATCAGAACATTTTTTGTTGTTCGTTTATGAGTGTGAAAAATAAATATAAAATTTTAGTTTTCTCATTTATGAAAAATATCATAAATGTTGATTTTTGAATGTTCATAAATGAAAAATTCTGAACCCTGCTTCTCTCACAAATAAGTGCAAATTTTGTAATGGCCAATGTTGACGTAACGATTTCATGTGATAAAAAATCCTTGGTGACGTGAAACGCTGTACTACACGAACTGCGACTGTCATATTCGTACATTCCGAAATAATTCTCTCTTAACTTAGCATATTCCTTCGCGTATCTTTGCTTAGTGTTTCGTGGTATTTACGACTACCTCAACATATGACATTCATCTTAAACTGAGGTCTTCCTTTTAATCCATATTTAATATGTGACTCTAACATGCCTCAAACGCATTGAAACAACCCTTTCCTCTTTCTATCGAGCGATTTAATTAACTTGTTCACCTCTTGTAAGCTGTTCTTTTTCATTACTCCTGGGCTCCTTCATTAGTTTATAAAGTGCAGAGTTAGTTTTGATATTTACCTCTCCACCTCTTGTTGGTCTTCCTTATCTATCACTTATGAAAATAAGAATACAGGCTTCAATATGCGATTTACTTTATACAGCCTTCCAACAGAGGTAAGACCTAGTTCGGAACCTAGTTTCATTTGATGCCGCAAGATTTTATAAATTCATCTTGTGACTGTTCTCTCAGTTACGGCTAGCCATGATTGTTCACCTGTCAGCTTACGATTAAATTTTACTGTAACATGAAAGCTGAATTAAAGAGTTAAACACTTTTTCCTTCAAAATTACCATTCCATACCATATTTTATTTAGAAAATTGGCCTTTAAACCCTGAATTTCGGCCGAGATCCCCTTCTTGAATTTAATCAACTGACAAATGCTGATTGTAAAGTTAAAAATCATGTGCTTAAACATAAATGGACTGTTTTGAAGAGGTTCTTCTGGTAAAAAGCCTAACGTTAACATATCTATATCAACTCCGGCTTTAAAAAGATTCAACGGTGTGTGATTAGATTTACATCCGCGCCTGGCCATGAAGCCTTAATAAGATGGTGGATCAAACCACTGCATAATTTGGAACGTCATGCTCGTCCTAGGAAGCCGAAGCTATAATTCTATGCAACAGAACTTTCTAGTTGCAACTTCGATTATTCCAGAGCATGGCTGCACATCATCACTCCTTGCTTAAGAGTTGGAGACTTTCCAATTCCTGTCCAGAACACATGTCTAGCATGCTCACTGGATCTGGGAACATTTCACCAGGTAGGTGTTATTAAAGGTGAAATGAACCCGGCCACTATAGACCATAGACTGATATGGGGCCGCGAAGCCACAACCACCACGATACTCCCATATAGGGGCCAACCTCAATAATCAGTCAGAGAACAGTTTAATGTCTAAAGAGACAAACAACGAACTCTTACTGATTCCCGTGGAAATAAAGTGGAGTTTCCAGTTGTACCCCTGCTAACTTCAGGGGACTGGGCTCCCTTTTTCCCCCAGTTGCATAGGTCTACATAGTAGCTCTCCATTAAGACCATATATGTGCCCCCGGGGGGTATTCAACGGTGTGTCAAAAGAATCCAAGTTCATTTATGCAAAACAGGCAGAAAAATACAGCATCTCCGCCGGAAAGCTATACTATTTTGATTTGCCGCCATTTTGGTAAACATTAGTCTTGACAGTTCATATGTGGCAGTTGTGAAGTAGAAACGTGGCCAATTTATTATGAAAAAATATTCGATAAACCAACGTGTTTTAATCGTTAAAACATTTACTGTGACGATTAGAAAGTTACGTGAAATTTTTAGAAGGAACAACGTGCCAACAAAACGCACTATTTATCGTGTAGTGAATGATTTCGAAGAGAGAGTCTGTAGGTGATAGGCCCAAGCATGGACTACAATGTACTGCAAGATCAGCTGAAAACAAAAATGTTCAAAATAATCTATCAACCTCGATTCGACACTGTGCTCAGGAGCTTGGTCTTCAAAGAACAACTTTTGCACAATTTTACGCAAGGATTTACATTTGTTTCCATATAAGATTCAGTTGACACAAGACCTTCTTCCATAAGACCATTTACGCCGACGTACATATGCCAATAGGATGTTACAGCTCGCCCATGACAACCCTGACATTCATGAAAAATCATGAGTGACGAGACACATGTTCATTTGTATGAATATGTAAATAAACAGATAGGTCAGTTCTGAGGAATAGGAAACCTTCAAATTATTCAACAGTCACCTTTGCATCCATTGCTTCTTGGAAAATAATAACGGCAACTGTGAATAGGGAGCGTTGTCATGATATGATTGAAAACTTTTTAACGCCACAACTGCATGCTTTGGGCTTGATTAACATGTGGTATCAACAAGACGGTGCCACATCGCATGCAGCCAGGATTTTAATGAAATTACTGCGAGGCCTCTTTCCACAACAAGTTATTTCAAGAAATCGTGATGTTGATTGGCCTCCACGGTCGTCTGATTTGACAGCTCCGGACTTCTTTTTGTGGTGATATCTGATACTGCTTGAAATGTGTGAGAATGTAACGAAAAATGTGCTCAAAAGGGCTCGCATTTTTGAGGCTAACAGAGTCGGACATTTATCAATATAAGTTCCATTCTTTTTTATCTAATCAAATATTATAAACAAAGTAGTATACCTTCCCGGTCGACACCCCGTATTTGTTAAAAGTAAAAGTTCACCAGCTAAGATCTGTATATCTTATGGACTTTGCGTTTCAATAAAAAACCTATAACTATCGGCATTTAGTTAATGTCCTATGCAACAGCCTTTGAAATCCTTATTATCATTAAGGAACTTTTATTTTACAAACTTGTTTTCTTTCTTTATTAACAGATTAAAAAATTTTTAAATATGTGATGTGTTTTCTTTCCAACTCACCGATTCTTTGTAATCGCTTTTATTTAAGCCTCCAGGCTCGTGGCTGGCATGTGGCTTTGAAGTTTGAAATTTTAGAGAATCTAAAACAGGATCACTTAGACCTGTGGGCAGTGAGATTGAATTTCTTCTTAAAGCACCAGTAATATTGTGTGCTTTAATAATAAAACCAGGTAAATAAGCTTGATAAGTCGAATTCTTTTTGTCCAGTTTCGGATCACTTTGTTCTTTTTCGCTGTCACTTAAATGAACCAAAATGGAAAGATCCACATAGCGATTTAAGCTGATACGTCCCACAATTGATTTTGACTCATTGTCGGAGCAATCACTGGCATCATCCACAAAAGGAATACTGGAAAAGCTTTGATCACTGAGATCATTGAGCAGGGGTAAGAGAGAGGATGTTTGTTGATATTTGTATACATTTGACATTTGCAAAACAAAAACAATAATTATAAGAAACACTTGCTTTAATATCTGGAAGATGTAAGTTGCAACTAAAAAATAATTTCTAGTTTTTATTTGAAGAGTTCATTATAAAACAAAAAACAGATGTATTTAAAAGAATAAAAATAAGTAAAAAATTCACACCTTCATCACCATGTTAAATAAAATAGCAACAAAACAACAATAATGCATTAAAGCAAATAATTTTACACATGTTTATGCAATTCCAAAGGTTATTGAAGAAATCCCAGCAGTTGTAACGATAGACATTGGACAGGCAGAAGCAACAAGTTACTCGGTTAGCTCTCATTATCATTTGCTTTTAAAATCCTAAATAATTTGATCACTATCGTCGGAAAAATTTAAACCTCTTAGTCTCAATAACGTAGCGCGTTTCGCCTTCTTAGATTTTTTATAATTCGTTGTGAATTCTAAACTATTTAAGATAATTCATGTGTTTAGCTGCCTAACACGAAAGAACTTTTGCTGAAATTTTCTAAAATCCGTAGAAAATAAGAAACTGGCAAAGATTTTTTTAATTCATACACAACAGGGGAAGCACCGGTTCCCTAAGGGAGGAAGCTCATTTTTTAACGGGCTTATTATTGGCGAAATCAAAATTACGGCATTGGAATTTGATATATCCACACCAAACCTCACACCTCTATTCATGCAGAAAAATTTACTCTTTGGCACGGTTTTCACGCTAGTGACAAAATTGGACCTCATTTCTTTAAAAATTATATTGCAACCTCGCACTACGAACAATAGATATCGTTACACCACTACAATAAAAGATTTTTTACATCACAATGATACAGGCAAGATATGCTCACAACAGAATGTTGCTTCGTGACGAAAGACAACTGGAACCATCGACTTAATGAAAAGTTAATTTCTAGAAATGGAATTGTCAGTGGACTTGCCTCTAATGTCCTACGATTTGACATCTCTTAAATATTTTCCTTGTTTATGATGATAGACAATTATAACTGATTCTAAAATTGTCTCAAAATGTGGTTCGACAATGAAAGCTGCTACGAAATCATTTTTCATAGTTACCACCATATATCATTCGTTCGAATAAAAAGTTTTCTAATTATTAAAATTTATATTTATTGCACAATATTCTACAATTTGACGCTAAGAAATACAACTTGTAAATAACAAATACTAAAAACCCTGATCCAACTAAACACATTATGTTAATTTGGCATAGCGATCTATAATAGCCCAAATGATAAAGCAATCACTATTTCGACTTATAAACCACAAATGTAATACAACATTTTACAACAAATTGAATTCTCTTATTTACATATACATACAAATATACTTTTCCTTTCTTCGCAACTGATAACATAATTGTCTTATTAAATATAATGATACACCCACGTTCTTATTTTTCATATTGTTTATCGAACAATTAAAGACAATCCCTTTAATATTTTAAACAAATATTATTTCCTTTTTTTTTTATTAATCGTTAAGAAAACGTGGAATTTAATTAAAAATAAACAAAAAATAATTATGTTTGCTTAATTTATTTATAAATATAAAAATGCGGCGTTTTTAAGTTTAATGCCGGGTTATTTAATAAGAAGTTTGTTTGGAATTGTGGCAACACCAACATGATAGTTTTGACATTTAGTTTTGTGACGTAATCGTAGTAGATGTACTGGCAGTTGTTACAATGAATTTAATTTCGAACGAAAATCGCTTTAAAATAATTCAAATCCGCTATGAAATCCGCTATGGTTCTGTTAAAGTGATATTTTGGGACAACATAATCGTCCATCTGAGACCGCTATTAAGAATTTGGTCGTTAAATCGTTGAATCGACAGCGTCGATAAAAATTGTGCGAAAACCAACACGTGCTCGACGGGGTCGTTAAACTGAAAACAGCGCAGCCGTAAGTTACAGTGTTGAAGTAGATACAAATTTGTCAATTCCTCGACGTTCTCAACAATTGGGGCTATCCAAAACCACCACATGGCCGAATTTGGCTTCTGATGTATGCTTAACGCATCGCTGTATTCTTTTAAAGCAAAACAAAAAAGTCTAAATAAAACAAATAAAAAAAAAGAGAAAATTCATGCAATTTTTCTTTTTTTGTACAGACATTTTTAAAATATAAATAAATGCCCCAATTTTGGCACATTTTTCATGCAAAATAACATTTAGAAATGTCCATATGGGAAAAATTCACATTTCACAATTTTCTTTTCTGATTCGCCTCCTGTAGTTTACTAAGGCACACCTTTCTAATTTTTGCCCATTTTTTTGCATTTTAGAAATGTCTGTAAAGAAAAAAAATGCATGAATTTTTCTAAAGTTAAAATTTTTATATTTCCGATTTTTTCATTTTCGCACCGAAATGTTAAAATAATTCAATTCTGTTAACTTAACATTTTTTGAGTGAGAGGTGTGTAATCTATAACACGTTTTGGTATGAAATGACCACAAACGTAACAAAAATCACACAATTTTGGGTACTTGTTATTTTCCATATTGGAGCTAAAGGCTTGTTTAGTCCACAGTCATTAAATTTTTAATGAAGCCAGCTTGACAAGATGAATGAAACAGAAGTTCTTATTTTTAGGGCTACTTTCTCAAAATTGAGACCCAATCAAAGAGCAGAAAAATGTTGTACTGTGTTAATTAAGTTTTAGTCTCTAAATAAAATTTGGCCTATGCTTACCCCACAGTTGATATTTTAGAAGAATAGCAAAAATTGTTTATTGCTAAAAACAGAACAAAAACAATTAAATAAACAAGTAATTATGTTGAAAATTCATATATGTATACACCTCAAAAATATACAACAAATACGACGAATGGGGCTGCCCAAAAATCTAACATGTTAAAAGTTTAAAACTATCTCTTAAGATTTAATGTTATAGATTTTTAAAGGTTAATTAACAAGCATCTCCATTATTTTTAATCTATTTAGCAATATTGCTTTTTATTTTTTATCTTTTAATGATGGTGAATGCAATTTATATTAATACATTTGTTCTTCGTTTATATTTATAGTTAATTATTTAATAGAGCAATAATAAATTGATAACAATGAATGTATCCGTTTTAAATGAGAGACAGTTTAGTTTATTATAGTTATGTATATGTAAGTATAATAATATATGTAAGTGTTTAAATATAAATTCATAATATGAAATATAAATTTTAAAATCACATTTTATAATAATAATAATAAAAATAATATTATATAACTATTTATATGAATAATTTACATTTATTTTCAAAAATGCACTAAAGTCTACTGCTTTGATCGTATTAATTTTAAAACAATTTTAAAATTAAATATATATTTTTTATTTCAACAAAAGTTTATTTAAATTTCTTAATAAATTATTATTTTTAACATTTATTTAAAATTCTTTTCAATGATTTTAATAACTTTATTTTATGTAAGTTTTTATAATTTAATTTCAATTTTCATAATTTCCACATTGTCAGGAATGTTTAGTTAATTTTTATTTTTATGTTTAAATTTATTTTTTTTATTTGAGTTAAAACTTCTTGACTATTTTTAATGGCCACATTATTTTAAAATGATTTAATGAAAAAACAAAAAAAAACATTTAAGCAAGTATACAGGTGTTTTTAAAAGCATTACAATTATAAGATGATTTTCAAAGATTACTATTTCGATCACGGCTTGAGAATGATGTCTTCACATCGCGGTTTACACCGAACGAGCCAGAAAGGATAGAGAAAAATAACAATAGATTTTCAACACTTTATAGTGTTTCAGAATATAATTTTGAACTGTTTCCGAGACCTGCTTAAAACCTGTTCAGTACTAGTTATTACTAGTATGTGGTTACTTTATTTCAAAGGTGTTAGCAGTTTTACAAGAATTACAAAAACAACAAGCAATTTTATTTTCTTATATAGAATTCTTTAAAAATAAAATGTCTTCTTTTTTGCAATCGTCGTAAAATTGTTATTTTCTTTCTGGCACAACCTCTTTTTTAAACGAAAAGCAGGTTTGTCCTTATGTAACGTTCATTCTAAAAACTAAATAAAACAAATTGTATGTAAAATACAAGGAGGGCCATTGGACATGTTCAAAAAGTTTGTAAACACTACGTACAATTAAAAAGAGTACCAACACTTTATCTGGGCGGCCACCGATTTGTTTAAGACATCCAATGTGTTATTGTTTACATGATTATTGTAGATTTTCATGTTCAAACCGCGTTACCAAACCGATTAAAATCATCGAACTTAATTTCTACACAGAAAAAACGAAATTATTAAATTAATGTCTGCATATGCGAACATATTGATGGCTCGTTAAGCTGAATAGCCATCGATTTGTTCAACTAAAGTATAATTTGAATAGAAATTTTGTTCGTGGAGACCATTTTGAACCCTGTTAAAACAGCAGTCCTGTTAGAACAGCAGCCGGATTTTTACAAATGCATCTAAACACTGCTGATGACAACAGCTCAGATCATAAACATGGGAGGGACAGACTATTTAGTAGAGATCTTATTCTTACACGAGCAAAACTATGGCTGGTCTAGACGTAGTTAAAGAGTAGTAGCCGTTGTCAAGCTAGACTGTCGAATTCATTTACATATTTGACATCGCCAATGTCTAGTATAGACATTGAATAGCTTGTGTTCATCTGTTCAAGACTGCTGAGGGATGAAAAAATTTTTGTCTTTTAGTATTAGTATGTTTTTTAAGAAAATGAACCCAATGGAAACCAATAAGTTTGGCCATGAGGAGTTAACTAACAACATTCTGCTAGTACTGAGTTAATCAGAAAATAACATATTAATAAAATTTAAAATAACTGACCAAACAGTTCTACAACACAAAAGGAGAACCGAGATTCTAATTAGTGCTCTGTTTCGTAATAAATCAGAATAATTTTTCTAAAAGCCAAACAGATCTGATAATAGATCAGATAAGATTTAAAAAAAAAATATTAATGATTAGGTTCAAGAAACCCTAAGTGGTAAAAGTTTTAGCGCTCAGTGTGCTAAAAAGAAGAAAAGCTGAAGCTGCAAAATTGATGAAAATGAAAAATTTTCCAAAATAATTTGGAGCTAAAAAAAATCGCTATTGAATATTGCGAAAACAAATTGTATATATTTATAATATTCGGCTTTTCACATATAAATTTTTAAATGTTTCGAAATTCAAAAATATTTTTTTATTGACGAAATTATGCTACAAAAGTGTTATCTCCAACAAATAGATCTACTAGAAAAATTATCGAATCAATCTAAGGCGGTGATGATTAATTTAAAAAATAAATAAAGTCGACAACGACAAAGAGGGGATTGAGCGTTTTATCAAGCTTTTCTTTCCCATTTTACATAGTACGCACACCTGGCATAAATCTGTCAAAATCCGTGTAAAACAATAATAAAAATATTTTTTTGTCGAGTTTCATGTTAATGTGGATTAATTTATATCAGGTTAAAAATTTTTTTATCAAATAAATTATTTACAGAAAATATTAAGGTGCAATTTACTTTACTATTTAGTTTGCGTATGTGCCATTATTTAATTAAAATCTTAACCTTTTTTGTATTTTTTTTTTAATTTAGTTTAGTTGATCGGTCTGTTTTAAAAATGGTAAATGTTAACAATACTTTTTAGAAATCAATTTTAAACAGTGAAGATTTTAGTTTCTTCATATTTTTTAATAATTGTTTGCTTTTGTTTAATAAAATGTAATTTGAGTTGTTTGCGATAATAATGTCATTGTTAATAATTCATTCATTATTTCAACATTTAAATTTTATAGTATTAATGTGAGGTTTGTATATTTTTTATATTATTTTAATTTAAAATTAAAATGTATTTTGTTTTGCTGCTACATTGAGACTTCATGTTTGTCTTAAAATTTTAAATGATAATTGATTTTATACACATGTAATGTAAAAAGTTATACAAGTAAATGAAATGTAAAAAAAATATTTATATAAAAAAATAATAATTGTATTCTATAGGTCATTAAACTTAAATAATTATTGAAATTTATATTTTTCAGACTTTAAAAGTCTATATGCTTTCTACACTGAGAATAGGAGCTGCTGTAATATTAATTTCAACAAACGTTAAGTTCAAGCCCACGTTAAGTATAGACATCAGATAAGTCTTATTGCATGCAAACAAAATCGAATCTTTTATTTTACTGCTCAAAGAGCAGAAGTTGTGAAAATTTTATGAAATTTCATAAGAATATTATCAACACCTTGCTTTGGGATTGGGTTCGAGATGAATTTCAAAAAGAATAAAAGGTTTGAACCATAATATTTATTAAAACAGTTTTAATTTAAAGCGATTAAGAAATCAAATTAAATAATGTTTCATCTTATTTGTCTAAAGGGCGAATTAAATTTTCAATATCCGAGGTATTTGACAAACCACACAATCATGAAATAAAATCATTCTTCTCTTTTCTCCTATTAAAACTTTGTTTTATTTTCCTTTTTTATTAGTTAAGAAAAGGGAAAAATAATATTAAAAATGTAGAAAAGCAGCTCTATCAAAAATTGAAGGAATGTTTTCCGTTGGAAAGAAATACCTTCAGAATGTTCATGTTTGTATGTATTTATTTATTTAAGCTGTTTCGGAAATTTGCGAATTTTTGCAATTTTCATTTGCTCAATTTAAGGATTAGCAAACTAATCAGATATTGGAAGTTTTCTTCAAAAGCTGCAAAAGAAATGTAACTCTGCAAAAGTTACGCGTGGCTTGCTTCTCCTAGATGAGAAGCAACAAATTGACTGTCAGCGCTCGCTCTGTGACGTTTTTATGCGCCTTGAAATTTAAATTTGAAAATGTCGCATAACTAGGAACGGACATTTCTTTTGCAAAAACTTAAGTTTATAAAACAGATAGGAGAGGAAAATAAGAAGGGTGTACTCGTTTGGTGTTGTCATTCGTAAATTCAAACACACCTAAACGCATGCATACAAAATTAGACTTTTAATAAAAATTTATTGTTTTAAAACAAAATAAAGCTAAAAAACGCAAATTTAATACAAAAGAGCGTTAACTTTTTTGATTTAAATGCAATCCTTTAAAGTTCATATAAATAAGGTATAAAAAATTTTAAGATAATGAAATATTTTTTTAATAAGTCTTTTGATCAGAAACCCAATCTAAGCACGTAAAGAAAACTAAATTTTAAATAAAAAAGAAGGAACATCTTTTAAACCAACTTTTAATTTTAGCAGAAGGAAGATTATTATTATATAGTATGCAGAAGGTATTTTCAAATCTAGAAACAAAATAAAAAAAGGAATCTCAATAAAAAATTTATACAAAGTTTGCGTTTAAGCCAAACAAAAGCTTTCAAAATTAGCCTTAAATATATGCATTTGCTAATTACTAGACTTTTAATATAATTTAGATAATAATTTATAATATTAAAATACTTTACAAAATAATAAGAATGTATTTATCGTTTATAACTTTTTCGCAAACATGTTTTGTTTTTTTTACTTAATTTTAAATAAGGGTGTGTTGTTTTATTTTACATACTAAATTTAAATCTAATAACGCTGTTGTAATTGTTAATCGCCAGCATCTTCCCATTTGCGTTCTTCCATTATGCGGTCAAAACAATCAGACAGAAAAGAATGCTGAGAAAGAAATGATTTAAATTCAAGTTAGTTTTTTGTTAATTTGAAAAAAAAAAATACTACTGGACATACATAAGGTGTATAAACCTTAACCCATCTGGCTGGTTTGTCGGGTCGATTATACTGAAAACAGAATGACATTGATTCCTCATCGCTCTCCCAGCGAGTTATGCTATCCCAAGTTAATTCTACCATCTGAGCTTCTAAGGAACCATCTTCACGACATGCATGCAATCGAAAACTTTTAATACCTTCAAACAAAGAAAACGATAAAATTAATTTAAAAAAATGTAACTGAAATGATTAAAATTAGAGAAAAAATCAAACATACCCACTGCTGGCACTACATGACCCTCCTTGCGGCTATCGCAAGCACAATGAGGAAACACTACATCTCCGTAGCCTGGTAATGTACGTGCCAATGCTAAATACTCTGAAGCCTTTTTAGCATCCTGCAGAGCTTTTAATTCATATAAACGACCCTCAGCTCGTATATTACCACGATTCACTTCATCTACAGCCTGATAGAATATAAATTTAGCTGCCTGTTCACCTTGCGGCAAAGTCAATTCTCTCGACACCGAAAATAGCCATCTTCTTACACACAAACATGTACTCGAGGCCGTACTATAATTCTGAACATACAACTGATGGGGTATTTCGTGTGGTTGCAATTTTCTTTCGAAATTATATTCGACAATTTCGAACAGATAAAAATACTGTTGCGTGTAGGACGTAAAATTGGCGCGCTGCACTAAAATCTCCCACACAACTTGAGCATTTGCTGATTTCTTCACCGATACCGTGGTTACCTCATGATCGGGCAACATAACTTTAATATCGACAGGTGACGCAGAAATATCATCCTCGGAATCTGTAAGGAAATCTTGGACTGCATCACTTTCAGCTATTACACGTACAGCGCATACTTTTTCTAAATATTGTTCGAGACCACGGCGTCGTGTGTCCAATTGTTGTTCGCTTAATTGAAATGGCCATTTTCCAGGTAATTTGGGAAAATTGAAGCCGGTAAATTCTTTGCGAAGAATGGAGTGTAAATTAGAGAATTCACGATAGCGACGCGAGCACAGCTGACGTCCTGCCATGTGAATATTAAATACAATATAACGTTCACCATTTCGATTGATAATGCTGTAGTCAGGAATACTGAAATGAAAGAAGAATCGTAGATGACTTATTATATTGGCATTAGAATTATTAATTTTTACCTTATTGGCAATGATCGTTTGTCAGAATAATCAATATATGAATAACCGCTTTGATCCTCTTGTGGTTCAAGTCTTTCTGCTTCCTGAAATGATTAAACAATTTTTATTATCAAAAAAACAAAATAAGTGACTGGTAACAGCAATTCATATTATCTGAAAGTCAAAACCAGGCTCATAGATCTTTCTACCTATATAGCATAACACCAGCAGTAAATCTTCGGAACATGGTAATGGTTGCACAAACTTTGCAAATCTTGCAGATGCAAAAAAAATGCTTAATTTTTCACGACTAAACTAAAAAGCAAAACTGAATTCCTCGCCACTTTTGCATGACTAAAAACCGGCGCAAATTAAGAATACAAAAATTTTGCAATAGTAAACCAGCAGTTCAAGGTATATTTATTTTACTAGATAACAGCGTCGCTGCAACAAATACAAGACTTTGCATTGCTGCTTTGTAGTTTAAAATGTCAAAAACAAAAGAAAAAATCAAAGAAAATAATTTTCTATTTCAGAATTTCGCGATTCGACAAACAAATAGCGATGTATTTGTAAAACTACAAATAATTTTTGACATTCCGAACTGCTGAAATAGTAAGAGAAAAAACAGCTGAGTAGTCACTACTTGGCACTACTTAGTAAAATAAATGCTTAATAAAAGCCTATAAAATTTGAAGACGGTGGCGGCCGTTCCCCATACCGTTCGGTATTTTCTTTTATCGTAAAATACGATTGCAATAACTGAAACAAATTTTCAAAAAAATATTATGCAAAGATCGGAGGTATTGGCCAGTCTTAAGTTATTTCCTTAATTATTGCTAACAATCAAGTAATTGAGCAACATCAAATAAATATTAATGAAAAAACAACAAAAATTAAGAGTTGTTTTTCAATTTACAAACAAATGTTTCTTGTTTTCTTATATCTAAAATAAAAAATTATTAAAATTTGCTTCAGTGTCCTTTCACTGAAGCAAATTTGCAAAGTCTTTACTTGGATTCTTTTTATTATAATAAAATAATTTAAACTAGAATTATTATTTAAAAGCCTTTACACTTAATTAATTTAAAATCTTTTAATGGGATACTTTGCTTTTCGCAATAAAATCTATCAACAAAAATCATCATTAATTTCTAAGGCATAACAACCGCCTTTTATTTACAATAGGCTTTTGTTCCATTTGACATGAAGCATCTTTTTTTGCTACACTCCTCCAATTCTACACTCATTTTAACACAATCGTTGTACTTGCAAACGTTGTATATAGTTGCAATAAATTGTACAATGTCATAAAATAGTAGTTTCAAAAGCTTTTATTGTACTTACTTGTTGTGTTACTGATATAACGGTTAATGTTAAACAATCACCACCAGATTTAATGAGATCAACAACTTGTTTGTGGGTGGCACCTTCAACACTGATACCATTTCTATAAAATATTCAAGTCAATCATGAAAAGAGAGATGGTAAAAAAAATATTATTAAGTTTAATAAAAATACATCAATTGAAATAGAAAAAAAATGAAAAAAGTAAAGGAAAAGGAAAAGAACGAGCCAATTAGAAAGGTTTTTTTTATTCCATCCAGACGGTATACGAGGTATGATTAAAAAAAACCCATTATTTTCAATTTTTTTAAAAAATATCTGCTTATTCATCAATAACTATCTTGTCCCCTTTAAAGTAATCATCCTCAGATACAATACATTTATGCCAGCGTTTTTTCCCATCCTTAAAACACTTCTGTAACGCCCTTTTTGGTATCGCCAACAGCTCCTCTTTCGATTTTTCTTTTATCTACACAATCGTAGCAAAACGCTTTCGTTTCATCGGTGCCTTCAGTTTTGGGAAGAGAAAAAAGTAAGCCAAAGGGGCCAAGTCCAGTGAATACGGTGGTTGAGGCAGGATTACAGCTTTGTTTTTAGCCAAAAACTCACGCACAAGCATTGATGTGTGACCGAATTCGTTATCATGGTGCAAAATCCATGGTTGGTTTTTCCACAATTCTGTGCGTTTCTGACGAATTGTTTCACACAAACGGCGCATAACTTGAAGGTTGTATTCCTTATTGACCGTACGACCTTGTGGCAAGAATTCATAACACAGTGAGCAAACCCTTTGACCGAACTTGACATGCTTTTTTCGGTCTTGGCTCTTCTGGATTGGTATAATTGGGCTTTGATTTTAATGTCATAGCCATACACTCATGATTCGTCATCAGTTATGACCTTTTTGAGCAAATCTGAATCGCCGTTGACGACCTTCAACAGCTCCTGAGCGATGTCTATGCGACGTTGTTTTTGCTCAAAATTTATCAATTTTGGAGCAAAATTTTCGCTGCCGCACGTTTCATGCCTAAAACATTCGCAATAATCACTTGGCATGAGCCGAAGGTATGCCAACATCATCAGCAACTTCTCTAACAGTGATTCGATGGTTACCCAAAATCATTTTCTTCACTGCTTCAATGTTTTCATAGGTTGTTAAGGTGCTCGGGCAATCAGGATGGACGAGCATCGTTATTGACATCTTCTCGGCCTTTCTTAAACCGGTTATACCACAATTTAACTTGTGTTCTGCTCATAGTAGACTCGCCAAACTGCACAGTCAACATTTCAAAAGTCCTTGCACATTTCATTGAATTTTTTGCACAAAACTTAATACAATTTCTTTGATCATACCTCGTATGTGTAGGTAGCTCCAACGTATTTAAATTACATTCACATATACATATGTACATATGTGTTTATATCAGTTTTACAATTTTACTGTGGTTATAATACTTTTCTTTCACACAATATTCTAAAGCCAAAAACATGCTTCACGCAATGAAATTCACATAAAGCAATTTATACAGGCACTTGCAAAAGCTCCTTTCTACACAGACAAACGATTGAATACGAACCGGAATGCTTGAAAAACTTTCATGTCATCTTGTGTGGGTTTTTGTTATGAAACCTTTATCTTTTAAAAAAATAGCAAAATTGGCATTTGTATGTGCTTTCCATTATTTTGGTCACAAATCTTCTAGACTCGTAACACGATTCTTTTTCTTCAAATAAATCTTGTTTTTAAATTTTTAGTAACAATTTTTTACCTTAAATATTTGTGTTCGAATTTATGAAAATGTTTGCTTTGATTAAGAGCAGCAAATTGTACATGATTAAAAGGCAACATCTAATTACACCAAAACAAAGAAAATATTTACAAAGGCAGCTCCTTAACAGTCTCCAAGTGATTTTAAATTGTCACATAAATATATAGCACAACAAGCAAGATGTTATCTTTATTAAATTATGACAATTAAAACAATAAAACCAATAAATTATTATACAATGAATTACAGATGTTACAACGTTTTAAACGATTTAAGGTTTTATTCTTAATTGAAAATGTTTTATGGCAAATGAACACACAAGACTTGTCAGAAGGCTGTAAGTTTTTTTTTTGCATCTTTCTCAAGAGGGTTGGTATCATTAATTTTGCTTTTATCAAAATGAAATTAAAAATATAATTGAAAATAACACATTAAATCACTATTAAGCTATATTTTATTTATTTTACTCTTGAAATTGTTCCACATAAATAAAAATGAAATTGGTGGCAAAATAAAAATGAAATAAAGAAACAAGCAAACGCACACAAAATGAAATAAAAATTGATAACAACTTGACTCGGTAAAGTCAATTTAAGTCAAGAATGCATCCTAAAACACAAACAAATACAAAAATGTATTTTGTATTGAAGTTGATTTTTGCACAAACGAGTGCCAGTGCAATTTTGCTAAAGTAAAAAGCACAAAGCACTTATTATTATTTTTTTAATATTAATTTTTGATTACCCCTAACATTTAAGGAACAGTCAGACGAAATAAATACACGGTGTTCGCCGGAAAGGTATACTACTTTGTTTATTTTTGATTAAATGAAGGAGAATGGATCTTATATTGATAACTGTTGCATTTAATATCGGCAATTATGTATGGAATATCAGATAAATATCCGCCTCTGTCCGCCTCTGTGTCGTTTTGATCACATTTTTTATTACATTCTCTCACATTCCACAAGGTATTTCATTAATTTCATCACGAATATTTTGCTTCTGGTTTGTTTGTATAAATCTTGCTTTTCAGATATCACCACGAAAAGAAGCCCGGAGCACTAAAATCAAGCGACCGTGGAGTCCAATCAACATTTCTTAAAATAACTTGTTGTGGAAAGAGGTCTCGCAGTCATTCCATTGTAATCCTGGCTATATGCGATGTGAAACCGTCTTGATACCACGTTTTAATCAAGCCTAAAGAATGCAATTGTGGTGTTAAAAAGTTTTCAATCATATCACGATATCCGCTCACTATTCACAGTTCCTATTACGCCGTTTTCATTTTCAAAGAATTAAGCTCCTTACCAAATTCCGTACCAGACTGTCACTTTTAATGGATGACTGTTGAATAATTTGAAGGTTTTCCATTCCCCATAACCGAGTATTCTTCATTCCATTTAAATGAAAATGTGCCTCATCACTCATTATGAATTTTTCATGAAAATCGGGGCGGCGTAAATTGTTTTGTGGAAGATGGTCTTGTGCAAAATTATGGCTAAAGTTGTTCTGTGAAGACCAACTTCCGAGCACGGTGTCAAATTGAGGTTAATGGATTGTTTTGAGTAATTTTTTCGAATTCAAGTACCGTGCTACATTCTTTAGGAAAGGTATAGAGAAGAGATGAAACAGGTGGTGAAAGTAGAAGGATAGTCAGAAATTAACTGCCGTATAAGACAAAACAGCGACCAGTGACTATGCCTTCATTGCTGTGCAGCCCCACCGACAATGAATTTTTATTTTTGTAGTAAAACAAAACCAAGGTCTTCGTTGGGAATCGAACCCACAACCCCCATACTGACAAGCTAGTAAACTACTTACTAGCCTACATGGCAGAACGTTGTGGTCCATGCTTAGGCCTATCATCTACAGAGGCTCTTTTTTCCAAAAATTCACGATAAATAGTGCATTTTGTTGGCACGTTGTTTCTCCCAAAAATTTCACGTAATTTTCTCATCGATGATGGATTTTGATAAAATGTTTTAACGATTAAAAAAACACTTTGGTTTGTCAAATATTTTTTCATAATAAATGTGCCTACTTCACGGCTGAAGTGTCAAGACTAATGTTTACCTAAACAAAGTACTTTACTTTCCCGGCGGACATCCGGTATTTGTTGAATAAAGAAAAAACAGTTCATTGTCGTTAAACAAAAATTTATTTTTGAAGTCAAAAACAGTTTAAGTGTGACGCAAAGAAGAAAATTTGTTAAATTTTTTATTTCTCTTAATAACTTAATAACTGCCTTTTACAAACTTATGTATCCTTCCACTCCACAATTTTCTGTAAATACTAACAAATATTTACTTTAAACCATCGCAGTCGCATAAGAGATAATTACGCTGTGCAGAGAGCGGCTCTTCTGAAATTGCCACTTGGGGTACAACTTTGAGGCGTTGGTAGACGCATCGTATTCGTCCAGTGGTAAGACCACTGGGGTTATCTCTAACCACAAGACTTACAAGTACTGACATTAACCTGCATCATGATCTGTTCCTAGTTTCTATGCTTTCATTTCGCTAATTAAGAATCCTCCATATTTTATTACACCAAACGTCTTGACCGTAACATCTGCTGTTCCACTTTTACCAACTCATCAAGCGTATAAAAATCGTTTTTCGTTTTTCGATTACCTTGTTTTACTTTACAGTGAGTTCAGCCCTCTTAGCTGTTATTTTAATATATAGGCATTTTCACAAGCAAACTTCTAACGCCGCAAAGTCCTAGGGATTTAAACTGCTGATGTCGACATTCATTCACCTTTTTAATGAAAATAATCTTTTGACTTTGTTCTCAGGACTCATTTTACATACACATACCCCAATATAATACTTGTCTTAGGCTTTTTTAATAAATTTTAATTCTAAAATTGCAACTTTTATTCCTTTCAAATGTGAAATCACGCAGAGGACAGCATTTGGCAAAAAGGCGAAAACAAATCTTTGGTTTATAAGCGACTATCTCGAGTTTAGGATGTATTTAAAAGAGGTGTGAAACTTTGAAATGGCATAAAGTTAAGATGAATTTTTTTTAATTGACATAAAATTTACTTTTTTCGAAAGATAATCTTCTGACATTGTAATTAAAATCTGACTACTGTTATTAAACCGGCACGGCTTCCTCGAGCGCCCAATTTTCGATGCGTTTTTCCAACATTTATGGCCGTTTATCGACAATAATGTAGGAAATGGTGTTTCAAGTGGTTAATAGTTCCGCGCTTATGGACCTAGACTAGCAGCTTCACATATTGCTAAATTAAAATAATCTAGCGGTGTTAAATCGCAATCTTGGAGACCAATTTCCGGTTTCGAAACGAAAAATATTGCGGTTACCAAACGTTACCTTAAATATAACAATAGTAGCACGAACTGTATGACATGTTACGGCATCTTGTTGAAACCACAGTTCCTGCGCTTCATGGTTGTTCAATTTATGAATGAAAAACTCAGTAATTGTAACTTTTTAGCGGTCACCGTTGACTGTAACGTTTTGAACAACATCGTTTTTAGAGAAGTGCTGGCCAATGTTTCCATCAGCCCATAAAACAGTCAGTTTTTCTTTACGTGATGGTGTCTCAACATACTCTTGAATACCATCATCACTTTAAATAGTGCAGTTTTTGTTTATTGAGGTATCCATTTAAACAAAAGTGAACTTCAGCGCAAAGCAAAATTTACTTATGAAATCGGAATCGACTATTTCGAACAGAACCATGATTTTCAAAATAAATTTGTGCGTTTATCAGTTTATTCATGTTGAAATGATAATTTAAACTAAACATAAATCAGTTGGCAGCTACAAAATGGTAGCCAGTGAAAAGACTAGCGAACATAAAATGGATGCCTCACATATTAGTGAAATTTACGCCGAGGGTTTGTTACTATATCCGCTACAAAACGTATAAAACTTAAAATTTTAAATTGAAGGGTACCTTTTGTACACAATTGCCTCTATTGCTTCCAGGTTAGTGCCATCCTAATTTTTTATTTCAGTTCGATAAACGTTTTGATGTCCGAAATTTTTTTAAAGAATTATTCTACCCCAATTATAAGCAGAAATATTTTTTTCTCTCTTAGCATTTATTTGTAAATTATTTAAAGAAATTTTTATTATCTCTTAAAATAAAACAGACATTAATAAATTATTACTTTTTTAAAAATAATTGCATGTGCACTTTCTTTTTTCTGGTTATTTTTGCATTTAACTTGTAGATTATTATAGATTATTAAAATATATACAACCAATGAAACAACAAATATTCACAATAATAATAATAATCTCTGAAAAATATAAAACCTCCATAAAAACCAATATTATTAATATTACGAGGGTAAGTCGATATATTTTCACATACAAAAAAACTACGACCACTTGTAAAAGTTTAAAAGAAAGAAAAAAACTGATTAAGGTAACAATAATCTAAGAGCAATTTGATGTGAGTGTGAAAATAAATGATAATGATAGTGGGATATCTAAAATAATTTTAGAAAGAGGAAAATATCTGAACTTTTTAAACAAAGTAATTTGTTTCAAATATCCCACTATCATGGGTCCATACAGTAATCCCTAGACCACCATTTGTTTACCGTGTGTAATACCAGCCATTCTCCATCTTTTGTAAGTTTAATATTGCAATTACTGTTTAGCGACTAAATAGCCCTCTGTTAACTACAAAATTCGTTATATTTAAAAAATGATTTAACCCTTTGCTAGTTAAGTTCGAATTTATCTTTATACATATAATTATGATTTAATTATGATGATTAATATTGTTGTAGCCACATTATATTGTTGTTATTTGAGTTAGGGTGTTTTTGAATAAATTATAAATATAACCATAATTTTTATAGTTTTTTTAAACGATCTTTTTTATTTATCTTTAATAAATATCTTTTTTTCTTTTTAACGATATTTTTTATATATTTTTTTCTTTTCGATATTTCGCTTTCCTTTGGAAAGCTTCTTCAGGAAAAAATTTTTATTTTTGAAAACAAAAAATTATTAATTATTATTATTGATGTTAATAATTTTTTGTTTTCAAAAATAAAAATTTTTTCCTGAAGAAGCTTTCCAAAGGAAAGCGAAATATCGAAAAGAAAAAAATATATAAAAAAGATCGTTAAAAAGAAAAAAAGATATTTATAACCATAATTATTTTTAAATCATTTTTTTATTATATGATAATAATAACAAATTATTAGTTATTTTGGGATATTTTAGCTGAACCTCTTATTTGTTTCGATATTTTTTTAAATTTAATTAATTGTATTTAATTTATTTAAATTCTTTTGAAAAGGAAATTATCATTTAACATCTCTATCTCATCTACTGAGGCGATAATTTATAAATAAAACACTGAACCAATAGAAAATTATTAAACCATTTTTTATTGTTTTCATGCTTTGATTACAGATCAAAGACCAAGCTTTACATATTGCAGTTATAAAAACTCTATTGTTTTCAAATAGTTATACAAAATTTGGTTGTAGTTAGAATTTAGGAAAAATTCAGAAAATTTGTGCAAAATAAGAAAAGTCAACGAAAACTCGTTTATCGTGACTATAGTATTGTTATAAATTGCAATAATATATAACTACATATATATTGTTATAAATATTATAATATAATAACACCATATTTTCTCAGCTTGAGTTCATTGAATACAACATTCTATAAACATTGTTCAAAACGAGCAATGGAGGCAATGATTTCTAAATCGACAATAGTCTACTGCTAGTGTGTGCGACAGATGTAAAAGCTTAAACTAGTGGAAGCTACGTAAATATATCGTGGTTAATTGATTTCAATTTGATATTAAAAAGGGGCTGTTAATAGAACATGTATGCACCATGCAAAAAAAAACAATTTCTGCAGATAAATACAACCTAAAGTAAGCATGGACAATAAAAGTGGATTCTGAGATATACTTGAAGTAGTCTAATGTAATATTTTGGAAGAGGAAAAACAATAATGCAAAATTTGATTCATGATCAAGAATAGAAACTAAGAAAAAAAAAACGCCACCAGAAAGTCAATTTAATCTATCTAGATTAGAGTATCGATAGTTCCCACATCCTTCTTATTCTCTTAATTTATTTTTGTTATTTTAAAATTTAAAAAAATAGATCGTCAAAAAGAGATTCAAGGGAAATTAGGATTTCACTGCTATTTTCCACTTAGAAGGCCCTTAATTGAAAAATCGCTGAATATAGTATAGCGATTTTAAAGAAGGCTAAGAAAAATAAAATAAAAATTATACCATGAATAGTAAAATTTTCTACATTTAAAATTATTAGACTTACTGATCTAACCTCGTATTATCGTTTCCATGACCACATACATCCATACATATGCCCAGCAAATAAATGTTCAAGAGAGTAGAAAACAAAAATCAAAACGTATTAAAGTACAGACAAAATAAATGCTTTAGCAGGAGGTCAGGGTTATCTTGATGTTACTCTCTTTTCTTTTTTTGCATAAACAAAACAAACAAAAATTATTCAAAACAATTGTTTTTAGAAATAATAATCCAAAAATAAACAAAAACATATGGATATTTTTAAATAAACAAGAAACAACAGCATTCTTAACACAAGACTAACTAAACTCGTATTAACACCGTGTTATTAGAAATTTAATTATGTACATAATAAGTAAGTGCATAGGATACAAATATTTTAACCTTTGAAATGTTTTATCCAGTTTTACATTTCATCGAAAGCTTATACAATGTAAGATTTTGCTTATCTAGCTGTAAAAATGTTGTGAGGGTGTCTGCCGGGAAGGTATTCTATTTTGTTTGTTTATAATGTCGGCAATTATGTATGGAATACAATATCAAATAAATGTCCACCACTATTAGCCTCACAAATTCAAGCCCTTTTTCATTATATTTTCACACATTTCACGCAGTATTTCATTAATTTATCACGAATATTTTATTTGAGTTGCTTAATCCTTTCTGGTTTACTTGCAAAAATCTTGCTTTCCAGATATCCGCACAAAAATAAGTCCGAAGCAGCCAAATCAGGCGACCGTAGAGGCCAATCAACATTACCATTTCTTGAAATAATTTGTTGTGGAAAGAGGTCTCTCGTTGCAGTAATTCCATTGTAATCCTAGTTGTATGCGATGTGGCACCGTCTTGTTGGTACCACATGTTAATCAAGCCCAAAGCATGCAGTTGTAGCGTTCAAAAGTTTTCAATCATATCACGATATCGCTCCCCATTCACAGTTACTGTTACACCGTTTTCATTTTCAAAGGAGTAAGGTCCAATTAATCCTCCTGACCAAATTGCACACCAGACTGTCACTTTTAATGGATGCAAAGGTGACTATTGAATAATTTGAAGGTTTTTCATTCTACAAAACTGACTATTCTGTTTATTCACATAGCCAGCCATTAAATGAAAATGTGCCTCGTCACTTATTGGACGAACTGTAACATCCTATTGGCATATGTACGGCGTAAATGGTCTTGTGGCCCTATTGGAGAAGCTCTTGCGTCAACTGAATCCTACATGGAAACAAATGCAAATCCTTGTGCAAAATTGTGACCCAAGTTGTTCTTTGAAGACGAAACTATTCAGCACGCCGTCGAATTGAGGTTGATGGATTGTTTTGAACACTTTCTTGAGCAGCAGTAATGCTCTCAGCCATACAAAAATATGATTTTGACGTACATATATTTACCGCTATAAAATTTCAATTTAAGGGTGTTCCCAGAAGATGTGACTTTGCCGTACTTATATACATATTTATATCCTTTTAGTGCTTTAGTTATTTTTCTAAAGGGCTAAAATTAACTGCCATAAAATAACCTTGCATTTATTTGTTAAAAAGAAATACAAAAATTTTAAATTCTTTTGACCCCTTATCTACTATCTCTTAAATATTTCCTCAATTTAAATTCCCAAAAATATTTACATTTTATTTTAAAGTTATTGTAGTTAAATAAAATATAATTATAATAATATTCCTTGTTGCTAAGTTTCTTTCAAAATTTTATGCAAAACCCCCAAAATTATGAAACATCACGAATAATGTAAACTATTTTTATTTTAATTTTATTCCGTGTTGCATGCAACATTATAATGATTGTTATTAACATTTATTTTATTTTGAATGAGTTTCATTTAGTAGGTATTCGGTTGCGTTAATGGTTCAATGGCTGCTTAGTTGAGTTGGTATGAATTGAATGGAAAAGTTTGGTTTTTTCACTATGGCAATGGCACAAACAGTGAAATGAACTGCCGACCAAATATAATTTAAGCTAATGTACGACTATTTATGTACAGTGTAACAACAATTAGTTACAGTGAATAAGAAACAAATTTTTTCACAACTCGTATTTGTAAAGAGTTTCTTTTACAAATATACACTTAGTTGGTGTCGTTTTAATCGCCTTTAGCTTGACTAGCCACTATTAGGACATGTTAAAGCAGGATAATTTACACAAATAATGAAGAGGTGCGAACAAAGTATAAAACGGTTCTCAAGTAAACACACCTTAAGTGTTGAGACATTGTAGGTTGTGGCAGTTGGATTGTGGCAGTTGGATTTCTGAAATGTTTTGATTGATAGTTATGCGAATTTCAAATCCTACTTTCTACTTAGTGTTCATACGTTTATATCAACAGCAAATCAAAATTGTTTTCATTGAATTTCACACCGCCCACCAGTGATTTTTTTCTGTCGAGCTCTATTCGGCCGGTTTCTTTAGACCTTGAATTGCTGCTGCATGGTTAGCACTTTCAAAGGATTAACTAACAAACTGACTGCTGTGCTGTGCTCACTTTTTTACAGTATATTCTGGTAATTAATCATCATCAGCAATTGATCCGATGTTTGTCGATGTTTTTGGCGTAACCGGTTTGTTAATAAACCAAAAACTAATTTATTCTCGTGATTTACAGGCCGGTGACATCATTAGACCTGGTTTCCTCAAAAATTAAGTCGTGGGTTGCCTTATGGTTAACAAAAATGGTTACAGCTCCATGACCAACCGCGCCCACAATTATAGTCTTATTAAAATCAAAATTGGGCAATAAGTTAATTTTGAAAAATGATCAATTGACATATCTTCATAGTCGCGCGAATTGACACCTCTCCATTATTTTCGGTTGAATCAAATAAAGTCAGCAACAACTGGCGTCTAAGACGCCAACATTAATATAGCCGGCAATTACAAGTCCAGAACGCGATTCGATAAGAACAGCCGCAGTAGCCATATACTCTTCAACAGTTAAAGTAAACACAGCGACTCTCGCAAAAAAAATTGCTAAATTGAGATAAATCACTGCAACATGATACAAAAATTGGCTAAAAATAAATCGTTTCTTATGCTCATAACACACAGATTAAGATTTGAAACAAAAACGATTAGTGGCCTAATTTTAATTCTTCAATTCGTTTGGAGATATCATTTAGAGATTGCTATAAACGAAAAACAATACAATAATATGGGGTGTCCCATATCAGCAACATTATTCACAACAATAAAATAGAATATAGAACAGATTAGAGTACAATAAAAAAGAATAGAATAGGATAGACTAATTTATTCAACTAAAATGAAGGATAATTTATTAAGGCCGAAAGGATTGATTAAAACTTTATTTTCTTAAGAAATAAAGACGGTTTTTTATGCTTTAAAACTAACATTAAATTTACTTTATTCGAAAGATGATTTTCCTTCATTTTAATTTAAATATGACTTCTAGCATGTGACCGCCACGGCTGGCATGGACGTAATTTAATTTAGAGGTCCAATTTTCGATGACTTTTTCTAACAACTGAGTTCGTATATCCCCAATAACGCGGCGAATGTTGCCCTTAAAGTAGTCAGCCGTTTCGACGTTAAATCAAACGATTTGAAAGTTCAATTCACGGCTCCGAACCGTGAAACTATGCTGTTACCAAACGCTTCCTTCAATAAATCAATTGTGCCACGAGCTATGTAAGATGTTGTCCCATAGCTCCAGCACATTATGCTTGTTCTATTGATTCTGCCTCTATAGGGGTTATAATTAACTGTAACCTTCTAACCAGCATCGCTTTTAAAGTACGGGCCAATGATTTCACAAGCCCATAAAGCACACGAAAAATTCAGTTTTTTTTTATGTAATTTTGTTTACTAACGCATTCATTCAAACAAAAATGAGCTTCAACACGAGACAAAATTCGCTTATGAAAATCAAAATCAATGGCAGCAATCTTGTTTTGTGTCTTATTTCTACAACTTGGAATGTAGTACAGGCGTCAGTCTAAATAAATCACATAAATCACAGGCTGCTGACCAAAAATCCAACACTTAAAAATTGTTGCCAACTTAAACTTTTAAACATCTATAGAAAATATCCTTTATAAGCAAACTTTATAACAGTAAAGTTATTATGAAAAAATATTAAAAATAAAGTTGTTTTAAGCATAAAATATTTAAGTAATAACAACAACAGCAATTACTATTTAATGGCTTATGTTTTGTTCTTGCTGCTGTTGCTACTTCCCATGACAAAACTATAACTTGTTTTTTCTAATTTATTTCAATTAGAAAACACACCCAGAGGAATAAAGGCTCTTCAAATCAGCAACAGGAATGCAGAAAACTATTATTCATTGTTTCTAGTTTACAAATAAAATAACAAAAGTAGGGTAAATATAGTGTTTTTTTATAAATTGTTTTGTGAAGTAAAAACAATATTCTGAATGAGGGCAAAAAGTTTTGAATAACTTATTTTTGATTTAAGAATTATTTCTGTTAGTTTTCCTGCTTTGATAAGAACAAATAAGAAAATCATTACGTAACTATTCGATACCATCAAAATGTTTCTACAAACTTTTTCACTATAAAAAACAATTTCGAAAGAGAAAATTAACTTAGACACCACATTGCCAACTTTTAAACTTTGAAGGCGTTTTTCCTGAAAAACGCACTAAAATTTTGGGTTCTTTTAAATTAAATAAATAATAAAAAAAAAAATAATTTAACTAGCAGACTTAAAACTATTTACTTTAACATAGGTGATCCTTAACTTAATAGAGCACCACTGTTAATCACTTAACAGTCGGTAGAACGTTTAACTTCCAGAAGATTAGTCGGCATTTTGTAAAAATTGAGAATGCTCCAGGGACTTTTTTATAGGCCCATCATAAAAAAAAAATCGGAGCTTTTTTAACATAGTCAAAAGCTTTGTTAAAATAAGTTTTAAACTGACATCAGCTGTAATTCATCTCTTCTAGTTTATAATATTTTTTGCTTCTTATTACAGTAAAGGACAGATAGCAGAAAGCACGAAGAAATATATGACAATTAGTAAAGAAAACAGCTTAATAGTGATTGAATAACCCCTTCGTATTTTAATTTCTTCTATTAGTCCATTAAATAAATTATGTTTAGAGATCAGAAGAATGCTGACGACGGGTGTTGCGATCCAGAAAATGTAGTATTCGGCTAGCGTCAAATTTTTACAGTTTTCTCTCTTATTTGGGTACGGTTTTCCGTCGACCCTCGTCAAATTTGGTTTGTGAACAAACCGGTTTCGGCCGTTTGCCATCTTCGGAGTACGAAAAGAACACTGAAGATGACAAACGGTTTGTTCACAAACCAGATTTGACGAGGGTCGACGGTAAACCGTACCCAAATAAGAGTGAATCCAGCCCCGTCGGAAAATCTAAGCACATATTTTCCAGTTTTCTTTAAAAATGTACACATAAATGTGCAAATAAATGTTCGTTCTTAAAAAATTTAGAATTCAAAATACTTAATACGGATTAGAAATTATTTATTTCGGAAAATAACTAAAATAGTTCGACTAATAATTAACTTCAAAAAACTAATAATAAAAATATCAAAAAACAAAAATAAATTGAACCTGAGCTTCTTTAAATACAATAAAATTAAATTAAGTGTGTGAAGTTAGCTCCGAAAGTTAGCTTCGTTTTGCCAACGCTGTTATTGTTTACATAGCTCTTACACATGAAATGTTAAGTTAACAAAGTTATTTTAACATTTTGGTACGAAAATAAAATAAATAATATAAAAAGCAAATATATTTGTAAAAATTTTAACTTTATTTATTTATAACAAAAGGTAAAAGTCAAAATAAAACAATTTAAGAAAAAGAGAGTGAAAAATGCTTGCATTATTTATTTCTGTACAGTAATTGTACGGACATTTCAAAAGTGCCCAAAAATTGGTCAAAATTGGAATGGTGCTCCTTAGCGGACTATAGAGGGTGAAAGCCTTGGCATTGTAGATTTCAGAACTGTACAGGTTATATTAGTTATATGTTTTAGTAATAGAATTCGGAAAAATGTGAAAATATGCATTTTGGCATATGGGCATTTCAAAAATGCCCAAAAATGGGTCAAAATTGGAAAGGTGCTCCTTAGCGGACTATAGGCCTTGTGCTTTTTCATATAAAATAAAATTTCCCTTCGTTATTTAGTTGAAAAATATTTTGTTTCCAAAATTTCGTTTAAAAGCTAGAACACAATTCGAAACAAAAAAGATTTGTTTGCATTGCATTTCATGTCTACTATTTGAATTTTTAATTCATAAAAAACTTAATTTCTAACGTCATTGTTGAACATTCAATTATCTTTAATTAAATAAAAAAAATATTGACCTTTTTGCCATCATTCATCGGAATCATAGTAAAAGGAGAATTTTTTAAATATTTTAAATAGTTTTTGTCGACCATCTAGTAAAAAGTAAAATGGCAAGCAGGCAGTATTAATGTCTTAATTTAAATGTTTATTTGTTTGCTTGTTTGTTTGTTTGTTTGTTTTAAAACGTTTGAGTTTATGCACTTAACTTAACTTGGAGAGTGAATGGATGGCATAGCACACTACACATATATAAATGGTGGTTATAGACTCATAACAGTAGAATATTAGAAATAATTTGGACAAATTTAGGCTTTTTTTTAGCATTAATAAAATCTCTTGAAAAATATAAAAAAATAAAATTAATGCATGTTATTACCAAGAAATTATGTTGTAGATTTTTCGACTTTATATGACACTTAAACTTTTTATTTTTTGTAATTTTTCCATACTTTTGTTTCCCTTCAGAGAGTCTGGTAAGGGTTTTGCCTGATTAAGCAGTCGTTAGCTAAACTAATTTTAGCAACCAATAATTCGTTTTCTTTAAGATCTTAAATGAAATGGAAATAATATCTAATTGTGCAATTAAAAATTATTTTCAGTATTTGTAGTAAAATGTCTTAATTCTAAGTTGTATAAACAAATTAAAATGTTTTAAATAAAAGAAAACAACTATTATTATTATTAAATTATCTCATTTGGCAAGTGTCATGCAAGCAAAAATTAACTTTTTATAACAGGATGTTGTTGTTGTTGATTTTTATTTTTGTGCGAGTGGTGGCGGTTTTGTTTCGTTTATATTTCTTGTCTACGGCTTAGCTGTGTTTATGGGTCTTAATAAATGTTTATCTAGTTGTCTATTCAGTCTGTCGGACGGACGACTGTAATCATTAAAATAGAGTACTCGCTATATTTTTGCATCAAAAGAATTGCTATCGTAGTCTATGTTTTACTAATAAATTGAAATTGAATTAAACAGCAGGAAAAATAGACTACAAGCATAAAAAGAGCAGAAATGTAAGAGAGTAAATTAAGCAATCATTACTTATGAAGAGGTCGTGAACAAACTTAGAATGGGCTAAGTACGACAATTACATGCTAAGTTAATACAATTAAAATGGTTACATTTAAAAATACTTTTGTCTTTGTTATTAAATAAGAAAACAACTTCACACACATTAATTAAAAGCAATTGCATAACCTTAAAGAAAACCGAAGCCCTTTGCCCACAGTCTTCCACAAAAATGCTTGCCAGACTTGGCTGATGACACGATGTAACCAAAATAATAAATTAAAAAAAAAATATGAATAATTTTTTTTAGTTTTCGGTCAATCTGTGCCATCAAAAAGTACAAATGATTTTTAAATAAGCAAAGAGTAATTTCAATTATAAAAAATTAAATTATCGAATTAATTATTCTATCTTACAATTTAACAAAAAAAATCTATTCTGATCCCAAACTGTCTTGGCACCCCAATCCACATTAAGGGATAGATATTAATATAATATAGATATTAATATAATCTCCATTGGAACAGTTATTGACGAACGTTATGTGCTGATTGAACTGCTGTTTTTAGTCCATAACACTTTAATTTCTGATTTTATGATAATAAAAATATTCCTTTCGATGTCGCTTCCGTCTTTTCCACTCATGCAATTTTAAAGAATAATAGATGGTAGAATATTTCAATGCAATAATACATATGTATAATAAAATTTAAAATTTTTTTTTTTTAATAAAACACAGGCATGCGTTGACTTTTCAAAGCACAAAAAACGAAAAAATGTTTTTTTCCAAAATTTTTATGTTCAAGTTTCTATATTTTGTGTTGGGCTACTATTTAATATTAATTACAATTATAATGTGCCAGGTAGAAGTTTAGTTGAAATTATAAGTTTTCACAACATCGTAATCATTAGTTTAATTCTCAAATAAGTAGTACGTAGAGAAAATTTGTATATATGTATATATATTGTGTAAGTTAAATAAGTTTACTTTAGCAACTGATGGAGCCTTAAAGAAATACAATCAACTAAACTGACAACAGGCATATAGGCAGATAATTAATCAAAATAAAACAAACACTCAACATTAATGCAGTAGACATCATCGTGTATAGAATTTACATAGGAACCAGCGTCCTACATTATGACCTGGGTGGTCGCTGATTTCTGCTTAAATTCCGCCAAGGGAGTGATCCTCTACAGTGTGGTTTATACCGTGGAACTTTGATAGTCTCTAACGGCAGTATGCATAAAAAACGCTTACTTGAGCTTTAAAGTACACGTTGGTTAAAAAACACTTTAAGGCTAAAAGACGTTTGTTAAAAAATGGTATTCATAAACAGTACTTTAGCTAATATATGCTTTAGTAAAATTTGTATTTTCATTCTGGCAATGCCACTATTTTCAGTTGTCACGTTGTAGTTAACGATGTATAAAAATGTTTTTATTGTTTTCAGCAAAATCAATATATTTTTTTTTATTTCTTTATTAATCTTTTTAATAAAAAGCAAAGCACCCAAAAAAGGTTAATTTGCAAGGCTTACGAAGAACTACAAAGAATTTGTTCATATTAAAAAAATAATTATTTGGATAACGAGCTTTGTTTTGATTACATGTGCATCAATAAAACTTGTGTTTAAAATAATTAATTATAATTATATTTTTGTAAAATATAAAATAATGATGTAAAAATGTTTTATATTGAATGGCATGTTATATTTTAGTTTTTATTATTACTATTATTGTATCCTACAATTTGTTTTTAATAAGCATTTTTAAAAATTTTTGGAATAACAAAGTAAAATTGTCAATTGAGCCCCGTTTACATTGAAAGTGGCATAAGTCACAACTGAACAGTTTTTTTTCATTTTTAATAAATTTGATATTAATAAGTTAAGAAGTATTAAGATTTGTTTGAGAGGAGTGTTGATAATTAACGGTGTAATAAAAATGCTTACTTTGAAAATGGCGTTAGTCGCTGTACTTAGAAAATTAATTACGGAGCTTAGTGTGAAAGAAATGGAAACATGTAATAAGTGTGTGTGAAGTATTGTTGTGATTATTGGACTTATTTTTATTAGTTCGAAAGAATAGTGCAGTTTACTGAACTATATTATAGTGATATCTAATATACTACATATAATTAGCATTATTTTGTTATTTTTTTATTCTCAGGCGGCTGCTTCGTGTTGTATAAAATATCTAAGAATATCACAACTCAAAAGCATATTATTGCACATAGTGACTTATGTAAAGGACATAATAGTAGTAATAGCCCCCTGTCGAAAAAATCCTTCACAGTACACAACGTGGAGAAAAGAGAATTTATTTCAACACAATCATTAGAAAAATCCGTTTCAGAAAGAAAACTAAATACAGACTAGTTAAAATGGCTAAAAATTAAAATGTTTTATAAACTAATTTAAAATAAAAAGATGACAATAACAAAGTAACTTATGCCACTTTTAAAATAAACGGCTAGGTTTATTGTAAACACAATTTGTTTTGCTTTTGAACTTTCAATAATAAAATTGAACTGTCAATTTATTGTAGGTTTAACGTAGGTTTTTTTCTACTTTAAAGTTAACAAAGGTATTTTAAGGTAAAAGCGTTTTTTGAATACAACTTTAGGAAATTGTGCTTAACAACGGCAGTTAAACCTACTTTAAGTTTTTATGCATACAGCCGTAAACCTCCAAAACGAGATTCGTACATGATCCGGATATTGCTATTTCTGAGCTATTGGTGGCGGTTTTACTTATTTTTCAAGTTTATGGCATAGCTGTGTTTATGAATCTCAATAAATGTTTATCTAGCTATCTCTTTAGCCTTTCGGACAGCAATCATTTAAGCACAGTACTCGCTGTTTTTGCAGTGAAAGTATGATAATAAACTAAAATTGAATTTTAAGAGCAGGAAGAGAACAGAGATACAAGAGGGTAATTGGAGCAATCATTACTTATGAAGGGATCGTGAACTTAGAACGGGCTAAGTAGGAGAAGCTGCGCGTTAAGTTAAAAACTGTTAAAATGACCATGTTAAAAAAGGTTTTTGTCTTTGTTATTAAATAATAATCCAACTTTACACACATTAATTATACTGCAAAACATTTGTATAACTTGAAAAAATCGAACCCTTTGCCCGCAGTCATCTATGCTCTAGGAAAATGCTTGTCAGACTTAGCTGAGGCATGTAGTGGCAACAATAAATTTTAGAAATTTATAATAATTTATTTTAAACTTTTGATTTTTAAATAAAAACAGAACAATTTAAATTATAAAAAAATTTAGCGAGAGAAATTTTATGAATTAACTATTAAATAAGAACAACATGTAAAATTATTTTTTCTGAATTAAATATTATATTTAATGCAATACAGCTTAGCCAAAAGAAATCTATTCTGATCCCAAAATGCCTGGGCGCACCAATCCACAGAAGTCATTAGGATTAGGTAAGCCGCTGGAAAAATTCATGATAAAGTTTAATAATGCGGTGCCAGTCTCTACGTCACGCAAGAAATGTAAGCAAAATTTCAATGGCATAAGATGCACAAATTCAAAATCATTTAATTTAAATTCCATTAGATCGGTGATAGACGAACTTTATCTGCTGATTGAACCGCTGTTTTTAGTCTGTAACTCTTCTACCTCTGATTTTAGGATAATAAAAATGCTGCTCTCGATGCCGTTTCCGTTTTTTTTACTAATGCAACTTTAAAAAGTAATAGATGTCAACATTTTTCAATTCAATAATACATATAATAAAATGTAAATTAAAAATTTTATATTTTTTAACAAATAATCAGGTATATGTTGACTTTTCAAAGGCAAAAAAACGAAAAAATGTTTTTTCCAGAATTTTTATTTTCAAGCTTTAATATTTTGTATTAGCCTACTATTTAAAATTAATTAAAAGTATAATGTGCCACATTCTAAACTACCCGCCTATAAGTTTTTACAATAACACCATTATTAGTTTAATTCTTAAAATATGTAGCAGAGTACGTAGAAGAAATCTTTACATTGTGAAAGTTAAATAAGTTGACTTTGGCTACAGACGGAGTGTTAAAGAAATATAATCAACTGGGCAGGCAGGCAAAATAGAAAAACAGTAATGCAGTAGGCATCATCGTATATAAAACTTATATAGGACCGATAGCCATAGTTATGATCTGGGTAGTCGAAGTAGAAACTTCGATAGTCTCTGAATTCCCAAAACAGATATTGCTGTATCTGAGCTATTGCTGGCTGTTCTATTTGTATTTCATGTTCATGGCTTAGCTGTATTTAAGGTTCTTAAATGTTTATCTAGCTGCTGCTTTAGTCTGTCGGACAGCGACTATTTAAGCGTAGCACTTGCTCTATTTTTGCAGCAAAGTAACGCTAACATACTAAAATTGAATTTTCACAGCAGGAAAATAGACTGCAGAAATAAGAACGGAAAAGTAAATTAAACAATAATTACTTATGTACGGGTTGTGAACAAACTAAGTTCGGACTACGTTAAAAACTTATAAAATGATTGTTAAAAACTGATTTTTGCTTTTGCTATTAAATAAGAAATTATTCTTATACACATTAATTCTACACCAAAGCGTTTATATAAACTTTAAGAAATTTAAGCCCATAGCCCAGACATGTGTTCTACGAAAATGCTTGTCAGACTTAGCTGATGGTATGAAGAGCCCTAAATGAATGAGGTTTTTCTTTTAACTTTTTTTGCTATGATAATTTAAGATTAGTTTTTTCTAGCTTTTGGACAACTCTATCCATTAAAAGTACAAAGAATCATTGAAATTATAAAAATGTTTATGAATATTTACGAATTAAACTACGAAATTACAACAAAGCAAAAAGGATGTAATATTACCTTTTGCTGATTTATATATTATACCCACTTCAATGCAGTTTAGCAAAAATAAAATGTAATCCATACCCAAACTGTCTTCCTACATCAATCAATAGAAGAATAAGGGGAGCCGATAGAAAAGTTTCTGATGGATATTACTAACATAGTGCCTGTTGTTCAAAACCAAACTATGACTTTTGCAATATATATCGGCAGTAAGTTGTAAAATTTCAATGGCGCAAGAAGCACAAATTAAAAATTATTTAAGATAATTTCCATTAGAACGGCGGTAGACGAACGTTATCTGCTGATTGAACTGCTGTTTTCATAACACTTCAACCTGATTTTAGGATAATAACTAGGACAATAACTACACAACTTCAAAAAATATTAAATGTTAAAGTTTTGCAATTCAATAATACATATGTATAATAAAATTTTAAATAATTTTATTTTTTCAACAAAACACAGGCATGTGTTGACTCTTCAAAGCACAAAAAATGAAAAAATGTTTTTTCCAAAATTTTTATTTTCAAGTTTCAATATTATGTATTGGCCTACTATTTAAAATTAATTAAAATTTTTGTAGTTTTTTTAATCGACCTTTTTTATCTTTAATAAATATCTCTTATTCTTTTTTACGGTCTTTTTAAATTAAATTAACAATATATATTATTTTCTTTTCGATATTTCGCTTTCCTATGGAAAGCTTCTTCAGGAAAAAAAAATTTTTTTTTTTAAAACAAAATAATTCTGAGAATTATAGGTACTTAATTCAAAAGACACATAATTTGTTATAATTATTTCATAAGAGAGAATTTGTTATTTGTTATTTATTTGTTATTTCCGTTTCCTTGTTTTTGTATGTTTAAATATTTGAAAATTTAAATTTGTATGTATGTATGCATGAAAAAATATTTTATATGTTTTTGTCAAATGTTTTGAAAATTTTTTCCTGAAGAAGCTTTCCATAGGAAAGCGAAATATCGAAAAGAAAAAAATATATTAAAAAAATATATATTGTTAATTTAATTTAAAAAGACCGTAAAAAGAATAAGAGATATTTATTATTAATTCAAATTATAATTCCCAATTAGAATTTTAATTTAAATTAGTTACAAATTTTTTTTAAATATCCGCCTATTAATTTTTACAAAATAAGATACAATTCTTAAATACGTAGCAAAGAACTTAGAAAAAATCTTTATATTGTGAAAGTTAAATAAGTTGACTTTAGGCACAGATGGAATGTTAAAAAAATACAATCAAGCAAACAGGCAGCAGTCAGATATTCAAAATAAGAAACAGTCAACATTAATGCAGCAGGCATTATTATGTATAAAATATGCAGCGGAATCAAAACCTGGTCATGGTTAATCGCCTGGATGCTAGTATTGCATTGCTATAAGAAAGCCACCGATTGGTAAGGTCCGACATAGATATTAATCTCAAGAACCTATTTCGGGAAAAAGTAAACCTATTTGAAAAAGGATAGAACATTTTACAAACTTTATACCAGAACTATCCTTTTTTTTGCAATTTTCCTTTTTTAATAAGCACTTCAGATCTATTTTTTTATCTTATAACGTGTTGCATTCTTTAGAAAAGGGAAAGCGAAGAGATCAGACTGATGTCGTAGATAGAAGAATAAGCAACTCCACAATAGACTTTGGGGGACCGACCTTGTTGTATTCTAGCTTTGGACGGATATAGGTGGTGTAAATAGTATGATGCTCGGATGGAGTGAAGTATCTCTTACACTGTTTTAGAAAAAAGAGAAAACCTGAAATCGAACATCACACCGAATTTTCATGCTAAGAACATCAAGAGCTTTCGACTCCGTAATACCTATATCACCCATAGTAACAAGTGCAACACCATTTACGATCTGTGCGTAAGCATGCAACATTGCGTCTTGCGGACATTAAAATCGACTCTATTCGCACGTCCCCATTCGGTGATCGTCGCAAGATCGTGATTGAACGTATCATTCATGTTCCGCTTTCTGGAACTCACCTTCACTTTGGTTCGGTCTATTACCAAATAAATACGAATGACAAATGCTGCCGTCATCTGCGAAAGAGTAAATAGGGTTAAAAGTTTGACAAAGAAAGTCATTAAGAAAAATAAGAAATAGAGTAGAAGAAAGAACGGAGCATTGCGGTACCCCTGAATTAATCTTGAACTCGTCTGATGAAATCCCATCTATAACAACTCGTATAGTGCGATTCCTGAAAAACTCGATATAAATCTGGAGAAATTATCACAGACACAAAAAGCAGCAAGTTTTGACAGAAGTGCATCATGCCACACCCTATCAAACGCCTTGGAAATATACAAAAAAAAATTCTACTTTAACACTATTACATATTGCAGTTTTTATCATTAAGTGTAGGCGCCTGTTTGACTGGTTTTTTGTTTGTGCTGTGCTAGTTTTCGTGCAATTTCTAATAAACATGTTGTGTTGTCTTGGGTGCGTTTCTTAGAAACTAAGTAATTTGTAAAAGACACAATAGGTCATTTCGTTTAATTTTTTGTACTGATAATGATTTTTTTTAAAGCTTAAAACATCTTGAGAACAATATATATATATATATATATATATATATATATATATATATATATATATATATATATATATATATATAACGTGCAACATATATTATAAATAAATAATCAAAGAGTGCGGATAATAAATTGGCCTCTAGTTTTATTTTTTTTAAATAAAACTTAATAATAGTTGATAAAAAATAATAAGTTAATACTTTTAAGTTTTATATCAAAGAGCGACGCAAAACTTACTTAAGATTTATAAAACTCTTAAAAATGGCATTTTTTCGTTCATGATTAATATCAGCTAGGAATTTGAAATTTTTTTGATCCATGTGCAAACTTTTCACCAAAATATATTTAAATTAATTTTTGTTTTAATTGAACTATTTATTTACAGCCAATTGTTTATATGTTGTTTAATCCTTTTTATTTTTCTTCTGCTGACTTACAATTTAATTTTTACTGCCTTTCTACTTTGGCAGTATTTGTTTACATTGTAACAAGTAGAACTTCTATCGCCATCTTTAGTATTTATAAAAAAAAAGAACAAGATTATTTTTGTGTGACAAGCGAACGCAATTCAAAGTTTATATTGAAATAAAATTGATAATTATTTCTCTTATAAACCGTTGTAAATTAAGAAATATATACAGTGATCTCGCAGAAACGTGAACTATTTTTTACCGATGGTGTTCACGTTTTCGATTTTGTTCACGTTTTAGATTGCATTTTTTCTATAACATGGTTTAGTCTCTTTTTATCTTTTATTTAATTTAAAATAAAGTACGTTATTTTTCACCTATGAGACATGTTTTGATTCTACTTTTTGTAAGTTCCTGCCTTATTTTAATATATGTACTATGCTACTATGGGTTGCAAAAGGGTTTCTAAGATACTAATTTCTAAATTAGTACAGAGATCTTTCCATTTTTGGAAGCTCAGAAAATGTATTATTAACACATTTTGAAATTGCATCTTTTTTGTTTCTTATTGAACAAATCGTCGATTTGACGACATTATACTTTTTCGACAAACCTGGTGAACCTTTCCATAAAAGCTCTAAAATGTCTGACTTTTCTTGAAGAGTTAACACTTTTGGTTTTTTATTAGACATATTTTCAATAAAAACATTTTAGAGATCACTTGTTTATATTATTTATATGCATAGTCAGCACAGAGAGATGCTTCCAGGAGAACTGCCGCGGTAATACCAAAAATACTTATCCTGCAGCAGAAGTTGTTTACAACAAACAAACTACGAGATCCTTCTGCGGGGAATCCCAAAATGTTTAAATAAGCTTACAAAATTGAATTTTAACGTTCGATAAAAAGTTCACCTTTTTGAGCCTTCAGCATTTGTTCACGTTTTAGAGTAGTCAATGTAAAAAAATTTTTCATGTTTTTGGATGTTCATGTTACTGGGTGTTCACATTTCTGCGAGTTCACTGTACAATTGAAATGATAATTAAACTGCTATAATAATATTTAAAATAAAACTGAAATCACAGATAAGTCCCCAAAAATATTTTAAAATTTCCCGAAGAACTTACGTAAATCTCCGAATGCGGGATTTAAAGTTCCCAAGTTCACATAGTAGAAGTGACAGCATAGGGATTTTTTGCACTATTTTAACAGAATTCGATTGCTTTTTAATATACCTTGTAATGGTTTAATGTAATGCTATTAACTGAATAAACTTTGAATCGCCGTCGTTTTAATAATGTAATTGAAATAGAAAGCTCAATGCACCATGTACAATCAAAATTTCAGTGCCACAAGAAAAAAACACATTTTGAAAACAAACTGTTTATTATTTTCAAGTGTAATGTTGGTGATTAATACAAAAAGTTAACGAAAGAAAACACCTGATATATACATATCTCGTATTCTTATTTTCTGTCGCTTAGTAAAACAATTTTATTCAAAACTTTGAATATGTTTTCTATTACCATTTAACAAGTATAGTGTCATTTGGGCATAATTTTTTTATTTTGTTAGCTAGTGTTACATTATATGCATACGCAAATATACATACATATACGTAGATACATTTTATAAGAATTACTAGTCAAGTTACTTTGAAACCGTCACTTTTTTACTTAAATTGTCTTGTGTTCTTTTATAAAAAAAAAATAACGTTGTCACACACCATGCAACTATCGAACCCATACATGACAATGACTCATACACCAAACATACTTTATTATTATGACTATATTTAGTTACTGCTGTCTTGAGTTGTGGTTTAACAGCAACAACAACAAAACCATAAACAGAAAGAAAAAAATTACTATTTTTATCAACTTATTCTTGAAATTTTGCTTTTTTGCGATTATTGCATTTCATCACATAGTTCTTCCCACTGTGAACAAAGTTGCCACATAAATTTACAAATTTATACCAAAAGGCCGACCTTTGAAAACAGTAAATAGCAAACTATCGGCAGTCATCTGAATACTAAACATCTTAAAACCGTGAGAGCCAATTAAAGATCCCTTTTTTATGGGCATTTTTGTGCATAGATCTATTTAATTAAAAAAGGCTTTATGATAGAGATAAATTTAAAATATGATTAATTGCGATACGAGCTAATATTTAAGTAAATAAAACATGTTTCTTTCGAATTTATTTGCAATACACCACCACAGATCAACCGTTATCTTCTAAATATGCTTAAACTATAAATAAACAAATAGTAGGAGTTATATTTTCACAACTTTACACAGTCGCTTATTAGGGCTCTCAGCTTCAATAATAATATTTTCTATTTATTTTTACAATTAAAATATTTACATTTATACAAAAAAACATACATAGCAGAAATGGGGGGATTCAATTAACATTTTCAATTACAATTACACGTAATTAGTAATTGAAAATTTAAAATTACTAATTACAAATAATTGTAATTGAAATTAGGCATAGCCACCAAAATTACCTAACATCGATATTTGGAATAATATTTTTATCTCTTATCCGTTCAATATTTATTGTTGTCATCCGTTAATTCATTGCTTAGTACAGCTTTAATGTTAGCTCTTCTATAGATGTGGTAAAATATACATACCACAAAAGCGCCTCAGGTGGTACATACCCACTTCGTAAGGTTTTATATAAGTATGTATTCAAAATTAACGTAATAAGGAGTCGTTATTAAATTGTTTTCATAACATACTTGACTATTCCTTATATCATTCACAATTAGGTGAATAATAAAATTATCGATCTTGCTTATTTTAGCAACATTGTTCAACTTTTGATCTGAAATATATAATACTAGTTGAAGACCTGTAAGGAGGTGTAAAGATTCGTAAACATTTTCTTTCAAACATTCTCAGTTTTTACATGTTATCTTTTTCAATGGCTTAAAAATAAATAAAGAAAACTATAATATAAAAACAATGAAGACGCTAGTAATGCGATTTTATTCTTGCTAAAAAGCTAGCTAAACTCTGATGTGTCTTACTTCTTTAAATGCGGTTAATTTGAAAATAAAAAATTCAAAAATTACGTATACAAAATAATACTCAGGTTCATAAAAATATATGAAAATATTGCAAAAGAAAATACGAAAATTTAGGGTGATAAAACACACGTGTCAAACATTTTATATTCCGGTAATCAGTGAAAATGTTAAAGCAAAGTTTCAGTATCAAATCGGTTAGAAATTATTGATTTTTATAGAAAATTTACGAAGAAGATTAATTCCAAAAACAATTAGAGACATTCATTTAACTACACACTTTTTATTGGCGTTCTGCCAATATTAGATACTTAAGCAGCTATTTAAATTTTTCCAAAATTGTGCAATATTTGGATGTTGTATGACGATTATTTTTTACATACTTTTATTTTTGCTTATATTCAATATACTTATATTATATTATTTTTATATTCATTTTTATATTTTTTATTCATTTATATATATAGAATAAAAATACCGTTTATAAATTTAACACTATGTTAAAATATTTATAAAAAAAAATTTCTTTCGAGACAAAAACGGGTCTGGTATCTAAATGGAAGTTGGTAAAATCTGTAACAAACAATTTTATTTGTTTAATATCACAATCATCATAAAACAATATTACCTTTTTAAACTTAGTTTAGGTTTTTACCTTTAATTTAGTATGACGAGGATCGTCGTTCCGCTGTGAAATCTATTTAAAACATGATAGAATTCAAAATTGACCACAGCTCTATACAGTGTGGGAAAAATATTTTTTTCCAACGTCCTTCTTCTCCTTCTCATACCAAGGGATAAAATATCTAGTCGATTTTATCATAATAAACTTGCATAAAAAACCCATGTCAAATCTGGCAACGTAGATTACCAGAGGCCATTAAAATACTTGGGTTTTGCAAATCTTGCACAGCTTTTATTCTTGTCAAAAGCATGTTTTCATTATAAATTTGAGCAGTTTCAAGTTTTTTTTTTAAGTTATTTCAATGATTTCTTGTTCTTGTATTTTCTTGAATTATATGGTAAATACCTTTTCCAACCGTTCTTGGGCCGAGTTAATGAATACGAGTACACATATATGTAAGTATGTATGTATAAGCACACCATGTAGATAGAGTTTACTACTTACATACATATATGAGGCAGTTTAGTTTTGTTTTTATTGTTAAACAAAATACTTGTTTGGTTTGAGTGGAATTAAAGATGTTGATAACATTTGTTATATTATTTGGAATTTAATTCTTTTTATTTAAAAATAGAAAAAAATATATTAGAAACGTGTGTTGCTGATGATTGTCATGTGAAGAAGTTGTTTTCAATATGATTAAAAAGAACACTTAAAATAGAAAGTTTCATAGCTCCCCTAATTTTACTTAAACGAATTATTTAAATGTTGCTAACAATTTCCTATGTATCTACGATCTTCAGAATATTCACTTTAGTAAAGACTCAAATAATGGGAGGACACAATATATGTACAACACGCTTAAATTTAAATTTAAACAACGAAAATAGTATTTTTTTTAAATGTTTGTTATTTCTGAACTTATTTGGAAGGTTACGATAAATATTAATAAAATAATAACGGAAAGGATACAAAGAGTCACGTAACGCAGACCTGATTTCGATGTGAGCAAGTATGTAATAAGGCTTAATTGGCAGAATTATTAAAGAATGTGTATTGCTAAGGCCCCAAGTAAAAAAAACTATGAAAAATCAAAACCTGATTTCTGGCTTTATCTTTTCAAACGTAAAAAAAACGGAATGTATACAGAGCATATATCACTTTGTCCTTTATATAAAAAACAGCATAAAAATATTCAATAATTTCTTAATTAAAATTGGTCAATAAGAAGCATGTTTTCGACGTATATGTATGATCTTATCTTTGGAGCCGTAATAAAAATGTATTTCAAATTTAGTATGGCCGCAATTATTAGATATGATGACCGCCTACACGTTTACTCTTTTTGTGTAATGATCAAGCAAAAGTTTCTAACTACTGACAAGATTTAGAGAACTCTTCATCCACCAGGAGCTTACTATTCTAAATTAATAAATGTGAGGTTTATAATTCCAAAATTAATAGTTGCCTCCAAATTTCATTTTTTGCTTAAAATAACAGTTTACACCTTCTAGACAAATTTTTACCAATGTATTTTTTATTTTTTTAAATAATGCATAATAATAATAATAATGAACTTAATATATCCTATTAAAACTTTGACTTTGAAATGTTTTAAATAATAATAATATAAAAAAAAAACTAGCATGCTAATAGCACCGGTAATAAAACCAACAACAAGACACACGATATGCAACAGCTGATTTTGACCATTATCCACAACCGAATAAAGAAAAAACTAAACATTCCAATATTCGAGCTTAGATAATTAACATAAATATGTTAACATTTTCAACTATAGCCGAAGGTTATCAGAACAAAACGAATGTCGTCACTTTCAATTAACAGAATAGAATTATTTTGAAAGGTTGAGAGGGCAACTATAAAAAGGATAGCAATGAAGTAGGCGCGCTCTGTCCAATGCTGGAAAAAGCTGTAAATTCTGCAAAATTTAAAGTACTGTGTTTGGGTTAAATAAACTCCAATTTTTCCGGTTATATTATCTTTTAATTTATAAAACAGGTCATTCATTCATTTATTTCAACTGAACAATTGTAGGTAAAATCAACAAAAGAGGCTACAGCTCACAACAAAGCATAAATGGAACTAGGTTTCTGTTTCCACCCATCATTATCTAGGGGTAAACAAAGAAACGATGACGTATTTTTATAGATTTAAGCATAAGTGTACGAATAATTTTGTACTTACACTTCTAAAATTCGATCACCCTTTTTAATGCCTGCTTTTTCAGCGGCTCCATTTTCCAAAACAGCACTGACATGTTGTAAAGGGGCGTACAGTTCACCATTAATGGAACGTAATTGACCACCTTCGGATACTTGACCACGTACATTAAAACCAAAACCCGTTTCGGTTTTATAAATAGTTACAACACGAGGTCCCGCATTAGCTAATGTAGCCGAATCGCCCATGTTTGTCTGGAAAATTTATCTTTAACACTATACTTTAATAGCAAGAATTTTTTATCTTTAATCGTTTACAATTCCACCAGTAAAAACAATAACTACATATAAAAGCTGACAATAACAATTTTCAAGCAGCAGACTAATTGATTTCTTAGAGGTTAAATAATTTGATATATTTTTAAGTTGTATTTATTACTTCACACTATATTTGCAGGGAATTTGTTGTAATATAATACTATTTTTCTTTGCGTAACTTCTTTTTTTTTTGCAATCAAGGCATTCACCACCTTTTTCTATTGCCTTGGTGGAGCAGACTCTTTTTCACTTTTTTTTTTTGTTTTAATATTAATTACTTTTGTGTAATTAACTTTTATTAAAAACTAATTTCCTTAAGTAGAAATTATTTTGACCACTTTATTCATAATATAATTTGACTTATTTTGTATTCCTGGAGTACATAATTAAATTATTATTTTATTAAATTTATTTCCTCCTAGTTTTTGCTTTTATTTTTCTATACTTGTTTTCCGCAAAACCGTTTTTGCTGCCTTTCTTTTCTTTTATATGAAAGCAAATAAATGCCAATGAATAAAGAGAAAGAAACAAATTAAACTATAATGTAACTCTGTTATTACTAGTGAGCTGCATAAAATAGGGTGCTTCAAAGATGTAAAAAAGAGCAATTGCTCTTGAATTAATTAATTGATGCACGGTTCTTGAAAATTATGTTGCCACCGAAAATCATGAATTTTGTCGTAACTACCACCTATTAAATGAATTGACCTGCCAACAACAATTAAGATCGACGAATAGTTTGTTCAAAACCTACATAATTGGGAAATTTATAAGAGATAGATGTTTTTTTGAGTTGCTGTCAAATAAAAATAATTGAGCATATAACAATTTTCCTGCTTACCTTTCAATAGTGCTTAAGAAAGCATGTTTTTCTTTTACTAACAGAACAAATTTTAAGCATACGAATGGAAGAATTGCATTGCATTGAATTTTAACATTTGTTTCCGATGGTTACCAAATTGTGGCTGCCAATAAAAAATTCAGAATGATTTTGTCATCTAATCATTGGCTTATGTACAGTTATAAGCAAACAAAGAACAAAAATTAGGAAACGAAAAACAAAACCGAATTGAAAAAGCAATACTTGCAACTTCCTCTATGTTTAAATGTATATTATTATGTTTCTTAATCAAACTAAGCTTTTTTCAGTCTTTCATTACAAAAAGTACCAGAAAAATGATACTAATAATATGAATAATTTAGTCATAGCAAAGATAATATTGGTTACAAAAATAACAACTTATAGAAGTCGATTATAAAAATTGACTTTTTCTTAATTACTCCAAAATTTAATTAGAGCTGATAAAATATTCCCATGTATGAAAAATTGTCTAATTTGGATGTGGTAACTCTGCCGACATTTGTAGACCATTTTTCTACTCTTCTTTTCATAGAAAAAGTTTCTCTTTCTATCATACATATATTTTCCATGTTTATGTCATCGCATGTTTGTTTTGTTTTTATTTTTACTTTATCAGTATTTTTGTTTAATCTTTGTACGTTGCCCACCAGTTTCTCTTTTTGACAAATTGTTCATTCTATGGAAAACGACAACACTACGGCCGAAAATACAAAAGAAGAGCAGTAAACCGCAGAGCATATTGTAAACCAGAATCACATAGGTTCAAAATGGCGTCGGAAGTTGCATCGGATGAAATTCAATTTGTAAGTTTACAAAGTTATTAAAAATATACAATTAATATGTATAAAAATTAAATGGACTGTTTGTATTGAAAATAAAAGATAAGCTTATAAAATGAACTTGGAGAAAAACAAAAGAACCCTTGATAAAGGCCCAACATTTATTTAAAATAAAAATGTGCAAGTGCCAAATATGTAAATCAGGAAAAGAAAAACAAGTGTTTCTACTTTGCCCACACCTCTAACAACAAAATGATTACTTGTAGTGTTTAGCAAAGTGTTTATGATATTTTACATTGTAACTCCTGTAAATAAAAAACCTTTGAAGCTGTTTACACAAACACATATGTACATACATATATTTATTGAAGGTGGTCGTGTTTGTTTGAAAAGATGTTCCAAAGAGAAGAAAAATTCCGTTGCATACTATGTTTGAGAAGCTTAGTAAATTTTATACATGATGATGGCTTTTTGCGCTGAAACTCTAAATTTGTAAATTAAATAAAATTGTGTATGGGTGCGAATTACGACAAAAAAAAAGCCGCTTGGTTTTCAAGTGGTTTGTGTTTTCTTTTAACTTGTAAGACAAATGTGTACTTCAACTAAATTTGCCTTTTAATTTTTATTTTAAACAAGAGGTTTGCCTTCTAAAGGTTGGTTGTTTTTAGTATTTAACTAAAAGTTACCATTCAGCTGTTCTTTGTTATTCCTTTTCTTCTTGCTTTACTTTTATTTATTTTTTATAAGTCCAGGTGCCACTTTACAACAACTTCCTTTGCTGTCTTAAAGCAATAGCAACAACTACACCAACCAATAAAATTACATTAGCGCTGCCAGTTAATTAGCGTTTTCTCGCGATGAAAAATCCTTTCTGGCAATAAAAATTTCAGACTGCTTCTTGGCTATTTTTAAAAGTTTTTAAAGTAAACATTGCAGTAAAGAGAGGATGACAGACTTGTTAATCTGACTTGCATATGTAAACAAATGTTAATTTGTAAATTTAAATTCAAATGTTTAATGGGAAGAAGGGCAACGTGATGAAAAAATATATCGGATTTCTATAAATCTAATTATAAATCAAATTAAATCATACTTTTTCAAATTTATTGCCAATTTTAAAACGGTATATATTAAATAACGTTTTCTGTATTTCAAGAAGTTTTTAAAAGTTTGGGCATCTTAATGGTGTATATTGTGTTTATGAAATAATGTATGAAATACTTCCTCTCATAAATTAGATTTAATGTTGTAAATATGAATTGTAAAAAATCCTATATTCGGGAGCGATTTTTATTATGTTGACGATTTCCATTAGCAATTATTGCATTGAAAGACTTTGTTAAGGATTCTATTACAACTAATTTGAGAAATAAAATCCAATGCGAAATTTTCAATTCCTTCTGAATGAACATCATTTATGAAAGTAAATAACCAGGCATGTTCTTGAAATCACATACTTTCAAATCACATGCGGTTTTAAAATCACACTTGTGTTTTTATGCTGTTCTGTAAATCACACTGTTTTTGTAGTTTTCGATGTGATTTTACTTTCCTGAAAGCACAAGAAAACAGCTGATTTACCTGACAAACACAAAAATTGAAATCACAATAGAAAACACAAAAGCAAATAAAAAATGTTCAGTAAAAAAGGTGCCCTTACAATTTTCTAAATTTTAAAGTGTTTGTTTTCAATAAAAAGTAATTATGTAACAAAATTAATAAGAAAACATATTGGTTGAATTATTTCAGTAATTTATTTTACAGTTTTCATTGCGATAGTAGCAAAATTACCCTAGTGATTTCAAATTGCAAGTGGCAAACGTGAACGTTTTAAAAGCACATAAATTTGTGCACAGAACACATTTCTTGTGCTTTCAAATCACTTTCATGAAATGTGATTTTCAGAACAGGCCTGAACATATCGCACTGATTCTTCTAAAAAGAATCAACTAAAATGGACTTAATCGTACAAATTTACTTTTTTTATATAAAATTTTTTTAATGTTATATGAAATCAAAACCTTTTTGAAATGAACTTAATTTTTTTAATTAGAACTTTCTTTAGACTGTAAACAATGTAATTTTTATATTTCACGATAAGAGAAGTAAATTACTTGAGTTTTTAATCTTGTAATATTTGTATAGATAATATAAAAAGGTTTTAAATTAATAATTATTGGCGTTATTTGGCAAGCCATTTGGCGAAAAAAGCTATCAATAAAACTGGCAACACTCGTCTGCATGCAAATTAAATGAAATGCACTTATTTTTTACTCTTTTGACTTCCAACTGACTCACCTCTCCTCACTGCTTTCTCGTAAAACTGCTCTCATTTATTTGCACATTTTTTTTATCAAACTTTTAAACTCAAGGTATATAGATTTATTTGACTAAATAAATGTACCTTGTGTAAACTGTTGTTTTTGATGTTTTTATGATTGTGTTTGTGTGTAATTTCCGTTTACTTGCCTCTGTACTTTTTGTGTTATTGCAATATTCAGTTGATTGTAATGTTTTGTGTTGTTTTTAAAGACGAAAGTAAGTGTTTTTAGTTTTTGCATGTGGAATTTGTTATTTAGAGAATTAATATTATATTTTCATCTAATAATTTTCACTTTATACCATTTTGCTACAAAAAGTGGAAACAGGAAAGTAGGTGTAAATAAATGTTCTTAAGTTTTATAAAGTCATTTGTGCTTTTGATGTTACATATTAATTGTTTATCCCATAATGTATAGATTCTTAAGAGTAATTGGCATTATCTGGAAATATTTCGCACGTCGAATTCGTCAAGTTTTCGGAGCTAATGTAGTTTAGGAAGCTGCTCCAATCAGAAGATTTGACGGCCGCGCCCCATATTTTTCGAGTTAAGCGATAGGTATTAGTTTCAAAATAAAAGTACGAAAAGTGTTCATTTATTTTTTGCCCAGGCTGTGTAATTTATTTTTTGCCCAGGCTGTGTACATTAATAACAGGATTATTTGAGCAAAAATTTAAAATTCTATATCTTAAAGTTCTGCAGGCACACAATAACAACTTTGCATTATGCATTGGCAGTATCACGCCCACTCGTGCAATTCAGCCAGTTTTTTATTTGATTATCCATATTTACAAAAAAATTTAATGTACAAAACTTCAAGATTCTAACTATTGTAGTGCTCTAGATACACAAAATATTTTTTTTATTTTATATGAGTTGTGGCCCCCCTTTGAAGCACCCATTTGATCACCCTGTACAAAAAAAAAAAAGAAAACGGGATAGATAATAAAAAATTGTTTTTATTTAGATAATAGAACTGTATGAACAAAATATAAATTAAAACCATTAATCAAGCAATAGAGATGAGTTCGTTATTGGTTCTTCGGTCACAGTAAAGTAAGATTACGAGCGAAAAATCATACACGATCATGAACTATATATTTTTGCTTACGCTTGTCCAGATACAAGTGAATAATTGATTTAACAAACTCGTTATACATATGAAACTCGAAATGCATATCAGTTTTATGATTAATTTTTTTAAATTAATTTTACTACATCATTTTTCAACAAAAATTTAATTACAACAATTTTTTGAATTTCTACAAATAATGTGAAATTATTTTTGTTCATCGAAAAGTTAAAAGAACATTTCAAATATAAAACAAACCATTTGTGCGATCTTAACACTCTTGTCGATTTTATTTTCTTACGATAGAGTATCTGCTTATATTAGCCAACCACTTAAGCATTTAAAGTATAATAAGTACACGCTCGTATTAACATTTTTGCTATTTATCTATGATAGCATTTTCGTGTTGAGAATATTGATGACGGCGACTATTATGTGAGATGCTGCTATTTGCTGCCTTCCGTTTTTTTTTTTGCTTTACTTGTAATTTTTTTATTCTGTTTATTTTTATAAATACATTTTTGTTTTGTTTTTTTGTAGTTCTGCCTGCTACATTTTTCCAGTTAAATAATTTTACTATAGTTTCAGTTGGGGCAGGGGAATTTGTGTTGTGTTTTTTGCGTTTTAATATAAAATCACATACCGGCTGTGGTATGCCAGAGATGAGTTTTATTTAGTTATTTATTTTGTGTCAGCAGGAACTTAAAAATAACTAAAAGTTGAACAAACGTTTAAGTAGACAAAAATAAACAGAGGAATCACCTTCAAAACTGCAAAATAACATTAAACGCAAGCAATGTTGCGTACAATGTATGACAAAAATACGAAATGCAATTTTATTTTCTAGAGGACGTGATTTTCACATTTTATTAAAAAAATATCTTCCTTATCCGCCTTAAGAATTTTTTATTCATTTATTTTATTTAAAAATTTACTTGGATGAAAAAGAAAATTGTAAAATCAGTCATAAAATAAAAAACAAGCAAAAAAATCCTATAATTACACTAGGCTGCCCTTAAAATCTTACACTGATTATTTCTGCGACAAGTTGTTGGTTATTGGGCCCAGAAATGCTTAAATTATTGTTTACCCTTGATTTTTCAGCGGCTTAGTGCAAGTTTTATATAGTTGATCATAGCTTTCATTTATGTTTATATTTTTCTTCAAGGCGAATAAAATTTAATACCGACCTGTCTTACCGATTGAAAAAATTTTGAAAAAAAAAACGAATCACATAAACTTTAATTGTGAGCAATTTTGAAGATCACAGCACTCAGCCTCGTGTTTGTTTATTTATTTTGCAATTTACAAAACGTCAGTCAGTCAATCTGTTTTTTATTTCCCTTAAAGTTTTATTTGTTGACAAAATCATTGACCCTTTCGATAAATTGCCGCTTATTTGCTTAAGAGTCTATTGTGATTTTGTTCAAATAAATCACACTTATTTTTTTGTCCATTTGCCAAAATTTCTATGAATAAAATCCCAAAATAGAAGAGAAGTTTTATTTTCTACCACAAGATATTTAAAGGAATTTATTGTTTTATTAGTATAATTAACATTTTTTTAAACATTCATACAAAAAATCTCTTAACTTTTCTATTAATAAATACATAACTTTAAAAAGCTGTGCAACCTGTAAAACAACTTTGAACAACTTTAAACAAATTGTTAACAAAGTCAGCTAACGTTTGGTATAAGCAAATTGATTATTCTTTTCAAAAGCTGTCCAGATTTTGGAATACTTTCCTAAATGAACGTAGCTCCAAATCTGATTAGCTAATAAAATGTTACTCAAACGTTTCTAGTAAGAACTCTTTTAAAGTTAAAAATTTTCTCTCTAGAAAAATTTTGCTTCGATCCAGAAAATCATTGCAAGTAAATCTTTCTTTACAGCTAAAAAAATGTTTAAGCTAAAAGATTTGTAAATGAGTGAATTTTTATATTATCTTAAAAGAACATTCAATTTTGGCAACGATAAGTTTAAATATAAAATTTCTATTGGAAAATTTAATGGACAAAGTTTTTGCCTCAAGAGATAACATCGGATGTAGATGCTTCTATTGACAGATAAACTGATAACAATAAATATATCAATCACTATTACTTTCAAATTTTATAATTATTCTTCTATAAGTTTAGGCACACTTTGTAAAAATATAATTTTTTAAGTTTTACATGACGATGATTTTCCAGAGATTCAAATTCAGCTTTTTACAATCTCAGCAACATGTGACTCAAGTAAGTTACAGCTTCTAAAGCCTCCTTCAAATCAGCTCGATCAGTCTCAAGAACAGTGTAAGTTGTAACAGTTTTGTAGCCCAATAAGCATGTTAAATGCATAAATTTGCTGGCATCATTTTTAGGTAAAGCCTTGTTTTACCTGAAAGCTTTTTTTTTGGATATAATGCAAAATTGTCATTTGGTAGTTAGTTACAGACGTTTTCTTTTTCGCTTAAATATACGGTCCGTCATCTAACGTTTTTTTTTTCAACCAGTGCTTATGTCGTGAATTAGTAACACTTCGCTCATGTTTAATTTGACAGATAATTAGTTTTATCCTTCCGCTGAACGAATATGGTTGTGTATACGCTTGAACAATGCTTCGCTAAAAAAAATCATCTTTTCAGATGCAGCTCATTGATCTTGGCGGGTATGTAAACAAGCAAAATTGCCTCATTTGGGGCACAGAAAACCCGCACGCATACATTGAAAAGCCGACGCACCCAAAACGAGTCACTGTTTGGTGTCGACTTTGGCCAAGAGGCATAATTGGGCCATTTTTTGGGAGTGGCCGTTACAGTCAATGGATATCGTTATCGGGCCATGTTGAACGAATTTTTGTTCATAAAAATTGAAGAGGAGGATATTGGCAACATTTGGTTTCAACAGGACGGCGCTACGTGCCACACAGCCGAAGCTGTCTAGTTTTGTTTATAGCATTTGAAAAAAAAAGTTATTTGGCGGACCCACACATTGTCTCTGTCGGCGGTCAATTAGAGTCTGGCTTACTTAAGTCTGCATATTAAGTATGCAAAATATTAAACATTTAATAATAAAATACTATTAAATATTGAAAGTATCAAATTGGAGTCTGAAAAATGTTCAATTTGAAAAAGTTTAAGAATTGCATTTTTTTTGCTATAAAAAATAAATAAAGCATATAATTTAGTTAACAATAAACAAAACATCTCATTAAAAAATTGCTTTATTAAACAAATGAATTGTTTATAAAGCAAATAAATAAAGAAAAACTCTAAAAGACAAAAGAATACAAATTTTAATTAATAAATATACATAAAATAAAAGTGAACATGAAAGAAAAATGTGAAGAATGAAAAAATAATTGAGTGAATGCAATTTCCGACCAACTAGGTCGATTTATTATTTTGCAGGTGTTAAAATAGCAAAATCATGAACATCGTTTAAAGTCACTGCTTCAAAGCAAATATGACAATGGAAATGATCTTTGCATTTTAATGTTTTTATTATTTTTATAATGAGTGAACAAAATCATAAATTATTTTTCTGCTGTTTCCTTTGGAACAAAAACTGGAAGTCATCACTTTATTTATTTAAATTCACACAATTAATTGTTGCGTGCTGTTTGGAAATTATTATTTAATGTTCTCTTAAAAACAAAGAACTACTAATACAATGCACGTTTGTTTGATGTTATAATTAATTTGTATAATTAGAAAAAATAAATAATAGAGATTGAAGTTTATTTGACTTTGGAGTTTTAAATGTTTTTTTTTTTTTCTTTAAGATGTTTGTTTGAGTGGAATCGCAAAACTGCAATTACAAATAATTTTTATTGTTATCATGTTTTTAATTAAAATTAATTAGATTTTAAAAAATTAAAAAAAAAGCGTTGCAAATTAAAAGTTTCAAAGCTGTTCAGAACTTTAGAGTTAGTTATTGATTATATTTGAATACTTTATATTTTTCAAAAATTTTATATTTTTATCTTTCCTAAATAGTTTTGATTGGAAAAATTTAATAGATTACCAGCAAGTCTTTACAATAGATAGACCTTTTTTGCCAGAAAAATCATTCAAATTACTCTGCACATGTTTGAACAATAAAAAGTTGAATAGACTCTAATCATCTTTTAACTAGAGAAGTAACTCAGACTCTGAGCAACTTTTTACTGTAAAGATTAACAACTTGTTGCTGGAGAAGTTGATGTAATTGTTGAGAAACTCTTGATTAAATAAAAATGGTGTAAACGGGCTTCGTTTAAATAAATTAAATGAGTTAAGCGAATCTACAGCAATGTGAATGATCGGTAGGCTTCAATTCCTGCAATAGCTGAATCTTTTAAGACTTCTAAGTCAAATCGTTATGCAAAATTCGCCTTGTGCTGATCTTGGATAACCCCAATTGTTGAGAACGTCGAGCAATTGACAAATTTGGAACTGTGGCTTACGGCTGCGATGATTTCAGTTGAACTACCCGGTGTTCGCACCGACCATATTCTTAATACCGGTCTCAGAAAAACGATTATATTGCCCGAAAATATCACGAATTTTACGAAATGTGATTTTGATAAAACTAACATTTTTATAGTGGATTTTAATTTATTTTAATGCGAAATTGCGAAATTGAATTAATTCTAACAATTAGCAATGCTTCTACTTCTACGAATACGTCAAAAAACTAAATATTAAAACTATCATTTTGTTGGTGTTTGCCACATTTAAAAAACAAACTTTTTGTTGAAAATCTTGATAGAATAAATTCTCATGGCTCTCAGCAATTCTATGGTATCAAAGTTAATTCTACTCTGAGCAACGTTTTACTACAAAACTTAATCCGATTTCTAGCATTTTTTATCAAGTAAATTATTCCGGTTCTGAAAAACTTTTCATTAAGTAAATTAATTTAATTCTAAGCAACTTTTTATAAGAAAAGTAGATGAGATTCCGAGCAAGTTGTTATTAGAAAAGTGTAATCCGATTCTGAGAGGCTTTTTATTAGAAAAGTTGAACGTATTATGTGAAACTTTTTAGAAGGAATGTAGATTCGAGACTAGCCAATTTTATACTCGAAAAGTTTATTTAATTATTAGCGACTTTTTATAAGCAATTAGGGTTTAATTTCCAGCAACATTTTATAATAAGAAAAATTAATCCGATTCTTAGCAAGATTTTAACAGAAAAGATTATTACAGTCCGGGCATATTTTTAATAAAAAAATATGTGGTAACGAAAATCTATTTACTTTTTTTTTTATTTAATATTATTATTAGTATTAAAAATACTCTTTTAAACATCTATAGATATGTCTACATCACAATGAGTTATATTTAACAAAATTTGCTATATATTTTTCTAAATTGATGTGGGTTCTGCTCATTCCTCACATGGGTCGGAAGATTATTGTAAAGTAAGCCTTTGTAGAATAAATTCCTCTGTGTTGCAGTAGTTGTCACCCGCTAAATCCTAAAGCTGCTATTATTCCTTAGCTGATGTGATTGAACATCCCCTACATACGATATTTGTTCTGTTAAATATTCTGATGCTTGACCTGTTTTCATTTTCCGTATAAAATTTAGCGTGTTGATTGCAATCCTCTGCCTTATGTTCAACCATTTCAGCGTGCTTAGCATGAAATTGATCGATGTTTACCTATTGCATTTCAGTATTGTCCGCATGGCCATGTTTTGCAGTTTCTGTAATCGCTCTACTTGTTCTCTAGTGCAGCATGAATATAAAGGGTGTTTTTTTAAGCCCGAAATTGTAAAAAATAACACAAAAAATTAAATTGTAATCAAAATTTCTTTTTTATTCGAAGGATCAATACGTGACATTAACATTTGAAAATGATTTCGGGCATATGGGCACCGCGGCTGTTCTTGACGAAGCGCATTCTGGACGTCCAATTTTGGGCCACTTTTTCGAGCACTGCTGGGCGTATGTCACGAATAACACGAACAATGCTGTCCTCCAAGGCGTCAATTGTTGCTGGTTTATCAGCATAAACCAGTGACTTCACGTAGCCCCACAGGAAATAGTCGAGTGGTGTCAAATCGCACGACCTTGGAGGCCAATTGACAGGTCCATTTCTCGAAATCAACTTATCGCCAAATTTTGATTTCAATAAGTCGATGGTTACGTTCGCTGTATGGCACGTAGCGCCATCCTGTTGAAACCATATCTCGTCCGGATCAATGTCATCCATATTTTCAAACAAAAAATCATTGATCATGGTGCGGTAACAATCTCCATTGACCGTAACGCGAGCTCCGGCCTCATTTTTGAAGAAATAAGGTCCGATGATGCCACCAGCGTGAAAACCGCACCAAACGGTGCATTTTTCTGGATGTAATGGAGTCTGTAGGGTCTGTTGTGGATTGGTCTCACTTCATATGCGGCAATTTTGCTTATTAATAAACCCGTTAAGCCAAAAATGCGCCTCATCGCTGAACACAATTTTGCGATAAAACAACGGGTCAGTTGCCAACTGCTCTAGAGCTCAATCGGCGAAAGAACGACGCATATACCGGTCTCGTGGCTTCAATTCCTGCACCAGCTGGATCTTATACGGGTGTAGGCCGAGATCTTTGCGCAAAATTTTCAACGTAGTGGACGGACAGAGCCCCAATTCCTGCGACCGACGACGAATTGATAAATTTGGATCTTCTTCCACACTTTCGTTTACAGCGTGTTGGTGTTATTGCATCCTCTAGAGAGTATGTGGTACGAAATCTATCGACAGTTCGACGAATGGCTTGTTCAGATGCCCGATTATGTACGCCATAAAAATGACGAAGTCGTCTATAAGTTGCGCGAATCGACGACTGATTTTCAAAGTAAATTTGGATAATTTCGTAGCGTTGTTCAAGCGAGAGTCTATTCATGATGATTTGTCAGAGTATACTGAAACAAATAAAAAAAAATGTTTCATCAAAATTTCATTTTTTGTGTTACTTTTTACAATTTGAAGTTCTATCTAGCTTAAAAAAACACCTTTTATAATCGTGAAACCTAACTCAAAATGCGGTTTAATTATTGTGTTATAAATTTTTATCGCCGTTTCAACTGTTATATTTCTCCTTATTCTCTTAAAAAACTTAATTTCCTTCCAATCTTTTTACAACTATAGTCTATATAAGCGTTAAACTTTAGTTCTTTATCAATAATCATTCCTAAATATTTTGCATCGCTAACTTTTTCTATCACTTGATCATTTACCGTAAAAACAACATTAGTGTTCGCGCATTTATTTCCAATATTTTGCTGTAAAACTTGGTATAATTTTGAATGAATGTTAGTTGCTAGCTTGTAACAAGTTGCTACTGAATCGAATCATCGTTTCGAGAGCAACTCTTTACTAGAAAAATTAATAAACAATATTTTAGCAGAATTCTTGATACTATTTCAACTCTAACTGCCTTTATACTTATAAGGCACCCAATTCCGAATTCAAAGTAACTTTTAAAGCGATTTTGAGCAATTTAATAATGAAGCTTTACATCCACTTAAATTCTTTGAAATATTAAGAAAGTTTTGTTCACTAATTTATACTTTCTATATTTTGCCTGCAGTTTCATTTAATTATTTTAGAGATATTGCTGTTTGGAGTGTGAACTTTTTAACAATATCTCCCCAACATTATTGCATTTTAAGCTTCTCAAAAAAAAATTGGAGCCACTTGAGAAGGATTTATTTACAATAGCAAAAAGTACAATGACCCACCCTTCTTGCTTTTGCTGTTGTTGCTGCCATTGTTAGGACATGCAAATTGCAAGTTGAAATTTTGTACGTGATGTATGAGTGTTGCAAAACATTGTACTGCAGGAATAAAATAATTCACACTACGAAAGCCGGTCCTTAACACAAAGCAGGAACCAAAACAGGATTTCACTTCACACACTTTCCAAAGGAAAAAGGAAGTAAATATGCATGGGATTGCGTTTTTTTTTAACTAAGGAAATAGAAGTGAAGCAAGAACCCTAAATAAGGATGATTACATAGAATAGATATATATATATATATATATAATGGCAAGAGAAATAGTTTTGTATTTTCTTTTCTTTTTTTTTTTTTGTTTGTTAACAAAAATATTCGGTTTGTCTTGATATGAACAAAACAATGCTTAAAGAACAAAAAGACCATCTCTGATAAAAAAAAAAGAAATGGAATGCAAAAAATACAAATGAAAACAACTATAAAATAGGGAAACTCTCTATTTAGGTCAATATAGTAACTGGGGGATAATAAAAAATATATAACTAGCAACAACAGCAAATGCTACAACAAAATACTTAAAGAGTACAAGGAAAGTAATAAAAAAAACAAGCATTTAAAAAAAGGAAGTTTGTTTACGAGGGATAACTTAAAAGTTAATTTTATTTTATCAAAAATTTACAAATATTTTTATCTAATCATCAAAAACTATTTTCGTTTTAGTTAAATCTTATTTATTTTGTTCAATTTATTTGAGATAAGTTTGTGAAAAATTTAACTTTCTTTGAAAACTTCTCAGATTGATGTTGCATTATTTTTTTTTGGGGAGCTTGTGTATGCTGTTACTGTTTAACTTATTCTGCTGCAATATTTTTTGTAAACGGCGCAAGTAGTGGAGGTAGTGGAGGTTTGTGTGATATTAACGGGTCTTTGTTATGTTTTTATTGACCTATTTGGTTACGTGGTTGAATGTGTGGTGGTGAATGACTGAAAGCTATAAAATCATTGAATTGTTAAGATGTAAAAAAACAAAAAAGTACTATACTTCCACGTTGTTGTTGTTGTTATTGTTGTTGTTGTTGCAACTTTTACATAAAGTTCGCCTGGCTTCACACCAACATTTTTAATCATTTCAGACACCAACATGGCACACTTTCTAGCATTTTGATTTAACATTAGACATTTGCTGTTTGTATTATTAAACCACATGATGGTGTTATTACAAATTGATAAAGACACATTTAATTTAAAGAAGCATTGATTTCAAGCCACGTGCCCCATATAAAAATATATTCAACAAATTATTTGTATTTATTTAGTAAAACAACAAGATTTACTTATTGCCTATGACTCTTTCAATTTTTTCTAGTCGTAAAAAATAATTAAAATAAATTGGGCAAAATTTATATTCCAAAAATTTAAATTTTATTAAATCAGATTCAAAGGGCAGATACCAAGACACTTATTTAAAAAGAAATAAAAAAATAACTAGAATCTGGAAAATCATTATTTTAAAATAAGACTTTAAACAATTTGGGTATGATGACATATAGCCGAAACCGGTATGTTCACAAATCAAATTTGACGCGGGTTGACGTACAATCATACCCAAATAAATCGAACACCGTCGGACTATATACACACATTTTAGCTTTAAAAAATGTTTCTAAACATGTTAAGTATGCTCTCTCTCTCTCTTCTAGGGAATGCTGATCAGATTCGCAGCAATTTTTAGAAAATGTTAATTAGAGTATGAGAAACTTTCATCTGAATACAAATGCACTCTGATTCAAAAACTATCGATTATACATAGCAACTCCTAAAAATGATTGAACGGTTGAGATAAACTTATTTTTTAATAACGATAGTCAGATTCGAAGTGACTTTACAAAAAAAAAAAAGAAAAATATTTATCACTCTCTGGTTTTTTTTTTAAAGTCATCACACTCTGAAGAATTAAAAAAAAAGAAATAAAATAACAACAAAAATAGTCACACTTTAAACAATTTTTTTCTAAAAAAAGCTTAACGTGTGTGAGAAATATTTTTCTAAAAGAAAATTCATTAATTACACTTCATCAAATTAGGCTCTGAAGAAATTGATAAAGCTTTGAGCACTATTTGTCTACAAATATGGACCACGAAATGACCAACAATTTTTCAGAAAAAAATGTGCAAAAACTTTCTTATGAAATTGTATTTTAAGAATTATTTGTTGAAAATGTTTTGTCTGTGGTTTTTAAGGCACGTGCTAAGTTATGACGTGGGTGCTCGCTCTGTTCTTTATGTTAAATGAATACATTTCTTCGTTTATTCTTGTTCTTCTTCATTTGAAATTCAAATTTAAAATTGTGTTGTGCCATCATTTATGTGCGCTTTGGAACGTTCTTTTGATTGTTGACTACGATGCTCTTTGTCATTGTGTGATTGTAGTTTCTAATGCGGGCGAGCTTAACTCTTCGTAAGCAGATTCAAAGTTTTTGTTTTAAGTGAATGAACATGAAAAACATTTCAGTTTTGTTTTATTCATATAATTTTGAATGTGTATGATTTGTAATTTTGTGTTTTAAATATTTTTGCTTTAGTATTTGTTTTTTTTTTTCTTCTTTTTTTGTTGCTTTATTGCACAGGAAGTGAAATTGTACAATCAAAATCAAGAACTCATTTAAATTGTTTTAAGTTTCTAAAATAAATAGACTTTAACGGTCGTGTACAATTCATATTAAAACATATATTTAGTTAAACAAGCGAAATAATAGATTAAGTGCCGAAAGTTAAATAAAAGAAAAAAAAATCGTTTATGTTACATTAACTTGTATAATTTTTGTTTTTTTTCCATGTTAAAAAACAAAAACGATGAAGAAGAAAACGCCAAAATAATAATAAAAATAACAATAGACCATCGGTAACAAAATGTGAGCAATTATTTTTCTACTGTTTCGCACATATTGTACGCTTAAGTTGGCAGCAAATTAAGTGGGTCAATGCGTCGTCATCGCCCAACATCAAAATCGCCATCTTCATAAACATCATGTTTATCATCATTAATGTTTTAATAACAGGCTGCAAGTTAAATCAGCAAACACCACAAAAATCTTTAAATTAATTCAAAATTTTCCAGACACTAAGTCTCCGTTTGTTTTTTTTTTGTAACCAAAAAAAAAAAAAGAAAAGTAAATTGTGAAAAAAAATTTATTTTGTTGGTGATTTTCTACAAATCACAAATAGAATATGTTGGCGTTAGTCAATTGAATGAATGTTTGTGATCTCTTCAAGAATTAGTTTGTTAGTAAGTCATTCAAGAATTGTGAAAAAAAGGCAGACAGAAAATTTTTATTTTTTACTTTTTCTTTTCCTATTAATTTTAATGAGGATTTATAACTTCCTCTAAAATGAACGAATTTAAAATATGGAATAAATAAAACTTTTATAAATAATTATTTGGAACAAACTGAAACAAAACAAGTTCTCAAGTACCCTTCTGCTCATTAGAAATCAGTAAAAAGTTTAGCCAAGAGTTTTAATTTATTTCCTCTCTTCAACATCCCTGCCCATAGTCCTACTTCTAATGCCGGACATTGGCAAACGATTAGCAGTGCCTAATAAGTATTTGAATTTTACTGCAATTTTGCTGTTAACAAAAAGTGCCCATTTATGATGTTAAACTGTAAAAAAAAGCAAAAATCTGTTTGACAAATAATTATCATGATTTGCAAAACTAAAAAAAAAAAAAACGTTTAATGCATTTAAATTTTTGTTCATGTACCAGGCGTTAGCAATGGTGGCTGCTTATTTTTGTATCGTAACTGTATGACAACTGAACTGAATTTCGTATAAGTGAATTATATTTAAAGTCAATGAAGTCATCTTGAATATAATTTGACACATATACCGGGAGTCTGCACGGAAGGCATACTACTTTGTTGTGCCGCCATTTTGGTAAACATTACTCCTGACAGTTCATATTTAACAGTCGTGAAGTAGACACGTGGCAAATTTATTATGGAAAACTATTCGATAAACCAACGTGTTTTAAACGTTAAAACATTTTATCAAAATCAATCATCGCTTACTATGAAGATTAGAAAGTGAATGCTTTCGAAGAAAGACGTTCTGTAGATGATAGGCCCAAGAATGGATCACAACATACTGCAAGATCGGCTGAAAACATTACAGCTGCTCAAGAAAGCGTTCAAAACAATTCATCTACCTCAATTTGACACCGTGCTCAGGAGCTTGGTTTTCAAACAACAACTTTAACTACATTTTTGCACAAGGATTTGCATTTGTTTCCATATAGGATTCAATTGACACAAGAGCTTCTTCCTTATAACTATTTACGCCGCCGTACTTTTGCCAATTGGATGTTACAGCTCGCCCATGACAACCCCGATTTTCGTAAAAAAATCATAACGAGTGACGATGCACATTTTCATTTGAATGGATATGTGAATAAACAGAAAACTCGGTTCTCGGAAATGGGAAAACCCTAAATAAAACCCATTAAAAGTGACAGTCTGGCGTGCAAGTTGGTCAGAAGGAATCATTGAACTTACTTCTTTTAAAATGAAAACGGCGTAAATAGCCAGGATTACAATGAAATTACTGCGAAACCTCGTTCCACAAAAAGTTGTTTCAAGAAATTGTGATGTTGATTGGCCTCCTCGATCGCCCGATTTGACTGCTCCGGACTTCTTTTTGCGGGGATTTTTGAAAAGCAATATTTATGAAAACAAACCATAAACGCTTGAGTAACTCAAACAAAATATTCATGATGAAATTAATAAAATACCGCGTGAAATGTGTGAGAACGTAATGAAAAATATGCTCAAAAGTGATCACATTTGTGAGGCTAACAGAGGCGGGAATTTATCTGATATTATATTCTATCATAATATAAGATCTATTCTCTTTCACTTAATCAAAAATTAAAAACAAAGAAAGTAGTATACTTTCCCGGCATTAAAATGTTTGCAATCATATCACGATATCGCTCCCATTTACAGTTACCGTTACGCCGTTTTTATTTTCAAAGAAGTAAGGTTCAAGGATTCCTCCTGGCCAAATTGCACACCAGACTGTCACTTTTAATGGATGCAAAAGCGACTGTTGAATAATTTGAGGGCTTCCCATTTCCCAGAACCGACTATTCTGTTATATCTATTCAAATGAAAATGTGCCTCTTCACTCATGATTTTTTCATGAAAATCGGGATTGTCATAGGCGAGCTGTAACATCCTATTGGCATATGTATGGCGGCGTAAATAGTCTTGTGGAGTAAGTTCTTGTGTCAACTTAATCTTATATGAAAAACTGTGGCCAAAGTTGTTCTTTGACGACCAATCTCCTGAGCACGGCGTTGAATTGGGGTTGATAGATTCAGCCGATTTTCAGCCGATTTTTCACGTCACTTTCTCATCGTCACAGTAGTCGATGATTGATTTTGGGAAAATGTTTCAACGATTAAAACCCGTTGGTTTTTCGAATATTTTTCCATAATAAATTTGCCACGACTGCCAAATATGTTTGTTGTATTTAAATCAAAAATAAATAAAACTTATTCCTGCACCATGTTTGATTGCAGGTTTCATTTTATTTACATTCAACAACAGTCGCATATGATTTATTTTCTGTTCCGAATGAGCGGATATAAAATTGTTTAATTTTTAAAATTTGGCAACTGATGAAAATAAACAAAACAAAAACAATAAAAAATTAAATAAATTTTACTTTTGGAATTTGCAACAAGTTTTGTGTTTTTTTTTTATTGTTTTTTTGATGATGTCCATTTTCCTTTCAACGTAAAATGTATGCAGAAGATTTTATCTTAAGTGAATAAATATTTACATAAAAGCAAGAATAATTTACTTCTTTTACTTTTAGTTAAATAAATATTGAAATTCCTGCCACTATGCGAGCTAATCATTTTTCCTTTTTTTTTTTTTTTGCAAGAAATTGAAATTGTGAATGATAAATAAGAAAATATTTTGCTTTAGTGGGCAATTTATGCTTTTAAATCGATAGAGATGGCAAAAAAAATTTGATTATTCTTTCTTAGGTAATGCACAAGTAAACATTTTTTTTAAATTGTGAACGTCAACTTTTCAGTAAAATCGGCTTAATCGTTGATAAGTTTTCTTTAATATTAGTGTTAAAAACTTTGAGCATTCAAATTTGACTAAATTCTGACCGAATCTTTAAAATATGGCTGAAATTTTATGCAACTCTTCTTGTTAATAGCTTCCCCAATTGTAATTATTTTTGATTGAATAAATTGTATAAAAGATATCCAATGTTATTTAAATAATTAAGCGAATTGAAAGTAATAAAATTAAGAATTTTTTTAAGTTGAAAGTAATTTTTCCATTTTTGAACAGCCTAACTAAAAAAATATTATAAATTAGGTAACTGTTATTAGCAACACTAAAGAATGGCCGGCACTTTTTTATAGAAACTTAAATAATATAATGACTGAAAATCCAGAAAAATTTTGTAGTAAAAAGTTCGCTAAATTTTTGATAAAATAAAGGAAGTTGGTGGTTTTATAAGCAACTTTGTTTGAATTAAATATATGGCAACTTTCCCAGCAACTTTTCCCTATTATAATCAGCCTTTTTTAATATAATTAACTGAAATATTATCCAAGTTTTCCCGCATTTCTTAAACTGTTTATCAAATATTTAGCAGCCTATCTTAAAACAACAGAAACTTAGTCAACGGAATCAGTTAAATCAACAAAATTCTGTCAAATTTCTTGAGAAACAAGTTGACAATCTTGTAAACATTTCTGCTAACAAAAATTTTATGGTTGTTAGAAAAAAGAAAATTATCAAAACCATCTTCCCTGCTTAACAAATGATGATATTAGCAAATTTCTAAATTATACGAATTTTCTGGTAACAAGTAATTTTCCAGATTCTGATCAATTGTCAAGCTAAGTAATCTGTTTAAAGTTGCTGAAATTATTTAGCAACTTTACTTATTTCGTTAAAAGTAATTTGACAATATGCTCATAGTAGTGCCAACATCATAGTTAAGAAGGAAATTGTCATTTAAATTGTAAATAAACATGAAGCCAGAAAGATTTCTAAACCTTTCACAAAATGAACAGGAAGGATACAACTTTAGCAATATTTTTTTGTAATTTTTTTACGCCAATTTTTTTCATATGGTCTCTTGATAATATTTTGTATGACGAGTTGAACCGAATATTATGCTTCTATGACAAAGTAAAATTTTTAAAATTTTCAGAACAATTTTATGCAGCAAACGCGACAAAGTTATAAATTGCAAAAAAAAAGTTTTATATCTTGAAATATTTTTTTAAACACAAATTAAAATGTTGATGGGAATTTTATTTAAAACTATATTTAATATTTACAAATGTAAAGGGTTTTTTAATTTGAGATACAAAAGTAATTTTAAATATTTGCTCACATCAAATACTTAAGTTTTATAAGTGATTCTTTATGAAGCATAAGAAAGAAGAAAAAACAAAAAACTACAAAAATACCAACAAGCAACTTCCTTTGTACCGAGTTATTTATTCATACTTTTGTTGTTTTGTGTCAGCAATCAGTTAAAAAATTGTGCAGTTAATGTTCCGCTACTACAACGTCTGATGCTCATTTGCGCTCACACAACTGAGTAAGTTTTATTTAAACAACAGTTAAGGCCGCCTGCAACGAAAACCTTTATTTTGTTTTGTCATTTGTTTGCAATTCGTTTTACATTAATTCCGAAACATTAATTCTTAAGAATAAAAAAAAAAACGAATTGACAATAGATTTGCAACTTTTTTGTTGCTGTTGTTGTTTTTTTACTCTTCTATTTTATATTATGCGATTAAGACATACAACAAATTGTTTTTCTTTACAAGTTGGAATTGCAGATCTGTTTTGTTTGTTCGCAATTGTTTGCCAAGTGTGTGCTTATCAATTGTTGAACAAAAATATATCTACATTTATAAGTACATATACATACTTGTAATTAATTGTGAATTATATATTCTTGGCTCTTAGATTACACTATTCCACTTATTGTTGTTCGTTTGTATCTCAACTTAGCAATAAATTCATAAATTGCCGTTTCTTTACTGCTGTTGTGAGTGGCTTTTATATATATTTTACTCATACACACATACTTTACCGGTTGACGAACTGCCAGTGAATATTATTTGCTCTAACTTTAAAAATTTATAAAAATAATTCTCATTTTTATTATTATTAATATTTATCTGCCTTTTTTATCTGTATTTTGAAGCATCTCTTTGGCAAGTTTATATGACTTTATGATAATGAAGTAATAATCACCACTTAACTTAAAATCGTTCACCCACAACTTAAACTCACACTACCTAAAAAAAGTGACTTTATTTTAACTAAGTTTTGATCTAAGTTTGATCTAAAAAAGATGATGCTCCGAATCCAATAAGTTTTTAGAGTTTTTCTATTCTTTTACGTAAAACCTTTGTTAATTGAGTTTGGTCAACTTGTTTTTTTAGTAAAAATGTTGTTGAGAGTCTAATCAACTTTTCTAATTAAAATGTTGCTCAGAGGCTGATTGACTTTTCTAAGAAACAGAGTGGTTGTGGTTGCTTGGAGTTTATATTCGTAGTGAAAATTTTGTTGAAACTCTAATAAAGTGTTACTTAAGGCCCGGTTAGCCGAACGTTTGTACGTAAAAAACGTACCGTACTGTAACGTACGGACGTTAGTGTAGTTATAGAAACGTTAAAAACGTGTCAAACGTCAATAAAAAAAATATAAATAGAGTATTGTACAACGATATTGTGATTCGCGTTTCAGCTGATATTTGCTGCCACACACTTTTCTTTTTCTGAGCCACCTTGTACCCAACGCAGTACTTGTTTTACAGGCATTCATTCGCCTGCACCAGCAAAATCAGTTTTTCGTCATCCATTTCCCAAAAAAGTTTTTCCAATTTAAAACACAACACTTCACTTGTAATAATTTTTTAATTTTGTAAACACAACCCAATCATCTGTTCATAAAAGAGATGTTATTTACAAATTTTCGCGTAATTTGTGCTTATACACAAAATGTACCAAACTCATACTAAGTACTTTTTGAAACAAAAAATTTTATATTTTCAAAAATTTGTGTAAAAATTGAAGTTTGAAATAAACATACGTACGTATGTCCATATATATATTATGCGAATATAAATTTGTACGTATTTCGCAATGTATACGTAACCAAGCTTTTGACGTGCAAATTTGCAATATTTTTAAAAATATGTACTATGTTAGTGCCAAAATAACAAATGTGTTTTTTGTAGTAAAAATGTTGCTTAGAAAGTGTGGTTTATTCGATTCCTATTGAGATTCATTACATGTTCTAATGATCTGTTCTCTATATTTAAACGAAATTCGTTTATGGTAAATTATCTATACCCAGAGATCCGTCGCCTGATGGATTAATCTTTTGTAAAAATTGAAGTAACGATGCCTAAGAAATTAGTCATACCTTCCGTTGAAAGCCATCGTTGCTGGCTGCTTGTTTGATACATTTCGCGAGCGTTTTCGATAAGATGACATCATTTTAAAGCCGTGTTTCAGATAGTACTGGGGAGTTAGTATTAGGTCTGCTAATACAAATAGTGTTGAGTTTATGCCGTTCTTTCATTCTTTTTAGATAAATTGCACGACATTTTATGCAGGGTTAATTTAATATTTTCATAATTAATTATTAGGTATGTTAGTGTGCCCGTCTGAGGGGGTTTTTCGTTTGCTAGAGTGCATGAGTAGTTTCTTTCTCCCACAGAGTTGAGGTCGTATTTACCTGTTCGTTTATAATGTCACTGTTAAAAACTCTTGTTTTGTAGATTTCCATGTTTTCAAGAATTTCGATGTATTAATGTTATACATCCATCTACTCCACTTGGTGCGTGTCCGTGAGAGTCAAGTTGTGAAGAGTCTTCTCTCTTTTTCGTTTACAGGAGCGTATGTGTTCTGTTAATCTTGTTTTTGTTGGTCGTCCAGTTTGTTCTATATAAGTATGTTTACAGGTACAAGTAATTCTGCTGGAAATAAAATTGTTAGTTGCTTCTATCAATGTCTTAAGATTAAAAACAAGCAGCTAGTAATGACGGTTTTCACTGCTGGCGGAACAGATCCAAACAACTTAATCTATATATATATATATATATATATATATATATATATATATATATATATATATATATATATATATAAACATATATATATATATATATATAATGAATGTTTGTTGGTTGGTAAGTGATAAACTTCTACATCGCTTAACCGATCGTAATGAAACTAGACATGTATAAGTTATTTTTCATCGAAAACGTTTTTAGACTATCAATTTTTCTGTAACTCGCCACTAGATGGTGCCGCAGAACAATTTTTGGAAAGCACTGTTCTATAACCCTGCGCATGCCTAAGTTCGTTGATTCTGATTCTGTCAAAACATTGGAACAGCACCGATACAGCAATATAATTTTTTTGTTTACCAATAAAACTGACCGGTTTGGATTTAGAAAATCCATGTTTTTCTCATGGTCAACTCTGCCTCGCTTGCTCTTAAGTTGGAATGCCAAAAACTCTGTACATTTACGCATCAAACGAGAAATATTGTGTATCCATTACCGTTACGATAAATTAGTTTCATTATCACAAGTTCCTTTCATCATATAGCAATAATATTTTTCATAGATATTCATTCAAATATTGCTGTTAATAAAATCTATATATTTTTTCATCAATTCTGTACGACTTCCCTTATTTTTCACCAGCACATGCTAGATTCTTGATTACATACACATACAGGCATCCATTTTTATATATATATATATAGAGGTGCGTAGAGGCAGGGCAACGTCTGCCCGGGTTCGGCCTGTACAATATAAAGAAGTGTGCTTTAAAAAAGAGAATAAATAGTATGTTTTCTTACTCAGCCATAACTCAGCCACTTATGAAAGTATGCTAAAAATTATTGTAGCTCATCTGGGGCCGTTTTAAATCTCATTTCAGTATGCACAAGCTAGAAAAATTACAAACTAATTAAAAGATATACCCTTTTCACCAAAAGTGAAGGATTCAAAGAGTTTATTTCTTACCAGTATTTAATACAAATTTCTTTCATAGACAAACCTGTACAAAAATCCACATGTTAAATGCCCTTCATATTATTTGAAATGTTGCCTTAAAATATTGCTAGAAACATTTAATATGTTTCTCACAGAACTAACAGAGTTTTGCTGGTGCAACATTTTTTTTTTATAGATATACTTTGATATGTATTTTGGCAACATTTTATGTAAAATGTGGAACAGAGTACGAGGCCGTTGTAAAAATATTAGAGAGAAAGGAAACAACGAAAGGAAAGTAATATTAATTGTTTTTTATATGTATTTTGATAATATTTTATGTAAAATTTGGAACAGAGTACAAGGCTTTTGTGAAAATATTTCAGAGGAAAAAAATCTGTTCTATAAAAATATAAAATATATTAAAATCTTACTCCCACAGAATGGCTCTTCACTTGCGATCTTTTAACATATAACAGGGTGCTATCTTATTAGCATAGTAATAGATCTAAGATTAGTTCAATTTTATTTAAATAAAATGTAGCCCACTTTCATTTGCCAGATTTAATTTTTTAATCTCAACATAAATTTTCATACTGTCTTTATTTATGTCAGAACATACATGTAAATTAGTGGGAATTTTGTTTATTAAGCGCTACTCCCTTTTCGGCCTATTGTTTTTTTTGCACATATTTTTCTGCAACAAACGCTTGCTAAAACTATTTAAAAAAATATGTATGTGTGTGTGTGTGAATTTTTGTTTTGTTAATTATAAAATGTTTTGCAGACAGCATTAACTATAAGTAATAATTATTAACACTTAAATAGTATGCGTATCTAAATGAAAATCTAAAACTTCATGGCACATTTGACGAATGCACAAAAAAAAAAAAAACAAACAATTAGAAAAAATGTGACGTGATGTGAGCTCATGATTCCATGACCGAATTTTTCACTTTGTCATTCTTAATGACCGATTTTTTTTTTTTATGATAATTATTTGTCTTAAAAACCTTTTTGCAGTGAAAAGTAAAGAACAGCTAAGCAAAAGAAAAAAATGTAAAAAGATATAAAATAACAGAAACAGCAATTAGTGTTATTATAAAAAACCTAGTTTAGTTAAGATATCTGTTGTTGTTGTTGCTTAAAAAAATAACTTTTGTTATTTTTTACAATAATAATTTTTTTTTTATATATTTTGGCTTGAAGTGAAAATTTCTTGTGTGTTTTGTATTTAGCACACAATGCATTTAAGCTTTCAACAATTCAAAAGAGTATTTGGATTAATATTTTAATAATTTTTTTCTCTCAGTGTTTGTAATATATTAACTGGAGTTTTCAAGATTCTTAAGAATATTAAGTTGCCTAATTTGATTTTTTGCCAAAAACATACTGGTTCTGTTTACTAAGAAAATATTTTATTTTGTAGTTTAAAAAAAATTAACTTCAAAGTAAAAAATTACCGTTTGTAAGTTTTAATAAATTAAAAAATCGGTTGATATATGCATCACTTGGAATTAGTAGTAACAGCATTAAAAAAACTTATGTTGTCCGTAATAAATTTAATTTGTGTTTTTTGCTTTCGCTGCTAACAAAGTGTGATGTGTGTTGAGCGACTGCTGCAGTCACGTTCGTAGAGTTGTCTGCTTGTAGCAAAACACAAAATCGTTGTGCGATAAGTTCAACTCCCATTGACGTCTTAAGTATGAAAAATAGTTTGTTATAGCATGTGTTGTATGAAAAAGGTAAACAAGCCTTCAAGAGTTTTGATTAGAAACAAAAGAAAAATATTTAATGTAGAGTTAAAGCATCTGGTGATGGTTAAGGTATCTGTAAAACTAAGAAATTGCAGTTCTCTTATGAGGAAAATAACAAGAATGCTACAATGTGTGGTACTCGGGGATGGTCGTGCGAGTTAAGGACTAATGTTTGTTCTACAAGTCATCAATTTGTTAGACTCACCAGAATTACGTACAGTAGTAGCATCAATTACGTTATTACGTTAGTAAAAGCTCAAAGTAAAAACATAAATTAAGAAATATTGAATAATAATTTAAATGACAAGGTATAGAGAATGACTTGGTGGTCAAAGCAATCAAAGAGCCTTTATATTTTAAAACGAAATAATTTAAGGTCATATTGTTTTCAGTTTTTTAAGAGCTTAACTATGTTCTGCTCTAAAGATCATTCAGATATGGAACAGTAATGTCGGAAAATATTAATAATTTTAAACACTAAAGTTGCACAGGCAGAAAAGATAAGTAATTTAAAAGACAAACTATTAACCATAATATTTTATATTAATAGTCAACTTTCTCGAATTTGTTTCTTCAAATAGTTACGAGAATAGTTACTCGTTCAGTACAACAATAACAACAACAAATTATGTACCAAACATGATACACAGAATAATAATGTGTAAATTTACTGACGACAAAAAATTTTTCTTTAATGTTTTTTTGTTTTTTTTTTATTATTTACAAATTTACTTTTATCTCATACTTTTTTTTGAGACATAAAAAATATGGATTTTTTGTTTAATTTGTTTGCTTAAATCAAAACGTAATAATTTTTGTTTAAAATGCTTCAATTGTACATATGTTTTGTGTTTTACACAAGCGTAGAAAAAAATATTTTTTTACAACAGCTAAAACATTAAATTAAAAAATATTATTAGTGAAATTTAAAATAAAATGTTTTTTTTTTATTTTTTTGCTAATTTAATAATGTTTATTAAAAGTATAAATTTAATACTTTCAGTGCTTTTAATGCATTTAATTTGACAGTGAAACTAAACGTAAAACTAAACAACTTGAAGAGACCTTTTTTTACAGGCGTGGTTAAGAAAGATTTATAAAAAATAGATTTATTTCCCCAATTCAAAAAAAAAAAATTATTCAAGATATGGCTTTATTTTAATTATGGCCAAGACGAATTGAATATTACTTAAAACTAACAGCCCAGGTTATCGTTTTTTCTTTAGCAAAATTTGTTTACATTTTCTTAAAAGGGAAAAACGCATTTTTAATACACGCTTATTAATAAAAAGCTTTTAACTTGAAAACATTTTAGTGTTTTTATAAATGTTAAATTATAAAAGAAAATTTATGAAAATCTTCAGGAATCATAGTTTTTTTTTTAATTGTATTCTCTTATTAGTTTACGTTTTTAAATAGTTTTGCTAATTAATTGTTCTTTTAAAATCCACATGACTCTTTGCAAAGACGTAATATATAGAGTGTTTTGCATGAATGAACTTGGATTCTTTTGACACACCGTTGAATGTTCTTAAAGCAGGATTTGATATAGACATGTTATCGTTAGGCTTTTGACCAGAAGGAACTCTTCAAAACAGTCCATTTATGTTTAACCACATGATTTTTTAACTTTGCAATCAGCATTTTGTCAGTTGATGAATTAAAAAAAGGGGATCTCGGCCGAAATTCAGGATTTAAAGGCCAATTTTCTTAATAATATATTTATTTTAATCACTTTAGTAAGCAAGAATGGTAATTTTCAAGGAAAAAGTGTTTAGCCTTTTGATTCCGCTTTCATGCTACAGTAAAATTTAATCGTAAGCTGATAGGTGTACAGTCATGGCTTGCCGTAACTGAGAGTCACAAGACCGATTTATAAAATCTTGCGACATCGAATGAAACTAGGTTCCGAAGCTCTTACCTCTGTTGGAAGGCTGTATAAAATAAATCGCATATTGAAGCCTGTATGGGTGGACCTCTTTTCTGCAATACTCGAACATTTATGAATTCTTATTTTCATAAGTGATAGATAAGGAAGACCAACAAGAGGTGGAGAGGTAAATATCAAAACTTACTCTGCACTTTATAAGCTAATGAAGGAGCCCAGGAGTTATGGAAAAGAACAGGTTACGAGAGGTGAACAAGTTAATTAAACCGCTCGGCAGAAAGAGCAGGGGTTTGTTTTAATGCGTTGGAAGCATGTTAGAGTCACATATTAAATATGGATTAAAAGGAAGATCTCAGTTGAGCTAGTCGTAAATACCACTAAATACTAAGCAAAGGCAAGAGAAGGAATATGCTTAAGTTAAGAGACAATATGACAGTCACACTTGGTGTAGTATAGCGTTTCACGTCACCAAGGATTTTTTACCACATGAAATCGTTACTTCAACATTGGCCATTACAAAATTTGCACTTATTTGTGAGAGAAATACTCGGCTGTGCACAAATGCAGTAGCAGATACATGGTTACGTGCACCATACCTTCCCGGCGGACACCCAGTACTTTCGTTAATTTGTTTGCATGCTGATGATCATGATGGTTATTTGAATATGTGGTTTCAAAGTGTCTATTTTAAATTATAGTTTCTTTTAAATAAAATATTTTACTACTGCGTTTCCAAAGTTTATTTATTATAAATTATTTCTTTTTAAATATAAATATAAACATAGACATAATTAAAGTACTTCCGACACATCTGCTATGTTTTAGTTATATATAGCTTTCACTAGGCATTTAATTCCAAGAGCATTTATTATATTTGACGACACTCTACATTATTTTAGAACGGTAGAGTAACAATTTTCGTGATTTGCTATCAAAAGATGTGAAATGTTGAAAAACAATTAAAAAAAAAGTTGAATAATCATTTCAATGCAAGAGTGTAAAAAGAAATTTAATTAATTCCTGCAAGTATGTAAAAGTAAGAAAAAATTGTGTAAACAATTTTTGAAATTGATTTATTGAAAATACGTTTATATAAAATATCAAGGCAGAATTTTGAAATTTTATACGTCATTGCAAACGTCTTTTTTTTTAAATGAAGTAAAATACAGTTAAGAAATTTTAAAAAGTGATGGGACAAATTTATTTACTCAATTCAACGCGGTTGTACAACGATTTGCAGCGTGTATAATGGGTGAGATGAAAAACAGTGTTGCAAAATAATGATAATGAGAGAATCTCTTCATTGCATCAATGTTCAGTATTGGCATAACTGCGCTTGATAGTCATGTAATGGCCGCTGCCTAAATTTTTGTTACCGTTATCATGCTAGATTTTGTAGTCGGTCATCTGCGTAATAGCATTGAAGCACCTTTTCTTTTCACCTTACCAGCCTAAAGCTTTGGGTATTGAGATTGTAAATAAGCATGGTTATCTCTCACATTATCTTGCCCACTCTGACTTTATGCCCACAGAACATTTTTTTTTCGTTCGGACCATGATCCCTACTCATGCAATGCATTGTACCAGAACTAGGAAATTAGGTTATGGGGAGGAGGAGGAAAGAGGGAGTAATATTTGTGGACATTCGATTTGAATTTTCTTACATTGAAAGTGACAGGAAACACCTCTGGATTGAGTTTATTCCACATACGCACTGTTCTGCTAAAAAACGAGTTTTCCCTCTAATGCGTAGTGTGATTCACTGGCCAATTGACCACAAATGGATGCGCTCTCAACGAAAATCGAGTCAAAGGCAAAAACGTGCGAGTTTCGGGAACAAATTCCCTAATTTCGTTAAAGCACTTAGTATTGTAGTAACGGTAAAACAATAAAATGCGTCGATGAAATTGGAAAGCCTACCGTCCCTAATGAGCCTCTTGGCCCTCTCCTGTATACGGTCGATAAACTCTAAAATAGACTTTGAGGTGCCGGCCTGTACATGAGACTTGTATTCCATCTTTGGACGGATATAATTAGTACAAATAGTACGAAAATGGATGGAGTGAAGTATCTATTACATCGTTTTAGAAATCCGAGGCACTTGAAAGCTTCTTTAGAATCCTGAAAAATGTATTTAGTCCATCGAAGATCACACTGAATTTGAAAGCCCAGGACATCAAGAGCTTCCGATTTCGAAATACTTATATCACCTATAGCAACAGGTGCAGCACCACTTCCGAACACAGATCTATCCGTAAGCCTGTAATATTGGGTCTTACGGGCATTAAAATCGACTCTATTCATACGACCCCATTTGGAGTTCGCCGAGAGATCGCGATTGAGCGTATCATTCATGTTCCGCCTTGTGGAACTCATCTCCAACTGGTTCGGTCTATTACTAAATGAATAGAAATGACAAATAGTGCTGTCATCTGCGAAAGAGTATATAGTGTTAAAAGTTCGATAACGAAGGTCATTTAGAAAAATAATAAATAGGGTAGGTTCACTTCAGTCCACAGGTTGGGAAAACGAAACTGTACCTACGCAAAGCTAAGCAATTCTGTATTATAACTTGGTCCCTTTAGTACCCAGCTAGTATGCACTTCTTAACCGTTTGCGATTAAGAAAAGCTTCAGGTCGGCTATGCAGTAACAAAATGCCATTTCTAGAGTTGAGGAGCTATATTTTTTTATTTCTAATAAATTTTACTTCGGCTTCATAATATGTGGGCGATGATATGTTGTGTGCGTTAATCTAAATTCGCTAAAAATAGTTTCATTTAAAATACTATTTATTCAGTTCTGCAAATTTATGACGAAATTAGTGTTTTAAGTGTTGAGTGAATAACGGAAAGCCGAATCACTAACAGGCAATATTTTAGCAAGGCGTCAACCAAACATGCTCTAGCTCATATTTTAAAAGCTAAAATAGCATACCTTAATAATGCTGCATCATGATCAGTAATGTCAATTTATATTGTTTAATAAAAGAGTAAAAAGAAATAAAGAATAAAAATAAAACCGCTAGACTGACTAAAACAAAAACGTTTCTTTTCAACAATAACAAAAACAAATTTGCTTGCAACCTGTTTCATTTTTGATGTGCTGTCAATAACGGATATTATAATTTAACATTACGTTAATGCTGCGCTATTTGGGTTTGCTTCAAACATTTTGTATACAATAAGAATTTTTGACATTAATAAAGCTTAATGTCATATTAAATATTGTCAATATTTATTCGTGCCCATTGTTTCGTCTGTTCAATATAAATATTACAAATTAAGAAAGGCTTAAGAAAGGCAATAGTTCGTTAAATGGAAACTAACTCGAGGCGGTCATCTCTTTAGTGCATTTCAAACACGATTCTCAAAAAGTTTAAAAGAGTTATCTCCTCAATTTTGTTTCTTTAATATTTCTACATGGCAACACTTTTTTTCTCACTGAATTGTAGTCAATTTTATTGTTGTGTTTTTATTGTAAAAACTTGTAAAAGGTTTTTCTAGTAGTTTTTGTTTTCGTTGTTGCTTTCTTTATTGCTTTTGTAAAGAATCTTCAATAAAAGCCATTGTTAGTTGAAAGAACAATTACAAAGAAAAACAGAAAGATAAACTCATCATTAATGTGCGTTACACTTAAATAAAATTAGTAAGAAAAATTAGTAAGAAACTCCACGTAGAAAATAGGTAAAAGATGAGGTAAACTAATATACAAAATATTTCTTTTGTAAATTAAACATCACTGATCGTGCTTTTTGTAAAGATTTGCAATTTGTAATTACAAAAAAAAAAAAAAAAAACAATTTTTGAGTTTCTCTTTTTAAACATAATTTCTCTAAAGGTTTCTATACTTTACACTTCATCTAATGGTGCTGTTATTTCTAATTTCATAACATAAGATTTCGAAATACTTGACCTTCTTATCCTATCCGAATACTTTGCTAACGAGCAACTTCTCTAAAATTAGAAAAATAAAAGAGTTTCTCGGAGAATAACGTAGATATCAATTAACTTGTAAATATTAATAATTATTAACCTTATTTGCTTTAGCATTTTGTTTTAATTATCAATAAATGATTAACTTTAATTCGGTTTAAGTTCACGGATAATTAAAAAAAAAAACAGGAAAAATGTTAAACCTCTACAATATAACGCAACATTTTCCAGATCGCTACATCCCTCCTCAGCATTTTTCACATCTATCATGTTTTGGTTATGTACTCCTACGTTACAGAGCTATTTATCCAATTCACTTAAGAAATTAGAATACGATAAGAAACTCAAAATAAGTTGATTAGAATAAAGCTCACCCACGATTCAAAGCTTTGTACGATCTTATCTTTATAATTATTTAAGTGTAGATTTTAATTAATATTTTTTTTATTTAGAATTACTTTTTAACATCCTTTACTCTTTAAGTTTTAAATAAATCGACAGCTTTAAAATAAATAATAATAATGTTCTCTTTTAAAAAATTTTGAAATTCATTAAACAATAAATATTCAGAAATGTAAAAAATGTAAAAATTTATGAAATTCAGTAAAAAAAATTAAAAAATTTTAAAAAAATATATATAGAGTCTAATTGCTTGTGATTTAATTGCTATGTGATCCAAAAACGAGCCTGCCGACTTTTGGTCGTCACAAACCTTTGAAATGTTTTATCCAGTTTTCCAATTCATGATTCCGAAAGCTTATATAATGTAAGATTTTGCTTATCTAGCTGTACAAATGTTGTGAGGGTGTCCGCCGGGAAGGTATACTATTTTGTTTGTTTATAATGTCGGCAATTATGTATGGAACACAATATTAGATAAATGTCCGCTTCTGTTAGCCTCACAAATGCGAGGCCTTTTAAGCACATTTTTCATTACATTTTTATACATTTCACGCGGAATTTCATTAATTTTTTCACGAATATTTTGTTTTTGGTTTGTTTGCATAAATCCTGCTTTACAGATATCCCCACAAAAAGAAGTCCGCAGCAGTCAAATCTGGCGACCGTGAAGGCCAATCAACATCACCATTTCTTGAAATAACTTGTTGTGGAAAGAGGTCTCGCAGTAATTCCATTGTAATTCTAGTTGTATGCGATGTGGCACCGTCGTGTTGATACCACATGTTAATCAAGCCCAAAGCATGCAGTTGTGGCGTTAAAAAGTTTTCAATCATATCAAGATATCGCTCCCCATTCACAGTTACCGTTACGTTGTTTCCATTTAGAAATAAATAAGGCCCATTGATTCCTTCTAACCAAATTAAATACCATACTGTCACTTTTAATGGATGCAAAAGTGACTGTTGAATAATTTGAGGGTTTCCCATTTCCCAGAACCGACAATTCAGTTTATTCACATATTCACTCAAATGAAAATGTGCCTCGTCACTCATTATGATTTTTTCATGAAAATCGATGATTGATTTTGATAAAATATTTTAACGATTAAAACACGTTGCTTTATCGAGATTAAACAACTTCGTTTCTAAATTTAATATAAGGCAATTTAGGTGATTTCGTGTAAAAAAAGCAACTAAGACGATATATCTTTACATTGAGAGTAAACAATTGGCATCGAAAGATATAAAATGTAAAAAAGCAAATGTTTGTTTATTTTAGAACTTTACAGCTGTTTTTAACAGCTGTTTTCCTTTCTGCCTTTGTTGCATAAAACAACTTAATACAATGAAGTATGTTTGTAGTGCGACTATTAAATTTGTTTCTTTAGATAGTATCAATTTTCACTGTATGTAAAGTTAAGTCGATACTGTTTCTATCTAACACATAAATTTAATTCGATATTAATGATATATTATAGTGAGCTAATATTGAAAATGTTATAAAAATAATTAAGTCTACATAACTGTGCTAGATTCCTTTAAACTGCTCATATAGAAAACCAATAATTATAATAAAAATTAAAATTTATTACATTATAAACATTCCTACCTGGCAAATATAATTCCCGTTGATTGAGCATTTAAGTTAAATCAACAATTCTGTCGTTCACTTGCTAGAAAATTAAAGTAACGACCTACATTGAAGCTGGTCTTCGGTAGAGTGTGATTTGTTTTACATCCGCGCCTGACTGTTAGTCTTAATCAGATGGTGGACAAACCACTATTGTATAATTTGGAACGTCATACATGCGTCCTAGATAGCCGAAGCCATAATTCTATGCAACAGAACCACCTAGTTGCAACTTCAATGATTTCAGTACAGGTCTGCAAATCATCACACCTTGCTAAAGAGTTGGAGACTTTCCAACTCCTGTCCAGAACACATGTCAAGCATGCTCACTGGACTGGATCATTCACCATGCGTGTCATTATCAGCGAAATGATCCTAGCCACCATAATAAACAAACCTGTTATGGGGCCGCAAAACCACAACCACCACGATGCTCCCATATAGGGGCCAACCTCAATGATCAGTCAGAGAACTATTATAAGTTTAAAGAGACAAATAATGAACTCTGCGGGTCACTGATCCCCGTGGAAATAAAGTGGAGTTTCCAGTTGACTCCCTGTCTGCCTTCAGGGGACTGGGCTCCCTTTTTCCCCCAGTTGCACAGGTCCAGATAGTTGAGCACTCTATAAGAACCGATAAATGTGCCCCGGGTAGGTATACTACTTTATTTTGTCGCCATTTTGGTAAACATTAGTCTTAACAATATTGCCATTTCCCGTCCTAACTGGCTGGTTTTTATTCGATGGCGAGCGCTTTCGATGCAAATGCATCATTTTCAAGCCACGGTTTAGTTTGTACTGGTGAGTCAGTGTTGGCGTTCAGGCAGTTCTGTTATTAGGTTCGTATATATTCAGGTAAGCAGAATACCAGCCACCTGGCATTTGTATGCAAAGTGAACCTAATGATTCCTCCGTCTTTTACTATTATGTAGGTACTTTGTCGTGAAGTAAACACGTGGCAAAATTATTATAGAAAAATATTCGATAAAGCAACGTGTTTTAATCGTTAAAAGATTTTATCAAAATCAATCATCGATTACTGTGACGATGAGAAAGTTACGTGAAATTTTTGGGAGAAATAATGTGCCAACGAAGCGCACTATTTATCGTGTAGTGAATGATTTCGAAGAAAGAGGGTCTGCAGGTGATAGACCCAAGCATGGACCACAAGATCGGCTGAAAACATTACTGCCGCTCAAGAAAGTATTCAAAACAATCTGCAGGTGCCCCTGTAGGATAGTAGGTAGTGTGCCAGCTTACAAGACGGGGGTTGTGGGTTCGATTCCCAACAAAGACCTTGGTTTTTTTTTACAAATAAAAATTGACTGCCGGTGGGCCTGTCCAGTCACTGGTCACTGTGCTGTCAGTCATTTCTGTAACTATCCGTCAGTTAATTTCTGTAACTATCCTTCTACTTTCACCACCTGTCTCATCTCTTCTTTATCCCTTTCCTAAAGAATGTAGCACGGTACTTGATTAAATAGGCATTGGCGGCTTGGTCTTCAAAGAACAACTTTGGCCACAATTTTGTACAAGGATTTGCATTTGTTTCCATATAAAATTTAATTGACACAAGAGTTTCTTCTACAAGATCATTTACGCCGCCGTACATATGCCAATAGGATGTTACAGCTCGTCCATCACAAGCTCGATTTGCATTAAAAAATCATAATGAGTGACGAGGCACATTTTCATTTGAATGGATATGTGAATAAACCGAATAGTCGGTTCTGGGAAATGGGAAACACTTAAATTATTCAACAGTCACCTTTGCATCGATTAAAAGTTTAAAAGTGACAGTCTGGTGTGCGTTTTGGTCAGGAGGAATCATTGGACCTTACTTCTTTGAAAATGAAAACGGCGTAACGGTAACTGTGAATGGGGAGCGATATCGTGATATGATTGAAAACTTTTTAACGCCACAACTGCATGCTTTGGGCGTGATTAACATGTGGTATCAACACGACGGTGCCACATCGCATACAGTCGGATTACAATAAAATTAATGCAAGACCTCTTTCCACAACAACTTATTTCAAGAAATGGTGATGTTGATTAGCCTCTACGGTCGCCTGATTTGACTGCTCCGGACTTCTGTTTTTGTGTGTATAAACTGTTTAATATAACGTTTTCTTGTAAATATCATTTTGATTTTAATAGTTCGTTTTAAATTTAAATAAATTAAATTGATATGAATTTTATTAATAAACGTTTGCCCGACTACAGCGTAAACCAATTTCTTACCAGTTGTCTAAATCTAACGTTTCAATTTTGAATTTAATCAAAAGTTGTGTTTGTTATTCCACTTTTTTTAAATTTGTTTAATTAAATAGTTATAGAATAATGAAAATGTATTTGTAATGTATCGCACTAATGTATGAAATAGTTTTACAAATGAGTTAAATAGACAAAACATATGATTTTCTTTTCCATCTGTTTCTTATTAAATTTCGTGTAGTTTTTTTTTTAGTGTTCAATATTACTGCGTTTTATATTCAGGTTTTATTTATGGCTATTTAACTTAACGTAAATTAAAAGTTTAGTTCATGGTAATAAATCTTCCTCAATCAAAACCACATTTTAATCGGAGTAAAATGCTGTAATTAATTCAAATAGATATTTTTATAAAATCAAGTGTATTGGCAGGACTTGACCTGCGAAATCCATGATCCTTATGTCTTTAAAAACATAATTTTGTAAGCAATAGGGAACCATGTAAAAGCATGGTAACAAGCTTTTTCATACCCCCATTTGCAGCATTGCGCGCAGTAAATAAATTTACTCGAAACATTAGATAAACGATTAACTTCGATAGTCAATTGTCAACCAACACGATATTTGGCGAGATATTGATGAGACAGCTGCAAAAAATTTTTTGGACGGCAACCTCATGGCATACATAATATTTCTAATACTTTTACTTTATTTTTAATTTTACACAGTGTATTATTATTATTTTTTTTATTGCTCTGTTTACTTAACAAACAAAAAAAGTAAAACGAAATAAACAACAAATTTTGTGTATTTTTACGTAATCCTTTGACTGACAATTTTCTTGTTCTCTTAACATTCGTTTAGATTTCTAGACTTTAAAATGAGTAAAAGTTTTAGTTGCTTAAATGTTTGTTTTCTAGACTTATTGTGTTGTTCACATTCATTACTTTTGTAAGTAAGATCGCTTCTTCTTCCTTCCAATGATAAAAATACATATAATTTATAAATCCATGCGTTTTCTATAATGGGTAACGCTTATTTCTCGTGCTTTTAAAATACAAGATTAAATTGGAAGAGATATTGTATTAAACGAAGAAAACGAAAGATAGAATAATTTTAAAAAGAAAAAAGAAAAAAAAAACAAATGAAATTGCTTGATAGCTGGATGGATGGACGGATTTGGTTGGATGAAGGTTATTCATCATTTTTTTTTGTTCTTTGCTCTTTTTTTCTTTGTTGTTCGGTTTAAAAATGCTTGGTTCATTATATGAACCTTTAGCTCTTTATATTTTTTATTTATAGAAGAGGAGTTTTGCTAACTGCGGATGTGTGCTTATTTTATACCATCATTATAGTTGGCTATTAATACATTTAGTTCTGAATTAAAATTTCCTATTATTACTTTTCTTATTTTTGTAGGTTTTCTTTTGAATGTGTGCGATCAAAAGGTTTTGTGGCTGATGACCATCAGAGTATTGAAAGAGTCGTTTCACTAAATTTGTATATTTTTTTATAAATTTGTGTGATACTTCGTTTTTAGTGGCCTTTTCAATTAAAGAGTTCGGTTCTCGGTTGCAGTGATGCTACATATATACCTCTTACCTGTGAAGGGCCTTTACCTTAAATATAATAATTATTGTCCTTTTAAGAGCAATATTAATAATTTTTCCCAGCTGTAAGGTATTATCCCGCCTTAATAGATGTGTGTGTGTGTGTGTGTGTGTGTGTGTGGACCACCGAAAAAAGATGTGTTCATCATCGTTATATTATAGTTGCAAATACAGGCATATTTTCTTAGATCTAAAAAAACATGTGTAACTCAAGTAAAAATTTGGGTCCATTCAAAATTTATCTTTCCATACACCGAACCACGCTACACGTTTTGCAATGTTTTCCTAAAATATCTCAAAGAATATCTTGTATTCAAATGAAAGAACGTAGTTGGAAGTTTACTTTAATTTACTTTAACTATTAAAGATTACGATGGTCGGTAGAATTTTTCATCATAAATTATACAGCATTCAGATTGGTAAAATGGAGTCCAGTACCCTAAAGGCTAGCAGGAGCCAACTGGACAACTTTCACTTTATTTCCAAGTAAGCCCCAGAGTTCAGCTTTTGCTCTTCGGGAGCATCTTGGTGGTTGTGATTTTGCAGACCCTCATCAAATGATTAAGGGGCCAGGATCATTTCACTTTTGACCAAGAACACAGGGTGAATGATCCGGATCCAGTGAGCATTCTATGCCATGTGTTCTGGAATAAGAGTTGGATAGTCTCCAATTCTTCAGCAAGGAGTGAGGGTGCTCGACCTGGCACGCGCTCTCGAAGTTGCAACTAGGAATGACCTATTGGATAGAGATATCACATCGGCTTCCTAGGGCGTGGGTGCACGCTACATATCATCCAAAGTGCTTTGATCCACCATCATGTAGGTGCCCCTGTAGGCTAGTAGGTAGTGTACTAGCTTGTAAATATAGGGGTTGTGGTTCGATTCCCAACGAAGACCTTGGTTTTTTTTCACTACAAAAATAAAAATTGACTGTCTGTGGGGCTGCTCAGCGATGAAGGCATAGTCACTGGTCGCTGTGCTGTCTTATATACGGCAGTTAATTTCCGACTATCCTTTAACTTTCACCACCTGTTTCATCTATTCTCTATCCCTTTCCTAAAGAATGTAGCACGGTACTTAACTAAATAGGCATTTTTGCTGCCTGAGTGCTACTTCTCTTTAAAACAAAAAAACCTTGTTATGGCCACATGGCTAGTTAACGATGTAAATCTTATCACGTAATCCAGATTGCTCTATGAATGCCGAACTTTACTTAACCAGATAGTGAGACGTTCCAGCTATAACCACTTTTTAGTACCGAGGCAGATTAAGGGATAAGAGCAATTACTTTCTGTCGCACGGAAAAATTTTGAAATTTGTACTTTGTTATTTTGAAATTTTGTAAATTCGCGTACTTAAGCTGCCAAAAAAGCAATTAAATAATAATTTCTGCTCCTAAAAACGCCTTACATAATGCGGATAAACACTTTTTTATTTATTTTTTTTTTTCTACAACATCCATTTACAATAACCTTCATATGTTTCTTTCTAAAAGTTTTACCATAGGGTCGGTAAGCAGTTCTCATTGAATTTAGATTCCATAAAGAAGTATGCGTAAAAATTCAAGCTGAAGGAAACCCGTAAAACGCGAAACATAATTAAAAATCGAAGCACGTAGGACTTACTAAATCGTTTTCAATTTTTTAGTTCAGAGATTTAGGATTATAGAAATTTTGTAAAAAAAGACAATAGCAAATAATACCAAACTAGGTTAGGTTTCATAGACAGCAAGCATCTTTTTAATGGTGCCTTTCAAAAAAGTGAAAGAATTATACATTCATTAAACAATTTTCTTTTAATTGGGAAACCAAAAATTTGTAAAAAAAATAGCGTTTTTAAGAAATTCTATTTCTTTTGTCGCATAAATGACATTTTTTAAGTGTAATTTATATAGGAAGCTAGCTGAAGAAAATACAGTAAAAAGTTTGTAAATAATGTTTAGTATTTCGAAAATAGTTTTGAACTTTCCTTTAATGCAGTAAAAATTAAAAAAAATTTGATGGAAACAGAAGATGGTAAACTTGACAAAAAATTTACGTGTCGTACTTTGTGACTGAAGTGTCCTAATATTGTGCCGCTCCAAAAGATCTAGAAAGCTTAAATTTTAGTACCTACTAATGCTCCCATCTTATCACATACAAATTTGCTTTAGCTAAATCAAATTGATTTTACTTTCTACTTAATAGATATAGCAAGGGCGCTACATTTATTAAAGTAAATCAATTTTCTATAAATTAACTATTTAACGACACAGTGTAACAGCTCTATTCTGAAAAGCAAAAGCGAACATTTTCTTTTATTTTTCTTCATTATCTGCTTCTAACTCAGATTCTCCGTAAATGCCGTAGTAGTTTTGCAAAGATAGATATTAAATATTTTTATAATCTCAGAATGGCTTCTACATAAAATTGCCCCTTTAAGATCGCAGTATTTTTACATAACATTGTTATAAGTTAATATACCCATATTAATATCTTTTTCTTTAAATGTAAAATAAATAACTTGGAATAAAACTTAAAAAAACAGGTAAATAACAAATTTAAAAACATTCGTACAAATTTTTGTTACAAACTATGTAAAATATCTGCAGTTAATCGCTAAATTCAAACCCTAGAACTACTATAGCCGCCAAATCTGGCAGCACTTTATTAGATAACAGCAGTATGCTGCTTCTTAAAGATTTTTCTCCATATTTACATTTCTCTGCTAATTATTATAACCATAATCGTTCACATTATTGTTTTTGTCATAATAAACAGACAGACAGTCAAATAAAAAAATTTTAGTAGTTAACTATTTAAATTTTAACTGCTGCTGCTGTTACTTTTATTATATTTTATTATATTATTCTTTTATGTTGTTGTTGTTGTTGATGATGTTTTAATGTTGCTGCTTTTTACTTTTTAATGATGCTAATATGAATGTGCGTTTCTGTGTGCATTTTCTTGGCCAGGCAAATGTGTGTGGTTTATTTTACTGTTGGATATTTTTATTATACTTTTCTCTTGGTTTTACTTTGCATCAGGGTTGGGGAACTGGTTTTCAAAGGTATGTTAAAACTATTTGATTTGATTTTGTAGAAGCAAAAGTTAGAATGCAATTCGCTCCGTATATGAAATAAAGAAGAATCACAGAAGGAGAAATTATACAAACATTTTCTGTGTTAGCATACGTATTATATTATATAGACGTTTATACACATAAAATCAAATTTTCCTTGAAAAATCTTTTAAAGTTAAGAAAATTGCTTTACTTATATTAAATACACTAATAATTGATATTGTTATTGTTTTAATTATATTAAATATATATTTTTGGTTACATTATTAGTCTAAAGAAAAGTCTTCATTTTTCAAACGATTTAAAAAATAAAAGTTATCATCTAATCTTATTTATTATTATCATCTAATCTTATTTGTTCACCATTTTTATAAATATTATGTTTTAGTCATTACAATTTTTCTTGATTGACAACAGATTTTGACAGCTCTAATTTCAATTAACATATAGACAGCATATGACAACTATCACATATGGTGTGTGTCAACAATATTAAATATGGTATTTTGTAAAATAAACATCTGTTGAAATCGGGTCAGACGATCACAGAGGATCTGTACCGAAAATAATTGATTCATTTAAAGAGAGCAACCAATGAAAAACGATCAGACAGGAGGTCATATTCTTCTATCATGACATTGCATATTTTTCCATCATGTTGCAAGACGGGTTAAAACATGTGCATGGGATATTTTGGCTCACCCTCCTTCTAGCCCCCACCTTGTCTCTTCTGACTAACATTTGTTTCGTTCGATGCAGAACGCTTTTAGTGGCATATGCTTTACTTCAAAACGGGGTGTAAAATTTGCATAATTCATTTTTTATCTCGAAACCGAATCAGTTCTTTTGGCGCAGAATCCATATGCCACCGGAAAGATGGCAAAAATTATTGGCCAACGATGGACAATAATGGCCAACGATGGACAATAATTTTAATAATGTGTCAACTCATTTTGTTATTATAATAAATGTATTTTTCAAGCAAAAAATCGACATTAATAACTTGTATACCTATTTTAAACATTAAAATGTTTATTCATATTTCAATGACTTAAATCTACGACATTTCATTTTTTTCTACTACTCAATCTTAACAAGATTTTTAAAATCTATTAATATATTTAGTTTAAGCTTAACCAGTCTTAATCGTTTGTAATGAAAAAAAAGAGTATTGACACCGCCCAACATTCTGCTGCGTTCGTAACGGCCAAAAGGATACTTTACTGTATACTTACATACAGAACTATTCGAATATCGATAAGTTCTTTGTAATCAAACTTTAAGTCGGCAAGCAATGATTGGAGGATACCATCCGCAAAGTAGTTCGTCAAGTGATTAAAAAGCCTTATCCAAAATTACGAGAGTATTTGCAGATTTCAACGGAAGTAAAAATTGTGGCTCTTGAGGAGAAGAACGAAATTTTATGAAAACGTAACCACATACAGTTGCTTTCTATTTCTTTCTTCTTTTTCCATGCACTATATATGTTTCCTTCAGGGGTACAAAGAGATCAGTGTGATGAGCTAAATCCGCCATGTCTATCTTCATGCTTTTGAGTCACCTGTGAATTCGATTAAAACTACATACAAGAATTAGGGTCTTAAAAATTTATACGTTAGAGTAATAAAAAAAAATAAATGCTTTTAATGTTTAGAAAAACAAATAACATCATATTACAACTTGAACAAATTTTAATATGTACTAAATAATACAAGGTTGAGTAGTGTTCTTTTTTTCAAATACTTATGCCCTAAAAGAGTTTCTAAAATTGTTATTCAAAATATTGGCCTCCTCACTCCGAAACAACCAAAAGGTAATATGTTTACTGTTTGACCAAATCGTAGTATATTTTTTATCAAGGCGAATGCAGCATTTAGGTGTCGTTTAACAATGAATTTTATTTTCTATTGAAAGGAGAAGACTAACCATAGGTGCATTAAACATGAAGAAGAAAGTAAATAGAAATTCATAGTCATGTCATTTTTCTACAGTGTTTGTTTTTTTTTTAAATTTTAATTGCACTAACATTACCATCCCTGGTTTTAATGTTACATCGGCGCGTATTTTTATTTAAGGTTTGCTTTTTTTAAGTCAATTCTATTAAGCACAACTCAGCTGAACTGAACTTGAGGTAGTGCTCTTTCTCTTGCTCGCCGGTTTAAGCTCCGTCTGTCTGATTAGTTTCTTGATTCAGCCATAATATATTAGAGCATTAAACGGAACGTACGGCCACAGTTGCGGAAGCTGCGTAAAAATTATCGTTTTTTACGTGTTCTTTTTTTGACAGTGTGTTTCTTTTTAACAGTTTTAATTCTCCTGTGTGTTTATGTGTGTTTTTTGTTTTCATAACTAAAAAAAAATAAATATTTAAATTTCATTTTAGTTTCGCTCCTGTTTTGTTGTTTTATTAAAAACAAAAATATGCTGTGATTTTTTATTTTTGTAAAAATATAAAAAGAAATTTAAGTTATTTTTTTTGTAAACAAATACTAAATTTAACAGAGAAATCGTTGGTAAAAAATAAGAATAATAAATATGTAACAAAAAAAAGTAACTTTCATTTTTAAAAATGAAAGAAATATAAAAATGGAGATGAATAATAAACTTTTTGTTGCAGTCGATTAAAAACACACAATTTCATATTATTTGAAATATGGACAACATACATAAGTGATTTGAAATACATTTTGAAGAAAGAATATTTAAAACTTGTATTTTAATATAAAAAACTAAAAGATTTTTATTTACTAATTGCAGTTCAAAATTATTCTCTTGATAAACGTTAGTTTTTTTAAAGTCTGCCAGTCGAATTTAATTATCACTATGATTGAGGATTGTAAGGATAATTGTTACCGCAAGGTATTTCTTAGTATTTTCAAGGTTAGTTGTGTTTTTATTTTATATTCCTTATTACACAATTGAGCCGTTTTCCTTGAAAGCAGTGTAAGTCCATTTTATATATCATGGAGATAAGGATTGAATATTTAAATATTTTGAGAGAATATTGTTTTAAGTTAATTAGCTAATTTTTTGTAATTTTCTTTTTAATACCTCATCAACTAATTAAATTTTATAGCCTGATAATAGCAAATGGACTGACACCACTTTCAAAGTCAACATGATATTATATAGAAATTTTTATAAAATATTTTTGTGTCAGCGTTTTCAGGTGATGATATATTTGTTTTTTCTTTCTTTCAATAATGAGAAAGCTATTGAAACTGTTGAAGGAATAAAGGGTTATAAAGGTTTTTACAGAGTTATTGGACTTTAAAATAGAATAAAACAAAAAAGGCTGCTTTTTATAAATGGACGTGGAATTCACTTTAATCGAAAGCTAATCTTCTGACATTATATTTTAAATATGACTTCTGGCATATGATCACTGCGGCTTTCTCGGACGTAGTGTAATCTGGAGGTCCCATTTTCGATAACGTTTTACAACATTTGTGCCCGTGTGTCGGCAATAACGCGACAAATGTTCTCTTTCAAATGGTCATGCGTGATAAGATTTACGTCAGTACCTAGCTCTGTAAGCCACAACCTGACGGTGGATCATATCACTGTGGATAAAATTAGCGTCACCCTCGCCCTAGGAAGCCTTCAGTCACTCCTAGTTACAACTTCGAGAGTTTGGAGAAGGCCACCGCCCCTATTCCTTGCTGAAGAGTTGGAGACTATCCAACTCCTGGTCCAGAAAGCATGAAGCTTAACAAAATTTAAGAACACAACCATTCATTCTGTTCACCGTGAATGATTTGACCCACACAACTCAAACGAGGGCCTCGAAATCACAACCACCACGATACTGCCGAAAAGCCAACATCAATAATCAGTCAGAGAACAGCTAAAAGGCTAAAAAACCAAAAAGCTGAACTACTGATTCCCGTGGAAATAAAATGGAATTGTCCAATTGACTCCTGCTAGCCTTTTAGGAGACTGGGCTCCCTTTTACTCCCGGTGAGATTTCATCATCATTAAATGGTCAATCGTTTCGGGCTTATCGGCGTAGATTAGCGACACAGAAAGAGATCTAATGACGATAAATCACACGATCTTAGAAGCCAACATACGGGCCGGAAACGTAAACCTAAGCGGTTACCAAACGTTTCCTTCAATAAATAAATTGTCGTACGAGCTGTGTGGAATGTTGCACCATCCTGTCGGAAACATCATAGTTGTTCCATTGATAAACGAAAAAGCTAGTACTCATCGCCCTATAGAGGTTAACAACATCATTTTTAAAGAAGTACGGACAAATAATTTCACTAGCTCATAAAGCACACCAAACAGTAAAGTCAATGCTAGTTTTGTTTATTGACGTATTCACCCAAACAAAAAAGAGCTACATCGCAATACAAACTTTACTTATGAAAATACGGAATTTGAAAGCGTTGCTCAGGCCCCACTCTATTCATGCTGAAATAGCCGCCAGTAAACAAAGTGTTGCCAAGTTAAAGTTCTATACCTGTATAAAAAACGCTCGATATATCCATAATATAGATACATTTTTAAAATGTGATTGAGCTTTTCCCCTGGAAATATTTTCCCTTTGCCTTAGCTTTCTATCATGAAAATTACACCAAAATATGTTTACGTCAGAAAATTTCTCTCAGTGTGAATGAATTATTTCGTCGAACTGTAGTTTTCCCTTTGATTTGTTTGTTTTTATTTTTGTATACATCACGGAAGTGTTTTTCATTTTTTAATTAAAATATATAAATTGTTAACTGTATCTATATAACAAGTAGTTAGATATAGTTTGAAAACAGTTGGATACTGCCCTGCCATATTTCTTCTTATCCAAAAGTTATTATTTCGTTTCTAAAAATTTTGTATTTTTTAAAATTTATATTAAAACAATTTGGAAAAAGCTTAATCTTCTTATTTAGATTCAGGGTGCGCTGATAGCTTAATTTCTTTTGAACGTTTGTCAATAGAGGGCAATGGAGGGTTTTGATCAGCGATTAGTTTTTCTTTGTTAAACGAACGAAGAACAAAATGTAAATAGGAATTTCTAAATTTTTTATTATTAATTTCTGTAATTAGAAGTCTCTACGGAACATTCTTAATCATTGTTCAAAAAATATCTAGAAGAGTGAAAAAAGTTAATTTTCCCCAAAAGAAAATCTCTGGTTTTAATTTGTGTTGTATATTTCTTTGAACCGTTTCCTGTCTATTAATGATCATTATGTATGTGGATTTGTTTTGTTATAAAAAGCATATGTAGGTCCTTTATTTCCTTACAGAAGTTAGGGGCTTCTTTTAGCAATACCAAGCCGCTATTCAGCCGTTAGAATTTCCAGCGATTTGAGAGACGGGCCCTTGAATTTTCACCAAAGTCAGCTATAATGGCCCATGATGCCCCTGTCGTGGGAGTTTTGCAGTAGCCACGATAAAGGCTTCCGTATGCTACAACAGAAGATGTGTTGGTTAAGTACAGAAAAAGCTTATTCTTCTTATTTACATTCAGTATACTTTGATAGCTTAATTTATTTTAAATATCTCTTCAATGAAGAGAACAAATATTTCGCGGGAAATTAAAGATACCAAATTTTCCTACACGGAAAATGAAAATTTAATGGGGACATAAATTTAAAGTTTTATTCACGATTTGAAAACTTTTTTTAAAGCTGTAAATAGATGAAAAGTTTATACAGATTGTATTCAATGGAATAATTTAACTTTTTGTTGTCATATTTATTGTAGTTTTAAATTATCAGATTGCTTTAACGTTAACTTCATGTTTATATATTTTCTTTTATAATTTTTTTTTGTTTTTTGTAAAATTTAAATGAAAAACGTAAAAGGGAAATAATTAATAATTTATTGGAATCATTTTCAATTTAAGCAATTTTAATTCGTGCTTGATTCCTTTAAATAAATATTTCATGATATTGTCACAAAATATTCATTAAAAAAAATATTTGTAAAAAACAAATATTTTATGATATTCTCATAAAACATCTGTTTAAATATAAATATTTGAAATGATTGAAAATAAACAATGTTTTTGTTGTTTTGAAATGTTTTGCTGTGTTTGTGTAGAAATGCTTTTGAGTCTTGCTGTCTATGCTATGCTGATTTTATGAAAATTCTCATTGAATCAGTTTGGCTTTGGATATAAGACTCTTAGGTTTTCTATACAATAGAAGGAAATTGCAATATGAGTATGTGCTCCCCCGCAGTAATACATTTCAAATATTTATATTTGAATAGATGTTTTATGAGAATATCATAAAATACTTAATTTTTAATAAATATTTTTTAAAGGAATCAAGCACGAATTAAAATTGCTTAAAGTAAAAGGGAAATTTTAAACAAAAAATTAGTAAAAGTAACGTTCGTTCTCTCAAGTCGTGGAACAAACTCCAATTAGGAGAACCTATAGATAACATTTGAAATAAAAGTTTGACAGCTTCTAACGTTTCTGACGTCAATTTTAATTTAGTGACTGTGAATTTCTAATTAAATCGTTTTTTTCATTTAGATTATTTTTATTACTTTTGTTTTTTTAACATTAAAATAAGACCAACTGGCAACTATTAAATGCTGTAGAGATGCAGTGTTTACTAAATATCGCAGCCCAAAATCGGCACCAGTTAACTGTTGTGAACGCAATTAGTTTTTATTTTTTAGTTAAACTGAATATTCGAAAATGTTAATGATTTCGAATGCCATTTCTAATAGTAATTTTTCGACTGTAATAATTTGCTAGAATTTCGCACATTCACTTTTGTCCTCTTCTACTACTATTAAAACTGTACATTTGCATGAATTTTGGGACACCCATTACAAACTCCTGCAGTTCGCACTAAAAGTATCGATACCAAAGGAATTGTTTAGTTTTTTTTTCTATTTAATAGCTTCGTGTGTTATAAAAAATAAAATAAACTTGATTATAAAATTTTAAATCTAATTGCTTTTTTCTATTAACATGGGAAAAAGTAACTATTTCCATGTAAGAAGAAGAAACAAACAAACAAACAATCAAACGTAATTTTTCAAAGGAAATCGGCAAGTTCAATGAATCAATCTGCTGGTGTCTGTGCAAAATTTAATTTCAAATCACCAACAGTCACACACTCATACTTTTCATTCTTTTATTACTCAAACGTTCTATATGGATTTGTGAGTGAGTGAGTACCGAGTGTTAATGACTTTCAGTAATTTGTTTTTAATTCTATTAAATTGCACTTGAATTTTTATTATGTTTCGTTTTTCCTTTAACTTCTGTTTTGTTTTTTTTTTGTTCTTGCATTGAAGACCTAAAGAAACGTGTTTAAATGATTTATTTATTTAGTTTTTTTTTTATTGGCTGTATGTACAGAGAAACTAATAATAATTCATACTACTTCTTAGATATTGGTTGATGTTTGTTTCGAAATTGTGATAATAAAGTGATATAGATTTGTGAATAAAAGAGCTTATTAATATATTAGAGCCGATCTTTTTGTTTCCTTCATGAAGTTATCTATTTTGCATTATCCAAAATAGTTTTCTTTAAGCTCGTTACTATTTATCCCTTCATATCTAAGTTTTTTAAATTTCAAAACGACAAGTAGGTTCGTTGTCTAAAAGGTTTTTATAATAAAATTGCCTGCTCAATAAACTTGCCGATTGTTTTAAATTTTAGGCCGTAGCTGCATCAGCTTTAGAAATGCAATATAAATCACATTTTCAATTAAAAAAAAGTCAGCTGTTATTAATTTGTGTTGCTATGAATTTAAAATGGATGACTTGGTTTAAGCATATTCCAAAAAAAAAACCGGTGATCAAATCCTGGTACATACACGTTAGTGTATGGTTTAAAATGAAGAAATGAACGTTTTACGTTTCGAGAATTAAATTCCTTAGAATTTTCTGCAATATAATGTAAAAAGATCCGGAACACATTCGGGGTATTTTGACATTAAACATCCTTTGTAGCATGAGCTGAAAGAAAGATATTGCCATGATTATTTTTCCAAGAACGTGCTTGAATAGAAAGTTAATCACTATCCCACCACCTGTGTTAACTTAATAAGCTGCTGCTGTGTACGTGATTAAGTTGATACGAATGAATTTAGTACCATCAGAAGATAACAATAATAAGAGCTTTCAGCACTTAACGCAACATATTCAATTTTCTTTGATTTTTAAACATTTTTTTTGCATAACAAAGAACGAAAATGAATAAAAAGCATAAAACAAATACTCGGGCTAATAAGAACCCTCCAAATTACCGTTCTGTTTTGAATTATAGAGTGATCATTTCAGTGCATGGCGTTTCAATTCAAAAATATTTTCAAACCTAACCGAATAAACACAATTTAAACTTCAAAGTGTTTTAGAAATAGTAAGTCTAATTTCAGGCTGCTTCTATTGTTTCCCATAAAGAAAGAAAAATTTGATATGTGCGAAGAGAACACTAAAGATGGCAAACGGCCTAAACCGGTTTGTTCACAAACCAAATTTGACGAGGGCTGACGGAAAACCGTACCCAAATAAAAGAAAAATCTCTTTCAAAATCACTCTTTTAAGAAAATTTAAACCTAATTTACACTCAATTAAGACTAATCAGTCGAGAGATTATTTTTTGAAATCAAGCCAAGAATTTCTAAAAAGTAAAACGAAGTAAAACGAATCCATTTACGAGGTTAATTAAAGCTAACACTTAAAATTTTGGGGCTTGGTAAATTCAATCTTGTATCAGTAGTTTTAAACTTGATTTAACAGTTGATATAATCTCTAATTATACAAATATGTTTGCTGGTTAGACCCAATAATATATTCTTGATGTTCTACACACGAAAACTTATTACTCGCAAAGCCTCAAAGTTTTTTTTTTAGCGATTAAGCAGTAAATATCCCACTCTATAACCTCCTTACGCTTTTTACCATCAGATTCAAACCGAAGATGGAATATAACTCTAGTGTATGAAACGATAATTCAAATTTTATTTTGCACCTACTCGATTGCACACAGAAGAGGAAAAAGAAGCTCATCGGTAGCAGTAAACTACCCAACTTTATTGACTCATTTGATTAATTTTCTCCTTATTGCAATAGAATAGATCCTAAAAATATAAGGGCGCTTTTTTCGGTTCCCTTGCTATTAGATGCCTTTGAAGAAAATGCAAGGTTACCTATAGCAGTGCTTTATCTTGTCACCTTTTTAAGTCTTAATACTCCAAAGGCGATTCTCGGTGCAATTTAATATTCAGTTGCGCTACCTTTAAACATTATTACAATCCGTTTTTTATTTATTTTTTTTTTTTTTTTTTTTTTGCTTTGGGTTTGTAGCCCATAATTTCAGAAAAGGTAGCAAACAAAAAAATTCACTCTTTAATTTTCTTTATAAAAATCGTTGTTAGTTCAAGATAATTTTATTTCTTCACACTTGTAGCTGAAACACTAGGCAATTCTTGTTAATCCGGAAGCTAATAAAGGAAAAAAAATAACAGTCTGTGATTCGACAATTGAGTTTTTAGTGATGATGATGGCAATAACCCAAGAAAACTTTTTTCTGTTGCTTTAATTCAATAAGACTTTCAAACGATTTTTTAATGATTCGTTTATCTGTTTTTATATTTTCTGGGTTTGATCAGCGATTAGTTTTTCTTTGTTAAACGAACGAAGAACAAAATGTAAAGGGGAATTTTTAAATTTGTTATTATTAATTTCTGTAATTCGAAGTCTCTGCGAAAGAAAGAAACTTTTTCCTAAACATCCTTAATCATTGTTTAAAAAAATATCTAGAAGAGTGAAAAAGTAAAATTTCCACGGAAGAAAATCGTTTGTCACATATTTTTGAACCGTTTATTATTCTTATTATTAAAAATTAATGATCATTATGCTTGTGGATTTGAATTGTTATAAAAAGCATACATAGGTCCTTTATTTATTTTCTTACAGAAGTCAGGGGCTTCTGTAAGAAAAAAGCGGCAAGACCACGCCGCTTTTCAGCCGTGAAAATTCTTAGCGGATTAGTGAGACGGGCTCTTAAAATTTCACCAAAGTCAGCTATTATATAGTGGCCTATGATGCCGCTGTTGTAGCAGATATGGGAGTTTCGCAGTAGCCACGATAAAGGCTCCTGTATGCTACAACAGAAGATGTGTTGACTAAAGAGTCGTCGATAATTAGAATACAAAAGTTAAGATGGATGGCAAAAAGTGTTAATAATAATTAGAAAAGTAAACCACGTGTTGTATAGTTTGGTAAGATCATCGGAGTAGGGGTATTTATAGTTAAATAAGGCAATTCAGTTTCTAATCTTGACGCAGCGTATTAATAAAGAGAATGAAAACACTATTTTTTTATTTTCGTTAAAAAGGTATAAAATCGTTTCTTTAAGTCTCCCCGGAGGAGCCGGAGTGTATTTTGGTTTGAACTACCGCATGTTTTTAAAAACAACCAAGTATACCACAAAAGAGTCCACCCGGGGGCACATTGATATGCTTGACGAAAATCCGCCGTCATTACATGTTTCTTCGGGGGTAAAAGGAAGCCCAGTCCCCTTCAAGGCTAGCAAGAGCCAACCGGACGATACACAATATTTCCACGGGAATCAGTAAAGCCCCAGAGTTCAGCTATTTGTCTCTTTAGCCTTTTAGCTATTCTCTGACTGATTATAGAGGTCGGGAGTATCGTGGTGGTTGTGGTTTCAAGGCCCTCGTTTTAGTTGTCGGGGTCGGGTCATTCACAATGAACACAATGAATGGTCCAAGTCCAGTGAGCATGAATGCCGTCGTGTTCTTATATTATATTATTATCATGCGTTCTGGACCAAGAATTGGATAGTATCCAACTCTGCACCAAGGAGTAGGGGCGTTGGCCTACTCCGAGCTCTTGAAGTTCCATCTAGGAGTAACCGGAGGATATACGTATCTGAAGGCCTTTTAGGGCGAGGATGATGCTACACTTCATTCACAGTGGTATGATCCATCATCTGGTTCACACAGCTAGGTACAGATGTAAATCTTATCATGCATACCACAGAAAAGTAAAATACAAAATCAACCCCTGCACTTGAAGTGGAAAAAGCATAACACTATAAATACTTTAAGAGAAACTCCACTTCCTTTCCATTAGCCAGTGTTTTAAATTGTAATTGTTAAAAAATTAAAATAAATTCTCCAAAAATTATTTTTCATCTTATCAAAGTGGCAAGTGCAGTGACAAAAATTTATTTTATATTTTTGGCGGTTTTCAACTGCTCTCCCACAATTTGTGCCTTATTCTACTAACACATATTTGCACATATATTTTTTAAAAATAACTGAATTTTTTAAGCATTAAAATTCACAAGATATCACCAAAATTACATTATTGAAATAACTAGAAAATAAAGCATAATTTTAATTATAAAAATAAATAAATACATCAATTAAGATTATTGAGAAAAGGCTAAAAATTATGAGTTGAAACCCGGTTTTACCCATCATTTTTTTTGGGTTTTGACATACCCATAATATTCTTCTAATTTTTTCTATCAACTTAAAAACACTATTTTTTTTTTAATTTAAAAAAAAGATAAACTAAATTAGAAATGGAACGTTGCTATATTGTTCACTAATTTTCGGTGCGATATAACGCTTCTTTATTGTTGCGTATTGTGTTGCTATGCCAAAGTACTTTTCTTTTTGTTTGTTTTAATATTTTTGTTTAGCCCATATCATGTTCAAATAGTCCATGCTCATCTTTTATACTAATCATTAACATCACGTAGGCTACGTTTTATAATTTTATATTTTAATTTTTCTCTCTAAAAACTCAAGGTAATTTCATAATTTATTTTTAGACATTTCTAGCAATTTTATTATCTAAGAACAACGTGACTATCTTGATTTAAGAAGAATTAAAATCTTTGCACGGATTTTTATTTTTATCGCACGTTTTTTATTTCAAACTAAAAAAAATCGCTCAAAACTGATTTTAGATAACGGTACATCTACAGCAAATAACATAGATTTTAAGATTTACAAATCACTATTCTTCAATTTGCAGTGTCAATGTCAAATTAACTGCGTAAAACCAGTGGTGTAATCAGAAAAATAATTTAGATTTGATATGCGTTTTAAAATAATCTTTTCAGACATTATTTAAATCGATTTAAGAAAGCCCGATTTAATATTTTTTTTTGTTTTTTAAAGTAAATTTAGATGATTTAGTAGGATTTTTTAAACGTCTATCTATTTATGATCCTTAGCTAGAGTATACTTATTATCTAGAGCAGTGATTCTCAACCACTGTGCCGCGGCACTTTTGTGTGCCGCCAAATTTTAAAAGTATGCCGCCAAATTTTGCAAATATATAATAATGTTAATATTATTAAATTATATTATTTAAAAAGAAAAATATTTTAAACATGAATATATATTTAAATCCACAAAAAAATAAATTATTTTATTATTTGCTTTGCATCGCGCTTTTTCTTAGTGACACATTATGATGAAGCGGCGTGCATAGCAATAGGAATATGTCTTAAGTCGGCGCACACTTGCCACTTCTGCGTACAAAACGTGTTGTTTTAGTGATAGTTGAGATTCACAAAGTCTTGCATAGTAGTTACTGCACTTTTTCTTTCGTTAAAACTGGCAAATGTATGCGATTCGGTTTAATATTAACATATTTGCTACAGTGTCAATTTATAAATTTTTAACTTTGCAGTACACCTATTTCCCGATTTACACGGTACTTGTTTTACACCTTTTCGCTTTTACACGGTTTTCCAAATAAGTTTTTTGTTTTTTGTTTTTATCGCACTCTACTTAATACTACTGTGATTGAACACGTGCGCTGTGCACACATCTCACGCGGAATCCCGAGATTATGTGCTGACTTGCTGAACACGCACACTGTGTCTGTATTTCTTCACATAAAATTTATGTTTTATCTACGGAAAATTGTATTTGAGTGAAAGTTTCACAATTTCAGAAAGGTGTAATTTTTCATATTCATAAATTACAAGTGAGTAATATTTGAACCATTTTTTTAAATGTTTCGACAATATTATTTTTATTTTATCAGAAAATGGATCAATGGTTAAAAAGAAGAACGTTTAATGATGATAATAGTGATAATGATAACGTTAGGGACCGAGTTAATGAGCCAACCCTCGGCACAAATAAAAGTACTTCTTGCTCAAACAAATACGTTATCCATCGGAAATATAATGATGATTTTTTGAAATTTGGATTTGCCTCTTCAATGGAAAATGACATAGTTGTACCCGAGTGTGTGTTATGTGGTTTTAAATTATCAAATATGGTTCCTAGCAAACTCCAACGTCACTTGGTGACTAATCATCCTTCGCTTTCAGCAAAAGATAAAAGCTACTTTGAAAGGTATTTATCATCAAAAATTAAGCAAGTAAAAGTTTTTGAAAAACAAGTATGTGTGTCTGAAAAGGCTAAAGTAGCTTCTTACGAAATAGCTGAATTGATTGCTGTTAACTTAAAACCTCACAATTTGGCTGAAGAAATTATATGACCTGCTTGTCGCAAAATTATAAAAACAATGATTGGTGGATCAGCTGATATTGATATTTGCAAAATACCATTTTCAAATGATACAATTCATCGCAGAATTAAAGATATGTCAGAAAATATTAAGCAAAATACCGCAAAAACTCTTGCAAATTCGAATTTTGCTTGTTCTATTTTTCTTTGTGTGCCGCCAAATTTTGAAATCATTAAATATGTGCCGCCACAAAAAAAAAGGTCGAGAATCACTGTTCTAACACATTTCACGCGTTATTTCATTAATTTCATCACAATTATTTTGCTTAAGTTGCTTAAGCGTTTCTGGTTTGTTCGCATAAACAAAAAGTAGTGGCCAATCAACATCATCATTTCTTGAAACAACTTGATGTCGAAAGAGGTTTCGCAGTAATTTTATTGTAATCCCTGGTTGGATGCGATGTGGCACCGTCTTGTTGATACCACATATTACTCAAGCTCAAAGCATGCAGTCGTGGCGTTAAAAAGTTTTCAATCATACCATGATATCGCTCCCCATGCATTCACCAGACTGTCACTTTTAAACGATGGAAAGGTGACTGTTGAATAATTTGAGAGTTTTCCATTCCCCAGAACCGACTATTCTGTTTATTCACATACCCATTCAAATGAAAATGTGCCTTGTCACTTATTATTATTTTTTCATGAAAATCGGGGTTGTCATGGGCGAGCTGTAACATACGGCGGCATAAATGGTCTTGTGCAAAACGCTCTTGTGTCAACTGATTCTTATATAGAAACAAATGCAAAGTTGCTCTTTGAAGACCAAGCTCCTGAGTACGGCGTCGAATTGAGGTTGATAGATTGTTTTGAGAACTTTCTTGAGCACCAGTAATGTTTTCAGTCGATCTTGCAGAACGTTGTGGTCTATGATTGGACCTATGACCTACAGACTCTCTTTGTTCGAAATCATTCACTATACGATAACTATTGCGTTTTGTAGGCACGTTGTTTCTCCCAAAAATTTCACGTAACTTTCTCATCGTCACAGTAATCGATGATTGATTTTGATAAAATGCGATAATGATGGTTTATTGAATATTTTCCCATAATAAATTTGCCACGTGTCTACTTCACGACTGTCAAGACTAATGTTTACCAAAATGGTGGCAAAACAAAGTAGTATACCTTCGCGGCGCACACCCTGTATAATAAATTATTGGTCACATTATACAATCGGTTTTGACGAAAAATTAACTTTCTAAAAAATTTTTATCTTTGTAAAACAATTTTTTTTTTCATTTAATTTAGTTCAGTATTTTGGAGGTTATAAAGGGTTCAAAGTTGAGGCTATTACATTAACAAATAATACACAGTTATAATTTTACAATGTGATAACTAAAATTGTTACTTAAATCTTGAATCGATCAGCAGCCATTCTAGTAAATGAAAAACTCGTGAAAAAATACAACAACCACATAATGTTTGCCGTTGGTCTTATAAGCAAGATCCTAAATTGCATATTTGAGGACATGGAGTTTTTGTTTTGATATTCCAATACATTTTACACAAACATTTAATGTAATAGTATAAAAAATAAATATATTTTAAATTTTGATAAATTCTATTACGTTTTTAACTTCTGCTGAATGTTACAATTGTAAAAGCCTTTGCCTTTCTGTATGAGATCAATGAAACACACATTAATATTCTTTTCGTTTTACGTTTCCTTTATTTTACTTGAATTTATTCCTTCTCTTAATGCTGAAAACATACAGTTAACGGATGTACACAACTCAAATCATGACGGCAAGGACGTTGTTATTTGTCATAAAAATTATTGTTTTTCTTTTTCATTCAATTTAATTGTCTATATAGGAAATTGTGTTATAACTACTTTATTCCTTCTTTATTCATGCAAGCATAATGTTACTAGTTTATCAGTATTTTAGTAATAATAATAATAAAAAAAACATTTAAATGCAAATGTTATTAAAAAAATCGATGTCAAGTCACCTATTTTTCTCTAACATTTATTGTCATCGTAAAAGTTAGATTTCCGTTGACAAAATAGTGAATATTAAATTAAACACAATCATAGAAACAATATAAAGAACATTGGGACAGTGAAAGATGGCTAGGAGAGGCAAATTAAAATTTTCCAATCTTTTTTTTTAAATAAAATTTTAATTAATGCTATTAAATTTTTGTACTATTAAGTGACTTCGTTACTTACGCGCCAGCTTCTGAACTGTATTACTACAGAATGATTAAAATAAAATTTTAATTTCGCTCATAAAAATTAGACAAATTGAACGTATTGGACTTTGTTGGGAAAATCCTCTTAAAAGAGAGCAAACAGTATAAAATTGGCTGATAAGCTTATGGTCACAGTTCTTTTGAATAAGCAACAGAATGTCTTAAGTGACTTCTTCCAAACAAAGTTTATAATTATAGAGCATATAAAGCAAAAGCAAAAAAATCGAAAAGAAGAACAGTTTCTTCGATAGCAAATATATACGATTTTTCTTGTGGATATTACGAAATTTTATTTTACGAAAAGCTTTAAAAAGTTACAGCATCTCTGCATAAAATTTAAAAGAAAGAAAGTTGACTTAATAATAAATTTTATATTTTTGCACGTCAAATTTACTTTCGAATCTCTTAAATTACAAAAATTTCGAAATAAGTGTTTTAAATCCATCTCCTTTATTTACTTTTGAACCACTTTACCAGCTTTAACCGTTTATCTACTTTTTAGCTGACTTATAATATTCCAGCTTTTAATGTTTTTACTGTCAACTCTCTCTTTTTTTCATAATATTTTATTTTTATTCCATTTAGTTTAATATTGCAACATAATAACTAACAATCGTTTTTACCTTTATTTTACATGCAGATGTGTGTGTGTGTTTTTTTTTTTATTTTATTTTAATAACACATTTCTTACTTTTATTTTAATATACGAGTAAGTTTATAAAACCTAACAATGACATCTTTTGTGTTCTTTGTTTATTTGCATTTACTCGTTTATGAGTATTTTGCAATATTCTTGTTATTTCATAATGTTTTCTATAAATTACAGTGGGGCCTTTTGTAAAATATGAACAAAATAACAATATTTTTCAAAAAGTTTTAATACAGCTTGTTATTAAAAGAATTTAAATTAAAATACTTTTTTAAAAAGAAGAAATTTATCGATTATCGTTATATTATGTTTTTCAATAAAAAGTTTCTCTTCTAAAACAAAATAAAACTAACAAATTACAATAAGATAATTCAAATTTTTATTATATTACGAAGAGAAAAGTTCGGCAATTATGATTGAAAAATTATATCTGCCAAATGTCCACCACGACCCCGCAAGCAGATGTCAATTATTTCATCAACGTTTATGATCACTTTTTGGCAAAATGACTGTCCTTTTTCGTTAATCACATCATGGATTTTGAGGTTTTAGGCTGAAATCGATTCGATTGGCTTCGAAATAGACTCTGTCCTTAACATATCGCCACAAAAAGTAATCCAATGGTGTTAAATCACACGATCTCGCTGGCCACTCAACTGCTAATTATCGTGAAATTATGCCATAGGATAATTTGATTTGGAATAAATTGATTGTTTCATTGGCTGCATGACATGTGGCACCGTCCTGTTGAAACCACATGTCAGTGATATCCACGTCGTCAATAACAGATCAAAATTGGGTTGTTAGCATCTTGCGATAGCGTAATCCATAGAACGTTACCGTATTTTCAGCTTCAACTTCGAAAAATAACCCTCCTGACCACATAGCGTACCATATAGTGATACGTTGAGCATGCAAAGACTTCTCAATAATCCTTCTAGGATTTTCAGAAGCCCAAATGCGGCAATTTTGCTAATTGAAGTACCCTGACGAGTGAAAATGGCTTCGTCTGAAAAAATGATATATTTGGAAAAACCAACCGGTTGTTCCTTAATAAATTGAAGGAATCTACGGCGATGTGAATGGTCGGTTGGCTTTAAATTCTGCACCAGTTAACCCTTTTAAGGGTTCAAAGTCAAATTCTTACGCAAAATTCGCCATGTGGTGGTTTTAGATAACCCCAATTGTTGAGAACGTCGGGAAATCGACAAATTTGCATCTGCTTCAAAACTGTGGCTCACGGCAGCGATGTTTTCAGTTTTACGACCCGGTCGAACACGTGTTGGTGTTCGCACATTTTGTATCGTGCCTGTCGACGAAAATTTAACGGTCAAATTCTTAATAGCTGTCTCACAAGGACGATTATGTTGTCCGAAAATATCACGAATTTTACGAAATGTAACCTTAACAGAACCACCATTTTCGTAGTGAATTTTAATTATTTTAATCTAATTTTCGTGCGTTGTTGTTGGTTTTGCCACATTTGAAAATCTAACTTCTTGTTGAAAAACCCGATATAATTCAGGAATGGAAAATGCTATGCTATTGAATTATTTCATTACTTTTTTCTTTAACAAAATCAAATTTTATTACCATTGCTGCCATGACTGGACAATTTCTATCAACTAAAATTTCTTAAAAGAAGTAACCAAATGAGGAAAAAATAACTGAATTTAAAATATATGGTGCCCCTGTAGGCTAGTAGGTAGTGTACTAGCTTGTCAGTATGGGGGTTGTGGGTCCGATTCCCACCGAAGACCTTGGTTTTTTTCACTACAAAAATAAAAATTGACTGTCGGTGGGGCTGCTCAGCGACGAAGGCATAGTCACTGGTCGCTGTGCTGTCTTTATACGGCAGTTAATTTCCGACTATCTTTCTACTTTCACCACCTGTTTCATCTCTTCTCTATCCCTTTCTTAAAGAATGTAGCACGGTACTTAACTAAATAGGCATTGTTGCCTGAAGTGCTACTTCTCTTTAAAAAAAAAAAATATGTTGATCCTTTCGTGGGGACTGTAACTTGTTATATTTTACTTTAAAGGCATGCGGAGACAGCAGGTAAGATGAAAGCGGGCATTTTTATGCGGACTGTGTGAATTTGTTAGTGCCTTCCATATAACTTACACATAAGTTGCATCACTATGGGGTGTCCTTTAAATCCAAAGATTATGTACTTATACTCATAATAGCGGAGATATTGCTACGCACAACTATCTAAAGTTATAGTCTAAAGAATGCCATATACGTGATAATCGCGGTTATATAGAGACACCCTATAATAATTTAATTTAATTAATAATTTAATTTTATCATTTACTGTTGTAGTATCTCTTCTATAAACATAATGAGCGCCTAGATATTATGTTTCCAGAAATTCTTTTTGAAAATATCTACATCAAATTTCTTTTTGCTGTGTCCAGAAATGTAGATAAACAATAGGGTGGGGTAAGCAAATGGTACTGCTTGAATTTTGAGGGAATTATTAAACCTTTGCTTTGTGTACATTTTGTTGTTCGCGTCCTTATTTAAATACAAACAACTACAAAAAGAATATCAAACTGACAAACAAAAACATGGCGCGAAAAAGAGCACCGTTCTGACAGACGAACACACTTTGTAGCGTTTTTAATAATGTTACGTCCGGACTTTTTAGAGATGGTTGTGTTTTTAGATATATAATTTTGAATTTAAGAGGATGTATTGTAGTGTAATCCTTTCTTTACTTTAGTTAAGATCATTAATGATCACTAATGATCATTCACCAAGACAAATTTTTAATGCTGACTTTAATGTCTTTATATGCCCAATAACTATTTAACATTTTCATTTTAAAATTATAAAATTTATGTAGATAAGTTTTTCGTGTATTTTGATTTTTTAACGGTTTTTATTCTGTTGAAGCTCTAGGTTCATGAATTCCTTGGAAATTAAATAAGAATTTTTGTATAAACATTTTTCATAATAAATCGAAATTCTGGTTAGTAATAATTTGTGACATTGTAAAATTAGAAAATACATTTTTATTTTATTTTTCCGTTTAATATTTATATAGTTCAGATTCAATTAATTTAAATCGACATACATATTTTGGTTTACTGTGTATTTTGTAAATGTACTTAAATTTAATTTTCCTCTTAAATACGAGTATGTATGTGAATAAACAAAAGTAAATCATTTAAAAGGAAATAAATAAAATCCAGAGAATTTCAGCATTTCTCCAGAAGAACTCATGCGACTGTTATGGTAAACAATTTATTAATTTTTCCTCTTAAGAGTATTTTAGCAATGTGCTTGTTTTTTTCAAATTAATGTGAAAAATTATTTTAAACGAAATTACTTGTAACAAAAAAAAGTCGTTTATTTTTTTTAAGAATATAGCAAACTTAAATAAATAAAATCTTTAATTGGTGGCACATGGAAGTGTGAATTTTTGTAATCATCATTTTTCGCTTCAGAAGAAAAAGCATACTCGTACTTTCAATACGATCCCCTAAATCTTCAATCTTTATATGATAAAGACAGAGAAAAAGAAAGGGTCTGTTTATCAATGTCGCTGAAGAAATTGCAAAATATTTTTATTATGCTTACAAATCTCAGACAAACTTTCAATTAGTTTTCTATTAAAATTCATTATAAACCAGCTAAAAGCAAGTTGAACTCATAATTGTACCGCGCCATGTATAAAGTACCTTCAAATTAATAAAAACTATGTTTTTTATTATTTATTTTTGAAGTGTTGTCTGCCTATAACGGCTTAAAATGTAGTGCGTCAAAACATTCTTTTAAGCTTATATTTTATTTTTTTTACTTCATTATAGAGGGCCAATAATAATTTGCGGTTTTTTGACAGACATAGTCCCACATACTTTTTATAAATATTATGTAAAAGCACATTGCATTTTATCTTAACTGCATTTAATTAGCAGTAGGCAGTACATTTTTACTGTTAAGTTAATTTGCATTACTAATAAGTTTTTACTGATCACAAAAATTGCAACTTAATTTTCATTCGTTTTCATAGCAAATTTTTTCTGAATACTGCTAAAAAGTAGTAAAGTTTAATTGTCATTATCAATAAATTTTATTAATTACATTACACTAAAATCTTATTGACCACTGCACGTTTACTTCAATTTTTGAAAATACTTTTACAAATTTTTTTGACCACAGTAAAAATATGTGAAATCTATTTTATTTGAAAGTAAATAGATAGTATTTTCTGATAATGCAAACAAAATTTCAGCAAGATTTTTTTTTTATAAAAACATTTCATCAGTCAATGTAATATTTCCCAAAAAACTATAATCAGTTATTATTTTTTTTTTATAAAAAATTTCATGTCATTATAAGTTTTTTACAAAACAGTTTCTATGAAAAAATTTCATGTCATAAAGTTTCTGAAAAAAACTTTCAGCAAAACAAATTTTTCAATAAAAAAAATTTTCATTACACACAATTTTTCTATCAAATTTTGACCATTTATTATTTTATCCATTATTATTATCCATCAGTCATAAATTTTCTATAAAAAAATGTCATCAGTCATAAGTTTTCTAAAAAAAGTTATAGTCAGTCATAAATTTTCTATAAAACATTATTACTGAATAAGATTTCTGTAAAAAAGTATCATGTCATAATTTTTCTATATAAAAATTGTATCAGTTAAAATTTTTCTGTAGAAAGTTTTCATCAGTTATAATTTTATTATATATATCATCACTTTATTATAAAAAAATTTCATCAATCATTATTTCTCTATAAAAAGAATTTCATTAGTTATAATTTATCTATAACAAAATATTATCAGTGCTACAAAAAAAAAAAAAAAATTAAGCCATAATATTTCTACAAAAAATATCAAGTTATGATATGATACTTTAAAAAAATAAAATCATCAGTCATATAATTTTTTATAATAATAAAAATTTACTAGTAATGATAATTGAATAGCCATATCATCAGTAAACATTTTTTATTGACGTAAAAATATTACCTGATCGTGTCTAACGGTTTTAAAGAGTCCTGTTGTAGGTGTTAACTTCATTTTAATTTTTGTAACTTTATTGACTAATTGTGAAACTTTGAACTGTCTGCTTACGGTTTCACATATAGATACCTGCGGTAATCAATAGAATTGTGCCAAATTATTTATTTTAGTTAGAGATCATTTTCTTTGCTTAAATGATCATTTTTTATGCTTAAATAATCTTGTTTGTTCCATTCGTTTCTTTGTTAATTTTATATCTTTCTAATTGAATGAACGAAAATATAGTACTCTCTGGTAAATGAGTTGTAGCTAGAATACAAAAAAGTAGCCAAAAATTTGAATAAGAAATCTATGTAAAATGTAAATTTGTTCGAAAATAAATTTGGAGGTTCATTGAAAAAGAAGGTAATTTTGCATATGAAAATGTTATGATTTCATTACAATATATTAAATTAAAACGAGATAAAATCAGCTTATACGAGGTATGATCAAAAAATAACCGTTATTTTCATTTTTTTTAATCCCCCTCAGATGCAATACAATGATGCCAACGTTTTTTTCCAATCCTCGAAACACTTCTGAAACACGCTTTTTAGTATCGCCAACAGCTCCTCTTTCGATTTTTCTCTCATCTCCTCAATCGTAGCAAAACGCTTTCTTTTCATCAGTGTCTTCAGTTTTGGGAAGAGGAAAAAGTCAGCGGAGGCCAGTAAATATGGTGGTTGAGACAGGAGTATGGTTTTGTTTTTAGCCAAAGGCTCACGCACAAGCATCGATGTGTAAGCTGGTGCGTTATCATGGCGCAAAATGCATGATTAGGTTTTCCACAATTCTGTAGGTTTCTGACGAAATGCTTCGCGCATAACTCAAGGTAGTATTCCTTTTTGACCATACAACCTTGTGGCAAGAATTCATAATGCACCACGCCATTGCAATCGAAGAACACAGTGAGCAAAATCTTCACATTTGACCGAACTTGACGTACTTTTTTCGGTCTTTGCTCCTCTGGACGCTTCCATTTGGATGATTGGGCTTTGGTTTCAATGTCATAGTCATACACCCATGTTTCATCACCAATTATGACCTTTTTAAACAAATCTGGATCGTCGTTGACGACGTTCAACAGCTCCTTAGCGATATCCACGCGACGCTTGTTTTTGCTCAAAATTTAGTAATTTTGGAACAGTCTCCGCTGCCGCACGTTTCATGTCTAAACCATCCGTAAAAATTGCTTGGCATGAGCCCAACATCATTAACAGCCTCTCTAATAGTGATTCGACAATTATCCAAAATCATTTTCTTCACTGCTTCAATGTTTTCATAGGTTGTTGACGTGCTCGAGCGACCAGGACGAGCATCGTTATAGACATCTTCTCGGCCTTCCTTAAACCGGTAATACCACACTTGTGTTTTGCTCATTCTAGACACGCCAAACGCCACAGTCAGCATTTCCAATGTCCTTGCACATTCAATTTCATTTTTTACACTTTCTTTGATCCATTTTTTTCGAATAGTAAAAAATCGAAGAGCACACCAAAACACGATTAACCTTTTTATCTGTCGTAAACAAACTGACAATCCAAAATGACTGATATTGTCAACATATATAACAGACATGTGTACCAACATAACAATAAAAAAAATGGGAAAATCGTACATACGTAACACCTGAAATTTGAAAATAACGGTTATTTTATGATCATACCTCAATCATTCATTAATTAACAAATTTCCCTGAATCTTTTACAGTAAAACCCTTTACAAATGAGTAGAAAAAGAAAAACTTGCTGCACTGATGTTCTAAGGCCCAACTATAATATGCATAAGCTGGCAAAAGTTGAACGTAAAGTCTGTCAAATGCTTAAGCAAATAATTTAAGACTTTTAGGTATTTACATGAATATAGCAATTATTATGCACAGTCGCACATTTCGTTTTTTCGTACTTTTGCAAAAAAAAAAAATAATTTCTTTGCAAATAAATGAAATTTTTTAACACAAAGCATTTCACAATTATATTTTGTATACTTAATACTATCCTTATACAAATTTATAATTTTTTTAATAGTTTTAAGAGAATTACGAAAGAAAAATTACACATATATCGCTGTTTGTATTATTTGGGCTAAAAGTACTAAAAATATGCAACTGTGTGCATCATTGAATTTATAAATAATAAAAAATTAAGTTTTGTTGCAAATTGTGGATTAAAAAATGGAAAAGAAATTAAAATGTTTAAAGTCCCTTATGTTATTCAACGTTATCAGGAGTAGTACAAAATAAAGATTCACTTTGTAAAGAAGTAAAAAATATTCAATATAAATGTTTATACCGGCGGGGTGTGAGAGAGCTTTTCAAAAACATCATAGGCTGCAATAGTGCCCATTGCTTTGCCTAATGAAGCTTCCATCCTCTTCAATTCCTTTCAGAAACGTTGCCGTAGTAACTTCCATCTGTATTTGCACTCTGCGACTATAAATATTTCATACCAATATGAAAATGAAAAACGCAAACAAAATTTTTCAAGGTATTACTTACCACTTTTACTGAATTTTTTTCGCTTTCGCCCTCCATTGGAATTTGTTTACTAATGTATCTATAACACAATACAAAATCAACTAATTCCGTACGGAATGTTCGATCAGTTTCGTACTCTGCTTAAGCAAATGGCATTTGACGAAACTTGACGAAAATTTTTGTTAAGTACATTACAATTTGCCACATTAGGTATTTGCACAGTTGCTAAAGTTGCCTTAAGCCAGCATATGCATAATATAGTTGGGCCTCTAGTTGTCTACGATAAAACTTCTCATTTGGGGAATTTTTTGCATTTTACTTTACGTTTAATTTACTTATTAATGATTATTTATTTCTGTGAATTTTTTGGTTTTTTGTAGAATATTTTTTTGAATGAAAGAACACAAAATAACTCATTACTATAGATACGTAGATGACACTATATGCACGCTCGAACAAGACAACAGCGAACAAATCCTAGGAAACTTAAACACAATTCGTAATAACATTACATACACAATGGAAAAAGAACAAGACAGAAATTAACATTATATTGACATCACTATAACACGAGGAACTGACTGTTTAACATTTGACATTTATGGAAAACTAACTACGACGGACACTACCATCTACATCACCGCGTACCACCCTACCCAACATAAACTAGCGGCATTTAGACATATGATACACAGCCTTAAGATAATGCCACTTACTCCTGATAAGTATTTCCTTGTTGTTCATATCTGGAGTAAGTGGGATTGTCTTATCTCGACACAATTTACACCATAGCTAAAACTGACGGCTAGAAGCCCACTACCATCAATAAACTTCTTAGACAATACAACACTAAAAATAGGAATAAAGAAGACAACGAGACAATCGATACAGCATGACGACACACTTGTACTTACACAGGACCTTTTGCATAAAGAAGAAATACGCACAGCATTAAAAACCGGCAACACTCTGAGACATAATCTCAGAACAACGACAGAACAACAACTGACAAATTTAGTTTCGTTTGGAGTATGCAGACTTACTTGTACCTGAAAACATACTTATAGAGAACAAACTGGACGAACACTAAAAACAAGATTTACAGAACACATACGCTCATACAAACGGAAAAGAGAAGACTCCAACTTTACATTATACCTAGACACTCGCGGACACACATCAAGGGAAATGATGAATTACTACATCCAAGCAAAAAACGACGATGACTAGACATTCTTGAAAACATGGAAATTTAGAAAACAAAAACATTTAATAGTGACATTATAAATGAGTTCGTAAACTCAGATACAATTTTTACACCACTAAAACTACTCATACCCATGAGCAAACGAAAAAGACCCTCGGACGAACACACGTACCTAGATAATAATAAAAGACAGAGTTATTGAGAGCTTAGCCTCGCATAAAGTGCCAGGTGGCTGACATTCTACCTAAATGGGTAGATAGGACTTTATCATAAACACGAACACTGGCTTACCAGTACGAATTGTTGAATCACGGCTTGATAATGATGTATTTGCATCGAAAGCGCTCACTGTTTTCACCAAACGAACAACAGCCAGAAAGGACGGTGAGAAATAACAACAGTTGTTTTTTTTTGTTTTCTTTTTTAATTGTCAATTTTAATTTGGTACTTCCTTTTTAATTAAAATCAAAACTTAGTTTCTTGTTATAACAGCGACAAAAAATAAATTTTAAGGTTTCTACGAAATATTAAATGACATTTTTGGATTTAATATTTGCTTTGTATAAAAGAAAAATAACAAAAATTAATAAGGACCCATTGTGCGCTATTGACTACTACATATCAAAGTACTGAAGTGTAGAATGTAGTAGTATTTTCAATAAAATATTTTAAAATATTATAATTTCATTGTATATTTGTTTCGAGGAATTCGCTTAATGCCATTAAAAGGGAAAATCAATGACGCATTACTAACAATATTCTTTAAAAAACTAAAAACAAATTTTGAAAATGCATAAAACAAAATTCCAAATGTAAAACTCAACAAAAGCTAAAAGCGCATTTATACACAATATTTCGAACACACTTAAATTTAACTTGAAACTAACCCAACAAACCTAAAGTCAACACCTTGGGGTAAGATGACGTCTTCATCTGATGCAAAGTAAAAATCTAAAACCATTTTTGAAAACTTCTCCGTTTGATATCTGATGTGATTAATAATTATAAAAGTAAGATTGAAAGTATTTAAAAATAATTTTTACATTGTTAAAAATTCTTGAAAAGACCTAAAAAGAATCTTCGAGAAATTTAAAAAATTATGTGATTACAAGTAAAATATTCAATTAAAATTATTTTTTTTGTTTTTATGAAAGACAATAGCGCGCGTTGCGTCGCTTTATGCAGATCCTAAAAATTTGTAAACTTTCTAACTTTTTTTTGTGAGTGTAGACGGGTTGTGGAATTAAAGACTTTTTGTTTACTGCTTGATTTTGTGGTAAATATTTGATTATTATTATTATTATTATTTTTTTGGGGGAACTATAAATTTTTTTTGGAATGTTAAGTTTAAGTAAACTTAAGCAAACGAAACTAAGTTTCTGTTTTGGGTAAGGTTTTTGTATTATTCTCTAACAATTTAAAAAGCACTTAATTTAAGTAAAAGTTTTGCGTCTGGTCGCTAGAACATCAGTATGCTTCAAAAGAGAATTATACTTTTTAAATACACACTGAAGCTGATGTCAAGCAAAACCTGCGTCAAATACACAGCATTGATATAAAATAATAATAAAATAATAATAGAAAAATTAAAATAAAAACAATACTCAGATAAAGATTAATATTGCACAATCATGTTTGCTAGTCTGAAACTTTTGCTTCAAATTATTTGAAAATGTATTTCAAACTAGTGTGTTTGCTGGGAAACAATCTTCATATGAAATTCGTTGGGGCGTGTGTATGAGTTTACATAAGTGAAGTCACAAAAATTCAACTGATAATATTTTTTTCCAACGAATAATTAAATTTTTACCTGTCATTTTCTTCAGTGTGTGCAAGGTAAACGTTCAACGTTAAAAGGCTCTAAAACTTCCCTATCTTAAGTTTTTTTTGAAAAGGTTTTTTTTATGGCCTAGTAAAGATATTCCGCTTTTAAACTTATTCATTTACCTATCTCAATTCAATTTAAATTAAAATAAAGAAAAGAAAACTAAGGAATTTGTGTTGCTTTTTTTATTGGGAAGCAAAATTTTTTACCGATTTAAAAATTAACTTACTCATCAGATTAAAAGATAAAACAGTTCACATGCTACTTTGAAGGGGAGCACATACACCCTTGTTCACCCCGGAATCATGTTGAGAACAATTCAAGCTGAACATCAGGGTATACTACTGTGTTAATTTCCCCGAGAGTATAAATTTTTGGGACATACAAATGTAAGAATTTGATCATAAGATCAACAACATTTGAAAACCTCTCATATTTTTAAATAACATCAAATTAAGAGTGCTTGCCTTCTCAGTGGGCAATTGCAGATGAGTAACATCTCAATAGACTAGACATTTTGAGCAACAGCTTGTGCACATTTTCTGGATATGATGAAGGCTACTCTTTAACATGTTCTAAAGGACGGCAATGCTCTATATCGCAAAAATGAAACAAGCTAGCAAATATTTCTTGAAAAAAGAGGATCTGCTAACACTATAACCGATGGCAATTTTGAGATTCCTGAGGAATGCCGGAGCAGATGAACTCCTGTAATAAGTAGCAGAGGATACTTAAAATCTTTGATCGTCATTCATATTGTTACGTTTATACCTTTTATAAACGTTTTGTTATTACTGAGTTTTTTATTGCAAAATAAATAATTAATTACAATTTTATTTACTTTAACTACACACGAAGTTTGCACTACAACACAATTAACTAAGGATGCAAGTCTTAACTTTACAAGGTTTATGTTTCAACTAACTAACTATGCACTCAGACGCTGCCTTTTGTATTTGTCCGCTAGAGGTCTAGAAAAATTAAGAATTTTCTACTCCCTTTGTATCACATTTTGTTGTTATAATATTCATTCAATGTATAGGCGGCTGTTGATCTGTGTGTATTTTTGTTTTAATGCTGTTAAAGTTTCTTCCTGGAATTTATTTTAAGATAGTTTTAGTTGTCTTGTGTGCATAAGTTTTCTTAGCAAACTACGCAGTTAGTAAACAGCATACCCAGTTGTTTACTTTATAACTTAATTATTTTCTTTTAAAACTTAAGCAAGACGCATCCGTAACAATAGATTATTATTACAACACTTCGTACAACACCGTATGTTTTTCCAAAGTTCTAAGATAACTTGAGCGAAAAAAAGTTTAAACGACAAACATTTAAAATTGGTGTTTCTTGCTGATTGAAATATTTTTGTAGTATTTATGTTCTAGAAATTGCTTAGAATCGATTAACTTAAGTTAATCGTTAAGGAAATGTAGGACAAAAACTTTACACGTTAACAGAAATGAAACAAAAAAATTGCAAGAGGAGTACGGAATACACAGATTCATCTAAAGCTATGAGCTCTTAAAAGGTCTAAAAAATTTTGCTAAGTATATGCAAGCGTACATATTTAAAATTTGTTGCCCAGTAATATATATGTAATGTAAATTTTTTTCATGGTGCTAAGTAAAATGTCAATTTGCAGAAGACATTTAGAAAGGATGAATTTTGTAGAAAAGCATACGAGCCCCTTAAAAGAACGACACGAAATTGCCTTTTTAAATAAATGGGCCACAATGTTAATTTTTTTTAAAGGCATTAATAAGATGCGCCTGTTGGCTAGTAGGTAGTGTACTAGCTTATAAGACTAGGGGTTGTGGGTTCGATACCCAACAAAGACCTTGGTTTTTTTCTCTACAAAAAAATAAAAATTGACTGTCGGTGTGGCTGCTCAGTGATGAAGGCATAAATGATCAGTGGTCACTGTGCTGTCTTATACGACAGTTAATTTCCGTAACTATCCTTCTACTTTCACCACCTGTCTCATCTCTTCTCTATCCCTTTTCTAAAGAATGTAGGACGGTACTTGACTAAAACTTCTCTTAACAAAAAAAATTATGAACAGCACACTTTAATCAAATCTAAAACAATGTAGCAGATATTACTTGACTTAAAGTTCTAAAAAATAATGAGAAGGAGGAAATGCGTGTTTTACTAAAATGAAAAAAATCAACCTGTTATGGCAACCGACAGTAGAAAAAGAGAAAGATAAAAAAAGAGCAAGCTGTGTTATAATGTGGAATACCATAATATTTAGAGCAATGCATTCGGCGAGGATGCATCCTCTGACCATTTCACATTTTATGATTTCAAACGATAACCAACATCGAGTTGTGATTCCGAATAGGAAATCTCCTGTTACCGGAGACACCTACCCCCCGGGAGCACATATATGGTCTTAATGGAGAGCTACTATGCAGACCTGTGCAACTGGGGGAAAAAGGGAGCCCAGTCCCCTGAAGTCAGCAGGGATACAACTGGAAACTCCACTTTATTTCCACGGGAATCAGTGACCCGCAGAGTTCCGTCATTTGTCTCTTTAGACACTTAACTGTTCTCTGGCTGATTATTGAGGTTGGCCCTTTATGGGAGTATCGTGATGGTTGTGGCTTCGTGGCCCCATCCCAGTCTATGGTGGCCGGGTTCATTTCACCTTTAATAACACCCACCTGGTGAAATGTTCCCAGATCCAGTGAGCATGCTACACATGTGTTCTGGACAGGAGTTGGAAAGTCTCCAACTCTTAATTTGCAGCCCTGCTCTGGAATCATCGAAGTTGCAATTAGAACGTTCTGTTGCATAGAATTATAGCTTCGGCTTCCTAGGACGAGCATGACGTTCCATATTATGCAGTGGTTTGGTCCACCATCTGATTAAGACTTCATGGCCAGGCGCAGATATAAATCACACAGTTGCCGGAGACACCCACCCAGAGGCACGCAGTCTTGATAGATCTCTTCTGCATCTTGTCTTGTGCCTTCGAGTGTAAAAGGTGGCGCCAGTCTCCTGGGTTAGCAGGAGCCTAAAACTGGTGACTTATTATACACACACTGGAAACCAGTTGCTCGCAGGGTTACGGTCCTGTTCTAGTTATTGGTCAGGCTCCTCGGGGAGCAACGTAGTGGCTGTGGTTTAATCGGGATTTGAAGAATATGCCGAGGAGATATTAACAAAAAAGTTAACATCCAATAACCTAGCTTGCGCATTCAACAGGACTATGACTTAGATAGTTTCCAACTCTTCAGCAAGTAGTTAGGGGCACGGCCTGCTACAGTGCGCTTGAAAATTGCTATATGCATCTATATGCATCGTGTGTGTATGTGAAATCACTGAAAATCATGAAAACTGAAAACATATAAAAGCATTTTTTGCAACGCTAACGTCTCAATTTATTTTGCTTATAAAACCTTACATGAAAAACACACATACTTCGTGTGTTGTGTACGAACTTAGAAACTTGCCTACTGGTTTACAAACTTACCCACTAGTTTTTGCTCATATCAGCCCAACCTCGGCAGAGGCAACAAAACACTGCCTTTACCTATTGTATTTACGTAGAGTAAAATATTAATTCTTATGTTCGTTTGTATATACTTACATAGACTGCGATAAATTTTAAATTTAAAGTAACAACAAAAATATCAATACATCATATATTAATTGGTGATATCAGTACATATATTCGTCACTTTTTTCCTTATTTACTTACTTTATTGAATATTAAAAAAAAAAATGAGCATCGACCATTAAATATGATACGTTAAAACTAAAACTAAAGAAAAACAAAAATAAAATAAATAGAAATTATATTGTTACAATGTTAATGACTCAAATTTACTGTTACTGATAACTCAGCAACAACAATAACAACAACATGATTACGATTTATGCCTAAAGATGGTTAAATCAGACTACATACATACATACATATATAGCGACTCAAAATGGAGAAAGTTCAAGTGCGTAATAATAATAATAACTTTTTGCTTGGTGTAAGTAAAAGTGAATGTACTCGTGTTGTTTAAATTGATGACTATTTATGCACATATCCGAACAAGGCTGGATATATTGCGTAAGCAGTAGTTTTCTCTAAGTGGTCCAGTTTTATAACCATATTTCCTGAAAGAGCGTCACTAGGCGATCAGTTTGTGTCATTTGGTTGAAATGTAAACACTGCAGTTTTTATTTAACATTTAGGAGAACTGCAGGTAACAATCGTATTTAGGATTTAAAAAAGGAGAGTTGGAGGAAACAATGTTATTTTAGTGCAAGTTAACGGAAATCAAGCTCTAGCTACGGGAACTTGTGAATGGTTTACTTTACACGATTTAAAGTGGCGATACCGATGTCAATGAGAGCAGCGCAAGTTCAGTCGAATATTTTCGAAAAAAACAGTTGTAGGTGCTTAATTTATGTATAATCACTTATATATATGCCCATAAATTGAAGGAAACTAAGGGACAAGTGTAACTGAAACTCTGTTTAAACTTTAATTTTATTTGTTTCGTTTTCTAAAAAATGAAATTCAATAGCGCTTTTAAACTTAATACGTACTTGAATTGAAAATAATAATAATAATAAAAAAAACTCCTAACCAGTTTATTACTCACACAGCTTGGCCAGATATTTTAACAGATGACAGTCATCCGATTAACATCATATAACACAAACACTTCTACACTCGAAGCAAATGTACAAATATTTAGAAGAACAAAAAATGCAAAATCGATCGTCATTCTGTCTGGCAATAAACATGACATACTGATTATAGTTTCTGAAAAATGTTGCTGTGGTTTTTCCTTTTAATAGCGGTTCATTTAATCGCTGCAAAATTCTTTCTTTTTTAACTTCTGAGAATTTTAATTCTTTTAAAAGCCATAAAGCAAACAGAGTACTACCTCGTTTTTTTACCACTTAATAATAACACTTCAGAGCCATATTTTCGATTATATCATCCCTTTCGAGCATTTGTTTATGCATTCGTCTCAAATGTAAAACAAGCGTTGCCATAGTGTATTTGAATTATTTTAATGCGATTTTCGTGCGAAATTGTATTAATTGTAACAATTGCCAGTGTATGTACTACGAATACGTCAAGCAAACAATCGTTACAGATAATATTTTTATTCTGAATTTATAATATTAAAGAAATAACAAACAAATATGAATGTTCTTAGAAGCTTTATAAATTGTACAATATTTTTTTATTGTTGTTGTTATTGTGCTGAATAATTAAGAAACTACGAATATTTTTTATTACAATTTTTAAATATAACACAGCTGAAAAATGCCATAGAACAAAGAAAATTTTGAAAAATCGATCAAAAATTATTGTGATAAAAAAATAGGCCCATTTTGAACACCATGTCGCTTGAAATCACCCGCCGTTTTTAAATTACACATGTAATAAGATCGCTAAATCAAATGATTTTGTATTTTTTCTCTTTAAAAAACCATTAGTTACCCTTATTTTGATTTTGATTGCAATAATCAGATATAAAATCATGATTTTTTTTATTTAAAATTCAGCAAAAGTAATTCTCGCTGGGTGTAACGTTATTTCTCTCACCTATCATCATGTAGTCTATCATTTTTAAAAGCGAAAATCCACTAAAAATATTTAAAACTTCAGTAAATCGATATTTTTCGAAAAAAAAAATATATATTTTCAGAAAATATAAGCACCGATTATGCAAAAAAGGTCAAAAATCGATCTCACCTTTCTCAGCTAATGCTGACGTCCTTACCTACCACTATTAAATTGAAACACTAAAATGGCTAGATGGTGCCACAATACTTTATTATTCTTTTGTAAAATTTGAATCTATAAATAAAGTATCGCCAAAAATGTTGCGATATTCTAATTCCTACTACTTCGAGAGACATTTAACTTTTTATAAAAAAAAATTATTATTTGTTATTTTCCACTAATTAGTTAGAGTTTAAAGTTACATCAAACCTAAAGATCTGGATGTCGATTAATTTGAGTTACCTGCTATAAGGTAAATACAGAATGTCAGAATAAAAACAATGACAACTGAGTGACATAATTTTCAGCGATATTATTTTGTTTATATGTTAAAAAGAGTGATTGTAGTGAATTTGGTCACCTATTTCTATCTTTAATTCATTTCACAATATAATAGTAACTATTAGAATTTGTCAGATATCTAAGTATTATGAAAAAGTGTGATGTAAGTATAATATAATAACATGGAAAGTTAATTGGCATCCCTTAATAAAAAATTCATCTAAACACTATAATTTTTGGTATTATGTTGTTTGGTTGTCCTCCGCCAGTAGATGAAATAATATTGCCATTTTCCGTCCTAACTGGCTGATTTGTATTCGATGGCGAGCGCTTTCGATGCGAATGCATCATTCTCAAGCCGCGGTTTAGTTTGTACCGGTGAGTCAGTGTTGGCGTTCAGGTAGTTCTGTTATTAGGTCCGTATATATTCAGGTAAGCAGAATACCGGCCACCTGGCATTTATATGCAAAGTGAACTTACCGATACCTCCGTCTTTTACTATTATGTAGGTACGTGTATCCATCTGATGGTGTTTTTCGTTTGCCCGTTTGCATGAGTAGTTTTAATGGTGTGAAAATTGTGTCTGAGGTCGTGTTTACCTGTTCGTTTATAATGTCGTTGTTGAATGTTTTTGTCTTGTAGATTTCCATATTTTCAAGAATGTCTAGTCTTCGTCCTTTCTTGCTAGGATGTAATAATGTCATACATTCATCTATTTCCTTTGATGTGTGTCCGTGAGTGTTAAGGTGTAATGCAAAGTTTGAATCTTCTCTTTTCCGTTTGTTCGTCCAGTTTGCCCTATATAGGTTCGTTTGCAGGTACAGGTAAGTCTGTATACCTCGCTGGAATTAAATTTGTCAGTTGTTTCTGTCGTTGTTCTGAGAAAGTGTCTGAGGGTGTTTCCACTTTTTAATGCTGTGAGTATTCCTTCTTTGTGAAAAAGGTAAGTTAGTCTGTATATTTCTGGTCCTGTGTAAGTAAAGCTGTGCCGTCGTGTTGTATCGGCTGTCTCCTTGTCTTCTCTATTTCTGTTCTTAGTGTTGTATTGTCTAAGTAGTTTATCGATGGTAGTGGTTTTGTAGCCGTTATTCATAGCTATGGCGTAGATTGTGTCGAGTTCCCTCCTGTACTTATCTGGAGTAAGTGGAATTATCCCAAGCCTGTGTATCATATGTCTAAACGCTGCTGGTTGGGTAGGGTGGTTGTGGATGGTAGTGTCCGTTGTTGTTGGTTTTCTATAGATGTCGAATGTTAAATAGTCATTTCCTCGCGTTATAGTGATGTCAAAATAATGTAAATTTCTGTCTTGTTCTTTTTCCATTGTGTATGTAATCTTATCATGAATTGTGTTTAAGTTTTCTAGAATTTGTTCGCCGTTGTCTTGCTCGAGGATGCATATAATGTCATCTATAATATATATATATATATATAATAATTTTATAATTATAATTTTTTTTTTTATCAGCGTTATTCGGTTTTCTATACATAATTTTTATTTTACTTGAGGTTGGATTTTATGAGAATTTTTGCCAATCATGCCAATTCTCATTTGATATCTTAGATTTTTTGACAATCATGTCAATTTTATTTCTTCATCACAAAATCCAATGCAACTCTTACGACTATTGCAGCATGAAGCGAGTTTTACTGATAAATTTATATATAATTATAAACTAAAATAAGAAAAAAAATGTTAACCAATTTCTAAATAAAAATAAAATTTATATTATATGGAATCATTTTTAAGTTAATCTACGTTAATTGTGCGCGATTTCTTTAAACATAAATTTTTTATAATATTCTCATAAGTGGATATATGGATATGCTTTGCCACAGCAATACATTTCAAATTTTTAGTTATAAATATTTTATGAGAGTGTCACATAATATTGATGGTTGTAAGAAGAAATATGCAATGAAATGCAAAAATATTTCACATTCTACCATATGTTGAATGTTAGAACATACCCCCCGATTATCAGCCATAATGAAAATATTACTTTGTTAAAATCCTTTCTATCGTTACATTTTAAACCTAAAAATAAATAATATTTCCGGCCATTAACAGATGTATAGATACCAACACTGCTGAAGAGGGGCTCAAGGATCTATAAAATATAGATATAGATACTTAGGAACCTGATTAAAAATGATTTATGGAGTAATAAAAATTGGTTTAACTTTTAATTATTAAGAAAAAAGTACATCGAGTAGAAAAGAAAAATCAAATCATAAAATGTTAAAAAACCAGTAAAATTATATAAATCGAAGTCTGGCCACACTTTAGCATAGCACTCATATTAATTTTTTTAAGATTTTTTTTTAAGACACATCAAATCGTTTGTTAAGACTTCGTTAAAAACAAATTATTATTTAAAATTCTTTCGAATTGTTTTTCTGAGATATTATTTGTTGTTTCTTTTCTCTCTTCATGAAAACAACATTAATTTTTGCAGTTGATGATGAACGATGTGTGTACAGCGGCAGCAATAATAGCCAACGGCACAGAAAAAACTTTATTAACGCCATCTTTCATCGTCTTTGTCCGTTTGGAATGATCGGAAAGTGTGAAGTTTCAATTTCAGTTATGAATCAAACGTGTTTAGTTTAACAACGTATTTTTTATTCCTCCTCTATCTTCGCTGCTGTATTAAAGGAAAACATAAATTAATAAAAATAAAACAATTGTTAACATTATAAATTCGTAATATTTTCAAGAGTGGATAAAATTTTTTTAATTTTTCAAAGTCTTTCATATCAAACATTCAGTATGGTTCATCAAATGTTATTGTGCAATTCTAGCATAGAACAATACAAACGGGTTGGTCTCTAGTCTCTGGCTGCATATTTTTACGGTGTTGCTTTTTATTAAAAACAAATTAATCGTAATAATAATTTATCGATATTGGCTTTGTTGACGACACATTTGCTTTTAATCGCCTTTATTTATTACCGGCGCCATGAACACGAAAATAAAAGTGCTGTACAATTAATTGCTTATTAATGTGCAATAATTAAAATGGCATTCCCAAAATATCAATATCTGAACGTAAAACTAAATATTTATAAATATTTTAATAATAAAATAATAAATATTAATCGCTTGTGAGACATAAAAAAAAAGTGTTAAAATTTTAGTTTAAACTGCCCGGATTTTATTTAACTGCTTCCAGAGTGAACTGAAAAACATTTTTGATAAAAATTTTAAAAAATTTATTTATAATAATAATAGTTTCTCATTAAGTTAAATGAGCAAAAATTTAAGAAAAAGAAAATCGGAAAAGTTTGCTTTTCAAACGGGTTTACTCTTTAAGAGCTGAGAAGACAATCAAATAATAAAATTAAATGCTTTTGGCCCACTTTCCCGTAGTTATAATGTGTGATTCATTTCGAGGTTCCCTACTTTTTTAGAGAAATTAATGGGGAATGTTTATTATCATTTGAAAGAACATTCTTTGGCATTTATTTTTTGAAGATTATATCTTTCAAATGTTGGCCGGGGCTACGTCTCAAATGGTCCATCCGTTGAGTCCAATATTCGATGACTCCGTCGAGCATTTCGAGTGGTAACTGGCGAATGACATGCGTGATGTTGTGCTCCAGTCCTGAATCGAAGCGAGATTGTCCGCATAAACTTTAGACTTTATATATCCCCACAGGAAAAAGTTTAACGGTGTGATATCACACGATCTTGGTGGCCGGTCAAAAACGTGATAGTATTTGTTCACCGAAGTGTTCTCTCAATTGATTGATGCGATGTGTAGGAAGTGGTGCCGTCTTGTTGAAAGCAAATGTGGCCGAGTTCACGAGCTTCATTTTCAGACGCCAAGTCGTTCCATATGTCATCCCAGTTGCTGCGAACGGCAGCGAATCGACTCTCCACGGTCTGCGTGTACACTCTCAGCTATGGCCGCCATATTTACTTCACTGCGCGCTGGACATAGTCTATTCGGGCGAATATTATCTGATAATACATGCTAGGTCTCAAAATTGGTGATGGTGTTGCGAATAGTACGCTGCTCAGTAGGCCGATTCTGTTGACCATAAGCTGAGCGAAGTTTACGAAACACATTCTTTACAGAACATGAATTTTCGTTAATAAAGTTGAACAATTTGTAAACGTGGTTCACGCGTAAGGCTTTGCATAATGAAATGTCAAATAATACTAAACAAAATAACATGACAGCAAGATACGACTCACACGTGATCTGTCAAAAAAAAAAGGTATCTCTACTTGAATCACACGTTATTTCTGTTGTTATAAATATATATAAAATGTGGTTGGCAACGAAATTTTAAAAAACTAAAGGCCTTCAAACTTGCCTACTTCTCCGCTATAGTCCGGTGAAGTTTTAATGAAATCAAAACATTAGTTTAGAAACTAAAAATTAATATAGTTTTTTTTTTTTTTAGAATTCTCCATTGTGCGACAGTATTTCAGAAATATCAGCGTTATTTAAATTAGTTATATATTAATTTTCAATAGTTTCAATTATGATTAAATCATATATTAGCTGATAACAAAGGCGAATTCCTTTATTTTCATGGTCGATACACATTTAAAGATTTCTAGCCAGCCTATCTTTTGTAAAGAATGGATGATTACAATATTTGATAAAATTTTTGCGTGAAATATTTCCCATTTAATTTACAGATTTACAGAAATAACGCAATTGAGTTAAAATTCTTGAAAACGAAATAAAACCTTTCGAAAGTAAAACATTTGCTTGGTTCATAACATCGCCTTTTATCGGTGTCGACTTATTATTTCGTGATAAAGAGCACTTTTGATATTTTTGACATGAATTGGCTGTTTAACCCCCTGGTTTCGTATTTGAATATAATTTCAGCATATCACTCGCTCCAGATAAGATTTAATTTATGTTTTGATTGTCATTAAAATCGGCACTTTGTTTGACACCACTACCGCAAAGTTTATTAATGGATCATTCCATGTCAAATCAACTAAATTAAAAATAGTTTTCATCTTGACCAGTTTAGATATCGCAAAAGCTTGGTTTTTTATACTCTCTGAAGTTCAAAACTCAAACAAAATTTTTAAAATATTCTATTTTACATAGTATTTTAATGTACACCTTAATCTGTATTCTATAGAGTTTCATTCATGAACTTTAATTTGGTGAAGAATTAATAGTGTGCTAAAATAATGAATTAATATACAAAAAATTTAAAAAAATTATTTTTTTAATTACAATAGTTTTTTTTTAATATTTTTTTTATTGTAGTAACTGCCATGTACAAATATTTTTCTTTTATTTTGCATCGGCTGATTCGGTCATATATATCACACCCAATATACAAAAGGGTCACAACCTAAAATTTTCCAAAACTGACTTTTTTACATAAATTAATTCAGAGCACACATCTCTAACTACTGCAAAAATTTCTTTCACATCACTATCTTCTTTAACTGGAAAAATCAGTTAATCAATCTATTTTTGTGTTAAGTGAGTTGCTTCTGCACGATGGACTAAAGAGATTTAGTGCCGTTTTACACGCTTCAACTTTTGTTTTTTCCATTAGAAAGAAAGAAAAGGGGTATAAAGCCTTCTCTTTCTTTCTAATGGAAAAAACAAAAAAATTGAAGCGTGTAAACGGCACTTATTTTGAGTTGCAAAAATTTTAGTATTTTGAGTTGTGACCCTTTTTTTGTATTTAGGGTGCGATATGTGTGCTGTGTCTCTAACAGCAAATTCACCTGAAATATAGCGGCTTATTTATCACATAATATTTTAGTTTTATGGCAACGTACATATGTATGCAAATATTTTACATAAAGAGTTTTTTCTGTTTCTTGCTGCAAAGCGTGTTTTTATTAAGCGTTTTACATGTTAATAAAGCAACAAGTTTTAAAAGTCTTGGTATTTTTAATTTAAGAAACATTTCAACTTTTATCACTAAGATTTATTTATTAGATGAGAGGAAAAACTTTCAGCCCAGTTACGAACAACGAACCTCTTGTTATGAATAATTAAGTTTGCCCACAGAAAATCACAAACTCGAAACAATGACAGAAGAACATTAAAGTTCAATAAACAAACTAGTTAGTTTTAAAACCAAATACTGCCAGATTTTCAGTTTTGTTTGTTCCTATGCAATTTATAATTGAAGCAACATTTTCTCGAGAAAAGTGTTTTCCGGGGAAAAGAATTCGTACGGAAAATTTATTTCTTTTATTTGGGGTACGGTTTTACGTCGACCCTCGTCAAATTTGGTTTGTGAACATGTTCGACGGAAAACCGTACCCAAATAAAAGTAATTTTAACCCCGTCGGAAAATCCAAGCACATATCGAAAATTTATTTGTTTTGCTGCCCAAACTGCACAAAATTTGCACGCAATCACGATTTCAATCCCATATGATTTTCAATCAAAAATTGTCGTTAGCATATGATAATTCGTTAGCATGTGATGCAATAAGATAATTTAAATTTTTGGTTAAATGAAACATATCAATATCGTTTATTTATACGGACGAACTTCATCTCATCCAATATTGCCTAAAAATTGTTTTATTGAAGTTAATAAAAAAAAAAAATTAAAAGAGTTACGGCTGCAATCTGATCGATAGAATAAATGCGTAATGTATGGATGATTTCCAAACCCGCAAAAAAATCGATAAAAAACTATCGGAAAGTCATATACGAGTTGTCAATGGAAATAACCGCCTAAATAGCCACCTTTATCACCTAAACCCTCCTGTAGCAGTTACCAACAATTATAATCTGTCCTCTTTATTTATTTAATTCATTTAATATAGACCTTCGCTTATTTTTTTATTTATTTTATTTTTATTTTCCTTTCAACATCAATTTTAAATCTCAACTTTTGTAACTTTAATTTTTTCGTATGGTTGGTTACAAGCAATGACTGAGAATGACAGCTATTATTTGAATGAGAATACCGCCACAAAAACCTACAGCAGTTATCGCTGATTTTTGTGTAAACTATTGAAAAGTTCATTCAAAATATTAGAATCTTACTTGCATTTAAGATTTTTTTCTTTTGTAATAGTAATGTTTTTTTTTAGGTAATTTAAAGGTACCAGCGATAGTTTTTGTGCTGGCCGCCACCGTCATAAAACTTTCTAAGTGCAGGGCTCTAGTTATTTCCGTCAGCGCACTTTACCAAGATTTCCAAAATTTTGTCCAAATGTATTGTAAATAAATTTTGTTTATCAAATAGCACCATACGATGGTGTCAACAAAAGATATCTAATCGCTTTAAATCACACAATGTTGATTCAGTTACTAAAGTGAAGAATTTCTCACATAAATAATTATTAGATTTGTTAAATGCTTTATACTTTTAAAATATTCCTTAATTTTATACCGCCGTGTGTATCTATCACACGAGGGCTATATAATTTTTAAAACAGAAACAACACCAGAAATATATTTGTTAACTAAAATTTTGGATGAATTTTGGTACACTCTAATAATAGTTAATGTAGCTTGAAATCGAAAATCATCATTTGAAGTGATGTAATCGAATGTAACTTTTTCCAACAAATAAAGTGCCTTAATGCGGCTGAAGTTCATGTATATCTTAATTTCAACATTTTTTTAAAATGTATTAATTTTCCGCTCATTTCTTCCGAGCATTTTCTGGAACGCTAAATCAATCATCAGCATTCTTCGCATCTATTTACCTTTTTGTTTTTTTTTTTACTACTTTCATGAAAATAATTTTTTATAGAAAATTGTTTTAAATTTGATGTCTTAAGCAATTTATTTCGTTTTTTAGCACATACAGTTTTTGATTAATTTACTTAAAAGATCTGTTGTGCATTTTTTTGTTTTATGTTCTTGAAGTATTTTATTTATTGTTTCTTTTTTTGTTTTTTGTTTCTTTTTTTAATAAAACTTCTAACAATTATTGAAAAATTAGCGAATATTTAAAAAAACACATTCGAAAATAAATTGCACTTTTAGAAAAACGAAAAAAAGAGAGATTAATAACAAGGTTTTAAATGTGATTAATGACATTTTCTTACGTCAGTATCGTAAATAGAAAAAAACCTGCATTTATCTTAATTTTTTTTTTATTACTTAGCTAAAGTGGGATAATATAAAATTAGTTTAGTTATAAATCATTTTTAGTTGTGATGTTATAAATGTGATAGTGGCAGCAGGCGTTTTTTTAACAGTTTTATTTTACTAACGTTGATAATTAAGACGTCAAAAAGTTTGTAGTTGGCCAAGAATCATAACACACACAGTACTGTGCGAAGCATAAGCAATATAATGGCACGCTGTGTAATTTGTTTTAAAAGTCATTAGATAGTTATAAAAAAATCTTTATGAGCTTCAACTGAAGGCGAGTATTACAAAAGCAACAAATTGTAAACATTAAAAAAATTTTTGTTTAAAATGTTTAAATGTAGCAAAAAATTATTTTAATTAAGTTCTTTTTTAAACTGGCCACAATCGATTGATTGGTAAATGGTTAAAATAAGGGAAGTGCAATTTTAAAAAGCAGAGACATCTCGAAAAGAAAGAAAAATCTTAAATTCTTACAATGTAATTGATCCTTTATAGGTGTTGCTCGACGTAGCTACTTGGCACAACGAATTTTGATAGATAGATAGTGTGATTTGTTTTACATCCGCACCTGGCTATGTAGCCTTAATCAGATGGTGGACAAACCACTATTGTATAATTTGGAACGTCATACAGGCGTCCTAAGAAGCCGAAGACATAATTCTAAGCAACAGACCCACCTAGTTGCAACTTTAATGATTCCAGAGCAGGACTGCAAACCATCACACCTTGCTAAAGAGTTGGAGACTTTCCTACTCCTGTTCAGAACACATGTCTAGCATGCTCACTGGACTGGATCATTCACTTTGCGTGTCATTATCAGTGAGATGATCCTGGCCACCATAATAACCATTATACTGTTATGGGGCCGCGAAACCACAACAACCACGATACTCCCATATAGGGGCCAACCTCAATGATCAGTCAGAGAACTATTAAATGTCTAAACAGACAAATAATGAACTCTGCAGCTCACTGATCCCCGTGGAAATAAAGTAGAGCTTCCAGTTGACTCCCTGCCTGTCTTCAGGGGACTGGGCTCCCTTTTTCCCCAGTTGCACTGTGTCTAGATAGTGGAATTCTATAAAGACCATATTTATATGCCCCTGGGAGGAACGAATTTTGTTAGGATTATGGGGGGAATATTCAAACAGTTCCCTTTCTTCTTTTCACGCGCCACTCAATCGTCTTTTATGCTTGTGTATTCAATTTCGCCGCTCCATAGTTCTACATAATTTCAAATAATTCGTCTTAGAACTCGGCCTTGTATAGCTTTAATATCCAAAATGCTGCTGTCTATAATCTATCGCTTCAGTCTCTTCCAAGCACAGCTTAAGAAATTCTTGATCAACAGCCAATTAACATGTATTTATCTCCCTTCATCTGTTTAGATAAATGGACTACAGATGTTCTGGTAGCTTCACCTGTGCCATATTATCATCCCCCAAAGCTATACAATGTTATATTATTATTCGTAAAACGTGGAATCTGATCGCCTTTTCGCACAGCCATCTAATGATTCGCCTTCCGCATTGCCGATATGTTGTATCACCAAAATTCATATTATATGATTAGCCAAAGACATAGTTTTTCTATCTGCATGTTTCCACAGACTGAGTTTTCAGTGGAAATCCAAAGTCTGCACACTAGAGAACCATCTATCTTTTTGCCACATATCCCTGATGTTACTTTAAAGTGTTCATCTCTTTTTTGCCGACTCAGCAGATGCACGTCCTATTGAAGGTTCGCAAATGCAAGTACTTGTCTTGAGTTTAATATAAAATAAAGCAAGACTAACATACGCGCCGTTTGGAATTGTTCAAAACTGAATAATTAATTTTTCGTTGTTCCACATAACTTAAATATTTCTGACGGTTTCTATGTCCGCACATTCTGCCATCACGTTTTAAAAAGATTATGTAAATTTTTTTTCTTAAAGAATTGTTGATTTCTTTTCGATCTAAGACTTTGAGATAATTAAGTAAATAAAAGAGGGAAAATATTTTTCCTGAAGCTTATAGGAGAACATATAACCTCGATATATGTACTATAACTTTTAACCCAACTAACTTAAACTGAAATGACAATATTTGCAACAACAATATGTTTGCATTAACATATTAATTCTATACTAGTGCAAAAATTCTACGAATTTTAAAGATTTTTTTTATTCGTGACCATGAAGTTAAAGTTGATTTTAAATATTTTCTTTTCGTTATGTTGATTATTTCATTTTCAATTGATTTTTTTATTGTAGAAATTCTTAGAACAACTTATAATTAAATTTAAATGTATATAATTTTTTTATATTACCAAATGACCTCTGCTATCAAATTATTTTTTATTTTTAATAAGTTTAAAATTTCGTTAGAAAATCTATTTTTGTTTGCGGCTTCATTTACCACTTGATCATAATTTTCATTTTTTTTTTTATAAATAATATGTATATATTTATTTATTTATTTTGTTTATTTGCTACTTAATCAGTGATTTTTAATAATAAATTTAAGAATTAACGCTTAAACATCAAATAAAAAAATTTATAAAATTATAATTTCTACTAATTCAAAAATTTGTGTTTGAAACAAAGTTGTAAAAATTTAGCAAGAACACAAACTAATTACAAATTTACTAAGCAATTAGAAACATATAAAAGAATTATTTTTTTGAGCGAGGCTAAAGTTCGTTATGAATTATGATTAATTTTTAGGAGAACTGTAAAGTTTTGAATGCAATGCACTTTCAAGCTCACCACAAATTTCTTGTATCTTAATTTAAGCCTCACTGAAAACTAATAATCATGTTTTTGTAAAATCAGTCCAAATTAACTGCGGTTAAAAAAATAGAAAGAAAAATTTATCCAGAAATAAGATCACTTTTTAAGTTCTGATGCTTCTATTTATTGTCTATTTCTCAGTTGGTCCAAAAATAAATTTTTATAAAACATAATAAGCAGCTTATTTAAAGACGATTGAAGGTTCCCTGACGAAATGAGTTCAGAATTCGTCTAAAAGGCCATTATTAATGATTTATTCAAAAATAGCATTTGGGTTATCAGCACGCCAAAAAGTAAACTAATATAAATAAGAGATTTTTTTTCGCAGTCAATCTGGCTGGAAATATAGTTGCATTTAATCTCCTGAGGGTCAATTACGATCAACAAATCAAGAAAGTATACGATCCTAAGGCAGTAAATAATATAGAGTGTCCGGCAGGAAGGTATACTACTTTGTTTGTTTATAATGGAGAATGGATCTTATTTTGATAAATGTGTTATTTTATGTCGGCAATTATGTATGGATTACAATATCAGATAAATGTCCGCCCCTGTTACTCTCACAAATGCGAGCGCTTCTGAAAACATTTTTTCATTACATTCTCACACATTTCATTAATTTCAACAGCTTTAAAATAAATTACGGGTTATAAATACAGGGTGTCCGTCGGGAAGGTATACAACTTTGTTTGTTTATAATTTTTGATTAACTGTTACAGAATGGATCTTATATTGACAAATGTTTTATTTAATGTCGTCCTCTGTTAGCCTCACAAATGCGAGCCCTTTTAAGCACAATTTTCATTACACTTCATACATTTCACGCGGAATTTCATGAATTTCATCACGAATATTTTGTTTGAGTTGCTTAAGCGTTTCTGGTTTGTTTGCATAAACCTTGCTTTTCAGATATCCCCACAAAAAGAAGTCCGGAGCAGTAAAATCAGGCGATCGTAGACGTCAATCTACACCACCATTTTTTAAATAACTTGTTGTGGAAAGAGGTCTCACAGTAATTCCATTGTAATCCTGGCTGTATGCGATGTGGCACCGTCTTGTTGATACCACATGATGTGATTTGATTTACATCTGCACCGACTAGGTAGTCATAATCAGATGGTGGTCAAACCACTTGAATGATTTGCAAACGTCATTCACGCCCTAGGACGCCATCGAATACGTATATCCTCTGGTCACTCCTAGTAGCAATTTCGAAAGCCCGAAGTAGGCCGCAGCCTTCACTCCTTGCTAAAGAGTTGGAGACTTTCCAACTCCTGGCCCAGAACGCATGAAGCTTAATATAATTAAGAACACGACGGCATTCATACTTACTGGACCTGAACTATTCATTGTGTTCATTATGAATGATCCGACCGACAAACTATCACGAGGGTCTCGAAACCACAACCACCACGATACTCCCATATAGGGGCCAACCTCAATAATCAGTCAGAGAACATCTAATTGTCTAAAGAGACAATTAGTGAACTCTGCGAGCGTACTGATTCCCGTGGAAATATGTGAATTCTCCAGGTGACTCCTACTAGCCTTTGAGGGGCCTGGGCTCCCTTTTACCCCGCAAGACACCAGTCTAAATGGAATAGTAGGTTCCAAAAAGACTATCATGTGCCCCCGGGGGGAGTTGATACCACATGTTTATCAAGCCCAAAACATGCAGTTGAGGCGTTAAAAAGTTTTCAATCGTATCACGATATCGCTCCCCTTTCACAATTATCATTACGCCGTTTCCATTTTGTTAGAACTCAGGTCCAATGATTCCTCCTAGCCAAATTGCACACCAGACTGTCATTTTTAATGGATGCAAAGGTGGCTGTTGAATAATTTCAGGATTTTCGATTATTCTGTTTAATCACATATCCATTCAAATGAAAATGTGCTTCGTCACTGATTAAGATTTTTCATGAAAATCGATGATTGATATTGATAAACAAACGTTTTAACGATTAAAACACGTTGGGTTATTGAATATTTTTCCATAATAAATTTACCACGTGTCTATTTTACGACTGCCAAATATGAACTGTCAAGACTAATGTTTACAAAAAAGGCGGCAAAACAAAGTAGTATACCGTCCCGGCGGACACCCTGTATATTAAAATACATTGCATAGTGGAGTACAAATAATATATTATCTAAATATGTAAAGCAACGGATGGGCGAGTTAAAATTAAATTTGAAATGACTTTGGTATAAGTGAGGATTATACGGGCAGTATGCAGTTCGCGTGGACCCTATTACGCGGAGCAGAGCACCTCTGACATTAAAATTTTTTTTCTTTTTCATTATATAAACATTTCTTAATAGGGGTCTTATCATCTATAGTTAATGGGTTGTTTCAATTCGAAAGTTTAAGTTTTTGAAAATTTCACAACACATTGTTAGCAAAACTAAGAAATTCGGACAAAATTTTGTATATTGTAGATTAGAAAATATGTGATTTTAAAATCAACATTTTTACACAATTTTCATCAACGTAGCATAACGACCAAGGAAAATTTACATCCATGATTTTCGAATTAGGGATCTGATTGATTGAAATTCAACACAATTTTAATGGAAATTTTTATCGTTATCTGTTTTTATAAATTTCGACCTAGATATTAAGCTTTGCAGTTTGGTGTGCTTTGCATTATAAGCTCCCCACAGCGAACTGTGATAAAAATTCTCACTCTTTACGTAGTACATGTATTTTTCTGTTGCTAATTACTGCCATAAATAAAATTAATTGAATTATGAAAGTGAAAAAAGAAATTCTTGTTATTTATATGATTAAGTATTAACGCAATGACATGTTTACATTTGAATCAATTGAAATAATTGCTTACAACAGCAGCTGAAACAACAATAACAGCAAATAACTAAAGTTTCACACAACCAAGAGCAAATAGTAGACACTTTAAAAAAGAAACTAATGAGTCAATAAAAAAAGTACTAAAAGCAGACTGACAACACTGACTGATAGTAAATGCATTTTTTCTTCTTCTTTGTTCAATTTATATGAATTGTAATGTTTAATTAAAACCTCACATATACTTCTATATTAAAAATGACAGAAAATCATGTTTGTTATTTTACACGCGTTGATAACAATTTAAATAAATTCTAGTTTAAAATAGTTTATATTAATTTAATATTTATTATTCATTTTCTAGGCTGTTAAACAATTTATTGATCTCTGCAACAATATTGGCTCAACCTGTGCTCCAAGACGTAATATTTCACAAACGACTGCAGTAAAGTTCCTTTATGCACGTAAATTTGATGTACCACGTGCAGTCTCTCTGTATGAACAGCATGAACAAATACGACTCAAAGAAGGGCTTTATAATATAGATCCAGATATAGAACCACTTCGTTCAGAATTGAAAACAGGCAAATTCACAATACTGGTATTCATTTATTATTTGTTTAAATAAATTATGTTTTTAAGTTGTAACAAATTTGTTATTTTTTGTTATTTTATTTAGTCTGCTCGAGATTCCAGTGGTGCTGCAATTGCTCTATTCACCGCCAATAAACACAGTCCCTTAAGTGTAACACATACAACCACATTGCAAGGCATTGTCTATCAGTTGGATTGTGCTCTACAGGATACAGAAACACAAAAGGCTGGTCTAGTGTTCATATACGATATGAGCGGTTCAAAATATTCAAACTTTGATTATGATTTATCGCAGAAAATTTTAACACTTCTAAAGGTAAGTAAGTGTTTCTCTTTTCTTGTTTATATTATTAAATTAATTGTCTATTTAAAGATAAGTATTAAAAATAAAAATTGAAAAGATAACTGAAAAATGTAGTCTTTCGAGAAAGTGCAATTGAAACAATTTATTTAGCAAACCATCGAACAGGTTACAACGTTGCTAACGTCAGTTCCTAAAAAGTTAGTCTATGCTCATTTAGGTTCAGTAAAGAAGAGGGAGAAGAGTATCAAGAAAAACGAAAAATAATTATTAAATTATTATTAATAAATTAAAATCAAAATTATGTGTTTTAAGTACTGAAAATGGTATTACATTCCTGGATTGAGTCAGTGAAGGTACTCAGTTATTTAATTCTCCTTCAAATTTTGTCAGTTTTTGCAGCCACTAAGTATTACTGGTCTACACTGGCTAAATCGTAGAGAGCATCACAAATTCATTATCATTATCATTATATCTATATAAGCACATGATCCCATATGATCTGTGGTTCCATTTTCCTATGACATAGAGTATATGTCAGACTTTCTGTGTTCACGATAGCTATATATTACTGATGTTTCAATATAAACACGTCCCTATTTCCCACATATGGATGCGACCAATAGGAGGCTAAGAAATCTCCATACGAAAGAGCATAGCAACCCTGAAAATGTCCACATATTGCAATTTGCTCTATACTTTTCAAAGTAAGTGAAATTATGCTTAACGTCTAAAGTCTAACATCTTAAATAATAACTATCAATAACGTTTCTGATGAGTATGCCCTACTAGAGACGTTTGGGAAAGAATCAGGCCTGCATACTTTGTGTCGAAACTAACTTCTTTTGATGATCGCATTTTTTGTTGTAGAAAAAATCGCATCAAACGAGTTTAAGGTATCGCAAAGTTTTCTTAGTTCATGTTTTGATCGTTTTAACTTATTATTTGTTATTTAACTACGCTATAAAATACTATTCTGTAAGGCATTTTGATAGAATAGATATGTGGCGACCAGAGTCAAACACGATGAAACCTATTTCCTTAAATAGCCAAATTATTTTTAAATACTTATTGAAAACAAATGCTAGATAACCTACCCGTTATATTTAAATATAAAATAAAGTAAAGCGCTTTGTTAAACTGCTTACGACAAGTCTTCAAATAATCAGTTAATTAAAGTCTAACTAAATTTAATTAAATTATTTCTAAAAACAGATATCAATAATCAATAATGGTTAGACTGCTAAACATAACTAACTTATTAAGAAATCTGATTTTATTGAAATGAGACAAATCACTGAAAAAAATATTTTAATTAAAAATAAAAGGCAAAACAACACTGATAGACAATACCGATAGACATCTACATGGCTAGTGAATGATCTAGTATTGGCACGTGTTATCAATAATGGTTGCGATGCCGTTAAATAATTTAATATTATTAAGAAATTTTACAACAAATCAAACATGTGTTGGCACAGCAACTAACCACTTGTAAAAAAATTTTCTTTTTATTTGAATTGAATAAATGATTTTTACTTTTTATTTATTTAGACGTACTTATTATTCGGATGATAAGACAGGAGCTATTTTAATACTTAAAGTAAATGCTAAAAATAAATAATCTTTGTTGCATACTTTATAGATATAGCAAGTTAGAAAAAAATATATTTTGCACGACCACAACAGCAGAAGTTTACTGCACTTGAACAAATTTCGGGTATAAAAAAAATTATTTAAAATTAATTTTGGACAAATTTGCAAAGACGAAATAGTGAAGTATTTACTATGGTCATGACGGTTTGAACCATTCCTTTTAACCAGACATAATTAGAATATTGTTATTTCAATTTCATATCTTTGTTTTTAAAAACCAGGAAATCTTGGTATTGAAATAGCCATATTTTTGAATATCAAACATAAAATTAAATTTATTTTCAAAACTTCTTGTGTTCCTTTACATTCGCTTTCAAGAATTAGAATGAGTGAACATTTCATACAGAAAAATTTTATAAATTCAGATTAAACTACCAAAAATTGCTACACCTGCAAGGCATTCTTAAACTTTGAAATGCCAATGGAATATTAAAAAAATAGCTTTTTTTAACATAATAAACCTTTAATGAGTTTTACTCCAAGAATCATTGACAAGAATACATATATCTTGAAGAATTCATTGAGTTGTATAGAAAGCCCCTTAATTTATTAAAGAAACAGGTTAATATCAGAGTTCTTTGCTTAGATCCCACCAATAAGTGTTAAAACCATGTACACCAATTAGATTAGACTTTTTCTCATTAGAAAAAATCACCTCAGAGAAAATTCCTATGTAAAAGTCCAGAATTTAAGAGAAATAAAATAATTTATATTTCTATTTAGTCTGAAACCTTGTTTTGGGCAATAAGTCTAGAACTTTTGTCTTGGAAAAATAATCGCAGCAGTGATATTAGGGTCTGTCCAATAGTACACTTCGAATACTTTTAGATTCAAATAACGGCTGCTTGCAATTTTGCACTTTAACATTCTCAGTTAATGATACTTCTTTTGCTACTTTTAGAATGTTTTTGTTTTCGGATAACAGTTTAATTTTTGTATTAAATTCTTTATATTGACAATTTAAACGTAACCCAGTTTTTATCGGTATTTCTTTATAGGGTATTTATTGCCGAAGTAAAATAGGTATTAAAATGGCGATTTTCTTTAAAACAACCGTCTAATCAACAACGTATAGCGTCTCATCACTGTCCATTGCGTAAGCGGCAATTTCATCTTTCTACTTTCGTGAGGCCCCTCGGGGAGCAACATGGTGGCTGTAGTTTAAATCGGGCTTTCAAGAAAGTTCCGAGGAGAGGTTAACGAAAAGAAAAAGTTAACATCCAAATAAATGTTCTAGGACCGGGAGTTGAATAGTCTCCAACTCTTAAGCAAGGAGTGGAGGCACGGTCCTACTACCGTGCGCTCGAAAATTGCATTTAAGGCGTATACGCAACTAGAGTGTATGCGTCTTACAGCGTGGGTGGGCGCTTTTTCCTACACCCAGTGGTAAGACCACTATCAGATTATGGCCACATGGCTCGGTGCTAATAAATATAAATGTTATCACGATCAGTTAGCTATATTATCTATTTCCTATAGGATATAATGTGCCATGCAACTAAATGAGAATTTTTACTTGAAGTGCTACTTTTGTTTAAAAGTCTCTAAAATATGAACAGCGTGTTCCTCCCATTTTGTTTTTTATTTAATTTTTTGCATTTACTTACTGTTATACTTTTTCTCTGAAATCAAAGCAATGACCCCATTATTTGTAGTAAAGAAAATAGTTTAAATTGTCTTTAGCCGAAAAGTGTATTTTTTATCTTTTTAAAAAACATAACCTCAAACAAAGGGCTCATTTAGTAGGATTTAAAAGTATTTCGAAATTTTTAGTATCTTAGTCAATTTTATAAGCTATAGGTTTCTCTTTTTATTTAAGTTATGGATATTTTGCTGCATGTCTATATAACATCGTCGTGAAACAAATATTTATTTTATTTAAAATATAATGACGCTAAAATGATATGACGAGATGACAGGCAATTTTTTAACTCTATTTTTATAATTTTCCTAGGATAGCATTAAAAAGTATAAGCTGGACTGAAAATGTTTAATTTGTTAGTCTTCTATACAAACAAATGTTAATTTGTGAATTAAATGTTAAATGGTAAAGGCTTCAAATGAAGAAAGGCAAATAATGAAAAAATGATCTCCATAAATCAAATAAACAATATAAATATTAATTCCGGTGACTATTATGGTGCATTTGATGGTTATGATATAGAGTAACAAATAAATAAAATAAATTATTAGATTAAATGTTTTGAATATTAATTTACAAAAATCCTGTACGTACGAATGCGATGGTCGTTCTAATTATGTTGGTAGTTTCCACAAGGAATGATTGTGTCGAAAGAAATTTTTCTATAATGAATTCTACTTAAACTAAATTGCATACAAAATTCTTAACTTACTACTTTAATAATATGTTTTATGAAAAAAGTAGAATATGTTCATCATTCCTACAGAAGATATTTTAAGCACATTAGGAAAGAAATGTACAAAACACAAGAATGGCATTAAAATAATGAAAGTTTTAATTTTATAATTTATGTGTTCTTAATTTTAACATTCCATTTTGATCTCGTGGTTTAAGCATTAATTGCAAACAAATATATAATGATTTTATTTATATTTCTTAAGTGAAGTTCAGTTTTTATGTGCAAATTTTTCTCTAAGATTGCTTTAAATAATGCAATTTTTATGTTTTGTAACAAACGAAGTCAATTACCTAAACTTTTAATTTTACAAGATTTATATTGATAAAATAAAAATATTTTAATAACTAATATTTAATTTTTCATATATTAGCCATTTAGTGAGAAAGCAAAAAAATATTAATTTTACTTATTAACCCTAATGGGAAGGAAGCTTTGACTGGCCATCACATATTGTCAGATAAAAAAAGAACAAAAAGTTCAATCTGTTTATAATAAAAATACTCCATTGTGTACCACCATCAGAAAACATAAAATGGAATAGACATACACAGAGAAAGACATTTTTAAATAACCATCTAAAAAATAAAATTTATAATAAAGATCAAACAAGCTTTCGTTTATATTTATTTTTTCTACCAAATTTGAATTTGCTGTTTTAACTTAGAGGTGCTTTTTGGTAACAATAATATTTATAGTTAATAAATAAGAAATTAAATTATAAAAGGTAAACTAATTATAATTTTAATACATCTTAAAATTTGTAAAAATTTAATTTTCAAAAAATTACTTTTTTTCGTTCGGATCAGCACTACTCATGCAATGTATTATACCAGAACTAGAAAGTTAGGTTATGGGTAGGAGGAAAGAGGAAGTAGTGCTTGTGGACATTCGATTTAAATTTTCCTACATTGAAAGTAACCGCAAAGACCTCTGGAGGGAGTTTATTTCACATAAGAATTTAATGCGTAGTGCGATTTATTGGCCAAACGACCACAAATGGATGCGGTCTCAACGAATATCGAGTCAAGCGCAAAAACGTGCGAATTTCGGGAACAAGTTCCCAAATTTCGTTGGAGCACTTACCATTGTAATAATGATAAAACAATGAAATGGTTGTATTTCACATTGCATCGATGTTCTAGGGAATCAATCGAGTTGAATACTCTACCGTCCGCAATCAGCCTCTTGGGCCTCACCTGTACGCGATCGAGCAACTTTAAAATAGACTTTGGGGCGCCGGCCCATACATGAGAGTTGTATTACATCTTTGGACGAATATAGGTGGTATAAATAGTACGAAGATCGGATGAAGTGAAGTATCTCTTACACCGTTTTAGAAAACCGAGGCACTTGAAAGTTTCTTTAGAAACCTGACAAATGTATTTAGTCCATTGAGCATCACACTAAATTTTCATGCCAAGAACATCAGGAACTTCCGATTCCGTAATACCTATATCACCCATAGTAACAGGTGCAGCACCATTTTCGAACACAGATCTATGTGTAAACATGCAACATTTTTTGTACTTGAATAGTGATGTATAGAAAAACTTTTTTTGTTCTGTTTTAGCACTTTCGCTTAAGTAAAAATAATATATCACGATATCCAGATGGGTTGGTAAATTAAGATCAGTCAAATCACTAGACACACCAAAAACAGTAACATCATGGCTGGGTATATGACTCATTGGGTTTTCGATAGTTCTTTATGTTGTTGTTGCTTCATCTTGCGTTGTAGTGGATGGTAGATTCATTGTAAACTTTTTTATTTTTTAAAAATTTTTTTTTTTATCTGAAATAAGCACACTTCGAGTTCTTCACAACGACTTAATCCATTCACAAAAACTGTTGCGTTATATATGGTCTACAACACGAGGTAATAATAATGAAATGGTAATTTCAATTCTACCTGTAACCGATTTTGTTGTCAAAACTACATGTAAATTAAACGTTAGTGAGGGTGGGTCATACATTTGGACTCGATTGAGGCACTCTAAATGGGTCAAAGACGGATTTTTCAAAATTTGACCCAAAATAAAAGTTTGACTGAAAACTTGGAACATCAGAATTCGTTTTAGAGGTATGGTTCCTCGGGCAAAGTTTCTTATTTTGATCCCTAGAATACGATTTTCACTGAGCAGTGGGCGATTTTTAAATCGACCCGGCATAATGTGTACATACTCGATATATTTGGCTGATTTACTATATTCCTATGAATATGAATGTGTTTAAAAAAACTGAACATAACAAATATTTAAAATAATAAAGAATAATTTTTAGTTAGTGATTTTTTAAAATAGAATAAAATTTAAGGAATTTTTATTTTTTTAGTTTGTCACTATTATTTCTTTTCGCAATTGTTGCAATTAATAAATTAATTTGTACAAAATTAAAAAAAAGTTAAGAGGTTTTTATATTCGCCTTTCAAGGGAAAGAAAAAATATCTGGCAACCTGCTACTATGTACGTAAATACTTTAGAAAAAAAATGTGACCCCCGTTATTTCCTCATTGTTCTATACAATTATTCCACACTTCTTAACAAAAACAAAATATAAACAAAAATTATTTAAAAGTAATTTGATAATTTAAAATAGAGAAACCTCAAATATTCTTAATTTTATATACTTACATATATATGTATATGTATGTATATATATGTATGTAATTTTAAAAAAAATACCTACTTTTCCTTAGAAATTTTGTATTTTGTCTCATTGTATTAAGAACACACAACAACAAAAAATGTGTTAATTAGAAAAGAGGTCGGATTGGGATAGGATATGGGATTGCAGAAGTGTGTGTGTGGTTGTGTGGGGTTAGATTTGTGCTGCAAGAAAACAGTAAACAAAGAAGTAACTGTAATTTTTTTGTTAATTAAAAATTATGATGGTGTTTCTCTGCTACACTGAGAGAAGTAAAAAAACAATGAAAGTGTTAACATGAATATGACGGCAACAAAATTATTATAACAAAAATGTAGGCACGACTGTATGTGTGATATTTATGGAAGACAATGATATTAATACCATGTTTTTTTTTATTATTAGTTATGTTTTGACACGTGATGAACAGTACTTGAAAAAAAATAGCTGTAATGTAAGAGAGAAAAAAAATGTTAAGCAATTTCGTTAATCTCAAAGTTCAAAAACAAAAGTTATGATTACTCGAAAATAACGGTCACGTTTTTAAATTTATGCTAATTATCTAAAAAAAATTATCGTTTGATTAGTTAAAAATAAAAAAATTCATATTAAATCCTACAACTGCTAGTTAAAAATATAATACATATCCGAATTGTTATATCAGTTTTGAAGAGAGTTTCATAATTATCACTCTTCTAGTCTAAAATTTGTGTAGGATTTTGCGCGTTCTAAAAATTTCATTCATTAAAAAATCTAATTAAGATGTGCTTCAAAGTGTTTGTTAATAAGGCTGTGGCTTTTAGTTTCGAAAACTTTTTTTGTCTATGAATAAAAGTTGGAAGCAATTTTTAGTCCAAAAGTTCGATAAAGTACTAGATGTACTAAAGAAAGTAAAATCAAATACTAAAGCTATCATGTTTTAATCAGCCTCAACAGATCAAAGAGCTACGCCCTTGAAAATGTTATAAGCAACTCCGGTTTTAAAGTGCCGGCTGTAAGCTAACTAGTTTGTTCTTTCAGCTTTGCCAATGTGATAAAGTAACCAAATAAAAAAACTAAGTTAAAATAGTAGTTTAGGTAATATATGTACATATATTCTTAAGTTATTAAGTTGTTTGTATTTGTTGCGCCAGTAAATAAAATACTGTTGCCATAATCTTTGGTGTAAACCGTCATTGGTGTTAGTTCGGTGTGACCAGCGAGCGCTTTAGATGTGATGACACCATTGTCAAGCCGTGTTCTGGACTGTACTGGTGAGTTAGGTTTAGGTACAGTGCACCACCTCCCCCCGGGGGCACATTTATCGGTCTTTATAGAACTTCGGCTATCTTGACCTGTGCAACTGGGGGTATAAGGGAGCCCAGACCCCTAAAGTCAGCAGGGATACAACTGGAAGCTCCACGTTATTTCCACGGGAATCAGTAACCCACAGAGTTTTCGCTATTTGTCTCTCTAGGCATGTAGCTGTTTTTCTGACTGATTATTGAGGTTGGCCCTTCGGGAGTATCGTGGTGGTTGTGGTTTCGTGGCCACATAACAGGTCAGTTTTATATGGTGGCCAGGATCATTCCACTTTTAATAACACTTACCTGGTGGAATGATCCTAGATCCATTGAGCATGCTAGACATGTGTTCTGGACAGGAGTTGGATAGCCTCCAGCTCTTCAGCAAGGAGTGGTGGTTTGCAGCCCTACTCTGGAATCATTGAATTTGCTAGTAGGAAGGACCTGTTGCTAGAATTAGACTTCGGCCTCCTAGGGTGTGAGTGGCGCTGCTTTTTACTCACAGTGGTCTGACCACCATCTGATTAGGGCTCACTGCCAGGCGCAGATGTAAATCATATCACGAAATCACACCCCCGGGGCATGCAGTCTTGATGAAGCTCTTCCCCATCTTAACATGTGCCTTCAGGGGTAAGAGGCGGCACCAGTCGCTTGGGCTAGCAGGAGTTCGATACTGGAAAAAACATAGGACTTTCGAAGTCCGACCACACTGGTACCACAGGAATCAGTTGTCCGCAGGGCTACGGCCCTGTTCTGGTTGTTGGTGAGACACTTTGGGGAGCAACGTGGTGGCTGTGGTTTAAATCGGGCTTTGAAGAAAGTTCCGAAGAGCTGTTAACGAAAAGAAAAGATAAATGTCCTAGTCGCCACAGGACCAGGAGCTGGATAGTTTCCAACTCTTAAGCAAGGAGTGGGAGCACGGCCCTGCTACCATGCACTCGAAAATTGCAACTAAGGCGTATATGCGCCTAGTATGCATGCGTCTTAGGGCTTGGGTGGAAGCTTATTTAGATTATGGCCACATGGCTCGGAGCTGATGTAAATCCTGCAGTCCTAGTACATGACTTGGCAATGATGTCATCACATTGAATGCACTCCCCAGTCACATCGAACAAACAGCCAACAATGACGGTTTACAACAAAGAAAATTACAGTATTCTTAAGGTGTTTAAACTATTTAATTCTCTATAACGTTCAACTAATACGGCTTGATTAAGCATTAAATTAAGAATAAAAAAATTAATAATAAAAATATCCATCCACTTCAATTTTTATTATTTGATTATTATTATTATTATTCGACCTTTTTTTTTTTTTTTTTCTTTTTTTTTCGTTTTTTTTTTGTTTTTTTTTCTTTTTTTTTCTTCTTTATTATTCGACCTTTTTTTTTAATTTTTATTTAAAACATTCGTACTGCAATTATGTTCACAGATTATTATGGTTCCATTCATTACAGCGAAGAAGTATGTAGAAGAAAAACGAACAAGTTGATATTTGAAATGAAGAATTTTGCCATATTACGTTTAGAATGAATTTTTTCAATTTCCTAAATTATTATTAGAGTCGCTTATTATAGTCAAAAGCCCTTTAAGATGGTAGAGCTATTTGACTTCCTCCAAATTCATCTTATTTCATGTGAAGGCACACTTGGCAAAAAAAAAAAATACTGCGTCAGAATAGTGTAGCAATACCTTCTAATAATACTTAATAAATCATATGTTTTAATGAGCTTTGTATGCAAATACGGCGGGCATTCCATGTATTTTGCCATATTATTCACCTCAAGCGACAGTTCTGACTGAATCAATAATTTGGTTATGAACGACTTGCCTAATAGCAAGGTTTTCACATTCAACATACATACATATTTCGCAAGTTTCGTTTTTAGCGTAGCACTCTGTGCAAATGTGCGAAAATTGCTTGGCAACTTTATTTATTTCGCTGGCAAAAAAAGTATGCAACATGTTTTGCTCTTAGTAAAAACAGAACGCAACATTGAAAAAATATGCTGCCGAAAACATTTCCTAAATCTTCACAAAAATAGCAAAGTATATTTTCGACAACAGTATTTCTCACTAATTTTTTACAATTTTTTTGTATAAAATTTTGACATCACAAAATGGTGAACAGAACATGTTTTAAGTAGTGACTCGCCCTCGCACTTTTGTGTTGTCCGGAAACGTTACTTATAAAGCTCAAGCAAAAAAAGTAAGTTTTTTTGTTTTGTGTCACAATATACAATAAAGCTGAATAATCATTTGTTGCGCAATAAATGTTCACAAAAAAAGTACTGCCACATTACACTCACAATTTCGATGAAAGCAATAGAATTGAATATTCAAATGAAATTTTATTCGTAACGAACATTGGTTATTATCAATTTTTAATGTCTCTAGACAGTCTTTTTAACCGTACAAATGTCACCATAATTTTGAGTGGAAAAAAATATTCAAAAGAAATAACGACATTAAAAATTTGTGTGAGAAAAGATTATACATTTTGAAAATTCTGAATCAACGATATTTTAGTTTCGGATATTTATGGTTGATTTTGCTTACGAATGAGTTTTTTGACATTCAAGGCGAATAACCATTTCTTCCTCGAGGAATGTAAACGAAAGCATTTGTTGTACATTGGGAAAATAAAAGCGTTCCCAGGCAAATGTTGCGAAATAAAATTGCAATTGTTATAAACCTATTTATCCTCATCCTTTATAATCGGTTTATGACTCGAATATAGAAGAGCTATTAATCGTAAAGAAATTTCCCGAAAAATATTTACATCAAAAATAGCCATTTTCGTTTGCCCTTTAAGCAACAATAGAATTACGCAGATTTGGACCACCTATTTACTTTGCTTTGTGCTAAATATATATGTACTTAGATATACACATACACGTACGTACATATATGTATTTTCTTCTTTTGTGGTCTATTATTTACATTTTATTTATTTTTTCTGGGATATGATTATAACGTGTAGTTGCCAGATAAAATATTTATCAAATGTAATGGGGAAAAATGCCAAAATAAGGTTCGAATTATAAAATTAACAGTTTTTAAAATAAAATTAAATAAAAATAAATAAAAAAGTTATATTTAAATATTTTGTTTTTAATTAATTTTATAATAAAATTTTTAAGTGCAACAGATTTCTTATTAAAATGCAATGCCAACATATTAAAAAAATTAAAATTTCATTTTCGAGAAACATGATACGTTAACACATTTATTTCTCTTATCTATACCAACCAGTTATGCCTTGTGAATGCATTTGATTTTCAACAATTACGAATCATAAATAAGCTACAAAGCTTATTATTCTTAATTTGGATATATTGCTAACAACGTAAACGCATTGTTCACATTTGTGATCAATTTTGACTTTTAGTAAAATTGACAAAATAACAAATAAAGTTCTCACTGCATTGTAAACACATCACAATGAAGGTATACAATAATACAATCATTATTAATTTTGAACTTGCAGTGGTTACAAATTGTAAACAAAAATCATTTCAGATCGAGGGTGCCAAATCATTGTTATGCATAACGAGTTTCTAATGTAACAAATATCAAATATATAATTTAATATTTTGTAACGTTTATACCTTTTATAAACGTTTTGTTGTTGCTGAGTTCTTTATTGCAAAATAAATAACACCAGATTTTAGAGTTTTTGAATTAATTACAAGTTTATTTACTTTAACTACACACAAAGTAAGATTTGTACGTTGGCACTACAGAACAATTTACTAAAGATGCAAGTCTTTACTTCACGAGGTTTACGTTTTATCTTACTAACTAGTCACTCAGACGATGCCTATTATATTTGTCCACTAGAAGTCTAGAAAAATTAAGAATCTTCTACTACCTTTCTATCACATATTGTTGTTGTTATGTTATTCATTCAATGTATAGGTCTAAGTATTGGGCTGTGTGTATTTTTTTTGTTTGTTTTTGTTTTATGCTGAAAAAGTTTCCTCCCAATTGTTGTTGTTTTGTGTGTATTAAATTTCTATGCAGTTTGTAACTAGAAAATTGTTGTTGTCTTGCGTGCAAACTATCCAGTTAGTAAACAGCATACCCAGTTGTTTACTTTATTACTTAATTATTTTCTTTTAAAACATAAGCAAGACGCATCCGTAATAATATCTTTAAAAAATGTTAAACATGAGCAAGTACTCATTAAATCTGGCAACACTGTTGTTTGAATATATTTATAGGTTAGATTGTTGGTGACTAAGTTTTATTTTGTGCTTGAATTCACTAAGGGACTTAAGTTTTTTTTACGTTGTCTTGTTAACAAGTATTGCGTCGTCTCCTTTTATTAAAAAAAAAACTACGTGTCTACAAATAATATTGTTTTGACGGAAGTATTTTTGTTGTTGTTTTTTGAACGGACATAAAATATAAATAGTTAATAGCCCATAGGTAGATATGTAAATAGGTGTAAATATTCGTATACAGTGGTTGTCATAAGTGTTTCAACTAAAGTTCTATTATGGCAACTGTTTTTTTATGGAAATCATAGTTATTTTTTTCTAATTTTTTTTTGCTTTAAAGTAATAATTTAAAATTTTAATAATTTTTCTGCTTCATAAAACTTTTTTGTCGTTTTGCTGTCGCTTATTTAATTGTTTTTAGACAATCTGGAATTAAAGATGCAACCGTTTTTTTGAGTTAGATTGTACTAAAAAGTGACATTTATTTAATTTATTTGTTCACTGCGGAATTTACGAACCAAGTATGAATGAAAGAAAACTAGCCACTAACAAAATCAACACTGTATTCAAAAAAGTTAAGGTGCCACTGTTCTGATTTTAATTGCGGATGCACTTTCGGTCGGTTAAACTTCTTCGCATTGGCGTCCTTTAGCGTGCGCACAATTTTGAATGTAATGAATTATTTATTAAATGTATTCAAAAAATTTGTTGCTTGCATTGATATTTAGAATGAGAAACTAAATACTAAACAATAGTTGGGCAGAAGTAATAGCACCTACCAGTGGACAGCATCCCCCACTTGATTATAAAAATTAATAACCTATCAACATCTAACTATAATGCCGCATAGAGAGCTATATATATATATATATATATATATATATATATATATATATATAAATCTTTTGTATGTTAATCTTTGTCAGATTTATTTAGAAGCAAAATATTTTTTAAACAAAAACTTAAACGCAAAACTTTTTTCATATGTTGTTTCAGTTTTAAAAGTTTTGACCAGCACTGTATGATCAACAATCTATGTGTGACCATCATATGCGTCAAAAGAAATACTGAAAAGTAAATAATAAACATGTAATTTAAATTTAATTTCGCTTTTCCTTAAAGCATTACTTTACGCGCACAAAAACCTCTTTTTCCAAGAAATTAAAAATAGAAAGAAACACCATGATTTGAAAATACATAGGAAGCAAAAGCATAAAACTAAACATTCTTTTATCAAATAACTAGCCAAGTTTAGGGAAATTTTTAAAAATAAACCAGAGACAACCCCGAAGACTAGAGCAAATTATAAGTCTTAATTTCCCGATATATAAATTAATGCACAGTCTCATTCTAGGGAAAAAATTATTGTTGCTATTTCTAAAGTATTTCTAATCATTTCTAATCTATTTAAAATCATAGTAATGAAGAAAAACAAATTAACTGCCATTTAATGCTACTGATTTATTTTTAATTGCAATTGTATTTACTCATGGTAATGAAATGGCTCAATGACTAATTAAATGGAAAATTTATATATTGTTTTTAATAATATATCGATTTTAGATTAGCATTACTGAAAATAATTGCAGCACTAAAAAACATTAACATTATTTATCATTCAATGCTAATCAAATTGCCAATAACTTAGTCTACCCAATTAATTAAACATTATTCATTTGTCCCTTTTTTTGTGCAGTTAAAACATAAATTATTCGTTACTAGAAGAAAAAAACATTGAAAAGTTTAAATTTGTTATAATAAACAAGTTTGCGTAAGTGGTCGTTGTGCACATATTAAAGCGTTATTTAGAAATTGCATATTAAAACGTGTTATTTTCACATTTTGGCTAAAAAGAATATCAATAAATTTTAAATTCTTGTAATTTCTTTCAAAAGACATTTCATGCCACCATTACAAAAATGTTTAAACATAAAAATATTTTCATAGTAATTTTACGAGTATGTGCCAGGTCATTTTTAACAATAACTTTCCCAAATAGCACTAATATAACACCAGAAAATATTTGATACTCAAATTCTTTTTTAGTTACTTAAAGAGTAATGTGATAGTTGTACCCATAGAATTAAATTGTTATTGTCGACACCCCAATATCGTGAAATAACGGTGTACGGAAAGTGATCATCTCGTTGAATATTCACATGTTGGTTTTCTTAATGCATTTGTCACTTTTAAAGCTCATCATATGAGAAAACTATTAAAACAGCCAACATTATAATATTAAAATGAGGATTTTAGTGGGAAAATAGTATATTTTTGGGTTAATTTAAAATCATTAACGTATTTTTCGGTTTGTATTTTTGATTATTTTTCGATTTAATTCAACCTGACTATAATTTCGATGATTTAATTCTTTTATTAACAAGTCTTTCCGTGTGACAACAAAAATATTGCTTGTGGTAAGAGTGTATAAATAACAGGTTTTGTAATATACTTTTATTCATTTTACTTATCTTAAGGTTCAATAATTTTAAGTTATGATTAAAAAGTGTTCGATAATTTTTTAATTTTTATAAAATTTGTAGAACGATATGTTTGTTCAAAACCACTTGTAAACCTGTTTTGGAGAAAAGCTGACTATTTGGAAACCTGGAAACTGAATTGTTGTTGACTCTCGTTGTAAAGTGATTTTTTTCGGCAGTGAACTTAACACAACCAAAAAATAACAAAATTAGAATTATAAGGCGAAGGGAAACTTTTTATATATAAATTTAATTAAGTCGTTTTAAAAAAAATAATAAGAAAATTATTTGCAATATAAATTAATATATGCATATAAAGAGTGTTTTTTACAGAGGTATAGAACTTTGAAATGGAATAAAATAAAAAAGATAATTTTCTAACACCATAGATTAAATATGACTTCTGGCATATGATCACCGCGATTTTTTTGGCAGTAGAACAATCTAGAGATCCAATAACTTTTTCCAACATTTGTGTCCCCATATCGCCATGTGGTCAGTCGTTTTGGGCTTATCTGCGTAGACTAGCGTCTTTAAATACCTCCACAGAAAATAGTGTAGCGACATTAAATCGCATGATCTTAGAGGCCAATTTACGTGTACCAAACGTTTCCTTTAATATATCAACTGTCGCACAACCTGCATAACATGTCACGGCACGGCGTCTTATTGAAACCGTTATCTCCTGCGCATCATGGTTGTTCAATTAATGAAGAAAATCATTAATCATGACTATAGTGGTTAGCATTGGCCTGCATTGTTTTTAAAAAAGTACGGAACAATGTTACCACCAGCATATAAAGCACACTAAACAGTCAGTTATTACACACACAATTATGTGAGATACTGTTATCTCAATATATACTTGAGGATTATCATCACTCCAAATATGGCAATTTGCTTATAGACGTATTCATTCAAACAAAGCTGAGCTTCATCACCAAACAAAATTCGCCTACGAAATCGGGATAGAGTATTTCGAATAGAACCAAGATTTTCAAAATAAATTTGTACAATTTGAAAGCATTGTTCAGGTGTTGTCAGTTCTAAGTCTATTCATGGTGAAATACCAAACTAAAAATAAAACGCATGACAGCTGTCAAAAGGGCCACCAGTTAAAAAAAAGTGTCTTCAACTTAAGGTTATATACTTAACTTTTTTTTAATTAAAATAGTATTTTATTATTTACGGTGGTTTTTCGGGATAAACTTGTTTCTAGATATACGAATCGAAAAGAATTTGATATATATTTTGTGAAAAGCATGAAATGTTTCTGGCTTCCTATTTATTAAAAGCGACAAAAATATTTTCCAACTGTGAAATAAGATGCGCTGAACATATTTTATGCGAAATTCTACAAAAATGCAAATAGCATTGTGTACAGGTAATAAGAACAACAATTTTCTTTTAACTGTTCGTGTTTAGCTGGCACCACTAGCTAGTTGTTAAATATTTTTAAAGCGAAGTAAGTAAAGTAAACAAATATCACAAATTAGCTCAATCCACTAAATTAAACGTAGGTAGAAAGCTTGCAATAAAAATAAGTAAGGCATAAAATAAATTCAAGAGTAAATAAACACAACAGGTTCGCCGAAGATTCAATAAAACAAAAAATTTAAAGTTCTTAAGTTTCACTAAAATAGGAAAATCCACTAAAAACTCAGCTCAAAAATTATATCATAAAATAAAAATCCAAGAAAAAACGGTTTAGCGAAACAAAAAAAAATAATTCTATCGTATATTCGAAAAAATTCTCAACTCGTTAAAGCGAACAGAGTTTTTCTAAACTACAAAATTTTATCGATGCTGATTGCAAAAACAGGGTTCATCAAAAATAACATTTTTTTTTTGAAAAATCGATATATCACCAAGTTTTAAAAGATGATGTGACATTTGCAATGGTTTTATGCAAAATCGAAAGAAAATTGATACGGAAATTTCACCAAAATTATGTTAAGCCAAAAATAAAGTAACAAAAAAAATCAATAAATCGGTATTTAATCAAGAAAAGGACGAATGCCTCATTTTAGTAAAAACCCGATAATTCTCCGAATCATAAAAATTTTAGAATAATTTAAAAAATCGGGCAAACTTAATTCAAGGTAAACGAAATTTAAAAAATATGTGAATGTTAATCCAAACAAGAATGTTGCAAATTCCGGCAGAAATTAAACTTTCATAAGAAAATCGGTTATTAATAAAGAAAAGGTCGCTTACATTTAAATATTTTAAAACATTTAATTTTAAACAAATTTTTGCAAAACAAAAAAAAATAGGTGGCAAAAAAACAAAGATGAAAATCACAAAAATTTTTATCTAAAAGTTTATTAAAATACGAAAAGCCCAAATAATGAAATTAACTTTTTGCACAGCCAAACCTACCACTCTCACTAGTTTAACGTCAAGAATTTATGGTGACTAAAAGGCAAAAAAGGTAAACAAATATGCTGCACAAGTCTCTTTATAACAAAAAAAAAAAATATATAAATAAAAAGTTATATAAATTGATATTTAAAAACAAAGAATACTGACGAAGGTTGTAGCGAACCAGAAAGTGTACTTAATACTGTTGGTAGATATCTAACTTTTACTTTTATCTTTGCTATCAATCACAATTAAGAACAACTTAATCTTAACTAAAACATAACAATTTATTTTTAAATCAGAATTTTTATTCATTTTAATTATTTTTTTTACTTAACTCACTTACTCGTATTCGTATTAGAAAAATGCCTAAGAATATTTTAAATTCAGAATCTTTGTTTTTGTTTCTTTTTGTTGTTGTTGCTTGTCATGGGAACGAGTGTTTTTTTTTTGTTTTTTGTATTTTTTTATTGCTCATTATTTAATTTTTTTATAGTATAAAATTTACAAAGTTTGATGTTGTTTTTGTTTGTTAATACATCTATTTCGGTGAGTTTGAATCAATTCGTTAAGCTCTCTTTCTCTCTTTTCTTTAATTTTTAATTCATTTTTGTTTTCTATACTATTTGTTTAATTTGTATTTAGCGAATTTCATTTTAGTTTTCTAGTTCTAGTCGTACGTATGACTACTGTCCTCCAGCGGTTTTTTTTCGTTTAAAATACCTCGAATAACATTATTAAAGTTTTTCGATAAGATTATTTTTTGACGGTTGATTTTGTAATAAAATTTTCAATATAAAATTGATTTCGTGTGTGTCTATGTTGTCCATAATGGATCTTCCATTATCTTATAGAAATTTTTAAGAAACAAATATAAAAATAAAAGTGAAAAAAATTCTAATTATTTTTTACTTGACATTGAAAACAAAAACAAAAATCTACCTATTGTTTTTGAATTTTTTGGTTTTTGTTCAAAAAAAAAAAAAGACTTTTTGTTTCTCTTTTATAAAATTTTTGTGGCTTTGGAGTTTTCTTGTTTTTTTTTTTTTGTTTTTTGTTGACCTTAAACTATTTTATTGCTTTTTAATCGAAATTTTTTATGCAAATTATACTGAAAGTGTTAAAAAATTATAAATATTCTATTTAAATAACTTGCCAGAATATTTCTTTTATGCGTAATTTTGTGTATATATGTATGTATATATGTATGTGTGTAACAAAATTCTATAAACGGAAAAATTTGAAATAAATTATATGTGAAAATTTTGTTTTGTCGTAGAAAAAAAGAAAGTGATTTTTAACGTTAAAGAATATATTTCAAAAATTCATAAGGAGAGCATATATGTACACAGTTTGTACATATCCATGCACCTACATAATACATCGGTTAGATAAATGTAAGTCGAGATTTATTTAAATATTTACATATAAAATAATAAAACACAAATTACAGAGTTCTAAATGAATTAAAACATACTATGGACATTATGACATGCCACCGTTAAAGATAATTCATTGTCTATAATATAAAAAATATTTTTGACAAAACAAATAAAAATAATGTGGTTAGCCCAGCATATTAAAATAGTATTTTAAGCTGAAATTAAAAAAAAAATCCGGAGGTGACCCATCGTACTTACAGATCCTCATTTTGTTATATATACATATAATTTTTAATATATGACGGAATGATATAATATGGAAAAATTACTTAAACTAATATACTTGCCATAATGAAAAAAAAAATATTAACGTTGAATTTTTTGGTTCATTTATTTATTTTTGGTAGTTTTTTTTACCTGTCAAAGTGAACTCAACAAAATGAGTAATAGTTAAAATTATAACTATGTGGAAGCCACATTGTATGGTAGATGGCTGCATCCTCTTATGACGCACGTTTGCTAAACAAGACACAGAAATATTTGTCGCAGAAATACCTAGCCATATGAATGCTTCATTACCAAATCGATTAACTCCATAAAAAATTTGTTATAAATTATAAAGAAAACGCAAAAATACTTTTTTTTTTAAATTATTTTTTAAATACTTAAATGAACATTTTATGAAAGGAAACTGAAGAACACGAAGGCAGCAATAAATATAAATAACTCTTTAGGACTGCTAACGAAATGCTACGATATAACTAAGAAACAAAGTATTGTTGTCATCACTAGTTTCATTTGATAGGATAGAAATTAAATCTAAATCTAGAATAATTTTTACGCACAGATTTTTTAATCATGTATTTTTTGGTTCTTACACTGTGCCTTAGAACATTTCAAAAAAATCGTGAGATATAAGTCATTTATATATATTAAATCGCATAATAAAACAAATTTTTTAATCATGACTGTAGCGATTTTAAAGATAACTCAGATATAGCTCACATTCGGAGGATGCATAAAATTTGTGTATTTGCTTAAAAGCCTAACCCAGAAGACTGATAAGAAGAAAAGTTGTCAATTTTATATAGCTACACTGAATTCATAACGGACAAATGCAGATTTTTATGGCATTCGAAGGTGTATTGCCTGCTTTCGAAAGTCTAATCCATACGGGTACATCACGGCTACGTTTGTACGTATGCATATAAAATCAGGCTTCTTTATGTGTATGCTTCCAAACAAAAAATATTCGCATGTAATTCTTTTCCTTATTCACGAATATAAAAATAAAATTCGCTAAAAAAATCTATTTCTAATTCTTCAAATAACTTTTTTTGTTCGCAAATATTATAAATACCATTCCTGAAATGTTATACTGAAATTCCCGAATATTATAAAATAGAATTTTATGCGTTTACAAATGAAAATAGCATGTTTCAAATAAGCGATAGCAAGAGTCATTTGTGGGTAAATCAATAGTTTCAAAAGTTAATGGCCTCGCGTACAGAGTATACGATAAATATATAATTTTTTCTTTTTTTAATCGACCTTTTTATATTTTAAATAAATATATAATTGTATTCTTAAAAAAATATTTTGTGATATTAAAGCTTAATTAGTACGATGCATATATATATATATATATATATATATATACATATATCAGTGGTTTTATTGAATAGTTTTGAGGGCGAAATATCCTAATCTAGATACAAATATTTATTGATAGCAGGGCATGACAGCTTTCGATGATATCTGATAAGAAAAATCCAAAAAGTTGATGTTATGAGGCTAAGTCCGCAGCGAACATTGTGTGGCAAATTATTGTTAAGAGGATCTCAGACTTTCAGTCTAACGCAAATGTAATGAAAATGTAGTTCGGTAATATAAATTAATTAAGCAGAAATTAAATTTCTTAATATAAATGACTTTTGTGTCTTGTGAAACTTGGGCAGTAAAGAAAAATTTTATCGAGCATAATACTAATCATTAAGGTGACTATGGAAAAAATCTGAAATATTCGGTTTGCTTCAGTATCATTCCAACACTGTTGTTAATTTAAAAGATGAGACCCACATATAATGTATTAAGCAAATGTTAATCTCAAAACCCTAAAGTGGAAATAACCAGTCTTATAACAAAAACAAAATAAACACTAGGATTTAAATTACTGACTGCTGTTGTTCGGTACTTAAATTAACAAAACAAACATTTTTAGAGAAATGACAGCAAACATCCCCTGTTTATGGAACTGAAGCAAAAAGCCACAAACAAAACTATATAACAGCATTAGGAACGTACTAAAATACATAATACGACAAGACAGTTAGTCATGACAGAAAAAGAGAAAGAGAGCGAGTCAGAGAGGGACAGCGTAAGAGAGGAAGAGCAACAACCCCTAGCTACCCTATTTTTATACAAAAAATATTTGAGTATTATAAATTCTATCACCCTTTTTTTAACTTCTATTTCTTTTTCACCTGATTATTCTATACAGTTTTATAATTTCCATGAGCGTTTGGATATGTGTTTGTGTTGCAAGAATAAATACACTTTTATTCGTATAGATTTGCGGGTTGAAATGTAGCGAAAAATACCTTTATGCGCAAAAAAATGAGTTTCCTTTCAAAATGAGAGAGATGAAATAATAGTCTTATTTGTTTTTCTCTATAATATTTTGCTGTTTTATTTTGTGTATCTTCTGACCAGTGTTGCTAATTTAAAATGTACAAAAAATATATTTTAACAATTTTGAATTTTTCTACAAACTAAAACACTTCTAGAACACTTTCACTTTTAGATATTAGGCAACAGCTAACTAACCTGTTAGGAAACTGTAGAGTCTTAAATTTAATTTTAATATACGTCCACCCAACGAACACAAAATTAAACGTTTGTTTGAGGTATTTGAGATTAAATGTGGAATGTTTAGCCGATTTATTTATAAATTATTTGTTACTAAAAAACAAAGATCATTTTTTATGAAAATATAGACTTTCTAATGTCCCAAGGTTAACACAAGTTTGAAAAAAAATAAGAAAATGCTGTTATATATTATTGTCATAAAAACACAAGAATGTAAAAAATATGTATATGAAATATTACAAAATGAAAACAGTGTAGCGTACCATTTCGACCCGACCGGCTTACTTGCATAAATACGTCTAAATGACAAACTTCCTCTTGTAAGCATAATCATTTGACTTAATCCCATAGAAATTCATATATAGTTGAAATACAAGATTTATTGGGTTACAACTAAGTTATAAGGCATGTGATGTTATCTTGTCAAAACCAGATATCGAGCTTTAATAATGTTTTCTTATTTTTTTTTTTTATATATATATAAAGTGTACAGGGTAGATGTCTTAGTCAAAGCGTAAAAATTATGTATCGACTTTTTAATAAATTTTTTCTATAATAAAAAGTTGTCATTTTCACAAAAAACTTTTAGCAATTGTATGTCTTAATTGCTCGAAATTTGAAAAGTTACCTTTTGTTTGAGCAAACCAAATATGGTAAAGGGCGCCAATAGAAATTTTTCTTTTTCAATACTTTTACAATTTAAATAATGAAAACTTTATGGACCAATATTAATTTTTTAAGAATAATATATGCATTTTATAATATATGCAACATTTCTGCCTAACGGTTTTCTTCTTTTCAAACCTTATATGGGCAACACTGTTGAAAGAATTAATTTTTTGTTGTTGGCAATTTTGCGAGTTACAAATAGAGGATGGATTAAAACACAATAAGAGAATCTGGCCACAAAATAAAATTTGGAAAAACATAATTCAAAATTTATTGCCAACAATATAAGCGATGAGTGGTCGCTCTGCGAATTATTTTCAAATTCATTCTGTGGCAATTTTTTCATTCATATACAACGATAACACATTCTTGTTCCACATTAGAAGATAACTTTAATAAATTTGAATTGCAGTCTAAAATAATTTTTGTAAAGAAAAATAAATTGAAAACGAAATTATTAAAAGAAATATACATAGTTAAAAAAAAAAGTGTAAACTTTTAGAGAAAATTTGTGAATTGTAAGTAAAATAAAATTTATAACTTTTAAACAAAAAAAAAAAAAAATATAAAAAAACCTAACAGTTTTTGTAGCTTCAGCTATTTTTGTTTGTAGTCTACAACTGATGTTTAATCTTATATAGACATAAACAAAAACGGCGTTTGTGTATACACAAGTATTAAATAAATACAAAAAAAAAAAATTATATTAAATTATAAACCAAAAAAGGAAGCAGTATTCAACAGCCATATGTTTCTACATATTTAATCGAATTAATTTATGTACACAAAACAATCTTAAAAAAAAAGCGAAAAGAAAAGAAAGACAAGATACATGCTTAAACGTCAACAATTATTTGTCATAAAATTGTGTAAAAAATCAATTTCAAAGTCAATATCTTTTTTTTTCTCAACTCTCTACTTTAAGGTTAAAGTAAACAACCACGCAAAAAATCTTGTAAGAAAACAATATAAAAAACCAAACATTAATTAACATATTCTTCTATTTGTATTCGGTTACTTTGCTCTCTTGATTTTACAAGTACAAGCACACACGTACATAAATTCCTTAAAGTGTATAAAATTAAAATTTAAGTTCAAATTAATGAAAATATTAATCAGCATAAATAAATATTTTAACGAAATAAATGTTCCAACACGTTTTCATCAGATATCTATCTAAATCTTTATATTTTCATGTTTTTTTCTGCAAATTCTTTAAAACCTTAAAACTAAACAAATTTATAACATTAAGGTTCTAATTAATTATGCAAACAAGTTTTTTGTAACAAATATTTAAAATTAGCAGCAGCTTTAAAAATAATTTAATTACATAAATAAACGAATATTACAGCATTTTCTAGTTGGAAACACTTACTAGAAAAATCATCGCCAGGTAACTGATTTCTACTATAAAATTCTTATATCAAATATTTTTATATATAGATATCACTTTGTAAAAAAGTAATTTTTTTCAATTAGTGTTTCTTGCTTATTGATTTCATTTACAAAATTTCACTTGTCAGTAAGTAATTCCACCTTTCCGTAGCTCTCCAATCATACTTGAATAACAAATGTGCCGTTACATGTCATAAAGTTATTTAAAGAAAGTTGTTTTTACAAAAATTTTGACCTTAAGAAGCAAGTTTTTGTTTAATTTTTTTATTTTGAATTAACACAATAATGTTTCCAATTAATGCCAAAAATCAAAAGATATCTATCTGACTGTATATTATTTCTTCATATCATTACAAAGATGCTTAGTTTATTGTATAAAAAGATAATTATCACTAAAAAAAAGTAAAGTTAAAAAAACTATTTTGTCTGTTAACAAATAAAGACATTTCTAAGAAATCTTATGAACATAAAACAACAACAGCAAAATGTTACATTTAAATTTCATGAACTAAGATTACAATCAGAAAAATAAAAAACCAAACAAACACCTACTCTGAATAATGATAACTATAGCATCTGTAGTAAATGTGATGAACTAGGGTTTTCTAGTACATTTTAAATCCGCTCAAAACATTATGTAAATGACCCCTCTCTTGTCGTTAAGAATCAGTCCCATTGTGAACGTGATTCAGTGAAGTGCTAAAGTTACGATCATGTATTTTTGTCTAATTCAATCGTGTTATCTAATTTAAAACTGTAGATATGAATGAACTAAACTTTTATTAAATGAATAAAGGTGATAATATTGTTGCTTTAAATTTAAACTCTCTAACAGATGATAAGAGACGTTTAAGTTTCTGTTTTTAGTAGATCGTATCTCTTTACAGCTCAACTGTTTCAACTATGTTTAGGTAGAGGGAACGAATATTTTTTACAAATCTGTCATTATGTATGAAAACAATCCAAAAATATCAGTCACTTTAGAAATAGCTTTTAAAACTCGTTATACATTTCCCTTGTAGGTTTCACACTTTAAAATGCTCAATCAATTAAGCTAATGATAAAAGTTAGAGGACTCTAGACCACAACTTCACCCATTCTGCTACAATGGCGCTTTCAAAACAACTCCTCTCTTCTTAAATTGTAATTTTGTAGCCATCTTCGCCGGCCCTCTAAATCAAATATTTTCATTGCTCCATGTCGCATATGATATGCTGTCTAGCAAATTATAATAAATTTTCAGCGGCGCTTTATCTTTAAATTGAAATTTAATCAACTTATAAAAAGTCACAAAATATAGACGGAAATTTTAAGCAAAATAACACGGACATTAACGCTTTAATTCGCAAAAAGGTTCAGATTTAAAGCTTACAGTAGTTATTTTGTATTCATAAACATACAATAACAGTTAAATAACTAATTTATTTATTTTAAAAAGTAAATAACGTAAAAAAAAGAAACAAAAATATTTGTGAGTACTTGTTTTGTTTATCTTAATCACAGGCAAATCGAAAAGTATTCGAATAATGAATTCTATAACAAGTTATTTACATTTTATATACATCACTATTTAAACAAATTTGTTTTATGGCTCAAATCTGCTTTAGACGAGTTACAAGAAAGAAAACAAAATTAAAAAAAAAAGAATTTTAAAGACTAATATAATGTGACACAGCCTTAAAGTTTTAATACACTCGTACCTGAAACATGCGATGTTCTAATTGGTTTATGAGGTTATAGAACAGAAGGACGATCATAGGCAAACTTATTAAATAAACTATCAGGAGCCCTGCAAAAATGTGTGGATCAATGTTACCCCATTACGAATCAGTTAAATTTTAATAACTTGAAGAAGTTACACATTTTTCAAAAATGTTATCCTTTTTATAATAGCATTTTGTTGTGCGTATGTATTTAAGTAGGTTTGTATTTTGTGATGCTGGTTAAACAAAAATTTGGGGAAACTTTTTTAATTTTGTGTGAGGCTTACTGACTCTCATAATGATATAACAAATTCGTTAAGGTATTTAATGCACTTAATAGAAATTGACACCCATTCACATTGTCTATTCCACCGCAAAGTGTCTGAAATCTCACAAAAAAATATATAGAAACTCTAAGACTTCGTACCTCCGCAAATATGCATTTTGTCGGCGGTTGTTTCCTTAAAATTAAGTCAATAAACAAAACTGCCATATTCGGAATGGTAATAATCTTAAGGGTATGTTAACCTACCGTTACATTCAGAAAAACTGACTGATGACAGATTGTCATCAATAACAAAGCCATCAAATAAACTACATCCGAGCCAGTCGTGGCGGTCATATGACAGAAGTTATATTTAAATTATATTGCCAGAAGATTATCTTTCGAATAAAGTAAATTTCAAGTCAATTTTAAAAATTTTTCTTTGTTTTATTCTATTTCAATATTCTATATCTCTTTAAAACACTACTTATTATTCAAAATGTCATCACTGGATAACGTATACACCAGCTTTTCTGACGATCTGGCTAGATATACAAACATATTTTGTACGGGACAAGAAGCTTCCGGTACCACACTTTATTTTTTGTGCTAGGTGCCATCCTCTTACGATTCAGAAAATAAAATAATATATACGTTAAAATTAGGTCCTTTAACCCTTTAACTGCTAATTTTGTAATGGGCTATTGATATTCTGTTTGTGGCGATTGAAAAGTTAGGTAAGATAACGTCTTGTATGGCATACCCTTTAACTTTATTCTTTAATTCTTCTCGTTATAACGGAGATAGTATATAAATTCCAAATGTCTGCATTAAACGGTTTCAAAAATATTGCCACATTTCTACGGCAATCGCCTTAGAAGCCTGACAGCCAGTTAGTATCGCGATTTTAGTTTGGTTACGTTTTCATCCTTTTAATTTTTACCTTTTCCAAACACTATTCATTTAAAAAAATATAAATATAAGAGGTTTTAATTTAATTTCTTGCAATAAAATGAAATAAAAATAAAATGTTAATCTTCTGTTTCATAAATAAAATATCCTTCGAAATTAAATTGTTGGATTAAAATTGAAACCAAAGTTGGCACAGAAACCATCTCATATTACGAGTACCAAACATACTTTTTAGTTTCTGTTTTTTTATTAAATTGAAAACATTCTTTGTTTTTTTTTTTTGGAGCTGTTTTCTTTATCTTTTAAAAAGTAAAATGGGAAAATTGTTTGGATGTTGTTTTGAATGCAATTTAATTTTGTTTTTTTTTTTGCATCACATTTGACCCAGAAAACAAGAGAAACCGTAAAAATATACAAAATAAATATTTTAAATCGATTTTTAATTACAATATCTTTTGGGGTCAATTGGAGGCCATAGAAAGATTTACAATTGAAAAAAATATATTGAAATAAATATAGAGTATGTAAGTATGTATGCACGAGTACAAATGGTAATATTGTGAACAAACGACAATTCTAGGGTTTTTTTATGGGAGATGGCAACAGCAATTTAAGAATGTTAAAAACCTATAAGCGGCTACTTTTAACATAGCATTCCTAAACCCAAGTCTAAACAATTGTACCTTACTTCTGACACCCATCATAGTAAAATAAACTAGGTAAAGAACGAAAGTTATATTTGATAGCGACTAGCTTCTAAGCACGACTTCGTCTGCAATGTTCACTATTTCGTAAAAAAGTAATGAAGTTTTCAAAAATTTACAAACATGGAATTATTGTGTCGTTTACTGTTTGTTACCTTCCTTTTTGTTACTTTCCACTTCTAACAAATTTGGTGCGTACGAAGTTAAAAGATTAAAAAGGAAGATTACATATCAATTATTGAACAGCCATGGTGGCTGCGTTAGTTAGTTTCTTGTTGCTTTCAAAAAAAGATTGTGCGTTTAAATCTCCACAAATACTTAAGAAGAAAGAAAAATAAACGCGGCTGTGTGTAAGTTCTTTAAAGTGAAAGTGATGTGTAGGCACGATAGATACAACAACAAAGGAGCTAAATAAGCCGACTTTAAGATATAGCAAAAAAAATCGCTACAAACCTCGTTTTAGCAAAATAACCGTGCGTTGCAATCTTGGCTGAGGTGGCTGATAAGACTGAAAGCCAGACAAGTGTGATCATAAATTCGAATCTCTCCAAAGCAACACATATTTTTATTATTTGTATGACTATGAAGTTGGCTCAAGCAGATGTTTAGTATGTTGTGATCAAAAGAAATTCTGTATTTAAAGAAGCATTCATAATGATCACATTGAGTGAATCAATAGTATTTTTTGACATGTAGGCACTTTTTCGTAATGAATTTTCGTAGGCATTTTGTTTAAATATGATAGAATTTCGTTAATGAAGCTTGATTTCGCAAGTCCTGATTGATTTTTCTTGTTAAAATGCTTTTTTGAATTTGTATCAATAAAGACCTTTAATGGCTGCAGAAATGTGCCAACATTCAGATGTTAAGTTAAAATATAACCGTATAAATTGTTGGCTATGAAAAATTCTTTTAATCTATTTAATGCACAACGATCCACAAAATAAATCTTCAAAAAGAAAGGATATCAATAAATATAACATATACATAATTAATTTAAAATTTTAACTTTCTCCAAGTATACTTTTAAAAATATATCTGTACACGAGTTCATACATTTTATTTAAATGGACTCCTAAATAAAATACCGGTCCTTTTTATGTCGTATATTTCTTTTATTTATATTTGTCAATTGCCATTTTTGGCATAGAATCACAATTTTGGTAAAGCAAGTTTTTTTTTTTTTTTAAATACATATTAACGAATTAAAAACAATATACATTTTTTAAAACAGTGTTATCCAAATAAAGTATTGAAACGTAGCGTTAATGAACACACATTAGCACATTTAATGTTAAATACAAAAGTAGTCATTAGATAAACAGTTTTGAAAAAAAAATTACAGCGGCTGACAAAAGTCTTAATACATTTTTATATTTGCAGCTTAACTTGTTTTGAACCATAAAGTAGAAAAGTTGTGAAGCATTGATATTAAATTTTCAGAGCGAAGTATTGATGTGTTTTTGTTTTGATAAAAATTTATAAAACTAATATTTAAGACATACCTACGTTTAATGGTACATATTAATGGATTTGACTCTATTTCAATCCTCCATTTTTACGAAAGATAAGGAAATAAATAGGGTAGGCCTTCCCGATTTTAACAGTTCACCCCAAATTTTACTAAAACTTCATACTTTCAATAAAACTATAACCATTCAATAAGCCATAAGTTAAGATATACATAAAAATTTTTGTGCACTGAGTATTTGATCAGTTTGAAGCATAACCGAATCTTTGAATTCATAAATCACATCAATCATAAAAAACCATTTGTAGTTAAATGCCCATATGATAAGTAATATTTTTAAAAGAGTGATAACGTAATTCTATTGTTATCGCTATTATATCTAATCACTTTAAATTATAAAATTTTAAAAAATTTTTATATCTGCTCTAACAAAAAAGTTAAATTGCAGTTAAAATCTAAATAATGTTCCTCTAAAGACGTTATTTGTATGTGTTTATTCTTTTCTTATAGCCTATTGGCGCTATAAAAATAATTTTAAATGTCAAGGCAATTAAAATTTACACAGATAACAGCAAGTAAAAAGATTGAAGGATGGATGTCCTCGTATAAACGTATTTTTCATATCTATCATCTCAAATACTTAAACTTCACGCATAGTATGTGTTCTTTATAAAAATTAGTATAAAAAATTAAATTATAAGTAAAAAGGCATTTGCATATCAGACCTGCTTTTGACATATGCCTATAAATATAAAAGAACTTTTCGTGTATTAATCAAACTCACAATTGATTGTCAACACTAATTTGTCTAAATATTTTAATGCAAGACTTATTAAAACATGTTTTTCTCTTTATAAAATTATATTTTAACTCTTTATTAAATTATTTTTTTAATATTAATAATGCAAAATACATGATGCAGAAGAAATAGTATAAATAGTTTTGTTAGCCACTGTTTGTATACAAATATATAAAATATTGTATGAGCAAATTCAATTCATCAAAGTTTAAAGACTGTTTGACCGCCTGATTTGTTTTATGTGGGCAGCCTGATCATTATATGGCAAACAATAATGTCTGTCTGTTTAAAAATAAAGATAAAAATCTAAACTGGAACTGTGAAGTTTTTTAATTTTTTTGCTTATGAACACCACTGCACTGGTTACAAAAACGTCACTTAAGTTTAGAAAGTTTTTAGATTACGATTGTTTCTCTATAATGAGTATATGATTTAAAATTTGACAACAAATATGTGTCAAAATGACATGAGTCATTAAGTAAGAGGTAATATTTAATTCTTTATTTAGTGTCTTCCAAATTTGACGCTGAAGTTAATTATATAGTAAATAAAGTTGTTCGGTAATAGGAGAAACACAAATGCAGGCCGTTTCTTTTACATCGAACTCGATGTATCCATGTAGTCTTGTAACCTTAAATTTCTTCTTGGATGTTCTCCCTGTTTTTGTTACATTACACGCAAACATTTTCGTATTTAAGTTTCTCCATTGCTCTTGCAATAATCGAGTGTGATTTCGAAGATTCGCCTGACCGCCTTTTATAAGGTTTCTTTGCCAATAAACCTTTTTTGTGACTTCGATTATATTTCTCATTTCTGTCTATCAAATGGTACAAAAAAATACTCAACTGCTTCAATTACACATGTAAATGTACTCGTGTATTAAAACTAGAGGTATGTTACTATTCAGAATTCGCATATTAGAGACAAAGCTCCTTAATGACCACACATCTCTGGCACATGATTTTCCCAACAAAGTAAATCAGCACCCTCAGCAGATATGTGAACCATTATTCTATTTCTGGCGGTTATATAGATAAAAGCTCATCGACCAAATGACTTAAACGTGCGCATATGCACTCTTTTTGACGAATTTTGCTTTCATCAGTACACAGATGGTCGGTAGCTTCTTGACATTGATGTGCTAAGGAGCCAATTCAGCAAATTTAGGGGAGTAAGAGAGGAAAACTTTAATTTTATTAATTGAAATTGGTAAATAGGCTTTTACTATGAATTACAGTAATTTTTTTTATGTACTTCTATCTGCATAACAAGTTTCTTCGCTAAAAATGAATTTTCGAATAAAACGAAACTGGTTAAATTATAGGCAGTTTAAAAAAAAAAATAATTTTGTCCAAAATGCAGCAGTTCATTTTAACAAATGCTCTCATTAATATTCAATCATCTAATTTTTTAGTCACTGAATAATAAAATTCACCTTTTTTATTTAATGTTTAACAAAAAACGTTACCCTAAATAAATTTTTAAATAATTATAAAAATGCATTTAAGCATGATCTCGTAGCTATTTAAAGTTTAATGACATATTTGAAAGGAAACGTTTGTAATTAATTTTTAAATGCATTTAAATTTTGTATGAAAAGGGCCATTAAGCTTAATAATTTAAATATTTCTCAGAAATAATGAAATTGTTTTTTAATGTTATTTCGAACTGAAATAATAGATTTATTCACGGTTTGTTGTATTGTAAAAAAGAAATACAGTGATGTCCAAAATATTGGCATATTTTTTGTTACCGTAAAAGTTTTAACTAAAATATTTCTAGCAAATAATTAGTAAAAGTCCATGACGTTATGAAATTTCCTAATAGTATTTTATAAATTAAAAGTATTATCAACAAATGCTATCTGTCAAATTTGGAGCACACACTGCTAACGTTTGTGTTAGTACACTATTCAAAGAACACACTGTAAACCTAATTTTTTATAAAATTACATTTTAGAAGTTTAAATGTTTTAATATAGCTATAATTAATAGCTATAATTTATACAGCCGAACGAGCTATGAAAGTTATTAACTTAAACTTCATATTCCTGATCCAAATCCATGGATTTTTTGATTAAACAAAATTGACTGTTCGCAGCTATACACAAGAAAACTTATATTTAATCTACGTTAATATGTGCTAGACTCCTGTAGGCTAGCAGGTGCCCCTGTAGGCTAGTAGATAGTGTACTAGCTTGTCAGTATGGGGGTTGTGGGTTCGATTCCCAACGAAGACCTTGGTTTTTTTTACTACAAAAATAAAAATTGACTGTCGGTGGAGCTGCTCAGCGATGAAGGCACAGTCACTGGTCGCTGTGCTGTCTTTATACGGCAGTTAATTTCCGACTATCCTTCTACTTTCACCATCTGTTTGATCTCTTCTCTATCCCTTTCCTAAAAGAATGTAGCACGGTACTTGACTAAATTAGACATTGTTGCCTGAAGTGCTACTTCTCTTTAAAAAAAATAAATAAATATTTTATGATATTCTCATAAAATATATATTTGAAATGTATTACTGCGGGGGAAAGCATATTTGTATGGCCATTTCACTACTGCTGATATAGCTCATCCGTGGATTTTACCTCAAATTTTGTATAGAAAATACAAGTGTCTTATATCGTAAGCCAAATTGATTAAACAACAAAGCTCAAAAATACTTCTATACAAAAACACAGCAATCATTTCGAGAACAAAAAACACTTTATTTTTAATCTTTCTACATAAGGGTGTTCTTTGCAAACCCTAATATTTTAATAAACGGTACATGCATGATGCAAGGGAAGGTTGCCAATTTCGCAAATAATTTTGCACAAGCGGCTAAAATTGTAGATGCGTTATTTGTTTTTATTCCAAACGTCAACTTCATTTCATTGCAATTCTATAACTGGAGTGTTAAGAAGGAAGATTAATAAATCTTAAAGATTTGCTCGGATTGTTGTCTCTTGTTCATTTGTAGGTCATAGGCTTGTGTTGGGCCCTTAAATTAAATGCACCATCTAAGTACTGCTGACTAAATAGATAATTTCAATAATTTCGTTACCTACGTATTTAATATCGGATAAAGTCAAGGAAGGGATCGTGGAAATCAGTTTTGTTTATTATTTTTTTAATTCAGGTAAAGTTAAATCACCAGTAAGAATTAAGGCTGTGTAGTTGAAAAGAGGGGTTTAAACTAGATTCAAATATATTTTTTCGCTTCTTTGTCATCATAGACTTATCATGTTGTTGTTGTTTTTGTTTTACCCGTGCAATAAACCACCTATCCAGAATTTTTTATTGTGGGTATTTATTTCTCCTCCTACTTGCTTTCATCTAAACATCTAAAAAATACGTGGATATTTCTAAAAAATCTCCTTGTGATTTTAGCATGGTTAAGTGATGTATACAATTAATCAATAAATCGCTTAAACATAAAATAATTGAAAAACCACCTTACTTTTTACGAATAATAATTTGAACAACGTTTACACTTAACATAATATTTTGATAAGTAAAAACATTATTTCACAAATAAATTACTTGTAAAATGGATATAGATCGGTAAATAGATTTCCATACACATAACTCATTAATTACAACATAATTATCAATTATTGTTCGTTTTGTTTGAATAATCATGCCAACTTCCACTAAGGACTTACATTTTCCCAAATCCTAAAATATTATTAATAATCAGGCGCCGTTTCAGGCGTTCTATTTTCAGAATTAATAATATTTCCAATTTGATACCGATATATCGCCGTTAATATTTATATATTCGATACCACGATACTCGACAAATCTCAAAATAGTAACATAAAAACAATGTCTTTTTTTATGATAAACATTCACAAAGCTTTTTTTTCGAGAGATACCTTATTCCGCCTTATATATAGAGAGCTTCAGATCAACCTATTCCCTAGCTGAATACAATTTTATATGCAAACTTAAAAAAAAATAAGAGTATATTAGTTTTTCTTTTTACTGATTTTTTAATTTAAATTAAAAATTTTTTAATTTCAATTAAAAAAATCATCAATGCATACCTAATAATAACACATAACATTTTAAACTATGAACTTAATTTGTCTATTATGAGAGGAGCTGATATCTACTCGTGTGAGGTGCAAACCATATCATTAGGAAACCTACTTCCAAATTTTTAGAAAAATCAAAAAATTAATTTTTTTTAATTACAAACTTCGACAGAATGAGAATTTCTTTAAAAAGTTTAAAGCTTTAACAAAAATTACAAACTATTTTATTGTTACTTTCGTTTTAAATTCTTTTCTGCATTAGTAGATAATAACTCTTAACGCAGACTTGAGTCATATTTAAAAGAGTTACACACATTTATTAGTCACAATGGCTACTATGTGTTGTGTCATTTATTTTAATTTATGCTTTGAAAATATGGTCAGTAACCTCAAAAATGATGCAGTTTCTTCACAAAAATATAAATGGAATAAATATTTTGCTTCTAAAAATTATCTTTTCGCCGAAGTAGAGTAGAATCATTCAGTTTGCGGTAGTAAATAAATTTAGCACATAAAAAATTAGGCTCTATTTTCTATTACCCTTTTTTAATTGTTAATATTGTTACGGATGTGTTTTGCTTAAGTTTTAAAAGAAAATAAGTAATGAAGTAAACAACTGGGTATGCTGTTTACTAAGTGCGTAGTTTTCTAAGAAAACTTATGCTCGCAAGACAAAAACAACTTTCTAGTTACAAACAGCGTAGAAATCTTATGCACGCAAGACAACAACAACTGGGTATGCTGTTTACTAACTATGTAGTTTTCTATGAAAACTTATACACGCAAGACAACAAGAACTATCTTAAAATAAATTATACGAAGAAACTTTAGTAGCATCAAAACAAAAACAAAAACACACACAAACCGATAGGCGTCTATACATTGAATGAATAAATGAATAAAACAGCAACAAAATGTGATACGAAGGAAGTTGAAAATTCTTAGTTTTTCTAGGCCTCTAGCGGACGAATATAAAAGACAGCATCTAAGTAGTTAGATAGTTAGTTAAAACATAAAGCTCGTGGAATAAAGACTTGGATATTTAGTAAATTGTTCTGTAGCGCCAACGTACAAATCTTACTTTGTGTAAATAAACTGTAAAATCTGGTGTTATTTATTTTGCAATAAGGAACTCAGTAACAACAAATGTTACAATATGTATTTAGCATACCTTGTGTGTGATAACATAATCGTATTTTGCATTTTCTTTCACATTTTTTTTCCTTTTGATTCTATTTAGTAGCAACAAAATTTTATTTTTGAAGTGGGTTGTTTATTTTTTTTTATAAACTGAAGAGCGTAAACAGCAATAAAAAGACACAAAAGATAAAGTTCTTAAGGAAGCATTCACTTCTGCAATCAGTCAGTCACTTCAACTTTTTATTTTCAATTTTCTGTTTTTTTTTTATTTTTTTTATTAACTGGTGTTAGATGTGCCACCAACTAACTCATTTATAAATTATTTTTCGATTTCAAATATGTTTGCGTTAATATATAGAATTTTATCCCAGCAAACCCAAAAGTCAAACGTTTGAAATAAATTAGACATTGCATTGGAAATAAAGCAAAGTTTAAAACGCAATATTTATTTCAATATTGATCGAGTAAATCTTATCAAGAATAATTAAATGTTTAGTTTTTCAATACAATTTTCAAGTTTTTAAAATATAAATCTTTCAAAACGATCCCGTTTTGTTAAAAAAACCATTATTTTTAAATTCATATAAAATCCCTATCATTTGGGACGGACTTTGACATCCAAAATTCAGAATGAGAATTTATAAATTTAATTATAACAAAAACAAAAATAGCAGCTTCATTTATAAAAATTCTTACTTTGAAAATATATTTAAAAAAGTTTTGTTTTTAAGTTTATCAAACTAAAAATGGCAGTTTATTACTTAGTTTCTTAAGATCGAAATTTATCTTAGATTAAAATTTACTTGCATAGAAGGGCTGTTAGCCTTCATTTTGGAAGGATGGCATCATTCGATACAATGACAGCAAAAGTAGAATAGTGGCTTTCGAAGGCACATTTCGCTCATGGTGATGCAAATAAATCTATCATTTAGTTTGTGTCGATGTTTCGTAGGAGTCTCATTATGAAAGTCGTTTAAGATGGAGTCTTTTTAAACAATTTCAATGGTACCGCAGGACTTCGCTATTTCTCGCACCATATTTTCAATTTTTTTTACTACTTGCTCTGCTTAGCTTTCAGTTTTTGTGAAAAAAATGCTTTTTTCAAGGAATCATAAGTTCTCACTATTTTGTAGCGGATGATTTACTTTGCCGGCGACTTAATGCTATAAAGTACTACCAGTGAAGTAGGGCTCTGTGACATATACTAGTATACTTAACCTTAACACTAAGAAGTTTGTTAAGTTAACAGTGGCTGGGATACGAACCTAGGCTACCAAACAAAATTCAACTAAGTAGTTTTGAGCTTCTCAACTACAGCAAACTCGATTTAAAAGATGCAGATCTTACTAAAAGCGATAACAACATTTTTTATTTAAATTTAAAGCTTGCAAAATATTAACTTTATGTAATTTGTCAAAATTTTTTATTTTTACTCTGAATATCTAATTAAAAGTACCTGGTTCCGTTCAGTTACGCTTTTAAACTTTTACTTGCAAAATATTTTCAAGAATTTGTCATTTTATGAAATGAACTTCACAAAAGCCCCGACTATCAAAAGTGCTTAGTAATAACCACACGTGCTTTTCCACATCTTTTTCATATTGGGTGCAAAATTTCTAATCATGTATGCGAAGAATGATGTAAAAAGATAACAAAACAAATTTGTTTCTATTGTTGTATGATGTGATAATGATGCGTTTATTCACTTGAAGCATGATTCAAGAGTTTTCTCTTTGAAAAGAAAACAAGAACTGAATAAAAGGAATAGATAATAAAATGTCTGCCTACTACTAAACAGTTAGTGATGGGTAAACTTTTTATTACTCTAATTATATATTAAAAAAGGATTTTTTTTATATTTAATCTGTTTTCTTTAGACCAGGTTGCATTCTGATGAAATACCTTTAAAATATGGGTTTCGTATTATCAAAATACAAATGTCTTTTAAAATCTTCAATTGCTTCTGATTTGGAAGTGTGCTCTTTCAAAGGATTTCAGCCATACTGTTCTTCAAAAAAACTTTGTTTTTTCTAACTAGTTTCGTCTAACTACACAAAGAACATGAAAGGATTTATTTTCTTTGGTGTAACTCTGTATATATATTTCTACCACTACACACAAAACTACTTTGTACATTTCTTTAATACTGCTACACCGCTTGCATCTGCGCTTTCTATGTATAGTCGAGTAAAAACGTGTAAATTCCACTAATTTAGAAAGATCTGACAGATTTCTGTACTTATTTCTTTTGATCTTGTATTTATGTACGCGTATGTATGAGCCGTTTAAAAGAATACTTTAATAACAACTAGTACAAAGGAGTTAAATAAAATGTTTGGAGTTTTCGCTGACCGTCTCTTAAATTGTACATTGAAATCAGTATCTGTATTTCTGCCGTGCACACAATAATATTTTAACCATTTAGCAACCCAACGACTATCTATGTATTTAGTGAAAAAGGTCAGCTTTTATACGCAAATAAGGGTAAACCAAACGTACTTGTATATATAAATTTGTAACCAAATACTTCAAATCATATGAGTCAGAAGTTGAAAAGTCAGATGTATGAGGGACTTTATAACACTTCATATTAATAAAATAATAAAAAACATTGGCAAAGAGGTGAACCTAAAAACGCCATTGATTATTTTCAAGTCAAAATATTTTTGCATATTTTTCACGGCTGTTATAACACAAAAGTGCAAATTTTGAAAAATTTTTATGGACAAAATATATTTCCGAAGTCTTATTTTATTAAACTTTTCATTAGTTAACTTTATATGGGGTGTTTTCATAAAGGTATAATACTTAGAAATGGAGTAGAACGAAGATGAATTTTTAAAATTAGAATGATATTTATTCTATTTAAAAGATAATCTTCTAGCATTATAATTTAAATGTGAATTATGGCATAGGATCGCCAAGGTTGGCTCAGACGTATCTGGAGGTGAAATTTTCGATGACATTTGTGAACATATGTCAATCAATCGTTTCAGGCTTAACGGCGACTTCATATAGCTCCACAGAAAATAGTCCAGCGGCGTTATATTGAATACAATTCATGAGTTCGAGATGTGAAAGTATGCGGCTGCCAAACGTTTCCTACAATAAATTAATTGTGCCACGAACTGCATGATATACTGCGCCGTCTTGTTAAAACACAACTCTTGTACATCATCGCTGTTCAATTGATGGACGTCAATAATTATTATAGCAGTCACCATTGAATGGAGCATACTGAACAGAAACGTTTTTAAAGCAGTACGGACCAATGATTCCACAAGTCCATAAATAATACCAAACAGTCATTTCTTCTGGATCACTACAAATAAGGTAGTTTTATTTATTCACCTACCCATCAAACAAAAAAAGGAGTTTCGTACTTAAACAAAATTCGCTTATGAAAATCGGGATTTGGAAGCGTAGTTTAGGTGTCAGTCTATTCATGGTCATCAGTTCGAAAAGTGTTGCCAAGTTAAATTTATATCCCTCTACAAAAAACTCTCCGATATAATACACACATCAACTACTATATCTACATAAGCTATAATCTCCTTAACAACAACGAATTTCTACAATTTTAACACTTTCGATTAATATTACGGTTAAAAGTATACATTCCAATAGTATAGTTCACGAGTATTTCATTTACACACGTACATACAGTATTGCAAAATCTTTTATATACATAGAAGAGCCGAATCGCAAAAAAAGAACACACATTTCAATTTACAGTGAAGTTGTCACTCAACCAACGGCTTTATATTTATTTTAGAGATGCCAAATGGATTTTTTTTAATAGTCAAATAAGTGAAACATATAATGGCAGAAGACAAATTACCAAGTATCTGAACGTGATTAATTGTCAGCACAATAAAAGATTAACTACCAACTGAATACCGTCTGCATTTTTGTTAATATCACAACATATTTAAAAGGTGGAAAGTCGCATTTTATATTTTCATTGCACAGATAACATGCAAATATATGGTGTCTGGAGCTAAAAGCGAAAATCAAGATCCGAATTTAGCAATTATATTAACGGCAAAACATTAATTGTACGGACATCAAAAGGATTTCAAATCTTATCTTCCTAACAACATTGAAAACTGAATAATGGAGCAATTCAAACAAAATTAAAGATTTTGTCCATGCCGCCGCACGTTCAAATTAAATTTTCCTAATGTGTATTGCAATAGCATCTTTATTAGCAGTTATTCATTCTTTCGACTGTTTGCCTGTGGTCTAAAATTCCATTGTTAGGTAAACTGAACGCGGCAACATTAAAACAATTACATATAAAATAAAAACAACAAAAACAAATAAAAAATGGTTAATAAAGATAAATAAATCATTTGGGTTTATAGAAACAAATTTAAACTACATAGGGATAGACGATAAATAAACTACTTTTTATGTAAACTAATTGATTCCAACACACAACAAAATAAATAACAGATAGTGATAAAAAGGTATGCAAATTTTTGTGAGAATAGTAAATATGATTTCCAAAAATTTGCCATTTAAAAATATAAAATATTTGTTTTACAAATACAGTGAAATTTTATTATGGAAAGCCAAAAGGTGCCCCTGTAGGCTAGTGGGTAGTGTACTAGCTTGTAAATATGGGGGTTGTGGGTTCGATTCCCAACGAAGACCTTGGTTTTTTTTCACTACAAAAATAAAAATTGACTGTCGGTGGAGCTACTCAGCGATTAAGGCATAGTCACTGGTCGCTGTGCTGTCTTATATACGGCAGTTAATTTCCGACTATCCTTCTACTTTCACCACCAGTTTCATCTATTCTCTATCCCTTTCTTAAAGAATGTAGCACGGTACTTAACTAAATAGGCATTGTTGCCTGAAGTACTACTTCTCTTTAAAAAAAAAAAAAAAAAAAAGGGATTTTATATTTTTAAATAACAAAAAGCCTGATTAGTGATTTTTTGTTTTTAATTAACAATTATAATTTAATATAACAATTGAAATAATTTTTACATCATCGCTAAAATAGTATTAAATGTAAAAGTAAATTAAAGTTTCAATTAAATAAATAAATATTTGATAAAATCGTAAGAAAGCGTTTGAAAATATAGATAAATATGCTTTAATTTACAAACATATTTATTTGCAATTTTCCTGGATCATGTCATCCAAGTAATGTTAAATCAAATTTTACGGCAAGTTTCTAAGATTTCGAATATCATACATACACCGGAAGGCATATATATGACGGACAACTATTTTAAATTTTGCAAAATACATCTTGTGTGCGAAGATAAATTAATTGAATTAAACACAATTTTTAATATGGCATACGATAAATTGTGTCATCTTCTTATAAATTCTACAGTAATTTCTTTTACTGGGCCTAAACTTTGGTATTAAGACAGTTTATTCAAATTGATTTTGAGAACAATTTAATACCCTCAGACTAGAATAATTTTTAGTACAGATATTATTGTATGTATTTTTAAATAAATTTATTTACCAATTCTTTTTATTCCAAATAGCAAATGTGACACACACTCTTATTTATAAAATTTCATGTTTTTTTCTCTCTCTCTCAAATATTGTTCACTTTTTACTTTAATATAAAAGTAGGTCGGTATTTTATCATATTCTCTAATGATTATTTGTTTATTTTAAATGACAAACATTTTGTCTTTTTCCTTAAATACAATTTACAAATTTAATTTTGCATGCATTTGCTTTGCCTTTTTGAATTTTCATCGAATAATAAATATCTCGTATATACTTTAAAAAAATATTATTAATTTAATATTAATTATTCGTCATGTATTACACATAACACACACATACACACTGGGTATAATATAAATTATTTTACTTACATACATGCCTTCCGGGCGAAATTTTTATAACATATGAACTATTCAAAATAAAGCTATAATTATTAGTATTAAATTGTTTTGATTTGTTTCGCCAGTAAATGAAATATTTTTATACTACTTTGTTTTGCCGCCATTTTGGTAAACATTAATCTTGACAGTTCCTATTTGGCAGTCGTGAAGTAAATACGTGGAAAAATATTCGATAATCCAACGTGTTTTAATCGGTGCCCCTGTAGGCTAGTAGGTAGTGTACTAGCTTTGTCAGTCCGGGGGTTGTGGGTGTGGGTTCGATTCCCAACAAAGACCTTGGCTGTGTTTACTAAAAAATAAAAATTGACTGTCGGTGGGGCTGCTCATTGATGAAGGCATGGTCACTGGTCGCAGTGCTGTCTTATACGACAGTTAATTTCCGTAACTATTCCTCTACTTTCACCACCTGTCTCATCTCTTCTCTATCCCTTTCCTAGTAGCACGGTACTTGACTGAATAGGCATTGTTGCCTGAAGTGCTACTTTTCTTTAAAAAAAAAATCAATCATCGATTGATTCTCATTTCTCAATCATCGATTGATTTGTTTTTTTTTTTTGCTTTTTTTGATTTCTCACTGTGACAATGAGAAAGTTCTGTGATTTTTTTTGGAGAAACAACGTGCCAACAAAACGTACTATTTATCGCGTAGCGAATGAATTCGAAGAAAGAAGGTCTGTAGGTGATAGGCCCAATCATGAGTCACAACGTACTGCAAGATCGGTGGAAAACATTACTGCTGCTCGATTCGACGCCTTGCTCAGGAGCTTGGTCTTCAAAGAACAACTTTGGCCACAAGGAATTGCATTCGTTTTCATATAAAATTCAGTTGATACAAGAGCTTCTTCCACAAGATCATTTACGCCGCCGTACATATGCCAATAGTATGTTACCCCGGTTTTCATGAAAAAATCATAAGGAGTGACGAGGCACATTTTCATTTGAATGGATATGTGAATAAACAGAATAGTCGGTTCTGGGGAAAGGGAAACACTCAAATTATTCAACAGTCACCTTTGCGTCCATTAAAAGTGACAGTCTGATACGCAATTTGGTCAGCAGAAATCATTGCACCTTACTTCTTTGAAAATGAAAACCGTGTAAGGGTAACTGTGAATGGGAAGCGATATCGTGATCTGATTAAAAACTTTTTAACGCCACAACTGCATGCTTTGATTGGCTTGATTAACATATGGTGCCCTGTCGCATACAGCCAGGATTGCAAGAAATGGTGATGTTGATTGGCCTCCACGGGTGCCTGATTTGACTGCTCCGGACTTCTTTTTATGGGAATATCTGAAAGGCAAGGCTTACGCAAACTAACCAGAAACGTTTGAGCAACTCAAACAAAATATTCCTGATAAAGTTAAAGAAATATCACGTGAAATGTGTGAAACATGTGCTCAAAAGGGGGGGGCTCGCATTTGTGAGGCTAACAGAGGCGGGCATTTATGTGATATTGATATACCATACGTAATTGCCGAGATTAAATAAAACTTTTATCAATATGAGATCCATTCTATTTTATTTCTTCAAAAATTATAAACATAGTAGTATACCTTCCCGGCGGACACCTTGTATGCTCAACTTGTAATGAAATTAATAAAGAAAACTAATAACTTAATATTTTAAGGGGCACATAAAATCTCTCATGACAAAAAAAAATATCATTTATTAAAATAATTACTCTAGCTTTGGCAGTAGTTAAAATGGCAGACTGTCCTGTTGTAAGCTGAGTTGGGTTGGTGGGTTCTATATTTAACAAAGAACAAAATATTGTAAAAATGACATATTGACAGACAGCAAAAAAGAAAAATATATAATTGCATGGAAACAATAGATCAACACAAGTAGAGCAACTCGTGTATTCATGTATTCAAGTGTATTTAATTTTTCACTTAACAACCTCCTTTTTGTGCCAAAGTCTTTTTTCTTTTGTCTCTTGTTTTACTACAATATTTTGTATTTTTTGTGTGTGTGTTTTTATTTTTTTTTTTTTTTGTTCTTTTGTCTTTTCTTTTTATTTCAATATTATTTAATACATTGAATGAAGCCCCCCATCTAAAGTGATTACGGTTGTAACATTTTGGGTCAATGCGTATTTTAATTGTACAAGCGAACAACCACAAAAAAAAACAAACAAACGACAATTTTTTTTTATTTATATAAAATTGTGTATCTAAGCGCTCGAATTCACCCCTTATCATAAACTACTAAAACTTACCTTTAAACAGAACATTTCTAATAGATATTGCATTGTATGAATATAATTAAATGTTATTTACTTCTCTTGCTATTTGAATTTCCAAGAAAAGTGTTCAGCATACAAAAAAAAAAAACATAAAACATGCAATTTTTCTTTGTTTATTTTTTAATATTCTTTCGTTAGGTTACAAGTGGCATTAATTTCAGAGGTTTGAGGCTGTCATTTTTATTTAAATGGAAATGAAAATTTAAAGTGAAATTGAAAATAAAAATGAAAATGAAAAGATTTCAAGAAAATGAGTGAGTGTGCAGGCTAATTGTTGACATAAAAATATGAATTTTGCATGCGATAAACTTTGAGGCACATTGAGTATTAGAGAATGACAATAACCTGTATGAATTTCAAATACAGGGCGATTCAAATAATTTACGGTTTTGTTTCTTTTTCATGCAACTTATTATTTTAACAAACTCAAAAATCAGCGAATTGTTTAAACAAAAACAAAATTCAAATGCAAGTTAACATTTAAATAAAATACCTAAAGAAACTAAAGATAATTTCACAAAATGTTTGTCTTTGCCTTTTTTTTGCATTTCCCATTGTTTTAAATCGCAAAATCTGCGTATTGCATTTACAATTGCATCGTATTGTGGTCGTCCAATTTTAGATCACTTTTTTAGGCATTTCTAGTCGTATGTCGTGGAAGTGACCTCGGAGGCATTAATTGTTGCTGGTTCATCAATTTAAACCAGGGACTAACTTCATGTTCTGGCCCCACAGTAATTCGTCGTGAAGACCCAAATATCATAATTTTAGAAGCTAACTTATTGCTAAATTTTGATTTTAATAACTCAATCTTTATGGTACGTCTTAACATCCTGTTGGAACCACATATTGGTCATACTAAAATCAACCATACTGTCAAACAAATAACGATGTCCATTGACCGAAAACCCATTTCTGGATTATTTTTCATGATGTTACTACAATGTACACCGCATGCAAATGATGAATTTTTCTTTTGTGGTGGATTGGTATCACTTCATATACGGCAATTTCGTTTCCTACATTTTCAAACTTTTTTAGCCAAAAATGAGCCTCATAAGTAAACACTATTACGCGTCTAGTAAGTGACTGATTTTTAAAATAGCTCTGCATAATTTGATAAGCATCAGTCTATTTATTATGATTTACCAGGCTACAATTTTCATAAACGTCAAAAAAGTTAACGCAGTACAACAGTTCATTTAATAGTTAACCATTGTATAAAATCCCTATATTAAAATACATTTAATAATACATTTCTGTTATTACATTCATTTGCATTATTAAAATTATATTTGGAAAATTAGTTAATAGAACTTATTTTGATAATCTTCAATATCTCAAAATTATTGGTCATAAAATACTGTTCAGGGAAGATTTAATATTTTTTCCAACACATAAGGCTTAATCATACCATACGTTAAGTACAAAATTAAAAAAATATTAAATGAATAATTAATTCAATATTAAAACAATTAATTATAGTCAACAAACCCCAACTATTTGGCAGTAGTAGAATGATAGCCAGATTTCGCAATACTTAATTCAAAATCTGATCTGTCAAACAGGAAATGAATAAACATTAAAATGTATGCAAATCGTGACAAATATATAATATTACAAATTTTATTAATAATGCAATGAAATGATAAAATCATGAAATATCTCTCTACAAAGAAAACTTTAAATTATTCATTTCGTAGAACAATTAAAAAACAAGTGAAAAATAATACGTAAAGCTTAAATAAAAAATAATTTAATAATTTCTACGAATAAGGCAAATGTTTGTTTTTATTATTAATTTAATTAATTTTTTCTTATTTATTTTTCAGGGTGGATATCCAGCGCGTTTAAAAAAGGTTCTTATTGTAACAGCACCGTTGTGGTTTAAAGCTCCATTCAAAATACTGCGTTTATTTGTGAGAGAGAAATTACGCGAACGCGTTTTTACTGTATCAGTGCCTACGTTGAGCTTACACGTGCCCCGCAAAGCATTACCTATACATCTTGGTGGTACGCTAGAAATAGAACACAACTCATGGTTACTGTATTGCCGCAAATCGATGACGAATCGTGAAGACGAATTGCTCGCCAATATTGGTGGCTTGTCATCAGCAACAACAATTGCAAATCAAAATAATTTAATTGTTTCGCAAACAGCAAACAATCAACAGCAGCACATCACACAATCATCTGCCGGAGTGGTGGTGGCAAACGGTGATAGTCAACGATTTCTGGTGGAACCAAACGAAAATATTCAAATAAACAATAGTAGTAAATCAACATCACCACTAACAAACGGTCATCATACTTTAGTGTCAATTGATAATAACACATTAAATAACACTGTTGCCCCCATCACCAATCCCAATAACAGCAATAACACATCACCCACACACAGTAATAAATTAATAAACCTTACAAACGGCGTAACAACGCCAAACGGTGATACAGTATCATCAACACTCGTAAACGGTATTGGTGGCATTTGTACAAAAACAACAACAACGCCTGTACTTGTAGGTGTTGGAAACGGAGGTGGTAGTGGAAGTGGTCAAACGGGTCTCGTTGATTTTTGGTCAGAGAACCCACCAAGTAGTGCCTCGTCTGGTTTTAGTGATGACGACAGTCTGGCTGGCCAAGAGGGTGATCCGAAAACAATTGAACAAATTGTTCAAATGGTTAAGACATTGGGACGTCAAGGGCTTGTGAAGGAATATGCTGAAATACGTAGTCGAGCTCCCGATGGCACATTCCTACATGCAAGGTAAACGTCTTTTTCTTTTTATTTTTCTTTTTATTTTGCGTTCTTGATTTCAATTTTATTTGTTTGTTTTTACTCGTGTTTTAGAATGCGCAATAATTTAACCAAAAATCGATATACAGATGTCCTTTGTTATGATCACAGTCGTGTAGTATTATCTCGCGTCGACGGTGATGAATTGTCTGACTACATTAATGCCAATTTTGTAGACGGTTACAAACAGAAAAATGCATACATTTCAACACAAGGTGAGTTTTTATAGTATTTTTCCACTATCTTGCCAAATTAATAGATTTAAAAAAAGGATAAATTTCACCAAAAATCTTATATTTACAAACAAAAAAAATTACAAATTCCTTATATTTGTAATTTCATTTGAGCCGAAATATCACCTTTAAATTCTAAATTTCACACAAAACATAAAACTAAAAAAAAATTAATAACTCTCAACCTAAAAACACAAAATTTGCGATTTTTGCAAAAAAATTAAATTGTAACAGAAAACTGTGCAATGTTCTTAACACAAAAAATTAATCAATTTAATCTTAATTCTAAATTTATGTTAGAAACTGCGGGCAAAAATATATCCTTTAAAAAAACGCACCAATTTAATAACGATAGCACTTAAACACCACATTACACTTAATATTTAGAATTCATATGTTTTTACTATACATACTTTCAAATTCACAACTGACCCTAATACAGTTTTTCAATACAAATAATGACAGCACAACAGCAACGTGTTTCTAAGCACAAGGACGTTATTCTTTTATTATATTTTTATCTTGTATTATGTTTTGTCGTCATTTGCTTAATTCTAATATTTCTAACATCACTAGTTAATGTGAACAGAATAACAAAAAAAAAAAAACTATAGTCAAATGAAACAATAAGGAAAGTAAAAGCAGTTTTTAAAAATATAAAGGATGTTTTTGTAGAGGTACAGAAGTTTTAAATGCAATAAATCAATTTTTTTTAACTTGTCATTAATTTACTTTATTCGAAAGATAATCTTCTGACACCATAATTTAATTATGACTCTGAAGTAGTCTAATCTGAAAGTCCATTTTTGTATGTTGGCAATAACGCGGCAAATGTTGTCCTCTAAGTGAGGACTAGTGACTTCACATATCGTATCAGAAAATAGTCTAGCGGCATTAAAGCACACGATCCTGGAGGCCAATTCACGGTTCCGCACCGTAAAACTATGCGGTTATCAAACGTTTCCTTCCATAAATCGATTGTGGCATACACTGTGTGATATGTAACGCTGTCTTGCTGAAATCACAACTCTGCCCATTTAAGTATTAGAGAAGGTTCTACCAGCAGATAAAGCACACCAAACAGACAGTTTCCCTGGATTCAACAGTGTCTTAAAAGTGAGCTTCACCGCTGAACAAAATCCAATTCTTAGGCGATTTGGAGAATGTAGGCGCCCAAATTAAAATTTAACAGCATAATCCTCCATAGAGATTAGGGTCTTCCTCTACGCTGCGATCTACAGCAGCAATGACTTATTCTGTACGTACTGTACGGCGTCTTTGTGGTTAAGTATTATCACTTAGAATAAATGACGTACGAAAACAGAACAGTATTTAAAACAGAATAATAATTTTTTAAAAAAAAATTTGCACAGTTTAGGCATCAATCTGTTCATATTGAAATGTCAAATGTATAAAAATAATAAAAACCCTTTGTATTGGTTGTAACGGCTGTGTTATTTTATAATTAACTTCTTGTTCTAATTTTCATTGTACGATTTCATTTCATAATTATCCAATCCACAGCTGAGATTAACTCCTTTATTTGACTTACTTAAGAGTTTAATATACAAAACCAATTAAGTATACAAATCCTTTCTTTTATTTTTAATTATATACATATAATTGTATGATTATATTTTCAAAATTGTATGTATATTTTATGAAAATTATACTTGTATGTACATTAAGTTCCTATGCATGATTCAATTTCATAATTATTATTTTTACAACTTAATTAACGACATTCAAAATTGTTGTTGTTAAATAAAAAGAGTATATACGTATATAAAAGGGGGTTGTGAATAAAATATACAGTCATGGACAAAAAAAATATCCCCTAAAATACTTTTTAGCACGTATAACCTATAATTTTTTCACTGGGAATTAATTTAATTTTAAAATCATCAGGCCATAACACGTTTTGCTATTTTATTATGAGTATAAAAGAGAACCTTACCAATTTACAATTATCTTCGTATACACTGTGTGATTTTTTAGTGAAAATTTTAACGCCTAATACAGTTGCAATCGCTGCGGCAAATTCAACAGTCCTCAGACCTGATGGCTAAAAAACACAAAATTGTAACATCTTCCAACAATTATGGCTATTTGAAGTAATCTTTATTACCAATTTTGAATAACAAAACGTTCAACATCTGAATGTATTTTGCACGATCCATTTTTTGTTATTAAATGTTTTATAAATAAATGTGTTTTTGTTTTTTTTTTTTTTGTAAATTGTTCTTCAAAAACTAATGTTAAACTATAAGATGTTATTGTCTCAGTTTGCTGTTAATCCTATTTTTTGTCCCTTCTTAAATTTATTATTGGACGATATACAACTCATTCTTCAATTATGCAACGTTGCGATCGTTACCTCATATCGTCATTAAAGACACATATAACTCAATATACGATTTCTAACATTATGTAATAAATAGACACATAACACAATGTGTGAGAGAGAATTTACACAAATAAAAGCTTGCCGTCTTATAAGAATCAAAATCATACAATTTATTAATAACTTTTTTGTTGTATTGTATCAATATCGGTCTGTTTAAGCTTTTGTAACTAGGGATGAGTAAGAAATTTTAAAAGCCGGTAGCTGATTCAAAATTGGTTTAATCACTTTAAAGTTGTTCCGTAAGTATTTTATTTTAATATGTTCAGGGTAAGCCGTATAATATAAAACTTGCTTGATCGGCTTATACGTTATTAATCGCGGGAAAGTAACAAAAAAAGTCCCAGATTAGGAAAGGCCAAAATTCTCGCTACAATCTTCATTACTTTGCTTTAGCTTCAAAATTTATATCCTTTTCAAACATGGGTATAATAATGTAAACAGCATTTAATAAAGTTTTTATATAAATAAAAATTTAAATAATAAATAAAAATTTCATTAAGGTAATGCCAAGCAGATAAAGAATTTGGCTGATAATTTATCAAAAATAATATAATTTACTTGAATTATTTTATAATATGTAATTCTTATATAAAAACTGTTTGCTTATAAAAGTTAAAGTTGTTAAAGTTTCAGTTTTTGCCCTTGTAAACAAAAAGCATGAACAGTTTTGTGCATATTGAATATTTTATTCTGTAACGTATTTAAGCACCTAAACAAAGAACAGCACGTAGTTGGCATTGGTATGCTTATGTATATGCTTAGTGTCTCTATATACTTGTGTTTATAAGTTAACGAACGTCCTTGTATCTTATTTTTTTACGTGTGCACAATATTACAAGTTACTTTTTAATGCGGTTTTATTATTGATTTATTTTATTTATACTTTGCTTTTCTACATTTCTCCAAACACCAACACTTCTGCAAACAATGCGTATTAAATTGCGGGTACCATAACAGTTTTAGATGGTACGCCAGCGTGTCCCCTTTGATTGTGTCATCAAATGAAGTCTTATAAATAATTTCGAAATAGCTGCTGCTTAACTTTCTTTTTATACATCTATACCTACATTATTTGTTTTTAAGCACGGCATATTTTGTAAATATTTATTTTGGTTTGACAACGAATGACTAATTCTTACAAAAAAATTTTTTTTTGTTTTAAAGAAAAAAAAGCATGCCTTCAGCTATTTCGGTAACTTGTATAGCGAGTATATGAATTTTTTTTCTAGGTTTGAGAAAATCACATTTTTTTTTTAAAGAAAATATAAACGAAAATCGGAATAAAATGGGTTTTTAAAGTTTGTAGCTATCACTCAAGCGGATCTTTAGAAGAGCCTTCAACCACAGCCTATCATCCTGTTTTCAAGCCTAGGCATTTGAGAATTTTGCCTGTTTTCAAATTGTCAAAAAAAAATATTTCTGCAGGAAAGATTTTTTGTGGAACTAATTAACTAAGGAATTTTGAACTGAAAATCATACTCTCCGAATTATTTAGTTCAGTTTTGGTGCCTTCAAGATCGTGTGATTTTTCTTGATTAATGTTAAAAAAAATTATTAAAAAATATTTAATTTTTATAAAATTATCGTAATTTGTTTTCTTTTGCAGGCCCATTACCAAAGACATCCCAAGATTTTTGGCGCATGATCTGGGAACAACATTGCTTAGTTATAGTTATGACAACACGCGTTATGGAACGTGGGCGCGTTAAATGCGGTCAATATTGGGAACCACAAGAAAATAGTTCCTTAGAATTTGGTAACTTCCATGTGCGAACACTTAGTATAGAAACTAATGAAGATTATACAGTAGCCTCATTAGAATTGAGAAACATAAAGGTATGTTAAATGTTAATACGCTTATTTTTTTTTAATAAAAAACATCAATTTGCTTTTAAATTTTGTTTAGACTGATGAAGTAAGAAAAGTCTCACACTGGCAATTTACCAGTTGGCCGGACTATGGTGTACCCAGTTCTGCCATGGCCATGATAACTTTCCTGCAAAAGGTGCGTGAAAAACAAGCACAAATGGTACAAGCATTAGGTGATACATGGGCTGGACATCCAAGGGGACCACCAATTGTGGTGCATTGTAGTGCCGGTATAGGAAGAACAGGTAAATATCTGCCTACTTAAACAAGGGATAATATTGATTATTATTTTTACAATATTTTGATAATGATTTTAATTTGGATCATCCGTTGTGCTACTCTTTTATATTTAAACTTAACAAAAACTCTGAATTTAACTCTTAAACTGAAACTAGACAGTTATCGCTCTCTTACTCGAAAAGAATTGTCTTTGATCATCAAATCTACTGCTCAACTTACATCTACTAGAGATGTCCCAAGAAGTATGTGAAAGCAGCAATGCAAATACTTAATTGTCGCCAGAAAATCTTAGGGCTGAATTTTTGTTCCTTGTCAGTAGCCAAGCGTTGATTTATTTATACCTTCTGACCATCATGAGAGCTTGGCGGACTCTTCAACAAGATTTCATGATTTTCCAGCCGTAGTCATATACAAAGCTTAATTCAAGTAGTTTAGGCCAACTTTAATAACCACAATTTTAGAGCATTTGAGGCAAGTTGCCCAGTTTGGTTTTCTTCCTAAATGTCTTTTAAAGTCTTGGAAGAATAATTCATTAATTTTTTATTGTCTGCAAAAAATAGTTTTTCAAAAAGTTGTTTAACTTCACCTAATATTTACACACTTTGCAGCTAATTAAAATTATTGATATTGATAGTGTGAGTCTCTTATGGAAAAACTTAGAGCTATGTTTGATAGAAATACTGCTGGAATATTCAAACGCCTTTTATACAATATACATATATATTATTGATTCGTGGATGATTCGGCAAATCACCACAACAAAAAACATTGCAAACGTTGATTTTCACAATTTTCTCAATTAAACCAGTGTAATTATTAAGCAGCTAAAGACTAAATTGTTTTAAACATAAAATAATGCATAGTTGTGATAGAAAAATATTTTCTTTGTTTAAACATTAAAAACTTAATAATTTTTAATATACATATTTCATTTATTTTTCATTTAAAACATTAAAATGACACTAGAATGATACTAATTTGAGGTCTACAAATAAAAAAATGTTGAAATAAATATCAAAAATAATATCCCAGGTGAACATCCTTTTTTAGTATGAATAAAAAAAGCGACTTGAAATACATCATATGTATCCATGCATGTGTGTATGTAGTAGTGCACGAATAAAAATGAGCAACTGAATATAAAATTATTTCTTGTCTTCCGTGAACTTCGAAAATCTGATAAAAATTATTGTAAATTTGAAAATGCACAGAATTTTGTTGCTAAAATAACAAGACAAAAATGTTAATTGATATACATAATTATGTGTGTGTATGTAAATATTGATTTTAATTTATTATATTTTTAGGTACATTTATTACTTTAGACATTTGCATATCTCGTCTGGAAGATGTTGGTACAGCAGATATACGTGGTACCGTAGAAAGAATACGTTTACAGCGGGCCTATTCAATACAAATGCCCGACCAATATGTATTTTGTCATTTGGCCTTGATTGAATATGCGATATCTCGGGGTATGCTTAAAGCAGTTGATCTAACGGGTTTCGATGACCGGGAAGAGGAATCAGATTAATTAAAATAAACCAATTAAGTCAACCAGTTCAGTTTTACTATCTTTTATATTTAAAAACAATAAATACAAGAAACAAACTTTATTAATTTTTTATATATATAAAAGAAAAGCCAACACTACCAACACCACCAATTCTTTTTTAAATTTTGACAATTTCTTATTATTAATTCAAAAACTAACTACTTTTATTTTATTACAATACAAACTAGCATTAACCCATAAGGAAACAGGATACAGAAATATAATATACATATAGTGTATTATTTGTTGTTTATTTTTAAATTTAAATTGTAATTAAAAGAGGGAAAAACTAAATTTATAAATACTAAAGCCGTTAGATATTTCAGTTTAGTTTTAATACGTAAGCCAACAATCATTATGTCTTTATTTAACAACAAAACTGAAAAGAAGTGGAAAATGCCTCAATACGCATCATTCTCTTTTTTATATAAAAATAATAAATATGAATTTGTGAACTTATTGTATGAAACAAGTTAAAACATTTATTTAATTTATATAATTATATATAAAGCGTATATATTATATATAGAAAATCATATAAAAAGTCGTCGAGTAGTTATTTTTAGGTCTCTTAATTTCAGATTTGTGTTAGTGTTTTTCGTTTTATTATTTTATGTTTTAAATTAATTTATAAATAAAGAATACATATATATATATTTTTTTTTTAACTAAAAAAATTAAATTATTAATGTTAATATAATGCTAAAATTTAAATGAAAGAAAACCAATAAAAATTAAATTTATATAAAAATACAAAAAAGAAGAAATGTATGAGTAATAAAAAAAATAATTCATAGATAAATGAAATAAAAATAAATAAAAAATAATATCTTAATAAAAAAAAACATTTAATTATTTTAGCATCAATTAAACGAAACAATTTCTTTTTTTTTTTTTTGATTTTTTTTTATTTTCTTAGTTTAGTATATTCGTGCAATATTTATATATTTTTAGGAAGTTCGATTAATTTACTTCAAATATGTAAAGAAGCCTGAATTTTTTTTTAATTATTCTACTAGTTAATTAGTAATCACATCAATAACGCGAACTATTGAACCAAGAATTTATCCTTGTTCTCACAAACGCTTCCTTTGAAAATTTCAAATGTCACACTTATAAATTTTTTTGTTCTGAAAATATAGACACTTCGCTTCAGTCAACATTTTTACACTTTTAGATTTTTAGCATTGTTTTTCCTGATGATGCCAACCAACGGTGTGGCGAAATATCGAAAATATAATAAAAAAGTTTTTTAAAAAATTTTTTATTAAATAAGACCTTGTGCTTAAAATTAATTACTAAAAAATATTAAAAAAAGGTCAAAAAAATTATTAAATTATTATTATTAAAAATCATCACAAATTTTAAGCTTACTTTTCTCCAGAAAATGAACAATAATTCTAAATAGCTTCCTAAGAAATTTTAAAGAATCAAACTCTTTTCTACTAATTCGTTCAGTAATTGTATGCTTTCATTATTATAAATTCTTAATCATAATGTTCTGTCATTTGAATAAGAAGCATATCTTCTACTATGCACAAATTAGCTTGAGTATTTTTGTATGCAAAAAGTTTGAAAGTGTACAGTAATTTAAAAAATATATAAATTAAATTCTAAAAAGTCAACGGTCGTCTTTGACTAACTGCCAGCGATTAAATATTTTTGTTGTTAAATTTATTTGTTATATTTGTATGTTTAAAAAAAGAAATGCGGCCAAAAATATCTATACTTTTTGGAAATGCATTACATTATAAGTAACAAAATTTCATTTTTTGTTTTGCAAACCAATATCCCTTTTATTTGGTGTCATGAAATAAAATCGTTTCTGTTATTTTCGAATGTCATAAAATAACGTTTTTTGGACCAACTGTTATATTTGCATTTGCACATTTGTTTACAGTTTTAATATTACTTTTTTTGTTGACAAAAAAATTAAAACAACAGCGTGCAAATTAAAACTGAGAACTGCTGCCTGATAGGTTTATTTCCAATATATAAAAACTATCCTAAAACCATCAGCTTTAGTTCCAATATAAAACTGAAAAAATTCGATTTCATGGCATCAAAAAAATTTTTTTGTCGTTTTCAAATTTAATTGCGACTATAATTGATTCTATGACAGTACTGTTAACCTTATTTTTGTATTCAAACATCATTTCTTTACTTTCGATACTTTAGGACGTCCAAACATACATTTTTTTATATAACAAAAAAATATATCGCCCTTAAACTAATAACGCTTAAAATTGGGGATTACAATTTAAATTGCGAAAGTATTTCCTGCTACAACTGAATTTTAAGTAGAAAGTCCTTAAAAGTATGCTAAAATGAGTTAAGCGTTATGCGATTTAAAAACGTGCATTTATCATAACATACACGTATACCCATTTTATTTCAGAATTTAACAAATGTCCTTAAATTTCGGGTTTGCAATCGGCTAACATTAACAAAAAAAAGCAGCTAATCAAAAGCCGAAAATTTTTTATTGTGATTTGATTCTTTACGTTGCAACAATTTTACATCGAATAGCGTTGCCATCGTCCCGCTTTGACACTAAATTAGAATGGCTTTTTTTCTAGTAGACTAAACAAAATTTTTTCTTGTGTCTAGAAATATAAAACAAAATTCAAAACGAAACATTAATTATTTTGTAAAAAAAGCAAGTGGCAACCTAGTTTTCGACACTTTTTTGTAATTTTTTCATTTGATCTTTAAAATTGTGATAAAAATATCTTTCTACGCAATGATCGGTATTTCGGTCGGTCAACAATGGCGATCATTTTTAAATTTGTTTAAATTTAAAGCAATAGTATGAAGAATAACGGTTTTAAAAAATTTTTACATTTCAAATGTTACATTGTGTTAGGTTGTTATCTAGTTTTCTGAAGTAAAAATTTTTTAGTAAGGACATTTATACATGAAACTAATGTTATGCTGATTTATTGGCCTTTTGTGTTCTGAGTGAATATTCGATATTTTTGCAATTGTGCAATGGCGTACTATTTTTCGGATTTGTTGCTTTTTTGTATATTTATAACAGTATTGTATTGTGGTAAATTTAAGAAATTCCCTTTGTTATTTGAAATCATTTTGAAATTAATTTGCGTTAATTTGTGCTAGACTCCTTATACATTCTCATAAAATAGTTATTATTAAAAAAAATTTTAATCATATGTGAAATGCATTACTGTAAGAGAAAGTATATCCATATGGCTATTTCACTACTGCAAAGTATTTTATACCAAATTTTTTTTCTTTAGTTTTCTATACAAAGTTTGTGGTAAAATCCACTGATGAGCTATTTGAGCAGTAGTGAAATGGCCATATGGAAATGCTATCCCCTGCAGTAACACACTTAATTTTTTGAATATTAAATATTTTATGAGAATTTCATGAAATATTTGTGTTTAAAGGAATCTAGCACAAATTAAGAAATACTTGTTAAATATGTTAATTTTTTACACTTGTCTATTTTATCATTTAAAGAATTTTAACTATTAAATTATTTTTTATTATTTACTATTATTTAATTGAATAACATTGTCAGGGAAAGATTAAAATTGTCGTTTTAATAATTAGTATCTGTTAATATGCAAAGCAATTGAAAATAGAAAGTATTAAAGAAAAATTAGACCTTGAGCGTAATTATTGATTTAATGTTTAAAAATGAATCGATCAAACAAAATATTAGAATGTTTCGTTGGTTATTATGTTCAAGGAAAGCAAATAATTTATTATATTTACTAAATACTAACAACAAATATTAGAATTTATTTATGCTCTTAAAGAAAATTCTCGAATGCTTTAGCATTTTAATGCATATTCCACAGACTTAAAAGAAATGTGTATTAAAAGTCAGTGACAGACACAATGGAATTGCGGCATGTAAAATTTGTATTGATGTTTATTTTTGTTTTTGTGTCATAATTAAAATTAGCTAATAACTTCTATATTTTAATTTGAAACACTCATATGTACATAGGACACTAGGAATTTATGCTTTAAAAGATGTAAACAGAAAAATTAACAAATTATTATCAGATAAATAAAAAACCCTTTAACGTAGTTAAAATGTAATAAAACCGGCTATGGAATATAAACAAAAATATCTAAAAAAAAATAAAAAACAAAACAGATTTGGATATATAAAATTTGAAAATGAATTACTATTTTTGTAACGCTTGATGAAAAATAAATAATAAAACCACAAAAAAAAAATAAAATAGAAGATGCATTTAAAAAATAAAATCGACACATTAATTATATTTCTAAAACGATATCCAAAGCTAAAATAAAAATAAAATAAAAATGTATAAATAGTGGTTTTAAATTAATTTGTGAAAAACAAGAAACAAAAATATCTAGATCTTCGATTATGTTAGGATTTCATGTTAGTTTCATTTATATAAGTGACTTTTAAACGACTACTTACGTACATGTTCAATTCAGAAATTTTAAAACAAAATTAAAATTTTATTCAGATTTTCACAGCATTTTATATAAAAAATTCGGTTTTTAAAAAAATTGTTAAAAAACAGTTCCCATTCCTCTTACATACAAACATAAGCAAAAACTATATACATACATACGTACATATAGAGTTATATATATATATATTTTTCTTTTTTAATTATTTATCAACCTGTCCATTTAATCCAGCCCAACGTTAAACAATTTTTTACAAATAGTAAAAAATATTTATAATAAATGAAATAAAAATTGAACATGTTTAATAACTGTAAATTAAAAACAAAAATGCTATAATCAATTCTTTTCCTTACTAAACAACAAAATTAAGAACTTTATTCCAAAAAAAAAAAAAACAAAAAAATAATTATGCAAAAAAGGAAAAAAATAAATATGGAAAAAATAAAAATATTTGTGTTTCATTTATTTGTTTTTTAAAAAGATAAAATGGAAAATAAATAAATAAAAAATACACACTAAGTTGTTTGGTTTTGTTCCGCCAGTAAATGAAATGGTGTTATCATTCGCCTCGTTAAAAACCGTCGTTACTGGCTGTTTGTTCGGTATGATCGGTGAAAGCTTTCTATGCGATGACATTATTTTGAAGCCGCGTTTCTAGCTAGCAATGGAGAGTTAGTTATGTCTGTTAATATAAATAGTGTTGTGTAATGTAGTAGTTATGTAGTTATTAGGGTCGTATCTAAGGGGTGTCCCCCGGGAAGGTATAGTACTTTGTTTTGCCACCATTTTGGTAAACATTAGCCTTGTTAGTTCATATTTGGCAGTAGTGAAGTAGACACGTGGCAAATTTATAGTAAAAAAATATTCGATAAACCAACGAGTTTAATCGTTAAAACATTTTATCAAAATCAATTTTACCAAAAACGATGATAAAGTTACAAGAAATATTTATCGTGTAGTGAATGATTTCGAAGAAAGAGGTTCTGTAGGTGATAGGCCTAAGCATTGACCACAACGTACTGTAAGATTGGCTGAAAACATTATAGCTGCTCAAGAAAGTGTTCAAAACAATCCAGCAACCTTAATTCGACGCTGTGCTCAGGACCTTGACTTTCAAAGAACAACTTTAGCCACAATTTTACACAAGGATTTGCATTTGTTTCCATATAAGATTCAGTTGATACAAAAGTTTCTTCCTCAAGACCATTTACGCCGCCGTAAATATGCCAATAGAATGTTACAGCTCGCCCATGACAATCCCCATTTTAATGAAAAAATCATAACGAGTCACGAGGCACATTATCATTTGAGTGGATATGTGAATAAACCGAATAGTCGGTTAGTCGCCACAACTACATGCTTTGGGCTTGATTTAACATTTGGTATCAACACACAAACACACATAGCAAACATTTCGAAGAGTTTTAAGCTTTCTTTTTTTTTTGTTTGCCATTTTGTTTAAATGAAAACTCTCATTTAATCAGTTTGGCTTCCTCTTAAATTTTCCATACAAAATTTGGGGTAAAATTCACTGATTATCTATATAAACAGTAGGGAAATGGCCATATGGTTATACTTTCTATACATTTCAAATATATTTTTTTAATAATAAATATTTTATGACAATATCATACAATATTTATTATAAAATAATTGTTAAATATTTATGAGATTAATTAACGTAGATTAAATAAAAAAAATAAATGATTCCAAAAAAAAATTTACACTTCTTCTATTTATAATTTATTGTTTGCATTAACTTAAAACTGTGGATATTTTTGTTCTTGTAGTTTTTTGAAATGTTATTGTTTTATTTTTTAATTATTAAAAATTAGCTTAAAAATAAACAATACAAAATCAAATTTAACAAAATTCGTAAATTATGGCCGCAAAATCCGGACATGATTGATTTTGAGAGTCAAAAACCGCATAAAAAATAATGCCAGTAGCTCACATTACAAGTTGTTTTTATTGTACAATAAGTTATATTAATAAAATGAATATAATATATATGTAAGCATAAAACTTTCCGTTTTTGTCATATGAACAAATTTGTAAAAATGCTAATGGGATTTAATATATATTAAAAGCTATGACGAGAAAATATTATATAAACGTTGTAAGTTTTTAGCGTCCTAAAAAACTCCTCGACCAGTTTTTAACAATTGGTTTAGATTTATTTTTTTCTTCACGTTCTTTTTCCTGCATTTGTTCTAAAAGCTTTGCTTGATTTTCTCGAAATTTCTGAATGGGATCATCGAATTGACGGTAATAATTTAAAACTTCCCGCACGTCGTCGACATCAGTGGTAGCAATGGCTGAGTAAAATATACAAGAAATAAAGTTGCTATTGAGAAGCTAAAGATAGATATTGTATTAACTTGATATACCTTTAAGGAAATTTATCAAATCGAAGAGTTGAGTATCATCATCATTACCCTTCCAACGTGCAATATTGAAAGTATTATTGGGATGCATTTGTGTTGCGTTCAGATCCCAATCAACAACAATTACCTAATGTAATCAAAAATTAAAAACAAAATAAAAATTAACTTTTTCATTTTTTACCTTTTTCAAATCTCGATTCAAGTTATCCAAATTCTTTACGTGATGACCATCAATAAAGTGAGTTGCGTCTCGTACTAAGCGGTACATAATATAACCATTAGGATCTAGAGCATCTAAGATGGGAAAAACAGTCATGCCTTGCTCGGCAGTAAATACAACTATTTCAAAATGTTTGGCGCATTCTTGTAAGAATATATCGACGCCGGGACGTTTTTTAAAACGCCAACCAGTTTGATATGTCCAATCGGGATGTACTAAAACATCTTTCATTTCCAGAACCAAGGTATAAGGTGGTTGTACGTAGGGAGGTTTTAGAGGATCAGGCAAGAGCTTTTCTCTTGAAGGTTCCTTAATCATTTTCTGGTAATAATTTATGGACTTCCACATACGTTGCAAATATTGCTGCACAATAGGGCTTTTGCTAAATTCATCCTCTATTATTTGGCCATCAGCATCTACTTCCGGTTTGCCAAATTCATAAACGGCCCAAAAAGCTAATGCTACACCTGTACCGCCAAAAACTGCAAAGCTGGAGGTATTTATAGTTAAACGCATTACGCAATTCAATACGCAAAATCTTTTTACTATTTACCCTAATTTCATTCGTTTCCAAGCCTTTTCATTTTCTTTTGCCTCATCTTCCTCTTTGCGTTTCCGTTCACGTTCTGTCTCTTCGTCAACATTAGCTGCCGTTTGAGGAAATAATTTCGACAAAATTTCTGGACTTGACGCTTTTTCTAAAAAATGAGGTTCATAAATTAAAATACATTTTATATTGTCACATTTAAGTACTTATATTTGTTGAATCTGTACTGTAAAGATATTTGTTACGTCCAGTATTCCACAGCAAGGCTTTTGCCATATGGTCATGGGTTATTGTTGCAATAGTTGGTAGTGGCATTCCAAAGCTTAAGACACGATGTTGCTGTTTCACAACTGTATAACATCGTTTGCTAACATTATGAGTTCCATAACTTAAAGCACAATGCACCAGCTTTGTCAGACCACTTTGAGCCATGTCACTAACACTGTCTTAACAAATTTTACAATTCTACAAATTTTATTAGAATAAATCAAAACCCGGTATAGTTTTTTTCTTGATAATTTCTGGCTAAAGTTGTTTTTGTATTTTGGCAGCTGTTCTGACATACGTAGTTTTAATTTTAACTACAGAGGGCACTGTATCAACAAATCAATAGAGCTGCCAGGACTTACTAATGCAACATAGTAAAATTATTATTTAAATCGATATTTTTACCTTATGTATATTGAACTTCCTTATAATTCCTTCAAAATCATTTATTTATTTTATTTATTTATTTTTTATAAGTACCATCCTACACACAAGACCTTTAGTATTATTTTTTAGTGTGGAACTGAATTAATTACAAAATTACACATTGGTTAAAATAAAATATATTAAAATAAATTAAAATAAAATACATTAAAATGGAACATATAAATCAATTATTCAACAACATCCATGGAATACTATTACATTAAAATATAGAATTATTATACACAAAATAAATAATTGCTATAAGAAATTTAATTAATTAAAAAGAAAAGTATGTAAGCCGAAAACTCCCAAATATATTCAAATAAGTTTAATCATGAATTGAGATAATTTGGATATAAAGTAAAATAGGATATATGCATATATGCACAAAGTAAAATATAATAATTCAATACGAATAACGTTAAATAACTATACATAAATAAAACAATAAATTCTGTCAAAGCCGAAACCGGATATTACAAAGCTACTCAGAAAATAAAATTCAAAATATCATTTTAAAATTTTTGTGAGTTACCTAATATTTGCAACCTATGAGAGATCGAATTCCAGAGAGATATTTCAAATATATAGAAGTGTCATTTTGACACTAAGCTCTGTCTAAATGGCACAGCTTTTTTAATCTGTGTTTTTTTTAATATATTATAATTAAATACATTTTCATTTAAAAATCGTTATTACGTTACTAAAAAATTAAAAGGATGTTTTTTGCGTTCTTTCTATTTAACAAGCAGAAGATGTTTTTGCTTCCCATACACCTTATAAATATGTCTTGATCAAAACGTTATCAAACATTTTAACTTATATTCAGCTCTAAAAACATTTTAATCCTGATTTTCGTCGTTTTGACTAATTTTATTATTGGTTTCATTAGATGAGACATATACAAAATTTAAAGAATTTAAGCTGGAATACTTTCAATGTAAGCTTTTATAGACAAAAACTATTCTTGTTAATGTAAGAGATGCTATTTTTTCTTTTAAATGAAAGCTGGTATCAACGAAAGGTAGAAAAATGTTGAATTTAAATTTCTATTAGCTTCTAAGAACAGTAATAGGGTCGTTGAGTTAACAACGCTATTAGAAATTAAAGTGCTGTGGCGGTTTCGCTTTGAGCTTACGAAACGGACAGAAAAAAGAAAACAACACGAAGAAGGTTTCATAAAAAAAATGTTCAAACTATAAACACATTAAAATAAATTGTATTTAGCAATGTTTTGTTGCTCTTTCTTTCATAATTTATTCGCGATAAGATGTTCCTCTAAAATTATATTATATCTTTTGTACGATATCAATAAAACGAATAAAATTTCAATAAGAGAAATAAAAACTCATCAATACTAAAATGCCTTTTCGTCTAGTAACCCTGTTCTTTCATTACAACTCTGTGCAAAAAATAATATTCTCAATTAAAATTTGTTTTGAAGAAATTGTGAATTGTTGATAAAAATTGTTGTTTAAATATAATTTTTAAATTATGACTGAAACAAATATTGAGGTAGTTATTTGTCGAGCTTGCGTTGGTGAATGTAAGGAATATAAATCTTTATTTAAACAAGGTTTACTACTGGGAGAGGTGACAACGCTGGCGTCCTTGTTGGCATTTTGTAGTAATTTAGAATTTGTAGAAGAGGAGAGCAATTCATTACCTTCTAATATATGTTCAAATTGTATTAAAGATTTGGTTAAGTCCTATGTTTTCAAAAAAAAAGTTTTGCATGCTAATGAAATATTATGTGGACACCTAATGAGCGATGCTGCTGCCGAAGAGAAGCAGCAAGCAAAAAAAGACATTACTGTAATAAACGAGGTAAAAGCAGATCTACAAGAGCTGGCGGAAGCTGCTCAAATGAAAAGGGAGCAATTACAACAGGAAGTCATCAATGTTAACGAAACTGACAATGGGGAAGAATACCTTCAATATAACAATGCTGAATCCCAGGATCAGGAGGAGACAGAGGAAATAGAGATGGAATATGTGGATCAAGACACAGCTGAAACAACAGAAATCTATCACACTACTATAATTACCGAAGATATTCAACATTTAGATGATAATGAAGAATTAGAACAAGACCAAGACCATCAAAACGGCGAAGATTTAGAAGACGAAAGTGACAAAGTTGAGTATGAAATTCAAGTAAATAATATCGAGGAAGATTATACAGAAGTGTTAACAGATAGTCAGGATGGAATGTCCCAACAAAGTTTTAAACGTCCAACAGACGACACAACAAATTCTGGATCAGAAAACGGTTTAATGATTCCAGCAAATCCAAAAAGGCGCAGAATAAATTCAAATAGCAAACCAGCAAATCCAGAATTCAAATGCAAGGTAAGGTGAAAAACAGATGGACTTAATTGACGAAATAAACATTTTTAATTAAAATTTTAAGGTATGTGCAAAACAGCTGAGTAACTCCAGTTCATTTAAATATCACATGAAATTACATTCCGATGAAACGCCCTATAAATGCAAAGTGTGTGGAGATGCGTTTAAGACACGAAATGCCTATGATGGCCACATGTCTACGCATAATCCAAATAATCCTAATACATGTAAGATTTGTGGAAATATTTATCGTCAGCCATCATCCCTACGAATGCACATGTTGACTCATGCTGGCGTCAAGCCTTTTACATGTGAAATTTGTGGCAAAAGTTTAACGCAAAAATCTGGATATAAAAAACATATGCTCACACATACTGGTGAAAAACCGTATTCTTGTGATATATGTAATAAATCCTTTTGTATTTCTAGTAACATGCTAGTACATCGTCGCTCTCATACGGACCAAAAACAACATCAATGTTCAGAATGTGATAAAGCATTTCTTACGGCCGAGCAATTAAAACGACATTCAATTAAACATTCTACTGAAAGACCATTTAATTGCGAGGCATGTGGTAAACAATTTAAACGTCAATCAGCATGGCGATCTCATCTGCAAACACACCAGGAAAATACATCAGAAAAAGAATATGAAGTGATTTATTCTGATGAATATGAAGAAAATCAAGAAAAGTCTTCTGCTGTGGAATTTTTTTAACACCAAATCTTTCAGTTTCTAACGTTTGGTTCAATTTGTATATAGTTTTTTTAATATAGTTGTCATTTAACTACACAAACTGGTGTAAATATGAACTTTAGTTAAGCACAACTGGTAACAGTATGGCATGAAATCTATATTAACTCGTTACGTACATTAGAAAATAAAATCCGAAAATGTTTTTAGTATATTTTTTGTGAAAGCAGATATGCATTACATAAAACTTTTGAAAATCTTTTCGCTTAACTGACAGTTTCTAGTAAATTGCAAGACTTAAAAATACATATTACTAGTACAATTTACTTAATTCATATTAAAATCCAAGTTTAAAAGAAGGAGCTAAACTTAAAGAAAAGCCGGATTCGGGCACTTATTTTCAAGAAAATTGTATGATATGTAAAAATTATAATAAATGATGCCATATGTTTTCTTACTATTAAAATGTAATATAAAGATAAAAGCAATGTCTGGCTTTTTGTTTTACCATTTCTTAAATTAAAAATTGTACGCTCATTATATGAGGTAGCCGATAAAAAAATAAATTCATTCGTTATCTGAGATTTTTATTACACGAATTTTTATTATTGCCATTTGTTTGCGAGTCTTAAGAGCAGTTAGTGTGATTTTATGCATTTAACTTAGTTTAAAATATATTTTCAACATAAAGTGCAGACTTAAAGTGTAATTAGCTTGTTTGATATGTAACGTGAACCGAATGCCTACTTTCGATCAAAGTATTTGAGCTTTCCAAATTTTATAAAATGAAATAAGTGATAATACATACTTACTTAACTTATTTATTTGCATGAACAAACAAAATCTAAATCGAATGTTTACTGTTACAATTTTTCGCGTACATTTGGATTTTCTACGTATAAAAAATTACGAGAGTTTCTATATACTGTGAAAATGTTTCCCTTACTCCGCCACAAAACTTGTTCATAATTTATAAAAAAAAAATCGATTATTGGCGTAAATCGTAATCAATTAATTTTTGATAACATGGGCCTTCTAGAAATGAAAGCTGCCCCGGTAGGGTAGTAGGTAGTGCACTTAGCCTACCAATCTAGGGGTGGTTGTTTTCACTACAAAAATAAGAACTAAAAGGCTATGTAACTATACTTTTACTTTTACCACCTGTCTCATCTCTTCTCTATCCCTTTCCTAAAGAATTTAGCGCGGTTCTGACTAAATAGAAATTGTTGCCTAAAGTGCTACTCTAAAAAAAAGTTCAGAAACTCTACATACAAATATTTGTTGGAAATTAACCAATTAATTTTTGGTATTCAAAATTTCTTGAGAAATCAAAATCTCCTTCTAATGTTGCTAAAACAAAATCAATTTCTATCACAAAATAGAAAATCCACCACTACTATAAAAATTCATGTACGTGTGTAACTTTAATAATGTACAATTATAAACCCAGTTAATAATAAAAAAAAATTCAACATGAAAAATAAAAAAGGTTTTTCGTGTAAGTATAAGTATGTACATGTATATTAAATAATAAACATTTGATTTTTAACATTTGTAATATCGTAACTATTTAGCAATAAATTAACGTAAAAACAAAAACAATAGATGCAAATTAAAAAAAAATGCTGTGTTAAAACTTTTAGGCAATGAAAATTAGGCAGTAAAAAATAAGCAGAAGTTTAATGTAATAAAAAAAATAAATTTTAGAAGGGTGGCAGTAATTCGTATTTAACACACGGAACAAGAACCAGAAGATGAACCATGATACTTAGCAACGGGATAGGTACGAGATTGACGACAAGAAACTAAGGCATCACCCGAGGTTCCGTGGGGACATTTACATACAGCTAAGTGTGCTTTAGGCTCACATTCAGCGCCAGAACCGCATTTTCCAATGCAGGGATTTACACATTGATAGTTGATGCAAGCCTTATTATCAGGACATTCGCTATTGCTAAGGCATTCACCCTTTAAATTAAAAAATACGCACACGTTTATAATTTTATATTAAAATCAACTTTTGTACAACAAAATATTTCCATACCCTAGAGCAATGAGTCAGTGGATTACCAGTATGGCCAGGTAAACAATTACAAACAGGTCGTTCACGACCTGTATTGTCATGGCCGGGTATACAAATAGCATTTGTGCCACAAGGATTGGGTTCACATAAATCAGCTAATTCAATAATAAAAAAAAATATAAGTACATTTAAAATAATGAAAATAAAATTATGACATGTTAACTGACCTTTAGTAAATGGACGACAACGAACGAATGGATCTCCAGTCATATCACGTGGGCAGCTGCAAACTGGTGTCAATCCACGTAAGTTACAATCAGCTCCAACTCCACATGCACCATCACAAGTGTTTTTACAAATACCATAGAAACAAGCTGGTCTACCGGCCGGGCAATCGGAATCACCATAACATTCTGGACGACATTCTGTAAGTGGACTGCCAATATAACCTTTAGGACATTCACATACTGCACGATGATTATTGACAGTGCTGCAAGTAGCACCTGTACCACATTGCTGGCACGCGGGTACACATTTAAAATTGCTACACATGTCGCGTGAATTACAATCTCCATCATTTTCACATTCATGACGACAACCACTTAATGGATTGCCAACATAACCATTCAAACAGGAGCAAGTTGGAACACCGTTGACAATTTCGCATTTAGTATTAACGCCGCACGGACTTGGGTGGCATTGTTCCTCTGTTTAATATAAAAGAATCAAAAACAAATTAATAATTGATAATTGACATGCAACTCCAAATTAATTATAATTAAAATATTTATTATTTCGTAAACTAAAATGAAAAATAAAAACACACAATTAAGAAAAATTTGAAACCTGCGTTTCTATTGAAACATACATAAATCAATCATTTACCTGCAATAAAGAAATTAATTAAAATTTGTTTGTTAGTTACTTAATTTTTATTTTAACTAATCAAATATAAAAATAAATATTTAATTCAAATTTTAGTTTATTAATTTTGTATTTCTTATTTTATTTAGAAGGAAAACATAAAATCAGACACTACATTTTTTAGTTTGCTGCATCCTTCATAAAATATTTCGCATTTGCCAATGTAAAGTTTCTTTAAGGCTTTTTGTATTGTTTTCTCTGTTAATCATTATGTACATTTGCTTTAGCTTTAAGCCTGTCAGTTAGCAACAAATGCAATTTCTGTTTTTTTATGCTTAAACCTAAATCAAAACTTATTGAAAATTAAAGGAAGTTTCCATAGAGACATGATTTCCACATATATGTCGTCATAATTTTTATTTAAAATTTACAAAGAGCTTTTTATTAATGTAGGGGAAAAAACGAAGTGGCCCGCTTCTTCAATAGGTACATTTTCATCCCCCATCCGTCCGCAATGACTACAGGGAAACCAGTTTGCAATTTACGGTAAACGTTGCTGTCATTGAATCACGTGCTATCACCAGCCTTTTCTCTTGGCTTAGTGATTTCCGGCTATTGAGTGGTAGCTGTCGCGCACCCGAGCCTTGTGCTTGATAATTACACAGTGCTTCTTGGGGGAACAGTCTGCAAATATCATCTTCGACTTTATTTTGACTAGATTATACTTCTATTATAACTGAGCATCCTACACTCCTTCCTGTCAACGGCTCTTTCAGCACCATTAAAACAGAGCTTACAGAGATCACTAAATTTGCTATTACAAAAATCATAAGGAAATAAGTTAGATCGTCTGCTCCAGCCTCATTTTAAAGTTCTACACTACAGCAAATCAGTAACAACTTATTGAAACTAATATTCGCTGTGTGGTGTAAGGTGTTGAAAATGATATACAATTTTTCTTGATAAATCCATAAAGAGGCGAAGAGATAGAAAAAGCAATCTGTTGTGATCAAAAAAATGCCAGGCATATTTGAAAGATACAAATTTCTTAAACCTAATAAAAGTTATTTACTTTTAATTATTCATTAGAAAATATCCAATACGTTAATGAACTTATTGTATTCTGCGTAAATCATGTTGTTTTTATTGTTAAACAAATATTTAATATTAATTAAAATATTTTTTATATTACTTTTTTTTATTATCATGGATTTAACAAAATTCTACTTGCGATCGTGAATGAAGGCAAACTAGTTTTTAGTTAAATCCAAATTCTACAAAAACAAATGTAAACAATATTGGCGTTATATGTATGCACGTTTGTTTGTTAATTTTAAAGTGTAATCATTTTTTAAGCAATGAGAGTATCAGTACAACAATTTATTGCATTTCCTTAAAAGTCTACTGTGCTTATTGTTCATTACATTTATTTAAACATTTACAATGTAGGTTGACGTTATGGAGCGACAAAACAGCAAGCGCTTGGTATATTTTTACAATAAAAAATATTATTGTGCTAACTCGTTCAAGATCAAGGTTATTGTTCTTAACTTATATTAAAATAAATTAACAACAAGTTACATGGTGTAATAAAGTATTACATAAATTCTTGGTTTTTTAAATTGTATTTACTATTATCGTCAAACGAGTGTTATATGCCAAGCAGGCGTAGTTAATGTTGGGGCGTTTATAAATGCTTTTCTACCTTAATTCATTGTTTTTAGTTGTATGTCTCATGTTTACGTAATTTTAATTACGTTGTAATTGATATTTATAAACATCTTTAAACTGAAACCGACTTCATGTTTTTTTTTCGATTTTTATATTTTCTTTTTTTCAAAAGTCATTAATTTTTCATTATCTTAAGCCGAAATTTTTAAATCTAGACTCACGATTTGAAACTTCTAAATTTCAAAATTTTAATTAACAAATTAAAGAGCACAAGCAACATCTATTGAACCAACCAATTTTGTAATTAAGAATACGACGAGATTTATTGTTCGAGATCCGTTGTGCGCTTTATAAATAGCCAATTGTTATGTTCTTACTTTCTACTAGCTATCGGTTTAAGGTTAAAATTTTATTAATAAAAATTATGATTTAAAAAAAAAGTAACACTAATATACTCACTAATATAATATATACATTAGAATACCTAGAAATATGTATTCTAAAGTTAATTTTTAATAAATAAAAATTGAAAATAACGTATTAAATATCATACAATCTGGCATCCTTAACAGCTTAAAATTTGTAGCCTAAAAATGAACGTATTATATTTGTTGAAAAAATCAAAAGTCTTAAAAACTTTTGAGATAAGCAAATTAATAGTATAACACAGAAGTCATGTATTGAATCACAAATAGCACTTGTTACTGTGTTAGTATCTACCTTTTGATTTTGTTAAAATTAACCGCAATTTTTAAGGGACTTAAGCCTAACTGAAGAGCTTGTAAAATAACCCAAAGAAATAGACTGGCTATCATTTAAATAAACGATTAAGATTTTAGTGAGACTTAAAATCTTTTTATACATCAAACCCCTATTGTTAAAATGATATATCACAAATAAGCTATATATAAGTAAGCTTTTTATACTGTACTTACCAGGGTCCGCAAGACGGCAAGAAGTAAATGGATCTCCATTGAATCCAGGTGGACAACTACAAACAGCTACGTGATTTCTAGGCTGTAGGAAAAAATTTTTCTTTTAAATATCTTTCTCACAGTAACAATAAGAATAGATTATGTTCACATGCCTCACAATTGGCATTAATGCCACAGGACCCAATGCAAGGATTAACACAACGACCATTTTGGCATTGCAAATCTCCGCGGCAGTCAACATTATCCAAACATTCACCACGATTGCAATGGGTTAATGGATTGCCACTGTAACCAGGGGGACAGGAACAAACTGGTCTACCGCCAGCCGTTTCCTGACAAACAGCATTTACACCACAGGGATTTCCATGACAGCCATGAGTTGAAATATCGCCTAAAGTGGAAAGATATCCAAGATATAATTATAATGATGTTATTTGCTAAATTCTTTATGTTGCTAGTAAAAATAATATTAGCAATGGAGATGCAGTATTTAATATAAAAGGACAGTGTGAGATACACACATAGGCATAGTGACAGTGACAGTGGCAGTGGCAGAAACATTTGCAATTAAACTTAAAGAAAAATGACGAAAAGTTAAAAATAAAAAGTGCTTAAGAGTTTAGTGAAAGTGTTCAAAATGACATCTAAATGCAATTTTGAATACCACGTGATTGTATCTGATCCCGGTAAATAAGTCTCTGCACAGTTGTACCATCGCCATAAGTGTAATACGTACGTCCACTATACGAACAGGTTGTACATGTGTTACGCTTTTCAACTTTCTTTTCCTTCTTCGATTCCGATGAGATTTTAGCATCATCAGCATGAACATGGGAAAAAAGTACCAGTACTAGGAAAATCCCTAGTAAAATTTGCTTTGAGATCTAAAAAGAAAATATAAAATTTTAAATAAATATTTATCAAAATAATTTGTCATATATGTTTTTAACAAGTGACTAATTTTTGCAGTTTTAAAATTATAAAAAATATTTAAAAATATTTAATTATAAACAGATAAACTAACTATGTATATCAAAATGTTTAATATTAATTTTAAATTAATACACTTAAAACTATGTTTCCAAAAGCCCACACTGTTAAAAACAACAATAATAAAACTAAACGTTTAATGTTATTTGCTTTTTTTGCGGCAACTCACACCTTGTTTTACTAGCATGAATCATGACTTAATTGTTATTATTTTCATTTCCCAGTAACAAGTTTTGGGATAAAGAACTTAAGACCGTAACACTATGATTTGATAAAAAACCAAAACAAAAAATAAATAAACCAAAACCTTTTTGATTTTTATACTGAAATAACTTCGCTGTCACTTAGGATTATATCGGTCGACAATCGTGTTGTTAATTTTGTCCAAAAGGTGACATAAGTTCTTATATAAATACAAAACTAACAAGTTTTAAACTACAGACTAGATGTTTGAATATTTGTTTATAAATAAACATTATGGTGCTTCTTTGAATGTTCTAGATTTGTTACAGTCTCGACCAGAACAAATCTGCAAGAATCTTACAACACACTGATCATAATTTTGACAATTAATAACCTGTTTTGGTTTATGTATGTATGCTAATCATATGGTCAACTGATCATAAAAACTTGATTTAACATGAGCCCTTTCAAAATATTTAATGACTTAAGCCGAATGACGATAAAACCCGCTCTTACGGAAAAACGCAACGTACGGATATTTAATTATATTCTTCTCTAAAGGAATAGCAAAATCGTTTACGTTTTTACATGTTGATAACATCTCCTCAAAACGGATATATTGTATATATAGGAAAAGGAATACGCTTCAGATGGCAGTGTAAATCTTTAATTCGAACATTAAGTTCATTATTTCTTAAAGCTATGGGATATGAAATATAACAAAAGTCTATGAAATGGTTTTTTTAAAGAAAAATTTGATTTTTTATTTGGACTTATTCCATTGTTACATATAATAAAAACTCCCGAGGGCTGAAGAATAAGAGAAAATAAAGACAGACATATGTATACTAACAAAATATAAATAAAAAAACTTTAATAAGCATAATATATCAACTGAAAGTTATTGACGACTTTACTCAAAGTATTTGTTTTTCTATATTTTTAGTTCCTGAAGAACAAGCAAAAAAAAGTTTTATTTAAATAAGAAAGAAACATTAACCTAGAGCTATAAGATGGTAATGAAATTAAAATTGTTTCTAACTCGTAAAAATGTGAATGACAAATATTTTTTCTAGTAATTTGTATTTTTTTAAAAACTGCTGTTAAATTTATTTTTAATTTAGTGTTAGTTATTTGTTTAAAAAATAGAATCATGAAACAAAAAATACAAATTGTATTAAAGTTAATAATTTTTTTTTCGTTTTCTTATTTATTTGTAATCCTTTTTTATAAAGAAGTTTCTTTTTTTTAGAATGTAGATGATTAAATAGAATCTATTCGCAGAATATAATAAATTTTTTTAATCGTCGCATATGCTTCTTTAGTCTACTTTGAATAAGCATATGTACATATGTATGTATTAGTTTACCAAATATTGTTTCTAAAGTTAAAATAATGATTATTTAAACTGACAGCAAGCAACATAGTTCAGCAAATAAATATAACGTAAAATATTTAAAAAAAACTAGTTGAGCAGTTATAGCAAATACTGATAAACAAAAATATTAAAGCAAAAATTTAAATTGTAATTCACAAGTTTAATTTTCTAATGGTTATTTTAAAGGAAGTAATAAACTTTAGACAACACAAACATCTAACAAAAGAAAACATTTATGAGCTGTTTCTCTATCACAAGCAATCAATTCGTCTGAAAGTTTTTATAAGAAAATTTTTCAGGATACTTGGAGGCTTGCAATACGTAAAGCGTACCTTAATGTTAATGAAATTCTTTCAAAAGAAACTTTCAGAGAAAGTTGCGTAAAGTTCGTGGGAACTAAATATATTTTACTAAACTATTACTGAGCTTATTAAATAATGCTCGTTTGCGTAAGTTAATATTCTTTTTTTTTTAGTGGGGCTTTAGTAAGGTCTAATATCGTGGTTATATGTAAATGACTTTAAAGAGAATAATTAAAGATTCTTGGATAGCTATGCACATAATTTTATTCTGCTTTTAAACACCTATTTTCTTTGCTTTTAAACACCTATTTACTTCATTGAAAACTTAAGAAATGTTAATTTCCATTTAATATGTATGTGTGTTGAATTAGTTTTTCACTTAATAGTGTCAACGGTGCTCGTTAATACCTAAGAGAAACAAATTTTGTTAGAACCCCTAAATGAAATAAATATATAGGCAGATTAAAAAGCTTAATCATTTAAATAAACAAACAAATTTTATCTTAATTATTTATCTTCAAGTTAAAAACCGCTTCTCAACATACATAATTAATCTTTATCCTTAAAAACTAGCTATCAGGTTAATGAATTTTAAAACACCAAACTTTTTGTTCATTAAGCCGTAATTTTTTTAAGAAAACAATAATTTTTAATATTTAATGTTTTATGATAAATATTGCTTATTTGTCAAACACTTTTAAACAGATTATTTGATTATAATTATGTTTTGAATATACTTTTTTCTATTACTTAATTTTGTTTATTATACGTCGTCTAATTTAGACTTTTTATTATTTAAAATTTATTTCTTTAGATTTATAAATTTATTATTTTATTCATCACCGAACACAAAAACTTACCATTTTGTTTTTAAAGTTTTTTTTATGTTCAAATACTCGTAAAAAAACTTAATCGATTTATCGGATACTTTAGCGAGCTTCGCCGTTTTACAACAAACGCGTTTAGATAACTAATCAGTTCTCCAATTGAGTAGCAGCTTTTATAACCATTTTTAATAACTTAAAATTTAAGTTATTGCCAATAATAGCCTTTACCGCAGGCAACCAGTTAGCACTTGGAACAAACTTCAATGAGGGCGGCTTAGAAATGTTTTTGTTTTCATTCAGGTTTTTACTTTTGAAGACGTCACAAAAGCTTGTAGAATATTTTTTGGTATAATAATCTTTTCCAAATAACTTAACACTCTGCCAGTAAGTGCATTGCTATTATCAATAAAATTAAATTTATTAAGAGAAGTACAAAGGAAAAAAGTTGAAATATTATTGATGTTTTTATGTGAGTTTCCATTTGTGCGTGGGTTTTGCAAATTTAAATTTACTTTTATAACACATTTTTTTTTAATTCAAGTTGTACAATGTCTAACATAAATTCTCGTCTTTTGATGATGAAAGAAAACTGTATAAGTTATAGAATTTTTGAAAGTTTACTCATCGCTATCCTCGAATTGAGGAAAATTTTTGCTTGTGACATATGTTTTTAGTATCACAACAAAAATGTTTGACATTCATTTCTAAATTCAGCGCGAAATTTATTTTGAGTTACTCTGCTTTAATTGTGCCGAATTCTTTTAAACATAAATATTTTATAATATTCTCATAAAATATTTATTATTCAAAACACATAAATGTATTGTTGGGAAAAAAGCATTTCTCTACGGCCTTTTAGCCACATTTTGTATAGAAGACTCAAGAATCTTATATCTCAAGCCAATTTAATTCAATAAATGTTACATCAAGCAATAAATCAAAAGGACAACAGAATTTAAAAATTCTTTTACACAAAAACAAAATTCCTAAGTATTCATATTTATTTGAAAAAATAAATAAAAATAAATCGCAACGTTCACATACAATGCAATTTTGTATTCTCATTTAGAAAAGCCCTGTTTGCTAATTTGGTGGGCTTAATGATCCCACCATAAAATAAAAAAGTAGGAATTCCAAAATTTTTAGAAATACACAAAATAGACCGGAAGCAAAATAATTCCGATTAAAATGTATGACATGCCTGGTAAGTACTTGAATTTAATAAATTAATTGGTAACTCAATTAATAAAAATCCAAGAAGACGGGAAGAAATATTATAACAAACTTTAAATTGTACTCGTTCCTCGCAACGGCTGGCAGGAGCCTACGCAAATTCAATTAAATATCAATTAAGAAAACTTCCTTGTTAGTAATTGTTAGAAGGCAATAAGAATTGGTTAAATATATACCGCTCTTAATGTATCTATGTAATACATAGATACAAAGCTGCTGAAGAAGGATGAAGCAATCCAGAAAATGCGTTGCGTTATATATTAGTCTCTAATTAAACTCTCTTCCAACTAACACTGCAATAGAAAATAATTCAAATTTTTTTAGTAGTTTATTATTAAGCACTAGGTCATTATTTAATAAAAAAATTTTAAAACTTTATTTTTTATTATTATTCAACATTTCGCTAAACCATTGGTTGGCATCATTAAACAAAACTCTGTGCCTGCATAATTTTAATAATTAATACTTTAATTTTTTATAATGTTTGGTCATTAAATTTATGTTTTTGAATAAATGTGTAAAATAATATTGATTTGCAAAATTTTTATTTTCAAAATTGTTTTTCATTTGAAAAAAATATTTTTTTTTAATATTGCAAATTTATTTGTATGTATACTTATAAACAATTTTTTCAATTTTTAGTTTTTATTGTTTTTGGTTGTTTTGTTTTTTGAAAAAGTTTTTGATTATTTTAAATTTGAAAATCAAAATTTTTTTTCAATTTTGATTAACTATTTATACATCTTTTTCGTTTATCCTGATGAACAATAATAAAAAATAAAGTTTTAAAAAATTTTAATTAAATAATGACCTAGTGCTTAATAATAAACTACTAAACAATATTAAAAAGGTCAAATAACTATAATTTTTATAAATTAATTTAAAATATTAATTTGCTTATATGCTATAATGGTGAGACCAATAATAAATAGAAATAATTAATTAACTCCTTAATATCGTGTTATAAAATTTGTGTAGTTATGCAAGACACTGTTGTTAGTAATAGCTGTTGATTGTACTAATTTTTTGTTTGTTAGAAAGTTGAAAAGTTATTGACAATTGTGACAAAAAATATATGACAAAGTTCGAAAACTGGAGTCAATAATATTATAAAATTTAAGTATTTTTAAAAATATTTTATTTATATTCAAAGTTTAAATTATAATATTGAGTTTCTACTTCTAAATTTTAAGCATAATAAAAATTTTATAAATTTTTTAGACAAGTTCAGTAAAGCTACCAAACAAGAAACAGTTTTAACATTTGAAAATTAACAACCTAAAACCGAAACAACCGACCGAAGCCCATCAGTTGTCCTTGGCGCTCAAATAAATTAATTACATTAGGAAACTGCAGTTAAAAAATTTTAGTTTGATTACACCACAACTGGAAAACAAGCGTTCTGATTTTGTTAATACTTCTTCCAATATCGCATATGAGAAATAATGTAAATAATGGAGTATCTAATGAGAGATATTAGGTTGAGTCTTTGTGAAGACGTCTTAAACTCTATTTAATATAAAAATTTAGGAATGTATGAAATCAAATCATATTAATTTTAGAATGACCGGGCTGATTTGATTTTGAAAATATACATTATTGGTCGAGGATAGAGATGTAAAAAAGAAAAATTAAATTATATATAATGGTTCTTCTAAAGATCGCATCATTAATTAATCCGAATAAACCATAACTTTACCACTACAGTTGCATTTATATGCAGCATGTTATGCACATAAGACATCTTTTTGTTACATTAGGAAGTTTTATGAACTGTATCGCAAGTGGTACGTATTAGGAAATAAGTAAGTAAACAAGGTATTTCACTTGCTCATTGTGAAAGCAGTCTTCTTCAGACGTATAATTTCAATGAAAAATGAGCATCAATTGCTCCTTTAACAAAATGCTCGTATTTTTTATTTATAAAATGTTTATTTTCTGCTAGAGCTTCAATACATCAAAAACATTCTATTTAATGAATATGATAGAAAATCTGCATGTTATTTAAAGAAACGAGGAAAACTTCAGAACTTTTAATAAAAATTTCGATCACTCACTGTCATATTGTGACCTTAGGATTATGAATACTGTAATATGTTGGTGTAAAGGGAAGTTGCAATTTTGCGTTAACTTCAAAACACTCTTTACAATAAATTATTATGGATTAAAAAATGGCAATTAATTGGCCTATTACGAAATAAGTTAACTATAAACATTAAGTATAAAATATAATCATCATTAATTAACAAACTTAGCGTAGGTTTGCACAAACTTGACGAACTTTGACAACAAAAGCATTTCGAAAATATTTATAAACATGAATGAAATTAAGCAACAAATTAACGTTCTATTTGAACTCTCATAGTTCTATGGTTTGGTAGAAAGACTGGATTCGCTATCAGAAATTACTAAATCTTTTTCAAAGTAAAGTAAATTAATACTTAAAGGCAACAACCTTTTAATGCCTAGAATCGCTTAGCAAACAAACATTTTTAGTTTATATTCTTTTCACCACAGGTTTTAAAGATATTTAAAATTTATTAAAGGAATTTATTTGTTTTTTTTTTGGTGTTTAAATGAGAATTCTCATTTAATCGATATAAGACTCTTGAATTTTCTACACAAAATTTAGGGTAAAATCTACTGATGATCTATATGAGCAATATTGAAATGGTCATATGGATATGCTTTCCCTCGCAGTAATATATTGCAAACATATTTTTTAAATAATAAATATTTTTTGAGAATATAATAAAATATTTATTAAAGGAATCAAGCATAAATTAACATAGATTTAATTAGAAACTATTTGAATTAAAATTTTTATTAAAATAATGGAAATATATATCATAGCATTACCAATATATTAACCTAAAAATCTACCCTTTTTCTCTTATATTTAAATTAATTAAAGTTTTATAACATATATCTAGAAATAAAAGTGGAAATGAAATATCAAAATACAATATTTTACTTGTTATATTTTATTTTTATTTTTTTTTAATTTTGGATATCGTTAAATATTACCTTTCTTCAATATAATTCTTGCATATTTATTTAGAATGTTGCAGCCAGTATCGAACATTTACCCACTTTTCTGTCACCGCGGTACTCAAGAAGACGAAGTGTTTGTCTTTAGATTAAAAAGGCCGAAATACTTTAAAAAGTAAATTTTCGCAGCTGTGCAGAAAAAAAATTGTTTGGGAAAATTCATTAATTCATGCATATTTATGGAGTATAGGAGGGAATGGTTCGCACTACAAACTGTCTTGCCCTGTCTTGACGGCAGGAGTTATACTCTATTAGGTCTGACACCTTTAAAAAAAAATAATTCTTTGAGGACGCAAGACTTATTTTTTTAACGAATAGTTTACAAGTTACATATTTATACAAAATACAAAATAAATTTTATGTCAAAATCTTTTAAGCCATTTAAAAATTAAAAGTTTTTAATTTTAGCAAAATACAACATGGACGCTGTGATATTGTTAAAATAGATCAGTAATATTTTGGCTCCCGAAGTACTCTGGTATGTACTTTCAAGTGAGTAATTTAGTTATAAAATCTGAAACCACATAAAATGATTTTTGGCCTCCTTCTCAATATATGTCCCACTGTGCGGAGGCTCAAATTTTTAACTTGCCGAATTACCTTAATGGTTAAAAACTCATGATCACCATAACAATGAATAGTAGTACCTCTTTCGGCCTTTTTAAATATTTTTTTAAAGAAAACTAGTCAAGCTGAATAAGATACTCTATGTTATTATAACAGCGAGAGCACGGCGTAAAAAGTGTGAACGACGCCATGCAAAAACCAAGGACAGGATACAAGAACATAACTAAATCTGCCATAACTATTCTAAAAAAATGTAACCAACTCTATAAAAAGCGCATGAATAAGATATCTTTGAATCCAATCGAAAAATCCCCACGAAGGCAAACACCTCCTTAGTCAGTATTTTAGAAAATATTCATGCAAAATAAACTAAAAATAAAAACAACACAATCACAAACACCGGAACTATCAAAGTTAGAAATTACGATTATTAAGTTGGTCACAATTATGCAGCTGCGAAAAAAATAATGAGAAATAAAAGTAACAAAAAGATTAAAGATTAAAATCTAAAGGACCACCAGGGGTAGGAGCTAAATGTTGTCTTCCATAACAGGTAATTCGTGAATATAGCGGGAACTATTATATCCAAATATATGAATATAAAACAAAAATGAGAAAAATATTGGGTGATTCGATGACGTGTAAAAATATAAAAAATAAAAGTATAAATGAATTAAAAAGTACAGACTAAAAAACAACGTAGCAACAGCACCTAGACCATATGGGCTTGCCAGCAGGATATTCTCTTAGTTCAATCGATCCATCACATAATTCACTATTTACTATTCACAATTTATTTAAATGAATGACAAATATTTTGAAAAAAGTTTACGGATACCACGGAATACAATATAAAAAATGCGATGTAATTAGGAATAAAATAAATTATAGTATAAAATCAGATGATAAAATTTGCTATAATAATAATTTTCAAGTATACTGGGATGATATAAAAAAACGTGCAAATATGCAAAAGGAATTGGAAATTCCAAAATTCTGTGGAAAGGACAACAGATATTTTAAATATAGAGACAGATTTTATAACCAATTGTGGGTTCGATTCCCAACAAAGACCTTGCTCAGTGATGGCCGTATAGTCACTGGTCGCTGCCTTATACGACAGTTACTTTTCCGATAACATTGGCCTTCTAAAAATGAAAGCTGCCCCGGTAAGCTAGTAGGTAGTGTAATTAGCTACCAACCTAGGGGTTGTTGTTTTCACTACAAAAAAAAAGAGATTGAAGGCTATGTATAAGTAACTTCTCCTTTCACCTCCTGTCTTATCTATTCTCTATCCTTTTTCTAAAGAACGTAGCACGGTTGTGGCCAAATAGACATTGTTGCCTGAAGTGTTACTTCTCTTTTATAAAGAAAAAAAATTCATTTCGTCGTAGCATCAAATTTACAATGGAAGAAGAATGTGATAAGAAGTTTCCCCATTTACATATGTACATCAATAACACATTTTTAACATTTATTTTTATGTCAGTATAAATAGAAATATTTTCAATTGTTAACTAATCTATAGAGCGATGCCAATGTTGTAACGAACCAGAAAGTGTACTTCATTCTGCTACTATTTAAACTTTACTATTTTCCTTACAATTTATCACAAATAACAACGAACTTAAGCCAAAACTGAAATAATTCTCTAATAAAATATTAGCGTGCCCGTGACTGCTTTGCAAGTCATTTCTTCGACATTTTTTGATCGATTTTGGTTCGCGGTATTGAAAAACAAAGCACGTGAACGTGATACATATAACTGACCGTGCAAAAAACAGGGATCATTGAAAAGCAACAGGTATGGGGAACTGAAGCCATTTAAAATCAAACGGCAAATCTGGAGGAATCATAGGAATGCGTGGTTTCAACACATCGCCCTTATATTTTTCTTTTAAAATTTTTGCTTCAATCACATTTTTCATGACTTTTTTGACTACTAAACGTGTCCCATTGCAAAGTCGTGGCTGGCAGATATTTCTAAGCAAAATAATTGGTACACCAACTTTCAATTGTAGGCGGTGGGGCGGCAGTCTAGATAACTCAAGCGAATTCAACATTTCGGAAGTTTTACAATTTTGATATTTTATTATATATTAGTGAGTTTTTTTTTTTTTTTGGAAATATCTTCGGAACTACACAACCGATTTAAGAGATTGATATATCGTTTTGAAAAGCATAACAATGGCTTTAAAAAATAAAATAAAAAAGAAAAAAAAATAATAAATATGTATATGTCATTGGTAGGTTTTGCCACGCCCCTCCCTCCAAAGACCGAAAATCAAAAATCGGACTTCACAGTGTCACCCGCCTGAATATTCTGAAGATTCCTTGAAAATTTCATCAAAATCGGCCCAGCCGTTTTCGAGTCCATTTCTTACATACATACACACATCCTCTTTTATATATATAGATAGTTAATAAATAAAGCAATCATAAATAAAATATTTAATGAAAACCTCGAATAGTCTTAAAATTGACGTTAACTTCATGATCCTTGTTTGCACGGCTTGCAAGTCTCCTGTTGCCTTTTAGAATTAATAATATCCAAACATTGTAGAGCAAATATCTATATTTTTTTTAATAAATATTGAGCTTAAGTGCAGAATTAATTATTTTTATATTTCATATTTCGCTATCTCATTTAATTTAGATTTATGCTATTTTGCATTTGTTTTGATGTCTAAGTTTTATTTTCTAAGTTCAAATAAGTAATTAAAAAATATAAAAAAGTGTGCACAGATCGAGGCATCAAAGCAACGAATTTTAAGAATATTTTAAAAATAAAGGAAGAACTTCACTGATTATTAAAACGAAAAGCATGTAAGCATAGATTTACCGTAAAAAACATTATAAAAACATATATAATTCTTAAATTTTATTTTCACTATTTTGTAACGTCAAAACCTCTTATAATTTGTTAAAAAAAAATAAATAAAATAAAAATATAAGTTTCTTGTATAAAACTGTTTAATTGTATTTTGCTACTCAAAATAAATATTTTTTATATGTACTACGTTAAAAATAAATTAATGATCATCTAACTACGTTAATTTGTTTGCATTCTATTTACGTTTGTACACATTGAAATAATTAACATTAAATTGATTGCCTAACATTGGGAAAATATTACGATTTTTAGTTATAGCAACGCTGACACTAAAATCTGTCTGTTGGTAATAATTGGTTTTGTGTCTTTGCTAAAAATTAGCACGTTGGCAATGCTATATTATGATGAATAGCGTCATCTGTTGCTTTGCTTATTGTAATTTTTAGAAATAAGTTGCCAGATCATGTACAACTTGATGAGGTTTCTTTTAAAACCCAAAGCGCTACAATCCAGTTTTATAAATGTTTATAAAGTATTTGAGTTGATTAAAAATTTAAATAAAACTGTTTACACTGCAAGTTTAGCGTGCTAGTTAAACATTTTCTCAGCTATTTAAAAAGCGATTTTATTTTACATACACGCGCATCTACACCATACATAGTACATATTTTCTTATGAAAACAAAAAACTTTATTTAAAAATCGTTTATTAAACATTTTTCATATGGGGTTTTTCAACAAGAAATTTGTTTTTCAATTATAGCAACACCAACAACATGATAGCTTTGACATTTAATTTTTTGGCGTGTTCGTAGTTGATACATTGGCATTGTTACAATGAATTCAATTTCGCACGAAAATCGCATAAAAATATTTAAAATCCACTATGAAAATTTCGTAAAATTCGTGATATTTTCGGACAACATAATCGTACTTCTAAAACCGCTATTAAGAATTTGCTCGTTAAATTTGAGACGACAGGTTCTATACAAAATGTGTGAACACCAACGCGTATTCGTAAGAATTTGAGTTTGAAGCCTTACAAGGTTCAACTGGTGCAGGAATCGAAGCCGACCGACCATTCACATCGCCATAGATTCGCTTAATTCATTCGTGCAGTAACAAAATAAAAAATGTAACTGAATATATTGCAAAATACATATCCGTCACCTGATTTTATTTTTTTACGTGGTGCTTGAGTTTAAACACATCCGTTTGATGTATAAATCTGACGTATATATCGCACCCTAAATACAAAAGGATCAAACTCAAAATTTTCCTAAACTGACTTTTTTTCCATAAATTAATTCAGAGTACACTACTTCAAAAATTTCTTTCACAATACAGTTAAGTCTATTTTTGTGTTAAGTGTGTCGCTTCTGCACGATGAACCAAACAGTTTTTTGTCTCTCCTAAAAATTTTAGTATTTTGAGTTGTGACCCTTTTGTATTTAGGGCGCGATATCTAATGAAGTTTATGTATTAAGAGAATAGTGCTGACAGGCAAATGTAAAAAAGTATTGCATAAACCCCCAAAACAATCATTTTTAACTTGATTTGTTATAAACAGGCTCATAACCGATTTATTATATGAATGGAAAAATGGATTATAACCAGAGCCTTTCTATGACTAGAACGTAAGTGGGCCTGCAAATAACACGGCAAATTCGAATTTTATAGACCTTTTTTATTTCTTTATTTTTTAAAAATTAATACAAAAATGTGTAAAAAATTTATTCTCCTTAATAAACTTTGATTATAAAAATTGTTTGAACTTAAGCCAAATTAAAATTATTTATTAAAAACCAACTTTGTATTAATTTTTGACATTCTTTGAAATCTTTTAGATTAGATGTAGAACATTGTTAATAATGTCTATAATTAATTACAGTGAAATCCTGATACGCGAACGATGCTTTGTTGAGAAATAAAGCACTAAATTCCTAATTAACGTGTGGATATCAGTTATGCTGTACTCATTTTAGCTACTACTTATACAAACATTTCTGTAATATTTCTTCTTTGCTTTATTATTTTAAAATCTTAATTAAATTGTAAAAATTACAAATAATATTAAACTTTATTTGAACATTTTTAATTATTTACAATTTATTTTTCAAGTTTAGGGTATTTTGTTTAACTTTATTCAAAAATATTTCGAAATATTAAATCAAGTATAATAATTACATTATATTCAGAATTGTTTTTAAAATATAGATTTTCGAAAATGAATTCTACAGGCTCTTACTTCGTTTAAGTGAAATAATTTTCACTTACTTAAATCATCAACAATATTAAAAGTTTAAACAAATTCACATAGGTTTCGCCAAAAGCAATATTAAAAAACATGATTAGGTTAATTCTATGTTTTTAATTGTAATAAACCTTAAGATATTTTTTGGGCATTTCCCCGAAAAACATTATTACATTATTAATGTATAAGTCAATAAAGAGAAGAAATTATGTAGTATAGTTTAACAATTTCTATTCTTTGTGTTGCTAAATTCATTTATGATGGTACATTAATAGTATATTCAAACAACGTGTTTTACGCAAGTATGCAAAAAACAACGTACAATCATACATATATAAACTATATACATACATACATAAAACACATTCACACATAAATGAATGCGAACATGCAAACAGACATACTTTTTTTTATTTTATTAATTACAATTATATACTATTTATTACAATAATAATTGAAAAATCGTTAAGCTTATTTGTAAAAAATAATTTATTTACTCTAACAGGATTGATTGACTACGTTTATAAAAAAAAAAAAAACAATTACATAATTACCAACAATAAACAAAAATTTGGGCTAACAATTATATAATTTATTTATACATAACTAAAGGATTAATATACATAAGCATAGCTAGAAATCTGTGACTGCAGTTGAAATTGGTTTTCTTAAGGCAGATATTATTCAAAATAAAAATTTTTTGGAAAAAATATAGAAAAACGAAATTTTAAAGTCAACCCTAAAATGATTATGTGATATTATTATTATTAAGTTTTCAATCTTGGAAATGAAACATTTCATTTCAAAAAATTCCAAAATTTTGGATTGGCTTAACTTGATTTAGTAAATTTAGGTTCGAAAGTATTTGCGAAAAATGAAAAATATTTTCCTCTTGTGTTCGAATAAAGCATAAAATATTAAAAAAAATATATATATTTGTTAAGGGTAAAACAGATTTTTTAACATAATGCGAAGCTAAAGACAAATGAGTCGTCCGTAACTTCGTTATTTCGCAAAAAAATACTCGCTAAATGGTTTAAACTTTTTTTTATTAGTCTAACTGGAAACTACCAAAACTTAAATTTTTATCCAAATCCTGTTAAAACATATAGCTTAAATTTATAAAAAATGTTAGGTCATAAGTTTATTGGTTGTAGCACAGGTAATTATTTCTGTTGACACTTTCTTAACTTTGGCATCATATTAAGGAAATTTAAATATAGCAGCGCAGCTCACGTGGTTTCGATAAAACGATTGTATTACTTACAAGAATTAAAGTATTGGAAAAAAGCAAATTAAAGGATTTAGAAAAGAAAAAGATTCGGAAATACAGAGTGCAAAACCCAACTTCAAGTTATCTGCTGAAGTGTAGGGGTGACGAAATATAGAGCTCCTAAAACCACCCCCAATTTCTAATAAGAGTAAATTTTGCTAAGTACCCATCTCGGAAATGTCACACAGGTTATCGAAGCTACTTCGCTCTAGATTCAGAGCATAAAGAAGCTTTAGGTCGAGATCAGCAAAAATTATTATAGAGTCTCCATTCTGCGTACATGTTTACCTTGTCTGCCGTGCCCAGTTATTGTAGCCACAAGTCACATACCTGTGTTATACATGATCAAGATTAAGCCTAGGTCATATCAACCGTGCAATTAGCCATATTGACGCATTTGCCATCGGGTGTGAGTTATGCACGATAACCTTTACTCCGCCACCGTTAGGTTAAGAGAGGAATGTTACAGAAGAAAAATATTAATTTAATTATTTTTAAAATTGTAACACAATTGGTTATTTTTGCTTTAATTCTAAGAACTTGAAAACTATACCGTTTTATGGAATTAAATTTGATGAAATGATAGATTAAGACATAAAAAATAAAAACATACATTATACATACATAATATTCCTTAATGTAATTGTAACAATATTAAGAGTTTTCTTAATTTAACTTTAATGAACAAAACAAGCAAACAAACAAACAATTAGACAGTCACACCACTAATGTTACCCATTACTAAAGCATATCCGACGTGAGGGGGTTTTGAAGATGACTTTGATTCTGGCTTTCTTTATATTTTAGGGAAGTGGGAAATTGTCCTTTGTATACTTCATATTCATTTTTTATATTGACAAGAAACTTATTCTGCTTTTTCTGTTCAATAATAATGGCATCTAATTTATTATCTAAACAAGTAGATAGACTGGAACAGTTTTGACGTAAATTAGATGTTTGCACACCGATACAGTCCAAGGACTCTCCTACACAACGTAAGGATGATGAAATAAAATCATGAATGTCAGAAGCTTTGTTATCAATTGATGAGTTTTTTGTAGAGCAGGTTGTAGTTGAGGAGCTTGGTGATGATGTGGTACTGGAAGAATTACTTAGCGTTCGTTTTGCTGGCTGTGGCTCTTGATTATAATTACCAATTAAGGTCGTTGTAGAAGTATCAGCGCGTAAGCGTTTTAGCACTGAGTCTTGACGAACACTGTTATCAATGTTTTCAGGTGATTTCAACTTTAACGTTGTAGATCCTAAATTTAATTCTTTTACCTGACACCCTGATTCAGTTTTTATCTGCAATACACTGGGACGATTTATAATAATTTTATCCTCCGAAATCGATGTCTTTGTTAAGGTATTGACTTTTTCTTCAATAACTTTTGTTAAGTTATCTGATGCATCGTAATTTTCATTTGTGTTATGGTTAAGATTATTATTCGTATTAATGTTATTTTGTGCTGCAAAACTTTTTGCCGCTGTTGCTATCACTACACTTACTGATTTTGAAATTGATTTTTTTACCGATGCTGGTTCCGGCGGTACCAAAGCTAGAGGTACTGTACTTGCGTGTCGTTTGACATCGTCTTCTGAATGAATTTCATCTACAACACATGAATTTGCTTGTCGTTTTTGTAAATTTTCTATTAAATACAGTACTATTCTTTCCAGCTGTTGTGGATTTTGTGATGCTGGGGCATCTTGCATACTATTTGTTGGAATCTTTGCATTTATTATAATCGAAAACTTGTTTTTCATTTCTTGAACCTTACGTTTTCCTTCCTCTTCATCTAGCAGTGTGTTTACACAAACGAAGGAATGTACTTTATTAGTACTTTTATCAACTTCCAAATAACCTTTGGAATTTAAGTAAATAAAATTGCCATTTCGTGTTAATAACCGAAAACAACTTTCACCATAATCGCTGTTGCAATCGTACATTTGCCTTAAGGCCACTATAACCCAGCGAACATCATCCTGATGCATAAATGAAAAAGGACTTAGGTTACGAACCTAGAGGAAATAAAAAAGAACAAAGTTTAGTAATTTTATTTAAAAATTAATTCTGGGTCCTTAACACGCTGAAAAGTGAACTGATCAAAGTAATATATTTTATTAAGTTATTCTGTAGCTAAACGCATAATATTAATTCGGCTTAAGTTCGCATATGTTTTGTTTTATAAATTTATAAAAAAAGATATGTAAAGTCCTTTTATTGTTTGATGTAGAAATATTTCGAAATCTTCCGAAACAGTCAACAAGAAGTCCACGAAACATCAAAATAAAAACATATGAGAAATGTTTTGTTTTACATTTAGCTAAATATTTTTTAATTTTCCTATAATAAAAATTAAAACAATAAATACAATCTTGGCCAGTAAGCACACAAAGAATAATTCGAAAATATTTTAAATATTTTTTATGTTTCATAACACGATGTTCACTTAGCTATAATGATTTTTACAATTTGTTTTTTTTTTGTTATTTGGTTGAAAGCAGACCTGCTGTGACTGTTATTTTTTATACGGAGACCTGCTGTGACGGTTATTTTTTATACGTATACTCTTTCGTTAATTTGTTGCTTTTTATCTAACAACTACTCAAATGTATTTTGCTCTTTCGTCATATAATTAGGTTTTTTTTTTATTTTAATTCTTTTTTATGAAATTTAAGATATTCTTTAACATATTCTTTTCTTTTTTGGTTTAATACTTTCTTCTTCAAACAATATCTCGCCAATAAGAATAAATCTTTGCGCGTAGATCACTTCTTAATTTTTCTTCATATATCCTTAACACATAAAATTTACTAAGAACTAACGTTTCTTTAAATCATTATTTTGCGGTTACCTCGACTGTACTGTAAAAAAAAATATTGTTTCAAAGCCTTGTTCCATTTGATGTTTTTTCGTGCGTATTTATAATTATATCCAGAAACTTTAAATTAGCGAATTTGTGTTAGCTAATATAACAATAACAATTAAAATAAAAAACTAAAGGATGTTCCCTCTTAACTTTAATGAATGGATGGTAAGGTGAACCTCTAAAATTTATGTTTTTAGAGGCCATATCTTTTTTAAATTTTTTTAAGACAGCTTTTAATTTTACTAATGTTGATTACAACAATAGTTCTATTTCAAGTGTTTATTTTGTGGAAAATTAGTAAAAGTTAAAAATTTTTTTCGATCTATGATTAAAATTACTTTGCATTTATAAATTTTATTTGTACATTAAACTACTACTTTCTAATTAATATGAATGAAAAATGTCTAAAAAATAACGAGTAAAAATCGTTTCTATTTACAAAGCTGTGCGGACATTAAAAAATTATTAGTTTCCAATAAGAAACTATAACGGTAACTGTAACTAAAACAGAAATATCATGAGACAAGACAAAGCTACTACTATATATAGTAAAAGAAATTACTTTAAAGCTAATATAATTAAAACAGTTCTGGATCAGCTTTCTCTTTAGTCCTATAAAACTATACAACAAATTGACAATAAGGAAAATCTAATACAAGCTAATAGGACTGTTTTCTTTATATTATTTAATGTGACTTTTGTTTCAATGAAAACTGTACATTTGAAGTTCTTTAAACAAGAAAACTAACATATCCAATATTTGAATATCTGAAATATTAATTATTAACTTAATATCGAAGCTTCTTCTTATGGTGCTAGTTTACAATAAATATAACTAACCTCATCTTTTAAATATCCAGCTACCAAGCCAATACGATTATCACAATCAATAATGCGTCCATCGATTAAATGGCGCGTTTTATATTCGAGACGATTTGCTTCTAATGAGTAATTCATAACTTTTGGTGGTCTTATAATACGCGCCATTGCAACAAGAACGATGTCATTTCCGCTAACACCATGCAAAGCAGCCTGCGCGATTGCGTCATGTTGCATGAGATGAGGAATAAATACTCCTTCTGCGGCACCCACCCCACTATTAACTCCACCGCACATGGGAATTGATGAACTATTACGTGATCGCCTAATTAGTTGAGAGACAATAGGATAATTACAAGACCCAGTTGCCAATGCAGAAAAATCACTTCGCCGAAAACTTCCATCTATATTGACAATTTCATACACTTTTTTCGATTCAGAACGAGAGGAGGCTCGAGCTAAACGCACTGTAAAACAACGTTTGTCGGCTCGTAGTTTTTCATCTATTTCAGCCAAAAAGTTTTCATTGTTTTCAACTTGATGGTAATTCTGATCGTCTTTATCAGGTTGGTTCGAAAGGGATGAAGTACAAGATCTACGATATTGCTCCTGCGGGATGTTTGCAGACATTCCATTCTGTTGACTTGGTGAAGAGGGCTTTGACGAATTTCGAAAATTTAAAAACAATGATTCAATATCATTTGGTATCAACTCCTGTCGTAACATTTCTTGATCTTCTGGATGCGTTATCTGTAAAAGATTTTGACCGTATAAATCGGATTGACAATGACCCAATAAATGTTCTACACTGGATGATATCAACACTATCTGTCCGTGACAGGTGACTGTTATAAAGAAGCTGTCTAGCAGATGTAATAGTGTATTTGACATTGCGTGGCTTTCACCTTTATACAATGTTCTCCTTCGTGCCGCAGATTTTCCGAACACATACTGTAATCGTAAACTATGAGTGGCAAATCTTAAAACAGCTGTTTTGTCCAGACGCCTTGGTGAGTCTGCTACATGTGGAACCATTTTCGCCAATTCGCCAATGCTGGCATTTAATTTATCGCGACGATTTTTTTCAGCTAAGTTTCGAGCTTCACGTCCATTTAAACCGGTCGATGCTGTATCTGTATCTAGAGATGAGGCAACTGGAGAAGAAATTGTCGGCGAAACTAAAGACGCTGGAGCGGTCAACATAGTTTGCGCATTAGGCATGTTGTTAACTGCAGTTTTGATAGACTGCATTAAAAATTGTGTTTGAATAGTTGTCATTTATATATTTTGAGCTAAAAAATTCATCGGCTTATTCTGTTTTTTTTATATTTTTAAAATATAATAATTTATTTGTTTATAACACAAATTTAATCCATTATTTTTTCAAATATATATTTCTACTCCAAAAAATTCTTCCACTTTTAATTTGTTTTATTTTTAATTTCTCTTTTAAATTTTTTTATTTCAGGTTCTTGTTGTTTACTGTATTATTTTCAAGGTCTTCCTTATGTGTTTTTCAAACTATTCGCCTACTTTTTTGACTACTGGTTTGGTCACTGCTATCAATTTTTTATCTGCCTCGCCACCACCTCCATCCAATAAAAACAAAACTATATATCATAATTAACCATCCAACCCAGGCATTCACCTAATCGTTGTATACCTTTTGGTTGCGTGTCTGTTTTTTCAAGTTTTACCGCTTTGATCTGAAATTGTGTTTTGATGTTTCATTTAAACAGATTTATCTGGATATTTACTCTTTGGCCCTTTTTTGTTTTTCATTGGAGTTTTCTCAATATATATTTTAACTTCACTTTTATGGAAAGAAAAATATTTACGAAAATATCGTCGCAATTTGCTCTCAAAGTATGTTCAGTGCGAATAAGTTTTATATTTCTTTTATGTTTTCTTTCTTACCATTTCTTTTACAAAAATTGACAGGGAAATTTATTGTATACTAATTTATACTGTAGTTACACGTACAAAAATTAACCATTAAAATATGTTCAAAGTGCATTTAAATTAAAGCTAATCAAAATGAAGTAAATTATTTAAATTATTATTTATTTAACTTTGAATAACAGCTAAATATTTGAAAATGCGAAACACGAAAAGTTATTTGCTATAATACTAAGCAAATTTTAAATTTCATCAACTTGCTTTACGCTGTGTAACAATAATATAACATCAGTTTGTTGTAAATTATTAAATGATTGATTGAGGCGGTAAAAAGGTTCGGAATATTGAAACGTGATAGGAACAATTAAATGTATACCTCTCCAGAAATGCAGTGGTGTTGCAGTTCTATAAATTTGTTTTGATGAGAGCGTTTCCAAATGACATCCCATTAAAGAGGCTGTTGAATAGAATTCCATAAACGCCATTAAAGTTTTTATAAATCGAAAAGGTTTGAAAAAATTACACAGAGCATAATAATTCAAGTGCAAGCATATAGTGCAATAGTTGTTGTTGTCACTTAATAAATAATTTTATATACAACTCATGTCTGCATATAAAAAATAAACATTTGAAAAATTATTGTACACATTTTTTCATTAAGAAAAACGCCGAATGTTCGCAGAACACTTTTATAGTGTGAACCTAAACAAAACAAAATAAATAAACTTTATGTAAACGAAAAAACAAAAGCTATTAGCATCATTGGTTGTTCTTTTAAGCAAAACAAATTTTGCAGTATTAAAATTTGCTTATTGATAAGTCCAAATAATTAGTGTAAGCTCTAGTAAAATCTAATTTACAGTCGAATTTAAAATGAAACCATTCATAAAAAGTAGTTAGGAAACACAGGAATATAGAATTATGTCGAAAATTAATGAACCAAGTTCGCCAATACAAAAGGTGTGGAAACCAGAACTGTATAAAATACAACTGGAGGCACCAACACCCAAGCCACTACATTGTAACAAATTTTTAGCAAATGCATATGATCAATATGAAAAACTGCCGAACTGTTATGGCATGGAATATCACGGTCGCATGGGACATTTAGAGGCCGAGGAAATATTAAAAAATAAAGGTGATGGAACATTTTTACTTCGCTTGAGCCCTACAGCAAAAGATTATTATACACTTAGCTTACGTTTTAATCAGAAAACAAAACATTTCAAAGTTTATTATAAAGCTGGACAAGGTCACTTTTTACAAGAACAAGCAAAACATTTTGACACTGTATACGATCTTGTGGCAGATGGCTTAATAAATTTTTATATGCAAATTCATGCTGCACCTATTATACAGGAGATTAATCAGCAAACTGGAAATTGTTATCAGCAAAGTCCATATATGACTTTAAACCGAAGAAAATTACGGGCTCTTTCGAATGATTTACGTAAATCACTAATTAAACAAACTAATTGTGCGACGAAAGATGGTAATCTGGTGGAGAATACTGCCGGAGAGATATCTACAGAACTGGATGGTTGTTCGCAAAGTTCACCAAAAATTAAAGACAATTCTGAAGACACAATATTACCTTTCATATATGAAAAGGCTCATGCTTTTAAGGTTCATACTTTTAAAGGTTTAAACTGGTGTGAGGTTTGCGCCAACTTTTTGTGGGGTTTTACAGCTCAAGGAGTAAAATGTGAAGATTGTGGCATTATAGCGCATAATAAATGTTCTGAATTAGTGCCAGCTAAGTGTGTACCTGATTTGAAACGTATACGTGGAGTTTTCGGAACCGATCTTACAATAGTTGTACAATTGTACCAATGCTCAATTCCCTTTGTGATTCGACGTTGTGTGGAGGAGGTGGAGGCTCGTGGTATGCTACAGGAAGGTATATATCGTGTGTCAGGATTTGCAGACGAAATCGATGCTCTTAAATTGGCTCTCGACAGTGATGGCGAAAAAACCAACATGTCTGAGACAGCATATGGAAATATTAATGTTATTGCTGGTACTTTAAAATTATATTTACGTTTGCTGCCAGTACCACTAATAACTTTCCAAGCGTATCCCAATTTTATGGAAGCGGCACGTAAGTCAATAATTCTTCGGTTTATATTTATTTGTATAAAATTAGTAACGCTGCAGTGCAATTAAAATTTCTTTAAAATGGTTTAATTTGTTTTCATTACACCACTGTGTAATTTATAAATTTTTTTGGTGTTTATTTATAATCTTGTTCTTGTTCACACGAAATATGGCAAAACAATTTTTTTTTGTGTGTGTAACTTCTATCTTCTATACATAAGAAAAGTTCTAAAATGTCGAAATTATAAAATTCTAAATAAAAATTTGAAAAAATTTAAAAGGGCAAATAATGAATTAAATTTTATTTATTTTTTTAAGGAAACAACAATCTAGAGGAACAAATTAAACAAATGAGAGAAGCCGTCAAAAGTCTTCCTTTGGCTCATTTTAATTGCTTAAAATTTATGATGGAACATCTCAAAAGGTATTTAATTGTCTAATATAAAATTTATTTGAAATCATTTTAAGTTAGTCTACGTCGTAATAGATTTACTTAAAAAATTAGTGTATTTCTGTGCGGAGAGCATAACCATATGGAAATTTCACTACTGCTCATAGGTGGATTTTACCCAAAATTTTGTATATAAAACTCTAAATAAACAATTTATTATTATTATTTAGGATGATTTTTAAGTTAATAAACGTTAATTGTGATGAGCTACATATATGAGCAGTAGTGAAGTGGCCACATTTTTTGAATAAAAAATATTTAATGAGAAGACCATATAATATTTATGTTTAAAAGAATCTAGTTCAATCATCGTAATTATCTAATAATAAAAAGCACATATTTTTAACCATAATTAATAAATTTATGGTTATATTTTCAGAGTTGCCTCTCATTATGCCGTCAATAAAATGAATGAACACAATCTAGCAACAGTTTTTGCACCAACATTAATCGCAACACCCCAACATCTTACTAATTTGACCGAAGAAATATTTATGTTATCGTCGTTGATAGCAAATTACTCCCTTATATTTAAATAAAATTGATCATGCCAACAAATTTATGAAACTACATAGCAACATTTTACTTTTTAACATTCGTATAAACATTCTTGCACCAAAGTCTTCATGAAAAACACTAATTTTGGCAACATCCCACCACTTTTTAGCTAAATGAGAAATTATTACTTGTACAACAATTAATAATACTTTTTTATATGAAAATTAACAAGAAATAAATTAAATAAAACAAATTACAATTTGAGATAAAATATATACAAATATTTTTGAACAGAAATCCTTTCTTATGGCTAAGTTATATCTTCTTTTTTATTTCTTTTTATATCAAATAAAACTTAATACATATAAACAAATGTTTCTTCTATTTTTTCACTTGAAATTTTATTAACATTCAAATAAAGTAGCTAAAGAATATGAGTGTGTAGTGTTTTAAATAAAATTGTACAATGATTAGAAGCATTTTATGCCAAACTTATAAATGTCTTATTTGCTGTTTTCCGTTTAACTAAATTGTACACCGCCTTCTCATTTTTTACAGAAAATAGGGTGTGATATTATGGGGCGGAATAACACGGTCTGCTTCGGGTACTGCTACAAATATTTTTGCCGTTCGGTCTTTTGCTGTTTCAAAACTTAATATAGCCGCCACGTTACCGCAACGGTAACAGTAATTCGGAGCAGACCACACTGTTACTAATTTACTATCGAACATGTATTTAATACCTTCATTAACCAATTGGTGGGCACGGCATATTAGTTCCAAGTTATTAATTTGCATAAAATCTTTGGTTACTAACTGACCAAACAACCAACCAGCGCCTCTAGGACTTTCACCCCTAAAAAAAGAAAAATGTAATCTTAGAAATTTTAAAGAAAGTTCCAATTAAACATTTTAATCATAATTTCAGATCGTATTAATTACTTCTCAAATGCAACTAACGCCATTGCTAAATCCCATTTTTTAAGAAGTTAATTTAATGTAGCAGTTCACTTCCGGAACCGATTTATTTATATTTTTTGAAATATTAAAAATTGTTGCTTTGTAAGTCGGCTTAACCAATTGTTTTTTGCATTGGTGGCTAAATGTATTAGAACAACTAAATCTAAAAAAACGCATTCAAATATTGCAGTAGGCGAAAATTCATGCATGCTTACCCATTACGTTGTGCTATAGCAGTCACTGCAAATTTGAAGGATTGATTTATTTTCGCCCATATAAAACTTTAACAAAGTTATCATTAAGGCTCCCAAAAATAAAATTTTTAAATTACCAATTAGGTGACGTAATTTGATTTATATTATCCATAGATAATTTAATGTATGTATATGCACTTATCTTTTGAATTGTTATAGAAGACCTTTATATTTTTATCATTCTTTATTTTCATGATCTGAATGAAGTGTCTATTTTTAACGACTCATTAAAATAATGATTTTTTCGGAATTCTCAAGCGTATTTATTTAGCTTGATACAAAAGAATTAATCTTTTTGAAATATGTATCTTTAAAATATTTAAAAGGTTCTTACCAGTAATCCATATCCTCAGGGTCAGACCAAACTAAATCACAGAAAGCACCTTTATATGGAATTTCTCTATTGCGCTCGATTGTTCGTATTTGATCAAGCGTTTTTATATCAGGACTTAAACCTCCATGAACACAAAGTATCTCTTCATCAATTATCTTAGAAAACAAAACAAAAAAAAAAACGTTATTTTACAATTACTTTTTAAGGAATACGTTGACATTTACAGCTGCTATAGTCAATAAGTCAAACACTTTACAGCAGTATTTCCATGGATTAGCATTACCATATTTGCTAAAGCACTCATCATAAAAACCATAGACTTTAGTTATTTGACGCGACTCATGATTACCTCTTAACAGAGTAATGCGATCTGGATACCGAGCCTAAAGAAAATGATCAGTACAGCAATTTTTAACAATTTTTAAGAGTGCTCTTACTTTTAATGTTAACAAGCGTGTCAGAGTCTCTAGGCTGTAATAACCCCGATCTACAAAATCACCCATAAATATGTAATTGGTATCGGGTATTTGGCCGCCGTTACGGAAAAGTTCCTCTAAATCATAAAACTTAAAGCAAAAATGTTATAAACTTGCCACCCCTTGTTTGAAGAACTTTTTAATCGAGTAAATACCTGACCATGTATATCCCCACACACTGTAACTGGCGTGCTTACGGGTTGAATATTTGATTCCTCCAAAAGAATCTCGCATACAAGATCACATAATTTTTTTAAATCGTTTTCTGGTAAATATTTACATTCCTTTACTATTTCAATCCATTTGTCCAAGTCAGCCATTACGTCTTTCAAATAAAACACGACAATTTATTAAAATAAATAACAAAAATGCGCACTCCTAACAAACAGCAATTTTTACAAATGCTTCTTCTCTAATATCTTTCATAATGCCAATCACTAAAATATGATATCTGGAAAACACAGGGTTTGGTTTTGAATGTAACTTTAGATACAATGTCGAAAATTGAATATTTCGTGAACATCTAGGAATAAGAAAATTATCTTTCTGAAATTAGAAAACTAGAGTAAGCCTTCATGTATATACATACATATGTATTTACACTAGTTTTTTGTTACCTCAAATAATTTGTTTATATGGCTTAATTCTATACTCTGGCTAAACAAAAATATCTATTCATAGTGAATATTTGAACAGTCTAATGTGTGTTTGTAATACTATTATGTTGTGTGCATTTAATTTAATTGAATGTTAATGATAAATAAAAATAAAAATATTTATTTGCTCGTACTTGTTTAAATATTAAACAAATAATGAATTGTGGTTTGTGCTTAGACTCCCTGAAAAGGTCTAAAGCCTTTAGTACCTTTGAAGTATTTTTTGATAACACCAATCGCTTAGTGGATATAATTGAACGGTATTTACAGATAAAGGTAATCATTTTAAATTATTAATAGGGTATAATCGGGGTAGAACGAGAGAAAAACACAAGTTTACAAAACGAATGTTTTTCTTTTATTAATGAAAATCCGATTTCTTCCAACAAGGTAAACTCTACAGAGTCTCAATCATCGTTAATATGTCAATCATGCTATATACATTTGGATGATTTTCATAAATTTGCATTGCTGATTAAGGAGAAACAAGAATTACTTATTAATGACATACCTACAATAAAATTGGATGATTCGGACGAAGATGATGAGCAGGATGCTAGTTACATTAGGGATACCGATGTGTTAGTTGAGTTTAAGACTGAAAGTGGCAATACACTAATAGAAAGCGACGATATAAATTTACCACAGGATGATCTATTAATGGTTAACGAGTCAATGAATGATTTCCATAATAGTAATTTTTACATGGATCATAGTATGTCTATGTCAAGTTTTGAACACATGCCTTGGCTTGGCGACCATGATATAATATCCAAGTAATTTAGCATTTGAAAATTTTAAATATTACGAATAATATGTAGTTTTTCTTTTAGATCAAAAACACCGTCGAAAATTCCAAGAAAAACACCTTATAAAACACATACGCCGGAAGATCGAGCAAGAATTGTAGAGGCAGCAAATCGTGGTGATGACTGGTCGGCTCTAGCATCCGAGCTTGGAGTAAAATATAAGACAGCCTACACTTGGGTGTCAACCAGCCGCAAAGAAATGTTTATGAAAAATGGCGAAAAATATAGCACATTTAAGGAAAAAGAAATTGACACCATCGTACAATGGATTGAGGAAAATCGTCAAATAACACTGAAGGAAATTGTGGCAAAAGTTAAATTGATTATGCACAAAGATGTATGCGTTTATTTTGTTGAGGGCAGCTTGGAAGGAAGACTTTATCGTCATAAACGTTCACTTGATTATCATCCGCAATTGATAAATACCCTAGAAAATAGAAAAAAACGTTTAGAATTTGTAAACACTTTAGAGTACTATATGGAATTAAAAAAGACAGTTATTTGGTTTGGAGAATCAAATTTTAAAATGTTTTGTCGCCGTGCCAAAGGACGCTTTAACACGAATTCAACTTTCACAACATTCGATCCAACGATTTATGTAATGGGCGCTATATCGGTGGATGGTGTTATTGGAATTCAACGCGACCGATCTCGAATAAGACCCGAAGATATATTTAAAAGCAGTCCAATAGCCAAAATTGAAAATCTTACAAATTTGGTAATTGTGTGTGATAGTGATTATTGCTTTTCAGAACTTGATGAGTTTTTCAACAATTCCGAAGTTACGCTATTGTTATTAAGTCCATATTCCTATATGCTAAATCCAATGGAAACTATATGGAACAATATAATGTCAAATGTTAAATGTAAACCAAACATGTTAAACAACAAATCAAACGAAGTTAAAGAGCAACGTCTAGCGATTGCTGAAAAATGTATTGATCAGGAAATAGCAGCAATATCTGCAGATGATTGCATTGCAGCTATTGAAAGTTCGAATAAATACCATGCCGATATAGTGAACTTGCAAGATATGCCAGTGAAATAAATACGACAGTTAAAAGTATTTCTAATTTATTTCTGTAATTTAGTATTCATTATTTTATGTAAGATTAAAAGTATTCTGTAGGCTTTAGTTAATTACAATAAAATTATATTATAATATTAAATAAAATTAAGTACAAATTATTTAAATATACAAATTTGCTTAATATGTGTTTTCCCATTTTCTACGATTTAATGTATCCTTTATATAAAAGATTTCTAGCCAAAAACCGTCTTTGAAACCGACAGACGGTAAGTTCCTATATTCTATTATTGGAAGCTATCTACTTATGTTGATACTAATTTTGTTAAAAGTTTGTATATATATATGGATCTATTGTCGTTCAAAAGATATGTAAGAACTATGTACATTGTATTGGCATATGAACAATTTTTAAAATCGTCCAGACCTGAAAGCATCAGTTAAAAATATTAAATAATGATTATTTGCAAATTCTAATCAAAAATTAATGAGTACGGCAATACAATAGTAACGGCGACTACCTTTGAATGCATTGATATTTATGTCTTCAAGTTCTATTAAAGAAGTTATATTGAAACATTTCTTTCCAGGCTTTAATAGTTTTTTCAAGTTTAATTTTCGCTTGGTACAAAATAGCTACATTTTTGCTTGGAAAATAATATTTATTTTGCAAGTTTAGTTTTGGTTTGAAAAGTGATACTTATATCGTTGTTTTATTTTTGGCTTGGAAAAAAGGTAATTATGCTATGTTTTATATAACAAATATTTGATAACAAATAATTTAAATTAAAATTGAAAATATTAAACTTAATTATTTTTTTAGTTTTAAATTATAATTAATTATAGTTAATTGACCTATTTTAATGCTTTTATAATTAATTTTAAGGTACAAGGTCTTTATATAAAAATTTTATAGATTTTATTTTTATTCCAAATTTTTCGCCACACCATTCGGTGACATATTCAGGAACAGGAAGTGAAAATGTGTAAACATTTTTTAATACATTTTGATTCAAAATAATCCAAAAATTTTACAACAAATGTGCCATACATACACATAAATATAATTTCATCATACTAAAAAATTTTTAAATAATTTTAAATTTTGTAAATACAAATATAGAAAATTTATTTTTTTTTCGGATACATGCACACGAAAAGTTTTAACTTTAAACCAGAAACCAAAAATGTACAAAACTGTAGACACAAGACAATAATCCAACAATAAAGTAATAACATTTATAACGAAAACCTTTATGACGAAAATTTATGTACAAAGTATATCAATCTTAAGCTAATTTAAATGATTTAATATAGTGGTACGACAAATATAATTAAAATTTATGGTGGTACTTTAAGTATTTTTTTGGACATTACAAAATTAACTTTCCTTACTTATAAGCACATTTTAACTGAAGCCTGGCAACTCTGAAATTTATATTATTGTCAACAATTAAAGAACAGCAAAAAAATTAGACGAACAAGAATAAGAAAAAGTAGTGGTGGAAAGAATTGGTAAAAAGTAACTAATTTCCAAATAAAAAAATTGCAGATAATTATTTAAGAACGATATAAAGCAGGGAAAAAACAACACAATCAAGATAAATAGTATAATTTGTCAATTTTCAATAAGTACAAGCTGAAAGATTTCAAAATTATGAGTGTGCTTACTTATCCACCCTCAAATGAAGAGGAAATATTTCGCCATTGTACCAGAGAATGCGGCATTATTACATCTACGGAGGATCAGCAATATTTTGCCCTTAGATGCATTTCATGTTCGGAAAAATTTTTATATTTCGACGCTTTCATAGAACACATGCAAACCATTCATGTGTCTTATGACAATGATGAGTCCAATTCTTTGGGTAGTAGTGGTAGTCATAAGTATGGTCGCAACACAAGTCATGATGGCATAAACAAACTTAAAAGACGCCTGGAAAGTGAAAGTGAAGAAGACTTAACGACTTTGCTTCAACCACCAGTGGTTATGATTAAAGAGGAAAAGGTTGAAGAGGACGATGATGATGATAATGTTAGTATGTCTAATTTTTAAGTTTTACAAATTTTAAACTGGAATCTTTAAAGGGAGCTCTAATACAAAATGAGCCGTTGGGTAACGATGACGACGATGAATATACTGAAGGTTTCTATAGTGTTAAACAAGAACGAGTGGATCCAGAAATCAGTATGGACGTAGGTGATTCCAGCTATATGGGTGACTCTTTTGGCAGTTATAATGATGAATACGATGATGATGATGATGATGATGATGATTTAGAACAAAGTAATTTAGATGCAGAAACGAATTATGATGATCAAGTTGAAGAGTCTTTACTAGAGGTAAACTTTACAAAATACCATGTATTTTTATTTTCAAAAGCAACATAAAAATAGTAAAACTTTTGATCAATAAGTTTTTGATCAATAATAATACAGGAGCAAACTAGAACATTAAAATCAAACAAATCAATTATTTAGACAGTTTTTGTTAAAAAATAACCTTTTACTAATGCTCTCCCAAATTGAGTAAAACAAACAGCCGTAATTGAGCATTTTATTGATCGATTGATTATCCCTTAAGCCACCATTACAACAAAAAACAAAAGATTTATTATACAGTCATAAATTATTTCTTAAAATGCCAATTTGTAATGGTTACAGACGACTAAGAATATTGCTTAGTATAGTGTGCTCTGCACCTTTAGAAGAAAAATAGACACTTTTTGAAATTCAATTGTGCAAAAAACTTGTTACCATATTCTTACAAGTATTTTATCCTTGAAATATTCAGTTCAGTTGTCAAATAGTAGCAATTTTGACAGTTGCAAGTTAAAAAAATCAATCATCTATGGGTCGATTCACCTTGCTTACTTATTTTGTATATTTATAGAAATAATGTATTTTGCATACATTACATAAATTATTATTCGACTTTTATCAACTTAGTTGTTTCTAATTCCTTCAACAAGCTTCTTAAAAATAAAATATGATTTTCTCATAAAATATTTAATATATAAAAATGTAATCAAATATTATACATGTATTTGTGCGTAAAAATAATACTCATGTGTTTTTTTTTAATTTTAATAATTAATTTTAATAAAAATTAATGCCCCAGACTTACGTAATTAAGTAAATGAGAATTATTTAACCAAGAATACAAAATCCAAACTTTTGTACAAGAAAAGTAACTATTCAACGTTCATTTTCACATTTTTTAATTAAAATACGCCTTGAATGCAAATAATGTTTTTTATAGTTATTAATATTTTTTTGATTGACATGAAATTTTCAAGTATTTGATTGAGAGAGTTACTAAAAATTTGTTTAAATTCAGATATGTTTTCCAAACAAGGAGACAGCGCTTTAATTTAAATTTTGTCATTTAACTCATACACAAATAAAAGGTTCACAAGACGTGTAGTAATTTCGGGGTGGCAAATTTGACAAATACTGCTAAAAATACACGTCTTATAAAAGAAGAAGAACACTTTTCGTGTAACCTATACCTAGCGAGTATTCTGAGAACATTGACTAGAAACTTTGTTGTGTATGGAAATAACTTTAAAACCAGAGATTTTCATTAAAGTTATCAACGGAACTTTTCGCTTTACATACCGAACCAGCACTTAAAAGAACACAATAAAATAATTGTATAAAGTCATGAAAGGGAAGTCAGATTAACAAACGTTTCAACTCTCTTTAAACAAGATTTTTCTAATAACAGATTTCTTTTGCTTCTATTGACTTCTGCATATATAACTAATTCTTAACTGGGATTTCCCAATTTTCTGAATAGAAAAATATATATATATATGTATAATAAAATAAAAATCTTTAAAAATTTAATTAAAATATAGAATTCGGCGTCTGTTGGAGTTACCAGTCACATAAAAGATCGGAAAATGATACAATTCCTTATTGATGCTTATCGTCGTAATACCTTTTTATGGGATCATCGCCATCCTCAATTTCGTGACCGTGTACGTCGGAGCCAATTTATCGACTATATAAATTCCGAATTTAAGAAACGTTTTAACTTAACACTGTCAAAAGATGCCGTTACACGCAAATGGGATAATTTACGAACAGTGTATAAACGTGAATGTAATCGTATGGCCCTTGAAAAGACAAATGTCAGTACGTTGTGGTATTTCAAAGAATTACACTTCCTAAATCGACTGTATGGGGGCAATCAAAAAATATCAGATGCTGTGGTAAAAGAAACTGTATACCGAAGACGTTACTCAGCCTTGTGGAATGATACTTCTACCAATAAAATGTTGCAACTACTGAAAGGTTATCCTTGCTTTTATGATAAATTCAATATAGATTATCGTAGTAAGGAAAAACGAGGAGATGCATTACAGAAAATGGTCACTGAGTTGGTGGGTTATATTGATGTATCAACTATACAAATATCGAAGCGTATATCACAGTTGCGTTTTGATTATTCAAAACAAAAGCAGGAACGACTAATGTGTGAAATGAGCGGAAGAGCATTTTCACCTACGTACAGCTATTATGAGGCTATGTTTTTTATGGATAACGATATTGCACCATTTAAATGCGAACACTGTCCCATGATTTTAAACTCACCACGTGAACTGGACACTCATTTGATGACACACCAACACAAAATACAACAGCAACCTCACCCAGTATCTGGCACCTCAGCAGGCATTCATTATACCGGCGGCCTTGGGAGCTCAAACATTGGTGGATCAAATTACTATTGTCCAGTTTGTCAATTGGGCTTCAATGATTTAGAACAGTTTGCACGTCATAAACAAATCCATCCAGCACTTAAAGATGTTAAATATCATTGTGATTTGTGCACGGCTAGTTTTCGTGAAAAGAGCAACTTTGATGAACACATGCGAAGACATAATGACGAACTCCTACTACCCGATTTAACATTGCTGAATCCAGATGATGGTGAAAATGAGATAATAACCGACGACAGAATATCAAATGGCTCACCTTCACGATCAGATGATGGACGAGGTTTTCATTGTCATTATCCCAACTGTGGAAAACAGTTTACGGCTCGTCACACAATGATGGACCATGTGAAGTCCCACTATAACGAGGAGGAGTATGGTTGTGATATTTGTGGTAAAGTATTTAGATCTATTAAGAATTTACACAATCATAAACAGATTCATGATGCTGTGAAAAAATACATTTGTAAAATCTGTGGGTCAGCTTTTGCCCAGGCGGCAGGTTTATACTTGCACAAAAGACGACATAATCGACAACTTGAACGTTCTTAGACTTTATTATATTTAACATACTAACAAAATACCAAATTTTCATATATTCTCTTAAAGTGCACGCGAAATAAATACAAAGTAAATAAGTATTAAATTTCGTGAACTACCAATTTTAGAAATATAGAAAATTAATTAGTGTTTAAATAAAACTAATCTTGTTTATAGATCTTATAAAAATTCTGCTGAATCCGATAAATTGTGTTATAAAATATATATAATTCTTAACACATAAGAACAAAGAGCGATCAGTGAATAGAGCCAATTTTATTGTTTACTATTCTATCTCTTCCCTAAGGTGTTTGGATAAAAAAACATGTAAACATTTAATTTCATTTTTTAATGGTGTCTGTTTTTTAGAATTAAAAATAACTATCTTATAGAGTGGCGTGCATTATCGGATAAGTGTTCATAAGATTCTCAGTAAAAGCCTATTTTACTTAAAATTTTTATGGGTAAAAACGTGAAATAAAAATTTAACTTCATATTTTATTTCCTCTTTGGTATATTTTCTTTGGATACAAAAAAATTCTATTAAATTTTTAAGCAAATGTGAATCTTTTAGATAATTATTAATTTTCAATTTTTTGTAAACATTTCTGTTCACATCTTGAATGTGCCTAGACATGCTCTTGCATGCTCATGCGTATTCCTCCATTCTTTCTGCAGCCTAATGTTTGCTTGTTGGAACTCGCTGCCAATTTCGTTTTCAATAGTGACATACAAATTAGCAATAGGATTTAAATCCGGTCTTTGAGTAAACCATGTAAGTAACTAAAAACTTTGATGAGATAAGCAATTTCGTATCCTATGGCCGTATGTATTAGAGCTGTATCTTCATGAAAAATACTTATTCTTTCGGATATGCTCATGTTTCTTTTATGTTCATCTCGAGGATATCGAGATAGTTTTCCATACTCATTATGTCATTTATTTTTGCTAATGGACCAACATTTCACCCATTGAAATATACCTACACCATTAAGCTTGTACCAAAATATTTACTCTTTGGTTCACCTAATGCTTCTGAATTCGCGTAGTTGGTGCCTTCCATCTGATTGAATTTTTTTTTAATTTTTGTGTTGTCCGACCAGATCAGACTTATCCATTCTTCATCCGTTAATTTTTTGTGTATTTTGCAGATTGAAGGCTCTCTACGTTTTTACCCGTTTTTTTATGGAAGATATCAGAACAATTCTACGGAATGTTTATGTACTGCTATTCACCAACTTTTTCGTTTATGGCATTAGCAGCTAGTTTTCGTGCCTTAAGATTTAACTGCATGTGCCATCAAACGAGCATCTCTATCAGTTATCAACTTTGGGCGACATTTAACTACCGCTACAGGTTACATGTTTTTTCCCTTTTCGAAAACTTAAGACTGTAAAGTGCGAAATTCCTAAATATTTGCATTTCCGACTGCTTATTTTCTGTTAATTACATAATTCTCATATCTTTTTTTATAAATATAAAACTTTTGTAATAAGCGGTAAAGTTGATCTAAACACTTTTATTGTTTTTATACTAAAATTGCACTTCGAGTGAAATATCACAAAAAAGTTAAAATATTTTTAGTTAAAAATGAAAAGATAATATTAAGAGCGAGCATTAGTGGAAGGAGGAAGAATTTACCGTTTTTCTCTTTGACTTTCTAACTTTATTTTTATAAAACTTTTTTCTTATATTTTTTATAGAAAAGTCTATTCTGAAAGTTTTACAGTGCTATCTTTATTTTTAATACGTTTACGATAAAAGTGTTACAAAATTATGAAACATTCAACAATTATTGTTCGCCACTGTTTATTTTTAGTTTGTTAAGATGGACATTATATAAATTTATTTGGGTATGATTTTAAATTGTAATTAAATCTATAAATTTGATAGTTCTTTCAACTCTTTTCAAAACCAGTACTTTCATATCTTCTAGCTTCCAAGTTTGTAATTGCTTTTTGATTAATACAATTTCGAATAATATTCCGGTTTACCCTATGTTGTATTTTTTTTCGCATCTATTAGGTTTTCAATAAAACAAAAAATAGGACACAATTTTCTTTAAGACATATTTGTTTATTTGCTCAAAACGTATAAACTTATGTTAATTCAATTTCCGGTTTGAATATAAACTTAGTTTAACTATTTTTTTATTTTTAAAGTTAAGGCTTTCTTTGAACTTAACTTTTAATAGTGCGATTTGAGGAACAATAAGTCAACAATTATTCGGTTATATGAAATTATTCGTTTGAAAGCAACTCGAAGAGATTGTGTGAATTGGTTAAAAATTTGTTAGAATAAACTTATTTTTTGTTTATTCTTTGTGCACGAAAGCTTTAAAAACAAATTTTCATTTAGACTTTTTGTTATTATTTGCTACATAAATAATAAATCTATAATTTTTGGAAAATGTGTTGAAAACTTTTATAGAAAAAATGCCCAAAGAAATTTGTTTTACTCAAAAACTAATTTAACCATATTTATTTAATGTAAAATCACTAAATTCATTATTAGTGGTAAAGCTAGTTAGTTCCTATGGCCATTTCATTTTGACTGCTCAACTCAAATCGTCAAGGAAAAGCTTAAGTTCCTTATTATATTTAAAAATTTTTTTAGACCAACTGAAAAGTGAACAAAAAACCAGTAAACACCAGCATCAAAGTTTAAACAAAATCCAAAAAATCTATAGTGAAATGGCCATAGAAACTAACTTTACCACCAATAATCAATTTAGTGATTTTACATTAAATAAATTTAGTTTTGAGCACACTGAAAGGAGAGCTTATATAAAAAATTACTCCCAAAAAACTATTTTAAATTTAAACTAATTACTTTTAAAACTAGCAGCTTATAAATATAAAGGATATTTGGTATAGAGGTATAGAATATAAGTTGGCAACACTTTTTTAACTGGTGAAAATTTTGTCAGCTGTCAAATGATTTATGTTTAGTTTGTTTTTGCATTTCAAGATGAGTAGACTGACAGCTGAAAAACGCTTCCAAATTGTGCACATTGGGCCCACAAAAAAATTGCTGTTGATCTCTTTCTTTAATTGTATATAATTTTTTTCGTGTTAAATTATTAAACTAATAAATTATATGCTTTTAATGTACATATTTAAAATTGAAAAATAAAATCCTTTTGCTAGATTTTTTTATGACCATATTTATCAAGTAGTTACAACATAAACTAACTTTTTTTAAATTCGATGAAGTATTTTTTGCTAAAATATCTAAGAAATCACAACAAATGTTCATTGTATAATGTGTTAAACTTAAAAAAGCTGATTGCGACAACTTAGTAATAAAAACTGCAAAAACGCCCTTAACTAACATTCCAATTTAGTAATAAAAAATAATTTGGAAATTTGCATTCTATTTCGATTAATTTATATATTTCGTAAAGAACAATTATGTATAAGTCAAAACTTTAACTAATCAATAATTATTAAAAAAAACAGATTTTTACTACAAAAACTACTACTAATTTTAATTAAGACAACAGTATAATAGGATAAAAGTAAAAAATACGGTTTAAATTATAAAAAAAAATATATATTTAATATTTATTGTAATTTATTAAAAAACACACCACTTTTTAAAAAATAAACAACTATGCCACTGTTCTTATTTTATAATTAAACAAGTACATAACTGTCAATGTATTAAAAAAATATCTAGAAGTTAGTGTCTTACTATATTGAATTTTTTTTATTTTCCAATAAAATATATACTCTTTTGTATATTCGAACAAAATGTTTAAATTTTATGAATTTCTTATCATTGTGAAGAAGTTATAAATATTCGCATTAAAATAAAAATATCAAATAGTAGCTTCTTTATAAGTCAAAATTTTCAATAATAATAATAATAAAAAAGTAATATAAAACACCATTGGCTTTTGTTTAATTTTTTCTTCTTATTTCCAGGTAAAAATCTTTGCTTTTAAGGCCAAAATAACAATATTACCCGTATCTGATATCAATTAAATATTATGGTATGGTGTAATTTAATTAAATTTTTAAATAAATCCTTTTTGAAAAAGAACTTCCGTTTGCTGTTTCGAAAAGGAAAAAGCTGAGGGGTTATTTATTATGTGTTTCGATTTAAAAGAAATTAAGCAGTGTATGCCCATGCAAATTAGACTGATATTTTTTTAATTGAAGTTTAGAATATCCGGCTGAATTTAACTCAAGCGGGTTTTATTTATTTTAGTAGAAAAGTGAAGCAGGCTCTTAGGCAGAAAATACTAATATTTTAGGGTGTTGCCAGACTAAAATTATTTTTACAAAGAATAACCAGTTGTCGGTTGGTTATATTTGTACACACCTCTTTACTTCTTTTATTAGTTATGATTTTAGATCATTTCTTGTGGGTCGATCTTTTTAAAGAAGGATAAAGAAATTCTGTGTGACTTCTCAATAAAAAATTCTGTAAGCTTCTTCTATTATGCAAAGTTATTTTCTATATTTAAGAGGTTCTGTTCGATTTTTACATAAAAAACAAAATCGATTTCACCATTGCGAGTCTTTTGTGAATTTTTATGCATAAAAAAATTACATTAATACAAGATTAATCTCTACTATATGAATTTTTGCTGTGCAACACGAAAAATAAAATACAGTAATTAAAAATATTTAAATAGATACTATTAAAATAGCATATGTCTTTATTTTATTAATTTTGTTTATTTCTCATTTATAAATCATTTATCGTATATATATGTTGAATGTATAAATATTTGTGTATATATGTATAAGTTGTTTAAGATTTAAATTAAAAAAACTTTTAATTTATATTATTTTTTTATAATTCATGGTATACACTAATTTTTATATTTTCTTTACAAAGATGACTAAAGATTAAAATTGGTTAGACGTAAAGATTAATTATTTGTTCTTCAACGAAAGACTATGAGAAATTACGAAAACATAAAGGAAATAATTTTTAATTTTAGCGGGAGTTGTGTTTCAAACATATCTTTATTATTTGTAATTCTATTACATAAAATTCAAACTAAAAAATATATATATATATATATATATATATATTTATATATACAGATATGAATTGATTGTTTCTTGACTGCAATTTTATTTAATGTTTGGAAACCGCTGCTAATCAGTTAAGGTTCAAAAATATGAACAATTTAATTTTTAAAGCTTATTAAAAACGTTGTGCTAGAACACTTTTAGCAAACAAAAATCTACCTTATAATTCGATTGTATTATAATGAGTTGTATTTGCACCAGTTATGTAAGGTGCACTATAAGATCGTTTAAATTATATTAAAAATTTTATATTTTACACAAAATAATTTTTAACCTTTTCACATTCTCAATTTTATTAAATCTTCATAACTTCATTTCTTTTAGATGTGTTTGATAGTGATAAAAATGTTAAAATTCATAACGGCGACGGTGACAAAGACAGCACTAAAAGCAAGGATGGCGACATCAATGGTAGTGGTGGTTGTTATTGTTGTTGTGGCAAAATAAATTATAGTCCTCTGTTTTCAACTACAACATTTACTTTTCTTTTTGCCACTCGATTTCTTTAAATTGATTGTGTCTTTCTGTGGATCATTTTGTGCATTGCGCAACTTGTGCTGAAGGACTTGTCGTGTTATTGACAGGAACATTTCTTCAACCTTAATATTATTTTTGGCAGATGTTTCAAATAATTCTATTTCCATTTGCTGTGCAAATCGTTGAGCATCCTCTGTTATGACCACTTTACGATCTGGATCATCATTCTTATTGCCCACTGCATAAAAGTATATATTTTTGGATTATTATTAAATGTCAGTTATAGGCACATTTATTATTTTTAATTCTCTTTTTGAATTAATCACTTACCTAATACTTTATTTACAACATCACAATTGTTTTGTATTTCATCCAACCATCGTCGGACATTGGCAAAGGATTCCCCATTCGTAACATCGTAAACAACAATAACACCATGTGTTCCTCTATAATAAGTGCTCGTAATAGTGCGAAACCTTTCCTGACCCGCTGTATCCCAAATTTGTAGTTTCACTCGTAGGCCATCGATTACTACTGTGCGTATTTTAAAATCTACACCAATTGTTGTGATATAACTGCCTGAGAAGGTATCATCCGAGAAACGAATCAATAATGACGATTTACCAACGCCTACAAAATAAACATTTATATAAAACATTCTTCAAGTCAATTTCTTTTACATCTTTCCTTGGTTACTAAATTATTATTTTTTAACTCAATAAATTATAGTATTTATTTTAAAAATTAAAAGAAAATGGATAAACTTAAACCTAAACGAAAATATATAATTCAGTTGTACTTAATTTTTAATAAAATATTTAAAATCTTAACAAAATGTTAAAAGGAAAAAATCTCAAGCTAAATAACTAACTATAGCATAAAATTTGTACTTAAAAACTACTTTTGGGTCATTCTTATATAATTTATTTTTATCTTCATTATCGCTTTAAAAAGCAATCTCAACATAATTTCTTCAATTAGCTAGAAGTAGCACAAATATCTATTTAAATATAGAAATAAAGAATTTATGTAGAATTTTAAACGAAAATAAATAAACAAACAAATTGAATGAAAACAAAATTGTGCATTTGAAAACAAAGAAACATAAACACAAATGCAGAAGTAATGATGGGATAATAAATTTAAGTCTTCATCTTGTTTACATTAGTCACACTTGTTTGATACTTAAATGACTGAGTGGCTACGATTTAACGAAAATGAAAGAAGAAATCATGCTGCAAAATCCAAATAATACAGAATATAAAATAATCGATTCTTTTCCATCTTTAAAACTCTCCTCCTACAATTCGGTCATCTGCGTTAAGAAATCATAGAACTAAACGTTCTTCACTTCCTAAAACTAATAATTTAAATTTTTACGTTTAATTGATTGACAATCAGAAAAATACTTGAAATAAATAAATCTCTCATGAATACATATTAATCTTTTTAACGGTCTTTTTAATTAAATTTAACAACACATTTTTTCCATATTTCGCTTTCCCTTGGAAAGCTTCTTCAGGAAACTATTTTTATTTTAACAACAATTTGAACCTGATATAAAGTTCTGGATAAAAGTGTTTATTCTAAAAATGTATAAATTTAATGTAATAAAATTTTTATATGGTTTTAAACTTTATTTAAGCTAGAGAGCTAATTTTTTTACTATTTTTTTATGCTCAGAATAACAACAATTATCATGAACTTTATCCACACAAAATTATGCGTTGGGCGTAGTTTAAAAAAGGAGCATTCTCACTAAACATTTCTAAAATGCATTATTTTATTTTTATTTTTTATATTATAGCTTTGAGAAAATTGAAATTAATTTTGATTGTCTTATTAGATATTTGCTTTTTTATTTCTTGAAATTTGTAAGGTTCAGAAGTTCATAACCCCTTTTTACCGTTGGTCCACTTCCCGCACTTTAACGCGAAGACACCACTCATTATCAACATTCTCATTCTTTGAAAACTCTGATTTTACAAAGATGCTGAGTATTAAAACACAATAAAAAAAATAATTGAAACTGCATTCGGAAAAAGTTCGTGACGTCAAAGAATTAAAAACTATGTATATATAAATTAAAGGAATTAATCTTTTTATACATAAATAATTTAAAATTAAACTTACCACTATCGCCTATAATTAAAAGTTTAAATAAATGATCAAATCCTCGAGCCATATTGAAATCTCAGACGGAAGGGCTTTAGCGTTATGTAGATGTGTAAAAGCAGGTTTTGTTTTTGATGGAAGACGCCGTAGTTGTTTTATTGTATTGTGGGCCAGTTAATGGAGATAAAAGTTCTTATCAAAATAATTTAAGTAGATTTTTAAAGCCAGCACTTTTTGTTTCAGACTTAATAATAACAATCACGCGCACGCGCACACACACACACACACAGACGTCTGTAGCATGCAGCTCAACGCCAAATAAGATTGTTACATTAATTTTTAACAAACATATATGCTTTTGTTGTCGCTAAGCAAGTTAGTAAATTTTAATTCTGAATTATGTATGTTACACTTAAAAAAAGATTGCTATTATTTCATTGTAAAGATGTTGATCTTAAACTTTACATAAATGTAAGATTTTATACTGTTCGTTGGTTGGTGCGCAGCTTGTTTGCGTTATTTGTTGCGGTTATAACGATTTGATTATAAACTAAATTGCTCGTTAACTAATCATTTACTTATTAATAATGCCGGCAACCGTATGCCCCAATATTTGCTATATTGTCTGCTTAACAAAGTCCTATTAATTTTCAACGTATCCTTTTTATTCTCTTGTAGATTGTTAGAAGTCTTTAATTATTATTGCTGATATGACATTTTTCCTTATTTTGTTTTTACATTTAAAATAAATTATAACAATGGTGTTCAGCCTTAAATATATTCATGCTTTTTGTTTTGTTTAATTAAATGACTGAAAAATATGATTTTACACTTTAATAATCATTTTGTCCACATATACACTAATACTGACTGGTTGGCTGTTACGCTGCTGCTTGACTTTTTTTTCGCTATCTTTGCTATTTCGATTCACATTACTCCCTCTTGGATTTTTTGCATTTCTCTTTTTAATTGCTTTTTCGTCTGTTTTCTTATTTCAATGTTAATAAAATTTTTATAAATAACAAAATGGTATGTCAGGCTCAACTTAATTGATAGTGTTTAAATGTGAAGAATTTGAAATACTTTAAACAATGTTTGTGATTTTCCTCTTCAAATGCGTCATTGTCTGCAAAAACAGCAAAAAATATAAATCCTAGTACACATGACTGTAAAAAAGGGTATCGACTTAAAATCGAGTTGCCATACTTAACAAGTGGTAGGAATATTGCCAGCATGAATTAAATTTTGTTTTCTCTAACAAATATAGTTTTTAACATATAATTGACAAATTTATATAAAAGTTAAAAAAAATTATAAACATAAATTTGTTTGTTAATATATAAATATATCAGTATTAGTGATATATATATATTAACAAGTAAACATATATTTTTATTTTAATATACTTAACATTAACAGTTAATTACCTTGTTTTAAAGATAATAATGATTGCAGTTAATGCAATCACGAAAATACCTGTGTTTAAGTTCAGACATAAAATATTTTGTTAACCATCCAGTTAACGAGAAGAAATATGCTAATTCATTGAATTCAAGCTGATCTTTTTATTTTAATATATCCTGCTATTTTCATTCATATATTATCCCGCATATTTTTCTAGTCCATAACAAACTTTCTGATTTTTATTTGTAGTTGAGTTTCAAGATATTATTACTCATAACCGAGAGGTTATTTGTAAAAAAATGAAGGAAAATTGATTTAATAAAAATATTTTGTTCATTCGCTATTTGTAACAGCTCTTTGAAATCATAAGATGTAAAAGTTCTATAAAGTGAAAAGCAAAGTAAGATTAATTAATCCATAAATTGTGCTTGTACTCCAAAAGAAAACATTTAAATTAGTTTGTTTTTACTAATTAAATTATAATTTATTTTATCCATTGCATTTTTATTGACTTGTGTAATTTATTATTACAGGTTTTTTTCTTTCTCTTTTTTTTTTGATGAATTGGCAAAAAAACTTCACAGATTTTAAATGAAATTAAAATAAAAAAAAATTAGTAAATAAAACAAATAAGCCTTATGATTTTGTTTTTATCATTGTTTTAAATGTTTATATACTTTTTAATTTGCTAAACACATTTATATATTTAATTACGTAATTTTGCATAATTTAATAGTTAATAAATTTATTTAAATAACAAAATTATATTTCTTTAATATATTTTCAATATAAATTTATACAAATGTGTATGCTTTTTACAATGTGGGGGCGAAAAAGAGCTTAAAGAAAACGAACTTAAAGAATACGAAAAATTGAAATCAAGCTTAAGTTATTTAATATTCAAAATATGTAAGTAAAATATATTTTTAAAAAAGAAAAATTTGTTTTGGAATTTTATTTATTTTCATTTGAGGGAGTTTTAAATAATTTTTAATAAAATTTAAAGATCAAAACAAACAATATTTTCATCATTATTAATTAACATTGAGTTTTGTGTTTGTTTTTTGTTTTTACTTAAAATTTGTAATTAAATATAAATTTATTTAGTTTTTTTATTTTTGTAAGTGTTTTGATATTTTGTTTGAATGTTTTAAATCTCATTTTCTGGACTTAATATGTATAAAATGTTCATTACAATCCTTAAATAAATAACAATAAGTTCACTAAAAACTGTTTTATTTTGTTTTGACTGCAAATAATAAATGAAATTTTAGAACTTCCTTTAACATTGTTGAGGCCTTTTTTTATTTTATCCTGTTTTTTTGATGTTATTTTTCTATTCAATTTTATTATTTTATTGTTAATATTTCCTATTTGTATATATTAATACATAGTTATTCGTATAAGTATGCATGTGTGTATATATTTATGTACTGTATATAAATATAATTATTTTTTTTTATGTTCAAAAATGTTATGTTTGTGTCAATTTCAATAATAAAATACTATTCTTATCTACCTTTTTTATTTTTTATTTTTTTTAATTGAATTTAAGTTTCCTGTTCTTTTTATATTAAAGGTAATTTGTTGTTGTTATTTCAGTTATTTTTTTTTTAATATTATTCCCTTTTACTCAATAAAAAGATCAATATTTTTAAGAAGTATTTGTAGTCTTAAACATTTTTGATGATCGCGCTTAACAAATGCATTAAATGCATTACAAAATTGTTTGTATATATTGTATTGTATGTCTATTGCAACGTTATTAAAAACAAATATTTCCAGTTTACCAATGGCACATACTTTGTTTAAATTATAAAAGTTTTAACTTTAAGTATCGACGAAGTATGTGGATCGTCAGGCCTTGACGAATACTTAAAAAATCAAATAAACAAAATCCTCTTTGTTGTTGTTGTTTATAACTTAAAATGTGTGTCTTGTTTTGTATGGAACTTTTATCAGCTTGTTCTTATAAGAGTATTCAGCTACGACGACTATATATCGTTTAAAAATATCCTCTTGGATCAGTTCGAGCTATAAAATTGCTGTTGTCTGTTATTTTTTAATAAATTCCAAAAAAGAAAAGTTAGACTTCTACAGTTGTCATTATTTTGTTTAAATATAAATATTTTAATATACAATTTGTCGGATAAAAAATGTAATAGAAATACTTTGTTTTAACATTTAAATTTTCAATGATCATAAAATTCTATAAAAACAACATTTGTATGATTGAGTATACAAGTTCATGATGAGGATTTAGAGAGCTTATGGCGTAAATAAAAACAAATATTCTATTTCGGAGGGTAAACATCTGTCATTATAATTCAGTATGCGATAGACACCATAGTGTAAACACACATTTTTTCAATCACTATAAATAATATCGAATTTTGTTGATATGTGCGCATAGAGTAAAACAAAAAAAAAAAAACACTGAGGGTGGCATATAGCCGAAACCAGTATGTTTACAAACCAAATTTGACGCGGGTTGACGTAAAATCATACCGGAATTTAGAGTCTAAAAAATTATTTTGCGGGGAAGTTTGATAACCTTTTATCATATGATTTCGGCACAGAACACAAGGACGTACCTGGTCACAAGAAGAAGTTCGAAAATAAGAAATATCAAGCTCGATGAAGATTGGTTTCAAACATAAGAATAACTTGCATTATCATTGGCAGTCGCACAACAAGCCACTTCTCCATGTTTAAAATCATTGGGATTCATTCAAAAGCAAGGAAATTGGTTTCCATATGAATTGAAGCCGTGAGATGTTGAAAGGCGATTTTGCATGTCGGAAATGATGCTTGAATGGTAAAAAAGGAATTGATTTTTGCATCCTATTGTTATTGGTGATGATACGATAAGTCTGGCAATCCTGAATTTAATTTTGCCGCTTAAAATTTTTTGATTTGATTATAAAATTTGTCAAAGTATTTCTTCTAAATTATGAATTAATTACTCATTAAATTGTTGTATATCCATTTGTAGCCTAAGAGAAGAAAATCAATTAAATAATAAAACAAAAAATTCCATAATTTTTGAACACAACTCGTACGGATCAAATAAAAGTATAGTAGGTAGAACATATTCAAAGTACAACAATTCCAAGCGCAAAAAGTCATATGTAAAGCTCTGCCAACCAGCCAAATTAACGCCGAAGCCGAATATCCATGACGCCAAGCTAATGCCTTGTATTTGATGGGATCAGAGGGGTGTTTTATATTATAAGCTGCTGAAATCATCAGCTCAGACGATCATAGGGGACCAGTACCGAAGACATCATTGAACTGAAGAGAACAATCAACGAAGAACGACCAAAATATTCGACCAGACACGAGGCCAGCTTGATAACGTTCGGCCACATGTTGCAACAGCGGTCAAAAACTATTTGGAAAACTGAGGAAGGGAAATTTTGGCTTACCCGCCTTATAGCTCAGACTTTGCAACTTCTGACTATCATTTGTAGAACGCCCTTATTGAAATACGCGGCACTTAAAAACAGGGTATCTAAAATTGATTTGATTCATTATTTACCTTAAAATCGGAGCAGTTCTTTTGGCGCAGAATCCATATGCTACCAAAAAGATGGCAAAAGGAGGGGCTAACTATAGACAGTATTTTGAATAAGATGCCAACTTAGTTTGTTATTACAATAAATGCATTTTCCAAGCAAAAAACAAATCGACATTATTAACTTGTATACCTTTTATTAAAAAAAGAAGGTGCAGATAATTTTATAGATCAAAATAAATAAAAAAGAAAGTTAAGTTTTTTGTTTTCTAGAGCTATTGAATGCTTACAAAGATTGTTTAATAATCTCATTATTTTATTTCGAATAGTGAGAATATCATGAAATATTTAATGTTAAAAAGAAATCTAATACAACGCAAATTAACTTAAAAATGATGCCAAAAAATCAATTTATTAAATTCTAAATGATATCATCTATGATGGCAAGAATTCTGATGTTGATTGCATTGGAAAAACTTTAACATGTTAATAAATTTATAAAAGTTAATAAATTTTTAAAAGAATATGTATCGTGGGAAAGCTTATTTGTAATTTTAATTATGTATTCCATCTTTATGTAACTTAATGTAACTTAACTTATTGTATGTATACCTTGTTTAAGTGTGTTTTTTTATATGACCTAACAGTTTTTAAAATGGCCGTATATATAAATTTTATCCAAATCACTTGCTTCAGCTTAATACGCATTCAATTGTCATATTTCTGGCATGCATTTTAAATTAAAAAAAAAATACTTTTATAAAAAAATTGGGAACTTTTTACATTAAAAATAAATATTTGAAAGTAGCGCCAAATTAAAGTTAAACATGCAAAAAATTAATAAATTAAAAATGAAAAATATTTAGAAAATGAAAATTTTATACTCAATAATATATAGATGTCCGCCTTATTAAAGAAGTTAAACTCTGTAAAGCTTACATAAGAACTGCTGAAATGTTTAGTTTTTGAGTTACAACTAAACATTTCGATATTAAAAAATCATTCTAAATAGATGAAAATACAATATCTTATTTGAAATTTTCTAAATTAAAATAAGCAGTTTTAATAAATATGTACTAATCTTTTAAACGGTCTTTTTAATTAAATTTTAACGATTTATTTTTCAATATTTCGCTTTCCTATGGAAAGCTTCTTCAGGAAAATTAATTTTTAATAACAAAAATTATTAACAAATTGAAAAAAAATTTTGAAAACATTTGACAAAAACATAAAATAATTTGCTTCATACATACATACATACAAACAGAATTAAAAATTTCAAATATTTAAACATACAAAAACAAGGAAAGGGAAATTAAATAACAAATTCTTTTTTATGAAATAATTATAACAAATTATGTGTCTTTTGAATTAAGTACCTATAATTCTGCGCTAATTAATTACTTAATTCAAAAGACACATAATTTGTTATAATTATTTCATAAGAGAGAATATATCAATGTCAAATGTTTTCAAAAATGTTTTTCAATTTGTTAATAAATTTTGTTATTAAAAATTAATTTTCCTGAAGAACCTTCCATAAGAAAGCGAAATATTGAAAAAATGAATTTAGTTAAAAAGACCGTTTAAAAGATTAGTACATATTTAATTAAAATAAAAAAGGTCAAATAAAAATAAAAATAATAATCAAATAAGCAGTTTTATTATTTGATAACATTTTTAAATTAATTTATATCAATTTTTACTAGATTTCATTAAAAAAATAAATGTTTTATGATATTGTCATAAAACATTTACTATTCAAATATTTTAATTCGATTACTGTAGGGAAAAGCATATCCATACGGTCATTTCACTGCTGCTCATATAGCTCATCAGTGTGTTTTACTTTAAATTTAATATAGAAAATTTAAGAGTCCTATATCTCAAGCCAAAATTACTTACTCATTTAATCAAATGAGTATTTTATTCAAACAACACAGTAAAAAGATAACAAAACTGAAAAATATCTTTATATAAAAAACACAGTTAACATTTCGAAACAAGCCAATTCATATCTATAATTTCAAAAATAAATAAAATAAAAAATTCTTTCTAAAAAGAATTTTACAAAAACGCAATGTGATGGGTCATATGAGCAGTAGAGAAATGGTCATATGGATATACTTTCACCCACAGTAATACTTAAAAAATTTAAATAATAATACTTAAAGTTAGCAAAGCTTTAACAAAGGTATTTTAATGTAAAAACGTTTTTGGAAAATAACTTTAAGAAAATTTGCTTAAAAACGGCAGTTAAACCTGCCTTAAGTTTTTTGTACATACGGCTGTTAATGTTTTATGACATTGTTCATGTTTTATTTTTAAAAGAATCTAATATAAATTAATGTAGATTAACTAAATTAAAATAACAACCATAAATAAAAGAATTTTTTGAAATAAAGAAACAAAAAGTAAACTAAAAAATTAATTGATCTGTTCTGTGATCTTTAATGACTTATTTCTTTTAAAACAAACCAAAAAAATGTTTAAATACTGTTTTTATAAAATTTTACAGCTATTCTGGCTGTTTAGGTCTATATTTAATTATTTTTTATCCAACTAATAGAAATCGTTTCGCAAATTAATAAGGAACTTAATTTTTGTTTTGCATTGGTGCTCACATCTAAACTTTATAAATTTTACAGGGTGAAAATTTTGTCATGATTAAATAATTTCCTATGAATTGAAAGTGTTTTGAGAGTTATTTTTATAAGTTTGTATGCCATTAAAATGCTTTCGAAATATTTATTGTAAATAATTTTTTTGATAATTAAAACTTAATTCTTTTTTCTAAATAATTCTTCAACTCAAGCACAAGGTCTTCATATAAACAATTAAGTTCATTATTTTTTATTTTTGTTTTTATTTTGTCGCCACCACACTGTGTGGCATGTTCAAGAGAAGAAAATTGTATAAACAATTTAACATATCAATTTTTACGAAAAATTGGTGACAAACAAATTCAGAATAATCAAAATCTTTTTTTAAAATTTTGTTTTTTTTCGGAAGATGCCACACAATGTTGTGGCGAAATATTGAAAATAAAAATTAACCTATTTTTTTTTGATATAAACAAAGAATTATTAATAAAATCCCGGATATCTGCCGGAAAGGTATACTACTTTGTTTGTTTTAATTTTTGATTAAATGAAAGAGAATAAAACTTCTTCTATTTAATGTCGGCAATTATTTATTGAATACAATATTAGATAAATGTCCGCCTCTGTTAGCCTCAGAAATGGCCTTTCCAACAGATTTTTTATTACATTCATACCCATTACACGCGGTATTTTATTAATTTCATCACGAATATTTTGTTTGAGTTGCTCATGCGTTTCTGGCTTATTTGCATAAACCTTGCTTTTCAGATATCCCCACAGAAATAAGTCCGGAACAGTCAAATCAGGCGACCGTGGAGGCCAATCAACATCACCATTTTTCGAAATGGCATGTTTTGGAAAAAGGTCTAGCAGTAGTCTTGGCTGTACGCGATACCACATGTTAATCAAGCCCAAAGCATGCAGTTGTGATGTTAAAAAGTTTTCAATTTTACCACGATATCGCTCCCCATTGACAGTTACCAATACGCCGTTTTCATTTTCAAGGAATGAAATGAATGATTTCTACTGACCAAATTGGAAACCAGATTGTCACTTTTAGTGGATGCAAAGGTGATTGTTGATTTTAATTTGAGGGTGTCCCATTCCCCAGGGTCCATTCAAATGAAATATGGCTCGTTAATCATCGCGTGAGTTTTATGAGTGTTATGAAGAAATATTTTCCCTTTTTTTCAACTGTGAGAAGAGAAAAAAATTCGGCGGGGAAAAAAAGTTGCTATCATAAATGAAAAAAAGGGAGTTTTTTTCCACCTGCTATATAGAAGGGAGTTTGCACAAAAATGTAAGTAATGTTTGGATTTAAAATTTTTTTTAGTTTTATAATTTTTGTTTTTAGGTCAAAAAATAAATATTTCATGATATTCTCATAAAATATTTATTAAAAAAATTTTTATTAAAAATAAACTTTTTATGATATTCTCATAAAACATTTATCCAAATAAAAATTAAAAATAAATTTGAAATGCATTGTAATGGGGGAGAGCATTTGGCGGACACCCTGTATTTAAAAGATCAAATAACTAGAACTATTATTTTTAACACTATTTGTTAACACTGTTTCTAATGCAAAACAAAAATTTTTCTCTTTATTATTGTAATTTGTGAGACCATTTCTATAAAATGGCTAAGAAACTGAAAAAAAAGTTCGTTATTTACATTCAAATTTTTAATGACCTTAAAAGCCTGAATAGATGTAAAATTCTAAAAAATAAATATTTATTTTATATAAGCAATTTTATTTCGTGCTTGATTCCTTTAAATAAATATTTCATGATATTCTCACAAAATATTTATTACAAAAATTTTTATTAAGAAATAAACATCTTATGATATTCTCATAAAACATTTATTCAAATAAAAATTAAAATAAAAATATTTGAAATGTATTGTAATGGGGGAGAGCATATCCATATTGCAATTTCACTATTGCTCATGTAGCTCATCAGTGAATTTTAGCCCAATATTGTATAGAAAAACCTAAGAGTCTTATATCCAAAGCCAAACTGATTCTATGAGAATTTTTCATTAAATCAACATAGCATAGACAGCAAGACTCAAAGACACTACCATACAAACACTACAAAACATTTTAAAACAACAAAAAACATTGTTTATTTTCAATCATTTCTTATATTAAAAATGATTTTGAATAATTATAAATAACTTATTTATTTTATAAAAAAAATGCCAATAAATAAATTAAGTTTTGTGACACCAGCAGTAGAGCTCAACAAATCTTATCGAAACTAAAATACCCATTTTCAGTGTAAGGTAAATCACTCTACATGCTGCACAAGTTAGTGCAGCCCTAAGACATTACATTTTCTCATTCACTATGCTCTTTACATAACTTTCAATACAGAAGTGTTAGATGGCTTTTCTTCTTCTTTTTCTAACACACAATACCTAAAACAGCTTTTATATTATTTAAAGAAATCAGATTTTTTAGAAATGTATAACTTTTTAAACTGCTTTTCACTATATTTCGCCTAGTTTCATATTATTCGATTATTGTAGAGAGAAAATGCTATTTAAACAAAAATTATATTCGTCCTTTAAGTAAATAAATAAATTGTTGTTTTAAGTTTGGCTTAAGATCGTTATTACATATAAGTAATTGAGAAAAATAATTAAAGTTACTCCAGATTTCTTAAAAAACAAAAAATACATTTTAAGCTAAAGTTTATAATTAATAAATTACTTTTTAATTAATTATTAAATGTATTTAGTTTTAATAAATTTACAACAATTTGATTTTTTTGTATATTTGAGTTGTATGGGTTTTTTTAGTTCTTATTTCCACACTTTGTAATTTCTAAGTTTTGCGGTGTGTGCGGCGTGAGAAACATTATTGTAATAAGGCCTAAATTGGCCTATGTGATGCCTAACAAAATTTTCCCGTTTGTTTTAAGGCAAATAGCCTTATAAAAATGTATACATATAAGTGTGGGTAAATTTGAGTTTTATTTGGGTACGGTTTTCCGTCGACCTTCGTCAAATTTGGTTTTTGAACAAACCGGTTTCGGCCGTTTGCCATCTTCAGTGTTCTCTTCGTCAAATTTGGTTTGTTCATAAACCAAATTTGACGAGGGTCGATGGAAAACCTTACCTAAATAAAAGAAAATTTGAGGTTAGGAAGTAAATTGGTTTAAAGCCAACAATTATTATTCATAAATCCAATTCTATTAATACCAATGTAAATTACAAATATGAGATTTAATAATGGAATATGATGACGATTAAATATCCACCTCTAGCATGTCGGCAGAAGTCCGCTCTTTCTACACAATTTTTAAGCATATTTAGCAACAAAGCTTCGCTTATATCGACAATGCAGAGGCGAATTTAATCTTATATAAAGTCAATTTTTTATGAGTTATACACCTAAATCTACTGTTTGAAGGAAAATAATGTAGCGGTATTAAATAACAAAAATTAGGCGACCAATTGACATCGACAAATTGAGGAATATCGCGACATGAAAATTTCTCATACAATAAGTGAATTGTTTGGGTGACACAAGAAACTGGTTATTATAGCTGGTAGCACAAAGAATATGATAACGGCATTTCCTTACTTAATTTTGAAAAAATACGAACCGATGATGACGCCTGACCACAAACTGCACCATACAGTCATTTTTTTCTGATGTAATGGTTTTTCGAGGATTTTGTTAGCCCCATATGTGAAATATTTGTTTCTTTACACAACCGCCTAATTTACAATGATGATAAAGGTGATTTTGCTAGAAAATGCTTAATTTTTATTGTTTTTTAAACAGCACTTCATAAATATTCAACGCAATCAATTGTCGTTCGGCTTTATTTCTTAAACTAGTTGAACTTTATAAAAGTGAAGACGATGATCACCGAAGTGATGCTTCTGGCTCATTCTCATCACTTTGCTGCACAACGGCTATGCTTGCATCACTACGGCCACTACGAGCGTACTGTTTTGTTTGTTTGGAATTTGGGGATTAAAAGAAGGAGTCTGATTACGAGGAAAAGCTGTCGAATTTTACAAAGTAAAATTTCACAATTGATAGATTTTGCTCAAAACTACATCGTTCCAAGCTTGAATTTTCCCAACATTTTACTAAATATTTGTGGGTGTGACAACCTTAATTCTCAACATTTAATAATCATTTATTATTATTATTATATATTATATTATTATTTTACTTTATAACCTTAAACTTGCCCACACAATATATGTGTATACATACATATGTACCTGTACGCATTTATGTATGCCTTGAATTTACTTTAGACGAAAAATTACTTTAAAGGGGATTAAAGAAATGAATTTTTTTTAACATGCCGGCGGTACATAGCTCTCTTATTATGTAATAAAATGCAAACTAACCTTTTTGAAATATTTTTCTATTTAATTAATTCTATTTTCAGTTTTCACATTCTTCTCAAAAGCCATTAAAGTGGAGTAAATTAACTATACAATTGAAATAAAAATAATAAAAATAAGTAATCTTTAATTATTCGGAATCATTTTAATATAAGCAATTTCATTTTCCGTGCTTGATTCCTTTAAATAAATATTTCATGATATTCTCACGAAATATTTATTACAAAAATCTTCATTAAAAATAAACATTTTATGATATTCTCATAAAATATTTATTTCAACAAAAATAAAAATATTTGAAATGTATTACTGCGGGGGAGAGCACATCCATATTGCAATTTCACTATTGCTCAAGTAGCTCATCAGTGAATTTTACCCCAATATTGCATAGAAAAACCTAAAAGTCTTATATCCAAAGCCAAACTGATTCTATGAGAATTATTTCATAAAATTATTTACAAATATTTTTTATTTTCTGGAATTTTCAAATTACATATGAATGGTTTCCGATTGAAAATAAACAATGTTTTTGTTGTTTTGAAATGTTTTGCTGTGTTTGTATGGAAGTGTTTTTGAGTCTTGCTGTCTATGCTAAGTTGATTTTATGAAAAAACTCTCATAGAATCAGTTTGGCTTTGGATATAAGACTTTTAGGTTTTTCTATGCAATATTGGGGTAAAATTCACTGATGAGCTACTTGAGCAATAGTGAAATTGCAATATGGATGTGCTCTCCCCCGCAGGAATACAATTTAAATATTTTTATTTTTGTTGAAATAAATATTTTATGAGAATATCATTAAATGTTTATTTTTAATGAAGATTTTTGTAATAAATATTTCGCGAGAATATCATGAAATATTTATTTAAAGGAATCAAGCACGGAAAATGAAATTGCTTATTAATAAAAATAAAAATTAAATGCTTCACCTCATTAAATAAATAAATAAATAAAAGAATGCATTTACAGAAAAAAAAGATTTTAATACGATTGTTTTATTTTGAAGCTTAGAGCAACAATATTCATAGAACTAAACAACAAATATTTCATTAAAAATAAAATAAATGTAAAACAATTAAAAATAAAAATTATTAAATAAAAATGTATGTTTATATACATTTATTTACATATAAATTATATGCACAAAATAATAAAGAGAAATAAATAAAATAATTTGTTAAAATTATGTATATATAATCAAAAAGGTTATAATTTAATTACGCACAAACATTATTTTGAAAGACCATTATAAATTATATATATATATATAAATATGTATAAAATTTAAATAATAAGAAAATAAAATAATGTATGCATGTGTTTGTGTGATTTTTGTACATATTTTTTTTTTATTTTAATAAAAATTGTTTGTTTTTTGAAGAAGTGTTAATTTTTTATAGTTTATTTTTGTTTTTCTTTTGTGTATAAAAACATTTATGTATAAAAACATGATTTTTTAAATCTTATACTTAAATTTGTTTGTTTTAATAAACAATTTGGTATTGTTTCCAAAAAAGTGCAACTAAACTTGAAGTTCTTTGTTTACAAAAACAAAAAAAAAAAAGGAAATGAAAAATATGTTATATTTATAAAATAATTATGAAACAAACAATTTAACATGTTAGTAAAACATACATTTTAAATAATGATTACTTTTGCCTAAATATAGAATTTTGTTTAATAGTGTGTTTTGTTTTATATGTTATGTTAAAGTTTAATTTTGCAATTTGTTAACTTTATATTTAATGCCTAATGATTTTGGTTAAATTATTTTTTATAGTAGTCTCGTGACTATTTTATTTTCCATTTTTCTAATACTAATTGTTACCTTGTGTTTTTATTTTGAGTCAAGTCTAAAGTTTTAATAATGTCATTCATGATTTATATTAATAATAACAATAAATGAGTTTCAAAATAATAAAAGAAAATCTAACTATTGTTTGCTGCTTTAAATTATTTAGAAAATATTTGTTTAATTGATAAATAGAATATTACATACATATATTTATATGTATGTATATGAATATATAACTTAAATATTTTCTTTATATAAAAAGGCCTTAACAATTTCAATGCTTTTAATACAGTTTTTGAGGTTATGACTTTACGTTTATGTCGTTTTATCTAAATAACTTTCTCTATGGCTTTCAATACTTTATGTGTTTGTGTTTTGTGTGTTTATTCTAATTTCTAAATTTAAAATTGTATGTCTGTCTCTTTAACTTATACAAATGATTTGTGATAGGGGTATTAATTAGTTTATGATTTTACAACATAATAATCCTGCTTATTTGGCATCTTAAGAAGTCGTTTTGTGCGAAACTCATACGCCCGCCGACAAAACATTACCAACTCCGGATTTGTGCTATCAGGAATAATACGTGTACTATAATAATTGGGCCGTTTTGGAACAATATTGACATCTTCAATATCTTCCTCAGCAGCACGCAGTCGTCTGCGATATCTAAATTACAAAATTAAATTAAAATTAATAACGAAACAGCACATTAATCTAAAAAAGAAATGTAACTTTTCAAATGTGTTTAAGCTGCAATTGAAAAAGTTTTTGTAATGCAAATGAATTTGAAAAAAGAACCCACCTGCAGTATTCGCTAAACGTTAAAACATAACATTTATCTTCGATGCAGGCCACAGAGTTGTGATCTCTGTGACGTGAAGCATAGACTTCGTCAGGACTATCACTGGGCTGTCTACCTTGTTCGGTGTGTTCGGGCCGGTAATACCATAATAATGACATCATCATTTCACCTAAGAAACAAAAAAAAAAAAAAAAACAAAAACAGGATTTAATTAGATAAAAAATTAATTTAAAATGTAACAAGATCCTGTTTACCATCTTCTGGATTTTCCCACAAGTGTGCAACTTTTGCCACATAGGGTAATTCATTGTCATCGTTCGCCTTTAGAAGCACACAGTCACGTGAACGTATAATATCACCCTCGACATGACGCATAGCAGGATAACAAGTACGAATAACTAATGGATCATCACTCTACATTGAAAACAATAAATATATAAATAAATAAATTAATAATAGTTATAGTTTTTTGACTTTTTTAATATTTTGAGTAGTTAATTATAAAGCACTAGGTCAATTTAATAAACATTTTTTTAAAAAAACTTTTAAAATATATGTGTAAAATACTATTGTTTTGTTATGTATTTTCAAAATTGTTTTTCATTTAAAAATTTTTTCAATTTGTCGTTTTTTATTGTTTTTGTTTGTTTTGTTTTTTATAAAAATATTTGATTATATATAATAGTTATAATTTTTTTTTTACCTTTTTTAATATTTTTTAGTAATTAATTTTAAGCACTAGGTCTTATTTAATAAAATATTTTTTTAAAAAACTTTATTTTTTATTATATTTTCGATATTTCAACACACCGTTGGTTGGCATCATCAGGAAGAACAAAAATAATAATGAACAAACAAATTGAAAAAAATTAAATATGTCCAATGTAGTGTACAAAATTCCTTGTAACGGTAATGATAAGGAGGATTGTAATAAGGTTTATGTAGGCACAACAAAAAATAAATTGAAAACTAGAATCGCAGGACATAGGTCAGACCAGAAATACAGGAATAATATTAGTTTATAAAAAACAGCATTATCTTCGCATTGCTCTAAAGTTAATCACTATCCTAATTTTGAAAATGTTTCAATTTTAAATTTAGAAAATAATTATAAACGTCGTTATATGTTAGAAATGTTACAAATAATTAAAGTACCATTAACCAAAAGAATAAATTTTAAAGCAGATACGGAGAATGTTGCACAAAATTATAGACATTTAGTGCATAAAATTATAAAACAAAACTCTGTATCTGCATAATATTAATAATTAATACTTTAATTTTTGTAACGTTTGGTCATTAAATTTATGTTTTAAAATATATGTGTAAAATACTATTGTTTTGTAAATGTGTTATGTATTTTCAAAATTGATTTTCACTTAAAAAATTTGTTAATATTGAAAATTTGTTTGTATGTATGTGAAACAAAAATTTTTTCAATTTGTCGTTTTTTATTGTTTTTGTTTGTTTTGTTTTTTTTATGAAAAAATTTTTTGATTATTTTGAATTTGTTAATCAAAAAATTTTTTCAATTTGTTTGTTCATTATTATTTTTGTTTTTCCTGATGATGCCAATAAACGGTGTGGCGAAATATCGAAAATATAATAAAAAATAAAGTTTTTTAAAAAAATTTTTTATTAAATAAGACCTAGTGCTTAAAATTAATTACTAAAAAATTTTTTGATTATTTTGAATTTGTTAATCAAAAATTTTTTTCAATTTGTTTGTTCATTATTATTTTTGTTTTCCTGATGATGCCAACCAACGGTGTGGCGAAATATCGAAAAAATAATAAAAAATAAAAGTTTTTTTTTTAAAAATTTTTTATTAAATTGACCTAGTGCTTTATAATTAACTACTAAAAAATAAATTAATTAATAAATATAACTTTTTCATTCGATCTAATGTATGCCACAAATAAAAAAAATAAATTTTTATAATCAGTTAGGTTTAAGTTCGATTTTATTTGAAAATTTTTATTACATATTCACATAAGAATCGATTTTTTATAAAATAAATAGGTGATCCGAAAATAAGCTTGTTAATTAAAATAAGCTGATTAATTTTAAAGAGAACACAGTACGAGAACGTGTTCATTTAAATAAGTGTGAAAATATAATAACTTCGCCCACTCCATAATATTTTAAAATGGATAAGCAATTTGTGGATGTGAGGAGGACCAATTGCTTATCACTTTAGCCTATATCAACATATATACTTATGCATAAACCTAAAATCTCTTAATTAGACTTCTTCTGAGACTGCTTTGCGTAATCTAATGTCAATTTATTAAATAAAATTTCCGTAAATGTAAGAAGTATTTCTTCGTTAAAAAATTTAAAAAACTTCCTGATATTATTGTTGTTCAAGAAACTTGGTTTGATAAAAATTGTATTGATTTGTATTCCATACCAGCATATAATGCAGTACATTGCTGCCGAAGTGACTGTTATGGTGGAACTTCCATTTATATTGCTATGAAATTGAAATATAATATTATTTTAAATAGAAGTGAAAAGACTTCATTGAAACAATAATAGTCGAACTTCCAGAGCTATGTCTAGATAATAGAAAGCCTTTACATGTAGCTTCGGTATACAGGTTACAAAAATGTGTTATTCAATCATTTTAAAATAAACTAGGGGATATTTATGAAATAATTGGTAATCGTCAATGTCTTAGGTGATTTTAACAGACGAAAGTTGTAGCACATCAATAGCGAATTTGTGTAATGATTTTGGATTTGCCTTGCGTCATAGTTTGATAACAAGGCCGGTTAGTGGTACATCACTTGATGGTGTATTCGATAATGGTCACCTTGTAAAGTCTGTATATTCTATTGAAAATAAACTGACAGATCACAACATAATATATTGCAGTTTAAACTTAAGAGGTACAAAAGAAGGTAGTGTTGTTAAAAGATGGATTAAGTTTGACTATACAAAATTTGGGCATTTAGTTGATAATAGTTCCCAAGAAATTATGAATTTTAGTGATTCCTCTGAGCAGAGTAAACAACTTTTAGAGTTACTTGCTTCTGCTGGAGAAAGTTGCACTTCAAAAAGAATGCTTAGGACAAACTGTCGTAGACAAATTACACCTTGGATTACCGAAAACTTCTTCAGGAAGAAGCTTTCCAAAGGAAAGCGAAATATCGTGAAGAAAAAAAATATATAAAAAAGATCTTAAAAAAGAAAAAAGGTATTTATTAAACTTAAAATATTTTTATTAAATAACTTAGAAACACTTCTTACATAAAAAAAAAATTATTGCGTTTTATAAAATTGTATATAGTTGCCAGAATGCCTTTTATGCCAATTTTGGTGCTGAGGCTTTATATATATTTTGTGTAATAATATTATTTTGAATAAAAAAAAAAATTAATTTCTAAATTCGAGGTTCGCTGTTGCTGAAAATATATCAAAACAATATGTTCGTTGTGGCTGTAATGATGCAAATATAGCCGCTATACAGCAAAGTGTTGAGAGTGAGCCTGGAATATGAATTGGTCGACGTTCGCAACATTTGAGCATCCCTGAAGCCACTTTGCACATTTGGCATTAAGATCTTCACACTCATAAAGTTCAACTTAAATTAAAGAATTAAAACCGACCGTCCATTGTTTGCGTCGAACGTTTGTGATATTGATATTAGAAAAACTGGACGAAAATCATCTTTGTGATGAGGACAACTTTCAATTTGACGGTTATGTAAGCAAACAAAATTGTCGCATTTGGGGCTAACAAAATCCACAAATAGTCATTGAAAAACCACTACATCCACAGAAAATGACCGTATGGTGCAGTTTGTGGTCACTTGAAAGATTGGGTTTACGTCAATCACTCACTGCAGTTTGTGGTCACTTCAAAGATTGGGTTTACGTCAATCCCTCACAAACAATTAACGTTCTGAAAGACGAAATTCGGCGCAGCATTGACAAGTTGTGTATTTCAAAATTTTGTGAAAAGTGCTGACATTTGCTGACGTGCTAGATGTGAACATTTGACCAATGTGAAATTCCATTATTAATTAACATATTTCTACTCTATATCGTTATCTATGTAACTGAAGCTGTTAAAAAAAATGTTTTCTTTAAGCCAATTTATTTCCTAACCTCAAATTTGGCCAAACTTTGTAATCGTGTTGGTCGGGTAACGTGTAATACAAATGATGATAAGTCAACCACAGGAATAAAGGTTTTTTAGAATTATATCCTGGACAGTAAGAGACTGGCATTACATCAAATCATCTAATTAAATTCGATTTGTGATAGTAACTTTTAACCAGAACAAAATATGTCCATTGATTTACAATTGTCAATTACTTCTGAAACATCCAGTGTAAAGAAAGAGGGAGGACCTGTTAGATGCCAGAAATACGAATAAATTCCACATAATGAGAAATTTAATAGCATAATAGTCTCAGATTTGTACACTTCTCTTTAAAATTAATTAGTAGATGTGTGCTCTTATAATAAGCTACTCAAGCCTAACTAAAAACAAGAATACATTTTTAAAGGTTTCATAACATATTTTTTAAAGTTTTTATATATTTGTCAACTTGCATTTAAAAACTTACATTTAAGAATACGGCTCCCTGAAAAGGTTCGCCTTCCCATGTCCATCCATTGTTCCATTTTGGCACAACATCACCTCTCGGCACCGCAGGCAGTGTGTCATCAAGCTCAAATGATACGGTGGAATGTTTTAGCTTTTGCCGTTTACGGCTACCAAATTTGGAACGTGAACGATTTCTTTTGCCCGCATGCTGGTGATGATGTGAGTGACATATTACCCGAGGCATTGGCGGTAAGAATACCGGAGTAGATGACGGCGTTTCACTGGAATGTTGTTGCATCTGCAGTTGTGATGGTGAGGTCTGTTCTAATGGCGGCAATTGAGATGGTGGTGAGGTTGTAAGAACATTTAAATTAACACTATTTTCCACTGTACCAGCCAGTGTTGTTGCTTTCGAATGATCATCATCTTCCGGCAACGTTTTATTCACTATATGAGATTCCTTGAATTCCTTAAATGATGCTGATGTTGACTTCAGTGTCATATCAACAAATATTTTCTCATAGTCGTTATTATTTCTCTCTATTGTGTCACAGCTAGATCCGCTACTTTCAGATTTCTGAGTTTCTTCGAGGCCACTTAAATGATCAAAGTTTGTGTTCCTAATGTTAGCTTCCTTAGTGTTGTATTTGTTGTATTTGTTTGATTGATTTGATTTTTTTGAAGATTTTGATTTTCTGCTGTTACAAGAAGATGATGATTTTTTAATTTTTCTTTCGTGTTTAGGTTTTGATTCCGTTGATCTTGTTTTTTTAGAAGCTGTTGTTGTTTTTTTGCTAAATTTTACTAGAATTTCTCTCGGAACTTCTTTTTCCGATGAATCACTTCTGCCCTGTTGACTTGTTTCATTTTCAGCCATCGTTGAGGTAGTTTGTTTGGGAACTGTAGCTGCCGGTGTTGATGAATGGAAAACTGGTCTAGTTAGTGCATCTAGACTAATATAATCTTCAATCGTGCTTAAGCCGTATGGATAAATTGGCTTCTTTGTCTCAGATTTTGATCTTTTTTCAGATGTGGTTTTATATTTCTTTTGTATTTTCGTTACCAGAGGCTTTCGTGTTTCCTGTTCCTCAATTATAGATTTTGAGAAGTCGTTACGGCTTGTGGACGATGTAAGGCAATTGGAAGTGCGGCATTCTGGTTCTGAAAAATAACCTCTGGCAACAGCATCTATGGTTTCTATGAGATGTAGCGGCACAGTGTGCTTTTTAATTGGCTTTCCTCGCTTAGGGGATAGTTTTGGTACAGTCAATGTTGGGTTTTCCATAGATTTACTTAATTTACACTGTAGAGATAGAGTGACTGTTGAATCATCGGTTGTCTTAAGTGTTTCAGTTTGAGATTCATATTTGGTTTGTGCTCCTTCTTCTTCCTCTATCAAGTTGACAATACTAGATTTTTCCTCTTCCTCAGTTTTGTTATTTCCATATTTCTCAGCTGAATCTTTTTTGCTTTTACTTTGTTCCTGTTTGGCTTCTCTGCGCTTCTGCTTTATTTCAGCTCTTCTTAGTTCTTTTGCTTCTCTCTTATTCTTCTCTATGGCAGCTAATTTCTTTTTGCGCAGCCTAAGTCTTTGCTTTTGTTGGTCTGTGAGTATTAATTCTCGACGACGTATACCATTATTTAGACCGTTATTTTTGCTAGATTTTGTGGAGTGGAGTTTACCAAACCTAGATTTCTTATCAATTTTACGGCTTAGGCAAAGGTAAGTTTTGGGTTCGGTCTGTTTGATAAGACTTTTGTAGCTGTTGGGTGGTGACTTTTTGCATTGATTTTTGTTAAATTCTAATGTTTTTATACGCTTTCCTGAGGATGATCCCATAACAGGACTATGGCATAGATCGAGAACTTCATCGTCAGAGGCATTTGAAAGATCAATGTCACAACTAACTGCCGCTAATGACAGAGTAGTAGAGATAGCAGGCTGCTGCCAACTTGGCAATAAACGCATACGGCCTATTGGTTTATTTAGTGCTGAAATTGCACAATTTGTAATGTTTTCCTTTTGTTCATCTAGTTTTTGTTCAGTTTCCATAGAATTTGCCGGTTTTAACATTTCGCTATCATTTTCAATCTTTACTTTGCTTTCTTTAAGTACCTCGCTTAGCGTTACGGGCTCGGCTTTGATAATTTTAAGTTCAGTTTTATCTTTTGTGATATGTTTCTGAGGGGAGGAAGGAACAAGTTGCGAAACATTTGTATGTTGCTGCAGCACAGTGTCTAGTAGTTCATCTTCCAATTTAATTTTTTCTGCCTTAATTTCTTCTTTCAGGAGAAGAGGAGTAGTAGTTGCTTCGACTTCCTGTTTCGTCGAAACGTTGTTGGTGACGTTTATCGAAGATCCAGGTGGCGTCGTACCGTTGCTTCCAAGGCCAGCAAATTTATTAAATTGCTGTGAACTTTGTGTCCTTGCTGATACTTGCTGTGATGGGTTTAAAGTGTGCGTTAAGCAGTGCGTTGGTGAAGTTGTTTGTAAATTTGAGAGGGATGTATTGGCTGTAGTTTGTTGTACAGTTGTATTAGATAAAGGGATCGTATTGTTTCCGGAAACGGGTTGAGAAGCAGCACCTGCATACACCATGTTCCAAGCCATAGACTTCCCAATCCTAGCCCGTCTACCAACTGTTTGTTGAATGGGCTGTGCAGGGACATTAGCTGGTGCTTGAATTGTATTATTTTGTAGTGGGGGAGTTGTGGTGGTCAAGTCATATGCTTCTATTGGTGTAGCTATGGCCAACAAATGCGCACTATTAGCTCTTTCTCTTTGTTGCTGATGCTGAGGATTATTAGATTGTAATTTATCAATTGCTTCTTCTATGTCTTCTGCTAGAGGTATTGCAGTAACTAAATCCTTATCCAACGAATCTTGCAATTTATCCTCGTTTGTGCTATAGCTTTCGGGTGGTGTTAGCGGTGTCAAGACGTTCTCTTCATATTGACTTTTGTTGTCTGTATCATCTGTTGTCATTTCAGTTTTTACTGCTATCGATAACAGCGGTAAAATCTTTGGCGCCTCCTTTCGCGTTTCTTTATTTGTAAATGGGGTCATGATGTTGTTAGTGTTGGTGACAGTGGTGGGTGTTAAATTTTTAACTGGGCCTCTATTGGTAATCAAAGCATGGCTGCTATTGTTGCTATTTATGCTGCTGCTGTTGCTATTATTATTCTTGGCATTCATTATCAAATTCTTGTTGTTGGTACTCGAACTGTTGTTGTTGTTGTTGCTGCTGCTGGTTAATTTGTTGGTGTTGGCGTTGTTGCTGTGTGACGTAGTTACATTCAAACTGTTGTTGTTGCAGTGATTGATTATTGTTGCTACGTTGCTGCTGATGTTGTTGTTGTTGTTGGTTGAAGTACTGTTGACGTTGTTGTTGTTGATGTTGCTACCAATATGAGGCCCAGTATGGACGTTTTTTGGACACGACTGTTGCATTGGACATGGACACTGCGGCGGATAGTCTATAAAATAAAAAGGACAACAATAATAAATCAATTAAATTTCATTTAACTATTTAGAAGAAAATCGACAATTGTAGTGAAAATCCTCGAAAAAAAAGAAAAAAAAAACAAATAATTCATAAATAATTTAATTTTAATGTCAACTGTCTTTTTAACTAAAAGTTCTCTTCCACCAAACGCAAACTGTGTGAGGAGAAACCTACCTACTCCCGTTCAAATGTTCAAAATCAAAATTATTTTCATTAACCTGTATAAAATAATATATTCAATCATTCTGAGTTTTCAAATACCTGATCTGGTTGCCATATTTTTAAATTAAAAAAGTGTCTTCACAATAACTGAATTCTTCTTAAACAAAAAGTTCTTTCTATCTTTGTAAGAACCATACTTTTCCTTACCCATATACGGAGCCTGAATACTGCGTGTATAACACTGACCAGCTGCACCACCTCCAGGACTGTAGCCTGGATAGTAACCGGGTGGACCGGGATAGTGCTCTAAATGTTGACTATGCGCTGCCGGACCTGCCGGTACTAATTGTGTGCCACTCTGAGGAGGAGGAGGGGGCCCACCTGACTGCGATGATGGTGGACCACCTGAAGGAGGTGCAGCACCAGCTGATGGCGGTGGTGGCGCTTGTTCATATAAATCCGCTGGTGGAGGTGGATGTCCTGGCTGGTAGTAAGGATATCTTCTGTAAGCCGAATGATGTGGTGCTGGCGGTGCACTTTGATAAACTTTGGTCGGAAAGTAGGGTTGATAGGCAGGTGGTGAATAGCACATTGGTTCACCGGGATATGGTGAGTAATAATTAGCTGGATATGATGTAGAGTAGTGCATTTGTGCATGCATCGACCGAGGATATGGTGATCCTTGATGAGCAGCAGCTGCTGCTGCGGCCGCCGCGGCGGCAGCTGCTGCAGCAGCTTGTTGATGCAGTTGGTGGTGTTGTTGCTGCTGTTGCTGTTGACTGTGATGCGCTGCTGCAGGGTCTGGCGATGCTCCACCACTTGCATTGTGTGCTGGATATCGAAAAGGTGTTAAATCACCCCCCGTTATGAGTACATCAGCGTCAGGGGGATCCGTAGCTGCAGGATTTGCTTGTCCAGCGGATGACAAGTGTCCATCCACTGTCGTAGGTGTTGTTGGTGTTTGCGACTTGATTTTAGTTGCTGCTGCTGGCAGCAATGGCACATTTGGTGGTATAGGTGGACCAGTTGTTACTGCTGGTATAACATGTGGTGATATCAAAGGCCCAGCTGGCTGATAATAACCTAAAAAATATAACAATAATTATCAATTTAGTTTACTTTCTCAAATGGACATTTTAATTTTTATAATTAAAAATAAAGTGTTAACTTATTTTTATTATACGCTTTATTTTTTTTTTAGTATTAAAATAATTAAAAATTAAAAAATTTTAAACAAATTTGTTATAAAAACTCTTTTCACCATAGTTTTCCAATGATGTATAGGCTGAACAAATTGAATATTCTGACTGAAAACATACTTTTTCAATGTTCTACAGGTGGTGTGTGGATTATAAATTATAGCATAACGAGATAAAGCTCAACAATTTTTTCAAAGCTAATAAAAAAATAATGGGAGATATATGAGTTTATCACTTTCAGAATACTGTTCAGAATACTTTAGAAAAACGAAAAGCTAGAAAAGTGTAGTTTAAGTCGCATTTACATAACTGTGAGTTAAATTTTTTTTTGCCTGGAATCAGCACTCAGGGGATGACCCCTACTCATGCAATGCATTGCACCAGAACTAGAAAATTAGGTTATAGGGAGGACGAAAGAGGGTGTAGTATTTGTGGACATTCGATTTGAATTTTACCACATTGAAAGTGACAGGAAAGACCTTTGGAGGGAGTTTATTCCACATGTGGGCTGTTCTGCTAAAAAACGAATTTTCCCTGTAATGCGTACTGCGATTCACTGGCCAATCGACACAAATGGATGCGCTCTCAACGAAAATCGAATCAAACGCAAAAACGTGCAAGTTTCGGGAACAAGCTCGCTCATTTCCCTAGAACACTTGCCATTGTAGTAACGATCGAACAGTGAAATATAACCTATATTACGTCGATGCTCTAGAGAATCAATAGAATTGGATACCCAATGAGCCTTTTGGCGCTCTCCTGTATGCGGCCCATACATGAAAATTGTATTCTATCTTTCGACGGATATAAGTTGTATAAATAGTACGAAGATCGGATGGAGTGAAGTATCTCTTACACCGTTTTAGAAAACCGAGGTACTTGAAAGCTTCTTTAGAAACCTGAAAAATGGGTTTACACTGAATTTTCATGCCAAGAACATCAAGAGCTTCCGATTTCGTAATACCAATATCACTTATAGTAAAAGGTGTAGCACTATTTGCGAACACAGATCTATGCGTAAGCATGATACATTGCGTCTTACGAACTTTAAAATCGACTCTATTCGCACAACCCCATTCGGAGATTGTTGTTAGATCATGATTGATCGTATAATTCATGTTGCCTTTTGTAACCTCCAACGGGTTCGGTCTATAAGAATGCCAAATGGTGGTGTCATCTGCAACAGAGTAAATTCAGTTGAAATTTTGACACAGAAGGTCATTTAGAAAAATAAGAAATATAGTAGGAGAAAGAACGGAGCCTTGCGGTACCCCTGAATTAATTTAGAATTCGTCAGATGAAATCCTATCTATAACAACTTGTGTACTACGATTCCTGAGAACACTCGATATAAATCTGTAGAGATTATCACCGACGCTAAAAGCAACTAGTTTTGACAAAAGTGAATCATGCAACTCTTTATCAAACGCCTTGGAAATATCTAGAGGCATCACCTTACTTTCTACGAAGTGATGTATGGAGTTGCACCACTTTTCCCACAGGAAAGTGAGAAAACCACCCGTATAGTGACGACTACCGAAACCATACTGTCGGTCGTTAAGTAAGCCGTTGGAGTCCGTACCTCACATGATGAAAACTAATCATACTTTCCATCATTTTAGGAATGCAGAACAAATTGCAATTGGGCGGTAATTTTCAGAGTTGTTAGCCTCATCCTTTTTGCGGATTGGCGTTACTTAAGCAACCTTTCAAAATTTTGGAACTTCAGCGTCATGATACAAGTGAAAAGGGTTGCAAACGAGCGAACTAGCGTCGAAGAGCACTGCTTCAAAACCACTACACCACATCCGGCCCAGAAGACTTGTTGACGTTGAGATCTGCTAAAATCATTTTAACCGCTCGAGCTCGAAAGAATATCTTCGGCATAGTAACGGGTACTCTGTCTAGCTCGGTCGATGGTTGACTACTTTCCGGAAGATAAGAACTAATTGCAAATATACAATCCAAAAGATTAGTCTTACCAATCGGATTAGTAAATATTTGATAATTTTTTAAAAGAGTCGGAATAGAAGAACTAGCATTATCCTTTACTCTTTTGAAAAATGACCAAAAGTTCTTGCTACTCCTAGTTGATTTGATATAAAACGATATTTTCTAACCTAAAGCCATCAAATATGCATTTGGTACTTTTTTAATTAAAAAATTTGCAAAATGCTAAAATAGGGTCACTTTTGGGGTGTTTACAATATTCCGTATGAAATGTTTTGACGGCAGTGGGATTGGGTTTATGGTACATTTCAAAAAGTAAAAATAAATAAGTATATACGATAGCAGTGATTAAATTGATTCTTAGGTGAATTTTGGGCCAACCGTTATAATAAAATTTGTACAAGTTATAAGTGTTTTTCATTTTAGGCCGGTAATATGTTGTTTAGTTTTTAGTTAGCATCATTGATCTTTTTGAATCCATAAATGTTTATGCATTTGCACAGATGCACTTATGCACACGCACACACATATACACTGTAACACATTAACTACAATAAAAAATATATATCCATTACAATGGACATTAATGTGTGCATTGTAAGAAAAAGTACGGAATCATTAAAAAAAGTTGCTTGTTGCAACTACTGCTGCTGGTTTTGTTGCTTGAATTGCAATTGGTTTTATCATGCAGCGTATTAATGTTAAAGTTTTAAGCATTTTGTGTTTATTGTTTGTCTCAAACAAGGAAAGAAACATTAAAAAAAAAAGGCAGAGAAACAAGCTCCTTGATAGCTTGCGGCCTTACTAATCATTTATAAAAATTTATGTTTACTGTTGGCTAAGAGTCACAGCAGTAGCTGAGTAGTCAGTAACAACTACATTTTAATCTTAGTTATTTAATCTAACAATACTTATGCAAGTGATTTTTTTATTATTGTACTTGTACTTGTTATCTAACGTATTATAAACAATTAAACTGCATTGGGACTTGTAAAGGTGAAGACCTTTTTGAAATTATAAACAATTATTTTGGTTATTTATTTTTCGGAATTTAGCTGCATTTGTTAAAAGGAAAGTTTGCCAGTTAAATGTAAACATTTTTAGAAAATCTAAAATACTTTCTCTTTTGTTATGTTAAATAAAACCACTCAATTTAGTGTATGGTATAGCATTTGATTAAATTAGAAAACTGTCAACATAAAAAGCTTTATAAAAAACTACTGCAGGCCATTTTGAGAATGATAGAAATATAATTCGAATTATAAGTTTTGATTGTTATTTTTATTCGGCCTTTTTATTTTAATTAAATATGTATTAATCTTTTAAACGGTCTTTTAGTTTAAATTTTATTGATATATTTGTTCAATATTTCGCTTTCCCATGGAAAGCTTCTTCTTGATTAAAAATTAATTTTCCTGAAGAAGCTTTCCTTAGGAAAGCGAAATATTAAACAAATATATCGCTGAAATTTAATTTAAAAGACCGTTTAAAAGATTAATTCATATTTAATTATAACTTTTGGTTAAGCAATTTTGTTGTCTTACTGTTTTAAGAAGAAAGGATTGAATTTATTTATTTTTTGATTGAATGATTAATCAGAGATATTTTCTATAAGTCAGGGTATCCGCTGGAAAGGTATACTACTTTGTTTTGCCGCCATTTTGGTAAACATCAGTCTTGACAGTTTATATTTAGCAGTCGTGAAGTAGACATGTGACAAATTTATTATGAAAAAACATTCGATTAACTAACGTGTTTTAATCGTTAAAACATTTTTTCCAAATCCCCTCCTATTTTATTGAAAAAATCATAATGAGCGACGGGACACATTTTCAGTTGAACAGATATGTAAATAAACAGAATAATTGGTTGTGGGGAATGGTAAGCCCTCACATTATTCAACAGTCACCTCTACATCCATTAAAAGTGACAGACTGGTGTGCAATTTGGTTAGGAGGAATCATTGGACCTTACTTCATTGAAAATGGAAATAGCGTAATGGTAATTGTGAATGAGAAGCGATATCGTAATATGACAACTTTTTAACGCCACAACTGCATGTTTTGGGTGCCACATCGCATACAGTCAGGATTACTGCTAAACCTCTTTCCACAACAAGTTATTTCAAGAAATGATGATGTTGAATGGCCTCTACGGTCGCCTGATTTGACTGCTCCGGACTTCTTTTTGTGGAGATATCTGAAAAGCAAGGTTTTTGTACACAAACCAGAAACACTTGAGCAACTCAAACAAAATATTCGTGATGAAATTAATAAAATACCGCGTAGAATGGGTGTGAATCTAGTGTAGTGCATACGGGCTCACGCCTTATCACGTACCCATCACACATAGAAATAAATAAAAGGTTTAAAATTACACAATTATTTTAAGTTGCATTAAATGCAGAAATGTCTAATATAATTTCAACTAATCTGTAATTTAAGTTATTTCATATCGTGGGTTAATGCTTATTCAACAATCCACACAATTTAATTTTAATTTGGTTTAAAACAATATTAGTAAATAAGAATAATTTGAAGTATAAATAAAGAATTCTGTGCCAAGAATGGACAGATTTTAATTGACTGGCAAAGAACTTGCTTCGATAAAATCTTTAATTTGCGCACCTTTCGCTGAATAATAACAAGGAAAATTGGCGTATCTCCACCGTATAAACGAAGAGATATTGGGCGCTAGACACCAAGTTGATTAGCGTATCCTTTCGCTCCATAATAAAAGGATATACCTTTTTTTGTTGCTCATATATACATGTGTCTATTTGGAATTGAATCAATAAAAATTGCAATATCATTACATGGCGATCCTGCCAGTATTACAATATCATTACAGTAGTGAAAAAGCTGTTCAAAAGGGCGCAAAAGGGCATTTTGGGAGGCTAACATTTATCTGATACAAAACTGCCGACATTAAATAATACATTTATCAATATAAGATCAATTCTCTTTCATTTAATCTAAAATTATAAACAAACAAAGTAGTATACCTTCCCGGCAGACACCCTCTATAAATATAGCAGCTAATTGGGATTTGAAATGCAAAGTTCAATATTAAAGTTTGCATTTTCAGCAAACAATAGTTTGCTTTGCCCAAAAGATAATAAAATATTTGAAATAAATTAGAAAAATGGTCATAAAAAGGGCTAGAAAAAAATATGATTTATAGTTGGTGTGGGCTAGAGCTTTTTAAGCAGTTAACTAACAAATATGGAAAACAAAAGTTTAAAAATGGTGTCAGTTTGAAATTGTATATCGGTTTTACCTTTTACAACAACAATCTTTTCTGAAAAGAAAAAAAAAAATAAATCTAAAACAAAATATTTATTATCGTCGCCACCTACAAGTAACGTCATAAAACGTGCGTTAACATTTTAATCACGAAAAACGTGATTACAAATAATTAGACACAAATTTTGTAACAGCCGCACTAAAAACGAAGAAATGTGGAAATATTTTTTTTATTCTTACAATTTAACCAAGTGTTGAGCTAAGAGTGTAATAATAAATAAATCAATCCAAACAACAGAGGACCCAACATACATACAGCTGCGTAAAAAAATAGCGTTAAAGAAAACGTTAATTTTTATGTATTAATTTCATTTCCTTTTAGTGATTAAACTTTTTCAGAAACACAGAATTGGAATAGAGAAGCATAAATAAAAAATAAATTACAAAATACGTTCAACGTCAAAATTTTTGAGGTGAAACTAACAGCAATATTCAGATTAAATAGCCAGAAAGTGAGCAAAATTTAAATTATTCACTAAGGAATATTTTGTACAGGGGTTTTGACGTGAAGTAAATTTATCTTATATGTGCTTAGATTTTCCGAAGTGACTAGATTCACTCTTATTTGGGTAAGGTTTTCCGTCGATATTTTAACCATTGGGACATTTTTACAGGGGAACAAACATTACACCAACACAAACACGTTACGCAGGTGCACAAGACTAAACCAATAAAGAACATCATAAACGTACAATTACAGATTATTATGTCACAGCATGATCGTAAAAGGATTTAGTTAGGAAGAAAGAGGAATGAAAAACGGAGCGTTAAATTAGGTAAAAAGAGACAAGCGAAAAAAGAGAGAGAGATACAGGCAAAAAGGATAGAAAGTGACGAATGCAATAACACGAAAGACGATCAAAACGAACTACATATATAAACACAGCTGACAATAGAACGCAACTAGTACGAAAAGAACACTGAAGATGGCAAACGTCCAAAACCGGTTTGTTCACAAACCAAATTTGACGAGGGTCGACGGAAAACCGTACCCAAATAAGAGTAAATTTCTCTTCTTCTATTTATTAACTACTGCTCAAAGTTATTTGCTGTTAATATATTTTGATTTATAGACATTTTTCTTTACTGCAGTACAATGATTCTCTATCGGGCTTAGGCCAAAAGACTGTGCAAACCATGACGAGAATTTTTGTGCTCGTATATTTTGGGTCGTTGTCTTATTCAAAGGCACAAACTAAATATACTTTTTCTTCTTAGAAAAAGTATAAAAAGCATGTCCACAACATAATGCTAGAACCTCCATGCCTGAACCCACTTGACGTAGCTCTTGGACTATAATTTTCATTCAGAGATCAACTAACATATAAACAAGAATCTTTTGCAAAGTACAAAATAATATTGAACCCAAACGTCTGTAAAATATTATCTACTTACTGAAAAAAAACTTTGTATAACTAATAGCAGTGCTATTATTTTTGCCGCCACTGTCTGTTTTACTATTTATTTATAATAATTTCTTTCAGAGAAACAATTTAACAACATTGAATTCATAATTGAGAGGCGTAATATTTACGGAAAGAAGTGTAAATGACAGGATATTAATTTAATTAAACACAGCACGACCCATCAACGAAATAACAGCAATAATAATTGGCAAGAACAAATACACTATATACTTGTTTTACGAGGTAACTATGTGATTTAGCTTTTGCAATTCATATTTAAGTTTTTTTTATGTCAAAAAAATGTCAGTATATTTAACGTACTTGAATTCGAAAGTAAATATTTGAAAGTCTATATTAAATTTAAAAAAGGTTTGTGTTTGTATAAAGAATAATTTGATTTAAAGTGAAGAAGAATTATTTCTTGTGTCATTTCCTTATTTAAAACTATTAAAAAATGTGCCTTGAGACTTCATTATATTCATATTGTCACTTATTTTTTGACTATTAGTCATCGATTTGCTATTCTTTTTTTACGTAAACGAAATTTTTAGAATAATTAAAGAAATGGTAAAATTAGTTGATTTGCATCGTGTGACTTTATAAACATACGCATCGTTCATATTTTCGTTACAACAAGTGAGATCGAAAATAAATTTGGGCGATTTCAAAGATTGGCATTGTTAACATACAAATCTATTTTGAGTTGATTAGCAGTATGTTGCTTTTCGTAAAAAAATTTTACAGAATTTTTATTTAAAGCTTTTTAGAGTGATTGTTTTTTTTTATTTGAAAGAGAAGTAGCAATGCCTATTTAGTCAAGTACCGTGCTACATTCTTTAGGAAGGGGATAGAGAAGAGATGAAGCAGGTGGTGAAAGTAGAAGGATAGTCGGAAATTAACTGCCGTATAAAAGACAGCACAGCGACCAGTGACTATGCCTTCATCGCTGAACAGCCCCACCGACAGTCAATTTTTATTTTTGTAGTGAAAAAAAACCAAGGTCTTCGTTGGGAATCGAACACACAACCCCACACTGAAAAGCTAGCACACTACCTACTAGCCATAGGGGCACCTTCGTGTTTGAATCAAGCTATGAAATATTCTGTCACGATTTAGAATTGGCCCACAAAAATATTTGGTTTTTATTCAATCCGTTAAAAACATCTGTAACTAAAAGTCACACATTTTGTGTGGTATGTAAAAGGTTTTTCAACAAGAAATTTGTTTTCTAAAAAAACCACGCTGAAAGATGTCGAATCTTTCATCACTTTTTGGCAAAATGGCGGTCCTATTTTGTTAATCACATCATAGATTTTGAGTTTTTAGGCTAAAATCGATTCGATTGGCTCCGTATAGACTCTGTCCTTAACATAGCCCCACAAAAAATAATCCAGTGGTGTTAAATCACACGATCTGGCTGGCCAATAAACTGCTGATTGTCGTAAAATTATGCGATTGGGAAATTTGGTTTGCAACAAATTGATCGTTTCATTGGCTGTGTGATATGCGGCACCGTCCTGTTGAAACTATATGTCAATAATATCCACGACGTCAATAATAGGCCAAAATTGAGTTGTTAACATCTCGCGATAGCGTGATCCATTGACTGTTACCTCATTTTCAGCCGTATCTTCGAAAAAAAACGACGCAATCACGCCTCCCGACCACATAGCGTACCATACAGTGACACATTGAGCATGCAAATGCTGCTCTAGGGTTTTCAGAAGCTCTAAAAAAATGTTTTTTTTTCAGAAAAACCAGCCTGTTGTTCCTGAATGACTTGAGCGAATCTACGACGATGTGAAGGCTCGGTAGGGTTCAATTCTTGTACGTGTTGAACCTTCTAAGGCTTCAAAAACAATCCTTTACCTAAAATTCACCATGAAGTGGTTTTGGATAACCCCGGCTATTGAGAACGTCGAGGAAATGACAGTTTTGGATCTGCTCCAACACTGTGGCTCATGGTTGCAATGTTTTCAGTTGAACGACTCGGTCAAACACGCGTTGGTGTTCGCACGTTTTGTATAGAGCCTTAAATTCAACGACCAAATTCTAAATAGCTGTCTCAGAAGGACGATTATGTTGTCCAAAAGTATCACGAATTCTATAAAATATAACTTGAACAGAACCACCATTTTGCATAGTGGATTTTAGTTATTTTAATGCGATTTTCGTGCAAAATTGAATTCATTGTAACAATTACTGAAGCAAATACTACGAATACGTCAAAAAACTAAATGTCTAAACTATAATGTTGTTGACATTACTACAATTAAAAAACAAATTTTTTGCTGAAAAACCCGATACTTTGCATGTATTCACATGAATACATTTCTAAATAAAAATACAGGAGTAGTATTTCAACGTGTTTACACCGTTAATTTGTTTAATGGAAAAGTGACATGTTATATGTGCAATGAATATGACAGGCATTGATAGTCTTGTTGAAATGAGTTAACGACAAAAAAACATACTATGCCTAGGCAAAAATAACCGCTTAAACTGATTATCTATATCTAGCAGCTAAATTCGGATATTTTCAATATTTTAAGTATTGAATTCTTGGAGGGAAAGGGAACCATTTTGCGGCGAACATGTATGTCAAAAAATTATACAAAAATGGTTTTTATTTGAATATAACCGTTTTTAGAGGAAAGATATTTAGCTAAGTAGAAGAATATATGTATATATAAACAAGTTGTACCTCAAAATCAATTCTGTTTTATCCCTTTTACGATATAAAGTCTTTTGTCGATATTTTGGACCAGAACGTATCGAATGTGCTTAATTTGTTTTGAAATACATCCGTTCCTGCTGAATGAAACCTAATATCCCTATTAATAATCGAGAACTTCTATATTTGCAAAATTTATATCACACTGCCTTAGAAATAACCATCTGATAAATACATGTAGTCTAAGGCCAATTAAAGCGTTGTTTAGTTAGAAACATATTGTTACAAAATAGCAAAAATTTATTAAAAGACTGTAAAGTAAAAAATTAAAGAGCGAATGAAATCATCATAGAAAGTAATTTTGAAATATTTCTATTCAGTATAAAAAGGATACGGTGTATATGTGTTTACGTGTGTCTGTTTTTATGCTTATGTTTTTATAATGAATTAATTTAATATGCATATGAATGACTGAACGGGTAAAGGCATGAACGAACACGACTTATGACTCAGCAGACAAACATCAGACTCACAACATCTTCCTACAAGCACGCAAATTAAAAATAAACATACGTACACACACCTAAACTGTTTAATGTCAGAATATGAAGCGACACCAAACCGCATTTGATATAAAATAGTGAGGAGTGATGTGATCTTTGAAAATATCTTCGTTTTTAGCATTTGTTAGTGATAAGTACGGTGTGATGACGTTGCTGCTGATACCTGTCTATTATGACAATTCACCATGAAATTGTCTGATTATGGAGGAGGAAAACAATCTGTTAGCATGCGTGATAATTTCAATTACTTTCTTTACTTCGCCTTATGATTTACATATTTTATTGAAATAAATGATATTTTAATAACACGATTTATATAGTGAGCTGAGGTATTTTATGTCAAAAGAAAATATATTTAATATTATTGATTGAATAAAGAGCGGTTTTCGAACATGCGACATTAATATTATTAACCAATTAGTATTTTTATTTGATGTGTGGAGAAGCCTTGAAAGTTTGGCAGAACGCCACTTCTTCGTTATAAAATAAAGTGTTTTATTTATATTAAAAATAGAACTATGGTGAACTTTATAACTTTATAAATCAAATAGTTGCGAAGTGTCTACGATAAATATAACCCTGTACGGAAGGATTTGTAAATGACTGTAAGAAAGAAATAGTTTTTTGTAGAAATTTTTTGTTTTTTTTTTGTTTTTAATTAACAGACGGTATGATAAATTTTGTTTTTTATACTTTCTTAATAATTCAATATTATATTTTTTTTACAAATACATTTTATTTACAGTTGCAAGATTTTTAAAAAGTGGTTATGGATGTCCATGGCAATACAAGGTCTTTTGCTTATTTATAATAGTGCAGAAGCAATTAATTTTTAAGCAGGAGGAGAGGACGTCCATAATATTAAGAATGTATTAAATCATTTCCTTCAATCATCCCTTTGAATTGATATGATGGTTCTTTCTAGTAAATGTTCACCTAGTAATTTGGTTTTCAACAAGAAGTTTGTTTTTAAATTGTGGCAATACTATCAATATGATAGTCTTAAAATTTAGCTTTTTGACGTATTCGTAGTAAATGCATTGTCAATTGTTACAATGAATTCAATTTAGCAAGAAAATAGCACTAAAATAATTAAAATACACTATGAAAATTGTGGTTCTGTTTATATTTCGTATAATTCGTAAAATTTCGTAAAATTCGTGATATTTTCGGACAACATAATCGTACTTCTGAGAGCGCTATTAAGAATTTGGTCGTTAAATTGGAGTCAACAGGCTCGATACAAAATGAACAAACATCATCGCGTGTTCGACCGAGTTGTTCAACTCATAACATCGCAGCCGTGAGCCGCAGTGTTGAAGCAGATCCAAATTTGTTAATTCTTTGAGGTTCTCAACAATTGGGGTTATCTAAAACCACCACATGGTGAATTTTGCGTAAGGATTGGACTTTGAAGCCTTGCAAGGTTCAATTGGTACAGGAATTAAAGCCGAGTGAGAATTCACATTTACGTATATTCGCTGAATTCATTTAGGAACAACTGGCTGGTTTTTCTGAAAAGAAGGTTTTCTGATGAAGCTCATTTTTACTTGTCAGGGTATGTCAACTAGCAAAAAGGGTGCATTTGGGGTTCTGAAAATTATAGAGCGAGTATTGAGAAGCCTTTGCATGCTCAACGTGTCACTGTATGGTACGCCATCTGGCCTGGAGGCGTGATTGGGTCGTTTTTTTTTCGAAGATGAGGCTAGAAATGCGGTAAGGATCAATGGATCACGCTATCGTGAGATGCGTGATAAGTTTTAAGTCATTATCAAATGTAAGCTACATTCCATCCACTGTGGATGGAATGTAGCGTCATTCTTGCCCTAGGAAGCCTTCAGATACATATATTATCCTCCAGTCACTCCTAGTTGCAACTTCAGGAGCTAGGAGCAGGCCGCAGTCGCTCACTCCTTGCTGAAGAGTTGGAGACTATCCAACTCCTGGGCCAAAACCCATTAAGCTTAATAAAATTTAATAACACAACCGCAATCATGCTCACTGGACCTGGACCATTCATTGTGTTCACTGTGAATGATCCGATACTCTCGAAGAGCCAACCTCAATAATCAGTCAGAGAACAGCTAAAAGGCTAAAAAGACAAAAAGCGGAACTCTGGGGCTTTACTGATACTCGTGTAAATAAAGTGGAATTGTCCAGTTGGTTCCTGCTAGCCTTGGTGGGGAACTGGGCTTCCTTTTACCCCCGTTGACACATGTAACGACGGCGAGATTCCGTCAATATGGCCCCGGGAGGCCCAATTTTGGTCTATTATTGGCGACGTGGGTATCACTGCCATGTGGTTTCGGCAGGACGGTGCCACATGTCACACAGCCAATTTAACGATTAATTTATTGCAAATTAAATTTCCCGATCGCATAATTTCATGACAGTCAGCAGTTAAGTGGCAAGCCAGATTGTGTCATTTAGCACCAGCAGAGCCTATGCGGAGCCAATCGAATCGATTCCAGCCTTAAAACTTAAAATCCGTAATGAGATTAACGAAGCAGAACCGACATTTTGTCAAAAAGTGAACAAAACTTTGCCAGATATCATTTTTCATTCATAATTGCCGAACTTTTCTCTTCTCTTCATCTTTATCTAAATTTTTTGTTTTATTTTCTTTTAGAAAACAAACTTCTTGTTGAAAACCCCTTTATTTGTTTTCTTTTTATATTTATCGTTATATCTATAGGCTTTACCTGATCTAAATGCACTAAACCTTTTTGTGAACATAACCAACTTTATACAGATAGTGTTCATGATTGATATGTTTCGTTTTTTGTTTCTCTGTCGGTAGAAAACGATTTGTTATGAGAAGCACAGTGAGTTGTTCGATTTTTAATTGCAGTTTTGATTAAACCTGGCTGGCCTTAGTATAAAATTTCAATAGTTTATATTTGAAGAAAAGTAGGATTGTGTTATACGAGAATACTTTGATTATTGGACAGCTTTTACAGGATAATTTTAAAATGTTATTAAAACTTTATATTTCCACTTAAAAGAATCAACCGATTACATGCCAAAAGTAACCTTACGTAAAATTATGCTTTTTAAAAGAAATAAATTAAATAGTTAACTTTTGGGATTTATAATTCAGTAAGATTTATTACAATTTTAATTGTAATAAAAAATTATAATACAATTTGAATTCGCTTTAAGTTTAAGTATTTTTATTTCCTAAATTTCTTAATAAAAGTTATTTACACGTTTTTGTGGGCTTAAAAAAAGAAAACAGAGAAAGTTAAACACTAACGGATGGTAAAGTTACATTTACTGGGCCACTATATCTTTCATTAATTATTTTGTATTTACGATATATTTTGCAACAATAAATCATAAATCAATTTTTAATATAAACACTTTTCATTTAGACTTATACAACGTAAAGTTATAATAAATATATTTCAAAACCTCTTGTAAATTTAAACGTGTCTGTTATGTTGAAAATAATCTATATGAAATTGATAATTAAGGTTTCTCTTTCAAACCAAAAATACGGCAACAACAAATTAATCACTTTCACACTCTACTTTTTCATTCTATCTGCGAAACGATGTAGCGATACAATCAATTATAATAGCACTTTAGCAGTGATTAGATGACAACATAGACAAACAGTCAAACAAAAGCTCTTGCTGACTAGTTGGTAAGCTGAAGGACAGAAACACATGACATGTTTTATTACCACTTTAGTTTTTAAACTTCATAAGAAAAATAAAATATAAAGTCACAATATTTTTACTGTCGCAGGGGACTCTTAAGTCATGTTCAAACACATTTTCAATTAATAATATATTCCTTGGACGATAATAATTTAATTGATAATTTACATAATAATAATCATGATGAAATAAAATGCACTGATAGGTAGACATAACACATCATCTAAACTCCATTATACGTATAAAAAAATAGAAAACTCAACAAATTTACTTTGCTTTTGTTTTTTTTTTTGTTTTAAACATTGCAGCAACATATTAGTATACCTTAAAACATTATCATTATAATCATCATCGACGTCATTGTCATTATCATTATTATCATTACCATCGTCATTACTACCATAAAAGTTATTCATTATTTAAACGAAAGAAAGGAAACGATGCGATAAAAAGAATTTATGTAAAATTTATTATAAAGGGACTCATAGAGTTGCTTGCATCTTTGTATTTAGTTACCCAACCAAACCGCAAAATTAAATAAGGCTGGTAATGACAAGCGATGCATTTTAATGAATCTTGACATACTGCTGTTGCACAAGAAATCTTAAAATAATACTGACGACGTAGTATTTAATACAAATGAGAAAGATGTTGCTGATAATAGTGATGAAGACTCTGATGGCGATAATATTAATATCTCATTGGTGAAGTTAAATTTTGTAATTAGTAGATTAAAGTCTTCACTACTTTTCGTGTAGATCACTGATGTTCATAACATTTTTTGAATGTTTGTAAAGTTACGGTTTTTTTTTGTTTTTGTTAAATTGCTCTTTTCTAAATATAAATAAAGAAGAACAATATTTTAGAACTCATATCTGAAAAATACTTTTTTTTATTTTTGTTTTTATGCCCTTCCAAAATACACGACTGTTAATCTGATGCTGCAGCATGAAACCGAGTATCAAGAGAGACAAAAAATTGTAAACATGTGATAACAAACAAACATAAATTTTTATATAAATCAAAAACAAAAGCCAGCTCTTAGCAACTATTACGGTGAGAATAATGTCATAAGATATTCTTTAAGCTGTCGTGCGTTACTTAGAGCTTGACAGATAGAAATGCTGTTAAGATATCAGAATTAACTTTACTTTTGTAGTTATCTGCAAAAGATACTCACTCTTTTATAAAGATGCTTTGGCATTTTACACAAGCAAATTTCGTAGATAATCATTGTGAGTTAACAGCAATTATAACTCATTTGTAAATGGTATTAATCCAGCAGCATCTCGATATTCAAATAGATGTTCAGTTTAATTAATATATTTACTTGAAGTCATTTTTAACTGCTTTTAAGCATAAAATCATATCCTCTTCTTATAACTTAAAAGAACAAAGATGAAACATAAAATTAATTTCTTCCTAAAAACTACAATCGAAACCCATTGACTATAAAGGAAATAACAAACTTTTTCGCTTTAATTAAGCTTGCAGGACATATTATTTATATATTTTTATTTTAAGCAATGTTTTCGTTTCCTTACTGAAAGAATTTTTGATATAATAATTAAAAAGTTGAAGTATAACCAACTTAGTTGCAATTTTGTTATAAATAATGCTAAATAAAAACTTCTGTGTAATTCTTAAGGCACTTAAATTTTCCATGCAGAAATCCATAGTCTCCAAACAGAATTTCATATTCCCATTTTGTGAGAAAATCCCCACTTTGACAATAAATCCTTAAATCTGACAACACTGTTGTCAGAATATTTACAAAATGCGCCGACATTTGGTTTTTATCTTTATATTAATTTTTGTTACCATGCATTCAATTATCATAGTGGCGTCACTGAAGCGCATTATTTTAAATGCCAAAGGAAACCATCCTTGAAAAAATGCATTTTGTTCTTTTAGTGCTTCAGGGTTGTCAGTGAATCTTACTTAAATGGGTAAGGCAGGTTATTAAAACTTTAAAATGATTTATAATTACCGTGTGGAAAATATGTGACAATTGTTGAAAAAGCTATTTTCCCATGACTTAGTCTTTGCGATAAAGAGGGTGGGTAACACAGAAAGTAAACATAATCGTTGAAAAGACAACAAGCATATCATGTAGCTGGCTTAAAAATATTTATTGAATTATTACATATAGATACGCTTAAAAATCGAGACTTTGTGCAGATTTGATATTTAGCATTCACATCTCTCTCTCTCTCTCTCTCTCTTTCTCTCTCTTAAGGCCCATAACATTGTTTATCACGTAGACTAACCTAAACAAAATTATTAGTCACAAAAGCAAACGCAATCTCAATTTTTTGTGGTCACTGACGCATACATTAGGCTCAACTACGCCAAATTCTATAACACTCATTTTAAAATATTTCACATTGGTTGCGATCTAAGTAATTGAATAAGTTTTGTTTTAAATGGGATTTCATTTAAGAAAATTTTAAAAATATATAATTTTAAAATGGTATGATTTTCTCTTTCTTTATAATAAATTTATAAATTCGGAATTTTGAAGCTGTCATAATTATTTTAAGAGATTTGCATTTAAAATATAACACAAATCGGATATAACTGTTCGGCCTAGTAACTTAGGTAACAATTGCAATCGTTTACATAATTTAATTTCATTTCATAAGTTTACGAAGGGGTTTTTCAACAAGAAGTTTATTTTCTAAAACAAAGTACAAAAAAAAATTTAGATTCAAATGATTAAAATTTAATCTACGTTAATTTATGCTTGATTCCTTTAATATTTATTTTATGATATTCTCATAAAATATTTATCATATAAAAAGTATATATATATACGTATATATATTTGAAATATATTACTGCGGGGAGAACATATCCATATGGCCATTTCACTACTGCTCATATAGGTCATAAGTGAATTATGCCTCAATTTTTTTATGGAAAATTAAGATTAAATGAGAGTTCTCATTTAAACAACACAATAAACAAACAAAACTCAAAAACACTTCTATACAAACACACAGCAAACATTTCGAAAACAAAAAATACTTTTTATTTTCAATATTTCTACATAAGGGTTTCATTTGAAAGCCACTCATATCGCACCCTAAATATGGGTCACAATTCATAATAATAAAATTTTTAGGAGAGAACCAAACAGCATCGTGCAGGAGCAACACACTTAACAAAAAAATAGACATAACTATATTTTTCCAGTTAAAGAAGATAGTGATGTGAAAGAAATTTTTGCATTAGTTAGAGATGTGTACTCTGAATTAATTTATGGAAAAAGTCAGTTTTGGAAAATTTTAAGTTGTGACCGTTTTGTATTTACGGTGCGATATGTAATTTGAAAAATAAAGAAAACAAAAAATATTTGTAAAGAATCACATGTCAGTGATATCCACGTCGCCAATAATAGGACAAAATTAAGTTGTTAGCATCTCGCAATAGCGTGATCCATTGATCGTTACTGCATTTCCAGCCTCATCTTTGAAAAAAGGCCCAATCCCGCCTCCTGACCACATAGCGCACCATACAGAGACACGTTGAGCATGCAAAGACTTCTCAATAAAAGCTCTAGGACTTTCAGCAGCCCAAATGCGGCAATTTTGCTTGTTGATATACTCATACAAGTGAAAATGGGTCTCGCCTGCAAAAAAAGTATTTTTTTTAAAAAAACCAACCGGTTGTTCTTGAACGAATTAAGCAAATCTACGGCGATGTAAATGGTCAAACCTTGTAAGGCTTCAAAGTCAAATCCTTACGCAAAATTTTATATGTGATGATTTTGGATAAACCCAATTGTTGAGAACGTCGAAGAATTGATAATTTGAATATGCTTCATCACTGTGGTTCACGGCTGCGATATTTTGAGTTGAACGACTCAGTGAAACACCCATTGGTGTTCGTACATTTTGTATCGAGCCTGTCGACTCAAATTTAACGACCAAATTGTTAATAGTGGCTCAGATTATGTTGTTCGAAAATATCACGAATTTTACGAAATGTAACTTTAACAGAACCACTATTTTTATAATGGATTTTAATTATTTTACGGCGATTTTTGTGCGAAACTGAATTCATTGCAACAATGGGCAATGCATCTATCAACTAAGAATATTTCAAAAAAAACTAAATGTCAAAACTATCATGTTGTTGGTGTTGCCCGTTATTTTTTGGTTTTTTCTATTTAGTCAAACTAATAATTTAATATTAAAAAATACTCAGTGTCCAAAATTTTTTATTTATAATTTATTTTTTGTTATAAATATCAGCAATGAAGCGATGTCATATTAGAGTGCCACTACTTTATTACATAAAGTGTTGGATTTAAAACCATTCCCTATTTTCTCCATACTTCGACACTTTAAAAACAAAAACCTCATACGCTTACGCGAATGCTGTGTAACAAGCGTATAATGTTAATCTTCTAATCATTTTTACTCATGCTGTTTTGCTAAATACGAATGCATGAACAAAAAGATAAATAGCAATCAACAGCAGACAATCACTTATGTGTCTGTTTAACTTTATTTGCCGCTTATTAGGAAAATTATGATATCTACAATAACAATTCTGATTTTATCATTTCATTAAACGCTAATGCTAAGATAGTGATGATGTCTATCAATGATGGGTATTATTTAATGAGTCATGTAGCTGTTTATCTCCTTTTTTTCATTATATAATATATATAAAATATACTTTTTAAATTTAACATTCGGATTTTCTATAGAAATAGAACTTTCTTCAATAAAAGTTTTCAATTATCCAATTCGTTTTGCAACTTCAGTTTATAAAAATTATCACATCGAAAAATTTAATCCTTTTATTGATTTAATTTTTTTCTGTATGTGTTACTATACAGTTTTGGCTTTTTGGGATTGCCTAGAGCTAAATTAATTTTCTATAATAGTCTGCAAAGCGGATACAAAGAAACCGCTTTGTGCGAAGCTTATTTGTAGCAGAGATTTTTTGTAGTTCTCGTGTAGTAAAAGCCACAGAAAGAGTTATTGTGGAATCAGTTAGGAAATGAGCAATTTTCGGCCATTAATTTTTCATATGTATAAAAAGTTGTGTCAGCTTGCCAACATAATCTTACAAACATCTTCCATAAATTAATATTTTGCAACTATTCATTTATTTTCTTTGTTTTTACTTTCTTTCTCCGTTATTCTACTACATTCCATTTACAGAACAGTACCATTTTCTTTCGTTATCGAACGGTCGAACAAGCTTATAAAATACTTAAAATCTCAATTTAATTGACCTTTTTAGTATTTCATTTTTGAAAGACAGGGTTTTTATATAAAAAATAAATAAATTTTATTTTTATTTTTAATATTTCGCCACACCATTTGGTGGCAACTTCAGGAGAAGAAAAGTGTATAAGCAATTTAATAAATCAATGAATGAAAAATTGTTAGCAAACAATTTTTTGAAAAAAAACGAAACAATAGAAATTACGAACTACACCCAACGGTGTGACGAATTATTAAAAATAAAAATAAAATTTATTTAATTTTTATATAAAGATCTTGTGTTTGAAAAAATTATTTATAAAATAATTAAAATTTTAAATTTAAAAGTGGCCCATAAAAGAGACAAATTCTATCTCTCTATGAATGAGTGTTTCCCACATTTGTCTAATTTGTTTGTGTTTCGCATAATTAAGGTTTATGGAGCTTTATAGCCATATGCATAAAAACTTAAAGCAGGTTTAACTGCCGTTGTTAAGCACAATTTCCTAAAGTTGTATTCGAAAAACGTTTTTACCTTAAAATACCTTTGTTAACTTTAAAGTAGGAAAAACCTACGTTAAATCTACAATAAATTGACAGTTCAATTTTATTATTGAAAGTTCAAAAACAAAACAAATTGTGTTTACAATAAACTGAGCCGTTTATTTTAAAAGTGGCATAAGTTACTTTGTTATTGTCATCTTTTCTATTTTAAATTAGTTTATATAACATTTTAATTTTTAGCCATTTCAACTAGTCTGTATTTAGTTTTCTTTCTGAAACGGATTTTTCTAATGATTGTGTTGAAATAAAATCTTTTTTCTCCATGTTATGTACTGTGACGGATTTTTTCGACAGGGGGCTATTACTACTATTACTAATTTTTCCTTTATATAAGTCACTATCTGCAATAATATGCTTTTGAGTTGTGACATTCTTAGATATTTAATACATCACGAAGCAACTTCCTGAGAATAATAAAAATAATGCTAATTATGTGTAGTATATTAGATATCACTATAATATATTTCAGTAAACTGCACTATTCTAATCACAACAATACTTCAAACACACTTATTACATATTTCCATTTCTTTCACACGAAGCTCCGTAATTAATTTCCTGAGTACAGCGACTAACGCCGCTTTCAATATAAACATTTTTGTTATACCGTTAATTATCAATACTCCTCTCAAACAAATCTCAATTTCAAATTTATTAAAAATGAAAAAAAACTATTCAGTTGTGACTTATGCCACTTTCAATGTAAACGGCTCAATTGACAATTATACTTTGTTATTCTAAAAATTTTTAAAAATGCTTATTAAAAACAAATTCTAGTATACAAATAATAATAAAAACTAAAATATAATACGCCATTCAATATAAAACGTTTTAACATCGTTATCCGAATAATTATTTTTTTTAATATGAACAAATTCTTTGGAAGTTCTTCGTAAGCCTTGCAAATTGATCTTTTTTGGGTGCTTTGCTTCTTATTAAAAAAATTAATAAAAAAACAAAAAAAATATGTTGATTTTGCTGAAAACAATAAAAACATTTTTTATGGATCTAACTACCCGGATAAACAATATTCATTTTTATACATCGTTAACTACAACGTGACAACTGAAAATAGTGGCATTGCCAGAATCAAAATACTAATTTTACTAAAGCATACATTAGCTAAAGTACTGTTTATGAATACCATTTTTTAACAAACGTATGTTAGCCTTAAAGTGTTTGTTAACTAACGTGCACTTTAAAGCTCAAGTAAGCGTTTTTTATGCATACAGCCGTTAAAGTATACATTAGTTAGTAAACACTTTAAGCCTAACAAACCTTTGTTAAGAAATGGTATGCAAAAATAGTACTTTAGCAGTTAAACCTGCTTGAAGTTTTTATGCATATGGCTGCAGTTGAATCGACAAATAGTTGCCAAAAGCCACAGGTTTTACGTTTTGCTGATAACGTTACGTTTGATTTTCTTACAACTGCTAGAATTCTCATTTGACTGCTTTCCTACATATTTCAATGGAAATCCTAGGGATTTTATTGTAGTGTAAAACGGAATCAAAAAGTTTACAAACCTGTTACTTTATAATTAATTAAATTATTAGTAGGCGTATTTCATTTAAAACATAATAAAAACCAAAAATTTCTTAAATTAAATATGAATACATTACAAAATGTTATTTTAATTTTTTTTATTTGCTAACAACAAACGAGCGCAAAGAATTTTAACAACCGCTTAATTATTAATCCTTTAAAACGCCTTTAATTTTCCATATCAAAAAAAAAAAGAAACAGCTTAACGGCAATATAAAGGAAGGGCAGAGTAAAGGAAAACAGCTATAATTACACAAGGCTTTTTATTAACGCTTTTTAACAATATCTTTTTTCTTTGAATTAATCATATGCCTAACCATTTAATAATACTTTTTATAGATGAACCGACTTGTGACCATAATTTATTTTAATACACAAATAATCTGGTAACTTTTCATGTAATCTCGCCCTCTTCTTTTAGTTGAATTTTACATGTGTTGGTATGTATGTGAATCTGTGGCGTGTATATAATTACATTAAACCGATACACCAATGGTTTTCTTTATCGTGTGTATCGATTGCTATAAACGATAAACATTTAGGACAATGTTTAAGTGTTGTAAGTTTAATTACATTTTACGGTTTGTTTTTTGTATTTTTATGGATTTTGTTTCTTTAGGATTTAATTTAATAGAAGGTTATATGTCAAAACAATTCAGAAAAGATTTTTTTCTTTCGGTTTTTTCCTTCGTACATAGTGATATAAAAAAAAAAAAAATAAGTGATTAAACATTAAATAAATTATTATATACTCGTAATTAATTGAACGTAGAAATTATTAGTTTCATACAATTAATTGATTAAACGGAGGAAGACTGAAATATTGTTATCCTAATATAATAATATTTTAGTTAAAAAATACATGAACTCAAGCCGGATTAAAAATTATTCAAGTGGTTTTAATACTAAAATCGTTGGATTAAAAACTAATTTTCATTTTTATTTGTTTAAAATAAAAACTTCGATAAGCGTTTTATAGTCAATCGTTAAGACTGTGTTTATATTTTTTTCAAAGCTTTCTTTTTTTTTATATGCGAATCCGAAATAGCTGTTGAATTTATAACGTATCTAATGAAAGATAAATCGATGCATTTTAAGTAGTTTTTTACTTTACAACTATGATTTTAAATAAAACAATCACTAAATTTACTAGTCTAAATCTTAAACTGTTATCATAGATACATACGTGATAAGATTTACGTCGGTACCTAGCGTGTGTATGCCATAACTCGACAGTGAATCAAACCACTTGGGTGATATTATGCGTGCACCAACGCTTAAGGAAGCCGAAGACACAATTCTAGCAGCAGATCATTCCTAGTTGAAATTTCGGAAGTTTCGGAGCAGGGCCGCCTACCACCACTCCTTGCTGAAGAGTTGGAGACTATTCAACTCCTTGTCCAGAACACATGACAAGCATGCTCACTGGATCCAGATCATGCACCCTTTTTTCTAAGTAGAGGTGAGATGATCCTGGCCCCTTAATCAAATACATGAGGACCGCGAAACCACAACCACCGCGATGCTCCTAAAGGCCCAACTTCAATAATCAGTCAGAGAACAGCTAAAAGGCGAAAAACCTAAAAATCTGAACTTTTGGGATTACTGATTCCCGAGTAAATAACGTGGAATTGTCCAGTTGGCTCCCTGCTAGCCTTTAGATGACTGGGCTCCCTTTTATACCCTGTGACACATGTAATGACGGTGATATTCCGTCAAGACATATATATGTGCCCCCGCGGGACACCTGGCTATGTAGCCTTAATCAGATAGTGGACAAACCATCACACCTTGCTAAAGAGTTGGAGACTTTCTAACTCCTGCCCAGAACACATGTCAAGCATGCTCACTGGACTGGATCATTCACTTTGCGTGTCATTATCAGTGAAATGATCCTGGCCACCATATTAAACAAACCTGTTATGGGGCCTCGAAACCACAACCACCACGATACTCCCATATAGGGGTCAACCTCAATAATCAGCCAGAGAACTATTAAATGTCTAAAGAGACAAATAATGAACTCTGCGAGCTTACTCATTCCCGTGGAAATAAAGTGGAGCTTCCAGTTGTCTCCCTGTCTGACTTCAGGGGACTGGGCTCCCTTTTTCCCCCAATTGCACTGTGTCTAGATAGTGGAATATTATATAAAGACCATATTTATATGCGTCTGGGGGGGACATCATGGATTCAAGCGTGATTTAATTTACATCTGCACCGACTATATAGTCATAATCAGATGGTGGTCAAACCACTTGGTTGATTGGACACCAACCACGCCCTAGAAGGCCATCGAATACGTATATCCTCCGGTCACTTCTAGTAGCAATTTCGAAAGCCCGAAGTAGGCCGCAGCCTTCACTCCTTGCTAAAGAGTTGGAGACTTTCCAACTCCTGGTCCAGAACGCATGAACCTCTTTTTTATCAAGAACACGACAGCATTCATACTCACTGGACCTGAACCATTTATTGTGTTAATTTGAATGATTCGACCCACAAACTCTCACGAGGGTCCGAAACCACAACCACCATGATACTCCCATATAGGGGCCAACCTCAATAACCAGTCAGAGCACATCATTGTCTAAAGAGAACAAATAGTGTACTCTGGGGCAACTGATTCCCGTGGAAATATGTGGATTGTCCAGGTGACTCCTACTAGCCTTTGAGGGGCCTGGGCTCCCTTTTACCCCGCAAGACACCAGTCTAAATGGAACAGTAGGTTCCAAAAAGACTATAATGTGCCCCCGGGGGGAACATCATGGATACAGTACCAAAATAAGCTTTTGAAAACAAAGTTCTTGTAGTCGTTCTTTAATTTAATTTCTAAATTTTTCGTTATCTTTCAGTATTCGCCTTGGAATTAGAGATTGACATCTCTAAACTTATATGCAGGTATGTCATGTCTTCGTTTTCTAGGCAATCTATTACACAGCCAAACAGAAGAATAAAAATGAGTCAAACAAATACCTTTTGGGAAAGAACCAGAAATAGGTTGAAATTTTTTACATTGACTTTAAAAAAGCAGGCATAATAATCTGTCAATTAACGAGTTGCTTCCCATTTTATCAACTTCTCTGATAACATAAGTGTAAAAAATGGCTTTAAAAATAATTTCATTTTTGTCACAAAACTTTTCAAGACTATTAAATATAGTTTCTCCTTGTGTATTCATTTGATAAACCTTACTTATTTTCTTCATTAAAAATTGACGAGTCTACAGCTAATTGAAAACTGAATGATTCTTCATTCATCAATTTGTTTTTACACATAACTTCAGAAACTTTTTACTATTATATTACTATTTATTGCCTGTTAAGCTTAAGGTCTAATACTGCCGCCGTAAGCTCGAAATATTGAAAAGTTGAGAATCTATGCTTAAGACGTTTCAATTTTAAAATAACATTTTTCTATGATCGACGACATCGACATTTACGAATAAAGAATGAAAAATTTTAAAATTTAATGCTACATTCGCTGAAACAAGTGTATTTTTAGGATGCAAGGGAACCGTTTAATTTACTCACACAATGCAGAGATACTTAACTCTATCTATGCTACTTAAGCCAGATCGAAAATGAAACATACCTATGGGTTGGTGCTTGGATGACGGTTTTGAAGTTACTCGATTGCGTACAGGGAAGGCCGAAGTATAAGCAGATGATAGCATGGTATACAACTCTGTTACTTACTGGAGCCTCGACGCAATATGGGATTGGTTTCACTGTCTTACCGAAATGTGCTCTGACAAATTCAGGAAACTTCGTGAATCTTACTACGCATTACGGAGAGATTTCAACGAATAATTCGTATAATTTCCTATCAATTTCATAATTTTCTATTTCTCCATCAATGTGTTGCATAATAAAACAAAACCGTATGGATGGATCAAAAAATAATGTAGAATAAAAAGACTCCGTTTGTGGATCATAAATTTGTGGTGATGTATACAAAATTGATTTTAAATAACCGATCAAACTTAAAATAACTCATTATTCTTGACAATAATTTAAATGGAATTTTTGCAGGGTGTGCAATCAATATAAAAATCTAAGCAATAAGACAAAAATAAAAAGGAACCGAAAATAGTTATTCAATATTTCGAAGGAGAATATTTGTTATAATTTACTCTTTAATTGCAAAAATATTATCAATTATTACTATTGTAATTGTATGTATATTATTTAACACCAATTTACTTCATCAATCCATAAACTTTTAGGGGCGTCATTTGGCGATGATTTCAACAAAGAAAATTCTTTTAAATTGGAAATCATATTGGATATAAAAAATAAAGCGATTTATTAAATCTACAGAGGCAATTACATGCAACAGAAATTGAACGTATAACAATTATCTAATAAAATTGTAAACTTTAGGGGATGCTCTGGCGGTTATGCAATTAGGAAATGCGGATATTGATATTTTCAATAATTATACATAGTGACTTGGTGTACACAAATAAATAAAATGAATTTGATTGTTATAACAAGCTATTTAAATTCATTTTTCAACTTTTTATTACTATTGGGTTTTTCAACAAGAAGTTTGTTTTTCAATTGTGGCAACACTAACAACGTAATAATTTTAACATTTAGTTTTTTGACGTATTTGTAGTAGATGCATTGGCAATTGTTGCAATAAATTCAATTTCGCTAGAAAATCGCAATAAAATAATTCAAATCCACTATGAAAATGGTGGTTGGTTCCGTTAAAGTTACATTTCATAAAATTCGTTATATTTTCGGATAACATAATTGTCCTTCTGCGACCGCTATTAAGAGTTTGGTCATTAAATTTGAATCGACAGGCTCGATACAAAATGTGCGAACACCAACGCAAGTTCTATCGGGTCGTTCAACTGAAAACATCGCAGCCGTGAGCCACAGTGTTGAATCAGATCCAAATTTGTCAATTCCTCGACGTTCTCAACAATCCAAAACCACAACACGGCGAATTTTGCGTAAGGACTTTCAAGCCTCAAAAGGTTCAATTGGTGCAGGAATTGAAACCGACGATTTACATCGCCGTAAATTCGTTCCATTCATATAGGAAGAACCGGCTGGTTGTTCTGAACAAATAATTTTTTCAGATGAAGCCCATTTTTATTTGTCAGGGTATGACAACAGCCAAATTGCCATATTTGGGCTTCTGAAAATCCCATGCGATTATTGAAAAGCCCTTGCAAGCTCAATGTGTCACTATATGGTGCGCTATTTGGTCTGGAGGCGTGATTGAGCCATTTTTTTCGAAGATAAAGCTGTAAATGAGGTAACGGTTAATCGATCACGTTATAGTGAGATGCTAACAACTCAATTTTGGCCTATTATTGACGACATGGATATCACTGACATGTGGTTTCAACAGGACCGTGGCACATATCATACGGCCAATGAAACGATAAATTTATTGCAAGTCATGGTGGACATATGCCAGATATCATTTATATTAATAATTGCCGAACTTTTCTCTTCGTAATACAATTTAATCATCTTAATCGAAATTTTTTGTTTTATTTTGTTTTAGAAAATAAACTTCTCGTTGGAAAACACTTGACTGTTTAAAAAGTTATAATTGAAGTGTGACACTATGATATTTTGCTAACTGTAGCAAATGGATGGATGTAATTATGGTGACCAAATGGTTTTACAATTTTGAGACTAAAGATTTTCAATATCGAAAATATTATTTTTTGAATGGCTGCTCAAATGTGATTGAATGTGACTTTTTTAGGGAATGCATCCAGGCAATTTTTGATAAATTAATTTTAAAGAACTGTAAGCTAAAATTATTATTGGGTTGTGATTGAAACAAATCAGAGCTGGCGTATAAAGGGTAAAAGATGAATGAGGTAAAATTGTTCAGTTATTGTTTTTCACACAGGGAACAATAGCTGTGGCCAAAAGTCATATTAGCTCATCATTCCTGGGGTTGTATGTATAGCATTTTTAAGGTGCCATAACGTGTTGTTGATTTTGCTGACTGAACCTTCCTTATTGCCTTTAAAGCTATATTTGGTACAAGTTAAATTGACTTTTGGAACGAATAGCAATACATATATGCAAAAAAAGATAAATTGCCCGTTAAATTTGTCCAGTTCTTCTTCATCGTAGAGCTTTTCTAATTCTTTTTTATTAAAAAATAAGTTTTGAAAAAATATTTCTATCATTATCAATATACTTGTGTATAAGTAAAGTGAACTATTGCGGGGGAATTTTATAGACTGTTAATCTTTAAAACTGCTCAGCGTTATTCTCGTGATATAAAATTATTTTTCTTATAGAACTCTACTAGTACAAACCATTAAGAAATCACCCTTCTTTGTAGAGCAATGTGACTGAATTACACCTCAATTAATAACATTTTATCAAAAGTTGGCTTGACAAGAAATTTTCAACACTTATGAACTAAAAAAAAACACTCAAAGGACAGAAACAGACACCTACATAATTATTTCGTCAAAAAAGAGGAAAACAAAGAAACAAGAATAAAAAAAAAACAAAAAATAAGGAACAGTTAATGTGAAAAAAAAACTAACATCAATGTTCATGCACAATTTGTAAATTATCAAGTGTCAAATTTCACACTCCTGTCTTTTAATAAACATTTTCATCTAAAAAACTTCAACCACAAAAACCTCAATAATGTGTGTTGGAGAAAAAAAGTATAAACTATTCGCGATAACAAAACAAGGAAAAAAAATAGAAGAGTAATATAAATTCAGCAAAAAATCCAACTCTTAGGAGCATGAGTAAAACATCGTAAAGTGACAAAAGAGCCAATGTATTGGCTGTTGAATCTGTGGCTTTTTTTGCTCACCATTGTTTTTTCGTCTCATGAAAACAATGCGAAAAAAGTATTTTAAAGAAAAAAATGAAAAAAAGTAAATAAACCAGTCAAACGCTAAAAATAACATGAATTATACTTTAAGCACGACTTGTAGTCAGTCGTTGTCGATGTCATCGCCATCTATACAATAAGGTATTTTATTATGTTATATATGAATTTGGATGGATGTTGTTAGAATGCGCGCATGAACCCAACACCAAAATGCATGTAACAAACTGAACTTAAACTTATTGTCGTCGTGATCATAAATAATTTGTCACGCAATACAACAATGTGCCAATATTAAGAACATAAGTAAAACAGAAAAATAACACGAAAGAAAATATTATTCACAATCTCAGAAGAGAATTCTTGCGAATATAAATGTCAATCCGATCAAAAATGTAGTTTAAAATAAAATTATACATACACACACACCCACAGACGCACAAACACGCACTCTTTTGCCATAAAAATATCAGAAGCTGTCATTTTGCTTTAAAAAATTTTAAAGTTTTAAAAAAGTGACAAATTTATAATAAAACGGACACTTGAATTCAAAGCATTTTTGGTTAAAAATTAAAGGAAAATACACAAGAAAAATTATTTTTCTTAAACAAAAAGTCAAAAGAAATCAAAGCTTTTATTAGGAATTAAGTTATATCAACAGTTTTTCAATAAGAAGTTTGTTTTCTAAAACAAAATAAAACAAAAAATTGAGATTAATACGATCGGCAGTTATGATGAATGAAAACTAATATCTGGCAAATGTCCACCACGGCCACGCTGATAGATGCCGATTCTTTCCTTAAAATTTTTAATCACTTATTGGCAAAATGGCGGTCTTATTTCGTTAGTCACATCAAGGCTGAAATTGATTCGATTGGCACCGCATAGACTCTATCCTTAACATATACCCACAAAAAATAATCTAGGAGTGTTAAATCACACGATTTAGCTGACCGCTGACCGCTGATTGTCGTACAATTATATGATCGGGAAATTTGGTTTGCACTAATTTAACATTTCATTGGCTGTGTGATATGTGGCACCGTCCTGTCAGTGATATCCATGTCGTTAATAATAGGCCAAAATTGAGTTGTTATCATATCATGATAGCGTAATCCATTGACCGCTATCTCATTTTCAGCCTTATATGCGAAAAAGGGGCCAATCATGCCTTCAGACCACACGTTGAGCATTCAAAGGCTTCTAAATAATCGCTCTAGGATTTTCAGAAGCCCAAATGCGGTAATTTTGCTTGTTGACATACAAGTGAAAATGGGCTTTGTCTGAAAAATTATTTTTTTAAGAAAAACCATCCAATTGTTCTTTAATGGAGTGAATCTACGGCGATGTGAATGGTCAGTATGCTATAATACCTGCACCAGCTAAACCTTGTAAGGCTTCAAAGACAAGTCCTTACGCAAAATATTGTTGAGAACGTCGAGGAATTGACAAATTTGAATATGCTTCAACACTGTGGCCCATGGCTGCGATGTTTTCAGTTCAACGAGCCGGTCGAACACGCGTTGGTGTTCGCACATTGACTCAAATTTAACCACTAAATTCTTAATAACGGTCTCATAAGGACGACTATGTTGCCCGAAAATATCACGAATTTTACGAAATGTAACTTTAACAGAACTACAATTTTCATAGCGGATTTTGATTATTTTAATGCGACTTTCGTGCGAAATTAAATTCCTTGTAACAGTTGTCAATGCCAACTAAGTGTCAAGTCAAAAATATCATGTTTTTGGTGTTGCCATAATTGAAAAACAAAATTCTTGTTGAAAAACCGCTCAAAACAGCTGTATAATCACCACTTGCCTGGCAAATAAAGGAATTTACAGTGGTAAAATCACCATTTGGTTTATTTTGTGTATATTGGAAGTAAATAAATCGTTTAATGTAATTTAAAACTCTAAAATGCTGAGTTATTATTTTACAATGAAAGAACTTAAAGCAACAAAAAAAAAAAACTAAAAACGTTGATTAAAAGGAATAAACGTATATTTTAGTTAGATGTTAATTAAATATCTGCTATTCTCTTTTAACGGTCTTTTTTAATTAATTTAACAATATATATATTTTTTCAATATTTCGCTTTCCTATTTGTCAAATGTTTTAAAAAAAAATTTTTTCAATTTGTTAATAAATGTTGTTATTAAAATTAATTTTTACTGAAGAAGCTTTCCATAGGAAAGCGAAATATTGAAAAAATATATATTGTTAAATTAATTAAAAAAGACCGTTAAAAATAATAACAGATATTTATTTAAAATATGAAAAGGTCGATTAAAAAAATAAAATATAAAAAAAAAATAGTTAGATGTTAATTTAACTTTACATATTTTCAGAATTTCGTATCGGATAGTATAATCAGAATTAAATACAAATTTTAAACAAAAATAATAGCAAATCATACTGAAAATTTAAAAATAAAAAAGAAAAAATGCTTAATAAGTTTGGCGGGTGAAATTAGAAAAAAAAGCAGAACTCAGTAACGTATTCGTAGCATATTCCTTCATTGAGCTTTTCAATAAGATGGAGTAGGTCGAATAGGTATGCTTTGGTCGAAAATTAGAAGACATTCGAATATCTCGCCGAGTGTTGATCAACAGAAGCTCATACTCATTCCAGCAGTAAATTTAGTGGATAGAGTTTGATAGAAATATATCCAGAGAATGCACTAAAAATATTTGAAGTATTTTTAATAAAGAATTGTCATTAGAAACCGAATCACATGTATTAGAAAAAATTAAAAAGAATTTATGAAGAATAACCCACATCAATATTGGAATTTATTTTTTTGAAGCATATTTTTTTTAAAGTAAAAGTTAGAATTACAATGGATTTTAGTGGTTTCATTTAACATTTTCAAGTTCAAGTCAATTAACAATAATTCTTATTTAGTCCGTTTTGATTCAGACATAAAAATCTTAAAATTTGTATAAAATCCTGATAAAATCCGCTGATGATCTATGTAAGCAGTAGCAAATTGGCCATTTGAATATGCTTTTTATTTTATAATATAGTTTTTATAATAAAAATGTGAATATATAAAATGGAATATTTATTTTGAAAAAAAAAACAAAAAACGAGAATTTTAGAATAAATTAAATATCAAATCTACAATAAATATGTATTAAATACCTAAAGGTAAAGTTAGTTTTCATTTCAGTCAATAAGAACTCAAATCATATATATGTATGTATGTATATATATATTATGTTTGAATATAAATTTGTGTTGATTTGAAAGACTGTCAATCGCTTGCAGTTTGTCTGCATGACCAAATGATTAATGGCATCAAATGAAATCTGTGCTGCACGGACAATGTTTCATGGAGTCATAAAAGGAAAAATACACAAAAAAGATGTACAAATACAATACAACATTAGTATATAGCAGGCACATATATTTACAGATATGAAAGCTAGATGGGCTTCAAACTAAGCCAGCAAAATTAAAACAACCGAAAGCTTTTAACGTATAGTTGTTCCAGGGTGTGTGTGTGTGTGTGTGCAGTTTTCATCACCACTTGCCACTATTGCCAAAGTGTCTGTGCCTGTTAATAATACGCATTAAAATGTTTAAGTGTCTGTCTTTTGACAGGTACGAAAAAAACCCAAAAAAATTTAAAACGATATTGTAACCATAAGCGTAATCAAAAGTATCGAGTATTTCAACAAGAAGTTTGTTTTTCAATTGTGGCAACACCAATAATATGATAGTTTTGACATTTAGTTTTTGAAGTATTCCTAGTACATGTATTGACAATTTTTACAATGAATTCAATTCCGCACGAAAACCGCATTGAAATAATTAAAATCCACTATGAAAATGGTGGTTCTGATAATTTCGGACAACATAATCGTCTTATTAAAACTGCTATTAAAAATATGGTCGTTAAATTTGAGGCTAGATGCAAAATGTGCGAATACCAGCCCATGTTCGACCGGGTCGTTCAGCTCAAGACATCGCAGCCGTGAGCCACAGTGTTGAATCAAATCCAAATCTGTTAAATCCTCGACGTGTTCAACAATTGGGGTTATCCAAAACCACAATATGGCGAATTTTGCGTAAGGATTTGACTTTCAAGCCTTAAAAGATATAACTGGTGCAGGAACTGAAGTCGACCAACCATTCACATAGCTAAAGATTCGCTCAATTCATTGAGGAACAACCGGTTGGTTTTTTTAAAAAAAATTTTTTTTCAGACGAAGCCCATTTTCACTTGTCAGGGCATGTCAACAACCAAATTACCGCATTCGGGCTTTTGAAAATCCTAGAGCGATTGTTGAAAAGCCTTTGCATGCTCAACGTCTCACTGTATGGTGTGCTATGTGGTCTGGAGCTATGATTGGGCCGTTTTTTTTGAATGATAGTTACTCAATTTTGGCCTATTATTGACGACGGGGATATCACTGACATGTGGTTTCAACAGGACGGTGCCATATGTCACACAGCCAATGAAACGATCAATTTATTGCAAACCAAATTTCCCGATCGCATAATTTCAAGACTATAAGTAGTTAAGTGGCCAGCCAGATCGTGTGATTTAACACCGTTGGATAATTTTTTGTGGGGCTATGTCAAGGACAGAGTCTATGTGGAGCCAATCGAGTCGATTTTAGCATTATAACTCAAAATTCATAATGTTATTAACTAAACTGCCATTTTGCAAATGAAAGAATTGAAACAGCTTGAACTAAATTTTTTGTTTTAATTTGTTTTAGAAAACAAACTTCTTGTTGAAACGTCCTATATAAAAAAGCTTAAAGTAAAGTGGAAAATAAATGATTAAGCCTCTAGCAAAGGCCGCAAATAATGTGAAAATTTTAGATATTAAACATATAAAATGAAATAATAGTTAACATGTTTTTCATGGGGTGTTAAAATTAAATTAAGTTTTATAAACGTTTTATCGTGCTTCTACATATGTCATCTGAAATCTGGATCAAAGAACTTTCACTAATTTAAGGTTTTCAGAATCTATGTATGTATGTGTGTATTTATATGTTAAGAACTTAATATCCTCAGGTCAATTGTTTGAAATTCTGCACTTATGTTGAACGCCAGATAAAGTCAGTTAAAAAAGAATAAATTAACCTTTTATCTTCGGGACTAATACAGATTGAAATAAAATTTAAAACTTATATGAATTAAATAGAAATAAAAGAGCGCAGGTGGTTGGATAAAAACTGAATTTGTTACTTTGGTACTTTTTGACATTTAAATTTATTTTTATTTTGTATTCAGGGTACGTTTGGCCCTTAAACTTAAAAAAAAATGTTTCTGTTATAGAAAAACAATATATGAATGTTATCTCAAGAAAAAACACAACAAATATAATTACAAAAACAAAATCTTTTGTTTAATTAGCTGTTTATCGCCAAAGAGAAGTTTTACTATAGAATGGACTTTATTTAGTATTTTGAAAACATTTACCCGGCTAATTTTACAAACTTGAAAAAATAAAGTGCACTAAAACCGTTTCACATGAATGCGAAGGCACTTCTTTCGGCAGTTAACAATTAACCTTTTTTAAAAAAGTTTTCAAGTTTCTAACTAACTTGATTGCTGCTGCAAATATTTGCTGATTTTTCTCTTACCGTTGCGTTAGATTTGAAGTGTTATGGTATTTACAATTCAACTCAAGTTAGTTAAGTCACTATGTTTGTCATTCTTTGCGGATGTGGATGGATAATTTCATGAATGGATGGGCAAATGGATTGCAAGATAAATTTTATGTTCATGCCATTTGTAAGAGTGCGTGTTGTTTTATTTTTTGTTTTTGTTTTTTTTTTTGTTGCACTAATGCCAATTTGTTGTTTACGAACTGTCAATTGCTTTTGACACGATTTTGAATTTTTAAAATGTTTTGTTGTTGTGTGCACAAATCTCTACTGCTATTGTTTTGTATTTTTGTATGTTTTTTTTTGGTTTCTTTTTTACTTTTTTTTAGAATGCATCATTAGTTTGTTTCAGAAATATTCATGCAAAGTTTATATCAAATGAAATTAATGCAATTATTATTGGTATTTAGTACCTAGAAGTAAATTTGTTTTCCAGAAGAAAATAAAACAAAAAATTTCGATTAAGATGATTTTATTGCATTATGAAGAGAAAAGTTCGGCAATTATGAATTTAAAGTGATATCCGGCAAATGTCCACCACGACCACGCTGACAGATGTCGATTGTTCCATCAAAGTTTTTAACCACTTTTTGGCAAAATGATCATATTTCGTTAATAACATCGCGATTTTTGAGTTTTAAGACTCAAATCGATTCGATTTGCGCCGTATAGACTCGACTCTGTCTTTAACATAGCCCTACAAAAAAAAAAAAAAACCAGAGGTGTTATGCCACACGATCTGACTGACCACTTAACTGTTGGTTGTTATGAAATTATGCGATCGGGAAATTTGATTGAATAAATCGATCGTTTTTTTGGCTGTGTTATATGTGGTACCGTCCTCTTGAAACCACATGTCAGTGATATTCATGAGTTGTTAGCATATCGCGATAGCCCATCTAATACCAAGTTAGGGTAGAAAAACGTCTAGTTAAAAAACCCTGAATATAATTTATAGCCCTTAAACCTTGTTGTGCGATATGTTTATCCCCATATAATTTGGATTTGGCGACGTGTTCGCATACTGCACTGATCACCTGATCTACTGAAGTATATGCTTATATATTTATTAATGGAGGGGGGGGGGGGTGGCATTCTTCCCCTTGAGTTTTTAACATTGAGTATAGAAATGTCGTATATGCTTTTACTGAGCGATGTTCGACGAGGTATGACAATGCTATTGTCATTTTTGTTGGTATTTATTGGCGAGCACATACTAATAATTGAATCAGTAAACAAGAATTCTATATGTTTACGCTACTGGAAACATTTGTCTGCTGTTGTAGTCGAGTGCATTTCTTTATCTATATTAGATATTTGCGAAAGAGGCGTTCAATTGCGTAATCCAATTGGACTACTCCAATAGGTGCTAAAGTTGCATTAAATTTGATTATTTTGACAATGTTACAAGTTATGGTTAATGGTTAAAAAATACTACTAAAATAGCTAAACATTATTATATTTCAGGTCTGATTTATCGTTTTAAATTAATTATAATAGCCACATTGCCATATTCTGCTCTAACTGTTTGGGGCTTTATAATGAAACAAGTGGCAGAGCGTTACTGGAAATAGGACGAAGATATTGAAATACTATTTACATAATCATTTTTTGCAGGTGTTTATGGCATGTGAAGTATTTATATTGTTGCTTTGTTAATCTTATGTGCACCAAGCCACAAGCAGTAGCCTTGTTACAATGAAAAAAAGACGTCTTAATCTAGGGAAAAATCTGGCAATATTGTTACAACTGCTTTATTTTCATTAAGAGATTTTATAGAAGCAGTTATTTGTTTAAATTTAATCCCAGACTATTAACTATTTATTATTTTTTTATATAAAGGCAAATGTTCGAAATGTGCAAATCGTAGTGCAAAAAATTTTCAGTAAAATGTTTCTTCTCCGAACAATTATTTTGTCCTCAACAAATAGATGAGTAAACTTGATTTTAGACATGTCGTCCATGCCTTGCTATTAAATTTTCGTTGTTTATTAAACTATAAGTTTAAATATTTAAAAAAGTATTATTAAAGAATAAATCAAAGAGTTTTATACGAACACAAATTATTTTAATTGCAAATATTTTAGCTAATCCGGCTTATAAAGAATAATTAAGTTGATTAAGCAATTTTTTTTTATGTAAAACAACTCAGGGTATTTCAAGATAAATATTAATTAATAAATAAAAAAAAGCAACAAAACTTGAAATTTATTAATAAAATTAAAAAGCACGAATGTCATGCAAATAAGTAGACAACTTTGTGTTTTATAAGGCAAAAGAAAAACAAAACAAAAAAGACTAGAACTCACTTGTTGGCTTGAAAGCTTGTAAATAATTGACGTTAGTATTAGAGTACATACCTGAAATTAGATAAAAGAAAATATAGTTATTAGCTTTATCTCATTTTTATTTAATCTATCAATCGAAATTGTTTATATATATATTTTAAGAAGAAGAAACAACTTTAACTGTGAAACCAAAATTTAGTTTCATTCTTAAACGTTCATCTACCAAATATTTTCCAAAAGCTTTAATAATTCTGACAATTTATTTTTTGACATTCAAATTGTTATTTTACCTCGACCTAATAAATGTGCTGCATATAAAATATCCCGAAAATGATGAGCCTGCTGGTGTAACAGTGAAAAGGATTCAGCTAAATTAGCAGCCATTGCTGCAGCTCCTAGACCACCAACCAGTGGCGGCAATGCATTAGCGTTAGGAGGCGGAGGTGGAGGTGGCGTCGTATGTCGTTGTTGCTGCTGTTGCTGTGTAGTTAATCCATTTGTCGCAGCTGTTGCTGGTGGCAACGAATGTAGTAACGGGGATGGCGGTGTTAATGGTGCAACAGTAGGAGGCATTCCAATAACATTTTGTAAATTATCTTGTGATCTGCCTTGTGTTCCAAGGCTGTTGACCGACAATGTGGCAACATTTGAGGGTGGCAGAAAAGTTTTACTTTTATTACCAGGCAATGGTATGTGTTGTTGATGGTTATTGTTGGTGTTGCCGCCATTGTGATGTTGGTGCAAGTGATGCTGATGCTGCTGCTGCTGCTGCTGTCTGCTGTTTGTAGAGGATGAGAGAAGCATTTGTTTTGGTGACAATGTTGAATTGGAATGTGTTAACTGTGTTTCATCACATATGCTACTGCCAACACTTGAACATCGTTGCAAAAAATGTCGATGCTGTTGTTGTAATTGATGTGGACACAGTTGATTTGTTTTTGTTGTTGCTATTGTTGCTGTTGCTACTGCTGCTGCCGCTGCCGTTGGTCTAATAATAGGCAATGGTGCAATTGTATCTGTTGTAGTTGTTGGTGCAGTTTTTTCTGTACTTTGTAGAAATTTAACCATGTCTGTGGTATTTCTTTCTGTAGCTGTTGTTGTATTTGCACCTGTTATTCTCATTTTAGCTGTTTGTGTCGTTGGAGTTAATAATTTTATTTTGTTGTTGCTATAGTTGTAGTTGTTATTTATAATATTTTGGCAATGTTCACAGTTTTTCATGTTTACATTATTAACTTTTATCTGTTTATTTTTTATTATTTGTTTTTTTTAAATTTATTTATTCGGTTATATTTCAGTGTTAGTTGTTTTTTTATACATTGACATTTTTATATATGTATGTATACATATATTCGCAATTATAATTAATTATTAACGATATTTATTATATGATAAAAATATGGTTGTAGTTGCTTTTGTAACAAGGAAGTATGGTTTTAAGGCATCTTAGTTTAAAGAGTTCTTTTTTTTTTGTTTCAATAATTTAAAAAAATATTTGTTTTAATATTTTATTTACTTTTTCCTTTTTTTCTTTTGGTATTTGGCCACATTAATTTTGATTATTATTGTTTTTTGCTTGTTAGTTTTAAATTTAAGGTTTAGGACAATAAATTTAATATTTAATTTTTTCTATAATAGAGAAGAGAGTTTTTAAAATATTTAATTAAAACTTCGGAAGAAACATTCTTTACGCTGGCTAATTTAGCTTAAGATCATTTATTTTTGTTTCAAAGTTGAATTAAAAAAGAAAAAAAAAATATTTACAAATACTTGCGAACGGTTTTTAAAGAAAACACGAGAATTTAGAAGAACACAATGCAGCTCGTTAATTATTCTGACTAATGGCATCGAATTTAACTAATAAACTAAATCATATGTCTTGAAAACATAATGGAAACATTAAAATTTCAATCATCGACTGATCTTTAGATTCAATAGATTTATTTTCAGCGTTGTTGTTAAAAGTGAATAAGACAGACATTTTCAGGCTTAAAAAGTATATTGCAATAAATCAGAAAATAAAAACTTAAGCAATCTGCTGTTAAAAAAATAATTTGATCCAAGCAACCAACACTTATTTAAGTAAACTTGTTCTATTCGTACTGATGCGCCAGTGTTCGCACCTAAGCGCGGTTTGAAAATTATGTCTTCACATCGAAAGCGCTCGCCGTTTATATCGTACAAACAGCCAGACACGAGAGAAAAAATGACAATAGTGTTTCATGTACTGGTGGAAAAAATCCAAAAAACTTAATCCTTTAAGTAAAATTTGTACAACCATTTGTGCATATTAAGATGATGCTAGAGATTCAGATCATTCGAAGACTTGCCAAGTTGGTGTTAATTCTACGAGAAAAGTTAACTACGAGAAAAGTTTCTGTAAAATCTTTTTTTCACCAGCTGAAAAAAATGTGATTTAAAAGACTTTGATCATTCCAAAACAATTGTATTATGATTAGGATATAAAGTAGATAGTTGGAGTAAAAATAAACTGTCTCCAGGGGACATTGGGAACACAAAACTTTTGGTGACTCTGAAATCTATCATGAATATCTTGTGATTATATGCATTTTAATTATTAAAATAAGCAAGTATAAAAGCTATTAATTTTTGGCCTTTTCAACTTTTTAAAATATTTAAAAAATAATAAAAAATTAAATTTTAGGTTAATATTTTTTTTTAAAGCTTTTAGTTTCTAAATAATTTAAAGCGATTGACAGTCTAATAAAATTTTTGTGAGAATTTTTAAAATTTTTGCTATCAAGATTCCCAAATGCTACAAAAGTGAGAAAGAGCGGTTGTTTATCTGCCGGATTCTTCTATCTTTGGAACCGTAATAACTACACACTTGAAGAAATAATATAATAAAAAATAAAATTCAATGTTTGTTTGAGAAAGTCTAGTTTAATGTTAATTAATATTAAAGGGTGTTCGTATAGAAATATGATTTAAACATACATAGGCAGCCTTATCTTTTTAGGCGAATAATTAAAAATTTACACCGAAGATGTGTTTGCTATAATAACAAGTAAAAAAAATAATTTAAAACTGGCATGTTGTTGTTCCTTTAGAAATCCATATTATGACAGTTTAAATTTATAGAAACAAATTAAAAAAAGCTCAAGAATTTATAAATTTAAATTTACAAAATTTTTTGTTCAACAGTCTCCTATTTACAAATGTGAATTGACTCCCAACTTTTCAATAACCCAAATTAAAAGACACATTTTTAAATTCTATTACGTATTTGCTAAACAAGTTGTTTTGTTAAACTTTTGTTAAAATCAGTCATGGTTTTAAAACTAACAACCAAGTTTTAAAATTATACTTAACACATTGTATAATTAAATTAAATAATTTTCACTTGAAGTGGTTTGTTGTGTAATTTTTAATTAATTTAATTAGTTGCTTAATATATTAGCCATTTCCGTTCAATTTGTTACTCAAATTCAATAATAAAAAAAAAGAAAATTATAATAATAAAATTTATGAAAAACTATTTTATATAATATATTAAACACATTTTTTTGTGTTTAACAAACATATATTTTTGTTTATAGTTAAAACAAAAATTATTTATAAATATTATTTCCAAACATGGAAGGAAAAAGATCAAAAGGCAAAGTAAAAACTTTGGAATATTTCATTTGGATCTCAATATATTTATAAAATGTACAACAACAATTGAATTGTTTTTATTATTATTTGTTTTTTTTTTTTATTTAAAGTTACAATCATCATATGAAAAATTTATCATTTAAGTGCCTCATGTGGTCAATAAACAAGTAAATAATTTTTTTTAATTGTTTTTTAATTTAGAACAGATTAAATGAGAATATTTATTTAAATTTTTTTTTTATTATTTATTTATTTATTTTTTATTCATATCTATAATTATTCATCGTTTTTCAGTTCAGATGCACTTGAGTTCGTGCTTTGGCGAATAATTTTTTCTTTGCTCTACAAAAAGTAATCGAAAGATAATTTTCTGCTAAAATAATTGAAATAGGTTTCCTGACCTATGGCCGCCACGGTTGGCTTGGCCATAGTCTAATCTGTAGGTCCAAGTTTCGATGACTTTTTCCAACATTTGTAGCCGCATGTTGATTAATCGTTTCGGACTTATCGGCGTAAAGGAGCAAGTTCACATATCCCCACAAAAATAATTCTATCGGCGTAAAAACGCACGATCTTTAAGGCTAATTCACGGACTCAAGGCGTATATGCGGTTACCAAACGCTTCCTTCAATAAATCAATGCCGGCACGAGCTATCTGACATGTTGCGTACTCTTGCTGAAATCTCAGCTCTTGCAAAAAACTCTCTATAGCGGTCACCATTGACTGCAACATTATGGCCAGCATCATTTTTAAAGAAGTACGGGCCACTGATTCCACCAGCCCTTAAAACACACCACACAGTTAATTCCTTCGATCAACCGTCTCTCAACACACACACACATATATATATATTTGTCATTCGTATTTATTTGGTAATAGACCGAACCAGTTGGAGATGATTTCTAAAAGGCGGAACATGAACTAAACGCTCAATCACAATCTCGCGGCAATTTCCGAATGGGGTCGTGCGAATAGAGTCGATTTTAATGTCTGTAAGACGCAATGTCGTATGTTTACGCATAGACCTGTATTTAGAACCGATTAATATGGGTGATATGGGTATTATGGAATCAGAAGCTCTTGATGTTCTTGGTGTGAAAATTCAGTCTTATGTTCGATGGACTAAATACTTTTTTCAGGTTTCTAAAGAAGCTTTCATGTGACTGGGTTTTTTAAAACGGTGTAAAAGATACTTCACTCCATCCGATCTTCGTACTATTTATACTACCTATCTTCGTCCAAAGATGGAATACAACTCTCATGTATGGGCCGGCGCCCCAAAGTATATTTTGGAGTTGCTCGACGGAGTACAGGAGAGGGCCAAGAGGCTCATTGGGGACGGTAGGGTATCCAACTCTATTGATTTCCTAGAGCGTCGACGCAATGTAGGGTGTATTTCACTGTTTTATTGTTACTACAATGGTAAGTGCTCTAACGAAATTAGGGAACTTATTCCCGAAACTCGTACATTTTTTCGTTTGACTCGATTTCGTTGAGAGGGCATCCATTTATAGTCGATTGGTCAGTGAATCGCACTACGCGTTACAGGGAAAATACATTTTTTAGCAAAACAGTTCGTATGTGGAATAAACTTCCTTCAGAGGTCTTTCCTGTCACTTTCAATGTCGGAAAATTCAAATCGAATGTCCACAAGCTATACTGCCTCTTTCCTCTATCCCATAACCTATTTTCTTAGTTTTGGTACAATGCACTGCTTGAGTAGGGGTCATACCTTGAGTACTGGTCCGAGCGAAAAACCAAAAAAAAAAAAATATTTGAGTATTATCATCACTCCAAATACGCCAGTTTTGTTAATTGACGTATCCATTCAAAGACAAGTGAGCTTCATCGCCAAAAAAAAAAACAAAAAAATTGCTAGTGAAAGTTAGAATCAAAGACAATTTTGTTTTGGGTCCAATTTGCACAATTTGGTAGCGCTGTTCTAGTGTCGTACTGAAATAAGAAACGTATTGGTCAACTTAGTTTTATAGCACTAAAAAAAATCCAGTTTTTGTTTTTGATTTTTGATACTGAGCGTGTGTTACCACATCGTTGTTTAGACCTTGAAAATACTTGTGGCTAATGGCAAGGCGTCTAATCTGTCTAAGTCATATGAAGGCAGATTATATAGCTAGATTTCATATAGTCTGCACGACTTTATTTCAATACTGCGCAAGATAAACTAGCAAAATCTGGTAAAACCAACTATTCCTCTAGTGTTCTAAGATATTGTTTAACTATAGATTTTAGAATGTACTAACGGAAGCTTTAGTTAATTAATTTACTTTAATTTTACTATTTTATTAACTTTTATCTCAAAATTGATCGATCTTTAACATTTTTATTATAAAATTTTTGATTTTCACTTACGCAAAACATTACAATGAAAGAGTTTCGATTCAAATTGTGCTTTTTAATCTCATCATTAAATATGCTTCGAAGGTGTTATATATCACAAACAGAACAAAATAAAAATACTTTTTTTGTCACAAAAGTACTCTTTTATTTGTACTTTAAGTACAATTTTGAAAAAAGTTTTTCATGCCAAATAAACTATTACGCAAAAAAATGTTGCTTTTAAATGTCAGAATAGTTTATTTTACTTATCGCTAAAAAAAATATTGGATGTTAAAAAATACAAATAAACAAACATATACTAAATGTTAAAAAGTTATAAAAAAATTTATGTAAAATAACTAAAGTTTAAAAATAGTTTTGGCAAACTGTTATTTCCGTTTATTCTCACAGCTGGATTAGGAAGGAAATATTTGTATTGTCAGGATGCTAAATGTGGCAGTAATCGAAAAAAATAGTAAAAAAATTGCTAACAATAGTTAAAAACAATTAAATGTAAAAGTGTTTGAAGCGTTATTAATGGAAATAGAATAAAAGTAATTTTTATCTACAAAATAATTAATGTCACAATATAAAAATAATTAAAGTTTATTCAACAAAATTAAAAAAAAAAATTTCTAGAAGTGACGGTTAAATTATTTCATTGTCCATGAGCCCTCAATAACTTGATCATTTGAAATATTATAATGGGATTGTGAAAGTCATAAATTCCCAGCCGGTTGTTCCTGAATTAATTGAGCGAATCTACGGCGATGTGAATGGTCGATCGGCTTTAATTTCCGCACCAGTTGAACCTTGTAAGGCTTCAAAATCAAATCCTTAAGCAAAATTCGTCAAGTGTTGGTTTTGGATAACCTCAATTGTTGAGCACGTCGAGGAATTGACGTAGCTCACGGCTATCATGTTTTCAGTTGAACCACCCGGTCAAACATGCGCTGGTGTTAGCACATTTTATATTCGAGCCAGTCGACTAAAATTTAACGTTCAAATTCTTAATAGCGGTCTAAAAAGGACGATTATGTTGTCCGAAAATATAACGAATTTTACGAAATGTAACTTTAACACAACCATAATTCATCTAATGGATTTTCGTGCAAAATTGAACAACAACAATTGCCAATGCATCTGCTATGAAAACGTCAAAAAACTAAATGTCAAAACTATCAATTAGAAAGGAAACTTCTTGTTGAAAAACCCGACACATGCCAAGCTATTTATTATTTGGAGTTGCCATATTTTTTCTGTTCAAATAATTTCACATATAATTTCAAATAATTTCTTTAGAGTATTTTCAGCTAAAAATTAGAGCAGCTATCATGATAAAATTGCATTTATGCAAGGTTTTCGATTGCTAACTAAACACACTTCATTTTTCCTTGTCTTTTTGAAGTTGCCACTACGTTCGATATTCATTGACGGCTTTTGCTGTGGTCTAAATAAAACAAGTTAATTAACAGGCAAGTTGTGAACACAACTATTTGTACGAGTATAAATCTTTGTATTTGTTAAAAAGTTTAAGACTGATTTTATTATATTTTCCTATTGTACCAATAACAATTCCGATTTAGAAAAATTCCATAAATAATCACAAAAGAACTATTTATTTAGTTAAAACTATAAAAATTGTTCAAAGAAAAATTCATTTGAAAAAAAAATTTTATAAAATAATATTAAGCTTCATATTGTTTAAGCTGATTAAGTTGACAGCATAGCATCTCTTAAAATATTCTACAAAGATTTTGAATGTCATTCCTATCAAAAGAAAAATTTATTCAATAAAACTGTGTGGGTTTTTGTCAGTTGCTGTCTTTTTAACTGAAAAAAAGAAAAATAATACAAAGTCTTTTTTTTTACTATGCAACAAAATGAAACTTAATTTAAAAGTATAAAAAAAAGACATGTAAAATTTAAACAAAAATCATTTATTTAAAAAAAAAAGATTTAAGTTTTTTAAGTGTCTTTTCTTCAACTTTAAGTCATGAATGCAATAAAATTTACCGACAAAAGCTTTTTAAAGTTAAGTAAGCATCAGTAAGAAGTCTTAAGATTTTTTGTTGACTATTTTACAAAGTATAGAAAAAACGATGTCTAAAGAAATTTTTTTAAAAGAAAATCTATTTAAAGTTTTATAACAAAAAAAAACAGCAAAAATTTAAAGCCCGAAAGAACTACCAACACTTTTTATTTGTTGTTGTAAAGATCTTTTGTAATCGTTGTATGTTGAAGATAGTTATGTTGCCGACAACTGATGCGGTTATAATATTTTAATAGTGTAAAAGTGTAAACATGGGCATATGCGCATGTGCAGCTAACAATCCAGCTAGTCACTCACTCACTCATTCACTAACTTGCTAAAACAACACCAAATACATTGCTTAATTAACTGCAGGTTTTCTGTGACTCTACCACATTATTTTAACTTAATAAGGCAGTAAAAATGAATTTGTTTAATACACAGTTTAATTAGCAGGAGATGTTATTTGTTTTAAGTAAAAATGGTCCATAAGGAGCAATTTGAAGCTTCATAACAATTTTGAAAAGCTGTCGGCTTTTAATTTAGGCTTTTTCTTTTCTTTTATTTATCTCTTTATGTCTTTTTAAAATATCTTGCATTTAGTTGACTTTCTTGCTAATTTAATAACCGGTGTTGGCGAAAAATGCTGAAGTAAACGAATGCAATTGTAAGATGAATTTTATTTATTTTTTTAACTATAAACGAATGGTATAGAGATGCAAAAAAATGGACAGGATTTGCATTTTCTATAGCTTTTTCTTATATTTTTTTTGTACTCATTTATATTGTTGTCTTTATCCTTCATTTAAATTCTATTTTACAGTTTCAAGCTATTTACAATAGAAAAATTTATTGGTAATATTTTGTAAATGCTAAATTAAAGTATAAATATTTCTCTTGTAACGAATGATAAATTTAAAAAATAAAGCAAAGTATAAAAAATATTATCTTATATGTTCACATAGACTTTTATTTAAATTTTTAAAGGCAATTAAAAAAAGCACGTCTTAAAAATCATTTTGTGAAATTTCGCTCAAAAGTTACCCTGTTCAAGCTTGCGAAAATTGTTAAGCAACTTTATTTATTCCGCCTAAAAATTTGACGACAAGTTAATATTGGTAATACAACGTGTTTGACAGGATTCATACAAATTACTCTTAGACAGTGAAAGTTAACAAAGCATTTTTAGCCGTTATATCAATAGTTAAAAAATTATAAATAAGTCAACAAATGTATTTATATACGGGTATGTTCATACATTTTTTATAGAATTTCTTTTGTTGCTAAGTTCTGTGTTGATTTGACTTTAATTAAGTTTTGTTGTAGTTGCATTGTTTTGCTGCTGTTTAAGTTAACCCACCAAGTATGGAATTAAATTATGCTGGGTATGGGACTCCGTCTTGTCCTATCTAATGAAAGGATTGACGGCATCCGACGAACGAGAGAAAGATGTAGGCGAGAGAGTAGGGAAAGACTTGTGCGTCAATCTTTTTCCTTTTTCGTGGAAGTGGACGGAATATTGTTTATCACAACTTCTTCATCACTTAGCAAAACTTTTAATATTTCAACAGCAGTTTATCAAAGTTAGGTAAAGTGAATAGAAGAAGATATTTTGTACCACCCTATTTCGAAGTATTGAAGACTATGTGGTGTCAAATGACACCAAATAGACATTTCAAATTTAAAATACCACGTTTTTATCTTATTGTAATACTACGATTTTATCACAATACTAGCTGACCCGGCAAACGTTGTTTTGCAATAGTAATAACGAAAAAATTGGATTTACTTAATTTTAATTAATCTTTCGTGTAGAGAGTACCTTAAAAGTGCTATGTTATGTTATAGTTCGACTTGTAATAGAAGTTAAATGTTCCCAGATTGAAATATGCCATAAATGTTGTTGATTTGTGGAAAAATCGTAATTTCAATGCAATTCTGCCGAACCACGTTTTTCAAGAATTTTCCGAGTTTTCCACTAAGAGTTTTCTATTTTACAATTCGAAAAGCTACAATGGAACAATTGCACACAAAATTCCATACTAAAAATTTATTTTCTATTTTTCCAATTTCCCGGCTTTCCCGTACGGTTTTTCCAAAATTTTCTTTCGTACTAACATTCTCCTGGCAATTACGAACCACTGAAGAAAAATCGGCCCAGCCGTTCTAGAGTTATGGAACGACAATAAAATGTACACTTCTTTTTATATATATAGATTAGTCAAACGAATAATGAGCAGATGCAAAAGGAATTTAATTTTTTCAATGTAGTTCTGTTAATAAGGTTCTTAGTTTCTGGCCATTACTGATTAACATAAAAATATATTACCTTGAAATGTTGCAAAAGAAAAACATATATGAACCACTTGTTAACAAGACAGCTTTCCTACAGTAAAACATGAGATTTTAAAAATCGTTCTGTACTTTTTCCCATGCTTCGTTTAAGCATAAGGATTCAGCACGTCGACTACTAAGCATATATCAATATTGAAAATATAAATTTCTCACTGATAGCAATTTGCAATTATTCTTAAATATTTGATGGCGATCTTATTTGCAAGTATTTTTTGACAGCTGGTAGTAGTATTCATTATTTAACTGTGGAAGTAAAATCTCTAAGACCCTTTAAAATATAGAAATTCTAGCGTGCCCGTAACTGTTTTACAAGTCATTTGTTCGCCAAAAAATTCAATCATTCAAGAAATTTAACCAGAAAGAACACAATTTTTTTTCGTTTTAATGTTTTTTTAATAATTTTATCTTTTTCATAATTCAATATTTTTGTGTGCTTATATAATCTGTCTTATTCCATTGCAATGCTTTTACATATACGGCATCGATTGAATCGCGGTGTAGACAAACAAAGTAGTTGGTTTATTAACACGTGAACATGAAACATATAATTGACCGTGCGAAAAAGAGGGATCATTGCAAAAGCAACACGTATGGGGAACTGAAGCCGTTTAAAATGAAACGGCAAATCTGGAGGAATCATAGAAATGCGTTATGTCAACACATCCTCTCCCTTATATTTTCCTTTTAAAATTTTTGCTTCAATCACTTTTTTCATGACTTTTTTGACTACTAAACGTGTCCCATTGTAAAGTCGTGGCTGGCAGATATTTCTAAGCAAAGTAATTGTTACACCAAAATTCACTTGTAGGAGGCGGGGCGGTAGTGCCCAAGCGAGCAAAGTGAGTTTTAAAATCTTACTGGATAATTTACAACATCGTCTTGATTGGTAACAGAGGCAGGTAAAAATTTCCCCGGGAATGTCAGTCAAAATTCTCACATTGATATCCTAAACATCTGCATTTTTCGCAGCTAAGATAGCTCTTTCCCCCAACCAATCATGGTTTCTAAAATTTTGTGCAATACCGGGAAATGCGTTTGTGACCAATTCTTGTTTTGATTGTGCAAAGTGGCAAAAATTATTTGGAAGCGTAATCATTTTTGTGGTGGGGTCAATTGGAATGGCGGCATTCCCAATATCTAACAATTGCTTTGAAAAACGTTCGGTTGATGGATCAGTTTGGTATTGAACACGCAAATTACACACACACACACACACACACACACACAAAAAGCAACAGAATGTGGAAAACAAAATTCTCTATTTGTTTGCACATTCACTTGCTATGAACATGAGCATATTTCGATTTGTATTGCCGTACAAACGAAAACACACATTTGATACAAAACATTGAGTCGAAGTATTCAATGGAAAAAAAATTTTGATTTTTTGAGTTTTTGAAAAATTTGTCTTGTTTCAAACACGCACTGTGAACACACTATTGCTTTTAATCACTGCACGGATATTGAGTTTTAAGGCTGAAATCGATTCGATTAGCTTCATATAGATTCTATCCTTAACATAATACAGTGGTGTTAAATCGCACGATGTGCTTATTATAGTTGCAGAATTACGGGGCTGCAGACGAACAGTCGTTTTAGCGTTTTTAACCTTTAGGAACGGAACCATAAACACTAACGAAACATGGTGGAGTGACTATCAAATATTTTTGAAATAAATTATCGTCTGAATCAAATTGTCACATAATGATAGCAGAGGAGAAGTAGAAATTGACTTTTGTGCCAGGGCTTAGAAAAGTTTCAGAAGCGACGTAATAACATCTTAGCGTAGAGAAATTTGTTTATATAAATTTATATAATGCTGGTCACTTTACAAAAGAAAGAGAACAAAATTTGGGATTTATTTTAATTCTAGTCTCTTTAAATTTTTTACACCCTAGACTCGTTGAATATGTACTAAGCAGACGACAGTTAAACATTATGATTCAATTAGATTCTCCTGGCCATTCATTAAAACTTATAACAGCACTACTCATAAAGAGCTATAACTGGTTACAAAGTAATCGAAAAAAATTCTACTTTTTACAGTCGTAGATTCTTTTAAAACCAAAGATGCTCGCCATTAACATATAGAAAGCTTCTATCATAAAACCATTAACTAAATGAAATGTTTTTTTAAAGAATTTTTCCACATAATTCAAAAGGATAGCAAACAAAGAATAAATAATAAAAAAAAATATAAGAAACTAGTTAATACAATATTCAACATGCAATAAATTAATAATTATGGCCACAAGTCAAGCACTGCGTGCTGCAATGTGATGATAATTACTGCTAAGGGATGGATAGGAGGAGGAAAGGCATAAGTCGCGTTTTTTTAAAACACCATATAAAACAATTTAAACGATTTAAAATAAATTTTAAACTTTTACACTTCTATACTTGTTTGGGAGGCAGCCAATTAAGACACGCAACATTTGAGTGGAAATTTATGTTCTTTAAGGAAAGTTTTGTAATCAAAGGGCGATCAAAAATATGCAGGTGTCTTATGAAACTAGGCAAAGAAAAAAGCACTTTTATAATTTAAATAGTAGCTAATGATAATTTGTAATTGAGCATAAGAATGTTTTAATAAGCAAAATGAAAAATATTTTAAATTGCAATTGTCATTACAACAGGCTCTACTTGATGCTATTTTCATAACCCTTTTTAGGAAAAGACTTTTTAAGAATAAGTTTTTTTTATATATTTTAAAGAGAACAGGTTAAGTTAAACAGGATTCGACATAAATGTGAAGAAAATTTTTTCTCTGTATTTAAGGTAAAAAGAAGGCAAAAACATTATTTGCATTTTAAAAATTTACGCATGAAATTTATTTTGTGATTTCAAATATTTTTGTAATTTTTTCACATCAATTAGCGCTTAAATCATTAATTTTTAATTTGCAATTTTCATGTTATTGATATTTAAAAAAAAAAAATAAATTCTTAACTTAAGCAACATAGTAAATCAATTAGGTTCCTTGCACAACGACATAAAAATTTATTTAATTAAGATTCGCACAACTTATACATTGCGCGTGTACATGTTTTATCCTGTTTTTGTTTTGCATTAAATAACTGCTAAAAATTGAAATTAAAAATGATATGTAAGTCCCATTGAAGTGAATAAAATAAGTGCTTGTTATAGAAATAACAGGCCGTAATGAATGTCATACATTAAACCACACTTATTGGTTAATAAATATGTACGCATATCAACACAATTGCTTGCGTTAATGAACGCAGTGACATTTTTTATTATGAAGCATAAGCCACTGATAGGACACATTTATGTTGTTAATACGGTCAAACTTTATTTCCACATTTTGCAAAACAAAATGTACTTTTCACGTTATTTAACTTAAATTACTTTAATTAACTGAATTAAGAATTGGAACTAAAAAACACAGCAAATTAAAATAAATTTTAATCCATACCAGGCCAAAAACACAACTAAACAAGTCAGCTATAACCTACACAATATATAAAAAATATAAAAAAAATTTAAGGAGTAAAACAATTTCGAAGCATTGAAAACTCAGCTTTAAATCATATTTATTAACGGTATTTAAGGATAAATCGCATAATCTGGCAATGCTACAAATAAAAATAGAATAAAGAGAATTCCTACGTTTGAAAAGGGGAAAATTATAACATCCTTGCACATACATATAACGCTCTTATCATTGCGAACATTTTAAATCAATTTTGTTTTCTTTTTTGTTTCTTCAATGTCCGTCCTGACGTTTTGTTTATTTTTTATTTTTCTTTATTTTTTTTTGCTTTATGTCATTATCATTAGCATGTTCGTTCGTAATAGCTGTGTATTATGGATTAGTTTTTTTTTATCACGGGTAAAGGTAATATTCTTTTTACGTCATCACATTTTCTTATCTTTACATCAGATAAAGCTGCAAAATTCTTATTCTTGTCATAGTTTTTGGTTTCTATTTATTTTTTTTGTAAATTCTACCCTGTAAATGAAATAAGTCATTGAAATTTAAAAACAAATACATATGATTATGGCAGTATGTGTTTTCCTGTTTTTCATATGGTATCCCCCTCAAATTAATTTACTATAATTTTTTATTACTTTATTATTTTTTTGCTTTTCCTTGTTAACACACCACACGTTCATTTGTATGTTACGGCAGCGACAACAAGGGGGGGAGCGTGTAATTCTCTGTTTGCAATCGTATAAAAAATATTGTAGGAAATCGTATATAGTTTTTGCTCATTAATCCTGATTTTAATAATTTATTTAATCGTGGCGAGACAATAAAAATCGTCATGATTAAAATCTAGAAAATGTTTTAGAATAACGTTTGTGTAAAAGGAAATGTTTGTGTTGAAAACAAATTTTAGATTTTAAATGATTCGCAGCAAGTTCTATTAAGAAATACGGAAATACCTTTACTTTACAATTGCCAAATAGAAAAAGTGAGGTAGAAAATTTTAAAAAATAAAAAAATTAAAAATAATTGGATATAAATATTTTTTTATAATTTTATCTTAAATAATCTTAAGAAAATATAAACACGACCTCAAAAACAAGGATTTAGTTTTTTCAGGAATAAAAAAGGCTAAAATATTGTTATAGTAGGATTTACTCACTACCTCTATTCCTCTTCGATATATTATATAAAAAAAAGGGAAGTAGCCAGAACAGTGAAAATTATGCAGAGTAAAAGCCACTAGGCCACAATTTAACGCTGCTCTGGCCGCTCCTAGTAGCGACTGTACTGGCCACAAACCGGGCTGGGTAAAAATCACCACACCAGTTTGTTACCTCACCCGTGGTACTACGGCCAGCACCACGGGAGAAATACCCAGAACACCGAAAATTGTGCGGAGTAAAAACCGCTAGACTACAATTTAACGTTCCTCTGGTCACTCCCAGCAGCGACTGTAGGCACAAACCCGACTGGGTAAAAACCACCGCACCAGTTTATGACCTCACAGTATTTGCCGAAATATTTTCGGGCAATACGCTCCTATCAAAATATTACCTGTTATCTGTCGGCCGACTGCGCATCTACTCACTCTTTGTTCAGAGTGTGATTTGTTTTACATCCGCGCCTGACTATATAGTCTTAATCAGATGGTGGACAAACCACTTTGTATAAATTGGAACGTTATACAAACGTCCTAGATAGCCGAAGACATAATTCTAAGCAACAGATACCACCTAGTTGCAACTTGAATAATTCCAGGGCAGGTCTGCAAACTATAACACCTTGCTAAAGAGTTGGAGACTTTCTAACTCCTTGTCCAGAACACATATCAAGCATGCTCACTGGACTGGATCATTCACCATGCGTGTCATTATCAGCGAAATGATCCTGTCCACCATAGAAAACCATAGGATATGGGGCCGCAAAACCACAACCACCACGATGCTCCCATATAGGGGCCAACACCAATGATCAACCAGAAAACTATTATAAGTCTAAAGAGACAAATAATGAACTCTGCGAGCTCACTGATCCCCGTGGAAATAAAGTGGAGTTTCCAGTTGACCACCTGCCTGTCTTCAGGGGACTGGGCTCCCTTTATACCCCAGTTGCACTGAGTCTAGATAGTGGAATATTCTATAAAGACCATATTTATATGCCCCTGGGGGGCCACTCTTTGTTCACTAAGTTCTTCTTTATGTACCCATTGCCACACACACGTACATATACACCATCTTCACAGCTGGCGGCTGTGTTCATTATCAGCCGCCAGTTGCACCATCACGTTAAAATGGCGCTGCCCAGCTAGCTGCCGTTAAAGTTTAAAATGTAAAATACAAAACCAGAGTAGCGAAGTGTTCACTCACTGTTCATACATATGTGAATATGTACATTTCATTTTTTAGCCGCTTCTTCTCATACATGTGTGAGAGACTACAAAATATTTTGTGTTTTCTCATTTGTGAATGCGAAGATTTATTTTTTTCTTTCTATTCATAAGTGAAAAAATTAGAAACACACAAGTGTTCAATTTTGAATATTTACAATTTTGATAATTTTTCAGAAATGAAAACATAGTAAAAATATGTGCTATAAGCATTCGCGTACATGAACACACATATTTGGTAATGTGCAATTGTCGGCGTATGTAAAAAAAAAATGTTTTTTTTTATATTTCTTTTAGAATATATTGCAAAATTGTATTTTGAATTAATATATACCCATGTGTTTTTACGGTAAACTGCGATCGTAGGTAGAAAATTATTTCACGTTCATTTATGAGAAATTTTATAAAATTTCAACGTTCATATATGAACATATACATTTATGAAAAAGAACATTAATGAGAAGAAGCTAATTTATCATTCATCAGATATGAATAAGACTAATAATTCTTGTTGTTCGCATTCATGTATGAACATAAGTAGAACATTTTTTGTTGTTCGTTTATGAGCGTGAAAAATAAATATAAAATTTTAGATTTCTCATTTATGAAAAATATCATGAATGTTGATTTTTGAATGTTCATAAATGAAAAATTCTGAACCCTGTACAAAACCATAAAAATAAATAAAATAATAATTCATTTGACTTTGCCTGTATCGCTAAAAACGAGCATCGCAACTTTGAGCGTTATATGATAAAATAATTCAATTAAATTTTTCATTAAAGAAATTAGCATATTAAACCTATTGGCTTTAATGTTATTCGATCATCATTAAGTCATAAACTATACTTTTTTTTATAAATACAAAGCCGTATGCAAGACATTTTAACGGGGATACATAGGACACATATTGCATATACCGCACAGATAGTGTGAGCAAGTTACCCAAACAATCTATAAAAACCGAAGATGAACAAAGAGCAACAAACAATTTAACAGTTAAATAACAAAATATATGTTTAAGCTTAATGTCGGTAATATCGGCTTTTTAAACGCATTTTCTACCTTCGGTGAAGTGAATGAACAAAAAGAAAACAAAAACAAAATAAAAGGCATCTCCACATTACGAATCATTTTTAGTATGCTCACGTTTTTCTTTTTGTCCGAAATACATTGGTTATGAATGAAAAAAAGAACGTCTGGTTGTGTTTGTTGTTATTAAAATTTCTTTATAGAGTGTGCTTTGTGAACATCATACAGTTTTTAACGCTACATGCTTCGCATAGTCGCTGTTTGATTTCACGGCTTGATACACAATGTTAAACTTAATTTAAATGATATTTAATGGAGCAACAAGCAACTTTAACTTTTGGCCAAAATACGAAACATAAAGAAACAATACTAACAAAATTACCAACCAGCTAAAAAAGACAACATGTCTTTAGCTTATTTTCCCATCAATATAAAACAAGGAATATAAAATATAAATAACAAACAGCTAAAGTAAAAGCAAAAAAAAAAAAAACATTAATAAAGTGTTAAAGCGATGAGAAAAAAAAATAACAGTACACGAAAATGAAATGTTTAAAATGTTTAAAAATTTATTTGCACGAGAAAAAGTTAAGTGCATTTGAAAGACAGGGGTAAAGAAAATATTTAATAAAATGTTTTCACTTCCATTGACGTCAATTGAGTTAAGCTCATAACATTGCTTCTTCAAATTTGGCCATATATTTATAATCTATTGCTTATGACGTTTTTCTTTAAATTCTTCTATATTCTAAAATGTATTTTAAATGCTTTGAAAAAACTTACAGACAAGTAAATTGCACCACTGCCTCGTTTCTGTAAATAAGAGAGAAATTCCTCACATACAAATATTTGAGTTCTAAGGTAGAATTTTCTAGTTTTTGTTTTAAAAATTAAAAATTTAACCGTTTATGAATTATTCTAACTCTTCCTACAATATATAACACACAAAATGTGTTAAATTATACCAACAAGGCACTGTATGACTTTAATTTTCGGGGGAAAATCAATAAGCGTAAAATAGAGAAATTAGTAAAATTCAAAAGACGACAGAACCTTCTACTCTAAAAACAAAACGCCTTTGGGTAATCAAAAACAAGTGAGATGGAATCAGTGGTGGTAATATTTTATTTCGTAATAAATTTAAATATGGTCGTATATCGACAAAAGATACCGGCTTTCAGTAAGGGCATTTATTTCAAAAATCATCAATAAATTTTACGGCAAAAGTTTGTGTAAGCGACGAGTTAAAAGTTTTAATCTTATTTAGTAATAAGTAGTAGTCTCTATTTACATAAAATGAAGAGAGAAAAGATATCGACAATATGGATGTCGAGATATCTCAAAATCAAAAATAACCTTTAACGTTTGATTAATTTCTGATAAATTCTTGTATAAAATTTTTCATTTACTTTGCTTTTAAAGCATTTTTTTCACTTTTAAATGACGAGAAACATTTAACAAAATGGGAAATTGTGAGACTGTTAAAGGTAATAAATTGTGGTATTCGAAATATTTCTATTTTAATTCCTTCTGCTTTTATTCTTGTTGTTTTTAAATGTTGCAAAAATAAGTATAAAAAATATTAAAGTACCTAAAGCCTGGAGATATGTGGACATTCAATAAACATTAACGAGAAAAAGGAGAATTGGGAAATGAACACGAACACCACACATTTTAATACATCACCTCTTTTGTTTTCACAAATTTAAAAGCAATCTACATATAATAGTATTCAAATTAAACCGGTTATATTAAACCTTACAGTTTATATTGTGTTTTATTATCACTATAGAATTAAGAATGGTTTAACAAAAATTAAGAAATATCGATAAAAGCAGCTGCAACTAATAAATACTGTAATATTGAAGCTGATTCTGTGGTCTCAAGGCAATATTTTTATTTTTTTGAAAATTTCTGTAGCATTAAACTCTAGACGAAGAGTAGTAACTGATATAATAACAAGGAGCACATTATATTCTCCTTAACAATATATGGTAGCGATATATATAACAATATTTTATTCACTATAAACAAGTTTTTTTTGCTAATATATAATATAGCTTGTTTAGTAGCCTAAAAAACTTTTACTAAAGTTCTTAATACAATGCGTGATTTGATTTACATCTGCACCGACTATATAGTCATAATCAGATGGTGGTCAAACCACTTGGTTGATTGGACATCACCCACGCCCTAGAAGGCCTTCGGATACGTATATCCTCCAGTCACTCCTAGTAGCAATTTAGAAAGTCCGGAGTAGGCCGTGCCCTCACTCCTTGCTGAGGAGTTGGAGACTTTCCAACTCCTGGTCCAGAACGCATGAAGCTCTTATTTATCAAGAACACGCCAGCATTCATACTTACTGGACCTGAACCATTCATTGTGTTAATTTGAATGGTCCGACCCACAAACTCTCACGAGGGTCCGAAACCACAACCACCACGATACTCCCATATAGGGGCTAACCTCAATAACCAGTCAGAGCACATCATTGTCTAAAGAGAACAAATAGTGTACTCTGGGGCAACTGATTTCCCGTGGAAATATGTGGATTGTCCAGGTGACTCCTACTAGCCTTTAAGGGGCCTGGGCTTCCTTTAGTTCTTAATACAGTTAAATATTATAATTATTTTAAAATAATATACCATTTATTACAAAGAGCAAATACAAAACGTTCCATGTTGTGAATAGACTTCGCCTAATAATCGTAATTGCGATTGATTATGAGTTATTTTTCGTATTATAATTTCTTAAATCAAAGTATGCTGACGACGGATATGAAGTAATCCGTCTTTTTAAAATAATTTTTTTAACATATTTAGAAATTAACATTTACGGAGTAAAATTATTAATTTGGTTATAAAGCTGAAATACTTTAATTAATAATTAATTTGAAAAATTGAAAACGTTAAAGTAATTAATAAACATATTATGTTTAGTTTGTTCTTAAAAAAACAATAACAAATTTTGTTCGGCTTAAAAAATATTTTTCCATTGGCGGTAGCTTTCGGCCAATTCTAAAATGCTAAGTAGAGGTGAATAAGTTGTTATTTCACCACTAACAAATTGTGAGTGTTGTAGATTGCTTCTAGAAAAATTGTCAAAGCTTTTAAGTCGCCATTAAAATAAGAAAATATCATCAAAAAATCGCCAATATATTAAAATGTTAAACATTATGATAGCATGATATGTATTCTTTTAATTTTGAATATAGTTAGTTATCTTTGATGACTTTTAATTCAAATTTTTGTAAAATAAATAACAATTAATTTTCAAATAATCTTTAAGAAATAAAATTTTAAAATCTCCAAGAAATTTCAAATTTTACTGTTATCTGCCTTAACTTTGCTAACAATTCGTTAGGTATATCATTTAGAGTGACGTGAGTGAGTGAGTGATAAATTAACAGATTTATAAAATATATATGAGTATATCTCGAATATGTTGAAATTGAAAATATTTTCCTCTCAGCTTAAAACTCATATTAGACGCTCTGATGATTAATTTTTTTAGAAACTGAAATAAAGTTCTTTTTTTTACATAAAGACTTTGTTTTGAATATAAGATGAAGTTATTAGTCCAAAATGAAATATTAATTTAGGGGAGAGCCTAACTCAATATAAAATACTTTTATAGCTTAAGACTTAATTTAACATAGAGGAAACTTTTTTACACATTTTTTAATTTAAGAAAGATCGTTTGTTTCATTGAAAAGATTATAAAAAAATAAAACAAGTAAATTTTAAAAATTTTAAATTTTTACAAAAATCACCTAAATGATATTGAAACGTCACTCGCAACAACCTTGATTGGGTTTAAATAGCTTAAAACAAAATTTGGATACTAATGCCGAGAAACCACGATGCTGGGTCAGTAGTGCTAGTTGAAGGGGAAGGTCATAAGTTCAACTTCCATCGGCACCATATGATGACAGAAAAATCAAAAAACCTCAGTACAAACCTAGTGAACTTTAGAAGACGAAATGAAGCCAATTATTTTAAGTAGCCGTGAAAATAAGTTTGTGTTAGTGCCTGTTCTGATGCAATAGGTCAGAATCTTGTTATTAGAGAACATCAAATAATTACTGATAAATAATGGCAACTGCGTGGTAAAGTAAGAAAATTGCACCCGCGGTAGATGAGTTAACAAAGGCGTTTTAATATTAGAACCGCTGATGAGATAATCAAAAGATAGAGCCTTGTTAAGCGATACAAATAACATCATAACAACAGTGTGTGATAGCAATGGGGAATTTTTATAAGAAATTATTTGGAAAACAGCACAGGATATTGTTAATTAAATTCTCTACCGGTGACATAGTGTTTCAGTCACTATTTGGAATTTATTCTTTCAAAGCAAATTCCATTTGGCTTTTTAACTTTAATATTTCCAAAATGATCATTAAATTTTTCTTTACTCAAAATTAACTTCTGATTCGACAAATAAGGGGCTTATTAAGTTATTGTTACAAAAATCATATCAAACTCATTATACTCTCAAACAAAAGCCTTAAAAGAAGATAAAATATTACATTATTTTTGTTTTTTGTTGTGTGTGTGTGGTATGTTTAAGGTCTTTAAAATTGTCTTGTTGTTGTTGTTATTGTTGTTAGTTATTTCTTTTTAAGTTGATCATGTTTCACTTAAGGGGATTTTGTTGTTGGTCTAAATAAAGAGGTGTGTAAAAACAAAGTAAAAATTGGTAGTAAATTCATGTTAAACGGCTTAAAAACGATTGATCTTTTTTTTCCTTCTTGTTTATCTTGGATGGAAGTGAGTGTGTGCCCTGATGGTGTATAATTTCTTGTTGTATTGATATAACAAAAATTAGCCGCCTGTTAAAGTTTATGTATTTTTTTTATTGTTGTTGGATGTATTTTATTCCTAACAAATAATATGAAGGGGCAACTTGGCTGGTGGCATTTCTTTCTTGTTACTATTGTTGTTGCTTAAAATAAACCGTGGCAATTGAATATTTATTTTCAGTCATTAATTTAAACTTTTTTTTTGTTTTTTATTTAATGCTTTTTGTTGGTATTGTTTCTTTTTGTTTTATCATTTCAGTTATTTAGCAATAAAGTCAGAACCACACACACACACACACACTTACGCGAATACCGATATTTACTGATGGAATTTCCTATTGACTGGTAAAACTGTTTGTTGCTTCGTTGTGCCCATTGTTTTGCTGTTATGCAGTACAATCTTTGTGTTGTATTCCGTATTAAAATAAGCCAAACAATCTTTTTTTTTTGTTTTTGTTTTATTTTCAACTTTTTTACGGTATGGCATTTTAGTTATGTACACAATGCTAAATATATGTTTTAACTTTAAAAGCTTAATGAATGATTTATTGATGAATTATTGAAAATTCGTAATCAATAGTTAAAATAAAAATAAGAAAAGAAACACTTGTGTACAAAAAATCCTCATAAGAACGCAGATACGTAATTTTTGGACACATTTTAAAGCAAAAATCCAGTGGTTTCATTTGCAAGTATTTTAATTAAAAATATTTATGAACATTGATAAAGCAGAGAACAACTACAGTTTTAAATTGTTATAGTTATATTTTACAAGTTTTTAGAAAAATTTCAGAAATTATAAAAACCATTTTAACACATACAACACTTATGGCATTTAGAAATTTTCAACATTTTTATTTTTATTTTGTCGTTTTTTTAACAAGAATGTGATTTTCGCAACATATAAATTTTGGATGCAGCGGGTTTGATTGAGAAAATAAAAGGAAGGAAGGAAGGAGTTTTATTAGGAATCATTAAACATTATCAGTGTTAAACGTGCACAGATTCTACAAAATATTTATTGTTTAAAAATAAACAATTCGTAACATTAAAAATATATAAAAAAAAGTTTTAATGGCTCCTGCGTTTTCTTCTTTTTGATTAATTCGTGAGTTACAATTTTCATTCAATCAATTATGTTTCCACAATTTTTATCAAATTCTGGCAAAATATGCTAATGAGCTAATTATTTCTAAGTTTAATTATTATTATTTTACACTGGGAATTATTGAGGAAGCAACAGCTATTACAACTATGCTCAATCGCAAGTCACAAAATTTTTGAATCCATATGTCTGAAGCAAAAATTTTGAAGGCTATAAATTATAATAAGGATTTTTGGGGGTGTTTTAAGTAAAGGGTTTTTCAACAAGAAGTTTATTAGCTAAAATAAAATGAAACAAAAAATTTGGATTAAAATTTTTATTGCAGAACGAAGAGAAAAGTTCGGCAAATATGAATGAAAAATTATCACGATCACGCTGATAGATATCGATTCCTCCATCAAAGTTTTTAATCACTTTCTGGCAAAATGTAGGTCCTATTTCGTTAATTACATTAAGGATTTTGAGTTTTAAAACTGAATTCGATTTGATTGACTCCGTATAGACTCTGTCCTTAACCTAGCCCCCCAAAAAATAATCCAGTGGTATAAAATCACACGATCTGGCTGGCCATTTAACTACTGATTTTCGTGAAATTGTGCGATTGAGAATTTGTTTTGCAATAAATTGATTATATCATTGGCTGTGTGACATGTCGCACCGTCTTGTTAAAAGCACATATCAGTGATATTCATGTCGTCAATAATAGGCCACAATTGAGTTGTTAGTATATTGCGATAGCGTTAGGCATGTTCAGCCTCATCTTCGAAAAAAAAAACTGTGGCACGTTGAGCATGCAAAGGCTTCTCAATAATAGCTCTAGGATTTTCAGAAGCCCAAATGCGGCAATTTTACCTGCTGACATATTCTGACAAGTGAAAATAAGCTGCGTCTGAAAAATTATCTTTTCAGAATAACCACTCGGCAATGTAAATGGTCGATTAGCTTTAATTCCTCCACCAGTTGAACCTTGCAAGGCTTATGCAAAATTTGCCATGTGGTGGTTTTGAATAGCCGAAATTGTTCAGAACCTCGAGGAATTGACAAATTTGGATCTGCTGCAACACTATGGCTCGCAGCTGCGATGTTTTCAGTTGAATGACCCGGTCGAACACACGTTAATATTCACACATTTTGTATCGACCCTGTCGCCTTTAATTTAACAACCAAATTCTAAATAGCGGTGGCAGAAGGACAATTATGTTGTCCGAAAATATCACAAATTATACGAAATGTAACTTTAACAGAACCACCATTTTCATAGTGGATTTTAATTATTTTAATGCGTTTTTCCTACAAAAAAACAAATGCCAATACTGTTATGTTGTTGGTGTTGCCACAATTGAAAATAAACTTCTTGTTGAATAACCCTATATTTGCTGTTCTATGACAACTTAGTTTAAGATTGGCCTAGATCAGTTTGAGATATGTTGTAAGAAAAATTTTGCATTGTTGTGGCAAAATTTTTAATCACCAGATAAAATGTTAAAATTATTTACTTCAGACATGATACAAGATAAGTATCAAAGGCCAGATTGGATTAGGATTATAAATATTTAAGTTTTATTAATTTTTAATACAGTTTATTCAAAGAAAATGTAGGAATTTTTATTTTAAAAACAGTTCAATTTTAAGGATTTCATGTGTCATGACATGCCAACCGATGGTAGAATCCATACTTCTACATTTACTGACGATACGGCTTTTCTCAGCATACACAAATGCCCTCAACGGACACCACAGAACCTTCAGACTCATGTGTTTAAGTTGGAAAAATGGTTAAAGAAATGGAGAATAGCACTCAATGAGTAAAAGTGTGTTCATATAACATTTACCCTATGTAGGCAAGCATGAGTAGCAATTACAATTGACGGTTAAATCATACCTCAAAACTCGAGGGTTAAATATCTCGGGATTCACCTGGACAGGCGTTTAACTTGGAAAAACCATATAGATGCTAAACTGACTCAAGTAAGACTAAAAACAGCTCAAGTACATTGGCTGATTGGAAGAAACTCTACACTGAGCTTGGACTGCAAACTTCTAATATATAAGACTATTTTGAAACCACTTTGGTACTATCAATTATGGGGCACTGCCTCAGTGACAACTGTAGAAAGAATACAGATGAGACAAAATAAAATCCTTCGAATGATCACAGCTGCCCGATGGTATATCAAAAATGCCAATATTCATAAGGAGGACCCTTAGTAAGAGAAGAGATTGTTAAACACGCACTAACTTATAGAAACCAGTTTGGATATCATCCAAACCTCCTAGCCCGCAACATTCTTAACGAAAGTGGCTACATTCGATTGAAGAGGAGAGACACCTTGGCCCTTGGTCGAATTTGAATAAGATGCCTATAATTTAAGCAAATAAATTATCTTCGTGAAATATATATTTTGTCTAGCAGTGGTTGTACTTAATTAAAAAGTTGTAGTTTTAAGATCTGAATAATTATTGTTAGTTTGAAATATTTTTGAAGATACAATAAAAAAGAGAAAAGTTAAAAAAAAAATGTTTCGTATTATGAGAGAAGCCTATGCCTGGCTGGCATTGAAATGAGTATCTGTTACACTAGCATGAGAAAACAATTGTAACGCCTAAAAATCACTAGAGGAGAGTAAAATCAAATTAAGTTGCGCCAAAATTATTTATGAGTAGGAAAAAGTAGTTGTCACATTATGGGCTTTGACTATTTGATTTGTAATGGCTTAATTTATTGGTTAAGAATGTGAGAAACTGACAATCAGAAAATAATTTATCTGATTTATTTATTTTGACTCTATTCATACAAATTGAAATTTAAGAGTGCTATTTTTTTATTCTATAGCATTTTGTGAAATTATATCGTTATAATAGCTTTAATTTGAATAAAGATGTGCTAGTAAAAAATGTAATATTCGAATGGAACGATTTAAAAAAAAATACTTTAATTCTTAAACAACTTAACTGGTTTAAGATTTAATCAAACAAGTATGTTTAAGTAAATCTTCTTATTTCAACACTAGAGATACAATCGAGAAATTTTCCACTTCAGCTTCAGAAATTGACCTTAAATAAAATAAACAAAATTAATTTTGGATAACAGTTTCTTAACAAAATTTCTTTTGCAAAACAATATATAAATAAAAAAATAAATAAATTTTTCAAATGCAGTACGAAAATGTTAGATTGCTCAACTGCTTTTGCTTATATAGTCGCCGTACTGTGACACATCAAATTTTCTTATTTATTGAATTTTTTCTTATCCTTGCGACTTTATAAATCAAAAGTTTCAAGAGTAGGAAAACAAACCAATTCATTTTATTTGTATTTTTTTGCCACATTTTTATCCCTTTTAATATTATTGTGCTGAAATTTATTGGGCATAACAATATTTTATGTTTATTTTTTTTTAATGTATGTAAATTAAATAAATAGTCAAAGACGCTTAAATATAAATCAATTCTCCTAAAAAGTTTATATAAGAAGTATACGATTTTCCAATTTAAAGTTTTTAAAAAAAATTTTCGAAGTACGGTTAAGTGCTTGGGGATTATCCTGAGAGACAATTAAAGAAATTCTGTTTTTTTGAAATATTATTTTCTATTGAAATATTTTACAGATTTTTATAAAAAAATTCTTTTTACTACGGGTATTTATTTACATAAAATTTGATATTTTTAACATAACAATTAGTTAAGTTAGTGCTAGCAGTTGATTAAAATAGTATTTTGTTAATAATTTAAAACCACAAATATTTAACTGACCTATTTCCTTAGATTATAATTAGTTAACAAATAAAAAACGTAAATTTTATTATACTTATTTATTTAGAGTTTTATTATAATTTTAGATTTACAAATCCTAAGGAAAGAAAACAAGGCGTGATTCTAAGAATCAAACTATGGTTGTTTTATACAACAATTTAGTTACGATAAATAGGTCGATATTTTTCATCATTTGATATTTTTCATCATCATTGCTTGTACGCAAAAAAACTTCAATATAGTTTCTTTGAACTAAAAATTAATGGCTAATATGCTAACAATGATAAAACTTGTGCAACTACTTGAAAATAATATAGCACAATAATAAAAATATTGTTACGGATGTGTCTTGCTTAAGTTTTAAAAGAAAATAATTAAGAAATAAAGTAAATTACTGGGTATTTTGTTTACTAACTGCGTGGGTTGCTAAGAAAACTTATGCACAGCAACAAAATTTCTAGTTACAAACTGCGTAGAAATTTTATACACGTCAACACCAACTATTTGATATGCTGTTTGCTAACTGCGTGGTTTTCTGAGAAAACTTATCTACACAAGACAACAACAAATGTTTTAAAATAAATCCCAAGAAGAAACTTTATCAGCATAAAGACAAAAACAAAAATACACACAGACATACATTGAATTGACAACATACAACAGCAAAATGTGATACAAAGGAAGTAGAAGATTCTTAATTTTTCTAGACTTCTAGTGGACAAATATAAAAGGGCAGCGTCGGAGTGGAAAGTAAGTAAGTAAAGATGTGCATCTTAAGTAAATTGTTCTCTGTAGTGTCAACTTTGTGTAGTTAAAGTAAATAAACTTGTTATTAATTCAAAAACTCTAAAATCTGGTGTTATTTATTATGCAATAAATAACTCACAACAAAACGTTTATAAAAGGTATAAACGTAACAATATGTTTATTCTTATGTAATCGATGACATTCTTTGTTGGTTTTAAATATTTGTTGATTTTGTCTTCAGCTGAATGAATGCCATTGAAAAAATCTAAAACATTTCATTAGTTTTATCATTTCATATATAGATTTTTTTTACTCGTTTATGCACTTTTAGTTATTCTTTCTGTTTTTTAATTTTTGCGCTTTATGGCTGTGACAATATTTGTCATCACCGGTCTCTTATTTATTAAATATGCGTTTTTACTAGCTAACATGGCCATCTACGCTACTAAACTGTACAACTCGAAATATTCGATGTCTTGTTTAGCAAACATGTGGCATAAAACCAAGCAACTGATCAGATCACACTAAGATGCGTCTGCGATAAAGATTCTGTCACTCATGCTTTATGAAAGCGGATTTTTTAACCGATCATCAGTGTTTAGTCGCTATGTAAAGGATTTTTAAATGGCAGTTTCTTAAATGTTAAATACAGTCAAAGTTATGTTTAAAAAAATATGAAATTTTATTCATAATAATATACAGTTATTATTTCTCGTCTTATCTGGCTGTTGTTCTTTTTGCGTTAATGCTGAGCGCCATGTGAAAAAATCATTCATACGAATTGTATTACGGCTTGACAATGATGTTTTCACATCGAAAGCGCTCGCCATTAAAGCAAAAAAAGCCAGATAAGACGGGAAATAACATAACAACAGTATTTCATTTACTGGCGGAAAAAATTTAAACAATATAATATCATAATAATATGATTCGAAGTTTTGAAATATTAATTTTATATCGTTAATAAAAAAGGGTGCGGCTTATCCATACTTTTAAGAAATATTTAATATTTGTGATAAAATTTGTTTAAACGAAATAAATTACATTCACACTTTAATTCGTTGTCTACTTACGGAAAACCGTTACCAAACAAAATAAAATTTTACTCTTTACTTTCATCATTTACTCAATTACATTTATCAAATACCGTAAAAACAGTCCACTGTATTAAGAAACAATTTTCTATTCATCACGTCTTAATAATCACAATCAAATTGTGACAACAAATATATCAATCAATTTTTATTTTTATCGTCTCAAAACGTACAAATGTGCCATCACTTTTAGCACTCAATTACGATGAAACACTTTAAAATGTATTCGTGTTAAAGAACTTGTGTGAATGCAGACCCAACATCAAACACTTAACAAGTGGTCGATCGATCGATGTTTATGTTTCCAACTAATAAAACAATGACGCCACAAAAATATCTAAAGTAATTTGTTTCTTTTTTCGTTTAAATAAGAAAGAAAGAAAAAAGAAGAAAAACAAAAGGAACAGAAACAGGAGAAAAAAATTAAATATAAAATTGTTTGGCTGGTGAAATATTAACAACTACAAATTGTTTTATGTAGAAAATAGTTGCGTTGGCCATCATCAACAATCATGTTTAACATTTATTATTGAATGCTGCGCGTTTACTCTATTATTATAATTTGTGTATTGTTTAGGTAAAGTTCTTAAAAGGAGACCGACAGATCCACTTATTGAGCAAACCTTTATAACCTAATTGCCACTGCAACCGCTTGAAACATTGACTTTTTAAGTTTTTTTTTTGTTGCGCTTTTAAACGAGTTAAAGAACTCAAGAAACAGAACGTGCTAAAAAGCTAACACTCATTTAATGTTGTTACATACTCGTATTGTTGTTGCTATGCTTGATGTTAAAAATGATGAGATTGTTACTGTTTTACTGACATAAACACCTTGTTGTTAAATAAATAATAATAGTTGTTGTTGTTGTTGGTAACAATAGTTGTTATTATATGGCTAAAATAAGAAGTTTCAGTTAATTTTCTTATTTCTTAATGAAAGAAAAAAGGTAAATATGAACATAATATTTTTTTTTATGCAACAGCTTTAACAACTAGACTTGAAAGAACTTTTTTAATTCATGTTATTAACATTTATGCTGAAAACGTATAACTAAGATTATTTTATGGTCTTGAAGTCTTAATGATATTTTGTACCCCTTGAAAATTGCTGAAAGCACACGCTCGCAGTTATGAATCGAATAACATGTTTACCAAAAGCAACACATGCACATAAATAATAATAAAATATTTCTTTATTAAGCACTACATCAGAAAAAGATTATGATTGCAAAGCCATCAATTTAAAACCAAGAACGTGTTGTTTTGAATAGTTTGAAGTTTCAAGAAAAAAACAAACAACTACCGAAAGACGACAATATTTTATAAAAGCGTGGGAACACAAGTAGTAGGATGTGCGCTAAGAGTCTGGAGTTCTTTACCATTTATGATAAAACAAGTTCTCTATTGGGACACCATTCAAACTTGGCCCATTATAATATAATCTTTTTAAAAATTTAAATTGTGTAGCTATTACGTTTCCATCCAAAATGATTTCTTCGGTTAAAAAAGAGAAAAGCAGCTAAGATTGTGAGAACCAAAACGACCCTTTTAGTTAATCTAGTGTTTAAAGTTTAGAATATTTTTATATGTAACACTATAGAAAAAAAAGAAAGAACGTTGTAAACAGTTTTAAAGTATTTAACCAATGCAACATTTACTATAATAATCAACCACAACACAGCAAATAAACAAGTGGCTTTGAACAGCATCATCAACATCATCAGCATCATCATCAATTGTATAAACATGTACACCCACTTAATCGTTGTTTTGGCATCGACAGCACCATCATTCATCAGTTAAAACAACAACTATAAAAAAAGGCAAATATATATTATACAACATATACAGCAACAATAACAACATTTGCCTCAAACAACACCGTAACTAAAACAAAACAAAAAAAAACAAATACATGGCCAAATAATAACGAACAAGTAGCACACAGTTATATAAAACTAAAGTATCTGCAACAACAAAGTAAATAATAATAACAACAACAACAACAACAACAACAAAACATAAGATGCCTAAAAACATGAATAAGAGAACAGGAAAAATCAGCAACCACAGTATCGTATGGTTGCTAATACCGGTAGCCAGTCAAGGTTTAGTTTTTTTCGTGGTCCATCGGCCGTTCGCAAATCGACTATTAAACAAACAAGAAAGTCACAAAAACAATAGTGACTTGACTACTGGGCAGTGAAACAACAAGTGGCGTTTTCAAATAAATATTTTCTGTTTTTTTTGGTGTGCAAAGTATTGACTCAAGTATGATGCAACTATTTACTCAGCATTGCAAAAAATAGCAATTTTTACGTTTCCAAATGTTAATTGTCAAAAAATTCTTTTAACTGGAAAAGATTTTCGAAGAGTTTATTTTTAAAAAGGTACTTTAAGGAAAAAATCTTTAAAAAGCAACTTTGGCAAAAGTTTCGTTTGCTAAAAGCTCTCTTTTATTGTCAAAAATTATTTTTAACTGGGAAAGATTTTAGAAGAGTTTATTTTGTAAAAAGGTACTTTAAGGAACAAATTTTTAAAAGGCAACTTTGGTAAAAGTTTCGTCTGCTAAAAGCTCTCTTTTATTGTGGTTTCGTTTTTTGGAATTTTTACGAAAAATAATTTTAATAAAGTAGTTTTTCTATAAAGTAAGTTTTATTAAAATGCTTTTTATAAAATACTTTTTATAAAGTACTTTTTATAAAGTACTTTTTGTGAAAAATACTTTTTATAATGTACCTTTTATAAATAAAGTATTGTATTTTGATACTAGCCATTTATAATTATTTTTGAAAAGATACTTTGCCAATTATTGCTTTCAAAAAGGTGCTTTTTGAAGATAGGTACGCTTTTTTAAATAGTGGCATGAAGTCAGGTGCAGTTTACATTATTTTTTTTTTCTTTCTTTCTTTTTTTAAGAAGTTTTGGTTTAAACAGCACTTTTTTCTTACTTTCTAAAGGTAATTTTCTTTTAAAGCTTTCCTTTGCTGCCCTTCTTTTTTTAACTTCTTTAGATATTATTTTTAAAGCAACTTTAAAAAGTATATTCTCAAAAAAAGTACTTCCCCAAATTGAACTTTTACAACATGCCGTGTATTTCAAAAGGAGATTATTCGTTATTAATAAGTTACGTTTATTTAGTTGATTTAGTTGTAATCGTGAATTAAAGGACATTTTAATAATAATGACAGGGGGAAAACATAAATTGAAGGATATTCAAATTATGTTTATGACTTTTAAAGTTTTCTTTTATAAAGGATTTTGTTTAAACAGTTCTTAACGACTTTTGCTTTAAAAAAAGATTTCTTCACAACAATTGCTTAAAATGTACTTTTATAAAGTTCTTTATAAAAAAGTGGTCTTTATAAAAAGTTTTTTGTTTTTTACAACGTATTTTTTAAGAATCGTTTTTTTAACATAATTTTTTTCAAAGAATGAGATTTTTTCAAAAGAGTACCTTTCCAAAAAAGCTCTATTCTAATATGTACTTTTAAGAGATTCACGGGACTTTGTTGAAAGTAATTTTTAGAAAATGTAACTTTTTATACGCTTTAAAATAGTTGATACTGATAGTTGGTGATACTTTTTCAGAAGGTCTTTTTAAAAATATATCATTTAAAATTGCGCAAATTTGACAGCAGTGGAGAAATTTCCCAGGTACTTTTTAACACATACGTACTTCTGTTTGAGAAAGAATAAAAAGGAAGTATATTTCTTTCAAAAACAATTTTTATTTGTACGAAAATAAAAATAAATTTTGTACCAAAAATCTTAGTTCTTTTGGGCCACTGTTTTAATATTTGGGGTGTAAACATACGTGTTGCTACTGTTAAATTTTTGGAATAAGAAAATATTAAATAAAAATATTAGTTCTTAAACGAGTCGAGACAGAGTTAAGTTTATTATGAGAGATCAATGAAAGACTAACAGCCGCGCACGACTGCCAAAGAGTCTGAATAGAGTTTAAACTCAACTAAACAAGCAACAAAATCAAAGAGTATAATATTGTATCGTTTAATGTGCTGCTGCTATTGTTGGCCACCTCAATCAAATGCATTTAGTGGCGCACCATTGTCGCCGCCGCAGGATGCCATAAAACATTGAAATTGTTCTTGTTTTTTCTTTTGTTTTTTGTATTATGTTGCTTGTTATCTCGTGCTTATTCTTCTTTTTCTTCTTCTTTATTTATTTATTAATTTTTTTTTCGACTAAACTGTTGCAACTACAGTTTTAGCATTAGTAGACGATTACGATTATTTATTGTATTATTTACATTTATACTTATTCTTATATTTGCAATCGCATTTATATTCTTACAATTTTTATTTATTTTTATTGTTGCCGCTTCAATATTTATTGGCACTTTTACGTACAAGAAAGTATTTTCATTCTTGCTGGAATGAATATTTTTTTTATTATTATTTTTATATAAAACGATGCATTTTATTTATTTTCTCCGTTTTATGTATACAAAATTCTACAAAAAAAAACTATTGTTTTTTAGCCAACATCAGTTTTGTTTAAAATCATTTATTTATTGCCTGCATTTTATTGGTTTTAAATGCAAAAAAATTTGTTTTTCAATATGTGCTGTATGACTGTTGAAAGAAATTTAGAACATATGTTTCAAATGAAGTGAATTGTAAATTTATTCTCATTTAAAGTTGTCAAAAAATAAAAAATTATTTAGTCTAAAATTTATTAGAAAGTCACCATTTATCACTTACGGAAAAATTGAATACAAATTTATTGTTAAGAGTTAAGAGTGATATATGGGCTGTTTTCTTTAAAAGTGGTACAAGTGATAGTTTGGTCTTGCCAATAGAAGGGTGTTAGGGAACTGACACTGCTTTTAAAGCAATTTAATTTATAATTTAAATAGCTGGGTAAATTTATAGTAATGAGGTGCTGAAAATTTTGAACTTTTTATTAAAACTGAAGATATATCACGTTCATCGAAGAGAACGTTCTATGCCTCAGCCAGAAATAGATGAATGAATTTGAGGCATAAATAAAGTATATTTTAACATTTTTACAATAATTTTATACACTAACGGCATTGCCATTGTATCGTTTTTATTACTAATTCAGGATTGTGTTTTTACATATTTATTTCGATAAGTTTTATTTAATGTATAAAATGTTTTGTTATTAAATCTGCTACAAAGGTCAGCTTAAAAATCAATTAAAGTATTTGAAAAAAAAAAATAAATTGCAACACTGTTAAAGTTTTGAAACTATTTCTCATTTTTCCTTTAAGATGATAGAAATTTTGTTCTACACAATAATCAATAGTTCGTTCAACATTGACGGTTTAATAACTAGTCAAATTCTGATTTCTTTTAAACTAGCTTGAGTGTATCTCGCAATTATGTGTTGTCGAAGATTAAGAAAATTTTTTTTAAATATTAACAGAAATATTAATACAAATTTAAAAAGCAAAATTTTATAAAATTTTATTTATAAACCAATTTTAGCTTAAAACTTATTTTTTAACGTTATTTTAAATTTGTGAATATTAAAACTGCTTGGGACCTTGTCTAAATCTATTTTAAAATGAATTCTTCATTTTGTTGTTTACATTTTGACGTTTGGAGTAAATAAAAAAATTTCTAATGTAAAAATATGTTTTTCTAATATTGCAAAAATTATGGAGGTGTTAGGTTATTTAAGGAACTGATATGAGTCTTGATTTTTTTATTAGAGATTATTGACCAACTATCTCGCTACCGTCAATCAAAAACGTACAAGGAAAGGTTCTTTTAAATGGTCTCTTTTTAAATTAAATTTTAACGATTTATTTTTTCGATATTTCTCTTTCCAGTGGAAAGCTTTTTCAGGAAATTATTTTTTATATTTTACAAAAACATTTTGAAACATTAATGTTTTGAAACATTTTTTTCAATTTGTTAATAATTTTTTGTTTTCAAAAATATAAAAATTTTTTCCTGAAGAAGCTTTCCAAAGGAAAGCGAAATATCGTGAAGAAAAAAAATATATAAAAAAGATCTTAAAAAAGAAAAAAGATATTTATTATGAAAATTGTTATAATTTTTTGTTTTTGTAAAATATAAATTATAATTTCCTGAAAAAGCTTTCCACAGGAAAGCAAAATATCGAAAAAATAAATCGTTAAAATTTAATTTAAAAAGAGACCATTTAAAAGATTAATACATATTTAATAAAAATATAAAAGGTCGAATAAAACTGAAAATAATAATTAAATAAAAGAATTAAATTGTTGCTCGTTATTCAAATACTTTTGTATTTTTTTCATTAAGAAATATCTAAAATAGATTCATTTTATTTTTTCTTTAATAATTTTATTAATAAATTAATCCTGTCAATTTATTGATAAAATTAATAATTTTAATTAAATAAAATTTTTCTTAAATAACACAAAAAAATATTTAAGTTGTGAATACTTCTAACTTGATAATCATTTGTTTTGTATCATTAGACATTAAAAATTTATGGTATTGCCAGTATCAAACTTTAAAATAATTAAAAAAAGTTTTTTAATTAAAATGCTGTTTATAAATATAATTTCTTAAAAACAGTTTTTAAAGCTTAAAATGTTTATTAGCTGAAATGGTTTTTAAATGAATTTTATGATTTTTTTATAAATATGGCTGTAAATGAGTTTTTTATAAAATTTATTCAAATATAAAAGTAATTTGTGCCAGAGTTTATCAAACAATTATCAAATGCATAAGTGCCAAAATCGATATCTTTGTTTTCAATTGTTACAATGAACTGTTTGGAAGCTGTCTTCTGAAATCCAATAGAAAAATAAATATCGAATTATATTTCGCTCTTTTGTTAAACTGTGTTGATAGCTGCACTTCTTAAGTAAACAGATTTTCATTTTAATTGGCAGGATCTCTAACCTATATTTCATGGAACTCAGCATGCCTTTTCAAGCTTCAGAATTCAGGGTAAATTATGAACCTAATAGGAAATTAATTTTCAATTGTTTGAAATTGAGTTTGCTAGTTTTAAACTACAAAAAAAAACAAAGTGCAATCGTGTAAATTTTAAGTTGGCAGTAAACATTTTTGCGGAGCAACATGAATTCATTGAATATGCAAAAGTTTTTAACTTCAATTTTTGAAACTTGATTCAATTATGGGTTTCTGGTTATGGGTTTGGCAGTATCTCTTAATTGTTATGCTTATTGCTAGAATCAAACCTGACATATTTATTTAATTATCGAAGATGTTTGTTTATGCGTAGTGTTTGATGTAGAATAAATTTGAGCAGGCTAATTTGATGCAAGTGACGTAATAAAGATATTAGAATACAGAAAATCTGACTGTATTCTTTTCACCGGAGCGTATTAATTTTTTTTCTTTATGAAGAATTATATTAAATTATAAGTATGTAATTGTTTCAATTATATATTTAATTATATAATATTTTTTCTTTTTTAATAAACTTTTTTTTATTAATTTTTTTTTTAATTATAAAATAGTTTTCTTTTTTCAAATAAAATCGGTAATTGAATTTTTCATTAAAGAAATTAGCATACTAAACGTATCAGCTTTAAAGTTTTTCGATCATCATTAAGTCAACTATAATTTTGTGTATAAACACAAAGCCGTATGAAAGACATTTTAACGAGGACACATATTGTATATTATAGTAAAGATAGTGTGAGCAAGTTACCCAAACAATATATTGGGTGTTATAATAAGAAGTTTGTTTTTCAGTTGTGGCAACACCAACAACATGATTGTTTTGACAATTAGTTTTTGGAGTACTCGTTGCAGATGCTTTGGCAATTGTTATAATAAATTTAATTTCGCACGAAAATTGCTTTAAAATAATTAAAATCTGCTAAGAAAATGATGGTTCTGTTAAAGTTACAAATTCTCGAATAACATAATCGTCCTTCTGAGACCGCTATAAAGAATTTGGTCATTAAATTTAAGGCGGCAGACTCGATACAAAATGTGCGAACATTAACACATGTTCGACCACGTCGTTCAACTGAAAACATCGCAGCCGATAGTAACAGTGTTGAAGCAGATCCAAATTTGTCAATTCCTTGAGGTTCTCATCAATTGGGGTTATCCAAAAACACCACGTGGCGATTTTTGCATAAGGATTTGACGTTGAAGCCTTGCAAGATTCAACTGGTGTAGGAATTGAAGCCAAACGACCATTTACATCGCCATAGATTCCCTCAATTCATTTTTAACAATGCCTATTTAGTCAAGTACCGTGCTACATTCTTAAGGAAAGGAATAGAGAATAGATGAAACATGTGATGAAAGTAGAAGGATAGTCGAAAATTAACTGCTGTATATAAGACAGCTCAGCGACCAGTGACTATGGCTTCATCGCTGAGTAGCTCATCGACAGTCAATTTTTATTTTTGTAGTGAAAAAAAAACCAACGTCTCCGTTGGGAATCGAACCTACAATCCCCATACTAATAAGCTAGTACACTACCTCCTAGCCTACAGGGGCACCTGTACAACCGGCTGGTTTTTCTGGAAAAATCATTTTTTCAAACGAAGCGCATTTTCACTTGTCAGGGTATGTCAACAAGCAAAAATGCCGATTTTGGGCTTATGAAAGTCCTAGAGCGATTATTGAGAAGCCTTTGCATACTCAAAGTGTCACTAAATGGTGCGCTATGTAGTCCGGAAGCGTGATTGAGCCGTTTTTTTTTCTAAGATGAGGATGAAAATGCGGTAACGGCCAATGGTTTACGCTATCGCGAGATGCTAATAACTCAATTATGGTCTATTATTGACGGCGTGGATATCACTCACATGTGGTTTTAACAGGACGGTGCCACACTTCACAGAGCCAATGAAACGATCAATTTATTGGAAAGGAAATAACCCGATCGCATAATTTCATGAGAAGCAGCAGTTAAGTGGCCAGCCAGATCGTGTGATTTAACACCACTGGATTATTTATTGTTGGGCTATAATAAAAATAGAGTCTATATGGTGCCAATAGAATCGATTTCAGCAGTAAAACTCATGTGATTAACGAAATAGGAACGCCATTTTGCCAAAAAGGGATTAAAAACTTTGATGAAGGAATCGACATCTGTCAGCATGGTGATGGTGGACATTTGCCAGATATGATTTTTCATTTATAGTTACCGAAATTTTCTCTTTGTAATACAATAAAAAATGTAATTATTTTAATAAAAGTTTTTTGCTTTATTTTGTTTTAGAAAGCAAAGTTCTGGTTGAAAAACTTTTTATTTTCACAATTGTTTATTTGATTTCAAAATTGTTTTTTTATATTAAATATGTAATTGAATCAGTTGAAATCTTTATTAAATTTTAACCTAAAACTAAAATAGGTGCATACTCTCGCATATTAATGTCTTAACAATGCAGTTGAAATGAGCGGTTTCTTCTATGATAAAAATGAAAAATTTTCAAAAACCATTAAATTAAGGATAAATTTATAATTTATAGACTTTAGAGACTATTTTTTATATCAACATTTTGTGCTGTTATAGGGTTTACAGCCATTAGGCTTTTATTTAGATTTTAAATCGTACGCTGTTATAGACTTTAGCATAGAAGAAATTGTTAATATTTTTTATTTTACAAAAAAAAAAATCATTCCTTTGCAAATTTCATCTACGTATCACATAATTTAACCTCAATTTTGCTTCAACTTTGGAAATGTAATATAAATCACTAGTGCAAGTGTTATTTTAAACACAGTTTATAAGAGTGTTTGAAATAAAATCATACACGTCAGCATATGTGAATAAAAATATTTACTATAAAATCCTCATATACAAATTCCGTATACAGAAACCCTCAAAAAATTATGTCAATTGTTAAAAAAAATGCTAAAAAAAGAGATATCGGATCTAAAAAGTACAAAAAAAAGAAACCTATTTTGAAGCAAATAAAAAAAAAATAAAAACAAAATTTATATGTTTATGAATGTTACAAACAAATAAATAATATAAATACATAATAGAAGCATAAAGTCAAACATTTAGAAATAAAAATAAAACATAACAATAAATTTGAAAAAAAGCCATGAATTGGCAATAAATTTTGTTGTTAAATTTTTGCCACTTCAACGAATTTTATTTTGTAGATGCTCTTGTTGATATTGAGCAACAAATTAACACTTTAAATTTTTAAAGAAAAAAAAAACACAAACATTTACACTTGCACACTTAAACAAACATACAAATGCTTGTATGTGTTTTAAATTTGATGAATGGTTTTCTAAGCTTCAAAAATTCATTACAAAATTTTTTATTTAAACATTTAGGTCTGTGGAGTCATGAGGCCAAATGGGCTACTGTGTCAAGACAGACACAGTTCGCTATAAAAATGTAAATGTCGATTAAGCGAAGTTTTTAACAGTTTTCAGTCTAAACATTTAAAAGAAATAAATAAGTCCCAGTTGCGAAAAAGTTTTCCTAAATTTAATTTTTGTTTTTCTACAGGATGTCCGCCGGGAAGGTAGTTTTGCCGCCATTTTGGTAAACATTAGTCTTGACAGTTCATATTCGGCAGTCGAGAAGCAGACACGTGGCAAATTTATTATGAAAAAACGATTAAAACGTTAAAACATTTTATCAAAATCAATCATCGTTTACTGTGACGATGAGAAAGTTAGGTGAAATTTTTGGGAAAAACAACATGCCAACAAAACGTATTATTTATCGTGTCGTGAATGATTTCGAATAAAGAGGTTCTGTAGATAATAGGCCTAAGCATGGACTACAATGTAGTGCAAGATCGGCTGACAACATTACTGTTGCTTAAGAAAGTGTTCAAAACAATCCACCAACCTCAATTCGACGCCGTGCTCAGAAGCTTGGTCTGCAAAGAACAAATTTGGCCACAATTTTGCACAAGGATTTGCATTTACTTCCCTATAAGATTCAATTGAAACAAGAGCTTCTATCACAAGACCATTTAAGCCACCGTACATATGTTAATAGGATGCTGTAGCTCATCCATGACCCTGATGTTAATGAAAACAAAAAAACATTGAGTAACGAGTATGTGAATAAACAGATTAGTCATTTTTGAAGACTGGGAAACCTTCAAACTATTCAACAGTCACCTTTGATTCCATTAAAAGTGATAGCCTGGTGTGCAATTTGGTTTGGACGAATCATTGGATATTACTTCTTTGAAAATTAAACGGCGTAAGGGTAACTGTGATGTGATTGAGCGATATCGTGATATGATTGAAAACTTTTTAACACCACAACTGCATGCTTTGGGCTTGATTAACATGTGGTATCAATAAGACGGAGCCACATCACATATAGCCAGGGTGACAATGGAATTATTGCGAAACCTCTTTCCACAACAAATCATTTCAACAAATGGTGATATTGATTGGCCTCCACGTTCGCCTGATTTGACAGCTTTGAACTTATTTTAGTGGGGATATCTAAAAAGCAAGGTTAATGCAAACAAATCAGACGCCTTTCAGCAACTCAAATAAAATATTCGTGATGAAACAAATGAAATACAGCGTGAAATGTGGGAGAATGTAATGAAAAATGAGCTCAAAAGGACTAACAGAGGCGAACATTTATCTGATATTGTATTCCATATATAATTGCGGACATTAAATAAAACGTTTATCAAAATTGGATTCATTCTCTTTCAATTAAAGAAAAATTATAAACAAAGTAGTATACCTTCCCGGCGGACACTCTGTAATTTTAATATGACAATAACTACTCAGCATGTGCAAAAGTAAGATGTACTACATTTGATGAAACAGAACGAAGGAAATACTAGAAAATATTGTCGTTTGCAGGTTCTTTGGCCATTTAAATAGTTACAAATATTCGATGCTTTCAGGGGCGACGAAATAGAGTTTTACCGTAGAGTGATTGGGAAATTAATATTTTTGTAAGACTTTCTATTGCTTGTTTTTCATCAGATTTTCAAACTTGCTTACAGGTAAAAAGCCTACGAAATAAGAATATATTATCTGTAGTTAACGAGATATTTGCATTTTAGTCGGCTAATAGGTAATGTACTATCTTATCAGTCTGGGGGTTGTGGGTTCGATTCCCAACAAAGACCTTGGCTGTTTTCACTACAAAAAATAAATATTGACTGTCGGTGGGGCTGCTCAGAGATGAAGGCATGCTCACTGGTCGCTGTGCTGTCTTATACGACAGTTAATTTCCGATAACATGGGCCTTCTAAAAATGAAAGCTGTACTGATAGGCTAGTAGGTAGTGTACTTAGCCTACCAATCTAGGTGAGGTTATCTTCACTACAGAAAAAAATTAGAGCTTGAAGGCTGTGTAACTATCCTTTTACTTTCACCACCTGTCTCGTCTCTTCTCTATGCCTTTCCTAAAGAATATAGCATGGTTGTGACTAAGTAGGCATTGTTGCTTGAAGTGCTACTTCTCTTTAAAAATATCTGGCTCTTTTTTTTTTGTCTTCCGGCTATTTTCATAGTAAAAAAATCAGCTCAATGTTATCACTTGATTTTTAAATTGAAATCGACAAAAATGGTAATTTTTTAATATATTTTGAAAAAACATCATCCCTCCCCTTTACCATAAAAACAAAAACAAATTAAAAAACAAGCACAAAGTTTCTTTCACTGTTATTTTATTTATATTCTATTTGTAGCAACCTAAGTTAGATAGTTGCAAGGAATGCCAATGACAGATATAGGGTTCTAGAATATGTTGCATGACAATCTGCTAGTATCCAAATGTTTTCTATTTCCGTTAAAATTAACACAGAAATTTGTGAAAATAGGTTTAGATAGATAAGATTTAATAATTAAAATATTGTAAAACTTAAGCCCAACTAAAATTGTCAATTAAGTTATAATGAATCTATTAGCTTTTTTCGACTTTTTCTTTTAACTGTTTCGCTAAAAACTTTTTGCAAAATTTCAAATTGAAATAACAAAATCGGTTTAATGCTTTTAAATTTTTTCAAAAGTACTTCATGACCCTACGACCTCATATGGATTTTATGGATAATAGTGTAAAGCTTTTAACTTTGGGACCTTTTTAACCAAAATTTCGGAATTATGGTGTTCTATTTGTCTTTTGATTTCCATCTGTTTGATCTAAACTTTGCCAATACCATATGAATTTATATATTTAAGGCTCCCTCGAAAGTATTAGTTTTCGGCAGTATTTATGGCAAATTCCAGAACCGTGTACTATTGTCTAGTTAATAATCGTCTCTTTTAATTAAGCGAAAATGCTGCTATTAAATCCTTAATCCCAAAATGTACCGGACTGGTTCGATTGCTGACCATAGTGGGCAAAATTTATATTTTTTTATAGTTTTCTAATACGATAGAAAGTTTCATAGATTTTGTAAAGTGTTTTATAGCAGAGTAAATAGAGCATTTTAATTAATTTAAATATTGTTCTTGAAATACAAATTATGATAATTTTGATAATAAAGAAAAAACAATGTGACATTTAAAACTCTATTAAATTTCTTTGTTATGCTTTACTTAAAAAATTATGGTAACAAAAAATGATCAATTATAACAATTTATGATTTATCGTATCACAAAATACATTCATATAATATTTTTTTAAAAAATTCAATTAATAACTCATAACTCTAATGCACACACACACACACACACACATCAACACATACATATACATATAAAAGCAAATATACTTCGTTCAATCAAACAAGCAGTCAATTACTACTGATACATTTTTATACACGGCTCGTAATGAATAGTTAATGACTTATTGACAAATTGCTGGTGATTAATAGTCATTTACTAGCATTTTTAGAGCGATAGAGATGATTGGAACGATTTAATAAAAACAGCAATAAAAACAAAACAAAACAAAAAAAAAAAGAATACTAAAACGTGATTAATTACAAGATTTTATAACTCAAGACTTTTAGTTATTTTAAACTTTTAACTTAACGATTATGCCTTAAACAAGTACAAATAATTATCTTGTTTATGCTTATCATTCCTCCAAAGGAATTCAACTTTAATTTTAGAATTTTTTATGGAAACAAAATTTTCTACAAACAAATTAAATATAAGAATTGCATTGAAAACAAATTCTAGACGTATATGGCCCGAGTAGAGACTGCAAAATTAACTGGAAAATGTAATAAATAGGCCAATAATACCATTGTGGCTTTAATTTAATGACCAAAAACCATTACCAAAACAAGCTCAACGAAAAATACCAATACGAATAAGTAAAACGAAAACACAAAAGGAGGAACAAACCAAAATATATTCAGCATTATCGAAAACTAAATAAAAAACAGCAATCAAAAAAATATTTTCTGCTACACTGCTGACGTTGTTGTTGTTGTTACTGTTGTTATTGTTGTTATTGCAGTTGTTATTCTGGTCAATATTGAAAAGGCTTACAAAGTAGAAATCTTTATAACGATAGCAATAAAAGGAACAACAACGATAAGGCAATATGATAAAAAGCTACCAGTTTGCAAAAGAATTAAATCTTAAAACTAAAGTTAAAATTGCAGCAAACAGAAAACAAATAAATTTTTATTTTAATTTAAATTTTTTTTAATATGTTTTTTGGAATAAAGTATCTCTAAAGCAATAAACATTTTTAGGAAACTATATTTTTGAAAAGCAAAAATGTACCATTTAAAAAAGTAGCTTATGGACTTAACTTTTGGAGCAGTAATTAGCAACAAAAAAAAATTTCACGAAAAAGAACTCTTAATCAAACATCGTTCTAAAAAAGTATTTTCAAAAAGTTTTTTTTTTTTGTTTTTTGTTTTTTGTGTAAAGACCACCAGAAATAGTACATAACCCAAAATATATGTTATCTTCAAGTAAACAAACATAATTTAGATAAATTTAAAACATCAAATCTTTTTAAATTCACTTCTGTAAAAAAAGTACCAAAAAATATTAGTAATACTGGAACTACTTCTATCAAATATTTTTCTTTTAGAAACCGCCCCAAAAAATATCACTTCTAGAAAGTTTCAAAAAATTGTCATTTGAAAAAGCATCCCTAAAAAAAATAACAATAAAAATTATAATTAACTTTAGAAAAAAACTTAAAAAAAGAACAAAAACGTTTTGTTAAAGTACTAAAGAAAGAATAAATTCAAAATGCAGAAATTGTTAAAAAGGGACTAAAAAATTAAAGGGGGATTTAAAAAAAAAATATATGAAATAAAATGCCCATTGACGGATGACAAAGTACATTTAATATTCCACATAAAAAATATGTTTTTAAAAATCATGGTTAGAAATATAAGTTTAAAAGAATATTTTTGATTTTTTCTAAAAGAGCTAAAAGCATCTTCTAGAAAAAAAAACAGCTAAAAATCAGTGCTTTTGAAAGTACAAATAAAAGTAACTTTTTAAAAAGACTACTATGCTTAGAGATACGTTTTACTAAAACTTTACTTTTCATAATTAACTTAAGAAAACATTTTGAAAGTACCTTTTGAAAAAATTAAAAAAAAAACTTTCATTAGGAAAATCTCGTTGAATAGAGATGGCTGTGTTTTTGGAATAATGACAAATTATACTTTGTAATGAAAACATTCTCTTCGAACTCTGATAACTGGCATATAAAAAAAAAAATTGGGCAAAAGAGTAAATTTTTGTGCTAACTAAAATTGGAACTTATTGCAGCAGTGATGGTACATGCTGTTGCAACCTTTTGCAAATATAAAAACTCTAGTTATTGCTGCTTTTTGTATAACTGATGTAGCAAATTGCAGATTCTTTTTTGAAATTGTTTGTTGGCAAACTATATATGAACAAAACAAAATGAAAGCATGCCATTCGTACCGTCCAACAAACATTTGTTAAAACGAATTAATGGGTGCAGCAACGGTAGAAGCAGCAGCAAACGTACTGATAACAACAAACAGAGACCTAAATTTGCCAAAATGTTTTTATTTTCAAGTGGAGCAAACAAAAAACATTCTGATTTTTATATTCATGCAACTTTTTTATTGTTGTTGCTATTGCTATTCGTAGTTTATTTGTTCGTTTGGTGAAAGGAGAAAGTTTAGTGCAACATTTCTGTGTGCTTTTTTTTGTTTTCTTGCTCTGTGCAAATGTTAATAACTTGCTGCATGTAGCAGTATCACTATCACATTCATATATTGCTTTCTTTATTGTTATTATTGTTGCTGCAACTGGTAATATGCTGTAGTTGAATTTTTTTTTTATCCAGTTTTCTGTAAGAGGTTTGGTGTTGTTTGGCTGGTTGGCTTTTAGGCCATACTGTTGCCAAATTGTTAAGAGTTCAGTTATTGTGGCTCATGGATGCTTCATTTCATTATATTGTACAAAAAATAAAAAAAATTATATAAAAAGCGGGTTTTTCTTAGTAAAGGAGTTTTAATATATTGTTTTTTTTTTGCAAAAAAGATTTTTGCAATGTATCGGTTTAATTTAAAATCAGTTATTTATTATTAAATATATTTTAGTTTACTTTTTTAATGTTTTTTAATTATTTTTAGTTTATTTATTAAAGTTTTAGGCTTTTGCTTAACTTAGTTGAAATAACGCTACATCTTTGTATCTTTAAGAAATATAAAATATAAATAAACATATTTTCATTAAACCTCTTAAACTGAACATTTGGAAACATTTACACATTTTAAACAAGATAAAAAATACTTTTAATACTAAATGTCAAGTACTTTTGAGAAACAATAATAAATAAAAATTATATTAGTAAACAGCTAAAAAAAATTTAAAAAAAAAGTAAAAAAGGCAATTAAAAAAAACTACAGAATGTATAAATTTTTATATATTGTTATATTTTTATATTTAAATTTCGCTTTAAAAAATATCGCATTAAAATATAATTAAATAAAAAATCTCAATAAAAATTGCAGATTAAAAATTGCTTAAAAGTAACTTTTTCATAGCGCCCTATTTAAATTACCTTTTAAAGGTTACGTTAAAAAGTACCTTTAACTAAGATGTAGTTAAGAAGTTTTGATTATAAGGTACCACTTAAAGGTACCTTTTAAAGAATGACTTTAAAATATTAACCTAAAAAAATCATTATAAAATAGTCTTACGAAAAATAAAGCGTTAAAAAAAAGTTGTTTTAAAAAATACATTTTATCAAAATAACACAGGGTATCCACCGGGAAGGTATATTTCATTGATTTGCTAAAATTTTGCTAAAAATTAGACTTGAGAATTCATATTTGGCAGGCGCGAAGTAGACGCGCGAAATAGACATGTGGCAAATTTTATGGAAAATATTTGATGAACCAACGTATTTTAATCGTTAAAATCAATCATCGATTACTGTGACGATAAGAAAATTGCGTGAAATTTTTGGGAGAAACAAGGTGCCAGGTGATTTCGAAGTAAGTAGGTCTCTAGCTGATAGGCCCTAGCATGGCCTACAACGTACTGTAAGATCGGCTGAAAACCATTACTGCTGCTCAAGAAAGTGTTCAAAAGAATCAATTAACCTCAATTCGAGGTTAGGAGCTTAATCTTCAAAGAACAACTTTGGCCACAACTTTGCACAAGGATTTCCATATAGGATTCAGTTTATACAAAAGTTTCTTGCACAAGACTATTTACGCCGAAGTACATATGCCAATAGGATGTTACAGCTCGCCTATGAAAACCCCGATTTGAATGAAAAAATCATAATGAGTGACGAGCCACATTTTCATTTGAATGGATATGTGAATAAACAGAATATTCGGTTCGGGGAAATGCGATACCCTGAAATTATTCAACAGTTACCTTTGCATCCATTAAAAGTTACAGTTTGGGTTGAAATTTGATCAGAAGGAATTATTGGACTTTACTTCTTTAAAAATTAAAACGGCGTAAGGGTAACTGTGATATGATTGAGTGATATCGTGTAATGATTGAAAAATTTTTAAAGCTTGATTGATTGATGTGGTATCAACAAGATTAACATGTGGTATCAACAAGACGGTGCCACATCGCATACAGCCAGTATTACAATGAAATTACTGCGATGCCTCTTTCCACAACAAGAAATGGTAATGCTGACAGGTCTGATTTAATAGCTCCGGACTTCTTTTTGTGGGGATATCTGAAAAGCAAGGTCTATGCAAATAAACGCTTGAGCAGCTCAAATAGAATATTCGTGATGAAATTAATGAAATACCGCGTGAAATGTGTGAGAATGTTATAAAAAATGTGCTCCAAATGGCTCACATTTATAAGGCTAACAGAGGCCGACATTTATCTGATGTTGTATTCTATATATAATTGTTGACATTAAAATAAAACATGTATCAAAAAAAGATCCATTCTCTTTCATTTAATTAAAAATTATAAACAAACAAAGTAGTATAACCTCCCGGCGAACAAACGGAAAGCCCTTCGGGAAAGCACTTTCTGAAGAAATTTCATTTTAAGACAATTTTATATTTCCAAAAACCTATTAAAAAACCAAGCCGTTTAAAAAAACAACTATTTCATAGAGTACTTTTTTTTAAAGGAACTTGTTTAAAACTAGAAAAAAAAAGTTGAAAGCTGGCCGTTTTTACGGACTCTCTAAAAATAGAATGCTTTATAAAAAGTACCTTTCGCTTATGTATTTAAAATGATAATACTTTTCGGTATTTACTTTAATGACTTTCCAAACGAAGGTACATTTAAGAAAAGAACCTTATTTTTTTTTCCATGAGATACTTTTGAAAAGGTACCTAGAAAAATGTACAGTTTCCTGAAATGACTTGAAAATTTAAATTTTAAATTCCATTGCTTTTGAAAAAATTTTTTATTCAAGTTCTTTTAGAAGAAAATACTTTTAAAAAAGTTAATTTAGAAAAAGGGAAACCTTCTTACAACGTTAAAAATTATTTTTTTATTAAGAAAAATGATTTCAATATGGAATAAAATTCATTGCTGTCTTAAATTAAATGGAGTTGTTTGTTTTTTGTATCCAAACTTAAAGAACATTTTTCTCATTTAATAAAATAATATAACAAATTTAAACACTTGGTTTTCGAAACTAACTTTTAGTTTTATATAAATAAAGAAACCCAAAACTTTTTCCAATTTAGCTTTTAGTATTAAACACTTACTGCCACAAATTTGGGGCAAAAGGATTAAAAGTGTCTAATTTTTATTTCTATGTAAATATCTCAACTAAAAATTTATAAAGTCTTAAAGTCCTGTTAAGACAAATTAACCCAAAAGAAAATAAAATAGTTGAGTTAAATAGTATATAAAACCAAGCAAAATTGAAAATGTTGGCAGCATGAGTTTTATTTCATAAATATATAATTTGTACGCATGTAGAAAAATAGAAAAAGTAAAACTAAATGAAATAAAAGCAAAAAAAGAAGCAAATTCTGAATGCTCAAGTAGATAAAGTGTAAGAGAAGGTTAAATGGAAATGTCTGGCTGCACTTTTATTACAAGTACTAATGACAGGCAGCAAAAGTAGTTGAAGAGAATTAAAAAAAGTAGCAAAAAGTTGAAAACAATTTTTGATGTGGTGCTTTATAATGGGTTATGAACCCAATGTTCTTCATGATGAGTGAGTGAGTAACTTTTTGCACGTTTTCTTACTCATTTCATTTTATTCCGTTTCATATTTTTATTTGCAACAGAGCATAAATTTTAATGTTGCCAACCACCGTATGTTATTTCTGTGTAAGTATTTGTTGAATAGAGTGCCAGTACTCGTATACATCTATTAAGTAAAGTATCCTGAAGTAGCTGATTTTTTTTTCGTTTGTTTGCATTTTCGTTAACTAAACACACATTTTTTGTGAGCTCATTGTATTGCACTTGTATGGGTATTATGTGTGAATAACCGTTAAGTGCGATAAAAGAAATACTGTTACATACATACATGGCTGGTTGATTTTATGCTTTTTTTTAAAAGGGTTTTCATTCTTATTTTTAAACACGTTTTTAAAATAAAGGCTTCTTAAAAGCAACAAAACGAAATTTAACATGACTCTTTACCAACTTCCGTTCGCTTTGCTTTGCTAAGTTTAATTTTAATTATTACAACATTTTTAGTTAATTATTATTCCAAAGAAATAGGTTCTTTTAAACTATTCCTGCGTTATAAACTATGTAAAAAACTGGGTAGGCTATTAAGGCCACCATTAGGATGCTTTCTAAAGTCCGACAGAATTTACAAAAAAGTTTAAATGAATTATTGCACTGCATAAAAGTTTTAAATATTTTTGATCAGAATACTTTGGAAAAGTATTCTGGATGGATAGTCTAAATTCAGTTGTCAATCAGTTACTTAGCGATGAGTTGCCTATTTAGCTCAAACAATTTTTTGTTTTATTCAAACAATTTGTTCTGCTGAGCTTATAGAATAACTTCTACCTACAGCAATGTTTATTTAAATCTAAAGGGATAAAATCCTTATTAAATCTAAAGGATTAAATATTCTGTTTTTTTTTTCAGCAGTCAGATCGCAGTAATTCTTTTTGATTTAATTGTAGCATTAAGTCTAAAATTTCAAAACATCATTGCATATTGCATGAATAGTATGTTAACAATTTGACTTTTTTACCGCTTTCACAATAGACAAGCATAGCCAGGTTCATCTTAATTTTTTTCTCGCTTTTTAAAAGACATGCGTCCATTGTAATTTAAATATTCTTTGGAAAATGCTGTTGAGTTTTAGTACATATTTGTGATCATTCAATTTACACTATTGATATATCACGCTGCGGTTTTTTTCAACTATTACCGATGTGGTTGTGGAATCTGCTACCAGATACTTATATTTGTATAAATTAATATCCCCAGAAGTATGTGGTAGCAGCTCTCGACAATAAGCGTACTATTGTGTTTAACATCAACATGTATCTGTGAGTACAAATACTCGTATAATTTTGTATGTATGAAGACGTAAAAAAAAAATTATTATTAAAATTTTAAGCATTTACAGCTCCCTCCTTGATTTTAGCGTTCTTTTATGTTGTTGTTGTTGTTTTTTTTGTGGTATAAAAAACACTTACTCTTTTCCATTTAAATTTTGTTTTGTTTTATTATTTTACTGTCACTTCAGGTTTAACCAAGATAAAATGCATACAATTTTACATGTAAATAAGTGATTTTACATTTGCCAACATTTGAATGGAAAGAGTATTAATGGCACGTGCACTTTACACTTTATGGGTTATTATTTTTATTTATTTTTTATTTCTATACATGACGTCAACGAATAAAGTTTCAAACAGGGATGAAGTTAAACCTTTCAAGAGTTTGAAATTTGTAAGGAAGAAGTATTGGGTTACGATGTACTATATTGAATATAAAAGCACCTCTAGAGTGCCACCTATAATACTGTAATGGCACAACATATTTCTTGCAGTGTATACAGCATATGTTCTCATGCATACCTGCATATGCAGTGCCATTATTCCTTTTGTTTGAAGTTAAAGTTTAGTTTTAATTAACAGCTAGACTAAGTCGCACATAATAACAAAAAGAAAAAGAGATAAATAAAATAAAATATTAAAGAACTCAACATGGCGATCCTGCCAGCATGGCGTCGACTGTTTCGTGCGATTGTTGAATATTAAATTATATATATTATAATATTAATAATTAATAAAAAAAAAAGATCTTATAAATATATATAACAAAAAAAAAACACAAAACATAAAACTCTTCAAAAATCAAGTTTATATACATACTTATAAAAAAAGAGACAAGAACATGATAAACAATTTTTAAAAAACACATCTAAAAAAATATATATATTTTATATACATAAACTTTACTGTATTACTAATATATACTAAAGCATTGATTTGTGATTAATAATACGAAAAACATAATTACTTAATTATGATGTAAACCAACTAAAGTTATATATAAAAAAAAAAAACTAAAGTTATATAAAAAAAAAAACTAAAGTTATATAAAAAAAAACTAAAGTTATATAATGTGGAAAAAGAAACACTACAAATAGTGGTTTGAAAAGTTATAAAAAAAAAAAACATTTCTTTTAGAATAACATTACAACTTTGTATTAACACGTCGTGACTTAAAAGAAAACCTTGCAAGGCTCTAATGCTTAACAAGGAAAATTTGCAAACAAAAAAAAAGTTAACAAACGCAACATGGCAACAGGGTACAGCAAAAATATCATGGTGCAATTTTCATATACTAATAAGACCCGTTACTAATTACGGTAATAGTGGAAGAAAAAATTAGTACAGTCTACAGCTAAAAACAAAAATAAAGAAAAAAAATGCAAAACAACTAAAATTATACTTTCTATGACTAAGACTAAACTTCAAAAAAAAATTTAACACCTTCCTCTCAACAACAAAATATAAACAACAACATGTGACTAAACAAAGTGTTTCTCAACATCATCAACAATTTCAACACCAATAGTAACAAGCTCAGACAATGTTTCAGCAACAAAACCAGCAACATCAGCCACAAGCAGTAAAAACAGCGCAACAACAACAGCAAACTTATTACCAAACATCAAGCCAACACCACCATCATCAACAACAGCAGCAAACCTATGGAAATCGCAAATCTTCCCGATAAGTAAGTTAAGTTAAGTAAAGTAAGTTAAGTAAGTTAAGTTAAGATAGTTAAAAAATTACAAAACTGTAACACAACAAACAACACACTCTTTCTAAATAACAACATGTCTAGTATTTGCAAAAGAAGGAAAACAAAACAGTGAAGAAAAATGAAAAACAAATTTTAAAGGCTTACGCGGTTACATCAACTTGAATACCAACAACAACAAACATTATTGAAATCTTTAAAAATTAAATAAAATATAAATATTATATATAACATAAGTATATGTAAATAATAAAGAGAATTTCGAAATAAGTAAAACAAAAACAACAACAGCAAAAAAAAAATTTGACATAACGGAAGGAGAATATGAAACCCACGAATAGTGTTGGATAATGATGAAAGAAAAAAACAAAATAAGTACACGAAAGACGATTATTGTGAATTTCTTTGATTAAAATATTATAAGTGATGAAATCAAAATTTTTAATTGTTACTAATGTTAAAGCATATAATATTGGTAATTAATAAATATAAGAAATATTTTCAATAAATTAACAAAGTTAATAAATTTTAAGAGTAGTGTTGCTGCAATAAGTAGCATATTTAGAAGCAATAAAATAACAAAAGATTGTAGGTATGTATAAATGATGAAGCAACACTTATTTCTGTTATTTTTGGAAATACACAAAGCGGGAAAAAAATTATTAAATGTCTACAGATGAACTTTGCATAACAAAATTTAAAGAATTATTTTCTAGCTTTTACAAGATCAAAAAGAGAGTTTTACAAAATCGACCAATATCTAAAAAGGAAACAAAAAAAGCTGAATATATAAATTTACTCTCATCATCTTATAATAATATAGTGGCATATGCAAAATCCTTCATTAATGAAATACCCTCTAATTCCCAGCAGGAAATATATATGAAGATACAAAACTGTAGGGAGATATTATTTAAATGTTTCTGCAAACTAGACTGCAATATTAAAGTTCCTTTTGGTTTTGATTTATTTGAGGTCGTTAGAGAAGACATTTTGGCGGATGTGTCTGATACAGAGATAAGTGGAGGTAATTCAGAACCCGACAGTGATGAACAAAATAAACCGTTAGCAGCTATTGTGAACACAGTAAATTTAGAAATGGCTTCTATAGAAGAGAAAACCAAATTCATTTCAATGTGCTCTAGCATTATAAGGGAAAATTATGATGGAAATCCGCTGACATTAAACTCGTTTTTGGACAAAATTAACCTTATCGAAGAAATTACGTCGGACAGTTTACAAACCTGTTTCATTGCATTTATCAAATCCAAGCTCGACGGCAAGGCAAGGGAGGTTTTACCGGAAAATATCACGAATATAGACCAAATTAAAAACACACTTAAAGATCGAATAAAACCGGATAGTTCAAGGGTCATTGTTGGTCGAATAACAGCTGTGCATGTAGAGCGAGACAATTATGCAGAATTCGCTAAGAAGGTTGAAGAGTTAGCTGAAGCTCTAGAACGCTCGCTAGTAGTAGAAGGCATAACAAGGGAAAAAGCTCATGAGATGACCATAGAGCAGACAGTTAGCGTCTGTAGGGGCAACGCAAGATCAGATATGATTAAGGCAATTTTGGCTTCTTCTAGTTTTAAAGAACCAAAAGATGTCTTAGCTAAACTGATGATAGAAGAAGCTAATAATGAGAAACAAGGACAGGTTTTGACAATGCGTTCCAACAGAGATAGGCCTAATTTGCAGCAGAAGCGATTTATTACAGATCATTTTAACAGATATCCTCAACACAGCAATACGTACCAACATAGGTCATATAGTAGCGGTCGAAACAATCAAAGTATGCATATACCACCAAATAATTTTAGAACTCGTGGCAATTATAACAATAGGTCAAATCGTAATCGTGGTTATAGAAATAACTTTCCAAGGCAGCATGCTTCTGTGAGGACTTTAAACTACGAAGCCCCTCAGCAGAGCATGTTGAGGGAGGAAGAGCAATAAATGAATCAAGCGTAAGTGGTACTAAATCCGTATACAGTTTTAATTTAAATTACTCAGATTTTATAAGCTTACAATGCGATATTTCTGATAAAATAAGCTCGTTTTTGGTTGATTCACAAGCCGATATATCGGTTATAAAACTTTCGTGTTTGAAGAATAATCCTGAAATAAATAAACAAAATATCATAAACATCGTAGGAGTAACCACAAAGGCTACAAGATCCCTAGGTACTATTAATGTTAAGCTCTTGTTTCCTCATTCTTTAATATCGCAAATTTTTCACGTTGTTGCTGATAATTTTAATATTCCATCAGATGGCATATTGGGTAAAGACTTTTTGAAATCTAACAGGTGTAAAATTGATTATGACACAATGACAGTATCATTTCGTAATTATGGTGAAAAGGTAATCATTCCAATTTCTCATGGTATACATAAGAATTCTTATTTTCTTCCTTCTAGAAGTGAGGTTTTTAGAACATTTCATTTAGATAATGTAACTAAACCAGTTTTCATTGACTCTCAGCAGATTTGCGAAGGAGTTTTTATTGGCAAGTGCATAGTCAACTCGAACAACCCTACGTTACGTATTTTAAACACAACTTGTGAGACCAAATTTATACACAATTATAAAATTAAAACTGAAGATCTTTCAAATTTTTATATTTATGAAATTAATGACAACATTGTATGTGAAAATCGAATTCGGGAGCTTAAACTTATTTTAAATGAAAATATGCCAAATTATATAAAAGAAGACTTGATGCCGTTGTGCGAGAAATATGCTGACATATTCACTTTAAAGGACGATAAAATGTCAGTGAATAATTTTTATGAACAAAGACTTAAACTAAACGACACAGCGCCGGTTTACATAAAAAACTATCGGCTACCTTATGCACATAGAGCCGAAATAAAACAGCAAGTTCAGAAATTACTTGACAATAACTTAATTGAACCCAGCACCTCCAGTTACAATAGTCCCTTAATTCTGGTTCCAAAGAAAAGCCCCTGTGACAAAAAATCATATCGAATGTGTGTAGACTTTAGAGCTATTAATAAAAAATTAGTCGCAGATAAATTTCCCTTACCCAGAATTGATGACATTCTTGATAATCTCGGCAGAGCAAAGTATTTTTCTGTTATCGATTTATTCTCTGGTTTCCACCAAATTCCGCTACACGTTGATTCAAGGGACATAACGTCGTTTAGTACGGATCAAGGCACCTTTCGATGGAAAGTCTTACCATTCGGACTAAATGTCGCACCGAATTCTTTCTCACGGATGATGTCGTTAGCATTTTCAGGAATGCCCCCTAATAAAGCTTTTTTGTATATAGACGACATTATCGTAATAGGATGTAGCACAGAACATCATTTGAAAAATTTAGCTGAAGTTTTCCATACGTTAAGAAAGTATAATTTAAAAATCAATCCCTATAAATGTAATTTTTTTAGACCAGAAGTTACATTTCTCGGTCACAAGTGCACTTTTAACGGACTTCTTCCTGACGATTCAAAACTAATAGCGATAAAAAACTATACAGTACCAACCGATAAAGACGCAGTCAAACGGTTTGTAGCATTTGCTAATTATTACAGGAGATTTATCCCTAACTTTGCAACACTGGCAGCCCCATTAAACTACATTACAAGGAAAAGAGTAAATTTCTCCTGGGATGAGAAATGCCAGGCATCGTTTGAAAATATAAAATCCGAACTGATTTCACCCAAAATACTTCAATACCCTGACTTCACTAAGCAATTTTTAATAACAGTAGACGCTTCAAAAGTTGGCTGTGGCGCAATACTTAGTCAAAATTTTAATGGAAATGATTTGCCAATATACTATGCATCTAAAGCATTCAGTCTCGCGGAACGGAAAAAACCGGTAATAGAGCAGGAACTATTTGCAATATACTTTGCCATAAACCAATTTCGACCTTATGTCTATGGAACAGAATTTGTAGTAAGATCGGACCATAGACCATTAGTTTATTTATTTAACATGAAGGATCCCTCGTCAAAGTTAACAAAGATAAGACTGAAACTTTCCGAGTATAATTTTTCTATCGAGTACATTAAAGGCAAAAACAATGTAGGAGCCGATGCTCTCTCTCGCATTTCCGTAAATGAATTAAAGAATAAGTTAGTTAGTGAAACAGTGTTAGCCGTAACAACGCGCGCAATGTCCAAAGCAAATAATGTAAGTAAATCACCTTTGACGCATAATGTTGGCATAACATTAAAGGTATATGATAAATTTTCGCATGATTTCAATAAAAACGTTGCTAAAATAAAGTCAGAATTGTTTTTTAAAAACGAGAAGTTAACTCGCATAACATTAAAGGTCTATCAAAAGTTTAAATTAAAGTTTTTAATAAATGTTGAAATTGCTAACGAAACATTAAATTTCGATAAGATGCTTTCGAGGCTCGAAAGAGAAGCCAGCAACAGCAACATTTACAGGATGGAATGGTCAAAAAGTGACTCATTTTTTAGTAACTACAGAATAGAAGATTTAAAAAGCCATGGTAATAGAATATTAAAGAACCTTGAAATTATGTTAGTTGAACCTATTGAAACAGTTTTTGACAGAGAAAAAAGAACAAAACTTTTAGAAATCTATCACAATGATCCTATCATTGGTGGTCATTGCGGAAGTAAAAGACTATATGCCAAGCTAAAATCTAAGTACTACTGGAGAGGAATGACAAGGGATATAGCACTGTTTATTAAAAACTGTAATGAATGCAATGTAAACAAAGTAAAGAAGGGAAACAAAGAAAACTTAACATTAACTCCTACTCCTATCAAGCCCTTTGACATAGTAGTAATAGACACTATCGGTCCTTTGCCAGTATCGAATAAAGGAAACAAGTACGCGTTAACAATTATATGCGATTTTACAAAATATCTAGTGACTGTGTCTATACCAGACAAAAATGCAAGAACAGTGGCCCAAGCAATTTTTGAAAACTTCATATTAATTTATGGAAGAATGAAATCAATTAGAACTGACCTAGGTACAGAATTTAAGAATGAAATATTTGCTGAACTGTGCAAGCTTTTGCGAATTGATTTAAATTTTTCCACAGCTTACCATCATCAATCGGTCGGAACAGCGGAAAGAAACCATCGAGTTTTGAATGAGTATATACGGGCATATATTAGGGAAAACATCTCCGATTGGGATGTATACCTAAAATACTTCACTTTCTTTCACAATACGACGACCAGCTCAGCTTTTGATAATAGATATACACCTTTTGAACTCGTTTTTGGGAAAGAGGCGATAATGCCTAATGAATTGAATCTTGGACAAATCGATCCACTTTATAATATGGAAAATTATAACAAGGAGCTAAAATATCGGCTGCAAATGTCTCATATCTTAACAAAACAATTAATAGAAAAACATAAAGCCAGAAGTAAAAAATATTATGATAAATTTTCGAAACCTAGCAGTTTCAGTATAAATGATCAAGTTTTTGTAAAAAAAGAACCTTATGACAAATTTAAAACCATTTATCAAGGACCATATATTATTAAAAAGATTGATGGAGTAAATGCTACATTGTACGACTCAAAATCAAAAAAAGAGAAGATAATTCACAAAGACAGACTAAGAAAGGTATAAAGTGTTTTTCATCATTATTATATACTTATTTTAGTGTAAAAGTTATTTTATTATTTCGTTTTCTAAAACTTTGTTTTGTAAATTAGAAAAAGAAAAGAAAAACAAAATTACAAATTATTCAAAAAAAAAATTAAATGAAATGAATTGAATTAATCGAAAAAATTTATACAAACAATATATTAATCAATATTACCAATTTACTTAAAATTCTACTTAGTTTTAAAAATATCTGAATTCTTTCAGTTTCTCTTATTTAAAAAATTTTTAAATTTATGCATTGTTTAATTTAAGCTTTTTGTTATTTTTATATTGAATTTATCGAAAAAAAGTAAAATAAAACTATAGTATAGTTAGCGTAAGTAAAACATAATATAATTTCAATAACTAAATTTTATCGTTATCATTGAAAATATGTAATATGGAAACATTGAAAAACCTACTCGTAGTAATAGTGAAATTAGATATATAAAGTTGTAAAAATATAGTGTTAAGCAATACTGTAAAAAAAAAAAAAAGAAAGGTTGAACCAGGGCAGACTGATCAACTGCTTTGATTGGACTTTTTTTTTTTTTTCCCCAAAAAAGGGAGGTGTAATGGCACAACATATTTCTTGCAGTGTATACAGCATATGTTCTCATGCATACCTGCATATGCAGTGCCATTATTCCTTTTGTTTGAAGTTAAAGTTTAGTTTTAATTAACAGCTAGACTAAGTCGCACATAATAACAAAAAGAAAAAGAGATAAATAAAATAAAATATTAAAGAACTCAACAATACAATTAACAAAAGTATTTTGCAGATCAGACAAATTATTTTTATTATAAAACAATTTGATTTGAAGGCAGTCGCACCCTTTAATTTTAAAAGAATTCTTTGCTCGCTGTTCTAAATTTCAAATACTGCTTAATATGTGATATTCGTTTCGTATTTTTAATGGTTGCTATGATAGCGTGCAGGCACTTTGTGCAAAATTTTTTAAGCCTGCTTCGTGCGCTGACAAAGTCTTTACAGCGGGCATATTGCCATTACAGCACGTATATTACCATATGTCGAAAATTTCAAGTGCCTGCCTACTGGAAGATAAGGGCAAATATATTAATAATAAGACGTCTCTTTGGGCCAGCGTATGTTTTTGCCGCCCTCTAGATTTTTTGAGAATGAAGTGTATAGCTAAAATGGATTCAGAGATAAATACCTGGGATAGATATCCAGATGGACATACATTGCAGAGAAAACAAAAGGATAAGGCTTTAATTCTTGGTATTCGACAGCTAAAAATTTAGACTTATTCTAAATGGCGATAAGAAAAGAGCGTCCAGGTTAAAAGAAAACTCGTTTTTTGCCAATTATACACCCAATGGCTAAATAGTCAAATCTATATATAAGTCGGGGTTTTCTTCCTGACTCTATAACTCCAGAACGCACGAACCGATTTCCACGGTTTTGCATTGAATGATAAGGTCTCCGTGAGGTTTTTAGCAAAGAAAATTTAGGACAAATTTTAAGAGAAAACAGGGAAAATCATTTTTCACATACAGCGCCATCTCTGATGTATAGCATGTAGTATAACGGCACCAGTTCGTGGTGTGTGACTTACCGCTAACGAAAATAAGTACGTTCGACATGCAAATAACCGATGAAGTATACAATGAAGAATTGATTCTGATTGAGGATCAATGCTTGACTTTTGCAAACAAGCTACTGATTGAAGTAGGAATGATTGCGCCAAATCGATCGATGCACGATGCATTAAACCAAGAATTAAATCGAGAGCTACAATATAATGTTGATATATTGCAGGAATTCGTTCGAAATAATGTGCCGTTGCTGAATGAAGAGCAAAAACAAGTATACGAAACATTTATGCAAGTGGTGGACAATAATACTGGTGGTCTATTCTTCCGATAGACAAGTCACATTGCAAGTCACTTGGCAGGGTATGTCAGCAAGCGAATTTGGTCTTCTGAAAATACTAAAGCGATTATTTAAAATCCTCTTATGCTCAATGTATAACTGTATGGTGAGCTATGCGGTCTAGAGTCGTGATTGGGCCGTTTTTTTTTTCGTAGGTGAGGTTGGAAATGCGGTAGCAGTCAATACATCACGCTATATCGACATGCTAACAACTCAATTTTGGCCTATTATTGACGATGTGGATATCACTAACATGTGGTTACAACAGGACAGTGCAACAGGTGGACGCACCTGGAGGAACAGGGAAAATATTTGTCATGTCATTGGTTTTGGCCACTTTTCGATCAAGATGTGACATAGCTTTGGCGTTAGTATCATCTAGAATTGCGGCGACTCTTCTAGATGGCGGTCGTACTGCACATTCTGCGCTTAAGTTGTCTTAAACACAATTGATACTGCAACATGCAATATTTCCCGATCCAGTGCAATTGGAAAATTGTTGATGCAATTCAAGCTCATTGTTTGGGATGAGTGCACAATGGCACATAAGAAATCACTTAAAGCATTAACTGCACACTGAAGGATCTTCGGCGAAATAACAACATCGTTGGCGGCTTGATGATATTGTTGGCAGGCGATTTCACGCAGACGTTGCCAGTAATTCTCCGTGCAACGCCTGCAGATGAATTGTATAGTTGCCTGAAGGCATTAGCTTTGTGGAATAACGTAAAAACATTATCGCTAACCACTAATATGAGAGTTAAACTTTAAAATGATCAAAGTGCTGCACAATTTTCCAAACAATTGTTAGCTGTTGGAAATGAAAAAGTCCCAGTTGATGCGACAGCTGGATTAATTACTCTTACCAACGACTTTTGCCGATTTGTAAACTCTCAATTAGCTTTTGTTGAAAATGTTTTCCCAAACATTAGGGAGAATTATCAGAATTATGCTTGGTTAAGTCAACGAGCAATTCTCGCCCCAAAGAATAATGATGATGTACACTCACTGAATTTCACCATTCAATCAAAAAACGATGGCAATTTGGTGACATACAAATCCGTTGATTCCATACAAAATCCCGATGATGCAGTAAATTATCCAACGGAGTTACCAGGATTTCCACCCCACATAACTTGCAACTCTAAGTTGGTTCAGTTATTATGATATTGCGTTATTTGAATCCACCGCGACTTTGCAACGGAACTCGAATTGCGGTGAAAAGTCTTATGCCGAATTTGATTGAGGCAACCATTATTAATGGAAAGTAAGCAGGTGAAATTGTATGTATTCCTCGAATACCAATGATTCCGTTTGACTTCAAACGATTGCAAGTTCCAATTCGCCTTGCGTTCGCAATGACAATTAACAAGTCGCAAGACCAATCGCTTAGTGATTGCGGAATAAATTTAGAAAATTATTGTTTTTCGCATGGGCACCTATACGTTGAGTCTTCACGAGTTGGGAAACCATCGGCTTTCCTTTGTGTTAATGTCAAACCAAAAAAACAAAAATGTGGGTTACCACGTATAACGCTTCGATGCAGTATTTACTTTGGATTCACTTTCATTTTTTTTACTTAGAGAAGTTCAATTAAATTCCACTTCATTTTTGTAGTCGAAATGAATTCATTACTGTTGTGCAATGAAATAAAATTTTCCATTTTCAAATATAAAACCGAAAAAAAATTAATTTTTCTTTGTCTTTCAATTCCCAAACGAAATGTTAAAAAAAGGAAGCCGTGGTGACTTTGCCGTGTTTGCTAGTAAAAATATATTTTTTCAAGTGTCGGGTTAAAAAAAAAGAAATCAAAAACCAGTTAAAAGATAAGCTTAATACTACCAAATTTTAAGTGAACTGTTTCTAAATTTATAACACATGTTTTTACTTACTATCGCACATCTTAATATGTTTTTGCTTCAATTAAAATTGTTACTATTTGCTTTATATTTATTTTGTTTTCCTTCTTATTTGATAACAATTTTAAGTTAAAAAGTAATTTTTTTTTTATCAAATTTTATTGTTTAAATAAAAAAATAAGAATAAAACAGTTTTAATTTGTACGCAGTACGTTTATGCATACGTGATTAATGGCAGGTTTGTTTTTTTTTGTGAAATTGTTATATAAATAAATCTAACTATTTTAACTAATTTGAAGATTGTGATTCGATTTGAAATAATTTTAATATAAAAAATTTGAGGAGTTTTTTAAAATAATTTTCTTAATGCAAAGTGTATATCACTATTTTAGTCGTTCTATAGAGAAAGGTGTTATTAAAAAATTAGGCAGTTTTTGTCGCTTGGTTTTTTTCATAAATTGTTTTGAATTCGTTTAGCAAATGAATCACATAACGCACAATGGAATATGCTCTCTGGGGATGTCGCTTTGCTGAAAAATGTAACTATTTGCAGCATGATTTCTTATCAATTTAATTTTAATTAATTGTGAGTTATTTGATTTCTTAAATTGATTTCTTTAAATAATAAATGTCTATAACGCGCACAACCTTAATAAGGTAAATCAAAAGAATGCTGATGACGAATGATACATACATACATGTTACATACATGGGTACAAACTAAACTGCGGCTTAAGAATGATGCATTCGCATCGAAAGCGCTCGCCATCGAATATAAAGCAGCCAGTTAGGACGGAAAATGGCAATATTACATGTTACTTTTGTTTATCCCCCCCAGGGGCATATAAATATGGTCTTTATAGAATATTCCACTATCTAGACACAGTGCAACTGGGGAAAAAAGGGAGCCCAGTCCCCTGAAGTGAGAGAGGAAGACAACTGGAAACTCCACTTTATTTCCACGGGAATCAGTAAGCTCGCAGAGTTCATTATTTGTCTCATTAGACATTTAATAGTTCTCTGGCTGATTATTGAGGTTGGCCCCTATATGGGAGTATCGAGGCCCCATAACAGGTTTGTTTATTATGGTGCCCAGGATCATTGCACTGATAATGACACGCAAAGTGAATGATCCAGTCCAGTGAGTATACTTGACATGTGTTCTGGACAGGAGTTAAAACGTCTCCAACTCTTTAGCATGGTGTTATGGTTTGCAGCCCTGTCCTGGAATCATTAAAGTTGCAACTAGGTGGTTCTGTTGCTTAGAATTATACCTTCGGCTATCTAGGACGCATGTATTACGTTCCAAATTATACAATAGTGGTTTGTCCACCATCTGATTAAGGCTACATAGCCAGGTGCGGATGTAAAACAAATCACACTCTGTTACTTCGTTTATCTCGTTTATGTTTGTTAGGGTGGTTACAAGGTATATGAGATAAATAAAAAAGTGATCCTATCTTTCGGCTCACCCCCTGAAAATATCCCAATTGACTAGAAAATGAGATTGGCAAAGCTTAAGTTCAATCTAATAATATTAACACGTACTAAATTAAGGTTAAATTTAAGAAATACATCGGTTTTTACAAAAAAATCCTAAGTTTTCATCCTGAAAATCGAAACTATTTTCTTTTAGGAATATAGTTCTATTCTTATTTGATAGGAAATTTTATTCTTATTAATTTTAAAATTAATAATTGTTTTCTTAAAATTAATAGTTTTTGGGGCAGTTCAGGTCGTAATGAATTTCCTCATGCAGAAGTTAAAGAATATTGTAATAATCAATTATATTTGATGTATCGCCTGATGTTCTTCTGATGTGCTGCTAATGACGGTGGAAAATCCAGAAGTTATTTTTTGTAACGACCCTAATGTTTGTACAAATTAATTGTACAGAAAAGTTGAATAAAATAATAATCAGTTCGTGTTACTTCATAAACCTGCTCTGAATATTTATAATACAATTTTTTCAAGACGCTTATTATTTCATTTATAATAGAATAGAATTTAAAATTCAATAAAATAACATAAAAAATATATTTTAATCACAAATATATTCATAGTCGAAAGATTAATGCTATGGCTTTAGTATTTGGTATCATTTAGATGCATCAAGTACTTGCAACTTCTCAGAGCATTGTTTTCTATATGCTATTACTAAAACGATTAGTCTAATTGAGATTTTCAAATAGAAAATTTAATGCGCTACCGATCTCCATTGAAAAATAAAGTACAATGATGCCACCAGCGTGTAAGCCTCACCAAGCGTCTATTGTGTATTGGCCGCGTTTTAGTCTATTATTAAACCCCTTAAATCAAAAATGGTCCTCAACATTAAGTGAAGTAAGAAGTGCATACGTGTAGTATAACAGTAGCGTTAGTCAGTTAACCCTTCTAAAGTTATGCCAGTCTTTAAAAAACACTCTATATTTCTTAACAAAATTCGACAAAAGCATTTTTTTATGAATCTTCAATATATTTCTATATGGCAACAATGAAAGCACGTGCGAAAATTTATGCGTTCCACATTAATCAAAATCATTATTGTACGCTGCCTCACTATTTTGCATAAAAAAAAAAAAACAAAAACACCAGCAAATATGCTCAACGCAAAATGCCTGATGCATTATTTGTTAAGTAAAAAATTCTAAGCATAAAAGTAAACGTTTGTAATTTCGGTAATTTGAAATATTCCAAATAAAGCACGCAGCAGTGAGAGTTTTGGAAAGAAAATTATAGAAAAATGTTTCTTTCTTTCTGGCTGCATTTAACCATATAAAATTTTTGTTATTTTAAGCTTAAGTGTTGCTAACTTCACATACAAAAGAAAGATGCAGAAATAAAAATAAAGTAAAAACGAAAAGTTGCAATAGAAACGGCATTTAACTAACATTCCATGTTGCAAATGTCTTTGGTTGGTGTTTATAAAAAATTAAAAAAAAAACAAAAATGAAAATAAAAATAAAACACAGAATGCATTATTCTTTACAAAAGCAGTAAGTAGTATTACTAGTAGTAGTTGTTATTGTTTTATTTTTTTTTATATAAATAAAAAGCAAAAGAAATGTTTGCTTTTCCTTTTGTCTTTTGCACTTTTTTATGTTGCCAGCCGAGCCGAGGAAACTCTTTTGTTTGCAATCATTCGTCGTTCGTTTATGTTTTGCATTTAGTAGATACAATGACTTAGTACAAGTATCTTTGTATAAACAATAACACCAACAACCACACGGTATTACAAACAATAAATATTTATATAATTGTTGTTGCATAGAAAGGAATACGTAGAGAATATTTTATTCTCTACTTAAAAGTATAAAACAATTCATGTACAAAATGACAGACAGCTATACCTTTATGGCTTTTTTTTGTTGCCGTTTAAAGCTTTTGTCAATAATATTTATTATTATTGTACGTTTAGATGCAAGAATGGACAGACACAAACTTGTATAGATTTTTAAATTCCGCTTTTTTTTTTCTTTTTCTTAAATCGGTTTTAATGTTGGCTGCTCATTCTTTTTGTCATCTTTCGTTTTCTTTTTTTTTTGTTTTTGAGTTTTGCTTCTAGACAATTTGCATCACTTTGCTTATGTTTGAGTACAACAAATTTGCATTTTATATTTACATTTTTCTATGTTATAATTTTAAAGTTTATTTTATATTTATATTTTCATTAATTTAAGCAACAACAAAAAATGTTATAAAAAAAGTGACTGTAAGTTCATTAATATTATTTATTAATTTGCTTTTTCAATGTTTAATGTCTAGACAAAAAATTAAATTTAATTTCGGGGAGTTTTCGCCACAAAGAGTAGAATATCATAAACAGTTTACAAAAAGTTGTCACTGAATTTAAAACTAGAAGACTTTGTTTTCAAATCCATACAAGATTTTAGCTTATTTACATTATATTAATACATTATTACATAATATGTTCTTTCTACATTAGATAGTGATATTATATTATAACCTTTAATGCCCAACTATATTATGCATAAGCTGGCTTAAGCCAACTTAAGAAAAAGGTCAAATACCTGATAATCATATGTAGCAAACTATAATGTACTTAACAAAACTTTTCGTCAAGTTTTGTCAAATGGCTTTTGCGTAAGCAAAGTACGAAACTAATGGCACGTTCCGTAAGGAAACAGCTGATTTTGCATTGTGCATTATATTAGAGATACATTAGTAAACAAATTCCAAGGGAGGACTGTTGTAAATCTGTATTCTCGTTGGCGATATTGCCATTTATCGATGACTGGCAATACATATTTGGTATTCTGTAAGACAGAGGTTGATGTTGCCTTAAATTGCCGTTGATATTGTCTTCTGTGATTTTGTGTGTCATGCTGTTATAAACAAAAATTTTAAAAACTAAATTTAAAAACGAAATGTTAGAAACATTAAATGAATTTGACCCTTCAATTAAATTTACAACTGAAAGGGAATGTGATGCTAAACTTCCATATTTAGACACATTAGTAATAAGAAGAAATAAAGAATTAGTTATAGATTGGTATCAAAAACCAACTGCTTCAGGTAGAATTATTAATTATTATTCTAAACAAGATAAAAGAATTATTATTAACACGGCCAATAATTTAATAGAGAGAATTTTAACAATTAGCGACAAAGAATTCCATAGAAAGAATAAAGAAAAGATTAGAAATATTTTAACGGAGAACAATTTTCCAATACGATTAACTAATAGGTTAATTAATCAATTTAATAATAGGAGGAAAAGAGTTATAAGTAGTGGAACGGAACCGAAAATATATAAATCGATAACGTATATACCAGTCTTGTCTGAAAGAATAGAGAATTCAAAAATTTATGATACAAATAAATACAAAATGGCATATAAGAATACAAACACATTAAATAGGTTGTTTAGTAAAACTAAGGATAAAATTCAAAAATTAAATATGTCCAATGTAGTGTACAAAATTCCTTGTAACGGTAATGATAAGGAGAATTGTAATAAGAGTTATGTAGGCACAACAAAAAATAAATTGAAAACTAGAATCGCAGGACATAGGTCAGACCAGAAATACAGGAATAATATTAGTTTACAAAAAACAGCATTATCTTCGCATTGCTCTAAAGTTAATCACTATCCTAATTTTGAAAATGTTTCAATTTTAAATTTAGAAAATAATTATAAACGCCGTTATATGTTAGAAATGTTACAAATAATTAAAGTACCATTAACCAAAAGAATAAATTTTAAAGCAGATACGGATTTAGTGCATAAAATTATAAAACAAAACTCTGTATCTGCATAATATTAATAATTAATACTTTAATTTTTTGTAATGTTCGGTCATTAAATTTATGTTTTAAAATATATGTGTAAAATACTATTGTTTTGTAAATGTGTTATGTATTTTCAAAATTGGTTTTCATTTAAAAATTTGTTAGTATTGAAAATTTGTTTGTATGTATGTAAAACAAAAAAAATTTTTTCAATTTGTCGTTTTTTATTGTTTTTGTTTGTTTTGTTTTTTTGAAAAAATTTTTTGATTATTTTGAATTTGTTAATCAAAAAATTTTTTCAATTTGTTTGTTCATTATTATTTTTGTTTTTCCTGATGATGCCAACCAACGGTGTGGCGAAATATCGAAAATATAATAAAAAATAAAGTTTTTTAAAAAATTTTTTATTAAATAAGAACTTGTGCTTAAAATTAATTACTAAAAAATTTAAAAAACTAAAAATACAAAATAAAATATGAAAAAGTACAAATAAAATAAAAAAGGGAAAAAATTAAAATTACAAACGCCAACCAATTTGAAAAATTAGTGTAAGAATTGGAAAAAAATCCATCACTTGCAGGGGGATTTCAAAGAGGCAGTGTTTCTACTAATTTTAAGGAACAATGGGAAAGTGTTACGACTGCTCTAAACGCCCTTGGCCCACCAAATAGAACGAGTGATGGATAGCTGAAGGTATAGTATGTGGTTCAATATATGTTTGACAAAATTCTGTTCAGATTTGGCGCGACTTAAAATTTTAAGTAAAAACAAGATGGTAAAAAACAATACTGAGCCCCTTGGAAAGAGCTGTGGCAAATCTGTTGAACATTTTGATTTTAATTTATTTTGGTTTTTAATTTTTTTTAGGTTCAATTTAATACAGATTTTATTTAATGAATAAGTATTTATCTTTATATACGTCTTTTTAATAAAATTTCATGCACATTAATTTAATATTTCGCTTTCTGTTGGAAGAAGCTTTCCAAATTAATTTTTATAAAAAATTACATTAAATTAAATACAGGTCATATATAAAGATAAATAATTATTTATTAAAGAAGAAAAAAAAGGTCGAACAGAAATAAAAAAATACAAATTTTAATTTTTTTTTCACACAGTTTATATATTTTTCAAAACAATTTTATCAAAAATAGTACACAAATGAATCAGCTGACTCAAATATTAGATATGTGTGTTATATTTTATTAAAATTATTGATAAACTGGCAACGTCGTCATAAGACTGTTAGGGAATACCAAATTAGCATTGATGTTGTGTTAAAGTGATGTTGCCTCAAAATCGACGACGATGTTGCCGTCGCCAAGAAGAATATGTAGGAGCTTTTAATTAGAGTATAACGCCTGAATAATGTATTTGTATGACAACTAAGACCATCAAGGCATCAAGGTATGATAAAACAGAAAAGAAGTGAATAACAATAAAATAACAGGGCATAGAAATTGCTGAGTTGCTTGAAAGTGCCTGGTTATTAAGATGCGAGTGAGGTGGGAACTCTGCTCAAGTGGCAACATATTTGTTAAGCAACCGAGCACCGAGTAATTGGGCCTCGCCAAAGTTATATAGGTAAAACGAGGATGCCTAGGGAAATTATTATTATGAAACAGATGAAAAGTGCGACTAAAAGTCAAATTAAAATTGACCTATTGGTGTTTGCAAAATATCACAACATAAAAAATTTCAGTAATAAAAATTTATTTAAAGTACACACACGCTACACATTATAAAAAAATAATAAAACTATTATTATTTTAATATAATAGTATATATTCCACTGCATTACATTATTATGAATCAATATTGTCCTAACAGATGTTTCAAATATAATTGCAAATTAAATATATAATTTAAAACAATTATATAATATAAAAATTCATTTTTTTATATCAGTATCAGTCCTTTGTTTTGCATGACTTAAGGTTATCAGTTGTATATAGTGGCCTACATATTAAACGAGAACTTGTCACCACAAACAAAAAAACAAAATTACAACCTTTTGGTGCAAAAAAACAGCAGGCGAGAAAACCCTTTAGAAATTTGACTTGGCTGACTAAGAGCTACAGATTCTCTTTACCTACATTTCATTTTGTTTTTTTTGTTTTGTTAACCTGTTGATGTGGTTAACCAAACAACATGTGCGAACAAACTTTAGAATTATATACTTGTATATATTAAACAATTAAATAATAAAAAATAATAATAATGACTTAAACAACATGTTATTACAATAGCAAGAAAAAACACAATTTGTGGTTAAAAGAAATATAAAAAATACTACAAAAAGTAAGAAGTAAATATTTCTGATCGCTGAAACAAACTAATAAAATTATATGCAAAAGTTTGGTCACAACATAATTAAAGGTAAAATGCAGTCGGTATATTTAAAACAACCAAAATTTCTGAGCAAAAAAATAAGGTCTGCCCTCAAGGAAGCAAAAAAAAATATGATTATCGTATTATAACCATCAAAAGGTGTGAGGATGGTAAAAGAAAAGGAGGGAAAAAATTACTTATTTATCAAAAAATAAATGATAAAATTGTTATAAATTGCTAAAAGGCACAATCGTCTTATTTTGGTAGTTTTGTTGGTCTCTGTTATCGAAACACATGCATCTTTGATAAATGGAATGGTAAAAGAAAACCTAAAGGCTGCTTTATTAAGACTGGTAAATTTAGTAATTTTAAATTAGACAAAAAATGTTTATTTACAAAATGAGTATCGTTTTATGGCAAAGATAAGAACTTTTGTTGATCAACTGGTGCAGTGACTGGCCTTAGTAAATACCTTGACCTGTCACACCGTTCATCACAATTCGCCTAGATATCTGAAACGCATGATATTTTGCTATAGCCACAGTTATCTTTAATGTTCCAAACATCTAACGCATTTATTGGAAAACCCTTTATAGGGAAAAACAACCTGCCAAACACTATTGAAAAAAAAACACATACACACACACACCGACAAATTAAATACAAAAGATGTGTTGAACATATGCTATCGACTGCTACTATCTTCATGCTTTATTTCAATTTCTTAACCACCAACCATCGAAAGGAAGTCAACATATAACAAAATGTAGTCAAGACTTTTTACTACAGGTTGCTGATACTTTGGAAACTATAATTATGCAAATGATTTCCTTGTGTGTTTTGTTATGCCGACTAGAAACAGCAGCAGCAGTTAGTAACATCAGCCGGCTTTAAATGATGGAAAAAACGAAACAATTAAAATGGTCAATGTTTGGTAGACTGAATTTTAAATAAAATGGAAAATATTGCTACGTAAAGAAATAGCAGATTATAAAAGAAAAATAAAAGTTAAATTGTAATTAATATTTTTATCACCTTAATCTGAAATGATAAAGAAAAAAATAAATTCAAATACGAATGTGAAATTGAAATTGAGCGACCCCTAGACGAGATTTGAAATGTGGCAATCGCTCTATTGGGTCTTTTCTAAAGTTAGATAATGGCAAATCATTATGAAGAGTTTTACACTGGAAGAACAATACCAAGTTATCCAGGTTTATTTTGAAATCACTCATGTATTTCCGTAACTTATAGACAACTTTCTGATTTTTATGGCACCAATAGTCGTCCATGTGAGTAGGAACTTTGTCTAAAACACATACCCAACGCAAACAACACCAACACGGACGAGGGAATGTGCAAAATGCAAAAAATATCGTCCCTACAGGCGAAAGTGTCGATTTTTGTTTTTAAAAGAGAAGTAGCACTTCAGGCAACAATGCCTATTTAGTCAAGTACCGTGCTACATTCTTTAGGAAAGAGATAGAGAAGAGATGAAACAGGAGGTGAAAGTAGATAGATAGTCAGAAATTAACTGCCGTATAAAGACAGCACAGCGATCAGTGCTATGCCTTCATCGCTGAGCAGCCCCACCGACAGTCAATTTTTAATTTTGTAGTGAAAAAAACCAAGGTCTTCGTTGGGATTCGAACCCACAACCCCCATATATACAACACTACCTACTAGCCTACAGGGGCACCATTTGTTGTTGGTAGCAGGTATTTCGGTTCTGCAAATCTAGCTGTTATAGGAATTAAAGCCACGAGACTACCATAAACGTTGTTCTTTCACCCATCGGTGTATAGAGGTAATCCTTTGTTTTACAATTTTTATTTTTGGCTTAACGATTTACCTGTTAGCACAATCGCTGATCATTGTTTCTTTAAAAATAAACCGAAGCTAGCGTTACCACCGTGATGAAGTAGATTTTATTTGAAGGCCACTATCGACTTATTGAAATAAAACATTGGCGATTAGTTAATTTCGAGAAATGCATTAATTAGTTGGCCTTCCAAATCGTGCGATTTGATACCTCTCGAGTATTTCCTTATGGGTTGTGTGAAGTCACTTGTTTATGCTGATAAACTATCCACAAGCAATGATTGAAAAAGTGATCCAAAATTGTATATCTACTGTGTACTTCTTCAGGATGAGCCGCAGTCTCCATATCCGCGAAATTATTTTCGAATATTTATGTTATGTATTGATCTTACAAACGAAGCAACTAAAATTGACGGCGAAATAAAAAAAGTGGATAAATCAGCTTTAAAAATATAATCGCCTTCTTACCACTGGCGGTGCAACACTGTTTTCTTTTAAATAACTATAAGGATATACGTATGTGAAGGCCTTCTAGGGCGAGAATGACGCTACATTTCATTCACAGTGGTCCCCCCCCCCCCCGGGGGCACATTTATGGTCTTTATAGAACGCTCGACTATTAAGACCTGTGCAACGGGGAGAAAAAAGGGAGTCCAGTCCCCTGAAGGCACAAGGGGTCAACTGGGAATTCCCCGTTATTTCCACGGGAATCAGTAGCCCGCAGAGTTTCCGCTATTTGTCTCTTTAGGCATTTAGCTGTTTCTCTGACTGATTATTGAGGTTGGCCCTTCGGGAGTATCGTGGTTGTTGTGGTTTCGCGGCCCCATAACAGACAGGTCAGTTTTATATGGTGGCCAGGTTCAATTCACCTTTAATAACACCTACCTGGTGGAATGTTCCTAGATCCAGTGAGCATGCTAGGCATGTGTTCTGGACAGGAGTTGGAAAGTCTCCAGCTCTTTAGCAAGGAGTGATGGTTTGCAGTCCTGCTCTGGAATCACTAAAGTTGCAATTAGGAAAGACCTGTTGCTAGAATTAGTCTACGGCTTTCTAGGGCGTGAACGACGTTGCTTTTCATTCCCAGTGATTTAGGCTTCATAGCCAGGCGCAGATGTAAATCTTATCACGTAATAACTATAAGGTTAAATACCAGTGTTAAAATAGAAAGCTTCTTATTTATTGTACTTTTTACCTCCTTTCTCCTAAGCTCTGGTCTATCTCCTCGCATCTGTTCTTATCTATTAGAGACCCATCGAGTGATTTTAGTCTATGCGCTATATAATACTGTGTCTGGATAACACATCCTTATATTAAGTTATTAGAAGTGAAGAAGTAGTGTAAGATTGAGACGATAAAAAGCCTTGGTATTCTCTCCAACATTTCCAATAACGAGCACTTTCGTCTAAAAAGCTCTTGTATTTTCAAAAAGTAGATTTAACAGTTGAATGTCGAACTCTTTTGAGAAAATCCCTAAACCAAAACGCAAATCATCTTCGAATCATCAGCTTAAAATCTGATATTTGAGCATGTCACTATTTTTTCTACTATTAATTAACTATTAAAGGAATTTAATTTAAAACTTTAGTTAAACAATTTGAAGAAAGTACATTCTCAAAAATTACTTTCTTTACTTTTCCCAAAATACTTTCCCAAAGAGTTTATTTCGAAAATTACTTTTCACAAAGTACTTTCTACAAAATTACTTTCCTTAAAGTACTTTCTGAAAAAGTACATTTCAAAAAGTACTTTTTTGGAAAGAATAACTATATCAACTATACGAGTTGAAGAACTATCTCTAAAAATAACCTTTAAAGTGTTAGAAAAGTTGCATTTAAAGGAAATTCGTTTAAAAAAAAGGACATTGTAAAAAGTTCAAACTAAAAAAAGTCATTAAAGTTTAGTAGGGGTATTTTGTATACGACAAATATCCTTAAAACCAACTGCGAAAAGCTATCTATGGTTATCAAATAAAGATGAATGGATAGTTATGCTATTCAGTATAGATTGCTCTGATATTTGTGTTGTGGCTAATGAAAATTAATAAATCGTTGTTTTGTTAGTTGTAAATTACTCTGGAGACGATCAAATAAAAACATCAAAAAAACACATCAATCATTATTTGTATTTTAATTTCGAAAGATTAGAATGTAATAACATTGTCATCGGATGATGATGATGATTTATTGCTAAAATGTATTATGCAGTTTTGTTAAAGAAATTAAGCAAGACGAATAATAATAATAAAGAAAAAGAAAATATGTAAAAGAAATACTGAAAAAAATATTTTTTAATCACGTATTATATCGATTTATAACAATTATTTGTAGTGTTAGTTGCTCCCTGTTGTAAAAGACTTTGAGGTTAACATTCCACAAAGGCGGTAAGCTTGAGGTTGCAATTGAAGATCAAATAACAAATGATTGTCAGGTGACAACTTCAAAACGTTTTTATTTCTTCCAAAAAAGCATGACAGAATGCACGAGTTAAAGGCTGACGAAGAAATTCTGTAGCCAAACTCCTAAAAAGCTGCGCAATCAGTCAAACTCAAATGTGTTTTAATTAAAATCAGTTTTTTTGTAATTTTGTTAAACAAAGACTCTAATGGGAGAATTGTTCTGCTTCAAAGGAAAAAGAATTTCCAAAAGGAAACCTGACAACAAGATACGTTTCTTTCAAACATAAAACAATTATGAAATCTTTGGAGCTTATTTTGTATGAGAGTAAAAAAATCAATCAAATAATTTCAAAGAATATTTAAAACTTTGCTTCTTCAAAGAAAACACAGAGTGCTATACTTTATGAAAAATGTCCATTTTGTCTTAACTAGTCAAATAAATTTAGTTTGAAAATTCACTGTTTAGACAGCAATAAGAAAATGATGCTTCCCCAAGTGCTAAAAGCAAAGTCCACTTCAAGGACTATTAAAGTCATCAATGGTAGCAAAACGTAATAAATCCTCTTAGAATGTGGGAGTATTAACAACACAAATTATATGAAAGTATCAGCCCTTTTACCTGCTTCACTGTTTCTATAAAATTGAAGGCAGTTTGTTCTGTAAAATAATTTATCTTGATAAGCTAAAATAAAAAAAAAAACAAGTAGAAGATTAAATACCCCGAACAGTTGCAAACACTGTAACCAAGTTACAACATGCCCTGCAACCACAAACAACAAAGAGAAACCAACCATTCAACCAACAACTTAAATAATCATATATTTTATATTGTTGTATACGTATAACAATAACAACAACAATAAGTTAGTTAATTGGTAGGGTTTCATCCTACTGGTTAAATGTGGCATGCGTCATAAGGCAAATTGTGCCTCTTGTTTTCATAATATTTCTTTTCCTTCATCGTTTGTTGTTAAAACAACAGCATTTGTGGCCTACAAGAATTAAATAAAAAAAAACCGCAAATAAAGAAATACACACTTAAATACCTTTTTTTTGTACCATCTCAAAGGAAAGAAAACAACAAAAAAAAATAACTTTGTTAATACTTTATCTTTTACTTCACGGGCAGCTTAACACATTTTGTGGCATACTCATATAAGAAAGTGTGTAAGGAAATGACAGCAGCAGTAGCAGCAGAAACTACGACAGCTGGATTTAATGTTTTTTGCCCAAAAACAAAAAAAAAAAAAACAAAAATAAATTAAGAAACAACAGGTAAATAAATAAAATAAGATTCCTCTCAAGCACTTCACTAAGCTCCACTGCATTCGTTACGTTGAACATTTATGGTCAGCAAACGCACATTTGTGTAAACGTTTGTTAGTTTGGGTGTCTGAGGAGGCTCCTTTGGTTTTCTGTTGTTTTGCTTTTATTTCATTTAAGATAAAAAAAAATGTTTGCTAAATGCAGGTGAGTTTTTGTTTCCTTCTATGGCTGCTGCTGCTGCTGATTCCTCTCTGTTGGCTCCTCGTATAAATTTTTCAATAAGTGTCAGGCTGCCGTTGTTACCGTCTGTCTTCTTTTATTGTTGTATTATAATTTCAATGCACCTGTTTTTCCAGTGAATGTCGGTCGGTGTCTTTCCAATCGCTTTTCGTTTGCTGCTTCTTACCGTTGCAATTTTTTCTTTGAATTTTATGAAAATGTTAATGCGTTTCTATAAAAATTAATTAGTTTAACAACAGTTAACCAAAAAATACAAGCAGGCACTTTAATCTGATTTTTAACATAAAATAATATTGTGTTAATGTAATTGACGAAATATGAAGGTTTTTAATATAAAAACAACTTTTTTTATATTAAGGAAACAGCCAGTATGAGGTTAATGGAAATCATTCACCACATTTAAGGTTTTATAAGAAACAAGTAGTTATCTAAAAAGTTTACAAAAACTTTGAAAGCTCTTTTAAGGTTAGTTTTTTGTTTTTTTTTTTGGAATATTCTTCTTTTAATAGTAACTTCCTTAGATAGTTTTCCTTGCAAAAGCTCAAAATAATTATAACTTAAAGCATTATTTGTTTAATTAATTGCAATAAAATTCGTAATTTATTTAATTTAAGCTTTTGGAGCCGTTTTTCTATACATATTTTTGGATAACATGCATATATTATGGGTAATATATTTTCATATAAACCTATTGTTAACAACGTAATCAGAGTCGTTCTGGCATTATTAAAACTAATTAAATTGTAATAGAAAAATTTATGTACAAAACTTAACGAAGACTTTACTACCAGAGTTAACTTCTGCACATGCGCGCTAATTTCTGCCATTTTTTTTTTAATTTAGAATTGCAGAGGTTAAGTTGCTCGTGCGCACAGCTAAATTGAATTTAAACCAAATTACATACCCGTAAATTTAAAAATTGAATTAATTTTGGTGATTTCCATACAAAAGGGTATGCAGTTATATAATTTATAATCAATTCCTAAATATTTTCTAACTTGAATTTTGTTATGGAATTTTAATAGAAATACATATTGCTGAAGGCTCCTTGTGTTGTATTTAAAATCCAATTGGAATTCACCAGGACGAAGCAAGCTGGCGTGTCTTATTAACACCTATAGTTACAAAAAACTTCCGATAATCCGTAAATTCAAAAAGGCGAAAAAATATAGTGTGTGTGTTTTCAAATTGCAATTGTTTGTTAATTTTGTAAAACAGATATTTTTAAAAAAAAATTAAATTATAGATTTTTTAAACATGTAATATAAGAAGTATAAGAGCTTAGAAAACCAAAAAACGAAAAATAAAAATAATTAAAATTAAAAAATTATTACAGAATTAAGTTATTTATTAATAAGCTTTCCCATTCAAGTTATTTACAACACTCGACTAAAAATTTCGAAATTTATTTTTCTTAGCATAATAACAAATAGATTTTCTTTTAAAATTCCCAATTTTTCTCACAGTGTATCTTTGTTTTTACTAATATAACGGCATTTGTTGTATTTTGACATCACACTGTTGTACAAACTTTTCATGCAGCATATTAATTTATTTATTTATTTTATTTTTTTTTTTCTATTATAATTAAAATTATAATAAATCTTAAGAACTAAATAGCATAATAATGGATTCCCTTTAAAAGTGAAAAATTTCATTTTTCCTAAAAGCTTTCAAATTTATCTTAAATTAAATAAAAGTTAAGCAAGTATGTGGTACAAAAAAGAAATATCGTTTAAGAAATTAAAAGCTTGTTTAAAGTTCAAACAGATTTCAAAACTTTAAAGATCTTAAATAAAATACTGTAAAAAGTTTTTTATAAAAAAAAGCTTTTGTAACTAAAAGCTATTCAAGTAATCTATTTTAAGTTTTTGTAGCAAAAGTTTTTACCAAAATAATAATCTTTGAAAATCAAAACACAAAGTAATAATCATAAAATAATAATAATAATTATAATAGCTCAAACTATTATTTGCCCTACCGAATTGAGAAGCTAATAATTTATTTTATAACGGCTCATAAAGTCTTATTAAATAAAGAACAGTATTCTTATCCGCCTTAAAATAAAATATTGAAAACATAACTGATATGAGATGTTAAAGTTTTGTAAGGCCTTTTCTGAGGAAAAACAGCTTTAGATAATTTATTATTTTATTTTTATTTATTTTTTTTCATTTATTTATTTTTTTATTTGTTTTAATTATTTTTATTTATTTTATTTTCTTTTTTATTTTTAATTAAAAATATTTTTAAGTGAGTTAAATTTATTATTTGCTAAAAAACTCCACAAAATTATATTATTTTCTTTTATTTTATAACTTAAATATCTTATAGAGAAATTTGATGCACAGGCAGTAAACACAGCAATATTTTTAAAATAGTCTGACAAAATTTGTGCAAATGATTTATTGCGACATATAATAATTTCCTGCATACAGAGGAGTGAGCTTAATTTATATTTATTTTAATATGACCATCTTATTATTGTGCTTTAACTAACCGTTAACAAAATATATTTTAATATTATTTTTTTTTAATTTGCCAGGTGTAATAAAAATAATTTTTATTATATTTTCTCAGACGTCTAGCTCAGTTTCGAATTTCTTAGCAGAAATAAAAAATATAGTTATTCCTTGTGTAAAATACTTAATTATCAAAATTATGTTATCTTTTCAACTTTCTAAAATTAAAAGCTAAAGATATTAAAGCTTTCACAAAAGTTTTATAGGGAAAGTAAATACTTTAAGCAAATAACTTTAATATGAGAAAAACGAATTGGAATAAAATTCGAATGCTCATTCAGATATTGGAAGTACAAACGGAAAATGTACTGATTTTCTTTGAAAATATTTATTTATCAGAATAAAAATAATTGTTTAATGCTAACAACTATTTCTTTAAATCTTTGTGATAATATAAAATGTGTTATGCGCCGGAAAAAGTGAGCAGATATACTCAACTGGAACATGTAAATTGTGTGCAAAACAAAACAAATTTAAAATTAAGAAAAAGAAACTAAGAAACTTAATGATAAAACCATAACAGTATCTTATCAAATTATATCACTTTTTGCCCAAAACGTGGAAAAAACTTTATTTATTTAGATAAATTATCAAATATTAAAGTAGCTTAAATTTTTTTATTAATTTAACAAATTGCACTTAATATTTTTTTTGTTATAATAAAAATTTAAGGAAAAAAAAAACACAAGCAACTTGTTTAATCATAAATCATCATGTCTACTTTTGCAAAGCAGAATAAACGAAAGAAAAAACGCAGAAACAGGACAAAAAAGTTTAAATAAATATGTATAAAACAATTTATACTTGAAATTATCGTATTTTTGTTAATTATAGTTTCTAAGAAAATGTGTGATTTTGTGGTACAAAAATATTGATAAAATTTCAAAAAAACCTTGAAGTTCTGTTTTTATATATTTGTATTTGATTTTAGTTTAATAAAAATACAACAATTAATTTTTAGTAAATATTTATATGTAACAAAAAATAATTTTTATTTCTTTAAATCTTAAGGCCTTTTTAAATTCTCAAGAAATTTGTGTAAAAAGTTTTAACTTAAATTTTATTTCTTTAAAATCAGAGTCGTTTATACTGAATTTTTATTTAGCAAAGATGTTGCTAAAATTATTGTTGTTAAATTTAGCGACTTTACTTTAATACATTTTGTCGAAAATCACAATTTATAACTTAAGCTGCAATAATGTCATGTATAGAAATAATTAAAGCGAAGAAGTTTCGAAGGAAAATATATATTTGAAAGCTGTTGCAGTCATTCTTTACTTTGCTCACATTTTAGTAATGTAGAGAAATATAGTCAGAAGAGGAATATGATAAATCTAAATACCTGCTGATATTTTGAATTTTGCCAGATGGTATCTGAATCGAGGTTTAAATAACTAAATTATGATTTTTAGTTAGGCTTATGTTCATAAGTGATTAATTGTTAGAAATAAATAAAATAAGTTAGCACTGCTAGTACGATATACGAATATAAGGTCGTTATCAATTATCAAAACTTTTTTTATAATTGAAGTTAAATCACGAGAATGTTCAATTTACGTTAATAAAATATAAACGTTATATTTTAAAGTTCACTGATATTGACCATTGTAGATGAAAGCAAGTTTCGCTATCGCGTAATGGGAGCTTCCAGAAAAGTCTCACACATTTTTGGGATTTTAATTGAAAATTGTTATCAACTATAGTCTAGTTTTCAACATACTTTTTATTTTGGCTGCAACAAACGAAATATTTACAAGAGTTGAACTAATAGGTTATCGCCACACAACTACAAGTAAGTTTTAAAACTAGCCAACAACTAACTAATAACTGCAAAAAAATAGCGAAATATTGTAATAATGATGTCAAGTAATAATGTAAAGTAATAATGTAATAATGTAATGTAATCAAGTAAATAAAGTAATGTAATGTAAAGTACAATCTAATGAGAATTCAAGGATCCTACTAAATTTAACCAAATTCTAAAATAAGTACAGGGTGTCCACCGGAAACCCTATACTACTTTGTTTTGCCGCCATTTTGATAAAAATTAGTCTTGACAGTCATGAAGTGGACAAGTGGTAAATTTATTATGAAAAAATATCAATCATCGATTTTCATGAAAAAATCATAATGAGTGACAAGCCACATTTTCATTTGAATAAATGTGTGAATAAACAGTATAGTCGATCCTGGGGAATGGGAAACCACCTTTGCATCCACTAAAAGTGATAGGCTGGTGTAAAATTTGGTCAGGAGGCATCATTGGATCTTACTTCTTTGAAAATGAAAACGGCGTAGTGGTGACTGTGAATGGGTGCGATATCGTGATATGATTGAAAACTTTTTAACGCCACAACTGCTTACTTTGTGCTTAATTAACATGCGGTATCAATAAGATGGTGCCACATCGCATACATCCAGGATTACAATAGAATTACTGCGAAACTTCTTTCCACAATAAGTTATTTCAAGAAATAGTGATGCTGATTCGTCTCCATGGTCACCTGATTTGACTGTCCTGGGGATATGTGAAAAGCAAGGTTTACTCAAACAAAATATTCGTGCTGAAATTAATGAAATACTCCGTGAGATATGTGAGAATGTAATGAAAAATGTGCTCAAAAGGGCTAGCATTTGTGTGGCTAACAGAGGCTAACATTTAGCTGATATTGTATTCCAAACATAATTACCGACATTAAATAAACCATTTATCAATATAAGACCCATTCTCTTTCATTTAATCAAAAATTATAAACAAACGGCGGACACACTGTATTTAGAGAATATTAAAAGATTGCTACAGTGTGTGGAATATTTTAAATTTTTGCAGACGACAAATAGTACAAAAACAATATATATATTTGCCCTAAACATATTATAGTTGTTTTGCCATGATGTAAAATGTTTTCTTAACATTTAATTTTATTTTTTCTCGAAAATTAAATGAACTATAAAATGTTTTTATGTAAACATAATATAATAATTTATATCATATTATGATTATACTCTTAATATAATTATGATGATAAGACACCAATATGATCTCAAGATTATTCATATAATTAATTTTTGTCTACTTTGAATATTCTTCATTGATTTTTTCTGGTTGCCACATCAATATTTAAGAGGGTTATCTTGCACCCATTATTTTATTTTTAAATATCTAGATAAAATAAAAAAATAACATGATACTGTCACATGTGCCGGGCATGACTGAACCACATTTTAGTAACTACTATTATTATCCTGAATTTATTTCCAAAAATTTTAAGTTCAAAAAGAAAAACTTCCATACTAATGTAATTGGGCTTAAAACCCTCATACGAATTCTCAAACTCATTTCATTTTGTTTTAACTTTCCCATAATTTATAACTGCAACTTGTGACTTTATATTTTCCCACAACACACTTACACACAATAACACATAGAATGGTATTTTCTCTAAACAATGTCCAACGTCTACCTGGCTATTAAAGTATCTATGTAAATTCCATTTACAATACTATTAAGAGAAGTCATAGCAGAGTCATAATAGTCATCATCATCATCATTATTATACTAGTCATTTTCAGTACTAATCCCCTAGTTGACATAAAAACATTTGTTAGGATTGTTGATTATAATTGTTGTTTTGATTGTTTTTATTGTTGTTTTCTTTTCTTCTTTAATTTATATAGTTTTCTTTTTGTAAAAGCTGTTAAAGCCATTGGCTGTTTTACTAATTTTGGTCATTACAAACAAATTCATGTTGGCTGCTTGGTGTTAATGTTCTCATCGAACATTTTACTCATACGCGTGCTTGACTGCATTTTGCATAGAAATCAATCCAACTATTGAATAAATGCAATCTAATGTATGACTGACTGACTAAATGGATAAATGAATTTCAATTTGTGAACGCTTATTTAAAATGTAAACATTCCCTCAATTTGTTTATTGAATATCGTACACACACACACACACACACATTATAAATAAATGAATATGCGAAAGTATTTGCTGCTGGACATGTATTCGCAAGTGGAAAATTTATACAAATGGCATGAAAAATGTAATAAAATTAAAAAGAAAACTGTTGTTCTTTGGTAAATAACAACGTTATTTTGAAATGAATTAGATTTTTAACAGCAGATTGTGAAGTGAACAAAATCATTGTGAATGTGCTTTTTTTTCACAGTTTGACTTTTGCTGATGATCAGTAGACTCATTTCAATCAATATTCGAAACCTACACGAGAGTTTCTGTCACAGATGTTAAGATGAGATAAGAAATACAACACTATCTGCTTTAACTTGTAACCTTTAAGGCATATACGAGGTATGATCAAAAATTACCGTTGCTTTATATTTTTTCATTTCATTTAATTTTTTTCTTGTTTTCTTCAAAGTAATCCCCCTCAGCTGCAATACACTTAAGCCAGCGTTTTTCTATTACTCGAAACACTTTCTGAAACGTGCTTTTTGGTATCGCCAATAGCCCCTCTTTCGATTTTTCTTTTATCTCGATTTCTTCAGTTTTGGGAAAAGGAAAAAATCAGCGTTGGCCAAGTCCGGTGAATACCGCGTTTTTTTTTTTTTTTTATAAAGAGAAGTAGCACTTCAGGCAATAATGGCTATTTAGTCAAGTACCGTGCTGCATTCTTTAGGAAAGGGATAGAGAACAGATAGTCGGAAATTAACTGCCGTATAAAGACAGCACAGCGATCAGTGACTATGCCTTCATCGCTGAGCAGCCCCACCGACAGTCAATTTTTAATTTTGTAGTGAAAAAACCAAGGTCTTCGATGGGATTCGAACCCACAATCCCCATACTGACAAGCTAGTACACTGCCTATTAGCCTACAGGGGCCAGGTGGTTGAGGCAGGATTACGGTTTTGACGAATTGCTTCGCGCAAACGGCACATAACTTCAAGGTAGTACCTCTTATTGCAGGGTTCAGAATTTTTCATTTATGAACATTCAAAAATCAACATTCATGATATTTTTCATAAATGAGAAATCTAAAATTTTATATTTATTTTTCACGGGCATAAACGAACAACAAAAAATGTTCTGCTTATGTTCATACATAAATGCGAACAACAAGAATTATTAGTCTTATTCATATGTGATAAATGATAAATCAGCTTCTTCTCATTAATGTTATTTTTCATAAATGTACATGTTCATGAACGTTGAAATGTTATAAAATTTCTCATAAATGAACGTGAAATAATTTTCTACCTACGATCGCAGTTTACCGTAAAAACACATGGGTACATATTAACTCAAAATACAGTATTGCAATATATTCTAAAAGAAATAAAAAAAACATTTTTTTTCTGCATACGCCGACAATTGCGCATTATCATTTATGTGCGTTTATGTACGCGAATGCTTAACGCACATATTTTTACGACCTTTTCATTTATGAAAAATTATAAAAATTGTACATATTCAAAAATGAACACTTGTGTGTTTCTCATTTTTTCACTTATGAATAGAGAGAAAAAAATAAATCGTCGCATTCATAAATGAGAAAACGCAAAATATTTTTCAGTCTCTCACACATGTATGAGAAGAAGCGGCTAAAAAATGAAATGTACATATTCATACATGTATGAACAGTGAGTGAACACTTCGCTACTCTGCCTTATTGACTGTACGAACTTGTGGCAAGAATTCATGATGCACCACGCCAGTAAGCAAAACCTTTACATTTAACCGCACTTGACATACTTTTTGCGGTCTTAGCTCTTCTGGACGCTTCCATTGGGATGACTGAACTTTGGTTTCAATGTTATAGCCTTACACCCATGATTCGTCATCAATTATGACCTACCTTTCTGAGTAAATCTGGATCGTGGTTTGACGACGTACAAAAGCTCCTGAGCCATGTCCATGCGACATTGTTTTTGCTCAAAATTTAGCAATTTTCGAACAATCTTCGCTTCCGCACGTTTCATGCCTAAAACATCCGTAAAAATTGCTTGTTATGAGCCGAATGATATGCAAAAATCATCAGCAACTTTTCTAATAGTGAATTCGAAGATGATCAAAAATAATTTTCTTTACCGCTTCAATGTTTTCATAAGGTTGTTGACATGCTCGGGCGACCAGGACGAGCATCGTCATTGACATCTTTTCGGCCTTTCTTCAACCGGTTATACCACAATTGAACTTGTATTCTGCTCTTAGTAGACTCGTTAAACGCCACAGTCAACATACCAAATGTAAAAGAACGAAGAGCACATCGAAACACGATTAATTTTTTTATCTGTCGAAAACAAACTGCCAATCCAAAATGGCTAATATTGTCAACATATACAACAGGCATGTGTACCAATATAACAAAAAAAAATGCAAAAGTCGAACACACGTAACTCGCGAAATTTTAAAATAACGGTTATTTTTTGATCATACCTCGTAAGCTATGAAGTTCACACAATAGTTGCATTTTAAAATTCTTTGAAAAACATGTTCCTGAGATAAAACCGTTTAGGAGAGCTAGCCATCACTAGAACAAATAATGGAACAACTTGTCTAGGTTTTGTAGTACTTGTGGAATTTATAATACATGACAACAAGGCAGATTATGAGCTCCCGAAAAAATCTTTATGTTACGCTAATGAGAATAATCCGCAAGGCATTTAATGAGAAGATCGCTTTATATTAAGTTCAGCAAAGATAGAAATTTAATGTCTTCTATCGAAGCCGATCGTAGACAGTTACGTGGACGATCTTTTGCTGTTTTCAAAAAAGATTAAAATGCGCATGTTAACCGAAGTTAAAAAATTGGCTTAATAAGATTTTATTTATTTGTTTTACTTGAAAACAGAAACTTTTTTTGTACTGATAATACAAATAAAATTGCAGTAATATCGAATCATTTTTCGGTAATCAGTGACAATTTATTAATAATAAAAATTAAATTCTAGCAGTAGTAAACATTTATTGGTTTCTGTAATTTATCCGTAATCAGGAGCAATTTACTGATAATGAAGGTTATAAATTCCATTAGCAGTAAAAATTTATTGGTTTCTGAAAATTCTCCGTAATCAATAAAAATTTGCCGGCAATGGAAATTTAATTACAGAGGCATTAAAGTGGTAATGAACAATAAATTGTAGTATCTTTAACAATTTACTTGCTTTTATTCGATATCTGTCACCTCATTCTTCGTGTAGCCTTTGCTGGTGGAAATTAAGTTAAGAATAACGTCCCTAGCAATATTTTGGTAACTTGTGCTATTAGTATTTCTGTCCTTTTGGAAATTTTGTTTAATACGTCAATAAAATATGGTATTTTTTCCCGAATTCTGGAAGGATTCCTTTATTATTATTTTTAAATCAGGAAACAAGTCTGATGTGTTAAATTACATCAAATTAAACCAAATTTAATAACCCGTTATCAGCATGGACTTCGAAAGTGATGTGACAAAATATTAATAAATAGTTTCATTTCAGTGGAATGTGGGGTGTCCGATTGCAATGCAGAAGGCATGGCAATGATGACACAGTCAAACACACTACATTTAGTATGACAAGTATTTTACATTTTGCAACAATTATACATCGTGGGTTTTTACAAAACCAACAAACTGACGTGATGCACACTGATTTCAGCAAGGCATTTGATAAAGTCAATAATATTCTCCTAAAAAAATTTTTTGGAATTAATTGGTTTTACCGATTTTAGTGTCAAATGGATTTACTCTTACCTAACAAATAGTAGTTTTAATAACTGGTGCTCTAGATGCATAGAGGTTCTATTTATGGTACCACAGAGAAGCCACCTTGGGTAGCTTATTTTTTTTTTTTGTTATTTATTAATGACTTGCCTGACGTCATTAATTCATCCAATATTTTGATGTATGCCGACGGCGTTACAGTTTCAATAGTTATAGTCAAGTAACTGCTCAGCAACGACTCCAAGGTGGCCTTAACTCGCTTCACAACTGGTGTAAAATAAATCTTATGGAGCTAAATCTAAAGAAATGTAAATATATGTGCTTTGCTAAAAAGAAATCGATAACTGCATGCTATTTTATCGATAACCATCATTTGAAAGAAGTTGATAAAATATTAGACCTTGGATTGCACATATCAATTTGATAGCAAACAAAGCAAGAGGTGTACTTGGATTTGTAAAACGATGGGCTAAAGAAATTGATGATCGCTTGTCGGGCCTATTCTGGAGTATGGGTCCATAAATTGGGACCCTATTGTTACGAATATGTATTGGTTAAATTTTAAAATAAAATAATTAAGCAATAAAACAAACTACTGGTTACAAACTGCGTAGAAGTTTATACACACACAACTACAATTGGATATGCTGTTAACTAACTGCCTGCCATGCAAGAAAAAAAAATACATCTATATGCTGTTTACCATCTAAACGCGCAAGACAAAAACTAATTTTACAACAACAAATGTACATGTTGTTTACCATCTGCGTAGTTTTCTAAGAAACCCTTTTCTACAAATAAAAACAAATGTATTGAAAGAAATCCCAAGCAGAAACCTTATCAGCATAAAAGCAAAAACAACTATACACACAGCCATACAGGCGCCTATACATCGAATAAACAAAATACAACAACAAAATGTGATACAAAGGGAGTAGAAGATTTTTAAATCTTGTAGACTTTAAATGGACAAGTATAAATAGGAAAATGCCTGAGTGGATAACCAATCAGTGTAAAATTAAACCTCATCGAGTAAAGACGTGCATTTTAAGTAAATTGTTCTGTGCCAACTTGTGTAGTTAAAGTAAATAAAATTGTTATAATTTAAAAATTCTAAAATCTGGTGTTATTTATTTTGCAATCAAGAACTCAAGACATAACGTTTAGTAAAAGGCATAAACGTAGCACTATGTATAAAAAATATTCAGCTGTTCTCGAATCTGTTCAAAAACAGTTTCTGCTTTTTTGCCTCCGTAGTTTGAACTTTAGGCCAGACTTTTGTCTTATTAGGTCACCAACTCTATGGAGTCGCAGAACAGCAGTTAATATTTCGTACATTTTTGGCGTGATTAATAGCGATGTTTCTACTCATTTACTTATTAACAGAATTACTTTAAATGTAATACAACGCCCTACACGACATTTTATACCTTTAGCAATATAATTCTATCGGGCCAATTATGCTAACGGGGACTCTTTAAGGAGAATTTGTGCAGATTTAAATAAATCTTATTAATTTCATTGATAACTAAACTCAATTAAAAATAACGTATTGTGTCTGTGTTTAATATAACGTTTTTTTTTTAAATAATGAAAACAAATAAAAAGTTGAAATGAAAACACTAAAGAGCCTACAAAAATCATGGAAAATTTTGCTGTAAAAACGTTATAAGATTTTCTGAGTGTAGTACACGCAGAAATGGTTTTCAGTAATAAACCATTCTAATATATTTAATGAATTTAATAGACAAATAGTTGAAACACTTTAAACTTTAAACATATTTATCTCAGTTTGAATTATTTTTGAGATATGTCACTCTTGAAGCAAATGCTCGATATATTACTATCACTACATTTATATTGCAGAAGAAGTTATCCACATAACGAAAAGCTTGCTTTTCACAAATAGCAAATAATTTTATTGAGAAAGAAATAAAAAAATATGTTTAAATAATGTGTTAATTTTTAAAGAAACCAGGATTAAGTAGACACTGGCTTAATGAAATGTATTTTATTGATCGTTACTATCTTCATCAAATATATTAATGATTTAATTTGATAGCAAATTCTAGTAAAGCAGGAGCAGTAAAATAAAGTTTTAAAAGTTGTGAAAAATAAAAAAACTCGAATAAATAACTTTTTTTTGATTTAGTAAATTAAAAATTCATTAAAACCAGTTTATAGCAATACAAAAACAAACAAACAAGGCGACACAGAAATAATCTAAAGTAAATAATCTAAGTTAATCTAAAGCTCTATTCGACTTTTGTAAATCTGCTACAACATTTATTCAAGTGCATCCATACAAACCCAACCCCCACAAACATATATGTATTCATCTAGGCTCTTGTAATGAAGGTAAGGTAATAAAAGGGTTTATTTAAATAATTACCGTTTTGTAAAATGCAAAGGGATGCTTCTATTTTAACTAACATTAATGTATTTGGAACTTTGATTTACTTTGAGAATCAGTTATCCAATCAGTTGGTTAGCAATTTTGAAAATTTGTGGCTTAACAAGGTTGCGCACAATATTACTACATATCGACAACAGATCCTACGAACTCTATTACACCTAAAAAAATGCAGCGTTTGGTATAGTTTATATGCTATTACCATCATTGGACTATATTTCTTCAAAAATTTTGGCTGGTTTGACTGGCTTAACCTGCACTTCACGTTGACTTTTCAGGGTTTTAACAATTTTTTGTTCCTTAATAAGAAAAGCACGAACGATACGTTCGCGTAAGCATCCATGACAAAGCACGCCACCGTAGGTGCAAGCTACAGTCTTTTGACGCTTGAACAAACGGCTACATTCACAAGGCCGAGTTGGGCTAAAACCCTTTAGTTTTTCTTTACACTGACCGCATCTTGTTACTGTCTTGTTCTTCTTTACATACTGGTAAACCAATCCGTCCACCAGGTGTACGAACAATACGTCTCCTGTTGGATTTAGTATTGTAGGAGAAACGTCTTCTCAAAGTCAAACCGTTGGACCATTTTTCCGGCTAGTTGTTCTTAGAGAAATTTACTAGAAAGGTGCCCCTGTAGGCTATTGGGTAGTGTACTAGCTTACAAGACTGGGGGTTGTGGGTTCGATTCCCAACAACAACTTTGGTTTTTTGCACTACATATAAAAATTGACTGTTGGTGGGACTGCTTAGTGATGAAGGCATGAACACTTGTCACTGGGCTGTCTTATACAACAGTTAATTTTCGTAACTATCCTTCTACTTTCAATACCTGTCTCATCTCTTCTCTATCCCTGTTGCCTAAAGTGCTACTACTCTTTATAAAAAAGAAAATTTCTTCAAAAATGTAGCTGAAGCTCGCGATATGGTTATTTTAGTTTGTTACCGCATTATCTTCAATGATTATTTTTTTGAAAATATAGACGAAATTTATTCGGACAAAATGTGGTCGTAATAGGGTGGTGCTATGTATCATACGACGACCACAAGCGCCGATTTGTTTAAATAAAAAGTTAGCGATAAGTTGATTTTGAGGACAAGTCTGGGTTCATGCAATTTGACAACTACCAAATACGAATATTTCTTCAAATCACTAATTTATTTTAATAAACCAGTAACAATAGATGTTTTGCACACTAACATTGTTCATATTAGTCTTGGCAAAAGTGCCACAAATTGGATGTTTAAAATCAACTTAGTAAAGAAGTGCAGTGATAGCCGGGAAAAACTCCAAATAATTTTAGAATGTTATGCCACGTAATGATCTTTTAAATAGTTGTTTCCATTAAATTTTGTTTCCAAAGCTATTTTTTACAGTTATAACAGTTTCATTTGTTACAAAATACCTTTTAGAAGTCTTTGGGCATTTTATAGAGCAGCGGTATGTAATAAACATGACCCAAAACTATTTTAATAATTAAGAAATTTTTAATAATTTATTTTTTAAAGAGAAGTAGCACTTCAGGCAACAATGCCTATTTAATCAAGTACTGTGCTACATTCTTTAGGAAAGGAATAGAGAAGAGATGAAACAGGTGGTGAAAGTAGAAGGTAGAAAGTAGAAGAAATTAACTGCCGTATAAGAAGACAGCACAGCGACCAGTGACTATGCCTTCATCGCTGAGCAGCCCCACCGACAGTCAATTTTTAATTTGTAGTGAAAAAAAACCAAGCTATTCTCTGAGATTCGAACCCACAACCCCCATACTCACAAGCTACCTACTAGCCTACAGGGGCACCTAAAACAGGGGCAGCCCAAAACTGTCATTCTAGAGCCTGAAACTAACAAATAAATTAAATAAATTTTAGCATTCTGATTACTAAGGCAACTGGTAGCACACAGTGCTGTTACATTTATAAGAAACTACTATAAGTAGCGGTGTGATGGAATTTGTACAGTTACTTTTTAGGTTTTGGAAACCCAAGAAGTGACTCATTATTCTACAATCCATTTAATCGAATTAACTATTTGGTACCTGTAAGGCGTATTGCATTCAACCTGAACCACCGTCAAGCTATGAGATCCTCACTAGTTACTGACATTAATCAGTAGAGTATCAGTACATTGTAGAGAACGGACATACTGTAGTAGTATTTCACTATTTTTTTGAGGTCTTTAGATATTCTATTTTAACTCGTAATATCCCGTGACATAAGCGCCCCTAATTTAAACTAAACTAAATGTGAAACAGGTGTAGTGTGAATAGAAATAAATAAAAAAAATATGCCCGTTAACGTTTAAATGTCTTTTTTAAAATGCAAATTAAAAATCAATAATATAAAAAAAGAGGTTTTTAAGCACGTTTTGGTTGTCACCAACTCACAAAGTCGCTTTAATTTTAGAAACAAATCAGAACTAATAACTGACAAACTTAAATCTAGATATCAAAACAACAATTTTTTTTGTTTTTTTTTTTTAGATATTTTGTCATTTTGTTCTTAAGAAAAAACTTCAATTATATAATTTTGTGTTGTTTTACTAAATGCTTGATAAATTAAACATGAATAAAATCCAAAATCAAGACACGCATGCGTAAATGCGTGCATGAATTAATTGTTTAAAAAATAGCGCCAACATTCATTTTGTTGATCCAGCCAATAAATTATTGAAAGAGAGAGGGGGTTTAGTGTGTTGTTTAATAATTTTAAACAATTTCAGATTATGTGTGCCCAACAGATAATTAAACAAATAGATAATAAAATAAAATATACTAAAAATCACCTAAAAGAACTCAAGGCACTTTAAAACATAAATTTCGGTTTTTGTTTTTGTTTTTTTTTATGTAATTTTTATTCGTTTTTTCTCTGATATAGAATTTTATTTAAACGCTAAAATATATAAAAATTGAGAATAAAAAAAAATACATTTTCACAAGGTCGACGAGGTTGTATACATTTGGTTTCATTTAACAAAATTATTATACTTGTACAACAACAAAAACGCAAATAAATAATAGAAATAAAAATATACAATTAATGAAAAGCAAAAAACATTGCTGCAGTATGAATTCAAAAGCGGCGGCATAAAAAAATAACTTATTTTAAGCCTCTCCTAAAAACAAACAAAAAAATTATTTAATGCAAAAAAAAACAGAATTAATTTGTGAAAAAAGAAACCAAAAAAAAAAAAACAAAAAAAAAACTGTTTCTTATCAAATCAATTCAAAATAATGACACTGTATACCAAAGTGATGAGATCACGTTTATTTTTAAAATGAGTAATTATTTTTAATTCTAGCGTGAGGGAAGGAACATTAGTCAAAACGTTTTTGCCCAAATCTTAAGAGCAGTAACAATATGGAAGCTCTTCACTAAGTGTTGTCATTCGCCTCGGTAAAAACTATCGTTACTGATTCTTCATTGATGTTTTTTTTATTTATTAAAAGAGAAGTATCACTTCAGGCAACAATGCCTATTTAGTGAAGAACCGTGCTACATTCTTTAGAAAAGGCATAGAGAAGAGATGAAACAGGTGAAAGTAGAAGGATAGTCGGCAATTAACTGTCATATAAGCGACCAGTGACCATGCCTTCATCACTGAGCAGCCCCACCGACAGTCAATTTTTATTTTTGTAGTGAAAAAAAAAAACCAAGGTCTTCGTTGGGAATCGAACCCACAACCCCTAGACTGACACTACCTACTAGCCTACAGGGGGACTGTAACGACACGTTCCCGCGTTATGCTTGGATAGAGCTCGCGGCGTCTAGGGTTCGTTACAAAAAAAAAAGTTTGCTTCATTAATAACACAAGAGACACTTTTGTTTTACTAATAAAATTTTTTATACTGACCACGCCAACGACGATCCACTGCTTCGTGGCCCTCAAGAGTTCTTTCCGCCGGCTAGCCTACTGCTTCTCACAATGGAGCGAATAAGATTCTGGTCCAGTCTGAGCAGAACAGTTTGCCTGTCCACCAATATTTGACTTGTTACGGTTGTCACGAATAAGATTCTAAGACAACCTTTCCACGTCGAAATTGGTGTTAGCCTTTTGACGATCTTGTCCGTCTTGTTCAGCTAGGGCGAATAAAATTCTGGCCAGGTGAAGCAGCGACAGAACTTGCTTGGCCGTAAACTTTAGCTATCCTCAATTAATTTAAAGTCGAATAAAATTCTGGCTTTGATTAAGTGAGCTGAACCTATTCGCAAGACTATTTTAATTAAGTTGAATAAAATTCTAACTCATTTTTATATGTCTCTGCCAGGCACACATACACACCCATACCACTAAACGACAGCTGCTTGCGACTGTTTAGGGTTGTGTTTAATGGTATGTTTTTTGGCACTTCTTAACGGCTATTATGGACAACATATTTTATAACTGTCTCATATGGTTTGTGTTAAACATCTGTCACAATAATGCCAGTATCCAATGTGCCTTTCAAACAATTTATTTTTGTTTTGTTCCATATCAAAATTTTATACCTCTATAAAAACACCCTTTAAAATTAAAAACCTAAATCCCATCTTTGTGGAAGACCTAATATTGATTTCAGGATTTTATTTGATTTTATATTAAAATTTAAACATTTTTTTTTCGGACCAGCACTCAGGGGATGACCCCTACACATGCAATGCATTGTGCCAAAACTAGGAAATTAGGTTACGGGAAGGAGTAGTAGTATCTGTGGACATTCGATTTGAATTTCCATACATTGAAAGTGACAGGGGAAAGACCTCTGAAGGGATTTTATTCCACATACGAACTGTTCTGTTAAAAAGCGAATTTTCCCTGTAATGCGTAGTGCAATTCACTGGCTAATAGACCACAAATGGTTGCCCTCTCAATGAAAATCGGGTCAAACGCAAAAACGTGCAAGTTTCGGGAACAAGTTCCCTAATTTCGTTAGAGCACTTACCATTGTAGTAACTATAAAATAGTGAAATACATCCCATATTGAGTCGATGCTGTAAAGAATCAGTAGAGTTGGATACCATACCGTCCCCAATGAGCTCTTGGCCCTCTCTTTTACGCGGTCGAATAACTCCAAAATAGACTTTGGAGCTCCGGCCCATACATCAGAGTTGTATTCCATTTTTGGAAGGATATAGATGGTATAGATAGTATGGAGATCGGATGGAGTGAAGTATCTCTTACACGGTTTTAGAAAACCGAGGCACTTCTAAAGCCTTCTAAATATTGATTTCATGATTTTATTTAATTTTATATTAAAATTTAAACAACATTTTTAATTGATTCTATTAATTATTTTTCTTCATTTCAATTGAATATATAATCGATTGCGCTATTTGTTTAATTAATTAGTTTAATAAATAAAGACCTGAAACTATAAAAACATTAAGTTTATTTTAATATAAAACCAAGTCCTTTATTTAGTGCAAGAACTTTCTTCTGGAATCGATAATAAAGATGCAATAGGCAAATGGTTGATAGCTCTTAAAAAGGTGTGACTCAAAGAACTCAGAAAGATGGGAAAAAGTAGTGACTAACGATGTGTGTCCATATTTTGAATAATGTAGAAATTAATTTTATTATAATAAATATATCTGTCAATCAAAAAAATCGACCTTATTAACTTGTATGCCCTATTATTTTAAAATGCAAAATTAATTTTCTGGGAAATAAATACTGAGAGGAGTTAATGCAAATTGTTGTAAATGAATGTGAACATGAACGTGCTTGAATAAGTCATGCATTTTGCAAAATGAAAACGTACATTTGTCAGAACATGGATGGATGATTAATTGTCAGATAAAATATTATCAAAAAATTTATTTAAAAAAAAATTTTACTTAATTTTATATGATTAGATTTTCTAGAAGTAATGACATAATAAAATATTAATTGAATATTTATGTTTTATTTAGTTTATTTACCATAAATAATTTTCATTAATTTGATTAAATACTTTTTTTAAAAATTGTACTTTTAAAAGGAATCTGTGACGATAACAAAAACAAAAAAAAATAAGTAAAAGTTAGCATTACTATTAAGAAGATTAAGAAATATTTCTTATGTATAAAACTGGATGTTTAATATACGAGGGCTGCTATTTATATTTCTGCCCTGGTAACACTGACTGTTGCTAGGCACCAGCTGATATTTCCAGTAAAATCTTCACATTTTTAAACATAACCTCCACCAAAACATTTTGTCATTTTATTGTTGTTAGTGTTAGTGATAGCAGGTTGAAAAAGTGATCTCAGGAGAAAATGGAATTAACTCGTGAACATTTTCGTGCAATAATTTTTCATAACATTCGACGTGGCCTGACACGACAGCAGTGCACAGATGAACTTAATTCCTTATATGGTAATGAAGCACCTTCTTACAGCACCATTAAAAACTGGTATAACGAAATCAATCGTGGCCGACAACCACTCCAGGACGAATCCCGTGAAGGTCGTCCAACAACGGTTGTTGTGCCAGAAAACATCGCAGCTGTTAATGAGCTGATAAAGCATGATCGTCATGTAACATATCGCGAGATTGAGGCATCTGTAGGGATTAGTATGACAAGCATGAATAAGATCTTGCATGAACATTTGCATGTGAAAAAGGTTTGTTTACGTTGGATACGGCATAACCTGACAAACGCACAAAAGGATGCTCGTGTTGATTGGTGCAAGAAAATGTTGCACAAATTCGCTCAAGGTGCAACAAAAGCAGTTTGTAATATCTGCACAGATGACGAATCATGGATATACTCATATGATCCTAAAACAAAAGAGCAATCCACCGTATGGGTCTTTCAAGACGAGCAAAATTCCACCAAAGTTGTTCGTGGAAGAAGCACATCAAAGCAAATGGTTGCCTGTTTCTTTGGCATTACCGGTCATGTGGCGACTGTGCCATTAGAGCAACGTAAGACGGTTAATTCGGCATGGTACACCACTATTTGTTTGCCAGAAGTCGTTGAGAAACTTCGGGAAAAGTCAAAGAAAAGACGCATCAGGACAATGCGAGCTATCGCCGATCAGCTGAAACAATGGAGTTTTTGACAGGGCAAAACATTGAATTAATGGGTAATCCGCCGTACAGCCCTGACTTGCCACCTATTGACTTCTTTTTCTTTCCGAACATCAAGAAAAAACTACGTGGACAACAGTTTCCTACACCTGAAGAAGCAGTTTCTGCATTCAAAACCCATGTTGTAGAAGTACCTAAATCGGAGTGGAAAAAGCGCTTTGAAAATTGGTTCCAACGCATGCAAAAGTATATAAATCTTCATGGAGAGTATTTTGAAAAACAATAAAATAGATTTTGTCTTTAAATGCTTGCGTTTTCATCCCTAGGCCACAAATATAAATAGCAGCCCTCGTAATTAAAATTATAATTTTCGTTTCAAAATCTTTGATAAAATATAGAGAATTTATTGAAGAATTTCTTTTATTTATAAAGGGCCACACCAAAAGCTATAAATTTATATTAGAAATAATATTAATTATTTTTTTTGTGATTTTGTTATCTTAAAATTAAGATATTTAAAATGTGTAAAAAATTCCTATCAAAGTTTTAACGTTTCCATAGTTTTTAAATCAAACGAAACTCATAAATTTTAGAAATTCGAAATATTATGTTAAAGTTCGCCAGAAATTTATGTGGATAACGAACGAGGTGACAACAACAATTATTCAAAATGTTTTGTTTTTGATACTACTATTTGTTAAAAATGAAAAAAAAATATAAAAAAAAATATTTTTTATGTATTTTTTAAAAAACATGTTCACTGACAAATAACATTTTCAGTGGGCGCTTCACAAAAGCACAAAAAAAAATATATCGTTTTAATTTTGAAAATTTATTTTCAAATTTGTCATAAAACAAGAAGAAGAACAAACAACAATAACAACAACAACGACTACAAATGCAACAAAGATGTGTGATTTATAACGCCCAACACAAATTTGTATATTTTAAGTATTTTAATTAGTTATAATTAAATAAAACAAATGTAATCAAAACAGCAAATTAAAAACATTAATTTATTTAAAAGAAACAAAAAAAAAAAAATAAGAAAATCAGGTTAAAACGATATGTATTCGTTGAAAGGAAATGGAAATTTATTTTTTTTTTAACATAAAATTGCAATTTAAAAATTTTATTAGAGCAAAGATTTGTGTATTTTTTACATTGAAAATGTTCGTTTATCTGCCTCTGTTGCCTTAAAGAGGTGTACACTCGGTATCACATTTGATTTTTTTTTTTATTATTTTTTTACAAAAATACCATTATATCAGCACAAAAACATCTCAGACGTCATTATCAAATTCAGCCGATTTGGTAGACTGAAGAAAAACAGTCCCAGAAAATTTCGAATGTTGTTGTGTTGTTGTTGTGTCATTTACAAACAAAAGTAAAAATAAATAATATAAAAATAGCATTATTTTTTTATTTAGAATGTTTTTTTTTTTTGGCAGTGGTCAGTTTTTATGCGATACTTTTTATGGGAATACAGCCAAGAAATACCAACAACAAATACAACAATGACGACGACCTGCAAAAAAATTAAACATTTTCTTGTTTATACAATTGAAATTAGTAAAAAAAATCTCTGCTATCTCCCCTTTTTTTTATTACTAATAACAACTACAACAAAAAACATAGTAATAAAAATATTAAAAAATCTTTTGTTGCACCCAAAATTTTAAATGCGGCAAATAATACGATAGTATATATGCACCCAAAAAGAGACAAGAAATACACTGCAGTCATTCATTATATTTTTTTAGAGTTTTCATTTTATTGATGTTTTAAATTTTACAAAATTCTCAACAGATTTCTAATTTAGTGTTAATTTTGTTATTTATAATTTAATGATGAAATGACTTTTGTTTGTTTAGAGTTTAGTGTAATACTAAAATACTACAACAATGTTGTGACATAGACCCGATAACATTAGATGTTTAAAGTAACATCAGTTCCCCAAATAATATTTTCTTTTTCAATGATTTACAATATCATTAATAATTAGTTATACAACGTCAAATATATTTCAGATCTTTGAGTGGGCATAATGTCATCTGTCTCGTAAATATTTAGCTGGCGAAAGAGCTATTTCTGTGAAATGCTTTAGACGTGGAGGGGAAATATTGTACTAAGCACTTTAGAAATCTTTATGACAATCTTATATCGTTACACGCAAGGAAATAGTATGTTTAAGCTAACCATAGTTCTGTTACTTATTTCTTAGAGTAACATACTATAATTTAGATACCTGGTTTTGTAGTATAAAATATATGTTGCACGTTTAAAGCAAATAACTAAAATTAAAATACTCTTTAAAAATGAAATTAAGGTAAATTCCGATAAAGAAATTTCGTAAAATTCCATGTAAATAGAATTTCTTGCAAGTAAGTAACGTAGATATTTTGTGCTATGTCGCTTGTTGCTAGTTTAAAGGATGTGTGTTTCTAAGCATAACAATGTGAATTATAAAAATAACATATTTACTACAACGTTTTTATTTAATTAACTAAAAATCAATCTAATGGTTTGTCGTTTAGCCATTAGCAACAATCGGCCTGGTATTGCATATCTTGTGCTGGCGTTAATAATAACTAGATAGCACTCTTATATCGTTTGCATGATCATAATTTTTTTCTGTATTTAGTTGTTTGCTAGAAACCAGATTCAATAACTTATCACATTATACTAATACATAACAATTATAATTATAGTTATATTGGAGAAGTATTTTGTTGTTAAAAACATAATAAATAAAAAATATTAAACTTTAGTATTTTTTAGCAATTTATTATTAAGCACTAGGTCATTATTTAATAAAAAATATTTAAAAAACATTATTTTTTATTAATTTTCAATATGTCGCCCAACCATTGGTTGGCATCATCAGGATAAACAAAAAGAAAAATATATACAAATAATTAATCAAAATTGAAAAAAAATTTTTTTTGATTAACAAATTCGAAATAATCAAAAATTTTTTCAAAAAACAAAACAAAAAAAAACAATAAAAACTACAAATTGAAAAATTTTTTATAATTATACATACAATTTTCAATATCAAAAATTTTTTTTTTTGAAATGAAGAAAGTTTTTTTTAATTATTTTTTATTAAATAATAATAAACTGCTAAAAAATATTAAAAAGGTCAAATAACTATAATTATTACTTTAGTATTTTTAATTTATTAGTAAAATACCACGTATGAACAACTATAGAAGAGCATTTGGCACACAATTCCCACTAATTTTGGTTTTGCCATCTTTCGTTGTTTCCATTTAAATATTTCAGGTTGAATGTTTAATCCGTATTTTTTCCTTTAACAGTTGCTAATTATAATTTTAACACAGCTCTGCAAATGAACTTTATATTATTTCGTGATAAGATTTACATCGGCATCTGGCCGTAAGCCCTAATCACATGGTGGTCAAACCAATATGAATGAAAAGTTACGTCATTCACGCCCTAGGAAGCCGAGGACTATTTCTAGCAACAGGTTGCAATTTCAGCGGCTCCAAAGCAGGGTTGCAAACCACTACTCCTTGCTGAAAAGCATAGAGACTATCCAACTCCTGGTCCAGAACACATGATTAGCATGCTCACTGGATCCGTATCATTCACCCGTTGGTGTTATTAACGGCGAGATGATTCTGGCTCACTAAATCAGTTCATGCAGGGGCCGCAAAACCACAACCACCACTTAATATTCAGTAAATATTCAGTCAGAGAACAGCTAAAAGTCTAAAGAGACAATTAGCCGAACTCTGACGGCTTACTGATTCCCGTGGAAATGACGTGGAGCTTCCAATTGACACCCTGCTTGCGTTCAGGGGACTGGGCTCCCTTATACCCCCAGCAGCACAGGTCTAGATGGTTAAGTAAGCCATAAAGACCGATAAATGTGCCCCCGGGCGGGGAGAACTTTATATTATAATCACACATATAACAAACTGAATAATAAATTTAATAATTAATTTGACTTAATTTCAGAATTTATTTGAACGAAGGAAACTTCCCTTGGCTGATACACTGAAGGTAAATGATGAATGCGACAAACGAATAAGGAAAAACGCTTTTTGTTTATAACGGGTTTTTCAGCAACAAGTTTCTTTTTTTTATTGTGGCAACACCAACAACATGATAGTTTTGACATTTAGGTTTTTGACATATTAGTAGTAAATGCATTGGCAATTGTTATAATGAATTCAATTTTACACGAAAATCGCATTAAAATAATTAAAATCCACTATGAAAATGGTGGTTCTGTTTAAGTTATATTTCGTAAAATTCGTGATATTTTCTGCTAACATAATCGTCCTTCTGAGACAGCTGTTAAGAATTTGTTCGATAAATTTAAGTCGACAGGCAAGATACAAAATGTGAGAACATCAACGCGTGTTCGAATGGGTCGTTTAACCGAAAACACCGCAGTCGTGAGCCACAGTATTGAAACAAATCAAAATTTGTCAATTCCTCGACGTTCTCAACAATTGCAGTTATAAAAAAACCACAACAGGGCGAATTTTGCGTAAGGATTTGACTTTGAAGCCTTACAAGTTTCAACTGGAGCAGGAGCCCCTGTAGGCTAGTAGGTAATGTACTAGCTTGTCAGTATGGGAGTTGTGGGTTCGATTCCCAACGAAGTCCTTGGTTCTTTTCTTAACAACAAAAATAAAAATTGACTGTCGATGGGACTGCTCAGCGATGAAGGCATAGTTACTGGTCGCTGTGCTGTCTTATACGGCAGTTAATTTCCGACTATCCTTTACTTTCACCACCTACTTCATCTCTTCTCTATCCCTTTCCCTTGACTAAATAGGCATTGTTGCCTGAAGTGCTACTTCTCTTAAAAGGCGTGATTGGTCTTTCTTTTTTAAGATGAGGCTGGACATGCGGTAACGGTCAATGGACCACGCTGTCGTGAGACGGTAACACCTCAATTTTGATTTTGGCATACCATTGACAACGTCGATATCTTTGACATGTGATTTTAACATGACGGCGCCACACGTCAGACAGCCAATGAAATGATAAATTTATTGGAAATCAAATTTCCCAACAATTTCACTACATAATTTCACGACAATTAGCATTTAAGTGTCCAGCTAGATCGTGTGATTTAACATCAGTGGCTTATTTTCTGTGGGGCTTTGTTAAGGATGGAGTCTATAAGCAACCTAAAGAATCGATTTCAGTCTAAAAATGGAAAATCTGTGATATGATTAACGAAATAGGAGCGCCATTTTGGCAAAAAGTGATATAAAAGTTTGATGAAAGAATCGAGATCTGTCTGTGTGGCCACGGGGGATATTTGCCAGATTTTTCTCTACTATAATATAATATATATATAATACAATAAAGATTTGAATTATCTTTAATAAATATGTTTTTACTTTTTTAAGATCTTTTTTTATATATAGTTTTCTCTTTTCAATATTTCGCTTTCCTTTGGAAAGCTTCTTCAGGAAAAAATTTATTGTTTTATTTATTGTTTTCAAAAATATATAAAAAATTTTTTCCTGAAGAAGCTTTCCAAAGGAAAGCGAAATATTGAAAAGAGAAAACTATATATAAAAAAAGATCTTAAAAAAGTAAAAACATATTTATTAAAGATAAAAAAAGATCGTTTAAAAACTATAAAAGATTTGAATTATCTTAAACTCAAAATTTTGTTTTATTTTATTTCAACAAGCTTCTTGTTAAAAACCTTTGTTTTTGTTTTGTCAATTTCATAGTGTTTCAACAGAAAATTTTTTAAATAAATAAATTTTTGAAAATTAAAAAAATGCAAATTTTAGTCAAACGTAAATTATTCGTTTGCTTAAAAAAATAAAAAAATTTATTATTTAAAAGAAATTGTTATTTAATAGATCTTACTTATCATCTTCAGACGATCCGATAGCGCAGATATAAATCACTAAACGTAACCCAAATATATTTAAAATTAAATACGGTTGATTTATTTTTTAGTGATCCTTTACTGCATGTTAAGGATTAGAATTTTATTTAAATTTATTTATCTTACTCCACACAATGATGTGTGAGTTTAACTAGCGGAGACTTGAACTATTTATTTAATATAAGTAGCTAAAGTTTGCAGTTAACAGAGCATTGGGCATCAGTTAAGAATAGTCAGAATTTTTATCTTCCGGAAGATTAGTAATCACAATAGAAAAATGGAAAAACGGCTGCTAAATGCAATTCACCATATAAGGTGGTTCTGGGATTGCTTTGCGGAACTGTAATAATAATGGGATATTCGAAATAATTTTAGATTTTGGAAACGTCTGAGCTTTTTTAACGTGGGAATTTTTGGGAAGATTGTTTTATGATCAAATGCTAACAAAAATATGTTTATCGCGGCTTAAAATATTGTTTTAAATAACTATAATTTACTAATTCCAATCATGTTTTGTTATAGATAGTTCTCCTGACCATACCAAACAAACCTTGTAATAAAAATCGTATACCATGTTTAGCAAGATTTTCGTTTTAAAGTTTATTTGTTATAAGACACATGTTTTGACATTTCTAGTCATCATTTCCAATTTAAACAGAACGTTGGCGATAATTTTGATTCTAATTTGTAATTCCAAATGTGTTTTTTTTATCAAGCAATAAAGCACCTTTTTATTTAAAGAAGTATAGTTCGCGAGATATAGACAACTAAAACTGAGATAATTCTGTAGAAGGCGACTAAAATAAAAACAGACTTTGAACTGTTATAAACATTATTTTTTACTGATTTAGTACACAGTGCTTTTTAAAACATAGTGAACTATACAAGCAGAAGTTGGGGGTAACAGCTAAGTATAAAATTTGTAGAATATAAACACGGTGAAGAGAAAAAACGAAAGGCGAATATTATTATTATTTTATCATTATTTTAAAATTTTTAATATACAGTTTTCAATTACTGCAAAACTTTTTAAATTTCTATTTTACTCTATTTCTCTCTATTTCATTTCTATTTAAATTTATTTGATGTCTTGGTATTTCAAGGTTAAGCTTTTAAGCAGCTCTTTTACCAGCCAATACTAACTTGCAAACAAAGCTAATATTTGTACTATTTTACCAATTATCTTTTTAGCATACGATATTATACTATTGTTACGGCAGAATGAAAAGCAAAAAAATACGATAAAAAATTTATGCAAGTTTAATATTCAGTGAATTGATTTTGCATAATTTAACCATTAATACCAACGCGTTAAATGGAAACTGCAAATATTAAGAGAAAAAATACTAACACTTTTTAGACAAATAGCAAAATGAAAAAAAAAACAAGTTAATGAATATTTTAACACAAATACGTTACAATAACAACACAAGTTTAAAGTTTTTATTAGCCACGCAAATGGACTTAAAAAAAAATTCAATTTTAATAAAATTCATTTGTATGCGAATTTTATAATTTATACTAATATACGTTTTACAAAGTATATTTATGCAAGTTCTAAAATTTTTTTTTTCAGTTCAGTTTTATTGATGTTCGAATATATTTATATTTATGAATACTTAAATTATTTTTGTATTATTCGGCTACCCACCCACAAAAAGTGTAAATACATGTTTCCCCTAAAATGTCTATCTCTATCTGAAGTAGTGTAATAAGTATACTGTTAAAAATTTTACACAAGGTGCATAACTATAGCCCCTATAGCAAGAAAAACTTAAAATTGAAGGCTTTTCTGCAAGGGATGAATAAAAATATTGTCGTATTTAGAACTGATAATTGATAGACAGACAAATCACATTTGCAGAATATATTTAAAATTAACACACTGTGTGCTTAAAAGCAGCAAGTAAAATATTAAAACTTTAAATTACGGGGTATACCTATATTGACAAACATTTTTAAGCTGCCATAGGCAGATGATTTAAGATTTTTTTTATGCCCGCCATAAGAGCAAGTAGAAAAAACTGAAGATAAAGTGTGTTCCTATGTTGGCGTGATTTTAAAGCATATAACTTTAGATGTTTAACTATATTAATTAGCTCTTTACACTGCGGATATACAAATATATCGACTAATAAAGCTGGTAGGAATACAAAATTAAAAGGTGTTTCAGTAGAAGGCGCAATTTTGAGAAATGTGGTCTTATTTCTTTAACCGTTGAGGTAAACCGTTCAAATTTGCTCTCTTTTCTGGCTGTTTGTTCGGTATAAACGATGAGCGCTTTCGATGTGAAGACATCATTTTCAAGCCATGCTTCAATCCGTACTGGTGATTTAGTGTGCGCGTAGGTAGTTCTGCTGTTAGGGTCGTATCTTCTCATGGAGATAGAATGCCAGCCACCTTTGTCGGCTGTAAGAATATTTAAAAAAATCTGAAACAAAACAAATGCAAGCGGAAACAGTGACTTGATTTTGTCATATATGACTTTATTTTTTTTACAGTAGTGATGGTTGTAGTTTCGCAGGCCCTCATGAAGTGATTAAGGGATCAGGATCATCTCACTCGCCGATTCTTCAGCAAGGAGTGGGGGTGCTGGGCCCTGCCCCGCGCTCAGGATATTGCAACTAGGAAGTTCTGTTAGATAGAATTATGCTTCGGCTTTCTGGAGCGCGGGTGCACGCTACATATCACCCACAGTGGTTGGATCCACCATTAGGTTATGGATCACACAGCCACGTTCTGTACAGTAGTGGGCTGAGAATATAAATTTATGCAGAGGAGAACTTATAACAAATAGTGAAAGGTACTCAGAGCTTTTTTTAAAACTCCTTCCTTCCTTCAGCGCTTTTTTTAAAACTCAAAACTTTCTTCTAATTTCACTCTTTATTTTACAGTATTTACTTGTTTGTTTTATCTATATATATATAAAAATATGTCGGGTTTTCCTTCCTGATGCTATAACTCCAGAACGCATGAACCGATTCCCACGGTTTTGCATTGGTTGGAAAGATCTCGGGCTCTGTGGGGTTTATAGCAAAGAGAATTCATTTTTCACATACAGCGCCATCTCTGATGCATAGCATGTACTACAAAGGCACCAGTACGTGGTGTGTAAGTATCCCTCACGAAAATAAGTACGTTTCAATTTAAGCAGATGGCGCCGGTTAGTGATACATTGTTTGACAGCTACTCATGCGCACGTAAAATTGAGTGAGGTTGAAGTTATTCGTTTCCTAACAGTTTAATTGGAAACCATCAAATCAATCACGCGTATTGTGCAAATTTTATTCAACTTCAATAGCAGGCATTTGTCCTTAAGTAGGTAAGTTGAACTGTGTAACTGTGTGTTGAACTATCCATAGTCCAAATTGCCGAGAGGATGACGTGCGAACATCGGTCACCGCACAAGACTTGCAAGCCAGCAACAAGTGTATTCAAATAACTTAAGCGAGGAAAGACAAAATATAATAAGAGAAAATGCCCGATTGAGACAACGCGTGAGCACACGAAGATCATTGGCATCATACAATCGCTTGGCATTCCAATATGATCCCACTGCGAACTACAGTGATGATGATAATTTAGATATTGGATCAATGCCGACTGTATGCTGATATTGCAATGCGTTAAAGTTCAAAAGATAAACAGCTGGATTGTGCTGCGCAAGTGGAAAAGACAAACTGGATCCATTACTTACACCACCACAGCCACTGAAAACATTGTTCGATGGAACTGATCCCGATTCCAACAATTTTCTTCAACGCATCCTTGAATACAATAACTGCTTTCGCATGACTTCCTTTGGAGCTAATATCATTCGAGAAGGCGGCTTCATGCCTACTTGCAGGATAAAAGATTTTATTCTACCAATCACTCACACATATCAATCACACCAAAACAGTGAATTGCAACACATAACAACTACACATACACCACACACTACACCATCACACGATCAAAAGTCACACCGTATTCTTGAAAAATAAATAAATTAATTATTCTATCTTAATTGTTTGCCAACGTCAGATCAAAAAACAAAAAATGTGGTTTACCAAAGAGCACTTCAATGACACGGATAATTTGCGGACACGTATAACGCTTCGATTCAGTATTTACTTTAAATTCACTTTCATTTTTTACTTAGAGAAGTTCAACTAAATTCCACTTCATTTTTGTAATCGAAATGAATTCATTAATGTTGTGCAATAAAATAAAATTTTTCCTTTTCAAATATAAAACAAAAAAATATAATTTTTCTTCATCTTTTAATCCTCAAACGAAATGTTACAAAAATCGCAGCCACTGGTGGCGAAACGGAGTTCGCAGCGCTAGCTAGTTTTAAATAAATTTAGTGAAATTTACCTAATTTTTTAAATTGATTTTTAAATATTTTTTTATTTATTTAAAATTTTGTTTAAGACCTATTATTACTTATTCCAAAACGAGTCCTCAACTTTCACACTAGAAACAATCGAAAGACAAAAATTTAGTCATAAAAAAATGTCAAGAATTATTTAAGATATCAAGCACTCGTATTGCTCTTGTTGCCAGAAGAATATCTATTTATTTAATAATGTATCTGTGAACACAATTCACATTGTTCGTTTTGTTTTCCAAGTAAATATAAATAGTAAATCTATGAATGAGTGCATGTCAATGAATGTATGTATGTATGTATGTCTGTTCAGTATAGTGCAGTAATCGTTATTTTTTTTATTGTTTTTAACACGTGTGATACATAAATCATTTTATTGTATTTAAATAGAGATATTGTTGATATTTGTTGCTGCTGCTGCTGCTGTTGTCATCATATCCTTAACAACTACATTCCATTTAACATTAACAGAAAACAAAAGAGTTTGTTTATGTGACATAGAAAAAGAAAAATTACTCGTTTGTAGAGGGAGAAAAGTAAGAGAAGATACAAATAACCAAGATGCTTGAAGTGGATTTTATGGTTTTATATTGTGTGAGATCATGATCGTTTTGTCTATTGCTTTGAATTATTTTTACTTCCTGTTTTATTTAAAGCTTTTTCAAATGGTTTATTAATAGATTAATGACAGAGAATAAAACATCTTTATTACAATTTTAAGCAATTCAATTTAGAAAATAAGCTTAAGAAATTATCGCATTTGAAAATGTATTTTCAAATGTTAGTAGTGAAGAGTACAGTGGCTAAAAAGGGATTTACAGAAAGTATTTGTGACATGTTTAAAAGTTAGATAACAAAGTCAGCTGATAGAATTTCGATTAGAGCGCATTCTATTTTGATATAAAAAAACATCTAACATCAGATGTTTTCTACATTTGTAAACTAACAATTTTGACAGCTACTTCGCATAACTGAGAAGTCATATTCTTGAAAAAATATCGTTTGAAAGTATCTTAAAAGGTAAAACTATGCCAAAGTATTTAATGCATAAAAGTTATTAATATTAATATAGTGAGAACGCCTACAAACACATGCTTACTGTGATTTCGCTTTATGAAATTCTCATTTGGTTAAATAAGTTTAAAACAGAAAAATCTGAATTTTTTAATTCCTTTACCTGATAACAAGGATTGTCTTTGTGTAATAGTTATTAGGATTATCGACTGTACTCGCATGTATTAGCACCAACTTGTCTTACCACGGGACAAAGTGCATGAGCACTTTCGACTGATAGAAAAAGTAGTCGCACGGATTAAGGTTTAGCTGATAATTATCTTAATCGCTGCGGCTTAAAAATCTAAAATTTTTCCATAAAAAACTTCGTTTCTTTTTACTTAAGGCATCCTTGATATTTGAACTTACAAGCACTACAGGTAGAACAGCTACTGCAGTGATTATGTAGTGCAACTACTGTTAGTTCATTTATAATTTGTTAACTCTATTTAACTCTATTTTAATCCTACTTTTTCGGGGGCAAGACTAACTTTTCAATTCAATTCAATTCTTTATTTATGTAATATTTTTGTAAAAATTTTTTCTTGTCAGTCTTCCACAAAGAGTTTAGAATTAAATCCTTTTCTACTTAAATATAGTGTTAATAATTCTTATTATGAGCAGGTGTTTCAATATTATTAAAAATAAGGGAAAAATTTTCAAAAAACCTTTATGGGCAAATTTTTGGTTTAAGATAAAAAGTTAATGTTCTATTTAAAATTATGATGAGGCTAGCTCATTGATATGTATGAAGTCAGACTGAAGACAACTGTTTTTAAAATTTATTGTCAATCGGTCAATTCTATGTTTTACAAGTTCAACGTTGGCTAGAGTATGTATTCGTTGTGTGGAGTAATGCCAAGGCAGATTGTAGATTATTTTTAGGAGTTTATTTTGCGCAATCTGTAGTTTTTTGATATGACAATGTGCTGATGTAGACCAGACTGGAGCGGCATAAAACATCATTGCCTGAAATATTGCCTTAAATAATAAGATTTTATTGTCTATTTTAAGTTTAGAGTTTCTGTTCATTAACGGATACAATAACCTGATAAGGTTGCAACATCAACTTTAAGCTTTATTGCGATGATTAAATGTTTTAATGTTATTTTTTGTAAATTAAATAATTTGTATAAATAATAATATTTTCCACCTTTCATACTATACCATATTATGATTAAATTTATTATAAAAGTATGGCCAGAAAATAAATTATAATCACATCTTACTTTGATTAATATTACGACCGGCAAACAAATCAATTTTTACTTAAAACAAAAAAAAAACTATTAATGTTAAGCTTGATCAATTCCTCCGTGATGAGTTCCTCAGGTGTGTGTGTTAAGTGAGTAAAGAAAAAATTTTTATAATAAAAAATAAATAAACAGCAAAACATGTGTTTTTATTGCATTTTAAACAGTCGCAGGTGTTTGTATATACAAGTCCCGCTACACGTGCCTCAATGAAATGATAACGATAGCTTTAGCCTTAGGAAACCCTATTCGATTTATTTTTTTTTATCTGTTTAAACAAGCAATTAAGAAGGAAATTTAGAATTACAATGTAAACAACATTGAAGAAGTGTGGCGGGAAAAATTCATTAATTTTACTTTCTTTCTACTGTCGATGTTCGCGACTGACAACAATACGTTTTTTTCATTTAAATTTATTAATATAGAAGCTATTGCATTGTTATCATTTGGTTATAAAACAATTGTTTTCATTCATTTATATTTTCATCTACCGCTTAAATTACTCATTCATTCATTAATTTAATGTGTTACAGTTGTACACAAAGGTGTACATACATTAAATATGTAAAAAGATTGTTCATCGGATGGCCCTTATTCGATAAATCTAAATAACTGATCACACATACTGCTTGTTAAAAATTTAACAGCTGTGACGCATTTTTTTAAAATGTCATCAAGCTAATAACTCTAAGTGATGCTAGGCTAGTGCAAGAGTTTAATAATATCAATCATTAGTTTTATTTATAGTTTTATTGCCGACAATATTTGGAAAACAAACTTGAAAATTTGTAGACAAGAATTTTTTTTCACTGTTTAGTTTGACAGCCAAGTTCCATTATGAAGAAAATACAACGTGTAACGCTTGAGTGTAATTAAAATTAATTCTTCAGCCTATTTCTATTGAATATTTGAGTTTCTCTAAAGTAGTTTTCAAAATAATTTTCTACAATATTCTTCTTCTTTTATTACAAATCTCTTACTGGATATATGTGATCACTTGCAAAACTAAAAAAATAAATAAATAAAATATTTAAGTACATATAATTGTTTTGATTTAAGTTGTTAGCTATATCACGAAACTTGTCCCGACTTCTTGCTGAATGTAAAAAAGTCCTAATTGTTTTTAGTTTTGTTGTCCAATTTCTTATATTTCTCAGCCAGAACATTTGTTTCCTTTCCATGCCTCGTCGTCCTTTTATTCTTCCCTCTAGTATAAGTTGTAGAAATTCATAATTTTCACCTCTCATAATATATCCAAAGTAGATAGTTTTTCTTCGTTTAATGCTTGACAGTAATACACTATCGCTATTCATTCTTCTTATCACTTCAGTATTTGATATTTTAACACCACATGTCGAATGCTTCAAGTCTATTCATAATAGTTACTTTAAAAGTCCATGCTTGCACCCCATACATGAGTACCGTCTGGTCGATACTTTTTTGTTTTTAAAGAGAAGAAGCACTTCAGGCAACAATGCCTATTTAGTCAAGTACCGTGCTACATTATTTTAGGAAAGGAATAGAGAAGAGATGAAGCAGGTGGTGAAAGTAGAAGGATGGTCGAAAATTTACTGCCGTATAAAGACAGCACAGCGACCAGTGACTATGCCTTTATCGCTGAGCAGACTCACCGACAGTCAATTTTTATTTTTGTAGTGAAAAAAAAATCGAGGTCTTCGTTGGGAATCGAACCCACAACCCCCATACTGACACTACACTACCTATTAGCCTACAGAGGCACCTAACACTTTATAAATCTAAATCAAAGATTAAGATTAATTTCTCGGCTAGCAAGGATTTTCATATACTTCCTGTATGTGGTCCTAACCATTACAATCCTTTTCTTAATTTCAACATCAGGGTACCAATTTTTGTGCAATACACACCCGAGATATACAAAATTTCTAACTCTTTCTATCTGTTGGCTGAAAGTGCATAGATTTCCATCTCGATATGGTGTATTTGATCGACTAATAATCATAAATTTTAGTCTTTTATATGTTTAGGTTTAACCCAAAAATTTTACCCTGATTGCTTAATAATTGTACAAGAGTTTGTAAGTTAGCCATGTTGTCTGAAGTGTGTGAAGTTAGCTCCGAAAGTTAGCTTCGTTTTGCCAACGCTGTTATAGTTTACATAGCTCTCACTCATGAAATGTTCAGTTAACAGAGCTGAATTATTTTAACATTTTGGTACGAAAATGAAATAAATAATATAAAAAGCAAATATATTTGTAAAAATTTTAACTTTATTTATTCATAACAAAAGGTAAAAGTCAAAATAAAACAATTTAAGAAAAAGAGTGAAAAATGCTTGCATTTTTTATTTCTGTACAGTAATTGTACGAACATTTCAAAAGTGCCCAAAAATGGGTCAAAATTGGAAAGGTGCTCCTTAGCGGGCTATAGGGGATGAAAGCCATGGCATTGTATATTTCAAAACTATAGAGGTTATATTCAGAATTTGTATAGGTTTTTAGTAATAGAATTTAGAAAAATGTGAAAATATGCATTTTGGCATTTGGGCATTTCAAAAATGCTCAAAAATGGGTCAAAATTGAAAAGGTGCTCCTTAGCGGACTATAGGGGATGAAAGCCATGGCAATGTAGATTTCAGAACTATAGAGGTTATATTCAGAATGTGTATAGGTTTTTTGTAATGGAATTCAATGCTAATTGTCCCCAGTTAAGATTTCAATGACTAATTGTCTCAATATATTGATCAACTTGAAGTGTTGTATTCTGTCAAATGCTTTCTTTCATAGTCAACGAAGCATAATTGACGTCGCGGCAATTCTGAACAAGAGCCTGTATGGAAAATAGTGCTTCTCTAATGCGCATAGCCTCCCTGAAGCCAAATTAAGTTCGACCGATATGTTTTTCATATTTCTTATGCATTCGTTGGTGAATAGCTTTCAAGAATATCTTTAAGATGTGGTTCACCAGAGATATTAGTTTATAATCCCGACATTTTATGGAATGACTTTTCTTAGGTATCGTTTTAAAAGTGGAGTTTAACCTATAATCTGAATAAATTTCATTATTATATATTGGATTAAAAAGTTTTTCAATAATACATAAATTATCATCGTTAAGTAGTTTTTTTTTAGTAGTTAATTAGAAATCACTAGGTCAATTTTAATAAAAAAACTTTAAAAAACTCTTATTTTTTATTATTTTTTCGATATTTCGCCACATCGTTGGTTGGCATCATCAGGAAAAACAAAAATAATAATGAACCCGAAAAAATAATAAAAAATAAAAGTTTTTTAAAGTTTTTTTATTAAAATTGACCTAGTGCTTTCTAATTAACTACTAACAAAAAAAAATTAAAAAGGTCAAAAAACTATAACTAATAGTTAAGTAGTTTTATGATTTCTGATGGTATTCCATCGCTTTTTAAATTTTGCTTAGTACTTTTTATTTATTTTTTTATAATGGGTGGCCCCATTCTTTTTTTAAAGTGGGTGGTGAGATATAGGTTATTTTCAGTACGCAAAGAATTTGTATTATCTGAGAATAATATTTCTATATAATTCTGATATACTTGTTTTTTTTTTGTGCTCATTCAATAACAATTTCATTATTATTGTTTAACAGCACTGTTTTTTACGTAGCCGGCACAATGAACTCAAATATTGCCATTAAAAAATGGTGGATTCATTAAAGGATTTATCTGTCAGAAGAGATTACTTTTGGTGGAAAATTCTATGAAATGAAAATTTCATCTGTGATTAAAATATTTTATAAAATTCCTTTAGCTTTCTTCTATAAATATTAAGACAGGAATATCCTTTTAAAAACTACAAATTAAATTTTATAGCCCAACTTCTTCAGTTGTTTTAATATATTAGTGCCCTATGGTCTAGTACACTTTTTGAAAAATCGCATTAAAAGTTACCCTAACAAAAATATATTCACTAATATTTTATGGAGTTTAAGGGGGAGATGTTCACTGCCATGAAGTCAGTCTGAAATTTGCTTATCTAAAATAAAACCTAGTTATATTCCATTAGGACTCGTAAACCAGCTTAAAACATGATGTTTAACCATGACACAGTTTACTGGAAGTCAATGTCTCTTAAGAAAGTGAATAATCTCTAATGCGTCAAATAAAAGTTATCCGGCGCTTTTAGAATAGTTTAGACTAATATTAAATTTACTGAAATTTCTCAAACTAGTTTTAAAGACATGTGATTATCCTTAATGTCAACTTAATAAGTTCATTGTTTCATTGAGAAGATGACATTAATATTAATATTGTGATATCGGTTTTAACTTACAGTCATGTATGCCACACACGAACTATGAGACCCACAACACTCTCATACAGATAATATTAACCCAGCAAACATTAAATAACATATTTAAAAATAGTTTTCCATTTATTATTAAGTGTTATTTTTATACCCTTTTGGTGGCGTTAAATTCCAATTTTATGGTTATTAAAAATTAAATTAAAATATAAACAATAAATTTAATTATATTTTTATAAAGAACAAGTCGTTTCCGTGGCTAAAATCATAAAATTATTTAAAAATAAATTGTTGGATTAAATTTTGAAAATAGAACGAGTTGCTAGATCGCGCAATTCAGAGGTTTTAACTCGTCTATATAAAGAAATCGCTTTATGGTTGTTTGTGCGTGAGTGAGTTCTGTGTGTTGTTTACAGAGCAGAGTAAATGAGTTGATACTAAAGAAAATAATTTTTGGTATTTGAAAATACCCACGGGTATATGACTCTTGTTATACTTAACGACACTTATATATTTTTAAAATCTTTTTTAAAATTTTGAAATTATGATGATCTTTTGAGAAATGTATTGATTTAAAATTAATTTTTAATTTGGGAATGCAACTGCATGTGTGTTGGGAATTGCTATGACATTAAGATGTTTACACTCTCTTAACATATTTGTTCCCCTTAAAATAATGCTTTAAAGTGGGATATACTTGACGAAAGTGTTCAATCGCACCACACATTCTCTATAATAAAGTGCGTGTCTAAACGAAAAACGAGTAGTAAGTGGTTTTTGTTGTTTGTTTCGGTGAGGAGTGCTTCATTACGTCAAGGCAGGCAGGGAGGGAGGGGCGGATGGAGAAAAAAATAAAAAAGTAGTAAACCAAAACAATGACAGCTTAATTTGATTTATTTATGTTTAGTTTTCTTTTTCTGTTGGTTTTTCACACACACACACAAATCCACAGGCACATAGAAATCCATACAGAAGTTTTTAAGAGCAAAAACAACAAATACAAAATCGTAAATAGACAGATGGATGGGATGGATGGATGGGATGATGGCATGGCTAAATATTGCTTGAGTTCGGTTAATATGGTTGATTGGTTTGTTTGTTGGTCTTTGGTTTTTCATTCTAAAGGTTGTCGTAGCTGCCGCCTGCATTTACAGATTATTAACTGAGCACTCATAGAGTCATTGCACAGATTGACATGCAATTTGAATGAAATTTATGTTAAGATTAATCATTTGGATTTAACATTAAATAGAGCTGAGGAGAATATAGAGAGAAGTATTTATGCATTTATTTTATATCCGTAAATGATCATTACTCTCATGAGTAATGACATAATGAAGTGTAACGTAATTATACAGACTACGACTGACTGTTTGATGTTTCGTCTTTAATTTTTTTTTAATTTTAATGATATCGGCGTTTATTTTTTTTAAAGACTTAAATGGCTCTTGGTTGAGGAATATTAGTGTGTGCTTTAGTTGTACATATCAAAAAGCTGAAAGATTTTTTCTGATAAAGTTAAATCACCATGAAGAGCTGGGGAAATAAATTGTTGCCTAAAGGCCTCCCAGAAGTTTTACTATATGTTACCAGTAGAATTAAGAATTGTATGCGGTATGTTATTTCAAATTGATGTTTGTTTTTTTTTTTAATTTAGAAATATTCTTATACTTATACTTTTCTTGAAAAACGTAGAATCTTCTTCAGACTCTTCTTCGTTTTTTTTTTAGTTCGGACCAGCACTCAGGGTATGGCCCCTACTAATACAATGCATAGTATTATAGGAATTAGGTTATGGGGAGGAGGAAAGAGGGAGTGGTGTTTGTGGTCATTCGGTATGAATTTTCCCACATTGAAAGTGACAGGAAAGACGTCTGGAGGGGGTTTATTTCACATACAATTTGTTCTGCCCAAAAAACGAATTCTCCCTGTGAGCGCACTCCAATTCACTGGCCACTGAAAAATCGAGTGAAACGCAAGAACTTGCACGTTCACGGGAACAAGTTCTCTAGAGCACTTAACATTGTAGTAACAATAAAACAGTGAAATACAAGCTTCACTAAAAGGTTATTGCATTTAGAAGAAAAATATATATTTTTTTATGCTAGACCATCACTCAGGGGATGATCCCTATTTTTGTAGGGTATTGTGGTGTAGCTAAAAACTATGTTATGGGAAAAACGATAGAAGCGGTAGAGTGCATGGGCCATCTAATTAAAGTGAAGTGTCACTGAAAGTTAATTCAATATAAGAACTATTTGGCTGAAAAATTATTTCTATTTAGAATATAAAGTGTGATTCACTGGCCAATTGACTACAAAGAGAAGTATACTTAATGAAGTGAAGGCTACTCGCAAGAAATAATACTTTTTAGAAACAAATATCCTCATATAAACAGAATACAGTTCATTGTAGTAACGATTAAGAAGTGAAACCCATCCCACTCTGCGTTGTTGCTTAATTGTGCCAATAGAACTGTAAAACTTACTGTCATCGATTAGCAGCTTCGTAACTCTAAAATAATTTTTGAAATATCGGCCAATACACGAGAGTCCTACCACATTTTGTATCCAATAAATAATAAAGAGAATCGAAGTAGTGAAGCAGTTCGTGCATGATTTCCAAGAATCAAGGTACGCTAATTTCTTTTTCCTTTTCTATAGACCAGCCGCATAGAAAGGGACTAACCGTTCACAAAAAAAAAGAAAAAAATTGTTTTCAACTTATCAACTAACGCTTATAATAAAATAATAAATAAAATTATAGAAAATAAATGTGTTAAAGAAAATTTGGAAAAAAATTTCAATACGTTCTTATTCGTTATATCTATTTTATTAGATCGTGACAGCTGCAAACAACATCATCTGAGCCAACCAATTAAGTTAAGTAAATCTAACGTCAGCTGGAGGGAAAAGAGGAATTGTACTGGTTAAAGCTGACAGCTTGTATAACATTTCATAGCAAGTGGCATACAGAATAAAATTGATCAAGAGATTAGTGAGAAATACTATGAACACTACTATTAAAATACACCTGGCGCCATAAATGCAAATATTTATGCTTTTAAAACTCTATAATATGTAGTTGCAATCGATAGCGCGTGAATCGAATTTTTCTCTTCTAATTTTTAAAATTATTATTTGAATTTATTTTTGTAATATAACGAAACAAATATTTTAATATTTAATTTTATTGAGAAGGAAAAATTATTTACGAACTTGTTTCTGCTAATTTCTTTATCCAACTAATACGACATCCTCCTCGTCTTTATTTAGACCTCTTGGTCCTCACTTAAGAGATTTTTTCCTTCATTCATTTATTCACTTATTCATTTGTGCTTGCATACATATTGTGTACGTAATCACATCCAATATTTTCGTGTTGTTTTCTTGGTGTCGTATTTGTAAAAATCATCCCAGCTACATATATGCAGTTGTAGGTAGGATGAATGTTCTATAAGCAATTCATGTTTTATGCTGAGATAATAGTACTACAAAAAACCGAATTTTGCTTTAATGCAATTAAAATTTGCTTTAAATTTACATCGAATTATTTTACACAGTTTTTTAAACGTTTCGTTATGTTGTAGATCTATATCTAATTAGACTAAAAAACACTAAATGTATATAAATACATTAATGGTTCTGGTAGTTTAAATACCTGTTTTTTAGTTCACAATGCGGGGTATAATTTATTTTCAATCAATAATAATTTGGTTAGTCAAAATCCAAAAAAAAAATTCCAAGTTTTTTCGTTGTTCTCTTTTTTCACTGTCAAAAACGATATTTCTTTTTCTTTCTTTTTGTTATCTATTGGTTTAACGGCGAAGGCCAGTTTTATTTCTTTATAAAAAAATTCTTCTGAATTTGAAATTTTAGGTCTGGGGAATATTGGTAGTAGAGTTTGTCCTTTGCATGACACTTAACCTGCTGCCTATGTGTTGTTTTATATTTTATTTGTTAAGAGCAAAAAAAGAGTTAGATGCTTAATGATGCCTCTTGGATGATGAACTGCTCAAAATGGTATTACACTAAATTAACGAATCTATTCTCAGATAATCAAACATACGAATGCATTCGAGAAGCGAAAATAAATATGAATCAAACATAAAAAATCGTTATTGTGAGAAGTCGCACGGACAAGAAGAAATATAATAACAGGAAGATAATATGTTCAATATAATTGTAGTAAACAAAAATATGATTGTCTTAAGAAGTACTTTAGCCACCATAAAAAAGTTTTTGTTTACATTTGATCATCATTGCATTACAATGCACATCAAATTCTAATCGTCACCAAACTTTATATAACTATCCTGGAGTGGTATGGAACTTATAGCTTTAATCTATTGCAAATGATCATAAAATCTTAAATGTTTGTTTTTTTTTTTTTGTAAAAGAGAAGTTGCACTTCACGCAACAATGCCTATTTAATCAAGTAGAAAGGGATAGAGAAGAGATGCGACAGGTGGTGAAAGTAGAAAGATAGGTATAGAAATTAACTGTCGTATAAGGCAGCACAGTGATCAGTGACCATGCCTTCATCACTGAGCAGCCCCACCGGCAGTCAATTTTTATGTGTAGTGAAAAAAACCAAGGTCTTTGTTAGGAATCGAAGCCACAACCCCCATTCTAGTAAACTAGCCTACAGGGGCATCTGAAAGTATGGCTAAAAATTAACAATGTTTTGGTTTAAAATATATCATACTTTTGCCCTCGGCATAATGCGGAATGAATAATGAAATTAATTCACTGATTCGTCTGTAAGATTTCGGATCATTTATCCTAGCGTAAACACTACACTCAATACTGAGAAACTGTTGGCCGACGGTCAAATTTTTTTAAAATTTATTTGGCGTAACTTTGTTGGGCATGTCAGACGGGTGACAAATCCTTTTGTGACAAATTGTCGGGTGATCCATTATTTAATCTGATACAACTTTTTTTATCTGATATATTTATTATCAGTCAGTATTATGCCAAAGTTACTTCATCTTTGATTAATTAGTTAGTGCGATGTTGTACAAACAGTGCGGTTGTTAAAAAGAAGTTTAGGGCAAATTGAAGTACTCGCTATGTAATGCTATTCAAAAACTTAGTCAGTTACTTCTTCAGTAACTTTTCAGTTTTCAGCATCACCGGATGTTTAATTTGACAAGGTGCGATCTCTTTTCGAGAGTTATTGCAAAAATAATTGAATTTAGGGATTTGAAAAAACTGTAAACGAAACAGTGTGGTAAATTTTTTCCAAAATGATGGTGACAACGCCATTTTAGCCAATGACAAGCACTACAGAGCCATGTCTATGAAGTTTTTAAGGTGTAAAGTGGGAGATATAAACTTAAATAATATTTCGTTGCAGCAGAATGGTGCATCATGTCACATAGCTAATCAAACAGTCGATCGCCTGACCATTGAGTTCGGAATAAAATCGTCGCGTTCCATAAATAATGAAAATATTTTGCTAATGTTAAAACAACCATAAGGCATCAAAAGAAAAAGAGTTTAGTTTATGATTTATTTGCACCATCCACTAAAACGCTTGCAAATAATAATTACACAATATTTTTAGTTTATGATTTCATTAATTTTTTGGAATTATTACTTTTCGATTTAAAATGAATGTAATCTTAGCCAACAAAAAAAAAAAAGATTTATAGCACTTATGACATTTTAAGCAAAGTTAGTTTCCTTTATATTATCATCATTTCATTTAATTATCATCAGCATTTTTATTATCAATAAAGCGATTACGACAAATTTTCAACAATCATGAAATATAATTGACTTCCAACTAGCCTGGCAAGCAGACAATGAGTCAGTCTGTCTCATCCTACAATGCGTAAAATGTTAATGATAGTGTCTAGCGTCTCGTTGCTTTAATTTTGTTTTGTAATGTTTTTTACACAAATGACTCATATTTTCATATTTTATGAAAATCACTAGTAATTTATATTTACTTCTGTTATTTGTTATAATTATTTATTATGTTTATGTTATGTTAATGTAAATGTAGTATAACTAGTACATGTTTATCTAGGATTTAGAAAGCCTCACGTTATGATTATGGTATTTTTAGGTTACAAATATTGTTGTTCAAATAATTACTTTAAACAAGATTACGTGCATTTTGAAGTTTAGAAGAATTTTAAGGCTTAATATTATAATCTACAATCAGTAAATATATGAGCTATAGTATAATAATTTTGATTAAATCAGTGTTAGGCAGAGAAGGATTTTAAAATGACTGATTAGTATTTTTTGCTTTTCACAAATCTTTATTAGTTTTAAGTGCATCATGCTTTACAATAAAGTTTCTATAGTTTATGTATTGAAATTTAGCTTCTAAAGAGGTGTTTGTTAATGGAGTCTTTTCCTATTTGCTTCATTTTTCCGTCTTTATTCAGTATCCATAAAAAATGAATTTTATTTTGAGGGACGAAAGAAATCGATTTTCTTATTATCTGTTATATGATAAACCTCAGTTGGATACACATCAAAGAGTTTAGACGGACAGCTGTTACGCAGTTTTTCAACTGACAGCGGTATGAACATGTTTCCTCTAACCGCGTATGGCTTATGTGTGTGTCGAGTATGACGAATAAATCTCAGGTCCATGGAAAGTATGAAGTATCTTAGAGTGACTGTAATGTGCAGTAAGATTTGTTTTTTTAAAAAATAAAGTAGCACTTCGGGCAACAATGCCTATTTAGTCAAGTACCGTGCTACATTCTTTAGGAAAGGGATAGAGAAGAGATGAGAGAGGTGGTGAAAGTAGGATACTGACGGAAATTAACCATCGTTTAAGACAGCTCAGTGACCAGTGACCATGCCTTCATCACTGAGCAGCCCCACCGACAGTGAATTTTTATTTGTAGTGAAAAAAACCAAGGGGTCATTGATGGGAATCGAACCCACAACCGCCAGTCATGTAAGCTAACACATTACCTACTAGCCTACAGGGGCACCTGGGGCACCTGGGGCAGTAAGTTTTGGTTATCAATCCAGTAACTAGGATGCTATCAAAGTAGATAGAAAATCCTATTAAATGCTGCAGTTGCGTGGTTAGCTCCCGAAAGTGTCCATGTAGATGGAAACTCTTTATGTTTCAAAAACAGATGTTACGTTGGGATTTCTTGCAGCAAAACTGGTGTTAGCTCAAGTGACCTATGACAGTACCAAGGAATAACACTACCGGATCGATATATTCGGATAGATCGGAGTGGCTATGGCTTAATACAATACTATGAACAACGAATGTAAAAGAGTTTTTGAATTTTTGTCGCTAAAATATAACGATTTTGCAATTAAGTAATGCGAGTTGAATAACGATGAGAACTGAACCCGTGCAAATGCTTGCTATGCTCTTAAGATTTTAAACGTTATGGATATCTCATTCGAAATTATTTTTATTAATGTGAACTCAATAATTCTCATTAAATGCAAAAGTCACAATATGGCGGGACACAGGCTAGATGACCTTTGACCGTTTTTAAGTCCTCGCCATAAATTTGACACGGCGTTATAGTTTCCATAGAGAATCAGATTCTTGTATTTAATAAATGATATAATTTTACTGAGTTAGATTTGTTGCACAGTCTATTGTGAGCAGGATAATTGAGCGTAATATTTTAAAACTGGTTTGGAGGAGTTGAGAACCCTATTGTGAGTGTTGGCCTTAATGGTGTGTATCTTAGCCCTAATATTTCGTATGTGAGATTTAAGTGTTTCATCGACTATTACTCCAACAAATTTGTATTAGTTTACAAAATCTATTCTTCGGCCGTTAGGAAGGAGATTAAGAGTGGAGAAACGAGTGCTAATTGCTACAGTTTCTTTTCGTTATTAAATTGAAAAGAATTTCTGTTATTTTACTTTTTACCTATTGTTAATAATTGGCTATTAGTTGCAGCTAACAGCTGTTATTGTTATTATTACAAAATTTTTTTTTATTTGCATTGTAGTAGTTCTTGTTGTTGCTTGTAATATTTTTACATTTTCATGCTTTGTAATGTGACCATAAGATGAGCATAAACAAAAACAAAAAATGATTACAATAATTATACATGATTCGACATGTTCGCACAACAAAAACGATTTATTTGTGTGTGAGCGTGTTAATTTCATTGTAATGAAAACCTCTTTTTAACATTTATAATTTATAGAATATCATTATCATTGTTTTAAATATACAATTAAATATATTAACTCATTACAAACAATGTAAACATATTATTAACGTAATTAATTCAAAAGTTAAAATGTAATTTAAAGCGGCGGCATGCTAATTGTGATTTAATTAAGTACGTTTTATGTTCTAAGGTTTTCAAACTTGATTTATTTAACAACATTTAAGGCGATTCATGCGAAGATGTGTAGACACATAATAATAAAAAATGTTATTAAGCGGGCAAAATATGGTTCCAAGTGGACCGTTACAATAAACTTATTAAAATCGAAAGTAGACTATAAGTAGGCGCCTCCCAATTGTTTTCTGTACGACTACATGAAGCCACTTGTTTATGCTGATAAGCATAAATTTATGCTTTGTAGACTAATATTGTTAGTAATATTTGTGACGCAAAATTGGAAGCCCATATGCTAGAAAAATGCTAAGTATTAACATTTCGAATTTCTTATCATATATGGACGACCCTGTAAGTTATTATGCTTTTACTATTTGTTGTTTAAAATTTACTATTTGCCAATTTCTTTTCAGAAGATAAGAGAAACGTCAAAATCAGATATCCTAATAGGACACTCTTTAAGGTTTAAATGGTGCTTTGTTTCTTTTTATAGCGCATGTAAGATTACAGATTGCAAGACTTCTTCGTGTCTGCAAACAAAGTTTTAAAATATTAAAATATATTTCTTCTTTGAGGACTAATTTTTGTAATCTTAAGAATTTAAAGAATCTGTCTAATATTGTTTAAAAAAAATAGAATTGCTAGAGGGACACTATTTAATTCTTTATGTAAATTTGTATACCTGTTGCACCAAACACAAAACTTACAAATTATGTGTTACTTGCTATGTTTGCAAAGTTTAGGCCATATTTGCCAAGACTTTGTCATTAATTTTAATTTATATTTTTATACCTGTTATTATAGGGAGCACTATCATTTATCATAAACAGTTTAACAGTTTAACAGTTTATTTATTGATTCAATAAATTCGTCTCAAAGTACCATAAATATGCATCCTTAAATACTAATATTATATTTTCATACTTGACATGAAAGCGGACGTAGCACTAAATATTGTGTTTATTTTCAAATCAAGCCTCTATAACAGTACCCTGTTTTTTCTCGGACCAGCACTTAGACGATGACACTCACACATGCAATGCACTGTGCCAGAACAAGGAAATTAGATTATGGTTAGATTATGAGGAGGAGAAAAGAGGGAGTAATGTTTGTGGATATTCAATTTGAACTTTCCTACATTGAAATTGACAGCAAAAACCTCAAGAGGGTGTTTATTCTGCTAAAAAATGAATTTTCCCTGTAATGCGTAGCCTGATTCACTGGAAAAGAAAGCACAAATGGAAGCGCTCGCAACGAAAACGTGCCAGTAACGGAAACAAGTTCTTTAATTTCATTACAGCACTTACCACTGTAGTAACGTCGATGCTCTAAAGAATCAATAGAGTTGGACACCCTGAAGTATCTCTTATACCGTTTTAGAAAACCGGGACATTTGAAAGCTTCTTTAGAAACTTGAAAAATGTGTTTAGTCCATCAAACATCGCACTGAATTTTCATGGCAAAAACATCAAAAGTGTCCAATCTGTAATACCTATATCAGCCATAGTAACAGTTGCAGCACCATTTCCGAACACAGATCTATGCGTAAGTATGCAACATTGTATCTTACGGGCATTAAAATCGATTCTATTCACACAATCCCATTCCCAGATTTTTGGCGAGGTCGTGTTTTAGAATATCATTCATGTTCTGTCTTTTGGAACTCAGCTCAAACTGGTTGAAAGTTTGACAAAGAAGGTCATTTAGAAAAATAAGAAATAGGGCAGGAGAAAGAACAGAGCCTTGCGCTTTCGCTGAATTAATCTTAAACTTGGCTGATGAAATTCCATCTATAACAACTCGTATAGTGCGGTTCCTGAGAAAACTCGATATAAATCTGGAGAAATTATCATCGACGCCAAAAGCAGCAAGTTTGACAGAAGTGCATCATGTCACACTCTATCAAATACTTTGGACATATCTGGAGCCACTACCTTTCTATCTCCGAATGGATGTATGGAGTTTCACCATTGTTTCGATAGGAAAGCCAGGAAGTCGCCCGTAGAGCGCCCCCTACGGAAACTATACTGTGCAGATTTTAATATTTAATATTTTTTTTTAACGAGGACATATGCGCTCCTTAATTTTTTACTGTCTGCGTATTACGGTCCATATCTCTCACATCTCATATTCGTGAAAATCACGACCGTATGGGGAAACTATTTTTTTTACTATTTATTTTACATAAGCCGTTGATTGTCTTATTATAACACAATTATGACAGACAGATAAAATTATGGTTTGTAAATTTAAGTTTAGCACTAAAGGAAATATAAATATAATTTTTAAAGAAGAAAAAATGCTCTTTTAAAATTCGGTTAAAAAAGTGATACAAAATATTTAAGCTAGACACATTAAAAAAAATTTAGCAATTCTTTTTAATGTGAAATAAACACACGGGATTGAAAAAGATTGTGAAAAAATGCTTCAAAGTTTATTGAAATTCCGACATAGTCACGTTTCAATGTAAGGAAGTCAGTAAAAAAAAATTGTAAAAACTAGTGTTTAATTTCTTAAAATATTATGAGGACTCCTTGCATATAGAGGAAATGTTTCAAATGAAAACACGATACAAAACTGAAGGCAAGTGTAATAAAGTTGAAATAAAAAGATGGAATTATTTAACTAACAGACGATCGATAGCTCGCAGTGATGTTGTTATGTTGTACTATAGCGCAATAGAAAAGCTCATTTTTATGATTAAGTAAACATGGACCAATTGTAGGAAATTACTTTAACTCATTTGAAAAAAAGTTATTAAACAGTAATAACAGTTTCATTTTAATTTAATGGTACCACTGCTAAGATTTAGAGCAAACTATTGTGCAGAGTTTTTTTTTGAAAAATATAAAAAATATCACCAAAAATAATGCAATGAAAATAACCCTTTTTACCACCCAAATGTGTGGTGTGTGTGCTTGTGTTATAAAAGTAAAATGAAAGGAATGTTGAGTTTAAACTGCAGTGAATAGTCGTAGTCACACAAGATGTGTGTCGGTAAAGGTGTCTCTATAATAAAACAGCAGATAAAATTGTTAAGGCGCCTAGTATAGCATAAACAAGCAAATATCGAAGGAACCTTAGTTGCAAAGAAAAGTAAAAACAAAACAGCATACGGCAGCTGCTGCTAGCAAGAAGAAGTCATCATGTGTTCGAGGCTCTTTGTATTCACATGGTATTCATTCACAGTAGTATATATTTAAATGACAAATATAAACTTAATTAATTAAATCATTAATTAACGAACTATAGCAATTTTATGTTTAATTTAAAAATAAGAAAACTTTTTCTTATAAAATATATAATTGAACACATATAAAACCCTAAAACTTAAACAGACTTTTTTGCGCAGATCTGGTTAACAGAAGAACAAGAAAACGATTTAAACGGAAACAAAAGAAATAACAAGTAGCCAGGAAAAAATTAAAATTGTCAATAAGAAGTTATAAGCAATAGACCATTTTAAAGGCGTTTAACATAAATATTTCAAAATTTTGTGTTAATTTTATAACTCATTTTTTAAAAACTTTAAAAAATTTCTTTTGAATGTATTTGTTTTTTTTCAATATTTCGCTGCACCATTGGGTGGCATCTTAAGGAACTGGAAATTAAAAATTTATAAGCCATTGTTTTATTTGCTATCTAAAAATTTTTTATAATTTTCATGATGCCACCAAATAATGTGGCGAAATATTTAAAATAAAAATAAAATTTATTATTGAAAATTATTTATAAAATGAAAACAGATCAATAAACTATAATTACTTTTTAGTAGTTAATTATAAAGCACTAGGTCAATTTAATAAAAAATTTTTAAAAAACTTTGGCGGTGTGGCGAAATATCGAAAAAATAATAAAAAATAAAAGTTTTTTAAAAATTTTTTATTAAATTGACCTAGAGCTTTATAATTAACTACTAAAAAAAATTAAAAAGGTCAAAAAACTATAACTATTATATAAACTATAATTATAAATAATTTTGTATTATTTGTAATTAAACAAAAAGAAAAGAGAAAAAGCCTTTTTTAATAATTAAGAATACAGGAAATATTAATAGAAGTGGTTAAAATATTGATAGAATTAAATTCCTTGAGTTATTTGAACGATAATTTAAACAATTATAAAATAAAATATATTTTAAATAAATATCTGTTAAACTTTTTAACAGTCTTTTATTTAAGATATTAAAAGGTAGATTAAAAAAATAAAATATATATTTTTTTTTAAGTTTGTCAATAAATATTACCAAGAATTCCCAGTTAACTAGGTTGTAATATTTTTTCATTCAATAAATATATTTAAGATATTATTTAACGTAATTAGTATCAATATTATTTTTTTTCAGTTCCCAATTCATAAACTGATTAAATTAAAAAAAAAACTTTATAACTTTATTATGCAGTGATTGTTGAAGAACTGTTTTAAACAAGGAAGAAACAAACACCTTAACCTAAATAAAAACCAAAATAACCATCATAAAGTAAAGAAATAAAAATGATAAATATGTATGTATGTCTGTAGCATTTCATACGTCCAGCTTAACTCAACTCTAAAGTAATTCAATGCAAAAACAACGACTGCAAAAAAATCCCTCCTTTTTCTTGCTTAACGTAGTGAGTGGCCTTTCGATAAACAAAATAATTTATATTCGCGTAATAACTTACGTACAATAACAACAACGACAGCATCAATGTCAGTCAGATTTAACATTGAAACTGACACAGAAATAACAAAACATAAGAAGAGGATAAAAATACATACATACATACCTTCGTATGTATGTATATAAAAGACTTTATAAAATACCTTGCGAAAGAAAGAAGACCCCAACAGAAACTGCATTTGCTTCAACCAGTTGTACAAAAAATATTTTGCAGAAAACAAAAAATTTATTAATAAAAGAAATAATTTTCTATAACATTTTCGACAATTTTAAGTATGTGAGATGTCTGTAATATCACAGCAGTCTCATTTGCAGTCATTTCTTATTAGCTCTTGAAGTACATTTTTAAACAATTGATAAGGAAAAGCTGATAAAAACGGTATACACTCACCCGTACAAACTTTATTTTAACCCAAAATAAGTAAAACAATAACTGTAGCGTATGACATGTAGATAATAATAACAACAAACACATAAACATACGTATATATACATTGGGACTTATTTTACGCAGTTTAGGTTCTTTAAAAACTAAAAACTATAAACAACAACAAAATCAAAAAAAAGTGATCTTAAATTAACAGCTGCGCCGGGTGTTTTAAAACCCGAAAAATTTAAGAAAAAAAAGAAGAAGAAAAAGAAAACCAAACGCATAAAATACGAAACTAATTGAGTATCAACATGTACCCCTCCTTATATAATTATAACAAAAAAAAAAAAAACAAAATAAAACAAAAACAACATTATTTACCTCAAGGAAATAGCAAAACTAAACACGCAACAGTTCCTTCCTTATGTCATGTTGTTGGCTTCTTTTTACCAGTCAATTATTTGTTTGTGTGGTACACATAACACACATACACTTCATTTCTACACACTATTCTATTTAATATGTACATACATACATACTAACATATTTTATAGGCACAACTCATGTACATACTCGTCCGATTATCCTTTTTAACCCACACACAAACACATAAAATCGTACGCACAATAGAAAAAAAATGTGTGTGTGCTCTTGTGTGTGTTTAATAAACGGTTCGCACTTGATAAGAACTCAAACTCGAATAAAAGTACAACCATGCTGGCACATTTATTTTAAGGAAGTGTTTTGCTATGTTGTATTGTATTATTTAACTGTTAATGTAGGACGACAACATTTTAGCAAGAGTCATCATGGTAAGGACGAATGTATGCAATATAAATAAGAAGATAAAAAAGAAAAAGAACTGGATTAAAAATCTTTATTGTTTAATAATGATGTGCGTACGATAATCATGATAATGTTGATGATGGTGATAATGACGTTTATCAAAATTAACATCTTTCGTTTTCATACAGATTTGTGTACATGAGAATGTATTTGTGGTTGTACAAAAGTATGAAAAAGTCAGAGTTAAATGGACAGTTGCCAGACCTAGAATTTAATGGCATTTTAAAGATTTTTTTAGAGATGCATTTGACGACTTTTCTCTAGAAAAACTATATATATATGAATATTTTTTTTAAAGAGAAGTAGCACTTCAGGCAACAATGCCTATTTAGTCAAGTACCGCGCTACATTCTTTAGGAAAGGGATAGAGAAGAGATGAAACAGGTGGTGAAAGTTGGAGGATAGTCGGAAATTAACTGCCGTATAAAGACAACTCAGCGACCAGTGACTATGCCTTCATCGCTGAGCAGCCCCACCGACAGTGAATTTTTATTTTTGTAGTGAAAAAAAAAAACCAAGGTCTTCGTTGGAAATCGAACCCACAACCCCCATACTCTCAAGCTAGCACACTACCTACTACCCTATAGGGGCACCTATATATACCTATGTATGAATATAAATTTAATTTGCTATATTTTCGTTTTGTTGTGTATTTTCTAATGAAAAATTTTGCTGAATTGGACAGCATTCAAAGAAGGTGTAATATTGTAGATGCTACAGTAACAAGCAATAGAATAAAGTTAAAAATTAAAAAGTTTTCTACTGACAAGTGGTGAAAATCAGAATATGAAAATAAAAAACAAAACAAAAAATTAACAGAACTACAGTCTACAAGCCTACTAAAATTACTTACAGCTTGTAACTTTTATCATAAAAAATAGAAGAAATAAAATAACAAACGTAAGAGTGCCCACATGCAAAATATTGTTTTAGAATTTATAGGCAACATATAAAAAATGATCAACATATGGAACTGTTTCCTCTGAAAAACTGTGGATTTAGCATAAATAAACAAGTGCTCACTTAATGAGGAAAGTTATCAGTTATTTATTAAAGCAAAGAGTATTTATTCTAGAATTGCTTTTATTCTCAAATTTATTTTAAAAAATAATACAACACGTTCATAGTTACACAGCCACCTTTGAAAGCCCTCAGTTAATTTTGGTAGATTCCTCAAACGTAAATAATATTTTTTTGTCGATCTTTTAATATATATTTTTCAAATACATATTCAAAAATTTTATGACAGCCCAGAAATTGTACAAATAGAGCAATTATACAATGTCATAACCATGATCACTTATAATAAAAAACACCCTAAATACCGACAGTATTAAATATTATTATTATTAAATATTAAAAAATTTTGTAGTTTCATTTATGAGATGACAATAAAAATTATTTTCACAAAAATATTAAAAATCAAAAAAAAACCGATTGGTGTCCGCCGGGAAGGCGGACTTTGCTTTGCTTTGCCGCCATTTTGGTAAGCATTAGTCTTGACAGTTCATATTTGGCTATCGTGAGGAAAACACCTGGCAAATTTACTATGGAAAAATATTCGACAAGCCAACGTGTTTTAAAGGTTAAAACGTGCTATCAAAATCAATCATCGATTACTGTGACGATGAGAAATGAGTGACGAGGCAAATTTTCATATATGAATAAACAGAATAGTTGGATCTGGGGAATGGGAAACCCTTAAATTATTTAACAGTCACCTTTGCATTCATTAAAAGTAAAAGTCTGGTGTGCAATTTGGTCAGAAGGAATCATTGGACTTTACTACTACATTTTGAAAATGAAAACGGCGTAATGGTAACTGTGAATGAGAAGCGATATCGTGATATGATTGAAAACTTTTTAACGCCACAGCTATATGCTTTGGGCTTGATGAACAGGTGGTATCAACAAATGGTGCGACATCGCATACAGTGGAATTACTGTGAGACCTTCTTCCACAACAAGTTATTTCAAGAAACGGTGATGTTGCTTGGCTTTCACGGTCGGCTGGGCTGGCTACTTTGCACTTATTTTTGTGGGGATATTTGAAAAGCAACGTTAATGCAAATAAACCGCAAACACTTGAACAACTCAAACAAAATATTCGTAATGAAATTAATGGAATACTGCATGAAATGTGTGAGAATGTAATGAAAAATGTGCAAAAAAGGGCTCGCATTTGTGAGACTAACAGAGGGGGACATTTATCTGATATTGTATTCCATAAATAATTGCCGACATTAAATAAAAGATTTATCAATATAAGATCCATTCTCTTTCATTTAATCAGGTATTATAAACAAACAAAGTAGCATGCTTCCCGGAATATGATTAAAGGAATGTGTTATGACAAATAAAAAAGAATTGAATATTTAAAAAAAGTCTGTTTCTTAAAAATGCTGTTAAAATTATTTTACAGAGAAGAAATCCACATTTAATGGAGTTTAGAGAAATAATTATATTTTATTAATAAAAAACAATTTTTAAACGTTATAAAACAATTCAACGATGTGGCAGCCTATGGCCTGTTCGTATAAATTTTCTTTTGCGTTGTTATTATTGGTTTTACTATTTGCTATTACGCAGCAGTTATTTCGCTTTTTATATAAAAAAAATCATATAAAAGGAAATTTTTTAATAATTTGCTGACTGAAAGGGTGATGACCAAAATGCAACTCATAACTAGAATTAAGCTTCATTGACAGGACTCTTAAGCTTTTATACATGTGTACTTCGTTTTTAAATGTAGATACATACATACAAACGTACATAAATATGTATGTATCTAGAAATTACATTGGGCTATTGATGACTAATAACAACAAGTATTTTGTTGTCCTGGTGACCTTAACGCTTTGTAAATAATATGTAATTGTGTGAATGGTATTTATTGTATTCTAAATAATGACATGAGTGGACACAGCAAGAACACTATTATTGCATTTATAAGATAAAAGCTCTCAAACGCAGATGTATGCATGTATTAAACGCGAAGTATTTATGACAATGGCTGTTGGCAAAGTATAGAGCTTAAAATTGAATTGTATTCGCAATGTGTTGCAAATATTTTTGTAATTTTAAACTTCAAAAGGTAATAATCAAGTTACCAAAGGTAATAAATGGCCAAGTGTGATTTTAACTCATACACGAAGGGCCGCTATTTAATTTTTGGCTTTACATTTTTCTTATTTAATGCTAAGAATTTAAGGGACTTCCCTATGGTTTTAAAATAAATAAGGTGATATTCCCCAGAATTAGGATCTCTATTAAAAGGCCCATTAATTAAAAAAAAAAAATTGTTTGCGCCTTTTTTTATAGCGGTTATATTTATAACATACTCCGTGAAAATTTAAAATGTCTGACTGATTTGCTACTATTAAAATCTCGTCATTATAGGAGCACCCTTTTTCAAATTTAGTTATATTTAAAATAGTTTTTACTTATGTTTATAGCGGATTATAAAATACTTATACTTAAAATGTCCGTCTATTGCGATTTAAAAAACATAAAAATTATGTCACTTTCTTTTTACTCTTTTGTACTTGTTGCTAAATAGGACATAGTTTGTATACTATGGAAAATTTGAAAATTTGTAATACATTGCCTGTCATAAGAATAATACTGTAAAGTACAACCATAATTTGTTACAGATATTAACATATTATAATGTTATATGATCATTGTGTGATCAAAAATTATTATTTTTTTCTTTTTATTTTAATTATTTTGGTATATCGTATTTATGATTTCCAGTTATTTATTTTTAAATAATAATAAAAAATAAACAAATATCTACTATTAACCGCTACAGAATAGTATTCTCCTTTCATAATTTAATAACTAAAATAACCTTAAAAAATCAGATAACAACCTTTTACAAGGAAACACCTTTATGATGTCTAGACCATAATAACAATTAAATCATAAATATATATATATATACATCAATATATATATCTAATAAATGTTTACAACAGAATAAACATTCATTTTCTGAACAAAGAACATAAACAATATACTAAGCTGAAAAGCAATTCTAAGACAGCAGTAGTATTTTAAAATTTATTAAAATATTTTTTTAATAAATTGCAAATATTTTTATACAAATATATTTAAAATAGTAAAAAAGAGTGTGGAATTATATTAATAATAATGTTGTAATGGTATTTATTTATAACTAGTAAAAAATTAGCATTTTTAGAAAGATAAAAACAAGTGTTTGCTGGATATAAAATATTTTAAAGTGCAAAGAAGTATGTCAGACTTTTGTTCTGATTTTCATATTGATTACGCTCGATTAATAACAATTTCTGTTAATTATAAACATTATCTAATTTCAACTTTAATTAATATTGTTATTAATTAAATAAAAAATTTAACATTTTTTTATAAATAAAATAAATACGCAAATTAGATTTTGGATCCACTTTTTACTTTTTTACTTTCTCACTTTCTTATTTGTTGTTGAAGATTAAAGAAGTCTGCTTAAACCAAGGCGATATTGGTCAAAATTTTTAATTTTAAAATTAAAATTTATTTTTATAGCGGACATATATGTTACCCTTCTTCGGTTAAAAAAAATTAGGGGAATATTAGTTAAAATGACATCATTATATGAACACCCTTTATATTTTAGTTTTATGTAAAATTTTTTGTATTTGCTCAGATAGAGGAGTTAAATATATTAAACCCAAACTTTATGCCCACTTATATAAAATTACGTCACTAATACGACATCTTTAATTAAAAATTTATACTTTTTGCTACAGTAGACATAGTTTTACATACGATGGGTAAATTTAGCATGCCTGCATATTACAATTCAAAAAATTACATTAATTTTAAGAATGTTACGTCACTTTTAGAATACCCTTTAGTATTTTTCTTTTTGTTTTAGCGGTTAACGCACTACGTATGCGAAAATGGTATCACTTTCTTTTTACTTGTTGCTAAATCGGACATAGTTTTGCTTACAGTGGGACGATCTTTTGACTGTTAAAATATAACAAAATTTGTTATGCAAACTACATTACTTTTGAATTAGCCTTTAAATTTTTAGTATATATAGAGACTATAGCGACAATAGATTGGTGTTAAAATTTCAAGAGTCCATCAAGTGCTGGACAGCCGTTGTACTGAAAAGCTGACTACAAAAATTGTACTACGGAACTCTTAAGAAATAGAATTTCAAACATTTATATTCGAGTTGATGCTGGAAAGGTTATTACATGATAAGATGCACATCAGTACCTCGCTGTGTGAGCCATAACCTGATGATGGATCAAATCACTTGGGTGATATGTAGCGTCACCCACACCCTAAGAAGCCGTCGGATATCTCTATTCTATAGTCAATCCTAGTTGAAACTTCGAGACCTTGGAGCAGGCCGCCACCTCCACTCCATGCTTAAAAGATTATCTAACTCCTGGTCCAGAACACATGACAAACATGCTCATTAGACCGGATCATTTACCCTGTGTTCTTGGCTAAAAGTGAATGATTCTGTCTCCTCAATCATTTCATGAGGGCCTGCGAAACCACTACCACCATGATGCTCTGGAAGGGTCAACCTCAATAATCAGTCAGAGAACATCTAAAAGCCAAACGCGGCTTACTGAAACCCGAGCTGCCCAGTTGGCTCCTGCTAACGTTTAGTGGACTATACTCCCCTTTTACCCCCGGTGATATATGTAACGACGGTGATATTCCGTCAAAACTTATTAATGTGCCCCCAGGCGGAACTCGAAAGGTAATTAAGTGATAAGATTTACATCTGCGCCTGGCCGTAAGCCTTAATCAGATGGTGGTCAAACCACTGTGACTGAAAAGGAACGTCCTATTCACGCCCTAGGAAGCCGAGGCTTCATTCTAGCAACAGGTCATTCCTAGTTGCAATTTCAGTGGTTCCAAAGCAGGGCTGCAAACCACTACTCCTTGCTGAAGAGCTGGAGACTGTCGAAATCCTGGTCCAGAACACATGCAGCTTAATATAATTAAGAACACGACGGCATTCATACTAACAGGACCCATTCATTGTGTTCATTGTGAATGATTCTACCCACAAACTCAAACGAGGGCCTCAAAACGCACAGCCACCAGGATACTCCCGAAGGGCCAACCTCAATAATCAGTCAGAGAACATCTAAAAGGCTAAAAAGACAATTAGCGGTATTTTGGGACTTTACTGATTCCCGTGGAAATATAGTGGATTTTCCAGTTGGCTCCTTGCTAGCCCTAAAGGGGACGGAGATAACTTTTACTCCCGAAGACACAAGTCTAGATAGTTGTGTGATCCATAAAGATTTATAAATGTGCCCCCGGGGAGTACTCGAAAGGTAATAAATGATCAAAACAATTGCAAGCAGTATTTTATATACTCATTAGCGAAGCCGATAACTTTTACAATAGCTACACTATAGACGTGGCCACATATTTTTTTAACAAGTGACAATTTTAGTTTTTTTGTTTTTCTTTGTTTTATATCTAAGAAAAATAGTTACACTAACAAGTGGATTAGACAGTTTTGTATAAAATAAGTCGGCAATTGCAACTAAATAAGCGATAATTTCTTTTTTCTTTCAATCATGCTGTCACTGATGTCAACTTAAATTGATTACGTATTCATAACAAAGTTGAACGCTATTAAATTATTGTTTTAAGCAGTTGCGCTGGCTTTTCCACTGACTTTCTTTTAGCATTGATTCTTTAAAAATATTTAACATTCTTCTACGGCAGGCCACACATTTTTTGGGACCTTTTAGAAGGATTTTAGAGTTACAAATACTTCGTGGTTTTAAATTTATTATTAAAAAAAATGTAATATATATTTTTTATAAACAAAAATTTTGTTTAAGTAAAATAATTTTTAGCTGGTAAATTCTGATTTTAGCTAAAAACTTTTTGATTTTTTTTTTGGCAAATGAAAGTTTAAGTTTATAATATTTCTGTATTTTTAAACACTTTTATTAAAATAAATAAATTTCTTACTTTTTTTACTTTGTGTTAAAAACAAAGTAATTTATTTTCTTTTTTTTTTAATATGATTATTTATATTTTTTTATTCTTTTTTATAACGATTTTATAAAATTTAACACATTTCTAAACTTGTTTATATTATTATTATTATTATTATTATTATTATTTTGTTTAAACAATAATTTATGCTTCAAAAACTTTGTTTACATTTTTTTTCAAATGATATTAAATAAATAATTTTCACTTTTCATAAATTTAATTTCACTTAAGTTTTTACTTGTTTGATTTTTTTTGTGTTGTTTTGTTTTACTCATAACAAGAATCGAAAATTTATTACAAGTTACGCCAACATAAAACAACAAAAAAATTATAATAAATGAAAAGAAATAAAAAAAAACAAAACTGTGTTTGAATTGTTTTCTGGCTTATTTTTATTTAAAGCTTTCTTTTTTGTTGCTGTTGTAATAAACAAGTATTTTTTGTTGTAGTTAATAAACCAGCGTTAAAGTATTCTCATTAATTTCTTTTTTTTTTGTAAATATATTTGCACACTAATTTTATTTTAGCGCTTTTTTAGATTTTTTAACATAATTTATTTTATTTATTGATAAAAACACAATTTTTATTTTTGTTAAATATAACAAACAAGAACAAATAATTATATTTTTTGGTCGAAGCACTTATTAACTGCAATAATGTCCATTTATTTATTGAATATTTTTATAACAAAGGCATTTAGTATTTGAAATAACTAATAAAATAAATAATTTCCTTTTAAAAAGGAAATTGTTTTTTTTTTTGTTTTAAACAATTTCTTTTTACTAGACGTATGATTGATTTGTTTTCAAACGCTTTAAAAAAGGCAATTTAATTGCTTTTTGTTGTTTTATTGATTTCTAAATATATTTCTTATGTATTCGTTAATTGAATTTGCCGCTTAAATTAAAACGCAAAATTATTATATTTTTGCTGTCGCGTTTTTTTTTTATTCTTTTTACACAATTTTCATTCGAACCAAAAAAAAAAGAAACGTAATTGCAGAACTCCTCTTAAATATTGTTGTTAACGTCACGACAGGTAGAGCAATACTAAATAATTTAAGGAAAATTTTATAAGAAAATTTATAAATCCATTCTCAGCACTCTCCAGCTAAATTTCATTATATTTATTACTCTCTTATGATGAAATTGTTGTCTCTATTCATTGTTTACACTCTCTCTTGCTCTCTTAACATTTTGGTTTTATTTAGCTCAGTTTTATGTTCTCTGGTTTGTTAATGTTTTTATTGTTGTTGGATTCAGTGTCTGCTTAAATACTTGTTTAGTGAGGTGTTCTTCTGTTGTTGTTGTTGTTATTGTTGTAGTATTTGTGTGGTATGTTTGTTGTATGCCTATTTTGTTTTAATTTTTTACTTGACGTTTTTTTATTCGTACTCGGTGACAGTGGTGAAACGAGTAATAGTATGATAAAGATTCGTTTTCAAACCAATACTTAAGTCGCATTATCAATACTATTACGTATGGACATACGTACATTAATATTTTAAAATTGCGATTTATCATCACTGGCACCTTCTTAAACCAAATTTAGTCAATTAAACCTTTTGCAAGGAATTTTGGAAAACAATTATGAAGCGATAAAAACTAGATTCGATTGGACTTCATCAGCTGTACACACAGCGCTAAGAAAGAAGCCTGCGGATTCTAAAAACACTGGATCAAAATTCACTCTTGTAACAATGTATCAAATTGTTGGCAACAGTATTTTGAAACTACTGCTCAAAGTATGTTCAAAGCTATTCCAGATTCAAAGCCCTCCATTAATTTTTACCAGGTTCTTCGTTTAAAGATATTTAAAAATACTAACGATGGACTATATTTCTTTAAATGTGAGACTAGTCAAACAGTGCTTAATATTAGTGGTCGATTTCGCGTCTTTATAATATAATTTTACTATGCACTAATGGGCTTAAAATAGATTGCCATATTGTACAGTATAACTCGCCTGATCGTTTACTTTTTCATTTCAGTACTCAAAATGAGCCCCGTTAATATCTTAATTGATCTTAAATTTATATTTTGAAACCAAACATAGTAACCGGTTTCCGCCGGGATGGTATACAACTTTGTTTTGCCGCCATTTTGATAAACATTCGTCTTGACAGTTCATATTTGGCAGTCGTGAAGTAGACAGGTGGCAAATTTATTATGGACAAATATTCGATAAACCAGCATATTTTAATCGTTAAAAAAATTTATCAAAGTCAATCATCGATTAATGTCACGATGAGAAAGTTACGAGCCACGTTTTTATTTGAATGGATGTGTGAATAAACAGCATAGTGGCTTCTGGGTAATGGGAAACCCTCAAATTATTTAACAGTCACCTTTGCATCCATTAAAAGTGACACTTTCACTTTGTGCAATTTGGTCAGGAGAAATCATTGGATCTTACTTCTTTGAAAATGAAAATAGCGTAATGGTAACTGTGAATGGGAAGCGATATCGTGATATGATTGAAAACTTTTTAACGCCACAACTGCATACTTTGTACTTAACTAACATACCACATTGCATACATTCAGGCTTACAATGGAATTACTGCGAGACCTCTTTCCACAACATGTTATTTAAAAAAAAAGTCATAAATGTTTGGCCTCCACGGTCGCCTGATTTGACTACTCCGGACTTCTTTTAGTGGTGATATCTGAAAAGCATGGTTTATGCAAACAAACCGGAAACGCTTGAGCATTGAAAACAAATTATTCGTGATCAAATTAATGAAATGTGAAATGTGTGAGAATATAATGAAAAATATGCTCAAAAGGGCTTGAATTTTTTTTAAAGAGAAGTAGCATTTCAGGCAACAATGCCTATTTAGTCAAGTACCGTGCTACATTCCTTAGGAAATAGATAGAGAAGAGATGAAACAGGTGGTGAAAGTAGAAAGATAGTCGGAAATTAACTGCCGTGTAAAGACACCACAGCGACCAGTGACTATGCCTTCACCGCTGAGCAGCCCCACCGACAGTCAATTTTTATTTTTGTAGTGAAAAAAACCAAGGTCTTCGTTAGGAATCGAACCCACAACCCCCATACTGACAAGCTAGTACACTACTTACTAGCCTACAGGGGCACCTGTAGGCATTTGTGAGACAAACAGAGGCGAACATTTATCTGATAGTGTATTCCATAAATAAGGTTTATCAATAAAAAATCCATTATCTTTTATTTAATCAAAAATTATAAACAAACAAACAAACAAACAAACAAAAAAAGTAGTATACCTTCCCGGCGCACACTATGTAGTTCTCACTGTCGACTAGCATTAGCTAGTTTACTGAACAGCATACATAAAATATACAATATGGTTTTCTACACCTTACAGTGTTTGTTTTACTATACCGTACAGGAAACTGCATATGGTGCAAGACATATTATACTGTAGTATTCGTACAGTATACTGTAAACTAAGTAGAGTGTAATATATGGTACAGAATATAATAATATTTACCATACAATCTATTGTACCCTTTATTCTATAATATACCGTATAGTTAATCTTATAGTATAATATATACATTATACAATACAGTGCAGTATATAGAACAGCCTACCGAAAATTATATACATAGTACAAGTGTAAAATATGCCGCACAGAATACCGTACAATTTATAGTATAGTATAGTATAATATAGTATAGTATAATATAGTATAGTATAGTATAGTATAGTATAGTATAGTATAATATATGTATACTTTATAGTATATCAAACAATACATAATTACATAAAATTTAAGCTGCGGTGTGGAGCACAGCATACGATAATGTTTAATGCACAGTATACGAAACAATACAGTATAATATATTTTGCAAAGTTTATAATGTCGAAAATAATATTATATTATCAATGCAGAATACAGTATAGTTCATTATATAGTTTACAGTTATGTGAAATACAGGGTACAGTCATGTGTACCGTATAGAAATTACAGTGTAAAGTCGTACGGTTCATTATACTCTCCAATATATATATACACAGCGCACGACAATAATCAAAGTCATACAGCGGGGTTTTGTATATTGCAAATCCTCTGTTTAAGATTTAAAAGAAAATAATTATCAGTAAAAAAGTAAACGAAATGATCTATTGTGTATTTATACGAATTACATACTTTATAAGAAATTCCACGAAATAACTTAAACAAACAAAAAGAAAAAAAAAACAAATAACACAGTAAAAAAACACCCAGTCAAACAGGCGCCTACACTGAATAATGATAATAACAAATATTTGTAATGGTGTTGAAGTAGAATTTTCATATATATACGAAAACCGCTTAAAACAGTACCATCTGCTGGTTAACAAAGTTAGTAAAAACATTGTCGAGTAAAGACATAAATGTATTAAAGCAGCTTTAAGGCGTTAAAAGTAGTACAGTTACCATCGTGTATTATTGTGTGTATAAACGTAAATAAAAATAAATTAATCGTGTAATTTAATTAAAAACTCTAAAGTGTTGTGTAGTTATTTTGCAATAAAAGAACAACTCAATAAAGCAAACGATTTGTTAAAAGAATAAACGTATTATCGATATGATATTGTATACATAGTAGTATACAGTTTAAGATAATATGATATGCGTTCATTAAATAGTGAAAGATGCAGTAAACTCGCTTTTCTAAGAGTACACTAGTAAGCTAAATCCAAAAACTAGCTTTTGATGTCTGGAGTCAGACTTGATAGGGTATGGGTGTAGGAGTTATCTTAATTTGTTGGATTTAGTGTTCTTTAAATCATTTCAAACTTAAATTGATTTGGTTATAGAACAATAACTAATAAACATTTCTAATTTAACCTGCTATAATTTTAGATCTGACTGCTATATACATTATATATTTGAATTGCATTCTTTTTATTTAAAACTATTTTTGGTTTTGTTTTTTATTTTTTATTTTTGCTGATTTACTAATTTGTTTCATTAGCTTGAAATATCTGCCAACGTATAAACAACAAACAACCTGAAACAAAAACAAATTGTCATTTAGTTTTTTCTGCAATTTATTTTCGTTATTTTATTTGTTATTTATTTAATTTAAAACGTTGCCTCTGATTAAGCTATAGAACTGAAATTTAAAAAAAAAATAGTTTTGAACTTTATTTATTTGTTTTGGAAACAGTGTGTTTTTTTTTATTTTTTTGTTTTTAAAAAAGATAGTGCGACAATTCTAGGAATAACAATTTAAGTAATAAATAAAAAAATATAAAACGCAATTGAGTTGTTTTGTTTTCAATGTTTTTAGATTTTGTATTTCGTTTAATTACACAATATAACTTAATATAAATATGTATGTATGTACATGCAAATATCTATAAAAAATATACGTAAAAGTTTACTATAAATTTAAGAACAATTATTTTTATGCATTTTTATATTATAATTTCCAATAATTCGATTCTTTAGTATTCACCTTTTATTGCGCATCTTAGAAAACGTTTTATATTTGACACAAGATATATTTAAGCTACGAAATTTAATACAGAGTATTATCCGGGAAGGTATACTACTTTGTTTTGGTAAAGATTAGTCTTGGTAGTCCATATTTGGCAGTCGTGAAGTAGACATGTGGTAAATTTGGTGTGCAAAAATATTTTAATCGTTAAAACATTCTATCAATTTCAATCATCGATTATTGTGACGATGAGAGAGTTATGTGAAATTTCTGGAAGAAATAGCGTGCCAACAAAAACCACTATTTATCATGTAGTGAATGATTTCGAAGATATGGGGTCTAAAAGTGTTAGGCCCAAGCATTTACCACAACGTTCTGAAAGATCGGCTGAAAACATTACTCCTGCTCAAGAAAGTGTTCAAAACAATCCATCAACCTCAATTCAAAGTTGGGCTCAGGGGCTTGGTCTTCAAATAACTACTTTGACCACAAGGTTTTGCATCTGTTTCCATATAACTTTCAGTAGACACAAGATCTTTTTTCACAAAACCAGACTAATGCCAATAGGATGTTACAGCTCGTCCAGATAACTCTGATTTTCATGAAAAAATTGTAATGAGTGACGAGGCCTATTTTCATTTGTATATATTATGTGAAGAGAGAGAATGGGAAACCCTCAAATTATTCAACAGTCACCTTCGCATCCAATAAAAGTGACAGTCTGGTGTGCAATTTGTTCAGAAGAAATCAGTGGATCTCATTTCTTTGAAAATGAAATTAGCGTAATGGTAAGTGTGAATGGAAAGCGATATGGTGATATGATTGAAAACTTTTTTACGCCACAGCTGCTGCATGTTTTTGCCTTGATTATCATGTAAATCAACAAGATGGTGCCACATCGCATACAGCCAGGATTGAAATAGAATTATTGCGCGACTGTGTTGCACAACAACTTATTTAAAGAAATGGTGATGTTGACTGGCCTCCACGGTCGCCTGATTTGACTGCTCTGGACTTATGAAAAGCCATGTTTATGCAAACAAATCAGAAACGCTTGAGTGGCTCAAATAAATATTCGTGATGAAACTAATGAAATACCGCGTGAAATGTGAGAGAATGTAATGAAATTTGGGCTCAAAAGGGCTCGCATTTGTAAGGCTAACAGAGGCGGATATTTATCTGATATTATATTCCATAAATAATTGCCGATATTAAATAATACATTTATCAATATAAGATCCATTCTGTTTCATTTAATCAAAAATTATAAACAAACAAAATAGCGTATCTTCCCGGTGAACATCCTGTACTTTAAATAAAGAGTAAGATATCTAACTCTAATTATATTTTTAGCTAACCTATAATGTTATTTTTGTTATTTGAAATTAAATCCTACATTCTAAATAAATTAAGTATTTAATGGAGTTGAACTACTTTTATGAATACGCAACGCATGCAAATACAAGAAATAAAAGATGAAAGAAAAAAAGAACAAAAATCATCTCATCAGCGTTTAATGGATCTATAATATCGTTATTAACATAAAGATTCTTTTAGCTTAGCTTTAACACAGTTATGTTTTGTTAAGTAAAAATGCAGAGTATGAGAATAAACGTAAAACTTTTAACACTACTCATCAAATCTGGTGGTAAATTTTTCGAAAATATTTTCTAAATTTATTGGGGTTAATTTGCCCTCCTTCTCTTAAAGCTCTTCTATATTGGAAAGAAAAAATTACATATATTTTTTTACGTTATTAAATGATGTGATTGCTGTGTAGTTATCGATAAGTGGGGAAAATGAATGTTTCTTGATTTCTAAATTCTTTAATTTCACTGAATTTTCAATACCGTTACGTTAATTCCTTTAATACATGTTTTATTATATTGAGAGTTATTTTATTGTAAAGTAATAAGACAGACAACACTTTAGAGTTTTTAAGTTAATACACACAAAAGTACACAATGATAACTTTAGCACTTTAATGCTTAAAAAGCTGCGGTTTTATCCTTTATATCTTCACTCGACAATGTTTTCTATTTTAAGGGGTTTTTCCTCGTATAAGAAAAGTTTACTTCAATATCATGTGATATTGTTGTTATCATTAGGCAGTGTAGGCGCCTATTTGGCTGTTGTTTTGTGTTAGTTGTTTCTGTTTGTTTAAGTTATTTCGCGGATTTTTTAATAAGCATGCTGTTGCTGTCTTGTGTTTATAAGATTTATTAGAAACTACGTACATTGCAAAAAAAGACACAATAGATCATTTCGTTTATTTTTGCTGATAGTTATTTGCTTTTAACATTTAAAGAAAGCATCTTCGTATTACTATACTACACTCCGTCCTGTGACCTTGTTTATTGTACCATATACTTTACTGCCTGCTATATGTGCATAACTGTGAACTATATAAATAGTAAACTATACAGTATGTTTGTATCGATAATATAATGTCTTCCATATTACAAACTTTGCCAAATATTGTGCTCTATTGTTGCGTGCGTAATTTGTAAAAAGATACAATAGCTTATTTTGTTTGCTTTTTTACTGAAAATTATTTCCTTTTAAAACAAACAAAGCATCTTCGTAACAACATTCCAAATATTTTTATATTCACAAGGTTATAAAAACTTCACTTACTACAGTGCTACTGTTTGTAACGTATAAATGTCACTCTTAAACATCACGAAGTCTGTGTCTGTGTGCTTAATAGTAAAAATTTGTTTACATTTTAGAATATGATCTATTTGAATTTTTTTTTATTTTTTATTCATATTATTTATTGAATCTTCAAAAAGAACTAACAATAATTACTCATACTCAATCTAAAAAATTAAAAAAAAAATAATTTAGTCCAGCCAATGCTAGACAAAATTAATATTTTTCATGTTTTTTGCTATCTCTCATATGATCGGCCTAGTACGGCAATATCCCTTCTCTTTAGACGGATGTAACCATGTTCATTAAGTATATTACGCGCCAAAGGATTTGGATGAGTTTCCAGTTTCCTCAAATAAGTTACGGCGTGTTTCGCTATGTCCGCCCGGACTGATGGCATATTTAGTTCCTTGTGGATGTTTGCGTTTTTTACATACCAGGGAGCAACTGTGATCAAGCGAAGAATCTTATTTTGGCGCCTCTGAATTTTCTCAACATTGCTTGCTGAGGCAGTACCCCATAGTTGTACTCTGTAGGACCAAATTGGTTTGAGGATCGACTTGTACAGTAGAAGCTTGCAGTCTAAGCTGAGGGTTGAGTTCCTGCCAATAAGCCAGTTCAATTGGACCGCCTTTAACTTCATTTGTGCCAGTTTGAACTCTATGTGTTTTTTCCATGTAAGGCGACGATCAAGATGTATACCAAGGTATTTGACATCTGAAAGTTGAGGTAACATCTGATTATTCATGCTAATAGCGGGGCATGAGTCCCTACGCAGTGTGAAGGTTATATGAGTACATTTTTGCTCATTCACCATTATTCTCCACTTTTTCAGCCATTTATCCATGTTGAGTATGTGATCCTGTAGATGACGTGATGCTGCTGGTGCAGTTTCATGAGTACTTAAAAAAGCTGTGTCATCAGCAAATGTCGATGTGTGCACTTGGTTGCTAGTTGGCATAACTGATGTGTACATCAAGTACAAAATAGGACCCAAAATGCTACCCTGAGGTACACCTGCCTGAATAAGCTGAGGCGAGCTTATAAAATCTCCTTCTTTCAGCACAAACCTTCGATCAGCTAGATAGTTTTTTAATAACCCATATAAGTTTTCAGGTAAGTTCAGTTTTATTTTATATATGAGGCCCTCATGCCATACCTTATCAAACGCTTGGGAAACGTCAATAAATAAAGCAGAACAGTATTTTCTTTCTACGAACCTTAGCAAAGCTAAAACAGATAATTACTGAACAGAAATAAATTCGTTAAAAATACTTTAAAACGACGATGATACTCCTAATCAAATTGAAAAATAGATTTTGAAGAAGTTGTTGGTCTAAAGCCTTATAAGCTTTAAGATGCCAGCGATATTTTAAAGTAGAGTTCACTAAAATTAGATAATTTATCATAAAATCAAAAAAATATTCGAATGTAAATAAAAATTATTTTGTTAAAGATAATTAATTAGCTGCTTCCAAATGTTTGTTGAGAATATTTAGATTCTAAATAAATCAGATGATAAAATATTTATACTAATCGCATATACCATTCACATTGAAACATAAATGTAATTCGTGGAAGCGACATTTGAGATGCCCACGTTTAGATTGATGGAAAAAAATAATAAAGAAATAATATTTTAAACATATAAATTATATTACGACACAATGAAATGCCCAAAGTTGACAACATTTCAAGTTAGAATCTCTAAACATCTCCATAACAAATTCGACAAATTATTTCGATTTTCTTAAACACAGCAATGCATTGAATAACTGTATTAAATAATTTAAAAAAATGTCAGATGTTTCTGCTGCAAACTTTAATGGCATAAGAAATTATGAACATCATCAAAGAATGAATTATTTTTAGTTTGACATTAATACGAAACACACTCGTTAATAATATTTATGTATGTTTTTGAAAATAAAACCTGTTAACCAACTACATTCCATACAATTTTATCTCACAATGTTGACCCAAAAAGCATTGTTCGAGTATATATAACATTTATAAATAACTTGTTCGCTCTCATCTGTGATGTTATTTTATAGGACGTGAAAGCTTGGTTATTTGTTATGCAAAAAAAAAAATAAATACATTTTTTTTTGTAAAAATCAAAATTCGGATATAAATTGTGTGCTGTGTAACGTTATTAAAACATAAAAGTCCGAGACCACATTCATTGTAAATAAATCTTTGCATCAGAACCCCAATTGACACTTACTCATGTCGATTAATAATATAAAAATATAAAGATAACGAGCTGCAGGATAATGATATTTAAAAACGATATTCTGTTCTCTTCGAAATCGTGCCACAAAGCATGTTACTAAAGTAACACTCACCTCATGTTGTACGAAATCTTTAAATGATTCTGGCTTCATATAAAGGGTGTCCGCCGGGAAAGTTGTTTGTTTATACTTTTTGATTAAATGAAAGCAAATGGATTTCATATTGATAAATGTTTTATTTAATGGCGGCAATTATGTATGGAATACAATATCAGATAAATGTCCGCCTTACAAATGCGAACCCTTTTTTACACATTTTTCATTACATGCTCACGCATTTCATGCGGTGTTTCATTAATTTCATCACGAATATTTTGTTTGAGCCGCTCAAGCGTTGCTGGTTTGTATGCATAAACCTTGCTTTTTAGATATCCCCACAAACAGAAGTCCGGAGCAGTCAAATCAGGCGACCGTGGAGACCAATCAACATCACCATTTCTTGAAATAACCTCTTGTGGAAAGAGGTCGCAGTAATTCCATTGTAAATTTGGCTGTATGCAATGTGGAATCGTCTTGTTGATACCACATTTTAATCAAGCCCAAACAAAGCATACAGTTGTGAGACAGTAAAAAGTTTTCAATGATATCACGATATCGCTACCCATTCACAGTTACCGTTGCGCCGTTTTCATTTTCAAAGAAGTAAGGTCCAAAGATTCCTCCTAACTAAATTGCACTTCTAATGGATGCAAAAGTTTTCAATTCCCCAATTTTCAATTCAGTTTATTCACATATCCACTCAAATGAAAATGTGCCTCGACACTCATTATGATTTTGTCATAAAAATTGGGTTTATCATGGCCGAGCTGTAACATCCTATTGGCATTTGTACGGCGGCGTAAATGGTCTTGTGCAAGCAACTCTTGTGTCAACTAAACCCTATGTGGAAAAAAACGCAAATCCTTGTGCAAAATTGTGGCCAAAGTTGTTCTTTGAACATCAAACTCCTGAGCACGGCATCTAACTGAGTTCGATGGATTGTTTTGAATACGTTCTTAAACAGCAATAATATTTTCAGCCGATCTTGTAGTACATTGTGGTCTATGCTTAAGCCTATCACATTCGGTTCCTATTTCTTCTAAATCATTCACTATACGATAAATAGTGAGTATTGATGGTACGTTGTTTCTTCCAAAAATTTCACGTAACCTTCTCAATTTCACAGTAATCGATGATTGAACAGTTTTATCGATTAAAACACGATGATTCATCGCATATTTTTCCTTAATAACTTTGCAACGTGTCTACTTCGCGACTGCCAAATATGAACTGTCAAGAGTAATGTATACCTTCCCGGCGAACACCCTGCATAAGAAAAACATTTCTGGCAAGTGCGAATTAAATTGTTTTGCACTTATTTTGTAGGGAATTTTAACCAACAACAAACAATATGGTAGACGTAAAGGCAATAAAAATAACAAGCAGTTATCTTCATTAGCAAAATTTTTCAAGCGAAATAAGCAAAATTGTTCAATAATTTTTAAAAATTTAAATAACCTAAAATGATTTAAAAATGTCACACAACACCTACCACAAATTGGCTTTAAAGCAATTAAAAATAGTTTTAAGCAAAAGAATTAGTTTACTCTTCGGTTAAGCCGAAATTTATTTATATTTTTTATGTAGAAATATCAATTTCTTTACCGTGTTTTTGGGACTATAAAGCAAGTCGTATATGAGATTCATGTTAAAGAAATAGGATTCCATAATAAACCTTTCCTCATAGTAGATGGTTAAAAGATATTTGTGGGATTGGGACTATGGCGGCTTAGAGGTTATTCTTTTAGAAGTTGATTAACGCTAATGGCAGTCTTTGTGAACTAGATGAACAGCAAGTGCAAAAAATAAATTTTGAGTGTTAAAATAGAGATCCTCTATCGCAACGACAACTATCCGCTGTTACTTATTCAAATTAAATTAACAATTGGGTTATTCAGAAATGTATAACTGCGCTGGGGAAATAAAACTTTATAGAGTTTAAAAAGCAATGGGTTTCTAAAGGTATGTAAAATCAGTGGCCCTCTCGAAAACAGGTGTCCTTCGTTTCTGTCCCATAGCTACTTCAGAGATTAGTTATATCGTTTACCTATTATTGATAATAATAAAGGTAGGATTCATTTTTGGAACATGGAACTTCTAGTGTTTGACCAACAATATTAAGCAAAATAATAGCGAAGTTAGTGGTGACCAACCAAAGAAATTCACTTAAATTAAATTCAAAATTATTGACGATTATCTCAGATTAATTTTAAGACATTTTTAAAAAACTTGGCATAATTAAAAAATTTCTTAAATGAAACAATTATAATCAGTTTGCGAAGACGCACATCTCCACGAAATGTACAATACTGTTTTAGTTAATTCAAACACCTGTAACTTTTTAAAAATGTATAAAAGTGCTATCGGCATGTAACGGGTTTTTTAACAAGAAGTTTGTTTTTCAATTGTGGCAACACCAACAACATGATAGTTTTGACATTTAGTTTTTTGACGTATTCGTAGTAGATGCATTGGCAATTGTTACATTTAATTCAATTTTGCACGAAAACCGCATTAAAATATTTAAAATTCGCTAAGAAAATGGTGGTTCTGTTATATTTCGTAAAAATCGTGATATTTTCGGATACCATAGTCGTCCTTCTGAGACTGCTATTAAGAATTTGGTCGTTAAATTTGAGTCGACAGGCTCGATACGCGTGTTCGATCCGATCGTTAAACTGAAAACATTGCAGCCGCAAACCACAGTGTTGAGACAGATCCAAATTTGTCAATTGCACGACGTTCTCAACAATTGGGGACATTTAAAGCCACCACATGGTGGTTTTATTTCGATCGATCAGATTTTTATTGCTTTGTTATGTAAATATACTTTTTGTTTTGGAAAACATTTGGTAAATTGAAATTAATCACAGACTTACCATTTAATAAAGTCATACAATATAAAAAACATAAACATCTTTCGTCTGTACATACCTGAAAGAAACAACAAATTTATAAAAAAAATTAGAAATTTTTAATTTAAAGCGTGCTACAAATTTTAACGTGTTTTTGAAAATTGCTAAGAAACTTTTTAAAAATGAAAAAGTATTTATCAAAAAGTTTTTTATGTCACTAAAAAGGTCAAAAATGAAGAATGAAAATTTAACGGGGTTTAAACACAAGTACGATAATATTTAAGAAAAACGTTATGAACTGTAGAGAAAGTAAAAATGAATAAAACAGAATAAATAAAATGCGCTCTATTAGTTATGGTTATGGTTGAATTATAAATAACAAATAATTTTATTACTTTAGGAACACGATTTCATACAAGTGACTATCACGTCTGCCGTTCCCGTAGCTTATTCTGCCTGCAAGATTTTGCAAAACTTTATTAGCTATTTCTAGTTGCCTTATGAATGGCACGGGCAATATTTTAGCCCTCAGAATGTTGATAGTTTTTGGATATTTTTACAAAAGATCGGCATCTCACAATGAGAAAGAGATCACATGCATAAAATTTTAGCTTTTAAACCACCGGCGAGCATCGCTCTGATGGCTGACAACATAACCACTGCATTTAGTGGGCAAAAGATCGGTTACTTGAAAGCTGTATGGTGGTATGGTGCACCATCGTGCTGAAAACAAATATTTACCAATCCAATATCTTCTACATATTTCAGACTAGATTAGCATGCCGTTGGCTATAAACACGTTTGCAGTATAATTTTCTAAAAAAATACCCCTCCAAAATCAATACCAAAGTAACATTTTCTGTACATGTAGTGGCTCTTTCACAATAAAGTTTAGCTTTTCTAATGATGATTTTCGGTTAATTTCCATGCTTCTTTTTTAAGGCACCAACTGAAAATTTCCCTCAATTCCTCCTCAAATTTCAATTTTCTATGGGGTTAACTCACGACATTTATGAACAATTCTCATCATGTCAATCACCGAAATTCTTTTTTTCTGCGTCGCATGCAAGACAACAACAAATTTCTGTTTGCTAACTACGTAGAAATTTTATACGCGCAACACAACAACAAATCTGTATGCTGTTTACCATCTGCGTAGTTTTCTAAGAAAACTCATCGACACAATACAACAACAAATATTTTAAAATAAATTCCAAGAAGAAACTTTATCGGTATAAAAACAAAAATAAAATTACACACAGACATACAGGCGCCTATATATTGAATAAACAACATACAACAACAAAATGTGATACAAAGTGAGTAGAAGATTCTTAAATTTTCTAGACTTTTAATGGACGAATCTAAAAGGGCAGCGTCTGAGTGGATAGTTAGTTAGTGTAAAAATAAACCTGGTGAAGTAAAGACGGGTATTTTAAGTAAATTGTTTTGTAGTGTCAACTTTGTGTAGTTAAAGTAAATAAAATTGTTATTAATTTAAAAGCTGGTGTTATTTATTTTGCAATACAAAAGTCACAACAAAACGTTTATAAAATGTATAAACGTAACAATATGTATTAGTACTGTGGCAAACGATCGAAGTAGAAAGGATGTACGATGAAACTTTCAAAATAGCACAAAGATCTTTCCATTTTTGGAAGCTCTGAAGAATGCAATGTTTTCCGTTTTCCAGGACCCGAAAATGTATTATTAACACATTTCGAAATTGCATATTTTTCCTTTTTTATTGAACAAATCGTTGATTTGACGACATTATATTTCTTCAACAAACCAGTTACAGGTGAAAAGCTCTAAATAATCCGACTTTTCTTGAAGTGTTAATACTTTTGGTTTTTTATTAGACATATTTTCAATAAAAATATATTTAGAGATCACTTGTTTATATTATTTATATGCATAGTCAGCACAGAGAGATGCTTCCAGTAGAACTGCTGCGGTAATACCAAAACTACTTATCCTGCAACAGAAGTTGTTTACAACACACAAACTACGAAATTCTTATGCGGGGAATCCCAAAATATTTAAATAAGCTTACAAAATTGAATTTTAACGTTCGATAAAAAGTTCACATTTTAGAGCCTTCAGCCTTTGTTCACGTTTTAGAGTAATCAATGTAAGAAAAAAAATGTTCATGTTTTTGGATGTTCATGTTACTGGGTGTTCACGCTTCTACTAGTTCACTGTACCTATTTTATAATTTTTAGTATTATGTAGTAATATTCTGCGCTTAAATGTTATACATGGAAAAACCCTTTAAAATAGAAAACATCGGCGAGTGAAGACATAAAGGATAAAACCGCAGCGTTTTAGGCGTAAAAGTGATAAAGTTATTATTGTGTACTTTTGTATGTATTAATTTAAAAACTCGAAAGTGTTGTCTGTAAAATAATAAAATAACTCTCAATATAATAAAACATGTATTAATTTTCCCCACTTATCGATTACTGCACAGCAGTCACATCATTTCACAACTTAAAAAAAAAATGAAATTTTTTCTTTTCAATATAGAAGAGCTACAAGATGATTTTATAAAATAATTACTTATTCTGAAAATACAAACTTACCGTCTTTGGTGTCAACACTGGCACGACGAAACTGTTTCTTTTCAGTGACCATTTTGAAAACATTAATTAAATAATTTTTATTTCTTTTCTAGGTTTTATAAGTAAAATAAGCTTTACCAAACAAATAAGCACCGGCACTTTTTAACTTAAGCAATATTCACAACTTCTAAACAAAATACAAAATTAAATTAAAAGGAACTTGAAAAAAATACAAAATAATATATTGTTTGCATTTTTAGTTTTAAGGAAAATAAAAAACAAAAAAAAAATATCTTTACACTAACGCGATACGCAAAAGAAAAAAAAACTAAATGAAAGAAAAGTAATAAAATGACTAAAGAAATAAACAACAAACAGAAAAAAAATATGGAATATTACCCACGAAACTACTCACTTCCAATGGAAACACAATGAATGGTAACAATCAAACACTTAGAGCGCCACTAACAGAAAAAATATAATATTAAAATTTTAAATCCACTGAATACAAGCAACGACACCAACAACAAAAATGTTATTACTCAAATGTATATACTACATACACATACATATACATATGTACATACATACATACATACATGTATTGTGTAAACAAGCATATGTTCGTCATAATCCAACGAACAGTAGACGTAATAAATACAAAACAAAAAAAATAAAAAAAACAAAAACAATAATAATAGCAGCAACAACACAGAGAAGAATAAAATGTAAATAAATGTCAATCATATAGAAAATATAGAAAATTTGTACATATATATTTTTTAGCAAAGATTTGCGTAATTAAAATGATATACTATATAAGTATGTAAGTATGACAAGAAATAAGGGAAAAAGAAGTAAGAAAAAAACCAAATATTATCGAGAGAATGTTTGAGATTGAGAATATTAGCACGTTGCCAGATAAAAATCATAAATTTTGTATAATACTTTTGTTTAAAATTGATTGTGACACAGTTTTTATTTCAAAAATCGTCAGTTAAGACTTTCTTTCGGGGTTTTCAATACAAGAAGTTTATAAAACGCTGGGCGAAGGAGTTTAGTGACCCATATGGCACAAAACATCTTTATATTTCTTTTGTCAAACCAATTCTGGAGTATGGTTCAATAATTTGGGATCTAATTTATAAAGTTTTTAGTAATAGCATGGAATCGGTGCAAAAGCAGTTCTTTTTATTTTGTCTTTGCGGCTTACAATGGAATCTGATAATATTGAAATATGTCGTAGTTTTCCACCCAACTATGAAGCCGAATCCCTGCCCTCTTACACAATTGTTTCTGGTCTACCCACCTATGATGACGCCTTAGAAGAATTTCGTAAAGCTTAAATCTACCATCCAACACTGTTAGACTTGCTCTAATGAAGCTGCCAACTCTAAAAAATCGAAGAATAGTGTTAAATGTCACGTTTGTTTTAAATTTAATAGAAGGAAATATCTGTTCAGATTTCTTGATTATCGAAATTTTTTGTTTTAACATTCCGTTTCCTGCTACGCGCTATTTTAATCCACACATAATTAAAGTATTCGTTTTTAAATTTCATCTAATATTATATTTAAATAGCTAAATCTAAGTTATCTATAATATTATTTTTTACTGTTCTAATAGCTGTAAGGATTTTGAATCCATAGGCTAAATCTTTATATATATAAATATATATATATATATCTTAAATGGCTGAACCGATTTGTATAAATTTTTTCGTATGCGTTTCGGCGGCGCCCCGGGTAGTTAAGGTTAACAATTCGGTTCAATTGCACTAAGGGGCGTGGTATCTTTCATACAAACCACAAATTAAAAATCTATTATTTCTGCTCCTAATAACGGTATTTAAACAGAATTTGGGACTTCGGTTGAGTGAACATATTTTAAGTTCTGCTGCAAATATAGGCGGAATTTGATAAAGACGCCTGGTACCTCCCATATAAATCATCTTTATGTATATATTTCTACTGTATGTGTGTGTGATTAGATTTACATCCGCGCCTGGCCATGAAGCCATAATCAGTAGGTGTATCGAACCACTGCATAATTTGGAACGTCATGCTGGTCCTAGGAAGCCGAAGCTATAATTCTATGCAACAGAACTTTATAGTTGCAACTTCGATGATTCCAGAGCAGGGCTGCAAATCATAACTCCTTGCTTAAGAGTTGGAGACTTTCCAACTCCTGTCCAGAACACATGTCTAGCATGCTCACTGGATCTGGGAACATTTCACCAGGTAGGTGTTATCAAAGGTGAAATGGACCCGGCCATTTTAGAACCATAGACGGATATGGGGCCGCGAAACCACAATCACAACGATACTCCCATATAGGGGCCAACCTCAATAATCAGTCAGACAACAGTTTAATGTTTAAAGAGACAAATAACGGAACTCTGCGAGCTTACTAATTCCCGTGAAAATAAAGTGGAGTTTCCAGTTGTACCCCTGCTGACTTCAGGGGACTGGGCTCCCCTTTTCCCCCAGTTGCACAGGTCTAAGTTGTTGCTATCTCCAAGGACAATATATATGTGCCCCCGGGGGGTTACTGTACGTGTGAATGTCACTGAATAACTTTTTTTGCATACGTTTGGGTGCCACCTTGGATTGTATACATTCACAAACCAGCCCGGCAGATGGCGCTGCAGTCGGTATCCAGGTTTTTCAACTACACTGCAACTACACGACTGGATCGACTTGAATGAATTTTTGTGTATTCATTCATTCAGTGCATTTAATTTTTTTGTGCGGTCTGTTTTGATATTATATGGTATCACATTTACGTAAATATTAAAATAATTAAAATCCACTATGAAAATGGTGGTTCTGTTAAAGTAACATTTCGTAAGTTTCATGATATTTCTGGACAACATAATCGTCCTTTTGAGATCACTATTAAGAATTTGGTCATTAAATTTAAGTCGATAGCATTGATAAAAAATATACGAATACTAACGCGTGTTCGACCGGGTCGCTCAACTGAAAATATGGTAGCCGTAATCCACAGTGTTAAAGCAGATAAAAATTTTTTAAATCCTCGAAGTTCTCCGCCACATGACGAATTTTCCGTAAGGATTTAATTTTGAAGCCTTACAAGGTTCAATTGATGCAGGGATTGAAGCTAACCGACCATCGCCATAGATTCGCTTAATTCATTCAAGAATAACCGGCCGGTTTTTCTGAAACAATCATTTTTTTAGACAAAGCCTATTTTTACCTGTCAGGTTATGTTAACTAGCAAAATTGCCACTGTATGCTGTGCTAGTCCTGATTGGGCCATTTTTTTTTTCGAAGATGAGGATGGAAATGCGGTAACAGAATAACGAAATGCCAACAATTCAATTTTGGCCTACTATTGACAACGTAGGACGGTGCCACATGTCATACAGCCAATTAATCGTCAATTTATTGCAAACCAAATTTTCCGATCGCATAATTTCACCAGAATCAGCACTTAAGTGGTCAGGCAGATCGTTAGATTTAACACCAATGGATTTCTTTTTGGGGCTATGTTAGGGACACATTCTATACGAAGCCAATCGAATCGATTTCAGCCTTAAAACTAAAAACCCGTGATGTGTTTAACGAAATAGGACCGCCATTTTGCCAAAAAGTGGTTAAAAACTTTGATAAAAGAATCGATATCTGTCCGCGTGGTCGTGTATGACCGCCATTTTGCCAAAAACTGATTAAGAATTTTTAGGAAAGGATCGATGTCTTTCAGCGTGATCGTGGTGGACAGATATCATTTTTCATTCATAATTGCCGAATTTATACCTTCGTTACACAATAAAAATCTGAATCATCTTAATCCAATTTTATTGCTTTATTTTGTGTTAGAAAACAAAGTTCTTGTTGAAAAACCCTCTTATTCAAGAGAAAAACGCCAAGACTACCAAAAACAAAAAAAAAATTGTTAAGAATTGTGTGAACAGAATCGATTTTAATCCTTGCAGGGCTCATTTTCTCATTAGCTATTGGTATACAGCCTGATTATCATAGAGGGAAAATAATTTGTTTATGTAAAAATTATTTTTTTATATTTATAATATTTTAAATATTTTTTTATGTATAGAGGTTTTATGTATTAAAAAATAAATACAGTACAATAGCGTGTTAACAATCATGATACAGTTTGGAAAAGGTTGTTAATTGGAATAAATAATTAAGGTTAAGTAGCTGTCATACCTCTTATATATCCCTTATGAATGAAATACTATAATTGATATAAAATGTAGTTATCTGTTATCGTACTATTTCAAATTTGTTTTGTAGCTCCTGAAGAGCGTAAAGAGAGTTTCCGACTTGTTTTTTTTAATAATTTGAATCTCGTGTATTTTAATTTTAATTATTTACAAATATTTTTTTTTGTTGTTGTTGTAGAATTCAGGACAACTAAGATACCAGTAATATGTAATGCAGAATTTTATAAACTACCGCAAACGTCATCAGCACTGTTTAAGTCTCTCTACCTTAACTTCTGCACGTTGTAAACATTGTTCAACAAACATCACAAAAAAACTCGTTGTCCCTCACTGTTAGGTGCCTCTGTAGGCTAGTAGGTAGTGTACTAGCTTGTCAGTATGGAGGTTGTGGGTTCGATTCCCAACGAAGACCTTGGTTTATTTTCACTACAAAAATAAAAATTGACTGTCAGTGAAGCTCCTCAGCGATGAAGGCATAGTCACTGGTCGCTGTTGGTGTCTTTATACGGCAGTCAATTTCCGACTATCTTTCTACTTTCACCACCTGTTGCATATCTTCTCTATCCATTTCCTAAAGAATGTAGCACGGTACTTGACTAAACAGGCATTGTTGCCTGAAGTGCTACTTCTCTTTAAAAAAAAAAAAAAAAAGTTAGGTTAGACAAAGTCAAGATCCAAGTAGATCGTTTCCTTGTTCTGTTCATAAATCACATACGTTTTTTGTTATTTCAGCTAACCCTCAACTTAGCAATAAATACAAATTATGTATTTTATCATACTACTGATTCACTACAGTATCTTCGCTAAAATATTTTGAGGAGTTTGTAAAGGTAATTCTTGAGGAGATGTAGTTTTTGGTATATCAGAAGCTATAACCTTTAATCCCGTTTAGTATACTTTTAACCCAGTTATGCACAATTATCAGAATTCCCTTCCCAAAAGTGCATTATTTCCTTTTGCGAGATTGATTTAGTAGACTTTTTCTGTTGCGCTTGAAAAAAAAATATGCAAAATCTATGATTTCATAATGTCAATCTTGATTTTAGAGAGCGCAAAGCATTTTTGCTCCTTCTGACTTATTTGCTAGGGAAATTTGTTTGCCCCTGACATAATCGCTAGAGATTTTTTCTATTGCCAGCACTAAATTTCTATTTCTCGTACTAAATAGAGTTATCTCTTACGAAAAATAATTATGAAGAAGGACAATAATTTCTTTCTATTCGATGAATTCGGTAGATAATGATCATGAGAAGGTTACTTTCGTTATTACTTACAAAATCGTCAAAGTTAGACGAAACCGACAATTTCTTATTAAAATCGACAAATCTGGCAACGGCGAATATCTTCAGTTTTTTAAGCAAAATAAAACAAAAATCGCAAAACAACTTTTAAGTGTTCGGTGTATGTTAGACCCAGTTTACATTGTGCAACTTTTGTCGCTGCAACTCGTACTTTATTGTTGTAAATAATGTGTGTAAAGAGAATAGTGGTAGAGTTACTCTCTTCCCCTATTCCCTTTACTCACATTATTTGCAACAATAAAGTACGAGTTGCAGCGACAAAAGTTGCATAATGTAAACTGGGTCTTACGAGAGGTAGCGACACCACAAAATATATTTTACGATGTTCATTCAATAATTGACGATGGTTAAGTTCGTCTAATCATAAAGAGCATTCGTTGTTCTTCGGCTAAAAACGAAGTAAGAAAACATATTTGATTGGTGCACGAATCGGTTGACGATTGTAATCGTTGTTTTGAGTAACATTTCAAAGAGATTTTCAGAGAAACATTTTACAATAAAAAAAAGAGAGTATTTCCAGCGTTTTAAGCCAAAATATTTAAAGGGGTATTTACTTATTAATTTATTTATAATTTAGCTTGTGTGTAAGCTTTATTCAATTGAACTCTCTTCTACTTTAGTTTCTGTGTTATTTGCCTGCTTTTGGTACGAAAATATTAAAAAGCAACGTCGCATTTTTTTTGCCAATATGTTTGAAATTCTATTTTTGTTTGATAATAAATATTTTATGCATTAAACTAATTATAGGAAATTGATTTATAATGTTTTTGTTAGTTATCAGCCTTATTGGACCAGTTGTCTTTAAAAGCGTCACAAGTGAATTTTCGTGGTAGATGAAAAAAGAAAATGTGGAAATTATGTCATGTATTAAATATTCTAGAGAAATAAAAAAAATATTTGTGGGGGTGGTAGCTAATTTTGTTTGTTATGATGGCTTAAGCCACAGCTTAAAGACCTATCCGCGCCAGCAACCACCCCGTTTCTTTTCATAGAGTTTATCAGTTTTTGACAGAAATACTTTTAGTTGCATACAAATGTTTTTACATACATAAGTTCCCCCCGGGGGCACATTTGTGGTCTTTGCAGTACGTAACAGCTATCTAGACCAGTGCAACTGTGGGAAAAAGGGAGCCCAGTCCCCAGAAGACAGGCAGGGAGTCAACTGGAAACTCCACTTTATTTCCACAGGGATCAGTGTGCCCCAGAGTTCATTATTTGTCTCTTTAGACATTTAATAGTTCTCTGGTTGATCATTGAGGTTGGCCCCTATATGGGAGCAACGTGGTGGTTGTGGTTTTGCGGCCCCATGACAGACCAGGTTCATTTCACCTTTAATAACACCTACCTGGTGAAATGTTCCCAGATCCAGTGAGCATGCTAGACATGTGTTCTGGACAGGAGTTGGAAAGTCTCCAACTCTTAAGCAAGGAGTGATGATTCAGCCCTGCTCTGGAATCATTAAAGTTGCAACTAGAAGGTTTCTGTTCCATAGAATTATAGCTTCGGCTTTCTAGGACGTGTATAACGTTCCAAATTATACATAGTGGCTTGACCACCATCTGACAAAGGCTACATAGCCAGGTGCGGATGTAAATCAAATCACACAATCACTTTGTAAGTCAATGGAATTCAAAAACCGAAATGAGTCATTACGTGGTATATTTAGAGGTAAATGACTTTAAGTTGGCAACATTTTTTTAACTGGCGTCCATTCTCTCAGCTGTCAGGTGAGTTATGTTTAGTTTAGTATGGCGTTTCAACATAACAAATGACGCCAGATGGTGGATCATTACCACTGTGGATGGTATGTAGCGCTAACCTCGCCCTAGAAGGCCTTCGGATACGTATATCCTCCGGTCACTCCTAGTTGCAACTTCAAAAGCCCGGAGTAGGCCGCAGCCTTCACTCTTTACTGAAGAGTTAGAGACTATCCAACTCCTGGTCCAGAACGCATGAAACTTAATATAATTAAGAACACGAGAACATTCATACTCACTGGAAATAATCCGACCCACAAACTCAAACGAGGGCCTCGAAACACACGGCGACCATGATACTCCCGAAGGGCCTACCTCAGTAAACAGTCAGAGAACAGCTAAATGACTAAAGAGGCAAATAGCGGAACTCTTTTTATTTTTTTAATAAAGAGAAGTAGCACTTCAGCACCAAGGCCTATTTAGTCAAATACCGTGCTACATTCTTTACGAAAGGGATAGAGAATATATAAAACAGGTGGTGAAAGTAGAAGGATAGTCGGAAATTAACTGCCGTATATAAGACAGCACAGCGACCAGTGACTATGCCTTCATCGCTGAGCAGCCCCACCGACAGTCAGTTTTTATTTTTGTAGTGAAAAAAAACCAAGGTCCTTCGCTGAGAATCGAACCCACAACCCCCATACTTACAAGCTAATACACTACCTACTAGCCTACAGGGGCATTACTGAAATATAGTGGATTTTCCAGTTGGCTCCTACTCGCCTTGAAGGGGACTGGGCTCCCTTTTACCCAGCAAGACACAAGTCTAGATGGTTGGGGGGAAACTTCAAGTATATAATGAAACAGTGTTACTTATCGGCTGGGGAAATCATTCTTCTCTTAAAAGTGATGCTGATCAGAAAGTTACAGGCAATAGTAAGCGCCAAAATTGCTGGCGCTATAAAGCCAAGGCGTCACATAAGTCGTGCCACAACTGCTTTATTAAAGAAAACATTTGGTAACTGAATAGTTTTTTTTCACATTTCGGACCCATAGGTTGGCCTTCAAGTTCGTGTGGTTTAACGCCGCTAGACTATTTTCTAAGGGTCATGACACTGGTCTACACCGATAAGCCCGTATTGATTGATTACTTGGTAAACAATATTCGTCACGTTTTGCCGATATATGACCACAAATATTGGAAGAAGTCGCCTAAAGTTGGAGGTCCAGATTAGTGATCCAATCCAGCCGTGGCTTTCATATAACAGAAGTCATATTTAAATTATAATATGAGAAGATTATTAAAAAAAAAAGGAAATTTCATGTCAATCTAAAAAAATTCATAATGTTGTATGTCTCTATAAGAAATACATGATGCAGGGTTTCCGCGGGGAAGGTACACTACTTTATTTTACCGCCATTTTGATAAACATTAGTGTTGACAGTTCATATTTGCCAGCCGTAAAGTAGATACGTGGCAAATTTATTATGGAAAAATATTCAATAAACCAACGTGTTTTAATCGTTAAAACAAATTATCAAAATCAATCATCGATTACTGTGACGATAAGAAAGTTACGTGAAATTTTTGGCGCAAACAACGTACCAACAAAACACACTATTTATCGCGTAGTAAATGATTTCGAAGAGAGAGGGTCTGTAGGTGATAGGCCCAAGCATGAAGCATAACAAATACTACTACAAGATCGGCTGAAAACACTACCGCTGCTTAAGAAAGTGTTCAAAACAGTCGATCAACCTAAATTCGATGCTGTGCTCAGGGGCTTGGTCTTCAAATAACAATTGTGGCCACAATTTAGCACAAGGATTGGCATTTGTTTTCATATAAGATTCAGTTGACACAAAAGCTTCTACCACAAAACCATTTACGCCGCCGTACATTTGCCAATACGATGTTACACCTCGCCCATGACAACTGCGATTTTCATGAAAATATCATAATAAGTGACGAGGATTTTCATTTGAATGAATATGTGATTGAATAGAATAGTTGGTTCTGGGGCATTGGATACCCTCAAATTATTCAATAGTCACCTTTGCATCCATTAAAAGTGACAGTCTGGTGTACAATTTAGTCAGGAGGATTCATTGGACCTTACTTCTTTGAAAATGAAAACGGCGTAATGATAACTGTGGATGGGGAGCGATATCGTGATGTGATTGAAAACTTTTTAACGGCGCAACTGCATAGTTTGGGCTTGATTAACATGTGTATTAACAAGACGGCGCCACATCGCATATAGCCAAGTTTGCAATGGAATAACTGCGAGACCTAGTTCCACAACAAGTTATTTCAAGAAATGGTGATATTGATTGGCCTTCACGGTCACCTGATTTGATTGCTTCCGTCTTCTGTTTGTGGGGATATCTGAAAAGCAAGGCTTATGCAAACACACCAGAAAAGCTTGAGCAACTCAAACAAAAAAAATATTTTTGATGAAATTAATGAACACCGCGTGAAATGTATGAGAATGTAATGAAAAATGTGCTCAAAAGGGTTCGCATTTGTAAAGCTAAATGAGGCGAATATGTATCTGATATTGTATTCCATACATAATAAACGACATTAAATAAAACATTTATCAATATAATAGACAATATTAAAAGACACCTTGGACCTGGAATATGGGCATACAATGGCCAACACTACGGAACTGATCGATAAACTGGAGAATGTGAGGATAACGGAGAAGACAAAACTGGTCTCTTTTGACGTAAAGGACTTATATCCATCAATTCCGGTAATGGATACATTGAACATTGTTCATAGGACAGTAGAGAACAAAACGGAAAACAAAGAACTGGCAGTACAACTTACAGGCACACTAAAAGCGACACTAGAACAGAATTACTTTAAATTTAACAATGGTATATATGGACAGATAATAGGACTAGGGATGGGAAATCCAACATCGGCCACCCTCATGGAAGTATTTATGCAGAACTTAGAAGAGGATTACGTAAAGGAATTGAAAACCAACTTCGGAGTAATATTCTACGCAAGATACGTCGACGACATCATATGCATACTAGAAGGAAATAACGATGAGCAAATTCTGGATTACTTGAATGGAAGACACAAGGACATAAAATTTACAATGGAAAGGGAAGAGGAGGGGAGAATTAATTATCTGGACCTAACGATCAAGAGGAACATAATCTCGAACAGAATCGAATATGAAATATACAGGAAACCAACAGCAACGGACACAATAATACACAACTCATCAAATCATCCCCAGCAACACAAAAACGCAGCAATCAGGCAGTTAATAACAAGACTCGAGAGAACACCACTAACACGGCAAATGTATATGAAGGAAATGGAAACAATATACACCATAGCGGAAAACAACGGATACAAAAAGCGCCTCGTAGATAACATCAGAAAACAAATTGGAACGAACAAAGAACAGGAAAAGGAAGGAAGAAAATGGGCTACATTACATATATGGGAAAATCAACGTACAAACTGGCGAAATTCTTCGGAAAACACAACATCAATACCGCATTCAGAACGAGAAACAACCTAGGCAGAATACTACGGAATAAAACAACCGAGGCAAATATACTAGACGAACAAGGAGTGTACAAATTAACTTGTACATGCCATTATGGCTACATCGGGCAAACAGGACGAAAAATTAGGACCAGATTTAGGGAACACATTAGAGACTATAACAAAAAACTACGAGAACCAAAATCAACTCCAGAATCAAACTTTGCGAACCATACATATGTTTAACAACAAATGTACACCAGGACATATTAAGACAACGGTTAGGAGGAAGGAGACTAAATGTATTAGAAAACGTGGAAATATACAAACAAAAAACATTTGACGGACGAATAATAAATGAACAAATAAACACTGCTTCGGACACAATATTTGAACCGTTGAAACATTTTTACACGAAAACAACCACTACACCAGCACAAAAACGTTACGCAGGTGCGCAAACCAAGGCAATAAAGAACATCATAAACGTACAATTACAGATTATTATGTCACATAAAAAAGGAAAACAGAGAAAAACCCAATATGTTCACACATAAACAAAAAACGGACAACAAGCATGATCGTAAAAGAATTTAGTTAGGAAAGAAGACGAATGAAAAAAGGAGTGACAAATTAGGTAATAAAAAAAAGAGACAAATAAAAAAAGGAGAGAGAGAGATGTAGGCAAAAAAGACAGAGAGTGACGAACGCAATAACATGAAGGGAGATACGAACTATATAAACACAACTGACAATAGAACGCAACTAGTACGAAAAGAACACTGAAGATGGCAAACAGCCGAAACCGGTTTATTCACAAACCAAATTTGACGAGGGTCGACGGAAAACCGTACCCAAACAAAAGAAATTTTTACCCCGTCGGAGAATCCAAGCACATATTAAATAAAACATTTATCAATATAAGATCCATTCTCTTTCATTTAATCAAAAATTATAAACACACTAGTATATCTTTCTTAGGTGGACACCTAAGAAAACTTCTGTTGACACCACATGTTAGTGATATCCACATCGTCAATAATAGGACAAAATTGAGTTGTTAGTATCTCGCGATAGCGTGATCCATTAACTGCTACCGCAATTTCCAGTGTCATCTAAACTAGGTGCCCCTGTAGGCTAGTAGTGTACTAGCTTGTAAATATGGGGGTTGTGGGTTCGATTCGCAACGAAGACCTTGGTTTTTTTCACTACAAAAGATAAAAATTGACTGTCGGTGGAGCTGCTCAGCGATGAAGGCATAGTCACTGGTCGCTGTTGCTGTTTTTGTACGGCAGTTAATTTCCGAATATCCTTCTACTTTCACCACCTATTTCATCTCTTCTCTATCCCTTTCCTAAAGAAGGTAGCACGGTACTTGACTAAATAGGCATTGTTGCCTGAAGTGCTACTTCTCTTTAAAAAAAAAAAAAAACAAAAAAAACGGCCCAATCACGTCTCCAGATATGCAAATATTTCTTAATCATCGCTCTGGAAATTTCAGAAGCCCAAAAGGCGGCATTTTGCTTGTGGACATACCCTGACAACTGAATATGGGTTTCGTGTGAAAAAAAATTGTTTTCAGAAAATCCAGCCGGTTGTTCCTAAATAAATTGAGCAAATCTACGGCAATGTGAATTGGTTGAACATTATCAGGCTTTGAAGTCAAGAACTTATACAAAATTCGCCAGGTGGTGATTTTGGATAATTGTTGAGATCGTCGAGGAATTAACAAATTAGATCTGCTTCAACACTGTGGCTTACCGCTGCGATGTTTTCAGTTGACCGACCCAGTCGAACACACGTTAGTTTGTATTGAGGCTGTCGATTCAAATTTTACAACCAAATTGTTAAAAGCGGTCTCAGAAGGACGATTATGAAAATATCACTAATATTACGAAATATAACTTCATAAGAACATCCACAGTGTTTATTAAATTCATTGTAACAATTTCCAATGCATCTACTAAGAACGAATACGTCAAAAAATTAAATGTCAAAACTGTCATGTTGTTGCTGTTGCCACAATTCAAAAACAAATTTCTTGTTGAAAAACCCGATTTATGCCGATTGTACTTTTATACATTTTTAAAAAGTTGCAGGTGTTTGAATTAACTAAAACAGTATTGTACATTTCGTGGAGATATGCGCCTTCGCAAACTGATTATAATTGTTTCACTTCAGAAATTTTTTAATTATGCGAAGTTTTTTACAAAATGTCTTAAATAAATCTTTAAGTGAATTTCTTTTTTTCAATTAAATAGCTTTCGCTTATTCGAGTTTAAACTGAAGTTGTTTTATGAGTATTTTAAATAACTTTTTAACCTGCAAGTAAGTTAATGTCATAAAACTTACAATAATATAAAAAAAGTCAGTTAAATCTTAAACAAATTAAGTTTCTTAAGCATACAATCATTAAGTGCAACAACATGAAAAAGTAATAAAATTGCAACTGAGGGATGCTTAACTTTATTTATTCAGTTGCCGTGAAGTGACTAAATGAACAAATAGTTTTATGTTTGTTTCTACATTAAAGTATTTTATGACGGATTTAAGCTGCTTAATGTTAAATTATTACACCTTATGCGATAATTTACAACGTCTGATGTTAAATTCTTGAGTAAATTTATCTTGTCACTCAATCATACTGACAGTCTGTAACAAAAAAAAAAAAAAAACAAAAACAAAACAAAAACAATACGAATGCCACGATTTCAACTGTGTGCAAGTGCAATGCAAGTGTGTCTTTATGGCTTGAAGTTTCTCAACAAATTATTTAATTGGCTCTTACCTGCATTCTTAACAGCTTTTTTTTTCTTCTTTAAAGTGTAATTTTCAGCTATTTGAAATAATATGTCATTAGGGAACTATCACGATTTGTGTAATGAATTGATAATATTTGTTTTAGTGTTCAAACAAATTTAAACAGCAGATATGAAAGGAGGATACAATTTTTCATAAGAAATCTAGAATAAAATTAGCGGTTATTCAGCGGATAACTCATAAGGTAGGTATGGTTAATCAGCGTCTTTCTTAGCTAAAATTATTATTATTATTATTGGGAATCATGCATCATTAACGCATGCAGTCATTCAAATCCCAGTACAATATCGCTGCGGCGCACAGTGGATCATTTTATGAGAAGGCGGCCAAAAGTCCTTTTTCTGTCATGGCCCCAAATTGTAAAATTTTAAACTTCAATCGAAAGTAGATACTAGTACACCTCGGAAGCCAAAAAATTAAAACTTTATTTTAACTATATCACACTAAACAGGGTGATTCAAAATGACCATTTTCAGTGTTTTGCTAAAATGAGAAATTTCTTAGTAAGTTTTTAATTTTTAAACATCTATAACTCTTTTGTTGCACAAGGTGTTTAAACGAAACAAACTTTTTGTAATAGCGTAATTTGTTAGCTATTAGTATTGGAAAACTGAAATGTTTTTGATTGAGTTTTGATTTTTAGAAATTATTTTTTTTTGGAAGTCCAATTTTTTTCTAAATTCTCTTCCTAAATAGAGCATAACTTCTAAAGTTCGTTAGGCAATGTAAAAGCATTAGCACTGTGTCATAGCCCTAAATGTACCCTATACGCCTATACCCCATTGCATACCCAGCACGATCCGACCGTGAACACCAGAACAATTTTTCTGACACAAGGTCGAAAAGTTTGTGCAAAATGGAATTAAAAAAAATTTTTTTTTTCCTTTTTCTTATTTTGTAAGCATTTTATTTATTTTTCAAATCGCCTTTATGAGAGACTTTGTTTAGATGAATGTACGTCTTTTTAGAAAGAAAACAAAAATTTTTAGTCAATTTCAAAGTCATGCACAGTGGGTCACAAAAATATTTTGCCTACTTAAAATAACATAAATTGATATAATTTAGGTCACAAAAGTGTTTTGCGTTTTAAATTGATTTTTTTGAAATATGCGATACAGAAGAAATTGAACTACACAAACAAAAAATATCAATGCAGAAATTTCTCCAATAGTCATCAAAGATTCATTTATGCACCAAATTAAGCCAACGCAAAATAAAAAGCAAAAATTGAGGTAATTAAAGCAATAATAGAAGCAAGTCCAAGGCGTATAAAGAGAATTTTAAAAAATATCCCTACACCAAGCGAATAGAAGAAATTTACTCCATAAGAAGCGTTAACACTATTTTTGGATTCAAAGTTAATTAAAAATTAGTACAACGAATTGCGGAAGCGAACAAATGAAAAGAGTTCTTGGATTTTTCCACAGTATAGAGATTTAGTCGCTGACAAAAAAGAATGCCTACCTTCACAAACCGCTATAACTGTCACTTCTACTTCAGCAGAAATAAAATTGCAAGAACTTCTTGAACACACTGCCGAACGGTTGTTAAATACGTTTGATTCCAACCGCATGAAAAAACTGGGAAATAGCAGCATTACTTTAATTTTTAAATGGATATGTGATGGATCCTCTGGTCAGAGGCAGTACAAGCAATGCAATGCTAAAAATTCATCAGACGCTGATTTATTTATGATATCATTCGTTCCATTACGATTAATAAAAAGTTATACCGAGTTAGAGCCGTCAACTAGTACAGCAACAGAAATTGATGTATGGAAAAATGAAATACCCTCGTCAACAAAATATTGTAGAGCAATAAAATTTACTTTCAAAAAAGAAACAGAAAATGTCATAACTGAAGAAGTCCGAAAATAAAAGGCGAAATCAAAGACCATCAACCTTTAATATTTACTGTTGATGAACAGGAAATCGAAGTAAATTTTAAAATGTATCTCACAATGATTGATGGAAAAGTTTCACAAGCTTTAACCGATACAAAAGCATCATCAAGCTGCATTATAAGTAAATTTGAACCAATGAATATATTTTTTATGTTTTTGCTACTTAATCGGCTAATTTTTGACTCAAATTGTTTCAAAAAATCCAACCTTTAGCCTTCGTACTTGTAATGTATTAAAATGTTATATTATATTAAGTACTTCTCTCTTTACTATTAGTGTAAAATTACTCTTAGTGTTATACTCTTAGTAACTGAAATATTAATACTAAATAAATGATTAATAAATTAGTTTATGACAAACCTTCAGCTTGCATGTTTAATGGTAGGATACATATCAATTGGCGACGAGGCAAAAGAAAATAGAGATGACTGTTTGTCGGTAGTATTGAATTCTTCACAATTGGTGAAGATATTTCATTATACATCAGAAGTCCCCCCGGGGGCACATTATAGTCTTTTTGGAACCTACTATTCCATTTAGATTTTTATCTTGCGGGGTAAAAGGGAGCCCAGGCCCCTCAAAGGCTAGTGGAGTCACCTGGACAATCCACATATTTCCACGGGAAATCAGTTGCCCCAGAGTACAATATTTGCTCTCTTTAGACAAAAAATGTGCTCTGACTGGTTATTGAGGTTGGCCCCTATATGGGAGTATCGTGGAGGTTGTGGTTTCGGACCCTCGGGAGAGTTTGTGGGTCGGACCATTCAAATTAACACAATGAATGGTTCAGGTCCAGTGAGTATGAATGCTGGCGTGTTCTTGATAAATAAGAGCTTCATGCGTTCTGGACCAGGAGTTGGAAAGTCTCCAACTCCTCAGCAAGGAGTGAGGGCACGGCCTACTCCGGTCTTTCTAAATTGCTACTAGAAGTGACTGGAGGATATACGTATCTGAAGGCCTTCTAGGGCGTAGTTGGTGTCCAATCAACTAAGTGGTTTAACTACCATCTGATTATGACCTCGCGGTCGGTGCAGATGTAAAACAAATCACACATTATACATCAGAAGACTGAATTATTTACTGTCATTAAATAATATATGTGACAATACTTCAAAGATATCATTTTTGGTGAGCTTAGGAGGACCGGAGCTATTTAAGGTAATGACATCTTTAATAGCACCTAGAGTGGAAACAGATCCAACAATTATATACGATGAGTTGGTAAAGAGTCTAATTAAATATTTCACGCCAAAGAAAAATGTCATTGCGGAATGTTTTAAATTTTTTAAAAGAATGCAAAGACATGATGAAAACTTGCAAGAATATATAGTGGAGTTAAAGCAAATGTCTCAGTACTAAAAATTTCACGGGGGCTAAAGCTTGGCCCTACCTGGCTAAATTTAAGTTTTTAATAAGTAAAAGTTCTAAACGTGACTCTAAATATAAGACTTTATGTAAAACAAACTCTTTCAACAAGTGTTAATACTTTACTTTCGTACCAAAAATCACCTAAAACTTAGAATGTATTTTTAATCCTATCACAACTATTTTTCTAACCGGTCGATTATAAATTTATACCTCAAACGAAAGCCTATGATCTCACCTAGTATACAAAAAAACCGCGTATCAAAATTACTATCCGTTCAAAAGTTATATATTTTTGACCGCCTTCTCGTAAAATGTTCCCACAGTGCGGCGTTGGCTTGAACTGACAATTATTGACTATCTTGTTCACCAACTACTTCGTTTAACTGTTCCTTTTTTTAATTAACGTGAAAATAGTTTTTTCTTTCTTAATAAACTCTACTTCAGATGGTGTAATCTGACTGTACTTTATCAGCTTGTTTGCCGCAGCTACCCATAATAATATTATTGCTCTTAGACTAGGTCTCCTTAAAGTAAATTGTCCCACAAAAATTATTATTTGATATATTCATGCCGCCAATGGGAATTGAACTCACAGCCTTTTATTTTAAACCAACACGAATGCACAGCTCATGTTTGCTTTTTTATTTTGTAGGACTGCAAAGGGCTCCTAAATAATATTTTCTTTAGTTTTTTCAAAATAAAAAAAAATACAATAGCAGACTAATGTTTGCAAGTTCTCGATCATGAATAGAATATAACCACTACAAGCAGCTTAACCAGCCACTTGCTCAATAAATTATAAAATTTGCAAAAAAAGAAAAAAATGTCATACAATGTGTGGCCCCTTTAGTTGAATAAAAGAACACAAGTGAGTCGATTGGCCATCGTATGAAGTATATCAATCCATTTTATAGAAATACTATATACTGTTGGTATATTCAGAGCCTGCTAAAATTTCGATACGAATAACGACTATTTGATCCATCGGACAGTGGCATTAAAGTAAAATGTAGCTCAAGCTATTGCTTGATTGCTATATTCAACTCTACCACCAGTTTTAAATGTCATGCCAAAATGTGCAATTGTTTTTTTTAAAGTGAAAGCAAAATTATGGAGAGATTTTTCAAGCTCCGCTGCATAGAAAAAAAATATTCTAAACTAATGTTATCTGAAGATGGCTAGAAAGTTACCCTGAGAGAGAAGCGATGCGAAGCTTGGCTACCGACAAATTCCTAAGAGAAAAAAGTGTGGTGTTTAATAATAATATTGTTTTTTAAACATTTTATTCAGTATTCCCCCCGGGGTCACATTTATCGGTGTTTATAGAATACTTGACTATCTAGACCTGTGCCACTGGGGGTATAAGGGAGCCCAGTCGCCTGATTGCAAGCAGGGAGCCAACTGGAAGCTCCACGTTATTTCCACGGGAATCAGTAAGACCCAGAAGTAAAATAATGAAAGAAATACATAACGTATAAATAAAACAATTTATTCACTAACAATAAAAAAAAACACAAAAATTAAACACCCTTTAAAACCTCCAAAAACAATTGTTCCTGAGGTTAGTGGCATACATGGCGCCTTTTTCTTAGTTTTTTTTTATTTTTGATATCCTATTATTTTTTAAATACCATTTCCAAGACTATTCCTAAATGGTGCTTAGATTTTTGGCCAAAATTACAACAACCTTTTCAATAATTTCTTTAACCTTTGGTTTTCGTCGCTTAACCTTAACTGACGACAAAACAGAAAAAGAAAAATCATCCAAAACCAATGAAAAGTTCATGTCATAAAGGAAGGAAAAACTCCAAAACCACATTTATAATCCATTTTAAAGACAGTTCGTTGACAAACCGTTATGATTCCTTAAATTCTTAAATGTAGATAAAAGCAACAAACACAAAGCAAATCTGCTCCCCAGTGCTGTTATTACACAGAGTTGAGTGAAAAAATAAACGCTGAAATCAAGTGGCTTGAAAACTCTTTAGAAAAAGAAATTGTAAAAAATAAGACAACCGTTTTTTTTCCTTTTCGATAGATGTGGTTTAAATGAATGAACCATTATATGAGTGAGTGAAGAAAGGTCAGACATTTAAAAGAAAGTAATCTTCAAAGATAAGTAAGTAAAACTTAGAAAAATCATATGAAAAGCCTTAAGAATTATAATTCAATTTCAGTAAGCTGTCAAATTATAAAAGGTTTATGGAAAATCTTCTTAGAAAAGACTGCCGTATTCCGAGACACTGAATGAAGGATACAACTGCTATGCAAAATTTGAAAAATAAAAATGTAGGAACTTTCTGCTGTCATCCAACAAAGCTTTAAGTGTATTTTATTTAAATAAAAATTAAATTTAACGGCACCGTAAATTATAAACTTTAACGCTATAAAGTTAGATATCAACGATACAATCTGTTATATAGCGAGAAATAGTTTAAACTGGTTGAAGTTATTGTCCTATGCTCTAGATCAAATATTTTATTTACGTTAGAAAAATATCTACACGAAAAGTTATTGTCAACTTAATAGTCGGTTTTATTCGCCAGTCGAAAATCGACACAATTGTATTGTCATAAACGTGTCATCAATCAACAGACAATTAAATAAGTTTCACCAAATCAACACCTCCTGCACTAAGGCACAGGAAGTTATACGTGATAAGATTTATGTCAGTACCTAGCTGTGTAAGCCATAACACGACAGTGGACCAAATTACTTTGGGTGTTATAGTGTGATTCGTTTTACATCCGCACCTGGCTATGTAGCCTTAATCAGATGGTGGACAAACCACTATCGTATAATTTGGAACGTCATACAGGAAGCCGAAGACATAATTCTAAGCAACAGAACCACCTAGTTGCCACTTTAATGATTCCAAGGCAGGGCTGCAAACCATCACACCTTGCTAGAGAGTTGGAGACTTTCAACTCCTGTCCAGAACACATGTCTAGCATGCTCACTGGACTGGATCATTCACTTTGCGTGTCATTATCAGTGAGATGATCCTGGCCACCATAATAACCATTATACTGTTATGGGGCCGCGAAACCACAACCACCACGATACTCCCATATAGGGGCCAACCTTAATGATCAGTCAGAGAACTATTAAATGTCTAAAGACACAAATAATGAACTCTGCGGGTTCACTGATCCCCGTGGAAATAAAGTGGAGCTGCCAGTTGACTCCCTGCCTTTCTTCAGGGGACTGGGCTCCCTTTATACCCCCAGTTGCACAGATCTAGATAGCTGTTACGTACTATAAAGACCATAAATGTGCCCCCGGGGGGAGACTTTGGGTGTTATGTAGCGTCACCCTCGCTCTAGGAAGCCGAAGCATAATTATATCCAACAGGTCATTCTTAGATGCAATTTCGACAGCTTGGAGTAGGCCGCCACCCCACTCCTTGCTTAAGAGTAGGTAACTATCCAACTCCTTATCCAGAACACATGACAAGCATGCTCACTGGACCTGAATCATTCATCCTGTGTTAACGTCAAAAGTGAATGATCCTGCGAAACCACAACCACCACGATGCTCCCGAAGGGCCAACCTCAAAAATCAGTCAGAGAACAGCTAAAAAGTAAAAAAGCTGAACTCTCAGGTTACTGACTCCCGTGGAAATAACGTTGAGTTGTCCAGTTGGCTCCTGCTAGCCTTTAGGGAGCTGGACTTCCTTTTACCTCCGATGACACATGTAATGATGGTGAGATTGCATCAAAACATATTAAAGTGCCCTGGGGGGGAGGAAAGGAAGTTATATCGGCACTGCACTGCACTGCAGGCTCTAACCCAATAGTAGAGACACTTTAAGCAGTTGCGTATTGTTGATAAGAGTATTCTCAAGCCATGAACTGAACCAGCCAATTGAAACGTTGAAATGTTTCCTTTGAAGACATTGCTACCATTAGATTTATATTCATTCGGAATTTTTTTCAAGTATATTAATAACTCCCGTGTTTACACCTCTGTAAGTTAAAGGCATCCATCCTTAATCCAAACACTCGTTTAACATGTTCGCAAAAAGAAACAAAAACAAAAAACGTAGAAACTCCATATGGCGAAAGCAAAACATTTCAAAATGTTAGAAAACCAACTGAAACTAACTGAAATAACAAATAAATACGACCAGTACATGAAAAAATCTAAATCCAGAGCAAGTCAACACTCGCTAGAGATGACACAATCTTTGCATTATAGCAAAAACTAAGGCAGTGTAAGTGCAGAGGTGAAATGAATATTTGTGTAAAACAAAAACAAAAAAAAAAACCTAAAATGCTGCCAAACTAAACTCTCATTGGAGCAGAAGAACGTTCAACTTCAAAAATAAATGTTCAAAGGAAAAACAAACAAAAAAAAATAGGAATGATATGTTAAGAACCCTGCAGCAAAAATGACACATTTTAAATGGATTTTTACTGCATGCACAGCATAAACATTCTACTCAATTTAGTTTGCTACGGTTCTCTACTCTAATCTATTTTTGGTTTTTATTTCTTGTGTTTTTTCTTTCTTTTTTTGTATTATTTTATTTATTCCTCCACACTTTTTACAGGAATATGAATGAGCAAACCTGTTTCAGATGGCTGTTTAACGAAAACGAAGCAGTTGTGGTCAGAAAAAAAGGACATTTTTTTGAGGAAGTTGAAAAGCTGTAAATATCTTTGTGGTAAAATTCAGTTTTTTTTTTCTTAGCTTTAAGTCTATAAGGAACGATTACACCGACTGGGTGGCGATAGGTACTTACATACCCGTGTATAAGTTAATATCAAAGTAGTATAAAATCTATTTATTTGATTTGTGTGCTTTTGCAAAGGAATGCTATGCAGCCAGATTATCCTTTCCCCCGGGGGCACATTTATATGTCTTGACGGAATTTCACTGTTATTACATATATCACCAGGGGTAAAAGGGAACCTAGTCCCCTAAAGGCTAGCAGAGAGCCAACTGGACAACTCCATGTTATTTCCGCGGGAATCAGTAAGCCCCAGAATTCAGCTTTTTGGCTTTTTACCCTTTCAGCTGTTCTCTGACTGATTACTGAGGTTGGCGTTTCGTGAACATCGTGGTGGTTGTTATTTCGGCGACCCTCATGAATTTTAAATAAGGGCTCAGGATCATCTCATCTTTACTGAGAACAAAGGGTGAATGATCCGGATCTAGTGAGCATGCTTGTCATGTGTTCTGGACCGGCACTTGGATAGTCCCAAGTCTTCAGCAAGGAGTGGGGGTTGGTGGCCCTGCTACCAATTTTTGCTGTTTTATTACAATAACCCGGTGATTTCCCGTGGTCTAATAATCAAGGGATGCGTGATAAGAGTTGCATCTGTACCTAGCTGTGAAACTCATAACCAGATGGTGGATCATACTACTGTGTATGAAATGTAGCGTCATCCTAGTCCTAGAATGCCTTTAGATACGTACATCCTCCAGTCACTCCTAGTTGTAACTTAGAGAGTTCGGAGCAGGCCAACGACCCCACTCCTTGCTGAATAGTTGGAGACTATCCAACTCCTGGTCCAAAACGCATGAGGCTTAATAAAATTTAAGAACACGACGGCATTAATGCTCACTAGACCTGGATCATTAATTGTGAATGATCCGACCCACACAGCTCAAACGGGGGCCTCGAAACCACAACCACCACGATACTCCCGGAGGTCCAACCTCAATAATCAGTCAGAGAACGGCTCAAACACTAAAAGACAAATAGCTGAAATCTACGGCTTTACTGATTCCCGTGGAAATATAGTAGAGTGTCCAGTTGGCTCCTGCTAGTCTTTTTTTGTTTTTTGTATAAAGAGAAGTAGCACTTCAGGCAACAATGCCTATTTAGTAAAGTACCGTGCTACATTCTTTAGGAAAGGGATAGAGAAGAGATGAAGCAGGTGGTGAAAGTAGAAGGTTAGTCGGAAATTAACTGCCGTATAAGACGGCAAGCGAAGCGACCAGTGATTATGCCTTCATCGCTGACCAGCCCCACCGATAGTCAATTTATATTTTTGTAGTGAAAAAAAACCAAGGCCTTCGTTGGGAATCGAACCCATAACCCCCATACTGACAAGCTAGTACACTACCTTCTAGCCTACAGGGGCACCTTGAAGGGGACTGGGCTCCCTTTTATCGAGGGATGTAAAACTGCACGATCTTAGAGGCCAATAGATAAGTTCGTTTATCGAAATCAAATTTTCATTAAAATAGGGCATTAGTTGAGTTCGCTAAAGAAACTTAGGGGCAGTAATTTGAAACCACGTGTCTCGTGGATCTTAAAGATTTATATTTAAAAGAGTATTAATAATGGTGCCCTAAAAATATCTGTCGATGCAACATGAGTTGCGACTTCGTATGTGATGAAAAAAGATTGAACATACCACCAGTGTTTAAACCGCGGGAAACGGTGTTTTGGTATGGTCGGTTTTACACCATATGCCGCAATAGTGTTTATTTACAATCTTGTAAAGTAAAAACAAAAGCTTAACGACTGAATACAATTTCGCTATCAGTTTCGGAATAGTTTCCAACAACTTTAGACGGACAGCGTGCCAACTTTTGTGAACGACAACGCATCAATAATTTTATATCTTCTTTCACACGTTCGATTGCAACCGCCTTATTATTTTGTTGAATGTAAAAATCACCAAGTTGCTTGTAATTTACACGAATCGATAATTAAGTTTTAAAGTAAATCTTATCGAGTTGGTGGAGTTTTTTAAAGCAGCATCTAATAACGGTGGTATGCCAGAGTAAACAGAGCGTAAATTTTAATTAGTGAGCACAGTATGAGAGTTGGTTTGACAGTTTACTCTTTCCTAATTTCTCCTGGGCTTAGAAAGGCACCCAGGGCAAAATTTTATCATAAGACTAGGAAACCGGAGAGCATTATAAGCCGCTGTATAATGATTGTAATGTTATTTTTTTAAAAACGAACAAACAACATAAAATTGTCTTCTTGAATAGAATTTGTTTGTACCAGATTTAAATATTTTTACTATTCAAAATTTACAATTTTCTCTTCACATGGAACTCGAATGTCAATATTCAACGGCATCTCTAAAACCTCTGATTATGACGAGCACATGAGAACTTATGTGCAATTACGCGGTACTGCAAAAAAGACGTCTGTGTTAATCTTATATAACGACTGTTCTGTCTAAGTCTAAGATTTAAACCACGACCTATTTAATAGCTAGCATCTAGTGATAAACCTTTGGACCATCTAGCAGTGAAAACATTATTTTTTTTTTAATTTTAAATGCGATCTTTAGTGTGAATACGTACTAATGAAGAGTCTTTTTTAGAGGATAAATACAATGTCATGCATTAAATCTAATAAGTCAAGCTCAATTCTGAACGATTAAGAATATATTCCGAAACATTTATTCAGACACAAAAGAAATATAGTCACGTTTCTTAAGCATTTAATGAGGTATGATAAGTTGAAGAAAATTTCTTTAGAAACATAAAGATTTACAGCTTTCGCCTTAACCAATTTAAGCTGCAATTTCTTAAGATATTATCCCAATATCTCAAGTAACAATTAAAAAAAAATATTTTGAAAATTCCACAAATGTTATAAAAAAAATGATACATTTTTTTTATCCTCTACTGTACATACCAATACTTACAACATTTTCATAAGAAAGAAAGAAAAAACCACACAAATCTAAGGAAATGTAACACTGAATGCCTAAAGCTTTTAAGTTTTTGACTCGAGGTTTATAATATTCCCCCTGTTTCTGCACACAAGAAGTTTGCAAACCTGAACTCTGCAGTTGCAAACCACTTAACATGTTGCAAATATCTAAAATCATGTAAAATGATTTTTATTTTACTTAATGCTTAATTTTAATGATGGGGCGGTATAAATTTACTGTTGAATATGAACTGAAACAATGGAATAAGACCGTGTCAAAACTAAAACGGTTGTCAGTTTTTCAGTGATTTTTTGATTAATTATTTTTTTTTTTAAGAGTTAAAAAGAAATTGAAATGTGTGTATTTAAAAATCTTAACAATATATAGAACATTATATGTGAATTTCTAAAAACAAATGTTTATTTATCTATTAATGAAACAACCCAGCTGTAAAATTATACATTACCTAAGCGATTACATAAGCTATACTAACTGGTAGTCAGTGGTGATACGTTCGCTTATTTCGCCACTAACATTTAACATAGAAGTGTCATAGGCTGTTTAATCGGTGCGCTCTCGCTTATAAAATAAGCGATGACGTCATCAATTGCTACTACAATTCAGTTTACTTCGTAAGTGGATTAGTAAGCAACGTAGATTACAAATTTACTTGCGCATGTAAGGTAGGTGTAGTTGCCTATGATAACTTCGATTACAGCTTACGAAGTCATATGTGCGTAATCGGTTATTTTCTAAGTACTTCGTTTCATTTACAGCTGGGAAATTATTATTTTGTTGTCATTTAAGGCAGATAGCATATTTTTAAAGCAAGCACGCTATTGAAAATGTACAAATAGTATATTCCAGAAACACTATTCAAGTTACACAATATAGCGTTAAAAGATGGAAAATAAACAATTCAGTTTGAGGCTAGATAAGTTAGATCAGTTGTCACCTCTACCACCACTTATAGTTATCATCTTTGCTCGGTTGTCGTAACAGTTAAGGTGAGAGCAAAGAAAGAGGGGTAATGACTGGTCTAAAGAGAAGCAAGTATACCTATGTTTAGCCCAAAACCATTTAGCGGAATAACACAAACAATGGGAAATAACGACAGAAATCAATGGTTTCTAAAATGACATTAGCTAAGCTATTAAAACCTTAATTATTACTCAGAAATGACCCCCCGGGGGCACATTATAAGTCTTTATGGATCACACAACCATCTATAACTTGTGTCTTGCAGTACCCCCACAAGACAGAGGGAGCCCAGTCCTCTTCAAGGCGAGTAGGAGCCAACTGGAAAATCCACTACATTTCCACGGGAATCAGTAGCCCGCAGAGTTTCTGCTATTTGTCTCTTTAGGCATTTTGCTGTTTCTCTGACTGATTATTGAGGTTGGCCCTGCGGGAGTATCGTGGTGGTTGTGGTTTCGCGGCCCCATAACAGATAGGTCAGTTTTATATGGTGGCAGGGTTCATTTCACCTTTAATAACACCTACCTGGTGGAATGTTCCTAGATCCAGTGAGCATGCTAGACATGTGTTCTGGACAGAAGTTGGAAAGTCTCCAGCTCTTCAGCCAGGAGTGGTAGTTTGACGCCCTGATTTGGAATCATCAAAGTTGCAACTAGGCTTCCTAGGGCGTGAATGACGTTTGCTTTTCATTCCCAGTAGTTTGACCACCATCTGATTAAGGCTCCATAGCCAGGTACAGATGTAAATCTTATCACGTAATTACTCAGAAATGACACCCCGGGGGTACATTATAAGTCTTTATCGATCACACAACCATCTAGACTTGTGTCTTGCGGGGTTAAAAGGGAGCCCAGTCCCCTTCAAGACTAGTAGGAGCCAACTGGAAAATCCATTATATTTCTACGGGAATCAGTAAAGCCCCAGAGTTCCGCTATTTTTCTCTTTAGACGTTTAGCTGTTCTCTGACTGATTATTGCGGTAGGCCCTTCGGGAGTATCGTAGTGGCTGTGTGTTTCGAGGCCCTCGTTTGAGTTTGTGGGTCGAATCATTCACAATCAACACAATGAATGGTCCAGGTCCAGTGTGTATGAATGCCGTCGTGTTCTAAATTATATTAAGTTTCATGCGTTCTGGACCTAGAGTTGAATAGTCTTCAACTCTTCAGCAAGGAGTGAAGACTGCGGCCTGCTCCGGGCTTTTGAAGTTACAACTAAGAGTGACCGGAGGATATACGTATCCGAAAGACTTCTAGGGCGAGGGTGGCGCCTGATATCATCCACAATGGAAATGATCCACCATCTGATTAAGGCTTACGGCCAGGTGCAGATGTATATCTTATCACGTTATTAATCAGAAATGATCGCTGGCTTTTTGCATAGGCCACTGTAAATTGAAAGCGTCGACAGTATTGATATTCACAATTCAGGTTACTTTAGAGAAAATTCTGAGGGACTGCAATGCTTTTAATTACAGCAGGTGGGAACTTGTTATTTTGAAAATGATTTCAATTGTGATATTTTTCCAGTAGAGATATTGTAATACCTGGTAAAGGATATATATATTCTCTTCCCTTATTATTGTACTCTACTCTATTATATTGTTCTATTCTATTTTATACTATTCTGTTCTATTCTATTGTAATCTGTGTTATTTTATTCTATACTAATTTATTTTACTTTATTATACTCCATTCTGTTCCGTTTATTTCTATTCTACTTTGTTCTGTCCCGTTTTATTATATACTGTTCGAATTTGTACTGTTCTATTCTATTGTACTCTATACTATTTTATTGTATTCGATTCTATTCTATTTATTTTTATTCTCTTCTCTTATTTTGTCGCAGAGTGAACATTTGCTCATATTATATTCTCTCTCATTATTGTACTCTGCTCTATTATGTTGTTATATTCTATTTTATACTATTCTGTTCTATTCTACTGAAATCTGTTTTATTTTATTCTATACTAATTTATTCTATTTTATTCTATTCCACTCTGTTCCTTTTATTTCTATTCTGCTCTGTACTAAAACGTTTTATTCTATTCTATTCTAATCTGTTCTAATCTGTTCTGTTCTATTCTATTCTACTCTATTATATTTTATTTGATTCCATTCCCTTTATTTTTATTGTCTTTTCTTCTAATCTACTCTATTATAATTTTTTTCTATTCTGTTACAAGATATTCTCTGTTCTTTCCTGTTCAAATCTATTTTATTCCAATCTATTCTAATCAACTTTATTCTATGCTCTTTTTATTTGTTCTATTTACTTCGTTTAATTTATTTTTTCCATGGATCATCTTTTATTATTGCTACATTATATACTGCCTCTGTTTCCAGAACCGTAATATCGATAGCCTAGGTATATCCAATAAATGTTTATTTGTACAGGCTCTGTAGCAAGACACGCAATCTAACTTTACAACAGTTGCAAATTTCTATAGCCAAAACAAGTACGAAAATTCGCTAAAAGTGACACTACTAATTTGGTGAGACTAAAGACTAAAGAGTACCACAAATTAAAAAAAGATCTGCCTCAATTAAAGTTTTATATTGCATCTAATTTAAGAAGATTTTTCATTCTATATAATACATCGAGGCAATATATTGTCATTGCGTTCCTATAGAAAGAAATAGACCTAATAATTTTTGTTTTCTTAAGCTTAACTTTTATTGCTCTGATCCATGATAAGAGAATATATTTTTATGTAACATTTATTTAGCGATTGTCATTTCTAAACACAATTTTGTTTGTTGAATTGTAATGATGCCTCTTGCAAGCAATAGTTTTCTTGTGACAACTTGCAACAGTATTAATGACAATAAGCCAACAGCTAACATACAATAACATTAATAGCGATGTCTGAATACACTCACTGATGACGACAACGATGACTTTCTTTAACTGATCAAAATCTTGCTTAAAATGACATGAAGTAGCGAACAAACCACACTTTCAAGAAATTGCAGAAACAATAAAAACAAACTTAAAAAACACTCCACAGCTTTAAAGCAATAATCAAAAACCAGACCAATGCCAAACAGCACAATTTCCAAACACTGAAAAGTTTGTTAAAAAAATTGTTGTTGTTGCTGTTGTTGTTTTAGAGCGCCACAAAAAGAGAAGAGACATACAAAAAAAAGAAAAAGAAATCATATTTATGTGAAATTTGAATTGGTTTACGAATACATTTTCTTTTTCAGTCACATAACAAAAGCTTTCCCTCTATTCCTGGCTTCAAGCAATATTTCAAGTACCACGACTGGCGAAGTTAAATCTTGAAATTGTATGCTCTAACTCCACTCAAATTTACAATTCGGACTAGAGCCTTCAGGTATTGTTTGAGAAAAATTTATTTTTATTTGTTGCAATTGGAAATGTCAAATTCAACGCTACTGCATCCTTATCGATCGCTTGTTTATTATTTTCTTTCTTTTCGTTTCTTTATTTTCCTTTTTTGTTGTCAAAGGAATGCTGTAAAATTTCCATTCTATTTTTATATTTTCTGTTGCCAAAGTTAAAAAAATAATAATAATGCCCCAGCCAGGCCTGCCAAGCCAAGGAGTGAAAGAGAATTATGACATTTTTACTATAAAATAATGTTATTACCATGTTAAATAATGGTAAAGTCATACATTCAAGCCAATCAGCCAGCAGTTACGTTCGTTTCATCGTTCGTTCGTATAACTCTATCGAAAATTGTTAAACAAAAACAAAAAAAAAAAACTTTTGTAAATTATAACTACGTTACGTAGAGCACAATAACGACAACTACTTATGGTTTGATTTCTTGCTTCCTTTATTTATGTGCAACACCTCCATTTGTTGGCAACGTCCACAAAAAAAAAACTCTTTATTAGTTGCTAAAACATTTCTGGTAACATAGAAGCCTGTTATGGCAAAAGGCATTTATGGCTTATAGACATGTTGTATGTATGTTGGCTAATGAAAAATAATAAGTGACCATGTTCAAATGCTTTTGGAAATAAAGAAATAAAAGTTGAATATTTTGCTGGAAAGCCTTTGGCAAGTTTGATTAAATGCTTTAAGTATTAATTTTAAGCAGCTTGTTTTTCATCATGATATCTTACAATCTATTTTAATTAGTCAACCAAATAACTATGTATTAATTTAAAGAATTAAGTAGACCACATGAGACCTGCATGGCTATGGATGCATATTTATATGGCAGCGACAAGCAAACTTTGTCATTAGAGTGAATTATACGTTGTTGTATTTTCAGCTTCCTATAAGTGGAATAATTGAAATCACCCAATTGAATGCCTGTAGCCCCCGGGGGCACATTTATCGGTGTTTATAGAGTACTTGACTATCTAAACCTGTGCAACTGGGGGAAAAAGGGAGTCCCGTCCCCTGAAGGCAGCAGGGGTCAACTGGGAATTCCCCGTTATTTCCACGGAAATCAGTAGCCCGCAGAGTTTCCGCTATTTGTCTCTTTAGGCATTTAGCTGTTTCTCTGACTGATTATTGAGGTTGGCCCTTCGGGAGTATCGTGGTGGTTGTGGTTTTGTGGCCCCATAACAGACAGGTCAGTTTTCTATGGTGGCCAGGTTCATTTCACCTTTAATAACACCTACCTGGTGAAATGTTCCTAGATCCAGTGAGCATGCTAGACATGTGTTCTGGACAGGAGATTTTCCAACTCTTCAGTAAGGAGTGATGATTTGCAGCCCTGCTCTGGAATTATTAAAGTTGCAACTAGGAAAAACCTGTTGCTAGAATTAGTTTTCGGCTTCCTAGGACGATCATGACGTTCCAATTTATGCAAAGTGGTTTGACCACCATCTGATTAAGGTTCCATAGCCAGGCGCAGATGTAAATCATAGCACGCAATTGAATGCCTGTACAACAGTTTATGCTAACAGAAGCTTGATTGATAACCTTCAATCAGTTTTCGGTCTTAGTTCGGAATTACGTTTATTCTTTAACGCTTTCTCTTCCACTATAGAGGGAAATGTACAAAACGAAGCAGATAATAAGGTAAAGGATGGTATGTTTATTCTTTAATAAAGCAAATGTTGGCAGAATGGACAGAGTCCAAAGCAGAGTATGTATCAAATAAGCCGTCAATAGGAGAAATGAAAGAATTTTAAGTTTCAGTCACACCAGAAAAGCTGTAGAAATGGAATCTGCTAAGACTTTAAGGAGACCTGAATCAAGACTATACACTGGCGTAATAGCAGAGCAGCGTATAAGTTGAATTTATCGCACAACTGTGTGATTCGATTTACATCCGCGCCTGGCCATTAAGCCTTAATCAGATGGTGGACCAAACCACTGCATAATTTGGAAAGTAATGCTCGTCCTAGGAAGCCGAAGCTTAATTCTATGCAATAGAACTTTCTAGTTGCAACTTCGATGATTCCAGAGCAGGGCTGCAAATCATCACTCCTTGCTTAAGAGTTGGAGACTTTCCAACTCCTGTCCTGAACACATGTCTAGCATGCTCACTGGACTGGATCATTCACTTAGCGTATCATTAACAGTAAGATGATCCTGGCCACCATAATAATCATTATACTGTTATGGGGCCGCGAAGCCACAACCACCACGATACTCCCATATAGTGTCTAAAGAGACAAATAACGGAACTCTGCGAGCGTACTGATTCCCGTGGAAATAACGTAGAGCTTTCAGTTGTACCCCTGCTGACTTCAGGGGACTGGGATCCCTTTTTCCCCCAGTTGCACAGGTCTAGATAGTCGAAGTTCTATAAAGACCATATAATGTTCCCCCGGGGGGGGGGGAATAAATCGAAATACAATAATACAAAAAATATTAAAGATAAAAATATCTCAATTTTAACAATTTACAACTTGTAAAATTGAAACAAAAATAATGGGTCGCCAAAAAATAATATAAAAATATCAAAAATATTTTAAAATACCCAAAAAAATCAAAAATTATTAACGAAAATAATTAAAAATACATTTAACATATGTCAAGCCATTGAACATACTCTACGAAAATGTGAAAATTTCTTAAAATAATAATAAATATAAATAAATACTCTTTTCAACGATCTTTTTAATTTAACAATATATATTTTTTTTCACAGGAAAGCGAAATATCGAGAAAAAAATATATATTAATAATTAAAAAAGACCTATGAAAAGAATATTCATTTATATTTATTTAAAATATAAAAAGGTCGATTAAAAAAATAAATAAAATTAAAATAATAATTTTATAAAAAATTTAATTTTTTCAAAATTCATTAAACAAAAATTCATAAAAATTTCAACACAATTCTGTAAATTCAACTGAAAAATAAAAATTTTGTAGAAATTTAGCAATTTAAGCAAAATCGAAAATTAAACATTAAGAACAAAAAAAAATCCAAAATATTCGATTTGCGAAAAAATGAAGCACACAAAAATTATATATCGAGTTTTTCAACAAGAAGTTTGCTTTACAACATGATAGTTGTGACATTTAGCTTTTTGACGTATTCGTAGTAGATGCATTGGCAATTGTTACAATGAATTTAATTTCGCACGAAAATCGCATTAATATAATTAAAATCTACTATGAAAATGGTGGTTCTGTTTAAGTTACATTTCGTAAAATTCGTGATGTTTTCGGAAAACATAATTGTCCATCAGAGACCGCTATTAAGGGAATTTGGTCGTTAAATTTGAGTCGACCGGCTCGATACAACATGTGCGAGCACAAATGCATGTTCGACCGGAGTGTTTAACATAAAACAGTGTTGTAACAGATCCAAATTTGTTAATTCCTCGACGTTTTCAGCAATTGGGGTTAACAAAAACTAACACATGGCGGATTTTATGTAAGGATTTGACTTTGAAGCCTAGCAAGGTTCAACTGGTGCAAATATTGAACCAACAACCGGCTGGTTTTTCCGAAAAATATTTGTTTTCAAACGAAGCCCATTTTCACTTGTCAGGGTATGTCAACAAGCAGAATTGCCGCATTGCAGGTTCAAGGTATCATTTTATGATGTAGTTTGGAGACAATATTGGGTTGTTTATTTTAGAAAGTAAGGCTGGAAATGCGGTAACGATCAATGAATTACATCACGCTATCGCAAGATGCTAAGAACTCAATTTTGACCTTTTATTGACAACGTGAATATCACTGACATGTGCTTTCAACAGGATAGTGCCACATGTCATACAGCCAGTGAAGCGATAAATTTATTGCAAACCAAATTTCCAGATCGCATAATTTCACGACAATTAGCAATTAAGTAGCCAGCCAGATCGTGTGATTTAACAGCACTGGATTATTTTTTGTGGTGCTACATTAAGAGACAGAGTCTATGCGGAGCCAATTGAATCGATTTCAACCTTAAAACTCAAAATTTGTGATGTGATTAACGAAATAGGGACGCCAGTTTGCCAAAAAGTATTTAAAAACTTTGATGAAAGAATCGACATCTGTCAGCGTGGTCGTGGTGGATATTTGCCGGATATCAGTTTTCATTCATAATTTTTCTTCGTAATACAATAAAAATTTGAATCATCTTAATCTAAATTGTTTCTTTTATTTTATCTTAGAAAATAAAAATTCTTGTTAAAAAACCCTTTGCAGCTAACTCGGATAATTTGAATTCGTGTGTTTTTGGATTGTTTTAGAAATGTTAATAATTTTAAGCGTCCACTATTGGAAAAATTCCCTGTATTAAATGTAGAATATTTGTTCTTTTGGCTCGCAATGTTAAAAGACAAAAACAATACAGATTAGAAACACAGTTCAACAGTTTAACAAACTAGAAAAACCACAAAGACTTTAGTAAAACTAAAATTCAAAACATGGATTTGTTTTTGGTCTTTAAATTTAAGACCTTTTATTGTTGTTATGTTGCTTGGCTAAACAACCCACTGAATAGAGATGAGATTTGCTTTTCGTCAGTCCAGAAAGTATTTTGTTTTTGTTTTTTTTTTTTTTTTGCAATGAATGACCACAAATATTCTCCATTCTTTTTGTCTGGCTTTAAACTGTAACGTACCGTTATGTCTACACTTTCTTTTTAACATCTTGCTCCACCATTATCAAACCATAATCTTTGGTCAATTTTCCAGAGTGAAATAAACAGAGAGTTTCTATACAGAGAGAAATATTAAATGTGTTTGTGAATGTGTGCTGGATTGTGGGCAATCCATGAAGGCCAATATTTTTGGAGTTATTAACAAAGCTTAATGCTAAAGATGTTGTTGCTGAAGTTGTTGAAAGTGGTACTTGCTGCTGGTGATAGTGATGGTAAATAACAACTTTTTTAGTTAACTTTCTCGTATCTAGATTTGTGGTTTTTCAATACAGCCAACCAGCCAGCCAGCACAACCACAATGTATTAAAATGAAATTCATGCTAATTTTACCATGCATAACCATTTGTCCGTCCATTTATTTGTATGACTGCCGTATAGCCTGCTTATATAAAAAATTTTTTTTCTAAGTTTCTTCATTGTTGTTCCGTCTTTGTGTTACAAAGATACTTTTGCAATATTCTCTAAACCAAAAATTTATTTTATATTTAATAATTTTGTGGTAATGATCTTCTAGTAAAAGGAAAAATTGCAATAATAACAAGAAAAGCAAAGAATAAAAGTACTGCATACACTTTGCCATGGTCATTCTTACGATTTTATGAAATTATTTTAATTAAGTTACATTTTTAATTATTTAGTTCGAAGTCTTCTTGTTTCGTACAGCATATTTTTAATACGATTAAAAAATAAATAATTTGTTAGTCTTTTTGTAATAATTGGCTTCTTAATTTTAAGTTTAAAATTAATTAAGGACATAATATTTTACTTTGATTGATGAAAATATTCAACTGTCGAAAAAATATACCGAGAAGAAAATAATAGTTTCCACTTTTCATTGAAATAAATTTATTATAATTTCTGTAGCAGTTGACCTAGTACGAATGTTATCAAGCCAACAATAATCGTCTAAACCAAATAATATGCCGTCTCGTAAGCCAAAAACCTCTTTACACAGAAAAACACTCATCTCAGCAATTAAAATTTTTTCTTCTTTTTCAATTAAATTTATGGTTGACTCAACTATGGACTTCTTCGCTAAATTAAATTAATTAATTGATTAAAACAAACAAAACAATTACTTTAAGCCATAAACTAAATCATGATCTTCATCAGTCATAATTTTTTTTTTAAATGTTTATTAGATATTCTTTTTTTCTATAAAATAATGTCATCATTATTTTTTCTATAAAAAAAATGTCATCATTATTTTTTCTATAAAAAAATGTCATCATTATTTTTTCTATAAAAATATTGCATCATAAATTTTTCTATAAAAAAATTACGTCATAAATTTTTCTATAAAAAAATTACGTCATAAATTTTTCTATAAAAAAATTACGTCATAAATTTTTCTATAAAAAAATTAGCATCATAAATTTTTCTATAAAAAAATTTTGCATTAAAAATTTTTCTATAAAAAAATTTTGCATCATAAATCTTTCTATAAAAAAATACGTCATTCATTTTTCTATAAAAAAAATTACGTCATTAATTTTTCCATAAAAAAATTACGTCATTAATTTTTCTATAAAAAAATGACGTCATTAATTTCTCTATAAAAAATTTGCATCATAAATTTTTCTATAAAAAAATTTTGCATCATCAATTTTTCTATAAAAAAATTTTGCATCATCAATTTTTCTAATTAAAAATATTGCATCATCAATTTTTCTAATTAAAAATATTACATCATCAATTTTTCTAATTAAAAATATTGCATCATCAATTTTTCTAATTAAAAATATTGCATCATAAATTTTCTATAAAAAAATTTTGCATAATAAATTTTTTCCATAAAAAAATTTTGCATCATAAATTTTTCTATAAAAAAATTTTGCATCATAATTTTTCTACAAAAAAATTTTGCATTATAAATTTTTCTATAAAAAAATTTTGCATTATAAATTTTTCTATAAAAAAATTTTGCATCATAAACTTTTCTATAAAAAAATTGCATCATAAACTTTTCTATAAAAAAATTGCATCATCAATTTTTCTATTAAATAATTGCATCATCAATTTTTCTATAAAAAAATTTTGCATCATAAATTTGTCTATAAAAAAATTTGCATCATAAAGTTTTCTATAAGAAAACTTCTTCTATAAAAAAGTCATCATTAATTTTTCTATAAAAAAAAGTCATCATTCATTTTTCTATAAAAAAAAATATCATCATCAATTTTTCTATACAAAAAGTGTCATCATTAATTTCTCTATAAAAAAATGTGCATTCGACCGGCTCGTTTAACTGAAAACATTGCAGCCGTGAGCCACAGTGTTGAAGCACATCGAAATTTGTCAATTCCTCGACATACTCAACAATTGGGGTTATCCAAAATCACCACATCACGAAATTTGTATAAAGATTTGACTCTGAAGCTTTACAAGGTTCAACTGGTGCAGGAATTGAAGCCGACCGACAATTCAAATCGCCATAGATTCGCTCAATTCATTCAGGAACAACGGCTGGTTTTTCTGAAAAAATAATTTTTTCAGACGAAGCCCATTTTCCCTTGTCAGGGTATGTCAAGAAGCAACATTGCAGCCTGTGGGCTTTTGAAAATATTAGAGCGGTTATTGAGAAGCATTTGTATGTTCAACGTATCACTGTATGGTGCGCTATGTGGTCTGAAAGCGTAACTGGGCCTTTTATTTTCGAAAATGAGGCTAAAAATGCGATAACGGTCAATGGATTACGCTGTCACGAGATGATAACAACTTAATTTTGGTCTCTTCTTGATGACGTGGATATCACTGATATTTCGTTTCAACAGGACGGTGCCACAGCCACACACACAGCCAATGAAACAATTAATTTATTGTAAACCAAATTTCCCAATCGTATAATTCTACCACAACAGCAGCTAGCCTGGTCGTGTTATTTAACAGCACTGGATTGTTCTTTGTGGGGCTATATTAAGGATAGAGTCTATACGGAGCCAATCGAATCGATATCAGCCTTAAAACTTAAAATCCGTGATGTAATTTACGAAATAGGACCGATATTTCGCCAAAAGGTTATTAAAAACATTGATGCAAGAATCGATATCTGTCAGCGTGTTATTTTGTTTTAGGAACAAAGCTTCTGGTTGAAAAACCCTTTAGATGCAAAAAGCTTTTTTATGCTTGTATTAAAATAAAAAATAATGAAAGTAAGAAAAGGTAAGAGAAGGTAGGAGCGGTTGATTTTTAAATAAATTATTATCCCGTATGCAATTATTTATTATTTCGGTACAAGAACTAATAAAAGTATTAAATAAAAAATTAATGCATTTTGGAAACTGCAAAATTTTCTAAGAAATCCTATACACGCAAGACAACAACGACACGTTTAAAAGAAATTCCACAAAATAAGATAAACAACAGGAAACAAAAACATAACATAGAGCCAAGCAGGTACCTAAACTGAATGATAATAACAATAGCAATAAGGGGTGTTATTAATTTAGAATATTCTTGTATGTGGGAGAACCGCTTAAAACTACTTTATAAGCACCACTTGCTGTACAAATGCATTAAGTCAAGTTGAGTTATTGTTGAGTAACGACAACAAAGTTACCATCGTATATAGTTTGTGTGCATTAAAAGTAAATAAATCGTTTAATTTAATTTAAAATTCTAAAGTGCCGTATTATTGTCTTGCAATAAAGGAACTCAATATAACAAAATGTTTAATAAAAGGAATAATCGTACCAAAATCTTTAAAAAAATTCATGTTTTAAAACCATGAATTTTTTTAAATTTAAAACTGATTTTTTTTCTGACAATTTATAATTTTAAAACTTGTTAAAATTTATTTCACTAAAAACAAAGAATATGATCATGATTAGCTAGCTGTTGGTTAAAAGTAAGTAAACTCAGATGTGAAATTTGAAAGGACAAATAATAACAACTACAACAACAACAGCAGCGACAAAATATAAATATATAAAGAAAAACATAAAGAAAAACTAAATGAACTTTAAGGGTCAAGTATGTTGAATTTAACTTTTTTTACTTGTAACTACAAAATGTCTTTAACCTTTTTAAATCTTAAATCTAGTTTTTTTTTCTTATTTTTCCTTTTCTATTATTTTATTTTATTTTATTTACTTTTGTGAACAATTTCGTACCAGCAAAAATCAAGGAAAAAGAAACAGCAAAGGAGAAAAAAAAAGATTGGAAAACAAATTTGTTTTCTTTTAAAATGCAATAGAAAATAAGACAACGACAACAACAAAAATAATAAAACTTTAATGTAAAGACTGTTATTTAAAATGTCTTTTCCATACTGTGAACAATTTACAGATTATCACATGACAACAAAAACTACGGCAGCAAAAGCAACAACAGCAAATATATTCATCTATGTATATGCAACAGCCACAACATTTGTAGTCTTTGTTATTATCATTGTTGATGCTGCTGCTGTGTTGTTCATTGTTGCATTAGTTTATCAAGTTAAAAAGCACAACAAGAAAAACAAACAATTTATCAACAAACAAATGAAAATGTTTACAAACAACTTTTTAAAAGTAAAACTTAAAGTTGTTTTTTAAAAATTTGTTATTAAAAAAAAACATGTTTTATTTATTTTTATTTCTGTTTTAATTGCTTTTTTAAAGCCAATATCTTTTCAATAGCTGTGAAAGGATATTAACATTATTCTAAATAACTCCCGCATAGAAGTTTTAACAACTCAAATATTGTCTATCATAATGTGAAAAGAAATAAACTAAAATTTAGGTGGCTACGTCAAAGTGTTAGCAGTCTTCTTAGAGCTTTTTTTCCAAAATCTTAATTTGCAAAGAAAATGTGCAACAAACAGTTTTATATTAAATAGTGTTATCGATATAGAACTGTTGATACTTAGTTCCTTTGAATAGCTTTTAGTAGATTATTTCCAATTTTGGAGTTTTGTTTATATTTATATAAACAATATTGCCATTTTCCGTCCTAACTGGCTGGTTTGTATTCGATGGCGAGCGCTTTCGATGCGAATGCATCATTCTCAAGCCGCGGTTTAGTTTGTACTGGTGAGTCAGTGTTGGCGTTCAGGTAGTTCTGTTATTAGGTCCGTATATATTCAGGTAAGCAGAATACCAGCCACCTGGCATTTGTATCCAAAGTGAATTTATCGATACCTCCGTCTTTTACTATTATTTAGGTACGTGTGTCCGTCTGAGGGTGTTTTTCTTTTGCCCGTTTGCATGAGTAGTTTCAATGGTGTGAAAATTGTGTCTGAGGTCGTGTTTACCTGTTCGTTTATAATGTCGTTGTTGAATGTTTTTGTCTTGTAGATTTCCATATTTTCAAGAATGTCTAGTCTTCGTCCTTTTTTGCTAGGACGTAATAATGTCATACATTCATCTATTTCCCTTGGTGTGTGTCCGTGAGTGTCACGGTGTAATGCAAAGTTTGAATCTTCTTTTTTCCGTTTGTATAAGCGTATGTGTTCTGTATACCTTGTTTTTAGTCTTCGTCCAGTTTGCCCTATATAGGTTCGTTTGCAGTTACAGGTAAGTCTGTATACCCCGCTGGAATTAAATTTGTCAGTTGTTTCTGTCGTTGTTCTGAGATAGTGTCCACTTTTTAATGCTGTGAGTATTCCTTCTTTGTAAAAAAGGTTAGTTAGTCTGTATATTTATATAAATGTCTGTTTTAAACATCTGGCTAAATTTTGTAGGGAATATTTTTTGTGATAAGATCAATGGCAGCGCTATTTGTTACAGACGCTAAATACAAAAGTTTGCGATATTTTTTTAATATTTTCTTTGTTATAAGAATCTTATTCATTGATTGGTATTTGGGTCATGATTGGTATTTGGGTCATGGATAGGGTGCTGTCACTTTCATCACTAAAGCAATGTGGTGGGTCCAGAGTTAAAAAACGGTAACTAGACTAGCACATACTGATCAATCTCAGTGGCTATATTGGTAGAGGTGTGTCAGTCCGCATTTTTGTAAAGCAGATGGGTGAGGGGTATAGCTTTTGTTTAGTTGGCGTTTTTTTTTCATAGGAAAAATAGGCTTAGAGTTTTGATTAGAAAAAGATAGCAAATATTCGTAGCCGGAGCAGATAGCTGAGTTAGCGAGGAAGTCTGTATATCAAAGCAGCAGCTGAGCACGCTGTTAGGGTACAAACGGGAATTTTACTGCTGTTATTTCCCATCTTATTTCCCATTAACTTCAAGAGAACAACAGTCAGATAAGACGGGAGATAACAACAGTATTTCATTTACTGGCAGAGAAAATATAAACAACATAATACAAGGGAATATTAACTCAACTTAGAAATGTAAGAACATAACACCAGGAATGTGCACTCGCTGGCTGGCATAGTGGAAGGAAGTCAAAGCATATTGTTGTCGTCGTGTTAACTGTTGTACGGGTTAGAAACCCATGTTAGCTAAACAAGACATAGAACTTTAATATATTTAAGTCTTTTTATTTGAATTGTTTGTTGTTTTTATTTGTTTTTAATAAAAATTTTACAAATGCACAGCTCAGCAAGGAGCGATATTTAAAATTGTATATTAGCTCAAGTTGGAGCTAGAAGGAAAAAAATAGAATTCAATTTACCTTGTAAATATCAGTCGAGACTATGAGAAGGTTCTTACTAGTCTGGAGTGAGAAACAATAAAACTCACTAAATTCTTAAAATTTATCTTATGCTATATTTACTATATAATTTATATTTGGTTAACCAGGCAATCATATTTTAGACAGTGTCATAAAATTTATGATTGAGTCGCTCTCCCATATATCAAAACAGGTGCGCCTGTAGGCTAGTAGGTAGTGTACTAGCTTGTCGGTAGGGGGGTTGTGGGTTCGATTCCCAACGAAAACCTTGGTTTTTTTCCACTACAAAAATAAAAATTAACTATTGGTGGGGCTGCTCAGCGATGAAGGCATGGTCACTGGTCGCTGTGTGCTGTCTTATATATGGCAGTTAATTTCCGACTATCCTTCTACTTTCACCACATGTTTAATTTATTCTCTATCCTTTTCCTAAAGAATGTAGCGCGGTACTTGACTTAATTAGGCATTGTTGCCTGAAGTGCTACTTCTCTTTAAAAAAAAAACAATATGTAAAATATTATTAATACCAATATTATAAAATAGTATTGTATTATTTTATTTAATTTGTTATTGCATTTATTTTGGGCTTATTTTCCCACAAAATAAATGTGTCACTTAAAGCGCACCGATCAACAGATGCAACAACAACAAGCAAGTATGCATTGCTAGCGCATTGCACTTGAGAAATTTGACTTATGCATTATTCTTTTGCTGTGATCGCATGTGTGAATATTTATAGAATTGTAAAAGGTGTTTTTTTAAGCTAGATAGAACTTTAAATTGTAAAAAGTAACACAAAAAATGAAATTTTGATGAAACATTTTTTTTATTTGTTTCAGTATACTCTGACAAATCATCATGAATAGACTCTCGCTTGAACAACGCTACGAAATTATCCAAATTTACTTTGAAAATCAGTCGTCGATTCGCGCAACTTATAGACGACTTCGTCATTTTTATGGCGTACATAATCGTGCATCTGAACAAGCCATTCGTCGAACTGTCGATAGATTTCGTACCACATACTCTTTAGAGTATGCAATAACACAAACACGTCGAAGGAATGTGCGTACTGAAGAGAATATTGCCGCTGTAAACGAAAGTGTGGAAGAAGATCCAAATTTATCAATTCGTCGTCGGTCGCAGGAATTGGGGCTCTGTGCGTCCACTACGTGGAAAACTTTGCACAAAGATCTCGGCCTACACCGGTATAAGATCCAGCTGGTGCAGGAATTGAAGCCACGAGACCATTATATGCGTCGTTCTTTCGCCGATTGGGCTCTAGAGCAGTTGGCAACTGACACGTTGTTTTATCGCAAAATTGTGTTCAGCGATGAGGCGCATTTTTGGCTTAACGGGTTTGTTAATAAGCAAAATTGCCGCATATGGAGTGAGACCAATCCACAACAGACCCTACAGACTCCATTACATCCAGAAAAATGCACCGTTTGGTGCGATTTTCACGCTGGTGGTATCATCGGACCTTATTTCTTCAAAAATGAGGCCGGAGCTCGCGTTACGGTCAATGGAAATCGTTACCGCACCATGATCAATGATTTTTTGTTTGAAAATATGGATGACATTGATCCGGACGAAATGTGGTTTCAACAGGATGGCGCTACGTGCCATACAGCGAACGCAACCATCAACTTATTGAAATCAAAATTTGGCGATAAGTTGATTTCGAGAAATGGACCTGTCAATTGGCCTCCAAGGTTGTGCGATTTGACACCACTCGACTATTTCCTGTGGGGCTATATTAGCTCAAGTGAAGTCACTGGTTTATGCTGGTAAACCAGCAACAATTGACGCCTTGGAGGACAGCATTGTTCGTGTTATTCGTGACATACGCCCAGCAGTGCTCGAAAAAGTGACCCAAAATTGGACGTCCAGAATGCGCTTTGTCAAGAACAGCCGCGGTGCCCATATGCCCGAAATCATTTTCAAATGTTAATGTCACGTATTGATCCTTCGAATAAAAAAGAAATTTTGATTACAATTTAATTTTTTGTGTTATTTTTTACAATTTCAAGTTCTATCGGGCTTAAAAAAACACCCTTTATTAGGGTTGTTCCACGACAGAACAGTCATGCCAGCATTACAGACCATTGTTGTGTTTTACGAAAATTTTTCATAAAAAGGGCATAATGATACATTTAACCGAAGTAAGAAGCGCAGAATAAAATAATTAAAGGAAGGAAATCTAAAACACAAACATGAGCTTGTATTCGCGAAAAGAATATATGTTAAGCCTTCTAAACATAGAGGGCGCTCTAATAATATTCTAAAAATAAAAACACCATGAAATTGCAATGTAATTACATACGAAACTTTCCAACACCCTCGGCTTATTGCCTTTCCGAAAAACCTAAAACAATTATTTGTGGTACCATTATCTTGTTAATTAAAACAATCTACTCAATTTAAACTAAAAATTGAGATAAATAAATTTCATAACATTTTAAAATTAATGTTTTGTTAAAAATCATTTTATTTCTCTATTGCAGAAAATATTGAAAATTTCTAATGGCAGTAAATTTCCATCTCTGATACATTTTTAACATTTCTATTTCGAATAAACAAAGATTTACAACAAGCATTTTCTAACATTAATTACAACTAAATTTCTTACAAACCTTTTTCAGAATTAGTTTTTCACATGCTCTTAGGCAGCTATAAAACGATTATTGACTCAAATGAAAAGTACCAGAAGTGTAACACCAGGCTATAAGAAATTTTAACACATGTCATACATACCTGCAAAGAAATAGAAAGGGGAAAAAAGGGATATTAAATAAATTGCAAAAATAAATTGTATTCGGCAAAAATGTGTTTGCTATTCACAAAACCCTATCAGCTTCTTATTTTTAAACAAAATGAATTTTAATAAGGCCGTCATCATTTTCTTGACTAAGAGGAGTCTGGGTTCCGGCTTGCAAAGTCGTTTTGGATTTATGTGTCAAAAAAGAGCAATCGTACATGTGTAAATGCTGCATCATTAATATTTTATTTAAATTTTCTATAGTTAAATTCAATCAATTTACCCGCTAATTTTGTTTTTTTTTTTGTTTTTTTTTTTTGCTAAACAAAAATCAATTTACCCGCAAATTTGGTGATCCCAAATTAGGCTTATTTTAACGAAATTCCTTTTATTTATGGAGATAAAGCCATTTTTAGTTTTTAGTTAAATTTTCATATAAAAATAGATTTTTTTAGGTGATCTCAAATTAGGCAGCTAAAAACCGTTCTGCTAAAAACCGAATTTTCCCTGTAATGCCTAGTGTGATTCACTGGCCAATCAACCACAAATGCATGTGCTCTCAGCGAAAATCTTTTTTCTACAATTTCAACTTAGCACCATCCAGCAGACTGGTAAATGCCATCAGAAAGTCTTTTGAAGATAGCAAATATTGCTCAGCGCTAAAGTACCAGATCTGCGATATAAAAAAAATTTTAAATTGTAATAAATGAGGCTATGACCGCACTATAGTACTAACTACATACCTAACTATAGTACTAACAATAGTACCAACAAAAATAAGTTGGTACCAACAAAAATAAGAGTTCGTTATAGCCGTACTTTACTATGTTTACGAAATAAATAATATTTCCATACTTAACGCTAAGCTACTTTCTCCCCATAATTGTAGTTTTTACATTTCTTCTTTGGCCCTTGACTACAACCCTTTTACACAACGAACCACTCAAATGTTACTAGTTCCCAGACCAGACTAGTCTATGTAGCAATTCATCTTTTATTAATAGAAATCCTTTCTTAAATTATTCTTTTATTTATTATTTTTACTTCAAACACATTTTTAATCACATTTTAATTTGTACTGTGTTCCTTATACGTTTCTAAAGCTTTTAGGAGGGCTTTCGAAAGATCTAAGTTTATTTGTTCGAAGGTGTGTGGGGACTGCTTTAATTACAGGGAAATTAAAAAGGAAGAAATTAAACGAAATTACAAAATAATTGTATTTTTTTGCAGACCTTCTTAATCAAATATTTTGCATAAAAACCATAATGTTTCATATATTTACAAGTAGCAGGTGAATAGACAGATGGTAAAAAGGTATTTCATGGTTGTTGGTTATTTTTTCTTATGATGACAGCAAAGCAAGTGGGAGTAGCAGTGGTAAAATATAATTTAATTTAACTTAAGGATATCATAACCATTAATAAATCATTTATTTTCCATCAAATGTCAGCTCTCATATAATTTTTATGATTTTTCTAACCCTTAATTCTTTTGCTGCGTAGGTGGGTGCGTAAAATGAATTCTTGATATAAAAAAATGTCAGAGCTAACGGATATTGTTGATTGGTTAATCAAATATCAAGGTATAAAATTAAAAAAAAAAATAAAAAAAAAGAATGGACGCTTTAAAATTGTCAGATGATCAGGCACCTGCAGACAGATAGTAAAAAGCAGTGGACTTTATTTTATAGTCATTAATATTAATTTTTAATTTTTCTGGGTGCCGATCCATCGCAGTGAGTGCGAGTGTATTTTAATTTAGTTTATCAATTGTAGCTATCACAGTTAATGTGGAAACGTTAATTGCTTCTCAAATGAATAAAAGCCATGTTTAAACACTTATTAACAAATTCCTTAAATATAATAGATTTGTTAAATTGTTAAAGAATAATTTATTGAATTAGTTATTTTTTAAATTATTTCATAAAATTGATTGACATTAAACAAATTTACACAATAAGATTGATAAAATAATTTTAGTTTGAACGGCCGACTTGTTGCGTTATTAATTACATGTCACAGTGCGGAGGACTTTTCACACATAAAAAATTAACTTTCATTTTATTCTTTCACGGGTAAACTTAACAATCACTTAAACAATATTTCTAATATTTTTTTTTCTTCAAACCCAAAACAATAATGTTAATTTATGTCCTTTGTTAAATTCACAATCTTCTTAAACTAACATATAAGTTGTATAGTCATATTGCTATATAAAAATACAACAGTTTAAAATACAACAGTTTAAATTCAATTTCTTTTGATATATTTTTAGAAAATTTTATTCAAGCCACGCTTTTAACTTATTTCTAACAATGGATGATATTTCTTGAGATTACATTACAAATTTATTATTATTTTAAATAAAATTTTATATTGTATGCCAGATTAAATTTCATATTTTCAAAGGATAACAAATCTCTTCCGAATTGCTTTCGAAAGTAAACAATATTGTTCAGCGCTTTTTATAGACATATCACACACAGGCATTTGACAAGGTCTGGCACAGTGGTCTACTATCGAAAATTGTAGAGTTGCTACCGGTAAATGTGCACAAATTATTCAAGAATTACTTAAGCATAAGATCTTTTCATATAAGATCAAAATCTATTTTATCCTCCATGAAACAAATTTTTGCTGATGTACCACAGGGTAGCATTGTTGGGCCGTTCCTTTACATTTTGTTTACCGCTGATATGCCCACTAGTCCACTAACTCATACATCTACATTTGCTGATGATACTGCTTTTGTAAGCATTCACAAAGATCCAAAAGTTGCATCTGAACAACTTCAAGCACACATAAAAGTGTTGGAGATATGGCTCAAAAAATGGAAGATAAAAGTAAATGCCTCAAAGTGCGTTCACATTACTTTTACCTTGAGAGGAGAAAATTGTCCTCCGGTTTCAATTAATGGTATAAGAATTCCAGAATTCCAAAATAATGTGAGGTATCTCGGAATTCATCTGGATAGACGTCTCACATGGACTTACCACATAGCGGCAAAAATAACACAAATAAAGCTGAAATCTGCCCAACTTTACTGGCTTATAGCACCAAGATCCTCATTAAAATTTGACCTCAAGGTCCTTCTATATAAGGCCATTTTAAAGCCCATATGGTTATACGGTATACAACTATGGGGAACTGCTTTGTCATCTAACATCGAAAAACTACAAAGACGGCAGTCAAAACTCCTGCGAATAATAACGTGTGCCCCGTGGTACATCAGGAATAATAACATTCACAGAGATCCCAGCATTTTCCCACTATTCGTGAGGAAACTAGGAAAGTTATCACAAACTATAAATCAAAAGTTACAACTCATCCAAATCAGTTTGCAAGAGACTTGTTCATATTTGAGGGCCATAAACGTCTTAAAAGGAGGGGAACCTTTGAACTCATCAGATGAAGACAACAACCGTGGGAACTTAATGTTGTAGTTGCAGTGGCAACGAAGACTTTTCATTCTTAGGCTAAGATTTGAATACTCATTGTAAATTTCGTAATAATGTGAAAGATTCAATGATTAAGGAAGATTAAAAAAAAAATATTTTCCCGACGTATGACAAGACAACTTTACAACTAATACGAAGAGGTGGTTGTGAATTATGCTAATTAATTTTAAATTTTATATAAAACAAGCACACATCAAATGGAAATGTTTTTGAAACCAAATTTCTGGTTTCACTAAAACCGTAGCGTGACCACACGAAAGTTATAAAGAAACATCAGTTCGGTTTATAAAAAATTTAAGCCGCGTTCAAATAATTTTATTTGTAATAATGGCGAAATATAGTAAGAGGTAGAAAAAGAATAAATACAATAAAAATAGGGAATGAGAATTTTCAAATGAGAGGCTATTGAAATAATTAAAGGAACATGAGCTGAAATTGTTTATACCCATTAATGAAATTTGTCCTATTTTCAATGGCTTCTATTTGTTTTTTTATTTAAACCGGCGATAAATTAAATAACGCTAAGACAACAACTACTTTCAACGCAAAAACAAAAAAACAAAACCAAAAAAACTGTAAACATCGATACAGACGAGGAAACATTAAGTTTGGAAACCTGAAATATTAAAAAATTTTAAATGTTATTAGTGCTTGACATCGCAACTTCATTAAATAAAGTGAATGATATTGATGACAAGCCAAAATGTAAGAAATAATCTTACTGCTCCAAAAAATATTTTTTTTCATCGTACCTTCGTAATGAGAAATTATCCTCAAAGCATCTATTCCTTGAAATATTTGCAGTTATATTTCTCTGTAAAAAAGCGTATTACTCTCCCATACCAATAGAAAAAACGTGTTTTTTCTAAAAAGCTGGGGATCGTCTTAAAGGATATTTTTGATAAAAGGCTGCCAGGTAGTGTTTTAAAATTAAGTTTACGCAGTTGGTGTGACAAAGTTTTGCCGAAATCACATATCACTTATATCAAAATTCCTTACTTAAGGTAATAAAAATCATTAGTTTTACGTTGACAATATCATATGCCGTTAAAGGTTTGGCTTATTTCCGATGAAGTAGAGTCAAATGATGCCAGTATTAAGTAATACGTTGTGGGTGCATTTGTTTGTAGCAAATATTCATTTAAATAATCTCTCAACCCTTTTTATGTTATTGTAAAGGGTTTTTCAACAAGAAAAAATAACGCAAAAAGTTTAAATTAGGATGATTCAAATTCTTATTGTATTACGAAGAGAAAAAATCGACAATTGTGACTGAAAAATGATATCTGGCAAATGTCCACCACGTCCACGCTGGCAGATTTCCATTCTTTCATTAAAGTTTTTAATCACCTTTTGGCAAAATGAGATTTAAGCCTGAAAACTATTCAATTGGCTCCCTACAGACTTTGTCTCTTAACATAGCCCCACAAAAATAATTCAATGGTGTTAAGTCACACGATATGGCTGGCCACTTCACTGCTGATTATCGTGCAATAAATTTATTGTTTCATTGGCTGTGTGACATATGGCACCGTCCTGTTGATATCCACGTCGTAATCCATTTCCAGTCTCATCTTGAAAAAAAAAACGGGCCAATCACGCCTCCAGACCACATAGTGACACTTTGAGAATGCAAAAGCTTCTCAGTAATCGCTCTAGAATTTTCAGAAGCACAAAGGCTGCAATTTTGCTTGGTGACATACCCTGACAAGTGAAAATGGGCTCCGTCTGATAAAATGATTTTTTTTTTTAGAAAATCTAGCCGGTTGTTCTTAAAGGAATTGAGCGACTCTACAGCAATGTGATTGGTTGGTCGGCTCCAATTACTGCACCAGTTGAACCCTTTTATGTTCTCTGGCTGATTATTAAGGTTGGTCCCTATATGGGAGTATCGAGGTGGTTGTGGTTTCGAGGCCCTCGTGAGAGTTTGTGGGTCGGATCATTCACAATAAACACAATGAATGGTTCAGGTCCAGTGAGTATAAATGCTGTCGTGTTCTTAATTATATTAAGCTTCATGCGTTCTGGACCAGGAGTTGGAAAGTCTCCAATTTTTAGGCAAGGAGTAAAGGCTGCGATCTACTTCGAGCTTTTGAAATTGCAACTAGGAGTGACCGGAGAATGCACGGATTCGAAGGCCTTCTACGACGAGAATGGCGCTACATACCATTCACAGTGGTAATGGCCACCATATGATTATGGCTCACTGCCGGTGCGGATGTAAACCTTATCACGCATACCCCCGAACAGCACAAGTCTAGATAGTTAAGTAATACACTTAATAAACTCTAGATTAGCCAGAAAATATATAAGATGTTATTATTTAGTTATAACAAAATAAATTCTAAACAAACACAAAAACAAAGCAGCCAATTTCAATATCGAATGTACTGTCAAAATCAAATTTTTCAAATGGCTGTGAGTTGAAGCTGTTTTGTTTCAGTTACCATGCCTTACCAGCTGATTTAGGTTTAGCTATTAGTTTAAATGAATTATTTTTTTATTGTAAAATAATCGTATGTATTTATTAGAAATCTTCAAATTGTTTCTATAAATAAATTAGTTAACCATGAGAACATAAAATAACAACTTCAAAGAATTATAAAAGAAAAAATTGATTGCGAGAAGCCTTAAACTAATAACTGATTAAAATAATTACTTGACATTTTTAATCAAATTAAAAGTTTAATCTTTAACACAAGAAAACTTAAACATTTATTCACTCAAGTCTTAAAAGAAAACACAGTACAAGTAAACACAAAGATACTATATTCCCAACCAGCCAAATAACCTTTTTATATTTATTTTAAAGCAGTTAAAAAATAAACAAATAAATTTTCCTTCATGTCTACAATATACTCGTACTTGTTCTAGAAAATCAAATAGAAGTTGAAACAAAAACAGACTGAAATGAAAAATTTCAAAGATATTTATTTACCCACACACATCCACAGACATATACACAAATTTACTACACTATTGGCCAAATTTATTTTTATAGCATTTCTTTACTGAGATATTGATAAGAAAAAAAATATTTTTCTTTTATTAGTGCGCAGTGTGTTTTACAAACTAAATAAATAGAGAAATTAATTTTAGAATGACCTAAAGATAAATAATTTATCAAGTGTCTATAAATAATTCATAAAATCAAATTATTTTCAATTAAAACAAAAATAAACAAATTAAATAAATTATGAAAAAATGAAAAAGCTTCATCAACATAAAAATTAAAGAAATAAAAATAAAAGTTTGTTTTAATAACGACAGAAAGAAAGCGATAGAGAAGAAAACTTTTCAGTGATTTATAGATGTCAGATATTTGTTACCGAATTCGCCGAAATCTAAAATTTCGAAAATCGTCGAAACCATCAAAATGATTTTTGAATGGTTTGTGAGAAAAATGTTTCAAAATTGACTACAATTTAACAAAAGTAAAAAAAATGACTGGTTATACACATACATACGTGCACAAATACGAATATATGTAATACAGCGCCAAGAAATTCATAGTGACCAGTTCAAGCTGAATTCGTATCTTAAATATCTTCTCAATACAGTTATGGCTAGTTTGAATCACCAGCATATAACGCACATTTTTTTTAATAGTACACGTTAGCAGCATCCATACAATCATTCACAATGAACACAATGAATGGTCCAGGTCCAGTGAGGATGAATACCGTCGTGTTCTTAATTATATTAAGCTTCATGTGTTCTGGACCAGGAGTTGGATAGTTTCCAACTCTTCAGCAAGAAGTGAAGGCTGCGGCTTGCTTCGGGCTTTCGAAGTTGCAACTAGGAGTGACCGGAGGATATACGTATCTAAAGGCCTTCTAGGACGAGGATGTCGCTACATTTCATCCACAGTGTTAATGATCCACCATCTGATATTAGCCTACACGGCTAAATGCGACGCAAATCTTATCACGCATCACCTACACTGGTTTGATCCACCGTCCGGTTACGACTTACACAGCTAGCTACTGACGTAAATCTTATCGCACAACCGAGGTTATAGAAATAAAAAAATCAACTAAAGTAACAACTTTTTTCTTTTTCGTTCTACAAAAATATTTTCTTTCTTAAAGAATGAAAACAATAAATATAAACAGCCGTATGCATAAAAACTTAAAGTAGGTTTAACTGCCGTTGTTATGTGCTTAATATCCTAAAATTGTATTCAAAAAATGTTTTTACCCTAAAATATCTTTGTTAACTTTAAAGTAGGAAAAACCTACTTTAAACCTACAATAAATTGACAGTTCAATTTTATTATTGAAAGTTCAAAAAGAGAACAAATTGTGTTTACAATAAACAGAGCCGTTTATTTTAAAAGTGGCATAAGTTACTTTGTTATTGTCAGCTTTTTTATTTTAAATTGGTTTATACAACTTTTTATTTGTATTTAGTTTTCTTTTTAAAAGGGATTTTTCTAATGATTGTGTTGAAATAAAATCTTTTTTCTCCATGTTGTGTACTGTGAAGGATTTTTTCGACAGGGGACTATTACTACTATTACTATTTTGTCCTTTACTATGTGCAATAATATGCTTTTGAGTTGTGACATTCTTAGATATTTTATACAACACGAAGCAACCGCCTGAGAATACAAAAATAACAAAATAATGCTAATTATGTGTAGTATATTAGATATCACTATAGTATAGTTCAGTAAACTGTACTATTCTTTCGAACTAAAAAAAATAAGTTCAATAATCACAACAATACTTCACACACCATTATTACATGTTACCATTTCTTTTACACTAAGCTCCGTAATTAATTTCCTATGTACAGCGACTAACGCCATTTTCAAAATAAGCATTTTTGTTACACCGTTAATTATCAACACTCCTCTCAAACAAATGTCAATACTTCTTAACTTATTAATTTCAAATTTATTACAAATGAAAAAAAACACTGTTCAGTTGTGACTTATGCCACTTTCAATGTAAACGGCTCAATTGACAATAATACTTTGTTATTCCAAAAATTTTTTAAAATGTTTATTAAAACAAATTCAATATAAAACATCTTAACATCTTTATTTTATATTACACAAAAATCTAATTATAATTGTATATAATAGTTATAATTTTTTGACCTTTTTTAATATTTTTTAGTAATTAATTTTAAGCACTAGGTCTTATTTAATAAAAAATTTTTAAAAAACTTTAATTTTTATTTTCTTTTATAATTAATTATTTTAAACAAAAGTTTTATTGATGTACATATAATCAAAACAAAGCTCGTTATCCGAATAAATATTTTTTAATATGAACAAATTCTTTGTAAGTTCTTCGTAAGCCTTGCAAATTAACCTTTTTTGGATGGTTTGCTTTTTATTAAAAAGATTAATAAAAAAACAAAAAAAAAAAATATGTTGATTTTCCTGAAAACAATAAAAACATTTTTTATTGATTTAACTACCCGGATAAATAATATTCATTTTTATACATCATTAACTACAACATGACAACTGAAAATAGTGGCATTGCCAGAATGAAATACTAATTTTACTAAAGCATACATTAGCTAAAGTACTGTTTATGAATACCATTTTTAACAAACGTCTGTTAGCCTTAAAGTGTTTGTTAACTAACGTGTACATTAGTGCTGAAGTAAGCGTTTTTTATGCATACAGCCGAAAGTGTTTAATACGCTAAATTGAAAGCTGCTTTCATTTTGTTTCTATATCTTACAGATTATGGAAGGTGCATTCAAACATGATCATAATAACACTGTCACTTAAGGAGGATTCACAAAATCTAAATATGTAAAACGTCAAAACACATACGATAAAATTATTTGCAAGTTTTTATAATATATTTTAAATTAAGAAGAATTAAAAAAGCTATCGCCTCTAGCTGCATTTCCTTACATCCAAAAGATGAGATACTCTATTTTAACAGCCCTAAAATCCATTGTCAAATGACGAGCTGTAACAATTACCTGGGGATTTACAGCTTAACAATTTATATAAATAATTCTCATCAAATTTAAACGTTAAATATAATCTAAAAATTCGTTATAATTTGTTTTCGTTTCCGCAATTTCGCAAGTTGAAAATAGTTTGCATGAAATTAACTGATATTATAAGTTATTATTTTAATATAACACACTCTAATATTTAGCCAAAGAAACGTACAATAAAATAATTTGCCTTCATATTAAAAGAAAAATAAAATAAAATAAAAAAAACCACAATAAAAAAAATATATAACAATAAGAACTAAAAGTCGATGACACACAAAGTACTGCACATCAGTCAGAGAAGATGAAGACGAAAAAAAAGCAGAAGGCCTCGAATGGAGTTCAAGTAAATGTAAGAATGTCTGAAGTCTTTAAAATTAGAGGAAAAAAAATACAATTTTCTCACGAATGAACTTGAAACGGGCGACAAAACTTTACGAACGGAAATGACCAGAATAATGAAATAATGGAAACGTACCATGAAAAAGAAAACAAAAAAGAAATTATTCCTCATGAACGACACCAAGCAAAAGATTCTACGCTTCTTTTTTTCTCAGTTACACACCAAAAAACAATAAAAATAAAAGCAAAACAAAAAAAAATATTTCTGTAAAAATTCACATTCTTTATATTCTTTCTTTAACTGAAGTAAAGAGTATGAAACCCAAGAAGTTGCATATTAAAAAAAACAAAGCCACACACACACATACACATAACCACATACACAACAACAACATCAAGAAATTTATTAAAAAAAAAAATATGTAAAAAAATATTTGAAATTCGAACAAAAACAGCAAAAGCAGAACGGTTACGCTTCTGTAGTCAGACAAACGTTTCAGCATTAACAGACTCAAAGACGGTTGGTTATAAGTTCAATTCCAAATTGTACATTTTTGGCTGTTTTTGCTATATTTAATACGTGAGTGGACAAAAAATGAATCATACAAAAATGATTACGGTATTTTATGAATTATTAATTTTATTTTAAACACGTTTACTCGATTTACAAGCTCCCGTTGTTTTGAGTATCGTTTATCAATATAAATTTTTCATATACAGGAGTGTCAGAAGGGACACTCCACCATTTTTGGTAAACATTAGTCTTGACAGTTCATATTTGACAGTCGTAAAGTAGATACGTGGCAAATTTATTATGGAAAAATGTTTGTGTTTTAATCGTTAAAACATTTTATCAATAATCAATCATCGATTACTGTGACGATGAGAAAGTTACGTGAAATATTTGGGAGAAACAACGTGCCAACAAAACGCACTATTTATCGTGTAGTGAATGATTTCGAAGAAAGAAGGCCTGTAGATGATAGGCCCAAACATGGACCACAATGTACTGCAAGATCGACTGAAAACATTACTGCTGCTCAAAAAAGTATTCAAAACAATCCATTAACCTCAATTCGACGTCATACTCAGGAGCTTGGTCTTCAAAGAACAACTTTGGCCACAATTTTGCACAAGGATTTACATTTGTTTCCACATAAGATTCAGTTGACACAAGAGCTTCTTCCACAAGACCATCTACGCCTCCAAACATATCGCACCCTAAATACAAAAGGGTCACAACTCAAAACACTAAAATTTTTAGCAGAAACAAAAAACTGTTTAGTTCATCGTGCAGAAGCGACACACTTAACACAAAAATAAACATAACTGTATTCTTCCAGTTAAAGACGATAGTGATGTGTAGCAAACTTTTGCAGTACTTCGAGATGTGTACTCTGAATTAATTTATGGAAGAAAAGTCAGTTTTAGAAAATGTTCAGTTGTTACCCTTTTGTAGTTGGGGTGCGATATGCCAACAGAATGTTACAGCTCGTCCATGACAACCCCGATTTTCATGAAAAAAATTTAAAAATGAGTGACGAGATATATTTCCATTTGAATGGACATGTGAATAAACAGAATATTCGGTTTTGGGGAATGGGAAACCCTCAAATTATTAAACAGTCACCTTTGCATCCATTAAAAGTGACAGTCTGGTGTGCAATTTGGTCAGGAGAAATCATTGGACCTTACTTCTTTGAAAATAAAAACGGCGTAATGGTAACTGTGAATGGAAAGCGATATCGTGATATGATTTAAAACTTTTTAACGCCACAATTGCATTCTTTGGGCTTGATTAAAACGTGGTATCAAGACGGTTTCAGATCGCATATAGCCAGGATTACAATGAAATTACTGCGAGACCTCTTTCCACAACAAGTTATTTCAAGAAAAGGTGGTGTTGATTGTCATCCACGATCACCTGGTTTCAATGCTCCGGAATTCTTCTTGTAGGGTTATCTGAAACCAAGGGTAATGCAAACAAACCAGAAACGCTTGAGCATTTCAAACAAAATATTTTTGATGAAATTAATGAAATACCGCACAAAATGTTTGCGAATGTAATGAAAAATGTGCTCAGAAAGGCTCACATTAGTGAGGCTAACGGAGGTGGACATTTATTTGATATTGTATTCCATACATAATTATAATTGCCGACATTAAATAAAACATTTATTAATAATAAAATCAATTCTCTTTAAATTAAACAAAAATTATACACAAACAAAGTATGTAGTAACCTTCCCGGTAGACACCCTGTATAACACATTTTTCTTTTCGATTGAACACCAATAAGCTTTTTCTATTGTAAAATAAGTTTGCCATAAACTCCACTATGTGATAACATAACACAGTCTGTTTTAATAACGAATAGCATTAAAAAAATATAAGTAAAGCGAAAAATTATATCGGGTGTTTTTTTATAAAGGTATAAAACTTTAATTTAGCAGCCATTGACGACGATTTTCATAAGCGAACTTTGTTTAACTATAAAGCTTGCTTCTGTTCGAACTGCCGTAATAATAATACTCAAGTGTGTGTTGAGACACCGTTAAATCCAGAAAAGCAGTCTGGTATGTTTTGTGGGCTGGTGATGCTGGTCAAAACATTACAGTTAATGGTGGCCGCTATAGAGCCTTTTCGGTTATCAATTGAACAGCCATAATGTGCAGGCGCTATGAAATAAATGTTTTATGAGAATATCATAAGAAGTTTATTTTTTAATAACAATTTTTGTAATAAATATTTTGTGAGAATATCATGAAATATTTATTTAAAGGAATCAAGCACGAAATAAAATTGCAAATAAAAATTGTTAAATAAAATTTGAATGATTTCTTTTAAAAAGAAGAGTGATTTTTTTGATATTAATCAATTATGGAAAGTTGGTCTGGTAAGGATGATACCTAAATTGGGTAAAGATCCGTCCAAGGTAGAATCATATAGGCCCAACTCTGTCCAAATTGTTCGAGAAACTACTGATGGTGAAGTTGACACCGATTATAAATGAGAATAATTGCATCCCAAAACAAGAAATTTGGATTTAAGAGACAACATAGTACCATCGAACAAACTCACCGACTTGTACAAGTCATAAAAAAAGCATTTAAGAAATACTGTTCGGCATTTTTTATCGACGTATCACAAGCCTTCGACAAGATATGGCATCAAGGCCTTTTGTGTAAAATAAAATAAAACTTACCAGTGAATATTCACAATCTACTGCAGAAATATGTTATGGGTCGCCAGCTTATAACAATATATGGAGCTTATACAGAATGCCCCCAACCAATTATTGCTGGAATACCCCAAGGTAGTATTTTGGGCTCAATCCTGTATTTAATATTTACAGCAGACTTGCCAACAAATAGTGAAATACGCACATCAACGTTTGCAGATGACAGCGTCTTCCTTAGCACCCATAGTGACCCAAAATATGCTTCGCGTCAACTTCAGGACCACATAACATAACTGGAAGAATGGACTAAAAATGGGGAATAAAGGTTAATGAACAGAAATGTGTGCATATAACATTCACCTTGCGCAGTGAATCGTGTCCCCATGTCAGTATCAACAACAAAGTGGTACCCCAACAGGTCTACACTAAATATTTAGGTATTTACTTGGACCGGCGACTAATTTGGAAACATCACATTGAGGCAAAGTTAACTCAAATGAAACTAAAAACAATAGCAATTCATTGGCTTATTGGCAGAAACTCCGTTCTCAGCCTTGTTTCTAAACTTTTAATATACAACACAATTTTGAAACCAATATGGTGTTACGAGATTCAGCTATGGGGTACTGCTTCCGCCTCCAATATTGGAAAAATTCAACGTCAGCAAAACAAAATCCTCCGAATGATAACTGCCGCTCCTTGGTACATTAACAACTCCAACATTCACCAGGATCTTCAAGTCCCGACGGTTACAACTGAGATTACAAAACATGTCACTAGATATTTAAATAAGTTGGAAACACATCCGAATTCGCTTGCTCGAAGTATCCTACAACATCGTGGACACAGTCGATTGAAGAGGAAGGACACTATTGCCCTCGGACGAGATCATTGAGAACTACTAATATATATGGATAAATTTGATAAATTTGGCAATGGCTAGTCTTTTACTTTACTACTTAGATATTTAAGAATTGATTACTTATTGTTAGTTCATATTATGAAGATACAATAAATAACATGGAGTAGGAAAAAAATAATTATTAATAAGATTTTCAAAGGCATTTTTAAAGAATTTCATATTATCGACATCATCAGTATTTGAGTTAAAAAATCATTTTACATTCTAAATCGTACTTTCAATTAGCAGGTTTGTTAAAAATTTCCGTTTCCGTAGAAAAATTGTGTTATCGGTTGGCAATAACTATAGGTTTAGTAAATATCGTTATCGATTATTTATAATTGTAATTTCTTTTTTTTTTGGAAAAAATCGTATTCTCACAATTGATGCTACATTTTTTTTTGATAATCGATATTTTTATATCGATATTTTAACACTTTAAATGATGGCAGTATATTAAGTTATAATTAAAAAAATTATTCCTTAAAAAACATATGCTAGTTATCGATAACAAGGAACAAAATTAAAATCTAAAACTTTCTAAGCAATAACACGCATTTAAAATATTTTAATATAGACAAATTTATTTATTTCTCATTATTATTATTTTAATAACATTAAAAAAAATCATTTTTGCTTCCGTGGTTTTCTGTCGTAATGCTTCTCTCCAAGTAGTTTTGATTAAAAATGTTATCAGCTCCAACGTTAAATGCAATTACAATTACAGCAACAATAAATGCAATATGCCATGTTTTGTTATAAATATTTTCTGTCCATTCGTTGAAACAGTCTTTACCTTCTGCTTGTTTACAATTGTGTCAGCAAGTTTGTCTGTTTATTCGTTTAGACAGACAGTTTGTTGGAAAATCTAAAGTCATTTTACCTAAGGCCAGCTAATTAAATCATTTTTGCGTTTTAGAAATAGATAATTGTAATTTCTCATTTTGTTGCCATTTTTGCATTGATAGAAAAAAAAACTAATTTTATTTTATTTTATTTTTTTTTTTGTTTTTTTGCAATCAAACAATTTTATTTAAATGCTGCTAACAAAATTACAAATGATAAACAACAAGTTTTGCTGTGGGTTAGAAAATTGAAATTTATTAAAATTTTATTATATACTTTTACAAAATGGCACCTTTTACAACAACTACAAGAAAGCTTAAAACATTTTTTGTCAGCTGAATATACTATATATACAATTGATAATTAAAAGATGTTTATAAACATTTTTTTTTTATGTTTGTAAACATCGTACTTGAATCTTCGCATACAATTTTCGTAAAAATTTGCAATTTATTTATTTATCACTACTAAAGGATCTGCTTTACAGTACAATGAAAATGAATTATAAAAGAGTCATAAGAGGTCACGTAACTCAAGCACATTTTTGTATTTGACTCTCCCACTAGTTTAAGCGCATCAACGCTGCATTTTTCGCTCTGTCTACTAAAGCATTGGCAAAATTAAATAAGATAATCTGTTCTTTATTGGCAAAACAAAAACAAAAATAATTTGGTAGAAATCGAAAGAGCTTTCGTTTCACTAAAAGAAAAAAGCTAGATAAAGATGGGACCAAAATAAAATTTTTAACGCCTAAGATTTCCTAAACTAAGATATTGAATCAAAATTACCATTAAATTTTTATTCAGCTTGACAAGAGTTATAATTAGGAACTACGGTTTGCAATGAATACAAATTATTTTAATTTATTATAATTTTTTTTTATTATAACTAAAGAAATTCTTTTTCGAAAAAAAATATAATATACTTTTAGTGAAACGAAACTATGATTTCTTAAATTTAATCACAAATAGGAATTATTTTTATTTTTTTTTTTTTTTGGAAATTATAACTTATGAAATTCTCTTTAGAAAAATTGTGACCGAAAAACTTTATTCTACAAAAATATTGGCTAATGAAAATTTTTTTATAGAAAATTGTGTGATGAAACTTTTTTATATAAAAATTACACCTGATAAAATTTTTTTATAGGACCATTTCTTTTAGAAAATTTTTTGCGAAAAAAATGAAATGATGAAATTGTTTTATAGAAAAAATAAATAACTAATGAAATTATTTTCATTATGAATAATGTATTTTTTACATTATTCATACATTTATGAAATTGTGTTTTTTTAAAACTGATTAAATTTTATAGAAAAAAACTGTGGCAGCTAAAATTTTTTCTTATTATTCATCCTCTTTTTTATTGTGAGTGATGAATTTCTTTATAAAAAAAAATTATAAGTAATGATTTTTTATAGAAAAATTGTGGCTAATAAAATTTTCATTATAGAAAAATTATGGCTGGTGACAATTTTGTCCACAAAAATAATGACCCATGAAATAAAAAAAAAAAATATGACTGACAAAGTTTTTTATAATTAATAATGTATTTTTTTAGCAAAAATATGACTGATGAAATTGTTTTATAGAAAAATTATAACTAATGAAATTATTTTTATAATGAATAATGTATTTTTTATAAACAAAAATTATAATTCATGAAATTTTGTTTTTTTTGACTGATTTAATTTTATACAAAATAAAAATTGTGATAGCCAAACTTTTTTATTATCATTATTCATCCTTTTTTTTGGTGCTGAGTGATGAATTTTTTTTATAAAAAAAAATGTGATGTTTTATTTATAGAAAAATTATTTTTTTCCAGATAGACTATGACCTATGAAATTTTTTTCCAAAAAAAAAAAAAAAAATATGGCTGATAAAGTTTTTTATTATTACTGATTTTTTTTTATAGAAAAATTATGACTAATAAAAATTTCATAGCAAAATATGACTAATGGAATTTTTTAAAAGAAAAATGTTGATAAGTGAATTTTTTTATGAATGACTTTTTTTTTTAAATAAAATAATTGTGACAGATGGCGTCGTTTTGTTTTTTTTTTTTTTTTGTAAAATTGCGAACAATAAAATTTTAAAATAAAAAATGTAAAATAAAATTATTCTATAAAGATTATTAATGATATGTGCGTATATTTTCCGACGGGGTTTAATTTATTTGGGTATGATTTTTTTTAAAAAAATAATTTGACTGCTAAATTTTTAAAATAAAAATTACGACTGAGAAAAATTCTTTATAAAAAATTTTTAATGATATTATTTTTTACACGAAAGTTATAACTGTTATAACTGTGTTACGACTCCCTAAACACTTTAATATTCGTATGTGTAAATTTAGCTCGACTACACCTTTACTATTGCTGTACTAAATTTACACATAATCGACATAGCTGTTTTTAAATATGGAATCATTTCTTTTCTACCAAATCCCCCACTTTGAAAACATGGATCCAAAGATCTAATATTGGTAATTCAATTGTTCACACTTTTATTATTAGCGAACATATTTCTATTTAAATATATTTTGCCTAAATTCTGGATAGCCGCCTAATGTTACACACGTTGAAAACTATTTTACTTGTGTTAATAACAGACATTTTAAAAATAAAAACCAAAGTCTCTGCCTATTTCTAATTAGAAGCAAGGTCACGTGTCTGAAGGTCACGTCACTATTGTGACACTTTTAATTTAAAATTATACGTTTTGTAATTATTACTATATCGAATATAGATTTTTTCATAGTTTACGCTCAAACACGATCTCGCGGCAATCTCCGAATGGGGTCGTGTGAATAGAGTCGATTTCAATGCCCGTTAGATGCAATCTTGCAGGCTTGCGCGGTAGATCTGTGTAAGGAAATGGTGCTGTACCTCTTACTATGGGTGATTTACGTATTAAAGCTCTTGATTTTCTTGGAACTTGGAACTGATGACATTTTTCAGGTTTCGAAAGAAGCTTTCAAGTGCCTCGGTTTTCTAAAACGGTGTAAGAAATACTTCACTCCATCCGATCTTCGTACTGTTTATACCACCTAAATCTGTGCAAAGATGGATTACAACTCTCATCTATGTCTATTTTGGAGTTGCTCGACTGCGTACAGGCAAGGGCGAAGAGGTTCATTGGGTACGGTAGGGTATCCAAATCTATTAATTCCCTATAGCATCGCCGCAATGTAGATTGTACTTCACTGGTTTATCGTTACTAGAATGTTAAAAGCTTTGACAAAATTAGGGAAGTTCGTACATTTTTGCGTTTAAGAACTGGTTACTTTCCATCATCTTAGAAACAATCTGAAATAGTTATGATCCCCAAGCTCGGCAAAGACGTTGCGCAGGTATCATCATACCGTCCAATCAGCTTATTACCTGTTCTCTCTAAAATGTTCGAAAAGTTGATTTTGAAATTATTAGCAGCGCATGTTATTTCAAGAAATATAATCCCAGACTTTTGAAAGTAAGCATTACTGTTCTGCACTATTTATAGACATATCACAAGCATTCGACAAGGTATGGCACGAAGGACTTCTATATAAAATTTTAACATTTCTCCCGTCAAATGTACTTAAAATGTTCGCGAGCTATTTAACAAATAGATCTTTTGTAATAAGGTCGAAAAATACTTATTCATCGAGCAAACAAATTTTAACTGGAGTCCCGCAGGGAAGCATACTCGGGCCATTCCTGTATCTACTGTACACTGCAAATTTGTCCACATGTTCAAACATACACACATCGACATTCGCAGATGATACAGCATTCCTAAGTATTCATAAACAACCAGAATTGGCATCGCAACAACTTCAAACCCGTATAAATGAGTTGGAGAAATGGTTACATAAGTGGAAAATAAATGTTAATGCCACAAAATGCATTTATTTAACTTTCACGTTAAGAAAGAATAATTGTCCAACTATAATAATAAATGGAGCTGGCATCCCAGAGCAGACCCATGTAAGATACTTGGGAATACATCTCGATCGGCGTCTCACTTGGGCACATCACATTGCAGCTAAAATCACACAGTTCAAAATTAAAACCACCCAACGTCTTTGGGTAATTGGGCCACAATCTTCACTTGTCTTGAACCTCAAAGTGCCCCTATACAAAACGTTTTAAAACCTATATGGTCCTATGGAATGCAGCTATGGAGGTCCGCCTCCGCATCAAATGTTGAAAAACTACAAAGAAGACAATCTTGAGAATTATTACGTGTGCTGCCTGGTATATGCGGAATAATAACATCCAAAGGGACCTCAATATTCCTACCATCCGAGAAGAGATTAGAAGTCATGCACAAACTACGTTGCAAAAATCACCAATCATCCCATTCCGCTTGCGAGGAAGGGCGTCTTAAAAGGGTGCAAACTCTTGATTTGGCAAGACAACACTCCTATTGAAAAATGCGTTGAGTACTACAGTGGCAGTACCAACCTTAATCATACATAGATTAAGATTTTAATACATATTGTAAATGTCATACGGACAGATTTAATATTAAAAAAAAAACTCGATTTTCGTTAAAAATGCAGCCATTTGTGGTCGATTGGCCTGTGAATCACACTACGCATTACGGGGAAAATTCGGTTTTTAGCAGAACAGTGCGTATGTGAAATAAACTTACTCCAGAGGTCTTTCCTGCCACTTTCAATGTAGAGAAATTCAAAACCTACTACCTCTTTCCTCCTTCCAATAACCTATATTCCTGGTTCTGGTACAATGCATTGCATGAATAGGGGTCATCTCCTGAGTACTGGTCCAACCGAAACAAAAAATGTATATTTCATCTGCTTGTAACTGTGCTAAACGTAGCTATGATTTTATGAAACTCACTTCACTTCCGGAACGCCCTTTAATTTTTTATATTTGTTGTTATAGCGGCAAGAGCAATATAGCTTCTGGGAAAATGTCAAAAGCTTACCCACTACGATTTTTGGTATAGAGGATTGTGACAAACAGAGAGACGGATATTTAAGCAAAAACAATAGCGTTACGTTTTTATACTTTTGAGTACGGCACCCTAAATTGGATCTTAAATTTATCAAGGCTCCCCATAATTTGCTTGCAGTACCTAAAGCACACAAAGACGTTGCTGTTTAATATTTAAGTTAGATTTAAATCAATAAAAGCAACAGCATAAATCAAAACTAAACACGCGACTAAAACGCCTCCAGAATTATTAAGACACATTTATTTCTTATTATTAAAAATTAACTCAGAGTGTATATTTCTATAAAATTAATAATACTGAATCATAAAATCTAAAATGAAAAATAAATCAACAATAAAAAACAGAAACTGAAACTTAAAGTTGTAAATCAAAGTGGAAAAAATTGAAACAAGCAAAAAAATTGTTTGAAGAATTTGAAAGACGTGTTAAATGTGTTAAATTAATAAAAATGAACAACATTCAATAGAAATATATTTACGTTTTTGTTTTTGTTGCATTCAGCTAAATGCACTGCATTGGAGCACAAATAACGAATACAAAGAAAAGAAGAAAAAAAAACAACATCAAATGCCACAATTATCTTGAAGTGATAAACGGATTCCAGCCAACCATCCATTCACTTGCCTCGAACTTCTAACAGCCACATGAGTACAAGCAAACTAAACAGCAAATATGTTGTCCGTCTGCCCTTTTGTACAAGAGGTTGAAGTCAAACGGATCAACAGTAAATGGAGGAGTGCATTCATTGAATTCACATTATTTGTGAAATTTGCATACCAATGAACAATTTATAGGCAAAATATCAGACACATTCCCTCTACATACATTCATATACATACATACATATGTATGATGTCAATACTCATACCCTCGTAAGTCGTAACGATTTCTATGGACTTGTTCTAGAAAAAAAATATTTAAATATGCTTTTTATTTGTTGGTTTTGTGCGACTTTAATTGATTGATTTTAAAGCAATAGTTGCAACTTGCAGAGCAATAATAAAAAAAATTAAATAAAATAAAAGAATTAAACTAAAATCCATATGACAGTTATTTTTGTTCAATTTCGCTCAAAGATTTTTATGCGAAATTTTCATTTAATTTTTATTTTCTAATTTTAGCACAAATTTATTGGTGGAATGTTTTTTCTTTCAACCGCAAACGTCAACACTTGCCAGCAATAGAGTGTATTTTAAAGTTTAGGCATATCACAGTCAGAATTGCTATACACAGTTATGTATGAGCTTTCCTTATAACATTTATAAAATGTAGAGAAATCTAATTTTTCAGAAATATAATTTTCCTTGTAATTCTTACTCTAAGGTTTTGTCACTTTGCCTGTTTTTTTGTCATAATCTGTGTTCAGTAACCATTCGTTTTAACAAAGTTATTCACCATCCCCATTGTAATGTTCTGTAACCCCGATGAAATTTAAACTTTAGCTAGCACTATCTATAATTCCGGCTAGATACAATCTTAAAATCTCTTATTTAGTAGTCAGGCTCTTGGACAAACTCGTTTGTTCCCTCAACAAATTAATTTCCGCTCCATAATGATTTGAGTCTCACTTGGCCTAAGATTGTCGGCAACTCAGCAGCGGATGTTTGAAGCATAATATTTTACCCCGGAAAAGCTTTCACCATTAGCCGAGCTGTTACAAAATAAAAACGACGCCTTCAGCAACTCATGTACTGCGGTTACACAAAAACAAAATTAACCTTCTAATCGAGCCTAATTTTATTATTCGACTAATCTTTTTTTATAGTACGCCCAGTGTTTCATTATTTAAAACTTGTAACGACACGTTTTCGCTGGTTGCTGGAATAGCTACAGCGTAGGCCAGGGTCGTTGCCATTTTGTTTATCACCTACCTTCTTGGTCCGTGAAAGAAATGACACCAACAACTGTATACACGTTATAAAACTTATCACTGGTTTATTTAGTTACGTCTTACAAAGTAGCAGGTTGATAGTGAACGGTTGGTAATCGTAGTCGAAGAATGGAGAGTTAACTCGCTGAGGCGATGGGCAGCGGCGGTATGGGCAGCAGCGGTACAAGTGGTAGCGGTAAAGGCAGCAGTACCTGGTACCGGTACATGCGGCAGCGGTAAAGACGGCTGCGAGACAGGCAACAGCCGTAAAGGCGTTTGTACCTGGTAGTGGTACTGACGGCTGCGGTAAAGTAAGCGCTACACCTAACAGCAGCGATCGCTGGGGTTCTTTGCCGTGTTGAATAATACTTAGGGAATATAAAATTCCGCAACAGCATCAGTCGCACGGTCAAGCAAACACGGGTAAAAGATAAACTTCTGTGGTATTGGAACTTCCAGCAATTGCAGCTGTACTGTAGATAAGAGGTTATATTGCGGAATATAAAATTCCTTCAAAAGATCTCTTACCGGCAGGCGTGCTGCTTGCTCTCTGCTGATAAGGAGTTATTGCGGAATATAAAATTCATCTTTAAGAGGACCCCCCCCCCCCGGGGATCACATTTATAAGTCTCTATGGATCACACAACCATCTAGACTTGTGTCTTGCGGGGGTAAAAGGGAGACCAGTCCCCTTAGGCTAGCAAGGAGCCAACTGGAAAGTACACCACATTTCCACGGGAATCAGTAAAGCCCCAAAAGGTCTGGGTAAACCGCTGAACTACTTTCATGCTTGGGTTCTGCACGGAAACTGTGAGATTCGATTTACATCCGCACCTGGCCATGAAGCCTTAATCAGATGGTGGATCTAACCACTGCATGATTTGGAACGTCATGCTCGTCCTAGGAAGCCCAAGCTATAATTCTATGCAACAGAAACATTCTAGTTGTAACTTTAATGATTCCAGAGCAGGGCTGCAAATCATCACACCTTGCTAAAGAGTCGGAAACTTTCCAACTCCTGTTCAGAACACATGTCTAGCATGCTCACTGGACTGGATCATTCACTTTGCGTGTCATTATCAGTGAGATGATCCTGGCCACCATAAGAACCATTATAACTGTTATGGGCCGCGAAACCACAACCACGACGATACTCCCATAAAGGGCCAACCTCAATAATCAGTCAGAGAACTATTAAATGTCTAAAGAGACAAATAATGAACTCTGGGGCTTACTGATTGCCGTGGAAATAAAGTGGAGTTTCCAGTTGACTTCCTGCCTGTCTTCAGGGGACTGGGCTCCCTTTTTCCCCTGGTTGCACTGTGTCTAGATAGTGGAATTCTATAAAGAGAGGATTTTGCACGGAAACTGTTAACATAAACTTGGAATTCCTAGTAAGTATGAGTTGTTAATTCGCACTGATTTAGTAACTGCCCGTTGTACATACCTGCTGTCGCTACTAGCAATTTAAATATTTAGTGAGGTCTTCGGACGTGATCACTGTAACGCCTCGTGTGTTACGGATAAAAACAACGAATTTCTTACAAAAATTGTATAGAATGATTTTATGGAGAAATTTCTCCTGGGGGCACATTTATAAGTCTTTATGAATCACACAACCATCTAGACTTGTGTCTTGCGGGGGTAAAAGGGAGCCCAATCCTCTTCAAGGCTAGCTAGGAGCCAACTGAAAACTCCACTATATTTCCACGGGAATCAGTAAAGCCCCCAGAGTTCCGCTAATTGTTTTGTTAGCCTTTTAGCTGTTCTCTCACTGATTATAGAGGTTAGCCCTTCGGGAGTATCGTGGTGGCTGTGTGTTTCGGGGACCTCGTTTGAGTTTGTGGGTCGCATCATTCTCAATGAACACAATGAATGGTCCAGATCCAATGAGTATGAATGCCGTCGTGTTCTTAATTATATTAAGCTTCATGGGTTCTGGACCCATTCGTTGAATAGTCTCCAGCTCTTTAGCAAGGAATAGTGGTTTGCAGCCCTGCTTTGGAACCGCTGAAATTGCAACTGTTGCTAGAATAAGTCCTCGGCTTCCTAGGGCGTGAATGATGCTGCTTTTCATTCACAGTGGTTTGATCACCATCTAATTAAGGCTTACGGCCTTAATTATGCTGAAATTACGGAGAAATTATAAAGCAATTGTAAAAGTACAGCAGACTGTGATACACCACAACCGAAGACATCAACCACACTTGCTTATATATAAAAAAAAACTATCGCATGCATATTTTGTTGTAACGAATCAAAACATATTTAACATAACAAGCGCATGTTTGGACCGTTACAAGCGTTAAAGCATTTTGTTATAAATTCATATAAATTTTTGTTGTTCTCCAAATGTCTGTGCTGTATTCACATACTTGTTATTGTTAGCGCTCTTGTTGTTGTTGCCTTGTTCTGTTTTTGCTGTTGTTGCAGTAGTTTATTATAACGTATTGTTACCGCAACAGAGTAGAGTGTTGTCGCGTCAAGGAATTATGTAAAAGATTTTTTGCAAGGTGCGGCTGCATCAACTTTTATTTTTTAACAATAACACTAAATTCATGTTGATACGTATGTATGTGTGCATGTATGTATGTAGGAATGCAAAACTAATTTACACTTGTTAACTAATGCAAGTTGAAAAAAGCGAGGGTTATACTTTAAGTGTAAGATAAAAAACAATATCTCGTTTAAGCCATTCGAAAAGAAACAGCCCTCCAAAAATACAGAAAATTTTATATTTTTTATATTTTTTAAATTTTTTGCAACTTTTATAGAATATCTTTAGAGACCCTCGCTTGTAGTTAAATTTTAAATTATTTTAATAGGTGTTCGAGTAACAAAAAAACCACATTAATTTGCTATTTTTAATTACATATTTTTTCTTGTATGTAAATTTAAAATATTTAAATGATACGATTTATTGCACTATTATTAATTTAATTGATAAGTTTTTGTTTAAAAAAAACAAAATAATTATAAATAAAGAGGTAAATAAATAAAGACGTACTTTATATAAAAGTACTGTTTAAAAAGAACCAGGCGCTCTAAAATTTTATTTAAAATAGTATTTATTATTAATGCACATTTGTCCGGCAAAAAGCTATCCAGCTGAAGAAAACTAAAAGGAATCAAAATAATTAATATTTTTTAAAGTACTCTGTTACAATTAGCTAGTGGTGCTAACACCACAATTTAAAAGAAAATTAACGTTTATATTACCCTTACGTATACTACACTGTTTGCTTTTGGTTGCAATTCCACTGAATATAAGTGCAACTTCTACCATTTCACAGATAAGCAAAAACATGTTGCAAGAAATATTTTGCTGTTTTAAACATGAAGCCAGAAACATTTCGTGTCTTTTTATAAGTAAAGGGTTTTTCAACAAAAAGTTTGTTTTCTTAAACAAAATAAAATAAAAAATTTAAATTAACATCATTCAAATTTCTATTGTATTACAAAGAGAAAAGTTCGGCAATTATGAATGAAAAATGATATCTGGAAAATATCCCTCACGACCACGTTGGCCGATGTTGATTCTTTTTAATCATTTTTTGGCAATATGGCGGTCCCATTTCGTTAATCACATCACGGATTTTGAGGTTTAAGGCTGAAATCGATACGATTGGCTCCGTATAGAATCTGTCTTTAACGTAGCCCCACAAAAATAATCACACGATCTAGCTGGCTACTTTAGGTGCCTCTGTAGGCTAGTAGGTAGTGTACTAGCTTGTGAATATGGGGGTTGTGGGTTCAATTCCCAACGAAGGCCTTGGTTTTTTTTCACTACAAATAAAAATTGACTGTCGGTGGGGCTGCTCAGCGATTAAGGCATAGTCACTGGTAGCTGTGCTGTCTTATTATACGGCAGTTCATTTCCGACTATCCTTCTACTTTCACCACTTGTTTCATCTCTTCTCTATCCCTTTCCTAAAGAATGTAGCACGGTACTTGACTAAATAGGCATTGTTGCTGAAGTGCTACTTCTCCAAAAAAAACTTAACTGCTGCCTGTCGTGAAATTATGCGATCAGGAAATTTGGTTTGCAATAAATTGATCATTTCATTGGCGTGTGGCACCGTCCTGTTGAAAACACATGTGAGTGATAGCCATGTTATTAATAATAGCCAAAAATTTAGTTGCTAACATCTCGCGGTAGCGTGATCCATTGATCGTTATTGCATTTCCAGCCTCATCTTCAAAAAAAAAAAAAAAAAACGGCAAAATCACGCCTCTAGTTCAGATATCGCATTATACAGTGACTGATTTAGTATACAAATTCTTCTCAATAATCGCTCTGGGATTTTCAGAAGGCCTAATACGGCAGTTTTGCTTGTTGACATACCCTGTCCAGTGAAAATGGGCTTCGTCTAAAAAAAAATTTTTTTCAGGAAAACCAGCCGGTTGTTCCTGCATGCATTGAACGAATTTACGGCGATGTGATTGGCCGGTCGACTTTAATTCCTGCATCAGTTGAATTTTAAAAGGCTTTAAAGTTAAATCTTTACGCAAAATTCGCCATGTGCTGGCTTCGAATAACCCCGATTGTTGAGAACGTCGAGGAATTGTCAAATTTGCATCTACGTCAACACTGTAGCTTACGGCTGCAATGTTTTCTGTAGAACGACCTGGGTTAACACGCTTTGGTGTTTGCACATTTTGTATCGAGCCTGTCAACTCAAATTTAACGGCCAATTTTTTAATAGCGGATTTAGAAGGACGATGATTATGTTGTCCGAAAATATCGCGAATTTTACGAAACGTAACTTTAACAGAACCATCACTTTTATAGCGGATTTTAATTATTTTAATGCGATTTCCATGTGAAATTGAATTCAATGCCAATGCATCTACTACGTATACGTCCAAAAATTAAATGTCAATTCTTCTTGGTATTGCGACAATTGAAAAACAAACTTCTTATTGAAAAAGCCGAAGTACTTCGTACCAGTGTAATATGGTTAGACTTATTTCCAGCTAATTTCCTACGAATTTCTAATTCTAGAAAAATTTACGTTATGCAAAGCAATATTTTAGAATAAAATTATGCTGTAGACCATAATTTTTTTTCATGCTTTAAAATAATTTTTGCCGTTAATCATAATTATAATTTAAAAAAGAATTATTTTGAAAGATTAATTGATTTTATTTTAAAAAATGCCTTTAGAAAAGTGAAATTTCTTTTTCATTTTTTTTTAAAAGCTCCTTTTTTAATGTATATTTTTGCAAAGGAATGTGAAAATGATGTTATGGAGAGTATTTATTAAAAAGGTACTTTTTGAAAGTATTTCATTTGGTACTAAATTTTTAAAGAAGGTACTTTTTTAAAGAAACAGTGACTCTTTTAAATATTAAGTTTAGATACAACTACATTTAGAAAAGATTAAATCTAAAAAGCATGATTTGTTTTTGAATTACTTTTTGGAATAGGTACTTTTGTAAAAATAGTACCTATTTGCCTTAAATATATATATTTAATGTAATGCATTTTTAGTAATAATATTTTTTGTGAAATAATGCTTTGCATATATTTTTTGAGTATATTTTTATGTAAATAAAAAAGGTACTTTTTTTAAAGTACCTTTTAAGAAGATAAAGCTTGCGTGATAACGATTTTTTAAATGATTATTTAATGTTGGTTTTATAAAATGAAATTCTACACAAACACGAATTTTTTTTTCGAGTAAGCTGTTCTTATAAAGGGTTATAACGGAAGGGAAAGTGTTTCTAAAACTTAAGTTGTTTTAAGGCAGCTTAAAAAAGCTCACTGCAAATTAAGAAGCAGGTTAAAATATAAAAATTTCTTTTTAGGACGGTATATTTTTAAAATAGCACTTTTTTAAAGAAAATTTATTTAAAAAAAAGAATAACTCCGCCGCATTGGTGCCCTGCGTTAAAACGTTTTGAAAAGCTTTTGGTACCATTTCGAAATTCATAATTTTACTGCGGCTTAAGTTCGGGTACTTAAATATTATTCTAATTTCCAAATTTTATTAAGCAAGACGATTTATTTAAAATTTTTAATTTTTATATTTTTGTGTTTAAAAATTAAAAACTTTTATTTTAATTAAACTTAAAAAAAATATTCAAATGATTTTGTAGAAATACGGTGACAATTTTGTTTCTTTATTAAATAAAATTTTAACAATTCCATACACTTACCAATTGTCATATATGTTGTAAATAGCATTTCACTTGATCAGGCTTAACAAAATATGATGATAATAATGATTGTTGGAGTTATCTTTCTAAAGCTTTTTGATAAATTTGTTGTTGGCGTTTTTTAAATGATTTTTATATGTTTAATGATGTTTTATTAAATGGAAGATTATCGTCGTCAGATTTGCTAATTTAACAACAAATAGGCACATTTATTGCATTTCAGTTGCATTTTTAGATTATTTTGTTTTTCTTAATATTTTCTTTATAAAAAATACTAAAAAAAATATTACAATTATAAATAAACTTTTTTCATTATGCAAATAAAACACAATTTTAGTCACTTTTTACCTGCGTTTACACTTATCTTAAATGATTTAAATATACAAAAAATATTTCAATTAATTATTTTTTATAATATATTTCACTTTATTTTATTTATAGATTCACAAAAACAAATTCTAAAGCAGGATTGGAATATCCTTTCAAAGAAGACATAAATTACTTTTGCTGCAGGTTTAAAAAATGAATAAAAATAGAATAAATGTTCTTTTTTTTATATTAAGAGTTCAAAAAACGAAAATTGAAAATATCTTTCTGTGGAATTTACATCCTCAGGAGTCCATTTGTTGGTCAAATGGTTCACACCCTTTTTTGGTTTATAAAATTTACTATTGCCCCCTTTTGGGCAAAGGTCAAATTCAGTCTAAAAAAAGCTACACAAACGCCCTGCATGCTACATTAGAATTTTGGGCGATCTTGCTTCACAAAATCCCAAAAAAATTTCCTAGACTTTCAAAATATCCATTCGGCCCTCTGGAGTCCTCTAATATATTTTAGTCTTTCCCATTTGCTTGGTTTCGCCAATGAATCAACACCTTGATTTTAATGAAAGTCCTTTAGTACTGCTAAAAGGTAAAGGGTTTTTCAACCAGAAGTTTGTTTTATAAAACAAAATTAAACAAAACATTTAGATTAAAATGATTCAAATTTTTATTGTATTAGGAAGAGAAAACTACGGCAATTATGAATTAAAAATTATATCTGACAAATGTCCACCACGACCACGCTGACAGATGTCGATTCTTTCACCAAAGCTTTTAATCGCTTTTTGATAAAATGGCGGTCCTATTTCGTTACTCACATAACGGATTTGGATTCTTTCTTTAACGTAGCCCCACAAAAAATATTTCAGTGGTGTTAAATCACGCGATCTGGCTGGCCACTTAACTGCTGATTGTCGTGAAATTATGGGATTGGGAAGTTTGGTTTGCAATAAATTTATCGTTTCATTGGCCGTGTGATATGTGGGACGGTCCTGTTAAAATCGCATGCCAGTGATATCCACTTCGTTAATAAAAGGCCAAAACTGAGTTTTTAGCATCTCGCGATAGCCTTTTCCCAGGGGTATATTAATATGTCATAATGGAATCTCACCATTAAGACATGTATTAACCGGGGTTAAAAGGGATTCCCGTCTCCTAAAGGCTAACAGGAGCCAACTGGACATCTTCCACTTTATTTCCACGGGAATTAGTAATCCCCAGCATTTAGCTTTTGCTGTTCTCTGTCTGATTATTAAGGTTGTCTCCTTGGGGAGTATCGTGGTGGTTGCGGTTTCGCAGGCTCTCAAGAAATTTATTTAAAGGCCAGAATCATCTCACTTTTCACCAAGAACACAGGTTGAATGATCAGGATCATGTGGTCTGGACCAGGAGTTGGATAGTCTCAACTTTTTCAGCAAGGAGTGGGGGTGGCGAACCTGCTCCGAACTCAGGAAACTGCAATTAGGAATGAGCTGTTGGATAGAGATATCCGTCGGCTTCCTAAGATGTAGGTGCACGCTTCATATCACCCAAGTGGTTTGATCCACCATCATGTTATGGCCACATGGTTAGGAAACGATGTAATTCTTATCACGTATCTCGCGATATCGGTAAAAATTGCACAATCACGCCTTCAAACCACATAGCCACCATACAGTGGCATGTCGCTCTAGGATTATCAAAAGCCCAAATGCGGTAATTTTGCTTGGTTGTCAATAATAGGCAAGAATTGAGTTGTTACCATCTCGCAATAGCGTTATCCATTGACCGTTATCACATTTCCAGCCTCATCTTCGAAGGAAAATGGCCCAATTAAGCCTCCAGGCTACGTAGCGCACAATACGGTGACACGTTGAGCAGACAAAGGCTTCTCAATAATATCTTTAGGATTTTTGGAAGCCCAAATGCGGCAATTTTGCTTGTTGACATACCCTGCCAAGTGAAAATGGGCTTCGTCTAAAACAAATTATTTTTCTGAAAATCCAGCAGTATTTTTCGGCGATGTGATTGGTCGGTCGGCTTCAATTTCTGTGGTAGTTTTGGATACACTAATTGTTGAGAACGTCGAGGAATTGACAAATTTTATTTCCTACAGCACATCCCCCCAGGGGCATATAAATATGGTCTTTATAGAATATTTCACTATCTAGACTCAGTGCAACTGTTGAAAAAGGGCGCCCAGTCCCCTGAAGTCAGACAGGGAGACAACTGGAAGCTCTACTTTATTTCCACGGGGATCAGTGAGCCGCAGAGTTCATTATTTGTCTCTTAAGACTTATAATAGTTCTCTGACTGATTATTGAGGATGGCCCCTATATGGGAGTAACGTGGTGGTTGTGGTTTTGCGGCCCCATAAGGGATTTATGAAAATTATGGTGACCAGGATCATTTCACTGATAATGACACGCAAAGTGAATGATCCAGTCCAGTGAGCATGCTTGACATGTGTTCTGGACAGCAGTTAGAAACTTTCCGACTCTTTAGCAAGGTGTGATGGTTTGCAGCCCTGTCCTGGAATCATTAAAGTTGCAACTAGGTAGTTCTGTTGCTTATAATTATGCCTTCGGTCATCTAGGACACATGTATGACGTTCCAAATTATACTATAGTGGTTTGTCCACCATCTGATTAAGGCTACATAGCCAGGTGCGCATGTAAAACAAATCACACTCTCCTCCAGCACACACTATAAGTCTTTATCAACCACACAACCATCTAGACTTGTGTCTTGCGGGGGTAAAGGGTCCCCTTAGGCTAGTAGGTGCCAACTGAAAATCCATTATACTTCCACGGGAATCAGTAAGTAAGTAAGAGTGCCGCTAATTGTCTCTTTTTACTTTTACTTATTCTCTGATTGATTATTGAGATAGGCCCTTCGGGAGTGTCGTGGTGGCTGTGTGTTTCGAGGCCCTCGTTTGAGTTTGTGGGTCGGATCATTCAAAAATGAACACAATGAATGGTCCAGGTCCAGTGAGTATGAATGCCGTCGTGTTCTTAATTATATTAAGCTTCATAAGTTCTGGACCAGGAGCTGGATACTCTTCAGCAAGGAGTAGTGGTTTACAACTTTGCTTTGGAACCACTGAAATTGCAACTAGGGATGACCTGTTGCTAGAATTAGTCCTCGACTTCCTAGAGCGTGAATGACGTTGCTTTTCATTCCCAGTGGTTTGACCACCATCTGATTGCGACTTACGGCCAGGCCCAGATGTAAATCTTATCACGTAATTTCCTTCAACACTGTGAATCATGACTTCAATAATTTCAGTTGAACGATCCGGTCGAACATGCCTTAATGTTCGTACATTTTGTATCGAGCCTGTCAACTCAAATTTAACGGCCAATTTTTTAATAGCGGTCGCAGAAGGACGTTTTTGTTGTCCGAAAATATTACGAATTTTACGAAATGTTATTTTAACAGTATCACCATTTTCATAGTGGATTTTAATTGCTTTTAAGCGAAGGAAAATTGCAAAATTGAAAAATCATTGTAACAATTGCCAATACACGAGTATGAACGGCAGAAATCTAAATGTGAAAACTATCATGTTGTTGGTTTTGTGATATTTAAAAAACAAACTTCTTATTGAAAAACCGGTTATTTATACAACAATTCCCTGAAAATCATACTATGCCCACTGAAGTAAATTTCTTCCTCCAGTAGTCTTTAAAGCATAAAAACTTTAAAGCATAAAAACTATGAGCTCAACATTGCTGACCCTGCTAGCCTCCATTGCCCAGTGCGCAAGTTGTTTCTGCTGCATCTACTGAAGATCTCCGAAACATTGGCTATCTAAAGTATATTTTTTGAGTTTCATTGGCTGTTCCGTGAGGCCTATAGGTCGCACTGTGCTATCCTTAGAAGTCCTACTTTACCCCTCCATTTATGATTTATGAGTTTAAATATGGGGACCAAGAATTATATTAAAACCGAAAACGGTGTTCTAAAAAATCTTCACATTATTTTATAGCAGGCTATTCAAGATAGTATTATCCATTAATCTTAAAATAATTAAAAATATCTAAATGATAATACTTTTAGATGTGATCATACTCATCACATAAATTTTGTGTGCAATGAAAACTGCAGAGACTCGCATTTATTTTAAAGAATTTCATCTTCAACTTTTACACAACAACTGAACGTCATCATTTATTTCGACTTAAAAATAAATTTTTAAAAAAACAAACAAAAATCATTAATATTCATAGTCGAATAAACACAATTCGAATTGAAAAAAAATGAAACAAACAAAAAAAAATTTAATTAAAATAAGAAACATCGAGTAAATTGTATATTTGCGGGCCGTTATGCATGTCATTGTGGCATTTCCGTTCCATAAATTAGCAACTATTTGCAAAAATCAACAAAAACAAAATAGCTACATCTTATGTGCGTGTGTGTGTGTGTGTGTGTGTATGTGTGGATATGTATTTTGAGCAATTTTTTCTAGTATTTATTTATTTATAAGTTTTAATTTATTCAAAGTTCAAGTGAATATTAAAACAAACAAAAAAATTAAAACAAAAACAAAAAAATGAAAACATATTTATTTATAATTAGAGCAAATAAAATTGTTATTTTTTTTTTGGTTTTTTGCATTTTACGAACCACCACAAAATAAATATAAAGAGGAGTCGCGCCGAAAACTAAGAGTTTGTGTGGCAAGTGCTATAATGTTATTTTACGATGTGTAGCATGAATTTAATGTGGCATGTTCTTAAACGGCAACAGATGGAAAGGTGTTGATTGTTACATTCAACACATGCTGCATATGTACGAACAGTTTTATGAGAAGTTAACTGAATTATGATTTCTGAAATGAATGCGCAGCGCATGCATTTTAAAATTTTTGGATTTTTCTTTTATGTGAAGAAAAGTGTTGGTAATTAATAATTTGCTTTTCATCTAGAGGTCTTAAAATATTTCATATGTTCACAGTAATTGACAAAGTGATGAAACTATTTGTAGAAAAAATTGCTTAATATTGTCGCGGGAACAGTTGTTCTGTCGATAGTTTTTTTTTTTGGAAAAATAAATTTGAAAATATTAAACTGCTAAATTATTTAAAGGAAAATTTATAAAGAAGCTATTTTGTAATCTCGTTTAATATTTCTTTAAAAATATATACAAATAAATATACATGTGTCGAAAAACACTATCTTAATTAAAAGTAATCTGTTATCACATGCAAAAAAAAGCAATAATGGATTAACACTGTGACGACCAAAAGTCGGCAGGCTTGTTTTTGGATCACATAGCAATTAAATCACTAGCAATTAGACTCTATATAAAAGGTGTTTTTTAAGCTAGATAGAACTTTAAATTGTAAAAAGTAACACAAAAAATGAAATTTTGATGAAACATTTTTTTTATTTGTTTCAGTATACTCTGACAAATCATCATGAATAGACTCTCGCTTGAACAACGCTACGAAATTATCCAAATTTACTTTGAAAATCAGTCATTTTTATGGCGTACATAATCGTGCATCTGAACAAGCCATTCGTCGAACTGTCGATAGATTTCGTACCACATACTCTCTAGAGGATGCAATAACACCAACACGTCGAAGGAATGTGCGTACTGAAGAGAATATCGCCGCTGTAAACGAAAGTGTGGAAGAAGATCCAAATTTATCAATTCGTCGTCGGTCGCAGGAATTGGGGCTCTGTCCGGCCACTACGTGGAAAATTTTGCGCAAAGATCTCGGCCTACACCCGTATAAGATCCAGCTGGTGCAGGAATTGAAGCCACGAGACCAATATATGCGTCGTTCTTTCGCCGATTGGGCTCTAGAGCAGTTGGCAACTGACCCGTTGTTTTATCGCAAAATTGTGTTCAGCGATGAGGCGCATTTTTGGCTTAACGGGTTTGTTAATAAGCAAAATTGCCGCATATGGAGTGAGACTAATCCACAACAGACCCTACAGACTCCATTACATCCAGAAAAATGCACCGTTTGGTGCGGTTTTCACGCTGGTGGCATCATCGGACCTTATTTCTTCAAAAATGAGGCCGGAGCTCGCGTTACGGTCAATAGAGATCGTTACCGCACCATGATCAATGATTTTTTGTTTGAAAATATGGATGACATTGATCCGGACGAGATATGGTTTCAACAGGATGGCGCTACGTGCCATACAGCGAACGCAACCATCGACTTATTGAAATCAAAATTTGGCAATAAGTTGATTTCGAGAAATGGACCTGTCAATTGGCCTCCAAGGTCGTGCGATTTGACACCACTCGACTATTTCCTGTGGGGCTACGTGAAGTCACTGGTTTATGCTGATAAACCAGCAACAATTGACGCCTTGGAGGACCGAAATCATTTTCAAATGTTAATGTCACGTATTGATCCTTCGAATAAAAAAGAAATTTTGATTACAATTTTATTTTTTGTGTTATTTTTAACAATTTCAAGTTCTATCGGGCTTAAAAAACACCCTATATATATTTTTAAAATTTTTTAATTTTTTTACTGAATTTCATAAATTTTTACATATTTTACAGTTCTGAATATTTATTGTTTAATGAATTTCATAATTTTCTTAAAAGAGAACATTATTATTATTGACTTCTCATTTTATATAATTCATAATTATATTTTATAATTACATTTATTATTTGTTAATGAAATATTTGAAATTGTAATAGCCGGTAAGAAGCGCCACCTACAAACATCCGTAAGGAAAACATACCATTAACCACAACCCTAAACAGCAAGCAGATCTCGTTTAGTGGTATGGGTGTGTATGTGTGCCTGGCAGAAACATATAAAAGCGAGATAATTACGTTTTTGAGGAGAGTTGGCCACGGGCAAGCAACCGGGCAAGGCTTCTTTTAAGTGAGTTAGAATTTTATTCAACTTAATTAAAATAGTGTTGCGAATAGGTACAGCTCAGAATTTTATTCGACTTTGAATTAATTGAGTATAGCTCAGGTCTACGGCCAAGCAAGTTCTGTCGCTGCTTCACCTGGCCAACATTTTATTCGCTCAGGTGACTGAGGCCAGAGCAAGGCCGCGCTTCGTTCAGCAAAGCCAGAATTTTATTCGCCCCAGCTGAACAAGACGTGAAAGGGTTGTTTTAGAATCTTATTCGTGACAAGTCAAAAATTGGTGGACAGGCAAACTGTTCTGCTCAGACTGGACCAGAATTTTATTCGCTCCAGTGTGAGAAGCAGTAGGCTAACCGGCGGAGAGTGGAGACGAAAACTCTTGAGGGCCACGAAGCGGTTGATCGTCGTTGGCGTGCTCAGTAGTAGTATAATTTTAACTTAATTTAAGAGTGAATTATAATAAAAATCGTTAATAAGACAAAAGTGAAACAAATTTTTTTTTGTAACGATCCCTATACGCCGTAGCTGTATCCAAGCATAATGCGAGAACGTGTCGTTGCGACACATAAGATAACTTAAACTATTCAATTAAATTATTTGATCTATAATATAAAAATGAAACGCTAAGTTTGTTGCTAAGCGCAAATCTCGAGAACAGCTAAACCGATTTTGTTATTCCTTGAAATACGAGAATGGTTCTAACGGGAAGAAAACTTCAAAAAATTGCCAACTATAAAAACAAAACTTTTTTATACACCCATATAAAAGACACGTAAAAGTATACTTGACTTGTGGATGAAGCACAATGATAATATATGTGACGACATTTTATTTAATATGCGCAATAAAACAGGGAATTTGAATTTCCAAATAAGTGACGAAATTTACTATCAGGCATTGATTTCCATTGATGATATGTGCTTAACGATATCAAACAAACCATTATGTTAATTGGGAATAGAAGCGCAAAATCGCCCAATGCACGATGCTTTTGATCAAGAGATAGAACGTGAAAAACCGTATGATCTCAATGCTTTAAAAGAATCGATTAAAATAAATCTTCCACTTTTGAATAAAGAACAAAAGTTTGTATTTATGAAAGCAAATGATGATTTATTTGGGTACGGTTTTACATCGACCCTCGTCAAATTTAGTTTCTGAACAAACCGGTTTCGGCTATTTGCCATCTTCGGTGTTCTCTTTATACTAGCTGCGTTTTATTGTCAGCTGTGTTAATATAGTTCGTCTTGTTCGTGTTTCTCTTCGTGTTATTCCATTCGTCACTTTCTCTCTCTTTGTCTGTATCTCTCTCTCTCCTTTTCTGTTTATTCGTTCCTATCTAATTTGTCTCTTCCTTCTCATCCGTCTCCCTCCTACCCAAATCCCCTCCACGACCATGTCCGTTATCCGTTTGTGTTTATGTGTGATGTTTTATTTCTTGGACGCTCCTGGTGGTACAGGAAAAAAACTTTTTTGATCACTTTAATATTGGCAATGATTCGCTCAAAAAATTAAATTGCTCTAGCTGTTGCTTTGTCAGGCATTGCAGCAACTTGGGTAGAAGGCGGTCGAACAGCCTGCTCATCCCTAAAATTGCCATTAAATACGCAAGGCAACGAAACTCCAACCTGCAACATTTCCAAGGTTTTGCAGCAATGTAAACTAATATTATGGGATGAATGCACGATGGCGCATAAAAAATCTCCTGAAGCTTTAGATAAGGCTTTAAAAGATCTACGAAACAATCAAAACCAATTTGGTGGCTCAATGATTTTCTCCAAACATTGCCAGTGGTTCTACATTCAACGCAAGCTGATGAACTGAATGCATATTTAAAGTCCTCCAAATTGTGGAAACACGTCAAGGTATTAGATTTAAGCAAGAATATGCGTGTTAGGTTGCAAAATGATCTATCTGGAGACTTATTCTCTAAACAACTCATTGATATTAATAATGGCAAATTTCCTATAGACTGGCTGCTGACTGGGTGCATCAACTTGCCTGATAGTTTTTGTTAGTTAAAGCAATAAATAAATTCATTAATTAAGAGTTTTCAAATGTTGCTGACAATTACTGACAATTATTCCATGATTGGTTAAGCGAAATTAAATGAATTAAATTTTAAAATTCAAGATGGCATTCCTGGCGAAATGACAACATGTGATATGGCAACTAATGAATATGATGTCATGAACTATCCAACGGAATTTTTAAACTCACTTGATTTGCCGGGATTACCGCCTCACAATCTTCAATTAAAAGTTGGACCTGTGATTATAATGTTGCGAAATATTAACCAACCGAAACTTTGTAACGGCACACGATTAGCGATAAAAAATTAATAAATAACGTAATAGAAGCAATCATTTTGAAAGGAATCATTTTGATACCCCGCATCCCAATAATTCCGACTGACATACCATTCGAGTTTAAAAGACTATAGTTTCCAGTACGCCTTGCCTCCGCATTAACTATAAACAAATCAAGACAGAGGCAGTCATTAGGTGTTTATGGTATTAGTCTTGAAAACACATGTTTCTTTAATGGCCAATTGTATGTTACCTGTTCCCGTGTCGGGAAACGATACGGCGATATGAAGCTTGCCGGGACTGCTAGTTAATAATTAAAATGCATTTATTAATTTAGTTAAAATCAATGAATAAAATTATCGTATTAATTTTAATCGATTAAAATTTCTTCAAAACCACAATTTTAATTAATTCAATCGATTGATAATTCTTTTAAGTAAATTTTACAAAAGATGAAGGACTAATGGCTGAAGATTATAAAAAAACTTTCAGCTAAATGAATAAGTTATTTATTATTCCACTCCATAAGTACAATTTGGAGTTATCGATAATAAATGGGTTAATTTAAAGCAATTATCCGAAAAATAAAATGTCTATGAATTAATCACAATAAATCTTAAAGCTGTTAATATACAGTCCTAGTGAATAGTCGCTTATATTAACTGTTTTACGAAAAAGTTTAAGGCATCCGCACCCAAGATTTAAATCAAAATCAATTTTCTTTAATAGTCCTGGTAAATAGTCGGTTATATTAACTGCATCACGAAAAATTTTAGGGAATCCATATGCAAGATTTGTTAACTATTTTACGAAACTCATCATGATTTCTGGCTGAATGTAAAAGAGCCCTAATTGTTCTTAACCCTGTCCATTTTTTTTCTATTTCTCAGCCAGAAAATTTGTTTCCCTCCCATGTCTCGATGCCCTTCTATTCTTCCTTCTAGTATAAGTTGTAGAAATTCATATTATTCACCTCTCATAATATGTCGAAAGTAGGTAGTTTTTCTTCGTTTAATGCTTGACAGTAATACTCTATCGCTGTTCATTCTTCTTAGCACTTCAGTATTTGATAGTCTGTCCACCTCACGGTATTCTGAGCAATCTTCGGTAACACTGTATTTGGAATGCTTCAAGTCTACACTCACAAATCTAATTCAAAGGTTAAGATTAATTTCTTGGCTTGCAAGGATTTTCTTATATTTGCTGTATGTGGTCCTAACCATTACAATCCTTCTCTTAATTTCAACATCAGGGTCCCAATTTTCGTGCAATACACACTCGAGATATAACAAATTTTTGACTCTTTCTATCTTTTGGTTGAAAATGCATAGACTTGCGTCTGGATATGGTGTATTTGTAAATCAGTCATGTTGTTTGCCAGAATAGTAGGGTCATCAGCCTAGCAAATATTGTTTATAAATTGAAAATTTACTTTGATTCTTGCTTTAATATCACTAATGGATTCTTGAAATATTACTTCCGAATATAAGGTGAAAAGCAGAGGAGATAGGATACAACCCTGATGCACACCTCTTTTTATAGGAATATAATCTGTGTTCATTTCATTAGTTCGAACATCTGCTACTTGCTCCCAGTACAGATATCTAATTCGTCTTACATTCTTATCATCAATATCTAATTGTCTCAATATATTGATCATCTTGCCGTGCTTTACTCTGTCAAATGCTTTTTCATAGTCAACAAATCATAAGAATACATCTTTCTAGACGTCGTGACAATTCTGAAGAAGAATCTGTATGGAAAACAGTGCTTCTCTAGTGCTAAGAGCCTCCCCGAAGACAAATTGAGTTCGACCAATATTTTTTTCATATTTTTTATGCAATGGTTGGTGAATAACTTTCAAGAATATTTTTAAGATGTGGTCCTGGCATTAAATTATATATTAATCGTTAGTAAATATTTATTTTTTACTTAAAAAATTATGCGATTAATCAATAAAGTCGCATATATGCGATTAATCTAACTCATAATTATTATAATATTTATTCGACTAATGTTAATCGAATAATCGAATAAAAAATTTCCAAACTATATTCCTCTCTAAGTCAGTAATATTAAACTTACTTATATTTAAGCTTCAAACAATTTTTCCAAAAAATAGATTAATGCCCGCAGATTATAAAAAAATATAATGTTTAATAATTTATGCGATAATTTTTCCATATATGTATGCACATTTTAATATTCTATTTATTTACAAATGCACTTATTTAAAACAAAGATTCAGAAATAAAAATATAACCTCTTTAGCTATTAATTAAATATGTAGATAGCCCTTTGTAAGCATACTAAAGAATATTATAATATTGAAAGCATTATTAATAAAGTAAAAAAACTTGTAGATATTAAAACTTTTGTACAATTTACGAGTATATTCAAAGAAGCCAGAATTAAATTTTTTATTAACATTAAAAATTTATTCGACTAATTTTATTCGAATAATCGCATACAATTTTTTTTCGATTTCATAATTTTTTATTTAATCAGTTGATAACTCTTTTCTAAAATGTAATGTTTTCACTTGATGTAATAACAAATAAACATAATTCAATTATTTTTGATTTATATAGAAAAAAGGTGTTAAAGTGATTTCAATATACTAAATTCCAATTGAAATAAGCACCCTCAAAGCCTGTCAATTTATTCCCTTAATAAATTTATGCATGAGTTCTCTAACGTGTCACAAACAATTTGTAGCTGACAAACTGCTTTACAAAGTGAAGATTTTCGTGCCATAATTTGTCGTTCGTAAATTCATACAGGAAAGTTATTAGCAGAAAAACAAAAGCGCGTTTAAAAGCCATCAATCATATTGAAATTAAAGCTAAATAAGTCATATAAAACTAAATAAAATGTATGCACAATAGTTTTGCTAAATATTTTTAACAAATCAAAATCAAATGGAAATAACTGTTCAGCGATAATTAATTTAAGTTTTATGGTTTTTAATTTTCCTTTAGAGGACACAAATACAACGGAAACAAATACGGATGTGTCGTGCTTAAGTTTTAAAAGAATATAATTAAGCATTAAAGTAAACTACTGGGAAACTAAGAACAACAAATTTCTACTTACAAACTGCATAGAAATTTTATACATGCAAACAACAACAATTTGATATGCTGTTTCTTAACTACATGGTTTTCTGAGAAATCATATGAACGCAAGACAAAAACAATTATTTTCAAATAAATTCCAGGAAGAAATTTTATCAGCATAAAAACAAAAACAAAAATACACACAGACATATAGGTGCCTATACATTGAATGTATAACATACAACAACAAAATGTTATACAAAGGGAGTAGAAGATTCTTAATTTTTCTAGACTTCTAGTGGACTTATATAAAAAGGCAGCGTCTGAGTGGATAATAAAGTGAAAATGAAGCTTGTGAAGTAAAGACGTACATCTTAAGTAAATTGTTCTGTAGTGTCAACTTGGTGTGTAACTAAAATAAATAAATTTGTAATTAATTTAAAAACTCTAAAATCTAGTGTTATTTATTTTGCAATAAAGAACTCACAACAAAACATTTATAGAAGTTATAAACGTAACAATATTTTACCCCTTTAAATAATTCCATACATTTTTAAACAGATTTTTGGCGTACTCCTGCTGCATGATGATGGTAACTTGTTGCAGCAGCACTACAGGTTTCAATAATATTTTCTTTATTTATTTTTAAAGCAGTTAAGCATATAAAATTTAATGAAAATAAAAAATAAAACACACACTCACATAGTTGGAAATTGTAAACACGTATATTGCATTTATTGTTTTGATAACGATCTTTTCTCTTCATTTTTCAATTCAATAGAAACGTGTTTAGAAATCTTTTTTTGTTTTTGGATTGCAAACTTATATAAAGAAAGAACAACAACATTTGCGCAAAAAAAACAAAAAAAAAACGGTTAACACGAAAAAAATGTGAATTTATTATGACCACGGTTAACCGCAACTGAATGCGTAATTAATTATGATAATCACAATTAAAACCGCAAACGATACAGTAATAAACTTGTTAAAGATTATGGTCGATGGTAGCATAGAATAAAGAAACTTCATAAAAAAAAACAAAATTAAAGCAATTAAAATTTAATTAACATTTCGACAATTAAATCGATAAAATAAAAGACGGCATAAGTCTTTTCCCTTTTCCATTCTATCTTCAAGGGTCTTTTGCTACAGGTATTTAATAGCTGCAGAGCCCGTCAAGGTGATGAAAGCAGTTACTAGTTGTGAACTGCATACGACACTCTATTTTATGTTGAGTCCATCTTTAAGGGCCTTTTGATGGCGGTTTATAATAGCCGCAGAGCCCGCCAAGGTGATGATAGCAGTTATAAGTTGTGAACTGCAGGCGACACTCATTTCTTGAGAAACGAACACGCAAAAAGACGGCTCTCATACTTTCAAATAAATAAAAAAAAAATAATAAGAAAATTAGACAGAAATAAATTTTTTACAAGATTAAATCGAACAAACTAACACGTTTCTATTCCATTCAAAGAAATGGGAAAGCAGACCACGATGTAAATTAGAAAAAAAAATTGGTACAAGATGGAATTGCATACGAAGATCTCCTGAAATGCAGATGTCTAATTTTTCTTCTACAGGAAATACTTATACGATAGAATAATTTTTTGCGAGATCACATCGTGTCTGCTATCTAAACGCCAGTTCGTTATTTATACAACCAGTCTTGGGAACTCTTTGCCATAAAAAATTCAGAAACTTGGCAACTTTTGTTTGTTTAAAATTATTTTCCTAAACAATATTTTTTATTTAATTATTATTTAATTTTTATCTTGCTGACTCTATTAACCATGGAAATATGTTATTTATTATATAGTGTTACCACCATAGAAATTTGTTTCATTCGAGTTTCTTTATGTTATAATTAGTTTTATTTGTGTTAGGTTGTAACGGTGAAAGCCGTACCTCGTTTTCACCTACACGATATTACTACTTCATTACTACTTTATCATTATTTATTTTTAATTTAAAATGAATTAATATTACTACTATACTTATTGTTATTCTTATTATTATTATTATTGTTATTATTCTTTTTATTATTATTAATAATTATTATTATTATTATTATTATTATTATTATTATTATTATTATTACACGATGTTACTATTCAAATTGAATTAATTCTTTAATTTAAGACAAATTTCTAGTATATCTGATTTATGATTTATATTACATTATATTTATTTATGAAGTATAAAATAAGATTTAAATTAACGGTCGGGAACGTCGGAGCGCCACCTGTGAGTCAGCAACAAACAGATCATAAGTGCAGTCAGCTGTTATGCAGACCAAACCTCACAGCTGATAGCTATCAACCAACTATAACAAATAATGTGTGTGTGTTTGTGTATGAATGTGTGTACCCACGCACAAATATATAAGGCAGAACATTCTATAAAACTGGATCAATTGGCAAGAAGATCGTCTGCAGATCAATCGGCAAGCAGATCACCTGCAAATAAGAAGTCTTTTGGAGGAGTTTTATACTTCGCAATAATTTCTTATCAGCAGATAGCAAGTAGTAGTAGTAGGTAAGAAGCGTTTTGGAGAAATTTCATATTCCGCAAAAATTTCCTGCCGCAGGCAGCCCGTCTGCCGGTAAGAGATCTTTTAGAGGAATTTTGTATTCCGCAGTAATCTGTTATCGACAGTGCGGCAGCTTTTGGTGGATGTTTATCTTCTAGCGCGGATTAGTTTGACTGATGCTGTTGCGAAATGACGTGATAAGGTTTACATCTGTACTTGGCCGTGAGCCCTAAGCAGATAGTTGCTAAAGAGTTGGAGACTATCAAACTCCTGGTCCAGAACACATAAAGCTTAATATAATTAAGAACAACTGTGTGATTAGATTTACATCCGCGCCTGGCCATGAAGCCTTAATCAGATGGTGGATCAAACCACTGCAAAATTTGAAACGTCATGCTCGTCCTAGGAAGCCGAAGCTATAATTCTATGCAACAGAACTTTCTAGTTGCAACTTCGTTGATTTCAAAGCAGGGCTGCAAATCATCACTCCTTGCTTAAAAGTTGGAGACTTTAAAACTCCTGTCCAGAACACATGTCTAGCATGCTCACTGGATCTGGGAACATTTCACCAGGTAGGTGCTATTAAAGGTGAAATGAACCCGGTCACCATAGAACCATAGACTGATATGGGGCCGCGAAACCACAACCACCAGGATACTCCCATATAGGGGCCAACCTCAATAATCACTGTTTCCCATGGAAATAAAGTGGAGTTTCCAGTTGTACCCCTGCTGACTTTAGGGGACTGGGCTCCCTTTTTCCCCAGTTGCACAGGTTTACATAGTAGCTCTCCATTAAGACCATATATGTGCCCCCGGGGAGTAAATAATTAAAAACACGGTGGCATTCATACTAACTGAACCTGAACTATTCATTGTGAATGATCCGATCCACAAAGTCTCACGAGGGCCTCGAAACACATAGCCACCACGATACTCCCAAAAGGGCCTACCTCAATAATCAGCCAGAGAGGTTGCGGAATTTTATATTCCCTCAGTATTATTCAACACGGCCAAGAACTCCCCGCGATCGCAGCTGCTAGGTGTAGTGCTTAGTTTACCGTTACCGCCGCGGCCGCCTGTGCCGCCGCCACCCGCGCCTTTACCACAGTACCGCTAACAAGTACTGCCGCCTTTACCGCTCCCAGGTACAGTCGCCTTTACAGCTGCCGCCAGTAACACTACCAGGTATTGCCGCCTTTGCCGCTGCCGTCAGTACCGCTACCAGGTACTACCGCTGCCGCAAGTACTACTAGCAGATACTGCAGCCATTATCGGTGTACAGCTGCCGTCTGTATCGCTGCCGCCTGTTCCGCTGCCACCTCTGCCTTGTATTGCCGCAACCGTCTTTACCGCTTTCGCTGCCGCCTGTACTACTGCTGATGTTCCTACCGCTACCCATCGCCTTAGCGAGTTGACTCCCCGTTCTTCGGCTACGATTCCCGACCGACCATTATCAACCATCTACCTTGTAAAAGTTGACTAAATAAACTTGGTGATGAGTTTTATAACGTGTATAAAGCATCCGGTGTCATTCCAATCACGAACCAAGAAGGTAGGTAATAAACATAATTGCAACGACCCTGGCCTCCGCTGTCACTATCCCAGCAACCAGTGTAAACGCGTCGTTAAAAGGTATTGTAAATAATAAATAAATAAAGTAAATAAATAAAAAAAAGTGTCTCATAATTCGATGGATAAAAACAAAGGTAAAATTTTCAAAATTACCACAACCGAAAATACATAGCAACAGATCTAAGGATATGCTATAGCACTTTTATCTTATTATCTTTGATTGTAGATATAGAACTACATGCTTGCTCTCTGGGAATTCTTTGTGCAACGCCACCTATTGGCCCTTTAATATTCGACAGTTAAATCGAGCCTTACTAATTAGCGCATTGTCCATAAAACAAGACACATCTAGTTGATTTATCTGATCATAATTAATTGCGTTTTGCGATAGTTAAACAATCTTTTAGCTTAGACTCATTAAATATATGATAGTCGTAAGTACTACCCCCCACCATCGTGCTGCTACATCCAACATTTTTTTTTTGTTAAAGTAGCACTTCAGGCAACAAGGCCTATTTAGTCAAGCACCGTGCTACATTCTTTAGGAAAGGGATAGAGAAGAGATGAGACAGGTGGTAAAAGCAGAAGGACAGTTACGGAAATTAACTGTCGTATAAGACAGCACAGTGACCATGCTTTCATAACTGAATAGCCCCACGGACATTTAATTTTTATTTGTAGTGAAAAAAAACCAAGGTCTTTGTTGGGAATCGAACCTATAATCTCCAGTTTTGTAAGCTAGTACACTATCCACTAGCCTACACTAGCACCTATGGCATCGCAAACCATCTGTATGAAAATTAAACATAAAAATCGACCATTTTGCTTGTATTACCTAAACAAATTTGACGCGGGTTGACGTAAAATCATACCCAAATTTTTCCAACTATTTCGCTACCGTCAACCAAAAACGTACAAGAAAAGTTTCAACCCATTTTCTCTTTCGGATAACCAATTTAAGCAAAAATATCGGTTGAATAAAGTTACGATTAGAAAAATATATGTGTAGACCGGAGAGGATGCGGAACTTCCTCAGAACTTTATGTTTTAGTAACTTTGCATTGTTGGGGACGGAGAGAAGTAAGTTGATTTCTATTTGGCACTAACAATGATAACACTATAATATATGTATACATAGTTTCAGGATAACGCAGTTAATATTCATGGTCTAACACAATCCACGGTTAGGAGAATTTGTGCAAAAATTGTCGCGTGTCCTTGCATGACACTCCAAAGAAATTATAAAAATGCCAAAACCTTTTGAGGAAGAGGACATTAAAAACTCAAAAAAACAATTTAAAATAATTAGAAACTTTCCTAGAGTAATTGGCGCTATTCATCAAAGACTCACACAAAATTAAAAAAAAAATGGCGGGGATCTAACACAATATTATAGTAAACGAAAAGGATTATACTTTGTAACGGTGAAAGTAGTGCCCTCGTTTTCACCTACACAATATCACCACTTTATTTGTCCCCCCGGGGGCACATGATAGTCTTTTTGGAACCTACTATTCCACCTAGACTGGTGTCTTGCGGGGTAAAAGGGAGCCCAGGCCCCTTAAAGGCTAGTAGGAGCCACCTGGACAATCCACATATTTCCACAGGAATCAGTAGGCTCGCAAAGTTCACTATTTGTCTCTTTAGACATTTAGCTGTTCTCTGGCTGATTATTGAGGCTGGCCCCTATATGGGAGTAACGTGTTGGTTGTGGTTTCGCGGCCCCATAACAGTATAATAGTTATTATGGTGGCCAGGATCATCTCACTGATAATGACACGTAAAGTGAATGATCTAGGCCAGTGAGCATGCTAGACATGTGTTCTGGACAGGAGTTGAAAGGCTCCAACTCTTTAGCAGGGTGTGATGGTTTGCAGCCCTGCCCTGGAATCATTAAAGTTGCAACTAGGTAGTTCTGTTGCTTAGAATTATGTCTTCGGCTTCCTAGGACGCATGTATGACGTTCCAAATTATACAAATGTGGTTTGTCCACCATCTGATTAAGGCTACATAGCCAGGTGCGGATGTAAAACGAATCACACTATCTATCATCACTTTATTCTTTATGGCACTTCGACTATCTACACCTGTGCAACTGGGGGAAAAAGGGAGCCCAGTCCCCTGAAGTCAGCAGGGGTACAACTGGAAGCTCCACGTAATTTCCACGGGAATCAGTGGCTCGCAGACTTTCCGCTATTTGTCTCTTTAGGCATTTAGCTGCTTCTCTGACTGATTATTAAGGTTGGTCCCTGGGGAGTATCGTGGTGGTTGTGGTTTCACGGCCCCATAACAGGTCTGTTTTTAATGGTGACCAGGATCATTTCACCTTTAATAACACCTACCTAGTAGAATGAGCCAGATTCAGTGAGCATGCTTGTCATGTGTTCTGAACAGGAGTTGGATTGTCTCCAGCTCTTTAGCAAGGAGTAGTGAATTGCAGCCATGCTCTGGAATCATTGAAATTGCTACTAGGAAGGACCTGTTGCTAGAATTAGACTTCGAACTTCTAGGACGTGAGTGGCGCTGCTTTTCTTTCACAGTGGTTTGACCACCATCTGATTAAGGCTCACTGCCAGGTGCAGATGTAAATCATATCACATAATCACCACTTTATCAATACTTTTCTTAATTTTAAAATGACTTATTATTATTATTAGTTATTATTTTTATCCGCTGTCGCTATCCCAGCAACAACTTTCTGAATGTTTAGGTAACACAAGTTAAAAGCAAAATGCTCGATTTTTATGTTTAATTTTCATGCAGATGGTTTGCAATGCCAAAATAAAAATGTTGGATGTAGAAGCACGATGGAGGGGGGTAGTACTCACGACTGGCGCATATTTAATGAGTCCAAGCTTAAAGATATATATATATATATATATATAGCAGGTTAGAGTGGCATACACGGCATACAAAAGGATAAAAAAGCTTTCTTGAAACAGATATGAAAATAAAATTTATTTTTTAAAGTGTGTTTTTCTCTTAAATAATTTTTCTGAAATTAGTATAAATTTTTTTTAAATCTCATACTAAAGTATACAAGCGAATAAAAGAGCAAAAATATCAAACTAAATAGTCTTAAAAATATATATTTTTTCAACTATTTTGTCGTTTGTTTTATTTTTGTTGGTTTCTTTATGCAAATTTTTCTTATAATCCTAAACATATAGTCAGTCCTTTTTTGCTCCCTGTTATCTTATTCGTATTTTTAACAAAAGAAAACTACACACAACCAAATTGAATACAATTTTAGTAACCTCTAGAGTCTTTGCGTCATATACGGATATCTTTCGTTTTCTCTTTAGCTGCTATTATTGCTGGATTTCTTGCTTTTTTCTTGATTTCATTTAAATCCTTTTTATTATGCGCAAAAAAGCGCTTAGTGTTGTTGTTATTTTTCATCCCTGATTATAATACAAAATACAAGAAACATTAGAAAAAAAAAATACCAAAATACAAGAACAAAGAACAGGAATAAAAAGCTTGTTAAACAAATAATACACATGTGAGTTGTTTTGCAATGATTCCATACAATCTCATATGCATTCACACTTATACAGTGAAGAAGAAAAGGATAAAAGTTTTTAGTTTTTATTCAGCATCGACGCAATGTGGGCTGTATTTCACTGTTTTATCGTTACTACAATAGTAAGTGTTCTAAATTACTCGTATATTTTTGCGTTTGACTCGCTTGTTATTGCGAGCGCATCTGCTTATGGTAGATTGGCCAGTGATTTGCACTACGCATTACGTTTTTTAGCAGAACAGTGCGTATGTGAAATAAACTCCCTCCAGAGGTCTTTCCTGTCACTTTCAATGTAGGAAAATAACTTCGAATGTCTACAAACCCTAGTCCCTCTTTATTTCGCCCCATTACCCAATTTCCTAGGTCTGGTACAATGCATTGCATGTGTAGGGTTGATCCTCTGAGTACTGATCCGAACGAAAAAAAAACAAGGAGAAAAAAAAACAAGGACGAAGCAGGACGAATTTACTTCAAAGTTTGCAAAAATTTAAAAAATAATTCTCATATAATTGACTGTTTATATTCGAAAGCAATCAAACATTATACACATTAACACGTTAATAAGCGTTCTTTTGCAGGCTTGGTTATCAGGAAACAATCAAACGAAAAATGTTATTTTAATTAAATTATTCACATATTCACCATCTAAATACTTCAAATTGTGGGTTTCTTAAAAGAACATTTTTACAAACTTTTTGTCAACATTGAGCCTTTTTAGCTCCGTTCATTTTATTTCAATACAAAATCGCAAAGTAATCCTATAATCGCAAAAGGAATTCCTTATTCTACACAAGCCTTTTGCTGCTGAACTATTTTGTACTGTTCTATTCAAATAAATAGAAAATGAATGCACCAACTATAGGAAATTAATTATCAGGGTATTATCAGGGTATAGATCTTCTTAGGGTATTCACTCATAAGGAGAAGAAGGACCGAAGCTGATGCATGTAAAATTTAAAGCAGTATAAATAATAGGCTAGAAAAAAAGCTCAAGTTGCAAATTATAAAACCGGCTTTTCCCCTGTCTCGCTCCCTGGAGCTGGCAAAGAAATATCAAGTACTTAGATTTATTTATGAGAATAACTTACAGCTGCATATACTCAGAAAAAGGAACTTAAAGGGATATTGATTACAATCAGATTGCACAAGGATATTTATTGGATATATTGTATCGGGCCAAATTACATTTTTCTTTACAAAAAATTTATATTCGTTGAAGCGCAACTTCAACATGCAAAGGCTCTGTAAATGTGTTTATAAGGAGATGGATAAGAAGAGCAGTCATTTCAAACAAGTAACAGCTGTAAGCAACGTGTTCTTTTCCAAATGTTTTTTCATTTCATTTTATTGGTTTATAGCAGTGATGGGCGAACTACGGCCCGGAGGTTACAATCCGGCCCGCCGAACGTTTTTCAAAAAAAAAATTAATCACCTATTAAAAAATTGTGCCCAAAAACTAAATTTACATTAAGTTTTAAAAAAGATATAAATTGACAATTTTAGCATATTTCATATTATATTGTGTACAAACTGCGTAGTTTTCTGCGAAATATTATACACACACGACAACAACAACTTTCTGATACAATATTCCAAGAAGAAACATAAACATCATAAAACACTAACAACTAATATAGAAAACTGAACGTATAACATAACAACAACTATTATATGTGAGATCTAAAAGACTCTTGAATATTTGAGACAACATGCGCAAGAAATCTAAAAGGGCCAGCGATAGATTAATCAGCAATCAGTAAAAGTGTAAATCTCGTGACGTAAAGAATAAATTGTGTAGTAAAATTATAAAGTTGCCAACGTACAGTTTTATTTGTGTAATTAAAATAATAAAGTGTATTGTAAATATAAGTGCAATAGTAAAATAGTCTGAGTTTTTTACCCCCATAAATGTCAATCGAAAATAGAAAGAGAAAAATTGATTCGGAATGTCGAGTATTTTAAGAGGAGTGGACATGGAAGTACTTCTTTATGGAATATAACCAACAACCTATTTGTCTTATCTGCCAAGAACCGTTAGCTGTACTAAAAGATTATAATCTCGCTAGGCACTTTAATTCAAAACATCTTGGGTCGAAGTACTATAAAATGACAGATGAAGACAAGACAGTTCATTCAGAAGAATTGAAAAAAAAAATATCTAGTCAGCAAATGTTGTTTTAAAATCAAAGAAGTGTCCAGCGTAATCCACGTTAGCTGGTCACATTGTTGCCTATAAAATAGCAAAAAATAACAAACCGTTTTCTGAAGGAGAATTTATTAAGGATGTGTTAATTAGCATTGTAAAAGTATTATGCCCAGAAAAGGTAAAAGATTTCGAATCTATAGGGCTGTCACGTAGAACGGTCACAAAAAGAATTGAAGCGATTTCTTCTAATTTAACCAATAAACTCGATGGACGTTTTAAAAAGTTTAAGTATTTTTCAGTCACTATAAACGAGAGTGTTTATCAGAGGAGTCAATGAAAACTTTGTAATAACCGAAGAACTTGCTTATTTGAGATCTTTGAAAGGAAAGACAACAGGAAAAATAATTTACGATGAATTTAGAGAGGGGATGGAATCTCTTAATGCCCCAATTCCCCAATTAATTAATTTAACAACTGATGGAGCACCTAACATGGTGGGAAAAAATACGGGGTTTGCAGGAGCTTATAAAAGTCAGAATTCTGAAAGCGAAACAATTTTTTTACATTGTATAATCCACCAAGATGTTCTTTGCAGGGCTGCCTTGGATATTAACCACGTACTTAATATTATTTTAAAATTAATTAATACCACTCGAGTCCGTGGTTTGTTACATTGACGATTTTAAGTTTTTTTTTTTTTTATCGGAAGTTGATGCAGAATTTTCAGATGTACTTTATTACACAAAGATCAGGTGGCTGAGTTGTGGGCATGCCTTCTCGAGAGTTTGGAGTCTTCTCGAAGAAATTAAAGTTTTTCTAACAACCAAAACTGAAATTTGGGATGAGTGGAAAATATTGGAGGATAAGAATTGGTGCATCGAGTTTGCTTTTTTCACGGCTTTACTCGAGCACTATAATAAACTGAACAAGCATTTACAGGGAAGAAATCAATTTATAGATGAAACTTGGGGCAGTTTGAGGTCCTTTAAAACTCAATTGTTTATATTTTCTTAATGTTTGGGAAAAAATGATTTGACTAATTTTCCAAGACTTAATTATTTGGGGCCTGTGAGTGAAGAGAAGTTTAAAGTCTTTTCACAATCTTTATTAAAACTGTATTCAGAATTTGAGGCCAGATCATCATTATAAATCATTATAAACCGTATCTTATAAAATTTTTATGTTGTTTTAAAATATTACGTAATATAACTAATAAATATATAGCTTAAACCGAACTTTTAACTGAACAGCAGCCGCATAATTTTTTAATGAATGACACTCGATGTTTTTTTTTAATTCAATGGCCCGCCACCCAAAAAGTTCGCCCATCACTGGTTTAGAGGATATAATTACAGCAATAAATACGAAAAGTGAAAAAGGATGTAGCGATTCATAAAATTGATTTTTTGATAATTTTGTTTCTAAATAAAACACGAACAAAAAAGTGAAAGCTTGAGAGCGGATAGAACGATTTTTGTTTCAGCCGAACTCATCTGTGTCCTCAGTTACAAAGCAAAGAATTTTATCAAATTCGAAAGGCCAAAAAAAAAATTAAAAAAAAATCGCTGTAAACCCCTGAAAGTTCGAAAATTTACAAATAATTTATCATGCCACTGTTTACAAAATAAATCGGATGTCGTTTATAATCCAACTTTAAAAAGCTTTAGCAATTAAAAACTTGTGTGCAACATGTTAAGTTATTTTTATTTGGGTACGGTTTTACGTTGACCCTCGTCAAATTTGGCTATGTTAAGCTATCGTGATTGCATTCGACAATATCGTTTACAAGAGCTTAATTCTCAATGATAGCAGCACTTGATTTTATCTAACATTAGCTAGACTAAATTGGTTATTATGTACTTAGCATTAATTAATATTTTAACTTGAGCAAAGCTTCATTAAATAATTTGAAGGAGAAAAGGATAAATACTCATTGCAAAGAATACAATAACAGGAAGTGGTAATAGCTCTAGATACATAGTTTATGGTCTTCTAATATAACACCTTTCTGTATCACAGAATAGTGTGTTATTTCCATTCTATTCTAACGGCAATGTGCCGCTCCTGATCCCCATTCTAAGCATGATAATTTTTCACATTCAAACACCTACAAAAAAGATGCCTTTAAAGTATCGTATTTAAATCTGCCCTCATTTGGTAGTCTTTCCTCATTCGTTAATATTGTTACCGATGTGTCTTGCTTAAGTTTTAAAATAAAAAAATTAAGTAATAAAGCGAACTACTGGGTATGTTGTTTACGAACTGCGAGGCTTGCTAAGAAAATTTATGATACAACAACAAAATTTCTAGTTACAAACTGCTTAGAAATTTTTTAAACGCAAAACAACAACAATTTGTTATAATGTTTATTAACTGCGTAGAAATTTTACACGCGCAATACAACAACAACAAACATGTATGCTCTTTACCATCTGCGTAGTTTTCTAAGAAACCTTTTCTACAAAAGACAACAACAAATATTTTAAAATAAATTCCTAGAAGAAACTTTATCAGCATAAAAACAAAAACAAAAATACACACAGACATACTGGCGCCTCTATATTGAATAAACAATATACAACAACAAAATGTAATACAAAGGGAATAGAAGATTCCTAAATTTTCTAGACTTTTAATGGACAAATATAAAAGGGCATCGTTTGAGTGGATAGTCAGTCAGTGTAAAATTAAATCTGAGGAAGTAAAGATGTGCATCATAAGTAAATTGTTTTGTAGTGTCAACTTTGTATGTAGTCAAAGTTAATAAAGGTGTTATAAATTTAAAAATTCTACAAACTGGTGTTATTTATTTTGCTATAAAGAACTTACAACAAAACGTTTATAAAAGGTATAAATGTAACAATATTAATGAAGCCCAAAAATTCATAATTGAGGATTATGCCAATTTTAATTTTTCTTGATATTTTTCTTTATTGCTTCCTGGCTGATTTTGATTTTCCAGGCTGTATTTAAATTTTACAACCGAAACTATATTTCTGTAATTTAAATGGATTCTAACTGCTAGCTTAAATATCCTTGAATATATCTTACGATTTAATCCGTTACGTAGCAAATTTCGCGCATTTTTTATCCCACTTCAGCTTGGTATTCATGCGAAATGTTTGCGAAATCGAGCTAAAAATTAGCTCGACCTTTCTGGTTGAGCTGCTGTTTTAGATGCCTGTCAGTCTACGCGGCATTAATTCAACTACCTGACTGCACACAGAATCCGAACTTTCTTTATTAGTCTATCAAGCCGGTTGCAGTTTAGTTTGGGATTTATACACACTTTGAGTACAAGTCGGTATTTTTGCTGTTGGTAGAGACTTTTCTATCTCAAATTGAGCAGATTATGCTGCAGGAACTTTTTTAACCCGAAGGACTTTATAGAACAGTGTTTCGTATTTATGTTTCTAATAGAATAGCGATGTTGGGCAGGAAGTGTATTATTTTATTAAAAGTCTTTGATTTATTGTTTTAGCTATGGTTCCACAATCTTTTCTCAGCGGCATCTGGCACAACCTTCAAAGTTTTCTTCGCCAAACAAGCTTTTTATTGTTCTCACTCTCTCTCTCTCGCTGAATCTTATCAATTATTTACATTCTCTTTCAATAAAACCGTTCCCTGTATAGCCAAAAATCTGGCGTATGAATTTGAGAAATTATCGACTGATTTCCTTCCCTGCAATTTTTTTCTCCATCACTTTACATATTTTCTCAAGCAAACATCAACAACAAAAATCAAAAACTTAAATCTCATCATATGTTTTGTTGTCCTCGATTATTGTTTTTGCTGTTGTTAAATAAAAAAAAAAAAAACAAAACATAACAAAAGCCTTAACAAACAAAAACAGTAAAACAAAAAAAAGGGATAAAAATGTCAAGGTCATCATGTCATTCGTTGCTAGTAGTACGAACAGTGCTTGTACTTGAACATTAATAGCAGCAACAAAAACAACAACAGCAACAACAATGGTTATTTATTCATATGTAAACATTAATGGCTGTTTAGTTATTTGGTTATTTTCACTGCTATTGCTGTTGTAATGTTGTTGCTGTTTTTTTTTTTTTTGTTATATTCCTGTGTGTATGCATGTGTTAGTTTGCAATACCCTATAAGCAACGTTGTCCCTCGTTTCTGTATAGCAAAAACAACAAAAACATGAAGAAAAAAACGATATATATTTTTTTTAATTGTCCCTTTAAGGACAAACTAGTAGGGGAGAGAAGTGAGAATAAATTCCTACATTAAGTAAACATGAACGTTAAATAGCAACACGAAAATCTTGATGACATTTTTTATCACATTAAAATTTTTTCGAAAAATATTTTCACTTTATGAATTGCAAGATAAGAGAATCGGTGTGTGGTCATGAAAAATGACAAATTTTAAGCATTCCAAAAATGCGTAGTTTCAAGATACAAGGTTTCAAAAACCAAAAAAAAAATGTTAAAAAATAAACAATGAAATCATAATGAAGTTTGATATCAAACAGTGCTATTTTAAATACTAGTTTAGTAAAAACAAAACTATAAGGTGTTTCCTCTTTCTAAACGTTACGTATTCCTTCAATTCCAAAGTAGGTGCCCCTGTAGGCTACTAGGTAGTGTACTAGCTTTTCAATGTGGGGGTTGTGGGTTCGATTCCCAACGAAGACCTTGGTTTTTTTTACTACAAAAATGAAAATTGACTATCGCTGGGGCTGCTCAGCGATGAAGGCATAGTCACTGGTCGCTGTGCTGCCTTATACGGCAGTTAATTTCCGATTATCCTTCTACTTTCACCACCTGTCGCATCTCTTCTCTATCCCTTTCCTAAAGAATGCAGCACGCTACTTGCCTAAATAGGCATTGTTGCCTGAAGTGCTACTTCTCTTTATAAAAAAAGTCTCTACCGAGACTATTTAATTATTACTTTTATATGGGTACGGTTTTCCGTCGACCCTCGTCAAATTTGGTTTGTTAACAAACCAATTTCGGCTGTTTGCAATCTTCAGTGTTCTTTTCGTACTCGGAAAATCCAAGCACATATATTTAATAATTTCCTATTTCTGACTTACTCTTTCTCTCTCTCTTACCCCCCGGGGGCACATTTATCGGTTCTTATAGAGTACTCAACTGTCTGAACCTGTGCAACTGGGGGAAAAAGAGAGCCCAGTCCCCTGAAGGCAGACAGGGAGTCAACTGGAAACTCAACTTTATTTCCACGGGGGTCAGTGACCCGCAGAGTTCATTATTTGTCTCGTTAGACATTTAATAGTTCTCTGGCTGATCATTGAGGTTGGCCCCTATATGTGAGCATCGTGGTGGTTGTGGTTTTGCGGCTCCATATCCAATGGTTTTCTATGGTGGCCAGGATCATCTCACTGATAATGACACGCAAAGTGAATGATCCAGTCCAGTGAGCATGCTTGACATGTGTTCTGGACAGGAGTTGGAAAGTCTCCAACTCTTTAGCAAGGTGTGATGATTTGCAGACCTGTACTGAAATCATTAAAGTTGCAACTAGGTGGTTCTGTTGCATAGAATTATGGCTTCGGCTATCTAGGACGCATGTATGACGCTCCAAATTATACAATAGTGGTTTGTCCACCATCTGATTAAGACTAATGGTCAGGCGCGGATGTAAAACAAATCACACTCTCTCTCTCTCTCTCTCTTTTTCATTGGTTTCATCTGTTCACACTGTCTTCCATTTATTTAATGAGCAGAAAATCGAATAGATTTTCCTTTACATTAAAAGTCGTAGGAAAATGTGAGTTTAGGGCAAAGGGGCGTGGTACCTCCCATATAAACCACAAATTAAAAATTTGTTATTTCTGCTCCTAATAACGGTATTTGCACAAAATTTGCTACTTCGGTTTAGTGTGCATTTTTTAAGTGCTACTTCAAATATGGGCAGGATTGTACAAAGGGGCGTGGTATCTCCCACACAAATCTTCTTTATGTATATAATTCTACTGTACGTGTGTATGTTACTGAATAATTTTTTTTTTGCATGCGTTTGGGTGCCACCCTGGATGGTTTACAGTTACAAACCAGCCCGGCAGTTGGCGCTGCATTCGGTATTTAGGTTATTTAACTACACTGCAAGTAGACGACTGGATCTTCTTTAATAAATTTTTGTGTATTCATTCATGAAATGCGCGCTGTGTTTTGATATTATATGGTATCGCATTTACGTAAATATTGGCGGATGACGGTGAAAGGCACAAAGTAAGTAGACACGATTAGTGCCACCGTTAAAACAGCCGCAGCAGGCATCGAGCTTATTTGTTTGCGTTTCTTCTTTGCAATCTCACAAATTCTTTCTCAACGGGTAAGCTAGTATTTTATGAAATTTTTGAAAAGTTTAGAAAATCCGACGAATCTGTCAAAAAATCTGTTATAATTTTTTTGAATGTATCCTATTCTGCTTATATAACTTTTTAGAGATCTAGTAACTACACCGCAAAGGGTATCATGACATAAAATACATGAGGCTTTAAGATGAACAGCGAACCAGACTAAAATACGCTGTGGCTCCGGAGAGAATTAAATTCTGCTATTTTATCATGATGTTACCTTTCTCACTTAACTGATGCTCCATTAAGGTTTTTGTCCACGCTTTTCTAGGGGAGTTTGTTTTAATAAATAGGCAACCAATTATCAACCGCAGCTAAGCAACTTTTGTTTTTCGGGAGGTCTAAATTTATGTTGTCATTTAATTGACTTTTTAATAACTCTTAACACAAAACAATTATTTTGTCTTTATACTGATTTCGTTGTTCGGATTTGAACTCATACTCCTAATCTTTTGTTTAAGAAGCATGCAAATGCTTTCACCTCTTATTGTTTTACCTATACACACTACAGCTTTGCTGTGCTCGTTTCCAATTCCTTTTAAAGTTGTAATAACTAAAAAAAATATAATGTCTGTCATACGTAGAGTATTTTAATATGCATCATTCAAGTTATACACACACAACCTTAACAGTATACTGCTGCTGTGTTGATTATATTGTTACGCAGATCAGCAAGTGACCCTCAAGACCTGCAGGTGACATTTGATTGGTAAAAAAAATTGAATCTATTTTTATTATTATTATATAAAATAAAATTTCATTTTTCCTTTTCGTTATTTTTCAAATGTTTTTTTAATGTCTGTTTACTGTTGCTTATATTTTTCTTTTTTGTATCAATACATGAAGCAGAATTTATTAAAATTTTTTTTACTAAAAGAAAATAAATTTAAAAATTTTGTTTATTATTCGAATAACACAAGGATACTAAATAGTGTTTTTTTCTTTTGCGCAAAAAAGCCATTTACAAACGATGTCAACAATACTTTGGGGGTAATAAAAGAATTTAATTAAAATAAAAAATTAAATCAAACTTAAAAAAACCCTATAAAAGCTTTAGCCTGAAAATATTAACGAGGTTAAAGCAATAACCTTAACCATAATTTGACGATATAAAATGTTTTATATAGAATTTTAGCTTTTTTATTTTAACTAAACTAACAAAAGATTAAGTTTTTACTATTTTTTAGATTAAAAAAATAAAACGTAAAATAAATATAAATTTGGACGCATATGGAGTGAAACACTGAATCATAAGGAGCCGGAATGAAATAAACTGTCTTAAGGAAAATTACAAATAGCTAATTCTACGACCAATTATTGTCTAGAGAAAGCACATCCCTTTGGAAGTAATAATGAGACAAATTATGGATAAAAACTATTTAAAACTAATTTTTTCAAGTCCTCCTCTTAAAGTCCTTCCCTACTGTTTGTTCGCAAATGGCGAGCGCTTTCGGTGTGAATACAGCCACCTCAAACAACGGTATATCACGTTCGTACTGGCAACGTTGTATCAAGTACTGAGTACGTTGCCTGAGAATGATATGTTCACATCGAAAGCGCCCGCTATTTGCGAACAAACAGTAGGGAAGGACGTTAAGAGGAGGACTTGAAAATATTAGTTCATTCACCAGCGGAAAAACCCAAACAATTTAGTACCATTTTAAGCCTTCAAGATGGTTTTATTTTTTTTTTATTTAATAAATATTTTTATCGTCTTTGTAGTAAAACATTTTACTACCCATAACAAGCGCTTAAAAATAAAAAAACTGTTTTCTAATTTTAAGTTAAAAAAAAGTATACTCCAGTATTCTTTAATGCTAAACCAATTACTCTGGATTCATCTTCAAACCACCTGGCATCTCATCAGTAATCGTTAATTAGTTCTATACATTTCATATAACACTTCAATAACATAAAAATTTTATATTTTATTAAGTTAACACTCCTCCATGTTTTTTTTTTTTGTTTTGTTGTTTTTGTTGTTTCTCACACATAAAAAAATATCTTTTTCTTAAGTTGCTTAAAAAAAAGAAAGATTCTCTAAATGCGGATGGCAAATGGAAAACATGCATGAGAAATAATTGTTATACGAATGAGTGAGTTTTAAAAGTTGTAATTAAAAACCCATTAAATACAATTAAACTGTTCACAACTCCACTTGACATCATCACCTACAAAATGGGTAAAGGCAGCCACTCATTCAGCGCATATAATAAAAAAAAACGGCCCAGACACTGTTAAAGAGTCTAGTTGAAGTTCTAAACTTTTGTTTTTTTTTTTTGCTTTTTGCAAAATAATAAAATGATTTAAGTCTGCAGAAGACTACTTTAGCAGAAGAATGTTAATGGCAGTTCGAGCAAAATTATTTTTTGTATATATTTAATTTATAGAAAATGCAGCGCTTTGAAGGAATGCAGTTTTTTATTTAACGAAACATTCTTTTTGCCGATTATAATTTTTTTTGTCAGTCAATTTTATTTTAGTTAATTAATAATTGCGCTTCAACATTTTTCATCATCTCGTGAGCAGATTAATCAGCTGTCGCCTTTCAGAAATATTTCAAAGTTTGTATATAAGCAAGACATTGGCGTCGACTGTCAGGCACAAGTCTACGGCACGTCATAGCTAAGTCTGCTGTAAGAAGTTTGACTTATATCTCCTTGCGGCCACTCTCAGTAACAGGCAAGTAGTTGAGTCCTGCTAATGCTAGGGTCTGGTTAATTTTTGTTTTTTTTTTGATAATTTTTATAGTTTTTTAAACGATCTTTTTTATCTTTAATAAATATCTTTTTTCTTTTTTAAGATCTTTTTTTATATATTTTTTTCTTTTCAATATTTCGCTTTCCTTTGGAAAGCTTCTTCAGGAAAAAATTTTTTATATAAATATATAAATAATAAAAAATTTTTTCCTGAAGAAGCTTTCGAAGGAAAGCGAAATATTGAAAAGAAAAAAATATATAAAAAAAGATCTTAAAAAAGATGTTTTTTTTTTTTGTTTAAAGAAAAGTAGCACTTCAGGCAACAATGCCTATTTAGTCAAGTACCGTGCTACATTCTTTAGGAAAGGGATATAGAATAGATGAAACAGGTGGTAAAAATAGAATGACAGTCGGAAATTAACTGCCGTATATAAGACAGCACAGCGACCAGTGACTATGCCTTCCTCGCTGAGCAGCCCCACCGACAGTCAACTTTTATTTTTGTAGTGAAAAAAACCAAGGTCTTCGTTGGGAATCGAACCCACAACCTTCATATTTACAAGCTAGTACACTACCTACTAGCCTACAGGGGTAGCGAGATCTAGTTTCAATTAAGACTTAATTGTGAATATCGAACTTTATATTGACAAACAACTTTGAGGAAATTTATCAATTCCAATGTGTATAAAATTAACCAGGACTATGATACTTCGACAGGGAGGCCCAAGTCTCACAAAAGAAAGGAAAGTAAGTTTTTAAAGAAACTTGATTTTAATAAAAGAAGCAACTTTGCATAAGTTGGACGGATTAGTCGCTTTAGGCACCTTTAAGACATTAACTCTTCGCACATTACTTCTCAGCATAAATAATATAAAATGTGAATGCTATTGGGAACTTTAGCCATAAACAAATGTTAGAGATTATTAGAGATTCAGCGATAACAAATATAGCACTCTGAAATCACTACAGAGAAGAATTACGAATGATGATAATACTAAGTAAAAGTAAAGCATTTGTAAGTTACTAACCAGATAGATATCGTTCAGGTATTTAAGGGGAATCAAATATAAATGTACTAGCGTGCCTGTGACTGCTTTGCAAGTCACTTGTGGTTTGTTCTTATTCTGCAGCGTTCAATCATTCAAGAAAATTAATCACAAAGAACAAAATCTCTTTTTTTTTGTTTTTATGTTTTTTTTTTTAATAATTTTATCTTTTTAACAATTCAATATTTTTGTGTGCTTATATAATGCGTCTTATTCTATTGCAATGCTTTTACATATACGAAATTCTTGGATTGATTTTAGTTCGCGGTATAGACAAACAAAGCAGTTGGTGTATTAACTCGTGAACATGATACATATAATTGGCCGTGCGAAAAACAGGGATCATTGCAAAAGTTCCACTTATGGGGAACTGAAGTCGGTTAAAATCGAACGGCAAATGCGTGATATCAGCACTTCCTCGCCCTTATATTTTCCTTTTAAAATTTTTGCTACAATCACATTTTCATGACTTTTTTGACTACTAAACGTATCCCATTGCAAAGTCGTGGCTGGCAGATATTTCTAAGCAAAATAATTGATACACCAACTTTCACTTGTATGCGGTGGGGCGGCAGTCCAGGTAACTCAAGCGAATTTTAAAATTCGACTGGATAATTTACAACATCGTCTTGATTGGTAACAGAGTCAATCGATTTGTAGGTAAAAATTTCCCCGGCAATGTCATTTAAAATTGTCACATTGATATCCGAAACATCTGCACTTTTCGCAGCTAAGATAGCTCTTTCCCCCAACCAATCATGGTTTCTAAAATTTTTGTGCAGTTCCAGTAAATACGTTTGTGACCAATTCTTGTTTTGATTGTGCAAAGTGGCAAAAATTATCTGAAAGCGTTTTCTTTTTTGTGATGTGATCAATTGGAATTGCGCCATAACCAATATCTAACAATTGCTTTGAAAAACGTTCGGCTGATGGATCATTTTCCAATTGAACCCGCAAATTACTTACACACACACACACACAAAATGCAACAGAATATGGAAAACAAATTTCTTTATTTGTTTGCATATGCACTTGCTATGAACATGAGCATATTTCGATTTGTATTGCCGTCGCATTCTGTGCAAGCACACACACAAGAACGTACAAACACACATTTCATTTGATACAAAACAAACAAGACGAAGTATTCAATGGAAAAAAATTTCAATTTTTTTGAAAAATTTGTCTGGTTTCAAACACGCACTGTAGACGCACTATTATGCGTGAACGCATGAAAAGATACAAACCAGCAAACGACCATTACGAAGGTACTGTGAAATTTGGTTGAAATCCGACGGCGCATCTCGTCAAACACTGTCAACCAACGGACAGCTATTTTGGGCTTAATTTTTATATATACAGATAAATGATATGATCGCAGTTCTCCCAGGCCGATAGAACTTACGAAATATTATACAGCTGCCATATTTTAAAATATAGAAACTTATGTTCAGCTATAAGGCTAACGAACCACCTAACGTTTAGACGCTGGAGCTTCGAGGATCAATAACTTGATGTTTCAAAGTATTGCCAGATGTGGTTTCAAAAAATAGCTGGCGAATAGCTGCTACCAATATAAACTTCTAAATCTAAATTTGACGATAAGCTGAGGTATGGAAGAAACGACCTAAAAAATCGCGATAATTGACACCTCGATTATTTTCTGTAAGACCATGAGGCTACAAATTTATGCTTAAAAAGTTACAAAAATTGAGGGCTTGAATGTCAGGATTGTTTGTGGTACTTGTGCCTTAGGGGCAGCTCAAAAAATTAAGCTAAAATAGGACATACACAAAGCGCTATTTCAAGAACAGCCACCAAAGCCATTTATCGAAAATCATTTTCAAATACTGATGCGCTGAACTCTTGTATACAAAATTTTTCAAATTAAAATTCTATTGATTTCTTTTTGTTTTTTTTTTGTCAGTTTAATCGGGCTTAAAAATACACTTTTCTTGTATTGGATTGTTAAAACTTTCAGGCGTCCGCAATATAAAAAATAGCGCACTATTTAAAACGTTTAGAGGCCCTTTATTTACTTACAATTTATTTATAATTAAAATAAATACGGACGAGTGTGTCCTGATTAACAATTTTGTTTATTTTTATTGTAAATTAATTTCTTACAAAATTATTTAAATTTATTTTTTTTTTGCCTGTTCCATTTAAGGAAATTATTCTCTTAGGACTCTGTTTGAACTTGATGCAGACATTTTATGATGATTTTTTTTTTAATTTTTTTTTTCTACATCAAACTTCTGTTTGCATTTTGAAGGGTAAATTATAAGTAGTTGCTCTGTCATCTTGCCTCTTTCTGCTTGTCAACAAAATAAATCACATCAAATTTTTACTTCTTCATCATCATCTTTAAAGACACACACGCACACACACATAAGACGCATAATTTCATTTAAGTGAAACGGCATATATGACAGCAAACCCACCATATTTGCACCATTTAACGAAAGTATAATTGTACGTTTTTGCCCCTCAAACATTTGTTGTTGTTGTACTGGTACTGCTATTGCTCCTTTCAACTGTCAGTTTATTATGTTCTGTATCTACAAATCTGTTGACAACTTACTTGACACATTTTAAGTTGTGCAAAAATATTTTAGCTACAAAACGGATGTTTATCATAAAGAAAAGCATAGATGAAAAGGCAGGCAGGCAGGAGAGAAGGAGGTGAAAATAAAGAAACTTTATAGATTGACATTTACTGAGAGTTTATGTCATCATCATTTATTTCTTCGATATCAAACTGCTGTCATTAATCCATTAATCTTCCATGTCTAAACATTTACACATGATTTAATTGCAGTTCCTTTTTTATTGCTTCAAAAAGGAGTTTTGATAAAAATGTTTTTATATTTAATTGATTTTATTTTAAATTTATTCATACGACTATAATCATGTTTGGGAATAGTAAATTGAATGAGCTTACAGGTAGTGGTCTTTTATGTCACAATAATGACATATTAATTTGCATCTAACAGAGCAAGAGCGCCGGTTAGTTTAAAGGCAAAAGGCAGTCATTTTTGCCTAATGGATTTTAAAATACTTCTCACTAACTAGTTTTTATAAGTAAATAAAGGGAAAAAAACCGAAAGCCTCAAAGCCTTATATAACTATGGGTCCGCCAAATAACTTTTTTTTTTAAATGCTATAAACAAAACTACACAGCTTTGGCTGTGTTGCACGTAGCACCATCCTGTTGAAATCAAATGCTGCCAATATCCTCCACTTGTGAACAAAAATTCGTTCAACATGGCCCGATAACGATCGCCATTGACTGTAACATCCACTCCTTGCTCATTTTCGAAGAAAAATGGCCCAATTATGCCTCTGGGTGCGTCGACTTTTCAGTGTATGCGTGCAGGTTTTCTGTGCCCCAAATGCGATAATTTTGCTTGTTTACATACCCGCCAAGATCAATGAGCTTCATCTGAAAAGATGATTTCTTTTGCAAAATCGGCATCTTCTGTCGATCGCAGACCCACTTAGCGAAGCGTTGTTCAAGCGTATACACAACCATATTCGTTTAGCGGAAGGATAAAACTAATTATCCGTCAAATCAAACATGAGCTAAGTGTTACCATTCACGAAATTAGCACCATTTGAAAAAAAAACGTTAGATGGCGGATCCTTTATCATCTTTAAATATTTTTAAATTTATTTTAAAGAGTCCCAAGCAAACCCTTTAGAAATGCTTAGGATTGATAGAGTTTGTGCGAAAAATAAAAATTATAAATTGTTACCGAAAGCATCAAGGGTTTCCAGAAAAATTTATTGCAGGCAACTAAAATAATAGAACAAAGTTGAAATTTCGGCTATTAGTTTTTTTTATTTTAGAATTATAGATGACTATTTCTTTTTTTTTTCTTTTTACTAAATATTTAATTTTTGAAAGTTCTCATTGTCGAAAAAAACGATTTTCTGTGGTTTACGCGTTTTTTGTTGATTTAGACTTTTTAGTTTTTATTACTATTTTGGCCTGTTTTTATTTAAATACTTACTAACATGGACTAAGTATTCCCTTATTTATTTATTTTTTTTCTTTATAATGGGTGATTCATTTCGAGGTTCTCTACTTTTTAAAAGAAAAAAAAACACAGAAAGTTCAAATTTATTTTCATTCGAAAGAACATTCTTTGGCATTTATTTTTTGACGATTATGTCTTTCAAATGTTAGCCGCGTTAACGTCTCAGATGGTTTATCCGTTAAGTCCAATTTTCGATGACTTGTTCGAGCATTTCGAATGATACCTGCCAAATGATACGCCTGATGTTGTGCTTCAAGTCTGCAATAATAGAAGCGGGATTGTTCGCAAAAACTTTAGACTTTACATATCCCCCACAGGAAAAAAAGTCTGACGGTGTGATATCACACGATCTTGGTGGCCAATCGAACGGTCTAAAACGTGAAATTATGACGTGATAAGATTTACATCTGCACCTGGCCGCAAATCTTAATCAGATCGTGGCTCATTACCACTATGGATGATATGTAGCGCCATCCTCGCCCTAGAAGGCCTTCGGATACGTATATCCTCCGGTCACTCCTAGTTGCAACTTTAAAAGCCCGGAGTAGACCGCAGCCTTCAATCCTTGCTGAAGAGTTGGAGAATATCCAACTCCTGGTCCAGAACGCATGAAGTTTAATATAATTAAGAACACGACGGCATTCGTACTCACTGCGCCTGGACCATTCATTGTGTTCACTGTGAATAATCCGACCCACAAACTCAAACGAGGGCCTCGAAACACACAGCCACCACGATACTTCCGAAGGGCCTACCTCAATAATCAGTCAGAGAACAGCTAAATGCCTAAAGAAACAAATAGCGGAACTGATTTCCCTGGAAATATAGTGGATTTTTCCAGTTGGCTCCTACTCGCCTTGAAGGGGACTGAGCTCCCTTTTACCCCCGCAAGGCAAAAGTCTAGATGGTTGTGTTATCCATAAAAACTTATAATGTGCCCCTAGGGGGGGTTGGAGGAACGTGAAATTATATGCTCACCGAAATGTTCTCTCAATAAATCCATTAATTGATGCGATGTGTGGGAAGTGTCACCGTCTTGTTGAAATCAAATATCGCCGAGTTTACGAGCTTCAATTTCAGGCGCCAAGTCATTCCATACGCTAGTCCGAGTTGCTGCGAACGGCGTTGAATCGATTCTCCACGGTCTGAATATGGACTCTCAACTACGGCCGCTATATTTTCTTCAATGCGTGCAGGACGTAGTTAGCAGTCAGTCGAATATTATTTAATAATGAATGCTGGTCCTCCAAAATGGGTGATAGTGTTGTGAATAATATGCTCAGTAGGCCGATTGTGTTGGTCATAAGTTGAGCGAAGTTTACGAAACATATTCTGCACAGAACGTGAATTTTTATGATAAAGTTGAACGATTTGTTAACCTTGTTCACGCATAAGTCTTTGCATGATGAACTGTCAAACAATGCTAAACAAAAATAATATGACAGCATGACATGACTAACATGTGATCTGTCAAAAAAAGGCTATTGAAAAAAGTACTTGAATTACACTTTGTACCTGATTTGAATATTTTCTTTAAACAAATGATTTTTTTTTTTATTAAAATAGTACAATTTATTTTTTCCAGATAATTTTATCCTTGAAAAGTTAATTTGTTATTTTCGTTTTATAAGTTGTGATTTTTATTTAATTTTTTTCACTTTTACGAGTTTCTTCATTTTGGCGATTTTTTGTGATATATTTGATTGGGGTATGTCGGTCAAACCAACTTTTTAATAGGCAACTGTTAAATTACAAACTATTTTTAATATTTTGCGATTTTTATAAAATTGCTATTTATATACTCAGATTGATAACTATTCTTATGCTAACTAAAATATTGGCCAATTTACTTTAACAATTTTAGACCTAGCGATTTTTTTATGGGTTTTAAATAAATTAAGAATTTTCATTCCTTTTTAAATAATTTAATAATTTTTATTAATTTTTAAAATAAAAAAAAGATATATAATAATAATCAACAAAAATCGCCTATTTCGGTGTGGGAATTTCAAGCTACATTCAACTACTTAATTTTAAGAATAAAGGATATTGAACTTAAAATTTATATTTGACTAACAACCGCAATGAAATGTTGCCCAAAAGTTTTAAAATAAAAAATGCACAAAAAAATTGAATATCAAAAAGTTTATCGCCAAACAAATTACCAAACAATTGCTTAACTTTATGAATAAAAGTAGCGAAAGTTATTATTATAAACATTTCATAAAATAAACCCAAATATTGAATATAAAGCTGAAATAAAACTTCCCTAAAGACCAAATGTCTATCAGACAGAAGGAAATTCACAAAAAAATCTCAAATAGCAAAGTTGTTCATTTGAACTTCTCTAAAAAATAAAATAAAATCAAAATACTGTTAATAAATTATTAATTAGCCTTTTTGCAAATTTTTAAATATACAAATAGAACAGAAGATAAAAAAAATCTGGCAACACTATATTAGGTGCCCCTGTAGGCTAGTAGGTAGTGTACTAGCTTGTAAATATGGGGGTTGTGGGTTCGATTCCCAACGAAGACCTTGGTTTTTTTCACTACAAAAGATAAAAATTGACTGTCGGTGGAGCTGCTCAGCGATGAAGGCATAGTCACTGGTCGCTGTTGCTGTCTTTATACGGCAGTTAATTTCCGACTATCCTTCTGCTTTCACCACCTGTTTCATCTCTTCTCTATCCCTTTCCTAAAGAAGGTAGCACGGTACTTGACTAAATAGGCATTGTTGCCTGAAGTGCTACTTCTCTTTGAGCAAAAAAAAAAAAAAAAAAAAATATAAGGCAAGTGGCGTCTCGGTAAAATTTTAATTTTAAAATAAAATACGCATCTTTGGCGAGAGTTTGGAAAGAAGATTTATACCGATTAATAATGGAAAAATATATCTGTCAAAAGTCGCCAAATTTCTGCGAACGGCTCTTAAATTTCGCTGAAAGTTTTAACGACGGTTTTACAGAGATATGGCAACATCAAACCCATGACGCATTGCACCATGGATTTGACTTAGAATTGTTGCCATTTTGTTCACATATACATATATATGATTCCACAACGACCCTGAGGCAAAAACGTGCGGCGTTAGATATTGTGATTTTGGCGGCCAGCTGATATTAAAATTCTTAAGTTAATTTGTTCTGGAAATTGTTGCTGAAAAAAATTTAGTGTTTCTTATGTTATATGGCAGATGATGCCATCTTGCTATTGCCCACATCCATGCTGTCAATTTGAATCCACAAGAACTCCACTACAATGTTCCTGTAACGAATACTGTACGCGGTTACTGGAATTTCGATTTTATTTTCAAAAACATTAATATTTTCGGCGACACTGTTGTATACAGCAGTTATTTTTTCAAGAAATGCACCGGCTCGTTGACGCATACGAGTCTTACTCTCCATTATCGCGTCAGTTTCACTACTTGAATATTGACACAATAGGTCCACTTTCTGGACAGAAAATAGTTTGAGTGGTGTCAGCACAACTTTCTTAACTTTTGTAATAAATTTTCACAAATTCAATGCGTTCCGTTTTAAAAAATGGCAATAAACATATGTGACAGTTGTCGCTTATACAAATAATGTTTTTGATAAAATTAATTTTGATAAAATGTTTTAACGATTAAACACATGGGTTTATCGAATATTTTTTTACAATAAATTTGCCACGATTGCCAAATATTAATTGTCAAGACTAACGTTTACCAAAATGGCGGCAAAACAAAGTAGTATACCTTCCCAGCGTACACACTGTATAAAGAAGTTAAAATCCTTCTTTTCTCACTCCTAAAATGACAGGATTTGATTACTTGTTCAGCAACGTACAAATGGCTTTTAGTCTGCTGACTGGTTACCACAGGCAATTTGCCACAAATGTATTTAAATAAGAAGGAACTAAATAATATTTGGTTTTGTACAAGCATAAAAGCATGTATCTACTGGATATTAAATCGCTATAGTAGATATTTATAACGCGTGGCATTTACAAGACATTAAAACGTAAAATATTTACTTTAAAGTAACCGTCTAAAACTGCAAACATTTTCGCAGACGCAATAACTGCATCGTCATACGCACTTAGAAGAACTCAAATACATGTGAATGTTGTTTGTCTAAACAAAAACAAAAAAAAAACACAGACAACGCAACATGTTGCGAAAATGTCAAAAGGGTCAACATATAAAAAGTTTTTTCTTTTTGTTTTTGTTTTGTTTGTCATTTTAAGATGCAAACCCAGCCAAGACATATGAAATATGCAGACTAACAAAAATGAAAAAGAAAAGAAGTAAACAGCACACGTAAAGGCAACTACAAAACAAAAAGAAATACATTAAGTACTGCTCAGGGAATTTGTAATAAAATAAAAATATACAACAACATTAAAATGTAGTGAACAAAATGGTTGTACGAGTATGTGCAACTTGTAATCGTAGAAAACAAACAACAGCGAGAAACAAAGTGGTTTCTTTTAAAACTACTAATTTCTTGTTACTACGCACGAAATAGTTTACCATTTAAACCATTTCCTTTTTTAAAGTTGGATAATAATAAATATTTGAGTTATTGCATTTAATTCGAATAAAAATTATTCGATTTATCTTAAAACAGTCATTACTATTTTATCTTTCTTATTCCATTATTTTCCTTATTACATTAGCTTTAATTTTTTTAGTTGTTTAATCGAATAAACATTTATTCGATTAATCGAATAATATTTTTGAAATTTTTTCTAAAACATTTATTTTTTTTTTAAATAATAAATTAAGTTTATTAAGTATTCGCTTAATATTTTACAACTTAAATAGCTTCTTTTTGATAAGGAAATTATAATTTCTCGATGCACAGAACCAAGTGTTGGACTTTTTTTAAATTTGCTACCAAACGTTATGGCGATTACAGGTACATTTAATGGGTTATAGGCATGTTGGATTTAATTCAGGGATTTGGCTGAAACATTTTGTGTGAAAAATCGTTAGTCCACCTGTGCGAATTGATTTAGCGGTTATATAAGAGACTTTCTGTTACAATCCTGATAAATAACTACTTAAAAAATCAATGATAGTGAAGTAGTAGCTTTAAAGGTGTGTACACAACAGACCTCCCCCCCCCTCCCGGGGGCACATTTATAAGTCTAGACTTGTGTCTTCGGGGGTAAAAGAGAGCCCAGTCCCCTTCAAGGTTGAGACAACTGGACAATCCACTATATTTCTACGGGAATCAGTAAAGCCCCAGAGTTCTGCTATTTGTCTTTTTAGCCATTTAGCTGTTCTCTGACTGATTATTGAGGTTGGCCCTTCGGGAGTATCGTGGTGGCTGTGGGTCGTTTGTGGGTCGGATCATTCACAATGAACACATTGAATGGTCCAGGTCCAGTGAGCATGAATGCCGTCGTGTTCTTAATTCTAATAATCTTCATGCGTTCTGGTTCAGGAGTTGGATAGTCTCCAACTCTTCAGCAAGGAGTAGTGGTTTGCAACTCCGCTTTGTAACCGCTGAAATTGCAACTAGGAATTACCTGCTGCTACAATTAGTCCTCGGCTTTCTAGGGCTTTCTACCAGTGGTTTGACCACCATCTGATTGCGACTTACGGCCAGGTGCAGGTGTAAATCTTATCACAAAATGTACACAACAGACTTATTTGAATATTTTTAGAATTATTCACACTGAATGTTTGTTAAACAAAATGGAAGAAAAGTATTCATCAGACTTTTTAACGATTTTTTTTTTTGCTTTTGTGAATTTTTAGGGAATTAGCGATTTTTTAGCTTTAGCGGCCTATGGATTGACATTAACATTTTTCAAATTAGTGTTTATTCGAAAGGAAACTATTTTCACATTTTGCCAAATTAAAAAACAAAACAAAAAGTGGTTAATGACAGCGGTGATTAATCGCCTCAGGATTTGGAATCCTGCGATTTTATGTAACTTTTTACTTTTATTTTTGGTGTGGAAGTGATAATAATTTAAGAAATTTAAGAATTTTAAATATAACAATTGTCTTAAGCAATATTTAGGCTTCCAAACAAAAATATTTAGGCTTAAAAAAATTAAGAAATTTGCTTAAAGAAAACACATGCCACCTAATAAAAATACAATATCCAGTAGATATTGAATATAAGGTATTACTTAAGAAATAGCCTCCAAAAAAAAAGCAAAAATACTTATCACTGGAAACACTGTGCTGTAAAAAATTCCTCCAGTTCTCCTTACAGTCATACAAAGAAAAGTAAAAAATTATTTAAAAAAATCTGCAAAAACCATAGAAAAAATACATTGCGTGACTGAACAGTAAGTAAATAAAAAAAACCTCATGCACTCACAAACTCACACACAAACACACACACTCACTTCAATAAAGTTAAAAGCATGAAATTAACCATAAATTAAGTAGGGAGAAATAAGTGCATAAATTAAAATAAATCTACGTATCCAGTTGTAAAATTGAACAAATAAATGGCCGTATCAGCATTGCTTCAACCCCCCCGAAGCAGTAGAAGTGCATTGAATTTTTGCTTGTAAAAATGGCTTAAAATAACTCTAAAGTAAAAATATTTTAAAGACACACACAGGAGTCTATTTGGTTTTTTTATTATTTATTTTTTTAATTTTTTTTGGATTTTCGTTCATGTAATTTTATCACCAGCCCAACCACAATTAAACCAACCATTCAATTCAATTTAATTTGCCTATAACTACATTTAAACGCACATGTAAGTGTGTGCTGGGATTTATTAATTTTTTTTTTGTTTGTATATTTTCTTTAATTTTTTATTTCATACTCTTTCGTTTTATTCATTCTTATTGCTGTTAAATGACAGATTTAATTGCGAAAAATTGCATGCGGCCGATAAAGATTTTTACGTTTTAATTTTTATTTACTCTTGTTGTGTTTTTAAAACGATTTGTAAGATTTACAAGATTTAAGTACTGATTATAACGTCTATAATTATGCATTTAAGATTAAATTTTAAGTGGGCATTAATGTTTATTTGTGCACGTTCTTTTTTTATTTTTGTTTTTGGTTTTTATTTTGCGGTTTAAACCCGAAAGTGAATCAAACAAAATACCGAAAAGTTAAGAATGTGCTTAAACAAATAGTAAAATAAAGTTGCTAATTTATTCTACATTAGTTGTGTTAAATTCCTGTTTAAATAATAAATATTTTATGAGAATATCATAAAATATTTAAAGGAATCTAGCACAATTAGCATAGATTAACTTAAATATTATTCCAAATAATAAATCTTGTATTTAAAGTTATTAATTTTAAGAGAACTGCCTAAACGCCAAGACTGCCTCACCAGTACAAACTACAACGCGGCTTGAGAATGATGCATTCCCATCGAAAGCGCTCGCCTTCGACTACAAACCAGCCAGTTAGGACAGAAAATAGCAATTTTATTTAAGAACTTCACTTGCATAGAATTTAAGGGGAAACCTTATTTAAAATCATGATTGCAAATAACATTTTCACAAAGACTTTTCACAAAAGCTTTAGCTTTCAATAGTAAAATGTTATGAAAAACTAAACTCAAACGTTAAGGTGTGTGTTCTGTAGTTGACATTATTTAACGTATATGACCTTTTGTGCCGTTTTACAGGCTTCAACTTTTGTTGCTCAACTTTTTTTTCTATTAGAAAGAAAGAGAAGGCTTTCTACCCCTTCTCTTTCTTTCTAATGAAAAAAACAAAAATTGAGCAACAAAAGTTTAAACGTGTAAAACGGCACTATCTCTTGACTCTTTAACTACAACATTATAGTTTAAAGGGTGCCCCAAAAAAAAATCTAAACTGTAAATATATGACGTTTTTGCTGCAGACAAGCACTTAAAACTCGAGTAGACACAGCCCTCTATAACAATTTTAACAATTACAACGCGTTGTTCTTCCGTTCCTTTTGCAGATGACAGCGCCCTTCATATTCATTTAGTAATAGACTCGAACCAGTTGGAGGTTACTGCCTAAAGGCAAAACATGAAATGATACGCTTAATCACGATCTTACAAAAATCTTGGAATGGGGTCGTGTGAATAGAGTTGATTTTAATGCCCGTAAGACGCAATATTGCATGCTTACCTATAGATCTACGTTCGCTAATGGTGCTGCATCTGTTATTATGGGTGATATAGGTATTACGGAATCGAAAGCTCTTGACAAGAAAATTATTGACATGAAAATTTAGTGTGATGTTCGATGGACTAAACATATTTTTCAGGTTTCTAAAGAAGCTTTCAAGTGCCTCAGTTTTCTAAAGCGGTGTAGAAGATACTTCACTCCATTCGATCCCCGTACTGTGTGATTCGATTTACATCCGCACCTGGCTATGTAGCCTTTATCAAATGGTGGATCTAGCCACTACATGATTCGGAACGTCATGCTCGTCCTAAAAGCCGAAGCTATAATTCTATGCAACAGAAAACTTTTAGTTGCAACTTTAACGATTCCAGAGCAGGGCTGCAAATCATCACACCTTGCTAAAGAGTTGGAGACTTTCCAACTCCTGTCCAGAACACATGTCTGACATGCTCACTGGACTGGATCATTCACTTAGGGTGTCATTAACAGTGAGATGATCCTGGCCACCATAATTATCATAATTCGCTTATGGGGCCGCGAAACCACAACCACCACGTTACTCCCATATAGAGGCCAACCTTAATGATCAGCCAGAGAACTATTAAATGTCTAAAGAGGCAAATAATGAACTCTGGGGCTCACTGATCCCGGTGATAATAAAGTGGAGCTTCCAGTTGACTCCCTGCTTGTCTTCAGGGGACTGGGCTCCCTTTTTCCCCCAGTTGCACAAGTCTAGATAGCTGTTACGTACTATAAAGACCATAAATGTGCCCCCGGGGGTATCGATCTCCGTACTATTTATGCCACTTATATTCATCCAAAAATGGAATGCGGTTCTCTTGTATGGACCGGCGCTTCAAAGTCTATTTTGGAGTTATTCGACCGCGTACAGGAGAGGCCCAAGAGGCTCATTGGGGGCGGTAGGGTATCCAACTCTATTGATTCTCTAGAGCATCGACGCAATGTGGGATGTATTTCACTATTCTATCGTTACTACAATGTTAAGTGTCCTAATTAAATTAGAGAACTTGATCCCGATACTCGCACGTTTCCGCGTTTAGCACAATTTTCGTTGAGAGCGCATTCATTTATAGTCGGTTGGCCAGTGAAACACACTGGGAAAGCTCAAATAGAATATCCTTAGAAACCATTCCCCCTTTCCTCCTTCCCGTAACCTAACTTACTAGTGCTGTCAGAACGCATTGCATCCTCTGCTGGTCCGAAAAAAATAAAAAATAAAAAAGCGCTCCGTTTTAAAAAATTGCCATAAACATATGTGACAGTTGCCGCTTACACAAACAATGATCCTAAATGTAAAAAATGCACTGTTCTTTATACAGACAGAGTGTCCGCCGAAAACAAAATTTGCTCCATTGTGTTTTATTGAGTCTTTTGAAAACTCCCTGAATTGCAGAAATTGCATTTTAAATTTGACATATAAAACAGAAATCATATATGCAAGCCGATCAATCATTTCTTTTACTCGTCAAAAATAACAAACCTTTAGTTACACTCAAAATTATTAATCTTCAATGATATTGAAATTATAAATATTCAGATTTTAAAAATCATGATTTTTGATTTATATACAACCCCAAGAAATGAATTATCGAACGAAGGATTTCGATTATTAGATATTAATAATTGAATTACTGAAGTTAAATAAATCGTTTAATTTAATTTAAAACTCTAAAGTGCTGTGTTATTATTTTGCAATAAAAGAAATTAATATAAATAAAAACGTTTATTAAAAGGAATAAATATTACAATGCACTCTGTTGGGAACTCGTTTTCGGTTTCGCGAAAAATACAGCTAATTTAATTTAATTTTAATTTTTTACGCACTTAAGCAAAATTGCAATAGCAAGTCACACATAAAAATGATTTAATTGATCTCTCATTTGATTGCAGCTGATCGCTCTGATCGCTAAGTAATTTTGTATCGAGTCATCAGCCAATATTTCTAAACCAACAAATTGAGAAGAAATAAGAACCAACGCATTGTGGCACGTTACAAAGAAAAGAAATAAAAAAAAATACTAGTGTCGATGGTAATGCTCTTTTTTTCAATTAAAATATTTTTCTTAATTCTCACATGAGTATTTTTACAATTCATTTAACAAAGTGTAAAAAAATAGCACTATAAAATATCATGTTACAGCAACTCAAATAGCAGCTACTCAAAATTGTAATAACAATGTAAGTTATAACTATTTTTATAAACCGCATATTGCTATTACGTTTTATTAAAGTAAAAACATTAGTAATTACCGACAATTAAAACAACAACAACATCATTATTCCCTCTAAACTTTAATGAAGTCATTTACCACAACATCAGTTAAATTAGTTTATAAAAATATTTAAACTGTAATACAAGTAATCATAATAAAAAAAAGCAACAATAACAGCTAATTACAGTAACAATAATAATAATAATAACAATTATAAAAGTTAATAATGATTTGTAAGAAAATTATACATTTACTCGTATATTTAACGCCAACGTTAAAATTGCTTTTAAATGCAAACAGAAGCAAAAGCGCTTTTAGCTAAAACTATACAGAAGTCAAGTTTTACTTTAACATTAAAAGCAGTCAAGTTAATATTAAAGTAAAAATTATAAAAAACATATTTAGCTTTTTATAAAGATAAGGCTTTTTATAAAAATGGAGAAGAGAAACATTTTATTTCTAAGCGTTTTGAAGGAAGTACTTTTTTAGCTTTTTATTTTATTAATAAGTCAAGAGCGAATTACAAATATTTCGTACCATGCATGAGCCATCTTGGAATTAAAAAATAAACAAAATAATAAATTATTGTTGAAATTTTAAGGGGTCTCCTTGTCTGTCACAAAAACGGGGACCCAAATTATGATCCACTGTGATAATTTGTTTAACAATTCTTAACTTTTCTATCGGCTTTAAAAATATTCACCACAATTTCCTTTTATTACAGAAGAGAATATATATAATGAGTTCATATCCCAACGGCGGCTTGAGTAAAAAAAAAAAAATTTTGTAAGTCGATTTACCACGATGATCAGCTATCTTCATGTAAAAGAAGCCCTAGGTTGGACAAGAGCAAACATGAGGGGGCACATCAATATGTCTTGACGGAATCTCACCATCATTACATGTGTTGCCGGTGGTAAAAGGCAGCCCAATCTCCTAAAGGCTAGCAGGAGCCAACTGGACAACATATTATCAGGGGAATCAGTAAGCCCCACAGTTCAGCTTTTTGTCTTTTTAGCTTTTTAGCAGTTCTCCGACTGACTAGGTTCGAGTCTTGTAAGTTCCTTTGTCTCCCCCCCCGAGAGGCACGTTGATATGTTTTGATGGAATCTAACCATCATTACATGTATCGCCGGGGGTAAAAGGGAGTTCAGTTCTGTAACGGCTAGCAGGAGCCAACGGGAGTCAGTAACCTGAGAGTTCAGCTTTTTTGGTTTTTAGCTGTTCTCTGACTGATTTTTGAGTTTGGCCCTTCGGGAGCATCGTGCTAGTTGTGGCTAAAGGGTAAATTATCGAGGTCCAGTGAGCATGCTTGTAATGTCTTTTGTACAAGGACTTGGATAGTCTCCGACACTTAACCAAGGAGTCGGGGTGGCGCACAGTGAGACAGTCCTATAATAACTGCGGCAAAAAATGGTTTTTGGCGTGTAGTCCAATTTGGACGAAGTTTTCACAGGTATTTCAGCTCTGAAATTTCAGCTTTATAACATCATTACTTTTTGGTCCAGAGCAAGTCAAAGTTGACGTATGCCAACGCGCTTGAAATATGTTAGTTTAATATGTAATATTCAAAAGCTTATTAATAAAAAAAATACATAATAAATATAATTTTAAAATATTTTTTAAATTAATTTAGTTGTTCTAGAATGAGCAGATGAAAAAATAAATTAAAAACAAAAAACACAAAAAAATTTTTAACAATAGAATTGTGGTGTAAAAACTGCACATTTTACATTTTCAATGGACTAGAAAATATAGAGTAGGTGCCCCTGTAGGCTAGTAGGTAGTGTACTAGCTTGTAAATATGGGGGTTGTGGGTTCGATTCCCAACGAAGACCTTGGTTTTTTCACTACAAAAATAAAAATTGATTGTCGGTGGGGCTGCTCAGCGATGAAGGCATAGTCACTGGTCGCTGTGCTGTCTTTATACGGCAGTAAATTTCCGACTATCCTTCTACTTTCACCGCCTGTTTCATCTATTCTCTATCCCTTTCCTAAAGAATGTAGCACGGTACTTGACTAAATAGGCATTGTTGCCTAAAGTGCTACTTCTAAAACCAAAAAAAAATATACAGCAGCCGCTCGCCCTAGGTGCGGACTTTTATCAAATGAAAGATTGAAGTCTCAGCTTTCATTTGAAGTAAAGGACATATAGCAAAAGTTTGCAAAAGTACTTTAAACATACAAAAAGCTACAAAAAATACGCAACGCGCACATTCTGTCGCTATACGTATGTTAACGTGCAATAGCATATTTCAAACAAAAACAAAAAGTGAGATTGATGAGATTCCCAATGAGTTGAATTTAATAAGTAAATTGGGGTGTGATAGATCGTCAGGGCACAGTGAATATCATTAACGTTTCAAAAATATGTTTTTTAAAATCTCTTGGTCCGTTAAAGTTAACTGATCTTTTGAATGATTCTTATTTGTGTTGGACAACAAGACTTTGCAGGCCTATGAAATTCGAATTTGTGAAAGAAGTAGCAGGTGTTATTAACAATGAAGTGCATCGTGTAAATAAAGAAATTCAAAATTTAAAAACGACAGAATTCGAAAGAAGATTGGGACATCTCACAGCTTAACTATGACGATGATTGACGGAAAAGTGGCAACAACAGTCAGTAAGAATTGCTCGATGGCTGTTTGTTTGAAATGTGGAGTAAAACCTGCTGAAATGAATAATTTGCAAGCAGTTATCTTGAAAACAAAGTCAGCTATAGTATTGAAATTTGGAATTTCGCCACTACATGCTCGAATAAAATTCATGGAATGTATATTACATATCAGTTATAATAAAAGTTTTAAAGCTTGGAGGACAAACAGAGACACAAAAGCACAGAAAGAAGCTGTTAAAACAGAAATAAAAAAATATCAAATTAATTCTGGGTTGAAAAGTCGATGTGGGAAAACAAGGCATCGGAACAACCAATGATGGTAATATCTCTAAAAGATTTTTTGAAAATCCAGAAATAAACGCTGTCATAACTGATGTAAATGTAGACTTAATTCACCGATTTAAAATTATGTATATTAAATACTATAAATACTAGTAGAAATATAGATGTTGGTAAATTCCATACATATTGCATGTACACTGCAAAATTGTATGTACAGTTTTTTGGCTGGTATTACATGCCTATCGGTTCTTATTCTTATGTTATCTAAGGATATACATTGCCAATAGGTTTTTTTGCAATTTTTATTTTTGAAAGTATTTTTTTAAATTTCGTTTAATATTAACTTTTTTTTGCTACAGGAATGTAGCTATTCCATTCTCGTAAAAACTCACGTATTTCTACGAATGAAAATGTAATGCACTATTTGCAAATATCATCAGATCCTTATATTAATTCATTTAGAATGAGAATGAAATTGAAAAAAATTTGAATACCATTATAGAATGAAAAAAAAAATTGTTCTTTTTATTGCATTTCAATGGAAGGTGGGCGTAATAGTGGGCGAATTTTCTTAATTTCTTTTCTTTTAAAGACTAGATTTGTCCTAAAAATAACCTGTGCAAAATTTCAGAGCTCTACAACGACTACTTGTATTTAATGCCGGCGTTGTCTCACTGTGTGGTGGCCTGCTTCAAGCTCTCAAAGTTGCGACTAAGAATGACCTGTTTGATAGAATTATGCTTTATGATTATGGGAAATAACTCTTTCGCGAGAGCATCAATAGCAGCCTTTAAGCACAAATACGTAACGTGAGTAATTAATTATTATACTAACGATAAAGTGACATTAAACTAAAGCACCATTTTACTGACATATTTATAACAACAGTATTAAAATAGAATTTTTTTTTTCAAATTGTTAATAATTTTTGTTATTATAAAATTAATTTCCTAAAGAAGCCTTGCAGAGGAAAGCGAAATATTGAACAAATTTATATATAGTTAAATTTAATTAAAAAAGACCGTTTAAAAGATTAAAAAAATTTATTTAATATAAATAAAAAAAAGAGGTCGAGTTAAAATAAAAATTAAACAACGAACTTAAAAATTAGATCCCGATGAATACCAATGTTTAAACCTTAATTACGAAGATAGAAATATAGATGGAAAATATTTGAAGACATTTGAAGACATATTTTGAAGACAAAATATTCAATGCAAAGATTTTTCAAATGCGATTCTAATATTAAAAAAATATAAATTAAATGTATAGACTAAAATAGCTCGTTAAAATACTCTGTTTTATTTTAATAGAAAATATGTTCGAAAGTTAAAACGAAAAGACCACTTAGTTTTCGTTAACGTAGCTTAAAAAAAACGAGATTTATTGACTAAATAATTGCCAAAAATAATTCAACTAAATAACAAGAGTTAATGAAAAATGTTAATATAAAACAAATAACTAAATATTTGCAAAATGATTCACAAAAGTGTTTTCAAATTTACTTTTTTATAACATTTAAATCGTTAAACAAAAATAAAACCAACAGTGAAAACGATTTTAGTCTTTGGCAAATGTTTTATTTTTATAATTATTTTTCTTTTCTCTTCAATTGGCAACAGCAAGCAATTATAACAAAAAATAACCATAATAAACAATAAAAAAAATTAAATTTTAATTAAAGGTGCTAAAAATAAATTATCACACATTTGTAAAACATGTTTAAAATACCACAGCAACAAAAGAAAAATAAATACTTCTTAAACGCATATTTAGCAATTACACGAACTGGCTGAAACATTTACACACACAGATTTTGTATAACCCAGCGAACAATAATTATAATTGTTGAACCCTATAATCTATTACGCACCTTTATTTTTCAACTGTAAACATTATTTTAAATTTTAAACACACTCTCAAAAATATTTACTTATGACAAAGCTTTAAAACTTTATTTTTATGTGTAACAATGTAATCTTTTAGGTAGAATAGAAAACACATTTAAAGTCAGTCACGCCAAGCAAAATTTTCCATTAACAATAGATTGAAAGTAACGCAAATAGTCGTTGATTGAAATGTCAAATGTACCGCTAAATATGGCTGAAATAAACTAGTCACATGATTGAAGAGTATTAGTTATATGAGCGGATTATTCATGGTGAAATGCTAATCAGCTGCCACTATATTTTTGATTTTTATATTTATTAATTTTATTATACCACATGGGTACTCAAAGCCCCAGCATCTTATATCGTTGATGTTTCTCCTTCTTCAACATTTCTTCTTAATAGGCAATCGGTTTCATGCCTGATTTGCAGATTTATACTGTATGGACTGACTCAAGAAACGCTTATGAGTTATTAAAATTTAAATACCGGGGTTTTCAACAACCAGTTTTTTTTTCAAATGGTGGCAACACCAACAACATGATAGTTTTGACATTTAGTATTTTGAAACATTCGTAGTAGATGCATTGGCAATTGTTAGATTGAATTCAATTTCACACGAAAATCGTTTTAATTGTTTAGGTGGCCCTGTAGGCTAGTAGGTAGTGTACTAGCCTATACGTATTGGGGTTGTGGGTTCGATTCCCGACGAAGACCTTGATTTTTTTCACTACAAAAATAAAAATTGACTGTCGGTGGGGCTGCTCAGCGATGAAGGCATAGTTACTGGTGGCTGTGGTGTCTTATACGGCAGTTAATTTTCGACTATTCTTCTACTTTCAGCACCTGTTCCATCTCTTCTCTACCCCTTTTCTAAAATAATGTACCACGGTACTTGACTAAATAGGCATTGTTGCCTGAAGTCCTACTTTTCTTAAAGAAAACAAAAAGAAAAAAAAAATTAATTCCACTATGAAAAGTTCGCGATATTTTTGGACAACATATTCGTCCTTTTGAGACTGCTACTAAAAAGGGGGTCGTTACATTTAAGTCAACAGGCTCGATGCAAAATTTGCGAACATGAACGCGTCTTCGACCAGGTCGTTCAGCAGAAAACATCGCAGCCGATTAGTGAAGCCTTAAAATTTCATGCAGCAATTGAAGCCGACCGACCATTCACATCGTCTCGTAAATTCGCTTAATTCATTCAGGAACAACCGGCTAGTTTTTCTTTAAAAAAAATAATTTTATGACAAAGCCCATTTTCACCCGTTAGGGCATGTCAACATGTAAAGTTGCCATATTTGGGTTTCTAAAAATCTTAGAGCGATTATTGAGAAGCCTTTGTATATTCAACGTGTGACTACATGGTGCGCTATGTGGTCTGGAGTCGTGATTGCCCCGTTTTTTGTTTTTGTCGAAGATAAGGCGGTAACGGTCAATGAATCATACTATCGCCAGATGCTAAAAACTTAATTTTAGGCTTTTATTGACGACATGTAGAATACTGACATGTGTTCTCAAGAAGACGATGCCACATGAAGCGATTGTAGGTGATCCCAAATTATGCTTATTTTTGCGATATTCCTCTTATTTACGGAGATACAGCGATTTTAAGTTTTCAGTTAAATTTTCATATAAAAATCGATTTTTTGTAGGTGATCCCAAATTATGCTTATTTTTGCGATATTTCTCTTATTTCACGACAATCACCAGTTAAGTAGCCAGCCAGATCGTATGATTTAACACCACCGTATTATTTTTTGTAATGCCATGTTAAGGAGAGAGTCTATACTGAGCCAATAGAATCGATTTCAGCCTTGAAACTTAAAATCTTCTATGTGATTAACGAAATAGGACCGCAATTTTGCCAAAAAGTGATTAAAAACTTTGATGAAAGAACTGATAAGTGTCAGCGTGGTCGTGGTGAACATTTGCCAAATATCATTTTCACTCATAATTACCAAACTTTTCTCTTCGTAATATAATTCAAATTTGAAACATCTTAATCTAAATTTTTTATTTAAGAAAATAAACTTCTTGTTGAAAAGCCCTGTTTACCTTAAATAAGATTTGGCAACCCTTTACATATCTCTAATAGCAAAATCTATTATTGTTTTTTATGGTAAACAACAGAACTGAACAAGTTTTTACTTTCACCACATACGTGTGTAAGCAGTGGTATCTGTTATCATGAAGTCATGAGTTCAGCTCCTATCCACGAAATAACCTAAGTAAGATATATGCTAAAAAGATTAATGAATAGAAAACAACAGTTTAAATGTTCCGAAGTCTAAATACGAAATTTAGCAGTAGCAGCAGCAGCGTTTATTTGTGTCGTTTGTATTGGCGTCATATTAAAGCCATGAGTATAGACAAAGAGACAAATTGAAACAATTTTCCCGGAAGATAATTAAGAAAAGGAAAGCAAATATTATATGTAATTACAGCAGATAAGTGGACCATGGGATTTTTATTGTAATAAGTAGGAGCCGTATAGTTAGCGAGGGAATTATAAACCAGTGTTAGTAGAGTTAGTTAAAAAGAATCTCATTAATAAAACTGATAATTCATAAGTTCCATGAATTTCACCCCAGTCACAGCGTATTATATTCAAGTATCGCTAGAATATCATGGTTTATATAGTTGATGGCTGCATTAGTTTTTAAAAGAGCTTCAACATAAGATAAGATAAATAAAGATATAATAAAGCGACAGAAGAGTAAAACAAAATTTGGTGTAACAGCCGCTACGTTTGACAAGGATAAAACGTAAACATATTATAACGCCACTCTATTCCTTTCTAAAGAAATAAAAGAAATAGATGTTGTTGCGAGTGCGAGGCTTATGGAAGGAGATGCCGTTGTAAAATTTATGTTTAGCAGAAACCGAAATAGCCTTGCAGGATGACATTGTTCAGACCAAGGTTTAGGTCAGGTTAGTTAAATTAGGTTAGGTTAGTAAAAAAAGAAGTCATAAGATAACCGACTGTAGGCAGGAGCATATGATGCCATGCCTTATGATGAACTGCCTTAAAAAGTATAATTGTACTTAACCACGGCAAAATACCCAGAGCTGGCAGCTTTATATATCATCTGTCTTAGATTAAAAGTTGACGATTATGATGTTGGTATTTTTCGCCCCAGCCAGAATGACCTTAACCTGAAGCAGATATTAGCAATACAGAGACCGCAAGTCATATATAGTTTACCGAAAGTAAATGCGTTTTTTTTTTTCAAGGGTCTTGGCAATGAGATTTATGTGCTAACAAAACAGGAATGCAAAATATGCCAAGAAATCAGGAATGTATTTCAGTATCCTTCCTATACAAATATTATTGTTAACACAAAGTTAAATTGTTTTTTTAAATTATAAGTTAAGAAATTTCTGTGTTATATAGTAAATGTTCATGATTTGTTTACTGGGTTAACGTATACTGTTACCATAAACGAATACATATGCATCTACATTCATATGAAATTATAATCAGCGTATTATTATGGTTGGTTTAGTACGCAGTCATAACAATTTCACACACATTGCAAGAAGAAAAAAGAACATGACAAACATCACTAATGCTTACAAATTGCGTGCTCATAATAGCCTTATTCTAACAGCAATAATAACAATAACCTGCAAATACATGCACACACATACACACATACACACATTTTATTTGAGTTACAAAATTTTTTTAAATCTTGCTGCATCGAAACTTTTTGTTATCGTTTATTTTATTATGTTGCAAATTTGTACTTTCGTGCCGCAAAATGATGTGCAAATTATTGCTTATATCCGTTTAAATCCCGACTGCTAAGTAAGAAGAGAATAAGAGTGATTATGTGTATGAGAATAAGTGTATAACCACAGAATGATGACTTTATACCTAAATACAAATGAAAAGTTACCAAAAGAGGAAATAGAACATTAAAAATGGGAGCAATATTAAATGGAAGGAAAATAATTATTATAATTTTTGATTAACTGAAAGAGAATCGATCTTATATTGATAAATATTTTACGTATGAAATACAATATCAGATAAATTTCCACCTCTGTTAGTTTAACGAATGCGAGTCCTTCTCACACATTTCACTCAGTATTTCATTATTTTCATCACGACTATTGAGTTTGAGTTGCTAAAGCCTTTTTGGTTTGTTTGCATAAATCCTGCTTTACAAATATCTCCACAAAAATAAGTCCGGCGGCGACGAATCAGGCGACTTTGGAGGGGAATCAGCATCATCTTTTCTTAAAATACGTGATAAGATTTACATCTGCACCTGGCCGTGTGGGCCAATATCAGATAGTGGATCATTACCACTGTGGATAAAATGTAACGTCATCCTCGCCTTAGAAGGCCTTCAGATACGTATATCCCCGGTCACTTCTAGTTGCAACTTTAAAAGCCCGGAACAGCCGGCAGCCTTCCCTCCTTGCTGAAGAGTTGGAGAATAAACAACTCCTGGTCCAGAACGCATGAAGCTTAATGTAATTAAGAACGCGGCGGCATTCATACTCACTGGTCCTGGACCATTCATTGTGTTCATTGTGAATGAACTCTTGTAGGCTAGTAGGTACCTAGCTTACATGACTGGGGGCTGTGGGTTCAATTCCCAACAAAGACCTTGTTTTTTTTTCACTACAAAAAAAAATTACTGTCGGTGAGGCTGCTCAGTTATGTAGTCACTGGTCACTGTGGGTTCGATTCCCAACAAAGACTTTGGTTTTTTTCACTACATATAAAAATTGACTGTTGGTGGGACTGCTTAGTGATGAAGGTATGATCACTGGTCACTGGGCTGTCTTATACAACAGTTAATTTTCGTAACTATCCTTCTACTTTGACCACCTGGCGCATCTCTTCTCTCTCGCGTTCCTAAAGAATGTAGACTAAATAAGGCATTGTTGCCTGAAGTGCTCCTCCTTAAAAAAAAAAAATTATCCGACCCACACATTCAAACAAGGGCCTCGAAACACACACAGCCACCACGATACTTCCGAAGGGCCAACCTCAACAAATAGCGTAACTCTGGGGCTTTACTGTTTCCCATGGAAATATAGTGGATTATCCAGTTGGCTCCTGCTAGCCTGTTAGGGGAAAGGGCTCCCTTTTACCCCCGCAAGACACGAGTATAGATGGTTGTGTTATTCATAAAGACTTTTAAATGTGTGTGAAATAAGATATTGTGGAATGAGGTCTCGCAGTAATTCCAGAAGTTGAAAACAAGTTGCAAGAAATATTTTAAAGAAGAGAAAAAAAGAAAAAAATGTAGCCGAAACATGTTATTCTATAATGAACATAACATAATTTTGGCCATATTGTTTATATCACTCTAATTATTTTATTTCCACCTTTGATATCATTTTCCACGAAATGATAAACAGAATAAGATGCTATTTTCGATGAAATGATAAACAAAATAATAAATAGCATTCTAATGTGCTGATGGCACCTATTGTTTATCTTTAAAACTTAATAGTTGATGGCATTTTTGAGCCACTGAAATTTAACTAACTATCAAGGGTATTAAGGTAATGTAATTAGTCATCAACTTAATCTACTTTAAACATAATTTTACATATAATTCCCTTAAACCACAAAGCTGTTTAGATTATTTAAGGAAGTTAAAATATTTATATTTCTCACTGCTGGTTATTCATTTGTCTATTCTAAAATGCAAAACATTTAATTACTAGTTATTACTGAAACTATAATTCAAAACCTTCACCTTGAACTTAAACTTACAATAACACATTGTTTTATATTTTAAGAAGTTCTACTGTTGAACTTAATAAAATTCTTTACTTAACATTTAAATCTGAAATAATATCTTTATTTTAAAAGCTTGTACAGCAACATTGTGTTAGAAGTATATCAATGTATGCTGATTGCATTAAGCAAAAAATGTAAGTAAATAATTTTGTTTGCAACGCACTAGATTTTTCTAGTGATAAAGAAACCCACACATTTGTTACACACGTCACAAAAATGTCTAAAATTCTTAAAAGCTTATTTTAAGCAATAAATCCTTACTTTTGGTTTTCGGTCACCTACTTTTACTTAAATGTCTTTGTAGTATTAGCATTTTTATGTTTGTAAAATACTTTGTTCTTAAACCAACTGGCGATGATATACTTTGTTCTTTAGCAGCTTTGTATACCCGGCTTTGCACGGCTATTTTAAAGTTTATGTGTAAATAATGGATTTTAAGTACTTCTTTACATTTATTAAGTTCTCCAAGTTTCTTAAACATTGAGATTCTTTTTATTTTTGTTTTAAAACATGATTTGTATTTACGATATTTTATTTACTAAATATGACTTTAAAAGTCTTCACTCGCAATACACACCACTATGTTAAAGGATCCTTGCCGCTGTTGTTGTTGTAGTTGAGGAAACAGGTTGTTTTTACCCATACAGGCATCAACACTGTGTCTTGATTTGAAAGTCTTAAATAAACATTACTACCTTAGCTTCGTGAGATTTAAGCTTTTGATGTTTTAACTTTTTCGCGTATTAAGCAACTTAATCACAGCGGCTACTCTACAACCATTTATTTTTTTCTTTACATTCAAGGCTCTTGGTTTTTAGTTTATAACTTTTACTTTTTTAATTTCCCATCTTTATAACAGAAATATATTTTCATATAACATTTTTGCTTAACTGTCATACATTATCTACATACAGCTGCGCTCAATATAATAGCATCAGTTGCAATATTCTGTTTCGAAAGATGTAAAAATTTCACCTATTTACTATATTATTTTTTTGAGTGTAAAAAAAGTCAAATTTTTTATACTATCTCAGAGTGTGTGCATTTGTTGTTAAATTTCGTAACTCTTAATCAGTTATAAAAGATCTTTTGTCAATACTTACATAAGGCGTTTTTAAATTTGTTTTGCAAAATTTTGTGACAAAAAAGTAAAAATGGAAGGTAATAAAAATTTTTTTAATATACTTTTTATAAAATCGTGTAATAATTTTATAAAAATTGTATAGTTATGGGTCGCGGTAAGCTTTTTTTGTTATAAAGAGAAGTAGCACTTCAGGCAACAATGCCTGAAGTACCGTGCTACATGCTTTAGGAAAGGGATAGAGAAAAGATGAAGCAGGTGGTGAAAGTAGATGGATAGTTGAAAATTAACTGCCGTATAAAGACAGCACAGCGACCAGTGACTATGCCTTCATCGCTGAGCAGCCCCACCGACAGTTAATTTTTAATTTTGTAGTGAAAAAAACCAAAGTCTTCGTTAGGAATCGAACCCACAGCCCCCATACTGACAAGCTAGTACACTATCTACTAGCCTACAGGGGCACCTTGTTCCTCCGAAAAGCGTGAACTAATAAAAAAAATTACATCCGAGGGTAAATCGTATTTCCAAATAAGTCAATTGCTGGGGTGTGTCAATAAAGTGGTAGTAAATGCCTAAAGATAAAGGCAAAGAGCTGTATTGTTTACCTATACAATAGATATGGCCATTACAAACGCTGCTTGGAAGTTATATGTAATGAATCATAGCTATAGTATGGATCAGCTTTTATTCGGATCTGCTATTTACGCCAAAATGTACAAAATAAAGCTCGGCCTTCATCTTCATTAGTACTAGGGTTTTACCCCAAGATTTTATAGGTCACTACCCCCAAAAGATAGAAAAGCAGCTAAGACGTGTAAAATGCATTGAACATTTTCACCAGTAACTCGCTCAAATGAAAATGTGCCTCGTCACTTCTTGTGATTTTTTCATGAAGATCGCGGTTGTCACGGGCGAGCTGTAACATCTTATTGGCATATGTACGGCGGCATAAATGGTCTTGTGGAAGAACCTCTTGTGTCAACTGAATCTTATATGGAAACAAATACAAATCCTTGTGCAAAATTGTGCCCAAAATTGTTTTTTGAAAACCAAGCTTCTGAGCGCGGCATCGAATTGATGTTGATGGATTGTTTTTTACACTTTCTTGAGCAGCAGTAATGTTTCCAGTCGATCTTGCAGTACATTGTGGTCCATGCTTGGGCCTATCACCTGCATACCTTCTTTCTTAAAAATCATTTACTACATGATAAATAGGTCGTTTTGATCTCACGTTGTATCTCCCAAAAATTGCACGTAACTTTCTCATCGTCATAGCATTCGATGATTGATTTTGATAAAATATTTGAACGATTAAAAAACGTTGGTTTATCGAATATTTTTCCATAATAAATAATTTTCCACGTGTCTACTTCACAACTGCCAAATATGAACCAAAATGGCGGCAATACAAAGTAGTATTTTTTTTTTAAAGAGAAGTAGAACTTCAGGCAACAATGCCTATTTAGTCACAATCATGCTACATTCTTTAGGAAAGGGATAGCGAATTGAGAAGACAGGTGGTGAAAGTAGAAGGATAGTCGGAAATTAACTGCAGTATAAGACAGCACAGCGACCAGTGACTATGCCTTCATCGCTGAGCAGCCTCACCGACAGTCAATTTTTATTTTTGTAGTGAAAAAAAAACCAAGGTCTTCGTTGGGAATCGAACCCACAACCCCCATACTGACAAGCTAGTACAGGGGCACCTACCTACCTTCCCGACGGATACCTAGGATATGTATTTATTTATATATATTTTCAATTTATTAAAGTCCTCCGCATAGTTTGTTGTGCCGCAAGGACTCGACTCTTTTTTCGACACTGCAAAATGTCAATGAGATGCAAAAACCCTGAAATGTAGAAACAATTTAGAAATCAAGCCATACATTTCTCCCATCGAATATTTAACCAACCATGATCCTGATAAAAATTAAACTCCATTTTCTGGTTGAAATATTTTTTTGTTCGCTAACTTTTTTTTTTATTTTTTATTTCTCACACAACATGCAATAATCTGCAATTGAGTTTATATATGTATGTATGCATGTATGTATGTGTTAAAAAATGCCCTTCAACTGTATTTAATATTCATAAAAATAATTCAATAGTTTGTCAATATTTGGTTAATAATTCCTTCCATTCAATTCAAAAGCAAGATAACCCGCTAAAATGCTAATGAAATTTTCACGCTTACATTCATACATTTTCAATGAACAACAATTTCCGCATCATTCAATTTTTAAAATAAAACTTCAATAAATCATACACACGATACGAATGAGAAACACCAAAATGCCAAACAACCACAGTTTAAATACGAAATGAATAAATCATAAAATTCAACCCGAAAAAAGAACACAAAAAAAATGGATCGAAATTTACACAAACTATTGCCGGTGAAAGCTTATATTCTCTCACCGCAATAAATTTGCATTAAAAAAGAATAAAAACAAAAAAAAAGTAAAGAAAGGAAAAGTTACCAAATCAAACTCTAACAGGTGCGAGATATTGCTGATTTCAAAAGTCGATTTCCAGGAAAATTTGCAAATAAATTTTTTGTTCTTTCATCGACTAAATGAATAAGCCGACAAAACGATACAACAGTCAAATAAAACAACTTAAAGCAAAAATAAACAAGAAATATTTTCAATCCAAATACCTAAGCAAAAATATAAAAGCAGATAGATTGAATACAAACAACAACAACAAACAAACCACATAAAAAAACTATTTGTGTGTATTGAATATGTTGTGTATTTTTTTATCCATCAGATTATTTTTTGTTATTGTTATTGTTTTAGTTTTTATTTTTTATGTTTTGAGTAGATAAACATTAAGTATAGTTGGAAGCTTTAAGATAGCTTTTCAACTTAAAATGTCAAAATACTTTTATATCGAACATTTATTTGGAGTTGCGTTTTGAAGGTTTTTCATTTAAAAATTCCTGTACCGTTTTGCTTATAATCAACTTATCGCTATTAAAGTCAAGAGAAATAGAAAATCGAAAAATCCTTTTAAATGCATAAGTGCCAAAATATATCCTTGAGCTGTTTTTTTGTTTTTGTTGTTGCTGTTGTTTGTATAACATAAAGAAAAGCCCAGCAGTTCTGGTAATTAGTTTATTTAGGATATTCGAATATTTTGTTAAATAGAAATGAATGGCATGAAGTAACAAAAATTAGCAGTTAATATTAGAAAACACCTTATAATATTTTTAGTTTGTCTACTCCTGTTGGGTTCTTTTTATGGTAAAAAATTAAAAATTATCTTGTATGTCACTCTGTATTATTTTATTTTTATAGACACTCAATTTTTCTGTTTAAAGTTTTCTTTAATACAGCCTCTCATCTGCGATTTTCATGCAAAGGCGGGTAAAATCGTCTAAGTTCTTCTAATATAAAAAATGTGGTAGTTTTTTATAGTTATTGAAACTGTGTATAGATATCAGGCATAATTTGATCAGAATTTTTGAATTGTTGAAAAAACTGTATCCAGAGTTAAGCTATTAAAACTATTTTCATAGAAAGATGACATGAAGTTTCAAATTCGACCTTCATGATATTTTAATTAAACATTCCTTGCATATTTTAATTTCGTTAGTTTTCGTTAATTGTACTCTGAGATATTTGGATATCGAAAATATTCATCAAAAATTTTATATTTTATTTTTATTTAATAATTATTTATACTTTAAATATATCATTAACAGAAAACCAATTTTCTGTTAATGATATATTCTTTGATAACCATGATATAACGTATCTTTAATTTTTTTTTTTGCATTATTTGCAATCAAATAAAAGAAAATTGAAAATGCCACGAAAATTTGTCAACTTAAAAATGACTATTTGTTTTCATTTGTTCCAAGAATTTTCACAATTAGCGGCCTCATATATCGCATTTATCAAGCAGAGTGGGCCTTTGCAAAATTATGAAAACCCATGAAAACTGCATTTAACTAAATTTAATTAATTAAGCGCTTAAAATCAAGTGATTTAAAAATCGCAAAAAAGCACTGGCATATTTAAGTAAGAACTACGAGGAAAAATTTTAAAGGACTTAGATAATGATGAACAGTGAAATATTTTTCGAAAACTAAACTCTCTAAAATAAATCGGCCATACAAAGAGTTTTTTAACAAGAAGTTGGTTTTCAAAAGCAAAAAATTTTGGTTAAAATAATTCAAATTGTATTACGAAGAGAAAAGTTCAGCAATTGTCAATAAAAAATTATACCTGGCAAATGTCCACCACAACAACGCAGACAGGGGTCGATTCTCTCATCAAAGTTTTGAGTCAATTCCTATTTCGTTAATCACTTTGCGAATTTTGAATTTTAAGGATGAGAGCGATTCGATTGTTTCTGTATAGACTCTAGCCCCCACAAAAAATTATCCAGTGGTTTTAAATCACACGATCTGGCTGGCGTGAAATTATGTGATCGGAAAGTTTGGTTTGCAATAATTTAATCGTTTCATGGGTTGCGTAACATGTGGCACCGTCCTGTTAAAACCACATGTCAGCGATATCCACGTCGTCAATAATAGTTCAAAATTGAGTTAATAGCAATGATCGATAGCGAAGTTCACAGTGCTCAATTGCGAACTGCAGCCGGGTCCATCGCGCTACCCGGGAGCTTCCTACCCACAGCGAAGCTCCATCACCAGTGGTACACGCATGGCAAAGGGGGTTACCGGCCAATCCCGTACCTCCGAGCAGGAGGACCCCAAAGTGGACCTCAAAGTTCAGAATCCCAAGTTGCGAAGTTCACAGTGCTCAATTGCGAACTGCAGCCGGGTTTATCACGCTACCCGGAAGCTTCCTACCCACAGCGAAGCTCCATCATAAGCGGTACACGCATGCCAAAGGGGCTGACCGTCTAATCCCGGAACTCCGAGCAGGAAGACCTCAAAGTGGACCTCAAAGTTCAGAATCCCAAGTTTCGAAGTTCACAGTGCTCAATTGCGAACTGCAGCCGGGTCCATCACGCTACCCAGGAGCTTCCTACCTACAGCGAAGCTCCATCAAAGTGGACCTCAAAGTTCAGAGTCCCAAAAAAACAAAACAAAAAGGCCCAATCACGCCTCCAGACCACAAAGCACACCATACAATGACCCATTGAGCACGTAAAGGCTTCTCGATAATCACTCTAGGGTTTTCAGAAGCCCAAATCAGGCAATTTTGCTTGTTCACATACCCTGACAGGTGAAAATGAACTTCGTCTGAAAAAATGATTTTTTTCAGAAAAACCAGCTGACTGTTCCTGAATCTATTGAGTGAATGGCCGGTTGGCCTCAAAGTCAAATTCTTGCCCGAAATTCGCCAAGGTGGTTTTGGATAACCCCAATTGCTGAAAACGTCGAGGAGTTGACAAATTTGGATCTGCCACAACACTGTGGCTAACGGCTGCAATGGTTTTCAGTTAAACGACACAGTCGAAACCGCGTTAGTGATCGCACATTTTGCATTGAGCCTGTCGACTCAAATTTAACGAGCAAATTTTTAATAGCGGTCTCAGAAGAACGATTATATTGCTGAAAATATCACGAATTTTACGAAGTCTAACTCTAACAGAACCACCATTTTCACAATGAATTTTTAATTATTTTAATGAAATTTTCTTGCAAAATTAAATTCATTGTAACAATTGCCAATGTCAATTCTATTGTGTTGTGGGTGTTGCCACAATTGAAAAACAAACTTCTTGTAGAAAAACCCGTTATAAGCCTCCTTTAACTTTAGTTTTTTCTTCTTATAATTTTTTATGGAAAATTTAAAATTTCTACGAATTACTTAGACATAAAACAATGAATCCAAAAATTAGTCTTTCTAAGGGGCACCGCATTTTTAGATTCAATTTTAGTACCTGAAACTTGTTGTTATAGCAGCCACACTGGTGTATAAATTTGAAGCCTACTTTTAACGTAAAATTCACTAGGTATTCAAAGAAGCTTTCAATTCCCATACAAATAATTGGCACATTTGTGGGAACACCCGAAAATATTTAACTTCATTCTAATATCTGTTTTATGTAGCGGACACTTTCTGATGAAAAATTGCTTTAGCAGACAAAGGTCCGTGACCGACGCCCATTCCTCTTTAATCAGAAATATTAAAAAATTTATTATATTTTTTTAAAGAATAAATCGTGTTAAAAGTCTGGAAGACAACAAAAAATTCCACCAGAATCGTAGGGAGGCTACGAACAAACTCACAGTCGAATATTTGTTGTTTATGTTTATTTTTACATTTTGGCACCAAAATCACTGCTTTGGCACCATACGTTAGCCATTCTGTTGCTGAGGTGGGTGTTGACCCAACTAATTTTCACATTGGCAGAGGGGTGATGATAAAAAGAAGTGGAGTGTGGTCAGAAAAAGGAAAGAAACGCAAATGTAAAATTGTTTAGCCATCAGAAATATAAAACATGAAACTGAAAATCGATGTGTAGCAATTTTTGCGGCCACCAGTAGCCATGAACCTTCGAAAACTACATTAAATGATGTATTCATTTATTCAAAGACCATTTTTATTAATTATTATCTAAATGATAAACTTTCAATTAGCGAATGTTCTCAAAATAATAGACTATTGAATTAATAAAATATAAAAAAAGTCCTAATTTAAAAAGCACTGTAATAGGACATTATTGCAAAATGTAACTCTTTCCAAAAGTTACTTTTTAATAAATAATTCACGAATACTTTTAATGAAAATAAACTTTAAATGCGAAGATTCATTTTTCTTAATTACCAACGATGCTAGTTACCGTTAAGGAACTTAATATAAAAGCTTGTTTATATTAGGTACTTTTACTTGTAAACAATAACCTCAAAACTTTAAGTTAAGTTTTACAAAGATAAAAAACATACACTTATTACTTTAACTTTTTTGTGATAAGAAACTAAACTAGAAGGTATTTTATATTTTTGGTACTTTTTAATAAAAAGTACTTTACGCTAAAATGATGCGTTTTACCAACGTGCTTACACTAATGAGTAAAATTTTTATTAAGAAAGAGTTTGTTTGCCGAATAAGAACTTTTTCCTCAAAAGGTGCCCCTGTCGGCTAGTAGGTAGTGTACTAGTTTACAAGAATGGGGGTTGTGGGTTCGATTCCCAACAAAGGCCTTGGCTAAAATTCACTGTCGGTGGTGCTGCTCAGTGATGAAGGCATGCTCACTGTGCTGCCTTATATGGCAGTTAATTTCCGTAACTATCCTTCTACTTTCACCACCTGTCTCATCTCTTCTCTATCCCTTTCCTAAAGAATGTAGCACGGTACTTGACTAAATAGGCATTGTTACCTGAAGTGCTACTCCGCTTACAAAAAAAAAAATTGACATTTTACTAAATAGACAAATTTTGGGACGAAATCTTGCTACAAAACAAGTTTTTCTTATAAACGCCAAGAAATTACTTTTTATTAAAAAAAGGTACTTTCGGCTTCAAAAAGTACATTTCGCTTAAGAATTTTATTACGATTCTTTTTCTTGTATCTTTACTTTTCAAAAATTTAATGCTTTTCTTAAGACCAGCTTCTGTACACGAAAATTAGCTTTAAAATTAAAAAGCACTTTTGGTACTTTCCGCTAAAAATGAAACTTTATTGGCTATTTGAATATTGCCCATATTTTTTTTAAACAAAATTCAAAAATAAATTTGACCAAAAACTGTACTTTTTCAAAGACATTTCGGTTTTCGTTAAAAAGGAAACTTAGCAGGAACTATTTGTCAAAAAATGCTTTTAACAATAGCAGATTTTTTTTATTCCGCCTTAAAACTATTTTATTGTTAAGCAAGAATAAATTCTTTTAAGGCTCCTGATAGTATTAATTTGCAATAAAAATATTGTATTTGGGCTTGTAAAATATTGTTTTGTTGTTGCGTGCATTAAAAGCTGCAGCTGTCAAGTATAATGTTGTTATACGCAAATCTCCACACCATTTAATTCTACTCGATTACAAATATTCGTAACTTGCCTATAGTGTCGCTTAAAAGAAACGAATTTTGTGTTGTGGGAAAAATGTCCTTGAATCTTAATGCTATATTGACCTCATGCAAATTGCTTATACACACAGCAATTTGAACAAAAGAGCACACAAATACACTGAAATGCTATTAATTACAAGTGTGTTTTTATCAACGATTATTTGCAGATATGTGCAATTTATTTGCTTTTTAGTATGTTGGTTTGCTTTATATAAATATGTGTGCGTGTGTGTTGGCGAGTGACTTTGGGTGTGTGTGTGTGTGTGTGTGTGAATATATGTGATGATATATTTACACAAACTAAACTTTATTGTCTTTGGCTACATGACAATATAATTTACGCACTTTTCATTTCGATTTGGGAAAATGAATTACAAAAATATTGTGCCTGTGTGTGTATATGTATGCATGTGTGCTTCTGATAGAATTTATTATGTTTGCACCATTATACCAGTAAATAAATTTCTCGTTTACATATTTACAGTAATTTAAGGAACGGGATTGTAGAGGAAGCTTTTTTCGTAATGTATTCCAGCAAAAAAAAGGAATCATGAGTCATGGGTAACCCACATTTTTAATATGAACAGTAGAGTGCTTTTTAATGGAGTTTATTTCTTAATGTAGCTAATTTTGTGTTAAAATAAACTTGGGAATGTTTGGGACGAACGAAAGGATTGTCTGTTGCAAAAATTGCAAAAATTGAAACAAGTTTATTAATTTTTTAAATATTTTAATTAGCATTTCCAGTGCAGTGGAAATAGATGAAAAAGGTTTTAAAATTAAACAATTTGTGTAAGAAGTTACTCTTAGAAATGAATTGTCTGAATTAAGGCAAATTAGATTATAATCTTCTAAATAATATTCAGAACATATTGTTGAAAGCGAAATGTTTGGAATAGATAATTTAAACTACACTTCTCACTAAGTTAAATACGAGCTTCGTAAAAAATGTGCAAAACTAAATTTAAGTAAAAGGTACTATTTACTGGAAAAGTAAAGTGCTTTTAGCAAAAACTACATCTTTAAAAGAAAGTTATTTGCTACCATAAATATTTAAGCTTCTTGGTAACTACTTTCATTTTAAAAACTCATATTTTTTTTCTCTTTTCAAATAGCTACGAAAATTTGTCGCTGAAAAAGGAAATATAATGCTATTTTTGCAAATAGTACCAATTTTTTTTAACCATTACCTTTTTTTTATAAAATAATATCACACCAGCTTTAAAAAATTTATTGTTTTTAAATACATATTTCTTTACTATTTTTTAACTTTCTAATTTCGGGAAAATGTTTGAAAAAGTAATTCAGGAAAAAATGAATCTTGCTCTAGATAGCGCGTATATAAATACCAGAGAGAAAATTTGGTTTTAAGAAGGGCAATTCAACTATTCATGCTCTTTTAAAATTCAATACAGATGTTGTTCAGAATTTACGAGAGCATAAGTGCACTGTTGCCATATCTCTTGACATCAAAAAGGCTTTTGACAAGGCATATCATGATGGCTTTCTGTTTAAAATTATCAACATTTGGGTTTGAACTGTAAATTATAAAACTTTTCCAGAGCTTTTTCGATGGCAGGAGATTTTGTGTTCAGAGTGTTAATAAATTATCTAGTTACGGTAATATTTCTTACGGTGTTCCGCAGGGCTCAGTGTTGCCACCTCATTTATACAATATTTTTATACACGACTTTTCTCATGAATTTAATGGCTCACATGGTCTACTTTACGCCGACGATTCACTGCTGTATGCGCATGATGAGTCTCCTAAAGTTGCACTCCAGAGCGTTTCCTAGCACGTTAAAAACGTTTACGAATTTTATTCACATTGGGGGATAAACATAAATATTGCTAAGAGCTTTGCTATATATTTGGGTAATGCTGCCGGAACATGTAAATACACCGTAGTGCCGGAGAGAAAAAATCTTGTGTTGACATTTAATGAAAATGAAATATTTTTTAAGGACAGCATCAAATATCTTGTTGTCCACTTTAGTAAACTTATAAAATTTAATAGCCATGCTTTGTATAATATGGAAAAGGCGATTAGGGTTAAGGGAGCCTTTAATAAATTGTTTAGTAGTAAATTTTTGCCAAGCAAAACAAAATTGCTTTTGTACAAGGTAAGCATTAGACCAATGCTTCCAATATGTATTTCCAATATGGTTCAGCATCTCAAAGACGATCATGAAGAAGATATATTACGGAAATGCATAGCAAAGAATTATAAGTATTTAAATAGGAGCTTTTCAAATGAGTATATTTACGAAAAGACCAAGCTGCCGGCAATATCCCGTTACGCTTTCGATCTGTTGAGAAATTTTGTTGAAAAGCTGTGCTTCTTCAAAGGCAAAGTTATTCAAGATATTTTATTTAGAGAGAAAGGTTTCAGTTGGTCAAACACGCAATATATTACTTGTATTGGGATTTTACAAGCAAATTCTAATGGTATTGGTGGTCAAAACTTTTACCTACACGATACTCCTGGCATTCACAGGGGGTACAACTTTTTTATTTTTATTTATTGTTATTTCTTTCTTTTTTTTCTTATTTTTTTGTTTTGTTTTGGTTTTTGTTTGGTATTTTTTTTTATTTAAGGGTTAGTTTTAAGTTACTATATGTAAACGATGCGTTCCTAATATTGACAGGTGCCGGGAGCAAACAATGTAATAACAAAAAAAAAACTTATGTCAAAATATAAATATTTTATGTAAGTACTTTAAAATTTAATTAGGAAGAAGCATTTTCAAAACATATTTATGTTATTAAAATAACACTTTATAGTTTTAAGTTACCATTAGATTAATGTTGCTAATACTAATGTTTTCTAAAAAACCCCAAAAAATAATAAGTCTCAATAAATTAACTAACTACTATTTTTCACTTTATGTGCTATTATAACTCCCTGCAAAAAGTTAATATCAAATAAAAAATATTTTATAAAAAAATGTATTTTGTATCAAAAGGGTATTACTCTTTACTAAAACAAAAGTACTTTTCTGTAAAATGAAACACTTTACATATTTCTTCAGTTAAAAGTTTTGTTTCTAAGGGATTAGTTATGCTTAAAGTGCTGTTTAACTACTTTTCCCTTATAAAATGCTTTACAACAGCAATTTTTATTAAAAAAAATACCATGTTTGTTAAAAGAATATTTTTGTTCAAATTAACTATTTTGTTAAAATTAACATTTTTAAGCACCTTAGAAATTTATCTCAAAATGGCAACAAGTAACCATAAAAAGTACCTTTTTACTTTTATTGAAATGTGTCATTGAACAAAACGTAAATAATATTACAAAATGGTTACATTTTACTAAACCTCTGCTTTAAAATTAAAAGTACTTTACGCTACTTTCACTACTAAACAGGTACCTACTAGCTAAAAATATTATTTACGAAAACTACTTCAATATTTATATCCAAAAATAGTTTTTTTTTAAATATTTTTGTAAGATACTCTTGACCAGTGATGGGCGAACTTTTTGGGTAGCGGGCCAATAAATTAAAAGAAATCTTGTGGCAGGCCATTAAATTTAAAAAAAAAACATAGAGGCTCATTTATTAAAAAATTAGGGGGTTTCTGTTTAATTAAAAATTCGGTTTAAGCTACATATTTATTAGTTATATTACGTAATATTTTAAAACAACATAAAAATTTTATAAGATGTATGGGAAGCATGGATCTCTTTCTGACTTGACATAATTTCCTCAAAATCTGGTTCCAGCTGGGAGGATGAGACTTTTAATAAATTAAATAGACTCTCGTCTGACAATCGGTTTCTTATTGAATTTTTTATGCATTTCGTTACCGAAAAGGCCTGTTCACATCAATATGAGGAAGCAAACATTGCCATAATTTTCTGCGCATGATTAATTAACGTTGGAAATACATCGTTTGGTAAGGATTTATAGAAATTAGGCTTATCAGTATTTAAAAATAGCTGTTTTAAATTGTTATTACATTGCAATTCTATAATTTCCAATTTTAGATCAGATGGAACATTCTCAGGATTAACATTAAAGGGCATTGAAAAAAAATCTAAACATGGTTGGATTTTTTTAAAGTCAGCAAATCTGGCCTCAAATTCTGAATACAGTTTTAATAAAGATTGTGAAAAGACTTTTAACTTCTCTTTACGCACAGGCCTCAAAGAATTAAGTCTTGGAAAATGAGACAAATCATTTTTTCCCGAACATTTAGAAAATATAAACAATAGAGTTTTAAAAGGCCTCAAACTGCCCCAAGTTTCATCTATAAATTAATTTCTTCCCTGTAACTTCTTGTTCAGTTAATTATAGTGCTCGAGTAAATCCGTGAAAAAAGCAAACTCGATGCACCAATTCTTATCTTCCAATATTTCCCACTCATCCCAAATTTCAGTTTTGGTTGTTAGAAAAACTTTAATTTCTTCGAGAAGACTCCAAACTCTCGAGATGGCATGCCCACAACTTAGCCACCTGATCTTTGTTTAATAAAGTACATTTGAAAATTCTGCATCAACTTCCGATAAAAAGTCTTGAAATTGTCGATGTAAAAAACCACGGGCTCGAATGGTATTAATTAATTTTAAAATAATATTAAGTACGTGGTTAATATCCAAGGCAGCCCTGCAAAGAACATCTTGGTGGATTATACAATGTAAAAAAATTGTTCGCTTTCAGGATTCTGACTTTTATAAACTCCTGCAAACCTCGTATTTTTCCCACCATGTTAGGTGCTCCATCAGTTGTTAAATTAATTAATTTGGAAATTGGGGCATTAAGAGATTCCATCCCCTCTCTAAATTCATCATAAATTATTTTTCCTGTCGTCTTTCCTTTCAAAGATCTCAAATAAGCAAGTTCTTCGGTTATTACAAAGTTTTCATCGACTCCTCTAATAAAAATTAGAAGTTGGGCTGTATCACTCGTTTATAGTGACTGAAAAATAGTTAAACTTTTTAAGACGTCCATCGAGTTTATTGGTTAAATTAGAAGAAATCGCTTCAATTCTTTTTGTGACCGTTCTACGTGACAGCCCTATAGATTCGAAATCTTTTATCTTTTCTGGGCATAATACTTTTCCAATGCTAATTAACACATCCTTAATAAATTCTCCTTCAGAAAACGGTTTGTTACTTTTTGCTATTTTATAGGCAACAATGTGACCAGCTAACGTGGAGGATCGCTGGACACTTCTTTGATTTTTAAAAAACATTTGCTGACTAGATATTTTTCTTTTCAATTCCTCTGAATGAACTTTCTTGTCTTCAACTGTCATTTTATAGTACTTCGACCCAAGATGTTTTGAATTAAAGTGCCTAGCGAGATTATAATTTTTCAGTACAGCTACCGGTTCTTGGCAGATAAGACAAATGGGTTTTTGGTTATATTCCATAAAGAAGTACTTCCATGTCCACTCCTCTTAAAATACTCGACATTCCGAATCAATTTTTCTCTTTCTATTTTCGATTGACATTTATGGGGGTAAAAAACTTAGACTATTTTACTATTGCACTTATATTTACAATACACTTTATTATTTTAATTACACAAATAAAACTGTACGTTGGCAACTTTATAATTTTACTTCACAATTTATTCTTTACGTCACGAGATTTACACTTTTACTGATTGCTGATTAATCCATCGCTGGCCCTTTTAGATTTCTTGCGCATGTTGTCTCAAATATTCAAGAATCTTCTAGATCTCACATATAATAGTTGTTTTTATGTTATATGTTCAGTTTTCTATATTAGTTGTTAGTGTTTTATCATGTTTATGTTTCTTTTTGGAATATTGCATCAGAAAGTTGTTGTTCTCTTGTGTGTACAATATTTACTAGAAAACTACGCAGTTTGGATATAATATAATATGAAAAATCGCATTTTTTGCTAAAATTGTCAATTGATATCTTTTTTAAAACATAATATAAATTTATTTTTTGGGCATAATTTTTTAATAGGTGATTAATTTTTTTTTTTTTGGAAAAACACTCAGCGGGCCGGATTGAAACCGCCGTAGTTCGCCCATCACTGCTCTTGACTAAAAAATCGACTTTTATTTAATGTTCTTTTACTTAACAAACGGATTCTAACAAAAAAAATATAAAGGTAAGAATACAGTTTCTGCCTGAAATATACTTTCTGCTATATTGCACTTAAAGCGCACTTTGTTTAAACATGGAATTAGGAAAACTAATTCTTTAAAACTAAAAACTGATTTTTTTGTAAATTAGTTTTTAGGTCTTAAAATTTATGCTTTACTTTTTGCGTTATTTATGCTTAAACGTACTTTTTGCTTAAAGGTTCTTTTTTAATTGAAAAGGTACTTTAATATTAAAAGGTAGTTTTTGATAAACAATAAGATATTTCTTTATAAAAAAATACTTTTATTAAAAACTTCTTAATTATAAATTGTATGATTTATTAATTTAAATGTTTCTTAAACACATGTACCTTTTAGTTTCACGACTTTAAAAATAAAGAATTTTGGCATACATCTAAATATCCACATGGCTCTAAATAGTTTTTATTTACAAAAAAAATCTCAGCAAATTGTTGCTTAATTTAAAGTTTCCAATTTTTAAAAAAACATATTTTTCTCAAAATAAGTTTTGACAAAAATAACTGCCCTTGTTTTGGCACTTATCACACACACACACATGCACTTAAGTTGATGTGATTTTTAATTAATAGCTTTCGTTCTTTTTTTTCTGTTTTGTTTGAGGCAAAATCCATTTCATTTTCACTGTCAATTTCTTACACCAATCCATTAACAGGCTCTTCTTCTTAAACCATGTGTACAAACAATAATCAAATAAGTGTGCTGCAATTTTAAAAGCTTTTTGAAAATCCTTTGAAAACAAAAATCCTTGAACTTTTAGTTTTGCAATTTTCTAAAAACCTTTGAAGGTATTTGCAAACCATAAATAAACGATTTACGTTGGCAGAAATAAAGTAAATAAAGTTTTTGAATGTCAAGAAAAAATAAAACAAGGTTTTTTTGTTAGTTTAATTAAAAATTAAAATTTATACAAGAAAAAGAGAATTTATTTAATTTTCTTATTTATTTTTTTTTTTTTTTAAGAAAAATTGAAATATGTATTTATTATACTTTGAACTGTACTAAGAAAATTACCTCTATGGTACAGTGTGCCGATGAGATACATTGCGGCAATGAGATAATGGAGTGAAAGATAGAGGAAATACTGTTTGCAGATTTGAATATTCCGTAAGCATTCCGTTCGACTGAAAAATATATTCAGATCGACAATAAATAATTCAGCTCTTAAGAACGAACGTGCTGTACGCAAAAGATGAGGAATCAGGTTTCGTGATTTTATTAGAGCAAATTCCTTATTAAGAATAATGAAATAGAGAAACAAATCAAACACTGTATTGGTGCTTTAATGATTGCGATAGATTGAATGTAATCTAATAGCTCAGCATTAAAAGCACTAGGCCATACATGAGAGTAGTATTTCATTTTCGCTTTCATATTTGGTTACCATGAATTGTAATGAAATCAGATGGAGTAAAGTGTAAACGGCTGAAGAGCCGTTCAAATAGTATATAGACCAATCTTTACAGAAAACTTATGATTTCTTCCTACATATACCACCAAACTGCAGATGGAATACAACATTTGGTCCTACGAGCACTAATATTAAATATGTTCGCAAGACCCTATTCAAACAAAACAAAAACCAAAACTATTTGAAAGAGTGCGTGGTAAATGTAAACGTAACTTTAACTTTAGTTCTTTCTATTTAGTTGAAGTTGTTAACATTCTTTCTTCGCTTATTTACCCACCAGACATTTGTTCAGGCCTGCATAAAGGTTGTGTATGTCAGAATATGACATGTACAATAGTTGCTGTGTGCTTATGTGATGCCAAAAAGGCCCTATACATCAACTCTCCTCATCTTATCTCAACTTGAACATGTTTTAACGTCTTGCATTGTATTGCATTTTTCCCTATTACTTTTTCATATGAATTTAAAGTATTTTCAAAAATATATATAAAAATAATATCATTTATTGTCGTATGGATTACAAATGTAGACATATAAATGAGTATCACTATAAATATTCACTCTTATGTTTCTTTCTGTTAAATGGCTTGTATAATAATATGAGTATAACAGTTTAAAACTATGCACATTTACACAATTTTCGTCATCTCAAACATTCACACAATTTCCAGAGAAACAATACTTTAGTGCTATTTACTTGATTTCGTATTCAGTAAAAAAGACTTACTAATGCATACAATGTCTTAAAATGTACTTTTTTTATAGCACATTATACTTCAATGTAGTTTTCACCCTAAAGAACAAAATATATTGGTGGTTTGCATAAGCATCATTTTAAAATATATTCTTAGTGCGAAAAAGGGAAAAAGAAGCCTTTTTTTGGTTAAAGAGAACTTTTTTAAAAGTACTTATTTTAAGTTTCATTCATGGGAAAAACTCTTCTTAAATTTTTTTATATAATTTTAAAAAGTACTTAGAACCTTTTAATAATGAAGTACTTTGTTTTACTTGAAAGATTTTATAATGGTACTTAATTTTACTAAAACTATTTCATAATGATACTTTCGAGCAAAGCAACTTTTTTAAAGGTATTTATTATATGGTTCATTGCGGACAAAAATTTCCTTAAAATTATATTATATGCGAAAAAGTACTTGATACTTTTTTTACTCAAGAAATACTTATTTTTATTCGAAAGATTTCACAATGGTATTTTGAAGCAAAAATTACTTTTATGTAAACAAAATACTTTTGACTTATTTTGAACCAATGAAGGCAAATTGAACACATGTAAATAAGTACTTTTTAAATAAATATGTATTAATCTTTTTAAGGGTCTTTTTAATTAAATTTAACCAAATATTTTTTTAATATTTCGCCTTCCCTTGCAAAGTTTCCTCAGGAAATTATTTTTAATAATTTTTGTGTTTATTAAAAATTATTTTTAATAATTAAAAATTATTTTTAATAATTAAAATTATTATTTTTTAATAATTTTTGTGTTTATTAAAAATAATTTCCTGAAGAAGCTTTATAAAAGCGAAATATTGAAAAAATAATTGGTTAAATTTAATTAAAAAGACTAATACATATTTAGTTAAGAAATAAAAGGTCGAGTAAAAATAATAATCAAATAAGTACTTTTTATACCATTGCCACTCAAAATCGATTTATTCAAGTTGTTTAAAAATATAAAAAATAATTTAAAATTTTTTTAACAAAAGAAATTTAAGTAAAATTACGATTTTAAAGACATTAAATTTATTATAAAAGACACTTAGAAATTCTATTTTTTGTATGAATGAACATGCTCTTTTGAAAAGTACTTTTTTGTAACTCGTTTTGAAAGTTCTTAGTTTTTAATTCTTGAAAATATGTTTTTCAAATAATACCTTTTGAGATCGTTTTGTTATCAAAAAATAAATAAATTTTTGTTTTATAACCAAAAACCTTTCTCTTCATCGATAGGAGAATCATTATAAATAACCAGCAATCAAAAAGTTAATTTTTATATTAAAAAAAAATAAAGTTTTCGGAAAAACTACGTTTGGAAATTTTTAAATTAACTTATTTTTAAAAAATTAGTTCGGATTGATTAAGCAAACCTTTTCCACGATTCAAATCCTATATTCAAACGAGACATTAAGTATATAAACCCTCTTTTTAAAAGTACGTTTTTTTTAAATCGTACTTTGCAAAACTCTTAATTTTCTAAAAATGTTTTAATTATCTTTATGCCATTTTTTAAATATATATGTAATAATCTTTATAATGATCTTTTTTAAATAAATTTAATACTATATTTTCAATATTTCGCTTTCCCTTCGAAAGCTTTTTCAGGAAATTAATTTTATAAAAGCAAAAATTTTTAATTTTATAAAACTAAAAAAAAATTTTTGAAAACAATTGACAAAAACATATAAAATAATTTTCTTCATGCTCTGAAGGTGTTAAGGGCAGTGGCTTTAGCATTGTTGATAAACACAAAACATTAATTAATTCAATTTTGCCAGAATACAGCACTAATTTTTCAGCTGAATTTTTTTTTTTTTTTTTAAAGAGAAGTAGCACTTCAGGCAACAATGCCTATTTAGTCAAGTACCGTGCTACCTTCTTTAGGAAAGGGATAGGAAAGAGATGAAACAGGTGGTGAAAGCAGAAGGATAGTCGGAAATTAACTGCCGTATAAAGACAGCAACAGCGACCAGTGACTATGCCTTAATCGCTGAGCAGCTCCACCGACAGTCAATTTTTATCTTTTGTAGTGAAAAAACCAAGGTCTTCGTTGGGAATCGAACCCACAACCCCCATATTTACAAGCTAGTACACTACCTCCTAGCCTACAGGGGCACCTAATTAATAGCATTTTACGAGTCTGTTAAATATGTTAAAGGGCGCATGGGGAAATTTGCTATCTGCACTGACTCTCTCTCTCTCTCTCTCTCTGCACTGGATGCCATAAGAAACTGCAATAATGATCAGTTTTACACAAAAACTATAAGACAATTTATTATTGAAAGACAACCTGACATTAAACTCATCTGGATCCCAGGTCATTCTGAAATAAAGGGCAATGAAGCAGCAGATGCTGCCACAAAAGCTGCTTTATACGCCCTTCTTGTAACTACACCTAACCTATTTTCGGACGATATTAAAACATTTATAAAACAAAACACAAAAATTAACGACAATTGGGGGTTAACTACAGACTGGTACAGGAAAATTAACCCTAATAAAATTAACGCCTACATGCTACGCAAAAATATCAATTACAAAATGCTACCAAGAAGAGACCAAATAAAAATAATAAGACTAAGACTAGGTCACACTAGAATCACAAATGCTCATATGATTGATAAGAATATACCAAAGCAATGTCCTTTCTGTAGTTTGATCCCTATTACCATTGACCATCTTTTATTTAGCTGTCCCCACATTAATACATTTAAAAACCTATGTTGTCTTAGTAATAACGAAATTACTCAACTAATGAACAGTACTATGATCGATGATAACATTAAGACCCTTTCTAATTTTTTAAAAAAGTGTAACCCTTATAATTTAATTTAAAATTAATTATAATATTGAGCTTAAGACGATCGCTGTCATAGCTCTTCTCCATTACTCTTATAATTTACTTGTAAGTTTAATATGTTAACAAAAAAAATTGTCTTCATACATACATACATTCAAAATTAAAATTTCAAATATTCCAACAACAACAAAAAAATAAGGAAATGGAAATGAAATAAATTCTTTCTTATGAAAAAATTATAACAAATTTTGGGTCTTTTTAATTAAGTATCTATAAATCTGCTCTAAAATGTCTGTATCTGTTTTGAAATTTATTTTCCTTACATGTGGTACATTAACAATTTATAACATTTCTAACATATAACGTCTGTTACAGTTTTTTTCTATATCTAATATTGATGCTTCCTCAAACTTTGGATAATGATTATATTTCTTACAATGTGAAGATAAGGAAACATTCCTATATTTTTGATCACATCTATGACCAGCCAATCTTGTTTTAAGTTTATTCTTTGTTGTCCCAATATAAACTTTGTCACAGTTCACCTGGTCATTTCCTACACATGGTATCCTATATACTACATCAGATATTTCCATTTTCCCTATTTTATCCTTCATACTGCTAAATAATTTATTTAATGAGTTATATGCTTTGTGTGCAATTACATATCTATCTGGGTCATATATTTTAGAATTTCTTAATCTTTCTGATATTCCAGGAACATAAGTTAATGATTTATAAATTCTTGGTTCTGCCATAGTAAAAGGTGTTTTTTTAAGCTAGATAGAACTTTAAATTGTAAAAAGTAACACAAAATTTGAAATTTTGATGAAACATTTTTTTTATTTGTTTCAGTATACTCTGACAAATCATCATGAATAGACTCTCGCTTGAACAACGCTACGAAATTATCCAAATTTACTTTGAAAATCAGTCGTCGATTCGCGCAACTTATTGACGACTTCGTCATTTTTATGGCGTACATAATCGTGCATCTGAACAAGCCATTCGTCGAACTGTCAATAGATTTCGTACCACATACTCTCTAGAGGATGCAATAACACCAACACATCGAAGGAATGTGCGTACTGAAGAGAATATCGCCGCTGTAAACGAAAGTGTGGAAGAAGATCCAAATTTATCAATTCGTCGTCGGTCGCAGGAATTGGGGCTCTGTCCGTCCACTACGTGGAAAATTTTGCGCAAAGATCTCGGCCTACACCCGTATAAGATCCAGCTGGTGCAGGAATTGAAGCCACGAGACCATTATATGCGTCGTTCTTTCGCCGATTGGGCTCTAGAGCAGTTGGCAACTGACCCGTTGTTTCATTGCAAAATTGTGTTCAGCGATGAGGCGCATTTTTGGCTTAACGGGTTTGTTAATAAGCAAAATTGCCGGATATGGAGTGAGACCAATCCACAACAGACCCTACAGACTCCATTACATCCAGAAAAATGCACCGTTTGGTGCGGTTTTCACGCTGGTGGCATCATCGGACCTTATTTCTACAAAAATGAGGCCGGAGCTCGCGTTACGGTCAATGGAGATCGTTACCGCACCATGATCAATGATTTTTTGTTTGAAAATATGGATGACATTGATTTGGACGAGATGTGGTTTCAACAGGATGGCGCTACGTGCCATACAGCGAACGCAACCATCGACTTATTGAAATCAAAATTTGGCGATAACTTGATTTCGAGAAATGGACCTGTCAATTGGCCTCCAAGGTCGTGCGATTTGACAACACTCGACTATTTCCTGTGGGGCCACGTGAAGTCACTGGTTTATGCTGATAAACCAGCAACAATTGACGCCTTGGAGGACAGCATTGTTCGTGTTATTCGTGACATACGCCCAGCAGTGCTCGAAAAAGTGGCCAAAAATTGGACGTCCAGAATGCGCTTCGTCAAGAACAGGCACGGTACCCATATGCCCGAAATCATTTTCAAATGTTAATGTCACGTATTGATCCTTCGAATAAAAAAGAAATTTTGATTACAATTTAATTTTTTGTGTTATTTTTTACAATTTCAAGTTCTATCGGGCTTAAAAAAACACCCTCTATTTCCTAAATTATGCCTATGATTACCACATTGTCTAATCAATCGTTTAGTTAATTCTACTGGAAAATCATTGTCATTAAGTATATCTCTTATTTTGTTTTCTTATTCTTAAAATGATATTCTCTATCACTTATAGTCAATATTCTGTCTTTCATATTTTTCGCTGTGTTTATTATCATTTTTCTCGGATGTTTTGAATAAAAATTAATAATTCTTCCAGAAGATGTTGGTTTCTTATACCCATCAAACACTAACTTATTTTCCTTTCTTATTATCAATATATCTAAATATGGAAGTTTAGATTCTTACTCTCTTTTGATCGTAAATTTAATATTCGGATGAAAACTATTCAATTTTGGCAAAATATCATCCACTGCATCTTCTGAAGTTATACAAAAAAATCACCCACATATTTTGATAACCTTCGGTTTAATATGAATTTTACTAATACATGAATTTAGTAATTCCTCCATCACAATATATCAGCTGAAATAGGTGATGCTGGAGAGCCCATAGGGACGCCCTCCTTCTGTTGATATATCCTATTATCAAATTGAAAATACCTGTTGTCGTCAATACAAAACTTAAGAATACGTAAAAATAATTCCTTCTCAATATTCGTATTTTGTTCTATTATCTGCCATTTTCCCTCTATAATTCTCAAAGCTAAATCTACAGGAATACTTGGAAAAAGTATACCTTAAGAATATTCGTTATATACTTGCACAGTCCGTAGGCCGGGGAATTAATGCAAGAGCAAATAGGCCTTAAAGAAAAATTCTGTTTATGGATCTTAGGTACTCCATATAGCTTAGAAGATTTTGATACATTAGTCTTAAGTCTAAAAAACAATTAAGACTTTTTTTGATAAAGTACTTTTTGTAAGAATTCATTATGTCTCTGTTTTGAAATGGTACATAATGTGCATTGCTTTCCAGCATAACAGACATGTTGAAAAAACTTTATGTATTATAAAAAAAAAGCAACAAAAGCATATGGAAACCTAAACGGAATTTTTCTCTTCTTTCTTGTTTAATATAAATACGTGTTTTTTTCTTTCCTTTTGTTCTATTTTTTCTTTTCTCTTTTTTTTTTTTTGTTTTTTGCTTTGTGGCCCAATTTCAGGGCATCAACGTCTAAATCCATGAAGATCTCAATGAATGACAAGCAGCCTTAAGTACAGGCATACACATGGAGACAAATACAAATGAATGTGAAATAATGTTGCATGTAGTGTTGAATAAGAATGTCTATGTATGTTTGTCTGTCTGTCATAAGAAAATGAATGAACACAAAATTTGTTAAATTTAAAAAGATGTTTAGTAATTGCGCTTAATATCTTTAAATAAGAACATTTTTAAATATTTGCAAAACAATACAAAATAACGTTAAATATTGTCATTATACACGTATTTCAAGCTAAAAAATTGGTAACAATTGGACCAACGATTATTAACAAAAAAAAAAAAAAAATAAAAAAGAAATTAATAGAAAAAACATGCAATTTATAAAATTAAAAATTTAAGCCCGAAATAAGAATAACAAAATAATATTTAAACACAAAGAAATAAAAATAAATGAGAGAGATCTTGAAATGATTTGAAAGATACAGGTTAAAACGCTTTGAGGGACACATGAAACAAATTCATAGTTAAACACACAGCAACGTAAATCTTGGAGCATGGCAAAAATGAAAAAAGCCAACAACAACAACAAGTTTGCAGTAAAAATAAATAAATAAACTATCCCTTAGAGTGTTGACCTCGTCACCATGAAAAAGAAATAGACTGTACAACGTAGAGTTGCAGAGATGAAGGAGACTCCACATATAAATTGTTGCTTTTATTGCATTTTGTTTAATACAAAAATTTGTATTATTCTTTAATATATTTATAACATCCAACACATGTATGTGTGTTAATACATGTATGTGTGTGTGTACACAAGTATGTAGATATACGTTTATAAAATTCTAAGTGTCCTTGCTGGCCATTTTCATTATGGTTTCGATGTCCTCCATTAGTAGTACTTGTTGTTGTCGATATTATAAGGTAAAGTAAATCCCTGAAATCGCTTGCACAAATTGAATTTTCTTTATTTTTATTTTACTTCTTACTGGTGTCATTTGCTGTTGTTGCAGCAGAGAGTATTTGTGTTGTTTTTCTAGTATTTCTCTATATCCCACCAAGAAGCATATACGAGTATAAAGCTATTAAAGTTGTTTATGTATCTTAGCATATGCATGTACACACGAGTTTATATATAATAAAATATTTGTACATGCATGTGTGTATATGTTGGTCATTATGAGTATGCTGGTGCTCTGGTATTGAATTTTATCTAGATCAATATAATTGCTAGTTTTCATTAAAATTTCTTCTTCATATTTGTTTGTGTTACTGTAGTGGTTGCTTCTTTTTTAATTTAAGATTTTTAACAAATTTAATTATTTTGCTGAAGCACCATTAAACATAAAGCGGTTTTTTTTAATCCACTAGAGATTTAATTAAGTTTTTAATTTAAAATTTAATATTTGAATTTTGTGGCAGATATCGTTTTCCTCGAAACCGAGGTAATTTTTTTAAAACACTGTTATTATGGTCACCTTAAAATCATTAACAGAAGTAAAATAAAATTTTGAAAAAATTAATCGCAAAGATAAAATTTTTAGTATTCTCCATTTTAGTTTTTAAAAAAATGTTCTTTTAATAAAAATTATCTTATTACCTGGAACTTTTTTTCATAAATTACTAAAAATTTCTAAAAGTTTTCCAGAAATTATTTCTTTCTAATTAGATTTTTATTACTTTAAATAAAAAGAAAAGCGCCATTAAAATATGCATGCGTTTGCCTTACATTTATAAGTTATTTTTACAAAGGGGGTATTTTTTTTACAAAAAAAGTACTATTTTTTTTTACAAAATAATTCTTTAACCATAAAAGTACTTTCAAGGCATGAAAGGCCCAAAAAAATTCTTAATTTAAAAATTATGCATTTTTTAAACTGCCGTGTGGGTCAGAAAATGGTACCAAACATGCGCCTTTTACAAAAACATCAAATTTTACCTAAAATTTTCCTAAACTCGGTTTTTGTTAAAAACACTCATTATGTTTTAAATGGGCAATAATTATTATATAACCACAAATATTGATTTTTACAAAATAAAGTACACACAAAAAAAGGTTTTTTTTTGTTACTAAAACTAATTTTGTTCACAAACTAAAAGTTTACAGCTAATAAATGTAATTCAAAGTGACAAATAATTCATTTACTTAACAAAAGTAAATACTAAAAATACACTTTTTTAATAAAAAGTACTCTTTTAATAAAAAGTATGTACTCTTTTAATAAAAAGTACTCTTCTAATAAAAAGTACTTTTTAATAAAAGTGCGTTTTTAATGAAAATGTACTTTTTTAATAAAAAGTACTTTTTTAATAAAAGTACTTTTTTAATAAAAAGTACTTTTTTAATAAAAGTACTTTTTTAATAAAAAAACTTTTTTCTACGAATTTAGCTATTACTTGACACTGACTAAGTAAAGACTAAAAATGAGACATGTACATTTTGCAAAAAAGTACATTTTACCAAAAGTCACTATCAAAAAAAAATTCTTTTGCTAAAAATTAAAAAAAAAAAGTTTGCTTTAAACAAAACTGTATGGTATTATCAAACATTTATTATTTTATTTAACTTTTTACCTCAAAAATAAATTTCTGCTTAAAGTGTACATTTTGCGACTTAATATTTTTTTTTTATATAAAAAACAATTTAATCTAAAACAAATATTTGCGGAAAAAGTAAATCATTCTTAAAAGCATTAGGTGCTTTTCATTACAAAATTATATTTGTAAGGTAAATTTGAAAAAGGTTTTTTCAGGCTAATTTTTTAAAAAACGTTTCACTAAAAGCTTTCATCGTTTTAAAATATGGGTGAATCCTGCTTACTCTGACATTTTTTATTTAAATCGAAAGGGGCAAAAGGACAACTTTTTAAATTTGGCAATATATATTAAAAAACTAATTGTAAAGTGTTTAAAAAATTTAAAATAAATTAAAAAAACAGCAAAATGTTGATCGAAAGCACAAATTTGTCAAAGTTTTAGAAATTATATCGTTTATTTATAATAAAAAACTTCTATAAATAAAAAAAAATGGAAAAAGTGTATCAAAGTTTGAAGTTAAAAGAACGAATAGCTTAATTAATTTCGCTAAAATATTTACAAAGGGAAAATTTGTGTGAAGTGTATTTAAATCCAAACATTTCCACTTTCTTAATACTTCGTTTTAGTTAAAACAAAAGTGTCCTTTACAGCGTAAACTGCTTTTATTTTTACAATTTTTACTTTCAAAAAAATATTTCTAAGAGAATATATATATATATATATATATATATATATATATATATATATTTCAACTCTGTTCAATGACTTTTCATTGTTTGGCTCCGTTAGCCAAAAAGATGTCAAGTAGTACTTTGCTTGATTTTTTTTCCTTTTTCTTCTTTTTATTTAATATGTGACTATATGATTGCAATAAAAAAAAAAGCTGAAAATATGTTCCTGTTGGCGTTAAAATTTGCCAAACATAAGAAAAAATAATAATAATAAAAGTAAAAAATCAGTAAAGAAGTCAAGTAAATGTGGTTTTAGAGAACAATTGACTTCATTATTATTTCATTATTTTTTTGTTTTCTCGTTGCTTCTGCAAGGATTTTTATTTTAGCAATTAGAGAACAAAAGAATTTTTTAACAAATGCGAAATAGCAAAATAAAATATTTAAACGAAAAATAACACCCTCTTGACATTAATGCTTGCTCATTTAGGTTCGTACGTATACGTAATACAAAATTATCAACGAAATAATATTAATCATACGTTCAGTTGGACACATACAAAGATGAGAAAGGGTGAGGAAAGTAAGAGTGTAAATTTATATTATTCCCTTAAAAAGTTTCCTATTATTTAGGAATATATTTTAGGGAAAATAATGTTCTTTTGTTTAAAATAAACAACTTATTTAAAGAAAATAGAAGTTAAATTACAGAAAAACGAAAACAATTGATATGAATTTGTTAATTTATTTTAAAATTTGACAGTAAATAGTTTCTCGGAATTAATTTTTTTTTAATTTAAAAGAAGTGTGTTTTTCAAATGTGGTGGCAACACCAATAGCATGATAGTTTTGATATTTAGCTAAATGACGTATTCGTAGTAGATGCATTGGCAGTTGTTACAATGAATTCAATTTTGCACGAAAATCGCATTAAAATAATTTAAATCCACTTTAAAAATTGTGGTTCTGTTAAAGTTACATCTCGTAAAATTCGTGATATTTTAGGACAAAATAGTCGTCCTTCTGAGACTGTTATGAAGAATTTGGTCGATAAAGTTGTGTTGACGGTCTCCATACAAAATGTGTGAACACCAAGGCTTATTCGACCGAGCTGTTCTACTAACAGCATCGCAGTCGTGAGCCCCAGTGTTGAAGCAGATTCAAATTTGTCAGTTCCTTGACGATCCCAACAATTGGGGTTCTCCAAAACCACCACATACCAAATTTTTCGTAAACGTTTCAAAGTTCGACTGATGCATCGCCATAGATTCTCTCAATTCATTCAGGAAAAACCAGCTGGTTTTTCTGAAAAAATAATTTGTTCAGACGAAGCCCATTTTCACTTGTCAGGGTATGTCAAGAAGCAACATTGCCACATTTGGGCTTCTGAAAATCCTAAGGCGATTATTTAGAAGCCTTTGCATGCTCAACGTGTTACTGTATGGTACGCTATATGATCTTAAGACAATATTGGGCCTTTTTTTTAAGAGGAGGCTGGCAATGCAGCAACGGTCAATGGATCACGCTCTTGTGGGATGCGAACAACTCAATTCTGGCCTATTATTGACGACGTGGATATCACTGACATGTAGTTTTAACAGAATGGTGCCATATGCCACACAGTCAATGAAACGATCACCAAATTTCCCCATCGCATAATTTATGAAAATCAGCAATTAAATGAACAGCCAAACCGTGTTACTGAATTGCTTGTTGTGGAGCTATGTTAAGGACAGAGTCTGTAAAGAATCGAATCAATTTCAGCCTTAAAACTAAAAATCCGTGATATGGTTAACGAATTAGAACTGCCATTTTGCCAATAAGTGATTAAAAACTTTGATGAAAGCTTCGACAAATGTCGGCATTGTCGTGGTGGACAGTTGTAAGGTATCATTTTTCAGTACTTTTTACCTCAAAGAAAAATTTCTGTTTAAAGTGTACATTTTGCAAATTAAAAATTTTTTTTTTTTTAAAAAAACATTTTAATCTAAAACAAATATTTGCAGAAAAAAATAAATTATTCTTAAAAGCATTACAGGACTAGTTGCTTTTCATTTGTAAGGTAACAATAAAAATTTGAATCATTTGAAGCTAATTGTTTTTTTTTATTTTGTTTTAGAAAACAAACTTCTTATTAAAGAACCCATTACAATATAAAATATTATATTTAAAACATTCGTTCCAAAACCATTTTATTACAAATTAAGTCGAATGATATTATTTTAGTAAAAAAATTCTACTATGAAGTAAATTTTTAGTTTAAAAAAGTCCTTTTTCATTATCTAAAAACCAAAAGTACTTTTTGCTAAAAAAAAAACTTTGCAAAAATTTTGAAGATAACTTCCCACAAACCATTTATTTTACCAGAAAGGTACTTTTGCAATGAAAAATAAATAACGTGACTTTTTGCAACTAAAATAAAATTCGGAATACTAAAATCATTTTCCATAACAAATTCATTCCAAAATGTTTTTCATAAAAATAATTATTTTTAACATGGGTACATTACACTTCAAATTACTTCATTACTAAAATATCTTTTGTTTTTAATATCAAAAAGCTCAATTAAAAAGCGATCTTTATAATAAAAAAATTTTTCAAAAATAGCAATAATCAATATGGGATGGCTAAATTATGCAGTGTTTTCTGTACGTATTCCAGAAATAGAATTTTAATATCAATTTATATTGTTGGAATTACAGCTTCGATGCTTTCAAAGCTTACGGGTCGGAAATAAATATAACTAAAATGGATGTAATAAGCAAAACCAGGAACAGCGCATACTATTCTTTGAGACATAAGACGATACTCTATGTGAGGTAGGATTGTAAGGGTGTTTCACATGATGAGGTGATGAAAATCATTCCAGCTTTTATAAAAAATGTGCGAAGAAAGCAATCAACGAAAAGCGATCTGTAATGCGAAGCCCGACTCGCATTTTTAAGTTTGAGTGAAAATCATCAAACCCAGCTCTTGTATAATAATGTCTATCTCATTCATTTATGATTTTTTCAAGCGACATAAAACATCCTCGATTCAATTTATTCTAAAGCTCTATTTTATTTGTATTCTTTTGACATAGAATACATCAATGGTTAACAATATTGAAAAAACCGTTGCAGTTTCTGCACTCTCTGTAGGCTAGTAGGTAGTGTACTAGTTTGTCAGTCTGGGGGTTGTGGGTTCGAGTCCCAACGAATACCTTGGTTTTTTCACTACAAAAATATAAATTGACTGTCGGTGGGTCACTGATCGCTGCACTGTCTTATACGGCAGTTAATTAACTAACCTTCTACTTTCAGCACCTGTTTCATCTCTTCTTTATCCCTTTCCTAAAGAATGTAACACGGTACTTGACTAGATAGGCATTGTTGCCTGTAGTGCTACTTCTATTAATAAAAATAACAGTTTTTCTAAAAACCAGGTAAATATTTTTACGGCAATAACTTTTTTAGTTTTCTGTTAAAGAAAGAGATGCCCCTAATGTTTAACAAAAATATAATTCTATTGCACCAATTTTAAACTTTTTAGAAAATAAATATAGCTCATTCGGATCAGTTTAATATATCAAAATTATCCCTGATGCGCGGGGATGTGTTAACTTAAAAGGTACTATTTGGCTTAAAAGTCATTTACCAAAAACAAAAAAAAAAGGAAATACATACTTTAAACTAAAACAGGATTTTCTATGTCAAATGTACATAGAAAGTACTTTTTGAAATTAGTACTTTTATTTCTTTTCCGTTTTATTTGCAAAAAATTCGGTCTTCGGAGACAAATTTATTGTAAATTTTACCAGAATTGATATTAAATATTAAAATGGCACCCTTTGGCGCTTGTTAAAATAAAGAGTCCATGAAATAACTTTTTTTTAAATGCTATAAACTCCTGAACCAACTGGACTTTGTATGGCGCCATACCAAGGTCTTTATGCAAAATTCGTCTTAATGATGTCTCTGAAATGTCCAATTGTTGAGAACGACAGTGAATTGATGTTGATGGCGCTTCACGCACACTTTCTACCACAGCAGCAATATTTCGGGTGTACGTACTATTTTTGGCTTTTCACGCTTTGGTTTATCGATGAGCAAGCTGGTTTCTTTCACTTTTTTCACAAGATAACAAACGTACGGAGCTGACGGTGCTTCTCTTCTTCCAAAATTCGTACACAATTTTCGCACACATTCTGCAACATTACCATGATTTGCAAAGTAATGTCGCAATATTTCCCAGCGTTGTTCAAGCGTATATACAACCATATTCGTTCAGCGAAAAGATACAACTAATTATCTGTCAAATCAAACATGAGCTAAGTGTTACCATTGACGAAATAAGCACTAGTTGAAAAAAAAATTAGATTGCGGATTTTTTTTTTATTTTAGGCAAAAAGACACTTTTAGAGAAGTATCAGTACTTACAAAGTGCATTTAACCAAAGTGGTGTTTCTTCCTTTTCCTCAGCAGGAAACATAAAATCATCGAAAATCGACTAGCGATAAAAGGTTTTACGATTTTAGCATCTCTTTATCAAAAACAACCATATAATCGTAATAATTTTTGAACTTACAACTGCAATCAGTAATTTCAGAGTTAAATTTGGGATTTCCTTTATATTATCCACTTTACGTGTATTTGTTATCAATATTAGTTTGAATTTAATATTAATTCTACGCCCACAGGCGTCCCTTTTAATATATTTCCCTTATACGAACTTTGATTCATTAAATATTTTAAAAACGATTTGAAAATAAAACGTGTGTAAACAAACAATTTCCTTAAACACAATTTTTACGTCCGAAAAACAATGATGAACAAAAACACACACTCTTGGCAAAATCAAAATTGCGCAAAACCGACCTAAAAACAAAACAAATGCAAAAAACACTTGTTAAACTTACGCACAAAATTCCAATATAACACACACAAACACACACACAGAAACGCATATTCAAAAAATACTCACAAAAAAATGTTGGTAAATAAACAAAATGAAAAACAACAGCTTTCCTACGAAATAACGACTGATTTTTATGCAATTTGTTTCGGTACCACTTTGTTCCTCTCAATAAAGGGGAGGATAATGAGCCAAGAGATAGTTAAAATCTTAATGATGATAATGATGATGATGACGTCGACAATGTTGAGGAATATCAATAAACAAGAAAAAGAGAATCAAAAAATTACATGCTGCATGTGACGAGAAAATAGAAAAAAAAACAGAGCAAAAAAAATTACTTTAAACTGACACACATAAAGAGAGGAAGGGATGACACGTGTGTTGTACATCAAAATGTTGTTGCTACAATTTTACACCAGTTTCTGTTGTGTTCGCAAATTCTTCAATATTTTTATTGTAATTTGCTTTTCCTTATTTTCGGTTTTCTGAATGACGTAGAAACTAAAATGTTAACAAAGTAACACGACAGCAATGCAATGTAGATGATTATGCCGGCTATATACACTTGTTCACATATAAATACATATCTGAGAATATATGTATCGGTGTGTGTGTGTGTATGTGTGTGGAAAAGCTTTTACATACTTAAACGGGGAATCCTAAGGGATATTTACAAGGATGTGGAATTCCAGGAAAATTCTAGAGAAAAATATTTTAGTTGTGGCAAAAAAAAGTGTGGAAAGAGCACGTAAAATAAAGATTTTTTTCTGTATATAAATTTCAGTATATAGAAAGTATGAAATATATATATATATATATAAAAGTGTGTAGCGGAGGTGGAAATAAGCTGTAGAAAAATACATGCAATAAAAACACTAGTAATGCAAACCTAAAAAAAGTAAACACCCACACAACGATGACGCTTATGATGATAATTATGAGCGGACTCAAACGTACAGTGGATTTTTTAGCTCTTCAAATGGCAGAAAACAAATGTACGTCTGTCTTTAAGAAAAATAATTCGATTTTTTTAATTATAGCGTCGTTATCATTCTGTTACTATTTAACATTGATATTGTTTCTTTTTTTATTAAATTAATTTGTTACACAAAATCTACAGTAAGAGTTAGGTTCCTTGAAAGTGCTTTAATTACTTAACTCTATAAATTTATGTTAACAACACTGTTAAAATACACAAACAAATTTTCTGGTGTTTTTTTTCCTGGCATACCGTTCGTAACTATGATTTCTATTTTAAGGCGAGTTTAAACGTCTAGACTGTAGTTATATGAAAAAATCTGGCAACATATATTTTTTTTCTACATGTCTCGATGTATATAATCTGAGCTTATCAAAAACATGCCGCAATAACATCGAAGACATAATAACCGAGAAGTTTGCTTATTTGTTAAATATAAAAATAGCTTAAAAAATAACCATCGTATTATAATAGGTTATAGAATACTATACTAAGATTTTGTGAATTGTATTTCGTGATAAATAAAAAATATTAAAAAGAATTTATAACCTTAAATTCTAAAATAAATCGAATGCAATAACTATGCACCACCATTAAAGTCATTTAAATTGCTTAAGACACTACAATGTGTGCAATTGTTCTTTCATTTGTGGCAGGGAAAAATTAGTCGTTAGCCTAGGTAAACTGAAAATATTTGTGGTGTTATAAAAATTGGAGCCAAAAAAAAATTCTATGTATAAATATTAAAGTATAAATTGTTTTGTTATTTTTTAATAAGTAAATATTTGCTCTTTTACTTTTAATATGTATTTAACTTTTGAATTAAAAGTTATTGATATACTTTCCGATATATGGCTTAAGTCTCAGATTCGTTAATGGTAATTGTCATTTTGCAATTTCAAATCAATCGCTTATTTTTTTATTGAACAAATTTATAGTAGTCGGAATTATAATTTTTTTAATGGAATTTTAATCGAATGGAAATTCAAAAAAAAAATTTATTCAAAAAGTTTTATATTTTTAATTTATCATATTTTAGCTACTTTTGCCCACTGTAAACCATAAAGCACATTTCAATTCAGGAAGAAGATTGCAAGAATGTTAGTTACAAATTCTTAGCAATGAGTAAAAGCAATTACATCTGTGTGAGAAAGAGTATTCTAGAGCATATAAAGAGGAGGCTGAGCCGGGTAGTGTAGAAAAACGCTTACAGAAACAGGGAGTAAAAATTCAAATAAAAACAAAAATCGAAAGAAAAACTTATACATCAGACTTCTAATTTTTACTTATAGAAATATAGACACTTTTTAAGCCAAAGTAAAAAAATTATTTAATATCTTTTTGAACACTTTGAACACAATGTTACATAAAATTTTACAATTTTTTAGCATATGATAACACAAAATTTTTTTTGTTTGTTAGTTAATTTAAATTAAATTAATTTTAATTAAATTAAATTAAATTAAAACAGAAAAACGCCCTTTTCTTGTAGCACTTTCAAAAAGCAAGCGAAAAGGAATTTTTTATTTTTATTTCTTTAATGAGCTGCATTTAAAAAGTAGTTATCTGATTGTTAACTGATTTATTGTTGTTGATATTTAAACGTTTTATGGGTTTAAATAAAAGCACTTAACACATAATTAGCAGTAATAATAACACGCACATACTTTTAGGCGCTTAATACCTTAAATACCGGCACGCTCATTTCTTTAAGAGTTTCACTTGTGGATGTTTTTGCACCGGTTTTTAAAACAGCAAACAATATTTTTTTTTTGTTTTAGCTTTTCCTTTTACAAATTTGATTTATTTTCATGTTGATTTTCTTTGAATTTTTATTAAGATTTTTTTCCCTTGTACTTGAATATAAAACAAATATAAAATCGTTATTTTTATTGCGTTTTAAATAGTTCGACTTTCAAATTCATACTAAAAAACTCTTTAGATTTTGTATGAGTTCAATGATAAAAATTGTTGTTGATGTTATTGTTGTCGCGCTGTGCATATAAAAACCAGCTACAACAGACAGTAGCTAAACGAAGCACACAAGGAATATAAGCAAGAAAAACAAAATACGCAAAAAAGATAACAACAGCATTTGTTTGTCAGCCAAAACCAGGAAGGTGTAGGGGACATTACATGAAAGATACAAATGTTTTGTTGTAAGAAACGGTACTTTTTTTCGTCTTAAGAGCACCACAGCATTAATCGATTGAGTTTTAGTGATGAACAGAGAGCTAAAGGAAATTTAAGAGCACACGTCTTGAAAGGAGTAAATTTAATACATACACTTATAACTTAAAAAGTCCTTTAATGTCCTTATTTAGATTATCCAAGCTTTCGGAAATTATTCTTTAAGACCGATCGACCGATATTAAATCGAGAAACGATGTAATGAATTTAAAGACGAAGGAGAATAAGCAATACTTCAATATTTCACCTATTTTTGGGTTTAAAAATTAAGAAAATAACTTTTAATAATTGTCAGGGTTGGAAAATGTATAACCATTACATTTTGTCACTACTATTTAACAAAAAATTATTTTTGTTAAAGTATTAATTTGCCAACGACTTATTATTACAAAAACTGTACGAATAAGAATAAATAAGTGGTGAACATTTGCTTGAACTTAAGCCATTATCAATAAAATCTTATTAAAATTCCCTGCTCTTCTGTCTGTCTGACATTTTTTTTTTTTTTTTTTTTTTTAAAAAGGGAAGTAGCACTTCAGGCAACAATGCCTACTTAGTCAAGTACCGTGCTACCTTCTTTAGGAAAGGGATAGAGAAGAGATGAAATAGGTGGTGAAAGTAGAAGGATAGTCGGAAATTAACTGCCGTATAAAGACAGCAACAGCGACCAGTGACTATGCCTTCATCGCTGAGCTGCTCCACCGACAGTTAATTTTTATCTTTTGTAGTGAAAAAAACCAAGGTCTTCGTTGGGAATCGAACCCACAACCCCCATATTTACAAGCTAGTACACTACCTACTAGCCTACAGGGGCACCTAATTAAATCTATAAAGCTAATTTGAATACATATTTGCTATTTTCCTGAAAATAAATAAAAATACTTAATGCTTTTGTAAAAAAAAACAACATTGTTATTTATTCGACTTCAAGGAGCCGTAAATAAATCAACTATTAAAGTATGAAATGAAATTTGCGTTATCAAAGACTATTTATTTAACTATTTATAAAATTTTTTATAAAAAAAAATTTCATATCAAAATCAACTTATAGAAATATTCTAAAGTAATAAAATTTAGCTTTTTTTGTGATATTTAATGCATTAACTCGAAATGATGTCAAATTTCCTTCAATTATATTGTTACGTTTAATCTGTTAATAAATGTTTAGTTCATTAAGTTCTTCTATTACACACAACTTTTAGAATCACAAGCTAATGGGAACTTTACCGCTTTAACGCTTAAAATTTGCTGTATCAACTTTTAAGTCTTCACTCTATCACATTTATTATTTCCCAAAACAGAAAGTCTCTATATATACCGTTTTAAGCAGCTCTACTACTTACCATAAAACTCTAATTCATCGCATTTATTTTACATGAACTGATCATTACTAAGTGTAAATCTTAGTTCGTGGAATTTTAATGTAGCATATTGTTGTTATCTTGCGTTTATAAGATTTCTTAGAAACTTCGTAATTCGTAAGCCTACACAATAGGCTCTAGTATTTACTATAAAACTCTAATTCATCGCATTTACTTCAGTTGAACTTATCATTACTAAGGTTTATTCTTAGTTCGTGGAATTTTAATGTAGCATATTGTTGTTATCTTGCGTTTATAAGATTTCTTAGAAACTTCGTTATTCGTAAGCCTACACAATAGGCTCTAGTATTTACTATAAAACTCTAATACATCGCATTTACTTCAGATGAACTTATCATTACAAAGTGTAAATCTAAGTTCGTGGAATTTTATGGAGCATATTGTTGTTCTCTTGAGTTTATAAGATTTCTTTGAAAATTCTTTATTCGTAAGCATACACAATAGGTTATTTCATATTCCTTTTTTAGTTTTAACATCATTTTATAACTTAAACTAACAATCTTCGTAACAACATTTCAATAATAAAAAAGTTAATTAAGATTAAGTTAAACACTCATACAAAAAGTTCTATGTCATTTATAGACGAGAAGGCAATGTACGTAAAAGTCACTATTTTATGGGAAGACCTTTTAAATTTTAACTTTATAGTTTTGTAAGAAACCCTGTAGGTGCCCCTGTAGGTTAGTAGGTAGTGTACTAGCTTGTCAGTATGGGGTTGTGGGTTCGATTCCCAACGAAGAAGACCTTGGTTTTTTTTCACTACAAAAATAAAAATTGACTGTCTGTGGGGCTGCTCAACGATGAAGGCATTGTCACTGGTCGCTTTGCTTGCTGTCTTATTTATACGGCAGTTAATTTCCGACTATCCTTTTACTTTCACCACCTGTTTCATCTCTTCTCTATCCCTTTCCTAAAGAATGTAGCACGGTACTTGACTAAATAGGCATTATTGCCTCAAGTGCTACTAAAAAAAATAACTTAATGTTATTACTTACTGTTGTAGCGGCCATAAACAGCTTCTGTTAAAATTTTAAATGTCTGGTTATTAAAAGCGTCTAATAGTCGAGCGTCGATAGACATCTTAGAAAAAACAGTAAAGTATTATTCTTTTCTCTTTCTCAACTAAGTAACTGAAATTACATTCGAATTATGTGGTACCTTAAAGTTGCATTTCCATCTAAATTCGAAAATTCGAAATTAGCTATAAAAATTAAGTTATTGAGTTTTCACATCAAACAAACTATTAGTTAATTTAAATGGTTTTATAAATTCTATTTTAGCGTGCTAACAACTCAAATACTGTTTGTAAAAAGATGTTTTTCTGCTTATAAAGAAAAATTTCCGGATCTTTATTTAATGAACGAAAATTCCTTTTAGAGATTATCATGCATGAATATGAATTCAGCGCATTATCTTTTAACTGCATTTAAATTGCAGTTACCAGTAAATTTTTACTGATTGCTAAAAAGAATTGCAGTAATCAATAAATTGAGTTTGGTACTGCAAGTAAGTATTCATTACTGAAATTTAATTTTCATTAAATGAAAAATTATATTGATTAATAGATTTTTTTTTATTAAAATTAAATGGCGGATTAATTTTTACTGCAATTTAATTGGTAATGTAAAGTGCCTATCTATGTTATTTAGGATGTTATTGAGGTCAAACTTTTTCGTTCACAACAGTAAAAATGCATAAATCTACTTAATGACTTTCGCCTTAAAACATTTTCTTTCAGCACATAAGGCTTAATGTTCATTTTACGTGAACATTTTTATATTCTATTTATTACTCTCTTTTATTACCTCTAGTCAAATCATATTGCTGATTTAACGTTTCTTTCAATCGAATTGCTTAAAATCTGTCAAATCTGCAAATAAATACATTTAAATAAAAACCTTTTTTTATTTTTATTAAATCTTAATCTTAATCTTTTAAACGGTCTTTTAAATTATAACGATTTATGTTTTCAATATAAAATAAATATAAAAATTATTTCCTGAAGAAGCTTTCCACAGGAAAGCGAAATATTGAATAAATAAAACGTTATAATTTAAAAGACCATTTAAAATATAAAGATTAAGATTTAATTTATAAAAAAACATTTGAGTTTTACATCAAAAACAAATTAAATCTTCACACCATCTTAAGAAGTGTCGATTTTGTTGCTCTAGTAACGTTTAAGATGCCAATTTAACTTCTCTGATCTGTATATAAATAAAACGAAACGGAACATGTTTTAACGAAGCCATTTACTTTAGTGTAAGTGCTCATGTACGCCAGCATGAGTGGATATGTATGTATTAGTGTTGTTTTTTCTTTGTTCTGTTTTATTTTTGCACGTTTTTGTTCAAACAAAACAACAAATTTCTTGAGAAAAAAATCTAACGGTTAATTCACCAAATTCAACATGCTTTGTGCTCTCGTTCATTCTCTTTTCAACCTAAAAATTATTTTAAACTCAACTATAAGTTGCTATGTAAATAGTTCTCTTAAACTTAAATTGCTCTTTTACAATAACATGTACTCACTCGTACTGTTGTCATACTCGTTCATACACACACTTTGTAACATATTTTTAAATGTTTTAGTTTTCTTTTTTGCTGTCACAAATCGCTTTAAGCGGTTTTTTTATGTTTTAGTATGGCTTTTCATCAGCTTGTGTTTATAAGATTTTCTCTGGTCAATCAAGTTTTCCATGTTATCCATCCTAATGTCTTCCGTTTGTTGTTTTTGCAGTAATTAAGTTTTTCTTTTAGTCTTTATTCATTGTTTGTGTTATTGCTTGTGACGTAAACTTAACAACTTCTTGTATTGCATTACGTTGAGTAAAAAGAAAATTTGTATATATGTACATATATACGTTGTTTGTGTGTATTTACTGTTAAAATTAAATTTTTATAGGAAATGACGTACTTTCTATTTAACTTACGTAAATTTTTCATTAAATTCGTTGACAAGTTGAAAGATCGAATTTTCCAAAAATGTTCACTTACCTAAAATAAGAAAAGACAAAGCAAAATTTTTAGATTCGTTGATAAATGTATGTATGTATGTATGTATGTTTATATTTACAACAACAAATAATTAATTTTATTTACGTCAGATGACTAAATATTTTTAAAGTGTTTTTGATATGCGAGTAAAAACATTTGACTAAATCATTTAACTCTCATTTGGTCACAGAAGTTTTGAGTATAAAGTTCATGTAATTTTCCTAATATTTCAATTACGCCTGCTAATTGTGCCTTAAACTTAACTTACGATACAGTTTTTAACAAATTAAAATAAGTCGATCAATTATAAGTTATAACTACATGCAACCGGTGGTTCTGTGGAATTATATAATATTTTTCTGTTTGTTATAAACTATTAGAAATTTAAATATCTGCCTATTTTGGTTTTTACAAAAATTAATCTACAGGCCGCCGGGAAGGTATACTACATTATTTTGCCGCCATTTTGGTAAATATTAGTGATGAGAGTTCATATTTGGCACAAATTTGTTATGAAAAAATATTCCGAGTTTTAATCGTTAAAACATTTTATCAAAATCAATTATCGATTACTGTGACGATGAGAAAGTTACATATAATGTCTTGAAATAACTTGTTACGGAAACAGGTCTCGCAGTAATTCCATTAAAATCCTGGCTGTATGCGATGTAGCACCATCTTGTAGATACCACCCAAAGCATGTAGTTTTGGCGTTAAAACATTTTCAATCATAACACGATATCCCTCCCCCATTTCCAGTTACCGTTACACCGTAATCATATTCAGAAACGTCAGGTCCAATGATTCCTCCTGACCAAATTGCACACCAGAGTGTCACTTTTAATGGATGCTAAGGCAACTGTTAAATAATTTGAGGTTTTCCTATTCCCCAGAACTGACTATTCTATTTATTCACACATATCCATTCAAATGAAAATGTGCCTCGTCACTCGTTATGATTTTTTTTAATGAAAATCGGGGTTGTCACGGGCGAGCTGTAACACCCTATTGACATATGTACGGTAGCGTCAATGATCTTGTGGAAAAATGGTCTTGTGTCAACTGAATCTTATATGGAAATAAATGCAGAGCCGCGTGCAAAATTGTGATAAAAGTTGTTCTTTGAAAACCAAGCTGCTAAGCACGGCGCACAGTGGACCATTTTACGAGAAGGGAGCCAAAAGTCCTTTTTTCATGGTCCCCAATTTTAAGATTTTAAAGTTCATTCGAAAGTAGATACTAGTATACCTCGGGAGCTAAAAAATTAAAAATTTATTTTAACTATATCACACTGAACAGGGTGACTCAAAATGAGCATTTTCAGTATTTTGCTAAAATGTGAAATTTCTTAGCAAATTTTTGATTTTTAAACATCTACAATACAAGATTATACAAGATTTTTAAACGAGACAAACTTTGTATAATAGCGTAATTAGCTATTAGCGTGTTAGCTATTAGTATAAGAAAACTGTAATGTTTTTAATTGATTTTTGATTTTTAGAAATTTTTTTTTAAGGTTTAATTTTTTTTTTAATTTTTCTTACTTAATAGAGCATAACTTCTAAAGTTCGTTAGGGAATGTAAAAGCATTAGTACTGTGTCATAGCCCTAAATGTGCCCTACACATTGTATACCCGGCACGATCTGACCGTAAGCACGAGAACAATTTTTCTGACATTTTTTGCAAAATAAAATTAGAAAATGGAATTAAAATTTTTTTTTTCGGTTTTCCTATTTTGTAAGCATTTTATTTATTTTTTAAATCGCCTTTACGAGCGACGTTGTTAAGATGAATATGCGTATTTTTAGAAAGAAAACAAAAATTTTTAGTCAGTTTCAAAGTCATGCACAGTTGGTCACAAAAATGTCTTTCCAACTTAAAATAATGGAAATTGATATAATTTAGGAGGTCACAAAAGTACTTTGCTGTTTAAATTGATTTGCACTGATTGTAAAATAGTTTTTTTTCACATTGTTAATTTGCATGGAGCATATTCTTGAATTGGGTTATGATTTGGACTTTGGTCCGTTAGGCGAAACAGTGAGAAAAAATAAGAAAAAAGACGAAAAAAGAAACCAAAAAAAAAACAAAACAAATTGAAGAAAAATATTTAGAAAAAGGCCTAATTATCGAACAGCCAAAGCAAGGAGAAGGGAATACAAATGATGGAAACACCGCAAGAAGATTTTTTTCAGATCCAGAAACTGCAGCACCTATCACAGGAGTCGATTTAGAACAAATAAGGAGATTCAGTATTATTTTACATGTTCTAGCATGCAGCAGAAAGATAAATGCAAAAAAATTTGGAGAATACGCTTAAAACAGCTCTACTTTACAACAAAAAATATTCTTGGAGATATATGCCATCAACAGCTCATAAAATTTTGTGCCATGGGGAACAAATAATTCAACACAATATTCTACCAATAGAAGATCTGTCTGAAGAAGCGCAAGAAAAACGAAACAAAGACTATAGATTCTTTCGCGAGCATAACACAAGAATAATTTCTAGATATTGTACTAATGAAGACTTGATTGTTCTTTTATTATGCACATCAGATCCCTATATGACTAATATCCGGCAAAAATGGAAAACTACTTCTATTGAACTAGACGTAGAAGCTAAACTGCTAAACTTCTAGAAGATAAAAATCAAGGCTATTTAGAAGAATTATTTACTAAAGTTGTTTAATTAATTCTCAGTTTTCCAAACATAAGAGTTATCTGTATGTTTTTCATCCTGTTAAAATTTTTTGTACATTAATAAAGTCTTATTCAATTTACAACAAAAGTTTTATGCTTATTTTAGACTTAAATACCTCCTTATCTAAAGTAAATTTGAAGCAATGAATATATTTTTGATGTTTTTGCTACTTAATGAACTAATTCTTAACTTAAATTGATTCAAAGAACCAACCTTTGGCCTTCGTGCTAAAAATTTCACGGGGCTTGGTCCTATCTGACTAAATTTAAGTTTTTAATAAGTATAAGTTCTAAACGTGAATCAAAATATAAGACTTTATGTAAAAGAAACTCTTTTAACAAGTTTTAACACTTTACTTTCGTACCAAAAATCAGCTAAAACTTAGAATGTCTTTTTAATCCTATCACAACTTTTTTTCTAACCGGTCGATTTTAAATTTTTATACCTCAAACGAAAACCTAGGTGAGATAGTAGACAAAAGAAATAAAAAAAAAATATTAAAATTACGATCCGTTCAAAAGTTATATATTTTTGACCGCCTTCTCGTAAAATGGTCCACTGTGCGGCGTCGAATTGAGTTTGATAATGTTTTCAGCCGATCTTGCAGTATGTTAAGATTCATGCTTTGGCCTGCCACCTACAGATTCTCTTTCCTCGAAATCATTCGCTAGACGATAAATAGTACGTTTTGTTGGCACGTTGTTTCTGCCAAAATAACCTAAAACATAACTTTCTCAGCGTCACAGCAATCGATTGATTGATTTTGATTAAATGTTTTATCGAATACTTTTCCATACTAAATTTGCCATGTTCGAACTTCACGACTACCAAATATGAACTGTTAAGAATAATGTTTACCAAAATGGCGGCAAAATAAGGTAGTATACCTTCCCGGCTAACATCCTCCATAACTCTACCTTTACCGAAAAACTCTTGCAATTAAAGGAATCATCAGCGTTATCCTTTTACAAGAATTTTATTCGTAGCATAAACAATATGGCATAATTTCTTGATATTTTTGCAAATGATTTATTTAAATAGAAACAAATGCACAGCATGTTTAACATCCTGCCACTATTTCCGATTTTTCTTAAACTTTTTAAAACTTTAGCAAATAAATCACACCCAATTTTTAGCACTTGTTAGTAAAAAATTTTCACAGTCTCTTTCATTTTGTAAAGTTTTTGTTTTGTTTTTTTTTTTTGTGTTTTTGCTTTACAAATTCGTTTAGAACACACAAGAAATGTGATAACTAGCAACAACACAGCCAGAGACGAGACAGCAAAAAAATATTTAAAAACAAAAAAAAATTCCTTACACTAACAAGACAATGAAATTCTTAAACAAAAACTTATTTCGACTGGAGCTGGATGCCTGTTCTGTTCTGTTCTGTTATGGATGTATTATTCTTTCTTCATACTCTTTGCATCTTATTTCTTTAGCTCCATGGTTAATGACATTTTGTAAGCGCCCCCAAAAAATTCTAAAAGTGGCGCCAGAAAAGGGTGAGACATAAATTTGATGTTTAGGGCCAGGCCAAAGCAATATAACAGAGCCACTGAACTGAAGCGCTAACTTAAACAGTAAAAACGGCTGTTAAATGTAAAAATATTGAAAGCACAGTTGCAAGAAAAGAAAAACGTGCACAAGTGGCAGCTTAAATATTTTTTTTATTATTATTATTTATGTTATATATATTTGAGCAGATGGAGGTATTAAATATTGGCTTTAGTATTTGCTTTAGCGGGGTTTAAACAAAAGAAAATTATCAAAAAAAGGTAAACAATTAAGTTATTGTTTCCATCCATCAATAAAAAGTTAAAAAATATATAAATTATTAACTGAAATAATTACTTTTTTTAATAATTAAATTTTTTTTTAATAAAAATATTTTTTCCAAAATAAATGAAAATTTAATCCTTGAGTGTCACCTGCTAAAAACACAAAGAATAGGAAGAAAAAAGCAGGAAAGATAAACTAAACTAAGAAACAACAGAAGCATCAAATTAAATTAGATTGTAAGCTAACAGAAATAATTTCTCGATCTTTGTTCGTGAGCGAACAGAACAGAAATAATTTCTCGATATTTGTTCGTGAGCTTTATTTCTTAAGCTCGCGAAATCGTACATTAAAAATCAAAAATATATAAATAAATTTTATTTCAAGAATCGTACACTTTTATTTCAACAAATTAGAGTTTAGAAAAAAAATTCTGCTGGTTTTGTATGAACATGTGTGTAATAGGGTCGTATAAACAAGGGTAAGAAATAAAAGAAGACGTTATGCCAGGACAGGACAGGAGAGGAGTAAGCAGAGTGTTGTAATTACATTCACAAATCAAATTTAAGCGACGTTGAAAATAACTTCGTGATGTTTTCAAACTTAAGACTTTATGTTCACGAAAGTATAAAGATCCAACTATATTATGCATATACCGACTTAAGCCATCGTAAGCAACTGTGCAAATACCTAATAATCATATGTGGCAAACTATAATGTACCTAACAAAATTTTTCGTCAAATATCATTTGCTTAAGCAATGTACGAAACTAATCCGTGTTATAGATAAATTATAGATAAATTAGTAAACAAATTCCACTGGAGAACGAAAGCGAAAAAATATTTTATCTGAATTTAATAGAAAACGCACAAAGATAAAATTGCTTATATGACAAAAGAGACGCGTTTTATTATAACGGCAATTCAAAGGAACAAGCATGGAAAGAAGTAGCAGAAATATGCAGTAAAATTGGTAATACCTTGGAGAATTCTGGTTGCGTTTTTCATTTTCATACTGGAGTGCAAACACAGATAGAAGTTACTACGGGAACGTTTCTGCAAGGAAATTAAGAGGATGAAATTTCAATCAGGCAGTGGAATGGGCTATATTGAGGAAATGGCACTACTACAGCTCTCTCGCACTCCGCCGGTATATGCATTTATATTGAATATTTTTTTTTACTTTTTTACAACGTTGAAGAACTAGACTCAAACTTGGAGTGGTTTGATAACTTAAAGGCCTTTAATTTTTTTTCCATTTTAATTTCTTTTCCATTTGTTTAACATACAATTTGTAAAACAAATTAATTTTTTATTGTTTAATAATTCAATGATGCACACGGGTGCATTTTTTAGTACTTTTGACCCAAATAGTACAAACAGCGAAACATGTGTAATTTTTCTTTCGTAAAACTATTAAAAAAATATATATTTGTTTTAGGATAGTATTGGCTATACAATTTATAATTATTAAACAACTTTTTATTAATAAATTTCATTTATTTAGAAAGAAAATAATTTTTTTTTTTGTAAAAGTATGATTAAAACAAATTTGCAACTGTGCATAATAATTTCTATATTCATATAAGTACATTATAGCCAGCTAAAAGTCTTTAATGATTTGCTTAAGAATTTCAAAGACTTTTCGTTAAATTTTTGACGTTAGCTTAAGTCAGATTATTCATATTTATAGTTGGGCCTTAAGAATTTTTAAAGTTAAAAAACAACAAATGTAAAATCACAAGTCGAGTTAACAACAAGTTTTACTCATAAACCTAGAAAAAAATTCCAGAGAAATCACTTATGACTAATTTTATATTTCGTGTTATACATAGAAAAAAACTAAATCATGTGTTCAATTAACGAATTGATAAACAATCGAACAATTAGTTATTGGCTCACGCAACATTTAATTAAAAACGAAATAACGTAACAACAATATTAATAAAAACAATCAAAATAGTAATTAAGCAAGAAGTTAACTTTGAACATTTGTTAGTTAAACTAAAAATTATTCATAATTTTTCCTTGCATTACGCTTAATTTAATTGCATGTTATAATTGGTTTTAAAAAATAATTGTTCTATACCTCCCGGGTTAAATAGGAGCATTACATTTTTTAAAACTAATTCAGCTATTATATTTATTGTTTCCTCGTTATAGCTGGTTAATGATTATGGCGTACAAAAGTGCTGTGCTATATCTTTTATTAAGAGAAAACAATTTTTAATAAAACAAGAAGATGACTCCTACTTTACAACGCATTACGCCAGAGCTAGTATTTAGGTTGTGAGAAGAAAGATAGAGGGTCATTAAATTTTAATCATTGTATATTAAAGAGCACACAGGTGAGATTTCTGCATACATTTGACTCGTTCGGCTAAAAAATAAGTCCTTTTCGAGTCAATGGGCAACTGACTGCAAAAGGCTAAGCTCTTAATAAAATATGAGTTGTGCTCACGAAATTAAGGTTTTCAGGAACAAGTTTTTTGATTTCGTCAGAACCCATTCAGTTACAGAAACGATAAAATAATGAAATATACCCCAAATTGCGACAATGGTCCTGCGAGTCTATAAAGTTCAATATCCTACTGTCACCGATACGCCTTTCTCCTATATGCGGTCGGGTTATTCGAAAATAATGAATTTTATATTTCATTTTCGGTTCCCCCGGGAAAATGATAGTCTTTATGAATCCTGCAACTGCCATCTAGACTGGTGTCTTGCGGGGTAAAAGGGAGCCCAGTCCCCTCCAAGACTAGAAGGAGTCAACTGGAGATTTCAGCTATTTGTCTGAGCCCGCAGAGTTTCGCTATTTGTCTCTTCAGGAATTTAGCTGTTCTCTGGCTGATTATTGAGGTAGGCCCTTCGAGAGTATCGTGGTGGCTGTGTATTTCAAGAACCTCGTGTGAGTTTGTGGGTCGGATCATTCACAATGAATACAATGAATGGTCCAGGTCCACTGAGTATGAATGCCGTCATGTTCTTAATTATATTAAGCTTCATGCGTTCTGGACCAGGAGTTGGATTGTCTCCAACTCTTTAGCAAGGAGTGAAGGCTGCGGCCTACTTCGGGCTTTCGAAATTGCTACTAGGAGTGTTTGAAGGATATACGTATTCGAAGGCCTTCTAGGGCGTGAATGGCGTTGCTTTTCATTCACAGTGGTAATGGCCACCATCTGATTAAGGCCCACGACCAGCTGCAGATGTAAATCTTATCACGAAATTTCATTTTTGGTTTGATACAGGTGTAGTGGAACCACCCTAATATAAATACCTAACACAACAAACTAAAAAGTTTAAATCAAATTTCTCAAGTGCAATGCACTAGCAATGCACTTATGTTTGTTGTTGTTATACTTTACATACATGCAACTGATGAATGGCCTTCAACGGGCATTTACATAGCGTGTGTGTGTCGATCAGTGAGTTTCAGGTGACACATTTATTTGTGGAAAGAAATCCCAAAATGAATGCAATGAGAACCAGGTCACATTTCACTTTTCATAATAACACTAATATTAATAATATTTATAATAACATTTGTATATATTTAACATTAATAAGTTAAGTACTAGATTATTGAAATTCTTCTCATAGTCGGTATATAAACGACTGCAATTGGGAAGATAAAAAGATTCATTGTTAACACCTCTAAGTTCCCAGTTGAGCTTATTACAATCTGCTCCTCGCTGAGCAATCAACTATACAATAAATAAATGAAATACAAATAAAATAATATTTTTTATTTTATTAAATTATAACACTTTTTAAATAATATTACACAGGTGACAAAGAACAAACTTGATTTAGCTAAATACAACAATCCATATTTTAAGGACAATACTAGTTCAGAAAGTTGCCAATTAAGAAAACAAAAATTCATAGATCCGGGACTTGCGCGTTTCTGAAGAAGAACAATTTAACAAAATTCCTGTACAAGTTTTGCCAAATCGCTGAAGCTCCTTTTTTTTTTGTTTTTTAACCAGAACGCAAAAACCTAGGGAAATTAGATTTGAAAATGCTTTTCCCCCAAAAATTAGATTCTACTTCTGTTTTTTGGTCTCTTTTTCCGCCGCCTCTATTTATTGGGCGAATTAAGCTTTGTTGGTTCTAAAAAAATTTTTAAACATCTTCTTCCTTACTACTGCTCCTAATGGTTGCGAACTCTACACTAATTGATATTAAAGAAAATCTCTCCTTAGTAAAGCTCTGGAATTGCGATTGTTTCTCCTATGTAAGTCATGCTGTAAATGAAAACTGCAACTTTCCTTTTTTAAAATCTTCTCTGATTGTTGCGGATATTTTGCAGAAATATTTCAAGACATGTAAAAAAAGTTACAAAATATCGAATATCTTTAATCGATCGCAAAATTATGAATTTCGATTATAGAGAAATAATTTTTTCCACACTTATCCGGAAGAGTTTGCCTACTTAAGGCAAATCAACAATACATTTTTTTCAATATTAGGGGACGAATTTATATCAAATTCATCGAGAAGAACAAGTGAATGTTTATACATTTCACAACATTATATATATACATTGCACAGACGAACTCATGACAGCAGAAACTTGAATTTTTTATAAAATATTTTGTTAGAAAAATATCTGAAATTTTAAATTTTGTGTATACTAGCTTGTCAGTATGGGGGTTGTGGGTTCGATTCCCAACGAAGACCTTGGTTTTTTTTTCACTACAAAAACAAAAATTGACTGTCGGTGAAGCTGCTCAGCGATGAAGGCATAGTCACTGGTCGCTGTTGCTGTCTTTATACGGCAGTTAATTTCCGACTATCCTTCTACTTTCACCACCTGCTTCATCTCTTCTTTATCCCTTTGCTAAAGAATGTAGCACGGTACTTGACTAAATAGGCATTATTGCCTGAAGTGCTACTTCTCTTTTAATAAAAAAAATAATAATAATTTAATTAATAATTAAAAATTTTTTTTTAATTAACTTACTTTTAAGAAAATACTAAAACATCTGATTATTATGCAAAATATAATAATTTTTAATAATCCGAAGGATCTTTTTTCGTTACTTTTTAAAGGATAGACGAAGGAAATTTAAAAAACTTACAATTTCTCGTAAAACAAACTGTGAGAGGAAGAACGGAATTTGAAAGGTTTAAATCAGTTCATAAATAAAATTTACATTAACTGAAATTTTTGTTAGAGAGATGCAACGTATGTCCACTGAGGGCTAAGAGAAGCCAATTCAAAAGCCATTTACCCATATAAAAGGTATAGATTCATTTCTATTAAAGATTTCTTGCCAAGCACTCCTCTTTTTGTCAACTAAAGATATGAAATTTAAATAATGTAAAATTTATGGATCACTCTTTACATGCATAAATATTTTAGTTTCCTTTTCTCCAACGGGAAGAGGAATTCATGTACAAGTTTTGGTTGTTGTTTTTGCTTTTAATGATACTGATTTCTCTCCTATAAGAAACAAAAAAAAACTACAATTAAAAACACCAAACACCCAAAACTAGTTTAGAATGCATAAATATGTTTTTATATATGCATGTAATAACATAAATATGTATGCATGTTGGAGCATGCTGTGTTTTGTTTGTGCCTGCTTTCCTGCTGTTAAACACAACGAAATGGCTGCTTCTGTTGATTTCTGTTCCATCTGGTTTAATATTCGTAATCTTTTTCCTCTCAATTTTTGCTGTTCCTGTTGCTGTTGTAATAATTTTACTAGAAAGCTGTTACTCTTGCTACTTGCTGTTAGTGGCATAAATATTTTCACAATTTATAAAACATATTTTTGGTTTTTTTTTTGTTTTTTGCTTTTTAGTTTTTTGATGCATTTATTTATTTGTATAGATTTACTGGGTAAATAAATATTTGTTTGCATTTTCTGGCCATTGTTCCACGATTTAGAAGTTTTATCGCATTTGTGAAATAGTGTGAGTGCAAACGGAAGTTTAAAGTTTTACAAAAAACAATTTTTTTATAGGAAATCGATAGATATATAAAACAGCTACAATGATAATATTTTTTTTAAATATTTGCAAAGGATACAAACCAAACAACGGAAATAAAGTTTCTAAACATTTTCCTGTTAAATTCGTTTCGTAAAAAGAGTTACATTTTTTTTTATTTATTTTAAGCAACAACAAAAGTTTGATTATTCAATAAAAAGGATTTTAGCTCAGAAATCTTTAAATATTTTTTTTCTGTATAAAAAAAGTTGTCCCAACTATTTGAAAATTATTATTTTATTTTCACATGACGTCTTAAATTGTTATTTAAAAATTTCTAAAATGCCTTAATGTTTTACAAAAAATAAGCTCTTTGCTGATTTATAATTTCTAAAGTTGTTAAACAAATAAAAAAGACCATTAACGCTCTTTCGTGTAACGAAAAACTGTTTAGTTACCAACGTTTCGTTAGTGGTCCTTATGACACCATTTTTGTAAAACGCGCATGCTTCGTTTTGCTTATTTAACTGAGAGAAGTTTATTTTAAAACATTTTAAATTAAATCTACATCTTTTTTTAAAAATTCCCACTGGACATATTTGTAACATATGTTAACCATAATTATTAATGAGAGCACTGGGGACAGACAGTTTATGTCAAATAATTTCAATTATCCGTGTTAAAGGTAACGATGATAAATTTAATAATACAAAATTGATTGCAATTAAATCGTTCAACTTGTAACACTATAAAAGAAACAATTAGAAGAAAAATATTTTCCTTTTATTTATTTTTTATTTTTTTAATTAAGTCTTTGAATTTATAATTCTAACAGACATAGTACCACACTGAATGATAGAAAATAACAATTATATGAGAACAAAATATTACTTTTCATCAGATTTTCGTTTAAGGAATAATCAACACAAAAATATAATTTATTAAAGGCTTTACAACATCTAATCATATTTTCAATTAAAAAGTGAGAGCAGATTTTACCCTTAATTTTAATTTAATTTTTTATTTAGCATAGTTCGCTGACGTTCCAGACATGGTAACTTGATAAGAGCAAGTCAAGATTTATACGATGCCAAACATAGCGGGTTCCATTGTAGTCTACGTAAACAAAATATTAGAAATTATTTTCGCACTGATTCAAAAGCGTTGCTGTAAGTTGTATACTGTGGACCCCATGAAATTAACTTAGTGAACCAGTGACATCATTAGATGTTTCGTGATGTAAAGATCTTCAAATTCCTTTGCCCAAAATTTAATGAAACTAAGCTGGCATCTTCCCTTGCTTACAATTAAGAGAAATATGTTGTATAAAATATAGTTTAGGATCTAGTATAATTCCAAGATCTGTAAACCAGCAACTCATTGTCAGCCCTCCCCCGGGGGCACATAAATATGGTCTTTATAGAATTCCACTATCTAGACACAGTGCAACTGGGGGAAAAAGGGAGCCCAGTCCCCTGAAGATAGGCAGGGAGTCAACTGGAAACTCCACTTTATTTCCACGGGATTCAGTAAGCCGCAGAGTTCATTGTTTGTCTCCTTAGACATTTAATAGTTCTCTGACTGATTATTGAGGTTGGCCCTTTATGGGAGTATCGTGGTGGTTGTGGTTTCGCGGCCCCATAACAGTTATAATGGTTCTTATGGTGGCCAGGATCATCTCACTGATAATGACACGCAAACTGAATGATCCAGTCCAGTTAGCATGCTAGACATGTGTTCTGGACAGGAGTTGGAAAGTCTCCAACTCTTTAGCAAGGTGTGATGATTTGCAGCCCTGCTCTGGAATCATTAAAGTTGCAACTAGAAGGTTTCTGTTGCATAGAATTATAGCTTCCGCTTTCTAGGACGAGCATGACGTTCCAAATCATGCAGTGGTTAGATCCACCATCTGATTAAGGCTTCATGGCCAGGTGCGGATGTAAATCGAATCACACAGCTCATTGTCAGGCAAAGAATATCTAACATTTAAATGGTTCCTTCCAATTTACATTCATCGAACTTCAATTTCATTAGATTCGATTCAAACACCAGACTTTAAATCTGCCCGTAGCAACATATTCTTACGGATCTTAGGTGCCCCTGTAGGCTAGTAGGTAGGGCTAGGCTAGCTAGTAGGCTAGCTTACATGACTGGGGGTTGTGGGTTCGATTCCCAACAATGGCCTTGGTTTTTCACTACAAATAAAAATTGACTGTCGGTGGGGCTGCTCAGTGATGAAGGCGTAGTCACTGCTTACTGATCTCTCTTATACGACAGTTAATTTCCGTTACTATCCTTCTACTTTCACCACCTGTCGCATCTCTTCTCTATCCCTTTCCTAAAGAATGTAGCACATTACTTGACTAAATAGATAGGCATTGTTGCCTGAAATGCTACTTCTCTTTTAAAAAAAAAATCTTACTGATGCGTCTTGCTTAAATTTTAAAAGAAAATAATTAATTAATAAACTGAACAACAACAATTCGGTATGGTGTTTACTAACTGCGTAGTTTGCTAAGAAAATTTATGCACGCAAGACAACAACAACTTTCCGGTTACAAACTGCCTAGCAAAACAATAACAATTGGGTATGCTGTTTACTAACTACGTAGTTTTCTAAGAAAGCGTATGCACACAAGACAACAACAACTATCTTAAAATAAATTCCTGGAAGAAATTTTATCACTATAAAAACAAAAATACATACAGACTAACAGGCGTCTATATATTGAATAAATGACGTAGTAACAACAAAATGTGATACAAAGGAAGTAGAAAATTATTAATTTTTCTAGACCTCTAGCGGACAAACATAATAGGCAGTATCTGAATAAATAGTTAGTTAGGTAAAACATAAACTTCGTAAAGTATGTAGTGTTCTATAGTGCCAACGTACAAATCTTACTTTGTGTGTAGTTCAATTAAATAAACTTGTAATTAAGTTGAAAACTCTAAAATCTGTTTTAATAATATTTTGCAACAAAGAACTCAGTAAAACCAAAACGCTTACAAAAGATATAAACGTAACAGCAGGTAATGAATATGTTTTTGTGTTTGAGCTTTACCAAAACAGCCATAAATTCAATATTCAGCAAAGAAGCAACTGAATAAAGCTTCGGAAGTTAGTAAGCTAGAAACTGCAATCAACTTCCCATCTCTTTTTGTGTTGTTGTAGCGATCCTATCTATATATTCTGTAATTATTAGCTTATATTTTCGTGTTCCGAACAGTTTCATTAAGCCATGTTTCAGTTAACACTATAGCATGAAAGTCAAGTGAAAACAGATAATTTTTTATTAATTCCACGAACATTTTGATATAGATAAGAGTAAAATTTATTACATAGTTCTTTAGTGTTCTGAAATATTTGTTAAAGATTTAGGTAATTGAACAGAATTTATTTGCCTTGTTTTAAATATAAATTCACGAACTTATTTACCATTTGGTCAGACTTCAGGAGAAATAACGATGTTAAACAACTCATTCGGCACAGTAATTTTAAATGATCCAACTATTCTTGAATCAGTAATTAACATGTGACTGAACTTCTTCAACCGTAGTATCAGACGCTAAATGAGAAACCGAAAATTGTCTAACTTGAAAGTATAACTCTAAGCGTTTTAAGACGATTTGCGGGTTTTTAGTACATTCAGAATTTTTAAACAGCTGAAGTTTAATTATTGGGGAAGAAAAAAAATGGAAAAATAAGCATCCTGAACTGTTAAACTAATTTAGTCAGCAAGCTTTGGTTCAAGCTTTCAATGATAAATATAGAGATGTAGTTGGGTTAAAAACATTGCGAATTCCTTTCTATTAGATGGCAAGCAAATTTTAATTGGCAGCCATTTTGCAGCTGTCAAGTGATTTATGCATAGTTTGACTTGACCTTAATAATGCTTCCATACTGCACAAATTGGACCTAAAACAAAATTGTCGATAATCCTAATTTCCATAAGCAAAGTATATTTAACAATTAAGTTCACTTTTATTTGAATGGAGACATCAACAAGCAAATCTGTTGTATATGGAGTGATAATAACCCTTAAGTCTATGTTGAGACACTGATACTAAAACTGTTTCTCAAAAACACAACTGTGCTTTATGGGCAGGTGAAATCATTGGTTCGCACTTCTTTCAAAACGAAGGTGGTCAGAAGGTTAACGCTGACTTTTTCGATCATCATCAAGAGCAGAAGCTCTGGTTTCAACAAGACAGCGCAACAGGGCATACAGCTGGTGCCATAATTAATTTATTAAATGAAACGTTAGCTAACCAAGTAGTTTTACGTTATGAACCCATGAGTTGATCTCAAAAATCGTATGGTTTAACGCCACAAGACTTTTTTCTGTAGGGTTGTGTGAAGTCGCCAGTCTACGCCGATAAGCATGAAAAGAATGGGCACAAATGTTGGAAAAAGTCAACGAAAACTAAACCTCCAGATTAGAGTACGTCCGAGCCACTCGTGGCGACCATATGCCAGAAGTCGTATTCAAATTATAATGGCAAAGGATCATCTTTGGAAAAAAAGTAAATTTCATGTCAATTTAAATAATTTATTTTTATTTTGTTCCATTTGAAAGTTCTATACCTCTATAAAAACCACCGTTTATAACTTTCACACTTAATAGCTACTATTACAGAGAATAGTTGTCGAATGTTTGTCGAATATTCTAACCATTTCTTAACACAGTCATCATCAGCCTTTTTGTCAATTCCCACAGGAAAAGGCACTATTATGGTGTATGGTACCAGAAATTTCGCTTTTCATAGTTTTTTTACCCTATTGCTACAAGAAACTGTTTATAAAGTTTTACAAACACAACAGCCGGGCTTAGATTATCTCTGAAGGGGAAACAGTATTGCCAGTTTCTTTTGGTTGTTGTTAAAAGGCATTGTAAAAGTTGCCAGATTTTTTCAGGATAAAATTATCTAGACGTTTTATCTTGCCGACAATAAGATTTCACAAGTGTGGATGCCATGGCGATATTTAACAAAATGTCAAACAGAGAGGGAGCGTATACATAGTAGTAAATTTTGCATTGTTTAACCATTTTCAACAAAATTATACTCAGGTGACAGAGCAATTGATTTGTAATCACATAAATTGCTAACTATCCTGTTCTATTTGACAATTAAGAGAATTTAACAAAAACATAAAACGTAAAGATATTTAATGCTAGCATCTTCTAAAAGAAATCCCGAAAATTTATGTTTATTTTAGCAAAAATAAAACTTGTAAATTACAAGGAAAAATAAGTTATAAAAATTATTAATTTAAAAATTCGTAAATCTTATATTTTTCTCACGCACACCCTATGCGTAACTAAATCACCATTTAAAATGAAATTTTCTATGAAATTGTTGTTTGACGATGAAGAATCAAATAGATTTTATTCTTTTAGATTGTATTATTTATTTGTTTATTTGTTTTCAGCTGTTTATTTATGTTATATCTCGCTGTGGCTATTCTTGTTGTTGTTGTTTGTCGTCATGCATAATAATTTCGTAAATAAAATTGTTTACATATATGTATTAATTGTTTTTGTTAAATTTTGTAAACAAATAATAAAAGAAAGTCAGAAAGTGAGTAAAAAACTTAAATAATTGGTTTGTAATTGTGGCATAATGAAATAAAAGTTAATAAAAAATAGTACAAAATACAATAATAAATAAAAAAAAAACAATTTTTTTTTGTTCTAATTTTTATTTACTTAGATATTTTTTTATTTGTTGAATTGATAAATTACACCACGCATCAAAATAAAGTGTAATTGCTTTGATAAGCGTAAACCAGCCGCTGGAAATTAACAATATAATTTTCTTGATGCATATAAACCTCTTTTAAAGCTTATAAAGCTCTCTAAAATTTTGTAATTGCAAAAGTATTAAATGGATTCAGTAATACATTTTCTATAAACCACATTTTCTCTAAGTTAGGCCGTATGATTTCTTACACACCGATTTTTTATAATTATTTTTATCATTTCTTTTTTTATTCTTATTTCAAAGGAGAAGAGAGCCTTGTGCATCCAAAACTTTGACATAATCCCGAGAAAGAATCACGAAGCAATTTTAGCATGAATATGAAAATGTCTAACAATCGAATAATAATAATCTTTTTGGCGATTAAAAGCGTTTTAGTAGTATTTTTTCGTCGAAATGCCAAATTATTAAAGTCTGTCACAAAATAAAACGTTGTCGAAATTAAATTCGAAACCGATAAAAAAATGTTTTGGTATTATAAAATCCAATGTTATCGGGCGTCACAGAAATCAATTGTTTTTATTAGAATAAGTCAATCAGATAACAGCTGTTAGTTCTCAGTTTTCATTTGCGCACTTTTTGTTTTAGTTACTGAAGACGGTTATTTTTTTTTTTTTTTTTTTTTTTGTAAAGTTTTGTAAGTAAAGTTTTTGCTAGTATTATCGGTTAATTTATTAAAGTATTATCACAACTAAACTTAAGAATCCTTGTGTATAGAAATATTTATTCGAGTATAGAAATATTCACTCATTCGTTGGTGTCTATTTCAATTTTTAAAAACCAAGAGCAAATAAAAAGCTCCATTACCTTAAGCATATTTAAAAATTTGAAAATCGTGCTTCTCTCTACCTAGTATTATTCTATAGTTACCAGATCTCTGATAGCAAGCTTTAGCAAAAATCACAACGAAGCTGCTAGCTGCACTGGAATGACAAGTGCCCTTTAATTATGTCAAGATTAACATGGAAAGCGTCTTAGTTTAGCCGATAATATGCTATAAACCTGCCTTAAATATTAACGCTCAGTATAAAATATGTTAACACTATTATAAAAGCCAAAAAGTATTTTTTTTATAATTTATTTTGTTGTTGACACTTTAAATAAAATTTAAACGAAAACAATTATGTATTTTATCAAAATAAAATCGAAAGCTAATGTACAACTTTAAGGAACAGCTGATTTAAATACCGGTTTTATTTCCATTCGAAAATAACCAAACCAAGAATAATCGACTTTGTTTAATGATTCCAAAATAACACCAAGAGTGACTTACAAAACCGCAAGCCCTACTTAGATTCCGTAACAGCTCTAAACTAAATCAATCAAATACGCTTAAGGTATACTGCTGTTATTCTTCTCTGTCATTTCCGGCTGTTGTCCGTTCGTTGTAAACGCCGATCGCTTTCTATGTAAAGACATCATTTTTGAGCCATGTTCTAATCTAATCCGCATTAATGAGTTAGTGTTCGTGTTTAGTTAGTTCTGTTGTAGCTACTCATGAGACATAATCCCAGTCACCTGGCACTTTATGCAAGGCAAATTTTGCTTTTTTTTATAAAGAGAAGTAGCACATTCAGGCAACCATGTCTATTTAGTCACAACCGTACTACATTCTTTAGGAAAGGGATAGAGAAGAGATAAGACAGATGGTGAAAAAAGAAGGATAGTTACATAGCCTTCACGCTCCTGGTTTTGTAGTGAAGACAACCACCCCTAGATTAATAGGCTAAGAACACTACCTACTAGTTTACCGGGTCAGCTTTCATTCCTTGAAGACTCAGTTATCGGAAATTAATTTGTGAAAAAAGCAACCAAAAAAAAAACAAATCAAAATAATGACACTGTATACCAAAGTGATGAGATCGCTTTTATTTTTAAAATGAGTAATTATTTCTAATTCTAGCGTGAGGGAAGGAACATTAGTTAAAACGTTTTTGCCTAAATCTTAAGAGCAGTAACAATATGGATGCTCTTCATTAAATGTTGTCATGCGCCTCGGTAAAAACCGTCGTTACTGATTCTTCATTGATGTTTTTTTTTTATTAAAAGAGAAGTAGCACTTCAGACAATAATGCCTATTTAGTCCAGTAGTGTGCTACATTCTTTAGGAGAGGGATAGAGAAGAGATGAAACAGGTGGTGAAAGTAGAACGATAGTCGGAAATTAACTGTCGTATAAGACAGCACAGCGACCATCATCACTGAGCAGCCCCACCGACAGTCAATTTTTATTTTTTGTAGTGAAAATAACCAAGTTCTTTGTTGGGAATCGATACCACAACCCCAGACTGATAAGCTAGTACACTACCTACTAGCCTACAGGGGCACCTAACAATCAATACCTCCGTCATTTATTATTATCTCGGTACGTGTGTCCGTTTGAGGGTGTTTTGCTTTTGTGCGAGTGCTTGAGTTGTTTTAGTGGTGTAAAAACTGTATCTGAGGTCGTATTTATTTATTCGTTTATAGTGTCACTGTTAAAAAAGTTTTTGTTTTGTAGATTTTCATGTTTTCAAGAATGTATAGTCTTCGTCCTTTCTTACAAGGATGTAGATATATCATTCATTCATCCATTTCCCCTGGTGTGTGTCCGTAAGTGTCAAGGTGTAATGCAAAGTTGGAGTCTTCTCTTTTCCACTTGTATGAGCGTATGTGTTCTGTAAATCTTGTTTTTTTAGTATTCGTCCAGTTTGCCCTATATAAGTATGTTTGCAGGTACAAGGAAGTCTATATACTCCGATGGAACTAAATTTGTTCAGTTGTTTCTGTCATTGTCAGATTATTGCCGGTTTTTAATCTTGTGAGTAATATTTCTTTGCGAAAAAGGTTAGTTAGTCTACATATTTCTGGTCCTGTATAAATAAATATAAGCCGTGGTGTTGTATCAGTTGTCTGTTTGCCTTCTTTATTCCTGTTTTTAATGTTATATTGTCTAAGAAGTTTGTTGCTAATAGTAGGTTTGTAGCCGCTATTTTTAGCGAAAGTGTAAATTGTGTCGAGTTCTGTATTGTACTCATCTGTAGTAGGTAGGATTACCTTAAGTCTGTGTATCATATGTCTAAATGCTGCTAGCTTATGTTGGGTAGGGTAGTTCGAAGTGAAGTGGATGGTAGTGTTCGTCGTAGATGTTAAACAGACAGTTCTTCGTGTTATTGTGGTGTCAAGGTAATCCAAATTTCTATCTTGTTCTTTTTCTATTGTGTATGTAATGTTATTATGGATTGTTTTTAAGTCTGCTAGAATCTGTTCGGCGTTGTCTTGTTCGAGAATGCATATGATGTCATCTACGTATCTATAGTAATGACTTGTTTTGTGTTTTTTCAAACACCTTAAGCGTGTTAAGGTATGTTAAGACTGTCATTTAATTTATTTAATTTTATAGAATAATTAAAGTTTATGCATAATTATGAAACTGGCAGCAATAATCGGCTGCAATTGGGTTAAACTTTTAAACTTTTAGTGCATTTAGTGTTGCCATTAAAAAAAATATTACCAAAATTTTTAGGTATTGAAAAATAATTTTCGATAAATCATCTCAAATGAACAAAAAATGTATAAAATACAGTTTATCCATACGAGTAATTTACAATTCATATTCTTTCGATTAAAATTTATTGTATTTATTTCAAATACAATATACAATAAATAGCAACATTTAGTAACCATGTTTACATCAAAATACATCCCGGGTTTAATAAGAAATTAGAATTTTTCAAAGTTTCATTAATAATAAGCTTCCATCCGCTTGTCGAAATTCTATAGAGATTTATTCTCCGAAATGTTTATGTTTATTCTAAGGAAATGTTTTCTTCTACTCATTACAATTTTTTCCCATCCTAGTCTGATTTTCTCATTTGGAAAATTTTTTTTAAAGATTGAATCTTTTTTATAAGTCTTTAGTATTTTCAACTTGAGGCGACAATTCACATCGTCAAACAATATTTCAAATAAAAAATATTTTTCTAGCTTTTGCATCAGTACTTTTTAGAAGCTTCTTGGATTATTTGTTTTTGTGATTTTTTGATCACAATCATTATCCAACTCGATTCTAATTTAAAGAAATTTTAAATATTTCTTATTTTTACTTAATTTTAAAAAATGACCTAGATATTAAGCTTTATAAAAATTAATTTTGGGTAACTAATTTCGAATAAATCATTTTCGAGCAGTAACATTTAATAATAAAGAAATCAATCGGCAAAAATAATACTTTTTAAATCACTAAGAACAAGGTCACAAACTGTCATCATTCGAAAAGCTTTTTTTTAATACAAATAACTCAACAATAAATTTAATATGAATATTTTTCTTTCCTGTTTCCTGATAAAGCCACTAAATTTTGCAGCGAAATATTAAATTTAAAAAGAAAAACTAATCATTTCGGTATGCATGATAAGATTTACGTCAGTACCGAACCGTGTAAGCCATAACCTGAAGGTGGATCAAACCACATGGGTGAAATGTAGCATCACCCACGCCCTAGGAAGCTGTCGGATATCTCTGTTCTCTATTCACTCCTAGTTGCAACTTCGAGACCTTAGAGTAGGCCGCCACCTCCACTCCTTGCTGAAAAGTTGGGGACTATCCAACTCCTGGTGAAGAACACATGACAAACATGCTCACTGGACCCCTTAATCATTTCATGAAGGCCTGCGAAACCGCAAACTAAAAAGCTGAACTCTGTGGCTTACTGATTCCCGTGGAAATAACGTCGAGTTGCCCAGTTGGCTCCAGCTAGTCATAAGGGGACTGGACTCCCCTTAAACTCCGATGACACACGTAATAATGGTGAGATTCCATCAAGACATATCAATGTGTCCCGCGGGGGGGAAGGGGGATAATTTCGGTATAAAAGATTTTGTGCTATATAAATAAAATTCCAAAAATTTATTTATCCCTACTTTTTTTCTTGTTATACAGTGTTAATAAAGCAATAATGTTTATTTACTGTTTTTATCAATTTAACTGTAAAATTATTTCAGTCTGTTGTTGTTGTTTATTTTTAGCAACGTATTTATTCCAGGCATTCGTTATTTATCATTAAAAATAAACAAAAACAATTTTATTTTTTTGTTTTCTTAATGTCAAGTTTATGGTAAAACTTCAATGCTTTGTTAGGCCATTTAGTGGCGACTTAATAAGCATAAAAATGTTAAACCAAAGATTATAGAATTATAAAGATGTTGCACTGCGAACATTTTACATAAACAAAAATTTTAAGCATCAAACGACGAGGGGGGAAAGTGTAAAGGGTAAATAGAGAATACTGTCTTTGCATTGAGCAAAACTAATAACAGAAAAGAGAGTATTACTTTTTATGCACAGAAACACACGTTTGTTCATGTATGCATACATATGCTTCCCATTAATACTTGTGTTTGGGTGTGCGTGTATTGTTTTAGGTATATTTTTGTTTTTAATTCTGTTTTAAAATTAAAAATGATTTTCGCTTTACTAGCAACTTTATTAATGTAGGCAGCATACAGCTTGTGTGGATGTTCAACATTAATAGAAAACGAACATGATTCCTTTCGTTATTGTAGGGCAAATATACTTACTTTATTGTTGTATGAATGAAAAAATTTACGTTTACACCGAAGTCATGATGCTGTTATTTACTTATTTTTTAAAGTTAATTCAACCGCGCACAACTTTCGGTATAAGATCTATTATAATGGAGGTAAAATAAAAGACATGTAAATATAGTAAATATTTTGTATGATTTTTAATTTTTATTCAAATTAGTGTTTTAAAATTTTTACTTTTTCAATAAGTGCTCGTTTATACTGGTAAGTTTCCCAGGAAGAATGCTTTCTTAGTAATATTATTACAAGCAAATTTAAAATTTCCAGCCTGTGATTGTAACAAGCACTCTTCTCGTCAAACCAAAAGGAATAAATTGTACTATTAGTACATTCTATGCATTGCTGAACTATGTCTTTTTTAATATTTTTCATTGCTTTATTGGCAGAAAAAAGCTTTTCAAAAACTTTTATATGAATCTTACAAACTTCGAAAAATTGATTGGCGGGTGCACATAAACTTCCAAAATCTAAGTCACTTTCATAGTTTTTTTGTGTGGATACACATTTCTGATGGATATGTTAGAATTTTTGCAGGTTTTACTGTATCCATTCTACATTTGCTGCATGATATTCGTTGCGCTATGTATTCAATGAAATATCGGCTTGAAGTAAGTTCTATTGATACATTCGGAGAGTTAAAACAGTCGGCACTTTCATCAAAATATTCTTCATTATTCTGATATATGTCTACGATATCTATCAGTGGACATTGATTATCAGCTGATACAGTTTCACTACATTCGGCGGAGCTTTGAAAATCCACCGGTAAGAATATGGTATCGTCGTTTTCACAATTTTTTGACGAAGTAAACTGGCTTATTTTTAAAGATATCAGCTTTGCCATTGCGATATTAAAATCGTGAACTGAAAGGTTCTTACAATGTCCGCCTTTGGCGCGAACATATGAAAATACGTTTTCTAATGGCTCCTGATTAAACCGGCTAGTTAAAATTGTGAATAAATTAGAACTTTCTTGAAACATTTCTTCACTTAAAGATAATATGCCCCTGGTGGTTTGGATAAGACCGCGGATGGAAAATATTTTATTGCCGACATATTCAATTTGTTGCATATATATTATTAGATCCTGCAATACCTTCCAAGTATTATTATTATGCTTTAAACCACGCTTTAGAGGATTAGGATCGCTAAAATATTTACTATTTAAACAGTCAAAATAACTATCAAGTTTTTTTATAAATACGTAAGTAGAAGAGGCTATTTCCGATGAAGTCCTTGTAAATTTACGATTTTCGTTAAGAGTTTGAATCGCATCTGCAACAGAACGGCTTAAAGTTTGAACAGCCAACCCCACGAATTATCTTATTATTTTATTGAGTACTTAACTCCTTTATTTACTTCTTAAGACTAACTTATTTTTCTAAATCAAGCTTATGGTAAGCAACGTAAGAATATTTTACTTACGTTGCTGTCTGGCAAAACGTAGAAACAAAGAAGAATAGCGTAAAAACTAAATATACTTATACGTCAATGTTTCCCTACGTTTTACCAGCCGTTATTATCAATTGGGGTGTTGCGGATGTAACTCACGCGCATTTTATTTTATTTATATATTGTCAACTTTGTCATTTTTGTGACTTTACCATGCTCTAGTTCAAAAACTTCTCTAATAACATCAAACCGCGCTATTCCATCAGGTGTTTTAAAGTCACCTTTGATAAAAGCATTTCTAATGGATTTAAAAATATGAGGTACATCATATAGCATATATACTTTATTGGTGTTATAAAGAAAATAAGGCTGTTCTGGTGACACTCCCAATAGGTCGTAACATTTCCTATTTTTTGGACCTTGATCACATGTAACTGGTCATCTAAATTTGATATTAGAAGTGTTTTCAATATTTCTCCTTTTATGGAACTAGCAGTTACAAAGTAGTTTAACACAAATTTCCAATTTTCTATAATTACTCTAATCATGAAAACACCAATTTGAGAACCCATTTCATTTGTTCGCTCGTCTACTCCATCTATAACATCCGCACAATCATTATAACTTAAATTTCTTCTGATTGATATTTCATCAAATATTAAAATGCACTCTCTTTCAAGAGGTTTCATCTTTAAAACCGTTTTCTTAAGAACATTATATATGCAAACATTGTTTCCTGGCTGCAAATTCTTAATATCTGCTTGGTTCAATTTCAAAATATTACGCAAGAACAAGTACGTAGAGGTTGATCTATAATAAATGCTTTGAACAAATTCTTTTCACAATCCTCCCATCGAGCGTTCGTTCCCCTGCTTCCCTTCATTAGAATTGTGCAGAATGTTTTTTCATTACGATTGATACCAAGTTTATCAATTTCACTTTCAAGAGAGGCTTTTACTTTTAACTTTGCTTCTAATGTCTTCAATCTTTTTTCAAGTTTTCGACTTCATACATCGATTTTGTTGAGTTTTACTCTTAAGTCTTTTAAACATGTTGAAAAATTTCTTTCTATAAGTTTTCATTTTTTAAACTTTTAAGGCAGTTTGAGCATAAAGGTGGCGGTGATTCGAATCTTTTTCGCTTACATGACGAACTTCAAAAAAATGTATCGTTAGTATTCTCATTTTCAGAGCAGTTGCCTTTTTCAATACTTTCTGACTCAGCACTATCAATTAAGTATAATGTTGGCACGGCTCCTCGATGTAAATATCTTTTACCAATTAAATCAGGCGAAAAGTGCCTATCACATAAAAAAAGGGAAGTAGTTTCTTCCACAAACTGTTTTTCAAAATTGCACTTTTTTAGCCATTGTTTAAATAATGGTGAGTTTGTGTTTGGAAAACAGAAAAGTTTCATTTCAGGAAATTTTCTTTTCGATCTGCTACAATGTGGCAGAGAACATTTATTGCCTGCTTCTTTGAAAACTTCATTTTTCACAGCATTATTTAACTCAACTTTTCTGTTCTATTCATTATTTTATTTATTTTTTTAACTATGTAAGTTAAAAACCTTTTACATATGAACTGCTGAATAGAAGTATTTACACTTCTATTTATACTTTCATTCCTTATACCTTAGAGATGGGTATACTTAAAACTAAATAAATGTATAGTTTTTCCCATATTTCTGTGCTGATATCATGCTTTGAGTAATGTCTTTCTAATTATCTTTTTTACAACTATATTTTATTATCATGTTTATGATCTATGGGAATTTACATGCAGTAACCAGAAGAAGGGCTTATCATTTACTTTTTTGTCATATTCCTAAAAGAACAAAAATTAACAAATGTAGCAAACACTGCCTTAATGAAAATATTGGTTAATAAGGCTTCCAAAGTTCGTCGACAGTCGATGCTGTTTTATTTTTACAATAAAAAATCTGTATGGTTTGGCTACGGCAACACAGAAGATCCAATTAGTTTTGTATACAATAATACCACTCGAATTTGTAGAGCCCAACAAACACAATATAACAACGTTGATTTTCATTGTTTATTACTAATCGTATTTATAGTATATAATTTTAGCTTACAATTTAAGACTAAGTTTAGAATAATGTTTTGTTTTTCTTGTTTACAAAGTGAAAAGAAATTAATGCTAGTGAACTAAGAAAAGGCTTGATCACATAATATTATTTTTAATTAGTTCATATGCACTTATCTGAAAGCAAACCTTTTTGTTTGTTGGGCATAATATTGACAACGTAAACACACATACCCACATACACATAAACAATGTTCGTAAGTATGAATTGCTTTTGCTGAGAGTTTATTTATGTTTTGGTAATTTGCTCTCCGTTGATGAAATTTCGCTCATTAGTCGTACACACGAGGATTTTCAGAAAATCCCATCAATAATTTAGCAGTGGCAGAACAATGTATGGCAGTGCAACATCTTTGTAATTCTATAATCTTTGGTTAAACGTAAACCTATTATTTATGCATGGGATTGACTTAAATTGTGTACGTAAATATCAATTGAATTGAATTAAATTGCTAAGCAAAGAATTTACAACTTACTGCTATTTTTTTGTTTTTTTAATTTACGTCTTATCGAAGGATTGTGTTATGCCATATTAGCTTATTTATTTACTTGTGAAGAAATTTGACAGTAACTAAACTGTTGAACGTTTCTTTAAACAATTTTACACCAATTTTGCTGAAGAACCTTTATTAAGTTGGCTGGGCACTAAAGAATCAAATATGGTTGCATTGAATATAAATCGTTTTGCTTTAGGTTAAGCAAGAAACGTATTTTGTCATTAAGCTTATATAATCTATTTTAATTTAATTTCGTTTATTTTAATGAAAAATAGAGTATAATTTTAATTTTTGTAATAATCTTACTTTTTGCCTTCTTCTGTTTATTTTTCTCTGTGTAAATTTAGGTTAGTAATTGTTCTGTCATGTAGCACTTTATAATTATCGTTCACTGTTCTAGGTGGTTCAACCAGCTCTTGAACCAACTTGTTGACTTGATGACGAAAATAAATCGTAAAATTCTTGCCACTTCATATAATTGCCATCAAATTTTGGCAATGTAATTCTAGGGATTGGAATCGATTCCGATTGAATGTGTGCCACTGCTGATTTGCTTTGACATCTTCGGATATTTCTACGGAACTCGCCTTCCAAGGTGATAAATCGATCCATGTTGTAACCCTGCTACTCTGGGCAGCCACATACTTCCGATATTTGGAAGTGAAGCTCTTCGATGTTTTGCCACAATTTTGCAGCATTCATTCGCGAGGCCATCCTTCAAGAGGCTCCCCAACGAAACCATCATTGCTGCTTGCCTGCGCATCAGTTTCCCAAGTTCACCTGTTTCTGCTCAAGGGATTGAGCTGTTCCCGTTGCTGATGGCCCCTTGGTTGAAGCCTGTGAAATCTTTAGCATTGATGACTCAAAGAGGTTCCTGTATTGGTGAACAAGAGTCCTGATGGCATTGTAGTAGTCGTTGGTGAAATAATCGTGAACCAGCGGTGGATTATCCAACATCCGTATTTGGTTGTCATTTGCTTCAAATGTCGACCATTCTTCGTCTAGGGTCCTGATCCTGTCCTGAAAATAGTTGGTGGTTTGTTTCCTGGCAGTTGGATCCTTTTTGAAATTCCGGATAAAAATTTCAATTCTTCCGCCGACATCCTTCTGTTGCTTGATAAGTTCCTCGAAGGAAGCCATTGTTTGTATGAGATCACGTCGGGGTCACCAAAAATGTTAATTTGACTCGTTTGTCAAATTTGAATTACAACAAACGGCACTTTGACCGAGTTGCCAAAATATAAGTTCGAATATTTGTTCAATTTCAGCACTTAAACTGAATTGAACGGTGTGGTTGTTTTCTTTGCGACAAACGGCACTTTGACCGAGTCGCCCTTAAATTGATGCGGTGATCCTATCAAATGTACTACAACACTAAATGAAGTGGTGTCAAAAATCTACACTACTATTACTAACAATACTGTCTTCTTCAATTATATGTTTATACAGTTCGAAAACTAAAACAAATAGTCTATATAAGATAACAGTGCTTCTTCGAGGCATGTCCACAGTTAGTTAGCACTAAACAAATCTAGTTGAAACTATCAACAGGATATAAGCAAATATCCGTATATATATTTTGTTCACACCAAAGGTCATGGACTGCCATTTTAAAAGTCGATATTTCATAGTTAAAGTGCGGAAACAGCTATTTAGAAATTATATTCAAGGCGTGTAAAAAACCCATCATCAATTCCAATTGCCGCCTTAATATGTCTCTAGAATTTTAGAATTAATAATAATAACAAATATTACACGCAAAAATATTTTTACACTAACAATATTTAAATTTTATATATTTATGCTTTATAATGCTTTATCCATAATAAAGAAAATTTTAGTAATTATTCGTCTTTAAATGATAACGCATAAGTATAGCAACAGCATAGCTATGAACTAAATTCTTTTGTTAAAATTTTAACTGCAAATTAATTTTTATATCCGGTTTTTCTACACGACATTTGTATTTCAATTGTGGCAACACCAGCAACATGATAGTTTTGACATTTGGTTTTATGACTTATTTGTAGTAAATACATTGGCAATTGTTACAACGAATTCAATTTCGCCCGAAAATCGCATTAATATAATTAAAATCTACTATGAAAATTGTGATTCTGCTAAAGCTACATTTCGTAAAATTCGTGATATTTTCAAACAACATAATCGTCCTTCTAAGACCGCTATTAAGAATTTGGTCGTTCAATTTGAGTCAACAGGCTCGATACAAAATGTATGAACACCAATGCATGTTCGACCGGGTCGTTCAATGGAAAATATCGCAGCCGTAAGCGACAGTATTGAAGTAGATCTAAATTTGTCAATTCCACGACGTTCTCAACAATCGAGATTATCCAAAATTACCACATGACGAATTTTGCATAAAGATTTAACTTTGCAGCCTTACAAGGTTCAACTAGTACAGGAATTAAAGCCGACCGACCATTCACAATGCTGTATATTCGCTCACCTCATTCAGGAACAACCTGGCTGGTTTTTCTTAAAAAAGCATTTTTTCAGACGAAGCCAATTTCCATTCGTCAGGGTATGTCAACAAGCAAAATTATCACCTTTGGGCTTCTGAAAATCCTAGAGTGATTATTGAGAAGCATTTTCAAGCTCAACGTATCGCTGTATGGTGCGCCATATAATCTGGAGGCGTAATTGGACCGCTTTCTTTCGAAGATGAAGAAATATGGCAACACCAACAACATGATAGCTTTAACATTTAATATTTTGGCGTATTCGTAGTAGATGCATTGGCAATTGATACAATGAATTCAATTTCGCAAGAAAATCGCATTAAAATAATTAAAATCCACTATGAAAATTTCGTAAAATTCGTGATATTTTCGGACAATATGATCCTCCTTCTGAAACCGCTATTAAGAATTTGCTCATTAAATTTGAGTCGACAGGTTCAATATAAAATATGCGAACACCAACGTGTATTCGTAAGAATTTGACTTTGAAGGTTCAACTGGTGCAGGAATCGAAGCCGACCGACCATTCACATCGCCGTACGTTCACCTAATTCAATCAGGAATAACCGGCTGCTTTTTCTGAAAAAATCATTTTTTCAGACGAGGCCCATTTTCACTTGTCAGGGTATGTCAGCAAACAAAATTGCCGCCTTTGGGTTTCTGAAAATCCTAGAGCGATTATTGAAAACACATTGCATGCTCAACGTGTCACTGTATAGTGGGCTATGTTGTCGAAAATGATGCTGAAAATGCGGTACCGGTCAATGGATCACGCTGCCGTGAGATGTTTCCAACTAAATTTTTGGCTATTATTGACGACATGGATATCACTGACATGTGGTTTCAACAGGACGGTGTCACATGTCACATAGCCAATGAAACGATCGATTTATTGCAAACCAAATTTTCCGATCGCATAATTTCACTACAATCAGCATTTAAGTGGACAGCCAAATCATGAGGTTTAATACCACTGCATTATTTTTGGTGGGACTATGTTAAGGACAGAGTTTATACGGATCCAAACGAATCGATTTTAGATTCAAGAAATAGGACCGCCATTTTGCTTAAATCTTTAATGAAAGAATCAGCATCTGCCAGCGTGGACTTGGTAGACGGACATGGTGCCAAATATCATTTTTCATTCACAATTGCCAAACTGTTCTCTGCGTAATATAAAAAAAATTTTAATAATTTTAATCTAAATTTGTGACGTCTTATTTTTCTTTTTGAAAACAAACTTCTGGTTGAAAAATTCTTAATATAGCAATTAATCTCCAATCATAATATTTGTCTACCAACTATATTATAGTTAAATTTTTATAGATGTTACAAAATTATAATTAAGAACAAGCAAATGATATTTGGTTTTAAAATTATTTTGATTTGGCTGTGAGCCGGTAGACTCAAATGTAAAAATATAATAAAATAATTAAAGTTTTTCTTAAATAAAGTAATAAATAAAAAATAAAAATATAAATCAAATAATAAATAAATAATAAATAGATTATAAAATAGGGAAATCAAGATAGATAATAATTAAAACAACATGGAAACATCTAAAATTAATTATATTATAATTAATAATTATATTATAGTTTATTATATTATAATTAATATTAATTATATTATAATATTTTCATTGTTTAATCATAATTATGATTATATTTAACAATATTATAATAATAATGTGAGATAACACATAACATAACAAAAATTGTTATATTGTGTATGATTTGAAAACAATCATGATATTTTTTCCTTAGGATTATGGTCACCTCAACCATATTTTTTTTTTTGCATGTGCTATTTTGCTAAGGAAATATCTCTAAAAAAAATATTTGTCAGGTAAAATAAGTTGTTACCTAAAAAGTTTGCAAAGAATTTTTTAACAGTTTATTATTAAGCACATTAAGTCATTATTTAATAAAAAAAATATTTAAAAACTTAATTGTTTATTTTTTATTATTTTTCAATATTTCGCCAAACTATTGGTTGGCATCATCAGGATAAACAAAAAGAAGAATAAAAAAACATAATAATAATTATTTGATAATTTTTATAGTTTTTAAATGATCTTTTTTTATTTATCTTTAATAAATATTTTTTTTTCTTTTTAACGATCTTTTTAATATATTCTTTTCTTTTCGATATTTCGCTTTCCTTTGGAAAGCTTCTTCAGAAAAAAATTCTTATTTTTGAAAACAAAAAATTATTAACATATTGAAAAAAATTAAAAAAAAAAATTTTTTTTTCTGAAGAAGCTTTCCAAAGGAAAGCGAAATATCGAAAAGAAAAGAATATATCAAAAAGATCGTTAAAAAGAAAAAAAAATATTTATTAAAAAAAAATAATAATTTAATAATTTTAATAAAAAATAATTTCCTGAAGAAGCGAAATATCGAAAAAATAAAATCGTTAAATTATTTAAAAGACCGTTAAAAGATTAGTTCATATTTAATCAAAATGAAGAATATATAAATAATTAATAAAAATTAAAAAAAATTTTTTTGATTAACCCAAAGAATATGTTTTCTTATTTCGCAAATCATAAGATCACCAAGAAATTATGATGATAGATAGATGATGATATTATATATTATTTTAACAATGAATTTACGCTTTACTCATTTGGAAAAAATCTTCATTTTATTTTAAATTTTAAATTTAACGAAACTAAAATCAATTAATTTTAAAATTATGACTTAAAAATATGTAAAAGGAAAAATTGTGCTGATTTTAAACAGCAACAACAAAAAAGACTTGAATGCAGAAAAATAAAATTAAAACATTTTTTAAAAAGAAAAAATCTAAAAATTAGTGCCTATTTAAAGGCGCACAAAAGCTTGCTTAACATCTACACTCAAATGCTTTCACACGCGCACTTTCATCTCAATACACACCAATACATATAAAAACAAAAAAAACAACAACACAAATCTACTACATTTACCCCACCGAAAAAAAAAACAAAATTCAATAGATTTTATGCCAGTTTAGTTTTTTATTTTTTTTTTCGTTTAGAAAATAAAAAGCGAGAAAAAATTAAAAATTTTCCAAGTAATGCCAGCTTAAAAGGCCTTAAAATGCCAAAGAAGACAAAAACTTGAATGAATGAAAAACGATGGATATTTAGAGGGTACAATAAATATGGCAGATCAGGAAGAATGTACTCAATATGGTGGATTTTGTTTTTTATTTTCATACTTTCATTTTGCATGTATATTTAAGAAAAAAAGAACTGGTGATGAATACATTTCAATGTAGTGGTATTAAAGCGAATATATTACAAAAGCCTTATGGATGCAGCTTAGAAGGGATAGTGGTGCTGTCAGTGTAATAAAATGTAAAGAAGTACTTTTTACACTCCCAATCACTGCATACACAAATATTGAAACTAAAAAAAAAAAAAAATTAAAAAACTAAAACTAATTTTTATTTTGTATAGAAGATGATATAAACGAAATTTTTAGGCTAAATGTGCGGGTGTAAAGGGGGAATATAATAATATTTTAAAAATGTATATGTATTTTCTTTTTCTAAGTATTTCTTTTTTTTTTTGTGAATAAAAAAGGTAAATGACATTTAAACAGGTTGTGTTGTGAACGAACATGCATGAATGAATGCGTTTGTATTAGTGTTTGATTATATTTTCAGTGCATTGAATATAATAAAGAAGGAGCCATCAACATGGTTGTAGTTTTATTTAACAAAAATAATGCTGTAATAAAGATGGAAGCGGGTTCACTTTTACTTGAAAGAAAAGAAAATTTCTTATAATCAGGGTGTTATAAAAGTTCACTATTTTCTTTGTTATTTGGTTTTTATAAAAAAAAAGTGATTTGTTTAGAAGCGAAACATTTTTTTTTGTAACTCTCAATAGTATCTTCACGAAAAGAACTAACAATAAGTATTAAAATCTTAAATTCCAAAAAAAAAGTTACATTAGTCCTGACCATGTCAGGCCTAACCTTTTGGGTAAAAAAGAAACGTCATAAAAAAAAACAAAGCAAATATTTCTAAGATGTATCGTCTGTAGCATTTAGGATTAAAGCTGCGTATCCCTCTTTTTTATTCGGCTATGTCCACTATAATCCAAGATATTGCGAGCAAGAGGGTTAGGATGGTCTTCAAGCTTCATCAAGTATTTGCCTGCGTATTTGATGATTTCTGTAGTCACCACCAATCACAATGTATGTTTGAATTTCTGATGTACCATGGAGCGGAAGTTATCAACCGAAAAATTTTATTTTGCATACGTTGGATTCTATCCACATTTGATTCCGTAAGACCATATTGGTTTCAAAATACTCTTGTAAATTAGAAGTTTACAATCTAGGCTAAGTTTCGAGTTCCTGCCAATGAGCCAATGTAATTGTGTTAGCTTAAATTTCATTTGTGTTAGCTTTTAGTCAATATGATGTTTCCATGTAAGGCCACGATCAAGATGTATACCAAGATATCTCACATAAGTATGGTGAGGAACAATGTGATTATTGATTCGAACGGGTGAACAATTATCTCTTCGCAGGGTGAAGGTCACATGAATGCACTTTTAAATGTTTACTTTAATTCTCCATAATTTTAACCACAACTCCAACTGAGTTATATGTTGCTGAAGATTTATGGATGCTTGATGGGAGTTTTCATGCGAACTTAGACACGCTGTATCATCAGCAAACGTAGAAGTGTGGACAGTTTCACTTACAGGCATATCGCAGGTATATATCAAGTATAAAACTGGTCCAAGAATGCTACCTTGTGGTACGCCTGAGGAAATTGGTTTGGATACACTAACGAAGTCTCCTTCAACAACAGAAAATTTTCGTCCAGTTATGTAGCTTTTCAGTAGGTTGCTTATATTACAAGGCAAGTGAGCGGTCAGTTTCAGAAATAGACCTTCATGCCAAACTTTGTCAAAAGCCTGAGAAACATCAATAAAAATAGCTGAACAATACTTCTTCTCTTCAAAAGTCCTTCTTATCACCTGAACCAATCTATGGGTTTGTTCAATTGTGCTATGTCTACTTCTAAAGCCAAATTGATGGTTTGGGGTACACCCACTATCCCTTAGCATTGGAGACAATTTATCCATAAGCAACTTTACGAAAACCTTTGAAATAGTTGGTAATAGACTTATGGGCCTATATGGCTCGGTATTGGTTTTCCAAACACATGAGTTATCTGTATGTATTTTATCCTGTTAAAATTTTTTGTACATTAATAAAGTATTAATCAATTTACAACAAAAGTTTACATATACGAGTAGTATTTATGCTTATTTTAGACTTAAATACCTTCTTATCTAAAGTAAATTTGAATCAATGAATATATTTTTGATGTTTTTGCTACTTAATGAACTAATTCTTAACTTAAATTGTTTCAAAGAACCAACCTTTGGCCTTCTTGCTAAAAATTTCACACGGCTTGGCCCTATCTGACTAAATTTAAGTTTTTAATATGTATAAGTTCTAAACGTGAATCAAAATATAAGACTTTATGTAAAAGAAACTCTTTTAACAAGTTTTAACACTTTACTTTCGTACCAAAAATCAGCTAAAACTTAGAATGTCTTTTTAATCCTATCACAACTTTTTTTCTAACCGGTCGATTTTAAATTTTTATACCTCAAACGAAAACCTATGATCTCACCTAGTAGACAAAAAAAATCAAAAAAAATATCAAAATCACGATCCGTTTAAAAGTTCTATATTTTTGACCGCCTTCTCGTAAAATGGCCCACTGTGCGGCGTCGAATTGCAGTACGTTGTGCTTCATGCTTTGGCCTGCCACCTACAGACCCTCTTTCCTCGAAATCATTCACTACACGATAAATACTGCGTTTTATCACGTTGCTTCTGTCAAAAATTTCACGTAAATCTCACATCGTCACAATAATTGATGGTTGATTTTGATAAAATGTTTTAACGACTAAAAGACGTTGGTTTATCGAATTCTTTTCCATAATAAATTTGCCACGTTCGAACTTCACGACTACCAAATATGAACTGTTAAGAATAAAGTTTACCAAAATGGCGGCAAAATACCTTATGAGCTAATTTTTATCTCAAATTGTTTCAAGAAAAAAAAACATTTCACAGGGGCCAAAGCTTAGCCCTAGCTGACTAAATTTAAGTTTTTAATAAGTATAAGTTATAAACTTGACTCAAAATATAAGACTTTATGTAAAACAAACTCTTTGAAAAACTTTTAATACTTTACTTTCATACCAAAAATCAGCTAAAACTTAAAATCAATTTTTAAACCGATCACAATTATTTTTCTAACCGGTCGATTTGAAATGGAAGCCTATGATCTCACCTAGTAGACAAAAAAAAAACGCGTATCAAAATTACGATCCGTGCAAAAGTTGTATATTTTTGACCGCCTTCTCGTAAAATGGCCCACAGTGTTGTTCCCACACATGAGTTAGGTTTAGTGCATGCATTCGCACTCCAGCCTAATGTATGGTGTCCGATGCCATATACAGAAGGCATTGCAATGACGACACAGTCAACTACACTACAGGGATAGTGGTATGAAAACTAAAGGTTCCACTTGTTTAAGTTCTACAGCTTCACTTTTTGATAATTATTTAGCTTAAAAGAGATATTTATGGAGGGATTATTGTGACATATGCTAGAATTTGTATATGCCCACTTAAGCTATTTATAACTTTTTATTCTCTCTAGTTATGCTAGTAAAAACTTAGGCAAGTGAGCCTAAAAATATACTTTATTTTTTTGTATTTCCTATTGTATAAAACAATTCAGCTACCTGATTGTTTCCTTTCTTCAACAAAAATATAAAAAAAAGCTAAAGCAGTGATGTGGATACTTTTTGGGTGGCGGGCCAATAAATTTAAAAAAATCTTGCGGCGGGCCATTAAATTAAAAAAGAAACATAGAGGGTCATTCATTAAAAAATTACGGGGTTGCTGTTGAATTAAAAGTTCGGTTTAAGCTATATATTTTTTAGTTATATTACGTAATATTTTAAAACAACATAAAAATTTTATAAGATACGGTTTATTGTGATTCTAAGATTATCCAGATGTATGGAAAGCATGGAACTGTTTCTGACTTGACATAATATCCTCAAAATCTGGTTCCAGCTGGGAGGATGCGACTTTTAATAAATTAAATAGACTCTCGTCTGACAATCGGTTTCTTATTGAATTTTTTCTGCATTTCATTACTGAAAAGGCCTGTTCACATAAATACGAGGAAGCAAACATTGCCATAATTTTCTGCGCATGATTAATTAGCTTTGAAAATTCATCTTTTGGATTTATAGAAATTAAACTTATCTGTATTTAAAAATAGCTGTTTTAAATTATTATTACATTGCAATTCTATAATTTCCAACTGTAGATCAGATGGAACATTCTCAGCATTAACATTAAAAGGAATTGAAAAAATATCTAAACATGGTTGGATTTTTTTAAAGTCAGCAAATCTGGCCTCAAATTCTGAATACAATTTTAATAAAGATTGTGAAAAGACTTTTAACTTCTCTTCACTCACAGGCTTCAAAGAATTAAGTCTTGGAAAATGAGTCAAATCATTTTTTCCCAAACATTTAGAAAATATAAACAATTGAGTTTTAAAGGACCTCAAACTGTCCCAAGTTTCATCTATAAATTGATTTCTTCCCTGTTACTTCCCTGTAAACTGAACATTATGATAGTGCTCGAGTAAATCCGTGAAAAAAGCAAACTCGATGCACCAATTCTTATCCTCCAATATTTCCCACTCATCCCAAATTTCAGTTTTGGTTTTTCGAAAAACTTTAATTTATGCGAGAAGACTCCAAACACTCGAGATGGCATGCCCACAACTTAGCCACCTGATCTTTGTGTAATAAAGTACATCTCAAAATTCTGCAACAACTTCCGATAAAAACTCTTGAAATTGTCGATGTAACCAACCACGGGCTCGAATGGTATTAATTAATTTTAAAATAATATTAAGTACGTGGTTAATATCCAAGGCAGCCTTGCAAAGAACATTTTGGTGAATTATACAATGTAAAAGATTGTTTTGCTTTCAGGAAACAAACACCGTATTTTTTTCCACCATGTGAGGTGCTCCATCAGTTGTTAAATTAATTAATTTGGAAATTGGGGCATTAAGAGATTCCATCCCCTTTCTTAATTCATCATAAATTATTTTTCCTGTCGTCGTTCGTTTCAAAGATCTCAAACAACCAAGTTCTTCGGTTATTACAAAGTTTTCATCGACTCCTCTGATAAAAATTAGAAGTTATCCTGTATCACTCCTGTCAACACTCTCGTCCATAGTGACTGAAAAATACTTAAACTTTTTAAGACGTCCATCGAGTTGATTGGTTAAATTAAAAGAAATCGCTTCAATTCTTTTTGTGACCGTTCTACGTGACAGCCCTATAGATTCGAAATCTTTTAACTTTTCTGGGCATAATACTTTTCCAATGCTAATTAACACATCCTTAATAAATTCTCCTTCAGAAAACGGTTTGTTACTTTTTGCTATTTTATAGGCAACAATGTGACCAGCTAACGTGGAGGATCGCTGGACACTTCTTTGATTTTTAAAAAAACATTTGCTGACTAGATATTTTTCTTTTCAATTCCTCTGAATGAACTTTCTTGTCTTCATCTGTCATTTTATAGTACTTCGACCCAAGATGTTTTGAATTAAAGTGCCTAGCGAGATTATAATCTTTTAGTACAGCTACCGGTTCTTGGCAGATAAGACAAATAGGTTTTTGGTTATATTCCATAAAGAAGAACTTCCATGTCTAGTCTTCTTGAAATACTCGACATTCCGAATCAATTTTTCTCTTTCTATTTTCGATTGACATTTATGGAGGTAAAAAACTTAGACTATTTTACTATTGCACTTATATTTACAATACACTTTGTTATTATAACTACACAAATAAAACTGTACGTTGGCAACTTTATAATTTTACTTCACAATTTATTCTTTACGTCACGCGATTTACACTTTTACTTATTGCTGATTAATCCATCGCTGGCCCTTTTATATTTGTTGCGCATGTTGTCTCGAATATTCAAGAATCTTCTAGATCTCACATATAATAGTTGTTATTATGTTATACGTTCAGTTTTCTATATTAGTTGTTAGTGTTTTATGATGTTTATGTTTCTTCTTTGAATATTGCATCAGAAAGTTGTTGTTCTCTTGTGTGTACAATATTTCCTAGAAAACTACGCAGTTTGGACACAACACAATAGGTCTATATTTGTTGTTTTTGTTTCATGCTTTTTAAGTTTCTTCTTGGAATATTGTATAAGAAAGTTGTTGTTGTCTTGTGTGTACAATATTTCTCAGAATATAACGCAGTTAGTATACAATATAATATGAAAACGTCGCATTTTTTTGCTAAAATTGTCAATTTATATCTTTTTTAAAACATAATTTAAATTTATTTTTTGGGAATAATTTTTTAATAGGTGATTAATTTTTTTTTTTATGAAAAACGCTCAGCGGGCCGGATTGAAACCTCTCGCGGGCTGGATGTGGCCCACGGGCCGTAGTTCGCCCATCACTGAGCTAAAGAAACACCAAATAAAATCCACAAAATAAATAATAAAATTCTTAAAATGATTAAACAAAACTTTTACATTTTATCAAAGTTTTTTTTATTGTCTTTAGCCGCCAGCCAAAAAAAAATCGAAAAACGCAGTAAACTATTCTTAAATAAGGAAACAACTTAAAACAAATTTCTTTTTTTATATTTTTTCGCTTGCCTTATTTGTCATCACTAACGGCAGAGTCTTGACAATAAACATCAATTTACAGAATTTTTCTTGTGCTTATATTTCACTGTTAGGAAATTGAAAAAGATATTTGTTGCTATTGCCTCTTCCTATTTAAGCCAATAATTGTTTTAGCTGGGATTTGGGTTTCAGTTTTTTTTTATAAGAAATAATAATATTCGTACAAAAACGTTTTCATTATTTCAATGAGTTAAAGTGTGTGCTTTGCAGACAAATAGAACTTTTCAAATGCGCTGCACTGCATCATAGTTTTTTTGGCTTCCTTCTGATAACATAGTTAAAATAACAAAAGAAATAAAATTTAATGAAACTTTTTGTTGCGGCTTTTCTTTTCAATTATAGAAAATTTCATATTGTTGTATGAAAACAAAACCAAACAAAACAAAACAAAAAGAAAGAAAAATTAAAATGAAAATAGCTTACGAGCTAAAAAATTAATTATGATTTAATTAAAACAAATAAAACTATAGTTAAATCAAATTAAAGTAATAAGCAGCTTGTAGAAAAGAAAGAAGTTGCTCTACACTAAGGCCTGCTAATGTAACTGCAAAGTTTAGTCTGTCGCTTTTAATAGTTTAAGAAAACAAAAATCATTTAAAGTATTCTAAACAAAGTAGAAGACTATTTTATTTAGCAAAAATTAAACACAAAAGTTTAGGAAATTGTCAATACAACTCAAACAAGCTATAACTGACTCATATAGAAAATATAAAAGTTAATTCTGTATAGAACAAACTGTATAATAAACTTGCTCCCTCTTACCAAGAAATTAATTAATCAAACTAATACATATACAATATTTCATTAATATCTGTGCAACTGTATTCATTAAACAGCGTTGCCACTGTAGCACTTTAAGGACTAAATTGGTATAAAATTTACTTATGAATTGTTAAAAATAAAATGACTTAAGGAAATGTTTCAGTAATTTTTTTTTAACTTTTTTTTAAGAAATTATAGGTCAAAAAACCAACACTATTCTGAAAAGGTATGCCTAAAACTGAATTCAAGTTAAACACATTATACAGTGATAGACATTCGTTTGACCGCACCGTGTTTTTTTCTATTTTAAAAGAAACTAAAAGGTTTTTAATTATTATTTTTAGCAAAACGATGAAGTGATTTATTACCTTAAAATCGATAAAAAACTAAAAAATTAAGAGACATTCGTTTGAACGCAGTTTCTTTTAATTAAAAAAAAATTAAATGAAAAAATTAAGAGACATTCGTTTGAACGCAGTTTCTTTAAATTAAAAAAAAATTAAATGATTTACAAAATATTAAAAGTTACTATGTACTGATATTTAGTAGGACCACCTTCACTTCAAATGGCCGAAAATATTCTATTCGCCATTGAGTTTACAAAGCTTCAATAGTTTCAATTTCAATACCCAACCAACATTCTTTAAATTTTTTTTTCAGCTCATTAACAGTCGAAAACTGCCTTCCTATTTTCCTATACCTTAGCTGCAAGGATTCCTCATAAGTTTTCGATTGGGTTACAATCGGGACTGCATGCCGGCCATGGAAGTCAATCAATATTATTGGTAGAAAACCATTCCTTACATTTTGGAAAATATACTCATTGTCACAATTTTCGCCTAGTTTTGCGATAAGGATATCTTCCAGAAGTTCCAGGTACATTTCTGAATTCATTCTGGTGATTATAAAACAAATACGAAGTTTGAAGCTATAAGAGAATGCTCCCCACACCATAATGCTTTCACCGCCAAAATTCAGCTTTGATCGCACTACGTTCGATTAGCTCAAATCATGCCAACAACAACTGTAGCAATCTGAACCATCCAAGTTAAATTTTTTTCCATCTGAAAAAATAACTTCTTTCCATTCATTAGTCCATGACATGTGTGCTTGGGCAAAGCTAAGATGTCTCTTCTTGTGTACTTTAGTTAGTCGTGGTTTAGACATCATTTTTTTTCCATTTTATCGTTGGGGTCGCATTTAAAACACGGGCTATGATTCGCGTAGTAACTGCTTCATGGTGAATTTGTCCTTTTTGGCGGGTAGTAATTATGGATGATCCCTTCGGTGGAGCCTTAATGCCATACTTTTTGCCAAGTTTAAATAATTTCTTATTACTCTTTCAGAACGCATTATTATTCCAGTAATTTTTTGATTTGATAACCGTTTTTTTTTTCTTTAAGTTATCGATTAAATCTTTTTCGGTATCATTTAACTCGTTTCCTGAGCCCATATTTAATCAGTTTTTTAAAAATTCTGCAATATGTTTTTTATGTTTTCTATTTGAATTTAATTTTTTATTAAATTAGTATGAAAATTCACAAATTAAATAACATTTTCTTTTAATGAGTTTAAACGATTGTCTCACGAAAAACAGCAACATTTTTACAAAAGAAGGCATATTTTCTACAAAATAACCGTTACCATAATAATAGTTATTGTTTTGTAAACTGCACTTAAAATGTAAATTAAAAAAAAAACAGAAAAAGAGTAACTGTTCTCGTAAAGAGCTTAAAAAACAACTTTAAAATAAAAAAAGTAAGTGCGGCCAAACGAATGTCTATCACTGTAGTACGGTGTGATCATATTATGGTAAGAAACAAATATTTATGTCGCGATATTTTTGCTTTGATATGAATATTGGTGTTTCGATCATTTTTATTTATAACTTTCATGAACTTATTTTTAATTATATCGAAAGCTATTCAAATTTAACTAAAGCACATACCTGTTCCTAACTAAAAAAATATCTGCCTTGACCGCTAAGAATGCATATGTTTTGGCTGCCATATTATAAGTACGAACCTCCACCTGTAATTGAAAACAACAGCTCTAAGCTATACTGGGACAGGCCTATGATAACAGACCGCACAATGCGAGCTAACAAACCGGACATCCTATTGTTTAATAAACTAGGTAAAAGGATTATATTATTTGATATAGCTGTCCCACACAACAACAACCTTCAATCGACATACAGTACAAAAATTCAAAAATATACGGAGCTAGCAAACGAACTGAAAACAATGTATCATGTGGAAAGAGTGGATATCTCGCCAATAATACTATCCGCCACAGGATTGATACCAAAAAGCCTTATCATGGAGCTGGAAAAACACATTCTACAAGATGTTCTGCAGACTATGCAAAAATCTGTGATCCTGAATACGTGTAATATAGTGCGCCGATTCCTTCAGCAACTAGATGCGAACGGGCTAGAACATGGTCTATGCCCCAACAGAGCCTAATACCTTGGCACAGTCCGGTATAGGTCTTTTCCAACTTCATGAAGTTGAGAAAGTTAAACTTAACTCATAATAATAATAATAATAATAAATGCAAACTCTAAAAAAATATTTTTTATATAAAAAAATTATAAAATCTTAATCTTTTAAACGGTCTTTTAATTTATAACGATTTATTTTTTCGCTTTCTTCCTGAAGAAGCTTTCCACAGGAAAGCGAAATATTGAAAAAAAATCGTTATAATTTAAAAGACCGTTTAAAAGATTAAGATTAAGATTTAACAAAAATAAAAAAAGGTCGAATAAAACTGAAAATAATAAAAAAATAATACAAATTATATAAAAGCTGACAAAAGTTGTCTATTAATACTTTTAAATAATTTGTGCAAATTATTACGCTGAACTTTAAAATTTCCCCTTTTTTATATTTGCTAAAGCAATAATGTGGTTTTTATGACTTTAACAAAGCAATTAAATTAATTTTAAGTGCAGGTAGTTTAAAATATTATAGTCACAATTGTTTAATGTAACTTTTTGATGTTTCGCAAAATGTGCTACTTGAAAAAAATTTTTACTATTTGTTCTTCTCCCATTTTCTTATGATCTTGAGAAATTATTATTATTATCTTTTTTTTCATTTTTTTAACGACCAGAAAACAACCATTAAAACTCCCTCTAAAAGACCATGTTTTCGGTTGACTTGATGTTTGTCTTGTGTTGAACTTTCTTTTTTGTTTTTTGTTTTTTTGCTTGCAGTTGCCTAGCCTGGTAGTGATGACGTTTAATAGTTGTTGTGGGACTTAGTCAAAAGCCATAAAATAATAAAACTCCATTAAATATTGTTTGTGTCAATTAATTAAAACAACAACAACAAGATGTTTAAATTTTAAAACCAAAAAATGTTAAATGAAACTTTGTTTATTTATTATTTATCTCGCTTTTTATTTGTCATTGTAGTCCCAGTAATTTTCACCAGCAGTAGGAAAACATGTTGTTTTATTATTTTTATTTTGGTTACCCCCTGGCTAGCTGGCAGACTATGTTACACAATTTCCCATTATTGCCCATTGCCCAAAAAAGTAAAACTAGTCTTTGTTGAATTTTATATTCGAGATACATCATAATAAAAGGAAAAAAAGGAAAAAAAAATTATCAAATCCAAAATATTTCTTTTTATTAACTTTGTCATATCTTTCAATATCGGGAATTTTTAAATGATACGAACATAATTTTTGAAGGGTGTGTGTGGGTTCTTTTTTAAATTCCTTTTTTGAAGTCAAACACCTTTTGCTTCGATGATTTATTTAAAGGGTTTTTGGGCAAAAAGAAATAGCCGTTTTTAAAACAGCTAGAAAATCAATCAGGTTTTATTCTTATACATCTCTTATACATCTCTTATACATCGAAAAATTCTATGATACAGTCAGTTCCCCGCATTGTTGTTACGTCCAAAAACCAAATACGATGGACACTATCATACACATTACCTCGAACCAACCTACCCAACATAAACTAACAGCATTTACATACATGATGCACAGCTTTAGTATAACCCCACTTACTCCACATGAGTACAACAAAGGACTCGACACAATTTACACCATTGAAGAACAAGAACAACAGCTAGTATACACTCACTACTATCGACAATTTGCTTACACAAGACAACACTAAAAACAGTAATAAATAAAACAAAGCGACAATTGATACAACACGACGACACATGTTTACTTACACAGGGCCTTACCGGCGGACACCGGTATACTAATTTGTTTTGCCGTCATGTTCATTTCATATTTGGCAGTCGTGAAGTAGACACATGGCAAATTTATAATGGAAAATTTTTCGATAAACCAAAGTGTTTTAATCGTTAAAATATTTTATTAAAATCAATCATCGATTACTGTGACAATGAGAAAGTTACGTGAAGTTTTTTTTTGAGAGAAACAACAACAACGCCCTTTTTATCGGGCAGTGAATGATTTTGAAGAAAAAGGATCTGAAGGAGATGGGCACAAGCATCCACCAACCACAACGTACTGCAATATCAACTGAAAACACTACTGGAAAGCAATCAAAGCAATTCATTAATCTCAATTCGACACCGTGCTCAGGAGCGTGGTCTTCAAAGAACAACTTTTGCCACAATTTTGCACAAGGATTTGCATTTGTTTCCATACAAAATTCAGTTGACACAAGAGCTTCTTCCTCAAGATCATTTATGCCGCCATACATATGCCAATAGAATGTTACAACTCGCCCCTTACAACCTCGATTTTCATGAAGAAATCATACGGAGTCACGTGGCACATTTTCATTTGAATGGATATGTGAATAATCGGTTCTAGGGAATGGGAAACTCTTAAATTATTCAACAGTTAGGTGCCCCTTTACGCTAGTAGGTAGTGTACTATCTTACAAGACTGGGGGTTGTGGGTTCGATTCCCAACAAAGACCTTGGTTTTTTCACTACAACTGAAAATTGACTGTCGGTGGGGCTGCTCAGTGATAAAGGCATGGTCACTGGCCACTGTGCTGCCTTATACGACAGTTAATTTCCGTTACTATCCTTCTACTTTCACCACCTGTTTCATCTCTTCTCTATCCCTTTCCTGAAGAATATAGCGCGGTACTTGACTAAATAGGCAATGTTGCCTGAAGTGCTACTTCTCTTTAAAAAAAAAAAAAAGACGGTGCCACATTACATACAGCCAGGATTACAAGGGAATTACTGCGAGACCTTTTTCCACCACAAGCTATTTCAAGAAATGGTAATGTTGATTGGCCTGATTTGACTGTTCCAGACTTCCTTCTGTGGGGACATCTGAAACGCTTGAGCAACACAAACAAAATATTCGTGATGAAATTATTGAAATACCGCGTGAAATGTAGTGAAAAATGTGCTCAAAAGGGCTCGCATTTATGAGGCCAACCGAGGCGGACATTTATCTGATATTATATTCCATATATAATTGCCGACATTATAAAACATTTATTAATAGAAGATCCATTCTCTTTCATATATATGTCCGTCGGACATCCTGCAGAATAACTAACCTTTTTGACAAATAAAGATTAAAAGCCAACAACGCTCTGAGACATAATCTCAAAACATCGACAGACGTAACTGACAAATTTAATTCCTGCGGAGTATACAGGCTTACTTGTACCTGTAAACATACGTATATAGAACAAACTGGACGAACACTAAAAACAAGGTTTACAGAACACATCCATACACACGCTCGTACAAACGAAAAAGAGGAGACTCCAACTTTGCATTACACCTTCACACTAACGGCTATCATCAAGGGAAATAGATGAATTTATGACATGGCTACATCCTAGCAAAAAAGGACACAGACTAAACATGGAAATCTATAAAACAAGAACTTTTAACAGTAACATTATAAAGGTACAGCTAAACACGGCAATTTTCATACTACTGAAACTATTCATGTATTCTAATAAACGAAAAACACCCTCTGATGAACACACCTACGCAGCAAATAATAAAAGATGAAAACGTTAAATTAATCCCGCATAAAATGCCAGATGACAGGACAATCCAACGGTATGAGTATATACGACCCTTGCAGAGGAACGACATAACTCAACACTATTTATACTAACAGACATAATACTTACTCTCCTGTGCTATTTTAAAAATGTCATCGCATCGAAAGTATTTGCCGATCATACCGAATAAACATCCAGGGGAATAACAACAGCATTAACGATTGTTTGATGGTGTGTGAGCTTATTACCTTTCGCCTTTAATGAACTTAACATTCAGTTAAAAGGTTTTATATATACAAAAATTGTTCTCTAAATTTTTCTCTTGCAGCTAGCTGCTGCAAGCGCCGAAAAAATATTTTTTTTTTAAATTATAAAAAAGAAATTATTTTCTTTAAAAATTGAAAAAAAAATTATTTTAGTTTTGGATTTTTTATATTTTCGCCATTTGTTGTGGGTAAGATCGAAGTATAGAAAAGTTGTTTCATACACACCTACTGCAACTAATGGTCCAAGCTTAAACTTAGAAATGTTATGCTTAAATAAGTGCACCAAAGTAAAGTTAGAAAAAGCACTAAATAGAAATAAAAACGATACAAAATCGCTAGATTGACCTAAAAATGTACAAATTTTTATTACATTTTCACAAACACCAACGGGCGTTCTAAATGAATTAACAAACAAATAACCAGCCAATTTCACTTTCTAACGGACTATTATAATTTTCGAATTTTCAAGTGAGCATTTCCGTTTGCTTTATGACTTGTGTATTAGCTAGAGAGTTTATAACAGATACAAAACGCTCTATGCACTGATGCAAGTATGACTTATTCATTCCCCCCGAAAGCACATTTATTAGTCTTTATGGATTACTTAACCATCTAGAATTGTGTCGTTCGGGGGTATAAGGTAGCCCAGTCCCCTGACGGCAAGCAGGGAGTCAACTGGAAGCTCCACGTTATTTGCACGGAAATCAGTAAAGCCCAGAGTTCCGCTAATTGTCTCTTTAGCCTTTTAGCTGTTTCTCTGACTGATTATTGAGTTTGGCCCTTCGGGAGTATCGTGGTGGCTGTGTATTTCACGGCCCCTCATGAATTTAATTAGGAGGCCAGGATCATCTCACCTTTGCTGAGAACAACGGGTGAATGATCTGGATCCAGAGAGCATGCTAGTCAAGTGTTCTCGACCAGGAGTTGGATAGTCTGCAACGGAACCGCTGTAATTGCAACTAGGAAAGACCTGTGGCTAGAATTAGTCTTCGGCTTTCTAGGGCAAGAATGACGTTGCTTTTCATTCCACAGTGGCTTGATCACCATCTGATTATGGCTTACAGCTAGACGCAGATGTAAATCTTATCACGCATGACTTATTCATTTAATTGATAAAATACACAAGTCACATGAATTATCCATTCTCCCCGGGGGCATATTTTCTTTTTTTTTTTAAAGAGAAGTAGCACTTCAGGCAACAATGCCTAGTTAGTTAAGTACCGTGCTACATTCTTTAGGAAAGGGATAGAGAAGATGAAACAGGTGGTGAAAGTAGAAAGACAGCACAGCGACCAGTGACTATACCTTCATCGCTGGCCAGCCGCACCGACAGTCAATTTTCATTTTTATACTGAAAAAAAACCAAGATCTTCGTTGGGAATCGAACCCACAACCCCCATACTGACAAGCTAGCACACTACCTACGGAATCTCACCATGATTACATATGTCACCGGAAGTAAAAGGAAGCTCAGTCCCCTAAAGGCTAGCAGGGAGCCAACTGGAAACTCGTTATTTCCACGGGAATCAGTAAGACCCAAAGTTCAGCTTTTTGGCTTTTTAGTCTTTTAGCTGTTCTCTGACGGATTATTGAGGTTGGCCCTTCAGGAGCATCGTGGTGGTTGTGGTTTCGCGGCACTCATGAAAGGATTAGGGACCAAGATCATCTCACCTCTACTTAGAACAAAGGGTGAACGATCGGGATCCAGTGAGCTTGCTTGTCATCTGTTCTGGACCACAAGTCGGATAGTCTCCAACTTTTTAGCAAGGAATGGGAGTTGGCGGGCCTGCTCCGAAACTTTTGAAATTTTAACTAGGAATGGCCTGCTGCATTGAATTATGTCCTTGGCTTCCTAGGGCGTGGGTGCATGCTACATATCACCCAAGTGGTTTGATACACTACTAGGTACCGACGTAAATCTTATCAAGCATGACTTTTTCATTTTCGACAGCTTTCCTGGTGCTAAAACCGCAACTATCGATTAAGAAGGCAGAATATTTTATTTTAATGTTAATTTTAATTTTTTCCAATTTAGAAATTAAAACTCATTCTTCGGCATATTCCATATTTCTGTTGATGTTTTTTTTCCTAAATATATTCGATTAAATATGAATATATATGCATATATGAAGATTCATAAATTATTTTGGAAACAGTGTTGTTGTGCTGCACTTATTTATACAACAACAACGACTGTTTTAAATAAAGTATTGTAATTGTAAAATAATAAATTTTCACAGCAGCAGCAAACAGGTGGACAAAATGAGCATGTTGTAGCATCGTCAGCTGAAATTACAGCCGGTAAAAACAAATTTTATTAGTTAAATCATTGTGTCGTGTTAAAGGTTGAAAGTTCAAAGTTAATAATAGATTGAAAAACACCAGGAAAGCTGCTTATGAATTTTGCGGGAAAAACTGTTATTATTTATATAATTAAAGTGAAAGTAAAAGTAAAATAAAAGAAAACTTTAAGAAGGATTTTTTTCTTGTTGTGAAAGTTTTGAAAGATTTAGAAAAGTAAAATTATCGTTTAACAAATTATTGCTTTTTTATTTTAACTTTATTTTGGTTTGATTACATTTAGCATTAGCGTCAAGACTGTGCAACTTCTCCTTAACTTGGCAGGTGAAATATTTGGAAACAGAAAACACAAGTCGCCATAGCCGTTTCAATTTTTCATTCCACTATCTTAATGGTTTTTAGGTGCAGATGTAGCCAAAGAAAAAATTATCTAGGTGTGTCACACAATAATGCTCGTCTTAGGGTAATTCATATGGCAAATTTCTCTTTCACAACTGCAAGCGTTACATAGCTTGCATGTAGTAGCGTGATATAGACACGGACGCCGACTAAGATCTACATCAGTTTCTACTCAAGTTGTCGGTGGTCTTATCACTAGGTAAAAACAATGCGACCACCATGACCACAGCGTATCACTGAGCAGCAACTTGTAGCGTCACCGTTCCATAATAATACTTTTTCAAAAACGAACTATTTGAAAAGCAGCATAATTCAATTTTTGGCTTTCATTTGCTGTTATCCTTAATTCCCTTCAGCTTCTAACTTCTAACTTTTCTTTCTTAATCCTTTTTTTAAACATATACAAATTTAATTAAAAACTCAGCAAAAAATTACGTGACTATAAACTTGTTAACACGTGTATCGTATCTCATCGAAATTTCAAAATAAAAAAATAAATATGAGAGTATGGTTCGAGTTTTCAACAGTTAGTTTTTATTAATAACTATTACGAACAACAGTAACCAACTGCTTAATGCTGTAAAAAATTATTAAAAAAATATTGTTGGAAATAATAGTGCAATCCCATCATGTTGTAACATTCAATAACACTTTTCTTAATCACTTCCTCTGTCAGTGTATTTAAATAAACAAAAAGTATTCGATTCTAATAGCTTAAACACAAAAGTATTTTCGAAAAATGATTTTTTTTATGAATTTATAAAAACACAAGTTTACATATGTGCGTGTGTATGTGAATGGAGGGTAATTTTTAAAATCGGCAGCTATTGTTTTAAGTTCTTCTTAGCTGATTGAACTTTAATTGCAACTGGCCAAGAACAGTTCCAACATATATTGTTACGTTTATCACTTTTATAAACGTTTTGCTATTACTGAGTTCTTTATTGCAAAATAAATAACACCAGATTTTAAAATTTTCAAATTAATTACAAGTTTATTTACTTTAACTTTACACAAAGTAAAATTTGTACGTTGGCACTACAGAACAATTTACTAAAGATGCAAGTCTTTACTTCAATTTTCTATAGAAAATATTTCAGCAGTCATTAATTTTCTATAGAAAATTTTTCAACAGTCATAAATTTTTCTATAGAAAATTTTTCAACAGTCATAAATTTTTCTACAGAAAATTTTTCAACAGTCATAAATTTTTCTATAGAAAATTTTTCAACAGTCATAAATTTTTCTATAGAAAATTTTTCAACAGTCATAAATTTTTCTATAGAAAATTTTTCAACAGTCATAAATTTTTCTATAGAAAATTTTTCAACAGTCATAAATTTTTCTATAGAAAATTTTTCAACAGTCATAAATTTTTCTATAGAAAATTTTTCAAGAGTCATAAATTTTTCTATAGAAAATTTTTCAACAGTCATAAATTTTTCTATAGAAAATTTTTCAACAGTCATAAATTTTTCTATAGAAAATTTTTCAACAGTCATAAATTTTTCTATAGAAAATTTTTCAACAGTCATAAATTTTTCTATAGAAAATTTTTCAACAGTCATAAATTTTTCTATAGAAAATTTTTCAACAGTCATAAATTTTTCTACAGAAAATTTTTCAACAGTCATAAATTTTTCTATAGAAAATTTTTCAACAGTCATAAATTTTTCTATAGAGAATTTTTCAACAGTCATAAATTTTTCTATAGAAAATTTTTCAGCAGTCATAAATTTTTCTATAGAAAATTTTTCAGCAATCATCAATTTTTCTATAGAAATTTTTTCTATAGAAATTTTTTCATCAGTCATAAATTTTTCTATAGAAAATTTTTCAGGAGTCATAAATTTTTCTATAGAAAATTTTTCAGCAGTCATAAATTTTTCTATAAAAAATTTTTCAGCAGTCATAAATTTTTCTATAGAAGATTTCTCAGCAGTCATAAATTTTTCTATAGAAAATGTTTCAGCAGTCATTAATTTTCTATAGAAAATTTTTCAGCAGTCATTAATTTTCTATAGAAAATTTTTCAGCAGTCATTAATTTTCTATAGAAAATTTTTCAGCAGTCATTAATTTTCTATAGAAAATTTTTCAGCAGTCATTAATTTTCTATAGAAAATTTTTCAGCAGTCATTAATTTTCTATAGAAAATTTTTCAGCAGTCATTAATTTTCTATAGAAAATTTTTCAGCAGTCATTAATTTTCTATAGAAAATTTTTCAGCAGTCATTAATTTTCTATAGAAAATTTTCAGCGGTTATAAATTTCCTATAGAAAATTTTCAGCGGTTATAAATTTTCTATAGAAATATCCACTCAGATGGTGTCTTTTATATTTGTCCGCTAGAGGTCTACAAAACTTAAGAATTTTCTACTCCCTTTGTATTACATTTTAGCGCCTGTTGGTCTGTATATAATTTTGTTTTTGTTTTTCTGCTGTTAAAGTTTTTCCCTGGAATTTATATTAAGATAATTGTTGTTGTCTTGTATGCATAAGTTTTCTTAGAAAACTATGCAGTTATTAAACAGCATACCCACTTGCTATTGTCTTGCATGCATAAGATTTTTACGCAGTTTGTAACTAGAAAGTGTTTGTTGTCTTGTGTGTATAAGTTTCCTTAGAAAACTACTAAATAGCATAGCCGGTTGTCTACTCTTTTACTTAATTTTTTTTTATTAAAACTTAAGCAAGCCGCATCCGTAACAATATTAATAAAATAATTAGTAGTTAAAAAAATATTTTTAGATAATTTTAAAACGAAGTTTGGAAAATTATTCTAAAAATATTTCGGTTTGAGAAAGGTTTTCGGTCTTCTGCTTTTAATAACACTCAGCTTTCAAATAAAATCAACACCACCTAAAGCCGTAGTGTATACTGCTATACTATGTAGTCAAAATGACAGAATCACCTATCACAAAACAAAAGCTGAAGGCTATGCTATAGAGAGACGCTTGGTGGTAATATGTCTGTAAGACATTGATACTAAAACGCACGTGCTTTTTTAAAAGGGAGCAACAATTATAATTACTATTCTCTTCAAATTTTATTTGAAATAAACACAGATATAATTACTCTTAATTATAACAATTACGATTATTGCTATTGTACTATAACTCTTATTATTTTAATAATTAAAATATTGTAAATATAATACGTATAATTGAAGTTATAACTATAATCGAATTATTATTATTATAAACATAATTTCATTTAAAATTATTATGATTATTATAATTATAATTTTATAATTATATAATATAATATTGTTACGAATGTGTCTTGCTTAAGTTTTAAATAAAATAATTAAGCAATAAAGCTTGGAAATTTTATACACACACAACAACAATTTTATATGTTGTTTACTAAAATACATGTATGCCGTTTACCATCTAAATGCGCAAGACAAAAAAAAAACAAATTTTACAACAACAAACATACATGTTGTTTACTATCTGCGTAGTTTTCTAAGAAACCCTTTTCTACAAAAGACTACAACAAATATTTTAAAATAAATTCCAAGCAGAAACCTTATTAAACAAAAATACACACAGACATACAGGCGCCTATACATTGAATGAATAACATACAACAACAAAATGTGATACAAAGGGAGTAGAAGATTCTTAAATTTTCTAGACTTTAAATGGACAAATATAAATAGCGCAGCGTCTGAGTGGATAATCAATCAGTGTAAAATTAAAACTCATCAAGTAAAGACGTAAAGACGCGTTTAGGAAGTCAACAGAATTTTGTTTTTGTCTTGCATGCCAGGCAGTTAGTAAACAGCATATCAAATTGTTGTTGTTTGTGTATAAATTTTCTATGCAGTTTGTAACCAGTAGTTCGCTTTATTGGTTAGTTATTTTATTTTAAAACTTAAGCAAGACTCATCCGTAACAATATTATTGCTATTGTTTTTCCGTCAAGCACCCCAAATTTCTCTTCTTGTCGAGATTCATAAAACTAAATAAATATTTTGCAAGAACTTCAATATAATTGTAGACTTATCTGTATAATGTAAAGCTTAGCGTATAACATCTCTAATTTAGAATCTGTGAACTTGAAAGAGTAGCGGTAGCAAGAAACTATTTAAATAATAAATTGGGAAATAAAAAAAATTTCTTAAAAATTAGTTTAAGAGCCAGAAAAAGGACGCTTGTAGATAGCAGGAAAAAGCGGCAGAAAAGCACACATTATGTGCGATTGCGTTACAATACCTGGTCTTTAATTTTCAGGTAAAAACCACTTAAATTGAAAATAACTATAAAAAATTGTAGGGGACTTAGTAAAGATTTATGTTTCAGAACTTTAACTGTCTTTACAAGAAAATTCTAGTAGATTACTGCAATCCATATTGTAGGAAATAAATGATGCAAATCCTTTAGAACCCTTAATTAATATTTATAGAAAAATAGATTTTATTATTATTATTATTCTTTGTTCTTTGGACAACTAGCACAACAAGATGATAACATCTTCTAAGTGACGGTGCTATTGATCCTTAACATAAACAAATTGAGTTATTATAAAATTTAAATCTAGAAACAAAACAATGAAATAAATGTCAGGAAATAATAAAGTTATAACTAATAAATATATAACTAATCGAAAGAAATTTAAAAAGTGTTAACATAAAAATTAAGTCAAGGTTCGATACAACTAAATGATTTATAAAGTTCCTTTTTAAATAAATTTGCGTTGCCTATTTTCTGTATAGAATTTGGCAAAGAGTTCCAAAGACTGGTTGCATTTATGAAAAACTCGCGCTGAGATAACAGACTCTTGTATTTCTGCTACATAATATTCCTACCACGATGAGATCTTGCAAAAAGTATCCTATCAAATAGATATGATGGTCATTCCGAGACGATGATCTTGTGCAAGAAAATTAGACACCTATAATTTGGAAGATCATTGAATGTCATTCCAAAAATTAAATTAGAGTATGATGATATATGATTTCGGCGGTCTTTCTGAAATAAATATCGAACAATATTGTTATATGCGATTTTCAGTCTGCGCTGATCCGTACTGTCACAATTGGCATAGATTTCACAGCCGTTAAGAAGTGAAGGGATTAGATAAGTCTTTGCCAAAAGCAACCGGCGTATAGTCCTTTAACGACCATAGAGTGCGAAGTTTACTGTAAACTCTGCCAACGACAAAGGTAATGTGATTAGTCCAGGTCATTCTATTATTAAAGGTTTTACGCCATAAACTTTAATTTCAAAGGATATGATTCATTACACAAGTGTTTTGAAGCCTCATTTTAATTTAATAATAAAATGGAATTAATTTTAAACTCTCTATAAATAAAAATTATTTACGGAATATAATCTACTAAATTTATGCGATAATGCTTAAGCTCGATTTAACAAAAGATAAAGTTGTTACAACTTTCTTAAAAGTATTTATTTCGATGTTTCGACTTCATACATTTTCCATTTCTTGTTAAGCAAGCAACACTTAAATAAAATAAGAGGGAAAAATTAAAAAAAAATCCTTTACGATTTAAAGGATTTTTAAATACTTCGCTTTTTCATGCATACAAACTTAAATAAACAATTTCAATGCTAACAAGAACTGCAACAAATATTTACACATATTCCATTAAGCACCTATACACTAACAAGTACATACTTTCACACATGTCTAGAGAGTTTAAAGTGTTGGTAATTCATTTTGTTCAATGTTGTTTATTCTTTGCCTTTTCTTTCTATTTATTTTTATTTCAGCTTTAAAAAGATGAAAAATAAATACAAATAAAGTTTGAGTAGATAAAATAGGAATATGAAAAGAAAAAACAATTAAACAAAAATAGGAAAACGGAAGATGACAAAAAAAAACAAGGATGTGTAGTTTTTATTTGAAAAAAAAACAATAAAAACAAAGAACTAAAAAAAGGAACAAACAAAGTTTAACAAAATGATGAATAACGACACCAGCCAACAACTATTACAATATTTTATTGCTTTTTATTCTTTTTCCCCCTTGGTGTATCCTTATTTTAAGCCACCAGCGAACATCCCTTTAGTAAGCGCCGATTGCAAGTACAACCTTGCTGCCATTAAGTTGTTGCTATCGAAAATATAAGCCAAACACCTACAAAATTCAAAGTTGTAATAAAAGTTACGGTTTTCCTTTCTTATTTATTTCTCTGTCATTTTTAGTTTTCTTTAACATTTCATTGTTACATCCCTTTCCGCTTTTATAGTCTTGGTTGGTTTTACTTAAGGCCAACCCAATTGGAATATTTGAATACTTCAACACGTACCATGTTGTGTCTTTTTCATTTTTAAAACTCTTTAGTTCCTTAGCGAAAATTTGCGACGTCTAAAATGTAAGAATTTATTCCGGTTTGATGAACAAAATTAAAATTATTTTTATTGCTGTAATTTTTTTTTTTTTTATGTAAATCTTTATTTGCAATCTATTTTACAATAATAAGCAAATTTTATAAATTTAAGCAAAAATTACATGTCTTATTGACTCCAGAGGGGACAATAAAGTAAAGTATATGTGTACTTACGTACATCAAAATATAGATTTAAGTTGTATTTTCGGTGGAAAATAATAATTGATATGTATTATTTACAAAATTAAGATCAAATTAAATAAATGGTAGATCTAGTACATGATTTCGTTTAAGTCTTCTGACATCATCAGTTTCATCTAATAGTGTGATTGCCAAAATATTAGTATGATTACTTAGTCTTTCTAAATAATTGGAACTAAATTTTTTAATTTCAAATTTTAAGAACGGTATCTTTAGATCATTATGTAAAGCCTTGTTAGTTAAGTAAAAAGGCGCGTTTGTAATTAGTCGTAAAACTTTAGACTGAAATCTTTGTAATATTTCTATGTTTGAATTGCTGGCAGTTCCCCATAGCTCTACGCCATAGGTCCAAATAGGTTTCAATATCGTTTTGTAGAGCAAGACTTTATTTTCCAATGATAATTGTGATCTTGGTCCAAGCAGCCAGTACATTTGCCTAAGTTTAATGTCTAGTTGCTTCCTTTTAGCTTTTATATGCGCTTGCCATGTAAGACGTCGATCTAATTTAAGACCCAAGTATTTTACAACATTTCCACTAGGAATATCTGTGCCGTTGAGGAAAACTGCTGAACAACTCTCTCTTCTTGTTGTAAAAGTAATATGGTTTGATTTTTGGATGTTAACAACAATGTTCCATTTATTGAGCCAAAGGTAAAAGCTGTCCAGTTGTGCTTGTAAGGTTCTTGAAGCTTCTGAAGGTGATAGATTAGAACATAAGAATGCCGTATCGTCCGCATATGTTGCAACAGTTACACTATCTCTTGATGGCATATCATACGTAAATAAAGTATATAATACTGGGCCAAGTACACTACCCTGCGCAATTCCAGCCTCTATTTGACAAATGTTAGAAGTATAATTGTTAATTTTGACGTAAAAGCTTCTATTTTTTAAATAAGATAGGAAAAACATGTAAAATGGAGCCGGGAGTATCTTCTTCAATTTGTATAACAGTCCTACATGCCAAACTTTGTCGAACGCTTGCTGTATGTCCAAAAACACAGCTGAGCAGTATTGTTTGTTTTCAAATGTATTAGATATCACCTTTATTATTCGGTGACATTGTTCTGGCGTTCCGTGATTACTTCTAAAACCGAATTGATGGTCAGGTATGATGTTCTTTTTTTGCAGATAGGGTGTTAGACGACATAAAAGAATTTTTTCAAATATTTTAGAAAAGATGGGGAGTAAACTAATGGGCCTGTATGAAGTTACTATATTTTCTGGTTTATTTTGTTTTGAAATCATAATTATTTCAGCGCATTTCCATTGTGAGGGAAAATGTTGAAGACGTAGAATGGAGTTAAAAATATGAGTTAAAAATATAACACCTTTATGTGGTAATGATTTTATTGTAGTTGCATCTATTTTATCATACCCCGTGGATTTTCTGTTGTTTAATACATTTATTGCTAATATTGCTGTAATTGATACGAAAACTATAACAGTAAAGCAATCCGGAAATTATTGGCGCCCCACTTGAAGTTGTATACTAAAAATGATGGGAAAGATCTTTGCAGCAGAAATTTTCCCAGCAGTGTGTTGTCGGATATTTTATTTTATTCCTCTGTGACATCTTATTTATTCTCTATTTTTGCTGTTCCATATTCTCATGTCTTGACTAGATTTTTTCCTACGATCTCTCGTTAGCTAGATATCCGCTTTATATATCTACAATACGCTGCATTCCGCAAGGAGACTCAAATTTACGTTCTTCTGTTATATCAAGCAACTCTTTTACTCACTTTCTTATCTAATCAAGGCCGGAAAGTAGTCAGTCACCGCCCGAGGTCGACAGAGTACTTGTTGCTGTGCCGATGGTATTCTTTCGAGCTCGACAGTTTAAAAAAGTTTTTGCAGATCTAAACGTCTACAAGTCTCCTGGGCCGGATGGGATAGCAGCACTAGAAGCAGTGCTCTTTGACAATAACAACCCTCTTCAGTAATTTGTATCATGCCGGCGAATTACCAAAGTGTTGGAAGGTGGCCAATCCCCAAAAAAGGTGAGGCTAGCAACCTTGAAAATTACCGCCCAATTGCAACTTGTTCTGCACTTTCTAAAGTGATGTAAATTATGATTAATTTTCATCTTGTGAGATACCTGCAGTCCGACACTACAGTTTCCGTAGGGGACCCTTTACGGCTGATTAACTCTCTTTCGTGTCGGAAAACTGATTCAACTCTATACATCATTTCAAAAAAAGTAAGGTGGTGGCCCTAGATATTTCCAAGGCGTTTGATAAAGTGTGGCATGATGCACTTCTGTCAAAACTAGTTGCTTTTGGTACCGGTGATAATTTCTCCAGATTTATATCGAGTTTACTCAGGAATCGCACTATACGAGTTGTTCCCCCCCCCCCCCCCCACGGGGGCACATTTATGCTCTTTATAGTACATAACAGCTATTTGGATCTGTGCAACTGGGGAAAAAAGGAAGCCCAGTCCCCTGAAGACAGGCAGGGAGTCAACTGGAAGCTCTACTTTATTTCCACGGGGATCAGTGAGCCGCAGAGTTCATTATTTGTCTCTTTAGACATTTAATAGTTCTCTGACTGATCATTGAGGTTGGCCCTTTATGGGAGTATCGTGGTGGTTGCGGTTTCGCGGCCCCATAACAGTATAATGGTTATTATGGTGGCCAGGATCATTTCACTGTTGATGACACCCTAAGTGAATGATGCAGTCCAGTGACCATGCTAGACATGTGTTCGGGACAGAAGTTGAAAGTCTTCAACTCTTAAGCAAGGTGTGATGGTTTGCAGCCCTGCCCTGGAATCATTAAAGTTGCAACTTGTTGGTTCTGTTGCTTAGAATTATGTCTTCGGCTTCCTAGGACGCATGTATGATGTTCCAAATTATAAAATTGTGGTTTGTTCACCATCTGATTATTGCTACATAGCCAGGTGCGGATGTAAAACGAATTACACTATCTATACGAGTTATTATAAATGGGATTTCATTCGACAAGTTCAAGATTAATTCAGGGGTACCGCAAGGCACCGTTTTCTTTCTCCTACCCTATTTCTTAATTTTCTAAATGACTTTCTTTGTCAAACTTTCAACCCTGTTTACTTTTTCGTGTTCATTTAGTAATATAGCGAACCAATTGGAGGTGAGTTCCAAAAGGCGGAATATAAATGATACGCGCAATCATGATCTCGCAACAATCTCCGAATGGCGTCGTTCGAATAGAGTTGATTTTAATGCCCTTACGACGCAATGTTGCATGCTAACGCATAGATCTATGTACGAAAATGTTGCTGCATGATATGGGTATTATGGAATCGGAAGCTCTTGATGTTATTAGCATGAATATACAGTGTAATGTTCGATGGACTAAACACATTTTACAAGTTTCTAAAGAAGCTTTCAAGTGCGTTGGTTTTCTGAAACGGTGTAAGAGATACTTTACTTCATACGAATTTCGTACTATTCATACCAACTATATCTGTTCAAAGATGAACAGATGCGGGCTGGCCGCTGCCGCAAAGTTTATTTAGGAGTTGCTCGACTGCATACAGGAGAGGGCCAAGCGGCTCTTGAGAGACGGTAGGGTATCCAACTCTATTGATTCGCTGTAGCATCGACGTAATGTAGGTTGTATTTCACTGTTTTATCGTTACTACAATGATAAGGGCTTTAACGAAATTAGGGAACTTGTTCCCGAAACGTGCACGTTTTTGCGTTTGACTTGATTTTCGTTGAAAGCACTACGTATTACGGGAAAAATTCGTTTTTTTTGCAGAGCAGTTCGTATGTGGAATAAACTTCTTCCAGAGGTCTTTCCTATCACTTTCAACTTAGGAAAATTCAAATTCATTTTCCTCCTCCCCATAACCTGATTTCCTACTTCTGGTACAATGCATTGCATGAGTAGCAGTCATCCCCTGAGTGCTAGTCTGAACGAAAAAATAAAAAAAAGGCTCCATTGAAATTTGGGCAATGGTTTCCTTGTTTTACTACACAGTACCTTTGTTTTCCCCGGGGGCACATTATAAGTCTTTATGGATCACACAACCATCTAAACTTATGTCTTGCGGGGTAAAAGGGAGCACAGTTCACTATATTTCCACGGAAATCAGTAAAGCCCCAGAGTTCCGCTATTTGTCTCTTTAGGCATTTAGCTGTTCTCTGACTGATTATTGAGATAGGCCCTTCGGGAATATCGTGGTAGCTGTGTGTTTCGATGCCCTTGTTTGAGTTTGTGGGTCGAATCATTCATAATGAACACAAGGAATGGTCCAGCTCCAGTGAGTATGAATGCCGTAGTGTTCTTAATTATATAAAGCTTCATGCGTTCTGGACCAGGAGTTGGATATTCTCCAACTCTTCAGCAAGGAGTGAAAGTTGCGGCCTACTCCGGGCTTTTGAAGTTGCAACTAGAAGTGACCGGAGGATATACGTATCCCAAGGCCTTCTAGCGCGAGCATGACGCTACAATTCATCCACAGTGGTAATGATCCACCATCTGATTAATCACGTCATACAGTACCTTTATTATCTCAACTTGCCGCTCTGTTAAGGCACCTTCACTTACTCAGCTACGGCCATTACACAAAAACTGTTTTCTTTTTCGAGACCCTAGATGATTTGAACTGTTGTTTTCTATTTATTCACCTTTCAAACATCTCGTCCACCGCGTCTATTAACAATGAATTGTTACTTAAAACTGTCACAAGAAAGCTGACATCTCTACCGCTATAAATAGTGCGTTTGCTCAGCATGTGACAGCTATCTCTTCTTTTTATAATATTCACAACAACTTATTTAATTATATTTATCATAGACAACAACAACAACAGCATTAAATTTCATACAAATATTTAAAGGGTTGCCATACTATATATTCGTAGCAACATGCGGGTAGCACATATTCTCTTGCGAAATGCGGGATAAAATCAATGTTTTTTATGTAAATTAGCTGGGTTTGCTTTCTAGAATCCTAGATTTTTGTTTTAAATCATCATACTTGACAAAATTTATTTTTGATTTATTCATATTTATGCACGAAAAATAAGGGAAAAACCAAAAAAAGTATCTTAGAAATAATAATAAGCCAAAGTTAAGGCCCTACTAAGTCCAACGGATCTTAGCACAATATTCAATTCGAAACTTTTAAATAGAATAACTAGGATCAATTGAAAACCTCATGATTTTGCTAAAAGCCATTTTTCATAATGTCACGCTTTTTAGATCGACATACTTATTCCACTTTAATAGTTTTTTGCCTGCTTAAAGAAATGCGGCTGCAAGGAACACTCATGGTTTAATCGTTTTAAAAGTTTTTCTCAATAATCTTTTTAGCAAGCATTTGCCTAATATAATGACTGTTCCTAGGTAGCTGTTTTTTTCTCTCACCTATTTCTAGAATAGCATCAAACATTTCTGTGAAGTCTTTTTCAGTTGGGCTGATAGGAACAATTGTTGCATGTACCAGAGAGTCACAACTTTAGTCACTTTAGGCACTTTGTTTCTCTACCATCAATTATCATTTCAAGAATTTAATTGAGCGTTTTTGACACGAACATTCTTATGTCAAGAATTACTTTTTTTTCATAGCTTTGTATTTAATCAGTTTTTTTTTTGAATGGGCGAAAACATGCTTTTAATTTTGCTAATAATATTGTTAGGGATGTGTCTTGCTTAAGTATTAAAAGGAAATGATTAAGCAATAAAATACACTACTGTTTACTAACTGCTGTTTACTAACTGCAAGCCACGCTAAGAAAACTTATGCATGCGAAACAACAACAAATTTCTAGTTACAAACCACGTAGAAATTTATACACGCAAAAAAACAACAATTTTTTTAAAGAGAAGTAGCACTTCAGGCAACAATGCCTATTTAGTCAAGTACAGTGCTACATTCTTTAGGAAAGAAATAGAAAAGAGATGAAACAAGTGGTGTGTGATTAGATTTACATCCGCGCCTGGCCATGAAGCCTTAATCAGATGGTGGATCAAATCACTGCATAATTTGGAACGTCATGCTCGTCCTAGGAAGCCCAAGCTATAATTCTATGCAACAGAACTTTCTAGTTGCAACTTCGATGATTCCAGAACAGGGTTGCAAATCATCACTCCTTGCTTAAGAGTTGGAGACTTTCCAACTCCTGTCCAGAACACATATCTAGCATGCTCACTGGACTGGATCATTCACTTAGGGTGTCATTAACAGTGGGATGATCCTGGCCACCATAATAACCATTATACTGTTATGGGGCCGCGAAACCACAACCACCACGATACTCCCATATAGGGGCCAACCTCAATAATCAGCCAGAGAACTATTAAATGTCTGAAGAGACAAATAATGAACTCTGCGAGCTTACTCATTCCCGCGAAAATAAAGTCGAGTTTCCAGTTATACCCCTACTGACTTCAGGGGACTGGGCTCCCTTTTTCCCCCAGTTGCACTGTCTCTAGAAGTTCTATAAAGACCATATATATGTGCCCCCGGGGGGTATGAAACAGGTGGTAAAAGTAGAAGGATAGTCGAGAATTAACTGCCGTATATAAGACAGCACAGCGACCAGTGACTATGCCTTCATCGCTGAGCAGCCCCGCCAACAGACAATTTTTATTTTGGTAGTGAAAAAAAACCAAAGTCTTCGTTGGGAATCGAACCCACAACCCCCATACTGACAAGTTAGTACACTACCTACTAGCCTACAGGCGCGCCTAATTATGCTGTTTACTAACTGCATAATTTGCCAACAAAATTTATGCACGCAAGACAACAACAAATTTTTTTTTCGGTGTGCTGTTTACCAACTGTGTAGTTTTCTAAGAAAACTTATCTATACAAGACAACAACAACTATCTTAAAATAAATAAATAAATTCCAGGAAGAAGCTTTATCAGTATAAAAACAAAAACAGAAATACACATAGACATACAGGTGCCTATACATTGAATGGACAACATACAACAACAAAATGTGGTACAAAGGTAGTAGAAGATTCTTAATTTTTCCAGACTTTTAATGGACAAATATAAAAGGCAGCGTCTGAGTGGATAAATTATTAGTGTAAAAATAAACCTGGTAAAGAAAAGACGTGCATTTTAAGTAAATTGTTCTTTAGTGTCAACTTTGTGTAGTTAAAGTAAATAAACTTGTAATTAATTTAAAAACTCTAAAAACTGATGTTAATTATTTTGCAATAAGGAACTCACAAAAAAAGTTTTTAAACGGCATAAAGGTAACAATCTAATACACCAGCAACTGTAATTTACAATTTCTATTTTTAGGCGAGTTTAAACGTGTAGATTCTTCTATTATGGAAATATCTGGCAACTTTTTTATAGTTGCTTTTTTATACTAAATGCATGTATACAAATTAGTCAACAGAATGCTGCATAAGCAGCTAAGAGAAAGTAAATTGTGATGTTTCTCTATCGTATTTTCGAGGGCATAGTTTCTTAACTGTAATCAAAAAATCACTAGGCACTATTGCGGTGTTATTATAAAAATTTTTTATAAGCATTTTCTATGTATCTATTGTGTAAAAGTTAATAAATTAATTAAAATTAATTCAAGGCCAAGAGGATTTTAATACTGGTGTAACTTTAATTACTCTATTTAACTAACTTTTGGCAGCTGATGTAAACTATAGCAAATAACAAGCCTCACTAACAGTTTTTGTCTATTTTAATTTTAAGCATCAAGAGAAATGAAGTCAAAGCGTTTCAAAACAAGGCCCATATTAAAATATTAATACAAAAATTGCGGTTACATATCGAGAATATTTAACTTTCCTGTTTTAACGTGCTTTAGCTTTTGCTTTTATTTTTTGCAATTTTACATCCTTTCAACTCTTAAGGCAACAATATCATTTTGCTTTATAATAATCTTTATGACGTAAGTCATTATAAAAATATTTTTTTGGTTGAATGTGCGTACATGTTCGATAGCATACAAAATTTTATTTCATCAGAGAGCAGGCAGACAAAAACTTTATATTCAATAAGAGTTTATGAGGAGAAAAGTGTAAAAGAAAAAGTTTGGGATTGTTTAACATTCCTAAGGTGCTGTTCATTAAATCACATGAAATTAAGTAAAAAGTGATATTAAAACCAAGAGAATAAGTTTGGTATTTAGTAAGAATAAAGTATTTAAACTAAAAAAAAACAAAAGAAAACTATAATTCAAACTGATACTCAAACTTGCTAAAGCTGTTTAAGTATAAAGTCAATTATAATAACCTTAAATACCAATACGAATAACATGAGAGGAAGGGAATACAAAGTAATATTTCTCAACTCAAGTTAATTGTTAAGAATTGTTTGTGAAAACTTATAATGAAACTTTATTAGTTTTCCATTATGAGGGCGTATTGCCAGGAGTGAACTTGATAGTGTTCTATTAAGACAGTTAGTTGATTTTAATCAATATAAAAATAATTATTATTGCTTTTTCCAAAGCTTTTTTTTATATTATTTTCTTTTATATTTTTTTATTCAAGTGTTCGTAATGATCATCCTTCACTTTATCTCTTTTTCAAATGACAAAAGGTTATTATTGTTAATTAAAAAGTTAACACAAGTGTTGAATAATAATAGTTAAGGATGAATACTTTGAATAACAACATAAATGATTTTTAGATTTTTAGATTTTTGTAGAAATTTACTTTACTATTCAAAAATTCATAAGAACTCAACTTCTTTTTCTAAGATTTTAATTGATAGCAAAGCCAAATTTATTAATTAATTTATTTCACACTGCAATTGTATTTTATATTTAACATGACCATCATAGCTAGCTAATCTATGGTGTTTGTAAATGAAACCAACTGTTTTGCTACCATTTAACACCTTGATAAATTATTGAAATACGTTCATTTTGTAATTTCTAATTTAAAACCAGAGTGTTATGTTTACACTAGATGATGAGATATACAAACAACATACAATTGAACGATTAGCAAACGCGCCAGTCGTGTACATAACCATTGACTCTAATAAACATTTACCACTATAATAAATAGTCCAACGTTTGACCAAATGTGGTTGCAATAACACACATTCACTCTCATACGTTCTCATAAAAACAAATACGTATGCACACACACACACAAACACACAATTTAAAGTCTATCAACTCCAAAAAGGTTTATTCAATACAGTTAAAGCATCTCAATGAAATAATACCCAAACGTATAAGCAACAACAGTAACAGTATCGAACTTGTTGCATTATTATCTGTGGAAACACCATCAGCAATGACATGCCCTAATCAACATACTTTTTATCGTACATTTAATCTGTATAAAGCCAGGGGAAGAGTAATTAAAAATTTAAAATGTGTCTATAAAAATAAATATTGACAATTATTGTTCATATTTTAAGTTTAAAAGAGAAAATATAAATTTTTTTAAATAAATCACCAATAAAAAGCCTGAGGTGCATAAATAAATATTGACACAAAATTTATGGAACTTTTTGAATTCTAATTTAAATATGTAATGGATGTTTTTATACAGGAGTAAAACTTTAAGTTGGCAGCACTTTTTTAACCGGCGCACTGTGGAAACATTTTACGAGAAGGCAGTCAAAAATATATAACTATTGAACGGATCGTAATTTTGATACGCGGTTTCTCTTTTCTACTAGGTGAGATCATAGGCTTTCGTTTAAGGTATAATAGTTTAAAATCGACCGGTTAGAAAAATAGTTGTGATAGCTTTAATAATGCATTCTAAATTTTAGCTGATTTTTGGTACGAAAGTAATGTATTACAACTTGTTCAAAGAGTTTGTTTTACATAAAGTCTTATATATTGAGTCACATTTAGAACCTATACTTATTAAAAACTTAAATTTAGTCAGGCAGGGCCAAGCTTTGGCTGCCGTGAAGTTCTTTGTACGAAGGCCGTAGGTTGGTTTTTTGAAACAATTTGAGTTAAAAAAAAATTTTTTTTTTTGTTTGTTTTACAAAGAGAAGTAGCACTTCAGGCAACAATGCCTATTTAGTCAAGTACCGTGCTACATTCTTTAGGAAAGGGATAGAGAATAGATGAAACAGGCGGTGAAAGTAGACGGATAGTCGGAAATTAACTGCCGTATAAAGACAGCACAGCGACCAGTGACTATGCCTTCATCGCTGAGCAGCCCCACCGACAGTCAATTTTTATTTTTGTAGTGAAAAAAACCAAGGTCTTCGTTGGGAATCGAACCCACAACCCCCATACTGACAAGTTAGTACACTACCTCCTATGAATCGTAAAACAATAATTATAGTTAAAAATTAGCTGATTAAGTAGCAAAAACATATAAAAATATATTCATTGGTTCAAATTTACTTTAGATAAGGAGGTATTTAACTCCAAAGTACTACTCGCATTTGTGAACTTTTGTTGTAAATTGATTAATACTTTATTAATGGACAAAATATTTTAAAAGGATAAAATACATACAGATAACTCTTGGAAAAAATACTATTAATTAAACAATTTTAGTAAATATTTCTTCTAAATAGCCTTGATTTTCACCTTCTAGAAGTAGTTTAGCTTCTACGTCTAGTTCAGTAGAAGTAGTTCGCCATTTTTGCCGGATATTGCGCATATAGGGATCTGATGTGCATAATAAAATAACAATCAAGTCTTCATTAGTACAATATCTAGTGTTATGCTCGCGAAAGAATCTCTAGTATTTGTTTCGTTTTGCTTGCGCCCCTTCAGATAGATCTCCTATTGGTAGAATATTGTGTTGAATTATTTGTTCCCCACGGTACAAACTTTTATGAATTGTGGTAGGCATATATCTCCAAGAATATTTTTCATTGTAAAGTATATCTGTTTTTTGGCGTACTCTCCAAAGTAATTGCATTTATTTTTTCGCATTTATTTTTCTGCTGCTTGCTAGGACTTGTAAAATAATACTCAATCTCTTTATTAGTTCCAAATCTACTGCTGTGATAGATGCTGCAGTTTCTGGATCTAAAAAAAAGTCTTCTTGCAGTGTTTCCATCATTCCCTTCCCCTTGCTTTGGCTGATCCATCGATTAGGCCTTCTTCTAAATATTTTTCTTGAATTTATTTGTTTTTTTTTTTTTGTTTCTTTTTTCGTCATTTTCCTTATTTTTTCTCACTGTTTCAGTTAACGGACCAAAATCCAATTCATAACCCAATTTAAGAATATGCTCCATAAAACGTATTCTACTATGAAGAGGGGACAATCCAAATTCGTATGCTGCCTTAAAAGTCTCATCTTCTGAAACTGAATGGTTTATTGACTTGATGTCTTTTTGCATATAATGCAGGTTGATGATGCTTTTGTAACAGTTAAAGCTTGTGCAACTTTTCCATCAATCATTGTGAGATACATTTTAAAAATTTACTTCGATTTCCTGTTCATCAACAGTAAATATTACAGGTTGAAGGTCTTTAACTTCATCTTTTATTTTTCGGACTTCTTCAGTTATGACATTTTTTGTTTCTTTTTTGAAAGTAAATTTTATTGGTCTCCGATATTTTGTTGACGAGGTTATTTCATTTTTCCCTATATCAATTTCTGTTGCTGTTGCAATGGAACGAATGATATCATAAATAAATCAGCGTCTGATAAATATTCGGCATTACATTGCTTGTATTGATTCCCCCCGGTGGCACATGATAGTCTTATTGGAACCTACTATTCTATTTAGACTGGTATCTTGCGGGGTAAAAGGGAGCCCAGGCCCCCCAAAGGCCAGTAGGAGTCACCTGGACAATCCACATATTTCCACGGGAATCAGTATGCTCGCAGAGTTCACTATTTGTCTCTTGAGACAATTAGCTGTTCTTTGACTGGTTATTGAGATTGGCCCCTATATGGGAGTATCGTGGTGGTTGTGGTTTCGAGACCCTCGTAATAGTTTGTGGGTCGGATCATTCATAATGAACACAATGAATGGTTCAGGTCCAGTGAGTATGAATGCCGTCGTGTTCTTAATTATATTAAGCTTCATGCGTTCTGGACCAGAAGTTGGAAAGTCTGCAACTCTTTAGCAAGGAGTGAAGGCTGCGGCCTACTTCGGGCTTTCGAAATTGCAACTAGGAGTGACCGGAGGACATACGTATTCGATGGCCTCCTAGGGCGTGAATGACGTTTGCAAATCATTCAAGTGGTTTGACCACCATCTGATTATGACTACCTAGTCGGTGCAGATGTAAATCAAATCACATCATTGCTTGCATTGCCTCTGACCGGAGGATCCATCACATCCCCATTTAGAAATTAAAGTAATGCTGCTATTTCCAAGTTTTTTCAAGCGGTTAGAATCAAACGTATTTAACAACCGTTCGGCAGTGTGTTCAAGAAGTTCTTGCAACTTAATTTCTGCTGAAGTAGAAGTGACAGTTATAGCAAAGTACTCTTGTGACTTAAATTATATCAATTTAGGTTATTTTAAGTAGACGAAATATTTTTGTAACCAACTGTGCATGACTTTGAAATGAACTAAAAATTTTTGTTTTTTTTTCTAAAAATACGTCTCCCATAAAGGCGATTTGAAAATTAAATAAAATGCTGCCAATATAGCAAAAGAAAAAAAAATTTTTTTTAATTCCATTTTGCAAAAACTTTTCGACCTTGTGTCAAAAAAATTGTTCTGGTGCTCACGGTCGGATCGTGCTGGGTATACAATGGGGTATAGGCGTATAGGGGACAAGTGCTAATGCTTTTACATTCCCTAACGAACTTTAGAAGTTTTGCTCTACTTAGTAAGAGAATTTGGAAAAAAATTGAACCTCTAAAAAAATTAATTTCTAAAAATCAAAAATCAATCAAAAGCATTAAAGTTTTCTTATACTAATATCTAACAAATCCAGCTATTATACAAAGTTTATTTCGTTTAAAAATCTTGTACAGGAAAAGAGTAATAGATGTTTAAAAACCAAAAATGTACTAAGAAATTTCTCATTTTAGCGAAATACTGCAAATGCTCATTTTGAATCACCCTGTTCAGTGTGATGTAGTTAAAATAAAGTTTTAATTTTTTGGCTCCCGAGGTACACTAGTATCTACTTTCGTGCGAACTTTAAAATTTTACAATTGGAGACCATGATAAAAAGGACTTTTTGCCGCCTTCTCGTAAAATGATCCACTGTGCGGCGACCATTTTGTCAGCTGTCTGCCAACATAAAGTTCTTCACCTCTATTAAAAAGGCTCGTACTTATAAATCTAAAATTAAATGACATATCTCTTAAAATTAGCCGCCCCCCCTTGGGTACACTTTGATGTGTCTTGATGGAATCTCACCACCATTACATGTGTCACCGGGGTAAAAGGGAGCCCAGTCCCCTAAAGGCTAGCATGAGCCAACTGGGCAACTCCACTTTATTTCCACGGGCATCAGTAAGCCCCCGAGATGAGCTGTTGCTGTTCTGTTTCACAGGCCTTCATAAAATGATTAAGTGGCCAGGAGCATTCACTTTTGACCAAGAACACAGGGTAAATGATCCAGGTCCAGTGATAAGTCTCCGACTCTTTATCAAGGAGTGTAGGTGGCCTCAAGCTACCGAAATTGCGACTAGGAGTAACTAGAGGATAGAGATATCCGACGGCTTAAGGTTTGGGTAACGCTACATATCACCCACAGTGGTTTGATCCACCTGCGAGTTATGGCTTACACAGCTAGGTACTGACATAAGTCTTATCACGCATCTCTTAAAATCATTGTAATACCTGTCTGCTATCCTTCAAATTGCTTTTAACAAAATTTAATATTTTGTTGATATGAGTGCTTCATTAAGATTTTCTCTTATTGTATTTGTATTAGTATTGGTTACACTTGAAATTGGCATAATAAACTCCTAAATCTATTTGTATTTTGGTATTTATAATAGTATAAACATTGCAAATATATGTAACAACCTCAATTTTTGTTCAGTTATGTTTAACAAAATAAACTTTAAAATTATTGTTTCAAAATCTATTTTCTCCTGTTTATATCCTGACTAAGCTTACGTTATCATTTGCAAATACATAAACATTTCAAAGTTGCTATTATTTTGAACTGCTAGTAAAATACTAGTGACTATTATGAATAATAGAAATGATATTTAGAGATTTTTTGTATCATTTATTCATTCATAAGAATTGATTAGTATTATTTGCAAGTTTGTACATGAAATTACATTTGTATCATTTCACTATTATTATTGAAGATGTTATTAAGTGTATTGTTTGTTACTCAATTAATTTAATTTTCAAGACTAAAATGAAATATTAAGTGTATTTAGTGCGTCAATTAAATTAACTTGTATTTATTGAATAGCACCTCCTCAATCAAATTAAAGTTCGAGAGTGGAGTAGTTGCCAAAAGTGTGAATACTCCGGGCCAGGACAATTCTTCTGTGAACCTTTTCAGTCTATAACAACTTATTCCATGACTATTACACTTTAAAGCTATATAAAGTTAGAAGGCATTAGATTATGTTTTCTGAAGGGTCCATCTACTTTAAAAGTATGGTGAGCAGATCCCATCACAATTTTATATTAAATCACCATTGCTGCCCTATGGTCCAATCGATTTTACAAGATTTTATATATAAATATTTTTTTTTTCAATAATTATTTATTGTATCTTCAAGAAACTGAACTAACAATAAGTTTTAAAATTTTAAATTCTAAAAATAAAGTTACATTAGTCCCGACCATGTCAGAATTAACCTTTTGGGTAAAAAAAAATTGACATTAAAAAAAACAAAACAACTATTTCTAAGATGTATCGTCTATAGCATTGAGGATTAAAGCTGCGGTATCCCTCTTTTTTAATCGGCTATGTCCACTATAATCCAAGATATTGCGAGCAAGGGCATTAAGATGGTCTTCAAGCTTCATTAAGTATTTGGCTGCGTATTTGATGATTTCTGTTGTCACCAGCGGTATGTCTTAACCACAATGTATGTTTGAATTTCTGATGTACCATGGAGCGGAAATTATTAACCGTAAAATTTTATTCTATCCACGTTGAATTCTATCCACATTTGAAGCTGAGGCAGTGCCCCAAAGTTGGATTCCGTAAGATCATATTGGTTTCAAAATACTCTTGTAAATTAGAAGTTTACAATCTAGGCTTAGTTGTGTTAGCTTAAGTTTCATTTGTGTTAGCTCTGAGTCAATATGATGTTTCAATGTAAGGCGACGGTCAAGATGTATACCAAGATATCTCACATAAGTATGGTGAGGAACAATGTGATTATTGATTCGAACGGGTGAACAATTATCTCTTCGCAGGGTGAAGGTCACATGAATACACTTTTGAACGTTCACTTTAATTCTCCATAATTTTAACCACAACTCTAACTGAGTTATATGTTGCTGAAGATTTATGGATGCTTGATGGGAGTTTTCATGCGAACTAAGACACGCTGTATCATCAGCAAACGTAGAAGTGTGGACAGTTTCACTTACAGGCATATCGCAGGTATATATCAAGTATAAAACTGGTCCAAGAATGCTACCTTGTGGTACGCCTGAGGAAATAGGTTTGGATACACTAACGAAGTCTCCTTCAACAACAGAAAATTTTCGTCTAATTATGTAGCTTTTTAATAGGTTGCTTATATTACAAGGCAAGTGAGCGGTCAGTTTCAGAAATAGACCTTCATGCCAAACTTTGTCAAAAGCCTGAGAAACATCAATAAAAATAGCTGAACAATACTTCTTCTCTTCAAAAGTCCTTCTTATCACCTGAACCAATCTATGGGTTTATTCAATTGTGCTATGTCTACTTCTAAAACCAAATTGATGGTGTGGGATACACCCACTATCTATTAGCATTGGAGACAATTTATTCATAAGCAACTTTTCAAAAACCTTTGAAATAGTCGGTAATAGGCTTATGGGCCTATATGACTCGGTTTTGATTAGGTCTTTACCCGGTTTTGGAATCATTTTAACTTTGGAAATCTTCAAGTGGCCAGGATAGTATTCAAGCCGTAAAATGGCACTAAAAATGAATAGCATGATTCTGACTGCAATACTGAGGAGCTCTTTTAACATTCTGTTTCTTATAACTAACTAAATATGTCAGTAAATTCTTTAGCCCAGAACAGTTCAGGCTTTATTCACCGTAAATGAAATGTGTCGTATAAAAATCAGTTTAGGATCAAATAAGACATCCAGATAAGAAATTGCTTCAACTTTGTTGAATATTCCATCAATATTAAAATGTATTCTACGAAAGAAGCCCATACTGCTGCACCTTTTTTATAATTAAGCTGGATAAGATTAATTTTGCACCAGGAACTAACTAATCGCATGCAAATCATGTTGCAAGAAGATATGATACGGATATTAATTATAAATTAAAAAAATTTTGACATTAGAAAGCTTTATTACTGTTGGTAAATCATTGATGAACAAAGAAAATAATAACGTTCCGAGACAGCTACTTTGTGGTACAGCAGATGTCAGATTCCTAAAGGGAACTTTCTGTACTCTGTTTAACAAATAAGAGGTACTACATCTTAAACAGTCAAGTGTAAATCCCATGCAATTAAGCTCGTGCAATAAAAGCTTATGATTAACCTTCTCAAAGGCTTTACTAAAGTTAGTGTACATAACAGAGTAGCGAAGTGTTCACTCACTGTTCATGCATGTGTGAATATGTACATTTCATTTTTTAGCCGCTTCTTCTCATACATGTGTGAGAGACTACAAAATATTTTGTGTTTTCTCATTTCTGAATGCGACGACTTATTTTTTTTCTTTCTATTCATAACTGAAAAGATGAGAAACACACAAGTGTTCATTTTTGAATATTTACAATTTTGATAATTTTTCAGAAATGAAAAGATCATAAAAATATGTGCGTTAAGCATTCGCGTACATAAACGCACATATTTGGTAATGTGCAATTGTCGGCGTATGCAGGAAAAAAAATGTTTTTTTTATATTTCTTTTAGAATATATTGCAAAATTGTATTTTGAGTTAATATGTACCCATGTGTTTTTACTACATTTTACGGTAAACTGCGATCGTAGGTAGAAAATTTTTTCACGTTCATTTATGAGAAATTTTATAAAATTTCAACGTTCATAAATGAACATGTACATTTATGAAAAAGAACATTTATGAGAAGAAGCTAATTTATCATTCATCACATATGAATAAGACTAATAATTCTTGTTGTTCGCATTCATGTATGAATATAAGCAGAACATTTTTTGTTGTTCGTTTATGAGCGTGAAAAATAAATATAAAATTTAGATTTCTCATTTATAAAAAATATCATGAATGTTGATTTTTGAATGTTCATAAATGAAAAATTCTGAACCCTGGTATATAACACATCAGTCTTAAATGTAAGAGATTTGTAATTGTTGGGCAACCTTTTTGAAAACCACGTTGAGCAGGGGATACAATTGATGACACTTGATGACAAATTTGATCTTCGACTACATATTTATAACTACGCACACAAGCTATTCGTCACGACCAACATGTTAACATGTTTTTTTCAAAAAACAAAAAAAGGATCACAGAAAAAAAAATTTCGATTAGGGTCACGATATGAGCAGGAAACGACTAATCTATTTCTTAAACGTTTTTGAAATTTAAAATAAAAGTTTCAATAATCAAATTCATATTTGTTAAAAACTGAATTTCATGACTTTTATATCGGTTGCTGCAGCAACTGAGGAAATACGTAACTGTAAATCCAGTATGTTCCAAACTACAGATATAAAATGTATGTCAAAATTTCGTCTCTATGGAAACACTCCTTAAATTTAGTAACAGATTTAGTAACAAACTTTTTATTTTTTAATTCTGGTTTGAAAGGTTAGCACGTCTCTGCGGTGACATCCTTTAATAGTCATGCAACAGCGGTATAAATTTAAAATGTCCAACCAATAAGTTTTACCAAATAAATTTAGATGAGTGAAATTTATATCTCTACAGTCACACCATTTTATTTGTAAGTTAATTTTTTATTGCCGTTTATTATAAAAGAACAATTACAAGACACCATTCGTAACAATTTGAAATGTGTGTGCTTTAGTTTTAAAGTTTTTAAATTTTTAGCAATTGAACCAACCATTCAGGAAACGAATGTCAGTCGGTCTTCTCAAGTAATAAAAAATCGAATCAAAATTACATTTTACTTTAATCTATTTCTGATAAATTTGTAAGGCGAATATTAAGTTTAGTCATAAAACGGACTATCGCTCAATTATCGCTTAATCGCTTACAAATATAAAGTTGAAAATATTTAGTTTTCATTTTCCACTTACCACTTGTTTCATTTGCTGAGGCATGTGCTCCAGCCTGCTGCTGTTGCTGTTGAGACAATGTTTGTGCTGATTGTTGCTGCTGTTGCTGCTGCTGTTGATGGTGTTGTTGTTGAAGATGAACGTTTGTTGGACAAAAAGCTCCACCACTGCCCATAGCAGAAGGCAGTGCAGCTGGCTGTCCCGTAGCACCCGGTATATTCGAGCTATAAGTATTACTGGCACGATAAGTCGGTGGAGGTGAACCAGCATCACAAAGTCCAGTTGGTGGTGGACCGTAGTGTGAAGGTGGCGGAACAGATCCACCATAATGATGGGGTGGAGGCGGCATGTTATGATGTTCACCAGCAGCCTGTTGATACTGATGATGAACATGAGAGTAGGCGTATTGATGCTGATGATGACCGGGTCCATGGGGAGACATATGATGAACATGATATGCAGCGGCTGCAGCTGCCGCGGCTGCTGCATATGATGGAGGTGGTGGTCCATGATGTTCGAGAGGACCTTGTTCTGTATGGATACCCAAGTCGGCTGGATTGTACAGACCAGCCGCAGCACTTAGGGTTTCACTCAAGGATGCGCCAGCTGACGATTGTGTAGCATTCGCAATAGGTGCTGGTGGTGGGGTAACCGATGAGTGACCTGAAAAATATCAGAAGAATTAAAATAAGCACAAAAATACAAAATGGTGAAAATAAAATTAGACTTCAGTATCCTCGCGAGTTGCTAATAGCCCTCAAGAGAGCTTAATCTAGTTCGATTATAATAAGATGTAATAATATCCAAAATATTTGAGGCTAGGCATCACCTTAGAGTTGCTAGTGATAAACGGACGATAAAAGCTAAATAACCCCTCTAAACCTAGAAACAAAATATTTTAAGTCGACGAAAACTGAGATGTGCCATTACACAGAGCTCTGTGTGACAAATAATAAAAAAAGATGAAAAATAACAACAGCCTAACGTTGCGTATCACGCCTGAAGAAAAACAAAATCATTTCCAAAGTGTAACTGAAGCCAAGATACCGCAATACAAGATTTATTCAACTTTTTCTTTGTACAAAAGAAAATTAACCGATTCTCCTGATTTAATTGTAAGGACGTCATTGCGCAATGCAGTACGAATCTGTCGATTTAAGGAAGCCTGATGATTGCAAACGCTCAATGATTGCGTTGGAGAAAAATAATGAAAAGAAACCGTAATTTTTTAAAATATTTAATTTTATAACATCAATGCAGCGCCTCTAGCGTTAAGTAGAGGAATTAAATTTTTAAAGTTGACACAGAGTATTAAAATATTTTAATACTCCTTAGAAAAATTCCCGCTGATCCCGATTTTCATAAAATTGCCATATTTACGTGATGATAATCTTTTGCTTTATGGGTTATTGGAATCATTGCTCCGTACTTCTTTGAGAACAATGCTGATCAGAACGTTGCCGTCAACGGTGACCACTATAGAGCTAAGTCAACTAAACAACCATTGTGCAGGATCTGTGGTTTTAACAAGACGGCGCAATATGTCACACAACTCATGGCATAGTTGATTCATTGAAGAAAACGTTTGGTAACCGTGTTAAATAATGTTTAAGGAAATTTTATCCCAACTTAAAAAAATTTATCTTTGTTTTATTCCATTTTAAAGTTTTATACCTCTATTAAAAAAACACCCTTTATAATAACTCATAGGTTTGTAAATTTACAAAAATTTGGATCTATTATTTTTTATTTATTATTTTTTGTTTCGTACTTACCTTCTCCGGTAACTGACGAAGCTGAAGCGCCAGGGGGCAGCATACTCGATAGAGCACTTAATGGAGTATAGGATTTTGGTGGTGGTTCTGTTGAACCCGGTCGCACCAGACGTTCTTCCGTTACACTAGACTGTACGCGATATTGCATTTTACAATAGGCCTCTTGGCTAGAACCGGTAGTAGAATTAACATAAACGCCAGTTATGGTAACATCAGTATCTTGAACAATGACAACACTGGAAGATGTTGGACGACTTGAATCTTTAGCGTCTTTGGAGCTACTTGTTGTGCTGCTACTGCCCGACGAGGTCGAAGTTGTAGTAGTGGTTGTATCCGTATTAGTTTCTTTGGTTTCTTTTGAATACTTAGAGTCATTGCTCTCTTCGCAAATGTTACTGGGCTTGTCAATTTTTATAGGAGTATATTGGTGAGCTTTAGATTCGGAAACGTTAGCTATTTTGGCGGGGGAATTATGGGGTATTTCTTTAGGAATTGTATTTGCTGTAGAACTAGTAGTAGCAGTAGTAGTAGCTGCACAAGAAGACGAAGAAGAAGAAGTAATAAGGGTTGTTGGTGTTGAAGTAACAGTAGCTGTTGTAGCACTAGCCGTCGAAATTTTACTTTTAGCTTCTTTTGTCGAGGCTTTAGTTTCCTTGGTTTTCTTGCTGGGAGTTTTTTGTTCATCATCATAACTTTCATAGCCGCTTAGGTTGCGATCTAAATGTCTTTCCACTTCATAGGTAGCAGCAACTATAGCGCTGGCATTTAAACTAGCCATACGTTTGCGTGCCAAAATACCCTTATAATCGCCTATTAACTCCTCTTTCAGTATTCGCTTTCGTTTCTTAGGCGGTTTCTTAGCCTCATTCATTTTAAGTTTTTGAAGCTTATCTGTTTCCTTTTCCTGCAGTTCTTCCTTATCACTCGACTCAGAGTTGCCTTCATCATCTGAGCTGCCCGTGGCTAATTTTACCACCTTCTTAAGAGGTTTTTTGATTTTTGTATATTTTCTTTTAACCTTAATGCTTTTATTTTCATCTTTGGTGTGGTGACCTTTTTCCTCCATTTCTCGTTTATCCTTAAGAAGTTGAAGCCTTTCCTCTTTATCCCTTTTAGCTTGTAATTTCTTTTGTAACTTTTTCTTTTTAATTCTTAAAATATCAATTTCATCTAGCTCACAATCACTATCAAACTCCCAGTGCTTTCCTATACCTCTTCCACCGGGCACATTACGTAGTTCTCTTTTCGGTTCTTCTGGAGGTTCTTCTTCGCTTTCGTCTTTGGTGCTCTCTTCTATTTTTAAAGGGTCCTCTAATTTTTTTTCCTTCTTCGTTTTGACTTTATCCTGCGTCTTGCCGCATATTTCTTTACACTTCTCTTTCTCTTTGTGCTTATCTTTATCCTTTTCGTTTTCTTTGTCCTTTTCAGCATCTTTGTCTTTTTTCTTTTCTTGATCTTGTTCCTTGTCTTTGTCCTTATCTTTGTCTTTATGTTTTTCTCTTTCATCATCACTATTGTCCACAGTTCTTATTTTGGGTGGCAATAAGGTGGCCTTCGATAAACCCAATTCATAGGCTGTCCTCGATTCGTTTTCGTACAGACACTGAACTTTTGCTAAAGCATTCAGAGATGCCATTCTATGTCTCTTTTGACTAAAAACAATTAAGTTTTTCTCATCTTCAGAGTCACTGGACTGCTCAGATGAGCTATTTTTAACTCTACTAGATTTAAGTTTGGTCCCACTTTTTTTGTTTATTTTACTCTTTACCGCTTTGGACACCTTGGCTATTTGTTGAAGGGGTTTCTTCTTAATAGTTTTGATTTTATGATTGGTTTTCAGAGATTTCTTCGGTACCTTTACCGATTTCTTAGTTGATTTTTTTTCTTTCAGCTCTTCGGTCGTATCAGAATTTGACATTTCGTCCGAACTCTCGTCACTTTCTTCGGTATTCCTTACAATAGCCTTTTCGGATTTTATTTCTATCCCGGGCTTATCATTTTTCACGGCATCCTGTTTAGTTTTGTTCGTCTTAGTTGGTGTATCTTTTGCTTTGCATTCTTTTTTGGGTGTCACCTGCTCGCTCGTGTTATTTTTAAGTTGTGCTTCCTTTTTCAATTTTTCTCTCATCTGTAAGCACTTTAGTGTTTCTTCTTTCGAATTATCTTGCTCTATATCTTCGTCTTCAAATTGAACTTCTTCATTCTTAGCTTTGTCATTATTACCGCCACATTTCTGTTCATTCTTTTTCACTGAGGATTTTGTCTGTGGCGTTTTCTTTTCTGTTTCACCTTCTTCAGAGAATTCTCTCAAATTCTTTAAGGTTGGCAAATCCATTTTTATAAATTCCTCATCTTCTGAGCCTGATTTGAAATCGTATACATCATTGGTAGACGGATGCTTCTTTTCAGACGTCGCTAGCGGCTTGTTCGTCATAGTTTTGTTTAGAGTTAATTTCTTCAGCGGCTTAGAAATTTTTGTTTTAATTGGATTAACTTTAAATTTAGTTTGGAACCTTTGTTTTATATTCGATATCTTACAGGCGGAGGCTTTATTATGAACTGAAAGGTTCTTAGATCTCTCAATATTTTCTTCTAATTTAACAGCTTCCGCCAGTTTTTGAGATTTATCTTCTTTCTTCGATAACTCTACTTCTTCTTTGCTTTCCTCTAACTGTTTCAGCTTCTTTAATTCCGTTTCATTTTCATCATTTTCTTTTACAATATGGTCCGTATTCTTATGGGCTTTTGATTTTATATTTGTAGTCAGGATTTCTTCAATTTCCATTTGTACTACTTCAGTATTGGAATCCATTACCACCTTAAGTATTTCTTCTTTCTCTTCATATATTTCCTCTACTTTATTGCACTTTGTTTCGCTATCCGTTTTGGGTTTTAATAATAATTTTTGCGGTGTTGAGAGCTTTTTAGGAGATCTAGGATGTTTTTCTTTCTGTTCTTCCAAGGGTTTTTTCTGATCACATTTATTATCCAGCTCTAAATTATCTTTAAATTTATCGCTTTGTTTTGCTTTTGCAGAATCTTCGTTAATTATAGTTTTATGTTTGGGAGAATTCTTTTTCCGAAGTTTTTCATCTTCTTCTTCTTGTTTTGAGTCTTCTTTTATAAGTTCATTATTTGCGAGTGATTGGCTTACGGAACTTTTTGTTATTGCTTCTTTCACATTCATTTGTTTAGTATCGTTTTCAGGCTCACAACTATCTTTAATTAAAGCTGCGCTTTTTTCCTCCATTTCCTTAAATTTATCCGATTTTGTTTTATTAATATTTGATTTCTTTGACTTTAGCTGTTGATCTATTCTGGCCTTTTTTGCTGCAATTTTCTTTTTTGTCTCAATTGCAGTATTATCATCCACTTCTATCTCCTTTTCTCTATCTTGTTCTGTGTCCTCACCTTTAGTTGTGTCTTCTTTATTTTTCTTTTCTAAACAAGTCTCTTCGATCATTTTATATGATTCTGGTTCTAAGTAATTCTTTTCTGTAATTTTTACTTTAGCTTGTTTATCTTGGACTTTCCCTTTCTGAATACTGGATGATCGTTCACTGTCTTTATTTCGAGCTTTCATAAAATTTTTGGAATTATGCCTGGCAGAATCTTTTGGCGTTTCTTTGGATTTTTCGCTCTGCTTTTGCCCAGGTTTCTTTTTATCTTCTGTTTCCTTTGTTTTAGGACAATCTGGCAATCTGGCAGGCTCCTTGACAGCTTCCTTTAATTTATCGTTTTGTTTCTGACCAACCTTCTTTTTTTCTTCTCCTTCAGGATTTTTGTGGTTATCTCTGGCAGGTTCTCGTGCAGTTTCTTTAGACTTTTCGTTTTGCTTTTGGGCGACTTTCTTTTTGTCTTCCACTTCTGGATTCTTTACTCTTTTTACTGGCTTAGGAGTATTTAAAGAAGCTATCACTTTTACCGCTGCTGCCCTGGATTTGGTTTTAACATTCTCCGATATCGAAGATTTCAAACGTAACTCTTGTATGCTTTGCTCTTTGGGTAGGAGATTGTCAAAACCACTTATTTTGATATCCAAGCTTTTGAGCATTTTACTAATAGCTTTATTTTTGTCATCCTTTTTATCTTGTGGCTTAGAACTGCTGGAAGTAGTGCTGGAATTGGAACTTATAATCTCTTCTTTCTCTTTGCTGTCACTTTCGAAACTTTTTAGTTCTTCCTTTGACTTAGAAAAACAGGCGACGTCCTGGGTTTCATTTAAACCTTTTTTTAGATTCTCTCTTGAAGTAGCCCTAGTGGAAGCTTTCTTTTCTTCAACTTTATCCTTAGGCCTAGCGGGCTCTAAAGTTTCTTCTGATTTTTTATTCGATTTCTTGGCTGGTGAGCTAACGTTTTTAAGCGGTTCTTTTGAGGGAGATCCTATGTGCGTATTACTACCACTGGAAGCAGTAGTGGTTAGCTTTCGGGAAGCAGGCGAATGATTGCCACTATTGCTGGTTGTTGAACGTTTTTTTGGTGCTGATGCTGTATTCGCACGTTGCTGTCGCTCAGCAACCGATAAACGTCTTTTGGGTCCCATCCCCCTGGAAATAGAGAAAACAAAATATTTAGAGCAAATTTGTTTCATATGAAATAAAATTAGAATATTTATTTTTTTTTTTTTTTGCATAAAGAAAGACTTTATTATGCGCACAACCTATTTCATAATGGTGCTATATGTGGCAACTACAAACAAAAAAACAAACAAATGAAACAAAAGCAACAGCATTTGTAACAACCAGAGTAAACAAACCGTAAGCCAGCACTTCAAATGTAACTACACTTTAAATATCTACTTTCCTTTTGTGTTCATGCCTGCCTGTAGTGGCACTAGCTTATTGTTGTAAAATTTAGTGCTTGAGAATACAATTATAATATTCGTGTTCTACAACTGCAAAAAAAAAGGTTTATATACGCGTACACACATTTACAACATCATTTATATTTTCTAAAATACAGCAATGATCTTTAGAGGATGCAACAGCGGCACAATGAATATTTCGAGTGCTTCAAATTTTAAAAATAAAAAACATTTTAAAGTTAAGTTTTAGGAAAAACACAAACTCTAAATTTATATTTTCAATCAGCTTTTGTTTTAAAGTTGCGGTCTTTTAGTGTCGAGTTTGACTTAGTTAATCGAGGGAGAAATTAAAATTCCTTAAAATAAAAGAATAGCCTAATCCCAAGTAGATAAGGACTTCCTTCGAAGAATTTGACGATTTCAATTTGAAACGATCTGTAGTTCTAATACGAAATTATCATTTTAGTTCACTATTCTCCTACAGACTTAGAGAAAGTTACAAGTTAAGATACAGATGCCGAAAATTTAAAAAATTCGCAAGACAAGAGACATAAAATAGAAAACGAGCTCTAGTAGCTTATTTGTGAACTTCAATTCCGGGTGTGGAAGGCGGAATAGAAGGAGCAGGATAAAAGGAGTAGAAGGCAGCATTGATAATGAGTTGTCGATTAGAAAATAGGGAAAAGAAAAACACTAATAAAAGCAGATGAGAGGAATACGAAACAAACCTCTGGCGGTCTCGAGGCAATGAGTTCGAGATCCATCCATAACACCTAGTGAAAAAAAACTAACGGCTTTCAAACCGCTTGCTAATACATTCGAGAGCCTACCAAAGTACCATTGCTGCAAAAATTTAAGACACTGATACTGCAAAATAGGAAAAGGCTTAGAATATATACATGACCATTTCCTCTTTCTCTCCATTTTAGCACGTTTTACATCACACACTATAGAGCTAAACCATCCATGAACATTGCCCGTTTTACCGAGATGTAAATCGAAAAAAAGATGATATTCGTAGTAGGTGTTTCAAAGTATCATGTGGATGCCATAAGAACCATCAACCTTGGTCTTATTCGAAATCCCAAAATAATTATTGATTACGCGTAACTTGGGGAGAGTAGGAGACTGCGATCAAAATTTTATTGAACTGCTTACCGAGCATTAAGGGTTAAGTATCCTTAGGCCTGTTCTGCAAAAGAATCTCAGGATATTAAATTGTTTCTGTTTTAACAGATCCCCATGTTGTAAAAGATACTTGCTCAACTGCATAAATTTTCTTTGACAGTACCTGAGGCATCCCAATGCTTCAGAATATATTACGGATTTTATTCACTATAACTACAAAATCTGTGCTTCTCACAACACATTATCTATTAAGGTACTTTTTCAACTTCACATGGCGTCTGAAAAAGCCAGTGGGAGTTTGTCAATTATTTTTTCTTAGACACATTAGAAATTTAAAACGATATTTTCTTAATTCCTAATTGATCCTTGTTCACACTCCCCCGGGGGCAAATGATAGTCTTTTTGGAACCTACTATTCCATTTAGACTGGTGTCTTGCGGGGTAAAAGGGAGCCCAGGCCCCTCAAAGGCTAGTAGGAGTCACCTGGACAATCCACATATTTCCACGGGAATCAGTACGCTCGCAGAGTTCACTATTTGTCCTCTTTAGGCAAAGATGTTCTCTGACTGGTTATTGAGGTTGGCCCCTATATGGGAGTATCGTGATGGTTGTGGTTTCGGACCTTCGTGAGAGTTTGTGGGTCGAATCATTCACATTAACACAATAAATGGTTCAGATCCAGTGAGTATGAATGCTGTCGTGTTCTTGATTAAAAAGAGCTTCATGCGTTCTGGACCAGGAGGAAATTCCTAATTGATCCTTGTTCACATCCCCCCAGGGGCATATAAATATGGTCTTTATAGAATTCCACTATCTAGACACAGTGCAACTGGGGGTATAAAGGGAGCCTAGTCCCCTGAAGACAGGCAGGGAGTCACCTGGAAGCTCCACTTTATTTTCACGGGGATCAGTGAACCCGCAGAGTTCATTATTTGTCTCTTTAGACATTTAATAGTTCTCTGACTGATGATTGAGGTTGGCCCCTAAATGGGAGTAACGTGGTGGTTGTGGTTTCGCGGCCCTATAACAGTATAATGGTTATTATGGTGGCCAGGATCATCTCACTGATAATGACACGCAAAGTGAATGATCCAGTCCAGTGAGCATGCTAGGCATGTGTTCTGGACAGGAGTTGAAAGTCTCCAACTGTTTAGCAAGGTGTGATGGTTTGCAGCCCTGCCCTGGAATCAATAAAGTTGCAACTAGGTGGTTCTGTTGCTTAGAATTATGTCTTCGGCTTCCTAGGACGCTGTATGACGTTCCAAATTATACAATAGTGGTTTGTCCACAATTTGATTAAGGCTACATAGCCAGGTGCGGATGTAAAACGAATCACACTCTGATCCTTGTTCACAATGAGTATACCTGCTTCACTTTTAGCCAGCCTTTTCGTTGCCTTCCCAAATTAGCCCAGGGTCAAACTTTTTGAGCTAAGGACGACCAAAACCTACTTGTAAAAATTATTATTACACCACAAAAAAAGGTGGTAACAACGAATCCCAAATAGCAGTACTAACAACAACTTGCTTTATTCTCGTGACTTTTATTCATTATACTTTTAAAGAAATTAACACTTTTAAAGTACTGCATTTAAAACAAGTTTACTGTTTTATGTGTGTTAGTGAGTACTTACGAGGATAATAACAACTAGTAATACTAAATGTACAACCAACTAAGTTTTCGTTTCGTTTTTTTTTTCACCCATTCATTTATAGTTGCTTAAATAGAAAAAAAAATGAACAGGAAATTCGAAAGAACACTGAACATGGGAAACACTTCAATAAAAAGTAACTAGAACGAACTTTAAACCATGTGTTGAATGAGTTATACATTTAACACATGTACTTCTAACTACAACAAGTATGAACATTTTGTAATCTCATAAATTGTATTAAAATTTGTTATTATACAAGTATATTTCATATATAAATGTACTAGAAATAAGTTATGTAAAGCATAAAGCTTTGAAAGTATACAATCTAATGAAAGATAATGAATGAATGTTGTGAAAGGTTATTAAATAAGAGTATGTGACAATTAATAAAATCATAACATAATAATTCAATATTATTTATGTATGTGATAATAATAATTGTTATTGTACTTTCTTTAACCTTTTTTTAATTATTTACAGATTTATTATTATTCTTTATTATTTTATTTATTCTAAAATCAATTGAAATATAGTCTTTTGTGTAGGATCGTAAATTATTAAAAGTTTAAATTTTTGCGTTTGAATATTGATTTCTAAAAATAAAAGTTTATTTACTTTTGTTTGCTATCATATCAACATCATCGCTGGCTGTAAGATTTTGTTCACAGAAAGTCAAAAGTATAAACTTATCTTGCCTGAAAAAAGCCTTCGCCTCAATAAATAAAATTTTGTACAAATTTTAAAAAAATATTCCAACATTCCAATATTCCAATATTAAACATCAAATTGTTGGACAAAACTTTGAATTTCCCCTCAAGCATTCGTCCGCAATGATATCAATATTTTCCTCATTTCACTGTTGATTTTGTAAAAAATTAGGAAATGTTTCTGGCAACAATTTATTTTCAACTGCATAATAAAATGAACTGCAAATCTTCGTGCGGAATTGTAAAATACAGCTAACAATGTTGCGTACTTAAAGGCGAGAAAAACGACAATTTTCTTCTACATTATAATAATGGCATCACTTATCAGAGAGCCAAATTTTTTACACGGAATAAAAAAAGTTGCTAAACACTTTGCGCAAATTTTAACCGACCACTAAGCTTTTGTGAAACGTTTACAAAATCTCTTAATTTTTACCGAAACTTTACTTAAAGTTGTAGTAGAAAGAATGAATGTGATTTATAATTAAATAAACTTAGAGCAATAACAATTTATATCAGTATCAGGGATGAAATTTTTATTTCGAATTTTATCGGCGAAAAATTACTGTCAGGTAGGATTCGTTTACTTTATGTAAGTACTCTTCGTTTGGGACACGGGTGTTTTTGAACCCCGATAAAAATTACACAACAGTTAACTTTTAAACTAACGGTGTAATCTACTCACCTATTTAGAGTATACTGTTTAATAATATCTTTCTTCAACGTGTTGCTCTTTTCATCATTAAGAAAGAATGCGGTATACCTTTATCAATGACTTGTCTGAATTTATGATTGATTTTCTGTCTAGATTAAATTTAGTAGCGTCATTCAAGCGTCAATCTATTTATAACGATATACTGTCCCAATATACCGTCCCAGTATACTGTCCCAATATACTGCCCCAGTATACTGTCTAAATATACTGCTCCAGTATACTGTCCCAATATACTGTCCCAGTATACTGTCCCAATATACTGCCCCAGTATACTGCCCCAGTATACTGTTTCAATATACTGCCCCAGTATACTGTCCCAATATACCGACCCAGTATACTGTCCCAATATATCGTCCCAGTATACTGTCCCAATATAATTCACCATTATACTGTCCCAGTATACTGTCCCAATATACTGCCCCAGTATACTGCCACAATATACTGTCCCAGTATACTGTCCCAAATACTGCCCCAGTATACTGTCCCAATATACCGCCCCAGTATACTGTCCCAATATACTGCCCCAGTACACTGTCCCAATATACTGCCCCAGTATGCTGTCCCAATATACTGCCACAGTATACTGTCCCAATATACCGTCCCAGTATACTGTCCCAGTATACTGTCCCAATATGCCGTCCCAATGTACTGTCCCAGTATACTGTCCCAATATACCATCCCAGTATACTGTCCCAATACAATACAATACTGTCCCAATATACTGCCCCAGTATACTGTCCCAATATACCGTCCCTGTATACTGTCCCAATATACTGCCCCAGTATACTGCCCCAATATACTGTCCCAATATACTGTCCCAATATACCGTCCCAGTATACTGTCCCAATAAACCGTCCCAGTATACTGTCCCAATATACTTCACCAGCATACTGTCCCAATATACTGCCCCAGTATACTGTCCCACTATACTGCCCCAGTATACAATCCCAATATACTGCCCCAGTATACTGCTCCAATATACTGCCCCAGTATACTGCCCCAATATACTGCCCCAGTATACTGTCCCAATATACTGCCCCAATATACTGTCCCAGTATACTCTAAGAAATCACTGAAGGAAGATATTATCAAACGAAAGTGGGAAAGTTTTAATTTATAATCAGGCGCAGAAATTAGAGTGCTATCCGCAAGAGTTTGGCCTGCATTGAGGAATAAAAGTAACGAGACCAGCATACCCTTCGTTCTCTAGCCAATTGTATCATTAAAAATGTATTTGTTATTACTTTTATTTGGGTACGGTTTTCCGTCGACCCTCGTCAAATTTGGTTTGTGAACAAACCGGTTTCGGCTGTTTGCCATCTTCAGTGTTCTTTTCGTACTTCTTTTGTTATTGTATTTTGGGCATAACGGGTTGTCGCTTAATGGAGTGAAACAAATCTACAACAAGTCCTACAGACTCCATTAAATCCAGAAAAATGCATCGTTTGGTGCAATTTTCACCTTTGAACCTTTTTTTCTTTAAAAATGAAGCCGCAGTTAACGTTAGGGTTATTGGGTATCGTTATTCCAGCATAAGCCATGAATGTTTCTTTAAAAATATGAATAAAATTGATCCAGGCGAATATGGGTTTAACAAGATGGTGCTACAGGCTAAACAGTTATAACAGCTATTGTCCTACGGTGAAAAATAATTTAAAACTTTGAAACTACGGCGAATTGACTTAATGTCTTAATGTCGAATGGCAATTTTATTAGAGTACAATCCACGTTGCAACTGCAAAGCAGAATGCAACACGAACCTTCTTTTCGACCACCGAAAAATAAAACTTCTTTGGAAAAACTACATTTTTTTCAATTTCATGTCACAAAGCAATGAGACATTTTTCAAATAATTTTTTGCAAACAGAAACAACTGAAACATATTATATTTTATATCAATTGTTTTGCTTGTATTTTACTGTACGATGAAATGTGTGAATTCATAAGATACAAATAAAAGTGTTAATGTTCTTCATTCTCTTCTTTTTTCTTTCATTTTATGAAATGAATATTAAAGCATTTCACTTAATACCTGCTCATACTCGCAGACACTCGTTCGTTTCTATTTCATATATCGCGGTTTAAATGTTTAAATATTTTCTTCTCTTCATGTTGCATTAAATATTCATGTGACAGCACTACTCTACACGTCATCTGCGGGAGAAAGTTTGTAGCGGTTTCAAATTCATTATTCTTCTAGTTAAGAGTTTGTTTGCCAGGATGGCAGGATGACTGTAAGATTGGATGGTTGGATGGCACAATATGTTTTATGTGTGATATGATACTAAAAGTGTTTATAAGCCCTTTATTCAGATGAAAATGTATACATGTGCAGACGGACTTTTTATTTTTTGCTGATAAAAATGTAAAAACATAAAACTGGATTTAAGGGATATAAAAACTTATAGTTATTTTACATAAATACGAACAAACACAAATGAATTTTTGCATAAAATGAATAGAAATATAAAATAAAAATTGAGGCATTAAACGAAAAGTACAATTCAATATTTGTGGATGGCCATGTCTGAAAAAACGGTTATTGCTTCTACGAGGGTTTAAGGCAAGCAAATGTCTTTACCTTGTAGTTTCCAAAATATATGAAAAGCACACTAAGTTATTAGAAGCAATCGCTGATGAAATTTTATCGGAAAAATAAACTTCTTAAAAGAATTTACGTCAGAAGCTTCAAGTCATAGTAAAGCGTTAAGGGATGGTCTGAATTTATATATTTCGTTCATTATTTTATTTTAATAAACAAAGCAATCAATTCGACTTATTTCCTCTTGTTCAGACTTGTTTCAAGGCACACCTAGTAGGTTCTGTCTCTAATGTCAGGCGAAACGATGAAAATTCTTTAAAATTACGCTTTATTCCAGGGTGAAGCAGCATTTTTCGGAAGGTATTTATGACTTTGAACTGCAGACTGAGGGTGGATGCTGACCTATTAATAAAATAATTTACATCTAGATTTTCTTCTACTTCTAGATTTACATCTAAAGCTATTGGAAGTTTGTTTTTCAATTGTGGCAACACCAACAACATGATAGATGTGACATTTAGTTTTTTTTTTTATATATTCGTAGTTACTACAATGAACTCACTTTCGCACGAAAATCGCATTAAAATAAATAAAATGCACTATGAAAATGTTAGTTTTGTTAAAGTTACATTTCGTTAAATTTGTGATATTTTCGGACAACATAATCGTCTTTCTGAGATGACTATTAAGAATTTGGTAATTAAATATGAATCGACAGGCTCGATACAAAATTTGCGAACATCAATGCATGTTCGACCGGGTCGTTCAACTGAAAATTTAGTAGCCGTGAGCCACAGTGTTAAAGCAGATCAAAATTTTTCAATTCCTCGATTGCCGTAGATTTGCTCAATTTATTCAGGAACAATCGGTTAGATTTTTTGAAAAAATCATTTTTTCAGACGAAGCCCATTTTCAATTGTCAGGGTATGTTAACAAGCAAAATTGCCGCCTTTGGGCTTTTGAAAATCCAAAAGCGATTATTGAGAAGCCTTAGCATGCTTAACTTGTCACTATATGGTGCGCTATGTTGTCTGGAGGCGTGATTGGGCCGTTTTCTTTCGTTGAGGCCGGAAATGCGATAACGACACGTGGTTTCAACAGGACGGTGCCACATGTCACGCAATTAATGAAGCGATTAAGTTATTGCAAACCAAATTTCGCTATCGCATAATTTCACGACAACCAGCAGTTAAGTGGCCAGCCACATCGTGCGATTTAGCACGACTGGATAATTTTTTGTGGGGCTATTTTAAGGAAAGAATCTTTACGGAGCCAATCGAATCGATGTCAGCCTTAAAACTTAAAATCCATGATCTGATTAATGAAATAGGATCGCCATTTTATCAAAAAGTGATTAAAACCTTTGATGAAAAAATCGACATCTGTCAGCATGGTCGTGGTGGACATTTGTCAGATACCATTTTTCATTTATCATCTTAATCTAAACTTGTTGTTTTATTTTGTTTTAGAAAACAAACTTTAAACTTCTTGTTGAAAAACCCTTTAAATTATTACCGAAGTCATAAAAAGTCAGCCCTTTAGTTTGGCACCGAAACAGGGAGTAGGATCTTGTAAGATCGAGATCAACCCCGTCGTGCAAAAAACACGACAATAAGAAGTTTTTTTCAAATATAGTCACTTCAACGAATAGCTAGACTCAAGCGTAGAGCAATAGAAATGAAAAAAGAAACTCGATACATTAATCAGCAACGGCACTTTCCCGAAACCTACAAGTTGGTCCAAATGAGTAAGAGAAGCAGAATTGAATCGAACTAGAGCCTCGCAACAGTTATATTTCATAAATCTGAAAAGATGGCAACAGACAACTATATTTAGGCAGAATAGACCAAGATACTTAGACAGCAGCAAATATCGCGTTTGGAGCTTCCGCGTAAGTTAGCAATTAAGTGACGATCATGTGCAATAGAATATTAATGTTTCGTGGCCGGTCTCTGAGATAAAGATAAAAGTTCACAGTTAAGAGTTGCTCACACAATACAATTGTCTAGAGGAAGAAACTGCTATTAGTTGGTGAGGGGTTTGATGTGATATATACGGGTTTATATCTTGGTCAAGCTATTGCGTATCATTGAAAAAATAGCACAGATTTTATTGCTTGAAATTTTTTAGATTTTTAGTTTTTTTATCAAATCAGTGAAGTTTCGAACTAGAAGGACCAGAACTCGTAAAAGCAAAACAAGTGCTTAAAACTATAAAAGCAGTATATTTACAGCATAACATAGATCTACTACTTACGGCATGGGGATGGCACAAACCACGAGTGACTGCAATGCAGATTACCCCACAAACTGAGAATTAATATAAAAATTGATTTGTTCTGTAAACAAATGATTGACGTAGTTGTACTGTAAAGGATGTTGAAAGATTATGATGGTTCCCTATAGCCCTTTCTATATTTTAATAGCTGTATAGGGTGTCAGCTAGTGGTTTAGGCGTTCAAAAGAACTGCCAGAAGATAGAAACTAACAAATGAAACAAGGCAAGTACTGCCAGCTAAAGTTATCAGATATTAGTCTTCTCTTTATTTAATTTACTATGGCTTATATACTACTTATGCAAATCTAACTTATAATCTAGACTTGAGTGATTTCTAATTCCACTCAATTTGTAATGTGAACATGAATTTGAATTTGAATATGAATTTGAATATGAACAAATAGTATCGGTAACATGCAAGCGGTCAACAACACAACACATGTCAATAACATTGTATTTGATATCCCAAATGTGTCAGCATATTTACAACTGGGCTATTGTAACACTCTACATGAGTTGTGTTGGCTTGCATACACTATACATGCCGTATGACTACTGGATGCACTACAGTACTTCAGATTTCACTTCAGATAAAATGAACATTAAAGACAATCAGCGCCATTTTGCTAACTTGTTCCATGATAGCCACCACTTAAGGCCACAAACCACTTAAGGCCCTTCTTCGAGGGCCGAAAACAAAAGAAGGACGGCGCTCTGTACAGCCCTTCTGGCTCTTCTTTAAATAAAATTAGATTCTGTAAAGCGAAACTATAACACGATAGATTCGAGCGGATAATGAAGTGGTATGGTGCCCCTGTAGGCTAGTAGGTAGTGTACTTACTTGTAAGGTGGGGGGTTGTGGGTTCGATTCCCAACGAAGACCTTGGATTTTTTCACTACAAAAATAAAAATTGACTATCGGTGGGGCTGCTCAGCGATGAAGGTATAGTCATTGGTCGCTGTGCTGTCTTATATACGGCAGTTAATTTCCGACTATCCTTCTACTTTCACCACCTGTTTCATCTCTTTTCTATCCTTTTCCTAAAGAATGTAGCACGGTACTTGACTAAAAAGGCATTGTTGCCTGAAGTGCTACTTCTCTTTAAAAAAAAATGGTGCTCGAATGGTGGATAGGACTAGGGTCACGCTTAGGCGTAATATTTAGCTGAAAGATCGACATTATAACATCTTATTAGATTACAAAGTTTTTTTTATGTAAATACGTGAGTTATTACTTTCAAACTCATCAGGCATTGGAGACAAAGCGCGGGATTGAAATTTTGATCTGAGATATCGCCTCTACAACATGATCTAGAATGATATTCTAGTAATCTGGGATATCTTGTATGACATCACCGCTTATATCAATGACATCCCAAAGGCTTTCCTCCTTTTAAGTTTAATTTATTCGTAGACGATTTTTCTTTGAATTGATACACCTTTTCTATTCTTCTGAATAACGGGGATGTTTTTCTGGGGCCTTTTTATATACAGGTTACACTTTTTCCATTTGTTTTACTTGTGTTAATATTTTTGTGCTATATGAGAAGAGCGCAAAAATAATTCCTTGTTTCTGTAGTGGTTGTCTTAGCTGTTTTATCATTATTTTGGCCCCTTTTAATTTTTGTTATTTTCACCGAATCATAATCTTCCCATGGATAATTCATCTAAACCATCTGTAACATTAATTTTGTATGTGCTTGGATTTTGCGACGGGATTAAAATTACTTTTATTTGGGTACGGTTTTCCGTCGACAATATTCAACAACAAATGTACACCAGAACATATGAAAACAACGGATAAACTGCTTCATACACAGCACAAGGGAAGGAGACTAAATGTATTGGAGAACATGGGAATATACAAACGGGGAACATTTGATGGACGAATAATAGATGAACGGATGAACACTGCTTCGGACACAATATTTTAACCATTGCAACATTTTTACAGGAGAACGAACATTACACCAACACAAAAACGTTACGCAGGTGCACGGGACCAGGGCAATAAAGAACATCATAAGCGTACAATTACAGATTATTATGTCACATGAGGAGAGGAGAGGGGAAAAAATCAATAGGTTCACACATAAACAAAAACGGACAACAAACATGATCGTAGGGGGATTTGGTTAGGAGAAAGGACGAATGAAAAAGGGAGCGACAAATTAGGTAAAAAGAGACAAACGAAAAAACAGAGAGATGCAGGTAAAAAAAGACAGAAAGTGACGAATGCAATAACACGAAGGGAGACACGAACTATATAAACACAACTGACAATAGAACGCAACTAGTACGAAAAGAACACTGAAGATGGCAAACAGCCGAAACCGGTTTGTTCACAAACCAAATTTGCTGAGGGTCGACGGAAAACCGTACCCAAATAAAACTAATTTTGGTCTTGCCATTACCTGCTAAGGCGGTATTTCTATTAGGATGCTTTGGTGCTTTCTTCTTAAGACGTTTTCTCGCATGGAAAAATGTACGATTTGAATTCTTATGTTATTTGCTTCCCCCGGGGACACGTTGATATGTTTTAATGGAATCTCACCGTCATTACATGTGTTGCCGGGGGAAAAAAGGGAGCCCAGTCCCCTGAAGGGGGTCAACTGGAAAATCTACGTGATTTCCACGTTAATCAGTAAGCTCCATAGTTCAGTTTTTTGGTTTTTAGCCTTTTAGCTGTTCTCTGCCTGATTATTGAGGATGGCCGTTCGGGAGTATCGTGGTAGATGTGGTTTCGTGGTTCTCATTAATTTGATTAAGGGGCCGGGATCATCGTACCTTTACTGAAAGCATTGGTTGAATGATCCGGATCCAGTGAGCATGTTTATCAAGTTTTCTGGACCAGGAGTTGGATAATCTCTAACTCTTCAGCAAGGAGTGGGGGTTGGCGGCCCTGCTTCGAAACCTTCGAAATTGCAACTAGGAATGAGCTGTTGCTAGAAATTAGTTTTCGACTCCCAAGGACGGGGCCATGTGCCATCGCCAAAAAATAGTTTAACCACCGTCGAGTTATGACATACTTACGCTAGGTACCGACGTAAATCTTACCGCGCATGTCATTTGCTATTTTGGTCTCTTTCTTTACTATGTTGAAGATCTAAGTAAACTACTGCTAGTTCCTATGATTATTCTGTTTGCGGGAAACTTAACTTTTAACAGAGGGCGATGTATATCGTTCAGGGATCAGCTAGGCTATCAAATAAGGGCACCATTTTGAAAGATGTAATATGCGGTTAATATTCGAATCCAAATCGACAGTAAGTCCATGAACAAATCGATCTGAAACAGCTAAGATAGCATCAAAGTGATAGATAAGCATGTGAAATGCAGGTATCTCCAAGCAACACAAAATATGGAATCAATTCGTGGGACAGTTGTATTGGCTGGTAACTGCGGCAATGCTTTGCATATCAAATGCTGAGGGTGTAAATTGTTATCCAAGTTCGAATAATATTAATTAAAATTTCTGATTTTGAAAAACAAAAAATTTTACTTCCAAGCAAAACTCATTAATCATTCCCAAGTACTAAGAGATCTGCAAAGGTCATACAAAATAATTGACATTTTTAAAGAATTCTACACATTTACTTTTACGCAACGAAAAATATAAATTTGAAGTTATTGTAGGTAGTAAAATATGAACGAGAGTAATATCCATAATATCAAACAAGGTTTAACCTCATGTCATACATCATTTTCAATAAGAGTTTTTTATGGGGCAAACATTTAATCAGGAAGAGAAAATAACTTTTAATGAAGTTTTAATCCTTTTTTTTTCTTTGTTTTGCCTTCATGACAATAGATTGTCAAAGGAAAGAAAAACTTTTATACAAAAATTAAATTTTTAAATCTAAAAGTGTTATTTTCTCACCAGGTTAAAACTAGTACATGAAAAGGAAAACAATTTTACGATAGCATTGAATAAGACATTTATTAACAAATAGCAAAATAAGAAAAATATAGATTAAATAATTAGCGAAATATTTTTTCTGTTAAAATTACATTTTCACTTTGGTTCTCTTTTTATTTTTCAACCAACAAATGTTATTGCTTTATTACTTTTCGTCAATTTAACAATTCTAGAGGCTAAAGATATTATTCCTGCCATAAAAGTTCCAATCATTTCAGTGTCACCGTTTTCTGAAAAAAACAGTCATTTGTAGAGTAAGGCAAAATAAACAAAATTGCCGATACTTTTGAATACACATGGTGTATGTATTAAACAGCGTTGCCATTGACTATTTTTGAGAAATACTATCAGAATTCCTTTAAACTGTTTAACTTTTTACAATAGAATATTTAATACAAATTTATACTTAGTTTTTGAACAGATTTAATTTAATTAAAATTAGATTTAGTGTTTAAAAAAGAATTTTCTTTCAATTTAGTACCTAAAAAATAAAGGGTGTCCTATTTTGCTTTGCCGCCATTTTGGTAAACATTAGTGTTGACAGTTCATATTTAGCAGTCATGAAGTAGACAAATGGCAAATTTATTATGGAAAAATATTCGATAAACCAACATGTTTTAATCGTTAAAACATTTTATCAAAAATCAATCATCGCTTACTGTGACGATGAGAAAGTTACATGAAATTTTTGGATGAATCAGCATGCCAACAAAACGCACTATTTATCGTGTAGTGAATGATTTCGAAAAAAGAGAGTCTTTAAAGGGCCTATCACATGAGACAGGTAAGTGTTCAAAACAATCCATCAACCTCAGGAGCTTGATCTTCAAAGAACAACTTTGGACCTACTTTTGCATAAGTTGACACAAGACCTTCTTCCACAAGACCATTTACGCCGCAGTATATCTGCCAATAGGATGTTACAACTCGCCCAAGACAACGCGAATGACAGAAGTTTGCATTATCTTGACATCACTATAACACGAGGAACTGACTATTTAACATTTGACATCTATAGAAAACCAACTACGACGGACACTACCATCCACAACACCTCGAACCACCCTACCCTACATAAACCAGCAGCGTTTAGACATATGATACACACACTTAAGATAATCCCACTTACTTCAGATAAGTACAACAAAGAACTCAGCACAATTTACGCCATGGCTATAAATAACGCTACAAGGCCACTACCATCGATAAACTTCCTAGACAATACAACACTAAAAACAGAAATAAAGAAGACAAAGATACAGCACGATGGCACACCTTTACTTACACAGGACCAAAAATATACAGACTAACTAAACTTTTTCACAAAGAAGGAATACTCACAGCATTAAAAACTGGCAACACTCTGAGACATAATCTCAGCGGGGTATACAGACTTACTTGTACCTGCAAACAAACTTATATGGGGTAAACTGTAAGAACCCTAAAAACAAGGTTTACAGAACACATACGCCCATTCAAACGGAAAAGAGAAGATTCAAACTTTGCATTACACCTTGACACTCACGGACACACACCAAGGGAAATAGGTAAAGACACTACTTCATCCTAGCAAAAAAGGACGAAGACTAGACATTCTTGAAAAAATGGAAATCTACAAAATAAAAACTTTCAACAGTGACACTATAAATGAACAGGTAAACACGACCTCACACCATTTCACACCATTAAAACTACTCATGCAAACGGGCAAACGAAAGACACCCTCAGACGGACACACGTACTTAGATAATAATAAAAGACGGAGGTATCGATAAATTCACTTTGCATACAAATGCCAGGTGGCTGGCATTCTGCTTACCTGAATAGATACGAACTTAACAACAGAACTGCCTGAACGCCAACACTGACGCACCAGTACAAACTAAAACGCGGTTTGAGAATAATGCATTTGCATCGAAAGCGCTCGTCTTTGACTTCAAACCAGCCAAATAGGACAGGAAACGGCATAACGGTAACTGTGAATGGCGAACGATATCGAAATATTCTGCGAGATTCGCCAAATGTTTAATTGTGAATTTGTATGAGGAAGTACTTCGTCGAGAAAATCGCTTGCCGACTCCGTTTATACTTTGATAATGCCAATGACGGTACATCTACAGTTATAGTTGGTGTAGATACAATCATAGACAACGTGGTAATGGTCGTCATGTTCACAGATGAACAAGACGGCACCTTGATGTTTGTCGTATATTGATTGATCCACAATTATATCTACTAATTGTGGATCTAGTTGTTTTTCATAAACATCGTGGAGTATTCTCCTTCTAGGATTTTTTTCCGAAAATCCTCCAATGAAACACTCTTTAATTCCATCTTGGACAATTTTTACATGTTTAATGTATTCACTATTCCTTGATTGAAAACTTTTTAACGCCACAACTACATGCTTTGGGCTTGATTAACATGTGATATCAATAAAATGGTGCCACATAGCATACAGCCAGGATTAAAAGGGAATTAGTGCGAGACCTCAATCTCCAACAAATATTTCAAGAAATCGCAATGTTGATTTGACTGCTCCGGACTTCTTTTTGTGGGGACATCTGAAAAGCAAGGTTTATGCAAACAAACCAGGAACGAACAACTCAAACAAAATATTCGCGATGGAATTAATGAAATAGTGCATGAAATGTGTGAGAATATAACGAAAAATATGCTCAAGAGGGCTCGCATTTTTTAAGGCTAACAGAGGGGGACATTTATCTGATATTGTATTCCAGACAATTATGTATGGACGGCATTAAATAAAACATTTATCAATATACGATCCATTCTCTTTCTTTTAATCAAACATTGAAAACAAACAAAGTAGCATACCTTGACGGCGGATACCCTGTTCTACCAAACAACAGCGCCGTTTAATAAAAAATAATTTATTTTTATTTTTGTTTTGAAACAGCACTCAGAGGATGACCCCTATACATGCAATGCATTGTGCCAGGACTAGGAAATCAGGTTATGGGGGGAGGAGAAAAGAGGGAGTAGTGTTTGTAGACATTCAATTTGAACTTTTCTACATTGAAAGTGACGGGAAAGAACTTTGGAGGGAGTTTACTCCACATGTGGACTGTTCTGCTAAAAAACGAATTTTCCCTGTAATGTGTAGTGTGATTCACTGGCCAATCAATCGCAAATGGATGTGTTCTCAACAAAAATCGAGTTAAACACTAAAACGTGCGAGTTTCGGGAACAAGCTGCCTAATTTCGTTAAAACACTTTACCATTGTAGTAACGATAAAACAGTGAATCAATAAGAATCAATCGAGTTGAAACGCGTTCGAGCAACTCCAAAATGGACTTTTGAGCGCCGGTACATGCATGAGAGTTGTATTCCATGTTTGGACGGATATAGGTGGTATAAATAGTACGGAGATCGGGTGAAGTGAAATATCTCTTACCCGGTTTTAGAAAACCAAGGCACTTGAAAGCTTCTTTAGAAACCTGAAAAATGTGTTTAGTCCATCGAACATCACACTAAATTTTCATGCCAAGAACATCAAGAGCTTTCGATTCCGTAATACCTATATCACCCATAATAACAGATGCAGCACCATTACCGCACACAGATCTATGCGTAAGCATGCAATAGTGCGTCTTACGGACATTTAAATCAATTCTATACATACGACCCCATTCCGAGATTACTGCGAGATACCGATTGAGCGTATCGTTCATGTTCCGCCTTTTGGAACTCACCTCCAACCGGTTCGATCTATTACGAAATGAATGCGAATGACAAAGGGCGCTGTCGTTTGCAAAAGAGTATATAGTGTTGAAAGTGTGAAAAAGAAGGTCATTTAGAAAAATAAGAAATAGTGTAGGAGAAAGAACGCAGCGTTGCGGAACCCCTGAATGTGAGTTGATTATTATAAATGCCTATGCAATCATTCATTTTTTTTAAAGAGAAGTAGCACTTCAGGCAACAATGTCTTTAGGAAAGGGATAGAGAAGAGATGAAACAGGTGGTGAAAGTAGAAGGATAGTCGGAAATTAACTGCCGCATAAAGACAGCATAGCGACCAGTGACTATGCCTTCATCGCTGAGCAGCCCCACCGACAGTCAATTTTTATTTTTGTAGTGAAAAAAAAAAAACAAGGTCTTAGTTGGGAATCGAACCCACAAACCCCAAATACAAAAAATTTTAAATTTCAGATATTTTTCTAACAAGATATTTTATAAAAAAAATCAAGTTTCTGCTGTCATGAGTTCGCCTGTGCAATCAATTATGTTGTGAAATGTACAAACATTCACTTGTCCTTCTCGATGGATTTGATATTAATTCGTTCTCTAATATTGAAAAAAATGTATTGTTAATTTGCCTTAAGTAGGCATGGATTTTTTGGAACCTTCCGGATAAGTGTGGAAAAAATTATTTCTCTATAATCGAAATTCATAATTTTGCGATCGATTAAAGATATTTCGTGACATTTTTTTTGTATGTCTGGAAATAATTCTGATAACGCAACAATCGGAGCAGCATTTAGGACAGGAAAGTTGCAGCTCTCATTTACAGCATGACTTACATAGGAGAAACAAACACAATGACAGAGCTTTACTTAGGAGGGATTTTTTTTAATATCAATTAGTGTAGAGTTCGCAACCATTAGGAGCAGTAGGTAAGAAGTAGATGTTTTGAAAATTCTTTTAGAACCAACAATGCTTAATTCGCCCAACAAATAGAGGCGAAAAAAGAGACCAACAAACAGAAGTAGAAGCTAATTTTTGGGGGAAAAGCATTTTCAAATCTAATTTCCCTAGGGTTTTGCGTTCTGGTAAAAAAAATAAAGAGCTTCAGCGATTTGGCAAAACTTGTACAGGAATCCTATTAAATTTTTCTTCTTCAGAAACGCGCAAGAATCTTTCTTAATTGGCAACCTTCTGAACTTGTATTGTCCTTATAATATTGATTGTTGTAGTTGGTCGAGGCGCCATCAATTTAGCTAAATCAAGTTTGTTCTTTGTCACCGAAATGGAACCGAAAATGGAATGACGTGATAAGGTTAACATCTGCACCTGGATGTGGGCCTTAATCAGATGGTGGCCATTACCACTATGGATGACAAGCTAGTACACTACCTACTAGCCTGCAGGGGCACCTAAATTATTTATGAGGCAACATATGTCACTATAAATAGTTCACACTAGCAGCGATCATTAACAATGTATTTGCTGTAAATCAACCGAACATACAGGGTGTTGTATTTCAAGAGTGGATGTGCACAAACAAACATACATATGTAAATAAAACTAGGAATGTTCATAAGCATTCCAACCTGGACAATGCACAATGAGATGGTTGTGAGTACGAGTAAGCTTTCAAATGTATTACATGGCAAATGTGAGTACACACAACCGCACTAATACTCGCTATGTTTGCCACGTTGTAAATTCAGCCTGGGAAAATAATTTACCAAAATATTGTCAAATTATTTTTCCACATTTTAGCATAAGAATATTTAATAAGAGAAATCATTTTAAGCATTTTTTGTAAACAAACTAAAAATAAGAATTTGTATTTAAGGAGGAATATTTTCCTCAGCAATAATCAGAATAATGCAAGGAAGCGAGCAGGACTGCTAGCTCGCTAAATAAATAAAGTTTTAAGCCGAAATGCTGGTGAACTAAATAACAATTCCATTACACAGATTCGATCTGTCAGCCACGTATTTGATAAAGAATATTGCGAAGTTTAACTTCTTGCGCTATAACAAAAGAGACTTATATTTCCTTTTTACAGTTTAAGACCATATTTAAGGACCTTACAACACGCCTGTTGCATCATAGTTGCCGCATTACGCTTTTCCAACACCTTTGCTCCCCGAATCGTTTAAAGTGGCAAAAATATTTGGTATAAAATAATGTCTCTCCGGCATTATATGCCAACATTATATACGTTTATCCCTTTTCGCCTATTTTCAAGGTATATACATATATTTCTATCCATGTATGTGTATTTGTAAATATTTGTTACACAAACAAAAACAAAACACTACACGCGTGTAAACGGAAGTTGACTGAGAAAAGTATAATAAAAACAATAATAACTAACAACACAAATATCAAGTGTGAAATTCAACATGGTTTAAAGCTGTCATGTGAAAAGTTAGTGCAAAAGTAAACGGAAATGTTCGTTTGCACACATGTGTGTGTGTGTGTGTGTGTTTATGTTAGACTGTTTGCATGTGTATTTGCTTTCAACTCTTTAAAAACGTGATCATTTTGTTTACACAATTTACACTTTTATATTTATATTGACATGTTGTTTTTTGCAAGTTTGTTCGTTGGCGTATTTTAAACTATTTGATTTCGGTTGAATTTGTATGCGTTTGTGTATCTACAAACATTTTGTGTAACAGTTGTCTATTTAAAGGAGTGCGAATATTCTAGTCTTTATTTAAATATTATTCTTTTTGGTTCTACATACACATGTGTATTTATTTTTCGATAAAAATAAATAGTTGACAATCATCCTGTAGCGACGATGAATGCGTTGCATCATTTAATTTGATATTCCTTTGTGTTTTACATTTAAATTGAAGTACTGGTATATTATCAAAAATATATTGTTGGAGGCTTGCGACTATTTGGCCCCTCGTAGATAAACTACAAACTGGATGCATACATACAGCTGCGGTCAATATTGTTACGTTTATACCTTTTATAAACGTTTTGTTGTGAGTTCTTTATTGCAAAATAAATAACACCAATTTCTAGAGTTTTTAAATTAATAAAAAGTTTATTTACTTTAACTACACACAAAGTTGACACTACAGAACAATTTACTTAAGAGGCACCTCTTTTCTTCACGAGGTTTAATTTTACACTAACTAACTATCTACTCAGATGCTGCCCTTTTATATTTGTCCATTAAAAGTCTGTAAAATTTAAGAATCGTCTAATCCCTTTGTTTTTTTCTCATTTCGGAAATTATTAGTCGAGCATCTGTGTACTTTTGAGCTGCGACCACGACGATTGACTATTACCAAGCTTCTCGAAAATGGTACGTTAGGCACACAGCACTATTTTCAATTTCTGCAGATATTATTCTCATTTTTATCTAATTGACAAAATTTACTTTCGTTCGTAGGAAACCCGTTATAAACTGCTATACGATTGAGAAGAAAGAGATAAAAACAAGCAAAACGGTAAATCTGCATGATTTCTGTGATAAAAGAAGCGGGAGAGCGAAAATTGGCTTAATGAGGGTTGTTTTCTTTTTTTCTTTCTATTTATATCATCTATTATCGTTTAATTACTCCTGTTTATTATGAATAAAATAATAAAAATAAAATTTTAAAAATTTTTGGGATTTTTTGTGTTGTTTTTTTTTATAGATGCCGAAACTCAGTGTCGTGAACATGCATTCACTTCTGCTCGCCACTGTAAGTGCATTTAAAAGGATAGAACAACAAACTATATGAAAATGGATTCTTCTCTTTCCTTTCTGGATCTGACTACAAATAAACAAAGATTTCCTTCACTTTGTTAGTTAAAGATTGCCTCCGTACTTAAGATGTGCGTGATAAATCTGCCACAGAATAAAGGAGACATAAGACATAATTTTTATTTAAAATAAGAACATAGTTAACTATTAACTAAAAGCTTGGATTCATATTCTAAATGTTAGCTAGAATTGTAAGGCAATGATTTTTAGCATAATGCTCCAGCTGGCATATAATGAAGACAACATACATCCTTGTAGATTGTAGACTCTACTTCAGATTAGAATTTATTGTAAAGTTTTGTCAAGTGTCATTTGCTTAATTAAAGCACGAGAAGAATCACACAATCCGTACGAAAACAACTGATAGCTTTGTGTCATATATTCTTACATTGAAAAGAAATATAATAATGAAGACCGCCAGTAAAAAATGTTGCTGCCCCAAAAAACCAACACATACAAATGCTAATTGTAATCCCATGTGCCAAGTGGTGCAAAAAAACGTTCAATAACTTTATTAATTTTTCGACTTTTGAGCATCTCGCTCAGAGCAACATCATCCATATTTTCAGAAACAAAAATCTATATCTATCCATCAACCATAACGCTACATACGACTTCAAATTTAATATATAAGTTTCAATGATGTCATTAGTCAAATGGTATATTTATCTTACTGTAATGAGAATTTAATGGTCAGTACATATTTGTCTGACTTCATATTGTTACGGATGTGTCTTGCTTAAGTTTTAAAATAAAATATTTAAACAATAAAGCGAACTACTGGGTATGTTGTTTACGAACTGCGTGGATTGCTAAGAATATCTATGGAACAACAACAAAATTTTTAGTTACAAACTGCGTAGAAATTTTGTATACGCGAACAACAACAATTTGATATGCTGTTTACTAGCTGCGTGGCATGCAAGACAAAAACAAATTTCTGTTTACTAACTGCGTAGAAATTTTACACACGCAAGACAACAATAAACATGTGTGCTGTTAACCATCTGCGTAGTTTTCTAGGAAACCTTTTCTACAAAAGACAACAACAAATATCTTAAAATAAATTCCAAGAAGAAACTTTATCAGTATAAAAACAAAAACAAAAATACACACAGACATACTGGCGTCTATACATTGAATAAACAACATACAACAACAAAATGTAACACAAAGGGAGTAGAAGATTCTTAAATTTTCTAGATTTGTTATGGACAAATATAAAAGGGCAGCGTCTGAGTGGATAGTCAGTCACCTCGTGAAGAAAAGACGTGCCTCTTAAGTAAATTGTTCTGTAGTGTCAACTTTGTGTGTAATTAAAGTAAATAAAGCTGTTATAAATTTAAAAATTCTAAAAACTGATGTTAATTATTTCGCAATAAAGAACTCACAACAAAACGTTTATAAAAGATATAAACGTAACAATATGTATGTGGCAATTTTGTTTATTAACAATTCTGCTAAACACAATTTTGCCACAAAACGTGGGTTCTGTTTACAACAGCATTAGAGCACGATCGGTGAAAGAACAACCTATATGATGATGTAGCGACTTGCTGGAACATGTATGGGTATAGGGTAGTGATGGGCGAACTTTTTGGGTGGCGGGCCAATAAATTAAAAAAAAATCTTGCGGCGGGCCATTAAATTAAAAAAAACATAGAGGGTCATTGAATTTTTTCTGCATTTCATTAATGAAAAGGCCTGTTCACATAAATATGAGGAAGCAAACACTGCCATAATTTTCTGCGCATGAAATTCATCTTTTGGTAAGGGTTTATAGAAATTAAGCTTATTTGTATTTAAAAATAGCTGTTTTAAATTATTATTGCATTGCAATTCTATAATTTCCAATTGTAGATCAGATGGAACATTCTCAGGATTAACATTAAAACGCATTGAAAAAATATCTAAACATGGTTGGATTTTTTTCAAGTCAGTAAATCTGGCCCCAAATTCTGAATACAGTTTTAATAAAGATTTTGAAAAGACTTTTAACTTCTCTTCACTGACAGGCCTCAAAGAATTAAGTCTTGGAAAATGAGTCAAATCATTTTTTCCCAAACATTTAGAAGATATATACAATTGAGTTTTAAAAGACCTCAAACTGCCCCAAGTTTCATCTATAAATTGATTTCTTCCCTGTAACTTCTTGTTCAGTTTATTATAGTGCTCGAGTAAATCCGTGAAAAAAGCAAACTCGATGCATCAATTCTTATCCTCCAATATTTCCCACTCATCCCAAATTTCAGTTTTGGTTTTTAGAAAAACTTTAATTTCTTCGAGAAGACTCCAAACTCTTGAGAAGGCATGCCCACAACGCAGCCACCTGATCCTTGTGTAATAAAGTACATCTGAAAATTCTGCATCAACTTCCCATAAAAAGTCTTGAAACCACGGGCTCGAATGGTATTAATTAATTTTAAAATAATATTAAGTACGTGGTTAATATCCAAGGCAGCCTTGCAAAGAACATCTTGATGGATTATACAATGTAAAAAAATTGTTTCGCTTTCAGGATTCTGAGACTTGTATAAACTCCTGCAAACCCCGTATTTTTTCCCACCATGTTAGGTGCTCCATCAGTTGTTAAATTAATTAATTTGGAAATTGGCGCATTAAGATATTCCATCCCCTCTCTAAATTCATCATAAACTATTTTTCCTGTCGTCCTTCCTTTCAAAGATCTCAAACAAGCAAGTTCTTCGGTTATTAGAAAGTTTTCATCGACTCCTCCGATAAAAATTAGAAGTTGGGCTGTATCACTCCTGTCAACACTCTCGTCCATAGTGACTGAAAAATACTTAAACTTTTTAAGACGTCCATCGAGTTGATTGGTTAAATTAGAAGAAATCGCTTCAACTCTTTTTGTGACCGTTCTACGTGACAGCCCTATAGATTCGAAATCTTTTAACTTTTCTGGGCATAATACTTTTCCAATGCTAATTAACACATCCTTAATAAATTCTCCTTCAGAAAACGGTTTGTTACTTTTTGCTATTTTATAGGCAACAATGTGACCAGCTAACGTAGAGGATCGCTGGACACTTCTTTGGTTTTTAAAAAACATTTGCTGACTTTTCTCTTTCTATTTTCGATTGACATTTATGGGGGTAAAAACTTAGACTATTTTACTATTGCACTTACATTTACAATACACTTTATTATTTTAATTACACAAATAAAACTGTACGTTGGCAACTTTATAATTTTACTTCACATCACGTGAATTACACTTTTACTGATTGTTGATTAATCCATCGCTGTTGCGCATGTTGTCTTGAATATTCAGGAATCTTCTAGATCTAGATAATAGTTGTTGTTATGTTATACGTTCAGTTTTCTATATTAGTTGTTAGTGTTTTATGATGTTTATGTTTCTTCTTGGAATATTGTATCAGAAAGTTGTTGTTCTCTTGTGTGTACAATATTTAATAGAAAACAACGGAGTTCGTACTCAATACAATAGGTCTATATTAGTTGTTTTTGTTTCATGGTTTTTAAGTTTCTTCTTGGAATATTGTATAAGAAAGTTGATGTCTTGCGTGTACAATATTTCCCAGAATACTACGCAGTTTGTACACAATATAATATGAAAACATCGCATTTTTTTGCTAAAATTGTCAATGCCGGATTAAAACCTCTCGCGGGCCGGATGTGGCCCGCGGGCCGTAGTTCGCCCATCACTGGTATAGGGCATGAGCTCTTCGAATAAATGCATACACTAATTCTCGATTCCTGCTAATGACAATGAATCAATAAATCTAAACTGCCCTTCAACGTGTTATTATTATATGGCATCATTTAGAGCATATGGAAGATAGTATACTTAGCACTATAAAAATCAAGAAGTTGAATAAATTTTCAAAATAAATCACGATAACTTCATAACGTTGTTGAAGCATCATTTAGTTCATAATGGTTTGCCAGATTATGCTGAACATAAATGTCAAAAAAATCAATATAACAGTAAAACAGTACTAGCACTCGTTTCTTAAGTTCTATCGACCTTAAAAAAAATACCCATTGCATACATTTGTTAATCGATTAATTTTAAAATCAAACAGTTAAATATTCGAATACCACAAATATGAATACATTAATAGCGAATAGCGAAATGCATGTTAGCCAGCATGATTTTATAAAACATTTAAGAATTTTATCAGCCAACTTTAAATAACAACAGAATAAAATTAAAAATAATAAAATACCTTTGAGCTAGTGGCGCTATTTAGCAATGTTGTTGCATGTCACATGCTACGGTCTATTTTTCTATTTCTATTTCTTTGCGTTTTGTATTTCTTTGTTTATAATTGTACAACAATAATCTAGTAGAACAAGTATCTTATAAATGCGTACTACAACAAAAAAAAAAACAAAACAAAGTTAGGCGCATGTTTACAATAAATAAATAAACTCAACTCAACTCTACAACAAATAGACAAATAGAAATAAAACAAATTAAATAGCAGAACAAACAATTGTCAGAAATTTCAACATCAATAAATAAAAATGAAAATAAATTTATTATAAAAAATATGTTTTTTTATTTATTTTTGAATTTTCTTTTCTAAGGTACAAGAAATAGTTTTTTCAGTAGAGTTCTTTTTTATTTTCCAGATTTACGTTTTGTGTTGTTATGCCCAGTTGATCATTTTGCCATATATAGGGTGTCCACTTTGTTTACCGCCATTTTGATAAACATTACTCTTAACAGTTCATAGTTGGCAGTCGTGAAGTAGACAAATGGCAAATTTATTATAGAAAAAAAATTTTCGAAAAACCAACGTGTTTTAATCGTTAAAACATTTTATCCAAAACAATAATCGATTACTGTGACGATGAGAAAGTTACGTTAAATTTTTCGGGAGAAACAACGCGCTATTTATCGTCTAGTTAGAATGATTTCGAAGAAAAAGGGTCTGTAAGGGCCTATCACATGGGCCACAACGTACTGCAAGATCGACTGAAAACATTACCACTGCTCAAGAACGTGTTCAAAACAATCCATCAACCTCAGTTCGACACCGTGCTCAGGAGCTTGGTCTTCAAAGAATAACTATTGCCTCAATTTTCCACAAGGATTTGCATTTGTTTCCATTTTTAACGCCACAACTGCATGCTTTGGGCTTGATTAGCTTGTGGTATCGATTGTTTTAAGCACTTTCTTGAGCAGTAGTAATGTTTTCAGGCGATCTTGCAGTACATTATGGCCCATGTGATAGGCCCTTACAGACCCTTTTTCCTATTACATATAGGCCCCTATAAGCCCTCTTTTCGAAATCATTCACTACACGATAAATAGGGCGTTGTCTCTCCCAAAAATTTAACGTAACTTTCATCTCATCGTCACAGTAATCGATGATTGATTTTGATAAAATGTTTAAACGATTAAAACACGTTGGGTTATCAAACATTTTTCCCATAATAAATTAGCCACGTGTCTACTTAACAACTGCCAAATATGAACTGTCAAGACTAATGTTTACCAAAAACGGTGGCAAAACAAAGTAGTATACCTTCCCAGCGGACACCCTGTATTACGGGATCATACCTGTTAACGTAAAGTAAATATACTCTAAAAAATTATATACCAAACAGCAAAAGCTAATGTTACTGTTGCTGTTTTCCCCCGGGGGCACATAAATATTGTCTTTATAGAATTCGACTATCTAGACCTGTGCAACTGGAGGAAAAAGGGAGTCCAGTCCCCTGAAGGCAGCAGGGGTCAACTGGGAACTCCACTTTATTTCCACGGGAATCAGTAAGCCCCACAGTTCCGTTATTTGTCTCTTTAGACATTTAACTGTTCTCTGGCTGATTATTGAGGTTGGCCCCTATATGGAAGTATCGTGGTGGTTGTGGTTTTGCGGCCCCATATCAGTCTATGGTTCTATGGTGGCCGGGTTCATTTCACCTTTAATAACACCTACCTGGTGAAATGTTCCCAGATCCAGTGAGCATGCTAGACAAGTGTTCTGGTCAGGAGTTGGAAAGTCTCCAACTCTTAAGCAAGGAGTGATGATTGTCAGCCTTGCTCTGGAATCATTAAAGTTGCAACTAGGAAAAACCTGTTGCTAGAATTAGTCTTCGGCTGCCTAGGACGAGCATGACGTTCCTATTTATGCATAGTAGTTCGACCACCATCTGATTAAGGCTCCATAGCCAGGCGCAGATGTAAATCTTATCACGCAGTTACTGTTGCTGTTCCCACATTTATCAGTCTTTATGGATTACTCAACCATTTAGACCTGTGCTGCTCAGGGTATAAGGGAGCCCCGTCCCCTAAAGGCAACCAGGGTGTCAACTGGAAGCTCCACGTTGTTTCCACGGGAATCAGTAAGCCCCAGAGTTTCCGCTAATTGTCTCTTTAGACTTTTAGCTGTTCTCTGACTGAATATTGAGGTAGGCCCTTCGGGAGTATCATGTTGGTTGTGGTTTTGCGGCCCTCTCATGAATTCGATTAGGGGGGCCAGGATCATCTCGCCTTTAATAACACCAACGGGTGAATGATCCGGATCCAGTGAGCATGCTAGTCATGTGTTCTGGACCAGGAGTTGAATATTCTCCAGCTCTTCAGCAAGGAGTAGTGGTTTGCAGTCCTGCTCTAGAACCGCTGAAATTGCAACTAGGAATGATCTGTTGCTAGAATTAGTCTTCGGCTTCCTAGGACGTGCTTTTCATTCCCAGTGGTTTGACCACCATCTGATTAAAGCTTACAGCCAGGTGCAGATGTAAATCTTATCACGAAATGTTACTGTTGCTGTTATACCCGTATGTGTGGCAAACAGAATTGAACAGATTCGTATTATTAACAAGATGTGGTGTAGATAAGTGGAGTTAAAAGAAATTGTATGAGACTAAATCCTAAGAGACTCTTGAATATATAAAAACTGTAATGTTGTTAAATTACTGTGGTGACTGAATTATTTAAAGGCAAATTAGTTCAAATGTCCCAGAAACTCGATCAGCAAAACAAAAAAATATATTTTGTATTGCCATCGATATCGAAACAATAGGTCTGTCTGCGTACACATATTTTGCATCATTTTGTGCAAAATGTTGCAAAATGTTGTCTGCGTAGTCAAAATCTCTTGCAAAAAGAGAACTAAAACGCTAATTTTTTGACAGTTGAAAGTCAGAGAACTTGCAAAATGTTACTGGAGAAATTTCTGCTTGCAAGATTTTGCAACAGTTGTTTTCATATAGTGTTTTAATTAAATAATTGTTGTGAAGTGAAAATAAAAATAGAAATTTAGCAATGGCAGAGGTAAGTAGTTACAAATGAGTTTATTTTTAATGTTTATAATAAATTATAATAAACCAAACATTTTATTTCATGGTAGAAACTTTCAAATATACGGTGCGACCGTGGCGTCAGTGGATTGGAGATGGCAGAAGTGATAGAAGCAGCAGAAGTTTCAATTGTTTACACATCGATCAGCTGTTTTCTTGCAAAATTTCACTGGATACTGTCTGCGTACTTTTTCAGATTTTCTCACTCGACAGAGTAACATTGTTCTTACTCTCCCAAAAAAAATTGACTGAGTATTTGCTACTGGAAGAGTACGCAGACAGACCTAATAAGTAAGCATTAGATTATGAGGAAAGTAACGCCATAACAACAATATGTTGTTTTGACAAGATCGAAAGTTTACGTTTCATCGGATTAATAACGCCTTTGTAATCTGAATGGCTGAGCGATGTAAGGTTGCAGCATATTTCCGAAACAAGATATATTAATTAGTTCAAGTTTAGCCGGAAAATTGTTGTCATGTCAATTAATGGCTGGTGAGAATGTGTAATTTGCGGTAAGTAAACAAGATATCATGCGAGCATATCGTGAGAAAAAATTGTAGAAAATTAAAAATTTCCTCTGGGAGTAATTACTCTTTATGAAACAATTGAATTTTACAATTTAAATTTGATGAAAAAATGCACTTTGGAATTGAGAATAATTGCATGTTGTTATTGTTATTAAACAGCGAAAAACCTTTTATAGCCAAAATTATATTTTAATTGTAACTGAACAAGGCGAATATCTAAGAGTTGACTGCATTAGCTTTAGAAAAAAAATCAATTCGCTTAATTAAACAATTTAAATATTTGAAATGCATTTACTTGTTATTAATTCGCCTATTCCCTGAGAACGTTTTAAAAACGTGATCATGTATGGTTTACTTTATTATGCCAATCATATGAACACAGCCACATATTAAACAAAAAAAATTACGAAAAATGTTAAAGATAAATAATAAAAAACAAAAAAATAAAATATACAAAATACAAAATGAAAACAAAACAAAAATACTTTGTTTGACAGCTGGATGAAAAACAACCAATTTGACACTCTCGAACTGGGCACGCGTTCAACAAAAAATACAACAATAAATAACAAAATATATTTAAAAGAGCGCATTAATGTTAATACATTAATGAAGCAGAGAGAGAGAGAGAACTAGCAAACAGTATGAGAAAAAGACCAGTGATGCTGAATCTGCACAACTGGTAAATTCTTATTGGAAAATCAAACAATTTAGCAAAGCAGGAATTGAATATATTTATAAAATTTTAAAGTATGATATTTTAAATGTAATTATTTTATTAAATAATTTAATTTAATTTTTAGTCCCTTTTTTATTCATACAGTTCTTTAAACAAAATCATAGCAGATGTTGATTTTTTTTGTGTTTTTTTCTTTCTTAAATTATCCTTTTTTTATTGGAATTTTATACAATAACATCTGCATGTGCACTAGGAGGGAAAGTAGCTTGGCAAAGTATATTTGTGCTCTTTTTGATAGATTTTTAACCTAAATAAGGACAATGGTAGAGCAATTAAAAATCATTTTAATTTATTTTGCGATTTTATATTTATATTCCACATGTTCCATGTTGCAGTTATCACATGCCATCAAACTCTATTTGAAAAGTTTTAAAGAAGAAATAACGTATAATAAGATAGTAGACGCATAACATTTTAATATTCTGTTTGCTGAAAATTATTATTATTATTATTTAATAATACGATAAATGTTAATTATTCTATAGCCATTGGCATTGGCGCTTGCAATTTAAAAGAAGCAAAAAGTGTCTTTGGTGAATATAAGGTTTTATTTACACCTGAAAATACTAAATAAGCTAACAACTACGGAGTACGGAGGAATTCACTTGTGGAAAACTCGAATATTCAACAGTAACGCAATTTTATCGTGTGCTTTTCTATAATTTTGCGCTTCTTGTTACTGGTAGTCGATTTTCGGATTTAAATTTTCCCATGCTATTTTTGAACCTTCAATTGTGCGCAATTGCTATAGAAATTTGTGCAAAAGTGTAATTTGTTTTACATCCGCACCTGGCTATGTAGCCTTAATCAGATGGTGGAAAAACCACTATAGTATAATTTGGAACGTCATACATGCGTCCTAGATAGCCGAAGGTATAATTCTAAGCAACAGAACCACCTAGTTGCAACTTTAATGATTCCAGGACAGGTCTGCAAACTATCACACCTTGCTAAAGAGTTGGAGACTTTCTAACTCCTGTCCAGAACACATGTCAAGCATGCTCACTGGACTGGATCATTCACTTTGCGTGTCATTATCAGTGAAATGATCCTGGCCACCATAATTTTTATAAATCCCTTATGGAGCCGCAAAACCACAACCACCACGATACTCTCATATAGGGGCCAACCTCAATGATCAGTCAGAGAACTATTAAATGTCTAAAGTCTAAAGAGACAAATAATGAACTCTGCGGGTTCACTGATCCCCGTGGAAATAAAGTGGAGCTTCCAGTTGTCTCCCTGTCTGACTTCAGGGCACTGGGCTTCCTTTTTCCCCAGTTGCACTGAGTCTAGATAGTGGAATATTCTATAAAGACCATATTTATATGCCCCTGGGGGGAAATTAGTGCAAGAGTAAACAAGACGTTAAAGGATTTATATAAAGTTGAATAAAATGCATTTATGATATTTAATAATAACTTTTTATTATAAAGGGTCCGCCGTCTAACGTTTTTTTTTTCAACTAGTGCTTTTTTCGTGAAGAGTAACATTTAGCTCATGTTTGACTTGACATACAGTTTTTGATTCTTTCTAGCCTTACAATTGATTTTAACTCCTTTCTATAAGCAGTTTAAAAAGAAATTATTATTTTTCTTTTCCCTGTAGGTTAGTAGGTAGTGTACTAGCTTGTAAATATGGGAGTTGTGGGTTCGATTCACTACGAAGACCTTGGTTTTTTTTTCACTACAAAAATAAAAAAAATTGACTGTCGCTGGGGCTGCTCAGCGATGAAGGCATAGTCATTGGTCGCTGTGCTGTCTTATATACGGCAGTTAATTTCCGACTATCCTTCTACTTTCACCACCTGTTTCATCTATTCTCTATCCCTTTCCTAAAGAATGTAGCACGGTACTTGTTTAAATAGGCATTGTTGCCTGAAGTGCTACTTCTCTTTAAAAAAAATAAATAAACAAAACAAATATTTTATACTCCTTGCGTTTAACTTGCGATAAAACAGGTGTAAACGACGATAAATTTTAATAAATTTCAAAACTAAATTTTTTCACCCATTTTTCAACTGTATGACACCGAAACAAACTAACTAACTAACTAATCAGTGATGCAACTCCATACATCATTTTGCAGAAAGTAAAGTGGTGGCTCTAGATATTTCCAAGACGTTTGAGAGAATGTGGCATGATGCTCTTCTTCACTTGTTGCTTTTGATGTCGGTGATAATTGTTCCAAATTTATATCGAGAGTTTTCTAGAAGCGCACTAGATGGGATTTCATTAGACGAATTAAATATTAATTCAGGGATACCGCAAGGTTCCTATTTTAAATGACCTTCTTTGTCAAACTTTCAAATCTATATACTCTTTCGCAGATAACAGGACCTAATGTCATTCGCACTCATTTAGCAATAGACCAAACCAGTTGAAGGTGAGTTCCAAAAGGCAGAACATCAATTATACGTTGAATCAGGATCTCGCAACAATCTCAGAATGGGATCGTGTGAATAGAGTCGATTTGATTGCCTATAAGATACAATGTTGTATGCTTATGCACAGATCTGCGTTCGAAAATGATGCTGCATCTGTTGCTATGGGTGGTATAAATATTACGAAATCGGAAGCTCTTGATGTTCTTGGTAATGAAAATTCAGTATGATGTTCGTTGGACTAAGCCTCGGTTTTCTAAAAAGATACTTCACTCTAACCGATCTTCGTACTATTTATGTCATCTCGATCCGTCCAAAACGTGAAATGCAACTCATGTATGAGCCAGTGCCCATATATCTTTTTTTGGCGTCTATTTTCGAGTTGCTCGACCGCATACAGGAGAAAACTAAGATGTTCATTGGGGACGTTAGGGTGTCTAACTCTATTGATTCTCTAGAGCATCGACGTAATGTGGTATGTATTTCACTGTTTTATCATTACTACAATAGTAAGTGTTTTAATGTAATTAGGGGACTTGCTCCCGTTATTCGCACGTTTTTGCGTTGAACGCGATTTTCATTGAGAACGCATCGATTTGTGGTTGATTGACCAATGAATTGCCCTGCGCTTTACAGTGAAAATTTTTTTTTAGCAGAACAATCCGTATGGGAAACAAACTCCATGCAGAGATCTTTCCTGTCACTTTCAAGGTAAAGTTCAAATCGAATGTCTACAAACACTAATCCCTCTTTTCTCCTTCCCAGAAACTAATTTTCTAGTTCTGATACAATGCATTACATGTGTGGAGGTCATCTCCTGAGTGCTGGTCCAAAAAAAAAAATGTAGTCATGTCAAAAACTAAAGCAAAAATAAAATTTGAAGATCTTACGCGCCAACACATCAAACAAGCTTCAAATTTCTACAGTGTAGGTAGTGAAAATTAAAAGTATATTTTTGATTTTTACTTTTATCTTTTCTAATACAGTTAAAGGAAATAGAGATTAGTGGAAGCAATTTTATATTTTATCTTAGGTGCCCCTGTAGGCTAGTAGATACTGTGCTAGCTTACATGACCGGGGGTTGTGGGTTCGATGCCCAACAAAGACCTTGGTTTTTTTTTACTACAAATAAAAATTAACTGTCGGTGGAGCTGCTCAGTGATGAAGGCATAGTCACTGGTCACTGTACTGTCTTATACCACAGTTAATTTCCGTAACCATCGTTCTACTTTCACCACCTGACGCATCTCTTCTCTATCCCTTTCCTAAAGAATGTAGCACGGTACTTGACTAAATAGATAGGCATTATTGCCTGAAATGCTACTTCTCTTTTATAAAAAGAAAATCTTGCTGCTTAGCACGTTTTAAAGTACTTAAAATTTTACACTTCTTATTTTTTAGCATCAAACAATGCTTATAGATATATAAACATGTGAATTTACTAGTATGCTAGTCAAGTTATAATAATATTTAAAATAATCACATAAACTACTATTTCTCTAAAAATCGTAAAACAATACAAAATATTCCCAAAAACCATCTAAGCAACATTTTGGAGGTAAATTTCCTGATCTGAAATTCGGGGTCAATTTTACACTAAAATTTTTACATAAATTAGTTATATTTATTCTTAGCCAAAGTTATGTTTAGACTATAAAACTTAGGATTTGATTTGATAGAAATAAAAGTATAATGAAATTCGTTCCAAAAATCTGTTGCATTTTCTTAGCGTTTTGGCTTCCGGCGTGAAGTAGAGTTAAAGCAGAAATAAACTAAAATAGACTTTTTTCTTGCTGACATAAATAAAAAAAATACAGACGTTTAGATATATTTTTTAACATTTCTCAAATAAAACAAATTATTTTATTTATATTAAATACATTTAAAATTTGCTTAGAGTAAAATCAGTTTTATTGACTGCAAATACGATTTTTATCTCCATATTTACTCTTCGTTTTGATAGATGTTCCTTTGTAATCATTACAATTAGCCATTCGACAAAAGTTTTTGACAGATCTAATTACACGGAGGATAATGTAAAACACCCTTAAACGAGGACAAAAATAACATTGAACTGTAAAAACATTTACATTCAATTATTTGTCTTTTGTTTTTTTTTTTTCATTTTAGTAATTAAGTTAATAAAAATTATGCTTATTTATTATACAAATCGAATAATAAAAATACACCTTACAGAAAAAAAAAATTTATAATTTTAACTTGAGTACCAATAATACAATTCAATAGCCATGTTGGTACAATTTAACCATTTTCGTTACCATCACTAGTATTCATGCCGCTATTTTCTCCCCTCTCCATTTAAAAGTAAATAATATTTTTGTTGTTTTATTTTCATGTTTCTTCTTACTTTGAGATCATTGCACTCTTTTTTTGATCATACACATGAGATTTCTTTTCACTCTTAATATAGCCAGACAGAAAAATGTTGGTCAAAGCATTTTGCGCGGGAATTATAAAAAGTTTAGGGAAGTTAAACCTTTACTTAACCAATAACTTTTTTAAAATTCCTCTTACATTTTTTTTAAATTGGTACGTAAACTATTTAAAAACTAACGGCCGTATGCATAAAAAACTCTTACTTGAGCTTTTAATTACACGTTACTTAACAAACACTTTAAGGATAACCAAAGTTTGTTAAAACATGGTATTCAAAAACAGTACTTTAGCTAATGTATGCTTTAGTGAAATTCGTATTTTGATTCTGATAATGCCGCTGTTTTCAGTTGTCACTTTGTAGTTAACAATGTAGAAAAGTGAATACTATTTCTAATCCAAAAAAGGTCAATTTGCAAGACTAATTTTAATTATATTTTTGTAAAATATAAAATAAAGATGTAAAAATGTTTTATATTGACTGGCATGTTATGTTTTAGTTTTTATTATAATTTGTATACTGCAATTTGTTTTTAATAAACATTTTTAAACATTTTTGGAATAACAAAGTACAACTGTCAATTGAGCCGTTTAAATTGAAAGTGGCATAAGTCACAACTGCAAAGTTTTTTTTTTCATTTTTAATAAATTTGAAATTAATAAGTTGAGAAGTATTGAGATTTGTTTGAGAAGAGTGTTAATAATTAACGATATAACAAAAATGTTTATTTTGAAAATGGCGTAAGTCGCTGTACTCAGGAAATTAATTACGGAGCTTAGTGGGAAAGAGATGGAAACATATAATGTGTGTGTGTGAAGTATTAATGCGATTATTGGACTTATTTTTATCAGTACGAAAGAATAGTGCAGTTTTCTGAACTATATTATAGTGATATCTAATATACTACACATAATTAGCATTATTTTGTTATTTTTTTATTCTCAGGAAGTTGCTTCGTGTCGTATAAAATATCTAAGAATGTCACAACTCAAAAGCATATTATTGCACATAGTGACTTATTTAAAAGACAAAATAGTAATAGTAGTAATAGCCCCCTGTCGAAAAAATCCTTCACAGTACACAACTTGGAGAAAAAGGATTTTATTTCAACACAATCATTAGAAAAATCTGTTTCAGAAAGAAAAGTAAATTTGGCCAAAAATTCAATGGATTCAATTTTACCATGATATTCCCTTTAAAATGTTTTCTAAACTAATTTAAAATAAAAAAGATGACAAAAACAAAGTGACTTATGCCACTTTTAAAATAAGCGGCTCAATTTATTGTAAATACAATTTGTGTTGTTTTTAAACTTTCAATAATAAAATTGAACTGTCAATTTATTGTACGTTTAAAGTAGGTTTTTCCTACTTTAAAGTTAACAAAGGTATTTTAGGGTAAAAACGTTTTTTGAATACAACTTTGGGAAATTGTGTTAAAAATTGTTAAAAATATTTGGAACTATATAAAATACTGAGAAAATTAATAGTTATTTCTTACCACCAACCCACTTACGTACATACAATTAGAAACGCGCTCCTAATTATGATGCTGACCAATTAAGTAGGCTGAAAAAATTGCTCCCTTGGAAAAAATACACAAAAGCGCTAGTATGAATGATATCACTACTATTCAACTTGTAATTTATTAAAAACTTAACTGCGTAAATGGATCTGAGGAAAAGAAAAAGCGAAAAGATTCACTTTCCTACCTTCCTAAGGATAGAGAACAAAATCCACTAGGTAACTTCAGTAACAAGATGAGCACTTTACCTTAAAAGTACGATAAGAAGCAAGATTGACATCACAGTTGAAGGTAAAGAAACTTTCTAGTGAAAGAAATAAGTTACTTACTCTAGTAAAGCAAAATTCAGTAAATTGGTTGAGAAACGAGAACTGCTAACGATGTTCTTTCTCTTAATGCGAATGCCTCATCATAATAGCTACTGGGTATACAACTTTCTGAATCAGATTAGCTAACGACAAGAAATTACTAAATTCGAATCACCTTTTTTAATCAACTGGTGGAAATAAGTAAGTTAATGATACCTTACAGAATTAAAAAAGAAATTGTAAACCTGAATATTTAATAAAATATCGTAACCAAAACCATTCGTTATTCAATTCAAGAATAACTTTCTTTTAACGAGTTGTCAACTTTTTCGAGTTATATTCCACTGTTGCATATGCATTTTCTGAATTTAGCGTTCTTTAGACATTATTAAGGCGAATTGGAAAAAAATATCCTCCTCTACAAGCATATAGCCGAAGTGTTATTAATAATGTTACGAAGATGATTTGATGAAGTTTAAAAAAAAAAAAGTAAGTGAAAACACCTATTGTGTCTTTTAGAAATTACCTAGTTTCTTAGAAATCAAGACAACAACAACAAAAACATACGTATAAAGTTTAGAAAAATCATTTTCAGTAAAATAGTAAGCGAACTGACCTATTGTGCCTTTTACAAATTGCGTAGTTTCTAAGAAATCAAGACAACAACAACATGCTTATAAAAAATTCTAGGAAATAACTTAAACAATAGAAAAACCTACACGGAATGATGATAACAGCAACAATATGTGATGACATTATAATTTAAATATGACTGGCATATGACCGCCACGGCTAGCTCGGACGTAGTCTAATCTGAAGGTCCAATCATCTATTTTCTAACATTTTTGGCCGTATATCGATAATAATGCGGGGGCGGGGAATTTTATCCTTCATGTAGTCCATCGACTTCGCATATCCGTACAGATAATAGTCTAGCGACTGTGCATCGCACGATCTTGGATGTCAATTCACGAGTCCAAAATTATGCGATTAGCAAAATTTTCCTTCAATAAATCAATTGTTGCACATGCCATGTTTTAGCTGCGCCGTCTTCTTAAAACCACAGTTCCTGCGCATCATGGTTGTTTAATTAATGAACGAAAAAGTCTGTAATCATGACTATATAGCAGTCAGTATTGCCTATAACTAGAATCGTTTTTAAAGAAGTACGAAATTATATCACTAGCCCATAAAGCATATCACAATCAGTTTTTCTGAATGTAACGGTGTTCTTAACAAACACTTGAGGATTATTACCATTCCAAATACGTTGTTTATTGACGCATCCATTCAAACAAAAGTAAGCTTTTTCGGTTAACAAAATTCGCTTATGAAAATCGAGAACCACGGCAATAATGTGTTGGGCCCAATTTGTACAATATGGAAGTGCTGTTATTCTATTACTGCTGAAATACCAAGCTCAACTAATAATAAATTACTTGACATCTGACAAAAAAGGCCAGCAGTTAAAAAAGTATAGTCAGCTTAAAGTTCTATACCTCTGTAAAATACACCCGAAACATATAGCGTATATAAAAATTCACAAAGCTTCTGTTCTAAATTTTTTAATAGAAATTCTTTTAATTTTTTTGAAAGATTGGGATTCCTTCGATAGTCTTTTAAATTTTGAGAAATGTTATTAAACTTTACCATTTTAGTTTAACACAGTTTTATTTCTGAAGCGTATGTATTATCATTTAGTGACCTATATGGTGCAAATTTTTAAAAACATGTAGCAAAGTGGTTCTGTTAAAGTCACATTTTGTAAAATTCGTGATATTTTTGGACAACATCTTCCTTCTTCTGAGACCGTTGGTGATTTTTGCTAAAAGATGTGACTTTGAGGCCTTACAAGGCTTAGCTTGTGCAGGAATTGAAGCCAAACGAATATTCACATCGCCGTAGATTAGCTCAGTTCATTCAGGAGCAACTAGCTGGTTATTCTGAAAAAATCATTTTTACAAACGAATCCCATCAATGTCAACAAGCGAAATTACCGCATTTGGGGCCTCTGAAAATCTGAGAGCGATTATTGAGAAGCCTTTGCATGCTTAACGTGGCACGGTGTGGTGAGCTATATGGTCTGGAGGCATAATTGGGCCTTTTTTTTCGATGAGGCTAGAAATTCAGTAACGGCCAATGGATCACGCTATCGCGAGATGCTAACAACTCAATTTTGTCTTGTTATTGATATGGATGTCACTAATATGTGGTTTCAACAGGACGGTCCAACATGTCACACAGCCAATGAAACGATCAATTTATTGCAAACTAAATTTCCCGACCGATAATTTCACGATCAGCAATTAAGCGGCCAGCCAGGTCGTGTGATTTAATACCACTGGATTACTTTTCGTAGGTTTAAGTTAAGAACAGACTCTATAGTACATTCAGGGACGAAGTAACAAAATATAGCAAATAAAATAAGTGCTTGCTCCAAAACAACTATCTAATCAACAACATCTGTATGCCGTCCCAGCACTGACCACTACATTCCCCCCGGTGGCACGCAGTCAAGGTGGATCCCTTCCCCATCTTGATATTTGCTTTCGGGGGTAAAAGGTTTCCTACTAGTAAGAAACTGTAATGAAAAGAATTGGATACTTGAGGTCCGACCAGTAACTAACAAAACTGACACCGCGGGAACCAATATCCCACATGGCTACGGCGCTGTACTGGTTATTTTTAAGGACCTTCGGGAATTACGTAGTGGCTGTAGTATAAACCCAAAAATCGCAAGAAGATCGGCTTTTTCCAACAGATGTTCTCACTTTGCAAAGTGATGGAAAGTATAATTCATTTTCATCTTGTGAGATACCAGGAGTCCAACGGCTTACTTAGCGACCGACAATATGGTCTCCGTAGGGGGCGCTCTACGGGGGATTAGCTAGCTTTGCTGTCGGAAAAGTACACCAATTTCATACATCATTTCAGAGAAAGTTACCCCCCCCCCCCGCAGATTGATATGTTTTGACGGAATCTCACCGCAGTCCCCTAATAGACTAGCAGGAGCCAACTGGACAATTTCACTATATTTCCACGGGAATCAATAAAGCCACAGAGTTCAGCTCTTTGTATTTTTAGCCTTTTAGCTGTTCTCTGACTGATAACTGAGGTTGGCCCTTCGGGAGTATTGTGGTGGTTGTGGTTTCGAGGCCCTCGTTTGAGTTGTGTGGGTCGTATCATTCACAATGAATGGTCCAAGTCCAGTAAGCATAAATGCGGTTGTGAAGGCTGCTGCCTGCTCCGAGCTGTTGAAGTTGCAACTAGGAGTGATGCCTTCTAGGGCGAGGATGACGCTACATTTCATTCACAGTAGTATGATCCACCATCTGGTTATGGCTAGGTACAGACGTAAATCTTATCACGTATTTCGGAGAAAGTGGTGGCTCTAGATATTTCGAAGGCGTTTTGACAAAGTGTGGCATGTTGCACTTTTGTCAAAACTAGTTCTTTTTGGTGTCGGTGATAATTTCTACAGATTTATATCGAGTTTTCTCAGGAATCGCACTATACGAGTTGTTATATGTTTCTCCCACTCTATTTCGAATTTTTATAAATGAACTTCTTTGTCAAACTTTCAACCCTATTTACTGTTTCGCAGATGCCAGCATTATTTGTCATTTGTATTCATTTGGTAATAGACCGAAGCAGTTGGAGGTGAGTTCCAAAAGGCGGAACATGAATGACACGCTCAATCATAATCTCGAATAGAGTCGATTTTAGTGCCAGTAAGACGGAATGTTGCATGGTTGCGCATAGATCTGTGTTCGAAAAAGGTGCTGCACATTTTATTATGGGTGATAAGGGTATTACGGAAGCAAAAGCTCTCGATCTTCTTGGGATGAAAATTCAGTGTGATCTTCGATGGACTATACAAATTTTTCTAAAGAAGCTTTCAAGTGCCTCGGTTTTCTAAAACGGTGTAAGAGATACTTCACTCCATCCGATGTTAGTACAATTTATACTACTTATATCCATCCAAAGATGAAATTCTATTTTGGAGTTGTTCGACCTCGTACAGGAGAGGGCCAAACGGCTCATTGCAGATGGCAGGCTATTCAACTCTATTGATTCTCTAGAGCATCGACGCAATGTAGGTTGTATTGTACTCTTTTATCGTTACTACAATGGTAAGTGCTCTAACGAAATTAGAGAGCTTGTTCCCAAAACTTGTAAGTTTTTGCGTTTGACTTGATTTTCGTTGAGAGGGCATCCATTTGTGGTCGATTAGCCGGTGAATCACACTACGCATTACAGGTAGAATTTGTTTTTTTAGCAGAACAATTCGTACGTGGAATAAGCTCCCTCCTGTCCTGTCTCTTCTGCCACTTTCAATGTAGGAAATTTAAATCGAATGTCCACAAGCACTACTCCCTCTTTCCTCCTCTCCTTAACCTAATTTCTGGTACAAAGCGTTGCATGAGTAGGTAGTAGTTGCGTAGTATTTCTAAATCTAGAAATAACTAAATTCCGTAGAAGCAAAGATACAAAAATTATCAAACGAATTTATATTATTCTTTTTGTTTTGAAGTCGGTTAAAAATGTAACACAATTTTTTTTGTTTTCGTCTATGAAAATAGTAAAATTTTCACTTAAGAATGTAGGTGTATAATACCGGTTATTGAACTTTCCAAGTAACTTAAAATGGAACAAAAAACTTTATAAAACAAAAAAAAAATCCACAAAACAAGCCCCTCAAAATTAAGAGAGAGAGTGAGAGAGATAGAGAGCAGGAGGAGGCAGAGTAAGATAAAAAAGTAAAAAAAGAAATTTGATGTGTAAATGTGTGAGTAAAAATCATCGCTTGTTATCATGTTAACAATTCATATACAAATTCGATTTAGTTGTTCATAATCTTTCATTCATAACTTGATACTTTAACAACAACATTTGTATGTGAGAAATATTTGTTTGTAAGAAAGTTCATAACACACGTGAAGTAATGCACGTTTTTAGAGTATAAATTTACATAAATAATTATATTTTCTTGATATGAAGAAGAAGAAGAAAAACAACATATTTAAATAAAAGGAAATCAAGTTCCCACAAAGCAGAGACTTTAAGATCTCCATAAAGTAATGAATACATTTTTAAATTAAAGCAAGCTTTTCAAATATATTGAAAGATCTAGATAATTTCGATTGATATTGTTAAATAAAGCTATAAAACAAAAAACAAATTTTTGCTGAACTCCCTGGAAATTTTACTGCGATAGAAAGAATTGCAGAGCGGATAAAAGGAAAAAGCAATTCAAGTAATGTTTGAGTAATATATATTAGAAATTGTTCTTTTTAAATGTTTGAACTTAAAAACGTTATAAAACAAACTACCTTTAAGCAATAGCACAAAAAATACCGTACTCAAGTACTCTCCTATAACAAACTTCTGATCATACTTTTATATCAATAAACCAGCTTGTAATGATTTTATAATCTATAAAAAATATTACAACATTCGATTATTCGAATAATTTTTATTCGATTATTCGAATAATTTTTATTCGATCAATTATTATGCAAATAATTTATATACTTGGGAAAACGCATAAAATTAAATCATTAATCAAATAGTCGCTACATACCTTTACATGTGAACAGCTTTAAATGGCGTTGCTTTTTTCATTTGGAAAAACAAAAGAAAAATAAATAAGATATTACGAGTTTCTCCTCCAACAGAATTGGTATTAATTTTTTCTTCCTTTTTAAGAGTTCAAATAAATTGGAGTTTATAAATAAGTTTTATTTTTAACTTCCCCTACATATTTATTTATTTATTTTGTTTTGTTTTTTTTAAGTAGTTTTAAACGTTTTTCAACATTATTTTACTTTTTGTATGTTTCACCTTTTCTTCTTTTATTTTTTAAAATTTTGATATAAAATATTCACAAATGCCTGTACGGGTATGTAAGTACACATGCATGTATTCAAACTTTAAAATAAAAACACCAAAAAATATATAATTTTTGTAATGAAATGCATTTTAAAATTTTCAATTAATTTCAATGACCTTTTTTAATTTTGCTTTCATTTAATTTTTATCTTTTTTTACACACACTTTTTTGTTGCATTTAATTTATTTTTACATTTTGCTTAATTTGTGCTATTTATTTTTATGTTAAAATGACGTTTACACAAACGAATAATTAATTTGTAACACATTGTTTCTGTTTACAAAAATTATACTGTTGACATTTTACCAATTTTATTTCCTTCACTGTTACATTGTTCTTTAAGGGGAGAAATTCAGGTCATACACAATAAAAATGTTTTCTATTGAGTAACTACATTGCAAAAGGAAAAAAAATAATGGTTTAACCGGACCGAATGTTTGGTTTTAATCCTTCTATGCATAAAAGATTTAAGAAACTGAAAACATGTTTTTTGTTTTTATGTTGTAAAAATTAAGGAAATAATTATAGATTGTTTATGAGAAGAATCGCTATACTCGCTGTTCCTGACTTTTAAAATACATTCAGAATTTCAACAAACCCTTCTTTTAGTAAAATTACAAATGTTATACTACATAGGCAGATGACTGTTATTAAAGTAGTCACGTTACTGCCTCTTTTATGACAACAAAGAATCACTAACAAATGTATAGTCACGACTATAATTATGCAAAGAGGACAAAACTGGAGTGTTAAATAATGGATGTGGAGTGGAAATAATGGTCAGATGTAACCAAACTAAATATTTTTGAATCGTATGGCAAGGAGAATCACTGTCGACATTCTTATGAAGCCTTTGAAAAACACCCAGTAAAAAAACTATGAGCAATGCGGTGAAAGTTTTTTTTTCTTTTTTTTTTTAAAGAGAAGTAGCACTTCAGGCAACAATGCCTAAGACAGCACAGCGACCAGTGACTATGCCTTCATCGCTGAGCAGCCCCACCAAAAGTCAATTTTTATTTTTGTAGTGAAAAAAAACCAAGGTCTTCGTTGGGAATCGAACCCATAACCCCCATACTTACAAGCTAGTACACTACCTACTATCATACAGGGTCACCTTTTTTTTTTAATAGTACCAGCACTCAGGGGATGACCCCTACGTATGCAATGCACTGTGCCAGAACTAGGACATTAGGTTACCGGAGGGGGAAAGAGGGAGTAGTGTCTGTGGACATTCGATTTGAATTTTCTCTGATTGAAAGTGACAGGAAAGACCTCCGGAGGGACCTTATTCCACATACGGACTGTCCTGCTGAAAAACGAATTTTCCCTTTAATACGTAGTGCGATTCATTGGCCAATCAACCACAAAAGGATGTGCTCTCATCGAATATCGAGTTAAACGTGAAAACGTGCGAGTATCAGGAACAAGTTCCCTAATCTCATTAGAGCACTTACCATTGTAGTAACGATAGAACAGTGAAATGTATCCCACATTACGTCGATGCTCTAGAGAATCAATAGAGTTGTATACCCTACTGTCAGCAATGAGCCTCTTGGCCCTCTCCTGTTGTTGAGTTGCATTCTATTTTCGGACGGATGTAGGTGGTATAGATAGTACGGAGATCGGATGGGGTGAAGTATCTTCTACACCGCTTTAGAAAACCGAGGCACTTGAAAGCTTCTTTAGAAACCTGAAAAATGTGTTGAGTCCAACGAACATCACACTGAATTTTCATACCAAGAACATCAAGAGCTTCCGATTCCGTCATACCTATATCACCCATAGTAACAGATGCAGCACCACTACCAAACGAAGATCTAAGCGTAAGCATGCAACATTGTGTCTTACGAGCATTGAATTCTACTCTATTCACACGACCCCATTCCAAGATTGTCACAAGATCGTGATTAAGCGTATCATTCATGTTTTGCCTTTTGGAAGTAACGTCCAAATGGCCTGGTCTATTATCAAATGAATATGAGTGACAAATGGCGCTGTCATCTGCAAAAGAATATATAGGGTTGAAAGTTCGACAAAGAAGGTCATTTAGAAAGATAAGGAATAAGGTAGGAGAAAGAACGGAGCCTTGCGGTACCCCTAAATTCATCATGAACAACTCGTCTGATGAAATCCCATCTATAACAACTCGTATAGTGCGATTTTTGAGAAAACTCGATATAAATCTGGAAATATTATCCCCGACACCAAAAGCAACAAGTTTTGACAGAAGTGCATCATGCCACACTCTTTAAAATGCTTTGGAAATATCTTAATCCACCACCTTGCTTTCTCCAAAATGATGTATGGAGTTACACCATTGTTCCGACAAGAATGCTAACAAGTCACCCGTAGAGCGCCCCCTACGAAAACCATATTGTCGGTCACTAAGCAAGCTGTTGGACTCCAGGTATCTCACTAGATGGAAATTAATCGTACTTTCAAATACCTTAGAAAGTGCAGAACAAATTGCGATTGGGCGGTAATTTTCAGGGTTGTTAGCCTCCCCCTTTTTGGGGATAGGCGTTACATTAGCAGCATTCCAGCACTTCGGAAATTCTCCGACATAGTACAATGTGCTGAAAAGGGCTGCTAATGGACGCGCTAGCGTCGACGAGCACTGCTTCAAGACCAGTGCTGGTATGCCATCAGACCCAGGAGACTTGTTTATGTTGAGATATGTAAGATCTCTCTGAAAAAACAATAATACTTTCATTGGTAAGATAATATCACAAAATGGAACTTCTTTCCGAGTCCAAGCGATGGGGCTAAAAAATAATCATCAAATTATCCTTAAATACTAAATTTCAGTTTCCTTTCTCAAAAGGCTTCTCTGAAAAAACAAAAAAACTTTCATTGGTAGGATAGTATGACAAAATATAACTTCTTTCCGAGTGCAAAAGATATGGTTAAATAATAATCGTCAGTTAATCCTTAAAAACTATTACATTTCAGTTTCCTTTCTTAAATTTAATTTTATTAAATAAATAATTAATTTAATATAAATATCTGTTATTCCTTTCAACGATCTTTTTTAATTAACAATACATATTTTTTTTCGATATTTCGCTTTCCTGTGGACAAAATAAAATTTTACGGTTAATAACTTCCGCTCCATGGTACATCAGAAATTCAAACATACATTGTGATTTAGACATACCGCTGGTGACTACAGAAATCATCAAATACGCAGGCAAATACTTAATGAAGCTTGAAGACCATCCTAATCTCCTTGCTCGCAATATCTTGGATTATAGTGGACATAGCCGATTAAAAAAGAGGGATACCGCAGCTTTAATCCTCAATGCTATAGACGATACATCTTAGAAATATTTGTTTTGTTTTTTTTTTAATGTCAATTTTTTCTACCCAGAAGGTTAGTTCTGACATGGTCGGGACTAATGTAACTTTTTTTTTAGAATTTAAGATTTTAAAACTTATTGTTAGTTCAGTTTCTTGAAGATACAATAAATAATTATTGAAAAAAAAAATATCACGATATCGCTCCCCATTCACAGTTGCCGTTACGCCGTTTTCATTTTCAAAGAACTAAAGGCCGTGTCAGATAAAACTTTTGCTTTGCGTTGCGTCAGAGTTTCGCTTTGACATTTGAGGTAAAATGTACGTAAATGTATGAAAGTTGCCACATAAAGCACTTTTGACGCAGCGCAAAGCGAAAAGTTAACCAACATTCAACTTTTTGCGCGCTTTGACAAACACCTGGCTTTTATTATTTGTGTTTGTGTATTTGTGTGTGGGCGTAAACAAAAAATTCATGAGTGTTGTCAAAGTTTATTGTGACATACACCACTTGATTTACGCTTTTGCTTTAAAGTTTCAAATGTCACGCAAAGCAACAAAGTTTTATCTGACATCGCCTTAAAGTCCAATGATTCCTCCTGGACATATTGCACACCAAACTGTAACTTTTAATGAATGCAAAGATGACTGTTGAATAATTTAAGGGTTTCCCCTTCCCCAAAACCGATTATTCTGTTTATTCTCATATAATTCAGGTGCCCCTGTAGGCTAGTAGGTAGTGTACTAGCTTGTAAATATGGGGGTTGTGGGTTCGATTCCCAACGAAGACCTTGGTTTTTTTCACTACAAAAATAAAAATTGATTGTCGGTGGGGCTGCTCAGCAATGAAGGCATAGTCACTGGTCGCTGTGCTGTCTTTATACGGCAGTTAATTTCCGACTATCCTTCTACTTTCACCGCCTGTTTCATCTATTCTCTATCCCTTTCCTAAAGAATGTAGCACGGTACTTGACTAAATAGGCATTGTTGCCTGAAGTGCTACTTCTCTTTATAAAAAAAAAAAAAAAAAAAAATTCTCATATAAATTCAAATCAAAATATGCCTCGTCACTCATTTGACGATTTTTTTCGCGAAAATCGGGATTGTCATGAGCAAGCTGTAACATCCTATTGGCATATGTACGGCGGCGTAAATAGTCTTGTGGAAGATTGTCTTGTGTCAACTGAATCTTATATGGAAACAAATGCAAATTCTTGTGCAAAATTGTGGCCAAAGTTGTTCTTTGAAGATCAAGCTTCTGATCACGGCATCGAATTGAGGTTGAAGGACTGTTTTTAACACTTTCTTGAGCAGCAGTAAAGTTTTTAGCAGATCTTGCAGTTGCGTTGTGCTTCATAGTTGGGCCTATCATTTACAGACCCTCTTTCTTCGAAATCATTCACTACACGATAAATAGTGCGTTTTGTTGGCATGTTGTTTCTTCCAAAAATTTCACGTAAATTTCTCATCGTCACAGTAAACGATGATTGATTTTGATAAAATCTTTTAACGATTAAAACACGTTGGTTTATCGAATATTTTTCCCTAATAAATTTGTCACGTGTTTGGTTCACGACTAGCAAATATGAACTGTCACGACTAATGTTTACCAAAATCGCGGTAAAACAAGGCAGTATATCTTCCCGGCGGATACCCTGTATAAGTATGTATCTGTATACAATATTCCAAAATATTTTGGATCGAAGTAAGAGTTCTTAGTGAATTTGTTATGAATTGAGTTGGGAAAATATTAAAGAAAAATTTATATTTTTACGCATGTGTCTTGCTTAAGTTTAAAAAAAAGTTTGAATTTAAGCAATAAAGCGAACTACTGGGTATGTTGTTTACGAACTGCGTGGCTTGCTAAGAAAACTTATGATACAACAACAAAATTTCTAGTTACAAACTGCGTAGAAATTTTATACAGAAACAACTATAATTTGATATGCTGTTTACTAACTGGCTGACATGCAAGACAAAAAAAAACAAATTTCTGTTTACTAACTAAACCCGCAAGACAACAACAACAAACATGTATACTGTTTACCATTTGCATAGTTTCCTAAGAAAACTTATCTACACGAGACAATAACAAATATTTTGAAGTAAATCCCAAGCAGACACCTGATCAGTGTAAAAACAAAAACAAAAATACACACAGACATACAGGCGCCTATACATCGAATAAACAACATACAACAACAAAATGTCATAAAAAGGGAGTAGAAGATTCTTAAATTTTCTAGACTTTTAATGGACAAATATAAATAGGGCAGCGTCTGAGTGGATAATCAATCAGTGTAAAAGTAAACCTCATAAACTAAAGATGTGCATTTATTTTGGTACGGTTTTCCGTCGACCCTCGTCGGCCGGTTTCGGCCGTTTGCCAATTTCAGTGTTCTTTTCGTACTAGTTGCGTTCTTTTGTCAGTTGTGTTTATATAGTTCGTGTCTCCCTTCGTGTTATTGCGTTCGTCACTTTCTGTCTTTTTTTGCCTGCATCTCTCTCTCCTTTTCCGTTTGTCTCTTTTCACCTAATTTGTCGCTCCCTTTTTCATTGGTCTTTTTTACAACTAAATAAATGTTCTTTATTGCTTTGGTCTTGTGCACCTGCGTAACGTTTTTGTGTTGGTGTAGTGTTTGTTTTCCTGTAAAAATGTTTCAACGGTTTAAATATTGTGTCCGAAGCAGTGTTTATTCGTTCATTTATTATTCGTCCGTCAAATGTTTTTTGTTTGTATATTTCCATGTTTTCTAAAACATTTAGTCTCCTTCCTTTGTGCTGTGTATGAAGCAGTTTAACCGTTGTCCCTATATGTCCTGGTGTACATTTGTTGTTGAATATATGGTTCGCAAAGTTTGATTCTGGAGTTGATTTTGGTTCTCGTAGTTTTTTGTTATAGTCTCTAAAGTGTTCCCTATATCTGGTCTTAATTTTTCGTCCTGTTTGCCTGATGTAGCTATAATGGCATGTACAAGTTAATTTGTACACTCCTTGTTTGTCTAGTATATTTGCCTTGGTTGTTTTATTCCGTAGTATTCTGCCTAGGTTGTTTCTTGTTCCGAATGCGGTATTGATGTTGTGTTTTCCAAAGAATTTCGCCAGTTTGTACGTTGATCTTCCCATATATGTTAATGTAGCCCATTTTCTTCTTCCACTCCCCTGTTCTTTGTTTGTCCTAATTTGTTCCTTGATGTTATCTACGAGGCGCTTGTTGTAGCCGTTGTTTTCCGCTATGGTGTATATTGTTTCCATTTCCTCCATATACATTTGCCGTGTTAGTGGTGTTCTCTCGAGTCTTGTTATTAACTGCCTCATTGCTGCGTTTTTGTGTTGCTGGGGATGATTTGATGAGTTGTGTATTATTGTGTCCGTTGCTGTTGGTTTCCTGTATATTTCACATTCGATTCTGTTCGAGATTATGTTCCTCTTAATCGTTAGGTCCAGATAATTAATTCTCCCCTCCTCTTCCTTTTCCATTGTAAATTGTATGTCCTTGTGTCTTCCATTCAAGTAATCTAGAATTTGCTCATCGTTATCTCCTTCTAGTATACATATGATGTCGTCGACATATCTGGCGTAGAATATTACTCCGAAGTTGGTTTTTAATTCCTTTACGTATTCCTCTTCTAAGTTCTGCATAAATACTTCCATGAGGGTGGCAGATGTTGGATTTCCCATCCCTAGTCCTGTTATTTGTCTATATATATTATTGTTAAATTTAAAGTAATTCTGTTCTAGTGTCGCTTTTAGTGTGCTTGTAAGTTGTATTGCCAGTTCCCTGTCTTCCGTTTTGTCCTCTACTGTCCTATGAATAATGTTCAATCTATCCATTACCGGAATTGATGGATACAAGTCCTTTACGTCAAAAGAGACCAGTTTTGTTTTCTCCGTTATTTTCACATTCTCCAGTTTATCAATCAATTCTGTAGTGTTGGCTATTGTATGCCTATATTCCAGGTCTAAGGTGTCTTTTTAATATTGTTTTTATATATTTCGAAAGTTTGTAGCCTGGTGCAGATTTGTAATTAATTATGGGTCTCATTGGTGTGTTTGGTTTGTGTATTTTTGGTAGTGCTATCATAGATGGTGCGGCTGGATTCATCATCGTTAATGTGTGCGATATGTCTGGTTTTATTATCCTTGTTGCCTTTTTTATAATCTCCTTAATTTTCGTTTGGTATTCTTCCGTAGGATCTTTACCAATTCTCTTGCACTTAGAGTCTTTTATTAACTGTACTTTAACTGTACTGTCTTTTCGATGTAGTCATGTTTACCGATGAGCACCGTTATATTTCCCTTGTCTGCTTTTGTGACTAAGATGTTGTTCGCTTCCAGTGCATCTTAAGCAAATTGTTCTGTAGTAGCAATTTTGTGTAGTTAAAGTAAATAAAATTGTTATTAATCTAAAAACTTTATTTTGCAATAAAGAACGGGCAACAAAACGTTTATAAAAGGTATAAAAAGCAAAGTGTGACCCAAGACCCAATTAAAGTTTAGATTTCTTTAAAATAAAAATACAACTCACATAACTAACGGTGCGTTAGTTAGCCGCAAGCCACAATATTTTAAGAATTGAATCCAAATAAACCTATAAACCAATTTAAAGGCAGGTTTGGACTATAAGTAAACGCAGAAGGGTTTGCCGATTTCTAAATACTTCAGGGCTAAACATTTGATCCAATTAATGTTTGATTACAACTTACTCGAAAATGAGCGGGGATTTAGAAAAAATAAAATATTGCACATAACATTAGACAAACATGTTTCTAGATTCACATTCCGCAATGACTGATAAAAGTAGACAAAATTTAAAAATTTTTTTTTAATACGATAGACTCGTTTTCGTGTTGGTTCTGCAACAGATTAGTTTTAGACGATTTGTTTGAGCGAAAAGCTGTAATCAAAACCTTTAATACTTTTGTTAATGATGTTAATGTAAAGAAACTATTTTACTTATTTGTTTTTCATATGTTGATTAACACAAGTTTACATTTATTATTTTATCACTTTTTTTTAATTATTCATAATGATTTCTTTATTTAATTTCAAAATACTATTTTTATTTATGGATTTACGCCAAACAAACAAACAAGCAAAAAAAAAACTGTATGCAAAATTAAGACAACAAAAATTATGATTTCAATGTCGTTCCGCAATCTCTCTCCCTCTCATTAGTATTAGCAAACTGCTTAAACACAGAGAATGAGAGATTTTAAAGATAGGGATAGAGAGAAAGAGAGAAAGAGAGCAGAAAGCAATAAGCACATTGCAAATGGTAGAAAACTTAAATTTTTGAGCAATCTTTTTTTACAATATCTGTATAGATACTTTACAGATTCCGAAAAGAAATAAATTATACTACAGATGTAAAGAAAAAATTCATAGATACACATACACAAAATATCGACAATGAAAAAATATTTAAAGAAAAAATCAAACAGCACAAAAAAGCCATACTGCACTCAGTAAAAAAGAAAATGTAATTAAAAAAATGTACAAGTTAAAAAAGGAAAAAAAAATTATACACAAAAGTATAAATTCAATTTTTTTTTGTTCACAATTTTATAAAGACATTGAAAAACTCATTAAAAACTGGGCGCGTTTAATACAAAAGGAAATGCTTGAATAAACTTTGTTGTTTTTTGTTTTTTTGCTTTTCATTTACAACTTGCGAAATTATTTTTTTGAGATTTTTTTCCTACTTTTTTTCCATTGTAGTTTTTCATTAGAGACATTTTAATTAGCTTATAGGTATTTTTTTAATCATTTCTTCATAGTAACACTTTTTTATTTTAGCTGGGATGCCTATTTTTCACTATATAAAATTCATTGTTTGACTGATTTATTTGCTAATATTCCCATTTTTACAAGATTTTTTCTTTTTTCCATTCTAGCTTTTGTTACACAAACGCGTTTGAGTAACATAAAATACACTAAAACTGATATTGTATAGTATTTTTATTTAGTGTGTGTATTGTTATATTTTTGTTTTTGTATATATGTTTTGGCAAAAAATCCAACCGGGAACACAAGGTATCTATAAGATTTTCGGCACAATACTGGATTCCAATTTACATGAATTGGGAGTCAAAACTGGTACTAAAGGCGGTTTGTTCACTTTCAGCTGAAAACATTATTTTCGTTGTATTGTAGCTGTTTTAATTGTTTTTGTTGTATCGTCCTCTGTTTAAGTTGCTTCTTTTTTCATATTGTAGTTGTTACTGTTGTTTTCTTTATTTACACATTTAATGCACTTGAAAGCTCTCTTCTGCACGTCTTAATAAATAAATTCTCCCTGCTTACAGACAAACTGTCTCTCTCTTTCTCTCCCTCTGCAACTGTTTGCTCATGTTTATTAAAAATGAATTTATCATCTCTGTTTTGCTCTCAGTATTTGTAAATCATTAAAAGAGCTGCCAGAGTGTTCGTTTTAAACTGAAAGTTGTTAAACATTCCTGCGAGATTTTAATTGTAGTTGAAAATGTGTTGACTATATTTGGAATGTTTTGTAAGAAATTTTAAATATTATTTTTTCAATTCTTAAGCTTTTATACACTGAACTTAGATTTGTATAAATATAATATAAAATTTTGTATCTAAGTATGACAGTTATTCCTCGAAATGGTATTAAAAAAAGATCTAACAATAAATTATTTTATATTTAGTCTATGAATTCAAGATCCTTACAGACATTAAAACAGTAAATAATAACCGTACATAAAACTTAAATTTTGTTATTAAAATGTAAAATTAGAAGACATTTAGCAGCATTAACATTTAAAGAAAAATCAATATGCTTATAAAAAATTTATTATGTTCAGTACAAATTCCGAAAAACGGGTCAGATTTAGCACAGTTTGATCTGAATACTTTAACGACGATAATAACGAGTGGATTAAAATAACGCCTAGTATGAAACAAAACGTTTATTTAAATGTTGCTAATCAAAAAATCGGAACTGACATTTACTTTTATTAAATTTAAAACAAACGTGACATATAACATAATTCTTCAGCTTTTTAGAGCAGGAATACTAGTGTAGGATGGCAGATTTAAATGATTCCAAAACAAAATAACAATAACTACTTTTACTATTACTATAAACTTTATAAATTGGATCCCAAATTATTGTACCATATTCCAGAATAGGCCTGACAAGAGAAGTATAGATATGTTTTGTGACATATGGGTCACTAAATTCCTTCGCCCAACGAACTGCACGTGCTTTGTTAGTAGCCAACGAAATTAGCTATATAAAATTTAATTTAGCATCCAGTAAAATACCAAGATCTGAAACCATATTCAGTTTCTCAAATTCGTAACCGCTTAAAATATACTGCTCGTTTGTGTGAACATATTTTCAATATTCAACTCTATAAGATTTATATTATACCATGAATTAAAAGCATATAAATTCTTTTGCAGGAGAATTAGATCAGCGTGATTTTATTTACGAAATATCTTCACATTGTCTGCTTATAATAGACAGTTCGAGTATTTAATGGCATTGGGTAGATCATTAATAAACAATGTTAATAATAAAGGACCCAGATGAAACAAGAATTTCCTTGGAAGTAAGCGTGTTAAAACGAACTATCTGAGCTCTGTTTGAAAGATATAAATTAATCCAGATAAGTAAATTGTTTGTGAATCCCACAAGGTTAACTTTCCTTATCAGAAGTTTGTGATTAATCTTATTAAATGTCTTACTGAAGTCAGTGTAAATAACATCAGTTTGTTTACGTTGCATTCTTCAACAATTCTAATTAAATTCAGATATATATTTGGCATACTTGGCCAAGAAATGAGCTTTGCCATCCAAGCCACCACAATGTCTTCCAATTATTCCACTACATTTTTAAAATTTTTCTGCCAATTTTTTTTAATCTTTAATCCACAAGTTCTCAATTGTGTTAAGATCAAGGATCATTCCCTGGGCATTTCAAAACACTATGTTTTATTTCTCTAAGGAACTGTATAGCTTCACAAGCCTTTAAGTGTACTTTGAATCATTGTCATGCATAAATTTCTATAACAGCAGCAATTTTTCGAATATTGTTATTATATTCTGTGTAATACTTTTGTATAACTTCTGATTTACTTTTGAAGAAATTCTGGCTATTGACCCAATACCACGCTAAGAAAACATTATCTTAAACCATAACGTCACCACAAGTTTAATTACATTTATTACTTGAACTTGAATCCGCATCACCGTGGAATTTTTAAATGGGTTACGCTTTTTTACAATTCTGTCTTTTAATGCTGTTTTTTGTCGATTTCGTTAAAAAAAATTACCTTAAATATTTTGTTTGCAAATAATTTTCGTTCTTAATAAAAAATAAATTAATTCATTTTTTATTTGTTAATTTATTTATTTCCTTTTGGCTAAAGACTGTTAATATTTCACCAAATGCGGTCAAATTTTTTTTCTATTGTTTGTTTGACGATTTTTCTGTCCCTTACCGTTTTTCTTTTCTTTTTGTTTGATTTGATATTTTCTAACATTGTTTCCGTTGGAAGCCAATAGCTATTGGTAACGGTAATAAAATCAAAAAGCTCAAAATCCAAAACAACAACAAAAAAGAAACACAATTATTATAATTGTATGTTTCTAAATTACAGTAATTGAAATTCCATCAGCGTAAGCTGTCATTATGTTAGTATTCCTACCGTGCTAACAAAGATTTATGTATGTTTTTTTTTGTTGTAATAATTTCATTTCTTCTTCTTAATTTTTCTTTTATTTACTAAAACGGAGAATTGAAAGCGAAATCTTATTTTATAAATTAGTTTTTGCAAACTTGTGAATTTTTTACAGTCTAAATTGGTTTTTAATCTTTTTAACTTATTTCTTTTTTTTTTGTGATTCGTTTTGCTTCAGTGTAATTTTAGTTGTTGCAAAAACACAAGATGCACACACTGAATATTTAAAAAATAAAGAATAACTTGTATTGATCGAGGAGAAGATAACAAACTTTTTAGCAAACTTTTTCTTTGTTTTGGCAAACTTTTTTCAGAGTTGCACAAAAGGTACATGAGCAACAAATTGCTTTCATGTATTACAATAACAAAAAGTAAACAATTTATGACAAAAATATACCATATTTAAAATAGATTTTAAATAGTTAATTTAAATTGTATTAAAAAAAAAAAACATGAATTGAAAAGCCTGTAGATCACAGAATCAGATTTTTCAGTTGTCACTTTTTTTAGTGAAAAAACGAAAGCACTGGAGCTTAAATTATTTGGAGTTATTTTGTATATTTATGATTTCAGTTTTCCATCAATAACTCGATAACCATTCCGCGTGCACAAATAGCACTATATACGATCGATAGAGGATAAAAATACTAATCGATAGTGATATTTCTTGTTTCTAAAAAGACTTTACGGAAAAAGTTATAAGGCAGCAAACTTCTAAAATTGTTAAAAAATCGTAAATTTTTTTTGGTTTTTCATTAATAACTCAAAAACTATTCCGCGTGCACATATAACGCTATATACGTTCGATAGAGGATACAAATACGAAACGAAAGTGATATGGTTTTTTTCTGCAAAGACTGTACGGAAAAAGTTATAAAGCGGCAAACTTTTAAAATTTTTAAAAAATCGCCAAATTTTTTTTGGTTTTTCATTAATAACTCAAAAACTATTCCGCGTGCACATACAGCGCTATATACGTTCGATAGAGGATAAAAATACGAATCGATAGTGATATAGTTTTTTTCTGCAAAGACTGTACGGAAAAAGTTATAAAGCGGCAAACTTTTAAAATTTTTAAAAAATCGCCAATTTTTTTTTGGTTTTTCATTAATAACTCAAAAACTATTCCGCGTGCACATATAGCGCTATATACGTTCGATAGAGGATAAAAATACGAATCGATAGTGATATAGTTTTTTTCTGCAAAGACTGTACGGAAAAAGTTATAAAGCGGCAAACTTTTAAAATTTTTAAAAAATCGCCAATTTTTTTTTGTTTTTCAGTAATAACTAAAAAACGATAGCGCGTGCACATATACGGCTATATCCGATCGATAGAGGACAGAAATATGAATAGATCACGGTATAGCTTGTTTCAGGAAAGACTTTACGAAAAAAGTTATAAAGCAGCAAACTTTTGAAATTTAAAAAAAACGTAAAATTTTTTTAGTTTTTCATTAATTACGCAAAAACTATTCTGCGTGCACATATACGGCTATATACGTTCGATAGAGGATAAAAATACGAATCGATAGTGATATAGCTTGTTTGCGCAAAGACTGTACGAAAAAAGTTATAAAGCAGCAAACTTTTAAAATTTAAAAAATTTAAACAATATTTTTTAGATGGTCGGTAATGAAGTTTCTTTGTAGATTTTTTGCAGTACAAAAAAAGTAAACAAACTATGTCAAAAATATACCATTTTTGCATTCGATTTTTAATAGTTAATTTAACTTTTATTTTAAATAAAAGATATAAAATATAAAGCTTGTGAACCACAGAATCAGATTTTTCAGTTGTCACTTTTTTTAGTGAAAAAACGAAAGCACTGGGGCTTAAATTGTTTGGAGTTATTTAAAAAATTTTTGATTTCAGTTTTCCATTAATAACACCACAACCATTCCGCGTGCACAAATAGCGCTATATACGATCGATAGAGGATAAAAATACGAATCGATAGTGATATATTTTGTTTCTAAAAAGACTTTACGGAAAAAGTTATAAGGCAGCAAACTTCTAAAATTGGTAAAAAATCGTCAAACTTTTATGGTTTTTCATTTATAACTCAAAAACTATTCCGCGTGCACATATAAGGCTATATACGTTCGATAGAGGATACAAATACGAATCGATAGTGATATGGTTTTTTTCTGCAAAGACTGTACGGAAAAAGTTATAAAGCAGCAAACTTTTGAAATTTTTAAGAAATCGTCAAAAATTTTTTGTTTTTCAGTAATAACTCGAAAACTATTCCGCGTGCATATATACGGCTATATACGATCGATAGAGGATAGAAATGTGAATCGATCGTGATATTGCTTGTTTCTGGAAAGACTTTACGAAAAAAGTTATAAGGCAGTAAACTTTTGAAATTTTAAAAAAATATCAACAATATTTTTTAGTTGGTCGGTAATGAAGTTTCTATGTATATGTTTTGCAGTACAAAAAAAGTAAACAAACTATGTCAAAAATATACCATTTTTGCATTCGATTTTTAATAGTTAATTTAACTTGTATTTTAATTAAAAGATATAAAATATAAAGCTTGTAGACCACAGAATCAGATTTTTCAGTTGTCACTTTTTTTAGTGAAAAAACGAAAGCACTGGAGCTTAAATTATTTGGAGTTATTTTAAAAATTTTTGATTTCAGTTTTCCATTAATAACTCCACAACCATTCCGCGTGCACAAATACCGCTATATATGATCGATAGAGGATAAAAATACGAATCGATAGTGATATATCTTGTTTCTAAAAAGACTTTACGGAAAAAGTTATAAGGCAGCAAACTTCTAAAATTGGTAAAAAATCGTCAAACTTTTATGGTTTTTCATTTTTAACTCAAAAACTATTCCGCGTGCACATATAAGGCTATATACGTTCGATAGAGGATACAAATACGAATCGATAGTGATATGGTTTTTTTCTGCAAAGACTGTACGGAAAAAGTTATAAAGCAGCAAAATTTTGAAATTTTTAAGAAATCGTCAAACTTTTTTTGTTTTTCACTAATAACTCGAAAACTATTCCGCGTGCATATATACGGCTATAAACCATCGATAGAGGATAAAAATACGAATCGATCGTGATATTGCTTGTTTCTGGAAAGACTTTACGAAGAAAGTTATAAGGCAGCAAACTTTTGAAAATTTAAAAAAATGTCAACAATATTTTTTAGTTGGTCGGTAATGAAGTTTCTATGCAGATCTTTTGAAGTAAAAAAAAAGTAAAGAATAATCTGTGTTGCCAGACTAATAATTTAACTATCGGAACTGACCAAATGCAATCACCAAGGATGGGAAATAGTGAACAAAATACAAGAATTTTTTAGCAGTTTGCTAACAATTTTACTTAATATTTTTAGTTTTGTATTGATTTATTTGTGAATACATAGTTTTCTTACTTTGCCATTGTCTTAATTTTTTTAGAAAATTCAGCTTATTTTAAAGTTCATTGTATTGCACACTTTTTATTTTTGTTAATAATTGTAACTTAATTCTTATGCCTTTTTCATGCTTATTTTAAAGTTGATTGTATTGTACACTTTTTATTTTTTGTTAATAATTGTAACTCAATTCTTATGCCTTTTTTACGGAACAGCTATTCAGCTTATTTTAGAGTTCATTGAATTGCATACTTTTTATTTGTCTTATTCACAATTGCAACTTGATATTTTTTGGTTTATTTTAGAATTTTTAACTTTGATCAATTACGCTTATACAGTAATTCATAAGTTTCAAGGTTATTTGTTTGGCAAAAATATGGTTCAATGTACTGTTAGTTTATAACAAAATATGATGTAGGCATATTTTTAATAGCAAATTATGCAAATATTTTCTTGTTAAATTAGTATATAAGTTGGAAAAATTTATCAATAAAATGACTTTTTTCCCTTATTTTGAAAGTGTCACAAGGCTTTTCTTTAAGAGTAAGCAACACAGTTTCAAGTGCTGTTGTTGTATCAAACCACCAAATTCAATATAGTTCAAGTGCTATTATTGAACATCTTCTAGCAACACAGTTCAATTATTGTTGTTGCAAAAACCCACATTCAGTCCAATATAGTTAAAGTGCTATTATTGGACAACTCCAGTTACTCAAATCCAGTCCAATCTAGTTTAAGTGCTATTATTGGACAAATCCTGTTGATTGCATTCAGTTCAATAAGGTTTATGTACCTTTATTGAACATTATTTTTATTCTATTATATTATTTAAAATAATATGTAAAATACTGTATTAAATTAACATTCATTAAAAAAACACAAATTCTACAATATTTACATCGTATATACATCTTTTTTATATAATTAAAATGGAAAAGTAGAAAATATAAAATATTAAACGAATAAGTAATTTACAATTATTCGGAATCTTTTAATATAAGCAATTTCATTTCGTGCTTGATTCCTTTTAAATAAATATTTCATGATATTCTCATAAAATATTTATTACAAAAATTTTTATTAAAAAATAAACATCTTATGATATTCTCATAAAACATTTATTCAAATAAAAATAAAAATATTTGAAATGTATTGTAATGGGGGAGAGCACATCCATATTGCAATTTCACTATTGCTCAAGTAGCTCATCAGTGAATTTTACCCCAATATTGTAGAGACAAACCTAAGAGTCTTATATCCAAAGCCAAACTGATTTTATGAGAATTTTTCATAAAATCAACATAGCATAGACAGCAAGACTCAAAGACACTTCCATACAAACAGTACAAAACATTTCAAAACAACAAAAAACATTGTTTATTTTCAATCATTTCTACATAAGGGTTTCCATTGGAAACCATGAAATGTATTTTACATATTATTTTAAATAATATAATAGAATAAAAATAAATCAATACAAATTTTCATTTGTTATGAAAACTAAAAATATTAAGTAAAATTGTTAGCAAACTGCTAAAAAATTCTTGTATTTTGTTCACTATTTCCCATCCTTGGTGATTGCATTTGGTCAGTTCCGATAGTTAAATTATTAGTCTGGCAACACAGATTATTCTTTACTTTTTTTTTACTTCAAAAGATCTGCATAGAAACTTCATTACCGACCAACTAAAAAATATTGTTGACATTTTTTTAAATTTTCAAAAGTTTGCTGCCTTATAACTTTCTTCGTAAAGTCTTTCCAGAAACAAGCAATATCACGATCGATTCGTATTTTTATCCTCTATCGATGGTTTATAGCCGTATATATGCACGCGGAATAGTTTTCGAGTTATTAGTGAAAAACAAAAAAAGTTTGACGATTTCTTAAAAATTTCAAAAGTTTGCTGCTTTATAACTTTTTCCGTACAGTCTTTGCAGAAAAAAACCATATCACTATCGATTCGTATTTGTATCCTCTATCGAACGTATATAGCCTTATATGTGCACGCGGAATAGTTTTTGAGTTATAAATGAAAAACCATAAAAGTTTGACGATTTTTTACCAATTTTAGAAGTTTGCTGCCTTATAACTTTTTCCGTAAAGTCTTTTTAGAAACAAAATATATCACTATCGATTCGTATTTTTATCCTCTATCGATCGTATATAGCGCTATTTGTGCACGCGGAATGGTTGTGGTGTTATTAATGGAAAACTGAAATCAAAAATTTTTTAAATAACTCCAAACAATTTAAGCCCCAGTGCTTTCGTTTTTTCACTAAAAAAAGTGACAACTGAAAAATCTGATTCTGTGGTCCACAAGCTTTATATTTTATATCTTTTAATTAAAATACAAGTTAAATTAACTATTAAAAATCGAATGCAAAAATGGTATATTTTTGACATAGTTTGTTTACTTTTTTTTTACTGCAAAACATATACATAGAAACTTCATTACCGACCAACTAAAAAATATTGTTGATATTTTTTTAAAATTGCAAAAGTTTACTGCCTTATAACTTTTTTCGTAAAGTCTTTCCAGAAACAAGCAATATCACGATCGATTCACATTTCTTTCCTCTATCGATCGTATATAGCCGTATATATGCACGCGGAATAGTTTTCGAGTTATTACTGAAAAACAAAAAATTTTTGACGATTTCTTAAAAATTTCAAAAGTTTGCTGCTTTATAACTTTTTCCGTACAGTCTTTGCAGAAAAAAACCATATCAGTATCGATTCGTATTTGTATCCTCTATCGAACGTATATAGCCTTATATGTGCACGCGGAATAGTTTTTGAGTTATAAATGAAAAACCATAAAAGTTTGACGATTTTTTACCAATTTTAGAAGTTTGCTGCCTTATAACTTTTTCCGTAAAGTCTTTTTAGAAACAAAATATATCACTATCGATTCGTATTTTTATCCTCTATCGATCGTATATAGCGCTATTTGTGCACGCGGAATGGTTGTGGTGTTATTAATGGAAAACTGAAATCAAAAATTTTTTAAATAACTCCAAACAATTTAAGCCCCAGTGCTTTCGTTTTTTCACTAAAAAAAGTGACAACTGAAAAATCTGATTCTGTGGTCCACAAGCTTTATATTTTATATCTTTTATTTAAAATAAAAGTTAAATTAACTATTAAAAATCGAATGCAAAAATGGTATATTTTTGACATAGTTTGTTTACTTTTTTTGTACTGCAAAAAATCTACAAAGAAACTTCATTACCGACCATCTAAAAAATATTGTTTAAATTTTTTAAATTTTAAAAGTTTGCTGCTTTATAACTTTTTTCGTACAGTCTTTGCGCAAACAAGCTATATCACTATCGATTCGTATTTTTATCCTCTATCGAACGTATATAGCCGTATATGTGCACGCAGAATAGTTTTTGCGTAATTAATGAAAAACTAAAAAAATTTTACGTTTTTTTTAAATTTCAAAAGTTTGCTGCTTTATAACTTTTTTCGTAAAGTCTTTCCTGAAACAAGCTATACCGTGATCTATTCATATTTCTGTCCTCTATCGATCGGATATAGCCGTATATGTGCACGCGCTATCGTTTTTTAGTTATTACTGAAAAACAAAAAAAATTGGCGATTTTTTAAAAATTTTAAAAGTTTGCCGCTTTATAACTTTTTCCGTACAGTCTTTGCAGAAAAAAACTATATCACTATCGATTCGTATTTTTATCCTCTATCGAACGTATATAGCGCTATATGTGCACGCGGAATAGTTTTTGAGTTATTAATGAAAAACCAAAAAAAAATTGGCGATTTTTTAAAAATTTTAAAAGTTTGCCGCTTTATAACTTTTTCCGTACAGTCTTTGCAGAAAAAAACTATATCACTATCGATTCGTATTTTTATCCTCTATCGAACGTATATAGCGCTGTATGTGCACGCGGAATAGTTTTTGAGTTATTAATGAAAAACCAAAAAAAATTTGGCGATTTTTTAAAAATTTTAAAAGTTTGCCGCTTTATAACTTTTTCCGTACAGTCTTTGCAGAAAAAAACCATATCACTTTCGTTTCGTATTTGTATCCTCTATCGAACGTATATAGCGTTATATGTGCACGCGGAATAGTTTTTGAGTTATTAATGAAAAACCAAAAAAAATTTACGATTTTTTAACAATTTTAGAAGTTTGCTGCCTTATAACTTTTTCCGTAAAGTCTTTTTAGAAACAGGATATATCACTATCGATTCGTATTTTTATCCTCTATCGATCGTATATAGTGCTATTTGTGCACGCGGAATGGTTATCGAGTTATTGATGGAAAACTGAAATCATGAATGTTCAAAATAACTCCAAATAGTTTAAGCTCCAGTGCTTTCGTTTATTCACTAAAAAAAGTGACAACTGTAAAATCTGATTCTGTGGTCTACAAGCTTTTTATTTTATATTTTTTGATTAAAATACAATTAAAATTAACTATTAAAAAACGAATTCAAAAATGGCATATTTTTTACATAGTTTGTTTACATATTTCTTCTTGCACATGTCGTTTGTTTTCATTTTTCTTGGAAATAGTCCGTTCTGTGCAACTCTGCAAAAAAGTTTGCCGTTTTCTCAGAGTTTGTTATCTTCTCCTACGTCTTGTATTGCCCTATTTGACAGTCGTATTTTGTGCTAAAAAACTTACATGCGATTGACGATTGCTTTCAAGCATATTGCTCGTAGTTGTTGTATTGGTGAAAACAATAAAGTTACACTGATAGAAAAGCAAAGGCTTATGTTTTCGAGAGAAATTCTGCAGAAATTTAATAATGGGCCAGTGTGGAGCTTCGAAAATTTTAACAAAATAAAAAAAAAACAATATCCGAATATATTCGTTGTTAAATTTTCGGACTTCTCTTTATTGTTTTCGACTTTAAAACACCATTATATATGTTAACTTATAAAAGTAAAAATATAATTAATAAATATCTCTTATTCTTTTTTACGGTCTTTTTAAATTAAATTAACAATATACATTTTTTTTCTTCTTTTCGATACTTCGCTTTCCTATGGAAAGCTTCTTCAGGAAAAAAAATTTTTATTTTTGAAAAGCGAAATATCGAAAAGAAGAAAAAAATATATATATTAGTAAAAATATAATTTTATTAAATATTAATATTAATTTATTCATATTGCTATGAAAAGTTTAGAATTGCTATTATAATTTCTTTATATTAATATTTTATTTTATTTACCAAAAATAAAAAAAATTTTAATTTTCAAAAGATTTTTAATAATTAAAATTTATTATATTATCGTTAAATATTGTTCACTCGACTCCGAGAAATTTAATCTCATAACTGTTTTAATGGCGACTATACAATATAGCACTCTTTTTATTATTATGCGTCACGAAGTCGTTTGCAAAAATATCAATAACTTCATTATCAGGAAATTTCCCCCCTCCCCCTCCGGGGGGCCATTGATATGTTTTGACGGAATCTCACCGTCATTATATGTGTCACCGGGGGTAAAAGGGAGCCCAGTCCCCTAAAAGGTTGGCAGGAGCCAACTGGACAATTCCACTTTATTTCCACGGGAACAATGAAGCCCCAGAGTTCAACTTTTGTCTTTTTAGCCTTGTAGCTGTTCTCCGACTGATTATTGAGGTTGGCCTTTCGGAAGTATCGTGGTGGTTGTGGTTTCGAGGCCCTCGTTTGAATTGTGTGTGTCGGAACATTCACAATGAATGCTCCAGGTCCAGAGAGCTGGATAAACTTCGACTCTTCAGCAAGGAGTAGGGGTGTTGGCCTGCTCCGAGCTCTTAAAGTTGCAGCTAGGAGTGACTGAAGGATAGACATATCCTAAGGCTTCCTGGGGCGTGGGTGACGCTACAATTCATCCTAAGTGGTATAATCCACCGTCAGGTTGTGGCTTACACGGCTAGATACTGACGTCAATCTGATCACGCATCAGGCAACTGTTCAGTGTTTAAAATTTTGAGCAAAAAATCTCAATGCCAAAACCATTATCTATTGCAGCTTATAAATGTTTTTCTTTATTAATAAAATAATAAAAATGTTTCTCAGGCAGTTTTTTTTTTAATTGTACTTAAAACATATTTGAGCGATTTTAATTTTGAATTATCTCTTCCGATAGAAAATCACCTCAATCGATATCGATCGAAATTTTCACTTAAATATTTTTGAAAATTCAATCGATATCGATTAAAAATTACTGCGTGTGAAAATTGTTATTAAAAAGTCAGAAATGCAACTATGAAATAAAAAAGTGCTGCTCTAAAAATGCATAAATAATTATGCTTCGATAGTGCCATCTCTGGAAAATGTCAAAGTTTGTACAAAATAATAGTTTTTTTTTTTTAATTTTCAAATTTTCAATTGTTTGTGTTCAAAATCATATGCAACGTTTATAAACAAATTCAAACATGCCCAAATTTAGTGATTATTTTAATAGTACCACAAATACTGGTAGAGCAAATGTAAGTGTATTTTATTTAATCATTAAGATATTTACTTAAATCTTTTATCCTGAAATTTTCATAAAGGTAGCCAAAGCAACATATGCCACTATCGCAGCTTTGTACCTGTACAGCCGTTTAAAAAGAAGGGCAAAAAATAAACCTGTCAATCCGAATAACTCGAATGATGAAAAACGTAATGGATTTCTTGATGCTAAGGAATGCCCTAAATGTGAGTGTAAAAAAGAAAACACCACTAGTGATATTAAAACAGAATGCCAGCAGGCAGGGCATGGACATGAGCAATCAACATCAGCACCTAGTGCAAATGCTGCTGTACAGGATAAAACGTCAAATGATCATGATGATTTTGTAGCTGCTGCTGAAACATTTATAAAATCTTCTCAAGCAAAATGTGAGCCACGATGTGGTAATTCCAGTCAAAATAAACGTGATTACGAAAAAACGTCTGATACTATAATATAAATATTTTTCGCTTCATAAAAATTTCATAAAGCAAGATTTTTGTTATTTACCTACGTACATTTCTGTATCCTATAGACGAAGCTTCCAACTTAAATTATAGTGGGAATATATATTTTCTGAATTTTCACTTGCCGATTGTTAAGATATATAAAATTTATTTTTTTAATTGTGGAAACACATTTTCAGTTTCACTCTGTATATGAAACGTAACGTTTTTTTTCAAAAATGTAACTGAAAGTATTGTTTTAATTTTCTGACGTCAGGATATTATAGACAGCGCCAAAATAATTATATATTTTATTTTTTGCAATAAATATTGTATTAATTATACGATGTACAGAAGTATATAAAAATACAATATTTAAACCATTATTATATATTAGATCTATTGTATTAATGATATCAAGTTTTTAAATAAATTCTGATTTAAAACAGTCTTCCAAAATTTTATTGTTAATCTTTATTACTCCTTTGAAATGTAATTATTGTTGTCCCACATTTTCTTTATTTTCTGCAAGAAAAAAAAAACAAAAACTGATATAAAAATTATTTAAACAAAAACTTTTATATATTTTCATTTCTTGTTCCTCTTTGATGCCATCCAATGGTATGGTGAAATATCGAGAATAAAATCTATTGATTCACAGGATTCACAGTACAATTAATGACATTGAAAAAATGTTCACAAGAAAACAAATGTTAACATAAAACAAATGTTAACATAAAATATTAAAATTCTTAAAGAAAAAAATTGAAATAACTTTTCAAGCATCGACTAATGATGTTAACTAATAGCAAATAAATAAGGAAAAATCATCGATTAACCAGAAACCACGTTTTGTGTTCGAGATTATTTAATTTTAATCTTTTTGTCTCCTTTTTCAGTTGAATATTTTTTGTTTAAGCCTGCTAGTTCAAGCGGCCAATGTTGGTGGTTTAAACTTACATTTACATATCAGAAATGAGATGTAGTATAACATAAATAGCTGTTAAAAGAATAAAGAATTTTAGGAAAAACATATAAAAATAGATTTTTCTAATGCTGACGGAGGTTTAAACTATTTTGTTCCCTCTGTCCGGCACAATATATATTTTTATTAATTTAGTTATTTAAAATACAAATAATCTGAACGGAATATCTTTTTAATAAACACAGGCATTTGAAAAACAATATTGCCATACTTTGTTGTTCAATATAGTAATGCCCACAAAGTTTAACCATAAATAAAAATATCAACTTCAGTCTTGGATTAAAATAAATATCAGATTAACTAATTAAATACGAAACTTCATTTTAAATTCAATCCTATAAAACAGCCCTAAGTATTATATTTTTGGGCATAATTAATCATTATTATAAATGACATGGTACCACACAGTCATGCTTTCTTCATAACGGTCAGTATGATGATACCAGAAGATCATCTGCTGCTTTGATGTGAAGAAAAAATTATGAAATATTAAAATTAAAATTGCATTTTTTTATATAAATATAGAGCTTTGAAATGGATTAAAAAAAAGAAAGACGTAGTCAAACCTGTAAGTCCAATTTTCGATAACTTTTGTGAACGTATACCAGGAATAATGCGGCGAATGTTATCCTCGAAGAAGTCAGTCGTTTCGTGCTTATCGGTGTAAATCGCTAGATCTTGGAGATTGTTCCGAAGCATGAAACTATGCAGTTACCAATTATTTAAAAAGTACTGACCAATGATTCCACCTGCCCGTAAAGGATATGCGTGATAAGATTTACATCTGTGCCTGGCTGTAAGCCTTAACCAGATGATGGTCAAACCACTGTGGAATGAAAAGCAACGTCATTCTCGCTCTAGGAAGCCGAAGACTAATTCTAGGAACAGGTCTTTGCTAGTTGCAATTTTAGCGGTTCCGAAGCAGGGTCGCAAACCACTACTCCTTACTGAAGAGTTGGAGACTATCCAACTCCTGGTCCAGAACACATGACTAGCATGCTCACTGGATCCGGATCATTCACCCGTTATTCTCAGTAAAGGTGAGCTGATCCTGGCCCCTAATCAATTTCATGAGGGGCCGCGAAACAATTGGCACAACGATAATCCCGAAGGGCTAACCTCAATAATCAGTCAGAGAAATAGTTAGAAGGCTAAAGAGACAATTAGCGGAACTTTGGGGCTTACTGATTCCCGTGGAGTTTCTAGAATACCATATCAGATAAATGCCCCCTCTGTTAGCCTCACAAATACGAGCTCTTTTGAGCACATTTTTCATTACATTCTCACACATTTCATTAATTACATCACGAATATTTTGTTTGAGTTGTTCAAATGTTTCTGGTTTGTTTGCATAAACCCTAGTTTTCAGATATCGCCACAAAAAGAAGGCCGTGGATGGCAATCAACATCACCATTTCTTGAAATAAGACGATGTGGAAATAGGTCTCGCAGTAATTCCATTGTAATACTGGCTGTATGCGATGTGGCATCGTCTTGTTAATACCACATGTTAATCAAGCCCAAAGCATGCAGTTCTGGCGTTAAAAAGTTTTAAATCATATCACGATATCGCTCCCCATTCACAGTTACCGGTACGTCGTTTTCATTTTCAAGAAAGTTCAATGATTCCTCCTGGCCAAATTGCACACCAAACTGTCACTTTTAATGAATGCAAAGGTGACTGTTGAATAATTTGAGGATTTTCCATTCCCCAGAACCGACTATTCTGTTTATTCAGATATCCATGCAAATCAAAATGTGTCTCGTCACTCATTATGATTTTTTAATGAAAATCGGGGTTGTCATAGGCGATCCGTGGCAAATGCAAATCCGTGTACAAAATTCTGGCCAAAGTTGTTCTTTGAAGACCAAGCTTCTGAGCACGGCATTGAATTGAGGTTGATGGATTGTTTTGAATACTTTCTTGAGCAGCAGTAATGTTTTCTGCTGATCTTGCAGTACGTTGTGGTCGACACAAGGCCTGTCACCTACAGACAGACTCCCTTTCTTCAAAATCATTCACTACATGATAAATATTGCGTTTTGTGTGCGCGTTGTTTCTCCCAAAAATTTCACGTAACCTTCTCTTCGTCACAATAATCGATGATTGATTTTGATAAAATGTTTTAACGATAAAAACACGTTGGTTTATCGAATATTTTTTCGTAATAAATTTGCCACGTGTCTTATTCACGACTGCCAAATATGAACTGTCAAGACTAATGTTTACCAAAATGGACACCCAGTAGATACAAGCCTAACGAAATAACGACCTAACAGACCTTATACTAACTCTTCAGTACTCTAAAACGCGGCTTGATGCGATGACACATCGAAAGAGCGCACAGCCATAATGACGGTTTTCGCCAAAAGGAATTAAATTAAATTCTTTACACACAATAAGTGAAAAAATTGTTTACACACTTTTTTTTCTGAAGATGTCACACAATGGTGTAACGAAATACTGAAAATAAAATCTTTTATAATCTTTATATAAAGACCTTGTGCTCAAAACAAATTAATCATACAATAAAAATGTTCTAAATGAATTTCCGTTTGTGACCCACTGTACATGCAATAAATATCATCACCATCAAAAAGATGCGGTCTTTAAAGGGCAGAGTAAAGAAGCATGGCTTATCATAGATAAAATCTGTTCCTGTATTCCAAATCTATTATTTTGATCACTTATATATGAACGTTTCCTATAAAATAATTTCTCGTTTGGATTTTGAAAACAAAATATGGAGATATTAGTGAGTCAGCTTCGTTTATGTTTATGATTTGATATTATACGTTATAGCTGGATTACTTACCGCCGTTGTTATAACATAAAGGACGTTGTTCACTTTAATTTACGAGTTATTTAATACAAGTCAAAAATTAGCTTACTAAAGCAGGGATCAATAACGTTAATGTCTTTGATAAATTTCACAAGTAACTTAAAAATAAAAAGTTTTTATTTTATATATACACGTATGCAAATTTAGATAAAATAAAAGCAATAATAATAGTCTTGGCTTCAGCAATAGAAACATATTCATGTTACTTTTAAATGAAAAATTTTATGAAAAAAAAAAAAAATAAAGTTAACGTTTCATCGCTATTTGTGCAAAAAAATGGTAAAAACTTTTAAATTAATGCAATAAAATCTGGCTAATGATGTAACTATAAAATAAATTAACACAATCAACATTTCATTATTTTAATATTGTTTTCAAAAGCAATTAAAAGGAACTAAGGTTTTATAACTTTTTATTTCTACATTTATTTATTTTATTTTATATACTCGTTTATATATTTTGTTTTGCAAGATTAATTTTATTAATATTATTTGTTTTTTAAGGCTAATTTTTATTTGTTTAACATTAAAATTGTCTTCCTATTGAATACAAGCTTTTGTGTTCTTTTTTGATATTTTAGAGGGGGAATATTCACTGATGGTAAATTGCAAACGTACAAAATGCCATTTTTTATATTAAAAATTTTACAAAATATAAATAAAATTCTTTACACCAAGTTTAAATTTGCTTAGCATATTTTAGGGATGATTAAGAACAACATGTTGAACCGTTATATGTTAAAATTAAATATTTTGAATAAAAAAAAAAATAAATTTAAAATCTTTGAAATGTTGTTTTTATTTTGCATGCAAAGTTTTACTTCGTCACCTATTACAGAATAACCACCAATATACAATACTCGTATTTTTGTTATTAAGGATTAACTAAGGATGAAATCGCATAAATCATATAAAAGAAACGTCTGGAATAAGCTACCAGATCTTCTCAAAGCAAACAATCAAGTCGTTTTGAATTACCGCTATATAGAAATCACAATTGCGAACAGTATGACAGCGTATTAAAAATTGTGATGCTGGCTAGAGTTTTACATCAATAATGTTTTATTAGTATTTTAATATTTTATCTCTTTCTCTTGGATATGAGATATTTTTTAAGGAATATAGTATCCTATATTTTGACCTAGAAATCAAGCTGCCTTCCCCCCAAGTTTTTTAAATCTATTAATTATTACATGAAAGGGGAACGGTCAAAAATTCCAAAATATTGTATTTTATATTGTTTTCGAGGACTATTTTCTGCAACGCCAACAAAATTTTCAAAAATTACAACATACATACAACTTTTAATTCGCTTACAGCAACAAATGGTGTTATATGTGGGTCAGCTACCATCCTTGTATGCAGCATCGAAAAACATTTTAAAACGTAAAGATAATGGAAATAATGCTCAAGAAAGCTTTACATTGTTTGATTACTTTCGGCAAAGTTGTAGCAAAAATTTGAATGAAATTACGCTGAATTGTTATTGATTTTTCTAACTAATGAATTATTTTAACCAAATGAATAATTTTACTTCAACTGAAATTCACACATTTTTTATTTTCTAAATTCAATAAGAAACAATTACTAGGTGTTTTATGTTTGTTTTTAAAGTTATAATACTAAAATATGTTCGATTAATATTTTATTTTAAGAAGTTAAATATAAAATTTTTTTATTTTTAATAATTTTTATGGGATAATTATTTATTTACGTTTAGTTTTTAGCATGCTAAACTCAAATTTTATTTTCAAATAATTTCACAAAATTGATTTTTGGTTGTAAAGCTTAACTTAACTCGACAGGTAAGCTTTAATCACATTGTAGATAAGCTAAAGCTGCTTATTATATTTAAAAATTTATTTTTGACCAGCTGAAAGGAATTTAGAATTTAGTACGCTAAAAAGTGAACTGATAAGGTATTTTGTTAATTATAACGTTAGGGGAATGGGAAATGTTTTTCAACAAACCAACTATGATTAGTTTGTATGTATATATGTATTCAATATATTTGTAGTTTTGATTCAATTCATGTTCATTATTTTTTTTTTCAAATTTTGAACGTAAATCTCTAAAAAAAAGCTTTTGATGATTGCAAGGTAAATAAGAAACGGTTATGAAAAATAGCTGTTAACCAAAAATGTTCATTATTGTTAATAGAAAATTCTTTACACACAACTAAACAAATACAATTTCAGGAAATAATAAACCAAACAAAAAAATCAATTATTTGCTAAATAAACTAAACTAATTAATACAGAAATATTTACGTATATAAAAAACGAAACTTAAAATCCTTTTATAAAGCTAAGATACAATTTTATACGTATTAAGAAAAAAAAATACTAAAAAATTCAAATATATATAATTTTTTTTGTTATAATTAAATATAAAAAGGAAACTTCGTAAATAGATTCTATAATGTGCTGAAGGATTTTGTTACTATCTTGGGATAATAGCAATTGTTACTATTAATTTAAAATGATTATATATATAAACTAATAACTAAAATCAAACCTTTTCTGCCATTGTATTCTAAAGAATTTGTAAGTGCTGTAATTAAAAAAAAATACTTGGTATTTGCTGTAAAAATCAATTAATAAACTCAACATCTTACCAATTTTGTGTTTGGCTGCAACAGCAACTTTAGTAGAGCTTTTGTGTAGTTGAAAGTCGAAAATTCTTGTTGCGGCCGAAAGAATGTCCACTACTGTGTATTTTTTGTTTGTTTTGCTTTTTGTGGGATTTAAAAATTTTATTTAATATTTAATAATAAATTTGTATGTTTTTATTTGGTATAACAATTTTTTGCTGTTCAATTATTGTTAAAATTTCGTTTTTGATCATTTTTAATTTTCATTTGATGCTACTGACTCTAAGTCACTATTATCCTCGCTGCCGGTTGCTTCGGTGGGATCGCCCATAGCAACACGGGCATATTCGTCTGTATCAATACTTTTGCAAAAATGTATGGCGTATTTGAGTTTTTCCATTAAAACGGTCTAAAGTTAAAAATTAAAATTCAATAAGTTTTTAAGTAAGTTTTTCGATTAATGAAATTTGTATGGAGAAGCATAAAGAATTTTAAATATATAAAAAACAATTAGTTCTTAAAACAAATATAAACTTTTCTTGAAAAAGACTTTTTTGTCACACATTTATATTCCAATACTTACTTTGCAAGAATATCTTGGCATTTTTAGTAAAAAGAAACAGGTGTAGCTTTCGGGTAAAAAGTGGTCGGGCGGATTCTTTTCTAAAACTTGCAAAACAAAATCTCGGCCTCGAAAATCAGCAATTGTGCGCGGCAAACGGGTGCGACCCCAAACGAAACGTAAAAATAGAGATCGTTCCTAAAAATATAAGTAACACAAAAAATGTTCATACATGATGTCCTAAGCCAAGATTGCAGAACATGACATACCTGGTTTGAGAATTCTTCCATAACTTCCCAAAACCATTGAACCAGGGCTGAATTAGGATCGAAACCCTTATAAGTCGCCACGGATTTAAGAAGGCCTAAGGGTATATCGGGTGAACCGCAAACCATTGCTTGCAGCTCGGAGGCGGAAAATAATGATAATAAAGGGACGGGTATAACTTTGGACATGCCATCACGTACGGCTTTAACTTGCTCGTCGAATTCATGTAAACGGAAATTTAAAGCTAAACGCACATACTCCTGACGATTTTGTGGTGTTATGCGATTGTAACGTGTTGAAAGTGGCACTTCATGGCCCTTGGCAGAAGAAGTAGAGAAGGGCAGTTCTAACGTATTGAATACCTTGAGATCATCATCCATATTTCGTATACAAAGCAAACCAGCAACATAGTCGCGGTCAACTTCAGTTAAATCTGAGGGACGTAGTTGTTCGCCAGCTAATTGACGCCAAACTGGTTCGGCAAGACTGCAAGAATTTAAAATATTTTGACAAGTCAAACTAATCGCTTCATATCTACTCACTTCAAACTTAAAGGTGATCCAGTTCTAACCGCTATACCCATTAGTACACCTAGAAAACGGAACATATTCATTTGTAAGACAGATGTTAGTGTTGGATCTAAAAGAAAACAGTCTCTATTTGCACCAGCCTCTCCGCGGCCATTAGGCGTGGTTATAAGAAGTGGAACACTACCATTTTGCAGTTCATCACACATTTCCGCTATAGATTCACTATAACCACCACCACAATCATCTACAGATTCTCCCACAAACTTTACTTTCCAAACACGATGTGGCAAAGATAGCGCCTCCTGAGTAAGTAGAGGTAACTTTTGTACCATTTGACCAAATACACTTTTCATGCCATCTACTCCCGCCAAGCCATTAACCGACTTATTGCGGGAACGTTTGACCTGTATACGATTCAATTCAATGACTGGACCATGTTGTTTATCTCTCACCATAGTAGTCTGTATAACTTTACGGAAAGCAGCCTCTTTAATCGTGTACACAAGAACGTCTTTTAAGGCGCCCAAACTAAGATCACCTGAGATATTGACCCAACCATTAAAATGAAAATAAAATAGATTGGAAAGTATATTTTGTAAGTTAATACGTACCTGTTATGGGTAGCATGGCTAAACAGGGACACAATAATTCCGAGAAATGATGTAATAACACTAATCTTGCATGTAGGGCCTCAGGTGGTAAATCTCTAACCAAATCATATTCTAAAGGCGGATTAGGTGGCGGCCTTACTCTTTCCGAGAGTTGAGAAGTTGACAGAGCTAAGGTATGAGCTGAGCCGCAAGTAACTTTAACAATATGCTTTCCCGTTAATGCCTGCACAAGCCTTGGTCGTTGTATCGCACTTACAGTGCCATCGCCCAACTGTCCTTCATCGTTATCACCCCAGGTAAATACCTCACCACTGTCCGTGCACGCTACACAGTGCAATGAGCCCGTAGCAATTGAAACAACTTTTTTTCCTTGTAAAGCTGCAACCTTTTTTGGACGTCTCACATGATCGACAGTGCCATGGCCCAAACGATGAAAATCGCCTTTTCCCCAAGTGTAAACTCCACCAGATTTTGTTAGAGCAACTGAAAATTGGGAACCACATTCCACTTTAATTACACCTAACCCTGATAGACTTTCGATTTTCACTGGAACCTTGCAACCATCTGAACCGCCTCGGCCGAGCTTACCATAATCGCCATCACCCCAACTCCATACGTTGTCGTCATCCGTTATACACAATGTCTGAGCATCACCTGAGCCACAGGCTATATCAACGGCTCGATAACCCAATAACGCCTCAACTAACTTTGGTCGTAATTGATCTTCTGAATCACCATGACCCAAACGTCCATATCTACCTTTGCCCCAAGTCAAGACATGACCCGATGATGTTATAGCCGCTGAATGAGCACTGCCACAGGCAATATCTACTATGCCGATACCGGTAAGGTCATCTATTAGCTTGGGACGATCGTAACTCATACGGTTTCCATGCCCTAGCTTTCCATCTTCTCCTTCGCCCCAAGAATAAACTTCGCCATCAGTTGTTAAAGCTAAGCAATGCTTACCACCTGAATTGACGGCTACTTTTTTAACAAATACATGTTGCAAGGAAGCTACTAAAGTCGGCACAGCCCAAGAATCGGTCCCCCCCACCCCTAAACGACCTCCACAACCATAGCCTGTTGCAAACAATTTTCCATCTGGTGTTACTGCAAATAATGTTTGTTCTCCTCCTGCTAACTGTACGGGTCTTAAGAGACTTAAAGCTTCACAAGCTGTGGGTGTTTTAATTCGGCTTCCTTCTAATCCACCTAGTTGACCTCGATGATTATGTCCCCAACCATAGATTGTACTAGCTCCACCCCACGACAGTGCCCAATCATCCGGACGTCTATTCAGCCATTGCAAAAGCTGGCTGTCGTGTTCTGCTTTGAAAAGGTTATGATCTTCATGCATAAACTGTATAGTTTCCACTGCCGCTCCTGAAGTACACGGAACGCCACCACAGGATGCCAAATTTTCGTGTAAGGATAACGTCATAACCGTGTCAATGTACTGTATAAGACTGCTTGTACTGGGTGTTAAAGTATTGACAATATTAGAAGACGAAGAACAGCCGGGTAAGCAGGGCTGTGGAGAAGGAGTTGGGTTACTAGCGGTACTTGCGGATGATCCCAATGAGGTGGTCGAATTTATCATTGAGCCTCCTTGTTGTGGTGTATGCATTTGTGGTTGGGGCATCATTTCTGAAAATTTCTTTCGAACTTCCAAGCAAAACGCTACAGGCAGTTCAGTCCGTTTAACTAGCGATTGTGCCACTCTAACGGCAATGCAGTAACGCTTAAACCAGGCCCATTTATGGACCTCTGCTGGAGGCAGCACAGAGTCTAATAGCATATCACATGCTAAAGCTGCCAAGGTTTTGAAATAATCTGAATGCATGAGATGTATTCCTCCTCTTACTTGGGGTTCTTCGTATTCATATTGACGCAACAATTCTGGTATTAAAGGCATTAAAATAGAGTTCAGGCAGGTATCTAAGGGTTTTGGAGCATATTTGGATAGTAACACAGCATGCAAACGTTTTATAGACCATATACGCTGTGCAGTCGTTAGAGAATTTAATTGAGCACATGATGCTAATGCAGCTGCCAAGCGCAAGAGTACACTGCTGCTGTTGGGACTTAGACGTTCATCTAACAATGCCATTACCAGTGGCATAGACGGCTGTGAAAGTACAGCTCTATCGGAGCCTCGTTCGTTCATAGAGGATGCCGGCATTATAGCATGAACCCAAAAACGCCATCCCCAACCATTAACTGAACTATCAGAAGTAAATTTCCATCGCATTTCATCTCCTGGTATGCGTATCTCCGAGGCCCAGTGAGCAAACTCTCGTCCTGATCTCATAGCAATTATACGTCCCGAACTATCCATTATTACTAAAGGATCATTACGTTTTTCTGTCGAGCAGTTAGAGTCAAATTCTAAGCGAAGAGCTTCAGCTCCGGGTATTTTTACGTGACCGTTTGTAGTAACATTGTCTACATAGGGATGGCTGCTCTCTTGCATTACAGGTTTGGGAACTTTACCTAAACTATGGCGTGAAGTGCAAAGATCCTCCAGTTCCGTAATACAGGTTTCTAGAAGCATTGCACCGATAGACGGGCTATTCGACCCTAGGGCAATTAAAGTATCCGCTATTGTCTGTGAAGTACTTAATGGTCCTGTTCTGCCAGCTACACTAAGCTTCAATAATTCCATCAAACTTTTAGCCTCCGCTTCTCCCAACAGGGAAGTGAAGTCATCTAAGCCAGTTAAAGAAGTATCATTTATCATTTCCTCCTGATTTGTCATGGTAGCTGCCATTACTGACATGGCACTGGCTGACATTTTTGAGTGTTTGTGGGGAGCAGCACTAGACAGAGAAGCCGAAAGTGATAAAGAACCTGTTAGACTTTGGAAAGCGCTTAAAGGCCCAGCGGGCGCTGGTAATACATCCACTTCAGGTGAAGGTTCATGAACTGCTGGATCCGTGGCGTCTGCTAAGGCTTCTCCACCTCCCTGAGCTATTATTTCGTTAGCATTGTTAACAATTTGCTGCTGAGCGTTATTAATATGGCCTGCATTTTCTCTAAAAGTACCATAATCATGTTCGATATCATTGCTTACTCGCTCGTTCAAATTGACCTTGCTGTGGCTGGTTAAGGCGCCCACAATAAGTTGTCGTGCCTGAAGAATACTCATGGCGTTGAGAACATAATTTAAAGCCGTCTGGCGAGCTCCGTTTGTTTCAAGATTCAACAAAGTTTCACTCAAACTGACTTTTTCGCAATGTTTGGTGGTCGAACTAATGGATGATGATGTTGTGGTAGTAACTGGTTCAGCATCATATATACCCAAACTGGTGCCGCCTAAAGGATCTTTTGTAGTAGCGAATGGCACTGGTCCTTTCTTTTCATCTTCCGACGGTGACTGCGGCAATCCCCACGCAATGGAATGGGAGCTTCCACAGGCAACACGATTCACAAATACCGAGTCTAAGCCAATAACGAGTGCGGGCTTTTTGTTGACAACAGTATTGCCGCAACCCTGTTGGCCATGATCATTGTCACCCCAGGCGTACACCTGACCAGTATCAGTAACTGCCAAACAGTGTAAAGCTCCTACGGCTACATGTATAACTTTTCTTCCTCGTAAGCCTTGTATGGGCTGAGGTTTGCGAACATGCTGGTCAGTACCATGGCCCAGTCGATAGTAATCACCCTTTCCCCACGTCCAAACTTCACCAGTACGAGTCAAGGCCAAACTAAATTGAGCACCGCATTCTATTTGTATTATTCCAATGCCAGTTAAGCGTTCGATTTCGTGAGGTACCGAAGAACCTTCTGAACCACCTCTACCCAATTTACCAAAATCACCATCACCCCAAGAGTATACTGCACCATCTTCAGTTAGAGCCAACGTTTGTGCATCTCGACTACCACAGGCTACTTGTATAACTCGTTTGCCACTTAATCCAGCCACAAGTTTAGGTTTTAATTGAGTCGCATTGTCACCATGACCCAAACGGCCATATTCTCCTAATCCCCATGTGTATAATTCGCCGGCGGAAGTTATTGCTGCACTATGAGAAGATCCACAAGCAATATCACGTATTTTCTTAGATCTTAAAGATTCAATCATTTTGGGTTTATCCATAGTTAGACGATTCCCGTGACCAAGTTTTCCATCCTCTCCTTCGCCCCAAGAAAATACTTTGCCATCCAAAGTTAGAGCTAAGGCATGCTTACCTCCAGAATGTACAGCTACCTTCTTCACAACATACTGATGCAATACAGGAATTTGTCGTGGTATAGATATGTTGGCACTGGTACCCAAGCCTAATCGGCCATTTGTTCCTTCTCCACATGCATAAACTTTGCCATCTTGTGATACAATAAAAAGAGATTTAGAGCCACCGGCTATGTGTATAGGTCTTAAACGACTTATAGTTTGTGAAAACGTGGGAACTTTAACTTTGGAACCTTTTAAACCACCCAATTGTTCTTTGTCATTTAAGCCCCAAACCATTACGGTGCAAGGAGGATCACTTAGCGAAGATTTTTGATCCGCATAAGAGGACAAAGAAAGGTTTTGGTTTGAATCTGATAAAGTATCATATTCGCAGGCTAAGAATGACGCATTCATTAGCATCAAATCCAAATCAGTTTGTTTACGTCTTCCTATTATATTTATCGAATGAACTTTGCACTGTATTCCATTATTACGACACTGTTTGATGACTATTTCAATCCAGGGATAGTATTGTCTTACATCAGTCATAAGAGCTACAGTAGTGTCGGTGTTTTTAATCGATATCCAGGAATATTCTTTCAAATTACCAATACTGTCTCCTACACGCGTTACGACCAACGAAGGCATATGCGAGTGGTCAGATGGACTAACTGTAATAGATAGACTGTGTACTAAAATATTCTCATGCATTTCCAAACGTATCCAATGCTTTCCTTGTGTACTAGAAGAACTCTGCCAGCAACTTGGACTACGATCTAATAAGTGTTTGGCTGTCATTTCATTAGAAGACACGCTCAAAGATCGAATGCAACGTGACCAATCTTCAATAAGATCCGAAGTTGCTGGTGCGGAAAGGCTGTTGAAGCCCAAAAGCGTACTACCCTGTACTGAGGTTCCGACCGTTTCTATATCATTTACTGAACCCTTCCAGCCAGGGTGTTGAGGAAAATCTACACTAACATTTTTGCCACATACTGCAGTGACGGTGCCAACACTGCCGCGCATTACATTACCCCATTTGTAGCGTGGTGCAGCTTTCATACGAACTTGAGAACCAATTGAAATTTGTGATGAATTTTTTTCCAAGTCGAAATTCGTCGCGGAAGAAATTTTTTCTATAGGTTTTTCCAATAGTTCAATGTGCACAAAACACACCCAGTAGGTGGTGCCATGTAGTTGCCAATCTACTTGCACATTGAGATCGTGTAATCCTTCAGTATCTACCTTAAGAACAGTGCCAATATCTCCCTTTTTGATTTCTTCAAAATCACGGCAACAGCGAACGATCATGTTGGGGCACACAAGACCCCGTACATACATGGCGTATTGGTCTGCTGTTTGAAAATCTTGTCTTGTCTCATATTTAATTGGTTGGTCTTGCAGAGATGAACCTTCCACTGTATCTGAACTGGTATCGATACTTTCATTATCGATATCACATTCCGGATCTTGTAGCGTATTTAATTTTTTTTCTTGTTGGGGTTGTTGTGGTATTAAAACATCGGCTGATGAATTCTCTATTAACTCTGAAGGATCATTGTAATCAACAGGGTCGATGGTGTTATTGCAGATATCGGGATGCTCTAATATCCATTGAACTATTTGCTCAGGTGTTGGTGTCATAGGATAAACAGTCAGCTGTTTGACTGCCAATTCCACAGACTTTTTACTAAAACCCATTTCCATTATTTGAGAAATTAAAGATGTCGAAGTGTTGACTGTAGAGTCAGCTTCTTTTAATTCAAAGCAAGTAGTATTTGTAAGATTAGAGGTACCAGTAGCTTCATCGTAAACACCCATATTATAGATGGGTGTACCGTGTACCATGGTAGGTTTCATAGGTGGTATTTTTCCACCCAAACGAGATGTCGAAGAAGTTATATCATTAAGCTCCGAGTGAACTTGTGAGGCTAGAACCTGGGAACAATTAAGAGCGGCAGTTGATAATTCATTATAAGTGTAGCACGCTTTTACTGGAGAAGGCTGGGTTGCCCGTATTAATATGCTTTGTATAAGAAGCTCCGTTTCATTTGAACCCGCAAATGTGCTACTCTTGCAGGGTTCTTCATTGCTCACGTCAACCTGGCTATGATGTTCGACGTTACCTGTTAATTTTTGAGGCTGTTCTTCTTCTGAAACACTTTCTTCCGAAGAATAAGAACACATGCCGGGTGATCGTTGCTTCAGTATTTTTCTCAAAGAAGTTTGGTGTCGATAAAGAACACAATTCGAGTTTAATACCGAAAGCTGTATTTGCTGTGAACGCAACAAGCTTATGTCTATGTTATTGGGTACGGATTCTTTGCGTTCTCCTGGACCATACAATAATACAGACCAGGAATTGAGTAGCATTTCATTCATAGGCAGCCGAGATAAACTAAACACCGAATAATCTGAACTTTCTAACGCCGCACTCAAAGATATTTTTCTGCATTCACCATTCAACAATTGATTATCCGTGCTCAACAGGCATTTTCCCTTTGTTGTAAATCCACATATAGTGGCTGTAGTACCTTCATAACATACCTGCAAACCAACTCTTGGCCTAATATCACAGCCTCCAATTGTTGTTAAAACTCCCATTACAAATATATACTCATTTTCCAAATGCTGCAAATCCAAACCGTCTTCTCCAAATAGTTCAGCTGCGACACAAAGCTTTTGTGAGAGAAAAGAGTTAATGGCCGTGTTCCATATAGGAAGAGTATGTAGTTTCCTAAGCAATGTAATTATCTCTTCCGCAACTGTGCCCGAATGTGAAGCAGTTAAAAGTATTCTTGGTTTGTTTTCAGTTGTCGTTTGTAACAACGATGAATCGTTAGGACAATATAAAGTAATTTTTCCCAAAGTTGAGAAAATTTGCCGTACTAATGAAGTCATTTGCGGTAGATCACCTTCATCAGTCCAATGTATCAATACAATTTGAAGAAGACGTAAACAATGAATTTTACGAAAAACATCTTGTTCTCTTACTATTGGTTGCTCCAACAAATTTATGTAGAAATCAATCCATTTTTGTGATGTTAAGTATTTGGATAATATTGATGATTCACCTGAAAAGTGTGATTAGTTTTTTTAAGTGTTGCTCAGTAGACAAACTTTAAACGATTTTAACCAAAATTTCTTTTATATAAAAAAAAAAAATAAATAAATAAAGCAAAAAATAGTTTGATCAAAAAAGTTAATTTTCACCTGCAATCGCCTTAAGGAAACCTAAAGTAGTCCAATTATCCAAACCACAAATATTGGCCAAAGTTGAGCCTGGATTTAAAATGGCTCGAAACATAGATGATATGCCACGTACAGCATTTTTGTCCATTTTTTCGGAATGTAAGCCAATGCCAACCGAAATGATTTGCAATAATTTAGTACAGGCATAACGCAATAATTTAGTAGGATGAGATTCTCCATTTAAAGAAGAATCGCTGGAAACTTCGTCTTTTTCTGTTTCGGAATCAGGAGACACAATATTTAAAGCACTGTCAGCCAATCGCAAATCATATTGATTCTCTTTACCCATACGATAAGAGTTTGTGGCACCAGTATACCATTCCACGCGTACCCAACTACAATTTTCATACAAATATGATTTTTTTTTGTTGTTTTTTTTTCGTAAAAATATAAATTATTATTTTACATACCCATCTTCGCCCACTTCACTAATGATTCTTCCCTCGCCAGGCGGATTACCATCCTGATCACCCCATTTCCAATCCGCTCCTCTTACAATTCTCGTTCCAATTTTCATTAGTTTTGCCAATTCTGGTCCGCTTAAATTTGCTTTATTGGATTTTTGCTTAAGAATTGTATCCTCATAAACTGTGGATAGTTCATAGGTGTTTTTAACAGCTGGTACATCGCCTCCTGTTTGGCTTAGTAGACCCAACACTGTACCTAATATTCCCGAATTAATAAGCAAACTAAGTTCATTGGCTCCAATATCCTTCGCCAATATACCAAATATACTCAATAGAAATCTAGCCCTGGGCAATTTTTTTAAAAAAACATATGTACCCAAATTGAAATTATCTTTGCCAGCACTGCTGTGCTTCGACTTTAAATGTATTTTTTCTTGATTCACCAGTCTTTGCAATTCCTGCACGGCCCATTCGATAATGCGAGATTGAGCCAAAATTAAATTTGCCTTTTGAAATGCTGTTATAGAGCCGACATCATCTAAAATATTTGTGGTGATGTGCTTATTACCTTTTATGTGTAAACCTAGGTATCCACTTAACATATTGTATTTCACAGCATCCATTAGACCGTTTACTTGTAAAATTGTGTGAAACATTTCTAAGCCTTGACGGCGTATTTGATACCGTTGCACTTGACAATACATAGCCCGACGTACTGTTTCAACATCACTTATTTCTTGCATAACAAACTCGACAATTTCATTCATTAGCTTAGCATTCAAGTCGCCAGAAAAATACCATTTTTCACAAAGTCTACGTATAACATCATTACTAAGTCGCGGTTCCTGTTCAGGTTTTTTATCATCAAAATCCAAATCGCTGCCTTCAAATTTGATTTCTTCATTTGAAGATTTGCGTTCGGACAAAATGAAATTGTTGTTGCTACAATCTAGGAGATTTTCATTAGATGGATGATTAGTTAGAGGTGACGGTATTTGAACAGTTGTAACTGGTAGTAGCGAAGGTTCAGCTAATGTTAAGTTTTTATCAATGTTCACAGACAAAGTGGTTTCTAAAAGCGATTCCTGCAATTTTAAATTTAATTAATTTATTAAATATTTAATTTATTTTATTTATAAAATATTTTCATAAATGTAATTTATTATTTGCTATGGGAAAGATGCTATCGTTTCTGTATCGTTATACTGAAAAAAACTTACTGTTAAAGTATAGATTTTTTCTTTGTAATTTTTATTAAAGCTTGAAACTTTATCTCTTGAACTTAATGCCTTGTTTCCACGGCACCTGCTTCGCTCTCTATTCTTGCTTCACACCCCAATCATAAGCGAATCAACCTACTTCGCCATACAAAATTATGAGAGCGAAGCTGGTAGATTCATATTGAATCTAGTTGCGAAGCAAGGAAAAATCCTCTCTTCTCTAATTTTTATCGTAAATCTGCACTAGTTATCAAAATTAAACGTTTTTGTAAACAAAGAAAAATTACAAACAAAACAAAGTTAAAAGTGAAAACTTAAAAAATATAACTGTTTTGTGGGTGTGTTAATTAATTTTAATTTTATAAAATTAAAAAAAAATGGATAGGAAAAAAATTATACTTAATGCTATCGCGGCAAGAATGATATCTTCTGTTGTTTTTCAACTGTTGTTGTTGTTTTTCAACTTATGTTTTTCTGTTTAATAACAACTGGCAAATTGATGCAGATAAATGAGTCGTGTAAACAGCATGATTCACAAACTTGCTTCAGAGAGCGAAACACGAGATTCAAATTGTCGTGGAAACAGGCTATAAGCGACCAGACAAATATGTATAAATATCAGACTTTTCCCTAATAAAAAAATTGTATCTTTAGTATAAAATGTTATCGGTTATTAGCACATCATTTTCAAATTGTCATTTGTCATTTTATAAACTGTTTTTCATATTTTTAAGGCTTGTAAAATATTGTTACGAAATTAAATTTAGTTCAAGCTGAAACAAAATCATTTTTTATAAAAGAGAAGTTTTCACAGCTTTTGATGAAGAATCTAGACGTTTTTATTTTTCCACAAATAAAAATTTCAGTTGTAAGCGGTACGGCAGTATAAAGCGAAACGTCGTACAGATATGTTCGGTGGTCATATTAGTAAAACATGGTCTTCACAAAGAGAAACAGAAAAAAAGTAAAAAAATCTTTGCTCTCTCTTTCTCTCTCTAAAAGAATATATTTTATAGAATTTTTTTCTTTGGGCAGTCCTGGTTGTTATATGCATTTATGAAGAGAATAAATACCCGAAGAACTTCTTTAGCTGGTTGATATGATTGAAGGCCACTGTTGTAAAGAGTATATATGTAAGCAGCTTATCAGTGTTGTCAAACAAAATAGAGAATATATAAAATGACACTCTAGAATAAACAACTGACGTTTTTTATAAATAAAGCTTAGCATTATCAATTTCAACTTTGTTGGCATATTAATTTTTTTTATTTCTTACTACGCTTAATGCGAAAATAGAAAGTCAAATATATAAAATGCTAAAAATAAAACTAATCCTATACTTTTTTTTTGTTTTATATTAAAAAGAGAAGTAGCACTTCAGGCAACAATGCCTATTTAGTCAAGTACTGTGCTACATTCTTTAGGAAAGGGATAGAGAAGAGATGAAACAGGTGGTGAAAGAAGAAGGATAGTCGGAAATTAACTGTCGTATAAAGACTGCTCAGCGACCAGTGGCCATGCCTTTATCACTGAGCAGAGCAGCCCCCATCGACAGTCAATTTTTATTTTTGTAGTAAAAAAAACCAAGGTCTTCGTTGGGAGTCGAACCCACAGCCCCAGACTGACAAGCTAGTAAACTATATACTAGCCTACAGGGGCGGTCCTGCCCCTCTTGTGACCTGGTTGTTCACAACCCATAGTTGTGGAAGTCTCTTACAAAACTATAAATCTATAAAACCTTAAATTTATAAATCGTAAAAACTAATCTTATTCAATTTTAGTTTTGTTCGTTGGTGCTAATGCTTTTAGTTATTTAAGAAACTTTATGCATGAAACATTTAAAACTTACTTGTGATTGTGATTGCAGTTTTTGTGCGACATTTTGACTTTGTATTGTAACATTTAATATATCTTCTGGCTTTGCACATACCAATTGCTTCTTAGCTACACGCATTTCTGCTATAATATGACGTACAATTTCTTTAAATCGTGTCAGTTTGTGAAGGATTGGGAGTTTTCGTAAACCCTCTTGTTCCAAACTCATAGCTGGCCTTATTTCATAAAGAAGAAAACGTAAGCGCTCCAACATTGGGGCACATACCTCCTTGTAACTACGATTTAATTGCTGTCTTATTCGTACAACTGACCATTTCGTTTGATAAATTAAACGTATTATTTCAGCAATTTGTTTCGGTAGTTTATAATTCGAATTAGCAGCTGTTATTCCAGCCAGCTCTTTTTCGATAGTTGAAAGTATAAGACCACCTAAACTTTGATGCCTTACAAGAACAGCGGTTAAAAGTCGTTCTAATTCTTGTACTGGATGTTCTGGGGGAAATTCTTGATGCCATATTAAATTGTTATCCTTGCAATAGCGTTCTGATATAGTCATCCAAGTAACAACTAAAGGATCCGTTAATCGGCCATCTGATAAACCGGATATTAAGGTTTCTATACGCTGCTGTATATTATTTCCCGATGATTGCATCGCTCCAACAGTAGCAATAGCATGTACTGGTGGCTCTGTTGGCGTGCTTCCAGCTGTACTAGCACTACTGCGTGCCTCTCCTTTTTCCTCATCAAATGGGTTACTTGGTTGTAAGACTTGTAAACCACCACTTAAAATACTTGATTTGATAATCGATTTACATTGCAATTCGGCTGGTTGTGGAGGTGGGCCAATTTGAAGAGTGTTTGCGACTAAACCTAACAAATAAGCTAAAGCTCTTTCCGAATTGAAATGTGTAAGAACTTTACTCTGCTGCAAATGGGGCTACAAAACAATAAAAAATAAAAAATAAGTCAAGTATAAATTTGATGTATTATTCAAACTTATTAAAAATATTTGTTACCTTTTCTTCACTTATATTCGGAGCATATCGTCCAACTTTATGATGATTTAATAAACACTCTAAGCAAGTACGATAAGTTGAATTATTTAATTCTGAGGAAAGGTCCTTGCCTATGTTGGCCTCTAAAAAAGCATTTACTGCTGGCATTTCATTTCTAAAAAAAACAAAGTAACAAACAGATCTTTTCTTAAAATATATTTAAAACTTAAAGCAGACTTACTGATAGTCCTTTAAGTCGCATACAAAACCATTAATTATTATCCATTTGCCACCATCCAATATATTATTTTCAAAATCAGTTTTACGAATCAGCATTAATTCCTCGGGTTGTGTGGTAGATGCAGTACTTTTGTGATTACCACGACATATTATACCAGGCCAGCCCAAATCGTCCGAATTCTGTATGTCGCTATCACATATAAGTCGATTCAAATTGTCTAAAGCATGTAAGAGGGGCACGAAATGATGAGGCCAATCGAAAGCTTGCAATAAATTTGCTTTATCTCTCTTGAGGATTATGAGTCCTATTAGCATTTCGTATAGTAAGGTATCGGAAATATCAGACATTAAAATGTCAGCCACACCTTCTTTGCCTTGCAAAGCAATTTCATGGGCTTTTTGTAGGGAATGTATGCACAAACTAATGGCATTTTGCAGATATTTACTAAGCAATATTTCGGCACCGATAAGATCTTCCGTCTTAGGGCTTTGATGTATATGAGAGAAAAGAAGACGTTGAAACCGATGTAATAAATCCAAGCTAGGACTTGAATGTTCTTGTGAGTGTATGACGACTATGGATGAAATTGAAGAATTTTCCTCTTCAGGTTTTATTATGCCACTACTTAGAAATAGCTGCGTTAGTTTAGCCTGCGTTAAGGCAGAGTTGTTGCGTAATAATTGCTTAATAAGATGAAGTAGGGGTAAATTATGCCCATTGTCGGTACAGTCGTTAGACTCTAAACGGATCGCTTGTTTTAATGCCGTTTCTAAGCCTCCTTCAGCCATTAAGGAACCTACTAAGAGATCTGTCATAAATCTGTGACCGGCTGTAGATATACCGGGTTCTGAAGGCAGCAGCGAAGTTAAAGTTTGCGCTCGCTCTGACGCTGTTGGCAACAAGACACTCCAGCCCACTTGCAGAGCCCATTGAGCAGCTTCTTGCATAGTCTTTAAAACGTTAGCTCCTCCAGCTAAACTAAGAATTCTGGTTTTTAAATTTACCAGCAAACGGGAACCTTCTGAAAGACCCACTGATTTAGGGGCCACACCATTGGCTATCAGAGCATGGAACTGTAATCTTAACAAATTTAAACAAGCTACTGCCACACATTCAGCTTCTTGATTTGGTGTTTGACGATTGTTAGAGTCTTGACCATAAACCATACCCAATAATTGATCTATTAGTCGAAAAGTATGTTCACTCAAATCTATAACGAAGGGTATACGAGATGGTATGCCTTGAATGGATGTCTGACTCCAAATGATGCTCTGAGCAGCACCACAAGCAATTCCAAAGGCATAAACTGAGGGATGTGTCGCCAAGATGGGTTGTTTGATCAATGGTTCTTTGGATATAGATGAAGGGCATATCTGTTGATAGTCATTACGTCCCCAACCGAATACTTCACCACTTGAACTTAAGGCCAGACAATGGGATACACCAATGGCCACATCTATGATGACTTTAGTTTGCAAATTTGTAATTAATTTCGGTGTGCTCAAACATTGTACTTGTTTGTCAAGCTGGTTGTGACCCAAACGTCCACCACTGGCTTTGCCCCATGAATAAAGTTTTCCTTCACAGGTTAAGGCTACCGAAAATTGAGCTCCAGCAAAAACACGCTGTACACGAGGTATATTCTCAATAAGCTGAGGCAGTTGCGAACCGTTGCATGAACCGTTTCCAAGCTTGCCAAAGTCCCCATCACCCCAGGCATAAGCCAAACCTGCTTCTGTAACGGCCAAAGTATGAGCATCACCACTTCCCAAAGCAACATCTATTATTTTGTGCTCAGCTAAAGCAGCCACTTGAGTGGGCAATAATTTATCATCGGAATTTCCATGACCTAAACGCCCATAAGTGCCCCGACCCCAAGTATACAAGATACCATTGTAGGTAATTGCAGCGCTGTAGGTACAACCGACATGAATGGACTTCACTGATCTTTCTAACGCATTTATTTTTGTAGGATGTTCACGTGGCAAAGTATCACCAAGACCCAAACGACCACCAACACCATTACCCCAGGAATAAGCATTTCCTTAAAATAAATAATTAATTAAATAGGCACACTCTTACATTCCTCAGATCAGTGCAAGCTACTTACCCATGCTATCCACCGCTAAGTAATGACGACCCTCGCAATGAGCTGCTACCGATATAATATGAATTTCCGACAACTCCTCAATGAGCATTGGTTCTGTTTCAGGTTTCGAAATGCGCCACGTATACATTTTGCCATCTTGTGTTAAAAACAATACATACTCCTCGGATATCACTACTTGTTGTACTTGAAAGTAAAAATTTAAAACCGGAGCTGAGTATTGAGAACTTATACTATTGGCAACTGGTGAAGGTATGCCAACTGCAGGTTCAGCTGTGAAACCATATTGGTTTGGATTTAATGACAACCAACCCAAGGCATAGATGCGTTGTTCATGCAATTGAGGTGTACTGCTGGTTGATATATTATTGTTATTGTTTGATGTAGTAAGGCTTTCTTGGGAATTTTGATTAGGCAAAGATGTCACCTTGTTTGATGAAACCTTATTATTAGTCACAGTTAAGTTTGTTGGCATTTGCATTGAATGTGTACTTGGCAAATGGGGCGTAGCCAAACGATCCAAGTGTGACATTAAAACAACAGCAGCTTGTTTCAAGTCTATGTTTGCTGTCTGTTGTTCGGGTAGTGTGAGAAAACGTAAAAAGCATTGAGTAGCGCTGGAGGGTACAATATCTGTGCCAACATTTGTTGTTAGACCATAATTGCCTATAGATTCATAACGTTTTAAAATTGGTACTAGAGGTGCTCCAGCATTTTGAGACGCATCACGATTATCATCGGTGGCTTTGTCCTTTTCCCAAAGTGTTAATAGCAAAACTACAGCTTCCAAAGAAGCTGCAAGACTTCCCTTTTGGGCACCCAACTCTAACAGTAAACAGAGAGCAGTGTGACGATCTTCCTTCGGTGCTGTACATCGATTTCCCATTGGATCACCTAACGCTACTTGACGTAAAAATTTAATTGAACGTTCCAGAACCTCGATCCATAAAGGTGAAACCTATAAAAAAAAAAGAAATGTTAAAAAGTAACAGCATTTAAACGAGCATAAGAATATTGCTCATCCGTCTTGAATATGAGGGATTCAAAAATTTCTCTCGTAAAGACCCAAATGAGCAATGAAAAAAATCTATGATTTATATTTTTAAGTTCACCTGTGATGTATCGAACAGTAAAGCCTCTGGTAAATCTTGCAAAGATTCCAAGGCCTCGCATAACAGTTCACTACACATTTCTGTATCCTCGCCAGAACGCCAAGCGCGACGCAAAAAGAAAAAAGAAAAGTTTAAAGCAGCCCGCGTACAAACTCTAGCCAAACCTAACGTAGCACGTTCACTTTCGTGTATTGGAGAACGTAATTCCTGGGACGATTGTTGCGCATACTTGACAAACCGTTCCCGACTATATAGGCGACTCTCATCATAAAATTTATTATCAACATTTTTTTCAATTGGGTTTAAAAATGGATTATTTGAGTTCGAGGGCGGCTGGTGAACGGGTATGTCGAGAGTTGTCTGCTGTTGTATTTGTGTTTGTTGCTGCTGCTGCTGTTGGTGTTGTTGTTTACATCTGACCAGAGACACAAAATAACGTTCGTAAATGAATTGTTGTTGTCGCAAATGTATTGAGGACAGGCAATTACCTGCAGCTTGCAAAGAAATATCATGCAATTCGTTGAGCAAGGTTTTTTGACACTCAACTTTTGCTAAATTATTAGGTGATTGACCCCACAGCCAAGATTCAAATATGGCATCACTTGAAATACGTTGAGCAGCTGTAACGGCAGCCTGAGCGGCGGTAGTGATCTTTTTTATTGTCGCATCGGAATCTAATGTATGGCAAGCACTGCAATTGCAAGCTGACAGAGGACCACAATAGTCGTTTGGACAACACGAACATTGTAATTTTTGTACACCACAATAATGTTTTCCATCATCTCCCAAATAAGATAAATGCCCAGCTGCGTTAACTACAGCCCCAGTGGCAGACGATACTAACTCACAATCCTGTATAAGATTATTCCATAATATTGCGGCATCATCGGGATTACGAAGACTGGATATAAGATCAGCACGAACCCATTTAGAATCCAAATATGGTAAAGGTCTCAAATACAACTCCGAATTATTAGAATTTGTTGACATTTTTAATTCAACAACATTATTATTTTTAGTAGAAATGTTTCGTAAAATTTTGTTTGTTCTTTACTTAATTTTTATTCCATACTTTAAGCATTTTTTGATTCCAGCACAATGACATCAATTTTTTTTATTAAATTCCTGTTTTTTTGAAAAAAGATTTTTTTTATTAACGGTTGCAAATGTAACACAACTTTTTTTTATATAAATGACTTTAACCGCACTTTGTTGTTGCCGTTAAACAGCTATTGTTCTTTACACGCTGTTGTTTATTTTTAAACGCAAAAATTTATGCAAATATTAACACAAATGCTCAAGTAACACTATGGCCTCCACTGCAAAAAACAAGTAATTAGAACAAATCTCCTATTTTTTTTACTAGAAATGCAGTTGTCTTTATTTTTTTATTGTAAAAAATAAAAATGATAATTGAGTGGTTTGAGGTTTCTATAGCAATGGAGTCTTGATTTTCTATTTGTACCTGTGAAACATGTAACAAGGGATGCCAGAAATTAAATGTTTTCCCCAATATTCTATCATATGAAAAACCATATTGTGAAAGTCACAATATAATATAATATATAAAATTAGGTATGCTTTGCAAACCGACTCTACTTTGTATCCTGCAATTCATACGATTAGTAGATGCGTTGGAAATTGAGGAAGGGTGAATGCTTCTAAACAATAGTAATATATAAAGTCCGCAGAAAAAAAATATTTATATATATTACTACAATAATATATGTATTAACTACAATTATAAAAATATATAAATGGAATTGGGTTTTCTTTAAGCGGCGCTGCTAAAATAAATATATTTTTAAACTCGGTTAAGCATGTGAAGAAAAAACTATAAATTTGAATTTTTATGCATTCGATTGAGTTAGCCCAGAGTTTACTCCTCAAAATCTTTTATTACACATTTTAGGCATAAGAGTCTTCAGTTTCTGTAGAAAAATATATCTAAATGGTTATTCGCCACTGTAGCTTGTCAGTGCCATTAATCAAAGTTTCGTTGTGAAACAGCAGCCACTTATTTCTAAAACAATAAACTAAATAGGAATTATATTCAAATCAAGAAACAGAAATCTAATTAGACTCTGTCTAGTGTTTTTTTTTTAATCTTTCTAAATTGGGATCAAAATTTTAAATCATGAACAACACATTATTAACGTGTACAGTGTTAAATAATGATTCAAAATGAATTTCAAATTTTATATTGAAACCTTAAGACTGTTCATATTAAGTAATTTTGTATATTAAAAGTCTTAAATAGAAACATATTTTTAATGAAATCCGGCTACGCCTTACAAAACGTAATTTTGTGGTAAATGCAATTGTGTGTGTGCATACAATTTGAATTTTTTTTTGCAGATGACCGTGTAGCAATTAATTTTTTCACACACGAAACCAATTTAAAAAGAAAATGTTTAATGTTAATGTTTGACTTTAGATTGATTGCAGCTTTAATATTATATTAGTATTTTCAGGTTTTTTCTTTACTTTTATTTATCCTTTTCCACACAACTCCACCTTAATTTTTTATTTCTTTCTTGTCTGCGAAAAATTTTTTTCCAAACTTTTTCGAATATTGTATGTATAAGCTTTGAATTCAATTTTAATTGATTTTTATCAAGTATAATTATTTAATTTATATTTTCACTACTTTGTTTATTTTATTGCTGCAATTTTATCGAATACTGGAAATGAATTATTAAACGTCCGCACAATTGATAAATTTTCATGTATTTATGCAAAAACGGCAGGAAAAAAGTGTACAAAATTCTTTATCCGAATTGTCAAATTGCTGTCAAGTTTGTCTTCTTTTAACTGTGCTCAGATTGTGAGAACGAAAATGAAAACAAAAGTAACGTTTGATAGAGAGAGCGGTATTTTATTCATTTTGTATGTTTACGTTTGATACTAGCAAAACAAATAAGAACATTTATGTAAACAAAAGCAATTTGTTATTGGCAATTGTTTTGAATAAGAGAATAAAAGAAACTTCCAAAAAAATAGGTAAGAAAACACAACACAAATTTTCAAAGGAACATTATTTTTATTAGTTCTCCAACAACACTTACATTAATACTATTGCCTAGTAAACGATATTTTTGCCGATTTGTTGTTTGAGGTGGAAAATCAAAACTTTCTGGAAAACACATTAGACGAGCCACTTCCCGAGGTGTAAAATAACGAAGTTTGAGACTGCGTATCAGAATTAAACGTTTTTCTTCTTTGTTATTAATGCTATTGGTCGTTTTTTCGATTTCATTTAACTGCAAAAATGTTCTTTGCATTTCTTCCAAAGTTAAAGGACAGTAAATTGAGCCGGTGCCCTCAATGTAATGAGTATAAGCTTTCGTAAAGCACATAGTGTTTGAGGCTCCCTCTGTTACAATATCCATTGCCCAAACTCTACGCTGAATAACATTTTCATCCAAATAAAAATGTGATGTAATTTCCTTTTCTTTAATTAGCAAGGACGATAAATTGATTTGATCGGTTTCTTGCTGCTTTAGGAACGGAATTTCTGTCCAAACTTTTTTAGCTGTAAATGAAAAATCTTTAGTTTTTCTCGCCAAGCAGTAATAGCGGTACCTTGTATTAGGTATTCCAATTTGAGTGGGACTTAATATAAATTCCCTATAAAAGAAATTTGATTTTTCTAAAGCTTCCACGTAAATATTTCTAGCCTGGGATTTTTCAAATCCCTTAACATTTTCTAGTAAAACATATTCCACTTCTTTGCACAATGGTAGCATCTCGCAGATATGATTGAAGGCATCAGATCGTTTATCTTCAATATCTCGCTTATGACCAACTCGTGTATGCGGTTGGCAAGGTGGCGACATTAATATTGTATTGATCTTCAATTGCTCTATCGTTCTAACATTTAACTTCTGTATGTTGTTGTTCATTAAACAAACTTCTTTATGGTTAAAAGCATACACATCATTTGCCACGGTATTAATATCGATTGCGGCCACCACTTGACCCTTCAATTTAGAATCTATTAAAACAAATTTTTGTATTTTACTTATTTATTTCATAAAAATAGTAATTTACGTTTAAACGCATAGTGCATTCCTCCGATTCCACTAAATAATTCTAGGATCTTAAGTTCCATTTTTTAATAAACCTATGTAAGTATATGCAACAAGCACACAAAAAACGTGAAGTTCATTATGTCTTGCTCGCATTATTCGCTTTATTTCTCATGCTACCAGACTTATATAATTCTGTGCCAGATGGTTATAATGCAACTCTGTTATTTAAATGGCAAATTTATGTAAGGCGAATTTATTATTTCACGCTGGATTAAATGTCTCAAAAAATAAAATGAATACTAATTAATATTTAAATTAAATTTTAAAGACTTTTTACTAATATTCTTTTTATAAATAACTTTTTAATAATTTTTTTGTTTAGGATTAAATACAACTAAACTGCTGGCCTAGTAGATACAGATAATATAATTTCGCCTTATTTCTTAAAAATAATTTTTAAGCAAATCTGTGAGGAAGATATTTTGATACCATGTTGATTGCGTAGAGTAGAGCAAGTTGTTTGCCTATGGTTTTTGTACTTTATAATTCATCGCTATCACTCCTTGTTATTTTATAATTTTTTTTTTCAGTAAAGTATTTAAAATAACGACTTATTTACTATTCTGTATAGTAAAAATCAATACCTTGTCAAGAAAATTGCATTTTTTTGAATTTGGTCAAAATGTTTTATTCAATTATTGACTAAATCGTTTTTCTTATTACATCTTAAATCAAAACATGTAATAAATAATTACACGATTATTTATTGCTTGAAAATAATTATATGATAAAAGCAAAGGCAAGGGTTAACGAATTCGCTCCTGCCACCGCCTGGATAAACCTGAAGCGAATTAATAGTAAGTTATTGTCAAATGTTTTATTAAATTTTAATTGAACTCCGTTTTTAAGCTTAATGGTATTAAAAACGCGAAATTGACAACATTAATACCAAAGCAGAATGATATCAATCATAGATAATGATATGATATCAATTGAAGAATACAAGAAAGACGCAGTAGTTAAAAGAAAAATTTTTCTAATCGTGCGCCAAAAGTAATATTTCATCGTAATTAACAAATAAATATCACAAATTTAAATAAATAAGAGACCAACACCTAAAATTTAATTTATTTATTAAAAAAATTAAATTAAGAAGATACTGAACTATCGCCTTTATATGAAAAGGCGTTGCAAAATAAAAATTTTAGTCCGTATAAAAAGCAAAAAACTTATATTAAGAATTTCACCCAGAAAAACCCTATTTTTTGGAGGAAATGTTTAATAATTTATTGCAAAAGTGGCGTTTGTAAGCGATAATTTAAGTTTTGAACGATATTTTCTTCAGAAAATGCAGGTAAGTGGGATAAGATAAAATAATATTTATTTTGGTGTATGTGTTTTGGGTTTTTCCAAGCGATTATAAAAATGCAATTCTTCACATAACCTCAATGGATGTAAATAAAAATACAATTTTTTTATATTCTTAAATAAAGTTTAGTGAGAGCGCTCAAAAAAGTAATTAACAAATAAAAAGTTGCCTATAGTGTGTAAATAAAACAAATGTAAATTGAATAATTGAGATTTTTAGTTGCGAACCCTTAAAATTTACATGACACAATCTTATATTTTATGATGGAATGAGATATCACTTATCAATCTCTTAGAATAAATTTTACCTTTTTCATTAGGATGCCTATTTCGGTGACGCACTTTGCGACTTTGATTGCAGGAAATCTCTAAAAAGCGTAGCCGATGTTGTTATGTATTATAGAGAAGAAATTCCTTCCTTATTCCCTTGGTAAGGGAATTCGTTGGTGGTCATACCACGGAGGAGAAAATCTTTGTCATACCATAAAAGAAATAATTTAATTATTATTTTTTTAATTTTTTTTCTTTCTTTTTAATTACAAATATTTTCTATTTATCATTGCTACAATACGTAGGAAATTTAGAGACTCCCAAGTCCGAAACTAAGTGTTGCTATATTTTTTTGGTTAAATTTGCATTTTTACACTCCCTAGACAACATTCTTTTTACAACTATTTTTTAAGCATTGCCAAAAAAAACTCATTTATTTATTTACAGATGTATATAAATGTATTTACACTTAACTCATTTTCCTATATTGTTTTTTACAGCAAGTGGACGATCCACCTTATCTTCAAGTGGGCACGGAGGTTAGTGCCAAATATAAGGGAGCTTTTTGTGAAGCAAAAGTCAGTGAAGTTTTACGCAATATAAAAGTAAAAGTTGCTTATAAACAAGGTCTCGGCTCTGGTGTTGTTTCGGATGATGATATTAAAGCCTCACCAGGGCAATTGAGAGTTGGTGCCGTGGTTGAAGTTCGTCATCCGGATCGTAAAGATTATGTAGAGGCTACGGTGACCAAAATACAAGATTGTTCCCAGTACACGGTGGTATTCGATGATGGAGACATCACTACTTTGCGACGTACAGCCTTGTGCATTAAGAGTGGTCGACATTTTAATGAAAGTGAAACTTTGGATCAGTTGCCTTTAACACATCCAGAACATTTTGGAAATCCTGTTGTGGGAGGTCGTCGTGGACGACGGCGTGGCCAACTGAATGATGATAGCTCCGATGAAGATGATGAAAGTGATGCAAAAGAAGTTGTTAACGAGAAGGAGGAACATATTGGTAAAGTTGTTTGCGTTGAGACAGAATCGAAAAAGAAGGACAAAGAGAAATGGTTTCCTGGTCTAGTAGTGGCTCCTACTGCACAGGCAACTGTGCGCATACGTGTTAAGGATGAATACCTGGTGCGTTCCTTTAAAGATGGTCGTTACTATACAGTGCCTAAAAAGGAGGCCACAGAGTTTACTCGCGAAGCGGCGGCAAAACAGGATGGTCCAGCTGTACAGGCCGCATTAGAGTACTTGGACAGTGATGTTTTGCCTCCTCACTGGGATCGCGATGCCTTGTTTGGTCTTAGCAACTCGTCAAGTGAAAATGAAGATGAAATTGATTCAGACTCCTCCGATGATGAGCCTCGCGAAGAAAAAGATCGTTTTGTCGCTCAACTATATAAATATATGGATGATCGTGGCACTCCACTAAATAAAGTGCCCTCTATTCAAAATAAGGATGTAGATTTATATCGTTTATTTCGCGCTGTACAGAAAAGAGGAGGTTATAATCGTGTTACATCGCAAAATCAATGGAAATCGATTGCTCTGCGTCTGGGTTTTACACCTGTAACAGTCAGCATTACGAATTTAGTAAAACAAGCATTTAAAAAATTTTTGCAGCCCTATGGGGAGTTTCATCGTAAGTTAGGTTGTTCTATGTTAATGTCACCGCGCAATTCTAATCGTAGTAAGGGTCGTAGTCTGGTTCGAGCAAATTCTGTGGCTTCTCCCAAACCACAAGATGTGAATAAAGAAGTATCCACTCCTATTTCAAAATTAGCCACCACTTCAACTAGCAGTGTTGCTGTAGCTATAACTGTTACACCCCCTTCTTCGGGTGTCACCAATTCCTTTATTGCAGAAGAATCGGAAAATACTAGTGAATCTAGCAGTCAAGAGACTATTCAAAAGAATAAGCGTAAATCTTCGTTGGGGGGTGCTTCAACATCGTCTGTAAAAAATAAACCTCTAGTGGAAAAATATGAAGAGAAAACGGTAAGAGATAAAGATGATGGCGACGTTCCATTATCAAAGATAAGAGCAGCTTCTGCAAGCAAAGAACGAGATAAAGAAGATTCAAAGGAAAAGGAACGTGAAAAAGAAAGAGAGAAAGAAAAGGAACGAGAGAAAGAAAGAGAACGCGACAAAGAAAGGGAACGTGAAAAAGAGAGAGAAAAAGAAAAGGAGAAAGAAAAAGAAAAGGAGCGTGAAAGAGAACGTGAAAAAGAAAAGGAACGCGAAAAGGAGCGTGAAAGAGAAAAGGAAAAAGATTCTACTAGTTCTAAGGATTCATCTGGACAGGCAACCAGAGATTCCTCACCATCTGGTAAGTTTAATATTTTTCTTGCTAATATCTTAGAACTTTGTCAAATTTGAAGCCAAATATATTGTTTTAATTTTTATTTTTTAATAGAAGCTCATAAATTCCCGTTTTGAAGACATTTTTTTTTATTTTAATAACAAATATTTATTCACTTTTAGTTTATAAAAAAAATTAAAAATGCAGAACGCGTTTTGGAAGAATTTACACTTAAAACACTTTAAGAATGTTTAAAAAAACACTTTATAAATATCAAAATATTAATATTCTAACACCTCACATATTGACAATTATCCAGCATAACTTAACTTTTTATTATACATAGGCTAGGGAAAGACTTTTAAAAATAACCAGAATATGGACATCTAAAAAATTTGTCATTAAACTGGTAAAGCTCAAATTGATTGTTTGATGTGAGCATTAATTTTAGACCAAAAGTTTTTTAACCTCTAACTAGCAGACGTAGTAGACTTTATAATTGTAATATTACAAAGAAAAGATATGCCTTAATTTTCTTTAGGCAGAATAGAAATACTTAATCTAAACTTTATTCAGTTATATAATGAACACTATATTGCCTAATATATTATTTAGTTTATTAAAGCATTTCATATGCATATTATGGCATTACTGTATGAAATTGTCTCAACGCAAAATCTGTTTTAATTCAGGAAGAAGTTTGTCCTGAAGGCTATGAATGAATGTTCTAATGAACAATAAAATTAAATAAAATTAATTAATATTAGTGTTTCATTTTAATAAAATTAATTAATATTAGTGTTTCATTTTGTTATACCCTGAGTTATGAATAATGTAAGTCTAAGTATTTGCTTTCAAAACAGCAAACTGATTTTTTACTGATATAAACACTATTGTATACTTTTTAATCTAAGTCGTAAAATTGATTATTCCAAAAAATTTCGAACAACTCTGCCAATAATGCGGACGAAATTCGTCAGAAAATAAATGATTACTATAGGAAAATCTTATTTTATTCAGAAACTGTGAATATTTACTCCCTTATGGATGTTAGATCAGAGTAAAGTAAAAAGTTTTAAACTTTTTTAATTCGTGTTAATAAAGTAGTTTCGTAATTGGCTTTAAATTATAAAATTAAAAAAATTATCAATCTATTTCATTATCTGGATATCACTTATTGGATAGAAACATTAATACGATGGTAGGCGTTTGATAGAACACCACGTAAATTCCAAATATGTTCAAATGACTCTGGTTGTACATTGTATGCTGAATCTACAGCTTTTGCCCAAATTTCCACTTCTTTCCCCTTTAGCTCATGACCAACAGGTAAACTAATTGTCCACAAAGACCACCCATAATGACGGCCATCTGGCTCATCATCTTGTTCTAAAGTGGCTGAATGCCAATTTTTTCCCTTGTCGGCCGTTAAGTCAACACGAACAATACGGCGACCACCACCGGACCAAGCGTAACCACGCACTTCTATAAATCCATCCTTCGAAACTTTTACATTCTCACCAGAAGCTGGCGTGCAAATAGCTGATGTAACGGGCATTGCTTGTATGGCAGGAGATTTTGTAAAGTCTACTGAATCCCAATCAGTGCTTGGACTGAAGCCTTTATAGTCGTTTTGTTGCCAATGCGAATTTGACTCATTCTCAGATACCTCTATTCGTGTTAACCATTTAACATTGCGGGCTCCAACAGTTCCTGGAACTATAACACGTAAGGGATAGCCATGGTCACGATTCAAAGGTTTACCATTCATTTCGTAGGCTAATAATACATCGCCTCTTTCATTTATAGCTTTCGATAAAGGAATAGAGGCACCGTACGGACTAGCAGTGGGGTCTAAATCAGCCCCCTCAAAGATAACATGTAACTTTTCGTTTGGTTTAACTCCCATAGCCAACAAAACATCACGCAAACGTGCTCCAGACCATTTGGCGTTACCAACTGCACCAGGCCCCCAGGAAAGACCTTAAGAAAAAAATATATGAATTAAACAGCTTCTAAATAGCTTTTTTTATATGAAATATGCAAACTACCTTTAACGCTCTTAATTTTAGTCATTTCTGAACGTCTATTACCACCACACATTATAGCAGCGGACACCGTATGCTTTGGTAAAGCTTTGATATCATTAAAAGTTAATGTTTTCTGCTTCACGTGTGCACCTGCTTGGTCCGTTGAAATTTCCACTTCAAGTTCGTAAGAATCCTGTTTAATTAATGGCACCGGTAAATGGTTTCTTACGTAAAAGAATTCATTGGGAGTATAAAAGTTCTCAACCAATAACGACAATGGAGGTTCAGCATTAAAGGGTCTTTCAGAAGCTGGCTTCAATAGCGAATGCCTTTTAGGTTCGTTAGCCCAAGGTGTACCCATATCATCAGTGCTAACCTCATCTTCTGGATTTATATTGCCAATGCGAAATGATTCCAATAATTTTAAAATTTCTTTATTGTTATGTTGCTGATAAATAACCCAAAACGGATCAATAGCACTGCCTGCACCCAACATAATCTTATCACTGCCAGGATGTTTAGGTATAAACTTGGTTATATTGTACACACCTATGCCATACGTTACCCAAACACCTTTTTCCAAACTATTATGTTTGTTCACTTCCTCCATTTTAAATGTGGGTAAATCCGTACGTTTCGTTAAATGCCATATTCTATAAGAATCCTCCGATTCATTACTATTTTCGGGCAATTGATTTCCAACAATTGTCGAGTCGTTTGTAGCTTCTAATGGTTTAATTTGAACTTTTTGCACTTTATCTATATAATCAAAGAAACAATATCCCATTGTAATACCACTTAGTGTAAGAATTGTGTAGGTGACATTAAATTCATTTTTGGAATTTGTGGCATTTGAAAATTTATTTCTTATATGTTGTCTGTATCTGTTTGCAACATTTAATTGAAAATTCAGATTTGTACTTAAGTATCTAAATCCTGCAGTCGTTACAGATGAGTGGTTATATTGTTTAACTGCTTTTAGTAGAAAACACATTTTGTTGGAACCAAATCTAAGGAAAAATTTTATAACAAAATTTATTTTTTATTTCTTAATTTTAGTAGTTAGTTATTGTTTGATCCTTTTATGCTTTGATTTTTAAACCCACTAAATGGCTTTTGAACGTGAATAGGTTCGAAGCAAACTTTGTTTTATTTATTTTTAATGATTTATTTTTCCACTAAAGTTGTTTGAGTGTTTGGAAACAATTCCTTGTGAACCCGGTAATGGCGTCTGTGGAGAAAAATAATAAATATATTAAAAAAATATTAGTTGGAAGCAGTGCTAGAAAAATACACTTAACAAGATCCTTATTGAAAGATTTATTTATCGTAGTTGTAGTTGAACGCAAACAGAATATTGTACACAGTGAAAATTGATAAGCAGCTACTCACAATTTGTAATTGGACAATTCCAATTGTATATGCTGCATAATTAACAACGTTCAATTGCAATTATCAGTAATTTTAATTTATATTTTTAATTATATATGGCATTACGTTGTTTATAAATGAAATAATATGCTATTGTTCTCTTGAAGTTAAAGGCGAACGCTTTGGATGTGAAAACATCATTGTCAAGCTGCGGTGTAATGTACTGGTGAGTCAGTGTTGGCTTAGGTAGTTCTGTTGTTAAGTTCGTATCTATTCAGGTAGGCAGAATGCCAGCCACCTGGCACTTTATGCAAAGTAAATTTATCAATACCTCCGTCTTTTATTATTATCTAGGTACGTGTATCCGTCTGAGGTTGTTTTTCGTTTGTTCGTGTGCATGAGTAGTTTTAATGTCACTGTCGAAAGTTTTTGTTTTGCAGATTTTCATGTTTTCAAGAATGTCTGGTCTTCGTCCTTTTTTTGATGTAGTAATTTCACACATTCATCTATTTGCCCTGGTTGGAATCTTCTCTTTTCCGTTCGTATGAGCGTATGTGTTCTGTAAACTTTGTTTTTAGTGTTCGTCCAGTTTGCAGTACATAAATTTGTTTGGAGGTACAAGTAAGTCTAATACCCCGCTGGAACTAAATTTATCAGTTGTTTCTGTCGTTGTTCTGAGATTATATCTCAGAGTGTTGCCAGTTTTTAATGTTGTGAGTATTCCTTCTTTGTGAAAAAGGTTAGTCTGTATATTTCTGGTCCTGTGTAAGTAAAGGTCTGCCGTCGTGCTGTATCGGCTGTCTCTTTGTCTTCTTTATTTCTGTTTTTAGTGTTGTATTGTCTAAGAAGTTTATCGGTGGTAGTGACCCTCTAGCCGTTATTTATAGTTATGGTGTAAATTGTGTCGAGTTCTTTGTTGTACTTATCTGGAGTAAGTGGGATTATCTTAAGTGTGTGTATCATGTGTCTAAACGCCGCTAGTTTATGTTGGGTAGTATGGTGGTTCGAGATGTTGGGAATGGTAGTGTCCGTCGTAGTTAAACAGTCAGTCAGTTCCTCGTGTTATAGTGATGTTTTCACATCGAAAGCGCTCGCCATTAACTTCAAGAAAACAGCAGCCAGATAAGACGGACAATGACAATAGTATACTTTTTGGTTTCAATTACAATTCGTAATGTGTATTTGAAAATTTCTAATTACAGATTAATTGTAATTATGCTTGTAGTAGATAGTAGAATTTCTCCAGGTTTCATACGCCATTTACTTAAGTATTAAAACAAAACATCGTTATCTGATGCATTGAAAACCGGAATTTCAACTAGATTAAAAAAACACAACCGTAGGGAACTTCAAAATCGATGGAGATTCATTAATTAAACATCTAACGCACTAAAAAGTTTTTAATATCCTTTAAAAAAAACATTGATAACCGCCTAATTTAATAGGTTTGTAATAATTTATACACATGTGTGACCTTTAAAAGAATCTTATCAGTCTTTTAGGTTCTTGTAAACATACTTATGTAGAATTCTTAAGCTCTAAAATAAATAAATATGTACACACTTTCTCACATTCCAAGAAATATTTGAAATTGGTTTTTCTTGTACTTTTTACGGTTAATACATTTTTAGAATAGAGTATGTGGATATAATAAATTTATGTTAAATTTTTAATTCATTATATTTATTTTGTTTTTACTAATTTGCGCGAAGCTTGTCTTCTTTCATTTGATTTTGTTAACACCATATGTATTTTTATGTATTTGTATGAATGTCAAAATTTATTAATTGTATACACAAAGTTGCCGTATTCCTCTTTATAGAGACATGAATTTCTACAGTGGCCAATGCTTACTGAACTAAACACATTTTTGGTGCACAAATATTTATAAAACAAAAGAAGAACTCATAAAAAACTCAGTTTATAACGTTTAGATACATTTTTATTTAAATTTAGATAGATTCATTCTTAATTTTGCGATAGGGGTTTTGCTAGAGAAGTACTCACTTTGTTGATTTATAAATACAATTATGTAAAATGCTCTCTTCACTTTATATTTGTGAGCCAATTGCCATATCAAATAAAAGGACTAATAAATCATTTAAGTTAATGAAACATTATTTTGGTTAATATAGCTTGTAAGTATGGTGGTAGATACTTGAAATAGGTAAATTTAGAGAAAAAAAAAATCAAAAAAATTAATATATTAGTGTATAAACAATAATAAAGCAATTGTAGGGAGTGCTCATTTTTTGCCTTTAAAGTTTCAATACACTCCTTTTTTTTGCTAACACAGTTACACTTTGCAAAAATAAACATCAAGTTGATTTAAATTTTTCATTCAAGTCGTAAAGTTATTGGACGGTTAAGTTAAATGCTTATTTAAACACTTAGGTGTGAACGCCATATACGAAATAATTCGAAGACTTTTGTTGTACAGTTAGCAACATATGATCCACAGTTTGTGATATGATCTATCTCACTCCACCAACAAAACAAATAATGTGTTTACTTTATTAAGAAATTGGTAGAAAAATATAGTATGTTTATAATATTTGCTAAGCAACGTTACACTATAAAAACAAACAAACAAACAATCAATCAAAAACCTGACTTTGATAACAAAAAATACTAGATAAGGCAAACAATGAATGAAAGTGGTCTCCTAACAAGAAGCTTACAAATTCAATAGAAAAATTAACAAAGCCAATGAATAATAATAAAAAGAAGTATTGATGGTATAACTGGCGCTTGAATGCCAGTTATAAAATTACTAACAAATCGTTCAGTTGTTTTGAATTAAAAACAAATATATTTATTTAAAAATTTTAATAAACTAATTTAATCACTTCTAATCCCCTAATAATATTCATAATTAATTTATGAAACGTCTTGTAATATGTAAGACATATTCTGCATTTTTTCTTAATATCAAAACCATTAACAACTTAATAAAATTCAGGTTGCTCAAAATTTTAAAGCAAATTATAAATAAATAAACTAGAACTGTCATATTTATTAAAAAAATAAGTTTTAAGTTTTAAAATGCATTTCAAAACCATTTTATTTTTCTATAAATATGGCTCTTAATCTATAATTTTTTTAAATATTATACCTCTTTGGCATGATTTTCTTTGTAATTTAGTTTAGTTGCCCGAAATTTTCTTTTTAACTGACTTTAATAAAGAAGATAATATATTTGTTTGCGTATTCTTGTCATGTCTGAAACGGTTTTTGTTCTTTTTTTATTTGAATGGCTCTGTTGTTTATAATAGCTAAACTTAACTTTAAAATTTAATTATAAATTATTTCTAGAAACTTTATAGACAGACAATTGCAATTTATACAGAATTTATGTTACTATATCCACTAAGTAAAATAATAAAAATTAAACGGTTTGCTCAAAACAATATATTTTCACAATGACATACAACTGGCCTTACAACCTTAGTGGGAAAGTGAAAGGAGGATTTCCATAAACAATAATGAATGTAACATCATGTCCGCGAACAAACGGTTGCATAGAACCAGAACTCAAAAGTATTCGACAGGGAAATGAGAAGAAACGAAAATTTAACGAAAGCCGGAAAGCCGCTTTGTAGGCTAACTAGTCAAAAACAAGTGGGAACTATAAATACAAAAATACTACTGTATTAATCATAATAGAAGATGTTGTTGCTTACTCGAAGGCTTAATAATTTATTAAAAAAAAATTGCCTATTAAAAAATGTGAAATAATAACAATAAATTTTTTAAGTTAAGTAAGATATTCTAAATAAAATTTACTTATTATTCTTTATTTTTACCTTTCACTATAGTTGAAATGCTTAATGTACTAAATAGATTAACTTCGCTTTGCTTGAGAATAGTTTCAGATAATCTAAAAGAATTTACGATAAGAAAGAAAAAGTTCAAGATTATTTTTGATAATTTTCAAAGTACACCTATTATTGCATTTACTGCTAATTCAATTTGTTGAACATTTGAACAAATTTTAAAAGTGAAGATTATTTTTAGAAATATACAAAAATAGGAGGCTTTAATATAAATACAGAAAGTTTCAATACAGAAAAAAAATAAATTGTACATCCTTCAGTGTCTACTGTTTTTTTTTCTGCAATAGTACCAAATTTTTAACTTTTAATTTTTTACTAATTTGAAAAGGATGTAAATTGGCAATACACATACATATTTTGTCCATTTTGCTAGTTGTGCAATATTTATTTACAACTTAATTAATTGTGAAAATTCTGGATTTCATCTTAACGTCTCTTGGCTCTATTTCGTAAAATTTTTGTCATATTATTTATGGCTTTGGTCGTTTTTAAAAAGTAATTTAAAAATCGATAAATGAATGAGCGATGAACAAATAATTATAAATTTTATTAAAAAAGAAAAGGCGATTGAAATGCATAATTTTCACAAAGAAAATATCATTTTACAAAAATTTATTTCATTTTGAATTTACTGAAAAAATCTAATTTTCACTAAAAACTAGAAAAATTGAAGAAAAAAAATTTTAAAAATCAACATAACATCTAAACTTCAGCAAGGATTTTCACTATTAAAAAAAATATATATATATATCTCGATTACAATTGTTTTTCCTTTTTTGGTTTCTTTTCGAAATACTAAATCAATAACAAAAACATATTCGAATATAGCTATATGGACGACACTTCTGTCTATAATTTCACCTTTCTAATAATTTAACTTTTCTATTATAGGATCAATTTCAAACAAAAAGGACAAGACCCAACGTAAACAATGCGCTCCAAATGATGATAAACGCAATAAGCGTCGTAAAGATGAAGTTGTTGTAGAGAAAATTGATACCGGTGATTTTGTTATAGAAACTGGCGATAAACTGAAAGTCTATTATCACGAGAAAAAGGTAACTTACGAAGCCAAGGTGATAGAAATAACTCTGCAGCGTGGTACACCAATGTATTTGGTACATTATACCGGCTGGAATAACCGCTACGATGAATGGGTGCCAAGAGAACGCATAGCAGAAAATCTTACTAAAGGTTCGAAGTTTAAAGGCGGAATTAGAACTTGTTTAAGCGAAAAATCGAAGGAAAATCCACCAAAACCACCTTCTGCAGCTTCATTGGCTTCAACACCAGTCGGTTCAGCTGCAAGTAGTGCTTCATCTTCAACATCATCTACGACACAACAACAGCAAACATCGGCATCTAAAACACCTACTGCCGCTGGTAAACGTGGTAGAGGACGCAGTGATTCAATGCCGCCAAGATCGACAACACCATCTTCTGTTGCTTCAAATTCTAGTCGTACTAAATCGCCAGCTACATCAACGACTGTGAAAAAACGTCCTCAACGCCAAACACCTAGTTCATTAAGGAGAACATCAGCCAATGTTTCAGATGTTTCTATTGCTACAGAAGAAGATTCAGACACAGATTCTGATGAACCAGTCAAAAGACCTATGCGTAATATGAAAGAGTCTGTCAAGATTCTTAAATCTCCAGCAAAGTCTAAACCAATGTCAATATCTACCCCAAACAGTCAATCGGATACCGACGATCAGGATGATGATGAAGATGATGAAGAAAATGCACCCAGCGGCAGCAAATCATTGATACAACGTAAAGGTCGCGATTTTGATCTTAACCAAATTCGTTCTGAACTTAAGGGTTTCCAAAGTATAAAGTCTGCAATAGAAAATCAGGATTCTGCAAAAGATACCAAAGATAGCAAAGAACCTGACAATTTTAACAAAATCAAGACGGAAAAGACGGAATGCGATTTAAAGTCAACAACAAACACTTTTAACTCGGCAGTTGCGCTCAAAGAAGAATGTAAACCAGAACCTAAAGAGGAGCCACATAAAAGATCTTCTACAGAACTTTCTTCAGAGACAGATTCTTTTGGAGATGATGAGTCTCAATCATCTGATAAGACAACTCAATTGGAAAATATGAGAAAGAAATTTCAACAAATTATAAACGCCGAAAAATTAAGATCCCTAGATAAACCTCAGATGGCAAATAAAAATCCCATCACCTTAGGAAATACGAGGGTGGTGGAAAAAATAATAAAAGAGCGTGAAACCGAAAAAAGACAAGAGTGTTTAAAAGTAAAACCTATTGCCGTTAAGGAAGAAACCAAGGCTGCTGTAGGCGTTTTAAATATCAAACAAGAAATTGATCTGAAAATTGAAACTCCTATTAAAGAAGACAAAAAACCTGCATCAAGCGGAACAAGCGAAACAAAAACTGTAATATTACAACCTACCAGATTTCCCGCTTCTGCCACATCTTCTTCTTTATCTTCAACTATGCCCAGTAAATATACTTCTGTTATTGTGGAAAAGTCACTTGTTGCGGCTAAGAAATTGGATACATCTTTCACTAAGAAATCGGAGACAGCAAAGAAAGGATCATTAATTGAATTATCTTCAGCACTTTTGCATTCGAGTAAAAAGTTTATAGAGCCTACTATACATAAAGAAATTCTTAAAGTTGAACCACCAGCAGCGTGCTCTCCTTCATCAACTTCATCAACATCTTCCTCCACTTCTTCATCGTCAAACACATCTAGTTCATCGTGTTCAAGATTTTTACCCGATATGAGTAAGTTAGACATATCAGGTAGTTCCTCATCCACATCCACTTCTTTATCCTCACCCTCAACGACGTCGACTTCTTCCACTTCCTATGCCAGCGCATGTATTAAAGAGAAAAAAACTTTGTCATCAGTTGTCAACAAACCGACTTCGCCGGATGTTTACGAATTTAAAGATAATGAACCCTTTGAGTTTGAGGTACGCAAACCGCCTATGGCACAATCGAATACTTCTGTTATAAGTTCTAATTTAGGCACTACTTCCTCTCCTGGTATATCCCTAACTCATCGCAATAAACCCTTAGGAAAAACAGATCATTACTCTTCCTTGGGATCAAATCCCATGTCGGCTTTGGTTAATCGTAAAAAACGTGGTTCCCCCATGAAAGAATCTGTACTAGAAAAGGCAAAGCTATTAAAACTCGAGGAGAAGCCTACAATGCCTAGTCCACTGGTAGCAGACGCCAAATTATTGGTGCACCAATCAACTCCAACAACTTCATCCATAATATCTGGAACTTCTGCTCCTCAAACGCAAATAACAACACAAACGAAAACTACAATCACTACAACAATGCATGCTCCAGCTTTGCCAAAATCGGTGCCAACAAATAATACTCCATCTTCTTCAGCTTCATCTTTGATAGCACCCGCAATTATCAATCAAAAACAGCAATTCGATAACTCAGCATTTGACACGCTACGAAAATCACCCAGTTTCAATTTAAACATTAATGCATTAAATGAAGAATTGGCGCAAACAGTTCAAGAAACTACGAGAGCTCTTACAGATGTCCTGCAATCACCGCAACAATCAGCCATTTTAACTAACTCTTTAGAAATTACCCCTACTAAGACAATGTCTGATAAGTCATCAACCTTATCTACCTCTAATGAAGCGAATGTTCAATCCACAGCAATCACACGAGCTACAACTGTGCAACCAACTACAGTTTCTCCGAAATTGTCGACACCACCTAGTACTGTAACTACTTCTAAAGCACAAGTAGGTAGTCCTTTCATAGAAACTCGCAGCGTTTTTGAGTTGTCATTCGGAGCTGGTTCCAATGGCCGAGAAAATAAATTTGAATTAGAAAATGCTAAAGTTTTGCTCTCGGCTACTGGAGGAGCTTTTGATTTTGACCCTTCTAAATTAGACACAAAACCTACTACTTCATCAATAGCAGATAAAGTTTTAAAAGCAATTTCTCAAAAAAAAGAAGAGGAGGAAAACAAGAAGCAGGAAGTTGCTGCTGGACAATCAAAAGATAAAGAAACGACCGATTTAAAAGATGAGAAGATCCTTACTACTACGAATATTGTGGTTGGTGCCCTACCTTCCTTGATGACGCCCACTTTGAATACAACAACAACAGTCAAATGTGTAGAAAGTCTGACACAATTAAATCCATTTACTAGTAGCGCATCATCAGTTTCTGTCCTTAGCGAACCTTTAAAAATTAATACAGATATGACGTCGTCATCCCCCTCCTCTAGTTTGTTGAGTGGCCCTTTGACTACATTCTTGGCCAACAAACGCACACCGTTAACTTCGCCGGAACCTAAAATGGGTATTTTAGAATCAATTGGGGGTACCAAGAATCAACTAACAGAAACGATACAAAAACTAGAGTGCGCAATTCAAAGACGAACACCAGTTACTAGTCATCCAGTTACACCAACCACTCCATTATCATCTACCAACCCCGAGACATTTTCGGATGATAGCAATGACAGTACCGATTCTGAACGCAGACTAGTAATAGAAGATGTAGCTGATGACTCAGGCGCTACTACTACACCGGTAGAACAAAAGCCCAGTCCTGTGTTACTTGGCCCAGAGTCTTGTAAACCATCATCCACGGCTGTTAAACTGGAAACAACAATGGGAGCAGCAAAAGTTTCATATGCCACACATCACGACATTCAGACTCCCATTCCCATCAAACCCGTCACATCGACTACAGTTGGAAAAAGTGCATTGATATCTTCAGTAACCACGACAGCATCTTCTAATCTGATTAGTATAACTCCTACGTTATCAATGGTTAACAAACCTCACACTCCTAGTACCGGTCCATTATTATATCACAGTGCATCCAAACCCGTTATACAAGCAAATCCTCATCTAACGTTGCCAACAACTAGTCTGCCACAAACTATACAAAAATCTGTCTTAATTATGCCTACGGCAGGTGTTCAAATATCTGGCGATAAAAAACAAGAAACGACATTGCATTTGAATCAAACAGTAGGAGTTAGTATTGGATCGAATGTTTCAAATGCCTACAAGCTAGCAACGAATTCTGCTCGGACATCAAATCCGGTGGTAACAGTTTCAGCAGGAGTTCCCATTATTTTACCTGATATACCTGCTTCGGTGGTTGTGGCCTCTACAGCCGTACCTTCAGTTATGGCAGCAGCTCAGGCAGCTGCAGCTGCCTTACAAACTCCCAAGCAAACACCGCAAAAACAATTGCAACAACAATCGCAACAAACAGCTGTATCGCAAAGTCAGCAATCGTTAAGCGCTACAATTGCGAAATCCAATATGGTAGCAACAACTTCAGCATTGACGTTAAATCCTGCCCATTCTCTTATCGCACATTCTGTTCAGAGCTCTAATTCCACAGCCTTTGTGACGGCAACAAAAACATTTGAAAATTCCACAAATATGCGACAAATGCCACAAAATCTTAAACCAATTTTATCATCTGGACTCATTCAAACTTCATCCAAAGGAGGTTTTCAGCCACTTTCGGCACCCACCAATCCCACACAAGGGCCTACTTCTACTTCCGGTTTTTATCTTGATCCACGCACTGAATTGCGACCAGATGATGGTCTTAAGCCTTTGGGTGATATACCAAAACCCTCAAATCTGCATCTAACAATTGCAACATCTAATCTTAATCTTGCGAACAAGGAAACGCTACCTTCTTCCGTCACACTGGTATCTGCGCCATACACTTCAACAGCAGCGGAGACTACAAATGCACAACCTACAGACACTCATAACGATTCTATTATTCAGTTAAGATGTGAAGAAACCATACCGGGTAGTCCGGCTTCTGTTATAACGGGTCGTGAGGACTCTCAAGAAAGGACGGCGACTTCAGTAATGCCCGATTTTAATGTTGCAGGTGATAAAGACTTTTCTACGATACACGCTAACAAACCACTGCCCAATGCTTCTTCAATAGTTGTGACATCGGCAGCAACAGCCTCTACAACTGCAAACGCTACAACTAATAGTTCACCCAACGATTCAGGAAGTCAAGAAGATGAGTCCAGTGAGGATTTAAAAAAATCTGTAGATATAGAAAACGAAGTTTCGCCACGAAAACGCAGGCGCTCGCGTAAACAGACTGACAGCAGTTCTTTGGCATCTGAGCAACAACAGTCACAACATCAACAAACACAACATCATCAGCATTCAAAGAGAAGGAGACCCTTACCATGCAACAAAAAGAATACAGGTGAGTTTGTTTGGATAAATAATATTTTAAAACTTAATAGATTCATACCGAATGCTGAAAATTAAGATCACAAATATTTTTCACGAGCTTAAAGAAAAGCTCTAGTTAAGTTTACCATCTTAAATTTATTGGAAACCTACACGTGGAGAAATCTTCTTTTATAAACACATTATATAAGCCAATATAAATGTGAAGAAATGATTCTCCAATAATTAATTTCGGAATTTGTTTTAATACTTGAGAAGAACTAATTTTTTTTTAAACATTAATTTCTGAATATGAATTTGTTTTATAGTATTAAATTGAATTGTTTCTTTATTGTAATTTAAAGTTTGTATTCATGCGAAAATCACCCGGCGCCTTTTTAAGGATATTCGATAAATTAACTTATTTTTCCATCAAAGAGTTGTATGTTATGAACAGCTTCATCAGAATAGCTCGTTAGTAAATGTTGCATTTTTAGCTTTGCCATTTATAATACGGTCCATGAAAGGTTGCGCAGGGAAAACATTTTGGCAATTAAAGCCAAAGATGCGAACTTGGCAATTGTAAAACCTTTAAGGGCCACCTGTAGTTTGCACCAAAAAATCGATGGAACGCTCACGAATGAGGGCTTGCTGGATGATGACGGAGAACTCAAACTTACTGGCGCAATTAGAGCGAATGTGTTTTAAAGAAAATGTCAAATGTTGTAAGCAAATAAGGGCGTTGGATAATTTCCTATGCCACCGTCCTGCTTTTGTACAAAGAAGAACATGGACTATTAGGGTGTGACTGAAAGCTGCTGAGAAACTTTATGCGAGACAGAGGGTTCGTAGAACTCTTGATTTTGTTGCTTATTTGAATAAACAGTAATTCTGGCTTGACACAAAAGATGATAAGCTGATTTCTGGCTACAATCTAACATGGGCGGCACAGTAATATTTAGAGATATTTGTTTGTCATTGGTTTTGAACGAAAAGAATGGCAAAAGAAATCAATTAAGATCTTTTAAAAAATTATATTCGGTAGGATTTTCATCGCAATCATAGTCAAATACATTGAATCTAAAGACCATTACGATGAATCAAATTTTCTTGCCAAACTCATTATTTATACTTGTATTTTTATCTTAAGTAATATTTTTGTGGCCATACCGCAGGATTTATAAGTAAAAAAATTTGAGAATTGAAATTAAAATGAAATTGCAAAAATATTAAAACTAAATATGCGAAATACAAACCCCCTAAAAAACCCTTAAACACTTGAAACTCATCTAAAATAATCTCCCAACTCCAAAAATGAGTTTTCATCTCCATTTTTAAACAACCATTCCCAATTTGGGGATAAATTTGACATCACTTGTAGAAACGATATGTTAAGTCGAGGTACACTCAAGTCAACGTGAGCAAGCTTACAATTCGTCTATTGGAAATTACAGGGAGGCTAGTTAAATACCAAAGAAGGTGGTTTATTGTTTCTTATTTTGATAGGTGCTACCATTCTGAAAGTTTGCCTAAATAAACTTTAGATGTATTGTGTTTTACATAATTAATCAGTCTTTAAGATGCAGCTTAATTTTAATAAACTATTTTGTAAATTAAACCATTCTGATGATTTCCTTTTTATGTAGCTGGTTCTGATAGCGATGACAATTCTGACAATGTTTCCCAACGTAGTTCTCACAACGCATCCAGACATCAGCAACAAAATTTATCACAACATCAAACGCAACAGCAATCAAGCACGTCGTCTGGTTCTAAACCTTGTCCCTACAATTTCCTAGTGCAATTAGGTAAGTACAAAGCATTTGTACGATGGCTTTAAATGTTTTTAAACTTTTAAATAAATCTATTTTCAGATCCTTCTCTCAACCCCGACCAATGTATTGCAATTTTGTTGAAACAAATCCAAGATTTACGTAAAACTTATAATATAATAAAAAGCGATTTAGCAAGTATCGATCGGCGGCGAAAAAAACTACGACGGCGAGAGCGCGAGAAGAAACAACAACAATTGCAAAATCAACAACAAATGAAAGTTGGTTCATAAAATTAAAATTGAAAGTCGTTGCAAAATAATTGTGGCATTTCATGCAATAATATGCAATATTTTCTGTTTGAATTTCAGCAAAATGATTTAATAATTTAAATCCATTTATAATTAGTTACTGTAATCGTAAATTTTTTTTCGCTTGTTTTATTTTTATTATTTTAAGATTATCAGGCGTGTGATCAAATACGTTTTTGCTACATAAGCGAATAGAAATAAGTAGCAGGTGCATTGTGGGTTGCTTTTTCACTTTCATATTTTTCTATTTTAAGTCGCTAATATCGGTTTAAAAATTAGTTTTTAGGCTAACGGAGTTTAATTTTTTGTTCTTTATTTCTAATTGCCCAAAAGTAATTAAATTTTTAATTAACAGTTGAATTCACGCTCGAACTTCTAGCCGCTACTCCTTTCAGCAAAACTTCTTCGGATAGAATGTTTGTTATTGATCTTTGTTCGATTCACAAACACAAAATAAAATTAAAGATCTGGCAGTGGTACTCTAAAAACTTCGCATGCTGAGTATTTTTTTTGTTTTTTTGTAATTCGCATCATACTTTGAACAATATTTTTGCATGCAAGGGTCCTTGCAACAGATTCTAGTACTTGACATTGGTCATTTCATAATTTTTAGTTTTAGGCACGAAGTTAGCCACCATAGAAACAAAAAATCTGCAATAATAATGTTCGTGAAAACATATGTGCCAGAGCTGATTACAACTTTTTCTGGTAAACCAAATAAAATTTAAAAGAAATTTTTAAATTATGATAGGTTTCATAGGTTTAACCAATTCTTTTGGTAAAAATAAACATGTTGTCAGCAAATTACAATGCAAGCCTACGCACTCCTGCCTGAAAATACTTTGTATTTTGTCACATACCTAAAAGAATATACATATATCAATATACATTTAAATTATATACATAACTTTATAATACAAAAAATAATTTATAAAATTTTCATCGCAAATTTTAGGTGTAAATGAAACGTTTGGATTTTATTGTGAATATACACGTATCTATTAAATAAAATAATTTATAAAATTAAACTTTTAATACTTTTTATTCCAGGTTTTAGAATGAACACCTGCGGCAAAATTGTCACAGTCATGATTAAATGTTAACAAAAATTAAGTGGCTATTGATTATTGGTGTTTTGCTTAAGCTTTGATGCTTGTGTTTATTGATTTTTTGTGTACTGCTGAATTAAAATGTACGAGCACAGCTGCCAAGGCTATTAGCTCTAAATCAATAAGACTACATGATGTTATACTTCTATGTATTATAAATTCTTTTATTATTTTTGTTTCTTTGTTAGTAAATAATAGTGGACTTGACGAAATTTACAAAGATGTAGTTGGCTTATTTTTTGATTTGTCGGAAGCTTTTAACTTGGTAGAAGAAAAAAATTGAGAGATATAGCTATTCTGTTGACACTCGGAACACTTTTGCGACTATTTAGTTAACCGGAAACAATTTGTGCAAATTGGAGATTCGAAGAGTTATGAATGTGATGTTGAATATGGCATTCCTTTGAGCGGTGTGTTTGCTCCATTATTGTATAAAATATTTCTCAATGATATCGAAAACATTAAAATCATCGGTAGACTTTATATGTTCGCGGGCGATATTTATTTATATATTTATATTTATTTATTATATAAACCTTGTGAAAAAATAATAAAATCTCAATCAAAATCAAAATGTTCAGCACATTGCTTTTCACCATCTTTTTTTGTACTTTAAATTTTCAGTCGCTCCAAATCTGTATAAAAGAATTTTGTCAAACATGTTTTTGTAAAGAACTACATATTATACCTTTTGCCATCCATCACTCATCCTATTTGGTGGGCCAAGGGCGTTTAGACCTTACGCATCACTTTCACATTGTTCCTTAAAATTAGCAGGAACACTGCCTCTTCGAAATAAATTGGCAAGTGATGGATTTTTTCCAAATGCTTCCGCCAATTTTTCAAATTGGTTGGCGTTCGTAATTTTAATTTTTTCCCTTTTCTATTTTATTTGTACTTTTTCAATTTTAGTTTGTATTTTTAGTTTTTTCAATCCTTTTAAATTTTTGTTTATAAAAGCACGACACCAAAATCACAGAGGAATATCAACGGCAATTTAATGCGACATCAATGTCAAATTGTCTTACAGAATACCAAACATGTATTGCCAGTCATCGATAAATGACAATATTGCCATCGAGAATACGGATTTACAACAAACGATAAAAAACGACGTCGTCTTGTGTTGCCGTCGCCAAACAGAATAAGGGTGATTGTCTTAATGCTAAAGAGACTAAATTTTCAAGTTTTAGACCATATATAACGATTAGTGACCAAAGGTGATGGTTAACTAATTGATGAATCGGAAAATGTGAAATATCTTTGAAGTATTTTAGCCAGTAAAATTTTATGGATTGATCATATTAATCATTTAAAATCTTAATTATCGTTGTATAATATATATGTATATATATATATATATATATATATATATATATATATATATATATATATATATATATATATATATGCATACCGCATAGTTTGGGGACACAAAAATTATGTACTTTTTTTGAGATAATTATGCAGAATTCATAGAAATTGATTTATATATCCCGATATTTTTTTACTGAAACCTCTTCAAATCGGTTCAACGGCACTTCTTATATCTAACGCATATTTTGAGGACACTTTTCTAGCTTGCGCATATTATGAGGACATGTCCCCATTCTATACGCTATATAGAAACAAAAATTTATTGCCAGATGTTTTGTACATTTTACAAATTTTTTTTGCCGCCGTCACTTTTTTCCGTGAGGATCGTATGTATTTGTTCAGTAATGCCAACATGTTTTATATAAAAAATCATAGCGATTATGAAATCTAAAAAATATCTAGAATAGTTTTTTATTTTATTATGAAATAATGGTTATAATTTACTGTGTACATTTTTGCTTTTTTCACTTTAATTAAATAAAATGATAATAATGTGGCATAGAAGGTTTTTCTCGAAAACTACTATTTAATTATTATTATGCCTTTAAAATATTAAGGAAGCGTACTTCAATTCGCAAAATATTAACGAACCATAAAACAGCTCGCAAAATATTAGCAAATCATAATATTTTTTATTATGTTCTGTGAAAGATGTGAATATTCTATTCGCAAAATATTAGAAAATCATAATATTTTTTATTATATTCTGTAAAAAAAGTAAATATTCTAAACGGTGTATCGTCTCATCATATATATCTAATTTTAATGAAATATATCACAAGAAAATCGATGGCTAAGAATATGAAAAAACAATATATTCAACCGGTAACAAGCAATTTAATTGGTAATTTGTTAATCGCTACAATAACATTCCTTATTTTTGTTGGTAAAGCTTGAACTAATTATATTGTATTTCCAAATTACCAAACAAACGAGTGTTTATGTAAAAAAGTAGTATAGTGTACTTGATCGCAATATTCATATATACGGTACCAATTATCTGGTATTTGTTCTTAAAAATGGGTTCTTACCAATGGGTTTTTACCAACTTTTAAAAATATCTTTAAAGCTAGTAGTTTATGATGGTTACATTAGCAATAACTTTTGAAATAGTATTACTTTAGCTGTGATAAAGAAAAGATAAATTTCCAAGTTTTGCGCTAAAATGAATACCTCTAACTATTTTCTAACACTGATATACCTATACAGTTATAACGATAGCATTAAAATAAGTTTAGATTTGGCCTACTAATATATATTTAAAACAATGAAAACATTCTTGTTTCCACATTAAAAAATTATATAATTGGAACTGAATGTCAGAAAATACCAATTCTTATATTAGAAGGATTTTAATTTATTTTCCATGAATTCTCTAAATCATTTCCTTGTTAATAAATTTATTTACATGCACAAAAAAATTTCAAAATCGCCGTAACGGCTCTTATGTAAGCCATACACGTTGCGATCTGCTGGTAATCAAGTGAGGGTTTTGCGCACAAATTGAACAATTTGCGTACAATCACACACAGTACAACTTTATTTTATAAAAAAGTTATTGAAGCAAAGATATTGTCGAATATCATTGCAAATGTTTTTATTTTTATAATATTTATTTCTGTAGTTCCAGAATTCAGGCATCCATTTGTAAAACTCTATAAAAGTATGCATTTCATCTGAATTTCAAATTTTTATTAATATATATTTTCTTTATACATATTTATGTGTAAATGACTTTTGCACTGTGTTTTGTTATAAATTTAGTTACAATTTTCCTCCATTGCGCTAATAAAAAGCAATTTTTGATTTTAAAAAAGTGAATAAAACAAATTTAAAAACAAAATTGATTTTGTAAACGCAAATAGTTTAAAGTAACAGCTTAGTGTATATATTAACAAGTGATTTTTTTAGCTATTTAAAAACACTTTTTAAATAAGTTGTCAACACTATTAGATCAGATCTGCAAACATGTGACAAACACTAATAGTACAAATGGCTTGTCTGCAAAGGTTATAATAAGGTATTTTTTCTACTACCATCAGTGTTACCATTTAGTGCTTTATTCGTTCATAAAAAGTTGATTTTTTCTAGTTGTTTGTATTCATTGACCAACTCAGAGTTTTATTTGCTGATTTATTAACTTAAGCTAGTCAGGCCTAATATATATATAAAAAACTTTTTATTTCACTTCTACCCAACGTTTCGTCAATTTTTTGTTGACTTCCTCAAGGGCTTCGGCTCTTTAAAAATTAAAATTTTATAAAACATCTACATATGTGTATAAGCTAAAAAATATATATATTTTAATGGTTACATTACATTGGAAACTGGAATTCATTCTTATTTGTACATATTCAATTATTATTATTTTTGATTTATGCGAATATTGTTCCCAAGTTTTGAAAACTGTGAAAAATAACAACCTCTAAACATCTCGCTATAGAAATTTATTGCAGCTTTTTTTGTAATCTCAAAAACTTAAAGCACCATAGGCAACATTGACTGTTTTCGCTATTTGCAGAAATAACAGTCTTGTCAAATTAATTTTTAATATAAAGAAAGATCAGAAGCATTAAGTTGTTGATTAATAGATCTGCAGAAGAAAAATTATATTGACATTGTAACCGATACTTAAAATCTCATTGATCAAAAACTGTTAAATATATTGCGTTAAAGATAATTTAAATAAAATGCCACTATAAAAGAACGCATTTGATGTGAATCTTACATTTTTATTAATGTATTTTTTCTTCATATGTATGCGCAAAAAAATTTTGCGCTGTGTTTTGCTATGTTGTCACTATAAAAATAAAAGACAAAATAGAATAATGATGTGCGACATACCCACTACCGTTGCGCCCGAATAATACAGCTTCTAAAATAATTAAAATTTTTCGATTTTTCGTACATCCAAAAAAGAACATTATCTAACGACCTCACAAATATTTCAATCTGTCGTACAAACTTCTCAAGTTGTATAACAGTTCGCAATGTGTTTGGCTTGTATTATAATAATGTATCACCGATTCATAAATTTAGTTACGATTTTATAATTTTCCTCCATCACGTTAATAAAAAACAATTTTTGATTTTAACAACATTGCTTTTGTGAAAACAAATAGTTCAATTAGAATAACAGCTTAGCGTAAATATTATCAATTGATTTTTTGGGTATTTGAAGACACTTTATAAATAAGTAAAAAGTTGTCAACACTATTAGATCAGATCTGCAAACATCTTACAAACACTAATAGTAGATATGCCTTGTCTACAAAGGTTAAAATAAGGGATGATTTCTACTATCATCAGTGTTACCATTGAGTGTTTATTTCGTTCAAATAAACAAAATTTCTTTTCTTCTTGAAAAATTATCTTAATTGTAAAGATATATTTTATGCATATTAACTGAACCAAATGACATTTGACAATCAAATACATTTTACTACATCGAATCATAAAACATGTACATATGTGTATAAGCTAAAAAATAAATATATTTTAATGATTTCATTACATTGGAAATTGGGATTCATTCTTATTTGTACAAATTCAAATAATATTATTTTTTATTTATGCGAATATTGTTACCACGTTTTGAAAACTGTTAAAAATAACAACCTCTAAAGATCGCGCTATAGAAATTTATTGCATCTTTTTTTTTTCTCAACAACTTAAAGCACCATAGGCAACATTTGCTGTTTTCGCTATTTGCGAATTAAATTAATTATCAATATAAAGAAATGTCAGATGCATTAACTTGTGTAGTAATAGATCTGCACTAGAAAAATAATATTGAACATGATAATAGATATTCAAAAACTGTTTGATCAAAAATTATTAGGTTAAAGATATTTTAGAGAAAATGCCACTAATAAGAAGAAGTTCAGCTTACTCGCAGAGCTCAAAAGTAACTAGCTATCGCGTGTAAAATCAATTTTTAAACAAAAAGTGAAAAATAAATAATTCTCTTACTTCATCTAATCACTAAAATTCAACAATTATTTATATTTATCTAACATGTTTTGCTTAAAAATCGATTTTACACCAAATAAGAATTTTTTTTTCAAGTTTGAGCTCTGCCAGTAAACTTAACTTAAACCAAGCAATGTCTTGCAATTTATATCCTCTGAGATTTGTCACATTTAATTTCGATTTTTTTAAACAATAAATAAAAATTAAGTTTGCCTACTATATATTTTTTTTTTATTTAATGAAGGTTTTATAACAAAAACGTAGAAGTTACTTCAAAAAACCTGCAATTATTTTATATTCAAAGTGCATTCTAAAGTTCTATAAAGTTAAAGAACATGTATATATCAATAGTTATAATGGACTCTTTGATTTTATACTTTGTAAGTATAAATAAAAATTTTTATTAACTTCTCATGTTTAAGGCATACAAATTAACTTTTTTAAATTTGATTCGTATAGTGTTTCCAAAAATACATTCTAAAATCAAACGATAAAATATGTTTCAAATATTTTGATAGGTATAAAAGTCTGGTAAAATAGCTTGTATGCAAACAAGCTTTAGTGGGAGAAGATATTATTGGTGATAATATAGAGGGAGAATACTTGAATCCCCCCCAAAATGCGATTATGTAAAGGTTCTTTAGTAAGCGAAGCCGTTGGTTGTACTGTAGAGCTAAATATTAATGGATTCGGCCAAAGGTCGGCAGAAAGCCAATGAAGTCAATGTTGGCCATAATATAAGGGAGATGAAAGCGTACTTAGTACCGAATTTAATTTAAAAAATATGATTTCAAGTTCTTACTAAAGTTCAGAAGCTCATAACTTGAAAATTTTAGATTGGCGTCTGTTTAATTACTCATCTTTTTTTTTTATTTTTCAATTTTTTATCGCCCATTCTAGTATTTCCTTGTGATCGGTGAGCTACCGCTAAACTAGATATGTTCCAAGATTTGTATCTTAATTTTCCGGAGCTTTAATTTAGGTCGCATATACATACATATGTATGTATATACATAGTACATAGTATATAGAAAATAAAACACAAAGCGGCTATAGTATAAAGTATAAAACAAAAAACTTTGAGGTTTTTAGTTTTCTTAGAAACTTTACATAATAATTTTGAAACGAATAAAATATATTTCTGCTTTTCAACAATCAAACATAATTTTTGTATTCCGCCTTTCCATAAACTAAACAACCAAAAAATATTATTATGAAATATAAATTTTTGAAGACGTTGCTTTATATATTGTTAAACTTCTTTTTTCCTACTTTTGCTAATTTTCTTTTATGACAAGATAATATTTTTAATCCCTTTTTCTTAAAAAGTTTTTTGATATAAACCAAGTCAACAAAAGTTCAGAATTAAAGAAGCTATATCCTTCATTAGCTAAAAATGAAAATTATTTAAAAATAAATAAGAGTGCTGCATTCTTATATACCCTTCATAATCAAGAACCTTTTAGAATTTAAAACAACGTTTTGTCATTCCAATTGTCTTCCCAAAAAATTTTTCACACGGTTATTCTCACTGATCCCAGGTTTTTAATATAATAAACCTCCCTAAATAGTTTTCGAGATATACGAATTTTATATTATAATTTATACTTTTTGTGTATGTTTCGAAAACTTATATGCTGATTTAATTACATATGCTAAAATTTTTCCTATAATTATATAAAAAAAAACCAACAATTTCTAAAAGTAAAAAAAAAGCTTCATCAAAAATGTGTTGCATTATTACAAAAATAATTTCATTCCACAGAGAAACTCGCAGCTTTATTATAACTATATAATAATATAACTTTTTTGTAAAGTGTAGTATGGCATCACAGTAGCTATACCTTATAAGTAAATTGCCTTGGCAAAGGCAAAAGTGTGCTTGTATTAGTGATAATTTGTCAATGAATTGCTATTGTGATGACAGCATTGTCCACAGTCAAAATGGGGTTTCCCTAAAGATGGCCATGATTTCAAAGCAAATCAATGCTATGAATGCTATGGAGTTTAAAAAATAAATACAAAATTGAAAGATGCCAACTGTTTCAAAGATTTTAGGAGTTTTAAAAAAAGCACTGAATTTATTTCAGCCATGAATAAATTAAAGCCACAAAATAAAATTTAATTAGTAATTATCGACTACATAAATTTAAAGTTCGATCAATAATGAAGCGTTGTTTTAATATACATAGTTTAATATAGTTAAATTCCTTGTTAACTATTCAAATATTGATTGCCTTAAAGTTAGTTTAAATACACTTAATATATAAGTAAGTTTATTATCCATATAAAGTAATTGAAATCGCAAACAATCAATAACTAAAAGTTGTTTTCAATTGTTACTGGAAATAACGAGTAATAAAGGAAACTGATTCCTTATTTCTTTTTATTCATAATCAGTTTTAGATTAAATCAACATATTCTTGTTTAATAATATATATACTAAATAAATATTATGAGTTTAATATTTTATTTAAAATATATGTTTCCGCATTTTCTAAACCTCAAAAATCATCTTCGAATAAGTAAAGAGATATCTGAAATTCAGAATATTATATCGATTTTTTTTATTTTTATTCCATTCCGAATACAGAATAGAAACATAAGTTTTATTGAGTGGGATATTAAAATTTTTATATAAAATCTTGGAAAAAAAGTTTTAAAGTCTCACTAAAAATATATATAGTAATAATATTTTTTAATTTTTCTGCGTTTATCTGATAATATTTTTAACGGAACTTTATGAAACGTTTGCTTTAAGAAAAAAAAAAGAAAAAATGTGTTTTGTTTACTTATGTTTTTGAATATTAAATATGATATTAGTAGACAAGCTGAAATTTTGAAAAGTGTGGGATTATGTTGCTTTAGTTAGCTAGACACGTGGTACTAAAATCATTGATAAAATATTCTCGATGGTCTGCAAAAAACATAACTTTTATGAAAAAAGGAAATAGTGCTAGCTTAATTATGTCGTTTGACAAGAAAAAAAATTTCAAAATTTACTCCAGGTTTTTATGTATATATAAAATAAACAAATCACATAATAAATAATGCCGTTATATAGCATTAGTAACCTTTTATGTTGGCAGCAATTTATTGATTCCATAAATCAATTATCGCAAACTTTAGTGCTTTTTCCGAATTCACTGCAATTTTACTGAAGGGTACATCAGAATTAAGAAATCACAATGTATTCCTTAATTCTAAAACCAAGTCGACTTAAAACTTATTTGTTAATGGCAGATATTTTTTTAATGCAACCAAATATGTCTTGTATTTTTACCTACTTGTTTGGAAAAAATTTGAATTGTGTAAATTTTTGCACATTACAAACTCTTTCCAAGTCTAAACGAATGCCCGTAAAAATGCATGACATTTTTTGGTTGCACTGCAGTTAGGAATTTCGAAATTTACCCACTGTACAACCAAGTCTTAAACTTCGAAACTAAGAATTAATTTAATAATACTTTATGAATATCAATATGCTATGAATTTCATATGAAAACCATGTGTCGTACAATGAATAGATATTTCATATGAAAAGTTCTAAAAAATAAATAAAAAAATAAAGGCTTATTTAATGGAAAACAAGTTGTCAATTTGTTTCCTCAAAAATGTATAATGTAAAAATGTATAAATCGATTCGATTTTTAAATCTACTCGATATTTACCAAATAACCATTTTATTAATAATTTTTTAATCATTGCATTTCCATAGGCTTTGATGAACAAATTTTTACTTTATCTGAATTTCAATTAACTTCAAGGATCACACACAATCCTCTTTTTACACGTTTTCAGAAATCAGACCATAAAAATTTTAGCAAAATAGAGAAATTATTATGGCTAAACACTTTTAATTTTACTCCAATTAGAGTTAACTTAAGAATTTATTGCACAAACTTTAACACAAATTTTTCATTCATAACAATTTATTTTTTATTGGCACGATTTTGAATATTTCAATATATATGTATGTCAATATTTATATATGTATGTATATTATATCAAAACACATATTGTTTTTTCATACACTAGTTAGTATATTTCCCTGACAGCGTATAATAGGGTAGAGGATAATAAATAAATTTATAAACAAAATATGCAGAAAAATTTTTTGAAAATCATTTTAAGAAGTGTTTTTCAATTATATGTTAAAAGAGAGTTAGGTGTAATCGCAAAAGAAGTAGGTTAGTATTGTTGTTCAATTATATGTATCCATCAACAATTCTGTTTTCTTGCAGAAGTGTTTCTGCAAAGATATTGAAGTTTACATTGCAAAAAGGCGCATTTATTAGTACAAAGTCTTTATTATGCCAATTTGTAACGGCGTCAAAATACAAAAAAAAACGTTATTTTTCACAAACTTTTAGCATAAGTATGGCAACACAAAATTTAATGAAAATTTTTTAAAATCAATTTATATTGCATTTATTGGGTGTATATAGAGAAACGCGTGTTAAATTTATATTATATATATATTAACAAATCAATAGACGGTGCAATTGGAAAATGCTAAAAAAATGTCCCCAAAGTAACATGTCCTCAAACTATGCGGAAGGCATATAACATTTCGAGGACTGTCCTCAAAGTATGCAAATGTCCTCAAACTATGCGATGGCTTGAAAAACTGTCCTCAAAGCATGCGGTATGCATATATATATATATATATATATATATATATATATATATATATATATATATATATATATATATATATATATATATATATATATACTAGCTGAACCCGGTGTGCTTCGCTACCCCCCACGTTGTAAAATAAAATTAAAAGTAATTATATATTAACAAAAATTTATTTATTTAATTTTAATTTAATTATTGCAATGCTTCAGGATATACATAATATTTTTATTTTGCCCATCAGGAGCATACACATATAAATCGGTGGGTTTTCCTACACGCGAGCATGCAACATAAAGATCGGTCGCTTCGTAACCGTGTTTTACGCTGAACAGATGTCTCCGAAGCCCTTGATGTTGAGGTTCGAGATCGCTGAATTTCTAAGCGTGTTTCGCGCTGAACAGCAGTCTCGGAAACCCTTGATGTTGAGGTTCGAGATCGCTGAATTTGTAGGCGTGCTTCACGTTGCTGTAAATTCTCTGCAGCTCTAGAGGTTGAGGCTCGAGACCGTTCAATTGCAAGGCGTGCTTCACGTTCCTTATGAGTTTCGTTTGCTCTATTGGATTTCATTTTCATTGATTTTGGAGTACGTGCCGAAAGGGATGATTTTTTTGGAGGCATTTTTTTATTTATAACTAAGTTTTTAACACAATCGTTTCTCACTTAATTTAAACTTTGATTATATTAGCTTTTTAAAGTTTTTTTTTTTAATTTTTGGTTATAAATTTAATAAAAATTTAGTTAAGAAATTAATTTAAAAAGAAAATTGCAAAAAATAATTTAAAAAGAAAACTGCAACTTCTGTCTAATTCACTATTGCAAATGCGTTAAGGCAAAAGTAAATATGCAGTAAGCTTAGTGCTCCCCTTTTTTGTTTTAAACCAATTAGAATTCAGTACTGAACCGCATGTAATTTGCTTCATGCTCCCCTTTTTTATTTTTAGACGAATCAAAAAGCAGCAATTACACAATCAGCTGTTTTCGCAGTCACTTGTAGGAGAATGAGAGTGGGGTTAATTAACATATATTACAAAATCAGCTGTTTTGCAGACAGTTGTGGGAGAAAGAGAATGTGGCTACCCCACTATTTTAATTAATATGTATTTTAAATTTTAGGTAAAGTCGTTAATAAACGTAGTAAACAGTAGGTGCAGAAGTGTGCATGGTCGAAAAATATTATCATGTAATAAGTATTCCTAAGTCAAAGAATTTATTATTTCGTAAGAATATCCTATTGCAAAAATTTAAATTGTTCTAAAAAGGGGCGTGGTCCCACCCACTTTTCTCCTGGTACGTATTCCTTATTATGCCAATACCATATGTACCAAACATAATGGACGTAGGTCAAAAAATGCCCGAAATATGGCGATTTAAATTTTTAGGTTATATTATACTATTCCTTCCAGAGTCACAGTAACATGCTGTGAAAATTTCAGGAAAATCGGCCCAAGGGTTTGGCCTCCTATAAAGCACAAACAAACAGTCAGACATTCATTTATATATATATATATATATGGATATATATTTGACGCAGTGACGTAATCATAAAAAAAAAAATTATGCATTGTATAAATTTTGTTTGTTACAAAAAAAAATACTTGAAATGCGTATTTAAATTAAAAACAAATGATTTTGGGTACAAACATCTGTGTATTTCATACTATATAATTTTTTTATTTATTTTAACGTAATAAAAGTTAAAATTGAAATCGTAAACTTGTGAAGAAACAGATGTATTTGTCATCTTATTAGTGTTCGTGACTCATTTTTTAACTTTGTGTGGATTGCATTAATCGACTAATTAACCAATAAGCGTAACTAGATTTTTCTGGACAGTGTCAAGTTTAGAAATTCTATAAGAAGGAAAGAATAAGGATGGTTAATTTTTTATATGATTTCTGCTGATAGAAATCTAATTTAGTGAGAATGTATAAAATAACTCACACATTACAGCCGCTATATTTGTATTAATACGGCCACAGTAACAATACCGTGAACCTCGAATTACACACAGCGATCTCAAAAGGAGTCTGGTTATGAGGCAAAACTATTAGAATTTTTGCCGTTTTAATAGTAAATTTTCGCCGTTTTAATAGTAAATTTTCACAATTAAAATACTTTCCTCAAGAGTATAGCGTTCCATGCTTAAAATTTCCCAACTTTTTACTAAACAAACAGACAACCTCAAATGAAAGTAATTAAGTTTTATGGAATTTTTAATTAAAAGTTAAAAAAAATTTTAACACAAAGACCTAATATATGTATATATATATATATATATATATATATGAACATACATATGTTATACATTTTAATCAATTTTATGACACTGAATAGCCACCTTCTAAATTTAAATGGTGACCATTAACAAAACTCGATTTGGTGCTTAATAAATATATTATGCCATCGACAACCTCGTGAACTTCGCAAAATCTACGCTGAGGTATGTGGCTCAATAATGGATCTGCTTTAGATGGATCACACCAGTTTTCTCGACCCATTTTTGTCAAGACAACAGTAGGATTAACTGAATTCACACGTATCTTACGGGGTCCCAATTCTAAAGCGAGTGAACGTGTTAATGAATCTACAGCTGCTTTTGTTGCACTATATACTGTGTGACCATCAAATGACCGAGAAGCTGCCAAAGAAGACACCATTACAACACTGGAAGATTCTTTAAGTTTAGGCAAAAGTGTTTGTGTAACATTAAAAATTGCCTTAATATTGACATCGAATGTACTGAAAATACAAAAAAAAAATCAATTTTAATTTTTTCACTAGCAACTTTTATTCTTTACTTACTCATCAAAATCCTGTTCACTCAAATCCCAAAAAGGTTTAATGATTGCTATGCCGGCATTGTTTACCAGACCATCTAACGGAGGTACTGTTTTCAGTTGTTGGCGCACTTGTTCCCAATCTTTAAGATCTATTTGTAGTGTTTGTATTGTTGGTTGTTGAGTTTTTAGTTCTTTTAATTGTTCAGTCGATCGTGCTATAGCGATAACATTTGCCCCTGCCTCAGTCAACTGTTTACACAAAGCATTCCCAATGCCTTTTTTTAAAACACCACAAAAATAATAAAGTTTAAAATTTATAATTAGAAGAAATTAAACAATCCTTCCTTTTACTTACCCGCTCCAGCACCTGTGACCAAAATTGTTTTATTCTTCATATCTCCATACATAGCTATTTTAAAATAAAATATGTTTTCCGTCTATAGAATCAAACTAACCGTTGTTGCACTTTGTGCCAATGTTAAGCACAAACCATACCATAAAGATTGTGAACTATACTTAGATTTTCTATGATACTTAGACTGTGGTATATATCAAAACAAACATATTTTTATAAATTAAACCAAGCTCTCACTGTTTTCTAATGTGGATTATACACACTTGCATTCGCACAAAAATAAATATTTTTTAAACGCTTTTATACAACAACTGTGGACGGGGTGTTGCATCAAGGAGTGTTAATAAGTTTTTACTGCGAATTTGTCTTTTTATTAAGCGATGATTTTTTATTCAAATTACTAACAGCAAAAAATAGTGTTAAAATATAATTTGTTTCGAAATTATTTTAAAATGCTATTATTATGTATCGTCCAATAACATAAAGTTTTTGATTAAATAAATAAAATAAATTTTTAAAATACTTTGAGTGTAGCGTTCCATGATTAAAATTTCCCAACTTTTTACTAAACAAATGTCAAAAAATGACAGCGCAATTCTTAGAATTTAATTTCATTTTTGACAGACAACCTCAAATTTAAATACAATTGAAAAAAAATTTAACACAAAGATCTAATAATTTTCAATATATACAGATATATATATATATATATATATATATATATATATATATATATATATATATATATACATATATATATACATCTTTATCGATTTTATGATACTGAATAACCACCTTCTAAATTTAAATGGTGACCATTAACAAAACTCGATTTGGTGCTTAATAAATATATTATGCCATCGACAACCTCATGAAGCTCGCCAAATCTACGCTGAGGTATGCGGCTTAATAAGAAATCTGCTTTATATGGATCACTCCAGTGTTCTCGGCCCATTTTTGTCAAGACAACAGTAGGATTAATTGAATTCACACGTATCTTACGTGGTCCGAATTCTAAAGCAAGTGAACGTGTTAATGAATCTACAGCTGCTTTTGTTGCACTGTAGACTGTGTGACCTTCAAATGACCGAGAAGCTGCCAAAGAAGACACCATTACAATACTGGAAGATTCTTTAAGTTTAGGCAGAAGTGTTTGTGTAACATTAAAAATTGCCTTAATGTTGACATCGAATGTACTGAAAATACAAAAAAAAAATAATTTGACTATTTTTATTCGACCTTTTTTTCTCTTAAATAAATAAGTATTAATCTTAATAATGGTCTTTTTAAAAAAATTTAACACGTATATTTCCAATATTTCGCTATCCCTTGGAAAGCTTCTTCAGGAAATTAATTTGTTTAAAACCAAAAATTATTAATAAATTGAAATTTTTTTTTAGTTTTTGTTTTTAAAAAAATTAATTTCCTGAAGAAGCTTTCCAAGGGATAGCGAAATAGTGAAAATTTACGTGTTAAATTTTTTTAAAAATGCCATTATTAAGATTAATATTTATTTATTTAAAAAAAATTAATTTCAATTTTTTCACTAGCAATTTTTCTTCTTTACTTACTCATCAAAATCCTGTTCACTCAAATCCCAAAAAGGTTTTATGATCGCTATGCCGGCATTGTTTACCAGACCATCTAACGGAGGTACTGTTTTCAGTTGCTGGCGCACTTGTTCCCAATCTTTAAGATCTATTTGTAGTGTTTGTATTGTTGGTTGTAGAGATTTTAGTTCCTTTAATTGTTCAGTTGATCGTGCTATAGCGATGACATTTGCTCCTGCCTTAGCCAACTGTTTACACAAAGCATTTCCAATGCCTTTTTTCAAAACACCACAAAAATGGTAAAGTTTAATAGGTATTTACAATTGAAAGAAATTAAACAATCCTTCCTTTTACTTACCCGCTCCAGCACCAGTAACCAAAATTGTTTTATTCTTCATATCCCCATACATTGCTATTTTAAAATGAAATATAAGTATGTTCCCGCTATAGAATGAAATTAACCGTTGTTGTGCCAAAGACTAAAGATCTTAGCCTGTGATAAAGATGTTGCACTTCCATACATTGCGCTGCCATATTTATAGTCTTTGGTTGTACTTTGTGCCGATGTTAAGTAAATACTAAAATTAACATGTTCTTTAATAATTAAATATTTTTTAATGTGTTAAAAGCTTTTATGCAAAAACTCTATTAAAGTACAGGGTCTTGCAACAAGAAATGTTAACATGAATTTATTTTGAATTTCAATGTTTTTCAAACGGTGGATTTTTTCCAATTACTAATTGCGGAAAATAGTATTGAAATACAATTTGTTTCGGTTGCAAAATTATTTTCAAATGCTATCATGTATCGGCTAATAAAATACACTTTTGATGTTTAAGGCCGTGTCAGATAAAACTTTGTTGCTTTGCGTGACATTTGAAACTTTAAAGCAAAAGCGTAAATCAAGTGGTGTATGTCACAATAAACTTTGACAACACTCATGAATTCTTTGTTTACGCCCGCACACAAACACAAATAATAAAAGCCAGGTGTTTGTCAAAGCGCGCAAAAAGTTGAATGTTGGTTAACTTTTCGCTTTGCGCTGCGTCTAAAGTGCTTTATGTTGCAACTTTCATACATTTACGTACATTTTAACTCAAATGTCAAAGCGAAACTCTGACGCAACGCAAAGGAAAAGTTTTACCTGACACGGCCTTTATGGTTCTGAAAAATCAATTTTATATTGTTAAGTTTATTCCTTTAATAAACATTATTGTTATTGCAAAATAATTACACACAACTTTGTAGAGTTTAAACTTTAATTAGACGATATATTTTCTTATTCGCGTAACAATGGTAACTTAACCACAGGTACAAACTATGACTTAACCACTTTAACGTACAAAAGCTGTTATGTCAATTATTGGTTGTCTTCTCTCGACAACGTTCACACTTAGACTTATCAGTTTTGAACGGTTCTAACCATTACTCGATGGTTCTACCATTTACTCGAAAACTCTAATTGATCACGTCAAACGTAGATGACCATCTTATCATTATTCAGCGTAGGCGCCTACTTGGCTATGCGTTTTCTTGTTCTTTGTTTTAATTTTCTGATAAAACAAAAAGTTATATGATTTTATATATTTATATTTTTTATATTATAATTAATTTCAATTAAATGAATTCTTGTTATTAATAGTTTACAGTGACTTTTTATAACCAATATTTTTTGTATTTATGAATTTTAATAGTCATGAATGCTATGCCATAGATTAACAACTTCAGTTTTATTGATACCAATGTATGATGCCGGGCAAATGCCAACCTTTAGCATGTCGAAAGACATCCGCTTTTTTCACCAAATCTTGAAGCAACTTCTTTCAGAGCGCCAGTTGTTCACGTACACCCGGTCATTCAAAAGGTTTCAGAGAAAATAATCCAGCAGCGTTAAATCACAACGAGACGGCCAAACCAAACAATTATGAGACCGGAAAATTTCTATTCTTGAATTGTTCCGATGACTGTGTCGCACCATTTTGCCGAAACGTAATATTAACATTAGCCAATTCTAGTCACAAAAAAATTGGTTGTCATGGTTTGTTAGCGCAGAGAATTAACAGTAACGGCGTTTGCTTACTCATTTTCGAAAAAATATGAACCACACCTACGATCACTTTCTTTGCATGCAATGGTTTTTGCGAATTTTGACATTGTGGATTATGTAATTCTGCTTGTTTACATAACCGCCTAATTGAAAATAAGACTCATCACTAAAGATTACTTTGTTAAAAAAATGCGTTATTTTTATAAACAGGCAATTCGCAAACATGTTCGGTTAGCTTTTATTCTTGAATGAGGTTAACTTTAAAAGCGTGGCTACGAAGATCTTTATGGAAAATGTTGAGCAAAGTGCCTCTGGTGATGTCCAATTGTTGCGAACATCGAAGAGTTTTGGTTTCAGACTCATTTTCAATATGTACTTCATTGTACAGCGATTATGTTTGCATCACTTTGGCCAATACGAGCGTATTGTTTTGATCTATTGTCAGCAACAATATCGTGCGCCCAGAATTTAGAGATTAAATTACGCAGTGCGGTCTCAGAGGGTGACTAATTATGGGTATAAGCTGTTCGAATTCTACGAAATGATGACTGAAATTTTCACAAAATTCTTCGTTCGATATCTATAATTTCCCAACTTCTTACTAAATTAATATCTAAGATGACAGTTCAATTCTTGACATTTAATCATTGACAAACTATTTGTGAACCTCAAATTTGCCCACCCATCATTTACTTATGCATATATGTGTGTGTGTGTATATACGTGCTATCATTTATGCACACAACTGTACTTTGCGTTCCAGCTGGCATGTAACATTATTTTTAATAGTAATAAAAACACTTTATTTGATGGCTTTTGCTTAAAAGCCGATGCGCCATATTTCTGATGTTTATTTTCCACTTTTGTTTGTTAAATTTACTGTTCTGGTCGTAGATATTTAAACTACATATTAGTTTATTTTGTTTTAAAGGTTTGATATAAAATTGTTTATATAATAATTTGAAGTAAATAATAATAATAATTCCAATCCGAAATAAAATTATTAACTATTTTAAAATAAAAAAAAAATATTATAATATAAAGATTAAGGAAAACTAGTGATTAGAACTAAATGTTTAATATTTGTAAGTTAATGTATTATAATATATAAAATATGTGAATAAAAGAATGGTAATTAAAAAAAAATGATTAAAACATATAGATTAATAATAAAAAGTGTATTAAAAAAAGTGATAAGTTGTTTTATTTTTTATTTCTTGCGATTACCTTATATTACGCAATATGAAGAGAGACATTTATATATACTTAATTCTTAATATTAATAATAGTTTTATTATTAAATTTAAATATCCAATTGATGTTGTTTGGCTAAATAACACTAAAAGTACCATTAAGCTTTTAGGCGGCGAAAACCAGATGTTAAAACGTTTTCATTTAACCCAGATATTTAAATAAATACATAAAACTATAAGCTACTATTTTCTTTCGAAACCAGTTATAAAGATAATATTGTATGCCTTAAGAACTACAGCTTAAAATTAAATATATCTTTAAATTGTTTATATTTTTATAGATTATATTGTTTTATATATTTCTTAAAATTATTACTTGATATATACGTAAGAGGGTTGTATTTAAATTTATTTTAAGATTATATATTAAAAAAAATTGATAAAAATAATGTTTTGCTGGTAAAAAGTTTTCTTTTTAATAATATATACTGTTTAATTAATTGATCTACAAATATTACAATAATCTAATATTTTGTTAAAAAAATAAATGTGATTTATTGTTATTTAAAGATATTACATTTTATAAATTTAATAAACGATTGTAATCTTAAAATAAGGTTCAATCAAACACATTTATTAGGTTAGTGGGAGTCGTTTGTTAATTTAAAAAATGTTTAAAGGTTTGTTTACTATAATTTTATGACAAAATTGAAACGTTAAAAATTTTATGGAATGAAGATGTGTGTTTAAATAATTAAAAATCTTTGAAGTTACGAAATTCTGTTTTACATACATACATATATAGAAAATTTCTTTATCTTTTGATCAAAAGACAATTATTTGATTATAAAAAGACAGCAACATTTTTATCAAAGTCAACAGTTGCTGTTACCGTAATAAATAACGGCTGTTTAAAAAATTTAGTTTTACAGTATCGATATAAAAAGATTTCTTTGCATAATTTTGGGTGTTTAAACAAGATTTACTTCAATATACACGTTTTAGTTATTAAATATTTTAATCTTAAAATCATTGTAAACAAAACCAATAATACTTTAAATAACACTTAACCACAAAAAAAGTGTTTTATAATTATAAGATATCCAGATAATTAAATGATAAAAATTATTAAATACGATTGTGTGTGTTAAAAGATGATGTGAGTTTAATTATATTTTAAACTTTGAAATCGAAAATAATAAACCACGTGAATTTAGCTGAAAGTCCGCTAAGATACTGATTGACAATTAATAAAACTAATAATTCTTTGACCAGTAATTTCAAATCAATTTTAAGCATTCGGATAAATTTATGAAAGTTAATATTTCCTTATCTTATACAGCTACATCATGTGTTTAAATATGGTTCATTTATTCAAATTTAATAAGTCAAATTGTTAAAACATTACCAAAACTGCTAAGACACATTTTTCTTTCTTAAACGCATTTAATTCTGCTTAATATCAGATCAGTAAAGCAACTGATTCGCTCTTTAAAATAAAACAGTTTTTTTTTTAAATCATTTTTGTCAAAAACGAAAATGTCTTTTATTTTTATATATGTATTTCATGTTTGTTTTTATAAACTCCGATTAATTTAATTTAAATTATAGAGCAATATTTTTATACTTTGTAATGATACAAATTCTAAATAATCTAATAAAGAATTTACAGAATTTGAAATAGTTTTAGCAGTTTTTTATGTAGTTAATGACTTTAACAAACGACTTCGGCATTTGTCGTTTCTCTTAGACTTATATTTCTATGTGGTTTTCATATATGTTTATATATATATATATCTATTATAACTATTGTATTTATTTATATATTAATAATAATTGTGTGTTTATTTGTTTATTATTATAAGAAAGGTTAATAATTTTCGCCTTATAAAATTTGATTGAAAAATTTATAATTTTGCTTTAAATATAGTTAAAAATTAATTAGAACGAAAATGAAAGAATTTTTTAGCGTGCCTAAATAATTTGTTGTTTGTTTAAATAAAATTCTTTTCAGTATGTGTAAGCATGCATTAACAATCAGAACTTAAGCACGTTCACCACGAATGCGGCGAGCCAACTGAATGTCCTTAGGCATAATGGTGACACGCTTGGCATGAATAGCGCACAAATTGGTGTCCTCAAATAATCCTACTAAATAAGCTTCAGAGGCTTCCTGTAAACGATAAAAAAGATTGCATTTAAAAAAAGTTAAAAATAGAAATTACTTTTCATCGAATTTAATGAGTAATTTTTAATTGACTTAAACTAAGACCTTAGTAGAAAATGAATCTAGCTGCAGAAAAAAAATGAATGAAAAATTATATATATATTTTTTTGTGAAGAAAACTAAAGAGTCTTATATCCCAAGCCAAATTATTTAAATAAGAATTGTATTTAAACAGCAAAACCTTTATACACAACACAGTAACCCTAAAAAATATTTTTTCACATATTTTCCCAATTTCTAACTTTGCTGATAAAATATATATTTAAGGAAAAAAAAAACAGGAATGCTGAAACTATGAACGAAAATATCGTAACTATAGGTCACCAGAAATTTTTATTACTTTTTTTTTTATTAACTTTAAGTGTTTTTTTTTTTTTTTGTTTTAAGATGATATGTTTATTATTTGTGTGGCTGAATATTAAATTAATTAAATTTCTCTTGTAGCAATCAAAACAAAAAATTTTCCACTAGTTTTTTTTTTAAATTTATAGTTTTGTAAAATGTGTTGAAAATATTATTTTGACCATTCTATGGTATGAACATTTTTTATACTCTTTTTAAAGAATATTTCAGTTCCTTAAATAAAGAACACAAACATAATACATAAGCCTAACTTTCATCAATCATAAATAATTAAAAATCTATGAAAACGGAGATGATTTGGAAATAATAAAAAAAAGGTCGAATAATAAATTCATTTTCTACTTAAAATTTTTAATTATACAAACCTGCAAAGCGCCAATAGCAGCAGATTGGAAACGCAAATCTGTTTTGAAATCTTGTGCAATTTCACGTACTAAACGTTGGAAGGGTAATTTGCGGATAAGCAATTCTGTTGATTTTTGATAGCGACGGATTTCACGAAGGGCAACTGTACCAGGGCGGTAGCGATGGGGTTTTTTAACACCACCAGTGGAGGGTGCCGATTTACGTGCAGCTTTGGTGGCCAATTGTTTACGGGGGGCTTTACCACCAGTCGATTTACGAGCTGTCTGCTTAGTACGGGCCATTTTTTAACTGAAATTTTTAAGAAATAAGAAATAATTGAAAGATGAAACGTTTTAATTTTGGTTTAATGAAAAAGTCATGATTAAAAAAATTGAATATCGTTTCTGACTGTTGCAGTCTGAATTATTGTTACAACAACAAATAATAACTGTTAACATCTGCTGCTTATTTGCCTGAGTATTGTCTTTCACTTAAGTATGTCTTAATTTTTAAAGCCGATTAAAAAAATTCTTTGTGATTTCAGCTGATTCTTTATTACACAAAAGATATTTTTTTCTTTTTTTTAGTAAAAGCCTGATTTGAGATTACTTTTTTTTAGCACAAAATTAACAATAATTAAAAATTATACTTTTAATAAAAAATCTTAAAAAATGTTTTTGGTGTAATAAGTCATAAGGTTTGTTGGAACTTGTTCTTGCAGCAATTGTTTTTTTTTTTTTTTTTTGCTTTGGGGTCCAAATATTAACTTTATTTATTTTTATTATTTTCAAACATTTCGAAAAATCACTATACGAGAAACTGTCTAGTTGAAGTTTGTTTCTGCAGTCAAACAATAACAACTTTGTAATATTTTCTTATGAAATTTCATAGTGAAAATGGCTCATGGAAAATTCACCAATACAAATGTAAAATTATGTTTTCTCCTTATTTTACCATTTTTCATTATCTATTTTCCTACGTCTTTTTTTAAGCTTTCGTTTATTACCACAAGTTTCAAAGCTTTGATACACTGAGAAGATAGATTCGTTGAGAGCTGAATTTTTTTATATGGTATTCCATTTAAAAAAATCTTGAATCGAATCATATAAATCAGTATGCTGGACCTACGGATTTCTTGTTTTCTTCTATTTGAAAATAATAATTATTTTATCACTGCGAAGTTAAATATAAAATAATTTTTATCCGAAAATGTTTCTTTAAGATAATTCTGAACTTACCTCCTCAAGAATATTCAGGATTTGTTTGCTATTTCAATAAACATACAAGTAAACTTTTTAAACGTTTGATGGAGCTAACCTTTAGTAATAAGATAGGTTTCAAAATAAATCAACTAATTTTCTAGTGTGTTTTTCCTGTGTGTACCAAAATAAGCAAGGCATTTATGTTTTTAATTAAACGCTTGCTGGGAAAAAGTTGCGCGCGCGAATATTCGTATTCATGAAATAGAAGAAGACAGCGAATAATAAGCACACAACAAAAATCAATGAAACACGTATACACACAGTACAGAGACAACAAATACATTCACACGCCACTACTAAACAGAAAACAAAATAAATTAAGGCAAAGAAAACGATTTGCTTGACTAACAATAAAATAGGAACAATTTAAAAAAATATGTTTTTAAAATATTTAATAATATTATGAAATTTTTCAAATTTTATGATATCCTCATCATTTCAACACTATATACCATTGGCTACAACTTTAAACAAAAAAAAATTTCTAACTGGAAAAAACTATTTTCTTTTATAAAAATTTTCCATTTTTCATGAAAATAAGATCCGCCATTTTGATTTTTGTTACTTTATCAAGAAATTGTAATACAGTTTAGTAGTAGACACAATTTTTGTGCACAATGCACGTCGCTAACCTCTTTCAAATAAATATGTATTCAACCACAGTTGTGACCTATCACTTTTGTTGTGTATCCAGTATAGTTACAAAATACCCACGAAAATCTTAATTAATCAGCCACTTTCTTATTTTACACTTAGTCAGACATATAGTAATTTGCACACTTTTTAATTAAAACTTACCTTTTTTATGATTGCTGTTTTAAATTTTGGAATTAATTTTTCTTTAACTGTTTGTTTTTCCTAAATATTCACACGACGTCCGTTTTGTTCAACGACTGATTAAAGAATGAACGCTATTTTTTATAAACTGAGATGAATTATCGCTCTTATTCTTTTACACTATAAATGCTACCAGATGGTTAGGAAAATTATGTACCAAAATATGCTGATATAGCTGTTTTCACATGAATATTTTTTAAATAGCATATCTAAGAATGTTAAGCAATGAGTTCGTAATGATTTAGATATAATATTAAGTATATAATTTTTGTTGTTTTACGAAAATTTAAAATAATTTGTTAGTAATTAAATATGGCAGCACTTTTATTACATTAATGCTAGAAAGAGTCATCCGTATAATAAATACATACGAAAACTACCTTTTGAGTTCATTTAGGCATTGTTGTGTTTATTGTTAGTATTTAATAATTAGACTTTCTTTCAGGTGTACGAAAAAATTCAAACGTGTGCAATGTTAACAAAACAGAATGAGTACTGCATGCGTTAAATTTCAGTCATGAAAGCACAGTATAATCAATACCTATGGGCAATAGAATTAAAATTAAAGATAGATTGGTAAAACCATTCATTCAATTCCTACGATTTTTAATATTGAATCATTCAATGAAATAAATAAGCAAACAACAAATTAAGAGAAAGTCGTTCTCTGAGTATCATGCGTTTAGACATATGATACTCAGACTTAAGATAATCCCACTTATTACAGGTAAATACAATAAATAACGCATACAAGGCCACTACCATCGATAAACTTCTTAGACAATACAACACTAAAAACAGAAATAAAGAAGACAAAGAGACAGCCGATACAGCGCGACGAACACCTTTACTTACAAAGGACCAGAAATATACAGACTAACTAACCTTTTTCACAAAGAGGGAATACACACAGCATTAAAAACTGGCAACACTCTGAGACATAATCTCAGAACAACGACAGAAACAATTGACAAATTTAGTTCCAGCGGGATATACAGACTTACCTGTATCTGCAAACTTATATAGGGCAAACTGGACGAACACTAAAAACAAGGTTTACAGAACCCATACAGTCATACAAACGGAAAAGAGAAGATTACAACTTTGCATTACACCTTGACACTCTCGTACACACACACCAAGCGAAATAGATGAATGTATGACACTACTGCATCCTAGCAAAAAAGGACGAAGACTAGACATTCTTGAAAACATTGAAATCTACAAAACAAAAGCTTTCAACAATGACATTATAAACGAAACAGGTAAACACGACCTCAGACACAATTTTCACACCATTAAAACTACTCATGCAAACGAACAAACGAAAAACGAGCTCAGACGGACACACGTACCTAGATAATAATAAAAGACGGGGGTATTGATAAATTTACTTTGCATTAATATGCCAGGTGGTTGGCATTCTGCTTACCAGAATAGATACGACTCACCAGTACAAACCACAACATATTTCATTTACTGGCGAAGGGAAAATAAACAAGATAATATAAAATTAACTTTTTGCGAAAGATAATCTTTTGGCATGGCTCTTGGAATATGACGATCACTTTATCCAAAATTTGTAACCGTATATCGAAAATAACGCGGCAAATATTGTCCTCCCGGTTTTCAAACGTTTCGGACTTATCACCGTAAACTAGCTACCTGATATCTCCCCACAGAAAATAGTCCAGCGGCAATAAATCGCTCGATTTTAGAGGGCAATTCAGGGGTCCGAAATCTAAAACTATGCAGTTACCAAATTTTTCTTCAATAAATCAAATATGGAACAAGCTGTGCGACATGTTGCGCCGTCTTATTGAAACCACAGTTCTTGCAATCATGGTTGTTCAATTTGGGGCTATTTTGCGTTTCGATTCGAATCGAAATTTTCTCCGTCTGGCTGCTTTGGTATTTTGAGTTTCGATTCCGCTCAGTTTCTTTCGATTGTATGTATTCTGCATTACGATCGGAGCTCCGTTTTTCTCAGTTGCGTTTTTGTTAACGGATGGGTTTTCTTTATCTGTGTTTTTTAGTTAAAAAGTTTAACATTGAAAAAAATGCAAGTAGAAAATGAGATAAAATGTTCAATTAATTTATTTGATTAAATTTTTTTTTGTTTTAAATTGTTAATTTTTGTACCCGAACATAATGTGTTTTTTATGTGTTACAGAGGTCAAAAACAACAACACCGCAGCAGTATGAAAAATTGGCAAATTTAACGGCATCTAAATCAGACATTGCATGTGGATACCACCAGCGATCAAAGGAAGAAGTGTCAGTGTTCTAGGAGGAAGTTGCAGGAGCCCTCAATGCACTAGGTCCTCCAACAAAAAATGCTTATTTTTAATTATGTTTACATACAACTTTTTGTATTAAATTTTACATTTGTTTATGAAAATGATAAACTTGCTTATTTTGCTATTTCATTTCCACATTCCACAGTGATGATAATAATTTTTTAAACATTGTTGTCTTCTTCTTTTTCTTTCGATTCCGTTTTTCTTCAGAATACCAATTTTCGATCGCAACGGAACTGAAAGCGGAGACTTAATCGAAACGCAGAATAGGGGTGATTATGAACGTTGTGGTGTAAACTCATAAAAAGTTGTTAAAGCAGCTTTAAGGCGTTAACGTGATACAGCTCCATCGTATATTTTTGTGTATAAAAGAAAGTAGATCGTCTAAATAAATCGTTAAATTTACTTAAAACTCCAAAAGTTGTATGCAATTATTTTGTAATATAAGAAGTTGCACCAGTAAGACTTCAAAGTCAAATAGTTGAGAACGTCGAGGAATTGACATATTTTGCGTTGCTTTAACACTGTGGCTCATGGCTGCGATGTTTTTAGTTGAATGACCCGGTGAAACACACGTTAGTGTTCGCACATTTTGTATCGAGCCTGTCGACTCAAATTTAACGACCAAATTTTTAATGGCGGTCTCAGAAGCAGGAAATTGTTGTCCGAAAATATCACGAATTTTACAAAATGTAACTTTAACAAAACCACCATTTTTATAGTGGATTTTAATTATTTTAATGCGATTTTCGTGCTAAATTGAATTAATTGTAACAATTGCCAATGCACCTAACTAACTAAATTTTAAATTCCTTTAAAATTAATTAAAATAGTTTGTGTTTTTTGTTATATAAACTTTTTATTCATATATATTTTTATTAAAATTAATTGTATAACAAATAACAAGTTAAGAAAATATATAAATTCATAATTTATATATCGTATTACAAATGTTGTTGTAAATAGTACCGTAGAGTAAGCACTTTAATTATAATTATTATATTTTTTTAATAATTATTTAATGTTTAATATTTTAAGCAGCACCCAGTTTCGTTTATTTTTTATTTTTATTTTTCGATTTAACAACGATAAATTAGTTAGTTGTTCAATGCTTTACAAAATTTAAGAATTTGTTATATTAGAAAATATAAATATGTATATGTATATGCATGTATATGTAATATTTTTTTTCAAAACTTATTGCACTGAATATACGATAGATTTGTTTATTATTTATTTTATATCAAAATGCTATTAAAACTAAGTAAAAAAATGTTAAAATTGTTATTCTCTAAACAAGTTTTTACAATATTCGGCTTAAAAATTAAAAATCAATTCAAGCTTTTTTTAAATTTATTTTTAAGATAAATTACAAATCGTCATAGTTTTCTTTTTTGCTTAATATATAAAAAAACAAGATTATATAGTGCAAAAAGGAATGAAATGCAATATAGTATATCTTTTTAACGAATCATCTATGTTGATTTCGTCTTCTTTTCAAATCAGCCAGCCATTGAATAAAAATGCCTCTTTTTCTCTCTCTCTCTCTCAGTTTGCCTCTTTTTTCTTAAGATGTGAAAAGGATTTAATTTTAAGGCTTAAATTAAACTCAGTCTGCTATTTGTTTTTCTTAATTGAGCACGCCATGGTATTATATTTTCATGTTCATCTTCCTCCTGCTGTTGGTACTGTTGCTGCTGTTGGTATTGTTGTTGTTGTTGCTGTTGTTGCTGCTGCTGCTGTTGTTGTTGGAAGTCAATATTAATTTGCTGATAACTGTCGCCATTTACGGACTTGCTATCGTGACCATTATATAACCCATTTTGAGCATAACCATTCGAATTTTCTTTATTTGTATGACTGGATATTATTTCGGTAGCAGAGGAAACCATAGAGATGTTATCAATTGAAAGTGCACGATTTTTAAGACGCCATGTATCAGCAACGCGATTATTTTCTTCTACTTTTGGTGTATAAATCGTGGCTCTGCAAAAATTATATTATAAAACAAATTGTTAGTTCAGCCAAAATAAAAGCATAAAAATTGGAAAAAACAATAGAAATCGATAGTAGTTTTGTTAAAAAGCTTAACGAAATATGGCTCCTCAGCACTTTGCGAAGATTTGTTATGCTTTCTATACGCTTTAATTTTAAAGGATCATTTAAAGCGTCAGTAAGACCTTTAAAGTAGATATTACAATTATAACAGCTTAAGAGAAATTGAAAAATTATACTAATCTTTATATGTATTACGATAATAGGTGTTATGCAGAGGCAACGTAATGTAGTGAAAAGTACGGGCGACAAAAAGGATGGTGTGTAAAATTAAAATATACAAAAAAGTTTGAATCAACCAATTACAATAAATGGGAGTTTTGAACCGCCAAATCGTTGTATTTTTGCCTCTCAACGGCAATTATCAGGAATAAAGCTCTTCGTATTTTTGGTAGCTTTAAGAGCGTCAAGTTTGAAATACAAAGAAAAGGAATAAAAAATAAACTAACCTCAAAGTTCAAAAAACACTTTCTCTGCAAAAATTACTGTTCTTTGTTTTGAATAATGAATCAAAGCATTTATAGATATAAAATTGCATAGATTTGTATAAAAATGGTTAAATTCGTCGCAGTGTAGTCTCGGTTGACCCATAGGTTAATCACCAAATTTTCTTTTTTGCTTTAAACGCATTCTTCTCATAAATAAAAATACATTTTTCGCTGATAATTTTTGAACAAACTACTCCTGTCCGTGATATTTTAAATAACGCTTTATTGTATCTCGGCCAAATTAGGATTATGTGTTATTTGATTTAACAATTTTAGGCTATTCCAGCCTAACACACTATATGACAATAAAAAGAGTTATTTCACTTTCTCCCTAACGTTTCGTAAATTTTTATCGACTTTGTCTGTCTATTAAAATAAATTCTTATATTTTTATAATTTTGTAACATAAAAATAGTCTACTCTTATTGGTCGGTTATTGTGTCACCTTGTTCTTATGCACGTCAAGTTGCTGGATCAATTTTACATTTTATACAATGTTATTCGGTGGCTGATTATATTAATCTTTCGATATTATTCAAATCGACCCAAGTAAACTCGCTCTACCATATTTTTTAACAGTGCAGAGCACATCCTTCAAAGAGGTTTTATTTTGAACATTCAAAAATGAATTTTTCTAAAATAGTCGTCCATTCCGTAAGACATTCAAAATCACTCTTAGCGATTATCAACAAGCTGACAGCAGAATGAAAATAAAGTATAATGACTTGCAGTTCAAGTTTCACTAATATCCACTAAACTGCGAAAATATTAAATAGTGAAGCATGTTGCTTTTTGCCATCTAGTTTTTTTAATTTAAACACTAAAATAAAATTTATCCCAACAAATTACAAATTAAAAAAAAAAAAACTTAAGAAAATTTTGTATTAAGCAGATTTTATGCTCTACTCACTTTAGCTTGTTTTCAGTCTCCTCACGACGTGCTAGCAAATCTCGTTTCCATTGGGGTATTTGCGAAAGCCTTCGACTCTCAGCCTCTTTAGCCATACGCTCTTCGAAATCTTTTTTAGCCTTTTCGGCAGCCTTCTTTGCCATCATTTGTCGTTTCCAGTCTGGTATGATATTACCAGCTTGATCTTTTTCCGGTATCTGTAAGTAGATCTTTGATATTTTATGAAGAGTCCGTAAAATAATTATTTATACATCGCTATTTAATACTTACTTGATCGACATAATTATTGGCAGTGAACTGCTTAGTGATCTCGGAATAATGTTCCGAGTCAAAACGATTGGCCATTTGTTTTTCCACTTTCATTTTCTTAATGCCCGGTATATCTTTTGATATTTTAAGCTCGGCAATTAAATCGCTTTTCAGATATGTATCTGTAGTGGAGGAGAGGCATTGCATGCTGAGACTTCTAGCTGGCATTTGATAAGGTTTGGGTACTTTTTGAGTGTCGGTACGGCGCAACTAGTTTTTTTTTTAAACAAGTTTTCTCTAATATAACTTTTTACTTTAATTAAAGAAAATAACAATTTACCTGTACGCTATTTAAATCTTGTATAGAAATGGCTGATAGTGGCTGATGCTGTTTACGCGTGGCTGTATCTTGATGACTTTGCGATTTTACTGTATTATTTCTGTCGTTGTTATTGATTGTATTGTGATGCGTTAATGGGGTTATAGGCAACGGCGGTGGTGGTGGTGGCTTTGGTGGCTCGAAGCTGATGGGATGCTGATTTGATATTTGTATTTGCATATAGTCTTCGGTATCCGTAGATCTGAGAAATTTAAAATACTTTTTATTATTAAGAAAAAGAAGATTAAGTAATTTATTTATTTCAGCAATAGTGAAATTGCAATATAGATTTGCTCTCCCCCATTACAATGCATTTCAAATATTTTTATTTTTATTTGAATAAATGTTTTATGAGAATATCATAAGATGTTTATTTTTTAATAAAAATTTTTGTAATAAATATTTTGTGAGAATATCATGAAATATTTATTTAAAGGAATCAAGCACGAAACAAAATTGCTTATAGAAAAAGAAGATTATTATGCACAAAAAGTAAGAAATGGCGGTTTTGAATTTAAACTTTGTTTCTGCTTTCAATCTAAATATGCGAAATAAATATTTGTTCGCCTTTAAATAGTCCCAAAAATTTTCTATAATTTGAAAACTACTAAAAAATCTTACGATTTATTTTTTATTAGTTTAGCTATTTCTTTGCAAGTTTTCTGCTTATTTGAAAACGCTACAGTTACAGTTCTGTTTTACAAAAAATTTTCCAAATAAATGCGATCAATCTCAAAATCTTGTCATTCACGTACCTGATTAAAAAGAGCTTAGCACAAACATCTCAGATTATTCGTTTATAAGCAATTGAAGGCAGGCGAATATTTACTTCGTTTAAGCTTCTTATTTTGAGCTTTGAGAAGTCCTAATCGGCTACCGAATTTTGCGGAAAAACTTGTTCTTTTTTAACGAGGCACATTTGCATGCCGGTAAATAAGTTACCAAACAAAATTGCCATATGTGGTGATCGAAAAATCCGTAAAACAGTGCGTTCACAGGGATTACAACTTTGGAATGAATTTGGCAGCTATCGGAGCCAGAATTACGGGCTTTTTATTTCCTAAAATGGAATATACGAACTGAGATAATCTTTGATTTGAACGCGCTATTTTACACAGCTCATCAAATAATCGATACTTTAATAACTCAGTTCGGTAGTCGAGTTATCAGCCTTGGCTATGTGATAAATCTAAAAGTGATTTGCACTCTTAAGCCTAGAACTGTCACGAGCCATTCGTACAATCAGAAATTTTCAACAAATTATTTGAAAATTTAAGTGACTAATACTCTAAACTATTGCAAAGCCACCCAAGGCAGTGATATGAATGACATTGTGCTCAGTAATAACTTGTTATATCTACCATATTATACCAAAACAAATTAACTTAAGTTTAGTTTGTTTTTAAAAAGATTCTCGTAGTTGGATAAACTACTATTTATTATTCTATTTCCAAAGCTAAAATGTTAGGAACAACCGGAAAATAAAATTCATAGATACAAATTATCTACGTAAAAGATATTATTTTATGTAGGCAAAATTATAACAGGTGTAATTAGTTATTCAGGTATTTACTATATTTTATTCTCAAAACTTCAAAAATTATATAAGTTTTATTAAGAATTTTTAACTTAGGAATTGAATTGATAAGAAGTGTTTTAAATTTATTTTAAATTTATATCACAAATTATTTTAGATTTTTTATCTTAATAGTTGAGTCAGCTTATTTGACACACCGAGTCCAACAAAAAATTAGAAACTCGACGAATTGATAATTAGGTGATAGAATAAGTCTGAAATACTTGTTAAACTGAGATAAATCAATTACATTAAATAGCAATAGCGAAAGCAGTGCTTGTCGTAGTTACCATAAACATATTAACATTTATGTTACTGAAGTAATTATCATGATTTATATTATGATGGTTAACGTTCTTTATAGCGCTATTTTTTCTTTTGTTGCATTAGAGATGATAAACGAAATTTTAATGAATTCTTCAACAACTCATGTTATTAATTTTGATTTAGTTATGATTTCTTTTATTATTTACCAATTTATGATTTAAAATTTATTTTACCATAAAAGTATAAATATGCCCACTATACCAATCATGGATTGTTGACAATGTTGCTTTCTGACACAATTCAGAATTTTTTACAAATAAAATGCCTGTTATTGTTTTAATGTTGTATTTGTTGTAGACTTGCATGTACTTGACATAGATGAAATTTGATTATATTTAAAATAACTTGGTTCCACGAAATTTTAAAGTATATTTTTTTTTTGTTTTTTATGTTTTTCTTTATATGATTCAAAGCACTAAAAATTTAAAAATTTTTTTTCCAGCAAAAGCACTTACATACATACGTATATATGTATGTGTTTTATTGTGCTAGGATTAATCAGATTCTAAAACTTTTTGTAATTTTGTGGAAGTGTTATTTATTCAAGGAAAAAATGCCGAAAATGTTTGCGACATAAGCTTGCACGAAAAAGTTGCTTTATTACAACATTTCGCCCATGACGACACAGAACATAATTATGTTCGCTTTTCTGTAGTAGTCTTCTTCTTGTTCTTTAGTTCGAAAAATATCCACGGCTTGTTTTGAGGCTTCATGTAATATTTGTAGGAAAGAAATAGTCAAATTTTGTTCGACAGAAAATTTTAGTTTAATTATTTTAACGCGCAAGAATTTTTTCCGTAAAATTTCTAAAACATTAAACAATTAAAAATTTCAACTGCAACTTTGAAAAATTAAATTTGAATTATTTTTTATAACTTCGGGGAGATCAGCGCGTTTCGAAAATGTTGCTTAATTCCTATAATTGGTGGTGATTATTCAAATTGAAAAGTCACATATACATATATCTTAGATATGAATAAGACACTATTCCAGTTGTGCTCTAAGAACGATGTCATCAACTCTAAAGCGCTAATCGACAATACACAATAAATAGCCACTGACGAGGATCTTTGGCAAAAGTTGAGAACAATACATAAAAACTGTCTCGCTATTTATTTTCAACAATATAGTTTTTCAATTGCTCTAGTTATTTCCACAACTTAACAAAAACAATAACAACAACAAAACAATTTTAAAAATACTTCCTTGATGTCATTTTAAACATACCTAAGCCAAGTGCGACGTGATTGCAGTAGCATCGCGACGAATGTTGAACTAAAACTAAACTTGTGATCTTGCAACAAGTTTTTAAGCAGCAATTACAACAATATTTGCGATATACAACACACACACAATTTCTAACTATAAATTTTCTTGTTGTTGTACTTAAAAAATTTTTTAAAGATTTTTTAATTAGTATTTTTGTAGATTTTTTCTAAAATACAATATTAAAGTTAAAAGGCACGCAAACCGGTTTGCGAGCTTAATAGTAATTAGAGATGCTTCGGCTGAAGATTAAAACAAAAAAAAAATTAATTATTTTCTCCAAAAATTAAAACAAAAAACACACACTGTTAAAAAAGAGTTTTTGTTAAGATTTGTAATAGATTGATTTGGATTAACACCAATTGGTTCACTAAACCACAATAAAATTTCACTTACCTAGCCGAGGATGGACATGAACGTTTATCACTAATAGATTTCAAATATTCGGATGGTTTAATGAGATGTGTAATGCCATCTTGTGAATTATTAGGAAAACTGGGTGGTACAAATGGCAAAACAAGTTGTTTGTTCACTAAGTTAGGACCACCGGGACGAGATGAAGCATTCACTGTTCCGTTGTGTCCGTAGTGAGCCTGGGTTAATTCGTAATGATCTTCAGCTGAAGAACCATAAATATGTGGGTGTTGTTGCTGCTGTTGCTGGAGTTGTTGGTAATGATAGTGTTGAGATGAAGAAGATGAATAATTTAAATGACCGTTGCCGCTATTAATGTTGCCACTGAGAATACTACTGCCGTTTTGCTGTAAATGCTGGTAGTGAGATAAATTTTTGCCACAGCTGCTGATGGTGTTGTTGTTGTTGTTGAAGCCGTTATAAATGCTTCCATTATTGCTATTATTATTGTTATTGTTACTGTTCTGTAAATGTTGATAGTTGCCGCTGCAATTGTTGTTATTAATTTCACCATTCGTTGTTGTAGTTGTGGTTGTTGTTGTTTGTGTGTTAGTCACTTGTTGCACGCTTGAGCCTCCATTTAGTAGTTTAGCTTTCTTGTTCGCTGAAATTGAACAAATTTATTTATTAGATGCATTTACCAAGATTTTTTCATACACTAATTTAAAATGAGCGAATCTTCAAATTGTTGCTGGAATCAACAAAAAAATGCTTCTGTTTGTTTTTATTTTATTTTATTTTATTTTAACACTGGTTATGGGTATTTAGCTTAGTCTATAGTAATTGAAAAAAAAAATATAAATAAATATATATATATGTACATATATATGTTAAAAACTGTATCTATTTACTGTAATCTAATTAGACAAATTTCCATTTATCTATGTAATGCTTTGAAAGTTTGTTTTTTATAAGTATGAGTATGTGTATGTATATATTCTGTTAAATGCATACATATATTTGGCAAAGATATAAATAAATTCATACCAAGATTGTATCGTTGGCATGCATTTGAAAAGTGCAACAGACCGTTTTCTTTTAAGAATTATTTATGGCATCAAATCATGTCTTTGGTGTTAAAAATGAAATACTACGAAACCATTAACTTTTTAATTAATTTGAGTGAACCTGAGTGGTCTAGGTCACCTTTACATGCATGCATACATACATAAAATAAAAAAATATTAATAATTATCAATCTAAGTAGCAGTCTTTTTTAAATAAATTAACATTATATTTTTTCAAAACATATGTTTTTGTCAATTGTTTTCAAAAATTTTTTCAAATTGTTCTAATTTTTGTTTTTATAAAAAATAATTTCTTGAAGAAGCTTTCCACAGGAAAGCCAAATATTGATAGTGTATTAAATTTATTTAAAATAGACCGCTACTTAGATTAATAATTATTTATTTAAAAATAGAGGTCGAATAAAAATAATAATCAAATAAAAAATATTTTTTGTATTATTAATTTAATTTCTTTTTATCCAGGCTCTAGGTCCCACCAATAAAGACGATATGGTTCTTTTCTTCTTTCCATTTATTTAATTATTTAAAATTCAATATTTCGGATACCTTCGGTATCCTTCTTCAGGAACTACACTATCGAATAACAAAAGAAAGCATTAAAAATAGCAAACAAATTAAAATATTCATAACACAAAACAAAAATAAAAATATAATCTGGACTTTTCCCTTTTTGTTGTTCTTACATTCTAATTATCACCTTTACACTACCCTCAGGTTAGACTGCTGACTAATCTTGCTCCTTTCCTTTTCGTCCCATTTGTCCATATTTTCTTATCATGTGTCTGTAAGCATTCGCACAATTCTCAGTGTCGACTTTAAAGTTAATTCTACGTTCTGCGGGAGTATTTATTATGTGGAGCATTTCAATTGTATATCTTTTTCTTTTGTTTTTCTCTTGTTGTAATATTATTGTGCTCTCCAAGTTCGGCGAATGAACAGTTGCTGCACAGTGGGCTGTGAGTGCTGTTCTGTTTTCCGTTGTCCCATTTCCATTTTTGTAGTAGTTAATCTAGTCCTTAATTTTAATCCAGTAGTCCCAACATATGTCTTATTACATACGTTAGATCCGTCACCATTACACGGTATTCCATATACCACCTCCGATTTGTCCAATTTGTCCATCTTCGTCTTTGTATTTGAATATAGCATGTTGAGGGTATTATTCGTTCCTAGTGCAATTTTAATATTCTGCTTCCCAACTATGTTAGAGTGTATAATTCTCTCAGAGAAGCCAGGGACATGGGTCAACGATTTAAAAACTCTATCATTCGTTTTTCCTTTTTGTGTTTTGTCAAAATTGTTTATTGCGTTTGTTATAATATTTTCTGAGATGTAGTTCGGAAAACTATTTTTGTGCAATATTTCCCTTATTTTATTAATATTGTCACTATGAAAAATCGTGTCGCTAATTTTAAGCATACGTTTCGCAAAGTTCGTAGCAGTATTCATTTTAATATGTCTAGGGTGACAGGAATAAAAATTAATCAGACGACCCGAAGCGGACGGTTTTTGATACCAATTCACCATTATCGAGTTATCATTCCTAATAATAAGTGTATCCAGATATGGCAACTTATGATCCTCCTCTATTTCCTTCGTAAATTGGATGTGTCTATGAAAACTGTTTAGGGTTGCCAGCGTTGTTTCGGTGTCCTTTCTCTTAACAATGCAAAAAATATCATCAACATATTTATTCAAAAGTCGTGGCTTATCTTCTAATTTTTCTACTACCGAGTCTAACAGTTCCTTCATGATAATATCTGCTACTACTGGCGATGCAGGTGAGCCCATTGGCATTCCTTTCAATTGCTCATATATTTTGTCGTCATACTTAAAATATCGATTTTCCCTTAAACAATACCTTAAAATGTCAAAAAATAATTTCTTGTCCATTTTTGTGTAATTTGTGATTTTGTCCCATTTTTTATAAATTATTTCAATTGCCAAATTTACTGGAATGCTCGGAAAAAGTGATATTACGTCATAGGAAATTAAAATCTCGTCATCAGCTATAGTTGTGTTTGATATCCTGTTTTTAAACTCAACTGCGTCTTTTACATTATAACTTGACTCTGCTGTAATATTTTGCAAAATGTTTGTTATGTATTTACATAATCCGTCTAAACGGCATATTATCTTTATGGATTTTTGGAAGTCCATATAATCTTGGAGCTGGAGCAACATTTGTAGTTAATTTGTATTTCTGTACTGTATCTATAATGTTTGTTTTCAACAATTTTTCAACCAGAATATTGTTACGTTTTTGTAGTTTTGTCGTTGGATCCGTTTTCAGTCTCCTGTAAGTGCACATATCTTGAAAAATATTTTTTATCTTTGTGTCATTTTAAAATTAAGATATTTTTATTTTTGGTCAAGAATTTTCTAGTCTGTGCACATTATATCCCTTTCCTTTGTACTTAATGATCTTTTATTAAGGTAATTATCCATTGACATTACAAATTGTGTTCTCGCTATTTCTTGTTTCTCTTTTTCCTTATTGGTTTGTATGATCTCCTCACCGTCAGCAATGCATTTAAAATGTCATGTAAAATTTATATTATTTATAATAATAGTCAGTAATTGAATTATTGAGTAAAGCTTAAATTAGCACGCTAAGAGCAAATTAGCTAGTGAAATTGATTGCTATTTGCTATTTATGATTATTGAAAAGAAATGACAATTTACTTATTTTCAGATCAATCTTACAGTTTTATTTTTTTTTTCTTTCTATACAATGGATTTTATAAAACAAAATGTGTTTGCATAACTGTTAAACTGTCAAACTGTTATTTGATGTTAGAATTAAAGAAATTCAATCAACAATTGAATACTTTCGTACATGTGAGTGTCAAATTAAGAAATCTTACGTTAAAAGTTGATTTCTTGTTTACGTCACGTCATATATTACATGGATAGCAATGAATTGTTTCTGGATAGCAAAAACCTATATATGTATATACGTGCGACAAACTGACGATTTTGGTCTCTACTTTCAGACTCATATCTGTCATTTGAAAAGATCTTAATTAGATGATTTAATATAATGAATTGTCGAATTTTAATGAAATAAATTTAAAAGCTAGAAATTTATCGTTGCAATATTTGAAATATTGAAATAAAGTCTAACGGCTGTATGCATAAAAACGCTTACTTGAGCTTTAAAGTATACGTTAGTTAACAAACACTTTAAAGCTAACAGACGTTTGTTAAAAAATGGTATTCATAAACAGTACTTTAGCAAATGTATGCTTTAGTAAAACTAGTGTTTTGATTCTGGCAATGCCACTATTTTCAGTTGTCACGTTGTAGTTTACAATGTATAAAAATGAATATATTTATCCGGGTATTTAGATCCATAAAAATGTTTTTATTGTTTTCAGCAAAATCAACATATTTTTTTTTTGTTTTTTTATCAATCTTTTTAATAAAAAGCAAAGCACCCAAAAAAGGTCCAAAGAATTTGTTCATATTAAAAAAATAACTATTCGGATAACGAGCTTTGTTTTGATTATATGTACATCAATAAAACTTTTGTTTAAAATAATTAATTATAATTATATTTTTGTAAAATATAAAATAAAGATGTAAAAATGTTTTATATTGAATGGCATGTTATATTTTAGTTTTTAATATTATTTGTATACTACAATTTGTGTTTAATAAACATTTTTAAACATTTTTGGAATAACAAAGTATAATTGTCAATTGAGCCGTTTACATTGAAAGTGGCATAAGTCACAACTGAACAGTTTTTTTCCATTTTTTTTTTTCATTTTTAATAAATTTGAAATAAATAAGTTAAGAAGTATTGAGATTTGTTTGAGAGGAGTGTTAATAATTAACGGTATAACAAAAATGTTTATTTTGAAAGCGGCGTAAGTCGCTGTACTCAGGAAATTAATTACGGAGCTTCGTGTGAAAGAAATGGAAACATGTAATAAGTGTGTATGAAGTATTGTTGTGATTATTGGACTTATTTTTATTAGTAAGAAAGAGTAGTACAGTTTACTGAACTATATTATAGTGATAATATATAATATACTACACATAATTAGCATTATTTTTATTATTCTCAGGAAGTTGCTTCGTGTTGTATAAAATATCTAAGAATGTCACATCTCAAAAGCATATTATTGCACATAGTGACTCATGTAAAGGACAAAATAGCAATAGTAGTAATAGCCTCCTGTCGAAAAAATCCTTCACAGTACATAACATGGAAAAAAAAGATTTCATTTCAACACAATTATTAGAAAAATCCGTTTCAGAAAGAAAACTAAATACAGACTAGTTGAAATGGCTAAAAATTAAAATGTTATATAAACTAATTTAAAATAAAAAAGATGACAATAACAAAGTAACTTATGTCACTTTTAAAATAAACGGCTCAGTTTATTGTAAACAAAATTTGTTTTGTTTTTGAACTTTCAATAATAAAATTGAACTGACAATTTATTGTAGGTTTAACGTAGGTTTTTCCTACTTTAAAGTTAACAAAGGCATTTTAAGGTAAAAGCGTTTTATCAATACAACTTTAGGAAATTGTGCTTAACAACGGCAGTTAAACCTACTTTTAGTTTTTATGCATACAGCCGTAACACTTTAAAGCCTAAATTAATGTCAAATACTTTGACTGTTTAGAAAATTTATACAAAAGAAAAAAATAGTATTATTTTGTGGACGACCTGTTTCTTAACGCAAAATTCGTATACTGATTGTAGAGTGAAATTGAATAGTTTTCCAGGGTTAATCGTTGTAATATTAATAAGGCTAAAGCAATACATGATTTTAATAACGCTTAATAGGCTAAATGGTTTCTTATGGATTTTGAATTAGAAATAAAATATCTATTCTTTGTTTTTCTGAACAGAATACTGGCTGGCTATTTTGGTTAAAAACAAAGTCGAACATACTTTTATACTGTTGGTTGTTAGGCACAATGGCATATTTCGCCGTAAGTGAGTGAAGGGTTAGAAGTCCACTAACGTAAAATTGAACGTATAAAAATGTAAAAATTAGCTTCGAAAAAGCTGTATTTTTTATGGGCGAATAGCAGAACCCAAAAGAGATACATAATTACACCTGGCAAGAAATTTAAAATGTTACTTCGATATAACAGATAGCTGCGACAGTGAAAGGGCATTGAACCTGGAAGTATCATCTGGCTAAGATGAAAATTAAAGATGATACTTTCAGTCTGTATCTGAAAAATACTGAGACGGTAGCGCATATCGTTTAGGATAGTGATAGATTAATACTCAATGAAAGTTAAGTAGTCGTAAAATCATAAAGGAACGAAGAAGTTCGAAAAGGGTTTATTTCGGCGCTCTTATTTACAACAACAAAAAAATACTTCTAAGCTTTAGAAATAATATTATTTCATACGATACAAATATCGGCATTCGACTTGAGATTGGACATTTTTTATTTAAAATTAAAGCATATAAAACATAAAATGTTTTAAATTATACAAGTTACAACATAATGGACAATACAGAGTCGCGAGCAGAAGGGAGTTTTTACATATTTTGTTAATTTGCAGAGCTTTTGTATATTTATGATAATCCATCGATTATCTTGCTTTAGGATTATAAAGGTTTGCTTATCCATATTGATAATCTGTACGTAATACATTTGTTACAACAAAATTTTGATTTTATTGAAAGCACACTTTTGGTGGTCTTCCACTTGATTTAATATAGCTGATAAATATAGTTAACTGTTGTTTGTAAATATTTAATCTAACGTTAACTTTTCATCACCCACAATCTTCTTTATAAAATACATAAACAACTTTGCTGACTTTAAACTCTGAATTCAAGTTCACTAACAAACTTGTTAATTAAACGTCTTTCTGTAAATTCGATTAATTAAAACAACTTAAATTAGCAAAACATTCACTATTTGGCACTTTTGATATGGTCATATTTTTTTTACACATACATACATACATACATACAAACATAAAATGCATGTATTTCTATTTAATGAAAATAATCAAAGTTATGGACACCTTTTTACTAAAGTAGAGGCTGCATTAAGAGTTAACAACATATTCGCTTGCACTTGGATACTTGTTGGTTTTTTGGATGCGGTTTTTAGTTTTGCTTTTGCATTAAAATGAACTCTTTTGTGAAAGTTATGGCAACACACAATGTACAATATTTTTAATCCCAAAAAATGGTTAAACAAGTTTAACGCTATTTTCAAAAGATATACTTTTTATACATTTTATACTTTGTATTTAATTTATTTGCAGCACGTTTTTTATAAAATTGTTGTTGTTTGTAAAAAAAGGAAAAACATTTTGTTGTTAATTATAAATTGCAACATTTTATAATTTTTTTAATTGGTTTATCCTATCCAGAAGGTATATGGGATTCATTTTTTAAAACTAAAGGGATTTTCAACAGGAAGTTTGTTTTCTGAAACAAAATAAAGCTAAACATTTAGATTAAGATGATTCAAATTTTTTTGTATTGCAAAGAGAAAAGTTCAGCAATTATGAATGAAAAATAATATCTGCCAAATGTCCACCACGACCACGCTGGCAGATGTCGATTCTTTAATCAAAGTTTTTATTTACTTTTTGGCAAAATGGCGGTCCTATTTCGTTAATCATATCACGGATTTTGAGTTTTAAGGGTGAACTCGATTCGATTGACTCCGTATAGACTCTGTCATTAACATAGCACCACAAAAAATAATCCAGTGGTGTTAAATAACACGATCTGGCTGGTCACTTAACTGCTGATTGTCGTGATATTATGCAATTGGGATATTTGCAATAAATTGATCGTTTCATTGGCTGTGTAAGACATATGGCATCATACTGTTGAAACCGCATGCCAGTAATATCCACGTCGTCAATAAAAGGCCAAAATTTAGTTGTTAGCATCTCGCGATAGCGTGATCCATTGACCGTTATTGCACTTCCAGCCACATCTTCGGAAAAAAACGGCCCAACCACGCTTCCAGACCACATAGCACACTATACAGTGAGACGTTGAACATGCAAAGGCTTCTTAATAATCGCTCTAGGAATTTTAGAAGCCTAAATGCGGCAATTTTGCTTGTTGTCATACCCTGACAAGTGAAAATGGACTTTGTCTAAAAAATGATTTTTTCAGAAAAAACAGCCAGTTGTTTCTAGGTAAATTGAGCGAATCTACGGCGATTTGAATGGTCCGTCGGATTCAATTCCTGCACCAGTAAGGCTTCAATAATCATGACTTTATAGCTGTCATCATTGACTGTAACATTTTGATCTTTATCTTTTTAAAAGAATTATATAGAATGATTAAGCCAGCCCATTAAGCACACTAAATAGTCAGTTTTTCTGAATATAACGTCATTACTGACATACACTTGAGAATTATCATCAATTATTCAAATAAATGAAATTGAAATTTGTTTGTGAAATTTGCTTGAGATCGAGTGTTTCAAACAAAACCATGATTTTCCAAATAAATTTGCCCGATTTGCACAAGTTGTGCAGACGTCGTTTATTCATTTTGTAAAAAGTAAAAATAAATCAGTTAACATCTTACAAAATGGCTGCCAGTTAAAAAACGTATTGGCAACTTAAAGTTCTATTAAATAAAAAATCACCCTTTACTTAAGTCTTACACAGAATTAATTAAATTTTTTTAATAAAATCGAAAAAATTATAAAATTATAGTTACCATTGGAAACAAATTGTACTTTCTGAATTTGTGGGTCCGAAAAAAATTATTTTTTATGAAATCAAAAAGGATCAGCCTCATTATGATTCCTTTATAAAAACTTTATTGTTTTTATAAAATCTTTACATATTCGAAGCATATACCATTGCTTCAGACAAGTTGTTTTCAAAAACAGCAGAGTAACCTGGTGCTGAGATTAGACTGATGCTATCTTATTTTGCCTTTGTCAATATATATAGATAACGGCCGAGGATATAGTTATATACTCTACTCGACATTACTAGATTTCCAAAAAACTGCTATGATGATAACCATGTATAATCATGCTCTATCTCATTACTTTTGACTAACGTTAAATTTTCGAAAAAAGGAATAGCCAGTCTTTATATGAAATTACAAAATTAAGATCCCATTAAAATGAAAGATATTTGCATTTAGTATATATTTTGTAAATCTTTGTTATAAATTGGTTTTTCGAAAAAAAAGTCCGATGAACGTAAATTTTCAACCTAAATAACAAATTTTATAAACGAATTTCGGTCTTAAAAACTTGGTCCTTGTTTTTCTAAGTGTAAATGAATTCAAAAAATAATTATTAAACGTTGTTTTTCATTCTATACAAAATTCGCTTTTATAGAAACAATCATTTATTTTAAGTGATCTTTCGAAAATGTTAATTCATCGAGTACTTAAGCTTACAATCAGGCGTAAACGTCATTTGGTGAGTAAATTTCTCGTGCATGAAACTATTTCACTGAACGTGTTGGTAATGAGCGTATCAGTCTAGTATATATACCTACTTAAAATATTTAAAAAAATATTTTAATTAATATATTTTAAAACAAATAGTAAAAAGGCTAAAACTAAAAACATTAACTGTAGCGGAAAACCCAAATTAATCTAAATTGTTCTTTTTATTAATAAATATTTCTCATTTTATTATTTAAATTGTTTAAAATAACCGCATGAAAAGAAGTGAACGACAATGCAGTAGGTCATCAAATTGACATTTTTAACAATTTTCCACTTATCTTTGGCATTAATTTTTTTAAAGTTGATTAATATGTTTTTATTATTTTTAATAATATTAAATATTTGTTATACCGTCACTTTGTCTTTTTTTCGTATTTCTTTATAACACAATACTTCTGGCTGAATTTTTCTTTAAAAAAAGGCACCAAATCCAAGTCGATTAAACTATTTTTCCTTACTGAAAGCACTTTTACCTTAGATAGTTTTTATAAGAAAATTTGTGGTTGCTATCATAAAATTCAACCAATAACATATTATTAAATCTCATAAAAGATTTACATTTAAACACAAAAAGCTTATTAAAATAATATAAATGTATAAAAAAGGCAATAAATAAACACTTACTACGTAAATGAAGAAACTGAAATTGCGCCAAACGCAAGGTAAAATAATTTTTACGCGAACACTTCTTTTGACCCAACATAAGGTCCAATTTTTTGTCTTTTATTTACACTTATTTATTTAATGTTTGTTGAATAATTAAGGAAATTGCTTGATTTACAATTAATTGAGGCTACCGGACATAGCTTGTTGATTTTAAGGAAGAAAAGGTAATAAAATTATTTCAAATATTTCTTTCTAGCGGTTACTATTTTGGCGTAAGAGTTGTTGTGGCGGCGTTAATATTAAAACTGACATTATGCTTAGTTGCACAAATGCCACTGACACCGATGCTTTTGACAAACAAAAGTTGCCCCAAGCCATAAAAAAAACGTATAAAATACGATAAAAACTTTACACATCTATGACAAAAAAAAAAAAAACAAACATGGAATGAAACGTTAAATAAATATCTACTCTTAACGTAAGTAAGTAAGTATGTAAGTGACTCGATGGTATTGGTAGTTAATTGATTTTATATGGAAAATTAATTTGAAAACAAAGAGAAAGAAATATATATGCAAACATGCAAACACTCGTGCCCATCCCTATCTTCACTGTATCCCAGTCCATATTAAAGAAAATCTGGTTAAGTAACTTGTAACTCGGCATGAACTTTATTTAAACACACACACACACATATATATATATATATATATATATATACTCTTAACTACTATGGCTCTTGGTGTCTTACAAACAACAATGTCTCTGCAATAGCAACAAACAACATTCACTTTCATTTGCAGCAACGCCGAAAAACAACTTTTTTTATTTGTTTGCTTGTTTATTTGTTCGTTGTTTATTATACAAACTTTTCTACTTTTCTTATATTTTCTATGACTTTTATTATAAATTATATGTGTTTGTCTATTTATATCTGTTGTTATTAATACAGCTAAATAATGCTTTAATTAGGCAGCATTTAAAGAAATATAATATTTCGAAATTATTTTTTAATGTAAACAATTGTTTCGTATTATTTGAATATTGAATAGAAGATTTTTAAACAGCCGGCAATACACTTTGTTTCTTTTTTTTTTTTGGAAATGTAATTATACCAAATTATTAATTATGATGTTAATAAGCCTTACAAACACAATAGGAATTTAAATGACATTGACATATTTCCTTTAAATTAGACCATTATTAAGAAATAAATAATTAATAAAATTATTTTAATTTACGTTAATTTGTGCTTGATTCCTTTAAAAAAAATATATTAAAAAAATATATTTCAAATGTATTACTGCCATATCACTATAGCTCATATAGATCATCAGTGGATTTTACCCCAAATTTTATATATAATTGAAAATTCTTATATAGTAAGCAGCCAAATTGATTAAATGAGAGTTCTGATTTAAACAACACAGCAAACAAAAAAACTCAAAAAACATTTCTATACAAACACACAGCAAACATTTCGAAAACAAAAACACTTTTTATTTTCAATCTTTCTACATAAGGGAAGCCGTTCATATGTAAAATCCACTGAAGATCTATATGAGCAGTAGTGAAATGGCCATATAGATATGCTTTTCCCCCGCAGTAATAAATTTCAAATATATTATTTTTTAATAATAAATATTTTATTTTATAGTTTTTTTAAACGACTTGTTTTTATCTTTAATAAATATCTCTTATTCTTTTTTACGGTCTTTTTAAATTAATTAATTTAAAGAATTGGAGATATTTATTATTTTATTTTATTCAAATTAAAAAATTGTTCCAAAAAATAAAATTGTTTATTAATTTTTCAATTCAAAAAATTTAAAACTTTAGCAAGGACCATAATAAACCAGCCAAGTGCGAATTGGACTCACACTCAAAGGACTCTATACCACTTATTGGGTATTCTTAAAATTTTATTTTTATCTTCTTATTATTTTTTTTGAATATAAATTTAAATCGTTTTCCTATTTATAATGGTAAAAAGCAGATCTTCCGTAGCAGCATCCTATAATTTTTAATTTTATTTTTGCACTTGTTCTTTATAAAGGGAACTCGAACACATTTGTTAATTTCAAATAACTGCCTGTAACAGTTTAAATCTATATCTCTTTATGGGGGCACCTTTTTGTTTTATAAAGAGAAGTAGCACTTCAGGCAACAATGCCTATTTAGTCAAGTACCGTGCTACATTCTTTAGGAAAAGGATAGAGAAGAGATGAAGCAGATGGTGAAAGTAGAAGGATAGTCGGAAATTAACTGCCGTATAAGACAGCACAGCGACCAGTGACTATGCAGCAGCCCCTCCCACAGTTAATTTTTATTTTTGTAGTGAAAAAAACCAATGTCTTCGTTGGGAATCGAACCCACAACACCCAACCTGACAAGCTAGTACACTACTTACTAGCCTACAGGGGCACCTTTTAATTTGTTTATACTGTTATAGAGGAAATAGTGCTACACACTCTGCGTTTAACTTTATTGATTTAAAGGGTAAAGCCATATACATTCGTGAAAATTCAATCTTTCTTCAATTTTTAATTTTTTATTTCAAGTCTGTCCCTACACGGGGCATTGTGCCCCCATTTCTTGCCTGCCTGCTTTTAACTGTTTACAAAATAGGGGCGCAATCATGAAAAAAGACTGAGACAGCTGTTAATTTTGATGTTCATTTTGTTATTTTATGCAGCTTTAGTAACATTTAAGTTATCTAGTTATCTTTCTATTGTAATAGAAAGTGCAACGAAAATAAAAGGATAATGTGCTTACTCTTCGGATACGAAACGCCATAAGGAAATAATATAATGATACCGTTCTTTTAAGGAAAGATAAAATAATAGAATTTATTGTAAATATGATTTTTGTTATAAACCTAAATCAAGATTTAAAAACTTATGTGTATTAAAAAAATAACATTTAATGTGATTGGGTCCTTTAAAGCATTTATTTTCGATGCTATTGTGAATGATTTTTACATAATTGAGCTATGGCTCTCAAAAGTATATGGTTCAGAAACATATACGTATATGACTTATTAAGCTGAGGAGAATGGAAAATGAAGAAAGCTTTTGTGGTTTATTGTTGTATTGAAAATGTGATTTCACTTGCAAATATTTTTACTCAAACTGTACTGTAAATCTTTTGATTACATTGCGTTAGATCATGTCGATCATTTAAAACCACTTGTGTATGTGTAAGTATGTGTGCGTGGTGCGTGTATTATGTCTGAACGCCTTTGTTAATTGCATATCGCTATTGGTTAAAAATTCGTTATTATTTAACTTTTTTTTTATTGAATTGAATTTGTTTTTTCCAAATAAAATTTTCAGAGAAACTAATTATTCCAGGTAACGCTGCTGTGATTTTATGGTGCTACAATTTTGTGGTCAATTACATTTAATTTGTCAACATTTATCAGTTTAATTATTGTTAAATTTTAAGATAAAATCAATCAAACATTTTTAAGGCTCAGTAATTGAGATTATATTTTATTTTTTAAAAGGATAGCTATTTGCAGTTAAAGCAAAAAAAGAAAGTAAAATAAAAATTATCCGCTACAAGATTTTCAAGATCTAAAATGATAAATTAATCTAAGCTAATGGAATAATGGAAGTAAGTAAAAACTAATTTATAGTAAATATGTGTAAGTACAACATCGATACATTTTTGAGTGATAAAAATGAGATTTCAAGTCGTTGTGGGGTGGTTATCTCAGTGAAGTTTAAAAAAATAAATGTGTCATGTGTCAGATACAAGAGCAGCTTTAAATAAACGGAGAACAGATAAATACAGTGGGAATAATTATATTTTAATTAACATTCTAAAATATTTAGGATATAAGTGTTATGAGTATCTACATCCAATTCTTCAAAAATGTTAATGGATTGGCAAGGATATAATTTTAATTTCCTTATATAGAAAAAAAGGAGAAAAAGAAATTATAAAAATAAAAACTATTACTTAACTGTGGATAGAAAACTTTCACCAATACATTATATGCACATTGTAATAAGTAGGCTCAAAGTGTATCATTCGGCTATTAATGTGGTTTAAAAAAAATACATCTACTACAGAACAACCTTATAAATCTGTTATTTTAAAAATACCTAAAACACTTAAATATTATACTCTGTCTATTTAAACTGGCTATTAATACTCGAGGTATAAGACTTCTTAAAAACGCTAAAGAAACAATATCGAAGATAACAAGCGTACAATATAAAGGGTTTTTCACCAACAAGAAGTTTGTATTCTAAAACAAAATAAAACAAAAGAATTTAGATTAGGATGTTTCAAATTTTTATTGTATTACGATGGGTTCGTAAATTATGAATGTAAAATGATATCTGGCAAATGTCTACCATGACCACGCTGACAGATGTCGATTCTTCCATCAAAGCTATTAATAGCTTTTTGGCAAAATGGCGGTTCTATTTCGTTAATCACATCACGGATTTTGAGTTTTAAGGATGAAATCGATTCGATTGTCTCCGTATAGGCTCTTTCATTAACATAGCCCCACAAAAAATTATCTAGTGGTGTTAAATCACACAATCTGGCTGGCCACTTAACTGCTGATTGAAGTGAAATTATGCAATCGGGAAATTTGGTTTGAAATAAATTGATCGTTTCATTGGCTGTGTGATATGTGGCACCGTCCGGTTGAAAGCACATGTCAGTGATATCCACGTCGTCAATAATAGACCAAAATTGAGTTGTAAGCATATCGCGATAGCCTCCTCTCCAGGGGTACATTAATATTCCTTAATGGAATCTCACCATTAAGACATGTGTCATCCGGAGGCAAAAGGGAGTCCAGTCTCCAGGATCATCTTACTTTTGACCAAGAACACAGGGTAAATGATCAGGATCATGTGTTCTGGACCAGGAGTTGGATAGTCTTCAGCAAGGAGTTGGGGTGGTGGACCTGCTCCGAGCTCCCGAAATTGCAATTAGGAATGACCTGTTGGATAGAGATATCCATCGGCTTCATGGATAGGTAACGATGTAAATCTAATCACGTATCTCGCGATATCGAAAAAAATTGCCCAATCACGCCTCCAAACCACATAGCCACCATACAGTGACATGTCGCTCTAAGCCCAAATGCTTAGTGACATACCCTGACAAGTAAAAATGGGCTTCGTCTGAAAAAATGACTTTTACAGAAAAATCCGCCGGTTGTTCCTAAATGAATTGAGCGACTCTATGGCGACGTGTACGGTCGATCGGCTTCATGTGGTAGTTTTCGATTACCACAATTGTTGAGAATGTCGAGGAATTGAGAAATTTGGATCTGCTTCAACACTGTGGCTCACGGATGTAATGTTTTCAGTTGAACACACGATGGTGTTCGCACATTTTGTATCGAGACTGTCGACTCAAATTTAAAACCCAAATTCTTAATAGAGGTCACAGAAGGACGATTATGTTGTCCGAAAATATCAAGAAATTTAACTTTAACAGAACAACCATGGATTTTAATTATTTTAATGCGATTTTTGTGTAAAATTGAATTCAATTTAACAATTGCCAATAAATCTACTACGAATACGTCAAAAAACTAAATGCCAAATCTATCATGTTGTTTATGTTGCCACAATTGGAAAACAAAGTAATTTTTAAAATTTCTCTTTACAATTTCTTTTAAATTTAATAGTTTGCAATGCATCTATTAATTTATTGCAAACCAAATTTCCCGATGGTATAATTTCACGACAATCAAGAGGTAAGTAGCTAGCCAGACCGTGTGATTTAACACCACTGCATTATTTTTTGTGGGGCTATGTTAAGGACAGGGTCTATACGGAGTCAATCGAATCAAACTTAAAATCCGTGATGTGATTAACGAAATAGGAACGCCACTTTGCCAAAACGAGATTACAAACTTTGATGAAAGAATCGACATCTCGACATTTGCCAGATATCATTTTGCGTTCATAATTGCTGAACTTTTCTCTTCGTAATACAATAAAAATTTTAATCATCTTTATCTAATTTTTTTGTTTTCTTTTGGTTTAGAAAAGAAACTGCTTGTTGAAAAACCCTTTATAATTTTAAATAGCTACAACTTTCCGTACTTAATTTTTACTGCTATAGAAGAATGTAGTTATACAGAAAATTCATACTATCTTCTAGCATTTGACTTTTACATTTTACTTTTAACTATTAATTGAATATAATAAAACTTAAGCGTGACTAAAAATTATAAAAGTAGCAATTGAAATGTTATTAAAAATCCTTGCATTTGTGTTTTTCGTGAAAGTAAAATTTTAAATCTATTATTGATTACGAAATATCAACTCAAAGACTTTGCTGCAAATCTGTTTTTCTAAATGTTTTTAAACTTAATGACTTGATGTGGATACAATATAATTGTAATACAACAAAACTTCCTCTTATATCCTGAAATATAATATTTTATATTCATAACCATTAAAAAAATACATAAATTTATTTTTAAAAATAACAATTTTCCTTAGATTGCAATATATATCATCAAGTGTAGCTATTGTCTTGTTATTATATTCCATATAAGATAAAGGAGTAAATATATAAAAAATTATACCAGTTTTTATCTTTTCAATAACAAATTCCAGATTTGGTTTACAAAACAATCACACAAATGCATACGTACGTGAATAGTAACGAATAAACACTTAAAAAAATCTCACACAGTCACATTACATTGTAGCGCTAGGTGGTTTAGTGTTATTATGAACTATGGAAAAAAATAATTTTTATGAATAAATTTGATAAAAAATTTTGTTACATATTGTGTATAATTATTTAGGTTTTCTGCATACATTTAATAATATTTTAAATTTTTATCTATTTATTTCCTCTTTCACTTTTGTAGTTTTAAACTATTGCTATGAGAACTACAAATAAATAACATCACAATGAATACGGGTAACATACAATACGATTTATGTTACAACATAAACTCGCAAACATTTTTGTGAGAATAGTGTAGTTACATATTATTAAATTAATTTATTATGCTGGTGCTTTACAATTCATTAATAATCGCTAATCAATTTCGAATTCGCTTAAATATTATACATTTTACAAGTGCGTAAAGTTTTTAAGGGTTTTTTATTTTTATTTTTTTCAAGTAACAAATGGATCAGGACTATTTACATTTGAAAACAAAATTTATTATATTAATTCACTAAAACTTTATTTATGAGGATTCACTTGAAACCAAAAAAATGAGGTTAGAGACGAATTTCCTTGATTGAAGAAAAAGTAGTACAACGAAAAATAAAACAAAAACTCCCTATGCTATTTAAAGCCTTAACAATATATTATTATTAGTTTTTATCCGCAATATAAAAAAAATAAAACAAGCATTCTATGCCAACAAACATTCAATAGAACACGCATTACGCCGCGGTAGTCATAATTTTATTTATAAATCTGGAAATTATAAATAAGTATCTTTTCTAAAAATTCCGTAAACTATAAATAGTGTTCATAAAATCATTAAATGGATATTCAAATTTTATGAACTGTACTTCTCATTTATTTTTTATGCTTGAAACACACGAGGCAACGTCAAATGAACTATGGTTTTTCAATACACACCAGACCACTACACAAGAAACATCATTCCTACGTATAGTTTATATGGTAAACCCACACTAAAAGCTAAAAAATTAAACTAAAAAAATTAAAAAAGAAAAAAGAATAAAAATGTCAAAAAAATTACAAACGGAGGTATTCTCAAATAAAAGATCGTTGCAAGAATTAAAAGAAATTAAGTCGAGAGCCTAACTACTAAATTTATATGAGGACAAATGAAAACCCATTTGGAAAATTGTTATAATTATTAATGAAATTTGTTTAATTTTCACTATTTTCAGTGGTTGCCTTTATATTTTTAACTTGTTTACAGAAAACTTCTTGCTAGGAAACATGAAATTGCAAAAAAAAAAAATTTTAAGCAACATGAAAGCGATCTTGAAGCTTAAACAGATACACTGCTACATGTGTGGCAACAGTAAGTGGTAATTAATCATGTTTCCTTTAATGATCCCTTGAACGGTTTCAAAAATCCAAATTATTAGGAAATTATCAGCCCATAAGCTAAAAACTAAGATTTGACTTTCTGATGTTTAATATAAGACTGCTTTTAGTTTTCCAGTGCCAGTATAATTCATATTACAAGGCACTTTTACCAATCAAAGTGGATTTGTTTTTATAATGTTTAACCCCAAATGAAACTTAAAAATCACACTCAGAATGCATACTAACAAAATTAAATTTGAAATTGGCTTCACGGTCAAACGTTAATAATTTTTCTTTAATTGTTAAAAAGACTTACGACCATAGTGAAATACAATTATATTCTCATTAAAGATAAAAATAAATAAAAAAGATACAATAACGTTTTGAAGAACCAATAGTACCTCAACCTTTTAATGCCACCTAAAAATCTTGTAAATGATTTTAAAATCAATTAAAAATTAATTAAAGCTGTAACGAAAAGTTTATTTTGTAAATGACAGTTGATTAAAAGTCCTTACTTTTCATGACACACCACTTCATATCATATGCAATTTATCATACTAAAACTCAACTTAAAGTACCATCATCATAAGGTGATGGAATTTTGTATGTCAGAGATCATCTGTGTTATGACATTAAGTCAAATGATAGGTCATTATCATTAAACAACAATATTAGTAATTTCAAAGTTATTAAATAATATTAATTTATTTTTAAATCTTACATATTTAATAAATATAAGTTTGCAATTTTTTCGTTTTTTCATCTTAGACTGTGAATGTAAATTTAAATGTAAAATTGCAGTACTTTTATGCAAAAATAGTAAATTATCTACAAACAAAAAAAAAGATAAAAAATAAATACAACTTGTTTATTAATAAAGAAAACCAACAGCAACAACATATGTATATCGAAAATTTTTTTTTTGCAATTATCTATTGAGGTCCCTGACATTGGCTATTTGGAAACACATTACATACACTTATAGACACAAAAGCTGCCAGCAAAATAATTCCCATACACATACAAAAATTTGTCAAAAGCATGCACAGGAACATGAATATAAAAGTTGTAAAACATTTAAGTGGTTACTGCTATTAAACAAAATTTAGCAAATATAAACTGTAAATGCCACACCCGGCATGCGGACAGATAATCGATGTCAATATCAAAAATATAATTAATAAATTTATTAAAGTGGGCAACAACATACTCTTTGCACTGCTGTCAATAGAAGACTGCCCCTTTGCCTTCTCAATTAATTGAAATTGATACATCAATTAATTGAAAATTATTGTTTGCTTAATAAAATAAGTTTTTATTTTTTAATCATAAAACTGCCGATTTTTTTTTTATTGATTTTTGTGTGTTTCTTATCATAAGCGCAAGAGTTCTTTTAAATGGACATACCTTTTTGTAGTTTAATTTTACACACTTAAATTACGCTTTTTCTCTTTAATGTTGAAAGAAACTTAAAATTTTGCAAAGAAAATAATAGTCAGTAAAAAATTAAACGAAATAACCTATTGTGTGTTTTACAAACTTCGCAGTTTTCTTAGAAATCTTATACACACAAGACAACAAAAACAACATGATTTTAAGAAATTCTTGGAAATAAGCTAAACAACAGAAAGCCAAAACAACAAACACAGAACAAAAACAAAACACGCGACTAAGCAGGCGCCTACACTGAATGATAACAACATCAACAATATGGGATTATGCTAAAGTAGAATATTCTTATATATGCAAAAACCGCACCACTTGCTGGGGAAATGAATTAATTCAAGTTGAGTCATCGTTGAGAAAATACAACAAAGTTACACTCCTGTTTATTTTGTGTGTATTGAAAGTAAATAAATCATTTAATTTAAAACTCTAAAGTGCTGTGTTATTATTTTGCAATAAAAGAACTCAATATAACAAACCGTTTATTAAAAGGAATAAACGTAACAATATTATAGGGACAGTTTTTTTTTATTAAATATTTTTTAAACCAATTTCCAAACAGACAAAAAAAGAAAATTACCGCTTAATGCCTTTAAAAAGTTAGATAAAAATGTTTATTTCTTTTTTGATAAATAGCGATACGAAATCTTTTTTAAAGAAAACTTGAATGTTTTAGAAATTTTTATTTTATATTATTTTTATTATTACTGTAGTTTAATTAATTAATCAATTCCCTTGTTTTCTTAAAATTCTATTAATGTGGCAACAAAATTTTTAGCTTAAAATAAAACTGAATATATGAAAATTAATTGTTTCCAATCTTTCTAATATTAAGTCATGTATCATTTAAATATTACATAAGCTAGACATTACAAAACATATTACATAATTAAATAATCAAATGTTTCATCATCAAAAATAAATTCAAACTTTAGTTCTGGCTTTGCCCTTACAAAAAAACGAAAACGCGATTTTTATGTTTAAAACGTTTATTACAAAAAAATTTAAAAAGTTTTCCATTAAATGCCCTTTTTCAAAACATGTAAACGATTAGCTTTAAGTCCAATCTAAACAACAAATCAAGTTTTCAACAAAATATTGATTATTCGTTGAGATTAACATTTCTTTGTATTGCTCGTAGCTGTCAGTCATGGCGATTTTCCGCCAAACTTTTCTAGATTTACATTGTATTAAAAAAAGATAAGGTGGACATTGGTTTTGTAGATAACCTATTTTTCTACATCCCGGGGGCACATTTATCGGTCTTGACTATCTAGACCTGTGCAACTGGGGGAAAAAGGAAGTGCAGTCCCCTGAAGGCAGCAGGGGTCAACTGGGAACTCCACGACATTTCCACGGGAATCAGTAAGCCCCAGAGTTCCGTTATTTGTCTCCTTAGACATTTAACTGTTCTCTGGCTGATTATTGAGGTTGGCCCCTATATGGGAGTATCGTGGTGGTTGTGGTTTCGCGGCCCCATATCAGGTTTGTTGTTTAATATGGTGGCCAGGATCATTTCGCCGTTAATGACACCCTAGGTGAATGATCCAGTCCAGTGAGCATGCTAGACATGTGTTCTGGACAGGAGTTGGAAAGTCTCCAACTCTTCAGAAAGGAGTGATGATTTGCAGCCCTGCTCTGGAATTATTAAGGTTGCAACTAGGAAAAACCTGTTGCTAGAATTAGTCTCAGGCTTCCTAGGACGAGCATAACGTTCCTATTTATGCAAAGTGGTTTGACCAGAATCCGCAATCCTATTTGTCTATCTAGCACAATTCAAATGGTGCAAGCTCTAAAAAAAGGCAGCGTGATAAAGTATATTATATCGCATGCTTTTTATAGAGGTGTAGAACTTTAAGTTAGCACCACTTTTTCAACTAGCAGCCATTTTGTCAGCTATCAAGTGATTTATGTTTAGTTTAGCTTGGCATTTTAACCTGAACAGACTAACTAACGCCTGAACAACACTTTCAAATTATACGAATTGAGCCCAAATTGGTTGAACGGATACGTTAATAAATAAAACGGCCATATTTGGATCGATTATAATCCTCAAGCTTATGCTGGGAACAGATTGTTTGGTGTATTTCATAGGTATGCTGGTGAATTCATAGGTTCGAACGATGCTGATCAGAACGTTGTCAGTGGTGACCGCTATAGAGCCATGATTAATGACTTTTTCGTTCATCAAATAAATAAGCAATATGTACAAGAGCTGCGGATTCAACAAGACGGTGTAGCATATCATACAGCTCGAACCCCAATTGAATTGTTGAAAGAAACCCTTGGTAACCACATAGTTTTACGTTTCGGACTCGTAAATTGACCTCCAAATTCGTGCGTTTTAATGTCTCTAGACTGTGAAGATATGTGAAGTCGCTAGTTTACGCCGTTAACCCCAAAGCAATTGACCACTTGGAGAACAATATTCGTGGCCGATATACAGCACTACACTATAATTAATTTGTTACACCACTTTGCAGCGAAACTATTGTATTTATTTATTATTTTTTATTTTTCTACGCTAACAAGCGGGTATTTATTACGAAGGTCAACAAAGATGGAATTAATTGAAATAAATTATATATTATTATATTATAATAAAATAAAATACAGTTTTATACCTTTTTTTATCAGGCCATTGTGTTAAAAAAAAACAAAAAATAAGGTTATGTGAATTATACGTATTGATGACAGTTGAGTTAACAGATGTTTTTAACCCAATTCTACAGAATCAATTCTTAACATCGTCAGAATGGTTTCTTCATAGCTCTTGGCAAAAAATATTTATATTTCATAAAATTATGTAATATATCTTCCATTAATTTTCTTTTATTAAACACAAAAATAAACAACATTAATAAATACAATCGAAATCTGCCAAAAGTATAATAGAAATCGCCCAGCTATGTAGGCAAGTATATATGTAAAACATTTATGAGGAATTTTTTTTTTAATTTTTAATTATAATTAATTAGTAATTTGTAGTTATGTTCGGCGAGAATTCGACACATCTTACATTGCTGTTGTTGATTGCTTTTCAGCTTTATATCAATTCCATTTCTAGATCATATAGAGAAAAATTACCAGATCAAATTAAGACAAAAAATATAAAAAAATGCCATTTTTTATTCAAGTCACATTCGTTCATTCTGGAATCGGTCTTATTATATTATTTATTATATGAAGAGCGGATTCTTTGTAAAGCTTAACAGGAATTCATAATATTTAAACATATATAAAAAAAAAGGTTTATACTTCACCAAGGGGTAGCGAAATTTAAGTATGAAATTTATAATTGTAATTCCTTCTGAAATATTCTACAAAAGTATAAAATTAAAATAGATAATGGTGGCTGTATTCATATGGTGGTCTTAATTTGAAAAAAAACTCCACTTCTTACAGGAAAAAAAGAATATTTGATAAGTTAATTCGACTTAAGTTAATTTTAATTTTAATCAAACATTTTAGTTAAACTATTTTAAAGAAAACAAAAATTTGATAATTTTTATTGTTTTTTAACCGATCTTTTTTTATTTATCTTTAATAAATATCTTTTTTCGAAATATCGTGAAGAAAAAAAAAATATATAAAAAAGATCTTAGAAAAAAAAAAGATATTTATTGAAAACAGAAATTGTTATAGTAAATAAATAAGTAAATAAATAAATAAATAAATAAATAACAAAACAAAATACTTTTCTCAGGTAGCATTACAAAATGTGCTCAGTACAAATCTTAAACAGATAAACAAAGCACATTAGCACCTTAACATTAAATTTACACAAATTATATTGCACAAAAGCTTCCTCTTGTTAAGTTTTATTTTAATCGAATTTTAAAACATGAAAAATATTAGCACCGACTTAAACTGTTTTTCCAAAATCATCTCAAAAACGTATTTATATATTTTTTTAGGGTTCCGTATTGTTGCAATGTCTATCCTTCAAAAATAGGCATTTATCATTGGAACCGTTATAGCTATGCAATTGTAGTACAAAAATATAAAGATTAAAGGGATTTTATCAGAAAAATTGCATTTTCTATTACATGGCCTTTTCTGCCAAACACTTGTAGTTCTACGTCCGATCAATTAAAATTGAAAAGATGTTTGCATAGAAACTTGCTTTTTATGGTCTTTGAACCCATAAAAGTGAGACATTTGAAATTTACAAAAAATATGAAGCATTAAGTCTGTTATAGCAACAAGTGGGTTAAGTAATTAAAGAGTGTCACATATAGACCTGTTTTCCACATACATGGTCTAATATTTTGAATTGCAATAAGCACATATTTTTTTATTTATATACAGGATGTCCGCTGGGAAGGTATACTACTTTGTTTTGCCGCCATTTTGGTAAACATTGGATAAACCAACGTGTTTTAAACATTTTATCAAAATTAATTATCGATAACTGACAATGAGAAAGTTACGTGAAATGTTTGCCAACAAAACGCACTATTTATCGTGTAGTGAATGATTTCGAAGAAAGTGGGTCTGTAGGTGGTAGGCCCACGTATGGACCACAACATACTGCAGAATCAGCTGAAAACATTACTGCTACTCAAGAAAGTGTTCAAAACAAACCATCAACCTCAATTCGATGCCGTGCTCAGGAGCTTGGTCTTCAAAGAACAAATTTGGCCACAATTTTGCACAAGCATTTGCATTTGTCTCCATAAAAGATTCAGGTTACACAAGAGCTTCTTCCACAAGATCATTTACGAGGCCGTACATATGCCAATAGGATGTTACAGCTCGCCCATGACAACCGCGATTTTGATGAAAAAACCGTAATGAGTGACGAGGCACATTTTCATTTGAGTGGATATATGAGTAAACAGAATAGTCGGTTCTGGGTAATTGGAAAGCCTCAAAGTATTCAACAGTCACCTTTTCATACATTAAAAGTGACAGTCTTGTGTGCACTTTGGTCAGGAGAAATCATTGCAACCTACTTCTTTGAAAATGAAAACGGCGTAACAGTAACTGTGAATGGGGAGCGATATCGTGATATGATTGAAAACTTTTTAACGTCACAACTACATGCTTTGGGCTTGGAATTACTGCGAGACCTCTTTCCACAACAAGTTAATTTACAAAATGGTGATGTTGATTAGCCTCCACGGTCGCCTGATTTGACTGCACCGGACTTTTTTTTGAGATATTTGAAAAGCAAAATTTATGCAAACAAACCAAAAACGCTTGAGCAACTCCAACAAAACATTCGTGATGAAATTAATGAAACACCGTATGAAATGTGTGAGAATGTAATGAAAAATGTGCTCAAAAGGGACTCGCATTTGTGAGGCAAACAGAGGCGGACATTTATCTGATATTGTATTCCATATATAATTGCCGACATTAAATAAAACATTTATCAATATAATATTCATTCTCTTTCATTTAATCAAAAATTATAAACAAACAAAGTAGGACACCCTGTATAGCATTAAAATTAAAGAGTGTTCCCATAGTTTAAGTGACTTTTGGGAAGATAGCTTTATAGTACAAACAGACATTTGAAATTGACACAAAGTATGTACGCGTACAGTTAAAACTTGAAAGGGTGTTCAAGCAGAAGACCCAATGTTAAACTATAATAAGGGGAAAATTTAAACTTACACCAACTAAAACTCAAAACTAAAGATTTGACCAATAAATAGTGTGGAGTACAAGTCTATAGGGTACAAGTCGCCTTCGCCAGATTAATTAGTTATTAGTTCAGCCCTCAATAGGTGAAGATGTAATAGGAAAGATAACTTCAGAAAGTTCATTAAACAGGCGAGTACGGCAAAAATTTATAAAATTATATAATTATCTCTGCACTACTCTGTGAGAGTTACTAATCAATCGTCCCCGAATGATTTTCTCCAAGTAATTTTCAATTGTAGAGAGGACGAAAAGTTAAAGAATTTGAATGCTTTTTTGTAAACCTTGGCGATCCGCCGAACATTAATGATTCTTTAATTTCCAAGGTTCTTTTAATTTTACATCACTAACGGGTATTAAAATAGAACCTTTTCATATTTGTGTGTAAATAAATAAATTAAAGTCTTACGAGTATGAAATAGCACAAAAAAGGATGTTGATTTGACTTTAGCTTATAAGACTTCGTCGATTAAAGTAAAAGTAGAAGAAAAGTCTGCTTTTATCTAGAAAGGATAGATTCGAATAAAAAAGAAGTTAGTTAGTTAGTTAGTTAGTTATCAGAGGTTTTTTGCGTAGCTCTTTTGCAAATAATAGAGAATTAAGAAATACTGCTGTTTTTGCTTAATATAATTTAGGAAATAACATATAATATTAAAATTTAGACGTTGTTATGGTTTTCTTAAGATTTCAGTTAATTAAAAACAACATAATTTTCCTTGGGCAAAATTTTTTAAATTAAAAATATTTTTGAAAATTAAAAAAAAATTGGCTTTAAAAGAAAAAGTTATTTACTAACCTGATATTGTTGACATAGTACGATTATGATTTCCACGAACGAGCTCAGATGGTCTTAGTGATGGTTCTTCAACAACTTCTAAGCCAGAATCGGAATCGAAACCATTATCGTTATTTAAATTATTGTTTGAGCCACGATGGCATGAATTTAAAGAATTCGAATGTTCTGGATTCATATTGAGTTTTTGATTGTGGCTGTTGTATGAAAGAGACTGATGCTGTTGATGATGGTACTGCTGCTGTTGTTGGTTCGAAGCCGCTCGTAGTGGTGGCGGTAAAGGAGGTGGTGGTGGACCATTTACTGAATAAAAAAAATCGACATGTATAAATTGTTTGGAATTTTATGTAAAGCAAACGTTAAATAAAAGTGTGTTCTACTTTTTTTTAAGTAACAAACAAAAAAAAAAAATAGAAGAAAATGAATGAATGAAAAAATTGAACACATCTGTTATATGTAGCTCTACTTACATATTTGAGTATTTTGCATTGGCGGCGCTGAGGAAACTCGTTTCAAATGCCTATTGTTGCTATTATTATTATTATTCATATTGTTGGATATGTTACTGTTAACACTGTTTGTGCTGTTGTTAATATTTTGATTACTGTTATTTACAGTAGCTGCCACATTGGAATTTGTTCCAGCCAACTTTGTGTTACTGCCATAATGTTGGCCGCTGTTGTTGAGAATACCATGAACATGATTGCTATCGAGGTTATTGCGTATTATTGAATTTTTGTTGGCCTGCTTTGTACGCTCCACAACATCTTCTGGTGGACACACACTTTCGTATGTGTCACTTTTAATGCCACTATTGAGTTGATTTTTTAAATTGACATTCTTTGCGCTATAATTATCTTTTGAACGTTGCGATGCTGCCGTATCATATTTGCCATGTAGACCAATAATGGACTGGGATTTATTGCGATTAAGTGCTGTGTCCTGACGCTTGTTGTTCAGATTCTTCAAGAGGGGTTAAGAATTTAATAAATACTTTTTTTTTCAAAATTTAAAATATTTTATAAACGTATACTCACATGATTACTGTATTGCAAGACAACATCTGTACTTCTTGTGGATGAAGCGCTAGCTGATCGTGAATGTGAGCCGCTATCTCGAGAACGAGAGCGACCAATCATATATTTTTGTTGATTCTTTCTAGCATCCTCCCGTACCAAATATATGTCTTCATAATCATGATCATGGGTATTTGTGCTAGTTGTTGTTGCTGTCTTTTGATTGTTGTTCGAGTTGTTCGAATTGTTTTTGTTATTTTTATGGTTATTTTGATGTATCATTAAGTTGCTGGAACTGTTAGTTGCTGAATGGGCATGGGCATTCGTTTTGTTATTCAAAATATGTGACTGACTATAGCTATTGTTTTGGTTATTAGTTTTGTTATGATGAAGTGACATCTGTTGTTGTGCTGGATCCCTCTGTGGCAATTGAGGCTGTGAATGATTTAATGTGTGGCGATTAAAACTGTGATTTCTGTGAGGCTGAGCTTTGGGTGAATTCATGCTGGATGGTATGGATACAGATTCTTCCGAACCACTGCCAGCTCCACTGGAACTAGAATGAACGTCAGCCTGTATTGTCATAGCATTCGAACTGGGGGTGGAGTGTATGGATGAAGAGTGCTTTTGATGATGATGTTGTTTATGTGGATTTGAATGTTTTACGCTGCTCGAATCGGAATCGAATAAATCACGAACGCGATTGTATACCACTTCCTGCGGATCATGTAGGAAAAATGAATCTCCCGACATGCTTCCATTAGGAGATGATGGCGTGTAGATGCCATTCATACGCATGGGGTTTACATAAAGGCCATCATTATTTGGCACTAACGAGCCGTTATAAATTTTGTCTGAAGAACTACGTGAATGTTGTGACTGGGGAGTATAAAGTGAGTCATTTGTTTTGCTACGCGCTCCTACTGAGGATGGCGGATGTAAATAAAATGGTTCTTGATCTGAGCTCATTGATGATGATGTTTTCGATTTGATGGTGTTGCTACGACTGGTCTGTTTGCTGCTCATTGAGTTGTTGCAACTGCCATGTGAATTATGATGACCCATTGCTATGTTATTGCCATTTTGATGTTGTTGCTGTTGTTGTTGTTGTATCTGCATCTGCTGTTGTTGCTGTCTTTTGGTTGAGGTTGATTTACTGTGCCTTTGTGATGCATTCTTTTCTCTGCCATTATAATCTACAGATGTTCCATGTTGCACTAGTACGTTAAGACACTGAAAAAATACAAAGCAATTAAAACAAGTTGCATTTTCTATTTTCTTCTGTTGATTTTTCTTTTAAATAATTTGCTTAACATCTCAGTCTCGTTTGCTTACCTCAACTTGTTGATTTTCTGCTGCGTCATTTATAGGAGATTTTCCATATTTATCTAGTGATAATTTAGCTCCATGATTTAACAACCAGCGCACCACAGATAGATGACCACGCGAGGCTGCAAAATGTAGTGGTGTAGCACCGTCGCCATCTCGTAAATTTGGATCAACCGTTTGATCTTGAACCTTAAATATAATAGTGGAATTAAATAATTTTTTTTGCCAATGATTGATTTAAGTTCGATGAAAAAACAATTGATACTGAAAATGATATTTGTTGTTGCTTTAATTTGTTTGGAATATATTCCAATGTCTATGCCTATTAAATATGTAGAACAAACACTTGTATATTTTGCAAAACAATACCGGATTATTATAATTCATGGCAATGTATTCTAAAGAAAATTTACAAGAAGTGATAAAGACACGCTACAAGTGGTTTTTCAAGTTAAAACCACATCGAATCTTATGAAACATATTAACAAAAGATGTCTTTATCTTTTGAACTTCTTTCGCTTTGATTTACTGCTGCACAATGGAATGCCGATAGAATTTTACAAACGTGTACAACGAAAAACAAATTTTACGGAACTGGTCGACCTAAAACCGTACCAAAATAAAAATGAACTGATTTTCTCATTTTTTTAATTAATCCTTTACTAACTTTCTACACTTAATAGAGTGATTTGTTAGTAATTTTAAAGTCTCCCCAGGGTAACATGTTTAAATGCACTTAAGCAATTTTTTATTGAAAGCAAATTTGGTAAAAGTGCATGCACAAAAATGTAGCAATAAGCTAAGTAAGCTAATTATTAGTAGAATATGCAACTAATAACTTCTTCCTTGCTGTATTCTGTGTGCATTAACGGGATGATAACCTGAATTAAGAGTAGTGGTAGGCTATGCGATAATTACTTTTATAAAAAAAATATTTTTATAAATAAATATTTTATAAATATTTTTAAGCTAATTGATTATCTAAATTGATTATCTAAAACTTAATATCAAAATTACAATTCTCATGCAATTTAATTTAAGCATCCATAGCTTGAATTCAAATTTGGTTAGAAAATAAATGTTTTAAAAAATATGAAAATATGGAAGGTCTTTTAATTCAACCACTAAATCCTAAAACATAATTATATGATTAATAATTAAAATGTTTTACATTTTCTTCCCGTCATAAAAATAAAAAAATAGCTTCATGAAAGAATAATAAAAAATTATAATATAATATTTGTAAAAACTGTTATTTTTTCGACCGGCTCTGGAGCCATTAAAAAACATTACACACATTACTACTAGCATTTTTTGTTTAAGGTTTTGCTTAGTCCTGCCATAAGGATAGCAACAGTGTGGACTATTTAAAGGCGAGTAAAAAAATCTGGCAGCTCGATTTAATTGTTTTAAAATAATATTGAAATTAATTTGTTATTTGTTAGATGTTTTTTATATGTGTGGACAGCATGAAGAATTTATGCAGATCTTTTGTGTTTTTGTGAAATTAGAGAATATTTTTATATTAAAATTATAATCTATTCAAAAATTAGATGAAATCCTTACCGCCAATTATTAAATTACCTAGTTCATCGTTGTCTCGACAATTTTCGAACTTTTCAAATTTAATAGCAATTTCAAATAAACTTAAAATAAATTTATTGCCTCATAAATTTTATGTAGTCGCAACATAGAAAAGAGAGTAAAATCTTCTTGAATTCTATTGAATACAGGTTTATAGCACAAAGTAATGAATCAGCTTTTACCCGACTTAAATTCATGTAAACAATGAAAAACAAAAAACTCATTTACAATATAAAAAAAATTACTCTATAATAAACACAAAAGCTAGAGGCGTTTGATAAAAATTATACTTGAAAAATTTAATTTTAAAATTAGCAAAACGTTAAGCACTGGCTGTGAATATCCTTAATATTTAAATATACGCTTTGAAAATTTAAAACTCTTTCGTTTTTTTCATTTAAAGAAGGCTACAAATTAAAAATTTCATTTAATAAAATAAGTTTTCCTATTATCATTTTGCCTAGTTTGCAGAGTTTAACAGAGTTAACAAAGAAAAAAATAATAATACTCAGACACAAAAAATAAAATAAAATTTAATAGATGACTATAATTTAGTACAATTTAGAAAGGAGATTTTCAACTAGTGAAATGGAGCTTGCCAAATTTTTATTCAGTTGGGAAAATTGTAAATAAGTGTTTTTATTATTTAAAATTGTATATATTTTATTCAGTTTTGCTTTATTTTAAATGAAAGTAAATGGTAGCTATTGGCAGCTTTTAAAGTTCGAAATCCTTTATTATACTTAGCCAGTGATTATTTTCAAGACAATAATTTATTTCGTGTTTAACAAAAAATACACAATAAAATTTACTTAATATTGAATTCGAAGTTTTAATTGCCTTGTGGATTAAGCATATTTATCAAATTAAACTTAAATCGCAATTAATTTGATGCTATAGAATATTTTTAAAAAAATAAATTAAAATATCACTTAAAGTTGCATAATTATAATATTATTGTTTACTTTAATTTATACATAATAAAAGGAAAAAAAGATTATCAGCATTATGGCGAAAATCTGCTTTTTTTGATGCAGTTTAATTATAAAACAAACATTTGAAAAACAAGGTTTTTATCTAAATAAAAACATAATATTGAGTTTCTGGAAATAATTAAATTTTTTGAAACAGTGGTCACTTCTGTAGTATTAAAAAATTTAAATGTGATATAAATAAAGTATTTTATTTTTTGGAATCTTTTTCTAATTTATTCTACGTTAACATGTGCTACATTTCATTAATAAATATTTTATGATATTCTCATAAAATATTAATATATACAAAAATAAACAAAATTTGAATTTGAAATGTATTACTACGGAGGGAAAGCATATATAACCATTTCGCTACTGCTCATTTAGCTCATCAGAGGATTTTACCCCAAATTTTGTATAGACACTTCAAGAGCCTTATGTCGTAAGCCAAATTGATTAAATGAGAGTTCTGATTTAAACAACACAGCAAACAACAAAACTCAAAAACACTTCTATTTCGAAAACAAAAGCACTTTTTATTTTCAATCCTTCTACACCCATCAAAATATATGTTATTGCTCGCAATAACAACAGCAACAACAAAAAAAACGGTAATATTAAAGGGTATCTCATAGGTGACATACTTTATTTTAATTTCTTATGAATCGTTATATCGAACACTTAAATTTTGTACACAATGTGTGCTGCTATGCCTGTAAAAATAACAAGTATAAAATTAGAAATTAAAGGGTATCCTCATAGTTGGATGATATTTGATCTATATGACCAACAGTTAGGATTTTCACATGCTTTGTTAAGTCCTATGAAACAACAATATTATAATTACAAAATGTAATTTAACAGCTTACCCCATACACGATGCTGTTTACGCATGTTTATTAATGACTTTTTATTTGGATGCGATTTTTTTATCTGCGGATAATTTTTTTAAATTTAAAAATGGGAACAGACGCAGGGCTTAAATGTGGAGAATGAGCAAACCGCGCGAAAATCTTTTAAGAGTACCAATAATTAATCTAGCTTTGAACTTCCAGGCTTGACCAAATAATTGTACGACCGCAACGTAGTATTTGGCAAGCTATTTTAAAGGTTTCGTATCCAAACGTAATCCTATTTCAAATGTTACAATGTAACGTTTTTTTTTATTTATTCGCCTATCTATTCATTTTGAATCAAATGCAATAATTATTACTGTATTCTGGCAATAGATGAAAGTATGAGGTAGGAATTATAAAAAATCAGGAAGTTTTTAAGCTGTGCTCGTGCATTATTTTTGATTTGATTTCCATTTGTGAATGAATGTGGGTGCAATAAGAATTAAATATTAAATAGAAGAAAGATAAAGTTTCTTAATCTTAATTTTTGAATAAATAAAAACTAATTTCTATTTGTTCAATACATTACAAATTTTTTAATACTTTAATAAATATCTCTTATTCTTTTTTACGGTCTTTTTAAATTAAATTAACAATATATATTTTTTTCTTTTCGATATTTCGCTTTCCTATGGAAAACTTCTTCAGGAAAAAAGAAGAAGAAGTTTTCCATAGGAAAGCGAAATATCGAAAAGAAAAAAATATATATTCTTAATTTAATTTAAAAAGACCTTAAAAAAGAATAAAAGATATTTATTAAAGATAAAAAAAAAGCTCGAATAAAAAAACTACAAAAATTTTTTTATTACTGTTGAAATTTCATTAGCATTATTTGATGTAATGATAAGGACTAACTGTCAATAATGCTAATGATGTTTTTTTTTCTTATATTTAAGTTTTAAGTAATGGCAATTAAATTAAAATAAAATCGTTTGATTATTCATCACAAAGGGAACAAATTATGTTTTATGAAACATAAAGCATAAGAAATTGTGTAGAAAATAAATGAACCCTAACCCTTTCTTAGGTGGATTTTTATTTGAAAATTTTAATAATGTTTCAAATTTTTAGCTCGAGGCCTGAAATCTATAGTGACCTAACATTTTAGCCTGAAGTTCTTTTTACAATTAGTTCGGTTTTTTTTTTTTTGAAAACGTTAAAGCATATATCTTTTAGACAATTTTTGTGATAAAAGTCCTATTTTATAATAATTCTATGTCATGCTTTAAGGTATTTATTTAGTGAGAAAGCCAAGAAATTACATTTATCAATGGTAATGCTTAGCCACCATTTAATTGTTAGATATTATTTTGTTTTTCTCAATGAAAGCTTTTCATTAAGAAAAAACATCAGTATTATTTATCATTCAATGAATGAATGAAATTAACAATTATTTAGTCTATTCAATAAATTAATCCAGTATATGAATTAATTGACAGTTATGTCGTTTGTTATATTTCCACAGAATATGCGTTAAAAGTAATATTTTTTTTGTGGTTTGATTTTCTCCCCACTAAAAACTGTACCATTTAATTTGCTTAAATTTAATCGGACATGATAATCAATATCCTGTAAATGATAAGATGTTACAATTTGTATTTGTTATTTATATCTTCAGCACGAAACCACTTGCAAAAGTTGCACCGGTTTTTATTAAATTCTTTAAAATCTAGTTTATCAATCACATGACTTTTTTCTTTGCTTAAAACTTTGATAAGTTGTTAAAAAAATAAAAATAATGCAATCTAGATATTGTTTCCGATTCAAGGAAATAGTTTTGTGATATTTGGAACATGATACAAATAGACAAGTCGTTCGACAACTTTTGCAATTGAATTTGGTTTAATCCACTTATGTGCTGTCATTTCTTTTGTTTTTTTAAATTTGCATATTTGATTGTTATGAAAATCTGTTTTATAACATAATTTAAAAAAGTTTTAAAAATTATCACTTCATGCAAAGATGGATAATTGATTGAATGTTTGGTTGCTTAACATGTGATGATTTGACAAAAAGCTAAATGAGAATGTGAATTGGATTTTATCCTTCCTTCGAGGGAAAATATGATTGTAATTCTTTATAAGAATAATTTTTTAAGCATTTAATTTTAATTGTTATGTTTGTAGTTACGTATTATGAAAAATTTGTTCGAATCTGTTTTAAAGTTTTATTGCTATATGATAAAAAAACTCAGGGTGTCCGTCAAGTTAACATGTGGCAGATTTATTATGAAAAAATATTCGATAAACTAACGTGTTTTAATCGTTAAAACATTTTATCAAAATTAATCATCGATTACTGAGACGATGAGAAAGTTACGTGAAATTTTTGGAAGAAACAACGTGCCAACAAAACGCACTATTTATTGTGCAGTGAATAATTTTGAAGAAAGAGAGTCTGTAGGTGATAGGTAGTACGTTGTGGTCCAAGCATGGGCCCATTGGATATGCTGAAAACATAACTACTGCTTAAGAAAGTCTATATAAGATTCAGTTGACACAAGACCTTCTCCCACAAGCTCATTTACGTCGACGTACATATGCTAATAGGATGTTATAGCTCGCTTATGACAACCCCGATTTTAATGAAAAAATCATAATTAGTGACGAGGTACATTTTCATTTAAATGGATATGTGAATAAACAGAATAGTCGGTTCTGGGCAATGGAAAACTCTCAAATTATTCAACAGTCACCTTTGCATCCGTTAAAAGTAACAGTCTGATGTGCAATTTGGTCAGGAGGAATCATTGGACCTTACTTCTTTGAAAATGAAAACGATGTAACGGTAACTGTGAATGGGTTCGATATCGCGGTATGATTGAAAACCTTTTAACGCCAAAAGTGCATGCTTTGGGCTTGATTAACATGTGGTACCAACAAGACGGTGCCACAATGCATATAGCTAGAATAAGAATAGAATTACTGCCAGATCTCTATTCACAACAAATTATTTCCAGAAATGGTGACATTGATTGTGTAATTTTCTAAATTCCTTTTATAATAAATAAAGCAGTAGTTTCTTTATTTAGTTCTACTTTTCTTTCTTTATTTTCAATTTAAAAGTGACTCAGCTTGGAGCAGTTTTATATAGCTCAACTTGGAGCTTTGAAAGTTGGAAAAAGATTCTTATTCCTTCTCAATTGCAGCCGTTTATATACCGACTATGAGAAGGTTGTAAAGAGTCTAGAGTCGACTCACACATTCTTAAAATTTACCCTTAACTATATTCCTATACAAATGCTACCCTTGTAGGCTACTAGGTAGTGTACTAGCTTGTCAGTATGGGGGTTGTGGGTTCGATTCCCAACGAAGACCTTGGCTTTTTGCACTACAAAAATAAAAATTGACTATCGGTGCGGCTGCTCAACGATAGGCATAGTCACTGGTCGCTTGCTGTCTTATATACGGCAGTTAATTTCCGACTATCCTTCTACTTTCACCACCTGTTTCATCTATTCTCTATCCCTTTCTTAAAGAACGTAGCACGGTACTTAACTAAATAGGCATTGTTGCCTGAAGTGCAACTTCTCTTAAAAAAAAATCTTCCTATACAATTAGTATTAATATTAATTATGTTTAAATATTATTATAAGTATTATTATTTGGGCGAAAAGTGTAACGTGATCTAATTGTTATTGCATTTATTCTGGGATTGTTTTTCACAAAATAATTGTTTCACTTGAAACGCACCGATCGGCATATGCAGTAAGAACAACAACACAAGAGAGGTATATGCCTGTTAAAGGCCATTTAGTCATCGTATGCATGTAAAATATAGCAACAACAAACATATGTGTATTGCTAGTGCATTGCACTAGAGTAATTTGATTTAAACCTTTCATTGTGACAATATGTTGTATCCATAACTGCGTGTGTAAATATTTGATATTTGCATTAAGGTGGTTCAACTACAATTGGCCTCCACGGTTTCCTGATTTGACTGCTCTGGATTCTTTTTGTGGGGATATCTGGAAAGCAAGGTTTATGTAGACAAACCAGAAAAGCTTGGGCAACTTAAACAAAATATCCGTGATAAAATTAATGAAATGTGTGAGAATGTAATGAAGGATGTGCTCAAAAAGGCTCACATTTGTGAGAGATTATAAACAAACAAAGTAGTATACCTTCCTGGCTGATACTCTGTATTAATAAAAATAAAAAATACTATGAAAAAAAATCAGTCACAAGTACTGCATACACGAGTACATATAATTTTCATGCAGAAATAAAATTTTACTTAAAAATGCGAACAACAAAATCGAACAACCATAATACATAATTAAAAATAAAATAAAGTAAAATTATTAATTGGTTGTAAATATAAAGCTTTTAAATTAGCCTCAGGTGTAGCTATAATACAAGTTAAAACCCCCTTTTTTTAAATGCTTTGTGGGTTTTTATAACACGATATCAAAAGTATTAATTTATGACACTAGTAAAAAACTAAATTAAAATAGGTAATAAAATAAGGTAACAAAGATTTTAATTTTAAGGGCTCAATAAAACCTTTTCAGCAAGAGATGTGTGCATGTATTTGACTCAGTTTTATTTTGTTATACTAGTATTTAACTAGGGAAAGTAGTCAGAAGAAATTTAGAGTCAGTTTATACAAAAAAAAGTAACATTGATTTCTTTTTCAATATGCTGATATCTTCAGACTTTGTTCTGATGTAGGTAGCTCTTGCTTGCACATTGAATGCTTTATGACAAAAACTTAGACCTAATAAATACTCTTTATGCTATTTTATAGACATGCAAAGTTTTATTTAAATAAGACTATCCGTTAAATTCAAAATTTACTTCTATATATTTGGCCAAATTCCCCATTTTGTGATGGCCAACAATTTACTCTAAAAAAAATTTTATAGTAAGATAATATTTCCAAATAAAATAATTTCCATGTTCACCTACGTGTTCATTTAAAAAAATATGTTTCAGTCATAAAATTGTTGTTTTTCCTCTTGATGTTATCATGCACTAGGTCAAATTAGAATAAATTTGGTTGTTTTACAAATATTTGCTTTTTCTTCAGTGTACCTGCCATAGCTTCAGTAGCTGTAAAAATTTACTTTGCAAAAATTTTCAGTTTTTATCATCTCCCAAAAAGACTGCAACAATTTTCATCTAATTTCATTTTAAAATGGGAACATAACACGACAACATTTGCTTCATGTCCAAAATAGTTTCAAAAAAGTGTTTGCTTGTATTGGAAGTGCAATATAAAATAAAACTGGCAAGTTCGATTTCTTTTATATTCATGTTTTTGTAATAAATTTCATTTAACTGTTAAACACTATCTACTTATTCATTTTGTTTTTTTAGGAGTTTCCAGTTTTTTTTTTATTGTATACTCTCGCCAATAACAGCCAACATGTTCAATTGTGAGTTCAATTTCTATTGAAGTTGGCTGCAATTCATTTGGTATGTTGCTTTTTCATTTTGTAAACAAAAAATTAATTGGAATCATTTGTCAATTCTATTTTTGGTTCTTTTTCTTATTTCTTGTTGAATTAAGCGAATTTTGCAAAAAGCGTTTTATTAACGGAGTTTTAAATCTTTGGGTAACGATTATAATTTGCCACAAATTTCTAGTCTTTAATTATTAAAATGAATTTCTTATTTTGACAAAATATGTTAAAATCACAATACTCCTGTAATCGGTTGTATTATCATACGAGTATTTGAATACAATATTTGAAACTTCTTTTTGGTAATGGATGAGTAATAATACAATCTGTTTGTTGTTATAGAAATAGTGTATTAAAGCCACACTTTAGACTAACTCATGACCAACATGACCAACTCAAAAGCCTACTAATGGAAAACCAATGTGTATTTATAATCATAAATCTGTTTCTTAAAATTTTTTTCCTGCGAAAAGTGCGTTTAAAGGATACTTCTAAATTGAGTAAATTAGAAGTATCCTTCTATCCTTCTTCTTAAAACAAAACAAAACAAAAAATCTGAAAACGTCTTATTACTTGGAGGATAAGTAAAGACGGTTTTTAAAATACATATGACAAGTTTCCTAAAAACATTGATAGCATTTTTTAACACTCGAATAATAAAATAAGGACTGCCGGACACATTTTCACGAATGCACGAATTCCATGCATTAAATTCCGATAAGTTATTGGCCGTAAATCCGAAACTATTTTAGTGCCTTAGAGAAGATCAAATAAACTCATCAATGCATTGCAGCCGTGCTTGTAGTCGTGATTTTCTGGCGACACGTGCACGTTGTCCGTCGTATTGAGTGGAAATCAAAGCGGTTTTATGTTTTAATTTGACGTTTTAATATTTGATCACTTGCAATTGCGATTGTTGTTTTTTTTTTATTAAAAAGAGAAATAGCACTTCAGGCAACAACGCCTATTTAGTCAAGTACCGTGCTACATTCTTTAGGAGAGGTATGGAGAAGAAATGAAACAGGTGGTGCAAGTAGAAGGATAGTCGAAAATTAACTGCCGTATAAGACAGCACAGCGACCAGTGTGAAAAAACCAAGGTTTTCGGTGGGAATCGAACCCACAACCCCCAGACTGACAAGCTAGTGTACACTACCTACTAGCCTACAGGGGCAACAACACATAGGCCGAGACGCAATATATTTTCCTTTTTCTTTTTTTTTTCTTCTTGAACGAAATTGATGATAAAGAAAAATTCAAATGATGATTGATGTGTTAGTTGTACGTGAGCGTTACTTAACAACTGCAGAATAGTAACACTTATTCAAACATTTTGGCACTTGAATCTCGTTTATCTTCGAAAAAATAAGTTCAGAGACTGCGAAAATGGTAAAAGCTATCTTAGATTGATCATCGAGAAAAAGTGCGCTCTTTAGTTGAGACAATGTGCTTATTGTACGTTTCACGCTTATAATTTTTCATATAAAAACGAAACATTAAAAACCGAGATCAAGCGTAACTTTGTGAATGATAGTAGCATGTTCACTGATTTTCCTTCGCTGCCATCTTGATGAATTAAATTACTAATAATGTACGTTTATTCTCCGACGGGGTTTACTTTATTTGGATATGATTTTACGTCAACCTGCGTTACCGTTATACGATTCCCCTATAAGATTCTTCACATTTTAGTTGACTTATAGTTAATTAAAACTTTATTCCAAAAGTACGAGTAATTTCTTTCTAAACCCAGGCACATGTACATACATTTTTCTTTTTCCTCTTCTGCCAGAATTCTTAGTCAAAACCTATTTTTTAATGTTCATTGCCGTTTATAATAGTAAAAATTGTTTATAGTCTTATCGAAAAGTTTCAATCAATAATGTAACAGTTATAACAAATGATAGTGTTATAAACTTCCTCAAAAAGGTTGGAAAATGAAATAAAAATTATAACAATCACTAATTAGTGAAACATTACTGCTATAAAATATATTTTAAAAACTTAGCTTTCTATATATACAGGATGTCCGCCGGGAAGGTATACCACTTTGTTTATAATTTTTGATTAAATTAAACGATAAATGTTTTATTTATTGTCAGCAATTATGTATGGAATACAATATCAGATATCACCTCATAAATGTGAGCCCTTTTCAGTACATTTAACATTATATTCTCACACATTTCATGCGGTGTTACATTAATTTCATCACGAATGTTTTGTTTGAGTTGCTCAACCGTTTCTGGTTTATTTGCAAAAACCTTGCTTTTCAGATATCCCCACAAAGAGAAGTCCGGAGCGGTCAAATCAGACGAGCGTGGAGGCCAATCAACAACAATATTTCTTGAACTAACTTGTTGTGGAAAGAGGTCTCACAGTAATTCTATTGTAATTCTGGCTGTTTGCGATGTGGCACCGTCTTGTTGATACCACTAGATAATCAAGCCCAAAGCATGCAGTCGTGGCGTTAAAAAGTTTCCAATCATATCACGATATCGCTTACCATTCACAGTTATCGTTACGACGTTTTCAATTTCAAAGAAGTAGGGTCCAATGATTCCTCCTGACTAAATTGGACACCAGATGTTACTTTTAATGGATGCAAAGGTGACTGTTGAATAAATTGAGAATTTCACATTGCCCAGAATCGACTCGTCACTTATTATGATTATTTCATGAAAACAAATTAGTATACCTTCCCTGCCAACGTCTTGTACTTTATTCTTTGCTAAGTATTTTAATATTGTGATATGAAATTATTTTCGTAATATGTGTGGAAAAATGGCGAGTGATAAAATTTTCAGTCAAGTAACGTTACATAATGTAATGTCATTTTAATATTGTTCCGAAAATCTATGTATTATAATTAGCTTAGGACAGGAATTACAGTGTAATTAAGCATTTTTACAAGAAAACAATTGCTGTCAATAATTTTTTAAGCAACAACTCTATCCACTGACTTATTAGTCAGTAATGAGATTTAAAGAATTAATTGATTAATTAATTAATTAATAGTAAAAAAATCATTAAATTAACCATAGTCATTAGTTAACTTAGAACTATAACTTTGAGCCTTGAATGCTATTAATTTTAATTGGTATTAGGGAGGCTTTTAAGTATTGCACAATAATTCTATCTACCGCATGTTTTTGATGACTTTCGTTACCATTGACAGTAGTTTAATTTTGCTTATGCACGAAACAGAATATTGGGCTCCGCTATAGAAACACTTAACATTATTATTCACTTGATTTGAACTGAAAGAAACAACATTAATAACATTTAAAAGAAATAAAAAGAATTATGATAAATTTGTATTAAATTTGGGATATTAAGATACGTTATTTAATTCAACAATGAAATTATAATGAGAGTATTAATTGAATCATAGAAGTAAAATGGTACGATCGGATCAACATTTTCAACACCGATTTTTTTTGTTGCTTTATTCTATTTATCTTAACAATTTATAATTTACATTTCTATTGCCTCAGCGTCATATGACATTATTGAGGCGAGTTGGCATTTTATAATTCAAAATTCTTTAAACTTGTGTTGAAACATATACTTTAGATATACATATATATATACATAATAAATAAATAAAAATTACTGATTATATTTCAAGTTTGGTTAATAAATATAAATGTTATGTTAGAAGCATTTCAAGATCGAGAAGTAAGTATTTCTTTATATTCCTTTTAAAGTTTGATATTGTATTAATACTTTTAAAGTTTTGGGGTAAATTATTGTATTCTACGCAACCAATATATTCAACTTTTTGCCTTGTGGTTTCAAATCTACATCTTGCTGTACTTAAGTTTGAATTATTTCTTGCAATAACTTTTCAGAAAAATATTATTTAAAAATTTTCTTCAAAAATATTTGTCTTATTTGTTTTTGCTATGGTTTGAATATTTTATTATTAAGCCCATAGTGTAAACTTTAATTTAAAACAAAATAAAGACTTTTGCTTACAAATATTTAAAAAAAAAAATTACTTACCATCCATTTGACGCAATCCAAACATCCCATTTGAGAAGCGGCATGTATTGGTGCCATACCATCACGTGCTCGTACATACAGTGAACCTCCAGCTTCAAGAACTAAAAATTTAAGTACTTCCAAATGTCCCTCTTGTGCTGCCAAGTAAACTGGCGTGACATCATTGTCCATTTGCGTATTGGCGCTAAATGTAACGTAAAAATGAAAATTAAAATCAAAATCAAAATGTGGCAACAATTACAAATATAAGCAGAAACAAAGCAAATAATTTTTTTTGCAATTAAAACTAAAAAAACTAGTTTTAATTTTCAAGTTAAAGTTGTTAGTTTTGTAAATTTTATTTGTTTTTCTTTTACACAAACAAACAAAAACACGCACACACTGTGTGGTGTAGTGTAACACAAAAGTTAAAGACAAAAAATCTTGTTAAGTTGGCACAATTTTTTTTAATTTAATTTAAGTAGAAATCTTGTCGCATTTAAACAAATAGAAAACATTCATTTTGTCGTAGCTTTTTTTATTTTTAATTATTTTGGTATAGTTGTTGCTCTTGTTCTCGTATTTTAAGAATAAAAAAAATTTAAACTTATTTTTATTTTTTAGTTTTAATTGCCTTCCATAGAGACTTCCACATGATATTTTTCACTGATTTTTATTAAGTTTTTCATAAACAAAACATCTATTTTATTTGCGATAAGTCTTAATTTTTTTTTTCATTTTCTGCAGGATGAGTTTAGAAAGTAACAAGAAAATAAAAATGAGTACACACCATGAATGAAAGTTTGAAAAAAGAGAAATAATTCATAGAACGTAACGGTACATGCATCCAATTATCTGCATACATTTTTTAATGTCATATTAACCATAAATGTTATTTAATTTTTATTTCATTACAGTAGCTGAAATTAACAATTTTAGTGCGAGTATCCTTGAGGTTTTAGAACAGTTTAATTTATTTTAATAATTTTTATTTAAAACAGTTAAAATTTTGGTGGCAAAGTTGCAGGTTTACATTTTCCATAACTTTGGGGTTAAGTCAAAAATAATTATATTAAAAAAAATAATAAATTTTCCGTCAAGTACTCTTCCCAAGGGAGCTAAAATTTCCTTTTGTTAAATTATTTATCGAAGTCGCACTAGTTAATAAGCGACAGCGCGATCATACACGATTTTGATTACCATCGATTTAAGTAATTAAGTAATAACAAAAAACACCTTAAAATGTTAAATTTTGTTTAACTTTAATATAGTTGTTAAGGTTTTGTATTAAGGTACATTCGTTCATTAAGTTAATTTTTATGATTCTGTATGTAAAAGTTTAGTAATATTGTAACAAAATACAATAGTGTTAGTATTTTGTTACAATATTTGCCACAGCCCTCTATTTGCATAAACAAAAATATCCACAGAAACTATTATAGCCGCTATAACAACAAATATTAAAAATATTAAATGGTGTACTATAAGTAACGTGAAGTATTTAAAAATGTTTTTATTTTTTTGAACTGTGATAGGCAGACACATGAAGCACATGAAGTTTGCATAACAAAACTATGTCCTCTAAAACAATACCTAGAAAAACCAAAACTTTTAATTAAATAGTCTTCCAATAGTAATGTGATTTAAATCTACATAGGCTACGCATCTGACGCAATGGACAGAACTTTAAGTTTTATCATCTTGATGGCCGCTATAAAAAGTATTAAAAATGAAAAATAAGACCTTCTATAAAGGGTCTTCCTATAGCGACGTATTTTTTGTTTTGCATGAAATTGAGAATTTAAAAATACTTAAACAAATTTCCAAAGGTATTTTAGAATGTGTTATCCACAAAGGTGACATGTCCTGCGACTCAAAATCAGCTAAAAAAGTTAACGTATTACAAGTTCAACTGCTTTGTAGTGAAGTGACCTTTTGATAATTATAAAAACTATAGTTATGGATTATAGATTATTTGTTGCCATTTTAGAGCTTTTGGTACTAAATTGGAGTTTTTTTTTTGGTTGACTGAATTCAACATTAAAATTGAACTTAAAAAAATGTACCTGCCCAACTCTGTTCCAAGTCTCAGCGTAAATTTGCGTAATTTTTTATTTTTAAATCCCATTAAGTTAAAAAAAAAATTTGTTAATTTTTAGACAAAAGTTTTAGTCTCATCTCCATTTTACCATAAATAATGTAATGTAACTGATATTGCTATCAACAATGATGGTTAAATTATCGTTATCCGTTTTAATAAGAAATAGATAATGTAACTGAGCTGCAAATTTTCTGTTTTCATATATAAAATAGTATTAAAAAGAAATATATGTAAACAGATTTTAACGGTTGAAAACCGATTCTAAAATCAATACAATCAAATAATAATATTTTTGACAACAAATTGCAAAAATGTAGCCCTTTTGACATTCAGTAACTGAACCACCCCTGGCCTTTTTTAACAAATTAATTTAAATTAAAACTTTTCCTCTAACAATTTATAGACTGAATGCAAAAGCATTACCACGTTTTAAAAGTGTAAAAATCCTGTTAAATTATACAGACAAACAGTCAGTCTTAAGTTTTTTTAACCACCACACTAGCAGAGAAGAGGAATACATCCACTATAAAGAAAATCTTTAATTTTACACCTTCCTATCAATTTAATCCATGCTTACTTTATAACACTACTTCGATACACCGTGTATTATGATACAATAAAGTAAATAAAGTATTTTAATTAGCATAAATATTAATTCGATATATTAAGTTATAATTAAAAATTTTTCTAGATGACGCCTTTTTGCCTTTTTTTTTAATGTATAAAAATCGTAGTTTCTATCTGAATAATTTTAGTAGATTTTAATAATTTTATAAAACGTTTCTCACCTAACAATATTTCGACGATTGTTGTGCTCTTTTCGTACACCCACTATATTATGGCCACTTGCATTATTGGCAAACTCATTAGCGTTATCCTCAAGATCATTTGGATCATCCATTATTTCTACCAAGTCCGATAAATCGTCACTAGAAATACGTCGCAAATTGTTGGCACTATCGTTAATATTTCTCGAACTGCCATTAATGTCATTAGCAATGGAACAAATGTCATTATTCGATTTACTTTTGGTTTTTGTGCGACGATACGAGGCCAGACTTGTGGTCATTCTGCCAAGAAGTCCTTTCTTGACGTTGATGGTAGAAAAATAACTGCAGGGTTTTGAAAATAAATAACCAGTGAAAGATAGATACGATTGATACGAAACAAAAAAGTCTGAGAAGGTAAATCACGAGAGGAAAAAGGAAAATACGACAGCAGTGATAAAAATTGTTATAAGACATTTTGAATGCAATAGTTGGTCCACAATTTTATAACCATCTTTGAGCGGTAAAAGTGGGTGAGTTCTGAGTGACATTTGCAGAGAAGATACAATTGGTGAACAAAGGTTTAAGGCAACAGAAAAGTGGTGCAGAAATTATTTAATACAGTTTGCGGCTTAACATTCTTTTTTTTGTTAAATATTAATATGCGAGTCATAAAACATACATGTATGTATGTATATATTGTGCAATATTTGGTTTATTTAGTGATTTAAAAATTCAGTTAGAAAAATATTATTAAAATAATAATACCAAAAACTTCAACTTTCACTCAAAAAAAAATTTTTTTTTAATTACCTTCAAAAGAGAGGTTCTTAAATTTTTATTATTTCTAAAAGAAATGCCTGTTCTGTATGTGCGAGGCTTTTTTATGTTAAATTATTTTGTTTATTTTTATTACTTTTTATTATCAATTAATTGCGTCTTTTGTTCATTTCAAAATAAATTTCACTTTTCATAATGTTGATCGTACGAACACTCTTCTAGTTACATTTCTTTTTGATCATTACTAATATTTCTATAGAAGTTAAATTTTATATGTTTCTTATGCTTAGTTAATATCATTGTTTTTATACTGACTAAACGCTGATGGTTAAAACTGTTTTTAATAGGTTTTTTTATAATTTAGCTGTCGGTAGCTGCCATTTTAAAACTTGAAACTAAATGTTTTGTCATTAAAATTAATTGATTTTTATTGGCAATTTTGTTTACGTCAAAGGTATATTTATTTCAGTAATTAATTATTTAAAAACCATGTAAGAAACAAATTTGTTTTTATATTTTAATATAAACAGTTTAAACTAAAAAATATACAGCATGAAAGAGTTGTAGTTCTATGCAATACTTATAGGCTGCATATAATATATTTCTGAATAGAATGAGATAGATATAGGATCGTAGGGAATTTCTTATTTTAAAAATTTCTCTTGATCGCAAATAAAGCAACAACAAGCAGAAATTTAATTTAAAAATTATTTAAAATTAAGAGATAATATTACATTATTTCTATTAAAACTAATGCTCATGTATGGTCGTTTCTTATGGAGAAGAAAAGTTGTTCCCGCTAATCATATGAGCACTATGGCGAATTTTCTGCAAACAAAACGATTTCTGTATTTATTTGGTATAAAATTTAAACATATCGTAGATTTCAATAGTGTTAAAATTTTTGACAAGGAGAATTTTTCAGGAAAGAGATTTATTCCTCAATTAGCCTAAGAGTAACACAAAGTTTATTAACAATTTCAAACGAAACTACAATATTTCATTGCAACATGAGAAACTTAAAAGTTCTGTGATTTTTTTTAGTTTAATTTTGTGATTTATTTATTTAATTAACATTAATTTTGGCCATCTTCACGCCCCGCTATCAAAGTCAAAGTATGTAATTTTAGTTTGGAATTCGATTCTAACTTGTTAAAATTTTTATTTAAAATCTCGTACCCAAAGCGTAAAACGAACCCGGTAAAATAGCTTGAATAAATGTCCGTCTGTCAAAAGCCTACATGAGTGAAAGCGTAATATTTAGATACTTAAATTCTTTACAGAAGCAGTATTGTCATATAGTCCAGGCATATTGTGTCGTGATATTAAACTAATAAAGTTTATTTGATCGAAAAATATTGATAATATAAATTCTGATTTACATCATTATGCTACCTTTTCCCATAAAAGTATTTAATAATCGGTTTCTCTTAGTTGACTTTTTTTTTAAAGAGAAGTAGCACTTCAGGCAACAATGCCTATTTAGTTCAGTACCGTGCTGCATTCTTTAGGAAAGGGATAGAGAAGAGATGAAACAGGTGGTGAAAGTAGAAGGATAGTCGGAAAATAACTGCCGTATAAAGCATGGTACTCTGTTCATAATTTCGTGCGAAATGCTGTCAAATCCCATATAAAAATAATTCATACGAAATAAATAAGAAATAATGTTGCTGAACTAGTACTCTGTTTATTTTTGAAAAAGTCACGAAATGTTTCTGGCAGCATGTTTTTCAAAATGAAAAACGTTTCAGGCAACATTTTTTTTAACTACGAAACAATATGAGCAGCACTTTTTTCGCACGGAATTGTGAGCAACAACTGTATTTTTAATTTTAAATTTGTTGTGCCAAAAAGTATGGAGAAAAGCGTAAATTTATTAAAAAGTGAAAAAGAAAAAAGAAAATTTAGTAGCGCAGAAAAGTGTATTCTTATTTCTGCAGTAAAAAAAAGAAAAGTTATTTGGGATAAGTCCCAAATGATATATTCTAACCGCAGTGTCGCGAAATCATCGTGGATAGATATTGCTAAAGAGATTGGAAAACCTGGTAAGGATTAAAATATATGTATGTATATACATACATATGTATGTTTTTTTTTTTTTGATTATTATTAGATGAAGTATGTAAGCAAAACTGGAGGAGTATTTCGAATAGCAAACGGTATTACAACCAAAAAAGAAAAGCATCAAACAATCTGGTAGTGGATGCGACTTGCAATTCTCTTCAGACGAATCTCAGGTTCCGTGGCAGTTTTCTGAGGACTTCACTGAGACGTTGGAATTGAGAACGTAAGTGTTATTATTCTAACTTATTGTTGCTTATTGTAACTTTCGTAAGTGATGTAAATTTTGATTGTAGAACCAGTTGCTCACAGCCCGATCGGCAGCCCACCCATAATATTTTATCTGATTCTGAGATGCTGTCTATTACGCCACCGGAGAAAAAAACAACTTATATGTAAGTGTTTATTATTCTAATTTAAAACGTAACTTTAATTACAGTTTTGTAGATTTTTATTTTGTTTTAGAAAAACAGAGCAGTTTCATCGAAACACGTATATCGAAATGAGATGTGAGCTGGTGTCTCAAAGGTGGCAGATGTGATGACAACGTTGGTGGATATGGCAAAACAACAAAACCAAAATAATGTCAACGCGCCTTTCCTCAATTATATTAATTCCTTGTAGTTAAAATTGTCAATAGAGATTGGCGAAAATGTACGATGATTAGCAACTAAGCAACTTATTTTTAATATTAATTATGCATAATAGCAATTTTTACATAATAAAATAAGAGTTTTCAAATTTTTTAAAGACTAGCCACACAGAACAAAAGGCTGAAATAAGTATATGAATTTTTTTATAATGGCCAAAGTTTTTCTTTTAATAATAGTATATGTTTATATTATTCTTTGGAATAAAATCTATTGCCTTACGTATCCATCTTATTAAAAGTTATTTAATAAAAAAAGTTTTTTTTGTTTAAAAACAGATCTTTTTATTAAAGCATTTTAATTGATAATTTTAATTATTTGTAAAGCCTCTTTAGTGAAATTATAAATTTTTTATTTCGTAAATTATTTTTAATTAGGAATCTCCTCCATCTTGTCTAATTCATCTTGTCTGCCGTAATGTGCAACATTAATATTAGATAAAAAGAGAGAATCAGCTGGCAACATATTGTCTAAATTTTCGTGCGAAATATCAAATGTTGCTCAACACTTCTCGCAAATTAGAACAGAGTACTATGCTTAAGATAGAACAGCGACCAGTGGCTATGCCTTCATCGCTGAGCAGCCCCACCGACAGTCGATTTTTATTTTTGTAGTGAAAAAAGCCAAGGTCTTCGTTAGGAATCGAACCCACAACCCCCATACTGACAAGCTAGTACACTACCTACTAGTCTACAAGGGCACCAAAACTATAAATCTAGTGGACTTTAAATGAAATATATAGGACGATCTGTTTTTTGCGCATAAAAAATTACCTACAAATAAAACTCGATTGTGCGAGTCCCATTGTATTAAAACCGCAATGGGACTGATTCTTTTGTTGAAAGACTGAAGTAACTAATATAAGAAAAAGATAAATATGCAAAAATAAAATATATTTGTTGGGCGAGCACTTTCGATGCGATGACATCATTATCAAGCCGCGTTTTATATAGTACTGGAGAGTTAATATATTTGTTTATATTTTTGATTACTTTTCTATTTGCTTCCCTGCAATGTTGTCTGATTTTATTCTGTGAAAAAATGGCAAGTTGAAAAAGTAAATTATATTCAAGTGTAAAATTAACAAATTAGAATCGCAAATTTTAATTTTTTTCGTGTTATTAGTTATTAACTTAAGAGGGCAAATAAAAATTAATTCGTGAGCCAACGTAAGCCTGCTCCTAAAGAAGTCGACACATAATAGTGACGAAACGTCGAGTTAAAAAATGAAGTGAATTGTTTTATTTAAATCATCATAATTAAACTACTGACCCCAATCTTAATAAACAAGCAGCTGTAGAGTTTTTTATTTAGCGACATATTGACTTTTTTGGACTATTTTTACATAAATCTTAATCAGCAATAATTTTGTCTTAACTAATATCGATATGAAGATGTAATTATATTCGTATATTTTACTATAGTCATTGTTATATCAATATTATAAAATGATTTCACTTTAACCGTATAATATGTTATTAGATCAAAGTGGATGATTCAGGGATGTTAGTACTGAACATTAAAAAACAGTATCAATGTTTTTTTTTTTTAATTTGACAGTTTTAAATTAAAAAAGTTTGGGGGGAGGGGTGGAAGGAGTTTGGTCATGTGGTTATTTTGATTTATGGAATTATAAAATTGTTAAGGGTTTTATTTTTATTACTGTTGTTTACTAATTACAACTAGTAATGCTTTTCCTGGAAATGCACTGAAGTGATGAATTTCACTAAGATTAGACTGGTTTATGCCAAAATTATTGAAAATTGTTTTTAGTTGGAAGTTTTCTTTATTCATCTGCATCATTCAGCTAAAATTAAATTATCTTTAATCAAAATCAGCTTAGGCATGGGCATATATATTTAAATATGCAAAAGCAATTGAGGTAGGAATTGGTATTCGTCCATGGTTCTTAAATTTCAAAAATTTTAAATTTCAGTTAATCGGTTATGCGCCGGAATAGTTAATTTAAAATAATTAATATTGCCGTTAAAATATTGAATGGTTTGCTTCACGAAATACGTATTTCTTAATCATTTACTTTAATTATAATTTGTTTAGTACTTAAATACCAGAGTATACTTGCTTTAATTAATATTTGTTTTCTTTTCTTTTTAGTTTCAAATATAATTTAACAAATCTTTTCTTCGCCCACAAGTATTTTCAAATTGTTAATATAATTTTTAAAAATTGTGTTTTTTTTTTAACAGAAATAATTATTGTCCTCTTATTTGCCTCACAAATAAAATATCAACGAACTTATTTTCATGTTTTTTGTTTTGTTTATTTAAATAGCACGCATAGTATGTCATAATAATACGATTTAATTCAAGATATTAAATGTTAATGACACTAAAAATATTAATTTAATTTTGCAAGATTTGTATTATTTAACCCATAACAGAAATATAACAACAAGCGCATGAAAAAAAGAAAGAACTGCTACGAACTGATCGAATTGCTTGACTGTTATGATTTGGATCTTAACTTTTGTGATTGAATACGAGTATTTTTTGCTTTGTTTTTGGTGAAAATCCAGCGGTGAATGGTTTCTTTCAATGATACATCATAAAAAATAATCTAACATTTTGTTGGTTTATGTTGAAAATGAAACAAAACCAAACAAAAGTAATAATAAAATTAAAGAAATATAAAACTATAGAAATCAAAAAGAAAAAATAATAATAAACTTAAATTCTGCATTTGGTCTGCATAGCATGGAAACACTTTTCTCTTTTTTGTATTATTTCTTTTTTCGTTAGTTTTGATTTTCCGTTGCATTTAATTTTTATAAACGTTGTTGTGCAAAGTGAGTTGTACACGTAAAATATCAAGTTTAATTTTATTTTTCATTTGTGGTTTTTCCTAAATCTATTTCATTTGATTTGGCACTAGTTGCTTTGCAGTTTTGGTTTTTGTTTTTGTAATTGAATGCTTTTTGAGTATTGTGTGTATATTTTTTGCAATAAAATCTACTTAAACATCGATATGCTACTAGTCGTTACAATAATCTTGTTTTCGCTATGCACTCTACTGTAGAAATTTTAGGTTTTATGAGTTGATAAATAAGTGAATTATGTAAAACCATTTGATATGAAAAGTATGCTAATGGCCATTATTCATCATTATTATTTTTGGCCACCTTTATGCCCTGCAATCCTCTTCGAAGTATGTAATTTAAGTTTGGAATTGTTAGCCGAAGCGTAAAACCAACCCGGTAAAATAGCTTCAATAAATGACCGTCTGTCAAAAGCTTACATGTGTGAAAGCGTAATATTTAAATACTTAAATTATTTGCAGAAGATTGTCATATAGTCGAGGCATATTGTGTCGTTATTTTATACTTATAAAGTTTATTTCATAGAAAAATACGGATAATATAAATTCTGTTTTACGTCACTATGCTTCCTTTTCTCATAAAATGGTTTCTTTTAGTGGACTTTAAAATGAAATATATAGGGCGTTCTGTTTTTTGCGTATAAAAAATTACCTACAAATAAAAGTCGCTAGTGCATAGGAGAGCATGGCAGAAACCACAATGGGAATGACTCTCTTTTGTTGAGAGGCTGAAATAGTTAATGTAAGAAAATGATAAAAAATGCAAAAATAAAATATATTTGTTGTCATTCCTTTCCGTAAAATCCGTCGTTACTGGCTGTTTATTTGATACGATCGGCGAGCGCAATGACATTGTTATCAAGCCCTGTTTTAGATAGTATCGGAGAGTTAGTATTAGGTATTTTTTATATAATATGTTTATTTATACTATTTGATTACTTTTTCGTTTACTTTCCTGCTCTTATCTGCTTATATTCTGTATAAAAATGGCAAGTTGAAAAAGTAAATTATTTTCAAGTGTAAAATTAACAAATCGAACAGAATCGCTAAAATTTTCCGTTTGAAATATCGTTTTTAAGCTTTCTAATAGTTTATTACAAATTTTTATTTAAATTTTTAAGTTTAAGGAGTTTTTTAATAAAACTAAACTCTACGCTGTAGTTACAATTTTGTGTTTCAATATTAATATATATATACTCCTCTCCATAATCTTTAAAATGGATTATTCGTTCAGATGAACTTTTAAGCTTAGAGGCCTTCTTTAGTTCCAAATATGATTTGCTGCTGATATTTCATCAGGTGAACCTCTTCTAGAGGAAACGCAACTGAACTTCTCATATGTCATAAAAAGGATTGTTCTTGAGTTAGTGTGTTTAGAAAAGGTCTCTGTTGTTTGTTGTTTAAAGAGCTCCCTCGTTACTTTTTTCGTGATAAATTTCGTTGATAACGAAGCTCTTCGTCTTACTTGATGGGCCTTTGATAAGGAATCCGTTAAGCGTTTTATCTTCTCTTTTTTTATATTTGCTTCTCGCCATTACGGCTTCAGAGAAACAAATAACTTGCATGTATTATCAACAATTATATGTATAAATAATTAACTAAATAAAGTGACGAGGAAATAATTTCTGATGTCTTTTATTTTTTAATTAAAAGAACGAAACTATTTCACAAAACATGAAAATATGCTCTTTAAAAATTTTCTTTATTAACAAGAAGTAACGATAACCAGAATCTTGTATTCATCTTAAATTGAAAGAATTGTTCAATAAAGACAATTTTACAAACTTAAATAAATTTGTTAGAGAAGGCGTCTGCACATACATAAGTATGCATAAAGAAATATGGATGTCATTCGTTAAAACGATACAAAAATAGTGCTCAGTTCTTAAGCAGTCTTTTAAATCCATTGTAAAGAATCTTACAGTCGTATTTGACCAATCAGTAATTCATTGATTTGTTGTTTCTATGTTCCTTTCATCTGTAATACCATAGCACTGACATTGAAGCGAACGCATTGTATGTTTGGAATAGTTAAATATATAAAATCATATACATATATGGACCATTATCATCATCACCAATATGTGCTATTAAATTTATTTTTCAAACAACAAAAAGAAATATTGATACTTATACAAATATCCGTTTTCGTGGTCAAGATTTTTAGTTCAAGAAAATAATAAGGAAGAAAGACAGTTTTTTTTTCACTTTATATAATAATAAATGTATTTTTTATTAAAATAATAATTATTTATTTTATTAAAATAATAATTATTTATTTTATTAAAATAAATACTTTGTTACGATTGAATGTAAAAATCATTTATAATTATTATTTATTCAAAAGATATCTACATATTTTGTCTTTTAATTAAATTATAATTTTAGTTTTATTTTTTTTTCTTTTTCTTTTACATATATTTTCCATTTTTCTTTTCTTTCATATTGTATTTTTGTTTTATATCACTCACAAGGTTTTTGAACTTAAATCTCTTTTTATTTTCTTTTTTATTTTATTTTAAATTAAAATTGCATAAATAATAAATAATTTTAAATATAAACATTATTTATTTAAAAATATAAAAAAATATTAAATTATTCGGTTGGTATTCGCGAATCACTTGTGTTTTTATTTGTATTATGAATAAATTTTAACTTTCAATTGTGTGGCAAAAAATATTGAATTAATTTTTTATGAAATAGGAAGCTTAACTCTGCGCTTTTTTTTTGTTTGGAATAACAAATTAATTGCAAAGGTGTTATGTGAATACTTATCGGTAGAGAGCGCAATAGCTAACCCATACCCATACTTTGTTTAAGGAAGGTTTAATCTATACATAAACGGAGAATGGATTACAAATTGGCTGGCATACTTTTAAATTTATTGCAAGAATATTTCTCTTTCCACCGATAGTCAGGCGTTCTTAAGGTCCTTAGCGGCGACCGCAACATCAAGACTAATTGGGGAATGTCAGATTATTGATACTTTCTGTACCATATTTCTGTCGCTATGCACGAGATGTAACAAACAGCTAACATGCTGTAATGCTAGGAAAATATGGACGAGATACGGTCGGGCCAGCAAAATACGACTGATAAGGCCGATAACGACAGTTGTGTCCTGCTAATACGGAATCCATGCCTGAAGGATGGAATTTCATTACAACGATTACTCCATGAGCCGTTATTCTAAAAATACCTCATGTTTCCTAATTCTAAAATACCTCATGTTTCCTAATTCTACCTGAATAGATCTATGGCTCTTGGGGGACAGGTGTCTTATTCAGGACAGGTACAAGTCTTTTTCGCTAAGCATTGTTTTTGTAGGGAAAATCCCAGTTACTGAGTTTATTCCAATCTATCGCTCTCTTACCCCCTTTCTCTTCTGTTATTTATTTTCTTTTATTTCTCTTATCACAAAAACTCCTAGTGAACTCGTTAATTAGGGCTGCCTGGCTAGCCAATTAATTAATTATAAATTGCAGTATATAAAGATATAATAAAGTTGTGTTCCTATATAATGGCAGCCAATATGAATAATGGTCAAATGATCGACATTTTGGTACGGTACGGATGTACGCGCATAAGTTAATAATGCTGCTACTAAAATATGATTTGCCAAACCAGAACCTAATAAGTCTTATTTTCATCATTAATAAAGTGAAAGAAAATTTAGTTAAACATAAACTCATGAGTTATGAGTTCAAATCTCATTATGACTTTTGGAATAAGTTGGCTTTTTGTGGGAGAGAAGAAAAAGATAAATAAAATGCAACTGCATTTATTTTTTTACCCAAAAAAAAACTAGACAAATGATAATACAATTTGATGTATATGAACCCAATATTATTTAAAAAGGTAACTAATCCATTCAGCGAAGAGTTACGATACTTCTGCTTCAAGCTTGAATTCTGCTGGTGAGTAGTGAAATTAAAATGGTTAGCTAGAAGCTCACTCACGCAATGTCATCAATGACCACTATTACAAAAGCATTAATTACTTAATAATTCTCAACTAAATAAAAACTATATGTACTAAAATATAACTTAATAAATTTAAAACAATTTAAATATAATAAATTGTTAAATGTTTTTAAATTATTATGCTGAAACATTCCAGTAAATGGTATGTTGGCAGGAGTATAATTTAAATTAAGGAAAAAACCTAAAATTTTTATTGTAAATGTCCATATCATATCAAGTTTATATGAAAAATTTTAATAATTAAATTATTATTTGTTTTATTGTTAGTTGTAATTAAAACAATTATTTTTAATCGTAAACAGCAGTAACAGATCACATTTTTAACAGTACGAACATAAGTACAAGTCATTTAAATGTTACGAACATTTATTTAATTATTAAAATGTGTTTTTTTTTTAAAGGCACATTTTTTTTATTAATATTATTAATTAATTAATCGTTAAAGTAAAAAATAAATTTTTTTTTACTTTTAATTTGCTAATAAACACCGATTAAATGAAACTAATTAATTTAATTACTTTTATTTATTAGTTAATAATTATACGTTGCGGCTTTATTTTTAGTTAGCAGCTTGTGAATGCAACAATAAAGTTAATTTTTACTATTTGCAGTTAAACGCTTTTTTCACCAATTGTATGCAACAGAAATGCTTAAGACGGATGCTTGATGTTTGAAAATGCCAAAATAACAGCTGGCAATTTTTTTTTCAACAAAAATATACAACTGATTTCAAAACAACAATATGCACGAAACAGAATAACGGTGAGTAGTTGTTGTAAATTTTCTGTTTCTGTTTGCAAGAAAACTGAATTTATAAAAAAAATCCCAATGCTGTTGAAATTAATAAAATAAATGCAAAGACGGCTACTATAAAATCAAAGGAAATCATCATAAGCTAGGGAAGTATACCAAAATAACAAAATCGGGATTAATGAAATTGTTATAAATTGAAAAAGAGATCAATCATAAATTGCAACTAATTCGTACAATAACAAAAAACTGTGTTATTTAAAGAAAATACATTAAATAAAAATATACTCTTATCAAGGAATAATGTTTCGGCACGTTTACCACATGCTCACATTCAGATTAAAAATAATGTTTTTATAGAGGTATAAAACTTTGGATTGGAATAAAACAAAGATTAACTATTTAAATGGACATCATTTTATTCAAATGATAATATTCTGTCATTTTTATTTAAATATGACTTCTGGCATATGACCGTCACGACAGGCTCGGACATAGTCTAATATGAAGGTAAAAAACGCGGGGAATGTTGTAATACAAGTATTCAATCGTAGGGTTTCCACTATATATATATATATTCGCACAGAAAATAGTCTAGCAGGGTTAAATCGCATGACCCTGCGTTTCTGTTAAGAAAACAAGTGTGCCAGAAGCTCCCCCCTCCCCGGGGACACATTAATATGTTTTGATGGAATCTCACCCTCACTATATGTGTCACCGGGGGTAAAAGGGAGCCCAGTCCCCTAAAAGGCTAGCAGCAGCCAACTAGCCAATTTCACTTTATTTCCACGGGAATCAGTAAAGCTATTGGTTTTTTAACCTTTTAGCTGTTCTCTGACTGATTATTGAGGTTGGCCCTTCGGGTTGGTGGTTGTGCTTTCGAGGCGCTCGTTTTAGTAGTGTGGGTGGGATCATTTACAATTAACACTATGAATGGTCCAGCACTATGAATGGTGAGCATGATTGCGGTTGTGGTCTTAAATTTTATTAAAGTTCATTCGTTCTGGACCAGGAGTTGGATAGTCTCCAACTATTCATTAAGGAGTGGGGGCGTTGGCCTGCTCCGAGCTCTTGAAGTTGCAACTAGGAGTGACTGGAGGATAGACACATCCGAAGTCTTCCTAGGGCGAGGATGACGCTATATTTCATCCACAGTGGTATGATCCACCGTCAGGTTATAGCTTACACAGTCTCCAACATAGTCTCCAACTATTCATTAAGGAGTGGGGGCGTTGGCCTGCTCCGAGCTCTTGAAGTTGCAACTAGGAGTGACTGGAGGATAGACACATCCGAAGTCTTCCTAGGGCGAGGATGACGCTATATTTCATCCACAGTGGTATGATCCACCGTCAGGTTATAGCTTACACAGCTAGGTATTGACGTAAATCTTATCACGCATGTGCCAGCAACCACAGCTCCTGCACATCGTCGTTGTTCAATTGATCAACGAAAAGTTCAGTAATCATGACTCTATAGCTATCACACCATTGATGACTCCACCAGCCCATTCAGCACACCAAACAGTCTGTGTTTCTGGATATAATGGTGTCTCCAACATACACTTGAGAATTATCTCTACTTCAAATACGGCAGTTTTGTTATTGACGTACTCATTCTAAAAGAAAGGTCCAAACTAAACTTAAATTGACTTTGTAAATTTTTATTTAAGAACAAATACTTTTGCTTATTCTATAGCATTTTCAAATAGGTGCATATGTCCATTAAAATGTTGCCAAGTGAGAATTTCAATATTGATTTTTTGGCGACATGGTGACGACGTTACTGCCCATGGCGGTGAATATGAATAAATCGTTGTTTAACTTAAATAATTACAATTATTTTCTAAAAATATTTGGCATCCATGGCCTCAAAATTCTTTTAAACCATATTTCACACATTTAATTAATGATTTGTGAAGAAATGACTGGAGTTAAAGTCATAGTTTAATGTGTTAAGAAGATTTTTCAACTTATCTTTGACTTTTTATTGTGATTTGCTTCTTAAGTTCAAATACTTGATAATAGCGAAAATTTAAATTTTTGCTTTGCAGAACGAACGAAGCTGTCTTGCGTAAGCTTTGCTGGAAAATTTTGTATTTGCAAATTAATAGTGTTTGTGCATGAACATCATGCATTCTGTAGAGTCCAAGCTAAACTCTGGTTTTATATTCAAAACAATTTCCTTTATAAGCATTTATTTGAATTTTAAAGGATGCCATAGATAGGCAGGAGGCATTCTTTAACCGTTATAGTCGGACAATAATGTACTATGATGTCTAGTGTAGAAAATAAAATTAAAAATTAAAGGGATGGTTATGCATGATGACGTATTCCATAAATTATTAACACTATTTTAGAAAGGCATCTTAAATTTACATTGAGTATAAATTTAGGGTACCACAAAAAGACATGTCATGGCTGGAGTTTGACCCTTAAGACAAACACAGTGAGAGTGTAAAGGAAAAAAAATATAAAATTCAAATTACAGGGTGACGCCTTAAATGACTTTGTTTTATTTAATAAAAAATATTTAGACAGACACTTAAATGTCTTACAAACTTTATGTTATTATGTCAATCGTAACGGTCAGTATATAATTTAAAATTAAAAGGGTGTTTCCATATACACGTGATAATTGCATATGTTACACAATTCTTAAGAAAGAATAATAAAATATAAAAGTATGATCCAATAAAGGTGTGTTTCCGTTTGTTCATTATTAGTTCACATTTAGTATGGTACAATGGAAAAATATTTGTAGGTATACTTCCCCAGCATGTAAATAAATTGAACACTTGGCTGAAGGAATACCTTTTCATTATTGCGGTTAAAAAAAATGTTTGTTATTTTTATTTTTAATATTAAGAAAAATAGGTAGGAATTTATAATTTTAAAGAGTTGAGGTTTTTTTATTATTTATCATAAATAATTGCTGGTGCTGCTGTTGCTTAATTTTTTTTGTTATGTTTTATTAAAAAAAGATTTTTTTTTTTATTTTTGGATTAAAAAATTGGAATGCAATTTATTGTAGCTGTTGGGTTTGTGTGTTTTTCAATTATTTTTTTTGCAGTTTTATTTCTTTTTTTTTTATAATTTTGATACGTTTCGTTAACTTTATGAAACTTTTCTGAAACCTCCATACAAGTACTTCTTGTAGTTTGTGATTCTTTTTTAGCTAAAGCTGGTGTTCAATGTTCATTGTTGTTAATATTTTAACACGCTTAATGAAATGGTCGAATGCACCTGATGTATTATATATTCAAGTAGTAAAACACTTAAAGGCAAATGAATTCTTAAACATTTTTGCAAAAGAGCCTTTTTGTTTTATTTTATTTGCGCTTTTTTCTGTTACAAGATCAGTGTTATATCTTTCTGCAAACTCTCTTTATACGTTAAAAAAAAAAAAACAAAAACAAAATAATCCGTAACAATTGTACAACTTTTTAAATATGTTTTTTGTTCTCTTTTATAGTAACGGTCAAATATTATTTAAATTTTGTTATTAAAAAAAAGCGATTAACGCCACATTATTAAATATTTTAGGTGCCCGCATAGATGGAATTTAAATGAAACTTTTGCATGATTTGCGAATAATTAATTTGATTTTATGTTTAAACACCACCATTCGCTTCCAACAACCGTACATGAATAGATCAACACAAACTGGCCGTATTAAGCTCAAGCTTAAAACACTAGCCAACAACACCAAATAGTCAGCCTCATACATAACATAAAACAACAAAAACAACAACAACAATGCCAGCAATAAAAATAATAGAAGACTAATCCAATACCAATGTTTAAGTGTTCCACTCAACTCAACACGATATGAATTAATAGCAACACATTCAATTTTACTCAAATGTTGCACCCCTCGCTCCCGCTTATAAATAAATAAACCAATAACAGCAGTTTCAAATCGAATTTAAATTTTTCTTTTGATTTTAACATCTACAACTACAGTTGTCCGCTATTGTCATTGCTGTTAGTTGAATCTTAAGCTGCTCTAGTATTTCTGCTAGCCAGTAACATCTTGTGGACTTTGATGTGGCGCAAGCATGTTTTTTTTTGTTTGCTTTACAATTTCATTGTATCTTTCTTATTCTTTGTTAAATGTTTCATTGGGAAATGTTTCTCTTTCCTTAATGTTCATTACAGCCTCCTGACAGCTTCTTTGATATTTGATTGACAATGGTTTTCATTATTTGTCGGAATTTCCTTTTTTCATCTTCTTCTAAATATTTCCCCAGCATCATTATCAAAAGTTATAGCTTATTCACTGTTTAACTGGCTGTAATTATTTCAAAATTTTCACTAATTATCCAATAAATCACAAGATGGTTTTTTCCTCTTTAAGTCAATAATATGTGCTCAAAATAACAAATTTCTTCGTGTGTTTAAATTTATAATGATGCTAGAAAAGGAAATTCTATTGTAAAAGACAATAATAGAAATATTTTTTTAATGTTCCAATTATTTCAAGCAGACAATATCAATTAACCTTGTGGATTAAATTATATTTGCAAAAGTCTTATAGTTGTATAATATACATAAATATGTGTTAAAGTTCGAAAGATATGAAAAAGATTGTCTCGTACTCAAAGGGTAACAACGTAACGCTACTATTTCCCTAGAATATCTTTTCGCATTTTGCAGACCTCTATCTGTTGGTAATAATTGCTAGACTATTGAAATTTTCCCAGAAGCTAAAGCAAAAAGTACTTAAACGGTATTGTTAATGCCAAAATGTCATTTCTTCCATTTAGCAGTAACAACAGTGATGGGTAAAGATATTCCCTTTTCAGTGGACTTACATTGATGCTGAATGCTATGAAACTCGCCCTGTTTGAAATGACAAAAAAATATTTTCCTTCTTCTTAGTTTTGCAGCCGAACTGAAAGCCACAAATAGTTTTTCCAATAAACACTTCCATAAAATCTTAATATCTTTGTCTTTTATATCATATTCGTACCATTTCCTGTTGAGATTTATGCATTTCGAAGAGACACGTGTGTTTTCGCGTGGATTTAATTAATTCCTATCCTACCAGGCTTGTCCAACCAACAAATTTCCACCTAAACAAGCATTCATTCACATTAATAGTAGATGGATTTTCACGAACGTTTCATTGTTTTTGAACCACAATAAGCAGACACTTTAAGTTTAAATATTTTTTTATGTCCGCTAAATAAACGAGTAAAAAAATTAAAAAAATTAAACTAAAATTTAAAGGGTGTTAGGCAAAAACTTAGAATTTACACAGATTGTATAGAAGTATGCCCGCTATAAAATAAGTGTGCACAATAAATTGAAAAAACAAAAATTGTTACCTTAATATTGAAAACAAATAAAAAAAATTAAAAATCAAAAGGTGACACGGAAGCGGTCATGTATGATTTAAACTTGCACTTAATGTATTCGTTTTAAAAGATGTGATAAATTTGAGCTATTTGAAAACCCTAATTATAACTCAACAAATTTTATAACTTTTAACATAAAAATTTTATGATATTCTAATATTTATATTTATGTTTAAAGTAATCTAGCATAATTAACGTAGAAGAACTTAAAAATGATTTCAAATTATAAATATTTTATTATAAAATTTTTTTAATATATTTATAAAAACAAATTTTTTTCTTTAACAAATCCCAATTTATAAATGATTGTGTTTTTGTGTTCTCCAAACATGTAAATAATTAATTATATTTATTAGCAAGAATTTTGCTAGAAGTATACTTTTGTTTTCATATAACAGAAAATATGAGAAATATCTGGGGGGCCTCGTTGCTACAACAAACTCCAATTATTCTTAATGGCGTGCTACAAAAAACCTTAAAAGGCCCGTTGAGTACAAGCCACCTCTACGTAATATCAGTGGAGATTGGGCAAGAAGGGACGCTGAAAAAGGCAACTTATTTGCCGATTACTTGAAATATGTATTCACCCCACACATATGTACTGATGATGTTAATTTGCCGAGCGTAGTTGGATTACCCCCTCGACCCTTGAATTTTAGGTTGCGTGAGGTACAAAAGTTAATTTCTGAAGTAAACTCGAAAAAAGCTCCTGGTATGAACGGCATAAGTAACAAAATGTTGAAGGAGCTTCCCAGTATTGCAGTCAGAATCATGCTATTTATTTTTAATGCCATTTTACGGCTTGAATACTATCCTGACCACTGGAAGATTTCTAAAGTTAGAATGATTCCAAAACCGGGTAAGGACCTAACCAAAACCGAGTCATATAGGCCCATAACTCTATTACCAACTATTTCAAAGGTTTTTGAAAAGTTGCTTATGGATAAATTGTCTCCGATGCTAAGGGATAGTGGGTGTATCACAAACCATCAATTTGGTTTTAGAAGTAGACATAACACAATTGAATAAACCCATAGATTGGTTCAGGTGATAAGAAGAACTTTTGAAGAGAAGAAGTATTGTTCAGCTATTTTTATTGATGTTTCTCAGGCTTTTGACAAAGTTTGGCATGAAGGTCTATTTCTGAAATGACCGCTCACTTGCCTTGTAATATAAGCAACCTATTAAAAAGCTACATAATTGGACGGAAATATTCTGTTGTTGAAGGAGACTTCGTTAGTGTATCCAAACCAATTTCCTCAGGCGTACCACAAGGTAGCATTCTTGGACCAGTTGTATACTTGATATATACCTGCGATATGCCTGTAAGTGAAACTGTCCACACTTCTACGTTTGCTGATGATACAGCGTGTCTAAGTTCGCATGAAAACTCCCATCAAGCATTCATAAATCTTCAGCAACATATAACTCAGTTAGAGTTGTGGTTAAAATTATGGAGAATTAAAGTGAACGTTCAAAAGTGCATTCATGTGACCTTCACCCTGCGAAGAGATAATTGTTCACCCGTTCGAATCAATAATCACATTGTTGTGAGATATCTTGCTATACATCTTGATCGTCGCCTTACATGGAAACATCATATTGACTCAAAGCTAACACAAATGAAACTTAAGCTAACACAACTACATTGGCTTATTGGTAGAAACTCAAAACTTAGCCTAGATTGTAAGCTACGGAATCCAATTTTGGGGCACTGCCTCAGCTTCAAATGTGGATAGAATCCAACGTATGCAAAATAAAATTTTACGGTTGATAGCTTTTGCTCCATGGTACATCAGAAATTCAAACATACATTGTGATTTAGACATACCTCTGGTGACTACAGAAATCATCAAATACGCAGGCAAATACTTGATGAAGCTTGAAGACCATCCTAACCCCCTTGCTCGCAATATCTTGAATTATAGTGGACATAACTGATTAAAAAAGAGGGATACCGCAGCTTTAATCCTCAATGCTACAGACGACACATCTTAGAAATATTTGTTTTTTATGACAATTTTTTTTTTACCCAAAGGATTAGGTCTGACATGGTCGGGACTAATGTAACTTTTTTTTAGAATTTAAGATTTTAATAATTATTGTTAGTTCATTTTATTGAAGATGCAATACATAATTATTGAGAGTTAACAAAAAAAAAAAAATATAACAAAATTCATTCACTAAGAAAAATTGGACTGATATAGTTTGCGAATTCTTTATTGGATTCTATTAAAACTATATTGATAAGGAAAATACAATACGAGTTTTATAAATCATTTATTCCTAGAGAAAATTTAATGGATTTAATACAAGAGAAATATACTCCAATAAGGATACAAGAAACAAATGTTTTTCTGTATTATTTTTTTATTTTTTTATATATTTTTATTAAATTTAATTTTTTTCTATTATTTTGAATTTGCTTGTTGACAATTTTTAATTTATTGATTGATTTGTTAAGATGTTTATACAATTTTTCTTTCCTGAAGACGGCAATTTACTTAACTTTTATTAAAGACCGTGTTATAATAATATATAATATAATAATAGTTATACTATTATTATATATATATTTATATATTGATGGCATTCGACATGCAATTTGGATAGAAAGTTGAAAATTATGGCAACACTGCTAGTTGAATGGCAAGGAAATTGTAACGATTTGTTAAAACCGTGCACTGCTTTATTACTGTTCTAACATTTTTGAAGAAATTTTTATTAAAAAATTATTCTTTGATTAATGAAACGTAGTTTTTTGTTTGTTTTATATATTTTTTTTTAATAAATACTGAACTTTAAGTAAATAAACTAAAAGAAACTGTTATTATTAGTTAATGCTCTTACTGAAAACAATAAATAAATAAATGATAAATTAATTGTTGTAGTTGTTTTTGACATGTAAAATACAATTTGTGTATTTCTTTTAGTTTGGTATCCAAAATAAAAAAATTAATTTTTGTGTCATGCTTTTTAACATTAAAAGTATGCAAAAACATAATAATTAAATGCTATATTTAAACAAAACGCTTGAATGAGATAAATAATTTCTTAAGCATAAAAAAAATAAAGAAACCTACAATAATTTTGCTAAAACACACTTCAAGTGTTACCTCGGCAAAATCCTGCGGGCATTATAAATCATTCTATTTGAAAAATAAGATGTTCAACCATAAGCTCAATAGAGCTTTAACAAACAAACAAACAAAATGTAATTGTTAGACAAGATTACAATATGCCATCTATTTTCATTTCAATATATAAAATATTGCTAACCACAGACAGATTAATCTGCTGTTAAGTATCGTAATAACAGGGGCACTGGGTTAAGAAACAACGGAATAAAATCTATCAACAACTGGAGCAATGCAAGGAAAAGACAGAACATCTAGTTAGTTAAGAAGAGTTAAAGAAGCAAGAAAAATAATATACACGTTTATAAAAAACCACAAAAGTCCAAATAATACAAATACTTGAAAGCAAAATGAAAAAGTATAAATTTAAAATTCTTTTTTCTAACTTGTATTAGCAAGTATCAACTACATAGATGTCCGTCTATCTAACTGTCGTTGCTTTAAGACACATGGTATGCATACGTGAGTATATTTAACATACATGCACACACACACACACACACAACATCCAACATAAAACCACGGAAAACAATCACTTAAATGAGTATATTTGAGTATAATTCTAAGACACTCATAAGCGTGATAAACTGAGTAGTTTTCCTTTGAAAAATTCCTGTAAAAGTTGTTTTAACCTTAAATTAAAAAACAAAACTTATTAGAAACTTTTCTTTGGCAACATCATACGAAAAAAGCAAACAAAACATTCCCGTTTTCTCATACCCGCTTTACAAGTGCAAATTTGTGGAGCATAAAATTATAAACTGTATAACATGTGCGTGCTTTAATAACGTCTACTCACACTATTGCACTCGGATACTGATAGAGAACGTCTTTAAAATAAATTCAAGATAAACGTCCACAAACGTTAACGAGGATATTTAGCAGTAACATGAGTCTGCATGAATGCTTTATTTGTAGTTTTTGTTTTTTTTTCGCTACTGACTGCTGCTCTTGCTAACAAATATTAACAGTGGTATTAGTCTTTTTCAATTTGGATTCATTAAGCAGACTAGCATTTAACATGAAAATCATGATAGATTTTGATTCTAGAAATTATTTTATAAATTTTTGCATTTCAAGTGGTAAAGTTTGTAAAGAATTTTTTTTAGAAAAGCAATAAACAACTTTTTCATTTGAAATGTACAAGCAATTAGTGTCTAATGTTTAGCTTTTTTAATAATTGAGTTAAGTGCTAAAAATGATCGTATAAATAAATAAAATTTGCACTATGGACCACAAATTCTAATTGACTTTAATTTTATGGCAGTCAAAAAGTGCTTACACAGGTGTACTCATTTTACAAACCAATTTTTAAATCTATTAACGTGGTTTTGGTTTGAGCAAATCAAGTATTTAGCTGCTTGATTTTCCATACATTTTTATTGTTTGCAAAATCACTAAAATCTCTTGGTTTATTTTAAAATATATCAAATACGAATGCATTTTTTCAAAATTGGAAACACATATTAGATGTTTTTTAACATTAAAAAAAATTGTTTATATATTGTGTAAAAATGTTTAAAACTAATAAAAAAAAAATAAATTAAAAATTAAAAATATTTTGTAAAAAGAGAAAATTGGGATTTATTATCTGTTATGTATTAAATGTCAGTGTTACCTCACAAATTAGCTCTGTAGAAACCAAAAATTAATTTTAATATATTAAGGGCCTTTTATAAAATATCTAAAGTTTTTGCTAAAGCAGGTGCTTTGCTGATCATTTTCAACTACATTCAGGACAATAATTATTTCCAAAAATTCACAACAAAATTCTATAACTTTTATAATTTTTACTTTTATTTTTATTCGACCTATTTTAATTTAATTAAATATGAACTAATCTTTTAAACGGTCTTTTAAATAATTTAACGATTTTACTTTTTCGATATTTTCTGAAGAAGCTTTTCACAGGAAAGCGAAATATCGAAAAAATAAACTCGTTAAATTATTTAAAAGACCGTTTAAAAGATTAGTTCATATTTAATTTTATAATTTTTTTAACGTTTTAAATTTTAAACAATATTAAAAATTATAATTTATTGAAGCTGTTTACATGAATTTGAAATTGCTTGTAAGTGTGAGGCATTAACTTGCATTGATTGAAACCCTACCCTTTGTAGCAACGGGCGACTACTGATTAAATTATTTAGTGAGATTTTTGGCCGTGATCACTTTAATGTCTCGTATATTAGGGATGTTTTGCAAAAGTTGACCGAACTTGATTATTTAGAAGAAATAAAAGTCGATAGTTTTAGTTACTAGTGCTTTAGTCCATAAAATATATTTAAATTTTTATTATAATAGATAATAAAATAAATAACAAATAAATAAATAATTTAATATCAAATGTGATCGATTAGAAGTCATCTCATTAAAAAGTACTGCCACTTTCTAAATCATTATTAGTAAGAAAAGTCTAAGTTGCAGCATCGTTAGAAAAAATATAATCCAAGTAAATGAGCAAGATGCTCATTGTATACTTTTTTTTTAAATCTTTAGAGACTTTTGAAAATTAGTAATTGTTAATTTTTTCTGATCTTTATTAAGTTATTATTAAGGTTGCTAAACAATTCTTGCAAGCAATAAATTTTTTTATTTTTTATTTACCAATCATTTAAGATAAACATTTTATTTGGATGGATTTATAAATTTTTTTTTTTGCTTTTTTCCGCCATTAAATGAAATAGTTGTGAAAAGAATGACAATAGTATTTCTTTTTATTTCGTTAACATAATAAAAGGTTTTAAATTTAAAAATCAATTAATACAGATGCTAAAATATAAATATTCAAAAACCCATTGTGCGTTAACTGTTTCTTCTGTTTAAAGTTTACATATTTAGCTTCTGTTTTTCAAGATAATTACCAACAGTTCACTCAGCGAATAAGAAAATTCTTGAGAGAATAATTATTTTAATTTTGTTTTATGCCTTTTGGCTACTTTTTCCACATTGTGACTACAATTGATCATCATTAAAAACAATTTTTATTAATAGATTTTATATGACGAAAAGAACTATTATTTAAGTAAGACGTTAAATAAAAATAATAGAAAAAGTAATTTGTAATAAAAAAAAAAACGTTAAAATATTTAAACTGAAAAACTTTAAGGCAATTTGTAAAAAAATCCAAGAAAATAGAACACTAAAAAAACCAAGTCTATTTGGTTTTAAACCATAGACAGAAAAAATATACAATGAGAACAAGAAAATTAAATTTCTAAACATCTTAGCAAGCCAAATAACTCTTTGACTTTCTATGCTATTAAAAGGAAAAATCACAAGCACAATAATTTTAATAATTAAATGCTGTTAATTAAAAATAATATCGGGCGTGAAAAATATCTTATTACTAAGTGAATGTAATAACTTTTTACAAACAATTTATTTAAACGACACTAAATTCTAGTTTTTTTTTAAATTTTATGAAGCAGAAAACGAAAGACTTAAGCAACAAACATGCTTCAAACAAAACTTTCAATCAAATTTTCACAAAAGACTAAAAATCTATTTTTTAATAACGAAAAAAATAATTTTACTACTTTAATTAATAAGTAGCAAGTAGAACACTTGTTAATATAAGTTTTAATAACAATGAAACTCAAATTAATTCACCTCAATCTATAGCAATCTTTATTGTTATAATGGAAAATAATTGCCACACATGGTGTTATATAGCTTGCTTTAACTTGTTTGAAAAATTAAAAACCAAAGCAAATAACAATATCTTTATCAAATCGCAAATCAATTAATACAACTACTAACGTTTTTAATGTGAAATCAATATTTAACCTTATTAAAATAATAATTTATAAATATTAGATTTCACTTTTCCAAAAGAAAATTAAAACCAGATTTAAACTTTATTCGATTGCTGCTCTACCACTTTATTGTTTTATAATTATATTTTTTATAATAATTAAATTAGCTTACTTACCAAATATCTTGTGATGCTGCTACCAAAAGTTGCACGCAATCTAAACAACCTCTGGCTGCTGCATAATGCAGCGCTAATGCGCCTCCATTGGGCCTTTCAACAGATGAAATACTGCCTGAGTGCATTGAATCGGAATATGTATCTAACTGATGGGAATGCATTTTACTATTTTTATTATTGCTGCTGTTGTTATTAGTGTTACTATTATTGCTTTTGTTTTTGTTTTGATTAAAATTTTGAAAATTGCTGGCATTTAGTTTTGGCGGCTCATAATCATTTGTTGTTCTGTAAAATAAAAAATAAAATTAAAACAAATTCTTGTGTTTTTGTTAAAATGTATTTTTCTTTCAAGCTTGGAAGTATGCTAAGTTTTAAAGAAAACTTATTTAATCAATAAAGTTAATAAATTTTGAAAAACAATTGCTGCCTTCTAGGCTGCAACATAAAAGTTTAATTTTCGTAATTTAAAAGAAAACTTTGATATCAATACTTATGAAGTTAAAATTTAACATGCATTTATTGTCCTAGAACTTCCTACAGAGAAGATTTTTCGTTTCATCTGTAACAAAATCAATATTTATTTATAACAAACGCTTTTTAAAAAAATGCATATTAATAAATATTTTTTTATCTATATTTTTTATCTATATACTTCTCAAAAAAAGCTTTAAAACAGAAAATAACTTTTTGTCCTTACATTGTTTTAAGAAAAATGTAAAAAAACATAAAATAGATGCATAATCTTCAACCGTTCTAATTTATTAAAAAAAATGGATATAATATTATATTATACATAAGTATATTATTTGTTCTTTTTTAGACTTAGGAAAAAAAAGTAATCTATGAACTTTAAGCTTAAAAGACCATGTTTCGAATATTATCGGTGAAATATTAAGCCTGTGTTGAAATAATAATTTAGATATTTCATTTGCTATCAAATAAAATAGAATAGTTTTATATCAGTTAATCAAATATTTTTAAACGTATAATTTTTATGGGTTCAACCGATTTAATAGTTTTCTAATAAATTTTATTTAACTTCGTGTATAAAAAAATAATGTCCTTTAAGAAAAACTTTTATGATACGCTTGAAATTTTTGTATTTAGTCTATGGTTTAAAAAAATGTTAAAATGGAAACCTTTTTTTTTAAACTGGCGTGCCCGTGACTGCTTTGCAAGTCATTTGTGGTTTGTTTTTAATCTGCAGCGTTCTTTTTTGTGTGCGCCAAAAATTCAAGCATTCAAGAAAATTAATCAGAAAGAACACAATTTTTTTTCGTTTTTAGGTTTTTTTTAATAATTTTATCTTTTTCACAATTAAATATTTTTGTGTGCTTATATAATACGTCTTATTCTATTGCAATGCTATTACACATACGACATTCTTTGATTGATTTTGGTTCGCGGTATAGACAAGCAAAGCAGTTGGTTTATTAACATGTGAACATGATACATATAATTGACCGTGCGAAAAACAGGGATCATTGCAAAAGACGAACTGAAGCCGTTTAAAATCAAACGGCAAACCTGGAGGAATCGTAGGAATGCGTGGTATCAGCACATCCTCGCCCTTATATTTTCCTTTTAAAATTTTTGCTTTAATCACATTTTTCATGACTTTTTTGACTACTAAACGTTCTCCATTGCAAAGTCGTGGCTGGCAGCTATTTCTAAGCAAAATAATTGGTACTCCACCTTTCACTTGCATGCGGTTAGACGGCAGTCCAAGTAACTTATGCGAATTTTAAAATTCGACTGGATAATTTACAACATCGTCTTGATTGGTAACAGAGACAACCAATTTTTAGGTAAAAATTTCCCCGGGAATGTCATTCAAAATTGTCACATTGATATCTGAAACATTTGCATTTTTCGCAGCTAAGATAGCTCTTTCCCCCCAACCAATCATGGTTTCTAAAATTTTGTGCAATACCGGGAGATACGTTTGTGACCAATTTTTGTTTTGATTGTGCAAAGTGGCAAAAATTATCTGGAAGCGTAATCATTTTTGTGGTGGGGTCAATTGGAATTGCACCATTCCCAATATCTAATAATTGCTTTAAAAAACGTTCAGCTGATGGATCATTTTGCAATTGAATATGTAAATTACACACACACACACAAAATGCAACAGAATATGGAGTTTGCACATCCACTTGCTATGAACATGAGCATATTTCGATTTGTATTGCCGTCGCATTCTGTGCAAGCACATACACCCTGCAACGTACAAACGAAAGCACACATTTCATTTGATACAAAACATTGAGTCGAAGTAGTGCAATGGAAAAAATTTTGATTCTTTTGAAAAATTTGTCTTGTTTTAAACACGCACTGTGGACGCACTATTGTGCGTAAACGCATGAAACAAAGATACAAACCAACGAACGACCATTACGAAGGTACTGTGAAAATTTGGTGGAAATCCGACGGCGCACCTCGTCAAACACTGGCAACCAACGGACACCTATTTTGGGCTTAATTTATATACCTATATATATATATATATATATATTAGGCCGGGTCGATTTGTGGGGAGGCAAAAAAATCGCCCACTGCTCAGTGAAAATCGTATTCTAGGGATCAAAATAAGAAAGTTTGCCCGAGGAACCATACCTCTAAACCGAATTCTGATGTTCCAAGTTTTGGGTCAAACTTTTATTTTGGGTCAAATTTTAAAAAATCCGTCTTTGACCCATTTAGAGTGCCTCAAACGAGTCCAAATGTATGAGCGACTCTCACTAACGTTTAATTTACATGCAGTTTTGACAACAAAATCGGTTACAAGTAGAATTGAAATTACCATTTCATTATTATTACCTCGTCTTATATATAACGCAACAGTTTTTGTGAATGGATTAAGTCGTTGTGAGGAACTTGAAGTATGCTTATTTCAGATAAAAAAAAAAATAATTAAAAAAAAATAAGAAGTTTCCAAATCAAAAAGTTTACAATAAATCCACCATCCTCTACAACGCAAGATGAAGTAACAACAGCATCAAGAACTATCGAAAACCCAATGAGTCATATACCCAGGCATGATGTTACTGTTTTTGGTGTGCCTAATGATTTGACTGATCTTAATTTACTAACCCATCAGAATATCTTGAGATATTATTTTTACTTAAGCGAAAGCGCTAAAACAGAACAAAAAAAGTTTTCCTATACACCATCCACTATTCAAGTACAAAATAAGTTGGTTGGAATTTGGGAAAAACTTGGTATGGAAATAATGGAGAAAAAAAGTGTATTTAGTAAATTGAATGGATTACTTGACGAATATCAAGACCAAACCAAGAGAAAAATCCTAACCCAACAATTTCCAGAGTATGGAAAATCTCTGGAAACAAAATTTTACATTGGAACATGCAAATGCGATTTGAAGGCAGCTCCATGTGCATGCGGCTTGGTTCCAGAACGCCTCAAAGATTTTCTGCACGATCAACATAATTAGAAAAGACTTACAGTGGATGCATTTGTGATGGAAATAGAAAAGCAAGAAGCAACGTCTATGTCATCAATGCCAACATACCAATATGCCGATGATTCAACATACGCACCGCCATCGGTTCAAGAAGATGGATAGGATGAAATATCACAATACACAGAAAGATACGATTGCTTTAACTTTGCCTTGATATGTGACAGATTTAGTGTGCCTGATAGAGCAGCTCTTTTCCAAGATTTTGAAATGAAAGACACGCATGGCAAACCTCTCATCATGAATAAATTGAAAGTTCTTAGAGAAAAAGAGAAATGCAGACAAGAAGTGCGTCGCAAACGGTTAGATGCTACCAATTTGTTAGCGTTTTCATTCGATGGCAAAAAAGATGATACTGTAACGAGAGCTAAAATTGATGAGAAGTATCATACTAGGATGGTAAAAGAACCTCATCTTGTTATTTCGAGAGAACCAAATTCTGAACTTATTGGTTACGCAAGACTGGAACATGAAACCGTTGAATACAAAACAACCAAATTAAATAATAAAAAAAAATCACTGGATGCATTAATTAGAATATGCAATCAAGTAATTACAAATAATTCATATTATGCGCATTCGGATAATATATTGTTATCAATCTTGTTTGATGATAGCAAAGAAAAGCGCGACTGTGCTATCAAGATAATTCTACGCTATCGAACCGATGTTGATGACCCAACGCAACTTAGAGCTTATAAAAAACCGGATATAAACTTTAATTGCACAAGTTACACGGAAATGATCAATATGAATGACATAAATAACGTATTTGAACCACCATTCACGCGAAGCATTCCGTATGATGCATTGAAAGAATATTTAAATAAAGATGCTCCAATGTTAAATGATCCAAAAATTCCATCACACATACAAGGAACGGAACGACACATTTAATTGCTAGCTAGCGTTTCCAAACGACTGATACCGGAAAATGTAGAGGCTGTTATGGCGACGACATTGGAGAGCCATGCGAAATTGCCCAGACTTGAAAGTAAAAAAGACTTCATACAATCATTTTTTTTTTTTAGTTTCTTTTCTATAACTAAGTTAAATTAATTTTTTCATTTACATTTGTTCTGACTTATTAAAATTATATAAATAAATATTATTATAAATAAATAAATAAAAATAAAGAAAAAACATAACCATTTCGCTGATTTTTTCATGCAAAGTACCAAAAATGTTGATTTTTTTAAATGTTTGAATGGGGAACCCCCTCAGGGGAGTTCCATGGGGTGTGCCACTGGCATGGGTTGATCGGCACTCCAAAGTTAGTGAGGGTCGGTCATACATTTGGACTCGATTGAGGCACTCTAAATGGGTCAAAGACGGATTTTTCAAAATTTGACCCAAAATAAAAGTTTGACTCAAAACTTAGAACATCAGAATTGGTTTTAGAGGTATGGGCAAAGTTTCTTATTTTGATCCCTAGAATACGATTTTCACTGAGCAGTGTCGATCCGGCCTAATATATATATATAATATATATATATATATATATATATATATATATATATATATATATAAAGTATTAAAAGTTTCTTTTTGAAGAATGCCTTTTCAAAAGAATTATTTTTTAGAGAAATATATTTTTATTAATTTTTAATTAAACTAAATGATTTATTTAGCTTCTATACATACAAAATAAACACGATGATAACTTTGTTGTCTTTACTCAACGATGATTCCACTTGAATTAATTCATTCAATCGCATATACAAGAATGTTCTACTTTACCATCACCCCATATTGTTGCTGATATTATCATTCAGAGCCTGCTTGGCTGTGGGTTTTTTTGTGTTAGTATTTTTTGTTTTCTGGTGTTTAGCTTTTTTTATCGAATTTATCACAAGCATGTTATTGTCTTGTGTGTATAAGATTTCTTAGAAAACTATGCAATTTGTAAAACACACAATAGGTCATTACGTTTGCTTTTTTTTCTGATAATTATTTTCATTGAAAACTTAAAAAAATCATCTTCATAATAACTTTAAAATACACGAGGCTGCGCTAAACTTAGCGATCTTGGTGATTCAATATGTGTGCGACATAGTGAATCAGAGTTTCAGAGAAAAAACAACTCACATAAAAACCGAAAGTTTAATTTCTGATGGGTCTGAAAGACCTAATTCCTAATAAGAAAAAACTGCCTCTGATCTATTGGTCCTGTTGCTAAACAGTGTTGAAATATTGAGAGCTTGAGATATGTTGGCTCATAGGACATAGAAATTGTGCAGCTAACGAAACAACAAATAAGTTTACCTGAGCGGTTACTTTCTAGTTGCATTGGAAAGTCAATGGTTTTATGTTATGCTATGATATTAGTGGAACTAAAGTAACTTCGTAATAATATTTTAAAATAAAACACTTTCTTTTAATAAAATAAATTTTCAAAAGATATATTTAAAGACATTTGTTTTTAAAGGTATTCTTTAAAGAATAATCGCATTAAAATATATATTTTAAAAATAAAAATATATCTTTCAAACGTAATAAAATGTAATAAATTTTCTTTTTAGAAAAGTACATTTTATACTTTGTTAAAACTATGTGTCGGAAAAGTACTGAAAAAATAAACCTCTAAAAAGCTATAATTTTAATCAAAGTAGCTATTACAAAAACCAACAACCGCAATAGGTATTTTTGGACAAAAAACAAAAAGTGGCTGCAAAACATGAATTCGAAGATTATGACGCGAAGTTGAATTTTGTTTTATACTTTACCAATATTTGAGGCTTCTTGATATAATACTTTGAATTAAAATAATATTATGCAGAGAAGTTTTAAGGTGTTAAATTACAATTTTTTATTGGACAAACTTGATAAACAAAACGCAGGAGTACATGATTAAAATAAGTGTCATCGTCTAATAGAGGCAGAAAAAACTTATGACGATAATAAGCGCGATGACTGACGATTAAGGTTGTTGGGTTAAACACGTCTGATTCTCTTATATTATGTTCATTTTATACTAACCCTTAATAAATAGCACGAACTGTGTTCATTTTCGGACACCTTTCTATTTTTTAAATAATCTTAGTTTTGCGATATTAAATACAACCTTTAGCAATATTCCTTTTCGTAAATTAGATGTAAAAAAATTATGTTCAAAATTGTAACTTTACACGAGAAAGTAAATGGAGTAAATGGAGTAAAAGAAGACAGTGTAAATATTAACATGTAATATAGAAAATGTTTTTAATTAAAGAAAATCAATTTTAGAAAAATGTGAATTTTGAGCTTTCTGTATGAGATCAATCAGATATTTAAATTTTATATTTTAGTTTGCATTTGAGTTTTAATCGTCTTTTTTGTAATTGTTTATTAACTCTTTTTATATATTCGAAACATAATTTGGTGTATATTTTATGCAAAGAGTTAAATATCAAGTGTTTTCCCTTTTTTTAATTATTTCAAATATTTTAGCATTTTAATCATAAATAAGGTAACTGCATTCAAATGCTACTTTAAGTTTAAATAATTACGAAATAATTAGGCTGGAGTACGAAGCTAACATGTTACGATTTTACATAGCTGTGAATCTAAAACACAGCGTGTTTTGAAAAAAAAATAAACTTAATAAAATCAAATATGTTATAAGTTTGCGTAAAAAGAGGAAGAACTGTTCAACGAACTTAAAAACTTGAAATTTTTAGCTGATACTTTTAGTTTTTGGGGGGGCCTGTAACTATTTTAGTCATTGTGTTTTTATTGAAAACTCTATATAACTTTCAATTAAACCTGTTTTAGTTTTACTTTTCTTTTTAATTAGCTTAAAAAAATTATTTCGACTTTACACGCTCTTTAAGCTACTCTACAATGATTACACTTTTGTTCAAGAAATTCATTTGGTTTCATTCAAACATGTATGACAAGTACACTGATACACATTCTTATTTTTAACTGTTTACCTGCGCATGGGGTGCCTAAATCATTTTAAAATTAATTTCTTTATTTTAGTGTTAACACTTATATGCTCTAGTTATAACAATTTATATTTTTTTATTGTTATTTAGAGTGAAGCAATATCAAGGCGAATAATTTTTTTTTGCCACGAAAAAAGCGCCAAGCAAAACATGTTAAAAATTAAAAGTAAAAGTATATTTGTATACTAATTATATTTACACGTCAAAGTTTTTGTTTTTTGTAAGTTTTATTTATTTCTTATTTATTTGTAGCATAACGTCTCAGGAAACCTGCAACATATTTAGCCATGAAATATTTTCTCGTACGCAAATAAAATAAATACCATTACAGTCGTTGTCATATTCAATTAGCGTGGTTAGAATACACTTTCGCTCGAAGGTGACTGTCATGTTATTTTTGGTTTGAAATTTTTTAAAAAACACTTAAATTTCAACATTTTATTCAAAGATAACACTTATAATCTTTAGGATCAAAATGCAACTATCCAATTATAAACCGAATAACTAATAACATTATTAAGATAATTTAATAAATATAAAATAAATTTCCGTACTTGTTAACACAATATGGGTACAACTATATCATTGACTTTTATATTAATAAATTAATTGAAGCTAGCGAAAAAGCTCTATGAATTTTCAGCTTGAAAATATTTTAATCGAATATTTTATTTTGTCGAATAAATAAATTACCAATATCATTTGTTAAAAAATTTTTTTTAAGAGAAGTAGCACTTCAGGCAACAAGGCCTATTTAGTCAAGTACCGTGCTACATTCTTTAGGAAAGGGATAGAGAAGAGATGAAATAGGTGGTAAAAGTAGAAGGATAGTCGGAAATTAACTGCTGTATAAAGACAGCACAGCGACCAGTGACTATGCCTTCATCGCTAAGCAGCCCCGCCGACAGTCAATTTTTATTTTTGTAGTTAAAAAAAACCAAGGTCTTTGTTAGGAATCGAACCCAGAACCCTCATACTGACAAGCTAGTACACTACCTACTAGCCTACAGGGGAACAATAAAATCGAATAGTTTTTATTTTATTAATCGAATAATTTTTTATATTTTTTTTGTTTTTTTCAGACCAGCACTCAGGGGATCACCCTTGCATTGTGCCAGAACTAGTACATTAGGTTACGGAAAGGAGGAAAGAGGGAGTACTATCTGTGGACATTCAGTTTGAACACTCCCAGATTGAAAGTGACAGGAAAGACCCCCAGAGGGTGTTTATTCCACATACAGACTGTTCTGCTAAAAAACGAATTTTCCTTGTAATGTGTAGTGCGATTCACTGGCCAATCAACCATAAACCCAACGAATATCGAGTTAATCAAGAAATTTGAGTTAATCGCGAAAACGTGCAAGTATCGGGAACAAGTTTCCTAACTTTGCGTCGATCAATAGAGTTGGATACTCTACCGTCCTCAATGGGCCTCTTGGCTCTCTCCTGTACGCTGTCGAGCAACTCCAAAATAGACTTCGGAGCGCCGGCCTATACATGAGAGTTTTATTCCATTTTTAGACGGATAGAGGTGGTATAGATAGTACGAAGATCAGAGGGGAGAATAATAAATAAATAACAATAATAAAGCCGAATAAATTTTATTCAGTTAATCGAATAAACTTTATTCAAATAAATTTATTTCAATATATAATCCTAATTAAAAAATTAATGCTATAAATCTATATTGTCTTACAAATTATTTTTAGATAATTTTTCAAATCTACTGCAGAAGTTGCAAATTAATATGAGTTTATATTATTATGTATTTACAAAACGGAAACATTTAATGAAACCTTACATAACAGATCAATATCTTGAGAAATAAATACTTAAAAATTTAGCGAAGTAGAGAAAAACTAACTAAAGCTCAGAAAACTCTAGCAAACTAATATCGTAACCATTAAAAGAATATTCAGACAAAATCAAAAATAGCAACATTGAGGTGTTTTACTTATCGAAAATCCAAATATCCAATAAAGTAATCTTTTATGATATTTTACATTCTAAGCCACGTTTTCACATTGTGAAGGTCATTGTCAGTTGTTCGTGATTTTTATTGATTACACACATGCATACATAAATTGGGGATAATCAGCGAAAAAAAAGCAGCCCACCAAACCATTTTTAAACATAAATTCAATCTGAAAAATGTTTATGCTGAAAAGAAAAAAGCCGTTTTACAGTCATTGCCATAAAAATGTCTACCTTCTAAATTAAAAACAAGACATTGTTGCTTCAAACAATGGCATAAAAAATTTACTACAGTAGTGAAAATTAGTCATAAAACATAAATTAAAATTACGTCAAAAGCTTTAATTAATAAACGGCTTATAAGTAAACTTTGACATAAAACTTTAATCCACGAATTTCTTTTTTCATCACAAGTTAAATTTAAAATGCTATTATCTGTTTCTGCACTAACATAAGAAGAAAAATATTGGAAGCAACTGTGATTTAAGTAGAAAATAATAATAAAAAGATTTAATTTCTTTTGGTATTTTATACTCTAATATTTTTGTTTTAAAAAGAATTTCCCCAAATAGTGTTGTTAATTATTCGAATATAAAACTATGAAAACCATAATTTAATTTTTTTTTATATATTGAAACAAATATTGAAAGCACTTTTTCAGTGTTATAATGTAAGAGAAGGCAAGCTGCATCTGTTACTATGGGTGATATAGGTATTACGGAATCGGAAGCTTGCCATGAAAATACAGTGTGATGTTCGATGGACTAAACACATTTTTCAGGTTTCTAAAGAAGCATACAAGTGCCTCGATTTTCTAAAGCGGTGTAAAAGATGTTTCACTCTATCCGATCTCCGTACTATCTATACCACCTATATCCGTCCAAAAATGGAATACAACTCTCAGTGCTTCAAAGTCTATTTTTGAATTGCTCGACCGCGTATAGGAGAAGGCCAAGAGGCTCATTGAGGACGGTAGGCGATCCAACTCTATTGATTATCTAGAGCATCGACGAACGAAAATTCGTTTTTAGCAGAACAGTCCGCATGTGGATTAACTCCCTCCGGAGGGCTTTCCTGTCTCTTTCAATCTGAAAGTCCAAGGAAAGTCTTTCCTTCTCATAATCTAATTTCCTAGTTTTGCTACAATGCATTGCATGTATGGGGGTCCTCCCATGAGTGTTGGTCGGTAAAAATATCACTTAATTCAATACGATTTTAAACGAAAAATATATTTTTGGGAAAAATTGGTTTTAAAAATTTCATTCATTCAAAAAGAAGTTGAAATTGAATGTGCGATTATTTAAAGTATTTAGGATCGAATTTCAAAGCCATTTTTAACCAACAAAAAAGTAACAATTATCAAGACATCATTAGCTCGTCTTAAAAAAATTAAAAAAAAAATTAAAAATTTAATTTCTTTAACCTTACAAAGTTAAACAAAAATAGCTAGAGTAAATTATGTAAAAAATTATTTACTAACATTGACTTTTGTCCCACTTTACAAGGTAAATGTTTTCGTAATAAACACTTGCGACAGAAGCTCAAGTTTTTGCTTGTTAAACAAGCAAATTGAATTTAAATATGAATTATAAAATTGCCTATTTTCAAAAGTAAGTTATTTTGCAAGTCCCAAACTTAAACTTTTACTATTGTACTTTACTATTTGACTATTTAATCAAGATTTAAATTTAATGTCATCATGAATTTAATTTGCACAAAACAAATTTTGACAAGATTAATTATATTATTAATTATATTTTCTTGCTTTATACTTAAGTGTTTTTTTATTTCTTACAATCTTTTCACAATTTTTTGAACACAATATCCATTTGAGAAAAATTTTGCAAAAAAGATCTACAGACTTACAGCATTAAAATTTCAAACTGTAGGATAAAGAAAAATATTTCAGGCTGTCTCTTTGAATTCAATATCTTTAACTTTCTAATCATTATTTTTATGCAAAGAAATTTTTTTTTTTAATTTTTTTATTTAAACCATCAGAATTGAGATTTTTTGTATGAAATACGCTTTTGATTCTCAAAGAAAAAAGGTAATATTTTACCACAATAGGGTATAAATCTTAAACATGCTTTAGATGTCAAAATTTAACTTGTTAAAAAAACAATACTGTTTTTCGAGAACATTTTAGCGTAATATCTACATTTTGCAAACCCAAGGAGCTCCTGTCACTTATTGGCTAAATTTCTTTTTATGATGATTAAACAAAACTGCTCTGTAGAAAGATCTACTAATAGTACGAATAACACTAAACCAGTGATGGGCGAACTACGGCCCGCGGGCAAAATACGGCCCGCGAGAGGTTTCAATCTGGCCCGCGAGAGGTTTCAATCTGGCCCGCCGAGCGTTTAAAAAAAAATTAATCACCTATTAAAAAATTATGCCCAAAAAATAAATTTACATTATGTTTTAAAAAAGATATGAATTGACAATTTTAGCAAAAAAATGCGATGTTTTCATATTATATTGTGTACAAACTGTGTAGTTTTCTGAGAAACAACTTTCTTATACAATATTCCAAAAAGAAACTTAAAAAGCATGAAACAAAAACAACTAATGTAGACCAATTGTGTTGTGTCCAAACTGCGTAGTTTTCTAGGAAATATTGTACACACAAGAGAACAACAACTTTCTGATGCAATATTCCAAGAAGAAACATAAACATCATAAAACACTAACAACTAATATAGAAAACTGAACGTATAACATAACAACAAGATTATATGTGGGATCTAGAAGATTCTTGAATATTCGAGGCAACAAGAGAAGTAGCACTTTAGGCAACAATGCCTATTTAGTAAAGTTATGTGCTACATACTTTAGGAAAGGGATAGAAAAGAGATGGAACAGGTGGTGAAATTAGAAGGATAGTCGGAAATTAACTGCCGTATAATAACACAGCACAGCGACCAGTGACTATGCCTTATCGCTGAGCAAACCCACCGACAGTCAATTTTTATTTTTGTAATGAAAAAAAACCAAGATCTTCGTTGAGAATCGAACCCACAACCCCCATATTCACAAGCTAGTACACTTCCTACTAGCCTACAGGGGCACCTACAGGGCAATCAGTAAAAGTGTAAATCTCGTGACGTAAAGAATAAATTGTGAAGTTAAATTATAAAGTTGCCAACGTACAGTTTTATTTGTGTAATTAAAATAATAAAGTGTATTGTAAATACCCCCATAAATGTCAATCAAAAATAGAAAGAGAAAAATTGATTCGGAATGTCGAGTATTTCAAGAAGAGTGGACATCGAAGTACTTCTTTATGGAATATAACCAAAAACCTACTTGTCTTATCTGCCAAGAACCGGTAGCTGTACTAAAAGATTATAATCTCGCTAGGTACTTTAATTCAAAACATCTTGGGTCGAAGTATTGTAAAATAACAGATGAAGATAAGAAAGTGCATTCAGAGGAATTGAAAAGAAAAATATCTAGTCAGCAAATGTTTTTTAAAAATCAAAGAAGTGTCCAGCGATCCTCCACTTTAGCTGGTCACATTATTGCCTATAAAATAACAAAAGGTAACAAACCGTTTTCTGAAGAAGAATTTATTAAGGATGTGTTAATTAGTATTGGAAAAGTATTATGCCCAGAAAAGGTAAAAGATTTCGAATCTATAGGGCTGTCACGTAAAACGGTCACAAAAAGAATTGAAGCGATTTCTTCTAATTTAACCAATCAACTCGATGGACGTCTTAAAAAGTTTAAGTATTTTTCAGTCACTATGGACGAGAGTGTTAACAGGAGTGATACAGCCCAACTTCTAATTTTTATCAGAGGAGTCGATAAAAACTTTGTAATAACCGAAGAACTTGCTTTTTTGAGATCTTTGAAAGGAAAGACGACAGGAAAAATAATTTATGATGAATTTAGAGAGGGGATGGAATCTCTTAATGCCCCAATTTCCATATTAATTAATTTAACAACTGATGGAGCACCTAAAATGGTGGGAAAAAATACGGGGTTTGCAGGAGTTTATAAAAGTCAGAATCCTGAAAGCGAAACAATTTTTTTACATTGTATAATCCACCAAGATGTTCTTTGCAAGGCTGCCTTGGATATTAACCACGTACTTAATATTATTTTAAAATTAATTAATACCATTCGAGCCCGTGGTTTGTTACATCGACAATTTCAAGAGTTTTTATCGGAAGTTGATGCAGAATTTTCAGATATACTTTATTACACAAAGATCAGGTGGCTGAGTTGTGGACATGCCTTCTCGAGAGTTTGGACTCTTCTCGAAAAAATTAAAGTTTTTCTAAAAACCAAAACTGAAATTTGGGATGAGTGGGAAATATTGGAGGATAAGAATTAGTCCATCGGATTTCACGGATTTACTCGAGCACTATAATAAACTGAACAAGAAGTTACAGGGAAGAAATCAATTTATAGATGAAACTTGGGGCAGTTTGAGGTCTTTTAAAACTCAATTGTTTATATTTTCTAAATGTTTGGGAAAAAATGATTTGACTCATTTTCCAAGACTTAATTCTTTGAGGCTTGTAAGTAAAGAGAAGTTAAAAGTCTTTTCACAATCCTTATTAAAACTGTATTCAGAATTTGAGGCCAGATTTGCTGACTTTAAAAAAATCCAACCATGTTTCGATATTTTTTCCATGCCTTTTAATGTTAATCCTGACAAAGTTCCATCTGATCTACAATTGGAAATTATAGAATTGCAATGTAATAATCATTTAAAACAGCTATTTTTAAATACAGATAAGTTTAATTTCTATAAACCCTTACCAAAAGATGAATTTTCAAAGCTAATTAATCATGCGTAGAAAATTATCGCAATGTTTGCTTCCTCATATTTATTTGAACAGGCCTTTTCAGTAATGAAATGCAGAAAAAATAAATAAGAAACCGATTGTCTGACGAGAGTCTATTTAATTTATTAAAAGTCGCATCCTCACAGCTAGAACCAGTTTTTGAGGAAATTATGTCAAGTCAGAAACAGATCCATGCTTCCCATACATCTGGAAAATCTTAAAATCATAATAAACTGTATCTTATAAAATTTTTATGTTGTTTTAAAATATTACGTTATATAACTAATAAATATATAGCTTAAACCGAACTTTTAATTGAACAGCAACCCCATAATTTTTTAATTTAATGGCCCGCCGCAAGATTTTTTTTAATTTATTGGCCCGCCACCCAAAAAGTTCGCCCATCACTGCACTAAACAACTTTGTCGGATGTAAGTATACTTTGATGATAAGTAAAAATTTTGAAAGGCTCGGCATTTACGCAGTTAGTCTATAACTGAGTGTTTAATTCAGAAGCCATTAAACGATCGAAAGAATTTTTTTAGTATGAAGTAAGAAATTATTCTACCTATCTTTTTAAGAAATTTGTATATGAGTTTCCATTAACTCAGTTACTCCAACGTATAGTTTTTGGCGAAACTTTTAAATCTTCCTCTTTCTATTACTACAAGTATACTTCTGTGCACTCTGTGAAATTATCAATTTAGCAACGATAACGCAGTTAACAATAGAGAAATTCTAATATTCTAATATTTAATATTCGATAGTGATCTAAATTTATTTGCAATTTTTATGGTCATTTCAAATGATGTCAAATGCCGTAATTTTCTCTTAATATTTGAGAGAAGCTCCTTCTCATTTGCATTTCGACTAATCCAGTAGCAATCATTATAAAAATGTTTCACCTTTCAGTAAAAACCTGAAACTTTGCTGATAATTAACCTCTAGTATTCAAAAGTAGAGAGCAGATACAGTCACAATTAGCTAGTATTGCTTTAGATATATCTACAGTTCCAGTTTGGCCTTACACTAATATCATAGCGTAACATAAAACTATTAACTTTCCAATGCAACTAGAAAGTAACCGCTCAGGTAAACTTATTTGTTGTTTCGTTAGCTGCACAATTTCTATGTCATATGAGCCAACATATCTCAAGCTCTCAATATCCCAATACTGTTTAGCAACAGGACCAATAGATCAGAGGCAGTTTTTTCCTATTAGGAATTGGGTCTTTAAGACCCATCAGCAATTAAACTTTCGGTGTTTATGTGAGTTGTTTTTTCTCTGAAACTCTGATTCACTATGTCGCAGACATATTGTTTAGCGCAGCCTTGTGTATTTTAAAGTTATTATGAAGATGATTTTTTTAAGTTTTCAATGAAAATAATTATCAGTAAAAAAAGTAAACGAAATGATCTATTGTGTGGTTTTGCAAATTACTTACTTTTCTAAGAAATCTTATACATACAAGACAACAACAATATGCTTTTACGATATTCCAAGAAACAAGCTAAACAATGGAAAACAAAAGCAAAACACACAGCCAAACAGGCGTTTATACTGAATGATAATAACAACAACAATATGGCGTGATGTTAAATTAGAATATTTTTTCATATGAGAGAACCGTTTAAAACAACTATATAAGCACCATTTGCTGGACAAATGCAATTAATTCAAGTTAAATCATTACTGAATGAAGACAAGAAAGTTACCATTGCATTTACTTTGTGTGTAAATAAATCGTTTAATTTACTTTAAAACTCTAAAGTACTGTGTTGTTATTTTGCATAAAAGAACTCAATATAATAAAACGATTAACGTACCAATATGTATAATGATTTACTTCTACATATTTTATAAAAATGTAGTTAGATCAATTTTTCAGTAGAATTTTGATCAATCTTTCATACGGAAATTAAGAAATAACGAAGACCACAATTGTTTCCCTTTTGCTACGAATTGCAACATTGCAATTTCTTTATTTACCAAATTAATAGGTATTAAATAAAATACTTTTAGCATGCACTAAATTAGCATTATAATTAACATAGTGCTCAAGTTTTTTCATTTATAAAGTATTTTAAAGAAAATACCCTTGGCCTAAAGTACACCATTAAACAATGATTGTATACCAGAAAATTGCTCCCTGATATCAATTTTAAAGTTTTAGTTCTCTTTGCACTCGATGATATAGGAAATAAATTTATACTCTTTACAATGCGGTGAAAATTTGGAAAGAGTTTTTCCTTTACTGCATTCGATATATCACCCATTATCGTAGTTAATTAATTTTTTCTTAAACTCAAAATATATTTATAAATTTATTTTAGGTGTTCAAAAACAAATGCTTTTAACAAACATTTCACTTTCAGCATTTTTAAATATTTAAAAATAAAAAAACGAAATCATTTAACCCAAAGTTTTGTTTAACATTTGATAAACTATTGTTTATAACTTTATTTTGCAAGTGATTATATATATATATATATATATATATATATATATATATATATATATATATGTGTGTGTGTGTGAGTGCTTATTTAGAAACTTTTATTTTTCTTAATCAAAATCACAGTCTCATACATAAACAATTATGTATATATATATATATATATATATATATATATATATATATATATATATATATATATATATATATATATATATATATGTATATATATATATATATATATATATATATATATATATATATATGTATATATATATATATGCATTTGCACATAGTATAAAAGCCAGAGATTAAAACGTTAAACAGAAAACTGTTAATAAATCTTGTTAGTGGCGAAACTTTACGTTTTATGTTTATTGTGTGAATAAATCCACACACAAGTATTCTTTCTATTTTGTTTTTATATTAAATTGAAACTTTTTGTTAATCGTCTTTTATTTGTGGCATGAATACAAAATTTTGTTTAACCATCAGGTGAGAAGTAAATCAAAGAAAAATGTTGTGAATTAAACATAAAAACATTATTAAATACCCAATAACAAGCATGTCATCAATTTATTTCTAACCTTTCATAACATAGAGCAATATGTTGCTGCACCGTGGTTTTAGTCAGATAACTTTCTGTGGTATATTTTAGAGATTTTCTTAGAAGGATATTTTTGGTGCCATATTTTACATAGTTAAAAAGAATTTAACGGGTGTCCGACGGGAAGGTATACCACTTTGTTTTGCCGCCATTTTGGTAGACATTACTCTTGACAGGTCATATATGGCAGTCGAGAAGTAGAAACGTGGTAAATTTATTATGGGAAAATATTCGATAAACTAACGTGTTTTAATCGTTGAAATATTTTATCACAATCAATTCCCGATTACTGTTACGATGAGAAAGTTACGTGAAATTATAAATTATATTAATGTATGCTAATTGAGCTGGATTTCTTAATAATCTTGCTATAACTATATTTAAATTAAATGTTGAAGCAACTCAATTTCATATTTAAAAGTTTAAAGGGCATTTATTCGAAACATTTTATAATAATAAATATTATTATTGAGATATAGAACTTTGAAATGAAATAAAACAAAGGTGCATTTTTTAAATTAACATGATTCGGCAAATGTTGCCCTCCAAAAGCCAGAAACGATTGACCATTTGGTCAATCGTTTCTGGCTTGTAGGCGTAGACCACCGATTTCACATACTCTCCAGAAAGTAATCTAGTGGCCTTACATCGCATCTCAGAAGCCAATTCACGATTCCGAAACGTGAAATTATGCGGCTAACAAATTTTTCCTTCCAGAAATCAATTTTGCCAAGAGTTGTTTGACATGTTGTGGCGTCTTGTTGAAATAAAAAGTCAGTAATCATAGCTCTACAGCAGTCACCATTGCCTGTAACGCTCTGACCAGCATTGTTTTTAAATAAGTACGTACCAATTATTTCACCAGCCTATAAAACATATTAAACAGTCAGTTTTTCTATATGTAACAAAATTCGCTTATGAAAATCGAGATCAACGGCCATCTAGACTTGCGCCCAATTTGGACAATTTGGCAGTGTCGTTTAGGCGCCAGTCTATTAATGTTGAATTTCTAAACCAAACTAAACATAAATCACTTACAAGCTAATAAAATGGTTGCTAGTTAAAAAGATGCAATTTAATTTTCATTATCAAAAAATGAGTGTACCTATTTATATACGAGAGCTGCTATTTATATTTCTGGCCTGGTAACACTGACTGTTGCTAGGCACCAGCTGAGGTTCCAGTGCAACCTTCACATTGTTAAACATAACCTCAACCAAAACATTTTGTCATTTTATTGTTGTTAGTGTTAGTGATAGCAGGTTGAAAAAGTGGACTTGCGCCCAATTTGGACAATTTGGCAGTGTCGTTTAGGCGCCAGTCTATTAATGTTGAATTTCTAAACCAAACTAAACATAAATCACTTACAAGCTAATAAAATGGTTGCTAGTTAAAAAGATGCAATTTAATTTTCATTATCAAAAAATGAGTGTACCTATTTATATACGAGAGCTGCTATTTATATTTCTGGCCTGGTAACACTGACTGTTGCTAGGCACCAGCTGAGGTTCCAGTGCAACCTTCACATTGTTAAACATAACCTCAACCAAAACATTTTGTCATTTTATTGTTGTTAGTGTTAGTGATAGCAGGTTGAAAAAGTGATCTTAGGAGAAAATGCAATTAACTCGTGAACATTTTCGTGCAATAATTTTTCATAACTTTCGACGTGGCCTGACACGACAACAGTGCACAGATAAACTTAATTCCTTATATGGTAATGGAGCACCTTCTTACAGCACCATTTAAAACTGGTATAACGAATTCAATCGTGGCCGACAATCACTCCAGGACGAATCCCGTGAAGGTCGTCCAACAACGGTTGTTGTGCCAGAAAACATCGCAGCTGTGCATGAGCTGATAAAGCATGATCGTCATGTAACATATCGCGAGATTAAGGCATCTGTCGGGGTTAGTATGACAAGCATCAATAAGATCTTGCATGAATATTTGCATGTGAAAAAGGTTTCTTCACGGTGGATAACGCATAACTTGGCAAACGCACAAAAGGATGCTCGTGTTGATTAGTGCAAGAAAATGTTGCAGAAATTCGCTCAAGGTGCATCAAAAGCAGTTTATAATATCTGCACAGGTGACGAATCAAAACAAAACAGCAATCCACCGTATGGGTCTTTCAAGACGAGCAAAATCCCACCAAAGTTGTTCGTGGAAGAAGCGCATCAAAGCAAATGGTTGCCTGTTTCTTTCGCATTACCGGTCATGTGGCGACTGTGCCATTAGAGCAACGTAAGACGGTTAATTCGGCATGGTACACCACTATTTTTTTGCCAGAAGTCTTTGAGAAACTGCGGGAAAAGTCAAAGAAAAGACGCATCATTCTGCAACACGACAATGCAACCTGTCACCGATCGGCTGAAACAATGGAGTTTTTGACAGGGCAAAACATTGAATTGATGGATCATCCGCCGTACAGCCCTGACTTGGCACCTAATGACTTCTTTTTGTTTCCGAACATCAAGAAAAAAAAAACTACGTGGACAACGGTTTCCTACACCTGAAGAAGCAGTTTATGCATTCAAAACCCGTGTTTTAGAAGTACCTAAATCGGAGTGGAAAAAGTGCTTTGAAAATTGGTTTCAACGCATGCAAATGTGTTAATCTTCATGGAGAATATTTTGAAAAACAATAAAATAGATTTTGTCTTTAAATGCTTATGTTTTCATCCTTAGGCCACAAATATAAAAAGCAGCTCTCGTAGTATACAATCTTGTTTAATCAGGCTTTAATTGGGGCAGAAGCTGCACAACAGCTTCGTGGACCTAATTGATAGTCTCAGATTTGAACTCAATGGCAACATGCTGGCGTTCGATGCAGTGGATCACTCGATCTTGGTAGAAAAACTACGAAATTTATTTAATTTCTCTAGCTCGGCCTGCAACAATCTTATATCCTCCTACCTTGATTACCGATCACAGGTAGTATGTGTTAACGATGGGAAATGTGATCCTCTTGGAGTTAATAGAGGAATAGCATCTGACTCTATTTTGAGACCGCTTCTTTTCTGTCTGTACATAAATGACTTGTCTAACGTTGCTATTAGCAGAAAAATGCATATATATGCTGATGATGTCCAGGTTTATAATTGGAGTACCAGAAATTATGTTTTCATCTGGGTGGGAAGAATAAACAACGATTTGAACATGATCAACTGCTTGGGAATGAATAATGGCTTTTATATCATCGCTTCAAAGTCGAAATGTATTCTCCTCTCGAAATCTAGGAAAATTTACATATTCATGTGCAAATTGGTGGTAATATTATTGAGGTTGTGATCTCTGCGTCTCATTCAGGTGTAATTTTTAATGGTAGACTAAAGTGGATTGACCATATCAATACTGTTGTTGGCAGAGTTTACGGACAGCTTTGCACTTTATGGGTGATAAAGGATTCCATCCCGACTGTCATCTGCAAGGTATTGACAAAGACTTACCTGATCCTTTCACTCCTTTATGGAAATTTATGCTAATTGTGACAGTACGAACCGACAAAAATTGGTAGTGGTATGCAACAATATTGCTCGCTATATATTTCAGAAGGACTACCCTACTCTAAACTTGTTTTTGAAAAGACAATCGAAGATGTCCTGAAATACAGGTGCCTAATTTTCTTGCACAGGATCATTGTTTCCCAACAACCGAAGTACTTATAACATACAATTCACCTACTTCAACGTAGCAGAAATCTAATCCAGAGGAAATACAAGAGTCTGCTATCTCAACGACAGTTTTTCATTTACACAACCAGTCTTTGGTACTCTTTACCATACAATATTCAGAAACATGACAACGCTTGTTTGCTTGTTTAAAAAGGAGCTATTAAAATTATTTTACTAAACAATCTTGTTTATTTGATTATTATTTAATTTTTATCTTGGTCGCTGTATTAACCATGGAAATATAATATTTATTATCGTGTTGCCGCCATAGGATTTTGTTTCATTGGAGTTGTATATGTTTTCTTTATGTTATAATTAGCATTTAAATTTGTACCTGTTTTGCTAGGTGAATAAAAAATAAATAACTAAAAAAAAGTCATCAACATTTCAGCGATGAGGTTCACTTTTGGCTAAACGACTTCGGTTTAAAAAAAAGTAATACTAATCAACAAGAGGCTTTATTGCATCCAATAAGAATGTATTTCTTGAAAAAATTAAGTTTGCATTACAGTACATAAAGATCTTTGCTACATCCTGATTAATTATTTTTTCTTCGAAAATTTAGATGACATTTATTGGGGCGAGATGTGGTTTTAGCAAAATGGCGAGTACCTATCAATCAGCGACCGCAAGAAGTTGATCTCGAGAAATGAACCTGTCAATTGCTTTCCAAGTAGTATGAGACTTAAGACCTCTTGTTTATTTTCTGTGCGACAATGCCAAGTCACTGGTTTCGGCTGATAAACTAGCAGCAAAACAACCATCCAACAACTGCGCATATAAAACACTTTCAATAATATTGACAAGAGAGAATGATGCCAGATCCGTCAACTTAGTTTCTTTCCTTGTGAGATACATTGTGCAATTTGTTAATATATTTTAAAAACTGTCATTTAATCGGTAATCTTAATAAGTTGAATATGTTTTTTTTTTGTATAAAGAAAAGTAGCACCTCAGGCAACAATACCTCTTTGGTCAAGCAACGTGCTACATTCTTTCGGAAAGGGATAGAGAAAAGATGAGACAGGTGGTGAAAGCAGAAGGACAGCGCAGTGACCGGTGACCATGCCTTCATCACTGAGCGGCCCCACCGACAGTAAATTTATATTTGTAGTGAAAAAACCAAGGCCTTTGTTGGGAATGAACCTACAACCCCCCGTCTTATAAGCTAGTACACTACCTATTAGCCTACAGGGCACCTACAAACTATAAAGCTATAAAAAAAACTACTTACAAAACTATAAAGCTACAAAAAAACCGTAAATTTATAAATATGTTTTAATTCAATCGAACGCCTAGAATATTCAGAAAATTAGATTTTATATGTTTTGGTGACATTTCATTGTAATTCATTGAAAACAAATTAAAAAGATAATGCTAGCATACTTGTAAATCGGCCAAACTGTCTCTTATTTCAGGGGAAATATAGATATAGAAAATAAAGTAAGTAATCAAAAAATATATAAAATATATATTTTGGTAATTTAATACCTAAACAATATTTTTTTAAATTTTAATCTCAATTTAATTTAATTTTATTTTTGAACACAAATCAAATGCGTTTGGATTTAAAATGAACAGCTCTTGAGTATAAATATTTTCTGAAAATTCTTTTCTTTATGATGCGTTTATTTATTTTAACTATTTTGAAATTTGTTCTTTTTCAATTTGCGGTTAACTTAAAATTCAGATTAATTGATCGAGGTTTGGAATCTATAATTATTTAAAGCAATTTTTGTTCTTCAAACAAAAGAATTACAAAACATGCACTCGTAAATTTTTCAAAACTAAAATTAATTTTTCTAAAACTGTTCATTTTTTATAATTTCAATCACGAGATAATTAAAACCTTCGGCACATTTTTGAGATTGAATATTTTTCACTTAAATTGGCGCACCTTCCCTTGTATTGCTTTAATTATTGTTGTTGGTTTATGTAAACTAAGTTTTAATATCTATTTAAGTTTTCTTTTTTATTTTGATATAATTAAAAATTTCGTTGTCTTTACCTTAATTTTATAGCGATTTCGCGACATTTAACACATGGCACTTGTTTATTTATTAACAGCATTTCCACAGGTGTTGGCATATTTAGCGAATCATATGATGAATCTGTTTCACTTGTAGTAAAATTCATATCTTCTACAGGTTTTAAATGGACTCCTAATTTTTTTGTATTTGTTTCAGATTTTGTGATATTTCCTCCTAAGCCTCGTTTGCTGAAATAACCCAAATGGTCTTCAACATTAGACTGGGCATTGAATAAAATTCGTTCATATTCAGCCACATCACATTCACTCAAAGAAACTTTCTGCTCAAAGACCCGTGGCTTTAAGGTCGTTCTTTTAAGCAGTTCCATTTTTTTGTGACGCAATTCAATGGAAAATATAAGGCGAACACGCACAAAGCGTTTTGAACGCGCTTGGGATTCTTTTAAATTTGCTCGTTTTATTTGACGACGATTTTGTTTTAACTCTAGTTTTTGTAAACGCGATAAAGATTTTGTACTTAAATTAATGGGAGAAGTATTGTAATCGTTTAATGCTTGTAAATCGCATTTAGAACGATGTTTTCTCCATGGTACTAAATCGAACTGGCCAAAACGTTTTTTACAATTTTCACCCAACGATGACCAGGGATGGAAATTTTCCTTAGTCCCGTTATAACACAAAATCCAATCGGAGGAGGAACCTACTGACGTTAATGTTGATGTAGAAAAAGGCGAGATTTTTTTATTATCTTTCTTGCAGGCCAATGGCGAATTAACTAATTTATTTTTACAACTGACTTGCGACTTTTGGTATAATTTATAACGCGGCACTAATTTCTTTTCTAGCATGCGTGTATCTAAACCATATTCGGTACGTAATAATTCTATTTCTTTAGATGAAGCTGCATAGTGTGCTCCATGCCACAATGTTATCGGAACTGTTGATACATTCGTTGCTGTTGTATTTGTGGAGAGAAAACTCTCACGGCGAGACATAATCTAATTAAAAACAAATTTGTTATTCGTAACTATAATTTAACTTTTACGTTTTTTTTTATTTTTTTATTAAGGGTCTTGTGTAACTTTGTATTTTGTTTTCATATTAATAATTTTCATTCTAAACTCATTATTAGTTTCCGGTCTATGAATTTTTGGTTTCCGTTTTATTTAACTCTGCGTGTTACATACGAATAAATATTTGTTTTTTTTTTTTTTAAGTTATTCGATCTTTTCGTATTGTGACCGTTCGCGCACTTGTTTATATGCTTGCCGAGCAAACAGACGGGACGTCTGTTCACTGTAACGTGTTTTCCGAAAATGATGACAAATACTTTTGAAAAGGTATGCAAAACCCAATCTGCTATATTTAACAAAACCCTAAATTGTTGTTTTTTTGTTTTCTTGAATAGTAAATTTTTTTTCTTTTTTTATTTCAATATTTTTGCTCTTTGACTTGTTACCTCTGTTAATTAGATGATGTTTTTGTAATTTTATTTAAATATTCACTTATAAATTCAGTCGTCCCTCATTCTCTAGTTTATTTGTTTTGGTGGTTGTTTCTTTTTTTACAACTTTAGGAAATATTTCTCTTTCCTTTGATCAAGAGACAAAGGGAGAGTGTTTAGTTTTTTTTTAACCCATATTTAATGATTTTACAATCTATTATGCCTCCCTCCCTCTTTGAGTTGGAAATAATAAAAATTGCAACTTGTCTTAATTTAAATTCTATGGAAATGTAAATGTTGATCAAGCAAGATGTAGCAAAAGTTTAAAAAGAATAGAAAGAAGAGCTGCTAACATGGTGATGCTGAAATAACAATATATTTTTATCAAGTGGGACAAACAATATTTAGCTTTTGGTAAACAAATTGGAATTGAAAAGCAAGCAGCCAAAGATCGTAATATGGCAAAGACAATTTAAAACAATGTCGTCATCCATTTATTTGCGTTTGGCATATACGAACTGTGCCTGAAAAATCAGGCCCGAAATGTTTTGTAAAATGCCCGATTTCACCTGATCTAAATTTGAGCTAAAAATATTCACATTAAATTAACACAATAAAATGGTAAATTTAAAATTTCTTAATTTATATTTGACTTTTTTTATAGTTTTTTAAACGATCTTTTTTATCTTTAATAAATATCTTTTTTCTTTTTTAAGATCTTTTTTATATATTTTTTCTTCTCGATTTTTCGCTTTCCTTTGAAAAGCTTCTTCAGGAAAAAATTTTTATATTTTTTAAAACAAAAAAATTATTAACAAATTGAAAAAAAAATGTTTCAAAACATTTGACAAAAACATATAAAAATGTTTTGAAACATTTTTTTTCAATTTGTTAATAATTTTTTTTGTTTGTTTTTGTTTTTGTTTGTTTTTTCCTGAAGAAGCTTTCCAAAGGAAAGCGAAATATCGAGAAGAAAAAATATATAAAAAAAATCTCAAAAAAGAAGAAAGATATTTACTTATATTTGACTTTTAAATCTTTAGTTTTAGTTAATTAATTAACTTTGAATTAATTTTATTTATAAATCAAATTTAAACTATTAAATATTATATTAACCATTGCGTTTAATTTGATTAATTAATTAAAATAAAAGATTTTTTGGATTCACTACAAGCTATAAAACTAAATTTACCATTTTTTAATTTAAATAAATTAATTGATTAAATATTAATTAAATTTTTTAATAATTTATTATTAAATTAATCATTAATTGGTTTATTTAATTACTAAAACTAAATATATCTAAAGAATTGAATATAAACCAAGAAATTCTAAATTTAATTGGTTAATTAATTAAAACTAAAGATTTACTAATCAAAGGTAAATAAAACAATTCTAAACTTGCAATTTCGTTAAGTTATTTACGAAATTAGATCCAAATGTTTTTAATTTAAAAATAATTTCTAAATAATTGCTCAATTTAAAAGTCGTTTGAGAACTTAACATTTACTTATTTTACAATAATACCTGGGATTTACCCAACATTTACAGTAAAACATTTTTAAATATCTTTTTCTAAACTTAAGAAAACTTTTTATTAAAATTAATTTTCGACAGCTTATTAAACATTAAGTAAAGTAGTTTCTGAACAGTTTTGTTTCTTGTCGAAAACTAAATCCTTAGAATGAAAGACTTTTATTCAAATATTGAAAACAATAATATTGTTGACAATAAATGAGAAAATTTTATTTCCAATTATTTGCCGACATTTCGATTGACATCATTAATCACCATAGAAGATATAAAAACGTTCTGCATCTGAAAAGTATTATTTCTTTTCAGATCAAAATTTCAATTTGTTCATTGATTCTTGTTTTATTAATTATAAATCTGTTTTAATGAATTTCTTTATAAGAAAATTTTATGGTTAAATAAAAATATATAATATATAATCAATTACACATTTAATCTAATTTCAAGCCAAAACAAAAAATATTTATTATAATTGTTAAAACTTTTTTCTGATACATTAGAGTAAACCAACTCTAATAAACAACAAATTTCCTATTGTTTTTTTGGTTTTGCAGCCATATTTATCTCAATTAGTATACGAAACTTGAACCTTTAGGAGGCGCCATATACCTTACATTTTTGACAGCCACAAAATCGTCTTCAATGGTTAAAAACCGTGATATTTTTCCAAAGATAATATTATACTTTCGTCTATCATTTTATTAAATGTTAAAAATATTTTAATAATATCAGTACAATTTTAATTTAATTGGGAATTGCTTTTTCAAGTTGGTACGTTCTGATCTGTTTTATCACATACCTACATTTGGGTATTGTTTTTATATCTTGTTTTTCCAAAACTTCAGTTTCAACTAAAAATTACTTTTTATAATATTTTCTGTTTGCAAAATATTTAAACACGGCTCGGTTTTTGTATTTTAAGTGAGAAATTTTTCACATGAAAATATTATTTTCATCACGTTTTGCTCAAAAAATTGATAACAAACTCTAAATCACCCTGAGTTTAAAAGGATGACTGTAACATGTATCAATGCTTTTACTTAATTTACAGAAACAAGAGGCAGATAACAAAGACTTATGGTACAGTTTAAACTATGGGGTATTAAAAATATTTAGAAAAATTGTTTCACTAAATATGTAACTCTCATGAAATTGCAATAAAGATAAAAACATATTTGCAAAATAAGTTTCAAACAAAAACACACTATGGAAAATACATTCTCGCGTCTCACAAATATTTTAAATATTTTTCCATATTCAAAATTTTTCTACAATCTTAAAGCAGTGGAACAAAAAATATTTGTTCATTTTTTAAGACTCACAACTGAGTATCGCAGAATTAAACTCATTTTTTCTCACGTTTAATATTTAGGTTTTATTTTTATGGTTTTTGTACAGTTTAGACCGAAATGTTTTTTCGGATTAAACAATTGGCTATTAGAAAATTGGTGAACCAAAAAACATACTTTTCTATATTTTTCTCAAATTTTAAATGAGGGTATAATTAAGTTTTATACTCCGATTGCTTCATTAAGCTTAATTAAGCACAGCCAGTGTTAAGCATATAAAATTGATTTATAATAATTGCTGACATCCCTAAGAAGTCATTGCCCTAATACAATATATACAGTGGTAACGAAATATTTTGTCAATAAATGAAACATTTAATTGAAAGCAAAAATAATTTTCTATTGTCGAGATTATAACTCAGGGCACAAGATGGCTGTTATAATTAAAGAAATTTATTTTCGGTGTTATTTATCTTTTTAGAATTTAAGTCAGCATTTGAATTTTCAATGGGCACTGCAGTTTCAGTACTGACAGGCGAGAACTCAGTTGTAGCTATTAATATTTTAGATAAAAGCTATTCTTTTGTATTTATGAAATATATTGTCTTTTTAAGTATCATACTTAAAAACTAAAAAACTTATTGGACAATTTGTAATGATGCAATATTTTTCATCATTCTACACTCGTTTGATAATCACAATTACCTTTTCATAAAATTCGGTTTAATAAAAAATAAAGGAGCCTTATTTGCGCACTCTCTCTCTCTCTCTCTCTCTCTTTGTTCATGATGGCTAATATTCACTAGTAAAAAAATGTTTAATAATAATATTTAATAGAAAAACTACAATGCGTTTCAGTTGGTTGCACACGCGCCATTAACACGATCATTCACATAACTTTTATTGTTTGAAATTTTTCATTATTACGAGCATTTACAATTATTACCACACTTACAGAACTCTACGTTCTAAGCCATCGAATTCATAAAAGTAGCAAAAAATAAACTTAACATCACGATTACTAATATTAAATGTAATTATAAGTTGAAAATTTATTGTTGGCCAGCTGGCCGAAGTTACTGACTTCTGTTTATTGCTAAAAGGTCATGTACCTATACTTGAGTGGTTACCAAAAGCTAAAAAAATATTATTTATTTTAATAATAATTATATTTATATATATAAAATTATAATTATATTTTGTGGTTCTTCAGATTTAATTTAGATTTTTTTTTAATACATAAAAATATAATACAGATAATCATATCTCAAGCTTAGTTGAGAGCAGGTGGAAGTGTTTTTCAAATCTCTTTATGATAGTTGAGGTTTAAGTTATACCTTACTACCATTTTCGGTCAGCTTTACAAGTATTTAATTAGGTTTTTCTCGTTTATGTGGAAAGTTGCTATCATTAAGGATCGGACGTACTTGTCCCCAAGGACGATTTTGAGCAAATTGCCTAAATGCTTATTTCAAAGATTTGACTAAGTAGAAAGTACATTGGTTCAAAGTGGAACACTCATATTTATAATTCGATTGTAATGTTGTAGCATAATTAAATTTTTATTCTTGTTAAACTATAATCTAAACTTTTTTTAACTTTGAGTTTATTTAATCAACTTGGCTTAAGACACAAGATTCTTGAATTTTCTATGCAAAATTTGGGGTAAAATTCACTGATGAGCTGTATGAACAGTAGTGAAATGGCCATATGGGTATGCTTTTCCCGCAGTAATACATTTCAATTAAATTTTTTCAATAATAAATATTTTATGATATTATCATAAATCATCATTTTTAAGGAATCTAGCACAAATTAACGTGGATTAAATTAAAATGTTTATACACATATAAAAAATTAAATTTTTTAAATATTGCGTACAATTAAAAACGAAAACAATAGTACAGTGATCTCGCAGAAGCGTGAACTAATTTTTACCGAAGATTGCATTTTTTCTATAACATATTTTAGTCTCTTTTTATCTTTTATTTAATTTAAAATAAAGTACGTTATTTTTCACCTATGAGACATGTTTTGATTCTACTTTTTGTAAGTTCCTCCCATATTTTAATTTATATACTATGCTACTATGGGTTGCAAAGGGTTTTTAAGATACTAATTTCTAAATTATTACAGATATCTTTCCATTTTTGGAAGCTCCGAAGAATGCAGTGTTTTCCGTTTTCCAGGACCCGAAAATGTATTATTAACACATTTCGAAATTGCATCTTTTTTTGTTTTTTATTGAACAAATCGTCGATTTGACAACATTATACTTTTTCGACAAACCAGTTACAGGTTAAACTTTCCATAAAAGCTCTACAATATCTGACTTTTCTTGAAGAGTTAATACTTTTGGTTTTTTATTAGTCATATTTTCAATAAAAATATTTTTAGAGATCACTTGTTTATATTATTTATATGCATAGTCAGCACAGAGAGATGCTTCCAGTAGAACTGCCGCTGTAATAGCAAAACTACTTATACTGCAACAGAAGTTGTTTACAACAAACAAACTACGAGATTCTTCTGCGGGGAATCCCAAAATGTTTAAATAAGCTTACAAAATTGAATTTTAACGTTCGATAAAAAGTTCACGTTTTAGAGCCTTCAGCCTTTGTTCACGTTTTAGAGTAGTCAATGTAAGAAAAAAAATCTTCATGTTTTTGGATGCTCATGTTACTGGGTGTTCACGTTTCTGCGAGTTCACTGTATATTTATAAAATCAAAAAGGTAAAAGTGACGAAAAGCTCGTAAACCATCAAAAAATTATATATTTTTTATCTTACAGGGACCTTTTAATTCCAGTATTTCTATTTAGTTTTAAAAAATTCCCTCTAATTTTGTATCTGAAATATATGTATTTATATGTTTTTTAGATATTCAGACCAATCACAAATATTCCCTAGGAATTTCTTTCTCACTGAATTTACTTTTCTCGAGAAAAAATTCCTCCAATCACAAATTCCGCGGGATTAAAAATAATTAAAATGTGGCATCATTGAATTTTATAACCAACTGTTTTGTTTATTTACATTTATTTTTCCTTTTTTTGTTTGTAACTTAAGATTTTTTATTTATTTACAACGTTTATCGGAGAATTTTATTTTAATTAACGAAAAATATAAAAAGAAAAATATAAAAGAATTCTTTCTTTTCCAAAACTTTTGGAGTGCCTCTTTGTTGCCTTTAAAAAACCCGCACGCTGTATCTGCGTTGACTTTAATCAGGGTAAGCAAATGCTACATTTGCTGTTTATTTGTGTTTTTTGACCTAATAATAAAAATTATAAAACCAAAAAAAATTTAAAAACCAAACACTACTTACATTTTTGTGCAAACTCCCTTCTATATAGCATAGAAATAATATTTTCTCCCTTTTTTTCATTTATGATACCTACTTTTTTTCCCGCCGAATTTTTTTCTCTTCCCACAGTTGAAAAAAAGGGAAAATATTTATTCATATTAGGAGAAAAGGGAAAAGGGAGAAAGCTCACGCGGGATTTTTATTCATGATTGGGCTGATTATGTTTTCTTACAGATTATATGATAAGTTTTGCACTTTGATATAAGCAAATGACATTTAACGAAACTTGACGAAATGTTTTGTTCAGTGCATTATAGTCTACAGATATATTTTATATGGATTTATACAATTGCTCAAGCTAGCTTATGTATATTATGATCATGCCTTAAATGTGAAAACATTAAGTTGATTAATTTAATTCATCATAATATTTTATGTTTCTCGATTTTTTTTAAATAGTTACGCGTACCACATTCATTAAGTCACTTCAACTGAATTCCAATTTAATGCACAACCAATAAAACGCGTTTAACAACAAAAGTATTTGCCATAACTAATTTCTTTTCTCTTACGCTTTAAGATATACATTCTTTCCTTTTGGTTTTTTTGCAGTTTGAATTTCTTTCTTTTTTATAATACTTATAGTTGCTGATCACTTCTTAAATTATCTTTTTAATATACGATTACTTATAAAACTATTTTGGAATTTAATAATATTACTAAAGCACTTTATTTTTGTCTGAAAAATCTGGCTTCTATATTTTGCTGCTTGCTCAAACCAGCCCACAGTGGTTTGAAAACGTTTCTTTTTTCAATAATTCGGTAGCTCGTGACCTCATAAGATATCTTAAAGCTATCTTAATACAGAGGCCAAGCAGAGGTATATCTGAGTCAACTTACGGACGATAAGCTCTGTAGGATAAAGGTAGATGGGTATGCCCCCAAAGGAATTGCCGTATTTTTAGGAATTGTCATAAAAAGTTTATTTATTACTCATATATTTAAAGTTTTTGAAATTAAGTAGACTTTAAGCATATCTGCAAAAAAAGTGGTTACCTCTTTTAGTTTGGAAAAAATCAGGCTAGAAAAATTTTGTTTTAATTTTGCCGATCTTAACTTGGTATTTTTGACATGGTTTACTTATTTATATTCGGATACATTGGTGCTAGTAAATTTTTTTAGACTATTTTAAGTCAAAAATTATAACGGTTCACCCTCCAGCTCTAATCAAACATAGTTAATTTTGAAACAAAATTTATGATTTACCTCAAAATTCCTCGTAGTGCAAAGCGCCGATTCAAAAATTTATAAACAGATTATTAAAGCTCCATCTCCAAAGGGATTTAAAAGCCCCGCAGCTAACAAAGTCAGAGTAACCAGTTTTATAAAATAAAACAATTTTTTGGAACATTTTTTCCCCATTTAAGAAGTTTATGTGTTAAAATTAAAAAAAATAAAATTTCATTTCACCGTTTCATTAAAAGCTCATTTGCATATAATGATTAAAAATTTTGCAAGAATATCTCGATTTGTTTACATTTTGTGGCAATTCCAGTTCTACATTTTATTTTCTAGACAATCAGTTTAAGGTGAAATTTACAGTTTTAGAGGAAACTTACATATAAAAAATGCGAAACGAAAAAAATTATAATAAATTGTTAATCCAGAAGTCATAAGCTTTCCTTTGATGTCAATCACTCATGTGAAGAGCATATACTTAAAATGTAGGAGCCTGGCTAACCTCGCCTTCTAATGAAGTTTTTCTTCTTTTTTGGGTAAAAATAAAAAATGTGTAAAAATTCATGTGGCTTATGAGCTATCGAATTATTTCCAAAACAGAACATTTTCAACCACTGTGCAGCCCGTAAGACAAACCATTTTTTAAGTACAAAAACTTCATTTGCAACATATAGCGCTTTACAAATTCCCAACCATTTCTTTTGGGATCAGCCCGAATGTGCATACATAAGAAAAAGGTGCCTCAAATTATGAACATTAGTTGAAGCGCTGTCAAAATAAAAATAGATTCTACCTAATGACTTCTTTATTATGATGATTTCATAGAAGATATTTATGACAAAACACTGTTAACATCCAATTCTCTTTGACTAGTAAAATATAATGGTTAGCATTATGTTAAATTATCTTTTTAATTACCATTATTTTTAATAATACATATATAAAACTGTGCCTAAAAAATAATAACTACAAACTCGCTGACTATAGATTTCTTTATTAAAAGTGTTAATATTAAAATTACATCAATGACAAAAGTCATTCAATAGAACTTACTCAAGTTCATTGACGACATGTGACATCTTGACACTAACAATTACCTTGTAAACAATAGCTAATTATACACCAAATTGGACAAAAACGAGAAAAACAATAAAAACTGTATTCATACAAATAAATCACAAAGGAAATATAAAACAATAAAAGATTTTCTTAATAACTCAAAATTACTGATGCGAAAAATGCGAAAAAAATGTGACAATAAGTTTCATTTTAAAGAAAATTTTAACAATTTTGAAAATGAAATATTTGGTTGATCAGTAAAATATTATTAATTTTCGACCGTGAATATTTTTTGTCAATAATCAAAAAAAAATATGAGGTTTAACTCACCCAGAAAAACAACGACCTTTGAGATAGATATTTGAAGTAGATTTTAGTGTAAAATAATTTTTATTATTATTAACTATTGTCAGTATTATTTACATCTGAAATCAGCCAGGTGTAGAAAAGTTGTCAAATTTAATTACCCAGAATTTTCAACCCGCTTATATGCTGGTTCTTTATTTTTTTTTTTTTTTAATTTTCCATACTTGTGGTTTTGTCTGCTGATTCTCAATGCAAAATTCAAATTAACCTTGACAAACCAGCAGAAATATTTGAAATAAAATAAAGTTTTTGTTATTTTATATTCATTTAATTCAACATTTGGTGTTACATAATAAAAGTACTCGTAACGAGTTTCTCCAATGTAATTGAAACTACGTAAATGGCAGCGTAAATGGTCTTGTGGAATAAGCTCTTAAGTCAACTGAATCTTAAATGGAAACAAAGGCAAATCCTTGTGTAAAATTGTGGCCAAGGTTGTTCTTTGAAGACTAAGCTCCTGAGCACGGCGTACACTGGGGATTTTTGTATGGAGGTGAGGAAAAAAATATATTTGTCAAAAAATGTAGTGATTTCATCACAAATTTAGTTTTATTTATATAGTAATACACAAAAGTAATCAAAATGAAGAAAGTTAGAGAAATGTCGATCGCTACCTGCAATGTAAAAAGCCATAACTAACAAAAAAATTTAAATGATTTTTTTTAATTTTTAATTTATTATTCTAAAAGATCCTTAACTTCGTCGCTTATAAAACTATGCTTTTTCTGGCTAAATAAAGGCGTCAAATGTGAGATCATGGAATCATTCGGTACATAATATCTTCGTTCGTGACAATTCGACTGCATTTTCTGGGGTGTCTAAGGCGATATTTTTTATAGTCTTATAGGCCTAAAATACATTTTTCAATTATATCTTTTCCGTGAATCAGAATTTTGTGATGGGTAGGTGGCATATTGTACCACTCGTACAGTGCAACAAACACTTTTGCCATCTCCAAACAAAAATCACCAAATTTTTTTGGATCTACTACCTCGGTGATTGTTATAGCTTCGAGAATTATTGAAAACCTCTTGATTATGTTTTCATCTAGATACGTTATTTCGGAAATCAAAACAGGATTAGCAAAGAATATTCGTGACGTATTTCCTGAATTTGAGGTACCAGAGCCTTACTTAACAGTATCAACCTGTATTCTATTTTCTCTTTAAGTTCACGCTTTATCAAACATTTTCGGGCTTCTTTTATCGGATGAGTATTTGAGTCGCTTTTCCCACGTTTAAATTCAATATTATAAGCTATATCATGCAAAAGACACTCAAAGACATGCATATCTCGAGCAAATTTTTTAAATTCATACCTTTACTTAATTATGAATAGAAGCGAAACGCGTTCATCGATTTTCATGAGTTATGTCTCATTTTGTTCATAGGTTATACGACTTTACGTGAAAGTAATAGGACTTGACACTGTTTTTGGATTTTTCATGAATTAAAAAAAAAAATTAACTTTTTAGGCAAAAAATATTTTTTTTTTCTTCATACATTTATTTATAACTTCGAAACTGTTGCTTATGTAGCGAAACGTTCTATAAAGAGATGAAAGTACTTGTAATTCTTGATTTTTCTAAAACACATATGAGACAATGTATTAGTAGTGATTTCCAACTGTGGGAAAGTATGGCTAAAATTGCAGGTCCAAATGTTTGAAGAAAAAAGGGATTTTTTTTATATGTTCATAAAAATAAACAAACAAAAAAACTTAAGTCTCTGCAGAGTTTATTTTTTCAATTTTAGTATACTGAAATATCCTACTTTAAATGGAAAATAAAAAGAAAAACGTTAGCTCACATAATAAAATAATATTCGTTTTGAAATTCTTAGGTTTAAGTTAAGTTGGTTCAGTAAAACGTACAAGTACTGAGCTTGAGACGGCTGTAAAAATAACTAGCAGTCAGATCGGAGTAATTCTTTTGGATTTGATTGTACCATTTTGTCTAAAATTTCAAAATATCATTGCATATTGCATGAAGAGTATGTTGACAATTTGACTTTTTTCCGCGAAATCCCCAGTGTGCGACGTCAAATTGATGGATTGTTTTAAACACTTTCTTCAGCAGCAGTAATGCTTTCAGCCGATCTTGCAATATTGTGGTCCATGCTTGGGCCTATCACCTACAGATGATAAATAGTGCGTTTTGTTTCATGTAACTTTCTCATCATCACAGTAATCGATGATTGATTTTGATAAAATGTTTTAACGATTAAAACAAGTGGTTTATTGAATATTTTTCCATAATAAATTTACCATGTGTCTACTTCACAACTGCCAAATATGATCTGTCAAGACAAATGGCAACATAAAGTAGTATATCTTTCCGGCGGACACCCTGTATATCAGAAGTAATTACATAATACTATGAGCTTTACATAAAAGTTTATTTTTATGCTCATTTTACTTAGAAAACTAAAAATTTGACAGCTTATTTTTATAATTACAGAAGTCACAGTTCTATTGTATTGTAAGAACCGGAACATTTATTTAATTAACAGTAAATTTTAAAACAAAAGATGATTCGAATAGTTGAATACGTCTTTAAAATATTTTTAAAATCTTATTAAACAAAATAATATTTCGCTTTATCGTTTTATCCTAAGTATCGAAACAATTTTTGTTTAATTTTCTCCAACTTTTTGCTGCTTAACGCTAATAGAGCCATATTGTATTTCGGTAACATACCATAAAAATAAAAATATAACAAATTTCAATACAACACATGTAACTAGTGTTGCACAGTGTTTTAAAAACTTTTTTTTTAATAATACCGAATCATGAATCACTATAGATATCCTAATGACCAGTTTAACGTTACGGTTTCATAGGTAAATGACATCTAAAAAATTTTAAAATCTTCCCTTTTTCAGTTTTACACATTTTTCATTTTTACATAGCTCTTTAAACTTAAGTATACGCTCTTCATACAAGTAGATGGCAACCTTATGACTTCTAAATTAACAATTTATGAACGCTCTTTTATGCGTCGCATTTTTTGATGTCATTTACCTAAAAAACTGTAACTTTCACGTTAGAGTGGTTGTTTGAAAAATAAAATATAGAACCTAAATTGCCACAAAATCTAAACGGATTGAGATATTAATAGAGCCTTTAATTTTAATTTTTTTATTTTAACACATAAATTCCTTAAACGGGGAAAAATGTTCCAAAGAATTGTTTTTTTTTTTAGAAAACTGGTCACCCTGGCCTTGTTAACTACTGGACTGTCAAATCCTTTCTGGAGTAGCCGATATATGGAGCTTTAACAATCTGTTTACTGTTTTTCAATCGGTGCTTTGCACTCCAAGGAATTTTTATGTAATTTATAAATTTTGTTTCAAAATTGGCTATGTTTGGATAGGGCTAAAGTGTGAACCGTTACAATTTTTGACGCAATTTTTCTTTTAATCGCATTTGCTATAGGTTGCCTTTAAAATAATTCAAAAAAATTTACAAGTACCGAAGTAAGTTTCAATTATGTAAGGTAAAAAAAACCATACCACCTTTTTGGGGAAAATCCTAAAAAGAGCGGCAGTTTTTACATTTTTCTAATTAAGAGGCATCCAACTTTTTAATGAAACATGCTATTAGAACCAAAATTACTACTGTTCTATATTATAAATTTGATCAATAATACAGCCAATAGAATAATAATCCGAACATAAATATGTACAGCATGTTAAAATTACTAAGTTAAGATCGGCCAAAAATTAAAAAAAAAACTTTCTAGCCCGATTTTCTCTCAAAATAAAAGAGGTAACCTAACATGTAAGCATATTTATTGTAGATATTTTAAAAGTCCACTTAGGTTCAAAAACTCTTAACATTTAAACTTTTTATGACATTTCCAAATATGTTAGGCTTGAGGTACCCAACTTTGGGGGCATACCCAGAAGCCCCCTTTATCTTAGGGGGCCGATCGTCCGTAACTTTACTCAGTATCTCTGCTTAGTCTGTGTGAAATGTCATTAGGATATCTTAAGTGGTTCATAAGCAATCGAATTATTAAAAAAAAAAGTTTTCAAACCACTGTGTGTTGTCCAATGGTAACTCTGTGTTTCATCGAAGTACGGGCTGCTTGTCGCGCTTTCATTTCGTTAAGAAAACCAATAAAATGGAAATCATTTTTGTTGTCATTGTTGTATGCATATTTGTTTACTTTCTTTCTTAATTTTTTAATTTTCTTTTTATCTTTTTTGATAGCGCCACAAAGGATAACTAAGAATCCATAAAAAAGATTCTGTATGAAAATATCTTCAGTTTAAGCCTTAGGCAGTATGTACAATTCGTCTAGCCAGTTAAACAAAATACGTTCGCGCACGTAAATGCTGTAGCAATAAATAGTGATATAAAATGCCGTGAAGCATTCATATTTTAAAACTAATTTTTAGTTGCTTAATTTTGTACAACCTTAAGTTTGTGTAATTAACATACTTTTATTTATTGCTATTATCTTTTCTCAGTGTTAATAAATTTTCTTAAGCCAGCACATTGAGTAAGCTAGAAGTGTTATACTTGACATTGTAATAGATGATTTAACATTATATTAAATTACGATATCCTGACTACTCTTAATCAGATTTTGGAGTTTACAACTAGTTTCAAAAATAATTATCTGTATAGTTTTGCAGCTTTCTAAATGAATGTGTTCAATGCGTTGGTTAAATATAACAAATTACAGTATTTAATATACAAATATAATGAAGGTTAATAAAAAAAGATTTTTGTATATCAAATTTACATTAGGCAAAGATTATTGTTATTTAAATAGAATAAATAATTAAATTATACCTGAATTCATAAAAGTCGAATACTTCGGAATACATCCTGATAAACGTTTGATGTGTAAAAGCCATATAGAAGAAAAATTAAACCAGATGAAATTAAAAGCAATGCAAAAGAAGTGCCAGATTGGTAGCAATTTTACTCTTAGACAAGACTGCAAACTTCTTCTTTATAATGCGATGCTTAAGTCAATATGATGGAATGGAGTACAGTTATGGGGCTCTGTCTCCTTATCAAATGTAGAAAAAATTCAAAGGCGGCAAAACAAAATATTATGTATGATACTTGCAGCCAACTGTTAATTAAAACAATTCTAATATTCACAGAGACTTAAGGTGCCCTTGGTTACAGCAGACATCACGAGATATACCACAATCAAAATCTCATTTGGCAAGGCTATAAAACCATCCAAATCTACTACATAGCTAAAAAGGAGCATATCGTTTCCTTAGTCGATCATTAGAAATATGTGATAAATATTAATAACAAGTATAAAAACTAGATTTTGTCTAGAAATAGTTGGAATTAAAACGTTAAATTGTTAGACTGTTAATTTATTTTTAGTTTGCTTACATTAAATTAGTAAACATTTTTTTGCGTAATTGGAAACAAAAGACTCAAACATTTATTATCACTAAACACCTAATTAAATTAACAATTATTAAAGACAACACTACCTTCAACCACCATATAACGGTTAACTATTGATAATGTAAACAAAAAGTTTAAATAAAATTAACATACTTTAGTAAGGAAAAGTAAAAGTGATGCCAAAACTTCATAGAAAGCGATAAAACTATAAAATTTCTAATTAAAAAAATAAATTAAAATTTTTACTACGAAACTAAATCAATAACTCTTTTTTATTATTTTTACACCTTTTTATAAGTTAAGAATTTTTTTGTAGAATAAAAGAATAATTTGTATAACAATCCATTGTTAAGCTCTTCTCGTTTAGTATAAACGAAAAATATGTTAATAAATATAAGACTAAATCCGCAAAGACAAAAATTTCTTTTAGCAAACAAGTGGAAAAAACGATAATAAGCGTTTCAATATATAAATGTGGTTAGCGAAAAAAAAAAAACTAAAAGCAAATAAAAAGAAGAATTCGGTGTGAAAGTATGTCAGCAACACAACAATCTAGAAAACATAAACAACTTTGTATTCACTGAACAATTAACATTTTTTTACTTTTATTATTTTTATTATATTTTAACATGGCCATATTAACAAAAAAATATACGAAGTTTTGTTTAATGAAATAAGTTAACAAATAAGAAAAAGTTCACACAATTTAATAAAAAAAACGTTTGCTTTTATTACTAAAGTAATGTAAGAGCAACTAACTACAAAGTGCTTGAGCAAACCAAATGAATTAAATGTACAAACGAAAAATATCCAGTTTCGACTGTAATTATAAAAAAAAATTATAATAAATTAATAAAAGAGAGTTGTTTGTTAATAATACATTTTGTATTTTTTTTTTAAATAGTACTTTTCATATCATGCAGTAGGCCAAGTTCAAAAACACCACCATCAGTCACACAATCACAAATATCATCAAACACACTCTGTACCACGAATATTTTTGCCTGTTATTTAAGCTACAGAAAGATGTAAAGTTCATTCACTTAAAAACTAACAAAAGAAAATTGTATAAAATAATTTGCTTATAATTGTTAAATTTTTTAAAATGTTAAAACAAATTTGGCCAAATAATTTACAGAAGTTGTTAATATTTTAATAAGGTATTAAATAATTTTTGCTATTTAATTAGTCAAACTTGACATAAATATTAATTTTTCTTTATTTTTGTAATTTTATAAAATTATTAATATCCAATTAGCTTTAAGTTTTATTATCATAGAAAGTTTTACATGAAATTATTTTGTTGCATTTTCTTTCAATTGAAAGAAAAAATTGTAAAACAAGATAAACTAAATTAGCAAAATATTTTGTTTGCAAAAAGAAACATCTGTCAAAAGTCAGATAAAACACCTTCTTAATTTTGAGTGTTAAATAAAATCGCCTGTCAGTTGCTTAGTAAGTAAATTGTAAAACTCTTGAAAGATACCAGTAGTTGTTTTAGAGATAGCTCGATAAAGATAAAACAAAATAACCAGTTGCTGCAGCAGTTCTTAACATTTTTTTGAATTGTCAAATTCGAAGATCGAACAAAGAGCATTTATTCAAATTTATGAAACAAATAGAAACGAAATTCATTTTCAAGTTTTTTTTTTTTTGCAAAAACTCAATGCTTTGATACAATTAGATTTTCTATCATACAAATTGGCCAGTGCTCTTGTTGATGTCTATATCGTTACGAAAATAATTTGTTTAGGTTTTTAAAGAAAATAATTATCAGCAAAAAAGTAAACGAAATGACCTATTGTATGCTTTACAAACTGCATAGTTTTCTAGGAAAGCTTACACACACAAGACAACAACAACATATCTTTAAGAAATTCTACCAAATAAGCTAAACAACAGAAAACAAATACAACTAACACAGCACAAAAACAAAACATACAGCCAAGCAGGCGCCTACACTGAATAATAATAACAACAACAATATGAAGTTATATTAAAATAGAATATTCTTTTATATGCGTGAACCGCTTAAAACAACTATATAATCACCACTTGCTGGGCAAATGAATTAACTCAAGTTGAATCATCGTTGAAATAATAAAGTTACCAATGTGTTTACTTTGTATATTTTGAAAGAAAACAAATCGTTTAATTTAATTTAAAACTCTAAAGTGCTGGTTATAATTTTGCAATAAAAGAACTTAACATAGCAAAACTTTTATTTAAAGGAATAATAATATATTTACAATCCCACCTTTTAAGGCAGGCAAGTTTTCATCATGTACGTATAAATCATGGTTGTGGTATGGCCACCAAACCATATTATGGTCTCTGTAACAATATATGACCACGGTCAGCAATATATATATATATATGTTAAAATGCTTTAGTTGCGATAAATTAATTCTTGTTAACATTTAATTATTAAATGGTTATTACGCCAACAATGCATTATGGAAAATTTGATATTTACAACTATCGGAAAAAATTGTATTTGTTATCATTTTATACTATAAGTAAACATAATTTTACCAAAGTATTATTAAATACATTTAGTCTGTTTGACAATATGTATGCTTCCAAAATTATTTTTCTAAAAGGTGTTTTTTAAGCTAGATAGAACTTTAAATTGTAAAAAGTAACACAAAAAATGAAATTTTGATGAAACATTTTTTTTTATTTGTTTCAGTATACTCTGACAAATTATCATGAATAGACTCTCGCTTGAACAACGCTACGAAATTATCCAAACTTACTTTGAAAATCAGTCGTCGATTCGCGCAACTTATAGACGACTTCGTCATTTTTATGGCGTACATAATCGCGCATCTAAACAAGCCATTCGTCGAACTGTCGATAGATTTCGTACCACATACTCTTTAGAGGATGCAATAATACCAACACGTCGAAGGAATGTGCGTACTGAAGAGAATGTCGCCGCTGTAAACGAAAGTGTGGAAGAAGATCCAAATTTATCAATTCGTCGTCGGTCGCAGGAATTGGGGCTCTGTCCGTCCACTACGTGGGAAATTTTGCGCAAAGATCTCGGCCTACACCCGTATAAGATCCAGCTGGTGCAGGAATTGAAGCCACGAGACCATTATATGCGTCGTTCTTTCGCCGATTGGGTTCTAGAGCAGTTGGCAACTGACCCGTTGTTTTATCGCAAAATTGTGTTCAGCGATGAGGCGCATTTTTGGCTTAACGGGTTTGTTAATAAGCAAAATTGCCGCATATGAAGTGAGACCAATCCACAACAGACCCTACAGACTCCATTACATCCAGAAAAATGCACCGTTTGGTGCGGTTTTCACGCTGGTGGCATCATCGGACCTTATTTCTTCAAAAATGAGGCCGGAGCTCGCGTTACGGTCAATGGAGATCGTTACCGCACCATAATCAATGATTTTTTGTTTGAAAATATGGATGACGATGACATTGATCCGGACGAGATGTGGTTTCAACAGGATGGCGCTACGTGCCATACAGCGAACGCAACCATCGACTTATTGAAATCAAAATTTGGCGATAAGTTTATTTCGAGAAATGGACCTGTCAATTGGCCTCCAAGGTCGTGCGATTTGACACCACTTTATTAGTTCAGTAATCTTTAAGCTGCAAAGCTTCAGCATATTTTATATCGCTTATTTCTGCATTAATTATACAAATGTAATTTCTCTAAAAAGGAAGGAAGGAAGGATGGGCATAAAGCTATTTGAGTAAAAACATATTTTCAAATATCTATTAATTTTTGATTATTTTTATTTAAATTTTATTATTATTTTTTATTTATGGTTAATTATTATTATTAGAAGTTAAACAGCAGAAGCTAACAAAATCGTACTAACAAGTATTTTGCTAGTATTTACTGAAAGTAGATAATTAACTTCTAAAAATTAATTGTGAAACTCAATACCTTTTTATTTCAATTATAAACTAAAAATTCTATGTTTTTATACAAAAGTTATCAAAAGCTAATTTAAAATAAATTCGTATTTAGAATGTTGCTTAAGTAACATTTTAATGGAAAATAATCCTATGTCGAACTTAATAATTATACAGCGTGGTTCTAAAATACATATCTTTCTTTAATTAATAAATAGCGACAACATTTTTTAATAATATTGTATTATTCCACGTAAAATTATGATTATAAAACTTAAAAAAAATAAGTCGTCCCCTTCAATGAATATATATATTTTTAAAAACCGCGATATGAATTAGTCGTTAGGCTACGAACTTTTTTCTATTTTGTAACATTTTGCTATTATATTATACTTTACATGAATTTTATTTTTATTCGGAAAAGCGTTAATAATTTATATGCGTTAGCATTTAATAAATATATAATGTTTCTAGTAACATGTTTATAAAGCTACAAAATGTTACCAGCAATATTTTTGTCAAGAACTATGACCAATTTTATATACTTAAAGGCACTAAAAGCAGCATTTTCCTCTAAATAGCAACGTTGGCACTACTAACTAGTTTTCAAGTTTTTCAAGTAACGAAATTATAGTTGCAATTTACGCAAGCTGCAAATTATAATATTAAAAATTAAACAGAATTTAATTATTTCAACATAACGTGCATTTATTTAAACTTTATTTTATAAATATTGCGACTCATTCTTTGTATGGCTTTGTCAAGGAATAATCATTTTCAGACAATAAATATTGATAAACAGCAATTTTTAAATTGACTTGAAATTTACTTTATTCGAAAGATGTCGCCACGACTTTTTCAAACATTTGTGGCCATTTAGTCTTTAAGGTGGTCAATCGTTTACTTCTTATCGGCATAGATAAGCAAATTCGCATTCGCAGAAAACAGTATAGCGGTATTAAATCATATAATCTTGGAGGCCACTTCACGGGTTCATGCGGTTACCAAACGTTTTCTTCAATAAGTTAGTTGTGGCACGAGCACTGTGACATGTTGCGCTGTCTCTATAGCGTTTATTGTTGACTGTAAGGTCAACAATCAATTTTTCTGGATACTTAAGGCGATGTCAGATAAAACTTTGTTGCTTTGCGTGACATTTGAAACTTTAAAGCAAAAGCGTAAATCAAGTGGTGTATGTCACAATAAACTTTGAAAACACTCATGAATGGTTTGTTTACGTCCACACACAAATACACAAACACAAATAATAAAAGCCAGGTGTTTGTCAAAGCGCGCAAAAAGTTGAATGTTGGTTAACTTTTCGCTTTGCGCTGCGTCAAAAGTGCTTTATGTGGCAACTTTCATACATTTACGTACATTTTAACTCAAATGTCAAAGCGAAACTCTGACGCAACGCAAAAGTTTTATCTGACACGGCCTTTAGTGAGCTTTATTGCTAAACAAAACTCGCTTATTAAAATCGGGATCAACGGCAATCTGGTTTTGGGCCCAATTTGCACAAGCGTTGTCAGTCGTCAATCTATTTACGTTGAAATGCAAACCAAACTAAATGTAAATCACTTAACAGCTGACAATATGACAGCCGGATTAAAAAGTGTTGTCAACTTAAAATTCTATACCTCTAAAAAACACCCAATATCAATCAATCAATTAATTGCAAATTCTAAATATAAATCTTTTAAACCTTTTTAAATACACTTATGCCATTTTAGACTCACATTTAACTATTTAAGCTGCAGAGCTGCTTTCGAAAACAGTTCAGCCGTTGATGTAGTAAAATTATGTATATTTGGTTTAAGTTCGGGTGTATTTTATTTTCTAAATTTATTAAGAAAAATTTCTTAAAATTTTTTTAATCATTTAAAGGTTTTAAAATTTTTATATTGGCAACAAAAAAAAAATAAAATTAAACACTCGCAAAATATAATGAATCCGCCATAAGCATTTTTTGCATTTGTCTATTTTGATGTGACTTTTACCGAATGGAGCGTTGTAAACTCAGTTGTTTAATTTGTAATATTTTTAATTTCAACTGATTATAATTTTACGCACATATTAAGACACTCTGCAGAAAAAGTAAAAAAAAACAAAACAAAATTACCTATTAGCAATACAATTTAACTGTGAACATTAAACATTTAGCTTTGGGAAACTACAGCCAATAGTGGATACTTGTTTCTTGTCTTTTTTAATTTCTTGGTAAAACATCATTTTGGTATGCTGCGAATATTTATAAATAATTTTTACCATTGACCATTTTTCTGTTTTCTTTCTTTTTTTTTTTTGTTTTTTGTCTTCGTAATCTATCATTAGCAGAAAGCGAAAGGATTTTCACTTTTATTTTCAGTTTTAAAAACAAAATAGCATAAATATTTTATTAAGAAAAAACCGTACAAAAAGCCACCAGCAAATGGCAAATTGCAATTGCCATTATACATAAATGGGAAAGGTTAAATTTCTTTTTTTTTCTATTTCATATGTTTAACAAAAATATAAAACTAACCATAAAAATCACACGATACATATTAGAGTATACGCTTGTCATTCGACATATTGAAGATGTCAAAAATTAATCAAAATGAATATTATAATTCGTATTCGTCTATGGCAGAATGGAATTATTGCTGCTAGATGAAGACGTCTTTAGATTCGTGTACCTTAATCTTTAAGACCGAAATCACGGATAAAACCTTCTTATTGCTTATCAATATATTTAAGAACTATTCATTGACAGAAAGAATTATTATTTGTATATGACTACAAAAAATTCAATGCTAAATAGAAGTTATTAAATTTCCATCCCATATAGATTTCTTGTCATACTGAATAAAGCGTTTGCATATTGTTTGTCGCTTATCAACCATGTGTACCTTTTCTAGAGAAAGAAATTGATAAAATAAATATAAATAAATTTCCTTCAATTTATATCTTGAATTGATTGAAATTCGTTGATAATTTATTGAGTTGTAAAGAATTTGATTGCAAGTTTGATAATTGTTATTTCATTAGATATTATGCTACTTTGAATTACAATCTACATTAATTTGGCAAAACGATTATTCAATATAATACATATGCTGTATAAATTTCAAGTGTTTGGTTAATTCAGATGAAAGAAATAATGACACCTACTTGGATATCCTTTTAAATAGTTGTTTAGAACGTTTTCTTTTTCAGAACCATATACTGTGAAAATTTAAAATTCCAACTCCTTACAACTTAAAATATAAACTATATATAATAATATAAAGATATATCTATATATATAAAAGAAAGTGATGTTAGTTACTACGCTTATAACTCGAGAATGCCTGGACCGATTTCGATGATAGCACCAATTCGGACAGGTCTCCGGCCAAATAAGAAGAATACACAAGAAAATTTTGGAAAATTTCCCAAAAAAAAAATTATGAAGAAAATTCATTTTCACATACATTTTTTTTACAACGCTATCTTAACTCAAGAACCCATAAAAAAACATGATTGTAAATGCTATATTGCCAGTAGATGGCGTTGTATGCACACTTGGCAGATGCAATGACATATGTGACTGGAGTTTTAGTAACATAAATATTGGAATTTTCTTCAGCTTTCATCAGCTTTCCTTATTTATTTAAATTAAATTTGATTTAATACAATATTTTGAAGACAATTTTGGAAAATTTTCCAAAAAAAAAAATTATGAAGAAAATTCATTTTCACATACATTTTTTTTTACAACGCTATCTTAACTCAAGAACCCATAAAAAAACATGATTGTAAATGCTATATTGCCAGTAGATGGCGTTGTATACACACTTGGCAGATGCAATGACATACATATGTTAGTAGTCAAAAAAGTCAATACCGCGAACCAAAATCGATCAAAAAATGTCGAAGAAATGAATTGCAAAGCAGTCACGGGCACGCTAGTAACATATAAAGGGTTTTAGAACAGGAAATTTGTTTTTGGTAATTGTGAATGAAAAATCATATCTGGCAAATGTCTACCACGCTGACAGACACCAATTCTTTCATCAAAGTTTTTAATCACTTTTTGGCAAAATGGCGATCCTATTTCGTTATTCATATCAAGGATTTTGAGATTTAAGGCTGAAATTGATTCGATTGGCTCCGTATAGACTTTGTCCTTAATACAGTCCCACAACCGTTATCGCATTTCCAGTCTCATCGTGGAAAAAAAACGGTACAATTAAGGCTCCAGACCACATAGCGCACCATACAGTGACACATTGAGCACGCAAAGGCTTCTCAATAATCACTTTAGAATTTTTAGAAACCCAAATGTAGCTTGTTGACATACTCTAGCAAGTGAAAATGGGCTTCCTCTAAAAAATTTATTTTTTCAAAAAAACCAACCGGTTGTTCCTGAATGAATTTAGCGAAACTACGGCGACGTGAATGTTCGATCGGCTTTAAAGCCTTACAAAGTTCAACTGAGCCTTCCTTTTCAGTTGAACGACCGGCACATTTTATATCCAGCCTGTCGACTCAAATGTAACTACCAAATTCTTAATAGCGGTCTCAGAAGAATAATTATGTTGTCCAGAAATATCACGAATTTTAGGATGTCTAACTTTAACACAACTACCAATTTCATAGTGGATTTTAATTATTTTAATGCGATTTTCGTGCGAAATTGAATTTATTGTAACAATTCCCAATTCATCTACTATGAATACGTCAGATAACTAAATGTCAAAGCTATCATGTTGTTGTTGTTGCCACAATTTGAAACACAAACTTCTTGTTGAAAAACCCGATACATACATCTACATATATAATAATATATGTTTTTGCATTATTATACAAGTGAAATCTCACATTTGGATACAACCAAATTAGAAAAGCCAAGTGAGAGCTCTTTAGTTTGGATTTTTTCAAGTTACCTTTGTTTTTGTCAGCCCAGCACTCAGGGAATGACTCCTACACACGCATTGCATTGTCCCAGAACAAGGAAATGAGGTTACGGGAGGGAGAAAAGAGGGAGTAGTGTCTGTGGACATTCAATTTGAAGTTTCCCAGATTGAAAGTGACAGAAAAGACCTCCGGAGGGAGTTTATTCAACATACGGACTGTTCTGCTAAAAAAAGAATTTTCCCTGTAATAGTAGTGCGATTCAATCAACCACAATTGGATGCGCTCTCAACGAAAATCGAGTTAAACGCGAAAACGTGCGAGTATCGCCGGGCATACATGAGAGTTGTATTCCATTTTTGGACGGATATAGGTGGTATAGATAGTACGAAGATCAGATGGAGTTTTTCTATTTAAGATTTTATTAAAAATTAACCCATCAGTAAGATATATGACGCCTAATTAAAACTTTGTTATATCGACTAACCAGCCAAACCTATTTAAGCGCTTATTTTCGGAGAGAAAAGTGGCAATACTTTTTAACTGACTTTAATTTTTTCAGCTGTCAAGTGTTTTTGTTTACTTTTGCTTGGCAGTTAAAAATGAATAGACTGATGCCTAAACAACGCTTCCGATTCGAGCCAATAAGGCCCAAAAAAAGATTGCCGTTGATCCCGATTTTCATAGGCAAATTTTGTTTAGCGTATTTGAAGTTATGATAATCCACAAGTGTATGTATATTGCGATACGGTTAAATCCAGAAAAAATGACTGTTTAGTGTGCTTTATAGGCTGGTGAAATCATTGGTCCCCACTTCTTTCAATACGTTGCTGGTCAGAACGTTACAGTCATTGGTGACTGCTATAGAGTCATAATTATTGACTTTTTCCTTTGCCAATTGAACCACCATGATTTAGAGAGGCTATAGTTTCAACAAGACGGCGCAACATTTCACTTAACTCCTGCCACAATTGATTTATTGAATGAAACGCTTGGTAATGGTATAGTTTCATGTTTCAGACTATTTTCTGCGGGGTTATGTGAATTTGTTAATCTACGCCGATAAGCCCAAAACGATTGACGACTTGCGGGACAAGATACGCTTCGTTATTGCCGTATGAGCTAGCCGTGGTAGAAATCATATTTAAATAACAATTAAAAATTGTTTTCACAAAGTTTTTAGGGTTCCGTACTTATATGTTCGTTTGAACTAGTGAACTATGAGTTTGCACAGAGCAGGTAAAACTAAGCCCGTTATAGCAGCAAGGACAAAATTGAAACTTTAAACTAAAATGCTACCAGTAGTGGTATCTTGACTTACGTGTACCAGACCTTGTTTTTGAAGCACAATAGGCAGATAAGTAATATTATATCCGCCATAATAACAATCACAAGAAATTAGTAACAAAACTAAAATATCAAGGGCGTTTCTCTAGTTACGTGATTTAACGTTTATGATATAGTTTTTCAACTCTAGCAGACAGGCGTTTATAATTTCTGCAAAGTATGTACAAATATATCCGCCCTAAAAGTAAGTGTAAACAATACAGATAAAATTTAAAGGATGTTTCCATAGAGGCCGTGATTTTGACTAATATATCGATTTATCTTTTAAATCGTTATGGGCGGAAACATTAAATTTTCAACAACATAAACTAAATGATAAAGAAAGATGACCAATACATTGTACAGAATCCTTCGTCATTCGTATTAGTCAGATTAACATTTGGCAAATTTATTTTGAGTTTGCTTATAATTTTATAGTCATATTTTATTATAAACTTTATATAATTTAAATATAATTATAGTTTTATGTTACAATATTATTATTTACAATGATAATATATAATATGACTATAACGATATATGCATTTTATCATATTATATTGATTTTAGATTGTGGTGAAGTATGTAAAAATGGTATCGATTTTTTAAATGAATAAAGTCTTTGTTATTTAAAATACAAGCTCGGAATAAAAAAGCACGTAAATATAACGTCCATAATAAAATTTGTTGTCCATAAAACTAAACGCTTGTTCTTCAGTTTACATGAAAATAGTTTTAATTATTTTCCTGTTTATTCTTTCAAATCATATTGTTCTCTGCAATAAATATTTTAAATGTTAAACATGAAAAATATGTAGTGTAAATAAATATCTTTCGTTAACCCCAAGAGAACTGTAAAAAACAAAAAGTTTTCAATGAATTTCTTGGCTTTTTATTAAGAAACCGTTAGAATTATAAGCAAGTGGCTATTCATCATTATCGTTCACAAAAGAAAAGAGCAATAACAAGTTTTTATTTTGAATTATTGTATTGAGATACGATCTTTAAAAAAAAAAAAAACGTTAGAGTACTCAATAAGTGCAAGTCCCCGTGCCAGTGTAGACAAAAGAAAGAAAGAGATTTAATCGGATTAATGCACGCAGACGTTAACTATTTAAAGTTAATTGCAAAGAACTGTACAATCGGTATTTTTATAATTTTATATTTTTTGTTATTCCAATAAACTATTATTTCAATCAAAATTAAAACGTTTTTTTTCTTTTTTGGAGCATCTATTCTTAAGAAATTATTTGTAATTTCTTTCCGCATTTATTTGTAAGCTATAATGGGTTTATTTTTTTAAATAATTACAGTGTTTGAGCTATTAAAAATGAATTTTAATTTGAAAGTAAAGTTTTTATAATTAAAAATAATTTAGTATGCCTGTGTCATGTAGATGTTTATACGGTATAGTATTGTATTCAAATATTTTTAGTTTAATTTTATATCTAAAAGATATAATACTCAATGTTGTTTAAGCAAACTGATAACTTCTACGATAAAAAAAAACTAAAAACGGCTATTAAGATTGCTTTTAGTTTTATTCTTAGTTTTCTTTTCTTTAAATGAAATTATTTCAAATTTTCGTCAGTTGATTTATAAAATATATATAAAGGCAGTGTGAATTTAAATCTCCTTCTCTTGTTGTGTGATAAAGAGACACTGGAAAACAAATTATGGACACAAAAAAAATTTTATGTTTTTTGCAATGTGATCGGTTAGGAGAAAATATTTTTATTTTTTAACCATTTAAAAATAAATTAATGTTTCTAACCATACTATAACAATATTGAACATAATATGTGGTGCTTGTTTATTATTTAATCATAATATGGATAAACAAAAAACTTTACAAATAATATTTGCTTATATTTATTTTTTTGATTTTGTGCTTAGTTGAATGCTTCTGTATCAGTCCAGTCACGTATTTATAAACTATAAAATAATAATAATTAGAAAAATAAGAACTTGAAAAATTAAATTTAAATAAAAATTATTAAAAAAAATATATAATAAGCAAAGCCATCTAATTTCAGTTCAGTATTTTGATCATGTTATAAGCATATTATGATCATATTATTATAATATTGATACTCTCATAGTGTGTTTCCAATTCAAACATAATTATGGTTATATATAACAATATTGTTACTGATTAGACAACAATATGCTTCCAACAACAGCAATATTACTGCAACTAGATAAGTCTATATCTGATAACTATCTTATTGACACATGCAGAGACTTCTGATGAACATTATCAGTTGCATTTCATTCTGATGCTATCTAAATTTTAGTAGTCTCTTTAAAATTTATCACTATTATAAAAAGCTTAGAGCGAGATCTAAATATAAAAATTCATTTCTTAATATAGTTTGAATAAATAATATTATGTTATTTAAGTATTTAATATATTGAAATATTAAAAAAAAAATATATATATGTATATATATATAAAAAAGATCTTCAAAAAGCAAAAAAATATTTATTACAGATATTAATAAAAAAAATATTGAAAAATTTCTATTCATATAAAAATTTTTCTTCATACTAGAAAGTTTATAGAAAGCTTAATTCCAGCAAATAAAATTCCTGGTATTTAGAGATTTCTTGTTTAGCAAGTCTGAATGTTATGGGAAAACTGCTCCTGTTCATCCTCGCATTTTCTATGCAAGTGATAAACAGGACACTAAAATTGCAGACCAGCACAGTAGGCAGTGTATGCAGTTAATTACATCTGTTTTATTTTAATTTTCTCACAATAATACCTAATTTTAATTAATTAGTAATAATAATAACAGTTAACAAAAATAAATACAATAAGTAAAAATATAAGCAATTTTTTATGGTGGTATAGAGTTTCCAAATGGCATAAAACAAAAATAAATTTGTTAAATTGACATGAAAATTACTTTATTCGAAAGATAATCTTAATCGTATCTTATCAATAAGATATTCTCGATAATCTGGCATTATAGCTTAAAAATTACTTCTGGTATATAATCCCCACAGTTGGCTAAGATTTAGTATAATCGGCAATGACGCGGCGAATGTTTTCTTGTAGTCGTCTTCATATATCCCAACAGAAAAAAGACTAGCGACGCTTGCTTCAATAAAGTAATTGTGGCACGAGCTGTGTGACATGTTGCACCGTTTTGCTGAAACCACAGTTTCTGCATATCATGGTTTCTCAATTGATTTACGAAAAATTTAGTACTCATAGCTCTATAGAAGTCATCTTTGACCGTAAAGCTCATCAAACAGTCAGTTTTTCCACATGTAACGGTGTCTAAGCATGCACTTGAGGGTTATCATCACTCCAAATAAAGAAGATATATTATTGACATATCTATTAAAAAAAAGTGAGCTTAATAGCTTAAAAATATTCGCTTATGAAATCGGGGATTGGGTATTACGAACAAAACCATGACTTTCCAAATAAATTGACAAAATTTGAAAGCGTTGTTGAGTCATTATGTATATTTCCGTTTAAATGCCACACCAAACTAAACATAAATCATAAGTATAAATTTGTTACCAACTTAAAGTTCTATACCTCTATAAAAAAGCACCCATTATATTAAATATTTCTTTTTCAGCTAATCAACTCATTGATTTAATGGCAATTATCTTTAAAGAAATAACAAGTTAAAAATCCGTAAATAGAATTAATAACATTTAAGCGATTATTGTAACATTTTATACACGCCTACTTTAACCATACTGGGATACTGATTAATGTTTTATTACAATTACTTATGATCAACTGGATAACGTGACTGCATTCGTTCAAACAAGTGTTTTTAATTTGAAAAATCTACTGTTTAAATACAGGGTATTCATCGGAAAGGTAAACTACTTTGTTGGTTTATAATTTTTGATCAAAAGAAAGAGAATTGATAAAGAGTATTGATAACTGTTTTATTTAATATCGGCAATTATGTATGGAATACAGAATCAGATATATGTCTGCCTCTGTACCGTCACAAATGCGAGTCCCTTTTGAGCACATTTTTCATTATATTCACACATATTTCACCGGGTACTTGATTAATTTCATTACGAATATTTTGTTTGCGTTGCTCAAGCGTTTCTGGTTTGTTTGCATAAACCTTGCTTTTCAGATATCCCCACAAAAATAAGTCTGGAGCAGTGTAATCAGACGACCGTGGACCCAATCAACATCATCATTTCTTGAAATAACATGTTATGGATGTGGCACTGTCTTGTTGGGCTTGTTAATCAAGCCCAAAGTATGCAGTTATGGCGTTAAAAAGTTTTCACCGTTTTCATTTTCCAATGATTCCTTCTGACCAAAAATCCACACCAGACTGTTACTTTTAATGGTTGCAAAGGTGACTATTTAATAATTTGAGGGTTTTTCATTTCCCAGAACCGACTATCCTATTCATTCACAAATGAAAATGTGCCGCGCCACTCGTTACGATTTTTTCATGAAAATCGGGGTTGTCATATACGAGCTGTAACATCCAATTGGCATATGTACGCCGGCGTAAATGGTCTTGTGGAAAAAGCTCTTGTATCAATTTAATCTTACATGGAAACAAATGCAAATCCTTGTGTAAAATTGTAGCCAAAGTTGTTCTATGAAGACCAAGCTCCTAAGCACGACATCGAATTAAGCTTGATGGAATACTTTCTTGAGCGGCAGTAATGTTTTAAGACGATCTTGCAGTACGTTGTTGTCCAAGCTTAGACCTATCACCTACATCTTTCTTCAAAATAATTCACTGTACGATAAATAGTTAATTTTGTTGGCACGTTGTTTCTCCAAAAAATTTCACGTAACTTTCTCATCGACTCAGTAATCGATGATTTTGATAAAATGTTTTAACGATTAAAAGGCGTTGGTTTGTCGAATATTTTTCCATAATAAATTTGCATGTATACTTCACGACTTTCAAATATATACTGTTAAGACTAATGTTTACCAAAATGGCGGCAAAATAAAGTAGTATACCATACCGGCGAACACCCCGTATTGTATAAACAGCAAAATGAAAATAATAACATTTAAGCTATAAGCGATAAGTTTGGGAAATTGCTTTTATAAAATATTTTAAATTCGAAATCTTGTAATATATTGTAGCACTACCGACTTTTATTCTCCAGTACTTTGTGGGTGTTCAACACTGTTTTATAAATTAAAAGTTAATATATATAATAATTATTGAATTTATTTATTCGATCTGTTTTTGATCAAAATAAATAGTATTTAATTCTTCTCTAGAAATTCGCACTTCTTTTCAATTTAGAAGATTAAGTTTTGAAATTATTAATCTAAATATTAAGTTGAAAAGGTGTTAGGCATTTTCTAATCATAACACATTTTAAAATATGATGTAAAGAAAAACATTTTATATAATAAATAAATATGCAATTTGTATTAAATAGATAGAAACAAATTCAAAAACTTGGAGTTTGATTTATATGTACATCGCATAGATGAAAGGCTCCAGATAGCTGAAATTCTAAAGCCTAATCTTTATAAATAAAAAAATTTTATAAAAAGTTATGTAATAAATATGTATTTAAATACAACGTTAAGATATCATTAATTTATATAAATCCCACATGAAGTATAAGACAGCATTCACTTTTATTAATTATTACTATTTTTCAATAGCTTGTATGATTTTCCAAAAAATAAAATTAACTTTATGTAGATAATAATTATTTCATCTTTTCCGTAACAGACTCATCAAACAACTGCTATTAACTCCTTAATTAAAATATGTTGCATTTTTCACAAAATTAATGTTAGCATTTAGCTGAAAAATAAATTGATCAGAGCAGCTGGTCAGTGAGTATTTCAGATATAATAAAAGAAAAGAAAATAATTACAGTAATAAAGCAGAAAATTATTGAAGCAGATTTTATTCCATATTCTTTTGTAAATATCTTTCAGTAAGTAAAAAACTATGCATGACTACACTTCCGTATTTAAATAAAAGAAATGCAAAAATAGTAATAAACAAAATTATATGAAGAAACTAAACAACAAAATCACTGATGATGAATTGTAAGATGAAATGATATTAAGTTAAAAAAAAAAACTTACCAAGAGGTATTATATATATTTGTAATAAATCCAAATTTTAAAGGCACCCAATAGGCCAATTATATTAATAGATAAAAATACTATTTAAGCAAATTATTCTTTTACTTTTTTGAAGTTTCGACAACAAATGCATTGAAAGAACACTTAAAGCTTTCTTTTGTTTCTTTTGTTGTTTTAATATAACGGTTTTTATTTTTGAAATTATACCTCAGTTGTTAATCTTTTGTTAATTGTAATTTCATTATTTTAAATATTTACATAAAATAATAAATGTTTTCCATTTTTATTGGTAATAAATCTTTTTATTTGAATACCAAATCTTCAATATTGTTTTATTTGTTTTTATAGTTATAATTTTTGTTAAAAGAATTAACTATTTAAAAAAAAATTTATGTTTGTAGTGAAGCGTTGCTTAAGTATCACGTGCGTTTCTAACAATGTTCACCCAACGTTTGAGCTGTGGTCGGCGCACTATTGAAAAGAAATGCAAAAAAAGCAGCTTTAAGATAAAAATTGAAAGAAAAGATAAAGAAATTGATCAACAAACTCAACAATAACACAAACCAAACATTAGATACTAATATTACAGCATGAAGCAAAAGCGGCTGGAGATTGTTTAAAGCAGTTTATTATTGTTATGGTTATCAAACCACTAATACCACTTATACCTTGTATACAAGTGGATCTGCTTTTTTTTGCTTGATTGTGTTGGACGGCCTGGCTGACTAGCTGCCTGGCTAGCTGTATGCCTGCTTAAGCTTTAGTTTTCAATTTTAAACAACATAAGCATCAACCCCAACTTCTGGCTATATTAAGCACATGCTTTATTTAAATTTTTTTCTTTTGATTTTCTATGCTCTGATAGTTTTTCTTTTTTTTTCTTTTGTTTTTTTAATTTATTTTATGGTTTAATTTGATTTTACTTTATTAAATAAACATTGTTTGTTTTTTTATTTTTGGTTTAAGTTTGTTTATATTTCTGTTGTTTAAAAGGCTACGATTTTATGCTTAGTTTCAAATTGTATATGAATTAATAAAATTTAAAAAAAAAATAAATATAATAAAGAAAGAAAACATGTACTATAACAAATTTATAATAATATCGCTGTTGAGTTCTCTATTAATAATTTGTAGTTTGCATGTGCTTTTATTGTATGATGTGGTTATATATTTATATAACCATTTAGCTGTTATTACAACTTTTTTAGATTTTTTGGTTTTACAAATATTCTTTATGAATTTGATTGCAATGTGTTCAATTTTCTTTTCCTTCTGTGTTAACTTTTATTATTACATCAAGTTTGTTTGTTAAGTCTTTCGATTGAAATGTTCAAACTTTAAAATGTGTTTGATATGAGAACTACATCATTAATGTGGCCAGGTTTTAGTCAATAGCAAAGTGAAATTAATAATTAATAATTGCTGACAATATAGATGATATTTTTGCAACAAGGCTGACTTAAGAAAATTGCTAAATACACGGCGAAAAGATAAAATAATATTAAAATAATTCGTTATTATTTTAAAACTTATATTAATTACAAAAACTTGTTGTGTTGTATTAAATGAAATGAATAAAATTTGCATTTAAAATTTGAATGCTATAGCACGTGACGTCACATCATTTCGCGTCGCTATGAAAATTAATGCTACGGTGGCTCATGTCCACAAATGTGCTAAATACATAAAAGTTACAATATAACTTATTTAGGGTAAAATCTATTACATCCAATTTCAAATATTTTAAATTTAAATTTGCCACTAAAAAGTATTTGTTTTTAAACGATTTAAAAAATGAGTGATACATTCCCCTTGTCAAATTTCTATCCATTTTTCCTTTGTGCTTAGACAAATATTTTCTTTTAATCATTGAAACTTGTTTAAACACTATTCTTTTTTCCTCATACGACAAAAGTTTTTAGCAGATTTAAAATAGAATATTCTAAAGCAATTAGGACGCAATTCGCTTTTTGATACAGTCTTAACGTGTTCAAAAGGTGGCGAAAAATATATGAATTCAGTAATATAACAGTGAAAAATAATGAATATGCATAAATTTATTATTATATAACAAATTATATAAGTATAACAGATATTAAAGAAATCTACAAAAAAAGTCAAATGCATCTTATGAAAAAGCTAAAACAAAGCTAAGAATTTAATGTACTATTTCAAAAAAAAAAAAAAACTAATAGGATCACATCATCCTTATGTTAAGCTAGGATTACTTATTAAAGTGTAATACTTTACAATCTTCTAATATACGTGCATTTGCACTACTTGGATTTTTAAAATATTTTATTTTAATGTTTTAAAATATTCTTATAATTTAGCGCAAACGGGTTTAATCTTATGCTATGTATCTTGGTTAGTTTTTATGTAGAAATTGTGGGGGAGCAGGCAACATCTTTAATACATATGCTAATATGGTGTTTCCACGGCACCTGCTTCGCTCTCTATTCTTGCTTCACACCCCAATCATAAGCGAATCAACCTGCTTCGCCATACAAAATTTTGAGAGCGAAGCTGGTTGAAGCATATTGAAGCTAGTTGCGAAGCAAGTAAAAATCCTCTCTTCCCTAATTTTTATCGTAAGTTTATCTACACTAGTTATCAAAATTAAACGTTTTTGTAAACAAAGAAAATTTACAAACAAAATAAAGTTAAAACTTAATTAATTAATTTTAATTTTATAAAATTAAAAAAAAAATGGATAGGAAAAAAAATTATACTTAATGCTATCGCGGCAAGAAGGATATCTTCTGTTGTTTTTCAACTGTTGTTGTTGTTGTTTTTTAACTGTTGTTGTTGTTTTTCAACTTATGTTTTTCTGTTTAATAACAACAGCCAAATCGAAGCAGATAAATGAGTCGTGTAAACAGCATGATTCACAAACTTGCTTCAGAGAGCGAAGCACGAGATTCAAACTGTCGTGGAAACAGGCTATAACAGATTGACACTTTCGCCTCCTTTAATAACCTGTTTCATGCCACAAAATTTGCACAATTATCTTTTCCTATTCAAAAAAAAAAAAAAAAATAAATTTTTCTCCAAGACTTCTCTAACGAATTATTTTCATTACTTTCTTTTGGCCAATGAAATATAAGGCTCTTTTTCGTTCAATGAGATAACGATAGTTGGATTCTTTTAAAATTCTCCCAAATTACAACAAGAATGGTTATCCCCATTTGTATCTTCGTTCTCCGCCATAGACAGTTGCTCAATGTGTTTCAAAACCAGACATGATTCTGTTTCAGAACTCTCTGCAGTTTCTCAGTTTAAGGACTCGTCATCTATGTCCACAATATCCTTTACCTATTGAACTTGATTGCCACCATCTTTACTTTGTGACGCGAGCAATCGGTCGTTGGTAATTTCTGGGTTAGGTTTGTCATTACCTCAATAGATGACCGCTTGTCAGTGTCAAATACATAAAAGTTTATGCCTGTTCTATTTTGAAGTGGTGAAAAAGTTAATAAAATCTTATTACCATTCTATTACTGGTTAGCAATTGGAATTTCCGTTTCGGATGATTGCAGAATTCCAAAGTAGCGATTATTCCTCTTATATTTAGCAGGAAGCAGTATAGCCCTTATTAGCAGGATTGCCATTTGCCAAATATTGCTATAAATAATAATATTTTTACATCTGGCTATTGAACTGTTACCTCTATTATAATTATACGAAAGGCTTTTGCAAACAAATAAATTCAATCAAAATACAAGCCTACACAATAAATTTTGTCACAATTTTAAACGAAACCACAATACATAAGACAATGAAGTCTTAATGCTTGATATAATAAGCGGAAATCAAACGAGGAAGACTGGGCTTATCGTTAAGATTTCAAGCTGATGTTTGACATTTTTGCGGATTATTTAGTGTTTTAACTTCCAATTCCAATGAAAACGCGTCGCCAAAGGAAAACCCCAATTTTGTCATGTATAATTCTGAAGGTATCAATGCCTTATATGCCACACAGTTTACGACTCAATAAATTAACTGAAAATAAATTTCATAGACCCTTGTTTTGCGAATTGGCTTATTGTTTGTGAATACTGACAAGTGAGATAAAATCATATTTGATATGTTAAAGTAAGTAGTTAAAAGCACAATTTTTAAAAAAATTTTTTACCAAAAAGTAAAAAGATTTGCAATATATTTACATGCATTTTCTATTTCTAAATTCCTAACATTTTAGTGAACCCTAAAATAATGTAATATTACATATTTAGTTTTTTGTCATTTATGGTTTTGTGTTTTCAAAGTCCACTAACATGTTTTTAATTTATATTTAAGTTTTATTTGTTTCTTTAAATAAAGACGTAAATGTTGAACGACTATAAAATTTAAAGTTCATTGCAACTTTCCATTACATTTTTATGTTTGTTTTGCACAAGACTAATAGCTAACTAGCAGTAATGCATAGCCTTGCCAGAGAAAATAAACTTGTCGTATTTTCACGTTATTTTGTTATTTTTTACAAATTTGAAAAAAAAAATATTTTGTGTAGCAACTCTCTAAGCAACTCTGTCGATTTCAAAAGTTATACATTTTCAATTATTAAGTTGTGCTAGCAGTGCCCTTAATTCAGGACATTTGGGTATAGAAATGATTTTTATATTTTTTTTAAAGATTTACAGATCAACCTAAATCAGCTCGTCAAGCCTAAAGTTTTGTCGCATCAAGTTTAAAAGAGTTTGTCAAAGATCTGGAACAGTAATTTAAGCTTATTTTGTTTAAAAAAATCTAGGACTAGATATGAAAATAATATATAGAATAAGGAAATAATTAAATTGTCATACTGTTAAACAACTCCAAAATACGCAAACAAGCAACTGGCTTCACTGTTTTAAGGTTGACGCCAAGGTATTAAGCTTTATTTCATAAATGAACATTAGAATGTTTAACAGATTGATAACGTTCAATATACTTATTTTTTATACTTCAATTTCAATTAAAGTTTCTGAACAAAAAACTTAACACCGAAAGATTTTTTTTATACTACATGGAGCAACTAAAACATCACTTTTAATTAAGGTATCAAAAGGATATAAATCCTTTTCGGAAAAATTTTCCAGAACCTTAAAATTTTTTCATCGTTTTAGGCATATTTCTGTATCTACCACTGGCGCATATTTTCTATTTTTTTAACTCTATTTTGATTTATAGACGCAAATCGAAACATGGGCTTATTATTTTAACAGCAAAATTCTAGAAATCAATAAGATTGAAAAAAAAATAGAATTTACATAAATAAATTTTTTAAAAATTCCGTCAGAATGCTAGTAAAATTTTAAAAAAATATTGTCGTTCTGTTGTTTTTCAACAAATGCTAGTTTACGTTTCAAAATCGGTGCAGCAATATTTAGACAGTAATTTCTACCTCCAAAAAACTGTTTTATATGAAATACGGGTCTGATAACTAAATATGTATCGAAAATAATACAGCTACAGGTGTCTTCTCAACATCCAGTTGTGTTTGGGAATAGCAAAAGTCTTCAAACACGATGGTAAAATACATTAACCTGGAACACATCTGCAATATCAAAAGACTCACCTAGTTCACCTAAATGAAGACTCTTCAGATGTTCATCGAGATCTTTGGCCTGACCTCGTGATTTTTCTGGTCTCAGTATTAATAATAGGGGAACAGCAATTCCAGTGGTCAGCTCTTGGGATTAAAAAAGCACTATGGTCGCTGTCTGGTTATAGCACTGTGCTATTGGTGAGCATACCAGTAGATTAAAACCTGATACAGCTATTTTTCCTCTGATATTTCCCTCAAACTTTCTTTTAAACGAAAGACTTTCTGGGATATTGGAGATTTCTGAACATTGCAAGTATTTTCTTAGTAACTACATAGGGCAAATAGATACTAAGGGATCCATAACCCAGACTTAACAACAAAATTTAAAACCACAAGTAATTGTTCAAAAGCAACGTGATAGGAGGTTCGCGCATAATTAAAAATGAGAATACTATGACAAACTCCGTTAGATTCCATCATGAATATTATTTCGTTTTCCTCGGGTAGATATTGTCGCATAGCATTAACATAAGCCTTATCAATTGACTTCAAAAGCCACAAAACTGGTCAAACAAGTAACTTCACATCCTGCCGATATTAATTGGTTATATAGATCGTGTGCTTTGTCAGCGTTGGGCATTACATATGATCTAACTCAATGATTTTAATGAACATTTTGTGGGTTAAGGCTGAGCTGGATCGTGTTTTAACAGATTTTTAAAGTTTTTTAAACGGCAAGATAGTACTATATGAGTTTTTAAAACTATGTATAGTAGAAAATAAAAATAAAAGTATAATGGAACTAAACTTTCCATTCCTGAACACTCTCTACTGTGTCTACTCTTAAATCTCTAAAAAGTTAAATACACTTTATTTGTTTCGGGTATTGCAGCTTTTTACAATCATGATTAAATTATAAAATGTTTGTCATGTTAAAAGATTTATTGGAGATTTGGTTAAATTTGAAGAGCGATGGGAAATTCAAATGAAAAGAGCATTAAATGTTTTTACTTTAAATACGAGTTTGTACTGATTAATGCAGTTGTACTATGTATAAGTGAGATTCGTTTGTATTTTTAATTAGTTTTTCCAATTTCATTGAACATGTTTTTTAAACTGTCGCTTTATTTGTATTTTTTTTTCTTTTTTGGCTTTTAATTAAGCTTTAAATTTCTTAGCAAAAATTTACATCCTTTTTACTATTCAATGGCATTTGATAATATTAAAAAAAAAAATAAATTGCATTGCTTAAAGTCATTGGGCTTAACTCAAATATATAAAAAATGGTGTAAACGTATTATGTTTTTAAAATATTGTATAATACATTTGAGTGTAAGAAATAAATTTATTTAAAGGAACCTACTGACATTATAAATACTTCCTATTATTTAATAACAATACCTACAGGTATTTACTACAAAACACTGTGGAAAGAAATATTTAGATGTAAGAGAATGGGCGACTGATATTGGGATTGCATTGTCGTTGAAATTTAACATCAATTAACAGTTTTAAGCTTTGGATTAATTTTAACATAGAAGGTATTTGTCGAAGGCCACGGGTCATTTATCTAGATTTGTTTCAATTCTAAACATTAAACTAATCAATATAAACGGAATAGCAAACTGTCTTTAATTCAATAGCGTAATGAGTTTAACGTTAAAAATATTCTTGGCTACGTTGTTTTCGTTTCAAAAGTTTGTATTCTTTGCAAATACGATCATGTCAATTTGTTTCCCCCTATTTCTTGTTTGCGCTTTTTACGCTCTGGTTTTGCCTACATTTGTGCTCCTCACACGATCTTTTGTACATGCCCTTTAAAAGCTAATCACAACACAATACTCTTTAACTTTAGCGAGACAAACTATTCGATAGCTTGTTTAGCAACAAGCATGCACCTTAAACCAGAGAAGCAATTGTTATTACGTTGTCACTATTCTTTTTGACTAAAGCTCTATTGAGGTTAAGACCACTATATTTTACTTTATAATACTTAATCATCCCATCTGCTATTCTTATAGACACGAGCCTTCATCAACTATTTATCAACAATACTTTTCCTTTTCTAAATAAGAATTATAGAACTGTTGCTTTCCATTTATTCGCCTATTAAACAACTCACCTGCTGTGGCTATTCAACAACAGTTATTTTTCTATCTACTAATGACTCTGTTGGAGTGTGATTTATGAGTTCCTGTTAAATACCCCCGCTGTTGATCAACAATTAGTTTTAGCTTCTTCTCAAGGCCGCCTTGGAACTTAAGGCTGGGGCACATAGAATCCGTCATACGTTGTATTTTTCAACTGACAAGTAAGTTGAAATACACGTTTTCTTAGTCCCAATTTACATTGGACGATTTTTGTCGCTGCAATTCTTAGTTTGTTGTTGTAAATAATGTGTGTAAAGAGAATAGTGGTAGAGTTCCTCTCTTCCCCTATTCTCTTTACACACATTATTTACAACAACAAACTAAGAATTGCAGCGACAAAAATCGTCCAATGTAAATTGGGACTTATCAGCGTTGTCACAATCAATAGGTCTCCGTCAACGCAAAGTACGAAAGTTGGCCAACCTTTAACTTTTGACGTACGTTGAGTACTTGTTTTTATTTTTTTTTTCGCTCTATCGTAGTAAAATATTTTTAAAATAAATTATAAATAATAATAATAAATAATGGAATAAATAGTACAAATTACCATTAACAGAAAGTCTAAGATGTCGTCTAACTCCATTTCAAATGTGCACTTTAATAAAACTTTGCTGCAAAAAAATATAAAATAAGAAAAACAAAAAAACAGCTGCTTTCTTATCCGTCAACAAAGTACTCATTGTGCCAACCTAATCCCTCGTTACTTTGACTTCAGTTGAATACATCAAAGTATAACGCATGACGGATTCTATAGCTGAAAGTCCATACCATGCGTTCTACGCGTACACGCTTTACATGCGTCTGTCAAAAAAGTAGAATCAGTGTAATTGTATGTAACAAGTTACACAGCACATCGCATAGAATACTTATAACGCATAGAACGCATGAAGTAGGTTTACTTTCTACTTTTCTATGCGTCGCAAGCGCTATGATAAAATGTCAGCTGTTTTTGACGTTGTATCATTTCTGTTATTTTGATTTTTCAAACGTTGCTGCAAAACTACCACTCACTTCCCTTTCCAAAAACAAGGGACGCACCCAAAAGCGTCTTCTTTTCTCTTGAAGTTTTCCATAGGTCCTCATTACACAAAATATCATATGCACAAATTGAATAAATTCTATAAATTCTTGAAAAATTTCAATTTCAGTTTTCATTTTTGCAAAAAATTGTTTTATTAGATAAAATTATTTACACCACAGCTGATCATAACAAAAAACTTGGCGCATAAAAAGCGTTGCATGTAACTTGAAGTTTGAAAAGCGTAGAACGCGTAAAAAGTATCAAACGCATACAAAGCGTGTGCGCGTAGAACGCGTGGTATGGACTTTCAGCTTATGTGCCCTGGCCTTTAAGCTCAATATTCATTTTTTGAGTACCAGCCAAGCAGCCACCGCAATTGATAACTTACTTTTTCTTTACTTTATATACACATGCCACACTTGTTATATACTAAAAACACTTTCTTCATTTATTGTATTTTATTTTAATAAAAAGGGAATATTATAAATAATTTTATGCCATTTTGGTACTTTTTTGTATGCACAAAGATAGCATTTGAAGTACACATATTTTATATCCAATACACAATGATATTTATTTTTCCAAATTGCACAAATAAGTACCAAATTTTTGTTCTTTTACTAATTATTATAAAAAATTTATTTTCGATTGGCTTTGATTTTGTAAACTTAAATTTGCATACATTAAGTCCTATCTGCTTATCGTAAATACCCTGAGAAAAGTGGGACAATCAAATATTTTTATTTTCTTTAAAATAAAATTGATTTTTCACATTCATACTTCTACATGGATTTTGTATTTTAATAGTCGATACATAATAAATAGGTTCTTAACCAAGTTTTTTTACCTTTTTAATTATAAAAATTAATTTTAATTCTTTATATATATCGTTTATTCCTTAATTTTTTTTTTATTTTTTTCTAAAAAAAATTTTGTATGTAATTTGTAATTAGAGGCTAAATAAAAAAATTATTTTTACTTTTTGAAATAAGGAGATTAAAAACAATATGAGCTAATCATATTTTTACACAAAATAATTTATTAGATATTCTCAATCTACCTTAAAACTCAACACACCACCTTAATTAAAACGTAACTCTGTTTATTTTTTTCCCCACCACGAATAGCATGTCTGTCATTATTAGGCGTTTTTACATTATCAAACACATGTTTTTAATACAGGAACATTAAAAAATCTTTGAGTGCACCAAAGTTGAAGAATTGTGTGGGGGATTTGCAATCACAAATTTTTTAATTGTAAATAAAGTTTTTTTAAAAGATTAAGTGATTAATATTCAGTACAATGTCCGGACTCTCAAATTTATCTCTAAATGAAAAAGGTGAATTAATGGATCAAATAAAACAACAAATTGCTGTAGCAAATACTCAGGAACTCTTGACGGTAGGTACAGTTCTTCTTCTGCATTACACTACACACACCGGTCACAGTTATCTAATCAGAATTGTAGCTAAAAAAATGTTCAGAAGTTTACCAATTTCGTATAGAATTATGTATGTTGTTAATTATATGTGCATGCATAGAAATGAAGACGCTGAATGAGAATTCAGCCATCCAGAAAATGCATTACATTTTGGTAGTATCTAACTATTCCGACACATATAATAACACAGTTGCGCCTATATAAAAATAATTATATGTAAATAAATAAATCAGTTATTACAAATTTTTATTTTATAGAAAATGACAGAAAAATGTTTTAATAAATGCATTAACAAACCCGGTTCATCATTGGATTCTTCAGAACAAGTAAGTTTGAATTTTACACGCATTTAAAACCGAGTAGGAAAGATGGAGCTTAATATAAAAATATAATTTCCAATACGTTTTAATGGATTAGAATTTTTTCAAGATTTAAAATTTTCTAAGAAATTTTGGCGGTTCAAATAATTTTTTTTTTATTTTGAAAGATCACTTATTGACTTATTTTAAAATATTTTATGTTGAATTTGCTTTTTTTAATTAATTATGGCACTTTATATAAAAGGTGATCAGGCGACCTCAAAATGAATTAAATTCTCTTAAATTCCCATTGAAATTCATATTTGTAGTTAAATTTTTAGAATCATGGCTATGTACATTAGAAAACTATAATTTTTTTGGAAAAGCGCACTCAATTTGCAGATGGAAGGAAGAAAAAATTATATTGGAATGCCACCTTCGGTATGAATTTAAATGTTTATTGTTGCTTATTCTCTAAAACATGACAGCTGCGTTCTTTAAATTTTTAAGAAAAGAAGATGTCAACGAGAGTGTAGGTATGGCATGTTTAATAAGGATACGTTAGCTTAGGTCTTTGTACTGGAATATTTAAAAGCTGCTTAAGGCAAATGTAAACTAATTTTTTTCAAACAATTTTATAAATAGTAGCAAAGAAGTAATTGTAATTATGATTTTTCTCTTAATTTCAAATCCCGCCAAATCTTAAAACATTGCATCATATAACATATTTCCAACATAACTATAGCAAAAAAAGGATTGATGTTTACTCTTCTTTTAACTTTTGCAAAAAACTTGATTCAGTAATTCAATTTTTTAATTTTCTTAAGTTTTTGTTTGCACACAATATTAATTTTTTTATATCTAGTCAATATCTACATAAAACAACGACAGAATCAAACGCTATTAAATGCAAAATCAACATAAAATTTACATACAAAGTACAAAGCTGGTGTTTCAAAAGTCATTATTTACTATAACTGAAGTTCAAATAAAATACAATATTAAAAATATCAAATAAATTTCGAAGGGAACAACGAGTAAAATTTTAAAAATTTATATTAAAATTAAAAAATGAAAAGGTGATCTCTAATCGTTAACCAAAGGTTAGAGTCAATACATTTAAAGTTAAAATGAATTTTAACGCCTACAGACAAAAAAAAAAAACTAAACTGCTGGGCTAATAATTACAATTGAAGTAACTTCATGTGGTGTAATCTACACCAAAAAAATTATAATAAAATGGTACAAAAATCCAAAAAAATCTTAAAAATCCTGATTTTCCTTAAAAAAAAGATAGTAACAAAATTAATCAGTTATATAAATAAATTAAACCGCTTATAAACACTTAATTTAATCTATAATTAAGTTGGTACATTAATAAATTTTTTTGTTTTATTTCTTAGAAGTGTATATCGATGTGCATGGACCGATTTATGGACTCATGGAATTTAGTGTCGCGTACTTATGGCAATCGCCTGCAACGTCAAGAAAACCTAATCTAGAAGTAGACTAAATCCTGAAAATATACTTAAAACCTAATCCATTAATTTATCATTACTTTGTTGATTGTTTTTAAGAATATTTTAACTATATACATTATTTAAAAATCAATTTTAGTTAAATAGATATTTAAATGGTGCAGAAAGTTCATTACTTCCGGTCTCTCTGAATTGTTATTAATCAAATGAATTGAAACCATTAAACAAATTAAAGAAAAAATAAAATGGATTTTCAACGATCAATTTTTTTGCATAAAATTTGTATTTTCTTGCGAATCTTGAATTTCTAAAAAATAAGATATTCTATAATATATGTAAGATCAAATCAATCAACATAAACAAAATTAAGTTAAATGAATATTTCAAAAACTTACCTTAAATTTTTATGGTTACGCTGATTGGTTGTAGTTTGTGCAAGTTTTTGGCTATGACCACTTGTGTGTGAACTACGTTCTGAATTGCATTTTGAACCGCAATGGGAATTGTCACAATAACGACAACATTTGTTATAACTAAAGCTGGACGTGCATAAAGTACAAAAAGAGTCCAATAGAGAGTCATCTAGACTACAACAATTGTGAGAGGGTGCGTCCACATTATCTGGATTATTGGGCGCGCAATAATCGATTAGTGTAGTGCGATCTTCTTCTGACGAATATTCATAACGAAAACTTTCGGTATCTTCTGTTGTAGTATGATTTTCCGATTTTGAACTTGGCGGCGAGACGCTATCATCACTATTACTAAATGTACTTAAAGGACATGAAGGATAACGATTTAAGGGAAATTGTCTCATATTATATTTACTGGTCATTGTAAGATTTTCATTAAAATAAATTACACCATTATTGTGTGCACTAAAGTTGCCATTACCTACTTCGTAATATTTACGTAAAAACGCTGCATTACAATCGGCTGCTGTATACTCATGAAGTTTCTTTGGTTTTTGTAATATATTTGAGGTAGGCAAAACTTGTGTACCATTTGTATTGTTATTATCACCAACAGATATACCACCAGATCGTAAAAGATCTAATAAACATTGTTTAAGATCGCGCATTATGGCTCCAGTATGTATAAGGCATTTTTTATAAACATTAGGAATTGTAGTAAGGTAATAAACGTTTAGATGAAATGTTATCTAAAAAGACAAAAATAGGCGAATTTATATAATTATTATAAATGTCGATAAATTAGTAATGTCACTAAAATATTTTATTTGCTCAATTTTCTATTGGGATTTTACTATATGAAAAAAAAAATGTAAACCAACTCTGCTTTAACACTAAAAACAAAAGTGACAGCTTTCATAATATGACAAATAATTGTTTCCTTTTTATGCACGTTTTGTGGAATATTATTGTGACAGGCTAAGATTATTGTACTCTGTTTATATTTTTTATATTAGCAGTATAAAGTAATTATTGCACTCTGTGGTATTTATTAAATTAAATCTCGTTCATATTATCACAATGAGTACCCAGCGTGGGAATGCGTCCCGTACACGCCCGCAAAAGCATAAAAATCGTCATGTTTTTAAAAATGATCTTCACGACAAGACGCCTCTACAGAAACGGCTCAATTCCTTGCACATTTCGGAAGTGTGTCAACATTGCAAAGAAGTTTTAGAATGGAAAATTAAATATAAAAAGTATAAACCACTAACCCAGCCAAAAACCTGTATAAAGTGTGCACAAAAAAAAATAAGGAAGGCTTATCATGTACTTTGCCGTGAATGTGCTATAGAAGCTCGGGTTTGTGCAAAATGTCTTAAAAGTGCTGAAGAAGTGGAAATTGAACCACTGCAACCAACAGCCGTAGAAGAGGTTAAACTCAAAGCAGAAATGGCAAAACTTGTTAAGACATTTCCCGAAAGAAAGCGGCGCGCCTTTTTACGTTATATGGAGAAAGGCAAAAATAATGAAGCGGGCCTCGAAGAATATAGTGAGTATGATAAGGATCAGTCAGAAGATAATGCTGAAGAAGGCAATATAAGAAAATTGAGAATACCTCATACTAGAGAAGAATTATTAGTGAAGATTGAGCAACTTCAACTAAAAAGCGACGACGATGATGACAGCGATCATGATTATGAAAATGACTCTGATAAAGCTGATGGCGAAGAAATGTAATGTTAATTAAATAATCTTTTAACATGTATATTTAAAAACTTATAGATATATTTTATATATTAGAAAGTAAACTCGAAAACTTCAAAATTTGTTTTCAAACCAATAGCGATTTATTGCCGCTATTTTATTTGAATAAAACTGCGGTATATGTGATGTCACACAGAAATTACAAATTTGCAGGCGTTTGGTTTTCCGACTGGAATTTTATAACCGTTCCAAATTTAATTACTGTGTTATTGATCAGATTTAAGTATGTGTATGCAGTGGCTCACGTTGAAATTCGGGTAAACGGGTAAATAATTTTTAGATGCCATAGCTTATTATTTTTAAAAAACTTTCGAATATTTTTAATTAAGCATTTACGACACAATTAAATTTTGCCAAGAATATTCCAATACAGTACTCTAAAACTAATTTCAAAAAATTTTAGAATTTAGATCACACTGGAAGTCAGGCAAGGCAAAAAACTAATTTCAGTTACCGTAACTTCTTATGATTTTAATATTATAAGCGGTCAGTTGTTCAATTTCGAAGTGTGAACATATTAAAAATTTGTTCAAATACATCTGCTTTGAAAGAGCGACAAACGAGAAACCACAAGTATCGTTAATGAAAGCAGATCGACTGTATATGGTGTCATTATGCAATACAAAAAACAAAAGAATTACACATAAACAACGTGCAACTGTAAAAAGTAAGCTGCTCGAGAGATAAGTAGTTTGTAGTTCGCGAAGTACAAAATGACCTATCATCTCCGCTCCAAAACTTGCCACAGCAGTTAAACCATTTTTGTGAAAAGGAAGTACATTTGAAAACAGTAAGAAGAGTTTATAGAAAAAACAAATTGCATGGCCGGGACGATCGTTTGGATTTAGCACTAAAGCACATTTCAAAAGTTTTCTTGTTTTGAGGCTCGGCAAAATTTGTATGCGATACTATGTGGGTTTTTCGTATCAATATTTTAATATCAGGTTCTTTTTACGGGTGAAAGAAATTTAAATTGCTTGTTTCCGAAACTTGCCGTTACGTGTGGCGTAAGCAAAATGAAGAAAACAGGCTTATTAGTGGTGTTGTGGAGGTGCATGGCAGTTTCAGGTGTCGCAAACATATAAGATATCATGGACTAGAACATATATCTCGACATTTTACAAACTAATGCTAAGGAAAGTGTGGACAAGTTGGATATTGGTATTAATTCTAAGTTTTATAAAGACAACGGCGATCGATTGCTTTTACTTACTTTACTCACCTTTAAGGTCATCAAAACTCCAGCATAAAGCATAGAGATAAAAAATAATCGAGATCTTATGGGCGTAATTGGATTTCGTGTGCAAAATAGATTGTGCAGCTTAAGGTTGCATTAAAGAAGGAATGAAGCCAAGCAATGGCGGATGTCTCCAAAAAATTAGTGGGATCTATTGATAGAAGTTTAAAAGCTATAGAAACCCGAAAAGGATATGCAACCAAGTATTAAATAATGCATAAACAATCGAACTTAAAGATTTCCCGACTTTAAGTGTGATAATGATAAGTTTAGTTTATTTTAATAAAACATATTGCAAAACTTAAAGTGTTGTTTATTTTTAAGCTGCTGAAGTTTTCTGTAATGAGTTTCCAAACTTTCGATGTAAGCCACACATATTTTTTACTATTTTGTACTAAGTTCAGCGAGCGTTAGTCTATATATTCACACGGGCAGCAAATATTGATGTTCGTTCTCCCATTCACGGTTCGCGACCGAATCATGATTCAAACCTTGTAGGTTCATTTTGAATCTTGTGATCCTAGAAAAAATACGGTCTTCTCTAATTTTAAAAACAAATTATCGTTTGCTTATATGCACTATTTGTTAAAAACGGTAAACAATGAAAGAATCAAAACAAAAAGTGCAAAATAAATATATATTGATTGATTGATTTTGATTTTTTTTTTTTATTTAGCATTTAGTTGCTACTTAATATAATACAATTTTAAGTTAAATATCAAACTTTTTCACAAAAAAAATTTTAAATTAATTTAAAAATATACATTTAAATTATAATCTTTAGTTTTTTAAAAATTTTCTTTAACGTAATCAATGATCTTGCGTTTGAATACATAAAAATTAAGTTCTTTCTTCAAATCTTGAGGCAAATCATTAAAAACCTTCAGACCTTTATAAAATATAACATTTTGAGAAAAACTAGTTGTTGCAAAGGATAGTCTGTAATCACTGGCGTTCCTCAAATTGTATGGCTGGACTTCAGCTACATTAACCAGATATCGCTGCATATAGCTAGGCATATTTCCTGTCTTGATTTTGAATATAAACAATAAAGTGTTCATCACCAAACGCTGATTAATTGAGAGCCATTGTAGATTATCTAACATTGCACTTATATGTGTCCTTCTGTTGCATCTCAAAATACAACGCATGCCTTTATTTTGTAATTTTTGGAGTCTTTCTTTCATTTGCTGATTGCCTAAGAACAATATCGTGGAGCCGTACTCAAAATGTGGTTTTATAGTTGTATTGTAGATATTAATTGCAGTAATAGTTGAAATCTTGTAGCGGATTCTTCCCAAAAACGCAATTTTTTTCGATATCTTTTTACAAACGTACTCGAAGTGTGGAATAAAATTTAGATTATTGTCCATTATTATACCCAAATATTTTATTTCTTTTACTTTTTCAATATTTTCATTTTCTATACATAATTTGTGGTTTGAATTTCCATTGCTCAACAACGCTTTTGTTTTGTTTGTGTTTAACTTTATTTTATTCATTTTAAGATATTTTTCAATTCTGGCCAAATCTTCATTTAATTTTTTTACACATTCATCTGGATTTACATCAGACGTATAAATAAGTGTATCATCAGCAAACATACAGACTTTACATTTTTGTAGTATTTTTTCTAAATCATTTACGTAAATTAAAAACAATAGTGTTCCAAGAACTGCACCCTGTGGAACACCTGTATTAACTGTTATTGGCGTTGATGTGTATTTACCGCACTTTGTTCTTTGTGTTCTGCTATTTAAATAGGTTTTAAACCATGATAGTTCTGTACCTTCAACTCCATATTTTTCCAACTTCTGTAGTAGTATTTCTCTATTGACAATTTCAAATGCTTTTTTTAAGTCTAAAAATACTGCCGCAACGCATTTCCTATTTCCCACTTCAATCTTCCACTCAGATATAACAAGGTTCAGTAGTGCTTCACAGTTATGATTTTTCCTAAATCCCGATTGGACTTCATACAATAAATTGTGTTTTTCGAAGTATTTACTTAATTGATTGTATGCTACCCTTTCCAATATTTTACTTATTGTTGTTAACATATTGACTGGTCTAATTTCATTAGGGTTTATCGTGTTTTGAACTTTCTTAATTGGGATAATTGTGGCTTCTTTGAGGTTATCGGGAAAAGTACCATTCTTGAGTGATTCAATTACTAAGTGATGTAAATGCATACCAATTATATCAAAGTTTTTTAGTAACATTTTAACTGATAGGGAATTTGGATCTTTTTTGTTGTTCATTGTTTTCATTATAAATTTTAGTTGTGTTATGTTTATATATTCAAATTGGAAACGTTCATGGGGGTTACAATCAATATTACATTCATATTTTGTAAACGGTATACTTTCTGCAATTTCATTAACGCTCTTTATAAAAAATGGGTTAAGTTCTTCAGCAATTTGTTTTTCATCTTTCAGAAGTTTTTTATTTATTTCAATTTCATTGATTTGCGGGTTGTCGTGCTTTAATACCAACTTTTTTATACTTCTCCACATGTCTTTTTGATTAGTACATTCATTGATTTTGTTTGATACATAACTTGCTTCAGATTTTCTTAATTCCGATTGGTATTTATTTCTTATTAACCTGTAATTATTCCAATAGTGCTCATTGTTGTACCATACTGCCAGTCTATGAAATTGTATTTTGTTTTGTTTCATAGCTCTAAGATTGCTATTAAACCAAAATTTCGCATCGCAGGTATTTCTCACCCTTCTTTCAATTACCATTGATTTTAATGAGTTGTTTATTTCAGACATTAATATTTTTGAGAATTCGTTGACCGATAACGTAAACTGCATTCTACTTATTTCTCCATTCAATATAGAGTTTCTTAAAACTGAATTGTTATATTGAAAATTTCTAATAATTTTTGTTTCATTGCTGTTGCATTTTTTTGGTAGTGGTATTACAATTTTCAAAGTTTCATGATCACTTACCTTCATTGCATCAACTGTGTTGCTTACTACGTTTTTTATATTTGTAACTATATAGTCGATTAAGGACGATGAGTTCTTTGTTATTCGTGTTGGTGTTGTTACTATCTGATAAAAATAATTGTCTTTTATAATGTCTTCCAGCCGTTTTTTATAACAGTTTGTTTTCAGCCAGTCGATATTAAAGTCACCAGTAATCAGGTAATTCTCTTTACCGCTTATTGCTTCCATTTCAGCTTCGAAAAAATTAACAAAACATTGCTCAGGAGAATTTTGCTTATGAGGCGACCTGTAAACTCCTACCAAATGATACCTTAAATTATCAATGAATATTTCTATTTTAAGCCACCATACTTTTTTTTCAATTACTTTGCAGTCTATTTTCTTAAATTTCCATCTTTCATTTATATAAAACGATACATGTACATATAAAAATGGAAATAATAAAAAGTGTTGCGATGTGCCGTAGAATGCGTTAAAAATTAAATTATTTTTAATATTCAAAATTAATCTCCAAATATTGGTGGATCAGCAAAAGATTTGTCTGCAATTTTTGAGGTAGTTGCGGATAGTGAGACCTCACGAAATTTGGAAACAAGTGAGTGCCAATATTTGTACGTTTGTAAAATAATTAATTTCTTTCGATTACAGCAGAGAGCTTTAAGGTTTTGGGAAACTGATTGCCAAATTTCAGATGATGTCCTCTAACTTTCGATGGGAACCACTATACATATTTTTTTTTAAAGGGCGCTAAGTTCAGCGAGTATTTGTCTTTAAGACTACTTTAGATTGTAAACCAGAAATATGTTAATGTAATTTTATAACTTTATATCGATAGTCAATAAATAGTGGTAGAGTTTCATAAAACTTTTTGCTGATTAATATAAAAATTCTTCTAACAATTATTATTTGTCATGTAAGGTTTGCAATATATTTAATTAAAAATTTCATTCGCAACACAAATTTTCAACATTAAAATTATTTCGTTGGTTAATAAAACATTTTTTTCTTACTACTTACGTTCTAATAGCGATTCTATTACAAAAAGAGTTTCAGAACACACAGCTTTTATATGTTACAATTTCCAACATATGTGATGTTTGACATTTCGTTCATCTTGATTTTTTCAGTTTAAGGAAGGATTGCGTTTTGCCAAAGACAATTTCTAAAAAGAATTAAAGTTAAAACGTATTGTAACGTAATTAAAATTAATGAAAATAGTGCAACACATGTAGATGAAAGTATAATAATTAAACACGTAATCAAAAGCAAATTACGAAAGTCAAGCTTAAGAAAACAAGTGAACTGTAAACTCAAACTCTTGCACAAAAGCATGTCAACAAATGCAAAAAAACAACGTCAGATAGCAGCCGGCATCGATGGGTCCTCTAGCAGTAATCGCCGTCGTGTTAAAAGGGAAAATGTGAAAATACCAGAAAGTGAACGCTTACCACTGCAACTGAAAATTTCTGATTTTCTGGCTAGTAGTGATGATAAAATCAGCATAAAAGGCCTTTCCAAGATGCATCGCAAATATTTACATCAATATGCTGCACGACTTGGTCTTAAAACAAAGAGTTATGGTATCGAAAGCAGTCGTGTATTGTATATACGCAGACGGAAGCGTCTGACAAACTTAGGTGATGTTCGACCGCTTAATATGTCGGCTGCTACGAGAGCAGTCCTACAAAGTCTTCTGCCAACAATACAAACACAACTGGAAACGAATCAGATAATTGGTCAACCAAATCCGAATACGCCGCATCGGAACAGAAATTTACGCAATGATTCTATATCTGTATCATTAGGTCCGCGTATGATACCTCCACGGGCACAACGTATTAGTAGTGAATTGTTTCGCGACAAACAGGAATTACCGATATATCGATACCAAGGAGAATTGCATCAAATGTTGAAACAACATAATGTTAGTTTGATTTTTAATAAATATTTTTGCTTTCTTTAAGTCGTTATTTTTACAAAGTTAGAACTATTTCAGTAAATAATTTTTCAATTAATTAATTCTCCCTTTCCATGGCACTTTTCAATACTTAATTAATTTCGTTAAACTTTTAGGTATTTATTATAAATGGTGAAACTGGTTCTGGCAAGACCACCCAGGTTCCACAATACATATTAAATGAGGCCACACGACGAAATCGGCCTTGTCGTATAGTGGTGACACAACCTAGAAGAGTTGCTGCTGTTTCGGTAGCCCATCGGGTAGCAAAGGAAAGAGGGGAACTCTTAGGAGAAACAGTAGGATATCAAATACGTATGGAAAGTAAGTACTTTTTTTTAATAAGTTTTAAAATTCACAATAACCACTTATTTACACACTTATTTTTTAAAAAAAGGTCGCGTTAAAAAGACTTCCAATCTAATATACACAACATCTGGCTGCTTTTTACGTTCCTTAATGGCGGACGTACGTGATCTCTTCCGCAAGGTGTCGCACGTCATAATCGACGAAATCCATGAACGTGATAAAAACACCGACTTCACCTTAATCACTATAAAGGAGCAACTGAAATTGAATAAGGATCTCAAGGTGATACTTATGTCTGCAACTATGGACATACAATTGCTGTCTAATTATTTCGACAAGTGTCCTGTTTTAAATGTACCCGGACAAGGATATGATGTTAAAATTTATCACTTGGAAGATATATTATTTCATACGGGTTATCGTACAGCTCTTATGGAAAGATATTTACGATCAATGAATGATTCCTTTCCTACGCCCACTTCCATGTTTAGCGATAATATATTGGAGACTTATAAACGTACGACTGCTGAACGTTTGGAGGATGAATACATGCAACAAGTTCTGGATTCTTTAGTAGAACAGTGTTGCGAAAATGTGGAAATGCGTTCGAAAGAAGAGCTAAATGAAATGTTTGATCAGATTCAATATTATATAGAAAGTGAGGGTATGTCTATAAATGCTGGTCATTCGGAAACAGGTTTTACACCTTTAATTGCCGCGTGTAAATGCAATATGCCAGAATTCGTACAGTGTTTAATACTAAGAGGGGCTAATGTGAACATATGCGATAATTACGGTTACGAGGCCATAGACTACGCTCGACTACATGCAGATGGTTTGTGTTTACAAATTCTAATGGGTTCAACTAATTGTGTAGAAAGGGTAAAACAGGAGGAGGAGTTAAGCCAACAAGATATGGAAAAGCATCGTATTTTGACAGCCTATCAGCAACAGTTTAATGATGATAATGAAGTGGATCATGATTTAATTTTATCTTTACTGGAAGGTCTCTATAGAAATGGCCACAATGGTGCTATAATGGTGTTTTTACCCGGTTACAATGATATTGTACAACAAAGAGACATAATACAAAGTACTTTACCTGCTGGCACGTTTAAACTTTGTATTTTGCATGGACGTATGGATTCTAAAGATCAATTTGAAGCTTTGCAAAGACATCCAGTACGAAAAATTATTTTATCTACAAATATAGGCCAAACCTCAATAACAATACCAGACTTAGCCTACATAATCGATTCTGGTAAAGTTAAGATGAATACATATGATTCAATAACAGAATCATCCCAGCTGCAATCGGTATGGATATCACAGGCCGACGCTCTTCAGCGTTCAGGCAGGGCTGGTCGCACACAAAATGGAGTATGTTATCGTCTTTATTCAAAGGCAAAATTCCTATTTATGCCGAAATTTACCATACCGGAGTTTATACGCATTCCGTTGACCGAAATATGTCTGTATGCTAAAATTTTGGAACCAAAATGTGAGGTACAAAACTATTTGCAAAAATCGCTTAATCCACCCTCAACTTTGAGCATTTTAAATGCTGTGAGAAAATTGAAAATTTTAGGAGTATTTCGTGAAAACGAATCAGTAACTGAATTGGGGAAACATTTGGTAGATATACCATTAGACGTCCAATTGGGTAAATGTTTATTATATGGAGTGTTTTTGAAATGTTACGACCCCGTACTGACTATATGTGCTTACCATTCTGTTAAGGATCCTTTTATATTGCCCACAGATCGATCGGCCCAAGGCCAGGCATCGTTTCAACGCAAATCATTTTCTGGCCAATCGTTTAGTGATCAGATGGGTATTTTAACTTTGTACAAGTCCTACATGGAAGTGCGACACAATCCACGTAAAGTAACAGACTTTTGCATCAAGCACTTTCTCTCACACTCGGCCATGGAAATGTTCTGTGCCACGCGCAAACAAATCAATGAAGTCGTAAAGAACATTTTTAACATAAATTATATGGATAAAATGTTTAATAATGACTGGCACATGATTCAGATGTGTCTGGTTGCCGGTTTTTATCCAAATGTGGCGCTAATCGACCGTAAGGCCTTAAAATTGGTGTGTGGTGCTGAGAAGCAATTGATTTTACAAAGAACATCTTCGCTTAATCCTCCTGGTAAGAAGCATCTGAAAGAATTTATTAGCCAACTGCCGCACGATTGGATAGTGTTTTATGAAAAATCGCGAATAGCAAACACTTGTACTATTAATATGAACACTGTGGTACCGTCTCTTATGATTGCTTTGCAGTGCGGTCTAGATTGTGATATAATAAGTAATTTGGACGATGAAAACGATGATAGTGGTGATGAAGAACTCAACTGTAATGACGATATCGATACCGACTCAGACTCACAGCATTCAGTAAAGGTAACATCGCCCACAGATACAACTGATTTAAATGATTTTGAAACTTTACAACTGAAATTATCAAAAACATTAAGAAACATATCCCTTGATAATGAAGACTGTAAAATTGTAATGTCTTTAGATAATTGGATTAAATTCGATTTACAATCGGGTGATGCACAACTTTTGCAGCTCGTGCGAATTGCGTTGCATACACAATTTCTAACGTTTTTAAAAACTGGCCCCAACGCGTCGACTTCGTCGGCTGCATTTTGTTTACAAAAGTTGTTAAATACTTTGCACTCTTCTCATGCAGCAACATTCAAAATGAATGCTTAACTGTTTATTTTAATAAGTTAATTTTTAAAGCACACTTTTAGGCTTACTTTTAAAAATAATGTGCGATGAAAAGTATAGGGAAATTTTAACATTTCTTTTCATTTTAGCGGTGGTAAGATTATAAATCTAAAATGTATTATTTTTTCTCCTTATTATTACTATATTTTTTAGAAACGGTTTTTTTTTTCTTAATAATATTTGTTATTTTAATGTTTTGTTCGCCGTACTTTATCTAAAAAAATATATTTAAATAGTTTAGTTTAAATAAGAACAAATAAAAGATTATAAAGCTAAACGACATTTACACATATACACAAATATGAAAATTGATTAGTATGAATTTTTATATATTAAATATTTGAACTATTTTGAATGCTTTAATTTAGAAAAAATTATCACAGAAATTATAACAAAAAAGAAAAAAAAGTATTAGTTTGTGTTACGAGTACATATTTGGCTTGTTATTATGGTTTATAGAAAAAAAAACAAGAAAAACAAAAACAAAAGAATCTTGAATATATTTACGAATTAAGAATATTTACACACAAATTATGTTTTCAAGAAACTATAACATAAAATTATACATTTATCTATAGCAGTTAATATACTTTGTGCTTGAAACATTTTCAGACCTTTAGTGAAACTCATTAAATCATAACAAAAGACATACAAATCATATTTAAATAAATTCATTTAATTTTACACTGTAAATAAAAAAATCGGACAAGTTTTTGTTATTGTAAAAGATAAATAATTATGTTATTTGCAGCGGACTGTAATGAATTTAATATTCTTAAAGAAAGTATTTTCCCCGAAAAAGCAATCAGCCCTGTTATCTTTATTGATTTCGAAATGATTAAACACTTTCTGTATTAACTGTTATCATTTTATTGTATATGGGTGAATTTTTTCGAAATAAGTTTGCCTGTATTAACGTAATATTAACATTAACTGCTGCTTTTATGTATTTTTAGAAAATGTTTTCATTACTATTTACTTGTATATTATACGAGTTACGCAATTTATTATTTATTTCTTTCTTATTTATTTATTTATTTCTTTTAGAGGAAACTAATTTAACAATTCCAACCTTTTATTTTTTCTTGGTTGTAACAAAGTTACAAATTTTTAAAAACTAAAAGCTATTCCTGCTTTCTAAGCCTCTTTTAAAGCCTAATTGGCAGAAACCAAATTTTTCTAGAATGTGCATCAAGCATATATAAAATGGTTTTGAGCCTTTATATGTATGTAGATAAAAGTTTGGAAATCCACACAGATTGTTTATTGAAAAGAAAAATGTAATACAAACATAAGATTAAGGCTTAAAGGTTACCCAAAATACGACGTGATATTGACACGTAATAAAAATAAAATTTAAATTAAAAAGGAGTCACTATTACATTTTCTGTTGAAAACTTACGAGTCAGATTGGTCCCTTTTTAAGTAGTTGTATGATTTGTATTTGGTTGCTTTCAAGAATTATTAACAGTCTTCCACTGAAAAACTTAAATTTAATTCGTAAAGGGTCGTCAGCAATTTGTGTTTAGACAAACGTATGTCATGTAAATTTTGCGAAACGGTAAAACAAAAGTCTGTAAATCACTAGTACTGAATATCTTATGAATCCAAGTTGCAAGTATATCAAAATATTGCCTTGCGAATTGAGAAAATATCCTTCTTCGTATATGAACCCACGTCCTGTTAAAATGCTTCATAGTGCTATGCTTTCTTCTGAATCCGGATTTGTATTTTTTTTTAAAGAAAAGTAGCACTTCAGGCAACAAAGCCTATTTAGTCAAGTACCCTGCAGGTGGTGCAAGTAGAAGAATAGTTACGGAAGTCAATTATCATATAAGATAGCACAGCGATCAGTGACAATGCCTTCATAACTGAGCAGCCCCACCGATTGTTAATTTTTATTTTTGTAGTTGAAAAAGCAGCCAAGGTCTTTGTTGGGAATCGAGCTCACAACCCGCAGACTGATAAGCTAGTAAACTACCTATTAGCCTACAGAGTCACCTTAGGCTTAGTATTGCGGATTAGTATTAGGGAATTTGAAGCGCAGCTTATTTACGTTAAATTTGTCAAATATTTTCGGTGTGCTAAGTAAAAGATTAATCATTTTAAATACATTTTATAGACGATTGAAAAGCGAGCGTCAAATCGCAAAACGCAAAACTTAGTTGAACACAGCCTCAAAAATCAGTTCATTCATATATATACATAGATGTCAATGGTGAACATGGCATTCCAATATGTGATATTTGTACACCTATATGGTGGCATAAATTTTAAAAATTTCTAAGTAGCCAAAAATTATAAGTTCGTCCGTCAGATCCCATTTAGGGAGTATTATATTTAAAAATAAATTGTTGTTGGTCAAAATTTACGAGCGAAATACGGATATACCCCACGTAACATAAAAATATGTGAAATTTTGATCATTTCTGGAAGTGTAATTTATTTTTTTTTATATACTTGTACTAAGACAATCTAATATATTCAAATAAAACCAGTCTTTGGATGATTTTGTAGTGAGTAAAATTTAATATCGTGTTCATGACATGCCAAACGATACAATTTGTATCTTTGTATCTAGCTTTGAACTTTATTTTTAGTATACTTATGGCTAGAGATGAGAGATATTTCTTTACGTGATTTAAGCATTGAGCACTACAGTGATTGAGCTTATTAAGGATTTGTTTACTGAAATTTTTTTTTACTTTAATCAAACATTTATCCAGTGGTTTAAAAAGGAATACTGCACTAACGTCGCGCAACCTCTAAATTTATTTTATCCTTTGTGTACATGAACGCAAACAAAAGACGATTTACAACGCCTGAGAACAATGACATTTTTTACGTTTGTACGTTAGTTTTCCTTTACTTTACTCTACGTGTACTGATGTTAAGAAAACTAAATTTTAGGGTAAAATACATTTCCGATATAAATTCGAAGAGTCACTTATGGTCTGGGTCAGACGGACTGCCATTGTAGCGAAAACAAAAAAATGAATCAAGAGGTAGTATAGAAATCGTGTTACACGCTGCAATGTATTAAAGGACATTATGGTTAGGATTCAATAAGGTAAACGAGATTTACTTCCTCGAATGCCGAAGAGCTGAATTCTAAATGATAAAAGCAATTGCGATAAATATTTTTTTTGCGTAGTTCGGCCTCGCGAATTTACTTTTAAAATTTATACCACAATACCCGTTTAAATATAAGTAACATCGACTTAAATAAAAGGTGTTTTTTTTAAGCTAGATAGAACTTTAAATTGTAAAAAGTAACACAAAAAAAGAAATTTTGATGAAACATTTTTTTTTATTTGTTTCAGTATACTCTGACAAATCATCATGAATAGACTCCCGCTTGAACAACGCTACGAAATTATCCAAATTTACTTTGAAAATCAGTCGTCGATTCGCGCAACTTATAGACGACTTCGTCATTTTTATGGCGTACATAATCGTGCATCTGAACAAGCCATTCGTCGAACTGTCGATAGATTTCGTACCACATACTCTCTAGAGGATGCAATAACACCAACACGTCGAAGGAATGTGCGTACTGAAGAGAATATCGCCGCTGTAAACGAAAGTGTGGAAGAAGATCCAAATTTATCAATTCGTCGTCGGTCGCAGGAATTAGGGCTCTGTCCGTCCACTACGTGAAAAATTTTGATCCAGCTGGTGCAGGAATTGAAGCCACGAGACCATTATATGCGTCGTTCTTTCGCCGATTGGGCTCTAGAGCAGTTGGCAACTGACCCGTTGTTTTATAGCAAAATTGTGTTCAGCGATGAGGCGCATTTTTGGCTTAACGGGTTTGTTAATAAGCAAAATTGCCGCATATGGAGTGAGACCAATCCACAACAGACCCTACAGACTCCATTACATCCAGAAAAATGCACCGTTTGGTGCGGTTTTCACGCTGGTGGCATCATCGGATCTTATTTCTTCAAAAATGAGGCCGGAGCTCGCGTTACGGTCAATGGAGATCGTTACCGTACCATGATCAATGATTTTTTGTTTGAAAATATGGATGACATTGATCCGGACGGAATGTTGTGGTTTCAACAGGATGGCGCTACGTGTCATGCAGCGAACGCAACCATCGACTTATTGAAATCAAAATTTGGCGATAAGTTGATTTCGAGAAATGGACCTGTCAATTGGCCTCCAAGGTCGTGCAATTTGACACCACTCGACTATTTCCTGTGGGGCTACGTGAAGTCACTGGTTTATGCTGATAAACCAGCAACAATTGACGCCTTGGAGGACAGCATTGTTCGTGTTATTCGTGACATACGCCAAGCAGTGCTCGAAAAAGTGGCCCAAAATTGGACGTCCAGAATGCGCTTCGTCAAGAACAGCCACGGTGCCCATATGCCCGAAATCATTTTCAAATGTTAATGTCACGTATTGATCCTTCGAATAAAAAAGAAATTTTGATTACAATTTAATTTTTTGTGTTATTTTTTACAATTTCAAGTTCTATCGGGCTTAAAAAAACACCCTTTATAAAGAATTAAACGTTACCAAAAAAATCCTTGTAGCAGCTGTCAAAGGCATTGACATGTCAAATTAAAATGAATAGTTTTTGGCCTCATAAATTCGTTTTCTGGATTTGGAGTCATGCTTTGTTATCTAAAAATTTCATTTTAAAAATATGTACATAGCCAAAAAAAAAGATCGTCCGAATTGGGATAATAATTACATGTTTGCAGTTGCTGGTAAAAATATATTTGTATTATTTTTTAAGCTAATCATCTTTAAATAAAGTTTAAAAAAAACACGGTTTTCGACTTCTCAAAACCAGTCTGACTCTTTGAAAGATTAGATTGTGCAGAAAATATCACCAATAAGAATTGCACAGCTAATTATGTGTAAACTGAGTTTCAAGCTATTCCACTATCTTGCATTTAATTAACCAAAACAAAAGAAAATAATGAGAAATAAATAAAAAAACGCTTTGATACAATAATATACCAATAATCATAATACAACTCTAAGTGGCTACCGTTGCTCACATCCTCTTACAACAGTGGGTTGGCGCGACAACTTTTTGACACAAGCAAATAATATAGTTTTTATGAAAAATAAACCATTAAAACAAAAACAAAAAAAAAAACGTTGAAAAGTGTAGCAACTTAAAACGTCTTCTTCATTATAATGAAAAATACAGGTTATTTGAAGGATAGAAAAATGTAAATAATTACATTTCACTTTTTTTTAGATTCATTTGCTTTCATTTAGAGATGATAAGCATTTTCTTAGCACAAATGCAAGTTTTGTCAAGATAAAAAAATAATTTTTTGTTTGGTTTTTGTTTTAATTAAATATTATTACGTTTATTCCTTTTAATAAAAGATGTGTTACATTGAGTTATTTTCTTACAAAATAAAAACACAGTACTTTAGAGTTTTAAATTAAACGATTTATTTGGTTTCAATATCCATAAAATAAACACGTTGGTGACTTCACCACTGTAACGCCCTAAACGATGCTTTATTATTTTGTTGTCTTTTCTCAACGATGTCTCAACTTAATTTGCCCAGCAATATATAGCTGTTCTAAGCGGTTTTCGTATATTAAAGGATATTCCACTTTAACATCACCCCATTATTATTGCTGTTATTATCGTTCAATATAGGCATCTGCTTGGCTGTGTGTTTTTCCATTCTGTATTAGTTGTTTTTGCTTTCTGTTGTTTAAATTATTTCGTAGAATTTATAACAAGCATGTTGCTGTTGTCCTGTGTGTATAAGATTTTCTAGAAATCTATGCAGTTTGAAATACTCACAATAGGTCATTTCGTTTACTTTCCTGCTGATAATTATTGTCTTTTAAAACTAAAGCAATATTTTCCGAATTTATCTAATGTGTTATAGATTTTGCGTGACTTTTTAGTGAATTTTTTTTCGGACCGACACTCAGGGGATGTTCCCTGCTCATGCAATGCATTGTGCCAGAACTAGGAAATTAGGCTATGGGGAGGAGAAAAAAGGGAGTAGTGTTAGTGGACATTCGATTTGAATTTTCCTACATTGAAAGTAACAACAAAGACTCTGGAAGGAGTTTATTCCACATACTATTATATTTAAGGTTCAGTTAATTAATTCAAAAAGCTAAGCTTTTTTCAGTTTTTTAAAACATAAAATAAACATAACACAAACATAAAATAATCGGTATTAATGGTTTCGGTCTAATTAGCTGCTAGGTATTACGTGCCTCCATCGCCTCGGTTGTTGTTGTCAGTGATTCCTTCATCGATGTCAACTACGTGGTTTACTTGTTTAAATTCCATTCCACTCACGGTCGTTTCAATGACACCGTCGCTGCTGAAGATGGCACATTTGTTGTCAATATATAAAAAATTGTCGTTATCAGTGAACGTAATCCAGCCAATATCAACTATGCTAGTGCTGGTGCAGAACACGTATTAGAGTGTACCGGTGTATTTACCACTATTGAGGAAGTTTAGTGAATTTTAAGAAATTTTTGTAGTTTATTGATAAATTTTCAAGTATTTTTGAAATTAGATAATTTTAACTTATTAAGTAAATTTTAATTTGTAATATTTGACTTTTAGCTGCGATTAAAGGGAATGTAACATATGGTTGTAAGAATACCAGGGTTCAGAATTTTTCATTAATGAACATTCAAAAATCAACATGCATGATATTTTTCATAAATGAGAAATCTAAAATTTTATATTTATTTTTCACGCTCATAAACGAACAACAAAAAATGTTCTGCTTATGTTCATACATAAATGCGAACAACAAGAATTATTAGTCTTATTGAGCCAGTTCACATTGGATTAGTTGTGCTGGCAGTTTGTATGCATTTTCGGTGAGGGGGGAAGTTTTTGGTTGAAACAATTTTTCTATCAGCTTCAACGCCGCACAACGAAAACAAAACTAATACACATGCATTTATGAAAACACAGGTCTTGTGTGTTTTTTTTGCAGAGCGATTTTTAGTCTTCAGTTGGCTATTGTAGTGTAAATATGAATATGAATTCAAAAGTAGATAAATAGATTTTATGCTATTTATTTTAATCTTTTTTACTATTTTATCTTTTTTATTATTGAATTCAAGTTTTTGTTATAATATTTTTATATTTTACAGAAAATTAAATATGTTAATCTTTTAAACGTCTTTTTAATTAAATTTTAACGATATACATATTTTTTCAATATTTCGCTTTCCTATGGAAAGATTCTTCAGGAAAAATTAATTTTTAATAGCAAAAATTATTAACAAATTGAAAAAATTTTTTTTTATTTAATTAAAATAAAAAAGGTTGATTAAAAATAAAAATAATTTTACATAAAATAAAATTAGAAACAAACATTTCATCATCACTTACAGCCACATTTATTTTGTAATGCGTATTCTGTGGTGTATACCGAACGAAAAACAAACATGAAATGAATAAAACACACTAATACACACAAAGATGTGCATACGTATAGAATTTTGTGCTAAAATAATTAGTCTAGTGTGTTTTGGAAAGAACTAAAGTTGTGGAAAACAAATATTAATCCAATGTGAACTGGCCCATTCATATGTGATGAATGATAAATTAGCTTCTTCTCATTAATGTTCTTTTTCATAAATGTATATGTTCATATATGAACGTTGAAATTTTATAAAATTTCTCATAAATGAACGTGAAAAAATTTTCTACCTGCGATCGCAGTTTACCGTAAAATGTAGTAAAAACACATGCGTACATATTAACTCAAAATACAATTTTGCAATATATTCTAAATGAAATAAAAAAAAACATTATTTTTCTACATACGCCGCCGATTGCACATTACCAAATATGTGCGTTTACGTACGCGAATGCTTAAAGGCCGGGGCACATAGAATCCGTCATGCGTTATACTTTGACGTATTCAACTGAGGTCAAAGTAACGACGGATTAGGTTGGCACAATGAATACTTTGTTGACGGATAAGAAATCAGCTGTTTTTTTAAAGTGCACATTTGAAATGGTGTTAGACGACATCTTAGACTTTCTATTAATGATAATTTGTACTATTTATTCCGTTATTTATTATTATTTATAATTTATTTTAAAAATATTTTACTACGATAGAGCGAAAAAAAAAATAAAAACAAGAAGAAGAAGCGAATAAAAAATATCAAATTACTCAACGTGCGTCAAAAGTTAAAAGTTGGCCAACTTTCGTACTTTGCGTTGACGGAGACGTATTGATTGTGACAACTCTGATAAGAAAACGTGTATTTCAACTTACTTGTCAGTTGAAAAATGCAACGGATGACGGATGACGGATTCTATGTGCCCCAGCCTTAACGCACATATTTTTACGATCTTTTACACTAAAGAAATTGTGGAACCATAATACTGTTACAGATAATCATTTACGAGTGTTACAATAATTATCAAACATAATACACGACAAATTGTGTAAATCTGTACCATGTCGGCCTCTCGTTAACATTTTGTTATGTTAACAGTTGATAGAAAATAATACATTAGCAGATATGCCTAACAACTTTTTCTTTGCGCAGTTTCCCACAAACAAAATATTTTTTTTTGTTTAAAATCGGCATCTTCTTAAGACTATAAGCTTTACTAAAACAAAACTTCTCATATAGTGAAAAGAAGAAAAGTACCAAAAGTTGATTGTTCGTTTAATATAAGTTTATGGATAATTAAGAGTTTTTGTTATTAATCTTTAATATTAACATCGTTTCTCTTTAGCCGAGGTGGTATTATAGGCATCATTATGCCCAAACATAATTTATTCAACAACGTTTTTAATATGTGGGCTATTGTTTGTGGTTTTTACTTTAAACTAACAGTTTAAAAGATTTACTTCATTCATTAGTGTAAATGAAAGCTTTTTATAAAACCATTTGACCTGAAACCAATGAACGAAATATCTGAGTGATGAAGCTTTTGCTTTTAATATAAATTGGTATTATTTACTGCATTTTCACCTGTCGCTTTATTTTAACTGATTAAAATTAAAATTTTAATTTAACGATTACAGCAATGATCGTTACCGTTATTTGTTAAACAACGTTAATAAACTCATTTATCTTTATTGATCAAAGTTTGCATAGAACATAAAAATATTTAAAATATTATCGTTGATAATTAATTATTTCAGTTTCACTTTATGCTGGCCAACTTTTCAAACTTTGTAAAATCAAAAGTTTCCCAAAAGAACTGGCAGTTGGCTAGTGTTTTATGTGAAAAGAAAAAAGGAAAATTATATCCTATTAAAACTATATTCGTCAGGTTTTGATTTATATGAGCAAATACTGTTCTGGTTTGAAGTAAGAGATAACTACTTCGGGATTTCCTGCACAAAATCGCAGAGAGCGGTTTTGATAGAACTTGTATTTTGTTGATGTTCTGGTAGTTTTAGATTTTTAATCTGCATTCGCAATCGTTTAAATACGCATACTGTGTAGTATACTTTTGCTTCAAAAGAGTATTGGCGCCGAGTATTTACATTTTTGTCTGGATGTTCAATATTCAAACGTGGTTATTTGATATTTTCAAATCTATTTTTTTTTGTGTTTAAATAAATAAAAGGTGTTTTTTAAGCTAGATAGAACTTTAAATTGTAAAAAGTAACACAAAAAATGAAATTTTGATGAAACATTTTTTTTATTTGTTTCAGTATACTCTGACAAATTATCATGAATAGACTCTCGCTTGAACAACGCTACGAAATTATCCAAATTTACTTTGAAAATCAGTCGTCGATTCGCGCAACTTATAGACGACTTCGTCATTTTTATGGCGTACATAATCGTGCATCTGAACAAGCCATTCGTCGAACTGTCGATAGATTTCGTACCACATACTCTCTAGAGGATGCAATAACACCAACAGGTCGAAGGAATGTGCGTACTGAAGAGAATATCGCCGCTGTAAACGAAAGTGTGGAAGAAGATCCAAATTTATCAATTCGTCGTCGGTCGCAGGAATAGGGGCTCTGTCCGTCAACTACGTGGAAAATTTTGCGCAAAGATCTCTACACCCGTATAAGATCCAGCTGGTGCAGGAATTGAAGCCACGAGACCATTATATGCGTCGTTCTTTCGCCGATTGGGCTTTAGAGCAGTTGGCAACTGACCCGTTGTTTTATCGCAAAATTGTGTTCAGCGATGAGGCGCATTTTTGGCTTAACGGGTTTGTTAATAAGCAAAATTGCCGCATATGGAGTGAGACCAATCCACAACAGACCCTACAGACTCCATTACATCCAGAAAAATGCATCGTTTGGTGCGGTTTTCACGCTGGTGGCATCATCGGACCTTATTTCTTCGAAAATGAGGCCGGAGTTCGCGTTACGGTCAATGGAGATCGTTACCGCACCTTGATCAATGATTTTTTGTTTGAAAATATGGATGACATTGATCCGGACGAGATGTGGTTTCAAGAGGATGGCGCTACGTGCCATACAGCGAACGCAACCATCGACTTATTGAAATCAAAATTTGGCGATAAGTTGATTTCGAGAAATGGACCTGTCAATTGGCCTTCAAGGTCGTGCGATTTGACACCACTGGACTATTTCCTGTGGGGCTACATGAAGTCACTGATTTATGCTGATAAACCAGCAACAATTGACGCCTTGGAGGACAGCATTGTTCGTGTTATTCGTGACATACGCCCAGCAGTGCTCGAAAAAGTGGCCCAAAATTGGACGTCCAGAATGCGCTTCGTCAAGAACAGCCGCGGTGCCCATATGCCCGAAATCATTTTCAAATGTTAATGTCACGTATTGATCCTTCGAATAAAAACGAAATTTTGATTACAATTTAATTTTTTGTGTTGTTTTTTACAATTTCAAGTTCTATCGGGCTTAAAAAAACACCCTTTATATAAATCTCAAGTTATTGTTAAAAGAAACTCGTTAATAAACACAAAAAAAAAGAAAACAAGAGTATACTTTTCTAATAATAAATATAATTAAAAAGGGCGTTTTTTTAAGTGAGCAGCACTTTTTCTAGCAGCTGTCAAGTGATTTCTGTTTAGATTGGTTTGGCGTTTCAACATGAATATACTGACGCCTGAACAACGCTTTCAAATTGTGCAAATATATTCTGAAAATCATGGTTCTGTTAAAAATATTCGATCCGGATTTCATATGTGAAATTTGTTTAGCGATGTAGTTCACTATTGTTTGAATGAATATGTCAAAAACAAAACAGCTACATCTGGTGTGATAATTCTCAAGTGTATATTGTCCACTGTTACATATAAAAAAACTGACTGTTTTGTGGTGGTAGAATCATTGCCCCTTTTTTTCTCGGCCCAGCATTCAGGTAATGACCCTTATACATGCAATGCATTGTGCCAGAACTAGGAAATTTGGTTATGGAGAGGAGGAAGGAGGGAGTAGTGTTTGTGGACGTTCAATTTGAACTTTCCTACATTGAAAGTGACAGGAAAGACCTTTGGAAGAAGTTTATTCAACATATGGACTGTTCTGTTAAAAAATGAATTTTTCCTGTAATGCATAGTGCGATTATTGGAAAATCAGCCACAAATGGATGCGCTCTTAACGAAAATCGAGTTAAACGCGAAAAAATGCGAGTAACGGGAACAAGTTCCCTAATTTCGTTAGAGCACTTACAATTGTAGTAACCATAAAATAATGGAATACATGCCAGATTGTGTCGATGCTCCAGAGAATTAATAGAGTTGGATACTCTACTGTCCCCAAGGAGCCTCTTGGCCCTCTCTTGTACGCGGTCGACAAATTTCAAAATATTTTGGGGCGCCGGTGTATACATGAGAGTTGTATTCTATTTTTGAACGGATAAATTTTCATACCAAGAACATCAAGAGAACATCCGTAGTAACAGATGCAGTCCCCTTTTCGAGCAGAGATCTATGCGTAAGCATGCAACATTGCATCTTACGGACATTAAAATCTACTCTATTCATACGACCCCATTCCGAGTTAGCTGCGAGGTCGTGATTGGGCGTATCATTCATATTCCGGCTTTGAGAACCCACCTCCAACTGGTCCGATCTATTATTAAATAAATACGAGTAACAAATGGTGCTGTCATCTGCCAAAGAGTATATAGGATTGAAAGTTTGACAAAGAAGGTCATTTAGAAAAATTAGAAATAGGGTAGGAGAAAGAATGGAGCCTTGCTTTACCCCTGAATTATTCTTGAACTCATCTGATGAAATCTTTAACATCTATAATAACATATAGATAGTGTGATTCGTTTTACATCCGCACCTGGCTATGTAGCCTTAATCAGATGGTGGACAAACCACTAATGTATAATTTGGAACGTCATACATGCGTCCTAGGAAGCCGAAGACATAATTCTAAGCAACAGAACCACTTAGTTGCAACTTTAATGATTCCAGGGCAGGGCTTCAAACCATCACACCTTGCTAAAGAGTTGGAGACTTTCAACTCCTGTCCAGAACACATGTCCAGCATGCTCACTGGACTGGATTATTCACTTTGTGTGTCATTATCAGTGAGATGATCCTGGCCACCATAATAACCATTATACTGTTATGAGGTCGCGAAACCACAACCACCACGTTACTCCCATATAGGGGCCAACCTCACTGATCAGTCAGAGAACTATTAAATGTCTAAAGAGACAAATAATGAACTCTGCGGCTCACTGATCCCCGTGGAAATAAGTGGAGCTTCCAGTTGACTGTCCTCAGGGGACTGGGCTCCCTTTTTTCCCCAGTTTCACAGATCTAGATAGCTGTTACGTACTATAAAGACCGGGGGGATAATAATAACTTGTACAGTGCGATTCCTGAGAAAATTCGATTTAAATCTGGAAAAATTATCACCGACACCAAAAGCAGCAAGTTTTGACAGAATTGCATCATGCCACACTCTATTAAAAGCCTTGCAAATATCTAGAGCTGTATCATTGTTTCGATAGGACGGCCAGCAAGTCACCCGTAGAGCGCCCTCTACGCAACCATACTGTCGGTCGCTAAGTAAGCTGTTGAACTCCAGGCAACTCACAAGATGAAAATTAATCATACTTTCTATCACCTTGGAAAGTGCAGAACAAATTGCCATTGGGCGGTAATTTTCAGGGTTGTTAGCCTCACCCTTTTTGGGGATCGGTGTTATATTAGCAATCTTCCAACACTTTGGAAATTCGTGGGCATGTGTTCAGTCCATCGAACATCGGGATTGAATTTATATGTGTCACTCATAGTAACAGATGCAGTACCATTTCCGAACACAGATCTATGCTTAAGTATGCAACATTGTGTATTATTAATAAATATGAATGACAAATGGTGGTGTCATCTGCGAAAGAGTATATAAAGTTGAAAGTTTGACAAAGAAGGTTATTTAGAAAAATAACAAATGGGGTAGGAGAAAGAACGGAGCCTTGCGGTACTCCTGAATTAATCTTGAACTCGTCTGATTAAATTCCATCCATAATAACTCGTATAGTGCGATTCCTGAAAAAACTCTATATAAATCTGGAGAAATTATCACCGACACCTAATGCAACAAGTTTTGACAGCAGTGCATCATGCCACACTCTATCAAACTCCTCAAAAATATCTAGAGCCATCACCTTACTCTCTCCGAAATGATGTGTGGAGTTGTACCATTTTTTCGACAGGAAAGCTAGCAAGTCATCCGTAGAGCATCCCTTACGGAAACCATACTGTCGGTCGTTAAGTAGGCTGTTGGACTCCAGGTACCTCACAAGATAAAAATTAATCATACTTTCCATCACTTTAGAAAGTGCAAAAGAAATGCAATTGGGCAGTAATTTTCAGGGTTGTTACCCTAACCCTTTTTGGGGATCAGCGTTATATTAGCAACCTTTCTCCTCTTTGGAAATTCGTCGGCATGTTACAATTACAACGTGCTAAAAAGGGCTGCTAAAGGGCGCGCTAGCGACGTAGAGCACTGTTTCAAGACTAGTACTGGAATCCCATCCGGCCCATGAGACTTGTTGATGTTAAGATCTTGAAAAACGATACTGATCAACCAAAACTGACCGCTATAGAGCCATGATTACTGACTTTTTCATTCATTAAATGAACAACCATGATGTGCAGGAGCTGTGGTCTCAATAAGACGGCGCAACATGTCACACCGCTCGTGTCACATTTGTAAGCCACATAGACTTAGATGTGAGATCGCTAGTCGATTCCGAGAAGCCCGAGACTATTAACATTTGCTGCATTATTGCTGATATTTGGCCACAAATATTGGAAAACTCATCGAACCAATCATATTTAAATTATAACGCCGAATAAGGACTACAAAATAATAAAGCATGTTTTAGGCGTTACAGCGGTGAAGTTACCATCGTGTTTGTTTTATGTGTATTTAAAGTGAATAAATCGTTTAATTTGATTTAAAAACTTTAAAGTGTTGTGTTATTATTTTACAATAAAAGAACTGAATATAAAAAAACGTTTATTAAAGGAATAAACGTAACAGTATATTAAAGCTTTTCCTGCTAGTAAATGCAATAAGATAATAACAGTTCTATCGAATGCTCTATTCCTGCTATAAATGTTGCTTTATTTTTCTCCCATATTATACCGCTAAGTATTTAGGCAACTCTGAAAGGTCTATAACATAAACTTGGTTCAACAAGTCTAATGGTAGAAGAACATCTTTGTTTAATTAAAAAAAATCCATGAAGTGGCAGCTACATATTCAAATATTAATAAAGAAACCAGAACCCAAAATCCAATTAACAGCAGGTGTTAACAAAAAAAAAAAATTTAATGTCATTTTAAGTGTGTTTTTGAAAGAGTTATAAAACATATATTAAGGAAATAAAAGCTTTTAATTATTATAATTAATAAATTATTCTTTTTTATAACCAATATAAAATTTATTAATAGTAACGTGCCGTTGTTTAGTTAATAAAGTCCATAAAGGCCAAACGAATGACATGACGTGAACTGAACAACGCAATATTACTTCTCATTATTAAATTTATTTTAAGTAAAACTTTCCTTGTTGTATTACGTAACTGCAAAGTAATAAATTATAAATTTGCAACGGAGAACAATTTTTGTCTAAGGAAATTGATTTTTGTTTTTTTATTTTTTAATTGGAAATGAAAATTCGCTACAGTCAAATTAAAAACTTAAAACGGATTAAAAAATAACGTAACAATTGAACGAGCTGTTGGCAGCAGATATAGAAATTAATTCAGTAATTTGAAATGTTCGTTGGGTAGGATGCCTTTAAAGATGCCAAACTACTAAGTTGATGGTCGGTATAAATTTCTTTGAATTCCATCAGAATGTTTTCTTTATTTCCAAAAGCATGAAAATATTTTAATAACAGCTGCAGTTGTTGTTATTTTGTTCCTCACTTCTAATGTACCAATAAAACTCGTTATCATAATTTGTATTTAAATTACAACAAACAATGTTAATATTCATGCATATGCATGCATTCTTGTTGACAGAAACAAAACATGATATTTAAAAGAATTTTAGTGAGAAACAAATATTAAAAATAACGGTTAATTATCAAAAATAATTATAAATAATAAAACTCACATACATCAAAGTGCTGTGACAATAATGAACCAAAAAATATCAAATCGAAATAACACCGAATAACTAACAGTAACATAATTTTTTTAATTCCCATGAAATTTACTTTAATTGAAAGATAATCTCATGGAATTATAATTTAAATATCACTTCTGGCATATAAACCCAATGGTTGCCTCGGACGTAGTCAATTCTTGAGGTCAAACTTTCGATAACTTTTTTAAATATTTGTTACAATATATCGGCAATAACGCGGCGAATGTTATTCTCCAAGTGGTTATTCGTTTCGCGGAGACTAGCGGCTTCGTATATCCCCACAAAAAATGGTCTCACGGGTCTGAACCCTGAAACTATGTAATTACCAAGTGCACCGTCTTGCTAAAACCACAGCTGCTGCACATCGTGGTTGTTCAATTGATGAATGAAAAAGTCACCGACAGTCAATTTTAATTTTTGTAGTGGAAAAAAACTAAGGTCTCCGTTGGGAATCGAACCCACAACCCCCATACTGAGCAGCTAGTACACTACCTACTAGCCTACAGGGGCACCCTGTATAATACTTCCCTGCTGTATAATAATTCCTCTATTCTATCGGATTGGGAGGCCTGCGGTCATATCATTTTTACATTTATATTTTGGGTCACTTTTATTCCCCTTAAATTTCTGAACGATGTCTATCTGATTAGTAACTTGCAAATGTTTTACTTTTATTTAGTGTTATCATCATTCGTCATTCTCCTCTGCAGTGATTTCAGAGTGCTATCTTTGTTATCTCTATCTCTCTAACATTTGTTTATGGCTAAAGTTCCCAATAGCATTCACATTTTATATTATTTATACTGAGAAGTAATGTGCGAAGAATTAATGTCCTAAAAGTGCCTAAAGCGACTAATCCGTCCAACTTGACACTAAATTAACATTCTCTAAGCATATCGACTATGTTATTTCTAGAGCTTATAGTATGCTTGGTTTCATTAGAAGAAATTCTAGAGATTTTAAATATGCATACACCCTCAAGTCTTTATACATTTCCTTGGTTCGAAGTATCTTGGAATATTGTTCCATTGTTTGGAATCCTAGTCATTTAGGCCCATCAAATCGTATTGAACGAATTCAGAGGATATTCACTAAGACTGCTTTAAAATTGATTTGGCCACATGAACTACCTTCTTATGATGTTAGGAGGAAAATGTTAGGCTTACAATCCTTAGAGGATCGTAGATCTTGCTCCTCATTATTATTTGTTTATAATATACTATCTGACAATATTGATAGCCCGGAAATTAAAAATTATTTTACGTTATACAGTCCTCCTAGGGACTTGAGACATAATCGCATGTTTGAAGAATGTCTTTTCAGAACGAATTATGCAATTAATGAGCCGATTGCAAGATGCTTGCATTTATGTAATAGTTTTAACCCACATTTAAATTTTAATGTCAATTATACTATGTTCAAGCTTCTTTTATTCAAACATTATAATTATCATGTTATAACTCTAATCATGTTTTGAAGAAAATAAGTAAAAATGTTCGAAACTTAAAAATTCTTATTCTGACTAAAATCCATACACAAATTTATTCATTTAAATTTAAATCCGGGTACTTTATTTCAAAATAAGCGATATATGTACAGACCACAAAAACTTTATACTGAGTAATGAAAAGTATACATAGAATATCTTAAAAACAAAAATTGTTAATAAAATTTAAAGATGTACAATTGCCATTTCCCGTCTTATCTGGCTGGTTTTTATCCGATGGCGAGCGCTTTCGATGCGAATGCATCATTTTCAAGCCGTGGTTTAGTTTGTACTGGTGAGTCAGTGTTGGGGTTCAGGCAGTTCTGTTATTAGGTTCGTAGGCAGAATACCAGCCACCTTGCATTTGTATGCAAAGTGAATTTAACGATACCTCCGTCTTTTACTATTATGTAGGTACGTGTGTCCGTCTGAGGGTGTTTTTCGTTTGCCCGTTTGCATGAGTAGTTTCAATGGTGTGAAAATTGTGTCTGAGGTCGTGTTTACCTGTTCGTTTATAATGTCGTTGTTGAATGTTTTTGTTTTGTAAACTTCCATATTTTCAAGAATGTCTAGTCCTCGTCCTTTTTTGCTAGGATGTAATAATGTCATACATTCATCTATTTCCCTTGGTGTGTGTCCGTGAGTGTCAAGGTGTAATGCAAAGTTTGAATCTTCTCTTTTCCGTTTGTATGAGCGTACGTGTTCTGTAAACCTTGTTTTTAGTGTTCGTCCAGTTTGCCCTGTATAGGTTCGTTTGCAGGTACAGGTAAGTCTGTATACCCCGCTGGAATTAAATTTGTCAGTTGTTTCTGTCGTTGTTCTGAGATAGTATCTGATGGTGTTTCCACTTTTTAATGCTGTGAGTATTCCTTCTTTGTGAAAAAGGTTAGTTAGTCTGTATATTTCTGGTCCTGTGTAAGTAAAGGTGTGCCGTCGTGTTGTATCGAGTGTCTCCTTGTCTTCTTTATTTCTGTTCTTAGTGTTGTATTGTCTAAGTAGTTTATCGATGGTAGTGGTTTTGTAGCCATTATTCATAGCTATGGCGTAGATTGTGTCGAGTTCCCTCCTGTACTTATCTGGAGTAAGTGGAATTATCACAAGCCTGTGTATCATATGTCTAAACTCTGCTAGTTTGTGTTGGGTAGGGTGGGAGGTGTTGTGGATGGTAGTGTCCGTTGTTGTTGGTTTTCTATAGATATCGAATGTTAAATAGTCAGTTCCTTGCGTTATAGTGATGTTAAGATAATGTAAATTTCTGTCTTGTTCTTTTTCCATTGTGTATGTAATCTTATCATGAATTGTGTTTAAGTTTTCTAGAATTTGTTCGCCGTTGTCTTGTTCGAGGATGCATATAATGTCATCTACGTATCTATAGTAATGAGTTATTTTGTGTTTTTCCATGAGTGATTTTACGTGTAGTGATTCGAGATGTTGCATGAAAATGTCCATAAAGATTGCGGAAGTTGGGTTTCCCATACCGAGTCCGTCAGGTAATTTGTAAAAGTTGTTATTGAATCTAAAGTAGTTCTGTTTTATTATCGTTTTTGCAATATCTATAATATCAGCGATGTATTGGCTTTCGTACAAATTGTTTAGTGTGTTGCGTAGAATGTCTAAGGTTTCATGTGTTGGTATTGAATTATATAGATCCTTGATATCAAAGGAAACGAGTCGCGTGTTTTTGGTTATTTTGATGTCCTTAAGTTTATCAATGAGGTCTTGCGTATTACGTATAGTATTTTTTTCTCGCCAAATCCGCGCTGCTGAGCAGCTTGAAAAATCTTTAGGTATAACTTAAAAGGTAATTTTATTTATTTTTATACCTTCTAGTGAAAACCGTCAATACTGACTGATTGACGAGCGCTTTCGACGCGATAACATTATTATCAAGCCGCGTTTCACATATTACGGAAATATAGACGAAAATATTAAACTAACCCCGCATAAAACGCCGCGTAACAAGCAATTAACCTACACACCCAATACTCTTTATACTAACATATATAATACTAACTCTCCAGTACTATTTGAAAAGCGGTTTGATAATGATAGCATCATTCGAAAGCGCTCGCCCATCGCACCAAACAAATAGACAGTAGCGACAGTTTTCACCGGAAGTTATGACAACAGTGTTTCATTTACTGGCGAAACGACTCCAAATAGCGAAATTTAATTTTTCAATACCACAAATTGCGCAATCTGTAATCGAGTTATGCGAATATATATCATGACAGTTTTTAACTTTTATTATAACGAAGATCACTTCAGAGCCCGAACAAACATAAAAATAAAACATTTTTTCAGTTCCAAAAGTTACCTGAAATTACTAAACTTAAACTTTAATCATGTAATTATTTTAATTTTAATAAATGTTTTCACTACATTGAACTTTCAATTGAAATTATAATATTTAACTGTTTTCCATCATCATCTTAGTAACGTAATAATATTTTACTTTATATCTGTGAATACAAATGTTTGGAAAAAGGTGATAAACCTTTTTTCAATGGCTTATAAATATTTATATTTTTTGTATGAAATTGAAAAAAGAAAAAATAACAAGTTATTGCCACTTTTAAGCTTGACTCGTCATCATCGTTAAGTTATTCATTCGAACAAATGTATGTGAATTTTAAAAGAGCCATCCATATTTGAGTTGTTGTGACATGTTGATGAATGCTTCCATGATGACTTTTTAAATTCCTTAGTTGGTGTTAGTAGTTTTTCTGATATGGAAACCAATTTCTTCTTCTTTTTTGTTTTTGTTTTATAAAATTATTTGTTAAGAATTACTGTTAAGTTTTAATTTTGTGTATGCATTAGAAGCGTATGCATGAAGAGAAGGATTATATGTTTCTAATTTATTTTTTTACTTATTAAGGACAGATAAACAAGTTTGTACTGTTTTATATTGTTAAAAAAAAGTATTTTTTTTGATTTAACATACCTTTCGGATTAAAACTGATAAGGTCACTATTTACTTTATAAGAAAATCTTTTTAAATCTGAGTTTGTAAAATACGCAAGTGTAAGTATATAAATATATACTTACACTATTCGAGTAAGCCTGACAATAATAAAAATTTACAGCAAACAGATATGATATCTAAGACAGTTTTTTGGATTCACTTGAATTGTTTGGAACTAATTATTCACTAAATTCTAGCGACTCTTTTGCTATCATGTATGTCTTTTGCTGAAGAAAACTTCGCCAAAAATTCTATTTAATTTTTAAATAATTTAAATTAAAACTAAAATTATTTTGTTAAATGAGAGCTAAAATAAAGAAACAATAATATAAAACAATCTCGCTTTAACAAAACAGTAAAGAAACACTGCCATGTATATCTCAACTTTGGGTGTTGTTGTAAAGGACATGCCTATATTCACAAAAGGTTTGCTATATGCCGGTAATATTTCTAATTACTAAAAAAATGAAGAACCTTTAATAGCACTTTTGTTAAAAAACTACTTTTTATATTTTGATAATAACTTAACTTATCATTTTGCTGCGCACCTTATATAATGTGTGTTTGTGATTAAATTGTCAAGCGTACGGTGTAGAAATAAAATATGTGATAAAATAATAAACTATGTTAATTTTATAAAGACTTAAGACTAAGAACTCAATTAAGACCAAAAGTTTTAAAACTCTGTAGTAATAGACTAGCAAAAACTAGCGAAACATTTTTCCATTTGGTGAGATTCATGAGAAGGTTAAAATTATATATTTTATGCAGTTGCAATAAATTCACTATTTCCTAATATAATTTAAAATGCATAATGAACTTTATTCATATATTCATTTATCTTAATAAAAGAATTTGTAATAAAAATCCATTTGATAAACTGACTTTTACGTTTCACAATATTATGTTCAAATCAAGCTAAATCATGCATTACAACAAATTATTATAGATTCCATTGCTCTTATATATAATAGCCTCTACTAACCTTTGTGTTTAATGCAATAACATTGTTATTATTCAAATACTTTAATGATATTTTTAAATATTTTTTTATTTTAATATAAAAATATTTTAAAACTAAAAAAAGGAAAAAATTACCATACAATAAAAAAATAATGAAATTTTAAATTAAATTAATTGAACACAAGCATTGAGATTTAGTAAAGTGTTAGTGTTATTTAACAAAAGAAGTTTTGCTAAAGAGTTTTCCATTGGAGGCGGGCAAATTTTAACTGTTAATACCGGTTTTATTTATCAAAATGAGTCTATGATGTTGACAGGTTTTCATACTGAGTTAGTTTGCTTTACGTGATCTTTCTTCCCAGATAACTGGTTAACTGTTTAATCTTAACTATTCGTAGTTCAAGTGAAAACCAATAGTTTATAAAAAGCTACGTAGAACTCGTAGAAGTAAATATTAAGATGACTGTAGTTGTAGTAGAGATTTAGTTAACTTTCTACTTTAAAAATCTTAATTAATAAATAAACGATGTGAATATTAAATAAAAAAAGAAAGCATAAAAACTGTCGTTTAATTTTTTAGTAAAAATAAATAAATAATTGTTAAAAAAGCAAACAAAAGTAAAACACAGTTTTTTAAATATATAAGGGAATTTTATAATATATGAAGATATATAATATAAAGTACTTGGAAGTGTTTGCTATATGAAATTCGTTTTGAATTTTGTATCTTTCTTAACATTTTTACTTATACTAATTAGAATGTCAGTTTAAAGTGGTTCACGAAGATATTTAGAACTTCGATATTTGTGATATTTTTTTTATTAGTGTACAATGTTTTTGGTTCTTCAAAAATAACTTTGATAAATAATTAAAAATTTATCAGTAATACATAACGATACTTATTACGGAAGTTCCCAAAAATTCACATTCCATATTTGAAAAGAAAATCAGATGAATTTTGAAAATTTTCTGTGTTCTTTCTAAGTGTGTCTAATCGAAATATACTTGCTCACAGTTTCTATTGAATTTTACTCCTAATTTTTAGATGTTTGACATTGATGCTGTGTAAAACGACATAGCATTTTTTGTTTTGCCATTTAGGCAACAAGTAGGTATTTAAATAGTCTTTACGAAGTTGGGTATTAAAAAAAAGAACTAAAATTTGTGTAATTTTTGGAATAGTAAAATTTTGCCAAGTTAAACTAAATAATTTGGCCCGAATAAAAGAAAGAAAGTTTCTAGCAACTTCTTTTAAATAAATATTATCTTCTTATTTTAGTATTTATATTATTCAAGTCTTTTTCTTTATATGTAAAAGTTAAAAAAAAAGGTTTACATCGGAAAACACTGAAATTTGTTTCTAGGAATCCCTGTTTTCAAAAAATCGATGAGAAGACATGATTAGTAATTTCTTGTTTGGCGTCCCTACAATAATTTTAATTCTTTTACCTGCATTTCTTTGTTCTCTAATCTAAAGCACTAAAAAATTCTCTTACATATTGTAAACTATTTTAACTTAATGAGAATTATTCATTTCTGGGTTTTTTTTGTACAAAGTGTTTTAATTAAAAGTTTATATTTCGACTTCCTTGCAGATTATTTTTTACATAAAAACACTGTGAAGTTAGATTTTTTCAGCAAGGATTTTGAGGTGAAGAGCTTTGTACTGTTCCTTTTTTAAATTAATTTTTAGCGTTGGAAGTTTTAATATCTTAAGCTATTTTGAAGATTTTTAGTTACATAATATTTTATTATTGTGAACGTTAGGCTTATAGTTTTGAATGAAAATTCTGAAAATGAGAATTTCAAAAAAAGTGTTTAAATACACGTTAATGGAATTTATATCTCTAGGAACTAAAATATTGCTGAAATAATATAAAATATTTAAAATTGCAGCGCAAGAACTTATGTTCTACTTGTATTTATGAAACGCGAAAATAAAAAATAAGGTAAATAATGCTTGTTCACATATCACATTAATTAATTAATTGATCACAACTTATCTAATAGAAGATAACAGTAGTTTTTGGAAATCTGCACGATGTCCACTGTTTCATTTTTAAGGCTACAGATTTAGCAATATTCATCGCAACCCAAGTTGCAGTTAATGATAATACGAAATACATTATTTGTACTGATAGCCTCTCCTATATTCTTGCTATAACGAACATTAATTATGATATTCCCACTTAATAAATAATATACGGAATACTTTCATTCTTAATCAAAATAAGCTTAAACTTATGTGGGTTCCATCAAACGTCGAAATAGCAGGAAACGAATGTGCTCACGTTTCCGATACTGATATCGTAAATAAAGCTCTAATAAATTTCTACACATGCAAACTAAGTGTTGCCATCAACTCAATTAATTCCCAATTGGGAGAATATTCTATATCAAGATGAGACCAATATTAAAATTACTAAACGTATTAATCCGCTTGGAATGAAACCAGTTTATCCAAAATCCTGTTCAAAAGTTAAAACCAACTTATTCACAAGACTCAGACTAGGCCACAGCAAACTCTCCCACCAACACCTTTTTGACAATAAAGCCGCTGCGCACTGTCGAACGTGTAACACAACACTTAATACAACATTTCAAAACAACAAAAAACATTGTTTATTTTCAATCATTTCTACATAAGGGTTTCCATTGGAAACCATTCATATGTTTTGTAGTGTTTGTATGGAGTCTTGTCTTTGAGTCTTGCTGTCTATTCTATGTTGATTTTATGAAAAATTCACAAAGAATCAGTTTGGCTTTGGATATAAGACTCTTCGGTCTTTCTATGCAATATTGGGGTTAAATTCACTGATGAGCTATTTGAACAATAGTGAAATTGCAATATGGATGTGCTCTCCCCTATTACAATACATTTCAAATATTTTTATTTTTATTTGAATAAATGTTTTATGAGAATATCATAAGATGTTTATTTTTTAATAACAATTTTTGTAATAAATATTTTGTGAGAATATCATGAAATATTTGTTTAAAGGAATCAAGCACGAAATAAAATTGCTTATATTGAAAATGATTCCGAATAATTATAAATTACTTACTAAAATATTTAAGAAACATTGGAGTCTATAAAATAATTGTGTTAATTAGGTGTTTACTTTGGACAACTGTATGAACATAAGTATGTATGTATATTTTGTCTGACATCTAATATTTGAAAAAAAGATTGGCTTTTTACTTTTCCCTTTCTCTTAAAAATTGAGAATAATTTTTGATTTACTCTCATTTAGTAAACTTTATATAAAATGTACTGGATCGCACCCAATATGAATCTAACTGGGAAATTGTAAATTATACCATTTAAAGAAGCCTTGTTTTCTATATACGGATTTGCTTGCAGTCAATTTATTTTGATTTATTTTAATTAAAATAGTTTTCCATGCAATGCGGAAATATTTTTTACAGCCAGCTGTTACATTTTTCTTTATTTGTAACGCATGCTATGCTGAATACCGCTGTTATAGGCTGTTTATTGGGTAAGGTTGCTTTAAATAGGATAATTGTTGTCTTAAATAGCATAATTTTTAGAAATAACTTGCTGCTGGTAAAGCATATTTAGGCAGTGACTTTCTGATAAGTTCTTCTGCGTAAATCGTTTTGTAAGAAATACATGTTTTTTTTTTTTAATTTAGCTGTAGAATTTATTTTTGAAACTGAAATTATACTAAAGATTTTTTCAACTAAAACATTTTCATAAAGAATCATTTGTTAAAAAACTGTTATTGAAGAAAATGAAAAAATAAAGGATTTCTAATAAAATTTGAAATAGAATAAAATAAAAATGAATTTTTTATATTGACATGAAATTTACTTATTCGAAAAATAATCTTCTGGTATTAAAATTTAAATATGACTTCTGATATTATGACCGTCGTGACAAGTTCAAACGTAGTCTAATCTGGAGGTTCAACTATCGATGACTTTTATCAGCATTTGTGGCCGTATATAGGCAATATTGCGGCGAATCTTGTCCTGCAAGTGTCCAATCGTTGCACTCTTATCGACGTGGACAGAAAATAGTTTAGCGGCATTAAATTATACGACCTTGAAGGCCAATTTGCGGTCTGAAATGCCGTTTCGTTTAAAAACAGTTCTTGCACATTATGATTTTTTAATTGATAAGCAAAAATCATGGCTCCATAGCAGTCACTGTGATGTTCTGATCAGCACCATTTTTAAAGAAGCCCATAAAACACACCAAACTGTCAGTTTTTTTGGATGTAACACTGTTTCAACAAACACTTGAGAATTATCGTCACGCAGATATTTTAAACGCGGCAAAAGTGTCCTTCATCGCTAAAAAAAAATATGAAAATAGGTATCAACGGAAATCTGGTTTTGGACACAATTTGCAAAATTGGGAGGCAATGTTCCGACGTTAGTGTATTCATGTTGAAATGTCAAACCAAACTAAACACAAATTAATTGACAGCTGATATAACGGCCACTAACTAAAAAAAGTGTTGCCAACTTAAAGTTTATATTTCTATAAAAAACACCCGATATTTGAAAAAATTTTGTTGCAATTATTTTTATGAAAAGTACGCGAAGAAAAATCATAAGAAATGTGCATTAACAAGTTCCTAAAAATTAGAAAAAAAAGCTTCGGTTTTTTTTTTTTTAATATTTGTAATAAAAGTGAAACACCTAATAATTTCATTTTATAAATTGAGTCTTCTTTTATATTTTAGTTTTTTTATATGTGTTTTTGTTTTATTTTACAATATAATTCATTCAACTTTTAAATATACTCGTATGCTTTTTTGTGAATGCAAACCTGCAATAGCGAATATGTAAAGTTTTCATTCATCAGGTTGGCGGTGTAAAATCTAAGTCTATAATCGTACCCATAGTTAGACAATCGTAAAATTGTATATATGCGCAAACATGTAAAGAAATGACACTGTTAGTTATTTGATAATACAAATTTAATTTAATGAACGTGTTCCAATACAATAGGAATGCTAATGGTTACGAGGCTGAACTCGAAATGATTTTAAATATCAGATGAATAAAAATAAAGTTAGGACTAAAAGTGCTTGCTGTTGCGGTTTACATTTATAATAATTTTTTTTTTACATTTTCAGATTTTTTCTAATTTTTGTGCGAATAAACGTATTATCGAAAAAAAAACATGGGGTTAGAATTTTAAGCTGCAATGTGTTTCGAAAATAATGTTACGTTTATTTCTTTTAGTAAATGTAAAGTAAATATGAAAGTATTTATTTACTTTCAATACACACAAAATAAACATAATGGTAACTTTGTTGTCTGTACTCGGTGATGACTCAACTTGAATTAATTTCTGTTGCCAGCAAGCGGTGCTTCTTATATAACTGTTTCAAGCAGTTCTCGCATCTATAAGAATATTATACTTTACTCTACTCTACTTTACTTGTTGTTATCATCCTTAATTTTAGACGCCTTAGCTGTGTATTTTTTTTTTTTTGTTCTGTATAGTTGTTTTTTGTTTCTGTTGTTTAAGTTATTTCGTAGAATTTCTTTAAAGCATGTTATTGCTGTCTGTGTAAAAGATTTCTTAGAAAACTAATTATTATATATAATTATTTTCTTTGAAAACATAAAGAAATCATATTTCTAAACATTTTATTTTACTATGTTGTTGCTCTACCACTTTAAATAGTACTGGCTTAAACGCGGCTTAATAATGATCGCATTGACAGTGGTCGCCGATCGTACCAAATAAACAGCTGTTTTCACCGAAAGGAGTGGCAACAGGAAATTTAGATATCTCTTGCTAAGCATCCATATAGAATTAGAATTAAGTATCTTTTTCTTGTAAAATATATGATAGCGACCAAAGTTATTTAAAATAAGGAAAATAAATCAAAATCAGCACTACTATTTTCCTGTAGTCCAAAATGAAAAATGAAGACAATTGTTGTGCGTAGCAGCGGCAGGTAAGTGGCGAAGGCCCTTGTGTTTTATATGGGTATTCATAGAAAATAAAAGAAGAAGTATTAGCAATTAGTGAGGAAAGTCATAATAAAGGGTTTTTCAACAAGAAGTTTTATTTTCTAAAATAAAACAAAAATTTAGATTAAGATGATTCAAATTTTTATTGTATTACGAAGAGAATAGTTCGGCAATTATGAATGAAAATGGCAAACGTCCACCACGTCCACGCCGACAGATGTCAATTCTTTCATCAAAATTTTTAATTACTTTTTGGTAAAACTGCAGTTCTATTTCGTTAATCACATCAGGGATATTGAGTTTTAAGCCTGATATCGATTCGATTGGTTCCGTATAAACTCTTTTCTTAACATAGCCCCACAAAAATTACACAATCTGGCTGGCCGCTTAACTGCTGATTATAGTGAAATTTTGCGATGGGGAAATTTGGTTTGTAATAAATTGATCGCTTCATTGGCTGTGCGATATGTGAAACCGTCTTGTTGAAACCACATATCAGTGATGTTCACATCGTCAATAATAAGTCAAAATTGAGTTGTTAGCATTTCGTAATTGCGTGATCCATTAACCGTTACCGCATTTCCAGCATCATCTTCGAAAAAAAACGGCCCAATAACGCCTCCAGATCACATAGCGTACCATACATTGACACGCTGAGCACGCAAAGGCTACTCAATAATAGCTCTAGGATTTTCAGAAGCCCAAATGTGGTATTTTTGCTAAAAAATGCGAAATTTTCAGTTGAACGACTTGGTCGAACACGCGTTGGTGTTCGCATATTTTGTATCGAGCCTGTCGACTCTAATTTAAGGATCTTAATAGCGGTCTAAGAGGGACGATTATGTTGTCCGAAAATATCACGAAATGTAACTTTAACAGTGGATTTTAATTATTTTAATGTGATTTTCATGCGACATTAAATTCATTGTAACAATTGACAATGCATCTACTACGAGTAAGTCAAAATACTAAATGTCAAAACTATCATAACAACAGTGATGCGCATTGCTTAATTGGTTAAACCTGACGATTTTTAAGATTTTTAACTGATTAAAAATATCTCAATCAAAGCTTGAAGTTTAAAAGCAAAATTTAAATTAAAATAATTTTCAGTTATCTCTCGTTAGTGTAATATGCACATGTGATAGTTTTGTGTATTTAATAAAAAAAATAGTAATGAAGTTTTTTTTTCATTTGTATCATTTTATTTTAATTTACAACTGTGACAAAAATAAGTTATTATTACTTTACTTTTTACTTAATTAAGCTTGTTATTGTTGTTTTTAGTTCGTTGTATTTTATTTTGTTTTTGTTTTGTGTTCAGATATCGTTATCATTTTTCGATGTGCTTTAATGATTTTGTGACAGTTATAATTGACATGCTACCCGAACAGAAATATTATTTGACTAAGACTGCCAATCTCTGTTACAATAAAAAGAATAAGACAATAGTATATTTTCGAAAAATTCATAAAAATGGAAATGTAAAGCATAATATTAGAAAATAAATGTTAAAAAAAGAAAGCTGAGCTAAAAAAGTATGCGTAAGATTGAAAGTTTTATTTCCCAATTTCGATTTACAGTTGTTACTCTAAAAAAGAGATTTTTTTTTATTAAATCTTTTATTGAAATCATTATTACAACACCTTAATTTTAAATTAGATTAAATTCCATGGGAACTATTGTTTATTATGTAATGCAGCACTGTAACCGTCCATTTAATTGGAATATATTGAAGAAATTTGTAAGGTTGTTTTCATTACTTTTTTTTTATTAATTGAGAATTGTGCATATTTAATAAGAAAATTAATAATTCATTTATTCGAACTAGGGGTTGTTTTGATTGTAAATGCCAGCATGCAATATTTTTATTTTATTCTATTATGATACTTTGTAAATTCTATATTTCGTGGTGGTTGTGGTTTCGCGGCCCCATATCAGGTTTGTTGTTTAATATGGTGGCCAGGATCATCTCACTGTTAATGACACACTAAGTGAATGATTCAGTCCAGTGAGCATGCTAGACATGTGTCTCCAACTCTTTATCAAGGTGTGATGGTTTGCAGCCCTGCCCTGGAATCATTAAAGTTGCAACTAGGTGGTTCTGTTGCTTAGAATTATGTCTTCGGCTTCCAAGGACGCATGTATGACGTTCCAAATTATACAATTGTGGTTTGTGCACCATCTGATTAAGGCTACATAGCCAAGTGCGGATGTAAATCGAATCACACTATCTGTGTAAGCCATAACTTGACGGTGGATCATACTACTGTGATGAAATGTAACGTCGTCCTGGCTCTACAAGGCCTTCAGATACGTATATCCTCCTATAACATCTAGTTGCAACTTTAAAAGCCCGTGGCAGGCCGCAGCCTTAACTCCTTGCTGAAGAGTTGGAGACTATTCAACTCCTGGTTCAAAACGCATGTATGCTCACTGGTCTTGGACAATTAATTGTGTTCATTGTGAATGATCCGATCCACACAACTCAAACGGCGGCCTCGAACCAACAACCGCCACAATACTTCCGAAGGGCCAACCTCAATAATCAGTCAGAGAAAAACTAAAAGACTAAAGAGCCAAAAAGCTGAGCTCTGGAGTTTCACTGATTCCCGTGGAAATAAAGTGGAATTGTCGAGTTGGCTTCTGCCAGCCTTTAAGGGGACTGTGCTCCATTTTACCCTCGTTAATATATGAAATGACGGTGAGATTCCGTCAAAACATATCAATGTGCCCCCGGGGGGTCACTCCGGCGATATGAACTAGTACATATGTGTCTGTAATTCCCGCACTCATTTAGACCACTTACGCCTTCTCGTTCATCTCGCCAGATCTTTTTACCCATCAAAGCCACGACTGTTATGTATTGTTGTTATTTCGCCAAAACAAAGAGATGCTCGTTTAGTAAACATCTCAAATAAGTGTGTTTATTATCTTTTCTATAAACTTTTGAACACTTAAGCTTTCAGTGTAATAGGTACCACAATTGCTATTCCATAAAGACATTGCATGCTCCATACAAGACTGAGAGAGTGGATCAATAAGTCCGTGATTTTTTCAAATTTGAATTAGTTGCGTCATTTATTATGTGTTTGGCAGTCGTTGATAGCAGAATACCGTGAAAAAGTATATTCGAGCTGCTCCTGGAAAATTCAAAAAGTCACGGAATTACTTACCCACCTTCGTACTTAAGCAGACATGCACGAATTTGTCCATATAATTCTATTTAGATGCATTGAAATATATAACTGCAATTGAGCTTATGAAAATTTGACGTAAATCCCAATCAATCCCACCAAAAGCTAGTATACATTTCAAAGGTACCTCATCATAAAAGATACTTTAAAACGGATCAAAAAATTTGGTTATTATATTTTTTCAATTACAAATTTCAAGGTAATGGAAAAATAAACAAAAAATTTTAAGTTGAAATAAAATGTTTATGCGTCATAACTAGCATAAATTGAGTATTTAGTACAGAAAAGTTAACTCTCTTTAGACCGAAACAAAAAAAAAAAAAACTGATAGAAAAGGATTATTTTTAAAATATAGAAGCTCTTCTAGATTAAAGGAAAACATTTTTTTCTTAAAAAAATTTAAAACCCTTTCTGAACAAAATAAATTTTTATAAAATTTAAACTTTATTGTGATTGATTTTATTGTAGTGTTATTTTTTATCAGTATGAATATTCCTTAAAGCTGCTGGGAGATTTAATTATATAATATATATATATATATATATATATATATATAAGCAATATAATAAGATTGTTGCTTTTTCTTCAATTTAAAGACAATGAATTAAAAATTTCAAGTTAACAATTTCTCCTTAAAGGCAAATGAAAAAATTGTTTGATAAACAAATATCAGTATGTAATCATTTAATTTACAATTATATTGCAAAAGGTAAAAAACTCATAACTTGCCTACAAACATACCATAGATCTAACAATGCAAAAATAAATATTAAATAATATTCATTTATTAGCAAATTTTGCTTTTACCAATAAAATAGAAAAGTGAAAGGTAAAACTGTTCATTAAAAACCCTTAAAAAAACAATCTAATATTGTTAAAAATTAAAAAAAAAACACATTAAGCATAAAATAATTGTTATTGTAGAAATTTCTTTTTAACACCTGGTACTAAACTTACAATGCCTTTGCTGTGGTCAGTTTGAAATTTTCAAAAAAATAAATCTAGTCCCTTTCTTTTTCCCTTATTTATTTAATACAATTTTTTTTAATAAAACTTTACTTTTATTAATCATTAATCTATTTGAGCTTTTGCTTCTTCGAAAATAGAAAACTTTAATTTTTGTTTTTTTTTTATTATTTTAGTGGTTAAAAATATTTGTGTAATAAAATATGCCATATCCGTCATTTTTTGTTTTTTTATGTGTAAATCAAAAGCTGCTGTCAACTGTCATGTTAAAGTCCATCATTCATTTTTCTTTTATTATATTTTTGACATTTTTTTACACCATTGCATTCATTAGCAGTATGCTAATGAAAGCATAAAATTCCTTTTTTTTATTTTTGTTTTATTTTATGAGTTTGTTTTTATATGTTTTAATTATTTTTATTAAAATTCAAATGCTCGTTGACCTGTTTGTGTGAAGAATTCTATTGAAAGCATTTAGCACACACAAAGAAACTTGATGTAAGATAAGAGAACTGTTTTGTTACAAAATATAATTTAGCAATTAAAAAGAAATTAATTTAAATAAAAAAAGGTGTAAAAGAACATGGCAAAATGCGTAACATAAAAATATAAATAAATTAATTCCATCTAAAATTTTCATTCTAGATTATGAAAAAAAATAACAAAATTTATAAATTTATTAAATAATAAATTAATAAATTACTTTTCATATGAAGGGAAATAATAAATTAGAAAACGTTTTTTACATTTTTATAATTGATCTAAATTGAGCCCGTACTGAGATTAAAAAAAAGCTTTAAAATTTATTAATAAAATTTGTAAATGGCAAAATTTAAGAAAGATGTCAACAGAAATAATGAAATAAAATGACAAATATCACCATCTTAGCCACATTTTAAAAGCCTCAATTTCCAAAAAAAAAAAAAAAAATGGCAGTTTAAAGTGGTTTCTAATGTTCTGTTCAAGAAAATACTTCCAATATTTTCGTACCTTCGAATTTTAACTGAACCCTTATATTATATTAAAGAAACAAAAGCATAGAGTTGCTGTTAAGTTTTGTAAAACGAATGAATAACTTAATTATTAAACGTTTTTTTTTTTCAATTAACAGCTTAATTGTCTGTCTTCTCCTCTATTCATTAAAAAATTTACAACAATAACAAATTAATTTCCCCTTGATCAAAAGACTTGAAATTGACAGAGCTTGGTGATAATGCGCAAAGAATGTGAATAGTCTAACTTATAATTTGTTTTTGTTTGTTTATTTGTTTAATCAGAGAGAACATAAAAATATTTCAGTATTACTAGAAAACGTTTATGTAATACGGTTAATAAAACATTACAAAATGTAAGATAAAATTACTTTCGATTTGGTTAAAAGCTTTTAAATTATGCAGAAAATATTTGCGAAATTGTAAAATTAAAATTAAATTTTTGCTACTTTTACAGATGTTTCTCCTCGATATAACTACTCCTGTTTCGCTGTAAATATTTGTTATATAAAATAGAATAAATAATTAAAATTCTATCTAGTGCAGTAAAATAAAACATATAAACATAAATGAAATACTACAACTAGATCTAAAAAATAAAAATAATACTCTGAATTTAAATATCCTGGTTATGCTATTTAATTGGCGCCTCGTATATTGTGCGGCCATGTCATTCAGATGTTAGGGAAATAATTGAACTTTTCGCTTCAAATGCATTTTTACTGAAAGACAGTAAATTGCATTGACAAATCGGTTCAACTCCTGGGATAATCAAAAAGAACAAATATATACGTTTTTAGAAATTGATAACATATATTGCAGCCTTATTAGTCGGTGCTTTTCAGTAGGGCGTTCGTCGCCAAAGTAAACTTAACTAATAAAATGGCTATTTGCTTCAAAAACAGCAGCCATAATTAACAACCATAAGGCGTCTCATTACAGTCTTCTGCATTAATAGCAATCGCAGTGTAATGAAAAAATAAAGATTTTTCAATATTATGCTTCATTAAATACCTGCCTTATGTCTCCTCTATCCTTTTACTAAAGAATTTAGCACAGTTACAAGATAACAAGCCTATTTGGCTTAAAACAAACAAAAATAATTTTTATTTTATCAATATCCATTTTGTATGGCGTTTTTTTTTTGCAACTAATTTCCGAATAATACAGAAATTCTTGAGAAGATAAAAGTAATTGTGTTTCACAAATTAGTTAGCAATACTGAAATTAAATTTACTTAAGCTAAAATAAATGTTTTATTAAAATGCACATCACAAGAACTCCATTCGAATAACTGTAATTTTGATATCAATTTGTGTTAAAGGAACTAAAAGTGTCGTGAAATTTTTGGCTTTGAAAACTCAACTGCATTCAATAAATATTTATTTTTAAATTAATTTGCAGACGTAATAAAACAAATTAAACGACTTCAAAAAGAAACAAGTTTGTGCACATTGTTTTGAAATCAACTTCCCTGGGTTTTATAAGTGATATTCACCTTTTATGATTTTTGTAATTTATAATTTGTATTTTACTGTAAAAACACTTAAAGTCAATAAAGAATTAACAAGTTTTAGTTAAATTTTCCTTAAAAAGCTTTTTCATTTTACCATAGATGTTAAGTTTAATTGCTGTTGTCGCTCGTGTTGTTGTTGTTGTTATTGTTGCTGTATTTCAACTTTTTTAATTATTACAATCTTTATAAAGATTTAATTTTTCTTTTCTCATTTTATATATTTATTTATTTTTTTTTTTGTTTTCAAAATGTTTATAAATAATAAAAAAAATAATTCATTCTCTTTAGGGTCTATTAATTTTTCACTTAGTAAATTTAATAATATTTTCTTTTCTGTTGCTCAGTTTTCGTTTCTTTTTTGTCTTTCAATAAGATTTTACAAGTACGTGGGCAAGCACCAGAATTGTTACTCAGCATAAGTTTACTATCTTTCTCAAAATATTTTCGTTGGCAATGAAGCAAATATTCTGAAAAAGGTGTGATATGTCGGGTTTTAAAATTTTTTTATTCAGTAACTGATAGTAACTGGATAGAGCGTGCAATGTTTTTGGATAGAAATAAAAATGATGGAAACGGCAGAGATAATTTCCATAGGAAGCCTATAGTACAAACAAATTATTCTAATTGAATGTGACTTTATAAAAAGCGTTTCCACGTAAAAAATTTAAATTTCGGAAACGAGTTCCTTTGCAGGCGATAAATTTAAATCGATAATTTTAATTGTGTGGTTAATTTTATCTGGCCAGATTTCTTTAAATATATTTAAAAGTAAGAAAATAAAAATATCTCTCCAACTGTTCTTGGTTGTTATATAATTTTGTAACTTGTTAATAGCATTGCTATCTTAAATGAGGGTGGTGTAGTTCCCACTGAAAACTATTTGGTTGGCGTTGCTAGGTTTGCAGGGGTCTGAGGTGAAGATAATAAAATAATTTGTTTGTTATGTCTTTAGTACTTGAAACGTTTTTCGGATTCAATTTCAAAATTTAATATTTATTTATTTATTAATAATTTATAATTTATTGGAATCATTTTCATTTTAAGCAATTTTAATTCATGGTTGATTTCTTCAAATAATCATTTCATGGCATTCTCACAAAATATTTATAAAAAAATACACATTTTATGATATTCTCATAAAACATTTATTTAAATATAATATTACTGCATTTCAAATGTTTTGAAACGATTTGCTGTGTTTGTGTAGAAGTGTTTTTGAGTCTTGCTGTCTATGCTATGTTGATTTTATAAAAATTCTCATTGAATCAGTTTGGCTTTGGATATAAGACTCTTAAGTTTTCTATATAATAGTAGGGGTAAAATTTACTGATGAGCTACTTGAGCAATAGTGAATATGCTCGCTCCCGCAGTAGTGCATTTCAAATATTTATATTTGAGAATATTATGAAATATTTATTTGAAAGGATCAAGCATGAATTAAAATTGCTTAAATTTTTATTTATTTTTAAAGTAATTAAAAATAACAAAAGAGAATTACAAAGAGTGTGCTTTTGTCTGTTTGTATTTCGTCTCTCTCACCAACAAAATCAACGAAAACTATTGTTTAGTTTGGTTTGTGGCCTTATAATGAATATATCAGTACCAAAGTAATACTTGCAAGTTGTTGAAATTTAAACTTGATATTAATTTAGCGATAAAATAAAATATTGGGTGAATGCTTGCGCTTTATATCCCGGTGAAATATGTCTTCAAAGATTATGATGTGCAGAATGTCAGTTAATCGTGAACATTAAAGATTCATGATCTTAAACGTTTTGTTATCTTAATTGCCTGGCGAATATTTTGCTGTTAAAAGCAGGACGAAGTCCCACGGCAGACAGCATACGATACAGCTAATTTAGTTAAAGAATTGTTATATAAATGAATAATTTCATGTTATGATCCTGCTAATTTGCCGCTAATATTGTGCGATGTAGTCACTTAGTAGGAAGCCTTTAAAGAATTATTGACAAAATAATACCGAAATCGAAAGTGTTTAGAAATCAAACACCTATTACGTGCCAGCTACTACATGGATGAAATCATACTCAAACATTTAATTATTTTAATTTAAAGTAGTGAATTCAAAATATGTTTTATTTTAGAACGGCCCTGGCGCATACATTTTTTCTAAGCGGATTTGATTTTGTGTTTTAGTGTTTTATTTTTCCTTGGAAAAAGAAAAAAGCTTTGCTGTTATCCAAATATGTCTATCCAAGAATTTTTCTTTTATTGATTAATGTTGTTGTAAATTACTGTGCTAATTTTGTTACCGTTAAATTTTATTAAATTTAATTACAAAGCATTTTAGTTCACACCTCAGTAATGCACTTCATCTCTCTCTCTCTCTGTCTCTATTTTCTTCTAATATAAACTTTCAAATACTGAAGTTGTTAATATTTTGCTTTATTTTTTAATCCAATTAGTCATACTATAAGTGATGTTGCATTATTTATTTTAAGTTTCAGTTTCTAATGAAAAATTTATGTTTATTTCAATTTAAAGTTTATAATTATAATTCTTGACCAAATTCTAAAGAAAGTGATCAAATGCAATTTTAAGTTAATATTAAAAATGTTTACATATAATATGGGCAAGTTGTTGTTTTAAGATATAACATAAAACTTATCCCATTTTAATTTATTAATTAATGATTTTGTTTGAAATTGATACAAATTTTAATATTTTTAATTAAATTAAAATTATTCACAAAACTAATTTGTAATTGAATGAACTAACAGCAAGATAATTTTTTTATATAAATGGCCTTTACATTTAAAAGCGAAAACTTGTATAATTTTAAAAGTATATTTATATGTAGATGTGAACAATTCATATTTAAACTAAACTAAAGTTTGTTATTTTCTTCAAAAAGTAACAAAAATAAACCTAGTTAAAAATGTTTCTTTCTTAATAAATTTAGATATTAAAATATACATACGCGAACTTATACCGAACTAAAATTATGTATATTGTAAGTGAATTAATATTTAAAATTTTTTCAACAAGAATATAGTGTAGATAAAATTGAGCATACAACTTTAATCCAACCAAAATTTTTTTATTTTTGTTAATAAATAAAGATGAAATTTTACAAGTGATTAGGTTATATCTAAGTTTGCTTTAGTTCGCTAAAGAGTAAGCAAGATTAAAAAATAAATGCCAAATAATTTTTTAAATACAATTTTTTTAATTTTACTTTGCTTTGTTTAAACAGTTTCGCAATCCATGTGCACTGAAAATGAAAAAAATTGTAACATTTTTTGTTAACAATTAAATTAAAATAATTTATTCATTCTTAGACAATTTTCATTAATATTATAATCATTATTATTATAAAAATGTTATGCGATATTAGTATTTATATTATATACCTAACCCTTATCGTTTTTAACCTATGAATATACTCCAAGATAAACAATATTGAATATTTGGAATTGGAAATTTTTGTTATCGCTATCTATCGCTTTTATTTAAACTATTGAATAACATATTCCAAACAAATACCCCATGCAAAACTTATAAAGTCTTAATTCCACACTATTTTAAACAAATGATAACACTTATTTTATGGAAACTGTTGCGTTTTATTACCACCATTATGAAAGTTTTAGAAACTTTTTACGAGAATTCTCTTGACAAATAATTTTTTTTATATAACCTGAGCAGTTAACTAAAAATTTTAATGTTTTTCACTGATATCAGATGGTATTTAGCCCGATTTAATTCTTGTAGTAAACTTACTCATAAAATGTATAATTTTTACAATTATTAAATATGTTCAATTCTTAATTTTTCCACCTTTTGATAATGTAAAAAATTTTTTTACCTTCTATTTCTTTGGGCTCTAGGTACTATGAATAATTTTTAAAATTTTAGATCTTGAAAATAAGTAATTTATAATTATTCGGAATCATTTTTAATATAAGCAATTTTATTTCGTGCTTGATTCCTTTTAATGATACCGAATAATTATAAATTACTTATTTCCATTGCATGTGCCCGTTGCTTTTTTAGAATTTTGTAAAATTATTTACAAATATTTTTTATTTTCTGGAATTTTCAAATTACATATGAATGGTTTCCAATAGAAACCCTTATGTAGAAATGATTGAAAACAAACAATGTTTTTTGTTGTTTTGAAATGTTTTTTAGTGTTTGATTTTATGAAAAATTCTCATAGAATCAGTTTGGCTTTGGATATAAGACTCTTAGGTTGTTCTATACAATATTGGGGTGAAACTCACTGATAAGCTACTTGAGCAATAGTGAAATTGCAATATGGATGTGCTCTCCCCCATTACAATACATTTCAAATATTTTTATTTTTATTTGAATAAATGTTTTATGAGAATATCATAAGATGTTTATTTTTTAATAAAAATTTTTGTAATAAATATTTTGTGAAAATATCATGAAATATTTATTTAAGGGGATCAAGCACGAAATAAAATTGCTTATTTTAGATCTTGAAAATACTAAAATAAAAAAGTCTTATTTCGGTTTTTTGGCTTTTATTTCAGAAATAAATGTATTTTATATTAGAAACAGTTTTAATCTTATATAAATATATATATATATATATATATATATATATATATATAATTAATGTAGCTATTTAAACTACTCTAATACTTATAGTCCAAAAAATCATTAACAGCTTGTTATAACTGCTACTAATTGTTGCAACTCTCAATCTTTTAATTTCATTTGTTTTTATAGTTAAAACAATTTTAAAACCTATAATTTATAATTTAAAGGCGTTCCTCGACTGAAAATATTAAATTAATAAGCAATGCTGGATTGTTGGATTTATTATCAAATAACTAGGTTATCACTTTTCTAAGCAGCAATTAAAAAAGAAAAAAAAACAAAAACATTCCATTTCTGTTACAACTAAATTAACGTTTGCATCTTAAGTCTTTAAACAATATTAAATTGTAACGCGGGTATGCAGCTTAAGTCTTTTGTTAATGAGTAAATGGCGTCTTAATGATATTAAAAACAAAGTAGAAACTTAACAAACATTTCATTTTAATAAAAAATTGTCTTCTTCTTTTTTCATATTATTAATATTCAGTATGCTAAGCCGGTTTTAGCGGTAATAAAATATTTAAATATGTAAGTAATAGAATTTGTCTGTTAAAACATTTTGAATAGCTTATAGGTCTGCATATTTGTAAATATGAAAGTTTATAAAAATTATAATTAAACAAAAATACATTCATTAAAAATTCTAAAATTTAAGGAATTTTATATTAGTTTTTATAAAAACAAAAAATTTAATGACAGCTAAGGCTAAAACATTAAAAATTAATCAAATAATGAAAACTCGCCGGTTAATCGAAAATTGACCAATATCAAATTGATATAATATTGAAAATTTAATTAATTCTTACAAATAATTTCACATATTTAATCAAAAATTTAAAAATATAAATTTTTTTTAAAATTCAAAAAACATAAAAAACTTCATTGCACCAGTCAAAACTCTAAGAAATGAAATGTTTTATAAGCAGTTAAAGAATGTGCAAAAATTTCAAAGTTAACAGTGTTTGTTGGTGTTTATTATCTGCGGCATATTAAGTCAATTACCAACAATAGATCACTCCATAAGTAGCTTACAGAATTATTATTATTATTATGTTTTATTGTAATTTTAAGTCCAAAGAAAAATTGTTTTGTTTGATGTTCAAAACTACTCTTGGTTTATCGTCAATATATGAGTAAATGATGTGTATGTGTTGTATCCTATTATTATAATATCGTTTCACTACTTTTCTGTTTTATTGTATTACTATAGCAATAGTTAGTTTCTTTACAAAAGCATTAGCTACAAATATTACAATTTTATTTGATATGGTACAGTTTAGAACATGACTTGCGAATGATGTCTTCCCACCAAAAGCGCCGTTCATAACGAACAAACAGCCAGGAAAGACTTATAGCAATGACAATAGTATTTTATTTACTGGCAGAGCAAATCCAAACAATTTTATTTGGCATATTTTTTAAATGTTCAATGCTGCACAAAAAGGTGTTTTTATATTTCACATTCAAATGAAAAAAAAATTAAAATTTTTAAAGTAACTGAAACTTCTGTGTTATTGTCTATTGAAACTTTTTGAAAGTTCTGTGTTATTGTCTATTAAAATAAACTTATAGTGCATATGATTACAGACAGTCAATTCAATTTTATTAGTTATCATAAATATACCATAATGTGAAATTGCATCAGGTGAGAAAACCTTTAATTGATAACAAACTCTATCGTAAATATTATGTCCTTTATTTTCCCAAAATTCCAATCGTTGCCAAGTTTTTATTTAAACAAAAATTTTAGAGACATTTAATTTTTTTATTACTTTGGAAGCGGATTAAAGTCGTGTGGCTGTATGTGAAAATGCCACCTTCAGGGGTTGTAGCAAAAATATAAAAAATAAAATTAAAACGAACTAATGCACGAATGGAATGTTAATTAGTTAGGAATCCCATAAACTGCTATATTAGTGCATGCTCTGAAAATAAGGATTAACTTGAATATTAGCTTTTCAATAAGAAAAACTTTGTTTTAATACATACCGTCAACAGAATTTTAGTTTAGTTTATTTTCGAAGTTAGTTTCGTTAACTAAAATATTCCTTTAATTTGTGAATCGTTTGATAATACTCGATATGCATGCATGATTAAAGAATTTTAATTCTTATATTTTTCAATAATTTTACATGTTTTATTCATATAAAATAATTCAGCATAACAACTTTTCATTTCAACACAATTTTATATGTAATTTATTTATTTACTATTTTTCAAGTGAAGACATTAAACCATTTGGAATTTTTATAACGACACAACACATAGCTGCATGAATGTTACAAACAATTTACAACTTCATGAACTGTAATATAAAATAAAACACGTTTCCGCGCTTAAATATTTTTTATTTTACAAAAAGTTGTTTAAGAAAAAGAAATCGATAACTTTGTTGTTTTTGCTTCAAATAAAATTGTAAAAAAAATGCCGCACATTTCAAAGATTTATATTTGTTTTCATTACTTTTAAGGTTTTTCTTATTAAACAATATAATTCGAGTTTGAGAAGGTTGCAAATTAAAGTTACTAAAAAATCGAAATAAATAATACAAGATTATTGTTAAACTTTAAGCCGCACAGCACTTGTGAAATGCGTTCGCTGTTTACACGACCGTTTCTTAAACTGTTTTGCCAGGTGAGTTGCTCTCCAATTTGCCGTCAAGTCTTAAAATTTCTTTTCTTCTTTCTTTTGTACTTTCTTCATAAATGATGTTATGTTTTGTTTTATTTTTGTGATGTTGTTGCTGCTGTGATGTATGCAATTTAGTGACGGCAAAGTTGGTACTATTGTAGCTATTGTACTATTTTAGTACGCTTTGCAAATGCAAAGATCAATGGCACTTTGGTTAAATTTTAAAGTTTAGTCGATCTTAATTTTCATATACCAACTTCTGTTATTTGATGCCTTAGGTTAAAAAAAAAAAGTTTAATTTTTTCTTTAATCTATTAAAAATTAAAAAAAAACAATTCTAGCCCGATTTTTTCCCAAACTAAAAAAGATAACCTAGACATGTAAGCTTATTTTTGTAGATATTTAAAAGGTCTACTTAAGCTTAAAACTCGTAACATATGAGTAATAAATAAACTTTTCCAAAAAAATTTATGCCTGCGGTACCCAACTTTGCGGGCATACCCAGAATCCCCCCTTTACCCTACTCAGGCTTTTGTCTGTAAGTTGACTTAGATACACTGCTGCTTGGCCTGTTTCATTAAGATAGCTTATGTGGTTCTTGAGCTACCGAATTATTTCCAAATCGTTTTAAAACCACTGTGCGATGGCTGATAAGCGTGATACCAATCTTGCTATGTATTAGTAGCGTGTATAATATAGCAAACTTTGAGTGGTTTGAGTGAAGCGTTTTAAGTAAATTCAAATACGAATTGTAAAAAAAAAGTTGTTGTGCTGCAGCCTCGAAAACTTTTTTGTATATGAAGGTGTTATTTAAATAGATTCCAATTTGGGCTTAGTTTTTAATAGACTAAAAACTTCCGATCTAAAAACTTTTATTTATAAATTTGTTGGTTTTTAAGTTTGGGAAAAAATGGTATCAAATTAGCTGCAGTGCATTCAGTAGATTTTTAGAAATTGCTTATTAGGAGACTTGTCATTTAATCACTCCTATTAAATGCTTCTACAGAAACTATTGATCCGAGTATGATATTTTTATGGTACTGATTAGCCTTGTGACTTTTGTTGAGTTGTCATTACTAGATGGCAGCCTTTACTCGTTTTCTACATACTGAGAGTGAAATTTACAGAGCTAATCGTTCAGGGTATATTTAAATATATGAAAGCCGTTGAATATTTTACAAGCTGTATAGCAAAGTGTTAAGAATTTGCCTGAAACATTCTCGTCGATGTTCGCAACAATTGGTACACCTTGCGCACTTTTTATTAAAGATCTTTATCTTCACGCTCATTAAGTTGAGCTCGTTCAAAAAATAAAGCCGCCCGACCATTGGTTATTTGTTTTTCAACAAAATCATATTTAGTGATGGTCTCATTTTCAATTAGGCGGTTTGAAAATAAACAAAAATGTCGAATATGAGGTTCAGAAAATCCACAAAACAGTCAGGCAGCATAATTGGCCCATATTTAATTATTTAAGAAATTGAAAAAAATTTTGTTAAATTAATTCGTTGGGAAAACAACAACAGCAATTAATCAATATGAATAACTTCTTCGTTGATTTGTTGAAATTTGTCGCTATTTTATTTATTTTACTACTAGCATGTATGTGTGAAGATATTCTGTGGAATTTATCTAGTTTAGTAAAATTGAATATGATTTTTTTTAAAATGAAAGCAAGTATTTTAAAAAAATTCTTAAACTTAATGAAATTTCTATAAATTAAAAAACAAAAAAACATTATTTGCGAAAACTATACAACAGCAAAATATTTTAATATTTTCCCTCAATTTTTTACGGTGAACAATAAATCACAAAAATTATTTGTTTTTGATACTTCAACATTAGATACAACACCATTTTTCAAATCAATGGCAGAAAATCATTCCAGCAAATACTGTTTTAATTGAAATTTTTTTAAATAATTATAACATATTTCATTTGAATGTGCAAGTTTCATGATATATACACTTTATTCAGTAATGAGGAGAGAATATTCGTATTGAAAAACTTCTTTAGTATTGTAAAAAGGATTATTTATAATTTCTTCTATGTATAATAATTACACTTTTTTTTTTAAATTGGCTTTTGGTTAAATTGGCTCTTTTCTTAATGTTCTATACAATTATTTATTTCTTATAAGCTAACTTATACTATCAATATAAACAAACAATATTTATTTTTATTTCATTTTGTCTGGTTAAGATGTGTGGAAAGAAAAATACCCACTGGAATCAATAGGTCAGGCTTCCTTACCCCTTTTGGGGGAAAACAAAATTTCCAAAACAATCGCATAATGTCCAATCTACAAAATCGGTAATTTTCCCCCGGTCAATTCCCGGGCCGAGCACCATACATAAATGGGGGGTCCCTTAGGACCTCATTCCCACTGTTCGCAATAATTTCCCTAGGTACCTATATCAAAATAATCTATCGCTTCCGATAGAAAGTTGTCAGACGATCGTTACCAGCTATTTTTTCAAGCTGTAGATAGAGGCGATCTAGATCAGCATATCTATTAATAACGAGGTCCTTCAACTAAAATCAGGAAAGAACTCGCTTTCCTTTATCATTATCATTTGGGAAAATGCATCTGTGGCATTTTCCCGTGCTCTTGGGCAACTGTTGGCCCATATATATCCCAATTAACCGATTCCGTAAATAGGTCTTCTCTTATTGACCTCTCACGAAGTTGGTATGCTGTAATTACCAGTTGCAATGCCAATATTGCTATAATTATTCCCAGGTATACCACTGGGTATTCAATGGAAATTTTGACCCTGTTGATCACGTTAGCATTTGGGTTATCGATTTCGCGATTACCCGTGTTCAAGGACCATTTCCCCTTTCTCTCTATTGTAGTAAGCAAGTAATATAAATATTTTCCAACGATTTTCAAAAAACCAATGTAAAATAAAACAATTTCTATTCCTAATAGGTTTTCAACAATCTAAAAACTCTTCAATTTATTTCTAACTCATACCAATCATAAACTTTAAAAGCAGTTTTGTATAAATTCAATTTCCCAAATAAGGGATCGAAGGAATAGCGACCGGTATAGCGATACCAGAAAGAAATGATCGTGAAATTCCGACCAAGCCGAAGAAAAAAGAAAGAAGTAAAAGCAAATGTTTCTCAAAGGAAAAAAAAAAAAACTGAAAAGTAAAAATGAACGAAATTTTATCAAATAAAATATTTACGCAATACATGTAATTAAAATAAAACAAATACACATACATATGCATAAATGAATGCAAGAAAAGCAAATGTCAAAAGTGGGAAGGAATTATCCCGTACCGGTTGATATTGGCACAGATGAATTATATCATCCTCCATTATGTCGGATATCCAACTACCAGAATCTTCCAAATACACAGTTAATAAGTATAAAATAAAATATACATTTCATATTCCATAATAACAAAATATCTGGAGAATATCACCGGGTTTCCAGAGGAAGAAAATGGCGTAGAAAAATCAGCTGGCTGAACCCAAGGGTGCTTCAATAAACAACAGGATCCTCAATTGGGAGGTTCACCGATACCACCACAGTATAGTGTGAGAAACGAGCTGTCGAATTGACCGTGTTATGAAGACTCTTAACTATGTCCATTCAGAATTAAAATGAAGTAAACTTAAATTCTGTATCAACAGAAAATTTCAGGAGTAAGGAGAAATTAAATTTAAATTCTGTATCTACAGAAAATTTCCGGATTAGGAAGAAAAATTTTCCCCCAATTTACAAGTAAGTATACAAATTCGCAAAGATTTCAATTATGAAATTCCATGGAAAAATTCAAAAAATCCCGGAAAAATGCATATGAATTCCATGTAAATTTGGTAAATAATTCACCAATAGCAGCAGTAAATTCATGAAGAAAATCATGAAAGACTTGACCAATTCAAGCATTTAAAATCATAGGAGACCATTCACCTAACTGCCCCCTCCATTGTAATGCTTGACTAGCCAAAGTAGTAAAAACTAAAGAAGAACCAGAAGGCATCCGTATAATAAAAATCCAAACGCTGAACAATTGCAAGCCGTGAGCAATAAGAATTTAAATGCCATAACAGAAATGACGACGCTAATGAAAAAAACTCCAGAGAAAAAAGGATTATACATAATTACAAAGGATTATAAAGGGTGTTTTTTTAAGCCCGATAGAACTGAAATTGTAAAAAATAACACAAAAAATTAAATTGTAATCAAAATTTCTTTTTTATTCGAAGGATCAATACGTGACATTAACATTTGAAAATGATGTCGGGCATATGGGCACCGCGGCTATTCTTGACGAAGCGCATTCTGGACGTCCAATTTTGGGCCACTTTTTCGAGCACTGCTGGGCGTATGTCACGAATAACACGAACAATGCTGTCCTTCAAGGCGTCAATTGTTGCTGGTTTATCAGCATAAACCAGTGACTTCACGTAGCCCCACAGGAAATAGTCGAGTGGTGTCAAATCGCACGACCTTGGAGGCCGATTGACAGGTCCATTTCTCGAAATCAACTTATCGCCAAATTTTGATTTCAATAAGTCGATGATTGCGTTCGCTGTATGGCACGTAGCGCCATCCTGTTGAAACCACATCTCGTCCGGATCAATGTCATCCATTTTTTCAAACAAAAAATCATTGATCATGATGCGGTAACGATCTCCATTGACCGTAACGCGAGCTCCGGCCTCATTTTTGAAGAAATAAGGTCCGATGATGCCACCAGCGTGAAAACCGCACCAAACGGTGCATTTTTCTGGATGTAATGGAGTCTGTAGGGTCTGTTGTGGATTGGTCTCACTCCATATGCGGCAATTTTGCTTATTAACAAACCCGTTAAGCCAAAAATGCGCCTCATCGCTGAACACAATTTTGCGATAAAACAACGGGTCAGTTGCCAACTGCTCTAGAGCCCAATCGGCGAAAGAACGACGCATATAATGGTCTCGTGGCTTCAATTCCTGCACCAGCTGGATCTTATACGGGTGTAGGCCGAGATCTTTGCGCAAAATTTTCCACGTAGTGGACGGACAGAGCCCCAATTCCTGCGACCGACGACGAAGTGATAAATTTGGATCTTCTTCCACACTTTCGTTTACAGCGGCGATATTCTCTTCAGTACGCACATTCCTTCGACGTGTTGGTGTTATTGCATCCTCTAGAGAGTATGTGGTACGAAATCTATCGACAGTTCGACGAATGGCTTGTTCAGATGCACGATTATGTACGCCATAAAAATGACGAAGTCGTCTATAAGTTGCGCGAATCGACGACTGATTTTCAAAGTAAATTTGGATAATTTCGTAGCGTTGTTCAAGCGAGAGTCTGTTCATGATGATTTGTCAGAGTATACTGAAACAAATAAAAAAAATGTTTCATCAAAATTTCATTTTTTGTGTTACTTTTTACAATTTAAAGTTCTATCTAGCTTAAAAAAACACCTTTTATATTGATATAAAATTTTTTTCTAAATGTTGTTGTTGTTTAAATTAAATGGTTGACCTTTGTTTTTGTAAAAGGAAAATCTGTTTAGTTAATTATTGGGAAAGATTTTCATTAAAATGTGTACTCGAATATGATGCGGAATCAAAGTTCGTAATGTTTTTGTCCTGAAAATACAGTATGACGTTCGACTGACTAAGCACATTTTCCAGGTTTCTAAAGAAGCTTTCAAGTTCATCGTTTTTCTAAAATGGTGTAGAAGATACTTCTCACCTATGCCACCTATATCCGTCAAAAAATGGAATACAACTCTCATATATGGGTTGGCGAAGCAATGTCTATTTTGGAGTTGCTCAACCACGCACAAGGGAGAGCCACGGGGCTCATTGGAAACAGTAGGGGGTATCCAACTCTATTGATTCTCTAACGCAATGTAGGTTGTATCACTCTGTTTTATCATTATAACAGTGATAATGAAATTAGGGAACTTGTTCCCGTTACTCGCACGTTTATGCGTTTATCAAGCTCTTCGTGAAGGGCCCATCGATTTGCGGTTGATTGGCCTACCTTTTTTAGCAGAACAGTCCGTATGCGGAATAAACTCCCTCCAGAGGTCTTTCCCTTTTACTTTCAACGTAGGAAAGTTCAAATGAGATGTCCATAAATACTGCTCTCTCTTTGCTCCTTCTTATAACCTAATTTCATAGTTCTGGCAAAATAAGTTGCATGAGTAGGGGTAATTCTCGGATTGCTGATCGGAAAGTAAACATATTTGTAAATATTTTATCGCTAATAAAATGAATTCGTAGGCGTTTTCTGTAGAGCATGCGAAAAGCGGCCAGCATTTAATGCGAAAAGCTGTCAATACTCTATAAAAAATAATTGTGAAGTAAGTAAAAAATAGTCTTGCCGACGTAGTACTCTATTGATTTGAGGACAAGTTGCAAAATGTTTCTGACAGCAATTTTTTCCAACTGTAAAGTGCTACGCAATTCAAATTAATTTTTAAGCAGAACAAAAAAAAAAACAATTTTGTTCTAATATAAATATATGTATATATTAATATATATATAATTATATATGTATATAAATATATATTTGCAAAATCTAATATGCACTATTTTATAATTTGTTCTTGTGATAAGGAATCCTAAAAAAATAATTTGTGATATGATATAGGACAGTTGGAATTACACCAAAATATATTAGAAATTCAACAAATAATTTAGTGAACATTTTTAATATTTAAGAAATTCCAAAATATCAATACACTATTGAGAGGTACATAAATGTCCATACAATCCGACAAACTGAAATATATGTCAAAAGCCAATGAATTAATAAAAATAAAACAATTTATGTTTGTAATTACTCAATACAAAATGTAATTTGATAAACACTTTAACACTTTCCTTGCACGCTAACCAAACTTATAAGCAAAAGAAATTTTAATAAAGAATTCATTAATGTTTAAGTAGGCAAACGCTCAAGAAATAAGAAACAAAACACAGAAAATTAAGAATCTTTCTGATATTCAATGACAGGAATTGGGAACTAAGGTGAATGAAAATTAGTTTGTCAACAAGACTGACATAGATATGCCAGGGAATGGATGTTAAATGGATTCTTTCTTTAAAACAGAAATATGCATTGCAAAGAAAACTTTTCCTATGATGAAGGTAATTTCAGAAGGAGATGATTTGCTTCAGACTCTAAAAAAACGAGAATCAGGAAGCAGCGAGGACAAAACTAACAATGATCATTGATTGGCACATAGGCAACATTAGACATACAGAAAAGGGATGTTTTATATTAGATAAAGTAAAAACTACTAAAAAATTGTTGAATAATGATGAACTTTTTAAAAAAGATATAATTTCAATTATGGAGAGGAATAGACTTAAAACTAATGTAACAAATTCTCCAAAGCTATATGGAGTACTTAAGATGCATAAGCAAAATTTTCCTTTAAGACCTCGAATATTCTTAAAGGACAATCAATCTTTTATATACATATATAAAAATGAAATGATCCACGTTTGTGTGAGAACGATTCGAAATTTTCAGGAGATGGTTTGTAAAAAAAAAATGTAAAATTTTCAGGAAAACTTAGAAAATTCATTTATTCATTTTCTTCTTGCTTTTGTTGTTGTAAACACAAATAAGTTACTCACGACTCGATATGTTCGTTCGAACTTGTTTGACGAAGCTATGTGGTTGTTTGCATGCTAATGAATTTGAAGTTAAAAAATAATTTTCCATTCGATGCAATTTTAACGATACATACATATATATATCGCTTATACGCTGAAAAATCCAATATAAAAATTCTTTTGTTCTAAAATTTATTGCTAAAGGAAAAAAAAAAGCTCAACTTCGAACGATTTTGTTAGCAGTTAACAACATTTCTTAAAATTTGAATGATTATCTACATCTGGGTATGCTATTCTTATATGTTGTTAGACATATTGCTCAAAATTACAGCGATTAACTTTGGTTAAGTGAAAGAGCCATTTTAGGTGCAAAAAACAAATACGTTGATTAAATAAGTTTAAAAATCCAAAGCTTAATTAATGGCGGATGGTATTCGCATAAATCGATTGATGCCATTACCGATCCTAAAAATATTGTTAACTACCCACCCCGTAGAGTTCTTGAATCCATTGGACTTCCCGGGAATGCCACCACATAACTTACAGGTTCAGGTTGGAGCGGTAATAGTCATGTTACGTAACCTGAATCAGCCAACACTATGTGATGGTACTAGATTGGTTATTTAAACGCTGATGGCAAAAACTAGGCAATAATAATTATAGAAAAGTTTGTAAGTGAAGACCTGCTTATTCCAAGGATACCTATCATACCAGCTGATTTACCATTTAAGTTTAAACGTGTCCAATTTCCCGTTCACCTTGCACTCGCAATGTCGGCTAATAAATCCCATGGATAATAGCTAAAGTGTGTGAGTTAAACCTACAATCACAATGTTTTTCCCACGGGCAATTGTATGTTGCATACTCGAGAGTTGGTACACCGTCAGCACTGTTTATTTTCTCTCCCAACAGAAAAAAAAAAAATAATATTGTTTACTTACAATGAACTATATACTTACCTCTTTCGTTTGTTTATTTTTTAATGAGTTACATCAAGAATTATTTAAACAATATATTGAGAAAAATTTGTGTCGTTTCTTCTTTGTACTAAATTTTTTTTCTAACTCCATGTAAAATATTAATCATTAGCAAATAGTTTCCGAGCTATATGACCCAGCTAGTATATAATATAAGAAATTCATTGGAATTTAAAGATAAAGCTACGAGAATAGATATACAAAATAATGATAGATTGTTTTCATTTGATGTAGTTTCACTTTTTCCAATTGTTCCTGTACGTGTAGCTTTGAGGACTACAGAGGGAAAATGTCAGATAATAGAACAAAATACGAATATTGAGAAGGAATTATTTTTACGTATTCTTAAGCTTTATATTGAAGACAACAGGTATTTTCAATTTGATAGTAGGATATATCTGCAGAAGAAGGGCCTCCCTATGGGCTATCCAGCATCACCTATTTCAGTTGATATTGTGATGGAGGAATTACTAGATTCATCTATTAGTAAAATGCATATAAAACCGAAGATTATCACAAAATATATAGATGATTTATTTTGTATAACTTCGGAAGATTCAGTGGATGATATTTTGCCAAAATTGAATTGTTTTCATCCTGATTTTAAATTTACAATTGAAAGAGAGTTGGAATCTAAACTTCCATATTTATCAAGAAGAAAGGGAAATAAGCTAGTGTTTGATTGGTATATGAAACCAACATCTTCTGGGAGAATTATTAATTTTTATTCCAAGCATCCGAGAAAAATGATTAAAAATATGGCGAAAAATATGGTAGACAGAGTATTGACTATAAGTGATAGAGAATTTCACTTGAAAAATAAGGACACAATAGTGACAATGATTTACCAGTAGAATTAACTAACCGATTTATTAGACAATATGGTAATCATAGGCATAATTTAGGAAATACTATAGTAGAACCACGAATTTATAAATCATTAACTTTTGTTCCTGGAATATCAGAAACATTAGGAAAGTCTAAAATATATGATACTGATAGATATATAATTGCACACAAAACATATAACACAGTAAATATATTATTTAGCAGTATGAAGGATAAAATAGGAAAAATGACGTAGTATAAAGGATACCATGTGGAGGAAATGACGAGGTGAACTGTGACAATATTTAAAATGGGGCAACAAAAAATAAACTTAAAACAAGATTAGCTGGTCATAGATGTGACCAAAAATATAGGAATGTTTCAACACAGAAGACATCCTTATCTTCACATTGTAAGAAATATAATCATTGTCCAAAGTTTGAGGAAACATCAATATTAGATATAGAAAAAAATTATAAGAGACGTTATATGTTAGAAATGTTAGAAATTTTTAATGTGCCAAATGTAAGGAGAATAAATTTCAAAATAGACACAGACAATTTAGCGCAGAATTTTAGGTACTTAATTCAAAAGACACAGAATTTGTTATAATTATTTCATAAGAGAGAATTAGTTATTTAATTTTCTTTTCCTTGATTTTGTATGTTTAAATATTTGAAATTTAAAATTTTGTATAGATGTATGAAGAAAATTATTTTATAGGTTTTGTCAATTGTTTTTAAATCTATATATACATATATATATATATATATATATATATATATATATATATATATATATATATATATATATATATATATAAAGGGTGTTTTTTTAAGCCCGATAGAACTTGAAATTGTAAAAAATAACACAAAAAATTAAATTGTAATCAAAATTTCGTTTTTATTCGAAGGATCAATACGTGACATTAGCATTTGAAAATGATTTCGGGCATATGGGCACCGCGGCTGTTCTTGACGAAGCGCATTCTGGACGTCCAATTTTTGGCCACTTTTTCGAGCACTGCTGGGCGTATGTCACGAATAACACGAGCAATGCTGTCCTCCAAGGCGTCAATTGTTGCTGGTTTATCAGCATAAACCAGTGACTTCACGTAGCCCCACAGGAAATAGTCGAGTGGTGTCAAATCGCACGACCTTGGAGGCTAATTGACAGATCCATTTCTCGAAATCAACTTATCGCCAAATTTTGATTTCAATAAGTCGATGGTTGCGTTCGCTGTATGGCACGTAGCACCATCCTGTTGAAACCACATCTCGTCCGGATCAATGTCATCCATATTTTCAAACAAAAAATCATTGATCATGGTGCGGTAACGATCTCCATTGACCGTAACGCGAGCTCCGGCCTCATTTTTGAAGAAATAAGGTCCGATGATGCCACCAGCGTGAAAACCGCACCAAACGGTGCATTTTTCTGGATGTAATGGAGTCTGTAGGGTCTGTTGTGGATTGGTCTCACTCCATATGCGGCAATTTTGCTTATTAACAAATTCGTTAAGCCAAAAATACGTCTCATTGCTGAACACAATTTTGCATTAAAACAACGGGTCAGTTGCCAACTGCTCTAGAGCCCAATCGGCGAAAGAACGATGCATATAATGGTCTCGTGGCTTCAATTCCTGCACCAGCTGGATCTTATACGGGTGTAGGCCGAGATCTTTGCGCAAAATTTTCCACGTAGTGGACGGACAGAGCCCCAATTCCTGCGACCGACGACGAATTGATAAATTTGGATCTTCTTCCACACTTTCGTTTACAGCGGCGATATTCTCTTCAGTACGCACATTCCTTCGACGTGTTGGTGTTATTGCATCCTCTAAAGAGTATGTGGTACGAAATCTATCGACAGTTCGACGAATGGCTTGTTCACGATTATGTATGCCATAAAAATGACGAAGTCGTCTATAAGTTGCGCGAATCGACGGCTGATTTTCAAAGTAAATTTGGATAATTTCGTAGCGTTGTTCAAGCGAGAGTCTGCTCATGATGATTTGTCAGAGTATACTGAAACAAATAAAAAAAAATGTTTCATCAAAATTTCATTTTTTGTGTTACTTTTTACAATTTAAAGTTCTATCTAGCTTAAAAAAAGACCTTTTATATATAAACTAAGCCCGAAATAGATGTCCGTTGGTTGCCAGTGTTTGACGAGATGCGCCGTCGGATTTTCACCAAATTTTCACAGTACCTTCATAATAGACGTTCGCTGGTTTGTATCTTTCTTGCATGCTTTTACGCGCAATAATGCGTCCACAGTGCGTGTTTGAAACAAGACAAATTTTCCAAAAAATTACAATTTTTTTTCCATTGCATACTTCGACTCAATGTTTTGTATCAAATGCGTGTTTTCGTGTGTACGTTGCTGTGTGTGTGGGCTTGCACACAGTGCCACGGCAATACAAATCGAAATATGCTCATGTTCATAGCAAGTGGATGTGCAAACACATAGAGAATTTTGCTTTCCATATTCTGTTGCATTTTGTGTGTGTGTGTGTAATTGGGTGTTCAATTGCAAAATGATCCATCAGACGAACGTTTTTCAAAGCATTTGTTGGATATGGGGAATGACGCATTTCCACCATAAAACGATTACGCTTTCAGATAATTTTTGCCACATTGCACAATTAAAACTAGACTTGGTCACAAACGTATTTCCCGGTATTGCACAAAATTTTAGAAACAGTGATTAGTTGCGGGAAAGAGCTATCTTAGCTGCGAAAAATGCAGATGTTTCAGATATCAATGTGGCGACTTTGAATGACATTCCCGGGGAAATTTTTACCTACAAATCGGTTGACTCTGTTACCAATCAAGACGATGTTGTAAATTATCCAGTCGAATTTTACAATTCGCTTGAGTTACAAGTGAAAGTTGGTGTACTAATTATTTTGCTTAGAAATATCTGTCAGCCACGACTTTGAAATGGAACACGTTTAGTAGTCAAAAAAGTCATTAAAAATGTGATTGGAGCAAAAATTTTAAAAGGAAAATATATGGGCGAGGATGTGTTTGCAATGATCTCTCGCACGGCCAATTATATGTATCATGTTCACGTGTTAATAAACCAACCGCTTTGTTTGTCTCTATCGCGAACCAAAATCGATTCAAGAATATCGTATATGCAATATCGTATATATAAGAATAAGACGTATTATATAATTACACAAACATAATGAATTTTGAAAAAAATTATGTGTTCTTTCTAATTAATTTTCTTGAATGATTGAATTTTTTGGCGCACACAAAAAATAACGCTGCAGAATAAAAACAAACCACAAATGACTTGCAAAGCAGTTACGCGCACGTTAGTTGTTAATAATTTTTTTAATTATAAAAACTAATTTTTTGAGGAAGCTTTTCAACGCAAAGCGAAATATTGAATACATGTGTGTTAAATTTAATTAAAAAATACCTATATAAAGATAAATACTTATTTACTAAAGAAAGAAAACAAAAAAAAATATTATTTGAGAAAACTATTGAACAGCAAAACATTTAAATATTTTCCCTAAATTTTTTAAGTTGAACAATAAACCACAAAAATAAATTGTATATATTTTTTTTTATCAAAAACTTCAACATTAGATACAACAGCATTTTTCAAACCGATGGCAGAAAATCATTCAAGCAAATACTATTTTAATTGAAAACTTTTTAAATACTAATAATATGTTTTATTTGAATGTGCAATTTAAGTTGAAACTAATTTTTATTTAATTTGATATAATTTTCATCATATTTACACCTTATTCAGTAATGAAGAGAGAATAGAATAGTCGTATTGAAAAATATCTTTAGTATAACAAATTTTTAATTAAAAAAAATTCTAAAGAATTTACCATTTTTCTAACCACTCTAATCTCTACTATTGATAAAAATATTGCGGGAGTATCTTAAAAGGCTGCTGTTACCGATAAACATAATATTGATCAACGTGTTTTTAATCCTGAAAAGTAATTTATTAAATAAATTTGTTAAACAAGCAAATTATGCGTGGAAACTAAAGATGGCAAATGGAGTAAAAAATAGTGAAATAAAACATTGGCTGTCATCCCTAGCATCACTCAAAAGTTGGAAACATATGGTATAGATTTAATACAATTTATGAAAAGTGACATTGCGTACTCGACTTAACAAACCATAAGAAGATGTGCTGTTATAAGTAGCGACCACATTGTGCTATATTGCTAACCTTAAAACAAAATACATATTTTTGTTTTAAATTTTTCTTAACATTTAATATTTCAGTCGTGTGTTTTTTTTTCTTAAATTTCGTAATAGCAATTTTTTTCTGAAAAAAATGTTTCTAAATAAAATAAAAAAATAAAAACCCCCAAAATGGTGAGCTTAAAAAGCTTTGAAAAAATCGATATTTTCTGGATTTAGTAGTAAATTCTGGTGCCCCAAGAAATCTTATATATATTTTTTTAGAAGGAATGGTTACTTTAAGAAGTCTTAGCGATATTGAAAAGAAAGAAATATAGATAATTAAATAGAAGTCAAGGCAAGTCATAAGATAGAAATTATAATCAAAATACTACATTTTTAATGTTTATCAAACTCATAAAATAAAATTATTGTTAAAACATGAGAAAAGGGAACATTTATATCAAACTAAAAGTCGAGAATTTAGCACATATTTAATAAATTTTGCTGCAAAAAATAATAAACACAACCTGTGAAGAGCAATAAGATTTCCGAAAATTCCCACTTATATTATTCATGTAAGACATACTTACAGCCCTTGACACCGGCAATAATTTATCCTAAATATTATATTAAATATATGAAAGCTATCCATTAAAAAGTATTTTATTTAACATAGACAAACCTATTGTGTTGAGTTAGTTTGCTTTTTTCATAAATTACTACTTTTTGGTGGTTGCGGTTTTTAACTTTTTTAAATCTTACGAAGCAAATATTTTGATAAATCCAAAGGAATAAGATAAATAAGGTAATAACTAGAAACAGGTCGTCTAGATGGTTGTATACTTTTTTTATCGTTGCTATCGTTTTATGATTTTGTACTTACCAATCTTATTTGTTGTAGTTCTTTTGTGTCAAAATAACATAATAAAGATATCATATACGTTCTTTATAATTTTAATATCTTTCGGAATTATTTCTACAGAATCTAATAAAAAAAACTTTAAATTTTATGAAAAATAAAGATAATCGTACAACATCCACTTATTCACTTCAGTTCTTTTGTGTCAAAATAACATAATAAAGATATCATATACGTTCTTTATAATTTTAATATCTTTCGGAATTATTTCTACAGAATCTAATAAAAAAAACTTTAAATTTTATGAAAAATAAAGATAATCGTACAACATCCACTTATTCACTTCAGCCAGGGTTTTTGTTTGTTTTATTAAGCATAATAATAAGAAATTTAACCCTTTAACTATTATAGTTCTTTAGGTATACGATGATAAATTTTTTCTTTATAAGGAAGTAGCCTACTTTCTAAACAGCTACTAATTTTCATATAGTAGTTTTTGATATAAAACGTCTATCTATTTTAGCTTTCAAGTCGCATGGTGATTAATATTTTCTTTGTATGGGAACTGCTATGCCCGCTTGAATATTCCAAAAGATATATACTCTATTTTACCATTAAAAATCTGAAAGTTTCAGGATATAGTTTTCTAATAAAAAAGAAAAGGAACAGGCGAACAAACTGCTTTCTATATAAATAAAGTGTCTACATCTGACTTTTATTCGTGCAGAAAAATAATTACGTGTAGTTTTTTTAATGAAGTTTGGAGTTATTAATTATTAATTTTTCATTATAAAACTTAAAAAAAAAACAAAATATATTTTTTTTTTGATTTTCATGGATTTTAGATTTGTAAAATATTATTAGGCATCCAGATCATGAAATTCTTCTTCGAAGGAAAAGCATGATTAATGTAAACGATGCTTAATAATGAATTAAAACCAACTTTTCTAATGGTAATTAAAAATAAAATAATAGTGAGCTAAATTATCAAGTTCTAAAGATTAATTAATTTCGCTTTATGAACTTAATAAAGGAAAGTAACAAGGGTTTAGGAGAAGCTCTTTTCTTCAAAATTTTGAAATACTTTTCGTGTAATTTAAAAGGAATGAAGTGAATTAAACTTTTGATAAATAAAAAGAATTAAAACACAGGTTGTTTATCTGCATCTAAATCTTAGATAAATAGCGATAAAATGTCGTTCTTTATCAAATAAAGCAAAAGAAATTTATCGGTCTACATTTCAACTATAAAAGCGGAGAAATTGTTAACACCAGTTCAGTGTTTAATTTTGAGCAGCATTTTTAAGTTTAATAACAAAATGAAATTTATTTTTGCCATTCTGTTTTTGTGCGTGTTTGTAGCAAATGCTGATGATGACGCTACTCTAATGTCATCCATCGAAAAAATTGTGGACGAATTACCAAAAATTTCTGAAGCAGTTGCTAATCATATTGATTTTCAACGTGATAAATTTTTTATAAGTCGTGAAAATCAAATTGAATATGTTGTAGGAAAATTTACAGCTTTCGGTAAATCAAACGATTTACCGAAATATGATATATGCGTGAATGGTGAAAAGGAGAAATTTTTAGAGACATTAAATACCGTTAATAAAGCCATGGAAGATTGCCGTAGAGGCGCTAAAAAGAGTGGAGATGAAATGATGGCTGATGTAAAACGAGATACAAGAAAGTTGCAGATAGCTGGATTCCAGTTAAAACGGTATTACGGAATGTGCTATAATAAAACCAATAGTATTGATAAATTAAACTGTTTAAGAGAATGGAAAACTATTGTCACTTCGTATCAAAAAGCCTTCTAAACGCTAGACGAAGCTAAGCGAACTCCTAGTGAAAGTCTTACAAATTTTCCGAAAACAATAAATTCGTGTGCGGATAATCTTATAAAGAAAAACTTAGCTACTTTAGGTTATATCTATAAAAATATGACAGACTGCATTAAAACCAAGTGAATTAATAAAATAAATAGAAAATTGTTTACCTTTTTACGTTGATTTTATAATTTTTGAACTATTAAATATGCATTAATTAAAGTTACTTTCTTAAATTTACTTAAGTTTGATTACTAGTTCTAGTGAAAGTTTCATCTTCACTTTGTTTTTTATTAACACTAAAATTTACCGTTTTATTTTTTCTGGTTTAAAATATTTTCAATAAACAATTATAAATTCGCTGGTCTCTACAGAAATATTAATATATTTTAATGTTGATACTCACTTTAAGCTCAAGCTGTGAGACAATGTCATAAATTTTGCAAATTTATTAAGCTGAATTTAGGATTTTTCACTTACTTTGAACGCTAGTCTGAATCAATGATCTTAACAAACAATTCTGTAAAAGACTAAGAATTTAAGCAAATAAGAAAGGTTCAGAAACTTTCACAAGCTAAATTAAATTATTATATAAAATATTTTAGCAGATCTTAACATCTTGAAACAATGTTCTGTGGCACTAGCGCACTTTTTAATAATATTTATAGTCGATGCTTTTTAATTATATTTATAAAATTTGGATTGTATGATTATTTAACATGAATATAATAGTTCTTTATTTCACCATAAAACTACTAATTATCTCAGTTTGTTTTATGGTACATACTCGTAGACCACACATATACTTACATATTTTTATATAAAAACACCGCCATAAAAACCCTGTATCGGTGTCAGTATCGTCGATATATATTTTCTTAGATATCTTACCAACAAAAAATGTGCATACTTTTCACTAAAACGAAACAAAATATCTTTTTTCATAATAAAATACAATTTACAACTTACAAAAAATATAAGTTCTAGGATTTAATGCCGCAGAACCAGATTTCAGTTAAAAAACACTACTTTCAAGAGAAATTTATATCTGGTTTAGACACTATATTCATGTTATAAAGATAACTAAAGTACATCGGAAAGATTTTTAGTCGTGTACTGAGACGAGGTACGAAAGTTTCACAACAACAATATGGCACATATTTTATAGAATAATAAACCTTTTTTATAAAATTATAGGATTTTTTAAGTGAGGATTCCATTAGACTCACTATTCAATTAAGACTTATTTCACAGTAATACGCGATACTTTTTACCTCGTTCCTTGAAGATAGAGGTTTTTTAGGACCTTGAAAAATGTGCCATAGCAAAACGTAAATTTTTGAAAGAAATGAAGCATGAGTAACGTAAATAATGCTTAACACGTTCGCGGACGCGAATGCCATAGCATTCATTTTCATAGTGATGTAAAATGACGTGAATGCTATAGCATTCAAATTTTAAAGCCAATTTTTATTCATTTAATTATATACAAGCTTAAGTTTTTGTAATTAATATACATTTCAAAATAATGACCAACTGGTTCATTAGTTAATTTCATATTATTTCTCCATTTGTTAACAAATTGCCTTAAGCCGACACATTGAGTAAACTAGAAGTGTATTCGTCGTGGATGCTATAACATTCATTGTATATAACGGTTAAAATACGGTTAAGGTGCCCCTGTAGGCTAGGAGGTAGTGTACTAGCTTGTGAATATGGGGGTTGTGGGTTCGATTCCCAACGAAGACCTTGGTTTTTTTCACTACAAAAAATAAAAATTGACTGTCGGTGGAGCTGCTCAGCGATGAAGGCATAGTCACTGTTCGGTATTACTGTCTTTATACGGCAGTTAATTTCCGACTATCCGTCTGCTTTCACCACCTGTTTCATCTCGTCTCTATCCCTTTCCTAAAGAAGGTAGCACGGTACTTGACTAAATAGGCATTGTTGCCTGAAGTGCTACTTCTCTTTATAAAAAAAAAAAAAATACGATGTTTTGATTACTCTTATAATACATGTCTAATCAGATTTCGGATATTACACCTAGTTTCAAAAATAATTGCCTGTATATTTTTGCAGCTCTTTGAAAATTATAGCGTCCGCGAACGTGTTAAAAATGAATTAAAACCAAATTTTCTAATGATAATTAAAAAGAAAACAATGGTGAGCTACTTTACCAAGTTCTAAAGATTAATTGATTTTGCTTTATGAACTTAAGCGAAATAAATTGCAACAGCTAAATGAAAATGTTCAGGACACCTTCCTTTCCTTTACAATTCTTAAATACTTCTGTGCAGCTTCAAAGGATTGATTGAAAAACAAACTAAATATCTTTCTGGCTGGTTATTTTTATAATACACACTCCAATAAAGATAATCGTACAGCATCCACTTATTCAGTTCAGCCAGTTTTTGTTTTATTAAGCACAATAATAATAATAAGGAATTTAACACTTTAACTATTATAGTTCTATAGGAATACGATGATAACCTTTTTATTTGTAAGGAAGTACCATGCTCATTTTTTATGCAGCTATTAAATTTTCGAAAAGATATATACTCTATTTTACCATTAAAACTCTGAAAGTTTCAGGTTATAGTTACCCAATAAAAAAGGAAAGAAACAAAGAGGCAAACAAACTTCCTTTTATATAAATAAATACATAAATGTCTAAACCTGACATTTTTTCGTGTAGAAAGAAAATTAACAGTTTCTAACTCTCTTAAATCTTACAAAGAAAGTATTTTGATAAATTCTACAAAATTTAAAAAAATTGAAAATTGAATCCAAGAGATTAAGATAAATAAGGCCCGTGTAGGTGGTTGTATACTTTATTTATTCTTTGTATCGTTTTATGATCTTGTACCAACAATTTTATTTGTTGTAGTTCTTTTATCTGAAAATAGCGTAATAAAGATATCACTCATATCGCATTGTCTTATCATTCACGCTCTTAATAATTTTAATATTTTTCGGAATTGTTTGCACAGAGTCTAATGAAAAAAAAAATAAACTAAAATTTCATGAAAAACAAACTAAATATATTTCTGGCTGGTTATTTTTATAATATACGCTGCCCCAATAAAGGTAATCGTACAACATCCACTTATTCAGTTCATTGTGCTAACAAACCATGATAACCAATTTTTGTGATCGCAATTAGATAATGTTGACACCAGTAAACTTTGGTTTTTAGCAAACCTGCTCCACATGGAATTCTATTCTATTATTGTATGAGAAATTTTACGGTAGCGTAATTTCTCGATTTGGAGATTTCATTTGGCTGCCTCGTCTTTTGATTTAACGCTCCTGGATTATTTTCTTTAGGACCGTGTAATAGACTGGGTTTATGTGAACAAGCCGCAGACATCTACCATTCTAAAACATGAAATTCGACGCTGCATTAATGAGATATGCCAAGATTTGTTGTCTGATGGCGTGTTAAAGGTGTGTGATTTGAGACAATTTACTTCCTGTGTTAACAAAACATTTAATACAATTTTAGCGATAAAATGAATTAGTTCAAATTATCTTTTATTCTCATTAACAAATTATTCAAATTAAGGTAAAATTATGTTTTAAAAATTGTTTATTAAAATCTATTACTTTTAAAAACGACAAAAAAAAGAAATTGTGTTCTTTCTGAAAAATTTTCTTAAATGATTGAATTTTTTGGCGCACAAATGACTTCTTACAGTTCCCTTTTCTCATATTTTAAAAATAATTTTGTTTTATGACTTAAATAACTATTAAAAACGTAACATTTTGATTTAAATTTCTATCTTATCGCTTTCTTTGACTTCTATTGAAATATTCATATTTCTTTCTTTTTAATATCGCCAAGAATTTTAAAATAATCATTCGTTCTAAAGAAACATAAATAAGATTTCTTTGCGCACCAGAATTTACTGCAAAGTCCAGAAAATAATAAGAAATTAAGAAAAATTTTATTAAATTAAGAACACTTTAGTTAAATATTTGATTAATATGTCATTGGGAAAGCAACAACAGTAATTAATAATTGTGAATAACTTATCCGTTAATTTATTGAAATTTTTTGCTATTTTATTTATTTTACTATAAGCATGTATGCTTGAAAATATTTTGTCGAATTTATCTTTATTTATCTAAAATTTAATATGATTTTTTTAAACTGAAAGCAGGTATTTTAAAAAAAATCCTAAACTTGATGGAATTACTATAAATTAAAAAACAAAAAAATATTAGTTGAGAAAACTATACAACAGTTAAATATTTTAATTTTTTCCCTCAATTTTTTAAGTTGAACAATAAATCACAAAAATTATTTGCGTTATTCTTCTCCAAACTATTTTTGATACTCCATCATTAGATACAACAGCATTTTCCAAATCGATGACACAAAATCATTCAAGTAAATAATATAATATAATATAATTGAAAACTTTTTAAATAATAACATGTTTCATTTGAATGTGCAATTTAACTTGAAACTAAGTTATATTTAATTTTATATATTTGTCATCATATTTACAGTCTAGTATAACAAATATTCAATTTTTTTTTCAAAAGAAATCTAAAGAATCTCTGCCATTAATAAAATTATTGCGGTAGTATCTCAAAAAGCTGCCGCTAGTGACAAACATAATTTTGATCAACGTGTTTTTAATCGTGAAAAGTAGTTATTAAAAATAACAAATGGAGTAAAAACAATTAAATAAAATTGTGGCAGCCATCCCTAGCATCACTCAAATATTGGAAACATATGGTATAGATTTAATACAATTTTATGAAAAGTTTCGTTGCGTACTCGACTTAACAAATTTTAAGAGGATGTGCTGCTATAAGTAGCGACCACAATGTGACTATATTGCTAACCTTAAAACAAAATATTTTTGTTTAAAATTTTTCTTAACATTAAATATTTCGGTCTCATTTTCAATTTGAAGAAACGTCCACATGCGTTGTCGTTGGCTTTTTGTTTCTTAAATTTCATAATAGAAAAATTTTTTTAAAAATAAAATAAAAGAAAATAAAAGTCCTCCCAAAAAAGTGAGGTCAAAATGCTCTAAAAAAATCGATATTTCTGGACTTTGTAGTAAATTCTGGAGAGCAAAGAAATCTTATATATGTTTCTTTAGAACGAATGATAATTTTAAAAGTCTTAGCGATATTAAAAAGAAAGAAATATGAATATTTCAATAGAAGTCAAAGAAAGCGATAAGACAGAAATTTAAATCAAAATGTTACGTTTTTAATATTTATTTAAGTCATAAAATAAAATTATTTTAAAAATATGAGAAAAGGGAACTATGAGAAGGAAACTAGCGTGCCCGTGACTGCTTTGCAAGACCATGCGAAAAACAGGGATCATTGCAAAAGCAACACGTATGGGGAACTGAAGCCATTTAAAATCAAACTGCAAATCTGGAGGAATCATAGGAATGCGTGGTATCAGCACATCCTCGCCCTTATATTTTCCTTTTCAAATTTTTGCTTCAATCACATTTTCATGACTAAACGTGACCTATAGCAAAGTCGTGGCTGGTAGATATTTCTAAGCAAAAAATTGGTACACCAACTTTCAGTTGTAGGCGGTGGGGCGGCAGTCCAGGTCACTCAAGCGAATTTTAAAATTCGACAGGATAATTTATAACATCGTTTTGATTGGAAACAGAGTCAACAGATTTGTAGGTAAAAATTTCCTGGGAATGTCATTCAAAATTGTAACATTGATATCCGAAACATCTGCGTTTTTCGCAGCTAAGATAGCTCTTTCCCCCAACAATTCATGGTTTGTAGAATCTCTCTATGTTTTTGCACATCCACTTGCTATGAACATGAGCATATTTCGATTTGTATTGCCGTGGCACTGTGTGCAAGCCCACACACACAGCAACGTACACACGAAAACACACATTTGATACAAAACATTGAGCCGAAGTATGCAATGGAAAAAAAGTTTAATTTTTTGAAAAATATCTCTTGTTTTAAACACGCAGTGTGGACGCACTACTGTGCGTAAACGCATGAAACAAAGACAAAAATTAGCGAACGATCATTACGAAGGTACTGTGAAAAGGTACTGGAAATCCGACGGCGTATCTCGTCAAACACTGCCAACCAACGGACATCTATTTTGGGCTTAATTTTTATATATATATATAGAAGATTAAAAGTCGAGAATTTAGCAGCACATATTTTGCTGCAAAAAATAATAAACACAAGCTGTGAAGAGCAATAAGATTTCCGAAAATTCCCACTTATATTATTCATATAAGGTATACTTACAGCTCCTGATATCGGCAATCATTTAGCCTAAATATTATATAAAATATTTGAAAGCTATCCATTGGAAAGTATTTTATTTAACATAGAAAACATATTGTGTTGAGTTAGTTTGCTTTTTTTCAAAAATAACTACTTTTTGATGGTTGCGGTTTTTAGCTGTTTTAAATCTTACGAAGCAAGTATTTTGATAAATTTAGACAAAAAAAACGAAAACTGACTCCAAGAGAATAAGATAAATAAGGTAATAACTACAAACTTAGCTTGTGGAGATGGTTGTATACTTTTTTTATTCTTTGTATTGTTTTATGATTTTCTACCTATTTGTTTGAATTCTTTTTTCTCAAATTAACATAATAGAGATATCACTCACACCGTATTGTCTTATCATTTACGCTCTTAATAATTTTAATATCTTTCGGAATTATTTGCGCAGTCTAATAAAAAAAAAAAATAAACTAAAATTTTATGAAAAACAAACTTTAAATTTTTTGGCTGGTTATTTTTATAAAAACAAACTTTTTATAAAAACAAACTTTAAATTTTCTGGCTGGTTATTTTTATAACGTACCCTATATATATATATAAAAAAATAAAACGGCAAATTATAACGTTAAGAAAACACAAAGTAAAGATGCAACTTTCACTAGAACAAAATCAAGCTAAATGCACTTGTAATAATTCCCAAACAAAAATATATATATAAATCAATGTAAAAAGGTAAAAATTTGTTAATTTTATTAATTTATTTGTTTTTCAATGCAGTCTTTCATATTTTTATAAATGTTACCTAAAATAGATATGTTTTTCTCAATAAGATTATCCGCGCACGAGTCTTCTGTTTTCGGAAAATTTTTAATACGTTCGCTAGGAGTTTGCTTAGCTTCATTTAAAATTTTTAAATTTTTCTGGTGTAAAGTGGCCAGAGTTTTCCATTTACTAAAACAATTTAATCTCTCAATATCTTTGGTTTGGCTTTTGCACGTTATATAAGCAGTTGTTATTTCATTTGAAGCTCGCTGCAAATTATCTATAGATCCAAGAATATCATCCAAAATTTTTGTTGAACTGTTAGTAGCCGCACTATAACAATCGTCAACGTTTTTATTGATGGTATTAAATGTCACTGAAAATTTCTCATTTTCAGCATTGACACATGTATCGTATGCTTTGCGGAAAGCTGTAACTTTCTCTACAGCATCTTTAAATTGATTTTCACGGGTTACAATAACTTTATTAAATTGATCTCGAAGACGATCCTTAACTTCATCATAAATTTTAGCTAGTTCGGCTATAATTTTATCGATAGATGATATTAGAGTAGCGTCATCATCGGCCTTTGCTGTAAACACGCACAAAAACAGAATGGCGAAAATAAATTTCATTTTGTTAATAAACTTGAGAATGCTGCTTAAAATTTAACACTGGACTTAGTTTCACAATTCCTTTGCTTTTATAGTTTTAAGGCAGAGAGATAAAATTGTTTTTGCTTTATTCGATAAAGAATAGCATTTTATTGTTATTTGTTTTAGATTGAGGGGCAGATAAACAATCTAAGTTTTAACTCTTCTTGATAAAAATTTTAAAGGCGAAAATTTTTTAGGAATATTTACTTCCGAAGCCATAAAAAATTATTTCACTTTAATTCTTTTAAATTGGACAGAAGTATTTCAAAATTGTGAAGAAAAGAAGATTTTTCTTAACATTTTCATTTAGCTGCTGCAATTTATTTCGCTTAATTAAATTCAAAAAGTGAAATTAATTTATCTTTAAAACTTGATAAAATAGCTCACTATTGTTTTTTAAAATTACTATTATTATTATTATTATTTATAAATAAATTATTATTTATAAATTAAAGTTTGGAGTTATTAGTTATTAATTTTTCATTATAAAACTAAAAAAACACAAAATAATTTTTTTTTTGCTAGAATCGTACTTAAAGAATTCTTGGATTTTATATTTGCAAAATATTATTAGCCAACCAGATCATGAGATGTTCCCTAAACGTAAAAATATTAAAAATCAATTACATTCGTCATTCAATTTACACTTATTTCTTAGTAATGCGCGATACTTTTTATATCGTTTCCTAAAGATGGAGGTTTTTTGGAACCTCGCGAAATGTCCCATAGCAAACGCAAAACGCAAACGATTCGAAAGAATAAGGCATGATTAACGTAAATGACGCTTAATAATGAAAACCAAATTTTGTAATGATAATAAAAAAGAAAGCAATATCAAGTTCCAAAGATTAATTAATTTATAAACTTAATAAAACGAAAGAAACTGGGTTTAGGAGAGGTTCTTTTCTTCACAATTTTGAAACAATTTCTGTGTAATTTAAAGGGATTAAAGTGAAATTAACTTTTAATAAATAATAAATATTTGGTTTGTGAACAAAACGGTTTCGGCTATTTGCCATCTTCAGTGTTCTCTCTATACTCAGTGTACCCAAATAAAGTAAGCCACGCCTAAGAATATACGCACATGTCACATAATAAATAAATATTTTGATAAATTAGCATAACTTTGAAATTTTTATCAAAAAGAATTAAAACACAGATTGTTTATCTGCCTCTCAATCTTAAACAAATAGCGATAAAATCGTCGTTCTTTATCAAATATCGCAAAAGAAATTTATTGGTCTACATTTCAACTATAAAAACGGAGAAGTTGCTAACTCAAGTTCAGTGTTAAATTTTAAGCAAGCAGCATTCTTAAGTTTATTAACAAAATGAAATTTATTTTTGCCATTCTGTTTTCGTGCGTGTTTGTAGCAAATGCTGATGATGAGGCTACTCTAATGTCATCAATTGAAAAATCTACATCCGAGCTAATTCAATTATATATAGAAACTGATAATCGTTTTTTTAACCAACTTAATGAATATCTTGTAAGCAGTACAAATAAAATTAAAAATGCTACAGAAAAAGTTACAGCTTTCCGTAAAACATACGATACATGCGTAAATGATGAAAATGATAAATTTTTAGAGACATTAAATACCACTAATAGAACCATGGAAGATTGCCGTAGAGGCGCTACCAACAGCGAAACTGAAATTTTGGATGTTCTTTTACAAAATGCTCTAAACTTGCAGAAAGTTGGATCAAACTTAAAACGGTATTATGTAATGTGCGATAATGAAACCGATACTGTTAATAAATTAATCTGTTTAAGTAAATGGAAAAATATGGTCACATCATACCAGAAAGCCTTCCAATCGCTAAACGAAGCTAAGCAAACTCCTAGCGAACGTATTGCAAATTTTCCGAAAAAAGAAGATTCATGCGCGTATAATCTTATTGATGATGGCATAGCTAATTTAGGTAATATCTATAAAAATATGAATGAGTGCATTGAAAAACAAATAAATTAATAAAATAAAAAAATTCTAAGCTTTTTATGTTGATTTTATTTTTACCAATTATTACAACTACATTAAAGTCACTTAAGTTTGATTTCTAGTTCTAGTGAAAGTTTGATTTTCATTTTGTTTTTTATTACCACTATAATTTGCGGTTTTATTTTTTTCTGGTTTAAAGTATTTTCAATAAACAATTATAAATTGGTTATCTCTACGGAAGTATTTTGCTGTGAATACTCAGTTTAAGTTTAAACTGTAAGGGAATGTCATAAATTCTGCTGTACACTACCACCAACAGAGAGTTACCTAAAAATTTACGCTAGTCCGAATAGATGATCTTGGCGTACAATTCTGTTAACTATTAAGAGTTTAAGCAAATAAGAAGGGTTGAGAAACTTTCACAACAAAGAGTCTCCTGGAGCAAAGGGGTCCCAGCACTGGTCTTGAAACAGTCTTCTTCGACGCTAGCGCATCCGTTAGCAGCCCTTTTCAACACGTTGTATCAGGCCGGTGTTGGAAGTGTTGGAAGTTTGCAAATGTAACGCCGATTCCCAAAAAGGATGAGGCTAACAGCCCTGAAAATTACCGCCCAATTTCTATTTGGCTTGCACTTTCTAAAATGATGTAAAGTATGATTTCATCTTGTGAAGTACCTGCAGTCCAACAACTTACTAAGCGACCGATAGTATTGTTTCCGTACATCATTTCGGAGAAAGTAAGTTGGTGGTATGATCCACTTACGCCGAAGCTTGTTGATTTTAGTGTTGGTGATAATTTTTTTTAATTTATATCTAATTTTCTCAGGAATCACACTATAGCAATTGTTATAGATGGTATTTCATAAAACAAGTTCAAAATTAAGTCAGGGGTACCACAAAGCACCGTTTTTTCTCCCACCATAATTCTTATTTTTCTAAATGATCCGCTTTATCAGACTTTCAAACCAACATACTCTTAGCAGATGACAGCACTATTTGCCATTAGTATTCATTCAGAAATAGACCGAACTAGTTGGAGGTGGGCTACAAAATGCAAAATATGAATGATACGCTCAATCACCATTTCGCGAACAATCTCCAAAATGGGTGACGTGAATAGAGTCGATTTTAATGGCTGTAACACTCCATGCTGCATGCTAACGCATAAATATGTGTTCGAAAATGATGCTGAATTGAAGCTCTGGATATTTTTGGCATGAAGATACAGTGTGATGTTCGATGGACTAAGCACATTTTCCAGGGTTTTAAAGAAACTTTCAAGTGCCTTGGTTTTCTAAAATAGTGTACTTATATCACCTATATCCAACCAAAAATGGAATATAATTCTTATGTGTGAGCCAGCACATCAAAGTCTATTTTGGAGTTGCTCAACCGCGCACAAAAGAGGGCCACGAGGTCGGTGAATCGCACTACGCATTACTAGAAAAATACGTTTATTTAGCAGAACAGGTCTTCCTGTCACCTTCAACGTAGAAAAGTTCAAATCGAATGACCATAAACACTGCTCCCTCTTTTCTCCTCCTCATAACCTAATTTTTTAGTTCTGGCACAATGCATTGCATGCGTAGAGATCATTCTCTGGTTGCTGGTCCGATAAATATATCGATAAATAATATTTTTAATAATATAAGTCAAGTATTTGAAATCTGTCTAGCCGTCAGCGTATCATCTAAAAGAATATTTGTAAAGACAATTTCTGCAAGTAATTATAAATTATTTCATCGCGAATAAAACGATTTCGCATGCCTTTTTTGTTGAGCATGGCTTTTCATACATCATTTTATGCGAAAAGCACAAACACACACACACACACATACGCACTATTTTATAATTTTTTCTTATGATAAGGAGCCCTAAAAAATAGTTTCCAAAATATTTTTAAATTATAATAAATATTTCCACATGGATAAAATTTATACTAATAAAATAAAAAGTCAATGTACAAAATTTCAATGCAGCCTTTACAACGTCGATAGATGTGACATATAGTAGCAGTTATGTCGTCAATAAACTGTGGACTATTGATTTCCACATATTATAACAGTTAAGTTTTCAAGTGATGTTAGTAATGTTGTTGCAATATATATTTATATATATATATATATATATATATATATATATATATATATATATATATACATTTTTTTTTAAATACATATGTTAATATCGAGTAGTCAAAAAATCAAACAATCAATGTACAAAATTTTATTTACTAATTTCTATTGATTTGTTAACTTCAATACAATCTTTAATACGTTGATAGATGTGACTTAAAGTAGTAATGCTGTCGTCAATAAGATCAAAAGAGCATGAAGTATCTTTAGCCGGAACGTAGTTAACTTGCTTAGCTATAGTCTTAAATTTGCTATAATCTTTTTGGTACAAAGTTACTATTGATTTCCACATATTATAACAGTTAAGTTTTCCAGTGATGTTCGTAATGCTCTTGCAAGTTTCATAAAGTCGTTTTAAGCCTTTACCATCTCTTTCCGATTTTTGAATGAACGCAGATATATCAGCCAAAACTTTAGTTATTTTTTTGCTGGCCGTCTCATAACAATCTTGCAAAGTCCAATGAATAACATCAAGTGTACCTAAAAATTTCTCCTTTTCAGCATTTTTACATGCATCGTGTTTTTTTCGTAAAGCCCCTAATTTTTCCTCAGTGTTTGTTATTTGACTGCTACGATTAAGAAAACTTTCTTCCATCTGGTGATTAAGACGATCAGCAATTTCGATATAGATTTGTGGTATTTCGGATATAATTTTGTCAATGGATGACAGTAGAGTGGAGTAGTTTTCACATTTGGCATTTACTGGCACCAAGTACCAGGCAAAAATTGCAAAACAAAATTTCATTTTGTTAATAAACTTAATCATGCGGCTTAACATTTAACACTGAACTAAGTTGAACAATTTTCTAAAATTTTTGCTACTCGTAAGTTTCTTCTTCTTTATTTGATTCAGAATAACTTTTTGTTACGCTTTACTTTAAATTGACAACTAGATAAGCTGTGAAATTTTAACAGTTTTTTGATAAGAATTTCTTAAAATAGACTTTGCCACATGCTGTATACTGCAGACGATCCAAAAATTTAATGTAGTTTAATATAAAGTGATACAAATTTATATTTAAAACTAAATAAAATAGCTCAGTTTTTGCTTTTTAATTGTATTTATGAAATTTGAGATGTATGATTATTTAACATTAAGTCAATGGTTCCTTACGACAATGCTCACCATAAAAACATAGGTTGTTAGGTTGTTTTTTGATACATAATTGTAGATTATTTTTATATGAAAACGTGGCCGTAAAAACCGTCAAAAGTTTATCAGTATCAATATCGTCGGTACATATTTCCTTGAATATCTTACTAACCAAATAGTGTGCTTGATTTTTACCAAAACGAAACAAGATACATTTTTTAATAATACATTTTTTACAAAAAAATGTATGTTCTGGGATTTAATGTCGCAGAATTTTAATTTAATTAAACATCTTAGGTTTTTTTAAATAACAACAGAGAAAAATATTTTTCCTAAACAGTATCAAAAACCCGAGCACACTAAATTTTAAATTCATGTGGAATCTGGATTTCAGTTAAAAAACACTACAAGTATTTATTTTTGAAGACAAATTTATATCTGGTTTAGATACTATAAACCTATGTTATAAAGATAACCTAGTTTGGCGATTATTCTAGAGAAATTATAAATATTACGATTATTTCATAAATAAGTCTTTCTGTAAGGTGTGGCAAACAAATGAAAGCAGTTAAGTTCTAATTATGGTATTTGGCAGATTAGGCTAAGGCATAGTTTAGAAGTTTAGACATAACCATATGAAGTGATGAAGGCTTATTATTATAGGCTTAAAGGTTTATTCTAAGCATTTAAGCAATTCGCTCAAAATAAATGGTTCCGGTAAAAATCGAAAATTTAGAGATACTCCTGAATTAAGGGCATTAGGTAATAGATATAAGTGATTTTAGGAATAAATTTTACTCATAAGGCGTTCATTTTGACAAACTTTTACAAATAAAATTATTTACAATAAAATGGGGTTATTTATTATAAAATGGATTTAAATAATTTTTCTTATACTTTCAGGGAGAGTTTCTGCGTTTTCTTACTTACCTTTTAAAGATTAGTACTGCGCAGTGTTGGCAAATACGCCAAAACTTTTTGAGAAAAAATCCGTCTCCATGCACACAAAACTTAATTTCAAAACATACCTGCAGTTTTAAAAGCATTACGAAGCATGAAATAATGGCAACTGCAACATCATAAACCCGATTATAAATAAAATAGATTTGCTTTTAATAAAAGTGTTTCAACTAATTACTATTCATTTCCAATTGTTGGGTGATATTAATGATGTCTGGCAAAATATTATTTTCTTTGTTTAAAGCCTTATCGCAACCACACAACGTATAAAAAATCTAAAATTTCTTATTTTCAGCTTCCCTAGAATTTTTTCCACTACAGCTTTAATTTGCTTTGCACGTTCATCAATTTTAGATTTAATACTGTTTCTTTACAAATTTTAGATACTTCGGTCATAATTTTATTAGTGGAGAAGATTAGATTAATATTGAGACTTACACCAGCAAGCACAAGGAAAAAACACTTAAAAAATTTTGAAAAATGATTTTTTTGATTTAATACTGTTTCTTTACAAATTTTAGATACTTCGGTCATAATTTTATTAGTGGAGAAGATTAGATTAATATTGAGACTTACACCAGCAAGCACAAGGAAAAAACACTTAAAAAATTTTGAAAAATGAATTTTTGGGCCCAGAAATCAATTTTTTTTAATTAAAATTTTTAAACTCAATTTAGGCTCAAAAATCAATTTTCTTAATGAAAATATTTAAGCTCAATTTACTCGAAGAGTAAGCGTTCTTGAGATTAAAAAACAAAATCCTGGAATCACAAAATAAAGGGGTTTTCAACAAGAAGTTTGTTTTCTAAAACACAATAAATTTAGATTCAGATGTTTCAAATTTTTATTGTATTACGAAGAGAAAAATACAACAATTATGAATGAAAAATGATATCTGCCAAATGTCCACCACGAGTACGCTGATAGATGTCGATTCTTTTATCAAAATTTTTAATCACTTTACGGATTTTGAGTTTTAAGGCTGAAATCGATTCGCATGGGTTCGTATAGACTCTGTCCTTTACATAGCCCTACAGAAAACAATCCGAAGGCGTTAAATCACACGATGTAGCTACCCACTGAGCTGGTGATTATAGTGAAATTATGCGATTGGAAAATTTCGTTTGCAATAAATTGATCGTTTCATTGGCTGTGTGACCGTACTGTTGAAACCAAATGTCAGTGATATCCACAACATCAATAAACCACATGGCGTACCATACAGCAATGAAAAGTTTCTCAATCGCTCTAGAAATTGAAGAAGCCCAAATGAGGCAATTTTGCTTGTTGACAAGTGAAAATGGGCTTTGTCTGCAAAAATGTTTTTTTCAGAAAAACCTAAATGAATTGAGCGAATCTACGGCGATATGAATGGAAGGTCGGCTTCAATTCCTGCAACAGTTAAATTAAATCCTTACGCATAATTCGATATGTCGATAGGTCGAGGAATTGATAAATTTGTATCTTCTCCAACATTGTGGCTCCCAACTGTGATGTTTTCAGTTGAACGACCCGATCGAACACGCGTTGGTGTTCGCTCAATTTGTATCCAGCCTGTCGACTTAAATTTAACTCTTGGAGAAGAATGTTAAACTAACATTTTCTGTTATTTTTCTTAAATTTTTTACAAAATATTTTACGTCTTCACGTTTCATTTTATGCTTGCCGGTCACCTTGGATGTGTTTGTTTGAGTGCATTTTATTGTAACTTGTGCACTCTCCATTCAAATAATTTTCTAAATGGGTTTAATGGTACATTTGTTCGTCAATGTATGTACGAATAGTCGTTGCTGTCTACATTAATTTGTTGACTAGAATTAATAGTGCATTTTTTGCATTATTGATGAATATTTATACATATGTGCATAGCTGCGTATCTAATTATATACAGTAACACTGGTGATAAGATGTTTCGTGTTTACTTTGAAGTGTAGAGCCAACTTATTACGCAAAATATGTTTGAAAAGGAACAATCGTGACTGCTTTAAACTACAGCTGTGTTCAATACAACCACGAGTATCCGCCACACGGTTCTCGTAATGGCGGCTAAAATTATTGTGGCAACCGGCGCCTTTGGGAGTGTTACGGCGCTCCGCTATAGGCAATTTACCTATGCTATGTGCCCCCGGGGGCACATTATATATTTTGACAGAATCTCACCGTTATTATATGTGTCAACGGGGGTAAAAGGGAGCCCCAGGGTTCAACTATTTGTTTTTTAGCTGTTCTCTGACGGATTACTAAGGTTGGCCCTTTACGAATATCGTGGTGATTGTGATTTCGGGGCCCTCGTTTGAGTTGTGTGGGTCGGATCATTCACAATGAACACAATGATTGGTCAAGGTCCAGTGAGCATAATTGCAGTTGTGTTCCTAAATTTTATTAAGCTTCATGTGTTCTGGACCAGGAGTTGGATAGTCTCCAACTCTTTAGGGAATGTTTCTCTAGATAAGCGATTACAACCCAAACATCGAAAGAACCGCCATGCACAATGATTGATTACTTAAAAATATGAAAATATTATATAGAATGAAACGTATCAAAATATACAGAAGCATAAAGCTAAAAATCTTTCAACTAAAACTTCGCTGCTGCAAAAATGTTTAGTTGAAAACTGTTTTGTTCACCACTGTATGTATTTATAAAATTTGTATTTATTTATTATAAGTGAGAGTTGTTTCTGCTTTATATAATTTTCACAGCATGCAGCTGATAATAATCGCAATTATTTTGTTATAAATTTTTATTACATGATTTGCTTATAGTTCTACTTTGGTCAAAATTATTAGCGCTCTGGAAAGATAATTAAGGACTCAAAAGTTATACACAATTTAAATTTGTAAAAGATTTGTAATAATATACTAATTTTATTTTAAAAATAAATAAAGAAAATAATCTATTTTGACACAATACTTTACGAGTGCAATATTTCATATCATATCGCTTTGTTTGTATTACTTTTAAGAAATCGAACTGTATTCTAATCTAAATTAAGTTAATAAAAAAATTTACAATTCAATTGAAAAGTATATAATTACTTTAAAATCATAACAATTATCAACTTAAACTTTATATTTGGATATATTATTTAATATTTTTATATTAAGTGAGATTGATTCCTTTGCAACGATATACAATTTTATATTTTAAAAAAATATCTATCATTACAGGATTGTGGATTACTGATGGAAAGTCATATCCATATGACCATATTGCCACTATATACCAAGCTGAAATTATGCGATCGGTAAATTTGGTTTGCAATAAATTAATCGTTTCATTGGCTACGTGACATGACCGTCCTGTTGAAGCCAGTGATATCCACGACGTCAATAAAAGGCCAAAATTGAGTTGTTAGCATCTCGCGATAGCATGATCCATTGAATATTATCGCAGTTCCAGTCTCATCTTCGAAAAAAGCGGCCTAATCACGACTCCAGACCACATAGTGCACCATTCAGTGATACGTTGATCATGCAAAGACTTTTCAATAATCACTCTACAATTTTCAGAAGCCCAAATGCGGCAATTTTTCTTTTTGACATACCCTCCCTCAAAAGTAAAAATGGGCTTCGTCAGCAAAAATGATTTTTTGAGAAAAACCAGCCGATTGTTGAATTGAGTGAATCTACGGCAATTTGAATTGTCGGCCGGCTTCAATTCCTGCGCCAGTTAAATCTTGTATGGCTTCAAAAAAATCCTTACACGAAATTCGACATGTGATGGTTTTGGATAACCCTGATTGTTGAGGACGTCGAGAAATTGACAAATTTAGATCTGCTGCAACACTGTGGATCATGGCTGCGATGTTTTCAGTCGGTGTTCGCACATTTTGTATCGAACCTGTCGACTGAAATTTAACGACCAAATTCTTAATAGCGGTATCAGAAGGACAATTATGTTGTCCGAAAATATCACGAATTTTACGAAATGTAACTGTAACAAAACGACCATTTTGGTAGTGGATTTTAATTATTTAATTATGGCGCTGCTATTGCCTCAATTGAAAAACAAACTTCTTGCTGAAAAATCCGATAAAAAAATTTATCAAAAATGCAATTTAACTTCAAATAATATCTTAATTAGATTTATTGTTGTAAGCTTATCCTTTTAATTTATGACTATATGATCACTATTAAAAAGTACAGTGATTTGATAATAATATTGGTAACGAAGTAAATTACGCTATCGTATGTATGCTTAAAAAAACCTTTTTATATAAAGCCGATAGATACATCTTCAACTATAACGAGCCAGTTCAAAACAGCTAATTTAGTACCCCAACGCACAGTGGTTATAGTTTAGTTAGTTCGAAGAAGATTTATAATTTATCGAAATAGCCGAATGATAAATTTCGGTATCTTGATTTTTACTAAATTTTTATTATTATTAACTACATAACATTATTAAAATAACAGTGATATTATTTTTATTTTAAAAAGTTTAGCAGCCTTGATAATTGATTTCCTATTTTTACATTGTTTATTGAACAAACGATTTCTAACTTCTTATTTTCCATTCTATCTTTATTCCCTAGTGACAAATTTATTAGGGAAAACTGAAATTTTTAGCAAATTATAATATAATCACCTCTTAACTAAAGTAAAAAGGTCAATAAACTTTCTTTCAATTTTTGAGCAAAATTCTTGAATAATTTATTAATATGAAAATATTATATTTCTTTGTTTTAATTTTCATTTAAAACGAAAGCCAACAGTTATTCTCTTTTTAACTCTTAATTCATGAACGTTTTGTATTTTTGTTATAGGGGTGATTGTTGTGGGAACACATTTAACAGAAGAGAATAACACAGTTGGAATATGTTTTCAAAAGAGAACACCAAGCGCATAAAGAGATACTTTGCGTTTGCAATTGAGTATTGCCACTTTTTTAAGTTTTCTCGCCTAATATTATCAATATATGTGTGAAAGTATATAATTTTAGTTGCAGAAACATTTTTATTTTATTTTTATTATTATTACTATATATTATATTATTATATTTTTATTATTATATTATATATATATTATTATTCCATATAAAATAAAAATAATAAAAACCAATATTAAAATAAAATAATATTTAAAAATAAATAACTATTTGCGAAATTTATCATTATTATTATTATAGGCGAAATCAGTAGGATACACTCCGTTAACATAGAATAGCCTCACTTCCTAATTGTAAAGAATTGTAAAAATTTTGGTGATTATTTAATAACTATTAAAGCTCCCTCCGCACATTGATATGTTCTGACGGAATCTCATCGTCATTAGGTTAGCAGGAACCAACTGGACAATTCCACTATATTTCCACGAGAATAGTTGAAGTCCCAGAGTTCAGCTATTCATTTTTTTTAGCTTTTTAGCTGTTCTCTGACTCATTATTGTGGCTGTGCTTTCGAGGCCCTCTTTTGAGTTGTGTGGATCGACCATTCACAATGAACACAATGATTGGTCCAGGTCCAGTGAGCATGATTGCGGTTGTGTTCTTAAATTTTATTAAGCTTCATGCGTTCTGGACCAGGAGTTGCATAGTCTCCAACTCTTTAGCAAGGAGTGAAGACTGCGGCCTGCTCCGGGCATTTGAAATTGCAACTAGGAGTGACTGGCGGATATACATATATAAAGGCCTTCTAGGGCGAGGATGACGATACATTTCATTCACAGTGGTATGACCCACCGTCTGGTTATGGCTTAAACGGTAGGTACAGACGTAAATCTTATCACGTATAACTATTAAAGTTATTAAAGTCGTTGACAAGAGGGTAAGAGGTACTTTGTTGTTATATTGACAGAAATTCCGAATGTGTCAGTAAAAGTAAACGGAACTTTTCGATTTCTTTTCGTTAGCAGAACTTTTAATTTTTGTTACATTTCTGAGAAAAATTTGTTAAAAAGAAGTATGGGAAAACAGCCGTCGCTCAGTTCCACGGAAATCGTAAATTTTGACACGTAACATGACTAAGGGCTTTCTAATCATGCTATTGCCAGAAAACTTAGCCGAAATCCTTAAGTTATAAATAACTATCTCAAGAATCCATCGGAGTACGGTAAACGGTATAAAGGAAAGACATACAAAGATTCTTCGAACAATGAGTGTCCAAGTGAGCAAGACTATAATTTATAATATGACAAAAATCTCCGAACACCTGAAACTTAAAAAAAGCCGCCACTGAAAGACGTACATAAGCAACATTAATTAAAATTTAGTAGTAGTTCAAAAAGGACATCAAGAGAACGACTAGAAAATAGTAATTTTTTCAGACAAAAAGCGTGTTAATATTAATAGCCCAGATGGTTATAATTATTATTTACACAATATCAGGAAGCAGGAAAAGATTTTAAGCCGTCACCATAGCAGAGAGGATGGTGTAATGGTCTGGGAAGCTATAACGTATTATAATAAGGCTGCTAGTTTAGTTTTTGTAAATTAGCGAATAACTGGAAACGGAAACAAAAACTTGCTTTAAACTGTGTTTGTGGAGTTAAGGGATATTTCTGGTCATCTTTCTTTTATTTTTTAATACGACAACGCCCCATCTATACTGCTCTTCTACAAACTGATATGTGAGGCTATCTTATGCTGATAAAGTGTAAATAAAAATATTTTCATCAAAGTTAAAAAGTTCAAGAACGCACATCGGTTATTGAATTGAAACTTCCACGGCCATTAATTTCAATATAAGAATTTCACTCCTGCTGGGGTAAACTATACATGTATTTAATTTATTTAACATAGATTCACATTTTTTTTTTTAGTAATTTTTCTTAATATAGAAACCAACTTTCCTTTCAAATCAAAACATCAACTGAAATAAATAAATTTCTGCTCTTAATTCTTTTATTAATTCATCGCTGTTTTTTGTATGAGCAAATATATTGTTGGGCATGAAAAGTCTGGTATAAAATCTTTGATGGATAGATTGTTAATCAAATTTTATACTGTTCATTTGATTTATAATAGGATTTATGGAAATCATATATATTATTTTTTAATCACTGCCTATAACGTCTTTAACACTTGCGTTAACATTTAATATAAAATCTATGTATAATATCTATCATAGCATTATTAAATCAATATCATTTGACATAAAATCAAACCAAGCAGACTCAAGGTGTGTTTGAACATTAAGGATTCATTTTTAGATTACCTTATCCTTTTTTAATGCACAATTTTAAAAGCAGTTAAAAAAATAGCCAAGTATTGCCAACATGGCAAGGGATATCGTCAATTATAATGTATCCTCATTCTTAAATACTAAAAGCCATATTTGGCGAGAAATCGCCATAACTGAGAACAATGTTGTGGCGCAGTAGGAAAAGAGATTCAAAACTAAATTTATCTATCTTTAGAACAAAAAACAAGGAGAAATAGTGAGAACAGTTTTAAAAATAAGAGCATTGATTTAATGGATAAGACAATAAAAGAGAGGTTTCTAAATGTATTGAAAGTAAAAAGTGAAGGGATATAATTCAAAACTCACAATCATATGTATTGTATTTTTGTTTTCAATTTTAATGTATGCATGTATGTTGATAGTTCTAAGTTGACCTAAGGCAATAAAAAATTTCGAAAACATATTGTAAAGGCTTTTCTACAATATAAATCGACATTGTTAAACTCAAAAACTTAGAATAAACGAAGAGCATTCGTCGTCAAAAAGGTTTGTTTATATGAAGAACTCACAGCATGTGTGTCGAGCACTGCATAGGTTTATTTATATGTTTGTTTTGTTTATTTTTTAATTTAGTTAATACTACTTTTTGCTTTAAGACAAACCGGTTTTATTTATATTTCTTGCATATCCATGAAAAATATACTTTTAATAACATATTTCATTTTACATTTTTTTATGTTATATTCAGCTATGCTTCTTTTTTGCACATATATAAAAAAAAACTTTTAGCAATAATTTAATGATAACTTTCCCCTTCAAATTAAATTTCAGTCATCGCATTTAATCAAAGATTCGATGTGCTGTGCGAATTCAAGGTTCGTCGCATTTGTGATTATACCATAATTCAGAAGGAAGCCAACAATAGATAACATGTTTATACACTATATATTGTACTCCATATATGAAATTTTCAAAATTCTGTTTATTTTTTTCATATAATATTAGTCTTAATTTGCCGGCGCACCATTTTTACGAGAAGGCGGCCAAAAGTCCTTTTTTTATGGTCCCCAATTGTAAAATTTTAAAGTTCATTCGAAAGTAGATACCAGTGTACCTCGGGAGCCAAAATATTAAAACTTTATTTTTACTATATCACACTGAACAGGGTGATTCGAAAATTAGCATTTTCAGTATTTTGCTAAAATGAGAAATTTCTTAGTAAATTTTTGATTTTTAAACATCTATAACTTTTTTCTTATACAAGACTTTTAATCGAAACACACTTTGTATAATAGCCTGAACTGTGTTTGATTGATTTTTGATTTTTAGAAATTAATTTTTTTAGAGGTCCAAATTTTTTCTAAATTCTCTTACTTAATAGAGCATAACTTCCAAAGTTCGTTAGGGAATGTAAAAGCATTAGCACTGTGTCATACCCTTAAATGTTTCCTACACGCCTACACCACATTGTATACCCGATCCGACTGTGACTACCAGAACAGATTTTCTGGCACAAGGTCGAAAATTTTTTGTGATCTGCTATTTTGTAAGCATTTTATTTATTTTTCAAATCACCTTTCTGAGAGACGTTGTTTAGATGAATATGCGTATTTTAACAAAGAAAACAAAAAGTTTTAGTCAATTTCAAGGTCATGAACAGTTGTTCACAAAAGTACTTTGCTTTTTAAATTGATTTTTTTTAAATTGTTAAATTGCTTGGCTTTGGGCACAAAAACAAACCATTAATATTTATCTAACGTTCTTACAGGTGGAAATACAAAATCAAAAACGATCCGAGAAATAAAAGATGGAATTAAAGACCTTCAGCCTGTAATATTTGCTGTTGATGAACAGGAAATCGAAGCAAATTTTAAAATGCACAAGCTTTAACTGATACAAAAGCATCATTAAGCTGCATTATATGCAAAAAGACATCAAGTCAATTAAGCCATGCAGTTTCAGAAGGTGACACTTTTAAGTCAGCATACGAATTCGGATTGTCCCCTCTTCATACTAAAATACGTTGATTTGGATTTTGGTTCGTTAGGCGATACAGTGCGAAAAAATAAGGAAAATGAAGAAAACAGAAACCAGAAAAAACAAATTCAAGAAAAATATTTAAAACAAGGCCTAATTATTGATCAGCCAAAACAAGGGGAGGGGAACACAAATGATGAAAACACTGCAAAAAGATTTTTTCAGATTCAGAAACTGCAGCCTCTATCACAGGAGTAGATTTGGAACTAATAAGGAGATTCAGTATTATTTTACAAGTTTTAGCATGCAGCAGAAAGATTGATTGTTTGTTATTGTTATTTTATTATGCACATCAGATCCCTATATGTATAATATGCGAAAAAATGGAAAACTACTTCTATTGAACAAGACGTAGAAGCTAGACTGCTTCTAAAAGATGAAAATCAAGGCTATTTAGAAGAAATATTTACTAAAATTTTTTATTAAATAGTAAATTTTCCAAACACAAGAGTTATCTGTATGTATTTTATCCTTTTGAAATTGTTTGTACATTAATAAATTATTAATCAATTTACAACAAAAGTTTACTTATACGAGTAGTATTTATGTTTATTTTGGACTTAAATACCTCTTTGTCTAAAGTAAATTAGGACCAATGAATAAATTTACTTTCTGCTGAGTTTGCCAGATCTTGCAGCATTGTAATTTTTAGCAAAAGTGAAGAAATTCGCGGAAAATCGTTGTCAATATGTTACATATCCTTATGAAATATGAGAAGACCTAATAGTAAATACACCTATTGCCTTTTATTTCCAGAATGTTTCTAAAATAGTTTTTATCTGAATGTACTGTAGATTCCCAATTTAACAAGAAAATGATTTAGTTATCGCCAGAAAACAGGTTGTATGAACTCGAACCTGTCATGGATATTCCTACCTTTTTAATGGCCTGTGGTATAAGCAAGGAGGCGAAAATAATTGCGATTCCAATTTTTCACTTACATGTTCTACAAAAGTATGAATAATATTATGTTAGTTACAAATATTCGAGGGCATTTAGAAGATTATATATTTTAACTTTACGAATTGATTATAATTCTCATTCAATCGATTTTGCCACCAATTAGCATGGCATATAATGGCATTATGGCCATGTGGATATGATTTTCCCGCAGTAGTTCAAAGTTTTGAAGGCGTTTAGAAGATTATATATTTAATATTAAGTAAATAAATAAATATATTTACGAATTATAAATCCTATTTAATCGATTTTGCTATCGATAAACTTGCTATGTAGTGGCAATATGGCCATATGGATATGACTTTCCCACAGTAATCCACTATGCTGTAATGATAGGTATTTTTATAGAATATTATAAAATTGTATATCGTTGCAAAGGAATCAAACTCACTTAATATAAAAATATTAAATAATATATCCAAATATAAAGTTTAAGTTGATAATAGTTATAATTTTAAAATACGGATATAAAAGTTTTCAATTGAATTTTAAAGTTTTTTATTAAGTTACTTTAGATTAGAATACAAATCATTCAGTTCGATATTCCTTAAAAGGAACAAAGAGAAATTGTTAATATGGATGTATGCACTCGTAAATTATTGTGTCGAAAGAGTTTATTTCCTTTAATTATTATTAAAATAAAATTAGTATTTTATTGCAAATTTTTTTGCAAATTTAAATTGTTTATAACTTTTGAGTCCTTAATTATTTTTCCACAACATTAATAATTTTAACCAAAGTAGAACTATTAGCAAATCATGTAATACAAATTTATAATAAAATAATTACGATTATTATGAGCTGCATGCTGTGAAAATTATATAAAGCAGAAACAACTCTTACTTATAACAAATGAATACAAATTTTATAAATACATACAGTGGTGAACAAAACAGTTTTCAATTAAACATTTTAACAGCAGCGAATTTTTAGCTGAAAAACCTTTAGCTTTATGCTTTTGTAAATTTTGATACGTTTCATTCTATATATTTTAATATTTTTAAGTAATCAATCATTGTGCATAGCGTTTCTTCTAATAATCGTGTTGTAATCGCGTATCTAAGGAAATAGTCCCTGGTAAAATCTCTAAAATCAAAAAAGATTGTATAAGAAATCACTTACGCGAAATTGAAAATTTTTTCAATATTTACGTTCATTTAAGGCAAGAACTTTTAATAAAATAACTTTTTTATTATTTTATTCGTTACTGCCCTCTGCTCGCAAATGTCTGTGCGTGGTCCTTTATTTTGTAAGAAGTACGAAAGTCCGTCTCTTATCTGCTCAAGATTTATAAAAATTTCCAACAAAAATCAGTTAATAATTTTATTTCTAACGCCTTGAAGATATATTTTTTATACATTCTTGTGCTATTACGGTTGAAATTAAAAAAAAAATACATTTTATATGTTAATACGTTAAAGTTCTTACCGGGGTGCAATTTTTACCAAAACCTGTTTGAGCAGCAAACACCTGAATGTTCACAATTATATAAAGGGTCATATGATATTATACGGGTATACATGTATAGGACTAAATCGAGCATTTGTTTTTTAGCTTTAGACTGTTGACATAACTCTCTATTACACTCAAAAGCTCGTGTGTCTGAAGAAATATAAAGAAACTCAATAAATTTAAATAACATCGTCTACGGTGTTAATTCTGAGCATTACACGACCAGAGATTATCTCATGCAAACGTTTTAAGAGAAAAAGTGTATAAGATCCAGAAGGATTCTGAATATTTTTGCTGTATTGTGATGCATTTGCAATTTTGCGTTAGAGATGCCATTTCCTAGACATTGTTGTCTCTAGAGTATTTGGCGACACTAGTCACATGGGCATGCAGGACACAGTTACTAAAAAATAAAAAATTTCACAGTTTGCTCACTGGCCAACTTTTGATTCGGTTTTGCCAGTAGGCTGCCAGTAGTGTAGTATGTATATATGTTATAAGGTTAACGTCAGTGCCTGGCCGTTTGGCCTTAATCTGACGGTGGTTTTACCACTGGGGGCATTAAAAGCGGCCACCCGTGTCCTTATTAGCAATTTTCGAGTGTACGGTAGTAGGGACGTGCCTCCACTTCTTACTAAAGATTAGGAGACTATACAACTCTTTATATTATTGCACGCGCCAGCTAGGACATTGGATGTGTTAACATCTCTTCGGATACCGATTAAACTAAAAGCCACCACGTAACTCCCGGGGGGACCTCACCAATCACCAGAACAGAGTCGTTGCCCTGCGGGTAACTGGTTCCCGTGGTAATAGTGTGGGTATATTAAGATCACTCTGGTCGGCCTTAGAGATTTCGAAATACATGTCAGGATGGGGAACAGTTCCACCAATAGTGTGAGTGTGTGATTTGTTTTACATCCGCACCTGGCTATGTAGCCTTAATCAAATGGTGGACAAACCACAAACGTCATACAGGCGTCCTAGGAAGCCGAAGACATAATTCTAAGCAACAGAACCACCTAGTTGCAACTTTAATGATTCCAGGGCAGGGTTGCAAACCATCACACCTGGCTAAAGAGTTGGAGACTTTCCTACTCCTGTCCAGAACACATGTCTAGCATGCTCAGTGGACTGGACCATTCACTTTGCGTGTCATTATCAGTGAGATGATCCTGGCCACCATAATAACCATTATACTGTTATGGGGCCGCAAAACCACAACCACAACGATACTCCCATATAGGGGCCAACCTCAATGATCAGTCAAAGAACTATTAAATGTCTAAAGAGACAAATAATGAACTCTGCGGCTCACTGATCCCCGTGGAAATAAAGTAGAGCTTCCAGTTGACTCCCTGCCTGTCTTCAGGGGACTGGGCTCCCTTTATACCCCCAGTTGCACAGATCTAGATAGCTGTTACGTACTATAAAGACCATAAATGTGCCCCCGGGGGAACCAATAGTGTGAGTGAGATAAAATGGCATAAAAAATTGCCCATAGGGGTGGACCACAATACTTCCGAGGGCGCTGGTTACCACATTGATTTTAGCCGCCATTAGCAGCGCCATATGGCAAGTACCCGCGGTTATCATGAACACAGTTGTATTTTAATGCAGCTACGGTTGTTTCTTTTTAAAAATAGTTTGCGCATTAAATTGCTTCTACGTTTCAAAGTAAGAATGAAACACCTTATTACCAGTCTTACTGTATATAATAAAATACGCAGCTATGCACATATTATAAATATTCATTTATAATGCAAAAAGTGCACTATTAATACTAGTGAACAAATTAATGTAGACAGCAACGACTATTCGTACACACATTGACAAAAGAACAACAAAACAAATGTACCATTAAACCCATTTAGAAAATTACTTGAACGGAGACTGCACAACTGACAATAAAATGCACTCAAACAAACACATTCAAAGTGAGACGTGAAGACGTGAACAATGTTGTAAGAAAGTTAAGTAAAATGAGAAAGAATGTTAGTTTAACATTTTTCTTGAAGATTTTTTTTTGTTTTTATAGCTTTAGCTTTAATTTTTAACATGAATCCTTTAAAAGGAAAATATTTCTTTTCTTGTAAAAAATTTTAACAAAAACAAAAAATATATAACTGAATTTTTTAATTAAAAAATAATAATAATAATTTCCTGAAGAAGCTTTCCACAGGAAAGCGAAATATCGAGAAAAATAAAAATCGTTAAATTATTTAAAAAGACCGTTAAAAGATTATTTCATATTTAATTAAATTTTAAAAAAAAGGTCGAATAAAAATAAAAGTAAATTAAATTAAAAAATTACATCTGAGCGTAATGTTCAATTTTCTATAAAATTTGTTTAAAACGGTTTTAATACCCTTCGTTACACAGAAATTGTGATGTAATACCTTTATTTAAAATTCCACCGCAGTGTTGTGCTTATAGATAAAAAGCAATTAATAAGATGACAGAAAAATAAATCAACATTTTAGCTTATAAAAAAAATTAAGCATACAACTTTTTTTTTAAATTCATGTAAATATTAAAGTTGGTAAAAAAAAGTCGTATGTGTGTATCGAACAGAAAAAGTTGTAATGGCGGGACAAAAAAATATTTAAATTTTTTTCTCTTACCCTTAAAAAGACAATGTTAAGCAAAAAGTTTTAACAAAAACTTTGATGGAAAAACGGCCAAGAATAAATTATAAAATAACAAAAAAATATTGTTTGATATTAAATGCTCAAAAAGTTTAATTTTTTTTTGAAAAATTTTAAATAAAAATACATGAACAAACAGCAGTCACAATAGAAACCGAAAACCCAAATCAACTTAAGATAAAAGTTATTTAATTTTTCTGCATTTTTCTTTCACATTCTTCTACTTCTTCTTCTTCTTAAGTTTAGATGTTTTTGTTTCTGTTTTGGAATTCATTTAAGCAAAAAATATAGATTGTATTTAAATATAAATATAAAATGAAACATTTTAATATGACAACAAGTGGACCCAGTCAACTTAAGTAGAAATCGAAATAGGAAACTTTTTAATTCAAATTCTAACATCAACATTAAACCAATTACCATCATTGTCTTTATTGCCAACATTTTTTTAAGGCATTTGCAAATACAGACTAATAGCCTAAGGGACAAACGACCATTGGATGCTTGTGATTGAGTACAAACAAATTTTCTTTATTTCTTATTTAACAATAACGCAAATGTTAAAATATTGGGAGGATTTAATACTGAAAAAACAAGCAAATTATAATTTTGCTTGTCCGGCTGCTGATTAGCTTCAATATTTTTTTGTAACATGACTTTTGTAATTCTACATACATATATTTAACGGTAAAACCATCCAGAAGTTGCTTCTCTTAAAACTATTATGCAGCAGCCTTCCACGCAAAAATACTTTTTGTAATTTTACATTTTTCAATACAATAATAAACTACGTGCTTGTGAAAATTTGAAACTTTCTTGATACTGAATATGGATAGATATGTTTTAATGGCAGAAAATAATTTGTGCCATCATTACGACTAAATGTTAAGTATCTTATTAGCCATTTAACAACATAAATGGTTTAAATGCTGCTAAATATGTTGACTCTGCTTTCACTAAATCAATAAGCCGCTAAACAAAGATATCGCATTTGGTTTAGGTAATAAGCAAGTGATGTCAGATCTATGTCTGGGATAAACCATAGATTTTTGATATTTGGGTTGTGAATATTTGTCTACATGAAAATTCGTACAATTAATACATGAAACAAAACTTGTTGAGTGCAATGATTTTTACGTTATCTATCTCTTACCGAGACAATCAGTAAATATTTTCGATTAATTTCTTCTTTTGCTCATCTTACCAGCTCTTTTTGTGGAGTGAATCATATTAATAGCCGGAATATAATATCTCCAAAATAGAATGCATATGAGAATGGTTATTTTGACGACACCAAGGCAACCAGGGCGGTAAGTTGCTTTCCATACTGATTTTACCATTGCAGTTCAACTAAACTTATTTCTCTTTTGTTGACGACAACAAACAATTAAATAATATCAATGCAATAAGACAGTACAAATTTTAAATAATATTGATTTATTTATTAAAAGTTGATTTTATATGCTATATTATTATTGAAGGATTATTCAGTTTACATACGTTCATATTTACTTTTATGTACTTTTATAATAAAAAAATACTTCAAATGTGATGTAAAAGACATGCGAAAAAGAAAAACAGAATTTTAATTGTCTTTATTTATGAATAAATGGTTTCTTGTATGAGACAGTTTTGCAGTTTTTAGTATTTGTTATTGTACTAGACAAGCAGCTACATTTCCGTACTTATTATTCTTCAATAATAATAATAATAATAATAATAATAATAATATACTTCAATATATTTTTAAGACGCATAGCATAGTGATTAGAATTTTAGAATAGTGTGCTTTATGGGCTGGTGGAATCATTGGTTCGTACTTATTTAAAAACATCAAAAAAAAAGGACTATTTGTCCATGAAGATTATCACGACTCAAAATTCGGCAGTTTTGCTTATGAATGTATCCGTTTTAGCAATAGTAAGCTTCATTGCTAAAAAAAAATCACTTATGAAAATCGGAATCAACTGCAATCTTGTTTTTAACTTAATTTTGAAGCGTTGTTCAGGCGTCAGTCTATTCATATTGAAATGCCAAATTATTTTATATATAAATCTATCTACTTAACAGTTAAGAAAATAGTCGCCAGTTAAAAAAAAACACATCAAAGGTGTTTTTTTAAGCTAGATAGAACTTTAAATTGTAAAAAGTAACACAAAAAATGAAATTTTGATGAAACATTTTTTTTTATTTGTTTCAGTATACTCTGACAAATCATCATGAATAGACTCTCGCTTGAACAACGCTACGAAATTATCCAAATTTACTTTGAAAATCAGTCGTCGATTCGCGCAACTTATAGACGACTTCGTCATTTTTATGGCGTACATAATCGTGCATCTGAACAAGCCATTCGTCGAACTGTCGATAGATTTCGTACCACATACTCTCTAGAGGATGCAATAACACCAACACGTCGAAGGAATGTGCGTACTGAAGAGAATATCGCCGCTGTAAACGAAAGTGTGGAAGAAGATCCAAATTTATCAATTCGTCGTCGGTCGCAGGAATTGGGGCTCTGTCCGTCCACTACGTGGAAAATTTTGCGCAAAGATCTCGGCCTACACCCGTATAAGATCCAGCTGGTGCAGGAATTGAAGCCACGAGATCATTATATGCGTCGTTCTTTCGCCGATTGGGCTCTAGAGCAGTTGGCAACTGACCCGTTGTTTTATCGCAAAATTGTGTTCAGCGATGAGGCGCATTTTTGGCTTAACAGGTTTGTTAATAAGCAAAATTGCCGCATATGGAGTGAGACCAATCCACAACAGACCCTACAAACTCCATTACATCCAGAAAAATGCACCGTTTGGTGCGGTTTTCACGCTGGTGGCATCATCGGACCTTATTTCTTCAAAAATGAGGCCGGAGCGCGCGTTACGGTCAATGGAGATCGTTATCGCACCATGATCAATGATTTTTTTGTTAGAAAATATGGATGACATTGATCCGGACGAGATGTGGTTTCAACAGGATGGCGCTACGTGCCATACAGCGAACGCAACCATCGACTTATTGAGATCAAAATTTGGCGATAAGTTGATTTCGAGAAATGGAATAAAAAAGAAATTTTGATTACAATTTAATTTTTTGTGTTATTTTTTACAATTTCAAGTTCTATCGGGCTTTAAAAACACCCTATAAAACAAAATTCTTATGATTTTAACTGCAATTTGAATTGATTTTACATTTTAAGCTTTCAAGCCAATCCAATAAATGAGTGTGGTCGGAAATGGTCTCGATACACTTTGTATATTTACAACAAAACTATCAATCCAAATTGTTAATAAGGAGCATGGAATATTTCAAAATAATTTGAAGATAACATAACATAATGTAATACAATATTAAATTCACCAACTTTTTAGAAACCCTTTTAATTTTTGAATTCATTGTTCGCACTATTTTCATAGCAGATATTTCTGTATTGTGCAAATTTTATATGTCTGCTATGGTTAAAAAGCTAACGCCATATACGTATAAACCACATTAATATAGGAAAACTCTTTATAAATTAATTCAATTTTTTTTTAGTTACTATTATAACTATCATAGACTGATCTATGGAGCATAGTTAAAAAAACAATTTTACGTATATCACGTCACTTTCGCAAAACTTTTTAATTTGTGATACTTGCGACCATAGTAATTCACGTTCAGTAAGAGTTTACTTATTGCACTCCAGAGATGGAGTACCGTGACAAACGCAATCAATAGAATTACATTCTAGCACGCAAAAGTACTCAATAGGCACTACTTCTTTTAAAAATCTTTGATAAATATTTTTAAGTTTATTGCTTTAATAAATGTTTTGTTGTACTAAGAGCTCTTTTATTGCAAAATAATAACACAACACTTTAGAGTTCTTAAATTAAATTACACCATTTAATCACTTTAATGCACACAAAAATACACGATGATAACTATACCACTTTGACGCCTAGTAGCTCCTTTATTATCTTTATGTCTATACTCTACGATGTTTGAATTAATTTAATTTTGTTTGTTCTATTTCGAGCGGTTGTTGCATTTACAACAAAATTCTAGTTTAACATTGCGTGTTTTTTTTTTTGTTCTGTGTTAGTTGTTTAGTGTCTTTTCTGGAATTTTTAGTAAGCATGTTTGTCTTGTGTGTATATGATTTCTTAGAAACTGTCTAATTTGTAAAAAAATACAATAGATCATTTCGTTAAATTTTTTTTCTACTGATAATGATTTTCTTTTAAATCTTAAACAAATCATCTTCGTAACAGTATTATTATAAATATCCTTTATTAGAAAACATTTTAAAATTATTTATTATTTGCTTTTCTTCAGCAAAGTCTCATTTTCTTATTTTTGTTTTTTATAAATAAATTTCACCAATTAAACACTTAATATACAAAATTTATTATAAAAATAAACTACCTAAAAAAATGTTCTATTAATAACAAATAATTTTCCTTAAATTAAGACTTCATGTAAATTTTATTTATTTAGCTGATGGCAAAACTTGAACTTTAACTTAAGCAAAATAAATTGGCAACAATATATTGTTGTTGCTACAAATTTATGTACATTCTTATTTACTTCACTTATTGATTGTTGCCTCATTATAAATTGACGACCACTGAAACTTAATTTTGTTTAAAACAAAAAGAAATGCTGCAAGCACGTTTCGCATTTTTTTTCTCCAGTCACTAATAAGAAGAGCATAGCAGAATTTTTTGTATAATTTAAGTAAATGGATAAAAGTTTAGCAATAACTGAATTGCCAGTCACTTAACATAATAAAATAATAGAGTAATATGACTTCTTAAACACCAATTCCTAAATATTGTTAAAAAACTAAAACAAAAATTGAAAATAAATAAAATAAAAATCACAAGTTGAGTTATTAACAACATAATTGGTTTGTAAGAAACTGATTCTAGTTTTTAAGAGTCATTAAATATAAGATAGGATAAAATAGTTCTCCAAATTTTTGTTGAAATAAAACTTTTATTATTTTTCATTATTAAAACTCACCTTATTCCTAAAGTGATAAAAGGGTCCTCAAAAACAGTCCAACTTTAATAACAGCCACTTTTGACTACTACTAATTAGAATTAAAGCATATTTTTACCTTTTAATTAAAAAATTTCTTTTTAAATTGTGGCTAATGCCAGTAGACATTATTTTTGCTGATGGTTAATTAAGTTAGTCGAAAAGAACTGGAATCTCTAAAATATAAAACAAGAAAAAGCTGAGACAATACAAATTGTGTGCAAATATTTAGCGCTGCTTAAAATTTAGTGAGAAAGGATAACTGGCTGAAAAATACTATGGCGATCCGAAGCTGTGAACAAATGATGACTTTGTGAAAAAAGCAGCTCGATAATAACCAACAAACAGTTTAAAGCAACTACAGTCGAGGATAATAATCGATGACAGTACGAAACGTAGTGGATTTTCTAACGACGCGTTTCTGCGCTTTGATGGGCTCTCTAAACCAACTCTCCAAAACGAAAAATATTTAAGCCCTCAAAAGATTTTTATCGACTTAAATAACAGCAAGTTTAAGGGATTTATTTAATTCTGTGGAGAAATAATTTTATTTTAGGATTTGATTAAGTTCTCAAAATAAAATAAGTTAGTCTATTCCCTAAAAAATTAATACACAATTTGAATTTGGTTTTTAAAGATTTCCTTAATAGCCGGCCTTTGAACACAAATATTTAAACCAATTTTTTTCATAAAAAAGGAAGCAGATCAGAATTAGTTTTGGGGACTTTTTTCATTAATATTTCGTCGTGAATTATTTGACTTCATTTCATTCTAGCAATTGGCCAGATAATTTATGATGAATAATGCCTCAATTTCTAGAATTAAATTCATTTTCATTGGCAACTTATTATTCATAGCACCGTTTGCTTAAGCTAACTTAGTGGTATGCAGGATTATTATGGCTACACTTACAATTATGAAGCGTACCACATTATTGTCAGTCTAGCATCAACAGAATGATATGATCGTGAATCCTGCTTTCAATGGCAATAAATTTCTTTCTTCACTAACAATTTTTGAGTTGGTTGTACCCATTGCATATGAGTAACTAAACGTGTAGCAGTTCATATTTGGCAGTCGTAGATACGTGGCAAATTTATTATAAAAAAATATTCGATAAACCAACGTGTTTTAATCGTTAAAACATTTTATCAAAATCAATCATCGATTACTGTGACGATGAGAAATGAGTGTCGAAGCACATTTTCATTTGAATAGACACGTGACACCCTCAAATTATTCAACAGTCACCTTTCCATCCATTGAAAACGGCAGACTGGTGTGCAATTTGATCAGGAGATATCATTGAACCTTACTTGTTTGAAAATGAATATCGATATCGTGATATGATTGAAAACATTTTAATGCCACAACTGCATGATTTGGGTAAAACGTAAACATGTGAGAATGTAATGAAAAATGTGCTTAAAACGGCTCGGATTTATGAGGTTAACAGAGGCTGAAATTTATCTGATATTGTATTCCATACATAATTGCCGACATTAAATAAAATAGTTATTAATATAAGATCCTTTATCTTTTATTAAAAATTATAGGCAAATAAATACCATCCCGCCGCACACCCACCATATAGAGGTACAAACTGTGTTCGATATCCACTAGCTAATATTACACAGTAACTGTTACTGTTTCATACAACGAACAATTACAAATGTAGAAATGTCAACAACCATTCAAGTACACACAATCAAAATCGGATTTTCACATTTTTAAGGATTAACGTGGAGTCGCACTTTGCTCCTTTGCCTATAATTTCACAAACACTATCATGAACAGTGAACTGCTTCTTGATGTTTTTAACAAAATATCGTCCGCTCAGCCCATGTAATAACAGCTTAATTGGAGCTTTAAAACTTTAAATCAATTAAATTTTAGGTAGCGTAGCATTTTTAGTTTTTATTAATGAAATTATTTTCCATCATGTAACAGTGGTAAAGGAAAATATATTCATAAATTTTGAGCTTTTTGTGTAGACAAGAAATGTTTCGTTTTGTTGAAAGTTTTCCGTCTGCAAATTCTTGTAGAAGCTATTTAATGTTTTCTTGTATTATTTTTAAGTTATCACTATAAACAAATTTGTGATGACATAAAAGATAATGCAAAAAGGTAGAAAATAGAGAAATTAAATAAAACTTTATGTTTTTGTTAGTATTTTTATTGTTGTTATTATTATTATTTTTTTTGTAATTTGAAATGTTAGATAGGCGTAAAAGGTGTGTATTCCGTAAAAGTATTTCTACATCTAAATTATATTCAACGCGTATGAGCAATATTATAGATTATACGCGACGAAGTGTATCCACATTGTAGATGTGCGGTGCACATCGGTATCAAGCATGTTTTTTGTTGTACATGTGAAGTCTCTTATTTTCGAATACAGTACATATTTTTCACTCTGTCGAAACACCAGCAGTAAATTGAAGTGAAAGATTGTTTATCAAATATGTAGAGTGCTAGCGCAATATATTCTGACACAAATTCGCACAGAAATATATGAGCATAGAAATAAGGGGAAGAGTACTGCGAAAATTATATTTTATCTTGCTGAGTACTATCTAAAACGTGACTTGATACTGATGTCTTCGTATCAAAAGCGCACGCCGATCGTACTACACAAACAGCCAGTAATGACCTCAGTAATTCAATTACTGGCCGAACATATCCAAACAATTATGTGTAATTTGAAAAATCACATTATCTTGGAACACGAAACTTTACGAAATAATTTTTTCTTCTCATAAAATAATATATTTTTAATACGACTTTTTTTATTTAAGTACTGACTCGTTCATTTTCATTTATTCGTTTATTTATTTAGACAAAGAATTTTATTTACGCACACTATTCACAATATAATAAATGCCAAAAAGAAATTCTAATTTATTGAAAACTTTTATTAGGAAAATTTATTCAAATTGATTCTAGTTTTATGGCAACACATGCAGCACAAAGCAGCATAATGGACAACATTAAAATGGTTTAATTAATATTTTCAAACTGAATGAAAAAGAAAAATTAATTTATCATTGAGTAACACTTGGGACCAAAAATAAATGAAAGAAAAATAAAACAATAGAATAAAAAAAATAAAGACAACAATTTTGTTTTTTTAGGATGGCTAACGGGGTGGTCGTCAAATTTGTGTGTGAAATTATTATTTTGAACGAAAATTTATTTTCTCGTCTGGCCTATTTATTTATAGCTTTAAAGGGATTTAACATACGTTTATGACCTTATTGTTTTGCCATTTTTTTTTAATAACTTCTGGAAATCAATAACAACAATTTTGATTAGAAACATTCTCTCATACTGGCATGAAATATCTAACACATCACAAAACAGACAATGTATGGCCAATCACGATTTGATTTTAAAGCGTTAAATTAATACCGCTTGCTATAGTAGCACGTATTTAAATTTTGCTAAATGATATTCTAATTTAGTATTAGCTATGTCCGCAGCATCTTCCCAGTTCTAGTTAATCGCTTATAAAATTTACAAAAATCGAAAAATTAAAAAAAAAAAACAATAATTTATTAATAAATAACTTTTCAACTCACGTTAGTTGTATTAGACGTTCTACGGCTTAGATATTAAAAATTAGTAAAAAAAACGTAGAAGCTAGACATGGTGAAGTCTTAACAATTAGATTTTATTATAAAAACTTTAAACTTACTTGATGCCAAACTAAATATTATAGAGCTTAAATATTAAGCATTTGTTATCAGTTATAAAATAAATCAAAAAAATATTTTTGTTATAAAAATCTTTAGAATTCACAAACTAGTTTTCCCAAGTTGAAAATATTAAAAAGTTCTATTTTACAAAAAAGGGTTTTAAGTTAAAGAAATTTTTTTAAAAATAATTTAAATTAAAATAATTTTAAAAAATTTGCTTTCTCAAAGCTAAAATATGAAAAAATTTTGTATTATTAGTTAACAAGAAGTCCTAAAAATTAAATAACATGGCTTCACTTTAAACATTTTTAAGCTATGGTTGTTATAATAAAAAATGTATTCTGTTGTGAAAATCTTTGGATCATTTTTGGTCTTCTTGGAACTTTAAAAACTAAGTTGTTGCACGAAAGATAACAAAGCTTACAGCATAACGGGATGATTTAAAAGCAGTTTAATTTTTTTTGCTTAAAAGTTTTATATTTTTATCAGTAAATTATAAAGGTGAACTGTCTTTTTATACTTGATAAATTTTTACTTTAAATACAATCGAAATCATATTAAATTTGCTATTGTCTATTTAAACATTTCAAAGCATTCTAAGTTGAGTTATTGCAATTTATTTATAAAGTCTGAAGAAGACAATTTTTTATGTTTTTCACTTTAAGTCTGTTGTCTGTCATCGTTTGTCTGCTGTTGCTTTTTTTATATTTCGAAGAAAAGTTTAAAATCTATTACACGCTTGAGAAAGTAAATCGTTTAGAATATTTTAAATACACATGTTTTTCGTTTAAAGTTAAGTGAGTGGTACAAGGTGGTATAATAATAATGAAAATGTTAAATTAATCAGTTTTCTCATCAAATATATTGATGGTGAAACAATTCATAACATTTAGCTGTGTCATTGATACCGGGATACACATACATACTTAGTTTCATAGCTTTTTTTAATTGCTAACTACAAACCTCCTGACTTTAAATAACTAATATTTTAGAAAATAAATCTTTTAAAAATTTAGTTCTTAAAATTTTGATGTTATTTCTCTTCGGTTAAATATCTTGTTTAATTAATAACTTGTTTTTAAATTGCATTAAAATACTATCAAATCATTTTTTATTTATTTAATCATTTTGTTTGAGCTGCATTAAAAATTGTCAACATCTGGTATTAACTTTGGGCTATTATGTGAGAGAAATCCATTTGTTAGATTAATATAAATTGCAAGCAAGAACAAGTTCTCACAATCTCTAGAAATGTCAAAATTATCTGGTTATCATGCATTTTCTATTTCTGTTGCAGATAATTTTCAAAATAATATTTGCAGAAATATTATTTAGCCCTACCATGAGTATAAAACGAAATTATTGTTCAAATTGAATTATAACTTTTTATCATGAATTTCTCGCGAAATATTTATTTCCTAATAAATAGGATGTAAGTTTACATTGAATGCCAACAAAGAGAATAAGAAGAAAGAAATAAGCTCTGTAAAAATTGTTAAAGATGAAAAAATTTTGCGTGAGATATACATTGATGATAATGCTAACATTTGTAAGCATTTTGTTGGGAAATTTATATATATTATTGAAAATAATACGAAGGAAATAATATTAGCAATAGATGGAATGACAAATATTACGGCCGAAAATATAATTTCCTTATTTATTTATCGACTTTTTTTATTTTACTATTATTTTAATTTTTGGGCGATTTTCTCTTGATAATATTTTATACTGCCATTTCCTTGTTTGTTTACCAGAACGCTTAACAGCTTATAAATGTTTCCATCAGATTAAGCCTTGAAATTCGAAATTTAAATTTAAAGGAAAAGCATGATGGACATTTTTTTCTACTATGTTAGCAATCTATCTGGGTGGGAACGATCACCAAGAAGATATTTCGCCAAAATAGATATTTAAAGTTTATTGGGTCAGTTATTTGTTTTTGTTGTATAATTTGGGCAAATTTAAAATATTTTAGAGGTTTTAATGTAGAAAAAATAGCCGAATGCTTCGTTAAAAATTTAACATTTTTTTAGATCAGCTGTTTATTAAAAAGTAAAGATTTACTTTTATTTACTGCCTGCCTTAAGATCTGAATAAAAGCATCAGTTTTTATTCACATACAATTTTCATTGCCTTTGATGTTAAAATTCAAGTTAAATAATTTTAACACATTCATGGATGAATAGGTAAAGACGAAAAAAAAATAGTACGAATTTTAAATGAAATTAAAGAAATATGTTTGGTATCAGAGAAAGAAACTAAACAACATGGTAATAAGTTCGGCGGTAGTTAGTTTTTCGCGCCTAATTCAAAAAAGAGACGGGCGCTCCAACACATTGAATTGTTACACTTTGAATTTTGTGAATCGATGTTTAACTTTTTTTTTGCTCAACATCGATTTCACACTTATTACTTTAAAGCAAATTACATTCGAACGAAGAAATATTTTGATTGAAAAAGAAAAAGAATTTCATGCATTCCAAAGATCAACGAGGTAAACGACACCATACTTTATAAAATTTAACTTTAAAAAACCAATAAAGAAACTTACAAAATTCAAGAGAAATTAAATTGCTAAAAACAACAAAAAACAACACCATTTTTGTGAATGTTTTAATATGCAAATATTCCCCCATTCATTCATTTGTTAACATGTCATCTTCTATCAATGGCATCAAAAAATCAACGAACCATTTAATCGTTAACTTTTCAGAAGTCACTCAAATAAAAACAAGAACAATGTTAAATCATGTTTAATGTCCACTATTGGGACAACAAAGAAACAGTAAGGATACATTTTTCTGTAATAAAAATTAATATGAAAACTTATCTCTATTCAATATAATGTTGAATTATATATGTATTATATACATAGATACATACATATGTGTAATAAAATTAAATTAAATTTATTTGTCTTTTTATTCTATTTATTTTATTTATTTATATTGATTGCTCAGCGAGGAGCAGATTCTAATAAGCTCAACTGGGAGCTTAGAGGTGTTAATAATGAATCTTTTTTTCTTCCCAATTGCAGTCGTTTATATACCGACTGTGAGAAGAATTTCAATAATCTAGTACTTAACTTATTAATGTTAAATATATACAAATGTTATTATAAATATTATTAATATTAGTGTTATTATGAAAAGTGAAATGTGACCTGGTTCTTATTGCATTCATTTTGGGATTTCTTTCCACAAAATAAATGTGTCACCTGAAACTCACCGATCGACACACACACGCTATGTAAATGCCCGTTCAAAGCCATTCATCATTTGCATGTATGTAAAGTATAACAACAACAAACATAAGTGCATTGCTAGTGCATTGCACTTGAGAAATTTGATTTAAACTTTTTAGTTTGTTGTGTTAGGTATTTATATTAGGGTGGTTCCACTACATCTCCACTTTTCGCAAGAATGTTCATATAACGGTAGTTTTATGGACATTCTTTTACATTGTATTATGAATTAAAGTTATAAAATTAAGTTTAGTTATATAAGCTTATCCCTAATTATAAGTGATCTTAAGTGTACTCCGGAGTAATCTATTTATTTATTGTATAACTTAAGTCTATTCTTATTTACTAATTGTGTTTTCTTTGTTTTCTTATCTTCTATGCTTACATTATTTCTTAAGTCTATTTTCTTAATTTTATATGGATACGTTAATTATTTAGTATATATTCTTAAATATGGATTATGGTTTATGTAATAATATTATTTAATTATGGACCTTTATATTGAAATTGGGAATGTGTTGGGTATCATTTCTAAGTAAACCAATGTCATATATTCCCAAAAGGTTCTATTAGTGTTCCTAATTGTTCCAATTTTCAATTACTGTAGGATTTAGAAAAAGGACCTTCTAATGTTCTGTTATTTTCGATCTTTGAGACGTCTGCCATGATCTAACATATATGGCTACATCCCTAGTGATGTTCTTCTAATAATAATAATGTCAATAATAATAATATTCCCTGATCTTATCTAGAGTTCAGAAACACCTGAATGTCCACCTTCTGCAGGGTCATCGTGGTATTGTTCCATTGTTCTCTATATGGTCTTAGTATCTTTTTCCAATATCTAGGTTACTCTAAATAGTAGCGCTACTACTAAAATATTCATTGCCCTTTTCTATTAAAATTCATTAAATGAGACAAATTCTAAAATTTTCTCTTTCCATATAAAAAAAATTTACTGGCCATTTTTCCTAGCCTAGGGAACAAATTGTCCTAAGTCAATCTTCCCATTAGTAAATAAGTCACTAACAATTATATTTGTTGTGCTTCCTGACGTCAATATATATATTGGGCTTATCCGTTCATCTCTTTGATACTTTCTATTATTAACATCATTTGCCATATGTTGTGCCTTTCCTATGTATGATCCCGTAGTAATAAGTTATTAGATTTATCCCTGTCCATGTTATAAAATTTGATTTGTTAAATTAAAATATTCATAGCTATAAAAAAAAAATTAACATATTTATTAAATTTTTAATAAAATTTAATATTAATTAGGAATAATAAATGTAATTGTAAAATTATTAAATTTAATTAACAAAAATAAAAAATGTTAATCCTACTTATGAAAAAAAATATTATTATTATTCCTTTCCTCCTCCTCGTATGCTGCCATTTTTGTGGCAGCGTCCGTTCCACTAGTTCCGTCCGCTTTAAATTTTATCCAAATTGTCCGCTCTACTAGCGTATTTCTTCCTCAACGATCTCTTGTGTAGTAGATAAATCTTCAGAAGCAAATTAGCGGCGGTAATGATTGTTAATATTAGCATCAGCAACCATACCGATTTTATGTCATCTTTGTGGTCGACAATCTCAACATTGTTTACCACATTTGCGTTTGGTTTCTCAAGTTTAGATTCCGTCTTACCCATTGTGTCCTAAAAAAAGTCTTCCTCCTGTTCCTGTTATCTTTCCAAAAATCCTATTCAATTCCTAATAGCTTATCCAAATTTTTGGAGCTGTTTATCTAAAAATTTTTTTTTTTTCAAAAATGTCCACTATAAAAGTCTATTTACAAAGGAAATTTTTTTAGTTATTATCAAACGAATTATATTACTCTTTTTTTCATAAAATTAATTTAAAAGAATTTTTATTATTAAAATTAAATTATAAAAAAGTATCGGATATGTTCATTATTAAATTTATTTATAAATTTAAAAGAATTTCTATTAGTTAACATTGTTAAAGGATATGTTATTAAAAAGTTATCCTTAAACGGATTATATTATTTTTGTTATTTCTACAATAGGTATTAAATATATTCATTATAAATTTATTTAAAAAAAATTTATAAGTATATTGGAATTAATTATATAAAAAAAATTTGTGAACACGGGCGAAGTCGCCTCCGTTCCCTAAGGGTGCGCAATTAAATCGCACTCCTTTTATAAGCTAATTATTGCAGTTTAATATTATACTTATACTTATGTTTATTCTTTTATGTAGTTAATTTTGCTGTTGATGATAATGATGTTGCTGTTGCAGTATTGTTGATGACACTGTTCATTATGTTGATGTTGGTGTTGGTGATATTGTAGGTTCTAAAGATTTTGAAGATGGTTTTTCCAACGTTTTCTTTTCATCTTCCTTGCCTAGTTCGGCTTTTCAATTCTGATATCCTTGTTTATTTCCGATGTTGTGTCTTTTGGCCAGACACTTCTTTTTCCTTCTGACAGTTCTCGGCTGCCGTCAGGAACCAAAATTAAGTTTTTCTTGAGTGCTCAACTTAGGAGCACTCGCAAGGTTGGCAGGATTCAATATTATTTAGCAATTTAATATTTATTTATTTATTTTCTGGGTGCAGTTATGCACTCGCAGAATTTGGCAGGATCGCCATGTAATAAAAAATGTTAATTAAATTTATTTGTCTTTTTATTCTATTTATTTTATTTATTTATATTGATTGCTCAGCGAGGAGCAGATTCTATTAAGCTCAACTGGGAGCTTAGAGGTGTTAATAATGAATCTTTTTTTCTTCCCAATTGCAGTCGTTTATATACCGACTGTGAGAAGAATTTCAATAATCTAGTACTTAACTTATTAATGTTAAATATATACAAATGTTATTATAAATATTATTAATATTAGTGTTATTATGAAAAGTGAAATGTGACCTGGTTCTTATTGCATTCATTTTGGGATTTCTTTCCACAAAATAAATGTGTCACCTGAAACTCACCGATCGACACACACACGCTATGTAAATGCCCGTTCAAGGCCATTCATCATTTGCATGTATGTAAAGTATAACAACAACAAACATAAGTGCATTGCTAGTGCATTGCACTTGAGAAATTTGATTTAAACTTTTTAGTTTGTTGTGTTAGGTATTTATATTAGGGTGGTTCCACTACATATGTACATACTCTTATTTGCATATTATTTAGCATCGCCATTAATTTATGTTAAAAAAACATAAAATAAAACCCATCAAACTGCAAATATTGGGGTTTTCAACTAAATATTTGTTTTTTAATTGTAGCAACACCAACAACATGATAATTTTGACATTAACTTTTTTGACGTACTCGTAGTAGATGCATTGGCAATTATTACATTGAATTCAAATTCGCATGAAAATCGCATTGAAATAATTAAAATCCACTATGAAAATGGTGGTTCTATTAAAGTTACATTTCAGAAAATTCGTGATATTTTGGAACAATATAATCTGATACCGTTATTATTAATTTCCTCGTTAAATTTGAGTCGAAAATCTAGATGCAAAATGTGCGAACAGCAATGCATGTTCAACTGAAAACATCGCAGACATGAGCCGCAGTGTTGAAGCAGGTCCAAATTTGTCAATTTCTCGACGTTCTCAACAATTAGGGTTATCCTAAACCACCACATGGCGAATTTTGCGTAAGCATTTGACTTTGAAGTTTTACAAGATTCAACTTGTGCAGCATTTGAAGCCGATCGACCTTTTACATCGCCGTAGATTCACTCAATTCATTCAGGAACAACCGGCTGGTTTTTCTACCATTTTCACTTTTCAGGGTATGTCAACAAGCAAAATTGCCACATTTGGGATTCTGAAAATCCGAAAGTAATTATTGAGAAATTTTTGCATGCTCAGCGTCTCACTGTATAGTGCGCTATGTGGTCTGAATACGTGATTAGTCCGTTTTTTTCGAAGATAAGGCTGGCTATGCGGTAACAGCCAATGGACCACGATATCGCGAGATGCCAACAACTTAATTTTGTCCTACTATTAACGACGTGGACATCACTGACATGTGGTTTCAGCAGAGCGGGCCACATGTCACACACCCAATGAAAAGATCAATATATTGCAAACCAAATTTCCCGATCGCATAATTTCACGACAACCAGTAGTTAAGTGGCCAGACAAATCGTGCGATTTAACACATCATTTTTGGCGGGGTATGTTAAGAACAGCCTTAAAACACAAAATTTATGAAGTGATTAACGAAATAGTACCGCCATTTTGCCAAAAAGTGATTCAATACTTTGATGAAAGAATAGAAATCTGTTAGAGTGGTTATGGTGGACACTTGCCAGATATCATTTTTTATTCATAATTGCTGAACTTTTCTCTTCGTTATACAATAAAAATTTTAATCATCTTAATATAAATTTTTTTTATTTTATTTTGTTTTAGAAAACAAACTTTTTGTTGAAAAACCCTTTACATACATATGAAAATTGAATAAGAGCAGTCATAAATACAGAGTTGCCTGATTAGATAGTTTTCCTATTTTTAATAGGGAGATAAAAATCGTTTGATTTATTTTTTGACATTTGTATTTTGCTCACTTTTTCATTTATGGTTATTTAATTCTTATTCCAGCAATCTGCAACAAATAAATTGTTCATTTGGGTTCAAATAAATGTGTCCGTATTATAACGCCTTTGCAATAACCATAAAAACCAAAATTTAATTGCTGTATAGATAAACGGTGTTGACTGCGGCGTTATTGCTTGTAACCAATAACTGAATACAGTTTTTGCTATTAAATTGAAGTGAACGGCTATTTAATGCTAGCTATACAAGCAAATAGTTTGAGAGTATTTTTAACTATATTTAGCTGCTACTCAATCAAGGGCATCTTACTCTGTGCAATTTTAGTTATTTTGCATGAAAAATTTGGAAATTCTAAATGGTGATACCAACACCACCATTTACAGGAAATTATCAATTTTTTTGCCATGTACTCGCATGAAACATGGTTTCATTTTTTAATTCTGAACGAAATATGAATATGCATGAATATGAAATATATGCCTGTTAATAATCATAAAGCTAGAAGCATGACTATTGCTAAAAGAATAATAACATTATTTTGTTATTTCAACCCAATATTTTATGTAAGCTTTTGGCAACACTTCGCAAACAATGCTAAACAAAATAGCGGTCTTTACGAGCAATGCTTGAAAAAGAAAAGGTTTTTTTTTGGCAATGAACTTATTTAAGGCAAAGCTAAAGCCTAGTATTCTGTTCAAAGATTCACGCGACCGACTGTTAAACTTAGTATAAAAACTTAATTATAAAATATGCAATATGCAAATATGGTGAAAAACATATGGCAGCTGTGAAAAGATATGAACGGTCTTTGTTTCACATAAAATTTTCAGCAACAGCTTATAAGTTCCTTTATTGGGTATTTAATTTTAAAATATTACAGGTGCAACTTACAACATTTATTTATTGTTTCTTAATTTATTATATTAATAAAGTTATAGGAATGTTTTATATATGATAAATACCTAAAAAGAATAGATTGCAACATAATGTTGCTCTACATAATGTTCGACGAGGAACGTTTTGCTAATTAACTTAAGTTGCCTCAAGTGATCTTGGCGATAGCTTCTTTTTTTCTCTAAATTCTGTTTAAAGATAATCTGCAAAACAAGTGCAGTTCTTTCTTACTTTTCATTTAAGCAAGTATTTGGAAGGTAAGCATTTACTTCAGCAGCTATTACGGGTGTTTAAGAAAGTATCGTTTTTACGTTCGTTACTCAGCGATATGTTTTCTTCATATTAAATATACAAACATTTAAAAGGAAATAATAACAATGAAATTTTGTCGACAAATGTGAATTTAAAAACAAAAAAGAAGTAAATATCTTCTCCCAAATGTTCGCACGCCCAAATTCAGCCTATCTAAATAAGGCTTTAATCCAAATGTGGAGAGATTTCAGAAGATATACATATATAATAAAAATTTTAATAACAGACTACCTTTTAAATTAGGAGACTATTATTTATTAATAAAAAGAAAAAACTGTTCTTTAAGACATCATTCTTCTCAAGCTTAATTGTACATGGTTGGGCAGAAAAAGAAAGAGAGAAATGCAATATCGCTGGTTAACATATAGACTAGCATTTGAAGGCGTTTTTTTGTAAAGATTATTTCTAATTGTTTGAAGTCTTAAGTATCATTCAGAGTTAGAAAAACATCTGGCACTTCAGAACAGAACCATCGTAGTAACAAAACAAAACAAAAAAACAAAACACTATTTTTAAATGTAGAATAGAAAGCATATGTTATTTATGATAAACTGATTTTTACTCGATATTTTATATTTTCAAAGTTTTAATTACTATTCACAGTTTCCACCCTAAACCATTCAAGCCATCCATAATATTCTTATCATTGCTAATTTATAGAGTTCTGAGGGTTACAGTTACAAATATGAATGATTAATTATATTAACTTGCTTTTTTTAAGGATTTCGATTAAAAACTGTTTAATTTTAAGCAGATTTTCATTAGCTATTTCATGTTCTTATCAAACTGGCAAAAACATTGTCGAAAAAATACAGTTTCTAAATTGTTGTTAAATATTTCGCTTCCTTTTGGTGTGTTCACACTTTTTTATGATGCAAAATTTTAACAGTTTGACAAGTAGAAGGCATTAAAATTGCACACCAAATCCTAACAATAAAAACAAAAATTTAATAATCACCAAACACAATAACAATTCGTGGTGACAAGTTAGACAGGCAAACTAATAAACACTATTTTTTTTTCTTCTATTTGACTAAACTCAGATGGAGGAGTACGTTTTCTTAATATATGGGTGGAGTTATTTTAGGTGTTTTTGTTTAAAAGTCATTTACAATATCTTTTCTTTCGTTTTTGTTTTTTTTTTGGCAATTATGAATGAATGAATAAATAAAATGAATGGTTGAAATGTCTTTATTTGTCGGTTAATTGCTTGATCTTTCAGTTTAATAGATGCTTTTGTCCATTTTTGTTTGTTTCTTTAATCCTCGTTTTTGTTTGATTTTATGCTTTAAACGTTAGAAAAGATAGAAAAAGAAATATTTTGTTAAATTTATTATAAACAACTTTGAACTAAATTGAAAATCTACAAATAGATTTGAATATGACTCTCTTGTGACACAGAAAGAATTAATAAATTTAACAAAAGAAAAACAGCCAACATAACATTTACAGCAAACTCTCTGTAGTTGTTCATAGATCTGGTAAAATAAAAATTGTGCACCGAAGAAGCGGCTTCTCATTTAAGAAGATTGGCGAGTTCTCCAACATTTCAGCTTTCATGCGTTAAAGTGTTTATTAATCGAAATGAGCCTGGCTGCCAACACCACTCAATAATTTTTTCCAATTATATAGTTTTGTCTCCAAAACACTGTGTTGTGTCTGAAATATTTAAGTTCAACTTCATGCTATCAGTTCATATTGGATGTTTTTATCGCACAAGTGACATTTGATTTTAAAATTTTTGGAACAAATAAACTTTTTTGTTAACAAAAGCGTATTAAAAAAAATTAAATTAAAAATGTGTAATCGTTTTTAATTTATCGTTTAGATTTTGATAAATACTAAAAGGATACGAACTGGAACTACGAGATTTTTGAAAATCAATTCCGATTGGCTTCACTTATTACAACTAAGTGACAAAAATGAAACAAATCCAAACTGCTGACATGAAAAAGCAAACCTCGCACCAATTAAAACGACGTCAGAAAATTCTTTTTAATGTAAAATTGTTGCTTCTTTTCATAGTTATTTTTATCATACAGTCAAAAAGGCATCAAAAGGAATGCAATTTCATAAAACATCGTTAAGAAAATACTTTTCTTAAAATGGGAAAATAAAAAAAATCGTTCTCAGAATAAAATAGATATCAACAATTTTTATTTGTCAAAAAGAAAAAGGAAAAAAGGGTTATGCTGTTATGTTCCATTCCAACACTAAGAAATATTTATTCTGAAAAAGAAGTAAAACCGATAACGCTTTGCAATAAGTTGCTGCGAGAAAATATTTAATATACTTTCCTGTGACATCAAGAAGCAAAAGACAGTATCATTATTCTTGTAAACTTTAAATTAAAATGTAAATGTTAAATTAAAAAGCTTTGCTTTTAAACTAAATTCATGTTCTTTGTTTAAATTTATGTTTCTTAACTCATTTCTTTCGTTGTTTTACATGTTCGTTGGCTTGACAAATACACCTGCCACTCAAAGACGCGTAATAAATGTCACTATTTTTTTACATTTGCTGTGGAAAAGCAAACAATTGTATTTTAATGAAAATATTTTGAAAATCAAATGTTGAGATTTAAAACTTATCAGAGTTTTTCATCAGTCTGACATGAGCGTATGCAGATAATATCCTTTTAAGTCATTATTTCATTTTTTCCTTTGGCCAGTTATACTTGTGACCAAATGAAAAAAATTACTTTATTTTTAAATCTTAATTAAAATAAGTTTTGTTTTTCTTTGTTTCTAGTTAATTTTTTTTTGTGCAGCTTCTTTAACAATTTTATATTTTCAAATAGAAAAATTTTGTCCGTTTAATTACACCCTGATTTGGCAAAGAAGTTATTTGTAGGTGTAAGTTTTTTGTGTGTTGAAAACTTTTTATCTTAAGAAAAGATTACAATTACAAAACTTACCAAGAAGATCTGCTATTTTTATGAAAGCAAAGCAAGTCAACAAAAATGCAATTTAATTTAAAGAAACGAAATGAAACGCTTATAATGTTGCAAGTGTTCATTCAGTACTTATTAAAAGAATCTTGTTGGAAATAGAAAATTGTATAAAATTTTATTTTATAGTTTTGTAAGAAGTTTAGCCAGAAGTTCAGTTCAGAACTTTAGTTATTATTCTCAAAAAATTGCACATTAGTTTGTTTAAGAAAAAGATCAGAAAAATCCTTGTTCGCAAATATTTTATTTGCTTGCTAAAATTAATGATTTCATTTTGAGAATATCACTATTTTACCCTCAATCTATCAATCAATGGAAACTTGGTACCTTACCAATTTGTTTAAAGTTTTAAAGAGAGTTTAATACTCGTCTTATTGAACAAAGTTAAAAAAAATGGCGACTTTATCAGCATCACTATGAGATGACTTTTTTGCCATCGGATGCACGAAATGTCCTTGAACATGATTCCATGTTAACTGATTTTAGGTTTGGTGAATTATCTTTATGGCCAGTAAGGGCTTTCACTAAAATCCCTAATTCCATACTTAAGGTATAATCTGCGAAGTTTCGTAAATTGCACTTTGCCAAATTCGACAACTTTGCACCTATTAACTGACAAAGTAATTAAGTAAGTGGGCACCGTACAGCTAACTACTTTCAGTAGCTTTTGCCAAAAATCATATCGATTTAGATAGTTCTCTTGGGCAGACAAGCCGCCATTAAATATCAAATATGAATTTGAGAACTGCTTTACGCTGTCGATGTAAATTGTCGAGTGTATAACCTTGCAATGTTAGAGAATATCCGTGTGAACTTTAAGCTATTGCGATGCGTGAATGGATAACGTCTAGTACTACATCCGTTGCGTAGATTTTATGTCTCCCCCCAAAAACTCTATTTGCCAGGATAGTGTCTTGTGGGAAGGCACAAAAAGACGCTGAAACCGATTGATTTTGTTCATTAAAATTAAACATTTTGCTTTGTGCTATGAATTATTTACTATCACTCACACTTTAACATTTGTAAACCATTGAATCATCATGTCCTATAGATTCTGTTTTTAAAAAATAAAAACACTTAAGCAATGATTACAACACGTTTCAGATCAACATAAATATTATATTTTAACTTTCACAGCAGACAATTACAATCTTAAAAAGGATACGAGATCTCTTACGTTCATGTTTAAGGCTGCCAAACTTTATATTTATAAAGAAAAATTTTCTGTGCTAAAAAAGTTTATTCACGTTTTCAAGTCGTTCACTTTAACGTTATCGTGAGTACACTGTATCTTCAATACTAAAAATCCAAAAAATATAACTGATGCCTATTTTATTAATCACATGTATATGCATGGATGCATATGTATGTATGTATATATTGTTTATTTTCAACGGCTTTGACATTTATGAAAAAAGAAAGTTCTAAAATACAATACAAATAAGCAAACAAAAATGTAATGCAGTTATATCAAAAAACTGAAAAATTAAAAAAATCTGTTTAAAGGGTTAAATAAAGCAATTTAAAATATTATTAAAATAAATCTTTGATACTTTTACATACTGTAAAAAGCAGTAGCATAACAAGCATTTACAACTTATGACAAACACCAACAACAACAAATATTTAAGAGAAATAACAAAACAATGTAAAACACCTTGGTCAATAAAAACAAAAACAATTTCAAATAAGAAAAAACACACAAACTCACACATACGTCTAACCATTCATACATATGTCAATCATAATCATCTATTGCATATGATCCAATAAATATGGCAACAACACAGGCAAATGGCTAGCTAATAATTGTATTCTCCTATTCAATTAATCTTGCCGCACCTTGATTTATATCCTTTATCCTTTTTTATACACGTATTTGCAATATTTTTTTAATTTTACTATAAAGAAACTAGTTTTTTTAGAGGCCATCAAAATCTTTCAAATGTCTTTTCAATTTACCATAGAATAACAAGTTTTTAATTTTAAGTTTTTTTAATTTATTGTAATATAAAATTAAATAAAATTTTTACACAAAATTTTATATAAACTAGAAAATTTATTATGTTCTTGGCAGAAGAAATTTTTCTTCACTTTTTCACAAACTTAAGTAGGTACAACTATATTTTTCTTTATGACAATTTTCTTTACATCAACACTTTTTCCATTGCCATTTTGATTACAATTACATATATTTTTGCACTTTTTTCAATACTAAATAAATTTCTTACATTTTCATTTTTTATTTATAAATTTTCTTAGATTTTTCATTTTAAAAGCTGTAGAGACAAGAGGTCGAATTGACGAATCACCTGCTATGTAAGTGCCCCACTTAATCGAAAAGGAGGTCGGATACGGGATATTAATTGAGTAAACACTGGTTTTCAGTTTTTTCTAATAGAAAAATTGGTTCGAAAAGGAAATTCCTTTCTAAATGTTCACGGAGGTTTAAAACAAACGATTAAAAACTAATCTGAGCACACTTTAAAAAAAATAATTACTAAAAAAGTTATGTCTTATATAAAAACCAAGCACAAATAGTTTTCAAACTATTTATAAAAGATATCAAAGTCACCTTTACATGTTAGCAAAAAAAAATATTTGTTTTGCAGATTACTGATATATTTAAAATTTTAAAATAACCTTTTAACAGCATTGGTTTAATTACAAATGTACAATCGAATAACAGATCAAACAGTTTAATTAAACAATTTAAAAGAAGAATGTTCATGATAATAAAACAATTTTCATAAAACTCCTTGAACTTTCAATGTAAACAGAAGGCGACATAAAAAATTTATAAAATAAATACGTTTATCATTTATTATTCTTTAACACTTTATTAACTTTATCAATATCTTTTCTGTAAATATTTTCAATTTTCATTCCAAAATTTTATACAGAAACTTTTCTGCTGTATGTGTTATCAAGTAAGTTAAGCCAGTATGAAAATATATTTTCTTTTCCTAAAATCATTAACAATCATTTATCTTTTTACTTAAAATTGTAAATTTATTAAAATTACAAAAAAAAAAACAAATATAAAGTGTTTTTATGGAGGTATTAAGCTTTAAGTTGGCAATTGGGCATTTCAACACGAATAGATTAACACCCAAACAACGCTTCCAAATTGTGCAAATTGGATCCAAAATAAGACTGCAGTTGACCCCGATTTTCATAAGCATAGATTGTTTAGTGATGAAGGTCACTTATGTTTCAATGGATACTTCAATATACAAAACTGCCGTATTTGAAATGATGATAATTTTTAAGTGTATTTTGTGACACCGCTACATTCAGAAAAACTTACGGTTTTGGTAGGCTTTATGGACTAGTGGAATCATTGCATTATAATTCTTTAAAAAACATGTTTACCAGAACGTTATAGCCAATGGGGACCACCATACAGCTATTATTTCTGAATTTTTCGTTTATCAATTGAGCAACCAAGATGTTCAGGAACTATAGATTCAACATGCTGGTACAACATTTTGCGTTTTAACGCTACCAGGAGATTTTCTGTGGGGATATGAACCTAAAATGATTGATCCACTTGGAGGACAACATGCGCTGCATAATTGCCGATACGGCCACAAATGCTGAAAAAAATTGGACCTCCAGATTATACCACGTCCAAGTCAACTGTGGCGGTCAGATGCCAAAAGTCATATTTAAATTAGAATCCCAAAATATTTTCTTTCGAATAACGTAAATTTTATGTCAATTTAAAAAAATCATCTTTATTTTATTCCACTTCAAAGTTCTATACCTCTATATAAAACGCCCTTTATAAATAAAGAAATTTTAATGTTATTTTTGCAATAAATGCAGAAAAATTTTATAAAGAATGTTGAGACCACTTCAACACATACATATAAAAGAAAAAGTGGTAAAGGATTTTATTAAATATCAAATAAAACAAGTTCAAGCAAATAAATGAAATAGTTTTATTTGTTAATAAAGCATTTATTATTTATCAATATATATAAAACAGTTGAATATTAATCAAAAAACATTATATAACATTGTTAAGTTTTAAAATAAAATAATTAAGCAATAAAGCGAACTAATGGGTACGAACTGCGTGGCTTGCTAAGAAAACTTATGGTACAACAACAAAATTTCTAGTTACAAACTGCGTAGAAATTTTATACACGCAAACAACAACAATTTGATATGCTGTTTACTAACTGCGTAGAAATTTTATACGCGCAAGACAACAACACACATGTATGCTGTTTACTATCTGCGTAGTTTTCTAAGAAATCTTTTCTACACGAGACAACAACAAATATCTTAAAATAAATTCCAAGAAGAAACTTTATTAGTATAAAAACAAAAACAAAAATACACACAGACATACAGGTGCGTATACATTGAATAAACAACATACAACAGCAAAATGTGATACAAAGGGAGTACAAGATTCTTAAATTTTCTACACTTTGAATGGACAAATATAAAAGGGCATCGTCTGAGTGGATAGTCAGTTAGTGTAAAAAATAAACAATGTTAAGTAAAGACGTGCATCTTAAGCAAATGTTTTGAAAAAAATTCCAAGCAGAAACCTTATCAGCATAAAAACAAAATCAACTATACACACAGACATACAGGCGCCTATACAACGAATAAACAACATACAACAACAAAACGCGATACAAAGGGAGTAGAAGATTCTTAAATCTTCTAGATTCTAATTGGACAAGTACAAATAGAGGAAGCGTCTGAGTGGATAATCAATCAGTGTAAAATTAAACCTCAGCGAGTGAAGACGTGCATTTTAAGTAAATTGTTCTGTGTCAACTTTGTGTAGTTAAAAGTAAATAAAATTGTTATTATTTGAAAACTCTAAAAACTGGTGTTAATCATTTTGCAATAAAGAACTCACAACAAAACGTTCATAAAAGGTATAAACGTAACAATATAAATTTAAGTTACGAGTAAATATGGAAGATCACATTCACATGCGCTTCGATCCGGTCGAGTAAAGTTCTTGAATTTCCATACAAACCTCATACTAGCATTCTACTTATATAAAAGCGCAGGCTTTTTTTGTTCATAACTACTAAAGGGTGTTTTGATATTGAGGTATAGAACTTTGAAATGGAATAAAACAAAGATGACTTTTTTAAAATGATATGAAATTTACTTTATTTGAAAGATAATCTTTTGGCATATAACGTATTCTAATCTGGAGGTTCAATTTTTAATGACTTTTTCCAACACTTGTCGCCGTATATCGGCAATAACCCGGCTAATTTATGCTCGAACTGCTCGATCATTTCGAGATTATTGGCGTAGACTATTGACTCACACATCACCATAGTCTAGCAGCGTTAAAACGCATGATCTTAAAGACCAATTCACAGGTCATGGCGGACACCATAGACTGTAACGTTCTGACAAGCATCATTTTTAACCAATCATTCCACCAGCCCGTAAAGCACAAACAGTTAGTTTTTCTTAACATACACTTACGATTAACATCACCTTAAATGCGGCAGCACAGTTTACTGTCTTACACAAAAGTGAACTTCACAGCTAAGGAAAATTCGGGTATGAAAATCGGAATCAACGGCAATCTTGTTTTGATCGCAATTTGCAGACTTTGGAAGTGTTGTTTAAGCGTCAGTCTATTGATATTGAAATGCCAAACTAAACTTAAATTAATTGACAGCTGACAAATTGGCTGCCAATTAAAAAACGTTGCCCACTTAAAGTTCTATACCTCTATAAAAACACCCAATATAATAAGAAAGCAACTATTTTGCTTTTAAAATGAGGAAACAACAATCAAGGAAATTGAAAAGGAAAAAAGTATTATCTTTTTATTAGTTTATATATGTAGCAAAAAAGGTGTTTTTAACCAGAAGTTGTTGCCTAATACTTATTGAAAAAGCTTAGCAACTAAGAACGTTTATTTTCAATAATTATTTCTTAACAACCAACAACTTAAAGTAAAATTTTACATTCATTCTTTTGCTTACTGCATTCCAGAGAGTATATAAAATTAAAAAAAACAAAAAAAGAAATGTGAACAACAAAAACCATTAAGCATTACCAATAATCCAGCAACAAAAACGATAAAACTTGTTATATAAACGGTAACAATAATCTGTAAATGTTATCAGCAAATTGATTTCATTTCTTTACCGAAAATTGTCATCAATAGAAATTGAATTTAAAGCCAATGTTGTACAATTCTTATGACATCCTTGCGATTATTTTTTATCTACTTATTTTTGTATGAACCCAACTTATAGCTTTCAAAATATTTGTAGTTTAAAAGGGTACAAAATAACTCATACATACATGTATGAAAAAGAAAAATATATAGAAATGATGTTCACTGTCGTTTTGTTTAAATTTTAAAACTTTGTTTTTTATTGGTTTTATTCTTCATGTATTTCGAACATTGATAGAATTTTTCATGGCATGATTTATGTTTTGGGTATACGAGTATGAAAATACACACAATTAATGCGTCAAACGAAATTTGTCGCACATAGCTAACGCTACGCTAGTATTAATTATATTTTTTACACAAATAAACGCCACTTACTAATTTATTATGCCATTTCCTTTTATTTATACAGTATAAATTGAATGAATGAAAACTTTAAATAATTTATGTTGGAAATATTTAAATGTTCAACGAAAACATGTAAAAAAAACTTTCGTTTACAAAACTAGTGTCTTTATTATTTTGACGTTCTAATTGAATTACATTCAAAAAAATTAATGCCACAATTTTGATGACGAATTCATTTTGGCCGTCCGAAATTTTTCATTCAACTCAATTGTGTTTATATCACAATCCTATTATTTTAACAATCCCAAATACTGTGCTCTATTAAAAAAAATCAAAGAGTAAAAAAATTAATTTGAGTAGAAGCAAGAGTAAATAGCAATATATGACGCCCGCAAATCAAAATAAAATAACATATTGTTGCGAAGATGTTTAGCTTGAGTTATAATAAGATAATTATCACTACAAAACAGAAAAATTAAATGATGTATTATGTCAAGAAGATTCTAAGAAATCTTACGAACACAAAACAATATCAACATGCCAAATTCAAATTCCATTAACTAAGATTAATAGTAAATAGAAAAAAAAGACACAACCAAACAAACTCCAAAACTAAATAGTGATAACGGCGCACAGTGAGACAACACCGGTATTAAATACAAGGAGCTCTGAAATTTTGCACAGGTTATTTTTGAGACAAATCCAGTTTAAAAAAAATTTAAAAAATTCGCTCACTATTACGCTCACCTCCCTTTGAAATGCAATAAAGAACAATTTTTTCATTCTATCAATATTTTTTTTAACATTATCATGGTATTCTAATTTTTTCAATTTCATTCTCATTCTAAATGAATTAATATAAGGATCTGATGATATTTGCAAATAGTGCATTACATCTTCATTCGTAGAAATATGTGAATTTTTACGAGAATGGAAAGCCTACAGTTTCTATGCTTCTTTTTCATTGTTTCTTGCGCTTCTTCGGATAACATTCCTGTAGCAAAACAAAAAGTTAATATTAAATCAAATTGAAAAAAAAAAAAATACTTTCAAAAATAAAAATTGCAAACAAACCTATTGCCAATATATAGCCTTAGATACCATTTTGCTGCCGTGAATGAGAACTTTAGGGACACTGATAGGCATGTAATACCAGCCATAAGGCTCTACATACAATTTTGCAGTGTCCACGCAATACGTATGGAATTTACCAACATCTATATTTCTACTAGTATTTATAGTATTTAATAAAATTTTAATAAATTTTAAATACTTAAAGCAACAACAATGTAATATTATTTTACAGTTTATTTTTAAAAAGTTTGTGAGTAGAAAATAAAATATCAAATATGTTAGAGAAATGCCAATCTCTTATCAAAAGAGATCATTACAAGAACACCTTCCAAAAAATTATCAATCAAATGAATAACGTAAATAAAATAATAATAACCAATAAGTAAATAGTTGTAAACAATTAAAAAAAATTAAAGTAAAAAGTTGTAAACATGCTATTGCATGCTAACATACATACGTATAGCGACAGAATGTGCGCGTTGCGTATTTTTTGTAGTTTTTGTATATTTAAAGTACTTTTGCAAACTTTTGCTATATGTCCTTTACTTAAAATAAAGGCTGAGACTCCAATCTTTCATTTAATATAAGTCTGCACCTAGGGCGAGGGGCTGCTCTATATTTCCTAGTCCATTGAAAATGCAAAATGTTCTATTTTTACACCACAATTCTGTTGTTAAGAAATTTTTTTTGTGTTTTTTTTTTGTAAATTTATTTTTTCATCTACTCATTCTACAACAACTAACTTAATTAAAAAATATTTTAAAGTTATATTTATTATGTTTTTTTTATTAATAAGCTTTTGAATATTACATATTGAACTAACATATTTCAAGCGCGTTGGCCCACCTCAACTTTGACTAGCTCTAGACCAAACACTAATGAAGTTATGAGGCTGAAATTCATTCAAATGAAACGACACGCCAAAAACCAATATTTTCCGCAGTTACTATAGGGCTGTCTCACTGTGCGGCAGTATCTGCAGTAAATGGGATGAATCAGGTTTTCTAGTAAATTCTACAACCTCTTAAATTAGTATTAAAAGGCAAAAAACAGTCCAATTGTGAGCATAATAAAATGAATGTACAACAGTTGATACAGCAGCTTACATCCGTTGAAGTGGACAAGTTATTATCGTGTACTTTTTTGTATAACCGCAAATAGTAAATTATCTTCTAATTAAATTGTGTAATTTAATTTAAAACTCTAAAAGTTGCGTATAACTATTTTGCACTAAAAGAACTCAGTAAATTAAACGTTAATTAAAGGACTAACCACAAATTATTAAAAATTGAAATTGGTATTAGTTTGCTAAAATGATTAAATACTTTATTCTTATATTTCCAATAGACGTTGCCAGGCATACGATTAGCGCTGAAAAAACCATGGCGGTATTTTATCCTTTGTTTATGCAAATAGGTAAAAGCAAAGTATTATTTAAATGCTGTTGTCATTTTCCCTAACGTTTCTGGCTGTTTGTTCGGTATAAACTGTTATACTTATATAGTCCAGATAAGTATAACAAAGAACTCGATACAATTTACACCATAGCTAAAAATAACGGCTACAAACCCACTACTATCAACAAATTTCTTAAAAAATACAACACTAAAAACAGGAATAAAGAAGACAAAGAGACAACACGACGGCATACTTTTACTTACACAGGACCAGAAGTATATATACTAACTAACCTTTTTCACACACAGAAGGTTTTTTCACAGCATTAAAAAACGGCAACACTCTGACACATAATTCCAGGACAACGACAGAAGCAGCTGAAAAATTTAGTTTCAGCGGAGTATACAGACTTAATTATAGGGCAAACTGGACGAAAACTAAAAACAAGATTTACAGAACACATCGCTCACACAAACCAAAAAGAGAAAACTCCACCTTTGTATTACACCTGACACCCACGGACACACACCGAAAGAAATAGATGAATATATGTCATTACTACATCCTAGCAAAAAAGGCTAAAAACTAAACATTCTTGAAAACATGGAAATCTATAAAACAAAAACTTTTAACAGTGACATTATAAATGAACAGGTAAACACAACCTCAGAGACAGCTTTCACACCACTTAAACTACTCATACACTCCAACAAACGGAAAACATTATCAAATGGACAAACGTACCTAGATAATTATATAAGACGGAGATAGCGAAAATTAGCCTTGCATAAAGTGCCAGGTGGCTGGCATTCGAACACTGACTAACCAGTACGGATTAAAACACGGCTTGAAAATGACGTCTTCATATCGAAAGCGCTCGACGTTTATACCGAACAAACAGCCAGAAAGGACAGTAAAAAATTACAACATTATTTCACTTACTGGCGAAAAAAACCCAGACAACATAGACATAGAGTCGATATTATACAAGAACCGGTAAAAACTCTTTAGGGAACTTAGCTTACGGCCATTAGCCTAGACTATTGAGGAGTTGGTAAAATTTTCTACGTTTAAGCAACAACTTAAGATGATAAAGTTTAGTAAGGCAAGGATGTTGTGGTCCAAACCTCTACGAAACCTAAGTTACAGAGGAAAGGAACAAAGGAAAAATGTATGAAAGCTGGTGAACAGCATATCATGAGATTCAATTTCTCGAGTCTCGAGCGTTACATTTTTATTTGAAGGCACATGTTCGCATAACAAGACATCGACTAGCTAGAAGCTCACTGGAGATGGTCAGCGCAAATCTTGCCAGAGTCACGAGTAAAAAGCACAAGACAAAAAAATAAAAAATTATAAATAAAAGAAAAGAAAATAGTAAGAAAGGTAACAAGTGGAAAACGCAGAAAGGTCTTCTACATTAACTAATTGCAAAGTATTATCGAAAAACATTTTTAAGATTTTTAAAATTTAACTTTCGTTTTCATGTAAAATTTTATTTTGTCAACTATTATATTTAAATATTATTTTTTTATTTTTTCAAATTTATTTTAAAGTAGTTACTTTTAGAATGTTGTGAAGCATTTTTTGGATGGCTACATACGGCATCAGTATTCCATCTATCTACCTTCGACGGTATATGTATGACTGTGTATGTGTATCGTCCACGAATGTAAAATACAAATTTTTTTTTTCAATACTTTTTTCTTCCCAACTTTGTAGATGCTTATGCAGCATAAAAATGAACCTAAGCCGAAGTAAGTTCATTTGTTTTGATATCAAACAATTCAAGTAATAATTTCAAATATTTTAAATTTGTGTCTTTGTTTAATTTTTTTTTTTTATTATTCTTTAAAGCATATTTATTTTTTCCCTGCAAATGAAGAAGTTGCGTGTCAAACTCTCTTTAAAAAAAATATGAACTCTAGTCTCTTAGCATAGCAAAATCAAAGCACAATTTAAATAACAACAAGTTTAGGGACATTTTATTTTATGTATGTAATAATTTCAAAGTTTCCTTTAAAATTCTTGCAAAACTTACGTTAATATCAAGGCGCCATGGTCAATACGAACCCAAATATTTCAAGAAAATATTACGCTGCTAATAGTTTTATTGTCGTCAAAGAACTACAATTAAGTGTTGACAGTCGATTTATTTTTATTTAAAGCAAAATTTTTAAAGTGTTTAATTTTGCAAACTAAAGCTGACAATATCCTATTAATGATATCAAGTTTTAACTCAAACCTTTTAACGCTTTTCATCTTGAAGCAAATTTTATTATTTATAATGTTTTAATTACTCTTCAGTAAAAGTATTACAGATTTTCGCTACTGCGAAATTTAACTTGCTGGTCATTGGTTAAAGTATTCAGGCATAATGTACAGTTTTTTTAAAATACCTCACACACTCTGTGTTAAGTAATTTACAATTAATTTTATAAATAAATTTTAAATTTTGAATTTAAAATGAATTTAATTAAGCGGAAAGTTTCATAATAAGTTGAGTAGCCTTTGTTTTGCTTTTGTGAATAAAACGTTACCTTACTGTTCCAAGAACGCAAATTTTAAATTTATTTTATATAAAAGCTTAATCATTTTTTTCTTTTACATATACGAGTGAAGGACGTTGTTAGAAAAATATTTTAATGACTTTTTAAACATGTTTAATTATATGCACAGATATTTTACAAAAGATAAATTAATAAAACAATAACAATAATAAATATTAATACCAGTAATTTAAATAGAAGATAAAGGTTAATTAGCCACAGACGAAACAGCAATGAAAATGATATTAAACTACATATCAATATCAGTTGATTGCCCTGCAGGGTTGGAGTTGGCTTATTTAGAATTTTTAATGCAGTCAACGATATAGTGCATTGACTGCTCTTTGTATTATATTGCAAAATTAAGGGATTTATTCACAAAATGGAAATTTCTTTTATTTGTCTTTTTTTTTAATGAAGATAAAAAATCTTGTTTGGATCAATATACAAAGAGAGTTAAATATGTTTTGGGTATTAAATTTAATTTGCCAATTTAATTATCATTCTAATTATTTTTTTTACCTGCAAGTCTTTTAGTATGACAACAAAAACATAGCTTATGCCAAATGTGCAAAAAAGATAAGAGTTAAAGAAAGATATTAAAAATCATTAAATCGTATTTTTAAAACAAAACGTTACTCTACATAAATGATTTAATCCAACCAGCAAATAATTTTAGAGTATTTTAGAATAATAATAATCAAAATGACGCTGTATTACGACCACTGTAGGGCTTACTTTGTGTGCTAATAATTAATAGCAATGCTTAAGGAATTGTGTAATAAAATGACAACGTTTATATACATTTTCATAGATGCTAACACTTTTTAACACTTAATAATACAATAGGGAATTTTTGTCTAAGTTTATGAAAGATTTGCTGAAAGTCCTGTTGCTTTAAATTAAAACGAGGTGGAAAATATACTGCTGGAATTTTAAAAGAAGAATAATTAAAAACAACGGAGACTATTGTCGATTGTACAAAGTGACAGATTTAATAAGAGTTGCTGTACCACCATGTGCAAAATTATCAAGATGATTTGTGTTTATTAAATTATAATAGCATTTAATATTAAAATAAGATTTGTTTGTGAAATGTGTTTCTAATATGAGCATGATATCAATTTTATTTATATTAAGAAAAACTTCTTGTTTGTTATTTAACAGACCATTGGCGTTCCATGTTACAAACCTATGATATATTTGCGTAGTTTAGTAACTAAAAGCGTTAACATCCATAGAAAATTATAAGTTTGCTCAATTTGTTTTTGAAGAAGTAGCTTTAGTTTTTCGAGTGAACTCGATTAGCACAAGATTTAACATCTTGAATATAATTACGATTAAATTTAACATGACGATTAAAATATACCTAAATAAATTCTTCAATATAATAATATCAATATAAAGGGTTTTTCAAGAAATTTGTTTTCTATAATAAAATATAACAAAAAATTTTTATTTAGGCGATTAAAATTTGTATCGTATTACGAAGAGAAGTGCAAAATGATATCCGGCAAATGGTCACTAGGACCACGCTAACAGCTGCCGATTCTTTCATCAAAGTTTTTAATCACTTTTTGGTAAAATGACGGTCCAATTTCGTTAATCACATCTCGAATTATGAGTTTTAAGGCTAAAATCGATTCGATTGGCTCCGTACAGAGTTTGTCCTTAACATAGCCCCACAAAAAATAATCCAGTGGTGTTAAATCGTACGATCTGGCTGACCACTTAACTGCCGATTGTCGTGAAATTAAGCAATCGGGAAATTTCTTTTGCATTAAATTGATCATTTCAATTGCTGTGTGATAGGAGGAACCGTCCGGTTGAAACCACATATCAGTGATATCCACGTCGTCAATAATAGGCCAAAATTGAGTTGTTAGCATCTCGTAGTAGCGTGATCCATCGACCGTTACCGCATTTCCAGCCTCATCTTCGAAAAAAAATAGCCCAATCACATCTCCAGACCACATAGCGAACCATACAGTAACAGGTTGAGCATGCAGCGGCTTCTCAATAGTCGCTCTGGGATTTTCAAAAGACTAAATGCGGCAATTTTGCTTGTCGCCATACCCCAACAAGTGAAAATGGGCTTCGTCTGGAAAAATTATATTTTTCAAAAAACCAGCCGGTTGTTCCTGAATGAATTGAGCGCATTCACGACGTTGGGAATGGCCGGTCGGCTTCAACTCCTGCACCTGTTGAACCTTGTAAGGCTTCAAAGTCAAATCCTTAGGCAAAATTCGCCGTGGTGGTTTTGGATAACCCCAATTGTTGAGAACGTCGAGGATTTGACAAATTTAGATCTGCTTCAGCACTGTAGCTCACGCCTACAATGTTTTCAGTTGAACGACCGGGTCGAGCACACGTTGGCATATCGAGCCTGTCGACTCAAATTTAGCGACCAAATTCTTAATAGCGGTCTCAGAAGGACGATATGTTATGTCGGAAAATATCATGAATTTTACGAAATCTAACTTTAACAGAACCACCATTTTCATTGTGGATTAAAATTATTTTAATGCGATTTTCATACGAAATTGAATTCATTGTAATAATTGCCACTGCATCTACTACGAATACGTCAAAAAAACTAAATTTTTAAAACTATCATGTTGTTGGTATTGCTACAATTGAAAAAAAAATTTCTTGTTGAAAAACGCGATGTGATGATGAAACTTAAAATTTTGGAAATTCAACATCTTGAAACGAAATTTATAATTTTTAAAAAATTAATCCCCAAATGAGAAAAAATTGTTTGTTACATTTCAACATTTAATTTTAAATTTATATTTAAAACAACACAAAAGCATATCTTAAATGTAATCCGCTACAAGTTTATACTACAGTTTCCATTTAAACTTATCTTTAGCTATTAATCTCAGCATAATCAAAAATAAACGGGTTAATGTTTTTATACAATGAATGCACACATGTATGTAAATAAATATGTAAACTTTTCATATTATTCTTCTATCTTTTGCCATGTTTTTTGTATCTTTCTTTATTTGTTTTTTTTTGCCATTTTTAGCAATAATCCTTTTTTATTTAAAGTTTAAATTATATTATCGTCTTTATCATACAGTTGTCTATGATCATTATTCTGTCTGACACTATGCCCTTTTGTTCATTTTATTATAGATTTTTTTGTCTAATTTTTTGCTTAAATTTTATCAGTGGCGTAACTATACCGTTTGAGGCCCGTGGCAAATTCGCCGGATGGGGCCCTCCCTTCTTTCTCTCCTCCCCCAATATAAAGAAGCTAAACAAATGATATAGTATTTTTTTATTTTACAATAAATTACTATATAAGTAGGTACTAACGATATAATTATAAAAAAAAAAACATAATAATTGAGAGCGAATTAAAATGAAATAACAATTTTTGTCTTAGTATCAAACAATTATTAAAATTCCTTTTTTCTTGCTTTTTGTACAGCAAAAGTATTAATGACATCATCAAAGTTTAAACTTCGGGCCATGGAATGTTCGATGGATAAAATAGCTAAGCCGCTTAACCTTTCCTGTCCCATAGAATTTCTTAAATAAGTTTTTATTAATTTCAATTTCGAAAATGATCGCTCGGCACTAGCCGTAGTTACAGGGATGGTTATAAATAGCAGAAATGCAGTGCACACTTCAGGAAAGCTTGAAGAAATGAAATGATTTTTATGATCAATAAGTCGGCAAGTTCTGTTATAGAAGATGACGTTTCTATTTCGTGTCGAAAAGCGGATCTAAAACTGAGAATTTCCTTAGCAAACGAGACCGATATGTCTTTGTTATATAGATTGACAAATACTAAAGCTTTTTCTAATACATCGTTATCATTTAAATTTCGCAAAGTGGCAGGTTGCAAGACATTGAAATTGGAAACAACTTCATTCATTCCAAGGAAACGCGATCTCAGTTGATTAATGATGATGTCTAATACACGATAGAATATGTTCACTTTAAAGAAGCTTTCAGAATCTTGGAGACGTTCATCCTCACAAATTTCATCAAAAAGACGTTTCACTTTCCTCTGACGAGTTTCTGAAAATTTCGGGTTTATAGACCACTTCACTGCAATATTATTCGCTTGCATTTTCAAATCTTCAAATTCTTTTCGGTACTTTTCAAGGTCTTCCAGACAGACTTGCAAAAGATTTGAGGAAATTGAAAGAGCGATGTTCTTAGATTGAAGTGCTTTAGAACCCGCGTCGATGGTCTGTAAACATTAGAATAAAATTCTTACCGAGTAGACATTATTGTAACTAATTTTTTCACAATTCACTTATTAAATTTGCTTGAATTGCACACAAACAACCAATTCTTACAATCAGATGACGTACGTAGGCGTAATAGTGGGACTGGAGCTTTTTTTATACGTCCTTACAAAATATAAAACGGGGATTCCCCGAGCGTAAGTATTACCAGCCCGCGCCACAACAGTAGCTCACTTTTTGATATGGCAGTTCTCTATGTCTCTGATCAAATTGAAAAACAAAAGAAACATGTGTGTGTGGAATGCATGGTAGTGTGTGTAATGTTTTATTTATTGATTTAATGTACTTTGTAAGCATTATTAATGAAAAATGTTAGTGCTCTGCACTTCTCCTACACACGTCCGCGCATTTTTCGTAAAAAGGAGTCCCAAAGCTTTGGACGTATTAATATACAGATTAGGATCCTTCTGTGCTCGCGGCCCTCTCTGACCAGGGGGCCTTATTTGGCTCGGGGCCCGTGGCATTTTGCCGTTTTGCCACCCTATTGTTACGCCACTGAGTTTTATATTAGTTTTATTTTTTAATTCCTAAACAAATCTAGTAATGTTAATGAATGTGGATATGTAACTGTATTTGATGATATAAAATATATTATTAAAAATATAAGTATATGTGTTATGTGAGATACGTTAAAATCCTCAAATAACTTTGGCTCTGGGTGCTTTAATCTCCAAATAACTAAAGTTTGAAGTTACTAAAAGGCCACCGTAAGAACGATTGCAATATAATGTGTATAATGTGTGCTCTGCCTGCACACATCCTATTAAGCATACAGAATAAAGGAAGAAATTCTAATGAGCCTTGGATAAAGGCACAAGCTTATTGCGAAATTCCTTTAAAAGCGTATTAAGGATAAGCTTACGTTTTTCAAGTTTTCATTTTTTTTAATTACAAGCGAGCATGTTAACTTTTATTTTATTCCTGTGAGGTTTAAAGCTTTGCCAACTCGTCCACAGTGGCTAAACATCAATTGGTTTCCTTATTCTAAGTTAGAGAATATTATTTTAGGATTGCTACATCTGTTTTATATTTCCTTATACATCGAGGCTTAAAATTTTAGTTATTTATATTATAGATAGATGTAACTGATGGCAGTTGAACTTATGTCCCATGGCGCTTCTGGCAATATAACCAACGTCATTGCTCTCCATTTAGAAGGTAGCTTCTTTATTATCTTCACACAAGCCACACTTGCCAGCGGTAGAAATAATAACTTATTCTTATCAATGGATTTACAAACCTGATTTTCATAAAAATGTACTGAATAAACTATAAGGTTTAAATTAAAAAGTGGGCTCTTAGTAATTTGGAAGATTTTTTCTATTTTTGCCATGCATTTATTAAAATCATAAAAAACCCAACTATTTTATTTAGTTATGTAATTTTGTACGTCACTGTAATTTTTTTGTAATCAATTTTTAATTGAAGGTATTAAATTAAGCAATTTCACCACAAATTTAATCAGATTATTGTAATTTGTTTCATATTTAAAAATTATTTAAATTACAAATAATAAAAATAAAGTTAAATGTAACAAGAGACGTGTTAGTTACATGTTTGCAATATTATTTTTATTTAAAGGGATTTCAAAGATAAAATATTTTAAGCTCAAAACCTAACATGAGTGCGCGATTTATGGTCATCTAAATGGAAGTGCTCCTATTCGACTCTAACAATAATTTTCAAAATTCTTGTAACTGATTAAGTAATCAAACAGCCAGCAAGAGGCCGTACGTGTCTAAAATGAATGACTACAATTTGGATATCCAATAAAAACACATATTTTCGCTTTAGAAAATATGTACTTTACTAATAATTAACCGTATGTTTTTTAATCATCACTGAGAATAATCCAACGGGGACAAATCACACAATCTTGGAAAACATAAATTATACGTGGTACGAAAAGGTCTGATCGAATGAAATACAATTATGACTGCCATAATATGAACATAGACCCCGAAGAGTTTCACAAACATTATTATTTAACTAAAACTGTCAACGATTAGCAATCCTAATTGTAAAGAGACTTTTTTCATAATAACAGGGCAAGCAAACCTAACTAAAAAGCAACTGCCAGTATTGCCAACTTAAAGATGTGTACTTTTAAAAAGTATCCTTTAGTTCCAATGCAGCACTCCTTTCCTTAAGAAACTTAAATTTAAAATTTGAATCACTCTAGTTACCTACGGGAGCATTCATTACTTTCCATAGTCTTTTTAATTTAAAATATTAAACCTTACATATACTCATACAGACCAACCTAAATCAACGCTAGATTGTACCAAAAATAACTTAATTGTCATTAATTTTCAACATAAACATCAAAAGCAATTCTAAAAATAGAAATAAGAAGCCAATTTCTCTACCTAACGCTCTAACAAAACCGGATATTCCAATTTTGCACCAGTATTGCCGCCGCAGTATTTAGCTTTGTTTTTTAGGTTTGCTAGGATTATGAGAGTTTTTAAAAGATAGATGACGCTTTATGACCTGATTTAGGTTTGGCTGAATACAGCCCAACGGCTCTTTTTTGTTAAAGTGATAATTCAATATTTTTAGAGAACTACAAGCTAAAATGTTAAAATGTGTTTTAGATAAAATCAAAACTTGATAAGTTCTTATTTTTACCGCTAACAAACAGAGGTAGGCATATGTGAGTGTGTGCAAATAGTATAAAAAAAATCCCAAACAAATGTTGACCAGCTTGTTTTTCTAACAGAAGCTCATGAATTCAAACCCAATCAGAGCCATCAAAAGCGATTGGATAAGTCGATGCATAGGAATCAGTGTCTTGAAAAAAAAAAAACAAATACTATTGTATAGAAAATAATGACCCAAGCATTGATAGAACTGGTTGGTGTGCAGAGAATGTCGTGAGTTTGAATCCCGTTGTTATATTAATGGCTGTTATGAATGCTTGCTAAACAGCAGATCGTATGAACATACAAATCTAAACAATGAACAACAAAGAAAATTAAAATATTTAAAATAATAAATATTTCAATAAAAAATAATCTCTACGTTTGAAAGGCTAAAAGCGTAATAATTATACTATTTTTATTATTTTAATTCAAATCTCATTCTCTAATCTTAAAATTGGTTTATTTTTGTTACTTTCTGAAGACGTATAAAATAAACCCCTCAACCACAAAAAAGGTTTTATAATAATAAGCATCAAGCATACAAAACCAAATAGCAAATTTCGGAATTTAAGATAAATTAGTTGTAATTGTCATTAAATAGAAAAAGACACATACTAAACGTACGTTTATATTAAATCAGAAAAATATTAAAAATATTACTTTATTTTTTTTTTTTTTGTTCTCTTACATACAGCACACGTGTTTGTCACAATAACAAACACCCGCTCACATTTAGAGTGCTGTCAGAGGCTCATTTAACAGTTAATAAGATACGTGAGCTAGGAAAACTGAAACCAACCATATATATAGTCATAAAATTAAGCACGAAAAATATGTAGAGTAAAAAAAAAACAAATAATAAAAATAATAATAATTTTCATTATTTGCAGCGTTTATAAATAATAACTGACACAGAAAAAAAAGGTAAAAATATATGTAATAACCTCAACATATAAACACTATTACCCCTTCTAAATGACCTTAATTTTAAATTAAATAAAAGCGACAAAAAAGAAAACTGCAACATACAATTTTGCAACAGTTTCTAAGTGAAACATTATATTTAATAAAGCACATGGTTCAAGGAAATTACCTGAAGATTTTTCAAAAATGAATGTTCTCTGCTGCCATTCTAGCAATACATACGAGTGTGCACATATATACAATTATATATTTAATAAGCTTATTATTGTGTCGTTTTATCCCGGTGTTTTATTTCGACTTAAAATAAGAGAGACCCAAGTAAATCATTGGTACTTGAAATTTAGTTAACAGAAACTTGAAAGAATGTTTAACACAAAAAAATAGAGTCGGTGTTGACAATTATATTCTTTTATAAAAAGCGTGTGTGTTATAAAAATTGCTTTGTAAAAATAGGTGTGGGGCATTTGCGAATAATATAAATAATTCTCGAGGTTTTAAAATGTTTTTTTAATCGAAAAATCGAGCCTTTTAACTTCGTTTGAAGCAAAAAACCTAAAATTCTTTTTTTTTTAAAGCCGAATATATCCTTAACTAAAACAGATAATCCTTATTTAAGAACAATTTTATTAAACCTTGACAGGAGCTCTCTCTCATACACCCGAGATATGCCATTTTAAGGAATCACAGTGCAGACTCAGTAAGCAGTATAACTATTGCATATAAAACGTTCTATGATAACCATCTGTAGTTTCAATGGCATCGGACTAATTACTTAGAAACTACATAAACATATTTAGATTTTTTCTAAATTCTCTACTGTGAAACCTAAACAGAAACATAACATAAAGGGCGCAGCAGAGCACACATTGTAATTAATTTGTGGAAAGGTGGTTGAAAATATTTCATAGCTCGAGCTGTTTTCGGAGGAGTTTTTGCATACAACTTGTTAAGTTTAACACTTCAAACCATAAACTTGCTATGCAAACAAATTGAAACATTCCACCAAGTTTCATGTACAGCCGATTTCTATTTTGATTTGGCAAAGCATCTGACATCAGTGGTTTTCAATATAAGAAAAGCTATGCGAGATGTATTAATACATGACATACATATGTTTGAATGCAAAAATTAGGTGCCCCTGTAGGCTAGTAGGTAGTGTACTAGCTTGTCAGTATGGGGGTTGTGGGTTCGATTCCCAACGAAGACCTTGGTTTTTTTTCACTACAAAAATAAAAGTTGACTGTCGGTGGGGCTGCTCAGCGATGAAGGCATAGTCACTGGTCGCTGTTGCTGTCTTTATGCGGCAGTTAATTTCCGACTATCATTCTACTTTCACTACCTGTTTCATTTCTTCTCTATCTCTTTCCTAAAGAAGGTAGCACGGTACTTGACTAAATAGGCATTGTTGCCTGAAGTGCTACTTCTCTTTAAAAAAAAAAAATTAAAAGTCATCTGTATATGTATTTTTAAGCTAGATATATTATATTATTAAACCCATCCGTGTAAAAGTCATAATTATTATTATGAAGATCTTTCATACTGCATGTCTCAGTTTTAATTCGGGAATGTTTACTGAATTTTGAAATATAGTTGGCCAAAGTGGTACTTAAAATTATTCGGTACCAATACATCTATCTAGTCACATAATCTAAGAAGAAAACGAATGCTTTTGCTTTTTATATTTAAAAGAGGTTTTCAAAAGCAATTCCATCTCCACGCTACTAATGTTTTTTTTTTTTTTTTTTTGAAAAAGGAGCTGTAATGGTTCCAAGTACTTTCATTGCAAGCAATATATGTAGCTCCTCTACAAATCAAAATGCAAGGTAGTCAAAAGATAATTTGGAATAACAAATTATCATCATGCCCCATAGGTTGTAGCAGACATAACAATTTAGCCCAATTACCCTAAACTATCTATCACTTCAATTATTTGCTAGCCATTTTTAGTTTTTGTTAAATATGGCAACACTTTTTTGTTTGGTTGCCATATTGCTTTGATGTAATTTCTTTTTTGTTAATTTTTGCTAAAAGAAGAAATTGAAGAGTTGATTTTAAATTTAAAAAGGCGTTTTCATATTTTCTTTAGCCTAATATATATTTTTAGGAACATATATGTAAACAAAGTAATGTAAAGTAATCTGGATTAAAAAAAATGCAAAATAAAGTCCTCCCCTCGTTCCTACTCCTTTTAGTTCCAATAGTTGATATTACTGTTCTGTAAGCCATTTTTTTTTGTATAAAAAACCAAATTTAAAGATTTTCAGCCGTATGCATAAAAACTTAAAACAGATTTAACTGCCGTTGTTAAGCACAATTGCCTAAAGTTGTATTCAAAAAACGCTTTTACCTTAAAATACCTTTGTTAACTTTAATGTAGGAAAAACCTACTTTAAGCCTACATTAAAGTGACAGTTCAATTTTATTATTGAAAGTTTAAAAACAAAACAAATTGTGTTTACAGTAAACTGAACCGTTTATTTTGAAAGTGGCATAAGTCACTTTATTTTTGTCATCTTTTTTATTTTAAATTAGCTTATAAAATATTTTATAGAGAATATCATGGTAAAATTTAATCCATTGAATTTTTAGCCATTTCAACTAGTCTGTATTTACTTTTCTTTCTGAAACGGACTTTTCTAATGATTGTGTTGAAATAAAATCTTTTTTCTCCATGTTGTGTACTGTGAAGGATTTTTTCGACAGGGGGCTATTACTACTATTACTATTTTGTCCTTTACATAAGTCACTATGTGCAATAATATGCTTTTGAGTTGTGACATTCTTAGATATTTTATACAACACAAATTAACCTCCTGAGAAGAAAAAAATAACAAAATAATGCTAATTATGTGTAGTATATTAGATATCACTATAATACAGTTCAGTAAACTGCACTATTCTTTCGTACTAATAAAAATAAGTTCAATAATCACAACAATACTTCACACACACTTATTACATGTTTCCATTTCTTTCAAACTAAGCTCCGCAATTAATTTCCTGAGTACAGCGACTAACGCCACTTTCAAAATAAACATTTTTGTTATACCGTTAGTTATCAATACTCTTCTCAAACAAATCTCAATACTTTTGCACTTATTAATTTCAAATTTATTAAAAATAAAAAAAAAATGTTCAGTTGTGACTTATGCCACTTTCAATGTGAACGGCTCAATTGACAGTTGTACTTTATTATTCCAAAAATTTTTAAAAATGTTTATTAAAAACAAATTGTAATATATAAATAATAATAAAAATTAAACATAACATGCCATTCAATATAAAACATCTTTACATCTTTATTTTATATTTTACAAAAATATAATTTTAATTAATTATTTAAAACAAAAGTTTTATTGATGTACATATAATCAAAACAAAGCTCGTTATCCGAATACTTAGTTTTTTAATATGAACCAATTCTTTGTAAGTTCTTCGTGAGCCTTGCAAATTGACCTTTTTTGGGTTTTTTGTTTTTTATTAAAAAGATTGATAAAAAAAACAACAAAAAATATGTTGATTTTACTAAAAACAATAAAAACATTTTTTATGGATCTAACTACCCGGACAACTGAAAATAGTGGCATTGCCAGAATTAAAATACTAATTTTACTAAAGCATTTACCATTTTTTAACAAACGTTTGTTAGCCTTAAAGTGTTTGTTAAGTAACGTGTACTTTAAAGTTCAAGTAAGAATTTTTTCATGCATACAGCCGTTTATCTTCGCATTGAACAGGGTTCGAAGCCTATAAGTTATAAACAATAATATTTTTTAAAAAAAGCCATCAACAATACTGCAAATTCTTTACAACAAAAATATTATTTACACTTCCCATGTTGTCTCTTTTTAAACATGTGAGTTGAGTTAAAAATTTAGTATATTGAAGAATCTCAATCCGATTCAAAATCAGAATATAACGCCAATCTCTTGAAGGTATATTTTTTGATACTCAAAAAACGTGTATTTTGTATATTTCGTTTAACAGAAAAAAGAATTACTACATTTAATACTTTTAATACCAAAACAATAAAGAAGAAAAAAAAAAGGAGCAATAAAATGAAATATAAAAGTTGGTGTGTAAATAAAGGATAACGACTAAATTTTTTTGCATTTGTCTCACGTAGCTGAGCAAATGGCACGGATTAAGATTTTAATTTAGAAACTCAACATGTAAAAAAATCCAAAGGACACTCTTCAGCTAAAAACAGAAACAAAACAAAGCAAAATAACTTAAACAGAAATTCATAGTTTCCAAAAAACAACAAGGAAGAGAGAAAATGTGGTAGCTCTGGGGCAGCATGTGTGTGTGTGTGCGTGCGTTAAAAGGTTGATGACAAACAAAAATTTTTTTTGTGTTCATAGTTAAAGTGTTTGTCTCAATTGTAAAAATATGTTGCCAATAGGACATTTATCCAACAATAATCCATAGAAAAAAATGTGTGGGTATTGGGCACTTGACATGTTATTATAATGTGATTTCTTCGACTTTTTCTCTCTTCTTGTTACCGTTACCAGGTGACTATTATTAACTATTGTTTATATTACTTTATACAGGGTAGCATACAAATAAATGTAATGGAAATCTTGGAAAAAATTTCTGTCTTTATGGCTAAGATTTTTTTAGTAGTCTAATTTCTTATCCCAACAGCTGCCTTAACTTCAATGGTTTTCAATATATATTAAAGTCTTTCGTACTACAAATATTATATCGAATTTTTCAACACGAAGTTTGCTTTTTAATTGTGGCAACACCAACAACATGACATTCAGTTTTTTGACGTATTCGCAGTAGGTGCATTGCCAAGGGCTATAATGAATTCAATTTCGCACGAAAAAAATCCATCATGAAAATGATGGTTCTGTTAAAGTTACATTTTATAAAATTCGTGATATTTTCGGACAATACAAAATGTGCGAACACCAACGCGTATTCGACCGCGTCGTTTAACTGAAAACATCGTAGCCGTGTTGAAGCAGATGCAAGTTTGTCAATTCCTTGACGTTCGCAATAATTGTGGTTATCCAAAACTACCACATGCCGAATTTTGCGTAACGATTTGACTTTGAAGCCTTACAGGGTTCAACTGGTGCTAGAATTAAAGGCGACGAACCATTCACATCGCCACAGTTCTTTCAGGTACAGCCGGCTGGTTTTTCTGAAAAAATAACTTTTTCAGACGAAGCCCATTTTCACTTGTCAGGGTACCCCCCGGGGGCTTATATATATGGTCTTTGGGGAAAGCAACAACTTAGACCTGTGCAACTGGGGGAAAAAGAGAGCCCAGTCCACTGAAGTCAGCAGGGTTACAACTGGAAACTCCACTTTATTTCCACGGGAATCAGTGACCCGCACAGTTCCGTTATTTGTCTCTTTAGACACTTAACTGTTCTCTGGCTGATTATTAAGGTTGGCCCTTTATAGGAGTATCGTGGTGGTTGTGCTTTCGCAGCCCCATATCAGTCTATGGTTCTATGGTGGCCAGGATTATTTCGCCGTTAATGACACGCTAGGTGAATGATCCAGTCCAGTAAACATGCTAGACATGTGTTCTGTATAGGAGTTGGAAAGTCTCCAACTCTTAAGCAAGGAGTGATGATTTGCAGCCCTGCTCTGGAATCATCGAAGTTGCAACTAGAAAGTTCTGTTGCATAGAATTATAGCTTCGGCTTCCTAGGACGAGCATGACGTTCCAGTGGTTTGATCCACCATCTGATTAAAGCTTTATGGCCAGGTGCGGATGTAAATCTAATCACACGTTCACTTGTCAGGGTATGTCGACAAGCAATATTGCCGCATTTGGCCTTCTAAAAATCCTAGAGGGATTATTGGGAAGCCTTTGCATGCTCAACGTGCCCGTGTATTGCGTGTTTTGGCCATTTTTTTTCAAAGATGAGTCTGGAAATGCTGTCAGGGTCAACGTATCACGCTATTGCGAGATGCTAACAACTCGATTTTGGCCTATTATTAACGACATGGATATCACTGACATGTGGTTTCAAGAGAATGGTGTCACGTGTCACACAGCCAATGAAGCGATCAATTTATTACAACCCAAATTTACCGATCACCTAATTTCACCACAATCAACAGTTAAATGGCCAGCCAGATCGTATGATTTAACACCACTGGATTACTTTTTGTGGGGCTATGCTAAGGGCAGAGACTACACGGAGCCAATCAAATCGATTTCAGCCTTAAAACTTAAAATCTGTGATGTGATTAACGGAATAGGACTGCCATTTTTCCACGACCACCCCGACAGATGTCGAAAGTGGCCAGATATCATTTCTCATTCATAATTGCCGAACTTTTCTCTTTGTAATACAAAATTTGGATCTTCTAAATCTAAATTTTTTGTTTTAGAAAACAAAGTTCATGTTGAAAAAGCCTTTACATGTATGACATTGTCCTCCTGCGACGGTATTACTCTACTTACTGTTGATCATCAGCGCAGGAAAAACTAAACAAAATGAATGTATAAACAAAGTGAATGTAAATTTATAATGCGCCTTCTGTTTTCAAACGCAATGAAACAGTTTTGTAAAAATACCTTAAAATTACAGGGTTGTGTAAATTGAAGCATTAGATTTTTGAAACTTTGAGATTATCCGGAAAATTCATCTTTTTACCGACAAAAAAGTTTTGAGCCATTTTTTTTAATAAATCAAACATGGATGCGCGTTCTTCGGAGAGGTTTGTTCCGCTTTTTTTTTCTCGTATTCAACTTTACTTTAGACTCAAAAGAGTTAAGTTAGAAAGTTAAAAATTTTAACTTTTTATCACATATAATGAGCAATTAAGCTTGTATAGCAAATCAATGGGCTAGATTTTCCATGTCTCTTACCAATGCTAGAGCTACTAACGGTCTACAAAAGCCACTCAAACTCATACGTGACAAAATTTACACTTTTACATGAAAATGCCAATATATCTTAACGAAATTTATGTTTAAGAAATATCTTGGAACTCATTTCACACATAAAAGAGTTTAAAAGCAGTTGAAAGTCATGAAAACTCTCAAGCCCCAAAATAAGATTCTTATAATGACCACTACCGCTTTATGCACATGCGTACGTATTAATGTGTTTACGATTCATGTGTATGTACAGATATATTTATTATATTTTAACAAAATCAATTGTCTCATTTAATAAAATAAATTCAATAAAAACGTTCAAGTAAAACAGCAAATTCAATAATGCTGAAAGCTTTTAAACCTTTTTTTACAAATTCTTTCAGTGAAAACAAAACAAAACAAACGCTGTTATTCAACCAGGAGATTAAAATAAAAAGTCTCATAAAAGTTGTCGTAGCTCAGGGATATTTTTCTTTTTAAAAATCTGGAAACATATTGACCTTGAAAATAATGTGCACATAATTTGTAGTAAATACCAAATACAAATGCACACTTCCATGTCGTATGCGATTTAATTCTACACACAAGCATAGTCAAAATTAATATAAAATAAAATGAAAAAGACACACGCTCCTGGAAGTAAAGACACGTTAATATTTCATATAATAACAATTTACACAATTTTGTTATTGTTGTTGTTGTTGTTATCAAACTCATGAATAAAACAGCATCTCAGAAGGAAACTTAAACAATCTGTTGTTACTTATTTTATAGGGGTATCATAACTTCATTTTTAAGCTAGCGCACAGTCATTGATATAAAGAAAGCCCCCAACTCTTTGTTGGGGTTGTGAACAGTAAAAGTGTACTGATTGCAAGTGGTTTAATGTCATTTACAAATAGTGTTAAAATAATTTATAAAAAGCATGCCATTTACAAAATTATGTTGTGGACTCTTTATATTTTAAAGCATATTCTTAGTTGACAGACTTTTAAAAGAACCAATTTACCAGATTCAATAGCAGTCAGGAAAAAATTCGAAATATCAAAAATTCATTAATTTTAGAAATACAAAAGCTTTCGAAATGCATGATTAGTGAGTGTATAGTAAACGAAGTGTTTTTTTTAACTGGCAGTCTTGTATAGGGATCATAGAGTTTTATCGTGTAATCATACTATTCGATTTATTTACTTATCAGGATAGTTCTAAATTATGCTTTCCACACTGATATTTCAGTGTTACAAATTTCATTTTATTTTAATTATATAAATTTTTAAGCAATTTTATTATTCGTGCTTGATTACTTTAAATAAATATTTCATGATATTCTCACGAAATATTTATTACAAAAATTTTTATTAAAAAATAAACATTTTATGATATTCTCATAAAACATTTATTCCAACAAAAATAAAAAAATATTTGAAATGTATTACTGCGGGGGAGAGCATATCCATATTGTAACTTCACTATTGCTCACATAGCTCATCACTGAATTTTACCCCAATATTGTATAGAAAAACCTAAAAGTCTTATATCCAAAGCCAAACTGATTCCATGAGAATTTTTTCATAAAATCAACATAGCATAGACAGCAAGACTCAAAAACACTTCTATACAAACACAGCAAAACATTTCAAAACAACAAAAAACATTGTTTATTTTCAATCATTTCTACATACGGGTTGCCATTGGAAACCATTCATATGTAATTTGAAAATTCAGAAAATAAAAAATATTTGTAAATAATTTTACAAAATTTCTAAGAAAGCAACGGGCACATGCAATGGAAATAAGTAATTTATTCATCGGAATCATTTTTAATCTAAGCAATTTTATTATTCGTGCTTGATTCCTTTAAATAAATATTTCATGATATTCTCACGAAATATTTATTACAAATATGTTTATTAAAAAATAAACATTTTATGATATTCTCAGTTCAGATAACTCAAGCGAATTTTAAAATTCGACTGGCTAATTTAGAACATAGTCTTGATTGATAACAGAGTTAACCGATTTGTAGGTAAAAATTTCCGCGGGAATGTCATTCAAAATTGTCACATTGATATCCGAAACTTCTGCATTTTTTGCAGCTAAGATAACTCTTTCCCCCAACCAATCATGGTTTCTAAAATTTTGTGCAATACCGTGAAATACATTTGTGACCAATTCTTGTTATGATTATGCAAAGTGGCAAAAATTATCTGGAAGTGTAATCGTTTTTGTGGTGGGGTCAATTGGAATTGCGCCATTCCCAATATCTAACAATTGCTTTAAAAAACGTTCGACTAATGGATCATTTTGCAATTGAACACGCAAATAACACACATACAAATTACACTTGCTGTAAACATAAGCATATTTCGATTTGTATTGCCGTCGCATTCTGTGCAAGCACACATCCACAGCAATGTGCCAACGAAAACACACATTTCATTTGATACAAAACATTGAGTCGAAAAATTTGTCTTGTTTCAAACACGCACTGTGGACGCACTATTGTGCGTAGACACATGAAACAAAGATACAAATCAGCGAACAACTATTACGAAGGTACTGTGAAAATTTGGTGGAAATCTGACGGCGCATCTCGTCAAACACTGGCTACCAACGGACACCTATTTTGGGCTTAATTTTTATATTATATATAAAAAATAGATGCAGGTTTTCAACACCCTAAGCTGACATGCCGCCCTAATACAATCACTGATAACCCTCTATGTTTCACTGCTTTCTTGGTGTTTTTGTGCGAAAATTCTTCATTGTGTTTACACCACACGTAACGCCGACCATAGAAGCCAAACAATTTTAATTTACTTTCATTCGTAAAAAGAACCTTTAAGATGTTAAGATATTGATAGGAAAAACCAATTCTTTTTTACGCAGTAGTATTGTTAAATTTGTCAGTACTCATTAACTAATAGCATTAACTTCTGCATAAACAGAAGTATTGTCATAAAATTTATTTTTTATATCGCACACTAAATCACTAAATAGTTACAAGTCAATGTCACTTTATTTAGTCATGGTTATAATTTTACAACCAAATTGTTTTCTAAGCATAACAATTTTATGCAGTTACATAGCCAGTGAATCATATGAAATTTTCATGGCCGCTAGAGATGTGATCTGTCAACTAGTTTATGGGAAAAATCCGACTTTGATAAATTTTAAATTGCGACTTAAAACATGTATCGAAACATTCGATATACTAACTGATGAAGAGGTACGTCAAGGTCTTATAACATTTTCGGACTGGTCAACATATCCCCCTGGGGGCACATTGATATGTTTTGACGGAGTCTCACCGTCATTACATGTGACAACGGGGGTAAAAGGGAGCCCAGTCCCCTTCAACGCTAGGGAATCAGTAAAGCCCCAGAGCTCAGCTATTTGTCTTTTTAGCCTTTTAGCTGTTCTCTGACTGATTATTGAGGTTTACCTTTCGGGAATATCGTGGTGGTTGTGGTTTCGAGGCCCTCGTTTGAGTTGCGTGGGTCTAATCATTCACAATGAACACAATGAATGGTCCAGTCCAGTGAGCATGATTGCGGACCAGGAGTTGGATAGTCTCCAACTCTTCAGCAAGGAGTGCATGCTGCGGCCTGCTCCGGGCTTTTGAAGTTGCAATTAGGAGTGACTGAAGGATATAGGTATCTGAAGGCCTTCTAGAGCGAAGATGACACTACATTTCATCAACAATGGTATGATACACCGTCTGGTTATGGCTTACACGGCTAGGTATAGATGTAAATCTTATCACGTATATCCTCAAGTCCGGGGGCACATCGTCTAGATGGATGTGTTCCCCACCTTGACATGCGCTTTCGAGGAAAAGAGACGCCACCAGACGGATAACAAGAGTCCTAAACTAGTTGAGACTTAGGACTGCCGAAGTCCAACCAGTGACTTTATGAACACATATCGGTGCCACGAGAACCAGTTGCCCGCAAGGCTACAGCAGAACAAGGAGTTGGATAGTCTTCAGCTCTTTAGCAAGCAGTGAAGAAACGGCCCTGCTACCATGCACTCGAAAATTACTACTATGCATCTTAGGGCACGCGTGGATGTTCTTCCTACACCTAGGGGTAAGACTACCGTCAGATTAGGGCCAAACGGCCAGGCGCTGACGTAAAACATATCACATTTGCATATCCTCAAGTATATTGTTAAGAGCGAGAATCGTTGTTGTAGATATTATTAAAGAACTTAAAGCCAACAATAGCTGTGTTCCCGTACTTTTTTAGTAAAGTATGGGCAAATGAGAGTAATGAAAAAATACTCTCAATTAGAGATTAAAACGTTTAAAAGTACGGGAACACTAAAAACCAAATTTTTAGCCCGAAATAAAATGTCAAAATTGTTTACTTGTTTTATGTCCATGGAAATATGTAAATATGTATGTATGTAGTTATCTATGCATATATAAATATATATCTCATCAGAATGTTTTTTATACATAGATATATAAGTACAGGCATATTTACATAAACAAAGAATTTAAGCATTTACTTATATTCTTCAACATTCATCAATAAAAAGTTTTATTTCAACTCTAAAGAAAACTTGTTCGCTGACAATTTTTATTGTTTATTTTATTCAACAGCTAGCTGATTGATTTACAATCTTACCAAATCAGCGCGAAGAAAAAGTGCGGACTGTTTTGGGCAGAAAGAAGAAGAATATTATTCTCTCAAATTCTCTCTCACTTGCCCAAACTTTGTGTACGGGAACACTTTTGGGTAAATTTGGGAACCCGCGGGCTCCAAAAGTAGAGTACGGGAACAAACCTAATGAGTTAAAAACAACTTTAAAAGGTAAATAATATCAAACACTGTTTTTATGTAAACTCGGAATTTATTTTATTTCTTTTTAAAGTAGAGTGACAGTCGACTGTAATACTTTTTTCAATATTGAAAGGCCTTTGTAATGCTAAAGGCCCTTGAACTAACAAGGGCCACAAAATGACCAGCAGTACAGGCAAATATGTTTATGGTTTAGTGTGCGATTTGTAGCCTTTATAGTTTAGACTTAGGTTTAATCCTTGAAGTAATTTATCTAAAATTAATTTGATATTTAACGGATAATGAATTACTATATTACTCCAGAGTTTTATTTAAACTTCGTTTTGGCTTTTACAAAATTACGAAAGAAAGTTAAGCAAAAGTGTAAATGTATGCAGCTCTTTCTCGATTTTCCCAAAAATAATGTTTGCCGTTTCTTGAAGTGTATATGCTTTTTCGATTTATTTTCCATATCAATTTTACGATTTTTATCTGCTTTTTTATATATTCAGTGACATTTTAGCATTGAACAAGGTTTGTCAGTTTGTTTTCAAAGCAAATCAACATAAAATAATGATTGTTTATGACACTGGTCTGCAAGCAAAATGGCTTCTGAATATAAATATGTATAATATAGTGATCTCAACTTGCTAAATTCAAATCCGTTTTCAATTTTTGCGTACTACGTGCAGATTTTTTATGGGTATGGCTGACCCAGCTAACTTATTCCAATATAACTCTTAAATAGATAATTGAAACACAAAAAGATACGGGCTGAAATTATCTTCCGTTCAACCTTATATAATTTGTTTTCCATTTTCAACTATTTCAAAGTTATTCAGAAATTGGTGGCGAAAATAATAAAACTGTAATCATAAGCTGTTTTTGTTTGTCTTCAAAAATTCGTAAAAACTTAAAACTTAAATATTTACTTTACTAAATACAGAATAAATACGGAAAGCTGGGTATACTGGGAGTAAAATAAGCCATAAATGATGAAAATCGATGGACAAATGTTGATTTTAATTACAATTAAGTCCAAGTATCCACTTTGACAAACGTACTTGCACAATTTTTTCGGACCAGGTTATTTAAAATATATGTATTTAAGTTAGTCGATAAAGAAAGGACACCATGAGAAGCTTTCGAATGACAAAGAAATATTTCAATGTTAGCATTTATTTTTTTTTATTTAAATAAGAATGTCTGAAAAACTAGACGCGATAGAATCAATCTGTAAACAGATTTAGATTCAGCACGCATAACAAAGTTCTGGCTCCCGGCTCTCAAGCATTATCATAATTAATTCATGTCTAAGATTCTAATATTAGTATTTATTGAAACAACAATATCACAAAAACTAAACGTGATAGAAAAAATCTGTGAACATATTGATTTGTATTCAAAGTTCATGCTCAGTGTAATCAATTACATATAATTTTTTTTTTTTTGTTTTATTTTATAATGATCTTAACAACTTCAAGACGCATTCTTGTAAATGTAAATTGACGTTTTCATCTACATTAATATATTATCTATTGTATGTATCGTCGATGAGTTCATAATTTTATTTAAAATAACGGTCACTGGTACAAACAAATATATAATTTGGAAACCCTATTAAATACAACTCTGTGACAAAAGATTTCCATATCAGCTGGCCGAACAGCTGACATTAAACAACATATTTATCAAAGAAAAAAATACATTAAAAAAAAACTAAAATCCAACATCCTCGGAAACAAATAATTTAATACAGTTCGATGATAAAAGCAATTTCAAAATAACAATGTCCTGCTTTGGTTGCAGTAAAAAATACGGTTTATTTTGTAAGGAGGCAAGTAATAAAAAAATATGACTCATCTATTTTAATCATTACCTTGTTGGTATAAATTTCATACAAATTTAGTATGGCTGTCCTAGCTGCGGTTATTCTTACTGTTCTAAGTGCCTTAGAAGACCCGTGGCAGTTCCTAGGCACAACAACAAGATATTAAATGTTTGTCTGATATGTTATGATAAATTATCAAAACTACAGGAATCACAGAAAGTCATTGATATAGAAACTCTACCAGGGACAATAAAAACAAAATCAAATAAGGGGAGTGTTAATGAACAAATACTACAAAAAGATATAAATGCTCTGCTAGAGATAGAACCTTCGGCAACTTTAGTGGCAGAGGTACTGGAACCAATATCGCCAGCTAAAGTAATCGCCTCAACACATTCCAGTAGTGAAAATTCCAAAAGCATTCAGAATCTTGATAACGCAATATTACAACGCTTAAAAAACTTAAAAGCCAAAGATCCCTCCTCGTTTCCAAGTGATGAAGAGATTCGTGCTCGTCTATCTAAACTAAATGATATGCCTGAAAAAGTTTATTCGAAAAAGGATTTACTTCTGAATTCCGATCAACGCAGTGATCAAGAGAAAATGAATGATCTGTTGGCTCAATTTATGGGCGAAGCTCAATTGGATAAACGTTTGGAAACAGAAAGAAAAGATACTTTATCGGATATTGAGCGAAGATTAAAAGCTTTAAGAGATGAACCTGTTTCTTTAAATAAAAGTGAAATTTCAGCTGCAATAAATATATCGCCAGATATAACTACTACCAATGATAGCGAGTTGGATGATGAGGCTTTGCTTAAGTGCATCATGGAAAAGGTAAATAAGAAATTAACATTTTATTACATCAGCGTTTTAATCCCTTTTATAGCACTTATATTTGTCAGAATACTTTTACTGTAACTTAATGTAATACTTTGTTATAAACGTATCAAAAGTTATGAACATAGTGAACAAAGTTCTATTTTTTAAACTCTTTTTTTTTTGTTTCTTTTATCCTTATAAAAGTACAAATGGAAACCTAAAGAATTTCTGTAATTGTATTTTTCTTCTTCCAACATTTATTGATAACAAAAATTAATTATAGTATTTAGCTGAAGCTCGCTTACCTGAGACTACCAGCAACTCTGAAATAGAACTCTTAGCTAGTATACCCCAACCACCAGCTGGTGTGGAGACTGAAGAATTACCATGGTGCAATATTTGTAATGAAGATGCGATTTTTCGTTGCAAAGGATGTGATGGTGAACTATTTTGCGCACAATGTTTTCGTGAATGTCATGATGATGATGAGGAATACCGTGCTCATATTAAAGAACCGTACAGTGCTCCACCCAAATTTAAAGAGGATCATTTTTAAACATCTAATTTGATATTTGCAATATTTCTTTAACAAGTTTTCTATTAACAGTAATTTTGAAATAATCTATATAACGAAAATTTATATGTATATAATATATTATTTAGCAAGTTAAAAAATTACTAGCTACAACAGATAAAAATAATATCAGTTAAACTTAAATACATTTTAAAAATCTTTTAAGAAACGTATTTAAATTTGTTTCTCTTCAGCTTATATATCTATCCAACAAGATTTATAGCTTTGCTTTATTAAACTTATTCAATTTCAAATATTTAAATTGGTCGAAACATGTTGTTCAGTTTTATGAAAAGTTTGTGGGTCATTTTATCTTTCAATACTAAAATATATTTTTGTTTGAAATATTACAATTTTTCAGACTTACATGCTAAATTCGAAGTATTGCACTATAGCGTTTTGTAAAACTTTATCTGTTTATTGTGCATTTTCTATTATGTGTGTGTGCTTTTAAAATCTTAATTTTTCCAAATATTTTGGTACTAAATGCTGCGCTGAATAACGATCGAATGTAAAGTATTCAAAAAAAATATCGCGCTGTTTACGAAACAATGCCGGATTGCGGCACCAATTGTATAACATTTTAATTAACTGGTTAGAAGTGTTATAAAGATTTTCTTTTGGATATAATTCAGGATAAACGAGTTTATTGGGTGCAATTGGCATGCAACCACAATATGTTGCTTCCAACCTGTAAATAAATTACAACATATATAATTTAAATTACAAATTTGTTAATTAAAGATCTTAAAAGAAATATTTTCATATAATAAAAATAACTTTTACCTATTCCAAACATATAAACTTACATGGCCACTCCATAAAACTCGTGTCCAGCCGTCGATATAACCACATCACCGTCCAGCAGCACTTTTACATATTTGTCACGCGATAAAAAACCAAAATTAACCAGCTTTGAGCCCAACTTATCCTGTAAACCCTCAAATGCCTCCGGTGTAGTTTGATAATTTTCACCACAAATAGTCACTTTAAAATCCACCTGGCGCTTTTTCAATTCCAACAAAACCTCCACTAGAAGTTTTGGATTTTTATCATGTTCCCAGCGATGAGGCCATATCAAATGCAAACAATTACTAGTGCTACTCATGGCCAGAGAAGACATTTGCACGTCACCGCCCACTATAAGGCGCTTATTGGGGAAGGCATGGAATTTTATGGGAAAATACAAAACTTCACATTTATTTTCAACTTTTTCACGTAAATGCTTAAATTTAAGATCTGGCTGTATATTAAGGAACGGAGTTATATTATCCAAAAAGGAAGTACGATTGAAGTTTGAGTTAAAAATAACACAGTCAGCTGCTAGGCTAAAAATGGTAAAAATAAATTTTTTACCTTCAACAATTAAAAATTTGAAGCTTACCAGGTGAGTATTTGATTAAGACCATATTGGCAATCCCTTTCTTTAACATCTCTTACTGGGTAAATTAATTGATTTTCATGAAAGTATACAATTTTCTTGCATACATTTAAATCCGGCCGGCAACCTAAAAGTTCAGCTAAATTTAGCACTGAACTGGTAAACAAAACTTTGTACTCGTGATTTTGTGGTATCATTTGAGAAAAGTATAATGCTCCTGTGCGTGCCCTCCAATGCCATTTCTTAGCCGGCAAACTAAATATTTCATAGTCACATACATTTAAACCTAAACCACCAAGAAAATTATTTATTTCTTACACCATAGCAGCCTTTGAAAACTTACATTCTATTAAAGTATCAATTAATTGTTTATGGCTGCCACCATAAAATGGTTCTACTATTAAAATAGAAGGCTTTGACATGGCTCTCGCAGAATATTTAAAATTTACTTAAAAAATACTGTGCTGTTATTAAAAACTCATTTCGTCTACTCTAATACTTTCTTTGAAAGATGAAGAAATTTGCAATGTTCATGTGGAAGTATTTTGACTAGTGAGAGTGAAGCGCCAGCTGTATGTCGTGCATATAAATAAACAAATTACCAGAGTGTCATATTGTAATGAAAGTCTGGCAGCTATTTACCACATAACCTCTGAAAAAATTTGACATTCAGAAAGTCGGCAGAGGTAAATATTGCAAACAAAAATTTCATTTATTACTGAAAGGAAATATACAAAAATGTCTGTAATTGCTATTAAAACTGAAGAGGAATACCACAAAATTATCAGGTTTGTAAAATTATTGTATATATTGATTACAAAAGCTAAATTTTGCTTTCTTTTTAACCAAGTAACGATAAAGCCTCTGTTGTGTTATTTTCTGCCGACTGGGCAGAACAATGCAAACAAGTCCAAGACGTTTTAGAAGATTTAACAAAATTACTAGGTAATAAATTAACATTTGCTAAAATAACAGCTGAAGACTTTCCCGAAATAGCCATGAAACATCAGGTGTGTAAATCTACCACAACAAAGTATTAAGTAACCAAGCCAGTCGAAACAACAAAAATTTTGAAAGATTTTTCGAAGAAGAAGTTAATAGTTTTTTTTTACGATTGCAGATCGACGCTGTTCCAACAGTGATAATTTTTCAAACAAGTACAGCTATAGATCGAGTGGATGGTGTAGACATCGCCAGTCTAACGGCCAAATGTAAAAGATTAGGAGCTACTACAACCAGTGACCAACCCTTAGAGGAACGACTCAAGGCTCTTATTAACAAGGCTCCCTTAATGATATTTATGAAAGGTGATCGTAATGCTCCTAGATGTGGTTTCTCAAAACAATTGATTGCAATTGTGAATGAATTAGAGTAAGTACAATTATTTGCTTCAGTTTAAAATACTAATACTTTTTCTTTTATTGTGCTTAGGCTTCCTTATGAAACATTCGATATATTAACCGATGAAGAGGTACGTCAAGGTCTTAAAACATTTTCCGACTGGCCAACATATCCTCAAGTATATGTTAAGGGCGAGTTAATTGGTGGTTTGGATATTATTAAAGAACTTAAAGCCAACAATGAGTTGGAAACAGCCTTAAAAGGTGAATAAAGTATAGATTATAAACAGCCCGTATTTTTTATAAAACATTAAATTGAAAACAAGCTCAAATACTGTTTTTATGTAAACTTTTAATTTATTTTATTTGCTTTTGTGAGTAGAGTGACAGTCGACTGTAGTACCTTTTCTTATGCTCAAAACCCTTCGTAAGTGCTCAAGGCCAAAAAATATTGTTTTTATACAATTCAGGTTTAGTAACCAACGGCAACAATAAAATCCAAGACAAAAAGCCAATAAAATAACATAATATCAGGATAATTCGTTTCCATAAATACTGTTGCCAAAGATCTTGTAAGTCAGGAAGGCCCATGTGGTTACAAAATGCATGAACCAACAAAGGAGCCACAAAATGGCCAGTACGAGCGAATAAATAAGCCGAGTAAAATCCAAACAATGTAGTGTACGTTAATTGTGATACTGAAAAAAGAATTATTAAGATTATAAATAACATTAATGAAATTTGATTTCTTACAAGATATAATTAAGGCTGTAGAAAATTCCATGCCAATACTCAGTCTCTCAACAATGTGGTGAATATGTGCTACACCAAAAAATAAGGGCGTCACGAATACTGCTTCCAAAGGACTAAAACTTTGTAATATCAGAGGCATCATACATGCGCGAAATACAAATTCCTCGCTTAAAGGGGCCATGATGTGATTGCGAATCCATAGAATATTTTTAAAATTACCTTTCCAAAATTCCGCATCTATTAAAATTAAAAAGAAATGTTGCAAAAACTTAATTCATTTACCTTACCTAAAAATGCTTTTAATGTATTATTTTGCAATTCCACACATAATGGACCCAAAAACAATATCATTGTTAACAAATATGGCAGTGCTATAGCCATCAGTAAGCCCGGCCATCTAAGACCCAACAAATCGTTAAACGCCACTTTTTCCAACAGTTCACGGGATGAAAATTTATAAACAAATATTGGTGATATAAGCATGACCACGGTTACACTTAAAAAACGCCTTTTAACTGTAGCCGGATGATCACGGTTATGTTTATTGTTCCATACATACAAACTGGACACATAAAGAACTGACATGACCAGACAACAGCTCACGGTTATTAGTTTGGATACTTTAGGTATATCATCAAAGATAAATTTGGACTCCATATTTGTTTCATTCATAATTCTGGACTTAGTTTTAAGTGATTCTTAATAAAAAAAATTTTAGTTTCTTCTAAAAGTAAACATTGTTCAGTTTTGAAAACAGCTGCTTTACTGTGGGTACAGCAAACAAAAAGGATGCCAGATGGTTCACAAAAGAAACAACGATTTTAGTCACACTCGTTTACACAGTAAGAGCCTATAAGTAATACTCCTACGTGTAAAAGTATTTAATTTATTTACCCATTTATTTTACATTTACAATCGATGTTTTACTGCACCACTATCTTTAGGAATAAAATATTTTTAATAGTTGCTCTTGTTAGATCATAGCAGAAATCAACAATACAGTACGCATTTTTTGTTTATAGAAAGCAACATATGATATTTGGAAGTATCGCAGTAAACCCTTTGTAGAATTTTCGATTAAAGTCGAATGTCATTGCTGTGGCAGTATTTTGAAAATACTATAAGATATTGTACTTCATACTAACAGAAAGTTAGTTTCAGCTTTCTCGCTGCCATCCCTAAATGGTACAAAAAAGGATAAGTACAAAGTATCTTGATGGCTGTCAAAATTTGATAAAGGATGGATAAGGATTTCATACCTTTTTACATGTCATAGAGATAGACATGGTTTTTACGTCTATTCATTTTTATGCGGGCCTCATGCTAAACAAATCTGGGTATTAGAAAATTGTCATCTGTTAGATAATAATGGCAATTTATGGCAGGTATAGAATTCGTTTAAACTTTTTATTTCCTGATGTTTTTAAAATAATAGAATTTAAAAAACTCATCATCATGAATAAAATTCGCAAAAATCAAATTCCTCTCAATGATCAAATTCCACCCCACTTGTATTGAAAGCATTTCTCATTTTAAATAACGGATACATTCATTCGTGGTAATAATTTGAAATTTTTTTCTTAAATACTAAACCGATAAACGAGAATATCTGTAAAAAAGATTAAAAAAACAAATACATAATTTTTAGAAATTTTTCTTCACACTAAGATTTTTTATTTTTTCAAAAGCAAATAAAGAAAACAACAACAACAAGTTATTGAGCAAAGAAACATGCAAAAAATCATGCATCGCAGCAAGCCGACGACCATATTTTTTTATTGTCTTGCAACTGTTTACTTGTCACCGACATATACATACATAAGTATAAAACTTCTTTTTTCTTGTTAAAGCTTCGAAATGGACAAATGAAAAAGATTAAACAAAATTCAAACAATGATATATAATAGACATTAGATGACGACTAAAAATAGAACTACAGTGGGGAGCAGAGGTGAGTACATGTTTTCATTTTCTGCATTTGATAGTGTATAAAAATAGTAATAATGAAGATATTTAACATTTGAATATTTTATTTCATTTATTATTAAGTTGTTAACAAAATTTTTAAAAAACGAAATAAACAAATTGCGTATACAGTGAAAAAAATTAATAAAATAAAAATAACTCTTATATACTCAAATTTGCACTTTCTGGCAACATTTAAAGTATGTTGTATTTTTAATACTTAGTCCATAGCCCTTAATTTTTAACACACTATTTATGCGTTTAGGCATACTTTCAACCAATTTTTAAATAATTTCATCTGGAATTTTCTGCCACTCCAGCTGCACACGTTGCCACAACTCATTTAAGCTAGATGAAGCTGTTCGATATTGTTCCAACCGTCTTTTCACAATTGACCACAAATTCTCAATTGGGTTGAGGTCGGGATTTTGCGGAGGCCACTGCATCAATTGAAAATTTTGTCCAGTCAGCCATTCTTTAACGAGTTTTGAGGTGTGTTTCGGGTCTCCATCCTGCTGAAACACAACTTCTTCCTCAGGGTACGCGCTCATGTCTACAAAATCCGGAAGATGAGTCTGCAATATATTTAAATAATCTTCCTTTCTCATGATGCCATCAATTTTTTGCAATGGACCCACATGCCACCATGTAAAACAACCCCACACCATAATGTGGCCTCCGCCGTGCTTGACTGTTTGTTAATATGATGTCGTTGAATGGTCTCTTGTTTTCGGCGCCAGTAATACTGTTTGCCATCAGACTGGTATCGATTGAATTTGGACTCATCGGACCATATTACGCGCTTCCAGTCATCTACAGTCCAATCTTTGTGTTGCTTAGCGAATTTTAGCCGCGCCGCAACATTTTTTTGTGACAATGCAGGTTTAGGCTTCTTCACAGCTGCGAGGTATCCAATGTTGTGTAGCGCTCTTCTTGCTGTCCATCGGCTAACATTTCTATTTATTGCTAGGGAAGCCTCTTTTGGGGTTAAAGACGTGTCCGCTCGCATCTTTCTCAACATAAGACGAGCATCCCCGTCACTAAGTAGTTTTCGGCGACCTCTAGCCAGCACTTGGGGAGCTACATATCGCCGTTTTAGCACTCGAATAACTACCGACTGGCTTAAATAAAGTTCTTTAGCTATCATGCGTGATGAAGAGCCATTCAGTGTCATATTCACTATCAAATTTTCGGCGGTACACGATAGTTTCTTCATTGTTTTAGTAAAATAACAACTTTATGTTTTAAATTAAAAAATTACACTTTTTATGATGCGAAGTTATTCAAATACAATTCAAAACTATAGCGTACACTAATAAATGTCATGATTTCAACAACCAAAATAACGGTAATTTCGTAATATTTTACTTATTTAGTTGAGAACAATTATGTGCAAAATTGAGTACATAAGAGTTATTACGTTGTTACTAAATTATCTCTCATTGCTTATTGTTTTTTAATTTGTTTTGAAACCAGCTTTGTTAAGAACAAAATAAGAAAGAATACATAAAGAGAAATTTTAAAATTGCTCCGTTATTACTATTTTTATGCACCTATCAATGCAGAAAATATAAATTTGTACTCACCTTTGCTCCCCACTGTATGTAACAAATTTAAGAAGAGTTTTTTGGGATTGTAGAAGGTAAGAATTAATTGTAAACAAAATTGTCATATGGATATCACTTAAAATTTGAAAAATAAATGGAACTAATTTTGATTTGCAAAACATTAAATTTCCGTCTTTGTTATTCTATACAAAGTGAATAATAAATTTTAACGCAACATAAGAAAATTGTAAAGTGCTAGAACTTTCGTCCCGGTTATTGCAAAAGGCTGCCGTATTACATAATTTTTTAACAACCCTGCTTTTTTTTACCGGCTGCAAAAGAATTTTACTTTTGATAAGGAAATCAGACTAAAAAGTTGTCTGTTATTTTCATCGTTTTATTTTGCTTGGAGTTCAAAGTTCTTCATGAAATCAAATTAAGATTTATCTGTTTTTGAAATCACCAATATTTGGATTAAAAAACTTAATAGAAAGTTTAAAACGTCGTCTTCCATTTACACAATACAAAGGAAATGAATATCGCTGTTAACGCACTGCGGCAAACTTTAAACAAAAAGGTGTTTTTATTAAAATATTCCAAAATAATTTATTTTTTAAAGTATGTTACTGTACTCTTTAGTTTACAGTGCAACAAATACGCAATTTAAATTTGTTGGAATATCAAAGTAAAGATCTATTACAAAAGTACAATGTGGCCATTCAGCAATTCAAAGTGTTGGATAATTCGAGCAAAGATATAGAAGTCCTTAAACAATTTGGTAAGTGTTTGTGAAGGATCTAATCTTCATAAAAGCAATTTATTTTCTTTTCATTATTTCAGATTGTCCGGAATATGTGGTTAAGGCTCAAATATTAGCTGGAGGACGCGGTAACGGAGTTTTCGATAATGGTTTTAAGGGTGGTGTGCACATAACCACAAAGTAAGTAAAAGTATAAAAACGGTCTTCATATTAAGACTAGTAGGTATAATACAAAAAACAAAAAAAGTGATAAATTTTTCACTTTAGTAGAGACGTTACAAATTTTGAATTAAAAAGATTAGAAATATATAAAATATTCAAATTTAACAAGTTCCATTTGTTAGCTTAAGTTATAAAAAATTTGGTCCGTCCATTTTTGTGTTCGATGAAATTATCTGCTGACCACAGATAGCTAACTATCAGTCGGGTATCATTTAGATAACTTGGTTTTGAAAATAGATTATTTCTGGAGCACTTGAAACACCGTATAATCTGATTAAATTTCTTTTATTAGCAACCTCTTATCTAACCAATAATCGACATTTTTTGATTTCAGAAAAGATGATGTATTATCACTAAGCAAAAATATGATTGGGCATCGTTTAATAACGAAACAAACTCCCAAAACTGGCATAATTGTTAAGAAAGTTATGGTTGCTCGTAGTGTAAACATTGTACGTGAGACTTATCTTTGCATTTTATTAGATCGTGAACACAATGGACCGGTTTTAATAGCTTCACCGGCTGGTGGTGTTGACATCGAAGCTGTAGCCGAAGAAACACCGGAAAAATTAAAAACTGTTCCCTTAAATATTGAAAAACCTATCCCTCAAGAAACATTAAAAGAAGTTGCAATATTTTTGGAATTCAAAGGTGAAACTATTGAGAGATGTGCCCGGGAAATACAAAATCTTTTTGAATTATTTAAAGCTGTAGATGCACTACAAATTGAAATAAATCCCTTGGCTGAGACTGATAAGGGAGAAGTTATCGCTGTTGATGCTAAACTTAACTTCGATGATAATGCTCAATATAGACAAAAGGAAATTTTTTCCATGGACATTAGCGAAGAGGGTGCTGATCCCCGTGAAGTAGAAGCCGAGAAGCATAATCTTAATTATGTAGCTATGGATGGTAATATTGGTTGTTTAGTGAATGGTGCTGGTTTAGCTATGGCTACTATGGATATAATAAAATTAAATGGTGGTGACCCAGCAAATTTTTTGGATGTTGGCGGTGGGGTTAAACAGGATCAAGTTCTTAAAGCCTTCGAAATTTTAACCTCTGACCCTAAAGTAAAGGGAATTTTGGTAAATGTGTTTGGTGGCATTGTCAACTGTGCGACGATCGCTAATGGTATTGTGGCTGCCTCGAAAAAACTTAATTTGAATTTGCCACTAGTTGTACGCCTTGAAGGCACAAATGTGGACGAAGCCCGCAAAATTTTGCGAAATTCTGGCTTAACTGTACAAACGGCATCAGATTTGGACGATGCTGCTCAAAAAGTGGTATCAGCTTTAAAGTAGATATCCAACTAGTGTTTTTTGAGATTTATTAAGAATCTTTTCAAGCTGCCCAGTTCTTTTTATAAATTTGCAAATGTAACTTTTCCAGACATGCATTTTTTACTGTATTTAAACGGAAAATAAATTTCTTTTTATTGAGCCAGGTCACATTGGATTAATATTTGTTCCGCACAACTTTTGTTCTTTCCAAAACACACTAGACTAATTATTCTAGCACAAAATTGTATACATATAAACAGCTTTGTGTGTGTTAGTGTTTTTTATTCATTTCACGTTTGTTTTTCGTTCGGTATACACCACAGTATACGCATTACAAAATAAATATGGCTGGATTAAGTGATGATGAAAAGTTTCTTTCTAATTTTATTTTCTGTAAAGTTATTTTTATTCTCATTCAACCTTTTTTATTTTAATTAAATAAAAAATTTTTCAATTTGTTATTAAAAATTTATTTTTCCTGAAGAAGCTTTCCATAGGAAAGCGAAATATTGAAAAAATATATCGTTAAAATTTAATTAAGAGACTGTTTCAAAGATTAAAATATATTTAGGTAAAAAAGATAAAAATAAATATCATAAAACCTATTTATCTACTTTTGAATTCATATTCATATTAACACGACGATAGCCAACTGAAGACTAAAAATCGCTCTGCAAAAAAAAACACAAGACCTGTGTTTTCATAAATGCATGTGGATTAGTTTCGTTCTCGTTGTGCGGGGTTGAAGCTGTTAGAAAAATTCTGCCAACCAAAAACTACCCCCCTCACCGAAAATGCCTACAAACTGCCATGTTAGACCAGCACAACTAATCCAACGTGAACTGGCTCATTGAATGTTCAAATCAAATTTGTGTGGTTTATGAATTTACTGGAAAATAGGGGTGATGTGATGGTTTGGGTCCATAAGAAACTAAGTTTCGTTTAAAATTTGTTCTAAATTTATGGCTTCGTTAAATTGAAATTTTTTGCTACCTAGATGGCGCCGTTTTCCTTTAGCTTCTTAAAATGTTAAAATAATAATTATAGCACTATGACTGTTAAGTTAGGCAGCTGTAATATTATCTACTTAAGATAAAGTTCGATATTTTAATTTCAAGAACTTAAAGGATATTTTAACATTTATGTATTTGGAGTTCGAAAAAGCGTATAAATTAGCTTTCCTTAAAATTAGCTTTTTAAAAATAAATTCGTTATTATGTATTTTGGCATTCTATTATTTTTGTTAGCACATTTGAGAAAAAAATGGTATTGATATTTGTATTAAAAAATCATAATTATAATTTAGCATGGGTGTGTATCGGTACCAAAGTATAAATTATCAAAATAATTCTGTATTTATTTTTATAAAAAATAAAACATTGCTACGGATGCGTCCTGCTTAAGTTTTAAAAGAAAATAAGTAATAAAGTAAACAAAATAACTGGGTATACTGTTTACTAACTGCGTAGTTTTCTAAGAAAACTTATACACGCAAGACAACAACAACTATCTTAAAATAAATTTCCCGAAGAAACATTAACAACATAAAAACAAAAGTACTCGCAGACCAACAATTAATAACATAACAAAAACAAAATGTGATACAAAGGAAGTAGAAAAAATTTTCATTTTTCTAAACCTCTAGCGAACATAGATAAAAGACAGCATCTGAGTGGTTAGTTAGATAATTATTTTAAACATAAAACTCGTTTACAATCTTTAGCAAATTGTTCTGTGGTGCCAACGTAAAAATCTTGCTTTGTGTGTAGTTAAAGTAAATAAACTTGTAATTAATTTGAAAACTCTAAAATCTGGTGTTATTTATTTTGCAATAAAGAATTCAGTCACAACAAAGCGTTTATAAAAGGTATAAACGTAACAATGTAAAACTATTGCGAGTTGCGTGCTCAGTTTCACGAACGCCGTAATATAGTTCTATGCTGATAAAAACAAATTACCCGCCGTCACTATTATTACTTAAATGACTGTTAACTTCATTTTAATATTAACTGTTCTTATTCAGATACATCACAAATTAGATTTATCGTTACAAATAAGATTAAGAATATGTCCTTTGGATATGGATTTCTAAAAATTAGTTGTAATGAAATCGAGAAGTTTTTTTTTCAACGAATTTTTTTCTTTCAACAAAGCGGCCAACTACTGACAATTTTTTTATGAAATGCTTTTTTTTCGAAATGACTGCGTCTGAATGGATGTAAGGTGATTTAAATATTTCCGGAAATAAGGTAATTAAAAATAATAATAATAAAATTCCAAATACGTATTTAATACAAGAAATAAAAGTTTTTACACATCGCACAGACAGTATAGAATTCAACTTTCATGCATCCAGCTGTTTGTTAACAGAAGAATATAAATTAACATACATTTTTTAACACAGTCAACAAATTCTCCTTCACATTCAGCATTTTCTAGTAGTTTTTTTGTCGGAATATTAAATAAAGCAATGCGCAACTGTTGCTCCTTTACTCATTTAAAAATTTGACTTTCAATGTCACAAGAGAGAAAAAGAGAGAGAACGTCATATAAAAACTGGTCGAAAATTCTTCTCACATTTTCGCGTAATATTTTTATTTGCATTTTTGCTACCAGTTCAGATACACGTGGAAGCGCTGGTATCGTAAATTAAAGGCATACATACGTAAGTTGTGAGACCAAAAAACCAAAACGAAAGTAAATAAATATATTTCTGCCGAAAAATGTTATTTATTTAACAGGAACAAAACAATTTTTTTTTCAAGCCCAATTATATTTTCAACAGGAAAAGGGTTATGAAAAGAATGCTTAAGGAAAATTGAAAAGAAATCCCAGCCATACTTGTAGAAATGCATAAATAAGCCCTTTAATTTTAACTTAACAGTTTTTGTAGTGTTTTTCCTTTTGTTGTTGTTATAGTTGCTTGCTTGTAGTGGATGAAAGAAAGACTTAAGTTACAATGAAAGTGAATGTTTTATTTTCCTTAAGAATCAGGTGTTGAGGGTATACTTGAGCAATAAAGCAACATACAAAATATGCACTTTTAGAGAAGTATGTGTGTGTGTGTTTGTGTGCACTTGTTTGTAATTGTTTATATGTAGTGAGTAGTGGCATTAAAAATGCAAATCAACTGGAAAAAATAAAGTTTTTGTTTAGACTTGTGAAAACATAAAAGACCCTTTCAATGAATGAGGCAACCACAACGTCCGGCACTTCTCTAAACCTTAAAGTGTAAATGATAAATTTAATTAAATTTTACCATCTCTATTCAAAGATAAAAGTTAAAGGAATAGTTCTTGTTACAAGACGTCACATTATTGGGTGGACAAATTTAAGGTTAGAAAGTAAATTGCCTATCAAATGGTTAAATGTTAAAAATCAAGCTGTCATCTTTTAATATTTCTTCAGCAAAAAGTTGGAAAATTTTAAGCATCGAGCATAACACTCTTGAGCAAAGAATTTTAATTATTAAAATTTACTATAACTTCGTAAAATTTGAGCAGCTTTTTCTCACGCTTCTCCTAAGACCACTAAGCATAATTTAATCGCTAAATTCGAGGTGCATAGTATTGTTGCTGACAGAGTGTGATTTGTTTTACATCCGCGTCTGACTATGTAGTCTTAATCAGATGGTGGACAAACCACTATTGTATAATTTGGAACGTCATACATGCGTCCTAGATAGCCGAAGCCATAATTCTATGCAACAGAACCACCTAGTTGCAAATTTAATGATTCCAGGACAGGGCTGCAAACCATCACACCTTGCTAAAGAGTTGGAGACTTTTTAACTCCTGTCCAGAACACATGTCAAGCATGCTTACTGGACTGGATCATTCACTTAGGGTGTCATTAACAGCGAGATGATCCTGGCCACCATAAATTTCATAATCCCTTATGGGGCCGCAAAACCACAACCACCACGATGCTCCCATATAGGGGCCAACCTCAATGATCAGTCAGAGAACTATTAAATGTCTAAAGAGACAAATAATGAACTCTGCGGCTCACTGATCCCCGTGGAAATAAAGTGGAATTTCCAGTTGACCACCTGCCTGTCTTCAGGGGACTGGGCTTCCTTTTACCCCAGTTGCACTGAGTCTAGATAGTGGAATATTCTATAAAGACCATATTTATATGCCCCTGGGGGGTATTGTTGCTGACAATAAACCAAAACAATACGCTCGTAGTGATTGTAGCAAACATAAATTCTGTGCAGAACAGTATTGAGAATGGGGCTGGAGCAGCAAGTCGGGGCGACGTTCGCAATAGTTAGTCATCACTAGAGGTACTTTGCGTAACATCTTCATCCTCATCTTCACGCTTCTAAAATTCAACTCGTTCAAGAATTAAAGCCCACCGACTATTATTTACGCCGAATGTTTGGGAATTGGCTGTTTAAGAAACTATACGAAAACAACGCATTTTTCAACGGAATCATCTTTATTGATGAGGCTTATTTTTAATTAGGCGTTTATGTTAACAATTAACTTGTCGCATATGAGGATAACAAAATGCAAAAATAGTCTTTGAAAAGCCATTTTATCTAGTGACCGTATGGTCGAGTTTGTAGTTTGGCAAAAGGAAACGTCGTTACTATGTATTTTCTCCGCTGCCGAACAAATTTTTTGTGGCCGCAATTAGCTTATGTTGATAGCAGTAACCTTTAGTCTGAGCAAGAGGGCGCCACTACAGCCACCCAGTTATTACATATAAAATTTCCCGATCGCATAATTTTTTGATTTGGCAATGTCAATTTGCCGACTCGTGCTTGTGATTTAACGAAACACCGTCCTTAAGTGTAAAATCTACAAACGACAGGAGCTCTGAAAGATATAATTCGGCGCTGCAATGACAAAATAGGCGAAGTTTTGTTGGGAAATCTGCTTAAACATTTTGTGAAAAGGGTGAACGTCTGCCAACGTGCTACAGGTGAACAATTATTCGTCTTTATATTCCATTATCAATTCCCATATTTCTACTTAACATTGACATCAATAAAATTGAATTGATCAAAAAAAAGTGTAGGCTTCAGGCCAATTTACTTCATAAACTCAAATTTCCCCTACTACCTACTTCTCATTTTTCCATATCGTCACTGCGCATTTAGTGTTATCATTTTATACAAACTTTTGAATTTTTATAATTATTTATCTTTACGCAACAGGTTTGAACAAGTTTGTCACAGTTCTTAACTGATAAAACATTTAAATCTTTTAGTGGATTATTGCTATTTAAAGTTTTAAGTGACTGACAAATCCATCGCCGCGAAAATACTTGCAACACCTGTAGAAAACTATTACAAGGAATACTGATGAAGGAGATGTTAAAAATAAAAATTCTAAGGACATTGCCGGCTTATGTTGACTGAAACAAAAACAATCTATTGAAAACATATATTATATTATGACGCTAGAGATAAGAATTAAATACTGCCTTTACGAGGGATTACTGGGAAATGCTTACTATACTTTTTACTTGGCAAATTACGAAAATTTATACTTAATTATTTTATACTTTTGTGTGCATATTTTGCTTTTTTAATTTTCAAAGCTTTTTGTGATTGGTGCGCCCTGTCAGCTAACAATGAGAATTAATTTCTGACAAATACATCGGTTGAAGTTCTTTTATTATACATGGTTTTGGAACTCATTTCTGGGAATTGCAGGTGATAGTAGCCCCAAAATTAGGAATTTCTCCATCATTCATTTTATAAAGTTGCGTGCATTAAAAGTTTAATGGCCATAAGAATGTTTTTGCCAAAGTGGATTTTTATCAGTTTTTCTGGAATTTAAAACGGATTTAACTCGGTATATCATATGCAATATCTCTTTTCTGTCTGAAGCAAAGTTATAGATATTGTAAAGGTGAAAAAAAGCAGAACAAACCTATTCAAAAATGCATACAGTGCTTTCAAAGAATTCCCATTTTCCCTCTTTTTCTCATCTCCTTTCACCTTTTTTGCTCAATAACTGGAATATAAATCTTCAATGAAGCCTTTTTTTTTATATATTATATTTTGCATGCAAATAAAAATTCCCATTCATATTTTAGCTATTCTTACACAGACAATATGAGATTTTTATTCGTTTTCTATGCATGCAATCAAAATTTAGAACATTTTCAATAATTGTCTGTATACATTATCGTTGCAGTTGACGCTTGTGGCTCTGATGATTTTATTTTCTTCGTAGTTCTTTTATGTTCATGTTCTGGGTTCGTATTATCATTCAAAAGAGACATAATATTCAAGGGAATGTGTTCTTTAGCATGTCCACCATTTTCAGTGTCATCTTCCACTTCGGTGCTTTCATCTTCAAACTGCATAATTTTAAAACTTTATCAATAAATCACCACAAGCAATGAATATAATTTTTTACCTTTGAAACGTTGTTCCATTGGGATGGTCACCTGGTGGAACCTTTCTTCTTGTTCGTCCAAGAAAGGGAAACAGTATCTAGACTCGCAGGTTTAGGTGGATCGGTAATTGCAGCGCGTTGAACTGCGAGTGTCGCAGTTAAAGCGTTTTTCAATTTTATACTGTTCAATCTATAAAGGGAATTTATACATTCGTAACACTAGGATGCAGTATGTCCCATAAGGTCTACCCCCCGAGGGCACATTTATCGGTCTTTATAGAATACTCGAGTATCTAGATCTGTGCAACTGGGGGAAAAAGGGAGCCCAGTCCCCTGAAGACAGGCAGGGAGTCAACTGGAAACTCCACTTTATTTCCACGGGGATCAGTGACCCGCAGAGTTCATTATTTGTCTCTTTAGACTTATAATAGTTCTCTGGCTGATCATTGAGGTTGGCCCCTATATGGGGCCTTCAACTCTTTAGCAGGGTGTGATGGTTTGCAGACTTGCACTGAAATCATTAAAGTTGCAAATAGGTGGTTCTGTTGCATAAAATTATGGCTTCGGCTATCTAGGACGCATGTATGACGTTCCAAATTATACAATAGTGGTTTGTCCACCATCTGATTAAGACTACATAGTCAGGCGCGGATGTAAAACAAATCACACTCTGTGTGATTACTACATTATCAGGCTAGTATAAAAACTTTCGCACACTGTTCGGCGTAAAGTTTGCGCCACTTCAATCTGTGTCAACAAAATGACAATACGCTATTTTAAATTTCTCAGTAAACAAGTTTTTTCGATCATGTTTGCCTATTTTTGGAACGATATAACGTACGTAACAAAACTCATCCAATTTTGGGCACTTGTTATTTTCCGTTTTACAATGTAATTCACCCTGAACAAAAACGTTGTTTATTCCGCAGCCATTAAATTATTAATGCACCTAACTTGACAAAATGAATGATGCTACAATGGGGCTACAATTCTCAAAATTTTGTCCCAAATCAGTGAGCGGGAAACTGTTGTACTGTGTTATCTAATAATAAATTTTACATTTAACTGTCACTGTCAAAACATATCATTCCGGGCTATAAACAACGATCAATGTCGCTGTCATGATACAGACACCAGCTTATCCAGGATCTTAAAATGAAAGAAAAGAAAAAAAATGCAAATTCAAAAGCTAATTGTCTTGTAGACCATGACTTATTTACACTATTACTTCTACAGAATAAGTCCTGCAGGAGACTGAAACAGGAATATAGAGACTATTCTGCCTGTACCGATTATTAGTGAGGCTTTTCGGGAAGTATTGCAATGGCTATGATTTAGAACCGAATTGCAAGAGAAGCCGCTAATATGGTGCGGTGTGAGTTAATATACCACTCGGCGATCGCTATGCTCCCGAGGGGTTGGATTATCGTACACATATTCGTTAAGAGCACCGAAACCTTTAAAACCTAAAAACTTTTACACTCCGTTCGCTTAACCCCCCGAGGGCACATATATGGTCTTAATGGAGAGCTTCTATGTAGACCTGTGCAACTGGGGGAAAAGGGAGCCCAGTCCCCTGAAGTCAGCAGGGGTACAACTGGAAACTCCACTTTATTTCCACGGGAATCAGTAAGCCGCAGAGTTCGTTATTTGTCTCTTTAGATATTTAACTTTTCTCTGACTGATTATTGAGGTTGGCCCCTATATGGGAGTATCGTGGTGGTTGTGGTTTCGCGGCCCCATATCAGCCTATGGTTTTATGGTGGCCGGGTTCATTTCACCTTTAATAACACCTACCTGGTGAAATGTTTCCAGATCCAGTGAGCATGCTAGACATGTGTTCTGGACAGGAGTTGGATAGTCTCCAAGTCTTAAGTAAGGTGTGATGATTTGCAGCCCTGCTCTGGAATCATCGGAGTTACAACTAGAAAGTTCTGTTGCGTAGAATTATAGCTTCGGCTTCCTAGGACGAGCATGACGTTCCAAATTATGCAGTGGTTTGGTCCACCATATTATTAAGGCTTCATGGCCAGGCGCGGATGTATATCTAATCACACACTCCGTTCGCTATGCGCCTCAAGGGGTCGTGCTATTGTGGATATACCTAACAAGGATATCGAAAGCTCCAGAAACGTAAAGTATTTGATGAGTTATCTTTAAAGAGTTTTTAGAAAAGTGACAATGTGATTTAAATACAAGTTAATAAAATAGCATGTACCGTAACCTCTCTCCTGTTGCTTAGAATTTTGTACCTAACACTCCGATTAATTTTGGTGTGTCGTTTTTACCAGCCGACAAATGACAGATACATAGTTCTATAATGTGCAAGAGAATATAGATATAAGACTAAACGCCTTATATTCATAGGATGGTAAAGTCATCATTGGAGGTGATTGGTAACGTCATTGGTGGTGTAGTTACTTCATTTCATTGAAGCCACATGCAAACTAGACTACAATCCTAACAATTCAATTTGCCAGCGATATAGGAAACGATTAACTATTAGTTGAATTTCTCGGTTTTATAAAATGCTCAATATCCTTCCTCGTATAATAACTAACCGAACAAGTATTAAACACAACTACTATTGCAATAATAAAGAATAGCAGCTGTCTGAAGGTGTTACAGCAATATTTGTTATTGTTGTTGCCGTTGTTGTTGTTGACGTAGGTTATGGCGTAAAGAAAACAACCATATAGCTGGCATTCCAGCATGTTAAGCTCTATTTGCATTTATTTTAAGAGCATTTCATTTCTTACTTACCCAGAGAATTTTTGTATTCAATTTGCAAGGTTAAATACCCCAACAGCCTTAAGGAAATTTGCAATATTTATGTTTATTTATTTTATATTTTTATTTTGCACTTAAGTGACAAACACAATTAACATTAATGAACTTTTGTTTAACATTTTTGTTGTACTTTCTATTTTAAGAACAATTGTAATGATTAAAATCTGGAATTAAAATTTATTAAACATTTCTTTAAGTGGATAAAGAAAAAATATTTAAAAAATAATTAAAAACTTAATAAAGGATATTTCAACAAGAATTTTGTTTTCGAAAGCAAAATAAAACAAAAATTAAGATTAAGATAATTCGAATTTTGATTGTATTACGAAGAGAAAGGTTCGACAATTATGAATAAAAAAATGTCCACCACGTTCACACTGACAGATGTCAATTCTTTCATCAAAGCTTTTAATCACTTTTTGGCAAAATGGCGGACGTATTTCGTTAATCACATCACGGATTATGGAATTTAAGGCTGAAATCGATTTGAATGGCTCCGTATAGACTCTGTCCTTAACATAGCCCCAGAAAAAATAATCCAGTGGTGTTAAATCACACGATCTGGCTGGCGACTTAACTGCTGATTGTCGTGAAATTATACGATCGGCAAATTTGGTTTCCAATAAATTGATCGTTTTATTGGCTGTGTGACATGTGGCACAGTCCTGTTGAAACCATATATGAGTGATATCCACGTCGTTAATAATAGGCCAAAATTGAGTTGTTAGCATCTTGCGATAGCGTAATTCATAGCACGTTACCGAATTTCCAGCCTCAACTTCGGAAAATACGCACCATATAGTGACACGTTGATCATGCAAAGGCTTCTTATTCTTATATCGCTATAGGATTTTCAGAAGCCCAAATGCGGCAATTTTGTTAGTTGACATACCCTGTCAAGTTAAAAATTGGCTTCGTCTGAAAAAATTAGATTTTCCGAAAAACCAGCCGGTTGATCTTGAATGAATTGATCGAATCTACACGGTGATGTGAATGGTTGTTGGCTTCAATTCCTGCACCAGTTGAACCGTATAAGACTTCGCAGTCAAATCCTTTGGATTGTTGAGAACGTCGACAAATTGACAAATTTGGTCTTGCTTCAACATTAAGGCTCATGGCTGCGATGTTTTCAGTTGAACAGCCCGGTCGAACAAACGTTGGTATGTGCACATTTTGTTTCGAGCCTGTTAACTCGAATTCAACGACCAAATTTTTAATAACGGTCTCAGAAGGACGATAATATTACGAATTTTACGAAATGTAACTTTAACAGAACCACTATTTTTATAGTATATTTTAATTATTTTAGTGCTACTTTCGTGCGAAATGGAATTGCTTCTACTACGAATACGTCAAAACACTAAATGTCAAAACGATCATGTTGTTGGTGTTGCCACAATTGGAAAACCAAATTACTTGTTGAAAAACACGATAGTTGATATCACTATAAGATGTTATTTATTTTTAGATCCAGTGTAAATAGATTCTAATTGTTTTAAAAATTGTATTTTTTAAATGTTAAAAAGATTTACGGCTGTATGCATAAAAAACGCTTACTTGAGCTTTAAAGTACACGTTAGTTAACAAACAGTTTAAGGCTAACAGACGTTTGTTAAAAAATGATATTCATAAACAGTACTTTAGCTAATGTATGCTTTAGTAAAATTAGTGTTTTGATTCTGGCAATGCCACTATTTTCAGTTGTCACGTTGTAGTTAACGATGTATAAAAATGAATATTATTTATCCGGGTATTTAGATCCATAAAAAATATTTTTATTGTTTTTAATTTTTTTCAGCAAAATCAACATATTTTTGTTTTTTTTATTAATCTTTTTAATAAAAAGCAAAGCACCCAAAAAAGGTTAATTTGCAAGGCTTACGAAGAACTTACAAAGAATTTGTTCATATTAAAAAAATAATTATTCGGATAACGAGCTTTGTTTTGATTATATGTACATCAATAAAACTTTTGTTTAAAATAATTAATTATAATTATATTTTTGTAAAATATAAAATAAAGATGTAAAAATGTTTTATATTGAAGGGCATGTTATGTTTTAGTTTTTATTATTATTTGTATACTACAATTTGTTTAAATAAATATTTTTAAACATTTTTGGAATAACAAAGTATAATTGTCAATTGAGCCGTTTACATTAAAAGTGGCATAAGTCACAACTGAACAGTTTTTTTTTTCATTTTTAATAAATTTGAAATTAAGAAGTATTGAGATTTGCTTGAGAGGAGTTTTGATAATTAACGGTGCAACAAAAGTGCTTATTTCGAAAGTGGCGTTAGTCGCTGTACTTAGGAAATTAATTACGGAGCTTAGTGTGAAAATAATGGAAACATGTAATAAGTGTGTGTGAAGTATTGTTGTGATTATTGGACTTATTTTTATTAGTTATCTAATATACTACACATATTTACCATTATTTTATTTTTAGGAGGTTGTTTCGTGTTGTATAAAATATCTAAGAATGTCACAACTCAAAAGCATATTACTGCACATAGTGACTTATGTAAAGGACAAAATAGTAATAGTAGTAATAGCCCCCTGTCGAAAATATCCTTCACAGTACACAACATGGAGAAAAAAGATTTTATTTCAACTCAATCATTAGAAAAACCCGTTTCAGAAAGAAAACTAATACAGACTAGTTGAAATGGCTAAAAATTAAAATGTTTTATAAACTAATTTTAAATAAAAAGATGACTAAACAAAGTAACTTATGCCACTTTAAAAAAAACGGCTCAGTTTATTGGAAACACAATTTGTTTGGTTTTTGAACTTTCAATAATAAAATTAAACTGTCAATTGTAGGTTTAACGTAGGTTTTTCCTACTTTAAAGTTAACAAAGGTATTTTAAGGTAAAAGTGTTTTATGAATACAACTTTAGGAAATTGTGCTTAACAACGGCAGTTAAACCTACTTTAAGTTTTTATGCATACAGCCGTTAGAGTCGTACAAATATATTAAAAGGTGGTATTTGCAGAATTGTTTACTTTCACATGTTTGCTTTACCAATGACTCTGATTATGGACCCATTGTGTTTAAAACTAATTCTAAAGTGAAATCGTTTATTAAGAATATTTGTATTAAAAATATTGTAAGGTATATTTTTAAGCAAATAAACTTAGATTAGATTAGTTGTATGTTATGTTAACATTTTGTATCTTCAAAAACAAATTTCATTTTATGGTGAAGTTTCTTTACTTAAAGAGAGCTTTGGTTTTAATTATTAATTTGCAAAGTAGCCGTGCATTGAACGAAAAGAAATTATCATAGTTAATTGTAATACATGTATTTTGTTTGTTTTATTCATTAACTTTTAACCGCATAATAGGTCGAAACGGACAGTTGTTTACAGAAGAAGAGAAATAAATGGGACTATTCGTTGGTTATTGCTAATTTGTTTCGGAGCAAAGTCTTTAGTTTATTTAAAATTTTTTAGAAGTTTCCCCTAGACCAGTGGCGGTGGCGGACCAATAAATTAAAAAAGATCTTGCGGTGGGCCATTAAATTAAAAAAAACATAGAGGGTCATTCATTAAAAAATTATGGGGTTGCTGTTCAATTAAAAGCTCGATTTAAGCTATATATTTATTAGTTATATTACCTAATATTTTAAAACAACATAAAAATTGTATAAGATGTATGGGAAGCATGGATCTGTTTCTGGCTTGACATAATTTCCTCAAAATCTGGTTCCAGCTGGGAGGATGCGACTTTTAATAAATTAAATAGACTCTCGTCTGACAATCGGTTTCTTATTGAATTTTTTCTGCATTTCGTCACTGAAAAGGCCTGTTCACATAAATATGAGGAAGCAAAAATTGTCATAAGTTTCTGCGCATGATTAATTAGCTTTGGAAATTCATCTTTTGGTAAGGATTTATAGAAATTAAGCTTGTCTGCATTTAAAAGTAGCTGTTTTTAATTATTATTACGTTGCAATTTTATAATTTCCAATTGTAGATCAGATGGAACTTTGTCAGGATTAACATTAAAAGGCATTGAAAAAATATCTAAACATGGTTGGATTTTTTTAAAGTCAGCAAATCTGGCCTCAAATTCTGAATACAGTTTTAATAAAGATTGTGAAAAGACTTTAAACTTCTCTTCACTCACAGCCCTTAAAGAATTAAGTCTTGGAAAATGAGTCAAATCATTTTTTCCCAAACATTTAGAAAATATATACAATTGAGTTTTAAAAGACCTCAAACTGCCTCAAGTTTCATCTAAAGGGTGTTTTTTTAAGCCCGATAGAACTTGAAATTGTAAAAAATAACACAAAAAATTAAATTGTAATCAAAATTTCTTTTTTCTTCGAAGGATCAATACGTGACATTAACATTTGAAAATGATTTCGGGCATATGGGCACCGCGGCTGTTCTTGACGAAGCGCATTCTGGACGTCCAATTTTGGGCCACTTTTTCGAGCACTGCTGGGCGTATGTCACGAATAACACGAACAATGCTGTCCTCCAAGGCGTCAATTGTTGCTGGTTTATCAGCATAAACCAGTGACTTCACGTAGCCCCACAGGAAATAGTCGAGTGGTGTCAAATCGCACGACCTTGGAGGCCAATTGACAGGTCCATTTCTCGAAATCAACTTATCGCCAAATTTTGATTTCAATAAGTCGATGGTTGCGTTCGCTGTATGGCACGTAGCGCAATCCTGTTGAAACCACATCTCGTCCGGATCAATGTCATCCATATTTTCAAACAAAAAATCATTGATCATGGTGCGGTAACGATCTCCATTGACCGTAACGCGAGCTCCGGCCTCATTTTTGAAGAAATAAGATCCGATGATGCCATCAGCGTGAAAACCGCACCAAACGGTGCATTTTTCTGGATGTAATGGAGTCTGTAGGGTCTGTTGTGGATTGGTCTCACTCCATATGCGGCAATTTTGCTTATTAACAAACCCGTTAAGCCAAAAATGCGCCTCATCGGTGAACACAATTTTGCGATAAAACAACGGGTCAGTTGCCAACTGCTCTAGAGCCCAATCGGCGAAAGAACGACGCATACAATGGTCTCGTGGCTTCAATTCCTGCACCAGCTGGATCTTATACGGGTGTAGGCCGAGATCTTTGCGCAAAATTTTCCACGTAGTGGACGGACAGAGCCCCAATTCCTGCGACCGACGACGAATTGATAAATTTGGATCTTCTTCCACACTTTCGTTTACAGCGGCGATATTCTCTTCAGTACGCACATTCCTTCGACGTGTTGGTGTTATTGCATCCTCTAGAGAGTATGTGGTACGAAATCTATCGACAGTTCGACGAATGGCTTGTTCAGATGCACGATTATGTACGCCATAAAAATGACGAAGTCGTCTATAAGTTGCGCGAATCGTTGACTGATTTTCAAAGTAAATTTGGATAATTTCGTAGCGTTGTTCAAGCGAGAGTCTATTAATGATGATTTGTCAGAGTATACTGAAACAAATAAAAAAAAATGTTTCATCAAAATTTCATTTTTTGTGTTACTTTTTAAAATTTAAAGTTCTATCTAGCTTAAAAACACCTTTTATAAATTGATTTCTTCCCTGTAACTTCTTGCTCAGTTTATTATAGTGCTCGAGTAAATCCGTGAAAAAAGTCAACTGAATGCACCAATGCAATTCTTATCCTCCAATATTTCCCACTCATCCCAAATTTTAGTTTTGGTTTTTAGAAAAACTTTAATTTCTTCGAGAAGACTCCAAACTCTCGAGAAGGCATGCCAACAACTCAGTCACCTGATCTTTGTGTAATAAAGTACATCTGAAAATTCTGCATCAACTTCCGATAAAAACTCTTGAAATTGTCGATGTAACAAACCACGGGCTTGAATGGTATTAATTAATTTTAAAATAATAAATATTAAGTACGTGGTTAATATTGAAGGCAGCCTTGCAAAGAACATCTTGGTGGATTATACAATGTAAAAAATTGTTTCGCTTTCAGGATTCTGACTTTTATAAACTTCTGCAAGCCCCATATTTTTTCCCACCATGTTAGGTGCTCCATCAGTTGTTAAATTAATTAATTTGGAAATTAGGGCATTAAGAGATTCCGTCCCCTCTCTAAATTCATCATAAATTATTTTTCCTGTCGTCTTTCCTTTCAAAGATCTCAAACAAGCAAGTTCTTTGGTTATTACAAAGTTTTCATCGACTCCTCTGATAAAAATTAGAAGTAGGGCTTTATCACTCCTGTCAACACTCTCGTCCACAGTGACTGAAAAATACTTAAACTTTTTAAGACGTCCATCGAGTTGATTGGTTAAATTAGAAGAAATCGCTTCAATTCTTTTTGTGGCCGTTTTACGTGACAGCCCTATAGATTCAAATTCTCCTTCAGAAAACGGTTTGTTACTTTTTGCTATTTTATAGGCAACAATGTGACCAGCTAACGTGGAGGATCGCTGGACACTTCTTTGATTTTTAAAAAACATTTGCTGACTAGATATTTTTCTTTTCAATTCCTCTAAATGAACTTTCTTGTCTTCATCTGTCATTTTATAGTACTTCGACCCAAGATTTTTTGAATTAAAGTGCATAGCGAGATTATAATCTTTTAGTACAACGACCGGTTCTTGGCAGATAATAGGACAATAAGGTTTTTGGTTATATTCCATAAAGAAGTACTTCCATGTTCACTCTTTTTGAAATACTCGACATTTCGAATCAATTTTTCTCTCTCTATTTTCGATTAACATTTATGGGGGTATTTACAATACACTTTATTATTTTAATTACACAAATAAAACTGTACGTTGGCAACTTTATAATTTTACTTCACAATTTATTCTTTACGTCACGAGATTTACACTTTTACTGATTGCTTATTAATCCATCGCTGGCCCTTTTATATTTGTTGCGCATGTTGTCTCGAATATTCAAGAATCTTCTAGATCTCACATATAATAGTTGTTGTTATGTTGTACGTTCAGTTTTATATATTAGTTGTTAATGTTTTGTGATGTTTATGTTTCTTCTTGGAATATTGCATCAGAAAGTTGTTGTTCTCTTGTGTGTACAATATTTCCCAGAAAACTACGCAGTTTGTGCACAATACAATATAAAAACATCGCATTTTTTTGCGAAAATTGTCAATTTATATCTTTTTTAAAACATAATGTAAATTTATTTTTTGGGCATAATTTTTTAATAGGTGATTAATTTTTTTAAAAAACTTTCGGCGGGCCGGAAGTGGCCCGTGGGCCGTAGTTCGCCGATCACTTCCCTAGACCTAAGTAAGCGTTAGTTAAATGGTACTGAACTTAAGTTATTTTATCCATTTAACTCGAATGTTTTGAACAATTTGCCAAAAAAAGCAAATAAATAATGTTTTTACTCTAATCGGCGTCACTTGGTCTGCCGTTTAAAACTTTTTCCCTAGAAGAAGGCAATTTAACTGCTTCGATACAGAAAATATTTGTTAAGAAAAACAGAAATATTATAGAGCTCGCAACAGCTTGCTTTTACTATTTAGCGGAAAAATTCATTTTTTAAATCCTTCACGTAGAAAGTATACAAGTTTGTCATTCCGTTTATATTCTCTAAAAGATTCATTCAGTTTTATTGAAACAGTGTAAAGTAGAAATATGGAAATTAGTAATGGAAAATGATGTCGGACAAAAGTTTTCCATTATCACGTCGTTGCAAAAGAGCTCTGTGTATCTCGTTAATGCAAAACCGAATTTCATCTTTCAGAGCGGCAGTTGTTTAAAGGTTCCTTATGTCTTTTAAACGACCCCAGAGAACATAATCCAGTGGCGTTAAATCGTAAGAGCGCGACAACCAATTGACATCACCCAAACGAAAAATTATGCGGCTGGGATATTTCTAATACAATAACTGGCTGTGTAGCTGATGACACCGTCTTGAAACCAAAGGTCGGTGATGACAACATTAGCCAATAGTGGCCACAAAAATTACCTATCATTGTTCAGTAGCGCCGAAAATTCGTGATGACGGAGTTTCCTTGCTAATTGTCGAAAAAAATACAAACCATAAGTAAGTTTCTTTGGATATAATAGCTTTTCGGAGACTGCTTCTGAATTTTGTGGGCCCCATTAGCCACAATTTCGGTTGTTTACATAATCGATTAATTTTCCTTTAGTTTTTCAAATAGCCAATTTACAAAAAATTCGACGCAAAGCATGATCGGTCGGCTTTAATTCTTGAATGAGTTGAATTGTATAAGCGTGAACATAAAGATTTTTATGCAAAATGTTGCACAAAGTCCCTCTAGTAAATCCCAATTGTTGTGAATGTCGATAGGTTGATGTTGCAGACTCATTCTCAACACTTTACTGAATATGTTTGCATCACTATGGTAGGTACGAGCGCATTGTTTTGTTCTCTTGTCAGCAATATTATCTTGAGACTCGCGTTAAACGGTCTCAGAAAGAGCTTGAGAAAAAGCTGCTCAATACTGAAACTTGCTGTCTTGCTATCCTGAAAAAAATCATGGTTTCACTAGCTTATCGAATAATCACAAATACTTTTTATATCGCCAAATAAACACAATTTCACCAAAAAATCGTGATAATCAGGAAACCAAGAAAAACGAAATAATTCAAACACCACTTGAAAATGGAATTGCCAGCAAAATCAATATGTATATAAATTCTATAAATTTTGTTAACGCACAATAAATCACAAAGAGCCACAACACAAAATTCAAAAATATTCTGAAGAGGCAAAATATAATATTGAAAAACACGGTTTTTATTTTATAATCAAATTAAATTCCAAACGAAATGTTTTTGTTCTTGTAGATTTTGTAAATTGCAAAATTTTTAGATTGAAAAGTAAACTACAATAACAACAAATAAAAACGAAGTTATGTTTCATGCCTATTAAGGACCACAAGGTCTTGCATTAAGTGTACCCGTACTTTTCAGCAGCTTTGCGTCTAATTGAGAATACTTTTTTGTCTGTTCTCATTTTGTTATTATTTTTGAAAACTCTTTCTTAAAACAAAGTGACGACGTCAAGTTTCTAGGTTTTACTTTAATCCGTAAATTAGCCAAATTATGTTTCTTCTTCTATTTGATAATGCAAAATTTTAAACCTGAAATTCAGGCAGAATTTTTATAGTCGATTTAATATTCGATACGTTACTTCGGGTATGTGCATTAAATAAAACTATTTAAATATTTTTTATTCAAAACTTTAAGTTTAAAAATCCACTAATAAAACTAATGGAAAAATCAAAAACATTATTTTAATCACTTTTTGTAGAAGTATGATATAAGAAATTGAAAATCAAAAATTCGAATAAAGCAGTGATATTTTCGAATGAGAGATGTTGCCTTTGCAAATGACACCAAGAAAATTTAAGGTAACAGTTTTCGCCGGCTTTTACTTAATTAAAATTAATTCGCTTTTCTCTAATTTCTCAGAAAAGAAAATATCTCTAGTAACAACATGAGCTTATGGAGAAGAACTCTAATCAGTTTACTTCCTTTATAAAATTTCAAGATACAATAGATACGTCTAATATCTCCTCGCCGCTATTTTGTGGCCATTTTTTATATACAAATCCATGACTAGTGTAGAAATGTCATTTGTTACAAAACTTTTTTTTTTCCTTTTGCATCAACATTCATTTGATCCCAGGCTTAAGGTCGCACCTTCTTACAAATGTCTTTTAAGAATTGTCTGCAAGTATATTGTTGCGCATAAGTATGTAAGTTGAATGTTTGTTATAAACTTTGGTATTGTTGTAATAGGCGTTGATGTCGTCAACATTTCACTTTTACAATCACCTTCAGTTTTCGAAACCACTTTTAACTTCTTTTTCTTTATTTATTTTTAATTTTATTTTTAACAATGAAAAGTTCTTGAGATCTGATACATGTTACATATTTAAATGTGTATGTTTTGTTGTTATTACTGTTGATGTAAATATATATATATATATATATATATATATATATATATATATATATATATGTAACTGTAAACTTTTATTATTGTTGTAACTGCAGAATAAATGAGGCTGTTATCTTGTTGTTTTGCAACTAGAATTATTTCAGTTGTTGTTATTATCGTTAAAAGAAGTAAAGGATGTTGTAAGTATAGTTGTAACATTGTAATTTTCTATTCTTTTCTCTTAATTTTCTAACGACATATCAGGTAACTGTTTGTTACAACTGCTAGTTCTATTCGAGCAGTAATAAAAACTTAATTTCAATGTCATTATAATTATGTACTTTGCACAGTGGGATATAAGAAATAAATACATATATAAATAAGTAATCTATAATTATTCCGAATCATTATCAATATAAGCATCAATTTTATTCGTGCTTGATTCCTTTTCAAATAAATATTAAGTGATATTCTCACAAAATATTTATTACAAAACAATTTTCATTAAAAAAGAACATTTTATGATATTCTCATAAAACATTCTTTCAAATAAAAATATTTGAAATGTTTTGCAATGGGGGAGAGCACATTCATATTGCAATTTCACTTTCGCTCACAAAGCTCATCAGTGAATTTTACCCCAATAAAATAAAGAAAGAATGTTTTATGAGAATATCATAAAATGTTCTTTTTTAATGAAAATTGTTTTGTTTTGTTGAGTAATAGTTGCTTCGGCGTCCAGAATTTGTGTTCCAATTATGCTTTGTATCTTGTCAAAAGGTAGATTATGCCGCAGCCCTTTCTCCATTAGTTTTATCTCATTGTCATTGAATCGTATGTCTATTAGGTTAGGTTTTTGTCGCGTGAGTAAAATTCTACTTTGGTGTGATTTTCGGTCTGTTTTGTTAGTTTCGTAAATTTTCGTTCTATCACGTAAATTGTGTAAAAATGGTGGAAATATATGGCACAAACTGTGAGGTGGCGTACACTCTACCTATATGATTAGACACGATCTTAATAAAAGAACTACCTAAACCCGAACACTGACTCACTAGTACAGTTAAGAACATGGTTTGAAAATAATGCCTACACATAGAAAGCGCTTGCCGTTCATACCGAACAAACAGCCAGCGAAGACGGAAAGGAATGACAGTAAACAGAAAATACATATATCGGGTTTTTCAATTAAGGAAAAACCAACAACGTGATAGTTTTGACATTTAGTTTTTTAACATATTCGTAGTAAATGTATTGGCAATTATTACAATGAATTCAATTTCACACGAAAATCGCATTAAAATAATTAAAATCAACTATGAAAATGGTGGTTCTGTTAAAGTTACATTTCGTAAAATTGGTGATATTTTTGATTATGTTAATCGTCCTTTTGAGACCGCAACTGGTCGTCAAATTCGAGTTTACAGGCTCGATATGAAATGTGCAAACATTAACGCGTATTCGGCCGGATCGTTCAACTGAAAACATCACAGTCGTGAGCCACAGTGTTGAAGCAGATCAAAATTTGTTAATTCCTCGACGTTTTCACAATTGGGGTTATCCAAAACCACCACATGGCGAATTTTGCATAAGGATTGGACTTTGAAGCTTTACAAGGTTCAACTGGTGCAGGAATTAAAGCCGACCGATTGCTCATATCGCTGTAAATTCACTCAAATCATTCAGGAACAACCGGCTGGTTTTTCTGAAACAATCATTTTCACTTGTCAGCAAAATTGCCGCATTTGGGCTTCTGAAAATCCTAGAGCGATCATTGAAAAGCCTTTGCCTGGTCAACGGGTCACTGTATGGTGCGTTATGTAGTCTGGCTTCGTGATTGGGCCGTTTTTTTCGAAGATGAGGCTGGAAATGGGGTAACGGTCAATGGATTACGCTATCGCTAGATGTTAACAACTCAATTTCGGACTATTGATGACGTGGATATATAGTGTGATTCGTTTTACATCCGCACCTGGCTATGTAGCTTTATCAGATGGTGTACAAACCACAATTGTATAATTTGGAACGTCATACAGGCGTCCTAGGAAGCCGAAGACATAATTCTAAGCAACAGAACCACCTAGTTGCAACTTCAATGATTCCAGGGCAGGGCTGCAAACCATCACACCTTGCTAACGATTTTGAGATTTTTAACTCCTGTTCAGAACACATGTCTAGCATGCTTACTGGACTGGATCATTCACTTTGCGTGTCATTATCAGTGAGATGATCCTGGCCATCATAATAACCATTATACTGTTATGGGGCCGCGAAACCACAACCACCACGTTACTCCCATATAGGGGCCAACCTCAATGATCAGTCAGAGAACTATTAAATGTCTAAAGAGACAAATAATGAACTCTGCGGCTCACTGATCCCCGTGGAAATAAGCGGAGCTTCCAGTTGACTCCCTGTCTGTCTTCAGGGGACTGGACTCCCTTTTTCCCCCAGTTGCACAGATCTAGGTAGCTATTACGTACTATAAAGACCATAAATGTGCCCCCAGGGGGGGGGGTGGGTTGATGATGTGGATAACACTCTAATGTGGTTTCAGCAGGATGGTGCCGCAATGTACACAGCCAATGAAACAATCAATTTATTGCAAACCAAATTTCCCGCCATTGTGCAAAAAAAGATTAAAAACTTTGATGAAAGGATCGACATCTGCCAGCGTGGTTATGGTGGACATTTGCCAGATATTATTTTTCATTCATATTTCGTAATACAATAAAAATTTGAATCATCTCAATTAAAATTTTTTGTTTTAGAAAACCATCTTCTTGTTAAAAACCCTTTATAACATAAATGCACATAAAACGCATATTAAAAAAAAAAACTAATGTTAAACTAAAAATGTTAATTTACAGTAAATAAAAACGAGTTCCACATTTTTCAAAATACATATTGTGCTTGACACAGGGTGGACAAAGAATCTATTCGAGTTCGATAAATCAAGTTCTAATGACCGCTGTTTATAACAACCGTTCGTAAATGTTGCAACACTTTTAATTGTCATCATATCTTGTTGATTACTACTTTTTGATTTATGTTTATTATCTAAAAATTTAATAAAACTAAATCTTAATTTTGATTTAATAAAAGTAATATGTGAAATTAGCTGAGCAAGCTATTTTTACCAATGAAATATATTTTAATTTCAAGGTAATTAAAATATATAGAAACAAAATTAAATATTGAAGTTTAAACATTTTGCCTGCTAAATTTATACTGAAGCTATGATTGCATTTGCGAATTGGTAAGTTTTTGGTCTAAAAGCTCAACAAATTCATACTTGAATTTTAAATTCATACTTGAATTTGTAGATGAAAAATATTCACTTAAAATGCACTTGTGTATTCAAGTAGCTTTAGAAACAGGCGATATTGAAAGAAATGTTTGTTAAAAAATATGAACAATTAGAATTTCCAGGATAACCACTTAACACTTGTATTTATTAATGAAATTCCAACACTCACTGTGTAAAAGATATATACTTTGTGATGTTGTTGAACTAAACTTTATGGTTGAACTACAAAAACATTTGTGTCGGATACTATAAAATATTTAAGGTTAAGTTATGAGCCATAAGAATATAAATTAGTTAAAAGAAATAATGTTTCACCTATAGTTTACACATGAAAGTGAAAGTGTAGGTATTCACATTTTAATTTTGTTACTTTCAGCTTATTAAGTATTCTGTTCAAAAAGTTTTAGCTTAAAAATAATTAATTGAATTAAATTGGTTTTTCTGCTATAGGAGAAAAATCAAAAATTTGATTTTAAATAAAAATTTTATAATTTTAACTCCATTGTGCTACTCAACGTTATTTTCCTTGTGTTGAAAACACATGTATCCTACTCTCTTCTTTTGCTCATTTCTTCGTCTCTCCTTCATACATTTGTCAGCGTAGGTGTTTGTTTTAATTTGTGTCTACTTGAATTGTATTATTTCCATCGTATTCCTGTATTGTGTTATGCAGAGCCTTTAGCTGCATTTTACCTTTCTTCACCTGCTTCAAGGATATTTTCAACTGCTGTAATTCTGTAATTTTTTATTTATTTATTTTATTATTTTTCATTTCTTTTTTTTTAATTTTAAGTGAAGATGTATGTTATGCCTACAGTAGTTTACAAACACCATAATAACATGTTCAAGATAATATATTTTGAATGCCTTTTTGGGTGTTTTGAGTTAACAGCATATGACATATATATGTCATGTCAGCCAGCCAGCAATTTTCAATAAAATTGCAATAAAATTATTATAATTTTTATTTGCATAATTAATTAATCATGCGTGTAAATGAAACTTTTTATATGGTTTTGAAGCAAAGTAGAATTTAATTACTCATACGTCTGAATGTCTAAAGTAAATGCACAACATTCTCGCACAAATGTGTCCAAGGTTAATTGCCAAACTTTTAGAAGCAATTTAAGAATGTCAATGACATTTAAAGAAATAAACAAAACAGAAATAACAAATTTTTTTTTTATTTATTGAATGTTTCCCTAAGGAATTAACAATAATTATTCAAAGCTTAACCTAAACAAAAAAAAAAAAACAAAGTTGTTACTGCCACTGCGGTAGACAACTAAAACATGCTTTGTTTACATTCACCTCAGTAGGTCAGCGGTTTGCAGTCTCTTTAGGCGTCTGTGACCCTCAAATAAAAGTAAGTCTCTGGCAAGACGATTAGGATGACTTCCAAGCTTTCTCAAATAGTTGGTAGCTGCCTTCGTAATTTCCTCCCTCACGAATGGTATGTTAAGATCCCTATGGATGTTGTTGTTCTTGATGTACCACGGTGCACCTGTTATTATCCTGAGAAGTTTAGACTGCTTTCTCTGGAGCTTCTCTACGTTCGATGGTGATGATGTTCCCCATAACTGCACGCTATACATCCAAATAGGTTTTAGTACCACCTTGTACAAAAGTATCTTAAGGCCTTAGTCGATAGGTGACTTACTGCCAATAAGCCAGTGAAGTTGTGCAGATCTGAGTTTCAGATGGGTTATTTTATCTGCTATATGATAGGAGACGTAAGGAGACGGTCCAAGTGTAAGCCTAAATATCTTACATTATTATGTTCCGGCACTCTTACACCTTTAATCAGGATGGGTGGGCAATTTTCCCTTCTCAGTGTGAACGTTATATGGACGCACTGAGAAGCATTAACGACTATTTTCCATTTTTGTAGCCAAATTTCAAGCTCATTGACGTGGGCTTGCAGCCTTTGGGATGCAACTGTCGACTCTTTGTGGATACTCAAAAATGCCGTGTCGTCGGCGAAGGCAGACGTGTGAGTCACTTCACTTATAGGCATGTCAGCTGTGAACAGTAAGTGAAGAAATAACAAATGAGCGAGTAAAAATATTTAATAATGTAAAAAAAAATGTTTAAAAATTCTTTTGGGGGCTTTGTTCAAGTTTTGTCCTTTTATTTGCAAAGTTGAAACATCAACTTGATGTCAACTTTTCTTTCAAGCTGTGGAGCAATTAATGATCAACTAAGTGTATGACTATCATAACTAATATGTATTTTCTTACACAGCACTATCTTGGTTTTATTTATCATTTATATAACTAATGGGCTAGACAATTTTTTGTTGTACAATGTACAACTAATATTGTTTGCATATTTTCTCAATTGCTACTTCAATCCTAAAAATTTTCAATAAAAATAATGATAATAATGTTAAAAAGCACCGAACTTTAAGATATGCCACTAATGTGGATCAATAAAATAATTCCTGGATTACGTTTTTTATACAGTATATTATATTACCCTTTCTCATAATGACGAACTTACCATCTTAAGAAATTTTTAAATACTTCTACACTGAAAAAATTTGTATATATAGCACTTAATATGCACCGGGCCCAAATCCCGTTGATTAAGCGTTTTATTTAATTCCAACAATTTTTAACAGTATTCTGTTAACTGCAAAATTAGCTATGTTAAAAAAAAACGTAATTTTCTATTTTAACTACACTACACACACATTTAATTTTTGATTTTAATATGTAGTGTGTATATGTGTATAATGTTACGCACTGGTGTATAAAAATATTTTTTTATTTTCTGTATGACAAACACAAAAAATATCATCATTCATAGGAGTAGAATTGTATTCTTTTCAAACTGAATATATGGTCGATATAAATTGCTTAACTTTTTTGTTTCTGTTTTTTTATTTATTTCATATTTCAAGATAAATTGTTACGTAAACTATTGACGTAAAAGATTTGGGTTGAAAAGTATCGTTATGAACGTAAATACAAAAAGCCAATTAAAGTTGTTGTATAAACAATTCGCAGAACTATTTTTCTTTTCATGGCCATGGAAGACAGTTTTCTTAGAAAGAATAACAGCATGTGAAGTGGTATTTGATGGAATCACTACTGGAGTTAAAAGCTGTTGTTCAACAATTGGATAAACTATTTGTTGTTGTGGATGTTGTTGTTGTTGTGGCAAAACAGCAGCAGGTCTGAAATTCGAAGCCACATGTGAAGAATTATGTGGAAAATTCATTAAATTGGTTTGATTTTTCCCATGTTTTATTGTAGATGATACAAAAGGTGAGGAAACGGCTGGTGATGGTAATATTGCTATTGGCATTATATTAGCTGGTATAAATTTTGAAGTATTAATTAATGAATTATTTTTCTGCTGCTGCTGGGCAATTATTGCCATTGAACTAGCATTGACATGTGGTGGACATATTAATTGTTCAGTTTCAAAGTATTTTTTCGAGTTCCATAAATCATGTTCTCTGGTTCGCTGTTTATAACAACCGTTCATAAATGTTGCAATACGCTCAACTGTGATCATAGATGCAGCACTACTATTGCTTGATTTATGATTATTATCTACAAAAATATTAAAATTAAATCTTAACTTTTATTTACTAAAGTTACTTGACAAACCTATGTTTACTAAGCAAATACAATTGAATTTTAACGCAATTAGAATAAGTAATAGCAAAATAAAATATTGAAGTTTACACATTTTCGTTGCTAAAATTAGACTGAAGCTAAGTTTGTATTCCAAAAGCTGTACAAATTCATACTTAATATTCTTTAGCAGATGAAAAATATTTACTTAAAATGCACTTGTGTATTCAAGTTGCTTTAAAATACAGGCGATATTCAAATAAAAGCCTGTTAAAAATATGAACAATTACAATTTCCAGGGTAACCACTTAAAACTTGTATAATTGCTAGCGCTTATTAATGAAATGCCAAAATCCACTTTGTAAAAAAACGTATAATTAATGGTGGTACTGTACTTAAGTTTTATAAGTTAAGTTTACTATAAAATTTTTAACGGCAACTCGCTGGAAAGATAACATAAATAGTCTTTAACCAACAACTTAAATGTAAAAGTGAAAGTCTGAAATTTACCATTTCACTAATGCTTTCACATTTATTTCTGTTTTTCTCACCTTAATAAATATTCTGTTTAAAATTTTTTAGGTACTTTTTCGGTTTAACAAATTACGCAGGATATTAGTGATGCCAAATTTAGGAGAAAATTAGGTCAAGTCATATGGATTACCCCCTGAATTAATGAGGGGTAGAAAAGAAGCAAACAAGTATTTTCTTAGAAGCGGTGAGTGAAAAGAAAATAGAAAATAGTTTAGCTTTAAGTCACTTTATCTTTATAGCAAATAGTAAATGTAGTGTATGGTGTGGCAAATTAATGATTTAAGTACTTCAAATGGGGCCATATAACCATAGAGAGTACTACACCCGTACAACGTTAATGATTATTAGACATTTCGTGTTGCTTGATAATATAACACTGAGTGGGTGGTAAACAGCATCTAAAACTAAGTATAACCAATGCGAACGATAATAACCAAGTAGTGTGAGGGAGGAAAATTTGAAAAAAAACTCTGAATATAGAATTAAATAGTACGTCTAAATGCTTAGAGATTAAGCCCGATGAAGCTGAAAATGCATTATAAAAAAATCTTTGTTATAATTTTAATGTTTGTAAATACATATATTATAATAATGGTGTGCATTTTTACAATAAAGAACATTTAAATCTATTAATATGAAATTAAATATGTATCATAAGATCAATATTCTTAAGTTATTTTGCTTGCTATGTAATATAGAATAAATGCTATTGATATTTGATATAGTATTGATAGTTTTATTACTTAATGCTTAAATTTACTTTTATAAATTTGTATTTTATAATGACATACCAATCATTGATTTTTAGTTTTATTATATGCACTTATAGAAGTATGATTAACAACCCGAAATATTCGTTTACACAAAAACTCTAGACCATCAGAAAATCGAAAATTGCCTTTACCAGAATTGTCCAAAAAAGTTTTAATTTCAGTTAAACAATAAAACACTACGTTTAAACATGGATTTTTTAGGGCTTGAGTTCAATCCCTGCTTACAGCAATATATATACATAAATAATAATTTTAGTTTAAAAATTTAAAACAATGTATATATATTGCTGTAAGCAGGGATTGAACTCAAGCCCTAAAAAATCCATGTTTTAACGTTACAGTGTTAGCCGAAATGCCATTGTAGTTGTAAAAAATTACTTAACAGCTTCGTATTAAAATTTATAAATATAAAATAAAGTTCATTTACCAATTTCTAAAAACAATTTTGTTTCGCTTTTCGTGCATTTTTTGTCATTATACTCGTATATATGTAGGGTTTTTAATGAAACCACTAAATGTTATTAAAAAGTATTTATTGATACAAAGGATATATAATATGTTTATCTTAATGTGATCTTGTCTCTTTGCGAGTAGTTCGTTGACTGCCTCTTTTGTCTTTTTTGTTTATCGGTTTTCGATTTGTTTCTTTAAAAAGCAACAGTGTTGTTTTTAGTAAGTGTTGCCACTTCTCGTCGTCCGTCTGTCTAGTGTGGATCCTACATATATACTAGAGTGGGTTAAATGGAATGGGTCAAACTGTAACAAAAAAAACAAAAACGTATATCGCACTTCTTGTTCGATTGCTCATTCCAGCAAAATATTGCCGAAAATGCCATAGGTCAGAAAAGAAATTTCTAGCTGCCGGCTCTTTACAAAAAGTAGTTTTCCAAAATATTGAAGAGTAGAGGCAAAACACAATTTTATAAAATTTTATATGAAATTTAATTTTTATTTTCAATATTTCGCCACACCATTAGGTGGCATCTTCGGGAAAAGAAAATTGTATAAAAAATTTTTTTAAGTCATCGATAAATGACAAAATTGTAGACAAACAATTCAAGATAATTAAGAATTTTTTATGCATACAGTTATATTCATATATATTTACACAAATTGAAAATATTGGGACGATTCGAAAGTAATCGAAATTACGCAGTGGTGCTTATCAACTTGCCACAAATTATAATTGTAAATTGCAAAGGTGAAGGTGCAGATTCACTTAGTGTAAATTTTTTATATATAAAATTGTTAGTTCTTCGTTTACATTACAACAAATGACTCGCTCTCTACATTGAAAACTATTTACAATTTTATTTCGCTTCAAAAATATTTACACATCATTAAAACTAAATCAAGCAAACATAATTATGAGTTTTAAATTAATAGCCTGACCTTTAGCATTTATGACTGCTTAAAGTCTAACTGGAATAGACGTAACCAAATTGCGTACAAACTCGGGATGGCATCCCAAATATTTCATTTCATTTATTATTTCCTCTCGTTTTCTACCTTTTTTCGCACCTCTCTGACGTTTCATAAATGCCCATACGTTCTCTATTATGTTCAGATTTGGGCTCTGTGGCGGCCATGAAGGAACAGCTTGTTCAACTGTATTTAAGAACGTTGTAGCTAGGTAGATGAGAATCCAATTCTCATCCAGAAACAGCCTATGAGCTGAGTTTAAAAGATTATCGTTTAAAATGTCAAGGTATCCTGACTGGTTTAAAGTACCTACTATTGGTACTAGATTTCCAAAACCGTAGTATGAGACACATCCCCAAAACATTACTGAGCCACCACCGAAACGATTTAAAGGTTGCACTGCCTTATGCATAAAAGTTTTCCTGAACGACCCTTCAAATTCAAAAGAGGATTTATCTGTCCAAAACTCTATTGACTTATGTATAGACTCCATAGCAAATTTTAAACCTTTTCTTTGTTTATTTCAGTTATATCGATTACTTTTCGTACAACGTAACTTTTTATATCGTACTTATTTAGCTTTCTCCGAATTGTAGATTCACTTACACGTTTTCCAATAATGCCATTTATCTCCGAAGCAACTTTCGCTGGGCTTGCGACTGGATTTTCTACGAATATTTTCAGAATTGAACGATCTTCTATTTTATTTGTGGCATATTTTCGACCACTTCTGACCCTACTTTGTATATAGATTGTCATGAGGTTTTTTGTTCTTGCAAACCCCGTACTCTCTTGTCAATTCCAACGCTGATATACCCATTTCAAATTTCGTTACGATTTCAGCTCGCGTCTCGATTGGAATCTCCATTATTTTCAGCATTTCCTTGATTTTATTCCAGACTCTCTCGTGGATAGTTATATTTGAAGAATAAAAAGCAGGTAACCAATGAAGTATTTGAAGAAATTTCGATGTTTTTGTAAATATCTAAAAACTTTTGAAAGAAAATAAATTTGATTTAATAATTCACAAGTTTCATAAATAATATAGATTGCAGTAAAGAAAATTTTTTTGAAAACTAATTGATATTATTGCGTAATTTCGATTACTTTCGAATCATCGCAATATTTAAAATTTGTGTAAATATATATGAGTATGACTGTATTTATATACAATTTTCAGATACTAAAAACTTTTTAAATAAATTCAAATTTGAAAAACATTCAAAGCAATATTATTTTACATATATATTCAAATATAAATTAATCTACTTTAAAAATTAGATATTATATGATATTCTTGTAAAATATTTATTATTCAAAAATTTATATGCATTACAACCCAAATGTTGTATAGACAACTCAATGGGATAAAATCCACTCATAAGCTATATGTGTAGTAGGGAAATGGCCATATGGATGTGCTCTCCTCATAGTAATACATTTATATTTTTGAATAATAAAGACCAAGTAACGTAGATTAACGTAATAAAGACTCCAAATAAAACATTTTTTTATTTCAAATAAAAATTTTAATGAGAAAGCGTTGCAAAAAAATAAGTTAATTATTTTAATTTTAAATTATAGATAGTTTTGTTTAGTTTTGTATATTACATATCTATAATTTTGTGATATTTTTTCTGTATCTGCTTTAAATTTCATTCTTTTTGTTGATGGTACTTTAATTAGTTATAACAGTTCTAAGATATAGCGACATTTATATTTATTTTATAAATTTAAAATTTAAACATTTTTAAAGTTAGGATAGTGATTAATTTTTATAATTAATTACAGTATAAAGATAATACAGTTTTTTATGAAATAGTATAACACCTGTATTTTTGATCTAATGTTCTGGTATTCTAGTTTTAAATTTATTTTTTATTGTACCTGCCTAAACTTTCTTAGAATTACCGTTACAAGGTATTGTATACACTATGTTAGACATATTCAATTTTTGAATTTAATTTTTAGCTTTACTGAAAAACTCATTTAATATGGTATTATTCTTATAAGTCATTTGATATTTATTGGTACCAAAAATTTTTGATTTCTCTATTCCTTCAGATAAAATAGTTATAAAAGTTACACCAGTTATACAAGTTATAAAAGTTATATAAAGGTTTTTGACACTTAGTTTTTTGACATATGTGGTCCTTTTGAGATTGCTATTTCGAATTTGGTCTTTAAATTTAAGTGTTAGGCTCGATAAAAAATATGCAAACACGTTTTCGACAAAGCCGTTCAACTGAAAACATCGCACCCATGAACCACAGTATTAAAGCAGTTCCAAATTTGTCAATTCCTCGCCACCACATGGTGAATTTTAGGTAAGGATTTGAGTTTGAAGCCTTACAAGGTTCAATTGGTGCGGGAATTAAAGGCGACTGACCATTCACATCGCCGTAGATTCGCTAAATTCTTTCAGGAACAGCCGGCCGATTTTTCTGAAAAAATTAAGAAGCCTTTGCATGCTTAACGTTTCACTGTGTGGTGCGCTATGTGGTCAGGAGGCGTGATTAGATCGTGTTTTTCTAAGATGGGACTGGAAATGCGTTAGTGGTGGATATCACTGACACGTGATTTCAATAGGACGGTGGCACATGTCACACAGCCAATGAAACGATCAAATAATTGCAAACGGAATTTCCCGATTGCATAATTTCAGCAGTTAAGTGGTCAGTCAGATCGTGTGATTTAATACCACTGGGTCATTTTTTGTGCGGAGACAATAGTATCGACTTCAGCCTTAATACTGAAACTCCGTTATGTGATTAACAATATAGTACCGCCATTTTACCAAAAATTGATTAAAAACTTTGATTAAAGAATCGACATCTGTCAGTGTGGTCGTGGTAGATATTTGCCAGATGTAATTTTTCCTTCATAATTGCCGAATACCATAAAAAATTCTAATTTTTTTGTTTTATTTTGTTTTAGAAAACAAACTTCTTGAAATTCTTATATTTCTTATAACAATTTTCTTATTATTATTAATAATGTAGATCTTAATCTTTTAAACGGTCCTTTAAAAGATTAAGATTTAATAGAAATAAAAAAAGGTCGAATAAAACTGAAAATAATAATTATTAATTTAGTTAATCTACTTACTAGTTAATTGTTAATGTTAATAATATTGTTAATTAATTTCTAATCTGTTCTTTATTCTTCCTATGGAATTCCTTATCACTTACTGCTAAAACCGTTTCTATCACATCCCTTCTATCATAATTAATGGCTCTATCTAAACCAGTCGGTTATTGATACAAATCTATAACAAATTTTTTATTTCTTCTTATAAATTATTAATAAAATATTAAAGGGTCAATTAACCATAATTATTATTTGGCAGAAAATTATATGCCTTACAGCCAAATGTATGTGTAGGGGTATTTTTGGGTTCAGAAATCTATTTTTGGTATTTATTTTTGTTTTTTTTAAACCGCCACTAGATGGCACTTACATATATTTTTGAGATTTGTTATCAACTTTTTATTTTGAAGACTTACAATATTGTTATGAAAATTGCCAAATATTTGACTTTCTTATAAAATAATCTTAAATTTTAAAAAGTTAAAAATGCTTAACGTTAAAAATTATGTATACATTTTTAAAGCTTTAAATAAATTAGCATTTTAAGAATTGCTACGTCATGACCCACCCACCCGTCGCTTTAAAGTAATAATTATTTTTTGTTACTAAACATTTTATAGAATTTGATAAATGGTCTTACGAAAGTAACAATTTTTCTCTTATTCCTTAAACCCAAAAGTTTCTTGTTTCCCCAACTTGACTTGCTATTATGATATTTGTAATTTATTCAAATAACTAATAAATGCAATGGCTTAATTTCTAATTATATCTAATAATGCAAATTAAGTCAGTGCATTTGATATGCCAGGCGTCCGTCCCCCTTTTGAATACACATATTTATTAAGATAATTATGATATTTAAATTAATGCTTCAATGACAAACGTTCAAATAAACATGTATTAACATAACTTGATAGTATAAATGCGGATATTTTTGCAGTTAGGAGAAGAAATAAGTTAAATTTAAATTCAATATGGATTAAAAAGTCCCACCCTTTCTAATAAAATTTCCCATTTGCTAGTGAGAATAATTTCAAGAGATAAAAATAATTTCTAAGAAGCATAAACAATATAAATTAATTATGTTATTAACCTTTTTTAAATACCGAAAATATGAAAACAGGTGTTTTAAAAGAATACTGTTTAAATAGACAAAAGTAAATAAAATAATTTGGAATAAAAATGACAAATTTAAAAAATATAACGCACAAGTATAAAACAATGAACATATGAATAATTTAAAGTTTTTCTAAACATAAAATTTTGTTAAAGGTAAGAAATATAGAAGAAAAATAATAGTATGAATAATCAGTTTGACTTAAGACGTGGAAATAAGTATAATACAGCAAAATTAAAGTTTAAAATTTATTACAAATTGAAAAAATTATCAAAATAAAATTATGAATAAATCAACAAAAATATTGATGTTTTTAATAGTCGCGCATATATTTGGACAATTTACTGCAGTTGAAAGCAAATCTAAGGCTAAAAAAGGAAAAGTAAAGGCATTTGGTAGGTAAATTTATTTCTTACCATGATTGCAATTCAATAAGATCGTAAGATATAGCATCAGAAACACTCAAACGAATTAGACTTCTGAATTATATTGCATTCCAAATGATGAATAAAAGTTAAAATAGAAAACTCTGCCACCCACTTGCTTTAAATAATTGATGGACTGATAAAACTTTGAAAATAAATGTCAAACTATTCCATAACAGTTCATAACAGTATGTTCATGGCCATGTTTTTTGTGCGTAGAATCATTTAGTTGACTTCTTAAATGAAAAATATTATTCTTCTAGCCAACTAGTATTCATTTGGTTTCTATCATGGAATTTGAAATAAAATGAATGGACAAAAAAAATTCTTTTTTAAGGGTTTTTTCGAAATATCTTGAGGCTGAAAATAGTTTTAAGATCGCTAAGGAACAAATAAAAATTTCAGTAATGGCATAGAAAGTTTTTATATCGCGATGAAACTCATAAACCAACAACTCAAAAGTAGCAAAAAGCGTTAGAAGCTTTAAATAATATTTGAATTTTTTGGATATATTTAAGAATTTTCAAAATCAAAGGCAATGTTACAACTTGTTTACATAATACTTTTGCATACTCAAGTTAAAAATTTAAAAGTTTGAGTTATACATTTAAAAAAAAAGGACAGCATTGAAGTTTTTGTTTAAAAATAATTATATTTCAATTAGTAAAAAAAATATAAATTGTAACTTAATGCTGTGCCGATCTTTTATGACTATATATTCAAAAATATTTTTGAAATTAAAAAAAAATATATATGGCTAAGCCCATATTCCATTAACTAAAATCACAATACCAAAAATATATTATACGAAATCGTGTGCAAACTGGATATATGTAAATAAAAAATTCGCTTAAAGTGTTAAGTAAAAACAAGTGAATACTGCTATGATGTGTCGATGATATACACAAATTTGTATTATTATACAAATTTGTATGTTACTGCGGATTTTTAACCAACCAAGCAAAAGAAAGATATAACATTTTTTTTTAGATATTTTGTTTTATTTTTTATTATTACTATTGACAAATTTTTTAAATTTTTGTAATCAAAAGTAATTAATTAATGTTGAAAAAAAAACTTGCTAAAAAATTTAAAAAAAAAGTAGTTCATTTGAATAACAACGCAAAAAAAGTTTGGAAAACATAAAAAAATATTCACAAAATTAGGTCTTATTGCTAAGAACTATTAAGTTTCACATGTTCTCTAACAATTAGTAAGAAGTGTTGCCACCATGGTGCTTTATAACCTCAAATATGCGACTTGGAATGGAATCGTAGAGAGTTTTAAGGTAATCTAGGGAAATCTCGTCCCAAGCGGTCTCGTTGGCATTGACCAATGATGGAACGTCTTCAAATTGCTTACCTCCTTCATAAACCTTCCGCGAAATCCATCCCCAAACGTTTTCCACTATGTTTAAGTCTGGTGAGTAAGGTGGCCATTCCATCAGCGTCACATTTTGGTCACTTATCCAGGCTTTTGTCGCTCTAGCATTGTGTATCGAAGCGTTATCCTGCTGGAAAATCTAACGCAAAGGTCCAAAAATGTTGCTGCATTCCTCAAAAGCTTTTTCTAGAATGTTTTTATATTGTTCTGTGTTCAGTTTTGTGGTTTTAAATTGCAGTTTAATACTGCCATAGTATGATATGGCACCCCATACCATAATTCCTCCAATGCGACTCTGTCGACGGCTTAATATTATTTATTCTTTTCTCAGGTCATGGTAATAAAAATTATACCCGTCAGGACCATCAAGGTTAAATTTTTTTTTGTCTGAAAAGACAGCCATGTGTCAATCTCTTTTCCACGTCATGTGAACTGTAGCAAAATTCAATCGTTTCTCTTTGTGAATGGCTTTTACTGCAGGTTTTTTCTTAAGTTTCATTCTCTGAATATGAGGAGAATTTACTATCAAGCGCCGAACAGTCGAAATACTTGCTGAAACTTTTGCTTTCGCCTTAATTTTTGGTACGGAATCACATCACAGGAATTAGACGCAATTCTTAAAACGACACGCTTGTCTGTTGGCGATAAAACACTTGCTGGTCTTCCTTTCATGTTTTTCCCATAAGAATCCCGACTTTTTATGTAATTGAAGACAACACGAGCACTTCTTCCGATTTTCTCTCCAATTTTTCTAAAGGACAACCTTTGGTTTAAAATAGGCTTCAATTTTTCCTCTTTCTTCTAATGATAATGACTTTTCTCGTCCCATTTTAAAATTTTTTTATTTTATGAAGTGCAATTTGTCAAAATAAGACTGAAAAATCTGCTGTTGTTATTCATATGAACTATTTTAAAGTAAATTTTTTTGCCATTCCACTATGCTTTAACCGCTACATTCGTAACGGGACTTTTTTTTAATTCTTTCTTTACCCATTTTCTTAAACCAGTGTGGTCACTTAATATAATATGAAAGCACATACAAAGCGATTTGTAGTACATTTATCTAAATATCAATTTTTCGTAATGACTATCACTGTTGTTATTTAAATGAACTGCAGTGTATATTAAGCCAGCTAGTTAGTAATTAAAAAAAGGTATATATTTCCTTCTCTAATAATTTAATATTAAAGAGCAACGTGATCACTAATAAATTACATCATAGAAAATTTATGTTTACCATTATTTATATTATTATTTATTATAAAATATAATGAATGGTATACAAGTTAATAATGTAGATTTTTTTGCTTTAATAATGCTTTTATTATAACAAAAAATATTAACTAGCGTTAGTTACTATTTTCCCATCTTTCTGCTATCATATGGATTCTGTTCCAAAAGGTTTTGAGGTAAAGAATGAATCAAACTATTTCCGATACCTTGTTCCGAAGTGAAGCATATTCCAGTAGGATGGTTCCGAGCTGTAAGGCGGGTGAGCTTCCACTTTTTCCTATATAGTTTTTGATTTATCTTGCAACATGTGGCTGAGCATTGTCATGGATGATTACGGCCTGGTGTCTGATCGAGTATTCTGGTCGTTTTTCGTTCATTGCCCCTTTTAAAAGAATCAATTCTTTCTTCGGTACACTACCTCTGTGATCATCTGACTCGATTTCAACAGCTCATAATACAAAACACCCTTCTGATCCTAACAAATATAGAGCATTATACAGCAGTAGAGTATGGATATTCGATGATTTGGCTAGGTGATCAGGCTTTACATATGACCTTTTGCGCTTAGGGTTATTCTTATGTAACCATTTTTCATCACCAGTAACAATACGATGCAAAAATTACTTCTTTTTGTAGTGTTCAAGCATCATTTCCGACATAGAAAATCGTCTTTCAACACCTTTCGGCATTAGTTCATATGGGACTAAAATTTCTTGCTTTGTGAAATAGCTTGTTGTATGACTCCCACAAATACAAGTTTTTCTTGAGTTTTCGAGTTATGTTTCTTATGTTAATCTTCAAACTTTTCTAGCTGGCCAGGCGTCTATCGCATACTGAATTATAATGACAGATTTCTACTCTGCTAAATATTATATTTGTACTTTCATCTTCAAACTGTATAATTTTGAAACTCCAGCAAAAAATCTCCGCAAGCAATAAATCTAATTTTTTGCTTTTCCATTGGCATGGCCATCTGGTGGAACTGCTGTCCTTATTCGTCAAATACAGTGACACAGTGTCCAGTCTCGGAGGCTTAGGTGGGCCGGTAATAGCAGCTCGTTGTGCTGGACAATATACAGCAAGAATACATACTTTTGTTTTCATTCTTATTCTATTCAATCCATAACGGGATTTTATGCATGTGTAGCACCTGGATTTATCATGTCCAGTTAGGTCTTGCATCCAAATAAATAGCTACATAAAAGAAAACTGTACACCTTTTCTATGTATCAACATTATCAGGGTGGTATAAAAACTTTTGCACACTATTCGGCGAAAAACTTGCACGACTTAAATCTGTTTCATCAAAATGACAATATGTCAATCCTGTTTGCTTATTTTTGGGACGATGTGACTAGAAACGTAACAAAAATCGTTCAATTTTGTTATTTTCCATATTGAAATATTCAATGTTCTTTTGGTTTTAAATTTAAATTCACTCTTAACTAAAAGTTATTTAATTTAACAGCCATTAAATTATTAATGCAGCCAACTTGACAAAACAAATGATGCAGAAATTCTTTGGAACTAAATTGACGTGCAATTCTTAAAATAAAGTCCTAAATCATAGTAGAACAAAGTTTCTATAATCTTCTATACAAAATTTATTATATATTCTAAAAGAAAGTCATTAATCTCTCGGCAAAATCGACGGAAAATACTATTTTCTAACAACAAATTAAATTTTGAGTTTGGCAAAAAGGGAAGGGGAAAATAATATACAAATGTGCAAAAAATTTTATTAATTTTCTATAAAACTGTAAGTGAACTGCCTAAAACCCAAGTTAGACCTTACGACAAAAGTAATAGGAAATATGTCAATACAGAACGGCCATATAGCAATATTGTTAGAGAGTATGCTTAATATATGGGAGGCACTGAATTAATCGGTAGTAAAATGGAAAGACAAAAAATAATGACAAGAATCAAGAGATGGTAGATTCGAATATTTTACAACTTATTACATTTAACAATAACAAATTCCTGGCTATAGTAGAATATTAATAAAGGTAAAACAATCAACGATAAGCAAATGACTTCGGCAAACTTTCAGTTCAAAGGGGGTAAAGCGCATTCTATGGAAGCTTAGTCTGAAGTCTAACATAAAGATTAAAAATCTTAATTTAAAGGTTAATATAATTTTTCTTTTGGAGCATGCGCTTTTTCAATTACTGGTAGCATATATGCTATATGAGTTTTTGGTGTACGAAAGATTCTATCTTAAAACCCATTATATCTTAGGAAACAGTTTCTGTATACGATAATAGAAAGTTTCAAATATATTTTATCTATTTATAATTAAATTTTTTTAAAGTGATCATGGGCCAAAAAAAATTAGCTGACTATATGTATTTCATATATCTTAAATATTTTTAATTGATTACAGTTAAAAAAAAATATATATATATAATTATAATTTTAAGCTTTATTTATAATTTATTTTCCTATTTATTTATTTATAATTTATTTTATTTTCTTCTTTCTTTTAAGGTGTTGGTATTTTAGCTGGAGGCTTAGCTGGAGCTGCCATAGGCCATGTTTTGACAAGCAATAAAAATGCAAAAGAAGTTCACCACTATCACCATATAGATGATCCTAATGCTAGTGTTTCAAATCCTGTTAAATTTAATCATGTACCATCTCCTCCATACAAACCCACCACTGTTATTGAGAAAGGTGAAATATTAGAAAACGGTTGTTATAAACAAATAGTCAAGGAGCAAGACCAATATTATGTCACAAAATTTACTGTAACAGAACAGTTGATATGCCCGCAAAGTGTACCTTTACCTGCCAACCAACCGACAGTTGTACATCAGGTACCAGTAGTCATCACATCACAGCCTCAACCAATAGCACCAACTGTACATGCGTCTCATGTACCAATTTATGTACCACAAAGTGTCAATAATAGCACACCAACAAATGTATCACAAGTTCCACCTGTTTATACAGCGCCTATTGCTCCTCTTCAACTCAAGCCACAAATTCCTACAGTTTCTGTTGTGCCAGTGGTGCCTGTTGTTAATCCGCTGCCTACACCAGCTGATCTTTATCCAAAAAAATCCGTTACTCCAGATTCGCCACAGGTTATAATTTTATCCAAAAAAACGGAATTTTATGGGGAAGAAAAACAAAAAAAGAATGCAGGCAGTAGTTTGTTTACAAACACTTTTATGTTTCTTTTCTCAGCGATTCTACTTTTAATTGCAGAACATTTTCAATATGAGTAACAACAACACTACATTCGATGTTACATGTAATTTAAGTAAAATATTTTAAATATCATATGCTTTTGACAGGTTGCCTGCACAAAGTAAAATAATAAACTAAAATTAAATAAAATATGCTTTTGGGGCTGTCTCTTTAATACTTTTGTTGTTTTTATAAGTTGACATTTTAAATACTATTCTGCATATTGAAAAGTGTTCCAGAAAAGTGTTAGCAGAAAGAGATTAAAACTATAAATATAAAAAAAAACATTATGTAACTTGGAATAAATTTATTAAGAAAATAAAATATGTTTTACCCATAATAATGGGTTTTACCCATAATAGTGGATAAAATACATCCATATGGATTACATAGCGTATCATTGGTTTTCACCAATTAGGAAACTGCAGATATATGAGTTTAAAACAAAATGGATTGAATGAGAATTGTTATTAAATCAATAAAGTAAAATGATTATAGACTTCAAAAATTCTGCAAGATATAAGACACAGTAATTATTGAAATTTTACTTTTTAGCAGCGACTACTGGCGAAATCATTTATCAGGTGGTAGTAATAGCGAATTAATTAATTTTCGCCGTTGCTTGAAATATTGAAAATTTCACATGAAAATATTTAACCCAGATTTTTTATAAAGGGTTTTTCAAAAAGAAGTTTGTTTTCTGATAATGATTCAAATTTTTATTGTATTACGAAGAAAAAAGTTCGACAATTATGAATGAAAAATTATATGTGGCAAATGTCCACCACGACCACGCTGACAGATGTCGACTCTTTCATCAAAGTTTTTAATCACTTTTTGGCATTTCGTTAACCACATTACGGATTTTGAATTTTAAGGGTGAAATCGATTCGATTGACTGTGTCCTTAACATAACCCAACAAAAAATAATCCTGTGGCATTAAATCACGCGATCTGGCTGCCTCTGGCTGTTAAATCGCGTGAAATAACGCGATCGGGAAATTTGGTTTCCAATAAATTGATCGTTTCATTGGCTGTAAGACATGTGGTACCGTCTTGTTGAAACCACATGTTAGTGATATCTACGTCGTCAATAATAGGCCAAAATTGAGTTGTTAGCAACCCGCGATAGCGTGATCCATTGACCGTTACCGTATTGCCAGCCTCATCTTCGAAACAAAAAAACGGCCCAATCACGCCTTCAGCCCACCTAGCGCCCCATACAGTGACATGTTGAGCTTCTCAATAATCGCTCTAACATTTTCAGCAACCCAAAAGCGACAATTTTGCTTGTTGACATACCCTGGCTTCGTCTGAAAAATTGATTCTTTTAGAAAAACCAGCCGTTTGTTCCTGAATGAATTGAGCGAATTTACGGCGATGTAAATAGTCGGTCGGCTTCAATTCCTGCACCAGTTGAACCTTACAATTCGCCATGTGGTAGTTTTGGATAACCCCAATTGTGAGAACATCGAGAAATTGACAAATATGGATCTGCTTCAACATTGTGACTGCGGTATTTTCAGTTGAACGAGCCGGTCAAACACGCGTTGATGCTTGCATATATTAAATCAAGCCTGTCGACTCAAATTTAACGACCATAAATATCACGAATTATACGAAACGTAATTTTAACAGAACCACCCTTTTCATAGTGGATGTTAATTATTTTCATGCAATTTCGTACGAAATTGAATTTCTTCTTGTTGAAAAACCCGATATATAGATTTTATTATTTTCCGCGCTGCTGAAAATGAATGAATTCGAAATTTTTAATAGCCCAATAAAATATTTCAAGAATAAAAAAATTCTGATTATAGCGTAGAATAAATTGTGATTAAGAAATTTTTATTTTAAAAACACAATTTAGGCCATACAATTGCTTAATCATGGAAGTTATGAGTTTTCACAAGCTGTTCTGTGCTGTCATTGTTTTTGTTTTTTGATTTTGCGTTTTACAATTTAACTTTTAAGCTGTTTTTAAAATTTTCCACGCGTTTGTTTTTCGATGTAAATAAATAAATAATAAAAATTTCGAATTCGGACAGATCTGCAATATTAAATAATAAATTTTATACTTTTTCTCAAAGGATAAAACCCCTCTCAATTGACATCAACTGGATATTTTCCATGACGAGAAAATAAAATAAGTATAATAAGAGTATAAAGAGAATACTGAAGATGGCGAATAGCCGAAACCGAAACCAAATAAAATAATTTGTTAGTTAAACCGTTAACTTATTTTACCAGCCATGTGACATATTTCAATCGGAATGGTTTTAATTTGGTATCAACCATTATGATAAATTTTATTTTATCTATTTCAGTAGAATGATTCACTGTTAAGTTTAACAAATTATCAAAAAATGGGAGACCCTGGTATTCTGTAACGCTTTTTAACGACATTTGAGTGAAATAATTGAGTAAATTCACCTTCGATCGTAATTCAATATTGCGACATGCCAGTTTTTTAAAGCAGTTAAGTATATTATTATATAGATATTATTATCATTAAAATAGTAAAAATATCAAATCCAATTAATTTGCTTTTCTTGCGTTATTATTTTGAACCGTTTAAGTTATCTTGAAATTTAAAAACAAAGAATTTAATTTCAACTAAAACAATTTTAGTAAATTTAATTTGGTTTTGCAGATTAATTAATTTAATAACATTAAATCAAATGAAATATTCATTAAAGGATTTAAAAACTCAAAAGAAATATTTCTTCTTTTTCACAAAAACATAAATAAAAACCATTATTATTGTCAATTAATTTTGTAAATTAAAGAAGAAAAAACTAAAGTGAATAGAAAGTTAAACTTGTAATGTTTTATATTGTATGGTGATAATGCGTATGTGTATGTACAACAATGTAAAGAAGAAGTTATTAGAAGTTAAAGCAATAAATCAGTTGACAAAAACTGTATAAAAAGAGAATAAAATGTGAGAAGTAGAATAAGTGATAAAATAATTAAAACAAGAAAATATATAAAATTACACACAGACACAAACTTTATAATAAAAAACAAAAGAATAAATGATTTGTTTTAATATAAAAGGTAAATATGAGAGTTTTTTTATTATCACATCTCATCACATTAAAACACATGACAATACATAAAAAAAGTTTGTTTTTAAAGAATTTTAAATCAATTCAACATTGCAAAGTGATTTCTAAATATTCAACAAGAAAACTTTAAAGTCATCAGAACACGATGAGTGTTAAAGCTATAAAAAAAAGGAAAAATGTTTGCAAAAGGATTATAAGGATTTAATCAATTTGTTTCTTTTTTTTTTGCAGTTTGTTTAATTGTTTATGTGACATCTTTGTTTTCTTGTGCAGGTTGTGATAGGTGTAGCTATAAGTCTCTTGTCTCAGACATAACATATTTTAAGAGCATATGATGGCATCAAAATTAATTTATTGTTATTTAATTTAATTTGTGTTTGCCGGTGTTATAAGTTCCAATATATGGTTGATTTTTAACTTGTTTCCATAGCAATTTTTAAGAATTTAAAATTCGTTCAAAATCAGATAAATAAGTGGGAAAATGTACCTTTTCTTTTTCTTATTATTATTATCATTATTATTTTACGATTATTTTATAATTATAAATTTTAAATTATGTATCAAGAATTTTTAATTAATTGTAAGCTTATCAAATATACTTTCATAAGTTTATTCCGTTTTTGTTCGTGCGCTGTGTTGATGATTTCATTTGGTATTTTGTTCAAAGTTGCTGGCAACATTTCGGAACTTTTGCCATACTTGTTTGTGAATCGTTCCACTTTAAATCTTTCCTGCACTTGCCTCGCTGTATTGTGGGTATGGTCTATAGGCTTTAAATGTCTACTAGAATTCTTTGGCTAAAATTCCATAGTAGAGGTTTCTATCGCTAAGAACATGAAGGTTTTTGGCAATGCTTACCAACACAGTTATTAGAAGTTGTTTTATTTTTGTTTGATTCATTTGTTCTAATCATGGCATCTCAGGTTCTTCAGGAACATATTACGCATCTGGAATTGTGGTTGAATTTATGGAGAATAAAAGTAAACGAGCAAAAGTGTGTCCACTTAACTTTCACTTTAAAAAGGGAAACTTGTTCCCCTGTTTGTATGAACGGCCAGATTATTCCTCACCACTTGCACGCTAAATATCTTGGCATAATCCTTGATCGTAGGCTTACATGGAAACACCACATCGACACAAAGCTAATCCAAATGAAAATCAAGTTATCTCAAATATACTGGCTAATTGGCAGGAACTCAACTCTTAGTCTGGACTGTAAACTTCTATTGTATAAGTCGATTCTGAAACCAATATGGTGCTATGGAAATCTACTATGGGGCACTGCTTCAGCTTCAAATGTGGAAAAAATTCAACGCCGACAGAACAAAATACTACGATTAATTACTTTAGCTCCATGGTATATGCGAAATTAAATTATACATCGTGATTTGGATATTCCACTCGTGACTGCTGAAATTGCTCAATACGAAGGCAAATATTTAACTAAGCTCGAGTGCCACGCGAATCCCCTTGCGCGGAATATTTTGAATTTTAGAGGTCATATCCGATTAAAAAGGAGAGACACAGGGGCATTGGTCAATAACCCTCCTAATGGAAATGGAATCTCTTAAAAAAAGTTTTTATTTTTTTTTTTTATATTTATTTTTGATTGTGAAAATTTGTTAAAATATTATTTTATTGCTGTCACTAGAATTATGTCTGACACTGGTCAGGCCTTATGATTATAAAAGGTGTTTTTTTAAGCTAGATAGAACTTTAAATTGTAAAAAGTAACACAAAAAATGAAATTTTGATGAAACATTTTTTTTTATTTGTTTCAGTATACTCTGACAAATCATCATGAATAGACTCTCGCTTGAACAACGCTACGAAATTATCCAAATTTACTTTGAAAATCAGTCGTCGGTTCGCGCAACTTATAGACGACTTCGTCATTTTTATGGCGTACATAATCGCGCATCTAAACAAGCCATTCGTCGAACTGTCGATAGATTTCGTACCACATACTCTCTAGAGGATGCAATAACACCAACACGTCGAAGGAATGTGCGTACTGAAGAGAATATCGCCGCTGTAAACGAAAGTGTGGAAGAAGATCCAAATTTATCAATTCGTCGTCGGTCGCAGGAATTGGGCCTCTGTCCGTCCACTACGTGGAAAATTTTGCGCAAAGATCTCGGCCTACACCCGTATAAGATCCAGCTGGTGCAGGAATTGAAGCCACGAGACCATTATATGCGTCGTTCTTTCGCCGATTGTGCTTTAGAGCAGTTGGCAACTGACCCGTTGTTTTATCGCAAAATTGTGTTCAGCGATGAGGCGCATTTTTGGCTTAACGGGTTTGTTAATAAGCAAAATTGCCGCATATGGAGTGAGACCAATCCACAACAGACCCTACAGACTCCATTACATCCAGAAAAATGCACCGTTTGGTGCGGTTTTCACGTTGGTGGCATCATCGGACCTTATTTCTTCAAAAATGAGGCCGGAGCTCGCGTTACGGTCAACGGAGATCGTTACCGCACCATGATCAATGATTTTTTGTTTGAAAATATGGATGACATTGATTTCGAGAAATGGACCTGTCAATTGGCCTCCAAGGTCGTGCGATTTGACACCACTCGACTATTTCCTGTGGGGCTACGTGAAGTCACTGGTTTATGCTGATAAACCAGCAACAATTGACGTCTTGGAGGACAGCATTGTTCGTGTTATTCGTGACATACGCCCAGCAGTGCTTGAAAAAGTGGCCCAAAATTGGACGTCCAGAATGCGCTTCGTCAAGAACAGCCGCGGTGCCCATATGCCCAAAATCATTTTCAAATGTTAATGTCACGTATTGATCCTTCGAATAAAAAAGAAATTTTGATTACAATTTAATTTTTTGTGTTATTTTTTACAATTTCAAGTTCTATCGGGCTTAAAAAAACACGCTTTACATTTAGATTTAAGATTTGAAAAACTGTTGATAATTAATATATATGAAGATACAATATATAATTTATGAAGGCAAACAAAAAAAAATTTGTTCTAATCACAAGCTCCGTTGTTTCGCTTAACGATTATTGAAATACACTTTTATTAAATTAGCTTATGAATGGGTTGTTATATTGTTAAGTCGTATTGTTGTTTTGCTAACTGTTAAAAATATTATAAAAACCAAGTCAGTGGTTATCAATTCCAATGAATTAAGTAAAAACCATAATGATAAAAGTATTTGTTTACTTATTTCCTTTAAGTAAATAAAAAAATGAAAGTAAAAAAGTGAGATATTTAATGCTTTATACAAAAAATACTCAGATTTACTAATGGTTCATTCAAATAATGTTTGCTTTCTATTCGGGTTAAATCGTCCTAATAATTAGGATGTTTTTTGGTGATGAAAAAGAGGAAGATGAAATACGAGAAAATTTTAGAATGGGTCTACTTCTTTTTCTTCTTCAACATCGCATATAAGAGTTCATTTAGGACTGCTAAGATCATTATCAAGTTTTAAAAAATTTCGACAGTAGTGTGTGCCGGCTCACGCCTTGTCACGTACCCATCACACATAGAAATAAAAAGGTTTCGAATTACACAATTATTTTTAAGTTGCATTAAATGCAGAAATGTATAATTTAAGTTATTTCAAATCGTGGGAAAATGCTTATTCAGCAATCCGCACAATTAAGTTGTAATTAGACGCAAAGCAATATGAGTAAATAAGAATAATTTAAAGTATAAATAAAGAATTCTGTGCCAAGAAGGGACAGATTTTAATTGACAGGCAAAGAACTTGCTTCGATGATATCTTTAAGTTGCGCACCTTTCGCTGAATTATAACAAAGTAAATTGGCATATCTCCGCCGTATAAATAAAGAGATATTGGGCGCTAGACGCCAAGTTGATTAGCGTATCCTTTCGCTCTAAAATAAAAGGATATACCTTTTTTTCTTGCTCATATATATAAACACACGTATGTATTTGGAATTGAAACAATTAAAATCCCAATATCATTACAGGTTTAACAAAATGATATGAATGAGTGCAGATGAACTCTATTACATCCTCGAACTTATAAAAAATTACTAAGGATATCAGCCAAAAACTTACAAGTTATAATTTTTCTTTATCGCTTGAGCTCGACATGCAATGGAGTTTCTATTAGAAAGGAAGCATTTTTCTAATCAGTCTGGGAGTTGTAGAGAGTGTGATTTGTTTTACATCCGCACCTGGCTATGTAGCCTTAATCAGATTGCGGACAAACCACTATTGTATAATTTAAAACGTCATACAGGCGTCCTAGAAAGCCAAAGACATAATTCTAAGCAACAGAACCACCTAGTTGCAACTTTAATGATTCACACCTTGCCAAAGAGTTGGAGACTTTCCTACTCCTGTCCAGAACACATATGCTCACTGGATTGGATCATTCACTTTGCGTGTCATTATCAGTGAGATGATCGTTGCCACCATAATAACCATTATACTGTTATGGGGCCGCAAAACCACAACCACCACGATACTCCCATATAGGGGCCAACCTCAATGATCAGTCAGAGAACTATTAAATGTCTACAGAGACAAATAATGAACTTTGCGGCTCACTGATCCCCGTGGAATTAAAGTAGAGCTTACAGTTGACTCCCTGCCTGTCTTCAGGGGACTGGGCTCCCTTTATACCCCCAGATCTAGATAGCTGTTACGTACTATAAAGACCATAAATGTGCCCCCGGGGGGTCTGGGGGTTGTAGATTCGACCTTGGCGGTTTTCACTACAAAAATTAAAAAATTGACTGTTGGTGGGGCTGCTAAGGGATGAAGGTATGGTCACTGGTTGCTGAGCTGTCTTATACGACAGTTAATTTCCGATAATATGGGCCTTCTAGAAACGAAAGCTGCCCCGGTGGGCTAGTAGGTAGTGTACTTAGCCTACCAATCTAGTGAGTGGTTGTTTTTGCTACAGAAAAAAAAATTAAAAGCTTGAAGGCTATGTAACTTTCCTTCTATTTTGATCACCTGTCTCATCTCGCCTTTATCCCATTCCTAAAGAATATAGCATGGTTGTAACTAAGTAGGCATTGTTGCCTGAAATGCAAGAACACTTTTTATTTTGGCCAAATGTAGTTGAAAGAGCTCAACTTGTTTCGATCATTAAAAATGAGTTACCTGGCTATCTTAGGTACATTGATGGATCCGTGGATCCGAAGTCGGACTGAACGAAGCATCATGTAAAAATGACAATCAATATTTTTCTCACAAGCGCCAATATGCTGCAAAAATTCAAGCTATCTGCGATTTCAAACTGATAAATGGCAGTGTTCATAATGCTAAATTTTATCCAAATTGTCTCCTAGCTAAATATTCTCAAAGATACTTATGTAATGGGCAATGGCTTGCTAGAAAAAGTGCCTACAACGAACATAAATCATGCATGGGAAGTTGTAAAGCAAAAAATAAATTTTACACAATTTGTAATTTTAAATAAATCTGCATAAATTAAAAGTACAAAAGCACTATAACTATAAATTATTGTAGATAATTATTAAAGATAAAGTAGATGACTACATATAACGAAAATATTTCTAATTTATCCAATAAAAAAAAAAAAAAAACTTAGTCCCAGGTGTGGTATCGACACAATATTTCCACAACATTTGAAATGAAATTGTATATTTACAATAAATTTTTCAAAGCAAATTACAAACAATAAACATAAACTATTGGAAAACAAGTTGACGATAAACCTTATAACATGATAACAGGGTCTTGTGAATTCAACAACAATTGTTGTTTGTTGGATTTTAAAGGTTGTTGTTTGAAAAATTTAAATCATCAATGTGATATTATTTTCTTTTATGTTGTTTTGTAAAAAAATGTTGATTGCTATCGTGCTGTTGTTGTTATTTTTATAGTGAAGTGTTTTAGTTTAAATTATATTGTATAAATTGATAAGATAATCTATCCTGGTATATAGTAAATGTTTTTGTTTATGTTATAATTATGATTGTTGTTGTTGTTTGTTTCGTATTGATTTTTTTAATGAAAAATTTTTAATATCTGGTTTTGTGTTCTTTTGGTAAGTGTACAATGTCGGATATAAAACTCCGCTAATACAAAGTAAGCTTAGCGCAGAACTTCATACGTACATCAGTTGCTGAAGTGATACAGCATTTTCGACGCTTTTCTAAGTTTCTTTTGTAGTCTTTGCACTACGCACTTTGCCCTATGGCATTTACAGATGTAGACTTTTTCAATAAAGCTTACGGAGTTGTCAGCCTGATTGTTTATCGTGTTACTATGATGACATTTTGAGTTATGAAACTGCTACGTAACATTTGGTCAACGAAATAAGGTGGCTTGATATGCATAACTTTAATTTAATTGGCTTTTATAAAAAGATCATTATCATGAATCCATTTCGTGGCAATATTTAATTCTTCATTTTTGATTCTTCATATTTTCGGTTGCAGTTTTTATGTCTTTATGTTGTGTTGTTATATTATTATCGTCCGCATAAACAGAAGTTGTTCCCTCTTCTAAACATTTCATCATTTCGTTTGCGTAAATAACTTACAGAATTGGTCCTACCTTTAATTCTTGAGGGACTTTCCTCAAAGCAAGTAGGATGCTTAAGGCTAGAATATAAAAATAATCTAACTGAAGGCGGAATCTTAGAGTGAAAAGTAACAACCTGCATGGATTTCATTAAAGCTGTTTGGCTGTGCTAAAACAAGACATAGACTAGTTGAAGCCTCGCCGGTATTACAGAGTGTTGTGGCTTGTTAAAACGCATATTTAATTAAGAAGAGAAAGTGTCTTCATAAATGTAATGAAAATAATAGAATAAAAAATTGACGTGCTTGTATTTGCAATCAAAATATCTTCTTCGTTCGAGTAACATAATTAACGTCTGTGCATGCACTTTTTCGCTAACAATATTCGAAAAGCCTTCATTAATGCTCCAAATGTTTTAAAAATTAAAAAAGATCTGTAAATAATTTGTAAATAATTTTAAGCAAATAAAATTAACATTAACACAGGCATTTTCGTAAAATAAATTAAATATTCATCGTATGTCAGTAAAGGAAAATTAAATTTTTTTTAAATAATTAATTTATTAATGATATCAATCAAGATATAAAAATTTATTATATTTATTAAAATAAAAAAGAATTAAATTTATTTATTAAAATATAAAATTAAATTTCGTTTTAATGTTATATTTCTTATGTTTTAAAATAAAGATAAAATTTATCATTTCAATAGATTATGCGAATCGAGGAAAGAACCAGCAACATGAACTGATACTCGGTTTGCAAAAGTGTAAATTATCTTACAAAGGGTGTTTTTTTATAGAGGTATAGAAATTTAAAATAAAATAAAGATGAAATTGGCTTTATTCTAAAGATATTTTTTTCGCACTATATACAGGGTGTCCGCCGGGAGGGAAAAATTATCCTATGAAATGAAAGAGAATGGATCCTATATTAACAAATGGTTTATTTAATGTCGGCAATTATGTATGGAATACAATATCAGATAATTGTCCGCCTCTATTACACTCACAAATGCGAGCCGTTTTGAGCACATTGTGCATTATATTCTCACATATTTAACGCGGTATTCCATTAATTTCATCACGAACATTTTGTTTGAGTTGCTCCCCACAAAAAAGGCAGTCCGATGCAGCCAAATCAGGCAGCCGTGGAGGCCAATCAACATCACCATTTCTTGAAATAACTTGTTGCAGAAAGAGGTCTCGTAGTAATTCCATTATAATCCTGGCTGTATGCGATCTGCCTCGGTCTTGTTGATACCACATATTAGTTCAGCCGAAAACATGCAGTTGCGGCGTTAAAAAGTTTTCAATCATTTCACGATATCGCTCCCCATTCACAGTAACCGTTATGCCTTTTTCATTTACAAAGAGATAAGGTCCAATAATTCCTCCTGACCAAATTGGACATCAGACTTTCACTTTTAACGGATGCAAAGGTGATTGTTGAGTAATTTAAGGGTTTCCCATTCCCCACAATTAAAAATGTGCCTCGTCACTCATTACGCATTTTTCATGAAACTTAGGGTTGTCATGGGCGAGCTGTAACAACCTATTGGCATATATGCGGAGGCGTAAGTGATCTTATGGAAGAAGCTCTTATGTCAACTGGCTGATATCCGTATTAAATAAGGCTTTAATATGGCTCGGACATAGTCTAATCTGAAGATGCAGCTTTTGATGACTTTTTCAAATATTTTATCCTCCAAGTAGTCAATCGTTTTGGGTTTATTGGCGTAGACTAGCGACTTCACACATCCCCTTAGAAAATAGTCTAGCGGCATTAATCGCACAATCTTGGAGGCTAATTTACGGACCGGAAACATGAAACTATGCGGTTATTAAACATTTCCTGGAATAACTCATATTCGCCAACTTGCTCCTGCACATCATAAGTGTTTAATTGATGAATGAAAAAGTCAGTAACCATGGCTCTATAGCGGTCAGCATTGAATCTAACGTTCTATCCAGCATCGATTTTAAAGAAGTATAAAGCACACCAAGTAACCAGTTTTCATGGACATAACAGTGTCTCAACATATAATTGAGGATTATCATTACTGCAAAAATGGCAATTTTATTTATTGGCGCATCAATTCAAACAAAATTGAGATCACTGGCAAATTTGTTTTGGGCATTTGAAGAATTATTTAGGCGTCAGTCTATTCATGTGAAAATGCCAAACCAAACAAAACATAAATTAAGTGACAGCTGTCACAGTAGCTGCAAGTTAACAAAGTGTTGCTAACTTAAAGTTCTATACCTCTATAAAAAAACACCCGATTCAAATAAGTGTGGGTGCAAGAGTATAAAGAAAATATATCTTAATTAATTGATAAATAAGCCGACAAAAACGAAGCAAGAATGTAGAACGTAGAATATTTTGTATTAAAATAATTGAAATATATAAGATGACACACAGACACATTATCCATAATAAAATTAAGAAAAAACCAAGTAGATTAACATAGAAAAGAAAGAAGAAATGAGTGGTTTTTATCACACGACAACACAATTATTCTTTGAGGTTTCGAATAGCGCAGCTGTTTAAAAGAATTAATAAAATTCAACTTAAGGATGGCAATTTTATGACAAACTTAAATATCAAAAAATTCTAGATCTATTAAAATCCACGAAATTATTGATCTTAATTTGTTTGTCAATTTGTTAGTTGTATTATTTATATTTATTTAAGCTCCAAGTCGCTATTTGTTATCGTTTCATAATCAATTATTTTGGAAATGTCGATTCCTTGCAGGCCTATATTTTTATTTTATACATATCAGAGTGTCAAACTTAAACATATACAGTGGCTCACTGCTCGTACAAATCATTTATATTATAAACAGTCAATTGGATATTTGCTTTTGTAGTGTAGGGCATAATAGCACAATCAAACAGTCTATCTTGGTAAAGCAAAAAATAGTGATTAGTAACTATTTGGAAGGTAAAACTCAACGAGAAATCGCAAGTATAGTTAATAAAAGTAAACGAACTGTATATTCAATTCAAATTTTATTAATCCATTCCTAAATTCTATATCTAGATAATATAATTATAATTATGAGATGTATCTTATGGATACTTCAGCAATTAAAGCTATTGTAATTTTATATATGTAAATAAGTGAATTTCATTTTATTTTGTTATAGGCAAAAAGGAGGTTTTTATACCTATATATGGAAAAAAAAGAAAACAAACAAAACAAATTCAAACATAATTAGGAAAAAAGAATGCTTATTTAAGAATAATCAATTATAAAACAAAAATGTTTCCTTTTTGGTAATTATAATTATATATGTATTATGCTAATTCATAACACTCGCGGATTCTACGATACCGAGAGAATAAAATCTTTTGAAAATGTTTATTATTAATTCTGCTAATAAAATCTGGAAATAGCTCGTATTGTGTTACATCATGAAGAAGCGGAGTATGGAACCTCCAGTGTAGATTATGTATCATCTTTAGGCTTTTGTTCTGGATGATTTGGAACTTCTTTAGATGTGTCCTTGCAGCACGATACCAGATTGGCGATGCAAAGCACATTATTGGTCGAATAACTGCTTTGTAAATGAGATTCTTATTTTTCAGGCTTAGAGCTGACCTCCTGTTCAAGAAGGGCCAAAGACTTCTGAACGCTTTCAACGCTTTTTGACAGCATAATGTTATATGTTTTTCAAAAGTCAGTTTCTTATCTAAAGTAACTCCAAAATATATTACATTATCTACAATGCTGATATCAGTATCATCAAATTGCAGTTGTCTGGTAACCTTTTAGGCGCTTTATTGAATGGAAAAATAATTGCCTGGGTTTTGTTGCAATTTAGTTTTATTTTCCACTTCTTAAAGTACTTGTTACAGGATTTAAGGCTTAGCTCCATCTTTTTTAAAAGAGCTGAAGTAAGCCTACTGGAGGTAATGAGCGGCGTATCGTCAGCGTAGTAGACTGTATTCACTTCTCTAGGTGGTTTAAAATTGGATGTAAAGATTGAGTACAGCGTTGGAAAGAGTATAGATCCTTGTGGTACTCCCGCAGGTATAGAATAAAACGATGACATACTCTTAAACAAACTGTACATGACATTATTGCGCGACACGAAAAAGACAACAGAATTCAAATAAGCAACGTGCGTCAACTTTACCCAAGAGTAGAGAAGAGAAGTTTATAGTTCACGAGGTACAAAATGATCCTTTTATCTCCGCTCCGAAACATGACACAATTGTTAAAATCAATTTTGGAAAGGAAGTAAGAAAAGTTTTAAGAAAACCCAAATTGCAGGGCCGTGTGGCTCGGAAGAAAGCATGTGTCAGTGTCAAAACTAGAAAGGAGGGCACGGCAAAATTTACAACACATTATGATGGCTTTTCCCTTTAATATTTTAACATTTTACAGATTCTTTTTACGTGTGAAAGCAAATTTACTTTGTTTGTTTTCTATGGCCGACGTTACGTGTGGCGTGTGAGTTGGGTATTTCTGATTATTTGAAGTTTCATCAAGACAAGAATCCTAAGCACACATAACGGATAGTAAGCAACTGGTTGCTTTACCACTGCCCTAAAACCATAAAAGCACCTGCAAAAAGCCCAGATGTAAACGTAATCGTGCACTTATGAGGCGTACTTGGGCGTCAGATTGTGTGGTAAAAAAACCACCTTATGGCTTCATTAGAAGAGGAATGGAGCAAAAAAAGCCTAATCTGTGCAATATATTAAGAAGATTAAAAGCAGTTGAAAATCAAAAAGCATATGCAACCAAATACATATTAATTAATGCATAAACAATTGAATTTAGGGACTACCCGACTTTAGTGTGATTTAGTTTTTGCTGCATTTTCTATTATGCAGAATAAGTATTTTCGTGAAATATTTTGCAAAACTTTAAGTATTATTTATTTTAAGTTGCTGAACTTTTCTGTAATTAGTTGCTCAACTATCAACGTGAGCCACTATATTTACCAGCAACAATGTGTTTCTCTTGGCATTAGAGTTTAAATGAAATGAATTCGGAATAAAAAAACAGACATTTTCAGGCATTCAAATATAAAAGATGGATTTGACAATTTTATTAAATTTTAAATTTTTTATAAAACGTTTCGTAAACGTTTTGCAGACGATTTGTTTTGTACATGAGCAAAATAAAAACAAATACCTAATAAAAGACGACGAGGTTTGGGTTTACACTCATCTACATGCTTTGAGATATGTTCGATTTTAAGCGCTAATACATTATTTATTTTTTATTTATTTTTCAGCTAATGCTAAACAAAATTTATGTTTTTGTGCGTACTACATACACATGATGGCTTTAATCATCTATATTGTCTCGGATGATGACAAGGATATCCGTCGTTTTCAACCGAGTATAGCCACGAAAGTAAAGGATGTTGCGTGCAAATAGATTAGAGTGGAGCATAGATTAGAGTCTGAAAAATCATTTTTTTCGAGCATACGCTTAGATCTTCGTGAACTCGCGAGTTTTTCACACACAAGGGAGCAGTAGTAATTATAAGAAAAAGTTTGTTTTGCCGTCTTTCAATTTTTGCAATATTTGAGACTGAAGCGATATCCCATAATTGAATGCCATAGCACTATATTGGCTTCAGAATCGCATTATATAGCAAAAGTTTGCAATTTAATTTTAACTTGACATTTCTTCCGATTTGTACAGCTTTCAAAGTCAAGTTCGCGTTAATATGAGATTTCCTGGTTAGCCGACGGTTTAGGTGCATGCCGAAATATATTGTTTATTCTGATGATCGAAGAAGTTTAATTTTGCAGTGTAAATGTAATATGAGAATATTTTTGTTCATTTACATTAATTTTCCACATCTTTAGCCATTTCTCTAAATTGTGAATATATTCCTATAAATTTCGTGAGGCTTCCTGGTGGCTTTTGTGGACGCAAAGTTATGCTGTATCATCTGGAAAAGTTGAAGTGTGTAATTTGGTGTTAATTGGCATGTCCGCAGCATGCATTAAAAATATAGTAGGACCCAGTTTGCTGTCTGTTTCAGTTTTATTTTTATTTTAATAGTTACTAAATCAAATAAAAATAGAGGTTTCAAAACGAAAATAAACGTTACGTTTTGATTACTTTCGCGCCCTGATTTTTATAGACACTGCACCCAAACAATATTTTTAAAATTTTTTCATAATTTAAAAAATGTTTGTTGTCATCAGCGATACAACATCCCTCATCAAATTACGCCCAAATTATGTTTAAAAAAATAACTCAAATTTAATTGCTTTTTTAGTTCTAAAATATCGTTATTATTAAAATAACCAAAAAAAAAAATGAGAAAAATCGGCACATAATTAAACATAAAAAATTATAAAAATTTCGGTAGTTTTATAAAACATATTTTTAAGCATTCGTATGAAAGTCAAAATATTATTAAAACACATTAGCATATGGTTCCATCAATTCTACGTTATTTTGATAATGAAATCATTATTTAAAATTTCCTTGAACAAGAAAAGTTTTATTTTATTTTAATTCTTCATGTTATTGTGCTGACAAATAAATGTATAGAAATTTGTAACTAGAATTTTACTGTGCCTTGCATTGCTACATATACAGCGTTGCTTTTGCATATAAAAAGGATGCTAAAAGGATAATATGCCAAGTTAAGAGAATTGTCTATGCATTACACAACTAACGACGAACAACAGCAAAAAAAAAAAAAACAAAAAACAAAAGCAATACCCATAATATACAGTCACATAAAATTCTTACTCATTATGACTATTGCAGAATGTCTTTACACGACGACAGACAGCATATTCACATTTTATATTTTCATTTACAGTGAATTCATGCATTCCTATGGAGACTGGTGCCGCTGAAACTAGGTTAGTTATTCGATATCAAACGAACCAAGCACAACTAACTCAGTCAACCATTTCTGCCAGCAACAGAACAGCATATGAAGAGGTTGATGCCACTAAACTCAGAAGGCTGCTGCATTTTGTCAAAAGTTTTTTTCTGTGGTTTTGTATCTGGCCTTTTATGAAAAAGGAAACGGCAAATTCTTGCGTTTTTTTGTTGTTGTTGTATATTTTATGTGCCGCCAATGCGCTTTTGGTTTGATTCGAAACACAAAATAATATGCGTTAAATTATTTTCTAACACAGTGAGAGACAAAATAGTTAAATAATATTTTTATATTGTAACGTTAATTAAAATAAAAACTACTTACATTTCAGTAACTCCAAGCTCAAAAGCCTTTTATACTAAGTAAAAATGTGGCAAAATATTAACAATATAATACAACTAAATGTCTATAATTTTGAGCAACTTTCTCCGTATCTGCTTTAAAATTTATTCTTTTGGTTAATGGTACCTTAATTATTTGTAACATTTTGAAAATGTTTCAATTTTAAATTTAGAAAATAATTATAAACGTCGTTATATGTTGGAAATGATACAAATGAAAAAGTACCATTAACCAAAAGAATAAATTTTAAAGCAGATACGGAGAAAGTTGCTCAAAATTATAGACATTTAGTTGTATTATATTGTTGGTGGAAAAGTTGCACAAGCTTTAACTGATACAAAAGCATCATCAAGCTGCATTATATGCAAAAAGACATCAAGTCAATTAAGTCATCCAGTTCCAGAAGATGAAACTTTTAAGGCAGCATACGAATTTAGATTGTCCCCTCTTCATACTAGAATACGTTTTATGGAGCATATTTTTAAATTGGGTTATGAATTGGATTTTAGTTCGTTAGGCGAAACAGTAAAAAAAATAAAGAAAATGAAGAAAAAAGAAACCAAAAAAAAAACAAATTGAAGAAAAATATTTAGAAAAAGGCCTAATTATCGATCAAGGAGAATGGAACACAAATGATGGAAACACTGCAAGACGATTTTTTCACATCCAGAAACTGCAGCATCTATCACAGGAGTAGATTTGAAAATAATAAGGGGATTCAATATTATTTTACAAGTTTAGCATGCAGCAGAAAGATAAATGCAAACAAAATTGGAGAGTACGCCAAAAATACAGCTGTACTTTACAACAAAAAAAAGATATTCTTGGAGATATATGCCATCAACAGTTCATAAAATTTTGTACCACGGGGACCAAATAATTCAACACAATATTCTACCAATAGGAGATCTATGTGAAGAGGCGCAAGAAAAACGAAACAAAGACTATTGATTCTTTCGCGAGCACAACACAAGAAAAATTTCTAGATATTGTACTAATGAAGACTTTATTGTTGTTTTATTATACACATCAGATCAATATCCGGCACAAATAGAAAACTGCTTCTATTGAACTGGACGTAGAAGCTAAACTACTTCTAGAAGTTGAAAATCAAGGCTATTTAGAAGAAATATTTACTAAAATTGTTATATTAATAGTATTTTTTTCGAAACACAAGAGTTATCTGTATGTATTTCATGCTTTTAAAATTTTCTTGTACATTAATATTATTAATCAATTTGCAACAAAAGTTCACATATACGAGTAGTGTTTATGTTTATTTTGGTTTTAAATACCTCCTTATCTAAAATAAATTTGAACCAATGAATATTTTTTTTATGTTTTTACTACTTAATAAGCTAATTTTTAACTCAAATTGTTAAAAAAAAACCAACCCATGGTCTTCGTACTAATAACTTCACGGGGGCCAAAGCTTGGCGCATTCTGACTAAACTTAAGTTTTTAATAAGTTTTAACGTGACTCAAAATATAAGACTTTATGTAAAACAAACTCTTTGAACAAGTTGTAATACTTTACTTTCGTACCAAAAATCAGCTAAAACTTAGAATGTATTTTTAAACCTATTACAACTATATTTCTAACCGGTCTATTTTAAATTTTTATACCTTATACGAAAGCCTATGATCTCACCTAGTAGACATAAAAAAACCGCGTATCAAAATTACGATCCATTCAAAAGTTGTATATTTTTGACCGCCTTCTCGTAAAATGTTCCCACAGTGCGTCGTTTATTATTTGTTAGGTAAGTCTGTTTATCTAAGGGTGTTTTATGTTTGCTAGAGCGCATCACTAGTTTCAGTGATGTAAAAATTGTATATGTGGTCCTCGTTTATAGCATAACTGTTAAAAGTCCTTGTTTTGTAGATTTCCATGTTTTCAAGAATGTCTACTCTTCGCTCTTTTTTGCTAGGATGTAGTAATATCATACATTCATCTATTTTTCTGAAACTAATAAAGACTCTAAGGTTATAAATTTCTTAATATAACAGGGTTTGCATATTAATTTCGAACTTCAAGTCCTCTACTCATCTTATTCATTATCATTGAGAGTATATCTTGTGGAAGATTTCTATGCAGAAGTTTCGTTCGAGCACCTTCGAGCCTTGGTAAATTACAAATAACTTTTAGTTTTTTATTCTGTAAAGCTTGTAGCTTTTTGAAATGTGTTTTAATTGCTTTTGTTGGTCATATTTGATAGCTTTAGGTCATATGTCATGATTATGTTAACATTGGAACAAATCTATACAATTTATTATCTTAGTTTTACAGTTTAGGATTGACTTACGGTTAACCAATGTGCAATGGCACGTTTTATAACTGTTTCTAGATATGAAGTCTAAAACTCTAAATGCCAATTTTTTATCTGAAACCAGTCCCAGATATTTAATTTCATTTAGCATTAGTATTTCACTTTCATCAACAATAAGCCTGCTAAATGGAATTCTTTTCGGTGATATATTGCATAGAAAAATTATGGTTTGGATTTTTGCTTAGTTTACGTTTATTTTCAACTTGGTGTAGAATTTAAGCGCGTTTAAAAGACCAGATTTAATAATTGCGTTTGAAAAAAACTTTAAATGATTTTCTGTAGGAAGCTGGGATAGCACAAATCATTTAATAGTTAATTATAAACCACTAGGTTACTATTTAATAAAAAATTTTTTAAAAACTTTTATTTTTTATTATTTTTTCGATGTTTTTTTTTTGTTTGTTTGTTTTTCCTGATGATGCCAACCAACGGTGTGGCGAAATATCGAAAAAATAAGAAAAAATAAAACATAAAAATTTTTAAAAAAATTTTTTATTAAATAGTGACCTAGTGCTTTATAATTAACTACTAAAAAATATTTAAAAGGTCAAAAAACTATAACTATTATAGAAATATTTTAGCTTATAAATAAGACCATCGAGTCAAATTGAGTGAAAGGCCTTTTCAATGTCCAGAATTATAATTCCAGTCCTCTTTCTTTTCACTTGATGGGCTGCAGAGTGTGCTTTTCGAAATCTAAAATGTTTTTTTGACTAAAATGTTTTGTTGTCACTCTCAATCAACTCAATTTAACCTCGTTAGTGTAATTTGTTCAAATATCTTATTGACAAAATTTAGCATACTAATGGAACGATAACTGCTATTTAGTTTAGCATCTTCACCAGGCTTAACTATTGGCATAATCTTTACAATTTAAAAAAAATTATAGAAAAGAACCATTTTTAAATCATTAATTCAATCGTTTATTATAACAGCAAAACCAGTACTAATAATTTTTTAAGCATAATTAGGTTTATGCCACTCCCGGAAATTTAAAGCTTTTCAATAAGGGTACAAATTACTTTACTCATCAATTGTATAGTGCGAAACATTAGATATTGTATGTGTTTTTGGCCATTCCGAGTATTTTTTTTGACTTTAGTTTTATGAATATTTTAAAATATTTCAGCAATAGTATCTTATATATTTTGGCGCCATCTAAGTTAAAATACCAAATCTTTTATTTTTAACTCTTATAGCTTTTGCCAGGTGACCACAACTCTTTAGTACCAGTTAGCAGCCTTGTGTTAAATTAATTCCAGCTGTTACTTCTTTCATTGCAGCATTCTTTTTTATTGAAGTTTTCAACTGTTAAATTATACAGATTATATAAACTCTCTGTGGAGTTATTAGACATGAGAAAGCACAACTGCATGGTTTCCTATTTAATTTTGGCTTGAAACTTACTTTGTAAAGTAAGTTATTTTGGACAGTACATATTCGAAATTTTCCTCTGTTGAAAACTCACTTTTAAAAAATTGCAGTTTCTTTTTTTAACTTTAACACATTTTGCTATTACTTCAAGCCGGCTTTGAACCCTTAAATTGAGCAAGTCATCGGTACATGATCTGAACCTAATAACCACAGATGGCTTTCAATTTGTGAAATATTTAAATTGGAGTTCGTAAGTACTATGTTAACCAAAGTCCTAGGTATCATCGATTGACTATAACGAGTGAAATATATAATAGTTAGATTGAGAACTTTTAGTCGTTATATATATCATACTTTTAAAAGATACCATTTTTATGCTTTAAAGAAGCCCATATTCGGCACGAGGATTTAAATCGATTTTTATACTTCCTGAAAACGTTATTAGTTGTATTAACTGTCGTTGGACGTTTTTAGCCCAAATACATCAAGATCTAAAGACATGATATAGTAATTATTTGCCTTTTATGTCATTCACTGTTTAGAGTAAGTGTGAAGTAATTTGTTTGGTTTGACATGTCAATAGATAAAACATTCACACATACACACACACACACACGCACATATGTATGTTTGTGTGTTTGCCTATTATTTATGAATAGTTTCAATTTTACTTATCACATTGTAAACAGCTTTACTTTCTCTAAATACACATTCATTTACCTTTAACTACTTTCATACACATCCCCACACACACACACACACACATCTTTACAATATAAAAATGAATGAGGTTTAAGTATCGGGTTTTTCAACAAGAAGTTTGTTTTTTTGTTTTTCAATTGTGGCAACACCACCAGCATTGGAAATTATTACAACGAAAATCGGATTAAAATAATAATAATCCACAAATTTTGCGCAAGGATTTGATTTTGAAGCCTTAAAAGATTCAACTGGTACTGGAATTGAAGCCGACCGACTATTAACATCGCTTAGATTTGCTTAATTCATTCAGGAACAACCAGCTGGTTTTTTTGAGACAATCATTTTTTCAGACGAACCCCACCTTCACTTGTCAGGGCATGTCAACAAACAACAAGCCGCATTTGGGCTTTTATAGAACGATTATTAAGAAGCCTTTGCGTGCTCAACATCTCACTGTATGGTCCGCTATGTGGCCTTGAGGTGTAATTGGGCCGTGTTTTTGTTTTCGAAGATGAGACTGGAAATGCGGGAGTGCGTGATAAGATTTACGTCGGTACCTAGCTGTGTTAGCTATAATTCGACGGTGGATCAAACCACTTGTGTGATATGTAGCATGCACCTACGCCCTATGAAGCCGAAGACATAATTCTATGCAACAGGTCATTCCTAGTTGCAATTTGGGAAGTTTCGGAGCAGGACCGCCAACCGCCACTCCTTGCTGAAGAGTTGAAGACTGCTCACTGGATCCGGATCATTCACCCTTTGTTCTCAGTAGAGGTGAGATGATCCTGGCCTCTTAATCATTTCATGAGGACCGCGCAATCACAACCACCACGATGCTCCCGAAGGGCCAACCTCAATAATCAGTCAGAGAATAGCTAAAAGGTTAAAAAGACAAAAATCTGAACTCTGGGGCTTATTGATTCCCGTGGAAATAACATGGAGTTGTCCAGTTGGCTCCCTGCTAGCCTTTAGGGGATTGGACTTCCTTTTACCCCTAGTGACACATGTAATGACGGTGAGATTCCATCAAGACATATAAATGTGCCCTCGGGAGGAGCTATCGCTAGACGTTAACTACTCAATTTTGGCCTATTATTGACGACGTATATATCACTGACATGTGGTTTTAACAGAACGGTGCCACATGTCACACAGCCAGTAAAACGATCAATTTATTGCAAACCAAATTTCCCGATCGCATTATTCATTTTAATTTCGCGAGCCAGATCGTGCGATTTAACATCACTGGATTATTTGTTGTGGGGCTATGTTAAGGACAGAGTCTATACGGAGCCAATACTCAAAATCCGTGATGTGATTAACGAAATGGGACCAAAAGTAACTTAAAACTTTGATGAAAGAATCGACATCTATCAGCATGCTCGTGTTGGACACTTGCCAGATAACATTTTTCATTCATAATTGCCGAACTAGTTTCTTCGTAATATCATACAGATTTGAGTCATTCTAATCTAAACTTTTTGTTTGATATTCTTATAGAAAACTAACTTCCTGTTGAAAACCCCTTTATTTAGTAATCAAATCCTTGAATACTTTAATGGCTAAAATTTTTTATGTTTTGTTATTCTTTTTATCATCTTTTTTCCTTCCTATATTTGAAAACTATTATTTCATAATCGGTATTTCTTATGGTTATTTAATAATTTAATTTATGATAATTTCTGTTCTTTTCTTTTAAAAGTTAAAGTACTCGTAAAATGTGTAACCCACATATTTATTATGGTTTATAAAATTCTATGCATTTTATTTCTCTTACAATAGAAATTATTATTTATTAAGGGCTCAAATGGAAATTCAAAACTTTAAGATGTGAGACCACAAATAGATCAGGAATTTTAATGCATTATTTTTTATTGTTCTTTTAGCTTTTATTACGTACGAAAGTACAAACGAAAGCAATAAATCACTTTTGACTTGAATTTTGTATTATTTTTACTAGAGAGTAATTTTTCTTTTACTTGTTTTTTTACAAAATGTAATGTAAGGTATTAAAAGATACACTTTGCAAAAACATACTTAGAACAAAACAAAAAAAAACAAGAAAAACAAAAAAAAAAAATTACGTAAAGTAGGACAAATGTACACAGGATGAAATATCAGATAATTTTTTTGTTTAGTTGAAATTAAATAGCACGTAAAAATTGTTATTTAAAAGAAAACATATTTTGATAATGTAAGAGTTATAGATTTTCTTCAAGTGCACAAGTGTATACATACATACATGCATGTATAGTTGTCAGTCAGTTTGCATTAATATTCATAAAACTTTTTGTAACTCATATATTAAATATGTTTTTAGTAAAAAGTTATCTATTTTCCTGTCAATCTTTCAGGATTTAGTTGACTTAAACATATTGCATATTTATATTCATAATATAAAATAAATTGCTTTTGTTCCTTTTTTAAACAAGATAAACCAAATGCCATTTTCAATGTTGAGTTTAAAATGTGCAGAGTCGAACAGCATCGCTTATTTGGTTGCATTTAGCTAAGATTATTATAATAAACTACACTATTTCTGCATATGCATGTTTTCTTTTACATAGAGAGTAAGAGCGAGAGAGAGAGAGAGAGAGAGATAGCGTAAGATATAGGGAATAATGTAGAAACCAGCATGCATTCTATAAATATACCTGAGGACAGGATTATGAGTTCATCTGAGTCATTCTCAAAAGATCTGTAATGTACCCAATTTGCAAAGCAACTATACTGGCATACATTTCTAAACACAACTAAGCAAACTTTTGTAATGTTACGCGCTCCGAAATCTATTAAAAAATGTTTTAATGTGTGGAAACAGCGCAAACTATTCGTTGTTAATATTGTCCAATATTTCTTTTTACTATAAACTACGTTAATTGTGCTAGATTCCTTTAAACATAACTATTTTATAATATTGTTAAGTTTTAAAAGAAAATAATTATTAGTAAAAAAAGGAAACATAACGACCTACTGCGCATTTTACAAACTGTGTAGTTTTCTAAGAAATCTTATATAGACAAGACAATAACAATATGCTTATGAAAAATTCTACAAAATAAGATAAACAACAGAAAACAGAAACAACTAAAGGCCCAACTATAATATTCATAAGCTGGCTTAAGCTAGCTTATGAACGATAAGTCTGACGTCTGCTTAAGCAAATCATTGTAGACTTTTATGTGGCTATAATATACTTACGTGAATATAGAAATTATTACGCATAGTTGCACATTTGTTTTATTCGTAATTTTGCAAAAAATAATATAGTTCTAAATAAATGAGTGTTTAATAATAATATTTTGTATACTTAATACTATCCTTATACAAATTTATAATTTTTTTCTAATAGTTTTAAAAAAATTACGAAAGAAAAATTACACATATTTCACTGTTTGTATTATTTGGGCCAAAAATGCAACTTTATGCATCATTAAACTTATAAACAATATAATTTAATTTTTTTTTGCCAATTATGTGTTAAATAAATGGAAAAGAAATTAAAATGTTTAAAGGCCCTTAAGCTATTAAACTCCAAGTTTGAGTCTAGTTCTTCAACTTTATCACGAGTATTACAAAATAAAGATTCACATTGTAAAAAAGTAAAAAATATTCAGTATTAATGCTTATACCGGCGGGGTGCAAGAGAGCTGCAGTAGTGCTCATTCCTCAATATAGCCCATTCCACTGGCTGATAGAGCCTCCATCCTCTTAATTTCCTTACATAAACGCTCCCGTAGTAACTTCCATCTATGATTGAACTCCGCGATTTTAAATAATATAAAATGAAAAACGCAAACAGAATTCTTCAAGGTAGTATTACCACGTTTACTTAATTTTTCTGCTACTTCTTTCCATGCTCGTTCCTTTGAATTGCCGTTATAATAAAACGCGTCTATTTTGTCATGTGCTTATATGACAAATTTTTTCTTTGTACGTTTTCTATTACATTCAGATAAAACATTTTTTCGCTTTCGTCCTCCATTGGAATTTATTTACTAATGGATCTATAACACAATGAAAAATCAGCTGTTTCCGTACGGAATGTGCGATCAGTTTCTTACTTTGCTTAAGCAAATGACATTTGAGGAGACTTGACGAAAATTATTATTGATGATGATGATTATTAGGTATTTGCACAGTTGCTTAAGTTGGATGAAGCACAGAACAAAAACAAAACACAGAACAAAATCACAACACGCCAGCCAAACAGGCGCCTAAACTGAATGATAATAACAACAACAATGTAGGGTGAAGTTAAAGTAGAATATTCTTATGTATGCGAGAACAGCTTAAAACAACTATATAAGCACCACTAGCTGGGCAAATGAATTAATTCAAGTTGAGTATTTATTAAGTGAAGACACCAAAGTTACCATCGTGTTTATTTTGTATGTATTGAAAGTAAATACTCTGTTATTTTTCAATAAAAGAACTCAATACAACAAAACGTTGATTTAAAGGAATTAACGTAACAATATTATCCGACTGTTGGTCTATTAAGGTCCGAAATTTGTTCTCTTAAGATTAAGCATTTCCAATAGAAAGTCTATCGCTCTATTGACCCTGAAAAGTTCTTTTTATTCTTTGTTGAATATTCTTTGTTTATAGCTGAAACTTGAGAAGAGTTTAGAAAGTTTGGTGGTCTTAAATCTAAACTCTTCACTCTTATTTCCAAGGACTGACAAGCATCTGACTGTTCGTTAAAAAAACGAGTTTAAGTTTCTGTTATCCCTTTAATACCATCCATTTTGTATAATTTTAATCGAAATATAGTACATAGTACGAACGAATTCACTAAATATTCACTTAGTTTGTAAGAAAATCAATCCCATTCGGCACTGCTAATATCTTCGTATACTGTTAATGTATCCCATTTTTTTATTTAATCAAGTACCGTGCTACATTTTGTAGGAAAGGGATAGAGAAGAGATGAAATAGGTGGTGAAAGTAGAATGATAGTCGGAAATTAACTGTCGTATAAGACAGCACAGCTACCAGTGATCGTGCCTTCATCACTGAGCAGCCCCAGCGACAGTCAATATTTTATATTTTTAGTGAAAAAAAAAAACAATGTCTTCGTTCCGGCTTAGTCAAGTGATAATCTGGCTATCAGTTTAAAAACAAATCTTATCTTGCTAGAACATTAAGTCCTTTTTTCATTCATATTAAATTTTTTATTACAAATAAGTAATCTATAATTATTCGGAATCATTATCAATATAAGCATCAATTTTATTCGTGCTTGATTCCTTTTCAAATAAATATTAAGTGATATTCTCACAAAATATTCATTACAAAACAATTTTCATTAAAAAAGAACATTTTATGATATTCTCCTAAAACATTCTTTCAAATAAAAATATTCGAAATGCTTTGCAATGGGGGAGAGCACATTCATATTGCAATTTCACTTTCGCTCACAAAGCTCATCAGTGAATTTTACCCCAATATTGTATAGAAAAACCTTAGTGTCTTATATCCAAAGCCAAATTGATTTTATAAGAATTTTTTCCATAAAATCAACATAGCCTAGACATCAAGACTCAAAAACACTTCTATACAAACATTACAAAACATTTCAAAACAACAAAAACATTGTTTATTTTCAATTTCTACATAAGGGTTGCCATTGGAAACCATTCATATGTAATTTGAAAGTTCAGAAAATAAAAAATATTTGTAAATAATCCTACAAAATTCTAAAAAAGCAACGGGCACATGCAATGGAAATAAGTAATCTATTATTATAGATTACTTATTTCAAATCTATTATTATAGATTACTTATTTCCATTGCATGTGCCCGTTGCTTTTTTAGAATTTTGTAGGATTATTTACAAATATTTTTACTTATTTCAAATCTATTATTATAGATTACTTATTTCCATTGCATGTGCCCGTTGCTTTTTTAGAATTTTGTAGGATTATTTACAAATATTTTTTATTTTCTGAACTTTCAAATTACATATGAATGGTTTCCAATGGCAACCCTTATGTAGAAATTGAAAATAAACAATGTTTTTGTTGTTTTGAAATGTTTTGTAATGTTTGTATAGAAGTGTTTTTGAGTCTTGATGTCTAGGCTATGTTGATTTTATGGAAAAAATTCTTATAAAATCAATTTGGCTTTGGATATAAGACACTAAGGTTTTTCTATACAATATTGGGGTAAAATTCACTGATGAGCTTTGTGAGCGAAAGTGAAATTGCAATATGAATGTGCTCTCCCCCATTGCAAAGCATTTCGAATATTTTTATTTGAAAGAATGTTTTAGGAGAATATCATAAAATGTTCTTTTTTAATGAAAATTGTTTTGTAATGAATATTTTGTGAGAATATCACTTAATATTTATTTGAAAAGGAATCAAGCACGAATAAAATTGATGCTTATTTTTTATTACAAAAAATTTAAGAAAAAAATAAAAGTTTTTAAAAAATTTTTTATTAAATAGTGACCTAGTGCTTTATAATTAACTACTAAAAAATATTATAGAGGTCAAAAAACTATAACTTTTATATATACAAAAAATTTATATAATTTTTGTCTTCAATTTGGAAAAGAAAACACTGCCAAGACTTTTAAAAAAATTCTTCACAATAAAATGTCATGTTATATTGAAAATAACATTTTGTTGTTTGACAGATAGTCAGGCTTTTGCGAAAATCACAGAGCTGTTTCTGCTTTATTGGATGTAACTGAGAACTAACGACGTAGAATTGTTTAAGGAAAAATAAATTTCCTGGTACTTTTTAATAACTCTAAGGCCTTTGATACGATTGATAATGGCGCTCTTTGCATGACAAATTGACACTTTTTTAAAGTCTCTTTAAACTCCATTCCACTGATATCTTCACACCTCAAGGATCAATCCGTGGACCACAGATGTACGCAGCCGATGTGCAGCTGTATTTAAGCAGTTCAATCATTTCCGTTGATGAAAATATTTCAAGATTAAATTAGGATCTGAATAAAATTTATTGCTGGGCAACTGCAAATGGATTTTGTTCAAACCCTCATAAGTCAATGTGTATTAAAATTGGTAAGAAAACTATTAATCATATTACCGATGTTGTTGTTTTAATAAATACAGCAAGAATCACTGTAGTAAATGTTGTCAAAAACCTTGCAATAATAATCAATAACAGTCTTACTTGGACAAAACAATATAACTCACTTATGGGTCGCACTTACACATCATTTTACTATACACCTTTAAATATAAGGGAATTTGTTACAAAATCTTATTTTGTTCCTGGATTGGAAGCCTTTTTTTAGAATGTTATTCTACTATTATTATATAAAAAGCTTAACATTTTATATAGCAATATCATTAGATATGTTTACGAATTGAGGAAATATGATAATGTTTCCCAATTTTTCTTCGAAGTTATATGGAGTTTCATTCAGCAGCCTCCTCAATATTCGTTTACTTTTATTTCTTCATAAAATCGTTTTTTTATATTTTTCAGAAAATCCTATTGATACAATCAGGTTTGCCATATTCGTTACGGGAAAAATGATTATAATTTCTCAACTCCGTTCTCCTTTATCTGCATGGCAGTTTTTCATATATTTGGAATTTTCTTCTTCGAAGGCTTTAAACGGTTTTTATTAAATTTTTATTCCGAATAATAAATCATTAATTTTGTGTGAATATGTATGTGAGTGTATTTGCAGCAAAAAGACAGCAAAATTCCAAAAAAGAATTTTATACAGCATGTTCAGACATACATTTTTAATTGACTCAATATTCGGTTTATTGGCATTATTATTTTAGTGTTCAGACATACGAAATTTAGCTAACTCAATAAGCATTTGACAGCTGGAAAACAACTTTGTTCTTATTTCAGTCACAAATTGTACTTTATAAAAATTAAAATAAATTTATTTATTAAAAAGCAATTACTATTGTATAACAGAAATGCTGAGTTTTTACCGTTAAGGCCGTGTCAGATAAAACTTTTGCTTTGCGTTGCGTCAGAGTTTCGCTTTAACATTTGAGTTAAAATGTACGTAAATGTATGAAAGTTGCCACATAAAGCACTTTTGACCCAGCGCAAAGCGAAAAGTTAACCAACATTCAACTTTTTGCGCGCTTTGACAAACACCTGACTTTTATTATTTGTGTTTGTGTATTTGTGTGTGGGTGTAAAAATTTATATTTTTAACTTGTATTTTTTTAAACAAAACAAATAGCACTAGAATTGAAAATATGTAGCTTTTTTATGTATTTTTTTTAATAAAACAAATAGCACTAGAATTGAAAATATGTAGCTTTTTTTATGTAAACAAAAAATTCATGAGTGTTGTCAAAGTTTATTGTGATATACACCACTTGATTTACGCTTTTGCTTTAAAGTTTCAAATGTCACGCAAAGCAACAAAGTTTTATCTGACATCGCCTTTTGTGCGATCGTGTTTTGGTACTTAAAAATAAAAAAAAGAAAAATTTTCAAATTCTCCAGAGTTTAAGAATGGCATATGTCAGTGTAGATAAGTGGTAGATAATTTTTTCTCACTGAACACACCTCTTAACAGTGTCGTATATCAAGGTTTACTCAATATTTATAACAATTTCGTACTTATTAAACAATATTTGGTGTCTACTTTTGTATGAAATATTGAGCTCAATAATTGTGTTTATTGCGATAATCTCAATAATTGTGTATGTCTGAACACAATGTTACCCACTAAGAGACAATTTTTTATTTCCATTGCATGTGCACGCTGTATGTTTGTAAAAACTGTTTTTAAATATTTTTTATTTCCTAAATCATTATTATTATTTTCTAAGAATTTAAAACATTAATTGAATTGCATTTGTACTGAATATTTCGGAATATTTGTTTGCCAAAAAACGTTTCAAAATGTAGCACAGTGTAGAATAATATTGTTTTACAGCATCTACTTAGAGCTTGGTTGCTAAGCTTTGTTGCGGTACTAAAACGTTGAACAATATTGTTATCTAAAGGCAAATTATATGTCTAGATATTACAGCGCTATACTTCAAAACAAAGAACATTATATCCTTACAGATGTAAATATAAAACTTAAACTTAAATATTGATTTCACAGTAGCAATTTTAATTGTTAAAAAATCTTTATTTCTTTTTGTTGCCTGCTTACATTTATGAAAATCTGACTATCAATTCGAAATATAACTTTAATTTGTACCAAATATATATTTTCTGTGGAAAATAATTACAATTTTTTTGTTTGTTCTTATAAATAATTTACACTCTATTGTAAATTATAAACTATAACCAGATTAGTTATACGTTGATGTTGTTTAACTTTAGCAAAAATGTCCAACTGTTAACAGAAAAAAATTTATTCAAAAATAAAAAAATTTCAAATAAATATTACAAAAATATTATTATAAAGGTGTCAATAGAACTTTTAACTTCTGTTTGTTCACATTCTGTGGCGCACAATGGCACATTTTGTGAGTTGGCGGTCAAAATTCGATAACTTTTGACTGGATTTAAATTTTTTAATGAATTTTTTTTGTTGAATAGAAGAAGAAGACATCGTAAGCTTTTATTTATTGTAAAAAAATCGTTTGAAGATATTGCACTTAGTGACATCATCGTCTCCTTTGACATGGTATCACTCTTTACAATTATACCGACTCATCTAGCAATTAATAATATACTTGACAAATGGGAAATGCTTTTAACACACACAACGATACAAAAATCACAATTTCTTAAGATTCTAAAATTTTGTCTTACATACAACAATTATTTCATGTACGACAAAAAAAATTTACCATCAAACTTATGGAATGCCACAAACTTTGTTGGAAAAGTTATAACTATTAGTGACAAATGTTTTAGAATTAAAAACATTAACAAAATAAGGGAGATACTAAAGATGAATGAAGAACTTCCCAATTTTTATCGTAAATAATGTAATTAACAAAATAATTAAAACGAATCAGAATCTGAAAAAAGAAGATCCCAAAAGAAACAAATTTTTACAGTGTACCATTTAAACCGAAGTTGACAGAAAGTAAAACTTTTTGAAGAACATCATGGACAATAAAAACGTAAATAATAAAAATAAAACACTTAGACATCTATTTACAAACAAAAGGACGGAAATAGACAAGTTAAAGATAGGATAATGTAGTCTATGAAATAACATACGGAGGTAGTGATAGGAATCAGTGTAATATGGTATTATGTTGTCCTCCGCCAGTAGATGAAATAATATTGCCATTTTCCATCCTAACTGGCTAATTTGTATTCGATGGCGAGCGCTTTCGAGGCGAATGCATCATTCTCAAGCCGCGGTTTAGTTTGTACTGGTGAGCCAGTGTTGGCGTTGAGGTAGTTCTGTTATTAGGTCCGTATATATTCAGGTAAGCAGAATACCGGCCTTTTATTATTATATAGGTACCTGGGTCCGTCTGAGGGTGTTTTTCGTTTGCCCGTTTGCATGAGTAGTTTTAATGGTGTGAAAATTGTGTCTGAGGTCATGTTTACCTGTTCGTTTATAATGTCGTTGTTGAATGTTTTTGTCTTGTAGATTTACATATTTTCAAGAATATCTAGTCTTCGTCCCTTTTTGCTAGGATATAATAATGTCATACATTCATCTATTTCTTTTGGTGTGTGTCCGTGAGTGTCAAGGTGTAATGAAAAGTTTGAATCTTCTCTTTTCCGTTTGTATGAGCGTATGTGTTCTGTTAACCTTGTTTTAAGTGTTCGTTCAGTTTGCCCTATATAGGTTCGTTTGCAGGTACAGGTAAGTCTGTATACCCCGCTGGAATTAAATTTGTCAGTTGTTTCTGTCGTTGTTCTGAGATAGTGTCTGAGGGTGTTTCCACTTTTTAATGCTGTGAGTATTCCTTCTTTGTGAAAAAGGTTAGTTAGTCTGTATATTTCTCGTCCTGTGTAAGTAAAGGTGTGCCGTCGTGTTGTATCGAGTGTCTCCTTGTCTTCTCTATTTCTGTTCTTAGTGTTGTATTGTCTAAGTAGTTTATCGATGGTAGTGGTTTTTATAGCCATTATTCATAGCTATGGCGTAGAATGTGTCGAGTTCCCTCCTGTACTTATCTGGAGTAAGTGGAATTATCCCAAGCCTGTGTATCATATGTCTAAACGCTGCTAGTTTGTGTTGGGTAGGGTGGTTTGAGGTGTTGTGGATGGTAGTGTCCGTTGTTGTTGGTTTTCTATAGATGTCGAATGTTAAATAGTCAGTTCCTCGCGTTATAGTGATGTCAAGATAATGTAAATTTCTTTCTTGTTCTTTTTCCATTGTGTATGTAATCTTATCAGGAATTGTGTTTAAGTTTTCTAGAATTTGTTCGCCATTGTCTTGCTCGAGGATGCATATAATGTCATCTACGTATCTATAGTAATGAGTTATTTTGTGTTTTTCCATGAGTGTTTTTACGTGTAGTGATTCGAGATGTTGCATGAAAATTTCCATGAAGATTGCGGAACTTGGGTTTCCCATACCGAGTCCGTCAGGTAATTTGTAAAATTGTAATAAAGTGTTTGTTGGAACAACGAAAATAATACTTGACATAAGATTGGCTGAACATAAAGCAGATATTAAGAAGGGAAAGGAGACAACGGTTTTAGCACAACATATAAAATAATGTAAATATACGATAGATTTTAAGAGTGATAAAATACTGGACAAAGAGAGATCTGAAAATAAGAGATATACATTAGAGAGTTTAAGAATACAAGAACGTTTATCTAAAGCTCGAAATACCCCTAAATACCTCAAAAGTAAAAGTTCTGTGATATAGTTTTAGTTTGATGTTGTGATATGTTTGCTTATATTAATTATTTTATAACTTATTTAATTTATTTATTATTTTAAATTTTGTATCATATTGTTCATTAATTTAATAATGATAGATGAATATAATAATAGTTAATGTAAACTGAATATCATAAGTCAAGCTTTAATTATACATTGGCAGTGTTCAAAACTATGTAAAAGGAATTTAACAAAATCAAAGTGCTCCCTAAGAAATCGACAGCCTTATCGACGAAACGTTGAGTAAAAGATAAAGTAAAATTGTGTTATTTACATCACCTTGATTGATAAATGGTCATAGTTAGGCCAAAAACGATAAAGGCCTTAACTCTAGAAATATAATTTATATTATAAGCAATGAAAGTAGTTGTGAACACACTGACATAGTTTTAACTTCTAAAAATGTCAGCATTTTATTAAGAAAAATAAATATGTACTAATTTTTTAAACTGTCTTTTTAATTAAATTTTAACGATTTATTTTTTCAAAATTTCGCTTTCCTATGAAAAAATTAATTTTATTAAAAAAGCTTTCCATAGGAAAGCGAAATATTGAAAAAATAAATCGTTAAAATTTAATTAAAAAGACGGTTTAAAAGATTAGTACATATTTAGTTAAATAAAAAAGGTCGAATATATATAAAATATTAAGAAAAATAATAAAATATAAATGAAAATAAAAAAAAATTAAATGAAAAATTATTAAAAAGATGGAAACATGTTTTATCCAAAAGCTTAATTTGCCTTCTACGATATTCAGTAAACATAGGAAACAATTAAAATACAACAAATATTTTCATAGACGTTATTGTGGAATCCAACAACTTAGCAAATTTACAACAGGACTAACACGGATTGATGGAAAAATATTGTATAAGTTGTAGCGAATGCATATATAGAAATTACCAATACAATTTTTAAAACTATTACAGGAATTGTTGAATCCGAACACTTAGCCCAGATACAACAAGTTGTGAATCTAAAAAGAAATATTTAATATTTATTATATAGACGTTACTGAAATATTAATGTTTTTTTTGTATCAAGTTTTGAAAGTGCTTTAAAAAACTTTTCTTAACAAAAACAAAAAAAAACTCTTTAAACTGTTTTATTTTTCAGAGTTCGAATAACAAGTTATTTATTTTCTACTTTTTGGTGTCTTAAGCAAAACATATTGCAAAGTTGTTCTTAACATGAATGAAAATAAGCAGCATTTTATATTATTATTATTTTTTATTTATTTATTATTACAATTCAGCAAATTGGCATTTAAAAAGTTAGACAACGCCAAAATTTGAAAATAACTATAAAATAATAAAAATAAAGTTTGATTTTTTATAGCTAAAGTTGTTTTGATGTTTTTCACATACTTTAAACTAAAACTAAGATAATTTTAAAATGTAGAAAATCGAATCGAAAGGAAAACAATTTATTATTAATACTTTTCATTTGTTTACAACTTCATTAAAAATAATTTTTGTTTAAAGGATATTTAAAATTATAAATCAATTATTTATTTATTTTAATTATTTATTTATTTATTAGGTTATTAAAACAACAATAATATGAATATCTTTACATATATAATTCTACTGTACGTGTGTTGTGACTGAACTCCTCCTAAACTGCTGGACCGATTTGCATAAATTTTTTTTTGGATGCGTTTGGGTGGCACCCCGAGTGGCTTAGATTTAAAATTCGGCAAATTGGACAAAGGGGCGTGGTACCTCCCATAGAAACCACAAATTAAAAATCTATTATTTCTGCTCCTGATAACGGTATTTGCACAAAATTTGGTACGTCGGTTTGCTGTGCATTTTTTAAGTGCTGCTGCAAATATGGGCGGGATTGTACAAAGGGGCGTGGTACCTGTCATACAAACCACAAATTAAGAAGCCAATATTTCTGCTTCTGTTAACGGTATTTAAACAGAATTTGGTATTTCGGTTAAGTGAACATATTTTAAGTCCAGCTGCTAATGTAGGCGGGATTTGATAAAGCCGCGTGGTACCTCCCATACAAATCTTCTTTACGTATATAATTTTACTGTACGTGTGTATGTCAGTGAATAAATTTTTTTTTGCATGCGTTTGGGTGCCACCTTGGATGTTTTACATTCACAAACCAGCCCGGCAGATGACACAGCAGTCGGTATCCAGGTTATTCAACTACACTGCAACTGCGCGACTGGATCGACTTGAATGAATTTTTGTGTATTTACTCTCTAGAGGATGCAATAACACCAACACGTCGAAGGAATGTGCGTACTGAAGAGAATATCGCCGCTGTAAACGAAAGTGTGGAAAAAGATCCAAATTTATCAATTCGTCGTCGGTCGCAGGAATTGGGGCTCTGTCCGTCCACTACGTGGAAAATTTTGCGCAAAGATCTCCAGCTGGTGCAAGAATTGAAGCCACGACACCATTATATGCATCGTTCTTTCGCCGATCGGGCACTAGAGCAGTTGGCAACTGACCCGTTGTTTTATCGCCAAATTGTGTTCAGCGATGAGGCACATTTTTGGCTTAACGGGTTTGTTAATAAGCAAAATTGCCGCATATGGAGTAAGACGAATCCACAACAGACCCTACAGACTCCATTACATCCAGAAAAATGCACCGTTTGGTGCGGTTTTCACGCTGGTGGCATCATCGGATCTTATTTCTTCAAAAATGAGGCCGGAGCTCGCGTTACGGTCAATGGAGATCGTTACCGCACCATGATCAATGATTTTTTGTTTGAAAATATGGTTGACACTGATCCGGACGAGATGTGGTTTCAACAGGATGGCGCTACGTGCCATAAAGCGAACGCAACCATCGACTTATTGAAATCAAAATTTGGCGATAAGTTGATTTCGAGAAATGGACCTGTCAATTGGCCTCCAAGGTCGTGCGATTTGACACCACTCGACTATTTCCTGTGGGGCTACGTGGTCACTGGTTTATGCTGATAAACCAGCAACAATTGACGCCTTGGAGGACAGCATTGTTCGTGTTATTCGTGACATACGCCCAGCAGTGCTCGAAAAAGTGGCCCAAAATTGGACGTCCAGAATGCGCTTCGTCAAGAACAGCCGCGGTGCCCAGATGCCCGAAATCATTTCAAATGTTAATGTCACGTATTGATCCTTCGAATAAAAAAGAAATTTTGATTACAATTTAATTTTTTGTGTTATTTTTTACAATTTCAATTTCTATCGGGCTTAAAAAAACACCCTTTAGAATAAAACATAGAGCAAATAATTAATAATAAATTGGAACATAAGCATCCTTACTCTGTTTGACGACGGCAATGCAAGATGACGCCGTTTTCAAATCATTTTTTGTACTACTATGTTCACACAGGCAGCAAATATCGAGGATCGCTATACAAAAATATGAGAACAGATCTTGTAGGTTCATTTTAAATCCTAATATTGCCATTTTCCGTCATAACTGGCTGGTTTGTATTCGATGGCGAGGGCTTTCGATGCGAATGCATCATTCTCAAGCCGCGGTTTAGTTTGTACTGGTGAGTCAGTGTTGGCGTTTAGGCAGTTCTATTATTAGGTTCGTATATTAAGGTAAGCAGATTACCAGCTACCTGGCATTTGTATGCAAAGTGCATACAGCCAGTTATGACGGAAAATGGCAATATTATTTCATTTACTGGCGGAAAACAAACAAACATCATTTTAAATACTTTTGTGAACCACGATAAAATACAGTGTTTTCTAATTTTAAAAACAAGATATCGTTTGTTTATCTGCACTATTTGCCAAAAACTGTAAACAATGAAAAAATTAAAACAAAAAGTGCAAAATAAACATCCATACATATAGAAATGGAAATAATAAAAAGTGTTGTGATGTGCCGCAGAATGCGTGCAAAGTTAAAAAATTTAGAATATTCAAAAATGAATATATAAAACATTTTTTTTAATAACTATCTTACCTTTTTGCATTAATTTTAAACAATCAAAATTCGCGCCAAATATTTATATGTGTGCATGTAATAGTTAAGTGTCGAAACGAAACAACAAAGAAGTCTTATGAACACGACGATACGCTATTATGGTTCAGAGAACGAAGCAAATGATTCAGTTTGCCGTTTGAACATGGTATAAGTCGGAAATCCATTTATCGATGACTGACAACATATTTTGTAAGAAAATCTGACGCTGATGAAACCTTAAGCAGGCGCTGACGTTGCCGTTTGTGATTTTGGTGTCGTGTTGTGTATAAACAAAAAATTTATGAGGAATAAAGAAATTAAAATACAAAATATAATAGAACAAAGTTTAAAGAAACTAAAAAAAAAATGAGAAAGAGGGAGAGCGAGAGGCAAGATAATATATATACATAATATAACATGTTATTTTTTTCTTTTGTTTTTTATTTTTTTTATATAAAGGGTGTTTTTTAAGCCCGATAGAACTTGAAATTGTAAAAAATAACACAAAAAATTAAATTGTAATCAAAATTTCTTTTTTATTCGAAGGATCAATACGTGAAATTAACATTTGAAAATGATTTCGGGCATATGGGCACCGCGGCTGTTCTTGACGAAGCGCATTCTGGACGTCCAATTTTGGGCCACTTTTTCGAGCACTGCTGGGCGTATGTTACGAATAACACGAACAATGCTGTCCTCCAAGGCGTCAATTGTTGTTGGTTTATCAGCATAAACCAGTGACTTCACGTAGCCCCACAGGAAATAGTCCATTTCTCGAAATCAACTTATCGCCAAATTTTGATTTCAATAAGTCGATGGTTGCGTTCGCTGTATGGCACGTAGCGCCATCCTGTTGAAACCACATCTCGTCCGGATCATTGTCATCCATATTTTCAAACAAAAAATCATTGATAATGGTGCGGTAACGATCTCCATTGACCGTAACGCGAGCTCCGGCCTCATTTTTGAAGAAATAAGGCCCGATGATGCCACCAGCGTGAAAACCGCACCAAACGGTGCATTTTTCTGGATGTAATGGAGTCTGTAGGGTCTGTTGTGGATTGGTCTCACTTCATATGCGGCAATTTTGCTTATTAACAAACCCGTTAAGCCAAAAATGCGCCTCATCGCTAAACACAATTTTGCGATAAAACAACGAGTCAGTTGCCAACTGCTCTAGAGCCCAATCGGCGAAAGAACGACGCATATAATGGTCTCGTGGCTTCAATTCCTGCACCAGCTGGATCTTATACGGGTGTAGGCCGAGATCTTTGCGCAAAATTTTCCACGTAGTGGACGGTGGTGTTATTGGATCTTCTAGAGAGTATGTGGTACGAAATCTATCGACAGTTCGACGAATGGCTTGTTCAGATGCACGATTATGTACGCCATAAAAATGACGAATCGTCTATAAGTTGCGCGAATCGACGACTGATTTTCAAAGTAAATTTAATAATTTCGTAGCGTTGTTCAAGCGAGAATATATTCATGATGATTTGTCAGAGTATACTGAAACAAATAAAAAAAAAGGTTTCATCAAAATTTCATTTTTTGTGTTACTTTTTACAATTTAAAGTTCTATCTAGCTTAAAAAAACACCTTTTATTTACGTTATTTGATAAATCTGAAAAAAATTAAATAAAGACTGAATAAAGTTTAAAGAAAACTATGTTTTATTTGCTATCTTATTTGAAATGCTTCAGTACGTTGCGTAGCTTAAGAATCACCATGCACTACAATATCATGGCTTGAGTTGTTTCCTGCATCCTGAGCTGCTAAGATTCCTGGGCTAAAAAACCTAATGTTGCTGTCAGTTTTATGGTGCTTGGAACAGAAGTTGTTCAAATATTTTTTTTAAATCTGGCTCTATTATATCCAACACACGCCGAAATACTGTTTTAGCAAGCCGGAACTAACTTCTGAACCTTAAATGAAGTAATAAGAAAGCATTAAGTTAAAATGGTAACTTCAAATTTATCATTTATTTTTCATCTTACAATTGAAAGATTCTTGACTTCTGTCTAAGAAGTCTTCTTTAAACCATTAATTGTTTCTTATTTTCTTCGCTCTTCGAATCAGAGTCGGAAAGAAAGGGCATTTTGACTATAATTTATTTAATTTTATTTTAATTTCAATTTAATGCACTTATTTTATTTATTTTCAATTTCACATAAAGGATATATGCTTTATATTTTATTAACATAATCGATAAACAGACAACGTCATCATAAGACTGTTTTTTTTCGGACCAGCACTCAGGGGATGACCCCTACATATTCAAAGCATTGTGCCAGAACTAGGAAATTAGGTCACGGGAAGGAGGAAAGAGGAAGTAGTGTCTTTGAACATTCAGTTTGAATTTTCCCAGATTGAAAGTGACAGGAAAGATTTCCGGAGGGATTTTATTCCACATACGGACTGTTTTGCTAAAAAACGAATTTTCCCTGTAATGCGTAGTGCGATTCACTGGTCAATCAACCACAAATGGATGTGCTCTCAACGAAAATCGTGTTAAACGCGAAAACGTGTGAGTATCGGGAACAAGTTCCCTAATTTCATTAGAGCACTTTCCATTGTAATAACGATAGAACAGTGAAATACACCCCACAGTGAGTCGATGCTCTAGAGAATCAATAGAGTTGGATACCCCACCGTCCCCAATGAGCCTCTTGGCACTCTCCTGTACGCGGTCGAGTAACTCCAAAATAGACTTTGGAGCGCCGGCCCATACATGAGAGTTGTATTCCATTTTCGGACGGATATTGGTGGTATAGATAGTACGGAGATCGGATGGAGTGAAGTATCTTTTACACCGTTTTAGAAAACAAAGGCACTTGAAAGCTTCTTTAGAAACCTGAAAAATGTGTTTAGTCCATCGAACATTGCACTGAATTTTCATGCCAAGAACATCAAGAGCTTCCGACTCCGTAATATCTATATCACCCATCTATGCGTTAGCATGCAACATTGCGTCTTACGAGCATTAAAATCTACTCTATTCACACGACCCCATTCTAAGATTGTCGCGAGATCGTGATTAAGGGTATCATTCATGTTCTGCCTTTTGGAACTAACCTACAAATGGCCTGGTCTCTTACGAATGAATATGAGTGACAAATGGCGCTGTCATCGGCAAAAGAATATATAGGGTTGAAAGTTCGACAAAGAAGGTCGTTTAGAAAAATAAGAAATAGAGTAGGAGAAAGAAGACTGTTAGGGAAAGTATTATTGATGTTGTGTTAAAGTGATGTTGCCACAAAATCTTCAACGATGTTGCCGTCACCAAACAAAACAAGATAGAATACTAAGAATAACATAAATAATAACAGAATAAAAAATACAAAATGAACTAAAGTTTACAACAAAAATAAATAGTTTTATAGAAATTTATGGCAAATTGTTCGGCAAGTATGAACGAAAAATGATATCCGGTAAATATCCATCACTACCACGCTGAGAGATGTCGATTCCTTCAAACTTTCAAACTTTTTAGCCACCTTTTGGCAAAATGGCAATGCTATTTCGTTAATCACATCACGAATTTTGAGTTTTAGAGCTGAAGTCGATTCTGTGTTTAACATAGCCCCACAAAAAATAATCCAGTGGTGTTAAATCAAGCGATCTGGCTGGCCACTTAATTGCTGATTATCGTGAAATTATGTGATCCGGAAATTTGCTTTGCAAGAAATTGATTGCTTCATTGACTGTGTGACATGTTAATGATATCCACGTCATCAATAATAGGACAAAATTAAGTTGTAAGCATCTCGCGATAGCGTGATCCATTGAACATTACCGCATTTCCAGCCTCATCTTCGAAAAAAACGGCCCAATCACGCATTCAGACCACACAGCGCACTACATAGTGACATGTTGAGCATGCAAAGGCTTCTCAATAATCGCTCTAGAATTTTCAGAAGCCTAAATGTGGCAATTTTGCATATTGACATACCCTGACAAGTGAAAATAGGCTTTGTCTGAAAAAATGTTTTTTTTTAGATAAACCAGCCAGGAAACTACGGCAATGTGAATGGTCGGTCAGCTTCAATTCCTGCACCAGTTAAACCTTGTAAGGCTTTAGAGTCAAATCCTTACGCAAAACGCAATGTGGTGGTTTCGGTCGAACACGCGTTGGTGTTCGCACATTTTATATCGAGCCAGGCGGCTTAAAATATCACGAATTTGATGAAATGTATCATTAACAGAACCACAACATTCAAAGTGGATTTTAATTATTTCAGTGCGATTTTCGTGCGAAACTGAATTCATTGCAACAATTGCCAATGCATTTATTAGGAATACGTCAAAAAACTAAATGTCAAAACTATCGTGTTGTTGGTGTTGTCACAAATGAAAACCGAGCTTCTTATTAAAAAAAACCACATTTTGCAGAGTTCTTATAAGTTGTAAAAATTTAAACAATTTATGGTATTGTGTAGAATAGCCATAGAAAATATCCACACATCAGTGGAAACGATATATAGGTTGTGCTTACTTAAAGTATTTCTTCATCGCGGACATTTCATTTGCATTTTTTATTTATTTGAATTCTTAACTTAAGAATAAATGTTTCATGAACAAACTAAAAGTTGACCTTTTTTTGAACCAACTAAGTGCATCAATCTTTTAATGCTCTTAACGCAATATTAAAAAAATCATGTATGAACTCTATAAAATTTACAGCCACGATGCTGTAAGCTGCAAACCAAAATGTGCGGTCAAGTATTCCAAAAGAAGTAAGTATATTTTTTGCTACCATACCATACGTTTATTGTTAACCATAGCAAGTGCATAAAAAATGGTTAACATACGAAGTTAAAACAAACAAAAAAAGGACATTGTGGTAGAGAACAACCTCAAAATATTGTTAAAACTGTTGTACAAATAATATCGCGCCATGCTTTTATAGTTTGGTTTATGTTTATTCTGTTCTTTTTCAAATATTAAAAACAGAAAATGTAAAAAAGTGTTGAGTACAATTTCAAATTCTTTAGATGCAAGTAGATATGTATGTTAAGTTGAAAAAACATTTAATTGGCTGATAACACACGTCCCTGGCTCAGAATAAAAAAACTCTATCTCACAAAAAACGAGTTTTACTTTCTTTGGTGAACAAAAATGATATTCAGCTTAATTTTAATTTACACAAATTTAATAATATAACCCAAGTTTTAGTTGTTGTTAACTTAAAAAGAAAATAGTTTTATTAAAGTAACAAGTTGATACATAGGTGTTGGGTATGATCTTAAAAACAAATATATTTTATGAAGCTTAAATAAGCTAGTGCCAACAAACTCATAATTACACGCGTAAGAAAGTTTAATGAACTATCTTTGTGTTATTTCATATGAGTACAAGGGATATGTACATATCTGTTTACCTGTAAATCCAAGGACAATTTTCTTTTATATTTTGTGTAAAGGACAACTCTTAGTTTTAGTACATCATCATAAATATCAGCTAATTGTATGTCATTATATAATAAAGGGCTTTTCAACAAGAAGTTTGTTTTCGAAAACAAAATAAAACAAAATATTTAGATTAAGATGATTTTTTTTTGTATTATTAAGAGAAAAATTCAGCAATTATGAATAAAAACTGTCCACCATGACCACGTTGACAGATGTCGATTCTTTCATTACAGTTTTTAATCACTTTTTTTGACAAACTGGCGATACTATTTCATTAATCACATCTCGGATTTAGAGTTTTAAGGCTGAAATCTATTCGGTTGGCTCCGTATAGACTCTGTTCTTAACATAGCCTCACAAAAAATAATCCAGTGGTGTAAAATCCCACGATGTGGCTGGCCACTTTACTGTTGATTGTCGTGAAATTATGTGATCAGGAAATTTGGTTTGCAATAAATTGATCGTTTCATTGGCTGTGTGACATGGGGCACCGCCATGTTACAACCACGTGTCAGTGATATCCATGTCGTCAATAATAAGCCAAAATTGAGTTGTTAGCATTTCGCGATAGCGTAATCCATTGACCGTTACCGCATTTCCAACCTCATCTTCGAAAAAAAAACACCGCCCAATCACGCCTCCAGACCACATAGCGCAGCATACAGGATTTTCAGAAGCCCAAATGCTTATTGGCATACCCTAACAAGTAAAAATAGGCTTTATCTGAATGGTTTGTGGGAATGGTCGGTCGGGTTCAATTCCTGCACCAGTTGAACTTTGTAAGGCTTCAAAGTCAATATCTTAAGCAAAATTTGCCATGTGGTGGTTTTGGATAACCCCAATTATTGAGAACCTCGAGGAATTGACAAATTTGGATCTGCTTCAACAGCATGGCTCATGGCTGCGATGTTTTCAGTTAATCAACCTGGTCGAAGACGCGTTGGTGTTCGCACATTTTGTATCGAGCCTGTCAACTAAAATTTAACGACTAAATTCTTTTTAGCGGTCTCAGAAGGACGATTATGTTGTCCGAAAATATCACGAATTTTACGAATTTCGATTTTCGTGTGAAATTGAATTCATTGCATCAATTGCCAATGGATCTACTACGAATACGTCAAAAAACTAAATGTCTAAACTATCATGTTGTTGGTGTTACCACAATTGAACAATACACTTCTTGTTGAAAAACCTGATATAACAGACGTTGCTAAGATTTAAACCAGATTAGGCATATATGAGAGACATAAATAATAATAACAGCATTCAGTGGCGTTGTGATAGAAGAAGTCTTATATTTAGTTTTCAACGCTGAAGACATTTCATCCATCGAGATATCAATATTTTAATCTGGAGCTGAATGCTCTGATGCAGTACGATTTTAGCAGTTCATCTATTGTATATCGTGTATTAAAATTGCATTAAATTTTGGAAAACACACATGAACAAAACTGTTGTACGCACAACCTTCTTATGGAAGGTTTATTTCTGCGTTTATTTCTTATATGACTGATACAACGTTTATTTTTAACTTAATTTAAGCTGGCATAATTGCATCTGTTTTATAATAGACAATTTCAGTTAAATGCTGAAAATTAAATACATCACGCGCGTTTGAGCACAAATTGATCATGTACTTACTGTCTATTTAACATGCTACGCATAAATGAAAGAATGAATAAATACTTATTTACTTTTATTTATTTCTTATATTATTTTTATAGTTGTGAATTTATTCTTTATTAAAATATACAGCTTTCAAATTGATTGTGCACTTCAGTTTGTTTTTCATTTTGATATTTTTTTTTTAATATACCACGTTTTTTATTGCCCGAGAATTATTATATTTAATCAATTTAAATAACAATCAATTTCTTATTTTCAATTGTTATGCTGGCTCTGCTACTGTACTATTGTTTACATTTTCAGCTTTTATGTGTTTTTTTTCTAGCTGTAGACATGTGTGTAAATATTTAAAATCGAAGGGTAAGTAAAATTTTAAAAAATGGCTTTTAAAAGAGTTAATTACCATATTTTTTCGTTAAGCTATTTAGTATTCAACTAAATAAAAAGTTGTTATTTACGCTTAAGTTCGTAGTTCCAATTGTACTCTCTTAGGTAAAAAGTTTCCTTCTAAGTGATGGTTTATTTTTCTTCATAATGGAATTGTGAAACGAAATGCCTCTAAAGTCATGTCTCTGTTATGCATAACCTAATCTGTAGTGGCATAGATAACTGTAGGTATTTGGGTTAATGAATGAACTTTATCCCTATTATGCTGATTCTGCAGAGCTTCTCTTTAAAATTCGTGGCTGGTAAACACACTCTAAACTAGGCAAACAGCTAGGCCTTGCGAGAGTTATAGAGGCAGCTCTCCGAGTGTTGCGCTAAGACTATCAACTAATGGTAGCAAGGTCTGTTTCAACAGCAGAGGAGTAAGCGTTAAAGCAGAGCATGCGAAACCGCAAGAAGAATAATTATTGAACAGCTGTCATACCGATTCGATACACAAATTAGCGGTGACAGTACTCCGCAGGTAAATGAATAATTAAAAATATACTGAGCCTAAGCGTTCTTTCCCTACTTTGGAAGCGTTTGTCAATAGCAGTTATATTCTTATATTTTTTATAGGCCTAAAATAATTTTTAATATGTACGCTTTTCTTTGAATTTTGTTTCCCAAATAAAAGGGTTTTCAACAAGTAATTTGTTTTCTAAAACAAAATAACGACACGCTTTTCCTGATAGCCGAGGTATGGTCATGGGCGTCCAGGATCGTGTTGTGTCCATTAAAAAAACAAAACCTTGGTTACAAGCTTGTTCTTTATTAAGGAAAGGATTTCTTTATTTCCCGGTTTTCTGCTTGACTGCAGCTCTATTCTACGGCACACGGCCAGTATTCGAGAACGTCACTGTCGAAGGCGACTGCGGGCACAAACTTGGCTTGGTATAACCACGGCTCTGTCTGTGATCGCTCCGTCGAAATTTGTCTGCACGCCTCAAGAGCCAAGGCTGGGCTGGGTATAACCACGGCGCAACCGTTCACTGCCCTGGTCACTGTTGGTGGCGACTACGGATACCAACTCGGCTGGGTATAACCAAGGCTCTGTTTGTAATCCCTCCGTCACAGTTTGTCCTATCTCAGGATATAGATTCGGCTGGGTATTACCACGGTTCCATCTATACCCTGAGTACCAGTCCAAAAATAATAAAAATAGTATTAGATATTTACCTGTTACACTGCCGCCGGTCGCACACCAATTTCAAAATGATTCAAATTGTTATTGTATTGCGAAAAAAAAAGTTCGGCAGTTATGAATAAAAATGATATCTGTCAAATTTCCACCACGGCCACGATGGCAGATGTCGATTCTTTCATTACAGTTTTTAATCACTTTTTGGAAAATTTGCGGTCCTATTTCGTTAATCACATCACGGATTTTGAGTTTTAAGACTGAAATCGATTCGATTGGCTCCGTATAGAGTCTGTCCTTAACGTAGCTCTACAATAAATGATCCAGTGGTGTTAAATCTCACGATCTGGCTGGCCACTTAGCTGCGGCTTGTCCTGAAATTATGCGATCGGGAAATTTAGTTCGCAATAATTTGATCATTTCATTGGCTGTGTGATATGTGGCACTGTCCTGTTGAAACCACTTGTCAGTGATATCGACGTTGTTAATAATAGACTAAAATTGAGTTGTTTACATCTTCGAAAAAACCGGCCCACTCACGCCTTTAAACCACATAACGCACCATGCAGTGATATGCTAAGAATGCAAAGACTTCTCAATATTCGCTCTAGGATTTTCAGAAGGCCAAATGCTTGATTTTTTCAGAATTGAGCGAGTCTACGGTGTAAATAGTCGCTCGGCTTGAATTCCTGCACTAGTTGAAACTTGTAAGGTCTCAAAAGCAAATTTTTATGCAAAATTAGCCATGTGGTGGTTTTGGAAACCCTAATTGTTGAGATCGTAGAGAAATTTCGCAAATATGGATATGCTTCAACACTGTGGATCACGGCTGCGATGCTTTCAGTTCAATGGTCTGATCGAACACGCGTTGGCCTTCGCACATTGTGCATCGAAACTGTCGACACATATTTAACCACCAACTTCTTAATAGCAGTCTCAGAAGCACGATTATGTGGTCCGAAAATATCAGGAATTTTACGAAATATAACTTTAACAGAACTATCATTTTCATAGTGGATTTTAATTTTTTTAAATACGATTTTCGTGCGAAATCGATTTCATTGTAACAATTGCCAATCCATTTATTAGGAATGCGTCAAAAAACTAAATGTCAAAACTATCATGTTGTTGATGTTGACACAAACCTCTTGTTGAAAACCCCGATATAATAAAATACAATTCAACAAAAGTTAAACATTTATCACAATTTTGTTTGGTTAGAATCATGGTCGTAGTTACGCTTGATACCATGTTGACTTTTGCAATGATTCTTTGTATATTTTTAAACAATTTCTAAACGAATTGAGTACAGTAAAAATCGAAAATCAAAATGAAACAATGAAAGAATTAAGCAAACAATGAATGCAACAATTTATATTGCATTCTATGGAAACTATGATTGGCCAGCAGCCAATTTTAACAAACAAAAAAACAAACAAACATTGTATTTCAATGATTTTTAATCTGAAAAGAGGACAAAATTATAAAAAATATTTTTATTCTAAAAGAAATTAACATTATAATTCATGTTATCAGTAGCTGCAAGAACATAATAATAATGTATTATGTGATTGAACAGGGTGTCTCTTAGATATTAATTTATTTATATGTTGCTATTTTGTTCTATAAATGAGATTTTTAATGAAAGTTATTGAAATGGATTTTCTAGCTACTTAATTAAATAACACGTTAGCAAAAAATTTTTTTTAAATTCCACTAAAAAAAAGTCAGTTGTACGAATATGAAAAGTTAGATGCACTTAAGAAAGAACTGCTTTCAGTGCTCTTCAATTACTCACAGATTTGTTTAAAATTCACGGCAAATAATCAAATGGTGCCTTTTATATATATCTTCATGAGTCAACTGATTTAGTTAAGTCATACAGTAGAAGAGTCGGCTAAAATTTCCTCATAATTGCTCTAGCAATATCCTTATCAGCTCAGCAGTTTCATGATTTCTATTATTATCTTTAAAGAACTTTCAACTAAGAACTGACTTGTTTTTCTCTCATGTTGCCATATGGAGTTTTGCGAATTGACAAACAAAATCAGAAAACATTACACCTGACGACTCTTTATATGTGGGTCGCTCATCTATAGCCAATATTTCTCAGAAACCGATAACACATTTTCCTCAGATTCCTTCAAGCTCTCGTATTTGTAAACCGATAAAGATTTTTTCTTTCACTTTAAATGGCAGATTCAGGTATTGAAAACTTTCCTACAGTTTTTTGTTGAAGATACAGATGCTGTTCCTGCAAATTAATTCGCTCTATGTGAACAATGTTTTATTTATATCGCTTACACAACTCTTTAATTGGAATTTTCCGGATTAAACTTTTCGCTTTCATAAACTTTTGCTCAATGACATTAAAGGAGCAATGACAGCAAGGGAGCGTAAAATAAATTTTGGCAGCAATTCCTGAAAAAAATATGCCTGATTTTGAAATTTGATTGAGAGATAACAAACAACTGTGATAGACATTATATCTCACAATTAGACTTTTTCCATGGGTTTCTTCCAAACAAAAATAAAAATCGGCGAGCTGTAAGATCATATTGGCATATGTACGGCGGCGTAAATGGCCTTGTGGTAGAAGCTCTTGTGTAAACTGAATCTTATATAGAAATAAATGCAAATCCTTGTAGAAAATTGTGGCCAAACTCCAGAGCAGGGCATCGAATTGAGGTTGATGGACTATTTTGAACACTTCTTGAGTAGCAGTAATGTTTTCAGCCGATCTGGCAGTACGTTTTGGTCCATACTTGAGCCACCTACAGACCCTCTTTCTTCGCAATCATTCACTACGCGATAAATATTGCGCTTTGTTGGCAAAATTTCATATAACTTTCTCATCGTCACAGTAATCGATAATTGATTTTGATTAAATATTTTAATGATTAAAATACGTTGGTTTTTCAAATATTTTTCTATAATAAATTTGCCACGTATCCACTTACAACTGCCAAATAGGAACTGCCAAGTCTAAGGTTTACCAAAATGGCGGCAAAAGAAAGTAGCTGCATCGGTGTAAACCGTTTGTTCTGTATAACCGGCGGTAGATGTAGATAGATTACCCACCACCTGGCATTTTATGTGGAGCTAATCTAATATGTCCGTCTTTTATTATTATTTAGGTAGGTGTGTCCGTTTGAGGCCCTCCGGGGGCACATAAATATGGTCATTATAGAATTGCACTATCTAGACACAGTGCAACTGGGGAAAAAGGGAGCCCAGTCCCCTGAAGACAGGCAGGGAGTCAACTGGAAACTCCACTTTATTTCCACGGGGATCAGTGTGCCCAAGAGTTCATTATTTGTCTCTTTAGACATTTAATAGTTCTCTGGCTGATCATTGAGGTTGGCCCCTATATGGGAGTATCGTGGTGGTTGTGGTTTCGCGGCCCCATAACAGTATAATGGTTATTAGGGTGGCCAGGATCATCTCACTGATAATGACACGCAAAGTGAATGATCCAGTCTAGTGAGCACGCTAGACATGTGTTCTGGACAGGAGTTAGAAAGTCTCCCACTCTTTAGCAAGGTGTGATGGTTTGCAGCCCTGCCCTGGAATCATTAAAGTTGCAACTAGGTGGTTCTGTTGCTTAGAATTATGCCTTCGGCTTCCTAGGACGCATGTATGACGTTCCAAATTATACAATTGTGGTTTGTCCACCATCTGATTAAGGCTACATAGCCAGGTGCGGATGTAAAACGAATCACACTGTCTGTGTCCGTTTGAGGGTGATTTTCGTTTGTTAGTGTGTATGAGTGGTTTTAGTGGTGTAAAAATTGTATCTGAGGTCGTGTTTACCTGTTCGTTTATAATGTCATTGTTAAAAAGGTTTCTGTTTTGTAGATTTCCATGTTTTCAAGAATGTCTAGTCTTCATCCTTCTTTTTTGCTGGAATGTAGTAATGTCATACACTCATCTATTTCCCTTGGTGCGTGTCCGTGAATGTCAAGGTGTAGTGCAAAGTTAAAGTCTTTCCTTTTTCGTTTGTATGTTCTGTAAATCTTGTTTTTAGTGTTTATCCAATTTGTTATGCAATCTTACTTAAAATACAGCACTCAACTGTATATTTTCGCAATGAACAGGCACGTTTTGAATGAAATTTTATTAGGAAAGATGGAGCAAATAATTTTGTTAAATTTATTAATTTTATTGTGCGTTTAATATTTCATTTGCTTTGATCTTTATAAATAAGCGCACATAGACTTGAGCCGAAAATGGCGTACAGAAGAATTGTTAATGACTAAGTTTTGTTTGCTTGTTGGCATCATCATCATCATCATCGTTAGAAAAAAGTTACTGACGATTGCTTATGTTGTTGTAAGTAGCTTTTAAGCTCTCATAGCAAAAATTAACAACATTGTTAATTTTTAATTCAAAAATTTGGTACGAATTCCTTTCCTTTCAACAGCAATTTCTTGTGAGCAAAGCCATCGTTACATCCTTGAAACACATTGACCCACATAAAATTCATATACATATGATTATGTATGTAAATATGTATGTATATATGTATAATAAAAAAGAAAAGAAAATAGAAACTAGAAAGACGATGAAATTTGAATGACAAAGAAAAAATGTATCTTTTTTTCTTGTGCTTTTTTATTTTTTTTGTTTTTTATACTTTAACACAAAAAAAGTCACCCACCCACAACTCAATTAAATTTAGTTGGAATTTTAGCAAATCTTGCTTTACGCATCTTTTTTTTTTTGATTTTATATGGAACAATTTTGAACCAAAATGAATAAATTTTTATAGATTTCCTTGCGACTCTTACGTTATATTTAAATGCAAATATATTAATTTTCCAGACGTTTGCCAAAAGTAAATCCTTTTTTCAAATTTTAGTTCCTTTTCGTTCACAACAGTTCATTTTTATGTTGATAAATACATTTTTATGCAAAATGTTTTATTCTTTTCATTTTTTCTGGGTACTTTTCAATGGTACTTTGTGCATGTTTATGTGATCTTTGTGTTTAATGTGAACAGCAATGAGATGTAATACACTCAAAGAAAAATTATGTTTATTTTAGGTGTTAAAATAAAATCAATCAATCAATCGACATAGTTTTATTATTTCAAATAGAAATGCAGTATTAGGAGTTGCGTAGTCAAACGTTACAAATTTTAACGTATTAACTGTTAAAAAAATATAATTTGGTAGATTAAAATTTTTTTTTTTATTTTATTTAACAACAAAATATTTCGTATTACACTGAACAACAAGGTTTTTGTTTCGGGGTTGAAATTAGCTGATTTGAATGTATTTCCACGTGTTAAAACCGAAAATGACCATAAAAAGTATATATTAGCTCTTGTTTTCAAAATATAGTATCATTATATTGTATATATATATATATATATTCTTAGTGTTTTGACACCAAATTTCAATTAAATCAATCCGATGCATTGCAAGATCGTTTTCATTTAGCTTGTCTTTTATAAAACACTTCTGGAGCATCCCTACACGCAGACCGGCAGTAGTCTGCAAGCATTACTTCATTCCACCGGCCCTGATATCTCTGTTCCATTAAGGCAATGTCTTGCTAGTTTTGCGGGAAGAAATTAAGATGAGAGTGAAGAAAATGAATTTTTAAGGATCCAAGTTGGTGGTAAGCTTGAAGAAGCTCTTTAACCAATGCTGTGAAGTTATCATCTCTTTTCTTACCTAAAACCCCATGTACAACTTCCTTAAAGGCTTCCCAGGCTCTTTTTTCATTTCCTGTTAAAATCATGTCAAATGCAGGATCATTTACGATTTCACGGATTTGAGGCCCAATAAAGATGCCTTCCTTGACTTTGCTCTCAAGAACTCAAAAGCATGTCCTTCCTGGTCCATGGCCCTGACAAAGTTTTTCATTAGTCCCAACTTAATATGTAATGGGGGAAGGAGAACATCCTTAGGATCTACAAGAGGCTCGTCAACTACATTTTTCTCATTAGGGTTTAGGTCTCGTGTAGGCCAGTTTACTTTTTTATAGTGAGATTTTATATCCCGACTGTCCCACAGACACAAAAAACAACAGTACTTGGTGAACCCTAATTGCGTTCCTAGGAGTTAGCAATGACTTTCAGATCACCACAGATTTGCCACTTGTGTTCTTCATATTTGATTGATTGGAGAAGTGTTTTCATATTTATATAAGTTTCCTTCATGTGAACTGCATGACCTATAGGAATAGATGGTAGCTGATTTCCATTATGCAAAAGTACAGCTTTTAAGCTTAGTTTTGAAGAGTCTATAAACAGTCTCCATTCAGATGGAGTGTGATCCAAATTCAAGCAGTTCATCAAACCATTAACACCAGAACAAACTACGAGGTTTTCCTTCTTCTCAAAAAAAGGAAGCAAATCATTTCGACGCTGTCTGTACTGAGAAATTTTCACATCATGTTTTAGAAGATTCCACTGTTGTAGTCTTGACCCTAAAAGCTCAGCCTTTTCCTTAGACAAGCCAAGATCTCTTATAAGGTCACTCAACTCTGCTTGACTTATTCTGTGCGGATCACTAGACCTATCGCTTACCTCAAAATCAGGGTCACAAGATGTAGAAGGTGACAGTCTTTATCACCTTCCTCTAAAATTTCATAGTTTTGCGGTGGAGAAGGGACTGGCAAAGTGTCTGAGTAAGGTACAGGCCGAAGAGCAGATAGGAGATTAGGGTATTTAACCGTTCCTCTTTTCTACATAGATAAACCATGCTTAATGGGAGGAGTTAAGCAGAAATAACAATCGTCTGTATGATTGGTAGGCTCACGTCAAATCAGAGGTACTGCAAAAGCCATCGCCGGTTTTTATTTTTCAGTATAATAATGTTCATAGGCAGTCTTAAGGATAGGTATCATTTTACGTTTCTAAGCCAAAAACGTTATTTCACCACATATATAGCAAAAGCTATCAACGGAATTAACACACTTTCGAGACATTTCAGATCAGCAGTTAAATTAATTTTAAAATCAACTTCACACAATAATTTCAATAGCAACCACACGCGTGATGAAATATTTCATTTGTTGAAAACTCAATATATACATATATATATATATATATATATATATATATATATATATATATATATATATACTGCATTTGACATGATTTTAACAGAAAATGAAAAAAGGGCCTGGGAAGCCTACAACTAAAGGCTTCCCAGGCCATTTTTAGGTAAGAAAAGAAATGATAACTTCACAGCATTGGTTAAAGAGCTTCTTCAAGCTTACCACTAACTTGGATGCAACATGGCCTTAAAAATTCACTCTGATCTTAATTTCTTCCCATAAAACTGGCAAGACATTGCCTTAATGGAACAGAGTTATCAGAGCCGTTGGAATTAAGCAATGCTTGCAGACTACTGCCGGTCTGTATGTAGGAATGCTCCAGAAGTGTTTTATAAAAGACAAGCTAAACGACAGCGATCTTACAACGCATCAGATTCATTTAATTGAAATTTGGTGGTACAAACTTTTTATTTGTCAAAATACTAAGAATGTTTCTTTTATCAATTTTGTACTTCAAATATTCTAACAGAAACATAACAATATTGTTTTATGTACTTTCACTTTTCACGTATAGTATAACTACTCTTTAAGAATAAGTACTAAGTATCTCAAAACCAGAGCTAATAAAAATTTTTCATTGTCATTTTCGTTTTGATCACCCCAAAATTAGTAGAAATTTACTAACTTAGTGAAAACATTCAAAAAATATTTTTTTGTTGTGCAGTTTTATCAAATGAATTTTTAACATATAAAAAATTTCATTGACAAGAAACTAACATAAATTTCTAAGCAAATATTTGTTTTTAAAATAAAGGGTTTTTATACAAAAAGCTGATAGCAATTTAGCAGATTTAATATGACTCCAATTTTTTTGGCTTCTTAACAGCTCTCGTAGAACGGCGCAGATTAATTGTCTTAGTTGTTTGTTGATTTAAAGATTCCCTCGTTTCGGTAGTCATTTTGTGAGTCTTAATTAATTAATTGTGCTTTTGGTAACTTTGGCAAGAAATATCCGGAAGTTCAACTTCAGTATCTTTTTCTGTTGATGTTGCCGCCTTATTTGTATGAATTATGGTTTTTAGCTGGTTTTGATGTCTACTAATATTCCCAATTTTTGTTTTTATAGTATACATCATATTTCAATTAAAATTAATCACAATTTCTTCTATCCACCTTATCCTCCCAAAAAAATTTTTGCATAGGGAAGGTTATTAACTTCGAATTTATATTGGTTTTGATATTTAATTTATTTTAAAGGGAACAACGTAGATAACAGAGTATGTGGCTATCGACCATGGCTAAGTTATGATGGTGATTTACCTATCAAAGTGTTTGGAGTGAATCCATATATAGTTAGAAATTTAAAAATGGCTCTTTTCATATATTGTTTATCTGTCATGATTTTTTTTTAAAGATTCCCTAAAAGCACAAACAGTACACTCAGCCAATCCATTTGTTTAGGGGTGAAGTGGTGCAGTAGTAATAGGACCGATAACATTACGTTGACAAAATTTTTTGTAATTCTTTGATAAGTAATTTATAATTATTTGGAATCATTTTCAATATAAGCAATTTTATTTTTCGTGCTTGATTTCTTTAAATAAATATTTCACGAAATATTTATTACAAATATTTTTATTAAAAAAATAAACATTTTATGATATTCCCCAATATTGTATTGGGGTAAAATTCACTGATGAACTACTTGAGCAATAGTGAAATTGCAATATGGATGTGCTCTCCCCCGCAGTAATACATTTCAAATATTTTTTATTTTTATTGGAATAAATGTTTTATGAGAATATCATAAAATGTTTATTTTTTAATAAAAATTTTTGTAATAAATATTTCGTGAAATATTTATTTAAAGGAATCAAGCACGAGAAATGTAATTCTTTGATTGTAATCTGACTTCCATTGTCACTAAAAATTGTAAGGCGTGAAATATTGGGAATGAAGTTACCATAGACATCTCTTTTACCCCATTTGAGAAAAAAAAACAATGGACCTTAAAAATCTATATGAATTCTCTCCTAAAGTTGAGTTGCATCTGGCCAAAGAGAAAATTCCTGTTTTTGATTACTGCCAAATTTCTGACATGTGATACATCCATTCGAAATATTGTCAATAGAAACATCTATTTTTGGAAACCAAACATATGTTTGTGCGATTTGCTACATTCTACTTTTTCCCCAATGACCTTTATGAATCATTCGAAGAATCATTTGGCGTAATGATATAGGTATAACAAGGCGTGTGTGCTCAGTATGAAATAAAATAACTCCATCTTAAATAGACAACGATCTTCTAAAAATTTATGGCTGTAAATTAACTTCGAATGTAGATATATCGTTCGGCCATCCTGTAGTAATATTTTGGCTTACAAGATTAAGAATGGAATCTTGTTTCGTATGTCCCGCAATAACACTAGCATCCATAGGAAAATCCCTTACTGTTGTTTCGTACACATTTTCAATGTTAAGCAATTATAATTATAACATTAACTGTAATAGCTAGACAGTTGATATTTTCACAGAGTTTATATTATTAAGGCCTTTACAACTATAAATTTCCATATTTTCAACTTCTATACTTGAACATTTAAATATTAAAAGAAAAATATAATTAAAATTGAAATTTAAATATTCAACAATAAATAACAAATGAAGTTTATAATTAAAGGGTGGCCCATTTGGTGAAAAATTTTTTAGTTGGCCGTACATTCCTAATAGTATGATTGAGGTTTCAATATTGGGCTAAGCGACACTGGAGTTCACAAAGAGGTTGGCGAAAGACAAACTAACTCCATGATAGGGAAATCATTGGGTACACCTGTAAGCTAGTAGGTAGTGTACTAGCTTGTCAGTATGGGGGTTGTGAGTTCGATTCCCAACGAAGACCTTGGTTTTTTTTCACTACAAAAATAAAAATTGACTGTCGGTGGGGCTGCTCAGCGATGAAGACAGTTAATTTCCGCCTATGCTTCTACTTTCACTGCCTGTTTCATCTGTTCTCTATCCCTTTCCTAAAGAATGTAGCACGGTACTTGACTAAATGGGCATTAGTGCTACTTCTCTTTAAAAAAAAATCGGTGTCTTCTCCGGAATTCCTTTTTACGACTGTAGTTGATCAGCTTGCAGTTTCTTTCATGTTCTTGCTAAGAGATAATTAACTTTTAAAGCACCATATAGTTACAAATATCTCCGCCATTTGGGAGAAATAAGCTTAGTAAGCTATCCGGCATATCTGTGATGGGCCTGCGAAAAAGTGCGTTTTCGATGATTCACTACTAATTAATTGTATATCGCGTAGTTTGCACATCTTAATCGCTCGTTTGCAAATGCTATTTGCATATGAACCTGTATAGTTTGCACCTTTCATTTTATACTTTCCCAACTTTATCGTTTGGTATATTATACATCATCTCTGAATTTTTTTCCTTCCTTAGGAAGGAACAAATCGATCTAACTTATCAAACCCAATTTGCATAGTTTTGTTTTTAAGTACAAAAAAATTCCTTCTGCATTGAAGCAATCATGTCCTTTACTTCTTTATTCCTATTCTCCAAAAATTCTATAAACTAAGATGATTTTAGCAGAAAAGATTAAAAATTAAAGGAAAAAAATATCATAGTCTTAGGATTTACTAAACTTTTTCTTTGAGTTCATAAATAAGCTATTCTGTTCTACTAAGAAAACAAAACAAAAATTGTTGTTGCAATATACCACAAGTAAAAGTATCAGCTTTGTTTTACAATTTTTCCTTGCATGCAATTTCACAACTATCACAGTACATTTATTTAAATTTAACCGAGCTTAAGCTTCATCTATTTTACTTTTTTCTTCTATTTATGAACGTTTACTTCTACTTACATTCTTAAGACGCACTGTGACACAAAATTTCAAAAAATAAATGACTGCAAATGTAAATTAATATAACTTTTCAGATGATTTCCTTGTATGTTATTGTATTCAACTGTCTCTGAAACAACTTTTTTTGCTTTAATTTAAAAAAAAAAAATCTGGCTACTCCGGAAAATTAAAAACTATCTTGTTTGCAACATGAGTCTGAAATAGATACTAACCAACCTTTAATTCAATTCCAGAAATAAGTTTGTTACATCTTGACCTTTAATAACCCATATGCTATGATATTTATAATGAATGCGTTATCATTAGAGATGTCAATAAAACAATTATATGAAATAAGCTGTCGGTTGAGCTGTCAAATGCTATTAAAACTTTTATGTAAAACGTAAAATTTGTGGAAAATTGTATAATATATGTATTCCACATCTCTAGTCACAGTCATATTTAGATTAATATTATTTTGACCATGAGAGTTCCTTATTTTTTTCAGTAGGGTTTGTACCAAAGTTACATTCAATTGTAGACACTATGAAAGAAACACACTATAATTTTTTGGCAGCTCTTTAAAAATCCTTTATACTTTTATTGAGCACACTTTTATTTATAATCACTTATTTAAACAACAACAATAAAATGTTAGCAGGATTAAAAGAATTGGGCGCTGCAAAAAAGGAAATTTTTATTTATCCAGCAGTCTGGCAACCGCGAATAGAATAGCGCAATTATAAATGATTTAAGAAAAATATATTTATGTTGTCATTTTTTATAGCCTAATTTGACTATACGTAATGGATACAGCACAAGCTTTTGTAGACTTGTGAGTATAAAATTTTGTGAGTATACAATTCTGTAAAATTATGCTACCATTTTCCTTTTTTTAAATGTAGAGATCGTTTAATATGTTGTGTATACAACGATCTTAAATTCTAACTACTTTTTCTTTTCTTGTGTTTCTTACCTGTAACTCTTGCTCGATCTGATAAACTTACACAGCCATCAACATCACAAATTTTGTGATTCCGGTAAGACTCGAACTACTCCATCTCTTGCTAAGCAAATATTCATCTTTATAACGGGTCCGCAATTTAACGTTTTTTTTTTCACCTAGTGCTTATTTCGTGAATGGTAACACTTAGCTCATGTTTGATTTGACAGATAATTAGTTTTATCCTTCCGCTGAACGCTTGAACAACGCTTCGCTAAGTGCACCTGCGATCGACTTACAGAAGATGCCGATTTTGCAAAAAAAATCATCTTTTCAGATGCAGCTCATTGATCTTGGCGAATTTTCGCATTTGGGGCACAGAAAACCCGCACGCATACATTGAAAAGCCGACGCACTCAAAACTAGTCACTGTTTTGTGTGGATTTTAGTCCAGAGGCATAATTGGGCCATTTTTCAGTAGTGGCCGTTACAGTCAATGGCGGTTGTTATCGGGCCATGTTAAACGAATTTTTGTTCACAAAAATTGAAAAGGAGGATATTGGCAACATTTGGTTTCAACAGGTGGACTCTTTATATAGTCGCCTTTACGAACTCTTATTCTCTTCCAATTTGCTTTTCTTACTATATAGCCGCCTTAATATCGTACATATATCTTAGGCATTTCATATGCTGTTTTAATATACAGACGCTTTTACCAACTCTCGTTTACCGCGACACACTAGAATTGTTTTCATTTTTTTTAAGCGAAACTACTGTTTTCCGTTTCCTTGCATTTTTATAAATTATTGTCCGGGACTACATAACATAAGTTATGTTTTCTTCTACTGAAGACTGTGATTTTAACTGAGTAGATGTTAGACATGCGGAAGTCTTCAATAGATACCGGCATGATTTTACTTAATTAATTCAAAGAAATATATAACCCAAGTTTCGAAGAGCAGCATATTTTTACGGTAGAATTAATTTGCAGGCAATAAAAGCCAGAGTCCTCTTCTACAACTGTTTCACCTGTGGTAAAATGGTAAAGAAAAAATTCCCACTGTGCGATGAGCATACTGTTTAAATATTTGTTTTATACTTCGTATGTGAATATATATGGAAGAAGACACGTTATATTTCTCAAGCTAATATCAATGAAAACACACACACACACGTATACATTAGGGTGGTTACAAGATATATGAGAGCAAAAACAAGTGATCCTATTTTTTGGCTTACCTCTATAAAATGTGCCAATTGACTAGAAAATGAGGTTGGCAAAGTTTCAGTTCAATCTGATAATATAACAACGTGCTGCAATGAGGATATAGTTAAGTAAAAAATATAGTTTTTTATTCTTAAAAAAGAAACTATTTTTTTTTTTGGAATATAACTCTAGTCTTATTTTTGCTTTTAAAGAGAAGTAGCACTTCAGGCAATAATGCCTATTTAGTCAAGTACCGTGCTACATTCTTTTTTTTAGAATATGGCTAGAGAAGAGATGAAACAGGTGGTGAAAGTAGACAATTTTTAATTTTATAATTTTTTTGCTAAACTTGATAGTTTTGGAGCCATTTAGCATTTACCAGTTCAGTTCTTAATAAATTTCCTCATATAGGAATTCCTACGCAAAGGCTAAAGAACATTGTAATAATATATTATATCTGTTTCAAATATATTTCATTAATTCAATTGCTGAATAGTGTTAAAATAAATGTTATTAATTATAATTTTCAATTTGAATTGCATATCATAATACATATTTAAAAAATAAAATTTTATGGTGGTAATGGCTTACATATGGGAGCTGTTGAAGTCTGAAGAGCAATATTTCCCACCCTGATTCATTTCTTGATGATAGTTGCTGATGTTTAAGGGGCACTGTAATCCTTAATTTATTTAGCAGAGTAGCGAAGTATTCACTCACTGTTCATACATGTATGAATATGTACATTTCATTTTGTAGCCGCTTCTTCTCATACATGTGTGAGAGACTGAAAAATATTTTGCGTTTTCTCATTTATGAATGCGACGATTTATTTTTTTTCTTTCTATCCATAAGTGAAAAAATGAGAAACACACAAGTGTTCATTTTTGAATATTTACAATTTTGATAATTTTTCATTCGCGTACATAAACGCACATATTTGATAATGCGCAATTGTCGGCGTATGTAGGAAAAAAAATGTTTTTTTTTATTTCTTTTAGAATATATTGCAATATTGTATTTTGAGTGAATATGTACCCATTTGTTTCTACTACATTTTACGGTAAGCTGCGACGGTAGGTAGAAAATTCAAATTTCACGTTCATTTATGAGAAATTTTATAAAATTTCAACGTTCATAAATGAACATTAATGAGAAGTAGCTAATTTATCATTTATCACATATGAATAAGACTAATAATTCTTGTTGTTCACATTCATGTATGAAAATAACCAGAACATTTTTTGTTGTTCGTTTATGAGTGTGAAAAATAAATATAAAATTTTAGATTTCTCATTTATGAAAAATATCATGAATGTTGATTTTTGAATGTTCATAAATGAAAAATTCTGAACCCTGATATTTAGTTCGTTAAAAAATTGTTTTTGCATTATTCATTCAATTTCGTTTGTCAATTCAAGCAAGTTCGTTTTTTCGATGTAGTTAAGATCGAAGTTTTCGCGCCATTGCAATATTAAATTTTGTAATAAAATAAGAAAAAATATTAAATAAAGAAAATACCGCAATTATAATGAAAGTGGGAGTTAATCGACTTTATATTATTTGTGGTTCCTTTTTTTTGTTTGGGTGAAGGCCGCCGTTTGGAAGCCGTCACCAACCCCCCCATTTTTAGTAGCTTTTGTAGAGTTTGGAAAAAGATGCCTACATTCAGATACCACTTGTAGTAAAACCAGTCGTGGTTCTTCATCTTTTGTGAAGGATGAGTTGAAGTCTCTCAGCTCTCCTCTCTCAGTCATTAACTACTCTTAAGCTGTCCACTATTTTTTTAGCTCTTAAATAATGTAGATTTTTGCACCATCCACCAGGATCAGTATTTAAAAAATATTTTCGATTTCAAATCTCTTAAAAAAATTTAGAGAACCCGAGAAGAAACAAAATAATCAATTTTTTTGTCCAACAAATGATCAACTTCTTTGAAATTAAGTTTTGCTTTTAGATCCCTGTTATCAGAATTAAATTCAAATTCATTAAATTCTTTGGCTTATCATTTTCTAACCATGCTTGTTTTTACATTTTTTTTCAAAAGTATTATCGAAAATCGAAAATTTATATTTTGTAACCACCCTAGTATACATATACACATATCTAATATTTGTTTATATAGTATTCTACAAAAGGTGACTGCATGCATGCTTGTCTAACTTCTTGCAATTTCTAAATGTGTACATAAGAGTAAGTGGCTCAGATGGGATATCATTTTTCAAAATTTCATTTATTCATGGATTATTTTCTTCCCTGCTTCATTTTAAATAAATTGTATGTGAACAAGATATTATTTTTCTTTAATATTGTGTGTATGATTTTATTTTCTTTTTTTTTTTTTTGCACACAAAAGTCTGTTTATGCATGCATGCGTTTGTTAAAAATTTTTTCCAATTTCGTTTATTTTCTTTTTTATAGTTTTTTCCTCAGCTTTGTGGACAAATGAACAAATGATCCTTGTTTAAATGTCATCATTTTTTATTTATAAAAGGGAAGAAAGTTTTAGATTGTTTAACTAAAGGAAAAGGATCCGTATTTGACCTTTTCTTTAAAAACAACATGACCAAGTATGATGATCAACCTTGAACAAATGGTAGAGTATTTTGTCAGATTAAATATTTCAACTTTATTTATTTTATTTAAGCACATTGAATGTAGAAATAAATAAATTAAATAAATTATAAAAACTTAGAAACTTAAGGGAAAAATTTACTACTGTTGAATTCAGCTACAACGAATTGCGTACCCTTGTTGCTTATTGCCGAAATTGTTTGTAACCGATATGAAATAGTAAAAACAAAATTATTTCAAGCCTTATAAAATGTTTGAGCAAAATGTTTACATATTATTTAATACAATACATTTTATGAAATATAGATTTGCTGTTCTGTTTTGAAGATAAAAATCGTTATAAAAACAAACAGCTAAATAAAATTCGAAAAAGATTTTCATTTTTATATAATTTTATACATCTCTGGCTAGCACTCAGGGATTGACCTATACTTAAGCAATGCAATGTGCCAGAATTAGGAAATTAAGTTATGGCAAGGAGAAAAGAGGGAGTAGTATTTGTGGACATTTAATTTGAACTTTCCTACATTGAAATTGGCAGAAAATAGCTCTGGAGGGAGTTTATTGCACATACGGACTGTTCTGCTAAAAACAAAATTTTCCCTAGTGCGATTCACCGGCCAATCAACCATGGGCTCTCAACGAAAAGCGTGTTAAACGCAGAAACGTGCGAGCAACGGAAACAAGTTCCCTAATTTTATTAAGTCACTTACCACTGTAGTAACGATGAAACAGTGAAATACAACCCACATTAAGTCGATGCTCTAGAGAATCAATAGAGTTGGATATCCTACTCTCCATAATAAGCCTCTTGGCCTTCTCTTGTACGCGGCCGAATAACTTCAAAATAGAATACGAATGACAAATGGTGGTATCATCTGCGAAAGAGTAAATAGGGTTAAAAGTTTGACAAAGAATATCACTTAGAAAGATAAGAAATAGGGTGGGAAAAATGACGGAGCTTTGCGGTACGCCTGCATTAATCTTGAATAAAACAGAATAGATCTTGTATTGATAAATGTTTTATTTAATGTCGGCAATTATGTATAGAATACAATATTCGATAAATGTCCACCTTTGTTATCCTTACAAATGCGAGCCCTATTGAACACATTTTTCTTTACATTCTCACTCATTTCACGCGGAATTTCATTAATTTCATTACGAATATTTTGTTTGAGTTGCTCAAGCTTTTTTGCATGGTTTATTTGCATAAACTTTGCTTTTCAGATATCCCCGCAAAAAGAAGTCTGGAGCTGTCAAATCAGACGATCGCGCAGACCAATCAACATCACCATTTCTTGAAAAAAGTTTTTATGAAAAGAGGTCTCGCAGTAATTCCATTGTAATCCTGACTGTATGCTATGTGGCACCGTCTTGTTGGAAACACATGTTAATCAAGCCCAAAGCATGCAGTTGTGGCACTAAAAGGTTTTCAATCATATCACGATATCGCTCCCCATTCACAGTTACCGTTACGCCGTTTTCATTTTCAAAGAAATAAGGCCCAATGATTCCACCTGACTAAATTGCACACCAGACTATCACTTTTTATGAATGCAAAGGTGACTGTTGAATAATTTGAGCGTTTCCCCAGATCCGACTATTCTGTTTATTCACATATCCATTCAAGTAAAAATGTGCCTCGTCACTCATTATGATTATTTCATGAAAATCGGGGTTGGCATGGGCGACCTATAAGATCCTATTGGCATATGTACGGCGGCGTAAATGGACTTCTGGAAGAAGCTCTTGTGTCAACTGTTTCTTATATGGAAACAAACGCAAATCCTAATGCAAAATTGTGGCCAAAGTTGTTCTTTGAAGAGCACGGCGTCGAATGGAAATTGATGAATTGTTTTGAACACTTTCTTAAGCAGCAGTAATATTTTCAGCCGATCTTGCAGTACGTTGTGGTCCATGCCTGGGCCTATCACCTACAGAACCTTTTTGTCGAAATGATTCACTACACGATAAATAGTGCAGTGAAGGGATACTACTTTGTTTCGCCGCCATTTTGCTAAACATTAGTTTTGACAGTTCATTTTTTTAGAAGAATTTTAAATTTTTAAAACAAATATAACAGTTTCTCAGCTAGATAACAAAAAGCAATTAATTTTTAAAAAAATATCTAAACGACAACGACATTTCTAACAACATTTTAGTTGGCCAAAATAGATGATAATAACATGAACACAATTCGAACCAAAGGACAGTGAGTGAAATACAGTTGATTTCATCATATAACCGTTATACTTGATTCTACACAGCGGAATGTTTGTACATTTCAAAACGAGCTCAAATTTTTAGTTTGGCTCATAGCCCTCACAATGATAATGCCACGGCAGGGTTAGTAATTTATAGCCCATTGTCTTGCTTTAGAAAAAATCCATAAGCAAAACCTGTCAATTTTTCAAACTCTTCCTTAAACTTAATTTGCGGTGTAGTTTGCCAGGGTATGAAATGTTTGCCTTTGCTATGGACAAGGATTCAACCATTGAATTTTGTATTGATAATGTTTGAGAGCACACATTAAATTTAACATACGTAAGCAGAAGTGAAAACATTGAAAAGAAAATTCAAACGTTTTGAACACAAACGTTTTCTGAAACCATTAACGTTTAACGAAAAAAAAAACCACTTGATTTTTATTGAACTGTACAACTCAATTATACAAATGTGCAAATTATTGATTGAAGAGACAAAGACTTCCTTGTTGGGCTTTGTTAATCAAAAATATTTACTTTATTAAGATCTTTACATGAAGCATTTGCGAAACGTTTTCTTTGTTTTCGTACACTGCCTAACACACACACATTTCTTTGATGTTCCCTTAACTTCATTTCTTCTTAACTTTTAAGCATGCTTTTGATACAAGTTCTATTATCTTCATATCTGTATTCCATTAAATAGATCTTTAGTATTATTTAACGTTCTTTTACTTATAGTTAAATGAAATTAAAGATATTCAAATATTGCGCTTTAAACAAATAATATCATATTTCATTTAAAGCCCATTAAACCTATTAAGATTTTTAGCCAAATGAATGCGAATGAACTTTTCCAATTATAAAACTAATAACAGCGTGTAATCCAATGATGCAGTTATTTAATTTCACATAATCACACTTAAGAAAACTCTAAGAAACAAAACCAAAAATTATTACAAAGAACATTACGAAAGAAACACTTATGTTCTTCCATCTGCTTAAAGTTTTTGCAATAAAAAACTTTGTAATTGTATATGCTTCAACACCCGCAACATATAAGGATTGCATTAAGTGCATCTAATATTCTTTACTTTATCCTTCTTCTCACAAAACCAAAAACAAAAAAAAAAAAACAACAAAAACAAAGAAAAAATAAAACTTTCTTAACCATCATTCAGTGATGTAAACAAGAACAATCACATCACTAACATAGTAGCGCTATATTGCTCCCCACAGTAGGGCGCTTAACTACACAAGTATAAACTAAAAGGATTTCCTTTTATAATCAAAGTAAAACAGTATGTAGTTAAAAAACTTTTTGTGTTTAACTAAAAATAAAGGCAGCATTAAGTGTTATTCAATTGTTCTTAAATATGTGTATTTAAAAGTGTGAAATATTGAAAATATTTTAAAGTGTAGTTAAAATGCTGAACAAGTAAATCAATTAAATAAATCAGCATAAGTTTACAACTTGTTGTTGAAGTTTTCATTTATTTTGAATTAAAATTAATTAAAAAGTAAAGGGAAACTGGAAAGTGGAAGCACTGCTTCTTAACAGGGTAAGAGTTTTTCAAAGGGATAACTTAAAAACCAATTTTATTTTGTAAAATGTTTTATCATCTGCCATATACGAACTATTAACCTACAACATGCGAAGCATAAGTTATAAGAAATGTTCATGAAACGGGAATAAGTTCTTGCTTACATTAAAATATATATTTGATTGTTACGTTAATAGAACATTAGAATGAAATCCTTAGTTTCATCATACTAATAAAATGTTGTAATGCAACTCATATTGTCGAATAATACTAATGTATTGCTTTCTTAATAGCTGAGCATGTATAGATATATCCTAGGATTAACGACATTAGTATGCAATCTGCGATACTGTCTCAGTTTCTACAGTTACGGCTATTGATAAATAACTTTCCGCACTTCAGCACACGATGCACAGTGTGAGATTTTGCCAATCTAGCTAGACAAAATTAATATCTCGGTAATTAATTAGGCTAGAGTTTTTAATTTTTGTACAAGGCACTACTAGATCAACCTGCAACTATTGTAAAAATTTAGAAGAAATTTCAAGTAACAATACTAAAACTCAAGGAATGTTAAAAAATACTCACGGAAAAGAATCAACAAAAACAATTTAAGCATTTTTCAAAAAACAAAAAATTTTAATAATTAATTTTTTAACAAAAAAATTTTTCATATACCCATGTAAATAAACAATAATTTGGTTAAATACTAAATTTATTAGTTTGGATTTAAAATGTCAGGAGCGTTCAATAGATCTACTACTTCAGAAGTCAATGTAGACTTTTTATATACAGTAGATTTTCACAGACTGTTTATATATGGATCTGATGATATTAAGAGTCGGTTCATTAAATCTGTGTTAGTTTCGACTCTAGAGGTCTTACGCGTGAAGTACTCCCAATATTTTCGTTGCTGTTTGTTTCTCGCCTCTAATGCTTCCTCTGAAAGTTGCCCAATAGGAAGTATGCAGCTGTCAATAATTTTTTTGAATGCCATAACACGGGCATAAAAAACCACGGATATACTTTTAAATAAAGATTGAGAGTATCCTTTGCATACTCTTGAAAAGCCACGGAGTTTACATAATAGCCAGAACCAATACATTCTAACAAAATGTGAAAACGTTTTAAAAGCACTAGATTAATTCCAGTTATTTGCGCTGTCATTGCAGAATCTCTGAAAAAACGTCTAGCGGTGTTGCAATCATTAGTATTACCACCATTTGGGCTTGGCATATCAATTAAAAGCCGTGTTTCTGATTTAAATTTAGTTTGAACTAATTGCTTCTTTTCTTTAACTTTAATTTTATTTTCTTTATTTGTTATACGCCACTTCTTTACCTCAAGTTTATAAGAAATGTGCAATAAACATTCCATGAACCTTATCCAGAAGAGGAGAAATACCAAACGAAAGTGCTTTTTGGTTAATATCTTTTTGCGATAAAGATATTTCATTATTCATCTCAGTAGGTTTTGCATTGCATATATAACATGTTTGTGTGGATCTGTTATTAAAAAGCGCATTACAAATTTTCCGTCCATCATAGATAAAATTAAATTAGATTTTATTGTAATATTTGATTGGTTTGATTTTATAACGGTAGGTGTGAAATGTGAAATCTCATCATCAATATTTTTCACCTCCTTCCTTATAGTCTCTGTTGTTTCTTTCGTAAATATAAGTTTGATTGGCCGACAATATTTTAGAGATGAAGTTGCTGGATTTTGCCATACATTTTGTTTACAATTATTTTGTACGCCAAACAATTGAAGTGGTACCATAGATATACTAAATAATGAAGCATCATTAAGAGTTTCGTTAGAAAACTTTTGTTTGTATTGAGTTTATGAAGATCCATCACAGCCCCATTTCACTAAAAAGAATAATTCATTGTTGAAACTTGTCGTGGATAACAAAACGTCTACCAGCGCAAGATATAATCTTGAAAGAGTGTGATCTATTAAGGATTGCAAGTTAACTTCAGCAAAATTTTCTCCGATAACTACTTTATGTGGAGAACATAATAGCTTTGCGTTCTTAACTTTATCATAGCAGGGATATAATTTAGAATATAAATGAAGCACATGACCCCTTAGTATTCTATACTCATTAGTCGATAAATCCATGTCGATTAACATTGCTAATGCTTCTTGCGGCGACAAACTTTTTACAGTTTCATTTGTTGTTCTTTTTTTCTTCAAAATAGTGCCTCTCTGAGGTGAGGCATTAAAAAGTTCTCTTGCAATTTTTGCGGAATCTCGCTTACCTGAAGAGCGCAAACTTAATTCTGCTGCCATATATACTTCTTCAGTATTGTTAGAATTAAACACATTTTTTGCTTTTCTCACTTTTGTTTTTTGCGAACTTTCACTAAATTCTTTTTTTGGTCTTCCAACTTCTTCAGGTTTTTTATAAACAAATTGGGAAATTTCTATACTTTTTTTTAACCATAGCTCATAACGAGATAAAAAAATGTTTTGGATCTCTTTACAGTTTTCCACTTAAAATTAAATTTTTTAAAAAGATTTTTAAGGAAATTTTTTAGTTTCCCATAGTCTAAAAAATTTCTAAGTTTTCCACAAATATGATCCAATGATCGGTCAATACTTTCATTTCTGTGTGTTGTCAGCCAAATATCAAAAATTTCGTAGTACAAAGTATTGCTACTCATTGCAGATTTTTTTTAAGATTTGCAAATATTTGCAGACAACTTAACAATTAAATTAAAGCAAACATGACAGCAGTCTCATTTTAACTAATTTGGTGCTAGACCTTAGTGGACCCAGAAAGTTCTATTCTAGAGATTTTCTTTTACATAAACGTAAAGAGTAATGTTTAAAATTGAGGAGTACTAATAAAATTTTACCTTTTTTTTATAACTAAAATCAGCTTGTATAATGTGTGGGTAAATAAGAATTTAAAATTAAATAACAAAAAATTTAAAAAAACATTGCAGCAAATATGATAATCTAAGAAGAAGTAGAAGAAGGTATCGAAAAAATTGGTTTATTTATTGTGCCTTAGAAGTCGAACCCTCTACCTGTAACCACTTTTAGTGTTTTTTTAGTATTCAATACAATTTACTTGGACTTTCCCACAGTCAATGAATCTAAAGTTGAAATTAATAACGTGTGCATGAAAAAGCTTCAGAAAGTATTTTGGCGTTGCCCGATCTGGAAACTTATACCTAAAAAGGTGAATGTTCTAAACGAAAATTAAAGCGCTGGCTTGAGAATTGAGGCCAGTCTTCACTTTAAAAATAAATCTTTTATTTTATTCGAAGCACAACAAGAAAGAAATACTTAAATTCGAATTTTTTGTATAATATATGTTAATCTATAATAAAATGTGCTAGATTTCTTTAATAAATATATATTTGAAATGTATTACTGTGGGGAAAAGCATATCCATATGGCCATTTCACTACTGCTCATATATTCCAAATTTTGTATAGATAATTCACGGTTAAATTTACGGTTTAAATCGGACTTTAACGAAAGCTCCGAAGAGGTGTTAACGAAAAGATAAGATTAACATCCAAGAAAATGCCCAGCAGTCGGATAGTCTCCAACTTTGAAGCCAGCAATGGGGGCACAGCTCTGCTACCGTGCACTCAAAAATTGCTAACTAAGGCGTATATGCACCTGGTGTGTATGCATCTTAGGGCGTAGGTGGATGGTTTTGCCCACACCCAGTGGTAAGAGCATCATCGGATTATGGCCACATGACTCGGTACCGATGTAAATCTTATCGGATATTGTCCCGGCGCACATCCTGTACTGGAAGTTTTCATCGATAGCACTTTTTTTTTTAAATGAATTAACATGAATTAAAATGTTGCCTGCAACATATTGCAATAATATGTATACAGAGAATGTATCCAACAGCTAAATATCCACAACGCATTAAAGATGTTTTATGAATACCACGCAAACCTGGATGGATTCTCCTATTTTCCAAAAGGATTCAAGTGCTTTTGGATTCCGCTTGAATAACAAGGAGATAGAGCACACAGACTCGTTAACCACATGAAATGTTCGTACTCATTTCTTCTTTAACTGTAATGGCGTTTTTGTCTGCAGTTGGCTGAAGCTTTTAGGAGGTCATTTTAAAAACAAATGAAAATATTTTTGACTATGATGCCTACAACAATGATGATACATTAAATCAACAATGATAATGATACATTAAATCATACGCTAGGAGAGACCGTAAATGAACAACGGTCAGAGAGTGTATTCTTTTTAGAAACAAAAGTGAACGAGCGACGACTCAAGCTACACGAGCTAGTTTAGCTTAGGCTATAGTTTTCCGTGGTGAATGACCAGTTTGCTTATAATTGAGAATAAAAAAATAGGTGCAGATGTTTCATTGTATTTCTGCGAATTTTTTTACCGATTTATTTTACAAGCCCAGTTTTGAAGATAAATATCATCTGGTAATTGTCACGTGGAGCTGAGTCATTATGAACTGGGAATTAGAAAAAGAGAATACAAAAAACAATTCATCATTACTTGTCCTTTTATACCGAAAAGTATGGAGTCGCCTCCATTTATCCCATCAGTCTACATATGCGCTATACTCCACATATTTCTGCCAGTGACTTTTTCGCTTTATTTTTGGAATGTTAAATAAATTGCTTAGTCGAATATATACCGAGGCAGAGAAAACCAAATCTGTGGCGAAAGCTTTTTTAAGGACCTTCTGAAAATTTACTTTATCAAGGGCATATAAATGTTAAACATCAGCTAAAACAAAAATTGCAATTTTTTTTATTTTGATATAAAAAGCAAATTTCGAAATGTGTTTGATTTAAATTTAAAGATGGACTAAAAAACGTAAGCCAAATTGATTAAATGAGAGTTCTTATTTAAAGAATACAGCAAACAACAAAACTCAAAAACACTTGTGTACAAAAACACAGCAAACATTTCGAAAACAAAGTAAGTAAGAATTAAAACTATATCGCGGGTCAGCGCCTGCTGCTTTTTACGGTCTTTAGCCTTATATTTGTATGGGTTTTAAGGTCTCTTCATACCTGTAAAAATACATATAATTTATTAAAACATTGTGTACATTCCCACTATATTAAAAGCAATAAATACTTACCGTGCGCCATCGGTTAACAGTTTTTACTTCTCCCCCAACTCTTTTAAGCAGTGCCGTTAGCCCGCCAAATTTTGTTTTCATTTGCTAATTTACAGTACTCCTTCAAAAATGTTCCTCCTGCTAGTCCTTCTTTTTCTAACATAGAATCAGCCATTATGTTAACTTGCTCGGCTGAGGCGCAGCTCCCTTTTTGAGCAATATTTGCTGACATTCTACAAAATATTACATTAATTGCATATAAATAACAACTAAAACACATGTTTTGCGTTCCTTGTAAAAATAAACTTGACAGAGTGTTTTTTATAAATAAAACGTTTTGTACGCGTTTATGTATTTATTATTTATTTTTTCCTCTTTGTTCTTTTCGATATTTTGAAATATTATTTATTGGAGATTACAAATAATTTCATTTTTTTGTATATTTTTTAACTACAAGTTAGTGAAATGCAAATAAATTAGATGATTAGTACTCTACCCAACATATACTGGCAGCATTTAGACATATGATACACAGACTTAAGATAATCCGACTTACACAAGATAGGTACAACAAAGAACTCGACACACTTTACAACACAGCTAAAAGCAACGGCTATAAACCCACTGCTATCGAAAAATTACTTAGACAATACAACACTAAAAACAGGAATAAAGAAGACAAAGCGACAGTTGATACAACACCACAACACACGTTTACTTATACAGGGCTAGAAATATTTCACAAAGAAAGTTTACTCAGAGAATTCAAAACCAGTAACACTCTGAGTCATAATCTCAAGCCATCGACAAAAACAACTGACAAATTTTATTCCAGCGGAATATACAAACTTACTTATACCTGTAAACATACTTATATAGAACAAACTGGACGAACACTAAAAACAAGATTTACAGAACATATACGCTCGTATAAACGAAAAAGAGATGACTTCAACTTTTCATTACACCTTGACACTCACGGACACGCATCAAGGAAATCGATGAAAGTATGACACTACTGCATCCTAGTAAAATAGGACGAAGACTATATATTCTTGAAAACATGGAAATCTACAAAACAAAAACTTTTAAAAGTGGCATTATAAACGAACAGGTTAACACGAACTCAGCCACAATTATTTCACACCACTAAGACTACTCGTGCACTCTAGCAAACGAAAAACATCCTCAGGCGGACAAACTTATCTAACAAATAAAAACAGACGGCAATATTAAATAAGCCCCGCACAAAATGCCAGATAGTGGGATAGTTTAACTGCATAAATAGATACTATCCTACTAAAAGAACAGTGCGTGATTTGATTTACATCTGCACCGACTATATAGTCATAATCAGATGGTGGTCAAACCACTTGGTTGATTGGACATCAACCACGCCCTAGAAGGCCATCGAATACGTATATTCTCCGGTCACTTCTAGTAACAATTTCGAAAGCCCGAAGTAGGCCGCAGCCTTCACTCCTTGCTAAAGAGTTGGAGACTTTCCAACTCCTGGCCCAGGACGCATGAAGCTCTTTTTTATCAAGAACACGACAGCATTCATACTCACTGGACCTGAACCATTCATTGTGTTAATTTGAATGATCCGACCCACAAACTCACACGAGGGTCCGAAACCACAACCACCACGATACTCCCATATAGGGGCCAACCTCAATAACCAGTCAGAGCACATCATTGCCTAAAGAGAACAAATAGTGTACTCTGCGAGCGTACTGATCCCGTGGAAATATGTGGATGGTCCAGGTGACTCCTACTAGCCTTTAAGGGGCCTGGGCTCCCTTTTACCCCGCAAGACACCAGTCTAAATGGAATAATAGGTTCCAAAAAGACTATCATGTGCCCCCGGGGGGGAATGAAAGAACAATTTAAAACCACTATTTATACTAATAGATCTAATACTAACTGTCTAATACTATCTAAAACGCAGCTTGATAATGATGTCATCGCATCGAAAGCGCTCGCCGATTGTACCAAACAAACAGCCAGTAACGACGGTTTTCACCAAAAGCAATGACAATCTAACAAGTGTTAGATCGCTAATAATTAGTGAATAGCACTACGTGGTTATATTTTCAAAACAGTAACAGAAATTTAAAACGACTCAATAAACTCTAACGTTGAACAGCATATTTTATAACCCTAAACATAAAATGGAAAACATAGCATTCATAAAAGTAGATGAAGAAAGAAACGTTTCGTTAACGTTTGTCGATTGAAAGCAATTATTCCAGAGTATTAAAACAGATAGATAAGTAAACGTTTGCAAAACGTTTTATTTGTTTTTACACTCATGTCGACTTTTTCTTCGCTCTTTGTCGTTGAAATAATATTGAAAATATTTTTTCATGTATGTCTTCAACGTTTGCGAAACGTTTCGTTTATTTTTACACTCATGTCGGCTATTATGGCATACATTTTTACAAAAAACTATAAATCATATCCTGCCACAATATTAAGCAATTTTTTGAAACTCTTCAAAACAAAAGCAATTTTGTGAAAAATCCTTTTTATCCGGCATAGCGTTAGAGCTTTGCAACAGTAATTTAAAATAATAAATAGTTTTTTTTTTGTTTTACTATAGCACAACTCAAATTTTTATGCAACAAACTCAAATATAAATCAAAAAAAGTTAAAACACTTTAAAATGCCAACCATGTCATTGAAAATTTATTTTATTTGCAACCAAAAAGTTGTCAAAGAACAAAAAAAAATATAAATATAATTTAAATATACATATATACATGTGTATGTGAGTGCATATATAAAAATTTATATTCATGTGATGAACAACAATTTCTCATAAAGTTTACAGTTACAATTCAAGTCAAAAATTGTTTGTTAACAGCACCCAACATCCAGATAATAAACTACTTCGTAGAAAGTGATTGATTTCATATTTTCAACTTTTGTTTTAAATAAAATGTGGTGTGCTATACTGTGATTGCTTCGGGTTTTTCAACAAGAAGTTTGCATTTCAATTGTGGCAACACCAACAACATGATAGTTTTGACATTTAGTTTTTTGACGTATTCGTAGTAGATGCATTGGCAATTATTACAATGCATTAAATTTCGCACGAAAACTGCATTTAAATTATTAAAATCCACTATGAAAATGGTGGTTCTGTTAAAGTTACATTTCGTAAAATTTGTGATATTTTCGGACAACATAATCGTCCCTCGGAGACCGCTATTAAAAATTTAGTCGTTAAATTTGAGTCGACAGGCTCAAAACATATCGTTCAACCGAAAACAGCGCAGCCGTGAGTGACAGTTTTAAAGCACATCCAAATTTGTCAATCCCTCGACGTACTCAACAATTGGGGTTATCCGAAACAACCACAGGTTCAACTGGTACAGGACTTGAAGCCGACCAACCGTGGATTTGCTTAATTCATTCAGGAAAAACCAGCTGATTTTTCTGAAAAACTCATTTTTTCAGACGAAGCCCATTTTCACTTGCCATGGTATGTCAATAAGCAAAATTGCCGCATTTGAGCTTCTGAAACTCCTAGAGCGATTATTGGAAGCCTATGCACCATCACTGTATGGTGCACTATTAGGTCTGAAGGCCTGATTGGCACTTTTTTTTTCAAAGATGAGACTGGAAATAAGGTAACAATTTAACTTTAAAAGTTTTAAAATGAACTAACTAGCGTGCCCGTAACTGCTTTGCAAGTCATTTTTGGTTTGTTTTTATTCTGCAGCGTTCTTTTTTGTGTGCGCCAAAAAATTCAATCATTCAAGAAAATTAATCAGAAAGAACACAATTTCTTTTTTTTTCGTTTTTATGTTTTTTTAATAATTTTATCTTTTTCACAATTCAATATTTTTGTGTGCTTATAGAATACGTCTTATTCTATTACAAACCTTTTACATTTACGACATTCTTTGATTTATTTTGGTTCGCGGTATGGACAAGCAAAACAGTTGGTATTAACACGTGAACATGATACATATAATTGACCGTGCGAAAGCAGGTCAACACATATGGGAAACTGAAGCCATTTAAACTCAAACGGCAAATCTGGAGGTATCATAGGAATGCGTGGTATCAGCACTTCCCTGCGCTTATATTTTCCTTTTAAAATTTTTACTTCAATCACATTTTCACGACTTTTTTGACTACTAAACGTGTCCCATTGCAAATTCGTGGCTGGCAGATATTTCTAAGCAAAATAATTGGTACACCAACTTTCACTTGTAGGCGGTGAGGCGGCTGTCCAGGTAACTCAAGCGAATTTTCAAATTCGTCTAGATAATTTGCAATATCTTGATTGGTAATAGAGTTAACTGTTTATAGGTAAAAATTTCCTCGGGAATGTCATTCAAAATTGTCTCATTGATAACCGAAACATCTGCATTTTTCCCAGCCCTTTCTTCCAACCAATCATGTTGTGCAATACCGGGAAATACGTTTGTGACCAATTCTTGTTTTAAATGAGCAAAGTGTCAAAACTTGTCTGGAAGCGTAATCATTTTTGTGGTGGGGTTAATTGGAATTGCGCCATTCCCAATATCTAACAATTGCTTTGAAAAACGTTCGGCTGATGGGCCATTTTGCAACTGAACACGCAAATTACACCAACACACACAAAATGCAACAGAATATGGAAAACAAAATTCTCTATTTGTTTGCACACACACAGGAACTTAGAAACGAAAACACACATTTCATTTGATACAAAACATTGAATCGAAGTATTCAATGGAAAAAATATTTCGATTTTTTTTTAAATTTGTCTGGTTTCAAACACGCACTATGGACGCACTATTGTGCGTAAACGCATGGCACAAACCAGCGAACGACCATTATGAAGGTACTGGCAACCAACAAACACCTATTTTGGGCTTAATTTCTATATATATATATATATATATATATATATACATATATATATAGATTGTTTAATTATTAATTAACATAATAAAAACTAATTTGTGTTAAAGTAAAGCTTACATAACTAGATTTATTATAATTTTATCATTTTCTGTAAGCGAAATTCGAACTTTTCAGATATTACAAAAATATCATTTGGAATCACGGTTTTACTATTTTTATTTTAATTGAAAATTTTAATATGATTTTAAATATTTAAATTTGTGTTTGCTGGGTATAAAAGTATCTGATTTGCGTGCACTTGTTAATGCAATAAAAATGCAACAATATTTGAAAAATATGTAAATGTAAAGGAGTATTCTTTTTCATCCTGCAGTTACTTGTAGCGGAAGTTGTCTGACATTAGCATCTGTTCTCTGCACGAAGTAAAAAAATACATGACAGGGGAAAAAAATACATTAACATGAAAAAATAATAATAACAATCTCATTCACAAATACATACACATATACATACATACATGCATACAAACATGTTACAGGATGTATGTAAGAAACAAATGAAAAGATAACAATAAAAAAAGGAACCACTATAACTACAATATATGAATAATAATAGTGGCATTAGTGAAATAATAATACTTAAGTCGAAAAAAGAATATTGTTGATCATAATGATGTCGTCATACTTTGTGATTATGAAGTTGATGATGTCGCTTTTTTAAATTGTTTAAAATAACAATTTTTTTTTGATACTTTTAAACTTGATAAATATGTGGGTGTGACAGGAAAAGAAACCAACATAAAAATTATTAACTTCAATGTATTAGACAAACTTTGTTAATATAAATTAAATAAATAAAAAAATTTGAAGGAGGTAACGTAATTTTATAAAATTGCCATTATTAGCATGTATTTACATATTTTGTTATTTGTGTAAAAATTAAGAAATTAACATTTCTTAGAGATTCGCATATGAATGATATTTGACTGACAATCACTCACTTGCGAATAGAACTTTTAACGCCACACCCTGTAAGTTTTAGTTTTTTATGATTATGTACCAAAAAATTATTTAGGTAAACACGGATAATTTATTAATTTATTTATTAATTTAATTTAAATTCAGATATGCCAAATATTTGTCCATAAAGATGTAACCACTAAATTATTTATAATTTTTTTTTGTTGTTATCATATATACTCATATTACTAGCTAACCCATTGAGAACGATCGCAAAGAAGAAACGCAAACAAATAAACTGGATGACCACTGCGACTCTTTTAATGGCGGCAGTAAATAAGTCATGTTACTTTGTGCCTTTCATCGTCATCCGCCAATGCACATTGGAGGCAGTTGGCGGCTGGCGACGAATTTATGGCTTGCGTGTATTTTTGAAGTCAACAACGTTCAATAATTACGTAAATGCGATACCACATAATAGAAAAACACAGCGCACAAAAAATTAAATGCATTGAATGAATGAAAACACAAAAATTTATTCAAGTCGATCCAGTCGTGTAGCTATAGTGTAGTTAAATAACCTTGATACCGACTGCAGCGCCATCTGCCGAGCTGGTTTATGAATGTAAACCATCCAAGGTGGTACCTAAACACATTTAAAAAAAATTTATTCAGTGACATACATTCTACGTACAGTTCCCCCCGGGGGCACATTATAGTCTTTTTGGAACCTACTATTCCATTTAGATTTGTGTCTTGCGGGGTAAAAGGGAGCCCAGGCCCCTCAAAGGCTAGTAGGAGTCACCACGGGAATCAGTAAGCTCGCAGAGTGCACTATTTGTACTCTTAAGGCAAAGATGTACTCTGTACTGATTATTGAGGTTGGCCCCTATATGGGAGTATCGTGGTGGTTGTGGTTTCGGACCCTCGTGAGAGTTTGTGGGTCGGATCATTCAAATTAACACAATGAATGGTTCAGGTTCAGTGAGTATGAATACTGTCATGTTTTTGAGAAATAAGAGCTTCATGCGTTCTGGACCAGGAGCTGGAAAGTCTCCAACTCCTCAGCGAGGAGTGAGGGCACGGCCTACTCCGGACTTTCTAAAATGCTACTAGGAGTGACTGGAGGATATACGTATCCGAAGGCCTTCTAGGGCGTAGTTGGTGTCCAATCAACTAAGTGGTTTGACCACCATCTGATTATGACCTCGCGGTCGGTGCAGATGTAAATCAAATCACGCATTCTACGTACAGTAGAATTATATACATGAAGATTTGTATGGGAGGTACCACGCGTCTTTATCAAATCCCGCCTATATTTGCAGCAGAACTTAAAATATGTTAACTCAACCGAAATACCAAATTCTGTTTAAATACCGTTAGCAGGAGAAAAAATATTGGATTCTTAATTTGTGGTTTGTATGACAGGTACCACGCCCCTTTCTACAATCCCGCCCATATTTTCAGCAGCACTTAAAAAATGCACACCAAAACCGATTGTGTACAAATACCGTTATCAGGAGCAGAAATATTGGATTCTTAATTTGTGGTTTGTATGGAAGGTACCATGCCGTTTTGTCCAATTGGACCGAATTGTAAATCTAAACCACCGTTTAGGTGGAGTTCAGTCACAACACACGTACAGTAGAATTATATATATAAAGATAAAACACAACAATAGTTATAATTTTTTGACCTTTTTTAATATTTTTTAGTAATTAATTTTAAGCACTAGGTCTTATTTAATAAAAAATTTTTTTAAAAAACTTTATTTTTTTTTATTATTAAATTTTCGATATTTCGCCACACCGTTGGTTGGCATCATCATTATTATTTTTGTTTTTCCTGATGATGCCAACCAACGGTGTGGCGAAATATCGAAAATTTAACAATAAAAAAATAAAGTTTTTTAAAAAATTTTTTATTAAATAAGACCTAGTGCTTAAAATTAATTACTAAAAGATAAAACACAACTTTACTTAAATCATGTTATTGAGAATTTTAATATTTGGTGCAAAGTGAACTTAATAAAGCAGGGCACTGACAAAAGCGGACGCATGGATTTTGACGTAGGCTAATTTTTTATTGGGCAGACAACCGATAGGATTGGTAACCTTATTGCTTGATTAGAGTATATTTCTTAACCTGAAGCTCAGTTTTATTCCACACATTAATGGACTAAGGAAATTCTTGCTTTTGTTAAAGAATGAGCAAAAGAATTAATCGGTCCGTATGTAGCTGAACTGTTGTATACGTCCTTAATTGGACCTAAACTTGAAAATGGCTCCGTTAATTTGGAGCCGTTATATAATATGCATAGCTATCATATTGAGTCTATACAATAATAATTTCTTCTGTTTTGCCTGAGAAGCTTAAGATGGAATCCAACATTAAATATATCTTTTTATCATCAAAGATTAGCGTAAACGCTTTATTAAGTGGACTTCTCTTAAAAGCCCCAAGGACTATGCTGAAATTTGTATTTTTGTTACTTATTATTAACGGCGATATAAACTTTGAATTCAATCTAAGCAGTATAACATTTAATGTTACACGTCGACCAACACGTTACTTTCAACCTCTGACAACTAAACTATGTCTATGAATGGTTTAGTGACGGCAACATCGTCCTCGATTTTGAGGCAACATCACTTTAACACCACTTCAATGCTAACTTGGTATTCCCTAACAGTCTTATGACGACGTTGCCAGTTCATCGATAATGTTAATAAAATATAAAACTAATATGTGAATCAGTTAACGAATTTACTTACTACTCTTTGTAAAATTATTATTATGAAAAAAGAAAAAACAATTCTAGACAGGATAAATGGACTTACGCTAAATTTCAATACGAAATGTGTGAATTCTGAGTATGTTCATATTAATGAGTTGAGTAGTTTTAGTAGTTTTTTATAAAAATCAAATAGTTTTTTTGCAAAATTTTCTTCTCCAAGAATGATGTCAATATGTATATATGTATGTATGTATATAGAATTCTTGTAAATATAAAATTAATATGAAGTAGAAAAAAAAATCTCTTGAACACTTATACATGTACTTTATATATTTAAATGAAAATGTATATATTACGGGTAAATAAATATACGAATGAATGAAAAAAAAACAAAAAAATGTATCAATTAAAATCAAAATAATTAAAAAAATTAAAATAAATTTAAATGTTTTTTTCCTTTCAACTCTGATTCGAGTGCCGAAGAAAATAAAAAGCAATTAATGGTGGAATGAAGATGTGATAAATTGTATTAAATTTAAAGTTATCATTCTAACTTAATACTTTCTAACTTTATTTAAGATTCGTAAGGCATTTCTGTCTTAATAAAACAATAATTTGGCATGTGTTGGGTATAATAGAACCAGTTTTCAAAAATATTTGAACAACACCCATTCCAAACCAGCATAAAATTGAAAGCAACATTACGTTGTTGTTTAGCTCAGGGATCTTATCAGCTCAGTGTCGAAGAATGATTTTAGCTGACGCAGTCTCTAAATGTCATAGAAAGCCAAGTTTGTCCATTATGAATAAAGTTTAACATGACACAAGCTGAAAAAATTAAATAAAATTACATTGTGTTGAAAAAAGGAAACTTTTCCAGTGTTATTCGGTGCGTGGATGGTGCTCAAATAAAAATTGTGGAGCGGAAAAATGAAGATTAGCATCTGCATTTTAAGTGCAAAGGATATTTTAGCTTAAATGCAATTATTGTAATTTGGTTGGGTTCGGTCATTTTAACTTTGTCAATTTTTACTTTATAAAATATAAATTTTCTATTATATTTTGCATTTTCTAATTTCTTCTTTTTTCTTTCTTTTCTTTTTAAAATTTTGTTTGTACAAAACAAAACACCGAAATCGCAAATGACAATATCAACGGCAATTTAAGGCATCACCAACGTCAAATTTTCTTACAAAATACCAAATTAGTGTTGCCAGTCATCGATAAATGGCAATATTACCCACGAGAATACGGATTTACAATAAACCATAAAAAATATTCCTGATGGAATTTATTTTTTAGTTTACTCAAAAAAATTTTGTTGAATAACAAAACTTCACCTTTATCCGAGTACCCCAGTATTTACTTATTTATTTATTCGCATTTTTAATTTAGAAATTCTCCTCCTTTTGTTAGCTAAAGTAGTAAGAATAGCTTTATCACTAAAAAGAGAATCGTTTGTTAGAAAAAAATACTTGTTAGAATCTTGGTAAAATTGTGATAGGGCGTTGCTGGGCAACAGTAAATAATATGCCAGCGATACTTCGAGAAGTTGAGAATATAATTAATAGTCATACGTATTGTGCATTAATTATTTTTAATTATTTATTTTTTTTTTTTATTTTTAGCTAAAAGTTTATTAAAGTGGCTTCAAATCTGTAAGGGTACACAGAAGGATGAACGTCTTCGTGCTAAATTTGTTAAAACACTAAAGGATAACTCCAGTTCTTCAATTGCTTCTCTTTCACCGAATGAACAAATATTCACTGACTCGGTTGATAAAGCTAACCTTTTGGCTGGTATATTTGCAAATAATTCTTATTTGCCAGAGAACCATCAACCACCGCCCGAGGTCGACATAGTATCCGTTACTATGCCGAAGATATTTTTTCAAGCTAGAGGTGTTAAAAATGTTTTAGCAGATCTTAACACCAACAAGTCTCCTGGGCCGGATGGGACTACAGTACTGGTGTTAAAACAGTGCTCTTCGAAGCTAGCGCGTCCGTTAGCAGCCCTTTTTAGCACGTTGTAACATGCCGACGAATTTTCAAAGAGGGGAAAGGTTGCTAATATAACGCTGATCCCCAAAAAGGGTTAGGCTAACAACCCTAAAAATTACTACCCAATTGCATTTCTTTTGCACTTTCTAAAGTGATGGAAAGTATGATTAATTTTTATCTTGTGAGGTACCTGGAGTCCAACAGCTTACTTAACGACCGACAGTATGGTTTCCGTGAGAGACGCTCTACGGATGACTTGATAGATTTCCTGTCGAAGAATTTGTACAACTCCATACATCATTTCGGAGAGAGTAAGGTGATGGCTATAGATATTTTTAAGGAGTTTGATAGAGTGTGGCATGATGCACTGCTGTCAAAACTAATTGCATTTGGTGTCGGTTATAATTTCTCCAGATTTATATAGAGTTTTCTCAGGAAAACACGAGTTATTATAGATATAATTTCATAAGACGAGTTCTAGATTAATTCAGGAGTACCGCAAGCCTCCGTTCTTTCTCCTACCCCATTTTCTATTTTTGTAAATAACCTTCTTTGTCAAACTTTCAACTTTATATACTCTTTCGCAGATGACACCACCATTTGTCATTCGTTTTCATTTGGTAATAACACACAATGTTGCATACTTACGCATAGATCTGTGTTCGAAAATGGTGCTGTATCTGTTAATATGGGTGACATAAATATTACGGAATCGGAAGCTCTAAATATTCTTAGCATGAAAATTCAGTCTGATGTTCGATGGACTTAACACATTTTTTAGGTTTCTAAAGAAGCTTTCAAAACGGTGTAGATCATACGATCTCAGAACTTTTTAGGCCACCTATTCCAAAGATGGAATACAACTGTTATGTGTGAACCGGCGCCCCAAACTCTATTTTGGAGCTGCTCGATCGCGTAAAGGAGAGGGCCAAGAGTCTCATTGGGGACAGAAGGGTATTCAAATCTATTAATTCTCTGGAGCATCGACACAATGTGGCATGTATTTCACTGTTTTATCATTACTACAATGGTAAGTGCACTAGCGAAATTAGGGAACTTTTTCCCGTTACTCGCACGTTTTTGCGTTTAACTACATTTTCGTTGAGAGCAGACCCATTTGTGGTTGATTGCCCAGTGAATCACACTATGCATTACAGGGAAAATACGCTTTTTAGCAGAATAGTCCGTATGTGGAATAAACTTCCTCCAAAAGTCTTTCCTGTCACTTTCAATGTACGAAATTTCAAATTAAATGCCCACAAACACTACTCCCACTTTCCTCCTCCCCATAACCTGATTTCCTAGTTCTGGCCCAATGCATTGCATGTGTAGAGGTCATCCCCTAAATGCTGGTCCGAAACAAAGACAAAAGGGTACACATTTACCTCATCAGCCCAGACGAGCCCATTAAGAACATAAAAAAATTACTTAGGAGCGCTGTCGCCAAAAAAAAATAATTTCTCCAAAATATGTAGTTTGAATTATAAAATCAATACAAATTTAAAAGTTTAGTCTCCAAATCAAATACTTCTATGATTATTGTCACCTTTGTCACTTTATTTCACCAAAAACGCCTTTGTGATTTTTAAATTAATTTAAATCAAACTTGTTTTTACATACAATCAGTTTTATTGATTTAAACATATTTACTAATTTAATTTAAAGTCTTACAGAATTGCTACCTTTTTACCAATTTTCTACTTTGTTACATATTTAATATGTAGGGTATTCAAGTAAAAACGGCATAAATTAAACTTTATATAATTCAATCAAAAGTTAACCTTTCGTACAGCTTAATTTAAATGTCCGTGATTTAACATTTCAAAAAGATTTTTGCAACACATTTCACGTTCAGCAAACAGTACGGAAACATTCCAACCTCAATATGATTTTTGCAACAGCAGTGGGCACATGTCCTCCTCATATGTAAATGAGTTTCTTCATAACATAAACAAACTCATTGCATTTAATGTCCAGAGCATTCATATATTTCATAGCAGTTTTATTACTTATATTACAACACACTCGTTCTTTGTTGATAGTGGAGGTGTTGATTCTATAATAACACAATTTAACATGTAATTTAAAATTATTTTCTGTGCAGCCTTAAAAAAATGAAACATGTTTTTTACCCTTCAGCACCGTAGCATTGAATTCAGTACGTTTTTGAAATTTGTAGAATTATGGAGAGTAGGGTCGTTTGATAAAAATAAAATACACGATTATTTAAATAGAGTTAGCATATGAATCAGTCGACCAAATAACTTAAAAAAATTAATTTTCTTTAAATTGCGAATAATTACTCACCTAAAAATACTGATGGCCAAATTTGAGGTTAGGCAATAAATTATCCGGCAAATGATTAAATATCAAGAGCTGAGCCGATATGCTTTGACATTTATTTAGTAAATGGTTGGGAAATTTTAAACGTAGAACGTTACACTCTTAACTAAAAATGTTAATCGTTAAAATTTCGTATCAAAATGGTCAAAATTTCACTTCGTAAAAAATTTCAGTTCGTAAAATTCGGACAGGTTTTCCACAGGCTTTTGAAATGGCTCTGAGTAATTTAATCATTGAGTTCGAGCTTCGTGGTACTGTTGCTAACAGTAAACCAATACGATACGCTCTTAGTGGCCCTGGTGTTGCAATCATAGCCGCATGAGGCTAGAGCACCAACTCGTCGACGTTCACATTAATTGGGCATCACCATAAGCACTTTGCGCAACATTTTGCATAAAAATCTTCATTTTCACGTTTATAAAATTCAACTCGTTCAACAACTAAAGCCGAGAGATCATTATTTGTGTCGAACGTTTTGAATTGTCTGTTTCAAAAACTGAACGAAAACAACGCATTTTTCAACAAAATCACCTTTAGTGATGAGGCTAATTTTCAATTAGGCGGTTAAAGAAAACAATAAAATCGTCCCATATGGGTTCACAAAATCCACAAGCCGTTTTCGAAAAACCATTACATCCAAATAAAGTGATCATATGGTGTGGTTTATCGTCAGCCGGCATGATCGGTCCGTATTTTTTCGAAACTGCGCAAGAGAATGCTGTCACCATAAATTCTCTGTACTGCCAAACCATGATAATCAATTATTTGGGGCCACAATTGGCATATGTTGACATCAGTGACCTTTGGTTTTAGTAAGCAGGTAGCGCTCAGCCACCTAAACAATTCAGTTATTGCATGATAAGTTTCCCGGTCGCGTAATTTCTGAATGTCAGTTGGTCGTCTCGTTATTATCATTAAACACCGCTGGATTGTTTTCTTTGGAACAATTGCAGTGAAAAATAACTAATGCACTGAAGGATGAAATTTAGCGCCACACTGACGAGCGAAGCGAAGCCTTGTATCAAAATGTGCTTCAAAATTCTATGAAAACTGTGAATGTCTGCCGAAGTGCTAGAGGTGGACATTTGCCCGATATCATATTCCATTATCAATTGCCGTATTTCTACAGCGTGTCCGTCAGGTAGGTATACTACTTTTTTTTGCCGCCATTTTGGTAATCATTAGCCTTGATGGTTAACATTTGGCTGTTGTGAAGTAGACACGTGGCAAATTTGTTATGGAAAAACAGTCGATGAACCAACGTGTTTTAATCATTAAAACATTTTATCAAAATCAGTCATCGATTACTGTGACGCTGAGAAAGTTACGTGAAATTTTTGGGAGAAACAACGTGCCAATGAAACGCACTATTTATCGTGTAGTGAATGATTTCTAAGAAAGGAGGTTTGTAGGTGATAGGCCCAAGCATGGACAACAACGTACTGCAAGATCGCCTGAAAATATTACTGCTGCTCAAGAAAGTGTTCTCAAGTGAAGGTTTTCCATCAACCTCAAATCGACACCGTGCTCAGGAGCTTCACTTGACACAATTGTTAAATTTTAACTGTCATTAAATTGTAATGATTATTAATTTATAGTTGTACTTCAAAGAGTGCAATTATCGATGTGAATTTATAAATCATCAAGTTTGCTTGTTATCTAAAACTAAGATAGATTGCAAATATATATATATATATATATATATATATATATATATAAAAATAACAAAAATATCTATTTGCTTTTAGGTCTTTTATTTTTTGTATGTGTTATACATTGAGCGCTGTTTATTGTTAACAAATATTAAAGGCAATAGCACAAATAATAAAGGCTTCACAAGCGCTTAAACTATGCATTATTGAAAATAACCATAATGCTTAAAATAATTCTAAGCATTGCATTCACTGCAATTGAAATTAACAATTAATAAGTCTATTAATTAATAGCTCATAGTATGTACGAGTATGCAAAATAAAACATTCCATATTTTCCATTTTATTTATTTTGTAGTGTGAGTAATTTGTAGAGTGTGGGTTTGTGTCGCGTATGCCATGTTTTCTATATGACATCGTACACCTTACATTTGGTTGTTTTACGTTTATACGTATCGAAATTATTTCATACGTGGGAATATGCAAACGTTGCATATTCCCACCGCACACAATCCAGACAAAGTGCAAACGCAGCATATTCCCACAGGTAGAATATGATTGTATTAGTGCATAAGTTATTTGATTAGCTTGTATTTATATTATCAAGTAAGAATATCATAATCTTTATTAATAAAACAAATAAACTGATCGGTTGCATTGCGGCCGATCGAAATAAATAAATAAATAAGTAAAAAGTGTTAATAATTATTTTACAATTTAATAAAACGTATTCAATATTTATTTAATGACTTTTTAAGCCAATCTTCTTATCGCCCCTGTTAATAATATTTAAATGTTATTTTTTTTCTTTTCTTATATTTATAAAATACATCAGCATTCATAAGTTATTATTGGCAGTAAATTTATTAATAACTTTAACAAGAAACCATGACCTAAATTTAATTTACAAAATATTTAAAATACTCCCATGAGAATGAACATTTTAAACATAATAATACAACATAACATACATTCCTTTATGAATGCATACGCATGCACAAATATTTGTAAAAATTGACTCTTTGCAATCAACAGTATAAACAAAAAAAAAAGGACAAAAGGATTTGCGATACACATTGAATAATAAAGCAAAGTTCAAGGAGACAAATAACTTTAAATGATTCAATAAATTTAAATTTAACGTTAAAAGATATGAATGATGGTTTCCATTATCACGTTTCACGGCGATTAAGGATTTTTGGCCTCGTCAGCGACCAGTAATTTTTTTAATGTAATCTTTTTAGTTAAATTGTTTATATAAGTGTATCGCTCCTTTAATTCAATATAATCATATCTCACAAACAAAGAAACTTGGCAAAACGTAGTAAAGTTCTTAAATTGATAAAGAATTCGGAGAACATATTGAGATATAGTATTAGGCTGCTTGAATTTATTCCGCCAGTAAATGAAATACTATTGCCGTACTTTTGTTTGGGTACGATTTTCCGTCGACCCTCGTCAAATTTGGTTTCGGCTGTTTGCAATCTTCAGTATTCTTTTCGTACTAGTTCGTGTCTCCCTTCGTGTTATTGCGTTCGTCACTTTCTGTCTTTTTTGCCTACATCTCTCTCTCCTTTTTCGTTTGTCTCTTTTTACCTAATTTGTCGCTCCCTTTTTCATTTGTCTTTTTTCCTAACTAAATCCTTTTACGATCATGCTTGTTGTCCGTTTTTGTTTATGTGTGAAGCTATTGGGTTTTTTTTTTTAAGTGACATAATAATCTGTAATTGTACGTTTATGATGTTCTTTATTGCTTTGGCCTGGTGCACCTGCGTAACGTTTTTGTGCTGGTGTAGTGTTTGTTTTCCTGTAAAAATGTTTCAACGGTTCAAATATTGTGTCCGAAGCAGTGTTTATTTGGTATTATGTTATTTGGTTGTTGTACTCATGCCAACGGGCAAATGAAAAACACCCTCAGACGGACGCACGTACCTACATAATAATAAAAGACGGAGGTATCGTTAGGTTAGCTTGAAAATGATGCATACGCATCGAAAGCGCTCGCCATCGAATACAAACCGGCCAGTTACGACGGAAAATGGCAATATTAGTGTTTATTTATTCATTTATTATTCGGCCGTCAAATGTTTTTTTGTTCGTATATTTCCATGTTTTCTAATACATTTAGTCTCCTTCATTTGTGCTGTGTATGAAGCAGTTTAACCGTTGTCTTTACATGTCCTGGTGTACATTTGTTGTTAAATATATGGTTCGCAAAGTTTGATTCTGGAGTTGATTTTGGTTCTCGTAGTTTTTTGTTATAGTCTCTAATGTGTTCCCTAAATCTGGTCTTAATTTTTCGTCCTGTTTGCCCGATGTAGCTATAATGGCATGTACAAGTTAATTTGTACACTCCTTGTTTGTCTAGTATATTTGCCTCGGTTGTTTTATTCCGTAGTATTCTGCCTAGGTTGTTTCTTGTTCTGAATGCGGTATTGATATTGTGTTTTCCAAAGAATTTCGCCAGTTTGTACGTTGATTTTCCCATATATGTTAATGTAGCCCATTTTTTTCTTTCATTCTCCTGTTCTTTGTTCGTTCTAATTTGTTTCTTGATGTTATCTACGAGGCGCTTTTTGTATCCATTGTTTTCCGCTATGGTGTATATTGTTTCCATTTCCTTCATATACATTTGCCATGTTAGTGGTGTTCTCTCGAGTCTTGTTATTAACTGCCTGATTGCTGCGTTTTTGTGTTGCTGGTTACCTTCCGGTAAAAACCGTCGTTACTGGCTGTTTGTTTCTTTCGTTCACTGGCGGAATAAATCCAAACATCTTAAGCCAAACACAGCTAGTCAGGCTAAGGTACTACTAAATAAACTAACTAATAAAAATCTACAACTTAACAAGAAAATTGCAAGCATACGTTACAAGAAATAATGTCTTAACCACAACATTACGCTACACTACATAACAGTTAACATCACCACCCAAAGCTACGTTTCTCAACAAGCTAAACCTATAGCACAATAACATGGATGAAGACTGAAATACGTTCACTTTATATAAAAAAAAAAAAAAACATACTTAACAAGGAAATATATAGAACTCATTTATAAGTAGCTGACATATTGACTAGACATAATCTATAACATTATATAAATCCACCATTTTTTCATTATTGGGTAGAAAATCAGATGATAAGTAATAAATACAAACGGATCGAACGAAAATTTTCCAAACTAACACTTTATATACAATTCCACTCACGCGTCAAAAAACTAAAGGCCGGGGCACATAGAATCCGTTATGCGTTATACTTTGAAGTATTCAACTGAAGTCAAAGTAACGACGGATCAAGGCCGTGTCAGATACAACTTTTGCTTTGGGTTGCGTCAGAGTTTCGCTTTGACATTTAAGTTAAAATGTACGTAAATGTATAAAAGTTGGCACATAAAGCACTTTCGACGCAGCGCAAAGCGAAAAGTTAACCAACATTCAACTTTTTGCGCGCTTTGACAAACACCTGGCTTTTATTATTTGTGTTTGTGTATTTGTGTGTGGGCGTAAACAAAAAATTCATGAGTGTTGTCAAAGTTTATTGTGACATACACCACTTAATTTACGCTTTTGCTTTAAAGTTTCAAATGTCACGCAAAGCAACAAAGTTTTATCTGACACGGCCTTTAGGTTGGCACAATGAATACTTTGTTGACGGATAAGAAATCAGCTGTTTTTTTGTTTTTCTTATTTTATTTTTTTTTTGCAGCAAAGTTTTATTAAAGTGCACATTTGAAATGGAGTTAGACGACATCTTAGACTTTCTATTAATGATAATTTGTAATATTTATTCCATTATTTATTATTATTATTATTTATAATTTATTTTAAAAATATTCTACTACGATAGAGCGAAAAAAAAAATAAAGACGAGAAGAAGAAGCGAATGAAAAATGTCAAAGTACTCAACGTAAGTCAAAAGTTAAAAGTTGGCCAACTTTCGTACTTTGCATTGACGGAGACGTACTGATTGTGACAACGCTGATAAGAAAACGTGTATTTCAACTTACTTGTCAGTTGAAAAATACAACGTATGACGGATGACGGATGCTATGTGCCCCAGCCTTAACAGACATGCGATTTAGTGATAACCAGACACAAATAATGTAGAAATTACTGAAACATAATCTACCGAGGCAACTATTACTCAGTTACCAACTGATCGACAAAAACAAATGAAACACAGAGAAGCCGACGTTCTCGAAAAAAAAACAATAAAAGAAAACAATAAAACAAAAACAAATTCTAAAGAACAGAAAACTACAAGACAAATAAAGGCAAAGCTATCAAAAGTTGTCTACTAAGTACTAAACCGGACAAAGAAAACACGACTTTAATAATGTACCAAAAAGATTATATAAACAAAACACAATAATTTTTACGACAGACCAACTGAGCTAAGTTTAAAAATGAGCCAAGTGACTCTTTCCAAAAGGAAATACGCACTCTATTAAACCGCTGCAAAGCGTTTACTGACGGAAAATGATAAAAGTAAATGAACATGAACCCACGATCACCAACATTCAAACGTTTTTTGTTTTCAACTAGTGCTTATTTCGTCAATGGTAACATCTTTGATTTGACAGATAATTAGTTTTATCCGTCCGCTGAACGAATATGGTTGTGTATACGCTTGAACAACGCTGGGAAATATTGCGACATTACTTTGGAAATCATGGTAATGTTGCAGAATCTGTGCGAAAACTGCGTACGGATTTTGGAAGAAGAGAAGCACTGTCAGCCCCGTATGTTCGTTATCTTGTGAAAAAAGTTAAAGAAACTGGCATGCTCAACGATAAACCAAAGCGTGAAAAGCGAAAAACAGTGCGTACACCTGAGAATATTGCTGCTGTGGCAGAAAGTGTGCGTGAAGCGCCATCAATATCAATTCACCGTCGTTCTCAACAATTGAACATTTCAGAGACATTATTGAGACGAACTTTGGTATGATATGTGCTTGGATTTTCGATGTGTGCTTGGTATGACGCCATACAAAGTCCAATTGGTTCAGGAGTTGAAGCCAAGTGACCATCCAATGCGTTTTCGCTTCGTTAAGTGGGCAGCGATCGACTTACAGAAAATGCTGATTTTGCAAAAAACAAAATCATCTTTTCAGATAAAGCTCATTTTGATCTTGGCGGGTGTGTAAACAAGCAAAATTGACGCATTTGGAGCACAGACAACCCGCACGCTTACATTGACGCACTCAAAACATGTCACTGTTTGGTGCGGATTTTGGTCCAGAGGCATAATTAGGCCATTTTTCTTGGAAAATGAACGAAGTGTGCCCGTTACAGTCAATGGCGATCGTTATCGGGCCATGTTGAACGAATTTTTGTTCACAAAAATTGAAGAGAAGGACATTGGCAACATTTGGTTTCAACAGGGCAGCCAAAGCTACACTCGATGTTTTGCGCCCTATTTTTTAAGATCGCATTATCAGCCGCAGAGCTGATGCCGTTTGGCCACCTTGGAGCTGCAATTTGACATCGTTGGACTCTTATTTGTGGGGTGCCCTCAAAGATAAGTATTACGCCGACAAGCCAGAGACAATTGACGCTTTAGTTAATATTCCTGAAGACATTGGTGAAATACAGCTGCATACAATCGATAATGTGCTTAAAAACTGGACCGATCGTGTAAGCTACTGCATGGCCAACCGAGGCAGCCATTTGAATGAAATTATTTTCCATTATTAACCGAAAGGATTGTACTTTCAAATAAAAAAAGAAATTTGAGAAAATATTCAGTAGTTTTGTTTATAGCATTCAGAACAAAAAAAAACATACCAATGAGACCCATTGTAAACTACAGACCTGCACCAGCATATCACCTGGCTAAATACTTCACAGCCCTTCTGAAAGAAAGGTTAAATTTACAAATTACATATGCAGTACGTAATAGACAAGACCTTGTCGAAAAACCTAAAAACATTGAGATAACCGACAATACACAACTCGTTTCCTTTGGCTTCAAGGATCTATATATCTCAATACCAATACAAGAAACCTTAATTATCCTTTGGAGCACACTAAACATTATATACGACAACCAATACATTACCGATATTATAGTTATTGCAAAGACGATAGTAAAGCAGAACTATTTAGATTTAATAACAACTTTTACAAATTAACTGACGGACTCGGCATGGACAACTCAAGTTCCGCAATTTTTATGGAAATTTTCATGCAACATCTCGAATTACTAGACGTAAAAACACTGATGGAAAAACACAAAATAACTTATTCCTATAGAACAAATTATAAAAAACTTAAACGAAATCTATAATATACACAATGGAAAAAGAACAAGGCCGAAACTTGCATTATTTAAACATCACAATAACACTATGTGACGACCGAAAGTCGGCAGGCTTGTTTTTGGTTCACATGGCAATTAAACTCTATATATATTTTTCACATTTATTAATTTTTTTACTGTTTTTTTTATGATTATCAAATGAATTCTATTATATACTTGTCATATTTTCAAATTATATTTATTATTTGTTTACTGAAATATTTTAAATCATAATGTATTAATTTAAAAGACAAATAATAGCCGTTAAAAAAGCGCCATCTATTAACACGAGGATACATCTGTGAGAAGAACATACCATTAAACACAACCCTAAACAGTAGCAATCAGCTGTAGTTTAGTTGATGGGTGTGTATGTGTGCTTGGCAGAAACATATAAAAGCGAGATAATTACGTATTTGAGAGGAGTTGGCCACGGGCAAGCAACCGGGCTAGACTTCTTTTAAGTGAGTTAGAATTTTATTCAACTTAATTAAAATAGTCTTGCGAATAGGTTCAGCTCAGTTAATCAGAGTCAGAATTTTATTCGACTTTGAACTAATTGCAAGTGCTGTCGCTACTTTACCTGGCCAGAATTTTATTCGCCCAGGTGACGGAGCCCAGAGCCAGGCCACGCTTTGTTCAGCAAGGCCAGAATTTTATTCGCCCTAGCTGAACAAGATCGTCAAAAGGCTAACACCGATTTCGACGTAGAAAGGTTGCCTCAGAATCTTATTCGTGACAACCGCGACAAGTCAAAAACTGGTGGAAAGGCAAACTGTTCTGCTCAGACTGGACCAGAATTTTATTCGCTCCAGTATGAGAAGCAGTAGGCTACCCGGCGGAGAGTGTAGACGAAAACTCTTGAGGGCCACGAAGCGATTGATCGTCGTTGGCGTGCTCAATAGTGCTGTAGTATAATTTTAACCTAGTTTAAGAGTGAATTATAACAAAAGAAAAATTTTTTTTTGTAAAACAAAAGTGTCTCTTGTGATATACCCCCCGGGGGCACATTTATCGGTTCTTATAGAATACTCGACTATCTGGACCTGTGCAACTGGGGGAAAAAGGGAGCCCAGTCCCCTGAAGGCAGACAGGGAGTCAACTGGAAACTCCACTTTATTTCCACGGGGATCAGTGGCCTGCAGAGTTCATTATTTATCTCTTTAGACATTTAATAGTTCTCTGGCTGATCATTGAGGTTGGTCCCTATATGGGAGCATCGTGGTGGTTGTGGTTTCGGGCCCCATATCCAATGGTTTTCTATGGTGGCCAGGATCATCTCACTGATAATGACACGCAAAGTGAATGATCCAGTCCAGTGAGCATGCTTGACATGTGTTCTGGACAAGGAGTTAGAAAGTCTCCGACTCTCTAGCAAGGTGTAATGATTTGCAGACCTGTACTGAAATCATTAAAGTTGCAACTAGGTGGTTCTGTTGCATAGAATTATGGCTTCGGCTATCTAGGACGCATGTATGACGTTCCAAATTATACAAAGTCAGGCGCTGATGTAAAACAAATCACCTCTGTCTCTTGTGATATTAGTGAAGCAAAATTTTTTGTAACGAAACCTGGACGCCGCGAGCTCTATCCCAGCATAACGCGAGAACGTGTCGTTACAACGAGGAATTGACAGACGACAGATACTACCAACCGCATTACCTCTTATTATTTAACATAAACTAGCAGCATTTAGACATACATTACACAGACTTAAGATAGTCCCACTTACTCCAGATAAGCACAACAAAGAACTGGACATAATTTACACGATAGCTAAAAAAAACGATAGTACAAACTGCCTAGACAATACAACACTAAAAACAGGAATAAAGAAGACAAAAAGAGACAATTGATACAAAACGACGACACACTTTTAGTTACACAGAGTAAGAAGTATATAGATTAACTCACCATTTTCACAAAGAACGTTTACTCACAGCATTGAAGTAACGCTCTGAGACATAATCTCAAGACATCGACAGAAACAACAACTGACGAATTAAGTTACAGTCGAGCTTACAGACTTACTTGTACCTGTAAATATACTTATGTAGGACAAACTGGACTAAAAACAACATTTACAGAGCACATTCGCTCATGCAAACGAAAAAGAGAAGACTCCAACTTTGCATTACACCTTGAAACTCACGGACACGCACCAAGGATAATAGATAAAAGTATGACATTTCTACATTCTAGCAAAAAGAGGCGAAGACTGGGCATTCTTGAAAACTTGGAAATCTACAAAACAAAAACATTTAACAGTGACAATATAAACAAACAGGTAAACACGGTCTTTAGACACAATTATTACACCATTAAAACTACTCATACACTTCAACAAAACAAACAAACACCCTCAAACGGACACACGTATCTGTTTAATAATAAAATGCCAGGTGGCGGGGATTCTACATACATGGGTAGATATGACCTTAATACAAGAACTACCTAAACCCGGACATTTATCAGTACAGTTTAGAGCACGGCTTAAAAATCATGTCATAACATTGCAAACTCTTGCCCTTCAAATTCTTTAAGTTCAAAGGATGAACGAACAATAAATTTACTTCAGGAAACTTCGTTTTATACGAAATTTAAGCGGCAATTTGGAACTACTATTATAAATAGTACTAAATTACAGTGTGTCAACTAAACATCATTTTAGTAAAAGTAAATTTTAAATATGTTTATGTTGGCAAATAAACATAAAAAATTCCATTTAATTTGAATATATGTATATATATATATCGGATTTTTCAACAAGAAGTTTGCTTTTCATTTATGGCAACACCAACAACATGATAGTTTTGACATTCAGTTTTTAGACGTATTCGTAATAGATGTATTGGCAATTGTTACAATGTATTCAGTTTCGCACGAAAATCGGTAATAAAATAATTAAAATCCACTATAAAAATGTTGGTGCTGTTAAAGTTACATTTCGTAAATTTTATGATATTTTCGGACAACATAATCGTCCTTTGAGACCGTTATTAAGAATTTAGTCGTTAAATTTTAGTCGATAGACTCGATATAAACTGTGCGAACACCAACGCGTATTCGAACCGGTCATTTAACAGAAAAATCGCAGCCGTTAGCCACAGGGTTGTCAATTCCTCGACGTTCTCAACGATTCCAAAACTATCACATGGCGAATTTTGCGTATAGATTTAACTTTAAAGCCTTACAAGGTTCAACTGGTGCAGGAATTGAAGCCGACCGACCATTCACATTATCGTAGATTCACCGAATTCATTCAGATACCCTTGCCACTTGTCAGAGTTTATCAACAAGCAAAATTACCGCATTTGAGCTTCTGAAACGATCAATAGATCACACTATCGCAAAATGCAACCAATGAAATTTTGGCCTATTATTAACAATGTGGATATCACGGACATGTGGTTTCAACAGAACGATAGCACATATTACACAGCCAATGAAACGATAAATTTATTGCAAACCAAATTTCCTGATCGATCGCACAATTTCACGACAAGCCGCAGTTAAGTGGCTTGTGATTAGATTTACATCTGCGCCTGACTATGTAGTCTTAATCAGATGGTGGTCAAACCACTGCATAATTTGGGACGTTATGCTCGTCCTAGGAAGCCGAAGACTAATTCTAGCAAAAGGTCTTTCCTAGTTGCAACTTTAATGATTCCAGAGCAGGGCTGCAAATCATCACTCTTGCTAAAGAGTTGGAAACTATCCAACTCCTGTCTAGCATGCTCACTGGATCTGGGAACATTTCACCAGGTAGGTGTTATTAAAGGTGAAATGAACCTGGCCACCATTAAACCATAGACTGTTATGGGGCGGCGAAACCACAACCACGACGATACTCCCATATAGGGGCCAACCTCAATAATCAGTCAGAGAACAGTTAAATATCTAAAGAGACAAATAACGAACTCTGCGGCTTACTGATTCCCGGGGAAATAAAGTGGAGTTTCCAGTTGTACCCCTGCTGACTTCAGGGGACTGGGCTCCCTTTTTCCCCCAGTTGCACAGGTCTAGATAGTCGAAGTTCTTTAAAGACCATATATATGTGCCCCCGGGGGGTAGTTAAGTGGTCATTGATGTGATTTGATTTATATCTGCACCGACTAGGTAGTCATAATCAGATGGTGGTCAAACCACTTGAATGATTTGCAAACGTCATTCACGCCCTAGGAGGCCATCGAATACGTACATATATCCTCCGGTCACTCCTAGTAGCAATTTTGAAAGCCCGAAGTAGGCCGCAGCCTTCACTCCTTGCTAAAGAGTTGGAGACTTTCCAACTCCTGGTCCAGAACGCATGAAGCTTAATATAATTAAGAACATGACGGCATTCATACTCACTGGACCTGAACCAATTATTGTGTTCATTATGAATGATGCGACCCACAAACTATCACGAGGGTCTCGAAACCACAACCACCACGATACTCCCATAAAGGGCCAACCTCAATAACCAGTCAGAGAACAGCTAATTGTCTAAAGAGACAAATAGTGAACTCTGCGAGCGTACTGATTCCCGTGGAAATATATGGATTGTCCAGGTGACTCCTACTAGCCTTTGAGGGGCCTTTGGGCTCCTTTTTACTTACGGGGTAAAAGGGAGCCCAGTCTAAATGGAATAGTAGGTTCCAAAAAGACTATTATGTGCCCCCGGGGGGAAGTTAAGTGTTCAGAATGTGATTTGTTTTACATCCGCACCTGACTATGAAGTCTTAATCAGATGGTGGACAAACCACTTTGTATAATTTGGAACGTTATACATACGTCCTAGATAGCCAAAGACATAATTCTAAGCAACAGAACCACCTAGTTGCAACTTGAATAACTCCAGGGCAGGTCTGCAAACTATCACACCTTGCTAAAGAGTTGGAGACTTTCTAACTCCTGTCCAGAACACATGTCTAGCATGCTCACTGGACTAGATCATTCACTTAGCGTGTCATTATCAGCGAGATGATCCTGGCCACCATAATATTCATTCTTCCCTTATGGGGCCGCAAAACCACAACCACCACGATGCTCCCATATAGGGGCCAACACCAATGATCAGCCAGAGAACTATTATAAGTCTAAAGAGACAAATAATGAACTCTGCGAGCTCACTGATCCCCGTGGAAATAAAGTGGAGTTTCCAGTTGACCACCTGCCAGACTTCAGGGGACTGGGCTCCCCTTATACCCCAGTTGCACTGTGTCTAGATAGTGGAATAATCTATAAAGACCATATTTATATGCCCCTGGGGGAGTTAAGTGGTCAGCCAGATCATGTGATTTAACACCAGCGGATTATTTTTTGTAGGGCTAAGGATAGAGTCTATACGGTGCCAATCGAATCGATTTCAGCCTTAAAATTTAAAATCCGTGATGTTATTAACGAAATACGAACACCAATATGCCAAAAAGTGATTAAAAACTTTGATTAAAGAATCGACATCTATCAGGGTGCTCGTAGTGAGCACTTGCCAGACGGACTCGGCATGGGAAACCCAAGCTCCTCAATCTTAATGGAAAAATAACAAGGCAGAAACTTGTATTATCTAAACATCACAATAACACGAGGAATTGACAGTTTAACTGTTGGAATTTAAAGAATACCAACTACGACAGACATTACCATCCATATTACCTCTTATCACTTAACATAAACTAACAGCATTTAGGCATACGATACACAGACAAGTACAGCAAAGAACTGGAAACACTAAAAAACTTTTTTTTCATTCATAATTGACGAACTTGTCTTTTCGTAATACAATACAGATTTGAATCATCCTTATACTAAGTTCACACTTGTGTTTTTGAACGTGTTTAAGCAAAATGTTTTAAAATTTAAACACAGCCGTTCACACAATAATTGAGATGTTTAAGGCTGACATTTTATCTACTTTTTTTACCTTAAAAATTAGTTTTTGTAGTGAAAACATCCAGTTTAGTTTGGAATCAAACCCAAACCCCAGACAAATTAGTTAATTACACTACCTACTAGCATAAAGGGGCAAAACGCACTTAGCACATCCCAAAATTAAATGAAATTCCGAGTTGTATTTGGAATTTACGTGTTTAACGACGTGTTTAAATCAAAAACAACTCATTTGAGATGTTTAACAAAACACGTCAATGTATGGTAAAACACCTCAAATTCGCCGTGTTTATTGCTTAAACACGATTGAGATGTTAAACACGCTAGGTGTGAACTTAGTATTAGTATTATCTAAATTTGTTTGTTTTATTTTGTTTTAGAAAACAAACTTCTTGTTGAAAGAACCCTATATATTGATCAAATGAAGTTTGAACAAATTGTATAAATAAAAATACGAGCAATATGGAAAATCAGTGAACATTAATTTTGTTACATAAAGTCCACACACAATCCAATTATATTTTTTTTATTCGCTGTTCTTTTTATTAATCGTCACATTTATTTCTTGGTGTCTTTACTAATGGGCGATTTTAAGTGAAAAAATTATTGAAAAAAAATGTATGTCACCTATAATCAGCATTCGTTTTCGTGGACAGTCACGTGATTGTTTGCCTTTCTCTAAACATGGCATTTAATACACTTTAATGAAATGAAATGAAAGAAAGTTTTCTCCTACGCAACTCGAGAGGAAAATCGTTGGAAAATTTTTAATTTTAAATATTTTAAATCTGCTTACAATTAAAATGTGATTAAATTAAAAGTGATTAAGAAGCGAACACAAAACCAAAAATGCTAACGCCGAAAAACACATTCCATACAAGTGTAGTCTATTATTAAAAGCATTGCTCGACGTTAAGCTTGCACTATTAACATGTTGTGAAATGGTGCATCAATTGAGCTGCACTCTTCAGTATTGAAACATAAAAACAAAATAATAAAAACAACAAAATATTAACAAAAGCATTATTGAAAAAGCCCCAACTGAAATACTAATCAATAAAAAAAAACACCACCAACTCATAACGGATTCATTCTTTGGTTATCAGGATAATAAATATTTAATTTGCGGTTTGTGACTTAATTTGTATTGCAAACTCCTTCAAGGTTTATAGTTGCAGTAACAGAAACTGCAAGAGATAATAAATTTGAAATGCTGAACACACAAAGAAATACAAGCACCTGCCTATGAATCCTCTGAGGTTTAATGCATGAAACATTTATTGCATCCAGAAATTAAATTAAATTATTAAAAATAATTACATTCTGTGGTTGAGGATTTTACAGTCTTTTGTATAGTTTAAGGAATAATATTCATAATTATAAATCGCTATCCTCCAAATTTCAAAGTAACACTATAAAAAATGCCAAAAAAAGCAGTTGAGTTACTTTATATTTTAGATGATATCCTTATTTTAGGTTCTGTCTCGTTAACGGCCACCATGACGCTACACAACCGTACATTCATTCACAAAATAATCTGATGGAAGTGTGTCATACTTCGAAAAAAAATAAATGCAAGAAAAGGTGAGTTAAGGTAGCACGTATAAAAAAATGCAAGTTAAAATGCGTTAAGAAATTTTGTTGAAAAATTAGTAAATCGAACAAAATACTATTTTTGACAAATCTTACTCGGAATTTCTTACAGCTTTTAAAATATCATCGACAAAAATTTAAAGTTATCGATAACTTTGCAAAATAAGCGAATAAGTTTGGTAATCCACTTGTTTTGAGTTTCCCAACGGCTTTAAAAAAATAATCATTACTGTTGTCATTCCTTTCCGTGAGAACCGTCCTTACTGATTGTTTCTTTCTTACGATCGGCGACCGCTTGCGATGCCATGCGATGACATCATTATCATGCCGCGTTTTAGATAGTACTCATCGTATTCATTGTTATTTAACGGAAAACAATTAACCACCATCTGAGCTCGACAGAGTATCTGTTACTATGCCGAAGATATATTTAAAAAGTCTTTAGCAGATCTCAACATCAACAAGTCTCCTGGGCCGGATGGGATTCTAACACTGTTCTTGAAACAGCGCTCTTCGACGCTAGCTCATCCGTTAGCAGCCCTTTTCGGCATATTGCATAATGCCGGTGAATTTCCAAAGTGTTGAAAGGTTGCTAATTTAACGCCGATCTTCAAAATAGGTGAGGTTAACAACCCTGTAAATTACCGCCCAATTGCAATTTGTTCTGCACTTTCCAAAGTGATTGACAGTATGATTAAGTACTTGAAGTTCAACAGCTTAATTACTTTTAGCAACCGACAGTATGGTTTCCGTAGGAGGCGCTCTATAGGCGAGTTGCTGGCTTTCCTATCGGAGCAGTGGTGCAACTCCATATTATCATTTTGGAGAGAGTAAAGTGGTTGCTCCAGATATTTCCAAAGCATTTGATAGAGCGTGACATACTGTGGTTCTCTCAAAACATGCTACTTTTGGTGTCGGTGATAATTTTTCCACAGTATTGAAGCAGAACTAAATTTGTCAATTCCTCAACGTTTTCAACAATTGAGGTTATCCAAAATCACCACATGATGAATTTTGCGTAACGATTTGACTTTGAAACCTTACAAGATTGAACTGGTGCAGGAATTGAAGCCGACCGACCATTTACATCGCAGTAGATTCGCTTAATTCATTCAGGAACAACCGACTGTTTTTTTTTTCGAAAGAAAAAAGAAAACATTTTTTCAGACGAAGCCCATTTTCACTTGTCAGGGTTGTGTTTACAATCAAAATTGCTGCATTTGGATTTCTAAAAATGCTAGAGTGATTATTGAGAAGCCTTTGCATGCTCAATGTGTCACTTTACTGTGCGCTATGTGATCTGGAGGCGTTATTCGGGCATTTTTGCAATGAGACTGGATATGCGGTAACGGTCAATAGATCACACTAAATTTTGGCCTATTATTGACGACATGGATATTACTGATATGTGATTTCAACGGGATGGTGCCACATGTCACACAGCCAATAAAACGATCAATTTTTGCAATCCATAATTTCACGACAATTAGCAGTTAAGTGGCCAGTCAGATCGTGTGATTTAACACCACTGGATTATATTTTGTGGGGCTATGTTAATAGCCTGTTTCCACGACAATTTGAATCTCGTGTTTCGCTCTCTGAAGCAAGTTTGTGAATCATGCTGTTTACACGACTCATTTATCTGCTTCGATTTGGCAGTTGTTATTAAACAGAAAAACATAAGTTGAAAAACAACAACAACAGTTGAAAAACAACAGAAAATATCCTTCTTGCCGCTATAGCATTAAGTATAATTTTTTTCCTATCCATTTTTTTTAATTTTATAAAATTAAAATTAATTAACACACCCACAAAACAATTATATTTTTTAAGTTTTCATTTTGTTTTGTTTGTAATTTTTCTTTGTTTACAAAAACGTTTAATTTTGATAATTAGTGCAGATAAACTTACGATAAAAATTAGAGAAGAGGGGATTTTTCCTTGCTTCGCAACTAGATTCAATATGAATCTACCAGCTTCGCTCTCAAAATTTTGTATGGCGAAGCAGGTTGATTCGCTTATGATTGGGGTGTGAAGCAAGAATAGAGAGCGAAGCAGGTGCCGTGGAAACAAGGCATAAGGAAAGAATCTATATGGCGCCAATCGATACGATTTCAGCCTTAAAACTCAAAATCCGTGATGTGATTAACGGCCATTTTGCCAAAAAGTGATTAAAAACATTGATATAAGAATCGACATCTGTCAGCGTGGTCTTGGTGGACATTTGCCAGATGTCAAGCATAATGTATCTATTGCATCTTAAAATAGTTCGCACTGCTTTATTCTACAACTTTTGTAAGCTCTCCAATTGTGTATATATTATTGTTGAACCGACTTCAAAGTGAGGTTTTATTATCGGATAATTACAGTCGTTTTAGACACTTTACTTCTATTCTGTTGAAAAAACCAAGTTTTTCACCAATTTTTCTACATACGTATGTATTCTACATAAGCATGTAATCTATGTAATCTTCGAATTGTCCTGATACTCTTGATCTGTGGATCCTTTAATGTACATATCATCAATTTATATGATAAACAGTAGGGCATTTAATATTGAACCTTGCTGAAGTCCGAAATCATTAATTATTGTATCAGATTATATTCCGTTAACTTTAGTAATCTACTTCTGTTTCCTAGGTATGATTTAAACCATTGATGTAATTGATGCCCTATATAGGTATATAATTTTCTAATTAATATTTTCCTGTCAATGCTTTTCCTAAATACTTTTTTAAAGTCTAAAATTATAACCATGATTTTTCTACTTTTTCCAGCGATTTATGAGAAAATTTACAGCCCTTTCAGACAAAATTTTTTTTCTTGAGCCCGATTTATATATTGAGAAAAATGTATTCTCGATATATTTTTCCAATTGTCGTTTTATAATTTTTTCACATGTTTTACCATATTTATGGGACAATATTCGTCTGTCAAAGTAGCTTTGAAGTACCATGTTAAAAAAAATTCTTTCTTATTTAAAAGTTTTCTAAAGTTTTTCAAAAATAATAATCTATTACATCTAAAATAATTAATAAAAATCTACCAATAATTTGCCGGACTTTCAATGTGACATAGTGTAACTTCCCATAGTACGGACTCACCGTCGTTGACGTCTTTATATTTTTCACGTCTCATTTTTAAATTTCATCCGACAAGTTAACAAATAGCTTTATATGATACACACAGCTCGCATTGATCTTTTCTACGCTTAAAAATATAAAAGTTTCGTTCTTTTAATAATTCAGAAGTGTTGAATGCATTCATTTTATTTTCTTTTGTAATGTGAAACCCTATCTCTTCTTCTTCTTCTTCTTAAAATGCCATATACAACCCTGGTGAGTCTTAGGCCGAAGAGAGAATAGTATTCCATGAGCTTCGATTCTCTGCGCTTCTTCTCCAATTTCTAACATTTACGTCTCAAAGATGTTGTTGGACCTGATCTTTCCATCGGAGTTTTGGTCGTCCTCTCGGTATCATATTCAAAAATTCTCCTTACCGGAACTTCTTTACTCAGTCGCACAACATGTTCCAGCCAACGCAGTCTTTGCAGTTTTATGCGCTTAACAATGTCAATGTCAGCGTACAGCTCATATAGTTCATGATTCATGCGATGCCGATAGTCTCCACTTACACAAACTGGTCTACGAAGGATTTTTCTCTCGAATACACCAAGTACAGCTTCATCTGCTTGCCCAAGTACCCATACTTCTGCGCCATATGAAAGCACCGGTAGAATGAGTGTCTTTTAGGATGTTATTTTCGTAACATTAGAGAGGGCTCTACTTTTAAATTAGCTGTTTAGCTCAAAGTAGCACCTGTGTGCTAATATTATTTTTCTTCGTATATCCAGGCTGATGTTGCTGTTTTTATTTATGGATGACCCCTCCACAACCTAAAAGCTATAGTTGCCAACGTTCACAGCCTTACCTAATCTACTAGATTTACTGTTCAATCAAGCATCATCTTGGTTTTGCTTTCACTAACTGCCAAGCCCATTTTTAGGGATTGTCTCTCAATGCCCGCAAAGGCAGCAGTTACATCTCGCAATGTCCTACCAATGATGTCGATGTCGTGGTGAAAATAGTGCCATTTCTATTAATTGCCGCATCGCGTATGACTTTTTCTAACACAATGTTAGATAGGTCGCACGATAAACAATTGTCCTGTCTGCATCCTCGATTCGATTCAGAAATAATATTTCCTAGTTTCTTTTTTTTTTAAAGAGGCAGGCAACAATGCCTATTTAATCAAGTACCGTGCTACATTCTTTAGGAAAGAGATAGAGAAGAGATGAAACAGGTGGTGAAAGTAGAAGGATAGTCGGAAATTAACTGTCGTATAAGACAGCACAGCGACCAGTGACCATGCCTCCATTACTGAGCAGCCCCACCAACAGTTAATTTTTATTTTTGTAGTGAAAAAACCAAGGTCTTCGTTGGGAATCGAACCCACAACCCCCAGACTGACGAGCTAGTACACTATCTACTAGCCTACAGGGTTACAAAAAACTATAAATTTATAAAACCGTAAATTTATGAATCGTAAAAAGATTATGAATCCTAGTTTCTTGATAATGATGATAATCTTGTATCAGTTAGCGTCATCCGGCAAAGCCTTGTCAATTTCGCTGGAATTCTAAAATCAGACGTAGCCTGATACACCTTTGTTCTAATAGGGCTAGCAAAAGCGACTTTATAATCGACGAATGGATGATATGTGTCAATTTTATTTTTGTGAGTTTTCTTCAGGATTTGGCGTAGAGTGAATATCTGGTCTGAGGTAGATTTTTCAGGTCTAAAACCCCATCGGTAGGGGTCAGTTATTTCACTGACCCTCTAGGTTTTACTCGCTCACACAATATTGTGACCATAATCTTATAAGCGATGGAGAGCAGACTTATGCCCCTATAATTGGCACGTACTGATTTGCCTCCTTTTTTGTGAACTGGGCATAGCACGCTGAGTTTACAATCATCGGGCATGCGTTCATCCAACCCGATTGTACAAATAAGTTAATGCTTACCTCCGGCAAGCCATTAGCTCCAGCTGCTTTGTTGTTTTTCAGCCTGGATATAGCTATTTCTACCTCAATCTAGCTGGACGGTGTACATTCAACTCCGTTATCATTGATTAGTTCAATGGTACCCTCACTGTCGTTTCCCTCAGATACCAACAAATTGTGAAAATGTTTCTTTTATATTCTCAGCCCGCTTTTTTGTTCTGTCACTAGATTTCCTTGTTGATCTTTACAGGAGGAAATGCCAGTACAGAAACCCTCTGTCTGATATTTCACTTTCTGATAAAACTTTCGGGCCTCATTTCACGTCCTATAAATCCTTTTCTCTCTTTAAGAATATTTTGACACAAAAAAGCATAGTGAAATATGTAGCTGTTCGAAACACTTAAAATATTTGTATGCTTAGGAGAAAATATTCGCGCGAACCGATTGTACATATGTATGTATGTAAATCGTTGCAAGAACATTGGATATATTTTTGCACTTTAAAAGAGCTTTGAGACTATTGACAGGAAAATATTAACTCGTAAATTGTACATAAATGGTAGCAAAGGAGTAGAGCTCAAATGGAAAATAGAAGGCAGATCAACAGAATACAATCTGTTGATACATTAATTAATGATTTCGGACTTCCGTAAGGCTCAATATTAGATGCGCTATTGTTTATCATATATGTACATAAGTACATACATAAATTACATGCCGATAAGACTGAATAAATGTGAAGTTGCATTCTATGCGGACGATGAGCTCATATATACGGAAAGATCTTTAGGAGAAGAGTGTCAAACAATATAATACATGATATGAACAAAGTTAGCACATGATTGAAAATGAACAAATGAAAATTAAATGAGAAAAAGGCTAATAAAATACTAGAGATAAATAAGAATAGAAAATGTTGAAAGTGTAAAATGTCTGGGATTTGTAATAAATCGCGAATTGAAGTTCCAGAATCCCATGGAATGGGAGAATTAGGAATATAGTATCTACAATCTCAGTGATACATAAGTATTTATATATTTACAATACGATGATAAAATCTTACTTTGAATTCGGATCGACAATAACATGCTGCAACGAATCACAATTGGAAAGACTACACAGGTTACAGCATAAGGCAATGCGAACTATATTGAAATGCAGCAGATATTTATCGATACAGACTATACTTAACACACTTAAACAGATAAATATCAAACAACGACTCTAATATAACACTCTTAGTTCTATACATAAGATTAGACATAGGTAAAGCTCCGTCATATCTGTATGAACAGATAGAATATGTCGGTGAAATACAACGATATGGACAACGAAATACCGAAGACTTCAGTTTAAGCAAGCCGACTACAACAACAGCGCAGAAATCTCTCTATATACTATGTATTTATATGTACATATAAATAATCAAACTTACAAGTGACAAAATACTGCGAATATTATAGCAAACAAGGCGGAATAACCAACTTAAACTTAAGCCGATAGTCTTCGTTACTAGTGCTTTGGTTCTTAAGATTTATTATAATTTCAATTATAATAAATGAAAAAATTAATAAATAAATAAATAAATAAGCTTAACAATTTTTTTAAAAAATTAAGTACATAATCAGTGTTTACTCATATTTATCCAATGGGTTAAGAATTTTTCAATGAAATTAATACTGACTCGAAATATAATACGCAATCGTATCCTATATAAAAATTCCAGAAGCCCATAACTCGGGTCAACTGTATTTAACACGTCCCCAAAAAGTAGCACTTTTTCATTATTATTGAAATTTTCAAAATAACTGGAATTCGTCAGGCTGTTACGTCTGATGTAGGCCATAAAGAAAAAACCAATTTAAAAGAAATAAGAAACTAAGCCCAACATACTACTCGTAGTAAGTAGCAAAAAAATTTTCACTTTCCCCATTAATTTGACTATTCGCATGATGACCTCAATCCGTCATAATATAGTCGATGCTGGAGGCCCATGATTTGGTCACTAGGTGTTAGCTCCGATTGTTACAATTTCATTAAGCATACTGACACTAAACTACATCAGATCCACTTTGCCTTAAAATGGCACGAAATTGCCTGCAGGGCTGTTATCATAGCAGTCAATATATAAATTTTCTTTTCTATTTAAAAGTAATTTTGGGCAAACTTCATAATTCAAAAACTATTTGTCAAAAACATAAAAAATTATAGATTGCTAAGTTTTGTATTTTGTTATAAAATTAAGCTAGTTAAAATTTGTAACTCCAATTACCTTGTTGCAGTCAGCTTTTTTATGCACAGGACACAAACCCTACAATACCCACTATCAAAATTAGCTTTTAAAAACAAGTCTCTTCTAAAATAGTTTCTTGAATTCAATCTTAAAATAACGTTTATTGATCTTTTTTGTAACACTTTACTTAAAAGTATTTACTATTCCCGTCCGAAATATGGAATGAAAATTTGGCTGTGTTCTTTACAGGATTTAAATTTTATTCACGTTCACTTCACTTATCAAAAAAAATTAATAAAACTTTTTTGTAGCCGTTGTTCTTAAGATTAGAACAAAATAAAAACACCACGTCCACATTCCACACAAAACCCCTTCCACAAAGGAAAGAGAAATATTTTTACAAACGGCGACCACGACGACCACCCTTTCTGCGGGTAGAATCGGAAGGAATGGGAGTAACATCTTCAATACGACCAATCTTCATCGAGGAACGAGCCAAAGCACGGAGAGCAGATTGAGCACCAGGTCCGGGAGTTTTAGTTTTGTTACCACCGGTAGCACGCAATTTGATATGCAAGGCAGTTATACCCAAAGTTTTACATCTTTCAGCAACATCCTATATCAAAATATGAAAAAAAACGATTAAATTAAATTCCACTGACAAAAATATACAATATACATACTTGAGCGGCTAACATAGCGGCGTATGGAGAAGCTTCATCACGATCAGCTTTCACTTTCATGCCTCCAGTGACACGGGCAATGGTTTCACGACCGGATAAATCAGTTACATGAACGAAAGTATCGTTAAAACTGGCATAGATGTGAGCAACTCCGAAAACAAATTCACCATCACGTACTTGTGGACCCAAAGACACTTGTACTTCTTCCTTTTGAGCTTTAGCCTTTCTGGGAGCCATTGTGTTTTAACTGATAATGAAGACAATAACAAACAAACATTTAAAACACATTTCAGTTTATGCAAATGTATAAATAAATACACTTTCAATCTAAAAATTTTTTAATTTCATTTATTAAAACTATTCAAATTCATATATTTTTTGCAATGTTTACATCCCGTTTGAGTTTTCTATCATTTAACACAAGATTATTTATAAAACTCTTTGACATCCAGCGGTGGAGGAATGTATTGGTGTCACTTTTATTTTTTACCACACAGCTGGTAACATTCTTAACCGTATTTCGTTACACTTTTTAACAAAAATCTAAAGTTGTATGAATAAAATTTAAAAAAATCTAAGACCTTTAATAGAATACAATCCAATTGCGTGAACCGGATATTGAAAAAGAAAGTCTAGCAGTTTGAATTGTCAAATTGCTAGAATCAACTAACCGGATTGTCAAATGTGCATGAATGGTCGATACAACACAATCTACATACTGTTACAGTGTTGTATTTGCAGTGTAGAATGTTTATTTTGAAACATATTTTTTTTATTGTAATATACAAATAAATCCTTATTACTATTCCAACATTATTTTTAAAACATTACCTACTTTTGTAAAAAGCCATATAAAAATAATAAAATAGAAATCTTCTTAAGCAATTTTATTTTTCGTGCTTGATTCCTTTAAATAAATATTTCATGATATTCTCACAAAATATTTATTACAAAAATGTTTATTAATTATTTATGATATTCTAATAAAACATTTATTGCAATAAAAATAAAAAATATTTGAAATGTATTACTGTGAGGGAGAGCACATCCATATTGCAATTTCACTATTGCTCAAGTAGCTCATCAGTGAATTTTACCCCAATATTGTATAGAAAAACCTAAAAGTCTTATATCCAAAGCCAAACTGATTCTGTAAGAACTTTTCATAAAATCAACATAGCATAGACAGCAAGACTCAAAAACACTTCTACACAAACACAGCAAAACATTTCAAACAACCAAAAACATTGTTTATTTTCAATCATTTCTACTACCAAACTGAAGCTGCCATTCAAATAAGAAAGAAAAGTGAATAAAACAGTTTGATAATATAAAAGCTGTTTAAACATTAAAATAACTTTGATAAAATCTTACAAACAATAAAAAAATATACTAAATCATCATCAAATAAATCAATTAGTAAATTAAAAAAATATCAACGGCATTTTATAGCAAATAAACTGGTTTAAAATTACAATATATTTTTATGCAAAAATTAACATATTCGAAAACAAAAAATATTTTTGCTCTTCACACATGAAATGATCTTTTTAAAATTGATGTCAATTTGGGAATTCGAATTTGCTGTTGAACCGACTAAAATAAAACAAAACACATCCAAAAGTATATATGCTTGAGCGGCTAACATAGCGACGTATGGACAAACATATATATTTTTTCACGTGTTTCTAGATACATATAACATAGAAACGCATAAAAAAATCTAATTTCATATAGTTTATCATTATTATGCTACTTATACTACTTATTTCCAAAAATTTCAATAAGATTCCGAAATATTAATAACACAACCCTGTCTTGAATTAATCTAGCACTGAAACACCCTGTTGTATTTTCCTTTTGTGCCTCGTAGCACAAGAAAAATTTTTTCGCTGATGTGAGTAAATTAATCGACAAAGAAAAAATTTTTATAGGCTCCCTGCGACGCGACAGAAAATTGCAATTTTTATAAGAATTTTCCAAAATCGTTAATCAAAACTTCAATAACAATCAGCAAGAATATAGTGTTTATTAGAAAATTGTAAAATTTAGCCAAGAAAATGTGAACCTTAAATAAAAATTCAGACATGAAAAAATTGTCTTTAAGGTCGTTGAAATTTTTTTAATCAAAGACGACCATGTAAAAGAAAAAACAAAATATCAAATGTAATTAAATTTTCCAATTAACAAAAATAGATAACAATAATAATAAGTGTAAAAATAGCTTGTAAAATATTTATTTTGGTGTGAAAAGCAACATTTTCTTCAAAATATATCCAAACAAAAAAAAATCTAAAAATTTTCTCAAAGCGAATCTGTATTGTCAAGGCGAATCGAATAATTAAAAAAAACACTCAAGTGAATTTATTTTAAAAACAGATGAGAAAATAATAACAATAACAACGAAACTCACTAATAAAACGTAACAAAGAAAAATATAAATAAAAGCTTAGAGGAAAAAGAAAATCAAGAGAAAAACACTTTGTGCGTGTGTGTAATATTTATTTTGTACGTTAAGTAATGGAAAGCAGCTGTTCTTTTAAACCATAAAAAGGAAATCAAACAACTGCTGCTGACGCTGATTTTCTTAGTGGTGACAGAGAAATTATAAAAAAATTCTGGTGCATGCCTTCCGTTGTCAATATTCTAACGCCAAGTGCCGTGTAAGAATTGAATTTGCCTTTGATTTTACGAAAAAAAAAACAGTAATAAAAAAATGAAGGAACAATACATTATTCATTTTATCTTTAACCGACCGTAAAAATAGAAGTCATTGCACTTAATATACATACATACATATGTACGTATACAACATATGATAACAATTTTAACTTAACAGAATGACTGTGTAAAACAAAAATTCTTGTAAACTTATTCAAAATTTCTTTGGTTGTCTGCTTAATTTTTGATTCTACTTTTTTTGTTGAATGTCCTTCAAGAATAATGCTTTTTACATCAGATCCTTTTTATTGCATTGTAAGTTTTAAAGTTTGGTTTACGCATTGTAAAACTGAGAAACAATTCATTTGTTGATATCGATCATTCGCTTCTAAGATTTTATGCTATTTGAATATAATGCCAAATGATTAAAGATTGTTTGAATTAAAAAAACAACAACAATAATAAAGTGAAAAGAAACGTAAAAAAAGAACGAATCTGGAAAATTTATTACTTATTTTAAGGTCACCTAAACATTTTTTTAAGATTTCATATAACTTCTCATCAGCAATGAGTTAATATGATGCTCTAGGTCGTCTTAAAATTTTCGTTTTACACCGTCTGTTTTTCGTGCATTAATCTATCATTGAAATAAGTATATTACAACTGCGGGGGGTAACAAAACAACAGCAAACTAGTGTATAAAGGAGAAAAGAAACCAACAAGAATTTGGTGCAAAAGAAGAAGAACAAAACATTCTATTCCCCCATTTAAAGAAAAAAAAACACAACGGCATTCAATTGCTCATTACTTTATATTTATCCGGTTTAAAGCAACTAAAAATACAACTACAACAAAAGCTCGGTAATATTATAATAGTAGGTAACAAAGAAAATTGTGACAAATATAAAAAAAATTTCAAGTCGCGTTGTACGGGAGTGTTGAAAAATAAACATTAAGTTTTAAAAATTCCCTTCAATGACTGTAAACAATTAAATTTATAAACTGTAAATATTACTTTCAACAACAACAAAATTCCCAGAAAACCCTTTTACTCCTTTTACAATCATAATGGTTAATAATCGTAATAACAATAATAATCAACAACAGCAGCCTGCAGGGGGTGTTGAGCATGTACAAAATCGTCGTAATGCCGCCAATCCTGCCGATGGTGGCGCTGCTGTTGATTGGGTTCAGGAGGATTTGGAACGTTTTAGTTTTGATGACTCGGATCGTTTTGAAGAGGACTCCTTATGTAGCTGGACTTCTGAACCAGAATCATTGTATAATAATTGGAGAGGTTGGAAAAAACCAACAAGTTTTGGTTTAGGAAATAATGCTACAGTTGGGTCTGCTGGAGGCGATAATGCTACAGATTCACGACGGCGTAATGGTTCAGGTAAGCATAAATTCTAAGCTTTTTGTCAAAGTTACTAATGTTTTTGTTGAATTAAATTATTAGGTGTGCAATTTAGAGTAATTTATTTCACTTCACTGCTACATAGTAACTGGAGCACCAGGCATTTGTCAAATTGTGTTTATTTATTTCGATAATATCATTTCATTTTACGAGTGCATTTGACTTTTGTAAAGATTTTAGAACTTTTTTTTCTTTTTTTTCTGAAATTCAATTTCAAGATGATAAAATAAATACTAAATGTATAAATTAGAACAAGGACTGAATAACTAGGATTAACTTTGGCAAATATGAAGAGAACGTCGACATAATATAGAGAAAATTTGCTCAACGTTAAAGTCCATCCCAAACAAATGAATCATGTTCTTATAATTGTCTGAAATTCACAGAATTGCACTGAATTTTTACAAATATTTAATTCTTTAATTATAAAAAAATTGTTTTTAATATATTAATTAAATTTTTCACAAACTTTGCAAAAAAAAAACAAAATTAAATTTTTAAAGGTGTTTATTTGTTACTGTGTGCGTTTAATTGACAGCACATTTCATGAAAATGATAGATATGATGAGATCTCTTATGAAACGCCATAACAGCCTATTTCTCTTCTATGTATTAGGCACAAAATAAAAAAAAGATAAAATGTAATACTGATTGGCCTATCATTTTTACTAACTTCTAGATCATTTAAATTTATCGCATTTAATTGAAGTGCTTCATTAAATACACAATTACTGACATTCGATATACGTTATTAAAAGGAAACCATAATTTTTCCATTCATAATGTAAACTGGAGCAAGGTTGCCAAAAAAGTATTAAACGTTTCAAAAATTTTAAATTACTTTTCCTAAAGAAAAAGGAATTTCCTATAATGCATTGCAGTTAGTCCAATATGACGTCAGCAAGCAACAAAGTTTGAATTTGAATCTAGCATTTGTCTCAACAAAATATCTTACATCTGTATGTTATTGTTATAAGTTTAATTGGAAACAAAAAATTTTCAAAAACTTATTTTAAGACAACATACATCTTCCGGAGTTGAAAGAGGAAATTTAACGTTCTCTCACTAAAGAATGAAAGTGACCACAAATTTATACAAAACCTATACCTATATTTTCGCTCTACCTTGCTATATGGTTGCGAATTTTGGAACTCTACTATAAGTGACATAAAGCCCCTGCAGGTATTTGTTAATCGATGACTATTAGGAATATTTTGAGAGAAAGTTGTTTCCAATGTTACTTCCCGCAAATAACAGCTGAAGCTGCAGGAAAATCTAGGATAATCAAAAAACCCGGCAGTAAAACAAAGTGTGACTCGCTAACATTTTGTGAAGACTATTTGCGCAACGACAATAACTTGATCTGAATAAAAAATAATGGCACAGGACAGATCCCGGTGAAAGAATTTTGTTACGGCACTTTATTCCAAATGGAACCATAGAAATCAATGTATATACGTAAAAAACTTCGGTAAAGGCTGCGCCAGCATATTCTTATTTTGTAATCTTGACTTTCAACAATCTAAGTGCAACTCAACTCAAACTTTGCGTAAATCAAACTTAAAAATGTGAACTATTTTTTAGCTTAGTACCTAGTTACAGTGGCACAAAATAAAATAATACATATCTAAAAATAGCAAAAATAGAGTTCCAGGAATAGGAATATAAAAAAAAAATTGTTCAATGATTAAATAGATCACAATAAACTGAAACATTTATTTTCTACACTATAGAATTGAATATATCAACTAGCATATTGCGAATTGTATTGTATTTGTTAGATGATGCACCGTATTTTATGCATTAAATCTCAAGTTACTGTCAATTAACGAATTCATCTTTTGGATACTAAACAAAAATAAAAAAAAAGAAATTAAATCCAAACAAAGAAAACGAAATGAGTAGTCTAAAAACAAAACAAGTGATGCGTGTTGAATCGACTGTGTGTTTTATGTTTAAAACTAAGGCAACATACTAAGGAAGAGCAATAAAAGAAGGACAAAACGTTTAAGGCAACAGTATAATGCATTTTTGCTCTATAATGAAGGCACAAATAACCAACACATTCATTTTTCGAATAAATTGAACATCACAGGATTTGTTATAAAAGATAAAATATTTTAGCATTACAACTACAAACATAAGTACAAACAGCAAAACATAGGACACTTTGTTTACCCCGTGCAACATTATCCCTTCGAATGGGCTTTACTTTTAATTCAATATGATACCAACCCAATTGAACTTAATGTAAAGCAATGCTGATGGTTATACCAAGAATTAATGCTGCTGCTGCTCCTTTATGCTTTACTGTCAATTACCTCAAAATTATAGTCGCTTAAGTTGTTATTTATTCGCGATTTAAAAATTAAACGCGCGTATAAACACAAACAAAACAAAAAACGTCTGTAAATCTAAATTTAAACTGAATAACTTAAGAAATATTTATATAATTTAAAGAAATAATATGGCAGTGGCAGTCCATGCGTGTATGTGTTTGAGGAATTTTGCAATAAAATCATATTGCCAACGATATTGAGATCTTTATTTATGCTTTGCAAGGCAGAAGATTTTTTTTTTCATTTTTACGTAAGAATCTTAAACAAAATTATATAAAAAAAACATTTGTTTTCATTTAGGCTTAAGTTCGTTAAAAATCAATTACTAATACACTTTTATATAAGAATTTTTTAGAAATTGTTTAATTGAAGAGTTTTTTTGTAAAATGTTTTAAGAGTAAAACTTTGTCTTTGTCTCGTCGGCTTTACGAAGTAAACTAATGCGTCCGTTAAATGTCAGAGTCATTGTTAATGGAGAAATTTTTTAAAGCTCTTCCTCAATGTTTCTTTTCCCTTTTTATTCTACTTCAACAAAAGAAAACGCAGATAATTTTTGGGCACTAAGAGAGGCATCTGATCGTAATCGACTACGATTTTAGCGTAAATATCTGTGTGATATTTTTCTTGATTTAGTATCAGTAAAATTAGCCATTTCGCTACTACATGCTTCACGAAATTTCTAACAAATTTTTTTATTTTTTTACTTTATTTTTCTGAAACGCTTAGCGGTAGTCAGTGAATTTAAACACTAAAATTTAAATAACATAAAAGTAACTATATTTCCATTATACTGAAAAGCACCAAACAGGCGTCAGTACACCTCTGTTACGCGATATATTGCCCGTAAAAAATATTACCAAATAACTTTCAGTAGTACTTCTTCTTTAATCTCCATAAAAAATTTGCTGCGGAAACATAGTGCACACAAAGAGTAAAACTGAAACGAATATTTTCTACTTCAATTTTCTATTTGTACTTTGAAAAATAACATGTTTTCGAAAGTCATATAAGAAATAAAATTATACTAAGGTATGCGTGATAAGATTTACGTCTGTAACTAGCTGTGTAAGCCATAACCAGACGGTGGATCATACCACAGTGGATGAAATGTAGCGTCATCCTCGCCCTAGAAGGCCTTCAGATACGTATATCCTCTAGTCACTCCTAGTTGCAACTTCAAGAGCTCGGAGCCAGCTAACGCCTCCACTCCTTGCTGAAGAGGTGGAGACTATCCAGCTTCTGGTCCAGAACGTATGAAGCTTAAAAAAACACAATCGCAATCATGCTCACTGGACCTGGAACATTCATTGTGAATGATCCGACCCACACAACCCAAACGAGGGCCTCGAAGGGCCAACCTCAATAATCAGTCAGAGAACAACTAAAAAGACAAATAGCTGAACTCTGGGGCTGAAGGGGACTGGGCTCCCTTTTATCCCCATTGACACATGTAATGACAGCGAGATTCCGTCAAAACATATTAATGTGCTCCCGGGTGGGGGGATACAAAGGTATATCGAGCCTTCCTTTATTCCTTTTACGATGCGCACTCGCAACGCAAGTAATTTTCTTTAGCTTCATTTTGTTTTGCTTTCAGTCACTTTGAAGACTTAATTAAAACTTTAATAATAATAAATGGAGAATTTTTGCAGCATTTAATTTCAATAAAAGATTAATTTTTAGATGTCGAAAATATTAGAAAATCTCCAAAGAGTAAGAGCAACCAGGCGAAATAACTATGTAAGTTGTGTAAATTCCAAAAGTCACTAGAACTTAATAACAACAAATTGAAATAAATACAAATAGTTTCACGATGAAATTTGTATTTGTAAACGTTTGGTGGTGTGTGTTAGTTAAAGTGATGGCGTGAGTTTTAAGAGAGAATTATTGTACATTCAAAGTTTACATTTGCAAGAACAAAACATTACGAAAAAAATATGTTTTTGATGAATTAAAAGTAAATGAAGGAGTCTTACATTTACTACGTATGACGTGTTGTCGTTTTCGTATTTTACTTGTATACCAAAAATAAAAAAAGAAACACATCACGTTTTATTCTGTTTCTCGTGGTTGTAACTGATGTTAATTTCATTAAAAAGATATCAACAAAATGGATCCTTGAAGAGGTTCTTTGACACTAACTTAACAAAAGACATACATACATACCGCCGAAACACAACCACCATCACCATGTATCACACAAAAAAACAACTCAACCATCGTAGTAATATTATAAAAACAAAGGAAAAACGTAAGTAACATAAAAGAACCAAAAAAAAAGAAAATGAAAACATAAAAGTCAAAACAACACCAATATAACAACAAAAAAACGAAAATGGAAATAAGAGTAGATATTTTTGGAGAATAAAAATTGTTTACGTTGTAAGATGTTCAGGAATATGAATATAAAGGGGAAGGAACAAGCTTAGAGCCAAATGAAAATATTCACACACAAACAACCACTTTAAAGGGAAATTGATGAAACACACACGAAACGCAAATAAAGGAAAAGCAAGCATGTAAAGTAAAAAACGACAAGAATTAAAATGGATTCAGTCGCAGTTTTGAATATCTAGTCAGTCACACAACAAAAAATAAAAAAAAATAATAAAAATATTTTCCGCCACAATTGAGTTTTAAACCTGTTTCGGTCGAACTTTAAATTTTAAGGACAAAAATTGTTGATGCTTAAAATTAATTCAATATTTCCATTTTTTTACATGCGTATTTTCATGAAAATAAATATATGATATATGTACATACCTACATACATACAGTGGATCAATAAAGTTTAGGCACACCATGATTTTCGAGAAGGATACGTCAATAACTTTATTTCTCCTTAACTTGAAAAAATAATTTCGATATCGTTTTATAGATTGATCGTTGCCATTAACCATTAACACAAAAAATATTTCATATTTTATTATTTCTAAGATACAAAGTATAAAAACTAAAAAATAACGTAAATCCATGTAAAAAAAGTTTAGGCACACATGTGAAAATTTCTGCTAAGTGACTGATTTTTTCACATTTAATATTTCGTTGAACCTCCTTTGGCCTGGATAATTGCTTCTAAGCGGCGAGGCATACTTTTTACCAAGTTAGATGTTTCATCTGGCGTAATATTTTCCCATTCGATGCGAATGGCATCTCTAAGTGATTCTTTTGATGTAATGTGATGCTTTCGTATTTTTTTCTCCAGTAAGTGCCAAACGTGCTCTATGGGATTCGTATCTGGCGACTGCGGTGGTGTTTTCAGTTGTTTGCAATGGTAGATGAGCCATTCCTGCACAAGATATGACGAATGTTTTGGGTCATTATCTTGTTGGAACAAGAACTTCCCATCTAAACTTAGTTTTGCAACACTTGGAAATAAATTTTCTTTTAAAATATTCAAATAAGAATGCTTGTCCATTTTGTCGTCTATAAAAACAAGACTTCCCACTCCAGATGCCGCCATACACCCCCACACCATAACATTACCACCACCATGTTTCACTGTCTTAACAACATTATTTTCCTGAAGCTCTTTATTTGCTTTTCGCCAAATTTTTTGTGGACCATCCGAACCAAATATGTTAAACTTTGATTCATCGCTAAATATCACGCTATTCCAGAATGCTTCAGGCTGATTAATATGAAGTTTGGCGAACTCTAATCTCTTTTTCTTATTTATATCAGAAAGCAGCGGTTTGCGACGTGGAACTCTGCCATGATAACCAGCTTTGTGTAGCGTATTCCGTATTGTTTGCGGATTGAATTTTTTTTCAAAGCCTTGCTGCATTTCTTCGCACAACTTCACAGCTGAAATCTTTGGGTTTTGAGCCACTGCAGCAACAATCATCCGCTCCTGGCGTGGTGTAAATTTTTTTGCGCGTCCACATCTGCTCTCACGCTCTAAATTTTTAGTTTTTTGGAAACGTTTTATTATGTTTCTTACACTAGTATAAGGCCTCTGCACAATGATTCCAATTTCACGATAGGATTTTCCTTTCTCGTGAAGATTTATAATAATTTTGCGGACATCTGAAGAAATTTCTGAACGATTGCTCATTTTGCTGTTTTGCCACGAATTTAATATCGCAAATAAATTTTGGTATTTGAAATTTGGCTACTGTGTAATACAAAATTGCATAAAAACGAATTAAAACAAAAAAAAGTGAAAAATTACCGTTATCATAGCAAAACAAAAAGACACACACAGTATGTGCCAAAACTTTTTTTACATAGATTTACGTTATTTTTTAGTTTTTAATACGTTCTTTCTAAGAAATTATAAAATATCAAATGTGTTTTGTGTGCAATGGTCAATAAAACGATCAACCTATAAAACGATATCGAAATTATTTTTTCAAGTAATGGAAACACAATGTTATTAACAGATCCTTCTCGAAAATCATGGTGTGCCTAAACTTTATTGATCCACTGTATATACGTATATAATATCTAGTTTGTCGGAAAGCCTGAAATTTGCAAAGCTTGTTTCTAGTTATCTGGATAATACCCTATATTTTTAATAATCCTACTGTGCGTGATATTTCCGATAAAAAGTGAATAATTATCATCTACTTAGAGATCTGTAGCATATAGAGCCTTGAAATTCAGTAAAAGTAAGGGGTTAATATGGCAACGCCCATGCAAAGTGAATAATATCATTGTTCACTTGGAGATCCATATTATGTAGAGCCGTGTACTTATATACTGCCTCAATTGGGACAGTGGGTTTGTTATCTGCGATACAAATTGGGGTACCGAAGCGCACCAGGTATAGCTAGTTATTATGTATTTATTTATTTTTCTGTATAAAAAGATACAGTTGCTAATATTGATTTTTACTTCGTTGCACTATAGGCAATACGATTATGAAATTAGATTTGGTAATTTGGACCAACAAATTTACAAGGAAAATTTAATCGAGTAGAAAAGTTAGGCATATAATATTCTTAATCTAATTTAACTAAATGCTAGGTCTCCTGGTATCGCCGAAAAGTTGTGAAGTAAAAACAAGGCCCTTAAACGGGCAGTACATGGGATGTTTAATGAGATCTTGATAGACATGTATAAACCAAATCACCAGCTAGTGGTAGACCACGCGGCTCTAGTGTAAGTCACAAGAGGCCGTGACACTAAATAAAAATTTCTTTCGAGTGGCCAAATCGCCGCTCTTAAAACCGTGATGCTACTGGGTTTACATGAAGTCTTACGAACTCTTGCATATTTAAGTGAAGATGATGGCAGTCAAAGAACATAATACAATACTAACAGAACAATTTTTTTCAGGTCGTCATCGGGAACTTTAGGTAAGCTTTTCGCGAATTTGAGCGCAGTATTCGATAGTATCGGGTATATGGTGCTACATCATACAATGCAGCCCTGAACAGAACTAATCGCGAGTCGAGGGATAACAATGTAATTTTATCAGATTGTCTTTTTAGCAGTTCCACATCAGAAACTTAATTTATCACGTGCAGCCAAAGTAGCTTTGTCACAATTCCAATCAGAACAGTGTTGGTCTTGGATCAGCTTGATCTTTACTCTATGGGAGGCATACGCTCACATGATTTTCACCATTTCTTCAATGGTCGCCCTTTGGAGGCCTGGATTGAATTGAGCTGGATGTACACAGCGAAGAAGTGCTACAACAACAACATGCCATCTTATAACTTATTTTGTGTATTTCTACAGTTCATTTGAAAACTTTTGCCAGTCGCCCATAAATTCTTAATCGAGGAAAATTGGAAATTTAAATTTATATTTGCACTGCTTAATGAGTGTATTTCGGTATTCGGTTGTAGTAATAAAATATAATATATTATATATAGTATACTATATTATATATAGTATACTATATTATATATAGTATATAATATATTATATATAATATATAATATAATATAATATAATATAATATAATATAATATAATATAATATAATATAATATAATATAATATAATATAATATAATATAATATAATATATAATATAATATAATAAAATATAATATAATATAATATAATATAATATAATATAATATAATATAATATAATATAATATAATATAATATAATATAATATAATATAATATAATATAATATATAATATAATATATAATATAATATAATATAATATAATATAATATAATATAATATAATATAATATAATATATAATATAATATAATATATAATATAATATAATATAATATAATATAATATAATATAATATAATATAATATATAATATAATATAATATAATATAATATAATATAATATAATATAATATAATATAATATAATATAATATATATAAATATAATATAATATAATATAATATAATATAATATAATATAATATAATATAATATAATATAATATAATATAATATAATATAATATAATATAATATAATATATAATATAATATAATATAATATAATATAATATAATATAATATAATATAATATAATATAATATAATATAATATAATATAATATAATATAATATTATAATATAATATAATATAATATAATATAATATAATATAATATAATATAATATAATATAATATAATATAATATAATATAATATAATATAATATAATATAATTAATATAATATAATATAATATAATATAATATAATATAATATAATATATTATATTATATTATATTATATATTATATTATATTATATTATATTATTATATAATATATTATATTATATTATATTATATTAATATTATATTATTATTATATAATATAATATAATATAATATAATATAATATAATATAATATAATATAATATAATATAATATAATATAATATAATATAATATAATATAATATAATATAATATAATATAATATAATATAATATAATATAATATAATATAAATATAATATATATAATATAATATAATATAATATAATATAATATAATATAATATAATATATAATATAATATAATATAATATAATATAATATAATATAATATAATATAATATAATATAAATATAATATAATATAATATAATATAATATAATATAAATAATATAATATATAATATAATATATAATATAATATAATATAATATAATATAATATAATATAATATAATATAATATAATAATATAATATAATATAATATAATATAATATAATATAATATAATATAATATAATATAATATATATAATATAATATAATATAATATAAATATAATATAAATATTAATATAATATAATATAATATAATATAATATAATATAATATAATATAATATAATATAATATAATATAATATAATATAATATAATATAATATAATATAATATAATATAATATAATATAATATAATATAATATAATATAATATAATATAATATAATATATATAATATAATATAATATAATATAATATAATATAATATAATATAATAAATATAATATAATAAATATAATATAATATAATATAATATATAATATATATAATATAAATATAATATAATATAATATAATATAATATAATATAATATAATATAATATAATATAATATAATATAATATAATATAATATAATATAATATAATATAATATAATATAATATAATATAATATAATATATAATATAATATAATATAATATAATATAATATAATATAATATAATATAATATAATATAATATAATATAATATAATATAATATAATATAATATAATATAATATAATATAATATAATATAATATAATATAATATAATATAATATAATATAATATAATATAATATAATATAATATAATATAATATAATATAATATAATATAATATAATATAATATAATATAATATAATATAATATAATATAATATAATATAATATAATATAATATAATATAATATAATATAATATAATATAATATAATATAATATAATATAATTTAATATAATATAATATAATATAATATAATATAATATAATATAATATAATATAATATAATATACTATAATATATAATATAATGTAATATAATATAATATAATATAATATAATATGATATAATATAATATAATATAATATAATATAATATAATATAATATAATATAATATAATATAATATAATAAAATATAATTTAATATAATTTAATATAATTTAATATAATTTAATATAATTTAATATAATATAATATAATATAATATAATATAATATAATATAATATAATATAATAAAATATAATTTAATACAATTTAATATAATTTAATATAATATAATATAATATAATATAATATAATATAATTTGATATAATTTAATATAATATAATATAATATATAATATAATATATAATATAAATATAAAATAATTCAATATAATATATTATATTATGTTATAAATAATAAAAACCGCTCTTGTAATAATTTTTTAACATGGAAGATGTAGAAAAACTATATTTAATAGGCTCAATGGGCTCTTTTGAAACACTATACAGATTTGAATGAATTGATTAAATAGTACTTGTAGATATTAATTTTTTTATATCTCGACAAAATATCCAATTTCTTAGTCTTATGAAAAATTATTTTGTAAAATAAATCTGTGGCAAATGTGTGGTATGTTCCGTCATCCTTTATGTAACTGCTTGAAAGACTCATTAGCTACACAAATCTTATCTACGTGCTGCTCAAAGTTAACTCTGAATTGCTAATTATGATCAATGTTGAAAACATATACTACTGTTTCCAAAAAAGAGTCTTTTTGAATTTTATGTTGACAACTAAATTTATAATTTTTTTTTGTATGTCGATTTTTTAAATTGTACCACAAATCTATCGTTAAATTAAATATTTGAAAATATTTTAATGATTTAAATAAAATCTTTTATAATAATATAACAGTATTTAATGGTTCAAATAGTTCAGGCTGAAATTCGCATTCTTGCTAGAATTATTTTGTTTTGTATCAGCCCTTCAAGCAACTTGTGTTAAAGAGATCATGGTACATAAAACTGCAAACTAAACTAAATTACATTCAAAGCGGAAAAGCAATGCCAGAAATTCCTGTCGACAACAACAAATTTAACATACCACAACTTGCAAGGGGACGTTATTGGCCAAGAGAATTTAACTTATGAAGCAAACATAACGTATATGCAGCAACTGAACTAAAAATAACAAGTAAACAAGTAAACAACAAGAATAACAATTAAAATGCATTGCAAAACAACAAACATGATTTATAAACCAAGATAAAAAAATTGAGCATCGACTTTAGACCACGATGGTCATGATAAATGCAAAACGAAAAAGATTGCCTGCCACAAGTCACAAAACTAACCAACTTTTACACACAAAACCGAATGTTAAAAACAAAAATTCATGTACAAAAATGACCGTAATTGTTAATTTATTTTTCGAAAAGAAAAACTTTGTTGTCGTCATTTTAATTATTAGTAATTTTAACAAAATATTTTAAACTAAAACCTTTTAAGGTTAAATTGACATGTAAAAAAGGGTTAATAAATAGACTCAAGTTTATTTTCTATGTCAATTACGTTGCTTAATCTATTGTAAATTTTTCTTTTTTGCATGTTACGAATTTTTACACCATGAAAAATAAATAAGTGAAACTGCCTAAGTTTAATAAGGATAAAGGAGCGCTGTATTCGTGATTGAGTTATACTCGTATATAGAAAAAAATGGAAAAATTGAAAATGGAAAAGCTAAAGAAAGAAATCTGCTTGATTCATTGCTGCATTTGCCACAAAAGGCCATATAAATGATTAATATTTGTTGTATATCATGTCAAGTGCTTTTAAGCCCATTAGAATTGCAACTGTCAAACTAACTGTCATACTATGCTCTCTTTTTAACATTTATGATCAGTGGGGGGAGAGAAGTTGTTGTTTTATTAAAATTGAATTGAAATGCTTGAATTGCTACAACATAACGTTTATTGTTTTTGTGCTGCCTTTATCACAACTTTGCGATAAACTGAAATCAATCAGGCACTCGAGCAATAACAAATTTTGAAAGAACACTTGTAAAAGAAATTTCAATGATATCTATGTACATATGTATGTATACATGTAAATAACATCTATCATGCCCGTGTGTCTTTTGTGGATATTGTCTGTTATTGTTTGCTGTTCATAACCCACATTCAAAGTACGAGTATACTGTTAAGTATGTTTCTGAACAGCGAAAAAGTTATTTCCTCTTTAACTTACCATTTGTTGTGGTATTTTGTTTTTTTTTTTTTTGGCCAATATTTAATATTTGAAGTAAATTTATAGCTTAATTAATAAGGTGACCAACTCAATATATTTTCACTATTTTCCTTTTAAAACCCATTATATTTTTCTTGCCTTGTCGTTAATTTCCATCGTAAAGGCTCTGACTGAGTTTATATCTCTTGTTTTTAAAAAATGAGCTTTACACGCCACAATATTTCGTTGCTCGATGACTTGCTTAGCAAGCATGGACATTATGCTAGCGCAAACATGCAGGCCACGGAATTCACGACTATATTACAACTATCTTTGTAAAAATAACACAAAAAATTAAATTGTAATCAAAATTTTTTTTTATTCGAAGGATCAATACGTGACATTAACATTTGAAAATGATTTCGGGCATATGGGCACCGCGGCTGTTCTTGACGAAGCGCATTCTGGACGTCCAATTTTGGGCCACTTTTTCGAGCACTGGGCGTATGTCACGAATAACACGAACAATGCTGTCCTCCAAGGCGTCAATTGTTGCTGGTTTATCAGCATAAACCAGTGACTTCACGTAGCCCCACAGGAAATAGTCGAGTGGTGTCAAATCGCACGACCTTGGAGGCCAATTGACAGGTCCATTTCTCGAAATCAACTTATCGCCAATTTTTGATTTCAATAAGTCGATGGTTGCGTTCGCTGTATGGCACGTAGCGCTATCCTGTTAAAACCACATCTCGTCCGGATCAATTTCATCCATATTTTCAAACAAAAAATCATTGATCATGGTGCGGTAACGATCTCCATTGACCGTAACGCGAGCTCCGACCTCATTTTTGAAGAAATAAGGTCCGATGATGCCACCAGCGTGAAAACCGCACCAAACGGTGCATTTTTCTGCATGTAATGGAGTCTGTAGGGTCTGTTGTGGATTGGTCTCACTCCATATGCGGCAATTTTGCTTATTAACAAACCCGTTAAGCCAAAAATGCGCCTCATCACTGAACACAATTTTGCGATAAAACAACGGGTCAGTTGCCAACTGCTCTAGAGCCCAATCGGCGAAAGAACGACGCATATAATGGTCTCGTGGCTTCAATTCCTGCACCAGCTGGATCTTATACGGGTGTAGGCCGAGATCTTTGCGCAAAATTTTCCACGTAGTGGATGGACAGAGACCCAATTCCTGCGACCGACGACGAATTGATAAATTTGGATCTTCTTCCACACTTTCGTTTACAGCGGCGATATTCTCTTCAGTACGCACATTCCTTCGACGTGTTGGTGTTATTGCATCCTCTAGAGAGTATGTGGTACGAAATCTATCGACAGTTCGACGAATGGCTTGTTCAGATGCACGATTATGTACGCCATAAAAATGACGAAGTCGTCTATAAGTTGCGCGAATCGACGACTGATTTTCAAAGTAAATTTGGATAATTTCGTAGCGTTGTTCAAGCGAGAGTCTATTCATGATGATTTGTCAGAGTATACTGAAACAAATAAAAAAAAATGTTTCATCAAAATTTCATTTTTTGTGTTACTTTTACAATTTAAAGTTCTATCTAGCTTAAAAAAACACCTTTTACATATATAATCTTTTATCAACTAAACAATTTTTTAATTGAAGCTTGTGGGAGGATTAATTTTCTGTTTTATTATTTGTTTTTCAAATAAAGTCGTTTCAATTTGAGCTCATCAATCGTACGCTTAACATCCCTCCTAACGCAGCAGATTGTGGTTTTTCGTAATAACCCATGATATTAATTTGAATTAGAATTCCTCAATTTAGTTTACATCCCTTTTTCTTTGATTGGCGAATTTGGCGTCTGTGCAGGATAACTTTCTCCTGTCCTCCGGTTGAAATGAAAGACCATTTAATTTTTTTTAATTTTCAGTTTAACATTTTATACTGAAGTTAAGATAGCTTTTTACATACAGAGATATGAGTAACACCAGACAGGCTTTTTAAAAATAATATTTAGCTGTAAGCAAACGTTTTTCTGTACATTTTCAACAAAGTTCATTTTAAGGGCAATAGTTCGTCTCATCGTTATCATTATTATCATTATTATCTGTGTCTGTTTTATCCCTTTTTTCACATTTTAAAGGTACAATTTTAACAAAGGAGTTTTTTCATGTACATACATACATACATACAACATATGTACATATGTATGTATTTCGTTTTTAGTGAAGACATCTTAATTTCAAATATTGTTGCTGCTGTTTTCTTTGTTGGTGATAAAGATAGTGATGTTGATAATAAAGGTTTTTGCTGCTGTCACCTAAGAAAATGATGACGTTTTTATTTGTAAAAACGAGTGAATATACGCCGATGTTAAGAAATTACTATAACAGAGTTAAAAATATTTGAAAACGTTTTGCCATTTGTTTATAAAAAGTAATTTTCCCATTCCACCAAAATATATACCATTTAGTCGTACAATAAACTGTTTCTTTAAAATCTGGTCGCATTCGTTTTTCGTTAACATTTGAATGTTTATTATTAATTAATTTTAAAATATGACTTAATTATCGGAAATTTAACAATATTTAATTATATTTTTAAGCCCTTAATCACCCTCTAGGAAAGGTCACACATTTTTAATCTTATTTGTTTAGTCGTCGAAAAGATTACGATTTGGGCGAATTTTTTCAAGGTGTACTGAACAAAATCTTAAGATGATATACAAAATCCTTTTGCTTATTAAAAATATTTTATTATTTCTCCAAAACCAATATGTAATTAAAAAAAGTCATGAATTAATATGAATTAATAATATAGGGTATTTTTTTTATTGAGGTATAGATTTTTGAAATGGAATAAAACAAATATGAACTTTTTAAATTGAAGTTTACTTTATGATTTCTGGCATATGACCCCTACGTATTGTAATATGGATGTTCAAAAATCGATTATATTTTTCAACATTTGAGAATGTATATCGACAATAATGCGGCGAACATATAACTTTAAAACTTTAAATTTATTTGTCTTCAATTTTCTCCGTATTTGCGCAAATCGAATCTTTCAAAATATTTCTTTTTAAACAAAGAAAACAGATTTTGGCAGTTAATCTACATAAAAACGGAAAGTAGAGAAAAATTGCTGCGAATTTTTAATATATTTTTTTCGAAAAATGAAGTTCTTAATAGGATAAAAAACTATCTTGCTTTGTAGCAAACTATTCGCTATTTAGCTACCCATCTTCCAGAGCCCCTCTTAACGTAACAAAAAATTAGATTTTCTTGTATTGTTATAAAACAAATCAGATTTATTGGAATTTTAAATGATGGAAGTGCTTTACCGTACATGAACTTACATACATACTGTGTACATGTGATCATCAGCGATAACAAATTTTGGTTTTATAAAATTTCTTTGAATTTGAAGACTATACACACATACATTCATACATAAGTAAAGAATTTTTAAGTTTTAACTTAAAACAAGCCGTTAGAATGTTTATGAAATAATTTTACATTTGTGTATTAATTCTAAAAATAAAAATGGCATAACAGAAAAAAATCAAAGGCAAAGCAAAAATTTAACATTAAAATCGCCTGTAAAAAGAAAATGTAATTAAGTTAACAGCAGATATCTATGTATAACATATAAAACTGTCGTTGTAATGAATTTAAATGTTAAAATATAACGGTACATTTTTGAGAAATAAACCTTTTGGGTTGTATACAAGCGACGGTATAAGTCAATGTAAGAAACATCCAAATTTCTAAAGAACTCTTCTTTACAAACAAACTTCATATTAAATTAAACAGTTATTCTTTTTACTTGTGCTTAAGAAAATATATGCGGAATATGCTGTATGCATTTAAGATATGTATGTGTGTCTTCTGAGTAACTTTGTTATTTAGTGTGTGAGTCAGTCGTTTGAGACGATAAGTAACGGTGCCAGTATGTCTAGATTTTTTGTCCCCTCTTCTTGTTGTTTTATTTTTAGGAACTTCCCTTTTTGTGATATCACTATCCATATGTAAAAATCCCAGCAAGTGTTTATTTTGTTTTTATTAAAATGTTTGTATGTACATGTGTAGGTTTGTAAATATCGTATTATGTTTTTAAGATGGGTATTTTGTCTGTGGTTTTTGCATGTTTTTACTTAATAACCTTTTGGAAACACTTTCATTTTATACATACATACAAACATACATACATATATTATATACTAAAATGCATGAATATATCCATTCATACTACATATATACATATGTATATATGTACATATATACAATTTCAACAGTATCGCAACCACTGACAATAATAAAAACTTTTTGGTTGCTAGTCTTTTTATTTAATAATTTGTTTGTCTGTCTATGCATTGCATTCGAAATCCATAATTTGAGTTAGAATTAAATATATATATGTACAGTGGCTCACAGCTTATTTCAACCAGCCTCTTTTAAAAAAATATAACCCATATAATTTCGAAACGAAGCAAGATATTGAAAAAAAAATTAATTGGGGCTTATAGATTAATTTCTAAATTTAAGGAAAAAAGTTTTATTTAGTCTTTAAGTTCATTTTTTTAAAACTTACAAAATAAAAACTATAAATAAAGGTACATAAGTAGTCACAGCTTATTTCAACCAGTTATTATAAAAACATATTAAAACTATTAATTAACGATTTTTTTAATTTCAAAATTTAGTATGACCTCCTTTTTGGTCAATTACCGCTTTTAGCCTTTTCGGGATGGATTCCACTAATTTTTTTGTTATTTGGGGAGTTATTTTTGCCCATTCCTCCTTAAGGGCTGCTTTCAGATCATTCCTATTCGATATCTGGTGTTGGCGGACGTTTTGATCTAAAATTGCCCATAGATTTTCAATTACATTTAGATCAGGTGATTGTGCCGGCGGTTGCATCAAGTGGGGACAGTTCCAAATAAGCCATGACTGCACAATACTTGATTTATGTTTCGGGTCGTTGTCTTGATAGAACCGAAACTCGTTCCTTATACCCAATTTTTCGGCACTTTGCAATAAATTGGATTTTAGGATATCAAGATATATATTTTTGTCTATTATATTCTCAATAAACTGCAAGTTTCCTACCCCAGATGATGACATACACGCCCACACCATAACACTTCCACCACCATGTTTGACAGTTGGTTTTAAGTTTTTATTTTGAAGCTCTGTATTTGATTTTCTCCACACGTAAGACTGACCATCGGAACCGAAGATATTAAATTTGGATTCATCCGCAAAAATAACCTGCTCCCAAAAGTTCAAGTCTTTCGTAATGTGCCCCTTAGCGAATTTAAGACGCGCTGCTTGATTTTTCTTATTAATAAAGGGTTTTTTCCTCGCTACTCTACCATTAAAATCATTATTTCGAAGAACACGGCGAATGGTTTCTGCGCAACATGTTTTTTTAAGCTCATTTTTAACTTCTATAGCCAGTTTTGGAGTGGATAGCTTTGGGTTTTCTCTTATTTTTCTGACAATATAGCGCTCATCAGTTTCATTAAAAATTTTGTTGGGAGCTTTTCTACCCTTATCATGTATCCGATTTTCTTTAACGAACCGAGATATTATGCTTTGTACTGTAGAATCACTAAGGCAAACCATTTCAGCAATTTTTCGGCGGGAATAGCCGTTTTTAAAATGGCTTATAACCAATTCCCTTTGTCCTACAGTAGTGCGACGTCCCATTATAAAAAAAATGCGCCCCTGGTTCACTTAACTACCAAAATCACTCTAAAACCTTATTTAAATAAACATAACTATAAAAAAATGCTTGGAAATTTACCGTTACTCGCCAAGTGATGTCTATTTAACAGATAATAGAAGTGGCTGGTTGAAATAAGCTGTGACTACTTATGTACCTTTATTTATAGTTTTTATTTTGTAAGTTTTAAAAAATGAACTTAAAGACTAAATAAAATTTTTTTCCTTAAATTTAGAAATTAATCTATAAGCCCCAATTAATTTTTTTTCAATATCTTGCTTCGTTTCGAAATTATATGGGTTATATTTTTTTAAAAGAGGCTGGTTGAAATAAGCTGTGAGCCACTGTATATGTATGTAGATAATAAACTCTTATAAATACGTTGATACATATTATACACTAAGGCGAAATATCAAAATATCAAATCACACAATATTGGTCCATCTCTCGAAATCGAGTAATCTCCAATTTGGTGGTTCGTCGACGTATCGTCATTCTGTTGAAACTAAGTACATATCGCGTCTGGACAATGCTACCTCTTTTTTTTTCAAACAAAAAATTGCTAATCGTGGAGCGGTAACGATCTTTATCAATGTAACATAAGCCTCTGAGCGTTTATTTCGGTATAATGGAGCCTGCAAAATTTGTTGCAGAGTTTTAGTTTTCAGGGTGTAATGATTATAATTGTCAAAATGGGAGCGCAGCTCGTAATAATAGTCACAGGGAACTGTAAATTTGAAACTCACTTTAGGAGAATGAAATCCCTTAGAATGAGATCTGAAACAACCGTCACATCGAGAAGAAAATAATTGTATATCACATCTGCATTTTCATTTCAACTTTATTTCTCTGGTCAGGATAAAAGTTTAAATCCCCAAAAATTCTCATATATGTATAGCACCGTTTTTCTTTGTTTTTATATAAAAACTCAAAGAGTTCGCATTTTATTTCTTTTTTCCGTAATCTCTATTTAGTTTCTTCTCTTTCTGTTGATTGGCGCAATCAGTCCTGTTGTATTTACAAGCAAACAACCGATCCAGATTCAGCGGTTGTTTGGATCGTAAATATTGTTTGCTTTATTAAATTATTTGTTATTATTTGTTATGCTTTAAAAAATGAGGTTCGATAATCTAAGTCCTTAAAATTAAAGGCAAGTACGATGATGAATCAAATGTTATTGTAATACATTTTTATCTTAATCATTTAACTTCCCCATAAAATCCTCTAATATCAAACAAGAATTTTTTATCACTATTTACAAACAAAAATTCTTATTTTGGGAGTAAACACTTTAATATTAAAACACTGTCTCTAGTGTCTTTGGTGAGCATTTAAGAACTCCTTTGAAGAATATACAAACTTCCCGTAGATAAATACAATTTGAAATTTGGCCGAAAAAGTACTTTTTCTGCAGGTAAGTGCAAGGATACAGCGATTATATGTACTTGCTATAGCAAGCACCTAGAAATTTAGATTAAAAACAAAAAATGGTAACTCTGTGATTTAGATGGAATTATTTTTAGATGATGATAACTTCTTTTTATGCAAAAATCATAATCAAATGCTTCGCCTGGACAGTCACGGAAATGTTATTATTGAAAATGTTTAAATTTAATTTACCATTTCGATATTCCAAATAAAAAATAGTAAGTAAATAAAATAAATGTTTTTATTATTTTTAGAAGTCTCAACACTCACAGAATTAGCAGCAAAATGTGTTGCTTCATTTATACCATTTGAATTGGTGGAACATGTTTATCCACCCGTACCGGAACAACTGCAATTACGTATTGCTTTTTGGAGTTTTCCAGATAATGAAGAAGACATACGTTTATATTCATGTCTAGCAAATAGTTCATCAGATGAATTTAATCGCGGTGATCAATTATTTAAAACAGGTGCCGTGAAGGAACCTCTACAAATAGGTAATAAGAATTGCAATTACTTAAGCATTTATTATGCTATTTTTTATACCTTTTCAAAAATTCATTGCAGGTTTTCATTTATCCGCTACCGTAGTGTGTCAAACACCTAGCCAGAATTATAATGTAGCCGTTACATTTGATCGTCGACGCATATCGTCATGCAATTGTACCTGCGGTTCAACGGCATACTGGTGTTCACACGTTGTGGCCGTTTGTTTACATCGAATACACTGTGTAAGTCTTACATTTGCATTAATAATTTATTCTCTATTTTTTTTTATAATAATGTGCGTGTCAGGTTATTCAATTATTATATTGTGTTTTTTTATAATTTTTTTGCAGCCTTTAGAAGTTTGTTTGCGGGCACCTGTGTCCGAATCATTGACACGATTACAACGAGACCAATTGCAAAAGTTCGCACAATATTTAATAAGTGAACTACCACAACAAATTTTGCCCACAGCTCAACGTTTATTGGATGAATTATTAAGTGAGCAACCAACTGCTATAAATACAGTTTGTGGTGCACCCGATCCTACGGCAGGTGCATCTATTAATGATCAAACAAATTGGTATTTGGATGAAAAAACATTGCATGATAATATTAAAAAAATTTTAATAAAATTTGTCATGCCAGCACCAATGGTGTACAGCGATGTAAATTACTTAACTAATTCTGCTCCACCGGCTGCGACAGAATGGAGCTCACTTTTGCGACCTCTACGTGGTCGAGAACCCGAAGGCATGTGGAACTTACTATCCATTGTGAGAGAAATGTATCGTCGATGTGATCGCAATGCTGTACGACTTTTGGAAATCATAACAGAGCAATGCATGGCTTGCGATCAGCTTTTGTTGTGGTGGTATCAGACCAAACTGTCTTTAATGATGGGTTCCCATGGTCATGGAGGCGGAAAACATTCTAGCACTCACACAAATTTAAAAGCAATAGAACATGCTTGTTCATCTCTTTTCGATGAAATAGTTGTGCTTTGGCGTTTGGCCGCTCTAAATCCTGGATTAGCACCAGACGAACGTGACATGTTGCACGCACAGTTTACAGCGTGGCACTTGAAAATCTTGGATCGTGTAGTTAAATGTCGCATAATGCCATCATCTTATAATAACAAGCATCAGCAGAACATGAGATCCGATGCTGAAATGTTTGTCGGATTTAAGCCGGCTATTGAAGCTTGTTATCTAGATTGGGAAGAGTATCCCATACCTGGTATTACACATACGCATGAAACAAATCCAATTTACTACTCTCCGTTTACATGCTTTAAACACGCGGAAAATAAGTGTGAAACCACTAATGGTGGACAGCTAAATGCCACACAAGCCCTGATGGCCAACAATAAACATTATAACTACATCAGCACATCCTCGGATCATAATCAACACGGTGGCTTTAAACAGAGATTGGAAAGACCGTTTCGAGAACGTTTTTATATATCCTCTAGCAATAATTCAAGTAATTCATCTAGTGACAGTGTTCATGCTCGTCTACATCAAGGTCTTGAAGTACCAGCAGCAACGGTTTCTGGTGCGGGTAAAATAGGTAGCAATTGCTTACCAATTGTACCCCCAAACTCAGACCTTAAGGCTGTCAATGCAGCTGAAAGCAGGAGCTCAGTGGCACTGGAAAATCGACCTTCAACTTCGGCTCAAGCTAAGTTATCATCTGGTTCCGTGGTAACAGTACAAGATTTACCAAGGGTACCTCTTGCTGGACTCTTTGGCGTAGCAGGAAGCAGTGGCGGTGCTAATGACGGTAATCGCTCAAGCGCCAGTAGTGAGGGATTTTGCGAAAACGATGACTTTGGTGGCGATAGCAGCAGCAATAATTTATGTGCTTCTGATACAGACGGCCGTAGTATCAAACCAAGTAAGTTTGGCAATAACAAACCGACAGCTTCTACCTTATCTCAATCAGATTCGCAACAGTCCTTTGATGTCTCCTCTCCGGAAGGTTTAGAGGATACAACTGACAAACTAGCGTTTTCATTGCCCACTACACCTACCAACAAGGCCACAATTGTAGCTACTTTATCTTCGCAATCTTCTTCAGATTCAACATCTTCTTCCTCCTCTGCATCATCGAATTCTTCGTCCTCCTCTCTGCTTTTAGCAGCAGGCTCAGAAACCCCCGCTTTAGAAATAGTAAAGCCTTTGAGTACAAACGACGCAAGACGTTTGTCAAAAGATGAATCGTTTTCCTCATCTAGTGATGAATATGTTTCCCAGGATATTAATAATCGGCGAACAAATGAAGATTCAACACCCGTGCCAAGTACATCAGCGGCTGCTAGAGCAGCTTTAATGAAGGCTAATAGTAATAAAATAATGGTCACAAGCGAAAACCCTGCTTCTACCGCTAGCAATAACGCAGGTGGTGGTAGTAAATCAGTACCCCTGACTGCAGCCATACAATCAGCGGTATTTACTGGAGCTACGACATCGGCCCAAGCTAATGCAACTTCTACGTCATCGGTTACCGAAAAGCCTCACATTTTTTCAAATGTTCGACCTTCAGACGATGCGTGGGATATTTTATTGGCCAGAGCTGAGGGCTTGCATGCACATGGTCATGGCAGAGAAGCCTGCATTCTAGCCGTACGTTTAGCTGAGGAAATGCTTGAAAATCCTCCTAATTTGATGATGGAAATGCCCCCTGCACCGAAAAGAAAAGGAAAGAATAAAAACATAAATCCCATATCGCATCATTTAACGGTATTGGCTTCAGCTACTCTAACAAAGTGTGCGTTCCTGTGTACGGTATTGTCCGAGAATTCAGAGCACTATCACATAGGTTTTCGCATTTGTATATTCGCATTGGAAATGCCAAGACCTCCGGCTTCAACGAAACCACTCGAAGTTAAACTGGCCAATCAAGAAGCTGATATTCTAGCTCTTCTCAAGAAAATACCGATAGATGAGCCGGAATTGGAAGTAATAAGAGACAGAGCTGAGAGATTAAGAAATGGCACTTTTAAATCACGGGGAGAAGCTTTGCTGCCTATCAATTTGGCGTCGTATATTTTCGATGCCTTGGTTATGCCTTCAGTTTCCATGAAAGACCAACGTATAAGATCTATGAGTATTTATAGACCTATTACTGATGAGAATCTAGGTTTTGAGGCTGCCGTAGCAGCTTTAGGATTAAAAGCTAATGTTTCTGAAGCCGAACATCCTTTGCTGTGTGAGGGAACGCGAAGACAACGCGGAGAATTGGCTTTGACATTGCTATACTTTTACAAAGATGAGCCCCACAAGATAGCTAAGATTATGGAAAAGCTATTAGATCGAGAAATTCACACTCTTCTTAAATCCCAACTGTTGCCGGCCTTTTATTCGAATAACCCTCCAATAAGAACACCGGCTAATTCAACTAATCGACAAGGCGAGGATTGTAACAGCAGACACAATAATGCTTTGCATGGGTCGGCCCATAACACGGGTGGCAACGTAGAAATATTTCCACCAGATTATGCCTCCGTGGGAGGCAATAGTAGACCAACTAGTTCTACAAGTGCCGAACTAGACAGCAATATGGCAGGCATGAACATATCCTCACCAGCCAATACCAACTCCCATTTAGTGCAGAGTCAAAATAATCAGTCTTTAACCTCAAGTGTTGCAATAGGATCGCAACAAACTACCACTACACGTGTTAAAGATTTACGGTACAAAGGAAAACGCGCTTATCCTTCTATACCCAATCAACCATCTGAGGCTAGTGCGCACTTTATGTTTGAACTGGCCAAAACTGTGTTAGTTAAGGCCGGGGGTAATAGTTCTACATCTTTATTTACACAAGCTACTGCCAATCACAACCCTCACGGACCGCATCGTGGCTTGCATATGTGCGCCTTTCAATTAGGTCTTTATGCTCTGGGTTTACATAATTGCGTAAGTCCGAATTGGTTATCTCGTACCTACTCTTCTCATGTTTCATGGATTAGTGGACAGGCGATGGAAATAGGCGCACCGGCTATAAGCTTTATAATAGATACTTGGGAGGGACATTTAACGCCACCCGAAGCTGCTACTATGGCGGATAGAGCATCACGTGGATGGGATAGTAATTATCCTGCTGCTGAGCTGGCTCTCTCGGTATTGCCACATGCTGCCGCTTTAAATCCTAATGAGATACAGAGAGCCATACTGCAGTGTAAGGAACAAAGTGATTTTATGTTGGAAAGAGCCTGCATTACGGTCGAAAATGCAGCAAAAGGTGGAGGTGTTTATCCGGAAGTACTCTTTCAGGTGGCACGCTACTGGTATGAATTATATTTGCGTAATACTCCCAATAGCGGTGAACACGAGCACGATGATCACTTGGATCATTCGGCCGCTGTTAGTTTATCGGCTTTAATAGAATCGCATCAACATCATGAAATGCAAATGCAACAGGCAGCTGCTCAGCAACAAGCAGCTGCAAATCAACAGGCTATGGTGGGGCCTACTTTACAAGGACCGCCAGGAGGTCCTCAACAGCCAGGGCAAGTAGTGGTTACGACGGTAGCACCAGCTTTTCAGCCTCAAGTGCCGACACTTGCACCCGTCGGTCTCTCTCCATATAATCCTTATGGATTTTGTCAAGGGATTTATCATCACAACCTTCAATATCCGACCAATCAAATACCAATGTATTTACCTCAAGGACCACCGCCCGGACAACCTCCGCCACAAGCATATCCTAACTATCCACAGCCCCAACAAGCTCCCGGAGGACCCAACAGCCAGGCGCCAAGTGGAGCTAACGCCCCACCACAGGCATACGTACATCCGGCCCAACAAGCTGGATCCTTTTCTCAAATGCCACCTCAAGCTGCGTATCAAGCAACCACCATGCAGTGTGGTCCACCACCAACAGCATTTGTCCCACCACCACCGCAAGGTCCGCCCGTCCCACCAAATGGACCATCACAAATGTCACAGCCACCAACCATGCAAGCAGCTGCGACTGCCGTTTATTATGGACAACAAGGACCACCATCATCTGCCCAACATCCGGCTGCTCAACAAGCAGCAGCCGCTCAAATGGCCGCGATAGCTCATCAACAAATGCGCGTTAACCAACAACAAGTCTATCCTTTTGTACAGGTGCCGCAGCAACCCCAACAAGTACAGCCACATCAACAACCATCGCACAGTATAGGACATGCCGGACATCATCAGCAGATACAGCCGCCACCGCAACAGCAGCAGCAACAAGCTAACCGTCAAAGGCATCCTCATCAGTTTACGTAAGTAGTTGTTGCCAAATAAAATATTATTAATTTTAATTAACTCATGTTTGTTTGCATTATTCTAGACCTGCTCAATTGCGCTACTTACTGGCAGCTTATAATGTCGGAATGTTAGCCATGGAAACATTAGCTCGTCGTGTCCATGATGATCGCCCCCAAGCAAAATATGCCCGAAATCCACCCTACGGGGAAGATGTAAAATGGTTGTTAAGAATATCGAAAAAATTGGGTTCTCAATATTTACATCAATTTTGTGTCTGCGCAGTAAACTCGATTGTTAGTCCGTTCGTATTGCATGATGTAGCTATTGAATCAGCTCATTATTTAGGCAGAAATAATCATCAATTGGTTATGCAGCACTTGAGATCGGCCCTAACGCCACTTGTACAGAAATGTCAGCAAATGTAAGATCACTTTTTATTTTTCTGAATTTTAATTCGAAAACACAAATTATACGACTTTATTCCTGTTTTCAGGTATATTCAATGTATTCATCAGAAGTTATATCATTTAACGCCAGCTGATTATGAGGATTTTGCAAGTATTATAGTGGCAGCGCGTGCTGCATTTCAAATTACACCCGAGGGAAGTGCTCAATTTAAGGATTGGTTACAATCGATTAAGAGGTATAGAAAATAAAAACATTTAATTTTAATAATAAAAAAAAATTTACTTAACAGTAATAGCTTTATCGAATTTCCATACTTTACGACTTCGAATAAAGATTCAAATTCTGTTCAACTTTTGAGATAAAGGGCCGATTTGACAATTTTCGTGAAGACTACGTCAATACAATTGTCTTCCCTTTTAGTTCGCGTAGGACTTACAGTAGGATTGAAATAGTCGAGCACATATTTCAGTAAATATTTCGTGACCATTTGCTGATAACAAAATTTTTTTGGTGCATCGTTTCATAATTTGAAATGGCGGAGTGACGAGTGCGAAGGAATGTTTAAAAAATTTGTGTAATTGTATTTCAGATGACGAAAACGAATCTGTACGAGCTGTCGTCAGTAAAGGTTTTTCAAGCTGAGCCTGTAGTATTGCCTGTTTCGTCAAAAGCACTGGACATTTATCTGTTTATTCTAAATGCTTTGTCAGCAGTCCTCGAAAAATTAAGAAAGGCAAATTGCCGAACGTGGAAATTTCTACGCCACAAAATTTAATTTTTTCTGTGAAAATTAAGGCATGTGATAGGCAAAGAGGATTACGATAAAAATGAGGATACGAGACCCTCAAAGAAGAATTAATGTTTAATTTTTTATTGTTACCACTATATATGTCGTTCCTTTCGGCTACTGCAAATGTTAGTAAATCTTTATAAAAAAATTGTTTGTTTATTTTACAAAATGTAAAATAAAAAAGTCATATAAAAAGTTTTTGATTGACATTTAAAATGTTATGACCTCAAAGGACAATATTTCTTTAAAAATATCAAAAAATTATTTATGTGATAAAAACACAAAATTTGCTCATTAATTAATTTGTTCAGGTGTGGCTTCCAGCGAAGTCATATTAAAAATGTTATCAGATATTTTTGTGTTGAAATCGCTTAACAATTCTTACGACTGGTGCTTAAAATCAAATTTTACATCTATGGCAGTCTTATAATTTTACAATTAAATCTCTTAATTACTTAAAGATCAAAATCATGCAAGAAAGAGTTGTGGACACAAATTAATGCCGCCCTGCAAAGCAATGCTAAATGACAAAGACTTGATTCACATAGTATGACAACACTAGCAGCCTCAGCGGTAGGAACAGCAGCTGCACCATCAACTACATCTGCATCAGCATGTACGTCAACATCATCATCAACCGTATTAACAGCAAATACCCCAGCGGTGTCAAATGCAGCTGCAGCAAGTACAAGCAATATTGTAGCTGGTACAACAGCATCTACAAAAGTCTCAATAACAAATCCTGCCACCAGCAATAGCAACAACATTAACAATACAAATAATAATCCATCAAAGGTTCTTTATGAAGGTCCGTCATGTAGCAAAAATGCAATAAGTACGGGGAAGGAGGCTACAACACAACGGAATCTAACATCTCCACTTTCAACAACTTCGGCCTCGTCTGCTATTTCAACTACTCCGACAACTACATCAGCAGCATCCTCCTTCACATCATCAACTGGTTCGTTTTCGTATGGTTATGGAAATAAACAGCAACTGCAGAATGTTGCCCTCGAGACAACGAATTCAGTAGGAGCTTCTTCAGCCTCAGCAGCTACTTTACAAGCATCTCGAAGTAGCAGTTGCAGTAGTGGCAATAATAAAAATGATACAAGGACTGCAGCTTCAGCAGTTGTAGCTACAACGGCAACAACAATATTGCCAGATGCATATCATCACCAACAAATGCAATTACAATTGCAGCAACAATTCGAACAACATTATCAAATACAAAATTATTATCATCAAGCCCAACAGCAGCAGCAGATACAGCAATATCAAGATTTTTATGACCAACACATGTATGTGCAACAACAACAACAGCAGCAACAACAAACTCAACAAAATCAGTTGCTATATACAAATGAACAACTGCAGCAGCGACATCTTTATAACGCAGCGGCTGTTGCGGCTGCAGCTGCTGTCACTGTTCATTCCGCAGCTAGACCTCATCCGCCGGCTCCTCCACCACCAATGCAAGCGCCCTCCCAGCAACAGTCATTGATATTAATGGCTAATAATGCAACATCATCAACAGCGTGCTTAACAACTGTCTCAAATGCAGCTGGTACTGCAACAACCGCCAATGCAAACGCAAATAACATTAACAACAATAATAATAATACACCAACATTTACTCCCCAAACCATAAATTTTGTTAATACTCCAAATGGCAGCGGTCCCATTGCATTGGATTTTCAAAATTATCATCACCATCCTCACATGCATACAACAATAAGAACAAATAATACAAATATTGCTGCTGGTACAGCTTCATTATCATTATCATCATCATCAGCATCAGGCTCCTCAACATCACCATCTTCAGCCTCATCCGTATCATTAAATTTGCCACAGCCGGCGTTCGTAACATCTCCCCCAACTGTTGCTGTTGTTCATCCAACATCAATGCAAACTGTAAATCAACAACAACAACCTCATCATCCGCACCACCATCAACTACAGCAACAACATCAGCAGCATCATCAACCACAACAGCAGCTGCAGCAACATCAACTACATCATCAATATCATTTGTCTCAATTCGGCCATTATCATCAGCAACTTTAACAACGTTTTTTTTACATGTTCTTTGAATTGTAAGAATTATTTCAAAATTACAAAATTTATTTTACTTTCTCTACCCTGGTTAATCTCCCTTATTGTCGTAGTTTATGTGCTTTGCAAAAATAACTTTTTCTAAAATCATGTAAGTTTATTTTTGATAATCTTTGATTTCATTTATTCAATGGATTCCTCTTTTACTTTATTCATTCAATTAATTTTTCTTATGTTGTAACTTAACAGTAAATTACGATCTATTTTCTCTTTTCTCATCAAAAAAATTAAATTTTGAATTAGAACATTATTTACAGGAATGTAACGATTTAAATTATTTTGTATTTTCTCATATCCTCTTTATGTAAATAATTATTTCCACAATTGTATAAGACAACAATTTTGTCTTATAAAAATTTAAAACTTTTTTCTAAACTTGTGTTTTTTTTAGTAGATAACTGGCACTTTAAATTCTGAAATTAATTATTTTTGTTTTGTTAGCTTTGGTGGGTGCGAAATTGGTTAAACTATTGCAAGATCAGGTTGGCATATCCTTCCATTCTATATAACTGTGTAAATAAAAGATTTTCCAACGTCGACCGCCAATACGTTTTTAAGGTTTAGGAAGAAAATCTTTTATACAATTTTATTAGGCTGCCCTCTAAATTTTCCATTATATAATTTGTTTTTTTCCATTTTTCTATTTCTTCTTCAAGTTTCGTTTAAAATTTTTTTTCTATGTCGTACAGATTTTATAAGGGGCGTGGCAAATAATAAAACAGTTAATTTAATATATTTAACAGCCGTACACTTGATAAAAACTTAAAATAAGTTTGGCATGAGTAACGAAATTGACCCAATTGAATATATTAAATTCAGGTGGAAAATTACAAAAAGTTGTTTTTAATTATTTCGATCATTTTTATCCAAGCGAGTTTCGTTTTTGAAATTTATTTGAAATAAAAATAAATTTGTTTTTGCTTCAAATATTTTGTATTTAGTTTGCTTATTGCCTTTTAGGTCATTTAAAATTCTCATTTAATCAAATAAGTTTTAGACGCAAGTAACCGAGATTTTCAAACAAAATTTGGGTCAAATCCACTGATGAGCTATATCAAGTGGCCGAAAGGATATGCTTTCCACACAGTAATCTCTTTTACTGGCTAGTTTTTGATTATGGATATTTCATAAGAATATTAGCAAATGTTGCTTATTAGAAAATATATATATATATATATATATATATATATATATATATATATATATATATATATATATATATATATATATTATTTATATATTTTTTAAATACTTACTATAAAGTTAAGATAGTCTTAAGGAGCCGTAATTAAATCTTAAAATTCTCGTTAGATTATGCAGTTTTAAACTAAATGACTTTCTGAACTTTTAAATTCGAAATTTTATTAAATGTTCAATATGTTAAAATGAGTGCTTTACATTGAAGTTGAGTTCTTTCATAAACAATTTTCCAATAATTTATAAAAGTGTGAGTTATTTGACTTTTGTTCATTTCAAAATAACACATGCATTGTCATGGTATAATTAAAATAAAACTTAAACAATAATAAAACTATTTAAAAACAACTAAAGATTGTTTCTATTCTATTTTATTTCTGTTCGTTACTTTAAAATAATAAATAATTCTTAATATTCTTAAGAGAGGCATCAAAGCCAAGAAATTCTTAAAAATACATAAATTTTAACAATTTATTTTTTAAAAAATAAATTACAAAACAATGAATATAATTAAATGAATATTCAAAATTCTATTAAAAAAACAATTTTTTATAATTTAAAACACATGAGTTTTAAATTAAGTTATTTGTTTATAGTAAAAATATAATATGATATAATATTTATAAAATACTTAAATAAAACATGACTTTTTTTAATTAATATAATTATAAAAATTATACTTAACACCACCGTTTAATATAATTTTAAATAATTTAGACAACAGAATACAATATCCTCTCTTATACAGACTGACAATTTTATGTTCTTATATTTATATTTATTCTCTAAATGATTATTTTTCTGCTTGAAAATTGTTTAAAAGCTATTTTCATTATTCACAAGGGCGACTGCAGAACATGTATTCAAATAAGTCTAGACTTTAGGTTTTAATTTGTCTGTCAATTACGCTTCAGTTTTTAAATCGTGTGTATAGCGATGGCGGCTCTAAATTTGACGGACGTTGCGTATGTGCACAAATTGAGCATTACTGTAGGACATAACAGCACTTACTTGAGATAATATTATAAATTGAAAAGTGAAAGTTTTAAAAAAGTCTGCCACTAAACTTTGTTGATCGAAAACATATGCCTACAGATTGGGTTTATTTAAATTTAATGATTTAGATTTAATGATTGTCTCTTCGTCTGTTCGTTTTCAAGTTGGATTTTTGTATTTACTTCAACTTATTAAGAAATGTTCATTTATTGAAAGTCCATTTATTGATGGAAATCAATAAAGTTAAAGACACATTTGTCGCGTTTAAGGCTTTTGTTTTGATTACTATTTAGTCTTATCCGGATTGCTAACAAAACTTTTGTTTCCTTATAAGTTAAGTTGCAGATTATAGCAGTTAAAATGCGATAATCATAATTAAACGCAAATTCTTTGTTTATTTAAGTTTGTTAGTTAATCTTTACATTTAATTATTTTATATTTTATTGCTCAATAAGCAAACTTTCCGAAAATAGAAACCCAAACACCGTTTTTTTTAGTGGAAAGTCTGTATCGATTTTTAAATTTCTGCTCAAGCATTTGTGCACCTACTTGACAATGTTGTAAAGCCCCCTTTTTTATTTTTCGTTTTAAATATTATATTATTATTAAAAAAAAAAAAACTAAAATAGTAAATTTAATTCGTTTGAATTTCAATATTTAAAGTAAATTATTTGTAATTATTGTAAAAAAACAAATTGTTAGAAGAAGAAATAAAAATAATTTAGAATATATTTTAAACTATTTTTATTTTTAAAATTTCTTTAACACTTTTTATTTTAAATGTGTTCATCATTTTTATATTTATTTTTTTTATTGCATTAAATATATATAAATATTTTTATTTACAATTTTAATAAATTATTTTATTTACATACATATATATACATATATTTTTTACATAACATATTTTTTTATACATATTGTAATATTATTAAATTAATTTAGTTTTTTTTTTCAACTTTTTTAAGGAAATATTTTTTATTTTAGAATATTTTTAACAAATTAATCATTTTATAGTTCTTTCTCTTTCTTTTTTATTTTTGCAGTTTTGAATAAATATGATTTTTTGGATTTATTTCAAAACTCACTGAAAAACACTTATACTCGGCATTTTTAATTTACGTTAAAGATCTTTAATATAAAAAAAAAGAAAAATATTTCTTCAAATTGAAGAATGTACACAAAATAAAGTTTTAAATATTTATTAAAAACAAAATACATAAAACAACTAAGTGTAAAATATTTAAAAAAGCAAAAAAAAAAAATCTAAAAACACAGTCTTTAATAACACATGCAGCCTGTTTTTGTAACACGAATAATTATTTACATGGTTGAATAATTTTTATTCTTGTTACAAAAACAAAAAATCGCTTTTACAAAGGTAATAAGAAAAATTTCTAAAAAAAAGAGTAAAAACAAATGCTTATTAATTTACACAAATACTGCCAATTTTTAATTGTTTTTAATTCCTAAAATATTAATTTTATATGGAAAGAAGAAGACTTTAAAAATTTTTTTTGCGTTTTTTACGTCCATTTTCATATTTGCAAAAATACACTTCATTAAAATATACATTTTAATAAATTCTAACTTGCTATTTAATATAATAAATTTTGAAATTAAAGTATAAAAATTAAAACGTTCAATTTTGTTTTCAGTTTTTAGTTATTAATTTATTATTAAGCAGTAGGTCTTTAATTTATAAAAAAATTTTTAACTTTATTTTTTATTATTTTTTCAATATTTCGCCAAATTATTGGTTGGAAAAGTATAAAAAGTATATAATTTTTTGTTTATCCTGAAGATGCCAACAAATGGTTTGGCGAAATATTGAAAAAATAATAAAAAATAAAGTTTAAAAATATTTCATAAAATAAAGACCTAGTGCTTAATAGTAAATTAATAATTAAATATTAAAAAGGTCAAACAACTATAATTATTATATATAATATAAGTGAGTTCAGTTTTTCATATTTGACAAAAATGGACTTTTTCAAATTTTTGTTTATTATTCTTATTAATTTTCGTTAAAGTCTTAACGAGTTAGAAGAATAGAAGCATATTTTTCACTATTTTTTAGAAACAATTTAATATTAAGCAAGTAAACAAAAATATTTTTAAAATTTGGGGGAAAATCTCTTTCCTTTTTTCGAAGTTGAAATCTGTTAACCATAATGTCGGCATCCAATTCAGTATAATACACTTTTACAACTCTTTAGCAGACAATGTGTGATTTGTTTTACATCTGCACCGACCGCGAGGTCATAATCAGATGGTAGTTAAACCACTTAGTTGATTGGACACCAACTACGCCCTAGAAGGCCTTCAGATACGTATATCCTCCAGTCACTCCTAGTAGCAATTTAGAAAGTCCGGAGTAGGCCGTGCCCTCACTCCTTGCTGAGGAGTTGGAGACTTTCCAACTCCTGGTCCAGAACGCATGAAGCTCTTATTTATCAAGAACACGCCAGCATTCATACTCACTGGACCTGAACCATTCATTGTGTTAATTTGAATGGTCCGACCCACAAACTCTCACGAGGGTCCGAAACCACAACCACCACGATACTCCCATATAGGGGCCAACCTTAATAGCCAGTCAGAGCACATTTTTTGTCTAAAGAGAGCAAATATTGTACTCTGGGGCAACTGATTTCCCGTGGAAATATGTGGATTGTCCAGGTGACTCCTACTAGCCTTTGAGGGGCCTGGGCTCCCTTTTACCCCGCAAGACACAAATCTTAATGGAATAGTAGGTTCCAAAAAGACTATAATGTGCCCCCGGGGGGACTCTTTAGCAGAGAGTGCTTAATTAGTGCTCAAAGCTAATTCTATCTGTCGAAAATTCTCCAGCTCATACAAAATGTATGAAGCAAACCTAAATGCGGCCGTGCCAGCGATTGGTAATTGGAAAACCTTATTTCCAACGCGCGTTTGTTATTATTGAACTTAGTAATTTTCAAGTCAATTTAGTGATTTTGGGTGTATTTTCTACAGCTACTTTTTTAAAACAAATGTTTTGTAATAGAAAGTAGAGGCATTGTGCTAATTAATTTTAATATTTTAATTACAAAAATATAACCGCTCTCATTTGTGGCTCTCACATTGAACACACTTTTTTTTTTTAATTAAAGAGTAGAAAATGGTTTCTTGTAAAAGTCACTAACCAAACATACAATTTTATTGAGGAGTAATGTTACGAAGTAGTTTCAAGCGAATTGGCTGTAAGGAATTTAGAAAAATAAGAAAATAATTGTTTCCCATTAGCCATAAATAACTTTAAATTTGACACAAGATGCCAGCAGGTGTTAAACTTCTTTTAAAATAGTCTCGCGAAATATTAAATATTAAAAAGTAAAATTGTTTTGCCATAAAATACAGCAAAATTAAAATTACCTCTGCAACAACAACACCAGTTAAAAGAGCAAAAAATACCCCCTTTTACATGGGTAAAAAGATATTTTATTGTTTCGCATCGAAACATCAAATTTATCTAATTTAGAATTTATTTTTTGACCACTTAACTCCACTTACACACAAATTACACTGTACAATATATGATTTTGGTTTTTAATTTATGGCTATTACGGTTGAAAAGGTTAAATTAAGTTTCTGGGCGGACACCTTTTCTGCCTTTTTCGGCTTAAAAGATAATCGCTTAAGCATAAAATATACTTCGTATACAGAACAGTTATTAATTTGTATTTTTTCTATTTGTCATTAGTGACATAGACATAGTGTTACATTCTCAGGTGCCTTCCTATAACGGCTTAGAAGACAAAGGCATATATGTAAAACTTGCATTTCTATGGGAACACCTTTTACTTCTTAACTCTATTTTATTGTTTGTAATTTATGATACAAGAATACACCGTCCGTGAAAATTATAAGTGATTAGTTATTACAGTTCCAAAAATAGAGGCTTGATACACCCAGAATTACGAAAAGCATTAAAAAGTTTAACGTTATATGCTAACAAAAATTTTACTTGGGGTTGGCATGAGTGATGGTACTAGACAGAACCTTAGTAAGTCCACCTAGTAAGCCGCCCACATTGAGACCTTGCTCAATCCCGCCAACTTCACGCTAAGTTTTTATTATTCATATGACCGCATATTTTGTACAAAATTGTTCGGTCGTCTTTTTATGATTTTTGTTGTTGCATTAGTAATATAAACTCAAATTATTAACGAAAAAGTACTTTTGAATATTGAAATAAATTGTAAACCTTTACAGCTAACAGTATGTACATACATATGTATGTATAGTTACAAAAGTAAAATATAGTTTTGGATGGTGATAAACCGGTAAAGTTGTATTCGATCTACGTACAAAGAGTCCCGTACTATGTTAAAATATGAGCTGTTAACCTTACATCACCATTTTATTCTGTTCTTGATGAAAGATTTAATTTATAGTTTTTAGTGCTTTTCAATTTAAGCATATTTTTAAACTATTAGGGAGCTATTGCTGGGCTTGGGGAATATATTTTTGTCAAAATTTTAGCCTTTGACAGATGAACACACATTGGAACAATAGTTATGGGATTCTCTTTCATACAGAACTACAGAAAATGACTTTCTTTGCACTGTGGTAAACAGTGCATGCTCAGTTGTGTTTTTGTTTAAAAATAAGCTTTTTAATTTTTATTTGAAAGAAACTTTAAGAGTTTTGCGAAATAAGAAAAAAATTATTATCCACACAAATAGCCAATGCGGATTGATAAATATTTTCAAGATTTTTTTAGCTATTATTTTTATTTAAACCCCTAGAGTATGCAATACATTTTTGGTAAAAATAAATATTTTGAACATGTTTGAATAAAATGAATGTATGAAATAAATAACATACACCTCAAATAAATTTAAATAAAGGAAAAAGTTTTAACATTAATATTGAATATAAAAAAGTAGATTATAAAAATGCATATATATTAGAATAAACATAAAATATTTAAAAATAACATAATTTTAATATTTAAGTAAAGATTTTAAACAAAAATAAAGTGTTCTTTTAAAGCAAAACAGTAAATAAAAAATAAATTTAGAACAGAAAATATACTAACAAAAACAGAAAAAGAGAAAAACAAAAATAAAAATAAAAAAATAATTGTAAATTATAAATCTTGCAAATAGTAGTTGTTAAATTATTTTACATTTTCAATAACAATTTAAAACGAAAAATCCCAATTTTAAAGAAAATGTCAGCAAACCAGCTTGTAAAATTTTAAGCACTTGAAATATTTAAATACAAGAAAAAATAAGAAAATTTTAACCTAAAAAAGTAATAGATATAAAATACAAGTATTAGAAGGTTATTATATTGTTTAATGCTGTTTTCAAAGTTTTTATTCGTCTAAATATAAAACTATTTATAAAATTAAAAAAGTAAAAATAATATGAATAATCGCTTCTATTTACATTTAATTAAAAAAAATTAAAAAAAAAATCAGCAATATACATATATTTATATACACCCTAATTTAAAATAATATATATATATATATATACATATATACTATATAAAAATATTACATATATTTAATATACACAATATTAAGATATACATACATATATTTAAAGAAAATATTTAACTACTAAGCAAATTATGCCCACAATTTAAAAAAGTTATCAGTCACAAGCTCCTAAATCTCTCTTACACCTAAACACAAAATAAAAACTTTAATATTTAAATTTTAAATACACCACGATGACTCCCCCCAACTCTTTCCATTCTTAATACCCTATTGAAATGAAACTAACTGATTATACAATGACCAATACACTACGGTGAATTAAAAAAAATAATAATTCTTCAAATGGTTTTTCACCAATATCAAAAATATTGTTAAGAACTGTTAAAAATAAAAATTAATTAATATTTTTATTACAATATTAAATTAAATACTTTTTACATTTTAAATTTTTATTACAATTATTTAACGAAGAAGTTTCTAAAAAAAGGTGATGGCAGGCAAGTGTTCTATTAAAATATTTGCTCACAAAACATTGTTATTGCGGCAACATATTTTTATTTAATTAATTAAATTTTAAAAATTGTTTTTATAAAACAAATGTTATTACATGTTTTGTTTTTGATTGACCCAAGCATTCGGGCAACGTTTCTTTCTAATGAAAATATAAGTATTAAAGAATTATACCAGTGTTATATTGAACGTTTTTTAGAAAGAATATTTTCTGTTCTAAAAGTAATTCCAATAGCTTTTCCAATAATTTTGCTAAGAAATTTTCTCTAAGAAGATATTGGAAAAAAAGGCAAACAACTTGTAAGTTGCTTTTTCGTAGACAAATCGCTTTCCAAAAATGTTGCGACTTTAAGTCGTTTGCTTAAATAGTTGTCCAAATGCAACATTTTTCTTTAATACTTGAATGATCCACAATTTTTAACTCAAAAGAAAAACATGATTGTGGTAAAAATTATAATAACGCAAAAAAAAAAACAAACAATTTTATTTTTTGGAACAATTTTTTAATTTTATTTGTGTTAATAATGTGCTATATTACTTTGAGAATATTATAAAATATTTGCTGTGTTGTTAAAATAAGAATTTTCATTTAATCAATTTGGCTTGAGAATAAAACTTTCGAATTTTCTATACAAAATTTGGGATAAAATTCAATTGATATTATACTGCAGGGGAAAGCATATCCATTTCACTACTGCTTATATAGCTCATCAATGGATTTTACCCCAAATTGTGTGTAGAAAATTAAAAAGTCTTATATCTCAAGCCAAATTGATTAAATGAGTGTTATCAGTAAGACATTTCAAATATATTGTTTTGAATAATATATGATTATTATTTTAATTCGACCCCTTATTTTATTTATATTAAATAAATATGTATTAATCTTTTAAAAGGTCTTTTTTAATTATATTTAACAATATATTTTTTCAATATTTCGCTTTCCTCTGAAAAACATCTTCAGGAAATTAATTTTTATAACAAAAAAAAAATTTTAATTTAATTAAAAAAGACCGTTTAAAAGTTTAATACATATTTATTTAATTTGAATAATATATTTAAATATTTTTAAAGGAATCTAACATAAATTAACGTAGATTAAATTAGAAGTGATTCCAAAAAAAATTGTATATTAAAATTTTTAATTATGTACACAAAATAAGCCATAAATGAAATTTAAGTTTTTATAATATTTATATAAAAATTACAACAATATTTAGTTTTTTAACTTTCACCAATTTTGCTTGAACAAGAACATTTCAAAATAGATTATTTAATTTACGAATAATAATAATAATTAAAAAAAAACCGTAAATTGTTTGTTTCTTTATTGACCGTAGTGTTATTGTCAAAATATATTAACAACAATTAAAGGTTTTTCTTTGACGATTTTATTAAAAGTAATTATATTAATATAAAAATAAAAAACAGAAGAAGAATAGTTTTTAAAAAATTATACATATTATATACATACATATAAATTATGCAAAAGATAAAAAATAAAACACAAAAAAAAATATATATATAAATACATATAAAAAAGTAAAATAAATTATTGAATAAAACAAAAAAAAAATAAATAAATAAAACAAAAAGAAGGAAATTACATAAAAAAACTATTTGAATATATATTTCAATTGAATAAGATTAAAAAAAATAAACTTTAAAAAAAAGAAAAACTAAATAAAAACTAAAAACAACTTCAAATAATCAAGCGTTTTTCTAAAGATGTGATTTATATGCTTGAAAGTAGAGTCAATATTATCAATATTATAAAGTGTTGCCATAGTCTTAAATATTTGAAGGTCCTATTTTTTTGAAACAAGTTTATGAATTAATAGTTATAGTTAAATTCATTAACTTTATATGAGTGATAAAAAAAGGTACGATCAGTGGACGCGTGTAATTTCGTGATAAGATTTACATCTGCACCTAGCCGTAAGCCTTAATCAGATGGTGGTCAAACCAGTGGGAATGAAAAGCAACGTCATTCACGTCCTAGGAAGCCGAGGACTAATTCTATTTGCAATTTCAGCAGTTCCAAAGCAGGATTGCAAACCACTACTCCTTGCTGAAGAGCTAGAGACTGTCCAACTCCTGATCCAAAACACATGACTAGCATGCTCATTGAATCCGGATCATTCACCTATTGGTGTTATTAAAGGCGAGATGTTCCTGGCCCACTAAATCAGTTCATGCGGGGGCCGCAAAACTACAACCGCTACGATACTCCCGAAGGGCAAACCTCAATAATCAGTGAGAGAACAGCTAAAAGTCTAAAGAGACAATTAGCGAAACTCTGGGGCTTACTCATTCCCGTGGAAATAACGTGGAGCTTTATGTTGCCTTCAGGGGACTGGGCTCCCTTATACCCTCAGCAGCACAGGTCTAGATGGTTAAGTAATCCAAAAAGACCGATAAATATGCCCCGGGGAGGGGAGGGGGAGGACTTGCGTGTAATATGATTTAGTTATAAAGTGTTGGGCCAAATTATTGGAGACAGAATTGGCAGCCATTTTTCCAGCTGTCAAGTGATTTATGTTTAGTTTGGTTTGGTTTCAACATGAGAGATTGACGCCTAAACAACGCTTACAAATTGTACAAATTGAATTTGAATTGAATTGCTTGAATGGATGCTTCAATAAGCGTCATTTGGAGCGATGATAATCCTCACCATTACATCCGGAAAAACTAATTATTTGGTGTGCTTTAACAGCTCTTGGAATTATTGATCAGGACGTTACAATCAATGGTGTCATCATTACTGACTTTTGCGTTCGTTAATTGAAAAACCATGATGTGCAGAAGCTGTGGTATCAACATGAGGGTGCAATATGCCAACAGCTCGTGTCACAATTGATTTATTGAAGGAAACGTTTCGTAACCACATAGTTGCGGATCCGTGAATTGACGATTCCAGATCGTGCGGTTTAAAACCGCTGGACTATTTTCAGTGGAGGTATGAAAAGTCAGAAACTGGGCCTCCTAACGCCTACGGAAGATAATCGAAAGTTGGATTTCCAGATAAGACTACGTTCAAGTCAGTCGTAGCGGCTATATGCCAGAAATTATATTTAAATTATAATGCTATATTACATCTGAAATAAAGTAAATTTTATGTCAATTTAAAAAAAAAATCCTCTTTCTTTTATACCATTTCATAGTTCTATACCTCTCTAAAAAACGTAAAATTATGCAATCGTATGAAATTTCGACAAAATATTGTGTATGTGCCAATAAACAAATACATACATATGTATATTTATGTTTTCAATAACAATCTCAAGAGAAATATGTGTTCAAATTAAAAGCCTTGTTATTATATTATCGGGCTTATCGTTAACATATTTTAAAATAGTTTATAATATGTATAGGCTATTTCCATTGAAATATTTTTTTTATAAATACGCAATTTCATTTTATATATGTGGCAATAGCAAAATGTGTTACCAATGCTAAGGATTAAGAACCACTGATTACTTCACGAACACGAGATATACTTCTATTAATGTGTAAAAAAAATAAAAGCCAAAAACATATATTTACAACAACACGTAAGAGTATAAACAACAGACTTAATCTTATATCAGGCATGGGAAGTTGAATATGTTTTCTGATTATACACAAAAGAGAGAGATATATTGAAATGAAAAAATATTGAAATGAAAAAAACTTTAATTATAATTTTTGTTGATTGCAGTTATGAATACTGTGCCATTTTCTTTTCAAATAAAAATAAAATATAATAATAAATATAATATTAAATAAGTACACATGCGAGTGCACTCTTACAATTCGTTTTGTCCACAATTCGTAGTTTTAAATGTGAAGTTTGTATGTATATGAACACAAAATCGTCAAATGTATACGCGAATGCAACTTTAAAGAAAGAACGACAAAAATTGTACAGTGTAAATTGGGTCTAATATGAATTATTTGTTTGCTTCCACTGTCACCGCTTTGGTTATATGTAACAAAAATTGGTTTTCTACTTTATTTTGGTTACTTGTTCACGTAAAGCTTAAATATGCTAATTTATATATTTTTATTTTACGCTTTAATGTACATATGTATGTCAAATTTGTCATTTAAGTATATTTAGAAAAGTATATTTTTAACCATGGAAAATTAAAACTAAAATGGCGAAATTTTTTTAAATTAAACTATTTAAAGCGATTTATAGTGCATTCACTCTAAACAAAGCCACAATTTGCTTATCGATAGACTAATTTAAGAGATAAAATATTCTATATCTTAAAAATAGCGCCACGTATCAAATACGCACGTATCAAGTACCCAAAAACGAACTGAATTGACAATGTAAGTACTGCAAGAATACAGTAATACAACAAGTTTTTTTGTATATATGTATAGGTAGACGCTCTTATATACATACTTTTATGTTACGAAATCAGGTATCTATACCTCTAATTTCTTTAAAACCAGTTTAGTAGTATAAATTTGTCTAATTTTCTTATTACCTACTCTCCAAGGAGTCTAGGTTCGCGAAAAATATAGTCTGTTTCCTATTGTAGGTGAGGATTTATATTTTAGTTTTAATAAAATCGGTTAAACCATAGAAAATAGCAATTTTTACCTCTATCCCCTCTCTGGGTAAAAAACAAAACAAATTCTTTTGATATTTTTTCTCATTAAAAATAGAAAAAATTAACTTAATCTACGTTAATGTTGCTAGATTCCTTTAAATATAATTATTTATTACGAGAAGATCATAAAATTATTTATTTTTAAAGGAATCTGGCACAATCAACGTCGATTAACTTTTTCTCATCTCATTTGTTTAACTTTTTACCAAGTTCTGCCTGTAAAATTTTGTTTGTACTGGCAACACTGATTGTATCCCTCAAACATTTATTTAGTTACTGATGAGCCGGCGGACGTTTAAAAAGTCGTCAAAGATGTGCCTATAAAAATTGAGAGAGCAAGAGAACGATTCACATACAACCCAGAGAATAAATTAAATGTAAAAATGTTTGCAATGGTTGTTGATATATAAACGAACAGGGTTGGTTATATGAGTGTACGGCTGGCATGCCTTTGCTTGTGTTTTTGTTTTGTTGCTATTTTGTTGCTGTTGCTATTATTTTTTGTTAATGTTTCTATTGCTGCTGCCGCCGCTGCTGTTGTTGCCTAAGTTTTGGCGTGAGTACGTATTATAAAAACCTGCAACACATTTCTTAAATTTGTCATTCGTCAGACAATTTTCAAACGTTGATTAGTCGTTATTTTTCTATACACTAGCCAACAGCGAGATTTGTTCTAAATTCTTTTATTTTACAATAAAAAAAATTGTAAATAAATAAACGTGAAATTAAGTGTAGTTAACGTACATTTTGCTTTTAATAAACTCATTTAAAAATAAAATATCAAATAAAGTAAATTACAACAAAATGCCTTTTGCTCGTGAACAACTGGAGTCGGTCGTTAATGAAAAGCTGTGCAAATCTGAAACTATTAAATTAAGAAATAAACATATTGGGTAAGTTTTACGTTAAGTTTTATTACATTTACTTGATTGAGGAAATAAAGTGGAGTAAGAAGCATTATTTAATCGTTAAGTTAAAAACATTAAATTTGTGCTGTCTCTAAAATTGTTGTAAAGATTTTTTAAGTTAGAAGTTCTGCCGTCTTAATGGTGAACTTAAAAGGATTTGGTGCTAATAATTTAATTTGTAGATAATAGATAATTATTTAACAACTGTCGGAGGACAGGAATAATTCTGATCCTTGCGGTTCAAATGCCAATCATACATATACTAGCAGCTTCAATAATTTTTCTCTTCGCCTAAATATTGTTTCCAAACACAAAGTATGAACAAGATGTAGCAACTAATTTCCAGTAATGTAACTTTCAAAGTGAGAATTAATTCTGATAAAGCTTCGAGCTAGAGTTTTTACGACACCATAGTTTTCGATTTCCAGAAGCTTCATCCTTTTATCTAGTTAGGGTTTAATTTTTTTCTCTGCTCTATATATAGCGCCCGCTTCAATTTACAACAGCATATACACAGAAGGCTTTAAGATATTTTGCAGCGTTTTCCAATTGTATTTCATGCAGAATATTATACAAGCAGAATGTAAAGTGTTTTCATCACTTGCCAGATTATTTACTCTGGATTGCTAGCGGAAAGAGAGCTAACGTCTAATAATATCTAATATTTAATTGATAGATTTTATAGATTTTATAATTTTATAGATTTGATGCTGGGGCCGAAAGACTGCAGGCCATGGTGGGCTATAATCGCTTTGCCCTAACATTTTTATATTTCTATACGCTAAGGCTTCCAAATTATACGAACTGTAAAGTTCAAAGATAAAGCACCTTGAATAGCCTCTAATTCTATGGAGTACATTTCTAAGGCCATATAATCGATGCTCATTAAAACTTTATTTGTTTAAAACACAATCTGTTTAAAACACAATTTGTAAACGGAATCACTGACTAAACATTTTTTAAGAGAAGTACTTCCAGTACGTACTTGGTACTTAAAGATTATATTTTGCTAATATTTTATTTACTCTCATAATTACATAATTATATTGTTGTATTTACTAAATATCTGTATTTTTCTTAAATGTCCTAAGTCTTCAACTTCCTAGTCATTGTTTCTTAATCAATACTTAAAGGACTTGCATTTTTGAAGGTCATTTTCCTTTCCATAAACAAAACAAATGTTTGTTTCATTGTCAAGGTCAAATGTCTTGTTGCCAACTATTAAAAGTAAAGCGAACAACAAAAAAAAAACATTATTTTTGGTGCAGTAATGAAATGAGTTCGTTGGCACTTAAATTCGTACGATTTCATTTATTTGTACCTGCGTACAATTATCATTTTCTCTTCTCTCTATCAAAATACAATTAGTTTTGTTTATATTGAGAGATACAAATGTATTCACAATTATGCTAAATTTTTGTATTTGAGGAAATAAAAACAAATAGGAAAGGAATAATTGGGGGCTAACTTGTGCCAAATTTTTTCTCTTGACTACTAAATAATTATAATTACTTAATTGTTGAGTTATTATATTTAATTTTTTAGCTAAATTCTCATTTGATTAAATAAATTTGTTAATATACAATATTTTTACTTTACTCTAAACAAGTCTTTTAAGACTTTATGGAATCAGAAAATGATCCTAGAAAATAGCTTATTCCTTTTCAATCAAATTGGGTTTTTAGAAGGAGATCAAATTTATTTATGACAAATTATTTTCTTATGATATTGGCAATTTCCTTGAAACTTCTTTTCAGTTAACGCTTATATTGTTTTCTTAAAAACCTACATTTGCTAAATATTTAGAGAAATCATCAAATATATTTTCCTTTTTTAATAGTAAGCTTATTATGCTTCTTTTTCAAAGATTTCTGCCTTCGGCACTGTCGACAAATTTTATTATTATAAATTTAGAATGTTTTTAGAAGTTTGAAATTGTGGTTATACTTGTGTTTCAAGTGCTATCGATTTTATAAAATTGAGAGCTGAACATAAATTGATGTACATATTTTAATTATTGTGTATTTTGCTACTTAATGTCTCAATTAAGTAACAGATTTAGTCATTAGGTCTGTCAAGAACTGCATGTGTTTTCCAGAAGTATGATAACTTTGATAATAAGTGCATGTGTTGGACGACTTTGCATTGCAAAAAAATTAAAGTTCCTGTATATTCAGAATTGTAATTTAGTCTACTTCTTGCAATGTTACTTCTGTTACATTTTCTTACAATTTTCTAAGCAGAACATTTTTCGATCAGATAATAAAAAAAACAACAATTATTATTTTTTTTTTTAATTCTGTTAACTTTTTTATTTAAAAAAAAAATATTTTGATTGAGATAAAGAAGATCCTGTGAGAGTTGAAGAAAAAAATTTGGATAAAATTTTATTAAAATTAAGATTTTTAATTTTTTTTAAATATTTTCGGGTAAAAGTTATTAATTAGCAGCAGCATGAACAAAAATTTATAATTTTAACTGCTCTACTCACAATGAATACTATAATATGACTAATTTAAGCCTAACTAAAAATTTAATAGTTCCTTAAAAAATTGTTCGAATAAAATTAAATATAAAATTTTTTGGAATAACTTTTTTTAATTGTACTGCTTCTTTTTCTGTTTACGTAATGATTGGAAATTTTTTTTTATGTTAATAATTTTTTGTTTTCAAAAATATAAAATTTTTTCCTGAAGAAGCTTTCCAAAGGAAAGCGAAATATCGAGAAGAATAAATATATAAAAAAGATCTTAAAAAAGAAAAAAGATATTTATTAAAGAAATAATTTCTTTATAATAATTTCTTTATAATAAACTTCCTTAAAAAGTTATATATAGCTACTAACTTGATTCTTACATTTTATAAGGATCATTTATAAGGCAATGTATAACTAAAGCTTAAATTATAAAGATATTTCTATTGCAAAATGTTTATACGTTTTTTCTAGACAAGCTTGTCAATTGTTTTATCGTTCGGATCCCTTAAAAATTGTACGAGGTCAGGGCCAGTATATGTACGATGAGCAGGGTACACGCTATTTGGATTGCATTAATAATGTAGCTCATGGTAAGTTATTTTTCATAATAAAGTAAATAAAACCAAAATATAACCCTTTCAAAATGTTCATATAATAATTTCAAAATAAATAAAAGAACAATTTCAATAAATTTATAAGAGAAGGCTCTTAAAAAAAAACAATCATAAAGATTTGTTCTTCATATATTGCTTTTAGGCACAAACAGCTTTATAACGGCCATAATATAAAAACTTTATTAAATATAATAATTAAAAAAATTATTATCTTAATTTCATTTTGCATCTGCATCATAATAAACACTTAACAGTATTAAAACAAAAATGTTAATAAACTTTAATTTGCTATAAAATTTAAATGAAAAAAAAAACAAATTTTGAAAAATGTTAATAAAACATTTCATTCGTTTACAATGTCTCTTAATTGTTTTTTTTTTCTTTATTTTGTTATCTAAATAAATAATTCTATTAAAATTATTATCATGGGTGAAAAGGTTAAAGAACTCGTGGCGATTTGGTTTCTTTTAATTGCAAGCAATTCTATCTGTTCGGGTGGGAATAATTTACAGATTATTTTGAAAATATTTTGCATTGTTTTTGTTTACCTTAGACTTTATTTATCAATTTATATTTTTTTTTATAACTAAATTATCATTTATATATGAATAAAAGAAAGAGGAGCTAATATTTATGTTGCAAAATGAAAACATGTGAACAAAATTATCAAAAATTTAGTATAACAATGCGCAATGTACTGAGAAAAATTATTTATGACGAATTTTAGGTATTCGAAAAGTAGTTGCATTTGAATTTTTCTAAGAGGAATACGTTTAAATATATTTATATCGAGTAGAATATTTTTATACATGAGGTGCCCTATTTAATGGCTTTAAGAATCCTCTTTAATGGATTTCATCATATCTGTTTGATCGGAAACAACGTGTCCTATTTAAAAACAACACCTCGAGAGATATTTCAGTTTTGTCTGGTGTACCCCAAGGCAATCATCTTGGGCCAATTTTATTTTCTGTTTTTATTAATGATCTCCCAATATTCTCATATACGCATATGATGTCAAAGTTTTCTTCAGTTATGTTAATATATCAGATTAATTATTGTTTTAATCTGACAAGAATAACTTTTAAAGTTAGTGCGATATAAACTTATTGAAATTAAACCTACTGAAATGCAAGTGTATTTGTTTCTCGAGAAAAAAACTATATGATACTCACTACTTCTTAGGGAAACATCAGTTAAAATTGGTGGCTAACATTTTGGAATTGAGAATTTTGATGGATATCAAATAGACATTTATATCTCATATTCCCATGATATGATATTAATAAGACTAGAGGTGTACTTACGTTCATTAAAAGGTTGGCTAAAGAGTTCACTGATCCGTACATAACAAAACAGTTATACACATCACTCGTGAGAACAATTTTGGAATATGGGACGAAAAATATAATGTGCGTAGTAAACATATTGAATCGGTACAGAAAAAATTTCTTATTTTCTGCTAACGGGGCTTAACATGACAGTCTGGAGTTCATAATTCATCTTGTCGTTGCAGGCTTAGATTTATCAGATACCCAGCACTGAAAAGACGCAAAACAATGTTTAATGTATCTTTTGCAATCAGTTTAATTAATGAAAAAAATGCAGCCGAATCCGCAATTTCAATGTTCGGCTTTGTTAAATTCAATGTTATCAGCTAGTGTTCTTCCAAAATAATTATTTCAATGCGGATCCAAATGGAAGAATTTGTAAAGATTTTAATTTTGTATAAAAATATTTATTTTTAATAAATATCTTTTTTTTCTTTTTAACGATCTTTTTTATATATTTTTTTCTTTTCGATATTTCGCTTTCCTTTGGAAAGCTTTTTTTTCAAAAATAAAAATTTTTTCCTGAAGAAGCTTTCCAAAAGAAAGCGAAATATCGAAAAGAAAAAAATATATAAAAAAGATCGTTAAAAAGAAAAAAAAGATATTTATTAAAGATAAATAAAAAAGATCGTTTAAAAAAAACTATAAAAAATATTTATTATTATTGATTTTTAAAGGATTACATCAATAAATAAATAGTGCACTTTCTAATTGATTTCCCATACATTTTTCATGCTCCAATCAATTACTTGATTAATTTTAAAACTTAATTGTCGAAAATGTAAGTTTTCGAACTGGTTTTGTCTTTACAACACTGTGCTGTGTTTGAGATATTCTAGTCCAACTTCTGGCTTTCTATTTATGTTAAATATTTTAATCGAATATAGTACATAGGTGATTACAAAATAAACTTATTTTCTCGAAAATCCTATTATTTATGGAGATATAGCCATTTTAAAATTTTTAAGAGAGATTTTGGATTTAAAATTTTTAAAAGCAAATAATTTTTTTTTGTTCCAAAAATTGTGTTGAAAAATGGTTAAAAAAGTCTAAAAACAACAAACACACTAAAAAAATGCTTTTATGAAAACAGGGGCTGATTTGCTTTTATGTAGAAACTGCCAGTGTTAAGTCACAAATTCGAATTTACAAAACACTTCAGCTCAATATGTTTTCTCGAAATTATTCGTTTTAAAGTCAGCTTTAAGGAAAAGTTTCTGATTTATTTCGGTTTTGGATTTGTTTGCAATTAATGACTTGTAAGGACTAGTCAATAGCTACGCAACGAAAATTGGGCACGCGGGATGATACCAACCTATTTGGTGCTCCTCAGGTAAAAATTCGGGTACAAATATTTCCTGATAACGATTTTTGAGGTCAAGTCAAATCAAATAAATTGTATATTTCCTAAGATGAAATATTTTATAATAATGGCTTTTAAATCAAAATTATTATTAAATAATATTAACAAAAACTATAAAGAATTTTATTTTCTTGTTAATAACACAGAATTGTAGAACACTGCTAATTTAACTCAAGCTAATGCAAAGAATTATCCCATTTTGTTATCATTTTTTGTTTCTTGCTTAATCAAGAAAATAATTTATTTTTTTTGTCACTAAAACTTCCAAGTTGTTTCCTTATCTTCAGTTGTCTTTCATAAGGTGACAGCTGATAGCTTTTGACAAAAAATTAAATGTTTCTAAGATTTTGTCAAGCACCGTGTTTCGTTTGAAATGACACGTGTTTTTAATTTAATTTTAATTTCTTTCACTTCCAATAAAAGAAAGCTACAAGCTCGTTTGTAGTTCTTTTTTTTTAATTAATTTAATTTTAATATCTTTTAATGTTCTTTAATCTACATAAATTTGTATAAACTGATGTAAATATTTCACCATCAATTTAATAAAATTATTTATATGTATATTTATAAATTTGTTTACATCTTAAAAGGGCTCATCTAATAGCGCAGATATTAAACACGTTTTAATGATTGTGTTACATATTCATTCGCTTGATTAGTTGTTAGTAACTGTCAAGTTATTGATAAAAATATTCCATTACAAAATAAAAGAAAGCAAAGAAAAAAGGGTGTGTACTCAATTAATTTAAAAATAGCTTCGTGCCATGAAAGTTTACTAAAATAATATATAATAAATAAGAATATGAAACAAGAATTACTCCGCTGCATTTCAATCACTGAAGATGTAGTTAGAAGTGTGTAATGTATTGTTTCCGGATTTTTAGTTTTAAGGCTGAAATCAATTCCAATAGCTCCGTATAGACTCTGCCCTTAATATAGCCACACTAATATAAAATCCCGTGGTGTTAAATCACACGATCTGGCTGGCCTCTTAATTGCTGATTGTCATTTTATTGGCTGTGTGATATGTGGTATCGTCCAGTTGAAACCACATTTCATTCATATTCAGGCCAAAAGGCGATAGCGTGATGATGCCGCATTACCAACCTCATCGCAAAAAAAAGGCCCAATCACCCCTCTACATAGTGCAGCATACTGTAACACGTTGAGCATGCAAAGGCTTCTCAACAATTGCTCTAGGATTTTCAGAAGCACAAATGCAGCAATTATGCTTGTCGGCATACCCTGCCAAGTGAAAATGGGCTTCGTCTGAAAAAAAATTTTTTTTTAGAAAAACCGGCCGGTTGCTCTTGACTAAATTGGAGGAACCTCGTCGATGTAAATGGTCGGTCGGCTTCAATTCCTGCACCAGTTGATCCTTGTAAGGCTTCAAAGTCAAATCCTTACGCCAATTGTTGAGAAGACGCGTTGGTATTCGCATATTTTGTATCGAGCCTGTTAATAGCGGTCTCAGAAGGACGATTATGTTGTTCGCCATTTCCATCGTGGATTTTAATTATTTTAATGCGATTTTCGTGCTAAATTGAGTTCATTGTAACAATTGCCAATGTAGTTTGTAGTATGTAGTTGGTGTTGCCACGATTAAAAAACCAAATTTTTGGTCGAAAAACCCAATATTTAGGCAATTAAGATGTATGAGCTATTGTAACTATTTTAAATAATATTGAACAACAAAAAAGGGGAAACTAATATTCAATTTATTTATGAATTTATTTATTTTATAAATTTATTTTTCCTCATTGCCAGAAAATAAAAATAGTATCAATTATCAATTAGCCAATAATTTTTCAAAATCCGGGTTTAAATAAATTTATACAAAAATATTTATTTCGCATCAATTGCTGTTAAATTTGTGTTTTTAAGAGCAATTTCTTTATTTATCACATTTCTTTAACACAGTATTTACTCTGTTGTATAACTTTAATATGAAAGCAAGCGTACTGCCCTAAAATGTTACGATAAAAGTAAGTTCAAATTACTTCAATAAGATTTTTAAAATAAAATAAAAATTGAACCTAATAGCTTGTTTCCACGGCACCTGCTTCGCTCTCTATTCTTGCTTCACACCCCAATCATAAGCGAATCAACCTGCTTCGCCATACAAAATTTTGAGAGCGAAGCTGGTAGATTCATATTGAATCTAGCTGCGAAGCAAGTAAAAATCCTCTCTTCTCTAATTTTTATCGTAAGTTTATCTGCACTAGTTATCAAAATTAAACGTTTTGTAAACAAAGAAAATTTACAGACAAAACAAAGTTAAAAGTGAAAACTAAAAAAATGTAATTGTTTTGTGGGTGTGTTAATTAATTTTAATTTTTTAAAATTAAAAAAAAAAATGGATAGGAAAAAAAATTATACTTAATGCTATCGCGGCAAGAAGGATATTTTCTGTTGTTTTTCAACTGTTGTTGTTGTTTTTCAACTTATGTTTTTCTGTTTAATAACAACTGCCAAATCGAAGCATATGAGTCGTGTAAACAGCATGATTCACAAACTTGCTTCAGAGAGCGAAACACGAGATTCAAATTGTCGTGGAAACAGGCTATAAGGCCTTAGTAGCTATGGACAAAATAAAAATTTTGTATTAGACATAATTAAAAATATTTTTTTAATATCTAAAAAAAAAAGAAATATTTTAATTACCCTGTTTAAAAAATAACTCAGCATTTGAAAATAATAAAAGATTGTATAATTTAAATCTAGTAAAAACTATTTAGTTGCTTTTATTACTAAAATAGTTTAACTAATTTTTTTCAAGTTAAACATAAAAATGAATTTTACTTTTAAAGCAACAATTTTTATTGTTTAAAAATCTGAAAATATTCTTGATCATAACAAGAAATTTTTAGATAATTTAAAAGAGCACACACACACACAAACACAATAAAATAGTAAAAAATTCAGCCAACACAAAAATGTGGTGAGTTTCACGTGATAAAACACAAAAATAGTTTTTATTATAATTGTATTAGAGATTCACGTGATTAGCATCTGTTATGCCTGTTATGCAGTGAGCGCATATTATATGTAGTGAGGGGGAAACAAAATAAGGCGAAATTAAGAGTTGATTGTGTTTATTTAGATAATTCTAAAATAAAACAATGAATTTCGGTAAAATAATTCACATGCATATTGAAAAAACTAGACCACAATCAAGCAGCGTAGTTAAATGATTGAAATTATTTACATTTTTGTTAAATAAATAACAACGTATAACTAATTCAGAAACTTAGAAACTTAATTTTTTTTGCATCTACATAATTGTTGGGGAAACATGGATTTATTATTGCAATCGGTAAGTGAATCATTCATCATCAGAGGATTCACTTTTCGTAAGGTCATGGATGGGGTTTTTAGAAAATGTGGTAGGATTATCCACATAAACTATCAATAATAAATCAACCAGGTGCCAATTGGACTCACAATCAGAGGTTTAAATTTCACAGGCGGTAACCTATAACAGACGGATTAACATCATTACAATGTTATGTTTTTACTTTTTGGGTACGGAACCCTAAAAAGGAAATCAATAAATGGTAAATTAAATACATTTTGAATTAATTAAGTAGAGAAATCAAGAATCAATTCCCACATTTAGCGTAAAAACGTTATTTAATAAAATTTATCGTCAAACTGCATGTCATTACCAGAGATCCCTGTCACACTCTTCGATAACTTTAAGCCTTAAAAAATGTTTAAGCAAATTTCACAATAAGAAATAGACATTCGAAACTAATAGATAGATACCTTATTTTGTTCTAATCCATTAACAGCATTTTTTACATTAAACGGTGTTGCCATTGCAGTGCTTTTGGTACCTTGCTTTTTTGGCATACGTTTGTTTTATTATCGATGTTTCTTAAGCAAAGCTTAGAATTTAGTTATAAAATAAAATGTATTGCAATTAAATTTGTTTGAAAGAGAAAATTTTAAATTTGTGTTTAATTATTGGATTTTAAAAATTTGGAGAAATTTTTTATCAGACCTCATATTGCATACGAAAGTTACTGTCATTTCGTTCAAAATATCTTAAAGATTTTGAAAGAAATCTTTTTTCACGAAAAAAATAACGTTACTTCAGGCAACAATTACAGTATTCACCCTACAGCATTCTTTTTGGATTTTAAATTTAATATGATTTTTCACACAAATCAATGTGTGAGGATGAATTTGTTTTTGTTAGTATGCTTCACGATCTCAACTCCAATATTTATTTTTTTTTAAATAAATTAAATACGAGTACATTTTATATTTCATACAAATTTTTTTGTACGTTTGTGTACGCTTATCTTTAAAGTTATAGACTCAAGTGCTTAGAAAAAAACCACTATCAGTAAAGCATTTAATTTTTCAACAAAGAATAAACAAAAAAAGAGAACTCGCAGTGAGTTCAACAATTCACGTGTAGTATTTTTAATATATTTTTTTCTCATTTGTTTGCGTTTCGACGACCTTGTTTTAGGATTATAATTAAAAAAATACCAAAAAAAGGAAAGCACGTAGCTGTTGCTAACAACATTTTTATCAGTTCTATTAAATGAAAAATAAATATAATTTTGTTATTAATTTTTTCTTGTACACTTGTATGAATTATATATGTATATAAATTAAATTAAAAAGTTTTAATCTGAATAAATTTGGTTAAAACAGGTAAATATTAAGATAATAATTACATTTTTAGTAATTAATTTTAAGCACTAGGTCTTATTTAATAAAAAAATTTTAAAAAACTTTATTTTTTATTATTTTTTCGATATTTCGCCACACCGTTGGTTGGCATCATCAGGAAAAACAAAAATAATGAACTCAACTTCAAAAATAATAATAGAAATAAATAATAAAAAATAAAGTTTTTTAAACATTTTTTTATTAAATAAGACCTAGTGCTTAAAATTAATTACTAAAAAATATTAAAAAAAGTCAAAAAATTATAACTATTAGATAACAATTACAGCTGAAAAATAATTTTAAATACATATGAAAAATATAACACGAAGACAATATGCATAGGATTTTTGTATTTTGTTTTAAAATTTTTAATAATCAATCATTAATACGTTTATTTTAATTGATAACAATAATAATAGAATTTTGTAAAAATTAAATTTAAATATCTTTAAATTATGTTAGTTCAACACTTAAATGATTTTGTGGATAATTTTCACTGAAAGAAATAAAAGCATAAAACGGAGTTTTTATTACAAGAAATGGACGGTATAAATATTCGTTGTATTCTGCCTAAAATTTTAGGCAAACATTTTGGTTTAAAATTAATAATATATGGAATTTAAATATGTCCTTGAGAATACTGTCCAAATTTAAATTGGGTGTAAAGTTTGCTACACTTGCCAGCTCAATTTTATCATCTACTTAATCAGTCGATGTATTGTGCGCTTTTCCCCCTTTCATATACCGGTTCGATCTCATTTACCTATAATTAGAAATTAGGCAAATAGTGCTACAGCCCTATAAAGAAGAGGAGAGTTATACTTTCCCTGAAAGGCCTATGTACTCCAATTCTCGGGATAGATAGTTCTTTAATTGAAGATGAGTTGACATCACGCAGTATATTTATCCGCCACTACATCTTTGCTGTTAAGATAACAGATATAAAACAATATCAAATACCATAAAGCATAGGTAGACCTGACTTTTAGAATGGAGATATTTTAAAAATGCTATTTGGGAATTCAGTTTATCAAAAAAAAAAAAAAACTATTTATATACCAGGAGCAACATTTAATTGTCAGCGCCATTTTTCAGCACGATTTCAATGGAAAATTGCCAATAAAAATTTTATTTATCGATAAATCAATAAATTATATTAATAAGTTTTCTAATTGAATATATTTTAGAAAGAGAATATAACACTTAAATTTCTTTTCTAATTAGCGATGGAGAATTAAAAACGTATTAGATAGCTATAAAGAAAAAGCATGCAGCTTTCTATAAATACAAAATAAATATCTAGAGTCTAAATAGAATTGGGCTTCTTATCAAAAAATTCTTAAAAACAAATATCAGCATACATACTCAATTTGAATTGAAATGTAATGATTTCACGCAATTATATTATCATTGAATAAAAACTCTGAATGGCGATTAGACTCTGAAAACACTTAACAATATCATAATCTAAACACTTTTTTAGTTGGTTACCCAATTAAACATTCTGCATATCAACTTTATGTTGTAATAAAATTATTTTGTAATTTTATTCGTTGTGAAAAAGAAAAGAAAATTTAACAATACTAATATTTGATCCAGTTTATAATATGTAAAAAATGGTTAAGTCGATTTTTATATGAAAATTTAATTAAAATTTTAAAACGTCTCTATTCTCCTAAATGATAAAAATTTTGAAAAATATGCTTAGTTTATGATTACCTTAATAGTGAATTAATATTTTCAAATAGAAGAAATTTAGGGGACGATTGATTTTTTTTTTAACTTTTCCCTTTTTTTATTGTATCTTCAAAAATATTTCAAACTAACTATAAGTATTCAGATCTTAAAACTAGAATTTTCTAATTAAGTACAGCCACTGCTGGACAAAATATATATTTCGTGAAGATAATTTATTTGCTTAAATTATAGGCATCTTATTCAAATTCCACCAAGGGCCAAGGTGTCTCTCCTCTTCAATCGAATGTAGCCACTTTCGTTAAGAATGTTGCGGGCTAGGAGGTTTGGATGATATCCAAGCTTGTTTCTATAACTCACTGCGTGTTTAACAATCTCTTCTCTTACCAAGGGAACATGGAGGTCCTTATGAATATTGGAATTTTTGATATACCATGGCTGTGATCATTCGAAGGAATTTATTCTGTCTCCTCTGTATTCTTTCTACAATTGTCATTGAGGCAGTGTCCCATAATTGAATACCATAGCACCAAAATGGTTTCAAAATAGTCTTACATATTAGAAGTTTGCAGTCGAAGCTCAGTGTAGAGTTTCTTCCAATCAGCCAATGTACTTGAGCTGTTTTTAGTCTTAATTGAGTCAGTTTAGCATCTATATGGTTTTTCCAAGTCAAACGCCTGTCCAGGTGAATGCCGAGATATTTAACCCTCGAGTTTTGAGGTATGATTTGACCATTAATTGTAATTGGTGCGCATGTTTGCCTACACAGGGTAAATGTTATATGAACACACTTTTGCTTATTGACTGCTATTCTCCATTTCTTTAACCATTTTTCCAACTGAAACACATGAGTCTGAAGGTTCTGTGATGTTGTGTATGCTGAGAAAAGCCGTATCGTCAGCTAATGTAAAAGTATGGATTCTACCATCGGTTGGCATGTCAGATGTAAAAACGGAGCGGTCCAAGAATAAAGGACGATTGATGATAAACAAAATGTAATATTTTTTTATATCATATAAATAAAGTAAAAAGTATAATATAAAGTATAAAGCATTATTTACATTACACACCAAATATGTCCTACAAAAGAAGAGCAGTTACATATTTAATGCAAAACGATTTCAAACTAATTTATAATATTTACACAATGTAAAATTATTCAATTGTAACTTTTGTTTAATAACTATTTATTATAACTATTTACGCTATTTTACAAATACAGCTCTTAAAAGGGTAATGTAAAAATAATTATAAAATTGTGTATTTTACACATCTTCAGCAAGGCGTAATTTTATTCATAATGTGATTTTAACACCTCGTTTGCTTGTATTTTACATATTCTTAAATATTTTAGTATTTTTAGTTTGGCTTATCTGCAAAAAAATCAGTTACCCATTTAATCATAAGGTCAATCCAGCGTTTAAATTTAGAATAGAAACAAAACATGATTAAACTGTTAAAGTCTACCAAATGTAAAAAATACACTAAGCACTAGGAAGCAAAAAATTTTAATCAATAATTTTTTACTAAAACGTTATTATTGTTCAAGGAATAGCATAATATTAATAGAATTTGTTTTGTTTATAATATCACGTGTAGCAAATTATTAATCGTATCACTGGGTTCATCTCTAAAAATCATTAAATGTCTGTATATATATATATATATGTATATCGAACTAATTCATATGTCAAATCGTATGCACTGCTCTAGAAAATATTTTGTTAATTGTCATTTTATAAAATCGAAACTTCAAAATATTTTCAATTAAAGGAGAAGCAAGAAAATTATATAAAAAATAAAAACTTTTATATTCAAGCTTTAAACGAATTGAAATTTGTGATAAACTTTAAATATATTTTGAAAAACTTACAATCCATTTAAAATTACTCATAAAAATGCTACGTGATAGCGCATCAAATCAATTGATTGATTTCAAGAATAATACGAGCTCGGCAGGCACAATAACTACTGCTAGTGGTAATCCCATTGGCACGAAGGATGCAGTCTTAAGTGTTGGCCCCAAAGGTCCCTTACTCTTGCAAGACACTGATTTTATTGATGAGCTGAATCATTTTGTTAGAGAACGTATACCGGAACGTGTAGTATATGCTAAAGGGGCAGGAGCATTTGGTTACTTTGAGGTAACCCATGATATAACAAAGTTCTGTGCGATGAGAGTATTTGAAAGGACAAAAAAACGAACACCGATAGCTTGTCGTTTTTCCAACTATAGTGGCGAAATGGGTTCGACAGATACTACACGTGATCCTAGGGGCTTTGCGGTAAAATTCTATACCGAAGATGGCATATGGGATATTGTGGGTCAAAATTCGCCAGTTTTTTATATACGTGATCCAACATTGTTTCCCAGTTTAATACATTCACAAAAGCGTAATCCGCAAACAAATTTAAAAGATCCCGACATGTTTTGGGATTTTGCAACACTGCGACCAGAATGTCTTCATCAGCTGTGCTTTGTTTATGGTGATCGTGGCATACCCGATGGTTATCGTCATATGCATGGCTATGGGACACATTGTTATAAGCTGATTAATGCTAAAGGTGAACCCATTTATGCAAAATTTCATTTTCGCACAGATCAAGGTATTCAAAATTTGGATCCTAAAAAGGGCGATGAATTGCAAGCTAGCGAACCAGATTATGCAAGCCGTGATTTGTTCAATTCAATTAAGAATGGCAATTATCCTAGTTGGACCGTATATTTGCAGTTTATGACTTTTGATCAAACCAAAAAATTTAAATATAATCCATTTGATCCTACAAAAATATGGCCGAGCTCGGATTATCCTTTAATACCGGTGGGAAAAATTGTTTTGGATCGCAATCCCACCAATTATTTTGCTGAAATTGAACAATTAGCTTTTAGTCCTGCAAATATGGTGCCTGGCTTGGAACCTTCGCCGGACAAAATTTTACAAGCACGTATTTTTGGATACTCCGAATCTCAACGTCATCGTTTAGGAGCCAATTATTCTCAAATACCAGTTAACTGCCCTTTTCGCGTACAGGTTAAAAACTTTCAGCGTAATGGCCCCATGACTGTTTCTGATAATCAAGGTGGTTCTCCCAACTATTATCCCAATTCATTTTCTGGTCCTGAAATCTGTTCACGCGCAAAAACTTTACAGACTTGCTGCCCCGTGGCCGGAGATATTTATCGCTTTAGTAGTGGCGATACTGAAGATAATTTTACTCAAATTACCGACTTTTGGGTTTTAGTTTTAGACGAATGTTCCCGTAAACGTCTAGTCAATAATATAGCGGCCCATTTATCTTGTGCTAGTATTTTTATACAGGAACGTGCTATTAAGGTTTTTAGCATGACTCATATTGACTTTGGTCGCATGTTGACGGAGGCTTTGAACTTAAGTAGAAATGCTCACGCGTGCTTGAATTAGATAGAAATAACTGTGTGGCCTTTTTATTATATTTTTTTACTGTGTTTTAATAAAATATATTTGAAAAATATTTTTTTTAATAATTGGCTGAAGCTAATTATAAACAAAATTAAAAATTAAATTGTTTCATTTATTTGCTTAATGTTTATATCACATTCATAAGACACAAGTCCTTCGTCTTCTCTTTTTAAAATAAATTATTCAATACAAACTGTTAGATTAGACCGAAAGAAATCTAAAAAGTATGAAGGTAAGAAAGATTCAGAGCAGCACATTGGTTACAAATCGACAAAATTATTTAAGACAGAGCCGGAAAGTTAGGAGACATAAAGTAGAAGAAGAAAGGAATGTAGCTTGTAAACATCTTCAAGTATATTTTACCATAATGTCCGCGTCTTCTGACTACAATGCAACCAGTAAAATCTCTTTTGCCTTTGAAGTTAAAATTTATTCCTTCCTAAATTTATTACAACGACTTCTCCAGTTACATTTTTTTTGTCGTTATATTCTCGTTACGTTGAACTTTAAGTACTCAGTAATTGTAGTTAAACGTTTGTGAAATAACAATAATCTCAAAATTCTAAAGTGAGCATAATTCAGTTTAGGCTCGTGGACTGAGTAACGAAGACTTTTTCAGACTCAGATTACAGATAGTAACCTCTTTTATTTTCGGGCTTATAAGTTCATTGTTTTTCTGGATTAAAGTTGGTACTAATAGAGTTTATTGTGAGGGTTAGAGTTTGTATGAGGCACATCTTAGTTACTATTACATATTGCACAGTTCTTATCTTTACTAATTTTGTAAGATGGTAGATTTGTAAAGCTTTGCCTAGGCAAATTTTTAGAAATATTTTATGAGAACGACTTGAATTTTATTATTATTAAAATTAAATAAAAAATTTATACCAAACAATGAATTCATGCTCTGAAATTGGCCGTAAACTCAAAACTATCTGCAAAATATGTTGCTGTAACGAACTGCCAAGAAAGGCTGTCAATTTTTTCTCTTCTCGACGAAGCCGCAAGCAGTTATCGCTGAATATATTTTATCTAATTTCAAAACCTCTTTCGACTTCAGCTACGTGTCTGGATACGTCTGTCCGTTCTTCAAGTTGAATCTTGGATACAATTATTTGAGATTCAGAACTTCCGGTTAAATGACACACATTCATTAGCATTACTATTCTCTCGAACTTTTTCATGTGATGTTTTGGAAAACTTACACTCTATTGTAAGTGATACTCTATTGTAATATACTTTTCTAGAAGGTAAAACACCTAGGTATAATTCTGGATCCCAAACTTAAATTTAACTGTCATATATCCTATATTTTTGATAAAGTTAATAAATTAACTAGATTGCTCTACTCTTTATTAAACAAGAATTCCAATGTTGGTTCATAATAAAAAATTTATATATAACTCTACATTTCAAGCAATAATTTTGTATGCGGTTCCAGTTGGGGCTACATCAGCAGATTTTTACATTGAAAAAACTACAAGTTGCTTAAAAAGTTGTTAAAAACGATTTACAAATTGCCTTGTTGGGATTACTGTAACAGAACGACTGCTAACGTTAAAACCAGAATGAGAAACCTCACTTTCAGTTCAATTCCAGATGTCTGCTTTCTGAGTATTCTTACATCATGAGCTCGCTTCTTTATAATTTTATCCTTAGTTTTAGTTTTAGTTTTACTTTTACATACCCCTTAAAAATGTGCTTGAGGGTTTATTTCCCTTTACATTATTAGATATTCCTCAAAAGGATCTAATCCTAATCTCTTTATGTAATAAATATTTATGGTTTCCGTAGACGGCGCTGTACGGGTGAGCTGTTGGCTTTCCTATCGGAACAATGGTGCACATCCATACATTATTTTGGAAAGAGTAAGGTGATGGCTCTAGATATTTCTAAAAAGTTTTATAGTAAGTGGCATGATTAACTTCTGACAAAACTTGCTGCTTTTGGTGTCGGTGATAATTTTTTCTTATTTATACAGAGTTTTCTCAGGAATCCCACTATAGGAGTTGTTATAAATGGGATTTTATAAGACGAGTTCAGTATTAATTCCGGGGGTGCCGCTTTTTCTCCTACACTATTTCTTATTTTTCTAAATGCCCTCCTTTGTCAAACTTCCAATCCTATATACTCTTTCGCAGATGACAGCACCATTTGTCATTCGTATTCATTTGTTAACATACCGAACCAGTTGGAGGTGAGTTCCAAAAGGCGGAATATAAATGATACGCTCAATCACGATCTCGCGACCATTTCCGAATAGAGTCGATTTTAATGCCCGTTAGACACAATGTTGCATGCTTACGCATAGATCTGTGTTCGAAAATTGGGCTGCACTTGCTACTATGGGTGATATAAGTATTATGAAATTGTATGCTCTTGATGCTCTTGGCGTGACAATTCATTGTACTTCACTCCATCCGATCTTCGTACTATTTATACCACCTACATCCGTCCAAAGATGGAATACAACTCTCATGTATTGGCCGACGCCCCAAAGTCTATTTTCGAGTTGCTCGACCACGTACAGGAGAGGAATAAGGAGTTTATTAGGGATTATAGGGTATCCAACTTTATTGATTCCCTAGAGCATTGACACAATGTAGGTTGTATTTCACTGTTTTATCGTTACTACAAGTAAGTGCTCTAACAAAATTAGAGACCTTGTTCCCGAAACTCGTATATTTGTGATTTTATTCGGTTTTTTGTTGAGAGCACATCTATTTATGATCGATTGGCCGCAGCATCGTACTACGTATTATAGGGAAATTTAGTTTTTTAGCAGAACAGTTCGTATGTGTCATAAACTTCCTACAGAGGTCTGCCCTGTCAGTTTCAATATGGAAAAATTCAAATCGAATGTCCACAAACACTTTTCTTCTTCCCATAACCTTTTTTCCTACTTCTGGTACTTTGCACTGTATAAGTAGGGGATGATCCTGAGTACTGGTCAGAGCGAAAAAAAAAAAATAAAATATGTTTTTTATAAAAAAAGTAAAATATTTTTTTATAAAAAAAAATAAAATAAAATATTTTTTTTTATAACTCTTTCAAATATAATACTAATAATTCTGATTAATAATACCTAAAATAATTTTTTTTGCCAAAGGTGATTATATAGTATGTGATACTCAATGGGAACGGATTGCAATTCATAGTAAAGGAGTAAATCTAATAAAATACTTAATACTTGCAAAATAATTTTACAACTATTTAACAACTCTAAGCTCGTATGCAGATAGTAAACTATTTAATAAGCTAAAGAATGAACATATGCATTATACGATATGTGATATCAAAATGAGGTTTTTCAAATCGTTATCGCCTGTCTATGTTTCTATAAATGTGACATACATTTAATTAAATCTCTAGTGTTTGTAACGAGAGCATTATTTATTTATATTAACTGATCACGTGTATTTTAACTGAATCTTGTATTTTTCCGCTGTTTTATTATTTATTTATTTTACTAAAATCATCACAATCGCTAAGCGCTTTGTTATAAAAATAAAATTTACAAAATAAAATCACAAATCAAAAGTTAAAACAAAATTGTGAGTGCCATTTATTTAGGAACTGAAATTGCTTCTTGAACAGACTGCAAATAATTAAACAAAGAAAACAAAAACAAATGGTTGTAAAATTTGTTAAAAAAAAAAAAAGAAAACAATAGCTTTAAAACATTTGATTATGATATTTTATTTAAAAATAAATTAATTATTTTTTAGTACACACACATATATACATATATAATCATACATACATTTGAATGTAGTACAAGTATATTTAACTTGCTCTATGATACCAAGTTCTTAATAGTAAATTGTTATACAAATTTTTTTACACACTCTGTCTGCATTTATTAAATGTCTTATTATGACATAAATTTAGTCAGCCTTAAGAATATAATACATACATACATACATGTATTTATATATATAAATATATTTTCTTGATTTGTTATCATAAGTACATTTCCACACGAGACATGAGACGTTCACATGTTTCAAAACAAAAACAAATGATAAGAATTTGAGTATTTCTCTGTTTAAAAAAGTACAGGCACGAGATCATGGAAGTCACTTTTGAAATTATATTAAGGCTGTTGGTTGATTAAACAAAAAAAAAAAAAACAAAAAAAAAACAAACATTGGAAAATTTTTTAGATGATAAGAGCAATAGGAACGATTTAAACTATTTCGAATGGTTATTGAAACCGGAATTGAAAACTTTTGCAATTTACGCGTAATTGTAGAGATTAATAAATGGCAAATATGAATTAAAGCTAAATTAAAAAAAAAAATTAAAATTAATTGAAAAATAAAATTTTGTGATAGACTTTATTTGACCCATATGTTAATGGATCCAATTAACGTTTTGGTTTTGTTTTTGAGAAAACAATTTTTTTTTCAGAGCCCACAGAAAAATATATAATTTTTATCAAAATTAAATAAAACTTAAATTAATTAAATTTTTTCTATAGGCATTATTTATTTTTGACGCCTGAAATTGACAAAACGTTGTGAAATATTTACTAAAGGCAGATTCACCATTTTGTTTCAAATAAAATTATAATCGCAACAACTTTTCTGTATCAAATTTGACGTTTCTCTTAGCAAGACAGAGAAATGTTTCTTAATAAAAACTGTTTTCTTAAATATAATTATTTTTAGCAACAATAAAAATATAATCAAAATAGCAAATGAAGAATTGATCAATTGTGCTTCAAAGAAAAAATAAGCTGGGCCAAACTGGAGTTCAATCATTCAAAATAAATTTTAGTAACAAGGCCGTATGATTTAATTTAATAAAGTTATGGACACACACCAAGGAAAATAGCAAAATGTATCCTAGCAAAAAAAGGACGAAAACAATACATTCTTGCAACCATGGAAATCTATAAAACAAAAAATCTAATAGTCACATTATAAACGACCTTAGACAAAATTTTCACATCGCTAAACTACTTGTACACTCGAACAAACTAAAAACACCCTCAGACGGACACACCAACCTAGATAATAATAAAAGAGGGAAATATTGAATAATAGCACCGCAAAAAAGCCAGGTGGTGGGCATTCTACCTACGATAGAAACGACCTTTACAACAGAGCTAACTAACCCGAACACTGACTCACCAGTACAAATTAGAACACAGCTTGAGAGTGATGTCTTCACACCGAAATCGCTCGCCATTGATAGCGAACAAACAGCCAGAAAAGACGAAACAGCATTAAAATAAACCGAAATTCTAAAAAGAGCTTCCAAGATAAAGATTCAACTTTAAAACTTAAACATCATCTATGGTATCGAGTTGCATATGTATATCACCTTGATTGAATATCTTGCTTATATACTCATGATTGAAGATTAGTTCACTTTAAAGCTTTTAATCGAAATTAAGCTAAAGGCTAAACGAAATTTTTACTCCTCTTAACGTTCTTCCCGGCTGTTTGTTCACAAATGGCGAGCGATTTCGATGTAAATACATTATCCGCAGGCAAATTTCTATCATATACTGGTGAGTCAATATTTGTGGTCCAGGTATTTATCCCATAATCGTCGTCTCTATCTACGTAATCTTAATTTCAGCCATCTGGCGTTTTATGTGGGGGTTAATTTCAAACTACTGGTGAAAACTGTACTATCTAGAACTTGACTTGATATTAATGATGTCATGGCGTCGCAAGCGTTTGCCAATTATACCAAACACACAGCCAGTAACGACGGTTTTCATTGAAAGGTTTCATTTACTTGCGAACAAATCCAAACATTTTAAATCGTTTATTTATATATCGGGTTTTTCAACAAGAAGTTTGTTTTTCTATAGTTTTTTGATGTATTCGTAGTACAATGTTACAATGAATTCAATTTTCCACATAAAACACACTAAAATAATCAAAATCCACTATGAAAATGATGGTTCTCTTTAAGTTACATTTCGTAAAACTCGTGATATTTTCGGACAAAATAATCGTCCTTCTGAGACCGCTATTATGAATTTCGTCGTTAAATTTAAGTCAACAGGCTCGATACAACACCAACGCGTTTTCGACCGGGCCGTTTAACTGAAAATAAGTCAGCTGTAAGCCATAGTGTTGAAGCACATCCAAATTTGTCAATTCTTCGTCGTTCTCAACACTTGGAGTTATCCAAAACCACCACATGGCGAAATTTGTGCAAGGAGTTGACTTTGAAATCTTACAAAGTTCAACTAGTTTAGGAATTGAAGCTGTAGATTCGCTCAATTCATTCAGGAACAACCAGTTGGATATGTCAATAGTTAGGGTATGTCAGCAAGCAAAATTGCTGTATTCTGGTTTCTGAAAATTCCAGAATGATTGTTCAGGAGCCTTTGCATGCTCAACTTGTCACTTTATGGTGCGCTATGTTTTCTGAAAGCGTGATTGGGCCGTTTTTTTTCCCAAGATGAGTCTGGAAATGCGATCAGTAGAGAACGCAATCGCGAGATACTAACAACTCAATTTTGTTACTGACGACGTAGATATTACTGGCATGTGGTTTTAACAGGATGATGCCACATGTCATGCAATGAATGAAACGAAAAATTTATTTTAAACCAAAATTCCCGATAGCATAATTTCACGACAATCAGCAGTTAAGTAGCCAGCCGAATCGTGTGATTTAACATCACTGGATTATTTTTTGTGGGGCTATATAAAGAACAAAGTCTTTACGGAGCCAATAGGACTGCCATTTTGCCAAAAAGTGATTAAAAACTTTTATGAAAGAATCGACATCTGCCAGCGTGGTTGAGGTGGACATTTGCCAGATATCATTTCTCATTCATAATTACCAAGCTTTTCTCTTCGTATACAATAAAAATTTGAATCATCTTATTCAAAATTTTATGTTTTATTTTGTTTTAGAAAACAAACTCCTTGTTGAAAAACTCCTTCGATAATACATAAATTAATAACTTTGAAGTATAACTTCAGTTTAATCAAAATTCTTTATTTTATTTATCATTTCAGTTGGTCATTGCCATCCGAAAGTTGTTAGAGCTGGGTGCCTCCAAATGGCTACAATTTCAACGAACAATCGTTTTTTACATGATGAATTAGTGCAGTGTGCCAAGACACTGACTAGCAAGATGCCAGCCCCCTTGACAGTTTGCTTTTTTGTTAATTCGGGTTCGGAGGCCAACGATTTGGCTTTAAGATTAGCGCGCAATTATACAAAACGTCAGGATATTATTACATTGGACCAGTAAGTATCTTAATGCTAAAGAAAATATAAACAAGGGTTTAATTAGAATAAAGACTTCTTTTGTCAGTGTCGCCAAGTTCAATTCGGAGGAGAAGTAATGCATTTTAAAAGTTTTTATAACCTCAAAAAGTGTTGTTTAATAATGAACTTTACATTAAATTGCAAGGCGATATCATACTATTATAGCAATATTGAATTCAATAGTTTGCTTTTGGCTCAAAAGAAGTTAAATTTTGTTTTATATTTATATGCAGTTTGAGGTTTAGTGGAAAGACGCAATTAAGTGAATTTACGATTTCTATCTACTGTAATTGAAGTTGTAACAATTGAAAATTTTGTTTATTGCCAAAAACTTCACAACAATACTATGAAAAATTAAAAAAAATATTTAATTTCTTTTAACAGATTGTCTTATAGTATTATTACAAATACACACGTTTTCTTCTACATTCTTTAAAATTTAAGTAAAAGGGTATACAAGTTAATAATGTCGATTTTTTTTGCTTGAAAAATGCATTTGTTATAAAAACAAAAGGAGTTCATATATTTATTATTCAAAATATTGTCCATCGTTAGCTGCTACTTATTTACATCTTTCTGGTACCATATAATAGAACTGCTCCAGTTTAAAGGTAGAGAAAAAATACCCTGTTGTGAAGTAAAGTGTATTCCAGTAAAGGCATTCTGAAGCGTTCGAAACAAATGGTAGTCAGAAGGAACAAGATTTGAGTTGTAAAACGGTTGAGCCAAGACGTCCCATTCACTGTTTTTGACCAGTCTTGGAACATGCGGCTGAGCGTTGTCAGGATGTGAGATTATGGCTTCGTGTCTGGTCAAATATTCTAGTAGTTTTTTTTTTTTTGATTGATCTCATTAAATGAAGCAACTGTTTTCGATACAGGTCGTCTGTGATCATCTAATCCGATTACAACAGCTTATAATACCAAAAACTCTTCTGATCCCACCAAATACTGAGCATTACCGTAGCGTGATTAATATTCTGCTTCGGCGTTGATTTAGCTGGGCTTTGTGTACAGTTTGGGGTTATCGTAATGTTGCAGTTGTTATCACCAGTAACAATATGATGCAAAAGTTTCTTTTTGTAGCGTTCATCATTTCCCACATGCAAAATTGCCTTTAAACGTCTCTCGGTTTCAATTCATATGGAACCGAATTTCCTTGCTTTTGAATAAATCCCAAAGCTTTTAAACATAGGAAAATGGCTTGTTTTGTGACTTCAATGATAATGCAAGTTCTTATTGCGTTTAACAGCAATCTTAGTCGAGTAATGCTTCCAATTCTTGATCCTCAAACTTTTCTGGCTGATCAGGCCCCTTCTTCTCTTCATCACTTTCGAATCGCGCAAATCATCGTTCACTAGTTTTTTTAACTTCGGTTATGTTGACTATTTGACATTATTATACCGATTTAAAAATGCGTATTTACATTTCGGCATCCATCGTATACTGAATTATAATGACAGATGTTTATCCTCCAAAATACCACATTTGTTATTATTAACACAAACCATATGAGATAGATAGTAAAAATAAAGTTTTTATTTTTTATTAGTAATACAAAAAGTTTTAAAGCACGAAGAGGAAAATAGTACAGATCGAATTCGCCCGAGCAATTATATATACTTAGCTTTCAATTCGCCTTGATAAACTGAAATTTTAAAACAGGTGCAGCCAAAGCTTTTAAAAAATATAATAATTTTTGGCATTTTCAAATCAAAACAAATTTAACTGCAGCGTTATAAGTTACACTTGCTATACATTTGCCTGAAATTCCCTGAAATTTGGCCCAAAGTATACACATACATATACATATATACTGTGCAAAGCAAAATTACTTAAATTATGTTCTTGTAATAAATAGATTATTTAGTCACTGAAACTAGAAAATATTATTTGAAATTTATTTCACTTATCAAAATCATAATCGTAACGAGATAAATTCTTATTGTTTATTTTCACTTTTGATGTTTTCAGTGCCTATCATGGTCATTTAACATCGGTGATGGAAATTTCGCCTTACAAATTCAATCAACCCGGTGGTGATCCCAAGCCTGACTATGTTCATGTTGCTCCCTGCCCTGATATTTATAATGGTGTTTATAAAGATAAAGATTATCCGAATAAGGATATGACGGCAATTTATACAAATCCAATTAAAGATATATGCGAAAATTTAAAAGCTCAAGGTAAAGGTGTGGCCGGTTTTATAGCTGAGTCACTACAAAGTTGCGGTGGTCAAATAATTCCACCAGATGATTATTTCAAGGTTGCTTACAAAGCTGTACATGATGCCGGCGGTCTTTGCATTGCTGATGAGGTACAAGTTGGTTTTGGTCGAGTCGGTTCGCATTATTGGGCTTTCGAGACTCAAGGTGTAGTTCCTGACATTGTTACCGTTGCTAAGCCTATGGGTAATGGACATCCAGTTGGTGCTGTGGTAACAACACCTGAAATTGCTGAAGCTTTCTATAATACTGGTGTTGCCTATTTCAATACTTATGGTGGCAATCCTGTATCATGTGCCATTGCTAATGCTGTTATGCGTGTTATTGATGAGGAGAACCTTCAAGGGAATGCACGTAAAACTGGCAAATACCTGCTGGAACAATGTAATGAGCTAAAATATGATTTTGATATTGTGGGCGATGTACGCGGTCTGGGTTTATTTGTTGGCATTGAGCTGGTCAAAAATCGTGAAAGCCGTGAGCCTGATACAAAAGTAGCTCATTGGGTTGTCAATCGCATGAAACAAATACACAAGATCTTAGTATCGTCGGATGGACCTAATGACAATGTCATTAAACTAAAACCTCCCATGGTATTTAATCGCGAAAATGCTGATGAATTCTTAATTGCATTCCGTGAATGCCTATCGTTGGTAACGAAAGAAAGAAAAGGCCAAGATTTGCCAGCCGTCAACACAACTTCAACAATCGCCAATAGTAGTAATGGAGACAATGCCAAAACGTTGGCGAGTAAAAATCAAATCTTTGAACGTCATGAACGTTTAATAAAATCTGCTTAGGAAAAGTTTTCTTTTTAAACGTTTTTAATTGTACAATTGAAGATTTTTCTAATCATATCAAGTTATATTTTAAGTTATTAAAGTTATGCCATACATTTTTGTGTAGCATCTATTTGTTGTATGTATAGAATTTATTTTTTAATAATTTTTTTATTTAGTTCTAGCATCTAGAATTATGTTGTAAACATTTTAAGCTGTTTATTGAATGCAATTTTTTGAATAATTAATAACACTTTTAATGCATTTGTTGTTGTTATTGTTACAATATGGTTAAACAAATATATGTATATTTAAAAATAAACAACATTTAGTACAGTTTTTCATATAAGAAAAGCGAATCGATTAAATGTTTTATAATTATATTCTTTTAAATAAGAATTTGTAGGCTTTTCCGTTAAGTTTACTTACGTAAAAATCTACTCGAAATTAAGAGCCTATTTAATTAAATTCGAATTTAGGCGTTTCTTTCGTATATACACAATATTTCGTGTCTTCTTAGGAAAAGTTGGATGAATATTTCAGACTTAACGTGTTTAACAAAAAACTGATTTTTAGTACAGTTTATTTTACGGCGGCATACCACAAACTACCCAAAAATAAACCAAAGTAAACTTACTTTTTATGATAAAGGATTTTAATATAAATCTGCAATTCCATTATGATTAACTTTTGATCAAGACATGGTATTCATGACACTAATATCTGATTAAAGCATGGCATTCTGTACAACATTTTGAGCGGAATATGCTGTAAAATCCTTCATTAAGAAAAAGCTTCCAATAAATAATAAAAAGTGTTTCTACAGAGTACAACTCGGTTCATTTTGTGAAGGGTTGTGCATTATGTTTATAAACAGTGAAATGTTTCTGGCAACAATTTAAAAAAAAATATGAGTTGCAATAATATCGTGCATAATTGTCAAAACAAGCAAATAGTGTTGCATACTTAAAGGCAATCAAAATGAAAGGATTTTGAAGTATCGTAATGTTGGCACCACTAGCTAATTGTTAGATTTTTCAAGTGAAATAAATAAAATTGCAGTTCATATTATTTCGCAATTGGCATAATTTGTTGCCAGAAAAAATTTAGCTCCTTATGAACCTGATATATTTTAACTTTACACAAAATAAACCGAGTACTAGTTCAGCAACATTATTTGTTAATTCTTTTGTTTGGTTATTATATACGTATATGGGCTTGTAAGAGTATTTCGCACGAATTACTAAAAAGACACCGTGCTTTATTCGAAAAGTGTTCAGCAGATAAAATATTGTGTTCCAGTAAGTTGTAGCTGCTTTTATCTTTTCCATTTTGGGGTTTTATTTCTTCTAATCGGCTAAATAGTTATAATAAAATACACTAACATTATGTCTTCGTAAGTGACGTAGAGAAAATCTAAAAGGTAATTTTTATTTAACACGATTAATTCTCCAAAAACAGCACACAAATTTTTTGAAGGATATTTTGTTTGCAGTTTTATTTTTTAGTAATGATTAACAAAAAAATTTGAAAATAGCACATGATTCAATTTAAAAATATTACAAATATTGTTGTCGTTCACCCTACCATTGTATAGGATAAATTTAATTTTAATTTCACTTAAAGAAAACTAAACTTCTACTACTGCTTCCCATGAATGACCCTTTCCTCCAACAATCCAACGTTTTTCATAAGAATTTTTATCGGCTCAATATATTGTTCATTGTTCTTTATTCAGTAAAATGCTTGTTCTTTATTAATAAAAATGATTAATGACTATTCGAAGTACCGAATAAGTTCTAAGTAAACAATAGCTAAATAAATCTTTTTTACATTTCAATTAAAACAAAATATTTCATATTGATTTCATTTAGCAATTTTCATTAATTGCAACTTACTTCGTTAAAAATGATATTAACAAAACATATGTGCGTTCGACTTAATTATTATAGTTTTTTCGAAGCATTTTGTAAAAGTTGAAATAAAATTTTAAATAAATTAGAGGGTGTTTTTGTTGCAGTGGTAGTAGGGCAACTAATTATAAAAATGTTGAACAGCTTTAAAATAATTAAAAATTAAAGTTTTGCAAAATAATTCGTTATAATATTTTTTTGCATTTTAATAAATTTAACAAAACAAAAACTAGATACTTCACGCTTTAAAACAATAGACAATAAAATAAGAACTCGATAAAACCTTAAAATTATGATGAAACTGAAAGTTGGCCAGTTTAAAGACTTCGGTTGTTTATGCATTAATTAATTTTTTGGTTGCGTATCCTTTTTGATTTTCTACAGTTTTTAATCATTTTCGAATAGATTCGACTAATTTTTTTTTGCACACATCAGGCGTTATTCGGCTCCAATCCTTCTGTAATGCTGCCTTAAGTTGGTTTTTATCATTGTTTAATCTGTTTTGCATAGGACGTCAGAGTTGGTCCCATAAGTGCTCATTTACGTTTATATCTGGGCTTTGTGCAGGTGTTTTGATGACCTTGGAGCAGTTGTAAAGCAATCAGTTGGTTACTATCAGTGTGCTTAGGCTCGTTGTCTTGATAACACTTAAAATAGCGCGGCCCTTTACGGTAATTTAATTTAAAATCGTAATATACGAGTTGTTATAGATGGGATGTCATCAGACTAGTTCAAGATTACCGCAAGGCTCCGTTTTTCTCCTACCCCATTTCTTATTTATCTAAATGACCTTCTTTGTCAAACTTTTAACCCTATATTCTCTTTCACAGATGACAGCACCATTTGTCATTCGTATTCATTTGTTAATATACCGAACCATTTAAAGGGGAGTTCTAAAAGGCGGAACATGAATGATACGTTCAATCATGATCTGGCAACAATCTCGGAATGGAGTTGTTTGAATAGAGTCGATTTTAATGTCCGTAAGCCACACTGTTGCATGTTTACGCATATATCTGTGTTCGGAAATGGTGCTGCGTCTGTACTATATGTGATACAGGTATTACGGAATCGAACGCTCTTGATGTTCTTGTTATTAAAATTGAGTGCGATGTTCGATGGACTAAACATATTTTATAAGTTTCTAAAGAAGCTTTCAAGTGCCTCGGTTTTCTAAAACCGTGTAAGAGATACTTTACTCCATCCGATCTTCGTACTATTTATACCACCTATATCCGTCCAAAAATGGAATACAGCTCTTATGTATGGACCGGCGCCCCAAAGTCTATTTTGGAGAGGAGAGTGTCAAGAGGTTCATTGGGGACAATATGGTATCCAACTCATTTAATTCTCTAGAGCATCGATGGAGTGTGGAACGTATTTCACTGTTTTATCGTAACTACAGTGGTAAGAGCTCTAATGAAATTAGGGAATTTGGTTCCGTTACTCACACGTTTTCGCATTTAACTCGATTTTCGTTGAGAGCTAATCCGTTTGTGGTTGATTTTCCCGTGAATCCCACTACGCATTACAGAGAAAATTAAAGAGTTCCTTTAAATTCACACACAAATGACAGTGAATTTATAAAATAGACATAATGCGGTGATCTTGTTTAGTTTATAAATTCACCACCATTTGTAGTGTCTATACTTTAAATAAAAGAGTTGGACGCATATGCAAAGGGTAGTGTAATGTGTATCAGACACTGTGTCTATTACGGTTGAAAAGGTCAGTCACTCCTACTCCCATTGACGTTGTAGTTTTAAAACGACAATTTGGCATCACGTCGGCGTTATCAATAACCGTCGTAAACAAATCGGTATTATCAATTTTGAAACAAAGATAGTAACGACAATGAAAAATCCGTATTCTATCGTCAGCATTGTAAACAACGAAATTCAAACGACTACAAAAAACTTTAAAAAAATTAAAATGTAAAACCTCTTGCAATTTGAAAAACAAATTGACCTAAAAGGAAGCGTAATGGGATTCGCCGACCACGAGCATATTAGATGGCTACTAATCAAGGAAGATGGATTCCCTAGTGCAGTATTAGAAAGCGTTCAAAATGTAGATTTAACTACTACTTCCTTCGCAGTAAACGCAAACGATGATATACCCACCGTTTCAACTCCGGTCAAATATTAAATCCTCTGAAAAGAAAAGAAATTATTAAGGGGTAAACCGAAGTCCAACAGACGCAATGTAGCCATTTGAAATCTATTAACAAATGTTTGAGAGACGTTTCTTATTATCAGAAAAAGAGGTTGGCACTGGAAGAGGACACCTTAAAATATATAAAAGAAAAACACGCAAGCGAAGAAGAACTTCTAGATCTTGATGCTGCAATAAAAAAGACAAAACAGGAATTATTGAAATGCGGTTTTATTGAGTCTGAATGTGTTCACAAAACCAGTCGTAGCATCTTCCATTGTATATTTATATCCATTATTTCATCATCATATCTTGAGCTTGAAAAATAAAATTTTGTCAAAATTCTCAAAAAAAATAACAATCTTTTCCGAAATTTACAAAAATGTCATAAATAATAACGTAAAACATTGCAGTGCTACCAGACTTTATTGATTTTGCTTTTTGTTCTCGAATACGTTTCAATATATTTCAATAATACGAATTTAGAAACGAAACGACGATAAAAACGACATAGAAACGACTATTAAAATTAAAACGCCAACGGGAATAGGGCTGAGTATTACATTCTCAGATGCCTTCCTATAACGGCTTAGGACACAAAGGCAAAAAGTAAAAATTGCATCTCTATGGTAACACGTTTTATCACTTAACCCTATTTTTTTATTTGCTGTTTAAGAGACCTGAATACACCGTCCAAGAAAATTATAAGTGATTAGTTATCACAGTTCCAGAAATACAGACAGAATTACGAAAAGCATTAAAAAGTTAATATTTTTATTTTTATTAATTCTATCAACAGTTATAAATTAGGGTGGTAATTTGTGGAAATGAGGTAGAACGTTTCTTTGTTGCCTTAAAACGAATAAAATTTTACGTAAAAAATTTATCCTAACAGTTCTATTTAACCGTTCTATAAGTAATTTATTTATTTATTAATTTTCATTTTTCAATAATTTACAAGTATTTTCTTAAAAAACGAAAAACAACAAATATTTTTTAAGAAATTAAAATTATATTTATTTTAACATATCCATACATATAGGTTTATATATATTTACATACTTCCACTACACTACACTTAATAATTTTTACATCTTTTACATTTAACAAAATAAATAAGAATAATAATTTAGAAATATATTGAAACATTAAAAAAATATTAAAATGAAATGAAAATAAATGGAATAAACAAACTATCTAGGGTACAAGCCGGGCTCTCGCATCATCGTCATAATCTCCAATTGTTCCGGTGATATCGTGGTCGCCTTCTTCCAGAAACAAATTTTGTTTAAAATTTGGCTGTCGTCGTTGTTGCTGTTCATTCGGCTTTTAGGGTGATTATATCGAGATCGAAATAATAATTTGAATAAGAATAAGTAGTGAGGAAATAATTAAACCCACCTTAGCTGTTTCCAGCAAAATTTCCGATCCATGCGTGGACGCTGAGCCGTGGAATAATCGCTGAATCGCAGAGCCCATGTGTAATTTTTCCCTTTCGACTTCAAATGACGCAGCTGTCGAGCCTGATGAGCTGCCAGTTGGGGTTGCGGTGAGTCCACTGTGCAGCGTTCCTGTTTCTTTGCCATGTTGTGATGTGAACGATGCCAAAGGGTTCTGGAAATGCAGGTTACGAATGAAATCACGTTGTCCCCGCTTTTTGCGAAGGTAAAAAATATACCCCAGGCCGCAAAGAACAAGAAATATGAAGATAAGTAGTGACCAAACTGCGGCTTTTATGTGTGATGATTCCTCGTTTTCATTTAAGGGAGTGTTCCGATGGATCAACAATGCAGAAGAAGTAATTTCATTTGTTGCATCGCAGTATTTATTCTCACTAACAATAGAATCGCCACACATGCATTCGTAGCTAAATTCGCCTTGCACACACATACCTCGACATTTCGCCATACTGCAGGGATTAGGATTCATGGGTTGGCGCGAGGCGCCATCTATGAGTATATCTTTGGCATTGAGTATATTCAAATTGAAGGTTGTGCATTTCTTTGTGCCATAGAGGTTACAGCGAATAGCCTCTTTGGCTCCTGAGTTAAGAATAAATACTTGATTTTCGTACCAAGTCAAGCCAGAAGGATACATTATTATATTTCCTCGTTGTAGAATAGTAATGGGAAACTTTTTCGATCCTGAACGATAAATTAGCCCTTGTAAAGTTTTCTGATGCATATCAGTATAGTAGAGCACTTTCTTGTAAGGATCACAGGCTAAGGTAGTGATAAAGCTGGTTTCTTTGGTTAGAAGGATCTCTCGCTTACTGCCATCTAAGCTTGCTGTAACTATTCGTGATCTGTGAGTTCCATATCTTTGAGTTTGTACAACCACAAAAAACAAACGTTTATTGTAAGCATCTACAGTCAGGGTTTCAATTACTTCATGAAGATTTACTTTCAAAATTGCACCGCACATTTTAGCTGAAAAACAACATACTTGGATCTCGTGCACCTGGGAGCGGCTGATAACATAAACGTTGTCTGTACACAAAATAAAATGCTTAAAATCTCTAAAGCTTATATATGTTAAGAGTTATTACAACTTACCTGTTATCCAGTCTACGGCTAATTTTCCCGGCATGGGCAACTCTAAAGCAGACTTTATTTCTGCCGTATCCGCATCTATTTTGTAGAGAATGTTTTCGTTTTCCAAAGTAAAGTAAGCTTGTCGTGTTCTGACATTTAAATCAAAACTATTTATCTTTGAATCGTTGGCTTTCCAAGCAACTCTCAGTATAACTGGCTGTTCAGTCATGCTGCGCACCTCATCATAAGTACTGAACAATAAAGATTTTTGACTTTCAATCGATTTGCATGTGGTCTTATCAGTACGTAGCATAAAATCAGGATAACAAGAACATCTGTAAGAGCCATGAGTGTTTTCACATATTTGAGCACAAGGATCTAATTCCTCACATTCGTCGATATCAAAACAAGATCGATGATCTGAATCTAGTTTATAGCCACTAAAGCAAGAACAAACAGCACCAGATGGTGTAGCCTTACACTTGTTATCACAAGGTAGTTTACCGCTAGCTGGCTTACAGGCAGTTTTGCATAATGGTCCTTCATCAGCACCCGTATCACAATCCTCAATGCCATCGCATACGCGACTTTCATCAATACACTCACCATCTCGGCAATCCCACATTTTAGGCCCGCAAGGTTTTTCTTGTTTTTGTATATCCGCTGAAGCATTCCATGCACCGTGCCTGCTGCAATTCTCTTCATCTGAACCGTCGACACAATCTTTCTCATTATCACAGCGGAATTCATTGCGTATGCATTCTTTACTCGTTTTACAATGAAACTCAAATAGTTTGCATTCGTTGTCACAGTCAATCTCATCTTCACCATGCGGGCATTCGGTTGTACCATTACATTTTGCAGATAGATCAAGACACACATTTGGATTACTTTGACACTGATACATGGGATTCAGTGTATCACCACAGGACATTTTTTGTTTCTTCCCCGTCAATAGATCGCAATTTAATTCATCTGATAAATCACCACAATCATTGTTGCCATCACATATTAGAAGTTTGTCAATACATTGACCTAAAAGGCATCTGTGCATATCGCTTGGACATTCCCTAGTTGCTTAATTTTCGGATAAGCTTGTTTTTCATAAGAAGTTATTGGGATATATAAACAAAATACTAACCACATTTATCATGTTCATCTGAGGCATCGGAACAATCGATTTTACCATCACATTCCCAGCTTTTAGCAATGCAAGTGCCACTATTACACTGGAACATATCCTTCCTGCATATTAAACGCAAGCCAGCATGATGACCTGACGTGTCTTTACAATTTTCTTCATCCGAATTATCACCACAGTCATTTACGCCATCACACATGACACTAAAGTCTACACATTTACCATTATCACAGACATGTTGATGTCGATGACAATTTTTCGTTTTATCTATTTACAAAATAATTACAAAATTCCTTATTCAAGAGTAATTCTTGGAATCCTAAATACTAGAACTTACCGAAATGCTCACAATGATCTTCATCGGAGCCATCGTGACATTGTTTCTTACCATCACAACGTTTGTCAGCTTCCAAACATTCCTCTGCATTATGACACATAAATTTACCAACGGGACACATAACTTTAAGTTTCTGATTCTTTTCTAAGCCGCAGTCTTCTTCATCTGAATTATCCGAACAGTCCTTGCGATTGTTACATCTGCGTGACATAGTTAAACACTCTCCGGAGCGACAACGAAATTCACAATCTAAATTCTCAATACAAGAGCGATTTGTAACATCCTTAAAAACCAACCCAGCCGGGCAAAGACAAGCTGAAGCTAATTTCCCTAAAGTTACACATACATGGGAACAGCCACCATTCCAGTGCTGGCAGGGATGAAAGGCAGTTTGGATAGGTGTACTGGCAGTCAAGGGTATATGACTGGGTAAAATATGTCTTGAGTAAAGCTCACGATTTACCTCAATATCGAAACGTTTTAAGGGACCCATATTGCTCTTGTGAGTCCAATGAATCGTATTTGAACCAAGGTCTGACCAAAACAGATCTTCATCCACTATCGCTATAGAATAGGGCCTTTTCAAGCGATTACGAAATATATACGCATGCAAATTGTGGTAATCGGAAAATGAAATGCGACCTAAATCACTATCAGCCCAGTATAAGGTGCTGGTCTCAGAATCACTTGCAAATTTGATATTATCATCACCCAATTCGTCTTCAAAGACATGGGAGTGTTCTCCCATACCACTTAACGACTTCTGATCTATATGAACATGTCGTCGAGATTTCAATGCAATAAACATTATGCTAAAACGAAAATATGTTCTCAAAAGTAAATTTTAGGAGTAAATGAATACTTACCCATCTTCTGGTATTAAGGCCAAACCGATGGGGGCATCTAGGCCCGAGAAGAAAGATACTATAGATCTGTGTTGGGTTTGAAGGGATAATACCTCAACCACATGACGCTCAAAATCAGTCCAGTATAAAGTATACGACAAATGATCTAACGTTTATAAACCGTAAAATCGTAATTTGTATAGAGTCTCATGAGCTTAGGAACACTTACCAAAAGCTAAAGCAGTTATATTTCCCAAATTTTCTTTAACTAAAGTCCTGACATTACTAGTCTGTATGTCTACTTCACAAATAACTCTTTGATAATTGTCGGCTACAAAAACTGAATTGTTGACACTGTTATAGGCAAGTTCATGTATAAAAATGTCCAACTTATGAGTTGTTTTTATTGTATGACGTCCAAATGTGGTATGCTCCATTTCCAGTAGATTGCCACGTACTCCCAAAAAGAGTCGCTGCTTTTTGTGAGTTTTCAAACAACGCAATTGATCTGGCCCCAGCTGCATGCCATCAGGACAAGCACATGAAAACCTATTTTTTTCAGATAGTAGACACAAATGAGAACAACGAGATCTCTCACAAGCATGAGAGATCTTTTTTTGCTTCGAGGAATGATAAATATGTACAGCATATATAGTACGATCTTTAGTAATAATTTTATGATCTTTTCCAGTGAACTTGTTGCAGGTATGTATACTTTTTGTACTCCAATCGGACCAATAAATCTGATCTTCGAATATGGCTAAGCCGTAAGGATGTTTAAGAATTTCTTCCAACACCATTCTACGATCTGTTCCATCAGTACGCACACTTTCAATGGTAGCAATTTTGGCATCAACCCAATAGATACGATCATTGTACATGTCCAATGCAATGCCATTGGGCCAATGAATTTTCTCAGTTACCAAACGCCTCGAATTACTACCATCCATAGAAGCGCGAGCAATCATTGGATTTATACCCCAATCAGTCCAAAAAATTTGCGATCGCTTTGGCCATAAAGTTACACCACGAGGCTGATGGACATCATCGGTAACTAAAACTGTACAGAAGTGACCATCGTTGGAGCAAACTGCTATATGATGCATAACATTATCCGAAAAGTAAATGTTGCCTAACCAAAAATCAAATAAAAACTAAAATAAAAAATTTAAATAAATTTATTATCTATTTATAAACACTTACCAGTAAGCCAGTCTACTGCCAAATCTTCAGGAGCATCTAAACCAGATGTTAGTAAAATTTCCTGTTGTGAACCATCCGGATTTGCCTTAACAATACTTTCACCTTCATTTTGAATGTTTGTCCAATAGATATGTTCCCCATTATAGGACACCCCAATTACCTTTGTTAGATTTTTTGCTACTGTGTACACTCTTTTAGATCTCAAATTAACACCCATTACAGCAACTTGAGTTGTGTATAGAAGTAAAGCCTCCTCCCCATTAGCCTCACAAGTTCGATTATCCTCTTTGAGCACATAACCTTCATCACAACTACATCTGTAGTTTCCAGGAACATTAATACAATACTGACTACATACACCATACTGTTCTAAACATTCATTTATGTCTATACAAACATCATCGATGATTGAATGTCTAAAACCTTTTGGACAAATACATTGCGGACCCAATTGTGGCATCATTTGACATTTTGAACCATGAGGGCAAGTCTTATTCTTACAATTATTAGAAGATGTGCAATGGTAGGATTCATCTTTACCATCCGGGCAATCTGATTTATCATCACAGACTTTATCGAGTGTTAGACATGTTATGTTATTGCTGCATAAAAATTTTCCCATGTCGGGGGTACAAACATCAGCTTAAAATAAGAAAAACAAATACAGATTTGATTTGCGGTTGCCCATTATCAAAACTACAAAGAAATTAACTATTTACAACACTTTAATTTTTTAATTATTATTAAATGTCAACAATAAAATACTTTTTCAGCATCAACTATATGAGAATTCTAACTAGCTGTTATCTTTTAATTCCTTGAATAGAACATTTTTAAAAACGTGATGCCACATTGATATATCCCTCAGCTGGGAAAAGCAAATCTAAGGTTAATTAGTATTGACTACTGTGATCTAAATAACAAAAATCACAAGCTTTCTTTTTAGTTGCTGGATGGTTTGGTCGTTTGGATAACTTTTATACCTCGGCTTTTTAATTTAAACACAAAGATTTAAATAATTTTGTAAAAGGTTATTGTGACTTTTTTCAATATCAAATTAGTTTTGTTAGAAATAAGATCAGGTGTTTAAGTTTAAAGTGAAACATTAAATAGATGGTCTTTTCTCGGTTGATGTGCCTCTTGCGTTAAATACCCGAAGAAGAAGATTATTGCAATTTAATAATATTGTAAAGGAAATGCCAATAAAGTTTTAATAAAAAGTTATTTAATGTTGAGGCGAAAGAATATTCTTAACAACAAACAATTTGCATTTAACTTGCACAGTGCAATTAAAAGAATTTGCTTTTTTAGGTTATGTACATGTATGCATATGTATATAGTGTGCTTTTTTTAAGTAAGTTTAACTGTAATATTTTCTGTCTGAAGCTTGAGTGATGCTACCAAATTAGTTGGATCTACTTTGAATTTCGCCCAAATTATAGAAACAAAATTGTATTCAGCGATGAAGCACATTTTTCGCTTAACGGGGTTTGTTAATTAACAGAATTATTAAGTTCAACTTCAAGAATTAAAGTCGGACGAGCTTTGTTTGCATCGAAGGTTTGTGAATTGATTGTTTGAAAAACAACAGTCATCTTTAGTTCATTTTCAATTAGGCTATGGTTAGCTTATGTATATAAAATTGTCATATATGGGGGTCACAAAATCTATAAATAGTCCTCGAAAATCCGTATCGCAAAAAACCGTTGCATCCAAAGAAAGTGACCATATGGCGCGGTTTGTGGTCAGATGGTATCATCCGCCGGTATTATTTAGAAAATCAGCAAGAAAACGCCGTTACAACCAGTTTTTTTGTGGTCATAATTGGCTAATGTTGACATCAGTGAGACGACGCCACAAGCCACGTAGACATACAAATTATCCAGTTATTTCCTGAGAAATTTTCTGGTCTCGTAATTTCTCAATTTAGCGGCATCAGTTGATCATGTCGTTCTTGTAGTTTAAAGTAGTTATATTATTCTCTCTGGAGCCATTTGAAAAATTGGTTTACATGAACAACCCACAAACTACTGAAGTTCTGAAAGATGAATTGACGAGATAAACAAAGTTTTGTTGTAAAATGTGCTTCATAATACCGTGAAAAGAGCGCACGTGTGACGATATGCTAGAGGTGCACATTTGCCCGACGTCTTACTCCATTATTAATTCCCATATTTCTTTTTTACAGTCGTATCAATGAAACTGAAGTTGTAAAAAATGTGTGGATTTTAAGAAAATTTACTACCTAACCTCAAATTTGCCTGCCCCTTACAAGTAAAGGATGCTAAAAGCAAGTCTAGCAATTTTCGCAAATTTTCTCTGATAATAAATTTATAGCTGCAGTGCTAGCATTAATTTTATATTCCAATAAATTCTTTACTTACCACAATTCATTTCATCACTACCATCGCCACAATCGTCGACTCCATCACACAACCATTTTTTACTTTCCAAACAACGTTTATTTTGGCAAAAGTAGCCTTTACAATCTTTTTCGGCTCTTAAGCATCCTGTTGTTTCATCTGAACCATCGTGACAGTCTTTCTTGCCATCACACATAAAATCCAACGGTATACACGAACGATCTGATTGACAAACATATTCATATTTACTGCAATTACGTTGCAAAGAATGCCAGCCACCGATGCCGAAATCTTTTGAAGAGCCACGTTCATCATCAACACAATCCAGTTCATCTTCTCCGCCAGGACAATTTTCAATGCCATTACAAATTAAGTCAGACGAAAGACAAGGTCCATGAGGTAAAGCACACTGAAACCAATCAGGCTTCCGACACATTTTTAAATCTGTTGCGAAGAAAAAAAATACAGATTTTGGTTTTACACATGTAAATATATACATTGATATATGCATATACATGTATATATATATATATATTTATGACGATATACTTATCTACTTATTATTAAATAAAATTTACTTGCTTAATGGTATCTCTATCTCTTTCCATCTAACATAAACAAATATATGATACACTTACCACAATCAATTTCATCCGAATTATCCGAACAATCTAAGCGACCATCGCATAGTTTGGTTTTCAAAATGCACATGCCATTTTTGCACATAAACTGTTCAGTGCCGCAATGTGTAGCCATGGAAACATTAAATTGGATTAATAACACCATCAATAAGATCTGCACGGTTGCTTTATGCGACATCATCACTAAATCAAAAAATATTCTTTTGCCTACATTACATAACGGTACTGTAACTAAAAAAGCCCTAAAAGGAAAAACAAAAAAAAAAATAAAATTGTTAAAAAACCGTTTTAATTGTTTTATTAAATTTAATTATTATTTGTTTCCTACATTAACTTTTTTTTATAAAACGAAAAATTGATTTAACAAATATTTTTAACACAAGAATTATACAAAAAATATATATATATTTAATTTAATGTTTGTGCTGCATTTGTGTGCATTGAAAACTTGACTTGCACTGACTTTTAATTATTTTCAGCAACAAGTTTGTTTGTTACATATTCTTGGATGTTTGGAATGTTAAGGAAATACCGTTAGTTTTTTTATAACAATTTAGTTTACAGAAAATTGTTTAAGATGCCCCGTAAGGCATGCTATGGTAAAAACAATATATGTATCTATTAAGTAGAGACACAAACCACCAAAAGTTTCCCCACTGCATAAAAAATTGCTTTGATATGTTATGTTATTGGCCGTCAGGTGGACCCTTTTTAAAGCTTTTTATTAAGTTTTTGCAAGTGGTATTAAGTTTAAAATCAAACTTATTCAATTCGTTAATGTTTCGCCAAAAGTTGTCATTAGATAGCAGTAATGCAAGAAACTCATCCCCGAAAGAGAGAAATGTAAAATTTGATGTTTCTAATTTCACATCAACATTTTCTGGAAAAGTAAATATCTATCCACAAATCATTATTCGCATTTGATGTTACTTGGAAATCACCATCATTATCATCAGGTTCAAGTCCGGAGAAGAATTTATCTAAATTCATAAATGCCGTTATTATCAAACGCTAAAAATCCCTTAATATTCTGAAACGCTTATTGCTTGTTTCCACGGAACCTGCTTCGCTCTCTATTCTTGCTTGACACCCTAATCATAAGCGAATCAACCTGCTTCGCCATACAAAATTTTGAAACCGAAGCTGGTAGAGTCATATTGAATCTAGCTGCGAATCAAGGACAAATCCTCTCTTCTCTAATTTTTATCGTAAGTTTATCTGCACTAGTTATCAAAATTAAACATTTTTGTAAACAAAGAAAAATTACAAACAAGACAAAGTTAAAAGCGAAAACTTAAAAAATATAATTGTTTTGTGGGTGGGTGTGTTAATTAATTTTTTATCGCGGCAAGAAGGATATCTTCTGTTGTTTTTCAACTGTTGTTGTTGTTTTTCAACTTATGTTTTTCTGTTTAATAACAACTGTCAAATCGAAGCAGATAAATGAGTCGTGTAAACAGCATGATTCATAAACTTGCTTCAGAGAGCGAAACACGAGATTCAAATTGTCGTGGAAACAGGCTATTAGATTTGCGTTCTACCCAATTTAAGTTTGAGTCAGTGATATTTTCTTATCGATATTGAGTTCTTGATGATTGCAACAATAATTAGAGAATGTTTATAAATAAAAAAAAAAAGAAAAACATAAAATTACGATAATTATGATAAAGAAAAATAATTATAAAACAAAATATTAAAGAAGGACGTGCAAATTAACTCGATGATGGCTTCTGCGCAGCGATTTCTGTTCTGTTTGCTGAACACCTTAAAATTACCGGTTAATGTGCTGACTTGCTGGCTTTCCTGGCGGAACAATGGTGCAACACTATTCGTCAGTGCAAATATAGCATCTAGCCAGCTGGTGCCTCTAGATACTTTTAAGCCGTTTCTATCAACACTTGTTGCTTTTAGTGCCGCTGACAGTTTCTCCACATTTATATCGAGTTTTCTTAGAAATTGCGCTATATCAAGAATAATTCAGGGGTACCGTAAGGCTCTGTTCTTTCTCCCTATTCTACCCTATTGCTTATTTTTCTAAATGACCTTCTTTGTCTCTTTCGCAGATGACAGCACCATTTGCCATTCGTATTCCTTTGGTAATAGACTGAACCAGTTGAAAAAGCATTCCAAAAGGGGGAACATGGATAATATACGCAATCACGATCTCGGAACAATCTCAGAACGGGGTCGTGCGAATAGAGTCGATTTTAATGCCCGTAAGACACAATGTTGCATGCTTACGCAAAGATCTGTGTTCAGAAATGGTGCTGCCTCTGTTACTACGGGTTATATAAGTATTACGGAATGCTTTGGCCTTGCTTAACATGTGGTATCAACAAGACGGTGCCACATAATATACAGTCAGTATTTTAATAGAATTACTGCCAAAGCTCTTTTCACAGCAAATTATTTTTCAATAAATAGTGATGTTGATTAGGCTCCACGGTCGCCTGGTTTGATTGCTTGGGACTTCTTTTTGTGGGGATATTTGCAAATAAAACAGAAATGTTTGAGTAACTCAAATAAAATATTCGTGATGAAAATTATGAAATGATGTGTGAAATGTGTGAGAATGTAATTGCTCAATTGTGCTCAAAAGGACTCCATTTGTGAGATTAATAGAGATGGAAATTTCTCTGATATTGTATTCCATACATAATTGGCAACATTATATAAAACATTTATCAATATAAGATCCATTCACTTTCATTTAATCAAAAATTATAAATAAACCTTTCCGGCGGACATCCTGTACAAATATTATTCTTGTTGGTTAATTTAGGTAGGAGTATGAATGGAAAAGAAAATATTTACAAAGTAAAGTAAAGCCGAAACCGCATAAAAATATATATTTGAGTAGCGTGATAAGATTTACATATGCTCCTGGCTGTAAGCCTTAATCAGATGGTGGTCAAAACAACTAGGAATGAAAAGTATCGTCATTTTCGCCCTAGAAAGCCAAGGACTAATTCTAGTACTAGGTCTTTCCCAGTTGCAATTTCAGCGGTTCCGAAGCAGGGTCGCAAACCACAACTCCTTGCTGAAGAGTTGGAGCCTATCCAACTCCTGGTCCAGAACACATGACTAGCATGCTCACTGGATCTGAATCATTCACCCGTTGGTCTTATTAAAGATGAGATAATCCTGGCCACCTAATCAAATTCATGAGGGGCCGCGAAACACACAACCACCACGATACTCCCGAAGGGCCAACCTCAATAATCAGTCAGAAAAACAGCTAAAAGGCTAAAAAGACAATTAGCAGAACTTTGGGGCTTACTGATTGCTGTGGAAATAACGTGCAGCTTCCGGTTGACTCCCTGGTGCCTTCAGGGGACTGGGCTCCCTTATATCCTCGAACGGCACAAGCCTCGATGGTTAAGTAATCCGTAAAGACTGATAAATGTGCCCCCGGGGGATATACTTGAGTATTCTTAAACTCAGCAATACTAAACAGTGGCGATCACACCCCAACCGCATTTGGGATGAGTATATTTGAGTATACTTTGAGTAACATAATTACGCACTCTTGCAATTCTCTGGTGCACACATCAATGAGCTCGCTTCTTTATAATTTTATTTTTGTTTTTAGTTTAAATTTTGTTTATATCCCCACCCTTTTCCTTCATCTTATTATACATATATTACTTAATATACCTACTACTGTATAAAATTCATTTGCCTATGCTTAAGTAGTCGAATATCTAATCCTTATCTCTTTATGTAATAAATAACAAAATATGTGTTTAGTAACTCTTTCAAATAAACTAAAATTATAAATTAAATTAAAAAATATTAATAACTAATCCCAGTTAGTGATTGGGTCTTATTGTAAAGGTTATCTTTGCAATAGAGTTATAATAAAGTTTTATTTTTATTCGTTTTTTCTATATAACAATTTGACTTTAGATTTTATTTATTTTTTAAATTTAGTGACTCTAAAAAGTTGTGGTTACATAAGGGGTTGGGGGCAGCCTCTGGTTTTTTTTATTAGTTTTTTTAAAGTTAATTTAAACTTGTTAGATTGAAAGCCATACACCCATAATCGCATTGAAGTTAACAATTTGAAAATTACTTTGTTGTATGCACTTCTTTTCGCATAGCCATCATTTTTACTATTAACTTTTAATGAAACCGGTTTAGCTTAACTTAATTATTTCTCTTAAATACAACCAAAAATTGTATTTTATAACTTAATTAACGTTTGTTATAAAATTTAAATTAAATGTGATTTCATTTTTATATTTTTAACATAATTAATGGGGTTTTTATTTTTAATTAGTTGCACTAAAACATATATTGAAATGTCACAGATAGCCCACTTGCAAAATCATACTGGGCTCAGTGAAATAATAGCCCAACAGTGGTAGATGGCTGCTGTTATCGAACTTGGGAAAATACAGATGGGAAAACTTTAACGGACCTAATTGTCGAACCAGCTTCGAAATGAAAAACAAGGTAATTAAGCACTTCCATAATGGTCGCAGTGGCGGTCATATAGGCGTAACAAAAACTCTGAAAACGATAAAGCAGTGATTTTAATGCATGGCCTATCGCAATCTGTAACCGACTGGATAGCTAATTGCGAACAATGTATTGCGGCCAAGGATCCAACAAGAAAAAACCTACGCATGAAGGTAACAGCAACGTTCTTCAGGCACAAGGAGACCTGCACTAGCCTCAGCAAATCTCATTTGCAATCGCAATAAAAATGTCCAGCGATAAAATTAAGACCAGGTATGATTGAGCAGCATACACGGAGGGACTTACGGAAGGACAAATAGTTGTACTATTTACCAACACAACGTAAGAAAAGATTGCCTCCTAAATTGCAAACTAAATGGAAGGGACAATACAGAGGGTGAAAAGATTTACAACTGCGCATGGCTGTAAGCCTTAATCAGATGGTGGTCAAACTACTGTGGAATGAAAAGCAACGTCATTCTCGCCCTAGGAAACTGAAGACTAATTCTAGCAACATGTCATTTCTAGTTGCAATGTCAGCGTTTCCGAAGCAGGGTCGCACACTACTACTCAACTTCTAGTCCAGAATACATGACTAGCATGCTCACTAGATCCAGATCACTCACCCATTGATTAGGGGCCAGAACCCCCCTAATCAAATTCATGAGGGACCGCGAAACACACAGCCATCACGATACTCCCGAAGGGCCAACCTCAATAATCAGTCAGACAAAAAGCTAAAAGGCTAAAGAGACAATTAGCGGCACTCTGGGGCTTACTGATTCCCGTGGAAATAACGTAGAGCTTTCAGTTGACCCCTGCTGCCTTTAGGGGACTGGGCTCCCTTATACCCTTGAACATAATTTCCCCCCGGGAAAACATTTATCGGTCTTTATACAACTTCGACTATCTAGACCTGTGCAAATGGAGGTATAAGGGAGCCCAGTGCCCTGAAGTCAGCAGGGGTACAACTGGAAGTTCCACGTTTTTTCCACAGAAATTAGTAGCCGCTATTTGTTTCTTTAGGCATTTAGCTGTTTCTCTGACTGATTATTGAGGTTGGCCCTTCGAAAGTATCGTGGTGGTTGTGGTTTCGCGGCCCCATTACAGGTTTGTTTTATATGGTGGCCAGGATCATCTCGCCTTTAATAACACCCACTGGTGAATGATCCAGTCATGTGTTCTGGAGGAGAAGTTGGATAGTCTCCAGCTCTTCAGCAAGGAGTAGTGGTTTGCAGCCCTGCTCTGGAATCATTGAAATTCCTACTAGGAAGAACCTGTTGCTAGAATTAGACTTCGGCCTCCTAGTGCGTGAGCTGCGCTGCTTTTCACTCACAGTGGTTTAACCACCATCTGATTAAGGCTCACTGCCAGGTGCAGATGTTAATCATATCACGAAATACCCTTGAACAGCACAAGTCTAGATGGTTAAGTAATCCATAAAGACTGATAAATGTGCTCCCGGTGGGGGGATGGAGGGACTATACAAAGTGATCAAGATGTTGAATGGCGTGGTTTACCGGATACAAAGTCCAAGGTCCAAAACAAAAGTGATTCAGCTGGAACGATTGGCCAACTAAGGCAGAGGTTATGTTGAGCCTGTTTTGGATAAAAGGCCTTAAGTGGGCGACAGTGTTACAAAAACGCTTGCTTTAAGTATTAAAAAATAATTATCATTAAAAAAAGTATAGCGAAAGACCTATTGTTTTTAATGAAGTGAAATAACCTATTGTTTCTGTTTACTTATATTTTCTTCAATATTAAAAAATATTTATTTTAAACTGTTTTTTTCCAGAAAATGATGTTGTAAAACAGCTGTTTGACTAATTATATTTTGTAGCAAAAGCTTGCAACAAATATCTTGTCTCTCTTGTGACAACTTTTAGTTACAGAACAGAGCTAATGTTAATTAACATCTTTAACAAGATATAAATAAAACTGAATTAAATAAACATTAGAAAACATTAGAAAATTACATAACGTATTAATTAATGTTTAGAGGCAGGTTTAACGAAAATTGCGATATGATATTCACTGTATTTTGAACATTGGTGACTGAATTTTAATCAAAAAATTTATCTTCTTTGCTTGGTTTGATTAAAATTTGAGCTAATGGGTTTTATGTTTATGAATGGTTTGTTTTTTATTCTTATTTTTGCATAATAACGTATGTTATTTGTATAAACAAATCGAATACTTGAGTACTTACTTGGGGTCTCTCAGATTTTAGCGGAATTTATTTTGGTTGTCAATTGTCGCATGTGAATTTTAACAGATTAATTGTCCCTGTACCTTCCACTTTCTACCCATAATATCATGTGTTCGTCGATGTTCTAGTTCATCTCACTGCCTACAGAACTCAGGTACATAGAGAGAATAAATTTCGTTATTCGAGCAGCATTGATTGCAAATCAAATTTTGCTGCTTGGAAATTCGATTGTAATAACTAAATGAATGTTTTAAAAATTATTCAAGATTCATTATTAAACATAATTGTGACTTAATTGTAACAACTTGTTATTTATATGTATGTACCAATCAGTAATGGGTGGGAAAATTTGAGGTGAGGAAGAAAATTGGCTTAAAACACACACTCTTGTTGACAACTTTGGTTTTCATTAATACCACTGTAAAACAGAAATATTGAAGTTAATATGGTGTGCGGCAAATGTCCACTAGTAGCACGTTGGCAGTCGTCCGCTCTTTTCATTAAATTTTAAAGCACATTTTGCAACAAAGCTTCGCTTATCTCTTCAATGCAGCACCGATTTTTATCATTCAGACCACCAATTGTTTGTAAGATGTTCACGAAAGCCTAGTCTTTAAAATGGCCCTAGAGAAAATAATCCGACGGCGTTAAATCACAATAACAATGCGGCCAGTTGAAATGGCCAAATCGAGAAGTTACGCGACTGGAAAATTTCTTATACAACAACTGAATTGCTTGGGCGGCTGTATGGCTTTTGACGCCTTCTTTATGAAATCAAAGACCACTGATAGCAACATTAGCCAATTGTGGCCACAAAAAAAATAGTTTTCATGGTTTTGTAGCGCAGAGAATACAGGGTGATGGCTTTTACTTGCTGATTTTCGAAAAAGTAAGGACCAGTGATGCCGCCTGACCACAAACCTTACGATATGGTCACTTTCTTTGAATGTAATGGTTTTCGAGGACTGTTTATGGATTTTGCGAGCCCGATATGCAAAAATTTTGGTTGTTTACATAACTGCGTAATTGAAAATGAGACACATCACTAAAGATGATTTTGTTGAAAATTTCGTTGTTTTCGTTTAGTATATCAAACAGTTAATTTACAAACATTCGACGCAATAGTGATTTATTTTTTGAATGAGTTGAACTCTATAAGTGTGAAGATGAAGATATTTAAGTAAAATGTAGCGCAACATGCCTCCAGTGATGCTCAATTGTTGCAAACATCGACGAGTTGATTTTTCAGTTACATTCTCAACACTTTGCTGGACAACTTTGTTTCTAGCACTGCGGCCCCAACGAGGGTATTGTTTTAGTCTATTGACGCAAACAATAATCCCTTTAGGGATTAAATTACGCATAGTGGTCTTAGAACGAGCCTGATTAAGAGAAACAGCCGCTCGAATTTTAAGAAGTGATTTAATGAAATTTTCAACATTTTGGTAGTAAATTTTCGCAATTGAAATTCTTCGCTCAAGGGTGTAACGCTGCATGCTTAACTTTTTACTAAATAAATACAATTCTTGATATTTAAGCATTTAACGGACAATTGTTTCTTAACCTCAAATTTCTTTTATCAAATTTCCTGTTGTAGATAGAGTTTTTAACAATAGTGTTCGATTTTTGATAAACTTTGCTTAAAGGCAAAAATGTATTACGCATTCCAGCAAATATAATATTCAATACGGTCTAAACGAGAATATACAAATCTGCATTTGTTGTGTGCAATTATTAATTATACTCAAGATACTACGTATCAATGTCATTTCACATTAAAATATTAAATTTGAATAGAATTAATAATTTTTGGCTTTTTTATACAAATGAAAAGGTCAAAAAATGTTAAGAAATAATCAAAAATATAAAGAAGCCAAAATTAAAAATAAATCTTTATGATATTATATAAAAAAAACAAAAACAAAAATAATAATTTAATATCAAAATGCAAAAAACAAAATTTAAGAAAAATTAAAATTGCATTAATTGGTTTTTGATTTTTTTAAAATCAATTTTAAGATTTTATTTCTCGCTGATGCACACAAATAAATAAAGAAGAAAGAAGCTAGTCATAAGACATTTCTCATCATGGATTAGACGTTTTATTACCATTTTGTAATAAATACACCCTCATAAGTTAATCATTTGTGGTGTTATTTTTTATTTAATATTCTCACATCTGTCAACTGTCAAAACTGTAAATTGTTTAATGGTTATTGATGTTCAAACAAATTTAAATAATTTTATTTGCTGTATATTGTTTCTTTATATTTTATAAATATTCCAGCAGATAGATAAATTATTTATGAAGAATTTATTTTTTTACTCAAATAACATTTAATTTATTAAGTTAAAGTTGTTTAAAACAATTTTCCAAACAAATTTTTTTCTTGCTTAAGATTTAATTCTTAACAACCGCGTTAACATTTATTTATGATTTTTTGATGGGATTAACATTTCAACAAAAATGATTTCACAACGAACTAAAAAGTGTTTTAATAAATTTAAAATTGTAATTATTTAAAGTTCTTAATATAATGATGAAACTAAATTAGAATACAAATTTAAAATTAAGATTCTAAACGAGTCGATTTAAGAAGGATTTCATTTCATGACAGTTGATAAGTTGACTCTTTTTGTGAAGCGCATATTTTTTTTTTATTAATCTATTGGGTAATTTTTTTAGTGTTTGGTTTAAGTTTGAGATAATTAATTTGATTTTTTATATTAATAAAGTTAAACGCACTGTGGTCTTGTTTTTCGTTTATAAAATTTATATTATTGTCCACATCTAAAACTTATCACAAAATTACTAAATATTCACCAAAAATTTGTAATTTTATCGACAAAAGGAATGAACAACAATAAATATTTTCAAAAGTCAATCAGCAAATAAATCAAGATTCACTTAAAAGAAATAATTATATATTCTGGGCATGCTTTGCTCAGAGTTTAAAATCTTTATCAAACACTTTTGCATTTTTAATCCTTTTAAAGACATAAAGATTTCAAAAAAGGCAGAGTAAATAACATCAGCCGGCCATGCATGCAATATGATTTTTGTTTATTTTCAATAATTTGTAATATTTCGTATAAAAAGTATATTTACATTCTTAGAACTGTGTTGTTGCAGTATTAAGTGCGTTGAAGTTTGGAGGAACAGATGGTTAAGGCTGCCAACTAAAGTTTTAATACTCACTTAAGTATATAATGGCACAGTCCTTCTAATCTTAAGCTGAAAGTTCATACCACGCGTTCTACGTGCACACGCTTTGTATGCGTTTGATGCTTTTTACGCGTTCTACGCTTTTCAAACTTCAAGTTACATGCAACGCTTTTTATGCGCCGTTTTTTATTATGATCAGATTTATCTAATAAAAAAAATTTTTGCAAAAATGAAAACTGAAATTGAAATTTTTCAAGAATTTACAGAATTTATTAAATTTGTCCAATGATATTTTGTGTAATGAGGACCTATGGAAAACTTTAAGAGAAAAGAAGACGCTTTTGGGTGCGTCCCTTGTTTTTGGAAAGGGAAGTGAGTGTTTTTTTGCACCAACGTTTAAAAAATCAAAATAACAGAAATAATACAACGTCAAAAACAGCTGAAATTTTTTCATGGCGCTTGCGACGCGTAGAAAAGTAGAAAGTAAACCTACTTCATGCGTTCTATGTGTCATAAGCATTCTAAGCGATGTGCTGTGTAACTTGTCACATACAATTACACTGATTCTACGTATAAAGCGTGTACGCGTAGAATGCGTGGTACGGACTTTCAGCTTTAAAGTTTTATAAGTTTATTTCTATTTGGGTACGATTTTCCGTCGAACCGGTTTCGGCTGTTTGCCATCTTCAGTGTTCTCTTTGTTATAAGTTTAGCTTATTCCAAAAATATTTGGAACACAAATCAGTAGTTGTTTGATATGACAATAATTTGCTATGTGCAAAATCAATTTACTTAAAGCAAAAGAATGTCAAAGGCAAAAGACCAAAATACGTGATAGATCTAGTAGTGATGAAAAAGATTCATCTGGCAAACGTGATATAACTCAGAACAAAAATTCGAATTCCAGATATTTCACTAACGTGAACTACAAAATGGGCAAATTAGAGGTTAAGAAGTAACTTTCAAGAATTGAGCTCTCCTTCTTATCAACTCGTTAGCGTTTGCAACAATTGAACACTACCACAAGCATAAACATTTTGCATCTTCACTCTTTTAAAGTTGAACTTATTCCAGAATTAAATCTGACGGAACATTGTTTGCGTCGAACGTTTGTGAACTGCTCTTTTCAAAAACTCACCAAAAACAATGCATTCTTTAACAAAATAATTTTTAACAATGAGGATCATTTTTAATGAGGGGATTACAGAAACAGGCATATGGGGCTCACAAAATCCACGAATAGTCCTCAAAAAAATTATTAGCTTTGAAGATGGTGACTGTATGACGTGCTTTGTGGTCAGATGGCATTATCGGCCAGTATATTTTTTGAAAATGAGCAAGAAAATGCCGCCACCGTGAATTCTCTACGCCACCAAACCATGATTACTGATTTTTTTGTGGATATAATTGACTAATGTTGATATCAGTCGCATAATTTTTCAATTTGGTCGCCTGCCAACATGCGAGCAATAGATATTTATCCCTACATCATATTCCATTATCAATTCCCATATTTCTACGTTAAATAAATATTAATAAGATGGACGTTGTCAAAAAAGATGTCAGTTTTTAAAGCCAATTTACTTCCTAACCTCAAATTTACCTACCTGTATCATAAGAGACGCATACTCTTAGAGCTGAGAAAGTGATCATTAAAGGAAAGTGAAAGTCGACATGCAGGCAGCCAGAATCGTCAATTAATTTGATCTGCGATTCTTTTGTTTTTATTATTCAGTTTTATAATAAAAATTTATATTTTTTAGTTTTAAATTTTTTGTAGAAATATTAATATTTCCTATCGGAATTGAGTCTGAGAGTGGATAACTTGCACATCGTTTCGTTACCAAAGTTAAGCTTAAGTAATGACAGAAAGTCGGAAACGGTTTTCTTATACTGTCTGACTGGCATAGGCGCATTGGTATAAGAGTTCAGTGCCAATGTGATTCTCGACAAAGCATAATAAGGACTTAGTTTAATAATGAAGTCGAAATCACCATTATTCTCAGAAGTTCAATGAACCCTAATGTCACATATTTGAAACTTTCTATAGCAGTAAAAAAAGTTAACACTCAGTTTTGGGTTGAAAATATTGTGCTACGGGTGGCGATGTATGTTTGTTAAAGCCACAGTCACAGACTACAAACCACAAGACAAGAAATGGATAATAAATTAAGTGCCACTTAAATAAAATAGAAAACGATGTGGTTGTATTTACAATCCAAAGAATTCATAAATTTGAAAAAAGAAACTACGCAACAAAATCTTATATTATATTTATTTCTATCGACTTTTTTTTACCTGAAATAAACTATTATTTGGTTAAAAATATTAATTAAAATGAACCACTATTGTTGATATAGAGAATAGGAAACAATTCACAATTACTAATGAAAACTTAACGATTTGCGTGTCAAATTATTCATGATACTCATTGCTGCTTAATTGACCTGAGACGTGTGGTTGGTGAGTAAAACAACAGCATTTATTCTTTGCCAGTACTATGGATAACCAGCTAACAGAAAATCGATCAGTCAGAGTCAAAACTATCAGCAGCAGAAACACAAATCAAAATCAACGAATGAATTCGTCAAGGAATTTCCCAAATATATCGATTTTGTTTGTATTTTAAAAATACTTGATTTCTTTCAAAAGATTTTATTGTTTGTTAATTTTTGTTTCTTTTTCTTTATTTGTTTATGAGTTTATAAATTAAATTTTGACTAAAGAGCTTAGACACAGAATATTCATATTTTTTTTGTATTAAAATTGCATCATAAATTGAATATAATTAAAAGCCAAAGGATTACTTCTTTCTTTTATTTATGGATAATTTTTCAACATCAATCAATGTGTTTGTTATCGTATATTGTATGCCAGTTGTAAAATAGTTTAAAATCGAATATAACTCGTTTAAAAATTTCTTAAACCAATGATTAAAATACAACTTTCTTTAGAAGCGTAATTTTTTTATAGTTTTTTATGTAGAAAAATATAAGAAATATGACATTTTTTTATATGAAAAACTAGAACAATATTACCCTTCTAAAGAGGATACTCTGTTTTTTAAAACATTTAATGAAAAATTTAAATCACATTTTACAACATAGCTTAGCTTATCAAGTCAATGCAGCAACGGATTTTATCTTTCAGAGCGTCAGTGGTTTGTGTTGTGTTTACGTAAACCGGTCTTTCAAATGGCGTTAGAAAAAATAATCCAACTGCTTTAAATCAAAAGAACAAGGCGGCCAATTGTCATCGTCAAATCGCGAAATTACGCGGCCGGGAAATTTTTCATAACTGAATTGTTAACTGTGTGGCTTGTGGTGCCATTTTGCTGAAACCATTGGCCAGTTGTGGCCACAAAAAATTAGTTATTATGGATATCGTGTACAGAATATTCATGGTGACGGTATTTCCTTGTTGATTTTCGACAAAAATATAGATCGCAGATGCTCCTTGACCACAAACTGCAACATTCGGTCATTTTCTTTGGATGCAGTAGTTCGAGGACTGTTTATGGATTTTGCGAGCGACTTATGGGACAATTTTGTTTGTTTTAACAACTTTCTCATTGCTAAAGATGATTTTATTAAAAACGTGTTGTTTTTTTTTTTTGGGGGTTTTCAAGCAAGCAATTTATAAACGTTTGAGGCAAATAATGGCTGGTCGGCTTTAATCCTTGATCGAATTAAACTTTAAAAGTGTTAACATGAAGACCTTTATACTAAATGTTGGTCAAAGTGCCTATATGATACCTAATTGTTATGAACGTCGACGAGGTGATGTTCATTTTCAAGATTATATTTTATAAATACTGCCACTACGACCTTATTTTTTAGTCTATAGTCAGTAACAATACCATGAGCTATAAATTACGCCCAACGGGCTCAGAAGATGTCTGATTGCGAGAAAAAGCTGCTCGAATTATTGAAGGTAGTACAGTGAAGTCTCAGAAGATGACTGATTGCGAGGAAAAGTTGCTATAATTATTTTAAGTGGTACAGTGAAGTTTTCACCATATCGATAGTAAATTTTTAAAATTAAAATACTATGCTTGATAATGTAGAGTTCCATGCTTAAAATTTCCCGGCTTTTTGCTAAATTATTGTCAAAGGATTACAACTCAATTCTTAAGTTTTAATCATTTCATAGAAAATTTACTTCTTAACCTCAAATTTTCCCACCCGATATAATGAGACAGTATGGTCTTGTTTTGAATTATTTTTATAGAATCGATTTATATCGTTAAAAATAAAATATATAGATATAGAATAGAAGAAAGAACCATAAGGATTATATTATTGGAAGGATTATTTTTAGTATAGTAACATCACTATTTATTTCTAACGATTTATTTGGGAACTGCAATCATAGAAGGAGGTTTTAAAAACTTCCACTCTTATCATGTTACTGAAGAGCAAACAATTTCCTGGCTATTTAAATAATAACATATTTATTTTAGATAACTGCTTATTCTAGCTAAAATTATTCGTTTCTATACCTTAGTTTATTTAATAGGTTTTTTAAACACTGCGTTTTCTTAAGGTCTTTATTAAAAGAGTTTTTATTCCGCTTTCATTTCTGTAAATTTTAAAATAAGAGATAACAGCAATTAAAGATTTGTGCTAATATGTCTTCACGGTGGAGCAACCACACATTTTTCTAAACAAAATGCGATCATCAAAAAAAAGATGTCACGAGGTGGTTAGCTACTAATTTTATATACTCTGTCACAGCTGCATTAAAATAAAGTACGAAATGGTCCTAAATAGGAGAGTTCCAGGCAAGTTGTAAAAAAGGACCAAAATTTCTGTTCATGTTAGTAGTTGTAGGCATAAAGTTTGTATTATCATAGAAAATCTAATATTAGCCGTGTTCGTCGTTCTGCGTGACAGTGAGTTCAAAGAAAAATGAATATTGCCAGTTTAATATGCGAGGACTAATATTTATTTTTTCTACTCTTTCATAAAACGAACCATAACATTCGTTTTTAAAACTCTTATTTAGATAAAAAATTCCTTCTTAAAGTAAAGTCGCCAGTAGACTTATACTGATCCTGGTAAGTGATAAGCCAGCTATCAATCAATATTTACTCTTTTCATCCTGAAGATTCATTGTTCGTAATAGATTAAGATTTTTTAATGAATTATAATTAAAGATTAAATTATTTAAAATTTTTTCACCCATTTAAAAATATTTTCAGCGTAAATCAGCAAAATGTGTTTAGATGACGTGATTCTTAATACAGTTTACAATTTAAGCGACAATATTTTCTGCAATAACAAAAAAAACTATTAAGTACAAACATAAACATCACTACAATCAGCTGTAATTTGATGTAAATTATTAAACATGACAAACAATGATCTTAATAACATCAATTAAAAGTTTGCTAGAAGAATAAAAATTTATTCACTTTTTTTTTAAATTTTGTAATTAAAATACAAACAAACAAAAAAACAACAAATTTAACTGATTCTTTCAGATTTAAAGAGCTTATTTCACACACTTTAGGCGGAGGTAGATGTTCGGTTAATAAATAACATGATACGATAGACACTTGTGACATTACTGACTTTATTATGTTTACAACTAACAAATACAATATGTTGTTGTTGTTGCTGTAGTTGTATATCTTTTGCTCTACTGCTCTATTGCCTGTATTTATCTTAAGTTGTGTTTATAATCTGCATTTGAAGATGTTCACTCAGTGTTTATTGTTTTGCTGTTTTTTTTTTGGTCGCTATTGCTATTGTTGTTGTTGTTGCCTGTCGCTTTTATACTAACAAACATTCTAAGCAAATAAAATACATATTTGGGTCTTTTATTTGCAAACTATAAATGCGTGTCGTTTTACTTAAATATTCAACAGTTCTAATTGTACCGGCAACCGTGTGATATCTTTAAAACGTTATTTAAAACATTTTTTTTTCTATGCAAATAACATTTTATTACCTTTTTTTGTTTTGTTCGAGAAAATCTTAAAAATTTTAAAAACAAACAAAAAATTACTTTAAAGTTTTTTTGTTGTTTAATAAACAGCCACATACTGTGATTAAGACACTATTGCAAGGAAACCGCATTAAAAAAACGTCGCATAATTTTCTTTCAAAATGGTTAGTGCAATTAAAAATATTTACATAATGGAAAGTTTAAAATTAAGCAAAAAACTGTTTCAATTGTGGTACAGAAATTATGTGATTGGCTGTCCTTGAAAATTCCTTTTATGAATATAATTAATAAATATTTAGAAAATCAAATTTAAAAATTTGAAAGGTTGTGGTCTAAAAATCATGTAAAGTGTGATACAATACTGATAATCATGTACAGTGCAATATTATGGATTTAAAGAATATCCTGTTTTTTGTAATCGAAATAAAGATCCTCTTCAATCAATTAAATTTTGTTTTTTAATAAATACAGGATTCAATAGCTGGCCTTTGATGATTACTTTATCTTTGTCAGGAAAATACTCGTAAAACTTTATGCTTTATATATCTACAGTAGATGCTAAATTTCATACTGTTAGAATATAAATATAAAGATAATTAATAGGTTATTGATGGTAATAAAATTCCAAGTGCTTGCAAAATTTTTCTTAATTCCACGTTTAGTGGGCAAAAATAAGTCCACGTTTACAATGCCTTAAAATCCTTTCAGAATATACCTGATCACTTATTATAAACTTACAGATATATAAAAGTAATGATTGAGGAAAAGGTGACCATTATCTGGCAACAATATATTGCGGTTATTTTAATAAAGCCAGTGATGGGCGAAGTTAAATATGGATTTTTCGATAGTAATAAAAAAGTAAATTTTTTGGCTAACAATTAAAAAATGTATTCCATTCGTTGTTTTTAAAAACTTGAATTTTTTTATAAATGATTTATTATTTAGGCGGTTTAAAGGAGTTTTAGTCTATAAAAATTAATAGGAATTTATGTATAAGAATTAAAAATAACAAAGAAAATAAAAACAAGCTCGAACTAATTCATGTTATGACATGTTTTTTTTAAATTTATATTGCCAAGGTCCTTGTTATTTAAAATATCTCGTGTTCAACTCATCTAGATTTTGACAAACGAAAGCAGTTTTGCGTTTCACGAATCCTGAATAAGAGTTCAAATCACATTACAATTTCAAATGCACTCTTTTATTTATATTTGAATAACGTTTCCCAAATATTCGAAATCATTTGCATAAGGTGATTGTGATGGTCATTCAATCACATTTATTTTATTGTCCAACCTATAAAAGGTTTGTCTATGTGTGTTACGCGTCAGTATCCCATATGTATGGTATATGCTCGGCTTCAGAATGCCGCACATTTTGCTGGTAGTTTAACTATCTTAAGGATGTATGCTTATTCAAATGCTGCCTTAGTGTTGCTGTTGCAGTCATGCACACACTTATCTGAGTTAAGAAACTTATTTGTTATCTAATCATATCAGAGAATAATTAACTAATCTTTTCACTTTTTGGGTACAACAATGAAACTGTTCTGATGATACTAGCATTCAGTTTGCCTTTAACAGAAGTATATCTTTAATTTACTTTCTATGACATGATTAAAAATTTAATTGTTCAAAAAATCCGCTAAAACAATAAATTAATTAATTTTGCAATTTCAGAAACTCTTCATAAGTCTAGTCGCTTTGGTTAGCTTTGTAGCTGGTGATGTTTCGCACATTACCAACGCTTATTTGCCACCACATTCTGTTTCATCTCAGTCACGTACCGTAACCTTTACACCATCCTCTGGATATTCTTCAGGCCTTAGTGGTGCCTATACTTCATCAAATTTTCCATCGTCATCAATTACTCATGGATCCTCATATAGTGGTAAACTACAGTCCGCTGTAGCACCTGCTCAATCGTATAACTTTGGTTCTAGTGGCAGTGCAAGTTCTCCATATACAGCTCAAAAACCCAATGAAGGAAAATCGGCTACAAACAGCTACAGTAGTGGCAGTGTTTTTTCAAGTGCTGGAAAGCAGGTGGTAGAAAAAACATATTCAGCCCCCTTGATTCAACCCCAGAATTTCCCGAAAACTTTCTCTGCAGCTGTGGTTCAAAAGCCTCAACAATTTTCGGAATATTCTGCAGGTGGTAGTAGTAGTGGATATTCTACATCAGGTTTTCCATCGACATCAATTTCCAGTGGTTTTAGCGGTAAGTTACAGGGGGCTGCCACACCAACTCAGTTATTTAGATCGGATTCAAGCGGTGGTGTAAGTTCTCCATTTACTGTTCAAGGACTTACTCAAGGACACTCTATTACTACTAATTACAATGGTGGTAGTGGACTTTCAAGTAGTGGCAAGCAAATAGTACAAAATACATATTCATCACCCATAGGGCAACAGCAAATATTCCAGAAAACTTATTCAGCTCCTGTTGTTCAAAAATCTTATACCTCTCCTGTTCAACAATTAGTTCAACAATCATATACAGCTCCAGGTAAATCTTTTACAAGCTACGAATCCTATAAATCACCAGCTGTACAGAAGGCAACCTATTCATTGCCAATTGAGCAACGTACTTATTCCACTGGTGCGGTTGTAAAAGAATCATTTACAGCTCCAGTTGTTCAGCAAACTTTTACTGGTCTTGATAAAATTGACAAAAATTATAATTTACATGGTCTAACTAATATTCAGAAAACTATTGTCTCAGCTCCACTTGTTGAACAGCGTACATATACTTTACCGGCTGCACCACAAACCTTCCCATCATCAGGCAAATCGTATAATAGCTATCAAGCTTATACTTCACCGGGCACTCAACATGCCATTGCTTCGGCTCCCCTAGTTCAGAAAACACTCACTTCAAAAACTACAAAACAATCGTATACAGCACCATCTGTTGAAAGAGGTTATTTGGCACCAGCTATTCAACAAGCCTATACAGCTTCGATTGGCCAAAAAGCTTCTTACACTGCTCCCGGTAAAATATCATATACAAATTATCAATCAGCATCTAGCCCAAAATTAGAATCTACAACCTACACTTCCGCGGCCATTAAACAACCATATACTGCTCTAGGAAAAACATACAACTATCAGACAGTAACTAGTCCAATTTTGCAACAAACAACTGCACAAAAAACCGTTTATCCTGGTTCTACTTTCCAACAATCGTACACTACTCCCAGTAAAGCTTACACCAACTATCAATCCGTTTCTTCGCCTGCTGTCCAAAAAGCTTATACCGATGCTCAAAAAATTAGTTATGCTTCTCCTATCACCCAGCAATCTTATACAGCTCCTGGCAAGTCATATAATAATTATCAGTCGGTATCTGCTCCTACTACCCAAAAGGTGTCTTTTAATGAACCTCTTGTGCAACAACAGTCTTATACAGCTCCCGGTAAAACATATAACAGTTACCAGTCGTCGTTACCAGCATCTCCTGTTCAACAGCCCTACACATCATCTGCTGTTCAAAAGATTAACTCTTACACTGCTCCTGCTGTGCAAAAAACTACTTCTTACACCATTCCAATTGCTCAGCAATCGTATACCAGTCCAGGCAAATCATACAATAGTTATCAATCGTATACAGCTCCTATTGTTCAGAAATCTTATTCAGCCCCAGCTGCTGTTGAACACTTAAAATCTGTTCCCGCTTCTACAGCTTCTTATAAGGCCCAATCAGTTGAATCGTTTTCGGGACCATCCCATTCATCTGTTATTGCTTCAGCCGGAATTGACACAAAATATGCCACCAATGGCGGTTACATCTATTAAGATTTCATTTACTGCATTAATTCAACGATCATTTAGTAACTTTTTTCTATTGGAATGAAATTTTTTATCGTTATTTTATTTTGCATTATTATCTTGTTAATAAAATTGTGAATAAAATTGTTAATTTCAAAATTATAAATATGAAGTTTTATTAAACAGTAAAAGAAAATTATTGAGCAACATGAACCATCCAGAAAGAATCGACTCAAAAGTAAATTTAATGCAAGTATTTGGGTTAATGTGCCTAACGATTCAAAATGTTCGGGAATAAACCTGGTCAATTAGGCTAATAGCCGGAAAAGTAAACCATGTTTGATTTTGATTTTTTATATAAAATTTTGTTAACCACGTTTAGCTGAATGGTCACGTTTAGCTGAATGGGCTCCTCAGAAATCATCACATTTAGAGTGAATATAATGCACAAGCCATTTAATCTATATACTTTAGATGCCTTCAAAATCCTCGACATGTCAAATTCGACATGTCAAAACATGGTAGTGGGCCTCAACTGGCTGGCAGCAATCTTGCAATCTTAACGATCTTTATGTGAAGTGTTGTTCAAAGTGCTTCTAGTGCTGCTAAATTTTTGCGAATTTCGACGAGTTGATGTTCAAGCTCATGCTCAACACATTGATGTACAGTGGTTATGTTTGCACCACTACGGCTACTACGAGCATATTGTTTTGGTCTATTGTCAGCAACAATATCGTGAGGCTTGTATTTAATGAATATGCACAGCAATTTTAGGAGTGCCTGATTACGAGAAAAAGCTGCTCTAATCAAAAAGGTTAGAATTTCACTCCGTGCTGCATTCTTTAGGAAAGGGATAGAGAAGAGATGAAACAGGTGGTGAAAGTAGATAAAGGATAGTCGGAAATTTACTACTCTATAAGACAGTACAGCAACCAGTTACTATGCCTTCATCGCTGAGGAGCCCCACCGACGGTCAATTTTTATTTTTGTAGTGAAGAAAACCAAGCTCTTCGTTGGGAATCAAACGAACCCACAACCCTCAGACTGACAAGTTAGTACACTACCTACTAGCCTATAGGGGCACCTTTGCAATTAAAAATCTTTGCTCAAGAGCGTAACGTTCCATGCCTAAAATTTCCCAATTGTTTACTAAGCAAATGTCGAAGGATACCGCTTAACTCTTATTTATTTTTTTTAAAGCCAAAATACTCAAGGATATCTAGGAATGAGAATTCGACAGATATATTTTTAGTGCTTTAACAGTGTAACGGAGCGCAAAGCTGAGTGATAAAAAATTTTAACGACATCAAGAGGAAATTGTTCAAAAAGCGAAGCCGAATAAAATTCAATTCCGGCTAACAGTCGGCTGCTATTACTTTTGGTCACAAAATACAATCAAGTTTTCTATAGTACAGTTAACATTAGAGGCTATATCTTTTAAGGGTTAAAACTCACACTAAGCTAAGAAGTTTTTTTTTGAATGCTCAAATTTTTTATATACCAGGAAGGCGTAGTGATCCTTTCTAGATTTTTGTTTAGCTGCCTTTAAAATTTTTCTAAATTTGATCAGGAGGAAGTGTCCTATAATTATATTCCATACAACTATTTTAGATTTAGGAATAGCATTGAAAAGAAGAAGTTTGCAGTTTTATCATAGCGTTGAGTTTCTACCAACAAGCGCATTGCTATTCCAAGTCAAACTTCTATTAAGTTGTTTACCGACGTAGTTTACTTTTATCCGTTGAGGTGTTATTTTGTTATTACTTCGAGTAGGATGCTGCATGAAATCCATTGATATATACAAAAATTGCAAAGATATAATTACTTTCTAATAGCTGGGGAGCTGCGATGTATGCGTGATAAGATTTATGTCAGTACCTACCTGGGTTAGCCATAAGCTGACGGTGAATTAAACCACTGTAGGTGATATGTAGCATTACCCTCGCCGTAGGAGGCCGTTGGATATCTCTATCCTCTAGTCACTGCTAGTTGCTTGGAGCAGGTCTCCCACTCCTTGCTAAAGAGTTGGAGAATATCCAATCCTGTGTTAACGTGAAAAGTGAATGATCCTGTGAAACCACAACCACGACAATGCTCCTGAAGGGCCAACCTCAATAATCAGTCAGAGAACAGCTAAAATGATAAAAAGCCAAAAAGCTGAACTTTGGCGTTACTCATTCCCGCGGAAGGAACGTGGAGCTGGCCAGTTGGCTCCTGCTAGCCTTTACGGGACTGGGCTCCCTTTTACCCTCAGTGACACATGTAATGACATATATATGTGGGGGGAAGTTCCAACGTACGTCATCTGTAGCCTCATTTATACATCGTCGTCTCCAATATTTTAAAACTTTAGATCTTCTATACATGTTTCAAGTTTATAACACAGCCGATTATTAGTTAGGAGATTGTACACCTTACAATTTACAATTGGCCCCACTGTGCAAAGATTATGAATCATTATTATTCTTGTTTGCTTCTATTTCTTTTTTTTTTTACAAAAAATAAAGTTCATTAAAACACTTCAATAGTTATGAGTAATGAAATGATTTTATTTTATTAGCGTTACGTTGGGGAGCATTAAAATAACTCTCTTGAAGCTTGTTGTTGAAAAGAATTTATTTGTTTAAAAACAACAACATCATAATACATGAATATTTTATTGGGGCTCTCTGGTATATAAACTTTGATAATTGTTTTATTTAAAACCGATGACGATAATCGTAGCCACCATTGGAACTATATGTAGTACCAGATTGATGTGAGGGTACACTGTACGAAGAAGAAGCAGCTGGAGCTAAGTATTTACGGAAAGGTTGACTGGCAACACCATGACCAGAAGAAGTAGAACTGAAACTACCAAATGAAGAGCCACTAGAGTAATCACTATATGCTGATCCATCACTAGACACACCATTTAAAGAAGAAGCAGCTGGAGCCAAGTATCGACGTGAAAGTTGAGTAGTAACGCCATGACCAGAGGAATCAGAACCAAAACCAAAGCCAATAGAGTGACTTCCTAATGAAGAGCCTCCTAATGAAAGTCCATTAGATACACCATATGAAGAGGAAGTAGCTGGAGCCAAGTATTTACGTGCTGGTTGAGCAACAACAGCGTGGCCAGAAAGGGCAGAACCAAAACCACCAAATGAAGAGCCGCCAGAATGACTTCCTAATGAAGAACTACCGAATGATAGTCCACTATATGCAGAGGAAGCAGCTGGAGCCAAGTACTGACGTGCAGGTTGAGTTGCAATACCAGAGAACGTAGATCTACCTGATGTTAATCCAGATGTTACACCATATGTATTGGCAGCAGCCGGAGATAAGTATTGACGAGAAGGTTGTGATACGCTAGCAGATCCGAAACTAGCAAATGAACTGCCTGATGAGTGATGGGGAGGCAAATATTTAGTGCTTAAAGCTGATACGCCGGTTGCGTAAATAGCCAAAATAAAGACGAAGATGTTCTATTGAAAAGAAAACATTAATTAGAAGGAAGAAAGCACATAAATATTAATCCTCTTAATTGCTACAGTATATTAATTTTATCTAGTCCTTTTTTCTCACCATCGTGATGTTTTGTATTCTCTTAAAAACTTAAAACTGTTGTTCGAACTTGAATTAAATAGAACTTTTATACAAAACTCTAAGCAAATGTGTTAGGTGAAATAATTGTTAAAATAATTATTTGCATGATTTGTTGTTATTGTTATTATTGTTGGGTTAAAATTGATAAAAAAATAATTTAATAATTACGGATTTTGTTTTTTGTTTTTTTTTTTGTTATTTTGTTAAGACTGTTCGTTAAGTGTAAGAAAGTGATCATATAAAATAAGTGTAAACGAATGTATTTTATAATGATATTGAAACATAGCCTTGAGAGAAACAGATCAATTATATACTAAGAGAATAATAAAGCAAAATATACCCAAATTGTTAGAAACTTCACAATAAATTACGTACACATATTTGCGGTAATTAATAATAATTTTAAATTATCCGAATATAAAGTGAGCTAAAAAAGGTTCAGATATCGTATAACTATCGTAATTCAAAGCGTTTTTCAACAAGAAGTTGAGGGACAACTTTTGCCGCGTTATTGCCGATATACGTCTAAAAATTTTGGAAAAAGTCATTGAAAATTGGACCCCAGATTACACTAAATCCGAGCCAGTCGTGGGTTTATATGCCAGTAGTCATATTTAAATTATAATGCCAGAAGATTATCCTTCGAATAAAGTGAATTTCATGTCAATTAAAGAAATTCATCTTTCTTTTATTCTATTCCAAAGTTCTATACATCTATAAAAATATCCTTTACATTAGTACAATTAATAAAAGAATAAATCAATTTAGATTGGTATTATCAAGATTTCGTTCTTCAAATAAGTTTGTTTCAATTTTTTTATTAATTAATTTACCTTTTTTAATTGCAAATCATTTATTACTAATTTATCTTCCTTTGATATTATGCTATTATTTGAAAGATATATCATATATTCCTAGTTATTTTTAGATATGTTTGCAATCCCTGTTAATGAATAATCAAATTTTAAACAAGTTACAAACAAAGAGGTTTTCAACAAGAAATGCTTTAGATTAAGATGATTAAAATTTTTATTGTATTACGAAGAGAAAAGTTCGGCAATTGCGAATGAAAAATGATATCTAGCAAATATCCACCACCACCACTACACTTATAGCTGTCGATTCTTTTATTAAACTTTATAATCTCCTTTTCGCATTGATCACGGATTTTGAGTTTTAAGACTGAAATCGATTCTATTGGCTCCGTAAAGACTTTCTCCTTAACATAGCCCCACAAAAAGTAATCCAGTGGTGTTAAATAACCCGATCTGGCTGGCCACTTAACTGCTGATTGTCGTGAAATTATGCGATCGGGAAATTTGATAGTTTCATTGGCTGTGTGATATGTGGCACCGTCCTGTTGAAACCAGTTGTCAGTGACATCCACGTCGACAATAATAGGTAAAAATTGAGTTGTTAGCATCTCGCGATAGCGTAAACCATTGACCGTTACTGTACTTCCAAACTCATCTTAAAAAAAAGGTCCAATCACGCCTCCAGACCACTTAGCGCACCAAATGGCCTTCGTCTGAAAAAACGAGTTTTTCAGAAAAACCAAACGGTTGCTCTGTTCGGCTTCAGTTCTTGAACCAGTTGAACCTGGTAAGGATTCAAAGTCAAATCCTGACGCAAAATTCACCATGTGGTCAAACATCCATTGGTGTTCACACATTTTGTATCTTTCAAATATATTTCGTATAGTCGGTTTATATTTTTGTTACTTAAATAATTATTTCAAAAAAGTAAATATCTGTTATTCTTTTCAACGGTTTTTTTTTAATTAATTTAACAATATATATTTTTTTCTCTCGATATTTCGCTTTCCTGTGGAAAGCTTCTCCAGGAAATTATTTTTTAAAAAATAATAAATAAATAAATAATAAATTTCCTGAAGAAGCTTTCCACAGGAAAGCGAAATATCGAGAGAAAAAAAATATATATTGTTAAATTAATTAAAAAAAACCGTTAAAAAGAATAACAGATATTTATTTAAAATATAAAAAAGTCGATTAAAAAGATAAAAAAATTATTTCAAAAAAGTGTAAAATTAATTTCACAGTGTATTTATTAAAAAATGTATTTGTTGTTCAACAGAAATCTTAATTAGCTTATATAAATGAAATATTGTTAAACAACCTGTGAGTGTTATTAAAATTCAATGATACTTTTTGGCAGAATTAAGCGCAACAAGCTACACAAAATGGTTAAGTCATTTATTTAATATTTTATAATTGATGATTTACTCAAACTTGACGATGTTAAAAAGGAATTTTAATAGATATAGATCCTTCAATAGTGATTTTTAAATAATTTTAATATACTGTTACGGATGCATTTTGCTTAAGTTTTAAAAGAAAATATTTAAGTAATAAAGTAAACAACTGGGTATGCAGTTTACTAACCGGAAAACTTATGCACGCAAGACAACAACAATTGTCTAGTTACAAACTGCGTAGAAATTTTCTACCCGCAAAACAACAATATATATGTACATCCACAACATTTGGAATTTTATACTCTTAAAATTTCAGTTTTATATTTAATAATCCTCTATCCGAAATCGGTTACTTTGCAAGAATTATCTTTAATAAATTATTTACCATCTAACAATAAATGCATTAAATATTTTTATTTATTGTTTCGTTTTTGCTTATTGAATATTAATATAAATTTTATTGATTCTACTGTTTTAAACAAACTATTTAAATCTTAAATACTAGTTTAAATTTAAGTTGAAATATATACAATTTAATAAGTTTATTCACCTGTTATGCAAGTAAGATAGAAATAAATATTAAAAGATTCATCAATTAATTAATTAATAAATGAACCATTTACTTTCGGTCTGCTGGAAGACTTTAAAGAATATTTGGTATATCCACGTCTATTTTACAGAGCTGTGGTTGCTTTAATGACAAAAATTTTAATAAAAATATTATAATTTAAAACCCATAGCATTTAACGATATGATGCTGTGAAGAAAATAAAAATTTAAATCACAAATTTCAAGCAAAAATTTACCAATTATACGCACCTAACTTTACCATTTTTCATTATTATACTTTTAAACACAAATTAATTTTTTTTTCTTTTATGTATAACAGTTACAATTTTAAGTTTTTCTGGTTTAAATACGAGTATAGCGTTTCGTAATGTCAGAAATATCAAAGCTGCGCGAATAAATAAAGTCATTCGCCAATACAAATATTAAAAGCAATTTTTACTATTGAACAACTTTCACAAATATTTACCACTAGCAATACAAGTATATGTGATATTTTCATTTTTATTTCAATATATTAAATATATGCAACTTATATATTAAGTACTTTTAATTATTGATTTCACATCAAAATATAAAAATTAAAAAACTTTCAACTTTGCTCTTTGTTTAACGATTTTCTTACGTATGTTATTACTAAAGTAGTATTTTTTTGCATTTAGATAGGCTTGTCGCCTTTATTTTAAAAAGATATCAATTTATTTCCAAATGAAATTTAAACAACAATTATGAAACAAAAACAAAATTGGCAATACTGTGAATTAATATAACCATGTAAGTCAAACGACAAAAAAAAAATTGAAACGCCTTCTAAAAACGCTAACTTTTAGGTACCTCGTCATTGTACCTTTAGTTTTCATTATAATTTTAACGTGTTATATAAACAAGCTGTAGAGGTGTTGCCTGTCTATTATGCTTCAAGAAATAAAGCCATAAACAAGCATAAAATAACAAATCTATTATTTTTTATATGCTTCTTATTCTTCAATGCCTATTAGTCTTGGGCCGAAGAGTGGATAGCATTCCATGAGTTTCGGTTTTCTGCGCTTCTTCTCCAGTTTCTAACATTTAGGTCTAAGAGATATCGTTGGACCTGATCTTTACATCGGAGTTTTGGTCGTCTTCTCCTCCGCATGCCTTTAGTATGTTATTCAAAAAATCTCCTTAAGCTTCTTTACTCATTCGCACAACATGTCCTAGCCAGCGCAGTGTTTTGTAGCTTTATCCGCTTGACAATATTAATGTCAGCATACAGCTCATACAGTTCATGATTCATACGATGCCGATAGTTTCCACTTACACAAACTGATCTGTATATTCTATGAAGGATTTTTTTCTCGAATAGGCCAAGTACAGCTTCACCTGCTTGCGTAATTACACATGCCTCTGCGCTATATAAAAGCACCGGTAGAATGAGTGCCCTGTAGAGTGCTATTTTCGTAATACTAGAGAGGGCCCAAAGTTTGCCAATATTATTCTTATTCGTATTTACAGGCTGATGTTGTTGTTTTTATTTATAAATGACCTGAGACACACAAGTTCCTTCACAACCCCAAATTTATAGTTGCCAATGTTTACAGTTTCACCTTATCTAGTAGATTTTCTGTTCGTTGCTACCATCAGCTTGGCTTTGCTTTCATTAACTGCCAAGACCATTTTTAAGAATTACCTTTCAGTGACCGCAAAGACAGCAGTTACATCTCGCAATGTCCTACCAATGATGTCAGTGTCATCAGCATATGCAAGAAACATCTGGCTTTTGGTGAAGAAAGTGACATTTCTATTAAGTGCCCCATCGTGTATGTGTAAGGTCGGACGATATTTCCTATTTTCACTGATGATCAGTTAGCGTTATTAGGCAAAGCTTTAGCAATTTTGCCGAAATTCCAAATTCAGACATAGGAAGATACACTTTTCTTCTAATCGGGCTATTAAAAGCAGCTTTATAATCGACGAATAGATGGTATGTGTCGATTTGGTTTTCGTGTGTTTTCTTCAGGATTTAGCATAGTGTAAATATCTGGTCTAAGGTGGATTTTCCAGGCCTAAAATCGCATTGATAGGGGCCAATTATTTTATTGACTCTTGGTTTTAGTCGCTCACACAATATTATGGCCAAGATTTTATAAGCAATGGGGAGCAGACTTATGCCCCAATAATAGGCACATAGTGACTTGTCTCTGTTTTTGTGAACTGGACTTAGCACGCTGAGTTTCCAATCATCGGGCATGCGCTCATTCAACCAGATTTATTATATGAAACAAAGCTAAATTTAGGTGTCTATCGGAAAACCCTTTTATTTAAAATATTATTTTTGATACTTGCTATTATAACATATTTATGAATGTGCTATATACTCTGTACAAATTTAAAGATTTTATCTATTACAGATCAAAAGATAAGCCATTTTGAGTCAAAATCACATTTTATATGGGGGTACTTTAAAATTTTAATTTCATATTTTATTACTTATAACAAAGTAGACTGAAGTTATACTCAACTTATCAAAGGAAAATGTCTGCCTATTACAGTTTAAAAGTTAAAATTATAAAGGTCAATAAAATTGTTGTGGGTAAACACCCTCTAAATTTGAATTTTATTTTCTTTACTTATTATATGGGATATAAGCCCATGAGAGCTTAAAATATAAAGTTATATATGCTGAAACTACATCTCTAGGAGAACAGCTTTTAAATATGAAATTTCTTAAATTGTTAAGAAGTTACTCTTTTTAAAATAACAACGACATATTCACATGTGTTAATAATCTTGTTTTAAAAGTTAGTTAAATAGTGGCCTGAGTGTTATTTTTTTTTCGCTGCTGATTGTCGACACTTCGCATTTTTATACCCAAAGTTGTAATATTTGCCAATGTTCCAGTCATTGAAATATTTAGCATCTCCACAATAGTCGTCATATTTTAAATTGTTAAGTAAAATGTATTAATTTAAATTTTAAAATTCGTTATGATAAACTACCGCATGCTATGTTGCATATTGTTGTTCTGACTATTGATGGTGATTTTATTTTTATTTTTAGCCGCTCCCAATATATTCACCTCAAATTACACGCATTTTAATGACCCTTTTAACATAGTACGTAGCACAACCCTCACACTCGAAAACAAACAATTAATTTAAAATAATCTATCTTATAATATAAAGGGTGTTTTTTTAAGCCGGATAGAATTTTAAATTGTTAAAAGTAATAGAAAAAATTCAATTTTATGCAAAGAATAGTTTTTATTTAAAAGTTTATTACATGACATTAATATTTCAAAATGAGTTCGTAGCTTATTATGTTAGACGACCAATTTTAGACAGTTCTTTACGGCATTGCTAACCGTATGAAACGAATAACACAAAAAAAGTTGGACGTCAAAGCAGCCACTCAAAAGCTACTAGAAGGGTGTCACAACGCGCCAACCTGGAAGGCCATTTCATAGGCGTAGTTATTTCGATAACGTCGAATAAAAAATAACACTTAGGCCACTATTTAACTAACTTCAAAAACATAATTATTTACACATGTGAGTAGTTGTTATTTTAAAAAGAGTAATAACTCCAGATTGGTTTTTTTATAGAAACAATTTAAGAAATTTCATATGAATTTATCGCCTAAATTTGATTTTAATAACTCAATAGTTGGGGTTGCCGTATCGCCTGTAGGGTTATATTTTCAAATGAAAACCATTGATAATGCTACGAATTGACCTTAATCGAGTTTAATGCGAGCTCCGGCATCATTTTTATAGAAATAAGGTCAAATGATGCCACCAGCCGGTAAGCCAAACGGTGCATTTGTTTAATGTATTGAATTGATTTCTCTTCATAAGTGGTGTTTTTGTGCTTGTTCACAAGCCCGTCAAAAATGCCCCATTGAAATTGGCGACCCCGATAAAAGAAGTCTTTAATATTATTAATCCCTTATTTTTATTTTTTTAACATGAAGATACTTACTGGTCCAATGTAATAATATCCTGACGTCCCCCCGGGGACACATTTATGGTATCATGTAGCCCGCAGAATTTCCGCTATTCATCTCTTTAGACATTTAGCTGTTTTTCTTACTGATTATTGAGGCTGGCTCTTCGGGAGTGTCGTGGTGGTTGGGGTTTCACGGCCCCATAACAGACAGGTCAGTTTTATATGGTGGCCAGGATCATTTCACCTTTAATCTCACCTAGCTGGTGGAATGATCATAGTTCCAGTGAGCATGTTAGACATGTGTTCTAGACAGGAGTTGGATAGTCGCCAGCTCTTCAGCAAGGAGTGGTGGTTTGCAGCCCTGCTCTGGAATCATCAAAGTTGCAACTAGGAAAGACCTGTTGCTAGAATTAGTCTTGGCATAATAAACTAATTTGGCATGTAAAAATGAAATGATAAATAAAATAAAGAATTTTGATTTAACTTAAGTTATAATTCAAATTAATAAATTTGCGTATTTTCTATAAAAATAAACAAGGTGAAATGCTTGAATTGGTTTCGCCAGTAAATGAAATACTGTTGTTATAACTTCCGGCCAAAACCGTTACTGACTGTTTGGTTGGTACAATTGACAAGTGCTTTCGATGTGATGACATCATTATAAAGACGCATTTTGGATAGTTTTGGAGAGTTAGTATTAGGTGGGTTAGTATAACTATTGTTGGGTTTAGGTAGTTTTTTTTTTCATTAGGTTGGTATTTATTTATGTATATAAATTGCTTGTTACCTGGCATTGAATGTGGCGTTAATCTAAGCAATTGGTCGCATAGCTCAATCTAGTCATAATGATTGCTAATCATAAATGGGTAGTATAACACTTTGTTTAACACTTAACATCTTCGAACATTTTAATAGGCTATTCAAAAAAAAAACACCCTTTACATAATGAACTTTGTGCAAAGTATTTCTTGATGTATATCTGCAATTGTTTTCAATTACATGCAGCTTCTGCTGCACACCTTAAAATTTTAGTGTTAGAAGTTAAAAGTGTTAAGTAAAAATATAAAAAAATATATTTCTGTATATTAACTTAAAAAGAAAAGTGAATTTAAAAAAAAATTGAGGCCGCAATAATACGTAAAATGATAACTTAATTTGTTTTTTGTTGCATTTTTATGTCTGTTACTTTTTGAATTTTTCAATTTTAGCGGCTGTTTCTACTGTTAACATTGCCATTGCATCTCTGTGTATTTGCACTTAAAGTTAAAGTTAATAACAGGCAGTAGGAACAAGTGTACTGGTGCAAGTATATTTGTATTAACAGTGGTTTAAATGGCCATTTAATTTTACAATTAACAGAATTCAGGAACATTTAAGAGGGTCTATGGATAAGAATGACAGCACTCAAATGAAAGCTATTCTGATAAAAGTAAACTTGTTGCAATGGTCACTTGGAGTGATATTATAATTTGTTTTATCATTTTATGCTAATTTTGTATGCTCTGGCCACTGTGCTATAAACTTTTTTTTTGTCAACGGTAACACATGCATGCGTTCATTGTTACTCTGATGCTTAATGAAAGTGCATCTATAAAATTTATCTTAAATATTTTGTCACTTTCTTTAAAGAAAACAAGACAATATTTATGTTTTGTTTTTTTTTTGTTGTCGTTTACGTCATGCAATTAAAGTTAAACCGACAGATATATACACTTCAGCAAATGTCTTTACTTGTGCACAATAAAAATGAAGTAACAAATCAAAACTACGCAAACCATAGAAAGGTTTGAAGAACAAAATTAAAAGGAAAATGCTGTCACTGCAGGCATCTTTTTGTTTTGGCTTTAGAAAGCGAATTATACTTGCATTTTAGGTCAAATATTGAAAAAAAAAAATATTATAACTTGTTAAGTTTCCCTGTAATGAAATTTATTTGTTAATGTTAACGGCGTAGGGCACTGCAAAGAAAATAAAATTTGCTGTGTAATATTTACATGATTTGGTATAAAAGAAAGTGAACTTGCTTTCAGTTAATTTAGTGTAGATTTATATTTTGCATTATAAAGCAAAAAAGGAAACTTAAAGTTAAGAAGTAAAAGTATGAAATATCACATGTGTTTATTCAAGTTATCATATTTACAGTTTGGGTGCATTTTTTTCAGATGGTTTTGTTAAAGATTTTATTGCTGTGGTTCGTTAGTGTGCCGACTTCTTTTTCAGCAAGTATAGAAACTGTGTTAAACGAAATCGTTCCTTCAAGCGAAGAAAAAATTTATGTGCCAATCTCGGAACTGGTCTTTCGAGAAGACAATGCAAGACCATTGGTATATCATTTTATAACGGATTATCCCCATCCACATGTGCCTACAAACAACTATATTAAACCTTGGGAGGTTGTGGCTTCCAAACCAATTAAGGTTAAGAACACTAACACTAATGGTTTAAATAGTCGCCTTTTGAAAAAGAATAATATTTTGTATTTAGAAAAGTCAAGTATTGCGGAGAAGAGAACTAATAATGACTAAGAAATAAAAGCATAATAATTTATTAAAACTGTTTTGGAAATACTTTATTTATTTTGTTTACATTTAAGGAACATTAGAAATATATAGTGATAAAATTTAATATACATAACCACCATTTGCGGCATATTGAGTATCCACATGAGATGCTGCACCTTCGGCAGCTGAATTGCTATTGGAGTATGAAGGAAAAGCATGGGAAGCGGATGAATCTCGTGCAGAGTAGCTGCTATCAGAGGTAAAACCTGTAGTTTGTGGAGCAACGAATGTAGAAGCACCCTCAAGGCCAGAATAGCTGGAGCTTGATTTCGAGTAATCGAAGTTAGAGCTAAGGGAGTTAGAAACAGGTGCTTTATACTCAGTCGACTTAAAGGAAGAAAACGAAGCAGCGCCTTCAGGAGCAGTGTAGCTAGAATCGGATGCAAAAGAATTAGTAGCAGGTTGTTTGTAGTCAGTGGTCCTAAAAGAATTGGAAGTAGCTGCACTTTCGGGTGCAAAAGAGTTGGAACCAGCACTGAAGGAGCTAGATTCTGAAGAGAATCCACTCTGGCTATTGAAGCTGGCATCGGGAGCGGAATATTGGTTTGAATTAAAAGTGGCAGCAGACTCTGGCGCAAAGCTTCCAGTTTCAGAAGCAGATGATTCATAATTTGCACCAAAGTTAGAAGGAGCCGATTCGAAATGCTCATGAGTATTGCTGGCAGCTCCATGATGGGGTGGTAAATATTTATTTGGCAAATGACTGACATCAGAGGCGGCCATAGCGATGAAAGTGAATAAAACTGTGATAAAAATTTTCTGCAAAGAGGGGAAATAATATTAACGAAATTAGGAACTGATAGAAATTTTTTAAAACAGTAAATAATTGTTTTATTCCATTGTTTCTGTTACAGCGTTAACTAATGATATTTAGCTTTATTTCAATTATTTACGACAACACACCAAGGACACTAATGAATGCAAAAAATATTAAAGATATTTAATTAAGTTGTTTAATAAATTATTTTAGTTTAAAGAAATCTTTATTTCAACTTGTTTTATTCTTCAAATCTTGTTTCTTTCCAAAAAACAACAAAAAAAATAAAAAACAACGCCGGTGTAATTCTTATAACACTCACTAACCATTTTTGTTTATAAAAAGTCTAGCCTGCTTTTTAGTTACTACTACTGATACTGATGGACAACAGCTTTTATCTATTGATATTTATACCAATTCTTAGAAATATAATATATTTCTATAACATTCTAATTTTAAAATATTAAATATTCCTTTTTCCCTTCTTCTTTCCACTTGATGATGAGGTGATGCATCTTAAGGCCGTTTGTTAAATTAACGTAAACTTAGCAAAAAGTTGCTCCATTAAAGTGCCTAAACATGCCAGTCTTTCACTTTCTAAGCACAACATAGACAACAAACAGCTTTGTTTCTACTTAAACAAAAATTATGTTAATTTTTTACTACAAAAAAAGTATTTACGTTATGTTTGTATATACAATTTGCAGTAAATCTAAACAGAAACCGGAATTTGTTTCATCTAATAATTATATAAATATATAGAAATAATTTTTTTATTTAGCTATGGTGTTATAGTTAATTTCAAATAAACCCAGCGATATATTTTGTTTTTTAAATAGTGGCAAAGAAGTTTGTCAATGTATTTAATACTTTTCTGAAATGGTTATGGCGATAAAATGTTCTTATACTTATTATTGTGTTTTTTTTGTGGAAGAGAATTTGAAAAGAGGAAAATCAAATTAAAAATTTTTAAATTCGTGAGCCGAATATACAGAAATGTTCATTTGTCTCAGCAGCAAAAACTTGATTTTATCTTGCAACGTGTAATATCTACTGACAGAGATAACTTAATCACATTTGAAGATTTGAAGCAAAGTTTGAAATTTTATTAGCATTTATTTTGGTTATAGATGTGTTTTCGAGGTACACCCCCATTAGATGCTAGTATTTTACAGCTGCATGTATTGATTGTTTGTTGCATAAAGACTATGGCAAATTTCTCTCGGCTTTTAAAATATATTTCTGACCCCTCTGCTAGATTTAAATATTTTTCTTTTAAATTTGAAACAGGAAAATAAGACTTATTACTTATTAATTCTGTGAAATAAGATGGGGTCTACAAAAATCTTTTTTTTTAACTTGGTGGCCTTACTCATGTTATAATGATTATCAATATTTTCGGGTTATTTTTGAGTTTAGTTAATAAAAATATTAAAACTATCATCATTGTCAACTGGCAGTTTTCTTATATCCTGTCTCATAAAAGCCATCGTGTTCACTGTTAACTTAACACTTGGTTTTTATTGATGAATTCCGAAATAATACTCTCAATGGAGCTCTTTTATTGAACTTTCCACAAATATTTTAATTTATTTCAAATGTTGGCTGATGCTACGAAATCTATTTTATAAAATAAAAAATATAACAAATTTCTGAACTTTGCAGTTATTGAATAAAACTGGACAACAGCTTTTAATTTTTGATGTAAATTTGTTGAGCTTTTCACTTGAACCATAGTTGCTTAATTTTCTTTTGCTAAGCTCAACATATAGCTTTGTTATGTTTTTCCTTTTCAAATGAGGAAGCTGTTTTGATTAAAAGTATTATTATTCCTTGACTTTTTGAGTTGTATTTTAATTATGTGCCTTTGTTTATTTGAGCTTAGAACAAGCATACGGTTTTATCAAAATGTTGCAGCAATCCAGGCCATAATACTATGTGATTCCAGATAGACACGAATAATTTTATTTTCGGTTAGGGTTGGAACTTACGACGATCGCTGGGTTTGTTAACTATGAGCCCTTTTATTAATTAAATCAGTTATAACTGCTGCCAAATATTTTTGTTATGTTAATCTTTCGTTTAACTAAGCCTCGATTGGGCTTTCCTTTTCATTTTTATTTAAATTTTCGCCTTTTAAATAAATAATCGGAGACAGCTGTCTATTTAAAAATAAATATCTACGGCTGTATGCATAAAAAACGCTTACTTGAGCTTTGAAGTGCACGTTAGTTAACAAACACTTTAAGGCTAACAGACGTTTGTTAAAAAATGGTATTCATAAACAATACTTTAGCTAATGTATGCTTTAGTAGTTAACGATGTATAAAAATGAATATATTTATCCGGGTATTTAGATCCATAAAAAATGTTTTTATTGTTTTCAGCAAAATCAACAATTTTTTTTTTGTGTTTTATCAATCTTTTTAATAAAAAGCAATGAACCCAAAAAAGGTTAATTTGCAAGGCTTACGAAGAACTACCAAAGAATTTGTTCATATTAAAAAAATAATTATTCGAATAACGAGCTTTGTTTTGATTATATGTACATCAATAAAACTTTTGTTTAAAATAATTAATTATAATTATATTTTTGTAAAATATAAAATAATGATGTAAAAATGTTTTATATTGAATGGCGTGTTATATTTTAGTTTTTAATATTATTTGTATACTACAATTTGTTTTTAATAAACATTTTTAAAACATTTTTGGAATAACAAAGTAAAACTGTCAATTGAGCCATTTACATTGAAAGTGGCATAAGTCACAACTGAACACTTTTTTTCATTTTTAATAAATTTGAAATTAATAAGTTGAGAAGTATTGAGATTTGTTTGAGAAGAGTATTGATAATTAACGGTATAACGAAAATGTTTATTTTGAAAGCGGTGTAAGTCTCTGTACTCAGGAAATTAATTACGGAGCTTAGTGTGAATGAAATGGAAACATGTAATAAGTGTGTATGAAGTATTGTTGTAATTATTGGACTTATTTTTATTAGTACGAAAGAAAAGTGCAGATTACTGAACTATATTATAGTGATATCTACATACGGCTGCTATTGTTTATATTTAAAAGTCGCAGTTGGGATTTGAAGTCAAAACTTCTGCTCTTCTGTTTAACAGACGAGAAAACTCTTTATTAACGCAGACAAGATAATTAATGTGGCAACTAATTATTAGTATTGCTAAATTTCAACGGCTACGATACGAATTATGGGCTTTAAACTAATTACATATTAAATTTAATTAAATAAAATTTAACATATTAAATTAGTATTATTTCTTTCAAATATATTTTTTCATGATTCTTTCTAAATTTGGAACATTCTAGTTTAGTGTTTTGTTTAGTGTTTTGTTAATTTTATATAAAGATCCTTCTTTGTTAAATACTATAATTATATTCCTTCTAGTACTAACCTAACCTTAAATATTATTCATCGCTATTATTTCTCAATTTGTTAACAACCTCTATTCAATTGCTTCGAATTTCGGTAAACAATGCTATTTTTTATGATTCTCAAATGATTTGTTGGGTTTTAAGAAATATTGCTTGTTTGCTAAAGATATAGATGATCAACACGTTTTTTCTTCTTCCTTCACTTCCATACGCATTCAAGTTTATACTTGACATATAAAATATTTATATAATTTTTGTTGTTGTGCATTATTCAATTTATTTAACATTTTAATTGCTTAATTTATTATTTATATAGTAATTTTTGTTATAAACATCTGCTTAAACAGTTTTATCTTCCATTAAAGATAAACATTCAGGCTTCAGTTTTGTTTATTATTCAATACAGTAAAATTTAAATGAAACAGCGTAATTTTTGTTTAGTTTCAGACAAATTTATCACAATTTATGTCAAAGTCTTACGGTTGTAATATTGATTTGAAAATTTATTATAATTATAATTGTCACAACAAACGTTCCACATATTAATAAAAGTTTTGAATTTACTTATCTTAATTTAAGTTTAAACATTTTTAGCGACTTAAATCGCCGTTAAAGAGTTTAATGATATTCCTTCATATGAAGGATTACCAGCGTTGTCAGGGACAAGTATAAGTTGGTTGAAATATAAGAAATATCTAAGTACCTACTGCTCGGAAAATATTATGCTTAGGTCAGATGATATAGACACATCCATTGTTTACCTCGAGGAAAATTTTAAACACGCTGTTAAACACGCTAGTTAAACATCCAGACAAGTCAGGTGTACTAAAATTTATACAGCAGATGTTGAACGACTATTGGCCGAAAAAAAGAAGGGCTCGAAGAGAGTGGCAGCAGCACAGATCACCACAACTTAAAGCCAAGTTGAAATAATGCACAAGACGGTTAAAAGACTTGTTACAGTCTCAAAAAGTTGTATCTTTGAAAAAATATTTGGAAAGCTTTGATGCAACTTCCCAATCGGATTACTCACTATGGCGCGCAACTAGAAATCTGAAAAGACCTACGATAAATAAACCTCCTTTGCGCAATTCAAATGGAGACTGGGCTTAAAACGATAGAGAAAAGGGTAATTTATTCGCCACACATCTGAAAAAATATTTACCTCGAACATTGCATCTGATACTGTCGATCTGAACTCGTTCAATTATATACCAGCTGTTCGCATAAGGTTTAAGCTTCACGGGATTTAAAGAGCCATTAAAGAATTGAAACCCAAGAAATCTTCGGGTATGGACAATATCAGCAACAAAATGATGAATTGAGCTTCCTCACTCAGTAGTTAAAATTATTCTGTTTATTTTTAATGCCATAGTGAGACTCGAGTATTTTCCGCAACAATGGAAGGTCTCAGCGATCATCATGATCCCTAAGCCTGAAAGGATCACACAAAGGTGGAATCGTATAGGCCCATTAGTCTGTTGCCTAACATGTCAAAACTATTTGAAAAACTAATAGCAAATAGACTAATTAAGATTCTGAATTAGAAAAAGTGCATCCCGAGTCATCAACTTGGATTTAGAAGAAAACATAGTACAATTGAACAGGTGCACAGAGTAACAAATGTAATAAAACAAACATTTGAGGAAAAAAATACTGTTCTGCGGTATTCATTGACGTCTCTCAGGCCTTTGATAAGGTACGGCACGAAGGGCTGAAGTACAAGATGGGGCAGAATTTGCCTATAAACCTTAGCAACTTGTGGGTAACTATTTTAGCGGTCGAAAGTTTGTCGTACGACAGGAGGATTTTATGAGTTCGCCTCAGCCAATTGGAGCACGGGAAGTATTCTTGGACCGCTCCTCTATCTTATTTTTACATCTGACATACCAACCGATGGTAGAATCCATACTTCTACATTTGCTGACGATACGGCTTTTCTCAGCATACACAAATGCCCTCAACAGGCATCACAGAACCTTCAGACTCACGTGCTTAAGTTGGAAAAATGGTTAAAGAAATGGAGAATAGCAGTCAATGAGCAAACGTGTGTTCATATAACATTTACCCTGTGTAGGCAATCATGCGCAGCAATTACAATTAACGGTTAAATCAGCAATTACAATTAACGGTTAAATCATACCTCAAAACTCGACTTGGAAAAACCATATAGATGCTAAACCGACTCAAGTAAGACTAAAAACAGCTGAAGTACATTAGCTGATTGGAAGAAACTCTACACTGAGCTTGGACTGCAAACTTCTAATATATAAGACTATTTTGAAACCATTTTGGTGCTATGGTATTCAATTATGTGACAACTGTAGAAAGCATATAGAGAACACAATATAAAATCCTTCAAATAATCACAGCCGCCCCATGGTTTATCAAAAACTCCAATATTCATAAGGACCTCCACGTTCCCTTGGTAAGAGAAGAGATTGTCAAACACGCAGTAACTTATAGAAATAAGCTTGGATATCATCCAAACCTACTAGCCTGCAACATTCTTAACGAAAGTGGCTACATTCGATTGAAGAGGAGAGACACCTTGGCCCTTAGTCAAATTTGAATAAGATGCCTATAATTTAAGCAAATAAATTATCTTCGTGATATATATATTTTGTCCAGCAGTGGCTGTTCTTAATTGGAAAATTCTAGTTTTAAGATCTTAATATTTATTGTTAGTTTGAAATATTTGTGAAGATGCAATAAAAAAGAGAAAAGTTAAAATAAAATAAAATAAAAAACATGAAGGAATAAAATAAATGACGCCAACCTAGATTTAAATAATATTCTATTTTTTATATTTGCTAAGATAATATTTGCTTAGAAGTAATGTCACGGCTTTTCGTTAGTAGTGCTACTCTCCTTTTCAGACTAATATAATATATTTTTTGCCGGTATTTTTGTAAAATCTTGATAGTTCATATTTGGCAGTCGAGAAGTAGACACGTCGCAAATTTATTATGAAAAAAATACGATAAATCAACGTGTTTTAATCGGATAAACATTGTACCAAAATTAATCATCGATTACTGTGCCGATAAAATTTGTACGTGTAATTTTTGGGAGAAACAACGTGCCAATAAAATGCACTATTTGTCGTGTAATGAATGATTTGAAAGAGCCCAAGCATGGACCATAACGTACTGTGAGATCGGCTGAAGACATTACTGCTGCTCAAGAAAGTGTTCAAAACAATCTATTAACCTCAATTCGACGCCGTGTACAGGAACTTGGTTTTCAAAGAACAACTTTGGCCACAATTTTGCACAAGGATTTGCATTTGTTTCTATATAAGATTCAGTTGACACAAAAGCTTCTTTCACAAGACCATTTACGCCACTGTACATATGCTAATAGGATAGTATAGTATAGTATTATAGCATGCGCTTTAATTGGGTTTAACGCTTTACAATATCGGCATACAACTGTGTGATTCGATTTACATCCGCACCTGGCTATGTAGCCTTTATCAGATGGTGGATCTAACCACTGCATGATTTGGAACGTCATGCTCGTCCTAGAAAGCCGAAGCTATAATTCTATGCAACAGAAACCTTCTAGTTGTAACTCTAATGATTCCAGAGCAGGGCTGCAAATCAACACACCTTGCTAAAGAGTGGGAGACTTTCCAACTCCTGTCCAGAACACATGTATAGCATACTCACTGGACTGGATCATTCACTTTGCGTGTCATTATCAGTGAGATGATCCTGGCCACCATAAGAACCATTATAACTGTTATGGGGCCGCGAAACCACAACCACCACGATACTCCCATATAGGGACCAACCTCAATTATCCTGTCTTCAGGGGACTGGTCTCCCTTTTTCCCCCAGTTTCACAAGTCTAGATAGCTGTTACGTACTATAAAGACCATAAATGTGCCCCCGGGGGTAATATCGGCATACAGTCGCCATTGGTCCAATATCAAAATTGTCATCATCATTGTAGTTCCCAGTGGGATCATGTTGGATTGCCAAGCGATTGTATGATGCCAATGATCTTTGTGTGCTCACGCGTTGTCTCAATCGGGCATTTTATCTTATTATATTTTGTCTTTCTTCGCTTAAGTTATGTAAATACACTAGTTGCTGGCTTGCATGTCTTGCACGGCGGTCGAAGATCGCACTTCACCCTGTCGGCATTTTGGACTATGGACAGACTGGTGAATTTAACCTCAAATGCACGATCCACATAATTTACACAGTTCAACTTACTACCTTAAGGACAAAAGCCTGCTGTTGAAGTTGAATAAAAATTTGCACAATACGCTCGATTGATTTGATGGTTTCCAATTGAACTGTTAGAAAACGAATAACTTTAACCTCCATTTCACGTGCGCATTAGTAGCTGTCAAACAATGTATCACACACCGGCGCCATCTACTTAAAATGAAATGTACTTATTTTCGTGAGGCATACGAAAAGGTCACAGGGAAGTGAAAAGGTCACAGACGCGACCGGCTTTTGGGTTCATAACTACGATTGAATCTCTGGTAGATGGGACATGGAGATGCTCTATATGCTTTTTGATAACATTGAAATAGTTAAGATATTTAAAATCCAGCCAGATTTTACAATTCTATGTTTAATATTTTTGACATTTTTGGGAATTAGGTCCTAAGCTTGTTGCATTCTCTCCTATATGATATTATAATCCTTTCTCAAGCTACAATAGAAATCATCAGGCTGTCAGTCAAAAATATATTTAAAAATCCAAAGTTAGGTTATGTTAAGGTATAGATTATTAAAATAAAATATTCTTAATGGAAAAGGTATTATATAACAATCTTATAGTTAAATTAAGACATGTAATCGATTTCCAAAAGATTTGTAGAAAATGCTTTGCACCTAAAGGGAAAGCAACCCCAGTTTCACTGAAATTAAATTGCAATTTCAATTCGCAAAACCAACAAAAACACACATTTTTTTATGACGTTAAACTTATTAAAAAATTGTGTTGTAAATTGCTCTTATCGGTTATTAAAAGTTTAAAAAAATTATCGAAATTTAAAGCATAACACAAGGCTGATTCAAAAACTTCAACGGCAACTGAATTACCACTGAATGGATGAGAAGTGATGTTAACTGTATGAATGATGTATGATGTTAACTGTATGACTGTTTCGAAATTTTGTTGGAAAATTTATATTTGGTCAAGGACCGAGCGGTAATTAAAATTATGAAAAATTGCGAATGCATTCGATTAAAAAAAATATGAAGATACAATTTTATCGCTTTAAAATGCAGATTATTGAATTAAATTTAAGATTAAACAATAGCTACAAATAAAATAGCACTGCCTTCAAATAAAAGAAAAAATAAGAAATTAAAAAACAAGGAAATAACATAAAAAGTAATAGAAACATTTTATTATCACTCAAACTACTTTTTTAAATTTTTTTCGCTAAAAGAAATTATTCTAAATAAGAAATATAAAATAAAAATTAAAAGCAACAAATTATAACAAAATGAAAAATTCATATTTAAAACAAAATAACTAGATTCATTCTATTGAAAATATAATTTTCTTCTTTTCGAAATCAAAAAACTAATTTAGAATTTTTGATAGACATAACCACCATTTTGGCCGTAAACTGTACCAACTTCGGGGGTTGCTGTAGGAGCAGAAAGTTCTACGGCTGGTGTGGGAAAAGTGACTTTTTGTGGAGCCGGTACTGGGTACTCTACACTTTGTGGAGATGTGATGGGATTAGTTTCAGATTGATGTACTGAAGCGCCAACTGATGTTGTAACAGCTTGATGCAATTGAGCTAGGTTGGGTGCAGAATACGACTGCTGTACTGGAGTAGAGTAGTGCTGTTGTACAGGTGTAGCTGGATGATAGTTAAATGAACCACTTTCGCCACTAACTGCAGCTGTCACAGGTTGATGGATTGCCGAAGTAGTAGCTCCAGAGTTTGATTGTTGACCTAATGTTGAAACAGGATTAGGGTATGACTGTATTGAGGGCTGATAATTAAACGATCCACTTTTTGTTACGGAAGATAAATGACTTTGTTGGTGATCGTTAGAGGAGACAGAGTAACTTTGTTGTCCTGGAGTTGAGCCAGGAACAGGAATGTTCTGTTGAACTGATGATATAGTAGAACCAGGAGCCTGATAATTATAAGCACCACTATCTACAACGTTATTCGTGTCAATACCTCCATGAGATTGTTGACTTAAAGCTATGTTAGGACCAGTATATGATTGCTGTACTGGTGCAGGGCCCTGGTAATTAAGAGATAAACTTTCTTTTGCGCCAGACAATGACTGAGTTTGTTGATGACCAGTAGAGATCACTGAATTCGTTTGCTGGATAGGTGCAGAGAGGCTTGGCTGATCTGGTGCTGCTGCCGATATAGCAGCTTGATAACTATAAGCGTCATTGTCTACTGCACTTGTCGTTTTAACGCCTTCATGCGATTGTTGTTGATGTCCAAATTGTTGTTGAATTTGACCAGCGGAGTTGTAGCTTTGCTGCTGTACAGCAGTTGGAGTGGAAAAACTTTGTTGAATTGGTGCTGAAACTGGACCGGAGTAACTTTGTTGTATATCTTGTGCATGAGCAAAATTTGAATGTAATTGTTGGTGAACAGAGGCAGGAGGTAAATAGCTGTTTTGGCCTAAGGCTGGATACGATTGTACTGATAAAGGATCTGCAGCAGAATGCGTTGTCTGCTGTATGGGACCAATACCCGAATATTGCTGTTGTGGTGTGGGAGCCAAATATGCATTTTGGAGTGCTGCTGGTTCTGAAGATGTGCACGATTGTTGTATGGGTATGGAAGCTGGAGTAGAAAATGATTGCTGTTGCACATGTAGAGATTGCGGTTGTTGTACAGGAGCATTATAATTATAAGATCCCGTGGACTGAGCGCTAGAGTAACTATTTGAATCAAAAGTTTGCCCATGACCTACATTTTGTTGTATCGTAAAGCTCGCTATCGGCACGGAGGCTTTGATCGATTCAATATGGGCCAAGGATTGTGGCTGAACATTTTGTGGTACAGAATTGCCAGTTGATATAGGAACATGATAGTTACTACTACCTAAATGACTGACATCAGCAGAGGCCAATGCTGCCAAAGTTGCAGTTATTACAAAAAAAATTTGCTAAGAAAAGAAAGGGAGAAAAGAAATAAATAAATAACTTGATATTAAAACTGAAATCACACAAACGAAACATGTTGAGATAAGACATTTTATTTTTAAGCACTTTTACATAAATGATTTCATAATTATCATTTAGGTAGAGAATTTCTTTTCATTGTTTTCATTGTTTTATTAACTGACCATTTTGTTTTAAATTTGTTCAACTTCTGTTGCTTTTTCGCTTGTGTTTTTAACCAAAGTTAATTTGAAACTGATGAACCCTCTTTGCTGGTCATGACAATTTATAAGCCATCCTCATGTTTGGGTCTTTCCAAAAAGATGTTACATTGTTTTATTTTTTGCATGTTTGGTGAGTGTAAGTTTGTGAATTTGTGAATAAGATCGCCAAAAATGTGGTATTTCTCTTGCAAAACATCCTCATTGTAGACGCATGCAGCGCTGCCGCTAACAAGACTTAAACTGGTGCAAGTCATTAAAAATAATAGCAAATATGCTCAGTCTAATATAACATTTCCTATGCAAACGTTGCTCTCTCAAGCAATCTACAGTTTTATTTTAATTATTATTAAATGTTTAGTCCTTTCAAAAATATTTATTTTCAAAATTGTTTTTACTTAACAGAAAGTATATAAATTAAACCTCTTAGCTGAAACATTGACAATATTATGTAATTGTTGGAATCCCTTGTTTTCGAAATTTTAGATTGTCGCAGGTGTAAAGAAAAATCTGTTGCTGTTACTTTTAGTTTAAAAATTTGTCTTTTTGACCACCCAATTTGTCAACTATTTAGGCAGTTTAGTATTGATAATATTATAAATAGATCAGTTTTATTTAAATGCAAGAAGACAATTTTATGTTGTTAATTAAGTTTCTGTGGGCGAAGTAAAAGGTTCTTAGCTTTTTCATAAATTTTTTCCAATAAGCCGGCTTAACCAATGAACGGAAAAAGCTGGTAAATTTTTGTTACACAATGTTATGTTAATAGCACAATATACTTCAATAAAGATATTTATAGTTTTTGAAATTTATATAAAAGAGTATTATCTGAAGTATTTTATATAGCCTCTGCGAAGAGAAATTACTATTATGAAGCAAAATCCATATCTGTAGCATGCACACACTGTTCTTTTTATCAAATATTAAGGAATTGCATTAGATTACTAACAATATCTATCCAATGGGATGTGTAGAGACTCGAATAAAGGCTGCCCCTGTATTCTTAATTATATTGTAAATCAAAAAAATATTTTTAATGACACTGAAGAAATAAATACAGAATCTACTTTTACTAGTTGAGCCGATCTATATTCAATTCCCCCATTTATTCCTCTTAAATGATGGAATGTTAAGGAGAGCTAAGAGAAAAATTCGAAAAATTTCCAAGATTTTTACATCAATCGAGTCCGAAATAAAACAAATGAGAGCTTTAAAATAAGAGAATCCAATACTCAGAATTTTATAGACATTTATATGCTGGTGAAGGCAAAATGGCCTTTTTCTATTTCCTGTCATAGTTCACCAGTCTTGTGGCAAAACAGAAATCTTTAGATTTCTTTATTAATTTTCCGTTCCAGTTATTGGCATCAGACTGATATTGACATCAACTTATAAATATTTTAGCCAGCTAATTAAAACTAATTTCAAAAGTTTTAGAAATTAAAAGTTCCCAATAATTTTAGGTATTTGCATAACAAGTTTAAAGAAAATTAACAATTTTGGATTTTTTTTGGATTTAGATTAAAAGTAAATTAGGTTAAATTAAATTTTCAATTTTAGTATAAAACATGTCTAACGACTCAGAGTAAATTGAAATTTTAAACAACAAAAAGAAAAAAATGACCTCAATTATCTCAACTTATTTTGTTAGCAAAGGAAAACTTGTTTTATAACCGAAAAAATACAAATGCATTAAATTATCCATCTCTGATATACAATCACTTTAACATTTTGATTTTAAATTAATTAATTGACTGGTGGCGTTTTTGAAATTTGCAAATTTTAATTTTTAAATTTAAGTTATGTCTAAGTCAATCATGTTGGCAACAAACCAATTTAGCATCTTCAAAATGCGTTTAAATGAAAGAAATAAAAGCAAACTTACTAAATTTATATTCAAGTATTTTAACCAAATAACAATAAAAAAAGCGGTACGTGTATAAGTGTTATAGTTTAATCAATAATTTAAATAACATTTAAATGACATTATTATCGCAGCCTTGTAACTATTGTTGTTACCCAAATTAAACTTGCAGACATTGTTTTAAGCTTTAAAAATATTCTGTTAATAAAGTTTTATAAAGCTTATAATTTCATATTTTGTTAACATATGTATATTCATATAATTAAAAAGCCCTATTGCCCTAATCTGACGGTGGTAAAATATTATCCATAACACACCTCAGGTGGTAATTTCAGAAACACGGTAAGAAACTACCTAAACTCTCGTTGCCCCCAGCAAAGCGATATTCTGTCGCATCGAATAGGAAAAAGCCACACCTTCAAGTGGTTTGTGTTGAAAGTACATCCAGCCCGTGGTACCAGTTTTGTAAGTTACAGTTTCAGGCTGATGGCAGCCTAAGCAACTGGTGCCGCCTGTTACCCCTTGAAGTGCATGTCAAGATGGAGAGAGGAGGCTGTGTGCCCCGGACTGCTTCGCCAGGTATATGAGATCATGGGATTATAACACTAGAAACTGCCGGTCCCCCGTGTTGTTGATAATGATTGTAATATTAAAGCACGAAACACAAAAACTTAACGAAATAAATAAAACATTTGCTCTCAAAAGGTTCCTTAATCATGTTGCACCGATTTGAGATTTTTTGATTATTCCTTATGAGCAAGTGTCCGCCAATTGTATTCTACTAAAAACCCACCAAGATTTATTACATTCTCTTTAATCTTTCTGCTGATATACAACCGGTCATATATAAATGCTAAAATCACTGCTGTTTGCATTAATTTCGTAGCAACAGAAAATATCTGAATACGAAAATCTTAATACTAGTTTATCAGGGGTCGATATGCGTGATAAGATTTACGTCTGTATGTAGCCGTGTAAGCCATAACCTGACGGTTGATCATACCACTGTGGATGAAATCTAGCGTCATTATCGCCCTAGAAGGCCTTCAGATACGTATATCAGAACACATGAAGCTTAATAAAATTTAAGAACACCACTGCAATCATGCTTACTGGACCTGGACCATTCATTGTGTTGATTGTGAATGATCCGGCCCACACAATTCAAACGAGGGCCTCGAAACCACAACCACCACGATACTCCAGAAGGGCCAACCTCAATAATCAGTCGGAGAACAGCTAAAAGACAAATAGCTGAACTGTGGGGCTTTACTGTTGGCTCCTGCTAGTCTTGAAGGGAACTGGGCTGCCTTTTACCCCCGTTGGCACATGTAATGACGGTAAGATTCCTTCAAAACATTTTATTGTGCCGCCGTGGGAGATCAGGGGTCGATATTGATGTGATTTGATTTACATCCGCACCTGGCCATGAAGCCTTAATCAGATGGTGGACCAAACCGTTGCATAATTTGGAACGTCATGCTCGTCCTAGGAAGCCGAAGCTATAATTTTATGCAACAGAACTTTCTAGTTGCAACTTCGATGATTTCAGAGCAGGGCTGCAAATCATCACTCCTTGCGTAAGAGTTGGAGACTTTCCAACTCCTATCCAGAACACATGTCTAGCATGCTCACTGGATCTGGGAACATTTCACCAGGTAGGTGTTATTAAAGGTGAAATGAACCCGGCCACCATTAAAACTGACCTGTCTGTGATGGGACCGCGAAACCACAACCACCACGTTACTCCCATATAGGGGCCAACCTTAATGATCAGCCAGAGAACTATTAAATGTCTAAAGAGACAAAAAATGAACTCTGGGGCATACTGATCCCTGTGGAAATAAAGTGGAGTTTCCTGCCTGTCTTCAGGAAACTGGGCTCCCTTTTTTCCCAGTTGTACTGTGTCTAGATAGTGGAATTCTCTAAACACCATATTTATGTGCCCCCGGGGGGAATCAGGGGTCGATATACCATTTGGGTTTATAAAGGGTTTTTAAACAAGAAGTTTGTTTTCTAAAACAAAATAAAACAAAATACTAAGAAGAGAAAAGTTCGCCAATTAGAAATGAAAAAGGATATATGGCAAATGTCCACCACGACCATGCTGACAGATGTCGATTCTTTCATCAAACTTTTTAATCACTTTTTGCCAAATGGCGGTCCTATTTCGTTAATCACACCACGGATTTTATCGATTTCAGTAAAAAAAATCGATTTGATTGGCTCCGTATAGACTCTGTTCTAAACATAGTCCCACAAAAAATAATCCAGCGGTGTAAAATCACACAATCTGGTCTGACCACTGCTGATTGTCGTGAAATTATGCGCCGTCCTGTTGAAAACACATGTCAGTGATATCTACTTCGTCAATAATAGGTCATAATTGAGGTGTTAGTATCTCACGGTAGCGTTATCCATTTCCAACCTCATCTTTGCCCCAATCACGCCTCCAGACTACATATTTAGATTTTCTTCAACACTGTGACTTACGGCTGCGATGTTTTTAGTTGAACGACCCGGTTGAACACGCGTTCGCACATTTTGTATCGAGCCTTTGGACTCAAATTTAACAACTAAATACTTAATAGCGGTTTCAGAAGGACGATTATGTTGTCCGAAAATGTCACAAATTTTACGAAATGTAACTTTAACAGAACCAACATTTTCATAGTGCATTTTATTTATTTTAATGCGATTTTCGTGCGAAATTGAATTCATTGCAAGAAACGGCAATGCATCTACTAGGAATACGTTAAAAAACTAAATGTTGCAACTCTAATGTTGTGGGTGTTGCCACAATTGAAAAACAAACTTCTTGCTAAATAAAAGCCCATATTATCTCCCCTTCCGAAGTTCGTGTTCTGTGCTGTAGTTGCTGAATATAAATTGAAAGCAACTGCTTTAGAGATATGCCTGAATAATTAGTGTGCTTATATTTGTGGTCGATAAAATGTAAAAAAGATACAGACACAGAAAGCATTTGATCTATTTGGTCAATTATGAAATTTTGATTAAGAAGCTAAAAATAGTTGGAGAGGTTGAACGGAGATTTTTTCTTTTTGCAAACTTTTCATGTTTCACGATATCTGTTTATTTTATCAGACATCAGGACCAAAAAGTTCTACAAACTCAATTCTTAGTGAATCCTCTGAACTTAATCGACTTGTTTTTTCATTTAAACAAATCTAAATTTATAGATGATGAAAAATTTATTGTTCACATTGTAGGTAATGTCATTGCAGAGTCGGAAAATTTAGGCATTAAATGAAATGGCAATTTGTTTTGGGATAAATATTTACCCTTACTTGATAATTGTTTTTAATCGACCTTTTATATCTTAAATAAATATGTATTATTCTTTTTAACGGTCTTTTTAATTAAATTTAACAATATATTTTTTCAATATTTCGCTTTCCTTTGGAAAGCTTTTATCAAAAATTTATTTCCTGACGAAGCTTTCCAAAGGAAAGCGAAATATTGAAAATATATATTGTTAAATTTAATTAAAAAGACCGTTAAATAGAATAATAGATATTTATTCATATATTCTCATTTAAAACGTAAATATCATTATCAACTAATTGCTTTAAAAATTAAAAAATAATTTAAGAAGTTATGCGAAACTTTTAATATATCAATTATTGATGCAGTCTCACTTAACATATTTTTTCCTTGTATATGGCTGTACAGTTATCTTAAATCTCTTTAGCCCGTTCAAAACAAAGCATTAAAAATGAGATGTCTTTTAGAAATAATGGTGCGGAGAATAAGTTGTGTTTGAGCAGAAGAATATAAAAAATTAGATTGAAATTTACGGATTATTGAAATTATATTTGTTGTTAAGGCCTCTATTAAAGAATATTTGTTTTAGCAAATTGAAACACTTCTAAGTCCCAGTATATATTGTGCGATTTTTATCGCTGCAATTTTTTTCTTTCTCTATTAAAAATTGTAATTGTGTTTATATTTTACAATTTTAGTATACATATAAAATTTTTGATATTTTCTTTTTTAAGCTCATTCGTACGATAAACAAATAACAAATTAAAAGTACGACTTGTGGAAAAAATAAATTGCTAGAGTACATGCGTATGTGTACTTTTTTTAGTTACTCTCTTCCCCTATTATTTCTATACCGAAAACCTAAGAATTGCAGCGTCAAAAATCCCACAATGTATACTGGGACTAATGAAACTATGTCAGTGTCAAATTTTAAAATACTTAACATATGTTATTTAATATAATTTGAGTGTATAAATCATTATCATTATTGTTACTTGATTTTTTCCCTGAATTAACCAACAATGATTTAAAAGAAATTGTAATTCTAATGAAGTAACATCTTTATTCTGAACTAAATTTTCTAGCGATTTCGTTTTCTGCGCAGCTTTGGAGTTATTTTGATGACGCTTCTGAATTATTTGTTCAAAAAAATATTTTGGCCCACGGCGCAAATGCCCAAGTAAACCTCAGCTTCCTTCTTAACGCTCTAGTTCAGGAATTGAAACAAAATGTGGTTGATGTTTATAACAAAAAAACATGTTTCCCTTAGCTTTTATAATTAGAACGTCTAGACAAACTAGACAAACACTTTCGTCATAGTAAAAGTAAATATTTGATTATAAAATATTTATAGAAGATTTTATTTTCAAACTGTTAATACAAACAAAAGAAATAGATTGAAAAGAATTTTAAATACTATTCTGCAAATTAAATAATTATATTTTGGTTCATTTTACCAAATTTAAAAAAAAATATTACCAAATATTTTTTACTTATTAAAAAAAAAATTATAATTTAAATAATTTGTTTGATCATCCAAAGTTAAATAATTTTTTCCAGTGATATTGCATTGAGTTTAAATTCATGGATTTATGAATATTAATTTTATTTGTTTAACTTTGTTATCACTATTACTTAATGCAAATATTTAATAATACATATTAGCACAGTGATTAAAGAAAATAAAGGACCGACCATATTTAATTTTACTAACATTTAAAATTTTAATTTTAAAAGTGAAATTTCTATAGAAAAATATAATAATCTAATATGTACAAGCTCTATATTCAGAAGTACTTTAAGGTGATTTTTAAAACAATTTGTTAAAAAACTCCTGCTTAAGGCCTTTAAAGCAATAAAGTTAATATTTAGGAAATAATTAGAGCAAGAACTTAAAGCTGAATCTATGCGAGATATCAGATTTTGTCAGTTTGTTTTCATTCAGAATTTCTAACGTTGCAACACCACCACTACTCAATTTAAGTTCTCATTTTGTTTAAGATTGTCAATATAAGAAGCAAGTATATGGAATGAATAAAGATATATGCCTTCAAGTCTTTTTTTTTACAAACTGTAAGGACATATTATTAATAAAATCTACTATTAGACTTTGGTGTTGAAACCACTTTTAATGATATTGTAAAAAATGGCATGCCTTCCAAAACTGGGCTAGTTCAACTTTTGTTTTCTACTTAGTGTTATAAAGATGAATTGTTAAGTTTTAGAAATAAATAATTATCAGTAAAAAAAGTAAGCTAAAATTTAAAAAAACATAATTTTTTAATATAAATAAATAAACTTTTTACTTATGTCGTCACGGTGCGTTATAAAAAATTGTATTTTTTAGAAATGATTTACTCGACAGCATCTTTAAGTGGAGTGATGAAACTAAAACTGAGGATGGCAATTATGTAAATTGTTTTAGTTTTAATATAATAATTTAACATACGATGGATTTATTTATTTTTTATTTTTTAATAATTATAGTAGCGATTTGTTAATAAATAATTTTGTTTAAATTATCTTAATGGAGTTTTTGTTATTGTTTTATACAGTAAATAGTTTCCGAAAACGATATGGTAACTGTTCCGTGATATTTTTCACTTCTAAATATGACCGAATTAATTAAAAATTTTAAATTATATCGCCACGAAAATATTATAGAGTTAGTACGCTATGTTGTTTGTTCGGTGTTTAAAACGAAAGTGTTTATTTTAAAAAAATGGAGTGTTCATTACAAAGTATAACACTTATTACAAAAATTTCCCAAGCCATGACTTACAACTAATTTTTTACAACGTACTAAATTTAATGCATAATATTAAGTGTGTTCAATTCATTTTAATTCAAATACATAAATTTAATATTATAATTTAGCAAAATTGTTAAAGCCAAACAGTAACTATTAAATCATATTTAAAATTTTGCGCACGTCTTACTTGATATTAGAAATATTGTAATTAATTAACGTTGGGGTACAAACGATGCGTTAATTACTTTAATTGCAAATAACATATGGTCTTTAGTTGGGTCAAAATCTGAAATATTTGTTTGTACAAATGTCAAATTCAATCCCATTTCCAAGATAGCGTTTTTTCTTAAGAGATCTCTAAAGAGATTCATGAAATAAGCTGTCAATTAAATTCAATTATATTTTTTCGCAATGTTGTATTTGTTGTAGAGATGCCACCATTTAGTAAACTAACTAATACTCTGCATGGTGTTAAGATTCATTTTAACACATTAATTATTCTGCCGCCGTGCTCTCACGCTGCATCGATAGGAGCAATTTTTATTTTTTAAAACAAGAAATTACCGCCAGAATGGCATCACATAAAATCATTTTAATATTTTATTATTATAGTATGAATAGGATGTTCTCTCGTTACCTAATTTAAATATTCGTCAAAATATTTTCAGCTGACAAAGGTAGCTTTGTTAATGTTCATTGTGTATGTTAGTGTCATTTGAATTTTGATGTTAGAAAGTTTCTGAAAGTTTTAATTTGTCGACTGACTAATATCCTCAACTTTTTCAACTTAATTACCTTCTTCTTCTTGAAGTTTTTTTTTTGCCCAGCGTGATCTCATTAGCTCATATTGCTTTAACTATGTCCTCACCCACATCGGTATCGATGTTTTAATTTTCCTTGTATTTGCTTGAAAGCAGTCGTAGTGTATGTAGTTTTTGATGTTCTCTTTTTGTTATTTATTGTTATTTCATCACATTTAACGAAATTTCTATATATTTTTATGTCTTTTCTATATAATTTTACTAAACTATATGTATAAAATATTTTCCAAAAGTTTATAAATAATTTATTGTTAAAGTACAAGGTCATTAAAATTTGACTGATTTGTTAAATTGTTTAAACAATTTTTTTTTCCTTAAGAGTACTAAAAAAAAGGTAAAAATTAACTTAATTATTTATATAAAGACCTTGTAATTGAACAATAAATTACTTATAAAATAATAAAAAGGTCAAATAATTACATATAATTATTATTTAGTAAAATATATTATACTATATAATTTGCGTAAAATATACAAAGAACTTATGTTTTTTTTTAATTTTTTGGCTTGTTGCATCATCTGTATTAAAAAAGAAACATGATTTCTAAGCCACGTTCCGTATGATGTTGCCTCGTGTGTATCTAGTATTAGTTTTCATAATTTTTTTTATCTATATGTCTTTGTTGTTTTTAATAAAGTTAATTAGATAGATACAAAAAATGCTATTCCAGTCTATCCCGAGTCTGTACCCCAAAAAGAAAGTAGTTTCAGTTATTTGCTAATAAAACATTCTACTCATAGTTTACGTAAGTTTAAAATTTAATAATAAAAATAAATCTCAAAGCTGTTGTGATTTTTATCATCTCACATTCTAATTAAAGATACGTTGTCAGAAATCTTTTAACAAAGAGCTTATCTTTCTCACGATGTCCATTTCTTAAACTATTTACTGTTGTTACTTTTATGAATATTTACAAGTCATAAATTTCAGTTTATTTGAACCAGGTCATTTATAAATAAAAAGCGTGGAAAGGTTTTACATAAACTTTTCAAATAGCTAATTTATAAATTAATTAACTAATTATTTTAAAAATACTTTCTATTGTAACTTCCAACAGCCTGTGAAAATATAATTTTATTTAAATATTATTAATTTGCACAAATGAAGAAGTTTGTGTTTAAAGCGGTAAATGTTTAAATGAATTTTATATAATTTATTAAATTAATGGAAATTATAATTATACACTGTAAGCATTTTTGTTCAATAATTAATTTGTATGAAGCTAAATTATCAGGAAAGCTAATCACTCAAACGAAGTGATAAAATATATTTTTGTATTTTATATTATAGATTTTATAATAATGAACGTATTTTTAATTACAAATTGCAATAAAAACGTACTCATATATTTTTAACAGTATTTATGTATGGGTTAATGAACTAAAGACGGGCCTTAAATTGGAATTATTGGTGAGGTTTATGCAAACATGGGAACATGTCTATAGAAAAATTTGTTATCTAATAGATAAATCACGATCTTATATAGTATAAGTAATTTTTAAGAGCATGTATTTGATGGGCTTTAATTAAGGGAGTTTGGTCAGTTAAGTTATTTACCGGTTATAGTGTCCGCATTCGAATCAAATGATTGTCAAATACCTATCATTAAAATCTTTATCAGAGAAGCTAAGAGAAACTTTTGTTAAAATAGTATCAAAGTAAATGAAAATAATGACAACCTGACATATAGTTTACAACAAAAACATAATATTTTAAAATAATTTCTGTCTTTCGCATTTCTCTATATTGTTTTCTCGTATAGTTTTCAACGCGATTTCTTAATAATTAAATAAATACGTTAAAATATAATTATGTTTGTGAAATTTGTGATAAATTGTTAAAAAACCGATTGAGAATTTTTAAAAGATTTTTCAATTAATGATAGTTATTCGTTATTAGTGTTATTCGTTCTGTATTTTCGATTTTAATGAAATGAAAATTTTTTCTTGATTGTGAAAATGTGATATTTAAGTTAAATAACGACCGGTTTTTTTCGTTAACTTTTTCTAAATACCCCAAGATGTTAAAAAATTTCGTTCATTTGCACAATTTTAGTGAATACAAGACGAATTTTTTAGAATTTGTTTATATTTTCTTGTGACGTTTTGATATGAATAATTTAATTCTGATTTTAGTGAAAGTTCGACGAGAGGAAATTGCCCTAATATTAGCCAATCTTTTCAATAGATTGTTACAGGATAATGTGACGCTCTCAAGATGAACACAATTGTTCCGATAGCGAAAGATATTAATGTGTGTACCGTAGAGAAATATTGCCAATAGCGTTACTACTTTCACCTGTAGATAAAATTTTTGAAAAAATTATTTATAATAAACTATTGTATTACATGGAGGAAAATAATGTAATATACCACTTTCAATTCGGTGTTAGACAAGATTGTGCTATTGAGAATGCAGTGGAATATATTTGTGAAGGTTTTGTTTGACGGATTCTTAGATTTTACAAAACCGTTTGAACTTGTTATTCATAAAATATTATTCGCCAAATTATCGATATATAGAGTAAAAGGCAATGAGTTGCATCTGTTTAAAAATTATTTTTCAAATAGGAAATAATATGTTCAAGTCAGTGAAGAGAGTATTTTTAATGCTATTGTAAAACATGGTGTGCCTTTCAAAACTGGGCTAGTTTAACTTTTGTTTTCTACTTATTGTTACAGAGATGAATTGTTAAGTTTTACAAATAAATAATTATCAGTAAAAAAAGTAAGCTAAGTGACTCACTGTACATTTTACAAACTTTGTAGTTTTCTAAGAAATCTTATGCAGGCAAGAAAACAACAACATGCTTATAAGAAATTTTACGAAATAAGATAAACAACAAAAATAACTAACACAGAACAAAAAAAAAAAAAAAAACAACAAAAACACACAGTCAAGCAGGCGCCTAAACTGAATGATAATAAAAAAAAACAATATGGGGTGATGCCACCTGCATTATTTATGTTACGTGTCTCTTTTATACCAGCCAGCATTTATAAATTCGGCAAAAAGTCACAATCACTAGATAGAAAGAGGTTAATAATTGTAGAAATTATAATAAAATATATATCGAATAATTGCTTGAGAATCACTTTATAACTTTATATTATGAATAATTATAAAATTAAGAACCAGCTTAACTGTTAAAAAAAAAATTTATTAGAAATTTTATTGTCTATAATATCAGTCAAGTTAAATTAGCCTAACCGATTTCTAATTAATTATTCAAAAGTTTCATATTATAATAGTTTAAAGACTTAGAAACTTTTTTATTATGTGTATGCAGATTAGTGACGGGCCCTACTATAGAGCTGGCAGAACACTTTTAGCAAGAATGTTAAAAAATTAAAAAACAATGAATAAAAGAATATATTTACATATTAGTATAGATTTTTTATTTATATTTGTAAAAGTTAATATTATTGTTGAAGAAAACAAAAATTAGCGATAAGAAAAAATATTATAATCATTAGGATTTTGGTAAAACATTAAAATTATGGACGATTTAATACTGAAAACATAAACCGATGCTGTAAAAAACTTTAATATACATCACAATTATAAAAGCTAGGATATAAAACCAGACCACTAAAGTATAGCTTTGGTAAGGGCAATTTCAAGTAGAGGTAGAAAAATACCAGATTTTAGTAATTTAACAGTGGCTTTAATTTTACCTTAAAGCTCAATATTGAGTATAATGTGCTATAGTTATGTAAAGTTGCAATGCCTTTGCTGAGCCCAGATCTTTTCAGTAAACGGTAAAGCCATCAGTTTATAAGATAGTTTTTTAGAACTTTTGTGGAATTATTGTCCTTTTCAGTAACTAAGGTTTTACAAATTACGGGATCTTATTTTTACTTACGGTTTTTTTTACAAACACTATAATGGGTATTTTTTTAAGTCGGATAGAGTCTACTTAAAGCTAAATTGTCAAATGATCTGTCATACTATTATAAATTTTTGACAATTAAGGCCAATATACTCATCATAAATAGATTAATTTTGAGAAGCTTTTTCAAATTACACATATTAACTATGAATATTAGTTATCAATCCGCATAATTTAATTCAATGTTTACGTTTCAAATTATAGAGTGACACCAATCCATACAAGACCCCAAAGCTGGTAGCGTAATTAAAACCCAGTTATTTCAAAGTATAGCTTGCAATGAGTATTGTAAGTAATATTGAAAATATAAATGGCTTTGGTGCTCAGATAGAGCGACCGCAATCATCAAGATGGGGTAGCCATATGCCTGTAATAATTCCCAAGTGTTAAGCTTTTGACTATAAAATTTTTTGATTGCAATTTTAGTTTTTGTAAAATTTCTAACAATTTGAAAGTCTATCGGGTATAGAAACAAATTTTATTTTAATTTCCAGCTTTAAAACATCTCTAACACCTTAAAATTAACACTAAGTACAGTAACTATAGGGTATCTACTGTGGCATATGAACGATGCCTTTTATTAAGTTTTCTTTTAATTTAATTTAATTTAATCATGAATCAAGCTTAAGAGAAAGTTCAGAATATTTTAGTCCGAAAAGAAGTTATAAAAACAAGATGATTACAATTATAGAAATTAATAAAGTTGGAACATTTGTAAAAGAAAGACTAACAAAATGGTAAATATTCATTGGTATTCTAAAGATTTCACAATGAAATTTTAATATTTTTGCATTTATAATTTCAGTTATTTAGGTTTTTAATATGCAGCACTTTAATATACTTCGTTGTGGCTGATGTTCAATTTTTATCTCGGGAACATTTACCATCATCTAAACAGGAGGGAAGTAGTAAATTAACTATAGCTGCAGATCCTTTAGATTTTTCAAATAATGAAATTGTTACAAATGATCTAAAACAAAATAATCGAGAGTCACTAAAAAAGAACACCGAAAACGATCCAGCTTATGCCAATTTTCCACTTAGTTACAATGGTTATCCAACAGCTTTTCCTAATCAAGTCTATCCTGGCCATGTTTATCTTCCTCCTGCTTACCAACCACACTACGGATTGCCACCCCTAGGACGACCAATGCCAGGTTATCCACCTTATCAGGGATTTCCAAAACCAGGTCATGCAGTACAGTTTTATCCCGGTCATGGATATCCTCCATATGGACTACCCGCGCCAGGTTTTATGAACCCTTACTTTCCAGTTCCTGGACAACCCAATTATCCCGTTTATTTTTCCCATTCCGAACAATTGAATGCAGAAAAAGAAAATGAAGATGATAAGTTGCGCGTGCGTGGTGTATTGAACAGTGGTACTCAGTATGATGAAACGAATGGTGGCTATTTGTACAAAACACCCAGCGTAACATTTTAAAAGTGTTGATATAAAAACAAATGAAAATTATTACAAAATTTTAATAGAAATAAAAGCAAAAAAAAAATTCATACTAAATTCGAATTTCTATTGAATTTCTTGTTGCTGTTGTTTTTCTTTTTATTTTATTTTATTAAATTTTTGTGCAAAAACTATTCAAATTATTACAAATTTATGATAAAAAATATTTTTGAAATCTGTTTTTTGTTTCATTAACCAGCGATGATTTGTTTAAATGGCTTTAAATAGCAACAACAAAATGTAAAAATTGTTGTTAGTTAAACTAACTTAAATAAAAATCTTCTACAATCACTTTTGTGTTAAGTTTTTAGCATGCCTCTTCTTCTTTTAACTTTTCTTGCACAAAAACCATATTTTTGTTTTAAAGTTTTAAAAGTTAATATTTGTCATTGATTTCTTCTTCACTTCTTTGCAAACTAGTTTTTTTAAGTTAAAGTTTATGTTAATGGAACATTCGTTTGTATGTGTTAGGAGTATTAAATAAATATTCATAAAATAATTTTAATTAAAGCCCTTTTGTTTTTTTTTTTTTTTTGGTAAATTTATAAAATATTGAATGCATTTGTTTAAATGATTTATAATATCAAATCAATTTATTTTAATAATAAATATTTTATTTTTTATAATAATAACATCAATAAATAAGTAAATAGCTTTTGTGCTTCACTCCGCTATAAATGTAACAATTGAGACATGTAAACACTTAGTGGAAGTAATGGCTTACAAACTTAATACGCCTAATACGCCTTATTCTAGCCTAATACTGTGATAAACTCTTCCGAATGCAAATGCGGTATATAGACTAAAGAGAACTTAATCTGTTTATTAGTCACTTATATGCCGTAATATCATTACTTAACCAAAGACGCCGAAAAATTAATTTTAAAAATGAAAAATGCCTAATTACTTCCTCTGATTAAAAATTATTATACTCAAAAATTTGAAAAACCAGTTTATTAGATTAATTATCTAATTAAAATAATTGTTTTTTTGTATAAGAATACAGTTAAGGTGGACCATGCCATATTTTTATGTACTGAAGTTCATTCAAAAGCGTTCTACATACAAAACGACTAGTTTTGAGAAAAACATTTTTAAGAACTTCCATTGAATTGTTAATGAAACAGTGGCATAAAAAATACTTTTTATTTTAAATTTGCATTTTTGCTTTTAAACATTAAAAATTTTTTAAATTTTGCAGCAAAATTTTTGTCACAAAACGAATTTATTATAAAGATTTTTGTTCCAAAAACCTAAAATCAAATTTCATTTTTTCGCTTAACAAAATTCAATGCGAAAAATTATCACGCAGTTGAACTTGAATGTCACAGACACAACACAGTGTTCCAAAATCAAAATCAGTTTGAAAAATACACTTGCACTTGTTTGAAAATAAATCAAAATAATTTAAGTGGTTTTGGTTGCATTGAAAAAGAATTGGAAATCAAGCACCAAATCAAATGTTGTGGCCAAAATTTCGTATATCGAAACGCATTACAAGGTCACAACAATTTCTCTTAGAAATATGAATTATTATGTTGTCTGTAATTTCCTTAATAGTAAATTAACAAATTTTAAATGGTTTGTTTTATTTAATGGATTTATTTATTTATTATAACAACAAAAAAATTTAACAGAAACTAATTAATTCTTTAATAAAGTGAATGCAAGAAAACAAAAAAACACATTTAACAACGATTTACTTCTTTCTGTAAACATATCCACCATTTGAGGCATATTGAGTACCAGAGCCACCATTAGAATAGCTAATTGAAGGAGTGGAGTAAATTTGTTGAACAGCTGGTGCCGAGTAACCGACTGAAGGGGCAGAGTAGTGATGCTGAATAGCAGGAGCGGAGTATGATTGATGAACAGCTGGAGCCGAGTAACTTACAGACGGAGCCGAGTAATGCTGTTGGACAGCCGGGGCAGAGTACGATTGTTGAACAGCTGGTCCTGAGTAGCTTAGTGATGGTGCAGAGTAGTGCTGTTGGATAGCTGGAGCAGAATACGATTCTTGTACAGGTGATAAATATTCGTTAACTGGAGCAGGAGCAACATGATGATGATGGTGGTGTTGTACAGCAGGAGCAGAGTAGGTCTCTTGAATAGCAGGTACAGGGTAGTGCTGAGCAGGTGCTGAATAACTATTGTGTAGAACAGGAGAAGAATAGCTTACAGCAGGAGAACTGTGTACAGGTGGCAAGTATGTCCGCGATAAGTGGCTAACATCAGCGGAGGCAACAGCCATAAGAGCTAAAGTAACAAAGAATTTCTATAATGGCGAAAAAGAAAAATTACATTGAAATTTTTAAACCGATTAACACTACATATTCAACAAATAAAACCATAGTATACTTTAGGGCGCTTTTTAATAAATATTTATAAATAAATATAAATAAATATTCTTTTCAACGGTCTTTTTTAATTAACAATATATATTTTTTTCTCGATATTTCGCTTTTCTGTGGAAAGCTTCTTCAGGAAATTATTTTTTATATTTTACAAAAACAAAAAATTATAATTTTTTTAAATTTTTTTTTTAATAAAAAAAATAAAAAAATTAATATTTATAAAATCTTTTTTAAATCTCCATAAACTGTTTGTTAAAATCAGATAAAATTTTCCAATTAAAATTTTTTTCAGATACGCATCCAAACAATTAAAACTATCCTTTATGCAATCGAATTATTTTAAACAACAACAACAACAACCGAGTTTAACTTGTATTTAATTTATATTTTAAAAGTTTTTGATTTATTTTCATTGCGTTATTTAATTGTTTATTGTTTCGTTAAAAAAAAAAGTATAAATATTTGTGTAAACTAACCATCGTCTGTTTTCTTTTCCTAAATGAATCAAGTTAACCGTCTGAAGAAATCTTTGGAACTGATGTTAATAATATTCATCTTTGATTAATTTATACTAAAACAGAGTTTGAAGTTGTTTTAACAACGTTGTGTTGTTAGTGCTGTTAGTGTTTATTAATCTAACTTCAAATTAACAACAATATTTCAACTTATTTTCTATAATTTTATATACTAAACAGCATTGATTTTGTTCGTATAAGTTTTGTGGCTGTCTGTCTTATGTTATGTTTATTTAGCCAGCTTTTAATAATAAACTTGTAGTATTTTTTTATTATTTTGTTGTTAAAGGGGCCTAAAACAAGATGAATGTTGTCTTTAAAAAATGTAAGATCTTGTACTTTTGATGTAGTACGTTGAACAGGGAAAAACAATATTCTTTGACTTTAAAATAACAATCATAAAAAAAAAACAATAGTGGCACCTTGGTTTGGGACAAAGGGTTTACAGATAGACAAGAAAAGCGTTTCACTAACCGTGGCAAGCATATTTAAAGAAGACGAAGAAGAAGCTGCATGGCAAGTTATAGAGCCGCAAGTAGTAAATACTTGCTGCTCAGCGATATTCATTGGGCAATTTAAAAATACCGGGTTAATGCATAACCACTGAAAAAGACGACATCGCCAGCTTTTTCCATAAAAACCGTCGCTATTCATTAAATCCATGACTGACCATTCTCTGCAATCTTAGCCATAAGAGAATCTGTTAGAATTCTCTCTTACATAGAAAATTCAAAAGAAGAAATATATACAACTCTAATTGTACGAAAGTTTTTATTTGATGAAATTTTTTAAAAGACTAGCAAATTCGAGACATCTGTCAAAAAATCATCACAACTTTTATTGGTAATGCACATTATCTTACTTTTGGTACACACATGGTATTTTTAGTAGGTCCCATAACTAAATCGTATGGTGTATAATAATCTTTACATAAAAACTAGGAGGTCACATAGAAACAATGTCGTCTTGGGCATTCTTAATATGTAACTTCTCTGAGGTCTTTACAAAATCCCATAAAATTGAACGAGCGTTTAATAAACGACTGGTTTATTATAGTTTCAACAAGTCTATCACTAAATCCTTAAAAAGTGCCAGCATAGTGGGGTTTTCAACAAGAAGTTTGGCAACACCAACAACATGATAATTTTGACATTTAGTTTTTCGACGTATTCATAGTTGATGAATTGGCAATTGTTACAATGAATTTAATTTCGCACAAAAATCGCATTAAAATAATTAAATTTCTCTATGAAAATCGTGGTTTTGTTCTAAATTTTCGGACAACTTAATCGTTTTTCTGAGACCAATATTAAGATTTTGAACGTTAAATTTGAATCGGCAGACTCGATACAAAATGTGCGAACACTAACATATGTACGACCTGGTCGTTAAACTGAAAACATCGCAACCGTCAGCTACAGTTCCAAATTTGTCTATTTCTTGACGTTCTCAATAATTGGGGTTATCCAAAACCACAATATGGTGAATTTTGCGTGGGGATTTGATTTTGAAGCCTCACAAGGTTTAACTGGTGCAGGTATTGAAGCCGAACGACCACTTACATTGCCGTAGATTTGCTCAATTTATTTAGGAAAAACCGGCTGGCTTTTATGAAAAAATCGTTTTTTCAGACAAAGCCCATTTTTACTTGTCAGGGTATGTAAACAAGCAAAATTGCCGCATTTGGGCTTATGAAAATCCTAGAGCGATTATTGAGAAACCTTTACATGCTCAACGTGTCACTGTATGGTGCGCTATGTGCTCTGGAGGCGTGATTGGACCCCTTTTTGTTGAAGATGAGACTGGAATTAGGGTAACGGTCAGTATATCACGCTATCGCGAGATGCTAACAACTCAATTTTGGCAAATTATTGACGTCGTGGATATCACTTACGTATGGTTTCATCTGGACGGTGCCACAAGTCGATGAAGCGATCAATTTATTGCAAACCAAATTTCCCGATTGCATAATTTCACGACAATCAGCAGATAAATGGTCACTCAGATTGGGTGATTTAACACCACTGGATTATTGTTTGTGGGGCTATGTTAAGTAAGAGTCTATGTGGAGCTAATCGTATCAATTTCAATCTTAAAACTCAAAATGCGTTATGTGATTAACGAAACAGAACCGTCATTTTGCAGAAAAATGATTAAAAACTTTGATGACTGAATCGACATCCGTCAGCTTGGTCGTGGTGAACATTTTCCGGATATTATTTTTTATTCGTAATTGCCGAACTTTTCTCTTAGTAATAAAATAAATATTTGAATCATCTTAATAGAAATTTTTTTTATTTTATTTTAGAAAACAAACTTCTTGTTGAAAAACCCTTTATATAACATCTCCATTTATATTCATACAAGGTAGCATTCGATTGCAGTTAGACAAGTTGTTAGATGCTTCAAAATATTGGAAATACATAAAGTTCATAAACAACATTTGTCACATTTTCCAAAGAAATTCCTACACAATTAAGTAAACGTTATTGTGTTGCCCAGATAACAATATAGAACTACTAAAAATAATCCGATTATTAAATAAAATACAAATGATTGAAAACTTAATTATCACACATTAATATAAAATTCTTGTTTTTATAGTATTATTAAATTGTTTGAGAGAGATAAGATACTGTTGTCATTTCTTTGGGTGCTGTTGTTGTTTTTATCGTTAATAATTTGAAAATTTATTTTGTTATTAGAAGCATGCAAATTCATAGCCTTAAAAAAATAATTTACATCTATAAATAGTTTGATTGGCTCAAGGTAGAAAACGCAGTCTATGGCAATAAAATCTTTGACACCACTAAAAACAGAAAACAACAAACTCGTAAAACAAACTAAAAACAACACACTATAATAGGCAAAGCTGAATTCTGAAACACCTTTTTTAAACCATTTGCATCATAAAAATATAAAGTGGTCGCAAGTTTAAAAACAAATTTCAATTAAAATTAGAATATTTTAGAAAACATTTTCAAGGCGAATCGATTACCAATGGCGAAATAATTCATTTTTACCCACAACCCAATTGTGAAACTCCATGTATTATTAAAATTCGTATACTGTTGTTTTTGCATGGTGTTCCTCATTTAAAGTTCAACACCTGATGATTGTTTGCCTTTCCTTTAAATTTGAAATAAATATTGTTTAATGTTCATATTTTCTTAAGCATATTGTTACGTTTATACCCTTTATACACGTTTTGTTGTGACTTCTTTATTGCAAAATAAATAACACCAGATTTTAGAGTTTTTAAATTAATTACAAGTTTATTTACTTTTACTACACACAAAGTTGACACTACAGAACAATTTACTTAAGACGCGTCACGAGGTTTATTTGTCAATTAACAAACTATCCTTTCAGACGCTGCCTTTTTCTATTTGTCCACTAGAGGCCTAGAAAAATTAAGAATCTTCTACTCTCTTTGTATCTCATTTTCTTGTTGTTATGTTATTCATTCAATGTATAGACGCCTGTATGCTGTATTTTTGTTTTTATGCTGATAAAACTTCTTCCTGGTATTTGTTTTAAGATAGTTGTTGTTATTTTGTGTACATAAATTTTCTTAGCACGCTACGCAGTTTGTAAACATCATATCTAATTGCTGTTGTTTTGCGTGCATAAAATTTCAACGCAGTTTGTAACTAGAAATTTGTTGTTGTTTTGCGTGCATAAGTTTTCTTAGCAAACCACGCAGTTAGTAAACATTTATTTTCTGCTAAAACTAAACCAGGACGCCGCCGTTACAATATTTAATCGGCTCATAAGAAGACGTCAGTCAGTCTAAAGTTAATTTTTTATCGATATTTTTGAATTCATTAGGCGGGGAGTTAATTATTTTTCTGCGGATCTTAGACAAGCATAGGCTTTTAGCGCACAGCTAAAGTTTCTTAATTTTTAGTTTCGATCAAAGCAAATATTTTTGTTTATTACTTATTTGCAAGGCTCATATCACGTTCAATACAATTGACATTCATTAAGAAAGCTTTTTCTTAAAAAATAAACGTATCAGAATGTGATATTTTTTAAAAGGTTTGGAATCCCAGCACATTGTATCATGCCTGTGTTAAAAGGTTGCTAATGTAACGCCGATAACCAAAAAGAGTGATGGCAACAACCTTGAAAATTACCGGCGAATTGCAATTAGTTTTGGACTTTCTCAAATGATGGAAAGTATGATTCAGAGTCCTGAAAAGGTAGTATGGTTTCCGTATGAGGCACTCTACGGGTGACTTGCTAGATTTCCTGTCGGAACAATAGTGCAACTTCCATACATTAATTCGGATAAATTTAGCTGGTGGCTCTAGATATTTCTACGGCATTTGATAGAATGTGGCATGATGTACTTCTGTCAAAACTTGTTGCTTTTTGTATCGGTGATAATTTCTTCAGATTTATATCGTTTTCTTAGGAATCAAAATATACGAGTTGTTATTAATGCAGGGATATCGCATCCGTTCTGGTTCCTATCCTATTTCTTATTTTTCTTAATGACCTTCTTTGTCAAACTTTCAACGCTGTATACACTTTCGCAGATAACAGCACTAGTTGGCGGTGGGTTCCAAAGAGCAAAATACAAATTATACGCTTACTCACGATCTCGGAACAATCTTCAAATGGAGTCGTATGAATAGAGCCGATTTTAATGCCCATAAGACTCAATGTTGCATGCTTAGGCATAGATTTGTGTTCGGAAATGATGCTGCCTGTATCTGTTATTATGGGTGATACAAGTATTAAAGAAAATACAGTGTGACGTTCGATTGACAATGTTCAGGTTTCTAAAGAAGCTTTGAAGTGCCTTAGTTTTCTAAAATGGTCTAAAAGATACTTTACTTTACTCCATCCGATCTTTGTTCCCGGTCCTCAAAAGTTTTTTTAATTAATTGAAGAATCCTCCATTTGTGGTTGATTGGCCATTGATTTGTACTTAAAACATTCACCAAGTAGTGAACTTAATCCAGACTACCACTCAAAAGTTCACAAAACATCGACTTTTAGCAGAAAAAAAAAGTTTATCAAAAATCTATAAAAATATTGAGATTTTATTTGAAATAGATTTTTCACCAAAAAACTAATATTTTATAAAATTTTCAAAACGTCTGTAACGAGGATGGTATTGTGGTTCTTTAGTTAATTGTTTTATATTTAAAAATCTTGAATAGAAAGAAAAGTGCGTATTCTAAATCCAAGCGGAGGTTAAAGTGGAAGGAAACTCAAGTATTGTGTTGCTGCGTTAAGTGATTTGAATTAAAAGTCGATTTAGGTACACAACAATTTAGATAACGGCACAAGGTCTTATGGTGCTAATTTGCTGTTGTATTCGTTTGGTTTTTAGAAAGAAAGGAAAATAAATATGAATATTTTAATTTGCATATTTATAAATTCAAAAGTAAATGTTAGTCATGTTATTTTTGTTTAAAAATATCGACGACATTGATCCGAGATGGCGCCATACAGAGAATGCAACATCTAATAATCAATAAATCTATATAGACTATTAAAATCTTTACAAGATCTTTGAATAAAATCCGCATTTGAAAAACTGTTTCGGAAGAACTGCAAGAACAATCACTGATAACATTGAATTGAATGAAGCGGAACATGGAAACAAATAATAAAAATAAGAAATTCGACTGCAATTTTTCCATTAATTAACCTGATTGCATTAATCTTAGTCTGCAACGATAAGATGAAAAATTAACTTAAGACTGCCATGTTAATCCTCGTAAACAGAAGATTAGAAATTTGCAATGAACCCAAGTACACCTCTAAGCTTATAAACGGTTACGTGGATATGAGATATACAACTTAATTTGGTGTTTATCAAAATTCTCAAATCCAAAATGTTATCCGCCAACTGCAACTGATGTTTCCCTAAAAAGTAGTGAGTATCATATAGTTTTTTCTCGAGAAACAAATACACTTGCATTTCACTAGGTTTAATTTTATTAAGTTTATATCGCATCAATTTGGAAAGCTATTCAAGTCAGATTGAAACAATGACCGATCCGATATATTTATTAACATAACCGAAGAAAATTTGACATCATCTGTGTACATCAGACTGTTGGAGATGTGACTCATGGCCAACAATGCCAGTTGAAAACAGTGCTCAAACTTGGACCCAAAAATATATTTCATAAAGAACAGATAATTTTTCCGAACTAATTCTTTTGCATTACAAAGTTATTAAGATTACATTTTCATTATTTTTTAATTAATTTGTTTAAGCTAAAGTTCCACAATAGACCTGTTGTATACACGTTCTATACAAGAATAATCTCGTCATAAACAAAAAAACAATAATTTTTACTTACAAAAGGTTATTAAAAGTATATCTAATAGTTATTTTTTATAAAATACTATTTGTGTTACATTTGGAGTAGTTGTGCCAATATTATTGGCTTAATTTTTGTAGTGCTCGTTAAGCTTGATTATTTAGAAAAAGAAGACAAACCAACAAACGAAACATGCGTTAAATATGTGGTCAACTTGAATTTAATTTTTCAGATATTAACACGTGTATTAAGTGAAATACAAAACAAGCAGAAAATGCTACGATTATTGCACGTGTAAAAATATAAAACTTTTTTTTGTTACTGCGAAAGCTTCTTGCAATGTTATCTTGTTTTAGGCATTTATGTGTTCAATTTAATGAAAAATAAAACATATTTAAACGCTTCTAGGTACATCTGAATTTCGAACAACCGATTATTAAATCTGATTTTATTTAAGCTTTGCTGAGCCAATAAGGCGTGCTATATATTCATTCATATTGTAACAGCTTCTAAATTTTAAATAAAAATTTTAATTTTATAATATTCTCATTAAATATTTATTATTCAAAATGTTATTCAAAAATGAATCTATAAGGCCATTTCATTAATGTTTATGTAGCTCAACTTAAAAATCTTATATCTCAAACTAAATTGATTAAATGGGAATTGCACTAACAAAACAAAAAACGGCAATAAAATTGAAAAAAATATTTTATACAAAAATACATTAATTATTAAGAAACTATTTTTCTGTTTCCATTTTTTCATTGGAAGTTATTAAGTTAATCTAAATTATTTATCTAGATTAGATAATATTCTCATAAAATATTTATTACTCAACCCATTACATTTCTTCTTTAATCAATTTTACGCATTATGGGAATATCGAATATCTCAGAATATTGAGGTGGGAAACAGATAACTAATACTGGTAATGCATTGCATTAATTTGTTCACGTTACGTTTCTCAAATATAGTTCAAGTAGCCAGGTGGACTTGAAATAATGCGCCATCAAAATGCCCTACTTATGTGTGCACAAATCATTTACTTGTGTGTGCGCATGACGATTGGTGGGTTTCATATTGCACTAAATAAATATTCTATTTTTGCTTAAATTTCAAAGAAAATTATTAAAATAAAAATAATATGCATCAAATCATTATTCCATAGATTTAAGGCTTTATAAGCATTTTAATATTAAAGGTATTTCAAAAAGAAGTTTATTAAAAAAAAAAAAATAAACTAAAAAAAATAAAATAAAGAGAAAAGTTCGGCAATTATGAATGTAAATTTTTATCAGGGAAATATCCGCCACTACCACGGTGAGAGATATCGATTCTTTCATCAAAGGTTTTAATTACTTTTTGGCAAAATAGCGGTTTTATTTCGTTAATAACATCACGGATTTTGATTTTAAGGCGGAAATCGATTCGATTGACTCCCACAAAAAAAAAATAATCTAGTGGTGATAAATTACACATTCTGGCTGGCCACTTAACTCGTAAAATATGCGATCGGGATATTTGGTTTGCAATAAATTAATCCTTTCATTGGCTTGTGGCATTTGATACCGTCCTTTTGAAACTAAATGTCAGTGATATCCACATCACCAATAATAGGCCAAAATTGAGTTGTTAACGTTACCATAACTCATCTTCGACAAAAAATAGCCCAATCATGCCTCCAGACCGCATATCGTAAGCCAAAGCTTCTCAATAATCGCTCAAGAATTTTCATAAGCCCAAATGCGGCAAGTTTGCTTATTGACATACCTTGACATGTGAAAATGGGCTTCGTGTGAAAAAATTAGTTTTTCATAAAACCCATGCGATGTGACTTTACTTGCTGCACCAGTTAACGTAAGGCTTCAAAGTCAAATCTTTATGCAAAATTCGCCATGCGATGGTTTTGGATAACCGAATTATTGAACACGTCAAGGAATTAACTAATTGGAATCTGCTTCAATACTGTGCCTCACGGCTGCGCTGTTCATACGCGTTGGTGTTCGCATATTTTTGTATCGATTTCGTCGACTCAAATTTACACATAACGAGCGAATTTTTAGCAGAACATCTAGATCACAAAAGATACATATAACATGTGGCTGCTAGAAGAGGAACTCAGCCTCAGATAAGTGTCAGAAATTATGGGAAATTGTGATGAGAAAGAAAATCAATACCCTAAAGATGGCGCAGTCAAGATTCAAGGCTAGAAGTAGCACAGTATTCGACTACGATTTTCGCCGACAAAAAAGTAAAACTTCGCCATATGTTGAAAAATTGAGCTTACTTGATCAATTTGTTTTTACTTACACAGGATCAGAAATATATAGATTAACTAACTTTTTACTCACAGCATTAAAAACCAGCAACACTCTGAAACATAATCACAGGACATCGACAGAGACAACTGATAAATTTAGTTCCAGCGGAGTATACAGACTTATTTGTACCTACATACATAGTTATATAGGGAAAACTGGACGAACACTATAAACAAGATTTACAAAACACATATGATCACACAAACGAAAAAGAGAAGACTGCAACTTTGCATTACATCTTGACACTCATGGACTTCCACTAAGGAAAATATATGAATAGAAAATAGATTACATGGAAATCTACAAAACAAAAACTTTTAATAGTGACATTATAAACGAACAGGTAAACACGTCCTCAGACATAATTTTCACACAACTAAAACTACTCATGCACTCGAACAAACGAAAGACACTTTCAAACGATAATAATATTTAGATAATAATTAAAGACGGGAATATTAAAAATAAGCCCCGCATTAAACGCCAGATGGCGGCCATTCTCTCTACATGAGAACTATCTAAATTCGAACACTGACTCCCTAGTATAGTTTAGAACACGGCTTAAGAATGATGTCATCACATCGAAAGCGCTCGCCGTTGATACCGAATAAACAGCCAGTAAATACGGAAAGGAATAACAACAGTATTTCATTAACTGGCGGAACAAATCCAAATAACTTAATATCTATAGTCTTTATGCATATTGTGATATGCATTAACGTTATAAAGTAGATAAAACATTTGAGTACTTTGGACCAACGATAATAAGTTACGAAAAGATTTATGAGGTTAAAGATGCAAAATAAATATAATTTATTTCATTAGAGCAAAAAAAAATCAAATGGGCTTTGATTTGCTTTAAAAGAAGTTTCTTTCTACTTTCTCTATAGTTCGATAGATATGATTTATAGTTTGGTGTTTTTAACAAATTCAAAAGGAAAACAAAAAGCAGTGTTAACAGCACAAGTCCAACTCAGCTGGCAACATTATAATAAAGCAAATTGCTGTTATTGAACATTATACTGTACACTAATCGCATAAATAATAGATTTCTACTGCAGCCAATGTGGTAGTGATAAATTCAATCGAAATTTAATTTAATAACACTAAACTTGAGGGCATATTTTTATTTCGAAATAAACAATTACTAAGGAATGCCATGAGTTTAATGGTGTTTCTTACGATAGACACAATCCCTTCGACTGAAATATTACCAATATAACGTTTAAAAGAGTTATTTTTATTATAGCTAAAATAAATTTAAGTTTCCACAAATAACACTTTAAAATCACGTTATGCCTATAAGAAAAAAATAACATCTTTAACGCATCTTGTAACTTAATCATTATAAACACCATGAATATCAGTCTGTGCTTAAAATGTGCAAGTTTGCATAATTTTGTATTTTAATTGCTAGAGCAACCTTAGTTTATTTATTTTTAATGACTATTTTAATACTTCCATTCTCTGCTATTAAAAATTTGTTAAATTAAATAAATCTTCACACTATACATACTAAATTTTAAAACAATTTGAAGTAAATTTTAAAAAGTTCCCAAATAAAAATTAAAACTTTAAAATTATAAAACAGAAAATATGCAAAGAGGAACGAAAATATCGCGAATCTGTTATTTTATTTTTTTTAATATTCTTGTCATTTTTTAAATTACCAAGTCGTTATTGTTAGCATTTCTGAGAAGAAGAGTGCCACCAGAACCATATTATGTTCTCTGTTAAAAAATAATTTTGTAATAAAATTAAATAAACATTTCAGATAATGTGTAACACAGTTCAATACATGGTTTCGGGACTCAATTTTGAGAATTGTATATTAAAATAGTCCCCCCAAAAAAAAACTTCTGTATTATTCCTTTTATCAAGCAGGCTGCCATTAATAATTCAATGGCCATAGATTGGTTTTTGCTCAAGGTGGATTTTTATCACTTTTTATATTTTTTTAACACGTTTATACCATACGGAATATCTCCTCTACGCCTGAGGCAAACTTTTGGATATTGAATAGTATAAAAAACGGGGAACAAACGCATATATGAAAAAACGCATCCAATAAACATCGTAAAAACGCCTAATTTTTGCTTCAAATTGCACCTTCTTTGTTCCATAACTGGATTCAAAATCCGTAAAACTGCGATTCATATTACAGCTATTCTTGTATAGAAAATATGAGATTTTTATTTGTTATTTATGCATGAAAATAACAAAAATGTTTAAATAATTTTCAATTATTTTGAATATCCGTCCTCGTTGAAGTTTGTGGTTCTGATGTAATTGTTTTTTTCGGTGTTTGCGGCCAGCTGATATTTGCTGATATTTTGCTCTGTAAGTTTTTCACGCTTCAAAAATGATGTTATAAATCCAGAAATTTATTGTGATAGTCTCATCTGAGCCACAATGTAATCTATTTCAATCTGGTTTCGACTGGCAGGGACACAGTATTCAGACTCGGAAGTTTAGATGGATCAGTAACAGTAGCGCGTTGTATTGGAAGTGTTGCAGTAAAAGCGCGAATGAATAGTCGCGTTTTCTGTTAGTTCTTGCATCTAAATTACTGGCTTCATAAAATAAAACTGTACACCTTTTCCATGTATCCACATTATAAAGAACTTTTGCACACTGTGTTCGGTGTAAAATTTCCACCACTTTCAATATGTTTCATCAAAATAGTGATCGTATATTTCTGGGACGATAGGACTACAAACATGTAATAAAAATCATTCAATCGTTATTTTCAATATTTAAATATTCAATGTCCTTCTGGTTTTAAAATGTGATTTACTCTAAACAACACGGTTGTTCGTTCCGCAGCCATTAGATTATAAATGCAACCAATTTTACAAAACGAATAATGCAGAAGCCCTTATTTTTGGTCCTATTTCACATGCAATTCTCAAAATTGTGTCAGACTGGTGTAATTGAGACAAGGAAAAAACCCGTGTCCATAAAATAACAATATTAATCCAAAAAGTAGATTTTGTTCAGTTTAATGAAGACCTAGAGATTATCTAAACTACAAAGCGCTAATATTGAAGCAATTATATAGCATAATCCAACAGAACATAGAGCGCAAGCAACCTCAAATGGGCTCCCTTATACCCCCAGCAGCATAGGTTTAGATGGTTAAGTAATTCATAAAGACCGTTAAATGTGTCCCCCTGAGGGGTGGGGGGAGGGAGTATGAAGATCAACGTGTGATTAGATGTACATCTGCGGCTGGCCATGAAGCCTTAATCAGATGGTGGATCAAACCACTGCATAATTTGGAACGTCGTGCTCGTCCTAGGAAGCCGAAGCTATAATTCTATGCAACAGAACTTTCTTGTTGCAACTTCGATGATTCCAGAGCAGGGCTGCAAATCATCACTCCTTGCTTAAGAGTTGGAGACTTTCCAACTTCTGTCCAGAATACATGTCTAGCATGCTCACTGGACAAGATAATTCACTTAGCGTGTCATTAATAGTGAGATGATCCTTGCCACCATAATAACCATTATACTGTTATGGGGCCGCGAAACCACAACCACCACGATACTCCCATACTGAGGGGCCAACCTCAATAATCAGCCAGAGAACTATTAAATGTCTAAAGAGACCAATAATGAACTCTGCGGGTCACTGATTCCCGTGGAAATAACGTGGAGTTTTCAGTTGTTCTCCTGCTGACTTCAGGGGACTGGGCTCCCTTTTTCCCCCAGTTGCACTGTGTCTAGTAGTCGAAGTTCTATAAAGACCATATTTATGTGCCCCCGTGGGGAAGTATGAAGATCAGTGCGTGATTTGATTTACATCTGCACCGACTATATAGTCATAATCAGATGGTGGTCAAATCACTTGGTTGATTGGACATGAACCACGCCCCAGGAGGCCATCGAATAATACGTATATCCTCCGGTCACTCCTGGTAGCAATTTCGAAAGCCCGAAGTAGGCCGCAGCCTTCACTCCTTGCTAAAGAGTTGGAGACTTTCCAACTCCTGGTCCAGAACGCATGAAGCTCTTTTTTATCAAGAACACGACAGAATTCATAATCACTGGACCTGAACCATTCATTGTGTTAATTTGAATGATCCGACCCTCAAACTCTCACGAGGGTCCGAAACCACAACCACCACGATACTCCCATATAGGGGCCAACCTCAATAACCAGTCAGAGCACATCTTTGCCTAAAGAGAACAAATAGTGTACTCTGCGAGCGTACTGATTCCCGTGGAAATATGTGGATTGTCCAGGTGACTCCTACTAGCCTTTGAGGGGCCTGGGCTTCCTTTTACACCGCAAGACACCAGTCTAAATGGAATAGTAGGTTCCAAAAAGACTATCATGTGCCCCCGGGGGGAAGTATGAAGATCAAGTAGAATTTTAGTTGGAGTTTAAATCGGTTTTGGAAAACCAAGGCACTTGAAAGCTTGTTTAAAAATTTGAAAAATGTGTTTACGCCATGGAACACAATACTGAGTTTTAATGGCAAGAAGGTCGAAAGATTTCGATTCCGTAATAGTTATATTGCAGTAACAAGTGCAACACCATTTCCGAACACAGATCTTTGCGAAAGCATGCAACATTGTGTGTTGAAATCGACTTTATTCACATGATCCGCCTCGGAGATTATTGTGAGATTGTTCCGCCTTTTGAAACTCCCCTCCAATTGGTTTAGTTTCCTACTAAATAAATACGAACGATGCTGTTATGAAATTTGGGATCTTCAAACAATCCTGTTTTGGTTCCAACTAACGCGATTTGGTGTTGAAATATCTAACCAAACTAAATGATTAACAACTCATATAGACGAATTCTAGAACATTCTTGACAATTGTATTGATGTCAACAAATAACACGTCATGTTACTAACTGAAGCATCTCAATAATAAACAGTACATATATCATAAACCCTGTTCACCGGAGTTGTGACAGCATAGATTTTATCTTAACCACCAAGTCTGGTACTATATTTCAATAAGGTTTGCTAAAAATCTTCGATCCGGCACTGAGCCTCGATAGGAATTTGATCTTAAAACTGGCAAAGAAAAGTTACTGTGACAAGTGATGTGTTGGGATTGGTATTGAATTAAATGATATTTTTTTAAATACAACAAAAAATAAAAGAAAATATTTAATAAAACTAAAAAGACATTTTCATCTCCAAAACTGCATAATTTCGTTTAAAATATTTCATTTGAAATCTAAGTGACATAAAATGTTTGGACATAAAGGCTTTGGAATTCTCAATGAATATCTAACATAACCAAATAACATAAATCAAAACTTTATGAAAAACCGAATTTAATTTTAATTTCATAAAATCTTAATATAGATGTCGAAAATAATAAAAAAATTTTTATGGAAAAAATACAATAATAAATAAGTGAATACAAATAAATTGGTGAAGTACTTTTAATGTACTAAAAGTAATTTAAATTTGTCAATAAGTCGTCCAAAAAACACGTAATCTTATGGCCATAGGTAAAGCAGAGCTAGACCTGAATATATGAGTACTTTGCTATTCAAACAGCTAAAGACAAAATATTCTAAGTTAAAGCAAAAAAGTCAAATTTAAAATATGTTGTTGTTATTGTTGTTAAAAACAGGTTTAATAGTTATTTCTTTTAAAATATTAAATATGATGCTATTTTTTTGATTACGACAAAACCATCACTTTCTTTAAGCGCTATTTTATTCATTCCTTTTGTAAATTTCTGGTTCTTGGTATAAAACTTTAAGTTTAAAAATTGTATAAATTATAGTCAGACTTCAAGCACCGGTCTAATCAAAGATTAGAATATATGCTAATTTTTATTTCGCCTTAAGTACATAATATGAGATTCTTAATATTCTTGCATATTAATATATGAAATTAAAATGTTTAAAAATAGTTTCAATAAAAATTATTGAAAATTTGTAGGGTGCAAATAATTTTGTATGAATTCGATATTTAAAAAATAATTTTTGCACTATCACTAAATTTTAAAAATATATTTCAATTGCTTTCGATTTTAATTATTGCGAAAAAAAAGTCGTTTATATATATTTAAATATTTTGTATAAAAATTAGTTTATTTATAAAAGAAAATTGATATAATTAACAAATGTGTTGTGTCGTTTTGTTTTAAATGATTTAACAATGGAATGATCGATATACATACATACATACATACATACGTACATGCATACATACATACATATATAACACCTTAAGCATCAATTCTACACAATGAAAAATGAAACCACAATTATAGAGCTGTTTCACTATTTACTTTTTTCTATAAACGTAGCCACCGTTGGAAGCATACTGAGTACCAACATCGCCAGATGATGATGAATAGCTGACAGAAGGAGCGGAGTAAGATTGTACTGAAGGTGCAGAGTAAGATTGTACAGAAGGTGCAGAGTAAGATTGTACAGCGGGCACAGAGTATGATTGATGGATGGGAGCTGGTGCCGAATAGTGTTGTTGGACAGGTGGCAAATATTCGCTAGAGGGAGCAGAGTATGACTGTTGTACGGCTGGGCCAGAGTATGAGACAGATGAAGAGTACGATTGTGCAGCTGGGGCTGAGTAGGTTTGTACAGGAGCAGCATATGATTGCTCAACGTGGCCGGAGAAGGTTTGAGCAGGTGCAGCATAACTTTGTTGAACGGGTGGCAAGTATTCATTGGAGGGCGCCGAAAAACCGGCGCTTCCAGATGAATGGAAAGATTGTTGATAGCTGGGGCCAGAATACGATTGTTGTCCAGGAGGCAAATAAGTATTGGACAAATGGCTAACATCAGCCGATGCCAAAGCACATAAAGCGAATGCGGCAGCTACGAAAAGTTTCTGAAATGACAAAATAAAAAATTTAATTTTATAGCTTTCAATTCCGAAAATAAAAATAATCTCAATAGATTTTAATTTATTTTTAAATATTATTTTCATTATTATTAAATTAATCTTAAACTAACCATTTTTGTAGAATTGTATTTAGTTTGCTTAAGTTGTGATCTTAACAAAGGGAAGTTTGGAACTGATACTCTTCATCAATATCACGGGTAAATTTATACTAAAAACTATGCTACGAGGTGGACCATTTCATAAAAGTAGAAACAAAAAATTAAAAAAATCGAAAAATCATCATTAATTTGAAAAAAAAACCTTAATAACACAGTTGGAACTTTGGCTGTATTTAGTAAGTGAGAAGCAGTTCTCTCTTAACAGGGCTGTTGTTAAACAAGTTTTAGAGGTTTACAATATTTTCATTAAAAGAAAAAGATACTCCGAATCAGTTACTGAGGGCATTCAAGTTAATCTGCCAACAAAAAAAAAAAAAAATTAAATAAAAACAAAACAAACAAATACTAAAACATAAACATAAAAAATAATCGAAAAGCTAAAACATATTAAAACAAAAACATTAAGAAATTTGTAGATGAAGGAATTAATAATATTTGAGTGACTGCAAAACCAAAAGAAAAAGCAAACAAAAATAATTTCACGCCTCGATTTAAATTTCAATGTTAAAATTGCTTGCATTGATGGATGGTTAGATGTGATTTTGATGACACATTTATTTACTCCATTTATTTATAATAATATGTTTGCCCTAATGAAGTCAGTTAGTTATTTAATTGATAATAATTAAGTATTTTATTTGTTCGGCTGATATGTGTTATTTGAAGTTCAATAAGATTAATAATTATAAGTCAAGATAGTAATCATTTCATATGCTTTAAAGAAAATCAAATCTGCAATTAGTCTACCATTAACCTTATTAACTCAATTCTGTGCTTTATAATATAATATAATCATTGTAAGGTTCTCATTTAGTTTATACAAAATTTTCCATGTTTGCATAATTACTCGGTTAAAATACAAAATTAAAATAGGTAAAATTTTATAGAATTTGAGTTTTCAATTCAAATAACAAAAAAAATATTTTACGAAAATAACCTGGAAATTATGAGTTAATCTATTAGGTAGGGTGTGGTTCGACCGTCGTCACTACCGTTTTCTATAAATGTCAAATGGTAAACAGTCAGTTCTTCGTCGTGTTATTGTGAAGTTAAGATAATTTAAATTTCTGTCTTGCCCTTTTTTCATTGTAAATATAATGTTAGTATGGATTGTGCTTAAGTCTGTTAGAATTTGTTCGGCGTTGTCGAGAATGTTCGAGGATGCATATGATGTTGTTTACGTATCTATAGTAATACCCAATATAAACCAACAGTATTTAGATATATGATACACAGACTTAAGATAATTCTATTTACTTCAGATAAGTACAACAAAGAACTCGATACAATAAACACCATAGCTAAAAACAACGGCTTTAAACCTACTACTGCCAACAAACTGCTTAGGCAATACAAAAGTAAAAACAGTAATAAGGAAGACAAAGAGACAATCGGAACAACACGGTCACACAATTTTACGTTTACCAGAAATATATAGATGAACAAACTTTTTTCACGAAGAAGGTTTATTTATAGCATTAAAAACCAGCAACACTCCGAGACATAATCTCAGGGCAACGACAGAAACAACTGACAATTTAGTTCCTGAGTATACCTATATAGGACAAACTGGACGAACACTAAAAACAAGATTTACAGAACACATATGCCCATACAAACGAAAAAGAGAAGACTCCAACTTTACATTACACCTTGACAATCACGGACGCGATCGAAGAAAAATAGATGAGTGTATGACATTACTACGTCCTAGCAGAAAAGAACAAAAAAATCTACAAAACAACAACTTTTAACAGCGACGTTATAAACGGACAGGTAAACACGACCTTAAACACAATTTTGACACCACTAAAACTACTCATAAACTCTAATAAACGAAAAATACCCTCAGATGGACACACTTACTTGAATAATAATAAAAGACGGAAATATTAAGCCTTGCATAAAATGCCAGGTGACGGACAATCTACCTACATGAGTAGATACGATAATAATTAAAGAACTATCTAAACCCGAATACTGAAATGAACATGATTTTATGATGATGCCATCACATCGAAAGCGCTTGCTGATTATACCGAACAAACAGCCAGCAATGACGGTTTACACCGAAAGAAATGATAACAGTTTTTCATTTACTGGCGGAACAAACTCAAATAACTTAATAAAAGCCATTTGTTATACTTTAAAGAAAATGAAATTTGTAATTTGTTTGCTATTAGCCTTATTAACTTAACTCTGTGCTCTATAATTTAATATACTCATCGTTATAGTTTGATTATTTTTATTTATTGGTGTTTGAAAAACTCTCATTTAGAATCATTGAAGTCCCCAATCATTTTTTTGGTCCTCTCTTGTACGAGGTTCAGCAACTTTAAAATACACTTTGAGGCACCGGCTCATACATAAGAATTGTATTACATTTTTGGACGGATATAGTAGGTATTGATGAGAGATGGAAAATAACCTTGAAATTATGAGTTAATCTAATGTCGAGAGTGATAAAAAAGCTTATAGTTATAGAATCCTTCTTCATAATATTTTAACCGAAATTAACGTCGACATCACTGCTTATGATGCTCTGAAAATTGAACCAAAAACGACATTAAACTAAAATCAAGATAGAGCTAAAGTCCCCCAAATTCAAGTTATAATTTTTCTTTTCAGAATTCGGAATTGTTATACAGTGTTATTTTCGGTTTTTGTTTTTAGAGGTGGAACAATGATTTTGTGGAATTTATATTTAAAGTTATCAACAACTTTAATTATGAAGGCTATTTATTCTTAAGCCACGAATATTGATGATTTAAACTTTCCGCAAACAATAAAGATTTGCGCTTGTTAAGAAATTGAAATAAGACAAATATAATTGTGTATATTATTTATTAACAACATCGATTTATTTGTTGGTTTGTTTGTTTGACTTTAAGGTCATCTAGCTGCACACTTAATTATTCCCTATTTAAAATATAAACCACAACATGCCTTAATTCAAATTTTTCAAATTTTTATAACAGAAATATTCTATTAAAATTAAGAAAAGAAAAAAATAAATAAAAACCTTAACCTTTGACGTTGTTTGATTAGAAATAAAATTTTATTAAAGAAAAGCATTGAACAGAAATATTGATTTGAATAATTAATTTGCCAAAAATTTAAATATTGCATAAGTTTTATGATATTTTCTACAATATTTAATAATCAGCATTTTGTGTTGAAACGAATAGATTATATAGAAATCGAAGTTATTTCTGCAATCAACTGCTTGCACTTGAACGGCATAATAGGAACTAAGAAGAAAAACCTTTGTCATTGCCTTCAACATAAATGAATTTTTTTGGTTTTGAACAATAAACCATTGCGCTATTTATTTTAATAATAACAGCAATAATAATTTTAAGCAAACTTATTCAAGGCATAGTAGATTTAACATATTTAGATTTATAGTTAAATATAAAGAACACTTGGCAGCCAAAGAAATAGAAGTTATAAATTCTTAATTATGTTAGCGAAATATTTCCGTTATTGTTTAAACTTATATAATAAATATCTCTTATTCTTTTTTACGGTCTTTTTAAATTAAGTTAACAATATATATTTTTTTCTTTTCGATATTTCGCTTTCCTATGGAAAGCTTCTTCAGGAAAAAAATTTTTTTATTTTTGAAAACAAAAATTATTAACATATTGAAAAAATTTTTTAATATTTTAAATAATTATTTAATTAACTCGGTTTCAAAAGCGATCTGGAAAATGCTGTTTTATAACAACAAAATTGACATCTAACATTATTCTGCGCCTATTTGGACTTAGCTGCTTTATTAGAGCAAGTCTGCTAGTGTAGGATGGTAGAATTAAGGGATTCCATAGTAAGCCTCGAATACAAAATAATAGAAACTGCTTTTTTTCGCTCAGACCAGAACACAGGGGATATGACGCCTCTTGGAGTGCATTGTATCATAACTAGGAAAATAGGTTATGGGGAGGAGGAAAGAGGGAGTAGTGTTTGTGGCCATTCGATTAGAATTTTCCCACATTAAAAGTGACAGGAAAGTCCTGTGGAAAGACCACCTACAAACCTTTAGCAACAATTCCATGCTATTACTATGGACTTTATAAAATTGGATCCCAAATTATGGAGCTACATTCCAGAAGAGAAGTATAAAATTGTTTTGTGATATATTTACTAAACTTCTTCGCCCAGCGTTTTATAAATCCAAAAATTGCACATGCTTTGTTAGTGGCTAAAAAAATATGCTGCAGAAAATTTATTTAAGCATCCAGTAAAATACCAATATCTGAAACTATATTTAGTATCTCAAGTTCGTCGCCGTTTAAAACATATTGCACGTTTGTATGATATCTTCGAAAGATCACATGTATTTGAACTTTAAGGTGCGACTCCATAAAATTAATATTACACCATTAGTTAAATGCATCTAAGTCCTTTTCGCAGAAGAATATAATCAGCAGTTTTGTTGTCTATTTCCTGTATTGTTTAAATAAAATATTTACTTATTCAACTTGACTTGTATTAAATAAAGAACGAAAATATAAAATTGTTTCGAAATGTTTATTGTGTTTTGGTGGTTTGAGTTTTGTTGTCTGTTTCCCATGTTGTTTAAATAAAATACTCATTTAATTAATTTGGCTTGAGATATACGACTCTAGAATTTTCTATACAAAATTTGAAGTAAAATCCACCATGCGGATATGCTTTACCCGACAGTTATACACATAAATTTTTGAATAATAAATATTTTATGAGGATGTCATAAAATATGTAGTTTTTGAAGGAATCTAATACAAATTAACGTAGAATAACTTAAAAATGATTCCAAGTGTTAAAATGGTTTAAAAAATATTCATTTTCAGTGTAAAATCGTAGAAAATTAGTAATTTCTAAATTACAATTAAAGAATGGCAATTATCCATTTCGTTTTTAATATATGAGTGTCATTTATTTTTTTTTACAAAAAAGTTTTTGTTATATTTTTTACAATCGCGCATAAAAACGAATAGTTAAAAATAAGTGTGACCAAAAAAAAAAATAATTGTATAAAAGTCATCGAGTCATCATAACTAAAAATTTTTGAACCTAAACTAAGTTTTATAGAAATAATACTTGCAAAAAACACCACGACTTTGAAATCGACAGACAGACTAGTTGAAAATAAAAATTATAATAGAACAAATAGTACGAAGCATAAATTTTACAAAAATAGTTATAGCAGTCATAACTATGGTATAATTAAATTACTGTTTAAAAAATATCATTAATTAAATTGTAATAATAAAAATAATAATAACAATGCAATAATATTTATTATCGATGTAGTTGATATAGTTATATCTGCATACTCTGTGAAAGTTTCATGTGTATGTTTAATAACATAAGACCATATTCTAATTATTAAGGAAAACCCTATCTTAGCGGCAGTCCATCTCTGTAGTAATTATAAATTTTTTTTTTTTTAAAGGGAAGTAGCACTTCAGGCAATAATGCCTATTTAGTCAAGTACCGTGCTACATTCTTTAGGAAAGGGATAGAGAATAGATGAAACAGGTGGTGAAAGTAGAAGGATAGTCGGAAATTAACTGCCGTATACAAGACAGCACAGCGACCAGTGACTATGCCTTCATCGCTGAGCAGCCCCACCGACAGTCAATTTTTATTTTTGTAGTGAAAAAAAAACCAAGGTCTTCGTTGGGAATCGAACCCACAACCCCCATATTTACAAGCTAGTACACTACCTACTAGCCTACAGGGGCACCTAATTATAAAAATTGCAATCATGTGTATTCACATGTGTATTACAATACTTCTTTTCTTTCGCCTTGCTCTCTTTCGTTCAGAAGATGTACATATGTATGTATGTATGTACATAAGATTATGTTTTCTAATTAAGCAATTAAATAGACATAGGTTTTGTATTAACTAGTTCCTTGAATTATTTTAATTTTACGGCAACAAACATTTAAAATATTGTTTAAGTAAGTTGTACAATTATAGCCAAAAAAGTAAGTCGAAATTCTTAAATAAATTCGTATTGTTTGTAAAAACTCGAAACACCCTATAATTTTTTATATTAACACTAATTATTTGATCGGATTTAGGAGTAATCCATCCATTTCTGTTTCTCTTGTTTAATATAAGACAAAACATAATGCCCTATCTGGCAAAAATTAAATATGTATGGAAACACACCTTAAATTTGTTTTCGCTATTTATTGAAATTAGCATTAAAAAACTGTATAAATTTCAAGATTCCGTTTGCTTGTTTGAAAGTAAAGCTTATATGCTTCAAAATCTTTTATTACTTGCTGCCTGTTTTTACTAAATATATATTTTATCGCATATTTCATGTGCTTCCACTCAAAAGAAAAGGCTATGTAAGTCAAAATTACGTTTCTAGGAGTACAATATTATTAAAGTTAGTTGCGAAATTATAGGCATATAAATAAGTCGAAATTCTTAAATAAATTCATAACTTTTATTTCGTTTCAGACAGTTTTTAAAAAAACATTACAAACCCAAAACACCCTATATTTTTTTATATTCACACTAATTATATTGTGGGATTTAGTAGTAATCAATCCATTTATGTTTCTCTTGTTCATTACAAGACAAAACATAATTCCGTATATGACAAAATCAAATTTGTACGAAACACCCCTTAATTTTTAAATTCTCTTTTATTTATTTAATGAAATTACCATTAAACAATCCATATAAATTTCTAGATTTTGCTTGTTTAAGTTTAAAATTAAAGCTGATATGCTTCAAAATCTTCTATTGCATGGAGCACCTTTTAAATTTTAGTTTTCTGGTTTTATGCTGCCTGTTATTAAATAATATGTATTTAATTGTGTATTTTATATTTGTATTACGGTTCAAGAGAAAAGGCTTTATAAGTCAAAATTACTATGCTATGGAAACATCCGTTAATTTTCAATATACTTATTTTTATATTTACCCAACACGATTCAAAATAAAAAGCTAGATACATTAAAATCGTATCTCTATGGAAACCCCTTTATTTTTTTTTATTAGTTTTTGTGATATTTTCATCACAATGGGTTAAAATTGCGAGCTCTTTAAAAATGTAAACGAAATCATTGTTAATTAAAATTTTATAAACAATTTATAAAAATAATTAAAATTGAACTATTTAATAAAAAAAACCCTGACGATAGTTAAATTGATATTTTGAATTTACGTGAACGTTTCATTTTCAGCCATTTGATGATAACAAAATCAAATAATAATAACGGCACTTCAATCTAGTTCAATAAAAACAAAACGTTTAAAAAATAGCTAAATAATGCAAAAACGTTTTTATTTATTTTTTATTTTAGTTTTTCGTTTTTTTTTTTTTTTGTAATTTTGCATTAAGTGTGTTTATTAGCCACTATCAATAATGCTCCCTCAGTCAGTTACTTGAGCCCGTATGTAACAGATAATTTTTTCTTCTTCTTCTTCTGTTTGCTGGGTCTTTTCTTTCTCACACTCGATAACATAATTCGGTCAAGTCTCTTAAACATTTTTTATTTTTTTATATATATTTTTATATCTTCCAATGTATAACGACTGATACAACCTTGCAAAGTACTTTTCCTTTTCTGTCGCTATTTGTTTTTTGGTTTCGTAGTTTGACCATTCGTAAATTATCTGCTATAAAATCATAAGTATACTCGTAAAGCATTAAACATTCTCTGCATTTTAACTGACAACTTAAAACGTTATGAATTGTAATATAGTTTTGTTTGAAAATTAGATAAAACTTCATGATTTTGATTGCAGAAAGAAGATTATTTGAAAGCCAAGCTGTATATTTTTTGTGTTTTTGGCAGCTATGCATTTTGTGATGGTCATCACGGACTTCATAACGGTTTTATAGGTTGTGGTGTTTCGTTTTGCCACCCAGCAAACAAAAATTAAATTTTATTTGAAGTTACTATTTTGAATATGGAGAATATTGGAAATAAAGTTTTTACACAAATTAGAAATTTATAGAAAAAAAAACATATCAAGAGTGGGCAAATTTGAGGTTTGGAAATAAATGGCCCATCAAATGGTTAAATGTAAAGAATTGAGCTGTCATAATTATTACATTTATTTGGTAAAATATTGAAAAATTTTTGCCATGGAGCGTTACACTCTTAATAGTGAAAATTATCTATTAAAAAGGTGAAAATTTCACTATATCACTTCGTAAAATTCGAGCAGACTTTCCTTGTAATCAGCCTCCTTCTGAGACTACTGTGCATAGATTAATTGCTAAACTGGAAGCTTGCGATACTGTTGATGATAAAAATATGCTCGTAGTGTTCCTAGTGATGCAAACATAGCGGCTGTATAGTAAAGTGATGAGAATAAGTCAGGAATATCAACTTCGCAACAATTGCGTATGACTAGACTCACTTTGCGCAATATTTTGCATAAAACTTTTCATCTTCACGCTTAAAAAGTTCAACTCGTTCAAGAATTAAAATCCACGCACCATTGTTTTCGTCGAATGTGTGTTTTTTGACTGTTTGAAATACTGAACAAAAACACAAAACTTTTCAACAAAATCATATTAAGTGAAGTGGCTCCTTTTCCATTTAGGCGGTTATGCAAACAAACAAAATTGTCGCATGTGATGCTCACAAAATCTACAAATATTTCTCGGAAAGCCATTATATCGAAAGAAAGTGCATCGATTAAATGGTCAGGCGGCATTATCGATCCGTGTTATTTGGAAAAGCAGCAAGGAAATACCGCCAGCAATTTTTTGTGCTCACATTTGGCTAATGTTGATATCATTGACGTTTGGTGGCAGTACGACGACGCCGCAGGCCACACAGCCACCAAAACAATTCGGCTATTGCATGAGAAATTTACGTCACGTAATTTCTTGATTTGGTGATAACTGGCTAACTGGCGTCACGTTCTTGTGATTTAACGTCGTTGGATTATTTTCCCTGAGACTATTTATAACAAACAGCTGACGCTGTGAAAGATGAAATTCGTCACTACATTGACGAGATAAGCGAAGCTTTGTTGCACAATGAGCTTCAGAATTTTTTGAAAAGAGCAAATGTCTGCCAACGTTCTAAAGTTGGACATTATCATCATATTTCATTATTAATTCCCATATTTTAATTAAACTGAAGTTGTCAAAAAAAACGTACACTGTTTTAAGCCAATTTATTTAAGAGAGTAAAAAACAACATTCGCAAAATATTGGCGATTTTGGCTAATAGTTCGATTCAATGGGAAGAACTAAAGTAAAACTAAAAAGAACTAGCAGAATTATGAGTAGGTTTTTTTGTTATTAACTTGAATTGATAGCTTTGAAACTTTACCATCACAACAGGTTCAACATTGTATTTGAGTTGTGGTCTATTTAAAAAGTGTATTTCCCAATGCAACTTTAAAATACGAAATTTATATTTTTAAACATGTGAAAAGTCGTGGCGTTACACAGTGGTTTGAAAATGTGTTATTTTGAAATAATTCGGTAGCTCATGAAACACTTTATATATCCTAATGAAAATTCATAGAGGCCAACCCCGTAGGCTAAAGGGGGCTTCTGGCTATGCCCTTAAATATGAACCTGAGTAGACCTTGAGAACATAAGTCATGCAATGGCATGAATGAAGGCTTATGACTTCTTTTTTTTTTATTCATATTATTTATTGAATCTTCAAAAAGAACTAACAATAATTATTCATATCTTAAATCTAAAAAATTAAAAAAAAAATATTAATTTAGTCTGGCCAGTGCTAGACAAAATTAATATTTTTCATGTTTTTTGCTATCTCTCATATGATCGGCCTAGTACGGCAATATCCCTTCTCTTTAGACGGATGTAACCAGGTTCATTAAGTATATTACGCGCAAAAGGATTTGGATGAGTTTCCAGTTTCCTCAAATAAGTTACTGCGTGTTTCGCTATTTCCGCCCGGACATATTTAGATCCTTGTGAATGTTTGCGTTTTTTACATACCAGGGAGCAACTGTGATCAAGCGAAGAATCTTATTTTGGCGCCTCTGAATTTTCTCAACATTGCTTGCTGAGACAGTACCCCATAATTGTACTCCGTAGGACCAAATTGGTTTGAGGATCGACTTGTACAGTAGAAGCTTGCAGTCTAAGCTGAGGGTTGAGTTCCTGCCAATAAGCCAGTTCAATTGGACCGCCTTTAACTTCATTTGTGTCAGTTTGAACTCTATGTGTTTTTTCCATGTAAGGCGACGATCAAGATTTATACCAAGGTATTTGACATCTGAAAGTTGAGGTATCATCTGGTTATTCATGCTAATAGCGGGGCATGAGTCCCTACGCAGTGTGAAGGTTATATGAGTACATTTTCGCTCATTCACCTTTATTCTCCACTTTTTCAGCCATTTATCCATGTTGAGTATGTGATCCTGTAGATGACGAGATGCTGCTTGTGCAGTTTCATGAGTACTTAAAAAAGCTGTGTCATCAGCAAATGTCGATGTGTGCACTCGGTTGCTAGTTGGCATATGCTACCTGAGGTACTCCTGCCTGAATAAGCTAAGGTAAGCTTCTTTCAGCACAAACCTTCGATCAGCTAGATAGTTTTTTAATAACCCGTATAAGTTTTCAGGTAAGTTCATACCTTATCAAACGCTTGGGAAACGTCAATAAATAAAGCAGAACAGTATTTTCTTTCTTCGAAGGCTTATGACTTCTAGATTAACAATTTGTTTCCATTTTTTCGCATCGCATTTTTTAGTAGTAATTTAGCTTGAAAACTGTGATTTTCACGTTGTAGTTGTTTTTGAAATATAAAATATAGAATTGATATTGCCACAAAATCTAAAAGGATCGTCGAGGTATTTTTAGAAAATTTTGAATATATTCAAAACAGCCTTTAATCAAATGGTAAAATAAAACTTATTTTTTTTTATTATTTTTTATTTACTTTTTTTATTTTTTTTTATTTTAACACATAAATTCCTTAAACGGGGAAAAATGTTCCAAAAAATTAATTATATTTTTTTGATAAAACTGGGCACCCTGGCTTGTTTTAACTATGGGGCTGTTAAATCATTTTTGGGATACTTTTTTCAATCGGAGTTTTGCACTCCGTGGAATTTTGATGTAATTCATACATTTTGCTTTGAAATTGACGCAGTATTTATTTTCTTCGCACTTACTTTAGGTTGATTTTAAAGTTAAAAATTTACGTATACCGAAGTAAGTCTTAATTAGATAAGCAAAAACGCCATACCACCTTTTTTGGGAAAATCGTAAAAAAGACAGTAGTTTTTACATTTTCCCAATTCAGAGGCTTGTAATTTTTTACCAAAACATGCTATCAGAAACTCCTTTATTTTAAATTTTCCCAAGAATGCAGCCCATATTTTATAAGAATAATCCGAATGTAAATAAGTATACCAGATTAAAAATACTAAGTTAAGATCGACAAAAAATTAAATAAAAATTTTTTCAATCCCGATTTTCTCCCAAACTAAAAGAGGTAACCCAGATATGTAATCAGATTTTTTGTAGATATTTTCAAAATCCACTTGCGTTCAAAAACTCTTAACATTTGAGTAATAAATACGCTTTTTATAACACTTTCAAAAAATTTTATACCCAAGGTATACAACTTTTTGGGGGCATACCCAGAAGCCTCCCTTTACTCTAGGACATCTTAAGTGGTTCATGAATTACTGAATTATTTCCAAAAAAAAACATTTTCAAACCAAGGTGCGTTTGTAAATTGTTTTTTTTAAGGTATGTTGACAATTCTTGAGACTGTTTGAACAACATTTTTGTTCTGTGAAAGGATGGGTTTTTAACGACCTTGAAAGAAAAACTGCTAAAATTAAATAAAAAAAAATCATCCTGTCAATTGATTGCAATTAATATTCAAATTTCCTACAGTGCATCCAAATAACAAGCATTTGAAAAAAGTATTAATATATCGCTTATGATATGTTCAATTATTTCTTATTTATGTATGTACATCAGGATACTTGTTACTGAAAACCGTTATTTCTTCACCAGGAGCTCAAATCCTTTTTGTGAATCGTTAATCGCACTGTGTTTTGCAGAGAAAATTCGTTTTGTGAGCTGAGCAATTCGAATGTGAAATAAATCTCCTGCAGAGGTCTTTTCTGTGACCCATTTTAGATAAGTTTATTTAGTAGATTTTTTGTAATTTCTGTACCTTAAACAAATTATTTCTTCGTTTTACTTTTCTAAAAATATGTTTCGATAATGGAAAGCTGCTTCTCGTCGAAAAGTCAGCTGCTAAATATTTTCTTCAATTAAAAATTTATTTTCCCACATAATTTTTCCTTTAATGAAAAAAGAGAGAAATTTAATATGGAATTTCGATATTAAATGTGACTTCAAAAGTTACAAAAGTTGAAATACAACGCTCGCTTGTGTTTATTAGAATTTAAAAAAAAATTCTTAAAAATATAAAATTTTTTTCAATTGCATTTAATTAAAAGTAATAAATCAATACAAAAATGAATAAAATTTTAAAGTCAAATTTAAGACACTAGAAACCACTTAAGTGATGACTAAGTGATTAACAAATTTCACAATGTCTTGTCTTCTTGTTATTAATAAAACAAACAAAAAACAAGTTTTCTTCATCAGAAAGATCTTAAAATAAAAATGCGTTTTGGGCTGCAACAGCCAAAGACACTTGTAGCAATTTCCCATTAATCTTCGCTTTTTTTTTTGTTAATCATTACATCATAATAAAACCTTTTGTACAACATGAATTCGTAAACAATGAACATACACTCTTAAATTGTGTTCAATAAAACACACGAATGTTTTGGATGCAACATTCATAAAAATACCATGACAATAAGAGAGTTTAATCAGTTACACGTGTAACTGATCGTGAACTTAAGTTCAGGTTATTTCCTGCAGAGATGTGTAAGGGAGTGATTTTAACTTACAATGGCATTGTTTTAGTAATCATAACTACTTTAGATTTTTCTACAACAAAATATACATCTTTGAAAACTGAGACCTTTAAGCTTAAACATCTTTGGCTTCGTAAGTAAAAAAGAAAATTTTTTATCACTTTCACTCACTAAATATTGAACAAAAATAATATCACGTCACGCGAACATCTCCTGTCTCTTCTGCCTGCCAAACATTGTTTTGGTTATACTCTAAAACAGCCGCAAGCATTTGAATAAACGCATCTTTTTGAGAAAGAAAAATTAAAAATTAATTTATATTTAATAAGCAATCAATTAAATAAATTTCTTTCTGGGGTGTATGGTGTAGTTATATTTTTTTTATTAATACTTTAATTTTCTGAATACGACAAATTCTAGTTTAAAAACTCGTATATTGCAAAAGTTATATTATTAGAAAGTTAAGAATACATACTTGCAGCAATAGATAAACAGAGCTCAAGTACTTAAGCTTGCTTCAACTCTAAGAGGTGTCTTGTGTTGGTGTGTGTGAATAAAGAGAAAATTTTGCTTGTACATTTCGAGCAGATATTTTTGCAGCGATGCTAGTAGGATCAAGTATATAGTTCAAATCCCAACAATACGGGATAAATATAAAGAAAAGTTTCACTTTTAAGTAGCCCTTCCGGAGGGTAGACAAGAAAACGAAAAGCAATTGGAGCCCCACAGGTGAAGGAACCTTTATGTAGGAGTAGCAGATAAGGAGGCTAAGGTGTTTATATCTAATAAAACAAGAAAAGTATGGTACACACCTAAAAAGAGCAATCATGGTACTGTGTCCAGCATATTATTAGAAATATTTAAGATTTCTCACTTGCATTTGGTCGATTTCCAATCAAATTTAAAACGAAATGACCATAATCAATCACAACCCACTATAATTGTTAAATATATTTTAAAATGGTTTTTTAAGAAAGAAAAAAAGGCAGAGGCTTTTAACTCAATTGTAACTACAATTGCCATCAGACAGAGGTGTGTTTCTTAAGCGACTGGTTTTATAATAGAGAGCCGGGATTCGTTACGGTCAAAAGAGAACAACTAAAAAGAGAATGGTAAGTTGCATAGTAACAGGCAACACTAAAATCGTGTAATACATATTCGTGTCCATTATAATGGACAATGAAAGCGAAAGGAATTTCTTGCAATCAACATAATGAAATTAAGTCAAGGCTGTGTAAAATGAAATCTTCAGTAGCCATCAACTTGGTATAAATATTGAACAAATTGCATATATGTATGTGTATGTCACACTATGAATTTGGCTAGTGTAGAATGATAATTTATATGTTTTATCTGAGCAACCACTTTTAACCAATAAATCTATCTCGCGATAGCGTGATATGTCGACCAATCAAGAAAATATTTTATGCTCTATTAAACATGCTGCTGACTTTCCTATACAATTTATACAGTTCATAAATAAAATCATAAATAAATAATGTATTTAGATGATACATTGTCATTCAAGAAAGCTGCAACTCTGTTTTGAAGATTTTTTAAAAAAATTATCACATCGAGCTGATCTGTCTAAAATTTTGTGACAGATTTTATTTTAATGGCGCTTGAAGACGTAGTGTAAAGCAACTGAATTGGGAATAGATAAAAAGCCGGGAGAAGTAAATATTGAGTTAATATTTTTGCTCTTTTTTATTTTCTTTTTAAATTTTCTGACAAGTTTTTTTACATGCTACTTTAACGAGTTTTAACAAGATCTAAATGCTAAACTTAATAAACATAGCCACCATTGGAGGCATATTGTGTGTCAATACCAGCAGGAACTGTGAAATCAGTTGCAATGGATTGTTGTACATTATAAACAACTGGTTGTTGTTGTTGCTGTTGTTGATTAAGTTCATTTTCTGCATGATGATGTTCAACAGGAGCAGCAGAGTATAAAATCTGTTCGGGTTTAACGTATTCGTTTGCTTGGTATTGCTGTAGTGTTTCTACTTGTGAAACAAATTCGTTTTGTTGCTGGCTAATTTGGTTATTGTAAGCGGCTGGTTCTTGCTGTTGGTATTGGGAAGAGTATTGTAGTTTAGAGCTAGAAACAGTAGTTTCTTCAGCTTGTTGTTGAGCATAAACCTGGACTTGATGGTAAATATCAGCAGTATTTTGTATATGCTGGTCAACAACGTCAGCATTGTGTACTTCATGCTCTACGAAATCGTTCAACTTCGAGACATCTTCTTGTCCACTATTTGAGTCCGCTATTTGAGTATTCTCAACAACAGAGTTTTCAAATACTTCCTGTACAGAGGCCTGAGGTATTTCTTGAGTTTGTTCGACATAAGACACATGTTGCTTGTCCGCCAAATTATCCAGTACAGGTGGCAAATACTTGTTATTTAAGTGTGAAACATCAGCGGCAACATAATTTAAAAGAGCCAAACTTAAAATGATGAATTTCTGAAAAGAACACGAATTTACACATAACAATAGACGACGTTTATGAAAACCTTAGTGATAGAGTTTTGTTTTAATTTTTAACTAAAAATAACTAACGACAAACATTATTTGCGAAATTAAAAATTTAGATAATTTCGATAATTCTTTATTTACCATTTTTTTTATTAAATATCATCTATTGTCTATTATCGTCTGCACTTAAAGACTATTAATCCCGCACTGATATTTGAAATGGCTTCTAACCAAACTATTTATATTAAGCATCGAATACAAAAATTCTTAAAAGGAAAAAACAAATTATTATATTATACCATTAGAGCTAATCTAGAAAATATTTTACCCATTTGCTTCAAGCAATAAGATGAACAAGAAGACAAAACAATAAAATAAGCAAAATCTAAGTATTCACAAGTTTTATTTAATTAACATTTTTTTTTCAAAATAATTTTATTTACCATCACTTCAAAAGTCAACAACAAACTATTGAGCTCATAATTTGAAATCTATTTTAGGATAAAACAAAAATGTTCAAAAAAATTTCACACAAACTTGAATTAATGGCGTTAAAGTTTAAATATAAAAGCCTACGGAAAATATTTGTGATCATGTTAAACAAATATTACGAGGGTAGTGCCAATCTAATCTGTTGCTTGTTGTAGAAAACATTTTTTTTCTAGTAATTTCCTACATAAAACTTTTTTTTCAGGAATATTTAATAACTTTATTATTATACATTCAGTGTCTAAAGTTGCCAATTCACGAGTTTGCGACTGCCTTAAATATACAAAAATCCGCAGTTTCCCAGAAAAACAAATTGTCGTAGAAAACATATTTGCTAGTCATTTCCAAAATGGAAATTTTCTTTCAGGAATACCCTGTTCATTATGGCACATAAACAGCAACTGGCAGTTTAATGCATACAGTGCCTAAAGTCTTCAATTCATGAACTTATGAACTTACACTTGCCTAAAACTTTTTCCTTTGATTATAAAACTAATTAAATGACATTTTCCAATTAAGTAGACTAAAATTACAATATAAGACGAATAAAGCAGCAACTTTGAATTTTAAAGTTGGCCTAGTGCAATAGTATAAACGTGAACTGGGCGTTGTTTTGATAAAGCAACTTCCCTTCAGCTGAGGTGATAAATTGAAAAAAACCAGCTATTTCGTTATTTCAAATTACTTGTTATTTGTTTTTTCAATAAATTAACTAAAGTTAAATCAAAATTTATAACTTATTTACTACTTGGTAAATTTAGTAAAGTTGTACATTTTGTTTTAGCATTTGTTCGTTTAGTATTTGTTTGTTTGTTGTTCGTTTTATTTGTTTGTTTAGTATTGTTTTGTTGTTTCTTTTGGTTTTTTTGTTTTATATTATGTTATTTAATTTATTTTTAGAAATATGCCTACTTCTGAGTAAGCGTCTAAGTAAAATTTCTTAGAAGAAATATTTTTAATAAAGAATATTTATACAAAGTTAAGAAAATCCTAGTGTTTTGGTGTGATACATTTTACGACATGACGAATTCAAGTTTTTTAAGTAAAGTTGCTTATTTCAAATTCATAAATATACATAAATAAACACTTGAAAATCTTAGAAGCAAAATATTATTTATAATGTTTGCACTAAGCGTATAACCAAAAAGCATTAAGAATAGCTTGGCACCTAAGTGCTTTCCAGTGTTGCCGAAACTTTTTGAGAAAAGCAATTAAACAAAAATTATATTTTCAGAGCAAAGTTGTAAATTTCGAATTTATTAATTTTTTGTTTACTTTAAATATCTTAACTTCTTTTAAAGAAACTAAAAATATATTTTAAATTAATAACGTTTAAATCTGTTATTCAGAAGTATATTTTTATATATATATGGATATCAATATAAAATACTTGTCAGCATTATGGAACTATTATAATACGAATAAATACATGTACACGTATTCTAATAAATAAAATTAAACAGTTTAAATATTGTTTAACTATTAATCCTCTTAATAATGTGAATTATGGGTATTTGGAATGGGTGCATTGGAATTCTAAAAGACTTTTAATTATTATTACTCGTCCAGAAGAATTATAATATTGAGAGACAATAAAAGATAAATTAAATATTAATTATTCTTTTATTTTAAATGCAGTTTATTTGGATTTCTCAGCTTATATGGCGTGTAATTATTCTTTTCATATAAAAACCTTATAGTTAAATTTCAACTAAATTCTGTTTATTGTTCGAACGATGATACATTATAAACTGAATGTTATTTAATTGTTACGGTTTTAATTCTTTTTAGTGAGTTTTGTAAAAAACCACGAACTGAAATTGACCAAGCAGATAGGCAACTTTACACATTTTTAAAATAAATTTTTAGGGCGAATAATTCATAAGTATAATAAAGGTAAGTTATTCAAAGTATAATAATGATATATAATTCAAAGTTAGAGTAATATTGGTTAATAATTGAAATGATAAATTATAACTAATGCTAATTTCACAGCTTTTGTAATATCGGGTTTTTTGTAACAAGAAGTTTGTTTTTTAAGTGTGGAAACACCAGCAACATGATAGTTTGGACATTTAGTTTTTTGACGCATAGGCGATTCTTATAATGAATTAAAATTACAATAATTTGTTATAATATAAAAAATTTTATTATTAAAAAAAATACTTTTGAATTCTAGTACTGAGGGGTAAAGTCCCCCGGGGGCACAAGATAGTCTTTATGGGTCCTACAACTTCCATCTATACTGGTGTCTTGCGGGGTAAAAGGGAGCCCAGGCCCCTTCAAGGCTAGTAGGAGTCACCTGGACAATCTATTATACTTCCATGGGATTCAGTGGCTCGCAGAGTTCCGCTATTTGTCTCGTAAGTCATTTAGCTGTTCTCTGCCTGATTATTGAGGTAGGCCCTTTTGGGAGTATCGTGGTAGCTGTGTGTTTTGAGACCCTCATTTGAGTTTGTGGTTTAGATCATTCACAAAGAACACAATGAATGGTCCACGTCCAGTGAGTATGAATGCCGTTGTGTTCTTAATTATATTATGCTTCATGCGTTCTGGATCAGGAGTTGGACAGTCCCCAACTCTTTAGCAAGGAGAGAAGGCTGCGGCCTACTCCGGGCTATCGAAATTGCAACTAGGAGTGACTGGAGGATATACGCATCTGAAGGCTTTCTACGGCGAGGATGGTGCTACATATCATCCAAAGTGGTTCGGCCATCATCTGATTATGGCTCACTGCCGCTGCAGATGTTAATCTTATCACATCATGCGGAATAAAGCACATCTATATGGCCATTTCACTACTGCTCCTATAGATCTTTGTATAAAAAATTCAAGAGTCTTATATCTTAAGCCAAATTGATTAAATGAGAGTTCTCATTTAAACAACATAGCAAACAAAAAAACTCAAAAACCCTTCTACACAAATACACAGAAAACATTTCGCAAAAAAAAAAGCTCTTTTTATTCTTAATCTTTCTACATAAGGGTTTCCTTTGGAAGCCAATTTGAAAAATAGAGAAAACAATAAGTATTTGTAAAGAATTTGATTTTATGATATAATATAATATATTATATTATCATTAAAATAATTAAAACTTACTATAAGAATAATGGTTTTGTTAAAGTTACATTTCGTAAAATTTGTGATATTTTCGAACAACATAATCGTCCTTCTGAGACCGTTATTTATAATTTGGTCGTTCAATTTGAGTGGATAGGTTCGATGCCAAATGTGCGAACACCAATGCGTGTACGTTCGTGCTGTTCAACATCGCAGCCGTAAGTCACAGTGTTGAAGTAGATCCAAATTTATCAATACCTCGATGTTCTCAACAATTGAGGTCATCCAAAATCACCACATAGCGAATTTTGGGCAAGGATATGAGTGTGAAGCTTTACGAGCTTCAACTGGAGCAGGAATTGAGGCCAACCGACCATTTACATCGCCGTATATGCGCTCAGTATATTAGGGAACAACCGGATGGTTTTTCTGAAAAAATTATTTTTTCAGACGAAGCCCATTTTTATTTGCCAGGGTATGCCAAAAAGCATTTGGGCTTCTGATAATCCTACAGCGATTATTGAGAAGCCTTTGTATGCTCAAAGTATCGCTGTATGGTGTGTTATGTGGTCTGAAGGCATGATTGGACTGCAAATGCGTTAATAGTCAATGGACCACGAAATGCTAACGACCTGGATATTACTGACCTGTGGTTTCAACAAGACGATTTCACATGTCACACAGCCAATGAAATGAAAAATTTATTGCAAACACAATAGCATAGCATAATTTCACAACAATCAGCAATTAAGTGGCCAGCCAGATCATATGATTTAGCACCACTGAATAATTTTTTATGGGGCTATGTTAAGGACAGAGTCTATACGGAGCCAATTAAATCGATTTCAGCCTCAAAGCTCAAATTCCGTGAAGTGATTAATGAAATAGAATCGCTCTTTAGCCAAAAACTGATTAAAAACTTTGATGAAAGAATCGACATCTGTCAGCGTGGTCGTGGTGGAAATTTGCCGAATATCATTTTTCATTGATAATTGCCGAACTTTTCTTTTCGTAATACAATAAAAATTTAAACCACCTAAATCACACATTTTTGTCTTATTTTGTTTTAGAAAATATACTTTTAGATGAAAAACCCTTTACTATTGTCCAGTTATTGACAAAATAAAATAAAGTGTGCTAAGAATTTCGCTTAGCCCGAAACTCCGAAATAAAATGTTCGTTATTCTACAAAATAAGAGAAGTTTTCCAATTGCATTTAATTTTTAATATTAATAAAATGTTTTTTGATCTGGTTTTACTTATTTAAAGAGTTAATAAATAGTTGAACAACAAAATATTTAGACTTAAATCTATTATATGCTGCACGACAGCTTTCAAGTTCAAGGTTTTCTGTTTCGGTATTAATAATTTTTACATTCCTCTGTCATTAGCTATATTCTTTAAAACTACAATAAAATTGACAAACGAGTGTAAAATATGTTTCAAAGACTAAAACTAATAAACACAAGAATTCAAGTTAAAACAAAATACGAACAATAAAAAGTGACTTGATTTTTACTTACACTTCTTAATTAATTGGATACGTTTTTTTTTTATTATTTTACAATAATTTTTTATATTGTTTATACATTGTATTTTTGCTTTCTGCATTTAGAGCTTTGTAAGCTAAAAATAATTTATTAAAAATAAATTTTTATGGTGTTTGTACCGCTGTAAAAATTTATTGCCAGCTCTTCAAAATCGAAAAATGACCCCAATAAGAGCGTTAATTTTAAGCGAAACGAGTTCATTGTTAAAGACCTCCATCATTATGTAATTTTTTTCAATATAATATTTTTTTCTTTAAAATTATATTTAATAATAGTTTTATTGAAGAAACGTGCTATAAAATCTACATAAACAATTTATCATCGGCTTTTTTTTGTATACACAATGTGGCTGGAAGTATACACATCAAAGAAAAGAGAACGACAGCGTTGGCAATATTTCTCCCAAATCAACCTTAGGAATTTGCCTAAATATTGCCGTGAAATTGAAATTTTATAAAAGAAAATATTACTAAATTTCTCGAAAGAAGTGATTTTTCATTTTAAATTCAAATTTAGTTAAAAATCAATACTACAAATAATTCTCAAAATTATAAAATCTCGAAAGTTTAAATTTTCTATATTTAACGGTTCAAAAGATAACATCTGTAAAGGACAGGCAAATTTGAGTTTAGGAAGTAAATTGGCTTAAAATCAGTGTTCGAAAAAAACCACTAATGTACGCTACGTTAGTGTTCTGTACTGTAGTTTTTGGGTACAATACACAAACACATTTTGGAGTTTGTGTATACCGTATACAACGATTCTTGGCCGATGAACGCAAACACTAAAATAGCGTACTGATTATTTTTGCCTAGTTTAGTGAACTTTTTATATATCTATGTATGTATGTATGTATGTATGTATGTATGTATGTATGTATGAATGCTGATCTTTAATAGCTCACGTAGTGAACTTTTAGTGGCTGCATTGTGTTCTTTAAAGTAATTTTAGTGTTTGTGTAGTTTGCTTTACCCACGCTAAAAATCATTAAAAAATACGGTAAAGAAAACGACGCAAACACTAAAAAGTTAAGGAATTATTAATGGAATGTGATGTTGGGCAAATGTTCACCGCTACCACATCGGCAGATGTCCACTCTATTCACAAAATTATGAACCACATTTTAAAACAAAGCTTTGCTTATCTCATCAATGAGGCGCATAATTTTATCTTTCAGACTGCCAGTTATTTGTGGGTTGTTCAGTTAAACGCGGTCTTTCGAACGACCCCAGAGCAAATAATCCAGCGGCGTTAAATTATAAAAGCATAACCGCCTAATTGAAAGTGGGCCTAATCATTAAAGCTGCTTTTGTTGAAAAATGTGTTGTTATTATTCAGTTTTACAAGCAAACAATCGACAAGTGTTCGAAGCAATAAATAGGCGATTGGTTATAGTTCTTGAATGAATTGAAGTTTAAAAGCGTAAATATGAAAATCTGAATGGAAAATGTTGCCCAATTGTGGCAAACATGGACGAGTTGATGTTTGACTTGATGATCTACTGTCAGCAGCAATACCGTGAGCCTCGAAGTTAGCAATTAAATTACGCACAGCCATTTCAGAAGGCTCTGCCTTAATGCGAGAAAACCTGCTCGAATTTTACAAAGTGGTACAATGAAATTTTTACACAATTGGAATTCATTGCTTAAGAGTGTAACGTTTCATGCTTAAAATTTTGATAAATAAATTTTATTTGAGAGATAACTTACTTTTTAACCTCAAATTTGTCGACGCGATATATCAAATTCAGAAATAAATTCATAAATAAAATTCAACAAGAAGTTTGTTTCCTAAGACAAAATAAAGAAAAAATTTTTTTCAAGATAATTCAAGTTTTTATTGTACTACGAAGAGAAAAGTTCGGCAATTATAAATGAAAATTGAAATCTGGCAAATGTCCACCACAACCACGATGAGGAATATCGATTCTTTCATTAAAGTTTTTAATCACCTTTTGGCAAATAGCGGGTTTATTTCGTTAATGACATCACTAATTTTGCGTTTTAAGGCTGAATCGATTCGATTGACTCTTCGTATCGACTTTGTCCTTAACATAACTCCACAAAAAATAATCCATTGCTGTTAAATTACACAATCTGGCTGGCCACTTAACTGCTGATTATCGTGAAAGTATGTGATCGGGAAATTTGGTTTGCAATAAACTGATTGTTTTATTGGCTGTGTAATATGTGGCACCGTCCTATTAACACCACATGCCAGTGATATAACATCGTCAATAATAGGCCAAAATCAAGTTGTTAGCATCTCGCGATAGCGTGATTCATTAACCGTCACGGTATATCCAGCCTCATGTTCGAAAAAAAAACAGTCTAATCGTGCCTCTAGATTTTTTAGCGCATCATACAGTGACACGTTGAGCATGCAAAAGCTTCTCAGTAATCGCTTAAGGGTTTTTAGAAGCCCAAATGTGTCAATTTTGCTTGTTGACATACCCTGACAAGTAAAAATGGGCTTCGTCGGAAAAAATGATTTTTTCAGAAAAACCAGCCGGTTGTTCGTGAATGAATTGAACGAATCTACGCTGATATGAATTGTCGGTTGGCTTAAATTCCTCCATCAGTTGAATCTTTTGAGGTTTCAAAGTTAAGTCCTTAACCCAAATTTGCCATGTGGTGGATTTTAATAACCCCAATTGTTGAGAAATTAGAGAAATTGATAAATTAAGATCTGCTTCAATACTGTGACTCATGGCTGCGATGTTTTCAGTTGAACGACCGACCCGGTCGAACACGCATTAGTGTTGACAAATTTTGTATCGGGCCTGTCGACTTAAATTTAACGACCAATTTGTAAATAGCGGTCTCAGAAGGATGATTATGTTGTCCGAAAATATCACAAATTTTACGAAATGTTACTTTAAGAGAACTATCTTGATAATAGTGGATTTTAATTATTTTGAATGCGATTTAAATTATAGAAGTCATATATACATAAAACACTTGTTTCAATTTTATAACTAAAATAATTCAAGTGGATATAGAAAAATTCTATGTAGTTTTCGAGTGTTTGAGTTTAATAGTTAAAAAGATAAAGCCAATAAGTTATTATTAAGGCACCTTTGGGAATACCTTCTAATACTAAAGTATATTTTTTATGATTTTCTGGTATAAGGAAAATTGTATTTGTGGCATCCTTTAATTTTAAATATTATTAATAATGCTAACATAACATAATTTATTAACTAAAATAAATGTTTAATATCGGTTCAAAAATTATTGTGTTTTGCGGGGGTGCAATTCTGAAAATGTTAATGAACGCATTGATAATCGTTTAAAATTTTTAAGGCCGTTAAAAACAACATTTTATAATTCTAGTAATTACAATACAATGAAAGAAAGAGAGCCATGCAAAAGGATATTTCGAAATCGTTAGATATCACGCGCCTAAACTATTATATGTCCGTATTTAAATATTCAATATTGGGAAGTATGTGGTTTGAGTCATATTTTAAATACAGAAGGGCTGTGCTAAGTTTCAAGATTATGAGTTTAAAAAGGTCTGCATTGGCAAATACTCATTTCTATGTTTGTTGTAATTTTGTGTTTCACAATGGTTTTTACAATAAAAGAAACTGAACTCACTATAAATTAGCAATTAAATAAAACTTAAGCTAAACGTTAAAAGTTTTATAATTTAGAATGAAAATCATTTTAGTTTCTTGTGTTCAAAACGAAATAGGAAATTTCGCAATTGAACTTTAGTCAGTCACTTAACCTTTCTAAATTTTAATGAAACCATTAAATTGACTCATCACTGACACTGCTTACACATCATAAGTAACCTAACCTAACCGAACGTTATTTTATTTTTAACTAAAATCAAGTTTTTTATATTACTAAAGATTTTTATTACTAAACAAAACAAAATCTTTGCTTTAAATTTATTATGTGTTATTCGTTATTTAATTTATTTTTATTTTAATTTATTTTTTATTAAATGACCATCTCTAAACTTGTTCATCTTTTGCTTTGCCCATGTACTTTTCAATTTGCTCATTTAGAATAAATAAATTTATTTTCTTTAAAATCAGTGCGAGCCACTTATTGCATTTACAAAAAAGAGTGGTGTTAAACAAATGTTTGAAACAAGTTTTGCGAATGTATAGATATTTTAATCACACAAGTGTGACTGTTTTTAAATAAAAATTCGAAGGCATTCACAAAATTTGATTCACTTATTTGAATGTTAGTCACCTGCTTAAAACACCAATATAATCAATTCGCAACAAAAACAATTGAAGATTGTTATAAAATCGGGGTATTGGCTTTTTGACTTTTGGATATATATTAAAATGCCACATCGAGTGAATTAAATCTGTTTAGCTGTTTACAGTTAATGATTTTAATGTGCTGTAAATGTAAGAATTATTTTATTTGCAGTTTTCAATGCAGAAGTATGAAAAAATATTAAATTGTGTTTAAGCAAAATAAAAAAATGTTTTGAAATATAGAACGTACGAAAATAAAAAAACAAAACAAATTTACTTTTATTAAAAGTATTATCTTAATATTCCATAATATTTTATAAAAAAACAACAATTTATTTGCGTGGGGGAAGCTTCATGCACAATCTCATAATGATTGTTGCTTTAAAAAATACTGACATATTCCACTTCTTTGTGATGTTTTTATTAACGATATTGTATCTACAATAATCATAAAACACTACGAAATCATTTTATTGCCAAAAATGTTCTATATTTATTATTTTGTTGTCAACATTTATAATTTAATGAATAGTTTAAACAGTTTAATAATTCTAGTATTTAATAAAAGACGTGGGCTTAAGAGGCAATGAGGTGTAAAATTTGGGAAAAGTATTCCATTTTGTCCTTTACTCTAGAACTTTGTTAAAATTTTAAAATTCTTATTCTTTTTCTTTTTAAAACGTAAAAATTTCCTTAATTGAAAATATAAAACGTTAATTTTTATTTTATTCTTTTGTGCTACTTTCTCTCGAGTATGGAGGGAAAATATGAATTTTTTGGTATCAAAAATATTTTTAAATAGTACTTTTGTGACGCCCAGTATATTTAATCAGTATTAATTTTTATTTATTCACATATAAAGGGTTTTTCTAAAACAAAATAAAACAAAAAATTTAAATTAAGATTAAGATTTCTATTGTATTACAAAGAGAAAAGTTTGGTATTTCTGAATGAAAAAGGATATCCGAAAATCTCCACCAAGACCACGCCGACAGATGTCTATTCTTTCATCAAAGTTTTAAATCACTTTTTGGCAGAAGCGCGGTCTTATTTAGTTTACCACTTTATATATATAGACTCTCTCCTTAACATAGCCCTCCCAAAAAAAAAATATTCTAGTAGTGTGATTTAACACTAATCACATGATTTGGCTGCCTACTTAAATACTGATTGTCGTAAAATTATGCGATCGGGAATTTGCTTTGCAATAAATGGATCGTTTCATTTGCTGTGTGAAATATGGCACCGTTTTGTTGAAAGCATATGTCAGTGATACACACGTCATCAATAATAGGCCAAAATTTAATTGTTAGCATCCCGTGATAGCGTGATCAATTGATCGTTACAACATTTCCAGCCTCATCTTCGAAGAAAACCGCCTCCAGACCACATAGCGCACCATTCAGTGACACATTGAACGTGCAAATGCTACTCTATAACCGCTCTAGGGTTTTCAGAAGCCGAAATGCGGCAATTTTGCTTGTTGACATACCCTGAGAAGTAAAAATGGGCTTTGTCTGAAAAAATGACCAACCGTTTGTTTCTAAATGAATTGTGCAAATCTACGGCGATGTGAATGGTCGGTCGGCTTCAATTCTTATATCAGTTGACCCTTGCAAGGCTTCAAAGTCAAATCCGTATGCAAAATTCGTTTTTAAATAACCCCAATTGTTGAAAACGTCGAACAATTGACAAATTTGGACCTGCTTCAACACTGTGGCTAAAGGCTGCGGTGTTTTTAGTTAAACGACCCGGTCGAGCACGCGTTGGCGTTCGTACATTTTTTTATCGAGCCTGTCGACTCAAATATAACGACTAAATTACAAATAGCCGTTTTAAAAGGACGATTATGTTGTCCGAAAATATCACGAATTTTACGAAATGTAACTTTAACAGAACATAGTGGTTCGTGCAAAATTAGATTCATTCTAACAATTGGCAAGGCATTTATTATGAATACGTTAAAAAGCTTAATGCCAAAACTATCATGTTTTTGGTGTTGCCAGAATTGAAAATCAAACTTCTGGTTGAAAAACCCGATACCTATAAGAAGTTATTTATTCACATATATCATGGGCTACCGTCACAGCGGTATAACTAATATTCAACAAAAGTGTACTGGTATTTTAGTCCTTTACGCACCTCTTCTAAAATGTATTTACGAAGCGATTAATTTCGATAAATTTCCGTATTTTGTTAAACATTATTATATTTATTTGAGTTTTCCAACTATTTGCTTTTTATTTATTCATGATAGATTTAATCGGTTCCTTCCTGAGCCAGCAAACATAAGCTCATCTAATGCCTTTTTATTTTCCTAAATTTTTTATTTCCTTCATTTCCATACTGATTATTTTACGTGCTAAATTACGTTGGTCTTTCGTGTTAAACTATTTCAAAAGAAAATTAAACAAACCAAACTAAAGCTTAAAAGAAGTTTGACAAAAGTTTCATAAACAATTTTTGCAACGTAAAATTTTTCCTTTAAAATGTATCTGCGATAGTGTGCAGTTAAACTGAGTATTAATATTGTAGCAAACAATTTGCCCGTGGCTACAGTGCATTTATTCTTGTATCTTTTGACTGCATTAGACGACCGAACTTATCCGGCTAGACTTAAATGCACGATCAGCTGAGTTACAAAAGCTCTTAACGCATAAAGTTACATCTGCCATGCACTGCTGTTATTTTGTTACTTTCCCAATAAATTTTGCAAATGTTTTTCTAATATACAAACTCACTAACTGAACTCATCTGCCGCGGCTAAACAGCATTTGTTTTTCTGTTTATAATTTAGAGGCTTCGGAAAGTTTAAGCTACTGTTCTCCATTTATTTGCCTTTTCAATAACAAACATAACAACAATTATTTCACTTACTACTCATATCTGACTTGTCCGTTAAACAACTCTTGGAATGCGACTGCACAATATGTGTTAGCTAATTTTTTTTTGTTCTGTTCACACATACAGTAAACCGTCCGTTTAAGATGCGATATAAAGTCAATATTTTTGGTGGGAATACATTAGCTTTTAGATTGTTGTTGCATACATAAAATGAATAACATATTTTCATAACAATATTTTAGATGAAATTTCAATTTTATAGTGATAAGATTAGATTAGATTTCAAATATTCGAATATTTAATATTCGAATAAAAAAATATTCGAATAAAATTTGAATAAAAAATTATTAAGATAACGAATTTTAAGCACAAAATTCTGTATTTTTTAATTACTTACTTATTATGTGATAATTTAAAAATTTTTTCCTTCTATCGTTTAGTTAAAACCTGATTGTATGTTATGACACTTGAGAATCTAATTACGAATTTTATAGTATAACAATTTTTTTGTATACTTTAGAAAAAATGGTAATAGTCAATTTTTAAGAAAAATCTCGTATGAAAATTCGATTTTTTAACGAAATATTTTTTTGGTATCGAATGAGTGGAATTTGTCAACACAAAGTCTTTATAAACAAAACGATATCCTTAGATTGAAAGTATTCACAGGAGTAACAAATTGCCAGTTTTAATGGAAAAATCATAATTTTGTTTTTGTAAAATCTTTACCTGTTAATGAAAAATCGATTCAGTTGCAGTGCATAATTTTTTTTCGTTAATTGTTTATTTTTGGTAAAATCAGTTCCGTAAAGATTAATCGCCCACCCAAAAAAAAAATATTTTTGGACTTAAAACATTCGAATAAATAATATTCGAATACAAAATTAGTCGAATAAAATTCGAATAAAAAATTTTTAAAATTACGAATTTTAACCACAAACCTGTACATTCTTTAACAAAATTTTTTATAAAGTTTCACAAAAATAGTTTTATCTAATTTGAATAATGCGTGAATTCCAAGAAATTACGTTACGGAAACGTTTTAACATTTTAACTCTTGTCGTCGCGTAACGTTAGACTTTTTGTTTTATGGAAACATAAGAAATGTGCTGGTGTTTTGTTTGCCCTTTTAAAATTCTAGTTATTGCATTATTTTAATGAAATACAAACATTAAAAATTTTGTATGAAGCAATAATTTTTGCTATTAACTAATAAATAATAATAATAATAATAAAAAAGTAAACAAAGGCATTCGCATCTCTTAGTATAAAGCTTATGTTAATAAATAAATGTACGTTATATTACATAAATACAAACAGATATTTAAATATTTTTATTATTTTTCCTATGTTTATGTAGCGGCGTTAAGCAATTCCATTCATATTTTAATCACCCAGCATACTGGCATACATGTATGTATGTATGTATTTACAACCGTATTTACTTTTTCATGCCAAACATTAGTTAAAGCCAGTATAAACTGTTGTTGACTTAATAGCCATTCAAATATGCAAATAGAATGTGCAAGATTTGACAATTATTTCCAAATCGTTGTTTTTAAGTCAATTTTATTCAAGAAGTATTTAAAATTTTAAATAAAATAAAATAAAACCTAAAGGAAAAGATGCTGTGGGCAAAAAGCCTAGATGTTTGGAGAGAACATTTCCCCAAAGTTGGTGTGTTATTTTCATTTAATCATAGTCAACTCAACAACAACAAAATGCAGTGTGGTCATATTAAGAAATTATTCGTCAAAATTGAATAATAATCGAATAAAAAAACTTGTTTGAAGATAACAGAGCGTCAAACTAGTTCCGATTATTTGTTTAAAATATAAATCCAAATTTACCGCTCAGCATATTAATGCATTATAGAATTACATATGTAGTTTTTATATTAAATTTTCTACTTTTAGTTTTTTATAACAAATTTATAACATGATATTTTTTATAGAAAATTTTCTAAAGAAAAATTTTGATTGATAAGATTTTTTTAAGAAAAACTATGACACGATATTTTTATAGAAAATTTATGGTGGATGAAATTTTTTACAGAAAATTATGGGTGATATATTAAATTTTATAAAAATCATGACTAATGAGGGTTTCTATAGAAAAATCTCGTTTGATGAAAATTTTCTAACAGATTAAATTTTGTACGGAAAAATTATGATTTAAGAAATTTTTTACATAAGTTATGACTGATGAAATTTTTTCGTAAAAATCACGACGTGAAGTTCCTTTATAGAAAAATTATTCTGATAATAATTTTGTAAGGAATTATTATAGCTGTTGAAATTCTTTCATAGAAAAATAATCACTGATAATATTTTTTTAATAGAAAAATGAAACTTTTCTATGTGACTAATTTTGGATGAAAAAAATTAAAAAAAATGTTTTTACTGAAGAAAATTTTCTACAAAAGTGTTTTCATCGATGACATTTTTTAAGGAAAACTATGATACCCCTGTAGCTTTATTAGTAGTGTATTAGCTTGTCAGTATGGGGGTTGTAAGTTCGATTCGCAACGAAGACCCTTGGTTTTTTTTCACTACAAAAATAAAAATTGACTGTCGTTGGGGCTGCTCAGCGATGAAGGCAGAGTCACTGGTCGCTGTGCTGTCTTTCTACGGCAGTTAAGTTCCGAATATCCTTCTACTTTCACCACCTGTTTCATCTCTTCTCTATCCCTTTTCTAAAGAATGTAGCACGATACTTTACTAAATAGGCATTGTTGCCTGAAGTGCTACTTCTCTTTAAAAAAAAATTATACAATATTTTTTTATAGCAAAATTAAAACAGTTGATATTTTGTATAGAAAATTACTGCATGAATTTTTTTTTCTAAAAATCATGACAAGTTTTTTTATAGAAAATTATGGCGACAATCATTTTCTTCAAAAAAATTATAACTGTTAAATTCCTTCAAAGAAGAGTTACCACTGATGTTTTTATTTTCCATAGAAAAATTGTTTTTTATAAAGTTATGACTATTGAAAATTGTGTACTGAAAAATATTAACTCATAAAAATTTTCTACGGAAAAATTTTGTTCGATGAAAATTTTTAACAAAACATTCTTGAATAATAGTAATTTTCTACCAAAAACTTTTCACTGGGGAAATTTTCTACAACAAAATTTTCTTTGGAAAAATTTTACTAGTGAATTTTTTCATTGACTGATGAACATTTTCTCACATAAGAATTATCACTGATAAAAGTTTTCTGACCGATGATATCTTTGTATAGAAAAATTATGACTAGTGAAGTCTTTTGTATAAATTCTATGACATGAAAAATTATTAAAAAAAATTATGACGGTTAAAGATTTTATAGCAAATTATGACTGATGAAATTTTTTTGTAAAAATCATGACATGAAGTTTCCTTGTAGATAATAATTTTCTACAAAAAATTATAATTTTTGATATTCTTTCACAGAAAATTTATTATTGATGAGTTTTTTCTAAAGAAATATTAAAATTTTCTATATGATCAACAAAATTATTTTTTAGAAAAGTTATGACTGTTGAAAATTTTCAGTTGAAAAATTTTGAACATGAAAACTTTCTAAGGAACAATTTTTGGAGATGAAAATTTATTACAAAAAAAATTTTAATTGATGAGATTTTTTTATTGAAAATTATGTCTGATGAAATTTTTTTGTAAAAATCACGACATGCAATTTCTATAGAAAAATTGTAACTAAAAAATGATTATTGATAACGATGTTTTGAAAAAAAAACTTTCTATATGAGTAATTAAGTTTCTTTAGAAAAGTTACGAATATTAAAAATTATTTACTGAAAAATTTTAACTAATGAAAATTTTCTGCGAAACGAGGCTGATGAATTTTTTTTACAAAACAATATTCTACGAAAAACTTTTGATTGGTGAGGTTTTTCTACAAAAAAATTTTCTATAGAAATACCGATGAAATATTTTTATATAGAAATTGACTGATGAAAATTGTCTTCTGACCGATTAAATTTTTGTATAGAAAAATTATGATTAATAAAATCTTTTGTATTATGGAAAAAATTCTGACAGTCGAAATTTTTTATAGAAAATTATGATGATTGATGAAATTTATTTGTAAAAATAATCACATGAAGTTTCTCTACAGAAAAATTATGCGAATAATAATTTAGTACAGAAAAATAACTACTAACGATATTTATTTGATGGAAAAATTAAAACTAAAAATAACGACATGAAGTTTTTATACAGCACATTTATGCTGATATAATCTACAAAAGAAAAATTATATATTTTTCGATAGAAAAATTAAAATTATTTATATGATTTGTAAAAAAGTGACGACTATTGAAATTATCTATTAAAAATTATAACTGATGAAAATTGTTTACCGAACAATTTGGCTGATGAAAATTTAAAAAAAAAAATTTTTTACTAGAAAATTTTGACCTGTGAAGATATTCTACGGCAAAATTTTCTATAGAAAATTTTTACTTATGGATTTTTTTAATAGACAAATTGAGTGATGAACAATTTCTGTTTAAAAATTAGGAGTGATGAAATTCTATGTATAGAAATATTATGACTGACAATTTTTCTATAGCAAATACTATGAAATTATGAGTAATAAAAATTTGCGACATGAAAATTAAGACTGATGAATTTTTTTAATAGAAAAATTGTGACTGATGATTTTTTTTTTTAATAGAAAAATTGTGACTGATGATTTTTTTTTAAATAGAAAAATTGTCACTGATGAATTTTTTTAAAGAGAAATGATGATGACATATGCATTTTGTAGTTTTTTAATTTCCTTTATTTTCGTGCTAAAACACAACTTAATTCTCCGATATATGTTTGCGGTATTTCTTATTATTAAAGAGTATCAACAAAATATTAAAATAATTATGCTCTTGTCTTAAAGACATAAATGTCTATTGGCCCACATTTATCAAGGCCAAAACTTGAAAATTGCGAATGCAATAAAATTATTGTTTAAATGTGCGTTTTTCAGACATAAAACTCTGTTTACGATAGATGTCATTTACCTTTGAAGTGTGTTGATCCAAATGATGACAGACAAACACATACATTTTAATTTGTCTTTTTCTTCAATTTCAAATATGCAACATCTCAAACAAAATATTAAAATTAAAACACTGCTTAACGTATTTAAATAATTTGCAAACTGCGGTTAAATTTTATTGCTTAAAGTAAAGAAACAACTACAAAAAATAAATAAACATATTTACAATTTGAATGACAAAGGTGTTGACATTTTTTGTTTTGGTGTTTTTGACACCTTTAAGTTAATGTGTTTAACTCTTTGTTTTAAAGATTGGACTAAAGCGCAAAATTAATAAAATTTAATAATAACTGAATTTTGCTTTTATGTATAAAATCACAGCTTTAGCTGCTGGCAACTATTTAACATTATTCGTAACGATTTTTGCGATTTAATAGTTTCAGTGTGTTATCTGGTTAAATATGTGTATTTATAAATCAATGTTGAAAAAACGAGCAGGTCAAAGGTGGTGACTTCTACTAGTATTTAAAACTACTTATATGTGCATATGATGATTCATATAAATTTTTTGTAGCAACTTTGTTATTATTACTTTTATTCGGTAGTGTTTCGACTTCCAAGTAAGCCATAGCAGTTTGTACAAAACGTATATCATCAGCGTTAGTTAGAGTAAAATCAAATCATATTAAAATGTTATTAGCCCTTATAATAATACTTTATAGTTTTGTAAGAGATTTCCACATTTATGGGTTGTGAACAACCAGGTCACAAAAGGGGCAGAACCGCCCCTCAGGTGCCACTGTAGGCTAGCAGGTAGTGTACTAGCTTGTAAATATGGGGGTTGTGGGTTCGATTCCCAGCGAAGACCTTGGTTTTTATCACTACAAAAATAAAAATTTACTGTCGGTGGAGCTGCTCAGCGCTGAAGTCACTGGTCGCTGTGCTGTCTTATATACGGCAGTTAATTTCCGACTATCCTTTGTGACGCCAAAAGTCCCAGGGTCGTTTTTGGCACGACAAATCTACATATTATTACTGTATTAAATTTCTAACGTTTATTTAAATAATATTTCCTCCATTGTATCTGAATTCCTAGTGTATAGGACAATATATATATTTATTTATAAACATATGTATTTTGTGATTTGTTCAATCATAAATAATATTTCATCTATTTTTTCTGAATTCCTACTTTTGTTTATAATAGAATAAGTACTCTTGCTAATTTTAGGAAAAAAGTGTCTTTATTTTTTTTAATTAAGTTAATATTAAGTTAATGAATTATGTTTAGTTTAAGTAATTTTAATTTATAATTTTGTATTTAACGGCAGCTCGTTTGGCAACGCCATCTGGAAGTATGGTTGGTGGTGAATACAGCCAACAGCTGTTTTAAGCAGCATCTGATGGTTGGTGGTGAATACAGCCATCAGCTATGGTATACATAGACTGCCATTATGGTGTATGTGTGTTTGTGTATAGCTGTGTATTAGCAGCATAAGTATAAAAGGGCAAACACCATGAATAAAAATTCAATTTGTGTGCAGCCGGCGGCGGAACAACAGGTAATTTTTTTATATTTTAGACTGTTAGGTAAGACAGTCAGGGTATAAACAAAGCAGAGGTTTTGACCCAGCCGAGTTTATACCCTGAGATAAGAACTGTGGCTCGGTCACAAACGAAGCCGAGGTTTTGACCCAGTGGAGTTTGTGTCTACCGTCACCATAGTGGGTGACCAGAGCATTGGACAGTTGAGCGGAGGTTTTGACCCAGCCCAACCTACAGTGTTTTGGTTATTTCCATTGGACACACGTCATACTAAACTGAACTGTGGCTCGGTCACAAACGAAGCCGAGGTTTTGACCCAGCGGAGTTTGTGTCTACCGTCACCATAGTGGGTGACCAGAGCATTGGACAGTTGAGCGGAGGTTTTGACCCAGCCCAACCTACAGTGTTTCTGGTTATTTCCCTTGGTCACACGGCCACTTCACCGAACGGTGCCCCAAACGAAACGCCACTGACCGGTATATATTGGACACAGACTACGGACACTGCCGCACTCATACACCCACACAGTGTAAAGTAGAAGAAGCCGACAACGAGCTGCCATCAAGAAGGAAAATATTGTCAAAATAAAAATTAAGTAAACCTGAGCAACCGCAGGTTTTTTTTTATTTTGTCCCCACGACCCTGGACGCCGCTGAGTATACCCTAGCAGCCAGGTAAAGCGTGTCGTTACACCTTCTACTTTCACCATCTGTTTCATCTATTCTCTATCCCTTTCCTAAAGAATGTAGCATGGTACTTGACTAAATAGGCATTGTTGCCTGAAGTGCTACTTCTCTTTAAAAAACATCTAACATAATAATAATGTAATTGAATCATTATTATGTTTAACATGTAAACTTATTATAAAAAATTATTTAACTGCTTTTGTGATATTTTCTTTAGTTTTTACTTCTTTACATATTAATTTTTCTTGGAAAAATCGAAACTATATGAGGTAAGAACAATGACGAATTCATTCGCCATACTTCGAATTGTCAAACTTCATATAAAAAAAAATAATTTGGATTAAGGTTGACATTTCGAACCACTGTGAAAATGCATTAGTTCGCTACTACTATCATCTGGTAAATGATTTTTTTAAATAATTTTACTCTAAGAATTGCTAAACGAATCGAATGTTTTCAACGCGTTATTGTACTGATAGAAAATCATTTAGCTAAATAGAAAAAATATTTCTAAATCCAAACTTTATATACTCGTTGGAAGCACTTCAAAGTTATTCAAAGTATTTAAAGTTCTAAAAATAAGTGCTAAAATATTATTTTAAATTTACTTTTAAATTAATTTCACAAAATTAAAGCCAAATTGCATGCTTTCCTAAGTTTTATTTTGCTCTTTTTCTTGACACACTCACTCCAACAAAAATTAATGAATTAACCTTGCCTTATTAAATATATCTTGGCTTTTAGTTATACTTTTATTAAATATAAATATATGAGAAAGTTTATTGCGTTGTATTAACTAATGCCAACTCTCACACTTTAATATTAGTCTTAAGATTTTCACAGTATTTTGTAAAAGGGATATTAAATAAGAATTTTCGTGGTTGTCAAAAAATTTAACGTGGCATTACTCGTTTTTTTACATAACAAAACAATGGTAAATTTTAGTATTTAGAAAAATCTATAAAAATAAAATTATTTTAAGGTAAGCAAAATTCCTTTCCCCTAACGTTTACCTAACAGTTGCCATTACACTATCAAACTTTCGCCTAAAGTTTAAGTATACAAAAAATTTTAGTAGTCAGTATAATAGCGTGAAAAGGTTTGATTTACAGCCTATTGTATATTGTATGATGTTTTAAATATAACCAGAGTAGTTATAAATAGTGTTGTAGTTTTTATTGTTAAAATTCTAAAAAAGTCAATAATCTTCAAACTAAAATAAAATTTAAAAAAATTATTAAAATAAGTTTATGGAAAGGTGCGAATATGTTTCAACAATAACACAATATAATAATTTTCAGCTCATTGATGTGAGACTCAATTCTGAGAATTGCACGTGAAGGTAGTGCTATGGAATAAACAAGCCTTTGGTTCAAAATAAATTGCATTTCAAAACCAGAAGAACATTGAATGTGGAGTATAACTACCCAAAAGTGGATGATTTTTGTTATGTTTGTGGTCATATCTTCTCAAAACAGGCGAATAGGATCGAAAATACTTGTTTGCTGAGGAATTCAAAACAGCCAATAGTCATTATTTTAATAAAACAGATTTAATAGCGCAAATTTTACGACGAACACAGTGGGCAAATTTGTTATAACACTTTCATAATGTAGATACATGGAAGCCAATAATGTTTATGCAAGACCCAACTGAACATGATGAGTGCTACATATGCATAAATTCCTGTTATAAATTGAATAAAAAAAAAATAGAAAACATACCGCTTTTACTGTGATACTTCCAGTACAACGCGTTGTTATTATCGATCCCGCTAAACCTCAGAGTCTGGATATTGTGTCCCTGCAAGCCAAAATCGTTTGCAGAAATCCAGCCAATGTGAGTGATGTAGAATGGACACGTGATATTAAAAATAATGTAATAAAACCGGTAACGAAGATCGATATTGATAACAATTTCAAATTTTCTAAATGCTCTTTCTATGTACAGATAACAAATACAAATCTTATATTTTCCGTGCAAGAATAGCTGTAATATGAATCGGAATTTGTATTCGGGAAAAAGTGGGCGTTTGTGTACTGGATGCAGTTTTTTCGGATAGGTTTCTCCTACTCAACTTTGCTGCTGACACTCCGTATGGTATTTCGAGATATAACCATGTTAAGTTATAGAAAAATCTACCTTGAATAAAAAAATTCGTATGGCTATTAAATTATTAATGGCGATAAAGCGAGTGATGCAACAGTACTTATTTTTTAGGCTATTTTTACGTGCAATTCTCGAAGTTGAGTCACGTGTTTAAATATTTTCCTGCTAGAATATTTATTAAATACTTAAAAAGATACGCGAATAAGCAATGATGTAAACATAGAAATTAATAATCACAGTTTATAATCATTGTGTTATACGATCCTTTAGCATATGTAGATCAAGTAATTAATTAAAGAATTATAGTTATCTTTTGTTTGGGTACGGATTAGAGTCAACACCACAGCAAGCAGGAAGACAATAAAAAGAGCACAAAGAGACTTTGTGAAATTCGAAATCAGAAACCTTTACGCCAAAAAAGAAATTACGAACTCGGAGTTACTAGACATTCACCTTAAACTAGCAGAACGACTCCCAACCGACGTACTCATGAACACATTAGACCAAATACGAGCAGAAAACGCGAAAACAATAAAACAAAAATACGCAACTTTAAACAAGAAACTCGAGACACTAACACATTCAAAAAACAACAAAACGCGCAAAAACAACAATTTCCACCCTAGATTTTTGAATCTAACAGAGGTCACCATCAGCAAGCAAGAGGCTCAATTATTGGAAAAGGGATTAAAACACAACATCACGGAAAACAGCAAGAAAAAGGAAATAGAACAAACAATTGTGGACACAGAAGTCGCAATAGCGATGATCCCAAACGAAGAACAAGAGCAAGCCAGGCACATCTGCAAACAAATAATAGAGAAGGAGGCCAAGTCTATAAAACACTTAAACGGAGAGCACAATACAGTAAGGAAACTAAAACGTAAACTGGAAGCGAACAACATCTTAGTCACAAAAGCAGACAAAGGAAACACAACAGTGCTCATCGGTAAACATGACTACATCGAAAAGACAGAACAGTTAATAAGAGACTCTAAGTGCAAGAGAATTGGTAAAGATCCTACGGAAGAATACCAAACGAAAATTAAGGAGATTATAAAAAGGGCGACAAGGATAATAAAACCAGACATATCGCACACATTAACACTGATGAATCCATCCGCACCATCTATGATAGCACTACCAAAAATACACAAACCAAACACACCAATGAGACCCATAATTAATTACAAATCCGCACCAGGCTACAAACTTTCGAAATATATAAGAACAATATTAAAGGACACCTTAGACCTGGAATATAAGCATACAATAGCCAACACTACAGAACTGATTAGTAAACTGGAGAATGTGAAAATAACGGAGAGGACAAAACTGGTCTCTTTTGACGTGAAGGACTTGTATCCATCAATTCCGGTAATGGATACATTGAACATTGTTCATAGGACAGTAAAAAACAAAACGGAGAACAAGGAACTGGCAATACAACTTACAGGCACACTAAAAGCGACACTAGAACAGAATTACTTTAAATTTAACAACAATATATATAGACAGATAACAGGACTAGGGATGGAAAATCCAACATCTGCCACCCTCATGGAGGTATTTATGCAGAACTTGGAAGAGGAGTACGTAAAGGAATTGAAAACCAACTTCGGAGTAATATTCTACGCAAGATATGTCGACGACATCATATGTGTACTAGAAGGAAATAACGAGGAACAAATTCTGGATTACTTGAATGGAAGACACAAGGACATAAAATTTACAATGGAAAAGGAAGAGGAGGGGAGAATCAATTATCTGGACCTAACGATCAAGAGGAATATAATCTCGAACAGAATCGAATATGAAATATACAGGAAACCAACAGCAACGGACACAATAATACACAACTCATCAAATCATCCCCAGCAACACAAAAACGCAGCAATCAGGCAGCTAATAACAAGACTCGAGAGAACACCACTAACACGGCAAATGTATATGAAGGAAATGGAAACAATATACACCATAGCGGAAAACAACGGATACAAAAAGCGCCTCGTAGATAACATCAGGGAACAAATTGGAACGAACAAAGAACAGGAGAAGGAGGGAAGAAAATGGGCTACATTAACATATATGGGAAAATCAACGTACAAACTGGCAAAGTTCTTTGGAAAACACAACATCAATACCGCATTCAGAACAAAAAACAACCTAGGGAAAATACTACGGAATAAAACAACCGAGGAAAATATACTAGACAAACAAGGAGTGTACAAATTAACTTGTACATGCCATTATAGCTACATCGGGCAAACAGGACGAAAAATTAAGACCAGATTTAGGGAACACATTAGAGACTATAACAAAAGACTACGAGAACCAAAATCGACTCCAGAATCAAACTTCGCGAACCATATATTTGACAACAAATGTACACCAGGACATATTAAGACAACGGTTAAACTGCTTCACACACAGCACAAAGGAAGGAGACTAAATGTATTGGAAAACATGGAAATATACAAACAAAAAACGTTTGACGGACGAATAATAAATGAACAAATAAACACTGCTTCGGACACAATATTTGAACCGTTGAAACATTTTTACAGGAAAACGAACACTACACCAGCACAAAAACGTTACGCAGGTGCGCAAGACCAAGGCAATAAAGAACATCATAAACGTACAATTACAGATTATTATGTCACATAAAAGAGGAAAAAAAAAAGAAAAAACCCAATAGGTTCACACATAAACAAAAACGGACAACAAGCGTGATCGTAAAAGAATTTAGGTAGGAAAGAAGACGAATGAAAAAGGGAGCGACAAATTAGGTAAAAAGAGACAAACAAAAAAGGAGAGAGAGATGTAGGCAAAAAAGACAGAAAGGGACGAACGCAATAACATGAAGGGAGACACGAACTATATAAACACAACTGACGATAGAACGCAACTAGTACGAAAAGAACACTGAAGATGGCAAACGGCCGAAACCGGTTTGTTCACAAACCAAATTTGACGAGGGTCGACGGAAAACCGTACCCAAACAAAAGAAATTTTTACCCCGTCGGAGAATCCAAGCACATATCGAATAATGCCTGTCAGGCCTACAATTTAGACACAATAGGACTGATAACAATTTACAAACGACGACAATTAAAAGTTATGACGACAAAGGCAAACATTTGGTTCAACAGACAATGCCTCGCATCGAATGTTACACCAAAATATGCCAAAATACAGATTAGAGTCAACACCACAGCAAGCAGGAAGACAATAAAAAGAGCACAAAGAGACTTTGTGAAATTCGAAATCAGAAACCTTTACGCCAAAAAAGAAATTACGAACTCGGAGTTACTAGACATTCACCTTAAACTAGCAGAACGACTCCCAACCGACGTACTCATGAACACATTAGACCAAATACGAGCAGAAAACGCGAAAACAATAAAACAAAAATACGCAACTTTAAACAAGAAACTCGAGACACTAACACATTCAAAAAACAACAAAACGCGCAAAAACAACAATTTCCACCCTAGATTTTTGAATCTAACAGAGGTCACCATCAGCAAGCAAGAGGCTCAATTATTGGAAAAGGGATTAAAACACAACATCACGGAAAACAGCAAGAAAAAGGAAATAGAACAAACAATTGTGGACACAGAAGTCGCAATAGCGATGATCCCAAACGAAGAACAAGAGCAAGCCAGGCACATCTGCAAACAAATAATAGAGAAGGAGGCCAAGTCTATAAAACACTTAAACGGAGAGCACAATACAGTAAGGAAACTAAAACGTAAACTGGAAGCGAACAACATCTTAGTCACAAAAGCAGACAAAGGAAACACAACAGTGCTCATCGGTAAACATGACTACATCGAAAAGACAGAACAGTTAATAAGAGACTCTAAGTGCAAGAGAATTGGTAAAGATCCTACGGAAGAATACCAAACGAAAATTAAGGAGATTATAAAAAGGGCGACAAGGATAATAAAACCAGACATATCGCACACATTAACACTGATGAATCCATCCGCACCATCTATGATAGCACTACCAAAAATACACAAACCAAACACACCAATGAGACCCATAATTAATTACAAATCCGCACCAGGCTACAAACTTTCGAAATATATAAGAACAATATTAAAGGACACCTTAGACCTGGAATATAAGCATACAATAGCCAACACTACAGAACTGATTAGTAAACTGGAGAATGTGAAAATAACGGAGAGGACAAAACTGGTCTCTTTTGACGTGAAGGACTTGTATCCATCAATTCCGGTAATGGATACATTGAACATTGTTCATAGGACAGTAAAAAACAAAACGGAGAACAAGGAACTGGCAATACAACTTACAGGCACACTAAAAGCGACACTAGAACAGAATTACTTTAAATTTAACAACAATATATATAGACAGATAACAGGACTAGGGATGGGAAATCCAACATCTGCCACCCTCATGGAGGTATTTATGCAGAACTTGGAAGAGGAGTACGTAAAGGAATTGAAAACCAACTTCGGAGTAATATTCTACGCAAGATATGTCGACGACATCATATGTGTACTAGAAGGAAATAACGAGGAACAAATTCTGGATTACTTGAATGGAAGACACAAGGACATAAAATTTACAATGGAAAAGGAAGAGGAGGGGAGAATCAATTATCTGGACCTAACGATCAAGAGGAATATAATCTCGAACAGAATCGAATATGAAATATACAGGAAACCAACAGCAACGGACACAATAATACACAACTCATCAAATCATCCCCAGCAACACAAAAACGCAGCAATCAGGCAGCTAATAACAAGACTCGAGAGAACACCACTAACACGGCAAATGTATATGAAGGAAATGGAAACAATATACACCATAGCGGAAAACAACGGATACAAAAAGCGCCTCGTAGATAACATCAGGGAACAAATTGGAACGAACAAAGAACAGGAGAAGGAGGGAAGAAAATGGGCTACATTAACATATATGGGAAAATCAACGTACAAACTGGCAAAGTTCTTTGGAAAACACAACATCAATACCGCATTCAGAACAAAAAACAACCTAGGGAAAATACTACGGAATAAAACAACCGAGGAAAATATACTAGACAAACAAGGAGTGTACAAATTAACTTGTACATGCCATTATAGCTACATCGGGCAAACAGGACGAAAAATTAAGACCAGATTTAGGGAACACATTAGAGACTATAACAAAAGACTACGAGAACCAAAATCGACTCCAGAATCAAACTTCGCGAACCATATATTTGACAACAAATGTACACCAGGACATATTAAGACAACGGTTAAACTGCTTCACACACAGCACAAAGGAAGGAGACTAAATGTATTGGAAAACATGGAAATATACAAACAAAAAACGTTTGACGGACGAATAATAAATGAACAAATAAACACTGCTTCGGACACAATATTTGAACCGTTGAAACATTTTTACAGGAAAACGAACACTACACCAGCACAAAAACGTTACGCAGGTGCGCAAGACCAAGGCAATAAAGAACATCATAAACGTACAATTACAGATTATTATGTCACATAAAAGAGGAAAAAAAAAGAAAAAACCCAATAGGTTCACACATAAACAAAAACGGACAACAAGCGTGATCGTAAAAGAATTTAGGTAGGAAAGAAGACGAATGAAAAAGGGAGCGACAAATTAGGTAAAAAGAGACAAACAAAAAAGGAGAGAGAGATGTAGGCAAAAAAGACAGAAAGGGACGAACGCAATAACATGAAGGGAGACACGAACTATATAAACACAACTGACGATAGAACGCAACTAGTACGAAAAGAACACTGAAGATGGCAAACGGCCGAAACCGGTTTGTTCACAAACCAAATTTGACGAGGGTCGACGGAAAACCGTACCCAAACAAAAGAAATTTTTACCCCGTCGGAGAATCCAAGCACATATCGAATTATAGTTATAACTACTATATTATTTTAAAATAGTTACAAAAATTTGATTTAATAATCAAATAACATTTTTACGGTTGTGTCTTGCCTAAGTTTTAAAATAAAATAATTAAGCAATAAAGCGAACTACTGGGTATGTTGTATACGAACTGCGTGGCTTGCTAAAGAAAACTTATGGTACAACAACAAAATTACTGCGTAGAAATTTTTAACACAAATAACAATTTGATATGCTGTTAACTAACTGCCTGACATGCAAGACAAAAAAAAACAAATTTCTGTTTACTAACTAAATGCGCAAGACAACAACAAACATGTATGCTGTTTACCATCTGCGTAGTTTTCTAAGAAAACTTATCTCCACGAGACAACAACAAATATTTTGAAATAAATACCAAGCAGAAACACTATCAGCATAAAACCAAAAACAACCAAAAAATACACACAGACATATAAATCGAATAAACAGCATACAACAACAAAATGTGATGCAAAGGGAGTAGAAGATTCCTAAATTTTCGGGACTTTAAATGGAGAAATATAAAAGGCCAGGCTGAGTGGATAGTCAATCAGTGTAAAATTAAAAAACGTGCAGAAAGAAAAGACATAGTGTCAACCTTGTGTATTTAAAGTAATAAACTTATTACTAATTTAAAAGCTGTAGAAACTGGTGTTATTTATTTTGCAATAAAGAACTCACAACAAAACGTTTATAAAAAGTATAAACGTAACAATATGATAAATGACTAAAATACTATTTAAAAAACGCAATAATATTTTTACTTCAATCATATATTGTTACAAAAATAAGACGCTTTTTGGGTTATGCGTATTGTAAAGTGTAATATGCACTCAAAGTTGCATATCCTATAACGAGTTTTACAAATAGATAAATGTCGTTATGTGTTTGTTGTTATTCTTCTCATTCGACTATCATATTTGTTAGTTATTTTTTGAATTTACAAAATATCTACAATGGAGTTAGCAGTTCTATAGCATTAATAGTAGAAATATGATGCATCTTTAGCCTGCCAGAAACTTGTTTATTTAATATAAAAATTATTTTATTTGGTTTAACATGATAATTAAGACTTTAATTAACAGTATAAATAAAACACAACTTATATAAAAGAATTTCAGTGAGAGAATACTAGTTTTATACAAATTAATGATACCAGTTGCAGATTTGAATTTAGCACAGTAACGAATTTAGACTGTAGGTCAGTTTTTCTTCCAATTGGAAACCAAAAGTACATATCGATAAGATTAGGTTAAAATTGAAAACCAACAATTTTATCAACAAAATTTTATTAATGTTTATATAAACAAATTTTAGAAGTTTTGTTTAGCATTTTAGATTATAAAATTGCAATTAATATTTTTTTTAAATCAAATCCTATTGAAGTTTATTGAGAAGTGATAAAGTTTTAAATGTTATAAAATTATTATTATGAAATTAGTAAAGTACATTAAAATATCACCTTCTTACTTACATATATGAAATATACTACATGTAGTATTTCTCTAATATACGTTTAGTCCGAAATATCAGGAATTATTAAAAATTATTTGTAACGATTTTTGCGATTTATTTATAGCTTTAGTGTGTTAATTGGCCATATATGTGTATTTTTTAATCAAAGTGTTATTAATCATCACCCAATATTTTTTTCTATTTAGTGTAGTTCTAGCAATGGGTGCATATGGTGATTAATATAAAATTCTTGTAAGAACTTTGTTATTATGCGCCATTTTGTTCGTTAGTGTTCTGACTTCGATTTCGTACAAAACGTATGTCATCAGTGTTAGTTAGAGCAGAGTAAAATCATATTAAAATGTTATTAGCCTTTATAATAATGATAATATTGTTATTATTGTAGTCATGTTATTATTTAATCATAATAATAATAATAATCGTAATGTAGTTTAATCATAATTATGTTTAACAGCAAACTTATTACAAAAAATTTTTAATTTCTTTTCTGATGTTTTAGCCAGTTTTTTATTTATATATTAATTTTGTTTCCGAAATAGCGTATATTACAACAAAAAAATAATAATAAAAACGAATTTCGAAATTCGAATATTTGCACTAAATTAATATAATTCACAAAAAATTTAAACATAAAACATAGCAACTTGACAAAGTATGTCAGTTTCACTTAAGTATAAATCAAAACGTCATCAAAATTAAAATGCCCTAAATTAAAATAACAGGTTCTTTAAAACTTAAATACTGAGAATTCATTGCAGCAAAAAACAGATTAAATAAAAATGAATACACGACTTCGAAAAGAAGTTATATTTAGAGAACTTCTAATCACTATTGAATGTCGAAGAAATAAAAGGAAGGAATAATCGGAATAAAAGCAGCAAATACAGAGTCAACTTTTAAAACTTAATATTTAAAATTAAATTTTATAGAAAAAATCTTTGGAGATGCCGGGGATTGAACCCGGGGCCTCTCACATGCAAAGCGAGCGCTCTACCACTGAGCTACACCCCCTCTGGATTAACATTGTCTAGTGGTGTATTTCAATTGTAGGATCTACCAAATCAAATAAAATTAACAAAAAGAATAAAAAAATATCAAATAAAAGTAATAAAAAAAATATTTAAATAAAATAATATTAAAAGCAACATTGTTAAAAGAAATAAAAATTAAACGAACACAAAATTTTAACAAATATTAATCGCTTAAAATAAACAAATAATTATCTTTTAACTAAAGTTTTGCAAGCAAAATGAAATTTTTGTCAATTAAAAAACTTAAGATATTTTTTCAAGCTTTAAACGTTCATCACATATATTTCTCGTCAGCTCATTGTCGACATCAGTAATTTCCTAACTTTTATACATATTTATATTTGCAACATACCCCAAAGACAGTTTGCATCTGTTTCTTCCTTTTAGTAACTCTTGCTCTTACCCCATTTTTAAGATAAACATAATTTCCTTTTTCGATTTGACGAAAAAGAAAAAGTTGAATGAATTCTTTTTATGTGAATAATTTTAATATGTCGCCTTTCTCTTCTTCTTATTGTTGTTTTTAGGGTGCTTCAAGTTGAAGAACACATTTTTTGTTTTGTGCCTTTGAGGCATTTTTCCCAGAAATTATTAATGCAAAATTCTTTAACAAAAAAAAAAACAAAAACGAGAAATTTAAGTACAGCAGTTACAACAGAACGATAATTTCAATCTTAATAAAAGTAAAATTTAATTTATTGATACCGTTCAGGCAATATTTCGAATATCACACAGAAGCAGATGGTTGAATTTATTAAAAATTTAATTTGGGTTTAAGCTTTTATTATTAAATAACTTTGCTCTCCATATGGAGACGAAGTTCTATTGAATAGAAATAGATCATGTCCCAATGGTTGTGTTGTTTTTTAATAAATTATTTTTTTATCGTTAATTATATAGAATTCAATTTACGACAAAAATCTCATTAAAATTATTAAAATCCACTTTGAAAATGGTGGTTCTATTAAAGTTATAGTTTGTAAAATTCGTGATATTTTAGGACAATATAATCGTCCTTCTGAATCCGCTATTAAGAATTTGTTCAGATGAAGCCCATTTTTACTTGTTAGGGTATGTCAACAAGCAAAATTGCTACTTTGGGCTTCTGAAAATCATAGAGCGATTATTGACAAACCTTTACGTACCCAACGTATCACTGTATGGCGCGGTACGCAGTCTGGAGGTATGATTGGGTCTTTATTTTCCAAGATGAGGCTGTAAATACGGTAACGCTCAATGGATCACGCTATCGCAAGATGCTAACAACTAAATTTTTGCCTATTATTGACGACGTGGATATAACTGACATGTGGTTTTAATAGAACAGTGCCACATGTCATATAGCCAATGAAATGATCAATTTATTACAACACCAATTTCCCGATCGCATAATTTCACGACAATCAGCAATTAAGTGGCCAGCCAGTGTAATTTAACACTTCTGGATTATTTTTTTAGGGGCTACGTTAAGGACAGAGTCTATACGGAGCCACGCGAATCTATTACAGCCTTAAATCTCAAATTCCGTAAAGTGATTAACGAAATAGGATCGACATTTTTCAAAAAAGCGATTAAAAATTTTGATGAAAGTTTCGACATCTGTCAGCGAGGTCATTGTGAACATTTGCCAGATATCAGTTTTTATTCATAATTGCTGAACTTTTCTTTGCGTAATACAGTAAAAGTTTTAATCATCTTAATCTACATTGTTTGTTCTATTTTGTTTTATTTTGTTTTATAAAACAAACTTCTTTTTGAAAAACCCTTTATTAAGTCGTCCTGCTAACAAAACTGTTTAACTATATTATTATTTCTTAACCTTTGCAAATGGTTTAGTTTTTTTAAAATCATGCTTTTGTTTGTGTCCGCCGAGAAGGTATACTTTGTTTTGCCGCCATGTTGGTAATCATTTGGCTTGACAGTTCATATTTGGCAGGCGTAAAATAGATAAGTCGCAATTTTTTAATGGAAAAATATTCCATAAACTAACGTGTTTCGATTACTGTCACGATGAGAAAGTTACGTGAAATTTTTGGGAGAAACAAGGTGCCAACAAAACGCATTATCATGCAGTGAATGATTTCGAAGAAAGAGTTTGGGTAGGTGATAGATTCAAGCATGGGCCACAACGTACTGCAAGATTGGCTGAACCCATTACTGCTGCTCATGAAAGTGTTCAAAACAATTCATCAACAGCAATTCGGGGCCGTGGTTAGGAGTTGACACAAAAGCTTCTTCCACAAAATAATTTATGCCGCCATACATATGGATATTGCAGCTCGCCCACGACAACCCCGATTTTCAACAAAAAAAAAAAATCATAATGAGTGACAAGGCACATTTTCATTTGAATCGATATATAAATAAATAGAATAGTCGGGTCTGGGGAATGGGAAACCCGCAAATTATTTAACAGTCATCGTTGCATCCATTTAAAGTAACAATTCACCAGATTGGTCAGGAGGCGTCATTGGACATTACTTCTTTGAAAATGAAAACGGCGTAACGGTAACTGCGAACACGGAGTGATATCGTGATATGATTGTAAACATTTTAACGCCACAACTACATGCTTTGTCTTGATTAACATGTAGTATCAACAAAACGGTGCTACATCCCTTACAGCCAGCATTACAATGGAATTATTATGAGACCTCTTTCCACAACAAGTTATCTCAAGAAATGGTGATGTTAATTGGCCTGCACGGTCGCCTGATTTGACTTCCCCGAAATTTTTTTTGTGGGGATATCTGAAAAGCAAGGCTTATGCAAACAAACCAGAAACGCTTGGTGAATTTAATCAAATACCGCGTGAAATGTGTAAGAATATAATGAAATATGTGCTTAAAATGGCTCGCATTTGTAAGGCTAACAGAGGCGGACATTTATCTGATATTGTATTCCATACATAATTGCCGACATTAAATAAAACATTTATCAATATAAGATCCATATTTTAAATCATTATTAAATGACCACAAAAGCTTTTAAAATGACCTTTCAAAATGAATTTTAAGAACAAATTTGATTACTTTTGGAGGAAGAAGTTTCGAGTTCTGATTATGACAATGAAAATGACAATGAGTTGGAAGATTTTATTGAGGTAGAAAAATAAACTTATGGTACTGAGCAGGAAGATAAGTAAGAAGTATACGACGAAGAGTTAAAGGCTCCAGATAGATTTACCTTAGATAATAATAACACACAAGATGGAATAAAGCTCCTCCATCAAATCATGTAAGATGACTTAACCGAAATATTAACACTTAACATCCAGGACGTAGAAAAGAAGTTAAAAACTTTAAGAAAATAGGCGAGATTTGGAGATTATTATTCCTATTTCCGACTATTGAACAGATAAATGGACTAAAGTATAATTTTAGAAGAGAAATAGATTCGGAAATATTTGTTGCAAAAATTGAAGGAACAAAGCAAACATTTTTTTTTTAATTTAAATTTTAACACGTAAAAAATTAATGTTATTTTATTTATTCGCTGGAAAAAGTTCCAGGGCAGTATGCTGACTTACTTGTATCTGAAAACATAATTACATAGGGCAAACTGGACGAATACTAAAAAATTGATTTACAGAACACATACACTAATGCAAATGAAAAAAAGAAGACTCTAACTTTACATTACACCCTGGCACTCATGGATACACATCAAGGGAAATTAATAATCATAGCAAAAAAGGATGACGACTAGACATATTTGAAAACATGGAAATCTACAAAACAAAAACTTTTAGCGGTGACATTATAAACGACCAGATAAACACGAGCTCAGATACAATTTTCACACTACGAAAAACACCCTCAGACGGGCACACGTACTTGCACAATAATACAAGATGGAAAAATTAAAAATTAGCGCCATATAAAATGCCAGGTGGCGGGCATTCTACCTAAATGAGTGGATACGACGTTAATGATAGAACCACCTATATCCGAACAATGACTTACCAGTACAGTTTAGAACACAGCTTGAGAATGATGTCTTCACATCGAAAACGCTTACCGTTCATACCTAACAAACCGCCAGCAAAGACAGTATTGGCGGAAGAAATCGAAACAACTTAATATAGGGTCCGCCAAATAACTTTTTTTTTGTTTTGAATGCTATAAAAAAACTACACAGCTTCGGCTGTATGGCATGTAGCGCCATACAGCCTCTTCAATTTTTGTGAACAAGAATTCATTCAACTTGGCCCGATAACGAATGCCATTCATTGTAACTGTCACTCCTGAAAAATGGCTCAATTATATATCTGCACCAAAATCCGCAGTAAATAGTGACTCGCTTTGGGTGCGTCGGCTTTTGCATGTAAGCGTCGGGATTTTCTGTGCCACAAATGCGACAATTTTGCTTGTTTACATACCCGCCAAGATCAATGAGCTTCATCAGAAAAGATGAGTTTTTTTTCAAAATCGGCATCTGCTGTAAGTCGATCACAGGCCACTTAGCGAATCGTTGTTCAAGCGTATACACAACCATATTCGTTCAGCGGAAGGATAAAACTAATTATCTATCAAATCAAACATGAGCTAAGTGTTGCCATTCACGAAATAAGCACTTTTTGAAAAAAAAGTTAGATGCGGACCCTTTATCTTTTAAATTACATTATTAATAAATTTAAAAATATAAACATATTTATATTTAGCCAAATCTCTTAAAAATATTACACAAGTGATGAAGAAGTATTCTTATTGTATCTGAAAACAAGTATTTATTTTTAAATTGTTACTTGCATTTAGGATAAAGAAAAATACTACGGCATAAATTAATAAAATAAATACGACCGAATAGCTATTTTTAGATAACTCCTTAACATTCTACTTTAAAATTTTATTTAACTCGAGCACTTCTGCTACAGACAAATCTTTGCTCTGAAGGCATACAAGAGATATATTAAACAATAAAAACTAAAAGGTTAAAATTTATGAAGCATATGTTAAGGAGTACCATCGGATAGATTTTGGAGAATTAAATTTTTCATATGCACCAACATGGTGAACAAAATTAATTCAAAAATATGTAGTTTTTTGGAGTAAAAACATTTTTGTTTGAAAATTTTAATAATTTGTTTTTTATTCATTGACGCAGGCAAAGTTTATTATTTTTATTTATACCGTTTATTGTTATAACATCATAAATAAATATAATAAAGATTTCACAAACTTAATTACATTTTCAATGATTTTAGGGCCATAAAAAAATAAAAAAGCCCTGAATTTGACGTCTTTCTGAATCAGATAAAAGCAGTGATATCTAAAAGATATAAAAGTTATCACGTCACCAATTAAGATCTATTAAGATTTGGTCGTTGTCTAGAAAGTAACTTGGCGAGTTTTACTTTTTTCTTTTCTAATCACAAATTTATCCTGTGAAAGCAAATGTGAAATTATTTCTTAGAGCTTCGCGATTAAAGCTCCTACGACTTTTGCCTATTGAATGTTTTTGTTCCTTAATTTCTATGGCTTATATTTTACTATGGAAAAGTTCTGCATTTTGCGCATCTGAGTGACTTTTCCATAATTTACTCAATATCTTATTTCACCGATCAGTGTGCCCGTTAATTATAGCAACTACGTTAATAACGCATCCATTTCGAAAGTCACTTGACTAATGTGCAACGTATTCGGAATGCACCAACATTATGGTTGGTTTACAGTATTTACTGGTCGGTTGCATTAGCAGATCGGTCATGCTACAAGGTGTTTCCTTCCAGACACGTTTACATTTCACGCCAAATATTTCGACAGTGAATATAATAAAAAAAGGAGGGCACGATATAAAATGTAATTACATTGACATACTGTGTTATTAAATAACAGATTAAAGGGTATTCCAATTGATATGTCATTTTTAATTTCTTACAAATATAGCAATTGCTCATGTTAAAGGTTAAGCCACTTCTTTGGAACTGTGAAGATTTTCATTCACAACTCTGTTCCAATTCTTATCTAAATGACTTTTTTTAATTTAAAACGGTTATCGGTTATCACAGAATATTATTAGTAAATGGTTCTAAACGAAATTTAAAAAATAATTTTAATAGGACTTTTATATAACAAAAAGGACATGACAATTTATAGTTAAATCTTTACTAAAATGTAACGTATTTTAATATCCATTCGTCCAACCATTACTTAGATGCCCAAATGCTATTGCATAGTCATTCTGGTATCTTAAACTTTATCTCTTTTGTTTCTAACTAAGAAGTTTCACTGCTTAAACGCTACAAAAGGTACTAAAACCATGATTTTGAAAGCATTAAGTTGATTTAATGTTAAATGGCAGATAGTTAATTATTAATGTTTAAGAATTTTTTGAGAATTTTAATAAAATAGTTTCGATTTCAAAAATCGACGATAATGATGCTACTAGAGGTCAAAGCTGCTTTGTATGGAAGCATGGTTTATAAAATGATAAAAGTTAGTCTGTAGTTTCTTAAAATAAAAATAGTTAACGAATTCATCTTTTATAACTCATGTTTAAAAAATTTTAAAAAAACAGAAACAAAAAGACACATGAAACCCATTTCCCTGCAAACAAATTAACAACAATCTGTTTTTGTCGACGTTGCACACACACGCATACGATAGTTGCTGCAGCCTATGGAAATCGTCAAGTTGTATGAAAAATAGCAAAGAGCATTTTCCAAAGGTTTGTATTTCATAATTAATTAACGAAATTTATTTTAATATAAAATCCAATAAAGATATTTGAGAAAGCTTCCTTAATGAATTATTGTTATTTGTTTGAAATAAACACTTCTTAGACGATTGTTAAATCCGATCCCTTACGTTTCCAGCGGAAATATTGCACAATCGCAACAATATAATTTTTTTGCTATTTAAATTAACAGCCCAGTAAAGTCATTGCTATTTTTTCTGGAATCTAAAAACCTCAAGTATTGTGGTAGTTTTTTGGAATTTACTGTATATTTATGTAAAATAGTCGTGAGAAGAGTGAACAAATTTTCTTTCATTTTATTTATTTATTGAATCTTAAGAAGAAACGGAACTAACAATGCTAAACAAAATGTATGTTTCTGCGAGTACTACACATGTAATTTTTAATCATTTATCTTGGGCTCGGATGACGCAAAGGTATCCCTAGTTTTTATCCGAGAATGGCCATGAAAGTTAAAAAATGTTACGTGCAAGCGGGTAAAAATAGAATCCAAGTTTGCTGATATATCTTGCTGCGTACTGTGCGAATTCAGTGTTCACGAGAGGTACGCTTAGATCTTCATGAATTCATAAGTTTTTGTCATACCAGGCAGCAATAGTAATTACACGAAGAAGTTTGTTGTAATATTTTAATATTTGAGACTGAGGCTGCGTCTCATAATTCAATCCCATAGCACCATATAGGCTTCCGAGTCGAATTGTACAGCAAAAGTTTACAATCTAATTTTAAGTTGAAATTTCTTACGATCAGCCAATTCATGTTTACAGCTTTCAATTTCATTTAAATCACTTTCCCATCAGTATGAAATTTCCGCGTTAGGCGACGGTGTAGGTGAATACCGACATACTTAACTTCACTGTATTGGGAAATTTTTTTGATTATCCTGATGATCGAAATGATAACATTTTTCTTCATTCACCTTAATTTTCCAGCCCTATCGGCATTTCTCTAAAGTATGAATATATTCCTGTAAATTTCGTGAGGATTCCTGATGGATTTTGTGGTCGCTAAGGAATGCTGTGATATCTAGAAAAGTTTAGGTGTATAATTTGGTGTTAATTGGCATGTCCGAAGTATAAAACAAAGGTAAGGTGGGACCCAGTATGCTGTTCTGGGGAACCCCTGTTGTAATTGGTTGAGCTACGCTTATGAAGTCACCTTTTTCGATTATAAATTTTACGATCAATTAAGTATCTTTCCAAAAGCGTGTGAGTATTTGCAGGTAAATTCAACTTTATTTTATACTTTGTCAAAAGCTTGAGATACGCCTAAAAAAGGAGCTGAGCAATATTTTTTTTTTCAAACGAATTTGTTATAGCATTTACTAATCTGTGTGTTTGTTCAATTGTACATTGCTTGACCCTAAAACCAAATTTATGGTTAAAGATACATTCCATACAGTATTGGAGTCAATTTCGCCATTAGAAATTTTTCGAGCAGTTTAGAAGCAGTAGACTTATTGGCCTATAAGAGCCTACTTTACTTGATTTTGGTATCATTGTCATTTGTAGTAAAATACTATAGACACAATATGGCGTTAAAAATAAACAGAATATTTCTTTAAGTAACATAAGTAGCTGGGCAAGCATATTATTGCTGACTTTGTCAATACCTGAATCTTTTTTCTTTGTTTTAGGTTGCCAAAAGCAATTTCAACGTCTCTAATATTGGACCTTAGAGTTACAGGGGGTCTAACTACAATAGGCAGTAGTTCAGACTATTCGCCATTCAGACTAGCCCATTCGCCAGTCGAGTAACTAATCTCTAACTGGCCTTTTAGTTGCTCGCCACAAGCAAAAATCCGACTGAGGAGTACGGTCAAGACTTTATAAATATGTAGTAAGTTCTTTGGGCTGTAAGCTGGAAAAATTTGTCCGATCTCTGAAGAATAAGCTCGATTATTCCTATTTCAATATGATTAATGATAGCATGTTGTATAGCCAGGCTAAGGTTTTCAGCAATGTTTTAAATGAAAGCAGCAATGTCTTCAGGTGTTCTTAGGCAATATTTTCCGTCAAATGAGTACTTAAATATTTTTTATAGTTTATCCAATTCACTTGGGTGGTAATCGGAGCTAAGTCATTAAACGTGGACCGAATTTCTTGAGTCTGTGATGTACTTTTTTACCAACTGTATCTTTTGTAAAATAAAGCCAGTTCATTACTGAAAAATGTGCTATTTAAAAAGTTAGTTAAAAACAAAGATGTTAAATAATGATTAGATAATGCTAATGATTGCTAATTAACCTTCTTTTGTGAAATTCTCTAATGCATTAAACAATTAGAATTAATTCGACTAATTCCCATTAGATAATTGAAATCTTTATTCCAATGGTAAAACTAATTGCAATTAGTTGCCATTAGCAAAAAAAAAATTGGTTTACCTTTACAATTAAAAATTTAATTGAATTCTGCTAATGCAATTAGATATTGACTTATCTCGAATTAGAATCAATTATTTTGATATTTTCGAAAACAAATAAAAATTAAAATATTCAAAATATGAATTTCACACTTATGACATAATATGTACTACATATATTACATACATGCACACCTATTTAACGTACGTACTAACTGTTTAATAACTATATACAGGGTATATTCCCTTTCTGCAATACGAGCTTTTCAAAAGAAAAGTCCTTCAAGCGACCTCGCCTTGAACTATCAACAATGCCCGCAAAGGAAAATAGTCGCTCCACAGGGCCTGAAGACGTAAGCGGTATGTTGTAAAATAGTGCTATTTCCTTTAATGTAGGATATTTGGACCATATATTGGAAGTTCTATCAGCATCATTCAAATATTGATGCACCATATTCGAAATAAAATGCAGGCTTTCAGCCTCCTCTGCCAATTTTACACAATGAAGCAGTACTTTCTTCTGCAAAAATGTAATCTGATTTACTAAAAATACCATATATGTATATGTGTCACTTATGCAGAACTTACTACCATCACTGAAATCATAAAAGGTCGATTCAGTATACGAACCCTCACATTTATGATTTTCGTTTGTTGCAGGAATGTTCTGCTTGATTGCATAATTAGTGATTTTACGAATAAGCCTTATTATTTTTATCAAAATGATTAATTCTAAATCGAGCTAATTGAATATCTAATTGCATTAGCAGAATTTCATTAGGTTGCTAATTGTAAAGGTAAACCAATTTTTTTTGCTAATGGTAACTAATTGCAATTAGTTTTACCGTTGGAATAAAAATTTCAATTATCTAATGGGAATTAGTTGAATTAATACTAATTGTTTGATGAATTAGAGAATATAAAATAATTGCATCAATGGCTAATTCTAATTGAAATTTAACATGTATGGTTAAAAATACTGAAAATAACAGTCACCAGCTCAAACGCCATTATATGCTGACTTGTTTAAAGGGGCGAATAATTAGAAAGAAGAAGTTTTTATTGGCTAGAAATGAAAAAAAAAAACATTGTCTTGTTGCTGCAGTAAAGTAGGCTCATAAATGTTTGTATTGCAGATAGCAATTTCATTAAAATATCAACTATCAAAATATCAGCAGTATGTAGCAGTTGTGGGTGACGATATTTGTTAGCAGTGCAATGGTGGTAAAATAGAAGTTTGCGAGTTAAAGGATTTCAGTAATTATAGTGTCATCGGAGATCTGCAATGCTGTGGAGTAGATGGCTATTTTGAAGGCTTCGTAAACAAGAGATTATGGAAATAAATCTGGAATAAATCACTGGAAGAAGTAGACAAACTACCACAAAAGAGTAAAATGAAATTGACGTCCTTGTATTTGCAAATAATTCTCTTAGTTTAAGTCAAGATTTTAATATTAAATTGATTTTTAATTTTTCTAATTCTTGTTGCAGGGCTGCGCGCTTAAAATTCGTAAAACTTCTATACAGAAAATCAAGCAGTTTGAGTGTTGTCGAAGTAATACGATTTTTTAATGAATGGTCATATTATCAGATATTGCATGAATATAATTCTTTTTGGCCCGCTTTTACTTGAGTGTAAGTGCTATTCAATTCAGTTCGTATCCTGTGAATATTCAGCCCGCATTCCTATACTTCTGGGTCAAGGAAACGCAAGATATATCAAAATAGTCATTGCTGCTAGTATTTAAATTGGTCGCAAAAACTTGGTTTATATAGAAATTAAATTCAATGTAGTATGCGCATACAATACGTCAAATATATCTTTTTCCATAGCTGATATCAATATGGAAAGATATTCTTTATATTTACACTTCCATACAAACGAAAAAAGTCACTAATAAATTTAGTGTAATAACCCCCTTCATGTTAATAAACTTTGTCACATGGTTATTTAACAGGTCCTTTGACATAAAAACTGGCTAAAACAAATAAGAATATTTTCTCAATTTTATTACATCAAAACTAATCGTTTCGGCTAATAGAGTAATTTGATTTTTGCAAAAAATTAAAATTCAATAAAAATAACTTCTTGCATGCTAATACCACTTAACTTGCAACTGCCGGCTGTCGTATCAAAAACCAAACATCTCAATAAACATTTTTGCAAAAACACAAAAATCTCAAGAACCACAAGGAAGCCTGGGTCATATTAAACCGATCAATAGCAATATTTTGTTAAAAACATATTGGCTGGAATTGAACAACATGTAAAACTATATAACACTAGCACCAGCACCGGCACCACCACCATCAACAACAACTACAACAACAACAACAACAGCTACATTAGAATAGCAACAATATCAATAAACATGCCTCATTATAAATGCAGCGCCGATTTGTTTTGTTGTCCCCTCTATTTGACTAGTAAGAACAACAACAGCAGCAACAACAATCCATAAAAAAGTAATCGCCTTCTGTTAAAAGTCAACGATAACTTTTTTCCTCTTGTCCATTTTTTAAAGCGGTTTTTTATTTTTATGCTTCAAGGGTCGTGATTTTTATGTATATTCTATCTAAAAAAAAAAAAAAATAAAAAATAATAATAAAACAATAAAACAAGGCTTAAGCGGCTATGACAACAACTACAAAATCAGCTGAAAGAACAACAAATAACATTTGAATTGTGTGCTTAGCGCATGCTCATGTGCATGGCGTAAATATTTAACATTCGCATAAATTTACAAAAAAGTTTCTTTGTGATTCTGTTTGTAAAAAGAAATTTTAGGCAAAAGGTTGATAGATATCGACTAAGGGATTAGTTTAGCTTTGATTAGACGAGATATTATGGAATTTACAAAAAAATTTTATCTAAGATATCTCTACGCTAGCGGGCAAGAGGTATGCAAAATTAGGACTGCGCCATACTTTGAGCTAAATATATACTTAATAGGGCGCAAAATAATTTCTTATAATTTTTCATGATCATTTTGCAGAATGGAGTTTTATTTTGTTACAGTTTTATAGTGACGGGTCTACTCTAAGAATACAATGCACAATGTAGGCTTGTTGTTGTCAAAGTCAAGAAATACAACGGTGTTGAAACACGTGTAGTAGAGCGAAGCAGTTATTTGCGAAATTGAATTCTTACACAAACGATATATGCGATATCAAAAAAAAAATTAGTAATAATATGTCACACTATCAAACTTAAAATAATTTTTAAAAAATAATCCCTTCTCTCACAGCAGTGAAATATATATATATTTTCTCTATTTATTTATCTATCCATTGACTCTATTTATTACTCTATGGATCTGGTCGGATTTGTTCCTACCATTACTTAATAATTGAAAGACTGTTAGCCAAAGTCAGCCAGCAATTCAGGCCACAAAATTCTGTGACTACGGCATATATCTAAATCCATTTATTCTTTCATACCTTTCCTTGGGGTCCAACACGCTTTAGAAAGGCTAGTATTAGCGATCTGCCGTGGCTTATAAACACTCCGGGGGTACGTAGTCAAGATAGATCTTCTCCCCATCTTGACATGTGCTTTCTGGGATAAAAGGTGGCACCAGTCGCTTGGGCTAACAGGAACCCTAAATTGGAAGAGAAATAATTAAGGGCTGTCGACGTTCGAACAGCGACTTATTATACTCAAACAGGCACCAATTGCCTGTAGGCATACGGCCCTGTTCTGAATATTGGTGAGCCCCCACGGAGAGTAACATGGTGGCTACGATTTAATATCTGTTGTTTTTTAAAAGCCTCCGAAGAGATGTTACCGCATGGTAACAATAAATGTCCGATGTTTGCACATGCAACGGAACAAGGAGTTGGATTGTCTCAAATTCTCGAGCTCTGAAAAATTGATAATAAGGCATGTATGCACTTAGGTGTGTATACGCCCCAAGGCACGAATGAGTGCTAGTCAAATCACCCAGTGGCAAAACCACCGTCAGATTAAGGCCAAACGGCCAGGTGCTAATTTTAAATTGAGGTTTATATCACATCCTGTTTTATCAAGGACATCTAGACATGTGCTTTCGGGAGTAAAAAGCGGTACGTCGCCTAGGCTAGCAGGAAGAGAAATGGCTTCTTAAGGTCCGAGCAGTGAGTGTAACATACTGGTGCGACGGACACCAGTTTCCCGCAAGGCTACGGCCATGTATTGAGAAGTAAAATTGTAGCTCTGGTTTATAAAAACCAAAATTGGAATATTAGTTCGGTTTTGCAATCGAATAGCTGTTGCACATGTAACAGCCAATCGCCTACTAAGGGGCGACAAGGAGTTTAGATGGTCTCTGGCTCTCGGGAGAGGTGTGGCGGCACGATCCTGATTGCTGTTCTCTTAAAATTGGTATTTAAGGTGCATAGGTGGATGTGCACTTTAGGGACGTTGGTGGATGCATTGTTTTCACCAAAAGGTAAAACCACCGTCAGATTAGGACCTAACAGTCACTTGCTGGTGATAATCTGTGTCACATCTCTCTGATAAATGTAGTCATTTTAGAACGGCTGCTTTTGATTTGTTCTTTCTTTAAATAACTATTTTCATGGGACTGATGGGATTAGATTTCTTTTATTTGGGTACGGTTTTCCGTCGACCCTCGTCAAATTTGGTTTGTGAACAAACCGGTTTCGGCTGTTGCGTTCTATTTTTAGTTGTGTTTATATAGTTCGTGTCTCCCTTCGTGTTATTGCGTTCGTCCCTTTCTGTCTTTTTTGCCTGCATCTCCCCTTTTTCGTTTGTCTCTTTTTACCTAATTTGTCGATCCCTTTTTCATTCGTCTTTTTTTTTTCTTCTAACTAAATCCTTTTACGGTCATGCTTGCTGTCCGTTTTTTTTTATGTGTGAACCTATTGGGTTTTTTTTATGTGACATAATAATCTGTAATTGTACGTTTATGATGTTCTTTATTGCTTTGGTCATGTGTACCTGGGTAACGTTTTTGTGTTGGTGTAGTGTTTGTTTTCCTGTAAAAATGTTTCAACGGTTCAAATATTGTGTCCGAAGCAGTGTTTATTTGTTCATTTATTATTCGTCCGTCAAATGTTTTTTGTTTGTATATTTCCATGTTTTCTAATACATTTAGTCTCCTTCCCTTGTGCTGTGTATGAAGCAGTTTAACCGTTGTCCTTATATGTCCTGGTGTACATTTGTTGTCAAATATATGGTTCGCAAAGTTTGATTCTGGAGTTGATTTTGGTTCTCGTAGTTTTTTGTTATAGTCTCTAATGTGTTCCCTAAATCTGGTCTTAATTTTTCGTCCTGTTTGCCCGATATAGCTATAATGGCATGTACAAGTTAATTTGTACACTCCTTGTTTGTCTAGTATATTTGCCTCGGTTGTTTTATTCCGCAGTATTCTGCCTAGGTTGTTTCCTGTCCTGAATGCGGTATTGATGTTGTGTTTTCCATTAGATTAGACATCATGATAAGTGATCCTTTATTTAATAACAAGCAGATGCATCTACTAACATAACTAAAATACAGTAGTTGTTTAACATGTGGTATCTAACTATTCCTTTTTATGCCACTATTAAGCCAAGTGTGTTAGGGCTTAATAGTGATGGAACCTACAAATTTCGTTAGCTGTGCTTTTATTAGTTTACACAGTTCAATATTTTTAAACTTCAGCACTAGATTTATTAAAATATTTTTGTTGTTGTTAATCGTTTGTCTCGCAACTTTGCAAAAAACAAGTATTAATACGTTTTCTTCAAATGAATAGAAAATAACGGTTTTGGCAGCATTTTTATTCAACACGAACACGAATGGCACGTTTGTGAAATATATAAAAAATTATCACTTGCTCCTATTGTCTTGGAATTGTAAAAATATTAAATAGCGGTTTATTCTAAATTAAAAGGAAACCGGGTATTTGCTTATAAATCGTAATATTAGCATCCCTAGCTATTTTTAAAATGTTTTAAGCGAAATAAATAAAGCTACTCAGCGAAAATAAAGAGTAACAAAATTATATTGTAAGTCTTAAAAAAATGGAATACGCTGGACACTTTATAAAAAATATTTTATATTTTTATGAAAATAAGAGTTAATTTTGTTACAAGTACTTTGAGAAATCTAGTAGAATTACTTTTTCTACAGTTGCGTACACTACTGGCACAAATGTTGCTGTTGCAGATTTTTTAAATCTTTTATTGTTTCTCTTTTGTTTGGTGAACAATTTTTTAAAAAGTCGACTAGTTTTTATCTTTCTTAAACGCCTTTAAATATTTTGACCGATTTTGCTTAGAAGATATTTTTCCTTGAAGTTTTCACACACAGTTGAGACATATATACATACATACATACATAGTAAAACACCGGCATGATTATTATTGTACGTGTACTTACACGTAACTCGGGTTATGTTAATGTTGCAAGTTGACCAGCAAAGCCTTGTGGCATTTTTATGTATTGTGTGGCATGTTATTTTTATTTTATACTGATGCTGATATATATATTTTTTTTATTGTTGTTGTATGTATTTAACTTGGCTTTGTTTTGTAATGCTGTAGCTGTTATTGTCTTTAAAATGTTGTATTAACATATCATTTAAAATTCATGTAAAACACATGTAAAATAAAACAACCACAGAGTAAAATGCTTAGATAGAAAGATATTGCTGTATGATAACGTGCGATATAACTGCAATATAAACGAAAAACAAAAACAAAACAAAACAAAACAAAATGCATTATTAAGACCTTTTGCAATGACTTCGAGTTCTTTACACAGCTGAAATTTGAATTCTTAAATAGGTGCATATGGATGAGGTTAGAAAAACTACATAAAAATCATATGTTACAACAACATAAAAGTGAGTCTTAGATAAAGTAGTGGACTAGAATTTGCTGCCACAAAAAGGGTTAAAACTTCTTTTTTGGTCAGCATCTTAATCTGCATACAGCAATATTTTTAATATAAAAGACATAAATAGTAGAAATAGAAAATGTAAAAAAATAGGTGCAACATTTATGCTTAAAGTGTGGGCAAGAATAGTTTAAAGGCAAAAATGTGCCAGTAACCAAACATAACTCTCCACCAACTGTATAATTTTGTAATAAACCAAAGCATAGAATTATAGTTATAGAATAAGTTGGCTTTGAATGCGGTTAGCAAATACCTTGCATGATCCATGATCTCTACAACGATTATACTTGACTTTGTAAAAAATTTTATTAATTTATTCTGTCGCATGGACAGATGAACGGAATCCAGGTTAATAAAGTGTCTTCTGAAAATGCAGAAGTTGTCAAAATAGTGTAAATTGAATAGCATGTGACAGAAACGGTGAATTTCCATCAGGGATTTTGTAAGACCAGCTTGTATGCTTATACTGGGAGCTAACAAATTATTTTGTTCTGTTTATCCCTTGTATATCTTGTGTTTCTTTCTCTGTGACTTCTTCGAGACTCAAAATAGTCGATCGCTTGTTAAGTAGATATGTACATTCTACCAACGCATCTCCTTAATCAAATATCTCTCTCCTCAATTAATATTGCTATTATTTACAAAACTCTCCAAAATTCTTTGTTAGCCTGGCTAAACTGGGATAACAGCAAACATGTGCCTTTACCTATCGCAGGTATCGTGAAATACGCAGTGTCCGAGGTTAGACTCAAACTAGCCAGTTTATGTTTATCAACTCTTAACCAATAAAAGTCTCTATCTCTTTGATGAAGACTCCAATGGGTTGTTATTATATCCTTGAGTTTATTATACCTCTGCTTTAAACATTATGATGTTCGAATTACCTCGAATCTTCACTAATATATTTGGCGCGGCTGCATAATTGTTTTCTCTATTCTCTTCCACCGCGACTGTTTAAAAACATTCCCACATTTATAGGTCTTTATCGATCACACAACCATCTAGACTTGTGTCTTGCGGGGTAAAAGGGAGCCCAGTCTCCTTAGGCTAGCAAGGAAGCAACTGGAAAATCCACAATATTTCCACGGGAATCAGTAAAGTTCCGCTATTTTTAAGCATTTAGCTGTTCTCTGACTGATTATTGAGGTAGGCCCTTCGAGAGTATCGTGGTGGCTGTGTGTTTCGAGGCCCTCGTTGGAGTTTGTGTGTCGGATCATTCACAATAAATACAATGAATGGTCCAGGTCCAATGAGTATGAATGCCGTCGTGTTCTTAATTTTATTAAGTTTCATGCGTTCTGGACCAGGAGTTGTGTTGTCTCCAGCTATTCAGCAAGGAGTAGTGGTTTGCAACCCTCCTTTGGAACCGCTCAAATTGCAACTATGAAAGACCGGTTGCTAGAATTAGTCCTCAGCTTCCTAAGGCCTGAATGATGTTTTTCATTCCCAGATGTTTGACCACCATCTGATTAAGGCTTACGGCCAGGTGCAGATGTAAATCTTATCACGAAATGTTCAAAAACATTCATTTACCTTCTTACCCTAGACTCTATAGAAATAAAAATACATGATTTTCTGCTGAAAATACATGTGTGCTACAAACAAGAAAATACATTCAACAGGCAATATAGCCACCGTGGTTACTCAAAATATTTTAACTCTTTTTTTTTGTTTATATACACACATACACCACACTTTTTAGTGGTGATGTAACAGAATCTTACATCTCTGACAAACTGTAAATACATTAGTTTTAAGCTTTGTTGTTAGAGATGTGTAAATTGTTTGGTATCCTATTTGCATATTAGTTTTTGTGGACCATAAGAAAAGCATATCTAAAGATTTTGAAAACTTTCCACATAAGATATTGATTTGCTCTTTCGTAGTTTTCGTATTTTGCACTGCCAGTGATACAAGCTCCTTTTACTAGAAGGTCTTTATTAATATAATTCGTTGCAGGCCAAGACTTAAGAACGCGTGTTTAGCAGACATCGAAGATTGATATTTGGGTGAAAAAATTTAATTCTAACAGCGTGTCATATATTTGCTTTCAGAAGAAGGTCATATTTTCCGCCTTTGAAACTGAAATGGTAACACTGTTCCTATCAACAAGCAGCGTCATTTAGTTTTTTTTTTTGGTTTTTTGATAGTTAGAATCAATATTTAATGTTTGCTAGAATAATCTAATACGAATATTAAATACCGATTCCACCCTTTTTCGAGACGTTTATTTCAAATCGTTTCTTATTATAGGGTAAACTATATTACTAATGAAGTGCATCTCCATCTCATCTCATCACTATTAATGTATAAAAAGTGGGTATTGACTGCACTTTTATTTATTAACTCTTTTATTTTGTTCTGATTTCGTAACCTTCTTTTTGAATTTTGTAAAATTCTAACAATGCAAGCGAAAAAATATTTAAATCAAATGAAACTACAAATTTAGTTTAAATTAAATAATTAATTTTGAACTGATACTAAACTACATAAGTCACTCTAAGGCTTCAAGCTAAGAAGTTAAACAGTAAATTTTAATATATTATATATGACACTAAATCGATCTATAACTTAATACACTTTTCTATTAGGAATAACTAACGCATTTATGTTTGCCATTTTATTCGATTAAATCCAATACAAAACTCAGTTACCATTATTTGTATTTTGCATTATAACAAAACTCTATTTTGCATATCGTTTTAGACGTTCGTATTCATATGTACCATGCTCATGTAAGACATACATCACTATTCGCTAAAATACAGCAGCCTTAACCTGTGTGCATAAGAATTTTTTCTTACTTGATTTTGTTGTTGTCTTTTAAACACTTTATGAATAAATCCCACATTAATACACCACGAATGAAGATGTCTTTTTGGGTTTTGGGTGAATTTAATTTGTAAACAAAACCCCTCTTTAGTTTATGACTTTAATACTTCCTACTTGTTGTTTGTGTTGCTTTATTATTTGATATTTAAATTGAATACCCTACAATAATAGAGGTAGAGAGGTTTTATTGTTGCTACACATTTATATCGTTATTTTTGTTTTAATTTTTTTTTATTTAAATCGAGAATGTTTATTAAATGAATGTACTTTTTCGGGTTGCTGTTTACTTTCTCTTAGCTGGGCCTTAAACAGAACTTAGCTAGAGCTCTATGGAATTTTTTAACAGCAGAGGATATTTTTTAAGATTTATGGGAGTAGATGGTTTGAAGCAATAACGATAAGGAAAGGCGACTGTCTTCATTTCTGAGAGAAGTTTAGACCGGTATATCTAATTATAAAGGGTTTTTCAACAAGAGCTTTCTAACATGGGTTTCTAAAACAAAATAAAACAAAAAATGTAGATTAAGATGATTTAAATTGTATTACGATTACAAAAGTTCGGCAATTATAAATGGAAGATGACTTCTGGTAAATGTCCACCACGACCACGCTGACAGGCGTCGATTCTCTCATCAAAGTTTTTAATCACTTTTTGGCAAAATGGCGGTGCTATTTCTTTAATCACATCACGGAATTTGAAATCCTGAAATCGATTCGACTAGCTCCGTATGGACTCTTTCAACATATCCGCACAAAAAATAAAGAAATTGTGTGGTGGTAAATTTGGCTGTCCATTTAACCGCTGGTTGTCGTGAAATTATGCGATCAGGAAATTTGGTTTGCAATAAATTATATGGTTCATTGGATGTGTGACATGTGGCTCCATCAGGTTTAAACCACGTATCAGTAATATCCACCTTGTCAATAAAAGACCAAAACTGAGTTGTTAGCATCTCGCAATAGCATGATCCTCCTTCAGCCTCAGCTTCGAAAAAAAGGCCTCAATCAATCCTCCACATAGCTCACCATACTGTGACACTTTGGCCGTAGAGAGGTTTCTCAATAATTGCTCTAGAATTTTCAGAAGCCTGAATGCGGTATTTTGCTGGTTGTCATACCCTGACAAGTAAAAATGGGTTTCATCCGAAAAAATGAGTTTTTCAGAAAAACTGGCTGGTTGTTCCTGAATGAATTGAACGAATCTACGGCAATGTGAATGATCGGTCGGCTTCAATTCCTGCGCCAGTTGAATCTTGTAAGGCTTCAGAATCAAATCCTTATGCAAAACTCGCCATGTTGTGGTTTTGGATAACCTCCATTGTTGAGAATGTCGAGGAATTGACAAATTTGGATCTGTTTCAACTCTGCTGCTGTTTACGGCTACTATGTTTTCACTTGAACGATCCGATCGAATACGTGTTGGTGGTCGCACATTATGTATCGCACCTGTCGAATCCAATTTAGGGACCAAATTCTTAACAGCGGTCTCAGAAGGACGCTTATGTTTTCTAATAATAGAACTACTATTTTCATAGTGGATTTTAATTATAGTGTTGCGATTTTCGGCGAAATTGAATTCATTACAACATTTGCCAATGCGTTTACAACTAAACTAAAACTAACATGTTATTGCGATAGAAAACTTAAATATTAACTGAGACTGATTGCCTTAATAATAAGGAGTAGAAAGTATCGCCATCCTCAGACAAATTTTATCTCCACGGTTTTTTTTTTCTTTCTTTTGGAATTGTTATTGCAAGGCATAATGTTCGCCCTCCCTAAATAACCTTATTCCCTCTCCAGAAAAATTCTCTAGTAACTCTTCGCTTACCGCCTTTGGCAAATATGTCGTCGTTGCTTTGTATAAATAGCAGCAAAGCGTGATTAAAAACTTTGCTTTTCCTTTAACTTAATGAGTAGAGTACCTACAAATTAATTCTTTTGCAAACTGCAGGGTGTTGTATGACACCAAGTGACTTTAATACTTTCCTTAATGTTGTTGTTTTAATTCTTGTTACTGCTGTTCATTTGAAAATTTAGCATATCGTTGTTACTGGTTGGGTTTTTATTTTATAAATAAATTTAAAATAAAAGAAAATTTGTATACAATCGTTATGTTGGCACGCATTTTCCCTTGATCAACAGTGGACAATCATGTAATTTTTTTTCAGTTGTTCTGTGTGGTAATTTGCATGTTGCTGCATGTTAAATCAAGCATTTCATCATTATGTTTGTTTGGTTTATTTGTTATATTGTTACAAAACTATAGCTAATGTTATTTTTTTTTAAGTAACATTTTTAAGAATATTTATCAGTGGGCTAAAATGTCTCTTAAATCTCTTTGATGGTGGCTTATTTTGTTTTTGGTTGGAGTATCATTTAACTTGTTGGTGGATCAAAAATATATGCACAGATGCAACCAGCATTTATTTATGGTTCAATTTATGTTTGTTGAAAAGTATTGCTGGAGTTGTAAATATATAATTTTTTTCTTAAATTTTGTTTTCAAACTTAAATAAAAACAAGAGAATTAAACTGTATTTTTAATTCCAAGATTTTCCCTTTAACGAACCAAATATTCAATTTAAATAATTCTGCTGGTATTTACAGTTGGTATGGAAAAAGTATTGGTCTCTAAGCCGTTTAATTTCGAGAAACTCATCGTACCACATATATTCAGTGGTAACGGTACTTCCTGTTTATTAAATTATCATTTTGTAGATTAATTTAACCAACTGCCGCTCCCAAAAACTCTGAGGAATTGATGAATGCCTTGCCAACAACGGGAACTTAAATATTTTTTTTACTCTCCGATTCATAAAATTTATTTTGATGAATATGTTATATGAAACCGGTATCAGAGTTGCAAATTATCTCTGTATTTTATGGGAAGTTAGAAATGTAGCGGAGAAAAAGAATCTGGTATAAATGTGTGTAAAGTGTCCAGTTTATTTTCTGTGAAATCAAAACTTCTCTCGGAGTTCTTTTCAAGTATTACAAATTCAAATGGAAGTATTTGGCTTAAAAAGTTATTATTTATGCAAAAGAATAATGTTTTCTTGAATTTGAAACAGCTTTTTAAAAGCCGATGTCATATCTGAAGTAAACAATAAAAATATCTAAACTTGTTTTAAATTATCAGGCAAAGTTAATAATAAAGCAAGTGGCCTTTGTTGAAATTTCAACCCTATATACTCCTTCGCAGATGACAGCACCATTTACCACTTGTATTCATTCAGTAATAGATCGAACTAGTTGGAGGTGGGTTGCAAAAACAAACCATGAATGATACGCTCAATAATGATTTCTTAACGTTCTCCGAATGGGGTCATGTGAATAGAGTCGATTATAATGCCCATACGACTCAATGCTTCATGCTAGTGTATAGATAACTGTTCAGAAATAATGCTGCATTTTTTATTATGGGTGCATTTGTTATTATTAAGAAATAGGAAGCTCTTGATGTTCTTAACATGAAAATATAGTGTGTTGTTCGATGAACTAAGCACATTTTTCAGTTTTCTAAAGAAATTGAGGCACTTGTATCTCAATTTTCTAAAACGGTTACTCCATCCGATCTTCGTACTATTTAAACCACCTATATCCATCCAGTCCCAAAATAGAGTACAATTCTAATGTATGGGCCGGCGTCTCAAAGTCTATTTTGGAGTTGCTCGACCGTATACAAAATAGGACCAAGAAGCTCATTGGGGAGTGTTGCCTATGTATCGATTCTCTAGTGCATCGACGCAAGGAGGGTGGTATTTCATTATTTTATCGTAACTACAATGATAATTGCTTTAATAAAATTAGGGAACTTGTTCCCGTTGCTCGCACGTTTTTACGCTTTTCGTTTAGAGCCCATCCATTTTTGGTTGATTAGCAGGTAAAACGCACTACAAGGTTTAGGGAAAATTCGTGTTTTAGCAGGACATATGTATAATAAACTCCCTTGAGGTGTCTTTCCTGTCATTTTAAATATAGGAAAATTCAAATAGAATTACCACAAACTCTACAAATTTTCTAGTTTTCGCATAATGCATTGCATGAGTAATGGGTCCGAAAAAAATAAAAAAAAAAATAAAAATACACTCGATTGAAGTCTGTTTACGGCTTTGGTGAGCTTATATAATTTTTTACAAAATGCTTCTTTTTATGTATTTTTTTAATCACTTTGCCCATAACGTACATTAAAATAAACACCAGTATGTTGCAGTCAGCAAAATCCATTTTTTTCGAATATCAGGTAATTTTAATTGGAATTGCTGTTGTTTTTAATTTGAATTAAAATCTTTTCGAGTTTTCGATTTTTAAATAATATTTGTCTTTTTCAGTTTAAAGTCTTGTTTTCCGATTTCGTACTCAAATCTACAATACGCAAAGTGATCTAAATTTATAGGAAATGAAAATTAGTTCACAATACTTCTGTTTTATTTATTTTTTAATTAATTAATTTATATTAATCTACGTTAATTGATCGATATCCCTTTATTAAAAAAATTTTAAATAGTTTACTGTGGGGGAAAGTGTATCCATATGGTCATTTCACTATTGATCTTCAATAGATTTTACCCCAAATTTTGTATAGAAAACTCAAGAGTCGTATATCTCAAGCCAAATTGATTAAATAAGAATTTTATTAAACCAACACAGTAAAACACACCACAAAGCTCAAAAACAGCAAAGATTTTCTAGTTTTTCATTTTCATTTTAATTTTTTCTACGTAAGAGTTCTATTGGAAGCCGTTCATATGAAAAATAAAGATAAAAATACTTAATGACAATGATTTTCCAGTCGAATTAACTAATTGAATAATAAGACAATATGGTAATCATAGACGTAATTTAGGAAATATTATGGCAGAATAAAAAATTTATAAATCATTAACTTATGTTTCTGGAATATCAGAAAGATTAAGAAAGTCTAAAATATATGACACTGATAGATGTATAATCGCACACAAAACGTATAACACATTAAATAAATTATTTAGCAGTATGAAGGATAAAATAGGGAAAATGGAAATATCTGATGTAGTATGCAGGATACCATATGGAGGAAATAACCAAGTGAACTGTGGCAACAAAAACTAAACTTAAAACAAGATTAGTTGGTCATAAATGTGACCAAAAATATAGGGATATTTCAACACACAAGACGTCCTTATCTTAACATTGTGAGAAATATAATCATTATCCAAAGTTTGAGGAAGTATCAATATTAGCTATAGAAAAAAACTATAAGAGACGTTCTATGTTAGAAATTGTTAATGTCCGAAATGTAAGGAGAATAAATTTCAAAGCAGACACAGACAATTTAGCGCAGAATTACAGGTACTTAATTTAAAAGACAAACGGCTGTATGCATAAAAACTTAAAGTAGGTTTAACTGCCGTTGTTAGCACAATTTTCTAAAGTTGTATTCATAAAACACTTTTACCTTAAAATACCTTTGTTAACTTTAAAGTAGGAAAACCCTACGTTAAACCTACAATAAATTGACAGTTCAATTTTATTATTGAAAGTTCAAAAACGAAACAAATTGTGTTTACAATAAACTGAGCCGTTTTTTTATAAAGTGGCATAAGTTACTTTGTTATAGTCATCTTTTCAATTAAATTAGTTTATAAAACATTTTAATTTTTAGCCATTTCAACTAGTCTGTATTTAGTTTTCTTTCTGAAACGGATTTTTCTAATGATTGTGTTGAAATAAAATCTTTTTTCTCCATGTTGTGTACTATGAAGGATATTTTCGACAGGGGGCTATTACTACTATTACTATTTTGTCCTTTACATAAGTCACTATGTGCAGTAATATGCTTTTGAGCTGTGACATTCTTAGATATTTTATACAACACGAAACAACCTCCTGAGAATAAAAAAATAAAATAATGGTAATTATGTGTAGTATATTAGATATCAGTATAATATTGTTCCGTAAACTGCACTATTCTTTCGAACTAATAAAAATAGTCAAATAATCACAACAATACTTCACACACACTTATTACATGTTTCCATTTCTTTCACACTAAGCTCCGTAATTAATTTCCTAAGTACAACGACTAACGCCACTTTCAAAATAAGCATTTTTGTTGCACCGTTAATTATCAACACTCCTCTCAAGCAAATCTCAATACTTCTTAACTCTTAACAAATCTCAATACTTCTTAATTTCAAATTTATTAAAAATGAAAAAAAAAACTGTTCAGTTGTGACTTATGCCACTTTTAATGTAAACGGCACAATTGACAATTATACTTTGTTATTCCAAAAATGTTAAAAAATATTTATTTAAACAAATTGTAGTATACAAATAATAATAAAAACTAAAACATAACATGCTATTCAATATAAAACATTTTTACATCATTATTTTATATTTTACAAAAATATAATTATAATTTACCCTTTTTTGGGTGCTTTGCTTTTTATTAAAAAGATTAATATAAAAAAAAACAAAAATATGTTGATTTTGCTGAAAAAAATGAAAAACAATAAAAAAACATTTTTTATGGATCTTACTACCCGGATAAATAATATTCATTATTATACATCGTTAACTACAACGTGACAACTGAAAATAGTGGCATTGCCAGAATCAAAATACTAATTTTACTAAAGCATACATTAGCTAAAGTACTGTTTATGAATACCATTTTTTAACAAACGTCTGTTAGCCTTAAAGTGTTTGTTAACTAACGTGTACTTCAAAGCTCAAATAAGCGTTTTTTATGCATACAGCCAAAATAGTTTTGTTATAATTATTTCATAAGAGAGAATTTGTTTTGTACGTTTAAATATTTGAAATTTAAATTTGTATGTATGTATGTATGTATGAAGAAAATTATTTTATAAGTTTTTGTCAATTGTTTTCAAAAATTTTTTTGAAATCGTTAATAATTTTTTGTTTTATAAAAATTAATTTCCTGAAGAAGCTTTCTAAGGGAAAGCGAGGTATTGAAAGTATGTGTGTTAAATTAAAAAGACTTTTATAAAGATAAATATTTATTTATAAGGTCGAATAAAAATAACCATAAATACAATTTTTTTTCCAAAACATATATTTGATAAGAAGTGTTACTCTGATTCATTTTGAATTTAATATTGTTTTTTTACTAGAATTGATAGTTTTAAGGCCAGTTCATTTCGTAATGAATATCCTTATATAGGATTCTCCATGTAAAGGTTAAAGATTACTCTAATAATCATTTATATCTGTTTAAAATGTATTTTTTTAATTCAATTGTTGAATAGTGTTAATTTGAATTTTATTAATTATAATTTTGAATTGCCTATCATAAGTTTTTAAAAATAAAATATTATGGTGGTAATGGCTTACATACGGTAGCTTTTATTAAGTCTGGAAAATGATGCCTCAAATTAATTTTACTTCTCACTCAGCTGTGTCATTAACTACTCTTAAGTCCTTCACTATTTCTTTAGCTTTTAAATAATGTTGATTTTCGCGCCATTTACCACGATTAGTTTTTAAAAAAATATGTATCGATTTCAAGTTTCTTAAAAAAGTTTAGAGTCCGAGAAAAAACGAAATAAACAATTTCTTTGTTCAACAAAAGATCAACTTTTTCAAAATTAAGTTTTGCTTTTAGATTCCCTGTTATCAGAATTAAATACATCGTTTTCTTCTTTGGACCATAATTTTCTAACCATGCTTGTTTTAACATTTTTTTTTCCAAAGTAGGGGAGTGAACCGGTGGAAAATCCAAAATTTATTTTTTGTTACCACCCTATTGCACATGCAATGGAAATAAATCATTTTATTATTTGGAATTATTTTTAGGTTAATCTACCTTAATTATTGAACAATTTAATACATTTATTTATTTTTAATTAATTTTCCATAAAACTTTTATAAACATTGAACTTGTTATTTCTAAGGATTTTTACTTTTGAGAATTCCCGGTTTGCAAAAACAAAAATGGAAAATTTTCGATAATTTAGTTTTTTTTTAAATGCGTCTAATTAAAAAAACATTTAAAGAGTCTTGGAAAAAGTCCTTTTTCACTTGAATGGGCAAATGTCTATTAGGATTCAAAATATGGGGTGGAAATAACTACTATTATTATAAAATCTTCAGAATTACTCTTAAATGTCTTTCCAATTTAAAAATAAATCTTTTATAGGCTTGAAGTTATATAGACACTATTATTGGGAATGATATCAAATAATGTTTTTTATTAATTTAAAAATTGAAAAAAAAATGTCTGCATTTTGTCATAGGAACCACTTCAAATTTTTGTATACTGTCTGATAAACTACTTACCCCAGAGTATTTATTATTTAAATAAAAATCAATTTTATATAAATCTTAAATAGATTTTTACATTCACTAAACATGTGGCATTTTAAACATAAATCCAAAATCTAATCACGTATAGACGGTAACTACGAAAGCGAAAAACTGGTAAAATTTCATTATTTTTTTTTGCTTTTTTGTATATAGTTTATGGGTCACCAAACTGCCACAATTCACCCAAATCAAATGGCCAACAAATTATGCACATAAATAGGAAAATTGAATTAAAAAAATACAAAATAAAAATAAAAAGCTCTGAAAATTTAAACAAATTAAATAAAACACCCTCAACTTAATAAATGATAATTCGTGCAACACGATTTTAACTAGAAATCATAATGTCTCATAAACTTCATGAGCTAAAATTGGTTTAGCAAAAATAACAATATGCTTTAACACCTTCTTGGATTACCATAAACTATCAAAAACCAGTCTGCTCGAGCGCCAACGTCATCGACATCATTACACCGTTTAAATAAAACCAAAAGCAAAAAAAAAAAAAAACAAAAATAAATAACTGCCAGAAGAAAAAAATATATATCCAATGCCTATAACCACAGGCTGCCAGCAAACAAAAATTTATGCCACCTTCTTGTTATATAAAGAAAAACCAAAAATTGATAATTTTTTAACAACACACAGCACTAAAATAGCAGTCGGAAAAGTGGTAAAAATATAAGAAGAAAAAATTTATTTGTTTGTTATTAAGTTTTATCGCTACTTAAGTTTATTAGACCGTCTACGCGTATACGAACAGAACTTTTGTAGCTCAAACAGATAATTCCATTATAATTGATCTTAAGAAAACTGATTTTTTTTTAGATTTAAATAAAATCACGGAAGGTATTTTTAATATATACCATAAACGTTTTTATAGGAAAAAATGATCTCGCATGGTTAGCTGCCGCAGTTTGACTAAGTTCATGTAATATTGAATTATTGAACGCCTGTGTAATCAGCCAGGCTGTAATTTTGAAAAAGTATTGCGAATGCTGGAGTGCCCAATTGTAACTTATCTTATTTTTTTCAGCACAGATATCCTTCTTTGCTTCTTGACAGAGAAAACTACATAATAGCGCATCAAAGAGCTGATGATAGAACAGATCTATTTATCAAACGCATATGGCATTCATTTAAGTCACAAAAATTTCAAAATTAATGTCCGCTCGGTTTTGAGAGTAACTTCAGAAAGCTTATCGAACTCAAAATCTGCTTAATCTTCCTCTTCTTCTTCTTAAATGGCCATATACAACCCTGCTGAGTCTCAGGCCGAAGAGAGGATAGCATTCCATGCGTTTCGGTCTTCTGCGCTTCTTCTCCAATTTCTAACATTTAGGTCTGAAAGATGTCGTTGGATCTGATCTTTCCATCGAAGTTTTGGTCGTCATCTTCTCCGGACGCCTTCGGTGTCATATTTAAAAATGCTTCTTACCGGAGCTGCTTTACTCATTCGCACAACATGTCCTAGCCATCGCAGTCTTTGTGCTTGACAATGTCAATGTCAGCGTTCAGCTCTTACAGTTCATGATAGTCTCCACTTACATCCTCATCTGCTTGCACAAGTACCCATGCTTATGTGCCATATAAAAGCACCGGTAGAATGAGTGTCTTGTATAGTGTTATTTTCGTAATCCTAGAGAGGGTTCTACTTTTAAATTGCCTATTTAGCCCAAAATAGTACCTGTTTGTTAATATTATTCTGCTTTGTACTTCCAGGCTGATAGTGTTGTTTTATGGATGAACCGAGATACACAAATTCCTTCACAATCCCAAAGTTATAGTTGCCAACATTCACCTGAAACTGTATAGATTTCCTGTTCGTTGCAAACATTACCTTGGTTATGCATTAACTACCAAGCCCATTTTTAAGGATTGCCTTTCAATGCCCGCAAAGGCAGCAGTTACATCTCGCAATGTCCTGTGCTTGATCAGAGAGAAATAATTATAATTGCTTGGCTTTAACTCCTACCCAAATTAATGAAATAGACTATATCGTAATTAATTTGAAAATCAGTTAGAATCAACTTGGTAATCATGCATACATCTGTATCTACAGATTGAGAAATGTCTGCGATGCAAATTCAGTCATATACCTGTAATTCATTAAGTGTGAATCTCCCATCCAAAAGCCAACTGTTGAACAAAAATATCAAAGCCGTATCGCGTTATATAACATTAAAAAAAATAAAAGGATTTCGTATGATTCTTAATTTTAGTTGAAAAAATGAAATACGGATAGTAAAAGTGTCTGGCTATCGGTCGGCATTGGAAGCTGCTGTAACTGTTTGATTCTATTTAGCATTACGTTTTTCGGTGACAATTTTCTAAACTGTTACAACTAGTACATAAGGCATAAGACCCCTGCAGCTGCATAAGTATAGAAGGAATTAGTAGAGGTCAATAAGTTACCTTTATTTGTTGCAGCTTTTCTGACAGTGTAAAGAGTAAGTCTGATTATGCATGTACAAAATGTTACTGTTGTATTAAATGATTTAAATTGATTTTCGAGAATATAAAGTAAAAACCTTTAGTTTTAAAAATTAAAGCAGACCCGCATTAGTAATGACTCAGGCTCAGTTTTATCACTAAGCAAATGCAGCATTTTCTTAAGTCAATTCAATGTTAAAGTTTATGTTCTACTTAAAACCATATCCAAACTGGTGGAGTGTTCGATCTATGTTGAACTTAATCTTGTTTCATGAAAAAGTTTCAAACTTTGATTGCATATTAATTTAAATCATTATAAATCTAAAACTCAAACGTAGTAGCTTATTGGTATTTTATTAGGGAGGAAGCACCTGATAAGCCCACCCAAATTGCGAGCTATTGAATTTTGTAATCTTCATCAGTTATTGCCTGTTTTAAAGTGTGTTTATTATGCTTTGCTGTTCCTTTTTTTAAAACACCGAAAATTTAATAATTTATTAAAATTATATTTAAAATAATTTTTTTGAATAGCATAGCATAATTTTAAATCGTAACGCTTCCTGTTGTGGGTATTTTCGACGACGATTTATACTGCAATATGTGCTCAAAATAAATGAAAACAGATTTGAAAATCTCTATTTAGTAAAAAATCATTCTAAATAAACTGCTAAACTCAGCCAACTGAAACCCAGAACTACTTCGTCCCAATTTACATTGGCCGATTTTGTCGCTGCAATTCTTAGTTTGTTGTTGTAAATAATGTGTGTAAAGAGAATAGTGGTAGAGTTCCTTTCTTCCCCTATTCTCTTTACACACATTATTTACAACAACAAACTAAGAATTGCAGCGACAAAAGTCGTCCAATGTAAATTGGGACTAAGTTGACGATTATAAAAACAGTGTTGTCGATTTAAAACACTTTGTCTTAAGAAAAAAGTCTGAAATAATGTCTACTATGAAATCACAAATAAAGTAAGTAGCGCTATAAAACTGTGTGATAAAACAAAATTTTTATTTTCCTAAATATTCGTAGGATTTTATATTATATTTCTTTTACATATGAAATATTTCCTAGGGTACTGTATGTTCGTTTAAGCCTTTTGACAAATTCAATTCAACTATTATTTTCGGCAAGTGCTGTCAGCCAAACCAACCATTACGGAACACTTAAAAAAATGGTTTGAATTTTTTATATCTTATAATTACACTGAGGCAATGGAAACTACAGAACTTTAAAAACATCAGCACCTTACAAGAAATTATTATACTGACTTAGTTGAGATGTATTTAAGTAAAAAAAAACAAAACTTATTTTCTCACACTATCAAAATCACAATAAAACTTTATCTTGACAACTATGAAACACAGCTACAGCCAACTTTAAAATTTTATTTATATGTACGCGGCTGCATTGAAAATTATGCAGAAACATAAATTAAAATTTTTAGTGGATTTTAAATGTTGTGTTATGCTTAAAATACCTAATGCAGAGAAAACATTTCTTTTGGTGATGTTTTAAAAAATAATCAATTTCACTAATAATTACAGATCTAAAACAAAGGTCTCTGGTAGAGCAAGCGCAAAGGTCAAAAAAGGCGGAGAAATGTATCATTAAAATGATCGTTAAAAATTCTGTGAAACACAAAATACACATATATTTGCTTTAATATGCCAATAAGCCTGTTATAACTTAGTCTAAATTTTAATTCCATTAATAACAAAATAATTCTAACATGAAAAAAAATTAAAAAATTTAGTTCAATAATCGTCAGTAGTTTTCGTTTCTATTAACCTACAAGCCATGTAAAAATTGTGAAATTTTCACTGATAGAAAATAGTATAACTCTCCAACGGCGAGTAAATGATATTCCAATGTTTAATTTTTAATCAATTTATTTTTTGAAAGTAATTTATTTTCTTAAAAATCTACACACTTATCAATTGTACCATCTGCAAAAGATTATTGCGATAATATACCTTAAAAATTATTGCACTATAAACAAGTCATAGATTACACCTTGTAAGGCTACACTGAAGATACAAAATATAAATAGCAAACCAACAAAAAAGGAAACAAAAAGAAAAACTAGACGCATTTAGCTAAAATTATAGGTTTTATATCAACAAATCTTCTCATATGTTTGGTAATTTCATACACTTGTGATCCTCCTACTGAATGCTAGAGTTTTAAACATTTTCATATGTTATTTATTGCTTCGCATACATTTTTTTTGGCTCATATTTGTGAATCATGAGTGGCCAATTCACTACCTACCAAAGAGTGTGTTCAAAGTTATACATGATTTGAATTTATTACCATTTTAGCAGTACTGTGTCGATAACTTTAAAAGTGGCTACAAAAAAGCGTATTATGCGAGGGAATAATATGTTACTATAAGCGAAAAGTGTTAACACTCCATGAATTATTTAACATCGGAAAATTGAATTTAGGACTTAATATTCTATATCTGATCATCAGATATCAGCTCATGTAGAAAAATGAGCCCGGTCAAACAGTGACGGTTACTAGGAAAATTACAACATTCTATTGGCGAATCTATTCTATTCAATTCAATTCTATCCTAAATTTTCCAATTCTATTATACTTTTCGTTTCTATTCTATTGTATTATATTCTTTTATATTATATTTAATTGTATTCTATTGTATCCTATTATATTCTATTATCCTATTTTACTATTTCTTTATTTTCTCTTCTCTTGTATTGGATTCTATTCTACTCTATTGCATTTTACTATATTGTGTTGTAGTTTATTGTATATTATTGTATTCTACTGTATGCTATTCTATACTACTATCCTATTCTACTACTATATTCTTTTCTTTTCTGTTGTATTTTATTGTATTCTATTATATTGTATTGCTTTGTAGTGTATTGTATGTTATTGTATTCTATTCTATGCTACTATCCTTTCCTACTATTATATTATATTGTATTGTATTGTATTGTATTCTACTATATATCTCTATTGTATTGTATTCTACTATATATCGCTATTGTATTATATTGTATTGTATTGTATTTTTTTATATTCTATTGCATTATTTTCTATTCTGCTCTCTTATTCTATTTTAATATTCTCTTTCTCCTTTTTATTTTATTGTATTCTATTATCTTGTATTGTTTTCTATTTTATTCTTATATATTGCATTCTATTCTATTTAATTGTATTCTTTGTATTCTATTTTATTCTACTCTATTATGTTTTATTTGATTCTACTACCCTTTCTATTCTACTAATATCTTCTACTATTATATTGTGTTCTATTTTGTTGTATTGTATTATATAGTATTTTATTTTCTTCTACTATTCTATTTAACTATTCAATTTATTGTATTCACTTCTATTGATTTCTACTATATATTACTGTGTTATATTGTACTCTATTACAGTCTGTTCTGTTCTATTTTATTTTATTTTCTATTATATTATATTATATTATATTATATTATATTATATTATATTATATTATATTATATTATATTATATTATATTATGTTATATTATATTATATTATATTATATTATATTATATTATATTATATTATATTATATTATATTATATTATATTATATTATATTATATTATATTATAATATATTATGTTATATTATATTCTAGTTTATTATGTTATATTATATTCTAGTTTATTATGGTCGTGGACTCTCTCTTTTCAGTTGGTAGCATACGCCCCACAGATTATATGGTGAAGGTCATACCAATTTCCTTTACGGAGTTATCTGCTTTCAAAGGTATAACTTCCTTGAAACTTAGCTTAATTTATACAATATGGGCATAAGATATATCGATAAAAGAGTAAATTAATGTTAGTTAAGCCGTTAAGGCAATTCGCTTCATTTTCTTTATTTTGCATTTCTACTTATTTCCAATCTTCGATTAATAGTTTGAAAGCCCTCTCAACAGAAAACTTACTCGTATAGCTAAAAAAACGTTACATTTAGAAGAAATCAGAAACACTATTTAGAATAGGGCATACATATATATGGAAATGCTATTTCACATTTAAAATTTCTCTTCTGTTTTTTTTTTCGTTTTACCCTTTCATAAACTCCGCCCCTATATTCTATGCTTGCTGGTTAGGCCAACATGCTAACACATATTATAAGCCATATTATCTACATATTTTTTAAGCATTTGGTGAAAATCGATCTATACCAAATTCGCATTGATCGTGAGCGATTTATGTAGCTGTTATGGTAGTTATAAGTGGTTAAATAACACCCGCACACGTTAAACTGTACAGAGGTTAACTATCGCAAACTACATCCTTTTTAAGCTAAATACTATATGCAAGCAAAAATAAGAAAAAAACGAAGAAATAAACTCTACATGGTTATAAATATTCCAAAAGCCGACGTATCAGATACCTAAGTTTACAAGTAAAGCAAGCAACTGTTTAGTAGAGAAGTATTGAAGGAAAACAACACTGATACTTTAAGTATCAAGAAATGAAATAAATAAAAAAAAAACAAAAAAAAAAAACAACAAAATAATAGCAAACAAAAATGATAAATAGTACAATCATTTGTTATTTAGTAATTTTATATTTCTTCTCTTAACGGTTAGAGAAAAAAACTTGTTCTACGTTACTTGCATTGTTGCTCAAGAAGCAAATGTGTAATTGAATGTTTAATTAAGCAAAATATGGAACAGCCTACAATCGTCATGTTCTCGTTCTGTACTATAACACCATTTATTAAAAAAAGTATCTTTTTTTACCATGCATGAAAATATGATGAACATTGTTGCTAGTTTAACTTTACGAAAGGTGGTGTTTCAACAGGGTGTGGTATTTAAAAGTTTTTTTTTTTTCAAAGATGATAAAAGAAATAAGGAATTATAGTCTAATGTATAATCGGCTAAGCAGAAAAGATAGAAAATTGCCTGCGTATCAAAGCCTTTTGTCCATAAAATATTACATGTATTTGAAAATTGAATAAAGAGTCCAATAATAAAAAAATTCTCATTGGGTTTGTAGCATTTAAATATCCAAAAAATATTTTTCATGTGAAAAAATTATGTCAGGCTTAAAGATCTAGTGGGACTGGAATTTTTCCTTATTATTAATTTAAATTTTATTATTTTATTATAAAATAATATGGCTTATAAGCGAATATTTATTTGAAACTATTTTATTGTGAAAATACTTGCATAAAACTACAGTTAAATAAGCTGAGAAATCGGCACAACTTTCCTAAACAAAATAAAGCTCTAGCAATATTTTTATTTTTACATATCAAACTAAAAAATTTAAATTGTAAAATATTGGAAATAATAAAAAATCGCCGCCTTTTTAATACAGTTCCTGTATAGTTTTGTATTAAATTACTCTCTAATTTTTTCAGCATAGGATATTATATTGCGTTGGTTTTTAGTATAGTTGCAAATTAAATTATGTTTAGCGATCTGGAAAATCTGTTTCTCAAGCCACTGTATTACAAGCGTAATACAGTGGCAAGCCTGGTGTTCTGATCACAATGTTTATAACCGAAAAATGGATAATCCCCTCATTTGGCATTTTGCCAATTTATGTATTACATCTGTTGTGTAAATACATTACTTAATATGGAAAAAGTTAAACTTATTTTCAAGCCAACGATTTCTCAAAAACTAGGGATTTAAACAATATTTTAAAATGAAAATTCCATAAGTTCAATTTCCGTGAATTAGAAGTGGTATAAGTCTTCGGTTTATCGCATTATAAAATTAGAAAATTCATTGAAAAAGTTCGTACCTACAACAGAAATTGGTCCTGGAATATAATAGAACAAATCCTTTATAGGTAAGTGGTTTGGGAAAGGAAAAAATGTTACAATATCAGCAGCGATTTTACGATCAAAACAAAACAAAACGACAAACTGAATTTGTTGGTTATTGGAAAATCGAAAAACCCATGTGCCTTTAAATATTTTTTCAATAAAACTATAATACACAACTCCAACAATAATGCCTGAAGTGTATTCAGGACTGGCTTCATCACGAATTTGTTACTAATGTAAGATAATTTTCACCAATTAGTAGAAATAAGTTTTTCATAGATGAAGATTTTTTTACGTCCGAGAATTTTTGACTTCAAAAGGCCTGCTGCAAAAAGTAGTTTTGTTTTAGATAATGAAACGTGTCACTTAGACGAGGAACTTAAAAGTGATAACGGTTAAATTATAACAAGAAATCTATCACCTAATATCCGAAAAACCTAGAAGTTCTATAGTGAAATGTTCTTAAATATTTTACAAAATATACTTCAGAAGTAAACCTAAATCTTTCAACTATTGGTGTAGGTGTAGTTGAAAGTTGTGCGGTACATCTTTTCACAAATGCTGACATTGTTTATGTCAAGAAAACTTTTACACGATAAGTAATGAGGAGCAATTGGAATTATGAGATACGAAACCGGAGGATTTATACGATAGTGGTCGTAAGGGAACCAAAATTAAGTTTATTAACATCGATAAACATATGCATACCCTGGGCTTTGGGAAATGATAAGACAAAAATATGAACTACGTGATTCAGTTATTAAACTTAAAAATTTCAATTTCTTTAAAAATGTTTAAAATTTAAATTTATCAATAAAAGCTATAGTAATTTTAAAAATTATATAAAATTTTTCAATAAACTTTTGGTTTCTGAAAATTTTGTGTTTATTAAAAATTTGTGTAATTTGTGTATTTTATTTAACAAAAAATACAAGAAAATTTTAATATGTGAAAAGCAAATAAATAATTTCTTTGGCGATAAGAAGCCTAATTTCTGGTTTCTGTTAAATTTGTCTACTCAAAATTGTATCTGTAAGAAAATTCTTACGTCCAAAGTTTGTTAGATATTTTAGGGTCAGATTTAGCGATATTTTTTGTCTGGTTAAAAACAGATATTAGGAGGATCCAGTTAGAAGTTTTGTTTACATCCTTATAGGAGAAGAGAGTTTTGAACAGTATAATAATGTAAATTTAATAAAAATAGCTTTGTATTAAAGAAGCTATTGAAACTTGGAGAGAAGTTTCTGAATATTGGCAGGGTTACTGCCTGCCCTTTCAATGTTTTGAGTTTTTCAAGAATATTTTTATCTTTATCATGATGATATGGAAGACTTTTCAATTGAATGAGTTTTATAAATATTAAAAATCTTGAAATTTTACAACAAAATGTTTTTAATTATGGGCTAAAGTTTCAAGAAAATGGTTTCTTATAGGCCAGTTATTTAAGACAAAAAGAGCGTAATGATTTTTTTTTTCTAGGAAAGAAATGTTTGCGAAATAAATTACTCAAAAAAAGTTTAAATGAGTATGCTATTTAAGTTATCTCATTATCATGAAGAGTTAACAAGCTTAGCTACGATGATAATTTTTGATGTATATATTTATATTAAAACCTTTTTAACATTTTTTACATATAATTCTTAAATGTTTTTTAAAATTAATTTTTAAAAAATAAATAATTTTAAGGCACTCTATTTATTTTAGCACTTTTTATGCCCTCCCTTTAAATGTAGCTTTCATTAACTGAAGTGTTATTGGCCAATTTAAACAGCCTTTGCTGCCACCACCATTTGCAATTAAAATATCACTTTAGAAGAACTATAAAACAGCTATTAAATGAAACAATTACAAACTAATTTTAATAAATATTTGAACTGTTCTATAGCCTCCCTTTAATATATCACTTCTTCTAGCTGTTGTCACTTGTTGGCTTGTCTTTTGTAAAATGTGGCAAAGAAATAAGAGAGGACTTACTTTTCAAGTTCAAAAGCATGAAGCATGAATTTTTTTTTATATGTAATAAACAAAAACAAAACAGACTCTAGAGGAAAATATGTTTTAGTCAGTCAGGTTGATTGATTGTTGTAACGCGTTTTGTGTTTTAAACAAGAGGGTAAAGACACAATTAAAAATGGCTTATGTTAGGTCAGTTATGAATACAGCAAAGTTAAAAATTTTTTGTTGGGGAAATAAAGTGGTTAGTATTTTTTTTAAGAGTTTCCTTTATAGAAATTAAAAAAAAATGTGTAGAAATATGTTACGCCCTTTAAATGCTAATGGTTAAAATAATTTGCTAATAAAATTACAAACTAAGGCCTAATTAGTCTTAAAGGCCATAATATACTCTTAAATGTTAACAGTTTAATACCGCTAGAAATTTCGTTTTAAGTTAAAAAAAAAAAACAAAAAAAAATATTTCTATAAAAAAATGCAATAAAGCTATAAAAAGCGCAACAATTAAAAATAAATTCCTTAAACATTTTCTTATCCTCTGTATGATTCCCAAGAAAAATTTATTTTATAATCGAAAATACTAAATCAGGATACAACCGAAAATACAAGAATAATAAAACAAAAAAAAAAACAAAAACAAAAACCGCAACAAATCGGGCATGACTAGAAGCAATCAGTACAAATTCCGTGTAAAACAAAATCAAACTTTAAAATTTCATGGCAGAAGAAAAACTAAAAGAAGTCAAACAGTAGTAACAAATGAAATTCATACCTAAAGATCGATTGCTGTTGGCTAAAACAAAAAAAAAAAAAAATAAAGCAAAAGTTTCATTGAATCCACCAACCTTCAGTTAGCATTGTTTTCATTTTATTATTTTATTTTCTAGCAACATTTAGTAAAACGTTAAAATATTTTCTCTAAAGACTAAAACCAAACAAAAATCTCTAACAAGTTAAAAATCTTTAACAAAAAACTTTGAAAGGTCAACTATAAAAGTCAAGTGCGCTTAAATCAAGAACAGCTTCCAATGAATTAAAAGGGCAACCTAGAATACCATTGAGACTTGTAGTTAAAGCTGTCACAGCACTGGTATTAGTTGTTGCTATATGGATCATGTAGCTGGAATATGGCGTGTAAAGGTATAAGCTAAATGAGTGTTACGATATTGATCAAAAAGACATAAAAAAACAACAACAAAAAAAAAACAAAAGGAAAGAACTTGCTATTACTTTTGAAAATCATTTTAGTCATGAACTATTTGAATTACAGTTGTTTTGTAAGCATTTTTTTAAATTAAAGTGTTTGCGACCAAGTGTTAAAATTTAAATGATTCGAGCTAAATATTGTTAAACATAATTTAAAAAACAAAAAAAATAATATTTTTAAGTAAATTTTGATTTCGAAAGAAGTATTAGTTTAGAAGATAAGTAATATTTTCGAAAAAGGTATGTTAACAATTGTAAATGCTTCAAAAATATTGTACCATGCGACAAGATACGCTTCATTAAGTTATTTTGTTGAATTTATTAATTTAATTGCAGCAAAAATTTTCTTCCGAATAATCGATTATTTACTTTAACTAGTAAAACATTTTTATTTCAAGTTTTTTCTTCATAATATTTTGTTGTATCATCACAGTTTTTAATTAACAATCAGTGCTCGTATCTTATATTTCAATTAAAAAAAAACTTGTAAAGTCCAGCCAATAACAGATAATAGGATTGTATGTTATACGGTTGCTGATATTATGTAAGAACTATACTACTGATGCTCGGCTAATAGAAATAAGATTTCTTCTTTTTAGTCGAATGTAACCACTATCGTTAAGCATAAGGCGAGGCAGCGGTTTGGGCGCGCTTCTAACCTTTTCAGTTACGATGCTACATATTTCGCTATTTCATCAGAAATTAATAGAATGTTAAAATGTTTATGAATCCATAAAATCTTATTTTGGAGCCTTTGAATTTTTTCTAAATTTCAATATTGAATCAAATAACACCATATAGGTTTGATGACTGAATTGTATAATGAAAGTTTACAATCTAAGCTACAATTTCTACTAATTAGGCAATTAATTTACACTGCTTTATCTGTGACAATTTTGCTTGTGTCGGTCAAGTTGTATGCCAAAGTATTTGACCTGTGAATTCTGAGGTATAATTTAGTTTTTTATACGAATATGCAGTGTGAACGTTATTCGGGTACATTTTTTTCATTTAGTGAATTGCACTACGCATTATAGGGAAAATTCCTTTTTTTACCAGAACAGTTCGTATGTAGACGAAACTCCCTCCAATGTTACTTACAATGTAAGACAATTCAAGTTGAATGTCCACTAACTCTACTCTCTAGTATTATGTTGCTTATTTTTTCTCCGCCAGTAAATAAAATACTATTGTAATTTTCCGTCTTATCTGGCTATTTTGAAGTTAAAGGCGATCGCTTTCGATGTGGAAACATCATTCGAAAGCGCTCGCATTTAACTTTAAAACAGCCAGATAAGACGGAAAATGACAATAGTCTACTCTCTAGATTCCTAGTTCTAATGTAATGCATTGCATAAGTAGGGGTCATCCCGTGATTACTGGTCAGAGTAACTTTGTACCACTAATTTACAATTTGTTCGCTTGAGAATTCTATTTGATTACAGTCAACGATCAAACCTCGTGATACTTCGTAACCAACTTTTAGCTATGAGAATGCCTTCTTTATTCTGTTTTGCTAATCCTAAAGTGTCTTTTGCGTAGTACTAAATATTTGAATTGAAATTAAATTAAAAGAAGTGGTCAAGTGAAGTCATTTGATATAGAATTCATTTAAACTTAATATTTCGAAAACTTTCTGAAATAAATTCAATTATTGAAATTTAAATTATTTCCATTAAATATTTTTGTGGGAAGGAAAACAATAATTCTTCGCTGCAGTTATAAATAAAGTCGGATACTATCAATAAATCGTTCAGTATAATCTTTTGAAATTTTTCATAATTTATATCTTTTTTTTAATTTTTTTTTTCAAATCGTTTTATTTAATATTGTTTTAGATGTAACAATATTAATTTTTTTTATAATATTCCTTCTCGTTGAACAACAACAAATAAATAATAAAACACAAATTTTAATCTGCTCTAAAATCAAAATTGCTTATTATTAAACGTGTTGCACGTGAAATGTTAGTAAGTAGTTAGTATTATTACTTATATCTGTAACTTATGTAGTGGGAGCTACTACTACAACCGCTTGCGCTAAGCTGGGATGTACTACAAACAGCATACATAAGACTTAATGTATCTAGTGTTACAGATATTAAAGTAACAAATAAAAGAATTCAGCAACTGCACACGCTTCTAATGCTTTAAAGAAAATACTTTTAACTATCGCAACTATACATCACGTTTCAGTGGTGTATTGTGGTGTGGCAAAACCAGCACTTGCGCAGACTCCAAAAAGAAAAAAAAAACATTTAATTTAGAAAAAAAAGCTTAACATTTTGATATTAAGTAAAAACTATTTTAAAATAGTCTTAACTAAGCGATCACTTGCTGACGATGATCATCATAGGATCAGAAAGGCAAAAATGAATAAACAAAAAATAAATGGAAGCGAAGCAATAGATTTAATGAAAGGTATCAATAGCAGCTTTAAAAAAGTTTAACATTTTAATGCTTTTTCAATGTTTTGCTATTTGCTAAAATCAAATTTACCTTTAGGCCCTTTTCGCGTATTTAAGCTACCGATCGTCAGATTAGCTTAAACTCGTTCATATGATAGACGTACGATCATGCTATATTGCTATCTCATTCTCGTTAACCCTTTCTCTAGTACTTGCTGCACTCTTTATTACTTTGAGAGTGCAATACAGTTAAGCATTGAACACGGTTTTTAGTTTTAATCGATTGTATGGTTGTTTGGTTGTATAATTTTCCCGCAGTGAAGTGTAAATCTGACAATAAAGTGTTGTTTTAGTTATAGGCAGCTTTTGAAACTTAAAAACTTTGCTATCACCACCATCATCATCATCAGCATCCTTTCGCTCAAACAGTTCTCCTTGCGAGTATTTATAAGTTTTGCTTTTGTTTCTTTTTTTTTGTTTTTTTGCTGTAAATTCGTTTCAGCAATTTGGCCTTTGAACTATTCAAAATAGTTGCTATAATTGCTTAAAATTATCGGCGATCACTTTTGCATACAATCTCATGTATAAGTAGTTTGCTTTTTTCTTTTTTGTTTTTTATTTCCTTTATCACTTAGTTTTCTGCTAGTAGTGTTCCTGGATTGGCTGCAAATTGGGAACAACATTGTCGGTGGCTGCATCTTTAAGTTTTATTTCCATAGATATTGGGTTACCACAAGTTTTAAACCATTGACTTGTGTTGTATCGTTACTCTTACTGGATTTTATTGTGAATAGTAAGTGTAGCAGCACATTTGTTTTTATTATAAAAATGTTTAATATTCATCGCCAAATTATCACTATTTACCAATAACGTTTAGGGCATGTAACGCTACTTGTTGCAAGTATTCACGCTACAAATTGCATACAAAGTTAGTTTCGTTATTTTTAATGGTTTATGGTAACTTGTTAAAAAAATATGATACTGATCATAGATTAAACTTTTTATAAACTTTAAAAATGAAATTATTCTTTTTAATGATTTTTAAAGTGGTGTTTTAAAACATAAAAAGAACATAAAAACACCAACTCAATACTTTCATTAAAAACTTAATGGCATCTCTACGCCTGGATGAACTGCTGAAATAATAAGTGGTCAAATTATTGTAGTAATTTGGCTTGGCAAACGTTCTTATAAATCATTTATTTACGAAACACCATGATAATGAGCTGAAAGGAGAACCTTTCACAAAAAGTTCAATATGCAAATTAGGAAGAGGAAAGACAAATTAAAACTAAGACCACCAATAGCCAATTTTACTCATTTGATCTTGTTTAAAAAACAAAATAGAGGAAAACTAGATAACATTCTTGCTTACAATTCCAAACTGATTTTAGTTAAGAAAACAAATCACACAAATAAATAAATTATCCTTGTGAAACTGTTGATATTTATTGCAGTCAACACTTAGTGCAACATCAAACGTTTTGTATAGACTTTTTATTGACTTCAAAAAGAAGTTAATCTTTTGTTTTAAAAAGGTAGAAAAAATAAATTACCTTACCTATATCACTTATATACGAGGATCGTTTAAAAAGTATAAAATTGTTATTGGTCAATCAGTTACTTTTGGCAGAGTAATATCCTAATTTTTCGGTTATAGGAAAAAAATTTAATTTACTTTTCAGAAATTGTATGCTTTAAAACAATTCGTTTCTTCCAAAACTTTAACACCTTTTTGTGAACTGTTGGATTTTAGCTACTAAAATAGCGATTTTTCTATAAAAACTATGTCGCTTATTTTCTTATGAATCGAGAATTTTATTTAATTAATTTTTCTTGTATTTTGCTGTGGCTGTTTAATTACCATTAACATTGTTTACGGCAGAAAATTCTTAAAAATTTAGTGGACTTGATGGCAGTTATGCAAGACAAGCCATCTTAAAAAATTTCATATTGTTCCTTTGCTTGCTGCTGAGAAGAGTTGTGCATTAGACTATAAAGAGTCTAAAAATGTCCATGCCTTGAGATCAGTATCGCGATATGAAGTGAATATGAGTGACATCTTCGTTTTTAATGACTTTAAGTTTTATCTATGCCTTTTAACTTGCTATGCGAATCTGACAACCTAAGAAATAATTCCGAAGCTTTAAACTGGCCCGCTACTACTTATTTATTTTATTTCCCTATACTTCAGCACTACTAAGATTTTGAACAGTATCTTAAATGTCTCTATTGCCATGCTACTGGAGACTTTTTAATTCAATATCTTTAGGCAATAATTTCAAAAGGCTGAAAACAGTAGGAATAATTCAAATGCAGAAGAAAACTTCTTTACCCAAGTCGCGACGATATCCTGAGTTCTCACGCGGTAGCTTAAAGAAATACTATAATTGCCCGCTCTGATATAATACCTATTTTCTTAACGTTAGCTATAAGAACGCTTCCGAGATAGCTTTTTCATCTCTCGTGAGGTTTCTAGAGCAAGTCTGGGACACTAGGTTTTCCTCATCAAATATTACAGGTGGTTTGATCTAGCCAAACGAGACTTCCTGCGATTCTGATTGATAAACAACCTGGCGCCAATCAAAATCTGCTTAAAACATATTATATTTTAATTATTTAAATTTGAGAGCATTAGTTTTAAGGGCAAAAATATTGTTATCCAAAACTCTCTACTCCTCTCCTTTTAATAGATTTGCTAAATGCGACATAAGCACTATAAGCTAAAAGAATTAGACAGTCTTGAATTAATACTGGTAGAGACTGCTGAAATTTTTGGCGTTTAAAAATCAAATAGCAAAGCAGGCCCTTAAATAAAAAAGCCACAATAAAGGTTTTAGAGGAAATCATGCATGGCACTACACTTCCCCCCGGGGGCACATGATAGTCTTTTTGGAACCTACTATTCCATTTAGACTGGTGTCTTGCCGGGTAAAAGGGAGCCCAGGCCACTCAAAGGCTAGTAGGAGTCACCTGGACAATCCACACATTTCCACGGGAATCAGTACGCTCGCAGAGTTCATTATTTGTCTCTTGAGACAATTAGCTGTCCTCTGACTGGTTATTGAGTTTGGCCCCTATATGAGAGTATCGTGGTGGTTGTGGTTTCGAGACCTTCGTGAGAGTTTGTGGGTCGGATCATTCAAAATGAACACAATGAATGGTTCAGGTCCAGTGAGTATGAACGCTGACGTGGTCTTAATTATATTAAGCTTCATGCGTTCTGGACCAGGAGTTGGAAAGTATCCAACTCTTTAGCAAGGAGTCAAGGCTGCGGCCTACTTCGGGCTTTCGAAATTGCTACTAGGAGTGACCGGAGGATATACGTACGTATTCGATGGCCTCCTAGGGCGTGAATGACGTTTGCAAATCATTCAAGTGGTTTGACCACCATCTGATTATGACTACCTAGTCGGTGCAGATGTAAATCAAATTACTTCATGGCACTCCACTATTGTAGTTAAGTTTTAATATGTAATATGTTGCAGAAAAGTATCAATATAATGTCATTTGTCGACTGCCCCTATAGTATGCCTTGCAAATCTTGCAATTTTTGTTCCCTAAACAATGTAAAATTAATTGCATATTTATTTATTTTATCATCTATTATAATTAAAATTTATAATAAATCTTAACAACTAAAGCACTAGTATCTAGAACTATTCGCTAAATTGTATATTTAAATGTTAAAGTTATATATAATTTTTCATGCAAGCGACCCTCGTAAAATACGCACAGTTTTAATAACACTTTCATAGTTATCACTATTTTAACATTTAATTTCTTTTTACGTCCAAAAATGCTTTTTGTTTCAGCCTCTTTGTCCAGTTGTTACCGTCCCATGTCAATTTATTTTACACTCTGTTTGATAAAACACGACATAACAACTACAAACGAGTATTAACAAAATACAAGAACAACAACAGCAAAGTTTTTATTTTTTTATGACCAAATATAGCACAATAAATTTATTACTAAATAATTAATGTGCGTTGTCTTTGACTTGCGAAAGTCAAATGCGTGATTCTTAAGCCACCATGACACTCTACACTTCTGGATCTGGCATCACATAAAATTAAAGTAAAATAAAAATAATTTACAAAAGCGGCAAACACAAAATGCTGTTTTAGTAAAATGACAGTTAAAGTGACAGCAAACGTGAGTTGCACCAGATTTTTAGCAGCATTGACACCTCATTCGACGTATAACTGTTGGAATGTATACGTGTGCCAAACACAACCACCACTTAACCATAAGCCGGCCGGCCAGGTTGGCTGGCACTTTGTTACAGCCTGTCTGTTTTCATTGCTAGCTTTAGCTTAGAGAATACATTGGCTGCATGCAACAACATACACGCCAAACGCTGAAACCTTTGACTGTAAAACGAGTTCCTGCAGTTTAAAGAAATGCGTCAGTTGGCGTAAATTGTAATTTGACAGTTTAAGCGTGTTTGGCATTTTTAATGAACCTCCAGTTAAAAACCGCGCTTTCGTTTTTTCTGTAATGTGCGTACGATTAAATAGTCGTGTATTGATGTGTAATCGGTCTCGTATGACAATACTAACATTTATCGGCTTTATTGTTCTTATTGCTATTGTTTTAGACTGTTGTGCTGGTGTTGATGTGTTGCTTTTTTAGAAGTGCCAATGGCGCTTCAGAACTTGTCAGATAATTGTCAATTAAAGTACAATACATTAACGTTGACAAAGTGATCATCGCCTAGCTACTTCATGTTTGTTTTTTTTAAAGATGTCGTATGAATTTTAAAGTGGTTGTAATAGTGACGGTACCATATTTAGCTGAAAACTTTAGTCTTTCTTTTATAAACAAAAAACGCAAAAAAAAAATTTGGAAAGTACTCATAGTTAGAAGTGCATAGTGCCACAAAAATGCAAAGTTTTGGCCGTAATATTTTGAAATTGGATGGAAAACATACAGTTAATAGATCAAGTTACAAGATCAATTTTTGACAGGATTTTAAAATAAACATAGACTTGTGTGGTTTGTAGTATGTGTTTACACAAATGACGATCGGTGTGTAAAATCAACATTGTAACAAAATAACAATGAGCAACGTTGTCAAAAATATTATCTTCTCGTGTTTTGTATAACCAAAGGATTTTTTATTTTATTATCTACTTTGATTTAGAATTCTATATAAAATATTTGTGAATTAATTTTAAATTTGGACAAAATTTTGTAATCTTAAATATTTATTCAACATTTAGCTGAAACTCTGCTTCTGTTACATTTTTTATTATGAAAAATTTACAGCCTCTAATATTTTTAAAGTTAAAAATCTTTTTTACAAAAAACACTTAAAGAACCCAAAGATAGTATAAAGACTTAGAAACGAAATTTACTTTGAAAACTCTAAGAGCAGAAACAAAGAATCTTTTTTTTTCGCTTGGACCAGTACTAAGGGGATGACCCCTACTCATGCAGTGCATTGTACCCGAACTAGGAAAATATGTTATGGGAAGTAGGAAAGAGGGAGTAGTGTTTGTGGGTATTTGGTTTGAATTGTTCCACATTGAAGGTGACAGGAAAGACCTCTGGAGGGAATTTATTCCAAATACGAACTGTTCTGCTAAAAAGCGAATTTTCCCTGTAATGTGTAGTGCGATTCACTGGCCAATCGACCACAAATGTATGCGGTCTCAACTAAAATCGAGTCAAACGCAAAAATGTACGATAAAACAGTGAAATACAACCTTTATTGCGTCGATTCTCTAGGGAATCAATAGAGTTGGATACCCTACTGTCTCCAGTAAGCCTCTTGGCCCTCTCCTGTACGCGGTCGAATAGCCCCAAAATAGACTTTGGAGCGCCGCCCCTACATGAGAGTTGTATTCCATTTTTGGACAGATATAGGTGGTATAGATACAGAGATCGGATGGAGTGAAGTATCTTTTACACCGCTGTAGAAAACCCAAGCACTTCAAAGCTTCTTTAGAAACTTGAAAAATGTGTTTAGTTCATCGATTATCATACTGAATTTTCATGCTAAGGACATCAAGAGCTTCCGAATCCGTAATACCTATGTATGTAACAGATGCAGCACCATTACCGAATACAGATCTATACATAATTACGCAACATTGCGTCTTAAAGGCATTAAAATCGACTCTATACACACGACACCATTCCAAGACTGTCGCGAGATCGTGATTATCATTCATTTTTTGCCTTTTGAAACTAACCTCCACCTGCTCTATTACCAAATGAATGAACACGAATGACAAATGACGCTGTCATTTGCAAAAGAATATATAGTGTTGAAACTTTGACAAAGAAAAAATAAGAAATAGGGTGGGAGAAAGAACGGAGCCTTGCGGTACCCCTGAATTCATCATGAACTCGTCTGTTAGAACCCCAACTAAAACAACTCGTATAGTGCGATTTCCGAGAAAAGTCGATATAAATCTGGAAAACTTATCACCGACACCAAAAGCAGCAAGTTTTGATAGAAGTGCATCACGCCACACTCTATCGAATGCTTTGACAATATCGAGAGCCACCACTTTACTTTCTCCAAAATCGAGTCAGACGCAAAAATGTACGAGTTTCAGGAACAAGTTCCCTAATTTCTTTAGAGCACTTACCATTGTAGTGAAGTTAAAACAGTGAAATACAACCTACATTGCGTCGATGCTCTAGGGAATAAATAGAGCTGGATACCCTATTGTCCCCAAGAGGCCCTCTGCTGTACGCGGTCGAGCAACTCCAAAATGGACTTTGGGGCGCCGAAGTATACATGAGAGTTGCATTCCATCTTCGGGCGGATATAGGTGGTATAAATACGAAGATCTTGATATTTCCTGGCGATATAACAGATTTTTAGGCTTCTTGTTCTCTAAACTGTCGACTGCTGAATAATGTACCCGTTCAGGGTTTTACTCAAGTAAGCGAGTGTAATTCAGTATGATTTATTGAAAATACAAAGTTTTTAAAATATGAAATATATTTGGTTTCTAAAAAATCTCAAGTTTTATTAAAGCTGTCTATCAGCTGCCGACAGCTTGCAATAAAATCTTGTTTTTTAGAATTATAATTTCACACAGAAAAATTCTTAAATAATCTTAATTTTAACAAACATTTGTTTGAACTTAACTTTAAGTTTTATTGCTGTTTTAATTAATTTAATTAATTTATTTAATTAGTTTTTCCAAGGAAATATTTAAAAAGTAGTATGTTTAAGTTAGCTTATGTTTGAATAAAAAATTATTTAATACTCTAAATTCTAAAGTTGAAAACAGTTTTTTTGTCCACTTCTCAGTTGGTCAAAAAAAAAAATTTAATTGAATAAGCAGCTTTAGCATTTCTAAAATTTAGTTAAGGATTCCCTACAGACTTGAGTTGAACAATCGATGAAATGGTTATAACGACTACCTTTCCACCAATAATCAATTTAGTGAATTTATTTAAAATAAATCTAGGCTACTAGCACAGTGAAAAAATAACTTAAGTAAAATAATTTTCCCTCAGCTTCCAGGGTATCAAAATTTAGTAAAGTTGAAGTTTTTAGAAGATGAATATCTTGTACGTAACAATAATTTAACTAAAAACTGTAATTGATAGTAGCGATGTTGAAGGCAGTATTGCATATCGTTATATGGAGGCCCTGCCGGCCACTTGGAGTGAGAACTAATTTTTAAAAATTTTCCACAATTAATTTTTTGAGGTATTTATATAATGACTTTCAAATAAACTTTTGCTTACACGTATTAAGCTTTTTTTAATTACTTAAGCTTAAAGTAAATTTCGTTATAGCGTCGTTTGATAAGTGATTTTATTTAGGCTGTACTCTGTTATCAAATCAGGAAGCAGTGAATATCTAAAATTTTATGAAAGTCGAATGTGCATTAAACATTCGGCAACACATACACACACTTACCTTGTCTGTATTATCATTTGATATTCTATTGCTGTGTTAAAATTGCTCTTATTTCTAAACAAGAAAAAAAATATATATATAAACACAAAAGTCTTAAATTTCACACTAAATTAGGCGGCCACTTTAAACATTCGATCAGCATTGCATTCAGCGTATCTTTGAAATTCAGAGCTACATCCAATAATTTCTATAATTTTCTTAACTTAAGATAATAGAGCAACAGCAATAGCAACGAACTAAACTTGCTGCAGCAGCAATAGCATCAGCAGTAACAGTAACGAGATACTAAAGTAAAATTTAATGCAGGGACCAATTTTCACATGGCATAAGGATGCTTGACAAGCGTTTCTTAGTTATTGTTTTTATTGTTGCTATGAACGTTCTAAAATTGCACGCGTGAACTTAAGGGTTCATTGGCCAATTTTCACTTGATTGTGAAATGAAACCAGTTGTTGTTGTTTGCCGTTGTTGTACATCTTTTTTGTTTTTGCTTTGGTTTTTGTTTTAGCTGTTTGCCATAGTTTGTTTCGTAGTTTGATGATGATCATGAGCACGATTTTTAACCCGCTCATTGGGTGTCGTCATGAAGTGATCTTGTTCGCACATAAGACAACAAAAACTATTTTCTTATAATTTTTGTGAGTTGTATTTGTGGCCTGCTATTGTTAATGCAATTTTGGGTGCGCAACAGTGTCCTCCTAAGCTTAGACAAACTGGCAGTCACTCAATGTTGTTAGCCAGAGTTTCTTCTTTCTACCACGTTTTTTTTGTTTGTTTGTGTTTGGTGAATTTAAAATAATTGCAAAAATTTTAGAAATTATTTGCTTAGATTATAACAAAGTGTGTGTATCAGCGTGTCTATGACTGTGTGTCTGTATTTCTGTGGATATTTTTTAATACACCCACGTTTCTTACGCATTAAAGAAACACCTTTCCCATTGGCGCTATCTCTCACATCTTTAAAATAGAAAAACTATAAAAATTCTTTTACGTAAGAATCCAACAGAAATTGTAAGTATATAATCGTGGCTGCCTATTGGAAAATTCGTGCTCTTAACATTTCAGTACCTTTTTTGACTTGTTTTTATCAATTTTTTCATTTTCGTATTTTTTGTTTTGCACTGCTTGAATTGGGCCCAACAACTTTATCACTTTGGCATGAAATTATTGCCAATTGGTACAGTTTATAAATTTTAAGTGAAGAAATGTAACCGCCTAAATATTTTTTTTAGAAAGTCATGGCAAGTTTATGCTATTACTATATTGTTTATTATTTTATTATATTGTTAAAAATAATTAACACACTAATATCCGTTCTGATTATTTGAAAACTTTTCAACGAAGTGAATAAATTCTTAAACTTTTTATTATATTTCCATTTAAGCTAGAGATTTTTTATTTATTTAAAAAATGAATCTGTACCTCAAGTTTTACAAATATATAGCTAAATTAATAATGCCTATTCTCTTCACAAAGCCTTTTGTTTTCTCATAATGAAATCGTTTTATTATTCTTAGTTCTTGGCCTTTTTGCCGAAAGTGTTAAGGAGCCTTTTTGATACCTAAATAATCTGTATTTTAGCTAAAGCCCAACTTTGTTTTTAATCTAAATCAAAGAAGCAAGAATGTAGTTTTTTATACCTGATATTGTCTACTGGTTAAGTTATTGATCTTTAGTATTATGTTGTTTGTTTGTCCTCCGCCAGTAAATGAAATAATATTGCCATTTTTTATCCTAACTGGCTGGTTTGTATTCGATGGCTGTTAGCTTTGTAAATTTACGCTCCATTCGTTTGTATTTTTCATCCACCTGGTTTTGTACCCTATCGCGTAGATTGTGTAAAAATGGTGGAAATATATGGAATAGATTATGTCTAGTCAATATGTCGGCTATCTCTAAGTGAATTCTATATAATTCCTTCCATCGTATACAAACCAGCTAGTTAGGACGGAAAATGGCAAAAATATTTTATTGATCTTTACTTGTATTGATCAGGGGTTTTTAACACTGTAAGTAGTATCTGGGATAATAAATGCAACTGACGTTGATGTACTTTAATTTCGTTATAAATTATGTGTTGTGCTAGATATACTGTCAAAAAGAAGGTCGTACAAATGTTGTTAAAGAAAAAGTTGTTAAAAAGCAGACCTATTTTGCTGATTTATACGTAAAGAAAAAAAAAACATGGTTGAGGTAACCATAATCTGACAGCGACATACCATAATTAAGCAATGAAAATATTGCTGTTCCGTTTAGAGTAAAAACATATTATATTTATTTTTATTTTAAAGTCTCTCTTTTTACTTTAATCTATTTACTGTTTTGATTTGTTTTATTCTTTTTAATTTAATTATAATTTTTATCGCTATTTTTTTTTAATTTGTGTTAACAAAAAAAATAATTTTTAAAATAATACCTTTGCACTTTACATTTTTAAATAATAAATAAACTACAAATTACTGACTGATAGTAAATCATTAAACAAGCGCGGAGCACAGCTTTTATAGAACTAAGAAATTTCAATTTTATTTATACTTTGAAAAAAAAAATTAAGCGTGGAAAAAAAATTAAGCATGTTATGATTAAAAACAATATATTATGGTATTTAATACTATATTAATTTTCCATAGCTTTACAAATTTAGTTATGATTAGAACTGTGCTATTTTTTTTATTCAATTCTCCAACATTCAGATGTACGCAGAAACAATAATTGATCTATCGCATCAATTCATCTATCAGATCAATTATTGTTTCAATATTCAATAATTCATCTATCGGAACAATTATTGTTTCAATCTGAATCAAAATTGGTGTGATATAAACATAATAAAATTAAACCTCCTGAAATGCAAGTGTATTTGTTTCTCGAGAAAAAAAATGATGCTCATTACTTAGGGAAACATTAGTTGCAATTGGTGGATAACATTTTGTTAAACACCAAAATAACTTTTATGTCTGATATTTATGTGACCGTTAATAAGGCTAGAGGTGTACTTGTGTTCACCCGTAAATAACAAAACAATTATACAGATCCTCTGTGAGATCAATTTTAGAATATGGTTCATTAATATGGAAGCCACGATATAATGTGCATAGTAACCATATTGAATCGGTTCAGAAACAATTTTTAGTTTTCGACTTACGAGGTTTAACATGGCAGCTTGTAGTTCATTTGTCATCTTGACGTTGCTGGCGAAGATTAAACAGATTGTCGCAGAAAATGAAATAATTGCAGTCGAATTCCTGATTACTAATACCTGTTTTAATGTTTCGCTTCATTTAACTCGATGTTATCAGTCACTGTTCTTACAGTTCTTCCGAAAACATTATTCAAAAATTGTTCAATAGATGTTGTAAAGCCTAACATAGTTACTATTGTCATTTCCTGTCTTCTCTGGCTTTGTTAAAGTCGATGCGACAGCATCATTCCCAAGCCGCTTTGTGGTTTATACTGAGTAAAAACGCCAAATAAGACAAATAAGTTGCGTTGCAGTTTCAAGTAAAAGATGCATGTTATAGCCTGTAAGGATTACATCCATAGACTAATAACTAAATAAAAAGAATAAATAAAACTGTCCATGTTGCAACTTTTGCGTGCTATAAGCAATATTTATTGCTGAAGAAATATAATATGGTTCTTATTACTACTATTAACTTTTTTTCTCTAAGTGCAGACTTGAATTAACTGAGTTATGTAATAGGAGCCAACCATTGGCGCTTAAAATCTAATTTGTTTGGTGTTTCGATTATAGCCTGCCAAACTCTAGTTATGCGAGCGCTCAAATTAAAATATTTTTCTTGTTGGGAAGGAAAATAAAAGTTCTAAAATCTGTTGGGGGAGATAAGAGGTCCATCTTTTTCTTTTAGTTGGTCACCTTTCATTATCGCTTGCTTTTTTTTTGTGTAAAAGGCAATTTCAGTTTTCATGTCAGATTTTTCAATATTATTTTCTTTGCTCTGAGATTTTTTATTTATACCAAAATTAACCTGTAGTCGTACATGTTACTGGAATAATAATAATGATGATGATGATGGTCTGGGTTTGGTTTGTTTTGGTTTTCGGCAGTGTTCATGCGGTGCATGCGTTATTATATAAACTGGAAGAAATTTAAGCTTTCACATATACGAGTACATCTTAACACTTAAACACTTGAAAGACATCGTCGTGGTTTAGAATTTCGATTTTATTTTTATTTTCTAAAACTTATATCTATGAATCTACACAATTTCTAATTTAACGATATTTTTTCCGTAACAATTTTGTATTAAATTGAAGTGCACTTTGGTGCTTTTGTTTTCCATAAGACGAACACGATGATGTAAAGATTTCTTTTTTATTCTGTTGGTTCTTTTGTTATTTTGCACCATTTTCATTAGAAAAACAATAATTTTGTGTTGTTGTTTTTTTTTTTTGTTTTCGTTTTTGTTTCTCAAGTAACAGTTTAGCGTTTATTTCATCTGAAAAATCGTGATTTATATTCGTTTTCTAAAATTTCATGTTACAATTTTCGTTAAAGATGGTGGGGTCGGTCACTGCAATGTCTAAATAAATGAGTGCCATGTGAACGTTTGAATTAAAGTGTAGTTTTTCACGCCACAACACGCAATTGGTTGAAGCTTATTTAGCAAAGAGTTCAGTTAGTTTTTTAATCTTGAGAATATTTCACTAAGTGTTCTAATTTGTTAAGTTAGTAGTTATCAATTTAAACAAGAGCAATCAAACAAGCCTTTCGCTTAATTATAAATTTCTAATACTAACAATGTTAGTGCGAATGTGGAGTTAGAAACAATAAGCAATTTATTATAAAAATTATGATTAAGGAAAAAGTATTATTTAAAGGGTGCTCCGGTTTATGGCTTATTAAGAAAACTAGTAAGAAAAACTTTTCTTTGGGAAATGTAGGTTAGATTTTAAATAAAACCAAAAAATTTTGCAATTCAATTTTTTTTAAATTTAAATACTGCTGGTAGTTCTTAATTTTGACATTAAAATTATTTTAAAATGCATTAAAATGTAATTTAATTTCGTTAAAACTTTCCTCGAAAATCTTATTTTTACATTTTTGAAGCTTTCCTGGCCTTGTGTGTAATATTATTTTTTGTTTTCATTAGTCATAGTTAAAGTAGTTAAGAAACTCCATGAAATTCTTCTTATAACCATTAAGATTATTATAATGTAAAACAAAATAAATAAAATGCCTATGAAGATCGATAGAAAATTCTTATTTTTTCGTTAAAGATTTCTTTTATCGGGTGGGAAAATTTTTGCTTAGAAAGCAAATTGTCATTCTATGACATTTATCTAATAAAAAGTTGAGAAATTTTAAGCGTAGCAGCATAGCAAAAATTTGTAATTGTGAAAATTAATTAATTAAATTATGAATGAATTAATAATTAAATCAAAAATCGAAATATTTCACGGTATCACTTCTAAAACTTTAAGCAGATTTTCCTCGTAATCCAGCTCTTTCTGAAACCACTGTGCGTAATTTAATCACTAAACTTGTGACTATCGCTATTGTTCCTAAGAAAACAATTCACTTGTAATGGCCGTTGTGATGCAAACATAGCCGCTGTGCAGCAAAACGCTGATATTGAGCTTGCAATATCCCAACAATTGGCCATAACTAGAGGCACTTTACGTAGAAATGCATTAAGATCTTCATTTGCACGCTTGTAACGCTTGTTCACCGTGGTCAAGAATTAAAGCTGACCGATCATTGTTTGCGTCAACGGTTTGTGAATTGGATGTTTGAAAAAATAAACTAAAACAACTCATCATCATCTTTAGTGAAGGGGCTCATTTTTAGTCAGGCGGTTATGCAAAAAAAATTGTTGGATATGCACCTCATAAGAACCATAAACAGTCCTCGAAAAACCATAACATCCAAAGAAAGTGACCATATAGTTAGTGAGTTTTGCGGGCAGACGTCAGCAGCGGCCCATATTTTTGGAAAATGAGCAAGGAAACGCCATCATCGTCGATTTCTCTATGCCACCAAACTATGATAACCAACTTTTTGTGGCCACAATTGACTCCTCCCCGGGGGCACATTTATATGTTGATATGTGCGTATATTTTTTTCCGACGGGGTTTAATTTATTTTTATTTGGTTACGGTTTTATATCGACCGTCGTCAAATTTGGTTTGTGAACAAACCGGTTTCGGCTATTTGCCATCTTCAGTGTTCTCTTTGTACATTTATATGTCTTAACGGAACCTCACCGGGGGTAAAAGGGAGTCCAGTCCCCTAAAGGCTAGCAGGGAGCCAACTGGACAATCCACGTTATTTCCACGGGAATCAGTAAGCCCCAGAGTTTAGCTTTTTGGCTTTTTACCCTTTTAGCTGCTCTCTGTCTGATTATTGAGGTTGGCCCTTTGGGAGCACAGTGGTGGTTGTGGTTTTACGGCCCTCTTGAATTTGATTAAGTGGCCAAGATCATCTCACCTCTACTCAAAACAAATGGTAAATGATCCGGATCCAGTGAGCATGCTTGTCATGTGTTTTAGACCAGAAGTTGGATTGTCTCCAACTCATCAGCATGGAGTGGGGGTTGGTGACCCTGCTTTAAAGCTTCCGAAATTGTAACTAGGAATGACCTGTTGCTAGAATTAGGTCTTCGGCTTCCTAGGGCGAGGGTTCACGCATCATATCAGTGGTTTGACCACCGTCAAGTTATGACATACACATGCTAGGTACCGACGTAAATTCCATTACGCGACAATTGGCTATTGTTGACATCAGTAACTTTTGGTTCAGCCACTCAAATAATTCAGTTTCGGTTCGCGTAATTTTTTATTTTTGGTAATGTTAATTAGCCGCCACCCTCTTATGATTTAACGCCGCTGAAATATGTTCTCTGGTGCCAAATGGAAGACAGTGTTTACGTTAACAACCCAAAAATAACTGACACTACAAAAGGTGAAATTCGGCACTGCATTAACGAAATCTATGTTGCAATACATGCTTAAAAATTTTGTGAAATCACCGAAAGTCTATCGAACTGCTAGACGTGTTCAGTGGCCCGAAATCCTATTTCATTACTAATTCCCGCACATGAACTTTACATTGCTATCAATAAAACTGGAAATGTCAAAAATTGTATGCTTCTAACCTCAAATTTGCCCAACCATTATAAAGAATGATATTTTCTTAAAATTTCTTTAATGATTTCAAAATTAAAGGCCTGAGTTACTTTCCTAACCTTTTGTCTTATTTTAATTATCTATTTATTATTTATTTAATGCTTTTTAATAGAAATGGAATGAAATTACAATAAAACAATTTATCTTTTAAGACCATGAACTGCCACTAACTTTTAGGTATAAATTATCTTTAAGATGTTTTAATGTATCTAACACAACAATCCACTTTGACGTTTGAACTATACAAAAATCAACAATCTGTTTGTGACAATTCACGTATTAATTGTGAATGATTTGTGGTTGGAAAATGTCATGGCATCAGTTCTGTTCTTCATAAGAAAATTTCTTGCAATAACAAAATTATGAACTCGCACTCGTACGGAAACATATTCATTCATTTATATAACAATTATTTATAAGTTTGTTGTATGCATGTTATTCAAAATGCTCTTATCTGCATTAAGCAATTATCTAAAAGATAAAACCTAAGGCACTCTAGAGAGTTTTTGTATGATTGTAACAAAACTTGGAAAAACTATATGGAACTTTAGAAGCTTAAGGTGAAATTAAAAATAATAAAAAATAATAAAAATTTATTGCAAATCAAAATGTTGCCAAAGTTTTTGAAATATGATGTAATGCTACGTAATTTGTGTATTCTTTATTCTATATGTATTCTTCATTATGCAGCCACAGAGTTCCTAGTTTTGTCAAGCAATAGTTAACACACAGCGAATAGTGGGAGATTTTGTAAAAAACTGGAAATCGGTCTACGGTTTCTAAACAAGTAAATCCGTTTTAATAAAAATGTAAGGGATGCGAACGTTTTGATATTGTGCACTCTAGAAGAGGGTTGTCAAAAAATTTATGAAAAAACTTGGTGCAATAATCTTATTTTTAATGCATTTCTCCAAATATTGATTTGTAAATTTTCCTACCTAGTGTGTACTAACAGACAAGAAAATAAACTGACCGAAGGTACCAAATGAAGGATAAGACCTGTCTATAGGGAATTTTTTATACCTTTTAGTTAAAGTTTTTATTTTCTAAAGAATTGAATATATTAAACGAGTAGCGTAGCGATATTGAAATTATCAGTTAAAGTAAACAAAAACCATAACCATCACGATGAGAAGGAAAAAGGCATAAAAATAAATGAAATTGTACTTTCTGCCAAGCCGATTTACAAAGAGAGTAATAATATAAGTATATGGAGAGTCACACATAAACTTACATATCCAAGATACTCTGTGGCTAAGATACCCTGTTTTTTGTGTGAGAAAGTTTGTTTCAATAAGTTTAGTAAGTTTGTGCCGCGTGACATTTTTTTTTTCGTTCGGACCAGCACTCATGTGATGACCCCTACTCATATAATGCATTGTACCAGAACTACGAAGTTAGGTTATGGGGAAGAGGAAAGAGAGAGTAGTGTTTGTGGACATTCGATTTGAATTTCCCTACAATAAAAGTGACAGCAGGAAAGACCTCCAGAGGAAGTTTATTCCACATACGAACTGTTCTGCTAAAAAACGAATTCTCTCTGTGTTGCGTACTGCGACTCATTGCCCAATCGACCACAAATTAATGCGCTCCCAAAGAAAATCGAATCAAACGCAAAAACGTGCAAGTTTCGTTAAAGCACTTATCATTGTAGTAACGATGAAATGGTGAAATACAACCTACATTGCGTCGGAAATACAAGCTGTATTTATCGCTTGCAAATCAATTTCAATCCTATTATTCAACACATCTATTCGTTAAGGGGCCGCCTATCTTTTGGATTAGGTCTTCTCAGTTATTTAAAGAAAACACGGCAACTTTTAAAGATATATTCATGGTACTATTGAAACGTCTGTCAAAATGTCACATGTAAAAATTTAAGACAGACGACTCAAATGATAAATACACAAACAAATGAATATAAAAAAATTCACACAAACGTACTTGTGCCATTTTATGATAAAATACGTAAATAAATAGCACTTTTCGTTGTAAAGCATATGAAAGTGTATTCGCTTGTATTCATATTAAATATCGCATTTATTAAATTTTATTTAAGTGTCCAAAAGTTGAACGAGCTTGTTAAGCAATTTGGAACAAATAATAAAATTTTTATTAAATCTTTTATTTAAAAAAAAAAACTCGCTATTTATAAATTATGTTATTTGCTTCAAGTTAAAAAAATATATTGTTATAAGAAATTAGTAAACTTAGTTTATTATAGTTTTTATAACTTGAATTAGACTAATTTTCCAATTTGCTACCTTAACAAATGGAACAGCAAAATTATAAAAGACTGCAAAGAAAAAAAAAGCAGACATGAGATTTACTTTCGTGGAAATAGAAGTACAAACAGAAGTGTTCATAACTATTTAACCAACTTGTTACAACATTTAAACAATTCCCATCTCAGCAGACACGGCAAAAACATTTGTTGTTATTTTTTTATTACTTTTTTTTTGTTTAATTTTAGTATTTGAAAAGTAATTATAAGCCGCGAGTATAAATTAAAATGGAACTTCTGCGAGTACAAATATGGGCTGAGTAAATGAAATCTTAAAGGCCGACCGACATACACTTACATACATATTTGTTCATGTTTCATGTTGAAAAGAAAATATTAAGGATTATTTTATTTCTTTTGTACATAAAACGAGTTGAAAGAATGTAAAACATGCAATTTGTTTTCATTAGTAAATAAAATTAATGTTAAAAAACAATTTTGTATAATTCCGTTGCAAACATAATTTTAAATTTATTTCCGTATATAAGAAAAATTACTTCATCAATTTATAATATGAAAAGGGTTTTTCAACAAGAAGTTTAAGATGATTTAAATTTTTATTGTATTACGAAGAGAATTATAAATGAAATTACGAATGAAAAATGGCAAATGTCTACCACGACCACGCTGATAGATGTCGTTTCTTTCATCAAGATTTTTAATCACATTTTTGCAAAATGGTGGTCCTGTTTAATTATTAATTAGATCACGGATTTTGAGTTTTAAGGCTGAAATCGATACGATTGGCTCTTTATAAACTCTGTCCTTAACATAGTCCCACAAAAAATAATCTAGTGGTGTTAATCGCACAATTTGCATGGACACTTAACTGATAGTCGTTAACTCATTGTCTTGAAATTATGCGATCGGGAAATTTGGTTTGCAGTAAATTGATCGTTTCATTGGCTGTGTGACTTGCGGTACCGTCCTGTTGAAACCACACGATATTGATATCCACATCTTAAATAATAGATATAAATGGAGTTGTTAGAATCTCTTGATAGCTCCCCCGGAGGCACGCAGTCTTGATGAATCTCTTTCCCATCTTTACATGTGCCTTCGGGGGCCTGATAATTATAAACACACACTGGAACTACGGGAACCAGTTGCCCGCAGGGCTTGGGCCCTAATTATTTGTTAGTGAGGCCTCTCGGGTATCAACGTGGTGGCTGTGGCTTACATCGCGCTTTGAGGAAAGCTCCGAAGAGGTGTTGCGCTTGGAACAGGACCAGGAGTTGTATAGTATCCAGAAAAATTGCAACCAAGGCACAAAAGTACCTAGTGTGTATGCGTCTTCGGGCGTGGGCGGACGTTTTTTCCTATACCCAGTGGTAAGTCTACCATTAGATTATGGGTACATGGTTTGGTGCTGATATAAATCTTGTCACGTTATGTAAAACTCGCGATAGCGTGTTGCATTGATCGTTACCGCATTTCCAGCCTCATCTTCGAGAAAAAAAACGGCCTAATCACGACCCTAGACTACGTATTGCACCATACAGTGACACGTGGAGCATGCAAAGGCTTTTAAATAATCGTTCTAGGACTTTCAGAAGCCCAAATGCAGTAATTTTGCCTGTGACATACCTTGACATAAGTCTGAAAAATTATTTTTTTAGAAAAATCAACCGATGAATTGAGCGAATCTACGGCGATATGAATGTTCAGTTGGCTTCAAATCCTACATCGGTTGAACCTTGTAAGGCTTCAAAGTCAAATCCTTACTCAAAATTCTCCATGTGCTGGTTTTGGATAACCCCAATTATTTAGAATGTCGAGGAATTGACAAATTTGAATCTGCTTCAAAACTGTGGCTCACGGCTTTGTTGTTTTCAATTGAACAACTTGGTTAAATACACGTTGCTGTTTGAACATTTTGTAGCGAGCCTGTCGACTCAAATTTAAAGACCAAATTCTTAATAACGGTCTCAGAAGGACAATTGTGATGTCCGATAATATTACAAATTTTACGATATGTAACTTTAATAAAACTTTAACAGAGATAAAATTAGTGAGGCTCTTAATACCAGTTTACCATTTTTGTAATGTTCATTTTATAAGCTGTTGTGGTTATTGTAATTAAATAAAATGACTATTGTTATTTATTATCATCTTAGGATTCTTGGGGAAAAAAATAATAGATGGAATTTTCTTTGAAAATAATTTTTCTATAGTTTTCCTCGAAATTGTTATTTGATTCCCCAGTAAAAAGTCATTAAATATTCCTTAAAATTATGATTCCTCATATGGAACAGAAATTGTCATTTTATAATATTCCTACTGGATAATAATTTACCCGTGGTTTAAGTACAAATTGGGCGTGAAAAAATGCAGGTAAATCATTTAATATCTGGCGTAGAAACAAAAACGCAGATACTGATTCGCTATGCAAAAGGGAGAGATCTTCGTGTGCCAATGTACTAAGGCGCAAAAAAAATTTATACGAGGAGCAACTTCGTGAGTTAGTAAGAACTTTTGGCCATTTGTTAAAAGAGTAAAGGATATTGCCAGTTCTTCAATTCCGACTCTTTTAAACAACGATCAAATATTCACTGACCCGGTTGATAAAGCTAACCTTTTGGCTGGTATATTTGCAAATAACTCTTGCCGGAAAGCAGTCAACCACCGCCAGATTTTGACAGAGTATCCCTTACTATGCCGAAGATGTGTTTTCGAGCTCGAGCGATTAAACGAGTTCTAACAGATCTCAACCTAAACAAGTCTCCTGGGCCGGATGGGATACCAGCACTAGTCTTGAAGCAGTGCTCTTCGATGCTAGCGCGTCCGTTAGCAGCCCTTTTCAGCAATGTACAATGTCGGAGAATTTCCGAACTGCTGGAAAGTTGCTAATGTAACGCTGATCCACAAAAAGGGGGAGGCTAACAACCCTGAAAATTACCGCCCAATCGCAATTTGTTCTACACTTTCTAAAGTGTTTGAAGGTATGATTAATTTCAATCTTGTGAGGTACTTGGAGCCCAACAGCTTGCTTAGTGATCGACAGTATGGTTTCCGTACGGGGCACTCTACCGGCGACTTGCTAACCTTCTTGTCTAAACAATGGTGTATTTCCATACATCATTTTGGAGAAAGTAAGGTGGTGGCTCTAGATATTTTTAAAGCATTCGATAGAGTGTGTCTTGATGCACGTCTGTCAAAACTTGCTGCTTTTGGTGTCGGTGATAAGTTTTCCAGATTTATATCGAGTTTTTTCAGAAATCGCACTATACGAGTTGTTTTAATTGGGATTTTATCAGACGAGTTCATGATGAATTCAGGGGTGGCGCAAGACTCCGTTCTTTCTCCCAGCCTATTTCTTATTTTTCTAAATGACCTTCTTTGTCGAAGTTTCAACACTATATATTCTTTTGTAGATGACAGCGCCATTTGTCATTCGTATTCATTTGGCAATAGACCAGGCCAGTTGGAGGTTAGTTCCAAAAGGCAAAACACGAATGATACGATTAATCATGATCTCGCGACAATCTTGGAATGGGGTCGTGTGGCTAACGTCGATTTTAATGTTCGTAAGACGCAATGTTGCATGCTTACTCATAGATTTACATTCGGTAATGGTGCTGCATCTGTTACTATGGGTGATATAGGTATTACGGAAGCTCTTGATGTTCTTGGCATGAAAATTCAGTGTGATGTTCCATGGACTAAACACATTTTTCAGGTTTCTAAAGAAGCTTTCAAATACCTCGGTTTTCTAAAGCGGTGTAAAAGATACTTCACTCCATCCGATCTCCGTACTATTTATACCACCTATATTCGTCCAAAAATGGAATACAACTCCCATTTGTAGGCCGGCGCTCCAAAGTCTACTTTAAGCTTACTCGACCGCGTACAGGAGAGGGCCAAGAGGCTCATTGGAGACAGTAGGGTATCCAACTCAATTGATTTTTTAGAGCATCAAGGCAATGTGGGATGAACTTCTCTATTATATTGCTTGCCAAGTAATGGTTGGGCAAAATATTGAATGATAATAAAAAATAAAGTTTTAAAATTTTTTATGAAAAAAGACCTAGTGCTTAATAATAAACTATTAAAATATTTTATTGCAGCGAACTCCACTTATCTTTTCAAATCCATTATAAGAAAAACGCTTTTTTTAGAATGGACAGGCGTACAGTCACTCCCAGCTAAGCTCGGACATTGCTGTTAACATTCAACGATACACGATGTTATAAAGCGCTTTAAAACTTATAAGACATTGCAAAATAAACAGCTATAGACTCACAATAAAATATTATAGAAGCAGAATAACGTTTGCTTGTGAGGAAAATGAAAGCGAATCTGCTTTTAAGTTCTCCAAAACTTGCTTTTATGCCTGACTGGGTATTGGGAAAGAAAATAAGACGATCAATCAGTAGAAATTTGCTTCATTCGCAAGTATGAATTAAATGGAAGAAAAGCTCGTCAAAAGTCGTTCATTAGCAATCAAAATCAAGTTGTGAGAGTAAAATGGTAGATAGTATTTTTATCACGACATGTACGAGCCTGGCTACTATACAATGTACTCCATGTTATGGAAACGTCATCACAGAGTCCTGATAGAAAATTTTTGGGAAAACTTGAAGAAAAAGCTTTGTTAGCTAAAAAAGGTGTAGTGAAAGAATGGAAAATAATACTAATAAGCCAGAGCGAAAAGTTATTCGAGTCAATCTCTAAAAGACTGCAAATTGTCTTAAGAGCGATTTTATTTTTACAATCGGTAAATATTTGCAAATAAATTTAATTAATAGTAGTATCCGAGTTTGGCTATGAGTGACTATTTGTTTTTTGTTTTACTATTGGTAATATATTTTATTTATAATAGTGGATTTAATGAATCATTTACAGTTAATAATTTTAAATTCAAGTAATAATATGGATTAACAATCCGTTAATAAGTTTTTTGCCATAAGCAGCTGGTGGACCGCGGTTGTGTATAAAAGTTGTATTTCAACTCGAAGATGCCAATTGATTTTTTAAGTTTTTAATAGATGCTATTCTAATGAATTTTAATTGCCTCGAAAATTTATTCAAATCATAACCTATGTAGGTATGCATATACAAGCAGTTACACACACACACACACATATATATATATATATATATATATATATATGTGTGTGTGTGTGTAACTGCTTGTATATGTATACCTACATAGGTTATGATTTGAATATATATATATGTATATATATATATATATATATGTATATATATATATGTATATATATACATATAATATTAATTAATACTTAAATTGTATTTTGCAAATAAAGCTAATAAATTCAAAAAGAATAAAGACCTAAAATTAACTTCCTTCTCTGTTTAACACGGTTAGCTGAAATAACTTTAAAACAAAATAAAAAGCACGACAAAAACCGCACCTGATTTGTAACGAAGACAGATTTTTATTATTATCAAGTGGCCAGTTGTAAGTATGTATGTATGTATGAGTAAATATAGCTAGATGACTAACTGGTTGGTTTGTCTGTTGACTGGATGGATGGATGGGTGGATGGTTGGTTGATTCGTTCATGCCTTGCCTGAACTTAGCTGTGTACTTATAAGCAACTGCAAAAATACTTCTTGCTATTTTATGCTAAATTATACAGAAACATTTTTGGCGTTAAATTTTTTTCGCTTCCAAAGCCATCAAAACACATAAATACTCGTAAGAATAAACCAACTGAAGAATTTAGTTTTGTTGCTGTTGTTGTTTTTATAATTTTTAAGTATAATTCTTTGGATCTGTTGTGTGTTTCTTTGCAGCCCATCAAAATCTTTAAGAAGTGTAAAATTGTAGTGTAATAAAAGTATTTGGCTTTTGTAAAATGATGGAAAAGCAGAAATAAAATAAGTTAAATTGAAATAAAAGCCACAACTAGTTTTGCATAATTTTATTCACTTTTTTGTTGGTGTTATTGCCTTCTGTTATTTTCACAAATCGACAAGAAAAACTTTTTGCAACTTCAAAATGCCGCCAACAAATAAAGAAAAATAGCAACATAAAGTAATCAAATTTTGTGTGCAATATTTTTCTTTCTTTCATCAATTAATGGAAAGAAAATCGTAAAAGTATCTTCACTTACATTATTTTCGAATAAGAAGCAATAAAACGCAATCTTCTGTAGTGGCGCAGGCAGAAGTTTAGTTTCGACGACCTAAAATACACTTTAGTATTCATCTACTATTATTTTTTGCGGCATTTTTAAATCAATGAAGGAAAGAAAGATCATCGTCAACTTTTGGATATAAGATCAATAAATGACTTCTCTGTAAAATATTTCGTAAGATCTAAACGGCTTCATTATTTGTATTTTACTGCGGTCGCTATAGTATATACTTATATACTCATCGCAGAAGGTGATGTTGTAAAATTGCTTGCGGCTGGGATATGAAGCCCGTATCTCGTTTCTGTAAATAAAACGAAAAATTTCTTATATCAAAAAAATGGGGCTCGATAGAATTTAAAAAAGTGTTAACTATTAAAAACTATTACCAGTATATTGTGGCAAATCATTATGATGGTATTGACACTTCATCATAATGAATGCAAAACTATCCAAATTATCTTAGTTACTTCTAACCGCAACTTAAAGACGTCCTTATGATTTTTGAGGTGTTTATAATCCGTTAACTGAAAAAGCCATCCACCTCGTGCTGGGAATAAATTTCGTGCTATATATGTATTCTTTAAATAATGCAGTAACACCAACAGCAACATATGTACATACATTCAAATTTATAGATTCATTGGCAGATACAATCGTCGACTTATTGAACTCAAAATTTAGCGTTAGGGTAATGTTGAGAAGTAGACAGGTAATTTGACGTCTCGTTTATTTCTAGTCATCTGGCTTATGTCGATAAGTCAGCAACAATTAATACCTTAGAGGTTAATATTGGTAATTTTGTTTTGTTTTTTAGTAATTAATTTTAAGCACTAGGTCTTATTATAGGTCTTATATTTCGCTATATCGAAAATATAATAAAAAATAAAGTTTTTTAAAAAAAATTTTTTATTAAATAAGACCTAGTGCTTAAAATTAATTACTAAAAAATATTAAAAAGGGTCAAAAAATTATAACTATTATATTTTTTTGTAATATACGTTCAGAAATGCTCCAAAAAGTTGTCGAATACACTTCTCTAAAAACAGCCGCAGTGCTCTTATGAATGATTTTTATAAACAAAATTTAAATAATAAAAAATAAGCTAAGACGAAGCAATTACCAAGAGGAAACAATGACGTTACCATGAATGCCAAACTACACTAAAAAAAATTAAATATTATGCAGATATTTTACAAATGATATGTAAAAGTTGTTACAGGCGTAAATGAATGAATCCGCCAAGCTTCGCGTGGGATATATCGAACTTAAGACAGATCCTTTAACTGTAAACAAAAACCGTATTATTTCACTCTCAAATTATTTTATACATAATCGATTTATATTATAAACGATTTTTAATCCTTAATCGGACCATTGTTGTGGATAGAGACTACGAAACAAATACAACAATTCAACGAACACAAATATTGCAAAAAAAAAATTTTTTTTTTCAAGTTGTTACAAACGCGATTGTAAACACAATATGCATGCCGCAAGTAGGTGTCGAGTTTTGAAAAAAAAAAAATTAAAATTATAATGATGTGAATAATGATGATGATGACATGACGCTGATGAAGTCTTTAATGTTTTCTTGGTGGTTTGGGTTCTTTGCTTTGCTTTGTTTTGGGTTATTTGTTCATTTCTTTTAACCGCCACTTCTGTAGAGTTCTGTTGCCAGCAGATGCCGGTTCCGGTTGAAAATAGTGTTGAGTGTTTGTCTGAAGGGATTAAATGCAGCTAAACTGACAATTAAATGCTTTACAAATGAGCCATTCTTAATAACAACAACATGCAAAATCAAATTTTGCCAGCATAAATCTATAAACGTATTGTATGTGGTAAACATATTCATTCGTATTCATGCACTCAGACAAGAAGTGAAGAAGCTTTGAAACATTTTTATAGAAAAATAAAATAAGCGTATGCTGCTGTTGTAATCTTAAAATAAGGGGAAAAAGATTTGTTGGTGTTCCCCACAAGAAAAAATTTTTAAATTTTGGTGTAAAAAGTGGTTTCGTTAAGCTTCAGTGATTTTAAATGATGGCTGCGTGTAATAAAACATGCTTATTTAAATAAAAATTAATTCCTTTTGTCTTCTTAAGTGTTTTTGTGTGCGGTATGAGGAATTAAGACTTATTAGAGGAAGGTAGCAGTTATTTATTTTCTTTCTTCATTTAACCTTGAAGTTTTGTATGGAAACAAATTACTTTTGTCTTGATTATTTTTTTTTATGTTTTTGAAACTGTTTTTATTTTATTATATTTTCAATCGAATGTCTGTGAAAAATGAACTTCTTGAATTTTACTTTTAAGTGTTGGCCTTTTAAGTTTTTAATTAGACATTATGGACATTATTTCAATGAAGCAACAACCTGTTGTACGCAGAGTTAGTTGTTTCTACATGAATATTATAGAAAAATAGTCTTTTGCTTTCAAAGTTTTGGCGAAAGTTTGACTTTCTTTTTCCTTTCCAAAAGACTTCATACGAACGATTATGAACGCACTTTACCCTGCTGCATTCTGCTTCTCTGTTAAAAAGTGAATTGATTTATTTTGCGCCATAGTGTTTCGGCGACTATGGTTTGAAATGCCGTAATTTTTTCTGGGGATTCTAATTTGTGTGCTGAATTTTTGTAATAGTTTTGTAATACAGCATTAAGAACTCTCTTAAACATCTTATCATTGGATTAGATAATAAACTAAAACAGTTTTTCATATTAACAGCAGCATTAAATAAAAAATGTAAAACCTTATTAAAAATGTAACCCTTTATTAATGAATAATGCAAAATTGAGTCAATATTATATATATATATATATATATATATATATATATATATATATATATATATATATATATATATATATATATATATATATATATATATATATATATATATATATATATATGGCAGAAAGCACTAAATCGCTCTTTACATAGATGCCTTACATCATAGAGCATGATTAAAAGCAAACATTTCAGTGTTTTTCTATACTTAAGTTTCCACAAGAGCCTTTTTTTGTATTATTAAACGAAATAAATTCATTTTTGCACCACACTGTAAACCTTAGTGTAGGATATATTTTTTAAATATTTTCGAAGTAATTTTTCTTCTTTTATTTAATGCTGGAAATGAACTTTGGCAAAGCAGGTGAAAAAACAGTTAATTTGTTACGAATTAACCATTTAACCGAATATAATAAAATTATCCTAATTTTAGCCTGTTAATTATTATTATGTCATAACTGATTATTCCCCAAATGAAGCGGCAAACCCGATTAAATTATTACACTTAATCTTAACTATTTAATACGAATTTAGGGTATTAATGGGGAGTGTGATTTGTTTTACATCCGCACCTGGCTATGTAGCCTTAATCAGATGGTGGACAAACCACTATACATAATTTGGAACGTCATGCTCGTCCTAGATAGCCGAAGGCGTAATTCTAAGCAACAGAACCACCTAGTTGCAACTTTAATGCAAACCATCACACTTTGCTAAAGAGTTGAAGACTTTCTAACTCCTGTCCAGAACACATGTCAAGCATGCTCACTGGACTGGATCATTCACTTTGCGTGTCATTATCAGTGAGATGATCCTGGCCACCATAATAACCATTATACTGTTATGGGGCCGCAAAACCACAACCACCACGATGCTCCCATATAGGGGCCAACCTCAATGATCAGCCAGAGAACTATTAGATGTCTAAAGAGACAAATAATGAACTCTGCGAGCTCACTGATCCCCGTGGAAATAAAGTGGAGTTTCCATTTGTCTCCCTGTCTGACTTCGGGGGACTGGGCTCCCTTTTTCCCCCAGTTGCTCAGATCTAGATAGCTGTTACGTACTATAAAGACCATAAATGTGCCCCCGGGGGGTGGTATTAATGGGGAATTCAAGTACTGCCCCATCTGTTTTTGGTCATTAAATATTAATTTTTAAGGTTTATTTTAAACTTTTACAGGTTAATATTTACACGCTGCCTGTCTTATTTTAAGGCCTTTAACATTGGAGATTAATTAACAAATTAACATGTATTTGTATAAACAAGGGAGACTTACGTATAAATATAGGAGCCACACGACTCATAGTTATTTATACACTTTTTAATATAATATTATTATAGAAATTTTATAAGCAAAATTCAAAAATACCGCCAAGTACTTAAAATATCGCCAGATATATTGCCAATTTTGATAAGAAATTGCCATAACTCACCACACTGCTTGCAATAGAAAGACAGTGAACTAGTGGAAGAGAGAATGGGAGCAAAGAGGAGAGAGAATGAGTGCAATGGGGAGAGAAAGTGAGAGAAATAGAGAGAGAGAGAGAGTTAGTTAGCGTGTGAGAGAGGAAAAGCGTGATATAATGTATGCTATGTTTTAATCTTTCGGCTTAAAGATTTATAATCATTAAAATTGCTGATATTTTATAACTAAGTAAATTCGCATTATTAATCGATTTACTTTAACAATGTGAACATGTTGGCATCGTAAATTTTTCTATATGCCCCTTTATGTAAATCATCATTTAAAGAAGATTAGTGAAGGTAAAAGTATTAAAAATTAAGTTAAAAGTATTTTTTTCACTATTCATATAATTTTGCCAACTTCCTACAGCTTCTTAGTCTTCTATTCTATTTTAGATTGTAATTTTTTTGTATTTAATTTAATTATAAAAATTCAGAGAGAGAACATTTTAGCATGACCTTTAAGTTGACGTTATGTTTGTCATTCGTAGTTGTATTTGTTGTTGTCACCTGTCACCTTAGTATGTCACTTGATTTCACATAAAGACATGTACTTACAAAGATTTAAACAACAGCAACATAAACATGAGCAAATAATAGCTTAGACAGCGACAACAACTTATAGCAAAGGCAGCAGCAACATTAAAGGCAAATACAAGAGAACAACAACAAAATAAGAAAAGAAAATCATACACATACACACATTATGTCGTGTAAAAAACATTTAAATTTAAATTACATTTTCGTGCTACCTAAAAAGATGTTGCAATAAAATTGAACTAAACAAGTGAATTCCTTGTACAACGATTTCAAAATGATACTCACTCATTTGTTTGTTCACTCACTTGCACAGTCACCCGCTTGTAGATTGTGAAAATAGAAGTTGACGGCGCGCCGGGCAGATTATCTGCAGCACAAAAAAAAAGTTAAGAAGATGAAAATGATGGTGACATTTTTGGTGAATGTTAAGGTATCCGGTGTGCAATTGCAGTCTGCACTTGCGTTGCGCTGGTGGTTGTGTTAGTGGTGGTGACATTGTTGACCGTTTTTGGTTGGCGCTTGTTGACTTGATGTTATTTTAATAGTTTCTGTTATTGTTGCAGTTCTTATTGTATTTCAATGTTTTTCTTTTGGAAGATTTTCGCCATAATTTTTGTATTTGTTTAAAGCCAAAACAGCACACTGCTGATTACAAAGACAGCTGAAAAATAAACCGTGACACCTTTTAGTTAAAAGAAGAAGAAAAAAAAACACACCACAAACGAAGTAAAATTCTTAAACTCAAATAAATGTTGTTGGCCTTAGTTTGGCAGCAACAAAAATAAAAAAAAAATATTCAACAACAATTATTTGTTAAAACGACAAAGTGCTTTAGTGTAATTTCTTGTTGGGGTGCATTTAAATGTGGCATGTGGCAACAAGTGCTTGTTGCATTTCTATATGTTTACTACATTCAAGATTCTGTTTTGTTTTCTTTTTATTTTGTTGTAACAAAACAAAACAATTTACGCACTGACACCAGGTTGTTTTTCGACAATTACATAATTTTTAGTGGATTAGTGCCTGTATTGCTGCATGTTTAAGAAATTTTAAACGTTTGGGGTTATTACCCCTGCATTGCTGAAACAATTTGCAAAATGCATTTTTGTAAGGAAAAAAAAAACATTTTATTTAATTTTAAGAAATTTTAGGACATCTAACATTGTATACATAGATGCAAAGGGTGTTTCTGAAAGGTAATAAAACGAAGATAAATTTTTTAAATTGACTTGAAATTGACTTAACCGAAAGATAATCTTCTGGAATAATAATTTAAATACGACTTCTAGCATATGGCCGCCACGGCTAGCTCAGACATAGTCTTATCTACAGAATTAAGTTTATTGTTTTCTAATGTATATCGCCAACGTTTCATACTTTTCGGCGTATACTAGTGACTTCACATATCCCTGCGTTAAATCGCACGATCCTGGTAGACGGGTCCGAAACTTGAAACTATACGCTTAGCAAATGTTTCTCTGCACAAATTAATTGTGGCACGAGCTATGTAACATGTTGTGCCGCCTTGCTCAATCCACAGCTCTTGAACACTTTGGGTTTTCTATTTATTAACGATAAAGTTAGTAATCATTGCCCTATAGTAGTCACCATTTACAGCAACGTTCTGACCAGCATCGTTTCTTCAGAAGTACGGACCAAGGATTCAACTCCAAACAGTCTGTTTTCTTGGAGGTAACGGTGGCTCAACATATACTAAAGACTTAACATCAGTCCAAATATGACAATTTTGTTAATTAAAGTAATCATATAAACTAAAGCAAGCTTAATCGCCTAAACAAAATTTGCTAAATCAGGATCAACGGCAATCTTGTTTTGGGCTCATTCATTGAATCTAAGCCTTGCTAGGTTATCGTGTGGTTTTAATTCTTGAACGATATTTCCGCAAAATCTTCTATAACGTAGATGGACTGGACACGGGTACGGATAGACTCATTCGAATCTTCATCTACGCTATGTTCTGCAGTAGAAATGATTTCTTCTGTACGTACTGCACGACGTCTCTGTAATTGCGTACTGCCATTTAGAGTAAACATGGATCGAAGACGTTCCAAATTTAATCGAATTATTTGCTTAGATGGACGGCTATATATCCCATAAAATCGACATTGTACGTGATATGCATTTCGAATGGAATCATTATTTTCGAAATTAAATTTGCACAATTTGGAAACGTTGTTCAGACGTCAGTCTATTCATGTTTAAATGCCAAACCAAACTAAACGTAAATCACTTGGCAGCTAACAAAATGTATGCCAGCTAAAAAAGTATTGCCAGCTTAAAATTGTATACCTCAATAAAAAATACCTGATAAAGTATAAAAAGAATAAGTTGTTAGAACTGCTGAAAATTAATTATTAATTTTTTAATCTCCCCACAAGTGGGAAAAATTTTCAAACTGAAATGTAGGGGAAAGTATTTCAACTCTTCAAAAATGTATAACAGTTTTGAAATCTTGATATTTTTAATTTGTGAAAAATAAATTATAGGTTGAACTATTTTAATATTACAAGCAAAGAAATAATTTTAAACCGGCTAGAGTTCATGTGTATTTGAATTTTTAAATTTATTTAAAATTAAATTGTATTTAGTCATTAGTGTGCTATTTTTGTAAAGTAAACAGAAATGACTAGACACCAACAGAACATAATGCAGCAAATTCTGTATCGCTGTATCCAACATCGTCCTTGCTTCTATCTATCTAATGCACATTGCAAACATCGTCTTTTTAACTACGCAACTAAAAAACAAGAATTCGGGATATAATTAAAGCCAATAATTATTCCGTGTGTAAGATGTAGTTCACATTCAATTTTCTTTGCTCTCTTTAAATTCATTTAATTTATCATATTTTTTTTTTCAGTGTGATATTGGAAAAGTAATGAGGGAGGTAATTTTAAATTATTTTAGTTTTGACAACTAATCACAATAAAATTATTCTAGTGTTATAATCAACTGAATTATTTTAATCCGGCTTTTGAAATTTCCAAAAACAAAAAAGTTACAGAAAAAAAATCAGGAATTTTACTGTTCAGGTTTTTTAACAAAACCGAATTTAGATAGGGATAAAATAAAATAAAAAAATAGTTCGGAGAATAAAAATTACAGAATACCCATTTCCATTTTCTTAAATCCCAGTTAGTTAGTAAGTTTTTCAGTCATTTTACTATATGTAAAATACTAACAGCGTGCTAACCAGTCGCCTATATAAAACGATATGAATTTTTATTTAAAAAACTCGTCTTTTACACTTGGTTCAATCCGACGGGCGCTAAATATCGTAGAGAGATATTTCTGAAATATTTCTTTTTTGTCGGATATTCTTTATTTTATACCTTCTTAGCGGAACGTAAATATGTCTATTTTTTTAATCTTACGCCAGTTTTTTTTCCAAAAAGGATAAACAATTATTTTTTTAGGGTATGGATTTTCAGTTCCTTAACCTACCAAAACTTTTTTTTTGACAACAAAATTTGCTCATTTAACTAATTTAACGTTTAAAAATTTAAACTTAAATTTTACAAGCCAAATATCTTTTAAGCTCTCAAGACATGACTTACTTGTTATTAATTTCTTACAAATCGTTATAGGTAGGATCTGTTTCTAAACAGTTTAATCCTTTTTTAATAATTTCATATTTTCTTGATTTAAATGGCTTTAACGATATAGAATTGAAGTAAACAAATTATGCTCTCATTAACCTTGTCATAGCCCAGACTTACACTTCAATACATCGAGTCAATCGTATGGAAACTGAGAAATTATTTAGAAAGTTTTTGAATAATCTTCCACTGAGAAGCAAAAAAAAATTCGCAAATAATTCATTTCTTATTTCTACAGTTATGAAACTGTTTACAAATTTTAAAGTAACTTTGCTTGTAAATAAATACTCTCTGCTAAATAATCTAAAGGATCGATTCAATACACATCTTATAGCTGGACTAGCCATCTACCACAATTTTCTTGCTGTACGTGTGACTTTTTAAAAACCATAGAAATTTTAATTCGTTTAAATTTTTCTTCCCTTAAACTCAGCCCCTATAAAAAACGTCGTAAAGCAAGACTGCCTTAGAGTCAGCAAAAATTTGAAAAGTCTAAAATTGACTAATTTTAGGGGCAGGTGGAATTTGACAAAATGTAAGTAGGCCACTGTATAAAACTGGCACTTGCCATATGGATAACATTATAGTACATGACACACTACATTCTTTAATTGAAAAGAAATTATGGATATTTGGCATTTAATTTCTTATTTTTTGCTATATGTTAGCGAAACTTAATTTTTATGATTTTAGATAGTTTACAAAAATTATGACATTTCCATACAAAGCGAACACAAATAAGTTTAAACAATCTAAATAATGGTTAAATTTATTTACATTGTCAAACAAACGATTTTAACAATTTATCCTTCATAAGCCAAAGACAAGATTAAACTTTCAACAACTCAACGCATTTGGTGGACATATTCAGGCAGCATAATTTGCGACCAAAACTTAAGATATCAATTTCTATAACCAAATGAAAAAAAAAGAACAAAACATTAATTCAAAAAAACAAATATTAAGATATTTTACTACACAACATATTCCTATACATATATACATGTAAGTATATACAAAGCAGATAAATCGTTGGCAATGCTCTTAAACATAGAACTGAAACAAAACTTGACATAAACAAATGTTAATCCATTAAGGCCCTGTCAATAGGAAAATATGTCAAAAACCAATTGATCAAAAGTATATGAGAGAATAAACTGTACAAGCAAGCTCCAGCACATTGTGGTTACCATCCACAGTTTATTAAAATTATTATAAGAAAATCGGCTGCCGTAGCTGAAAACGAAGAATGTTAAAGAAAAAAGATTAAAGATTGTTTTCTTTGGAGACAACTTTATAACGAACAACAGATACAAAAAAAAAAAAGGTTAAGAGACCCTTTAGGAATCATCATCTAGAAATACGTTTATTATTAGAATTTATTACTTTTATTGATTTTTTTTAACCACAATTGCTTTATCTTATATTTGCACTATTTAAATTCTCATTTGCTAAAATAGACATAACTACAGTTTACTTAAAATTTTAGGGTTTTGTATTCATCTGACTTGAGGACTTAGTGAAATGGTTATACTAGTTCATATATCTCTAACAGTTCCAGCAACCAAATTGCATTTGGTTTCGTTGCTAAGTTGATGGTTAGAGGAAGGCAAGAACAGATATATTTGGCGATTAATAAAGATAGCAATTAAAAATGTTTTCGGCGTTGAATTAAAGTTAAAATTTTTTGATTATGTATATAATACCAGGAAATGCTGCATTATATGCTCTCGATATTTAATTTATCCTATTTTTTATTTTTGGAAAATCACTGCAGTGCAGCCGTACTTTTAGATATGCAGAAATATTCAACAATGATATTAAAATTTTTTATAAATGATCTAACAAAAACCCTAAATGACCACATAGAGTGATTTAATAAGAAAAGTGGGTAAAATAAAACGTATCATTTAAAATAAAATCATCATGCAATACAGAGTGAAGTAAATTCCTAATATTGGCTAGAGGTGTGAAGTTGAAAACACTTGTTTAACAGGCGGCTATTTTGTTAGCTATAAAGTGATTTAGTTTGGTTAGATATTTCAACGGTTATAAGCTGACACCTAAAAAACGTTTCCACATTGGGTAATTTGGGCCCAACACTAGATTGCCATTAATCCCGATTTTTATTAATCTTTTTGTTTGAAGGACTAAATCAATAAACAAACTGCTGCTGGAGTGAAAACAGAAAAACTGTCTGTTTAGTATGCTTTATGGGCTGCTGTAATTATTGGGTTGTACTTCTTATAAAATCATGTCAATGGTGATCGCTATAGAGCCATGATTATTGTCTTTTTCGTCCGTTTAGTTAAATATCGTAAGATTTAAATCGCAGCCCAAAATAGCTGACCACTTGCAGGACAACTTTACCGATATATGATCAGAAATGTCCAAAAAAGTCATTTAATTTGGACATCCGTATTAGACTACGTCCGAGCCAGCTGTGGCGCTAATATGCTGCAAGTCATATTAAAATTATTATGTCAGAAAGTTATTTTTCAAATAAAATAAATTTTATGTCAATTTAGAAAATTCATCTTTGCTTTTTCTATTTCAAAATTCTGTAACTCTATAAAAACACCCTTTAACTGATGATTCGGAGAAATTATATTATCTTTTATGTAGAATAAGAAGCCATTATTCAAATCCTTTGGGTATCGTTCTTTAAAATAGCTGATTGAAATCAGTTTTTTTACAAATTTTGTAAAGATTCTCAAATTTTAGAAAACTTAAGTAAATGATTACAAACTGTTGGGTGTGGTTATAAAAAATAACAGACTTCGATGTTTCTTTTAGTACGTTCTATTGTTAAGGAGTTTTCTTTAAAATCTTTTTAAAAAGGTTTCTTGCGAATCAACTTTTTTTGAGTTTAAAGCAGAAATAATATTAAAATAAAATATTGAAACTTCAATATTAATTAAAAGAATGAAACAATTGAAAAAATATTTTTAATATTGCCATTTTCCGTCCTAACTGGCTGGTTCGTATTCGATGGCGAGCGCTTTCGATGCGAATGCATCATTCTCAAGCCGCGGTTTAGTTTGTACTGGTGAGTCAGTGTTGGCATTCAGGCAGTTCCGTTGTCAATTTCGTATCTATTCAGGTAAGCAGAATGCCAGCCACCTGCCATTTTTATGCAAAGTAAATTTATCGATTTATTATCTAGGTAGGTGTGTCCGTCTAAGGGTGCTTTCCGTTTGCCCGTTTGCATGAGTAGTTTTCATGATGTGAAAATTGTGTGTGAGGTCGTGTTTACCTGTTCGTTTATAATGTCATTGCTGAAAGTTTTAGTTTTGTAGATTTCCAAGTTTTCAAGAATGTCTAGTCTTCGTCCTTTTTTGCTAGGATGTAATAATGTCATACATTCATCTATTTCCCTTGGTGTGTGTCCGTGAGTGTCAAGGTGTAATGCAAAGTTTGAATCTTCTCTTTTCCGTTTGTATGAGCGTATGTGTTCTGTAAACCTTGTTTTTAGTGTTCGTCCAGTTTGCCCTATATAGGTTCGTTTGCAGGTACAGGTAAGTCTGTATACCCCGCTGGAATTAAATTTTTTTTAGTTAATTTTAGCTATTCTTTGCTTTCTTTACGAAAAGAAAAAACTATATGAAACGAGTAAAGTTTTAAAACCGAAACTCCACTATATCCACCTTTGTCAAAAATTTATATTGATATCGATGATATTCCCCACCAAAGCACATCAAGCTTATCAACGATGATGCTACTCGTGTTGTTACATAAGGGACTTAATCAAAATAGATTAACGTGAGGAAGCTGCAATAATCCTTTCTTTCTCCAAGCTATTTCGTTACTCCTTTGGAAACTTACCATTTCTTATTTCTTTTATATAGATATCATCAGCCTTTTTTGTTTGACATCGTTTTCTGTCATGGGAATGCTATTGAAGGTTGAGGCCATTTACATGTTTCATGTCGAAAATCCTCATGCCCATAAAAAATGTATGAATCAAACCTAATTTGCGTGGTGTTTACACATAACAATTGTAAAATCCGTGTTTTTCCAATTAAGTCTATTTAGCAATTTTGTTTTGTTTTATCTAACATTTTATTTAGACATTCCAGCGTTAAAGCAAAGCGCAACACAAGGTTGTGGTGACTTAGGTTGGTCTGTAACCGCTTTAAGTTGCTTTACTACATAGATATTCTTTAACGGATTTTCAAATAATAAAATAGCCATTAAAGAATGTTTAACCATATCTTCAAATAAATTATAGTTTTACCGTGTTTTCCTACAGGGTCTTTAAAAACTTTCCAATTATTTGCAATGTTCAAGCTTATGGAGATACACATGAGTTAACTTATAACATATTAATTAAGTTAAGGCTTAAATTGTATAGAAAACCTGTAGAAGATCTTTTAATCAACAACGATTAATCGCAAGTAATTTCAACTTGCCCATGGTTGAATTAAGTAAATTACAAATATTTTGCTGGCTTAAATCTTGAGACTCGTGCTATATTTAACAGCTAAATAACATGCGTTGGTAAAAAATGTCACAACTGAATTTAATTAAACGAATATTTCAAAAAAAATGCTTTAGCAACTTAAAATATTGTGTTTAAGACTTTAATCCTCGATCACTCTACGCTAAGCTGCTTTAAGCTGTTTCAATTTTTTCTGGTTTTTCCTTCAAGCTAAAGTTTCAAGTTACATGATGCTTTAACTAGTTTTAATGTAGAACCACTCATACTCCTGATTGTTTTCATGTATAATCCGCAACTGATTCATGCACCATTAAACAAATCACTTGTGTTTAATCAAAACATTCAATAGAAAGGTTTATGTGTGTGAGAATGTATGCATGTATGTATGTAAGTATGTTTATGACAGAGCTTTCATGCTGTTAACTGGAATTATAATATGGCCTAAAAGCCTTTAACATGAACCCACTCGCAGCATAGCACTACTACACGCAATCAGTCATTTAAACCACGCACCACTAAACTAAATGCAAAACAATTCATTTGTACGCTTCGGTTTTTACTGCTCACACTCTTGCCTGCTGTTTGCTGGCATGCTTGTGTTATTTTGATTACAGAAGAGCAAAAATAAATCTGGCAATAAACATAACAACAAAACAACATTAAAACGCATTCGGCAAGTTATGTCACTGGCACACAGAAAAAGATATTTAGGAGCAAAGAGGCACAATAAAAATCAAGAGCGTACTACAAGGTAGGATTTAAAAGAAACGTCCTGGTATGTGTATTATATTTTTGATACCCTAAAATTCCTAATCGGACATACTTAATGCCCTTTCATGTCAAGGTAAATGGGTACATGTGGGTTATTGCGATAGCTATTGATTTTATTGATTTAAATATTAGTGTGAGGTAAGAATCTTCTGATTTCGAGGAAGAAATTAAAAAATAAAATAAAAAAGTGATAGAAGCAGTTCTCTCGGCATATGATCCAGTTCAAGTTAAAATGAGGAACAAACAATAATTAATAAATATTTTTAAATTGTTTGACCCACAAACAGAAATGGTAACATAGAATTGATTAAAATTATATTATTTTCAAGCAGATTTATTATCAAGAAGATTTTACAGATTTTTGATTTAGCGACGTTTCCCGAATAAAATGTGCAAATACTTCTTTTTAAACATGAAATTCAATTGGTTTTATATTTCATTTCTAATAAAAACGTCTCAAAGGCAAAATTAGTTTGATTATAAGTTTTTATTATTAATACATAGGGCAGAGTTTCGAGTTATAGCATACGGGTCAGAACTTTTCACATGCTGACTGCTGACTGGATAAAGCATTATTTCCAAACAATTTACCTTTTGCTGCCATGGAACTTTTCTATTAAGGAACAGGCTGTTTCGTCAAATAATTTTTCTGGTATTGCCTGAGTTTAAATCGCATTTAGAGATATCTTACACTTTTTTAAAATATGTTAATAATTTTCCATTTTTCTTTGTAAATAAGAAATAATGGTTTGGTTGAGCACTCATATCTCTGAACAATATTGATGCGTCCTCTACATGGTACAACTTTCTACTTGTTTTTAATTCGAGTTATACATTTTATATAAAATCGGAGGCAGAAAAAAGAATTGCGGCTAACCAGCCGATATACTGATAGTTTCGGCGTATATGGAACCAATAAAAACTTTAAATAAGAACTTAGAAAATATCAAATAATTTAATAAGAAAACTGGATAAAATAAAACGTAAATGAAAGGTAAATTCTTTATATTGGTTGTTTGTTACAGAGTTATAAAACTTTAAGTTGGAAACACTTGTTCAACTGGCTAATATTTTCCCAGCTATAAAGTGACTCCTGAAAATTGATTGGGCAGATCGAACCCAAAACATGATTGTCATTACTCCCAATTTTTATTGATGAATTTTGTTTAGCAATGTTTTTATTTAAATGGCTGCATAAATAAACAAAAACTCTTGCTGGAGTGATGATAATCCTCAAATAAATGTTGACTGCCACATTCAGAAAAACTAAGTGTTTGGTGTTATTTATGGGCTGCTGTAATCATTGGTCCGTACTTCTTTAAAAACGATGGTGATCAATTAATGGTAACCGCTGTAAAGCCATGATTACTAACTTTTTCGTTCATCAGTTGAACAAGCTTGACGTCCAGGAACTGTGGTTTTAACCAGTTGGTGCAACATTACATTACTCAAATCGTGCCACAATTTATTTATTGAGGGAAAGGTTCGACAATCGCATAGCTAAAGTTCGTTATTTTTAATGCCTCTAGACTATTTTCCCTGGAGTTATGTGAGGTCGCTAATCTACGCCCATAAGCTAGAAACGGTTGATCATTCGCAAGACAACATTGCCGATATACGGCCACAAATGTTAGAAAAAGTCATTAAATTTGGACATGCACATTAAACTAAGCCCGAATCAGCCGTGGCGGTATTATGCTAGAAGTCATGCGTGATTACGTCGGTACCTAGCGTGTGTATGCCATAACCCGACAGTGGTCAAACTACTGGAGTGCAGTATAATTTAAATATTTATAAAAATTAAATAAAATTGATTTCTATTTTCAGTTTTTATTCGACCTTTTTTTTATTTTTATTAAATATTAATCTTAATCTTTTAAACGGTTGTATGTTTTGTCAAATGTTTTTCAAATTGCTATAATTTTTCTTTTTTAAAAATATAAAAAATAATTTCCAGAAGAAGCTTTCCACAGGAAAGCGAAATATCGAGAAAAAAATAAATCGTTGCAATTTAAAGGACCGTTTAAAAGATTAAGATTAATATTTAATAAAATTGATTTCTTTTATTTTCCAATTTTTTATTGTTTATTTACTTTGCTCAGCTTGGAGCAGTTAAATGTTATAAAAGCTCAGCTGGGTGCTTGGAGAAAATAAGAATGAATTCTTGTTTCACATATCAGTCGCTTATATACCGACTATGAGAAGGTTGTAACTAATCTGGAGTTAGTGAGAGTAAAACAAACTCATACTTAAACGCTATTATTAACTATGTTTACTATATAATTAGTATTGCTTTAACCAGGCAATCATAAATTTAGATAGTATCCCAAAATTTGTGATTGAGTGGTTCTCCGATATATTAAAATAATTTTGTAAAAATACTATTACTACTAATACTTTGAAGTGGTATTAGCATTATAATTTGGGCGAAAAGTGGAATGTGATCTAACTGTTATTGCATTTATTTTGGGATTGTTTTCCAACAAAATAAATGTGGCACTTGAAACGCACCGATAAGTACAACAACAATACAAGCAAAGTCTATATGTGGTATATTAGTTGAACGCCGTTTAATCGAAGTATGCATAATAACAGCAAACATGTATGCACTGCTAGTGCACTGCACTTGAGAAATTTGACTTGTGTAAAATCTTTTGTTGAAGAGCGCATGTGTGAATATTTATAATTTGTATTAGGATGGTTCCGCTGCAGGAGTGATATGATGCGTGCACCCACGCGCTAGGAAGCTGAAGACATAATTCTGGCGACAGGTCATTCCTAGTTGCAATTTTGGAAGTTTAAGAGCAGAGCCGCCAGTCCCCACTCCTTGGTGAAGAGTTGGAGACTATTCAACTCCTGGTCCAGAACACATGAGAAGCATGTTTTAAGTAGAGGTAAGATGATCCTGGCCCCTTAAACAAATTCATGAGGTTCGCGAAACTACAACAACCACGATGCTTCCGAAGGGCCACCCCGAGAACAGCTAATTGGCTAAAAAGCCAAAACCGTGAACTTTGGGGTTTACTGATTCCTGTGGAAATAACGTTTATATTCCACTTGGCTCCTTGCTAGCCTTTAGTGGACTGGGATCCCTTTTACCCCCGGTGATACATGTCATGACGGCAAGATTTCGTCAAGTCATATAAATGTGCCCCCAGGAGGGGTTTAAAGTCATATTTAAATTATTATGCCAGAGAATTATGTTTTATTAAATCTTGTCATTAAATTTGGACATCCAGATTAGACTACTTCCAAGCCAGCCATGGCAGTGTTAAGCCATAAATGGTATTCCTATTATTATTCGAAAAAAATAAGTTTTATATCAATGCAAAAAAATCTTTTTTTTTATTTCAAAGTTCTGTACTTCTATAAAACATCCTTTAATTGGTGATTTGGAGAAGTTTGATTATCTTTTGTAGATTAAGAGTTCATCGTTTATTATTTTTATTTTAGAAGATAATAGCCTAGTTTGGCGATAGCAAAATGGGCTATCTGCAGGTTTATTGGGTTTTCTAATTGGTATCACTATTGGTTATTTGAAATCAAGCTGCAAGTAATATGTAGTTAAACGAATTATAAATATCTTTTGAAACTTTAGAGAACTTTTTAGGAAGACATTCTTAATTGCAGTAACACCTGGGTATGTAATTAATTACATCAATTAAGTAATTAATTAATTGCAGCAGCATTAAATGATAAATAAAATTATCTGTTTTTTAGCATTATCACTCCTTTTACTTACCAGCCTTTAAAAAAATTCGGAATAATATTATTGTCATTAGTAAAAAAATTATAATTGAAAAAAATTTTAGCATTAAATGGTAGTTAACATATTTGTCATTGTAATTATTTTAAATAATAAAATAAAAAATATAAATTTGAACTGTAACTTTACAAAAATATTACCTATAGATGTATCAATTTCAGGCGCCCTTTATTTTAAGACAAAAAAAAATCCAGCTCCTATATTTTTTTTTCAAAAATATTATAAAAGTTGAATTTGCTGCAAGGTGTAAATTTTCTATGCCTTTTTCATACCTTTATTGTTATGTTTTCTTAAATTGTGGCACGATTTATTTTAACTACTGCTCATTAATCGCAATCGACAATACGCCGCTCATACAGTGCCACAGAATTTTTTGTTTTTATATTACAAAAAAAAAAAAACAAACAAAAAAATTAATATGAATTCTTTTCTAAAAACATGATGCTTTTGCCTTTGCAGCTTCAAAAGGCATAAATGGAGTAGAAAAAAGTGCGAAGCTCTTGTTGGTGAAGTTAACTGGCAAAATCGTTCACTCACTGTTTAGTATTTAGTTGCGGCATAAAATGGTTTTAATGGCTTAATTTTATTTACGCAGCTTAAGATTCATACGCCCAACTTGGCTTTGATTAAGTTTTTCATAGCTGCTCTTGTTCACTTTTTGTTATATTGACAAAAGCGGTTTAAGATTTTTGCATCGCAACAAGCGTTGCTTGCAATAAGTTGTTGTTCAATAGGTTTTTCCTTTCTTTTCTTATAAAATGTTTATAATTCATGGCTTTAAGTGGTTACGCCTTTTGTCATTTGTTTTCCTTTTCACATTAAACATTTATTTTTCTAGGATTTTGTTTAAACACTTTTTTCAAGAAACGTTTTTTGTAACAAGATTGTTTAAGATTTAATTATTATTAATAACAATAATTGGAATTCATTAAAAGAAAAGAAAGGCTAGATTATTTAAAATTATTTTCATATGCATAGTTTTATTTGTCCATAATATAATTTCTAGAGGTAACAAAATCAGCTGGCTTAAACAACTTTTTCTTGAGTGGATTAAAGTTCTTTTTTAAATGCTTGTATTTATATAAAATATTATAAATTCTCTATTGTGTCAAGTTTATCTGTGTTAAATGACTTAACATTTCGGGGCTACTAAGGGTTCCCGACTATTCGTTGTTTTTCAAAAATCGCTTTTGGAAGAGTTCAAATATTCGAAATGTCGTTATTAAACTCAGAAAAGCCTGTTCAACCTACTTTTGACAAACAAAAAATAATATAGTAAATATTAAACTCCATGTAGTCTGAAGAAGTAATCCCTAAAAAATAAATACGACGGTGCCATGAGAAAGGCAGTTTGAAAATACAAGTTTCCCCTAGCCATTAGAACCAAATCGCAGGGAGTGAAGATTGCCAGTAGCAATAATCTAGTAAAGGTTAGATAGTCTCTAAAGTCTTTAATATCTAAGTAAGAAGAAAGAACATTGTCCAAATATCAGTGGGCTTTAACTTATCCATTTTTATGGTCTAATTGGGAACGGCCATAACCACAAACAGCCGGTGCAATTTTTCGCTGTCTGCCAATTAAGCTTTGAAAGATATGTAGAAATCACTCGTCCTTAATAAGTGTTAGCGTAGACAAGCTGGCTACCTACCACCAGAAAAATGTATGTGATTGTGGCGAAAAAATTTCAGTTGCTCTGTGACGCAATCAAAAAGTTCTTGTTATGAGATGATTTTTAGTAAAAGTATTATATTTTGCTGAGATATCGTTTTCTTGGTAAATACTGATTATTATTTGACAAAGTATACAACAGTTTAAGATATGCTTGCACTGATTTTTGGCATAGTTTGTTTTTTGGTTTTAATTGTTAAATAAAATTCGCCCTCTCTACTGTCCACCCACAATCGGCTCTTCTTTACAGAAGAAACGATTATATAGTTGAGCTGCAAATTTTTGGTTTCATTAATAGTAGAGCATTTAAGAAAAACAATTGATGTTTATAATTTTATATTAAATTGTGACCAATTTTACAATATCCGCTTGTGTTTTATTACAAAATCAATTAAATTTGGTCAATGTTCGAAAAATGTTAATTTAATTTGGAAAACAACCCTTGTGTGGAAGAAAAACCCAGTTGAAGAACCTTTTAAAGTTCGAACGGAAAACTCTCATAGCTATTCTAGTGTCACTTGTCTTTGCCGATATTGAAACAAGAAATAACGTTCTTATAAAAGAATCTCCAACTATTGTTAGATGAGCCCCGAAGAGTATTATGTTGGAGATCCTAGACAAAATTGGTTCGACAGTTATATAGAAGAAAAAAGTTATTGAACTTGCTAGGCAAGATCATAGGATGTTTGTCTGCAGGAATAATTTGTGAGAAGCTGTGAGATAGGAAGGAGAAAAAGTTTTTAAAATAAAAACTATCAAAGTACAACTGGTCAAGGCATTTACAGCAGTCATTTAAAGCTTCGTCGCCTGATGCAATTGAAAAACAAGGCTGAGCCTTGAAGATTTATAGATGATATTAGAATATTCAAGAAAACCTACGCTTAACAGCAAGACGACGGGTCTTGCAAACAAAAGATGCAGGACAGTTTCGTATCACTAAGAGGAAAGTTCGACAATTATTAATGAAAAGTGATATCTTACAAATGTCCAACACGACCACACTAACAGCTGTGGATTCTTTTATCAAAGCTTTGAATCACTTTTTGACAAAATAGTGGTTCTATTGCGTTAATCAAATCACATCACGGATTTTGAGTTTTAAGGCTACGTATAGACTCTGTCCTTACGTTAGCTCCATAAAAAATAATCCAATAATGTTAAATTATACGATCTGGATGGCCGCTTAATTGCTGAGTGTCGTGAAATTATGCGATCGGGAAATTTGCTTTGCTATAAATTGACCGTTTCATTGACTATGTGATATGTGGCATCGTTCTGTTGAAACAACATGTAAGTGATATCGATGTCGTCAATTATACACCAAAATTGAACTGTTAGCATCTCGCGATAGCATGATTCAATGATCGCACCGCATTTCCAGCCATATGTTCGAAAAAAAAAAACAACCCACACACACACCTCCAGACCACATAGCCCACCATATAGTGACACGTTGAGTATGCAACGGCTTCTCAATTATCGCTGTAAGATTTTCAGAAGCGGAAATTTTGCTTGTTGCAGGGTATGCCAACAAATGCAAATGGGCTTCGAAAAACCAGCCGGTTGGTCAAATTTACGGTTATGTAAATGGTCGAAAGGCTTCAATTCCTGTACCACTTAAACCTTGTAAGGCTTCGAAATCAAATCCTTACGCAAAATTCGCCATGTGGTCGTTTTGGATAACCCCAATTGTTGAGAACGTCAAGGAATTGACAAATTTGGATCTGATGCAACACTGTGGCTCACGGCTGCGTTGTTTTTTAGTTGAACGACCCGGTCGAATACGCGTTTGTATTTGCACATTTCGTATCGAGTTAAATTTGGCGACCAAATTGTTAATATCGGTCTCAGAAGGACGATGATGTTGTTCGATAATATCACGAATTCTACGAAATGTAACTTTAACAGAACCACCATTTTTATAGTGGATTTTAATTATTTTAATGCAAGTTTTATGCCAAATTTAATTCATTGTAACAATTGCCATTGCAAAACTATCATGTTGTCGGTCTTGCCACATTAAAAAGCAAACTTCCTGTTGAAAAATCCGATATAATAGAAACAAAGGTGATTTTCGAAGCCACTTAAAAGATAAAACGTTAACAAGAAAAAATATTGGACAAAAAAATGATTCAAGTTGTGAGTCTGCATAGGAACACTGAAATCGGCAGATTGGTAACTGAACATAATTTTATTTTTCGTACTTATTATTACAAAGGCCAAACTCTCTATGTTTAGTGGCGCCTGTAAAAGCTCATCTTCAGTAAAGATTTTAAGCCCCCGACTACTGTGGATAATGAATGCTAAAAATCAGGTGACAGAGGGACACACATTGTAGTAATAAAAACCTTAAATTTTGACCCTTGGATACCCTTTTAAAGTATTAAAATGTTTTTAAAACTTACACCAGTTTTTTTTGTTGTTGTTGTTTTAACAAATCAATACTTTCTTAAACGTCAAGTTTTTTACTCTGATTGTCATTTTCAAATGAAATACAAAGACTCCACCAGCTCCGCCGTTTACCTTTCATGCTGTATCTTGCCACTTTTCATGTTAGCATTTAGCACCTGTTTTGTTGTAGCAATGAAGTTTTCTTGTAACAACAATCACCTCATGTTGCATACAATGAAATTCGTGCCTTAAATAGTTTTTGGCAGGAGCAAATAACATTTATTCTGTGCTAATGTCCATGTTTCAATTCGTATTAAAAAAAAAAACTAACAAAGACCTCCTAAGGGAATCTCTTGCACTAATTGCAGCATGCTTCTTAGTTGGTAGCAGTTTTTACTGCTGTTGTCTTTGTAGTAGTTGGCGACATCCTCAAATGTTTGTCAAGCTTAAAAAGCAGGTTAAAAAAGTGTTAAGTGTCAAACAACATGATGAAACATGTTTTGTTTTCTTCAATTTCTTTTTCTTTCTTCGTTTCATTTATTTTTGGTGTTTAATTTAAAAACTAAAAAAAAAAAGAAAAGTCTACTTCAATGTAATTTAATTCTACAATGTATTTAAGGAAATAGAAACACAAAGTCTTCTTTATTTACATTATCTAATTTTCATTTGCCTAATGAACATTTATGTCCACCGATTGTGTGCTATTGTATTTTTGTAGGATTACGAATATTTTTATTGCCTTTTTCTTGCATGCTAAAATGAAAGACGCCTTTTTATTCTGCACCAAAATAACGAACAAAACAAATTGGAATAAGAGGTCATCGCGTAATGTTAGAAGGTAAATTTCATGAAAACACTTGTCTTTTAAATCTCACATGTCTTTGCAGTTTGTCATTTCGACCGGTTTATGAGCTCACATTTAAAAGTTTAAAACATGGAGTGAAAACTTTATTTTCCTTCATTCTTAGAAATGAATGAAATTTCTGTTTTTAAAAAAAAATAATTTTTTGTTGTTAAATAGTATACAATTGCTTTCCCGATTACCCTTAACTATAACTTTCATACTACAATATCCTTGATAAAAGAAGAAAACGGCAAATTCATAAAAAAACTGTAACTAGTAGTAACTCAATTAGAATATTTCCAAAAAGTTATTTGATTTTTGCGAAAAATTTGTTGAAACTCAGAACAATATAATCTTCTTTGCAGAACTTCAAAAACAGTGTTGCCAATTTGATGACATTCTGTTCTGGAGTGCTGTATTAATGCCTAAATCCAAACGGATTATCAGAAAAGAGTTTTTCAAAAATGTTTAAGAATGGCGTAACTGAACTATCAGGTTTATTCGGTTTTAATATTGTTATTATTTTGGCATATTTCCATTGCGATGAAACACAATTTAACCTCAGAATGGAGGTGTATAAAGTGAGAAAAACAATACCTCTTATGGGAAAAGTTTTAAGAACAATGGAGTCTATATTTGCGTATCCAGGGGTTTTTGTATTTTTTAGTTTCAGAATTGTTTTTGCCACTTCAACACTTTGACAGGGAACACCTAAAAGTTTTAAACATCAGGCCTAATAAAATAATCATTCAATGGGTTGAATACTGATTTCAATTGAAGTTGTATAAAAGCATAAACTGCACCGATCTTAATTAATATTTTTAATAGGGATATTTGTTTTAACTGGCCTTTTTAAGAATTCGGTATTTTATAAATCAAATCAATTTTGCTTGCAAGTTTAGCAAAGGAAACTTAAACGCAAGTATTTTAATATTTAATATAATATCAAATATAAATAAAATATAAATAACTCTTGTTTCTATGACACGCTTCCCAAGATATTATTTTTGAGATGAATTTATGCAATCAAAACTATATAGTCACTTTGCAAAAAATAAAGTATTCCTATAAAAAATCGTACTCGCAATTTAATAAGAAATAACTTTTTTTATTATTATAATTTTTATTATAAATTAATTTCGTGAAAAAAATATTTTTATATTTTTTTGATTAATAAAATTTTAATGTAAAATCAAAATCAAACCTGCAAAATAAGGTTCTTCAAAGCAAAACATTTTTAAAACCAGTATAGACTTACGCACTCAATTTTAGAGTACAGCCAAAAATTGAAATATTGAGTCACTGCAAACATACCAATCACAAAACCTAAGGTGAACTATTTAGCTAGTTATTGCTCTGCTAGGTGACACAGAATAAACCAACAGACTTAAGAGGCAGAACATCATGTGTTTGCCATTTAGAAACTAAAAATTTAACATGATCTCTTTGATTATAATTTTTGTGTATTAATTTTGGCATATGCTGCTCCCAAAGGAGTGAAACATGATTTGAAATATTTTTCTTCATTGGTCAGATTGGATAGTTAAAAAAAAAAGTTTATTAAAACTAAAAAGCATCAAATATTATTTTATAAATATTTATAATTCTAGTTAGTCTTTCACTAATCATTAAAAATGAAAGACAATAAACAAAACTATTTGCTTCATTTTAATTTTTCAAATATTTCGCTTAAGATCGTTTACCATTATCAAGGATATACGTACAAAATAATAAGGATTCATTTTTTATTACATCAAGTATATGCATTGAAATGCTGAAAGGAATTTGAGTTTGAATTTGTTAACAAACTGTTACCATGAATATTTGTCATCTAATAATTCTGTTCGATATAATTCAGCGCAATTGTCGGTGTCTGCCTTTTAATTTAAATTTTTTGCCGTAGGTATATTAATTATGTGTAACATTTCCAATCTAAACTTCTTTTAAAAATTCTGTTTTTCCCGTAATATTCTCACTCTCTCAAAACCAGTCTTTTGACCAGCTAATCCTTGTGAGATGAGATCCTAGTCCTTAATTTTGGTTTTTGTTGTAGCAATGCATGTCTTTAAATATATTTATGTTGATTACATCTCCATTGCAATTAATTTTATTTATAAGATAATTTATAAGATTTATCTTCCGTTTTTAATTAATCATTTGTTCAATATATTGTTGATCTTCTTAGCCAATTTATGCTTTTTGTTGTCATAAGTGTACGTATTTCTCATTATTTCAGATAATCCAGGTATATATGTTTTCACTTTATATGCCATCTGATAACTATCATTGTATTGTTTTTTGATCTTACATAGCAACGCCATTATAGTTTTGCGTGGATAGTAATTTGTCGTCAGCATACGTATGATTCTATGTATTAAAACTTTTAATAAAGTTGGTTGTCGTGTTAATAATTGTTCGCCTTGGATGCTTAAAGTAAAAACTCATTAGTCGTCCTGCAGCGGTATATTTTTGATACCAATCTTTTTATTATTGCATTAAGTTAAGGCAGATTGTTGTCCTTACCCAACCATTTTGTGAATTGAATCTGCTTATTGTATGAGTTAAGCCTTGAGAACGCGTCGTCAATAGCATATGTTTTAACAATTGAAAAAATATCATCCAAATATTCTGTCACTATTTTCGTTTTTGTGGTAAAATTCCCTATAATCTGATCTAGGAGTTCCATTATGGTAACTGCCATAACTGACGAAGCGGGAAAACCCACTGGCATTCCATTTTTGTGTTTATATTGTAACGACACGTTTTCCTGGTAGCTGAGGTATGCTCAGCGACGTCCAGGGTCGTGCTGTGTCGATTTAAAACAAAAAAGACGAAGCCTTGTTCAAAATCTGGTTCTTTATTTAGAAAAGGGGTTTCCCTATTCCTAGTTCGCAACTTGACTGCAGCTCGGGCTTGAATCTTGTGCACTGGTGTGTATGTAGGCGGCTTCGGTAAATATCTTCTACTTCATGCGGTCTGTATATGGCGAACGTCACTGTATAGGTCGACTGCGGGCACAAACTCGGCTGGGTATTACCACGGCTCTGTTTGTGATCGTTCCGTCGAAATCGGTCTGTACGCCGCAAGCGCCAGGCACTGTAGGCTGGGTAGTACCACGGTGCCACCGTTCACTGCCTTGTCACTGTCGGTGGCGACTGCGGACACAAACTCAGTTGAGTATAGCCATGGCTCTGTTTGTGATCGCGGTTTGTCCTGTCTCAGAATATAAAATTTGCTGGTTATTACCACGGCTCTATCTATACTCTGACTACCAGTAGAAAAAATAATAAAAAATAGAAGAAGATATTTACCTTTGCTCCTGTTGCCGGTTGCACACCAATTCATTGGTTCTGATTGATGTCTGCGCTTTTATACTCTTTTTTCCCCACACACAAATGCACAAACCCACCTACCTCATTTCGGCAGTAGGTACACCACAGCCGACGGCTGTTTTCACCACCGAGCTGCAGCCAGTTTTACAATATGGATGTTACTAATTAAAATACTCATATGCCTTTGTGGCTAATTACAATAATAACTAGAACTAAATCTTACGTCAACATAAATGCCTATTTCAGATTTCTTAATAGCTAAATTTATAAGTAAATATGTGCATTCATATTTTTAGTACATGACTCTATAAGTAAATATATGCGTATATAAATACATTGTAGAAAATATAGAGATTTAGACATAAATTCATTATTCTAGTAAATAACTGTAAATTAGATATGTGCGTATATAAATAGCTGCATTGGAGATAAATATAGAAATTTAAACAAAATTCATTATCTTAGTAAATACATTTAAAATAAAAGATAGGGATTGACCCGTGACTGTTGTCAGACAGTTCTCTGTGTGACCAAAAACGGGGTTGGACTTTTGGTCGTTACAATATATATATATATGTCCCTCATATTTAAAATATTTGGTCTCTTTAATACAAGAGCTTGTAATGTCGTTTATCAAACGAGTGGGCAGCGAGTGCACTTTTTATACTCTATTGGTTTACCTACAGCCTTTAAATCGGATTTGTGAGATGAGATCCTAGTCTAATTTAATTTCTGTTGTTTTAATATATGTCTTATTTTTCATGTTTAATTTGCCCTTTGTTTTGAAAAATAATTTCTTAAACAAATTATAGTTCTTAATAGCCAATTCAAAGTTTTTGTTGTTTGCCATTCTTTCAAATATTCCAGATACATATATAATTACTTTACCTGCCTTCTGGGGTTTCGACTGTATTGTTTTTCGACCCTACATATCTGTTTAACCCCATTATAGTTTTGCGAATAGAGCCATTTGGCTTCAGTGTATATATGATAATTTTTGCTGTCAAATTTTCCATCACTGATATCTATTACTATTTTAATAGAGTTAGTTGCCGTGTTAACAATTGTTTGCTCTGGATGATTAGAGGTAAAATTCATGATTCTATCTGCACCGGTAGGTTTTTAATACCAATCCAGCTTAATTGACTCTCCACATCTTATTACTACTCTTTTGTGAATTGAATTTGCTTGCTTTAGGAGTTTAGCTTTGGTAACGTGTCATCAATAACATATGTTGTAACAATGGGGAAAATATCATCCAGGTATTTTGTCACTATTTTCCATTTTGTGGTCAAATTCCCTATAGTTTGGTCTAGAACTTCTGCCTTGATATCTGCTATAACTAGTGAAGTGGCTGAACTCATCGGCATTCCATTTTTCCCTTCATACATATGCCTGTTCATATATATTTAAAATATCTCGTCTCTTTTATAGAAAAGCTTGTAATGTCCATAAGAAACGATGAGGCATATAGGTATATTTTTGTAGGTTATCCCATTTATCTAATTCTTTGAAAAAAAATTATTTTTAATGCAGTAAATGATTTTTGCTTTGATAAAAAATAACCAAATTTTAACATGGTGCAGGTTTTATGTCGTAAAATCGCATGATAATAAAATTACAAATTAAACGAAATTTGTAACTTTTACTGTATTATATAATATTTTTCCTAGAATAGAATTTTACCTCTTAGAAGTGATAGTTGTCTCAGGATTTTTAAATAGTATTTATGCTCTCCAGACTAAAGAATCATGTAATATGCTTGAAGTATTGTAGGGCACTAAATAAAAGATTTTTTAGAATACGATATGATATTTAAACAGCACAAAAAAATGTCTCATCATTCATAAAAAATAATTTCACCTATTCACATCTTTGCAAAAAAAAACTCAATGTTTGTTTATTTTCCAAGCTCAAATCAACAAACAAATGGCGACATAAAATTCTATAAACTTCACATACAGTCTTTCGATAAAGATTTGTGCAGCGTAAAAAAAAACAGGAAGAAATAAATAAAATAGAAACTCATGAATAAATTTTTAACTTCTACTTTAAAACAAATCATTTTAATGGCGTTGAAAGCAAAACCAACTAGAAAAGAAAAGAAAATGAAATGAAATTTAATAAAAATAAAAGAAAATACACCCAAAAATGATATAACAACAAGGAAGCTGGGCCAACAGCAAAAATATATTCATGCTTGTTTCCTGATAAAGGATATTGAATTTTTAATCAACATTTTAGGTTGAATTAAATGAAGCTCTTTTCTTTTGGTTTAAATATTTAATAATTATATTACATTAGATTGTATAATATACAGAGGCTGAGCATTTGTTGTTATTTAGAAGAAATACATTTGCATTTTTTTTAATAGTTTTTCTTTTACGTATACCCATAAACATAAAAGAATAAAAACGAATACTTTCCGAAAAATATTTTTTATTTTAATCTAGAGGGCTCTTTAAAAACCATAATTCGAATCAGGTTTTTCGAACGGCGTTAATAGTAAAAAAAGAAAAAAGCGTGGAGAAAAAAAGAGTGTTTCCAGATGAAGGAGCCTGAAATAGAACCTGAATTAAACATTTTATCCTCCACTTCTTTTTACATATGAAGAAATTCTAGTCACTTTAGTTGCTGTCCATTCAGATAGTTTTAAAAAAGAGTAATAACCCATGAATAGAACGTATTTAAAATAGTATTTAACTTTAAGTGCCAGTCGTTAAAACTTTATGTCTGAAATTTTAACTTAATTTAGTTGATATAGTTTGTAGCCGCCATATGGAAAGCAGATTATTTATTATACTCTATGTATTGTTCTCACAGAACTCAGTAATTATTCAACTAATTTTGATGCTTACAATTTAGTTCCATGTGCTCCTATACAACATATATGACTCTTAAATGTCTTTTAAATCATTAAGGAAAATCATTGAAGTTTTAACAAAGTCAGTATTACTATAGCTCACAATAACAGAAATGTATAAAAAAAAGTAACTAAAATATCAAAGGGCGTCACCAAAGGAGACATAATTATACTTATTTATTAAACCGTTGAATTAAAAAAAATTTAGTAAAATGTATACCGTATGCTTTAACTATTTTAATAAAATTAAAAATTAAAGAGTCTTTCAACAGGTGGTGCAATTTTATGAATACCGATTGTTTCTACAATCCGAGCAAAAATAATTAAAATTTTGGCAGTGTCTCTTACAATATTTATTTCATATTCAATGATCATCTATCCTCTCCTCTGTTTAGGAGTCGTTGTTATTTTCTAAAAAAATATTCCATAAATATACGAATGGCAAAACAAATAGAGTCACATGCACATGCAACGGAGAAATCCCTTCTAATTGTTTTTACTCTCCCACAAAGAAATTTAAAAACTATGCAATAAATATTTCAAAGTATGAAAGGGAATTATTCAAGTTAAATTTGGTCCAACTATATTTTGTAGAGTATATTTTAAAGTATAAATAACTTGGCTCATTGCCGTAAATTCTATATCTAGTCTAGAGTGCAAAGTACTACTAGATTCTCTTATATCTGGGCAATTATACTTATCGTAACTATAGTCGCTTGGAATATAAAAAAAATTCGAATAAATCGGAAATTCGTTAAAGCCGAAAATGTGCAGGATATCGTTTCTTTTTAAATCGCATCCAACTCTCAAAAATTTTGACCTCCTAAAAATTCTTTGAAGCAAGTATATTTTACCCCCAACCAAATTTAAACCGAATTAGTCATTAACACGGGTATACTTTGTATTGTTAATAAATTTGTTTGTAAAAATATGCCATTATCATAAAAATTTGTAAAAACATAAATAAATTTGATAACAGAAATAAAAAAATTCGAAATCCACATTCTCCTTTTGTGTGCCTAAAACAATTCATTTGGACATTAAATATTATAAAAATTTTTGAAGGTGAAATATTTTGTTCACAATTTTTATTTCATTGTTTGTTTGCATTCGTTGGAGCAAAGAAGGCTTTTTAAACAAATATTTCTGATAAATAGCGAAGGCGAAATGTATTCAAATATATATTAAATTATGTTAAAATATACTTAAATATCTTAAAATATACTACATTGTATTAAATATACTAAAATAAATCAAAATTTATTAATTTATTTATTTACAAATCAATAATTATAATTATAGAAACTGGCTACAGTGGCCTTCGTCCTTACATATGTACTTATATATATTCTAGTGTTTTTTACAAATGGAAAAAATTAAAATATCTATGTGTATATATATTTATGTATACGTACAGACTTTTAAGAATTTTAGAAGGTGTATGTTTTTAATAAGCTTAAAGTTCAATGTTTGAATCGCGTCTAACAAGTTCTTTGAGAGCGTTGTATTATTAAAACAAGATATTAGATGAAACATCGTGAATTGGTTGTTGCATTTCGGGCACAAAGGTTGATTTTTTTTCAAAATCAATTAAAATATTTTAAAATATATTAAAGTATATAATAAATTATACTAAAATATACCGAAATATAAAAATCTATTGCAATATATACTAAGTACTAAAATATACAAAAACAAAACAAAATATATTAAATTATTCTACAATAAGTTAATATATACTAAAATATTTTAAAGTACACCAAAATGTAATAAAACATATTAAAATGTACTAAAATATACTAAAATAAATTAAAATATGCCAATATGTAATAAAATATATTATACTAAAATATAATTTTCAGTTTTATTCGACCTTTTTTTTATTTCTATTAAATTTTAATCTTTTCACACGATCATTTAAATTCTAACGATTTTATTTTTTTTCTCTCAATATTTCGCTTTCCTGTGGAAAGCTTCTTCAGGAAATTATTTTTTAAAAAATTTTTTAATAGATACTAAAATATAAAAAAATGTACTGATATATACTAATATATGTATATTAAAATATATATAAGCATTAACATCATGACAAGTAGATTTGTTTGTATGAAGTGTTCTCAATCTGCATATTATTTTAATGGAAACATTTTATAACAACGTGTTTATATGCCTTGCAAAAAATTATTAAATGAGAATAATTAAAGATTTCTTGCAGCCAATTTTTCAACATTAAAATGAGGTCCTTTTAATGATAAATAAAAAATCTTAGACTTGAAATTCACCTCAAAGAAGTTAGTCAAATATATTGAATGTTAAGGTAAGTACCATCCTTGGAATTTCAGAGTTTCAATTTTGTTTTTAAGATTCACATTTTTATTAAAATTTTATAAATGACTTGTTTTTAAAATATTAAACAAGTTAATTAACTATAATTATTGTTATAAAGTGAGTATGCAACACAAGAAAATAAAATTTATCAACTTTAAAATAATTTGAGGATTGCAAATTTAGTTAACAGATTCAAGACAACAACAAAATAAAAAAAATTTTTTTAAAATATTAAAAAGATTATTTATAATTATTATTTTTTGTTAAAATATTATTTGGTATTTTATTATCATAATGAAAGCTTTATTGATAAAGTAGCTAAAAAATTGGAATAATACACACGTTGTAAACAGAATGAGTTATCGCTATCTGTTATTCGCATATATCTCCTCATCTGGCAGTACGGAATATATGAAACAATATATTTCAGAAAACTTGAAACAAATTTCTACTATTAAGCCCAAAAATCTTCAAACGATGGTAGTTACCTTTAGTTAAGAAAGGGATACCAGACTGCAGCCACTTTCATTGCAATTTTAGTCGAACACGAAATATAATTAAATAATTATAATTAAGTTTAAAATGTTTTGTTATTATTTTAACTCGACTTCTTTTTATTTATATTAAATAAATATGTTTTAATCTTTTAAATGGTCTTTATTAATTAAATTTAAATATATATTTTTCAATATTTCGCTTTTCTCTGGAAAGCTACTTCAGGAAATTAATTTTATAACAACAAAAATTATTAATAATTTAAATTTAATTAATAAAGACCATTTAAAAGAGTTGCCCTTAGCTATATGGCAAAATTGTTTTTTTTTCAAATTTTTTTACTCTCACCCCAAAGTTTTGGGTAAAAAATTATACTGAAAAAATTTCACATAAAAATATTGAAAACTTCTCTCTTACATTTTTGAAGTAAAATTAATAGTTTTGAACTTATAAGGCAAGAAAGTATTTTCTTTTTGTTTTTTTCCGCAAATTTTGGCGGGCGGGCTGATTCACGTGAGATTACTTCAGCACAAATTTTTTACTAAAATTTACCAATTATTGGGGACCCCCTACTACACATCCAGTAGGTAATTTAAAGAAAATATTAGAAACTTTAAATTAAAAATAAATTCCCACTAAATATGTTAATACGGAGGTTAAAGCAAAAAAAAAAATAAATATATTCAAGTATATGCGTTTCTCTTTTATTTATAATATTCTTCAACAGAAATATACTTATTAAATAGAAACCATATTATTACTCCATTTTAATGTGCAACAACTTTATTTTTGTAAAAAATTAATTTTTTCAAATTATTATAATTATTATCCATATAGAGGAGTGTATGTACACTTTATTAAATTTATTTTGAGGGAAAATTAATTGTGCATAACAAACGGAACTGCTTAAAGTTAATGCGTGTTTGTGCTACCTTTTTTTACCACTTTCCAGTATCCAGTGGTTGCGTAATCTTTAGACATAATAAATTGTTAACAATTTATTAAAAAATGTTTAGTTAATTTAATGTGCTGCTCTTGATAACATTCTATTAAATTTAAATAGCTTTTCTTTTAATAATTTTTCACGTGTAAAGTAAATGTTTTAAGTTTTATTTTGTGCCTTCATAGCAGAATTTTTTTTCAAAGTTTGCAGTATTTGCAAGACCGTAGAAAATGGACCGCTGTAAACAATTTCGTGTTACGCACACATTACGTTAGTGTTGGAAAAAGTTATAACTAAATGTAGGATATTCAACTTATTGGGTTTCTAGCTGAATAACTTAATTGGCAAAACAATTAATCGAGCTTGAGATTAAACTGCTTAATGGTTCTCAAAATATTTCCAACAGACGAAGAACTCACAAGCCGAAAAAAGAACAAGAAAGGAAATAGTTTAAGCAGATATAAAATAATTTGTTAAGAAAGTTTACCTTTTTTGTGGCCAAAATAAGTACAGCCAAGAGAATGATATATGGTTTAAAAAGTTTTTTTGACTTGATATTTCGCAGTCACTAAAAATCCTTATCTACTCTATCAAAAAAAAATTTTGTGATTTTATTTAAATAATTTTTTTTTGTTGTGCTCTCAAAAGCTCACACATTCTCTTAATGCACATTGGGGCAGAAAAATAAATATCTTAAAAATAAATCCACAAACTCTTAATAGCCGGACCGATTTAACATGATTCACATTCAGAATAGATCGGCACAATGGGTTCTCAAAGAATGGTCGTTTGGATATATAAATTTGTGAATGTTTGCACTTCCTTCTATTTAAGATTTTTTTAAATGTTAAGGCCTTTGGCAAGGACATTAAGAGCCAGTATGTTTAAATTTCAGGAATTTAAAAAAAGATAAATTAAAATTTTATTAAGACTTTATTCTGGTAACTTAAATCATTAAATCACCTTCGTTATAGCCGAATTATTGATCATTTATTACTGAAGAGGAACATAATCCCATGTATTTTCGATGTTGGCTCACTCTTATGTCTTTTTGCTTAATTCATTCATCAATATCAACAACTAAGCAACAGGTGATACCTATTTAATACACTATAATCATAATTTTAAGTAGCAAGGTAACACATTAAATTTTTCATCAAACACTATTTTTGTTATTGTGTAAGTCTGACGAAAACCCTATTTCGCATATATTTGCAGCAGGTTTGATATGTGTATGGCTTAGTTTTACAAATTTAGTTTTCGTCTATAAGTGATGTAACTATATGTTACAAAATAAATGAATAAAAGTTGATAACAGCTAATTAAATCAAACAGTGTCGTAAAAAACGTGGCATAAATGCGCATCACGAGGTTTGCTGAAGAAATATCTAATTGCAGCAAAATCCAATTATTTACCTTAATATTTTACACAAAATAGCAGATATTAAACAAATAACAATAAATATTAAAATATTGTGTGACCAAATTCTTCTTCAAAACAACTTTGAAATTAAGTTTAATGATATGAATTTGATGTGTTACTAATTAAAATTTGAGATAACAGTGTGATGTGTAATCACAGCGCTTTATATTCTATCTCCAAGATGATTATATTTTCAAATATATATATGTGATTTTTATATCCAAAATAAAACTTTGCCTGAATACCCCTACTGTGTGACATGCTAATTTTTTTATTTACATAATTTTAATGTCACTAATATTTTATGATATTTATTTATCACAGTTCGTGTTTGTCAATAACGAGAACCTACCCTGTCGATAATAGCGCATAAAATATGTTAATTAAAGTAATAATTGATTTTTAATACAATTAACACAGAAAAAACCATGCATAACTGCGACACAAGCACGTAAACATACCAACTCAATCGTCAAAATACTCGTAAAATATCTTGTATTTTAAACTTGTTTTTTTTTAAACACTTAACGGAATAATAAAGGAAATGAGCCTTCACCATAGTATTTATCAATAAGATTGAAATATACATATTTTTAAGATAAATGTCTAAAGGTTACGGCGCTACGCATGCGTTGTTGGAAGCGCAAGTCATTACAAAAAAGGGCAGATGTATTTTAAAAACACTACATTACTTGTTTTCCCCCCTACCATTAATTTGACTTTAGCATACATTTATCATAATTATGAGTATGCGTTATATGTATTATTTTTTATTTTCATTTTCCTTGTTTAATGCGATGCGTGTAATCTTCGTTGTTGAATGTAAAAGTACATAAGAAAACTGTTAAGACCCACTCATATTGCTGTGTTTTATAATTTGTTGGCAACATGAAAATTGTTGTTTACTTGAGTATTAATTAAACATAAATGTTTTCAATCTACCGCTAAACTGTCGGAGAGCAAGGTTTAGCTGCAGCCGTTGAAAAACCCTAAATTGTGAACTGAATGGAACTGAACAGAACAGTTTGCAAGTGCAAATCGAACATAATGAAAAATGTATATATAGCAGTAAATAAATAATTATGTGTAATCAAAGAAGAGTAAAATTACAAAAAAACGGCTAATTTAATTAATACATCAATTACATGGTGAACTACATTAACCCATTAAAGGTAGAGATATTATGGCATCTCAATCTGTTAGAAAAGATTTAACAGAAGTATCTTCAAGGTCTTTAAAGAAAAAATTCATTTCAAAAAAGATTTCGTTAAACTAAATTTGATGTAAGCGGCAGCGAAATAGCCATCAAGACATTCATTCTCAATAGTCAATATTGATGAATTTTAATCGGGAAATTAGAATGTTAAAATTTAATTAATTCAAAATATTTTTCCGCCCTATTTTTTGGAAATTATGATAATCTATTGTGATATTTTGTTTATCTTAATTTTTATTATATTTTAACTGTATAAAGATCCCAAATACGCACGTTCGCACATTTTTACGTTTAACACATTTTTCGTTGAGAGCCCAATCATTTGTGGTGATTCGCACTACAGGGAAAATACGGTTTTTAGCAGAATAGTTCGTATGTGGAATAAACTCGCTCAGTAGGTCTTTCCTATCACTTTCAATGTAGGAAAATTCATATCAAATGTCTCTCACTACTCCGTGTTTTCTCCTACCCATAACCTAATTTCCTAGTTTTGTTACAATGCATTGCGTGAGACCTGAGTGAGACCTGGTCCGATATAGTTGAAAAAGAAGATTATTCGTTGTTTATTGTTGTTTTGCTTAAACTTTTATTTATATCTTTCGTGCTTATAATTTTAAATTAGTCGTTATGTTTGGCTAAAAATTTTATTTTATTCAAAATGTAATGAGAAGTTTCCTGAAGAGCTAATACCATGTTCAGACAGGCAAACTTATTTCCCTCTCTGAATCACAATAGCAAACCGTAGTGTTCAAACGACTTGTTTCTTATTTGCTTGTGCTGCTTTAAAATAAGAAAAAATGCCAGCAAATGGGATTAGTGTGGAGAGCGCGTTTGAATTATTATATGGAGTTCGATGTTGGCAAGGCAAGGTTTTAAGCACTTACCGCAGAAAATTAACTTGACCAACCGATGTAGCAGATGCAGTAGCAATTGTTACAATGAATTCAATATCCCATGAAAAACGCGATAAATAATTTAAATCCACCATGAAAATAATGGTTCTGCTAAAGTTAAAGTTAAAGAAATACGGTAACGGTCAATGGATCACGCTATCGCGGGATAATAACAACTCAATTTTGGTCTATTATTGACGACGTGGATATCACTGATAAGTGGTTTCAAGAAGACGGTGATACATGTCACACAGCCAATGAAAATTATGCGATCGGCAAACTAAATTTCCCGGTCGCATAACTTTACAACAATCAACAGTTAAGTGGCCAACCAAATCGTATAATTTAACACCTCTGGACTATCTTTTGTGGGGATATGTTAAGGACACAATATATACAGAGCCGTAATGTGATTAACGAAATAGCAACGCCATTTTGGCAAAAAGTGATTAAAAACTTTGATGAAAGAATCGAAATTTTTCAGCGAACTTCCCTCTTCGTAATACAATAAAAATTTGAATCATCTTAATCTAATTTTTTTTGTTTTATTTTGTTTTAGAAAACAAACCTTCTTGTTAAAAAACCCTTTACATTTCAAATACATTTTTTGAATAATAAATATTTTTATAATAAAATATTATAATAATAAATATCTTTTTTTCTTTTTGCCGATCTTTTTTATATATTTTTTTTTTCATCAGGAAAAAATTTTTATTTTTGAAGAAGCTTTCCAAAGGAAAGCGAAATATCGAAAAAAAAATATATAAAAAAGATCGTTAAAAAGAAAAAAAGATATTTATTAAAGATAAATAAAAAAAGATCGTTTTAAAAAAAACTATAAAAATTATGTGATATTCTCATCATAAAATATTTATTAAAGCAAAAAATGCCAATAATAGCAAGATTTTGCAGCTCTAATTATTTCTTTTTGCTTATCAAAATCTTTTTCCAGATTAGTATTCTGTTGCCATCATATGCTTTTAAAATAGAATATATCTTAAAACTCTGCTCATAACTATGAGACTAATTGGCAATTTTAATTTTTTTAAATTAGGTCTTTCCCTTTTATTTAGTGTTTTTAGTCCAGCATTTATTTTTTTTTCTCTTCGAATGCAGGATTCTAGTTAAAGGTCAAATTTTTTCTGCAAAAAAGATGTTGAAGAAACTTTCAATAAAACAGTCGATTATGTTTAGGAGTATCTGAAAAACCATTATGTATTTTAAAGTTATAATTAAAGCAGTTTATTGAGCAATTAATTGATTGATGCTATGACAAAATATTTATGGAACTGGTAAAGGAAAAGCCTTTAAAGGAAAAGTCTTTAGATATTGAATAATTTAAATGGAATAAATCGTTTAACTAAGTAAAACACTTATAGGCGACTGCTTAAAGTTGAGGACTCAAAGGATTCAAAAGATAGGGGCATAATCAAATGAATCATCTTTGAAGAAACATGTGATATTTACGAGTAACTAAATTTTGTTTACTATTTGCTATTATTATGAGCGATAATAATGTGTCTTGTTAAAGTCTTTTGTAGGGATCAAAATTGAAACTTTAGTATTAACTTGTAGTAAAATAAAAATAGTTAAGAAATACTTTATTAACTTCTTCTGTTTTAAAGTCGGTTAAAAAGTAAAGCCAACAATAAAGTTTTGGATTATGTGTGGTCTTGTTCCAACTAACTTAATATTGACTTAATATGACTATTGTTGTTTAGTTAAATATGTAGGAAATTTATTTAAATTTAACGTTCCTTTGAATTTAGATAATGCGTTTAAGAGAAAAAGCTTTAAGGTACTACGGTCTTTTCAATGATCTGGCCATAATCAGCATCTACCAATTAATCTCGAAAAAAAGTACAATAGAAACTTTAAATATCTTTAAAACAAAACCAGAAAAAATATATATTGTTTATCTAAATATATTTTTTAAATAAATAAAACGAACTTAAATATCGCTGTACTATTTGTGTATAAATTGGAAAATTATTCTTTAAATTCTTCTTTTACTTTAATTTATTTCTGGAATATATTTCGTGTTTTGTTTTGCAAAGACACTCTTTATCAGCATATAACTTTCAAGAGAATATTTCATTTTAAGTTGAACATTTATAATATTAATAAAAATAAGAAAAATGTAAAAAGTAGCACGTTGACTAATGACCATGTGATGGGTTTAGTAGCATCATCAAAACTTTTTTAATATGTATAATTAAGGCTGTTCATACAGTGACTGTCTTTGCCACAATAAATCTACATGTCTTCGACGAAGTAAAATAGTAACTAGGCTGTAGAAAAATATATAAGTAGCTACGATAGATGACAGAGACACTGCAAAGGCATTGTTAACACAAAAAGAAGATGCTAATACAAAATTATGAAAAATTAAATTTTTGTTTATCACTAATGATCATCGCCCACCATTTTATTTCTATTTAAAGAAGATAACATAATTAATTGTATTTTTAATAAACACAAACATGTTAAAATAGACGACATCTTTCCTTGTCTTTCTAACCCAATTAAAAAAAGAAAAAATAAAACAATTGCAACATATAAAATTTCCACATAAAAATTGATATTATTAATAGGAGAAGAAAACCCACTATTTAATTTCGCAGGTGTAACAAAAATTTTCAAAGTTTAAAAGTTTTTTTGTTTATAAATAATTAATTCAAAAATATTGTTTTTTTACCCCTAAAGGGTTAAATAAAAGTCTTCAGATAATTGAGGTGTATAATAAATAATAGTTAACGTTTTGTTTTTTTTTTTATTGCATGCGTAACTGGAGTCAATTTTAGCGTAACCAGAACATTTAAAGTTGTTGGCTGCTACATCTATTGTAATGAAACATAAACTATTTCCTACTTTATTATTTTAGTCGTACCTAACAAATTTATGCTTAGTTAGCATACTAAATTGTTGCCAACATATTGCTAGAACATAGAGAAGCACAATATCTGAAGTTATTAAGGTTTCTAAACAGTTTGTTTTTCTTTTTCTTTTTGTTCTTGTATTATTTTTCGTTCGTTCGTTCTTCGTTGGTTTGCAACATAAATGCGTTGTCGATTAAATTATTATGTGTGTATTAGTAATTAATTTCATTTTAAATTAAATTTTAATTTATGCAAAAGAAAAGTTTTTATAATTTATTTTACTTCTCATGTTAACACCATCAAATAGTCTGTTAGGAGGGAACTTTAATTTGTTGACTAAAGTAAAAACTTTTGTGAGGCTTTTATTTAATGATAACGAAAGGCTTTTATTTAATAAAAAAAATTATTGTGTAATAAATATAATCTTTAAATAAAACCATTCAATTTATTTAATACAATCTTCAGGTGACTTTCGTAAAGCATAAACATTGAGGGGAAACTTCAAACTGTACCACCCATTGGATACAAATGTGGTTTTGTTATTTGCAGTTTGCGTTTTTTTTTTTGTCTAATCCAAGCGAAGTATCGTTTCTTTGTTTAGATTTAAGAAAATATTGCTCTTTATGTTTGTTACACATTCAGCTGTTGCTCTTGGAAAGTGCAATATTTTACACGCCAAAAATTCCTCGATTTTTTTGAAAATGGATATGGTAGATGTTCACTATCTTAAGTTTAATGCCGGTTTAGAGAATTTTCAACTTATGCTTAAAAATAATTTCGCAGCCCACTTCACTTTGAACATAACAAAAACAAAAATACACAAATTAAACAAAAACGCTTTATAGACTCAAATGAAAATGCCGTTAAGGGTTAAAAAGCGTATGCCCAATTAGATATATATATATATTTTTTTTTTTTTTTTTATAAAAAGAGAAGTAACACTCAGGCAGCAACAATGCCTATTTAGTCAAGTACCGTGCTACATTCTTTAGGAAAGGGATAGAGAATAGCTGAAACAGGTGGTGAAAGTAGAAGGATAGTCGGAAATTAACTGCCGTATATAAGACAGCACAGCGACCAGTGACTATGCCTTCATCGCTGAGCAGCCCCACCGACAGTCAATTTTTATTTTTGTAGTGAAAAAACCAAGGTCTTCGTTGGGAACCGAACCCACAACCCCCATATTTACAAGCTAGTACACTACCTACTAGCCTGCAGGGGCACCTATATATATATATATATATATATATATATATATATATATATATATATATATATATATATGTTAGGCTAACATTGCAGTCAAGATATCAGAATAATGTAGCCTTTGGAAGTAACCACTGTAACGACACGGTTTCCCTGGTTGCTGGAGTATGGTCAACGACGTCCACGGACGTGTCGTGCCAACGTTAAATAAAAAGGCGGAGGTATCTCTGGGATAGGTACCAATCCTTTGTCTTCCACAATAGGCATTTCATAACTTCCCAAATGAATAGAATATTTTCATACAAAAGAAATTTTTCAGTCGAATAACGTAAGCAAACAATACAATTTTACCATTAAGTTTATAATTTCTGTTTTTTTAATTTTAAAGTTATTCAATTTATTTTTTATTAAGATAAGCATGAAAATATTTTTCTCTTTAGGGAATACAATTTTATCTCTTTTGGTTCAACACCAAACGTTTGGTCAAATGAGACTTATGTGTTTGAACAAAAAAATGTTTTGTGATCAGACACAAGCTGGTAGCAGCCATTTAGTTGTAATTACTTACATAACGCATTCCATTGTTTATAATACGCTGAAAACCTTTTCTTGTAATGTTGCAGGTTTTTGCTAACTAACAGCTATATAGTGATATAATGAAAGCTAATATTAACCATGTAATCGCTGCATTTTCGTATCATATGGTAGAGTTAATGAAATTTTGTTATCAAATGTAACCGTGGCATGTTGAAGGGATACCCATCCTACATGCACTGTTTTAAGATCAAAATTGAGAAAATCCTCTGATATTGTTTTAATAAGCGGGGCAGTTAATATAATGAAGGATATTTATATAATGCGAACTCTGCGGTAGATTAAAAGGGGTTTATATAGCTTATGGATCGGTAGTAATTAACCAATGAAGTAAAACGAAAAAAACTGTTAAACTTACCACAGATCCTTCATAAAAGGAATAAAGGAAAATTAACTGTAATCAGTGACAACCTCAATCTTAATAAATATATCGTTTATTGAATTTAAAATAATATAAACCAATTAATTGAATACTTTAAAACATACACTATACTAATAGTGTTATCAACCCTTTATTGCTTAACACTCCCATATAGAAAATATGAACTCCAGGTTAGAGATTTTAGAGTTGTCTTCCTTAAAGATCTTTGCTATACTTTCACTTAAGCATAGCTCTTCCTTCCAGTTAGTGTTGATAATAAAAACAGTTCTTCTATAAAGATCTATACTAAATGCGTACGTCAATGAGGAATGCTAATTAAAGATCGACTTCCAACCAATGGATACCTTGTTTCCTAAATACAGTCGAACTTCCTTATGGTGAACTTCTATACAACAAAGTTCTCCTTATTATGAATTAAATTTTTTTTTGATCTCCGCATAATGAATTTCCATATAGTGAATTTTTCTTTATAATGTACAAAATTTTGGAAACAAAAATACATTTAACAAGTGTTTTTGTCTCCATATAATGAACTATTTTTAGCAGCTTTATTTTATACTTGTTAGCAACACTATTTATAAAGAAAATAGGTAATATATGTGCTTGGATTCTCCGACGGGGTAAAAATTTATTTTGTTTGGGTACGGTTTTCCGTCGACCCTCGTCAAATTTGGTTTGTGAACAAACCGGTTTCGGCTGTTTGCCATCTTCAGTGTTCTTTCCGTACAGTACGTACCCAAACAAAAGAAAATAGGTATTACTTTATGGATTCCCAAAATATAAAAATAAAAACAAAAAAGTTAATCATTTAACTTTTAACATCAGCTAATCGAGTTCAGTGAACGAAAACGACAAACAGGAGTAGTATTTCTCTTGAAAAAAAAACATTATTAGTAATTAATAAAGTTGAAGAAGGGGACATCAAAGAAAAAAGATGTACCTAAAGAGTTTGGAATTTTTCCCAGTACACTATCAATTATTTAAATAAATTAAGTCAGTTATTCAAAAGAATGTAGAAGACGATCATTCAAGCATTAAGCGTAAGAGACTTCGAACTTGTTTTTTTGAAAACCTTGACGGATCAATGCTCAAGTGGGTTGGTTAAGGCTGCTCGCTCTAAGAATCTTTCCATATCTGGAGTATTGTTGAAGCAAAAAGCTAAAGAATTCACTGATTCTTTGGAACACGAAGATTTCGAAGCAGCTACTGGATGGTTAGATAACTTTAAAAATCGCATAATATTGCTGGAAAAATCTTGGTTGGGAAAAGCGCTGAAGCCAATTTAGGAGAATATGATGAATGGCTATAAATAAATGTTTCGCCAAGATTTACTAAAAAATATGATGCAAATGTCATCTTCAATACCAACGAGACTGACTTGTTTTCCTAGGGGTTATCAAACATAACACTGGCATTCAAAAATGAAAAATGCTTTGGTGGAAAACTGAACAAAAAAAAAAAACACTGTCATGGTAGGAAGCAATATGAGTGGCATGGAGAAATTAAAACTGCTCGTTATAGGAAAGGCCAAAGATGCTTTAAAGAGAATAAAATTTCTTGATGTAGGTTACGATTTTAACAAAAAAGCGTGGATGACAGGAGACATTTTTTCTAAATGGATTTTAAGGCTGGACACAAAAATTGGTTTCGCAAATAAGAAAGGTTCTGCTTTTTGTTGATAACTGCGCTGCGCATCCAAAGGACGTCAACGATTAAATAAAATATTTTGAACCAATGTACCAAGGCGTAATCTACAATATAAAACCACTTTCCAGATAACGAATTAGATAAACATATTGTAACAATTGGAAGAAAACAAACCTGTAATAGCTATAAGGCCTAACAACATTATGCATATGCTGGCTTAAGGCAACTTAAGCAACTGTGTAAATGCCTAATAATCAAACTATAATTATTTAACAAAACTTTTCGTCAAGATTCAGCAAATGTCATTTGCTTAAGCAAAGTACAGAAATAGCTGATTTTGCATTGTGCATTGTATTATAGATACATTAGTAAAAAAATTCTAATGGAGGGCGAAAGCGAAAAAATATTTTACCTGATTTTAATGTACAAAGAAAAAATTGCTTATATGACAAAAAAGACGTGTTTTATTATAACATGGAACATGATAGTCTTTATAGATCCTACAACCATCTAGACTGGTGTCTTGCAGGGTAAAAGGGAGCTCAGTCCCCTTCAAGGTTAGTAGGAGTCAACTGGACAATCCACTATATTTCTACGGGAATCAGTAGCCCGCAGAGTTCCGCTATTTGTCTTTTAGGCATTTAGCTGTTCTCTGACTGATTATTGAGGTAGGCCCTTCGGGAGTATCGTGGTGGCTATGTGTTTCGAGGCCCTCGTTTGAGTTTGTGGGTCGAATCATTCACAATGAACACAATGAATGGTCCAGGTCCAGTAAGTATAAATGCCGTCGTGTTCTTAATTATATTAAGCTTCATGCGTTCTGGACCAAGGGGTTGGATAATCTCCGACTCTTCAGCAAGGAGTGATTGCTGCGGCCTACTCCGGGCATTTAAATTTGCAACTAGGAGTGACCGAAGGATATATGTATTCGAAGGCCTTCTAGGGCGAGGATGACACTACATTTCATCCACAGTGGTAATAATCCACCATCTGAATAAGGCCCACGGCCAGGTGCAGATGTTAATCTTATCACGTCATAACATGGAAAGTATGGAAAGAAGTAGCAGAAAAATGCAGTAAAAGTGGCAAGTAATACCTTGAAGAATTTTGTTTGCGTTTTTCATTTTCATACTGGTATCAATTAAATAAAGTCCCAGAGTGCAATCACAGGTGGAAGCAACAACGGGAACGCTTCTGTAAGGGAATGAAGAGAATGAAAGCTCCATCAGGCAGTGAAATTGACTATATTTAGTAATGGCCACTATTTCAGACTAAGATGTTTTGGAAAAGCTCTCTCGCACCCCGCCGTTATAAGCATTTATATTGAATATTTTTTACTTTTTTACAATGTGAATCTTTATTTTGTAGTACTGGTGATAACGTTGAAGTACTAGACTCAATCTTCGAGCTTAATAACTTAAGGGCGTTTAACAATTTTAATTTCTTTTACATTCGTTTGACACACAATTTGCAACAAAATTTAGTTTTTTTATTGTTTATAAATTCAAAGATGCACATAGTTGCATTTTTTAGTACTTTCGGCCCAAATAATACAAGCAGCGATATATGTTTAATTTTTTATTCGTAATTTTTTTAAAACTATTAAAAAAATTGTAAATTTGTATAAGGATAGTATTAAGTACACAAAATATGATTATTAAACGCCTTTTTGTTCATAAATTAAGAATAAAGAAATTGAATTTTTGCAAAAGTACGAATAAAATAAATGTAAAACTGTGTATAATAATTTCTATATTCATGTAAGTACAATATAGCCACTTCAATATATAGTCTTCAATGATTTGCTTAAGCTTTTGACAAAATTTTCGTTCAATTTTTGACATTAGCTTAAGTCAACCGTATGCATATTATAATTGGGCCTATAGACATGCTTCAAGCTATTCGAAATTGAAGCACAGTTTGTTAAACCAGTTAATATTGCAAATTGCTTCCAAAAGTCAGGATTTTCAAAAGATGCAGATTCAAAGTAAATGAAGAAGATTTTCTTCCACTAACGGATTTAGCTGTTCTACAGGCTTCATTTAGAAAAGTAGTTTAAATCGATGGATCATTTGAAGACTATGTACGTCAGACTACGTCCGATGAAGATATTCTAAGCAGTGTTTTGAAAGTAATGACAAATATTGATAAAACTTCACCTACATTAGAACACGTTTCCTCTTCACTTAATGTACTATGAACCTTTTTGGAGCTGGAGAAGAAAAATGTATTTAAATGTCTTAATGTAATTTAAACTTTTACAGATAAAAGAAAAAGGAAAAATGTAGTTCAAACAAAAATACCTGATTCTTTTAAATAAATAAAAAATAAACAAAAAACTATTTCTGTATGATGAAGTTTCTATATAGTGAAATAATTGTATGTCCCCGTGGATATACACTATAGGAAAGTTCGACTGTAATGTAGTCAGTTTCTCGTAGCGAGCTTCTAATAATATACACTGTCTCGTTGCAACAATCTGACTGGCAACCATAATCAAAATAATATATTCTACTTTATTGCATCAAAACAAAAATTATATGCATAAATAAAAGTAATTGAAACACGTAGATGGTATTAAAAACCTTCATAAGCTTTTAACTACAACAACATTCATCCATCCAATTTAATGCTCTGAAGTTGGGAATGTAACAAAACAAAAAGGCCTTTTTTTAAATTCTCATGTCTCATGTTTGAATACAAACGTCAAGTTTATGTGGCGTTAAAAACCAATTGAACGATTAATTATTCACACGGAAAGTTAAGCAAATACTTACAAGTAGAGATACGAAAAAAAAGAACAAGTGGAATTATTACGAGCAAAATGACAATGAAGACGATAGTTGGGGAGAAGATGTAAAATGAGAAAACTTAGAGGGGTTATGCCAGAGGATAAATACACATTGCAAGTAGAACAAATATATTTGTATTTTCAGATATTCATGCAACGTATGTATGCATAAGTAAGCATGCATGCAACATGCGGCATCAAATAAAATAGTAAGACAATTTTATTTTTAAAGTAAACAATTTTCCATTCCCTCACACAATCATACACATGCAGTTTGTGTAAAGTTTTTCTTTTCTCTTCTTTTCATTTTCGTTTCTTTTGTTTTCTTTACTTTGTTTGTTAAGTAAATAATGTATTAGTTGCTAGCACTTACAATACATCAACTTCAAGGGTAAATGAGAAGATGGTGAGGAAAAAAGTGGAATTTTTAATAAGAAAATCTATACCTAAATGTTTAGTGTAAGTAAAATATACTGATAATTTTTTTTTTGTTAAAGGCAGATTAAAAACGGGGTCTGTTACTATAATTAAAAAGGAAATTATTATTCAAATTCGATAACGGTCGTGATATTAAAAAAGAATTTACCAAAAAGAAGACATGACGGATCAGATCATGGTCTCATTATCCCTTATTTTCTCCATTGTTTGACACCTTGGATGTAACAATGTTACTTTAATCTATGACTACTCTTGTTAACTATATGGAAGATCTCGCTAAGATTCTACACAATTCATTAGTTAAGTTTTTCTTATACAGGTGGCTGCTAGTGTTAAAAAGTTTTCAACCCTCGTATAATTTTTTGATTTTTGGCAAACATTCAGAAAGGTTGCAATCAAGTGTAATGGGCATTCAAAGTTTTAAGTATAAGAAGTCATTTCACCCAGCAAAACAAATACTCTAAAAGCTCATCAAAATTTCGCATCCATCGATGCCATAACAAAACCATTCTTGTAAACTCTTTCATACATGCACACAAACAAACCTTCATATATACCGTGTATGAGTGTAAATGCATATGTATGCAATTGTAATTTTATATCTAAAAGAACCACTTAATATATTTTTATTCTTAATTTTTTTCCTTTCAATTGTTTCCTCTTTTTTCTTTTTCATAGCACTGGCATTTTTTATTACAAGTTACAATAACAATGTCATAAATGACAGTCGTATGAATGTGTATGTAATTCAGATCTGTCAGTATACAGTTTCTACTACCATTTGGATAAAAACTAGCAGCTCGGGAAATTCTTTTTTCTAGAATAATACATTTTCCGTTTTGTTACACCTTTGGTATAACAACTAGGCCGTCAGGATGAATATTTTATTTATTTGCAGAAAGAAGAGATGAAAACGTGGAGCAAGAAAAATTGAGGCTGTTTTCGTTAAAGTATTTTATTTTTACATTTCTCCATTTAAATTTCTTATTTTTTGTTGTTCTTTTTACTTTATTTGCATTCAATTGCATCAAAATGCAAACATTAACACTTCGTTTCCGTCTAAAATTTAAGCTAGTGCCACTTGATATTTAACTATAAGAGATGAAGGTCTTTTTAGAATACACTGAGAGAAATTATGTAAAGTAGATGATAAGCAATTATTGTTGTTAAGAAGACATAAATTATGTTAGTGTTTTTCCTTCTTTTGGAAATGCTATGCACCAGCATTAGAGTGTTCCAGCTTTATTAGAGCAAGTCTACTAGTGTAGAATGGTAGAGTTAAGGGATTCTATTGCAAGCCTCGAAGACAAAATAACAAGAACTGCTTTTGCACCGATTCCATAATATTATTATGCGACTTGGATCTCAAGTTATTGAGCGATATTTCAGAATAGGTCTGACGAGAGTAATATTTAAATGTTTTCTAGTATTTGGAGCACTAAACTCCTTCACCTAGAGTTTTTTTAGATCCAAGAATTGCACATGCAAATTTAACTTAGCATCAATTAAAATACCAAGATCTAAAACTATATTTAGTTTCTTAAGTTCGTAGCCGTTTAAAATATATTGCACATTTGTGTGGCATCTTGGGATTCAGATGGTTACTTTGCGGCACACCAGATGAAACAATAATTTCTTTAAAATTAAGTGTGTTCTGTTTTAAGGATATGAATTAGTGCATATAAGTAAATTGTTTCTGAATCCCATAAGGTGAAGTTTCCTCATCAGAAATTTGTGGTTAACCATCTAAAATGCCTAACCAAAGTCGATGTAAATAACATTACTTTGTTTACGTTGAACAAATCCCCAAATGACAAGCGTTGGGAATTCCAAAAGATTAGTAACAGTTAACAACCACTTCTAAGACCAACCAATATAGACGATAATTGATGGGAAAGTTGATCAGTAACAATGTTCTTAAATAGTTTAAGTATAACACTAAGTTTAGCAATACCTCTGTAGTTGGTGCCATTATTCCTGCAACTAGATTTAAATAATAAAAAAATAAAAGAATAAAAGAAGAAAATAACTAAATTTCAATTATATGTCGAAGATTATTAGAGGTTTTGCCAGTGCAACTCGGAATACTAAACGGACCATATTTATATGAAAGTTCAAGCCTTTTCAAACAACTCAAATTTGTTGATTCATCCAAAAATGGAGTTGATATAGCCCAATATGACACCTCTGATAGTTGGAATTTATTAAAAATGGAATAGATGTTTTTAATAACTCTTCTACTAATTCCTTTTTCTTTTCCAATTTTCTAGCTTTACTTTACAGTCGCCTTTGGCAACTTCCCTCCCCTCATAGTGTGTTGTTCTATTATACAATTTACAATGTTTATAATACTTTTTAGGAATCATCACAAAAATTGCGGCTACTCAATACATAACAGTTTTTCTCTAAATTTATGGGATCTGTACTCTGAATATGCAGTTGTCTCTACCAATACATCCAACCAACATTTGTGTTCCACATATATACATATTAGCTTAACTTTTGTTTAACAGTTTTGTTGATAATACACCTTGTAATGAGTTGATAAAATTTATATTCCAAAAATATGATTGGCTATAAAATAATATTTTTGATATAAAGATTCTTCCACATCCAGCCTTGCTTAAATAAATACTAAACACTAAATACTAAAACCTCTAATATTTGAAATGAATTGCTGATGCAGTAGTATAGTACACAAGAATCAAAATGAACATAGACGAAAGGAAAAAATATTATAGCTGCGACATATTTTACAAAATACCCAAAATATCCAAAACCCTTTGGGCTTTTAAGGAAACATTTTTTTGGCGAGAGAGACCTAAGTTTTTTACGAAAATTAAATCATTCCCAACAAATTTAATTTTTTATGTTATAAATATTAAATCGTATATTTCTTTCAGTGTATTCCCTATGCAGTGTCCCATGTAAAAAATTTGTAAGTAAATATGAAGAAGGAAAAAAAACTATTAAATAAATGGAAAAGTAACAGTATTTACCATTTTTATTATACAGCATTTTTATTTGATTTTAAGTTACTTCTTCTTCAATCAAATTGTTTATTTATGCCAAATGATAGAACGGACATTTATTTACTTGTGCTTGTCATCCTAAATGCATTACAACAAATACAATATTATTGTTGTCAGTATGCAATCATGACAACGATATTCCCCCAGCTAGAAAATAAAAACTAAACAATTTTTATAAAACAATTTAAATTGAAAGAAAATAGCAGTTTAAAAAATTAAAATATGCATTTTCCTAAAAAAAAACAAACCTCTCTAATATTATAGACTAATTTTCCCTACAAAAGTTAACGTGGATAATGTGCAATTTTTAGAAATTAAATATTAAAAAATACACGAAATTAAATAAATATTTATTACATACGAGTTCAGCCAGCAGCTTTAGGAGAAAATAGCAGAAAAACAAGGATAACAAAACTGTTGCTACATAATAGTGTTGTGTCAAGTGTATAAGCGCATGAGACACTTGGCAGCAATGCGACTTAGTGTAAAGTATATATTTCCGCTCACCTTCTCTTTTACGGCCAATCACTCTATTTCACTATTGTAAAAACTGCAAAAAATTGTTTTATCGTGTTTATTTTTATATTTCGACAGTTGAGTTTTTCGAGCAAATAGGAAGATGAACTTGTAAATGTTAGATAAAAGAAATATGCATTTTAAAATAAAACATTCCCAAACTCCCACATGCGAAACTATATTATAGACAACATACTTTTTAGTTAGTGTATTTGTAAAAACCAAAATTGCAAACGCCATTTTGAAAATACAAACAGCCGCGTCATACCGTATCATAGACAGTTGCAGTAAAATGAATATTTTTCGATATTTTGTTTAGTTTTGTTGGCAAAAGTCCTGCATAAAACTATCAAATGCTATTGACATAACAGTGCTCTCACATTTATTGTCACTAGGAGATGCATGTTGTAGCATAATGTCCTTTAAACGACCTTTGCTCCTTTTTATAAAAATGGACCATTATATTCAGCAACATTGAAGCAACTAAAATGAAGCTGAGAAAAAAATATTATACATTTTTTTCTAGTTGAAGTTAAGTTTTCTTACACTTGATTTAAGCAAAAATTTTGGGTTAAAATTTAATAAATTTAATTTGCAGTAACATTTTTCACATTGCCAAACTTAATTAATTTACTAAAACGAATTGCAACACAAACATATTTTCAGAAATCAAGAAATATATTGAGTTATTTCTTGGAATTAAAACGATAACGTCTTAAAATGAATAAACTCTGCATTCGTAAGATATTTAGCTATATTTTGTTTGAATATTAAGGCTTAAGTGCCGTATCAGCTGAAGGCCTGTTTTTAAGTTACGTTAAAAGATTCTTGTAGCATACCGTTTTCACGGCTAAAAATTTCCCATTGAGTGGCCATTTTTCTATTATTTGATGTGCCCGACTTTTTAAAACTGAATAACTTGATAAACTTAAATTTTCTGCGAACTTAATGAGGTTCGGTTAGTAAATTGTCCGTGAAATGATTAAATGTCAAAAAAAGAGCTGTCATTCTTTGACACTTATTTAGCAAAAAGTTGGGATACTTAAAGCATGGAACAGTACACGAGCAAAGAATTTTAATTGTGAAAATTTACTATCAAAATGACGAACTTGTAAGATTCGAGTAATTAGGAGGAATTAGGCTATATCTGAGGTTGCTGTGCGTAATTGCTACTGACAATAGTCAAAACAATATGCTTTTAGTCCTCCCGCGGACACATGATAGTCTTTTTGGAGCCTACTATTCCATCTAGACTTGCGGGGTAAAAGGGAGCCCAGGCCCCTTAAAGGCTAGTAGGACAATCCACTATATTCCACGGGAATCAGTAAGCTCGCAGAGTTCCGCTATTTGTCTCTTTAGAAATTTAGCTGTTCTCTGGCTGATTGTTAAGGTTTACCCCTATATGGGAGTATCGTGGTGGCTGTAGGTTTCGAGGCCCTCATGAGAGTTTGCGGGTCGGATCATTCACAATGAATGGTTGAGGTCCAGTGAGTATGAATGCCGTCGTGTTCTTAATTATATTAAGCTTCATGCGTTCTGGACCAGGAGTTGGATAGTCTCCGACTCTTTAGCAAGGAGTAAAGGCTGCGACCTACTGCGGGCTTTTGGAATTGCTACTAGGAGTGACCGGAGAATATACTTATGCGAACGCCTTCTAGGCCGTGAATGGCGTTGCTTTTCATTCACAGTGGTAATGCCCACCATCTGATTATGGCTCACTGCCGGTGCAGACGTAAACCTTATCACGTAATATGCTTGTAGTAGCCGCTATGCAGCGAAGTGTTGATAAAGGGTTTAGAACATAAAATCTTCGACGTTCACAACAATTGGGCATCGCAACATTTGCGCAATATTTTGCATAAAGATCTTCAACTTCATATTTATAAAGTTCAACTTGCTCAAGAATAAAAGCCGGTCGATCACTTTTTGCGTTGACCGTTTGTGGGTTGGCTGTTAGAAAAAAACTCATTTGGCAACAGAATCATCTTTAGTGATGAGACTCACTTTCAAATAAGGAGATATGTAAACATACGGAGATCCTAAAAATCCAAAACAAAAGTGACTGTTTGATGTGGTTTGTGGTCAGGAGGCATTATCGGCACATATTTTTGCAGAAATGAGTAAGGAAATGTCGTCACAGTGAATTTTCTGCACTACCAAACTATGAAAACCAATTTTTTTAGTGGTCATAATTGTTATCAGTGACCTTTAGTTTCAGAAAGGACGTGCGACGAGCCGCACGCCCACCCAAACAATTCAATTATTGCATGAGAAATTCCCGAGTCACGCATCTTCTCTATTTAGCAGTTTCACTTGGCGCTTTCGTAGTTGAGATTAAATGTTGCTGGATTGTTTCCTCTTTGGCCATTTGAAAGTGCCCTCGAGAACAAACCACAAACAACTGATGATCTGACGGATGAAATTCAGCTTTGCGTTGTTGCAAAATATGTTTTAAAAGAGCCTGCTAGGGGTAGATATTATTCGGATGTGATAATTGGTTATTAATTCCGTTATATCTACTTTACACTGGTGTATATAAAACTGAAGTTGTTAAAAAAAGTGTGTGTTTTAAGACAATTTACTTCCTGACCTCGAATTTGCCTGCCCTAGTGACCTTACGGGAAGTTATATATTTCTATGCTAAGTCGAAATCACCTACTTTAAGAACGCCATTTTGCGACAATAACAGAGTTAAAGTTACTATGCAAAATCCAATTTTCATTTCACATTACACATACAATAAACGTCAGTTTAATGCTTAAAAATTATAGGATTTTCAACATGATACACCTATTACACGGAAAATTGTTCCTTAATACAAAATCTTTACTTGATTATATCCAGGGAAAATAAAAAAATCTATCTTTTTCTATAATAACAACCGAATGTGTATAAAAAGTTACTATTTTAAAATGATTATTACACAATTAAAATCTAGTTAAGCCGTGGGATGTTGCTACAATTAATTATCGTTTATTTCAGTTTTATCTGAATTTCAAATTTTTTCATTTCAATGACCAAACATTTCGCCATAGGTGTTCAATTACAATTTAAACAGAATTCTCTCAAGTCACTGCAGTGTTTAAAATTTCATAGGAAATCTATATTCAAATAATAAATAAATAAATTTTGTTCCCACTTAACATTTGCTTAAAGAGAAACACAGCAACAAAACTGTCACATAAGCATCATTTATTTATAGTCAAACATAAATATACAACAACTGGCATTGAACCGCAAACAAATTAAGTAGAATTTGTTAGAAATCATATACAAATCTGAAAATCATTTGACAGAATAAATTTCGAAGAATTTAAAACTGAAAAAGAGACGCTTGCATTTTCGAATTTACAGTATGAAAATCCAATGAATGATGAATTACATCAAAAGTGCAGATTATCGTCAAATTTAATGACAACATAATTATTTCACTAACATATAAGAAACACAACCCCGTTTACATTTATATGAAGATTAAAAATATAAAACGTGGAAAATGAAATACTTTTATTTATACCAATGCCAGCCTTAGCACAATGGAACAAAAAAGAAAAACCTAAAATTCATAAATGGCATGACCCATTTAATTTATAATGTTTAACTTGTCTTCATAGTATAGAAGCTTACAAAAAATTCTATCGATCATCATTTTGCTATACAAAAATTTCATCAGACATCATTTCTTTTATGGAAAATTTCCACCAGAATTCGTATTTCTATAGGAAAATTTTTTCAGTTATTTTGTTGCAATAGAACAAATTTATTTAACATAATTTTTCTATAGAATAATCTCCGTCAACATAATTTTTCTATAGAAAAATATACCTCAACATAATTTTTCTACAGACAAGTCTCTTTCAACATCATTTTTCTATAGAAAAATTTCATTCAACATCATTTTTCTATAGAAAAATTTCATTCAACATCATTTTTCTATAGAAAAATTTCATTCAACATCATTTTTCAATAGAAAATTTTCATCCAACATCATTTTGCTATAGAAAATTTTAATTCAACATCATTTTTCTATAGAAAAATTTCATTCAACATCATTTTTCTATAGAAAATTTTCAATCAACATCATTTTTCTGTAGAAAAATTTCATTCAACATCATTTTTCTATAGACAAATTTCATTCAACATCATTTTTCTATAGAAAAATTTCATTCAACATCATTTTTCTATAGAAAATTTTCAATCAACATCATTTTTCTATAGAAAATTTTCAATCAACATTATTTTTCTATAGAAAATTTTATCCAACATATAGAAATAATTCATCCAACAATATTTTTCTATAGAAAAAATTCATTCATCATTTTTTTATAGAGAAATTTCATTTAACGTCATTTTTCTATAGAAAAATTTTTTGCAACATCATTTTTCTGAAGAAAAATTTCATTCAACATCATTTTTCTACAGAAAAATTTCATCCAACATCATTTTTCTATAGAAAATTTTAATCCAACATCATTTTTCTATAGAAAAATTTCATTCAACATCATTTTTCTATAGAAAAATTTCATTCAACATCATTTTTCTGTAGAAAAATTTCATTCAACATCATTTTTCTAGAGAAAAATTTCATTTAACATCATTTTTCTAGAGAAAAATTTCATTCAACATCATTTTTCTATAGAAAAATTTCATTCAACATTATTTTTCTGTAGAAAAATTTCATTCAACATCATTTTTCTAGAGAAAAATTTCATTTAACATCATTTTTCTAGAGAAAAATTTCATTTAACATCATTTTTCTAGAGAAAAATTTCATTTAACATCATTTTTCTATAGAAAAATTTCATCCAACTTCATTCTACTAATATGATTTTTATAGAGAATAATTTTATAGGAAAATTTCATCCATCATGATTTTTTTTAGATAATTTCGTCCAACATAATTTATAATTTTTTATACAAAAATTTCATACAACATTGAAAATTTCATACACTATCATCTCTCTATAAAAATGTGTAATCCAAATGATGTGGGATGAAGTTTTCTGAAATTTATTTGATTTATTTTCCTATAGAAAATTTTAAGAGTCGTCATATTTTTACACAAAAAAAATCACAATTTTTCATACCATCAGCCCTAGAAAGAAATCTTTGAGATTATATTCATCACGAAAATACATTTTTCTATCAGATTATGAATCTTCTTTAGCCATTTAAAACACCGGAGAAAAGTTATCTCATGTCAGGGGAAAGAATTTCTTTTAAAGCCTCTTTTTAAATCCTATCCACATTAGACCTGAGCAAAATATTTGACTTCTGGTACGATGTTTTATCTCTTATTTGCTTTTCAGTATTTTTTCAAGCTATTAGAATTAACTGCTTGCAGTAATTCTTTTGTGCTGCGTATAATTATCGGACCGATCATAGCATTTAGTATCTGGAAACTGAGGAAATTCAAAAATATCATGGGGCAATTACACAACCTACATAAATCCGCTGTCTTCTAGAATAGAAATATCTCTTCGAAGCCAACAAGATTAAATCACATATCTAAAGAACCTAGGAACAAGTGACAGCAGTGGCATCGTAATGGATATCCAGTTATCGCTACTACTTAATGCATAATTATAACCATTCGTGCAAATTTGTAAAAAAAATGAATTTCTTTCACTACTATACCGTGATTTTTAAATAATATCTAAGGCAATAGTAGCTTTATATAGGTTCGATATAAGTTGCCTTAAGGAAAATGTCGGAAGTGAACGTTTAAAGCTGGGTGGAGTAGGTTTTGAAAGCAGGTGCTCCCAGTAAGGCATCGTTATACTTACTTTATTAACTTTCTCAGTTGGATGGGAGATAATTGCTCTGCATAAATTTATACCATAATAAGTTAAATATAGTGTTAACCTAAAATAACTTGCGGTTTCGTTTAAAAGCTTGATAGTTTAGGACTCCACAAAGTAATTATCTATTAATAATTTTACAATTTAAATTAATCTAAAGAAAATATAAGGGCAGAGCTTCCTTTATCAATAAGGAACTTTTCAAGCTGTCGGTTATTGAATTCATAATTTTTATTCCATTTTTAATAAATAGCAATTATGCTTTTATTTTTAAGCTGATGCCAAGCAATCAAATGGTGAAATGAATATCTATTAGAGTATACCTATTTTGTCAAAGGAATTTATTTCTTCGAAAGAGCAAATAACTAGATTGATGTAAAAATGCTCACGTAGTTGGATCAAAAAATTTGAATGTTTGTTAGGAACTTAAGTACACAAAAACACTATTCACAAAAAAAAACGAGTAAAATTTTCCTAAGTGAAATGACCTGCAAAATATTGCAGTTCTAAAGACTGTCCGCCCTGTCCGCATGTCCATGTGTACATTTCAGAATTAAATTTAGTTGCGTGGCAAAATTACTGTATCATGCTATTTATTATTTATTACAAATCTACTGTCACAAAATTCGGTGGTCAAGAGGCAACGCTGTTATAAAGATATCGCATAATTACGAGTACAGTGGTTTCATACTTCTTAACATTTCTTGCAACAATCCATTGTGCAAATGCCAAAGTAATCAAGCATCATATTGAATGATTTACAGATATGGAGCACTAATAAACCAGAGATGATTTAAACTGTGTACTATCAGCAACTAAAATAAACTATAAAATCAAAATAAACTTATAAAGAAGTAAAAGAAAATAAATAAATTTACGACTGTAGTATACGAGTAAGGCAGAAACTATTGCAATATTAACTGCCCAAAAACATCTCGAAAGCTAGAAAATTGTCTTGGAACTACAATGAGGAATTGAGGTAAAAAAAAGCTTTACAGTACCCTGCTGTATGATTTGGATTAAATTGCAATTGCACGTGCTGAGAATAACATTACCACCAACTGGTGTACAAGTATAGTGAGTGGTTTTCGTACCTATTTCTTTACATTTGCCATCTTTTTGTTGTGTTTAAGATGCTGAGCAAAAATTTATCAACGACTATGGGCAGACAAAGAAATATTTAACCGACTTGCTTGTTTTGGTAAGCGCATGAATGCATAGGAATTGCATTTGCTGAATGTTTCTACTGCTGCTGCTGCTGCGGCTGCGGCGGCGGCGGCTGTTACCGCATGCTGCTGTAACTGTTGTTTTATAATGAATGGTGTGTTTTGTTTGTGTCAGCCTAAGATGCCTTTTATTTTTATTAACAGTAACTACAGCACCACATATTTGTGTAACCCGTTCATCCATACAATAATAGTATAATAGTGGCTGTGAAACTGTATTAAGGCTATCAAATCTAGAATAAAGAATAATATTTACAGCTGCGCTTGCAAAAATTTTCACCGCCTACACACGCAGTTTTCGCACCGTTCGGTATTCCAAGCCATTCATACACGTTGCAGATCAGATTGTATTTGCAGTTTGAAAAATAAACTTTACTATTTTATATTGTTGTTGGTGTTGTTGTGTGCGATGCATTTTCTTTTTTACGTGCGTAGCATTTGAAAGTATTTTTTTATTTTTTGCACGTTGGCATTGCGAAATTTTGTTTTTTTTTCTGTTTCCTTTTACGAGTATTTTAAACTGGGGGCGTTATATTACGGTTACGTTTAATTTTTATTTATTTATTTTTTATTTTTTCATTTCATCTTTATGTGGCTGTTTTGTTTTGCAACTAAAAATAGCTTCGTTAGCCTAAGACCTATTGGCGACATGCTCGTAGAATGTTTTCAATTTTTCTTCCTGCTTTTGAATTATTTTTCTTCTAAAAGACATGACTTTAATTTAATTTAACCAACCAAATACTCATAGGAGTGTGTATGTATGTAGACTAAAGAAAATTTTATTAATGAAAGTAGATGAAGCGACCTTAATTGATGGTGCATGTTGTATTAATGATTAATAATGATGCTTTTTTAATTAAATTTTGGCTAATAATTGTAGGACTTATTTAAAACTGGTGCATAGAAAAGAATTTATGTATTTAATTGCCAACATTAAGATGTTAACGAATTTATCCTTATATATATATTTATTAAATAAAACCATAATTCTGTGATTTAAATTGCAACAACACAATATAAGAGTTTAATGTAATAAAATATTGAGGTGTCCAGATTAAAAAATCTAGTATTTGAATAAAAGTTATGAATAGGGGAATAATAATAATATAATACGTCTGTATATTAATTTTGAGGTTACGCATCTCAGTACGTAAGAAGTAAATAAGAACATCAATGTAGTGTTATCAAAATAAAACCCAATAAAACCCACAAAGAATGTTACTACCTAGCGAGTTATCGAAATCGACTTCTACAACTTCTACAATTGTTGATACTTCCTTTGCCATATAGGCTTTGATTCCTTTATTAGAATTTTGTATGAGCATGGACATTTTTGACAGATAGACAACCCGTTAAAGTTGTAAATAAAAAAACTTAAATTGTCTGAGCTGCCCACTAATGTGCCCCCCTCAAAACTTTCTCCCCGAAAACAGTGTTCTTTTTAGAGAAACTGTAACTTTAAGCATAAAATTGTATCATTTTGTGCCATTGATAGATCATAATCACTTTATGGCAAAATGGCGCTCCTATTTCTTTTATCGCATCACGGATTTAGAGTTTCAATGCTGAAATCGATTTGATTGACTTCGTAACATAGCCCCACAAAAAATAATCCAGAGGTGTTAAATCACACGATCTGCCTGACCACTTAACTGCTGATTGTAGTGAAAATATGCGATGAGAAAATTTTGTTTGCCATAAATTGTTTGTTTCATTGATTGCGTGACATATGGCACTGTTCTGTTAAAATCACATGTCACTGATATCCACGTCGTCAATAATAGGCCAAAACTGAGTTGTTTGTATTTCGCGATAGCATTATCCATTAATCGTTACAACATTTCCAGCCTTGTCTTCAAAAACAAAATAAAAAAACGGCCCAATCACACCTCCAGACCACATAGCGCACCATACAGTGACACATTGAGTTGCACAAGCTCTAGGATTTTCAGAAGCCCAAGTGCTACAATTTTGCTTGTTGGCATACCCTGACAAGTGGAAATGGGCTTCGACTGAAAAAATTATTTTGTCAGAAAAACCAGCCGGTTTTTTCCTGTATAAATTGAACGAATCTACGGCAATGTAAGTGGTCTTTCGGCTTCAATACCTGCACCAGTTGAAGTAAGGCTTCAAAGTCAAATCCTTATGCACAATTCTCCATGTAGTGGTTTTGGATAACCCCAATTGTTGAGAAGGTCGAGGATGTAAAAAATTTGGATATGATTCAACACTGTCGCTTGCTGCTGCGATGTTTTCAGCTGAACGACCCGATCGAAGACGGGTAGGTGTTCGCATATTTTGTATCGATTTCGCCGGCTCAAATTTAACGATCACATTCTTAATAGTGATGTCAAAAGAACGATTATATATAAATGACGTAGAAGATAAAATCCAACCAAAATTTATAGATGGCAATTTTAGGCGGGTAATTGTTGTAAAATATGGTTTCAATAGAATAATGTTTCCTGCTCTACAACTACCTGTGAAACTGGATGTGATTGTGAGATAAATTAACAACAATTCATTGAGAAAGAAATACAATACAGCGTCGAGTTTTCCCAACCGTTATTACATTCTGTGTAAAAAACAATTAAATAAAAACAAATTTGCAAATAATGAAAAAATATAATTTTTTTTCATTAACAATATATCTTAGGAAATCTTATGTTTTAATACTGTAAATCAGATCGAAGTAATTACGGTTGTTAAATTGAAGTTTTTATGTAAAAAGTTGAAAAGTTTATCTGAGTTGAAAATATTCAAATGAAAATGGTTTAATGCGGCTGAAAAAGAAAATTTTACATTCAACTTTACTTTTGACAGAAAACACAATTCCAATCCCTTCTTTTTATATTTGAACCACTTAAAGTATTCTTATTTTGCTAGAGAATTGTCATCTCGTTAACACGTACAAAAAGTAAACAAGAAACAAAAAAAAAATTCAACTTGCCAGCAACAGCCAACAATAAATTAAAATCTCGTAAAAATCTCATGATACAAACAAATGTCAGCGTACGACTAAATATTACATACTTGAACCAACCGCATGTTTGTTCATGTTTACTTGTACGAGCTCGTTTACCAGGCTCGTTAGCATTTGTCACCTTAAAAAAGACGCACCCATTGTCACCTTTGGTGACAGAAGCTGCTGCTGTTTATTTAATGAAAATGAATATAAATATTGTTTACAGCTACTGTTTGCTGCTGGTGCTGTTCAATACGCTTAAATTTATGAATAAATTGAAATCACTTTTCTGTTGGAATTTACCACACATTTTGAAAACTATTTTTTTGTTTTTATTTTTATTGTTTCCTTTTTTATTATTTGTATTTTTATATTTTATTTTGTTTGTTGTTTTTATTTATTAAGTTAGTTTATGCGGTTGTTTAAATAATGATAAATATTAATTACACTTATTATTTTCATTTGTTGCATTTGTTTTCTATGTTTATGTGAAGTTAAGAATTCCTGCCGTTTTTATCACCACAGGGATTTGCGTGCCATTTATACACATTTCATTAGATATTAGATATTCAAAGACAATGTTAGCTGTAGCTTAAAACTTTATGTTCTAGTAACGAACAAACAGCCGATCAGAGATCCTGTCAAAGCAATCGTCTTTAAAGGCCATTGAAATGTTGTTGCCATCTGTTTACTTTTGGCCTGGCCTGTATCATGTGTCTTGAAAATGTTATGACATTCAATAATTTAGTTGAAAGTTTCAATTTACCACCTATTGAGCATTTTAGACAAAATGAAATTTTTTATGAATAAATATTCATAAATGCGCTTTTGATAATGTGCTTTGGATAATTTTGCGCTATTTTTTTCTGTAATAAAGTCAAACTTTACAACAAAGAAAATGGCGAAGAATTTTTATTAACAATTAACTTTCACAATTCGTAATTTTTATAATTAGACGTAAAAATTATGATTTTTCTCAAGCTTATTTAATATCACTATTTCTACAGTACTTTAGTTTCAGTACCAATTAGACCATTTTTAAACTCAAAACTTAAACCAGATAAGAGGAGTGGTGCGATTTTAAAGATTTTAGACCCTCTATTGACATTTTAACACTTTATATTAAATGAGCCTTAAAATTGGCAGCAAGTAATAGAACTCAGTATAAAACTCTGAATAAAATTAAAATAAAATAAGAGAAAAACCTTAAGAGAATAGTATGAATGTTTCTTTAATGTCATACGAATAATCAAGAATAAGAACTTTTAACAATCGATTATTTTGTGTTTAGGGTCTATTGTTATTTTGATAGCAAATAATAGAACTCAATAAAAACTCTGAACAAAATTGAAATAAAATAAGAATATAATTTTTTAACCAAGAGAAAAATCTTAAGACAATAATGTGAATGTTTTTGTAATGTCATCAAAAATAAGAATTTTAACAATGGATTATTTTGTTGCACTTACCCGTTTAATTATATTAAAATATATCTATCGCTTAATCGAAATATTAATCGATTGTTATAAAAAAAAAAAAACAATAACTTGCCAGTGAACTAAAATTTATTTTGTTATCCTGCCGTAAAGTTTAGACTGGGTGAAACTCAAGTTAGTATATGTATGATTAATTCATCATATGCCTTGCATATGTAAGCCAAATTAGTAAACTATTTCGATATTAATTAGGACTGTTGAAAGCAATAACCATTTAGAATGGCTAAGAAAAATATATTACATTACGCCTGAGATATTTCAGTTGTTTATTGTTGTGTCAATAAAAACGAAAACAAAAATTTGAATCGCTGCTGTAAAGTAAATAAAAGGTGTATATTAAGCCTTGTTTTAGGAATATGCAATATTCGTTCTTAATGGCTGCATAAACTTTAACTAATATGAAGGCATAAGAAACATTTCGTTTCTAAAGTTACCTGTTCAGAACACAGCAACACATCTGTTATTGATATAGTATTTGATTAACAGCCTCACCGCTTACAGAAAAAACATAGTGATTATCGCTATCCACAAATCTTTAGCATATACTGCGTATAGTTAGTATAGTATAGTTCTTTCGCAATGCATAAAAATATTTTGATTTTTATTTATCTTTCATATTTCAAACTGAGTGCCACCATTGTATGTCATTGCCGAGAATCCACTGTTTTTAAAGAGACCCTCCCATACGAATCTCATAAGAAACATTTCGTTTCTAAAGTTACCTGTTCAGAATACAGCAACACACCTTTTATTGATATAGTACAGGCATACCTCGCTTAACGCTACCTCGTTTAGCGCTGTTTCGTTATAACGCTCTTCAAAGAACAATTTTTTTGTCGTTATTTTTTAACTGTTTTTGTCATTTTTCGAAACATAGTCGTCATAAAAAGCAGCAGAAAATATACATAATTTGAATTTTTTTCCATACGTTTTTTTTTTAAATAAAAGTAGGCTAAAAAAATTCCCTAATTCTGGGAATTCCCCTATAAGGATAAATTATTTGTGAAATTTTGTCTCATATTAAATTAGTCATTGGAAATAGTGATATGGTCCGGTACAGACTTAGTAATTGCAATTTATTTTGAATTATAATTTAATTTCTAATTTTAAAATGAAATACACATCTTATTTGTCATTTTTTACTTCAAGGCAGCAGAAAAAACGGAACCCCATATTTTAATGCAAATAGCGCCTTTTTAACGCTATTTTGGTTAACGCTCAATCTTCAGGAACGCAACCTGAGCGTTAAACGAGGTATGCCTGTATTTGATTAACAGCCTCACCGCTTACAGAAAAAACATAGTGATTATCTCTACCCACAAATTTTCAGCATAAACTACGTATAGTTAGTATAGTATAGTATAGTATAGTAAAGTTCTTTCGCAATGCTCTAGTTCCTGAATATACTTGCTAGAAAAATATTGCATAAAAATATTTTGATTTTTATTTATTTTTCATATTTCAAACTGGGTGCCATCGTTGTACGTCATTGCCGAGAACCCACTGTTTTTAAAGAGACCCTCCCATACGAATCTCATTCCCATTTTAAAATGTGCTTTCGGTGGTAAAAGGCGGCACCTGTAGCCTAGGCTAGCAGGAGCCGAAAATATAAAAAAATGGACAAGTCTGACCAGTGACTCTAACACACTGGTGCCACGCACACCAGTTGCCCGCAAGGCTTCGCCCCCTATTACTAGTTATTGTTGAAGCCGCTTGGGGAGTAACATAGAGGCTGTGGGTTAAAAACCACAAAAAGTGGGAAGATCAGTCGGTTTTTTGCAACTGAGGGGCCTGTCGCTTACCAGGAGCGACATGGACTTTTGAGAGTCTCCGACTTTCGAGCAAGAGGTAGGACATGGCACTGCTCGCAGTGCTCTTAAAAAGGTGCTTACACCTTAGGTGGATTAGTGGATTTATTGTTTTCACTTAGTGGTTAGACTACCGTCAGATTAGGCCCAAATGACCAGGCGCTAACGAGAATCTATATCCCATCTATATCCAAAGTGAGTGATAGCTTTGTGTAGATTTTAGTGTATTGGCTCAATTTTTTATTCAAATATTCAGCTGGAAACATCGTTCTAATTTACGGCAAGCCCTACAAAATCATGATTATCTACTTTTTATGCCTTAAATGTGAATTTCTAAACCACAGCCCAGTAAGAAATCGGCTTTTTGCAGACTAAATGCGGAATCAGCCATTTTAGCGATATAAATTAGCTGCTTCGGAACTACAATTTAATCTCTAGAATATGCATACAATTTTTCTGCATTCACTTTAGCGAAAAAGGAGAATTTAATTTTCGTTTGACTACGTAAAAGAAACGTCTTCGATTCAGGGATCTCACAGTCTCTTTTTGTAAATTAAATATAAACTAAAACGCTAGAGAGTGAAATTCGATTTCTGTTATTCTCTTTTTTGACTTCTTATTTTACATTAAATTATACTTAACTATCGCTTAATTCATACATACATATTTCTTAATATATTTTTGCGTTAAGAGAAAAAAGTGTTAAACTAAATAAATATAATAGTTATGCTAAGAGACAAATATCTTTACGGCCACCTTGTTTAAGATTTTAAAATTATTGAGCTGTAATTCATTTGACTTTCAAATCGTGTGCTACACATTTGTATTTAATTGAATTTCGTTTATATTTCAAAGCAACAAAAGTCACTTTTTGCTAAACGTTAGTGTATTTTATTTCATGTCGGCACAGGTTAAAATCTAATTGCCTGTAAAGTTTCTTTATTTTTTTATTTTCATATTGTAGCCATAAAAAGTTTTGCCTAATTTACCATAACTTAGGCAAAGGCAGAGTTAGAAGAAACCCAAATGCAAAATTCAAGATTTTTAATACTTTATATGTAAATAAAGAAATAGATTTTGGGCATTTGTTTAGTTGGATTTTTAGAAGAAATGCTAAAAAAAAATTGGTTGAATAGTAGGCGACTATATCAGAGAGCTATATTACATTTTTTTTTTATAATATAGTGTTCCACTGCCCAATATCATTGATGTTACGGAAGAAAATGTCAGTTTTTTTATTATTTTCTTACTTTTATTTTTCTTGTAAACAAAAAATTTTTATTTAAGGAGACGTTCTTGTTGGAATCAGTGTGTCAAGCTTCTAGTAGTGATAGCGGTAGAAGATATTTGGCATATTATTATGTTTGCAATGGTCGCCAATATCGTTTTACGTACTATCATGGCTGCGGTGGCATAATAAATGGAAAAAAATTAATTTTTCTTGTATGACAAAAAAACGTATTTATAGTTCGAGTTCCTTCTAAGAATTTTCTGGATTTCGACATAAGTTAATCGAAAAGCACAACGAAAATATAATGTGGCTGCTCTTAAAGTAGCTTACAATTTTTTTATTCCTTATCGAATATATTTTTTTTCCAACCATACCTAGGAAGTTAGGTTACGGGAGTCTTTGTGAACATTCGATTTGAATTACATTACATTACATTGAAAGTTACAGCAAAGACCTCTGGAGGGAGCTTATTCTCCATATAAACTGTTCTGCTAAAAAATTAAGTTTTCCTGTAATGCGTAGTGCGATACACTGGCCAATCAACCACAAATGGATGGGCTCTCAACGAAAAGTGTGTCAAACGCAAAAACGTGCGAGCAACGGGAACAAGTTCCCTAATTTCATTAGAGCACTTACCATTGTAGTAACGCTGAAGGAATTAAATACAACCTACATTGCGCCGACGTTCTAGAGTTGGATACCCTACTGTACACAATGAGCGTCTTGGCTATATCTTGTACGCGATCGAGCAACTCCAAGCTAGAATTTGGAGTACCGGCCCACACATAAGAGTTTTATTCTATGTTTCGTTTCGCAAGTTTTGTACTATAATTTCCATTAAATTTTTAAATAAAAGGTGTTTTTTTAAGCTAGATAGAACTTTAAATTGTAAAAAGTAACACAAAAAATGAAATTTTGATGAAACATTTTTTTTTATTTGTTTCAGTATACTCTGACAAATCACCATGAATAGACTGTCGCTTGAACAACGCTACGAAATTATCCAAATTTACTTTGAAAATCAGTCGTCGATTCGCGCAACTTATAGACGACTTCGTCATTTTTATGGCGTATATAATCGTGCATCTGAACAAGCCATTCGTCGAACTGTCGATAGATTTCGTACCACATACTCTCTAGAGGATGCAATAACACCAACACGTCGAAGGAATGTGCGTACTGAAGAGAATATCGCCGCTGTAAACGAAAGTGTGGAAGAAGATCCAAATTTATCAATTCGTCGTCAATCGCAGGAATTGGGGCTCTGTCCGTCCACTACGTGGAAAATTTTGCGCAAAGATCTCGGCCTACACCCGTATAAGATCCAGCTGGTGCAGAAATTGAAGCCACGAGACCATTATATGCGTCGTTCTTTCGCCGATTGGGCTCTAGAACAGTTGGCAACTGACCCGTTGTTTTATCGCAAAATTGTGTTCAGCGATGAGGCGCATTTTTGGCTTAACGGGTTTGTTAATAAGCAAACTTGCCGCATATGGAGTGAGACCAATCCACAACAGACCCTAGAGACTCCATTACATCCAAAAAAATTCACCGTTTGATGCGGTTTTCATCTGGTGGCATCATCGGACCTTATTGCTTCAAAAATGAGGCCGGAGCTCGCGTTACGGTCAATGGATTCCATTACCGCACCATGATCAATGATTTTTTGTTTGAAAATATGGATGACATTGATCCGGACGAGATGTGGTTTCAACAGGATGGCGCTACGTGCCATACAGCGAACGCAACCATCGACTTATTGAAATCAAAATTTGGCGATAAGTTGATTTCGAGAAATGGACCTGTCAATTGGCCTCCAAGGTCGTGCGATTTGACACCACTCGACTATTTCCTGTGGGGCTACGTGAAGTCACTGGTTTATGCTGATAAACCAGCAACAATTGACGCCTTGGAGGACAGCATTGTTCGTGTTATTCGTGACATACGCCCAGCAGTGCTCGAAAAAGTGGCCCAAAATTGGACGTCCAGAATGCGCTTCGTCAAGAACAGCCGCGGTGCCCATATGCCCGAAATCATTTTCAAATGTTAATGTCACGTATTGATCCTTCGAATAAAAAAGAAATTTTGATTACAATTTAATTTTTTGTGTTATTTTTTACAATTTCAAGTTCTATCGGGCTTAAAAAAACACCCTTTACAACCATACATATATGTAAAGTATAGGCAGACTTATTTATTATTTAATTTCATTATTCATTTAATTATTCATTTAATTTGAACAACTTTAGCCTTAAACAAAATTAGCCTCTAATTCACAACTTCTTCACACCACTACCTTTGAACTACTGCTCTTTTCTCCATTCCACTCTGTTTCAAAACTGTGTTCCACATCACAGGGCGAGAGTCAAAGCAGTGATGACACGTTACTCTTTACATATATTCAGATTACAGTCCCAGTTTTTTAACGTGCATAGAAAGTTTCTGAATATGCTGCTTTTATTATTATGACGCACAGAAGCTATTAATTGGAGCTGAATGATTTCAAGAGTTATCAGTCAATACCTGCATAACCTAGCTATCTGTAAAGGGTAGGAAATAAATTCCGTACATTGCATTTGTTAAGAAGATCTCTGACTATCGCAGAAATCTTTATTGTATTCACGTTCGCATGCCATATTTTCTATTGGGATCAGCTTAGGGTTTCAGCAGATTGAATTAACAATTTTTCTAATAGGTTGTCTTATCTATAACCAAAATTTCGAAATCAATAACAAATTGCATATTACCTGGATATTTGAGTAGTAGATACTAAAATATAAAAAAGAAAAACAAATCTGTATCGAACTAAACTTACAACAACATGTGCACAACAAATGTCAACACACGAAATAGTGCACACGCGCAGACGCAACAACCTTAAAGACAATAAACCGTCATCATCATCATCATCAGCCAGTAAAAGCGTATAAAAGTTACAAGATTTTTTCTTTCGTTTAAAGCGGTTGTACGTCCAGAAACATTTAAACAAATAAAATTTTCATTTCTTTTTTTTTAAGATTTTTATATTTTTTTTTTCTATTATTTGATTCTGTTCTAGAAAATAGACAAAAACACAGTTTTCTTCTTAACAAATGCGAATAAATAAGATTACTGTTGAATATTGTTGGGTCGGTCTACTCGTATTCGATATAAAAGATTTAGCGTAGCATGAAACATAAAAATGTCACGTTTTTCATGGTCGCCAGTTTTTGAGTTCTAGCAGCGTTTGTACAAGCAATATGTACTTTGCTGAGTGTGCAGTATTTTGCTTTTTTTTTGTTGTTGTAGCAATTTTTGGGACTAAGACAACAACAATGAAGCAAAATAAAAGAAAAACACAAGACGTCCTCATCATCTTTTAAAAATGTTGATGTGTACAACACGTTATGTATGGTATTTGGCATTTTGTGTGGTGAGCGCATGTGCACAGACAGTTGCTGCAGTTTGCAGCTGATGTTTGTTACCAATTGTTGTCCATGAGTATGAGTATATCTGCACACCACTTTTTACATTTAGAAGTTACCAGCGGCTCCGTAATATAAAAACCAAACAATTGTTTGTACGTTACAATTTGGTGTTCAATGCATACTAGGACCTTCAAACTTGAAACGCAGCAGTTTAGGGGTTTGTTTTTGTTGTTATTTTTTAAAAACGAAACAGCTAAGCTGTAAGCCTGACTGTTTGTTTGTATGCTTACTCAGCTCATGATGATGTTTGACAATGAGTGTCGTGACATCACCCGTTGTCTTATTAATTTGTGGATTGTAAATGATTTTGAAAAATTGGTTTCAAATCAAAAAGGCATTAAGTGTATATTGTACAAGTATGTATTCTATTTTGTGTGTGTGTATGTGTGTATATGTATTTCTTCAAACTTTTAAAACACAATTAAAATCTTTTTTGGAACTTCCTTATTAATGAAGTTTTCTATGAGCTATTTTTTTGATTTCCATTTTTTGTTTTTTTTGTTGTTTCGCCAAAATAATTAAATTTCTATAAACTTGTTTTTTATTTTGTGGTGTCTGTCGTTTCATTTACTTTTCTTGCTTTTCACAAAACGTGATGCGTTCATTCACAGATTAAATACTAATGATAAATGACAACAAGTCTTTCAAAACTTACAGGAGACTTTAGATAGACATTTGTACGAACCATTAAACCTATCATAGTTTTTATTTTGTTGTTGTTGTTGTTGATCTCTTTTTTGTTTTGGCGTTTTTTCTAGATTTTGCTTTAAACGACAAGTTGTGTCACAAATTAAACACGATTTTTCCTGAGAACTAATGAATACTCATGGTTAAGGCCTTTTTTAAACTGGTAGGAGAAAACTTGAAATGATTGAAGGGTAAAAATATCTCTATTGTGTGTAATTTTAAGAAAATTCCCAAGTTTTGTGTGAGACTTTGAAAAAAATAGACAAAAATAATAATTCAGTGGAGACACAAAGTGAGAATGAGAAAAAGAGGGATAGAAAAAGAAGGTTAGAGTTCAAGTCCTCTCATAATTTCCTATATTTTTTCGACATGAAATGATTTGAGATTGTGTAAGCGATTATCGCTAGATGACTTGAAAAGGCCTTTTAGAAGGTGGTTAGAAAAGCATAACCACATAATGGAATATGACCACTACGGCCCTAGATGTGTTTCTATTTTTGCCTCCTACTGCATCCATAGCCTGTCATATTATCGCATATGGGTATGACAAAAGCTCGTAGCACAAATTTATGAATCCATATTTAGTTTTTTTGTCGTATGTTTCATCTGTAAAGCATATCCTCGATTTTGTAATTTTAGACTGTTTTATCGCCCATCAGGCTGTAAATAGCGTGTTACATCTTTTTTGTTATTATGTACCATGGTATCCATAATATCAATTTCGAAACTGAAATCCAATCCAATACAACCAATTACAGGCTATTATTTCAAAATGCACGTTACCGACAAGCATAATTATTACATATAATTCTCTTTAATTTTCATCTCATTCAGATGATATTTGAAGTCGTAAGATTATCACGCACGCGTCCAGTAAATTTTATGCCAAAATTCTTCTTTGTTATGTGCTTCTTTTACACTTTTTTGTATCAAATCATTCTAAGAATAACCACTTTTTGAAAGATGATGACTCACTAGAGGGGAATTTCGTCAGACCTTAATACCTCTGCCTTGCAAGAAGCTCCTTCAGCACCTTTTAATTAGAATTCTTTCCGACTTTCGAAAAGACTAGCTCGAAGTTCTCGAGGGTATTTCCGATTCTAATAATACGTCTCTTACGCACATTTTACTAAAGTTATCTCAGAGATTCTAGTGTACTGCCGAGCTCCATTGTCCACTTCAATGGATTAGCTACCGTCTGCCATGCAAATGTACGTGTAGAAAGCTAAGCTGGTATTGTTGTATCCAGAGGTCCACAAGTTGTAGCTATCAGTATAATTTTTTTTGCATACTATTCCTAACACGGATAAGATACACTGTTAGCTTTAAAAACCTCGCGTGCGTAACATCTTTTTCCGGTCGTTGCTATGGCATTTCTATAAATAATATTAGCCGCCTCTGAATTAAAGACCAGATTTAAGAAACCACTAAAACGATTTCATGCGAAATTAATACAATTAGCAACTTGTAAATTTTTAATATCTATCATCGTGAACTCAATACAAAAAAGAACAACAACAACAACTAAACTCACAAACTAAACAAAAGCAAAGTGAAAACGTCAATTTAATTTCGTAAAATTTATTTCTAAATGAATCTCGTATGAAACCCAAGTAAACGCCTTCGCAGAATAAAAATCACATTGAACAACCTAAGCTGTGAGTAAATTTAATTCCAGTTAAAATAGTTAGTCCATCTGTCTGTCTGCCTGTACTGTCGAATGTACGTACTAGAAAATGCCATTAAATGAAATAATTGACCAAATCATACAGATGATTTAAAAAAAAAAAGTTGTTATAAAATAAAATTGTTGTTATTTGCAGTTTCAATAATTACTAAAAATTTATTAACTATTTGTCATATTTTTGTGTTTAAATGAATTGCAATTACAGCTAGCATCCTTATAAGGAGTATCCAATCGTAAGATGAATATCTGGTTGTTTGAAAGAGTGTAGCTCTATAGTTAAAGAGAAAAGTTATCCAATAGCTTAATTATTTTGTTTAGATTTTATGGACCATATAATCAGCTTTTGTTTAGGCTTTAATCTAAGCGATAAGCTGAAGTGCATAAGCTAAAGCGAATAAGTTGAAGGTCAAATGATCAACGTTAAGTTGTTCTTTAATTTAAGTTTGAAGTACTCGTGTACATGAAAATGAATTATTTGCCCGCAAAAATTCTTACTTTAATGTTTTAACTAATAACTTTAAATAATTTAGCTAAAGTAACTTTTCTTCTGATTCTAGCTTCTTTTTACTTTAAGATACTGCAACCAAGCTTAAAATTAAAGGGATCTTCATATATTGAGATTTTTAAAATATTAAAAAAATTTTAATAAATATAGGTTACGATTTCGGGAATTGCTTCTGTTTCATAGCTTCGAACAATAAATTTGTTCACTTTGGCTTCATCACTACTATGTATATACGCCATATTGCAATACTGTTGGCATTGAAACAGAACTTTCACATTATTGCTCGCCAGTCTGCGCATATATAGCATCTCGTGATAGATTGAGTCGAAATGTTAGTGATGTAAGAAATTTCTTCATAAAATGATTAACCTCTCGTACACATTTTCTTTGATATTCTAATTTCTTCTCCCATCAGTGTTATTAGATCAGAAAATTAAAATATTAATTTGGAATTTTTGTTGAAATTTGTGTTATTTTATTTTACTTATAATATTTGATTGTTATGGAATTAATTCACCATCTATAGCGCTACTATATGGCAATATAATATTCTTTAAAAATGACCTATTTGTGTTATAAATTATCCTTTAAGCAAAATAATGTGGTAATATACTTACGAAGATCATTTGTTAAGTTTTAAAAGAAAATAATTATTAGCAAAAAAGTAAACGCAACGACCCACTGTGTACTTTACAAATTGCATAGTTTCCTAAAAAACATATACGCAAAAGACAACAACAACATGATTTCAGAAATTCTACGAAATAAGATAAACAACAGAAAACAAAACAACTAACACAGAACAAAAACAAAACACATGGCCAAGCAGACGTCTAAACTGAATAATATATTTTAAAACCAATATGGGGAGGAAGGAAATAAAATTAAAAAAAAAACTGGGATTTCGCTTTTAAAGCATGGGCGATGAATATCTCGTTTTGTAAATTCCCTTAACCTTAAAATCGTGAGACATTAAAACAAAATTGACATTACTTTATATACGGTGTTCAATGTGTACTGAAATTAATTTCTAAAACTTTTTAAAGTGCCTTTAAGTTGATGCCTAAACACATTAAGGTTAATATAATATTATTTTCCGTAGCTTTGGAAAGGGTTTTTATGGATGCGCCACCTTCGTGCAATATGTTAATATTAATTTCCAATAAAAGGCATCTTCGCAAATATTTGAAATAAATATAAACCGTACCAATAAACACAATTTCGTTATTGGTTTTTCTTAGCACAAGACGACAAATAAGTGCCACAAAGAATTTCTATTTCTTATATTTTTAACAATTGGTTTTCGTCTTAGGCACAGTTTTACAAAACTAATAAACCTTCAAAAAAGTTTAATATTTTTATTTATATTTGTACAGCACGAATAGTAAGAAAACGTTTCTATAAAATCACATTAATAGATCTCCAAAACATTATTTATTAAAATGATTTTTAACGAAAAGAACACTGCAGATGGCAAACAGCCGAAACCGCTTTGTTCACAAACCAAATTTAACGAGGATCGATAGAAAACCGTACCCAAATAAAAGCTTTAAATTTCTGTAGATTAACTAATGTTTACAACTGTACTCATAAAAATATTCAAGTCACATTAAAAATGACGATGTGTGAACATAATATATGATCAATATACATTGAAGCAAATCAGAAACACATTCATATGTACGTGTATCTTAACATACACTTGCTACTTAAAATTGATTACTATATTCAAATGATCATAATTTATGTTACACAAACACTATTAGTATTTAATTATCACAAAAACAATTTTAAAGTTCTGATATTCGTTATCCTTCAAGAAATAAAAAAATTGAAAACGTTTTGCAAATGTTTCACTCAAATATTGAAAATATTTTCAATGTTTTGTACATTAGCGATTCCAAAACAAATACCTTTTGAATGATAAAAAGAGTAGACGAAATAGTCTACTTGCTTTAATATTACCAGAACACAATTACGTTTCGATAAGATTTAAGTATTTCCTATTATTATTAATATACCTCCACTTCTGAGTCACTGCAAATAACCTTTTTGCCCTTATTGGCTTTGTAGCTGATCAGGCAGAGTTTCATTATTGTCATTTGATGCAGTTCTCTCTTCAGCAACAACAAATCAAGTTCATTTTGATATACATTTTTTATACATGCTCAAGATTAAACCGAACAGAAAACTAAATGAAACATTCTTTTTACTTGAGTTTTATTTTAGTTGTACTCTTTGCCAAGAACAACATAACAACAACTGCTTTAAAATGCTAAGAATCAAGCCTATTATCAGCATCAAACCTATAAAGATTTAATAAAATTAAATCTAAAAATAAGGAAACATTCGAATTATATACTATAGTACTATAGTATAGATGATAAATACAAGCTCAAGCCGTTAAAACCATTTGTAGCGTTTAGCTTGCCATTTATAAAAAACCGTTTAATTTTCACCCAACATAACATGTTGTTAGATATTTTGTTTATGCTGCTGTAGAAGCTTCCAATTAAATAAACGCATTTGTTTTCATTTTATCAATGAATATATAACTTTATGCCGGCTTAAAAATCAGTGAACAGGTTGACCAATTCAATGAAACTGCTGCTGATCAGGTGCAAAATGCAATTTTTCAAAATTTATTAAACATTTTTATGTTTTCATTAATGTTTTTTGTTTTTTTATTCTACTGCGTGTGCAAACGTTACTAAATGCGAATGTGTTAAAAATAAATAAAATAAAATAAGAAAATATTTTAAGACGCATGCCATATGCAACCCATATGTGTTTTAGTTTTCTTCCTCCTCTGGTTTTTCCTCGTTACAAGTGGTTTGGTCAGTTTTTGAAGTGCTAAAGTGTAGCAAATGGCCAATTTAATTAAAGTTATGAATTTTAAAATAGTTTAAGATTTAAGATTAATAATTCAATTTTGTTACTTGTTCGCTGTGGAATGCTAATTCATTAACATCAAGAAAAAAAGTTTTCCTAAACGCGAGTTTTAATCTACTTCTTTCTATAGACAATGTCCTTGACCTTTAGATAAAACTGTTATAAAATGAGCATTTGAACTAGCTTATGGGAAATTCTGAAGGATAAAAAATTTAAAATGTTTGGTTGACAGTTGTACATGGTAATTCATTTAATGATTGATTTCTGAACTAAATAATTCTTGCAAAAGTCAACTCCATAATAGTCAGGACAAGAGGTTATTAAATATGAAAAAATCATTTATTTAAATTTTAATTTTTATAACATTTTAAAATTTTAGTTCATATAAATTAAACAGTATCATCTATGTTAAAAAATGCTATGCAATTTTCAAACGTTACAACGGAAAAAAAAATAAAATCATAAAATTCGAGTCACATCACCTATGGGGACTTCAATATTAAAACGAATGTTTTGATTACTCTGTGTTATTGTGAGTTATAGTGATATAAGTTTTGTTATGAATGTCCATTTTGGCTTCAATAGATATGTAAAAATCATGTGTGCTTTATGAGTGCACCCTTTCATTTATCATAGTATAATGTGTGTTTTCATCATTATCTTTGATTTAAAAGAGCACTTGTCAAAACTTCTGAAGTCGGTTTTAATAACCATTTTTTATTAAGTTTAGCTGTGCTACACTTCCAACTCTGAAGTAACACTTACAAATGGTGCCGATTTTTGATGATTGTCGAACCAAAAATTTAATAATTTTTCATTAAGAATAAGCTTAAAATGCTGCTGCATGCTTAGTCATACTTGCTATAAATATTTAAAAACGAATTATTTTTTTTACTCACTGTAAAGGTTAATCAAATGAACACATTTTTAAAAGTAAAAAACGTTGCAAAACTTTCATCTATTCAGCTGATTATTTTATTAGGTGTACTATTGCAAATGAAATCTATTAAAAAAATTCAAAATTAAAAAGGTCCAGGTACAGGAGAGGTCAAAGTTATTTAGAGGAGGCTTTAAAGTACACAGTTCTAATTACTTACCTAATCAACATAGCAATAAAGGATGCGTAATAATATTTATTCGTTACAACACTAGAATATCTTTATTCCAGTACTTTTACTATAGCTTAACTATTTGTAATCGATAAAATACGCATAACGCAGTATATGTCAAAAAAATCAAATCGAATGTCCACAATTGCTAGTTCTAAGAAAATGTTTTGAAATCAAAACAACATCTTTTTAAAAGTTAGCAAAAACTCTTCACCTTATGTGTAAGGTGTTATTTTTATTCTATTTAAATTTTTGAACTGTTATTAAAAATATTAAAAGAGCTTTAAAACAAGATTGTTCATGGTCCCTTGATTCCGTGATTTTGAATAGTCCAAACGAAAGCGATATGAATTAGAAATTACAGAAATATATTTGTACCTACTAGTCATGCAGAAAATAATAAAAGTTAATAAAAACATTGTCCAACAGTAGATCCTACTTTTTCCCACTTTTCCGCGTCAAAAGAACTGCTCCGATTTTGAGGTAAAGAATGAATCAAGCCAATTTCTGATACCCTGTTTTGAAATGAAGCGTATTCCACCAAAGGCGTTATGCATATATCACAACAATCAGTAGTCCAAAAAGGCTTGTGTTGTAGGGCGAGTGAGTCACAACTTCTTATCCCCTGTTTTCCGAATAGTTTTTGTCCAGCCTTGCAACATTTAGCCTAGCGTTGTCATGATAGAAGACTGTGGCCTCATTTCTAGTCAAATATTCTGGTCGTTTTTCATTGATTGATCTTTTCAAACACATCTGTGATCATCAGAGCCAATTTCCACAGCTTATAATACAAAACATCCTTTTGAACGCACGAACGAACCAAGTACAGGTTATTACACATAACTTTTTGCACTTGGGGTTATCGTAATGCATCGATTTTTTTCATCACTAGCAACAATACATTTCTTAATTAATTTTTCTTTGTAGCGTTGAAGCATCATTCCGATTCACCTTTTAAAGTCTCTCAGCTTCAATTCATGCTGATCCAATTTCTTTGCTTTTGAGTGAATCTCAGGGAAATAAATTGCTTGGTGTATGAGAACATCACTTTTGAATCGTGCAAGCCATTGGTCACAAGGAAACTGCTTCAAACAATTGAAAACTTTCAGTAGCCGCTTTTTTCAAATGAAAAAAGTTTATCAAACTACCCCGCCAAACATCTGTTTTAAGCATAAAATTCGATATTGTCCAAATCGACATTATTAACTTGTATGCACAATATTTTAATTTTTTATAATAATTATAGTTATTTGACCTTTTTAATATTTTATCAGTAGCTTATTAGGTCTTTATTTTATAAAAAATTCTTAAACTTAATTTTTGATTTTTTATATTTTTAATTTGTTTTTTGTTTTGTTTTTGTTTTAATAAAATTTTAAATTTTTTTATAAAATAAAGTTGATAAAAAATTAACAACTTTACCTTCCAAATCGTGCCTTCCTAAATAGTGTTATAACTTGTGAAACTTAAAACTTCCAATTGCCAAAAAAGTTCTTAAAATTTCGATTATAATAATTTAAAATTCAATCATATTTTAATCATTTTTACTGCTTGTCACCCCACTCTCGATAAAACATAAATGTGTGATGTGTTCTTCACCAAGTAAATATTTTACTCAGCCTACGAAAACTAAAAAAAAAAGAAATGCAACACATTTCCTCGGTATTTATATCGACTGTGGGCCGGCCACCTTAACTTTTACACATTCATTTTAACAGCTTAAATTTCATTTAAATAAATTGGCAATGATTATGACACCTGCTAACAAGATCATGTAAATTCAAAGTTATATCTTTAATACTGCACAGTATATTAAATAATAATATTAATAACTTAATAATTTTATTGGTTGTTGGCTGTATGAGCCGCCATTTCTAGCCGCTATTAAAGTTTGCAATACAAATGATATTAAAGACGGCACGAAAAAAGAAATCATGTTCTTCTTATTAAGTTTTATGTTATTATCATACCACTCAATATTTAGTACATGTACTATGCTCCATAACATTTTAAGAAATTTAAATTCATGTCTATTAAATCGGATAGTAAAATGAAAACAGCATAATTAATAGACAGGTGAGATAACCACTAATCTGAGGTAGATGTTGTTTGGACACGTTACAGACTATCAGAGCTGTATAATAAATGTTTGAAATTATGCTAAAATTATGAATTGAAATTCAGTAAAGCTTTATTATTTCTAGTTAGCTTTTAAAATGGTAACACCTGTAAATTTTATAAAACTAGTTTAGCTTTAAAAATTAAAAGGACAGCGAAAATAGTTTTTTGCTATTAAAAAAAACAAAATTTTTTTAGTTAATTTTTTGATGTTTAAATAAAAATTTTCCAAACGAAATCAAACGGCCAGTTTTTGTGTACAATACAGCACATTATGCTATAAGAAGAGAATAATTATATGGGGTGTTTTTTTAAGCCCGATAGAACTTGAAATTGTAAAAAATAACACAAAAAATTAAATTGTAATCAAAATTTCTTTTTTAATCGAAGGATCAATACGTGATATTAACATTTGAAAATGATTTCGGGGATATGGGCACCGCGGCTGTTCTTGACGAAGCGCATTCTGGACGTCCAATTTTGGGCCACTTTTTCGAGCACTGCTGGGCGTATGTCACGAATAACACGAACAATGCTGTCCTCCAAGGCGTCAATTGTTGCTGGTTTATCAGTATAAACCAGTGACTTCACGTAGCCCCACAGGAAATAGTCGAGTGGTGTCAAATCGCACGACCTTGGAGGCCAATTGACAGGTCCATTTCTCGAAATCAACTTATCGCCAAATTTTGATTTCAATAAGTCGATGGTTGCGTTCGCTGTATGGCACGTAGCGCCATCCTGTTGAAACCACATCTCGTCCGGATCAATGTCATCCATATTTTCAAACAAAAAATCATTGATCATGGTGCGGTAACGATCTCCATTGACCGTAATGCGAGCTCCGGCCTCATTTTTGAAGAAATAAGGTCCGATGATGCCACCAGCGTGAAAACCGCACCAAACGGTGCATTTTTCTGGATGTAATGGAGTCTGTAGGGTCTGTTGTGGATTGGTCTCACTCCATATGCGGCAATTTTGCTTATTAACAAACCCGTTACGCCAAAAATGCGCCTCATCGCTGAACACAATTTTGCGATAAAACAACGGATCAGTTGCCAACTGTTCTAGAGCCCAATCGGCGAAAGAACGACGCATATAATGGTCTCGTGGCTTCAATTCCTGCACCAGCTGGATCTTATACGGGTGTAGGCCGAGATCTTTGCGCAAAATTTTCCACGTAGTGGACGGACAGAGCCCCAATTCCTGCGACCGACGACGAATTGATAAATTTGGATCTTCTTCCACACTTTCGTTTACAGCGGCGATATTCTCTTCAGTACGCACATTCCTTTGACGTGTTGGTGTTATTGCATCCTCTAGAGAGTATGTGGTACGAAATCTATCGACAGTTCGACGAATGGCTTGTTCAGATGCACGATTATGTACGCCATAAAAATGACGAAGTCTTCTATAAGTTGCGCGAATCGACGACTGATTTTCAAAGTAAATTTGGATAATTTCGTAGCGTTGTTCAAGCGAGAGTCTATTCATGATGATTTGTCAGAGTATACTGAAACAAATAAAAAAAATTGTTTCATCAAAATTTCATTTTTTGTGTTACTTTTTACAATTTAAAGTTCTATCTAGCTTAAAAAAACACCTTTTATTAATGCTTAAAATGATTGCAATTAAAGAATTATTCTCTTGAGAGAATTGAATTAGGTTTGAAATGTATATGTACACTTTGGTCAAGCAATAAAAAATTTTGTTATTTAAAAATAGTCAGTGGCAAATAATTGAATTATAACGTTATCAAACAACCTTCAATCTACAGTGTTACTTCAATACTTGGACCTCTTCCTTTTTTTATTTATGCTATTGTTTTATCTAAATAGCTTTTGCACTTTAAATCCATATGGACGCAGATGATGTGCAGCTATTTTTAAGCAGTCCAGTCATCTTTGTTGCTTGAAATATTTCAAGGTTGAATTGGGATGTGCTGGGCAACTGCAAATGGATTTTGTTTAAACCCTCATAAGTCGAAGTGTATTATAATTCGTAAGAAAACTATTAATCGTATTACTGATGTTTAAATAAACGTAAATGCTGTTAAAAAACCTTGAAATAATAATCAATAACAGTCTTACTTGGACAAATTATGTTCAGTCACTTGTAGCTTGTGATGGTCGTCACATCACTAGACGCCTTTTAATATAAGGCAACTTCTTGCAAAATATTATCCTGTTACTGGACTTATCTGCTGTTGTGAACTTTTTGCACGCTGCGACTCTACGAGTAAAAGAAAGTTAAACATCTTATTGAACTATTTCATTAGATACGTTTACGGATTTAGACGATATGATCATATTTCCCAATTTGCTTCGAAGCTATATGGAGTTTCATTTAACAGCCTCCTTAATATTTGTGTGCTTTTATTTCTTCATAAAGTCATTTTTTTAGGAAATGTCACATATCTTTTTGATGAAATCAGCTTTGCCACATCAGTTAGGGGATAAAATATTTTAATTTTTTCAGTTGTTAATACATGCATCACCTCTCTGAAATGTTTTTTCTCAAGCACAACAACTTACTAGCGATGCAAAAAGCTTTAAACAGTTTTTATTTAATTTTTATTCCCAATAGCAAATAATAAATATTTGTATCACTATATCGGGTTTTTCTACAAGAAGTTTGTTTTTTAATTGTGGCAACATCAATGATAGTTTTGACACTAAAATTTTTAACGTGTTTGTAGTAAATGTATTGGAAATTGTTACAATGAATTCAATTTCGCACGAAAATCGCATTAAAATAATTAAAATCCACTGGCGGTTCTATTAAAGTTATATTTCGCAAAATTCGCGATATTTTCTGACAACATAATCATCCTTCTGAGACCGCTATTAAAAATTTGGTCGTTATGTTTGAGTCGACAGACTCGATACAAAATCTGTGAATACCAACGCGTGTTCGACCGAGTCGTTCAACTGAAAGTATCGCAGCCGTGATCCACAGTGTTGAAGCAGATGCAGGTTTGTCAATTCCTCGACTTTCTCAAAAATTGGGCATATCCAAAACCACTTTGCGTAAGAATTTGACTTTGAAGCTTTACAAGGTTCAACTGGTGCAGGAATTGAAGCCGACCGACCATTCATATAGCGGTAGAGTGGCTCAATTCATTCAGCAACAACCGGCTGGTTTTTCTAAAAAATCATGTTTTCAGACGAAGCCCATTTTCACTTGTCAGGGTATGTCAACAAGCAAAATGCCTCATTTGGGCTTCCTAGCGCGATTATTGCAAAGCCTTTTCTTGCTAAACGTGTCACTGTGTGGTGCGCTATGTTGCCTGGAGGTGTGATTAGACCGCTGGAAATGCGGTCCATGGATCATGCTAACGCAAGATGCTAACAAATCTATTGACGATGTGGACATCAGTGATATGTGCTTTTAACAGGACGGTGCCACACATCACACATCCAGTGAAGCGATCAATTTATTGCAAACCAAATTTCCCGATCGCACAATTTCACGAAAATCAGCATTTAAGTGGCCAGGCAGATCGTGTGATTTTACATGAATAGATTATTTGTAGATCCACAGGCTGCGTTAAGGACAGCCTTCTTCTTTGACACTACAATTTATATTGTATTAATTATTTTAGTTTTAAGTAATTTATAATTCATCGGAATCATTTTCAATCTAAGCAATTTTATTTCGTGCTTGATTCCTTCAAATAAATATTTCGTGATATTCTCACAAAATATTTATTACAAAAAAAAATTCCCTGATGAGCTACTTGAGCAATAGTGAAGTTGCAATATGAATATGCTCTCCCCCGCAGTTATACATTTTAAATATTTTTATTTAAATAAATGTTTTATGAGAATATCATAAAATGTTTATTTTTTTTTTGAATATTTTTGTAATAAATATTTTGTGCGAATATTATGAAATATTTATTTGAAGGAATCAAGCACGAAATAAAATTCCTTATTTTAGTTTTATTAATTTCTTTTCTTTCATTTATTTGATAATTTTTTAAAATTTTTTAGAAATATTCTCCTTTAATAAAAATGTAACACAACGTTATGCAGTGCTGTATTTTTTGGTACATTAGATTTTAGAAGAGTATATTCTTGCAAAAGCTAGTTGCCAAGTAGGTTTTGTCAAAATCTAATTGTACAGCAGATTTAGCTTATATGGAAAATTTAATAATAATCAACTTGATTTTGTTTGAACAGTTCAAGATTTCGGTGTAGTGTTCATTTACTATTTAGTATAAATTTTATCTAACGTAATTGTTTATATTTTTTGTGAAATAATTAAAACATCAATAAAAATACATAAAAAATTAGTCATGTGTATAATTGAACGTCATACTATTCACCTCTACAATTTTCATAATAAATTTTGATTAAAGTTCACTCCAGTGGCTGCTTATTGAGGAGAGAAGACATTAAAGTGATTAAGGTGGTATTTATCTAAAAATATGATAAATACCACAAAGGAAGTGAAATGAGCATTAAAGAATATCTGTCAGTGTTTGTGTTTAATTGCAAGTCCATAAATTTGTTTACCTTGCAATAGTGTAATTAAATCCAAATAAAAACAAAATATTCCTCTTTTGATGATCATGAACGCCTAAACTGAACAAAATAGTAAGTGTTGATTAATTTATGAACCGGAAATAAATGGCAACATGCATTTGGGCTGATGAACTGGAATAAATTTTACTTGCATGAATAGAACAAAAACAAATATTTAATATCAATCTGGTTATTTTGTTTTATTAGGGATTAAAAAATAAATCAAAGTTTGATAATAAAAAGGAACCAACTACACTTATTATTAATTTATTAAATTATTTAATGAAACAATTATGTCTGGACTACAAAAGAAATAAAACGTAATTAATGCTTCCAGAGGCCCATAAGGCCCAATTTTTTAAAAGTTAAAAAATGTATTATCTTCTTTAAACTTTACAAAATTCCAAATTGTTTGCAAGTACAAGTGTCGAAATAAACTCTCTTTTCTCTCTCTTCCTTTAAAACCTTTTTGATTGATAAAAAAAAATAAAATAATTACCATTATAATACGTGGCAGCGATACCCAGCAAATACAAATGCCTTGAATTTTATTAAAACTTTCAGGCAGTAGCGTAGTGATTGGATCTATAGACATGGGATATATTTTTTTTTTCCCTCAAATACACAACGGAAAGTTGTTGCTCGAAAAAGACTTACACGCAGCAACATAACTCTACATTTTTTGTAATTCTTATCTACTTAAGGTAACATAGTATTTAGTGATAACAATTATTGTTTCATCAACATCAATCATTACTAGAACTGCAGATAGACAGAAATTGTAAGCTACATGATGTTAAAACTTTAATGATATCGATAAATTTTTTAATAAATCCATCTGAGAAAAGGGTGTTGAATTTTAGTTCGCTGTCGTCTGAGATAAAGGTCTAGGTATGTAATTTTGAAATTTACTTTGACAATAAAATAAAAATCTTTCAAACTCTACAAATTCTTCGTCGTCTGTACTCCCTCAATATATACCTTCCTTTTCATTTTCGGCACAAAGAAGCCCATGCGTTGCTACGGATCTTATACTGTGTGAATGTATTTACCTGCATCACGGCAAATCACATTCTTAGTTAATAAAATATTAAGATTTGTTTTTCAACTAAGGCTTAGAGATTATTTGGGCATGATTTTACGTCAGAGATTAAGTTTTTATATATGTACAACGATATCTAAAGTGTTCCTTTTATAATTTTCTAACTATTAAGCATCTGTTGAGTTTTAACATTATTGTTAAAAACTCAAAACCAAATCATTCTTCTAAAAATGTACAAGTTAAAATCCTGAAAGGAGAATATTAGACAAACAAAACGGAAAAAATCCATGCAGCAGTTTCGGAAATACTTTGGATTGAGTAAGATCCTTCTTAGTAATAAGAGTTCGTTATTGGAACAGATTACTAAACAAGTTAATGTCACTTGCTTTATCATCATTTGACTTCCTTTTGTAAGTTTTCTTTGAAATTTTTTTGTAAGTGGATGCCATTTATATTTATAATTTAAATTAAGTTTTATTTTATTTTTAATTATATTTTATTGTAAAGTTATATCTGTATTGTATATATATATTGTATATTGTATATACTATTGTAAAATTTTGTAATTTTTGTTATTACAAAATTTTAACAAACAAATAAATAACAGAATTCCAGTATCATATCAGTATTAAAATTTTTTTTTCTAATTCCCGTACGAATAACTCACGAAAACTATATATGTTTAGCGATAATGATTATGTTATAAAATTGGTAAATCTAAGCGATTAAGTTCATTGGGATGGTAAATAAAAAAAACAGGTACCCAATTTATATAGGAGATAAAAATTGCTAAGACCTGAGATATGTCTGCGATCACGTCTTAAGTGGTGAGCGATCAATCGAAACTAGAACATGGATATAAACAATAATTGTTCAAGCACTTCTCCCAACTTGATGTTCCAAGTGAGTTTATTCATGTGCTAATGAGACGGTCGTTTTTATATTCAACAAGTCTTTAGTGAAGCAAATCTGCCTTGAGTAAATGTGATTGAGATTAAGATTAGAAAGTCTACAAATTTTTTAAAGCCCATTTCAGATATGAAAAAAACGGATCTTTTCAAACGTGAGAATAGCAGCTAAAGAAAATATGTGAATGGACAAAAACTTGAGCAATCATTTTATTAAACTCATCTACCTGAAGTCAACTTGCTTAATTATCAATAACCACCATGTAATCCCCCTGGGGGCAAATTGATAGGTCTTAATGGAATCTCCCCATTAAAACAAGTATCATCCGGGGTTAAACGGGAGTCAAGTCCCATAAAGGCCAGCAGAAGGCAACTGGGCAACTTTCACGTTATTTTCACAGGCATCAGTAAGCCCAAGTGTTTAGCTTTTGCTGTTCTCTTACTGATTATTCGGGAGTATCGTGGTGGTTGTGCTTTCGCAGGGTCTCCTGAAATGATTAAGAGGTCGGGATCATCTCACTTTTGTCCAAGCACCCATGGTGAATAATGAATGTCATGTGTTCTGGACCAGCAGTTAGATAGTGGTAAGGAGTGGTTGTGCAGGCCCTGCACCGCGCTCACGAAGTTATAACTAGGAATGACCTGTTGGAGAGAGATATCTATCAACTTACTAGGTAACGATGTAAATCTTTTCACGTAACCATTATCCAATATTATGTGGACAGTTAATAGGTAAAGGAAATTAGATTACATCTGGTTAGGCCAAACAGATTCATGTAAAAACTACGAAGGTCTCTGTAGTTTTGCAAATGTTCTCTATAGTCCAAACTTAACTTATTTCTACTGCTTTTCGTTTTATAACATTATCAAGTCCTAGATTAACTATTCTATTGTATATTCGCTTCATTCTTGAACAGACATCAGACTTATTATTATTCATGCATCTTTTCTTTTATATTCTTTTTTTTAGGAATTCTGCAGATAGTATTTACGCTGTTACCATAGAGAAAACCTCCAACCAGGTACATTATTCCTTAAAAAATTAAATTTACTCTATATTCCGCAAACAAGTCTGTACTGAAAGTGGAGGACGAAAGTTCACGCTGACGAAGTATAAAAATTTGATTGAGGTAAAAGCTGAAACTGAATCATTCGTTTTAGGTGACATTGAAAGAATCAAGGAAATTTGATTTGTTTAAAATCAAATATCTTTGATTGCTGATGAAAGCTATAAAGTTAAGGTGTTTGGGTTTGTTTTGCCAGTAACAGTAGATACGAACCTAGATGATGAGATACGATGTATTTAAAGCTAAAATGTTAATAATTTCGAAATTAAGTGCAAAAAAACACTGATGTTATTAACTTAGCTGATTGCACATCTATCCGATTCACTTGTTGATCTACTTGTGGTGACGTAGCTTGGAGAAACAAGAGATCTTAATTTTTTTGTGTGAGACTTAAGAGAATTTTTAAAATGAAACAGTCCAATTTTACAATACTGTCAGCGGTTCATAATGTTCAAAGAAAAATGTGCGATTGTTGAGCCAATTTCGGTACATCTGAGCTCTGTTAAATTTTAAATTCCTTAACAAAATAAAAAGAGAACATAGCAAATCTGCTGACAGAATTTGAAATAACATGCTCATTTTAATGCTATTCTAATAATAAATGTAATCCTATCAAAACAGTTTTCAAGTTAATATTTCAAATCCCTGACGAATTCCAGTCAAAGGGATTACAAAACAACAGTGTTTTTTTGTTTTTTAATTAAAAAGAAATTTTATACTCTATTACCATTAGCAAAAGAATATTAATTAAGTGCCATTCATATCATTCTAAAGAAATTGGAAATGATGTTAGCAATTTCGTTGAAAGAATTATTTTTCTTTTTAATTTTCGTTGACGGCTGTTGGAAAAAATATATCTGTGATTACATTTCACAAAGCAATTTCGGTTAAAAACTACAAGTAAAAAAGACAAACACTAGTATATGGACAGCATATTCCATATATCTAAAGAAATCTCCATAAGTTGCACAAAAAAAAAAAATAAATAAAAAAAATAAAAACTTAAATTAATACAACGACTAGAAAAAACGGACTCATGCATAAACAAAGTCAATCAAAATTGTTCATCATATTTCTTGCTTTTTTCTATTTATTTTTCTGTGGTACTTAGTTGGGAATCTCGTAACAAGTTTTTTGTTCTTTTGTGAATATTTTACAATCAATCATGATCAAATATGATGAAAGCAAACAAATATTTTTTCTAGTTAAATACAGTTATAATTACTCCATGGTAACATCAATATAATACATATATGGATGTACATATATATATATATATATATATATATATATATCATCTAGAATCTATATAAAACTGAAAACCAGTAACAATGACCACACCCACCATATAGGAAAAGATTTAAGGAACTAAATTGAACCAAAAAAAGTATAAGAAATTAAAACATAAAAAAACTGAGTGTTCATTGGTCGCAGAAAAATATTGAATCAAGCTAAAAGGGAGAAGACCATAAACATTAGACAAAAAAGCGATAAATAATGCAAAATATAGCAATAATAAAAAAAAATATGAAATAATAAAACAAACAAAATTGCATACATATGCCAAAGGAAAATTGACTCGAATGCTTACTTATCCAGAATATGAAATGAAATAGGAAAAACAAAATTTTTTAATTGCAGCACTCTATAGTCGATGATCAAAGTTCTTGTATTAACAAAAAAAAAACAAAAATTTTTTTTTTAGCAACTAATCATTACATAAAATCAGACAGTAAACCAACTAAACAACTTTATTTACTGTTTTCATTTCTTTCGGTGTAAACCGTCATTGCTAGCTGTATGTTCGGTATGATCAGCGCGCGTTTTCGATGTGATAACATCATACTCCAAGCCTTGTTCTAGATTGTACTGGTAAGTCAAACAGGTAGTTTTTTCATTAGGGTCGTATCTACTCATTTGGGTCTTTAACTTTTGTTACTTCCGGAACCAATCCAAACAACTTAACTTTATATCTTTCATCGGCATGGTATCCAGATTTTAAACAAATTTTTTAAAGCCCATTACAGGTATGAAAAAAGCGGATCTTTTCAAACGTGAAAATAACAGCTAAAGAAAATATGTGAATGGGCAAAAACTTGAGCAATCATTTTTTAAACTCATCTACCTGAAGTCAACTTGCTTAATAACCACCATGCAATCCCTCCCGGGGCAAATTGATATGTCTTAATGGAATCTCTCCATTAAAACAAGTATCATTCGGGGTTAAACGGGAATCAAGTCCCATAAAGGCCAGCAGAAGGCAACTGGGCAACTTTCACGCTATTTCCACAGGCATCAGTAAGCCCAAAAGTTCAGCTTTTGCTGTTCTCTTACTGATTATTCGGGAGTATCGAGGTGGTTCTGCTCTCGCAGGGTCTTATGAAATGATTAAGAGGTCGGGATCATCTCACTTTTGGCCAAGCACCCATGGTGAATAATGAATGTTATGTGTTCTGGAGCAGCAGTTAGATAGTGGTAAGGAGTGGTTGTGCAGGCCCTGCACCGCACTCATGAAGTTACAACTAGGAATGACCTGTTGGAGAGAGATATCTATCAGCTTCCTAGGGTGTAGGTGCACGCTACTTATCACCCAGGCAGATCATCAGCAGATAGTACAGGAAAATTTCCTAACTGAAAAATTCCTGATCCCCCAAAATTCTCAGATGCCAATGTTATTTTGTTGTCAAATATCCTCCAAAAAAAATTATAATTTAATTATTATTTGTATTTATTGTCGAGTAAGAGGACTTTACACAATCATTACACATAAATATCAATTCTGTCTGGTTTTTAAATGGTCACAATCTATTAGCATCTTGATATGTACAAACAGTTGTCAAATTTGGTTGCTTCTATCGAGGGATTTATTTACAACAGGTTTTTGATATGCTTTTGAAAAAGATTTGATGGAAGCCATCTCTAATTACGTTTAAAAGAAATGTCATTGGATAAAAATCTCTTTACTATCCAGAATAATTTATTTAATTTATATATTTTGCACTCGTCCATGTAGCTGACATAGCACTACACACTCTATGCACATTTCAAGCATCTGCTGCTTATAATGGTCTTTAAAATTTAAAAAAATCGTAGTCTCTATGAATTATCCTTCAATTTTCAAATTCACTATTCGCACTCTTTTACAGTCTGCAGAGAGTATACTCCTAGTCCAAATAAGAAAACTAAAGTCACCTACGTTCAAATAATGTCACTTTAGGCACATTATTTACATTTTAATTTTATTTTTAATTTTTGGGGGACATAAAAATACTCAATCTTAAAATGTCTGTTTACTGCGCTTCAAAAACCAGGTCTTTTAACTAAAAATTTTACGTTTTCTCCTTGTTTAGCAACAATTTTACTAACACTGTTCAAAAAATATTTTAATGAATATCACATCACAAATCTATTTATTACGTTTCCAGAGATACGGAATTCTAATAGACAGGTCGACAGATAAACAAGCATCGAAGTGAACGCAATAATGTTATGTTTTCACACTTTGCATACAGAACCCTAAAAAATTAATTACTAGAAAAATAATAATAATAATAATTTCATTATGTGCAAAGTATTCTCCTTGTAGAAATTTTTAAGCTCATTCAGTCGATAGCAGTAACCCTAAAGTAATTTATTTTTACACAAGGACATAAAATTTACAATGAGAAGGGAAGGATAGAGGGGGGATTGATTATCTGCACCTGACGATCAGGGAGAACATAATACACAACTCATCAAATCATCCCCAGCAACACAAAAACGCAGCAATCAGGCAGTTAATAACAAGACTCGAGAGAACACCACTAACACGGCAAATGTATATGAAGGAAATGGAAACAATATACACCATAGCGGAAAACAAGGGATACAAGAAGCGCCTCGTAGATAACATCAAAAAACAAATTGGAACGAACAAAGAACAGGAGAAGGAAGGAAAAAAAATGGGCTACATTAACATATATGGGAAAATCAGCGTACAAACTGGCGAAATTCTTTGGAAAACACAACATCAATACCGCATTCAGAACAGGAAACAACCTAGGCAGAATACTACGGAATAAAACAACCGAGGCAAATATACTGGACAAACAAGGAGTGTACAAATTAACTTGTACATGCCATTATAGCTACATCGGGCAAACAGGACGAAAAATTAAGACCAGATTTAGGGAACACATTAGAGACTATAACAAAAAACTACGAGAACCAAAATCAACTCCAGAATCGAACTTTGCGAACCATATATTTAACAACAAATGTACACCAGGCCATATAAAGACAACGGTTAAACTGCTTCATACACAGCACAAAGGAAGGAGACTAAATGTATTAGAGAACATGGAAATATACAGACGAAAAACATTTGACGGACGGATAATAAATGAACAAATAAACACTGCTTCGGATACAATATTTGAACCGATGAAACATTTTTACAGGAAAACAAACACTACACCAGCCCAAAAACGTTACGCAGGTGCACAAGACGAAAGCAATAAAGAACATCATAAACGTACAATTACAGATTATTATGTCACATACAAAAAAAAAACCCCAATAGGTTCACACATAAACAAAAACGGACAACAAGCATGATCATAAAAGGATTTATTTAGAAAAAAGACGAATGAAAAAGGGAGCGACAAATAAGGTAAAAAGAGACAAACAGAAAAGGAGAGAGAGATGCAGGCAAACAAGACAGAAAGTGACGAACGCAATAACACGAAGGGAGACACGAACTATATAAACACAACTGACAATAGAACGCAACTAGTACGAAAAGAACATTGAAGATGGCAAACGGCCGAAACCGGTTTGAACACAAACCAAATTTGACGAGGGTCGACGGAAAACCGTACCCAAACAAAAGTAATTTATTTTTTTTAGTTTTCCTTTAGTTGTATGAGACTACCAAGTCACACATCACAAAACGCTTATTAATAAGCTATCACCAAACTCATGGTGTTTGTTTTTTTCAAAATGCATTCATATTTAATGTATTGATAAAGCTATGGCACTGGGTTTCATTTGGAAAAGGATGGCCAAAAATTTTAAGATTAGCCTAACAAAAATATAAAATATTTCCTTCGAATTATAATCTGAATTCAAAAAAAAAGATGAATAATAAGCTTCAAGTAAAACGATATTAAACATCGAGTAAACTATTCGTAAATATCATAATCCTCTAATAAACATTTAATCCTTAGGTTTTACACAGAAATCAAAGTGACCATCAATTGCAAAGATAGCGTATCCGAAATATAATTTCTTAATAATACTTTTCCTTGTACTCGTGTACTCAGAAGAAAACAAAAGAAAATGAAAATTCAAACTATAAAATATATGTAGATCATCAGCAGATAGTACAGGAAAATTGTAACACCCTTTTGCAGAATTTAATTGGAATGAGAAGCACCAAAGAGCAATAAAAAAGTGAACCAAAAGAATTATTATTTCAAAACAGCCCTCATTCGATTCCCTTGAAAAAGGAATACAAATTTTTTTTGCCATTTTATTCTTTGTAACGGTGCAACATTAGCAAGAAAAAAATCTATGCACATACCAAAATATTAAGCGGGGTAGCCATAGAAACTTTGACAAGGTGCCCAATGAGTATTCAAAACAATGCAAAAAGAAGGAAGGCAAAACAAAAAAATTGGAATATAGGAAAAAAAGGATGCAATAGCATGTGCGCACATTGATATTGTACGTACTTCGGGCAGGCAAGAATTGTGCAACAATTCATTTACATAAGGGACCAACCAAATTTCAAATATTACATAAGAAAAACAACAACAATAGCAACAAAACAGTTAAATACGACTTGTAAAAGTAAAAAAAAAAAAAAACACCGGACCATAAAAACAAATGAAAATTTGCATCATTTGCACCATTTGCACTTACAATAAGAAGAACAGTACAGTTATAGCAACAACAAAAACATCAATACCAATAATAAAACTACAGAGAATACGATGGCAGTCTTTAAAATTCTCTATTAGGATGAGAGGGATAATTATGCAATTATTATTTAGATGGACATAATTTGAATGAATGTGTTTTTATTTAAGCATTCAACATTAGTCTGCATTACGATGCAACATTGTTGTGTTTAACTCCAAGATTTATTTTCATACTAAATATTTTTTTTTTAAATTAGTTTATGCCTTGGAAATATGTTGCTACACCCTTAACAATCATCATCCAGGCATGGTAATGAAGCTGACAGTATGCTAAAAATGCTCGTTTTTATAAAACCACATCAGTCACGAGGCCAGGTGTATAACAGTGACGGAGGAATTTAATACACACTGTGTTTAGAAATGTTAGAATTTCATATTTTTTTTTTTTAAGAGAAGTAGCACTTCAAGCAATAATGCCTATTTAGTCAAGTACCGTGCTACATTCTTTAGAAAAGGGATAGAGAAGAGATGCAACAGGTGGTGAAAGTAAAAGGAAATTCGGAAATTATCTGTCGTATAAGACAGTACAACGACCAGTGACCAGAGCAGCCCCATCGGCTGTCAATTTTTATTTTTGTAATGCAACAAAAAGTTTTCGTTGGGAATCGAACCCACAACTACTAGCCTACAGGGGCACCTAAGGGGCGAACTTGCCCCTCTTGTGACCTGTTTGTTGACAACCCATAATTGTGGAAGTCTCTTACAAAACTATAAATCTATAAAACCCTAAATTTAAAGAATTTTTTATAACTAACTCTAGATATTTTGCCACTATTATGAAGTTGCCAAAGAATAAATTAAGGCGGAGTATCTGTTTTGTCCTTACTGTTGCAACAACGATTATTAATATGAAATCCAAGTCGACATGAGTGCTATTCACAGGTCCTTTGATGAAATATTCTTCCGATTTCTGTTTAAAAGCGTGTTGCTATTTTGGAAATCTTAAATGTAACAAGATTACGCTGCCTTTTTTGTTTACTTTATAAAAATAAGTGTCTTAAAATAGAGTTTTTAAAATAAATCCCGTTGTCACTAAGTCGTGCACCTGCCCATTACTATTGCAGATCCAATGTGCTGAAACCTAAACTGGCAAAAAGCTAAGCCATCATTGGCTGTCCTTTCTACTTGTTTGGTTGACTACAGTATATTTGTGATTTCTTCCATTTTTATTGTTGAGATACATTCACCCGTCACTATAAGGTGTCCCCTGGGAAACGCAGTCTTGATGGATCTCTTTCTAATCTTGACATGTGCCTTCAGGGATAAAAGGTGGCATCAGTCGTCCAAAATTGGAAGAGACTTAGGATTTATTACAAACACACTGGTACCACGGGAATCAGTTGCCCGCAAGGGCTGCAGCCTTGTTTTGGTTAATGATGAGGCCCCTCGGGGAGCAACCTGGTGGCTGTAGTTTGAAGATAGTTCCAAAGAGATGTTAAAAAAACTAGACGTCCAAAGTCCTAGCTTGCGCGTGCAACAGGACTAAGACTTGGGTACTGTATAAATAACGCTTCAACAAGGAGTGGTAGCAGGGCCGCTACCATGCATTTGGAAATTGCTACTAAAGCGTATACGCACCTAGTGTGTTTGCATCCTAGGACCTGAGTGGATGCTTGCTCTAATGCCCAGCGGTAAGCCCTTTGTCCGGCTAAGGCCTCGACGAGAGGAACTTACTTTAATCATGTCACTATAAAGGCCGGGGCACATAGAATCCGTCATGCGTTATACTTTGACGTATTCAACTGAAGTCAAAGTAACGACGGATGAGGTTGGTACAATGAGTACTTTGTTGACGGATAAGAAATCAGCTATTTTTTGTTTGTCTTATTTTATATTTTTTTCCAGCAAAGTTTTATTAAAGTGCACATTTGAAATGGAGTTAGACAACATCTTAGACTTTCTATTAATGGTAATTTGTATTCCAGTATTTATTCCATTATTTATTATTATTATTATTATTATTATTATTTATAATTTATTTGTAAAATATTTTACTACAACAGAGCGAAAATAAAAAACACAAGAAAAAGAAGCAAATGAAAAATTTTAAAGTACACAACATACGTCAGAAGTTAAAAGTTGGCCAACTTTCGTACTTTGCGTTGACGGGACGTACTGATTGTGACAACGCTGATAAGAAAACGTGTATTTCAACTTACTTGTCAGTTGCAAAATACAACGTATGACGGATAACGGTTTCTATTTGCCCCAGCCTTAAGAGGTACCCGTAGTATTCCATTGGATGATCATATTTTTTTTTGTCACATTCTTCTAAAACTGATTTATAGCACAGCATTCTCTGTTCCTAACATCGACACAATGTGTCTATTTAAAACTAAATGTGTCTATTTAAAACTTAAGTATTAAAATTTTTTCTAGCTGTAGTGTCCCTTATATACCATAAGACTACCGGGAGGAGATCTGCGTCCCTCAACCAAATAATGCTTTAAACGTTATTCAAATAGTTATTAAAATCAGTTAGAGATATTTTTGATTACCGAAAAAAATTTATAGTAGCTTCAGAAAAATAAATATTTTGATTTTAAGAAACCTTTTTCGATCGCCTTTAATCAAACACAATAAAACGAAGCACACTCATACATGCACATTTATTAACTAAACAAATTTTGTGTGTGAAAATGTGTCCATGTGGTGGAGCTATAACAGGAAACCCAACAGTAAATCAACAATATTTTTTTCGTTGTTTCTTACTTTGATGAACGATGACTGACCATACCATCATTCCATTAAGACCACTGCAGCGTCATCATCATCGTCATCATCTATAAAGTACAAGTACCAAATATCACTCCCACCGTGCATGATGCATTCCATTCAGCAAGCATCAACCCTAAACCTCAACACTGCTCATCGTCAATAGTTAAAACACCAATGACCATAACATCCGTTCTTTAGGGAAACAGAATTGCTTATATTTATTTATATGTGTATGTATGTTTGTATAAAGAAAAATGTTCATTCCATTCGCTAAAAGAATAATGGAAAAAAAATTACAGCTTATAACAGGCTTTTCTTCTTTATGGCCTTTTTCCGTTTTATACAAAAATGAAAGAAAAATAACACATCCTTTGTTAAGTCTGAATGTTAGAATATATCCTCTATAAGTTTAAAAGATGTACTCATATAACGAAAAAATGTTTAATACTCTCATGTCAAATAAATCTTTGGAAAAACAAAATCCATCAAAAGAAAAGCAAAAAACTATTTGAAGCAGGCAGGCACAACCTACACATAATTTTCATTTTGTTCAAGGAAAAGCATCACTATGGAGTGGAAAAAATTAACAACAATTTTGCAAAAGAAAGTAAACAAAATAATCGAATTATTGCCACTAGTTACTGTGTCCATCCAGCTAGTACGAGTACAAAGGGAATAATTGTGAACAGGCTTTATAACTTCCATTCATGTCCTTGTATATGGCTAAGGCAAAAGTATACACGAGTAGATACCAAAAATGCTTCTATGCTACATAAGCTATCGAAGATTTAATGCATTTTCAGTTATTTATTTTTACTATTGGGTTGTAGTAAAGGTTTTGTGATGTTATTTTTTGTGATATTTATATCGTACAGAGCAAATGACCACGAATCAAATGATTTCGTGGTTTAGTTATGAGGCTGAAAGCCTTTTAAACGCTATTTAGTTTAAGCCGCAGTTAATGTGGTTCACCCAGTGTACTTAACTATTTGAGTTAATCAATTATTCACTTGGTTCTCATTTCCTACTGTTTTTCGTAGTCCTGTTTAACAAACACTTTATTAGTTTGCTTCCTTATTTCAAGAATTTTTAGGTCACTTTCTTCTTGGTCTTTCATCCACAGTCGAGGTAATAAGTTACTTTCAAAAAAAGTAGTTGTGCTATTTAGTATCATCGGATTGTAAAGTCCTTGTCAGTGACATCGTGTTATTTCGGTGCTGATTTCGTAATAAAATTCCCATGATTCCCCCGATTTTTGTTTTTGTAAGAGAAGTAGCACTCAGGCAACAATGCCTATTTAGTCAAGTAACGTGCTACATTCTTGAGGAAAGGGATAGAGTAGAGATAAAGCAGGTGGTGAAAGTAGAATGATAGTCGGAAATTAACTGCCGTATAAAGACAGCACAGCGACCAGTGACTATGTCAATTTTTATTTTTTTAGTGAAAAAAACCAAGGTCTTTGTTGGGAATCGAACCCCCATACTGACAAGCTAGTACACTACCTACTAGCCTACAGGGCTAGCAGATTTTTTACGAAACAGTTCCCGTACGAAATTCATACAAGCATTTTGATGTTGTGAAACAAGTACACATCTAATTGTCGCATAGAGTAAGCTGTCGCAAGTGGCTTGCAGTAGATAAATCGATTCTCGTAAAAACTGCTTGCCAATGTACAACCTACTTGTCTTTCAAGGTTAATTGCATTTTCCTTTTTAACAGAGAGATAGATGAATGGTTTTATGACTTAGAACTGCCATTTGTATTTCCTTTACTCTCGTTAGTCATTAAGTTTCATATGTTTGCCTCTTAGCAGTTATAGTAGGGGAAATTACACTTAATGAAAAAGGGTTTACTGTTGCATGCTATTAGAAAACTACAGCTCAACCGAGGCATACCTTAGTAATAGGATTTAAAAACATTATAGAGAGTATCCAAAACTGAAGTTGAAACTTATAGATCATAGTTCATAGTAAATCTAATATTAAAGTTACCGTGGGTTCAGTTCGCAAGAGTCTCCTGCAATAAAAATCTTTTTAAATTTTCTTGATATTAAAACAGAAACCCCATAAGTTGTTGCTCTTAGCCAATACGATATGCTTGGCCAACGAAAGGATATTTCTTGTCGTTGATAGTCATGATATGCGAGAATATGTATACAACATATACATCCTTACTATTCCTTTCAGTTACCTTAAATCATATTTCTTAATCATTTTTTATTTGATTTGATTTTTTCTAGAGTTATATCAAATTTATGCAATTTTGTTTTTCTTTTAAATCATCGTAGTCGTTTATTTAGCTTTCATTGGGAAAGTAATTGAACACTGTACTTTATGTGCATATGACGATTAGAAGGGTTGAGGGTACAAGAGCAGTGAGTGCTAAAGGAAACATCTTTCCTTAAAGTAATTAAAAATTGTCCATTAAATATTTGATATTTAAAAGAACAAATCATAAATTAAAAAATAAAATAAAATGCCATAAAGTATAAGATGATGTTGTCAGTTAAAGTAATTTGTTATTTCCAGCATAAAGTAATAGAGTAGTCACAAAAATTCTTTCTTGCTGCAATAAAATTATAGTCAAAATATTATTATAACTGATTTGTTTTGCATTGTCGATTTTCATGGTTACAAATGCGTAAGATCAAAATGATTTTCATTAGCTTTTTAGGCCTTGCACCAACCAGTTGATATGATTTTTCGAATTTTTTCCAAAGGACAATGGGTAATTTTAATAAAAAAATAACTTTTAGTCTAAAACACAATAGTTCTGGATTAGAAAAGAAATTCGTGTGTTTCGGACTGCTTAAACGACATCATCATCATCATCATGTTCATCACCATCAATTTCATTTTCATCATCAAATGCCGTAGGACAATGTCCACATAATGTAGAGTGAGTATATGGAGAAATACTTTTCAATGGTGCAACATACAAGTGACGGAGTAAGCGCTTAAACTAATACTTTTTAAGTTTGCACTTGAGCGCGCGAACGCTTGCGCACTCAGCATTAAGTCTTCTAAAAGACAACGACAACAACAATTGTTTGAAATTGTTATGCGACAGTAACTGCTATAACAAGAACAACAACAACAACCAAAACAAAAAGAACAGGAATAACATCAGCTGCTGCAGCAGCAGGATTGATCATGAGCTCACGCAAAATAGTCGTGCACGATTTAGTTCGTGATTTTCGCAATAAACTACGAAAAGAAATCTTTGAAATTACTACAAAAGCAACAATAATGTTACAACATTTTTGTTTCTTTTCGTTTAAGGTAAAATGGGCTCAAGTTGCAAGCACGGGTACTAGCAATAACACTATGACAACAATAACAAAATCATGGCCAAACTAAAGCAATTGTTATTATTACGACTCGTATGTCGCTTAACAACTGCAACAACAACAACAACAACGACAACAATAGCAATAGCAGTAATAATATGAAGAACATGAACACATCTTTTCAACTAAATGCCAGGGCTGAGCCTAACAACTCATCAGCTACATGGGGTTCTTGACTAGATTTCTTTTTCGTATGGCGAACAGCATCAGACATCTCTACTTTGCCAGCACATAACATCATCTTCATCATCGTCATCATTATTCTTATTATTTGTTGGCGTCGGCGGGCGTCATAGCACGTCGTCGTCATCATCATCATCATCAGCTACACCAGCAACTACAATAACAATAACATAAACCAAACGATATTGGCTATTGGCAGGGCAAGTGTCTCTAATGTTGCACCCTGTCTTAAAGTTTACAAAAATGTTGTATTTGAATTTCTAATTTAATTACACAAAATTCATTTCCCAAACGTTCCGGACAAGTTATTTTATTATAATTTGTAGTTTTATTTTCAAATATCCTTTTTTTATTACTTCATTGGCCTTCTTGTGTATCTAATTTTATTCCCAATTAAAAACCAGTCCATTAAACAATAATTAGGTTTCTGACTAGATCATCTCATTAGCTATAGAAAAGGCTGCTGAATTTGGCAGAGTTAGTATTCATAACATTATGTTAATGGCTAGATTAACTGAAAGAAATGTTATAGAATATGCTCTTCATAATCTATTATTTATGGACATATACGTATATAAAAATTACTCTGTTTAAATGCTTACTGGCAAAATGTTTTTCGTCTCGAATAGAGGAGTAATTGCCCTGTATGTATAGAATTCCTTCTAAATGGCTGCTTCTAAATTTGATACATTATACTATTCTTAGAATAATATGCGGTTTCGAGTTTCTGGAAAACTACATTTGCTAGTTTTCGAATTTTATGCCGATTACCTCAAGAATAAATCATATTTTTAAAAGCCTAGAAGGCATAATTACCTTACCATCTTGCAAAAGCCCCTGAACATATGCTATTCTAAAATTTTGGAAAACACACGTAAAAATAAACATAAGATTGAAAAATATGCCAAAATCATGTAACTATTAAGTATAATAATACTGTTGGTTCGGGAAAGCATATAAATATTATGTATAAAATTATATTATCTTATATTAAATATTATAATGTATTATATTATATTATATTATATTACATTATAAACAATTTTATTTCGTGCTTGATGATATTCTCACAAAATATTTATTACAAAAAATTTTTATTAAAAAATAAACATCTTATGATATTCTCATAAAACATTTATTGAAAAAAAAATATTTGAAATGTATTGTAATGGGAGAGAGCACATGCATATTGCAATTTCACTATTGCTCAAATAGCTCATCAGTGAATTTGACCCCAATATTGTATAGAAAAACCTAAGAGTCTTATATCCGAAGCCAAACTGATTCAATGAGAATTTTTCATAAAATCAACAAAGCATAGACAACAAGACTCGAAAACACTTCTACACAAACACGGCAAAACATTTCAAAACAACAAAAAACATTGTTTATTTTCAATCATTTCTACATAAGGGTTTCCGTTGGAAACCATTCATATGTAATTTGAAAATTCCAGAAAATAAAGAATATTTGTAAATACTTTTACATTACATTATATTATATTATAATTGGCTGTCAAATGATTAACTGCTAAGAATTGAGTTAAGTTGTAAAATTTGTAGCACAGATCATTAAGCGATTGAGCAAATTGTGAAAAATCACTATCAAAATGGTGAAAATTTCACTGTATCACTTCGTCCTTAGTGATGCCACATAATCGCTGTACAGCAAAGAATTGGGAATGAGCCTAAAAATTCACTTGCCAACGTTCGCAATAATTTAGCATCACTGGATGCACTTTGCACAACATTTTTCGAGTTAAAATCACCGACCGACTATGTTTTTCGTCAAATATTTGGGAAATGCCTTTTTGCAAAATCATGTTTTCAGGTAGGCAGTTCTGTAACTAAACAAACAAACAAACAAAGTGAGCCTATGTTGCGTTTTGTGGTCAGGCAGCATCATTGTCCCGAATTTTGTCGAAAATAAGCGAATAAACTTCTTCGTCATACGCTATCTGCACTATCAAACCATGATAATCAATTTTTTGTGGCCACAATTGGCTAATATTGGCATCAGTGGCCTTTGGTTTCAGTATGACAGCATCAGAAGCCACACCAAACAAATAATTAAGAAATTTCTCGGCCGCATAATTTATTGATTTGGCGGTCAATTGACCCCTCGTTGTTGTGATTTAGCGTAGCTGGATTTTTTTCTCTGGGGCCGGCTTAATGTGAACAACCCACAAACAACTAATGCTCTGAGGTATGAAATACGGAGCTACATAAACGAGATAAATAAAATTTTGTTGCTAAAGGTGGACATTTAGGCGACATAATATTCCAATAATAATTCGTACATTTCTAATGTGGGTATCAATAAAAGTGAAGTTGTCAAAAAATGTGTGTGTGCTTTGTTTTAATATTTTCTAAAACTTTGGAGACAGAAAAAAACCTATAATTTTACCGTTATTTATAAAGATTAACATTATTCAGACGTTATCTTAGTTTTATATATTTCCATAATATTTTTGTTGTAGAGACTCCCTTAAATGGATTTACCTAAATTTTATATAATAAATCAAGAATTTTATAACTCTAGTAGGAGAAATCAACTTGGTTTTTCATACCAATCGTCACATAGTAGAAAAATATTTAGAGAAGGTAGAAACAATTTACTGTGAAAAAAATAATTTATAGTGCATACCATTTATAGTGGTGGGCAGCCGACTAAGGTGGATTATAAAGTTGGTTAAATCTGCTGTAACATAAAGCATTACGATTCTTCAAAATATAATCTGGAGTTTCCTTATCACAATCGCATATTATACACCCGCTGTTGTTCTCAATTCCAAGATTCCGCAACTTAACGAAACCGACAGCTTTAATTGTTAATTACATGTGATTTAGAGTGAGTTTAGAAATAATTGCACTTTGTTTTAATATTTTTATAATTTTTCTGCTTGTTACAGTAGATGCTCTTGCAATATCACACTGCTTCCTCTCACCGAAGTATTTATTAATTATGTATTCTGATTATAAATACTCAACTATGTTGACAACTTAATGGTCAAATGTTAACAAAAACTCTTTTATGGCGACTTCAAGAATATATTTAGCACCTATAGTTTGCTCACTGTTACCATATGATGTTACAAGCATCATAGTATGGATATATGGATCATACCATACAAATGTTTATCTCTGCCTGTATTTTGTTTATCAATGAATAAAAACTTTTTACGTACTTTAGCATTTTGTAAGCTTCAATATTTTCGTCCCCATTGTGCCAAAGTTAATCCGTTAATACTAAATTCGACATTGTGCATTTCTCTATTGATCTTTCATCTAATCAACATCTAATTCAAAGATATATTAGGACTTTATACGCCCTCCATTTGTAATCGTTTAATAAATTGTATTTGTTAAATTTGCTTATAGCTTTCTTTAAAAGATTTTCAAGATGCAGGCCATAGTGCTAGCTAAACATTTTTGTCTCTTTTGTCTTACCTTGAAAATCTCTTTATTGTGTAAGAAAATTTTCCTTATTTTTTTTATGCTTTTCTTGGTTGATTTCTTAGCCGTCCTAACTGCGCTCTAACCTTAAAAGCAAGAGTTGACTTATCGGAAAGCAGCAACAGCTGCTGCTGCAATATCATTTGATGTAACTTATGTTTTTACTATTTTAACTATTTGCTCTGATTATGGACAATTTTTTAATGTGTGTGAGTGTGTGTGTGTGTTTTTTTTTAAGTTACTAAGGCTCCCGAAGCCTATTTATTGTAATCCATGTGTATGCGGAAGAATTCTTGTGTATTTTTTTTTTTTAACTACTCGCAGCATCATTTCAATTGTTCTGTGTCCCTTTGTCTATTTCTTTAAGTTTGTTTGATTTTCGGCTGTTGCAAATAGTCATGTTACTTTATTTCCAAAAGTTGCGAGTGTTTTGTCTTCTTTGATTTATGAGTTTTATTGTGGTCCAACTATGCGTTTTATGTACTTGCGTCGTTATTTCACCTTTTTATATTTTTTCTAGTTCTTTAAATTTTAAGTTCCCATTTTTCTTATTCTTGGGGCTTTAATTTTTTCAGATCTTTTTTTTATTTGCTCCTTATACTGCTGTTGTTGTTGTTGTATTTATTTTTTTATGTTTTCAACAAATCGTGCCTTGTCTATGTAGTTTTGTGTGTTTGGTGCACAAGTGTCTTTAAAATTTTTGCAGTAAAAAGACATTTTCTGTTATGGGTTGTGGGAAAATATTGTGATTGATAAGATTAATGGAGTTCAAGTTCATTTTAGTAAGTGTATTCGTTTATTTATATATTTTCTTTTTACTTAAAGGCATTGAAAGGGAGGAACAATTAAAAGAGATTTAAAAAAAATTTTTTACAAGCAAGTTGTATAGAAACAAAAATAGAACTCTATGAAATAAATAAAACGAATAGAAATCTCACTAAATGATTAATTTTCATAGAATTAATTTTAAGTTAAAACTTTTTGGTTATTTTAATTGTTTAATAATTTATTTTTTTATGGCATTTTTGTTAACACTTTGGAAAAAGTTTTAACAAAATTTCATCCAAAGTCCTTTTCTGTAACGAGAAGTTATGTTTTTATGTTTTTATAAATCATGATTAGATGATGCAAATATTTCTTTATGAGGCAAACAATTTAAGTCACCTCTTGAACACTTTCCTTTTAAAATGCAAGTAATAATTACGTAGGCTTTGTGCCTACGTAATAGAATAGAAGATGATAATCAGCTCCTATTTTGGGCTTATGTATACTTAATTATTTAAGCAAAATTTTGTTGGCCAATAATGCTACTTCCAAATTATAACATTTTTCTTTAATAATTGCCAAAAGGAACATACTATTGTATTATGAATCAGCTAATAAAAGTACATCTATTTAAAAATAAAACATTTCGCAAACGTTAAATTCAAAGTCCAAAGTTCTTAGAATTTCTCTATCGTTGCAAGAGCGAAGCAAATAACTTGTTAATGACAAACAACGTAGCAATTTGGTTTGCTTTCTTCATCATACTTTGATATATCGTACAATTGCGTTGTGCAGTTCGCTTACAGTAATGAATAAATCACTCAGTGTCTCATCTATTTTAACGTTATTACTGGTTCGCCCTAAGTACTTATGTAATTTATTGACCTCGCAGTATAATTTTTCGAATTTTTGGATTTTTTTGTTTTGTATGTTTATGTCTCTTTAGGATCTAATATTTTTCCTCTCTGGCTAATATGAGTATAATTCTTCATCCAAGCTTTAATTACCTCTTTCTTTGCTAAAGCCTTTTAATCAGAATCGGTAGCTATTCAATCGGGATTGGTACTCTTCAGAAAGATTAAAAATAAAAACACTATAACATAGAAGAAATTTACTAATTTGTAACCACAAAGTTTGACTTATGTCTGAGCTAAACATAGAACAGTTATTTGTTACCTTTTACCACTAACAAGGGTGGTTTGTGAAAGAACAAAATAAAATAAAATACTAGCTCGGAACAGCTCCGGATGTTCCGATGATATAAACAGTTTTGTTTGTTATACTGAGAGTTACGAGTTTAGTTCCAACAATACAAATTTCTGGTGATAAGCTGCAATGCATAACTAATTTTGCTAAATTGCAAACAAAATGGGTTATGGCAACACATATCTCACTGTAGTCTCCTATTAGAGAGAATGAAATAGGTTTATGTAGTCGAAGTAGATGAAAATAGCAGCTGATTATTAGGGCATATGTGCAGTTGATCAGCGGAATTGCATTCTAAAAAGCGAATATGTGTGTCTGTGAATGATAGATATATATATGATTCCTTATACTGAAGGTCACGAGTTTAGTCTCAACACCAAAAATTTCTGGTGATAAGCTGCAGTGCATAACTAATTTTACTTAATAGCAAACAAAATGGGTCACCATAGTGCCATAGTAGAGAAACATGGAAATCTACAAAAAAAAGCAAACACAGTGATATTATAAACGAACACGTAAGCGCGACCTCAGACACAATTTGCACACAACTAAAACTGCTCATACACTCGAACAAACGGAAAACACTTTCTGACGGACACACATACCTAGGTAACAGTAAAAGAAGGGACTACTAAAAATTTGCCCCGTACAAAATGCCAGGTGGCGGGCATTCTGCCTTCATGAGTAGATATGACCTTAATAAACGTTCAGTTTAGACTACGACTTGATAATGTAATGCCTTCAAATCGAAAGCGCTTTAATAAAAAGCCAGCAAACACAGAAAGAGATGACATAAGCAGGGTAATATATATTTCTGTATTCGAGGTAAAATGAGAACAGCAGTTAAGGTTGTTAAGCCGTCTGTGCAATTAATTAAAGATATTGTGTTCTAAAACTAGAATATGTGTTTCTGTAGTGGTCGTGAGTTCGCGGAGTATTGTGAGCTAGATGGCTAATTAAAAACGAATTCACCAAGAACTACAAACCGTATATTTCTTAAGGGAAAAAGTAAAGCATTATTATACTTTAAGCATTTAGTCAATTATTATTATTTCTCTTCAACTATTCTAAAGTCCATTTGAACTATTTCAAATACATTACTATCCGTCACAAGAAAAATATGCTCAACTTTGACAATCGCCCCTTCACTTATGTGCTTGAATTCTTCTTTTTATAAGAAGCTATTGTTGAGCTTCTTTATACTGACACTGATATTGATCATAATTGATCTATTGATAAAAAGAGACACAGTATAAAGTTTTAATTCATTGGAATGAGTTTCAATACATTAATTGTTTTCATCTTAATGTTTTTTAATAACGTAATTACTACACGAAAGAAGTCATGAAAAATGATGATCATTTAACGAAAGATAAGAAAGAGTTTTTTAATGACTTTTTAACGGATTCGAAGAAAATACAGAAACAAACTGTTTAATTTCCTACATTTTTTAAAATGACTCCAACATTGAACATTAAATGAAAGCAAATAAAGGAAAACAACACAGTTTCCAAGCTAAAGTTATATTGATGAAGGTAAAAAAATTTTGAAGACAATACTGCAAATTATACTGACACTAAAGTCAGATTTAAAAGAAAAATTATTTCACCAAACCACTACGGAAATATAAACAAGAATCTGTGTTGGTTGTGTTTAAAATGAATTTATTTTGTTAAATTTTATTACTAGTGTGTCTGCTCTACAAACATTTGAACAAATTGGTCAAACATTTAGCAACACGATTTCGTGGTTGTTTTTATTGTTCTCAGCATCTTAAAGAGTTTAAGGATGGATGTATTTTATGTATGTTTTATTTGATTTTTAAGGCCACATTATTTTTAACAATACTGTTTTTGTGTTGTGTTTTTAGCCAAGTTTTTAAATTTTGGCCTACGGTTTCATTTTGTTACTTTTTGTTTTAGCCCACTAAAAGACATGTTGTTATGTGTCAACAGCTTAATTCGCTGACCGCACTCATGTTGCAAATAAGATATGTATCCATTCTATTCATGAACAACATAAGAATCTCAGCAAGACTTTTTCAGGCCGGCTAAATCGTTCGACAGACTATTACGTCTAACCTGGGGCTGGTTGTTTGCTTGCTTGCCTGCCTGCCTGCCTGCCTGCCGATCTGCCTGTCCATCTGGCTGCAACAATTCAAAATCAAGCTTTAAATAGTTTTGCAATAATTTTCATTTAAAGTGGCGTTTGAAACGCATAACTTAACTTATTTAAATTGTATCTTGTCGTTTTTTGTTTAAACGCTTTTTTATATAAATGTATGGTGACCACAAGGAATTTTGCATTTTTTCCTCCCCATCTTCAAGTAGATGTTAGAGGAGGCACCATGGTGAGTAAATGAGTTAAACTGTTGAATGTTTACACTCAGGTGGACATATATAGAAGGCACACATACATATATTTGGGGACAAAAACTTTTTATATTTAGTTGAGTGTTGTTTAAGTTGTAACTGTAGTTTGTACATTAAAGACGAAATAGCAACGTTGATGTTTAGTTTTATTTCATATCATACAAATTGTATTGCCAAAGTTTGGTTGTTTGTTTTGTATGCTGACCAAAAAAAGATTTATTGTTTTTTAAGAAATTTGTGGCACTGCTTTTGGAACCTTTCACTGATTTTCTTTTGTAAGCGTTCAAAGTTAATGACAAATGTTTAAATAGTAAGAGAATGAATTAGCTACACCCTATAAAAATATTTTATAATTTTACTATAAATACTAATTCTCATTCATCTCATCAAGTTTATTTAAGAAATTTTGAAAGCGGTCAAGCAAAACCTAAAACATTTTTACTAAGAGTCTAGACTTACTCTGTCTTAACTCCATGGTTACTTGGTGGTACTGGCAAAACAGAATTTTTTATAAATTTATGACGTTGAAATGATTATCGTTCTTAAACACCGGTTACACTTACGCTGTTCTTCTTTTGGAATCGAATAACTCACTATATTGCAGTAATGCTATCCTTCCTCAAATGTCACTTTATGGAACATTTAACCATTTATCATTTTACTTTTCATTTTTTAGAAGATACAACTCTAGTTCAATAAAGTTCTAGTTCACTTTTTCTATTTATAATCAACGTAATAGGATAAATCTTTTCAGTAATCCAAAACCACATCTCTAACTCTTTGCTATTGCCACGATTATCCAATTTTCAAACATAATATGTGTTCCTGAGTCTGATGCTCGGGCTAGTTTTGATCGGTATATCTCTCGGATAACTAAGTGTGCACTTTTTAATAAAGAGCACATTTGTTCATAGCTGTTGAGCTACACTGAGCCTAATAGTGACGTTGCCAAAATGGCTTGCAGTAAGATGCTTCCAAAAAATAGTATAAAAGAAATAATTTCATGAATACATTTCATCACGGGTTCACCAATTTTTCATTTTATTTTATGTATTAATTTACAAAACTAAGCCGCAGCCATGCTAAAAAAAACGGTAAATATTATAGTGAATTAAATACGTTATAATATATAACGTTATAAAGGGTCCGCCATCTAACGTTTTTTTTTTCAAATAGTGCTTAGTTCGTGAATGGTAACACTTAGCTCATGTTTGATTTGACAGATAATTACTTTTATCCTTCCGCTGAACGAAAATGGTTGTGTATACGCTTGAACAATGCTGGGAAATATTGCGACATTGCTTTAAAAATCATTGTAATGTTGCAGAATGTGTGCAAAAATTGCGTACGGATTTTGGAAGAAGAGAAGCATCGTCAGCTCCGTATGTTCGTTACCTTGTGAAAAAAGTGAAAGAGACTGGCAGCCTCATCGATAAACCAAAGCGTGAAAACCCGAAAACAGTGCGTACACCCGCGAATATTACTGCCGAGGCAGAAAGTGTGCGTAAAGCGCCATCAACATCAATTCACCGTCGTTCTCGACAATTGAACATTACAGAGACATCATTGAGACGAATTTTTGCATAATGGCCTTGTTATGACGCCATACAAAGTCCAATTGGTTCAGGAGTTGAAGCCAAGTGACCTTCCAATGCGTTTTCGCTTCGCTAAGTGGGCCTGCGTTCGACTTACAGAAGATGCCGATTTTGCAAAAAAAAGTCATCTTTTCAGATGAAGTTCATTTTGATCTGGGCGGGTATATAAACAAGCAAAATTGTCGCATTTGGGGCACAGAAAACGCATACAATAAAACGCCGACGCACCCAAAACGAGTCACTGTTTGGTGCGGATTTTGGTCCAGAGGCATAATTGAACCATTTTTCTTCGAAAATTACAGTCAATGGCGATCGTTATCGGGCCATGCTGAACGAATTTTTGTTTGCAAAAATTGAAGAGGAGGATATTGGCAACATTTGGTTTCAACAGGACAGCACTACGTGCCACACAGCCGAAGCGACACTCGATCTTTTGCGCCCAATTTTCGAAGATCGCATTATCAGCCGCAGAGCTGATATCATTTGGCCGCCTCGGCGCTGCAATTTAACACCGTTGGACTATTATTTGTGGGGTGCCGTCAAAGATAAGTGTTACACCGACAAGCCAGAGATAATTGACGCTTTAAAGGATAATATTTGTGAAGCCATAGGCGAAATACAGCTGCACACAATCGATAATGTGCCTAAAAGTTAGACCGATCGGGTAGACTACTGCATGGCCAGCCCAGGCAGCCATTTGAATGAAATGATTTTCCATTATTAACCAGAAAGATTGTATTTTCAAATAAAAAAATAAATTTGAGAAAATATTCAGCAGTTCTGTTTTACGTTTGCGGACAGTTCTTTATACATATTTTAACTTAGTTATTCTGCATTAATAATTCGTATATGCTCAGAATTTATTTTTATCTAATCGATTTGTTTATATTTTTATTGCTGTAGCAAGCAAGTTGACATATCAATTAAATGATTTACAAAAAATAATTTTTAACTTTTGTTCCAACAACATTAACCCAGTTAAAATACCTCTAACTTTTTACTACAGCATTTACAAAAAATACAGTTTAATTCCGCATCTTTCACTAAAATATGTCTTGGCCACAATAACTTCTTTAGTCGGTTTTTTTATTAAAAACCAAAAAAAAAAATATTTCATACATATATATGTATATTTTGTAGTAAGTTTTTTGATTTGTATTTAATGATAACAATTGATAGATTGATTAATAATATGTCGCACTAAAAGTCTAGTTTGTATATTTAACCTGTCATGTCTTCTAGTTGAAATATATTTTCAATAAATTATTGCTTGTGTTGCACTTATTGAAAATAACACTCGAGAAATGCTTTTGAAAAGTTCTAATAAAAAAACTAAATTATAAAATAGCACTTCAATCTTTTTCTGTTAAATGTAAAAGCAAAACATGTCAGCCATAGTGTATCTGTTTAATTAAATAAAATAAATAGATGCGTGATTAGTGGCGCAACGGCAAACATTGTTTGATTTTTCTCCTTTAAATATTGTTATAAATTTTGATACACATAAGTAAAAGGTGTTTTTTTTAAGCTAGATAGAACTTTAAATTGTAAAAAGTAACACAAAAAATGAAATTTTGATGAAACATTTTTTTATTTGTTTCAGTATACTCTGACAAATCATCATGAACAACGCTACGAAATTATCCAAATTTACTTTGAAAATCAGTCGTCGATTCGCGCAACTTATAGACGACTTAGTCATTTTTATGGCGTACATAATCGTGCATCTGAACAAGCCATTCGTCGAACTGTCGATAGATTTCGTACCACATACTCTCTAGAGGATGCAATAACACCAACACGTCAAAGGAATGTGCGTACTGAAGAGAATATCGCCGCTGTAAACGAAAGTGTGGAAGAAGATCCAAATTTATCAATTCGTCTTCGGTCGCAGGAATTGGGGCTCTGTCCGTCCACTACGTGGAAAATTTTGCGCAAAGATCTCGGCCTACACCCGTATAAGATCCAGCTGGTGCAGGAATTAAAGCCACGAGACCATTATATGCGTCGTTCTTTCGCCGATTGGGCTCTAGAGCAGTTGGCAACTGACCCGTTGTTTTATCGCAAAATTGTGTTCAGCGATGAGGCGCATTTTTGGCTTAACGGGTTTGTTAATAAGCAAAATTGCCGCATATAGAGTGAGACCAATCCACAACAGACCCTACAGATTCCATTACATCCAGAAAAATGAACCGTTTGGTGCGGTCAATGGAGATCGTTACCGCACCATGATCAATGATTTTTTGTTTGAAAATATGGATGACATTGATCCGGACGAGATGTGGTTTCAACAGAATGGCGCTACGTGCCATACAGCGAACGCAACCATCGACTTATTGAAATCAAAATTTGGCGATAAGTTGATTTCGAGAAATGGACCTGTCAATTGGCCTTCAAGGTTGTGCGATTTGACACCACTCGACTATTTCCTGTGGGGCTACGTGAAGTCACTGGTTTATGCTGATAAACCAGCAACAATTGACGCCTTGGAGGACAGCATTGTTCGTGTTATTCGTGACATACGCCCAGCAGTGCTCGAAAAAGTGGCCCAAAATTGGACGTCCAGAATGCGCTTCGTCAAAAACAGCCGCGGTGCCCATATGCCCGAAATCATTTTCAAATGTTAATGTCACGTATTGATCCTTCGAATAAAAAAGAAATTTTGATTACAATTTAATTTTTTGTGTTATTTTTTACAATTTCAAGTTCTATCGGGCTTAAAAAAACACCCTTTAGTTCGTTAACAATGTTTTTATAGTTTTTATAGTTTTTTTAACAATTATAATTAAGGGTTTTTCAGCAAAAAGTTTGTGTTCTAAAACAAAATAAAACCAAAAATTTAGAATTAGATGATTAAAATGTTTATTGTATTACGAATTTCGAGAATTATGAATGAAAATTGATATCTGGCTAATCTCCACCACGATTACGCTGACAGATGTCGATGCTTTCATCCACATTTTTAGTCGCTCTTTGGCAAAATGGCGGTTCTATTTCGTTAATCACATCACAGACTTTGAGTTTTAAGCCTAAAATCGATTCGATTGGTTCCGTATAGAATCTGTCCTTAACAATAGCCCCACAAAAATTAACCCAGTCGTATTAAATTACACGATCTGGCTGGTCACTTAACTGCTGAGTGTCGTGAAATTATGCTATAAGGTAATTTAGTTTGCAATAAATTGATCGTTTCATTGCCTGTGTGACATGTGGCACCGGCCTGTTAAAACCACATGTCATTAATATCCACGTCGTCTGTAATAGGCCGAAATTGAGTCGCTAGCATCTCTAGCTCGATCTATTGACCTTTATCACATTTCCAGCCTCATCTTCTTCCAAAAAAAAAAAAAAACAGCACTTCATACAGCAACACGTTGAACATGCAAAGACTTTTCAATAATCGCTCTAGGAGTTTTAGAAACCCAAATGCGGCAATTTTGCTCGTGGCCATACCCTGGCAAGTGAGAATGAGCTTCGGCTGAAAAAATAATTTAAAAAAAAAAATAACTCGGTTGTTCCTGAATGAATTGAGCGAATCTACAGCGAGGTGAATGATCTGTCGGCTTCAATTCCTGCATCAGTTGAACCTTGTAAGGCTTCAAAGTCAAATCCTTATGCAAAATTAGCCATATAGTGGTTTTGGATAACTCCAATTGCAGAGCACGTCGAGGAATGGACAAATTTGGATCTGCTTCAACACTACGGATCATGGTTACAATGTTTTCCGTTGAACGACTCGTTTGAACGCGCATTAGTGTTCGCACATGTGGTATCGAGTATTTCGACACAAATTTCACGATCAAATTCTTAATAGCGATCTTAGAAAAACAATTATGTTGTCCGAAAATATCACGAATTTTACGAAATGTAACTTTAAAAGAACCACCATTTTCGTAATGGATTTTAATTATTTTAATGTGATTTTCTAATTTCTAATGCATCTACTACGAATACGTCAACGAACTAAATGTCAAAACTATTATGTTGTGGGTGTTGCCACAATTGAAAAACACACATCTTTATGTTTAAGTACAAATTGAAATTTATAAAAATATAATTAGCAGGCATATTTTTAACGAAACTTTATCTTAGTATAAGGGAATAAATTCATGTTATAACCTTACTAGTAGTATTAATAGAAACGATCTTAATCGCAATATTAGTAGATTACATTAAATAAAACTGGCGAGATTGCATTTTTAGGTCATACAAAAATCACTTTTGTTTTAATATACCATCCAAACTACACAACTTATCGTAGCTGTAATCTGTCCTTTTCAACCAAATCCAAAGTCTTAAAACTACAATACTACAAAACTCCAACTCAATAGAACTTTTATCAAATTCCACTCAATGCAACATATCATTTTTAATAAATTTTTTTAAGAAACCAAAACTAAAAGGTGTTTTTTTAAGCTAGATAGAACTTCAAATTGTAAAAAGTAACACAAAAAATGAAATTTTGATGAAACATTTTTTTTTTATTTGTTTCAGTATACTCTGACAAATCATCATGAATAGACTCTCGCTTGAACAACGCTACAAAATTATCCAAAATTTACTTTGAAAATCAGTCGTCGATTCGTGCAACTTATAGACGACTTTGTCATTTTTATGGCGTACATAATCGTGCATCTGAACAAGCCATTCGTTGAACTGTCGATAGATTTCGTACCACATACTCTCTAGAGGATGCAATAACACCAACACGTCGAAGGAATGTGCGTACTAAAGAGAATATCGCCGCTGTAAACGAAAGTGTGGAAGAAGATCTAAATTTATTAATTTGTCGTCGGTCGCAGGAATTGGGGCTCTGTCCGTCCACTACGTGGAGAATTTTGCGCAAAGATCTCGGCCTACACCCGTATAAGATCCAGCTGGTGCAGGAATTGAAGCCACGAGACCATTATATGCGTCGTTCTTTCGTCGATTGGGCTTTAGAGCAGTTGGCAACTGACCCGTTGTTTTATCGCAAAATTGTGTTCAGCGATGATTCGCATTTTTGGCTTAACGGGTTTGTTAATAAGCAAAATTGCCGCATATGGAGTGAGACCAATCCACAACAGATCCTACAGACTCCATTACATCCAGAAAAATGCACCGTTTGGTGCGGTTTTCCCGCTGGTGGCATCATCGGACCTTATTTCTTCAAAAATGAGGCCGGAGCTCGCGTTACGGTCAATGGAGATCGTTACCGCACATGATCAATGATTTTTTGTTTGAAAATATGGATGACATTGATCCGGACGAGATGTGGTTTCAACAGGATGGCGCTACGTGCCGTACAGCGAACGCAACCATCGACTTATTGAAATCAAAATTTGGCGATAAGTTGATTTCGAGAAATGGACCTCTCAATTGGCCTCCAAGGTCGTGCGATTTGACACCACTCGACTATTTCCTGTGGGGCTACGTGAAGTCACTGGTTTATGCTGATAAACCAGCAACAATTGACGCCTTGGAGGACAGCATTGTTCGTGTTATTCGTGACATACGCCCAGCAGTGCTCGAAAAAGTGGCCCAAAATTGGACGTCCAGAATGCGCTTCGTCAAGAACAGCCGCGGTGCCCATATGCCCGAAATCATTTTCAAATGTTAATGTCACGTATTGATCCTTCAAATAAAAAAGAAATTTTGATTACAATTTAATTTTTTGTGTTATTTTTTACAATTTCAAGTTCTATCGGGCTTAAAAAACACCCTTTATATAACGAAAAATCTATATTCGTATTATATTTATATAAACAGTAAAACATAGCTAATACCAAGTCAAAAATAAATATTATACACAAGTTATACATACGTAAATATTGAGCTGAGTTTTTAATTATATATAAATAAATAAATAAATAATAATAAAAATAATAATAATAATAATTTGATTATTATTTTAACTCGACTTTTTTTTTATTTATATTAAATAAATATGTTTTAATCTTTTTAACAAGCTTTTCAGAGGAAAGCGAAATATTGAAAAAATATGTAGTTAAATTTAATTAAAAAACGCCGTTTAAAAGATTAAAACATATTTATTTAATATAAATAATAATAATAAAAATATTTATCTTTAAAGGTACTTCGTATAATTTAAAGTAGATTAACTAAAAATGATTCTAAATAATAAAATTGTTTATTTTCTTTATTACCTCTACAGGGTAATTTAATTTAATATATTCAATTTCTGGATTTGAATTTGTTTAACAATTGTTACATTTCTTGATTATTTATAAAAAAAATAGTTTATACACTTTTGTTTTCCTGGACATGCCGACTAATGGTGTGGCGGAATATTGAATATATAGAACTGGGATTTGTTTAATTTTTTTATAAAGACCTTCTACTTAAAAAATTTATTGATATAATTTAATTGTTGTTTTATTTTTATAACTAAAAATGATATCAGGAAAAAACATCCTTTGCAAACTCGGGTTTATGTATCAAACGCATTTTAGTTCTGCCCGAAATATTTTTAGCAGTTAAATTTGAGAAGAGAAAAGAAATTGTTATTGCGTTTTTAGGATTTTTCTTTCTGATCTTGATTAAAGTCGAAGGATTCTTGGGCTGCTTTATAAGTTATTAATTTTTTTTAATAGATTCATTTAAACTAATTGTGTTTTTTTTTTTGTTTGGGTACGCTTTTCCGTCGACCCTTGTCAAATTTGGTTTGTAAACAAACCGGTTTCGGCTGTTTGCCATCTTCAGTGTTCTTTTCGTACTGTGTTTTCTTATTTGCAAATTTCCATACAGTAAAATATTTTTCTAAAGAAATCTGAAAAAATCAATGCTTTCTAAAGTATAATTGGACTGAATGTGAATCGAGGATATATTTTTAAACTAAGAAATAAAATTAAGAAGAAAATGTGCATCGTATATGTGTGTTGTATCCTTGTATCCTTTTCGAAGCTTTTGTTTTTTTTTTTTTTTTTTGTTAAAAATTACTTTTTAGTGACATCACGCTTCATTCAGTAGATGTCTGTATACTTCCGTACATTAACAAAAATGTTCTTTTGTTTTGTCTTTAATTCATCCATCACATGTGGAATAAATTAATTTTTTCTTATATAAAATAAAATCAACCGTTAGGCTCTGCATTTTTTGTATTTTGAGTGAAGCCTTTTTTTGAATATTTATTTTACGTCCTTTAATAGGAAGCAAAATAGTTGGCCGTTTTGTTTTGTTTTTTTTTTTGTTGCTTTGCAAGTTGTGCCGTTGAATATTGCGTTTGAATTATTTTGAAACAATATCGTTTAACAAAACAATAAAAAAAGATAAAATTTTAACAAAAAATGGACAGTTTATGCCGGTTTCTACAACCCCATACCAAAGAAAAGAAAGTACTGTCAATGCACGTAAAAATTTTCATGGAAAAAAATTCCAAAATGTAGATTCTTAAAAAAAAGCAGTGCGAAATGAGTTGGTTTGCGAACAATTTTGCATGACTGATTTTTTATTTTCAAACAAGCTTGTAATGTATTTGTATTATAAGAAAATAGTTAAACTTTTTTCGTGTGCTTTCTTTATGTAGCCATAAACATTGTTTTTTTGTATTTTTGTTTAGTTAACACATACATTTACACAACTTTGTTGTTATTGCTATTGTTGTCGTATATAGAAAGAATTTTTTTGGCAACAATAACTCTAAGCCGTTATAATGTTAACGTCAGTCTTCTTCTTTGTCCGACCAGACAGGTGTTACTCTAACGCTCAACTTATTCGTTTGTTGGCCTTAAAATTATTTTGTGTGTTTGATAATATGCACGTGGATGTGTGTGTGTGTATTGTTTTTTTTTGGGCTTTAAATGCAAAGGGAGTTCCATGTATTTGGATATTTTTAAGTATCTATGAGTATCGGTCGGTTTCTGTCTGTTATTTATGTTGCTGTTGTTGTTGTTCTTGTATATTGAATTGTTAATCCAACCGGTTTACAGTTTTTGTGTATTTTTTTGGACATGTCTAAAGTTCAATTAACTTTTAAAATGTTGTATAAGTCTTTTTTTAGTGCAAGTTCAAGCATAAGCGTTCTTAAAGTAATTTATAACTCAACAAATTGAACAGTTTTAGGCAAAATTAAGAGTTCGGATTTAATTAAGTCAGTAAAACATATAACTCAATGTTAAAAATATAGCTTTCTTTTCGCTCTCCTCTTTTCACTCTTCTTTTTTTGACTCTTTAAACTAAAGTGGAGAAATTTCCTGGATGGTAAGTTTAAATAAATTATATTTTAAAGATCATGATTTCTTATATGATAGGAATATATCGCTGAATCTCATTTCTGTATGTTTAAGGGATAAATTTTCTACAAATCCATAATTAATAATTAATTGTGTGAGCAGTTCGTGGGTTTATTACGTGCAAATCTCCATGCTGTTTTTGAATAACATTTCGTCAGATTGCGATATTCAATATCGAAAAAAATAAAATTTATTTCAAAATATTATAAAGTTATTTTTTAAGCTTTAATATATTTGATTTAAATTTTAGAGAATTTTTTTAAATTCTGTGGGAAATGAAGGAACTCTTATTTTTACTTTATTTATAATTTTGATTAAAAAACAATCATCCAATTTAATAGTTCAGTTACTTTAACTTAGTTTAATGCTTTTTATTTTTAATTTATTTTATTTTTATTACCACACTAGTAGGGTGAACTCTAATTCAGTGATTTTTAATGACCTTTCTAATTTGAAATTCAAACCAAAATTTTATTTTTAATATCGAGAAATATACGATATCAATACAATCAACATCAATCGCTTCATGGTTTCTAATTTTGTATTGTCTTCATCGGGCACTCTTAAACTTTTTGCCTTCTACAACTCTTTCTGGAGAGCATACCTAAAAACTATGTCATAAAACATATACGTCTTGGATAGCAACATAGGTTCCCGCGCCCTAAATGTGGATTAGTGAATCAATCTATTGATTAGAAAGCTTCTTGTCCTAAATTTATTTTTCAATTATGGCAACACCAATTGTTACAATGAATTTAATTTCGCACCAAAATCGCATTAAAATAATTAAAATCTACTAGGAAAATTGTGGTTCTGTTAAAGTTACATTTCGTAAAATTCGTGATATTTTTGAACAACAATATCGTCCTTCTGAGACCGTACTGTATCGAATCGACAGTCTCGACGCAAAATGTGCGAGCATTGCCGCGTGTTCGACCAGGTCATTCAACTAAAAACATCACAGCATTTAGCCACAGTGTTGAAGCAGATCCGAATTTGTCAATTCCTTGACGTTCTCAACAATTCCAAAATAACTAAAATAACTACATGGCGAATTTTGCATAAGAATTTGATTTTGAAGCCTTACAAGGTTCAACTGGCGCAGGAATTGAAGCCCAAAACCCCATTCACATAGTCGTAGATTCATTCAATTCATTTAGGAACAGCCGGCTAGTTTTTCTAAAAAAAAATCATTCTCTCAGACTAAGCGCATTTTCACTTGACAGGGTGTGTTAACAAAAGCGATTATTGGAAAGCCTTTGCATGCTCAATGCATTACTGTATGAAGCGCTATGTGATCTGGAGGCGTGATTTGGCCGTTTTTTTCCGAAAATGATTCTAAAACTACGGTACCGCTCAATGGGTCACGCTATCGCGAGATTACGTGAGACAAATTGCGGAAACTCTGCGGGCTACTGATTCCCGTGGTAATAACGTGGAGCTTCCAGTTGTACCCCTGCTGAATTCAGGGGACTGGGCTCCCTTATACCCCCAGTTGCATAGGTCTAGATAGTCGAAGTTCTATAAATCTCGATGAATGTGACCCCGGGGGGGACTATCGCGAGATACTAACAACTCAATTTTGGCCTATTGCTAGCGACGTGGATAATACTCACATGTGGTTTCAACAGGATGGTGCCACATGTCACACAGCCAATGAAACTATAAATTAATTGCAAACCAAATTTCGCGATGGCTTAATTTCACGACAATCAGCAGTTAAGTAGCCAACCAGATTTTGTGATTAAACCCCGTTGGATTATTTTTTGTGGGAGCTATATTAAGGACAGAGTCTATACGGAGCCAATCCAATCAATTTAAGCCTTAAAACTCAAAATCTGTGATGTGATGAACATAATAGGACCGACATTTTGCAAAAAAGTGTTTAACAACTTTGATGAAAGGATCAGCGTGGTCGTGGTGGACATTTACCAGATATCATTTTGCATTCATAATTGCCAAACTTTTCTTTTAGTAATACAATAAAAATTTGAATCAACTTAATCTAATTGTTTTGTTTTATTTTGTTTTAGAAAACGAACTTCTTGTTGAAAAACCCTTTATAAATATCAGACAAAATCTGGAAACGGCCTTTATAATACAACAATACGAAAAAATATTTAAATCTTGAAACAACACTAAATAGAAATCAGCAGCTTCAAGGCAGATATTTTTCAAGCAACATATCAAATATAACCACACCAGCCAGTACACGTTAAACTCACAAGCGGAAGGTTACATACTATGCATCATTTAAATTCTAAAACTAACAAAAGTGGCAAAAAAAAAATCGCCAGTGTGTGTTTTTATGAGGTTTATGTAAAATTTTTTATTTTCCTTTCTTACGTGTTGCAATACTCCCTGAAATAAGGGCGCCTTTAATATTAATCACAATTTATATTTAACAAATTATATTTAACTGTGTTTTCTGCACAGCGCATCTAAGGTTTGCATTTCACACAAAATGTGTATCACCTTTTGTTGCACCTAGTTAGGTTTCAAGCTTAACAATAGAATTGTAAACTTTCTGGAATCTGTTACATACGACCAAAGAAATATTTCAAAATAATTTACTTAAAGTATTTAAGAATTTCACTTTAAACTTATTAAAGAATACAAAAAAGCAAGCAGACAAGCGAATAACCACCTTAAGTGTTCTAATGCTAAACAAGCCTTTAGTTGTGAATATTCTACAATTGGTTTGAAATTTTAATCTTAAAATCAATATTTATAACTTTTTGTTTCTTCCTCTCTGGCGACCTTTTTGTTTTGCGGTCTTTGTCCATTTATGAACAACAATATTTTTTTGCTAGTCATGCATAAATACTTTTTGTTGTTGTTGCTGGTTTAGTAAGAAAAATATATTTTTCATTTAACTTTATTTACTTTGCCAGTACACAACTTTTCGATGCTGTCACTGTTATGTTAGTCTCTCGTGTCTCATCAATATTTACGTTGGCCAAAATAAAATTTTTACCTTTATCAAAATTAAATTCCGCCACTCTTGATGAACGTACATAATTCAAATATTTTTTTCTATGTCTAGCCTTCTTTTGTGTATGAAAAACGATATATTTTTTTTTTAATGGAATAACAACGAAGCATTATCGGGGGATGGGTCAAAATATATAAAATCAAGAAAGGTACTTTTTGCCATTAGAATATCAATAGTGTTGGCTAAGAAAAAAACAAATTTCTTTGATTGAAAAATGTAAAAATGATTAATAAATTGAAATTTAATTTCATATCTTTAATATCCCATGTTCTATTCAAACGTAAATTTGCTTAAGGTTACTGAAGCTGTAGGAAATGGGAGCAATCGGGCTAGCTTGAAGATTTTGTCCACGACAACTATTTTCGATTTCAAAAACTAAAAAAACGTCACAGAAACATAGGCATGTTTTGAGGATCACAGGGAAGTCAAATAATTGGAAAAAAATAATATTTGGAAAAATTGAATATGCAATATGTGTCATATTGAGAAATACACGATTTTATGTGAAAATAAATTGCATTTTATTTATCAACTCACTGGACACCATTTAAAATCAGCTAAACTTTTTATATGGCACACATCCTGCTACTTACGAAACCCCTTGCGAAGGTAGGTGGACATGACGTCAACCGTCGCCTAGGTTTACTGGAGGCGTAGTGGCTAAGCTTCCAGTATCACGGCAGCCGGTAGTCACTGGAATTTTTTTTTTTTGTTTTTTAAACAAATATCTGGGGATGAACCCTACACATGCAACGCATTGTGCCAGAACTAGCTAATTAGATTATGGGGAGTGTAAAATTGGGAGTAGCGTTTGTGGACATTCAATTTGAACTTCTCTACATTGAAACTGCCAGGAAAGACTTCTGCAGGAAGTTTATTCCACATATGAACCCTTCTACTAAAAAACGAATTTTTCCCGTAATGTGTAGTGGGATTCACCGTCTAATCAACAACTTATAGATGGACTCTCAACGAAAAGCGTGTTAAACGCAAAAACATGCGAATAATGGGAACAAGGGATGGGCTCTCAACGAAAAGCATGTTAAACGCAAAAACATGTGAATAACGGAAACAAGTTTCCTAATTTCATTAGAGCCCATTGTAGTATTGATAAAAAAAAGTGAAATACAACCCAAATTGCATCGATGCTCTAGAGAATCAATAGAGTTGGATATCCTACTGTCCGCAATGAGCCTCTTGGCCCTCTCTTACACCCAGTAGAGCAACGCCAACATAGGATTTTGGGCGCCGGGCCATATATAAGAATTGTATTACAGTTTTTACGGATAACTGGTATAAATAGTACGAAAATCAGATGGACTGAAGTATCTATTACATCGTTTTAGAAACCTGAAAAATGCGCTTAGTATTTTAATATCTATAACATCAAGATCTTCCGATTCCCTAATACTTATGTCAACCATAATAACAGATGCTGCATAGTTTACGAACACATATCTATGCGTAAGCATGGACTGGTTCGGTCTCTTAATGAATGAATACGATTGACAAATGGTGCTGTCATTTGCAAAAGAGTATACTGGTTTGAAAGTTTGAGAAAGAAGGTGATTTAGAAAGATAGGAAATAGGATAGGAGACAGAACGGAGCTTTGTGGTTCCTCGAAAATAATCTTAAACTCATTTGATGAAATCCCATCTATAACAACTCTTTAGAAAACTCGATATAAATCTAGAGAAATTATCACCGACACTAAAAACAACAAAGTTTGACATAAGGGCATTATGCCATAACTATTTAAAACATCTTGCAATAATCTAGAGCCACCACCTTACTTTCTCCGAATTGATGTATGGATTTGCACCATTGTTCCGACAGGAAAGCCAACATATCGCACGTAGATTGCCTCCTGCGAAAGTAAGTAAGTAATCTGTTGGACTCCACGTACCTAAAAATCAATTATACCTTTCACCACTTTAGAAAGCTCAGAACAAATAACAATTGGGCAGTAATTGTCTAGGCTTTTAGCCTCACCCTTCTTGGGGATCGGCGTTATACAAGTAACCCTCCAACACTTTGGCAATTCACCGGCATGATACAAGGTGCTCAAAAAGGCTGCTAATGGACGCGCTAGTATTGAAGAGCATTGTTTCAAGAGTAGTGCTGGAATCCTATCCGGCCTAGAAGAGATTTGCTTATCTGATCCCCTCACTTCATAGCAACAGAATGCCGCTAACTGTGCGATGAGACCTTGGGCAATCTTATGTATGGAGTAAGAACACGCTACTGTAAATCCAATTCAAGACCACATTCAGGTCGGGGCCAACAAGTTTAGATACTCACACTCTACTGAGCCATACGATCTTATTATGTTTCTTTAGCTTCTTTTTGTCTGTGCAAGATTGATTGGTCATTTCAAGGACCATCCATATAAAATTTGTTCAGCAAAATTCAATTTATATCTAACACACTGCTGTAAACTTAAGTCAGTTTTAAAGCATTCATTCTGTACATTATAACAAGAAACCACTTTTTCCCTTAAGGAGAATTAGCAAAGCAACAAAAAAAAAAAAAAAAACAACCAGCCCACATAGCACCGATTTTTAAGTATAACATATGCATAACGGAAGTAAATGTTTGAATTTTTTAACAAGTATTTCCCTTCAATTGTTAAAAAGATTCGAATACGGACTCTTGTCAAATACTAATACTTTGTCCCAATATAATTTTTTAATATGAGATTGGAGGCATTTTGGCTGGCCACCATTACTTCATCAGCCTTATAAGCTCCATTAGAAATATATACCGCAGTGCTGTATGGCAGCTCAATGGTTTTGAGTAAACAATATATGGGTTTTGGTCCATTAAAATAAAAAGCAAAAATCATATACAATATCTCAACAGAGGTAGACAGCACGTACGCACACACATACACTTTTAAGTTTCAAATTTGAAAATGTAATGGCAGGATTAGGGAAAAATCAATATTTTAAATTATGCCTTCGTAAAAGTTTTAAAAGCTTTAAACTGTTTAAAATATTAAGTTTGGAAAATTAAATTAAAGAGTTTGTTTAAAATTTATAAATCGCATGTGTGCAGTGTTCGCCTTTGATTACTACCATTTATCAAAATACATGTCCATTTTTCACTGCATTCATTGGGCATTCTGCAAATTTATTTGCTTATTTTTATTTCCTTGCGCTTTTTTACTTGTTTGCTCAGTTGTAATGCTTTTTATGTTGTTGGTTTACCCATGTGAGCCGCCTGCAATTTAAGTTTTAATTTTTTTATTTGTTATATTCTTCGACGGGAGTTGCCATGTAGTGGGTGTCTTTATACGACTTGCTCCATTTTTTTTTTCGTGTCTTGTTACTTCATATTCCGTTATTATCATTTTTGTTGCTTTTTATTTAGTCAGTTAAACCGCACCTTGCATATTTAGCCAAAGTTTCTAAAGTCAACAAGAGGGTGCATATGTGGCTGATTTTATTCTTTTCTTTCTAGTGTTCATACACTCATGCAGTATATACAAGTGATTCATGTTAAACGAATAGATAATCGAATAAAATGAAATTTAAAACCGAAATGTGCAAAGCACTATTTTGTTAAGTGGCAACTAAGTCTTCAAGATGATTGAAGGTTTGCCAATAGCAAATGGATGATGGTGGGTATTAAAAAGGTGTTTTAATTTTTTGCTCTTCTTTTTCGGTAACTCTTTGTCTCACTCTCTCTGCCTGATGAGTCCTTTGGTTCTTACATTCGTATTTTAAAACTTTCAAGAGAATTATTTGATTTTCTAATTATTCTAGACATTCCTTTTAGTTTTCATTATCTTGTTAACACAATTACATAGCCTTCATATCTATCTACCTTGCCAATGTCGCTGATTAATGCTAAATACACACATAAAATGATCGAAGAATTTTTCGTTACGAATATTTATCATAAGAAATGAAACACATGTGGTCTCTGCGATAGGATTGTTTCTATTTTATATGGAGAAGAGTTAAAGTTTTTTATTACCTTTTTATAAAATATTTGTTTTCTGTTTTTTTTCATTATTTCAACATAAAAATATTTGAAGTTAAAATTTTGTAGAAGCCATAATGAGTTTTGACTGAAACTGATATAAACCTAAAATCGATTATTCAATCCCTTGACTTGCAGCTCAATTTTAATTCAAATAGATAAATCTAATTCGTCAACAACGAACTATTTGCCTTAAACAATTCAAATTTGATTGGGAGCTTACAATTACGGGCCTTTTTATTATATCAAATTATTCCTGTGTTTTTTAGCTACACTCTATGCTCCGCAACATAGAAATTAAAATTCAATTTTCAGATAAATTTATTAAATATTTTAACGTCGTATTTGAGATTCAGACCATGAATTTGAACAAGAATTTTTGAATGACGAATTCGTAGTGCACTTCAAAATATGTCTTTCGTTAATTCTTTAGCGGTTTTTGTTAAACTTCATTGGTGCAAATTTGAAATTATTTTATTAAAATGACGTGACATTCACTTTACAACCGCCGCTGTATATTCTGATGAAGTTTGCAAAAGAAAATAATTTAATATTTTTTAAGTCATCCAAAATTTATCCATTCTTAAAATTCATAAAACCTCATCACAACATACATTTTTTAATAAGTATACACATAATTTAATGTTAAACCAGTTTTTTCAAATAATTCTAATCATTGAGGGCGGTAGCGAAACAACTCCTACAACTCTCTTCAAAATACCGCATTATATATCAAATATTCGCAAATGTTATTTACCCCCGGGGGCACATGTATATGGTCTTTGGAGATAGCAACAACTTAGACCTGTGCAACTGGGGGAAAAAGGGAGCCCGGTCCCCTGAAGTCAGCAGGGGTACAACTGGAAACTCCACTTTATTTCCACGGGAATCAGTGACCCGCAGAGTTCCGTTATTTGTCTCTTTAGACACTTAACTGTTCTCTGACTGATTATTGAGGTTGGCCCTATATGGGAGTATCGTGGTGGTTGTGGTTTCGCGGCCCCATATCAGTCTATGGTTCTATGGTGGCCGGGTTCATTTCACCTTTAATAATACCTACCTGGTGAAATGTTCCCAGATCCAGTGAGTATGCTAGACATGTGTTCTGGACAGGAGTTGGAAAGCCTCCAACTCATAAGCAAGGAGTGATGATTTGCAGCCCTGCTCTGGAATCATTAAAGTTGCAACTAGGAAAGACCTGTTGCAAAGAATTAAAGCTTCGGCTTCCTAGGACGAGCATGACGTCCCAAATTATGTAGTGGTTTGACCTCCATCTGATTCAGACTACATAGTCAAGCGCAGATGTAAATCTAATCACACAGTTAGCTTAAGAAAAACCTTTAAAAAATAACATTTGAAACGAAATGGAAAGGGGGACGGACCACTGCTGAATATAAAATACCAAAACAAATTTTTTTTCTTATTTATTGGAGGTATATATAAATTAGCTAATGAATCGCTTTAGGTAATACAAGTTTTGTAAAAATAAAATTAATTTTATTAAATAAATATATTTTAATCGAATAAGGATAATAATCGCCTAAGAAATTTTGAACACCAATTTGTCCAGCATCTACAAAACCTCCCACATTAAAAAAATACACAACAAATCGTGCACAACATGCGAGTATATTGTTGGTTGCACTAATTGTTACAGGCTAAAATCCAAAATAACAACAAAAATTTCTCCTTTAGAAAAAAAGAGGAAATAAAGAAGGGGGTAAAATTCTGAATATTCAAAGCGCATCAATATTGTGGCAGCAGTGCACATACACTTTAGTTATAGTCATCATCTATAAAAAGGGGTAACAACTGACCAAACACACATAGCAGTTTATATAGCTTATATGCATACATGTATTTATATGTATAGATAGATATATGTATGCAAAACTGTGCACATGCGAGCCTAACAGGAATTATTCTATGTGCACCCATTGCGCTTTTTTTTATCAATGATGAATATGCAAAATATAAAACAATACTCGCACCCACGCTATTATGAATAACAACGATGACAATACATATACAACAGCAGGAAAAAATTGAACATCGATAAATTGCCGCACTAACCAATAGCAAAGGATAACTGACTGTGACCAAGGACAGACAATTATACAGATGTGTTAAAAGGAGCTTTGGAGAATGTGCAAGTTAAAGAAGTCAGCATCGGTAACACAAGCATTCATCGATGCAGCATGAAATTGAGGCAACGAGTAACATTTTTTTGTTGTTTTCTGTTGAGCTAACGCCCATAGTTACCCTGAGATAAAAATAAAAATGACAACAGAACACCATTTACTATTATTGTAACAATAAGGATGTGTTTGTTTGTAGATGGTTTTGCAATCATTAATTACTGCAACAACCCACTAACACAGCCATAAACGCGTACCCACATACAAATACATAACTACAACAGCACACGTCCTTAGAAATATTGGTAACCAATTCTGCCATAACAAAAAACTTCAATTGAATGCAAAAGTTTCAATAAAATGAAAAAAAAATATATTGGAATAAAAGTGGAAGGAAAGAAATTGTACATCAATGTTGTGCTTGAATTTTACATATTTTTTGTTTATTTATTTTTTCGCTGCGCGCTGGTCTTTTTTCTTTCTGCTTTTATGCGATAGCAAGGACTAACTAACTACATGTTCATCAATGCTAAAATCTCTATCAAAGAGATTTGTTATGTTGGTTTCTAATTTTTTCTTTTAAGGTGTGCTGGTATGAAAATGTAGCTTTTAGAACTAAATAATATTGATAACGAAAAAATTGTCATCTACCTTTAGCGACTCATGCACATGTGTAAGAAAATGTAAGCACAGCAAGCATCTTTTGAGTTTTATGTCAGGATGAAGAGTATGTGTGATGTCCAACAAAGGCTCTCGTATGTAAATCTTTTAATGTATTCTATTATATATTTTTTAATACAATTTTGTTACCCTCTTCCCCTTCTTAATTTCATATATGCATATAGCAATTTTTGTTAGTAACAGCACACATGAGTGGACCAGAACTATACATTAAATTAAAAACTCATAAAGCACCTTTTGGAAGGCATAAAGTTAAAAAAGACAGGCAAAGTTTTTATTTAAAAATTGTCCATAGAGGGGTCCAAAGCATTTTTAGAGACATTGGTGATTTTCAAAAATTAAAGACCGCTTTTCATTATCCTGAAATAATTCCATCCAAACATTTTACAACAGTTCTTAGTTTAGTAAAGGTTGAGAAGGGAAGAGAAGAAATTAAGTACCTCCAAGGGTGTTACATTCCTTCACTTGCTATTTTCACCAACAGCCACAAAAGCAGCTTTTATGGTCAAAGAGAAAAGTTCCCGGTTCTATTAATTTAAAAGGGCTAGGACTCTTTTCAAAAAATTTTTTTTGTTAAGTTAACAAATCTACTTGATACCTGAAGTGGTGTAAGAAGTGTTTAACTCCATCTGATGTCCCTAGTCGTAACACCATAATTATCGAAAAAAAATGGAATAAAACCTATAGGTTTTCAGTTCTATTAATTTAAATTAGGAGGGCCTGCAACTCTAGTTCGGTTTAGCCTTAAATTGTCACTATTTTTTGTTTTTTTTTTGTTTGATTTTTTTTGTTTTATGGAAGAAATATTCTTAGTCATAGATATTTATATCAAAAAGAAAAAAAGAAAAATTGTCACTATTTTTTATATATTCTGAGAAAGCATTTTTAATCCCTCTAGGAATTGTTTTTCTTGTAAAAATTTTCATACATCCTTGCTAAAGCTTCCTCTAAATTATGCCTTTGTTAAGCTAACAGACCTACTTGATTTTTGAAATGGTGTAGAAGTGTTTAACTCTATCTGTTCTCAGGATTTACTTTATTATTATCTAAGCAAAAATGGAATACAGCTCCAATATATTGGCCTTGTGTTTAGCATCCATTTTGAACTTACAGAAGAGTTTTAAAATGCTGTTTGTTAACAATATGCCATCAAACTTATTAACTCACTGAAGCATAAGCACAACCTGGTAGATTTTCATTACTTTTATACAACATAATTTGAATTCGTTTACACAAAAATAAATAAAACATACATATTATGATTGTTAACAACATTTTATGGTTACATTCACTAAAATATATTTAAGCAATAATAAACTACTATTTCATTTGCTATGTCTAGTGCTCATGTTATTGTCAGATATTAAACAAGAATTGTTGTTTATAACAAAATGTATTTCATTCATGTTATAGTCAGATATTAACCAAGTATTGTTATTTATAATAAAAAAAATTCAAACAAACTGTAAATGGCTTAAACCAATAATATATATTTGCAGGGAGCATAATATTGTTCTTGTAGAATCACATTTTCTCTTAATGTGTACAAAATACAGTTTTTATAGACTGTTGTGCTTTCAACTCTGTTGTGCTTCTTTTTTTTTTTTAATTTGTGACAATATTTTTAGAGTCTAAACCTTTTGCAATTATAACTCCCTCTCTGCTTATACAACAACAACATTTTAATCATGTTTAACAAACTTTTTCTGTTTGGGTGTGAGTTGCAAAATTGTTTTATATCAAACATCGCGCTTGATTTGTTTTCTCTCTGTTATAAATTTTACTATTTTTTATAATTTTCTTATATGAAAGCAACGAGAAAATAATTGAATTGGAATACATTTTGCTAGATGGACAAAAAAGAATATTATCAGCTTTTAACTATACATTGGTTAAGATAAAAAAAAACCAAAAAAGAAATCATTAGCTAAGTAAAGGAAATATTTTATGGAAATTCTAATTAAATAGTACATCATATTCATATATTACTATAAACAACTTTTGCACAAATATCATGTTTTAAAAATTATTTATGTGAATGTGTGTTTGTCAAAGTTATATTAGAAAAAATTACTTATTAGCTGCATATCAAATAATAAACAAAGAAACCCGTCTGCATCACTTTTAATTATCACCACTGCTATAGAAATCAGTTAGTTAAAAGGCTCGTATTAATTGGATTAAAAAATACATAGTGATAGCTTTTCCATTAATTAAAAAGTTTATTGAGGAATTTAAGCAGAAAATTCTTTGTAGTTGACTAATAATTACAAAAAATTTTAATTTACTTTAAATGGGCTTTTCTTTTTTGTACAGTCACATTTGAAGCATATATATTTTTAAATTTTATCATATCATGATTACCTGGCTTCTTTTGGAGAGAATTGTGCGATCGAAAATATATGAAAGAAAAAAAATTTACCATTGCATTAAAAACCGAGAAAATATTTAATGTTGTCTTCTCTGACACGACATCAAAAATGGGAATATCAAGTTTAATAAATAAAATACCTAACAACGGTGACGAGTCCAATGAATGTAAACAAATATATGTTGGAACGTCGAAGTCGACATTACTAACAATATAAGCTGCACATAAGTTAGACCAGGGTTCAGAATTTTTCATTTATGAACATTCAAAAATCAAAATTCATAATATTTTTCATAAATGAGAAATCTAAAATTTTATATTTATTTTTCACGCGCATAAACGAACAAGAAAAAATGTTCTGCTTATGTTCATACATGAATGCGCACAACAAGAATTATTAGTCTTATTCATATGTGATAAATGATAAATCAGCTACTTCTCATTAATGTTCTTTTTCATAAATGTACATGTTCATTTATGAACGTTGAAATTTTATAAAATTTCTCATAAATGAACGTGAAAAAATTTTCTACCTACGATCGCAGTTGACCGTAAAATGTAGTAAAAACACATGGGTACATATTAACACAAAATACAATATTGCAATATATTCTAAAAGAAATAAAAAAAAACATTTTTTTTCCTACATACGCCGACAATTGCGCATTATCAAATATGTGCGTTTATGTACGCGAATGCTTAACGCACATATTTTTACGATCTTTTCATTTATGAAAAATTATCAAAATTGTACATATTCAAAAATGGACACTTGTGTGTTTCTCATTTTTTCACTTATGAATAGAAAGAAAAAAATAAATCGTCGCATTCATAAATGAGAAAACGCAAAATATTTTTCAGTCTCTCACACATGTATGAGAATAAGCGGCTAAAAAATGAAATGTACATATTCATACATGTATGACTATAAAATACGAGAAGATGCTACGCAACAAAAAGCAGCATTAACAGCCCACAGTGCAATCATAGGTCACTTTCCCAATTTCGATGATACAACAATATTACAACACAGGAGTAATTATAAAAAGTGCTACCAAACAGAAATGTTGCACGGACATAAGGACGAATTTTAAAAATGAAACGGAAAATTGCGCGCATACGTATCGACATTTTGTTTTAATCTTTTTTGAAAGCGGACAGCCCTACTTAATGCAGGATAACAGTAATTAAATATTTTTTATATATTTCTTAGTAATATTTATGGTTTTTGTATGTTGTTGTTTTTCACTTTCTTAGCTTTCTGATAAAGAACATCAAAGGTGCTCGAAATATTGAGGTAATAAAATAATATTTAATAAAATAAAAAGAGTGTTTTATTTTAGTAGAAAGTATTGATTTTGGGCCCGAGTAAAAACAAATTATTTTATATACTAAAAAGGTGGAATAACGTCTCATAGTTTTTTTCTAAATATAATATTGATACTTTCTCAAACTTTAGATAATGATTATATTTCTTACAATGTGAAGATAAGGAAGATGTTGAAATATTCCTATATTTTATGGTCTTATTTATGACCAGCTAATTTGTTTTAAGCTTATTTTTTGTTGTTCTAGCACCACCTATTATAGCGGATATTGTGATGGAGGAATTACTAGATTCATGTGTTTGTAAAATGAATATAAAATCGAAGATTATCACAAAATATGTAGATGATTTATTTTGTATAACTTCGAAAGATGAAGTGGATGATATTCTGTCAAAATTGACATTCATTCGGATATTTAATTTGAAAGTGAGTTAGAATCTAAACTTCCATATTTACATATATTGATAATAAGAAAGGGAAACAAGTTGGTGTTTGATTGGTATAAGACACCAACATCTTTTAGAAGAATTATTAACTTTTATTCCAAACACCCGAGAAAATTGATTATAAACACGGCAAAAAATATGATAGACAGAATATTATATTGCCTATAAGTATTAGACAACTTCATTTGAAAAATAAGCATTCAATAAGAGTTATACTTAATGACAATGATTTTCCAGTACAATTAACTAATCGATTTATCAGACAATATGGCAATCATAGGCATAATTTAGGATATACTATGGCAGAATCAAAAATTTATAAATCATTAACTTATGTTCTTGGAATATCAGAAAGATTAAGAAAGTCTAAAATATATGACACTCATAGATATATAATTGCACACAAAACATATAACACATTAAATAAATTATTTAACAGTATGAAGGACAAAATAGGAAAAATGGAAATATCTGATGTAGTATACAATACTATGTGGAGGAAATGACGAGGTGAACTGTGACAAAGTTTATATTGGGACAACAAAAAATAAACTTAAAACAAGATTAGAAATATAAGAATATTTCAACACAGAAAACATCCTTATCTTCACATTGTAAGAAATATAATCATTAAACAAAGTTTGAGGAAGCATCAATATTAGATATAGAAAAAAAACTATAAGAGACGTTATACATTAGAAATGTTAGAAATTGTGAATGTACCAAATATAAGGATAATAAATTTCAAAACAGACACAGACAATTTAACGCAGAATTATAGATACTTAATTCAAAAGACACATAATTTGTTATAATTATTTCATAAGACAGAATTTGTTATTTAATTTCCGTTTCCTTATTTTTTTGTGTTTAAATATTTGAAATTTTAATTTTGTATTTATAAATGTATGCAGGAAGAAAATTTATTTATTTATTTATTTTATTTTTTTTCATCTTATATTATTAAAATTATAATAAATCTTAAGAATTAGAAACTTAGACTATCGGCTACAAGAAAATTATTTCATGTGTTTGTGTCAATTGTTTTCAAAATTGCTTTTGAAATTGTTAATAATTTTTCTTTTATAAAAATTAATTTCCTGAAGAAGCTTTCTAAGAGAAAGCAAAATATTGAATTTATATAAGTTAAATTTAGCTAAAAAAAAAACTATATAAAAATAAATTATTTATTAAATTAATTAAAAATATTTTATTATTCTAAATAGATTATAGCAGTTAATTATTCAAATAAAAAAATAATTATTTCGAATTATTTTTAAGTTAATGTAGTGTAATTGTGCCAAATTCCTTTAAGCATAAATAATTTATGATACTCTTATAAAATAATTATAACTTAAAAATTATGTTATATTACTGTGGGGAAAGCATATCAATATGGCCACTTCACTACTGCTCATCAGTGGATTTTTCCCCAAACACTTATATCTCAAACCAAATTGATTAAATAATACAGCCAAAAGGTAACAAAACTCAGAAAACTGTTATACAAAAACTCAGTATTTATTACGATATTTCATTTATTTACTTAAGGGTTTTCATTGGCAGTAATTGAGATGTAATTTGAAAAATAAAGAAATAAAAAAATATATATGTGGGAAAAAATGTTTTTACAAAAAAGAAATGGGCACAAATAATTAAAATAAAAAATTTATTATATATAATTAAAAATGATTGCAATTTTTAGGTTAATCTTCGTTAATTGTGCTAAATTACTATATTTATTTAATTGGGAGAAGATTAAATAAATAATTAAATTAAAGCAAAATTTAATTTTACTTAATTCTTAAGCTACAATATATTAATCCTTTAAGAGGCGCAATTTTAACAGTTCCGAATGACTAAAGCTGGAAACCCGATCTGAACTCAGGTAAAAAATCTAGACTTTGAAAATCTTATTTTTAGTCTTAAAGAGACTTTGTTAGTTTTGTTATAATAGAAGACTTTTTGAAACGGAAAATATACTCTTTTTTTAGTTGGACGAAATTTCGCTAGAAAGAGTTCAATAATATTTATTTATTTTTGTTCCAGCATTAATATTAAATTTATATATAAAATTTAAATATAAATTGAAATTCAAAATTTATAAACAGACGAAGCGTTTAAAAGTTGATAACACATTGGTACTAAAATTTAATAATTAATAATGGTTTTTCTTGGGGGTAATTTAAATTCAGTGACGATAAATTTATATCGTTAGCAAAAAAAACACCTTCGAGTGAAGGTGTTTCCGTTAAGGTATACAACCGATTTTTTATTATATCATAGATTTTACAGATTTCCTTAGTTAAGCTCTAGGACACAGAGTTAATGAATATAGTAAATATTAACTGATAGACTTTCTTTATTCTATCTTTGGGATATGTCATTTGGGAATAAAATGAATTTAATGTCTTTTATTATAAAAATTCCTTTTTTAAGTTTAAGATATATTTTTTTATAAATTTCATGGGTGATCACAGATATTCATTATTTAACCCTAGTGTGTATAACCATACGATTTTAAGGAGTTTTAATTTGGTTATTATAAAATATCACAGTTTTAGTCTAAAAATCTAATTTTAATTAATTTTAAAAGTGAGTAGAGTTTTTGTCTATTTCATGTCTAGATAGACAGAATAGTTTGCGCTAAAGTTATTACAGCTCTTCCTTTTGGACGCATAAATGAAATACTTTAAAGACTTCGTTAAGAAAAATATTTTTATTTAAATTTTTATTTAAATAAGCGCAATGAAAGTTGATTCCCATTAGTATAGACAACTGGCATTAAAATTCATATTAAAGTTAAAACTCTAATAGACCGAACTAAATCAACAAAACCTGTGGAACTGTCTATCGCCTAGCCTTAATGTTTAGTAATCGTAGCTAAATATTTGCAAAAACATATTGCCCTGAACAATAATATCAAATTATCTTAAATCTAGTAAATTTAAAATATACAATTGAGAATCGCTAGAATTTCCTTAAATAATAGTTTTCATTTTCTTTCAATAAAAATAGAACTGTTAAAAAAACATACACACGAATAAAGAAGCAGACAGTTTTGTGATGAAAAAGCAAGCAGAAATAATCTTTTTGCTAAGCCCTGACACTGCCCATTAGCAGTTCTGCTAGATTGACCTGGTGCTGGACTCAGATTTATGTTTGACTGCAAGTTTCCCACACCCCAATGAAAATTTGTGTACTTTTTTACGTTTATGCTACTTTTTTTTACCATATCTTGAAATATTTTTTAGATAGCGCTAATTAAATAATTTGTTTAAGCAGCATTAATTAAAAATTTAATTATTTCAATTTTTAAATTTTTATTATTAAAAAGAAAATTATTTTAAATTATTCCAAACTTAATAAATAATTAATTATATAAATATAAAAAAAAAATATAAATTAAATAAAAAAAAACAGCAAAGCGAAATATTGAAAAAAAAAAATAAATCGTTATAATTTAAAAGACCGTTTAAAAGATTAAGATTAATATTTAATAAAAATAAATTAAATAATTTTAAAATATTTGTTTTCTTATCATAAAGAAAGATCTAAGACATCATTTTTTATCAACAATCTGTAAAATAAAATAATTTTATATATGTTAAAATAATATTTTAAAAAATTGCCCTCACCGTGACAATGTACTTTCACCATTGCCGTGACCAGGATTCGAACCTGGGTTACTACGGCCACAACGTAGGGTCCTAACCACTAGACGATCACGGCTACAGAAGGCTTGTGAAATTTTTAGTCAAACAGATATAAAAATTATAGCCAAGCAATTCAAAACAAATAAGTAAAAAAAGCTTTCTGATTATTAATAAAAGCTCAATCTTAATACACTATCTTATAAAATTCATTATTACAAAGTGTCTGCTATATGGCATAAGCTTAAGTATATTTATAATATTTAATTTATTGTTACTGTAAATAAATATTAATAAAATTCATCAAAGCTTTAAATATGGTTAAAAATATAAATCGTAGCAAAAACTGAAAAAATTCTCAAAAGCATAAAGTATTGCGTGCGAATTTGTTGTTGTTAAAAGCATAGATGATAGCGTAGTAAGATACCAAAATGAATCACATTAGGTGTGAAATAGTGTTTTCCGATTAGATAATTTGTTCTCAAAGTAGGTATATTGGTTTAATAAATTAAATTCTATTTATGGACTACAAAATGTTCAACGGAAAATTTAATTACTTTAGGTATTTTTCGGTGGTGACTTTATTTGGTATTATTTTTAATAATTTTATCCAAAAATCTTCCATGAAGGCAACAAAAACATTGCTTTTAAAAATAGTGCATAAATAAGAAGTAAAGCAAACAAAAAAAGTTTCAATTTCTATAGTTGCCTCTAGATTAAAGGGATTAAGGTTATTATTCTTAAGAAGAAATTTATATGTATTTTTTTGGCCTTTTCTTTTATCGAGCCATACTATATCGTAATTGACAAAATACCTAATTTACATCTATTATAAAATATACTATCTGTTATAAAAATAACCTTTAATTCTCGTACAAATTTTCACTTTCATTGTTGGCTTCAGCCAATGTATCTTGAAGGTATTTGCTGCAGTTCATGTACTCGGTTTGCTATCGATCAGGAATAATACTTTTTTTTATAAAGTTTGCATAGGTCTTCAGAAATTTCTAATTTTTTTATTTAAAGCTGTTGTGGTCCAATTTCTAAATATTCTAGTGTTGCCTTTTTTTCAACAATATAGGAATTGTTATATCATATTGTCCAGACCTCAATGTGTTTAATTTTATTTTATTCCTAGAAGGTACATACATTTAGGAGAATAATTACCAATCTAGGAATTTGAAGATTTTTACACATCGAGTAAATAAAATCATTTTAATATAAGTCCGTGAAATTTTCCGTGAATTACGTATTTCAGCTGCTCATTCTAAAGGAGACAAAATGGCTCCTTTTTTAATAAAAGTTTCTATTGTTATGTCTAATATCGAGGCAACAACGTTTAAAATTGTTATTATTGCAACTACTGTAGGTAACCGCAGTAAAATTTTATACTCGTACTGTCGCTTACATTAAAATTGTATTTATGGAAAATGTAAAAACAGAGCAAACGATAAAATAAACATCGCATTTAGGCTGTAATTATAAAAAAATTGACTTTATACATTTGGAATATTATGCAACTGGTAACTTGTAAAATATTTTTAGCCAGAAAATATGGCTTAAAATGTAAATAAGCGATATAATATATGGGCAGGTTAGGAAGTTAATAATTTTATTAAATGATTACATGTCAAAAACTGAGTTGTCATCCTTTGACATTTATTTAGTTAAAAGTTGGTAAAATTTTATGCATGGAACGTTACACTCTTGAGCAAAGAAAAAAACATTTACTATCAACAAGGTGAAAATTTCACTGTAATACTTCGTAAAATTCTATCAGCTTTTTCTCCTAATCCGACTCCAAGACCGCTGTGGTATTATTGTGTTATTGCTGACAATAGACCAAAACAGTACTCTCGTAGTGGCCGTAGTGATGTTAAAAAAAGCCGCTATACAGCAACGCGTTAAGAATGAAGTTGAAACATTAAGTGGTTGATGTTTGCAACAATTGGGCATCACTAGAGGCACTTTGAGCAACATTTTTCATAAGCAATTTTATGCTGTGTGAATCAACTGCTTGAATTAAATAACAATAAAAAAATCATCTTTATTGATGAGGCCCATTTTCAATTAGGCAGTTATGTAATCCAAACAAGTTGTCGTGTTTAGGGCTCACAAAATCCCGAAAAACCATTACATCAAAGGAAATTATATTTTATATTTCGAAATTGAGCAATGAAACACCGTCAGCTTGACTTCTCTGCGTTATCAAAGCATAATAACCAGTTTTTTAAGGCCAGAATTTGGTTTCAGCAAGACGGCACCACAAGCAATACAGTCACCCCAACTATTCAATTCTGAATTATTACGAGATAAACGAAGCTTATGAAACGAACAGACGTTTGTCGAATTAGGAAAGATGGACATTTGTTTGACACGGCATTCGATTATTAAATCCCATATTTCTACTTTACATTGGCATCAATAAAACTGTAGTTGTCATAAAATAGTGAAAGTTTTAAGACAATTCCCATACTAACCTCAAATTTATTTTATAAAAAAAACTATCCGAGGAATTTTAGGCCAGTGACACATTGAGCATTCAAAGGCTTCTCAATAATCGCTCTAGCATTATCAGAAACCCAAATGCGGCAAATTTGCTTCTGGATATACCCTGTAAAGTGAAAATGCGCTTCGTCTGAAAAAATCTTTGTTTTAGAAAAACCGGAATTGAACGAATCTATAGCGAAGTGAATGTAACTCTAAAAACTATCATTTTGCTGTTGCCACACTTAACAAAATTCTTCTCGAAATAATTGATATTATCTTTAAATATTGTGTAGAGCACCCTTCACTCAATTTGCGCTTATTTCGACGATTAAACTAAAAGGCAGGTTTTTATCTAACACTAGTCTTTATTTAATAACATTTACTTCGTTTTAATTATCTATTTTTCAATTTCTGTGATCTTCTTTTTCTATATAAAATATATTCAATAAATTTTGTGTAATTCATGAAAAATAAACTCCAAAAAAAAAGCCTTCACCCGTGACAATGTATTTTTCAACATTGCCGTGACCAGGATTCGAACCTGGGTTACTACGGCCACAACGTAGGGTCCTAACCACTAGACGATCACGGCTACAGAAGGCCTGTGAGTGTGTTGGTCAAATGCGATTTTTCCGATTGAACAAGTTTTGATAGTTTTTCATTATTAATTATTTTGGTTTATTTTTTTATTGCTATAAAATATACATGCTCAATTCACAAGCCATTGTTATCACGTTATACATAAATAGTAAACAATAGTTTATAATAGTTTATGTTTGTTGTTGGAAATTTACTTCGAAAAATTTTTTAAAAATATATACAATTTTATTTCATATGTTTTAGAATTATTGTATGGAGAACCATAGCTTGGACTAAGTCTTGTTTGTGAATAAATCATTAGCACCTACGTTATACATATATAGTCAGCAGTGTATTTATTTGATTTTATCTGCAATAATTCATACTTTACAGATATATATATTTATAATTACAAATTGTGTAAAACTTGTTTTGTATTATCTTTATAATTACAACTTTCCATGCATGATTTATGTTCGTTGTAGACACTATCTCCGCAAGCCATTGTCCCATTATATGTATAAGTACCGCTGAATAATAGCAAGGAGACAATTTTAAAAAAATTGGCATTATGAACACTGTCAGATTATTCCATGATGACCTGCTTTTTCTCAGCTTGATATCGCAGACAGCTTGAATTTTTATAGCATATTGGCGAAAAAATATTGATTGTGGTTTTTGTCGTTCATTGTTATTTCGGATCCATTAATGTACCCAACACAGCCAGATAAGAAAACAAGTTTAGCTCTTTCACCTTTATTTGACCAATATAACAAGTGGTTCTTAAGTTCTAAAACTACTTTTCGAATAGAAGCTCCATTGCTTGTCGAGCCCAGACGATAAGAACAATTTTAAGTCGCAAATCGATTGTAAGTTGAATTTTTTGGCAACTTATGTGAAATGCATCGTCATTTTTTATAAGGCCGAGGATGTAATAGAATTCATCTGCACTAATTTGTAGCATTTCGTTAAACCTTTTACAATCAAAATTTCTTAAAACTTTATGAGTCCAGAATGATGATGGTTTTGGTAGTCCTAAATGAATTGTTTATTTATCATTTTCATCACTGCGAGTCTGGGCTCCTTTGCAAAGTCGTGGTGGAAGAAGAAGATTGATAAGTATGCCAATTTTCAATGTAAGAATGTGAGATGGTATGCCTGCAAATCTAGCGAGTTTAAGAATGTAGCGATGACATATATGTTGTTGTTTCACAGGGTATTCCATTCTGAATGGTACAGATAGCGAGTTTATTGGGTGCTAATATAGCACGCGTACTGTCATTGATGATATTGTAGTTTTGTGTAATGTTTGCGAAAACTTTGCACTAATGCATCTATGCTTTCAAATATCTTACCGAAGATTATTGGCAGGTTTGCTGGCTGTTTTTACACGAATGTTAATATTGGCGGTGATAAACAAAAATTTCCGCAGTTATTTATAGTGTAGGATTCAAAACGATGCACATAACATTCTTAGAAATGTCCTATAGCTAACCCCCAAATCTTTTCAATTCGAGGGGAAACATATCGATATGATAAAGAAAAAGCACATCGAATGTGTGCCTAAAGTTAAAAAATATTTAAAATTGAAGCACAGCGTCATTTATTTAACTAAATACTAAATTGTCAGCTCGTTTCACATTTAAACACATACTTGACAACCAAGTGACAATTTTAAATAAAAGACATCGAATGCTTTCCATCCAGGAACATTTTTAATGGGAATTGTCGTTAAATTGTCATTTTTGGTATTTGCCATTACTTCAAGTCGGTCCAGCCGTTCCCTAATTTTAGCGAGACTAACGAACAGCAATTAATATATAGCTATATAGATTATTATGATTATCGAAATTTAGTGATATTTAGTTTATCGATAATTCCTTTTTTATTTCTAGGCATGATGACATACTCGTATAATTGCAGTAGGTGTTTTCTAATGAACCAGGGGATCACCACTACTCATGTAAAATATTGTGCCGGAACTAAAAAATTAGGTTATGGGGAGGAGAAAAGAGATAGTAGTGTTTGTGGCCACTCGATTAGAATTTTGCTACATTTAAAATGACAAGAAATACCTTAGAAGGTATTTTAGTCCACATACGAACTGTTTTGCCAAAAAACGAACTTTTCCTCTAATGCCTAGTGCGATTTGAATGCCAATCAATCAGAAATGGTTGGGGCTAACAACGAAAAGTGTGTTAAACGTGAAAACATGCGAGTAACGGAAACAAGCTACCTAATTCTCTTAGAGCACTTATCATTGTAGTAACGATAAAATAGTGAAATATAACCCACATTACGTCAATGTTCTAATGAATCAATAGAGTTGGATACCTTACTGTTCCCAATGAACATCTTGGCCCCCTCTTGTACACGGTCGAACGACTATAAACCAGACTTTGGAGCGCCGGCTCATATATGAGAGTAGTATTCTATTTTGAGATGGATATACGTGGTATAAATAGTTTGAGGATCGGATGGAGTGAAGTATCTTTTGTACTATTTACGAAAAACGAGGTACTTGAAAGCTTCTTTAAACACCTTGAAAAGGTGCTTAGTTCATTGAACATCATAGCGGATTTTCATGCCAAGAACATCAAGAGCTTTCGATTTCTTAAAAATACATGAATACGCATCTAAGCGTACATGTAACGTTGAGTTTTATAGACTTTAAAAACGACAATATTCATACGACACCATTCAGAAATAGTTGCCAGATCTTAATTAAGCGAATCATTCATGGAGTGCGAAAATATTACCAGTTAATATTTTAGTTAGACTTAGAAAGCTCCTGCACTTCAGATTAAGAGATTTAAAATTTTTTTGTGGATATAACCTGATTGGAAATAAATGTTACAAATGGAATGAATGACGAATACGTTATATCTAGTCTATGGTGAAGGTCGCAACTAAAAAATAAAGTAATTATCAGAAATTATCCGGCATAAGTATAGTTAACTGTAGCAATGTATCTCTAGATCCCATTCATGCCAGTTAAATTAAAAGGGTACCCCTTGTTACCAGCAAAACATATTGATACCCGCTTTAAAACCAAAGTTCAAACTTTGGTTAATACAAATTGATTTAAGAATGAGATAAAAATATTTATGTTTCATTTTAAGATTTAAATGTTTGTCTTAAGTAGTAGCAAAATTATTGCATAATAATTTTAGGTAAGAATAATTAATTGGAAAAAGCTTTCCGTCGACCCTTGTCAAATTTGGCAAACGGCCGAAGCCGGTTTGTTCACAAACCAAATTTGACGAGGGTCGACCGAAAACCGTACCCAAATAAAAGTAAATTAAGCCCCGTCAGAAAATTTACGAACATATCATAAATCATTTCAAGTTTAATCCAATAATGAAAATTTGTGATAATTAAACCAGCGCACTTAGTAGTTGATGCATCATACAAAACATTCATTCATCGTTTTAGTAGATGGCTACAGAACCAGCACTTTATTGTTAAAATTTATACAACTATTTTTTTACGATAAATAAAATATTAAATAAATTCGCAGTAAGTTTAGTTGCGTATTTCTCTCAACATAAAGTACTCCATTCCGCTCTGTGCTATTACATCGGCATTAAAAGACAATCATGTTGTAATCACAATTCAACACATAGATTTTTTACAATTGTTCATATCAATTGATAAAAACCAATAAGAATACAAAGTTGTCGCATCTCATTAAAATTGAATTTAAAACCTATAAATCATTTCATTACATTCAAACTTATCCTCTATCTGTATTACTCTGTATACCAGCACTCAAAGTTGGTGTCTCTCCAGTTGCCACAAAAATCCAAATTAAATTGCCATTGCTGTTGTTTGTGTACAACATACATACAGGAGAGGAGATATACAATAAAAAAAAAAGACTACTCAAGTACCACGTAGAACAATATACTACCATCAGATATCAGTGGCACTAGCATCTTGATTGACACGCTTATTCAATGCGTTGACATAATGATGGACATGAGTTGTAATGATACGAGTAAATAACGTTAAGGAGATAAACCTTAAAAACACCAGAATAATAAAATTAAAATTAAATAAAGATTGCGCCGGCGCAAACACTTTTACATACAATTGCATTTGGGTCATATCAAATTGTTTGGCTTTTATTCGATTTTTTAGAAGTAAAAAATTTTAAATTCAATTGTTGTTTATCTATTTATTTAATTTATAAATTAGATTCCTTTATTTACTTTTAGTAAATTTAAAATAACAGTTTCGGTATACAGTTTTATCTATTTGCAAACAAAGTCACCTCACTTAACACTTACAGCCTGTTTATGTAAATCTCAATGAACATTTTGACCGCATTTTAATATTGGCAACCAAATACGAATATGGAATTGTTAAGTTACATTTATACAAACAGGGTCTCAAATTAAAATCATTGCTTTAAAAATCCCTAAAGTAACCACTCGTTTTAGCTTGGATACATATTCTTGCTGTTGCAGTGATAACATGCGATTTGAAGTTGGCCTTAAGTAATTGAGTTCGATTTATACCTCTCCATGGACGCAGCCGGTACGGCCAGTATTGTTTCAGCTGGTAGGTATTGTCTCAGCTAAAAGGCTGACCAAATTGCGCATTACGGGCAATTGTTTTACTACTTTTTAAAATAATCTCAAACAGGATGCTTCACAAGAAGTTAACGGGTGAGTATCTAAAGGAAGTTCTTAGGCGAGACATCATAACTGGATACTTAGCAATTAGCTGACGCATAATAGAGGGTTCCATTATTATTGTCGGTGATCAAATTATGGTTGTTTTAATCAATATATTATTCACTTTTTTCTTTTGTATTCAAGTATTCTAGGTACCTGAGTTAATTATAAAAATAAAAGATTCTTGCCGACTACGCTTGTGGTGAAGACTGAGTGCGGGGCTACTCTAGTAAACTGTTTTCTATTTTTTTTACCAAGTTTTGAGGGTAAATTAAAATGCTAGTATTTTCTTTATTTTAATAATATACTAGAAATTGTGCCTCGTCACTGATGATTTTTTCATGAAAATCGGGGTTGTCATGGGCGAGCTGTAACATCCTATTGGCGTATGTATGGCAGCGTAAATGAGCTCTTGTGTCAACTGAATTTTATACGAAAAATTGTGGCCAGAGTTGTTCTTTGAAGACCAAGGTCCTGAGCACGGCGCACACTGGGGATTTTTGTATGGAAAAATATATTTATCACAAAATGTAGTGATTTCATCACAAATTTAGTTTTATTTATATAGTAATACACAAAAGGAATCAAAATAAAGAAAGTTAGAGAAATGTAGATCGTTACTTGCAATGTAAAAAGCCATAACTAACAAAAAAATTTAAATGATTTTTTTTTAATTTTTAATTTATTATTCTAAAAGAGCCTTAACTTCGTCGCATATAACACTATGATTTTCTGGCTAAATGAAGGCGTCAAATATGAAATCGTGGACGAGTATTTGAGTCGACTCTCCCACGTTTAAATTCAATATTATAAGCTACATGCAAAAGACACTCCATCAGCTTAATACGCGCTTGAAGTGGTTACATACCAAATTGACGCGCTTGTTCATATACGGGCATAGCTAGAACTTCTTCGATTTTATTCATCTTGGATGTTGTGGCTCCACAAATAAAACAAGAAGATGCTGCTGGTGTTTCTGTTACTGATTGTGTTGTCTTGCCGTCAATGATTATAAAATATAATTCATGTTTTACTTTAAAGTTACGGTTATTTACTGTTAACTCAAATTCTTTTAGTTGAGATATCTCCTCATCGACTCTTCTCTTTTCTTCTCGTATAACTTGAGGTGGCTCTTTAACGTATGCAAACTGCAGTGTTCTACAATACTGTGTGGAAGAAGGTTTATTGTTGTTCCATACTAATTTATTTATGTCGCAACTTAATGATAATTTAAGATGTACAACTGATGTCATATATAAATGAATGATAGTCAGAAATTGGATCATCTGAAAACCTCTGTTGGTATTCGCTTTGACTAGATGCCTCATCACATCCCCATTTGTAGTACATTGTTAGATTTCCGCTTTCAATTTTATTTATTTCCTTTGCTGACTTGGTCTCTAGGATCCTTTTAGCAGTATGATTCAACAGATTTTACAGAAGTACACTGCCTGAACTTTCAGTAATAGAAATTCCTTGCGGATAACTGTTAATTTTTTCTTTCGTGAGTTCTTTGTATGGTACGAGTATTTTGTACCCTTCATTTTCTAACCAAGGCATTAGATATTCGTATTTTTGTTGTGTAAGTTCAAGCTTTGTAAACATCCCCAAAGCTTTTAGTGTACAAATTTTTTTAAAATCATACCTTTACTTAATTGTGCATAAAAGCGAAACGAATGTTGATTTTTTTTTTGCTTGAAAATTTCATTTATTATAGAAACAATGTTACTTTATTTAAAATATTGTCAATGCCATCTCGTTTTTCCCATCTTTTTGGTAGCACATGGATTCCGTGCCAAAAGAACTGCAACGGTTATGATATCGTGCTTTCAAATGAAACATATTTTCAGTAAGAACGTTCTGCATCGATCGAAACAAATCGTAGTCAAATGAGGAGTAAGCCAAAACTTAACATCGATTCTTTTTAAAAGTCGACAATCGATCCTGCAACATGTGACCGAGCCTTGTCATGATATAAGATAAGTTCGTCGTGTCTGGTCCAATATTGTGATAGTTTTTCATTAATTGCTCTCTTTAAACGCATTAAATGTCTTCGATACAGATCCCTTATGATCGTCTGATCTAGCTCATAATGCAAAAAAAAAACCTTCTGATCACAACAAATAGATAGCATTATACCTTGGCGTTGATTTAGCTGGTTTGCCGGACTTTACATAAAACTTTTTGCGCTCTTTTATTCGCAGTTATAATACCATGCAAAAATCACTTCTTTTTTCAGCATTCAAGCATCGTTTCTGACACTTTAAACACAGATAAATCATGTTCATTTTTACAAATTTAATGTCTGATAAAATCAAACATACACCTTGTTTTCAACACTACGTATTTCATGGTAAAGATATCTGTCGCAAAGACCTCTTTTGAAGAAATTTATATTTGCGATAAAAAGTGGTGTCATGAGTCAAATAAAAATGATAAGAATATGGGCACTGCAGGAAGAGATAAAATAAAACTAGTTTGTCGGTAATAAACTTAAAGCCATTAGTTTTACAGTAAGAAGAAATTTGTTAATTGATTTTAATTAAGCAAAAAAAAGCACAATAAGAAAAACGTAAAGATGGGCATGGAAATATTTATCATTCGTAAATTTGATTGTGAGAATTTGTTAAGATATTATTTTATTGCTGTCACTAGAATTATGTCTGACACTGGTCGGGCCTAATGATTATACATTGAGATTTAACATTTGAAAAATTGTTGTTAGTTCATATATATGAAGATACAATAAATAATTAATAAAAACAAAAAAAAAATCGTAAATTTGTAAAAGTCTAAACTTCTAAAGAATATTTAAAACAAAAACGATAAAATAACTTTAATACAGCTATATGTATGTGTGTGTATATACACATACATACATTTCTTTGACAAAAATTTTATACAAGGAATAATCTTTTGTTATTAATATTTTGATCTCAAATGCATTTTGGTTGAAAATGTGCATGAGTAAGTAAAACGTAGAAAATCTTCGCAAACAAAATATTTACACAATTTTATTTATTGTCTTAAAGTTTGTTGTCGAGATGGAATAGAAAGAAATTTTCTTGTGGTGACATTTGCTTTTAGCAAAAAATAAACAAGCTAAACAACAAACCAAATTTAAACAATTCCAAGATGGCGCCAAAGAAAAATGATATGTCATAATTTGTTGGCATTTATTTTTTTCTTTTTTATTTTGTTGATTTGAGTTTCCCTTCTTCATCTCAGCATTCCTACAATTTGAGGGTGTTGTAGATTTCCTCTTGCAATTCTCTTCCTTTTTAAGGAAACAATGAAAAACTTAAATATTTTAAGAAATGACATAGAATTGTTTAAACAATATGAAAGGAAATCGTTGACATTAACGTAAATTAGTTGAATATTCAGTTGTAAATATAAAACAAATGAAAGGAATTAAAATTTCCGTTAGTATAGTTCGTAGAAAATAACAAGTATAAAAATTCCCAGACATTTAGCTCAAAACAATTACAAAGAAATCAAACAAAACAGTTTTTATTAAATGCATAGGGAAGTGTTTGAAGTGACTGAGGGGCCTTAATTTATATTCGAACTATTTTGAATTCATCTTTTCAGACACGATTGATAAAATCTAAAACCTTTTGAATGGAAAAATATTTCCACAATTAAGTGTTTACAACACTTAGTAGGCGTCCTAAAATTACAAAAGTGTTTGCTCTCATTTACCGCCCGATTAATTTGAGTTGTGTCAGATTACCTTTAATATATAGAACCCAATTTCTTGCTTTCTTTTGAATGAATCCCAATGCTTCTAAACATTAAAAATAATAGTGTGACTCTCAATGATAAAGCACATTCTTCTTACGTTTGACAATAATCTTGGTCGAGTAAAGTTTCCAATTCCTCATCTAATAGTTTTGACATCGTTTTGTTATAGCCTAAAGGTGTATTTTGCTGAGGTAACCAAAGAATAATACTATTCCGGAAAAGTGATACAGATGCAATATAGCAAGAAGAATTAATAAATACGTTCGATTGTAGCCTATCTCCATTCTTTAAATGCATATAAAATTTTGTTCAAGCTGGTTTCATGGGGCATGCTTCAATTACCGTAGCATTGCTTTAGTTGCCACTGCGGTGCACTAAATCTTTGATATATTTATATTTCTAGGGAAATATATCGGGTTTTTGAACAAGAAGTTTATTTTTTAATTGTGGCAACAACAACAAAATATTTGTTTTAACACTTAGTAGTTTGACATATTCTTAGTATTTTTATAATAAATTGAATTTCGCACAAAAAATGCATTAAAATAATTAAAATCCACTATCAAAATGGTAGAACTGTTAAAATTCGTGATATTTTCGGACAACATAATCGTTTTTCTGAGACCGCTATTAAGAAATTGGTCGTTAAATTCAAGTCGACAGGCTCGATACAAAAGATACGAACACCAACGCGTGTTCGACCGGGTCAATCAACTGAAAACGTCGCAGTCGTGAGCCACAGTGTTGAAGCAAATCCAAATTTGTCAATACCTCGACATTCTCAAAAATTGGGGTTACCTAAAACCACAAGGGCGAATTTTGTTTAAGGATTTGTCTTTGAAGCCTTACAAGGTTCAACTGGTGCAGGCATTGAAGCCGACCGTAGATTAATTTATTCAGTAATAATCGGCTGGTTTTTCTGTGAACAAGCAAAATTGCCGTCTTTGGGCTTATAAAAATCGTAGAGCGATTATTGAGAAACCTTTGCATGCTCAACGTGTCACGGTATGGTGCGCTATATGGTCTGGAGGCGTGATTGTGCGTTTTTGTTCTTTTGTTTGAAGCTGATGCTGGAAATGCGGTAACGACCAATGGATCCCGCTATCGCGAGATGCTTACAACTCAATTTTGGCCTATTATTGACGACGCGTATGTCACTGACATGTGGTTTCAACAGGACGATGCCATATGTTACACAGTCAACGAAACGATCAATTTATTGCCAAACAAATTTCCTGATCGCATAATTTCACGACAAGCAACACTGGATCATTTTTTGTTAAGGACAAAGTTTATACGGAGCCAGTCGAATCGATTACCATAAAGCCCAAAATCTGTGATGTGGTTAACGAAATAGGCCCGTCATTTTGCCAAAAAGTGATAAAATACTTTGATTAAAAAATCGACATCGTTTTTCATTTGTAATACAATAATATGATATGGAGATGTGATACAGCAAGGGTATAAAGAGAACACTGAAGATGGCAAATAGCCGAAACCGGTTTGTTCATAAACCAAATTTGACGAAGGTCGACGTAAAACCGTAACCAAATAAAAATATTTAGAAAGACATCATGTTTAATGATGTAAACGGATTATATGACGTAACCAAAATAAAAGTTATCTCAGTCTCCTTTTATTTAGTAAAGAAATTGTAGCCAGGGTTCTCTGGGCCCAATGTTAGGTGAGCTTATAACCTTGTTTACTTTATATTTTCGAAGTGAAAGTGTTATTTCAAAGTCAAGATATTTACTACCGTAGAAGAGACGTCCAAAGCTGCACAAATTAAAATTTTTTTTTCTAAAAATTTTTTTTCTAATAATTTGTTCAAAAATAGTATTACATTTTTATATAAAGAGAATATTTTCTTTAATTTATATTTTAGTGCGGTAATTAAATATTTCATTTTCTTTATCTTAAATTTTTCACATTAAAATTTTATCGACTTTTAAAAATTCTTTTATCCTGCAACGCAACGCCGCATGTCAACATGAGTTTTCAGGGTGGTTACAGTTTTGTAAGTTTTATGAAGATAATGACTTCAAATCATAATTGGGACACATTTGATTGTGGCAGTTTTTGCACGTCAAGTCTCCTGTAAGCTAAGCCGTGTAAAGTAAGATCATTGTGACATCAAAACCCTTTATATAACTCGGGTGGCACTTGAACTCATAACCTCCTACTTATCTAGTTTATGAAGCAAACTCTTTTTAACCAACTAAGTCACGAAAGCCACACACTCCTATTTTACTTATGTTATTCCCTCCGGGGGCACATAATAGTCTTTTTGGACCCTACTATTCCATTTAGACTGGTGTCTTGCGGGGTAAAAGGGAGCCCAGGCCCCTCAAAGGCTAGTAGGAGTCACCTGGACAATCCACATATTTCCACGGGAAATCAGTTGCCCCAGAGTACACTATTTGTTCTCTTTAGACAATGATGTGCTCTGACTGGTTTTTGAGGTTGGCCCCTATATGGGAGTATCGTGGTGGTTGTGGTTTCGGACCCTCGTGAGAGTTTGTGGGTCGGACCATTCAAATTAACACAATGAATGGTTCAGGTCCAGTGAGTACGAATGCTGTCGTGTTCTTGATAAATAAGAGCTTCATGCGTTCTGGATCAGGAGTTGGAAAGTCTCCAACTCTTTAGCAAGGACTGAAGGCTGCGGCCTACTTCGGGCTTTCGAAATTGCTACTAGAAGTGACCGGAGGATATAGGTATTCGATGGCCTTCTAGCGCGTGGTTGGTGTCCAATCAACCAAGTGGTTTGACCACCATCTGATTATGACTATATAGTCGGTGCAGATGTAAATCAAATCACGCTTTTTACTTATGTTATTATTTTCATTGCTCCTATTAAGACTTTGGCCATGAACCACTTGTTGTTATTATACAGCTGGACGAACACTTAAAGTAAAAATTTGCCAAATTTATTTAAATCCTTGACAAAATAATAAAGTGTAATATGTTGAGCAATAAAACAAAAAGTGTTTGTCATAGGAAAATATTTTGCGCAGCTTTCGTTAAAGTAAAAATAATTTTTAAGGGCCCAAACATCAGTGTTCCTTCAAATGCTTCAATTTTCATTTCTTTTTCAATTGAGTTTTTAAGCGAAAAGCAAGCAAGCAAAAAATTTTGTAGACCTTATTTTATAAAAGCGATATTGTTATTTGTACTTTGTGTTAAGAAAACTTTTTCCTCGTTTTTTGTATTGGCTGTTTTAAAGACTGGATTATCCCTACTAAAGACAAGAAGTTTTTCACTAAATGTTTTTGTTTTTTTTTTTAACCAACAATCAGAGAGTTTTTGCTTGTTTCTTTGTTTTTGCTTAGACTAAAGTATTTTTCCTGTTAAATTAAAAGGAATAAATAAGGCAACTTACTAAATATTGTTTGCCGAAAATTAATCCGGATACAAGCAAATTTACAAGAGTTCAAAAGAACATTTACAATTGCCACCGTCACTCTTACCATCACTATTACAAACGCCAACAATAATAACGATAAAGAAATCGTTATTGTGTGTTTAAAGCCAAGGATTATAACAAAACTCTTGAAAGAGACACGATATTTTTTGCATATTTTTTGCAAAATAGTAAAGGAAAAACAAAAAAGAGTTTTTTCTACAAAATGTACAAAATTGTTGGAAAAAATTATGAAACTCAAACCAAAACAATCGAAATTTTCAAGTATTTCCCATTCAGACACACTAGGGATAACAACTAAATCAGAAAGAGCCACGTGGAGACAAAAAAGAAAAGCTAAAAATAAAAGTCCTGTCTAGCGACCATTAACGAATATAAAAATCGCTTTATTTTAATTTTTTTTTTTTTTTTGGAAAAAGAACTTTATCGAATGGCGGTATATAGAAAAACAAACAAAAAAATATATAGTTCGTGTTTGTTTATTTTGACATTATTTTGGTTATAAATTTAACGTTTATTGCTTTCGTATATGAAAAATCAGCTAATAAAAGTTACCAACACAAACATCATTTAGGAAAAGGAAAACTTTAACATCATTGTGTTTTGAGGAAAAAATTTCTAACTTATTTAACTACCTTTAGCCCGCATTTTGAAAATTTTCAATACACAGTTTCCATTAATTCCCAATCAGTTAAAAACATTTATAGAATGCAACTTTTTAAGATTCCATCGAAAAAAACAACGAATAATTATTGTCATTATTAAATGCATTTCTATTTAATTATGGTAAAAACAGTCTTTAACGGTCAAGCTATTTCAAATCTTAGCATATCTGTTCCGAAATAAAGTGTCCATTTAGAGAAATGCAGTCAGAGTCATTTAGCTTCCCCGAGTGGGAAGATTTACATCCGTAAGCAATTTATTAGGTATCAATGCAGCCACAACTTCCATGAAATATAACGCATTTTTATTGACGAATTGAGGATTATAAGGAATTTTGTTTGTTTTTAATTTTTGATTAAATGAAATGATAAATGTTTTATTTAATGTCGGCAATTATGTATGGAATACAATATCAGATAAATGTTTGCCTTTGTTAACCTCACAAATGCAATTTCTTTGAGCCTATTTTTAATTACATTCTCACACATTTCACGCGGCATTTCATAAATATCATCAGGAATATTTTGTTTGCATAAACCTTGCTGTTCGGATATCCCCACAAAAAGAAGTCCGAATCAGTCAAAACAGGCGATCGTGGAGACCAATCAACATCACCATTTCTTGCAATAACTTGCTGTCCAAAGAGGTCTCACAGTAATTTCATATGCAATGTGGCACCTTTTTGTTATTCAAACCCAAAGCATGCACTTGTGGCGTTAAAAAGTTTTCAATCATATCACGATATCGCTCCCCATTCACAGTTACCGTTACGCCATTTTCATGTAAAGGAGTAAAGATCCAATAATTCCTCCTGAACAAACTTCACACCAGTCTGTCAGTTTTAATGAATAATTTCAGGGTTTTCCATCCCCAGAACCGACTATTACATATCCATTCAAATGAAAATGTGCCTCGTCACTCATTGTGATTTTTTCATAAAAATCGGGGTTGTAATGGGCGAGCTGTAACATCTTATTGGCATATGTACGGCGGAGTAAATGTTCTTGTGGAAGAAGCTCTTGTGTCAACTAAATATATGGAAGCAAATGCAAATTCTTATGCAAAATTGTGGCCAAAGTTGCTCTTTGAAAACCAAGTTGATGGATTGTTTTAAACACTTTCTTAAGCAGCAATAATGTTTTCAGCCGATCTTGCAGTACGTTGTGGTCCATACTTGAGGCTATCACCTATATACCCTCTTTCTTCGATAAATAGTTCGTTTTGTTGGCGCATTGTTTCTCCCACAAATATCCCGTAACTTTCTCATCGTCACAGTAATCGATGACTGTTTTAACGATTAGAACACGTTGGTTTATCGAATATTTTTCCATAGTAAATTTGTCACGTGTCTTCTTCACGACTGCCAATAATGAACTGCTAAAACAAATGTTTACCAAAATGGCAGCCAAACAAAGTAAGTTATAAAAGTGAGTTGTAAAAGTGTTCATTGTTTAAAATAAATAAAACAACTTTGTTTATATCACAATATGTACCCATTAACACCCCCCCGGGGGCACATTTATGGTCTTTATAGTACGTAACAGCTATCTAGATCTGTGCAACTGGGGGTATAAAGGGAGCCCAGTCCCCTGAAGACAGGCAGGGAGTCAACTGGAAGCTCCACTTTATTTCTACGGGGATCAGTGAACCCGCAGATTTCATTATTTGTCTCCTTAGACTTTTAATAGTTCTCGGACTGATCATTGAGGTTGGCCCCTATATGGGAGTATCGTGGTGGTTGCGGTTGTGGTTTCCCGGCCCCATATCAGCCTATGGTTCTATGGTGGCCGGGTTCATTTTACCTTTAATAACACCTACCTGGTGAAATGTTCCCAGATCCAGTGAGCATGCTAGACATGTGTTCTGGACAGGAGTTGGAAAGTCTCCAACTCTTAAGCAAGGAGTGATGATTTGCAGCCCTGCTCTTGTTTCATCAAGGTTGCAACTAGAAAGTTCTGTTGCATAGAATAATAGCCTCGGCTTCCTAGAACGAGCATGACGTTCCAAATTATGCAGTGGTTTGATCCACCATCTGATTAAGGCTTCATGGCCAAGCGCGGATGTAAATCTAATCACACGTTGTACCCATTAACATCCCCCCGGGGTCACAATAATGGTCTTTATAGAACTTCGACTATCTAGACCTGTGCAACTGAGGGAAAATGGGAACCCAGTCCCCTGAAGTCAGCAGGGGTACAACTGGAAGCTCCACGTTATTTCCACGGGAATCAGTAAGCTCGCAGAGTTCCGTTATTTGTCTCTTTAGACATTTAAGTGTTCTCTGGCTGATTATTGAGGTTGGCCCCTATATGAGAGTATCGTGGTGGTTGTGGTTTCGCGGTCCCATATCAGGTTTGTTGTTTAATATGGTGGCCAGGATCATCATCAGCCAGGATCTTAACAAGTAATTTTCGAGAAATTAAAATTAATTTTCTCAAATACTTAAAACCAAACAAATTTACTCATTTTCATATCCTACCGGATTATTCTGTTATACAAACGTAGGTACTTTTCAATAAAGAACCCTTTGTCTTCGTACTCTGCCAGCCGATTTGATGAAAAAAACCCAGATATTTTCGCTATTTAGGTCTACATGCAAAGGAAAAAATTAAAAAAAAAAAAACGTTTCTACCATATTCCAATCGTGATACTACTTCAAGCCCTTGCTACAAGAGATACATATCCGAAAAAAATTCAGATAGCCAAAAATATGTTTAAAATCTAAATTATGTGTCAATTCATGGAAGAGCAATAACACATTTTTGTTTGTGGACAGAGGTTTACCACTAAGAAACATTTCTGCATGCTCAACGTAATGCGTTAAGACCCCCTCTCACTAAAGTCGCAAAATATAATACACAACTCACACTTGTGAGTAGGGTAAAAATGGCTTTGATTTGACTGATGAAATTTACTTCAAAATCGGCATTTAAATTGTTGCTTCCATAAAAAAATCGCAATTTCTTTCAGACAACAGAATTGGAAGAGTTATAAGTTTTGTGTAAGTACGGCTTGAGAATCTTAATATTACTATGCATCAACTTGCCAGCTAACTATAAGGGAATAGTTTCAGTTCTCACAATACATTTCATTAAAACCAGCGTCGGCCCAGCAGGGAGCGGCTCTGTCTTTCAATTTTTTTTTGGGATATTCTTAAACATTTGTGGCCACTGAACAGCGCTCTTCTATGCCTAAGAAGCAGTAAGAACAAGTAGCTTCTATCGACATGTCTAACAGAACTTGAAAAATACAGATATAAGAAGTCATGTTGCTTTATAAGCGGCAAGAATAAAAAAATAACAATTGGAACTAGGAAAGACTTTCTATAATTCTGCGTTTAGAAATTTTATTTCATACTGCATGTGCATATTTTAAGCCCCGCATAGAGGTGAAAGATGGTTTCAGATGAAAAAATAGGCATTTTTAACTTTAAAAGTTAGTAAATAGAAATAACAGGAATATTGAAAATATTTTCAAAGATTCAAGACTTCAAAAATAATTTCGGAAATGGTGTAAACTGCCAAAAAAATATGTCGTACAACAAATATAAGACAATTATATGTCTCCTGTTCCCGCAACCACGCAAAGTATACAAGTTTGGGTTTTAGTTTATTTAACAGGTTGGCTTAATAGTCTTCCTTTAACCGCGATTCAAAGGACCTCTGCTAAAAACTTGATTTTTTCGACAGGTTTTTAACAAAAATCAAAGTTGAATTCCAAATAAAAAGGAAAACAAAAACAAAAAATTCTTCTATTTTTTTAACTTATTTACGAGCTCATATTTTTCTGTTCGTACAAAATATTTTATTTTTAAACTAATTTTAAAGGAGAAGGGTTTCATTGTATTTTTGAAAATATATTTTTTGTTGGAGTTTTTAAAACCCAAGAAACAAAATATGATTTTGCGTTTTTTCTTTTTTTTTTCTCGACGCCTTTATGTCTTGCAGCTAAAAAGAGTTTTTGTTTTTGTTTATGTTGTTTATAAGTATTGAGCCATTGTTTTGTGACAAATAAGTCGTTATATAAGTTTGACATGTTGCCTCATACTCTTGCAGCAACAAAAAAATTTCAATATAGCGAGGATTTTATCCACCAACTTCTTGTCAATGGGAAGTTTGACAATAAATAAATATTTATAAGTGAACTTATTTTACTTGTCAATGTTTAAAAAAATAATAAATTATTAAGAAAAAAAAAACAATAAACTAATTTCCCCCTAATAATCTGAATATTCTAGAAGACTTACAGCAGGACAGCTTTAATACATAAATAGACGTTTAGTACTTCAATAACTGTTATCGTGGTTATAAAGACAGCATTTTTTCAAAGAAATAGGTTTACGTTTCACAGCATTATCACTTTCTTTTGTTTTATTGTTGGCGGCTTTTGAGTTATCATGAAACAACCTGCTGGGATCAGCACTCGATTAATACTTAATAAATTTCAGGCTTCCTGCAAACGTTAGGTAACGTCGAGCACAATTGAATATTCATATCTAGCTTATGCTGTTGTTCACTTTTGTTCTGATAAATCCTTTCATCATGTATGAATTTCCTTTTTATCTGTTTTATTTAATGCGGTCATGAGTCACGTCAACTCTCTGGTAATGGAACTCATTCAAGATTAATATAATCTAGCCATTATAAGTTGACGGCTCTTTTCATGCCGTATTTATAGCATAAAGACAAAGAATTAGTTATTCTACCGATTTTTATGGAAAGTAATCAGATTTATAATCTGCCGCTAATTGGGGTATTCATTACAAGAACTGAACTAGCGATTCCCTACCGATACATACATTTTCTGTTCCCCTCAATTGAAGTAAAAGAAAGAAGGTGCTCCTTATAACCAAAGTAAATCTGTTTAATAGCTATAGTTCGACGGTACTGTGCAGTTGTATAGTAAAATATTATATTTTATTAATCACTCTCCCGATTTAAATAATCATAATTTAAGAAATTGTTTTCTTCATCTGATTAATTTATTTAGCAATTTAAAAGGGAATGCGAATCTGAATTGATTTTAGAAAATCTCGAGAATTGGAATTTCGAAAATCCTAAAATATCGTATCTCATGAATAAAACTGAAATCATATTTTTCTGCAATATAAAATGGCGATTTACGCACTATTTGTAAAACTATGTCGTCTATAACAACAAGTCCCAAAAATAACACCATAAGTAAGGGCTACTTCACAGGCAAAGCGTTTAATTAACAGTATGAGACAGACACTTTAAGTTTAAGTATTTGTATGTCCCTAAAAAATATTAAAACCAATACTTAAATATGAAGGGTGTTGTGAACAAACTAGTTTGCCATCGTCAGTGTTCTCTATATACTATATATAGTATAGATATATAGTATGGAGAGAACACTGAAGATGGCAAATAGTCGAAACCGGATTTGTTCACATACCAAATTTGACGCGGGTTGACGTAAAATCATACCCAAATACAGTAAACTCCGTCGGAGAATATACGCACATATCATGAAGGGTGTTCCTATAATAACATGTTTTTAGCATACATAGCTTTAGTTTTTCAAATGTCAAATACAATATTTAAAATGAACATCGAGTATGTATAAATATATTTGCTATAAAAATAAGTGTTGATAAGTTATTGAGAAATTTATAGCTGTTTCTATAGATGTCATAATTATCTATTGAGCCGTTAATGGCAGACATCGTAAGTTTTCAACAAAAAATTTGAAAATAAAAAAATATAAAACCATACTCTTCGTGGGTAAGGCATTCGAGTATACAATAATGCGTTCATATAGACTATTATAGTTAACTTTTGTAGTTTTTTTTAACGATCTTTTTTATGTATCTTTAATAAATATCTTTTTTTCTTTTTAATGATCTTTTTTTATATATTTTTTTCTTTTTGATATTTCGCTATGTCGAAAAGAAAAAAATATATAAAAAAAGATCGTTAAAAAGAAAAAAAGATATTTATTAAAAATAGTTAACTTTTAAAATTTTTGATACTGTACACGTGCTTAAAATACGTACCGATTTCTTGCCACTTTTTCATTTATAGTAAATAAGTAGAGAATGGAGCATCAATTTATGTTTCCAAAACAAAGCAAAGTTGTTCGCCTATTTTGAACTTCACCGAAATTGAGGATATTTTTAAAAATAAAAAACCGCTTCAAGTTTAAATTATTACGGCATGGAACTGTATAATCTTATGTATCTCATGTTATGCTCGAAAGAAGTGCTTGGGCGATATTTTATTTTTTTATATAAATCGAAATAATTAAAATCTTTTTATTTAAGTACTTGAGTTGATTTATCAATTCCAAAAATTCGGGGTAAGGAAATTTTCATTTGGGATCCCTAAAACTTACAAAAAATTTACTATGGGTTATTCACAGTTCTACAACTTCTTTGTATTCGTATTTTAATGGAAGACCCTTTCTAAATCAAATTTATCCGCTTCGGCAATTTTAATGATATTTTAATTTGTTAAAACTATTTTAATGTTATTGCATCTCAACATGCTCTTAATAATTAGGAAGAGCTAATAGAAATTCGCATGTAAAAATAATACAAGTTTACTGTAGTTTAAAACAAATTTTTCTCAGTTTAAAATAAATACAGTTGCCGCCAAATTGGTACGAGGGAGTGTAGTATGTCTTCGAAGCATATATTATAATCTTAGTTGATGAAATTTATGCTTAATTAAAAATGACAGAAAACACAAGAAAATGTTAAGGAAAAAACGCAGCAAACAAGCGTGAACTGATAAGCCAGCCTGTACTTTAAAACAAAACAATTTGTGGCCATAAAGAAAGATATGCAGAAGACAGCCAACATCTAAACCGCTTTATTGTATGTAGCAGCCACAATTAATGATGACTTTAAACGCACTCTATGATAAGTTTAGCATTTGTTTTTATTACGTTGTGGCTAAAAGCAACAATTGGACTGACTCTCATGGTCAAACACACAAACCTAGCAACCTGGAATTAAAAAAATAAATTCTTAACTAATTCAATTAAAAAATTGAGCAAAATCTAAGATGAAGAAAAAAGAAAAACAAAAACAAACAGCAAGTTTCCTTGATATGCATAAAATTATACATGCTGCTTGTTAAAGTGAGTAATCTGACAAGAACACATAAAGTAAACGCATGCACGCACTCTATTTTGGCCGTACAAAGAGAAATAGCCAAAAGAAGACTTAGACAAATGAATTTACTTTACTCCACTGACTGCCGTAAGTGAGTGGATCATAATGATTTTAGAATTCAACGCAACAATAACAAAGCGAAAAAAGGTGACATCAAGAATATGTATGAAATTTATACTTGTAATTGTTAATGTAATTAATTACCCTATACAAACAAGTTTGATTTAAAAGTTTAAACAACCAAATAAAATTACCCAACACACAATAAAATCTAATTGAAAAGACTCCATCACGAAATAATTTCTTCATTTTTAGTTGTGCGCCAATTAGCCACTACGTAAAATGGCAGAAAAGTTCTTTGCTGCCGTCAAATATAAAAGCGAATTATAAATTAGGCATTAATGTTATACATATTTTAACTAGTTCAAGTCTTTCTAAAATTAGCGACAAGAATTTGGAAATGGCGATATCCTCAAGAACGATAGGTATATGATGTAGTTTAGAGTAAACCACAAGTGTGCAATCTACGAAGATGAGATTGTAAGTATAGCTAAACGATTTCTGTTCATCATAAAACGCAATAGGGTGAGTGGCTTTGTAGTTTGTTTACACGAAATACCATCGACGAATATACGCAGAATATTTCGGTATTGCAATGTTTCGTTTAACAGTGACTTTTTGAAACAAAAATTTCTTACACTTAAAGAAATTCAGGAATCACTCGATAATGTGTCACAAAGACAAAAGAGAATATATATTTGGATATATTCAGTAAAAGTTTATTCAGTGAAGGATTTTTTAGACTCTACATCTTTCACTTAATAATAGAAAGCAAAAGAAGTAATTATATCAATTGCTTTTTACAAATTTATTATTTCATATACTACAATAATTAATAGCGGATACTCTCTCTTTATACATCTCCCTGCTGTTTTTCGGCATGGCAAGAAAGAAATTGACATTGAAATTGACTTTTAATTGGGTTGCAAACACCACTTTGATTAATATCATGCGAAATATAGTCACTACTATCGTCCTTTTGTCATCACTCAGCTTAGATTGCCAATCAAACGATAATGGACATGTTTGCAAACTCAAAATATTATACTCAGCGTCAAATGCTAATTGTAGAGAACTATGCTGTTTAGATTCTAATGCAATAAATGCCGTTTTATTATTTTTATTATTTTTTTCACTGCAAAGTTCAACGACGTTAACGACGGCTGCGTCGCACAGTGAGATAAAGTCGGCATTAAATAATTTTGCACAGGTTATTTTTGAGACAAATCCAGTTTTAAAAAAAAAATTAACAAAATTCGCCCACTATTACTCTTACCTCCCACTGAAATGCAATAAAAAAGAACAATTTTTTTTTCATTCTATCAATAATTTTTTAAATGATGACCATGGTATTCTAATTTTTTTCAATTTTATTCTCATTCTAAATGAATTAATATCTGATGATATTTGCAAATAGTGCATTACACCTTTATTCGTAAAAATACGAGAATTTGTACCAACATCTATATTTCTGCCAGTATTTATAGTATTTAATATAATTTTAAATCGGTGAATTAAGTCACCATTTACACCAGTTATGTCAGCGGTTATTTCTGGATTTTCAAAAAATCTTCTAGAGACATTACCATCATTGGTTGTTCCGATGCCTTGTTTCACCACATCAACTTTTAAGCCCAGAACTAATTTGAAATTTTTTTTATTTCTGTTTTAACAGCTTCTTTCTGTACTTTTGTGTCTCTATTTGTCCTCCAAGTGTTAAAACTTTTATTATAACTGATGTATAATATACATTCCATGAATTTTATTCGAGCCTGTAGCGGCGAAATTCCAAATTTCAATGCTGTCTCTGAATTTATTTTCAAGATAACTGCTTCCAAATTATTCATTTCAGCAGGTTTTGCTCCACATTTGAAACAAACAGCCAACGAGCAATTCTTACTGACTGTTGTTGCCACTTTTCCGTCAATCATCGTAATAGTTAAACTATGAGATATCTTATAACTTCTTGTTGAACAGTTCGAATTCTGTCGTTTTAAATTTTGAATTTCTTTATTTACACGATTCTCTTTATTGTTAACAACATCTGCTGTTTCTTTCACAAATTGGAAATTCATAGTCCTACAAAGTCTTGTTGAAGAAGGTTCTGAATTTGTCCAACACAAATAAGAATCATTGTAAAGATCAGTTAACTTTAACGGAAGAAGAGATGTTAATAACATTTTTTTATCAGAAACATTTTCATCGGTGATCGGATATCAAATAGGTTAGAGAAATGCTAATCAAGAACACCCAATATCAATGACCTTCAAAAAAATTATCAATCAAGTGAATAATGTAAATAAAATAATAATAAACAATAAGTGAACAGTTGTAAACAATTAAAAAAAATAAAAGTAAAAAGTTGTAAACATGCTATTGCATGTTAGCATACAGACAGGTATACCGACAGAATGTGCGCGTTGCGTATTTTTTCTAGGTTTTTGTATGTTTAAAATACTTTTGCAAGCTTTTGCTATACTTCCTTTACTTCAAATGAAAGCTGAGACTTCAATCATTCATTTGATATAAGTCTGCACCTAGGGCGAGGAGCTGTTTTATATTTCCTAGTCCTTGGAAAATGCAAAATGTTCAATTTTTACACCACAATTCTGTTGTTAAGAAATTTTTTTTTGTAGTTTTTTTTTAAATTTATTTTTTCAAAAAATACTTTAAAGTTATTTTTATTATGTGTTTTTTTATTAATAAGCTTTTGAATACTACATATTGAACATACCTTTAATTTGACTTGCTCTAGACCAAAAAGTAATAAAGTTATGAGGCTGAAATTTCAGGGAATTGTTACTCATATATCTGTTAATATACTGTTACACGCCAAAATCCATTTTTTGCCGCAGTTACTATAGGGCTATCTCACTGTGCGTCGTGGCGTTGAATTACCAACACTGACGGAGAATTGTTCTCCTATAATTTTAGCGTTCTTTGGTTTGTTACAAGAATTCTAAAATTAAATTAGAATTAAAACTTGATACGCTGGTGAATATCGTATTAGAGAACATGTTTTTAGAATAACATCTCTTATTTTTTTATCATTTATTTTTTTTAATTGTTTAATCTCAACAGCTGCGTCTTGGAAACGTGCCCAAACTCTGGTAATATTTAATGATTATACTGGCCTCCTGAAATATGTAAAGAAGAGTTTTAAAAAATTACGCAACCTCGAACAATCGGTCACAGTTCCAGTGATAATTGGTAGAATATTCACTTAAATAACAGTAAGTATTTCCAGCTAACTAACATATTGCTCGTTTTTTTTTGTCTTGAAACAATTTCTTTTCTAATTTCTCTGTAGCTAATTTTCTACTAAAATTCTGTAATCGAATTTGTACTAAATCATCTGAGGAACCTATAATTTTATTTAATATAATTTGTTTCCCAATAGGGAAATACATTTTTCTGAAAAGACCTTAGTTTATCTAGCAATTTCAATGGCATATCGAATGTCCAGCTGAAAGTCTTGTTAAAACTGAATTCCATTCAATGCGCTTCATAAATAAAATAGTCCAACTGAATTGCTACAAAATTTTATAAAAAAGAAAAAAAGGAAGAAAATTTTTAAATTAAGTACCATACCGTTCATATTATATCAGAACCACAATAATATTTATTTGTGATATTCTGCAAAAATACATGTAATTATTTTATTTTCGATTATAGATTTTAATATTAAATACACAATTTTTAAACAAAGAAAGTTTTAGAAAAACAAAGTTGACTGTAGTTACCATAGCTTATCAATATTTGTCGTTTTGAACTGTACGCAATTTTCTTAATTTCACTTATTATTAATTGGTTTGTTTTTGTTTTACAGTCTTAATTTGTTGTTTGTAGCTCTTGAATGGTTGCTATGAATTTGAAACTTTTATTTCTTATTTTTATTATTGGATGGATTTTGCACTCATTAGTCTCCCACAACGTGTATTAAGATAATCTTGTTACTTTGCTCAACACTAAGTATTCCAAGTAGTTGTTAAACATACACACACACAACAGGAATATGCACACACACACACGCTTACTGATCTTAAGAGAAGGTTAATAGCTCCTGTTATTTTTTCCTTGGCTTAGCTGATTTCATCGCTGACTTGGACCACAGTCTTCATTCGGTCAGCAAGTAAAACTAAAAGGAAAGAGAAAAAGAAAAAGATTAATTCAACTTTTAAGGTTGTTGTGTAAATGAATTGTTCGTTGATTTCAATTGAACGATTAGTCTTAACTTGAAAATTTACACAAAACATTTTAAACTAAACAGTAAAATGCGTTCCTGTTCCTATTCATGTTTGTTTTATTTTCTTTATCTTTAAATTTTTTTTTGTTTGCTTGGGTATGCTCCTATTTAAATACTTTTACTCTGGCCATTATTGAAGTGGTGGCTTCTAAGCTGCATAGACTGTTGGTTCAATGACTGTGGTCCATTTCAAAAATATTTAAGTCAGTAAATTAATCTTTTTTGAAGGTGTACAAAGAATTTTAATTATTTTATCATCTTAAATATTTTATAGTCTTTGAATGGTAATAATGATAACATTAAAATGCTTTGGAATTTTAATATGAATCGTTACAATGTACCACATTTTATTTATACACACATTAAACGCTACTTAGCTGCTCAAAGCTAAAGAATAGAGTTTATTTTTTCCTTGAAATAAATTTAAAAAAAATTAAGATAAATTTTTTAACGCCATTTTTTAATAGCACAAAATATAGATTTAGTAAAACTTTAAAAGTTGTTTGGTTATTTCAAGAGGAGAATTTGATAGCTTTAAAAAAAATCCTATGAGTCTGACATGAAGTACCCTTTATTAAAAAATTGGTTTACTTCTATTTTGGGAAAATAAACAATTTTGTAAAAATTAATAAAAAAAAAATACCCTACAGCAATTAAAAACTGTGACACTGTACATCAGGTTGCATCATAAGTTTTGTAAAACAGTATCCCATAAAAAAGGCAACATGTATTTCTAGAGATAACTCCAGCTTTTCTCATAACGAATAACATTGCGGATTTGTTTGTTCTTTAAAAACTGACACTAACATTAATAAAGACATTCCATTGTTCTCATTCAAGATATGCGATATAATATTACGATATGATATTAAGATTCACCCCCGTAAACAGAGTGAATATAAATATCAGAATGAATAGAAACAAAACTTCTAATTCATATAATTGAATTCTTTATTGTCTGCAATTTTAAATAAACCTATATTTTAAGGAATAGATATCCTTATTTGTCAATGCAAGACATACAGATAAGAGCATATAGTAATGTTTTATATTTTGCATCTTTTCGTACTTATAAATAGGTAAATTTCTAAATTGATTTTATCCTAATAATTTTAAATATCTTTGCTCTTCTCTGTTTTAACTTTTAAAGATTTATGCAAACTTCGTAGGTTAATGCCATAATTTATCATTACAATTGCATTCAACAAAATATTTTAATCTCTTAGCGGCATACAAATGTTTTTCAACGCATAAATATTCATAAAACTATAGAAGCATTCGTTAAGATACAATTAAACAGTGAAGAAAACTATTTTAATATGTGTTAAAAAGTGTGCCATACACAAAAAGGAATTATTAATTAGTATTATACTAAAAAAAATAAATCCTGTCAAACCGAGATTCACGTAGTTGCCATTATCTGTTTAAGACCTAACTATCTAACTACCTACCTGTCTCTAAACTTGACATTATTGGTTTTTGAAAATATCATTAAACCAATTTTTCATAAACAAAATTCGCATACTAGCTACCAAGCTTCTCTTTGTATTCCAGCTCTGTGTTAAATCAGCTTACATCGTGAATAAAAGCAGTTTTAAAAAGAGTTTTTTTTTCTAAATTAAAACATTTTATTTTAGAGTGAGGGACATCTAATTTACAAAATCTAACACACACTGTCTTCAGATATGCGACGAGTATTAATTGATTTATGTGACGAATACCCGACCGTATCACTCTATTGCTTGTCAGTTATAAATTAAGAGGGGGTATACTTAACACCGGCCTGTTGAAAGAGAAAAAATATTTCATTGAAATTTCCGAGTCACCAGCAAGCCGACTTCAAAATTTTATACCCATCGGACTGTCCATTTGGCTGCTTGTAAAGTATAAGCGAACAAACACAGCTTATTTTTTATTTATAGGAAATATATAAGTGATATCCTGCCGCAAATGAGCAAACTATTCTTAACTTTAATGATATACATTCAAATAATATTTATTCCATATTAAATCTTAACTAATTTTCTATACCACTATTACCATTTCGAAGGTAAAATATAAAATTTTTTACATTGTGTAAATAATCCAATTAATATGTGTCCTTGTGGAGTAAAAATAATTTACATAAATAAAAACACGTTATCCTTAAAGCTACAATATGGTACAAAAAATACTTATACACACACACACAAAAACACACACACACTTTTTAGCACATAATAACCTATTAAAAACAAAAAGTAATAAAAAAAAATTCAAATACAATTGCAAAAATTATATTGAGTAAAAGATCTTTAACAGATAAAATAATTCTGACTTTAAATTTCAAATGAGTGCTATCTGCTTTTTCAAATGTTTGAATAATTAAAATAGAAATAACTTAAGTTAATATTTTAATACTTATTAACCAACGTTTTTTTTAAATTTCCTATTCATAATAGGATTTCCAAATAACGTAATTTTAAGATTTAACAAAAAGAAATTTCAATAAATAAAAAAAGAAAATGTTGTCCTTAATAAGCGATCACCGGCAATTATAAGTATTAAATTTCCATGTTTGTCACATCCGCAGAGGGTTAAGTTAAATTTCCCCATTGTACTAAACAAGAGTGTATGAAAATATCTTAAGTTGAAAAACATTCATAACATTAAAAGTGGGGACCCTTAAATAACAGATGAAATAGTTTTGTTAAATAAAGAATGAAACGCAATATTATGAATTAAACATAAAATATGGAGAATCTATAACAAAGAATATAAACCCTAAAAACCTGCACACATTTACACATACGTACGTATCATAGTTAAATATAAACATTTTTACTTATTCTTAAAGGAAAAGGAAATAAAAAATGCAAGAAACATAAAAGCATGAAGTAAAACATATTTGAGAGGGGACCCTAGTTCATCTAAAGCTGGGGAAAATTGTAAAGGAAATAAGAAAATAGAATCATAAATGTTACCAAAAATATTATATTGCATGTCTACTTATACCCTACATTTAAGAAAAATGCAAATTTGTTTTTACCTCTGGTTGAAATCAGTGTACAAAAGTAAGCGAAACGGTGTCACAAATGTTTTATGCAAAGACAACCGGTTTTAAATATTTTTAAATATTTATGGATGACAAATTTTACAATAAATTTATAAAATATTACAAGTGGTTAGCTTATTCCGAAATATATAGTTTCTACGGTTAACGCTTCTAATCAGTTGTTTTTGATTATCTATACTTATTATTCATAGTCAGTGGATATGAGTCAAACTTCTTTGACTGTGTAGTACCAAATTTATATTTACCAGGAGCCTTAGTGCGCTTGGTTTTGAAGTTTTAAATTTTTACAAATTAAGTGGAAATTCAACTAAGAGGGAAGTAGCTAATAATACGCTATAGGAAATTTTATAATTATATAGTTAAACAGTCAACTAACAAATTGACCAGTTTTTCACACAGTTGCTTAAATTTTAACTTCTAATTTGTAAATTTATTTACTTTTAATAAATATTTAAATAAACTTTTTGTTTGGTTAAATGCTCTGAAACTTGCTTCAAAAAAAAAAAAAATATTAGTCACACTGGCTTAGGAATTCCCACTAGAATGAAATTGGCCATCAATAAAATACGTGTTTAAAAAACCTTCTCCATTCCTATTTAAAACTTCATGAAATCCTGTTTTTCGAAAAATGCCTTAAAAGCCGGGAAAGCTTTCTTCAACTATATTTAAGGAGAAATTTTCAGATATGGGTAATTACATGAATAAAAAACTAGGCTGGAAAGTAAGGAATCTATATGGAAATCAATCAATCTATATGGAAATAATTATAGTTTTCGAAAATAATCAATGCAAATATAAAATTGAAAATTAATTATCTAACAATTAACTTCTGGTCATTTTAGCATGCCACAGTAACAACTAATTGAATTAAAAATGATAAAATAATTAATACCAATATTGTATACATCGTCCGAGACATTTTTAGTTAATCAATCGCAGGTGTTCGGATATAAAGCAAGCTACATTTCTTTTAGAATATAGAACCCTTTACTTCAGTTCGGTATAAATGTTAGGTTAGGTTAGGTTGCATATATCTAACAAAGCTTAACGAAAAAGAAGAAGAAACCAATATATAATTCAGCTAACAGCGGACGTCTGATTAAAAGTGATCGTTTTAAACAACAATGAATTATATTTACGGTTACGATATGTACTAAAATTTTTAGCTAAAAATATATTTTATAATAGTAGTTAAAATTTAGTTTGGGTATTTGGAACAAAACATTGCACAAGCTAAAAGATTTTGTCTTCAAAACTGCCTTTTAGTAGGCAAAGTTCGTCTTTAAGTACTAAAAGTTTAAAAATTAAGTTTTGTCCAAACAAAGCTTTAAATCTGTCTTTTAAAACTTCTTTTAGTACTAAAAGATTAAAAATTAAATTTTGTCAAAACTATAAGATGTTGTTTTCAAAATTATCTTTTAAAATGCAAAAATTTTCTTTTAGTACTAAAAAAATAAAACTTAAGTTTTGTCCAAACCCTAAGATTTTGTGTTCTTTTAGTAGGCAAAGTTCTTCTTTTAGTATTAAAAAAATAAAAATTAAGTCTTGTCAAAACAATAAATTGTTTTTTTTTTTTAATTATGTATGTAAAGCTCTTCATTTAGTACTAAAAAATTTTTTGTCCAAACTATAAGATTTTGTGTTTAAAACCTTTTTTAAACCTCTTTTAAAACTTCTTCTGCTACTAGAAGATTAAAAATTAGATTTTGTCGAAACCCTACATTATTGTTTTCAAAATTATATATTAAAATGCAAAGTTCCGCTTTTAGTACTAAAAAAATTAAAAATTAAGTTTTTACGAAACTATAAACTGTTGTTTTTAAAACTGCCTTTTACTAGGCAAATTTCTTCTTTTAGTATTAAAAAAATAAAAATTAAGTCTTGTCTAAACAAAAAGATGTTGTTTTCAAAATTATCTTTTAAAATGAAAGCTCTTCTTTTAGTACTAAAAGATTAAAATTCAAGTTATTCTTTTTTTTCTTCTTCTTAAAGCGCAAGTTCTTATCAAGTGCTAAAATAAGAAATCGAAATCTAGTAACATTAGTTTAAAATCTGAAGTGTTAAAGAAATTTGAAGTATTGTGTTAACTTGTTAATGTATATCGCTTAAATTGAGTTATGGAGATTTTTTTCGAAAACCCTTATATAAAAATTTAATAAAATATAATAAAGAGTCTTCAGCGAACATTTTGAGCTGACCAACTTTTTATTTCAACTGTGAACTTTAGATGTTTGTTCATATATGAAGTGCAGTTGGTGGTTATTGTCGGTTTTTTTATATTATATTTTTAACTGTCTCTACAACTGCCAGTGCATTGTGCATTCTTAAAAACATCATTCATTTTACGCCGCAGCACGGATTAAGGTTATTTGAAGGATGCACACGAAGGATCTTACATTTACTCACACATACATATACGTTCAACATTCAAGCAAGAAGGATAAAACTGCTTTAAATAACAACAAAAAAGGGGGAAGAAACTTAAAGACTTTTGTTACTTTTCTTGGGTACTAAAAATTGTTTTTTTTATTCCCTTTATATTGGTAAGTGCAACATTATTTAATATTTTTTTCTTTTGATAGGGAGGGTTACTAAGAATAGCATCAACATCGTCATCACCATCAACAAAATTCATCAATCTTTGCCAAAAACTTAAACGAAATGGAAGTGTTCAAAAATATAACAAGAATCCAAGAGTGAAAAAACAAAACAGAGCCTCACATAGAAACATACATTTGTATACAGCAAATGTTTAAAATTCATGCAAAAACTGTATGAAAGAAGTTTTATTTTTCTATTTTGGTTTGTTGCCACGGTTAGAGAACCAAGTAAAATGGTTCGTATTACTAAAGATGCTGCTGGCACCATCATCTTTTTTTCACATACAATCCAATGAAAAATAAAAAAGAAATAGAATATTTTAAGCCTGATGATAGAAATGCTTATGCCCGGCTTAGACGACTTCAAAATGAGCTTCGGCAAATATGAAAATATTGCACAGCTAAGAAATCGTAGATTTATTATTAAAACACAATTGTCAACAAATCATATTCTATCAAACAACATGTTGAGAAAGCTATAAAAGAAAATATGCCTTTCAAGGAATAGAATGAATGACTCACTCAACATAAGAAACTTTGAGTTAGGGAACATAACTGCAGATAAAAACAAAACTCATACTCATGCGAACATTTTGTTTGCTGCAAATATTTTCCATCATTTATTTTTTTTGTTTTGTTTTTTCTTTCAGTTTAACTTTTTTCACATTCGTGCTGGGTATGTGTGTGATTTGTTTTTTGGTTTTTACTTCCAAAAATTATGGTTTCGTCTTTCATTTACTATAATGACGAAAAAGTGTCAGCTTCTTCTAGCAGCATCCATTAATATGAAAGATTTTAATATCAATGGACGTTGCTAAATGGAATGAAGCTTAGAATGATATTTTCTTTTTGTTTCTTTTTTGCCCACATTTTGGCCATTAAAGGCAACAGCAGCAGGCAGAAGGCTAAAAGGAAATGATATCAACGTTAGCATTGTTTCTAATTTGTTCTTAATTGATGAAACCTTTTTTTTTTGTTTATACATATTTCTACATAAAAATATCTAAGGTTTTTTTCTTCTAAGAACATGAATCTTCATTAGATAAAGCCGTAATGGAAATTAACATGACTGAAAAGCATCTTAGTTTTATTGTCTTTTGTGGAAATTCCTTTTGAAATGTAACAAAAAATTTATTTATTAAACATAACATCACAAGGCCATCAGGTAGTATGAGTGCTATGAAATTTAGTAGTTTCTTTGTTAATTTTTGTTGAGTAGACTTTAAAAGGTTTTTCTATGATTAGAATTACAAAATTATATAAATGGAAATACAGTTGGCAGAGTTGCATTATGGATATGTTGAGTAACTTCGAATTAAATGTAAGCAAATTTTTATAATAAAAATATGAAATGTTAGCATAATGGAGAATGTGAAGAAGAAGTTTATAAATATTAAACTCCTTCTCTAACCCCCAATGATACTGTTGCTATAAATATCCAAACAAATTATATTTCAAAGTTTTGGCTGCATCCAAACAAATTATATTTCAAAGTTTTATGCCGCAGACTGGGGATTTCGCGGAAAAAAGTCAACTTGTCAACGTACTCTTCATGTAATATGCAATGATATTTTGAAATTTTAGACTAAATGGTACAATCAAATCAAAAAAAATTACTCCGATCTGACTGCTAGTTTTTTTTATAGCCGTCTCAAGCTCAGTTCTTGTATGTTTTACTGAACCAACTTAATTTAAAGCCAAGAGTTTCAAAACATATATTATTTTATTATGTGCGCTAACATTTTTCTCTTAATTTTTTGTTTAAAATAGGATATTTCAGTATACTAAAATTGAAAAAATACTTGCTTACTTACTTACTTACTTTTATGAACATATAAAAAAATCCCTTTTTTCTCCAAATATTTGGACCTGCAATTTAAGCTTTACTTTCTTGCAGTTGGAAATCACCGCTGATATATTGCCTCACATCTCTTTTTACATTTTTAATCAATTTCAAGTGCCACCAGGTGCTACCTATTAATTTGTTGCATTACACAGTACAACATTTTTCAGTTGACTGATTCGCAACTCAATTCTGATAAGGCCGTTTTGTTTAACATAACTCAAGAACCACTAATCGGATTTTACTTAAACATTTTATGAAAATCAAGAATTATAAGTACTTTCATCTGTTTATATAACATTTTGCTACATAAGCAACAGTTTCGAAGTTATAAATAAACTAGCGTGCCCGTGACTGCTTTGCAAGTCATTTCTTCGACATTTTTTGATCGATTTTGGTTCGCGGTATTAAAAAACAAAGCACGTGAACGTGATACATATAACTGACCGTGCAAAAAACAGGGATCATTGAAAAGCAACAGGTATGGGAAACTGAAGCCATTTAAAATCAAACGGCAAATCTGAAGGAATCATAGGAATGCGTGGTTTCAACGCATCGCCCTTATATTTTTTTTTTTAAATTTTTGCTTCAATCACATTTTTCATGACTTTTTTGACTACTAAACGTGTCCCATTGCAAAGTCGTGGCTGCCAGATATTTCTAAGCAAAATAATTGGTACACCAACTTTCATTTGTAGGCGGTGGGGCGGCAGTCCAGATAACTCAAGCGAATTCAACATTTCGGAAGTTTTAAAATTTTGATATTTTATTATATATTAGTGAGTTTTTTTTTTGTAAATATCTTCGGAACTACATAACCGATTTAAGAGACTGATATCTCGTTTTGAAAAGCATAACAATGGAAAAAAAATAATAAATATGTATATGTATATGTCATTGGTGGGTTTTGCCAAGCCCCTCCGCCCACAGAACGAAAATCAAAAATCGGACTTCACAGTGTCACCCGCCTGAATATTCTGAAGATTCTCTGAAAATTTCATCAAAATCGGCCCAGCCGTTTTCGAGTCCATTTCTTACATACATACACACATCCTCTTTTATATATAGATGTGTGAAAAAAAAATGTTTTTTTGCCTAAAAAGTTAATTGTTTTTTTAATTCATAAAAAATCCAAAACGGCCAAAAAAGTGTCAAGTCCTATTACTTTCACATAAAGTCGTGTAACCTATAAACAAATTGAGACATAACTCATGAAAATCGATAACCGCGAATCGTTTTTACACACAATAAGGTAAAGGTATGAATTTAAACAATTTGCTCGAAAAAAACATTGATTATTTTTTTTATGATTCTCAGAATTAAAAAAAAAAAAAAGTAATAAACACCAGCAGAAGATGCTCTATTTATGGAGTAACAACATCCAAGATGAACAAAATGGAAGAAGTTCAAGCTATGCCCCTAAATGAACAAGTACTGTAATTTGGTTTGTCATGCGCCTATTAAGCTGATGCAGAGTCTTTTGCATGCAGCTTATAATATTGAACTTAAACGTGGAAGAGTCGACTCAAATACTCATCCGATAAAAGCGGCCTGAAAATGTTTGATAAAGCGTGAACTTAAAGAGAAAATAGGAATACAGGTTGATACTGTTAAGCAAGGCTCTGGTACCACAAATTCAGGAAATACGTCACGAAGATTCTTTGCTAATCCTGTTTTGATTTCCGAAATAACGGGTTTAGATGAACACATAATCAAGAGGTTTTCAATAATTCTCAAAGCTATAACAATCACCGAGGTAGTTGATCCAAAAATATTTGGTGATTTTTGTTTGGAGACGGCAAAAGAGTTTGTTGCGTTGTACGAATGGTACAATATGCCACCTATACTTCACTTTATTTTGATTACTTTTGTGTATTACTATATAAATAAAACTAAATTTATGATGAAATCACTACATTTTTTGACAAAAATATATATTGTTTTCCTCACCTCCATACAAAAATCCCAGTGTGTACCGTCATAATAAGATTAAATGAAATTTTATTTAACTTACACAGCTATTTTGCCTTCAGATTGATATGTATTTAATTAAAATTTTAACTGACTTAATTGCATGTGTAAGTGAAAAATACTTACAAAAATTTTCTAAAGAAATAATTAATTGAATCGATTATTTATTTAATTACAACTAAAAAAATAATTTAATTAAAATTTAAATAAAATTCTAATATGAAAATTATCACAATTTTTATTAGGTGAAAAATAGTTTTGTAAACAAGTCCGGGTAATGCAAAACAACACCCCAGAAGACATTTTCATTATCGTATTACATTTTGAATTCATTACGCAGATTTCCATTCCTTTAGAGGACTTTAGGTCTCCTCAATTAATATACGTTATGATCTTTATGATTGATTATTTTAGATTATCATCTGCTATTTTTACATTTTTGGCTTTATTGATATTAGCATTAAAATAAATAATGAAAAATACTGAACTTGTAGTTTTTTTCTGTTATCACGGATTTCTTCATGTTCTTCATAACTTTAAATTCAAGCCATTGACAGTTTGAGCTAAAAAATTAAACTTCAGTTTAATTTTTTTTTAATTTTACCTATTTTTACCTATTTTCTGCTACAAAATTTTATATTTTAATTTAATAAATAAATTTATTTTTGAAGAATATTATGTTAAGTAATAACATAACATTTTTTAAAAAAAATCAAATTTATTTGTTAGTTGGAAAAGCCAAAAATATTTTTCTTTCAGTACTTCATAAACCCTATGAGAATTTCTGTAAAAGAGCACACGTACGTGTTTAGGCTTAAACAAAAATTGCTAAAAAAATATATAAAAATACATATAATAATAGAAGAAACTTCCCCACATTCCAATTATGTTATACAACATTATGGAATATTAACATAAAATTTTTTCAATAATTTTATTAAATTCCTAAAATAAATCTATAATTACACTTTCTTATCTAAAAACGCTTTTATTTCCGGGGCAAAAGAAAAACTTTGAAGAAATCAGTAATGACTACTGAAATTGCAATTGAAATAGTTTTCTGTCTCTGCAAATGAAACAATTCATTTAGGTTATAGCCCACTGTGAGTTTTAGTAATTCGTTCTGTCATAAATGGCAGAATTAGAATTCTTGTTAAGCAGTGTATTAGAATTCTTGTCAGGTCTATCTAATTTTCAAAAATTTTCCATATGATCACAGTTGCATCCTCAGTTATATCTCGTGTGAAATTGCGTAACCCAAACACAATATTTGTTATAATATTTTTAGTTAGAACAGAGTTTCATCAGACTTCATGGTTAATAAATCATATGTCGTTAATTAAATTAAAGTAATTTCTTTAAAGGAAACTATTTATTTGATAAAAGTTTTTCCGTAACGGGATTAAACATAATAGACCTTTCAAACATTTATACAGATCGCGGAGTGGGTATAGATTTTATAATAAATTTTTTCTGTGCTCAAATTTTCAAACATTTTTTATTTAAATTTAAAAACGTAATACATATTAGAATAACAAATATCCAGACAATATATAATTCTAGAGTATGAGCCAGGGCGTGTAAGATTAGAAAATTTTGTCATGTAACCCACTGCTATTCGTTAAATACTGCATTTGACTCACGAGCATTGGCCAAATTGAATGCATGATAATTCTGTTTTTATTTCTTTATTTTGTTTTTCATAACATCTCAAACGGACTAGCTAAATAGCCAAACAAATTGTCAATAGTAACAGGAACAAACGGCAGACAAAAATACAAACATAAAAGCCAACAAATGCGTTTGATGCAAAAACAACATCATGAACAAAAACAAAAAAAAACAAGAAAAAACTAAACTTAAAATAAAATTTAAAAAATCAACAAATTTACACTATGAGCACAGCATAAAGATATAAACAACCCTTGTCTATATGCATGTGTCCTTATAACACCAAAAACAACAAAACAAAAAAAACATTTTTAAGTAAGAAAAACAAATTTATTAAAAACAAAAAATAAATTCTCTCTTTATATTTTCCCCATTGGATTACCAAAGGAACCTGAGGAAAACAAACTGGAAAAACGCATAAAAACTTTGACATAAACTAAATAGAAATAGAAAAAACAAAATAGATGAACAAAAAATGATTATAAATGACCAAACAAAGTAAAGACTGACGACTACGACTACAACTACGAGTAAGTGTGTTTAGAGTTTGTTAGGATTTATATTTCTATTCATTTTGCTTTGCACAAAGGATTAGAAGGAGTCATATATGCATGCTGCAGTTACCCGTTATAAATGTTGTTTCGTTGCTTCTTTAGTGCTGCCGAAAAAAGGCTGTCAGTTTTAAATAAATTTTTCGTTTTTCTTTAATAAAAAATAAACGGGGAGGCTGTTGATTAATCGAATTAGTTTTGTTCTTCTTGCGTGCTGTTTCGAATAGTCCAAAAAAACTCCTGTTGGGTGCAATCAAAAGGCCTGCCTGCGCTTGTCCAATGATGCACAAAAAAAAAAGAATGTTATGAAAAACGTAAAAAAGCAGGCAATTTTAAGGGAAGTTTAAAGCTTTTTTTTCGCCTACAAAAATGGAGGCGTTTCTGTTATGCATCTAATGGAAATATATTTCAAATCGATTGCCTCGTTTGTACTAAATAATAAAGTCTTGGATGCAGCATTAATTGTTTGATTTCGAAAGTTTACCAAACAATATCAGAATTATTTTAATATGCATACATGCCTTAAAATATCAAATATTTATTTCCATTGCCTTTTCAATTACCCTTTTCGCTTAAATACAGAATATTTTATTGGGCCGCTAGGTGTGTAACCAAAATATTTCAGAAATAAATCGGCAATTTTTAGATAGTTAACAAAATTAACATGATTAACTCTGTTTCACAAATAGACCTTTAGTCATAAATATTTAGATTTTTAGATTTCAACATTTAATTGAAGTAAATTTTTTATTGATTCAATTATATATTTGACTAGCGTGCCCGTGACTGCGTTGCAAGTCATTTGTGGTTTGTTTTTATTCTGCAGCGTTCGTTTTTGTGTGCGCCAAAAAATTCAATCATTCAAGAAAATTAATCAGATAGAACCCAATTTATTTTTTTTTTTCGTTTTTTTAATAATTTTATCTTTTTTACAATTTAATATTTTTGTGTGCTTATATACTATGTCCTATTCTATTAGAATGCTTTTACATATACAACATTCTTCGATCGATTTTGGTTCACGGTATAGATAAAAAAACAGTTGGTTTATTAACACGTGAACATGATACATATAATTGACCGTGCGAAAAACAGGGATCATTGCAAAAGCTACACGTATGGGGAACTGAAGCCGCTTAAAATCAAATGTCAAAACTTAAGGAATCATAAGAATGCGTGGTATTAGCACATCCTCGTCCTGATATTTTCCTTTTAAAATTTTTGCTTCAATCACATTTTTCATGATTTTTTTTACTACTAAAGGTGTCCCATTGCAGGTAACTCAAGCGAATTTTAAAATTCGACTGGATAATTTACAACATAGTCTTGATTGGTAACAGAATCAATCGATTTGTAGGTAAAAATTTCCCCGGGAATGTCATTCAAAATTGTCACATTGATATCCGAAACATCTGCATTTTTCGCAGCTAAGATACCTCTTTGCCCCAACCAATCATGGTTTCTAAAATTTTGTGCAATACCAGGAAATATGTTTGTGGCCAATTTTTGTTTTGACTGTGCAAAGTGGCAAAAATTATCTGGAAGCGTAATCATTTTTGTGGTGGGGTTAATTGGAATTGCGCCATTCTCATTTGCTTTGAAAAACATTTGGCTGATGGATCATTTTGCGATTGAACACGTAAATCACACACACACACACACAAAATGAAACAGAATATGGAAAACAAAATTCTCTATTTGTTTGTACATCCACTTGCTATGAACATATTTCGATTTGTATTGCCGTCGCATTCTGTGCAAGCACACACATTTCATTTGATACAAAACATTGAGTCGAAGTATGCAATGGAAAAAAATTTATGACTTTTTTGAAAAATTTGTCTTGTTTCAAACGCGCACTGTGGACGCACTATTGTGCGTAATCGCCTGAAACAAAGATATAAACCAGCGAACGTCCATTACGAAGGTACTGTGGATTTGGTGGAAATCCGACGGCGCATCTCATCAAACACTGGCAACCAACGGACACCTATTTTGGGCTTAATTTAAATATATATAGATTAGGAAATTATTTACCCAATTTTTTATTAAATTTATTGAACTAATTAAACTCTTATTTCAATTTCACGTTTTCTTAATTAAAGTTTTAGTTTCAAAGTTTTTGTAAAATATTTTTGATAATTTAGCCATTACTGTTGCCTTTTCCAGTGTAATTGACTTATTTAAATATATACTTCAATCAATTAAAAAATTTAATCAATTACAATTTGAAACTAAATAATATCTCTTATGGGAGCAAGAACTGTATTCTATAAGTTTGTACTTAATTTTTTTAAGTTTTAGCTTTTTTGTAAAATATTTTATTATTATTTTCTTCTTCTTGCCACCTTCTTAATGCTTTTCACATTCAAGCAGCCTCTATTTACATATATTTTCTATGGCAATATACTTCGCTACTAAAAATGAAAATAGTTCTTAATCGCAAATAGCGTGCATAATGTTATGATCAATTAATATTTATTTTTTTTTCGGTTAAACCTCGACTAAATATTTTTCCAATTCTTTAATTTTTCATTTTTTCTGCACATCACAGTAGATGCTATTCCGGCATCATACTTTTTGAAAATGAATGAGTGAGTTGAGTGGTAGTTAGTGTGAATTTTTTTTTTCAATTAATTAATTTGCGGAGTTATTTTAATATAATAACCAAATGCGTAATTATTAGTTTGTTATACAAATGCTTTTAAACGTGCTTTTTTGTCATAGCACACTCAGTAACGGTTTTCCATCGAATCTTTTGGCAGATTATACAAATTTTAAATATGAAAAAAATCAAAATTTACATGTTGGAAATAACATCAATAACATCTGTTTGAAAAAGGAGGAACTGATGTGTAGAATATAGATAACATCAAACAGAAAGACAAAAATAATTAATGCTGATAACAAATGCAGCAGCAATCCAGAAAGTATTGCATTACGTTTTCCTAATGTCTAACATCTTCCGGTTCTATTTATTTATATGTGCACTTGAGCCGACTTTAAATTATTTATATGGTTTTAATACTAAAGTAGTTTGTCTAATAAATATTGTAAATAATTTTTAGAAATTAAAATAATTATTTTTAAAACACTTAATAATAGCAAACTAATGTGAAACTAAGCTAAAACTTTTAACTTTTTAAGCGTATTAAACATTTAATAACAGAATTTTTACACAAAACTGTTTATGATGACCTAAGTATGGTACAAACCAACAATAATTTATTACAAAGAAATTAATATGTTTGTGATCACCATATGAAGGCATTTAGAATTTTTTCTGCATGTGGTGTTGTTTAACGTTTTGTCGCTTTAATTTTTATTCAATTAATCTCTGTGTAAAAATTTATTTTTATGTTTTTGAATAGTTTAAAACAAATATTTTAAAAAATAATATGAAAAATAGTTTTTCTGCTTTTCTTAATCCAGGGCTTTCTTTAAACCTTATTTGATTTAAAGTCTTTTATTAATTAAGACAAAACCTCCGCTTTGATCAGCGATTTTATTGTTTTATTAATTTTTAAAATCTAAATCAACAAAATGTTACCTAAAAATAGTAAATATTTTAAATTGAAAGAAATCATAGCCTGTGGTCCTTATTTATATGACTTGATGGATTAAAAGGGAGCCCAGTATCCTAAAGGCTAGCAGGGAGCTAACTGGACAACTCCACGTTATTTCCATGGGAAGCAGTAAGCACCAGAGTTCATCTTTTTGGCTTTTTAGCCTTTTAGCTGTTCTCAGGCTGATTATTGAAGTAAGCCCTTCGGGAGCATCGTGGTTGTCATGATTTCGCGGCCTTAATGAAGTGAGTAAGCGATCCGGATCATTCAGCTCTACTGAGGATAAAGGGTTAATGATTCGGCTCCAGTGAGCACGCTTCTCATGTGTTCTGGACTAGAAGGTGGAAAGTCTCCAACTCTGCAGCAAGAAGTGGGGGTTGGCGCCTCTGCTCCAAAACTTCCGAAATTGCAACTAGGAATAACCTGTTACATACAATTATGTTCTCGGCTTCCTAGGGCGTGGGTGCGCGATTCTTATTTTATTAACTTATATTGTGATGACTTATAAAGTCGGCACTTGTCTAACAGAAAAAGGAAACTAAATAAATATCCAATTTCTAAAAGCTGACATAATTGGATCTCTTCACTCGATTTACGAATACACACTAAGTCCCAAATTTTTTAGGTTACTTTTTAGATTTAAGTATGAAATCGGTTTCGGCTATTTGCCATCTTCATATTCAGATTTAACAAAGTTGTTAATAGATTCAATTAAATATTTAATTAGGAAATCGTTCATTTATTATTAATTAATGCACTAATTGTTTAATTGAATCAATTAAGTTTTATTCTCAAGCTCCATAAAACCCCTACAGACGTTTTTGTTGCTTTTTCTTGTGTAAGTGACTTTATGAAGTTTTGTTCCTATTACGAGTATGTCAGTTATCATATTCAGTATTATTTAAGTGTTTAATTAATTCTTTTATTTATTTAATAAGAAAATTTTTTATGTATTTATTTCTAATTAAATATATAATTTAATCAACAATTTTATTTTTTGGAATCTTTTTTTTTTTGTTTGATTCCCTAATTTATTACTAAAAAATATATTTGAAATGTATTAGTGCGGGGGAAAACATATCCATACGGCCATTTTACTACTAATCTTCTGTGGATTTTACCCCAAATTTTGTATAGAAAATACAACCGTCATATCGCGGGCCAAATTGATAATATGACAGTTTTCATATAAACAACACAGCAAACAACAAAACTCAAAAACACACTTCTATACAAACACACAGCAAACATTTCGAAAACAAAAACATTTTTCATTTTCAATCTTTCTACAAAAGAAATCCTCATCTAGTAGTAGTGAGCAGTAGTAAAATGGCCTTCCCCTGCAGTAATACATTTGAAATATATATTTTAATAATAAATATTTTATGAGAATTGTGAAAATATCATAAAATTTGTATCAAAGGAATCATGCACAAATTAACGTAGATTAAAATTAAAAATATTCCAAAAATAAAATTGTTGATTAAATTATATATATAATTAGAAATAAATACATTTGAAATATATTTTTTAATAATAAATACTTTATGAGAATGTCATAAAATATTTATTAAAGGAATCAAACACAAATTATCGTAGATTATATATAATTTAATCAATTAAACATTTTATTAATTGCAATCTGATGTTATTTTATAACTATCGCATAACTATCATATATGATTTTTGGCAATAATAATATATGTAGGTTTTTGGAGGGTGAGCATCTGTCATTAGAATTAAGTATGCGATAGACCTAAAGTGTAAACAAAGTCTGCATAAAGAGACCTAGTGAGCCGAAGATTTTTGCCAAACACAAGACGAACTTGAATTATCATTGGGAGTTACATAAGCCTATGTTGTCTATGTTTAAGAGCATTGAGATTCATTCAAAAAGCAAAGAAATTGGGTCCAATATGAATTGAAGCTGAAAGACGTTGAAAGACAATTTTGCATGGCGGAATTTATAATTGAACGCTACACAGTGAAGTCAGTTTTGGATCGTTTGGAAATAAAAACTGGATAGATTACGTTAACTCGAAGAGCAAAAAGTCATATGTAAAATACGGCCAACCAGCCAAATTAGCACCGAAGCCCAATATCAAGTTAATGCTCTGTATTTGGTGGGGTCAGATGAACACAAAAAACCTTTACGTTTGAAGACAGCAATCAACGTGAAATGACCACATACAAGACCATAATCTTTCATTACAATGCTCTGCTCATATTGCTAGAACGATCAAAAGCTATTTTGAAAACAATATTAATTCATTTTGTTCTTATAATAAATGCATTTTTCAAGCAAAAGAATCGACAGTGTTAACTTGTTTACCTATAATACGTAACGCAAAAAACCTGACAAGCGCAACAATTATTTTGTCTCAGATTTCTTTTCAATTTTTAAGCTTTTGTGTTGTTGTAAAATATTTTGATATCTTCTGCCATTTGGTTGCATTTTAGTTGTAAGAGTTATTATTTTTGTGATATCTGCTTCTTTTTATATATTGTCAGCCTTTCATATTTTAATTACTTCTTGATTTAAATACAGCCACTCAGTGAACACCAAACGGGAACTAAATAAATCAGCAATATCTGAATAGCTGGCCCAATTAAAAATAAAAACGCGATTTCTTAAATTTTCTCTGCCCTAAATTTTTGTGTCTGATTATTAGTAGATTTAATATTTAAATTTAACTAAATATTAAAATGATTATTTTATTTTTTTTTTTTATTGAATCAATGAATATTTAATATTAATGAATAATTCAATAAATATGTATTAAATTAATTATCTATTTATTGATTATTTTAAAAGTATTTTAACATTTCTAATTTTCGAATAGTTCTTACTTATCTTTTGGTCTTTAAAATTTTTTAGAAATTTTTTTTTTATACCATTGCTTAGCTAAAGCGTGGTTTAAACGCTTTGTTTAATATACTTTTCTTAAATGTTTTGCTTTCCACAAAATTTCATGCTTTACACGATTTTCATGTGATTAATTGCTTTTCGTAAGTTTAATTGGTCGAATGTAATTAAGTTGTTCATAAATTCAATAAAAATCTAGCAGTAGTATTTAGCCTTGAATAACAAACCAGATATGCGTTGGCAGGCATGCATCATGCATTTATTTGTATGCAACAAGATATTGTTGTTGTTAATAATTTCAGTTTGTTAGTGCATGTTGTTGATGACGATGTTGATGCCTGCTAAATACAAACATTCTCCTGATTCTATAACAAGTGAAGTTAAGAAAAGGAGAGAAAAAATGAGGAACATTTTTAAAAACTTGTGCTGTTTTGGCATATAACAAACAGCATTCGCTTAATTTATTTAAACACTCTTCATTTTAGCAAAACAAACGTTAACAAAATCACCAGAAAACAACAAGTAAATATACAAATGAAAAGAAAAGGGGTTCGAACCGTTTGTATTTGAGTCTTTCGCACTATCGGTAGGCAGCCTTTTGACTTCTGTCTACTTGACTTGAGTCCTCTTCTGCTGTTCTGAGTGTTTCTGTTTTTTTTCGGTTTCTCTGAAATCACAAATCAAACATTATTCGCACAATTTCTGTTATTGTTTTTTTTTGTTTTTTGTCTCAGTTGCGATGCACGTAGTAAGTGCATCATCATGAATGGAGATAGATCTGTCTGGGGATCATTTCAATATTGAAAAAGCAAAAAAAAAGAAAAGTTACACAAACCAACAGCTTTTTTCGCATGTGCCTGCTACCAACTTGCACATGCTTAATGTTGTTCATCATGATCTCTGAGCTGAGCGCTGACCAGGACATTAAATGAATAATTTCTACTACTCAAGAAAAACTTTTACAGCTCTGTTGCGATTTAAACCCTGATATTCTTTAGTTTAAGGGTAGAGAAATTTTATTCTCGTCAGACTTATATTGTTCAAAGATCAATACTAATTTGAGCACCAAGTCCTTTTCTATGAAGTTAACGAGAGTTAACCTACAATTTCTGAAGTGACAAATCTATGCCATTATGCCATATTCGGCGAATATATATGGAATCGTAGAATATAAGTCAGTTGGCTAATTAATTATCTCTTCAATTTGAAACTATTTTCTTATTGCTAAAAGATCGTCAAAAGAAAAGAATATTTTAAAATCTGTAAAATGTATTTTATTGATGATCTTTTAGGATCATATGAACAGGAGCATGCGTGTGCTTATGTGTAAATATGCACATGCCATACAATTCACTTTAACAGCATTCTATGCTGGAAGAGGAGCACAAACAGACAGACCAACAGACATGTAGTCACTTATATACAGGTATCCTTTAAAGCAACGGTTTTCCATATCAATTTATTCGTATTCACCTGTATGACCACCTTGCTGCTATAAAACATTCACATAAATATCACTCCGTCTATCCTTCCGCATGACTGACTGTTTGTCTGTCTGTCTATCTGTTTGTATTTTAAAGTGTGGTTTGCTAAATTGGCTCCCCCAGTAAATATTCCTTTTTTTTTGGTGAGTGTTTGTCGTGTTCATTAACGCTTTTTATATTGAACGCGTGTTATTATTTTTTGTCTCGATAGTGTTTGTTGTTGTGTTGTTATTTTTTATTTTTTTGGGAAATAGTTGCTGCTTGATTTCATTTCTTGTTTGCACGTTTTTTCTGCGTTAAATTGTGAATTCATTTGCGATTAATCGTTCAAAAATTTAGATTACGCAGAATTTTTAACGTGTAAAATAATGTCACACATTTAACAATTAATGTCATGGTCTTTCTTTCTGTTTATTCTTATATTTTTGTATGCCTGTTGTCTGACTGTGCATTAAGTTGCAGATGTTGTGCTGCTTTAAAAGTTTGTTATAAAAAATATGATATTTATCATAAACTTTAACGATTATATTTTTTACAAGGTGACAACAGCTTTTTAAAAAAATTCAACAATTGAATAATTAATAAAATTCAAGATATATAAATATAAATAAATTAATTAAATTAAGAACTACTTAAGTTCTAAATTTTCTTTTGTGTCACAGTGCAGGAGTTTAATAGTAATAAATTTTTAGTTGCAAAGCAGAGTGCAACTACGTTACGCATGTATTTGGTAAAGCTCTAGTCGAGCTTAGGTAAATTTTGATTAATCCCTCTAAAGTATTAATAAATTGTTTATTTGATCTTTAAACAAATTTTGTAAATTTTCGTTACAATAGTTCCTTTATTTTTATTCTAAAGGCACTTTTCAGTGAATTTCTAAAGAACGCCTTGCTGCCGTTTACCTCTGTAGTGAAACTCAAAGCAATAGGACGCCACTTTACACTAAAACTTCAGTGGCGCATCAACACACTTCGATTATCTACTTTTAACGTTGGAAATGGACACGTTCAACCAACCGAAAGGTGTCATTATCAAATAATTTCCTTGTTCTTCACTGTATTTAAATAAAAGTTTTTCAAGATCTTCAAAAGGACTAAACTCCGAATCAAATTAACATTTCTAGCAGAATTGCTTACCAAGGGATTCGGTAGGGGATTTTTAGATATAAGCAAAGGACCTTTGAAACTTACTTACTTTAATAATACAAGCCAATGACTCATCGTCCTCATTACGTTAAAATATTAAATTTAGTAGAAAGTAAAAATTTTTTTGGTGATTATAAATTTCACAAGCCTCATGGCTAACGTATTAAAGCCATAGAATATCATTCGCAATTAATTAAAAATATACTAACGACATATTTTCCCCCGAATTTAATTTTTCAGTTTCCTTTTCGCTCTCATTAATTTTTGGTTTAAATATATTGTGGGCAATAACGTTTACTCTTTGGTGACGAAATGGTAGAACATATAGTTTTCCTTGTAGTAACAATTCAAATTTAAACAGAATAAACATTGTGGATGGATAAAACGTATAATATAGCCATCACTTCCAAGAATAACATGTTCAGGATATGAAACAACAATGACTTTTAATGATTTGGTTTTGTTGAATAACAGATATCAGTAACATTACAAAAGGCTATAATTTTTCCTAAAATCTTAATTATAATTATCAGTAAACTGTTTTAGTTATATAACCAAATTGTAATCTTGAATGTTATACAATATCCCCCTGTATATCTGCGAGGAAGTGTAGGCTGTATAAGTTTCAAACACTCCTACTTTATCCTTAAATGACATAAGAGGATTCTCTAAATGTAGTCAAAATAGTTTCATAGTCAAATCATCAGATAACTGGGCGTGGTACTAAAGTTCTTACCACTACGAGGCTTTCGTCATTTGTCAAAAGCGTACGAAATAACTGTTTCACTCATTTGCTCATTTTTGACAAATATACAAAAGTATCGGCCAAATATATCATTTTGTCCTGGTATAGCTAATAGGTTGTCAAGAAATTAAACACTTTCGTGATGAGATATTAGTGCTAATCTTAAAGCAGTGTTCTTTGGCACTTACCATACTACCTACTACCTCAACAAGTTCCCCATATATATGGCCTTTATGCAACTTCGACTATCCAGACCTGTGCAACTGGGGGAAAAAGGGAGCCCAGTCCCCTGAAGTCAGCAGAGGTACAACTGGAAACTCCACTTTATTTCCACGGGAATCAGTGACCCGCATAGTTCCGTTATTTGTCTCTTTAGACACTTTACTGTTCTCTGGTTGATTATTGAGGTTGGCCCTTTATGGGAGTATCGTGGTGGTTGTGGTTTCGCGGCCCCATAACAATCTATGGTTTTATGGTGGTCGGGTTCATTTCACCTTTAATAACACCTACCTGGTTAAATGTTCCCATATCCAGTGAGCATGCTAGACATGTGTTTTGGACAGGAGTTGGAAAGTCTCCAACTCTTAAGCAAGGAGTGATGATATGCAGCCCTGCTCTGGAATCATCGAAGTTGCAACTAGAAAGTTCTGTTGCATAGAATTATAGCTTCTGCTTCCTAGGACGAGCATGACGTTCCAAATTATGCAGTGGTTTGATCCACCATCTGATTAAGGCTTCATGGCCAGTCGCGGATGTAAATCTAATCACACACCTCAACAAGTGTCTAGTTTGTTAGAATCTTGCCAATAAATACTCAAAAAGAAGAATGCTAATGATCGCAATAAAATCTCCCAATCAATTTATTCATCATTGCTAAAAGAGACATAAAGTAAAGAAGGATGCTAAAGTAAGAGATGCTCTACTAGGTGCGAAAAATGGTGTTGTTCCATGTAACATTCCGATGAAAGCAAAAGTAACTGGCAAAGGAATTTAGGTGCCCCTGTAATAGCCTGTCAGTCTGGGGGTTGTGGGTTCTATTCTGTTTTTTACTACAAAAAAAATTGACTGTCGCTGGGGCTACTCAGTGATGAAGGCATGGTCACTGGTCGCTGTGCTGTTTTATACGACAGTTAATTTCCGTAACTATCCTTCTACTTTCACCACCTGTTTCATCTCTTCTCGATCGCTTTCCTAAAGAATGCAGCACGGTACTTGAACAAATAGACATTGTTGCCTGAAGTGCTTTTTCTCTTTATAAAAAAACAAAGAAAAAAATATATCTGTGTTATGCGACCTCCCTTCCTACCCGTTTATTATTCATCAGCCAAGTCCATTCATAAAAATAAAATGATTGAAGTGCTTCAGAATGACCTTGCATACATTGGAGTTGTAAAAAGCTACTGGAACGGTTCAGTGGAAGTCTGAGAGTTCACTACTGATGACCGCTCTTGAATCACATAACGAATTATAGATATATATCGTTCAGGGATCCTCATGTCCTTTTTAATGTAAAGAAATTACATCGAGAGAGTGCAAGTGCTACCTACCTTCTTTGTTCTACTTCTCGTAAACTACTTTTCTAGAATCGGCAAAACGCATAAGCAGACGTAACTCACTAAGATAAAAAAACATTAAAAATCCTTTATATAAACAATACTTTATTTGAGATCTGTTACTCTAGCCTGTTTTAAATAACTTTGGGTGATTAAGTTGGTACCGCATTTAAACTGCAAATTACTTTTTAACCATTTCTTATATTACTTTAGCATCAGTGTTGAAACAAAATCATAAATCTTTATTGCAATCTTTTTTTTTTTTTTTGATTCAACACTTTTCTTTCTACTCGCAACAAAAGCCTTTCTCTCAAATACTTTCCAAACGCGCTTTTTCAAGAAAGAGAAAAACACAACAACTTTTTATCGTCAAACAACCATCGATCTTTCAAAAAGAACACAACAAAAGCAAGTGGCATTTGGCGGCTAGCTGTTAATCTAGTTACTTGATGGGCCTTGTGTGTATTTCCGCTTGGATTGAGTTATTAATTATTTCATACATCCATCTAAACATGTACTTTCTGTATCGCACTAAGTGCGAGCAAATCCATTTAAAAACGAAAGAAAATTCAAGGCAGGCAAAAAGATTGAAGAATGCGAAATCTAATAACAATCTCATTCCTTTGGGCTGTCAGTTTTGCTGGCAACTCAAATAGTGTTACCAACACTACACACGTACATTTTGAATATGTGTGTGTGTGTGGAAAAGAAAGTACACGCGCGTATGCGCACAGTGCACCTAATGAATGCAATTTAAAACAGATTTATAAATAGAAGAAGACGTCTCATACTAGAATTTATATATGTATTTATGTATGTATGTATGCATGTGGCATCCATAAAAAGAATATTTCCACACATTAAAAACGCAAGTCAACTACATATAAGAGGGTTACTGCCGAATTCATTATAAGAAGAAATAATCTTAAATAAGTTTCAGCTTGCAATTTTGTTCCACCTTTGAAATGACTCCTCGTTTTACTAGTTTTTTGAATAAAAAAGAAATAAACTTAAACTTCTTTAACTTCCTTGTTGGATGTTAGTTATTATTAAATGCATTTCTTTTTTTATTAAACACTTAGATTGACTACAATCTCGTCCATCATATTTAAACATAAAATACATAGATTTTCATACCATACACTCATTTATGAAATTCTTCTTTATATTCCCCCCCTCTACCTAGAACTTGCTTGTATTGTGTTATTTTCTACACACAATCTACTTGTATACATGCAACAAAACGTAAATTGAAAGCGGAAAAAAATGTTCGTTATTTAAACAATTTGAAAATTGTGAAAAATTGCAATTTAATGATGATATGTGGAAAAATTGTTGCTGTCCAAGCATTTCAAATTTAAAAGACTAATTATTATTTTATTTTTAATGTGTACATTTTCTTTACACTGCATTTCGTTACTATAAATACACCTCCATTTTTTTGATGAAATTTTTCAAACAAAAGCTTTAACATTTTTAAAGAGTGCGTTTTGTAAGAGCATTGGCTGCCAGGAGCGTCGATATCATAAATTATATAACTAAGGTATACTAATAGTACAAAGAACACTGGTAGCTGCAACACTAGAAAGAAGAAAGTACTTACCGTTGGCTTGCGGTAAGCTTTTATTTCTTTTAGGAAGCTGGTTTGCAAGGCGAGCGAAAAAAGGAAGCACCTTCCTGATTTTAACCAGCGTTCGAAAAAAACACTAAAGCACGCCGCGTAATGTTCTGTACCCCCGGGGGAATGCTTTCTTGGATCTCTTCTATATTTTCATGTGCCTTCGGTCGCCTGGGATAGCAGGATCCTGAAACTGGAAGAGAGATAGGACTCTCGAAGTCCGACCAGTGACATCATACACACACTGATACTACAGGAACCGTAGGGCTGCGGTTCTGTTCTGGCTATTTTTGAGGCCCCTCGGGGAGCAACGTGGTGGGTGTGAAAAAAGTTAACATCCAACATACACAAACACATTCTCCCCCCGGGGGCACATGATAGTCTTTTTGGAACCTACTATTCCATTTAGACTGGTCTTGCGGGGTAAAAGGGAGCCCAGGCCCCTCAAAGGCTAGTAGGAGTCACCTGGACAATCCACATTTTTCCACAGGAATCAGTACGCCCCAGAGTTCACTATGTATCTCTTGAGACAATTAGCTGTTTTCTGACTGGTTATTGAGGTTGGCTCCTATATGGGAGTATTGTGGTGGTTGTGGTTTCGAGACCCTCGTGAGAGTTTGTGGGTCGGATCAGTCAAAATGAACACAATGAATGGTTCAGGTCCAGTGAGTATGAATGCCATCGTGTTCTTAATTATATTAAGTTCATGCATTCTGAACCAGGAGTTGGAAAGTCTCCAACTCTTTAGGAAGGAGTGAAGGCTGCGGCCTACTTCGGGCTTTCGAAATTGCTACTGGGAGTGACCGGAGGATATACGTATTCGATGGCCTCCTAGGGCGCAAATGACGTTTGCAAATCATTCAAGTGGTTTGACCACCATCTCATTATGACTACCTAGTCGGTGCAGATGTAAATCAAATCACATCATACACAAACACATCCCCCGGGAGCACATTTATCAGTCTTTATAGAATACTTGACTACTTAGACCTATGCTGCTGGGGGTATAAGGGAGCCCTATACCCTGAAGTCAGCAGAGGACAACTGGAAGCTCCATTTTTTTTCACGGGAATCAGTAAGCCCCAAAGTATCCTCTTGCCTCTTTAGACCTTTAGGTGTTTCTCTGACTGATTATTGAGGTTGGCTCTTCGGGAGTATCGTGATGGTTGTGGTTTTGCAGCCCTCGCATGAATTTGATTTGAGGGCCAGGATCATCTCGCCTTTAATCACATCCACAAGTGAATGATCCGGATCTAGTGAGCATGCTAGTCATGTGCCCTGGAGCAGAAGTTAGATAGTCTCCAGCTCTTCAGCAAGGAGTAGCGACTTGCAGCCCTGCTCTGGAACCGCTGACATTGCAACTAGGAAAGGCCTGTTGCTAGAATTAGTTTTCGGCTTCCTAGGGCATTAATGGCGCTGTTTTTCATTCGCAGTGGTTTGACCACCATCTGATTAAGGCCCACGGCCAGGTGCAGATGTAAATCTTATCTCGAAATACACAAAAACATCTTTTCCGAAGAAATACGCAATGCATAACAATTTTTTTAGCGTGTTGTACGTGTTCGCATAAAAACTACTGTACACAACGGTTCTTGGTCGATAAATATAAACACACATATAATGCACTGATCTGTTTTTAGCGAACTTTAGTGTGCGTAGTGCATGAAATTCTAATTATGAATATCTAAACCATATGTGAAAAAGGTGAGCAGATTATAAAGATTCCTGATATCCATATGTACATACAGTTATTGTATTTTTCCGTTGTAAAACCGTTACGATTTAAATGGGGAAAATTATAATAAGGAATACAAATTGTAGGTTTTTGACAATAAAGTAGAAAGCAAATACTCTAGCTAAAAAAAGCAAATTATATATTGACAAGTATAAGTTGAATTGTATAAAGCAAGAGCAAAAGAGCCAAAAAGCCCTAGATTGTAGCAGACTTTCGTCTAATCAACTGACAAAAGTCTGCTTATAAATAAACATGACAAACAACTTTGTATGTTTTTCCATACTCTTCATATAAAACAAGTAAATCTTTTTAAACACATTTTAAAGAACACAACGCGACCACTAAGAGTTCACTACGTTACCTGTTAAAGATCATACATAAAAAGTTCATTAAAGTACGCTAAAAGAAAGATAAGTACGTTAAATTAGTGTTTGTGTTCATCAGCCAAAAATCGTTGTGTACGATTTGTTTGCGTACACATACACAAACGCTAAAAAAAAGTTAAACGTTTGTGTTCTTTGAACAGTGAAACCAGTACGTTATGATAGCTTTACTATTTTCTTTTAACACTGATTTTAACTAGCGATGAACATATGTTTTCTATTTATGAAAATCATAATACTAATTAAAAATATATCAAACAGGAGAAGATAGAAAGCCACGTGAGCTTATCCTCTGCAGAAACTCTGATTTTGTACACCAAATAGAAAACCAGAAAAAAATTAATAAGAGAACCCCGCTAGATATTACCAGTTCATTCTCTTAATTAACTCATGAACCAGATTTGCTTTAGATGGAAGTCCAGCAGATTGTTGGGTTATAACGCAAAATCAACCGGTTGATACATGGCTTGGATAACTTTAAGTGCCAAGACAGTAAGCTTCACTGTTCTTTCGTTTAAACACGTTTATTCTTTGGAGAATGTAACTTAATAAGAACAAGTTTATTGCCGTCTAAGGAAATATACAAAGCAAAACAATTAAATTTTCAGCAAAAAGCTATAAATGTGCTGTCAGTACCGGCAAGCGCCCATAAGTATTTGAAAAATATGCCGATAAGTACAATTGTACAAAGGGAGATATAGAGAGAAAGAGCATTCCCAACCGAATTTCTAGTTAAACTTAGGTTTACAGTTACGTATTAAAAAATAAAAAAAATAGAAATAAGAATATAAATATAAGTTTAAATATAAATATAAATAAAACATATAATTTTTTGTAGCTTTGTTTGGGATATGATTTTAGCTAATGGCTATTTAACAGCATTTTGCATTTTACACTATAGGAAACTAAAGCTAAACTAAAATGTATTTACAGCTATGGAACGCAGTGTACTGTTATGTCTATATAAATTGCAGGAGAGGATACTACAAATATGCAGCTGAGAGCGATTAACTAGCACTGATTTTCATATCTAAGTTATAAACTAATCAATAACGTAAGAACTTATTCATATTAAGAGTTTTTGAAGGTTAATAATTTCGTAAAAAACATAAAATTAGAAAAGCAAATTTTGAAAATTTTTTATTTAAGCATAAAACTAACTCTAGTTTGAATTAAATTATTTTAATTAAATTTATCAAGTTTTTGTTAAGTTATCCATATCATTTTTATTTACTTATTTACTTTTTTTTTTGTTTTTATTAATGTATTTTTATTCATAAAAAATACAATTCACAAAATAGTGCCTCAGCGCCAAATAGGCTTTAATGAGGCAAGTTGGCAAGTTTATATTATACAAAATTCAGTTTACAAAGTATAAATGTTTACGTTAAAAATAAAATAAAAAACATATTTCAAATATTTATAACAAATAGTCTGAGATAATAGGGAAAAAAATAAATAAAAAATTGAGATAGATATTATATCAAAATTTCTTCAAGGTTTTCAAACAAGTGTTTTTTCAAACCGGTTTTGAATAACGAGATTCTGGTTACTGATTTTAAGTATTGAGATAAATTGTTATATTCATGACTACCCATATATTCTATACGTTGCTTTGTTGTTTCAAATCTACATATAGATACAGCTAAGTTCATGTTATTACGTGTGTTAAATGTTTGCTGATTTCGTGAAAAGGCAGCAGTATGATGACCGATATTGTGAATGCATTTAAAGACATATAGCAGCAGCTGTAGCTTATATGTTCCAAAAATGGGTAATATAGTTTTGGATATGTCTCGGTATAATGCTATGGTTGAAAACATTAGAGGAAGATTGTAAACAACTCTAAGGGCCTTATTTTGTAAGCGCTGCAATGATCTTAATTAATAGGTTTTTTTATACCCAAAAAGAATTGCCAAGTAATTAAAATGGGTTTGAATTAGGGCATTGTAGATCATCCGCTTTGTATTTTCACTAAATTTGTTTTTGAATTTGTACAAAATACCTATAGCCTGAGAAGATTTTGACTTAATATGTTGAATATGTTCACTCCACGAGAGATTATTCTGTAAATAGGTACCCAGAAACTTTCTGGAAGTAGATTCTAATATTTCCTTTCCGTCTACAAATACACTGAATGTGTCATTTCGTCAACTGGTTGGTTTAAATCTTATCAACTGCGTTTTCCTAGCGTTCAGTAAAAGTTTGTTCACTCTTGTAAATTCCAAAATTAATGCAGCATCTCGTTCAATATAAGCTTTGGCAACTGTTTTATGGTTGTAAGGATAAAATATACTTATATCATCAGCATATATAAAAAGTTTACCCGAAAGGCCAAGGTTTTTGATGTCGTTCAGGTAGATGCTAAACAGTAGAGGACCTAGAACACTACCCTGGGGGACACCATGCTCGACCATCTTAAAAGGGCTCTTGTGCGAATTTATCTGAACAAATTGTTTACGATTCGATAAATTACTTTTAAGAACATTAAGATCTTTATCAGCAAAACCATAAAGACTCAATTTTTGCAGTAAAATGCGATGATCGATAATATCAAATGCCTTCGTTAAATCAAAAAACACACCAATTACACCACAGTGACCTTCATCCAGTCCCTTACAAATAAAGTTTACTTGTCCTCTTTTTCTATATTAGATTTTTTTATGCCCAGGTAGTTCCAAGTTCAACAAATAAAAGTTTAATTTTACGAATTTAGCAAATAAAGCCGAACTTAAAGCATTTCTGTGTACCAAAACCAATATAATTACGCCTGCTAATTACTTATTACTAATAGCTACCTTTCAATTACTCTTCATATTTTATTTATTTATTTATTAGATTTTTGCAATTATGTCTAAGGCAAATGTATTGAAGATAACAAGTTCCGGTACGTATTAATAAGGCAACCTGTAGGTCTCACTTAATGATTTTAACGCATGGTACTTTTTTAACATTCTGATAAGTATAAAAAAATCCTGCCATGTATTCAAACTCATAGAGTCTAAGTTATAATTTTATTCTTGTAGCTCGCCGTTATGCCACTGTTTTGTTATACAGATCATTTTACCTTAAGGGATTAATTAATATGCGAATACGATATTCGATATTCATACGGATTTCATGTTTTCTTGACGCATTCCGATTCGAGATATTAAGCACAAGTTAGATTTTTTTTTGAGATTTGCTAATGTAACATGAGTCAACTTTTAAAAATTTTTTTAACAATTTATTTATATTAAGTTATATTTTAAATGAACTTAACTGGAATTAAACCATTTAGGCCATTTTCATATATTATCTTTCAAGGGGTCAATGCAAATTATAATAAATTAATAAAATAAAGTTCAGCTGCAGCATGAAGGACGGGGGAGAAAATGTAGAGATCCAGTAATCAATGAATCTCTTTTGTGTTATTCATAATTGGACTGTCTATCATGGGAAAGAACTTTCTATATTACCAAGACTGCTCTCAGAAAAAAGAACTTTAGACCTGCAAAACAAAAGGACTTGTAAATATTTTTGAACTCCTCTGCAGTAATCTCTTTTTGGATTTATACTGTGAAATTAATGAAATAAATTAATTAATTAGTTTCCGTTTTAAAAAATCTTCTTGCTAAAGTATAAACTAACCTCTGCATTCATTTACTGTACATTGTTTTAATATGTTTCTATATTTTTAGCCTTCACTGTGTTTATATTATTCTTTTTTTATTCAACATTTTTCTTTACATTTAAACAATTATAATTTAATTTTGACTTGCAGAAAATCTGCTGCAATTGTAGTACTTTTTTTTCAAGATTTTCGTAATTATTCTTTAAGAAAATGTTGCGGATTTGTTTGGTCTGCTTGTAAATGAATTTAGTTAATAGTTTCTTTCTTAAATTTCTTGGTGCGAAACTCATTTGAAGGTGGTTTCTTTGTTGCAAAATAAAATGAAATATAATTAATTTTGATTTAAAATAAATAGGAGGTTTCGCTTTTAATGTCTTTTTAAATAAAGCAAACATAGGGAAGGCCTTATTCTGAAAAGTAATGAAAGAAAGGCGAAGTAAATGAAAAGAATAAACAAATGGAAATTATGATTGATTTATTTCTAAAGAATTTATGCGTGCATAAACTTAATACATGGCTGGAACACAGGTTCTTAGAGTTTTTATTTAGGGTGTTGTATGTTAAATACTGAAATGATATCCTAATTAAAATAAGTTAAAATAAAAAACACACTGTCGTTCATATAATTATTTTAAATTTTAATGTACATTTTCCTTTTCATTTCAGTTTTTGATTTATGCAAAAATAGAAAATTAACGAAAACTCCCTTGATTCTTTTTTGATAAATTAGTGGCCTTGTATTTATTCCGCAAATATTGCGAAATATTATGCAACTGAGTGAGTATCGAAATGCATGGTAGTTCATCATAACTTCATATAAGACAAAACTAAATAATCTAGAATTTGTCATTGTCTATTGAGGATTAGGCATTTCCTAAAATATTGAAAAAAGTCTGGGATCTAATTACAGCATTCGTTATCGAGTAAAATTTATTGTCATGTCTCATTTTATTATAAGGGCACACGACATGAAATAAAAAGTATTATGGGAGTACCGATTGGTTGTACGGTTTTATTCCCTATAGGCCTTATTAATATTGAAACAGCTGTTAGGGTATCAGCTAATAAACAGGCGTTCAAAGGAACTGCCGAATTCCTGAGACTTAAAAAGGAAAGGCAGGCAGGTTAGTGCCGATTGCATTCAATGTTAATTTTAATTTTATTTACAATTTACCCCAGCTTATATATTACTTATGAGAATTTATATTACCGCCTAGCACTAAGAGACTTTCTACTTTCACTCAACATTTCGTTTCTACAATGCACTTATGTTTGCAAAATAATATCGTAAATTTAAACATTCTTAATGCCCAACTATAATATGCATAAGCTGGCTTAAGCTAATGTCAAAAATTGAACGAAAAGACTGTCAAATGCTTAAGCAAATCATTGAAGAATCATTGTACTGTGTGCTACACAGTTGCACAATTTTGTATTCGCAATTTTGCTAAAACATAATTTCTTTCTAAATAAAGGAAATTAATTAACAAAAAGATGTTTCATATTTTGTCTACTGCCTGAGAAAGCTCCCATCCTCTTCATTTCCTTGCAGAAACGTTTCCGTAATAACTTTTATCTGTGTTGGCACTAATTTATACCAGTATGAAAATAAAAAACGCAACCAGAATTCTCTACGGTATTACCAATTTTACTGCATTTTTCTGCTACTTTTTTCCATACTCATTCCCTTGAATTGCGGTTATAATAAAACCCATCTCTTTTGTCATATAAGCAATTTTTTCTTTGTACGTTTTCTATTAAATTCGTATCTATAACACAATGCACAGTGCAAAATCAGCTGTTTCCGTACGGAATGTGCGATCAGTTTCGTACTTTGCTTAAGCAATTGATATTTAACGAAACTTAACGAATAGTTTTGTTAAGTACATTATAGTTTGCCACATATGATTATCAGGTATTTGCACAGTTGTTTAAGTTGGATTAAGCCAACTTTATGGGTGCGCATCGTCAGCTGCTCAGAAAAATTTTGCAAAATTGTGCCTAAGGGAAGATTGTAATAAAGAAGTTATGAAATCGACTTTCCAAGAAATTAAATAAAAGACATTAAGTTCTGGGCGAAAACTGAGTACATTTATACATACAAGTATGCTTGTATGTAATTCGAACCATTTAATATAAATATATATGAGCTGTAGGCAGGTGTTCAATGAAGTTAAGGTGACAAAAAAAATAATTGAATACCTTATCCGTCAGTTTAAATCTAATTCTAAATCTTCAAGTGAAGGCATACTCACTATAAAATTTACAAAACAGTAAAATGTTTTTTAGGTTGTTACCGACAATGCAACAGTATCACTTTTATCTTTAATATGTTTTCTTATACGTTGTACACTACTTTCTTTCTCGGAGGATGAGGATAAATAAAATAATTATTTATTTATAATTACTCTTTAATCATTTTTAAATATCATTTGACTTACAGTTTGTTTAAGAAGATTTTTCCTTTTATCATTTATTGGCATATAACATATTGTTACAAAGATGATTTATTAAGTTTAAAAATAAAATAATTATTAGTAAAAAAGTAAAACAAACGACCCGCTGTGCATTTTACAAAGTATGTAATGTTTAAAGAAATCTTATACACACAAGACAGCAACAACATGCTTATAAGAAATTCTACCAAATAAGATAAACAACAGAAAACAAAAACTACTAACAAAATGCAAAACCATACACACAGCCAAGCAGGCGCCTAAATTAAACGATAATAATGAAAACAATAGGGGGTGATGTTAAATTGGAATATTCTGTTTAACACAATTATATAAGCACCGCTTGCTGGGCATATTAATGAATTCAGGTGGAGTCATCAGTGAGAAACGACAACCAAGTTAATATCGTGTTTATTTTGTGCGTATTTAATGTAAATAAATCGTTTAACTTAATTTAAAACTCTATAGTACTGTTATATTATTATGCAATAAAATAACTCAAAATAACAAAACGTTTATTAAAAGAAATAAACGTAACAATATGTTATTAATATATTACATTACCTTACAGATTACGATACAAATGTATCGTTTATGTTGATTTTATACGATTGTTCACTGGATTTTGTATGTCGAGATTAGCTCCGTTCTTAAAATCTTAACTTTAGACGCATATTTAACTAAATTTTTGTTCAAACTCATTCAGTTTCACTGTAATTGGCTTAAGAATAAAATTAAATTTTTATATCAGGTTTATTCTCTAATTGGAAAAGAGCTTACTGAACTAATGCTGACAGTTGCGTCGGTGGTGTAATGGTTAGCATAGTTGCCTTCCAAGCAGTTGATCCGGGTTCGATTCCCGGCCGACGCACGCTTTTTTTGAATGGATTTAAAAAAAGCTGCAGTTTTTTGCTAACTAAAATAAAAACAAATTCTTAGATAAGAAAACTGAATTTATATTCGTATGCTTGCATATAATAATATCTCTTTAAATATATTTTATTGGACTATAATTTAATAGATAAAAATGATATGGAAATAGTAACTAGTATAACTAAAGAAAAATATATGAAGCAAAAAACAGTTAACTGAAAATAAAAACAGATAAATGCGCGAAAATGTGAGTGATTCATAGTTGATTAAAAATATTTCTGTATAATAATTTAAAAAATTAGTGTAATGAGAAGAACGCTGATTACGGGGAAGTAGCGCCTAAGAAAATACTATACTGCTTTTTTACTTTTTTTAGAAAATTTTTTTGTTCACTTCAGAATACCTTCTTGGGTGTAAAACTTCAGTTTTTATTTGGGAATTTTCGTGTTTTTTTTTTGGATTTTAAATAATTAGTGAAATTTAACTTAAGTTAACTTCAGTCTGTGATGAAAGTAATTGAAAAGATAATTTAATTATATATATGTTTATTATTAGATGTTTTTGGTTTGTTTTATCTTTCCAGAAACTGCAATTCTGAAGTGTTATTGCATGTTTTGAAATTAGTCATTTTTATAATATTATTTTATACCGATCTTTTGTTTTGAGTTTTCATTAACAGAATTACTTGATATATTTTTACAATCTCGGCTTTATGCTCCACTAACTTGATGGGAAATATTAATTTTTTCCTAAATTTACAAAGCTAGAAAAAACGCATTTACGACAAATATGTAAAAACCATTAACAATATAGAAGCGAAAGAACGAAAAAAACAAAAAACTCTTCCTTAGAAAAAATGATCGCTAATGACTTTTCATTCTATAGAAAAATTATCACTATTAAAAAGTTTTCTATAGAAAAATTATCACTATTGAAAAGTTTTTTATAGAAAAATTATCACTATTGAAAAGTTTTCTATAGAAAAATGATCACTAAAGAAAAGTTCTCTATAGAACACCGATCACTAATCACAAGTTTTTTATAGAAAAATTATTACTAATGAAAATTTTTTTTATAATAACGCCTTACAGTGATTTCAGATTGCTCTGAAAAACTAACGAAATCCTTTATGGCACTTTAGTTCCATCGCATTTTCTGATTCCACACCGGCAAAAATGGTTCAAGCTTTGAAAAACGATAGTGGCGAAAAACATATAAAAAAGCTAAAATAAAAAATCAAGACATTTTAACCGTAATGAAAAATTGTATTGAGCAATTTATTTCAAAAGAAACAAAACTGTCATTTGAAAGATTTTCAATAAGCCCGGAATCTTTGGCAAAAAAATTCTGTAAATTATAATGAATAAACTGCTCTCACTAAACCAAAATATATTGTTGCACTTTTTAATATGATTAATTACGCAGCAGAAAGAGATATCAAGCTGATGGAGGAATATAATTTATTCTAATGGTTGCTAGGGATTCTGGCTCATTCAAAAATTTAAAATTTTTTGTATTCAAAGAGTGTTATCTGCACATAAGGAGAACATGTATTTTTAAATTTTATGTATACTTTGTAATCTATTATATATACCAAAGTAGCGCAATGTTCACTCACTGTTCATTCATGTGTGAATATATACATTTCATTTTTTAGCCGCTTCTTCTGATACATGTGTTAGAGACTACAAAATGTTTTGTGTTTCTTCATTTGTGAATGCGACGATTTATTGTTTTCTTTCTGTTCAGAAGTGAAAAAATGAGAAAATATTTTGTTGTTCACACAAGTGTTCATATTTGTGTATTTACAATTTTGATAATTTTTCATAAATAAAAAGATGGTAAAAAAATGTGCGTTATGCATCCGTGTACATAAATGTACGCACATATTTTGTAATGTGCAACTGCCGGCGTATGCAGTAAAAAAATGTTTTTTTTTATTTCTTTTTAAATATATTATAAAATTGTATGTGATTTTACTACATTTTACGGTAATCTGCGATCGTGGGCAGAAAATTCTTTCACGTTTATTTATGAGAAAGTTTATCAAATTTCAATGTTCATAAATGAACATATACATTTAGGAAAACGAACATTAATGAGAAGAAGCTAATTTATCACCCATCTCACATGAATAAGACTAATAATTCTTGTTGTTCATTCTTCATGTATGTATGTTACAAAAAACAAACAGGTACACTCATTCATTTATAAACATAAGCAGAACATTTTTTGTTGTTCGTTTATAAGCCTGAAAAATAAATATAAAATTTTAAATTTCTCATTTATGAAAAATATCATAAATGTTGATTTTTGTATGTTCATAAATAAAAAATTCTCAACCCTGATATATATGAAAAAGTTGAAAACTTGATAACCAAGAGTTTTAATTTTTTTTTTGTGTTATATTTATAACAAAAATTTTTTCTATTTATATATTAATCTTTAATATTTTTTATACATTTTTCTATTCGTGAAGATGCCACCCAATAGAGTGGCGAAATATCTGATATATGTTTGAGAAAAAATTCATTAAAATAATTCAAAAATTACAACGCATATCTAACTGACTAATAATTCATTATTTTGTTATTGCTGATTAATTAAACAAGAAAGTCAATTAAAAAATATTAAAACCATTCGTATTTGTTTGGCAGCGGTTGTTACAGCAATTATACAAGTTTAAGTTCGATTTATGAGAGATTAAGAAAAAAAATATTATTTTCAATGCCTAGGTATAAGACACAGCTTGAGCAAATTAATATTAACAGCTGCGGTGTCCGAGTGGTTAAGGAGATGGACTTGAAATCCATTGGGTTCTACCCGCACAGGTTCGAATCCTGTCCGCAGCGACATGTTTATTTTTATTAAATATTTTATTTATAAATTTTTTTCTTTTTAAAAAATATTTATTTTTATTTACTAAAGCACATGACAGCTTAATTTAAAACGTAGGTGCAATTTGTCGGCTGATTATTTTTCTTTATGAACTTTTATAATTTTTGATGTTAAACTACATAAAATTACACATGCATTATTTAAGTCGCAAAAAGCTATTGGACATATTGGAGAATTATTGTGGCACTTTTCAATTTATTAACGAACTATTATAATATTAAGTACTGTAATCTTTTTAATATTAAAATGTACGCATGTAGAAAAATGTATTTATTTCCACACTATTAACAAGGCAGAGAGTATTCATGCAAATACTGAACGATTATTGAGAGCTCGAAGAGCTTTTTTTGCGTCAATTTTGTTAAGAAAAATAATAACTCAATTAAACTAACATTTTAAATAAAACAGAAACTATACGTTTTAATTATTATTTTTATATTTTATATTTTTATTATTTTTTTACGAGTTTTATCTTTTACCATCCCAATCAAACTTTGCTGGACGCACTTGTATATAAAGTATAAATAATTATGCTTTCCAACTAAGTTATCAAAAAAGGGAATGACATAATGAATTTACCATTTGCCAGACCACCGATTTAGCTTAATGCAGCCAACCGCAATATAATATTAATAAAACTAATTTATCTTTAAAAAATATCTTTTTCTTTTTTAAGATCTTTTTTATATATTTTTTCTTCTCGATATTTCGCTTTCCTTTGGAAAGCTTCTTCAGGAAAAAATTTTATATTTTTGAAAACAAAAAATTATTAACAAATAATAATAATAATTAATAATAATAATCAATAATTAATAATATAATTAATAATTTTTTGTTTTCAAAAATATAAAATTTTTTCCTGCAGAAGCTTTCCACGAGAAGAAAAAATATATAAAAAAGATCTTAAAAAAGAAATGAGATATTTATTAAAGATAAATAAAAAACGATCGTTTAAAAAAACTATAAAAATTATAAAACTAATTTAAAAATATTGTTACGGATGTGTCTTCCTTAAGTTTTAAAATAAAATAATCAAGCTATAAAGCGAACTACTGGGTATGTTGTTTACGAACTGCATGGCTGGCTAAGAAAACTTATGGTACAACAACAAAATTTCTAGTTACAAATTGCGTAGAAATTTTATAAACGTAAACAACAACAATTTGTTATGCTGTGTACTAACTGCTTGGCATGCAAGACAAAAACAAAATTCTGTTTACTAACTAAACACGCAAGACAACAACAAACATGTATGCTGTTTACCATCTGCGTAGTTTTCTAAAAAAACTTATCTACAAGAGGCAACAACAGATATTTTGAAATAAATCCCAAGCAGAAACCTTTTATCAGCATAAAAATAAAAACAAAAATACACACAGACATACAGGGGTCTATACATCGAATAAACAACATTTAACAACACACTGTGATACAAATGCAAGTAGAAGATTCTTTAATCTTCTAGATTTCAAATGGACAAACATAAATAGGGCAGCGTCTGAGTGGATAGTCAATTAAAAATTAAACTTCTTAAAGTAAAAACGTGCTTTAAGTAAATTTTTCTGAAGTGTCAACTTTGTGTAGTTAAAGTAAACAAAATTGTTATAAATTTAAAAATTCTAAAAACTGGTGTTATTTATTTTACAATAAAGAACTCACAACAAAACCTTTATAAAAGGTATAAACGTAACAATATTTTAAGATTCGGAAATGTTTCACAGATCTTAAGATGATGGAAATTAAATTCAAATAATATTTTCAATTTTATAATTTATAATTTGATATGCTTTTCTGATGAAACCTGTTCCAAGCTGTTCCAAATTGAGGATGATGGAATTTATTAAATGTCAAACAAAAGTCTTGGATTTAGCAACCAAGATTAATTAAAGCAAAATTTCATTATGCAGGGGGTTTGATAAGTTCGCTATGCAATTAAGAGTTTTGTGTAATTTATTTAGGAAGATCTATACTTTTCATATTGCTGACACTGCTGACTGACAACATACATGACTAACACTATCCTGACCCGCCAATTGAAAAAGGTTTTTGCATAGTTATGACAAAAAAAACAAAAATTTCACGATATATGTATACCAAGGTAATCAGAAAATGGCAGAAAGAGTGTCCATAGTCTTCTCTGCATTGAAAATTAATTTTAATTTGACATTGCCGTGTTGCGCAAATATATTTATATGTACTTAGGGTTGGCAGTTCCAGATTTTCAAAATAAAATTTCTCTTAATAGAAAAAAAAATAGTTAGAAAAGTAGAGGTGTTGCCAGACTTTTTTACACCAACATTTCAATGAAATGTTTATTCGCTAGTTACAAGTTTTTCTTGCTTTAACGGTTGCGATGAATTTCAAAAAATTTAGTAATAAAATGTTGTTTTGTGTTTTTGGTTGGGCTGTGCAAACTCTGACAAAAACATTTTCTTTGATTCTTCCCCAGGCTTGTACTTTATTTTGGTGGCGCTCATTTTAGTTCAAAGCTAACATGCGAATTAGTTGCATTTGCAAGTTATGTGGCTCCTTTTAATTTCAAATTTCGTTAATAGTTTTATTTAACTCATAATTTTTCTTTTAAAAAAATTTTGTGTCACAACATTTCTATAACAAAATTTCATCAGTTATAAAATTTTTCTGCAGAAAATTTTGATCAGCTATATTTTTTCTAAAATATCTTTAATCATAATTGTCGTCAGCTTTAATTCATTCTAAATTTTGTTTTAATGAGAAAGTAACTAACGAAACATAGACACGAATTTCAGTGCAAACATAAGGAATAGTACAAAAATAAACTAGTTATACTTAAAAATTTGAGTAACTTTTGTTAGGTTAAACAATGGAATTGCTTAATTGAAATAGTTCGTTTATGCATTAGCCAAATATTTTCCTTTCTTGTTTTAAATTAAAAAGATCAAGGCTGTCTGGCAACCTTAAATGCGTTCCACATCTATACATGTGTTTTCTTTCCCTTTGTGTCTAAAGGATTCTGAATATTCCACATGCTTAAACATGCCCCAACTAAGTACCGTCTTCATAAGAGCTCATTCGTTAACCATTTCCAAAAACGTGTTTAATCCTTTCCTAGTCCTCATGCTATTATACCATCTAGTAAATCTAAAAAATCCGGTTTCAAGAGAGGCCCGGCATTTAAAAATCAATATGCTTAACGCAAGTTAAACAGAGATAATTTAAAATTTTTGCTCCCTGCAAATCATGGCGTAATAAAAAGTAAATTACAATCATATTTCATCAATATGTAAATGCTAGTGTCATTTTAAAACCATGAAACAAGTCTTCCATTTATTCAGTTGGCATTAAGTTTTCATCAAAGGAGCAAAATTGTTGTCTCAAACTACGTACACAATTGTCATCGACTATGCATACCCAAAATTAAATGCTGTCATGGATACGCAATTGAAGTTTTACTGCAGCATCCAAACCGATTTTAATTTCCAATATTCGTTTGTTTTTTAATCCCTTTCATGCAGGTGGAGGCAACTGTTATTTGATTTCCTTTTTCCCTTTTTTTTCTATTAATTAACACATACACCAAGTATATTTTATATGAAGAAGAGCATATAGGATGCTTGAGTCGTTACAAAGGTCTAATGTTTACTATTGCTTCTATTCCTTTCTCTTTCGATGTTTGCAAAGGAATAGAAAAAACAAAAAAATAATAAAAGGACTATAGTCCTTGTTTTATACAAGCTGCTTTTATTTTTTTTTATTTTAGTTCTTGTTGGATTCATTTTGAACTTTGCTGCTTTTCAATGAAGGACTGCGAGTGAATGTGTGCAGCAACAACAATATTTTTTATACATTGTACACATGCATCCTAGTATTTTTGGTGGGAGTCCAAGGATTTTGCAAGGGTCAGTTTGAAGTTATACACACACACACACACACACACGCAAACAAACATACATATTATAGTTTACATGCTTGACTGCTTAGTCTGATTGTGTATGCGCGCGAACTGTGAGAATAAAAAGCCTACGAAACTGAAGGATCTCCTTGTGTGTGCAAATATTTTTCAACGTATCTCTCTCCCTCTTTCTGTTTATTACTCTCTCTCTTTCGTTCTTTCTTATGTCGTTATATGCATATTGTTTTGTTTGTTTCAAATTTTTCTGATGAGTTTACCTTTATTTGTGGGTATTGCTACTTCAAAATATGATTGTAGGTGCTGTTGGATTTTAGTGCGTCCAGTTTTTTTTTATGCAAACCTAGAATAAGAACCCAATCATATACATATAATGCCAAGAATTGAACGGAAACTTTGTTGTGCGCAAAAACATCATTTTGCATAGATATATGTGGGGGTATGTATATGTGTTTGTGTGTGCATATAAATGTGTATGTGCAATGTTTACTTGCATGATTGGTTTTTCTCTCTAGTTCGAGTTACAGGAAGTTATTGATTATAAATAAATTTTTAATTTCAATTTGAATTTTACTCAACTTTTATATCGTTTTTGTTTAAAGTAGGCTGCGTGGGTTTGGAATGGTTTTCAAATAGCAAACTTTCGAGTAGTAATTTTTTTTGTTTGCTTAAAAGTAAATTCTTAGTTTTGTTACATTATACTTGTGTATAATTTGCAAATGAACAAAATTAATTATAATTGGTCTGTGTATGTAGTACTGCCCAATTAGATGACTTTATGCGTGGAAATTAAATATAGGTTTACTTCCCATAACAGAATAATTTAAAAGTTTTTAATACTGTATAATAAATATATTTTTGAAACAGGGAATGTAAAAAGTTACTTCCATTATATTTAATGCACAAAAACTACAATTCTAAGAAAGCTAATGTTATATAATATCGATTTCAAAACGCTTATTTAAAGTTGTTAAGTATAATTCAATTTTTCTCATGTTTAGCTGAAATTTAGCCAATCTCTTATTCTTATAACTGCACAAAAATTTTAATTTTACCACAATTGAATAGCTCTCCCTTATAGGCGATTGAAAATACTACAAAGTTTCTATAAACTTTTAATCATATTGCGGAACTATCTTATATCTGTTCATAATACATGCGTTTTCTTTCCCTGTGTAAAAAAAAGATTCTGAATATTCCACATTTGCTTGAACATGACCCAAGTATGTCGTGTTTTCCTAAGATCTCATTCGTTAACCTTTTTCAAAAACCCGTTTAATTCTCTTCACACAGAAGGCAAAACTGGGAAATAGCTTGGAAGAGCGCCGGTTCCATATTCCGATATTGGTGACTTTGAGTCTAAAACGAATCTAGAATTGATGTACGACTACCAATTTTAAAAACCCGTTTAATTTTGTCCATACAGAAAGCCAAACTGGGTAATAGATTGAAAGAATTTCGGTTACATATTTCGATGTTAGTTGCTTAAAGTCTAGTAAGAATCTAGAATTTAAATACGACTATTCGCATGGTTATCTTTCATCAATCGAAGCAAGTCTTACAATCTGTATTGTTACCTTGGTAAAATACTGAGTTTAAGGGGCAGAGTGTGATTTGTTTTACATCCGCACCTGGCTATGTAGCCTTAATCAGATGGTGGACAAACCACTATAGTATAATTTGGAACGTCATACATGCGTCCTAGATAGCCGAAGGCATAATTCCAAGCAACAGAATGATTCCAGGACAGGGCTGCATACCATCACACCTTGCTAAAGAGTTGGAGACTTTCGAACTCCTGTCCAGAACACATGTCAAGCATGCTCACTGGACTGGATAACTCACTTTGCATGTCATTATCAGTGAAATGATCCTGGCCACCATCATTTTCATAAATCCCTTATGGGGCCGCAAAACCACAACCACCACGATACTCCCATATAGGGGCCAACCTTAATGATCAGTCAGAGAACTATTATAAGTCTAAAGAGACAAATAATGAACTCTGCGGCTCACTGATCCCCGTGGAAATAAAGTAGAGCTTCCAGTTGTCTCCCTGTCTGATTTCAGGGGACTGGGCTCCCTTTTTCCCCAGTTGCAACTGAGTCTAGATAGTGGAATTTTCTATAAAGACCATATTTATATGCCCCTGGGGGAAGTTTAAGGGGCAATTAATTTCAAGTTTTCTATATCCATTTACTCCTGACTAAGCCATAGAGTTCATTTTCTATCGAATATTTGACATTTTACATACCGCAGGAAGTATTCATTGACCCCAAATTTTCTTTTCGCTTAGTAAACTGAAACAAATGGTGAATGGGGAAAACTTAAGCATCATCTCCAGGCCGGTAGAGAAAGGATATTAAGTATTATTTTGTCTAATTTTTTTCAGTTTCTCAAAAAACAGTTTGCTTTCACAGCTCTACCCTCACGTTATAGTGCCTAAATTGTCGACAAAATAAAGGTGCCTGCTATTCAAATCCTTAGTCGTTACTCTGCGTATCTTGATTATAGTAGACTGATTCGTCACTTGACCCATGAACATAGCGAACGGTGCGCATTAATTGTTAGGTCTCCGTAGTTAAGAGAGCCTTACTCGGTAGCAAATGTCTTTTACATGTCAGGCTTTCAATCAATCATAAAAGAAGGAATTATGTGTCGGGGTTAAAAAAAAAAGATTAGAGAACAGATTAAAATGCTTGAAAAAAATATTTTGGAAAAGTAATGCTTAATCATCAGTGTAGCTCCATTAAGTTGGCCATATTGTGTGTATTTTTGCCAAATAAAATTATTTTATTTTTAATTACACTTTAATATTTCAAGTGCATGCAATATCAAGATTATAGCAAAGTAGAAAGCAGGAGCTGTCTTTTAAAAATTAATCTTTTATTAACAGTATATTTTTTATATAATTGGATTTATAGAAAATATACTGCACCGCAAAAATCCAAACTCAATTCACGTAATGATGTTGGCTATAAATTAAAATCTTTAAATGAAAAGTAAAACCTAAAAAACACTTTAAAAAATATGTACGTAGAAAAAGAATAACAAAAATGAATGCACAGAATAAAATATTTGTAGAATATCATAAATATTCGTTACTCAAAATTAGATTTCATAAAGTGCATAAGAATTTTATTTGTTGGTAAAAACTATATATACAAGCAGCATGAATGATATTGGTACAAAGAAGAAGAAAACGCTAACAAGCTTAAAGCCTCATTTATGTTGTTATGACCAGCAAACATAAATTCATACAAACATCTGTGATGTACGTGTATTCATACATACAACCCATTAGCCACCTTCTATAGTAATGAAAAAACAAGAACTTAAACTATTGTACATCACACTCTAAATAAAAGAGTAAAGTAAAGATATTCACAAATAATAACAACATCAGCAGCAACTATACAAAATTTGAAAATAATGATAACGAAAAATACAAAAATAGAGTAAAAGTAAAAAATAGAAATGAACATTTTAAGTATAAAAAAATTATATAAAATGAAGTTTGCCCAAAAATTTATACATAGTTACGAGTGGGCTTATAAAAACTTTAGTATTTAAAAATACACATAATGCAGCAGGATACTCAAGTAGCCAAGAGAAAAATATTTGTTGTATGTATACGCATACATTCGAAGCACGTTCATTTATATATTTACACTCATCTATAATCCTATACGCAAGCTTACTTAATAACAACAACAGCAACAACAACAACAACAGTAATAAAAAAGAACAAAACAAAACTCCTGCTGTAAAGTCTAAGGACATGCAACATTTATACGCACACAAAAATATAAATTTTACTTCCATATACACTCACACACAACGGCATAAATTTGAAACAGGAAAATTTGTGGAGAAATAACCAAAGCACAGATCGAGATGAAAAATTGCCTGGTGCTTGTGAATGATGATACATTTTTCTCTTTTTTTTATAGTTTTTGAAAATTCTATTTAGACTATTTTCTTCTGAAATCATTAAGGCAGTAATTATTTTTGTAGGCTTTTAAAGCTTTTTATATCAACAAAATTTTTAAGTTTTTTTTTTTTTGTTTAATAAATTGTTAATTATTTTTTAAAAAAGTTAAAAAGACAGCGCTTAGATCCAAGGCAACTCAGACATAAATTATTTATTATATCTGCTGCTATTTTTAAATATTAAAAAACCAAATTAATGCACAATATTTTTAACTTACACTTATTCGCTCCTCTAGATGCTATTAATGATCCTTAAGTTAAGTCACATGCTCCATGTGCTTTTAAGTTAATAGTTGAAAAATAATTTATGTCGATTACATGATAAATGCTGAACTTATTGAATATCTTTACACCCTGTTATAAAGTTAAGCGTACATAAGTCTTATATACTAAATTTTCCAATTTTATTCTAGATTTATGAAATTCTTGAAATGACTTTGAAAACAACGTCGCTTCAACTTTTTTTTTTAAAGTACACGAGTTCAAGTTCCATTTCAATTTTTAAATAAGTCTTTTGCAAAAAGTAAGAAGAAGAATTTACTTAAATTTAAAAGTAGATTTTTCTACTAGATTTCTAGATTAGTATCACAGGTAGTCTACAGTAAAAAATATTTCGAGATGCAGAAGAAGAAGGAAAAACAGATAAATACAGAATCCCTAAGTATAAAAGTGAGAACCTAAAGTAAAAATATAATGAACGATCTTCTACATCACCTACCGCATTACTATTAATGACTAGAAAACGTTGGCTAGGTTTCAGTGCCTAGCCAACGTTTTCCCAGGTTGCTGACTTTAACTATTAATATGCAAAAATGTCTACTTTTAATCCGAAAGTTCATTGATTACTAAACCAGTCAACATGCACCAACTCCAACAGCTAGCCTGTGACAGAAGACAAGGAGTGGCCTGGTCAGACGAAAAAGTTTGTTAATGGAGAATTGGACGAAGATTGTTGTCAAATGCTAGAAAACCTGCATTATCATTGGGAGTCACACAACAAGCCATTTCCCTATACATAAAAGCATTGGAATTCATTTAAAAGCAAATAAATTGGGTCCCATTTGAATTGAAACCGACACACGTTAAACAGCAATCTAGCAGGTCGGCAATGATTCTGGAATGCTACAAAAGAAGTTATTTTTGCATCATATTGCTAATGAAGACGTAATGTATTTAACGTTACGATAACACAAATCTCATAAAATCATGTATAAAACAAAGTAACGCCGATACGCTAAGGTAATGAATGCTTTGTGGGATCAGAATAATATGTTGTGTTATGAGCTGTTGAAATCGAATCAGACGACCACATGAGACCTGTAACGAAGGCAGCAGTGATGTAGCCCATCTGGCCGTGGGCCTTAATCAGATGGTGGATCGTTACCACTGTGGATGGTATGTAGCGCCATCTTTGCCCTAGAAGGCCTTCGGATGCGTATATCCTCCGGTCACTCTTAGTTGCAACTTCAAAAGCCCGAAGCAGGCCGAAGCCTTCACTCCTTGCTGAAGAGTTGGAGACTCTCCAACTCCTGGTCCAGAACGCATGAAGCTTAATATAATTAAGAACATGACGGCATTCATACTCACTGGACCTGGACTATTCATTGTGTTCAATATGAATGATTCGACCCACAAACTCAAACGAGGGCGTCGAAACATACAGTCACCACGATAATCAGTCAGAGAACAGCTAAATGACTAAAGACACAAGTAGCGGAACTCTGGAGCTTTACTGATTCCCGTAGAAATATAGTGGATTGTCAAGTTGGCTCCTGCTAGCCTTGAAGGGGACTGGGCTCCCTTTTACCCCGCAAGACACAAGTCCAGATGGTTGTGTGATCCATAAAGACTTATAATGTGCCCCCGGGGGGAAACGAAGACAGCAATCAACAAAAACCGACCAGAATGTTCGACCCGATACGAGGCCGTAACTTCGGCAACATGATACAAGACCCGCCTTATAGTAAAGACCTTGCTCCTTCTGACGCTCTTGCTGGAATACTCTTGACGATGGACAATATTTTGAATTGTGTATCTTTATTTTTTTATCTAATAAATGAATTTTTCAAGCAAAAAAAATCGATGTTATTAACCTATAGAGTATAAGAAAATGAGTTTTGTACGCTAAAAAATATATAGGGCTGCCAGATTAAAAATTAGAAAACAAAATTCAAATATATTTCTCGAGAAAGCTAACAGTTCTGATGATTCATATTAGACACTTACAAAGCAAGCATTATGACTCGGACTTAACTTAATTGAGCTGTAAAGACAAGAAAAAAAACGGAATTATTCTTTAACCTACAACCTTGGTGAGATTGGTGCTTAGATATTCCTTGACTTCAATATGGATTTAGAAACTCTCTCATGGTTATGTAAATAATCTGACGAGTGGTGTGGTCTTGTCAAGAAGGAGTTGCTGATGCATCATTTGTAAGCTTGCGCACAGCAAATTGTCACCTAAAGCAACTAACAACCAACCATGTTTTATTTTCAGCTAGCCTGCACTTATTCCGTTTAGGAATATTTGCCAATATTGATACCCATTGGTAACTCCTCAAATTGTTCAACACCTAGAGTGGAGCCCCATGATCTTATAAGGGGATATATAAAAAGTAAAGTATTGTGAAGCCTCGTAGGCTTCACAATATCAATTCAATCCAGCGAAAAGACTATGAAGTCCAAGATACATAGTATTTCAATTCTTGTAAAGGCCCATAGATTAAAGTGTTGCTCGCTATTATGCGACCATGCGAAAAATTCGGTTAAAATGAGTAATTCTTTAATTCATATTCAAACTCAAGAAAATAATCAACTAAACTATTAAACTATTCTCCACTATGAGATTACAGCGCAGTTTTTATTTTTTAAGAAAGAAGAAGCTCCACGAAAAGCGTATTACCTTAACAAATTTATATTTAGAAGTTCTTGAGAAACCTTTAAGTTGAAGCATAAATTCGTGTTATGCTAAATTATTAAAACTAGTCAGATTTTCTAAAGTGAAAACAACCCATAACATATATAAAAGATATAAAAGATTCTTAAGTTATCATTTGGTTATTCTTCAACCTATCGATAAATCGATTTGAGATTTATTCTTATCTTGAGTTTCACTCTTTCTCTCTCACATTGTTTAAGTTACTATAATTTTAGTAAATTCGTATAGGTATTTACTTTATAAAAACCATTATATATAGGATATCTAACCTCAATATTTTATACATTTATTCCTGTAACTGTACTTATAGAATTTAAATTTTCAATTTCGTTGCCTGCTGCTTAAAATTTTATAAAAAAACAAAAAAAAAATCCTTTTAATATCCTTCATCAATATAATATAGTTTTATTATTTAAGAATATTAATGTTGTTGTTGCTGCTGTTGTTGTTTAATATACCTTCTTCTACATGCATTAGTGTATGTTAATGGTCACACGCAATCTCTTACCAAATACTAAACACATACATGAATGAACAGACACATTTACATACATACATACATACATACATGTATACAAAAACATGTGTGCATAAAAACTATTTTTATACGTTTAAAGTGTGTAGCAAGCTCAACCTCACTTTAGCCACACCACTTTGCTCAACATCATCACTTTTTCCATCATGTTAATATCTTCTATTTTAAAAAAATATCACATGGCCGCCTTATGTTGCTTGTAAATGCATTCCTTCCCTGTGTCCATTTGCCTTCCTGTCTTTTCTCCTTCCTACGGCTTGTGTCTAGCGGCCTGCCAGTTCATCTCAGGCCTTAAAAATCCTCTTGCCCCAATATTTTTGAACTGCATTTTTTGTTATTGTTTTGTCCTTTTTAGGTTTTATGTTGTTTGTTCCTAAGAGACGGATATACATAAATGTATGTATTTGTACGACCATCAATAATCCAGATTTCGTTTTTTTTCTTTTTTGTATTTCGTTAGCCCAAAAAAATCAGCTTACAAAGGTCGACTGCGTTTTTGACAAAAAACGAAGAAAACATGAGAATGAAATAAAATTTGAAAAAAGAAAAACATTTAAAAAAAAGCAAAAACTAAAAAAAAAATAATAAAAACACAGCCTGAACAGTATTTTGCTGCGTTGTAGTCCATTATGGACAATTTTTCTTCCACCTTGCTCTTCCCCGGTAATTTGTGTTGTTTTCTTTTCTACGTATGTATGACACCAACGCATTTGTAAAACGACTCAAAAATTTGCAACAACCGCTTTCCAATGCCTTTGGCGGCTTGTTAAGAAATCTATCAAAAATTTAACTCAAAATAGCCAATCGGAAAATAAGCTTGCAAAAAAGCTGCGTGGGTGTTCTGTACAGCTGTAGGCGTGGTCTCAGCCTTTTAGTTTTTTTCAATACTTTTGCATTACAAATGCGTATGTTTATTTTATCAGTAAAATTTACACACACGCTGTTTTGTTGTGGCAAAACAAAAAACGCAAAAAACATCACAAAAATGCCCCTTTTTCACCTTAAACACAAACTGGGAAATAGTTTGAATGACTGACTGACTGAGCCCCTAAAACTAAAAACTCAAATAGTGTTGTGGACACTAGAGCAGAACTGTAAAGCTTAAAATAAAATCTCTATATTAAGAATGCAGTTTGTTACACCACTCAATATTTGTATACGACTATTTCTCTTTTAACTTTGAGAAACTGTATAATGAGCTAAAGTAAAATAATATGCTTTGAAGAGGTTTATTTTTCTGTCAAGCTCTCTTAAGCTCTTTAACAAAAAATACTCTTTAAATTTATATTCGCTTGCTCTATAATTTCTCTCTGGCTCTTAAAAATTTTTATTCTTGGTATATGTGCAGTGCCTCTGCATTTGCTGTTGTTCTCATATTTTCTTTGTTTTTCATTAAAAAAAAATTGCTTTTATGTTATGGCCGCTCTTAGTAGCTGCATACGCATTTATTGAGAGTTTTCTGTGTTGCTCATTGTTTTTATATTGCATTTAGTTTTGCCGGTGAATTTTTGTTTTGTTTCTATTTCTTTACAAAATTTTCTTTTTATTTTCTGTTTTTCCTTTTCTTTTTCATTTTGTGGATTTCCTTAGTTTGCGATAAAGAAAATTTTACCGTCGGAAATTGAAAATGCAATCCATTAAAGCTAAAGCGTGCATTACCGACGGAAAGGAAATTAATTAATTTTGAAAAGGCCTTGAATATAATTTTTAAATGTTACCTTCGGAATAAATATTTACAATTGAAAAATAGAATTTATATTAAAATTAATTTTTTAATTAAAATTTCTCATTTTGCATTTGGTTGTACTAAAAAGGGTGTGCATACAAGTTGTATGCAGAGACACAAGTAATATACCCGCCAATAAAACTCTTTATGATTGTTATAATTATAATTTTTTTATAGTTATAATTTTCTTTAATAAAATATTTCAAACTTTAAAAATTTTTTAGTGTCTGCAATTTCTAGAATAATCTTTATTTTTCACAATTTTTTATTAAATCAATTTTATTATTTATTACAGAAATTTTCTCAGTGACATATACCTATCGCAAAGTAACTTTTCTACTACTGTCATGAGAGTGTAGATAAAAAATAAAGTATAAAATATAAAGTTATACTACAGCAATATTTATAAATTAATATATTTGAGTTATCCTTTTAAGAAATTTTATTAATAAAAAATAAATGACATTTCTGAAGCTTAATAAACAAGCTTGCATAAGGTTGTATAAAGTAACTCCCAAAAGTTAAATTTTAGTCTAAAAACATTATTATTATTTATAAGATATATGCCTGTCATTAATGTTAATAATATTTTCGGGCATGTGACCAACGTACTTATCCTTGACAAAATGTTTTTTTAATACCTAATTTTGAATCATTTGTTCGATCATTACTGACCGTGTGTTGTAAATTCCTTGCACTCCAAATGCGGCCATTTTGTTAAATTACAAAAATGAGTCTTACCTCTACATCCATAAGTTACATTAATTGTTGTCTAATTTTCAAATAGTTTGAAAGCGTTGTTCGTTCACTAATCTATTCGAGATAAATTGCCAATATTTAAATCTCCAAACATGACCTTAGTATAACACTTGATATAACAGTTGTTTCTCTCGTAAGTTTTACACGATATCTGATAGCAAAACAATATTTTAAAGTTATCTGCTTTCATAAACGTTTGCATATCTATCCTATCGATAAGAAATTCTTAAATGTCGCGGTATAACAATTGTTAAGCAAGGATAAGTTAAGTTATTTTTAACCTATTTTGAGCTGCTTTAGCGCAGAAGTCTTTAGTTTTCGTCCTTTTTCTCAATGATGTTTCGCAATTTTTAGATAAAAAACAACATTTACTTTTAGTGAAACTTATTTAGGGCCGTGAAGTTAATATAGATGATTTACTAGAATTTCTAAATTTTATAATAAAGTAATCGATAAAAGAACGGAACTTATATTTCTCCTTCAATGCAAAAGCGTTATTTTATGCAATTATACCTTTATTAATTTCCTAACTAAGTTATAAGAACTTAAAAAAATTCCTAATTATTTATAAGAAGACAACTAAAACTTAAGCCTATCTAAAAATAATAACAGTTTTGTTAAATATTTTGTTACAATTCAAATTTGTATTTATTTGGCAATAGATTAAACCAATTGGAGATGAGTTTCACAAGGCCGAACATGAATGATACGCTCAATTACGATCTCGCGACAATTTTGGAATGGGGACGTGTAAATTTAGTCGACGCAATTTTGTATGCTTACATATAGATCTGTGTTCGGAATTGGAGCTGCATCTGTTACTATGGGTGGTATAGGTATTACGCAAGCGGACGCTCTTGATGTTCTTGGCATGAAAATTGAGTGTGATGTTTGAAGGACGAAACACATTTTTCAATCTTCTAAAGAAACTTTCCAGTGTCTCGGTTTTCTAAAATGGTGTAAGAGACACTTTACTCCATCCGATTTTATTACTATTTATACAACTTATATCCGCCCAAAAATGGAGTACAACTCTCATGTAGGGCCTGGCGTCCCAAAGTCTATTTTGGTATTGCCCGACCGTGTACAGGAGAGGGCCACGAAGCCTATTAGTGATAGTATATATTTAACTCTGTTGATTCTTTAAAGCATCGACGCAATATGAAATCTGTTTCACTGTTTTATCGTTACTAAAATGGTAAGTGCTGTAATGAAATTAGGGAAGTTTTTCCCGTTACTCGTACTTTTTCGTGTTTATCTCAGTTTTCGTTGTAAGCGCATCCACTTGTGGTTGATTATCCAGTGAATCACACAAAAGGGGATTACAGGGGAAATTTGGTTTTCAACAGAACAGTCCGTATGTCCAGAGGTTTTTCCTCTCACTTTCAATGTAGGAAAGTTCAAATTGAATGTCCACAAACACTACTCCTGCTTCCCTCCTCCCCATGACCTCATGTGTAGGGGTCATCTCCTGAGTATTGTTCCGAGCAAGAAACAAAAATATATAATTAAAGAAAACTTATATTTCACGCCTCAAACTATGCTTAATGATTTGCAGCTTTCAAAAAGGACATTAAGATCAAGTGACCTAACACGTACTTAATAATTAAATGCTATCTTAACATAATTACAAACTTCTGTTACTGCTTTCCATATTTATAGCTTTTATCGCTAGCGTTTCAGTTAAACGATATTTGGTCTAAGAAGACGCTTGTACAAACGAACGAGAGAAGACTCTAACGTTGCATTACATTTTAACACTCACGGACACGCATCAAGGAAAATAGATAAATGTATAACATTATTACGTTTGGGTATGATTTTACGTCAACCCGCGTCAAATTTGATTTGTGAACAAACCGGTTTCGGCTATTTGCCATCTTCAGTGTTCTCGCTATGCATTACTACACTCTAACAAACAGGACGATGACCAAACATTCTTAAAAGCATGGAAATCTAAAAAAGAAGATCTTTTAACAGTGACATTATAAACGAACAGGTAAACACGACCTCAGACACAATTTTCACACCACTGAAACTATAACAAACAAAAAACCCCATCAGACGGACACAGTTTTAGGTAACTAATAATAAAAGAGAAAGACATTAAATTAATTATCTAATTATCTCGACGATAATGATATTTAATTTCCAAGGCAATATGGTTTTAGAAAAGTAATAGGAACCAAAGAGACTGTAGTTAATGTTATTGGTTATATTTGTGGAGAGCTTGATGCTGGGTACCGTTTAAAAAGCTTACAATTTTAGGTGTAACAACCAAAACCCTGGAAATATTTTGTCAATAATTAATAAGTCGCATGGAATTTGTTCTAACTTGTCATGTGTGCAGCTCTATAGGAAAGTGTCCTTAGACCATTATTATTGAAAATTTTTATTAGCGATATAAAAAACAAATTATAATCAAAGGATGTATATGCATGCTGATAACGTCTGTATTTTTTACCGATATAAATACCAACATTTTTTAAAAACGCTAATCGTTGTAGTCGATTTGTTTTGAATTGAAATAAAACTAAAATTGTTATGCCAAGGATCAAGGAATAATGGAAATGGTGGTTCATATTGAAGGAAATCCAATAATTAAATCTAAGATGGTGAACTATTAAGGTATCCCATGTACCAGACAGGCTCTAACTTTGAATACTCTAAGATGTTGTTTATATTTAACAAATACAGCGCTTTGCTTATGTTGGGCCAAAATCACAGTAATCAATTGCTAATCAATATTCGTAATATTCAAAATTTTTCCAAATTCTAAAAATTCAGTAAAGATTTTTTACTTTGTAAAATATTATTTTATTATATTTTTTCCTTTGAATTATAATTTATTGTAAATAACGTAAATGTTAAAATTAGAAAATATAACTAATATTCTATATGTATGTAATATAAACAAAGTTCCCTTTTAGTCTCTACTAAGCCTATGCGGCTCTGAGACGTTACAATTATTATTGTATATATACTAATTGAATATAAAATAATCTAAAATAAATTAAATCATTCAGGTCTTCATATAGTTGTGATGTAAAGTCATCAAACTTTTGCAAATGTCAGAATATTATAATATAATAATTAAGTTAAATTATTATTTTTATTTATTTATTTTGTTCGACCTTTTAGGAATGTCTCTTTCACTTTTCTTTTTTTTCCGGGCTCTAGGTCAATAATATTTATTTAAATGAAACTCTTTTCCATTTCATTAAATATATTAAATTTTTATTTAAAGAAAATTATTTGTTCTTGGAACCATTATTTAGAGCGAGTGGTGTGTATGTTCCAATAAAGTTTTTTATATAGAAAGAACAATTAATAAAAAATTAATAAATAATTTTAATGAAAAATGTAAAACATTATTGTAATAGTGCCAATTCCTAAATATTACTCGGAATTTAGACCTATTGCCATATATGCTTTTTATCTAAGGCTTTTGAAAAAAATTCTTCATAATGAAGTATCACGTTATATTGAAAATAACACTTTGTTGTTTGTCAGGCTTTTGTCAAAATCACGGCGGTGTTTCTGCTTTATTGGATGTAACTGAGAACATAATACGTAAACTTGGTGAAGGAATAATAAATTTCCTGGTACTTCCTAATCACTTTAAGGCCTTTAACACGGTTGATCATAACACTCTTTGTATGATACTTCAATACTTTTTTAACTTCTCTTTAGCTTCCGCGCGACTCCTATCTTAAACCTCTTTAGTCGGTGGCGTGCCTCAAGCATCAATCCTTGCACAACTTATTTTATCTTTTGCACTACATAGTCCATACGTACGCAGACGATGTGCAGCTGTATTTAAGCAGTCCAGTTTCAAGATTTATTGAGGATCTGAATAAAATTTATTGCTGGGCAACTCCAAATGTAATTTGTTTAAACCCTCATAAGTCACAGTGTATTATAAGTCGTAAGAAAACTCCTAATAATGTTACTGATGTTGATGTTTTAATAAATGAAGAAAAACTCACTATTGTAAATGCTGCCAAAGACCTGGGAATAACAGTCAATAACAGTCTTACTGTATTAACTCACTTGTATGTGAGACCTACATAAAGGTGAGGTGTCTTTGGTCATCACATCACTCTAGACCTTTTAATATAAAACAACTTTTTGCTAAATCTTATAAACGTTTTACAGAATGTTACTACACTTGTAAAAGAATGCTAAACGTCTTATATCGGGTTTGTCAAGAAGAAGTTTATTTTCCAATTGTGGCAACAAGAAGGCAGTTTTGACATTTAGGTTTTTCACGTATACATAGTAGATGTTTTAACAACTGTTACAATCAATTCAATTTCGATCGAAAATAGCAGTAAAATAATTAAAATTCACTATGAAAATTACGCTTTTGTTAAAGTTACGTTTCGTAAAATTCGTGATATTTTCGCACAAAATCCTCCTTTTGAGACCGCTGTTAATAATTTTGTGGTTAAATTTTTTGTCGGTAGGCTCGATACAACATGTGCTAACATCAACGCATGTTCGACCGGGTCGTTTAACCGAAAACATCGCAGCCTTGAGTCACAGTTTTGAAGCAGATGCAAATTTGTTAATTCCTCGACGTTCTCAACAATCGGGCTTAACCAAAATCACCACTTGGCGAATTTTGCGCAAGGATTTGACTTTTAAGCCTTACAATGTTTTAACTGCTGCAGGAATTGACGCCGAATCGAGAATACATGGCCGTAAATTCGCCCAATTCATTCAGGAACAGTCTGCTGGTTTTTCTGCAAAAATGAAAAGCCTATTTTCCCTTGTCAGGATAGTCAACAAAAAAAATTGTGCATTTGGGCTTCTAAAAATCCTAGAGCGATTATTGAAAAGAGTTTGCATGCTCAACGTATCCTTATATGGTGCGCTTTGTCATTTGAAGGTGTGATGGGTCCTTTTTTTAAAGATGAGTCTGGAAATGTGGTAACGGTCAATGGATCACGCTTTCGTGAGGTGCAAACAACTCAATTTTGGCCAATTAGGGATGACATGGATATCACTGACATGTGGTTTCAACAGGACCGTGCCACATGTCACACAGCCAATGAAACCATCAATTTATTGCAAATCAAATTCCCAATCGCATAATTTCATGATAATCAGCAGGTAAGTGGCCAGCCAGATCATTGAATTATTTTCTGAAGGGCTATGTTAAGCAATAGGTTCGCTATTTTGCCAAAAAATGATTAAAAACTTTGATGAAAGAATCAACGTCTGTTGGACATTTGTCAGTTATAATTTTTCATTCATCATTGCCGAACTTTTCGCTTGAATCATTTTAATCTACATTTTTTGTTTAATTTTGTTTTAGAAAACAAACTTCCTGTTGAAAAACCCTTGATTAAAAATGTTTACGGATTAAGATATGATAATGTTTCCCAATGTTTCCCAATTTTTCCCAATTTTCTACGAAGCTATCTGAATTATACATTTAACAACTTTTTTAATATCGGTGTCCTTTCATTTTTTCATTTTTTCAGAAATGCCACAATATCTTATTGATAAAACCAAATTTGCCAGATCGGTTAAGAAAAAAAGATTTTAATTCCCCTACAACGTTCTCAATGTTCTTCCTCAAGCACAATAACTTAATAGCAATGCAAAAAGTTTTGAACAGTTTTGATTTAATTTTTATTCTGAATAATAATAATAATAAATCAGAAATATTCGTATCATTATGTTATTAATTTATAGTTAATTTTGTCTGAATATGGTATAGCCTGTATATTGCCGTTAATTTAATTTCTGGTATTCTAAATATAACATTATTTCATGTTTTGCAGTTTTTTAGCATAAATAAATTTAAAAAAAAATAAAATTTTTGTAACTTCTTGATAAAAGTCATTGGATTTAAAGACAAAAAATATGGATCAAACGATCCTTCTTGTGGGGCTATGTTTACAAGAATATTTTTCCTAATAAATATTTTAGCTGTCGAGCTTAAGAACTGGCAGATAAAAGAATCGATTATTTAAATGATATCCTATTGTGGATAAAATCTGTAACGTATTTAAACTAGTATAGAATAAAAATCCCGCAAAAAATTCCAATAACATTTAAAAGTTCTTGCTACACATCTCGTATTTCTAATAAGATCCTTAGTGCCATTTCCAAAACAAAAATATATATTTTGGAAATAAAGTCCAATTACAACTAGCAGTAGAAAAATTTTAATTATAGAGTCTTCTGAACAAAATTCAAGCAACAGTAACTGATGTTCTCTAAAAGTAATCTGAATACGCTTTACCTGCCGTATATTTACTGACGGCACAACACCGGTGTATACTTTGAGAAGAAGTTAAGGATTCCTTTGTTGTTAGAAAATTAAACCTTTTAAAGGAATCAAGTGCACGATAACTACTTTTAAATTATTGCAAATAAAAAAATAATTTCTTTTATGTCAAAGAAAAGCTGTCATTGGAAAATATACGAATAAAAATGTAACCATTTAACGCAACACGACATAATATAACATAATATAAAAATATATATACATTCTTTTCTTATTTTTAACGAAATTGAACATGCCACAAAATCTATTGTCTTCACTTACAAAAGACATTAATATTTTATATGGAGTTATTACGGTTGTTATACGAATATTGAATTAGTATGAAAAAAGGATTTCCATACCATATTTATATATTCCATTATAATTTAAAAATTAAAGTTTAAACTCCGTTTGATAAGTCTACAAGAAATAAGCAGCCATTTATACTTTACGTCCCAACTAACAAACTTGTACAAATTCAAATTAAAGGACTTAAGGAAAAAGCCAAGTGGCTGCCAAAATAACAAAAAACTACAATTATACAATTATATACTTAAATTGACAATAATATTAAAGTTTGTATTGTGGCTTCTTTACCAACAATAGCTCCTCCATCCATTATGGCGTATAAAACACCAAATCAACCATCGCCATTATTTTGTTGAAAATTTTTCTGTCTCAATGTTGGTGGGTTCATTTATATTTTTTCGTTTTCTGCTTTTTATTGTTTTTATTTTCGAAACACATGCCAATTTTCTAAAACTAAATAATTCAAAACTATTGTAAATAATCTGCATGTATTTAAGCCAACAAAGAATGCAATGAAAAACTAGCAAAAAAAAAAAAAGAATACGATATGGTAATTCTATTTTATACTCTTAAGTGACTTCCTTTACAGTCACATTATATTGGGTACAACCCAAAATAATTGCAATTGTTTTTTATTTTATTTTATTTTTTTTTATTTCATTTTATTATCCTGTCATTGAGAAAAAAGACGTTTAAGTCAAACAAGCCGTTTGTTACATTTTATATTTAATAAAATTGATATTTCGATAAAATGTAAATTTTAAGGAATTGTTAAAAAGAATGTTTTAAAAATGAGAGAGAAATTTTATTTTCCTCCATCCAGTGTAGCCAATACCTTTTTATATATTATTATTATTATTTAATGAAAATATAAATTAAAAAAATAATAGATTTTGCCTCAATACCAAGTATGGCAGTTTGAAACTATTTGACAACTGATATTTCTTTTCATTTGTTATAAAGGGTGTTTTTTTAAGCCCGATAGAACTTGAAATTGTAAAAAATAACACAAAAAATTAAATTGTAATCAAAATTTCTTTTTTATTCGAAGGATCAATACGTGACATTAACATTTGAAAATGATTTCGGGCATATGGGCACCGCGGCTGTTCTTGACGAAGCGCATTCTGGACGTCCAATTTTGGGCCACTTTTTCGAGCACTGCTGGGCGTATGTCACGAATAACACGAACAATGCTGTCCTCCAAGGCGTCAATTGTTGCTGGTTTATCAGCATAAACCAGTGACTTCAAGTAGCCCCACAGGAAATCGTCGAGTGGTGTCAAATCGCACGACCTTGGAGGCCAATTGACAGGTCTATTTCTCGAAATCAACTTATCGCCAAATTTTGATTTCAATAAGTCGATCGTTGCGTTCGCTGTATGGCACGTAGCGCCATCCTGTTGAAACCACATCTCGTCCGGATCAATGTCATCCATATTTTCAAACAAAAAATCATTGATCATGGTGCGGTAACGATCTCCATTGACCGTAACGCGAGCTCCGGCCTCATTTTTGAAGAAATAAGGTCCGATGATGCCACCAGCGTGAAAACCGCACCAAACGTTGCATTTTTCTGGATGTAATGGAGTCTGTAGGGTCTGTTGTGGATTGGTCTCACTCCATATGCGGCAACTTTGCTTATTAACAAACCCGTTAAGCCAAAAATGCGCCTCATCGCTGAACACAATCTTGCGATAAAACAACGGGTCAGTTGCCAACTGCTCTAGAGCCCAATCGGCGAAAGAACGACGCATATAATGGTCTCGTGGCTTCAATTCCTGCACCAGCTGGATCTTATACAGGTGTAGGCCGAGATCTTTGCGCAAAATTTTCCACGTAGTAGACGGACAGAGCCCCAATTCCTGCGACCGACGACGAATTGATAAATTTGGATCTTCTTCCACACTTTCGTTTACAGCGGCGATATTCTCTTCAGTACGCACATTCCTTCGACGTGTTGGTGTTATTGCATCCTCTAGAGAGTATGTGGTACGAAATCTATCGACAGTTCGACGAATGGCTGGTTCAGATGCACGATTATGTACGCCATAAAAATGACGAAGTCATCTATAAGTTGCGCGAATCGACGACTGATTTTCAAAGTAAATTTGGATAATTTCGTAGCGTTGTTCAAGCGAGAGTCTATTCATGATGATTTGTCAGAGTATACTGAAACAAATAAAAAAAATGTTTCATCAAAATTTCATTTTTTGTGTTACTTTTTACAATTTAAAGTTCTATCTAGCTTCAAAAACACCTTTGATTAACAAATTTAACTAATATTATGACAACAAAAATCATTGGCTATCTTATGATGTAAAAAGCATTTCGACACTGTTAAAAAAAAATATTCAATATTTCTGTATTATTTAGGTTCTGCTTAATGAATTCTTCGTTTTGTAAGTTTTAGACGACATGTTGTAACAATTAGGTGTCTAGACTGCTGTGTTATTCTTTGGTTTGCCGAAATGTTTTTCTAAAAGTAGTTAAAATTAAAACCAACCAGCGTTAAGCATTTAAGCATATATATTAACAATTTTTGCTTATATGGTGCTCTTACCGTAAGCACAGACCTTTGCTTATTTTTTAGACAAATCTAGTGTACTAAACCGCATTGGAAGGTTAAAGACAATTATTTATTTATTATTAAATATATCTTAATGAATCCAAACGTTATAAAATTCTGAAAATCTTTATTTGCATAAAACACTTTTGAAGTGCAATTTTTATTCGTTGATGTTAACATCATAACTAAATAAAAATTATAACTTCCGTCATATTAGCATTTATCCTTGCTTTTATTACATTTATTTGTTTTCTACATAAAATATAATTGTTGGAAATGTATGAAAACTATTTATTTTGAAAATTAGCACAATAGATATAAAATAGAAAATAACTGTCAATTTGTAAATAATATTATCCGTTATTCATGCATGCAAAGGAAAAAAATAATTGTTATGTTACCAATAGCATTGAATGTAAATACATGTTCATTTACAATTTACATCAATTTAATGACTATGTAAACAAACAATTAATTTAATTTTATTTAATTTAATTATAATTTTACAAACTGTTCTCCTTTAAGAAATTAAACTTTTTTTATTAGAGCGATATAGCGCTGTTTGCTTCACGGTGGCAGACATAATGTCCGTTTAATCCATAAATGGAATAAATTTGATTTATGTTTATTTTAACTTTTCCTGTTCTTAATAGAATTTATTTATTTTATTTTAATATAATTTATTTAAAAAAAAATATTTTTCAAGTATTTTTTAGTAATTAATTTTAAGCACTAGGTCTTATTTAATAAAAAATTTTTTAAAAAACTTTATTTTTTATTATATTTTCGATATTTCGCCACACCACACAAATAATAATTATTATTATTTTTATTATTTTTGTTTTTCCAACGGTGTGGCGAAATATCGAAAATATAATAAAAAATAAAGTTTTTTAAAAAAATTTTTATTAAATAAGACCTAGTGCTTAAAATTAATTACTAAAAAATATTAAAAGAGGTCAAAAACTTATAACTATTATTTTTCAAGTATAATAAATTTGTTTTACATTAGAAATTTTCAGTTGTTAAAATTTTTCCTTCCTCCTTCATTCGCACTCTATGTATCATCAATACTAAATCGGCATCAGTTGCAAATATGAATACATTATGTCTACTTTAAGTGAAAGCTAATTTTAAAATAATTTTATACCTTCTGTGTCCTTTTACAAATTTATCCTTAATAATCATAATACTAATAGTCCAATTTCTAAGCTAATTTTGGGATTTGAGAAAACTAAATTAAAAAAATGAGTTTTAGTGAAATTTATTGAGACAATTGCTGACTATTTTGGACAAATAACGAAAAGCACATGTACTGCATTTTATACAGACGGTAGTCTGGAGGATTCTTCATTTACTCAATTTTTTGATTAATTTTGGGATTTAGGACGGTTTTGCACATTTTTATGATAAATTAGGTTATGATTCTAAATTTCTGCTGCCGAAATGCGTATGATACCATGAAGATACAACGAACTTTAACTTGTTTCATATTTATATATGTCGCAAAATACATAGACAAGATAAATACCTTACATATTCGCAGTAAGCATATAAATCGATATATATTTAGCATTTTAAAACATTACCGTTTTCATAATATGACTGTATTATCGCCTAAAGTTCAATGGAATAAATCGAGTGCCAGGCATACTACTGCCGTTCAAAAAACAAAAGAGTAAATATGGATTAGACCTTATATTGAGAAATGGAATGGTCTCTTAGACCAAATTAACAAGATTTTGGTTATATAAAAATATCAGTTATTTCATTTATTAAAAATCTAATATTCAATAAGCCGATAAACATATATTTATATTTTTACTCCTCTGACAAAATCGTTGAGCAAGTATTCGGTATATTCGGTAAGAAAATTTATTTCAAAAAATTAATAATACCAGATTTTAAAGTTTTCAAATTAATACAAGATTATTTACTTTAATTACACACACAAAGTAAGATTTGTGCGGTAGCACTACAGAACAATTTACTAATAATGAAAGTCTTTATTTTACAAGATTTATGTTTTAAATAACTAACTAACCACTCAGATGCTGTCTTTTATATTTGCCCGCTAGAGGTGTAGAAAAATAAAGAATTTACTAATTCCTTTGTATCACATTTTGTTGTTGTTATGTTATTCATTCAATGCCTATCGGTATGTGTCTATTTTTGGTTTTGCTTTGATGCTGTTAAAGTTTCTTCCTGAAATTTATTTTAGGATAGTTGTTGTTGTCTGGTGTGCATAAATTTTCTTAGAAAACTACGCAGTTAGTAAACAGCATATCCAGATGTTTACTTAATTACCTAATTATTTCCTTTTAAAACTTAAGCAAAACACATCCGTAACAATATATTTATTTTTACACTCCTCTGCCAAAATCGTTGGTATAGAAGTATAAAAAGAAAAGAAAAATTAATATATTAAATTTTTAATAGTTTATTATTAAGCACTAGATCATTATTTAATAAAAAATGTTTAAAAAACTTTAGTTTTTATTATTTTTCAATATTTCGCCAAACCAGGATAAAAAAAATTTTTTTTTCAATTTTGATTAATTATTTTACATTCTTCTTTTTGTTTATCTTGATGATGCCAACCAATGGTTTAGCGAAATATTGAAAAATAATAAAAAATAAAGTTTTTAAAAATTTTTTGTTAAATAATGATTTAGTGCTTAATAATAAAAAATATTAAAAAGGTCAAATAACTATAATTATTATATATTAAATTTTTAATTACTAAAAATATATTAAAAAAATTCGTTCAATAATCTTATTTTTAATGAATAATAAGATGTCGTTGTTTAGTACTTGTATTATTAAAACGGGCTGTTCAAATTAGTGAGAATAATCAAAAATTTTTTTAAAAAGGAAGAAATGCTGGGAAAATTACCCTAGATTCAAAAACACGAAGCTATATGTTAATGCTAACAGGTTTCAGGTCTTGTCTAAGCAAAATAATGAATATATTTCTATTATAAATATCGATGTTGCCAAAGAGAAGAAGAATTCCTTTTATCATAGTGAATATTATCTATGATCTGACATCCATCATTAAATTACTAGATGCAACATATAAATATAAAGTTACTTCTATTAAAACAAAACGTATTCTTAACTTACTGCAGAAATACAATGATATTGTTAAAAAAGCTAAAAATATGCAAATCCAAATTTTATACGCATCCAATAAATGATGCCAAGAAATTCAAAGTAATGCTGTTTAAATTACGAGAGCTTGTTATTGATACAATTAAAGGCAAGTTTAAAAATTATTACAATATAAAGCCCATTAATCTGAAAGAGATTGTGGACTTTATATGTTGGAATATACTCCAGAGAATATTATAAAAACAGATGCCATGAAAAATGGATTTATTCGTGGATTCGTGACTCAATGTAGAAATCCCAGTCGTCATAAATACGGGCCTACACAATGCTCCAAATGTGGGATGTAAAGGCATCATGGGCCAGCAAACTGTTTTAGAGCTGCAGTTTGTCTAAGTTGTGGTAGATCTCATAGATTACTCAAGCTTCATACAAACGTATACATATACAAAAGTTTTAATTGCATTAAAAGATATTTCAAAAATAGCAACCACTGTGCGGTTGAGTGCAGTGTCTATTAAGAGGAGAATATGTAGAAGTTCATCAGAATAAAATAAGCGCGCCAATGTAAAGGCGGTATAGTAATATTAAATATTATCACACAAATATTTGAAGCTGTTTGAATTTGGAAATAACACAATGCTTCCATTTACTAAATAAAGTACCAACATAAGGCCCAGTTATATAAAAATGTTCCAATTGTATTAAATATTTCCAGGTTTATTGCTTATTATTTTCATATATATATATATATATATATATATATATATATATATATATCACTTCTCCTTATTTTCATTCCAAAAATTTGCAGGTTTTCGATTTCTTCAATATTGTAGGATTTTATTTAATTTAATTTTATAATTTATAATTCCTTAATTCTACCCTGTGATTCTCTATTTCGTGCAGCAAACTTTTCTTATTTAATTTTATGCAATATAATTGAAAATAGCATAGAATCTTTCATTTGGAAATAATTTCACCAATTTTATCCTCTTCATTTTTAAAGCCTTTTTTATATCCACCTGTGTCTATGATTTTTTCAACTCTCCAATTGATGACAAAACGAAATACCTTTTTGGAATTTTTCAATTTGGGTAAAAGAAAATCTTGCTTAAAGAAAGCTTAAAAGCATTTAAAGCAATACGCTATCGAAGTGCTGAACATTCTTATAAATATATTCTTTAATCAATTATCGAGCACTTCAACTGCATCATTGAAAATTGAAAAGAAAACATTTTTTAACAATCTTGTATAAAAATTCTGGTACTTTTTTGTTATTCATAAAAGTACTGAAAGATTTTTGTATTGTCTTTCAAACATAAGGTCATTGCATTAGCCTCACTAAAGCATTTTCTTGAAGGATACTTTATTTATTTAAGTTCAAATCCTACACAACCAGAAGTAATCTTAAATTTAGATTACAGGAAAGTTCTGTTTATAAATTAAGTTAAGACGGCAAATATAAAGACTATACCAATTTACAGAAAATTGACATGATGCGTGATAAGATTTACGTCAGTGCCTAACTATGTAAGCCATAACCCGATGGTGGATCAAACCACTTGGGTGACAAGTGGCGTGTACCCTCGCCCTAGAAAGCCTTCGGATATCTCTATCCTCCAGTCACTCCTAGTTTCAACTTTGAGCAGGAGCAGGCCAATGCCCCTACTCATTGCTAAAGAGTTGGAGACTATCCACCTCCTGGTCAAGAACACATGCAAGCTTAATAAAATTTTAAACCACAAACGAAAGCATGCTCATTGCACCTGGATAATTCAATGTGTTCATAGTGTATGATCAGGCCTACACAGCTCAAACGAGGGCCGTGAAACCACAACCACCACGATGCTCCTGATAGGCCAACCTCAATAATCAGTCAACAGCTAAAAATCTGAACTCTGGGGTTTACTGATTCCCGTGAAAATAACATTGATTTATCCTGCTAGCAGTTGTCTCCTGCTAGCCTTTAGGGAACTGGGACTTTCTTTTACCACCGATGTCATAGGTAATGACGGTGAGTTTCCATCAAAACATATAAATGTGCCGGGGGGAGAGTTATTAAGTTAAGAGTACTTCAATAAAGAAAAAAATTTTATTACGTCTTATAATTCTGACAGATTTCTCTCCCATCCCGGCCCTCTGAAAGTAGATACATTTCCCGTACTCGTGATAACTAGTCCCATTCTAACTGCCATGGGCAAAGCGTGTCTGTCCCGGGAGTTTATTGACCGCGATCCCTATTTGTATGCGTTTGAGCTGAAGTCTTCTCCAGCTTGGAAGGCTTCTTGTCCTTCGTTCAATGTTAAGTAGCAGCTAAAGGGTGAGAGCACATTTGTTTTAAGCAAAATGAATCTGGTTCCGCAGCCTTTGTTTTCGATACTTAGGGATATCCACAAGTATCTTCAACCCAAGTCTAATTTTTTAGCATTCCGTATTGTTCACTGATAATAGTAGTTTTTTTTCTATGATCCAAAAGTGCATTAGCCGTTTTGGGGCTATTTATATTGGCTTGTAGTATTTTCATTTTGCATTTTACCTCTGTTTGGCGGTTTATGTCGCTGTGTCTAGCTTCAGTACACAGAATTTATTAAATGTCCCGCTTCTCCACAATGGATGCATATGCTTTGAATTTGCCTGCTTCTACTACTCATGCCTGATGCAAAAACATCTGAAACACCTCTTCACATTTATATACTTTCTCAGTCTTACACAGCACCAGCCTATTTTGATAAACCCTATTTTTAGGAGTTCTTTAGCTAACCCCTGATATACCGTTATGAAGGCAGTGACGAGTTCTCTACTATGATTCTAATAACCATAGGTTCTTCGGGTATGGTGAAGAAATCGAGATCTTGAATTTCCATTGTGATCTTCCTTAAGAATTTCCTTAAATTTAAGGAATATTTCGGGATTTATTTGTTTTCCTTTTTCCATTAACACTAAAAGCGAGCCTCAGTCCCAGTCCTGTTACTATCGCGCCTAATTTCGGCAGAGCTAGGGTTACTAAGGCCTCTCCAGACAGAGTTATCAAAAGCAAATGTAATAATTTTACTCTGATTATAAGAGAGAACAAAGAAAAAGCTTTGGTTTATGTGGGAACTACACCTAAGGTAATAGTGACTGGTTATGAGTGATTCCTTGTAGTCCAATTTCGTAAATTCATTAAATAGATAATATTAAGTTGTTTGGATTTGTTACGCCAGTAAATGAAATGCAGTGAAAACCTTCGGTACTGGCTGTTGGTTTGTTACGAGCAGCGAGGGCTGCTAGTATAAATAGTGTTGAGTTTTGGTCGTTCTTACACTAGGATCCTATTTGTTCATGCAAGTAAATTGTCTCGCCACCTGACATTTTATGCGGGGCTAATTTAATATTTCCGTCTTTTTTTATTTTTTAAATAAGTTGTCCGTCTGAGGGTGTTTTTCGTTTGTTAGAGTGATGATATTTACAATATACAACTTACAACTTAAGATAGATAGATTTGCTTGGTCCATTTTTATTACAGATGATGCGATACCGAAAATGTTCCATTAATATTTTGAGTTTTCTGAAAAAATCGTTAAAAGCTAAGAACTTACCACAACTTAACGCCTGATTACATTTACTTTTTATAAATAAATAAAAAATAAATAATTTCACAAGTAAAAGACAAATATTAATTAATAATATTGTTATTTTTTTCTGCCTTTTCTGGCTGTTGTTCGTTCGGTGTAAACGACGAGAACTTCCGATGTGAAGACAGCATTTTAAAGCCGTCTTCAAATCCATACTGGCGAGTCAGTGTTCGCGTTTTTACACAATTTACGCGATAGGGTTTAACATAAGATGAATGATAAATACAAACGGAAAAAGAGTCAGTACAAAAAATTCAATAAAATCAAAAACCCTAGTTAAATTTTTTGAATCAAAGCTATACTTTTCGTCAGCATGGTCATACATACAGAATTGTTTTCATTTTAAATTGGTAGTAATAAATTAGAACAGTTTAAGCACAGTTTGTTATTATAAATAAATATTATTTTCAATATACTCTAGATATTCTTATATAAGCAGAATATTTAGTTCACTTATTTAATTTGGTGTAATATATTCCACATATTTTATATCTATAGTCATAGTCATATATATAAAAATACATATATGTGTATAATATATTCATATTTTATATACCATTAACTTATGTATTAGTTTCTAACTGGATTTTATTTCTTTGTTATATTTATATATATTCTTTTCTTAATGTCGCTTTCAATGATTTTAACTTGCATCGCATCTGTGCGAGTAGCTGAAGCTGTGTATCTTGTAGTAAAAGTGGTATTTTTCAATGCGATATATAAATATATACACATACGTATGTGTGTGCATATGTTTATGTACAAATGTTTATATTATAATGTATATTTAACCTCTTAACATTTAGCTGCATAAAAGAATCCTTTTTCTCTATATTGCACTGAAATACACTTTAGTTGTTTTATTTCCTTAGTTTCGTTGGTTCATGTGAAAGTGTGAAAGACTTTTCTTTTTTTTTTTTAGTTTTCAAACTTTTTGTTACAAAAATAAAAAAGAAATAAAATAAAATAAAGTTAACCGGAAGTTTGCCATTGAAACTGTGTTGAATGTTTATGTTTAGAACGCTGACGTCGTCATTTGTTGTCGTCATCTATGTAATTTTCTTTATATACTTTTGAATACGTATAACGTTACATGCACAAGTTTTAGTTTTACATATTTTACATTTTAATGTTTTATTTTATTTTATTTATTTTATTTATTTCTTTAATAAAGTAGTTGCTATCACAACAACTGCAACAAAAAATGGTTAAGTAAAGCAAAAAAACTTGCCACGAAAGAAAAGTTTTTGCAACAGTTAACCTAGATTTTGTAGTGAGATGCTGCTGCTGCTGCTACTGCTGTATGTCTCGCATTGTTTGCCAGTTTTTTTTTCTGTAGAATGTCAACATTATTATGACTTCTTTAGTGTATTTTTTACATTTTTAATTTTTGTTTTTCTTGTCTTCGTTAAGAAAATAGTAGCACTTGTCATACAGGAAGTTGAATAATATTGTTTTTATTTTAATTCTATTTCTTTTTTTTTTCTAACTAACTTGTGCTTTTCTCTGCAGGATGTTGAAGGGGATATATATCGTATTTTGTTTATAATAAATGATTTTTAAATCAGATATGTATTTAGGTTGTAACTAATAGTAAAATTTTTAATTTTTTTTATTTAGTAAACTTTCATTATGTAAAATGGGCGAATATTAATTTGGCAGGATAATTAAATAACCAGCTGGGGCGATTAAACTATATTTAATTACTCAATATAAAATCAAGACAATTTTGGGCGATGTAATATTAGAAAATACATATATAAATAAACTATAAATAAAAATCTTATCTACCGGAAAAGAAGATATATGAAAAACTACTCCAAATGACGAAATTCAATATATTAAAATCTTATACGAATTAGATTTACCAACACTCGAAAAAATAATTTATCTTGGCTAAATGTCAAAATCTTGAAATATATTAAAACCTTTGTAAATACCCCCCCCCCCCCCCCCCCCCACTCACTCCTTTTATCAAACAAAAAAATTTTTGCCTAACATCTACTTAAAATTAAAACTTATTTTAAAATAATATTATACTTTCTGACTTTTATTTTTATTCGACCTTTTTTTAAATTTTATTAAATATGAAATAATCTTTTAACGGTCTTTTTAAATAATTCAACGATTTTATTATTTTTTTTTTTTTCGATATTTCGCTTTCCTGTGGAAAGCTTCTTCAGGAAATTATTTTTTATATTTAACAAAAACAAAAAATTATAACAATTTGAAAATAAAAATTTTTGAAAACATTTGACAAAACATATAAAATAATTTTCTTCATACATACAAACATACAAAAATTAAAATTTCAAATATTTAAACATACAAAAGCAAACAAACAGAAATTAAATAACAAATTTTTCCTATGAAATAAGACACATAATTTGTTATAATTATTTCATAGAAAAATTTGTTATTTAATTTCTGTTTGTTTGCTTTTGTATGTTTAAATATTTGAAATTTTAATTTTTGTATGTTTGTATGTATGAAGAAAATTATTTTATATGTTTTGTCAAATGTTTTCAAAAATTTTTATTTTCAAATTGTTATAATTTTTTGTTTTTGTTAAATATAAAAAATAATTTCCTGAAGAAGCTTTCCACAGGAAAGCGAAATATCGAAAAAAAAAATAAAATCGTTGAATTATTTAAAAAGACCGTTAAAAGATTATTTCATATTTAATTATACTTTCTGTTTAATTTTAAAAATTTATCCTTAACAATAAAAATACCAAAAGTCCAAGTCATGAAAAAGTTTAGGAATTTGAAAAAATGTGCTTTAGCGAAATTTATTAAGGAAATAACTGACTATTTTTGACACACAACGAAAACCTGTATTATATATTGTACACATAGTAATCTAAAGGGTCCTTAACTCGCTAAATTTCTGGAATAATATTTGAATTTGAAAAATTAGTAAATGCACCCTTTACATAGGGTTGAATAGGTTTGTATTCCAATGACAATGCCTTTTCACGCTGCAAGTGAAAAATAATATTTATTTCTATTTCGGGCGGGTTTTTCACATTTTTATGATGAATTAGGCCATGATTTTTAATAGTGCCGATATGCCTATAACGATATGACCGTAACGCGAGCTCCGGCCTCATTTTTGAAGAAATAAGGTCCGATGATGCCACCAGCGTGAAAACCGCACCAAACGGTGCATTTTTCTGTATGTAATGGAGTCTGTAGGGTCTGTTGTGGATTGGTCTCACTCCATATGCGGCAATTTTGCTTATTAACAAACCCGTTAAGCCAAAAATGCGCCTCATCGCTGAGCACAATTTTGCGATAAAACAACGGGTCAGTTGCCAACTGTTCTAGAGCCAAATCGGCGAAAGAACGACGCATATAATGGTCTCGTGGCTTCAATTCCTGCACCAGCTGGATCTTATACGGGTGTAGGCCGAGATCTTTGCGCAAAATTTTCTACGTAGTGGACGGACAGAGCCCCAATTCCTGCGACCGACGACGAATTGATAAATTTGGATCTTCCTTCGACGTGTTGGTGTTATTGCATCCTCTAGAGAGTATGTGGTATGAAATCTATCGACAGTACGCCATAAAAATGACGAAGTCGTCTATAAGTTGCGCGAATCGACGACTGATTTTCAAAGTAAATTTGGATAATTTCGTAGCGTTGTTCAAGCGAGAGTCTATTCATGATGATTTGTCAGAGTATACTGAAACAAATAAAAAAAAATGTTTCATCAAAGTTTCATTTTTTGTGTTACTTTTTACAATTTAAAGTTCTATCTAGCTTAAAAAAACTCCTTTTACTTTGCAGATTACAAAGAACTTCAAGTTGTTTCATAATTATATTTAATGTAAAATATGTAGACAAGGGATAGATATACTTTAAGTGTTCCCAGTAAAAACATAAATCGATATATATTTATTATTGTGAAATAAAATATTATGTTGTCATTTAGTATCGTCCTCCAAAGTTTGGTGGAATAAATCGACTACGGGGCATACAACTGTTGTTAAAAATAAACGAATAAATAAGGATCGAACCTGATATTAAATCACCTGAAATCACTCTTCCCCCTCTTTCTTTGAATAATAAAATTTTAGTGAAATATGTGTTTTATTATTTATATTATTTTGCATTTGTTAATAAAAGCTAGATATATTTAACAAAAATAGATTTATTGCTGGAATAATACATCTCTTTTTTAAATGTAAATTTTTTAAAATCTTGATTACTGTAGATAAAAATCTCCAACTTTGCTCCTTTAAAAAAATAAGAAGTCTCTAAAGTAATTTCAAAATTCTTTGTGCTCAAATTTCATGAAAAATTTTTTTGTTTGATATCAATATTATAATTCAACGAAAAAAAAATCATTATTTCTCTAACGGCATGCATTATCACCGAAATTTCATCTAAATATCTAATTTTAGCTCTTTTTATAACATATTGAAGAACATTTTGCAGCAAAGCTTCGTTTATCTCGTCAATGAGTGCCGCTTTTCAGCTTTCAGAGCATCAATTGCTTATGAGTCATTTACGAAAAGCCCCGCTCTTTCAAATCGCCCCAGAGAACTAGACAGTCAATTGATATCGCCAAATCGAGTAATAACTCTACCGGGAAATAGCTGAATTGTTTAGGTTTTAGTGCGACTTGTGGCGCCAGCTCGGCGAAAACAAAGGTCACTAATATCAACATTAGCCAAATGCGGTTTGGTAGCACAGACAATTCACTCATTTTCGAAAAACTACGAGCCGATGACCACAAACTGCACCATACGGTTACATTCTTTGGATGTTAACGTTCGACACACCCAGTGGTCGGTCGGCTTTAATTCTTGAGCGAGTTAAACCTTATAAGCTTGAAGATACAGGTCTGTAATGAAATTGTTACACTAAATGCTGCAAGTGATGCCCACATGTTGCAAAAGTCGACGAGTTGATGTTCCAGGCCCCATTATATCAACACTTTGCTATACAGCGCCTATATCTGCATCACTATGGTCACTACGAAAGTTTAGGTCTACTGTCAGTAACAATACGAAGAGCTCCGAATTTAGTGACTAAATTACGCACAGCGGTTCAAATTTAGAAAGTAAAAATTCACAATTAAAAAATCTTTGTTAAGTGCTTAAAATTTCCCAACTTTCAAATAAATAAATGTTCAAGGATGACAATTCAATTCTGCACATGCAATCGTTTGACTGATTCCTAACCTTAAATTTGCTACCCCGATACAACATTTTGAAAGAAAAAAATGAATAACACGGGGATTGTGGAGCAACATGCCTTTTTAAAAGGAAAAGGGTCGAGTAAGGCATTTCTGTCTCAGCTGCTTAATCAAAGATACGCATTTTTTAATGCATCAACACGTCACTAATATAACTACGTAAATAACCACGAACTTCATATGAATGTAAGTTAATTTGGACACTTTTTAGAAGTTAACTATAACCTTGAAAGTGATTATATATGATACCACAATTATTTAATAATTTAATTTGTTATTGTCTTATTCACTTTATTTCCCGTCACTCTCATGTTGCATTTACCACATTAAAAGCGTTTGATATGTTTTTAGGATGCTTGCATTGTCATGCATGAACATACACAAATAGTTTGATGAAAGTGTGTGTAAGCTGCAGTTTAACAATAAAATGCACTTAAAATCATTTTGTATATTTCTGTCATTTTAAAAGAGGGTTTCAGCTCACCACCAATAAGTAAAACTGAAGATGACTATTTGATGGAATGAGTATTCCTTAGTTAGATATAAAGATTTTTAAATTTAAAACTAAAATTAAAAAAAATATATTTATGTATATTGAAATAACAAAATCAAACCTATTTTAGGAAGGTGCCAAGAGGAGACGAATTGACATTCCTTTAATATCCTCTGGACTAATAGTTAATTTTAATAATTTTCCTCAATTTTAAATAGCACACTCCAGGTCTGCCATAACGGAAGGACTCGAGAAGTTTTTTTGACCAAAGCCCTTAAAACAAGACCACATACACACTATCATTATTACTATATCGGTTGTTCCAATTGACGTCTTTGGGGTGGGGAAGTATGTAAATAGAGGAGTGATATTTCCCTGAGAAAATCATCCGTAGACAAAAATCAAGGAAAGTAATGTTTTTGATCTTTAGAAAAGTAATGACATTTAATTCTTACCTAAGAAGCTAACTCGATAGCGTGAAAATGTTTTTATATTATTAATGTCACTAGATATCACTTAACTCAAAAAAATTTTAATATAAAGTTAATGTGTTAACTACACTTTTCTTACTCAGTTAAAAAAATAGGAAAAAATTCAATTTTTAAGAAAATTTACAAAATTTTGTTTTGGTTGATAATTAAATTCAGGACGTCCGCCAGAAAGGTATACTATTTTGTTATATCGCCATATCGGTAAGCACGAATCTTGACAGTTTATATTTGGCAGTCTGAACTAGTCACGTGGCATATTTATATGGAAAAATATTCGATAGACCAACGTCTTTTAATCGTTAAAACATTTTATCAAAATCTATCATCAATTACTGTGAAATTTATGGGAGAAACAACGGGCCAACAAAACGCACTATTTATCGCACTAAGCATGGGCTATAACGTACTGCAATATTGGCTGAAAACATTAATGCTGCTCAAGAAACTGCTCATGAGCTTAGTTTTCAAAGAACAACCTTGCCCACAACTGTGTACAAGGCTTTGCATTTCTTTCCATATAAGATTCAGTTGACACAAGAGCTTCTTCCATAAGATCATTTACGCCGTCGTACATATGCCAATAGGATGTTACAGCTCATCCATGACAACCCCGATTTTCATGAAAAAATCATAATGAGTGACGAGGCATATTTTCATTTGATTGAATTGCAAAAATTATTTTATTTTTTTTAAATTTCATTTTGTTACGAATGTGTCTTGCTTCAGTTTTAAAATAAAATAATTTAGTAATAAAGCAAACTACTGGTTACAAACTGCGTAGAAGTTTATATACACACAACTACAATTTGATGTGCTGTTTACTAACTGCCTGTCATGTAAGAAAAAAAACACCATCTAAACGCGCAAGACAAAAAAGTAATTTTACAACAACAAACATACATGTTGTTTATCATCTGCGTAGTTTTCTAAGAAACCTTTTCCTACAAAAGACAACAACAAATGTATTGAAATAAATCGGCATAAAAACAAAAACAACTATACACTCAAACATACAGGCGCCTATACATCGAATAAACAACATATAACAACAAAATGTGATTCAAAGGGAATAGAAGATTCTTAAATCTTCTAGACTTTAAATGGATAAATATAAATAGGGAAGCATCTGAGTGGATAGTCAATCAGTGAAAAAGTAAATCTCATCAAGTAAAGATGTGCATTTTAAGTAAATTGGTTTGAAGTGTCAACTTTGTGTAGTTAAAGTAAATAAAATTGTTATAAATTTAAAAATTCTAAAAACTGGTGTTTACGAAAGGTATAAACGTAACAATATTTTTTAAAATTTAGTTCATTTTCATAACTAAAAAGCTGAGAAATTCTTCACATTTTTGCTAGAAATATTGTATATGGGCATTTCCTTCGAATGGGCAACCACTATCGAATAATATAATATTGATGGTCTATAAATTAAAAAATAGTCTATGTTTTTTATAATAAAATGGTTTCATAGCATATCTCAGTTGTTTTATGTTGTTTGAACGTGCATTCAGGATCCCAGGAAATGCTCATATATTTTTTTGAAGTCTTATCCCAATGTGTTTATACGGTGGGTATTTGACTTACTTATATATGCAAATATGTTTGTTGATTACTTTTAACCCAGTATTCTGTTATTTACTCTTCATATATTGCTGTTATCTCAACAAGCAGTGATACCATGTTTTTGCGGCTATTTCTTAAATCACATTTTTTAGAAATAGATTTGGGATACCTGTATCCTAGCTGCAATATCCAAAAAAATTTATACATAAGACATATTTAAAGCTTTTTAGAACATTTACGATAGTTTCATAGGCTTACTTTAGGTGAAATCTTAATTTTTTTAAAAGGATGTATGGAGGGTACCCGTATCATTTCCCAAATTTTCTCTAAAATGCAAGTATTTTCATAGATTGATGGCAAAGACAATTATGCCAATTTTGACTCTGCTAAGCCCCCTTTTATTTTTGCGAAATTTTTTCTACGTCAAAGCAATGTGTGTACTTTACTGATGACATCTGGATGCTCTAGCTTAGTTCCAAGTTATAAAAATAAAATTATGACCAAAAAAAAAGTGAAATGATCTATTATGTCTGTTTATAAATCAAGAAGTGTCTAAGGAATATTTTAAACAAAGAAAAATAAGCACATGCTACATTAAAATTTCATGAACTAAGATTAACAATAAAAAAAAACAAAGCGCGCAACCAAACAAATATCTACGCTAAATAATTCCATAATAAATGGGATGAATTAGAATCTTCTAATAAATGCTAGAGCCGCTCTTCTCTCGATAATAAAAGTACTCTAATTGTGAAAATGATCAAGTAAAGTCACAAAAGTTGATATAGAAGCTTTGATTCGTTGTAGTGGTAAAGTTATCTTTGTATATATTTTATGTATAAACGCGAATAGTCCTCTATATTTAGTTAAAATTCTAAAGGCATTAAAGAATATGTGGCATAAAGTTAATGATTTTTATTGAACGCTTATAATAAAAATATGCAAACAATGCTATCCTACAACAACAACAAAAGTCATATTCAAATAAATGATTAGTGTTTTATTAAATTATACTTTATTTATTTTTATTTGGGTACGGGTTTACGTCGACCCTCGTCAAATTTTTATTTAATTAAGAATGAACACAGCCCAGTTTTAGCTGAATTCTAAAATGTAAAGATTCAATGCTTGTATCGAATCCGTACTATTATTATTTGCCGGAGAAAACTGGTTGACTTCAAGGTCTTTAGCGCAAAAGTTACAAACTTTTTTTTATGCCTGTTTGAAATCACCAAACAAAGCCAGATAAAGAATCGATTAGCCGATGTTTTAAATGAAAAAAAAACACTGGTGCTGGATAGGTTCGGCCTGTCAACAGTGTAGAAAACTTGACGAAGAGCTGTAGAAGCTGTAACATGAGTAATAAAAAATTTAAAGGAAAACTTTTATTAAAGCCTTATGTTCCGAGAGGAACAGCCCAGATTTTTGGGCTGGCATAGCCGATAACTAAAGATTTTACAAGAAAAGTAAATAAAGGGCTCGTAAATCGTAATAAAGTTAAATTTTCGCTTAAAGCTATTTTTAGATTAAAATTTAAAAACCAACTTTAAAATTACTGCAGCAAAACTAATTATGAATAACTTTTTAAATTCAAATTTTAATAATTTATTTTAAATTAATTTTAGACAATAGATAGATAGACAACTAAGTAATTTGTTTTCAACAGGCACTTCAACGTAAATAAATATTTCACTGTACTTAATATAACCATCGCTTGTGATAAATTTAATATTTTTTCTTTTGTAAATTATGGCTTCATGCTTCATCTCATCCATTTAATAAGAATTTTCATAAAACACTGCAGTCACAAACATTTTTTTTCTAGAAATTTCTTTCATCAATAATATGTCCCTTTTTACGAAAACAAGCTTATACGCCTGATAGTACCGAAGACATTAATGCGCCAGCAGGAAACTTGTTTAAAAAACCCAAAATAAAAAAAAACCCATACAAAACTAAAATCCTCATGATGAAACTGCTGTAATAAACGTAATGCGTTACGCTGCATTTTTAATACACAAAAAAAAAAGAAAAAAAAAAAGAAAACTCTACATAAAAATACGAAAATAAAACAGGATGGATAAAATAAAATCTAAGTGAAAATCTTGCACAAAAACCTTCCAAAAAAAAGTGACTAAAAATATATCATTTATAATAAAAAATAGAAATACATACACACATACACATACACATACATACACTGCAGTGTTATTGTTTTAGTTTGTTTTTTTCTTTATATTATAAAAGAAAATGGCTTAACTGTGTGCACTGTAACAGCCGCCATAGTGGCAATCATCATTTTTGTTAAACAACGCTTCTTCTTCTTCTTCTTTCCTATTTACTAATAATGTTACTTTAGTTAAGAACGACTGCTTTTCCTTTCCAAATAGGTTTCTTTTCAATTTCATGTTCGATACTTAACTGTAAATAGTTTCTCTTGTTATTGCAGTTATAGCTTGTGTGTGTACATGCATTTATGTGTATGAGTGCTTGTTTCTGAATTTTAGTATTGGTCTGGTTATTATAATAATAAGGAATTTCGTTGATGCCTTAAAAACAAAGAAATCCAAAGGAACAAAAACGTTGCTTACTCAGCTGAAGTACAAAATAAAAAAGGCTTTTTGGCAAAAAAAAAAAAGAAACCAAAAAACAAAAACAACATCTTCAATAACATCATCATCACTCATGGTAGATCCGACACATCCCTCTAACTGTTGGCTATGCAAGCATACCCACTTCACATTTAATAAATATCTTAAACTATTTTTATTTAACAACCCAGTGAGCAATTCTTTAAAATATTTTCCAATTCATTGAATTAGTGGTCTATTGTGAATTAAAAAATCTATATGCTTTTTTTTCTGGAGGAGTAGCACTTTAGGCAACAATGCCTGTTTAGTCAAGTACCGTGCTACATTCTTTAGGAAAAGGATAGAGAAGAGATGAAATAGGTGGTGAAAGTAGAATGATAGTCGGAAATTAAGTGCCGTATAAGACTGCACAGCGACCAGTGACTATGCCTTCATCGCTGAGCAGCCCCACCGACAGTCAATTTTTATTTTTTGTAGTAAAAAAACCAAAGTTTTCGATGGGAATCGAACCCACAACCTCCATACTGACAAGCTAGTATACTACCTACTTGCCTTCAGGGGCACCTATGCTAAAATAAAACAGTTATTGGCTGTGAATCGTTTCTGGATTACTTCTATAACATTTGCTTTTAATAGCAGCCCACATGAAAACTCTAAAGTGGTGAAGTTTTAGTTACTAAGTGGCCTATCGGCGTGCATGTGATAAGTTTCACGTCAGCACCTGGTCTTTTGGCCTTAATCTGAAGCTGGTCTTACCACTGGGTATTGGAAAAACGCCCACCCGTCTCCTAAGAAGCATATATGCCTTAATAGCAATTTCCGAGTATGCTGGTGCAGGGCCGTGCTTAAGAGTTGGAGACTATCCAACTCCTTGTCGTAGTACATGTGCAAGCTAGGACATTGGATGTTAAGCCTACGTTAACATCTCTACGGAACATCTCCATCTAACTCCCCGAGGGCCCTCACCATTAAACAGAATAGGACCGTAGTCCTGCGGGCAACTGGTTCCTGTGGTGGCAGTGTGTAAGTGTAATGTTACTGATTAGACTCCGAGAGTCCTATGTCTCTACCAGTTTAGGGCTCCTGCTAGCCCAGGCGACTAGTGACGCCTTTACCCCCGAAAGCACAAGCCAAGATGGGGAAGAGATTCATCAAGACTGCTTGCCCCCGGGGCCAGGCTAATCATCATTAACAAGATTTATGCTCATGTTTTCTTTCTCGGGTCATGAATGTTTATAATCATGACTACGCTGTGCTCGTCTTTTACTAAAATGGAATTTTAACGGCTCGAAAATGCACATGAAATTACAACTTTATGTGGATGCCTTGGCTTCGCCACATAACTAGCATGTTTTCCTATCTCCTCAATCGACAAATTGATCTCTTGATTCCGAGATAACACGCTCCTCATAAGAAGCAAATATTTATTTATTTATTTATTATTCAAATACAATGTCCCGCATATACAAAGTCGTTGGTATTTTGCATTCAATTACTGTGTCAATTGGTGCCTCCAAGTAATTAGTCCAAGATCTTTAAGTAAAATTGTCATCACGCTGCTGCACGAAATGTCGTGTAATTAAAATCGATAGTGAGCTGCCTTCTTCGAGTAAATTTTACATTTTCCATCAAGTTAAACCCTTTCTGCTCGAAATGCACCATTCAAGGATGATGATCATAAGTTTTTTCTACTAACAGGACAGCCTCATGACTTTTTGCACAAACTTGTACACAGCAGTCACGCTCTAGGTACTGCAATCCAAACAATATTTCCTTTTAATTAACGCATATTTCAGGCAACATTGCACTCAGATTGCAATTGCATACAACTAACTGATATTAAAAAATTTCGGATAGAAAAAATCATTTAATGCTAAAAAAAATAATAAATGATTTAGATAGAATTTCGTATTTAAATCACACGGTATTTTGCCAATAAACGTTTGAAGTAGATTTTGGCAAAATTAATGATGACGGTGTACAAACTTTAGATGTTCTTAGTCAATTGCTTAAAAGAATTACATGCGACAAATTAAAATTTTTGTCCGATTTCCGTAAAGGCATTGAATGCAATTTAAGCTTTTTCATAAACACATCTGCCGCAACAGGAAGCTCACGACAGCTGTTTATAATTAGCAAGGAATGGTAATAAAATAATGATTTGTGATGTGTAAAATGATGATGTAATTTTGTAATTTGTAAATAAAAAGAATTTTAAAAATCTACCAAAATTATGTCCAGTAAAGCTGTCAAAGGACATTATCCCTAGCATTTACAAATCAACTGTTAACAACATATTTATATATCGTTGGGTCATTATAAGCACTTTTTTTATCATCTTAACATCTCAGGACTTCAGCTATGACAAAAATTAATGGAGAAATATTTTTTAGACATTTCTCTACTATAAACACAAACACATTTGCGAAAAATCTTCGAAAAACAAAAGAATGACTAAGAAAAACGGCTTAAAAATTAAAGTTTATTGCGTTTAAGGACTTTGGGTGAGACGTTTTCTGTTTCTTGCTGTGTGCCATACACACACACACATACATTCTCTCCTTAGAGGATTTATAGCTTAATATATACAAATGCACTATTTCATATGTATGTATGAAGTGATGTAAATATGCGTGCGTATGTGTTAGTTTAAAGGCATTTTAACAAACGCACCAAAAAAAAACAAAAAACTACTGATTTCAGCCTGAACTAAAGAAACAGACATCAACTTTATCAAGAAAAACAATAACAACAACATTATAAAACTATAATAATACGCAAGGATGTTTAAAGGAGTTGTGAGGGCCATCATAATATTTTCATCATGTTCCTTACATCGGCAATTTTACACTTGATTGCAATTTCTATACAATTTGAGTGTGTGTGTATGTATAAATATAAGTGCGGAGGAGAGTGTTTACTTTTGTCTATATATATTGTTATAGTTTTTTGTATATACTTTTTGTTAAGCTTTTATAAACGATTGAAATTTGACAACATAGCAGAATGCATTTTTCATTACGTGACTGTATAGACCTTTAAAATTTTTTCGTCGCTGGATGCGAAAAAATTTTTAGAACATGCTTACTTACATATACATATATAAATAAAATTACATACATTTAAACATAAATAATGTAATAAAATTTTCAAATTGTCATAAATGTTAAAAGGATTTTTCCGGTAAAATATTTATATGTGTCAATATGCGTTCGATAGAAACGAAGTTGTATTAAATTTAAAAAACAAATCGATATACACTCCTTGCCACATGAATAGGATCCCCCTTTGTATTTTTTTCTCTCCGATATTTGCAATCAATTATCGGCGGTTTGTTTGGTATTTCAAAGGTATCTCTCTTTTTACTTGCTCTGGGAACAAATTGTTGTTAATTGTTATAATATACAATACAATAAAATTGAGTTATTTAAGTAAATTTTGTTTTAAAGAGTATAGGAAAAGCACTAACAGAAGCTGAACAAATTAAAATAAAAATTTTTAAGGAATCTGGCGAATCCATCTACAAAATTTGCTAAATGAGTAAAAAGAAGCCGAAATGTGGCATCTAAATATTTAAGCTTCGTAAAAAATATGTAAAACCGTGCTGGAAATGTACTTTCGGCAACTGATAAATGTGCTATTCTCAGAGCAGCATCAAATTCTCACAACCCATGGGCACAAATTAATTTCGGTTAGCTTAAGAACAGCGCAGCGTGTAATTTTGAAGGCTGAACATCTGCAGCGACTAAAACTTAAGAAAAACCACAGTTTAACGATTATCGCAGAAGTATGCGCTTGGAACGACGATTACAAAAATTAAATTTTGAAAGACCTGACGGCTTCATGAACTCCGAAAAGAGGAGCAACAAGTGTATCCTTTTCTTAGCAGAGTAGGATGGGTTATGGTGTGGGGGCCATATTCTTTTATGGTACCTGCGAGCTGAAATTGTGTTGCACCATGAATGCTAGTTGCTGTATTGGAGTGTTGCAAGAAGCATTTTCTTCCTTTAAGAACATTTTTAGAAGCTTAAAGTGGACATTCCAGCATAACAATGCGTCAATTCATACAGCCCAAGCGGTAAAACCATGGCTACGCGATAAGAATAATAAGAATAGCAATGTTATCGATTGGCTCTCTTATTCACCCAACCTTAAAATAATTTAAAATGCATGGGGATGGATAACTCGTAAAGTCGATGCTTCTGGAAAGCAATACAGTAAAAAGAAGAACTCATGGGAGGGATAAAAGTGATTTGATCGACCATTTCACTCGATTACATAAAATCATTAGATATAGATTCTTTTCGCCATCGAATTTGCGAAACAGTCGTTAAAAAGGAAGCTTTACGTTTTATGGAGAAGACTTTGAAATGTATAAATTTTCATAAACTATATATAAAATTAAAAATTTTTATTGCACACTATACATGAACTGTTTTTTTATAGTGGGTTCCTATTCATGCATCGCAATTTTTGAATGCATTATTTTTATTGGATTTACAAAATTTTTTTTATAAAAACGAAACATGTGCATGTATTGAACACATTTTCGATAAACCAACGTCTTTTAGTCGTTAAAACATTTTATCAAAATCAATCTTCGATTTCTGAGACGATGAGAAAGTTGCCTAAAATTTTTGAGAGAAACAACGTGTCAACAAAACTCACTATTTGTCGTGTAGTGAATGATTTCGAAAATAGAGGGCATATAGCTGATAGGCCCAAGCATGGAACACAGTGTACAGCAAGATCGGCTAAAAACATTACTGCTGCTCAAGAAAGTGTTTAAAACAATCCATAAACCTCAATTTGACGGCGTGCTCAGGAGCTTGGTCTTTAAAGAATATTATTGGGCACAATTTTGCACAGTGACTTGCATTTGTTTCCATATGAGATTCAGTTGACACAAGAGCTTCTTCCACAAGACCTTTTACGTCGCCGTACATTTGCCAATAGGATGCTACAGCTCATACAACACAACCCCGATTTTCATGAAAAAATCATAATGAGCAACAAGGCATATTTTTATTTGAATGGATATGTGAATAAAGAGATAGTCAGTTTTGAGGAATGCAAAAGCCTCAAATTATTCAACAATCAGCTTTACACTCAGTCTGGTGTGCAATTTGATCAGGAGGAATTATTGGACACTACTTCTTTGTAAATGAAAACGGCATAACGGTTACTACGAATGGGGGGGGGGGGGGTGATATCATGATATGATTGAAAACTTTTTAACGCCACAACTGCATGCCTTGGGCTTGATTAACATGTGATATCAACAAGACCGTCCCACATCGCATACAGTCAGTATTACAATAGAATTACGGCGAGACCTCTTTCCACAACAAGTTATTTCAAGAAATGGTGATATTGATTGGTCTCCACGGCCACCTGATTTGACTGCTCCGGGCTACTTTTTGTGGCAATATCTAAAAACGAGGTTTATGCAAAAAAAACCACAAACGCTTGAGCAAGTTAAACAATATAACAATATTCGTGATAAAATTTGTGAAATACCGCGTGACAAATGTGAGAATGTAATGAAAAATGTGCCCGAAAGGGCTTGCATTTGTCTGATATTGCATTCTATACTAATTGCCGACATTCAATAAAACATCTATTCTCTTTTATTTAATCACAAATGAACAAATGCAGTAGTATGCCTTCCCGGCGGCTACAATAATCATTATTCTTTATAATCCCCAGCTCGTTAGTAAGAATGTTTTATATTTCACGCCCCTACTGCTAAATTATTGTTATTTGCAGAAACGTAAAATTTAAACATCGGGTTTTTCATCAAGAAGTTTGTTTTTCAATTGTGGCAACACTAACAACATGATTTTTTTACATTTTGACATATAGTTTTTTGACGTATTGATAGCAGAAGCATTGACAATTGTTACAATGAATTTAATTTCGCACGGAAGCCACGTTAAAATATTTAAAATCTATTATGAAAATGGTGGTTCTGTTAAAGTAACATTTTATAAAATTCGTGATATTTTCGGAAAAGATAATCTCTCCTTTTGAGACCGCTGTTAAGAATTTGGTCGTTAAATTTGAGTCGCCAGGCTCAATACAAAATGTGCCAACACCAACGCGTGTTCGAAGGGTTTGTTCAACTGAAAACATCGCAGCCTTGCCTCACAGTGTCGAAGCAGATCCAAATCTGTCAAAACCTCGACGTTCTCAACAATTGTGATTAAGAACAGAGTCTATACCGAGCCAATCGAATCGAATTCAGCCAAATTGCTAAAAAGTGATTAAAAACCTCGATGAAAGAATTGACATCTGTCAGCGTGATCGTGGTAGACAGTTGCCAGATATCATTTTTCATTCATAATTGCCGAACTTTTCTCTTCATAATAGAATAAAACCTTTAATCATCTTAATCTAAATTTTTTGTTTTGGAAAACCCTTTCCATTAAATTTTCTCAGTTAATTTTTAGAAATTTGTTGTTATTCATAAGTCTTAAATTGTTGTAAAAGTTGGCGAATTAACGAGCATTAATATGGGTGAAAATTATAGTTATTGAGAAACTACCCAAAACAGTTTTTAATATAATTCTCATTCGATTGTTGAGGTTGCTGCACTAAAAATTCTGTTCTTTCCAAAAATTTCTAAAAAGTCTTTTTGATAATCTACTTTAAGCGATCATTGGAATAAGTGAAGGTATATATTTTTATATAATTACATATCCATATCGCCACATTTTTAGTTACAAAAAATTATTTAAGTCCATAAAAATAGCTTTTAGCTTGGCAGTTTTGAATTGATGTCGTTCAGAAAGTCATTTGCTTGAATTTATGCTTCGGAATAAGGATATTATAAAATATAAGAAAACAAAGTGTCTATAGTTCTATTGTCAGTTATGTTTAAGTTAATAATTGTGCTACTAATATTGGATTTGTTAGAAATAAAGAATTTTTCAAACCTAAACGTTAAGGAAAACTTCAAAGTTAATAACTTGTGGGGCGTTTTAGTAATTTCTGCAAAGCAGTTGTTTATGTAGTAAAAATAAATAAAATAAAATTATTGATACAAATCGCATTGCATCCAGCTGGTATCTGACTTTTATTATTTTCTGTACATATCATATATTATCACAACGAACCTTAACCTAACTAAAAATTTTTAAGTGTAACTGAACTATCAAAAGCTTGATTTTTGCGAAAAATTGTTAATATAATAGATAATATAAATAATGCAAAATAAAGGTGGAGGGTGAGTTATTTTTAAAAAGTGCCAATTTTTGTATGAAAAAATTAAATATATTTTAACTTTTTAATCTTTGATACTTAACCTATTTACTTTTTAATACTTTCCGATGGTGTTTCCTATTTAGTTAATCTCTGAATTACTTGCGAATTTCCATATTTGTGAATTTTTTGGCGTATTTAAAAATCTTTCGACGGTTTAGCCGATTTTCTCAGTATGCTTATTTTACGCCAAACTTATCTGGCAACAGTGTTTCATGTTTAGCTATAGAATTTTACAGAAATTATTCGATCATTTTTCAATAATGCAGCGAAAGGATTATTTGCTCATGAAATAGTTAACAATTAATAATTTAATAATTTTCTGATTGTAAAATTAAAAAACTAAAGGATAACAAACTTAGTTGATTAGTTTTAAGGACACAAATAGCGTACATATATTTGTCTATAACAAAAATATCTCATTGGTAAAATCTCTATTTTTAGATATTTGTTTTTCCTTAAATAATTTATTCTTTTGTTTGTGGCAGTTATAAATTTCGTTTTTAAACAAACATTGATGTTTTATAGCTGCTGTTACTGCTGTTGGCATTATGTGTTCTAGTGTGAATGTATAGTGGTCGTGACCACCATCTATTTTTCATCATGCTGTGACAAGCCATATATACCACAAGTGACATTATAAATTTTTGATACAATACACACATACGAGTACATTAAAAATATATTTTTTGTTTTGCTACATTATACCATCAAACAAATAGAGTTGCTGCTGAAAATATAACAACAATAATGCAACCTATACTTACTTTTATTGCATCCTGTGTTTTTTTTTTTTTTTTGTCTAAATCCTTCTCTATTCTACACACAATTTACAATTTGGACACAAAATCTGTATTAGTATGGACTTTATTAGGGAAAAGCTATATGACTCATAGACATTTTAATTATTTTTATGAATGCTAGAGAAAGTTTTGTGGCAAAATTGTTGCTCGTCTCATACTTACAACTTTTTCATGGCCATTGAAACTCCATTTAACTATTTGAAATAATTACAATGACATTAAACTAGCAGTTAATGCTACTATTTCTTTAATCGCCATTGTTTTCAATTATGGTAATACATTTATAATGAAATCGTATAAATTACAAATGGATAAAAAATTATTTTTTTTTTATAAAACACAAATTTATTATCATATATCGGTTAAGCATTTTACCAAATTCTTGTAATAAAAATGCTCTACTTTACTTAAGGCAATGCTAACTTATTGGTAATGCCATTTAATAGTTAGTCATTAGAAAAGAAAATATAAAAACGTGATTTGTTTATTGGTTATTATTTTGCAGGATTAACATGAGCGTCTAAAACAATTCTCACGTTACTTATTATGAAGTTTCTCTACTTAGAGAAAAATGTTTTTGTTTTTTTTTTTTAAATATCCAGGTGAGGTCTTAGCAATCAGTAACCAAATTTCATTTTTATTATAAAATGTTATTATAGCATAATGTAACGTTTATTCCCTTTTAATAAACGTTTTGTTATATTATGTTATTTTTGTTCTGTATTAGATGTTTTTGTTTTCTGTGGTTTATCTAATTTCATGGAATTTCTTTTTGTATAAAATTTCTTAGAAAACTGCATAGTTTATAAATCACACAATAGATCATTTCTTTTACTTTTTTATTAATGATAATTGTTAACTCTTAAAACTTGAATAAAACATCTGCGTAACATTAATAATGAGTAAAGAAAAGGTCAAGAATTGAGCTGTCATCCTTTGACATTTATTTCGTAAAAACATGGGAAATTTAAGGCATGGAACTTTACGCTCCAAAACAAGGAATTATAATTGTAAAAATTTACAAATTTACTATAAATGGAAAAAATTTCACCGTATCACTTTGCTTTCGAGCTGCTTTTCCTTTTTATTAGTCTCTCTTAAGACCACTGTGCCTAATTTAATCGCTAAATTCGAGACTTAAGGTATAGTTGCTGACAATAGCCTAAAATAACCGCAGTGGCCATAGGGAAATACAGTAAAGCGTTAAGAATAAGCCTGGAACATCAACTAGTCGGTGTTCGCAATTCGGCCATCACTAGGGGCACATTGCGTAACAATTTGCATAAAGATCTTCATCTTCATTCTTATAAAGTTGAACTAATTCAGAAATTGATTTTTTGCGTCGAGTGTTTCTGAATTGGCAGTTTGAATTTTAGCAAATTCACCTTTAGTAATGAATCCAATTTTCAGTTTGGTGATTATGCAAATAAACAAAATTGTCGCATATGGGGCTCCCAAAATCGTCAAACAGTCCTTGAAAAATCATTAAATCTAAAGAAGGTGGTTATATGGTGCGGTTTGTGGTTATGCGGCATTATCAGTTCGTATATTTTCGAAAATTAGTAAGAAAACGCCCTCTCTGCGCTATCAAACTATTTTAACAAATTCTTTGTAGCCATAATTGCCTAATGTTGACATCAGTGACCTTTTGGAAAATCGCGTAATTATTCGAGTTAACGTTGTCAAGTAGCCAATTCTTCTTCGTTCTTGTGATTTAACACCGCTGGATTATTTGCACTGTAGCCATTTGATAGACCGGGCTTACGTGAACGACCCACAAACAACTAACGCTCTGAAAGATGCATTACGGTGCTATATTGGCAAGATAAAAGAAACTTTGTTGCAAAAGGTACTTAAATTTTTTTTTTAAAAGAGTGAAGGTCTGATGACATCCAAAAAGTGGACATTTCCCCGAAGTCATAGGTCACTATTAATTTCTTTATTTCTATTTAACATTGCAATCAATAAAACTGATGTTGTTAAAAAAGGTTAAACCAATTTACTTCCTAACTTCAAATTTACCCACTTATTATTTTCCGATATTGAGTTTTTTTTAATAATTATCAAAAAAGGTTACCAATACTGAAAATAATGGTATATAAATTGGCATTTATATTAGTTAGACTGTCATATTTATCCCAACTATTTTCAGTTTTTTTTTTAGTTTTTAGAACAGCACAAGTTCACTAAATTTAGAGTTGGAATCTAACGCTCTTGTTTGAATATTTTCGGCAGTACAATTTGTTTCAAGTTTCCAGTGTATTGTTTAAAAATTCTGAAATTTAATTTTCTTTATCAAAAGATCATTAAAAAAAAGATGGCTCCCTAATTCATGTGCACTAAAACTAAGTCTCCTATATACTTCAGCAATAACCATTTATTCATTTTAAAATCCTCACTTGACATGTTGGGCGCGTTGTCATGTCATTTTGTTTTTTTTTTTTTCATATAATTTCTACAAAAACAAAAATGATATATATGTATGTATATGTGTTATTTCATTCTTTTCATTTAACGAAAATTTTTTATTCCAACTTTTTGCAAACTTTTCATAGCTGTTGTCTTATACTTTTGTTAACGCCAGTATTTCTTTACGCCCCAAACAACACATACGTCATGTGATGAATTGCAATGGGAGTGACATTTTTATTTCGTCAGTGATGGACGACAGGACAAAACACAAATAGCGTACATAAGCATAAAGCTGACCATGTAAGTTTTATGAAAAACAAAAAGAATGGATTGGCTTTCCAAAGGACACTAAAGAAAATACCAAAAACAAAAAAAATGTTTTGCTATTTTCTAATCTATTTTATTTTATAGAGGAACAGGATGCTATGGCAACAAAATAAAATTTTTAAACTAAAAAACTCAATGTTCCTTCAATTATTTTTTTTATTTTCGTTAACAGCATCCGTTGTACACGAACAACGAATAAAAGTAGGGATACAAATGTACATGGTTTGATTGATCATGAACAAAAGTGGTGTCCAAGCTGAAGCAAAACTCCTTTTTTTGAACAAACAATTGCACTTTGTCACGTTATAATTCTCATGGGCATTTTTTAACAATAAAATAAAAAGCTTCTAGGAAATGAAATCCAAAAAAATATATAAAACTGTCTAGTGAATATAGTAATAAAAAAGGATGTACATTAAAAACAAAATGCAATAGAGCAGGAGCAGCAGCAGGAGCATGAGCACGAGCATGAGAAACAAAATGAAAAATATAAAAGTTCTAAATAACTACTTTGGATGCTGGGTGACAGAAGTAATAAAATATTGCCATTTTAGATTCTTAAAATAGAAAAACGAAAAATCAAACAACAAAATTTTATTTCTTAATTTATGTTCTCGCAACAATTGCTTTGCTCATGATAATGCTTTAGGTTTGATTGTGTTGCTTTCGGATTGTGCCTTAAGCGGCGTTTCACTCAAAATGAGTGACAAGTGTCCCACAATAAAAATAAAACAAAATTCAAATGTTAATTGAACTCGTTGATTGTTTTTATTGTTATTTAAGCTCTACTTGCCTTAAGTCTTATTTTGTAAGTTTAAGTTTGAGAGGTAGGTGAAACAATAAGGTGATAGACATTTGTTGGTATAGCAAACCCGTTTTGTTTTGTCAATTCTGATATGAAGTAAAATTAAATTTTAAATTTATGCAGTCAAAATAAAAAACGAGTTTCAAAAAAAAATTTAAAAAATTTAACAAATGCAAAATAACATTTACTTTTGCTTTTCTATGCATTTAATTTATAACATTTTGGTGTTAAAATTTTATGTTAAAATATCACCTTAAAGACTCATTTTCAATAGCAAAAACATAAATTTTTGTTATAAAAATGTCAAATTAAAATAATTCTCTACTTTACTTAAGGATGTTTACATAGTGAAAGAAGAAGTTGGTTATAAGTAACGCTTTTAAGCCATTTAATAATTTAATTGGTTATTGGTTATTTGTTTTTTTAAGGTTTAACATTTTGTATGGCCGTCTAAAACAATATTTATGTTATTTCTTATGAAGTTTTTCTACTTAAATAAACATGTTTTTGGTTTTGTTTAAAAATTGCCTGATGAGATGACCTAAACAACCAGCAAAATGCTTAAAGACACCAGTCTTGCCAATCACCAAACAAATTTAATTTTTATTATAAAATGTTATTATGGAATAATGCTACGTTTATTCGGCTATGATTTTACGTCAATCCGAGTCAAATTTGGTTTGTGAACAAACCGGATTCGGCTATATGCCATCTTCAGTGTTTTTTCTATATAGTAGTAAAGTATAGAGAGAACACTGATGATGGCATATAGCCGAAACCGATTTCTTCCCAAACAAACTTTGACGCGAGTTGACGTAGAATCGTACACAAATAAGTTAAATCCCATCGGATAATATACGCACATATTACGTTCATTCCTTTTAATAAATATTTTGTTATATTGTATTGTTTTTGTTTTTATTTTTTGTGGCTTATCTAATTTAGTGGAATTTCTTTTGGTATAAAATTCCTTAGAAAACAACATATTTTATAAATAACACAATAGGTCATTTCGTTTACTTTTTTACTGATAATTATTTTCTCTTAAAACTTGAACAAAACATCTTTGTAACAATAATAATTAGTGGGCAAATTTGAGGTTAGCAAGTAAATCTTATATCCAAAGCCAAACTGATTTTATGAGAATTTTTTATAAAATCAACATAGCATTGAAAAATTCTCATAAAATCAGTTTGGCCTTGGATATAAGACTCTTAGGTTTTTTCAATACAATATTGGGGTAAAATTCACTGATGAGCTATGTGAGCAATAGTGAAATTGAAATATGGATATGCTCTCCCCCATTACAATACATTTCAAATTTATTTTTTATTTTTTTATTTTTATTTGGATAACTGTTATATGGTAATATCATAAAATGTTTATTTTTTTATAAAAATTTTTTTATAATAAATATTTTATGAGAATATCAAGAAATATTTATTTAAAGGAATCAAGCACAAAATAAAATTGCGCTTTTATTTGTAAAAATGTTTAAGCCAAAAAAGCAAAACAAATGTTAAACAAAAATTGTTATTTAAATGATTTTTATTATCAAAGAGCAGTCTGACTTAGCAAGTATAGAAATTTAATAATAAACAATAATGAAAGGAAGTACCTGTAGACCCGTTTAAACTTAAATAATTATGACTCACTTTAACTGCGATTTTATATATTGTTACTAAGATGCTAAGTTTAAATGTGAACGTTGTCGAGTAACGAGGATTTAAAGTAGTAAAGTTGCCGTTATATATTTTTGTGTGTATGAAAGTAAATAGCTTTTTTTAAATAAATTGTATAAATTATTTTAAAACTCTAAAACGTTGTTAGTCATTATTTTGCCATAAAAGAACTCAATAAACTCAATGTTTATTAAAGGAATAAACATAACAACTGCTGTCAGAAGTGGGGTGATGTGATTAACCGATTTCTTATAGTCCGAGTTGCAAAATAAAACTGATTCGCCTGAAACGGCTAGCCAAATATAGCTTAGAATATGCTGCGCCTGTTCGGGATGAAAAGAATTATGTTTGTCTGCCACCCCGACGTGCTTAGTTTAAGTGGGAACATTGTCAGTTAAAGATATAAAATTGATAAAACAGTTTTTAGACATTAAAGTGGTAAAGTAACCGTCGTAAATATTTAGCCTTTATAAAAGTAAATTTCTCATCTAAATAAATCGTAAAATATAATTTAAAACTGTATAGTTTTGTGTATAATTATTTTGCAATAAAAGAACTCAATAACTAAACATTTATTGAGAGAATAAACGTAACAATATTCCCTCCATAATTATTAAAATGAAAACAACAGCCATATTTAATCTTAGGTGAAACATTTTTTTGAACAAGAAATTTTAATTTTTCCATATAAATTAATTAGGATAAAGCGGAGTATTGAACGCTAAATTCTTATAAAAAATAAATAAATTGGCAAATATGAAAAATAGCATCCAATGCAATGCTTATCTTTATGAATTAATTTTACAGAAAGACATAGTGGAAAATGGGGAAACATTACTGTCACAAAGATTTCTATTAAAATTTTTAACTTTAATTGAAATAAATTAAAAAATACGATTTAAAGTCAAAATTTGGATAATAAAAGTACTAACATTTTTTAGATTAATATTATAATAAATTAACTTAATAACGGGTCCACAATGTCACGTTTTTTTTTTATTCAACTAGTGCTTATTTCGTGAATGGTAACAGAGTGTGATTTGTTTTACATCCGCGCCTGACCGTAAGTCTTAATCAGATGGTTGACAAACCACTTTGTATAATTTGGAACGTCATACATGCGTCCTAGATAGCCGAAGCCATAATTCTATGCAACAGAACCACCTAGTTGCAACTTCAATGATTTCAGTACAGGTCTGCAAATCATCACACCTTGCTAAAGAGTTGGAGACTTTCCAACTCCTGTCCAGAACACATGTCAAGCATGCTCACTGGACTGGATCATTCACTTTGCGTGTCATTATCAGTGAGATGATCCTGGCCACCATAGAAAACCATTGGATATGGGGCCCGAAACCACAACCACCACGATGCTCCCATATAGGGGCCAACCTCAATGATCAGCCAGAGAACTATTAAATGTCTAAAGAGACAAATAATGAACTCTGGGGCACACTGATCCCCGTGGAAATAAATTGGAGTTTCCAGTTGACTCCCTGCCTGTCTTCAAAGGACTGGGCTCCCTTTTCCCCCAGTTGCACAGGTCCAGATAGTGAGTATTCTATAAGAACCGATAAAGGTGCCCCCGGGGGGGACGTGAATGGTAACACTTAGCTCATGTTTGAATTAACAGATAATTAGTTTTATCCTTCCGCTGAACGAATATGTTTGCGTATACGCTTGAACAACGCTTCGCTAAGTGGGCCAGCGACCGACTTACAGAAGTTGCCGATTTTTCAAAAAAAAATCATCTTTTCAGATGAAACTCATTGATCTTGGCGGGTATGTAAACAAGTAAAATTGTCGCATTTGGGGCACAGAAAACCCGCACGCATACATTGAAAAGCCAATGCACCCAAAACGAGCCACTGTTTGGTGCGGATTTTGGTCCAGAGGCATAATTTTGCCATTTTTCATGAGTGGCCGTTACAGTCAATCGCGATCGTTATCGGGCCATATTGAACAAATTTTTGTTCACAAAAATTGAAGAGGAGAATATTGGCAACATTTGGTTTCAACATGACGGCAGTACGTGCCACACAGCCGAAGCTGTGTACTTTTGTTTATAGCATTTAAAACAAAAAATAGTTATTTGGCGGACCCATTATATTTTTGCAGAACAAACAAACCAACAGCATCTTGACATCGAAATAACCAAGTTTTTCCTTACGTTAGTCTAAAGATACTTTAGCAGGCATGAGTCAGCCAAATGTGCAGACCATTTCGTGATATTAATATTATAGTCTATAATCCGCTGTTTGTAACTTTTGGTTCGTTATCTTCTTCTATATAAAGTAGAACAATATTTTTGAATATTTTCATTTAAAATAAATTGGTTATACTGCGCAGTGTAAAAGCATACCGTCATCCATGATTTATGATGTTGTATGTAACTCTTACAACATATTATGCATTTGGTGATCTAACATATAAATAAGAATGTTACCATAGTATAACATACTTTTGATAATTAAATAAAGAATTTAAATCCGGCTTAAGTTCAGGTACACATACTTTAATCTATAAATTTATTAAGGAGGTAAATCTACTTAAATCATAATAAAACGAATGAAGAGAAATATTAGATCACTACAGTGGTCATCATTATTCCTTTTTTCATCTGCCTAGTTGTGCATGGTAATTTTTTGGTACTGTTCCATATTAAAATTTTCAATTAATCGTCTTGGTTGGGTATACAGCATTTCTGCATTTATTTTTTTTCTTGAGTTACCTAAATATGGACAAAAATGTCTTCCTCCTAGATAGATATTTTTTATTGGGATTAAAATCTCAACGGCATTAAATAAAAAAATTTAAATAAAAAGTTTTAAGCATCATTTATTGTTACTTAGTTTCCTAAAAGTTTATTGTTTTTATTAGCTTATGATCGAAATAGCTTTTAAAAAGACAACAAGTTTGCTAACAATTTTAATAAAAACTAGTCAAAATAAAGCAGCGGCTAATCCTTTAAAAAGACAACATTGAACGATTATATAAATTTCTTAGAATTTTTAATTAATTAATATTTTCTTTTATAAGCATTTTAGGTGCATTTTTATGATTTACAAAATTTGTGTCAAAGCATATTTACATTAAATAATTATGCCTTAATTAGTACTACGTGATAAGATTTACATCTGCGCCTGGCTATGGTGCCTTAATCAGATGGTGGTCGAACCACTATGCATAAATAGGGACGTCATGCTCGTCCTAGGAAGCCGAAGACTAATTCCAGCAACAGGTCTTTCCTAGTTGCAACTTTAATGATTCCAGAGCAGGGCTGCAAATCACCAGTCCTTGCTGAAAAGTTGGAGGCTATCCAACTCCTGTCCAGAACATGTCTAGCATGCTCACTGGATCTGGAAACATTTCACCAGGTAGGTGTTATTAAAGGTGAAATGAACCCGGCCACCATATAAATACTGACCTGTCTGTAATGGGGCCGCGAAACCACAACCACGATGATACTCCCATAAAGGGCCAACCTCAATAATCAGCCAGAGAACAGTTAAATGTCTAAAAAGACAAATAACGGAACTCTGGGGCTTACTGATTCCCGTGGAAATACGTGGAGCTTCCAGTTGTACCGCTGCTGATTTGAGGGCACTGGGCTCCCTTTTTCCCCCAGTTGCACAGGTCTAAATAGTTACTCTCCACACGGACCGATAATGTGCCCCCGGGGGGTCCTTAATTAGTACTGTTATTATTACTTTTGTTAAAGTATTTATTGAATCATAGTTGGTGCAGTCAAGAAAAACACAGTACAAGAGGCTTAGTCGCAGCTGCCGAAATTACTAAATAAGCTAGTTTTTCTGATTGTTATTCATCTTGTAAATAGTAAAAATTTTAGAACAAATTTGGCAAATTTGAAAGAAGATGGTGTGGCTTTATCTGCTGGCCTGAAAATCTTAGGCGGCAATCAAAACGGCTGGATTAGTTGTATGATTTGTTTTTCGGAGTAGACAGCATTTTGCAGACGGATGAGCTCAAAATGCTTGTGTACTATGTAATAGATTTATATGTTAGATCTCGTTTATATGTTAGTTCTCCAAAGATATAATATGATCCAAGAATCACGTACAAGACCAAAATATTTTATATTGAACAATTCAAAAAGGTTTTTCTACTTTATGTAGAAGAGTCCTCCTCTTCGATAACGATCCCAAAATTACAAACAGAAAAACTGCAAATCAAAAAGTGTGATATAGGTAATCATATTTTATAAGAAACATGGTTTAAAAGAGCAATGTGATTTCAATAACTTTGTTAAAAGTTCCTTGTTCCTGTATACAATTATCTCACTAATAGATGGTTCTTGCAGTAGAAGCTTTTTCCAAAAAACCAATACCAAACAATTTTTAAATTGGAAATTTTACCAACAAATTTAGCAATAAACATATTATAATAAAATTTGATCATAATATGACAAACAAATGAAATTTCTTTGTTACCGATAAACTAAAAAATATATGCAGAAAGTTAAAAGCATAGGCATCATAAAAATAAGCCCTAATCATTGTAAAAGTTGATATTTGAGTATGCAGAACATAAAATGCTTTATATTAAAATTTGACTATGATTATCGGTGAGAACATTATTGTTTCGTTTGATTTAGATTAATGTCTGTTTTTTATTTTTTTTTATTTATGATTATTATTTTTATTCGACCTTTTTTTTTTCTTTTTTAATAAATAAGTATTTATCTTTATATAAAGGTCTTTTTAATTCAATTTAACACACATATATTCAATATTTCGCTTTCCCTTGGAAAGCTTCTTCAAGAAATTAATTTTTATAAAACAAAAATTAATTTATTGCATTTAAATTTGGAAAAAATCTTTAGTTTATTTGAAAACTTTTGTGAGAACTTTGCTGAAGAGTAAGCGGTGCTGATATAGCCGAGACGTGCTTTCACATTCAATATCGGCCGATTAAAAATTATGTAAACGATATTTAAACGGGCTAAATATTAATTTATGAAAATTATACTTTCCATGTTACTTGAAGAGGAAGATTTAAGTTATTACCTCAAGTAGGTCTTATCCATGTTTTTAGTAATATAATTAAAAACCAATAATTTTTGTTATTTAGAAATAAAAAAAAAAACTACAAAGTATACACAATCTTGCACTGAAAAAGCCATGGAATTTAGCAGCTCAATCGACTATTCCAAATACATATGACCTTTTCAGCACACTGTACCATGTCGGAGAATTTCCGAAATGCTGGAAAGTTGCTAATGTAACGCCGATCCCCAAAAAGGGGGAGGCTAACAACCCTGAAAATTACCGCCCAATCGCAATTTGTTCTGCACTTTCTAAAGTTTTTGAAAGTATGATTAATTTCCATCTAGTGAGATACCTGAAGTCCAACAGCTTGCTTAGTGACCGACAATATGGTTTTCCTAGGGGGCGCTCTACGGGTGACTTGTTAGCATTTTTGTCGGAACAATGGTGTAACTCCATACATCATTTTGGAGAAAGCAAGGTGGTGGCTGTAGATATTTCCAAAGCATTTGATAGAGTGTGGCATGATGCACTTCTGTCAACACTTGTTGCTTTTGGTGTCGGTGATAATTTTTCCAGATTTATATCGAGTTTTCTCAGAAATCGCACTATACGAGTTGTTATAGATGGGATTTCATGATAAATTCAGGGGTACCGCAAGACTCCGTTCTTTCTCCTACCCTATTCCTTATCCTTCTAAATGACCTTCTTTGTCGAACTTTCAACCCTATATATTCTTTTGCAGATGACAGCGCCATTTGTCACTCATATTCATTTGGTAATAGACCAGGCCATTTGGAGGTTACTTCCAAAAGGCAAAACATGAATGATACGCTTAATCATGATCTTGCGACAATCTTGGAATGCGGTCGTGTGAACAGAGTAGAATTCAATGCTCGTAAGACACAATGTTGCATGCTTACGCATGATCTTCGTTTGGTAGTGGTGCTGCATCTGTTACTATGGGTGATATAGGTATTACGGAATCGGAAGCTCTTGATGTTCTTGGTATGAAAATTCAGTGTGATGTTTGTTGGAGTAAACACATTTTTCCGGTTTCTAAAGAAGCTTTCAAGTGCCTCGGTTTTCTAAAGCGGTGTAGAAGATACTTCACCCCATCCGATCTCCGTACTATCTATACCACCTACATCCGTCTGAAAATGGAATACAACTCTCATGTATGGGCCGGCGCTCCAAAGTCTATTTTGGGGTTACTCGACCGCGTACAGGAGAGGGCCAAAAGGCTCATTGCAGACAGTAGGGTATCCAACTCTATTAATTCTCTAGAGCATCGACGCAATGTAGGGTGCATTTCAATGTTCTATCGTTACCACAATAGTAAGTGCTTTAATGAAATTAGGAAACTTGTTCCTGATACTCGCACGTTGTCACGTTTAACTCGATTTTCGATGTGGTTGATTGGCCAGTGAATCGCACTACGCATTACAGGGAAAATTCGTTTTTCAGCAGAACAGTCCGTATGTATGTAGAATAAGATCCCTCCGGAGGTCTTTCCTGTCTCTTTCAATCTGAGAAAGTTCAAATCGAATGTCCACAGACACTACTCCCTCTTTCCTCCTTCCCGTAACCTAATTTCCTAGTTCTGGCACAATGCATTGCATAGGTAGGGGTCATCCCCTGACTGCTGGTCCTATAAAAAAAAAAAAAACAAAACATATGACTCTGTGATATCAAATACAAATATTTGGTGATTCATAAAATACGTTAAAACCTTAACTTTTACGGCCATTTCTTACACATCTTTTACACGAGTTAAAAGAAAACTTTATGACGTTAAAATTATAGATCTTTTGTATTTATATTTCAAACATTTCAGTGAAATTTAATATTTGCAAGAAATTAAAGTAAAGCTATTATTTTAAATAACAGCATTTAAATATTAGAAATGTGTGTATGTAAGTCATAAAGTGAAAGTAAAATTTTTATTATATTCTGTTTTATGTATAAATAGTTCTACATAATATATTGTATTATATATAGATGCTGTATATAGTTAATACTGAAGTGTACAAGTAGTAAGAAAAGTATATAAACTTTTCATATGTTTAACAGTTAGTTTTGAATTCCGTTCTAAGTACTTGTGCTCTCCGTTTTTTTTTTGTTGCAAGTTATTTTATTTTATTAAATAAAAAGTTTTTTCAAGAGCAACTAGCAACAACAACAACAGCAGCAACAGTAGCAGTAACATAAAAAGTCAAAGTGGCTGAATGCATCTCTCTGTACCAGTAGAAAAGCAAAAAAAGAAAAAACACCACGACGAGCCATCCAGCCACAAGGATACGAGTAAAAAAAGGTTTTTGAGATTTTTTTTAAATGTTGTTGCTGGTATTCTTTTTATTATATTTTTGTTTCGCAAGCAAATGCAGTAGACAATGAGCAGACATAAACGCAGACAGACAGACAAAAGATGGAGAAAGTATAACAGTTTTGTTGCAACAACTTTGATATTAAAATGTAGTGCACCACCAAACAACCAACTAAGTTAACTTATTGTTGAAAACTTTTAATATTTAACGTACATATATACATACAGACAGACACACATATTTGTTTAAGTATTTTAAAATATGTGTATGTAGATTTATGTGTTAGTAGATAAATATATATATATATATTATATATATCTATATGTTTTCAAGTATATAATAACAGTGAGTCATAAAACTGCATAGAGCTGAGCTTAACACAATTCTTATTTGCACTTAAAAAAATTTAAAGAAAAGTATTATTTCCAAATATCATGTATCTTTATTATTATTTAGCTTCGTTAACTCTGAGTGTTTATTGTAAGCAGTGAAACATTTGAGGTTTACAGAATCCACTTGTAATTGTTGAAAACGATAAAAAATGCACCCACCAATTGCGAATCGTCAGCTGAACGCACTCTTAAATTTTAAATGTTAAATAATAATAGAAATAATTCAATAATATAATAAAAGGTTTTTCAACAAGAAGTTTGGTTTCTAAAACAAAATAACACAAACAATTTAGATTAAGATGGTTCGAATTTTTATTACGCAGAGAAAAGTTCGGCAATTATGAATGAAACGTTTTTACCCACTTTTCGGCAAAATAGCGGTCCTATTTCGTTAAGCACATCACGAATTTTCAGTTTTAAGGCTGAAATCGATTCGATTGGCTCTGTATAGACTTTGTGCCTAACATAGTCCCACAAAAAAATAATTCAGTGGTGTTAAATCACATAATTTGGCAGACCACTTTTTTTTGTTTTGTTTTTTTTTAAAAGAGAAGTATAGCACTTCAGGCAGCAATGACTATTTAGTCAAGTACCGTGCTACATTCTTTAGGAAAGGGATAGAGAAGAGATGAAACAGGAGGTGAAAGTAGAAGGGTAGTCGGAAACTAACTGCCGTATAAAAGACAGCAGCACAGCGACCAGTAAATATGTCTTCATCGTTGATAGTCAATTTTTATTTTTGTAGTGAAAAAAAACCAAGGTCTTCGTTGGGAATCGATCCCACATCCCCAGACTGACAAGCTAGTACATTGCCTACTAGCCTACAGGGGCACCTAACTGCTTATTGTCGTAAAATTATGCGATCGGAAAATTTAGTGAAACCACATCTCAGTGATATTCACGACATCAATAATAAGCCAAAATTGAGTTGTAAACATCTCGCTATAGTGTGATCCATTGACCGCATTTTCAGCCTCGTCTCTCGAGAAAAAACCGTCCAATCACGCCTTCAGAACAAATAACGCACCATACAATGACACGTTGAGCACCCAAGGCTTCTCAATAATCGCTGTAGGATTTTCAGAAGCCCAAATGCGGCAAATTTGCTTGTTGACATACTCTGACAACAGAAAATGGCCTTCGTCGAAAAAAAATGATTTTTTCCTGAATGAATTGAGCGAATCTACGGCGATGTGAATGGTCCGTCGGCTTTAACACCTGCACCAGTTAAACCTTGTAAGGCTTAAAAGTCAAATCCTTACGCAAAATTCGCCATGTGGTGGTTTTAGAAAACCCCAATTGTTAAGAACGCCGAGGAATTTGAATTTGCTTCAACACTGTGGCTAACGGCTGCGATATTTTCAGTTGAATGAACCGGTCGAATACGGGTTAGTGTTTCGACATTGCGACTGAGAAAATGCAGAATCAGTGCAGTCACGACAATGGTCTTATTATAAACGCCAATAAGACTAAAGTTATGCACATAAAGCCACGTCACCTAGTCGACAAAACTGTTACACTACAATTTCATGATCCAAAATGTCTTCACAGCAACGTTAATATAAAATTTTACATAAAAAAAACAATCTGAAACTAGAAACAATAATTACCATGATTATAACATTAACATGAATATGAACATATGCAGCAATCAGCATGATAGACAACTATGGCAATAACCTTCAGAGAGCAACGGACGACAATGAATCAAACAGAAGCCTTACGAATCCTAACAACCGGGCCTTGATAAGAATTGTCAAAGACCTTCAAGTTCTTAGCGTGAAGAACATCTATTATGCAACCTTGGCCAAAGAATTCTACAATGATAACAGATATTTAAAGCCGACAGAAAATACTCACAACACGCAGAGACGAGCTCAAGGAAGATTTAAAGTGGAACGATTCACAAACGAGTATGGAAGACGTTCGCTTGCTGTAACATTGCCAACAATTTTGAACAAAATACCGACTGAAATAATCAGCATAACGCACGAAAACAAAAGGAATAAGCTAATAAATCAAAACTTGTTACTACACAGACTGTGAAATATAATTTTGAATAACTAGTTATAAACGAATTTATTTATTTTTTAAGTTTTAATATCCTGCAGACAAAATTAGAAGATAAATTTGTTTAATAATAAATGAATAATCAATGAATAAATGAAAAAAAAAGTGTATCGAGTCTGTCGTGACCAAATTCTTAATCGCAGTCTCAGAAGGACGCTTATTTTGTCCGAGAATATCACCAATTTTACGAAATGTAACTTTAACAAAACCACCTTTTTTATAGTGAATTTTAATTATTTGAATGCGATTTTCGTGCGAAATTGCATTCATTGTAACAACTGGCAATGCATCTATCATGAATACGTCAAAAAACTAAATGTCAAAGCCATCGTATTGTTATAGTGTTATCACAATTTTAAAATAAACTTTTTTTGAAAAACCCGTTAGGATACCATCCACGTAAATGGATGATGTGATGTGAGCTATACGAGCTTTTAAAAGACAAAGTCAAGAGACATGTGCTGTTTGTAACAACACCATTATTTAAATATTTCACTGTGTTTTACTCTTTTGTTATGGCGATTAAAATTAGATCTTATCTCCATAGAGTTATTGAAAAATTTTGGTGTATAATACGTAACACAAAATCACCTTGCTTTAAACTTAATCTTGTTTTAGGATCAACTTTATATATATTTACGTTGGCGTAATATTGAGATGGGAAACATAAAATCAACACATACGTAATAGTCACGTTAAAACATTTTTGCTCACTACTGTATACAACGATGCACGCACAAGTTTTCGCTTTAACAAATCGTTTTTAAGCCAACAATAAGAGCGAGTTGAGAACAGCTCCAACCACAAGGCAAAAAAAAAGGAGTTGCAATAAAATTTTATTATCCTTGTTTAAAAGTTAAAAACTTTTTTTACAACAAAATTGCTAGTAAACAAAATTCTTTTGTTTGGAAGCCAACACCAACGTCATTTGAATTTTGCAAATGTCTAAAACTTAAAAACAAAAAGAAATAGTTTTTCACAATATAAATGAGGACATTAAGTCGACTCAAATTTTGATGGTTTTCTAAAAAGCAAAACTCTAAATTCGGATTTTTTAACATTTTTAAAAAAAATTCCATTGATTTTTAACAGCATAAATTAGTCGATTCAGTTGAAAAATTGAAGAGGTAACATGCATTTTTCTTTTGCCATTTAAGCAATTTTGGTGAAGAATTAAACAGTTAAAATTATTTTTTTTTTTAAGTTAAACATAATCAATTTTCCTCTATAGGGTATTTTTACGGAGGTATATAATTTTTAAATGGAGTAAAACACAAATGAATTGACATGAAATTCACTTTATTCACACTGAATGTTGTCCTGCAAGTGGACAATACTTTCGGGTTTATCGGTGTGGAATTGTGACTTCAAATATCTTCACAGAAAATAGTGTAGCAGCGTTAGTCGCAGACTAATTTACCATTCCGAAATATTAAACTAAGTAACTACCAATCGTTTCCTTTAGTAAATCAATTGTAGCCTGAGTTGTTTGATATACTGCGTTATGTTCCTAAAACCACCGATTTTGCACAGCATGGCTGTTTAATTTAAGAACGAAAAAGTCAGTAATTATAGCTCTATAGCGGCCATCACTGACTGTAACTTTGTGAACATCAATATTTCTAAAGAAGTGTGGACCAATGACTCTTTCAACAAATCAGACAGTCAGGTTTTTTGGATGTAAGCGTGTCCCAATATACACTTGAGGATTATCATCACTCCAAATACGACAGTATTGGCACATTTATTCATAGGGAGCTTCATCCCTAAACAAAGTTCGCCCATAAAAAACAGGGATCAATAACAATTTTATTATAGATCCTATGTGCAAAATTTGGAAGCGTTGTTAAGGTGTCAGTCAGTCTATTCATGTTGAAATGCTAAACCAAACTAAACATAAATTACTTGACAGCTGACAAAATGGCCGTCAGTTAAAAAAGTGCTGCACACTTAAAGTTCTATACCTCTAAATTTATAATTTTGAAAAATTATTTTATTGGCGCCGAAATTCGATGTAATAAATCGAACAAGGCGCACAGTAGTCAACATGTAAATCCGGAAAAAACTCATATTTTTATATTGACTGTGAAAGAAACAGAAAAGTAAATGATTTATTCGTTAGTTATTGTCATTCTTGGAAACGTTTTGATTCGTTTGTTATACTTTAGTGTTAGTCAAATTATTTTGTAGCAGAAATCTTAAGCATATCTAAAAAAAACTTTTTTCCTATATAGTTAAGTGGACTATTAACATTAACTTAAATCAAAGAAGTTAATCATAAATTAGCATGAGAATCACATATAAAAACAAAATTGGATTAAAAAACAGAAGTTTGTTTTCTAAAGCTTAGTACTGTGTTCTAATTTGCGAAAAGTGTTGAGCAACATTTGATATTTCGCTTAAAAATTTTGACAATATGTTGCCAGCTGATTCTCTCTTTTTATCTAATATTAATGTTGCGTATTACGGCAGACAAGATGAATCAGACCGTGTTGTTCTCAATAAAATTATGACTTATTTTAATTCCGACATATGTTACTTGGTAGCGAAAATTCGCTTTTTTGGAGGAGATTCCTAATTAAAATTAAAAATAATTAAAATTATCAAAATGCTTTAATAAAAAGATCTGTTTTTAAACAAAAAAAAAAAAACTTTTTTTATTAAATAACTTTTAATAAGGTGGATACGTAAGGCAATAGATTTTATTGCAAAGAATAATATAAACATATACTATTATTTAAAGAAAAAATTTGGCTATTGTAAAAAAAATCATATACTTATTTGAGCCTTTTGTTTTGTGCGGCTAGTCTTTAAAAAATTTGAAAATTCTTATTTTACTATGATGTAAAAATTGCTATTATGCATTAATATTAAAAATAAGTTGCTTAGTTGCTAATTAGTCTTTGAGCAGAAATCTCATCGTAAAGCATAACAATAATTTTTCATCGTACATTTTCGCCAATCTCATTAGGCAATTTTAACTACAAGGAATTAATAAAATTCAGGAAAGGCGCGTTGATATATCCACCAACGTTGTCATCACATCTGCCACCTTTGAGACACCAGCTCATTTCGATATACGTTTTTCGATGAAACTGCTGTGTTTTTCTAAAACAAAATGAAAATCTGTAAAACTGTAATTGAAGTTACGTTTTGAATTAGAATAATTAAAACTTGGTGTCTACTTACATATGAATAAGTTGTTTTTTTCTCCGGTGGCGTAATAGACAGCATCTCAGAATCAGATAAAATATCTTGCGTGGGCTGCCGATCTGGCGTGCTTAAAAGCTGTGAGTAATTGGTTTTACAATCAAAATTTTCATCACTTACGAAAGTTACAATGAGCAACAAAAAGTTAGATCAATAACACTTACGTTCTCAATTTCGACGTCTCAGTAAAGTTGTCAGAAAACTGCCACGGATCCTGAGATTCGTCTGAAGAAAACTGTAAGTCGCATTTACTACCAGATGGATGCGACAATACTCCTCCAGTTTTGCTTACATGCTTCATCTAATAATAATCAAAACAGATCATACAAACCTTACCAGGTTTTCCAATCTCTTTAGCAATATCTATCCACGATGATTTCGCGGCACTGTGGTTAGAATATATCATTTGAGACTTATGCCAAATAAGTTTTCTTTTTTTTATTGCGGAAATAAGGATACGCTTTTCTGCGTCACTCAATTTTATATTTTCTTTTCACTTTTTAATAAATTTACGCTTTTCTCCATACTTTTACTTTTTGGCACAACAAATTTAAAATTAAAAATACAAATACTTAACTGATCAGCTCTAGCTCACAATTCCATGCGAAAAAAGTGCTGCTCATATTGTTTCGTAGTTGAAAAAAAAAATGTTGCCTAAAACGTTTTTCATTTAGAAAACATGCGGCCAGAAACATTTCGTGACTTTTTCAAATATAAACAGAGTACTAGTTCAGAAACATTATTTCTTATTTATTTCGCACCAATTATTTTTATATGGGCTTTGACAGCATTTCGCACGAAATTATGAACAGAGTATCAGGCTTAAAGCATAATAACATTAAAATATTCCCCTGCTTCAACACTGTGGCTCACGGCTGCAATGTTTTCAGTTTAACAACGCGGTCGAACATCAACGCGTTGATGTTCGCACATTTTGTATCGAGCCTGTCGACCCAAATTTAACGATCAAATTCTAAATAGCGGTCTGACAAGGACGCGAATTTTACGAAATGTATTTTCAAAAGAACCACCATTTTCAAAGTGAATTTTAATAATGCGATTTTCGTGTGCAATTAAATTTATTGTAACAATTGCCAATGCATCTGTTACGAATACGTCAAAAAACTAAATGTCAAAACTATTATGTTGTTGGTGTTACCAAAATTGAAAAACAAACGTCTTCTTGAAAACCCCGATATTTGTTCTTGCTAAAATTGTAATTAAATACTGTGCAGACTGCGAAGTTGAGGCAAACCGTTAATATTTTGGAACTTTTAGAGTTTTTTAAAATGGTTAATTTAAAAACGTTTAATTTAAAAACGTTTCAGATTATTTCTGATTTCAAATATTCTTAAAAGATGTTTGCTCCCAAGTTTGAAACACGGCTACTACCCACTGTATTGCTACTGGAGTTAGATACGTAAGAAAATATAGGGTATGATTTAATGCTGTGTATATGTTCTTTCTTATGCAAAATGATAATTTCTATATTTAAGTGAAAACGTAAAAACGTTTAGAACAATCCATTAAGAGCAAAAGAGGTAAAACCATAATGTTTTTCGGTCTAAGTTCTACTAAAGTACCATCACGGTAAATAGTCTACCAGTAAATGGAAAATAGCTATATCTTAAATTAGATTGCCAAGATTCTAAGAAACTCTTCCACCGTGAAGGCATTTTACCGCAGCGTACAGCTATTGCGCACAGCACCCGATCCAATAATATCACCCAATATATACCTAAACTTCCACTATACAAATAATTACTTAGCGGCGCACAGTGGACCATTTTACGAGAAGGCGGTCAAAAATATATAACTTTTGAACGTATCATAATTTTGATACGTGATTTCATTTGTCTATTAGGTGAGATCATAGGCTTTAAGGTATAAAAATTTTAAATCGACCAGTTAGAAAAATATAGTTGTGATAGGTATAAAAATACATTCCAAGTTTTAGCTGATTGATTGTTGGTACGAAAGTAAAGTATTACAACTTGTTCAAAGAGTTTGTTCTACATAAAGTCTTATATTTTGATTCAAGTTTAGAACTTATACTTATAAAAAACTTAAATTTAGTCAGATAGGGCCGAACTTTGGCCACTGTGAAATTTTTAGTACAAAGGCCAAAGGTTGGTTCTTTGAAACAATTTGAGTTAAAAATTAGATGATTAATTAGCAAAAACATAAAAAATATATTCATTGGTTCAAATTTACTTTAGTTGAGAAGGTATTTAAGTCCAAAATAAACATAAATACTGCTCGTATATGTAAACTTTTGTTGTAAATTAATTAATATTTTATTAATGTACAAAAAAATTTTAAAAGGATGAAATACATACAGATAATTCTTGTGTTTGGAAAAATTATTATTAATTAAACAATTTTAATAAATATTTCTTCTAAAAAGCTTTGATTTTCATCTTCTAGAAGCAGTTTAGCTTCTACGTTTAGTTCAATTGAAGTGCCGCATATTGGACATATAGGGATCTGCATAATATAATAACAATCAAGTCTTTATTAGTGCAATATCTAGAAATATTTCTTGTGTTATGCTCACGAAATAATCTATAGTCTTTGTTTTATTTTTCTTGCGCTTCTTCAGCTAAATCTCCTATTGGTAGCATATTGTGTTTAATTATTTGTTCCCCACGGTACAAAATTTTATGAACTGTGGATGGCATATATCTCCAAGAATATTTTTCGTCGTACTGGCGCACTCTCTAAATTTTTTTGCATTTATATTTCTGCTGCATGCCATCTCTATAAAATAAGAGAATTTAGAAAAAACTTGGACTTCTACAAAAATTAATTTCTAAAAATTAAAAATCCTTAAAAAACATTTCAGTTTTCAACAGTAACAAATTACACTATTATACAAAGTTTGTTTCGTTTAAAAACCTTGTACAACAAAAGAGTTACAGATGTTTAAAAATCAAAAATTTACTAAGAAATTTCTCATTTTAGCAAAATACTGAAAATGCTTATTTTATATTACCCTGTTCCGTGTGATATAGTTAAAGTAAAGTTTTAATTTTTTGGCTCCCAAGATACACTTTCGAATGAACTTTAAAATTTTACAATTGGGGACCATGAAAAAAAGAACTTTTGGCCGCCTTCTCGTAAAATGTTCCACTGTGAGGCGGCGGTTTTTTTTGTGTTACTATTATAAATAATTATATTAAAATATATTTTGAGATTAAATTAAAACATGTTATGTGGTGTTTTAAAATATTTCAGACAACACTTAACATTGATAATTAATACATTACAATCCTTGAGTTATTTCAATAAAATTTTTGCTGTACTGTTTAAATACCCTAATTTTCCTAAATAAAATAATTTAAAAAAATATACTTAAAAAAGACAGTGCGTTGGCCGGGAATCGAACCCGGATCAACTGCTTGGAAGGCAACTATGCTAACCATTACACCACCAACGCTTTGGTTTCAATTGTGACAAATAACATACTTCAAATTGGTAGCATAAAAAATTTGTATTTATGTTTTATTGTTACTAATGTTTTAAAGAACGTTTGATTGAAAAATGTATTCAATAAAATTATTCTATTAAAGAAGTAAATGTCTACATTTCAAAGCTAGTTTCCATTCATTTAATTTTACACAAAGTTTTTGTAACTAATATGCAATTTAAAATATGGAACAGTAGATTTATTAAGTACTCTCAGAATATTTCGTTTTTTCTCCGTGTACAGTGCATGTTTTGTATTCGAGTCGCCCCGATATAAGCCTGAAACTCTGTTCATAATTTCGTGCGAAATGCTGTCAAAGCCCATATAAAAATAATTCATACGAAATAAATAGAAAATAATGTTGCTGAACTAGTACTCTGTTTATTTTTGAAAAAGTCAGGAAATGTTTCTGGCCGCATGTTTTTCTAAATGAAAAACGTTTCAGGCAACATTTTTTTTCAACTACGAAACAATATGAGCAGCACTTTTTTCGCACGGAATTGTGAGCAACAGCTGATCAGTTAAGTATTTGAATTTTTAATTTTAAATTTGTTGTGGCAAAAAGTAAAAGTATGGAGAAAAGCGTAAATTTGTTAAAAAGCGAAAAAGAAAAAATACAATTTAGTGACGCAGAAAAGCGTATCCTTATTTCTGCAGTAAACAAAAGAAAATTTATTTGGGATAAGTCCCAAATGATATATTCTAACCGCAGTGCCGCGAAATCATCGTGGCTAGATATTGCTAAAGAGGTTGGAAAACCTGGTAAGGATTGAAATATATGTGCATATGTATGATCTTTTTTGATTATTATTAGATGAAGCATGTAAGCAAAATTGGAGGAGTATTTTGAGTAGCAAACGGTATTACAACCAAAAACGAAAAGCATCAAAAAAATCTGGCAGTGTATGCGACTTGCAGTTCTCTTTAGACGAATCTCAGGATCCGTGGGAGTTTTCTGAGGACTTAACTGAGACGTCGAAATTGAGAACGTGTGTTATTATTGTAACGTATTGTTGCTTATATAACTTTCGTAAGTGATGAAAATTTTGATTGTAGAACCAGTTGCTCACAGCTTTTAAGCACACCAGATCGGCAGCCCACGCAAGATATTTTACCTAATGCTGAGATGCTGTCTATTATGCCACCGGAATAAAAAACAACTTTTTTATATGTATGTAGACACTAAGTCTTTATTATTCTAATTAAAAAGGTAACTTTAATTAGAGTTTTACAAATTTTTATTTTGTTTTAGAAAAACACAGCAGTTTCATCGAAAAACGTATATCGAAATGAAATGTGAGCTGGTGTCTCAAAGATGGCAGATGTGATGACAACGTTGGCGGATATGGCAAAACAACAAAACCAAAATAATGTCAACGCGCCTTTCCTCAATTATATTAATTCCTTGTAGTTAAAATTGCCTAATGAGATTGGCGAAAATGTACTATGAAAAATAATTGTTATGCTTTACGATGAGATCTCTGCTCAAAGACTAATTAGCAACTAAGCAACTTAATTTTAATATTAATGCATAACAGTAATTTGTACATAGTAAAATAAGAGTTTTCAAATTTTTTAAAGACTGGCCAGACAAAACAAAAGGCTGAAATATATAAATAAATATATGAATTTTTTTATAATAGCCAAAGTTTTTCTTTTAATAATAGTATATGTTTATATTATTCTTTGCAATAAAATCTATTGCCTTACGTATCCACCTTATAAAAACTTATTTAATAAAAAAAGATTTTTTTGTTTAAAATCAGATTTTTTTATTAAAGCATTTTGATAATTTTAATTATTTTTAAATCCTCTTTAGTGAAATTATAATTTTTTTATTTCGTAAAATATTTTTAATTAGGAATCTCCTCCAAAAACGTGAATTTTTGCTGCCAAGTAACAGATGTTGGAATTAAAATAACTCAAAATTTTAGTGCGAACAACACGGTCTGATTCATCTTGTCTGCCGTAATGCGCAACATTAATATTAGATAAAAAGAGAGAATCAGGTGGGAACACATTGTCAAAATTTTCAAGCGAAATATCATATGTTGCTCAACACTTTTCGCAAATTAGAACCGAGCACTAAGCTATACGAGGTAATCTTTAAAGTTGCAGGTTCTGTAATCAAGAAAATTTACTAAAAACGGATTCTGATTAACGACTCTTATTTGGTCTTTAAATTTGATTACAACCAAAAAAGGGATCATGGATGATTTGAATATTGGATTTTGTCAATTAATTTATATCATATATTGGGAACCAGAAGGTTACAAATTCAAAGCTCAGTTTAAAAACCTTCCATCTCAAATATGCAGTTCCTTAAATACCCTGTTATAATTTGGTAGTGGCTAGTGTAAAGGAGATAGCGTGTCCTTAAATATTTAACAAAATATAATTCCGTTAAGCTATTGTTACACTTGTAGCTTAACAGAAAATCTTTTCACAAATGCTTTCATGTGGAAAGTAATGAAGAGCAAACAAAATTGTCAGAAACCGAATCGTAGGATTTAGTTATCATGAAGAAAACAAAACTAAAGTGAATGACTATATAACATCGATAAACATATGCACATAATAGGTTCTGAAAAATTACAGGCCGATAACAGCACTATACGAACTACGTAATTCAGATGATATTTCAATACAATTCAATTTAATTTATTTAAGCAAGTAATATAATATTTACAATGTAATATACAACTTATAAAGAGTTCAGACAGCTTAGCCTTTTCTACTTAGAAGTAGTATTTACAGGTAATTGGTACTTATAATTTAATAATAATATTATATACATAAGGAAAAATTTACAAAAACCTATTTGATAAAAACAAAAAAAAAATTTTTTCGGAACGTTAGATAAAACTTAACTCTACTTGTTAACGGTCAGTTCGTTAATATGATAATGTTCAGATTCTTCGCATCTGGTAGTGTAGTTTAAAGTTAGTTGGAGTAATCTTTCATGAACCATATCAATATTATGAATGGAGTGCAGACGATATGTTGAAAAATACCATGGCAGATTGTGTATCAGTTTTAGAAGCTTGCTTTGACATATTTGCAGTTTCTTTACATAACATTTAGCTACATTGCTCCAAACTGGGGCAGCATAATATATTATAGCCATGAAAATAGCTTTAAATATTAATATTTTATTTTCTCGTCTTAACGTGGATTTTCTATTAACAAACCGATACATAAGTCTCGTGTCATTATTTACCTCTTTAACAACATATGAAATGTGTTCGCTGAAATTTACTTTTTTATCGAGTATAATGCCGGGGTATTTCACCTGGTTCGACCAGTTAATTTCAGTATTGTTAATGCATATATTTCTCTGAGGAATGTAAGGATGTTTCCGCCTTCTTTTAAAAATATATTGCCCGAGTTTTTTGTGGATTCATGAGTGTTCTCCATTTCATAAAATATTTTTCTGTATTAATGAGTGCATCTTCGAGATTATCTATTATATCCTCAGCACGTTTTCCATGACATATAATAGCAGTATCATCAGCGAATATTGACGATGTACAATTGATCAGTACCGGAAAATCCGATGTAAATACATTGTATTAAATGGGTAATAGACATGAGCCTTGAGGACAGCCAGCTGCGATTCGAATTTTGGAAGATAAGATGTTACCGATATGTACTTTATAGGAGCGGTTTGATAAGAAACTCTGAATTATTTTTACAATTACGGGTGGAAAACGGAGGTTTATCACTTTCAAGATGAGGGCATCGTGCCATAAAGAATCAAAAGCGGATTTTACATCAAGTAGAATCATTCCCGTGGATTTTCGGGCTCTAAAAATGTTAGTTATTCTTTTCTTAATTCTAATTAGGGGATGAGATGTGTTATGTCCAGTTCTAAACCCGAATTGCTGCGAAGGAAATATATAGTGCTCATCACATAAACATAAAATTTTCCTTTTGATGACTTTTACCAGAATTCTGCTTGTGGATGACAACAAGCTAATGGGTCTATAAGAAGACGGGCGGAACGGATCTTTACCAAGCTTGCATATTGGTATTACCTTTGCTTCTTTCCAGCATTCAGAGAAGTAACATAATTTTAGGCATTGATTCACAATGTTTGTGAGACTTTGTATTCCATTTTTGGGCAGAGCTTTTAATATTTTGTTGCTCAGTCCATCGATGCCAGGTGACTTCTTTGTTTTTAAGTTTTTTACAATTTCGGAAATATTGTCAGATGACACATAGTAATCGGACATTATAGCGATATTATCGCGATTGAATGAATATATGGAGTTCATAACAGTAGAAATAGTCGAGGCGTCACTGAAGCTAGCTCTGAGTTCATGGTTTCTTTTAAATGAGTTCATATTTTTGCTCGGCAGTTGTGTAGCGATTATCGCCATGTTTTAAAATAGGCATAGGATGATATTTAAAAAAATAATTTTCCAAAAGAGCAACTTATAATTTTTAAAATTGTTAAAAAATTTTTAATTGTAAGTATGTATAGCAATAAAAGCAATTATAACTTTAAAAACTATATGAAATTTTTCAAAAGATGTTATGGGTTCGGGTTCTTTAATCGAGTTTGCACTGTATTTACGAATTTCCTAGTTGAGTCCTTTTTTTATGGTTGTATATGCTACATGAAGCTTAAAGTCATATATTGAAAGTAAAACCATCGGGATTTGAAATGGCACATATAAAATTGTTGACTTAAGCTAGATCGCACAGTTCAATAAAGGATGGCTGATACAAAAATTAATTAATTAATTTAGTTTTAATTTTTGTTATAAAATAAATTGGTTAACATTTAAAAAATTTTACGAGTATTTCCTTAATTTTTGATACCTGTATATAATATATATAATATTAAACACCCAGTGCAAAGTAGCGTTGGTGGTGTAATGGTAAGCATAGTTGCCTTCCAAGCAGTTGATCCGGGTTCGATTCCCGGCCTACGCACAGTTTTTTTATTGCGATCTTTTTTATTTTTATATTAAAATACTTTATGCCTTTCATTATTCTGAAGGAACATAATGATGGTTATTTTAATAAAACCACTGTCTAACAGACTAACTAATACATTGTTATGAAGAAAGCTTTTGCCCTCTTATATGAAAGTAGAATTTCCGCAAGGATTTTTAACCCTCCTAAGTTTCTAGCGAATAAATTAGAAAGCTATTTTCAAGTAGAGAGGTCCGTCAAAAACTCTATGAATTTTCTAAGCGGAGAAAACGTTAAATCTATGATTTTTTAAATGCGGTCAAAATATTTTTAAAATATTTATAAAATTGCTTTATTAAGGGCGGAAATCCAATCAAGAAGACCAGATTAAAAAAATTTTAATTTTGAATTTTTTAAGTTTCCGTACCCAAAGAAAAAAAAACTTGTATTTTATTTTCGATATAATTGCTGTCCGTATGTCGCAGCCCCTGCAACATAAACTTTTAAAATTTAAAGGGCGTTCCACAATATTTTTTATTAAAATCAGACTTTGTTCCAGGCAGACATGTAAAATTTTTATAGTGTATAGACTATCTTGGCTGTATAGCAAGTACAAAAATAAAACTACAAATTAAAGGATGTTCAAATAGCATTAGGAAGGCAGTTTAAGTTTGAATAAGTATCAAAAAATTAAAAATAGAATTAAAATATAAAGGATCTACTTATAGTGATGTAATTTCAACCAATATTTTTTAAGTATCTCAGCCGTTAAAATATAAATGTATAAGACTATTATTTCTTTAATACATTTATGTATATGGTTAGGTTTATTCCTTTTAATAAACGTTGTGCTATATTGCAAAAAAATAACACAACACTTTAGAGTTTGAAAATAAATTAAACGATTTATTTACTTTCATTACACACAAAATAAGCACGATGGTAACTTCACCTCTGTAATGCTTTAAAGGATGATTTATTCAGCCCAATCATGAATAAAAATTCCGCGTGAGTTTTCTCTCCTTTCCCTTTTCTCCTATTATAAATAAATATTTTCCCTTTTTTTAACTGTGGGAAGAGAAAAGAATTCGGCGGGGGAAAAATAGGTATCGTAAATGAAAAAAAAGGGAGAAAATATTGTTATTTCTTAAGTTTTTTTCCACCTGCTATATAGAAGGGAGTTTGCACAAAAATGTAAGTAATGTTTGGTTTTAAAATTTTTTTTTGGTTTTATAAATTTTTATTATTAGGTAAAGGAAACAAAGATGCACTCCAAAAATTTTGGAAAACATTTTTTTACATTTTTCTTTTTATAGTTTAATTTATTTAATTAAATTAAAAACAAAATTCTCCGATGAACGTTTGTAAATAAATCAAAAATCTTAAGTTACAAACAAAAAAATGTAAATAAACAAAACGGTTGGTTATAAAACTCAATGATGCCACTTTTTAATGATTTTTGTTCCCGCAGAATTTGTGATTGGAGATTTTTTCTCGAGAAAAGTAAATTCCGTGTGAAAGAAATTCCTAGGGAATATTCGTGATTGGGCTGATTATTTCGTTATTTTCACTCAACGATGCCTCCACTAAAATTGCAATTTATTTGTCCAGCAACTGGTGCTTATATAGCTGTTTTAAGAAGCTCTTGTATATACAAGAATATTCTACTGTAACATCACTTCATATTGTTGTTGTTATCTATCAGTGTAGGCGCCTGCTTGACTGTGTGTTTTTGTTTTGTGTTAGTTGTTTTTGTTATCTGTTGGCTGTATAAGATTTCTTAGAAAACTAAGCAGTTTTTAAAAAACACAATAAGTCATTTCGTTCACTTTTTTACTGAAAATTATTTTTTTAACACTTAAACAAATCGTCTTCGTAACAATATTATAAATAAGAAAACTTTTCTCGAGGACAAAATTTTAGAATAAAAATAATAATTTACAATAGAAAAAGAATCTGAATCTAAACTTTCTTATCAGATTTATTTATAAATTTGTATTGATAAATAGAATTATACACATCGCATGTAAATTATGCGGGTAAAATAAGAAAGATCAAATGACTTTCCATTCAATTTCATTGAAACCCTGATTAAATAATGTAAGATGGATAATTTAAAAATCAAAGAATCAAACCGAATTAACATTCAGGATATATCAGAAATATTTGCCAATTCAAAGCTTTTTGAATCCAAAAAAGCTCATAAATGATTTAACAACATCGGCTAAATATTCAGCAAAGCCAAAAAGAGAATTGATAAATTTGATAAACCGAATGATGTGTATAAAATACCTTGCAATGAAAATGGTGTAGAGAAATGTGATTTGGTATATATATACATACACATATGTTGATACAACAAAAAAAAATAAAAACTAAAATACTTGGATTCAAATCTGATCGGTGTGGTCGGCATAATTGTAGCATACAGAAGAAGCGACTAAGTGTTGTTAAACATTCGCCGAATTTTAATAATATGGAAATTTAAAAAAAGAGATAATAACTACAAACGCCGCTACATACTAAAGAACTTTAACATCATTAACATTCCATCAAGGGAGAAAATTATATAGAACGTTGCCACAGAGAAGTGTGTCCTTTTATACCGAGATCTAGTTAACAAACAGAAGAACATAGATTTCATATTTTAATAAATGACCTTATTTACCAAACTTTCAACGCTACGTACTCTTTCGCAGATGACAACACCATTTGTCGTGACGAATGATACGCTCGATCACGATCTGGCAACAATCTTCCTATGTGGTCGTGTGAATAGAGTCGATTTGAGACTCAGTGTTGCATTCTTACGGATAGATGTGGGTTCGAAAATGATGCTGCATTTATTATTATGGATGATATAAGTATGAAGGAATCGGAAACTCTTGATGTGTTTGCCTTGAAAACCCAGCGTGATGCTTACTGGACTAGGCATATTTTTCAGGTTTCTAAAGAAACTTTTAATTGCCTCGGTTTTCTGGTACGGTGTAAAATACCTCCTATATCCGTTCAAAAATGGAATATAAGGCTCATGCATGGTGGAGTTGCTCGATCGCGTACCAAAGAAGGCCACGAAGTTCATTGGGGTCACTGGGGTATCCAACTCTATTGAGCATCGAAGGATTGTGGGTTGTATTTCACTGTTTTTAGTTGCTACAATAGTAAGAGCTCTAATAAAATTAGGGAACTGCTTCACGTTACTCGCACCTTTTGCGTTTAACACGCTTTACGTTGAAAGCCCATCTATTTGTGGTCCATTGGCTGATGAGCAGAGCAGTTCGTATGTGAAATAAATTCTCTCTTGTCTTCCATACTCACTTCATCATCTGAACAGTGGGCAGCCATAATAATAACAGATGTTTTTTAATTAACATAATTAATTAACTGGAACAGAGGAAATTCTCTGCTCGAAAAATAGAAAGAATATGTATGATTAAAGCTTTAACGACAAAAAAACGTAGTTGGTGATGTGGTTACACATTAAATTTTGATATCAATCAGGCAGGCCCTGCAATTTTAAATCTTGATTATCTAAAAAGTCGCTCTTTAATTTCGTATTCGGTTAAAAAGGAAAAAGAATAAATAATAAAAATATGCGCAGCCGGTAGGATTCGAACCTACGCTCCCAGAGGTAATCTGATTTCGAGTCAGACGCCTTAACCACTCGGCCACGACTGCTTAAAAGCCAAAATGTTTAAAGCATAAATATGAATGTAGCTGCAGAAAATAAAAGTAATTAAATAACAACCCCTAAATTGTCAAAACAGTTTTAAAAGAAATATGATAAACGTTTTTTATCGTTTTTAAAAAATTATACCTTCAAGATAAAAGTTTTTAAAAAATTCTAAAAGATCAAACTAAATCAACCACACAGACAGTAGAAATAAATTTTGTAAAAAAATGTTAGTTTTTCTTTTATTTTCCAATTATTTCAGTTTTTATGTCTGTTTTAGTTGCTAAACAAAACTAAAGTATTTGGCTTTTTTTAGTTGCTGCTGTTGTTGATTGTGGTTTTGTGCTTTTTTCTTCTTCTCCTTTTGCTGATTGTTGCTAAAATTTTCTCATAAATCTTGCCTCAAGTCATGTTATGCCGCCGTTAATTGACACCGACACACACATTCATTTTTATACAATTTAATGTTTATTTCGTTGCTTTAGTTTGTTGTTGTTGTTGTTGTTGTTGTTGTTGAACTTAAGGCTGCAGCTTCAATTGCTGCTGTTGGTCGCTTTAACTAGTTATCACCAATTGTCGCATTGTATTACAGTGAGAGCAGTGAACAGTAGCAATTGCCGGTACAAGCTGCAGCTTATAAATGCAGCAACTCAATAGATTAAGAACGAGTAAAAACGAAAAAAAGGAACAAACAAAAAAATAAGTTTTATAAGAAACAAAGTTGACAATTGAATGGCTTTTGAGCACTCAATACAATCGTTAACGATGACGACGGCTTATAATAGAATCCAATGTTGTTGTTGTTGTTATTGATATTGTTGGTTACATCTTCTACTTTAAGCCAGCGATAACATCAAATACTATTTTTTATTTTTTGTTTGAAAGCTGATTATCTAGGCTTTTGTGATTTTTTCTTCTCTAGTCCTTTTTTTTAAAGTAGAGGCGATGTTAAAGATAAAGTTTACCTACCACTGCGTAAAAAAACTGACTTGAGCAAAATATACCAGTCAGGCACTAGTCACTAAGTGTGTATTAATGGCTGTCTGAAGCAAAAACAATGTTGGATAATTGAAGGATTTTTTTTAATGAATAAAGTTAATAAATATTTATTTGAAAAGTTTTTTATTTTTCTTTTAATTTTTGAAATATAATTTTACCATAAAAATTATTTCTGAAGATCGAGAAGCCATAAAAAGTTTTTAAGTTTTCTAATTCACCGTAAATGATTGTTGGTACAAGTATTTTTATCGAGCACTCCAAAGGCTTAAATATAGGTGTGACCATTATATTTGAGTCTAAATGTGTTAATAATAATCATCTATCGTCACTTCTAAATCTGTTCACTGTACCACAGAAACTTCTTTCTTTACCCTGCTTCTGTTTTTTGTTTGTTTTTGGTGTATTTATTACAAATCGAGCTTGGAAAGATTGGAACATTCTAACCAGGTTTTAGTCGTACGATTTTCATTAACACAACGTTAGATTTATCTTGCTGTTAGATATTTAAATTAAACTTTTCTTATTCAAAAAGTTTTTTTTTTGGAAAATCCTCATTAACATAATAATAATCTGATTTTGATTTTAAAATTAATAAAATAATTATATACTAATAGTTGAATTAAAAATATAAAATTTTAATGGCTTTTAGTTTAAAACACAATTAAATAATAAATTTATTTATAAATTTATGCACGAGTAGGGGTCATGGAAAGGAGGAGAGAGGGAGTAGTGTTTGTGGACACTCGAAATTAATTTTCCGACATTGAAAGTGACAGGAAAGACCTCTGGTGGCTGTTTGTTCCACGTTCGAACTGTTCTGCTAAAAAACGAATTTTCCCTGTAATGCGTATTGCATTTCGCTGGCCAATGATTCACAAATGCATGTGCTCTCAAAGAAAAAGCGTGTTAAACGCGAAAACGTGCGAGTATCGGAAACAAGTTCCCTAATTTCATTAGAGAACTTACTATTGCAGTAACGATAAAACAGTGAAATACAACCATTACGTCGAAGCTCTAAAGAATCAACGAGGACTTTATCTTGTACGGGCTCAAGCAATCCAAATTAGACTTTGGGAAGCCAGCCTATACATGAGAGTTGTATTCCATTTATGGACGGATATAGGTACTATCGGATGAATAGAAAGGAGTAAAGTATCTTTTAAACCGTTTTAGAAAACCGAGGCACTTGAAGGCTTCTTTAGAAATATGAAAAATGTACTTAGTCTATCGAACATCACACTGGATTTTCATTCCAAGAATTGTCAAGTCAATTGTACTTTTAAGATAAAAATAGTTTCCTGGCAATAAGTATTTCAGATTACTTAAATTTTCAGCGTGCTAATAATCCAAATTTATTTTAAATAAAATTACTAGATTTAAGATTGTGGTTTTGAGATTTTAAGGAAACCCTTAACCATATTTTGGAAAAGCGAAAGGTTAGCTAAGGCTTTTCTAAAGTGTCATCGAAAGTTCTGTAGTGAATTGGGTTGAGGATCCAATGACACGGCTATAGGAATTACCTTTATCATCAATATTCAATTTAGTGATTTTATTTATAATATATTTGGGTAATTAAAAAATTGAAAATTTTTATAAATATTTTATGACAATATCATTATTCAAAAACTTACATGTATTACTGTGGGGAAATATATCCACATTGTCATTTCACTACTGCTCATATAGGTCATCAGTGGATTTTATCCCAAATCATATGTGGAAAACTCACGTTTCTTATATCTTAAACTAAATTGATTAAGTAGGATTTATATTCAACAACCAAGCGAAACTTGGAACTATCAAAAATAAAATTTCGTTTTTGTATTGAAATAGCTAACAAAACTGGGTACTTTGACTAGAACTATTTGAACGATTTTAGTTGCCGCATAAATTTTTGTTTCTATTTTTAATAAAGACAAAAAAATAAAATTTTAGATAAATGAACCAAGGCCCAGGTATGACAAATAAATGTTCTGCAATGCTTTTCTTTGAGCATAAATATTTAACTTGGCAACATTGTTAAGCACCTATTCAAAAAGTGTCTATATCTCAATTATAGTGAAGTTTTAATACAATCGAAATATTCGTTTAGAAACGAAGGAACTAATTATGATTATTATTATTTTAATTAATTATAATTATTTTTCAAAATTATTTATTTTTTACTGACTATTCATCTTAGCTGTTTTCAATGGTTTCTAGAGAAGCTACCTACTATATGTTACTAGAAAAAAAATCTACTCTTGTAAAGTTCCACTGTCCATAATTTGTCAGTCAATGCTCCGCTGGACGATTAATACAATTTTTACAACTACTCGCTAAAATCATGCCCTTGACTGTTTCGCTGAAAACTCCGACACTGTAGCACTAGATCACTACAAAGAGGAGATTAGATTTTATATACCCAGTGTGTTAGCTTTTCCAATACATATTAAATAAATTTATTAATGCTTCAAAAGTAAAATTTGAAAATTATAAAAATAAAAAAAAAAAAAAAATAATAATAAAACTGCACACTATATCGCCATTTTATTTCAATACCTCCACCAACCATCAATTAAATTAAAAAATGAATTTTTTTTTATTTATTGCATTCAAGTTAGTCAAAATATGCATCTTTCAAAAATAATATGTTGTAAATATTTTGTTGTATGTTAATTTAAAATTGTTGCATGTTATCTTTCTACTTTCATCAATTTCACAATAGCATTATTTCTATTCTTTTTTCATTTATGTAGTATACGAATAAAGGGTGTGTTTCTAAGTTCGAAAGAACTTTTAAATGTAGAAAACAACATAAAAATTCAATTGTAATCAAAAGCCAATTTCTTTTATTTGAAATATTAAAAATAAATGACATTAAAGTTATTTTGGAAATATTGGACCATTTTTCGATCACTTGCAATACGAACAATGTTGGCCTTCAAGGCAGTAATTGTTGCTAGTTTATTAGAACAAAAAATCAACATAATCTTGGATATAATTGATTGATCTATTTCAAGAAATCATCTTATACCTAAATTTTAGTTTCATTATGTGGAACGCCGTATCGCAGTTAATATCACATTTTAACAATTCTTTAAAAGAATGATAAAAGTGTGCTCCGGCTTTGGTATTGAAAGTCAGAGATGCCAACCCATCCAAAGGGTGTATTATATTTAAAGTTTCGCATAGTTGAAGTCCATATGTGGCGATTTATTTTATTAAGAAGCCTGTTAAGCGAAAAATTAATCACGTATCTGAACTCAATTTTGCAACTATAAGTAGTAGAAGTAATGAGTGACTCTCAATGTAAGGGGAGTGCAAATTTAGAGTAAGGAAGTAAATTGTCTACCAAGTGATGAAATGTCAAAAACTGAGCTGTCACCCTTAAACATTTATTAAACAAAATTTGGGAAATTTTAAACATGGAATATTAGACTCTTGAGCAAAGCACTGTAATTATGCAAATTTGCTATCAAAATGTGAACGTTGTGGGTAATTTAATCGCTAAATTCGAGGCTCTCGGTGTTGTTGCTGACAACAGTCCAAACCAATTCGCTCGTGGTGGCTGTAAAAGTTCAGCAAAGTATTGAAAATGAGCTAAAAACATCAACTTGCCGCAACAAGTGGCATTTATTAGAAGTACTTTGCGCAATATTTTGGATAAAGATCTACATATCTTCACCCTTATAAAGTTCAACTTGTGCCAGAATTGACCCCGATTGTTTGCGTCGAAGTTTTACAAATTGCCTGTTTGAAAAACTAAACAAAACAGACGCAATTTTCCACAAAATCATCTTTAGTGATAGGGCCCACAAAAATCATCGAAAACTACTACATCCAAAGAAAGTGAACGTATGGTGCGACTTGTGGTCAGTTGGCATTATCTTCCCGTATTTTTTTTCAAAAATATCAAGAATGAATTCTCTGCGCTACAAAGCCACGATAATCAATTTTTTGAGGATACAATTGGCTAATCTGGACATAACCTAATGGTGGATTATACAACTTGGGTGATATGTAGCGTCACCCACGGCCTTGGAAGCCATCGGATATCTCTATACCCTAGTCACTCCTAGTTACAATTTCTGGAGATCGAAGCAGGGCCATTACCCCACGCCTTGCTGAAGAGTTGGAGACTATCCAACTCCCGGCTCAGAACACGAGACATAACACGCTCACTGGATCCGAAACATTCATCCTGTTTTCTTGATCAAAAGTGAGATGATACTGGCCCCCTAATCATTTCATGAAACCATAACCATCACGATACTGCCCATGGGGCCAACCTCAATAGCCAGACAGCAAAAGCTGAACTCTGGAGACTTTCCAACTCCTTGTCCAGAACACATGAAGCTTAATAAAATTTAAGAACACAACCGCAATTATGCTCAATCATTGTGTTGATTGTGATTGATCCTACCCACACAACTCAAACGAGGGCCTCTAAACCACAATTCCCACAATACTAAATCAGAGAACAGCTAAAAGCCTAAAAAACCAAAAAGCTGAACTTGGTGCTTTAATGATTCCCGTGTAAATAATGTGGAGCTTCCAGTTGACTCCCTGCTGCCTTCAGGGGACTGGACTCTCTTTTACTCCCTGTGACACATGTAATGACTGTGAAATTCCGTCAAAACATATCAATGTGCTCCCGGGTGGGAGGACATCAGTGATATACATCAGTGATTACGTGATAAGATTTACATCTGCACCTGGCAGTGAGCCTTAATCAGATAATGGTGAGTGAAAAGCAGCGCCACTTACGCCTTCGGAGGACGAAGTCTAATTCTAGCAACAGGTCCTTCCTAGTAGCAATTTCAATGATTCCAAAGCAGGACTGCAAACCACTACTCCTTGCTGAAGAGCTGAAGACTATCCAACTAGGATCATTCACCAGTGGGTGTTATTGAAGGCGAGACGATCCTGGCCACCATTAAAAACAGACCTGTTATGAGGTCGCGAAACCACAACCACCACGATACTCCCAAAGGGCCAACCTCAATAATCAGTCAGAGAAATAGCGCAAACTCTGGGGCTTTACTGATTCCCGTGGAAATATAGCGGATTGTCCAGTTGACACCCTGCTTGCTATGTTTACTTTACATTGGTAGCAAAAAAACTAAAGTTATCACAAAAAGTGGGTATTTTGAGCCAACTTACTTTCTAACTTTAAACTTTTCCACCCATTAAATATGGGCAATTTTCTAGCGTTTTTTAAGCATCAATCGCATTCCTAAAATAAACAGATCATAAATGACAAAACGTGAACACTGTATGACTCTGTGATTCGATTTTCATCCACGCATGGCCATGAAGCCTTAATCAGATGGTGGACCAAAGCACTGTATAATTTGGAACGGCACGCTCGTCCTAGGAAGCCGAAGCTATAATTCTATGCAACAGAACTTTCTAGTTGCAACTTTAATGATTCCAGAGCAGGGCTGCAAAACATCACTCCTTGCTTAAGAGTTGGAGACTTTCCAACTCCTGTCCAGAACACATGTCTAGCATGCTCACTGGACTGGATCATTCACCTAGCGTGTCATTAACGGCGAAATGGTCCTGGCCACCATATTAAAACAAAATACCTGATATGGGGCCGCGAAACCACAACCACCACGATACTCCCATAAAGGGCCAACCTCGATAATCAGTCAGAGAACAGTTAAATGTCTAAAGAGACAAATAACGAAATCTAAGCCGCTAATTCCCGTGGAAATAAAGTGGAGTTTCCAGTTGTACCCCTGCTGACTTCAGGGGACTGGGCTCCCTTTTTCCCCAGTTGCACTGTGTCGAGATAGTTGAAGTTCTATAAAGACCATATTTATGTGCCGCCAGGGGGAACACTCTATGACTGACTATGAGTGCAATTAAAAAATCACCCTTTACAAAGAATACATTTTATATTTAAGCAGTTTTTTACAACCGGTATTTTGTAATGATTCTTGATAGTCACAGAATATTTAAAACTTTTTTGTAAAGATATTCTTAATGTTATTATTATTATTATAGCTTTTTTCATTTTTTATTTTTATTTCCTGCTACTTTGTTAAAAGTAAATTACACTTTTAATCACTTCTAATCTGCTGCTCAATGAACATACTGTTTCTGTTGCCGGCAACAATATTAACAAACATTAACTTTGCGTGTTTTTATAACAGAATATAAAAAAATGGAAGTGTTTTTAGACACAAAAAAAATATATATATGCTAATCAGGCTATTTAATAGCAAAGTATTAATTTAAATACTACTTGATCCTATGATTAAACCATGTTTTGTTTAAATTAGTTTTATTGTTCTTTATTCATTCGTTTCAACAAAATAATTTTTTCGCCAACACAGTTGGAAGATCCGTAAAGGACTGTTCGTTTCAAATCAGGTTACACATAAAATAGCCTTCTGATAGCTTTTGATAAAGTTGAAGTAGTAATAGTTTAAAACAAAATATTATTTAATTAAACATTCAAATGTTTCCATAAATTTCAAGGCCATTTTTAAAACTTTGTCCTAGATTCTTGTGTCGCTTTCTTTGGGAGCATTTGTTTTGTTAACATTTCAAAACTTAAATAATAAATAATTAATTAACTATGTAGTTAAAATAATAAAATGCGTGTAGAGGAGTAGCAGAAAGAATGACCGTTATTGTTAATAATTTTCAATTTTATTTAATGTATGTGTATATGTATGTGTGTATGTGTCAGGAAGCTCATATATAGTTGTTGTAACAGCTATATAAGGTATTTTATAAACTTGGTCATATGCATATATTAATTTATATGCATATTATTGTGCAACAGCATTGCATTTTTTTGTTTTTAAACTTTTTTTGCATGTGTCAAAATTTTGACATCTTTAAATGACATTTCTGTACAACTAAGTGAATATGCCAGTATGTTAAAAATAATAACTGAACAGTAGCGACAACAACTGCAGTTCATACGAATAAACCGCAATTGTTACTGAACTACTGAACAAAAACAACAAAAAATATTTTGTTTTTGTAAGTTTTCAATTTGGAAAGAATAATTTTATATAAACGTCTAGAAAAGTTCAAACTTTTTAAATTTCTCTTTTAATGCCTTTTTTTTTGGTAAAGAAGGCATATTTTATTTAGTTAATAGAATAATAAATAAATGATGCTTATTGATGTGTTTTTTTTTTGCCAAAATCAATTTAGAAATGTCAATTATATGAAATAATTAAGCATAATTTCTCCAGTCTGCGATTTTATCGTCTTATTAAATACATTTTAAAAAAATATAACTTAGGAGAAAGTCACGAATTCAACGCCAGTCTAACTATGCCACATCCTATATATTACAGTTTTTGCCTTCAGCAATATATTTTTCTACTATTTAGGAATTTGGTCTCTTCAAGTGAAAACAATTACTATTGCACCATGTATGCGATGCCCTATAATTTTTAAAATTTTTTCTTTAATCTTTGTTATTAGAAACTTTAAGTGTCTTTCTATTATAATTCAAAATATAAGACAAAACTAAATATTTTATGGGCATAAACTTTAAGGTTAAAATGTGTTTTTTAAAACGTGCTATTATAGCTTACAAACATCCTGTATTCCTTCTAAAGGGTGTTTTTTTAAGCCCGATAGAACTTGAAATTGTAAAAAATAACACAAAAAATTAAATTGTAATCAAAATTTCTTTTTTATTCGAAGGATCAATACGTGACATTAACATTTGAAAATGATGTCGGGCATATGGGCACCGCGGCTATTCTTGACGAAACGCATTCTGGACGTCCAATTTTGGGCCACTTTTTCGAGCACTTCTGGGCGTATGCCACGAATAACACAAACAATGCTGTCCTCCAAGGCGTCAATTGTTGCTGGTTTATCAGCATAAACCAGTGACTTCACGTAGCCCCACAGGAAATAGTCAAGTGGTGTCAAATCGCACGACCTTGGAGGCCAATTGACAGGTCCATTTCTCGAAATCAACTTATCGCCAAATTTTGATTTCAATAAGTCGATGGTTGCGTTCGCTGTATGGCACGTAGCGCCATCCTGTTGAAATCACATCTCGTCCGGATCAATGTCATCTATATTTTCAAACAAAAAATCATTGATCATGATGCGGTAACGATCTCCATTGACCGTAACGCGAGCTCCGGCCTCATTTTTGAAGAAATAAGGTCCGATGATGCCACCAGCGTGAAAACCGCACCAAACGGTGCATTTTTCTGGATGTAATGGAGTCTGTAGGGTCTGTTGTAGCTTGGTCTCACTCCATATGCGGCAATTTTGCTTATTAACAAACCCGTTAAGCCAAAAATGCGCCTCATCGCTGAACACAATTTTGCGATAAAACCACAGGTCAGTTGCCAACTGCTCAAGAGCCCAACCGGCGAAAGAACGACGCATATAATGGTCTCGTGGCTTCAATTCCTGCACCAGCTGGATCTTATACGGGTGTAGGCCGAGATCTTTGCGCAAAATTTTCCACGTAGTGGACGGACAAAGCCCCAATTCCTGCGACCGACAACGAATTGATAAATTTGGATCTTCTTCCACACTTTCGTTTACAGCGGCGATATTCTCTTCAGTACGCACCTTCCTTCGACGTGTTGGTGTTATTGCATCCTCTAGAGAGTATGTGGTACGAAATCTATCGACAGTTCGACGAATGGCTTGTTCAGATGCACGATTATGTACGCCATAAAAATGACGAAGTCGTCTATAAGTTGCGCGAATCGACGACTGATTTTCAAAGTAAATTTGGATAATTTCATAGCGTTGTTCAAGCGAGAGTCTATTCATGATGATTTGTCAGAGTATACTGAAACAAATAAAAAAAAATGTTTCATCAAAATTTCATTTTTTGTGTTACTTTTTACAATTTAAATTTCTATCTAGCTTAAAAACACACCTTTTATAAGCCCCTTTATCATAGGCCGTTCTTAAGTTTTAATTTACAATTTTTTCTTCTTGCCGTTTTAGCTGAGTTCATACTCCATACTTAAGGTTATTCTGCCCACAACGGTTTGGATCCTAAAAACATATGCATATGTGAAAATTATATCTGGTAACACCTTTTGTTACTACGTAGAGACGAACATTGATGACAATAGAACGTCATCTGTACATAATGTGATAATAAAGTTGTGTCATTTACATTGTTTTGTACGTTATATCTTCTGCATATGTTGTGAAGCCCATAGCAAGTTTTAATAATTATTTCAACTTTTGCAGGATTACAATATAAAGTCGGGTTCATTAAGCAACGAACCCGACTTTTAACAGCCTTATTGTTTACTCCACAATATTATGGGTAGATGAGTGAGCCAAATTGAATTTATCTCCTTTGATTTTTTTTTTATTGACTATCAACAAATCAGTTTAAAATTTTTCTTAATTTTAATACATATAAATGTGAGATTTTACATAACGTATTACAACAAATAAAAACAAGGAAGATTAAAAAAAGAAAACATCAACTAAATAATATTAAACAATATAAGGCAAAAAGATAGAAAAAACCTTTAATGTTTTAAAGAAATTTTTGTTTCACCCCCTTCAGAAACCTCTTCCCAGAGGTAGTGAAGAAGCGTTAATTAATTAAATTTCTTATTATTGCAAAACTTGAAGATCGGCACCTGTCTTCGAATCTTAATGTTTTTGTACTTAAAACGTCATTCAGCATTTTTTGCTTAAACTCTCTGTGTAGACGGCTCGTGGAAAATCTGCGAGGTAGATCAAAAACGGCTTTCAAATTCTTTTTTTTTTTGAGTTGTAGAGTAGATATCTGAGGGAATTTTGTGTCTGTTATTATTTTAAGATCTGTTATTACACCTTGTGTGGAATGTGTTCAGTTATAGCCGTTGCAAGGAAAGACATACAATTATTGTAGCGATATTAAAAGAATTATGTCTTTGTCTTTAGGTTACATAACCCATATTAAAAAAAACATTGATCATACTAAAGAGAGACAATTCTAACTGTCGATATGTGGATATTTGAATTATGTGCATGGCGATCCCTTGCTTAAATGAAATAGTTAGTTTACTATTCAATTAATCGACATTTCTTATAAATAGTTTGTCGATTTCATCGGTTTCGTTTTTAAAATTTCGAAACTAAAAGATTTTTAAAGAAAGAAAGAAAGAAGGTACAACTGAATCATTTCAACATAACTATTTCGTGATATTCTCCTGAAATATTTTCTAAAAACTATCATCCATGTGAGTGCATTTAATCCAAAAGTTTAAGTTGAATTAAATGAGAATTATATTTATTATATTTAATTTTTTATTGCATTTTTTTAAATTGTTTCATACAACTCGTCGAGTAAATTTTTATCTTAATGGCCATCTGAGGGCTCTTCTTCGTTACTAAAAAATCGATTTTATAAGTGATAAGCAAATTGTTTAGTTTTTCAACAACGAATAATAACTATACAAATTTTAAAATATTCGAATGATTCACCGTTTGAAAACATTATAAAAAATTTTTAACAATAAGGCAAAAAAAAAAACGAAACCAATTGCAAACGAAACCAGGGGCAAATTTAAGGTTAGGAGGTAAAATGTTTGTCAAATGATTAAATGTTAAGAATTGAGCTGTCATGCTTTGAGATTTATTTAGTAAAAAGTTAGAAAATTTTAAGCATGGAACGTTACACTCTTGACCAAAGAATTTTTATTGTGAAACTTAACTATCGATATTATGAAATGTTTCACTGTATGGCTTCGTAAAATTCGAGTGGCTCTTCTGTACGTAGTTTAATTGCTAAATTCGAGGTTCTCGCTATCGTTGCTGATGCTCATAGTGGGCGTAATGATGTAAACATCCTGACTGTACATTAAAGTATTAAGATTGACCCTAACATAAACTTATCGACGTTGCAATAATTGGGCATCACAAGAGCCACTTTGAGCAATATTTTGCATAATGATTTTTATCTTCATGATTATAAAGTTCAACTCGTTGCAGAATTAAAGCCGAAAGACTATTAGCTGTTTGAAAACCTGAACGAAAATATCACATTTTTTAATGATGAGGCTCATTTTTATATAAACAAACAATTTTGTCGCATATGAGGTTCACTAAATCAACAAACAGTCATCGAACAAAAAGTGATCATATGTGCGGTGTGTAGTCAATTGGCATCATTGGTCCGTATTTTTAAAAAAAATGAGCAACGAAACGTCGTCAACGTGAATTCTCTGCGCTCTACCAAAACATGATAACCAATTTTTTGTAACCAAAAATGGGCTTATTTTGACAGCAGTGATCTTCAGTTTCAAAAAGACGGCGCCACAAGCCAGACAGCCGTTCAAACTTTTCACCAGTTGCATAAAAAATTCCTTACTTGCGTGATTTCTCAATTTAGCTATCTCGTTCTTGTGATGTAATACCCCTCGATTATTTTTCTTAGAGCCATTGAAAGACTGCGTTTACGTAAACAACCTATAAACAAAATTTGGCGCAGCTTATAAGCGAAGCTTTGTTGCAAAATGTACTTTATCATGAGGTATCATCATCATATTCCGTTATTATTTTCCATATTTCTGCTTTACATTGGTATCAATAAAACTAAAGTTGCCAAAGAAAGTGTGTGTTGTAATCCAATTTTACTTGCTAACCTCCAATTTGCCCAGCTGTTATTTAACCTTTGGAAAAAACAACTAAATTTTGGTGGAAAACGAAAAATATTTTTTTTTGTGTAGTAATTATGACATAAAAATTAATTGTGTTTTTAGATACATCTTGATGTATGTAAGTATTGCTGATACGGATTTAGCAATCCAGAAAATACTGGACTATAGTCTGTTTTCTTTAAAAATTAACGCAAAAATTTTTAAAGTTTTTAATAAAATTAAAAATTAAAATTAAATTCTTTTGCTGTGACATTTTATTTCTAGAACAATTTATTCTATAGTCTATAATTTTTATTATAACAATAATATAACATTGTCCAACCAACTACTGTTCAAAAATGATTTATTTACGATTAGAATTATTTTTTATTTATTTATTAAAACAAAATGACAAAAAAGATTCCTCTTCTTTTTTTAATTTTTATTTCGTTTCTTTAATAAGCGAATATATCCAGTGCAAATAGCAACTATCACTAAGGCTCTTTAAAAGAAAGAAATATATGAACTGGCATCATATAAAAAAAATGAATGGTCATACATTTACTGCCAATTCAATGGGTGTAATCGATTTTAAATTGAACACCTTAAATGTCATAAACAAATGGAATAATGGAGAGGAAAAACCTGAAACTCCAAAGAATAATTACAATAAAATCATAATATGAAAAGTAATAAATAAATCTAAAAATAATTCGATACCATTAAAGTACGCGCAAATACAACAACAAAAAAAATGATCAGTTGCAAAGAGAAAAATAAAACAAAAACAGAAATTGTTAATCTTTAAGAAAAACACCGCTTATTGAACTGACTGATGTACTTATGTACATACTGCCAAGTAATGTGTATGTGTGTGTGTATATGTGTAGTAACTTAACAACAGGCGGTTAAGAAAAACTAGTAGCCAAAGTGGAAAAATCAAAATCTTGGTGGAGCAAAAAAATCTACAAATGAAATGAGATCAATATCATGTTACATTCTTGTGTTTTTGTTGTTGTTGTTGTTGCTTGTCTTCCCTTACGATTTCTGCAAAAAGATTAAAAACTATAAAATGACAATAACTGCAACGTATAACATACAAATAAATAAATAAATAAATATCAGCGACTTGCAACATAAGCACAAACGCACATATGCTTGCTGCACACTATTGGAATGGCAAGTGTACGTACTCGTAACGCACAAGTAGTTACTATTCGTATTATATCACTACTTTAAATGTCCAACAACAATAGCAAAATCTCGTACTTGTTGTTGCTGTAATAAGATATATATGATGTGCTTTTTCTGCTGTTTGTTCGAACTTGCAACGTAAACATTTTCCACTATATGATGGTGTGTCATTGTTTTTTCTTTATTTTGTTTTCTTTTGTTTAATTTTTATTTTATTATTTGTAAGTTTTTTTTTTCTTTTCTACTGTAACTATGTTTCAACTCCCTGGAGTCTCATTTGTGCGGTCCTCTGATCGTTTGCAGTTAATGGTGTGTGAGTAACTGCATGATCTTTGGTATAAACAAAAACTCTTCATTTTTTCCCCCTGTTTGATTTTAGTCAGTGCTAGCAGATAGGAACAATAATAATTTTGGACGTGTGCTAAATTTCAATGTTTCAAATGAAGCTGTTTGCTCCAGCATAAAATAGATTATAGATGTGATAAATATAACAAACCTCAGTCTATCGTAAAATATCCTGGCATTATTGTGTTTTTCATTGTATTTGTTAAATTATTTTATGCATCTTAAATTTACTACAATGACAATAAGTAATCAAATTCAGAGTCAGTGCTAAACAAAATAGTTTTAATTTTTCTACTAATCGACCAAAATGCCTCTTCTAAATCGAGTGTAGCCAGAATGGTTTCATATGTTGTTAAAGCTAAAAGATTGAAACCAATTGTTTTCTTATTTAATTGAGGATTCGAATAAACGAATTATTCGCTCTTAAAGAAGGTATCCACAGCAAGCGGCTACTGTATAATACTAGTTTTTTTATACCTTAAAGATTTTGTTGGGATTCGAACTCATTATATTTTATTCAACACATACGCAGATGCTTTTACAGCTACCACAGTTGACTTCTTTTTTTTATAAAAGAGAAAAATAGCAGTTCAGGGAACAATGCCTGTTTAGTCAAGTACCGTTCTACATTCTTTAGGAAAGGGATAGAGAAAAGATGATGTAGTGAAAAAAAACCAAGGTCTCGTTGGGAATCGAACCCACAACCACCAGACTGACAAGCTAGTACACTTCCTACTAACCTACAGGGGCACATTTGTTAACTCACTTTGCCTTTTATTGTTTTTACATACACCACACTCTTTAGTGGTAGAAGTAATAAATTATTTTTAATATACAGGTACGTAAGGTCTACAATTTTGTTTTCGTTTTGTAGTTTTTAATTCCCATAATTCGAGAGAGATAGCTGCCAAACGGCTGCTTATATAGAGATGGGAGGTAACAACATAATATAAAAATTCATAAAAGGTATCTTAGCTGCCCTGGAGTCGCCCCTATAACCCTTAATCGTCATTCTGTCTCATTAAACTATCTTTCATAAATAAATTCATAAATTTATTATAACTAAAAATATTGTAGGTAGGATGCTGGAAAAAAGGCACCTTATAGGGGCAGAGGTGAAGACAAAAAATAAAAATTCATAAAAAGCATCTTAACAGCCCTAAAGTCGCTCTTAAACCATTGTTCTGTCTCATAAAACTTTCATTCATAAATAAATTCACAACCACATTTAAAAGTTTTTTTTTTTAATAAATTCATAATAAATAAAAATAAAAATATTAAAGCATCTTAACTGCCCTGGAGTCGCCCTTATAAGCCTTATGCTATGAATACAACTGGAACGAACGACGAATTTATCGCCGCGAATATTCACCATCAAAAATAAAACACATTGGTGTATATAAAAATGCACACAGTCACAACGTCGGTTGACATAGATTTATTTCTATTTCTTACGCCGACGAACGATGAACAAATCAGTACCGTGTGGCCATTTTGATTTTAGTTTTCAAGTGTTTTAGTAAAAAAAGTTAATTTTTACTTTAATTGTTTTTATTTGAAGTGCTAAGGTTTGGCTTATTATATTATTGGATTATAAAACATGTTTGTAGTGTTTAATTTTTTGTTTTTGGTAATGCTAAATTTTTTATCAGAGTAGCGAAGTATTCACTCACTGTTCATACATGTATGAATATGTACATTTAATTTTTTAGCCGCTTCTTCTCATACATGTGTGAGAGACTACAAATTATTTTGTGTTTTCTCATTTGTGATTGCGACAATTTATTTTTTTTCTTTCTATTCATAAGTGAAAAAATGAGAAACACACAAGTGTTCATTTTTGAATATTTACAATTTTGATAATTTTTCATAAATGAAAAGGTCGTAAAAATATGTGCGTTAAGCATTCGCGTACATAATTGCACATATTTGATAATGCGCAATTGCCGGCGTATGCAGGAAAAAAATGTTTTTTTTTATTTCTTTTAGAATATATTGCAATATTGTATTTTGAGTTAATATGTACCCATGTGTTTTTACTACATTTTACGGTAAACTGCGATCGTAGGTAGAAAATTTTTTCACGTTCATTTATGAGAATTTTATAAAATTTCAACGTTCATGTACATGTTCATTACATTTATGAAAAATAACATTAATGAGAAGTAGCTAATTTATCATTTATCACAAATGAATAAGACTAATAATTCTTGTTGTTCGCATTTATGTATGAAAATAATCAGAACATTTTTTGTTGTTCGTTTATGAGTGTGAAAAATAAATATAAAATTTTAGATTTCTCATTTATGAAAAATATGATGAATGTTGATTTTTGAATGCTCATAAATGAAAAGTTCTGAACACTTTTTTTTATTAACAAATTTTTTTAATATGGTCATCCCATCAGCTGTTCAACTATAATAAGATAAAATTAAAAAACTGAGAAAATGGATACAATTGAAATTATAATTGAAAATGTTAAACTTCATGAATGTTTATATAATCAGGGATCAAAAGGATATAAAAATGCCCAGAAAAAGACGGAAATATGGGAGAAAATTGGCGGCTTGGTAAATTTATCCGGTAAGAAGAAATTGAAAATGTTGTATGCCATATTTTTACATACAAAAATGCAATATTTTGGTGATGTATGTAGAAAACGCAGGAAAGGACTCCGGGATACATATAAACGTCGTAAACGAACAGCTCAGCTTGCAGAATTTGAACAAACAATAAACAACTTTATCAATTATAACAGATGTTTTTGTTTTTTCGTCGTTATTGTGCTTCATACAACGAATTTACACACCGAATTTTAACCGGCGTATTCGTCGTGTTGGGCGAAATTCGTCGCTCGTCCCAGTTGTGTTCATAGCATTAAGCCGTCGTTCTGTTTCATTAAACTTTCTTTTAAAAATAAATTCGTAATAAATAAATATAAAAATACTTAAGGTAGGATGCTGCCAAATAGCCCTGGTGTCGCCCCTATAAACGTTAAACCATCGTTCTATCTCATTAAACTGTCGTGTTTCATAAATAAATTCATAAATTTATAATAAATCAATATAAAATTATTGAAGGTAGGATGCTGGCAAAAGACATCTTATAGGGTTTGGAGGTGAAGATAAAAAATTAAAATTCATAAAAACCATATTAAAAGCTCTGGAGTCGCCTTAAACCATCGTTTTGTATATTAAAATAAATAATAATAAATATATTCCCGTTCACATCAAAATATTTTTTTATAAAATTTAATACTACTGATCATCTACTTTCTCAAGATTGGCATAGATAACTGGAATGTATAGACAATCCTTATTATACCTTCAATTCCAAAATTTTCGCAGAAATTGCTTCCATCTCTCTTTTTAAGGCAGTCTCTAGACAACTTTTTTTTTATTATTTTGATTTTAATAAAATTTATCTACAAAGCCCAGAAGTACAACTGCGGACTCTGTAAACGGTAATGTAATAATTTTACAACTTTTTCAACGGCGGTCTTTGCGCTCTTCCTCAATAACATTCGCCAATAATCCGTCGATACATAAAAAGTTTGCTTATTGCAACAAATTATCTAGCGGCCCCCACAAAACAATATATGGGTTCCAACAATAATATGTTACATGATCATTTCATAGCAACATAAGAATACGATTTATTTAAAATGAAACAAAAAAATCGCAGAAAAAGCGAAATACAATAAAACAAAATAAAAAACAAAAACTTAAGCTGTAAATCGACACTTTAGTTTAAAGCGGCGTCTGAAAGCAGTCTTGCTTTAGTCTATAGTTTTTTTTAAGCTTTTCCAAGACGTCTTAGGAAAGAAGGAAAAAAGAACTGTTGCGATATTTAGCCAGATGTTTAAAGTGAGAGACGACAACCATATATTAAATGGCATTAAATAGGAAGGTGTGTGTTGTACTTGTGCTGGCGTTTTTCCTTTTGCCTTGTAAAAATTTTTTCATTTGTTGTTTTCTTTACTCATTTTGTTCAATTGATGTTTTCTACACACAATTGCATACGCAGTTAAAAAAACATGTAGCAACAATGCGTTTAACTTGGCCAACATGTTGTTATCGTACAATATTGTCGAACGTCAATTTTAAATTCTGTTACACTCACAGAACGCAATTTAAATGGATTTTGTATATATTTTCTTTTTCATTTTTATTTTTTAAAAACGTTGAAATGAAAATGCGTTAAAGCGGCCGCCAACAAAACATTTAAGAATCGGAATTTTATGGTAAAAATCCTCTTCGTCAGCAGCAACAGCACCGGCAGCAGCAGCAGTATTAGTAACAGCAGCAGTATTAGTAACAGCAGCCTGTAACATAACAACTTCAGTGGCAGCAAGATCAGCTACAAGACGTTTTTAAAGCAATAAATAATCGATCTCTTGACACTTTGCCACCGCACTCGCCAGACCGTATCAGCTTATAACAGCAAATAAGTTTAAGTTGTTTCTTATTCTGCTGCCTTTAAGTGATCATGAGCACTAAAATTTTATATTGGAAAGTTGTCTTAAGAGGAGGGTTAATGTGTGCGTGTGAGTATGTGTGTGTGTGTAAGAGAGTGAGAATAATGTAACAAGTATTCAAAACAGAATGTCAAGGAGTGTCATATTTTTTTCTATTTCTTTACCATCGTGCTTTTGATTTATCTCATATGCATTGATATAACACGAATTATTTAGATCAAAATATTAAAAATTTAATTAAAATTATTTGAAAAAGTTTTATAATTTTGTTTTAGGTGAATGCACATTAAATAATTTAAAAATAGCTTGGACTGGTAACTGGCAACTGGAATATTTTATTTAATCAATCATTCCCTATGATATTAACTTTCAGTCATCTATTATGAAACTCTATAGGGATTGGTGTGACCTAAATACGGGATACTCAAATTAACCGGAAGTAAGATCTAATCAAGTCTTAAATTCGGAACAAAAGCTTCATATAAACTAGGCTACTAAGTTCAAGAATTTATTTCTTCTTTAAACAAGTTCTTGGTTTATTTACAAGAAAATACCATCTTTGACCTGTTTAGTACTTAAGTATAAAATGCAATTACACTTTTTAAAATGAAGAATTTACTCAAAATTAGTATTTCTATAATTTTTCATAAATATTGCTAAGAAGACACCGCATGATATTTTCCATTGAACAAAGATTCGACAGGGTTGTGACGAAAACATATAAGCTTTTACGTCTTATTTAAATTTTTCAAGGTTCTACAGCCTTTTTGCTGTACACAGAAGTTGGGCTGATGTAGGGTTTTTCAATAAGAAGTTTGATTTCTTAAAAAAAATAAAGCAAAAAATTTTGATTAAGACGATTCAAATTTTTATTGTATTATGAAGAGAAGAGTTCGGCAATTATAAGCGAAAAATGATATCTGGCAAATGTCCACCTCGACCACACTGACAGATGTCGGTTATTGCATGAAAGTTTTTAACCGCATCACGGATTTTAAGTTTTAAGGCTGAAATCGAATCGATTCGCTCCGTATAGCCCCACAAAAAATAATCCAGTGGTGTTAAGTCATACGACCTGGTTGGCCACTTAATTGCTGATTGTCGTGAAATTATGCGATCAGGAAATTTGATTTGCAATAAATTGATCGTTTCATTGGCTAGGTGACATGTCGCACCGTCCTGTCAAAGCCACATGATAGTGATATCCACGTCGTTAATAGTGGCCCAAAATTGAGTTGTTAGCATTTTGCGATAGCGTGATTCATTGACCGATACCGCATTTCCAACCACATCTTGGAAAAGAAAAAACGGCTCAATCATGCCTCCAGATCACATAGCGCACCATGCTGTGACACGTTAAGCATGCAAAGGCTTCTTAATAATCGCCCTAGGATTTTTAGAAGCTTAAGTGAAAATGGGCTGAAAAAGTTTTTTTTTTCAGAAAAAGCAGTCGGTTGTTCCTGAATGAATTAAGCGAATCTACGGCGATGTGAATGGTCGGTCGGTTTCAATTCCTGCACTAGTTGAAACTTGTAAGGCTTCAAAGTAAAATATTTACACAAAATTCGCCGTGTGGTTATTTTCGATAACACCACTTGTTGAGAACGGCAAGGAATCGACAAATTTGTATCTGCTTGTTGAAGCTCACTTACGCCTGCTATACTTTTAGTTGAACATCTGGGTCGAATACGTGTTCCCTATCGCCAGTTTTGTATTGAGCCTATCGACTCAAATTTAACAACAGTCTCAAAAGCACGATTATATTTTTTGAAATTATGACGAATTTTGCGAAATGTAACTTTAACAGAACCACCATTTTCATATTGGATTTTAATTACTTTAATGCGTTTTTTGGAGCGAAATGGAATTTATTGTAACAACTACGAATACGTCAAATAACTAAATGTCAAAACTATCATGTTTTTGGTGTTGTCACAATTGAAAAACAAACTTCTTGTTGAAAAACCCGTTATATTATTTTTTATACTAAAGCATCATATTTCCTATTATGCTGAAAATTAAATGAAAGTTTGAAAAAACTTAAATAATAGACAAGTAATATGGCAGTAGAACATAGCATCGGGTGATCATCATTATCCGTTTTTGTGGTTTGTTGTGACAATATTTTTATTTTGTTTACTTTTATTATTCTGTTTCTCTACAGACCCTATAGAAAGGATTTTCTGTTTCTTCTTCTTTTTGTTACACTTTCCCTGTTCGGAACATTTGTTGCCAGTAGATTTTTTTGTTGGATTCTTTCAAAGATTTCTACGATATATATAGAAATCATGCATGCTGCCTAAAGCTGTCTAGATAAGAACTGCTTTTAGAATTTTTTTTACATTCCCTGCTAGTTCATTTGTTTTACTAAAAGTCGTCTGTTGTTGTTTACTACAGCAGATACCTTTTCAAATGAATTCATCATTTAAAGGAACTGCCTACATTTAGCAATAAAAACATTTATGTATGTTAAGTTGTTTGGGTTGCTTCTGTGACCAAAAACGATCGATGATCGTGCGATAAGGTAATTGGACTATTATGTCAAAAAGTATTTGGCATACAAGAAATATGGGCTGACATGTGACATTTCGGCAAACATTTTTTATTTATTTTTTATTTATTTTTTTTGATATTCAATGTTTTGTTGTAGTTATTGTCATTTAATGTGAAATAGAGTTCTACAATCCAACATGCGAATTGTGAGTGAGTAAATGCTCGGCTTTAACATGCATTTTTCTTTTTTGAAAAAAAAATATTAAAATGAACAAAAGGGCGTTTAAATGAGTGCAAGTTGTAATTTATTTTAATACACAAGTAAGAAATATGCATACACACATATATTTTTTTAAGGTTCTTTAAATTAGTTTTTAATTAATATTCCACGCCCTTTACAAAAATAAATTTCATACACATAAATATTTTTTTTTTGTTATTTTTGTTGTGACTTTGCAAAATGTTCTTGTTCAATGAGAAGGAAGTTTTGGTGAACATGCAGCCAGGTAAATTGCATAAAATTGCAACCTTTATTAACTGCACGCCATTTTGATGTCACATTTTTCGGTCTCTTCATCTTGCAACACCACACAGCTTATGCTTACACAGACACATTGAGCTCATCATCATCGTCATCGTCATCGTCTTCATAGTCATCGTCATTATGATTGGTTAATGGGTTTGTTGTTGAATGTTTTCGTAAAAGAATTTTACATGTTCGTAACCCTATTAATACTCGTATTACAACTTAATACTTAAGTTTAAATGTTTGTTAAAGTATTGAAAAATAACATTATGTTCCTTGTTCTTTATTTTCTGTGTTTGTTTCTTTTTACCTTTCATTTGGATTCTTCTTTAACTCTAAATGAGACGTATAAATTATGTTTCAGCTTTTTAACAAAGTGTTGAAATGTCTTTAAATTTTTTTTGGTTTTGTTTTGTTTTTCAATTAAAATCATAAATTAAAAGTGGCTTCGGCTTTCAGGTGTTTAGTCACATGAAATATTTTTTGCTTTCCTGGGCCACCTATATTTTGCATCCATTTTTTTTATTCATTAAAATGTAATGATGGCGTGTTTCGTTTTTTGTTAAGTGCCAAAAAAAACAATTAATTTTATGTTTCAGTAAAGTTTTTACTTAAATATTAATTTACTACTTACGTCATGATCAAGTCAAATATTATGTACATTTATGTAAGTATAATATTCTCAAAAGCATGGTTTTTTGTTGTTGGTTTGTTATTCACATAGTCTCTGTCTTGATAATGAACATTGGGCGAGCTTAAAACTGCAAAAATTCTTTCAAAGGCAGCATGCACTTGGTAAGAAACAGGTTACATTTACATTCAGTAGATTAATTATAACTTCTAGCAGTAGTTACTGAAGGCCGGCTCCTAATACGAGAGCTAATGACAGAGAGTTGTAAGTCTTTAAAAAATGTCCTTCTATTCATAACAAAGTTTCCAACAATTCGAATTGTTATTACAAACATTGAGCCCAAGCCCAAATCAATGAAAAACATCAAACTTGTAATTTATTTCTTAGCACTCGTTCTATGGTTTTCATCTGTCAGACCTTAAATGCAACAATATGTGCCGTCGTTTCCTTTAATAAAATATTATACCGAAATGTGTTTTAAAAATTTAAGAAAAAAAAAATTATTTAAGTTTAAAAATTATATTTCATAGCCCCTGTGTCAAACTGTCAAATAAATATAAAATTACAACTAATGACAAAATACTTTGAAATGCAAATGTGGTTAAGACACGCAAAAATAAAACAAAACAATAGATTAAAATTTCAAGACAAACAACAAAATGATCTTTACTACATTTTTAATACCAAATATGCTTAAAACATGCACCAAAAACCAAAAAAAAAAAACAACTAAAATGAAAAAATACAACGCATTATTCGAAAATTTACAAAACACACTTTAACTGAACAATCAAGTAATTGAATTAAAAAAAAAGTGATGTTATATTAAATTACCCAGCAAACGCAAGTTTGATTATTGTTAAGCAAAAAATATTTATCACTTGATGTCAAACATACGAGGTCGGTAAATTAAGTAATGAGACTGCCAGCGTTACGTTCGCTCTGGCAACACTGGAGGCGCTGCGTTTGGAGGGGCGGCATTTGAACATGTGGTTTGCCTTTAGTGCAGGTTTGACATAGCTCGAATCATTTGGTCATCAGTAACGATTTTTTTTTTGTGAAAAAGTTCTTCCGCTTGTGTTCTAAAAATGAGTTTCGAGCGACGGTGTGTTAACAGGTTTTGTTTCAGGCTTGGGCACAGTGCAACGAAAACTCTTGCTTAACTTCAACAGGACTACGAAGCCGGTGTTTTGCCAGTAGCCCAGGTTTTTCGGTGGTTTAAGGCATTTTGAAAGGAAGAGTACTGATTTAAGAAAGTTCTTCACCTTCAAGAACGCGTTAAAATGTCGACAGAATCCCTGATCTTGTGGGTTCAGATCGTCGGTTGACAGTCAGAATGGTCAGGAAAGAGTTAAATTTAACTCGCACTATCGTTCATCAGTTTTTGATCAATGAATTGTGGATGAAAAAAATTTGCGCAAAAATGGCTCAAAAAAACCTTTCGCAAGACTAGAAGAACGTCAGGAAGGAAAGGTGCCTTGATTTTATTCATTCGATTGAAAATGAACCCGTTGGTGTTTTAAACGAATCAGAAACCAAGCGGCAGAGCAACCTCTCCAAAACCCAAAAATGCAAGGATGGCAAAATCAAAGATCAAATGCATGCCGATTTGTTTTCTCGATATCCGTGGAATCGTTCACAAAGAAAATGTACCTTAAACACAAACAGTCAATCAACACTTTTAACTGGAGGTTCTTGAAAGACTTCGAAGTTTTTGGCCCGTAAAAACATTCCTATGGCTCCTCAGCCTCCATATTTGCCTCACTTAAGTTCATGTGATTTTTTCTTCTTCCTGAAGTTAAAAGGAATTAATTTTGGGGTAATCGATAATATTCAAATGGCTGTAGCTGACCAGCTGAAGGCTTTTCCTGTATCGGAGTTCCAGCACTGCTGTGAGGAGGTGGAAGAATTGTCTCCTTCTGGCTTCAGAAGGAAGTTATTTTGAGGGTGACAATATAAAATTGTAATTTCATTTGAATAAAAAGATTTTAAATAGTCAGTCTCAATACTTTAATGTTAAACGCTTGACAAACATTAATCGAGTATCAAATAAAAGATTTGATTAAAGGGTAATTCTTAAATTTTTTTAAGGTTTTTAAAGAAATATAAAACAAAAATATGAAAAAACTATTGAAGTATGAGTGTTTTGAACTTTTATGCTAAACATATCGATGCTTTTGTGCAAGCAACTCATATCATCAAAAAAAAACTTAAATTGAGATAAATGCTTAAAATTGAAGTCTGAAGTCTATTCAGTAATTTCTGTCTGTATAACTAAAAAGTTTTTCTTTTTTTATACTGAAGCATAAAACTGAAGTACTTTATTGGATGCTTAACATAGAGATTCCAAATTTTTGACTATCGTGATCTTGTAAAATGTGATCCAAATGTTACTTATTTTAATTCGTTAACAAATCCTTTGGAAGATGAAATAATTTTTGCACAATAAGAAAATCAAGCTCCAGCAAGAAATTTATGTAATCTGGACGTTATTATACGGATGCTTTAAATAAATAAAAAAATTATTAATTTTCCCATCTTTCTGGTAGCATATGGATACCGTGCCAAGAGAACTGCACCGGTATTTGAGGAAACGAATGTAGCAAGACAGTTTTAGAAAACCTTTTCTGAAGCGAAGCACATTTCAGTAAGAAACAATTGATAGTCAGAAGGGACAAAGTCAAAACTTCCCATCCACTGCTTTGCAAATAGTTTTTGACCGGTCTGGCAATATTTGACAGAGGATAGTTATGATGGAAGATGGCCTCGTGTCTGATCCAATATTCTGCTATTTTTTGTTAACTACTCTCTTCAAACAGATTAATTGTTTTCGGCATGGGCGCTATACGATCGTCTAAGCCTATTCAAAAAAACACCCTTTCGATCCCACCAAATAGAGAATATTATCTTGGCATTGATTTTGCTGGTTGGCGGGCTTACTTTTTGCACTCCAGTAATAATACAGTGCAAAAATGACTTCTTTTAGTAGCGTTCAAGCCCCCCCGGGGGCACATTATGTGGTCTTTATAGAACTTCGATTATCTAGACCTGTGCAACTGGGGGAAAAGGGAGTCCAGTCCCCTGTAGGCAGCAGGGGTCAACTGGGAACTCCACGTTATTTCCACGGGAATCAGTAGCCCGCAGAGTTTCTGCTATTTGTCTGTTTAGGCATTCAGCTGTATCTCTGACTGACTATTGAGGTTGGTCTTTCGGGACTATCGTGGTGGTTGTGGTTTCGCGGTCCCATAACAGACAGGTCAGTTTTCTATGGTGGCCAGGTTCGTTTCACCTTTATTAACACCCACCTGTTGGAATGTTCCTAGATCCAGTGAGCATGCTAGACATGTTTTCTGGACAGGAGCTGGAAAGTCTCCAGCTCATCAGCAAGGTGTGGTGGTTTGCAGCCCTGCTCTGGAATCACGAAAGTTGCAACTAGGAAAGACCTGCTGCTAGAATTAGTCTTCGGCTTCCTAGGGCGCGAATGACGTTTGTTTTAAAATCATTCAAAGTGGTTTGACCACCATCAGATTAAGGCTCCATAGCCAGGCGCAGATATAAATCTTATCACGTAGCGTATAAGCATCATTTCCGACATACAAAATTACCTTTCAAGGTCTCCCGGACCAATTTTCTTGCTTTTGAATAAATGCCATTGCTGTTAAACGTAGGAAATTGCTTGTTGGGCAACTCTCAATGATAATGCAAGATCTTCTTACTTTAGACAACAATCTTCGTCGATTAATGCTTCCGCTTCCCCATCTTCAAAGTTTTTCAAGTCAACAGACCTTAATATGTGCTTGGATTTTCAGACCTCTCCTTGCCTGCTGTATCGAAATCGCCACTTTTGAATCGCGCAAACAGCTTTCGTCAAATGAAGGATGGTTATCAGGCTTCCGCATAGAACTGTGTCGTCTGTTGACCAAACCGACATCATTAACTTGTATACCCAATACATTTTTCAGAAATTACAACAAAATTTCAAGCATTTTCATTAGTATCCTCTAGGAATTATGCTAAATAATCGGCTTTAAGTGGTATCACCCAAAAATTATTTAAGAAAATTATGAACTTCTTTACAAATAACATTAGAAAAGCATTTGAGAAAAATGTGTGTTTTTAAATTGAAAATCAAAATTTCAAATTGGTAATAATTTCAATAATATTTATTAAAAAACTAGCGTGCCCGTGACTGCTTTGCAAGTCATTTGTGGTTTCTTTTTCGTTTGCAGCGTTCTTTTTTGTGTGCGCCAAAAAATTTAATCATTCAAGAAAATTAATCAGAAAGAACACAATTTTCTTCTTTTTCGTTTTTATGTTTTTTTAATACTTTTATCTTTTTCACAATTCAATATTTTTGTGTGCTTATATAACACGTCTTATTCTATTTAATGCTTTTACAAATACGACATTCTTCGATCGATTTTGGTTCGCGGTATAGACAAACAAAGCAGTTGGTTTATTAACACGTGAACATGATACATATAATTGACCGTGCGAAAAACAGGGATCATTGCAAAAGCAACAAGTTTGGCGAACTGAAGCCGCTTAAAATCAGAAGGCAAATCTAGAGGAATCATAGGTAAGCGTGTTGGTATCAACACATCCTCCCCCTTATATATTCCTTTTAAAATTTTTGCTTCAATCACATTTTTCATGACTTTTTCGACTACTAAACGTGTCCCATTGCAAAGTCGTGGCTGGCAGATATTTCTAAGCAAAATAATTGGTACACCAACTTTCACTTGTAGGCGGTGGGGCGGCAGTGCAGATACCTCAAGCGAATTTTAAAATTCGACTGGATAATATACAACATCGTCTTGATTGGTAACAGAGTCATCCGATTTGTAAGTAAATATTTCCCCGGGAATGTCATTCAAAATTGTCACGCAGCTGAAATAGCTCTTTCCCCCCACCAATCATGGTTTCTAAAATTTTGTTCAATATCGGGAAACAAGTTTGTGACCAGTTTTTGTTTTCATTGTGCAAAGTGGCAAAATTATCTGGAAGCGTAATCATTTTTATGGTGGGGGGTCAATTGGAATTGCGCCATTTCCAATATCTAACAATTGCTTTAAAAAACGTTCGGCTGATAGATCATTTTGCAATTGAACACGTAAATCACACCCACACACACACTACATATACACAAAATGCAACAGAATATGAAAAACAAAATTCTCCATTTGTTTGCACATCGCATTCTGTGCAAGCCCACACACACCCACAGCAACGTACAAACGAAAACACACATTCTATTTGATACAAAACATTGAGCCGAAGTAGTCAATGGAAAAAAAATTTTGATTTTGAAAAAATTTGTCTTGTTTCAAACACGCACTGTGGACGCACTATTATACGTAAACGCTTTAAAAAAAAGATACTTACCAGCGAACCATTATGAAGGTACTGTGAACATTTGGTGGAACCCCGACGGCGCATCTCGTTAAACACTGGCAACCAATGGACACCTATTTTAGGCTTAAGTTTTATATATATAGATGAAATAAGTTTAAGTTTTCTTAATATAATTTTTGACATATGTTGTGTTTGCTGGGTAATTCTAGTATATATTTCATTTCATTTAGCCATACAATACCTAAAGCGGTAACAATTTCAATTGTCAATTATATGTTTAACAAAATGACATTTGACAGAACACACACACACTTGCAAACATATCAAGCTTCTTGCTGCACACTCTTACACCAACAGATTGCAGTTCAAATACTTCAAAATAATTTTTTCGTTATTTTCGAACACAAGTTGATAAATCGATCATTAAAGGCCTTGAATCGTCAGTAAATTTAAATTATTTTAGATGCGTTTTTTTCTTCTTTATTTGTTGAAAACGCTACCGCAGGTTGTGTTACAATTTTAAAAGAGCTGAAAGTGTTGTTGAATATTTTCATTTCATGTCAATAATCAAAGTTGCAGCAGTCTCACATCAGACTTTATTTCATTTATTTTGAATACCTGAATACCTGAATATATAATATCAAATAAGAGAGTTTATTTTCTATTGAATTTTCACTTTTAAGGAAATTTAAAGATTTAGATAGATTGTGTAATCACACTAAATTATACAAACTCTTACTCTTTATAATTCAAAGGGCCTGATTATATAATACCTCAACGTAATGAAATCGAAAGATGCATTTGTATTTGTTATTGAGACTTAAGGATTCTTTGTATTCAAATAGTGGAAGTCATATTCTGCATTCCGTAACCTTGAGCACACATAAATTTTTTACATACAATGGATCAATTTAATTAATAATCAATCATTTTTGAAAAAAAATGTTCCCATCCGATGTTGTTGTTCAAGTAGAGTCCCTGTAGTCACACTCGATATCTATTGTCTGCTGATTTTAGAGCTAATGAGTATAGGGTGTAGAGTGGTAGAATTATACCAAAATTTTTTTCTTAATTAAAGTAATCAAAAGTAAATTTATTTCATTGATCATATCCAATCTTTACTACGAGAGAATCACACAACTTAATAATGTCGATTTTTTGCTTAAAAAATGCATTTATTATAACAACAAAATTTTTTTAGTAGCATACGGACTTTGCAGCAAAAGAATCAAGCCAATTTCTGATAACCTATTCTGAAGTGAAGCGTATTCCAGTTATTAAGCCAAAAATTCTTATCCACTATTTTCTAAATAGGTTTTGTCGAGTCTTGCAGCTTGTAACCGAGTATTGTCATGATATAAAATTGTGGCCTCATTCGTATATTTTGATAGTTATTCGCTGATTGCTTTCTTCAAGAGAATCAATTGTTTTCGATACAGGTCTCCTGCGTACGTCTGATCCAAGTTCGAAACACCTTTCTGGTCCCACCAATATATAGCATCATATATAGCATATTCGACTTCGCCATTGATTTGTCTATTTAGCCGGGCTTTATCGAAATGAATCTGTTTTTCATCACCAGTAACGATTACGCTGCAAAAATGATTTCTTTGTGTAATATTGAAGCATAATTTCTGACATGCAAAATCGCCTTCAACTTGTAAGAGATTCAATTTTCTTGCTTTTGAATGAATCACGATGCTTTTAAACATATGAAGATGGCTTTTTGTGTGATTCCCAATGATAACGCAAGCCTGTCTTGCGTTTTTCGAGTAATGCTTTTAATTCCTCATCAATTTTTTTCTTCTGACCAAGCCTCGTGTCTTTGAGTTGGTGCATGTTGGCCATAAGCTTCTACCGCCAATCGATAACTCTCAGTCGGCGCTTTCTTCATCTTTGGTGTCGGTGACAATTTCTCCAGATTTGTATCCAGTTTTCTCAATAATCGGACTATAAGAGTTTTTATAGATGGAATTTCATCAGACGAGTTCAAGATTAATTCAGGGGTACCGAAAGGCTTCGTTCTTTCTCCTCACGTATATCGTATTTTTCTAAATGACCATCTTTGTCAAACTTTTAACTCTATTTACAATTTCGCAGATGACAGCAACATTCGTATTCATCTAGTAATAGACCGAACCAGTTCGAGGTAGGTTCCAAAAGGCGAAACATGAATGATAGGCTCAATCACGATCTCGCAACAATCTTGGAATAGAGTAAATTGTAATACCCGTAAGACACAATCTTGTATGCTTACGCATAGATCTGTGTTGGGAAATGGTGCTGCATCTGATACTATGGCTTATATAGGTATAACGGAATCGAAAGTTCTTGATATTCTTGGCATGAAAATTCAGTGTAATGTTCAATGGACTAAACACATTTTTCAGGTTTCTAAAGAAGCTTTCAATTACCTCGGTTTTCTAATCCATCCATCCATCTCCGTGCTATTTATACCACCTACATCCGTTTAAAGATGGAATACAACTCCCATGTATGGGCCGGCACTCCAAAGTTTATTTTGGAGTTGCTCGACGGCGTACAGGAGAGGGCCAAGAGGCTCATTGAGGGCAGTAGGGTATCCAAATCTATTGATTCTCTGGAGCATCGATGCAATGTGGATTGTATTTCACTGTTTTATCATATACAATGGTAAGCGCCATAAATAAGTTACGAAATTGTTCTCGTTACTCGCATGTTTTTGCGTTTAACTCGATTTTCATTGAGAGCACATCCATTTGTGGTTGATTGGCCAGTGAATTGCACTACGGATTACAGGGAAAATTCTTTTTTTTAGCAGAACAGTCCGTATGTAAAATAAACTCCCTCCAGAATTGTATACAGTCATTTTCAATGTAGAAACTATCAAATTGAATGTCCACAAACACAACTCCCTCTTTCCTCCACCCAATAACCTGATTTCCTAGTTCTGGCACAATCCAATGCATGTGTGACCCCTACACATCCTCTAAGTGCTGGTCCGAAACGAAAAAAAAATTTTAACTGAAAAAATGTCATCAGACTTCTCCGTGAAACATTTTTTAGGCCCAAACTTTGACAGTATCATAGCGATTGAAAAAAATGTGTGTTTAAAATTGGCATCTATCGAATACTAAATTGTAATGACAGATGTTTAAACTCCAAAATATCATATTTGTTATTATTGACACGACCATATGTGATAATTATGGCATATATTGTACGAATCGATATTTTTAACACATAACAATAACAATATTATATTTATCAACTGAGTATCCGGAAATTTTCGTTAGCGAGAAACGTCTCTCTGCTTCAGCAATAAAAAACCAAACTTTATCTAGAAACGTGAATTTTACAGATAAAAATTATTTAATGACATCCAAAGAGGTGAAACAATAGATTTTGGCTGTTAAAAAATTATCTGAGTGCTGAGATTTCTTAACAAAAGCCAATACTTTTGAAAAAATCTTGAGAAAGAAACCGTTCGAAGTAATTGAAAGCAATTTTGCGATTCTTATATTAACTTTACGAATATTAAACGTAACGATATCAGCATGTATTCTCGTAGATCTTTACTATACGGGCAGAGACCGTATTGTCTTATGTTCAGAAGAAAATTCAAGCAGATTAAATCCTCTATAAAACGTTGCATAGCAAAGCATTTTGCCAAAACTGACATGAATCAAATGTTCGCCAACATTTTGGCGCGAGATACAATTTTGGCCAAAGGAGTCAAGCAGATACAGTAATGTTTAACGTCTGTAATCACGCACTATTAAATTTAGAAAACTAATATTTCGTATGTTTCCTATGATAAAATTTAATATGGTTTCCTGCATGGTTTCATTCAGGTAGTGAATTGATATGAAATAAAATTGATTTTGGTGGGAGTCATTTAATTTATTTAAATAATATCCATTAAGAAATAATTACTGAAAATCAAGATGTGTTACTTTGACACAGAGAACTTAAAGATTAATTTTCGTTTACGATTTTTGCAAAATATATTTTCATTTTATTAAAATTAAATATTTGTACAGTTCACCATTGTCTGCATTGCCCAAAAATAATTGTTATTCCCACAACTTGTAAAAATTCCTTTCGTAAAGCAGGAAATATCTTTGTATTATTATTTCATGCAAAAAATAAATGAATAACAAAAATACACCGAATATAACTTTATGTCTAGTTTTAACTAAAAGATGTCAATTGTCGCTACGTTGATTTTAGTTACAAAATGCGTTGAAGTTCGTATTTATTTATTTTAATTTTGGTGCGTTGTACTAGATTTTGGCTTTTGTGCAATGAAACCCACGGCAATCTTTGACATTTGTCACTAAAAACCAAAATTTTTTTTTGACAATTGAAAGCTCGAAAAAAACCAACTGCTACTTGCAACACTAAACGCGTGGTTTAATTTAAATTTATTTTCAAAAAGTTGACATTTGCTACAAAAATAGAACAAAAATTCAAATTATTTGCAAAATATATGGGAATAAATCCAACAAATATTTTTTGGTGTTTTGCAAAACAAATAGTGAAAAATAATTTTGTGTTAAAAAAAAATGTTATTTTAAATATAATATTTTTTTATTTAAACATTTTTGATAGAGAAAAATTGTTGACGTAACTAATGAAGAGCAACAATTTTTGTATGCAGCCTTAAATTATTTATTTAAAATCATTTGTTAATTTTAATTTAATAGAATTATTACTTTTCAGTTAGCCAACACTAAAAAAATTAGTTACCAGCAAAATTATGGTTTGCTACAACTTTCATCATTATGCGTATCTATCTAACTGCCATTTCTAAACAAGAACGGAAAGCGGAACGTTTTTATGTCAAAAGGATAAAAACAGGGTTATCAAACAATTTAATAAAGCGACCCTGATTACTTTAACAGCTGCAAATTATTAAAGTTTTAAAAAATGAGTTATTTGATGAATTGGAGGATTTACAAAATTTTTTGGTGTCAAACAGAAGGCATGTTGTATAAGAGTTCTGATGAACTAGCTCTATTAAATTAACAATGAAAAATAAAACAAAAAATATATTATCTATATTTGATTGGCAATACTTACTTACCTCCATTCTCTAATTTAAAATCTACAGAAGTGGGCACCTCGAACAAACAAATTCCCATGATAAAATTTACAATTAATTCTTCTTAATTTTTCCTATAAAAATTCCAAGCAAAAAAAAAATTAGAAAAAAGCACCAACCGTGAGCTAGAGTTTCGAAACAGATCCAAATTTATCAATTCCTCGACGCTCTCAACAATTGGTGTTATCCAAAATTACCACATGGCGAATTTAGCGTAAGGATTTGACTTTGAAGTCTTACAAGATTCAATTGGTGCAGTAATTGAAGCCGATTGGCCATTCACATCGCCGTAGATTCGCTCAATTCATTCAGGAACTACCGGCTGGTTCTTCTGAAAAAATGATTTTTTCAGACGAAGCTCATTTTCACTTGTCTGGGTATGGGGGATAAGATTTACGCCTGTACCTAGCAATTTAAGTCATAACCAAACGGTGGATCATACCACGATGGATGAAATGTAACGTCATCCTCGCCCTAGAAGGGATTTAGATACGTATATCCTCCAGTCAATCCTAGTCCCTGCTGAAGAGTTTAAGACTATCCAACTCTTGGTCCAGAAAGCATCAAGCTTAATAAAATTTAAGAACATAACCGCATTCATCCTCACGGGGCCTGGACCATTCACTGTGTTCATTGCAAACGATCCGACCCACACAACTCAAACTAGAGTCTCGAAACCACAACCACCACGATACTCCCGAAGGGCCAACCTCAATAATCAGTCAGAGAACAGCTAAAAGACTAAAAAGTCAAAAAGCTGACCTCTGGGGCTTTACTGATTCCCATGGAAATATAGTAGAATTGTCCAGTTGGCTTCTGCTAGCCTCGAAGGCGACTGGGCTCTCTTTTACCCCGCAAGACATAAGTCTAGATGGTTGTGTGATCCATAAAGACTTATAATGTGCCCCCGGGGGGAACTTGCCTGGATATTTCGTGATATAATTTACATCTGCACCTGGCAGTGAGCTTTAATAAGATGGTGGTTAAACCACTGTGAGTAAAAAGCAACGCCACTCACGCATTAGGAAGCCGAAGACTAATTCTAGCAACAGATCCTTCCTAGTAGCAATTTCAGCGATTCCAGAGCAGGGCTGCAAACCACTACTCCTTGCTGAAGAGCTGGAGACTATCCAGAACACATGACTAGCATGCTCACTGGATCTGGATCATTCGCCAGTGGGTGTTATTAAAGGCGAGATGATGCTGGCCATCATAAAACAGACCTGTATGGGGCCGCGAAACCACAGAGTCAGAGAAACAGCTAAATGTCAAAAGAGACAAACAGCGGAAACTTTGCGGGAAATAACGTGGAGCTTCCAATTGTACCCCTGCTGACCCCCTGCATTTATCGGTTCTTATAGAGTACTCAACTATCTGGACCTGTGCAACTGGGGGAAAAAGGAGCCCAGTCCCCTGAAGGCAGACAGGGAGTCAACTGGAAACTCCACTTTATTTCCACGGGGATCAGTGACCCGCAGAGTTCATTATTTGTCTCTTTAGACATTTAATAGTTCTCTGGCTGATCATTGAGGTTGGCCCCTATATAGGAGCATCGTGGTGGTTGTGGTTTTGCGGCCCCATATCCAATGGTTTTCTATGGTGGCCAGGATCATCTTACTGATAATGACACGCAAAGTGAATGATCTAGTCCAGTGAGCATGCTTGACATGTGTTCTGGACAGGAGTTGGAAAGTCTCCAACTCTTTAGCAAGGTGTGATGATTTGCAGACCTGTACTGAAATCATTAAAGTTGCAACTAGGTGGTTCTGTTGCATAGAATTATGGCTTCGGCTATCTAGGACGCATGTATGACGTTCCAAATTATACAATAGTGGTTTGTCCAGCATCTGATTAAGACTAATGATCAGGCGCGGATGTAAAACAAATCACACTCTGTACCCCTGCTGACTTCAGGGGACTGGGCTCCCTTATACCGCAGTTGTACAGGTCTAGATAGTCAAGCATTCTATAAAGACCGATAAATGTTCCCCCGGGGGGGGGGGGGGGACCTGTGTGGATATATCAGCTAACAAAGTTGCCGCATTTGGGTTTCTGAAAATCCTAGAGCGATTATTAAGAAGCCTTTGCTTGCTCACTGTATGGTGCACTATGTGGTCTGGAGGCGCATTTTTGGGCCTTTTTTTCGATGAGGCTGGAAATGCAGTAACGGTCAATGGATCATGCTATTGCAACTAAACTTTGGCCTTTTAATGACAACGTGACATTTGGTGTCGACAGGACGGTGTCGCATATCACACAGCCAATGAGACCATCAATTTATTACAAACCAAATTTCCCGATCACATAATTTTAGGACAATAAATAGTTAAGTGGCCAGCCACATCGCACACAGCCATAATTGCAATGGCATTACGGCGAGATTTGTATCCACAACATGTTATTTCTAGCAATCGTGATGTTGATTAAACTTCACAGTCGCCTGATTGGACTGCTTCGGGCTTCTTTTTGTGAGGATCTCTGCAAAGGAATGTCTATGGAAATAAACCAAAATACTTGAGCAGCTCAAATAAAATATTCATTATTAAAATAATGAAATACCGCGTGAAATGTGTGGGAATGAAATGAAAATTGTACTCAAAAGGGCTCGCATTTGTGAGGTTAATAGGGGCGGACATTTATCTGATATTGTATTCCATAAATAATTGGCGACATTAAATAAAACATTTATCAATATAAGATCCATTCTCCTTCATTAATTCAAAAACTATAAACAAGCAAAATAGTATGTCTTCCCGGCGGACATTCCGTATATAAGTAAAGAGTGTATTATTAATTATTAGTTAAATTGTTTGGGTATTATAACAAAATTAATAACTTTAGTTCGGCTTAAATTCGTATGTCAATATTTTAATTTCTAAACTTATTAATTGCTTTTCAAATTTTCGCTTGTTATTTTAGAGAAAACTTTCTGGCGGAGCATTTTTTGTTTTTGGTCAATATAACCACCATTAGTGCCCTTCGCTTCTTTGTAAGTTGATAAATAAAAACCGAAGGCTGGTTTAAGTTAAATAACAGAATAAATCAAAAATTACTTAGCCCGCCATTAAAGCGTAACAGTTTGTTTAGTAAATTTGAAGCATGATTTTTATAGGTGATATTCCTTAAAGTAACCTGCCAGCTGATTAGGAACATTAGAGGTTGCCAGATATTCTATGTATTCAGTTGGGAACTCTATTAATTAAAAATTAGAAAATAAATTTCAGACAACCAAAAAAATATCTTAAAACAGAAGTCACTTTCTAAAGCATAACATATTTTTTTAATTTTGTCCTTTTTCACATTAGTCTTCTAATGGCCTTAGCAAGTCGTCCATTATGAAATTTTTCCCACAAAAAATCACAAAGAAAAGAAATGTTATATATCAGTTACAAATTTTTTAGTTTTAGAATAGGGTATAGAATAGGGAATGCAGTTATTGCATATTACATACAGAAACATATCATGTCATTTCAAAACCCAGCAAATTAAATTTAACTCAAAAAAAAATACATTCATGTATGGAAAGAAGGTTTAACGCTAAATAGACATGTGTAGAAATTGTGTTGTAGAAAACTTCATTGTCAGTCATTATAATGACTATAAATTATAGTATAATATCAAAGAAACTTCCTTATTCATTGAAGAAAAAGGCCGATCACAAGTTTTATTTTCTAAAATAAAATGAAATTTTCTTTGTGAATAAATTTTTTATATTTTAATATTCAGCAGCAAGAGAACTGCAGTTTAACATTTATTTCGACTTTGCATTTTGGCATGAAGGACATTCCAAGGACACTTATGGATGATGCGTTTCTTAACGTTGCCTGCTGTTTTTTTCTTTTGTAACCCTATTAAATATTTTAAGGAATTTTGTTTTTGAAGATTTATAACATATCCTTAGGGTTTTTGACTGAAATCATACATCAACGCACATACACACACACACACACACACGCGAGGCTTTTCTTCTTACCCTGCCTTTTACCACCAGGCAAACGTCAAAAGCTTTGGCATATGAAAATGACTACAGTACAGCTGCTGATGGCATTTGGATTTCCTTTTATTTTTATAAATTTTTGTTTTTTTCTTTTCTCCTGCTTGTTATTTGGAGTTTTGGTAAAAGACGCCATAAATGAATTCTTGCGGAATACTAATAAAGTTTTCTTGAACAAATATTCTGCTCACAAAGCAGTAACTACGTATTCGTTTAACGCATAAAGGACGAATAGAAGAAAAAATAACAACATTTTAAAACTAAAGACTAAAAAATCTTACGTCCCCTATTTGCAATGGTTTTATGGACGTCTAATATATGTGCTAAGATTATGGCACATGCACCACCAACATTAGTTGCTGCAGTAGCATCAACAGTATAAAAAAAAATATATTTTTTTTTCTCTCACAAGATTTTGTGCCTTTAAAAACTAGGGGAGTAATTTTGAGCATTTGTGCGTTGCATTTAAGATGAAACTCCTACTCGTAAAATTTCTTTTGCTTGTTTTCATTGCATGCTACATTCGGCATACGAAGCAATATAAGTGTAAAAATAAATTTTAGGATTAAAAGTAGTTTACTCAGATTTAGGACTTTTCTTAAGAAACGAAAAAAAAAAATTCTTATGAAAAACCAATTTTACAAAACAGAATTTTAGCTTAATATGATCTTTTTATAAGCCCTAAAATCTGGTTCACATAAACACTGTAACTAATTTATTTTACATAAACTTCCAATATTTTAGAGCACCTATTTAATTTAACTTAGATCCAAAGAAACTGTTTTAAAATCACTGCCATCAGTTAGATACTTTCGGTTGTAAAATAATAATAATAACTAAAACAATAAATTTAAAAGATTTAATACGTAGGAGTACTAAGCCAGGGCAATTTTGATTCCCTTTCAGTCCGCTCTTCAGTAGTTTTTTTTTCCTATTCTATATTATTTATTGTATCTTCATAATATGAACTAACAATAAGTAAGCAATTCTTAAATATCTAAATAGTAAATTAAAAGACTAGCCATTGCCAGATAAAAAAATAATAGACCAGTTTTCAAATTTATCCATATATACTAGTAGTTCTCAATGGTTTCGTCCGGGAGCAATAGTGTCCTTCCTCTTCAATTGAGTGTCTCCACGATACTGAAGGATACTTCGAGCAAGCGGATTCGGATGTGTTTCCAACTTATTTAAATGTAACATGTTTTGTAATCTCGGTTTTAACTGTCGGGACTTGAAAATCCTGGTGAATGTTGGAGTTCTTAATGTACCAAGGAGCGGCAGTTATCATTTGAAGGATTTTGTTTTGCTGACGTTGGATTTTCTCAATATTGGAAGCGGAAGCAGTGCCTCATAGCTTAATCCCGTAACTCCATATAGGTTTCAAAATTGTGTTGTAAATTAAAAGTTTGCGATCAAGGCTGAGAACGGAGTTTCTGCCAATAAGCCAATGGATTGCTATTGTTTTCAGTTTCATCTGAGTTAACTTTGCCTCAATGTGACGTATCCAAGTAAGTCTCCGGTCCAAGTGAATACCTAAGTAAAAGGTGTTTTTTTAAGCTAAATAGAACTTTAAATTGTAAAAAGTAACACAAAAAATGAAATTTTGATGAAACATTTTTTTTATTTGTTTCAGTATACTCTGACAAATCATCATGAACAGACTCTCGCTTGAACAACGCTACGAAATTATCCAAATTTACTTTGAAAATCAGTCGTCGATTCGCGCAACTTATAGACGACTTCGTCATTTTTATGGCGTACATAATCGTGCATCTGAACAAGCCATTCGTCGAACTGTCGATAGATTTCGTACCACATACTCTCTAGAGGATGCAATAACACCAACACGTCGAAGGAATGTGCGTACTGAAGAGAATATCGCCGCTGTAAACGAAAGTGTGGAAGAAGATCCAAATTTATCAATTCGTCGTCGGTCGCAGGAATTGGGGCTCTGTCCGTCCACTACGTGGAAAATTTTGCGCAAAGATCTCGGCATACACCCGTATAAGATCCAGCTGGTGCAGGAATTGAAGCCACGAGACCATTATATGCGTCGTTCTTTCGCCGATTGGGCTCTAGAGCAGTTGGCAACTGACCCGTTGTTTTATCGCAAAATTGTGTTCAGTGTTCAATCAGTGTTCAAAATTGCCGCATATGGAGTGAGACCAATCCACAACAGACCCTACAGACTCCATTACATCCAGAAAAATGCAACATTTGGGGCGGTTTTCACGCTGGTAGTATCATCGGACCTTATTTCTTCAAAAATGAGGCCGGAGCTCGCGTTACGGTTAATGGAGATCGTTACCGCACCATGATCAATGATTTTTTTATTGAAAATATGGATGACATTGATCCGGACGAGATGTAGTTTCAACAGGATGGCGCTACGTGCCATACAGCGAACGCAACCATCGACTTATTGCAATCAAAATTTGGCGATAAGTTGATTTCGATAAATGGACCTGTCAATTGGCCTCCGAGGTCGTGCGATTTGACACCACTCGACTATTTCCTGTGGGGCTACGTGAAGTCACTGGTTTATGCTGATAAACCAGCAACAATTGACGCCTTGGAGGACAGCATTGTTCGTGTTATTCGTGACATACGCCCAGCAGTGCTCGAAAAAGTGGCCCAAAATTGGACGTCCAGAATGCGCTTCGTCAAGAACAGCCGCGGTGCCCATATGCCTGAAATCATTTTCAAATGTTAATGTCACGTATTGATCCTTCGAATAGAAAAGAAATTTTGATTAGAATTTAATTTTTTGTGTTATTTTTTACAATTTCAAGTTCTATCGGGCTTAAAAAAACACCCTTTATTTAGCGTAGACGTGTTGGGGTACCACTTGGTTGTTGATACGGATATGGGGACACGATTCACTACGTAATGTGAATGTTATATGTACACATTTCTGTTCATTAACCTTTATCCCCCATTTTTTAGTCCATTCTTCCAGTAGTGATTATCATTTGTCGACTACAACTTTTGCTGCCGAGGATCGCTTACTTTATGTCTTACAACTAATGATGCCAAACAGAATGTCTTTTAGGAACTCCAGGAAAAGCCTCACCGATTAGGGAGAACAAAAATGATAATCAAATAATTTTTACAATTTTGCTGAATTATTATTAATAATATTTTATCTTTTTTAGAGCACTTTTAAATAAAAAAGTAAAATGCTTTGAAACTTTCAAGAAATTGGAACTATTTTAAAAATTTTAAAATTACATTTAATTTGGAAAAGAATATTTTACCAAATTGAATTCAATAATTTGACCACATTTTTTTGTATTTTTATCCACAAAATCTTTGTTTTATTGATGTGTCAGAGCCGGTTTGTTAAGCAAAGTTATCTATTGTTGTTATTCCTTTCAGTGTAAACCGTCATTGCTGGCTATTTGTTTGGTATGATCGGCGAGTGCCTTTGATGTGATGACATCATTATGAAGCCGTGTTCTAGACTGTATTCTATTGTTTTAGTGTTAATGTAATTTAGATATTAATAAAGAAACGATTATTTCACATTCAAGGACTCTCCTTGAGACCAAAAAAATCCCAGGACTTCAGAATTCGAAATTTTCAGATTGGCATCTTTAATTACAACTGAATTAGGATGTTATTTTAGGCATAGTATGCATACCAGAAATCATAACCTTAATCCATTTGTATCTTGCTGCGATATGTTTGAAGTTGACATGTTCTGGTACAGTTTTCCAGCTCCGTTTGCTCCTAAAATAATTATTATTAATTTGTTTGCCGACTTAGATTTTATAAGAAACTATTCAGGTTTTTTAGACTTCGTATGTTCGGCTTTTTCAGATCAATTTCAAGTTCTCTACTGGCCCCATTTACGATGCTATTTGATCGATGATGGATAAATTCATTGGTTGTACCATTTACGGACGCAATTCTATTCTTATCTGAATCTTGATTTCTTTAGTAATAAGCACATGTACACTTTCCTTCCCTTATTAAAATTGGCATAGCCCCTCCGAGGCAAACTTTCCTATTCTATACTTTTTCACTGGAAGTTTTCCAACACCATCCGCCATTTATGGAAGAATTCTTGCCAGCTGCTATTCGTAGAAGAGTCTCAGCATTTTAGCAACTAACCGCTTCGTTGTTCTAATTAGCTAACGATCTAATGAAAAATACAAATTAAAAACGTTTTATTTTTCCATATTTCATTCTCCACCTTTAATCGTACTTTCAAATTTAAGTGCAATTTACTTTCTAGATTTCTTAAAACAAAAACAAGGGAAAGCGTTTCGAAAGTTAACTGAAAATGAAAATAAATTCGTGAATTGAGTAACCTTGTCCATATAAAGCTAAAATTTAAAGTTCATGATTTAATGAGTTGGGTTCACACTTACCGCACCTTTGAAATTGCTCCTGATTAATTTAAGTAAAATTTTCTCAGACTGATATGAGGAAATCAGTGGGCTAATGATGTCTAATAAGATCATTGCAATTAGTCCCGACACATTATCGATCAGCTCTTACGAACAAAGTTTCATTAAACTATGTTCGTAAGATATACTATTATGTTAAATTAACAATTCAGATCGAAGATCTTCTGCTATTCGTTAACAGCCAAATAAAATATTCTAATTTAATTTCTTTTTTCTCAGCAAGTATTAACAACAAGATGAAAAAAGAAAAGTCATTTCTGGTAGTTCAACTGCCTTTGGAAATAAACGTCCTTCGTTCTGCAATAAACATTTCGCATTTTGTTAGAAATTTTGTATTCCCCCAACTTGATTAAGCATATTTTATACATAAAACTGATGCAGGATGCTAAGGCTGACAAGGATGATTGTGTGCTGCTGCTGCTGCTGCGTTGTGCTGTATGACCTGTTTGTCCTCTGGTAAGGAATCATGAAAAAAAAGATAAAATATTTTCTATATTTATTTTTAGTTTCTTTTTTGTTTTCGGCCCCATGGCTTGGTTATTTTGCTTGTTGTTTCTATAGATTCCTTTAGTGCAATTTTCCTTCTCATGCACGAAAAAACAACATTTTGTATGCGTTGCCATTATGGCGCTAGAAAAGTACACAAACTACTGCACAAACAAACGCATCTACCAACAATAACAACAACAACAACAGCTACAGTTATTCCCCTTATTTTCACATTCAATGTTTTGCAGTTAGCAAAAGTAAGAAAAACAGTTTTTGTGCTGTTTACTAAATGACAGGATCTTTTTTTTTCTATAAAATTTTGTTTTTGCTCTTTTGCTTCAAAATATCCTCATTGAAATGTCGCCTGGGCGTCATTTAGCTTAGCTTAGCTGACGCCGTTATCCTTTAGTCCTTTCCTTTCCTTTCCTCATTTTGTGCCCTCCTACGTTCATGATAGAAAATTTCGGCAATATTTCATTTTATTTTAAATTTTGCCGCTTCATTTGACATCAAATTGCAATGCGTTTTCTTAGACGTGTACTTAACATACACATACACAAATGCATACATTTATTTACTTCTTTGTATTTATGTACGAGTAATTTTTTACTCCTTCTAAAATCCAATTTTGCTTGGTGTGACATTGTGCAGCAGAGATACAAATTTATGTACCTTTTTAATACTTTTTTAAGCACTTTTCTAAAAAGGTACTAATGCATATAGTTTTAAGTTTGAAGCAGATCGGCACTACTAGGGGTCATATGACAACTATCAAACATTTCTCAGCGATAAGTGCTTTGGTACCGTAAAATTTTATATATAGACATTATCTTTTCTTACAGGGTCCCATGTAATTGCCATTATTAGAACTAAAGCGATTTCCCTGTGTATTCTGCTAACAAGCCAATTGAAAGTAGACAATAAATTTTTTTAGCATAACTTAAGGGCTTAAATGGAATCCATCTTCCTTCCATTTAAGAACAGAGTGTTTGAAAATTAATACAATGATAGCTGTTAGTTGACGTCATATTCCTCGTGCCAGATTATCGAAAGTTTGAGCGAATTAAAATTATTAGAGAAAATATTCTTGAGCTTCCACCGTGGGTAACTTACTTTCGCAGTATTATTTTGCTCATTTAAGTACTAGTCCACCATAGTTTTCCAAGCTCGGCTTCGAATTCAAAGCATGCTTTAGATACTATCTGAAAATTTTGCTATTAAAACACTCTTTGCTAACTCTAATGAAGTTCCCTACCCCAAAAACAAACTTGCATGTCATCATTATCAGTCTTCTTTAGTATTACATTCATACGCAAAGTACTAAATCACAAATCCACATTAGAGACTAAGTCCTCTCTTGACTTAGTGTACACTCTGGATTTGGGTGTTATTTTATAAAGGTTCTTTTACTTCCTCACAACTAACTTAGTGTACTTCCAGCCGCAATTTTGCGAGGCTATAAAAAGTACTTATGAGAAATGCCACCTGACTAGCTGCTTCTTGATAACTTAATTTAGGGCCCGTTTTTTTTTTCAACTAGTGCTTATTTCTTGAATAGTAACACTTATCTCATGTTTGATTTAACCAATAATTAGTTTTATCCTTCCGCTGAACGAATATGGTTGTATATTTGAGGCATAGAAAACCCGCACGCATACATTGAAAAGCCGACGCACCCAAAACCAGTCACTGTTTGGTGCGAATTTTGGTCCAGAGGCATAATTGGACCATTTTTCAGGAGTGGCCGTTACAGTCAATGGCGTTCCTTTTTGTTCACAAAAATTGAAGAGGAGAATATTGGCAACATTTTGTTTCAACAGGACGGCGCTTCGTGCCACACAGCCGAAGCTGTATAGTTTTGTTTATAGCATTAAAAAAAAAGTTATTTGGCGGACCCTATATAAAATGTAATAAGTTCCATGGAGCAAACTTAACTATTTGAACAGATCTATGCTCTTAACTAAATAATTTTAATTTGTAACACATTTTGTGCTCTCCTAAAGAAGTGCTAATAATACATTTTGCCTCTTAGTTATATTTTATATTACTCCTTTTTTTCTTCCCATATTTTCGATAACAGACTCTTGTGCAATATCTCATCTCTTGTGCCCTTGTTTGTTTGTTTGTTATTGCATTTAGCAATTTTTCGACTCTGTTGCAATCATAATTTTTCTCAAGTCGTAACAGTGATGCTTTTTGTTTTGTTGTATATACTGACATTCCTTAAGTTCAGTTTATATGTACATATATAATTTTTTTGTCCTCCTTCGCATTCTTAATGAGAGGGACTTTAGCTGCAGCAGTTTGTATTCATTCATTTTTGTTTTTTTTTTTTTTTTTGTTTATACACTTTTTTAAGTCTTTTTTCATATTTTCTTTACTAGAAGTTGGAAAATTTTTCAACATTGATAAATAGTTTTGTTATTTTTTTTTTAGTTCTTTATCTTTAGAAATAAATGTTAATGTTTGTGGAATGTTGTTGTTTTTGGAAATTGGTATAATGTTTCTCGTTCTGGTGTTTTGTGGCATAAAATTAGTAAATATGCTGTCAGTATAGTTATATTTTATTTTGTTTTTTTTTTGTGTTATATTTTACGATATCAAAAAAAAAAACAACTTGAAAAATATTTTTACAAGGATTTGTAAATTCTTCTAGGAAAACGACAACCTTGAATGCCTTTGAAAAGAAAACTCGTAAATATATTGAAAATAAAAATTTAAAGAAAAACAAGACAAAATTTTTTATTCCAAACTTTGAATTTTATTTATAAAATAATTTGAAGAATTATATTGGTTTCTAATCCAAATGTTACATTGATGTTAATTCATTTCAAATGTCCTACATTTTCTTAAGCCCCTTCCTGGAATAAAGAAAAGAAAAAAATGGGTGAAGCTACCTACATATTCACAGCTAAAGCCGCAAGCATTTTGGCATAAGCACCATAGTAATCATTTACAATAGATTAAAAATCAAATATAAGCATTCCTAACATTCCCTGATCTAGTCCGGTTCAGAATATAAAGTTTAAATATTTTTTTTTTAAGAGAAGTAAAGTAGCACTTCAGACAACAATGCCTATTTAGTGCTACATTCTTTAGGAAAGGGATAGAGTATAGATAAAACAGGTGGTGAAAGTAGAAGGATAGTCGGAAATTAACTGCCATATATAAGGCAGCACAGCGACCAATGACTGACTATGCCTTATTCGCTGAGCAGCCCCACCGACAGTAAATTTTTATTTTTGTAGTGAATAAAAACCAAGGTTTTCGTTGGGAATCGAACCCACAACCTCCATATTTACAAGCTAGTATACTACCTAATAGCCTACAGGGGCACCTAAATATCCAAACACTTTCCTCTACTCTAATTTCTTCGTAACGCTTTTGGGAAACCAAATTTTTAGTTGGAAAAATTTATTAAAAACCTAAAGTCATGTTAACCCATAGTTAACTTATAAACAGGGTTCAGAATTTTTCATTTATGAACATTCAAAAATCAACATTCATGATATTTTTTATAAATGAGAAATCTAAAATTTTATATTTATTTTTCACACTCATAAACGAACAACAAAAAATGTTCTGGTTATTTTCATACATGAATGCGAACAACAAGAATTATTAGTCTTATTCATATGTGATAAATGATAAATTAGTTACTTCTCATTAATGTTATTTTTCATAAATGTACATGTTCATTTTATAAAATTTCTCATAAATGAACGTGAAAAATTTTCTACCTATGATCGCAGTTTACCGTAAAAAGTAGTAAAAACACATGGGTACATATTAACTCAAAATACAATATTGCAATATATTCTAAAAAGAAATAAAAAAAAAACATTATTTTCTGCATACGTCGACAATTGCGCATTATCAAATATGTGTGTTTATGTACGCGAATGCTTAACGCACATATTTTTACGACCTTTTCATTTATGAAAAATTATCAAAATTGTAAATATTCAAAAATGAACACTTGTGTGTTTCTCATTTTTTCACTTATGGATAGAAAGAAAAAAATAAATCATCGCATTCACAAATGAAAAAACACAAAATAATTTGTAGTCTCTCACACATGTATAAGAAGAAGCGGCTAAAAAATGAATGTACATATTTATACATGTATGAGCAGTGAGTGAATAATTCGCTACTCTGCTTATAAAGCATACCACAGTATCACTAGAACTTTAAATAGCTCCAATTGATTTAAAAATTTTTGAATACATGTTCTTAAGATCCATAAAACTTATGAAAGTATTAAATGCCAAATGTACTATCATAATGCATTCTATAAGTTAATTTCAAGAAATGGACCTGTTAATTGTCTTCCAACGTCATGCAATTTGCAAAAGAATTGGAATATTTAATAATATACTGCTCAGAATTAATTCAGAGTTTATATCGTTATTAATAATACCTAACAAAAACTCAACGTTCAAAATAGTTTTACGGCTTTCAGGATAAGACAACTTAATAAGCGCTAAACTTTGATGATAAAAAGGTAAATTTAAAAATTCCAATTCCATCTTAAGCTCCTGAGGTAGAACATAATTGCTTTGAACATTATATAAAGGATCCCAAACAACTAAGCCACATTCAAGTATAGGCCTAACTGAGAATTTAACTAAGAATCTATATATAAGAGCTTAGTTACATATGGATCGATAACAATCTTTATCCATCTTTTAACAAAAGCAATGTTAAATAATACTACTGAGCTTTATATCAAGCAATAATAATTCAAAAGGTTGTCTTCCCAACAAATAATTGATGCTGACAATGTTGCCCCTGTTTAACATGTGTTTGCCTTTGCTTAGTGTTTAGACCAATTAAGTTCACATTACACCAAGTATAAAAATGGTTGATATCATGTTGTAATTAAAAATTGTTATACTAATTTTATCATTATTTTTTGTACTTGAAAAATATTTCAATTTTTAGATTTATAGATGTTGCAGATCATTTGTAAAGTGAGAATAAAAATGGACCAAGAAGACTCACTTGCAATACTCCAGAAATAATATTTATAGACATGCGATTTTTAAAAAGTACTTTTTGTTTTCTATCATTTAGATATTATATCATTTAGTATTATTTGCAACATAAGGCCACTAATAACAAAAAAAAAATTGTCCAATATTAACAGTTAAGAATGTGCTTCATTAAGAACAGCAACAATCGTCATATGTTAGAAGTCATATTCTAATTCATCTTTCTAATTCAATTTCGGAAGAAATTGGAACAAAATTTATTTTTTTGCGCTACTTTCTACAATTTAAAGATGCCTTTTTACAGCTTTGCAACTAATCTTGCTGGAGTTCCTATTTGTACCTTTTCAGCTAGTAGTTTACTTACGTCCATCCTGTGTTTCTCAGGCTGTTCGTAGAATATTTCTTAATTTTATTATATCTTAATTAGTAAAAATCTAAATGCATCTTATCTAAAATCCGCAAAAGCCATAAAAATAGGCCTCAATAGGCATTTAGTACCTTCGCTTCTCAGTGCACTTAAATAATTAAATAAATAATTCTATCTATTGCTTTTAGTGTTCGATAGTTGTATATGCTATTTTGTTTGCGTACACATAACGAAGCAACCAAATAAATTTAAAGTTTATGTTCTACTAGTATGCCTAGTATGCTAAGTTAGCGTACTAATAATTTTGTGTTTTCCTTTTAAACTTAAAGCAAAGTTTAACAATTAAAAATTGTTTTCCTTCGAAAGCAGTGGAAAAAATCTTGCACCAAGAGATAAGTGACAATCACGTTTCCAACATCATCACAGCTAGCATTAAACCCGAACTTAAAAATTTTTTTTGGTGCTTTATAGTGTAGTATTATATAACAAACTTGTTTATTTCTAAGATGTGTCATCTGTAGCACTGAGGATTAAAGCTGCGGTATCCCTCTTTTTTAATCGGCTATGTCCACTATAATCCAAGATATTGCAAGCAAGGGGATTAGGATGGTCTTCAAGCTTCATTAAGTATTTGCCTGCGTATTTGATGATTTCTGTAGTTACCAGCGGTATGTCTAAATCACAATGTATGTTTGAATTTCTGATGTACCATGGAGCGGAAGTTATTAACCGTAAAATTTTATTCTGTCCACGTTGAATTTTATCCACATTTGAATCTGAGGCAGTGCCCTAAAGTTGGATTCTGTAAGACCATATTGGTTTCAAAATACTCTTGTAAATTAGAAGTTTACAATCTAGACTAAGTTTCGAGTTCCTGCCAATGATCCAATGTAATTGTGTTAGCTTAAGTTTCATTTGTGTTAGCTTGGAGTCAATATGATGTTTCCATGTAAGGCGACGATCAAGATGTATACCAAGATATCTCACATAACTATGGTGAGGAACGATGTGATTATTGATTCGAACGGGTGAACAATTATCTCTTCGCAGGGTGAAGGTCACATGAATGCACTTTTGAACGTTCACTTTAATTCTCCATAATTTAAACCACAACTCCAACTGAGTTATATGTTGCTGAAGATTTATGGAGGCTTGATCATCAGCAAACGTAGAAGTGTGTACAGTTTCACTAACGGGCATATCTCAGGTGTATATATCAAATATAAAACTGGTCCAAGAATGCTACCTTGTAGTACGCCTGAGGAAATTGGTTTGGATAAACTAATGAAGTCTCCTTCAACAACAGAAAATTTTCGTCCAATTATGTAGGTTGCTTTCAGTAGGTTGCTTATATTGCAAGGCAAGTGAGCTGTCAGTTTCAGAAATAGACCTTCATGCCAAGCTTTGTCAAAAGCCTGAGAAACATCAATAAAAATAGCTGAACAATACTTCTTCTCTTCAAAAGTCCTTCTTATCACCTGAACCAATCTATGGGTTTGCTCAATTGTGCTATGTCTACTTCTAAAACCAAATTGATGGTCTGGAATACACCCACTATCCCTTAGCATTGGAGACAATTTATTCATAAGCAACTTTTCAAAAACCTTTGAAATAGTCGGTAATAGGCTTATGGGCCTATATGACTCGGTTTTGTTTAGGTCCTTACCCGGTTTTGGAATCATTTTAACTTTAGAAATCTTCCAGTGGTCAGGATAGTATTCAAGCCGTAAAATGGCATAAATAGCATGATTCTGACTGCAATACTGGGGAGCTCTTTCAACATTCTGTTACTTATACTGTCCATACCAGGAGATTTTTTCGGGTTTATCTCAGAAATTAACTTTTGAACCTCACGCAACCTAAACTTTAAGGGGGTAATGCAACTACGCTCGGCAAATAAACATCATCAGTACATTTGTGTGGGGTGAATACATCTTTCAAGTATTCGGCAAACAAGTCGCCTTTTTCAGCTTCGCTTCTTGCCCAATCTCCACTGATATTACGTAGAGGTGGCTTGTACTCAACGGGTCTTTTAAGGTTTTTTGTAGCACGCCATAAAGAATAATTGGAGTTAGGTGTAGCATCAAGGCCCTCCAGATATTTCTCGAAAGATGTAGTTTTTTCATATGCTAGTGTCTCTAAGCTGCTTTGTGCAGTTTCTAAGTCTCTGTCTCTGCAGGGACGATCTATGTTGTTGCCAAGCTCTTCTAGCTCTTCGTTTTTCCGCTACGAAACGTTCAATGTCTGCAGAACAGATGTGAGCTAAAGTAGTCTGCGGGTGTTTAGTTGTTGCAAGCTGAGCTGCTTGTTTAATATTTTTACTTAAAGCTGCAAGGCTATACTCCATGTCCTCCGGTGTTCCTAGCAAAATATTTTCCGAACAATGGCTGCTGAGATATTTTTAATTTTTATTTTAAAACTCAAACAGTTGATGCGACTGATCATATTTGTATCAGGAAAAAACAAATGTCTTCTAAGCGGGTTACAAATAGTTACAATGGTTGGAGAATGATCCGAAGATAAATCCATGAAAGCTTCTACTGTCACTAAATCTCTTGAAAAATTTTTTTTGACAGCAATATCTATTACATCCAGAATTTTTTGTCTGTCAGCAGGCCATTGAATTGATTTTTTTATTATATCAAAATGGGCTTCTTCACTGTCATCAATATCACCAATTTCTTCGTCTTGACTGCTAACCTGAAACTCTTCTACGGACTCGCTGCAACATAATAGCTCAATGTAGAAGTGAAGAACGTTTACGCTTTTGTAAGCGTCTGATTAAAAATGTTGTCGAAATTATGTTGTTGAAAATAATTGATCTGAAGTATCGACAGTCCTATATAATACATCAACCGATCGCCTTTGTATATTTTGTGCTGCGATTCAGCAGCATCTTCAAGAAAACTTAGAACGCTGTTTTCCATTATTTGTTTTGAGCGTATGAGCACTTTATGGACCGTGGCAGTCATTGGCAATCAGGGATATAGCTCCTGAAAACGTTTTGCTGTTTTAAAGTAATATATTTCAAACTTATTTGAATCGATTTTAAACTGGCAGGATAGGCAAATCATAATGATTTTGACACAAAATATTACATCATTGTGAACATCCGTTATTTCAGAAAATACTTCATGCCCAGTAGTAATACAAACTCGAAAAATCTTATCCAGCAATGAGGACGGCTATGTTGAAACTTTAAGTTTTCCTCTTTTGTACAGAATACTTCACTTTTATAATCAAATCTGTTCATAAAGACCTTAAAGACTTTTTTCCCGTTTTGAGCCAAATTTTCGCAAAATAAAATATATTTTCTGCTTTATATTTTTATCAATTTCATCGGAAATAGTATTAAGTTTGATGTTGTCAACAACGTGTTTGAAAACTGCTTCAAACTTCTCTTTCTTATTACATTCTCTTCGCTATATTTCAAACAGATCGTTTTTTTTATACAGATGTTATATACAAGAAAACGCATAACTCAGAAAGCGCAAATAATCGCAATTTGTCACAAACCATAATTAACTCATTATATTATATTTAATCCACTTTTTCAATTTGAAAGAGTTCAGGTCGGCTCAAAATTTTTAAACGCTTACGGAATGCAAGTTCTGTTCTAGTATATCGACATAAATATAAAGCAGTTATACTTAAAAACAGTAGTACTTACTTGTCTCTTTATTTTTCATTTAAATTAAAATTATTATAATAAAAACAAATCGAGAAAAACAAACTTAAACTTGGTGTTGAAGCATTTCCAATTAAAAGCAACAACAACAACAATAGTTAAAATGTCACTTTGATTTGCATCAATTTAGCACAGAAAAAGCTGTCATTTGACCTTTAATGGACTGGTGTGCACAATATCTTATATTGCGTTATATACAATTAGAATATTAGTGTCTAACCCGGCTGAAGTTGTAAAAGGTGTGCCTCAGAAAACAATTTTGACACCATTATTTTTTTATTTTATGCTAATGAAACCTGAAATTTTAATTACTATAATGTTCACATGTCTGCTGACAATGTAGAATTGTGGATTAGCAGTCAAGCACGTGTCATCCTGGCGAAACTTAATCACTATTGGAATAACATGTATAGATGGGCATTAACCCTTTGACGACCATAGGCAAATATGCTTGCCCGGGGTTCGTTAGATTATATATTTGTCCAGGTAACAGATACAGCAAATTTGTCAAAGACTGTTTTATAGAAGAGAATTGGGACAACAAAAATGTGGTTGAGTACGAGTCTCCATCGGGTCCCACTTGTTCCCTACGAGGCTCCAAATTTGGCCAAAAAAAGTATTTATGACGAGGGCTGCCAAGGGGTGAAAATAGGGCGCAAGGGGATAAGAGTCAATTATGTTTTGGATTCAACCTTAAGCTATCAAAAAATATAATGTTTGGCAATTATGTTTCCCTATGGGTTGAAACGAAAATAAACGTATCTAAAAAATTTTACAATTATAACCTCTAAATTCGAACTTTTGAGCGCTTTTTCTTAGCTAATGTTAAACACTGAAACAGCATGCCTGTGTTTAGTATTTTGCATTCATGTATTGAAACGAAAAAGGGGAATCATCAAGTTGCAATACATACATATGAACACATGTAAGTATTTGGACAGTCTTTATTTGAAATTTAAAATGAGTAGAGCAGCCCGAGATCGTTTCTTTTTCCTTCGACCAGAGCAAATCGAACAACTTTTACTTTGCGATTTTAGTGATGACGACTAAGAAGCTGTTACAAACTTGGACACAGAAGATGTTTTATTTCTTGAAAATGACGCTTTGGGAATGCAAAATGATGAGCCCATAGAAGTTATCATTGAGGGTAGTATGCACGTTGACCATAACCCAGCTGGCGCAGTAGATTAGCTAATTACATCGAATTTAAATGTTGTACAAGCGCCAATAATACCAACGTTATTCATACCATGCGAAAAGATCTTCCGCTTTAGACAGACTCTTGCTTATAAGAATCCCGTTTTTACCGGATTTAAAGAGGATTGCGCATACAAACATTCCCAAATTTTAAAGCCCGTTGTGCATACGCATGAAGATATCCCTTCAGTGTACGGTGTGTTCAACAGCATTTGTAATTTTAAAGGTAAGTTTTTATTAATCGTAAATTGATTGCCCCCTGATTATACAGCACTATAACAAAGGAATGGGAGTGGTCGATCTAATGAAACAAAAAAAAGTATATTATGAGTACGATTGTAGAAGTAAATGGCGTTTTTATTTACGTTTGTTCTTCGACCTTTTCGAGTTATGTGTTCACAATAGCAATATAATATATAAACAACTCATATTAACCAACAGTTCCTCAACCAATTTGACCTCCATTGAATTTCGGGCAGCTTTAGCCAAAGAGTTGATAAGTAGCTTCAATTCAAGGAAGCGTGCCTTTTCAGCCGCAGTCAAATGCGGAACCCATTTTATAAGCAAACCTAAATCTCTCCATAAAATGGAAAAACGTGAAGATTGGATACGGTGCTCTCATTGTGGTTCCAATAATAAGTATAGTCGCACAAATGTTTTTTGCGTTCAATGTAATGTGTTCCTTTGCTTCACTACATCCCGTGATTGCTTTGGAAGCTATCACGAACAACAATAATTATAATAAATTTTTGTGATCTCTTGTACTTTTTCTTTTCTTGTATTGTTTCTGCAATTAAATAATTTGGGATGAAAAATTTCGTTTCAACCCATAGGCAATTATATTTGCCAAGCAAAATGGGGGACTTAGAGGGTTCCAAGGAGGGCAATTTTTTTTCATAACTACTATTAGACCATAGTTCGCGAAAATATAACACAAAAGTAAATCGCTTCAGCCAAAAATGTTTGGTCGTCAAAGGGTTAAGAAATCGTCTTCATTTAAGTCCGGCGAAATCAAAGTGTCTGATCAAAAGTATATATCCAATTGTTGGGGATTAATGAACATGAAATCTTGGCATTGTAAGTAATAATAAGCTGACAAGGTCAACATATCGCACCCTAAATACAAAAGGATCACAACTAACAATAATAAAATTTTTAGGAGAGACAAATAACTGTTTAGTCCATCGTGCAGAAGCAACACGCTTAACACAAAAATAGGCATAACTGTATTTTTCCAGTTGAAGAAGATAGTGATGTAAAAGAAATTTTTGCAGTAGTTAGAGATGTGTACTCTAAATTAATTTATGGAAAAAAAGTCAGTTTTGAAAAACTTTGAGTATTTGTATTTAGGGTGCGCTATATCAATGAGCTGGTTGTTCGATTGTAAGCTAAATTGTAGACTCTTCCATATTACAAGCCACTGGGAGTGAGTTTGTACATTATTTTCTGGCGGTAATAGTGTCAGTAAAAATACTTGTAAAAATACTAATAAGATATATTTATAGCCTTAGCAGCCTTCATAGCGTATAGTCATATGTGAAAAGATTGTATGGTGTGCCTTTTGTAGAACTTTTGAAAAATTCTTTTTGAAAAATAATTCGGTTTTTTTTTTATTTTTGATAACTATTTTTTACATAAAGAAAGGCCATGTAAGACTAAAGCTAGATTTACACGATTGCAAATTTCTTCAAAATTGCTCTTCAAAATGCTTCAAACTCGTGTAAACATCAAAATAAAAATTGATTAAAGAAAAGTTTTGAAGATTTTATTGATGCCGTGTAAATAGGCATCAAAATCACATTTGGCAATATTGATAAGTATAAATAATTTGACAGCATGTTCATTATTTTGATTCAAAACATGTGAGCTGTTTTTTTTTATAAATCGTTGTGGCGGCAATTAAATTTATTAATTAAATTAAAAAATTGAAACAATAACATTAAAATTAGTAAATAAATACGAGTTGGTAAAGTATTACATACCTAATAACTATACATTTGTGAATTTAATATATCAAGATTTTTAAAAGTGATAACATAAATGATAATTTGCGCAACAGTCGGAAGCAACAAAAAAAGTGGACAAGAGGTGAACTGATGATGTTTATCGAAATGATTGAAGTACGCCAACCCATTTGGAATTATAAAGTGGATGGGTATAGAAACCGAATAGAAAAGGAGAAGTGCTGGTCAGAAATTGCTGCTGCAACGAAACATTGGACAAAGTGGCGCTACTTATGTAATTAATTAAGTAATTGCCAGGCGTTCTCCCAGGCATATAGATTCCCGCATATTAGTATTGGCCTTTTCTATTAATGGGCTGACGAGATTAAACAAATAATCAAAATCGTCTGGTGACATTCGCACAAAGTTTTTGTATAGGTAAGGATCATACCTTTTCAATCGCTCCCTAAAAGTGACATAGAAGCCATTACCTTCCAAAAGATCGAACCCAATGTTCCCTTTGTTTCCTTCTTTTTTTTTTTTTGCCCTATTATCATCTACTTCTTCCTCCAATATTAAAAATGTTGATGCTCTGATGATTGTGTCGTCGTCCATATTTATTAATTCCCTTCTTTTCTGTGTAGTTATAAATTATTTTTTATAATACTAAATTATTACACAAAATAAGCAAAACAGCTGATCAAAGTCAATATTTCCAATATAAAAAGTTTTCCAATAGTGTAAATTAGCTTCAACAAATGTTGATCAATTTTTATCAACACAACATACTGAAAGAATATTTTAATCAAATTTTTGAAACGTGTAAATAGAACATCAAAATACATTTTTCAAATTTTGATAAGACTTCAAAATGCCTGCAATCGTGTAAATCTAGCTTAAGTCTGTTTATTTATGGGAAAGAAGTAAATAAGTTATTACTCTCAATGAGGAGTATCGGCCTATCGGTTTTCTAGTATTCTATCAAGTTCGAAAACGTTGGCCTATTTTAATTTTTAAACCGTCACTAAGAATGATACATGAGTTTAAAGATCAATACAGTCCTTCGGCTTCCTACAAAATGCAAATAGAATAAATATGAAAATACAGACTTGCTGTTGTATATTGGACTTATGAAGTGGTAGTGGACTAACGAAATATTAATATCTTTTCAGATGAAGCAAAATTAAGGTGATAAGATAAGAGTGGATTAAACTAGAATACGTTTTTACAGCAGGAAGATATGAAAGCAAGAATTTTAAAAAAATTAAGTTTATGCACTCTTGTTGTATAAGTGTGGTGTAGTGTCTTAATTTCTAAGAAGTATTTTCTGTTCCAAAAATCGCACAAAAGTTGATATTAATTTTTCAAATACACAAAAGTAAAATTCGTTTTTCTTTTCCATTTGTCGCCATTCTCCAAAATTTTTGTCATCATAATAAAACCACTTGCCGCATCTTTTGTAATAGGCAACTGTTGAAGAAATGCTGATACAAAAAATAAAAGAAATGCATGTTGAAAAAGTATAGTTTTGCAATGCCAAAACATGTCAAATTATATCAAATAGCATATTGTCTATGCCGCAGCAAAGTATCGTACATGTTTTCTCTGTCGCTCATTGTCCTCGATAATAAATGAACAACAAATATAATAACTTACGCTATTTCCTTCGTCAGCATAATAGAGCCTGGCTAAGAGTATAAAATATCTACAAAAATTATTGCGAGGGCTGTTTAGTTCATGGATTATCCATTCAAAATAGAATAGAAAAAAAATACAAAGTATTTGCAAGTTATAAATCAATCGCAACAGAAAAGAAACCAGCAAAATTATTATTCTTTGAGTCGTGACGAGAACTTCAGCATGGCTGACAACGATGCTGTTTAAATTTATTGCGCCTTAAACTTTAAAATACCACCCTCGCAATTATGCATACTAGTACAAAAAAAAAAATGATGACTGCAACTACTACTGCTGGGCCCATTGAATGTACTCTCCTGTTGTTAGTCTTACTCACATTTACACACACACATAAACACTTACTGATACTAACACATGAATATGTGAAGGCTTTAAAACAGGCTTACATGCAAGAAAAATAAAAAAATACCCACTTGTGTCAATGCGAATGTTTCTATGTGAAAATAAGTATATGTGTGTTGTGTATGTGTGTGTGTATACTTCTATGATTGTGTACTGCATTGTAACACTATAAATGTTTTTCAGTCTTGTAGGCGTCGCCTTCATCACCATTATTTGCTATTAAATTGAATGTCATACAAACACCCAGGCCATCCATATGCTCGTATTCATTGACATGCATACGACTAACGTACATCCAGACGTATACTTTCTCACACGCACACATTCTCACAATCCACATGCACATAATCGAAGTGCGACCATTTTGAAAAACAAGTAAAGTATTTTTTTTTATAGCAGAATTGGACACGTTGCATGCCGCATGCGGCATGTTATTGCAAACAATAAAAATAACGCAAAATTGTTGAAAAAAAAAACATTAAATAAAAAACGATGAGAAAAAAGTAGAAAAATGACATTACAAAAGTTGGAAGAGCAACATTTGTGAGAAAAACAACATAACAAAAGTATTTTTTTTTTATTTGAATGGGGAAAGTAAGCGAATGCTTTAAGAACCACTTAATGAACCTTTCACCAAAATTATCAATGCGTAATCTCTAGTTCATTAATAATTTTTTAAAAATTATTCATACAATTTTAAGAATTTTTTTAAAAGGAAAGGTTAATTTTCTTGATTCAGGATACTAATGCCAAAACCGGGTAAAGGACTAACCAAAACCGAGTCATATAGGCCCATAAGCCTATTACCGACTATCTCAAAGGTTTTTGAAAAGTTGCTTATGAATAAATTGTCTCCAATGCTAAAGGATAGTGGGTGTATCCCAGACCATCAATTTGGTTTTAGAAGTAGACATAGCACAATTGAGCAAACCCATAGATTGGTTTAGGTGATAAGAAGGACTTTTGAAGAGAAGAAGTATTGTTCAGCTATTTATATTGATGTTTCTCAGGCTTTTGACAAAGTTTGGCATGAAGGTCTATTTCTGAAACTGACAGCTCCCTTGCCTTGCAATATAAGCAACCTACTGAAAGCAACCTACATAATTGGACGAAAATTTTCTGTTGTTGAAGGAGACTTCGTTAGTGTATCCAAACCAATTTCCTCAGGCGTACTACAAGGTAGCATTTTATATTTGATATATACCTGAGATATGCCTGTAAGTGAAACTGTCCACACTTCTACGTTTGCTGATGATACAGCGTGTCTAAGTTCGCACGAAAACTCCTATCAAACCTCCATAAATCTTCAGCAACATATAACTCAGTTGGAGTTGTGGTTAAAATTATGGAGAATTAAAGTGAATGTTCAAAAGAGCATTCATGTGACCTTCACCCTGCAAAGAGATAATTGTTCACCCGTTCGAATCAATAATCACATTGTTCCTCACCATAGTTATGTGAGATATCTTGGTTTACATCTTGATCGTCGCCTTACATGGAAACATCATATTGACTCAAAGCTAACACAAATGAAACTTAAGCTAACACAATTACATTGGCTCATTGGCAGGAACTCGAAACTTAGCCTAGATTGTAAGCTTCTAATTTACAAGAGTATTTTGAAACCAATATGGTCTTACGAAATCTAACTTTGGGGCACTGCCTCAGCTTCAAATGTGGATAGAATTCAACGTGGACAGAACAAAATTTTACGGTTAATAACTTCCGCTCCATGGTACATCAGAAATTCAAACATACATTGTGATTTAAAAATACCGCTGGTAACTACAGAAATCATCAAATACACAGGCAAATACTTAATGAAGCTTGAAGAGCATCCTAATCCCCTTGCTCGCAATATCTTGGATTATAGTGGACATAGCCGATTAAAAAAGAGGGATACCGCAGCTTTAATCCTCAGTGCTACAGATGACACATCTTAGAAATATTTGTTTTGTTTTTTTTTAATGTCAACTTTTTTTTACCCAAAAGATTAGTTCTGACATGGTCTGGACTAATGTAACTTTTTTTTAGAATTTAAGATTTTAAAACTTATTGTTAGTTCAATTTCTTGAAGATACAATAAATAATTATTGAAAAAAAAGGATACTAATGCTGTCTGGAATTTTTTTCATTAATTTAGCTATTTTCATTTTTATTTTAATAACAGTGATAATAAATTAACTTACAGTTAACAGTGTTCTAAACAAAGTAAACCTTCTTATACAGTACAAACTAAACCGTGGCTGGAAAATGATGCATACGCATCGAAAGCGCTCGCCATCGAATACAAACCGGCCAGTTACGACGGGAAATGGCAATATTACTTCTTATAAAAATTGAAGCATATTACGCCTATGCCACTGTTTAGCATGTGGTCCTGCCTAATCTACCTTGAGGGTCTTTCAAAATCATCGATAATATGCGGATCCTTCTCTACACTTAAACTAATCTGTAGGGCCCTAACTTAATTGAATAAGTCTTAGAAATTACTAATAAGTAGTTTATGTAGAAACTTTCAACGAGATTTTCATTAAATACAATATTTTTTCCGATCGAATTTAGAATAAGTTAATGTGGTGGTGAAAGCTGGAATCTGAAAATCGAACTATCCTTCTGCAGATCTCCAGTTAGCGAAATTATGCCAAGCGTTTAGCGAATTCTACACTGAGAATATGGAGACAAGCCCTACTCCTGCAACGCTTTGTACCAAAACTAGGAAATTAGATTGTATGTTCAAAAATAGAGGGAGTAGTGTTTACGTATATGTAATTTGAAACTTTGTACATTGAAAGAGATAGAAAAGAACTCTGCAGGGAGTTTACTTGAGATACCAACCACTTTTCTCTTAAAAATTGAATATTTTTTGCGTAGTGCGGTTTACTGGCAAATCAACCACATAGGCTGCTGTTGTGCAGCAAATCGTGTTGCGAGCACAAAATTACGGTTTTCAGGCACAAGTTATCCGATTTCATTTGAGCACAACCCACTGTAACCCTCTATCCCCCCCCCGGGGGCACATTTATGGTCTTTATAGTACGCAACAGCTATCTAGATCTGTGAAACTGGGAGAAAAAGGGAGCCCAGTCCCCTGAAGACAGGCAGGGAGTCAACTGGAAGCTTCACTTTATTTCCACGGGGATCAGTGGCCCGCGGAGTTCATTATTTGTCTCTTTAGACATTTAATAGTTCTCTGGCTGATCATTGAGGTTGGCCCCTATATGGGAGTATCGTGGTGGTTGTGGTTTTGCAGCCCCATAAGGGAATTATGGAAATTATGGTGGCCAGGATCATCTCGCTGTTAATAACACCCTAAGTGAATGATCCAGTCTAGTGAGCATGCTAGACATGTGTTCTGGACAGGAGTGGGAAAGTCTCCAACTCTTTAGCAAGGTGTGATGGTTTGCAGCCCTGCCCTGGAATCATTAAAGTTGCAACTAGGTGGTTCTGATGCTTAGAATTATGTCTTCGGCTTCCTAGGACGCCTGTATGACGTTTCAAATTATACAATAGTGGTTTGTCCACCATCTGATTAAGGCTACATAGCCAGGTGCGGATGTAAAACGAATCACACTCTGTAACCCTCTATCCGATCAAGTATTTTCAAAATAGTCTTTGAAGCATCGACATAAAAAGGGTTATTCAACAAGAAATAAAACAAATTTTTATTATAATATTACGAAGAGAAGAAAGTTGGGCAATTATGAATAAAAAAATGATATCTGGCAAATGTCCACCACGACCACACTGACAAAGTTTTTAATCACTCTATGACAAAAAGGCGGTTTTATTTCATTAATCATTTCACGGCTTCGTATAGGTTCTGTCCTTAACATACCACCACAAAAAATAATCCAGTGGTGTAAAATCATACGATCTGACTGGCCACTTAATTGCAGATTGTCGTGAAATTATGCGATCGAGAAACTCGGCACCATCCTGTTAAAACCAACTGTCAGTGATATCCACGTCGTCAATAATAGACCAAAATTGAGTTGGTAGCATCAGGCGACAGTGTGATCCATTGACCTTTACCGGATTCACAGCCTCATCTTCGAAAAAAAACGGCTCAATCAGACCACATAGCGCATCGTACAGTGATACGCCGCTTACGCAAAGACTTCTCAATAAACGCTCTAGGCAATGCTTGTTAACATACACAGACACGTGACTGGGCTTCGTCTAAAAAAATGATTTTTCCAGGTTGTTCCTAAATGAATTAAGCAAATCCAAGGCGATGTAAATGATCGATCGGCTTCAAACCCTGCAACAGTTGAATCTTGTAAAGTTTCAAAGTCAAATCCCTATGCAAAATTCGCCATCTGGTGGTTTTGGATAACCCCAATTTCTGAGAACGTCAAGGAATAGACAAATTTGAATCTGCTTTAACACTATACCTCACGGCTGCAATGTTTTCAGTTAAACGACCCGGTCGAACAAGCGTTGGTGTTGACACATATTGTATCAAGCCTGTCGATTCAAATTTAACGAAAAAATTCTTAATAGCAGTGTCAGACGGACAATAATGTTGTCCGAAGATATGAGGAATTTTGCGAAATATAACTTTAACAGAACCACCATTTTCATAGCGGATTTTAATTATTTTAATGCGATTTTCGTGCAAAATTTAATTCATTGTAACAATTGCTAATGCATCTACTACGAATACGCTAACAAAAAAAACTAAATGTTGGTGTTGCCACAATTGAAAAACAAACTTGTTGTTGAAAGCATCGATAAATGAGACTGTGTATCATTTGCGGCCTGATAAATGTGGCATAGAGAGTAAGAAGCTTAAATAGAGAGAGAAAGGAGTTCAATAGAGAGCATCGTATTAGAAAGCTCAGCCACTTTAAGGCTTTTTTTGTGGTCTGAACATCGCTTCGCACTTGCACTTATTACAGGTTTTATTTTTTTTTTTTAGATTATAATTTTATCAAACCAAATGCATCAGTGCCCAATTAAATAAATAATTAAGGTAATTAAAAATTTAATTAAATCAAAAAAATTATATTTAATTAAATAAATAATTAAATCAACTAAAAATTTTTTAAAATTTCAATTTAAAAAAAAAAAACAAATAACACTTAACAAGAGATGCTAAGACACTTTTCTGTATATACACTGTCGATAAGATGATGAAGCCAACAAAAATTTCTCCTTATAGGAAGCCATCAATAGAGGCTACACATGGGTGAGTATTTTTTATTAGTTTAATTTTTTTTTATTAATTTTTTATGCTATACTTCCCCTAACATCTAAGAAAAATTATCTTACATGTTAAAAGCATAGAAGGCCATTTCAAAGGCAATTTCCTTGTTTTGTTTTTTTCACACAAAAATAAAGGAATTTTTTCCTTGAAATTGTGTTGGTATTTGCGCATTTTAAAATTTCAAACGGATTTGATGTCTATCTTTTCTTTGTCTAAATATTTTATTTAATGTAATGCAATTTCCGTCAACAATTCAAAAGATACCGTAAACAAGAAAACGCGGCTTGGGCGGGGTTCCTGTATTATAAATTTGTATATGCTCACTTGGAGTTAGATAATTTCGGTAAATAATTTCGGTCAGCTGGTTTGCAACATTATCGATTGTATTATATTACATATCTGAGAAATGTGCGTAGAAATGGCTCAGAATTCAGAGTTCGTTTTATATAAATTTTCTGTTGTTTTCATACAGAAAGCGTAAATTAGTTATACTCGAAAGTTTTATACTCGCTATGGGATGAAATGTAGGTTTTATGAGTAAAAGTTTTAAAAATACCAATTTTAGGATTTTTAATGCATTATTTGGGAATTTAGTTTGTCTGAAAATTTTAGTTCATGCAAGAAGAAATAAAAATAAAAAAGAACAAGAACAAGAAATTTTACTGAATTACCATATTTTTTTAGTGAAAGCGAATCCTAAAATATTCAAAAAAATATCCATGTTTAGTGGTAATTTAGAAATCACTTACTTATATACAAAATATTTTACGCCTACCCTTTTGGGCAAAGATACAATTTCAATTTCCAATTCCAATTTTAAAATGCATTTGTGTAACGTATCGTTCAGATTCGTTATAGTCTAATAATAAAACAAACATTTTCAAATTGTTCAAAATATAAAATCTAACAACCATTTTAAAATGAGCAAAAAGATAAAACTGGACAAAATGGCGTCAAGGATTTGATGTGCACTAAAAACTCCCTACGCAATATAGTCTTAAATATAACAAGGATTTCTTATGAGTTATGCAAACACTAGGACACATTTTTAAGAATAGCATGACATGCACAAACTCGTATTTGAAACCTAACAAACTCTATTACATATATATATTTTGCTAAGTATGTACATATTTATATGTGTGTGTGTGAGTGTGTGTGTAATTGTAATGATTACAGGATATATTTTGCGTTTTAATGTTGCCATTATTGTAATATATTTTATTATTTTTTTTCTTTCTTATTCAAGTTGTTTGCGCCCTCCATTTATAATAATGACGACCTACCCTAATGCGTTTCAGCTTGTTGCCATAATGGCTGACAACATTTTTGCCTTCATTTTTATGTGCGTTATCGTTATTTTTTGTTTTTTTTTTTTCTAATTTTTTGTGCTCATTTTTTTAGTCTTAAATATACTTAGAGAAACAGGGAACATAATAAAACTCTTTAAATAAATGAAACCACACAACGAAAAAAAATATATATTTTTTATGATATTCAACACAAAAAAGCAACAGCAAATAAACAAGCTTAGAAGGAAAAAAAAATTAAACGGGACAAAACAAAAACAGTACAACATAACCTACGCCAACAAATTTTATATTAACCAAGGGTAGGTTTTCTTCCGTTCCGTTTGCCACCATAGCCGACCATTAATGCCAACAATAAACCACCTACGCCATCACAACGAACAACGTGATGATCCACAGGGAATTTTTGCCTTCTTTTCAATTCAATTCAGTTCAGTTCTTAGTCAAGGATTCCTTTGTTCAGTTCAGTATAAATATTTTGTTCTTTAATAATGAACGAATACGTAAGAATGTACTCGTATTACCACCCCTCATTTAAACTTATTATGGCTACAAGTATTGTGGAGCAAAAGGAAATTTCCTTACGTGTGTAGTCGCTTGTATGCGTGTTCACTATGGGTGGTAAATAGTATAAATATACGAGTAGTATGATGTATTAATGGGTTTGAGGTTGAATTTTAGTTAATGCTGCGTGTTAAATAAAATATACAAAAAATAGTGGCCTTTTATTAAAGAGCCCAATTTTATGACTTTAATTAAAGATGCGTATTTATAGCTCGATAATATTTTAGAATAAATTTGTTTGCAATAGTATTTAGAAAACATTTTTCTTATTCGACAAATATTTGCTTTTAAAAAATAAATAAATTTCCATAAATTTCTATGCTATGTTGATTTTATGAAAATTCTCATTGAATCAGTTTGACTTTGGATATAAGACTCTTCAATTTTCTATACAATATTGGGGTAATTTTCCCTAATTAGCTATTTAAGCAATAGTAAAATTCCAATATGAATAGGCTCTCCCCCGCAGTAATACATTTCAAATATTTATATTTGAATAAATGTCTTTTGAGAATACCATAAAATGTTTATTTTTTAATAAATATTTTGCGAGAATTTCACGAAATATTTTTTTTAAAGAATCAAGCATAAATTGAAATTTCTTAAATATATTTCCTTTAAATATATTTAGTCAGTTTTTTTTTTAATTTTTTTATATATTTTTTTAATATCGGGTTTTCAAACAAGAAGTTTTTTCTTCAATTACGGCAACACCAACATCAAGATATTTCTTACATTTAATTTTTTTGACGTATTCGTAGTAGATGCACGAAAATCACATTAAATAATGAAAATTCACCATGAAAATGGTGGTTCCGTTAAAATTACGTTTCGTAAAATTCGTGATTTTTTGCTCAGTATAATCGTCCGCCTCACACCGCTATTAACAATTTGGTCATTAAATTTGAGTCGACAGGCTCGACACAAAATATGCGACCGGGTCGTTCAACGGAAATCATCGCAGCCGTTCACCACAATGTTGAAGCAGATCCAAATTTGTCAATTTCTCGACGTTCTCAACAATTGGGGATATCCAAATTTTAAGCCTTACCAGGTTCAACAGTTGCACGAATTGCATCCGACTGACCATTCACATCACCGTAGATTCCCTCAATTTATTCAGGAACAACCAGCTGGTTTTTCTGAAAAAAATCGTTTTTTCAGACGAAGCCCATTTTTACTTGTCAGAGTATGTCAGCAAGCAAAATTCCAGTATTTAGGCTTCTGAAAATCAAGCCTTTGCATGCCCAACGTGTCACTATATGGTGCGCTAAGCGGTGTGGAGGCGTGATAAGGCCGTTTTTTTTCCAAGATGGACTGCAAATGCGGTAATGATCAGTGGATCACACTATCTCGAAATGCTAAAAACTCACTTTTGGCCCATGATTGATGATGAAGATATCACCGGCATATGGTTTCAGCAGGACGGTGCCACATGCCATACAGCAAATGAGACGATAAATTTACTGCAAACCAAATTTTCTGATCGCATAATTTCATGACAATCAGAAGTTAAGGGGCCATCCAGGTTGTGTGACTTAACACCACTGGATTATTTTTTGCGCGGGAGCCCAAAAGCCTTAAAACTCAAAATCAGTGATGCGATTAACGAAATAAAACCAAAATTTTGCTAAAAAAGTGATTAAAAACTTTGCTGAAAGAATCAATTTCTGTCAGTGTGGTTATCGTGGACATTTGCCAGATATCATTTTTCATTCATAACTGCCGAACTTTGCTCTGCGAAATAGAATCAAAATTTGAATCATCTTAATCTAAATTTTTTATTTTATATTGTTTTAGAAAACAAGCTTCTGGTTGAAAAGTCTGATACAACATTTTTTAGTTGGTGTGATTTCATCGTGCTTGATTTTTGTGATATTCACTGACAACGAATTACAAAGCAAATTAAAATAATCAAATCGTGTGCATGTGATCATTTAAAAAAACTTATAACAAATCGATTTTACACTTATTTTAGTCGTACGCTTAAATATTAACTGCCATGTTCATAAAAAATAATTTTTCTTCAAATCTTCTTATAACAATTTTGTATTAAAATTTTATTTTAAAAATTCATAAAAAATTAATTTTTTTCATAAATAACGCAATTAAAACCTCCGACCTGTAAAATAAAAAAAAATTAAAGCCTTAAAATTTTATTTTTTTAATGAAAACACTTTGAAAACTTTACGCAAATGTATAATCAGTTATAAAATTTTGTTTTTGTAAAATATAAAAATTAATTTCCTGAAGAAACTTTCCACAGAAAAGCGAAATATCGAAAAAATAAATCATTATTTATTTTAAGCCTAAACAAAAAAAATTTAAACACAAGCAAAGTAAATTAATGAAAATTTGTGCTTACTAAGAAAATATTGATTTTAAGCCCAAAAATGAGTTTCTTAATGGTCACTCATATACTAGGCATGTCAACCCTTCCACATATTTTTGGTTAATAAAAGTTGTATGCCAAAAAATAATGTATGACAATTTGTTTTCTGCGTGTATTAAAATCAAAACATATTTAAAAAAAAAATTATAAAAAAAATCTTTATGTGACACCACTGAAATAAATCCAGCAGTTGTTCATTTTATATTTAAATTAATAATGTCGATTTTTTCCTTGCAAAATTCATTCATTATAATATCAACATGAGTTGTTACATTTTTGAAAATATTATCCATCGTTAGCCACTACTTTTTATAATCTTTCTGATAGCATGTGGATTCAGAGCCAAAAGTACTGCTCCAGTTGCGAATTAAAGAATCACTCAAGCCATTTTTTGATACGCTAAATTGAAGCGTATTCGAATAAGGATCCATATATATTTTCTTTTCAAAATTTAATTTTAATTTTCTAGTCCTGTATTCTTAGATTTTCTTTCTTGGTCTTTTGCTACCGACTTTAAACTTCAGTTTAAACAGCTGATTGTTTTTTTTCACCACATAAAAAATGTTCACTTTTTTATTTAGTAAATAATCGATAATAACTTAGTTTGACTATTTTGCAATGTTCTTGCATTCAAAGCTGTTTCAAATTAAATCTTTTTCGTGGAACTTGTTCGTCACTAGCCTTGGTTACGACATATCACCTGAATTCTCAGGGCTTAAATTTAAAGATACAGAGTGTGATTTGTTTTACATCCGCACCTGGCTATGTAGCCTTAATCAGATGGTGGACAAGCCTCTATAGTATAATTTGGAACGTCATACATGCGTCCTAGATAGCCGAAGGCATAATTCTAAGCAACAGAACCACCTAGTTGCAAATTTAATGATTCCAGGACAGGGCTGCAAACCATCACACCTTGCTAAAGAGTTGGAGACTTTCTAACTCCTGTCCAGAACACATGTCAAGCATGCTCACTGGACTGGATGATTCACTTTGCGTGTCATTATCAGTGAAATGATCCTGGCCACCATAATTTTCATAAATCCCTTGTGGGGCCGCAAAACCACAACCACCACGATACTCCCATATAGGGGCCATCCTCAATGATCAGTCATAGAACTATTAAATGTTTAAAGAGACAAATAATGAACTCTGCGGGTTCACTGATCCCCGTGGAAATAAATTGGAGCTTCCAGTTGTCTCCCTGCCTGACTTCAGAGGACTGGGCTCCCTTTTTCCGCAGTTGCACTGAGTCTAGATAGTGGAATGTTCTATTAAGGCCATATCTATATGCCCCTGGGGGGACTCTTTCAGTGTCCAATGTATTCCTCAGATCGGGTAGCAATGAAATATTCTGTTTACTCTTAAAATGACTTCAAAATACCGCTGAAGTCGTTTGAAGCCCCATTCAAATTGAATCATAAAAATTCTTTTTAAATGTCGCATGTTAGTAAAATGTTAACACACCATTTGTTTCAATTTGAAACAATCAATACACATGTGGCTATAAAGGCTGTTCCAAAATTTATGCTAAATTTTAATTTTCGCTTCTTTATAAACTGAGTAAACTGTTGACTGTTACATCGAAATATATTCACTGGTGACAGTAACACTAAATGCAAACGGTCAAAACTATACTTTTATTTTGTAGAAATAAACACATAAAATCAATTATAAAAAAATTTTATTGGCATTTTTTCATTGTAATTTTTGTTATCAATTTCAATTTTTGTTATCGATAAAATACTACTTGAGCATGTAGCTCGAACCATAGTCGAACCAAAAACATAATTTTAAATTTAAATGTAGTTACGTTTGTTTGCATTTAAGGTGACAATATTTTCATCTTAACAGCATTTGGAGTATATTAATTCCCAAGTTTGATTATTGAAAATCAAATGCTCACACTTTAGTGACATTATTTTAATGAAAGTATTTCATGGAAAATTGAACTGATTAAGCAGTGGCCCAATTCAAAGGTTCTTTTACAACCTTTGCTATTCTATGGCGAATTCCGTATTGTCAACTCACTCTTTTTCCTAACCATGTTCAGAAGGAACAAGATCTGGGCTGTAAGGCGAGTGTGCCAAAACTTTCCATCCACTATTTTCCAAATAGTTTTTTCTTTTTTAGCACTTCAAGCAACAATGCCTATTTAGTCAAGTACCATGGCTACATTATTTAGGAAAGGTATAGAGAAGAGATGAAACAGGTGATGAAAGTAGAAGGATAGTCGGATATTAACTGCCGTATAAAGACGGCACAACGACCAGTGACTATGCCTTCATCGCTGAGCAGCCCCACTGACAGTCATCTTTTATTTTTGTAATGAAAAAAACCAAGGTCTTCGTTGGGAATCGAACCCACAACCCCCATACTGACAAGCTAGTACACTATCTACTAGCCTGCAGGGGCACCTTGCAACATATGGCCGAGCGTTGTCATTATGTAAGATTATGGCTTCGTGAATGGTCAAATATCCTGGTCGTTTTTCGTTGTTTTCAGACTTTTTTATTTGTCTTCGGTACAGGTTGCCTGTAATCGTCAGACCTGATTTCTCAATAAAAACAGAACCTTATTGGCGTGATGGATTTTCGGCTTCGTCGTTGATATGGCTAGTTGGCTGAGCTTTACACATAACTATGCGCTTGAGTCCAAAGAACTGGACCAAGCAGGCTAGGCAGAAATTGTGTTACGACTTCTTTATGTTTCCGTGAGCATTGTTTATGAAAAACGAATTTTATTATTGCAGTTTTTTAAATCCTCAGCAAACACTTTTTTTCACTGCTTCGATGGGACACTTATAAATTCAACCGGGCTTTTGCCATTATAATTTTGCTACTGTCGCCCCTTCATAATTTTCTTTTCTTTTATTCTGGATAGAAAACACGCGTTGTTATGTTATGATGTTTTAATGTCGCAGCGGATGAATTCTTTTTTGTGGCAGTCGTTGCTACTTCATTTCCCGTTTTCCTATTGAAAAAAGATTTTAATGTATCCACTTGTCATCACCTATTATAATATGATGCAAATATGACTTCTTTTTGTACCGACCAAGCATCATTTTCGCCGTGCGAAATCGCCGTTCGGTTTTCTTCTTTAAACTGACGCAGAAACCGATTACCTTGCTTTTGAGTAAACCCCAATGCTTTTAAACATAGGGATATGGATATGGCTAGCTGTGTGAGACTCAATAATAATTTAAATTCTTCTGGCGCTTGACATCAATCTTCGTCAGTAACGCTTCCACTTCATCACCTTCAAACTGTTTTGGTTGACCAGACCTCTCCTTGTTTTCTGGGTCGAAATCATTACTTTCAAATCGCGCAAAAATATCGTCCAAAATTTTTGGAGTTGGTGCATGTTGGCCGTAAGTTTCTATTAATAATCGATAACTTTTAGCAGACGCCTTCTTCAAATTAAAGAATGTTATCAGACTTTACTACAAAATATATTTTTTTAGGCACAAAATTCGACATTATTGTGGCGAATGAAAAAATATGTGTCTACACCTGAACATATATCATATAATGAATAATAATGACAGATGTTAACCAAAATATCGTATATTGTCCAAATCGACATTATTAATTTGTATACCAATACTGTATACTTATATACCCAATTTCAGCAATGGATGCAATTCAAATAAAAAATTTAACTGAACTGAAATTTTAATAATTTCAACTTAAGTATTTACGAGAATTTTTGAAAATGTCAGTCAAAAAAAATTGTTATTTCTCGGCACTAGGAATTACACATAAAATCCTTTTGTTGATTGCCCGACTTTTGGATAATAATTTCACTCATTGGCTTAGACTTTCCATAATAGAAGTGAAGTAAATAATTGCAGTAATGTCCAGGTATTGAGTTTGAATTTTTGATTTCCTAAAATATGAACCCCATTTTTTATCTATCGTAGGTGTCTTGCTAGTCGATATTGATTTATCTTTCATAGTCTTTAAAATAACTCTGCAGTTTAACTTTCAAGGCTAAATCTCCCACTGTGTAAAACAGTAAAAAAATAATAATAATCCAACGTCTTTCACTATTGATTTAACCGCCATTGCTTGACATGTACAAGTACGTGCGTTTTGTATTTACTTTGACAACACCAACATACTTATGCAAATAAATATAATAACACTTTTACTAACAGCATAACTCATATTATAATGCCTTCGTTTAAATATTCTTTGAATTGAGTTGCTCCTTTAATACTTATGTCTAACATTACTACTCTTTGAAATCTTAAGTTAAATATTTATTTATATATTTATTTTTTTTGAAGTCCTTAAAACAAAGTCCTTCGTGTCCCCTTCTGCTAACTCATCAAAACAACCCTGTTTCGTTTGCTCTAAAAAAATGATAGTGCGTATTTCTAAAGTGTTTTGATATTTCCAATTCATTTTTTTTTTTGTTTTTTACTATTTTTCTCTTCTTTTAGTTGCCACATCGTCAATGACTTTGTACGACTTTCAAATGACTTATCCATGTCGTAGTTGTAGTTTTTCTTTAATGCATTTGAAAAGTTTTTGTTGTGTAAAAAGCGTATTTCTTACAGGGTCTTTTAGCAAAAGATTTTTATGGCGAGAAAAAGAACTATTAATTTTATGTTGATTTAACTTTTCTTTTGGTTTCATTGTGAGTTTTAGTTTTAAGTTGTCCAAGGCTGTTTGTTGGGGGATTCTTTTTTTGCTTTAATTAAGTTACAGTTTTTACTTTAGGGTTGTATTCATTGTAAAGATGGTAAAGTAAATAATTAGCCATTTGTAAAATCAGTTAAGCAGTTGCAGATATTAATATTTGCAAACACAGTTACGTGCTTTCTATAAATAAACTGCTTTATCATTTTAAGGGTTCCATACACAAAGTATAAAACGTAACCCTGGAATACAAATAGGTGGATACATGAAATTTTACGGTAGGTGTGCTACAGCAGCAGATACTTAAAATTACTGGTGTGCGGAAAGTGATGCGATGTTCATAATTTTAAGTTGAAATATAAGAACAAATACAAAGAATTAAAAATAGAACTTAAATATAAGGTGGTCTTATAGCGGTATAGGAGTTTAATTTGGCAACACTTTTTAACTGGTGGTCCTTTTGTCAGCCATCTTTAGTTTACATTGGCATTTCAACATGAATACAAAGCAGTCTGAACAACGCTTTCAAATTGTATAAATTATGCCCAAAACAAGATTGCGCGAGATGCTGAACTTCATAAACTTCTACTTGCTAAACAGCTACTTCTCGTTACAAAAAACAAAAAAAAACAATAAAATTTTGTTTAGAGATTATTGTTAGAATGGATACATCAATAGACAAAAGTGTAATATTTGGAGTGATAAAAATCCTCAAGTGTATGCTGAGATACCATCCGGAAAAACAGACTGTTTGGTGTGCTCTATTTGCTCTATGGCATCATTGGTTCGTAACTCTTTAAAAACTTTGCTGGTCAGAACGTTGCCGTAACCAGCGGCCGCTATAGTGCCATGATTACTGCCTTTGTCGTTCATCAATTGAGCAACCGCATACTTTCGCGTTTCGGATACTTAAATTGACCTTCAAGATCATGCGATTTAACGTCGCTAGACTACTTTTTGTGTGCATATGAAGTCGTTAGTCTGCGCCGTTTGACCTGAAACAATTAACTAACTGGAAGACAACGTACGCCGCATTGTTGCGATAAGGCTAGTAGGTAGTGTACTAGTTTATTAGTCTGTGGGTTGTGGGTTCGATTCTCAACAAAGATCTTGGCTATTTTCACTACAAGAAATAAACATTGACTGTTGGTGGGGCTGCTTGGTGATGAAGGCATAGTCACTGGTCGCTGTGCTGCCTTAACATATGCCTTCTAGAAAATGAAGCTGCCTTCTACGTTCACCACCTGTCTTATCTCTTCTCTATCCTTTTCCTAAAGAATGTAGCACGGTTGTGACTAAATAAGCATTATTGCCTAAAGTGTTTTTTTTTTTTTGTTAAAAGAGAATTTTTAACAGAAGTCATCGAAAATTGAACTTTCAAATTAGAGTAAGCTTAAGCCAGTCTTGGTGGCTATATCCCAAAAATTATAATTTCAGAATACTATATTTCCAATAAAGCAGATTTGATGTCAAAAATCTTTGCTTCATTTAGTGTCAAGATTCTATACCTCAATAAAGAAAACTCCATTTATAAATGGCGTTCCTATACCCGCGTTTTTTCTTTTTTAGGTGTATGACTGTAGTTTATCAGCTACAGTAGGCAAATACTTTACTTTTACATAGTGTCTGTGGAAAAAAATATTTACCACGAACATTGCATCTGATACTGTCGATCTGAGCCCGTTCAATTATGTATCAGCTGTTCGCATAAGGTTTAAGCTTCAAGCGGTTCAAAAAGCCATTAAAGAATTGAAACCCAAGAAATTTCCGGGTATGGACAATATCAGCAACAAAATAATGATTGAGCTTCCTCACTCAGTAGTTAAAATTATTCTATTTATTTTTTATGCCATAGTGAGACTCGAGTATTTTCCGTAACAATGAAAGGTCTCAGCGATCATCATGATCCCCAAGCCTGGAAAGGATCACACAAAGGTGGAATCTATTAGGCCATTAGTCTATTGCCTAACATGTCACAACTATTTGAAAAACTAATAGCAAATAGACTAATTCAGATTCTGAAAAAGTGCATCACGAGTCATCAGTTTGGGTTCAAAAGAAAACATAGTAAAATTGAATAGGTGCACAGAGTGACAAATGTAATAAAACACACATTCGAGGAAAAAAATACGGTTCTGCCCTATTCATTGACATCTCTCAGACCTTTGATTAGGTATGGCACGAAGGGCTGAAGTACAAAATGGAACAGAATTTGCCTATAAACCTTAGCAATTTGTTGGACAACTATTTGAGCGGTTGAAAGTTTGTCGTACGACAGGGAGATTTTATGAGTTCGCCTCAGCCAATTGGAGCAGGGGTTCCCCAGGGAAGTACTCTTGGACCGCTCCTCTATCTTATTTTTACATCTGACATGCCAAACGATAGTAGAATCCACACTTCTACATTTGCTGACGATACGGCTTTTCTCAGCATACACAAATGCCCTCAACGGGCATCACAGAACCTTCAGACTCATGTGTTTAAGTTGGAAAAATGGTTAAAGAAATGGAGAATAGCAGTTAATGCGCAGAAGTGTGTTCATATAACATTTACCTTTTGTAGACAAACTCGAGGGTTAAATATCACGGCATTCATCTGGACCGGCGTTTGACTTGGAAAAACCATATATAGATGCTAAACTGACTCAACTAAGACTAAAAACAGCTCAAGTACATTGGCTGATTGGAAGAAACTCTACACTGAGCTTGGACTGCAAACTTCTAATAAGACTATTCTATAAGACTATTTTGAAACCACTTTGGTGCTATGGTATTCAATTATGGGGCACTGCCTCAGTGACAACTGTAGAAAGAATACAGACGAGACAAAATAAAATCCTTCGAATGATCACAGCCGCCCGATGGTATATCAAAAATACCAATATTCATAAGGAACGTGGAGGTCCCTTGGTAAGAGAAGAGATTGTTAAACACGCACTAACTTATGTATATAAACAAGCTTGGATATCATCCAAATCTCCTAGCCCGCAACATTCTTAACGAAAGTGGCTACATTCGATTGAGGAGGAGAGACACCTTGGCCCTTGGTCGAATTTGAATAAGATGCCTATAATTTAAGCAAATAAACTATCTTCGTGAAATATATATTTTGTCCAGCAGTGGCTGTACTTAATTGGAAAATTCTAGTTTTAAGATCTTAATACTTATTGTTAGTTTGAAATATTTTTGAAGATACAATAAAAAAGAAAAAAGTTAAAAAAAACATAGTGTCTATAAAAATATTTTAACTATAAAAATAAATGTTAGCATTAAATATTAAAATTAAAGGGTGTGTAGCCTTGTGGGTCAAAATTATAGCTTTTAAATCGTTATAGGCAGACACAATTTACGCAGCGTATGTACTGTTATATCTGATATAAGGACAAGTAAACAATTTTAAATTAAATGCAAGGTGTCCCGATATTGAAAGATCTAACTCATGTCTATATTTTTATTTTTTACCCGTACAAATTTACAATAGCGGTACTCAAAAATGGGTGCGATTTTGTATTGCAACTGTTTGCTTTTGCTACGTTTTTGTCATTATTTGTGAGCGTCGTTTTACAATTTTTTGCAACACTTATTGCATTTTAAGTAACAACTGATTGTCATTATTTATTTTAAAAAATATTTTTTATTTTCAAAATGCCGCGAAAGACATTAAAAGAAAGTATTGTTGAAACAATAATAGAAGATGCCGTTCAAGAATCAATTTTGCTGATTTCGAGTTCCTCGTTTGTTTGTTTTTTTTTTCTTCTAAAGCCAACCTTTTTCTACTTATAGCAACTTCTTCGTCGTGTCTTTCCTTTTCCCATTCGAATTTCATTTTGAATAAAGCCGTTCTTTCGATTTGAAAGGTAGCTAGGTACGCTGAAGATGATTTTGGCACTGATTTTTTAATTTTTTCTGAAAATTCTTTGGCTTTTTTTGAACCTTCTTTATCTGTACTTGTTATGTTTGCACTACCTCCAGGTGAATCTTCTGTTGCACTTTCAAAATCAATCTCAGTCTGACAACACAAATTTTCTTCCACACCTAAAACACCTGACGTCTCTGTACTGTTTAACTCCATTTGTGTGAGCTCTCCAGCATCCAAAATTCCATCTGCGATTGTTTCTTTTCCCCAAAAATTCTGCACAACTGGTTGTAGATCGGACACATTTTCAAAACTTTTGCTAAAAGAAATAAAATTTTATAAAAAATTATGTACTTATTATTTTGTCGCATTTTACAAACACACTAAAATTACCTTCTACGCTTTCTATTCCTGTGCCGCCTTCTAGTAAGCCTGCTTCAGTTGAATTACGCCAGTCTTGAGCCTTTTTGTAAGTACTTTTGAGGTATCTTACTTTCCATCTTATAAGGTCCAAGCTGGCGTCAATATTACATTTTCAATTAATTTTTTGTAAAATATTTGTGCAGTTGGTACCTAAATGCGTAAAGTTTAAAAATATTATATTAAATATAATAGTTATAATTTTTTGACCTTTTTTTAATATTTTTTAGTAATTAATTTTAAGCACAAGGTCTTATTTAATAAAAAATTTTTTTAAAAACTTTATTTTTTATTATATTTTCGATATTTCGACACACCGTTGGTTGGAATCATCAGGAAAAACAAAAATAATAATGAACAAACAAATTGAAAAAATTTTTTTAATAACAAATTCAAAATAATCAAAAATTTAAAAAAAAAAAAAAAAAAAAAAAAACAATAAAAAACGACAAATTGAAAAAATTTTTTGTTTTACATACATACAAACAAATTTTCAATACTAACAAATTTTTTAAATGAAAAACAATTTTGAAAATACATAACACATTTACAAAACAATAGTATTTTACACATATATTTTAAAAACATAAATTTAATGACCGAATGTTACAAAAATTAAAGTATTAATTATTAATATTATGCAGATACAGAGTTTTGTTTTATAATTTTATGCACTAAATGTCTATAATTTTGTGCAACATTCTCCGTATCTGCTTTAAAATTTATTCTTTTGGTTAATGGTACTTTAATTATTTGTAACATTTCTAACATATAACGGCGTTTATAATTATTTTCTAAATTTAAAATTGAAACATTTTCAAAATTAGGATAGTGATTAACTTTAGAGCAATGCGAAGATAATGCTGTTTTTTGTAAACTAATATTATTCCTGTATTTCTGGTCTGACCTATGTCCTGCGATTCTAGTTTTCAATTTATTTTTTGTTGTGCCTACATAAACCTTATTACAATTCTCCTTATCATTACCATTACAAGGAATTTTGTACACTACATTGGACATATTTAATTTTTGAATTTTATCCTTAGTTTTACTAAACAACCTATTTAATGTGTTTGTATTCTTATATGCCATTTTGTATTTATTTGTATCATAAATTTTTGAATTCTCTATTCTTTCAGATAAGACTGGTATATACGTTATCGATTTATATATTTTCGGTTCCGTTCCACTACTTATAACTCTTTTCCTCCTATTATTAAATTGGTTAATTAACCTATTAGTTAGTCGTTTTGGAAAATTGTTCTCAGTTAAAATATTTCTAATCTTTTCTTTGTTCTTTCTATGGAATTCTTTGTCACTAATTGTTAAAATTCTCTCTATTAAATTATTGGCCGTGTTAATAATAATTCTTTTATTTTGTTTAGAATAATAATTAATAATTCTACCTGAAGCAGTTGGTTTTTGGTACCAATCTATAACTAATTCTTTATTTCTTCTTATTACTAAAGTGTCTAAATATGGAAGTTTAGCATCACATTCCCTTTCAGTTGTAAATTTAATTGGAGGGTCAAATTCATTTAATGTTTCTAACATTTCGTTAATGGCAGATTCAGATATAATACAAAACAAATCATCTACATATTTTGTCATAATTTTTGGTTTTACATTTAATTTTTCAATAACATTATCTAACAATTTTTCCATAACAATATCTGCCACAATTGGAGAAGCTGGAGAGCCCATCGGAAGTCCTTTTTGCTGAATATATATCTTTTCATCATACTGAAAATATCTATTATCTTCTATACAAAACTTGGGAATACGAAAAAATAAACCTTTCTCTATCTTTGTAAAATTTTCCAAAACATCCCATTTCTGTTCTATTGTGCTGATCGCCAAATCAACAGGTATACTTGGAAATAATGATACTACATCAAAAGAAATTAGCTTTTCATGATCCTGTACATGAAGGTTTTTAATTTTTCCTTTAAACTCAATTGAATCTTTTATATTATACTTAGAACCCTCAGTGATCTTCTTCAATATGTTAGTAACATATTTACACAACTCGTAAGATGGTGAATTAACAAATGAACAAATTGGTCTTAAAGGAAATTCCTCTTTGTGAATTTTTGGCAGTCCGTATAACCTAGGTGCTATAGCAATATTAGTTTTAAGCTTATTTCTTTCTGTAATATTGATAATTTTAAGTTTAAAAAGTTCTTCTACTATATCATTGTTAATCTTCTGCAATTTGGTAGTAGGGTCCTTATTTACTTGGGTGTATTTAGTTATATCTCCTACAATATTGTTAATCCGTACGTTATAGTCAGTTTTATTTAAAGCTACAGTAGTGTTACCTTTATCTGCTTTTAAAATTAATAAATCTTTATTATTCTTCAAGAACCTTTCAGTTTCTTTAACTTTATCTAAAATGAACCTATCTCTGTTTGTCAATATCATTTTGTTCAAATGATTATCTACAATTGTAGTTAATTTTGTTCTTGATCTTCTTTTTCCTGAAATGTCTGTACAAAATCTTCTCCATCTGCAATAATCTTTATAATTGGGATATCTTCCTTCTTAGTTGGTATGGCGTGTTTATGTCCTAATGATAAAATCCACTTAACGTCCGTTGGAATATTTAAGTCAGTTTTGTTAACAAACCACTTATCATTTAGTCTTACATTAAAAAAAAATTTTTATTAAATAAGACCTTGTGCTTAAAATTAATTACTAAAAAATATTATATTAATTTTTTTTTACACATACATATATACCTCTATGTTTTCGACATCTTCCAAATAATTTAGAATGGACTTTATTTCTTCAGGTGTGCATTTCTTGTTTGTTTTTTCTTTTTTTAATTCTTTCATGTTTAAATTAATTTTTTCCATCTTGTTTATTTATATTGTCAGCTGTGGATGTTAGTGGTGCCAATCTTGTTATTTTTTTAATTTAATAGGGCGATTTTATTAGTAAAAACACCAGTAAATTTAAATTGGCATCACTAATTATAATATTGCAACACAAAATACGAAAAAAGCTATACCATTTTTAGTCTAGCAAAATCGCAATGGTGTAGCAAATGCAAGTCTGTGTATTTTGTTGTTGGTGTGCAATAAAAACGCAACGACATTTTGCACTTGCTATGTTGCAATACCACTTGCAATAATTTTTGAGTACCGCTAATAAATTTACGCAGATTATATGTTGCAAGTTGGACACAATACTTCCATAGTTACATTACTATATCTCAATAGTAACATTATTTTCACAAATCCTTACCTTTTGTTGGAACTGAAGTATGTATTACTATTTTCGCTGTAACAAATAACTAAAATAAAATTTAAAAATAGCTCATTCATAGTAAGGAACCCATGAGTCTATCCCGCATTTGGCAGATTCATTTACAAAGCATTTAAATAATTTTCTCTACACTATTTAGTCCTATCCTAAGAAGTTGGAGCACAATATGGACAAAAGATAATGCATAAGAAAATGCAATTAACTGGTTCAAGCGGGCAAGTCAGATATGATGTTGAGACTTCCTTGTGTTGCAGTGAGTAATGTTCGGAAGACAGTGTTTTTGAAGATTTACAGCTATAAACGCAGTTTTGGCATGATGTATGGGTTACTGATGTAAATGCAACTGGCCCTCCTTCGTAATTTTCTTTTCTTTTTTTTATCGGAACCATTCGTTGTCATTTTATGATGTTTTAATATCGAGGTTATTGAATACTGTTTTTGTGACAGTCGTTTCTCGTTTTCCCATTGAAAAAGTATCTTTTTTTGAATCAACTAACTATCGAACTTCTCTTTATAGTATTTGCTGCATAACACTTTTCGATTTAACGTCAGAAACCATTCTGTTGGAGTTAGCAGCACGACACATTCTATCAACAACAACTGTTTTTTTTGTCCAAAGTTTCTCGTTCCTAAACATTCACTACATGACAATGTCCCATCACCTATTGGGTGCAGATTTGAATCTTTATCAGCGATTTTTAAAACTTCACTCAAGGTTTGCTCAGCGCTAAAGTACCGTTTTTCTTAAAGGTGAATAATAAACACAAACATATGGAATTTCATTTGCACTCATTTGTGCTTCATTCAGGAGGGTCGTATAAATTTACCACCCGTCTTCTAGGTTTATTTAATTGCAGCTTTGGTTTATTCGATAAAGCTTTGGTTTCATTGAAAAATTGGACATGCAATTGTTAAATTGGACAACTGAATGGCCACGTTTTAAAAAGGAACAAAATGAAGAACGTTAACATTCTTGCGCATTTTATCGACAGATTAGTTTCCATAAATGGGCTGCTAGGCACGATCTACATGATTTTTTTTTTACATTGCTAAGACTAAGATTAGTTTATTTGCAGTCTATTGCTATTGAAACTCATTAACAAAAATATTAATCATTAACCATGAAGGATCTCGTAAAATTATTCAGTTTATCCAAGCTAGAAGGAACAAAAGTCTATAATTCTTTTACAATTAAAATACACTGATAGGCGCTGCGTTGAATTTTTTTTTTTGTTTTTTAAGAGAAGTAGCACTTCAGGCAACAATGCCTATTTAGTCAAGTACCGTGCTACATTCTTTAGGAAAGGGATAGAGAATAGATGATACAGGTGGTGAAAGTAGAAGGATAGTCGGAAATTAACTGCCGTGTATAAGACAGCACAGCGACTAGTGGCTATGCCTTCATCGTGGAGCAGCCTCACCGACAGTAAATTTATATTTTTGTAGTGAAAAAAAAACCAAGGTCTTCGTTGGGAATCGAACCCACAACCGCCGTAATTACAAGCTAGTACACTACTACAGGGGCACCTGTAGGCTAGTAGGGCCCAAATAAATTGAATATCGTTAATTATTATTGAATTGTCCAAAAAGAGGACAAACTTGCTAGGAGAGTCAAAAACCGCTACCAAAAAAATTTTATTTTTGTGAGCATTACTGCATAACTATAATTTTGAGTTTTAACTTGGTCACTCTTCTCAGAACAAAACTAATACCAAGTCTAAGTTTTTAGGAAAAAAAATATATATTTTGATAATAAGTGTTATCCTTTAGAAGTTTTAATTATTCAATTTTTTTGACAGAGCTTCCTGCCCTTTATATGTGCAAAGTTTGGCTCTTCAATGAATCAGTTAACTAGTGCTTGACCACTAAAGATTGAATTGTCGACAAATATATTTAACTGGCGTAATACAGGCAACAATATTGTAAGTGAATTTTACTCATGAGCGCATGTTACTAGAAAATTTAACGACAAGTGATTTGTTACAAGTGTCGATTGAAAAAAAAAAATATCAGCAGATAAAATACAACAACCACAATAAACTCAGATAAGCACGATGACCCTTTTATTGAAACTAAAGTATTTAAAGCTGGGCAACAGTTGGAATTTAATATTAATAAATTTTTTTAAATCGGTTCCGCCAAGACATGCAGATTTCCTTAGTGTCGTACCTTCAGAAGTACTTAAAAAAAATAAAATGAAAACATACGACGGATAAATTTTGCAATAATATTTATTTTCAATTATTCCCGAACATAAAAATCCTTGAACTTTAAATTTGCCAGTTTAATATTTTGCACATTTTTTCTTTTGTTTTGTTAAAAAGTAAATAATCATCGTTTAGCATTTTAAAACAAGAAACATAATGAGTTAGATCTCAAGTCTATTTACACCTAAATATATAAAAAACTAAATTTCCAATGATCTTCCCAAAATATTGTAGTGAGGCAGTCAGTTCATAAGAATTGTTTTTACCGCGTGTTAAGTTTATAACGTTGTTAAATGTGGCAATTAGTAACACTAAGCGCTGGCAAGTTTAAAAATGAATGCCGCAAAAAGCATTTTCACACTTAAAGGTTAAAGACCAACTAACTTAAATACACGTTACAACATTATTTTACATTTTGCAGCATCTTCAGCAGCATTGAATTTGCAACAAACAGCCTTAACATAGTAATTATTTTTTTTACTTGTCGGATATCTATACAGTGCATTAAAGGAAAAAACGAAAAGAAGCATTTAATAGGGTTGTATTGGTCAACGATTCTATACCCTACATTATCAGGAAATTAAATTAATAATTTTGTTTTATCATGTTTAAAGGACAAGACTAGCCCTTAGCTATGACGACTATTGGATGAGAATTAAAGATCATTATGTATGGGCAATCATGTTGACACTTGCATCCTCCGCACACAATTGGAGATGCATACAACCCCCATTTATCTGACAGCAGGGTTTCTAACTTGTCTATACATTTGACCAAAAAAATCGTATGCCGGGAACATTAACAAAAATAATTTGAAATTATTTTTAATTCATGTATGTCTTCGAGAATAATTTTTCACATAAAAATCCATAAGACATTATGTGTCTAAAATATTCTTTACCTTTATGTTGCCATCGCCTCAGTAGAATCTCTCACACAGTAGTTGTAAAATAATTATTGAAAGGTTTTTATTACAAAAAAGGAAGGAAGGTAATATTACTTTAGTTACTTTTAAAAATTGTAATTACTTTAATTTTGTTTTTCGGAAAAGTTCAATAATGTGTAGCTACAGCAGATATTTTCTAAATTTTAATGAGAATATTTAAGCCACAAATATTTTTCAAGCCATTAAAGCAGGCATGTCATAGTCACAACTACCGTACTTAATAACAACTATACCTTCCTATCGAAAAACGCTTTATAATTATTTTTTTAGTTTTACGTACTCACGGGGTAAAAACGTACCCCATACAAGCAATGGCAAAAAACTAAAGGGCGTTCTGAAAATGACGAAATATTCGTAAAATATTATTATTTTTTTCAACTGCCAATTGTATACATATCAAATTAGCACAGAGCATGAAAAAATTATGAAACTTTAAACTAAAGGGTGTACCAATAATCACTTGAATTTGAATTGTGTCTTTGTTTTTAAACCTTTATGTAGACACTTTTACCTTTAAGAATAAATACTTTTTGTATAAAAACAAAATTAAAATAAACAGGGTGTTCCTCTAATGGCATAATTATAATATATATAATTTTGGCTATTAAGTCCTAGTAGACAGGAATCTATCATTTACAGAGAGCATGCATAAATGTAGCCGCTAAACCAATAAATGTATATAATAAATTAAAAAACTAAAATGTACTTCCATACAGAAAGAGGTTTTGACGAATATTTGAAATTTTCCAAAGTGTATCTACTGCTATATCTAAAGGGTCCGCCAAATAACTTTTTTTGTTTTAAATGCTATAAACAAAACTACTGAATATTTTCTCAAATTTCGTTTTTTTACTTGAAAGTACAATGCTTCCGGTTAATAATGGAAAATAATTTCATTCAAATGGCTGCCTCGGCTGGCCATGCAGTACCGTACGCGATCGATTCAATTTTTAAGCACATAATCTTTTGTGTGCAGATGTATTTCACCAATGGCTTTACGAGTATTGTCCTCTAAAGCGTCAATTGTCTCTGGCTTGTCGGCATAATACTTATCTTTAACGGCACCCCACAAATAATAGTCCAACGGTGTCAAATCGCAGCTCCGAGGTGGCCAAACGACATCAGCTGTGCGGCTGATAATGCGATCTTAAAAAATACAGCATGGCACGTAGCGCCAGTATCCTCCTCTTACCTCCCGGGGGCACATATATATGGTCTTTATAGAACTTCGACTTCCCCTGAAGTCAGAGGGGTACAAGTGGAAACTCTACTTTATTTCCACGGGAATCAGTAAGCTCGCTGAGTTCATTATTTGTCTCTTTAAACATTTAATAGTTCTTATTGAGGTTGGACCCTATATGGGAGTATCGTGGTGGTTGTGGTTTCGCGGCCCCATAACAGACAGGTCAGTTTTATATGATGGCCAGGATCATCTCACTGTTAATGACACGCTAAGTGAATGATCCAGTCCAGTGAGCATGCTAGGCATGTGTTCTGGACAGGAGTTGGAAAATCTCCAACTCCTTAGCAAGGAGTGATGATTGGCAGCCCTGCTCTGGAATCATCGAAGTTGCAACTAGAAAGTTCTGTTGCATAGAATTATGGCTTCGGCTTCCTAAGACGAGCATGACGTTCCAAATCATGCAGTGGGTTGCTCCATCATCTGATTAAGGCTTCATGGCCAGGCGCGGCTGTAAATCGAATCACACAGTATCCTCCTCTTCAATTTTTGTGAACAAAAATTCGTTCAACGATCGCCATTGACTGTAACGGCCACTCCTTTTCGAAGAAATCCGCACCAAACAGTGACTCGTTTTGGGTGCGTCGACTTTTCAATGTATGCGTGCGGGTTTTCTGTGCCCCAAATGCGACAATTTTGCTTGTTTTCATACCCGCCAAGTACAAAATGAGCTTCATCTGAAAAGATGATTTTTTTTGCAAAATCGCCATCTTCTGTAAGTCGAAGTGAAGGCCCAGTAAGCGAAGTGAAAACACATTGTATGGTCACTTGGCCTCAACTCCTGAACTAATTGGACTTTGTATGGCGTCAAACCAAGGTCTTTATGCAAAATTCCTCTCAATGATGTCTCTGAAATGTTCAGTTGTTGAGAACGACGGTGAATTGATGTTAATAGCGCTTCACACACACTTTCTGCCACAGCAGCAATATTCTTGGCTGTACGCACTGTTTATGGTTTTACGCTTTGGTTTATCGATGAGGATGCCAGTTTCTTTCACTTTTTTCACAAGATAACGAACATACGTACGCAATTTTCGCACACATTCTGCATCATTGCCATGTTTTTCAAAGTAATGTCGCAATATTTCCCAGCATTGTTCAAGTGTATACACAACCATATTCGTTCAGCGGAAGAATAAAACTAATTATCTGTTAAATTAAACATGAGCTAAGTATTACAATTCACGAAATAAGCAATAGTTGAAAAAAAACGTTAGATGGCGGACCCTTTACTATAAATTCGATAGCATGAAAATAAAATTAATGGAGGCTGCTTCAATAGTAACGTAATTTTCATTCTTTTTTTTCCTGATCTTTTGAGTAAATCTTGCTAGGCCACCACTAAGGCAATCATAAGAAAAATTAAAGTACCTGGTAACTTTCCCCAGTGGAAACGTTATTTTCACAAGGTCTAACTTATATTATTCTCAAATAATGTAAAATTTTTAATAGTTAAAATTCAAAATGAAAGGGTAGCCCATAAGTGGTATGGATATATTCATGTGTGAGTCTAACTCACTTTTGCCGTTTTTATTAGTTTAAATTTTAATTCAATTTCCTACATCAGTTTTGCCTTTAAAAGAAATACCTATTAATTTTCTTTTCCTTAGCTGAAGAAAGTTGGTCGTTCCTGTTATTTTCCCGCTCACTATTGACCAAACTTCCGGTCTATACCACGAAAACACAGTTTCTAAAACATTCCTGAAGGTAAAATGACAAAACTAAAGAAGTATTCGGATAGACGTGGTAGGTGTAGCAATATGTATGACCACCGACTGACTTTATTCAAAAATTGCTGAATGTCATTAAAACCCATTTGTTTCTTAAAAATCATTGAAAATACAAATTGAGTCTATTCTTTAAAAGAAATATAATAAAATATTTTAAAAGCTAAATTTTGTATTTTGCTAGAAAAATATCTGTAAAATCATTACAATTTCATAACACAAAGCTCTACAATGGCAGCACTGTTCAATATACATTTTCATCATCATCAAGTTTCCTAGTGCTAATGGTAAACATTCAGTGGAAGGAAGAGTAGCTCCAAAAGTTAACTAAATTAATTTCTGTGAACTTATGCGCATAAAAAATCATGATCCTTTTGGCAAATATATTGAAATTATACCTGAATCCCCATGATATCTTAAAATGGTAGACTAATATATATGATTAGTAATAGTCACAGATATAACCCCCAAAATATTATTCGAGCATACAACTTTGTGTGTTTATAATTTATGATTAAATGAAAGAGAATGGATTTTATTTTTGATAAATGTTTTATTTAATGTCGGCTATTACGTATGGAATTCAATATCAGATAAATGTTCGCCTCTGTTAGCCTCACAAATGCGAGCTATTTTGAGCAGATTTTTCATTACATTCTCACACATTTCACTCGGCATTTCATTAATTTCATCACGAATATTTTGTTTGAGTTGCTCAAGCGTTTCTGGTTTGTTTGCATAAACCTTGCTTTTCAGATATCCCCACAAAAGGTAGCCCGAAGCAGTCAAATAAGACAACCGTGGAGGCCAATCAGCATCACCATTTCTTTAAATAACATGTTGTGGAAACAGGTATCGCAGTAAATCAATTGTAATCCCGGCTGTATGCGATGTGGCACCGCCTTGATGATACCACATGTTAATCAAGCCCAAAGCATGCAGTTGTGGCATTAAAAAGTTTTCAATCATATCACGATATGGCTCTCCATTCACAGTTGCCGTTACACGGTTTTCATTTTCAAAAAAGGAAGGTCCAACGATTCCTCCTGACCAATTGCACTATTGAATAATTTGAGGGTTTCCTATTTCCCCGAACCGACTATTCTGTTTATTCACATATCCATTCCAATGAAATTGTGCTTCGTCACTCATTATGATTTTTTCATGAAAATGTTCTAACGAATAAAACTAGTTGGTTTATCAAATATTTATCCATAATAAATTTGCCACGTATCTACTTCAAGACTGCCAAGTATGAACTGTCAAGACTAATGTTTACCAAAATGACGGCAAAGCAAAGTAATATACCCTTCCGGCGGACAAATTATTATTTAACCAGGGTAACACTGTATACAAAATTATTGTTGAGTGGAACCCCGTTGTAGGCAGAAGCTACGGGATCATTATTTGTTGACAGAGACCCCCCCCCCGAGGTTTACATTATAAGTCTTTATGGATCACACAACCATCTAGACTTGTGTCTTGTGGGGGTAAAAGGGAGCCTAGTCCCCTAACAGGCTAGCAGGAGCCAACTGGACAATCCACTATATTTCCATGGGAATCAGTAAAGCCCCAGAGTTCCGCTATTTGTCTCTTTAGGCATTTAACTGTTCTCTCATTCACAATGAACACAATGAATGGTCCAGGTCCAGTGAGTATCAATGGCGTCGTGCTCTTAATTATATTAAGCTTCATGCGTTCTGGAGCAGAAGTTGGATTGTCTCCAACTCTTCAGCAAGGAGTGAAGGCTGCGGCCTGCTCCGGGCTTTTGAAGTTGCAACTAGGAGTGACCAGAGGATATACGTATCCGAAGGCCTTCTAGGGCGAGGATAACGCTACATTTCATCCACAGTGGTAATGATCCACCATCTGATATTGGCCCACACGGCTAGGTGCAGATATAAATTTTATCACGCATTTCTAAACAGAGGTAGAACACCATTTTACAGTAAAAATTGTACACAATCATTGTGTTATTTGTTTCAATTCTTCTAAAATAACTAAGATTATATTGACATCTTCCAGAACACACATGTTGCAATTTTAACCTAGTCTTGATGTCAGAACAAAGAGCTAAAAAACATTCAAGAACTAAGATGAGTAAAGTGTACAGCTGTAACTTGAAATGCTTGAAAATAACAACAATCCAAGTAGCACTGTGTAACTATGTAATGAGGGAAGAAATATAAATATAATTTTAGAGGATTAAAAAAATAGCATCATCATCACGAAAAAAGTATCAAATTAGTAAGATCAGATTTAAGCAACTTTGTATGGAATGGATGGTTAAAAAATATAGTTGCGATGTTGATATACTTTTTTTACAGTATAATATAAGAAAGTATAATAGAGAAAGTGTTTTGCTTCTGAAACTCTTATATAAGTATACAAGCTTAGCTCTACAAAATTTGTAGTCCACTTTTCAAACTAAACTAACTTAAAGAGAAACAACGTTAATATCCTTACTTTCTCCATCCATTAGTATGACAGCTCATGTGAACAAAATTCTTTTAATTGCTGAAGTCAAAGACTTTATTACCAATCACAGATATTTCTCAAATTAATAACTTTGCATAAAGTGATGTTCCAAAAACACATACAAACACACACACTTAAGAAAGGGAAAGAAAAATCAAAATAAATGAAAAATTGAACTTGATTAGTTTCACTATGTCCGATTCATTCATTGAAAGAACTATTCATGTGTACATTTTCTAATTAAAAATTGAAATATTTCGTAAAACAAATATTGAAATATTGAAGAGAAACAAACAAAATGAAGTAAATGTATGCAAGTGTTTACTGCTATTGACTGGAAGAAAAAATATTCTAGAATGATTGAACAAAGGTGAATGGATATGTAAGAAAAAGGGGTTTGGAAAGCAAAAATACTATGGAAATTATTTTCTAATATTTTTTGTTACATACAGTGTTATAAGCAAACATTCTACAAAGCACATTAAATTAAAGAAGATTCTTTAGAAACTTCTTCTCACAATAGTTTTTTATAACTGCTTTTTCAACATATTTTAAAAATGCTTATTATTATAATTACAATGACGCCAAAGATTATATTCTTAGTTCTACTTTTTTTAAATTATTTATAAATACTAACATCTCACATCTAAGAGTTATAGTTAGAAAATATATATTTCGAAATTGCGAATAGAAAATAATATAATGCATGTGCGGTTCTAGCCGAATGTAACGACGATTGCTCAATATGCTGGGGATTAGCTGGTTTAGATGTGTTTCAAGTTTTTTTTATCTATCAGGAATTAAATTTTTAGTGAATTGTCAAAAGTTAGTTTGATATATTTAAATTTTTTCTAAGTGTAAAGCAGAGACAGCGATAAAAGCCACTATTATTTTTATTTTATTTTTGTTATACAATATATATATTGTTGTTATTGTTGGACCCGAACTTCTGGCCAGACAATACACTTGTTCGCGAGTTTACACCGAGAAACAGAGCAGATAACATTGCTATCCTTCCACAACAGAAAATTGATCCTCCAAAAAACTAAATAGTATATCTGATTATATATCTATCGTATACCAAAACGTTCGTGGCTTGAGAACAAAACTTTCGTCGTTATATATTGAAAGTTTTAACTTGGAACAACAAATCTTGGTATTTGCTGAAACATGGCTTAGCGACAACTTTTTAAATTCTGAAATACTTTGCAATAAATTCAATATCTTTCGACGTGATCGTGGCAGTAAAACTACTGGAGGTGGAGTCCTTATTGCAGTTTCTAGCAGTTTGTCGTCTGAACTTGTTGCAATTGACTCAGTTTCTGACATTGAATTTATATCTGTATTGATAAAGAACAGTGATAAACGAATGTTTATAACATGTTCTTATTTACCACCATCTTCTCCAATGCAAACATATAATCTACACGCCGAGTCTATTAAATCTATTGCTCGGTCAGCATTTACTGATGATTCAATTTTAGTTTTTGGAGATTTCAATTTACCTTCAATATCGTGGAACTATTTACCGGAAGAGAAATATTATGTTCAAACTACGTTCGGCTCTAATAGTGCAGAATTTTTTAACACTTTATACGATTTGGGTTTATACCAACTAAATGGCATTACAAATAGTTCCTCAAGGTTACTGGACTTAATTTTCGTAAATGATGTTACCAATTTTTATATTAGGCGCTCCTTACCTATAATAACACCCGAGGATATCTACCATCGAAATATTGGGTTCAATTCCAAACAAATCTGTTGTGCCTTCATATACAAAGACATTCTATTTTAAGAATACAAATTACAGTTTATTAAATAAACTCTTAATGGATACTAACTGGAATAACATATTATCTTGCACTGATATGGATGAAATGACTAAAGCATTCTACAATAAGTTGTATTCCTTTATGGATCTTTGTATTCCGAAAAAAATAACCAAGCAAAAGGTTGGACCTCCTTGGAACAATAAACAATTATCGTACTCTAAAAATAGGAAGAACAGACTATATAAAAAATTCAAACAGTCTGGTGATTCTACTGATTATTTAAGGTATTCTATTAGTCGCGCTACATACTCTTCGCTTAACAAACTATCTTATAGTATTTATATGCACAAATTGAAAGTCAATTTAAAACGCAATCCAAAAGCATTTCACAGATTTGTTAATCAAAAAAGGAAAATAGATGGATTCCCTTCTACTTTAAAGTTCCAACAAACCGAATCTAGTGATGAAACTGTTATATGCAATTTATTCGCTGACTTTTTCTCGACAAATTACTCAGTTGCAGATTATGATGAATGTTTTAAGTACCCATTTAATATTGCAAAATGTCAAACGATTAATATACCATTTATCGATATTTTGACAATCTCCAAGGAATTGAAAAGGATTAAATTTTCATATAATTGTGGACCTGACAACATCCCCAGTAATATCTTGATAAATTGTGCTGAAAGTATTTCCATCCCTTTGGAAATTTTATTCAACATATCAATAAAATATGGTACTTTTCCTGAAATCTGGAAGGATTCTTATATTATTCCTTTATTTAAATCAGGTAACAGGTCTGATATTTCAAATTACCGTGGTATTGCAAAATTAAGTACTATACCCAAATTATTTGAAAAAATTATCACTGAACATTTATGCTTCCATACATCAAGTTTGATAACCAATAATCAACATGGATTTCGGAAGGGATGCTCTAGCATAACAAATCTTTTACACTTTTCAACAATTATACATCGTGGATTTTTAAAAAAACAACAAACAGACGTTATATATACTGATTTCAGCAAGGCATTTGATAAAATAAATCATATCCTCCTAAAGAAAAAATTGGAATTAATAGGTTTTGCCGATTTAACTGTCAAATGGATTTACTCTTACCTAACGAATAGGAAACAAATGGTCCGTTTTAATAACGCCTCCTCTAGATGCATAAAGGTTCTATCTGGAGTACCACAGGGAAGCCACCTTGGGCCGCTTCTTTTTTTGTTATTTATTAATGACTTGCCTGATGTCATTCAATCATCCAATATTTTGATGTATGCTGACGATGTAAAAGTTTTTCTTAGTTATTGTCAAGTAACTGACCAGCAACGCCTCCAAAGTGACCTTAACTCTTTTCACAACTGGTGTAGAATAAATCGTATGGAGCTAAATCTCAAGAAATGTAAATATATGTGCTTTGCTAGAAAGAAACCGATAACTGCATGCTACTATATCGATGACCATCATTTGGAGGAAGTTGACAAAATACTTGATCTTGGATTGCTACTTGACTCCAAACTCAATTTTATTGCACATATCAATCTGACAGCAAAGAGGTGTACTTGGATTTGTGAAACGTTGGGCTAAAGAGTTTGATGATCCGTACGTTACCAAAAGCCTTTATATGTCCCTTGTCAGGCCTATTCTAGAGTATGGATCCGTCATTTGTTTTTATTGTATGTATGTTAAATTTGAGCAAATTTTTATGTTGTATGTAAAGCTAGTATTTATTATTAATTAATTTAAGATAATTTATATTGTATTTTAATTAAAATGTCTGCAAGGATCTTAAATTCCGTAGACAGTTGATGATAAATAAATAAATAAATAAATAAATACCTTTATACCCTTTATAAACATTTCGTTTTTACTGAGCGAACTCAGTAATATATAATAATATAATAAATAACACCAAATTTTAGAGTTTTCGAATTAATTACAAGTTTATTTACGCAAAGCAGGATTTGTACTACAGAACAATTTACTAAAGATGCAAGTCTTTACTTCACGAGTTTTATGTTTTTAACTAACTAACGAACTAATCACTCAGATTACTTCCTTTGTATCACATTTTGTTGCTGTTATGTTATTTATTTAATGTATAGGCGCCTGTTGGCCGTTTTTTTTTTGTTTTCTTTTTATGCTGTTAAAGTTTCTTACTGGAATTTTTTTTAAGATAGTTGTTGTTGTCTTGCGTGTATAAGTTTTCTTAAAACACTACACAGTTAGTAACAGCATACTCGTTTACTTTGTTACGTATTATTTGTTTTTAAAACTTAAGCAAGATGCATCCGTAACAATATTGTTCATAAGATGCTTAATTTAAGTGTTAACAGAAAAAAATTGTCGGTAAAAAAAGTAAACGAAATGACCAATTGTGTCTTTTTACAAATTACGTAATAAATCTTATAAATACAAGATAACAACAACAAGCTTATTAAAAATTTCGCGAAATAAAATAAACAAGCAGAAAATAACTATGTAACTCAGAAAAATACACAACCAGCCAAACAGGCACATGCACTGAACAATGATAACAACTACAATATGTGAAAAATAGTATTAGTATTTTAATACTATTTGTTGAAGTCAAATTTTCTTCTATATGCGAGAACCGCTCAAAACAGAATATATAAGCACCATCTACTGGGCAATATGGCTAGCAGAAGTGAAAATATCGTTGAGTAAAGTCATTAACATAATAAAGCAGTTTATAGAAGTTCAAGTGGTAAAGCTGCCAGCGTGTTTTTTTGTGTATAAAAGTGAATAAATCGTGTAATTTAATTTTAGATCTCTAAAGTGTTGTGTATAATTATTTTGCAATATATTCAAAAGTTTATTACAGAAAAAAACGTAACTATATATTATTCTCTATTGTATTAATATTTTAATACTATTTGTTTAGTAATACAATGAGCAAAATATTTATGAAAACCAGTTGATCAGCCAGTGGGTACCTTGCAGAAAATGTTTTCATTTAGAGCGCGATGTTTAAGAGATTGATATTTAAAATACACAACATGATACTGGCTTTGCTGATTAAAATTTAAGCTTTTCGATCATTTCATAACAGTTCAGAAAATGGCTGAAGAATTTAGTAGTATCCGTATGCTTTTATGGCTTTATTGATATTATGGCCTATCTACGTTTGGCTTAAATCATTTGATGTCTGCCCTTCTGAATGTTCGTCTGCCCCCCTATAACAAAAAATAATAACATGAAATTTAATTTAAGGGTGTCCAAATGCTAACAAGATTTTTAGTAATAATTACCTTGTTATAACACCAAGTATACAAATAAAATTTAAACGCAAAAAGTGTTCGCAAAGAAGATCTGATTTTGTCTTATCTTTGGAATTGTAAATTTTCTCAAGAAAAAAATACAACTTAAAAGTAAAGGGTGGCAGAGTCCAAATCACATTTACCTGATTTCCTCTGAGACGAAAAGTGATCAGTTCATCGCTGGTTGTAATGTATCATATTTGTATTCATTTGAATAACATAAAAATCGATATTATTAAAATTCGCTTCATTATTTGAAAAAAGCGTCATAGGTTCATTGATAACCCAGCATTGAACTTTTATAGAGTCATTTTAAAATTTTCGTAAATCAATATTAAATTTATTTTATTCGAGAGATAATCTTTTGGCATTATAATTTCAATATATTTCTAGCATATGACCAACCATGTTAATTCTGAAGGTACAATTTGTGATGACTTTTATTGTTGTAACAAATGGCCGTATATCCACAATAACACACCGATTGTTGCCCTTCTTGTCGGCGCAAACTATCCCCACAGAAAATAAATCTCACGATCTCACGATAATGGGTCCGAACAGTGAAATTATGGTTCCTTCAATAAATCAATTGTGGCACGACCTGTGTTATATGTTGCGTCGTCTTGTTGAAATCACAACTCCTGTATATTATGATTGTTCAATTAAATTGATAAACGATAAAGGCATTAATCGTGACTCCATAACGATCACCTTTGATGGTAATATTCTTACCACCATCCTTCATAAAGAAATATGGACCAATAATTCCACCAGCCAATAAAGCATACCAATCAATCAGTTTTTCTGAAGGAACGCTGTCGCAATATAATATACAGAATTATCATCACTACAAATACGACAGTTTTGTTTATTGACGCACCCATTCAAGCAACAGTGAGCTTTATCGCTAAACAAAATTCGCTTATGAAATTGGGATCGCATATTTGGAACAGAATCATGATTTTCAAAATAAATTCCACGATTTGGTAACTGTTTTTCAGTCGTATATCCCTCTATAAAAACACCTGATACATGTACACATAATTTATGATTAGATTTTAAAATTGTTTTTGTGCGTAAACGCTAAGCTATATAGCATATGTTTGTCTCTGTTTAAGTTATTAAGGCAGAGGGAAAGGATAAGCATTCTGCAAAATGATTAACTATAGCGAAAATGCGAATTTTATTCTAATCAATTGCTATGACTAAACTTTACTTAGGATTACTATATAATAAAACTTCGGAATAATACTTTTAGAATCAAAAAATTTCTTAAAGAAATAGTTATAATTTTAATAAATTAATTTGTTCCTGTTATCATTTTAGCAACAATATTTGGGCGAACAATACGATAAAAAATACTAAAATACAGAAAACTAAACAACATCAAAAACAGAAATTCATCATGGAAATAAAATATTAGCAAATACAACAACAATATAAGGATGTTAAAGAAAGCATTTGCCATCAATACATTAAAAATTGTAAAGAGAAATCTCTAGAAATCTAAATTCTACTAAATTAAAAATTACTCATCCTTAATATTTAGAACAAATAGAGGCCTGCAGTTTTTTATTCGATACTACATGTCTATAGCTTTTTATTCGAAGGTAAAAGAACAAAATGTACTTAACATACCTGTGTGTTGTTATAAAATCATTTACTTTGTCCTGGATATAAAATAGAGGCCTTTAAGCATGTGCCATAGAAAACATTTAGATTTAGTTCAATTTAGTTGCCAATTTTGTTCGCTTTACTATAAGTTTCTTTAGTATACTCGTAGGGCTATTTTGAAAAGATATTACCTTTTTTTAATAATTAACAGATGAGTACACTGAACACAAAAAAAGGGAAAATTTCGGCATAAATGTTTAATCATTCTTATTGTAATATCTGGACATAAACACTTTTTAATTAATTTCCATTAAAAATATGTGTAAGAAATACGAAACACAAGAAATAAAGTAGTAAACGAAATTTAATTAATACTAATATGATAACAAGTTTTATAATAAAATATTTAGGGATACTTGAATTGCTAAGCATGTAAAGCATCAAAGATATTAATTCAAAGAAAATTAAATTCTTAGTTAGAAACACTGGTCTGCAAAAAAAAGTTGGTCCCTGAGCATAAATACTTGGACTTTAGTGATCTTAACTAACTAAATTGAAATCTGCTTCCAATATTTACAGATTTTTATATGGGCATGGCTACAATTTTTCCTTTAACAAGCCGATCACGCCAACATTTCCATGTAAATTTTTAAGGTTTGGTTCAATTCGAATAATTGAAACCCAGAGAGATGTGGGATAAAATTACCTTTAAGTCAATTTTACATAATGTTTTCCATTTTCAAGTGTTTCGTAGTTATTCAGAAATTGATAGCGAAAAGAATATATTTTTAAAAAAACATTATTTTTTTGTATTCAAACTCCTTATTCGAAAAGCTGGTTACACTGGGAATAAAAAAACCATAAATGAACACGCTGTATCATGCCGGCGAATTTTCAAAGTGTTGGAAGGTTGCTTACGTAACGCCGATCCCTATAAAGGATGAGGCAAACAACCTTGAAAATTACCTCACAATTGCAATTTGCTCTGTTCTTTCTTAAAGTTTGGAAGTTATGATTAATTTTCATCTTATAAGAAAGCTGAAGTCCAACAGCTTACTTAGCGACCGACTGTATTGTTTCCGTAGGAGGCGCTCTACGGGTGACTTGCTGCCATTCCTGTTAAATCAATGGTGCAACTGCATACATCATTTCGGAGAGAGTCCCCCCGGGGGCACATTTATCGGTCTTTATAGAATACTTGACTATGTAGACCTGTGCTGTTGGGGGTATAAGGGAGCCCAGTCCCCTGAAGGCAGCATTGGTCAACTGAAAGCTCGACGTTATTTCCACGGGAATCAGTTGCCCCTAGAGTTCCGCTAATTGTCTCTTTAGACTTTTAGCTGTTTCTCTGACTAATTATTGAGTTTGACCCTTCGGGAGTATCGTGGTGGCTGTGGTTTTGCGGCCTCATACAGGTATTGTTTTATGGAGGCCAGGATCATTTCACCTTTAATCACACCTACCTGGTGAATGATCCTAGATCCAGTGAGCATGCTAGTCATGTGTTCTGGACAGGAGATGGATAGTCTCTAGCTCTTTAGGAAGGAGTAGTGGTTTGCAGCCCTGCTCTGCAACCGCTGAAATTGCAACTAGGAAAGACCTGTTGCTAGAATTAGTCCTCGACTTCCTAGGACGTGAATGACGTTGCTTCTCATTCACAGTGGTTTGACCACCATCTGATTAAGGCCCACGGCCAGGTGCAGATGTAAATCTGATCACAAAATTTCGAAGAGAATAAGGTGGTGGTTCTAGATATTTACAAGGCGTTTGATAGAGTGTGGGATGATGTACTTCTATCTAAACTTGTTACATTTGGTGTCGGTGAAATTTTTTTCAGATTTATATCGAGTTTTCGCAAGAATTGTACTATACGAGTTGTAATAGATGGAATTTCATCAGACTAGTTCAAGATTAATTCAGGAGTTACGCAAGGCTCCGTTCTCTCTTCTATTCTAATTCTTATTTTTCTCAATAACATTCTCTGTCAAACTTTCAGCCCTATATACTCTTTCGCAGATGATAGCACCATTCGTATTCATATAGTAATAGACCAGACCAGTTGGAGGTGGATTCCAAAATTCAGAACATGAATTATACGCTCAACCACGATTTCGCAACATTCTCGGAATGGGGTCGTATGAATAGAATAGATTTTAATGCCCGTAAGACGCAATGTTGCATGCTTACACATAGATCTGTATTCAGAAATGCTGCTGCATCTGTTACCATGGGTTATGTAGGTATTACGGAATCGGAAGCTCCTGATGCATGAAAATTTAGTGTGATTTTGTTATTTTTCTGGTTTCTAAAGAAGCTTTTAAGTGCCTCGATTTTCTTAAACTGTCCGAAGATGGAATACAACTCTCATATATAGGCCGGCACCCCAAAGTCTATTTTGGAGTTGGTCGACCGCGTACGAGAGAGGGCCAAGAGGCTCATTGGGGATAGTAGGATATCCAACTCTGTTGATTCTCTAAAGCATCGACGCAATGTGGGTTGTGTTTCACTGTTTCATCGTTTTTTTTTTTTTATTAAAAAGAGAAGTAGCACTTCAGGCAACAATGCCTATTTAGTCAAGTACCGTGCTACCTTCTTTAGGAAAGGGATAGAGAAGAGATGAAACATGTGGTGAAAGCAGAACGATAGTCGAAATTAACTGCCGTATAAAGACAGCAACAGCGACCAGTGACTATGCCTTCATCGCTGAGCAGCTCCACCGACAGTCAATTTTTATCTTTTGTAGTGAAAAAAACCAAGGTCTTCGTTGGGAATCGAACCCACAACCCCCATATTTACAAGCTAGTACACTACCTTCTAGCCTACAGGTGCCCGTCACTACAATGGTAAGTGCTCTAACGAATTTAGGAAACTTGTTCCCGTTACGTGTGCGTTTTTGCGTTTAATTCGATTTTCGTTGAGAGCACATTCATTTTTGGTTCATTTGGCCAGTGAATCGCAGTATGCATTACAGGGAAAACTCGTTTTTAGTAGAACAGTGCGTATGTGGAATAAATTCCCTCCTGAGGTCTTTCCTATTACTTTAAATGTAGGAAAGTTCAAATTGACTCTCCGCAAACACTACTCTGTCTTTCCCCCTCCTCGTAATCTAATTTCGAAGTTCTGGCACAATGCATTGCATGTGTAGGGGCCATCTTCTAAGTGCTGCTCGATGCACAATGTTGATTTTATTCAAAAGCAGAATACCCACTTTGACAAACATTAAGAAAAGTCATTTTCAATTCTCTGGACTGTTTTCTGAAGAACTACATTTAGTTTATTGCACTTACCCTGTAAGACTTCTTCAGCTACCTGACTATCCAATGGCTTAGAGACTCTTCATTAAGTCATCCATTATCAGCCGGAAACAAGTGTTGCTACATAATGGAAATCAATATCACAACATTGGTTCATACTGTAAGTATGAAAGGGACATACGAACACATGAATGAAATAGAATTCCGTACAATCGTTATTTGTGGAATAATTTGAAAGTAGGGGTATACTACCAGGATTACAAGGAGGATACAAAAAATACTGGTCCTTTTATACACAAAATTTTGGCCCCTAAGATTACATGTGGTTACGGGAAGCAAAAACATTGCAAATCACCCTTCAGTATGCAAACAGTAAATATTTTTGGCAACACTATACATTAGGCTAAAGAAAAATTCTGCTAACAGTTATAAATAGAGAGGAGAAGCATTTAAACATCTGAAAATTATATTTTCCACGCGTAAGTAAGGTCAAACTGAAGAGGTGAATATTTGTTGGTTTCCAAATAAAACAAATCTTTAAAGACCAATTATTTAAATCTAAATTAGTCGATAAGGAAAGGAGAGCATGGGAAGCTTTCAAAAATATATGTCACAACTTTCGTGGAAATGGAATAGCTACAAATTGCAGATAACTGCTGCCAGCACTTCTTTTTTCATATAACCATTTCGGATGGAACACGTCATTAAAAATAAATTTTTTACATTCGCATTTAGATTTTTTGCCAGAAAACCTTGGTAAAGTGTCTGATGGACATGGTGAAAGCTTCTATTAAGATATTGCGCACATGGAAAAAAGGTACAACGGCAAGTGGTTCCGGTGTTAGCTAGTTTCTGCTGGGAAATCAATTGTGAAACAGGAGATAACACAAAAAATAATTAATTTTTAATCTTATATTCATATTAAGTTTCATTTAAGATTTTAGTTTTACAATAGAAGTTATTTTTGAGTAAGACTATTTACTTATGTTATAATAAATACGTATTAAATATTTCAATATCAGTAGTTTATTGAAATAACCATAAAATAGACGTGATGGAAACAATGTGATTTACATTCAGCACACAATAGTGCGAGTTTCCGATCAATGTAATAAGAAACCACGTTACATGATAGATATATTGTAAATAATTATACAACAATTATCCTTAGATTTTTAGACAATTCGTCTTGTAAGTAAGAAGTTATTTTATCACTTTGTATTTCTTAAAGAATTATTGATTTTTTTAAATATTTTAATTTAAAAATATTTCTATCGCACATTTTCTTGTTCTTTTTGTTAAAAAAAAAATATTTAATATTTTTTGATAATGTTACACAAAAGCGTTAAGAAATTTTAATAATCAAAATAAGTAGAGAACCAAATTAAAATATATATAAAAAAGACCCTTAATAAATTTAAAGCCCACTCCGTTCTTATTGTTTCAATTGATATCTATGAGAAATTCATTTATTGCTTTTACTTCAAGTCCTTATTGTTTTTTTTATGTCATTGTTCTAAGCTTTTTCTATACAAAGCCTTTTCCACATACCTCAATCGAAGCCTTTTTGCCTTCGAAATTTATTTTTACTTTTTTGTGTAGAATTTCTTGTTCATATTCATTCGACCGTAACTATTGACTGACAGGACATCTGCACATGTCAGCCACTTTGTGTAGTATTTTTAGTATTTTCTATTCTATTTTTTAATTTTAATTTTGTTTTATTAATCGAAAAGCTCAAAGGAAATATTTGTTGTTTTTGAAATGCATTTTATATGTTTCTAAATTTAGTTTTTAAACTTTTAACTGCACCCAGTGGAATTTTAAGCGTTGTAAGTCATTCAGATCATTTCGTTTTTAGTTTTTTTTAGTATTGAAAACGCCATATAAATTTTTTATTTTAATATTTCGCTTCTATTCTTGTCCTTCGAAAAATAATGCTTTAAGTATATTTTAGACTATATTTTTTTGCATATTTATTGACTTGTATACTTGTTTATATTTTTTGATTAATTGAAAGACAATGGATTTTATATTGATACATTTTTTATTTATTTTCGGCAATTATATATGAAATATAATATCGGATAAATGTCCGCCTTTGTTAGCCTCACAAATGTAAAGCTTTTTGAGCAGATTTTTCACTAAATTCTCACACATTTCACGCGGTATTTCATTAATTTCCACACAAATATTTTATTTGAATTGCTCAAGCGTGTTTGGTTTTTGATTTGTTTGTATAAACATTGCTTTTAAGATATCCCCACAAAAAGAAGTCCGGAGCACTCAAATCAGGCGACGGTGGAAGCAAATCAACATCACCATTTCTTGACATAACTTGTTGTGGAAAGAGATCTGGCAATAATTTCATTGTAATCTTGGCTATATGCAATGTGGCGCCGTCTGGTTGATACCAAATGTTAATCAACCCCAAAACATGGAGTTGTGACGTAAAAAAGTTTTCAATCATATCACGACATCGCTTCCCATTCACAGTTACCGTTACGCCTAAACCTAATCAAATTGCACACCAGGCTGACACCTTTAATGGATGCAAAGGTGACCGTTAAATAATTTCGAGGGTTTTCTATCCCCCAGAACCGACTATAGTCGTTATTCACATATCCATTCAAATGAAAAATATGCCTCATCATTCATTATGAATTTTTCATGAAAATCGGGGTTGTCATGGACGAGCTATAATTTCCGCTTGGCATATGTACGGCGGCGTATATTGTGTTGTGGAGGAAGCTCTTGTGTCAACTGCATCCTACACGGAAACAAATACAAATCCTTGTGCAAAATTGTGGCCAAATTTATTCTTTGAAGACCAAGCTCCTGTTTTCGGCATCGAATTGAGGACTGTTTTAAGCACTTTCTTGAGCAGCAGTAAAATATTCAGCCGACCTTACAGTACGTGGTCCCTGCTTGGGAATATTAACTAAAGACCTTCTTCGTTCGAAATCATTCACTACACGATAAATAGTGCGCTTTGTTGACACGTTGTTTCTCTCAAATTTTTCACATAACTTTCTCATCGTCACAGTAATCGACGATTGATTTTGATAAAATGTTTATACTATTAAAACACGTTGATCTATCGAATATTTTCCATATATGTGCCACGCGTCTAGTTCAAGACTACCAAATATAAACTATCAAGACTCGTGTTTACCGAAATGACGGCAAAACAAAGTAGTATACCTTCCCGGTGAACACCCTGCAGTAAAGATGTGATTGATTATTTATTTTTGTGTCAATTGAAATAACTTAAAATTACATGTATTTTTTAAACATTTTTTAAAACGTAACTAATCAATAATTCCTGAAATTTTAGAATATTAATTTTGCAACGGATATGAAAACATGGCATTAATAAATTTTTTTAATTCTCTTTTCTTTCACACAAAACAGATATTTTGGGCTCCTTCTATTATTAATAGGAGGAAAAGAGTTATAAGTAGTGTAAAAGAACACCAAATATACAAATCTATAACTTATATACCTGTTTTGTCTGAAAGAATAGAGAATTCAAAAATAAATACAAAATGGCGTATAAGAATACTAACATATGAAATAGCTTGTTTTGAAAATTAAGGATAAAATTCAAAAATTAAATATATCCAATATAGTGTACAAAATTCATTGTAACGGTAACGATAAGGAGGATTGTAATAAAGCTTATGTAGGCACAACAAAAAATAAATTGAAAACTAGAATAGCAGGACATAGGTCACACCAAAAATACAGGAATAATATTAATTCACAAAAAACAGCATTATTTTCACATTGTTCTAAAGGTAATCACTATCCTAACTTTGAAAATGTTTCAAAATTTTAATTTAGAAGATACTTATAAACGTCGGTATATTTTAGAAATGTTACAAATAATTAAAGTATCATTAGCAAAAAGAATAAACTTTAAAGCAGATACGGAGGATGTTGCACAAAGTTATAGACATTGAATAAAATTATAAAACAAAATTCTGTACCCATATAATATAAATAATTAATACTTTATTTTTTTATAATGTTTGGTCATTAAATTTATGTTTGAATACATGTATAAAATAATATTGTTTTGTAAATTTGTTATTGTAAAAATTGATTTCATTTGAAAAGATTTTTTGATATTGAAAATTGTATATATGTATATATAGTTATAATATTGTTGCGTTTATATATATGTTTATATATTTTATAAATTTTAGCTGTGAAATTGTTTATTGCAAAATAAATAAGACCAGTTTTTAGAGTTTTAAAATTAATAACAAATTTATTACTTTAACTACACAAGGTTGGCAATACAAAACAATTTACTTAAGATGCACGTCTTTTCTTCAAGAGATTTAATTTTACACTGATTGACTATCCAATCTGACGCTGCCCTATTTATATTTGTCTATTTAAAGTCTAGAAAATTTAAGAATCTTCTACTCCCTTTATATCACATTTTGTTGTTGTATGTTGTTTATTCGATGCGTATGTTTGTTTTTATTTTTATGCTGATAAGGTTTCTGCTTGGGATTTATTTCAAAATATTTGTTTTTGTCTCGTGTAGATAAGTTTTCTTAGAAAACTACGGAGATGGCAAACAGCATACATGATTGTTGTTGTCGTTAAACAGAAATTTGTTTTTTTGTCTTGCATGCCAGGCAGCTAGTAAACAGCATATCAAATTGTTGTTGTTTGTGTATAAAATGTCTAAAATTTTGTTGTTGTACCATAAGTTTTCTTAGCAAGTCACACAGTTCGTAAACAACATACCCAGTAGTTCGCTTTATTGCATAATTATTTTATTTTAAAACTTAAGCAAGACACATCCATAACAATATTTTTTCAGTTAGTAGTTTTTATTGTATTTGTTTGTTTTGTTTTTTTTTTTTAAATTTTTGATTATTTTGAATTTATTAGTCAATAATTATTTTCAGTTTTATTCGACCTTTTTTTATTTCTATTAAATCTTAATCTTTTAAACGGTCCTTTAAATTATAACGATTTATTTTTTTCTCGATATTTCGCTTTCCTGTGGAAAGCTCCTTCAGGAAATTATTTTTTATTTTTTTTCAAAAACAAAAATTATAACAGTTTGAAAAGAAAAATTTGTTGACAAAACATATAAAATAATCTTCTTCATAATTATTTCATAAGAAAGAATTTGTTATTTAGTTTCCGTTTTCTTGTTTTTGTATGTTTAAATATTTAAAATTTTAATTTTTGTATGTTTGTATGTATTCTCGAAATATCGAGCAAAAAATAAATCGTTATAATTTAAAGGACCGTTTAAAAGATTAAGATTTATTAGTCAATAATTTTTCATTTTTGATTAATTGTTTATATACGTTTTGTTTATCCAGAAGATGCCAACCAATGGTTTGGCGAAATATTGAAAAGTAATAAAAAATAGAGTTTAAACATTTTTTATAAAAAAAATCCTTAAAGTGCTTAATAATAAAGTACTAATAAATATATTAAAATATACTACAATATAATAAATTATATTTAAACATTAGCGCTAATTCATCCTGAAAAACCTATTGTTATTACTGCCGTTCGCTGCTCAACAAATTATTTTCAAATTTGTATTAAGTTGAAACGCAGTTTGGTGATCTAGTTAAAATTATTTAAATTAAAAAATTTATTCAATTGTACGTTGAAAGTATTAAAATGTAATAAAATTTAATACGTATAAAACAATCTAACACATAGTGATGAATCTCCCATTCACACATTTGGTTTAAAGAAACAGTAATGTTTTAGCTATAAAAAAAGCATTTAAAGTTTACACATCACAAAAAAATAAAAATTTCAAGAAAATCGAAGCAAAAATTTTAAGAAGTGATAATGGTAACAGTGATAAGAATAATGATAATGATAAACTAAATGATGTGCTATTGACAACAATAGCAAACGCGGAATAAAAAACAAACAACATCTATTTCGGTTTAAGGAAAACATAAAAATATTTCTTATAAGACAGATATAAAGAAAGTAAAATAGAAACAAAATAAAAAAAAAAGAAATTATGGCAAACAAAAACCGGAAGGAGCAAAAATAAAAAAATATTTTATGAAAGAGAAGATTTAAGTAAATAAATTTTCTCTGAAAGCTTTAAGCGCCAAAGAGTGCGTGACATGTTAGAGATAAGTTTTAATGTTTTTAGAGACAGAACATCATTTTATAGCAATTTTTATAAAATAATAACAAATAATTATACCTGTTTTAACAACCGTTAAAATTTATTAGACAACATTAAGGCACCAAAATTTCTCAATTGCCTACTTTGAGGTTTTTTTATGTTTCGTTCCATTTACAATAATTTATTTTTATAGTTTCACTGAATTACTAAAACTTTATACTTAAAAAAAAAACAAAATATTTTCTTCTTTTGCTTTCATTTTTATTTTATTTTATTTATTTTGACTACAATTGTTGCCAAACGACTCTATATGTTTGGGTGGATTATAAGCGGGTGCTGTCATTTGCGTTACGGTGCCAAAAAAATAAAAATAACAGCCCAACTCTAATGGAAATATGAAAAACAACAGAGCAGTTAGTAGAAACTATGACGAAAAAATGAACTGAAATAAAATCGAAGCAAAACGCAAGAGATAACAAAATATATACTCGTAAATGCAATAACATGATTTGGCTTCTTCCTTTTTTTTTGTTTTTGCTACACATAACTTCCAAAAAATTAAAGGAAATAACAAGTCAGAGATGCCAAGTAAATAAAATTTTGTATAACTGAAAATATACAAAACAAAATACTCGAGGTAATGAAAAATACTTCAAATTCGCATAATGTTGATATTTTGTTCAAAATTAAAGTTTTTAAAAATATTAAAAAAAAGCAAAAAGAACCATAATCAAATTTGTCGTGATAAAATGTTGTCAATGAATTTTTGATTGATGTTAAATTATTATGATAATATACATATTCGACTAACCATATTATCTTACGCCACAATATACTCCAATTTTACCAGATAAAATTAAATGAAATTAGTCCAAAAATAATCGAAAAGATCGCCATAACCGTCAAAAGAGAAAACTTTTAAAAACACACAAATTAATTAAAAATATAATTTATGCTGGAAATCCAAAGTTTAATAATGTAAAGTATAAATATTCTTAAACACAAAATATTATATTTTAAAGTTTTGTAATGGTTTTTTACATTCCACGAATAATTTTAAGATAAAAATAATAATTTATTGTTCGGATAATTTTTGAGGTTGCTGATTAAAAACTGTATAGAATTTATTGATGACAAGGATGGCAGGGCAACGTACGACCCAACATCTGCTTGGAAAAGGAGTTGATATTCTGTATGTCGAGCGTATTTGTCTAATTTTTTCGGAATTTATTTATTTTTGTTATCGTTTTTTTTGGGCAGCGTATCCAGTAAGAGGATTGCAATCTGCTGAGATGTATATGCCATAAATAGAGAGCTTGCCGGAAACCCCACCGATCACTGTAACTGCAACATGTTTAAAATAAATTATTTTTAGTTAGGGATAAGGTCGTTATACATGTACAAGTAAGTAACTAATTTTAAAGACAATAGTGAAATTCGCATTCATTTTATTCTTCTTTATCTTCCTTCATATCGCTGTCTTCATATTATTTATCAATTGAAAATTCTTCTATTTAAACAAGATAATGAAAATAATATAAAATACTATTTTTGTTAAATTTTTGTATTTTTTTTTTTGATGTTTGATGTTTTAATATAAACTTTTTTCAATTGAATTAAAATTAAAATTAAATATTCTTAAGATAATAACAGGACAATCAATACATAATATTAAAAATTCATTTGGAATTTAAAGATAAAGCCAAGAAAATAGATATACAAGATAACGATAGATTGTTATCATTTGATGTAGTTTCACTATTTCCAAGTATTCCTGTATTTTTAGCTTTGAGAATTATAAAGGGAAAATGGCAGATAATTAATAAAAATACGAATATTGAGAAGGAATTATTTTTACGTATTCTTAAGTTTTGCATTGAAAACAACAGTTATTTTCAATTTGATAAAAAGATATATCAGTAGAAGGAGGGCATCCCTATGGGCGTTCCAGCATCTCCAATTATAGCTGATATTCTGATGGAAAAATTACTAGATTCATGTATTAATAAGATGCATATTAAACCGAAGATTATCACAAAATATGAAGATGATTTATTTTGTATAGTTTCGGAAGATGCAGTGGATGATATTTTGAAAGAATTAAATAGTTTTCATCTAGATATTAAATTTATGATTGAAAGAGAGTTAGAATCTAAACATCCATATTTATTTTGATATTTTGATAATAAGAAAGTTAGTGTTTGATTGGTATATGAAACCAACATCTTCTGGAAGAATTATTAATTTTTTTCAAAACATCCGAGAAAAAATGATAATAAACACGGCGAAAAATATGATAGACAGAATATTGATTATAAGTGATAGAGAATTTTATTTGAAGAATAAGGACACAATAAGAGATATACTTCATGACAATGATTTTCCAGTAGAATTAACTAACCGGTTAGTTAGACAATATGGCAATTATAGGCATAATTTAGGAAATACTACGGCAGAATCAAGAAATTATAAATCATTAACCTATGTTCCTGGAATATCAGAAAGATTAAGAAAGTGTAAAATATATGACACAGATAGATATATAATTGCACACAAAACATATAACACATTAAATAAATTATTTAGCAGTATGGATAAAATAGGAAAAATGGAAACATATGATGTAGTATACAGGATACCAGGTGAACTGTGACAAAGTTTATATTGAGACAACAAAAAATAAACTTAAAACAAGATTAGCCGGTCACAGATGTGACCAAAAATATAGGAATATTTCAACACAGACGACATCCTTATCTTCACATTGTAAGAAATCATAATCATAATCATTATCCAAAGTTTGATGAAACATCAGTATTATATATAGAAAAAAACTATAAGAGACGTTATATGTTAGAAATGTCAGAAATTGTTAATGTACCAAATGTAAGAAGAATAAATTTCAAAACAAACGCAGACAATTTAGCGCAGAATTATAGGTCCTTAAATAAAAAGACAGAAAACTGTTTATAATTATTTCATAAGAGAGAGTTTGTTATTTATGTATGTTTAAATATTTGAAATTTTAATTTTGTAAGTATGTATGTATGAAGAAAATTATTTTATATGTTTTTGTCAATTGTTTTCAAAATTTTTTTTCAATTTGTTAATAAGTTTTGTTTTTAAAAAAATAATTTTCTGAAGAAGCTTTACAAAGAAAAGCGAAACATTTAAAATATATGTGACAAATTTATTTAAAAAGACTATTATTAAGATTAAGACATGTATTTAAAAAAAAGGCCGAATAATAATAATAATAATCAAATTACAATTACAGTGAACTCGCAGAAACGTGAACACCCAATAACATGAACATTTTTTTTCTTACATTGACTACTCTAAAACATGAACAAAGGCTGAAGGCTCTAAAACGTGAACTTTTTATCGAACGTTAAAATTCAATTTTGTAAGGCTATTTAAACATTTTGGGATTCCCCGCAGAAGAATTTCGTATATTGTTTGTTTTAAACAACTTCTGTTGCAGGATAAGTAGTTTTGGTATTACCGCGGCAGTTCTACTGGAAGCATCTCTCTGTGCTGACTACGCATACAAATAATAAAAACAAGTGATTTCTAAAAATATTTTTATTGAAAATATGTCTAATAAAAAACAAAAAGTATTAACTCTTCAAGAAAAGTCGGATATTTTAGAGCTTTTATGGAAAGGTTCACCTGTAACAGGTTTGTCGAAAAAGTATAATGTCATCAAATCGACGATTTGTTCAATAAGAAACAAAAAAGATGCCATTTCAAAATGTGTGAATAATACATTTCCAGGTCGAGGAAAACGGAAAACACTGCATTCTTCGGAGCTTCCAAATTTTATAAAATAGTATCTTAGAAACCCTTTTGCAAACCATAGTAACATAGTACATATATTAAAATATGGCAGGAACTTACAAAAAGTAGAAACATGTCTCATAGGTGAAAAATAACGTACTTTATTTCAAATTAAATAAAAGATAAAAAGAGACTTAAATATGTTATATAAGAAATGCAATCTAAAACGTGAACAAAATCGAAAACGTGAACACCCTCGGTAAAAATTAGTTCACGTTTCTGCGAGATTACTGTATACAAATTACAGTATATTAAAATAAATCTTTGTTTAAAAAATCTTTGATGTAAAGAATTCATATTCATAGGATTTTCATCGCTTAGATTTACTTAGCTAACAATTAGTTTCATCTTTTTACGAAAAGAAATTAGTGTTTTTCCATCACGTAAAAGTCACCCCCATGCCATTTTTAATTAAATCAATTTCATGTCAATTTTAATACAACGCCAGTTATGATTTGTTTAAAATTTACAACATTTTCTGTGCCTAATAGTCTTTTTTCAGGATATATAAATGATTTACAGTTTTTAAGTAAAAGTCACTTTCATGCCATTTTTATTTAAATCAATTTTACGATCATTTTTCTAACAACGTTAGTTATTTCCGCAACAACTATATGGGTTTATTTAAAATTTACTGCTTTTAATTCGTCTACTAAATAGATAGATAGAACTTTAAATTGTAAAAAGTAACACAAAAAATGAAATTTTGATTAAACATTTTTTTTATTTGTTTCAGTATACTCTGACAAATCATCATGAATAGACTCTCGCTTGAACAACACTACGAAATTATACAAATTTACTTTGAAAATCAGTCGTCGATTCGCGCAACTTATAGACGACTTCGTCATTAGTATGGCGTACATAATCGTGCATCTGAACAAGCCATTCGTCGAACTGTCGATAGATTTCGTACCACATACTCTCTAGAGGATGCAATAACACCAACACGTTGAAGGAATGTGCGTACTGAAGAGAATATCGCCGCTGTAAACGAAAGTGTGGAAGAAGATCCAAATTTATCAATTCGTCGTCGGTCGCAGGAATTGGGGCTCTGTCCGTCCACTACGTGGAAAATTTTGCGCAAAGATCTCGGCCCGTATAAGATCCAGCTAGTGCAGGAATTGAAGCCACGAGACCATTATATGCGTCGTTCTTTCGCCGATTGGGCGCTAGAGCAGTTGGCAACTGACCCGTTGTTTTATCGCAAAATTGTGTTCAGCGATGAGGCGCATTTTTGGCTTAACGGGTTTGTTAATAAGCAAAATCGCCGCATATGGAGTGAGACCAATCCACAACAGACCCTACAGACTCCATTACATCCAGAAAAATGCACCGTTTGGTGCGGTTTTCACGCTGGTGGCATCATCGGACCTTATTTCTTCAAAAATGAGGCCGGAGCTCGCGTTACGGTCAATGGATGACATTGATCCGGACGAGATGTGGTTTCAACAGGATGGCGCTACGTGCCATACAACGAACGAAACCATCGACTTATTGAAATCAAAATTTGGCGATAATTTGATTTCGAGAAATGGACCTGTCAATTGGCCTCCAAGGTCGTGCGATTTGACACCACTCGACTATTTCCTGTGGGGCTACGTGAAGTCACTGGTTTATGCTGATAAACCAGCAACAATTGACGCCTTGGAGGACAGCATTGTTCGTGTTATTCGTGACATACGCCCAGCAGTGCTCAAAAAAGTGGCCCAAAATTGGGCGTCCAGAATGCGCTTCGTCAAGAACAGCCGCGGTGCCCGTATGCCCGAAATCATTTTCAAATGTTAATGTCACGTATTGATCCTTCGAATAAAAAAGAAATTTTGATTACAATTTAATTTTTTGTGTTATTTTTTACAATTTCAAGTTCTATCGGGCTTAAAAAAACACCCTTTACAAACATTATTTTGACATGATTTAGAGTTTTTAAGTAAAAGTCACTTTAATGCCATTTTTATTGAAATTAATTTCACAATTATTTTTTAATACAATATCCGTTATCTCTGCAACAACTGCATGGGTTTATTTAAATTTTACTTCAATTTCTTTCAGGATATGCGAGCATTCTTTTGACATAATTTACAGTTTTTAGTTAAAAGTCACTTTAATGCCATTTTTAGGCCATCTTAAATTAAATCAATGTTATGGTAAATTTTCAACATAATGCCAGTTATCTCTGAAATAACTTCATGGATTTTTTTATAATTTAATGCATTATGGTTGTCTATTATTCTAGCATAATTTACACATAATTTACGGTTTTCAAGTAAAAGTCATTTTCATGGCATTTTTAAAACATTTTCAACGAAATTTATTTCATGGTAATTTTTCAACACCATCTAAGTTATCTCTGGAAGAGCTGCATTGATTCGTTTTAAATTTAGTACATTTTGTTCATGTAATATACTTCTTTCTGTTTACAAAAATTAATGTCATGGACTTTGACAAAAAAATTGTCATTTTGCATCAGAAAATACCAGATTAGAAATTCCTAATGAAAAAAATCAGCATTTTTCGACAAATCGTTAAAAATTATACACATGAGGATCTATGCTTTTACTTTAAAAACTTTTACTAAAAATACCAAAACTTACCTGGATTCGGGATCACAAAAGAGACTAAATTTAAAAACATCCATAATTCAAAAAAAAAACACACACACAAAAAAAACCGAAATGAAAGATGAAAAACGGAGTTTTCCAAATTTAAAATTTTATTTGAATTCACAAAAAAGCTAAATTCCCAAAAAAAAAAGAATCTATGTGTCACAAAAAATCCTCATTTTACCAGAAAAAAGCCTCAAGATTTTATTACAAAATCCTAATCCAAGCAAATCTAGTATAGCATAATAATTTTTGCCATATAATTTCACAAAAATAAAACAACTTTCGCCCATAAAATCAATATTTACCAAGAAAATGGTATCTCACCAAAAGACACTAATTTCACAAAATATCGACTCTTAAAAAGAACTTTTGGACTGCGCCACAAGTAGTATTAAAAATACAAAGGAACTACTGAAATTTTTTCCACAATCACATAAATTTTTCTGGTGGTAGGTAGCCAGCTTATCTATGCCAACATTCATAAAAGACGTGTGATTTCTACATATCTTTCAAAGCTTATTTGGCATACAATGAAAAATTGCACCGGCTGTTTGTGGTTATGGCCATTCACAATTAGATATTAAAGACTTTAGAGATCATCTAACCTTTACTGGATTATTTCTACTGGCAACCTTTACTCCCTGGGATTTGGTTGCAATGGCTAGGGGAAACTTGTATTTGTTCGAGCTGCCTTTCTCAAGGCACTGTCGTATTTATTAATAAGGCCATCATTCAACTTTTATGGAATACTTCTTCAAGTTACTTAGAATTTAATATATCAATACAGTAAACAATACATGAAATAATACTTAGTTGAAGTTAGCAATTCTTCTTAGATTCTCACAGATTGGAAAATACAATATCTCTTTAATAGTCCGAAGAACTTAACTAAACTTTGAAAATACAATTCGACAAGTAAGTAAAAATTTTTAGAAAGTTTGATTTGATTTGATAAATTTCCAATTTATTTCTGTTGGCAACCCCTTGTGTCAATAGTGTTTTTATTAGATTTATAGACAAACCGACAGTAAGGCAGCTTAAGAGCAGAGAGCGTAGCAAAATCTTAACTACAAACACAACAAAATTCTGATTACAAACGAAATGAGTGTAGAAAAAAAAATATCACACTCACATTTACAAAACTTAACTGAAGTTAAACAAAAAGTGCCAGTAGTTATCGGCTTGAATGCATACAATGCCCAACAAAAATATTTTTCCAAAAAATGTTCAGCAAAGAAACTAAAAGCACATGAACAAAAAAAATAGAAAATCACCATGTGACCATGCCATTGCATTTTATTGTTGTTGTCGTTTGTGCCTGTGCATTTTACAAATGCCAGGCAGCGAGCCAGCCAACCTGGCAGACTTTTGAACAACTGCCGTAAATAAATATACAACACAACAATAAAAGACACTACAAATATGAGTAGAAAGCACCCTCGCATACTTTGCAACAAAAAAGCAATAACAACATAAAATAGCTAACAAAACAGCAACAAAAACAAATAAAAAAAAGTTGCACATACTATGACACCACCACCACAACTATAACAAAACATAACATAACAACGTAACCATTGCAGGCCCAAACCCAATACTCATACGTTGGTGGCAAGAACACCCTAATGTTGCAGCTTTCCTTTTTTCCTTGTTTATGTAACTACGTACGTATGGCGCTAATGTTGTTGTTGTTGTTATTGTTATAAGCTGCACATTCATTTTGCACACAATTTTTTCGGACGAATGGTATAGATGGGAGTAAGAAGATGATAATGTTTGTAAAAACGTATTGGAGAAATAGTGGCAGTAGATACAGGCAATGGTAGCTGTAGTAACATACAATGACGATGATGATGAAACGACTGACTTGTTTGTGCCTGAAAACGAAATGTTACTTAGTTTTGGGTTTGAGTTTTGGGCATTTTTTTTTTCATTTCTTTAAAATTGTACTCATATTGCTCGATTGTAGGTGAGAGGGGCAAAGTTGGTATTGCATTTTTGGCCAATAGCAAACGATTGCATGGCATTTGCGAGGGTGTGGCCTAAAAATTGCAACCCTACACCAACCGACCAAATGTGAACGGCCAAGATACAAATAATCCAAAAATCTTGAAAAACACAAAACATTGTACAAAATCAATGAGTGAAATTTCGTAAATAATTTTATATTTAAAAGTGCATAAACGTGCAAGTGTGTGTGAGTGTGTGTATATGTATGTGTGGGTATTGTTTTTTGGTGCTACATGCAAAAATAAAAACAACAAAAGAATAAACATAACAAAGGTAATAAAAAGGACATGCACACACATAATCCAAAACACACACATACACATTTACGGCTACTCTCTGCTGCACTCAATCACCCATGAGAATTACAAATATGTATGAGCTTGTGTAGTCGTATGAGTAACGCATTGGCATCTTTTTGCTTAACAGACTTTTTTCTAGGTGCATATTCATTGTTGTTTCCTCTTATTTTTTTTTTTATTTGTTAAAGAAAAAAAATGCCTCATGTTTAAATTGGCACTTTTTAGAGCCTTTTGGTACAGCACACCCAACCCCTCTAATCAAGAATTCTATCTACTTAAAATCAATGGCTGTTTTTTATTTTCATTTTGTTTTTCCATAGTTTTTGGCAAATAAATAGAAGTAGAAAAAGATTTACAGCAAAATAAAAGCTCTTTCTAAACAGCATGAGTAGTTTTTGTTTATAATTTTCTAAATTAGGTATCCATTAGAAGGCCCACACATACATATATACATTCATACATACATACATACAAATTTTAATATGTCTTCAATTTAATATTAAGGTTTTTCTCTTTGAGTTTCTGTTGCTTTTACTTTATTAGCTAAATAAGTAGAAAGCCGAGTTCTACTTTTAGTATTTGTTTAATTATTTTTTATTTGAGACTTTTCTGGGCAGAAAAATTTTATCCATCCTTTTAGAAAAAAATGAACAAAGATGTTTAATAAAAATGGTTTCAGTATTTTTAATAAAGTAAAAACTTCATAAAGGGCGCATGTAGAGATTTGAAATTGGCAAATTTCCGAACAACTGTTAAAATCTAATCCAAAAGAATTACTTTAGCCTGACTATAATACTTTTTCTATGTGTGTGTAGCCATTTCCAACTCATTGCTTGCACATTTTATTGAACTGACTAAAATTAAGTTTAAGAATTTCAAGGCGAAACACCGCAAAGGATTTTACTTTCTGCTTAAAAAAAATTTTTATGACATGGAATAACAAAACAATCTTTCTTCAACCTCTTGGAACTTTAAGTGCCTACGTGGCTAGAAACACCCTCAACTGCTGGTTGATATATTAAATAAATTTTTTATTTAGTTTTCTTTATAACGGAACTCTATTCAGATCTATATTTCTGTAATTGAAAACAGTTTACATTCAGGCGCCTACACTTACGTGTAAACAGTTACTAATAATAAACTGCAGATCGTGTAGTACACACGATAACAGCTTACGGTATCTGGCAAAGGAAAAACATCACCATTTGGATTAATCGAAAGCAAGAAGTTTGTTTTGACATCTAGTTTTTTGACGTACTCGTAATAGATGCCTTGACAGTTGTTACCATAAATTCAATTTCGCACAAAAATCGCATTGAAATAATTATAATTGACTATGAAAATAAAGGTGTGTGAAAGTTATAAATCGTAAAATTCGTGATATTTTTGAACAACATAATCGTCTTTCGACACCGTTATTAAAAACTTGGTTAAATTTGAGTTGATAAAGTATGCGAACACTAACGCATGTTCGACTGGGTCGTTCAACTGGGTACATCGCAGCCGTAAGCCACAGTGTTGAAACAGATCCAAATATGCCAATTCATCCACGTTCTCAACAATTGGGGTTATTTAAACCCTCCACAACTTTGAATCCTTACACGGTTCAAATCGTGCAGAAATTAAAGCCGAAATACTATTAATATCGCTGTAGATTCGCTCAATTCATGCAGGAACAACCGACTAGTTTTTCTTAAAAAAATCATTTTTCAGACGAAGTGCACTTTCACTTGTCAAGGTATTTCAAGAAGCAAAATTGCCGCATTTGGGCTTCCAAAAAGTCCTAGAGCGATTACTGAGAAGCATTTGCATGCTCAACGTATCACGATATGGTGTGCTATGTGACCTGAAAGCGTGATTGGGGCGTTTTTGTTTTTTTTTTCAAAGATGAGGCTACAAATGCGGTAACGGTCAATAGTGCACGCTGTCCTGAGATGCCTACAACTCAATTTTGGCCTATTATTACCGGCGTAGATATCAATGACATGTGATTTCAACAGGACTGTGCCACATGTCACACAGCCACTGAAACGATCAATTTATTACGAACCAAATTTCCCGATAGCATAATTTCTCGACAGGTCTTGTGATTTTGAACCATTGGATTATTTTTTGTAGAGCTATTTTAAGGATAGAGTCTATATAGAGCCAATGAATCGATTTCAGCCTTAAAACTCAAAACCCATGATGTGATTAATGAAATAGGACTGGTCATTTTGACAAAAAGTGATTGAAAACTTTAATGAAAGAATCGACATCTATCAGCTTGGTCGTGGTGGACATTTGCCAGATATAATTACCGAACTTTTCTCTTTGCAATAAAATAAAAATTTGAATTATCTTAATCTAAATTGTTTGTTTTATTCTGTTTTACAAAACAAACTTCTTGTTTAAAAATCCTTTATAATAGAATTTTGAATGCAGTACGAAAACCTTGCTACTCTCCATTTATACAAAGGTGACAGAATTTTTTAACGTATGAAATTAAGATTTGTAAAAACAAATACAAATTAGCTTGGAGCCACGTTTAGAATGGAATTAAACGAAGGTGAGCGTATTTTTCAAGTAGTTTTACTGTCCGTGGCGACTCAAGAAAGTCGTAATAAAGGCCTTAAAAAAAATTTCTGATTCACACATTCCAGAGAATGTAGTTCCATTTCCAAAAACACAAGAATGTTGAAAATCAATCGTTTGTTTCCTTATTTTTCTTATTTCGCTCAAAAAACACTGGGAAAGAATTTTAGTTTTGTAAAAATTTTTTATAACGAAATTAAAGACGTACGAAAAGAACACTGAAGATGGAAAACGGCCGAAACCGGTTTGTTCACAAACCAAATTTGACGAGGATCGACGGAAAACCGTACCCAAATAAGAGTGAAATTTTCTTATGGAAATTATGTTAAATATCCCATACCTCCCAAAATCTTTAACAGGTAAAATTTATTACACAAAACAGAACAGAATATACATTCAATGTTACAAAATATAGGCCATAAAATCAAATAAAGCATATAACCCTGTGTAGTGTTAGATTATTTCCTGCCAGAAAATTTATCGTAGCAGCTCTCACTAAGAAACGTGCAAAGAATAGACGCTCCGAATCCTCAGCATGCATTTCACACACTCCCTGCTTGAGAGCTGGAGACTATCTAAGCACCTATCGTCCCGCTGCAACAAACGATATTCTATTGCAGCACAATAGCACATCGGATAGAAAAAAGCCACACCTTGCCGCGGTCCAGGTTTAAATTAAACCACCCCCTCACATTACTACCCGAAAGACCTGATCTCACACAGTTGGTTTTATTAACTTACTATAACCAGCTACATTGGCTCGAAGCTTAATTGGGTCGCTGTACTCATTGTACATTTCGATTAATAATAATAAGTAAAAGGTGTTTTTTTAAGCTAGATAGAACTTTAAATTGTAAAAAGTAACACAAAAAATGAAATTTTGATGAAACATTTTTTTTTATTTGTTTCAGTATACTCTGACAAATCATCATGAAAAGACTCTCGCTTGAACAACGCTACGAAATTATCCAAATTTACTTTGAAAATCAGTCGTCGATTCGCGCAACTTATACACGACTTCGTCATTTTTATGGCGTACATAATCGTGCATCTGAACAAGCCATTCGGCGAACTGTCGCTAGATTTCATACCACATACTCTCTAGAGGATGCAGTAACACCAACACGTCGAAGGAATGTGCGTACTGAAGAGAATATAGCCGCTGTAAACGAAAGTGTGGAAGAAGATCCAAATTTATCAATTCGTCGTCGGTCGCAGGAATTGGGGCTCTGTCCGTGCACTACGTGGAAAATTTCGCGCAAAGATCTCGGCCTACACCCGTATAAGATCCAGCTGGTGCAGGAATTGAAGCCACGAGACCATTATATGCGTCGTTCTTTCGCCGATTGGGCTCTAGAGCAGTTGGCAACTGACCCGTTGTTTTATCGCAAAATTGTGTTCAGCGATGAGGCGCATTTTTGGCTTAACTTGTTTGTTAATAAGCAAAATTTCCGCATATGGAGTGAGACCAATCCACAACAGACCCTACAGACTCCATTACATCCAGAAAAATGCACCGTTTGGTGCGGTTTTCACGCTGGTGGCATCATCGGACCTTATTTCTTTAAAAATGAGGCCGGAGCTCGCGTTACGATCAATGGAGATCGTTACCGCACCATGATCAATGATTTTTTGTTTGAAAATATGGATGACATTGATCCGGAAGAGATGTGGTTTCAACAGGATGGCGCTACGTGGCATACAGCGAACGCAACCATCGACTTATTGAAATCAAAATTTGGCGATAAGTTGATTTCGAGAAATGGACCTTCAATTGGCCTCCAAGGTCGTGCTATTTGACACCACTCGACTATTTCCTGTGGGGCTACGTAAAGTCACTGGTTTATGCTGATAAACCAGCAACAATTGACGCCTTGGAGGACAGCATTGTTCGTGTTATTCGTGACATACGCCCAGCAGTGCTCGAAAAAGTGGCCCAAAATTGGACGTCCAGAATGCGCTTCGTCAAGAACAGCCGCTGTGCCCATATGCCCGAAATCACTTTCAAATGTTAATGTCACGTATTGATCCTTCGAATAAAAAAGAAGTTTTGATTACAATTTAATTTTTTGTGTTATTTTTTACAATTTCAAGTTCTATCGGGCTTAAAAAAACACCCTTTACATACGTACAAAAGGTGGAGTTAAATTATTAGGCATAAAGTAGCTATGAATTATATTTGCACACAGCTATCAGCACACCTTATAAATAAATAAATTACATAAATTTAACACTTTAAACTTTATCATTTATTTTCAAAATATTAGAAATTAAAATTTTAACACTACAATATAGGAATGATTTTTAATTATTTAAAAACATAAAAATAATTTCCATAAAAAAAGTTTTTTTTTATTTATTAAAGGTTTAACTTCATCATTAGAGTTATTTATTGAAAATAAACTAACCCCCCTATTGTCACAATAGCTAATCAATTTGACATTAATATTTTTTCAGCTAAACACCCTGCTTGCGTAGTGATTGGTGCTTAAAAAATATTTTATTACGGCTCAAACCTTTTTCCAGCTCCACAATAAACTTATCATGTATAGTGGTTTCCAAATGTTGACCAAATTCCCTGGTTATCGCCAACGTTTTAATGCTGGTTTGTTGATTCTACTGGTGACTTTCTTGCATTATAAAACTTAAACCTTTCTGTAAATGCCTGATGGTTTACATGCTTTTACTTAATCTGGACTCAGTAGATTTTCCAGTGCTGTATAAGTATCTTGTGATAATGACGTCAGCATTATGACTTTTCTTTTAATGGCCTTGGTTATGTCATTCGCTACAAAAAACTAGAACATTGATTTTTTTCAGGGGTCCATTCAACATGTCGGTGGAAACAAATTTACGTTTTGAGGTGATAGTGACATTTTCTCTTAATTTTATGAGCAATGAATTTTTATTTTACATATATACCCTAAACTATGATCACCATAGATATTTTGTCACGTCGTTAATCAGGCCTGAAAACAGCCTTAAGCATAAATAACAAAAATCCTTTATTTCATTCTTTCTTCTTTTGGTATGAAGTTTTATACTTTGACATTTCCATATGTTCATTTTGTAGTTGCCATCGCTAATTACTGCAGTAGCTTAACTTAACAGATTTGGAATTATAATATATAACAAATTTAAATAAAACTATTTTTTTCACGAATTTTAGTGTTGAATAGAATAAAAATCTAGATGATTCCATTATTGTTTTTCATTAAAATTTACCACACAACGTCCACTCAATGTTAACGATATTTTTATATGATTTTATGAACCAGATTTTCTGCTATTATTAATTATCACTTACACTGATGTTTTAAAAGTAACATTTTTGTTATTATTAATTATTCATGTTTTTGTCAAATGTTTTCAAAAATTTTTTCAAATTGTAAATAATTTTTGTTGTTATAAAAATTAATTTCCTGAAGAAGCTTTCCAAAGCAAAGCGAAATATTGAAAATATATTGTTAAATTTAATTAAAAAGACCGTTAAAAAGATTAATACATATTTATTTAAGAAATAAAAAGGTCGAATAGAAATAATAATCAAATAAATAAAATAATTATTTGCAAGAAAAAAATTATTTTTTTTTGCAATAAAAATTTATAATGTTTCCAAGTCTATTTTGCAGGACTAGTGCAAAACTTTAATTTTCAATTTAAAAAAGGCTGTTAAAAATAAAAGTAGAAATAAAAGTCTGTTAGAGATTATTTTTTATTCAGTAAAGTATTAATTTACTTTAGTTAAATTATTTTTGGCATTTTATTTTTAAAGCACATATTTTGCTTTTATATATCCTTTCCTACCCACACACTTGTATTAAAAAAATATATAGAATTTAAACATGTACTTTTGCTCTATATTATCCTGCGGCTTTGCATAAGACTCTTACACATATTCGTATATAGTTGTGTGTTTAAGAAGATTCTTTTTTGTGGCAGACTACATTTAGTTTAAATATTTTATTGCAAATATGCTCAATGCTTGGATTCTGTGTTTTTAGTCTCTAATTTTTATTTTTTATTTTTTTTTGTGCTGCTACTTTTTTTATTTGTTTTTGTTTTCTTTTTTTTTTTGTTAGACTTGGCAAATAAAATAAATTATTCATAAAAATATTATGTTCTTCTTATGAGCAAAAGCAAATCATTATTAGAATTAAACTTTTTAAGAAAAAAGACTTTATATTTTACGCACAATTATTTGTTTTCTTCTCACCTATAATTAAATTAAAAAATTTTAGGGTGTTTCCATAGAAGAATATGGCATTATCTTTTAAACCCTGATAGGCAATCGCTAATAATTTGCACAGTTTCTGTATTTTTATATTTCAATTGAAAAGGAAATTAAATGAAGAGTATTCCTATAATAACGTAATGTTTTACGTAATTTTGTAACGTAATAATGTGTACATGTATTTTGTGTTGGCTTTTAAAATACTCTAAATTAAAATTTAAAGTTTAAAAATATAAATATACTGGATATGAAACCCTTTCTAGTCTAGATTGCATTGATATTTAAGTGTCTGTAAATTATGGCTAAAAAGATAAGTTAATCGGATTTCTATTTTTTATTTAAAGTGCTATTATTTTTACTTGTTATTTTAAAGCCAAAGAAATGCAGTTCGTCCTCAACCTTTGGGTATAGAATTCCTAAAAAATATATTAAGTAAAAGTTAATCTAATCAAGAGATTTTTCAATTTTACCGCCTTCATTTTAACCGAGTGCTATTGCAACTTAAAAATGTATTATTTAAAACTTTTGGCAATTTAATCACGTAAAACTTTTAGCTATTTTACAACATCTTGGTATTTACTAGTTTTTTTTACTCATTCTTACTATTGCTATTATATATTTGTCCTTATTATTTTTTAAATCCAATTTATTTTTTGAATCTTAAGAATAAATAAAACTGAATAAAAGAATACATAGAAAATTAATAATAGCTAAAATAGCCACATCTGTCTTTATAGAAAAGCTTTATTTTGTTTTTTGTCTGGGAAAAGTAAAAGTTTTAAATTAAATCATTGCAGCACAAGTTGTAAATAAAACAGCTAATATTGTACGAGGTAAAGAGTTGCTTTAATTTTGTTACCACAACTGGAGCAGTGTGTCATAGAGAATTTTTATAATTTTTTTTTTTTGTTTGATCTTGACTATAACAATGTTTGTCTATAAGAAATACATACGAACTCTGAAAGGAGTAAAGCAAAAGTCCTTAACTATTTTTAGACAAACAAGTAAGAGTATAAAAGAAATATTGGAATATATTTATTTGTTTTTTTTTTTTTAAAGAGAAAATTAAATTTAAAAACGCTTGTAAAGGAAAACATATTTTGCAGGGTAAAAAAAATCTCTCGTAGAGTTATTAATTCCCATATGATTTCAAAGGTAAATTTTAAATTTAGACTGTCTTGCTATAGAAACTATAATTATATAACAACTAGCAACCCCGGCGAACTCCGTTTCTCCACCAGATTCGCTTCGTTATTTGTAACATTTCGTAATTTACTGCATCATCGGGATTTATTATAGAATCAACGGATTTGTATGTCACCAAATCGCCATCGATTTTTGATTGAATGGTGAAATTCAGTACATGTACAACATCATTATTCTTTGTGGCGAGAATTGTTCGTTGACTTAACCAAGTATAATTCTTATAATTCTCACTAATGTTTGGGAAAACATTTTCAATTAGAGCTAATTGAGAGTCTACAAATCGGCAAAAGGCGTTGGTAAGAGTAATTAATCCAGCTGTGGCATCAACTGGGACTTTTCCATTTCCAACAGCTAACAATTATTTGGAAAATTGTGCAGCACTTTGATCATTTTTTCTCATATTAGTGGTTAGCGATAATTTTTTTGTATTATTCCACAAAGGTGCATGCAGGCAAGCATTCAATTAATCTGCAGGCGTTGCACAGGAACGTCTGCCTGAAATCTCCTTCCAACAATATTATCAAGCCGCCAAGATCCTTCTGTGTGAAGTTAAGTGCTTCAAGTGATTTCTTATGTGTCATTGTGCACTCATCCCAAACAATGAGCTTGCATTGCATCAACAATTTTCCTATTGCACTGGATCGGAAAATATTGCATGTTGGAGTATCAATTGTGTTTAAATTGAGTGCCAACTTAAGTGCAGAATATGCAGTACGATCGCCATCTAGAAGAGTCGCCGCAATTCCAGATGATGCTAACGCCAAAGCTATATCGCATTTTGATCGAAAAGTGGCCAAAATCAATGAAATGACAAATATTTTCCCTATTCCTCCAGGTGCGTCCAGGAAGAATAGACCACCAGTATTATTGTCCACCACTTGCATAAATGTTTCGTATACTTGTTTTTGCTGTTCACTCAGCAACGGCAAATTATTTCGAACGAATTCCTGCAATGTATCAACATTGTATTGTAGCTCTCGATTTAATTCTTAGTTGAATGCATCGTGCATCGATCGATCATTCCTACTTCAATTAGAATCAATCCTTCATTGTATATTTCATCGGTTATTTGCATGTCGGGATTATTCGTTCGAATGCGCAAGCGATGCAAGGTATCTTCACATATGTCCTCTTTATATTTGTTCCATAACTGAATTGGTTGTGAAGGGAAACATGTGGTGATGACAATTGCGAACAGCGTTCGTATTTGATGAAAAAACTGAATCCGCAAGTGTTAAATCCCAATGAGAATCGTTCTCCAGCAAACCCAATAGTTTACATGCTTCTCGATATGTTCAGCATTGGTGGCCATTCACAGTTTTCAAACGCGCAAATGATTTTGGTCGACGTACATTTACCGACAGCAGTCGCAAATAAAAACATTCATCATTTCTAGCATGAACAGTATACATGCGACTTAGTGCACCGCGCCATCTACTTAAAATAAAACGTACTTATTTTCGTGAGAGATACTCACACACCACGTACTGATGCCGTTGTAGTACATGCTATGTTTCAGAGATGGCGCTGCATTTTAAAAATGATTTTTCCTGTTTTCCAGCTTTTCTCTTGAAAATTTTCCTCACGGAGCCCGAAACCTTTCCAACCAATGCATAACCGTGGAAATCGGTTTGTGGGTTTTGGAGTTATAGCGTCAGTAAGGAAAATCGACTAATTTTTATATATATCGAAAATAATAATAAATTAAATGCTAACGCTGCCTTCAAAACTTATTCCTAACCTACCTACCTAACCTAACTACCTGCTTTACAGAACAAAACACCGTACAACATTTTCCAACTTATTGATCAATTCTTTAAATTGCTCGTGAAAGTAGTCATTCGTTTTGTCAAGTTGGCTGTTTAGTCAAGTTGGCTGGAAGAACATTGAACATTTCAATATGGAAGACAACAAATGCTCAATATCGAATGATTTTTATGGTTTGTTTGTGGACCCTAAATCCCCTAAATAGGCAAGCAGGATCAAAAAAATCTGTTAACTGAGGAATTTAGAGCAGCATTCTATCATTATTTTAATAAAATAGATTTTAGTGATGCAAATTTTATTCTGAATAGACCGTACATACGAATATAAAGAATGAAAAGCGAAACTTTCACAAATATGCTGTATGCATGGGGGGTATGGAAATAAGACATTTTAGGAAACAACCATATACAGCAATAGCAATGACAAAGAGACACGAGTAGACTAGTTTCGTATTATTTTACAAAATTCAGTCTACCCAGATGTTAAAATTATATTTTATGTGTTTCCATCTTGATAAACTTTTTTTGTTTTTTTTTATGCAAAATAATATTATTACACAAAATATATATAAAGCCTCAGCACCAAAATTGGCATAAAAGAGGCATTCTGGCAACTATATACAATTTTATAAAACGCAATCAATTTTTTTTTTTATGTAAGAAGTGTTTCTAAGTTATTTTATAAAAATATTTTAAGTTGTTTTTTGAATAGAGAAAAAATAATTATTGATTAAATGGATTGGTAATTTATTGTAGGACCTGCATAAAAAATGCGTTGCTTCGTTAATTCAAGTTGACATATTATTACAGATAAATTATTGTTTTGTCTGGTTAACCTATGGGAAACCTCCAAATTTTGCAAAAATCGATTAGAATAACTTCCCATATTTCTAATGGATTTAAATACAAACTTATGAAGTTGCATTTTATATAGACCTAAAATTGGTAATGTAGAAATCGCATGATATTTAAATAGTTCTAACGTATGGTATCTTAATGGAAGATTAAAAACTAACTTTAAAGCCTTGTTCTGAGAGTGTTGTAAAGATTTTAAATGAATTGGCACAATTTTCTCAGCGATTGGACGAACAAGGAGAGAGCTTCAACCAAGTGACCATACCAATATAAAAGCTATTCAAAGGCAGCAAATTAAATGCATTGTTTCAGGTAACAAAAGTCTAACTAATGAAACCAAAAAAATCTTGCACTGATTTTGTAGTCATGCTAAGTTCAGAAAATCCTTCGCCTTAACACAGAAAAGTTTCCAATTGCAAAAAATGTAATTGCAAAATATCACAAAACTTATATTTTTTATTGATTTAATTTTTAAAAGAAAATAATTAAGTAATAAAGTAAACAACTGGGTGTGTTGTTTACTAACTGTGTGGCTTGCTAAGAAAAGTTATGCACGCAAGACAACAGCAACTTTTGAGTTACAAATTACATAGACATTTTATCAGCATAAAAACAAAAACAAAAATACACACAGACCTACAGGCGCCTATACATTGAATAAATAACATAACAACAACAAAATGTGATAGAAAGGGAGCAGAAGATTCTTAATTTTTCTAGACTTCTAGTGGACAAATATAAAAGGCAGCATTTGAGTGGATAAATAGCTAGTTGAAAAATAAAGACATGCATCTTAAGTAAATTGTTGTGTAGTGTCAATTTTATGTGCAGTCAAAGTAAATAAGCTTGTGGTTAATTTGAAAACTCTAAGACCTGGTGTTATTTATTTTACAATAAAGAACTCACAACAAAACGTATATAAAAGGTATAAACGTTACAATATATAAAGAAAAAAATTTACTATAAGAGAGAAGCTTAACAGAAATGTGTACCAGCTCCTCTAAATAATTTACCAATTTAACGTCCTCACTTATTACCTTCATTAATAGTCATGCTAAACTCCGAAAATCCTTTTTTTTAATACAGAAAAGTCACCGTAATTGCAAAATATCACATAACTTATAAGGAAAAATATTCAATGTCTTTTATTAACGTTAACTGCATGAAATTACTATTTATATATAGTTAAGTTACTTTAAATTAAATTTTAATCCTTATATCCAGCCCAGTTCTAAAATCCTTTCACTTTTATTTTATACTTTGTACCATTTCAGAATTTAATTTAATTATTTTCCTGTTATTTTTGCATAACTTAAACTTACTAAACATAATACTTTAACACTTATCTTCAGTTTGTAAAGAAATAATATTCGAAGAAAGTTGCTCCTTGCTACAGCAACAGCAAAAACAAAGAATTAATTCAAAAAACACAGAGGCGACTTTGAAAACTTTTAATTGTTACGAAAGCTTAAAAGCAAATTGCTAAAGTTAAAACAACAAAAATAAACTTAGAAGCAGTTGTAAGTTATATGAATGTAATAGATTTATTTGTTGTATCAGACTTTAAGTTTGAGCAGACTTTAAAGTTTAAAGTTGGCAGGGCGCAAAAGAAACATTGCAATTTTTAGTATTATATTCAAGCAACGTCTTATCGTCTTACGTAACATACAGAACACTGCATGTCCTCTCTCAGTGATTATTTAAGGTTAAAATCCTTATTAACTTATCACACATTTTGCTTAATAAACTGTCTTGAAGACAACCATGTGTGTCTTTGCAACAATTTTGCAACAAATTTTCTAGAGAGTTTAGTAGAGTCTTAAAGTCAATTTCTCGCACACTGTTGGATTTAATAAAAAGATAATTTTAAAAATTTGTTATTTATTTATTTGAATTTAATTACAAATAAATACAATTAAAGTTATTAAATAAAAAAAAGAGAGTAAGAGCTTCCTAGACTTTTAATTCCGAGTTTGGTTTAAATTAAGTTTTTCAGATTAATTTCAAGCATTAATCTAAATATCGGGTTTTTCAACAGGAATTTAAATATCGGCAACACCAACAACATGCTAGTTTTGACATTTAGATTTATGACGTATTCGTAGTAGATGCATTAGCAATTGTTAAAATTAATTCAATTTCGCACGAAAGCCGCACTGAAATAATTAAAATCCACTATGAAAATGGTGGTCCTGTTAAAATTACATTTCGTAAAATTCGTGATATTTTCCAACAACAAAACCGTACTTCTGAGACCGCTTTTAAGAATTTGGTCGTTAAATTTGTATCAACAGGTTCGATATGAAATGTGCGAACACCAACGCGTGTTCAACCGGGTCATACACCTGAAAACATCGCAGCCATGAGCCACTGTGTTGAAACAGATTCATATTTGTTATTCAGACCCACCACAAGGCGAATTTTGCGTAAGAATTTGACTTTAAAGGCTTACAGGGTTCTAATGGTGCAGCAATTGAAGGCGACCGACCATTCACATCAGCGTAGATTCGTTCAATTCATACAGGAAAAACCAGCTGGTTTTTCTGAAAATTTCATTTTTTCAGACGAAGCCCATTTTCACTTGTCAGGATATGTCAGCAAGCAGGCTTCTGAAAATCTTAGAGCGATTATTGAGCAGCCTTCGCATGCTCAACGTCTCACCGTATGGTGCGTTATGTGGTCTAGAGGCGTGATTGGGCCGTTCTTTTCCAGAGATGAGACGGGAAATGAGGTAACGGTTGATAGATCACGCTATCACAAGATGCAATGAAACGATCAATTTATTGCAAACCAAATTTCCCGATCGCATAAGTTCACGGCAGTCAGCAGTTAAATAGCCAGCTAAAACGTTTGCCCGGATTAGAAGTTCATTTAAGATCTATTTCCGGCATCAGTGGTGGAAACGTTAGCGTATTCGTTTTTTGCTATAAGTGCAGGTGTGATTTAACCCACTTGCTTTTATTAAGAATTAGAGTATTGTTTCTTTAATGTAAATTATAATTAATTTTCCTTTTAGCAAGAATAGTGGAGAGGCTATCAATACAAATAATGCATATCGCATCATCTTTAGTTGCAACATGAATTGCAATGAATATTGTTAAAGCTTCAGTCGTAAAAATTAAGCAGTGGGTATCAATATGACCACAGATTTTTTTTTTTAAAGAGAAGTAGCACTTCAGGCAACAATGCCTATTTAGTCAAGTACCGTGCTACCTTCTTTAGGAAAGGGATAGAGAAGAGATGAAACAGGTGATGAAAGCAGAATGATAGTCGGAAATTAATTGCCGTATAAAGACAGCAACAGCGACCAGTGACTATGCCTTCATCGCTGAGCAGCTCCACCGACAGTCAATTTTTATCCCTTGTAGTGAAAAAAACCAAGGTCTTCGTTGGGAATCGAACCTACAACCCCCATATTTACAAGCTAGTACACTACCTCCTAGCCTACAGGGGCACCTAATAATAATTGTTATCTGGTTGAACAACTGTGTATAGAAAAATTCGGTGCAGATTTAAAAAGTGGTCGAAGGTGACTTTAACAACTTGTTGATATACAAAAGCTGGTGTTATTGGTTTTGATAAGTGGAGCATGCTGGATATGTATGAGGAGTGGTGTAACAACCAAGAAGATGCTGATGGTTATTTTGGGAAACGAGGGGAAGTTGAAAACTCATATTACGCAAGAATTTTAGGCACCTTAAAATGCAAAACCCAATTCTAGGAGTTTTTTTATATGTAATTGCTCTGGCAAAGATTTCAAATAATATTTTTTAAGCCTCTTGAAAAACTTTGAAATTAGTTTATACGTGAGCTTAGAGGCACGGTATTCTATTTAGGGTATGGCAGCTTCAGTAATTAAGTTTATCGTAGGACCAGTACGGAAAGCGCCACAAATTTTTTGATGTCAGTTATTTTATAATATTTAATCTGAAGTTTAGGTTCTTACTGATTTGTAAGCAGTGTTCTTTGTATAAGAAATTTTTGCCCAATATTATTCCCAGACTATGCAAATGTTTAAATCATTTTATTTGAACATTTGCGTAATCGATATCAAAACGGTTACAGCTTTGTTGCAAGCAAACGTGCAATACGGAGCATTTCTCTATTGCCAATTTGGACTCTGATACTAAGCAACGATTGTTAACATTTATAAGGACTTTCAGTAAGGTTTCTTTTGATTTATTTTTATCTCTTAACTTAGTGATAATCACATCATCACTGTTTGTATAGCTAAAGATGAATTTACTAAATTGATTTAATACAACTATGAATAAAATAACTAATAATATTCCATTATGTAGTTCCCTCAGGGGGCACATTATAAGTCTTTATCGATCGCACAACCATCTAAACTTGTGTCTTACGGGGTAAAAGGGGGCCCAGTCCCCTTCAAGGCTAGCAGGGGCCAACTGGACAATCCACTATATTTCCACGGGAATCAGTAAAGCCCCAGAGTTCCGCTATTTGTTTTTTAAGGCATTTAGCTGTTCTCTGACTGATTATTAAGGAAGGTCCTTCGGGAGTATCGTGGTGGCTGTGTGTTTCGAGGCCCTCGTTTGTGTTTGTGGGTCGGATTATTCACAATGAACACAATAAATGGTTCAGGTCCAGTGAGTATGAATGCCGTCGTGTTCTTAATTATATTAAGCTTCATGCGTTCTGGATCAGGAATTGGATAGTCTCCAACTCTTCTGCAAGGAGTGAAGGCTGCGCCCTGCTTCGGGCTTTTGAAGGAGTGACCGGAGGATATACGTATTCGAAGGCCTTATAGCGCGAGGATGGCACTGCATACCATCCACAGTGGTAATGATCCACCATCTGATTAAGGTCCACGGCCAGGTGGAGATATAAATCTTATCACGTCATTCCATTATGTAGTGGGAAATTCTAGATTGCAAACAATTAACTCTTACATAGAATTTACGGTTTGTTAAAAAACCTTCTATTAATGAAAACATATTTCTCTCCATTTTCCAATCTGCTAGTTGCTGCAGTGTTATGTGGATTCCGATACGATTAAATTCCTTTTCGAAATCAGTAGATCGTTTATTTGTATGCAGAAGAGACAACGTCGACATTAAATACAAAGAGTCATTGTAGAGCTCTGAAATTTTGCCCAGGTTATTTTTGAGACAAATCCAAATTTAAAAAAAAAATTAAGAAATTTCGCTCACTATTACGCCCCCTTCCCATTGAAATGCAATAAAAAAAACAATTTTTTTTTTCATTCTATCAATAATTTTTTAACATTATCATGGTATTCCAATTTTTTCAATTTCATTCTCATTCTAAATGAATTAATATAAGGATCTGATGATATTTACAAGTAGTGCATTATATCTTCATTCGCAGAAATACGTGAATTTTTACGAGAATGAAATGGCCTTCAGTTTCTATACTCCTTATTCACTGCTTCTTGCGCTTCTTCGAATAACATTCTTGTAGCAAAAAAAAGTTAATATTAACTAAAATTTAAAAAAAATACTTTCAAAAATAAAAATTGCAAACAAACCTATTGGCAATATAGCCTCAGATATCATTTTGCTGCCGTGAATGAGAACTTTGTGGACACTGATTGGCATGTAATACCAGCCATAAAGCTCTACATACAATTTTGCAGTGTCCATGCAATATGTATGGAATTTACCAACATCTATATTTCTACTAGTATTTATAGTATTTAATATAATTTTAAATCGGTGAATTAAGTAATAACCGCTTATCAAAAGAGAACACCCAAAATGAATGACCTTCAAACAAATTATTAATCAAATGAATAATATAAATAAAATAATAATAAACAATAAGTGAATAGTTGTATACAATTAAAAAAAAATTATTTATTTATTGAATCTTCATTTATATGAACTAACAATAAGTGTACAAAGCTTAATACTAAAAAAAATTATCTGAAACTAGCCAATGCTAGACAACAAAGTAATGTTGCAACGGGTGTAAAATCTGCATGGTCATCTGTCTTATGCTCGAATGATAGCAAGGGCATCCCTCCTTTTCAACCAAGCATGGCCGCCAAAATTAAGGATGTTACGTGCGAGTGGGTTAGGGTGTGTTCCCAGTTTCTCGATATACTTAATCGCGAACCTAGCGAATTCTGCTCTTACCAAGGGCACGCCTAGGTCTTCGTGGATACGGGAGTTTTTAATATACAATGGAGCTGCTGTAATCATACGGAGAATTTTAAGGTTGTACACCATAATTGAATTCAATAACACCAAAAAAAATAAAAGTAGAAAGTTGTAAACATGCTATTGCATGCTAACATACGTATTGCGACAGAAAGTGCGCGTTGCGTATTTTTTATAGTTTTTTGTATGTTTAAAATACTTTTGCAAACTTTTGCTTTATGTCTTTTACTTCAAATGAAAGCTGAGACTTTAATCTTTCATTTGACATAAGTCTGAACCTAGAGCGACGGGCTGTTCTATATATCCTAGTCCATTGAAAATGCAAAATATTCAATTTTTACGCCACAATTCTGTTGTTAGGAATTTTTTTTTTGTGTTTTTTTTTTAATTTATTTTTTCATCTACTCATTCTACAACAACTAAATAAATTAAAAAAATACTTTAAAGTTATAGTTATTATGTATTTTTTTATTAATAAGCTTTTGGGTATTACATATTGAACTAACATATTTCAAGCGCGTTGGCATACCTCAACTTCGACTTGTTCTAGACCAAAAAGTAATGAAGTTGTGAGGCTTAAATTTCAGGGAATTGTTACTCATATATCTGTTAATATATACAAATTAGACGACATGCCAAAAACCATTTTTTGCCGTAGTTACTATAGGGCTGTCTCGGTGTGCGTCGTCACTTCCCGTTTGTTTTTTTTTTTTTTTTTTTTATTTTTTTATATGATCCATCTTCGAAAATGCTAAAACATAATTATTGAAATAAACCCAACTTCTAACCAATATAGGACCGTTATCACCTATGTGTTTACTCTTAAATTTTTATATTTATTTTCTTTATTACATTCTATAATCAACTGGGAGCCAAAGTGAAACCAACTTTATTAAAATTTAATATGTTTAAACTTTAATACAAGTTACATACGAATTTATCTTAAACATAAAATCAGACCACCCAAAAGCATTTTAATCTATTTTAACAAGGATTTACTTTTATTTAATCTCATTTTTAACTTTTTTTTTTATTTTTTTTTTTTTTGTTTTTGCCTAGTTTTTCTTTAAGACAATACTCATACTTGTAAAATTGCTTTGAAAATAATATCAACATATTAGCATGATAATAATCAGCAACAAGAAGAGGTAAAAGAAAAAAAGCACAAAGGAAAAATTTGTCTCAAATCAATTGAAAAATCGGTTGTTAAAAAACAAAACAGAATTGATCAAAAGAATAAATCGAAAATTGCGGCTGGCAGAGTTACAATTAATTGAACACCGATACAAATTAATTGCGCGTATAGAAAACCACTAAACTGTGTTATGGCAAATGTTATTTTTTGTTTTTTTTTTTTGTTTTGGTTTTAAATAGAAATAAGACTCCCTCCTAAATAGCTATCAGATGTAATGCTTGGCCAAAACAAAGCAAAAGGCTGGCCAGGCTATTTGCCCGTTTTACACAACAAAATCTTGTGCGGCTCTAATCAAAAGACAATGTTGTAGTCATTTAAAACAACAAAAACAGTGGCTGTAGTAGACGCCATGACATATTGTTCACATGCCATCTTTGTAACGACGAGACGTTAGTTGCAGAAGCAACAGTAACTGCAGCAACAGTCGCTCCAACTGTAACATGTTACCAAGTATGTTCCTTTTGATATTATTGCTGATGCTGATGCTGTTGGTAATGGTGAGAGTTGGGTGGTTGCTATTATTCTAGCATCATACTGCGTTTATTGGGATTATTCGTATATTCTTATACTAATTAACGTCAGCTCAGTTTGCCAAATTACAATTCCTTATATGTTGCATGCAACATTTACTTAATAAACATTATAAGCTTCTGTTCTTATTGCTGCTGTTTTATTTACGTAACTCTACTCATTTCACATGTAAATTTGTTGCTATTGTTGAGGTCTTTTAAATACACTTGCTCCTTGCCACTTGGCACATGGTTGAGATGTATGTAAATGCTGGAATAACAAAAAAATTTTAAGGCTTAAGTTTTTTTTTTTTTTGGCCATCGATCTTATAAGTCCTTGGTGGCATTCATGATTATTACCTGCAACCGTTGACCAAGCCAAGCTATTGATCATTTTATATCTTCTATTTTTCTATTTTTATTTCTGTTATGCCAAAAACTCTCCTTGAAACCAAACAACATCATGATGACTCAAACAAGTACGTTCTTAGTTTTAAGCAAATAAATATTTTTGTTGGCATTTCTTATAAGCGCCATTTAGTATGTGTTTATTTAAATAAATTTTCGTTTTTATTTATCATTGGATAGGAGAAAAAGTATATTAAATATGATTTAAATAGAAAATCTATGAAATAAATAATTTTGAAATAGCAATTGATTTTAAATAGACCGCCAGCTTAAAAATAAATTGTACATATAATTTGCTATTTACCTTGACCAAAAACTACGTAAAAGATCCTTGGAATGGTCTTACAAAGCATAGATAAATATAGATAGTATTTATCTTGATATAAAGTATTTGGTAAAAAAACAACAACAAAAAACTCCGTCGGAACTACATCCCTCTAGCTTTTTTTTAATGGAGAGTTATTATATCCTTTGATGTCACTCGTTTACTTAATTCTATATAATCTTTTCTTGCTTTTCTTCGGCTCACAAATTATTTTATCACGTTTTTCTCAATACCTTAATACAGCTCTCAACTACGACTTTTATTTAAACGCGATATTAAACGTCTAAATTATTCCACTTTGGAATGATCTGGCTACTTTGTTTAAGTTTTTTTTTGGGGGGCGATGTTTACCAAACGTATAATTCATGTTTATGAATTTAGAAAATTTAAGTAAAATATTTATCAATTGAATTTTTAGAACATTAATTTTTATTTCACTTGTATAGAGATATTGAATCTTCTTTAGTAATCATGTTATTTGCAATACAACTTGCTTTATGTAACATTTAATTCTCATTAGTTAGATGTTTGTCAAAAGATATAAAAATTCCTTCGAAGCTCAAAGGAATATTACAGTGAACATACTTGTATGAAGGGTTTTTCAACCAGAAGCTTGTTTTCTAAAACAAAATAAAAAAAAATAAAGGTTAAAATGATTCAAATTTCAAATATACACCGCAACCACCCTAAATGGCGATCCTACTATGTTAATCACATCACGGATTTTTAGTTTTAACGCTGAAATCGATTCGATTGGCTCCGTATAGATTCTGCTCTTAACTGAGCCCCACAAAAAAATAACACAATGGTGTTAAATTATATCGGAAAATTATGAGATCGGAAAATTTTATTTGCAATAAATTGATCGTTTCATTGGTTGTGTGACATGTGCCACCGTCGTGTTGAAAACACACGTCTGTGATATCCACGTCCACAGTGGCTTAGAATCGTATTTCATTGGCCAAAACTCTATAACTTTTTAACTAACACAGATTTTTTAGAAATTCTTTCTTTAGTCAATAGATAACATCTTAAGCTTTTTTTCCTACTTTTTGGCCAATTTTAAAATAAAACAGTGTACCCTAATTTTTCTTTAATTATATATTCGTTTATTGTCATAAATAGATTGTAGATAAATAAAATAGCGTTTAATATTAATATTTGTATACTTAATTTCATTAAAATATTAAATGCAAATCATAATTATTATTCATTTGGCTGGAATATTTCCTGTAAATATTCTCTATTCTGCTCTGTATTACTTCTGTCCTATAGCAGTGTCCTAGCTTCGGCATAAAGGTCCGAATGATTCACTTTCTATTAACTTCGAATGCTAGATATATATATATATATATATATATATATATATATATATATAGATATATATATCTTCATTTGTAGAACTTCGTGACATTTTTCTGATACTATATTCTCTGTACAATCTGTAATCCTTATTGCTTTTTTCCTGGGCTTCCTCTGATAAATCTCCAATTGGTAAACAATGGTGCTGAAAGACATCTTCTCCATGATAAAGAACTTTGTGCACTGTTGCTAACATATTTCTATAATTGTATTTGGATGTATATATAGCAACTGTTTCCTTGGCACTTAGTCACCAAATTTTCTAGTATTATGAACATATTATTGCACGCAAGTATTCCAGTAATTGTTTTAAATCTTGAAATAACATCTATATCAACACCTGTTATGTCAGATGTAGTTTCTGGATCCAGAAAGATTCTTCTTACGGTATTGCCATCGTTTGTATTGCCTGATCCTTGTATTGGTTGATCTATAATAAACCCATGTTATAATCCAAATTCATCAATACTATATACTGACTTTGTCAGTTCTTGGTTTAACCAACTTGATGTTGCTTTACATATAATACATCTAGATGAAGCTTTTGCATCAGTCAAAACCTGGGCAGTTTTCCGTCTATCATTAAAAGTATTGATTGGTAATTCAATTTAATAGTCTGTTCATCTATCTCTAACTCTAATGGCTTTAGTGTTGAAACTTGAGCTCTAATGTCACTTACTTCATTCCTAATGGTATCATGAGTTTTCTTTTTAAACAAAAATTTTATTGGTCTGCAGTATTTCGTAGACGATGGAGTATGGTTTTTCCAAATACAATTTGTTTGCATTGTGCTGGACGAAGGTTCCGAGTCTTTTAAATTCTTTATTAATCGCAATGGCACAAATGACACCATGAACATATCTATGTCAGAAATATCTTCACCTAAAAATTGTTTATATTGTTTTTGGCCAGAAGATTCATCGCAGTTTCCATGTTTTTTTAACTGACTTTCTTTAAGTAATTGTAGCAACCTTTCGGCTGTATGATCAAGTAGATTTGTTTAGAGAATAGCACTCCTCTTAAGCTGCAGCTATGATGGGTATAAATTGTACATCATATATCTGTACTTTACTTAAAAAAAATTTAAACATTTTTTTTCTATAATTTTTGGCAGCTAATTGAAACATTTGTGCACAAATGCACGAAAAATTATAGGAAGTTTTTTTAAAAGGATGTCAACCATTTGAAGAAATATTTATACCACCAATAACTTTCCTCTCTTTCTCCCTACGGTTTGCTACCTGCAATTTGTATTTATGGCAGTGAATGGTTTCTAAAGTAAATTTTCTAGCAATTTTCATAGAATTTTGTTTGTTTGAGAATTTCCATCAAAATAAAAAAGTGTTCAAGGGGCGGGTCCGGGCGGGTGCAAAAGTATATATAGGCTCAAAGAAAACACTTTTGCCTTTCTTATGATGGTTTCGCTTTTTTGTCCTTTAAAAGTTATACACTATTAAACTTAAAATTTTACGAATATATGGTGGTTTTAAACTTATTACATAACACCCTAACTACAAACTAAACAGGGTATTTAAATACCATTTGTGAAAAACAACAGTTCACCCAACATAACAAAAAAAAATCGCAGCTCATTATTATTAAGAGTTTTCAAGAAATCGTAATTAATATGAGATCAAATATTATAATTTTTTTATGTTTAAATTAACCTAAATTCTTTGCTTTTAGCAGGATGCCACGCCTACTACTGTGAATATTTTGACAAAATTTTTCGGTGACCTAAGTTTTGGTATATTTCCTTTCTGATAGCATAAAAATTTTAAGAATCTATGTCAAGAAAAAATATAGGTTTTGGCCAATGAAAATTGATTCTGAGCCTCCGTGCGCCGTCAATAATAGGCCAAAATTAACTTGTTAGCAGCTCCTGATCCACTGAGCGTTGTTCTATTTCGAGCCTCATCTTCTAAAGAAACGGCCAAATCATGCCTCCAGACCACATAGCGCACCACACAATGCTACGTTGAGCAAGCAAAGGCTTTCCAAAAATCGCTGTAGGATGTTTAGAAGCCCAAAATGCGGCAATTATGCTTGTTGACATACCCTAACAAGTGAAAATGGGCTTTGTCTGAATAAATAATTTTTTTTAGAAAAACCAGCCGGTTGTTCGTGAATGAATTGAGCGAATCTACGGCGATTTGAAAGGTCGGTCGGCTTTAATTCCTGCACCAGTTGAATCTTGTTAGATTTCAAAGTCAAATTCTTACGAAAAATTCGGCACGTGTTGATTTTGGATAACCCCCATTTTTCAGAACGTCGAGGAATTAACAAATTTAGATCTACTTAAACACTGTAGCTCGCGGCTGCGATATTTTCAGTTTAACGATTCGGTCGAACACGAGTTGATGTTGCACATTCAGTATCAAGTTGTCGACTCAAATTTAACGACGAAATTGTTAATAGCAGTCTCGAAACAACAATTATGTTGTCCGAAAATATCACGAATTTTACGAAATATAACTTTAACAGAACCACTATTTTCATATTGGACTTTAATTATTTCAAGGCGATTTTCGTGCAAACTGGAATTCATTGTAACAATTGCCAAGGCATTTACTACGAATACATCAAAAAACTAAATGTCAAAACTATCATGTTGTGTGTTGCCACTACTGAAAAACAAACTTCTTTTTTTTAACCCGATATTAAATTACAGTAATTATAGTTGGGAAATTATATAACATTATTGCTATTGCGCTACTGCTAATCAGCAAATTTTACCAAAATTTTGTTTTAAAAGTGCTATTTTAAAAATACTAAAATGGCCATAGAAATATGCTTTCCCCACAATAATGCATAATGCTGTTCATTTTTTAATGATGTCTTTTTTTGGAGCAGATCAATGCTTTTGTTCTTTTAGAAAATAAATTTTTTCAAGGAAAATGAGGAAAAAATTTTTTATTGATCAATTATTCAATAGCTATAATAAATTATTGCAAGTATAATTTGAATAAAGCTGAAGAATCTACTTTCTCTCCCATCTCATTAAACAAATTTCATTTGTCATTTAAGTTGTGCGTGTCCTACAGCTATTTAAAGTTAGATTTTTTAATCTACAGTTATATGCTAACTTAATGCTGGGTACAAAAATAGCTCATGCTTAAACAAAATATGACCTATTATGCATATTTCTCCGTATAATTTACTAAATTCAAAATTATTTTAAATATTTTCTCCTTTTGAAAATGTCAAATAGAAAACAGAAAATTTTTTGCATTCATTTTTCACATAATTTTTCCTTTAATTTCAATATTTCTACGCAAACGCAATTAAAAATTGCTAAAGTTACGTGATAAAAATTCTTTGTGAATTTACAAATTTTTAAATTGCTAACAAATTGCTGGTGGATGTGTCAGCCTTAGATAATCTATTACATTTTTTGTTTTCTTTTAGCATAATAAAACTAGCGTTAAGCCCCCACACACCCTCTTTTCTTTTAGAGTTCTATATCAAAAATGTAAGGCCAAAGGCTTATAAATATCGCTGTAATATCTGTCCTTTATCTCAAAAATAGATAGAAGTAAAATTAAAAGTTGTCTCCATAGATACTCGAATTTAACATATATAACCCAATCCCTTTTACCACTACAAATAGACATTAGAAATTCATTCAGAGTACATAGTTAGCTATACGAAAAATTTTAAAAACATAACACTCAAATTAAAGGGTGCCCTGTACTAGACGATAGTTTAACCTAAATAAAGCGCATTGTATGAACCGCTGCAGTTAGACATTCCAAATTCAGGCATAAAGTAGTGTCGCTCTGAAAAGTCTTTAAAATAAAATTAAAACCTTAAGGGTGTTCCCATAGCAGTAATGATTTTGTTGTATATTATCTTATCTTTTGAATAGCAACAAGCCGACAAATTAAATTTAGAATAAGGAATAATTAAAACATAAAAATTAAAGAGGATTAGAGTGAGGTCACGATAGGTCTAATCCTCATTTTGAGATTAAACAAAATCGATTAATTTCTTAGAAAGTCGAGTATTTATTTCTTTATTTTTTTTTTATTAACTTAGTTTATAGATGAAGTCCTTACGGACAATAAGATGCATCCTTTACATAAAATTACAACTAGTCGTTCAAATAAGCAACTATATTACGCTTTACAGCATTTAATGATATAGAATAATCAATAAATCTATATAGACTATTAAAATCTTTACAAGTTTTTCAAATCGGTTCCGAATTTGAATAATTATAACGGAGAACTGTAAGAACAGTGGCTGATAACATCGAGTTGAAGGAAGCGGAACATTGAAATATATATTAGAGATCTACGACCTTTATTTAAACGCGATATAAAACGTCTAAATTATTCCACTTTGGAAAGATCTGGCTACTTTGTTTAGGTTTTTTTTTGGCGATGTTTACCAAGCGTATAATTCATGTTTATGAATTTGGAAAATTTAAGTAAAATATTTATCAATTGAATTTTTAGAACATTAATTTTTATTTCACTTGTATAGAGATATTGAATCTTCTTTAGTAATCATGTTATTTGCAATACATCTTGCTTTATGTAACATTTAATTCTCATTAGTTAGATGTTTGTCAAAAGATATAAAAATTCCTTCCAAGCTCAAAGAAATATAACAGTGAACATTCTTGCATGAAGGGTTTTTCAACCAAAAGTTTGTTTTCACGGATTTTTAGTTTTAACGCTGAAATCGGTTCGATTGGCTCCATATAAATTCTGTCCTCACAAAAAATACTACAGTGGTGTTAAATCATACAACCTGGCTGGCCACATAACTGCTGATTGTTGTGAAATTATGCGATCGAAAAATTTAGTTTGCATTGGCTGTGTGACATGTGCTACCGTCGTGTTGAAAAGACATTTCAGTGATATCCACGCCGTCAATAATAGGCCAAAATTGAGTTGTTAGCATCTCGCGGTAGTGAGCGTTGCTCTATTTCGAGCCTCATCGTTCAAAAAAACGGCCCAATCATGCCTCCAGACCACATAGCCCACCAAACAATGCCACGTTGAGCGTGCAAAGGCTTTTTACAAATAGGATTTTTAGAAGCCCAAAATGCGGCACATTTTTCTATTAATTGAATTGATTGCAAAAGAGTTCCGTGGCTTTTTAGTGTTGGCAATTTGATTTATATTAGTCGATAAGATGGAAGATAAACTCCAGACTACCATGCTAAACCTCGTAAGCAGAAAATTATAAATTGTTTCTGAATCGATTCAATATGGTTACTATGCCCATTACATTGTGGGTCCCATATTACCGAGCCATATTCTAAAATTGGTCTAACAAGTGATACGTATAACTGTTTTATTATGTACGGATTAGTGAACTCTTTTGACCACCTTTTAATGAAAGCAAGTACACCTCCAGCCTTATTAACGGTCATGTAAATATGAGATATAAAACTTAATTTGGTGTCCATTAAAATTTCCAAATCCAAAACGTTATCCACCAATTGCAACTGGTGTTTCCCTAATAGAGTAGTGAGTATCATACAGTTTTGTTTTAAAGAAACAAATACACTTGAATTTTAGTAAGTTTAATTTCATTAAGTTTATATTGCACCAACTTTGAAAGCTATTCAAGTCAGATTGAAATAATGAATGATCCGATAGATTAGCGAACATCAGAATGTTAAAGAATTGAATAACGTTTGGGAGATAAATAAAAAGGAAAAATAAAATCAGGCCAACAAGACTGCTTTGGGATACTCCAGATAAAATTCTGATATCTTTCAAAGTTCTATTTTTAAATAGAACACGTTGTTTCCGATCAAACATTTGAGGGCGTTCGTAGTGAAACCCAGCAAGTTCAATTTATGCAAAAGAAGTTTGTGATTTATCGAATGCTTTACTAAAATCCGTTTAAACCGCATCAGTTTGCTCATCTTTGACGAAACTCAATGCTATAAGTTGGTAATAGTTGAACCATGCTGATAAGGTAACAAAATAGAGGATGTATTAGCCAGAAATAATCCAATACAACTTTTTCGAAGAGCTATTATGTTCAGTTTCACAATTCCTCTGTAATTTAAAATGTCGCATTTGCTAGCAGATCTAAAAAGTGAAATAATATATGATTCTCTTCTTAATTTTAGGAAAATATCCAAAGAGTTTTCGTTAATTTTTTAAGAATTTTCCTTCAAATGCTATATTATTTACCTTAACTATGTTTAAAAAGTTTCCAACAAACGTTTTGTTTTTCTTTTAAGGAAACCCAAATGCCAAGAAGTACAAAAAAAACCGAAATAATCTATTTACAACTTTTGCTTGTAAATCGTTCATTTGGCCGTTGATTCTTTTGGCATGTCTCCTGCTTCTTGTCTCGTTGCAGGCAACAACAGTTTAGCACAAAAAAAAAATTCTTTCATTGTCATTATTGTGTATAATTTAGCATTGATTGTGATTTGTGGTCTACTACTGGTTTTCTTTCTTTACTTCTTTCAATTCACATTTCTATAACATTAAATAAGAAGGCACATACATTCATACATACATACGTATATGTATGTATGTGCATTAGTGTTTAAAGTTTTCTATTGCTTTTACTTACAACAAAACATTTTTTTTATTCAGTTCTGTTGTTCCGTTGTCTGCTGTTGCCTGTCGTTTTCACCAATTTTTCATTTATTTAGAAAGCCTGTTTATTTGAAGTCGTAAACGCGTGGGCTTAAGATTTCTTACGAGTTCCTTGCCTTCCTTGTTGGCAAAATTTTTCTAATTTAATTTTAAGATTTTTAAGTGTGCATGAGTTTTGATGGCGTGTGAGTGTGTGATTCTTTATGTGTAAAATGGCACGCGCCAGTAGTGCAACCAGTTGTTGCACGAAATTGTTGTGATTGTAAATTGTCACTAATACCGTTTGTTTAATTAGCAAACATGTGTCATTCGAATAGACACTTTTGTTAAACGAAAATTAAATCTGACATTTGTATACAAGTAAAACAAATTCTCCTACTTTTTTTAGCCTCTGTCGCTAAATGATCAAGCTGTTTTCATTTCTGGACTAAAGAAGCAAAATAACACATACTATGTCGTCTGTCATAGCATAATTGGAATTAAATTGTTTGTATGCAAAGAAGAATAACATAAATGTCTAATAAACTTTTATATACAATTTGATTTTTACAGTTTAACCCATTTTTACTTATTAATATTATTAAATATAAAATAAAAGATAACAGTCGCTGCGGACAGGATTCGAACCTGTGCGGGTAGAACCCAATGGATTTCAAGTCCATCTCCTTAACCACTCGGACACCGCAGCTTACATTTGCCGTTTGCTATATCTGAGTTTTGATAGGTACGCGAATTTGTGATAAATAAAAGAGTTAAGATGAGTAATAAACGTAACGACGTAAAATCATACCCAACCAAATGAGTAATAAAATAAACTCTCTGAACGAAAATATTTCAGTTATTATTTTTAAGCACATGCTTACATATATGTATACGAACATATGTACACGCACATATATGTACATACATATAAAGAGAGAAATCGAACATATACATCCATTCATACATACATACAAACATACATACATATATATATACATCCATACATACACAAATACATACAGACACCCATACATACATACATACATACATACATACATACATACATACATACATACATACATTTCGTGATAAGATTTGCATCTGCACCTGGCCGTAAGCCTTTATCAGATGATTTGATCACCCACTGGGAATAAAAAGCAACGTCATTCTCGCCTTCGGAAGCCGAGGACTAATTCTAGCAACAGGTCTTTCCTAGTTGCAGCTTCAGCGGTTCCAAAGCACGGTTGCAAACCACTACTCCTTGCTGAAAAGCTGAAGACTATCCAACTCCTGGTCCAGAAAACATGACTAGAATGCTCACTGCATCCAGACCTTTCACCCGTTTATGTTATTAAAGGCGAGATGAAACTGGCCCTCATAATCAAATTCATGCGAGGGCCACTTCAAGTTGTCCCCTGCTACTATCAGGGGACTGGCTCCCTTATACCCCCAGCAGTACTAGATAGTCAAGTATTCTATAAAGACCGATTAATGTGCCCCCGGGGGGGTGGGGTGTGTGTAAGGCCATTTATGCATTTTTTTTCACTCCATATAAATCAACAAATCCGTTAGGCTAAAACGAAGCAGGCTAAACTCTGGGCTAGTACAGGGTATCCGCCGGGCAGATATACTTCTTTGCTTTGCCGCCACTTTAGTAAACATTAGACTTGACAGTTCATATTTGACAGGCGTAGAATATGTATTATGGAAAAATATTCGATCAACCAACTTGTTTTAATAGTTAAAACATTTTACCAAAATCAATTATCGATTACTGTGACGATAACAAAATAACGTGATATTTTTGGAAGAAACAACGTGCCAAAAAAACACCTAGTTATCGTTTACTGAATGATTTCAAAGAAAGAGGGCCTATAACTGATAGGTCCAAGCATGCACCACAACGCACTGCAAGATCGGCTTAAAAAATTACTGCTGATCAAGAAAGTCTTCAAAACAATCCATCAACCTCAATTCGAGGCCGTGTATAGGAACTTTCCATATAAGATTGTTTACACAAGAGCTTCGTCCATAGGGCAATTTACGCCACCGTACATATGCCCGCCCGTAACTATGCCTAAGAGATTTTTTCAAGCTCGAGTGGTTAAAAAGGTTTTAACAGATCTCTACTAAAAAGTCTCCTGGGCCGAATAGAATTCCAGCACTAGTGACGGGTCCATTAGCAGCACTTATCAGTACATTGTGTCATGCCGATGAATTTCCAAAGGGTTAGAAGATTGCTAATGTAACGCCTAAAAATCCTAAAGTATGATTAATTTTTATGTTGTGAGATGCTTAGCGACCAACAGTATGGTTTCCGTAAAGGGCGCTCTACATGTGACTTACTAGCTTTCATTTCAGAACAAATCTGTAACTCCGTACAGATCTAGATATTTCCAAGGCGTTTTATAGAGTGTGACATTGTGCACTTCTGCCAAAAATTTTTGCTTCTGGTGTCGGTGATAATTTCGCCAGATTTATACCAAGTTTTATCAAAAATCGCACTACACGAGTTATTATAGATGATTTCATCAAAAGATTGATTCAGGGAAACCGTAGGGCTGCGTTCTCTCTCCTACCCTATTTGTTTCCAAATGACCTTCTTTTTTAAAATTAACAACCTATAGTACATATCTCTGGCATGAGAGAGATATACTCGAGGAGAGCACCATTTGTCACTAGTATTCATTTAGTAATAGACCGAAGCAGATAGATGTGGTTTCCAAACGGCAAAACATGAATAATATGTTCAATCACGATCTCGCAATAATCTCCGATTGGGTTCTTACGCAGAAATATGTTTTCGGAAATGTTGCTGCATCTGTTACTGAGAATGATATAAGTACTAAGGAATTGAAAGCTCTAGATGTTCTTGTCATGAAAATCCAGTGTGATTGTCGATGGACTTACCACATTTTTCAGGTTTCTAAAGATGCTTTCAAGTGCCTCGGTTTTCTACAACGGTGCAAAAGATATATCTCCCGATCCCATCTTCGTAGTATTTGTACCACCTATTTCCATCCAAAAATGGGATACAACTCTTATGTAAGGGTCAGTGACCCAAAATCTGTTTTGGAGTTGCTTTACTGCGGGCCAAGAGGCTCATTGGGGACAGTATCCAACTCTACTGATTCTCTTGAGCATCGATGCAATGTGGGTTGAATTTCACTGTTTACTATAATAGTAAATGCTCTATGAACTTGCTCTCATTACTCCGACGTTTTTACGATTAACATGCTTTTTGATCAAAGCACGTCCATTTACAGTTGATTGGCCAGTGAATCTTACAATGGATTAGAGGGAAAATTCGCTTTTTAGCAGAACAGTGCGTATGTAGAATCAACTCCCCCCAGAGGTCTTTCCTCTCTCTTTTAATGTAGGAAAATTTAAATCGAATGTCTATAAATACTCCTTCCTCCTTCCCATAACCTAATGCAAAGTGCATTCCATGAGTAGGGGTCGTTCCCTCAGTGCTGTTCCGAAAAACAAATTGTACGAATTGACAACTGATTTAGAAATTATATATTCATTCGTTAGTTTCACAATTAGCCGATTTATAAGTTTTATTGGGCTAAAAACCACTCCTTATTAAACCAACGAGTTGTGTATTTGGAAAATGAAAAATTATATAAGAAAATTATGCCAGTCACTAACCCTGATGTTTTTTTTTTGTTTTTTAAGGAGGTAGCACTTCAGGCAACAATGCCTATTTAGTCAAGTACCGTGCTACATTCTTTAGGAAAGAGATATAGAAGAGATGAAACAGGTGGTGAAAGTAGAAGGATGGTCAGAAATTAACTGCCGTATAAGACACCACAGCGACCAATAACTATGCCTTCATCGCTGAGCAGCCCCACCGGCAGTCAATTTTTATTTTTGTAGTGAAAAAAACCAAAGTTTTCGTTGGGAATCGACAAGCTAGTACACTACCCACTAGCCAACAGGGGCACCTAATTAACCCTGATTATTAATAATTATTATTCTTCCTTGTTAAATTCACCATGGTATCTGGTCAATATCAAACTGCTGAGTATATTTTTCTCGAAAAGCTAAAGAGTGTAGCCCAGAAAAGATTCATCATAATAAAATAGAATGTTTGTGAGAAGGAGAAATCGCTCCTTTTACATTTGACAATACTGTACATGAGACTTGGTTAAAACAATAAACAAATAAATTTATTTTATTCTTTTAATACAGATTGATGTTGTTTAAGTGCAATGTTTATGACAACTCAATAATTTCACTCTTAAATTTTATGGAATAAAACTAAACGTTACTTTTTGTTTAGGACTTGTCATCCTTATTTTAGTTAAGAATGTAAACTTACTTTCTCTTACATCAAGTATTTCTGTAACCTCCATTATTATAATTAATTTATACTTGACTCTTATTTAAATAGAAATTCGCACAAGTGTGTGGGTGTGTTGCATTGTTGATTCTTCTTCTAAGTACTTTTAGAGAGAATATTTATTATTGAAAATTCTTTACAATAATCATTTATCTCTCTTAATCACACAAAGAAGTCGAGGATGACTTCATAGAAAAATGTGTGCCATAAAATCCTTTAATATCCTTAAGCTCTTTATAAAAGAAATATTTTGGCTGCTTTTATCTTCTATTTGTTTATTTATCTTTTTCCTGAACAGAGGGGAGAAATTAATGGAGCTTTTGGTTTTAATAAGGAAAAATACTTTAAAATGTCCTTGTCATTTTTCCTAGCCCTTTTATTTTATTTACAAAAATTCAGCAGTTTAGTTTTTCCTCGCTAAAGGATTAATAAAAAATAATTTTTTGAGATGTAAAAGCATGAAATAGTGTTATAGAACTATTCGCCTAATGCAAGTTGCACTCTTGTAGGAAGGGTTACATAAGTCAAACACAGGACTTTTAAATTTTAAACTGTTTTTTTTTTGTACTAGGTGTAATTGCGAACACCGAACTGCATAATTTGTTTAAATTTCACATATTTCCTAGAACAGTATAAGAAAAATTTGTCAAAATCACGATCTGTATGGGACCTCCTTAAATTTGTATGGCATGGATTAAATATTTGTTGCTGTAGCAAAACTGAAATTTAAAAGTATAAGTTGAACCCACATGAAAAACTTTCCGTATGTCAAGCATAGCTTTTCTATGGAAACACCCTTTATGCTTTAAATTTATTTTATAATAACTGTTTTTGTAGTGAACATGGAACAGCATAATTTGCGGAAGTGCCTCGGTTTTTTAAAACGGTGTAAGAGATATTTCACTCCATCCGATCTTCGTACTATTTACACCACATATCTCCATCTAAGGATGGAATACAACTATTAAGTATGGGCCGGCACTCCAAAGCCTATTTTTTATAAAAGAGAAGTAGCACTTTAGGGAACAATGCCTATTTAGTCAAGTACCATGCTACATTCTTTACGAAAGGGATAGAGAAGATATGTGACAGGTGGTGAAAGTAGAAGGATAGTTACGGAAATTTACTGTCGTATAAGACAGACAGCTCAGTCATCAACGACAGTCAATTTTTTATTTGTAGTAAAAAAAAAACCAAGATCTTGTTGAGAATCGAACCCACAACCCCCAGTCAATTAAGCTAGCACACTACCTACTAGCCTATAGGGGCACCTGTAGTTGCTCGACCACGTACAGAAAAGGACCAAGAGGCTCATTGGCGATGGTGGGATATCCAACTCCACTGATTATCTAAATCATCATGTAGGTTGTATTTCACTTTTTCATCGTTACTACAATGGTAAGTGCTTTAACGAAATTTGAGAACTTGTTTCCGCAACACGTACATTTTTGCGGTTGACAAGATTTTCGTTGAGAGCTCATCTATTTGTGCAGTCTATCGAACTACACATTACAGGTAGAATTCGTTTTTTAGCAGAACAGTTCATATGTGGAATAAACTCCCTCCAAAGGTCTTTCCTATCACTTTCAATGTACGAAAATTCAAATCGACTGTCCACAAACACTACTCCCTCCTCCATAACCTAATTTCCTAGTTCTGATACAATCCATTGCATTAGGGGGTCATCCCTTTAATACTGGTTTGAACGAAACAAAAAAAAAAATAAAGAAAAATATGGCATCTCACACAAAGAGCTCCATACGTCAAATAAAGGTCTTCTATGGAAACACCCTTGCAGCTTTTTTTGTTTTCTTATAATTGTTATTGTAATAAACGAAGAATAGCATGCTTTGTGCAAATTTCAAATATTGCCCAAAGATAATTCCATAATTGGCAAGACCACGTTCTGTACGGGACCACCTTAAATTTTAATTTCATCTGTCAGATTTTGTTGCTGAAATAGTAACACACAGTTGGCGTAAATTTCAAAGGTCTGCCTGTAAGAGTTAGACAAAAAAAGTCTTATATGTGAGGACACCCTTTAACTTTTATTATTTTTATACTTTTTGTCCATTTCTTTTTTAATACTTGCACATTTCTACATATTGTCTTCATCTTACTAAGGAAAAACATATTTTGCTTTTAGCTGACTGCAGCAATATTTTCCTAAGAAATAACAATAGAATTGTAGAACAATAATAATAACAAAAACAGCAGCATCCGAACAGCTTACAAAGTTAAATGCCAAAAATCTTTAAATATGTTTAACAATCTACAAATATATTTGACTATTTATTTATCAGTCTGTCTGTCGGTCTGTCTGTCTCTCTGTCTGTCTGTATAGTTTTCTTGCTTTCGTTCTTTTATTTTAACTCACGATTGTCTTGTGAAGGATTTGAGTCTGAATGCAGCAGAAAGTTGCTACTTGGTTGGACGGATGGATGGATGAATAGGCAAATGTATTTGATTGTATATATGCCAAATTTTTAACTAGGATCTGCTCCAAAATTCTACGATTTGTAGACTGTGCATTTTTATTTTTTATTTTTTTAATTTTATTTGAGATTCCATTGAAAATAGCATAAGAAAATTTAGTCTTGCGTTAAATTAGAGGCTGCTTTAAAACACATTGAAAGTCATATATTTCATATAAAAGGATAAGATGTCTAAGGACATTTTGTTGTTAATGCATTGTTTTTATTTAACACAAATAAAATAAAAGGAGATGGAAGAAACGGAATCATTTTAAATGACATTTTTTTTTGTTCTCAAGCAAGCAAAGACAGATGTACAAAAAGGAAAGTTTATAAAAACGTTGCCTGCTACGAAATTATATACTCGTAGATACAAATAAACTTTAAATAAATTATTTTCTTTCCTTCTAACTGTTGCTTTAAGTTTGTCGTTTTCTTTGTTTTCTTGACTTGGATCTTGTCCGCTTTTATATTTTTTTTTGGGAATTTTTCTTTTTTATATTCTATGGCATTTATTAGTATATTGATATCACATGTTATTACTTTATTGCTGTTGTTTTAATCCATTTCTTTGGCTTTATTATTGTTTAGCTAATTAAACCTCGCCTTAGTTTGCCATATTTATTCCTAATAAAGACGCGACATAAGTGTTTTCTAGCACGCCATTGTTCTTAACAAGAATTTTCTCTGCCTCTCAAACGGCACTGCCAAGTAGTTACCTCAGAATTTTAAAATAATGCTTTATTTAGCGAAACTTTAAACTTCTTTCTGGGACATTTGAACACGAGTCAAACTAGAGAAAACGTTTATTGGTCCGCCAGGTAAAGTGCTGTTGATAGATACAAGCGAAAATATTTATTGGCGGAAAGTTATTCTAAAGTTAGCAAGTTGGCTATTATCTCTTAAGCTCTTCAGCATCACATTATTTATTATGCCCATCATTTTGTAGTCTTTGATTGCAAAAATCTTTCTCTTATTTAAAAAAAAATCATAATTTCAATCCCAATAGAGCCTTGTGTTCAAGGACAAATAATTATTTTTGAGTCACTTTAGCTCTATGAATTATTTAAAGAGTGAATTAAACTAATAAATAGCGAAATATGGCTTAGTTGGTGGAGGCGTCCGTATTAGTTTCAAAACCTGATATAAGAGATAAGGCACTTCTAGGCAAACCGGTTAAAAAACAACTGGTTGGTTAAAGACGCCCTATTTAGAGAGCAAAACAATACAAGTAACATGGTACGTTTGGCCAAGTCGATTGAAAAAGGACGGGCTGCTTCAAGGCGCCCTATTTAGAGAGCAAAACAATATAAGTAACATGGTACTTTTGGCCAAACCGATTGAAAAAGGGCAGGTTGGTTAAAAGCGCCCTATTTAGAGAGCAACACAATATAAGTAACGTAGTGCTTTTGGCCAACCCGGTTGAAAAAGGACAGGCTGGTTAAAGACGCCCTATTTAGAGAGCAAAACAATATAAGTAACGTGGAACTTTTGGCCAAATCGATTGAAAAAGGACGGGCTGTTTAAAGGCGCCCTATTTAGAGAGCAAAACAATATAAGTAACATGGTACTTTTGGCCAAACCGATTGAAAAAGGGCAGATTGGTTAAAAGCGCCCTATTTAGAGAGCAATACAATATAAGTAACGTGGTACTTTTGGCCAAATCGATTGAAAAAGGACAGGCTGGTTAAAAATGCCCTATTTAGAGAGCAATACAATATAAGTAACATGGTACTTTTGGCCAAACCGATTGAAAAAGGGCAGGTTGGTTAAAAGCAATACAATATAAGTAACGTGGTACTTTTGGCCAAATCGATTGAAAAAGGACAGGCTGGTTAAAGGCGCCCTATTTAGAGAGCAACACAATATAATTAACATGGTACTTTTGGCTAAACCGGTTAAAAAGGACAGGCTGGTTAAAGGCGCCCTATTTAGAGAGCAAAACAATATAAGTAACGTGGTACTTTTGGCCAAATCGATTGAAAAAGGACAGGCTGGTTAAAGGCGCCCTATTTAGAGAGCAATACAATATAAGTAACGTGGTGCTTTTGGTCAAACCGGTTGAAAAAGGACAGGCTGGTTAAAGACGCCCTATTTAGAGAGCAAAACAATATAAGTAACGTGGTACTTTTGGCCAAATCGATTGAAAAAGGACAGGCTGCTTAAAGGCGCCCTATTTAGAGAGCAAAACAATATAAGTAACGTGGTACTTTTGGCCAAATCGATTGAAAAAGGACAGGCTGGTTAAAGGCGCCCTATTTAGAGAGCAATACAATATAAGTAACGTGGTACTTTTGGCCAAACCGGTTGAAAAAAGACAAGCTGCTTGAAGGCGCCCTATTTAAAGAGCAAAACAATATAAGTAACATGGTACTTTTGGCCAAACCGATTGAAAAAGGACAGGCTGGTTAAAGGCGCCCTATTTAGAGAGCAAACTGGTTGAAAAAGGGCTGGTTGGTTAAAGTTGCGATGGATATATAGAAAATTATTATATTGATGACTGTACTGCTAAAGGCCGCCTAATTTTTAAACAAAACATTAAGTAGTCCGTCTTTCGCCGCACTATCTTACAAATATGGTGTGAATGGTTGCAAAAATTTATTAAAGCTCAGTATTAAAAACAAGAAAATGCCTTGAGTACAAATCTAGCCAGGGTCAGAAAGCGAGAGAGAGAGGGAGAAAGAGAGAGAGCAACACTGGAAAATAGAAGAAAAACTTAGCAGTAATTGATTATGAGTGATTTCTCGTATTCCAATTTCTTAAATTGGTGGATTAAGTAAATGATTTTCACACCTTACAAAACTTTAGGCATAACACTGCTGAAGGATATAAGGATCAATAAAATACTGTCCTAGATTTCGGTAGGATCAAATTTTTTCTTCAATTCATTAAAAATTAGCACACAAATTCGTAAATAATATTTCTTTTTTATTAATTAAAATTTCGAAATTAAAATATTCGTAAGCTTATCCCGACTTTAAAATGTTTCGTTTAGCTGAAGCCAAAAAACACATCGATTCTCGCAAGGTTTTTATAGTTTGATTTTTATATATTGTGTGCTTTATTTTAACGAATTTAATTCAAAGAAAACTTCAACACTTGTACTGGATTTGTAAAATGCTTACAACGGACATCTTAAGACGAACAAACGTTGAGAAAAAAATATATATAATTCAAACCGTCTATTAAAATTTATTACAATTTTAAAGTTTGAGATGCATTTACAGCCAATCAACGAATTGATTCCTTTACTTCCCAACAAAGCACTTATAATTAAAAATTATACTTTTGTTGCCAAATTCTGTAATTTGTTTATTAGTGCTTTTAATCACAATATTAAAAGCAAATTATTTTTTTACACTCTATAAAACAACAATGTATTTTATATAAGAAATCGTTTCTTTATGTTAATATTTTCAGACAAAATAATGCCAAAAAAAAAAACAAAATAATGGCTGCAATGGAATTAGGGTCGGGTGCGCGCAAGCAAATTAAATTATTTAAAAATTTCTAAAATTTATTTAAGTGTTTAGATAATTATTAAAATTAGCCTTTGAATACTTAGCAGCAGTTTTCGTTCATTAGTTTAATTTTTGTTTTCTCTTTAACTTTTATTAATTAAAAAAAATTAATTTCATTCGTCAGGCCGCATTATTTCTATACGAAAATGTCGTTTTTGACTTTTATATTAATTGGTTTTAAACTAAATTCATTCGAATACAATTTATTTAATCCTTGATTAAAAAAATAACATATAATTAAAAAATTTTTGTCTAAACTATCATGTTGTTGATTTTGCCACAACTGAAAAACAAACTGCTTGTTGAAAAGCCCGATATAATATAGTTTCTTGTTGTGCAGGTTTTGAAAATTAATAAATAAATAAAACATAAATATTTTAAAATAATAAATAGTTAATGAGAATATCAAAAAATATTTATGTTTAAGGGAATCAAGCACAATTATAGTAGATTATTTCATTCCATTTAAATCCATAAACATAGTTTTAAATCAGTTACTTTCTTCGGCACAACAAGTTCATTGAACTTTCAAATAAAATCTTTACGAATCTTAGCTTGACATAATTTTTGAAAGCTTTTCACAGCAAAATAAATTCGCTATGAATGTTAATTTAAGCATAAAAACTTGCAAAAAACACATAAAAAAACAACAATATAAAAATTAAAACGAATTTTCAGCTTATCAACTTCTATTGTTGTTTAGAAAAACATCATCAGCATGTACGCGCCACAAAAAGACGGGCGGCCTATCAAGACTTTAAAATCTTCTTTTGCAATTCTTTTTTGCACAAACACTAGTTCTATTGCTTTTGGGTTGGTTAGAGCCGTTAAAGTGTAAACGACCGCTTTTGCACAACAAACAACGCTCTTTTTAAATGATTTTTCGTTGCTGTTGTTGTTGTTGTTGCTGCTGCTGATTTGTTTTTACTTGACCCAATTTTATGCTGTCAAAACTTGTAATTTTTGTTTTGCAAACTCTTCTTTTCTATTTTATGTTGGCTGTGCTAAACCATTAACATTAACAGTTCGAATAATCAAAACTATAAAAAAAAGCCAAGAAACCCCTAGTGTGTTGATTAATTGAGTTTTGTCCACTTTTTGCTTTTCATTTTATTTTGATTTTTTAACGCACCAAACTGTACGCAGCGGTCTCTTTTACAGTTTTCTACTTCATGAACTTTTAATTTGAAAAGAAATAAAAATTAACTTCAGCCATTAGATTTGCAACTTTTATAAGTCAATGCTCAATTTCTTTACTTGATCATTTGCATTTAAGCTAAGCTTAAGGAATCGAATACAGTATTCCCTGCTTTTGTTCGAATCTTTATGATTTTTAGTTAAAAACAAAAAACTGTTTTTTAATCAAATTCGTTTATTTGGTTACTCTGCTTACACTAGATACTAGTGAAAGCAATTTCGCCATTTTTATTTTGGTAAATAATTTTGAAATCGCTTTCCTTAAAAATAAAAAATAATAGACCTACTCGGTACTTTTCTCTACTCTGTCTTAATATAACTTATCACTTAGGTATAGTTTCCAAGTTAAGCAAAGTTGAAAATTTGTGTTGTTTAGGAAATGTTTAGCCATCCGATTGTTGTTGTTTATTAACAAACAACTACAAAAATTTTAGGAAGATCGAAAGTCACAAGCGCCAAAATTACAAAATTAAATTAAGGGAAGATTCGAAACCATAAATAAGCTTCTGAGTTTTGTATAAAGATTAAAGGAGCCATCTTCAATAACAGATATCTTATTTGTCACTTACTATGATTTTGAGCTTTAAGGCTGAAATCGATTCGATTAGCTCCGTATAAATTCTGTCTACACAAAAAATAATCCAGTTATGTTAAGTGACACCATTGGTAATTAAGTTGCCAAAATTTCAAAATTAAATTAAAGCTGCTAAGTTTTACATTAAGTTTAAAAGACCCCTTTTCAAATTTAAATGTGTTTTTTATCACTTACTATGATAAAAAGGCACATTCGCCAATGTTTCCTTAATAGCTAAGTTATTGGTTTTGTTGATAGTATCACTAAGTTTTGTTTTTATATGGGCAATATTACGCACACATTCATTGCTGGCTGTTTGTTCGTTCTGATCGGCGAGCGCTTTCGATGTAATGACATCATTATAAAGCCTAATTCTAGATTGTAGTAGTGAATCAGTGTTCCGGTTTAGGTAGTTCTTTCATTACGATCGCACCATGTAGGTATATTGCCCGCCACCTGGCATTTTCTGAGGGGCTAATATAATACTTCTATCTTATATTGTTATCCAGGTGTGTCCGTCTGAATATGTTTTTCGTTTGAGTGTATGAGTAGTTTTAATAGTGTTAATATTGTTTCTGAGGTCGTTTATAATGTCACTGTTAAAAGTTTTTATATTTTAGATTTCCATGTTTTCAAGTATGCCTAGTCTTTTTCCATTTTTGCTAGGATGTAGAAATGTCATACACTCATTTATTTCCCTTGGCGCATATCCGTGAGTGTCAATGTGTAATGCAATGTTGAAGTCTTTTCTTTTTCGCTTGTTTGACCGTTTGTGTTGTAAAAAAATTTTTATCTATAGAAAAATGATGACTGATAAAAATATTCTATACAATAATGATGACTGATAAAAATTTTTCTATAGAAATATGATGAGTGATAAAAATTTTTCTATAGGAAAATGACGACTGATAAAAATTATTCTATAGAAAAATGTTAACTGATAAAATTTTTTCTATAGAAAAATGTTGACTGATAAAAATTTTTCTATAGAAAAATGTTGATTAATAAAATTTTTTCTATGGAAAAATGTTGACTGATAAAAATTTTTCTATAGAAAAATGGTGACTGATAAAAATTTTTCTATAGAAAAATGGTGACTGATAAAAATTTTTCTATAGAGTAATGGTGACTGATAAAAATTTTTCTATAGAAAAATGGTGACTAATAAAAATTTTCTATAGAAAAATGGTGACTGATAAAAATTTTTCTATAGAAAAATGGTGACTGATAAAAATTTTTCTATAGAGTAATGGTGACTGATAAAAATTTTTCTATAGAAAAATGGTGACTAATAAAAATTTTCTATAGAAAAATGGTGACTGATAAAATTTTACTACAGAAAAATGATGACTTATGAAATTTTTCTATACAAAAATGATGACTGATGAAATTTTTTTATAGAAATGTGATGACTGATGAAAAATGATGTAAGGTGAAAGTTTTCTATTGAAAAATGATGTGATATGAAAAGTTTCTATAAAAAAATGATGTGAGATGAAATTTTTCTACGAAAAAATAATGACCAGTGAAATTTTTCTACAGAAAAATAATGACCAGTGAATTTTTTCTATAGAAAAATAATGACCAGTGAAATTTTTCTACAGAAAAATAATGACCAGTGAATTTTTTCTACAGAAAAATAATACCCAGTGAAATTTTTCTATAGAAAAATAATGACCAATGAAATTTTTCTGTAGAAAAATTATGACCAGTGAAATTTGTCTATAGAGAAATAATGACCAGTGAAATTTTTCTATAGAAAAATGGTGACCAATAAAATGTTTCTATAGAAAACTGAAGTTTGATGAAATTTTCCTATAGAAAAATTATGAATTATGAAATTTTTCTATACAAAAATGATGACTGATGAAATTTTTCTATAGAAAAATGATGACATAACATTTTTCCATAGAAAAATAATGACTGATGAAATTTTTTGTAGAAAAATAATAACTGATGACATTTTTTTTATAGAAAACTGATGTGTCATAAAATTTTTCTATTAAAAAAGTTGTTGGATGAAAATTTTCTGTAGAAAAATTTATATAAGATAAAATTATTTTATAGAAAAATTATGTTTAATTTCATCATTTCTGTAGAAAAATTATAACCGATGCAATTTTTCTATGGAGAAATAGAAACTAATGAAATTTTTGTAAAGAACAATTATGATCTGAAATATTTCAAAAGAAATACCAAAGAGTGATACTTATTAGTTGCATCTTGCAACAACTAATTGATGCAATTCTTATGAATAAAAAAGCCATCAAATCGACTTTTCTTGTTGCAATAATATTTCTTAAAGTCGCAATGAAAATATTGGCTACATGCACAAAATGTTATAAAAGGATATATTGGAGAACTCTATACGTCGTATTAAAGTGTTAAATACACCGGATTGTTATCGGATATAAAAAATTTTGCTATTTAAATTTGTTGTGTTGACTCTATCTATGGACAGAAAATGAAAGTTGTTTCCTAGATTCTTATCCCCCATGCTGTTCATGTTTTCTTTTTGTTGTTGAAAAGCCAGAAATTCTTATTAAAACAACAATAAAGTTGAGAGTCAGAAATCGATCACAAAAAACGAAGTATAACTATAAAAATCTCGATTCCTACAAAAATCAAAAAATTATAACAAAATTCGTAATTTTTTTTATTAATTACAAATGGAAAAAAAATAGAAATTCTAATTTATCCTAAAGCAGAAAATCGTAATTAACAAAAATCCTAAATTGGTAAAATGCTAAGAATTTAAAAGGAATATTTTGTTACACTGAAAAATCGAATTTCTCCTAATTCTTAAAAACTCTCTTTAAAAATTCTTTAATAATACAATTAGGAATGTTCATATGATTGCCTGCCTATATTCCAAGTTATTAAAAAAACGAAATTTCAGAATAAATTATACTAAAACAAAAACATCTTTAATATACAAAAGGCATCATGAAAAAACGAAATTTGCCTTAAAATCAAAAAGTCAGCAAGTTCATTCACTTTCCACAGTTTGGCAAACATATTGAAATTTATCAAAATTAATTTTATGATTTTTTTTTTATTTCTGATTTCTTAAAATCTATAATAAACGAATGTTCTATCGCTCGTAAAATATTTAACGTCTATATTTAGCATAAATTAAATTTTGCGTGATTCCAATGTATAAATTATTTATAATATTTTTCTTTCTTTTGTTTCCTTTTAATTTTGTTGTGTTTAGCAGAAAATATATTTTCGTAACTAAATGAAACGTATCTTCTTATAAAAAACGTCAGGAAAGAAAATTTCTTTTCACATTAACAATCGTAATAACAGCAAGTAAAATGTAAAATTATTTCAATAAACATGTCATATCGTTATTAATATCAGCTCGAAACTAAAAAAGTTAAGAAATTAAAAAAAAAAAAATTTAAAGGAAATAATAAGTTATCAATAATTTATTTAACGATAATAATAGCTTCCTCATATGCCTAAGTTAGTGTAGTTAGTTGCCATAACTATTTTAATCAAATTATTTTAACCAATTTACCCAAGTAAATTTTAAATTAAATTACAATTATCCACTTCCTTCTTATTTCCGTTACATGTATGTGTAAATAATAAATACACTGTCATAAGTTGGTAACACTTTTTTACCTGACGGTCCTTTTGTCAGCTGTCAAGTGTTTAGTTTGGTTTGAACAGACTAACGCCTTAAAAACGCTCCCAATTGCTCAACTTGAGACAAAAACTTGATTGCCATTAAGCTCGACTTTCATAAGCAAATTTGTTTAACGATAAAACTTACTTTTGTTTAAATGGATATTTCAGTAAACAAAACTGCCTCTTTTCGGGTAACAGTAATCCTTAAATGTATGTTGGGACATCGTGTTTGCTATGGGCTGGTGAAATCATTGGTCCGAACCTCCTTACAGTCAATGGTGACCGCTATAAAGCCAAGATAACTAACTTTTTCGTTCGGCTTATAAGTTTAAACGTAAGCACAAGTACAAAGAATTAAAAATAAAACTAAAATACAAGGTGGTTTTATAGAATCCTAAGTTGGCAACACTTTTTTAACTGGCGGCCATTTTGTCAGCTGGCAAGGGATTTATCTTTAGCTTGGGTTAGCATTTTAACATGAATACACTCCAGCCTGAACAAAGTTTCCAAATTTTATAAATTGGGCCCAAAACAAGATTACCGCTGATCCTGATATTCATGAACGAATTTCGTTTAGCGATGAAGCTAACTTTTGTTAGAATAAATACATCAATAAACAAACTGCCATATATAAAGTGATAAAAATTCTCAAGTGTACGTGGAGACAGCGTTACAACTAGTCTACTACATGAGCTGGTGAAATCATTAATCCGTACCTCCTTAAAAACCATGCTGGTCAGTATGTTATAGTCAACAGCAGCGACTATAGAGCTTTAATTACTGACTTTTTTGTATAAAATTAAGCAATAATGATGTGCAGGAGCTGTGGTTTCAACCAGACGGACAACATGCCACAACAGCTCGTGTCATTATTTTTTTAAAGGGTAATCGTATAGGTTCACGTTTCGGAGCCGTAAATTAGTTTCGAAGATCGTGCGATTTAAAACTGTTAGAGTATTCACTGTAGCGATATGGAATTCGCTCGTATATGTAAATAAGCCCGGAATGATGGACCACTTGGAAGAAAACATTCACCAATTTTTTGCTGATATACGACCACAAATGTAGGAAAAAGTTATCGCAAATTGAACCTCTAGATTAAAATGCCTTCGAAGAAGATCATATATAAAATAAAGGAAAATTTCGTTTATAAATCTAACTCGCACTTGACTAATTTATACATCTTTGTTTATATTAAATAAATTATTCGAATTTTGAAAACCAGTTTGTGACGAGTTAGTGTTACGTAAGTGGGAAATTTGTCACATGAAAATATTATAATTGCCTTGTTTTCAATCAGGGTAAACTAAAGTTAATTATCAGTCCATAATAAAATTTACTCCGTCTCGCTAAGCACTTGTTAACAAGATGACAGTAATAATTTTTGTGTGAGAAAATTTTCACTTCAGCTGCTAAAACGTATGTCATGACAAATAAATATAAGAATTTTTTTATTTAAAAAATTTTGACAAACTATACTAACACAGCTGACAATAAAATGCAACTAGAAGATGGCAAATGGCCGAAACCGGTTTAGCACAAACCAAATTTGACGCGGGTTGACGTAAAATCATACACAAATGAATAAAACCCCGTCGGAGAATATACGCACATATTTAAATTTTATAGCCATATGGAGTATAATTATAACTATTTTGAATCCTGACAAGTGGTTTAAATGTAAAATTGCTTTTCTAAATTTAATATTAAAGAAATATCATCCACAAAATAGCGTTTGATTTTATTCTTTCAAATAGTCACAATAATTTAAGGAAATCTATCTGTTTTCCAAAATTTAGGTCACTTTAACCACTTATTATATTTAATTAAAAACCTAAGTAAACTTTAAAAAATTGATAAATTAAAAGGAACACCTCAGTCTTAACTAAAGATTTAAACTCTTAAGTAAAAATAAATTTTCTGGAGATTTTCTCAACTGTAGGTGTAGTAAAAATTAAATAGATATTAGGAATGAGCATTTCCATTCCTTTGATCTTATCTTTACACAAGATAAATTTATAAAGTCATAATCATCTAAAGAGCATAGCAGCAAAACAAAAATAAAGAAACCATCAAAACAAGTTGTTCTGCAAGCATATCCTCCCTGCATTCAACACCCACAATTATTTGACAAAAAAATAAAATGAAATTAAGCAGCAGCAGTAGCATCTGGATGCATCATATTTCCTTTTTGTCTATGTATGCCTCTGGAAGTTTGTGTTACAGCATCTATAGGAAAAATCTCCTTCATATGTCCTTCAGGAGATTGTCTCCTTTCATTTTTCTTTATATATTTATATACATTTTTTTTACTTATTTTATTTGTTTCGCATTTTGTCTTTTTGTTTTTGTCTCCTTTTTACAGTTTCAAAGTCATTCAGCATTATTCCTTTTCAGTATAAAAGTAGCAGTAACTGCATTTGCAGCATTCATGTCTGTGGCATCGCTCAACTGTGTCTTGTCTTCAATTTTATATGAAACAAAAAAAAATAAATAAACAAGTTTCAGCTTGAAAAAATTCATGGTTAAAATCATTAACCAAATTTTATGCGTTTCTGCTTCGAAATATGTCCTGTGGCACAAAAGAGCCTTTTTGTGAGACAAAAACCAACTAAAAAAAATGTAAACCTAAAAAAATTTCGCTAATTTCATCTCCTAAAGAATTTTTTTTTAATTAAAAAAGCGCGCTATGAAAATAAAATATTTCCACCAAAGATGAAAAATTTGAGACAGTAAGAAACATGTATTTTTTTACAAAAAATGGCATTGTAAGGAAATAAAATTCTAATAATTTTGTTCCTGGCTTTAAACTCCACAAAAATGAATATTTTTTTGTATAAATTTTGATTTTTTAGAAAATTGTCAAAATATTCATTTCAAATTTTTTAATATTTTTTATTTTGTTTTCGATTTCGATTTAAGGAAAAATTTGCAATTTTGTATGGAATTAAGAGCTCTGTTGTGAAGAGAACTTTGAACTAAACGAAGATTTGAACTACAAAACTAAACCAGTTCATTTTACAACTTTAAACTGATAAAAGATATAACAAAAATGAATTACATGCAACAAGCTTGATAAAATACGAATAAATGGAAGACATCTGTTCAAACAGAACCAGACTTTTGCTCAGAAAAAGAAACGGTGATGTAAATAAAAATTAGTGATGAGATCTCTATTAATTAAAGCAAAACATCAGATGGTTAAGAAAAAAAGGCCTTCTATTGTAGTTCAGTAGATAACATTAATCAATATGATTTATAGACGCCAGCTTAAATATCGGGGTTTTCAAGAGGACATGATGGTTTTGACATTTGGTTTTCAATGAATTCAAAATCGCACGAAAAACGCATTAAAATAATTAAAATTCCCTATGAAAATGGTGGTTTTGTTTAAGTTACATTTCGTAAAATTCGAGATATTTTCGGACCACAACATAATCGTCCTTCTGAGACCGCTACTAAGAATTTGATCGTTAAATTTGAGTCGACAGTTGTTCGTTCGGGTCGTTCAACTGAAAACTTCGCAGGCGTGAGTCACAGTGTTGAAGCAGACCCTCAGCAATTGGGGTTAACCAACATCCCAACATGGCGAATTTTGCATCAGGATTTGAGTTGGAAGACTTACAAGGTTCAACTGGTGCAGGAATTGAACTTGACCGTCTATTCACATCGCCGTAGATTCGCTCAAATCTTTCAGGTTTTTTCAGACGAACCCCATTTTCACTTGCCAGGGTATGTCAGCAATCAAAATTGCCGCATTTAGCTTCTGAAAATCTTAGAGCGATTGTTAAGAAGCCCTCGCATACCCAAAGTGTCACTGTATGGTGCGCGATTGGGTCGTTTTTTTTTCGAAGATGACACTGAAAATGCGGTAACTGTCAATGGAGCACGCTATCGCGACATGCTAACAATTATATTTTGACCTAATATTGACGACGTGAATATCACTGATATGTGGTTTCAACAGGACGGTGCCACATGTCACACAGCCAATGAAACGATAAATTTATTGCAAACCAAATTTCCCGCTCGCATAATTTCACAACAATCAGCAGTTAAGTGGCCAGCCAGATCATGTGATTTAACATCACTGGATTATTTTTTGTGAGACTATGTTAAGGACAGAGTCTATGCGGAGTCAATCGAATCGATTTCAGCCTTAAAACTAAACATCCGTGACGTGATTAACGAAATAGGACCGCCACTTTGTCAAAAAGTTATTAAAAACATTGATGAAAGCATCGTCAGCCTGGTCGTGGTGAACATTTGCCAGATATAATGCTTCATTCATAAATGCCGAACTTTTCTCTTCGTAATACAATAAAAATAAAATTTTTTGTTTTATTTTGTTTTAGAAAACAAACTTTTTGTTGAGAAACCCTTTCGTTGGAGTAATTAAAATAAAGGAATTTCAGAAAAAGAAAAGCATTTCTTTTCTTCGCGGCGCATATCATCAGTATCACAGATGAAACGGTTAGTAAATTAAGGTAATCGTAGCAGAGTACTTAACGAAGCACTTACTATTGAGAAAAATAACAATATAGCAGTGTTGTTAAAAAAACCAAAAAACGCTAATAGAACCCTACTAAGGCTATAGTAACAGAGCGTTTTAGCGTGGATAACTAGTACTGTCTCGCCCAGGTGCACGGAAATCCACCGTCATTACATGTGTCTTCGGGGGTAAAAGGGAGCCCAGTTTCCTTCAAGGCTAGCAGCAGCCAACTGGACAATCCACTATATTTCCACGGGAATCAGTAAAGCCCCAGAGTTCAGCTATTTGTCTTTTTAGCCTTTTAGCTCTTCTCTACCTGATTATTTAGGTCGGCCCTACGAGAGTATCCTGGTGGTTGTGGTTTCGAGGCTTTCGTTTGAGTTTGTGGGTGGGGAATTCACAATGAACACAATGAATGGTCCAGGTCCAGTGAACATGAATGCCATCGTGTTCTTAAATTATATTAAGCTTCATGCGTTCAGGAGTTTGATAATTTCCAGAGTTCAGCTATTGCTGTCTGATTATTAAGGTTGGCCCCTTGGGGAGTATCATGGTGGTTATGGTTTCGCAGGCCCTCATGAAATGATTAAGGGGCCAGGATCATCTCACTTTTGACCAAGAACACAGGGTGAATGATTCGAATCCAGTGAGCATGTTGTCACGTATTCTGAGCCAGGAGTTGGTAGTTTCCAACTCTTCAGCAAGGAGTGAGGGCGTTGGCCTGCTCCGAGATCTTGAAGTTGCAACTAGGAGTGACCGGAGAATATACGTAACTGAAAGCCTTCTAGGGCGAGGATGACGCTACATTTCATCCACAGTGGTATGATCCACCAACTGGTTATGGCTTACACGGCTAGGTACATATATAAACCTTATCACGCATAACTACTAAAGTTTGTAATATCTCAAAAGATCATGAGAACAAATTTATTTACAGTAATTTTATCTAATTATTCGGATATAAAATTATTTGTGAAAATGTTGCTAGTTGCACTTTAAACAATTATTGCCTTAAAAGTTTACTCGAATAATTTAAAGATATGAAAAATTTAATATTTCATACTTAATTTTTTTCCATTAAAAATTCTTTAAAATAAATCACTACTTTTTTTCTAATCGAATCAGTGAATAAAAAATTAATAAAGAATGCATAAAATTACTCGAATAGCTTAGAGAATTTGAAAAAAGTAAATTATTTAAACAAATGTTACTTAAATGTTTTGCTTCCACCAATGAATAAAATTTTGATTTAAAAAAAAGCGAATAAAGAATATAAAAATTTATTCGAATAATTTAAAAGAATTTAAAAAATCAAATATTTATTAATAATATTTTTTTTAATTATTCCAACTTTTGCATTTTATAGTTGGACAGGCCACAAATTTTATTTTTATTCGAATACTGGAAAAAGAATATATATATTTATTCGAATAACTTAATATATATAAATGAAATGTTTATTAGTTTAACTTTTTTTTAATAAAAATCTATTCTAAAAAAACTTTTTACATTTTCTGGTCGAACAAGGGATTAAGATTTTAGTTTTATTCGAATACTGGAACGAATATAATATAAAAAATATATATAATAAAAAAGGAATGTGTTTTAGGTAAATATTTTTTAAAACAAAATAACAGCAAATAATTCATTAATAAAAACAACAATAATTAAATGAATGAAATTGTTTTTTAACAATTATATTTATTACTAAAGTGATTGTCCTTTATTAAATGCAACTTTTGGTATCCTAATTAGAACTTTCATATTTAAATATCAACCGCAATTTTTCGAACGTATCTCAATTACGCTCATAACACTTGACCAGAAATGCAAAGTGTCACATTTTAAACGACACTGCAGCAGCAGCAGCAGCTTGACATATTCAAAGTGGCGTTCTTATCGTCTCAAGTACCAGTGACAGCAATCACTTTTAGCTGTAGTTAAAATGTTAACAACAACAACATTATCTACTTATACCGCAGGTATAAAGAACAGGACCTCTTTTGTATTTGTCAACCGAAATAAAAACATACAGCTTTAAGTTAGGCATGCATACCAATGCGTGACTGCCGTTGTTTTGGAGACAAATATTGAGCTTTATACTTTCTTTTATGTTTTAATATAATAGCAATATTAAATAATAAGACAAGACACAAAAAAAAAACAAACTTATTTTTAGTACAAATACTTTGAAATATGACTGTTTAAGGTTTGACTTTATTTTTATGGCAGTTGCATGACAGTCGCACACCACTAACAGCAGAAAGCAAATGTCAGAACCAAGCCTAAGGTAGGTAAGTTGTTGTAGAAATAAAAAAATCGACATTGGTAATAAAATGTGACGCTAGTAAAACATAAAAATCCAAAATAATGCAAACTTTTAAACAAACACACACAGACACACATACACAAATAAACTTAAAGGAAACTCTTGTCTTTCTTCATTTATTATTCATATTTTTTTATTTGTTTTATTTTGTTACAACATTTTTAAATTTATCTAAATTGTGTATTTTCTTGGCACGAAAACTGCAGAAAATATCAAATACAATAAAAGGTAACAAACCGAAAAAATTAAAAAAAAATGTCTACACTTTCTCTGGCCTCTTTCTCTGCCTCTTGCTCCATTCTAACGTTTTTAAAAAAAAAAATTTAAACTGAAAAAAATAATTTTTGCAAAAAGTCATAAAAGTATCGTTTTTATCCTTGTCAGCTTTTTACAGCGTCAACAGGATAATGGCTTATCCTTTAGAGCGTGTTGTTAGTGACGTAGTTGTATGGATGTGGGTGTGGATGTGTATATGAGCATATATTTTTGTATCGGGGTTGGTAAAGTCAAAACAATTTACTTTTTGGAACGAGCTAAACCAGAAAGGGTAATGACCTTCATAATTTTTAATTTCAATTGCTGTGCCATCTAGGTTACAGCTTCGTATTAATGTATGAAAGGTCAGCGTATAAAGAAAGTTACCTAAGGACCTCGCTTTTTTCATGAAAAGTAGTTCTAAAGCCATCCCCTTTTATTAAGTTTCGCGATTGTATTGCAGGAAATTTCGATATCATATTAACATATTAATTTTTAATTTTTCTAAAGAGATTTATTTTCTCGAATCCTGCTAACGACAGTCTGAAAATGCAAACAGAAAATCGGTATTCCAGAAAGGCTGCATCAGTCCATCTAAAGTAGAAAAAATTTTATTTATTAGACTAACTGCTGCAAAAGACTAATGAAATATTATCCATTCAGAGCTTTCACACGAGCAGCAACTGTCGAGAGTCGCTCTCGCATTCATAGTTGGCAACCAAATCTTGATTTAAACAACATGGGTGGCTATAAAAAAATTAGGGGAGCCAAAGTTGTAGTTTATTATAATCTTGCTGCGAACCACGATAAAATAGACTCTTTTCGAAGTTTGAAAAAAATATCGTTTGTTTATCTGTACGATTTGTCAAAAAAATGTAAACAAAGAAACAAATCAAAGCAAAAAGTAAAAGTTAACACAATACAGGGTGTATTGTACATTTACAAATTAAAAATATAAAAAAGGTGTTGTGATGTGCCCCATAATGTCTACGTAATTACAATTTTTAGAATATTCTCAAATAAACCAAAACTATAAAAATAAAGTTTGAGGAAAGCTTTTATTATAACGTGAAGTATATTTATGCCATTTCATTATAAATAATTTCATTTTAAATAATTTAAAAATATTTTTACGTTTATACCTTTTATAAGCGTTTTGTTATGAGCTCTTTATTGCAAAATAAATAACACCAGTTTTTAGAATTTTTATATTATTAACAAGTTTGTTTACTTTAACTACACAAAGTTGACACTACAGAACAATTTACTTAAAATGCACGTCTTTAATTCACCAGTTTTAATTTTCCACTGATTGACTATCCACTCAAACGCTGCCCTTTTATACTTGTCCATTAAAAGCCTAGAAAATTTAAGAAACTTCTACTTCCTTTGTATCACATTTTGTTGTTGTATGTTGTTTATTCGATGTATAGGCGCCTGTATGTCTGTGTGTATTTTCTTTTTTGTTTTTATGCTGATAAGATTTCTGCTTTGGATTTATTTCAAAATATTTGTTGTTGTCTCGTGAAGATAAGTTTTCTTAGAAAACTACGCAGATGGTAAACAGCATACATGTTTGTCTTACGCGTTTAGTGAGTAAATAGAAATTTGTTTTTTTTGTCTTACATGCCAGGCAGTTAGTAAGCATTATATCAAATTGTTGTTGTTTGCGTTTATAAAATTTCTACGCAGTTTGTAACTAGAAATTTTGTTGTTTTATCATAAATTTTCTTAGCAAGCCACACAGTTCGTAAACAACATACCCAGTAGTTCGCTTTATTGCTTAATTATTTTATTTTAAAACTTAAGCAAGACACATCCTTTACAATATTAATAAATAAAATATTATTCTAATTGCAACTTAAAATAGAAAATAATCACGCCTATGATGAACGTCAGTGTCAGCAGTCTCGTTAATTATCGGGTTTTTTCAACAAAAAGTTTGTGTTTCAATTGTGGCAACACCAGCAATATGCTAGTTTTGACATTAAGCTTTCTGAATTCAATTTCGCTCGAAAATCGCAGTAAAATAACTTAAATCCACCATGAAAATGGTGGTTTTATTTTGAAGTTACATTTCGTAAAATTCGTGATATTTTCGGACAATAATATCCACCTTCTGAGACCGTTATTAAGAATTTGAAAGTTAAATTTGAGTCGACAAGCCCGATACAAAATGTGCGAATACTAACGCGTGTTCGACTGAAAACATCGCAGCCCTGAGTCACAGTGTTGAAGCAGAACAAAATTTGTTAATTATTTGGCGTTCTCAGCAATTGAGGTTATCCAAAACAATCATATAACGAATTTCCTATTCAAATTTGACTTTCAGCCTTACAAAATTCAATTGCTGCAGGAATTGAAGACGACCGACTATTCACATCACCCTAGATTCGCTCAATTTATTCAGGAACAACGGGCTGGTTTTTCTCAAAAAATCATTTTTTCAGACGAAGCTTATTTTCATTTGTCAAGGTATGTCAACAACCAAAATTGCCGCATTTGGACTTCTGAAAATCCTAGAGTGATTATTGAGAAACCTTTGCATGCTCAACATGTACCTCTATGGTGCGCTATGTAGTTTGATGGCGTGATTGGGCCGTTTTTTTTTATAGATGAGTGTGGAAATACAGTAACCGTCAATCGATCATACTATCGGGAGATGCTAAAAACGACGTGAATATCACTGACATGTGATTTCAACAGGACCAGGTGCCACATGTTACACAATCAATGAAACGATAAATGTATTGCAAACCAAATTTCCCAATTGCCTAATTGCACGACAATCAGCAGTGAAGTGATCATCTAGATGGTGTAATTTAACACCTCTGGATTATTTTTTGTGGGGTTATGTTAAGGACAGAGTCTATTTGGAGCCAATCGAATCGATTTCAGCCTTAAATCTCGAAATTCGTGATGAGATTAACGAAGTAGGATGGCAATTTTGCGAAAAAGTAATTAAAAACTTTGATGAAAGAATCGACATCTGTCACTGTGGTCGTGGTGGACATTTGCCAGATGTCATTTTTCATTCATAATTGCCAAACTTTGCTATGTGGAATACAATGAAAATTTGAAACATCTTAATTTAAATTTTGCTGTTATATCTATTTTGTTGTACAAAACTAACTTCCTGTTGAAAAACCTTTAAGTATTTAACATCATATTAATACGAAACAAATGTGCAATACTACCAACCCTGATTGTGGCATGGTGTTATTTATTTATTTTTTTTTTTTTTTCATTATAAGTTTAAGACATAAAACTGTGTGATTACGTAGTACAATTTACACATGACATCGTCAATGTTCGTTATCGTCAATTATTTGATTTTTTAAAGACTTTTAAAGAAATCACAATGAGCTACCGAGATTAACGCAAAAAATTTAGGTTTACAACATTTCAAATGCACAAATAAAAAAGAAATAAATTTTAGCAACAAACTGCTGCAGAGATGGAATATAACTATAGCGTTAATGCTCATATGGTTAAGCAGAGGATTTTATCCAAATTTTAAAAAGAAATTCTAGTTTTTCAAATCTCATATTTAATTATTTAAATACAAATAAGAATCTTGTGTTTTTGGAAGAGCTTTCCTAACCTGTTGTTTTTTAATAATAATAAAAATTTTATTAAGATGTCAACAAATATTTTTTGTTATGAATTTAATTTTAAAATCAAAATCGTCATTTGTTAAGTTAGATAATTGAAAACCTTTACAAAACCTGCATTTATTTTCTATTTATGAAAGGCACAGGATTTCTGTTCGAATTCTTCTGCTCAATAAAACGTCGTGGGTCGTATCATCTTTGATTCTTGTCTAGTATATTATAATAAAAACAAATCGGCGCGGTCAGTGCTGCAGTTCATCTTTCGTTCCAATTTAGAAAACCATATATTCAGTTCGCAAACGTTGATTGACTATTAATTGCATTCAGCACAAAAATAATTTTGATTTCGTCTATGTGCTTAACGATAACGAGGATTCAGTGTTAACAACTTCTTATGAATCGGCCTAATGCAACACTTTATATTTAGATCCTTCATAAATCTTCCTTATTAAATTATATTGTTACGGATGTGTCTTGCTTAAATTTAAAAAAAAAATAATTAAGCAATAAAGTGAACTACTGAGTATGTTGCTTACGAACTTGTTAAGAAATCTTATAAATTTCTAGTTAAAAACTGCTTAGAAATTGTATACACGCAAACAACAACAATTTGATATAATGTTTACTAACTGCGTGGCATGCAAGACAAACACAAATTTCTGTTTACTAACTAAACGCGCAAGACAACAACAAATCTGTATGCTGTTTACCATTTGCGTAGTTTTCTAAGAAAACTTATCTACACGAGACAGCAACAAATATTTTGAAATAAATCCAAAGCAGAAACCTTATCAGCATAAAAACAGAAACAAAAATACACACAGACATACAGGCGCCTATACATTGAATAAATAACATACAACAACAAAATGTGATACAAAGGGAGTAGAAGATTCTTAAATTTCCTAGACTTTAAATGGACAAATATAAATAGGGCAGCGTCTAAGTAAATAGCCAGTCAGTGTAAAAAGAGGTTTACCTCGTGAAATAAAGACGTGCATCTTAAGTCAATTGTTATGTAGTGTCAACTTTGTTTGTAGTTAAACTAAATAAATTTGCAATTAATTTAAAAACTCTAAAATCAGGTGTTGTTTATTTTGCAATAAGGAACTAACAACAAAACTTTTATAAAAGGTATAAACGTAACAATATTAACATACTCCACTCTAATTCTTTTCAGTACCAGTCAAGTCGCATCGAAAACTTTCCCATTGTCGAGAAAGCCTCTATACAGTGTATAGTGTAGACTTGAATTCAATTTTTTATTCTATTACTAGCTGACCCATTGAAAACGAATTTGTTAGATCGCAAAGAAGAAACGCAAACAAATAAGCTCGATGCCCACCGCGACTGTTTAAGCGGCGGCAGTAATCGAGTCCATGTTACTCTGTACCTTTCACCATCATCCGCCATTCCACATTGGAGGCAATTGGAGGCTAGCTACGAATTTATGGCGTGTGTGTGTTTTTAAGTAAACAACGCTCAATAGTTACGTACATGCGATACCATATAATATCAAAACACAGCGCAAAAAAAATTAAATGCATTGAATGAATGAATACACAAAAATTCATTCAAATCAACTCAGTCATGTAGTTTCAGTGTAGTTGAATAATGTGGATACCGACTGCAGCGCCATCTGCCGCGCTGGTTTGTGAATGTTAACCATCCAAGGTGGCACCCAAACGCATTAAAAAAAAATTATTCAGTGACATAAACACGTACAGTAAAATTATATACATGAAGAAGATTTGTATGGGAGGTACCACGCGTCTTTATCAAATCCGTCCTATATTTGCAGCAGGACTTAAAATATGTTCACTCAACCGAAATACTAAATTCTGTTTAAATGCCGGTAGCAGGAACAGAAATATTGGATCCTTAATTTGTGGTTTGTATGCAGATATAATAGATTTTTAATTTGTGGTTTGTATGGGAGGTACCACGTCCCTTTGTCCAATTAGACCGAATTGTAAATCTAAACCACCCGGGGCGCCACCCAAACGCATAAAAAAAAATTCATGCTAATCGGTCCAGCCGTTTAGGATGAGTTCAGTCACAACACACGTACAGTAGAATTATTATTATTTGCTTTTCCGTTCTCACTATGAAAGAAGTTATTTTTAATGCAATGAAATGATTCGTTCCAGCCTGATGGTACGTTATTGGCGAAATGTGACACCTGCACCAAACATCTTTGAGTATATTATTTAGCCTGTAGATTTTATTGTGGATTGAAGCAATTTTCTTTATTGCAAAATCCGCTAAGATAAAAATGAGCCTCATCGCCAAACAGAATTCTTGAAAGTTTGGCAGCGTTATTTAAGTCTCAGTCTCTTCTAGATGATTTGCGAGAGTACACTGATTAAAAATATCAAAAAATGAGTGCAGTTTGACTGCTTTAAAACACATTCTTTTGTAGACATCATTAAAAAGCCCAAACTAATTATGAAAGTTCTTTAAAAGAGTAGAATTATTAAGAGAGCAAGTTCGGAGTACCTTACCATGTTTCAATGGGCCGTCAAAGTTTTGAAAATTACGGTTTTTTTGCCTCTTCGGCGGCGTACTTTTGCCGTAACACCTAAACGACCAATACTTATCGCACGATCTATACATCAAATTAATGGTAAAGTTCCTCTGTTTAATTTTATATACGGTCAGTATTACCGTTGCTTTAAGTACCCGTTCTACTGGGAAATTTTCGAAATGAATGATTTTTTGCCTCAGCGATGGCAATATCTATCGTACGATGTATATTGTTACGTTTATACCTTTTATAAACGTTTTGTTGTGAGTTCTTTATTGCAAAATAAATAACCACCAGTTTTTAGAGTTTTTAAATTAATAACAAGTTTATTAATTTGAACTATACAAAGTTGACACTTCGGAACAATTTACTTAAAATGCACGTCTTTACTTGATGAGGTTTAATTTTACACTGATTGATTATCCACTCAGACGCTTCCTCTATTTATACTTGTCCATTTAAAGTCTAGAAGATTTAAGAATCTTCTACTCCCTTTGTATCGCATTTTGTTGTTGTATGTTGTTTATTCGAGGTATAGGCGCCTGTATGTCTGTGTGTGTATAGTTGTTTTTGTTTTTATGCTGATAAAATTGCTACTTGGGATTTATTTCAATACATTTGTTGTTGCTTTTGTAAAAAAAGGGTTTCTTAGAAAACCATGCAGATGGTAAACAACATGTATGTTTGTTGTTGTAAAATTAGTTTTTATCTTGCGCGTTTAGATGATAAACAGCATACATTTATTTTTTAGTAAGCAGCATATCAAATTGTAGTTGTGTGTGTGCACAAACTTCTACGCAGTTTGTAACCAGCAGTTTGCTTTATTGCTTTTTTATTTTAAAACTTAAGCAAGACATATTCGTAACAATATATTAAATTAATGTTAATGTGACTCTCCTTAATTTCATTTCGATTAGTATTATCGTTACTTTAAGTCCAATTGACGTATTTAAGCTTTTATAGTAAAAAAAATTGACTTAGTACATTTTGAAACACACTTTCGAAATTATTCAATCATTTTGTTGTAGTGAAAAAACAATAGGTGCGATTTTAGTAATTAAGACCTCATTTCTCTGCAAATAAACATCAGTCAACCCATATTTGGAATAAAGGAAGTAGTCAAATAATAAGGTTTCTTGTAATTTATACTTGGAATATTATTCATGCTATCATAAGGTTTGATTTACTGTAATTCTAGATCATAGATATACTCGTATCTAAGTAAAGTTTAGTATTTTTTGCAAACAGCTGGTAAAACACCAAAAAGTTTTAAGTTGATCCTCCTGCTGATGTAGATTAATAGAACTGCCAAACAAACAAACAATCATGCATGTAGCTATGAATTTAACAAATTTATTTTATTTTATAAACTAAATAATAAAAGTTATATTTTAAATACGGTCATTTTACACAGAAGCAAACGATTTTTTTCAGCAATAAGCAAAACAGTTGTAACACTATATACAACTTATGTTGTATAGTATAACAACGTATAGCTCCCTACTTAATACTTTCCCTTTTCTGCACATTTAACACTTAGCAACCTACTACAGGTCTCTTTAAAAATAAAAAAAACAAGCTGACTCGACTCTTTTGTTTTTGTCGCCATTTTTAGTTAAGTTTTCTTTTATTTTACTGTTGAATTTTATGTTTTTCTATTTTTTGTATACGAAACCGTTCATTGAACTCTGTATAAAAACGTTCTGTTATAATTTTAGTTGTATCTTTATTTTGTTTACTTCTATATTTTGTGCAAAATATTCACACAAAAAAACGTGCTAAGATACAAAATTGAAAAAAAGCAAATGTTGTTGGATTCCATTTTTTCTTCTGTCCTTGTATATTCCACTCAATGGCTTCTTAAGGTATTATTTTTTTGTTTTATTATTTTACTTCTAATATGATATGTATCTCAAAAGTGGCTTTAAGTATGTTTGCCATAATGAATTAGTTGGAAAAGCATAAAAAGAGAAAGAATATGATAAAAATACAAAGTTGTTAAATAATTTTTGTAGCAAGATTTTTGATTTTGGTTTTTTATTGCAATCGTCGTGGTGAACCCTTTAAGGTTGTACTTCACTTTTCACTTACACTTCTTAACAGAATCTGGACAGAAAATAATTAATTTGGGTTTCAGCATCGAAGATTATTGGCGAAAGTTTCTTTTTCAATTAGATGCACACTGCAGGTAAAAATCCTATATTTTATACTCTTTTAAGTTTACTTAATTAAACAAAACTGTTTTCCTCTTGGAAGTAAAGAAGACTAATTCATCTTTGTATTGTCGCCTTAAAATTTTGTTTAATGACCCAACATCATTTGTGTTGACCCTTTTTGACGTGCAAATATACAAGAAATATTTTCTATTATTTTTTGTTTAAATTTTAGGCATATTACTACATTTCATATCAATATTAATTTAAAAATAATTGCAGAAGCAAAGACAAAACATGCTTGAGATAACAATAACCTAAAAGCAACAAAGGTAATACCCTTGACTTTTATCGTTGTAGTTAAAGCACAAACATTACATCAAAGTCTCTGGCCTAGTTAATTTATCTGTATTTCCCACATAAAATAAAATCTAATTCGACCCCAGATTACAACAAAATTTAGTGATGCAAAATACTCAGTTTCACAAGAACAGAAACATTTTTATGACAATGCAAAAAAAAAAATGCAAAAAAAATATGTTTGATAAAAAATTAATAAAATAAAATAAAAAATATGATTGACACAATTAATAAAGTGTTTATTGTAAATATCGTGTTTTTCAACAAGACGTTTGTTTTTCATTTGTGGCAACACCATCAACAGGATAGTTTTGACATTTAGTTTTTTGACGTTTCCATAGTAGATGCATTGGCAATTGTTACAATGAATTCAATTTCGTACGAAAATCGCCTTAAAATAATTAAAATCCACTACGAAAATGGTGGTTCTGTTAAAGTTACATTTCGTAAAATTTATGATATTTTCGGACAGCATAATCGTCCTTTTGAAGCCGCTATTAAGAATTTGGTGGTTAAATTTGAGTCGATTTAAAATGTGCAAACGTTTGTCCGACCAAGTCGTTCAACTGAAAACATTGCAGTCGTGAGCGATAGTGTTGAAATAGATCCAATTTTGTCAATTCCTCGATGTTCTCAATAATTTGAGTTATCCAAAACCACTATATAGCAAATTTCACGTAAGGATTTAAATTTGAAACCTTACAAGTTTCAACTGCTGCAGGAACTGAAGGCGACTGACTATTCACATCACCGTAGGTTCGCTCAATTCATCCAGTAACAACTGACTGGTTTTTCTGAAAAAATCATTTTCTCAGACAAAGACCATTTTAATTTGTCAGAGTATTTCAACAAATAAAATTACCGCATTTGGGCTTTGAAAATCCTCTAACGATTATTGACCAGTCTTTGCATGCTCAACGTGTCACTACGTGATAAGATTTACATCTGCGCCTGGCTATGGGGCCTTAATCAGATGGTGGTCGAACCACTTTGCATAAATAGGAACGTCATGCTCGTCCTAAGAAGCCGAAGACTAATTCTAGCAACAGGTTTTTCCTAGTTGCAACTTTAATGATTCCAGAGCAGGGCTGCAAATCATCACTCCTTGCCGCAGAGTTGAAGACTATCCAGCTCCTGTCTAGAACACATGTCTAGCATGCTCACTGGACTGGATCATTTACCTAGCGTGTCATTAACAATGAAACTGACCTGTCTGTTATGGGGCCGCTAAACCACAACCACCACGATACTCCCATATAGGGGCCAACCTCAGTAATCAGCCAGATAACAGTTAAATGTCTAAAGAGACAAATAACGGAACTCTGGAGCTTACTGATTCCCGTGGAAATAAAGTTTAGCTCCCAGTTAACCCCTGCTGCCTTCAGGGGACTGGACTACCTTTTTCCCCCAGTTGCAAAGGTCTAGATAGTCGAAGTTCTATAAAGATCATATAAGTGTGCCCCCGGGAGGTGCACAACGTGTCACTGCGCTATGTGGTCTGAAGTCGTTTTGCACTGTTTCTTTTTTTTCAAAGATGAGGCTCGTAATGCGGTAACGCTCAATGAATCACGCTATCGCGAAATACTAACAGCTCAATTTTGGCCCATTATTTACAACGTGAATATCAATGACATGTAATTTCAACAGGACGATGCCAAATGTCACACAGCCAATGAAACGATTAATTTATTGCAAATCAAATTTCCCGATTGCAGAACTTAACGACAATCAGCAGTTAAGTGGCCAGCCAGATAGTGTGATTTAACACCACTAGATTACGCTAATCGATTTCAACCTTAAAACTCAAAATCCGTGATGTGATTTCCGAAATATGACCGTCATTTTGCCAAAAATATCAGTTTTCATTCAGTTTTCATTCATAACTGTCGAACTTTTCCCTTCGTAATACAATAGAAATTAGAAAACAAACTTCTTGTTGAAAAACCCTTTGTAATGTAATGTGATTTTTTATATGCCTGTTTTTTTATTTGAGGTGAGCTTGAAATTATGCTAGTGCCCACAATACAGTGTAAAGAAACTAGATTTTAAAGAAGACTTTATTTCTGAAGGTATTAATTAGATAAAAAATTAAATTCACTAAAAATTAAAAACAAATATACGCTGGCATACAAGTTAATAATGTCGATTTGGACAACATACATCATAACTATCACATATGGTTTTGTCAATAACAGCAAACATTTTTGCAAACGCTAAAAAATTGTCGAATTTTAATATTTTTTGCTGGGGAGTCATAACCTTCTTTCATTTGAAAATTTGTTGAAAGTTATCGAATGCTGGTAGTAACTTATGGTCAACATGCATCAAATCAAAAGACTTGTGATCGATAGTTTGCACGATTCAAAGATGGTGATTTCGACAAGGACCTAAGCAGAGGTCTGGTTAGCCAAAAAACTCTGAAAATGAGGAATTGAAAGCATTACACCACCGAGATTATTGTCAAAGACAAAAAAACTTACGTTATTATTGGGAGTCACACAACAAGCCATTTCCCTAAAGGCATTGGGATTCATTAAAATTAAGAGAAGTTGCGAAGCGTTGAAAAGTTATTTTGCATGTCGGAAATGATGCTTCAACACTACAAAAAAGTCACTTGTGCATCGTATTGTTACTGATGATGAAAAATTAACTCATTACGATAATTGCAAGTGCAAAAAGTGATATGTAAAGGCCGGTCAGCCAGTCAAATCGGCGCATAAGCCGAATATCTATGACGCAAAGCTAACGCTTGTTTATATGTATCTGAAGTGATCAGAAGGGTGTTTTTAATTCTGAGCACGAGGCGATAATCTTCCACAGTGAAAATGCTTGGGCACATGTTGCAAGATTGGTTAAAAACTATTTGTAAAATAGTGGATGGGAAGTTTTGGCTCACCCACCTTATAGGCCAAAACCTGCTACTTCTGACTACCATTTGTTTATATCGTTGCAGAACCCCTTTACTGGAATATACTTAACTTCAGATCAAGTTATCAGAAATTGTCTAATTTCCTTCTTTGCTTTAAAGCCGGAGCAGTTCTTTTCGTGCGGAATTCATATGCTACCAGAAAACTGGGAAAACTTTAAGAATCAACTTTTTCACTTTTGTCATTTTTTTTCGGACCAGCACTCAGGTAATGACCCCTACATATGCAAAGCATTGTGTTAGAACTAGGAAATTAGGTTACGGGAAGGAGGAAAGAGGGAGTAGTGTCTGTGGACATTCAGTTTAAACTTTCCAAGATTGAAAGTGACAGGAAAGACCTCTGGAGGGATCTTATTCCACATACGGACTGTTCTGCTAAAAAACGAATTTTATCTGTTATGCGTAGTGCGATTTACTGGCCAATCAATCACAAATGGATGCGCTCTCAACGAAAATCGTGTTAAACGTATTGTCATACTTCGTTTACATGCGAACAAACTTTACATATTACGTTTCTGAAGAGGATATTAAGGTAGTAAATACTTTATTGATTGTGATTAGACTTTTAGCAAAAAGTACATCACTTTACAGCAAAGGTGCCCCTGTAAGCTAGTAGGTAGTGCACTAGCTTATTAGTGGGTTGTGGGTTCGATTTCCAACTAAAACCTTGGCTACTTTCACTACAAAAAATAAAAATTGATGGTCGGTGGGGCTGCTTAGTGATAAAGGCATAGTCACTGGTCACTGTGCTGCCTTATACGACACTCAATTTCCGATAACATATGCCTTCTAGAAAATGAAAGCTGCCCCGGGAGGCTAATAGGTATTGTACTTAGCCTACCAATCTAGGGGTGGTTGTTTTCACTATAAAAATAAAAGCTTGAAGGCTTCTACTTCTACTTTCACCACCTGTCTTATAGACTTTCTATCCCTTTCTTAAAGAAAATAGCCCGATTGTGACTAAATAGGCTTAAAGTGCTTCTTCCCTTTAAAAGAAAAAAAAAACTGTTGAAAGCTTTTATAATAATTTTCCTTATTAATACAAAACGATAATATTTTTGTTTTCCTACGGCGATTATTCTTATGTCATCAAGATCCAAAGGCAGGTTGGACTAAATATTAATGAAGGATTATGTAGCGCAATGTAATTTAATTTAAAAGAACTACCATTTGCCATTAAATGATTAAATCTGTGCAAGAACTTGTTAATTACGATTAAAGTATTGCTAAAGACAACTATATTTTGTTTATCGCAATTATATATTCAATAGTGGCGACTTGCTCACTGCCTATGAAATGCGAAGATAACAGTTTAAAAAAAAACATGAGTAACTCTAGTCACTATTTTTAAGCATGTTATTTTGATTTTTGTTCACTGCTTTTTTTGGAATATTCGAAATAATTAAAAATTCATTGAAATAACTTTCGGACATCAAAAATCGTAATCTCATTCAATATATCAGTTTAACAACACTAAATAAAGAATTTTTGTTTTTTTTGTTAACTCTCAATAATTATTTATTGTATCTTTCAGAAAATGAACTAACAATAATTATTAAAATCTTAACTTTAAAAAAAAAGTTACACTAGTCCCGACCATGTCAGACCTAATCTTTTGGGTAAAAAAAAATTGTCATAAAAAACAAATATTTCTAAGATGTGTCTTCTGTAGCATTGAGGATTAAAGCTGCGGTATCCCTCTTTTTTAATCGGCTATGTCCACTATAATTCAAGATATTGCGAGCAAGGGGGTTAGGATGGTCTTCAAGCTTCATCAAGTATTTGCCTGCGTATTTGATGATTTCTGTAGTCACCAGAGGTATGTCTAAATCACAATATATGTTTGAATTTCTGATGTACCATGGAGCGAAAGTTATCAACCGTAACATTTTATTTTGCATACGTTGGATTCTATCCACATTTGAAGCTGAGGCAGTGCCCCAAAGTTGGATTCCGTAAGACCATATTGGTTTTAAAATAGTCTTGTAAATTAGAAGGCCAATAAGCTAATGTAGTTGTGTTAGCTTAAGTTTCATTTGTGTTAGCTTTGAGTCAATATGATGTTTCCATGTAAGGCGACGGTCAAGATGTATACCAAGATATCTAACATAAGTATGGTGTGGAACAATGTGATTATTGATTCGAACAGGTGTACAATTATCTCTTCGCAGGGTGAAGGTCACATGAATGCACTTTTGAACGTTCACTTTAATTCTCCATAATTTTAACCACAACTGTAACCGAGTTATATGTTGCTGAAGATTTATGGATGTTTCATGGGAGTTTTCATGCGAACTTAGACACGCTGTATCATCAGCAAACGTAAAAGTGTAGACAGTTTCACTTACAGGCATATCGGAAGTGGTACGCCTGAGGAAATTGGTTTGGATACACTAACGAAGTCTCCTTCAACAATAGAAAATTTCCGTCCAATTATGTAGCTTTTTAATAGGTTGCTAATATTACAAGGCAAGTGAGCGGTCAGTTTCAGAAATAGACCTTCATGCCAAACTTTGTCAAAAGCCTGAGAAACATCAATAAAAATAGCTGAACAATTCTTCTTCTCTTCAAAAGTCCTTCTATCACCTGAACTAATCTATGGGTTTGTTCAATTGTGCTATGTCTACTTCTAAAACCAAATTGATGGTTTGGGATACACCCACTATCTCTTAGCATCGGAAACAATTTATCCATGAGCAACTTTTCGAAAACCTTTGAAATAGTTGGTAATAGACTTATGGGCCTAAATGACTCGGTTTTGGTCAGGTCCTTACCCGGTTTTGGAATCATTCTAACTTTAGAAATCTTCCAATGGCCAGGATAGTATTCAAGCCGTAAAATGGCATTAAAAATGAATTACATGATTTTGACTGCAATACTGGGAAGCTCCTTCAACATTTTGTTACTTATGCCGTCGATACCAGGAACTTTTTTCGGATTTACTTCAGAGATTAACTTTTGTACCTCACGCAACCTAAAATTTAAGGGTAATCCAACTACGCTCGGCAAATTAACATCATCAGTACATATGCGTGGGGTGAATACATCTTTCAAGTAATCGGCAAACAAGTTGCCTTTTTCAGCAAACAATATAAGTTCACAATATAACACAAACAATATAAGTTTTACCAAAACACCTAGTCCTCAGCATGTTACTTGCATCTGGCTGCTACGTAGTCTTAAGTTTCTTATGTGGATTGGGTGAAAGTCAACCTCTTATGACAGCAAAACTATCAAACTGCATTCGAAATATTTTGGGTTGATATACCGTCGAAAGTCATGGTGTTGTCTATACTTTAATCGTTTAAGCTTAGCCCTTTTACTTTGTCTGATAGTAAAGAGAGTCATTAAAAATATATTTTTAAATTCTTGTTGTAGTTTAATAAATTATTGAGATAACCGTTTAATGGTTTCTAATAAAATAGAGTCGTCGCTAGGCAAATTATTTAGACACAAGCATAATAATAATTAAACAGGATAGGTGAAATAAATTTACCTTAAGATACTCCGTCGTCTCGACTTCCTGTTTCTAAACTCCACCAACGAATGCCGGCCTCTGTAAAATAACAGCCACCTTTTCATATTAGTATGCAGTAAAATAGTTGCTATAATAAAGCGGAAATAGGCTTGTGTGACAAAATTGTCCTAAATTCTACAGCGAGACTTATTTTAAAATCTGGAGTATAACCAGAATAGGCATCAACAAATTTTGCAAAATATTTGAGTTCGCGCTCATCGTAGTACTTCAACATCAACACTGAAACTCCGTCGTGCTATTGTGCAGTAAATCGATGAGTTACTATGTAGAACGACTCTGTAATATTTTTAAATATTACATATATACGTCTACAGCTTATTTTTTTTAGTCTAGATCTCTTATTACTAATGGAATACAATTTTATATTTATATTTAAAGAATATAAAAGAAGGAAATTATTTTCCAAATTTCAAGCATTTCAAATCCTTTCACATAAAAACAAATTCTATCGAACTGTCAAACTGTGCTACCTCAAGAATGATTAGTATACTTTAGCATTAACCTGCGAAATTGTGAGAAAATTACTTTACCTGTTATTATTTAGCAGAGTATTAAAAGGACCTTTTATTATTTAAAACTGCATAAAATTGGTGTGAAGTGAGCTGGTCATAAGTCATCATGAAATAACAGGCCACGCAGCAAGTGTTTTAATGTACCGTTGTTCAACCAAATTTATTGCACACATTAAATATTTGCAACAATAATAATATTCTTAACAAACAAAAGTTCAATAAACCTTGTTAAATTTTATCAATATTTTTGCCAGAAGCTCTTGAGAACAATAACAAAGAAATGTAGTTTAACAACAGCAAATACAACAAATATATATGTCTGTACACAAACAATAATTTATCCTACACGCAAAACCTTAAAAAAAAATATTTGGAAATTCAGAAAAACAGGACGAAATAACAACTGTTTTATTTTTGGCTGTTTTTCGCCTTCATCATTCATACTAATTTATATGGTTTAATCGTGTTCATTATTGTAGGTTCTTTACCCTAAAACAGTCTACTTTGCACTCAACTCTGTTAGTAAAACAAAAGAAAAAAAAATACACGCAGCAGTGTAAGACAGTAGATAGACGTTCATTGTCCTTTTCAGTTTTTGTTATTTATTTATTTTTTTTTTTTTTTGTCAATATAATATTTGTTCAAGTTAAAAATGGCCCAATACATGGAGAGATAGAATGTTTAATACTTGAATAAATAAAACTTATGGCCCCCGCCATACTAAGAAAATTATAATAAGTCATCGTCTTCATTATCGTTATCATCACCACTGCTGGCGGGTGGCTAATGAATTGTTAAATGTGCATTTTTATTTGCAATCGTATGTCGAAATTTAAACAACCAGACAGCAACAAAACTAACAATTTACAAAAGGACATTGACACCCGAATAATATGAAATTTAAAATATATATTCGTGTTTACAAAAAAAAAAACACAAATAGGAAAAAGGAAAACATACTGTTACACAAAATATCAAGAAGCCTTAAAACTACAAGGAGCAAAAGTGTATATATAGACGCTTTGATAAGTTTCCTTAATGCACCAACAACATTTTAATAAATGATTTATTTTATTGATTTTATTTTCAGGTGGTCTGAAGTTCGTTATTATGAATGATTTATTTATTTATTTATTTCACCTACAGAATTTAATTCTTACAGATTACTTTACAATTTTAATTATAATATTTGAATAAAAGAAGCTTCAACATATTATAACTAACATTAAAATTTAAGTGTGGATTAAAACTATTACATAAATGTAAGCATCTTGCAATCGGCTCATTAATTACATAATTCGTTCTGAAAAGTCCCTAGGAAGACTATACAACGTAAAATAATTTTTAATATCCGGGCTATCAATATTGTCAGATAGTATATTATAAACAAATAATAATGAGGAGCAAGATCTACGATCCTCTAAGGATTGTAAGCCTAACATTTTCCTTCTAACATCACAAGAAGGTACATCATGTGGCCAAATCAATTTTAAAGCAGTCTTAGTAAATATCTTCTGAATTCGTTGAATACGACTTAATGGGCCCAAGTGACTTAGATTCCTAACAATGGAACAATATTCCAAGATACTTCGAACCAAGGAAATGTATAAAGACTTGAGGGTGTATGCATATTTAAAATCTCTAGAATTTCTTCTGATGAAAACAAGCATACTATAAGCTCTAGAAATAAGATAATCGATATGATTAGAGAACGTTAATTTAGTGCCAAAAATGACGCCTAAGTCCTTAACTTCAGCTACACGTTTAAGCAGGAAACCACCAAGAGTATAATTAAAATGTATTGAACTCGAAATATAAGCGACAATATAAGTGACAACAAAACATTTTGAAACATTAATATGTACCTCATTTTTAAAACACCAGTCAGACAGCTTATTAAGATCAATCTGTATCTTTTCGCAATCACCAATATCGCCAATAGTAGAATACAATTTTAAATCATCAGCAAATAAAAGGCAGCTGGAAAACTTAAAATTCAATGGCAAATCATTAATGAAAATTATAAAAAGTAACGGACCAATATGCGTTCCTTGAGGCAGCAATTATATTAGAAGAGAATGAATTACCAGTTTTAACTTTAAGCTTTCTATTGGTCAAGAAACTATGAAAAAATGCCAAAATATTTTTCGAAAATCCTAATGTATTTACAAAGCTTGAGTAGTAACAGATGATGGCTAACTGTATCAAATGCCTTAGCAAAATCGGTGTATATAACATCGCATTGGCGCTTATGCACCATAGCAGATACAATATCACGGCTTAAAAAAATTAAGTTAGTCGCTGTAGACCTATACGGCATAAAACCATGTTGCCGGTCGGAAATAAAACTCTTAAAATGCTCAAATAGTTTACTCTTTAAAATATTATCAAAAATCTTTGCAAAAGTTCTTTGTTTAATTATGAGCCTATAATTGGTGACTAAGCTACGATCCCCAGATCCCAGATTTAAAAACTGGAACAATGCAACAAAGCTTCCAGCAATCCTAAAATTCATTATGTTCAAGACATGAATTGAAAAGCTTAGTAATAATTATGGCTGCAATATTAGCGGAACACTTTTTAAAAAATATCGAAGGATAATCTCCAACTGAACATTTGGTATCATTCCCTAAGTCATTTATAGCATAATACACATTAGCTATGGTTATATTAAAATCGATTCCACCACTTTCGTTATCTACGAGATGGTAGCTGGAGTTATTACAAGCAGGTTTAACAAATGTGCTTTGAAAATACTTAGAAAAAACTAAAATATCATAGGATTGCATTTTGTCATAACACATACGTTTTTGAGTATTAATATTCTCTCTTTTACTGCTTAACACTAGATTTACCAACAATTTTACTTACCTATTTATACCAAAACCAGTCATTTTGACTGTATTTGAAAAATTATAATGTTTTATAAGTTACATTGAGAGATTTATAAAAAGTATTGAAAAAATGTAAAATTGATAAAAAATATAAGTTTTATTTTATTTTTAATGAAAATTATCAAAGCTTGGTACATGTTTTACAAATAGAAATTTTTTTTCGGTGCATTTTCCACACACATATTTCTTGCAGACGTCACAATTTATTGTGGTTTTGTTGTTATTACAAAGTCCTATTTGGCACCATTTACGAGGTGCGCTGGCTTGATGGGATGTTGTTGGATTGTGAATTTCACTTGCCCTTCCTCTACTTAATAACAGATAGTCAGACGTAAGCCCTTCGGCCAGGCGAAACAAAAAATCTTTCCTAGAAATATTTTTTCCCGTTATATTTTTATAAAAAATCCATGAATTGATTCCGGCTAAATCTAAAATACTGAAAAAGACTTGAAGGGGCCACCTTCTGGATCCTGTTTTCACACTACACTTCCTTGCCATTTGATCCGTCACATCAACACCGAATTTGGTCTTATTATAAAAAGATATGGTTTCAGGAAGTTTCTTCGAATTGGTGTCAATTTTGACGCCTTTGTGCTTAGTACTCAATAGAACAACTTTTTTGTTAGGCTTACTCTTATAGACTGTAAGTGTGCAGTCATTTGTTTCATATAGAAACGTTAAAAAACGTTCCATTCCATCTTTTTTTTCTTTACACATTTTTGAAAGCTCCCGTTTGTTGGAACGTACTGCTCAAACCAATGCAGTATTGTTGCCCAATAACTTAGAAGCCAAAGGAAGGCTGGTAAAAAAATTGTCAGTTGTCACACATTTACCTTTCATGATATAAGGTTCTATTAGTTTTGTTACAACAAATTCACTGAGAGAAGTTGATAAATTTCGGTTTTCATCTTTTCCTAAATAGGGAAAGCCATTTACGACATATTTTGTTTCAACATCAGACGCCAGCCAGAATTTTATCCCAAATTTATCTGGTTTGTTCGGCATGTACTGTGTGAATCTGCATCTAGCCTTTGTTGGAAACAGTTGTTCATCTACTGTTATGAATGCTCCTGGCTTGAAACAGTTTTGACAATTGTCGATAAACTTATCCCAAACTGTAGACACAAGCGCAAATTTATCCGTTTGTAGTCGTTGACTTCTTTCGTTTCTTTTGTCAAAGCGAATAAATCGCAAAATTTCAGTGCAATCATTCCTGCTCATACTTTTGGAAAAAAAATCAGGACCCCAATTTTTATTCCACAAATATGATAACTTGAGACCTTTTGCTTCATATGCACCAAGGCCATATAAAATTCCAATGAAAGCTTTTAATTTTTCCTGTGTAAGTGTCCACTTCTTCCCTAAAACTCTAGAGGCTTCTAATTCAGTGCAGTTTCTTATATGCTCTAGTATAAGATGTTAAAAAAATAGTAAGAAGGCACTGCTTATCTCTTCTTCCATTATATTTCTTTTAGCATGTGCTGTAGGCCCAGATAAATCTTTGAATATACAATGACTTGGTAACCTTCCAACGGCACCTCCTTCTTCTAATTTTTTCCAAATAGTGCCATTTGCCGAAACTTCAATTTGTGTATTTTCCTCTTCAGAGCTCGAAGAAAGCCGTATACATCTTCGCTTTTGCAATTTATTCATTGTCTTCTTCGTCGCTCGATTCATCTCCATTACTTTGATCAAGTTCCTCGTTATCACTGCTTTCAATATGAATTCTTTCATGACAATTATCGCTTGTATCACTTTCTTTCCCAAAAATTCACACTCACTATCATACATGTAGTTATCTCCTTTAACGTCTGAACATTCAGAAAGTAAGTCTTGTATCTCTTGCGATTTCAATTTTTTTTGTTTTTCCATTATTCAACTAGTGGATAATAAATATAGTAATAGCACTAATAAAAAATAAATATTTATTTCAGACACGTAAAAAAGTTCACACTGTAAAGAACATAAGTCAATATTTGAATGATGATGAACGAAAGATGGTGAATACCCGAAAAAGATATGTTATACACATAGATAAATAGAAAAAACATTTGAGTCGTTTCCCCCATAGTAAGGGACTTTCCTAAAATTTGAAGAATATATTGTATTTGCACATTAATCTATAAAAACTCATACCAGTCAAAATGACTGGGTCCGGTATAAGAACCAGAAATAAAAATTATTTTTTTTTCTGTTGGTACAAAATCGAAATAACTTATTAAATTAATTGTATTTGATCGTTTTCATAAAGGTCATATAGTAGTTAAAAAAAAACCTATACAGAGTAAATATTTATGAAATAAAAGGTTATTCCAGTCATTTTGACTGGTGTGGTAAATCTAGTGTTAAAAAATGCCAGAAAGCCGAAGAATTGGACTTAATTTTGTTTTCAATATCAAATATACATATACTGGCTGTAAAGAAAGTTTTTTATGAAATTGTATTCATTATGCGCTAAAGAAAATTTTTTGCGGTCAACGTCATTATTCGAAATTCTGAACATAGAATATGCTTTGTTTCTAATATTTTTCAGATGGCATAATCTGGCATTATTTCGAAGCGGTTTATTATTAATCCTAGGTTCGAACTCTGGCACATTGAGTTTTATGGCCATATCAAAGTGATTAGAAGTAAATTAATAAATTACACACGGGTCATTAATTTCCTCTAATACAGTCCAATCAACTGCTTTAAAGTGTTATTATTTAAACCTTCAATATTGGCTTTATTTAAATTGTATTCCAACACGTGATCAAAAATATTATTATCAAAAGAAAAAAACTCAAATTTAAAGTCCAAGGATTTATGATGAATTGAATTTATGGTAACAGGACAACCGGCCAAATTGCAAGAAACTTTTAAAAAATCATTTGCAAAAATTAAATCAATAATCCTACCTATTTTCATTTTTGAAACTATTATGTTGATTCAAATTATTTAACAGAAAAAAACACAAGTAACATATTCATCAATTTCACTAATAACATTATAAGGAAATAAAACATTATCTTCAAACTTCCAATGAATATTAGGTAAATTAAAGTCACCAAACACTAGGACATATTGGTTTGAATCCAAACCCTCTAACAGATTTTGAATATTTTTTAACGGATATACATAGGTAGGTTTTAAAACTACTATTTGGTGGAATATATGAACTTATAATGAAAATGGTGTAATTTTGAAGACAATCAAGTACAATTTTGATCCCGTATACATCAACCATGGTAGAGTGTGTAAGGAACTAGTACATAATTTTTTGTTTTTTTTTAATAATATATTATTTACTGTATCTTCAATATATTTGAACTATCATTAATTACTCATATCCAAAGTCTAAAAATTTAAATTAATTCCAGCCAGTGCAGGACAAAATAATATGTGAGTGATGGTTTAGTTGTCATTTGCGGATCATCCCTCTTGTGTACGGCCAAAAAAAAGCTGTATCCCTTCGTTTTAGTCGGATGTAACCAGGTTCTTTTAGAATGTTACACGCTAAAGGATTTGAATGAGTTTCAAGCTTCTTTTCATACGTTACTGCATATTTTCTTATTTCTGCTTTGACGGTTGACATGTTTAGATCTTTGTGGATGTTCGAATTCTTTATATACCAGGGAGCAACTGTGATTATTTGCAGAATCTTATTTTAGTGCTCTTGAATTTTTCAATATTGCTTGCTGAAGCAGTGCCCCACAATTGTACACCATAGCACCGGCGCACTGTGGGAACATTTTACGAGAAGGCGGTCAAAAATATATAACTTTTGAACGGATCATAATTTTGATACGCGGTTTCTTTGTCATAGGCTTTCGTTTAAGGTATAATAATTTAAAATCGACAGTTTAGAAAAATAGTTGTGATAGGTTTAAAAATACCTTCTAGCTTTTAGCTAATTTTTGGTACGAAAGTAAAGTGTAAAAACTTGTTCAAAGAGTTTGTTTTATATAAAGTCTTATATTTTAAGACACGTTTAGAACTTATACTTATTAAAAACTTAAATTTAGTCATATAGGGCCAACCTTTGGCCCCCGTGACATTTTTAATACGCAGGGCAAATGTAGTTTATTTGGAACAATTTGAGTTAAAAATTAGCTGATTAAGTAGCAAAAACATAAAAAATATATCCATTGGTTCAAATTTAGTTTAGATAAGGAAGTATTTGAGTCCAAAATAAACATAAATACTACTCGTATATGTAAACTTTTGTTGTAAATTGATTAATATTTTATTAATGTACAAAAAATTTTAAAAGAATAAAATACATACAGATCACTCATTTGTTTGGAAAAATTATTATTAATTAAACAATTTTAGTAAATATCTCTTCTAAATAGCCTTGATTTTCATCTTCTAGAAAGAGTTTAGATTCTACGTCTAGTTCAAAAGCAGTAGTTTTTCATGCTTGCCGGATATTGGATATATAGGGACCTGATGTGCATAATAAAAACACAATATATAGTCTTTCTTTTGTTTTTCTTGCGCCTCTTCAGATTCAATATTCCTATTGCTAGAATATTGTGTTGAATTATATGCTCCCCATGGTACAAAAATTTATGAACTGTGGATGGCATATATCTCCAAGAATATTTTTGTTTTTTTGCCGTACTCTCCAAATTTTTTTGCATTTAACTTTCTGCTGCATGTTAGAACTTGTAAAATAATACTCAATCTCCTTATTAGTTCCAAATCTGCTGCTGTGATATATGCTGCAGTTTCTGGATCTGAAAAAAATCTTCTTGCAGTGTTTCCATCATTTGTGTTTTTTTTTTTTGGTTCCTTTTTTCTTCATTTTCCTTATTTTTTCTCACTGTTTTCGCCTAATGGACCAAAATCCAAATCATAACCCAATTTAAGAATATGCTCCATAAAAAGTATTCTAGTATTAAGAGGGGACAATCCAAATTCGTATGCTGCCTTAAAACTCTCATCTTCTGGAACTGGATGGCTTAATTGACATTATGACTTTTTGCATATAGTGCAGCTTGCTGATGCTTTTGTATCAGTTAAAGCTTGTGCAGATTTTCCATCAATCGTTGTGAGATACATTTTAAAATTTACTTCGATTTCCTGTTCATCAACAGTAAATATTACTGGTTGAAGGTCTTTAATTTCATCTTTTATTTTTCGGACTTCTTCAGTTATGACATTTTTTGTTTCTTTTTTGACAGTAAATTTTAATGGTCTGCAATATTTTGTTGACGAGGGTATTTCATTTTTCCATACAATTTTACAATCAGTGCAAATTAATTTAAAAAGCAAAGTACTTTTGTGAGCTCCTAAATTATATTAATTTACGTTACGTTTAAGTAGGCAAAATATTTTTTTAACCAACTGTGCATGACTTTGAAATTAACTAAAAATTTTTGTTTTCTTTCTAAAAATACGCGTATTCATCTAAACAACGTCTCTCATAAGGGCGTTTTGAAAAATAAATAAAATACTTGGAAAAAAGCAAAACAGAAAAAAAAATTTTAATTCCATTTTGCAAAAAATGTTCGACCTTATGTCAGAAAAATTGTTCTGGTGCTCACGGTCGGATCGTGCCAGATATACAATGGGGTATAGGCGTATATGGAACATTTAGGGCTATGACACAGTGCTAATGCTTTTACATTCTCTAACGAACTTTAGAAGTTATTGTCTATTTAGTAAGAGAATTTAGAAAAAAATTGGACGAACCTCTAAAAAAATAATTTCTAAAATCAAAAATCAATCAAAAACATGACAGTTTTCCTACACTTATAGCTAACAAATTACGCTATTATACAAAGTTTGTTTCGTTTAAAAACCTTATACAACAAAAGAGTTATAGATGTTTAAAAATCAAAAATTTAACAAAAAAATTTCTCATTTTAGCAAAATACTGAAAATGCTCATTTTGAATCACCCTGTTCAGTGTGATATAGTTAAAATAAAGTTTTAATTTTTTGGCTCCCGAGGTACACTAGTATCTACTTTCGAACGAACTTTAAAATTTTATAATAATTGGGGACCATGAAAAAAAGGACTTTTGGCCGCCTTCTTGTAAAATAATCCACTGTGCAGCGATCAAGTTGTAAACCGAGGTATTTGACGTCTGAAAGCTGTTTTATCATTTTCTTATTTATGCGAATAGGGGGGCATGAGTCCATACGCAGTATAAAAGTTATATGAGTACATTTTTGTTCATTCACTTTTATGCTCCGTTTCTTCAACCATTTTTACAAGTTAAATGTTGTGAAGCTATTTGGGCGGTATTGTGGATACTTAAAAAAACTGTGTCAACAGCAAATGTTAATGTGTGCACTCGGGTACCAATCGGTATACCTGACGTGTACAGCAAATATAAAATGGGACCCAAAATACTACCTTGGGGCACTCAGGCTTTAATAGGCTGAGGCGAGCTTAGAAACTCTCCCTCTTTTAGTATAAACATTCGATCAGTTAAATAATTTTTTTAAATCTTATTTAAGTTTTCTGGCAAGTTCAGCTTTAACTTATATATAAGACCTTCATACCATGTCAAATGCTTAGGAAACGTACAAAATTGAATTCATTGTAACAATTGCCAATACATCTACTAGGAAAACGTCAAAAAACTGAACGCCAAAATAATCATCTTGTTGGTGTTGCCACAATTGAAAAGCAAATTTCTTGTTGAAAAACTCGTAAACACAATTCAGTAATTTAAACAACTTAATAATTGCATTACTCAGAAGATAATCAATTGAATTAATTTTCATTAGCAAATGGTACTCGGTGCTTACGAAAGGCGTTTACTTAGAACTGTAAAATAAAAGCAAATATAAAAATAAAAATGAGAGGCAACAAGACAGACGAAAAAATAATGTGAAAAATACAGCAAAACAAGGACTATAACTAAAAGAAAAGCACGTGCGTATACAAGCATCGGTGTGTTTTATGATTTTTGCCTCGAGTTCTTGACAGCAGTCAAATCAAATGCCTTTTACATAAAAGAAAACCGACATAAAATCGGCAAAATTAAAACCACACAACAAAAATCTTACGTATACATACGCATACAACAAAAGGCACTAAGTATGCGAAAAGGGCTTGTTAAATATTGCAGCAAGTGTGTACATACAACCACACACATTTTTGAAGCGTATGGATATCCTTTAGATAACAGAATTTATTTTCAAGGATTATCCATCCCTACGCATGTGCAAGCCGGTTCTGGAGGGCAAAAATACAACAGTAGCTGTGGTTGTTGTCATGGTTTTTGTGTAAGACGTTACTGCACTTAAATACAACATTCAAACAAAATAAAACGTTTTTTGAAGAAGACATTCACAAACACAAAAGGAAAATGCCAACAATTATTTTTATTCTCACAAAGCATCAGCTGTTATCCTTCACATCATCTGTGTTTATATGAAGTATTCGTTTATGAGTATTTGTGTATAAAATTCACATTTAACAGGACACGCATGACATGTTACTACACATTCAATTGCTTTAATAAATGCTTTATTCACACACAGAACATTGAACTTCAAAGCCGCCAGGCAAGGAAAGGTACCAAAATTTAAAAATCGTATATGGAAAAATTTATTAGGGGATTTTAAGTACTTTTTACTTAAGTAAAAAATTAATCATATTATTTTAACTTAAATTTAAATTAAATTTTTTTTTGTTCTCGGACCAGTACTCAGGGGATGACCCCTACTCTTGCAATTCATTGTACCAGCACTAGGAGATTAGGTTATGAGGAGGGAGAAAGAGGGAGTAGTGCTTTTGGACATTAGATTTAAATTTTCCTACAATGAAAGTAACAGCAAAGACCTCTGGAGAAAGTTCTTTCCACATAAGAACCTTTCTGGCAAAAAACGAATTTTTCTTGTAATGTGTAGATGAGCTCTCAATGCTAGAACGGGCAATTAACGGGAATTATAGTAACGATAAAACAGTGAAAAACAACCCACATTGGTCGGTGCGACAATCAATAGAGTTGCATACCCTACTTTTTTTTAAAAAGTATTGTGCTACATTCTTTAGGAAAGGGATAGAAAAGAGATGAAACAGGTGGTGGAAGTAGAAGGATAGTCGGAAATTAACTGCCGTATAAGACAGCACAGCGACCAGTGACTATTCCTTCATCGCCGAGCAGCTCCACCGACAGTCAATTTTTATTTTTGTAGTGAAAAAACCAAGGTCTTCGTTGGGAATCGAACCTACAACCCCCATACTGACAAGCTAGTACACTACCTACTAGCCTACAGGGGCACCTCAATGACCGAAATGAGCCTCTTGGCTCGCTCTTGTACACGCTCGAGCAACTCCAAAATAGAATTTGGGGTACCGGCTCATGTATTAGAGTTATATTCCATTTTTGGACGAATAGAATAGAGTAAATCGAACATCATCACACTGAATTTGCATTCCCAGAACATCAAGAGCTTTCGATTCCTTAATACTTATATCACCCATAATAACACATACAGCATTCAAACACACATCTATGCGTAAGCATGCAATATTGAGTTTTACGGTCATTAAAATCGACTCTATTCACATGACTCTATTCGGAGATTCGAAGCGTATTATTCATGTTCTGCCTTTTGGAAGCCACTTCCAATTGGTTGGGTCTATTATTGAATGAGTACGAATAACAAATGGTGCTGTCCTCTGCGAAGAAGCATATAGGGTTGAAGGTCATTTAGAAAAATAAGAATTAGAGTGGGAGAAAGAACAGAGCCTTGCATTACTCCTGAATTAATCTTGAACTCGTCTGATGAAATCTTTTCTAAAACAACTCGTATAGTGCGATTCTTGAGAAAATCCAATAAAAATTTAGAGAAATTGTCACCGACAACAACACCACAACATGTTTTGACATGCTACAATCTATCCAACGCCTTGAAAACATCTAGAGCCACCACTTTACTCTCCCCGAGGTAATGTATGGAGTTGCACCATTGTTGCAACACAAAAGCCAGTAAGTCACTCATAGAGCGCCTCCTATGGAACTCATAAGGTCGGTCGCTAAGTAAGCTTTTGAATTCCAGGTACCTTTTTTTTTACAAAATGCAGAAAAATTGCAATTGCGCGGTAGTTTTCAGGGTTGTTAACCTCACCCTTTTTGGGAATAGGCGATACATTAGCAACCTTCCAACACTTTTGAGATTCACTGGCTATACACAACGTGCTCCCCCCCTGGGGGCACATTTATGGTCTTTATAGAACGCTCGACTATCTAGACCTGTGCAACTGGGGGAAAAAGGAAGCCCAGTCCCCTGAAGTCAGCAGGGGTACAACTGGAAACTCCACGTTATTTCCACGGGAATCAGTAGGCTCGCAGAGTTCCGTTATTTGTCTCTTTAGACATTTAACTGTTCTCTGGCTTATTATTGAGGTTGGCCCCTATATGGGAGTATCGTGGTGGTTGTGGTTTCGCGGCCCCAAGCATGAATGATTATGGCGGCCAGGATCATCTCGCCAATAATAACACCCACAGGTGAATGATTCAGTCCAGTGAGCATGCTAGACATATGTTCTGGACAGGAGTTGGAAAGTCTCCAGCTCTTCAGCAAGGAGTAGTGGTCTGCAGCCCTGGAATCATCAAAGTTGCAACTAGGAAAGACCTGTTGCTAGAATTAGTCTTCGGCTTCCTAGGGCGTGAATGACGTTTGCTTTTCATTCCTAGTGATTTGACCACCATCTGATTAAGGCTCCATAGCCAGGTACAGATGTAAATCTTATCACGTAATACACAACGTGCTTTATAGTTTTGTAAGAGACTTCCACAATGACAGATTGTGAACAACCAAGTCACAAAAGGGGCAGTACCACGATCATTCACATGGTCGGATCATTCACAATGAACACAATGAATGGTCCAGGTCCAGTGAGTATGAATGCCGTCGTATTTTTAATTATATTTAGCTTCATGCGTTCTGGACAAGGAGTTGGAAAGTCTCCAGCTCTTCAGCAAGGAGTAGTGATTTACAACACTGCTTTGGAACCGCTGAAATTGCAACTAGGAAAGAACTGTTGCTAGAATTAGTCCTCGGCTTCCTAGGGCGTGAATGACGTTGCTTTTCATTCACAGTGGTTTGACCAGCATCTGATTATGGCTTACGGCCAGGTGCAGATGTAAATATTAACACGAAAATACACAACGTGCTTAAAAGAGCTGCCTACAGTCACGCCAGGGCACTGTTTCAAGACCAGTGCTGAATCCTATCCGGCCCAAGAGACTTGTTGACAATGAGATCTGCTAAAACCTTTTTAACCACTCGATCGGGGAAAGAATATTTTCGGCATAGTAAACGATACTCTGTCGAGGTCGGGCGGTGGCTGTAATGTTTTACGTTACTACTGTTATTAAAATATATTTCATTAAACCAACGAAGCGTCGCATAATTTACATAAAAGAGACGTTTAGCTTTATCGAATTCATGAAAAAATAGAACATTCACTTAATCCAGTCTGTGGCGTAAAAATTATTTCAAAATTTATTTGATCTCATATTCAATAGTTGTTGAGCAAGTTTATCGATAAATCTTTTAATAGATTAGCTACTTAATTACTGAAACCTCAGCAGCCATCTATACTAAATATAAGATATATCTCACAAGTTAAGAAATAAAAAACATAATATTCAAAATCAATTAAAGTGTCCATCACAAACACGACACCAAAATTGATTACCTTCGTGGCTTCGTTACAATGTACGTATTGATTGTGAGATCCTGGCTATTCAGCTTAATAATACTCTTGTTTATTTTTTTTTTGGACACGAGTTTGCAATAATAAATTGAGCACCACATAAATACACTTCATCGCATCCAGGCTGTAACCCATACATACAACCAAGTAAGTATACATATTTACATCAATTTATAAAGACCTAAACGATGAGCAGAGACACGGTAGTGAAAAACGATTGAAAGAAATACATACAGAATCAATTAAAAAACGATCATCAAGAATCGGAAGAAACATTTATCATGTTCAAACCTTAAATGACTTAATGTGCATGCATGAACACACACACACACACATCAACACACACAATTTTATTTCAGTTTTTTCTTTCTCAATCAAGAATAAAGGAGAAGCCTGCATGTGAATGGTATTGTGTGCGGTAGTGTAGAGTGGTATCTACTTACTTACGACTTAGTGGACAGCCATCCAATACGGTAGCGACATCAAATGTCGTGTATAACTAAATGATGTATTCTTCCCGCTTTATGGTTATTGCATGAGAATTAAAATGATATTGGAAATTTTGCTAGACTAAAGCAAGTAAATAAATTTTCAATTTTCAAAAAGAGCGTCGGCACATTTCTGAGTGATCAAGGTTTTATACGTTGTAGTTGTAGCTTCTTTGTGAAATAGAATTAACAATAAACATATTTCTGGACATTTTGTCACATAATAAAAATTTAGCTGAATAGTTTTATTGTCAGGATCACCATTTAATGAAGTATTTGAGTATAATTAACTAATAGAGTGGGAAATTATTCTTAAAAAAAAAAATTTTTTTTAAGATGATTTGACGTGTAAATTTTTTAGGCAGTTTATACAGTGCGTTTCATTTATTTAGAGGCATAGAAACTTAAAAATTTTAATTAATTTCTGTTTTAAATAAATAGCAGCTTTAACAAACTAAAATATCAAGCGCATAAGAGAATTGTTTTTTTTTTCAGACCAGCACTCAGGAGATGACGTCTACGCATAAAATGCATTGTGGCCGAAGTAGTAAATTAGATTGTCAGGAGGAGGTAAGAGGGATTAGTGTTTGTGGACATTCGATTTGAGCTTTCCTACATTGAAAGTGACAAATAAGACCTCTTACCATTATGTTAAAACAGTGAAATGCAACCCACATTGCGTCAATGCTCTAGAGAATCAATAGAGTCGGGTACCCAACTGTCAATTCTCTAGAGAATTAATTGAGTTGGATACCCTACTGTCACCAATGAGCCTCTTGGCTCACTCTTTTACACGCTCGAGCAAACTCCAAAATAAATTTTGGGATGCCGGCCCATACATGAGAGATATATTCAATTTTTGGACGGATATAGGTGATATAAATAGTACGAAGAACGAATGGATTGAAGAATCGCGTACACCGTTTTAGAAAATCGAGGCACTTGAGATTTTCTTTAGAACCTAAAAAATCTGCTTATTCCATCGAACATCGTACTAAATTTTCATGCCAAGAACATCAAGACCTTCCTATTCCTTAATACTTATATCACCCAGCAACAGATGCACTGCCATTTCCGAACACAGGTCTATGCCTAAGCTTGCAACATTAAGTCTTATGGGCATTAAAATTGACTCTATTCAAACGACCTTATTCGGAGCGCATTGTTCATGTTTTGCCTTTTGGAACGCACCTCCAACTGCTTCGGTCTATTACTGAATGAATACGAATAGTGCTGTCGTCTGTGAAAGAAAGTTGGACAAAGAAGGTCATTTAGAAATATAAGAAATAGCGTAGGAGAAAGAACCGAAACCTTGCGGTACCCCTCATGTTTTCCATCTAGTATAATTAAGATTAAAAAAAATATATTTTAATGGCTAACAAGTTAATGATTGCATTCCTAGACCTTAAAAGCCGGCCCAAACAATATAAAGTCCAGAAACTATGACCAAGCAGGAAGCAACAGTTGCATCTATTTAATCTAGCACACAAACTATTCTGGATGTCACTCAAAGCGATGCAAATTTATGTGCCACACAAGGTCTCACAATGGTCTAAGACGATAGTGGGCTGAAATATGATGGACAGATGGTAATCTACATGATACAGTGGGGGATTTGTTAAAAGAAATAGAAAGAATTTTTTCTTCCACTAAAACTTTACAGGGCTTTAATTGATAAGAAATACCATGTAAGTATTTGAATGATGTTTTTAGAATAAATATAAGTTTAAATACTCCCTGAGGAAGCCGGGAAATACCGGCGAAACGTAGGAGAAAAAAGATATGAAAATATTTTCAATCTTACTTCACTAATCGACCAGTATAGCCAAGTCAGTGGGACAACACAACAAAGATAAAAAAAATACCATTTAAGTTTTCATGTGACCCTTAAAAAGCTTAAGTAGATTACGCCGTGATGCTTTTAAACACCACGTTTTAAGCCAAATTCTTACTTAGGCTGTGATTTTCAATTTAAATTTTGATGATAGCTTTCGTCAAGCTTTAAAAATTATTTAAAGTTTAAAAGAGGTTCGATATTTAAAATAAAATATAAATATTTCTACCATTGAAATTATTCCGATTCTTTCCACATTTAAATTGACAAAGGCTTAAGGAAAAACTTGTTACAGAATCTTTTCTAATTTTTCGATGAATTAGCAAAACAACAACAAAAAACGAAACCCTAAAAAGGTAACTTTTTGAATTTTCATGACGAAAGTATAGTGTTTATAGTGCCTTAAAAAATTAATGTAACATTTTAATTAATTCTTGGCCAGTGACCTTCCAAAAGAGAGCAAGTTGTTGTTGAATAGAAAAGTTTTTCCTAGACTATATTGGCTCTTACTGCACCTTTACTAAAAGTTTCTATGCATTCGGTTTAGTTGAGATACAAATATCCAAGATTGGTAAACATTACCATGTACATTACTTGGCATAGCTTGGTCTAATGGTATCATTAAGGTTCCTCTACAGAGGAACACTTTGCTGCAACAGGGATATATTGCATTTTTACTGATACTGGCATTTGACATTGATTACCAATACAATTTTATTACTTATTGAAAAAACACAGTAAGCAGTAAATTTTATAAAAATTTTATTTCCATTACCAGTAAAAAGCGTTTCAATTAGGAATGTAATAAATAAATCAAGATACTTTTATCCCCTTGGTCAACATAAGTATAATATTTCCAAAAAATGCAGTATTCCTTAAATTTGTATTTATTGGTGGTAAAATTACAGTATTGAATTAGAATTTAATGGTAATGCAATTTCTAATTCACTTATGGGCATCAATTTACTGGTAATGCATTTATTCAATTTACTGGCAATTCATGTTCAATTTTATTATCATTAAAAATTTACTAAATATTGCAATTTGACATACAATTCAAATCAAATGCAGTATGTCCATGTATGACAAAAGCAATAATTGCTGAAACAATATGTTGAAAAATATTTTTATGTTGCAGTTAAATAAATTTTACAAACTGCATGAAGAAGAGAAATTAAAATAATTTTATTTATAACTTTTTATATTCAGAACTCGGTTTCTTTAAAGTTGTCGTTGTTGTTGTTGTTTTTTGTCATTGAAATGCATGTCTTCTTTCAGTTATTATTGCATTTTTTTGTACGCTTAATGATCTCTTTGCTATAACGAGCCGTTGTCGGCTTATAAAGCTGCATTTGTCGAAGAGAGAACGAGCTGAAGAGATAAAGAATTATAATAAAATTGATATTCGTATGCATGTTAAAACTATTTATTTATTTATATACGGGCATGAATGGATGGATTAAACATTAAATGTTTTTGTTACATGTTGAAAAACATGAATAAAGTAATCATGATGCAAACAACCAAAATAAAGCATTCAACCAACAAGCAACAAAGCAAACAGCCCTCCAGCAAACCAAAACTAAGCAGCCAGTCATTCTGCCAGCCACCCAGCCAACGAGCAACAAAACATTCGACTTACTTAATTTTCAGCGCTTAACAGACAATTAAAATCCAATTAATTCTGACTTTTATTATGGTTAAGCCGCTTAATGTTTAACAATTGCAGTGATGTTTCTTTTTGTGTTTTTCATTGAGGTGGATTTGTTGTTGTAGTTACTGATGCAGCTTTATTTAAATTCATTCCTGTAGCTGTTGGTTGCTACTCTTCTTGCTGCTTTGGTAGGTCCTGTTTTTTCTTTGTTTTTTAATTTTTTGCTCTTCTTTCAATTGTAATGAACTTGAAATTTAGTTTTAATCGCGTTGTCTTGCTTTACATTTTTTTCTTACTTATTCTGTTACAGTAGTCTGTCCTATTATATGCTACGCTGTTTAGCTTACTGCTAAGAAAGGATTTTTGGGAATATTTTTAGTTTTATAATACATTTGTTACCCTTTTAGGACATCAGTAAAGAAATATTGCTCATTTCGTATCTGCAGTACTTTAATCGGAAATGCATTGAATGCATTGAATGCAAGAAGAAGACTGCAGAATAATTGAAAAGCTTAAACAGAAAATATATTTCCAGTCTGATTTAAGATTTAACCCTTTTAGCCCTGAGTTTTTTTGCGAAACCTAATGGGGATTTTTCAATTTTAAAGCGAAATATAATTATAATGCAAAAATATAAGATGTTTGGCGATTTTAAAAATTACAATATCCCTACCGTTATCCTGGGACATATAATCCCAACAAACTTTTTTGGTAGAACAATATATCCCAATAAAGCTAAAAACTTTAAAAATTACTTTTATGAATAAAAATATTTAATTTTATATAAAGTTTGTTTATTGAAAAAATTAGAATATTTGGGAACTCAAGGCTTACAAAACAAAAAGTATAGTGACAAGATTATAAAGAAACTAAAAAAATTCAATGCCTAAATTATCTGATTGATGAAATGGCATAAAACACGATGGGCATAAAGCATTATTGCATTCTGAGCACACAAATTTGGTTCTTGTCTCTTTCTTTAGGGATGTGCATCTTACGCAACGACGTCGTTAGGAATTTTCAATTTGAAAATGTTCGCCAATATTCAAAAGCTCCGTCTTCGAACGCTTAGAAGGCTTGCCGCCCGTGCGTCGAGTTTTTAGCCCTTTGCCTTTCACTCCCTCCGCTATAAGGCATTCAGCCAATGGAACTATAAACTGAATAAGAGACACCTTTCACTTATAATAGTCATTATATGGCGTTTACTACACAAATCATTAGAATTTTAATAAATACTTTTTTCCACCATTTTCTAATTTTCTGTTGATGCTGATACACTGCCGATTTTTGGTCTGCAAGATCGACTCCACCCATTAACCGATTGTGGTCGCTTAGGGCCAAAGTGCAGTTAACAGGTATTTTGATGCCATCCTTTTGCTTTCTCAGCACCTCAGCTAAGTCTGGCATGTGGCAATTTGATATGAGCAATACTTCCTTGGAGTCCATCCAGCTGGCAGCTAATACATCACTGGCATTTACTTGGAATTGACTATGCCCGCGATCCAGTCGGGCTTCGAAAACTGGAGTTTCTTTTCGATTTCTTATGTAAGTTCCGAAAGCTGGAAATGGAATGTTTTTTAGCAAAGAGTCGAAAATAACAGCAACATCTTTATCCCGCACTATTGATGCTAAATTTAGGACCACAATTTCCCCGAGAGTACCGGTGATTTCTGAGTTAGTTTCCTTTTCGGTATAAATATTTAGGCCGTACGTATATCAAGTATAAGAATCACATCTCAACCATATTTTGACACCACGCTTGATGGGCTTCACCGGCATATACTGCTTTAGCACGGAACGGCCCTAAAATTTTGCCATGCATTCATCTATCGACTGGAACGGGCTTTCACTTAGGGCTAAAAACGTTTTTTTTTTAAACAAGCTAAAATATCAAACATATAGTAGTATTTTGGAGCTCCATTCTATGTCACTGAAATACATTTTCGACGATGGGTGAAGGTATCGGTCACGAGACATGCTCTTTTTGATTGCTTCATTGCCTAAAGAAGGGTTTTTGCCCCAATAATCTGTCAAAGCTGGAACGTGGTTGCAGTGCATTATTAGCGACACTCCACTAAACGTCATTACTTCATACTCATCCGTTAAATTTCTTTTGGAGCCTTTTACCCTATTCAGTTTTGCAATTCTTTGGTTGGTACATTCAGATATTTGAATGTACATGCTTTTTGAAAAATTTTTTCTGAAAACATCATATTCAGAAGGCTCGGATGGCAAATTCAAAAGTATTTCACGTGTTTCCATGCAAAAAAAAATCACACAAATGGCGCACCGTTATATTTCAAAACATTTTTATTTAAATTTAATAACAACTTAGCATTCAAACTTTATTGGGACATATAACATATTATATTTTAAAAGGAATCAACTTACAGCGTAAGGAACGTTACTGGGATATATAATCCCAGTAGGGCCGAAAGGGTTAAAAGATATTGCTATTTTAAGGCAAAACGGCGTCGTCTACCGAAGAACTATAGGTCTTTAAAAATGTACTGTCGACTATCATCTCTACTATAGCTATGTGAAGTTTCAATGCATTCAGTTTAGAAATTACAGAACTAGTTGCAATTTTTTCATCAAATCTCCCACTGTGTGCATTACAAGTATATTAAGCATTTTCTTTCCTTTCAAAAAGCTTCCATCAAGAAATGGATGACCGATAGTAATACATATACAATTTTGCACTAACAATTAAAAAATTGAACGACGCGGCGCACAGTGGGAACATTTTACGAGAAGGCGGTCAAAAATATATAACTTTTGTACGGATCGTACCTTTGATACTCGGTTTTTTTAAGTGAGATCATAGGCTTTCATTTAAGGTATAAAAGCAAAAATATAATAAAATCGACCGGTTAGAAAAATAGTTGTGAGAGGTATTGTTGAAGAACGGTTTCGCGATTTTCATGAGAGACACAAAAACCTCCAATATGGTATGGACAACACTTGTGATGTCAGCTGCAGACAACTTCATTCAACAATATGAATTGTGCAGGACAAAAGAATTTACTCCACAACCGTGCGAGAAACAATAGAAATTAAACTGTTATTATCATTAATTTAAAATAAAAACAAATAAAGAAACATCTTTAAAATAGATTTTAAATTTTAAGCATCGAAAGAAACATTTTAATAAAATGAAGCACATTTTCAACATTATTTAATTAATTTAACAATTGATTATATTTTCTCTCTAAAACACAAAATAATTAATATTTAATTATAAAATTAAAATAAAGAAACAGGTATAAAAATACATTCTAAATTTTAGCAGATTTTTGGTACGAAAGTAAAGTATAAAAACTTGTTCAAAGAGTTTGTTTTATATAAAGTCTTATATTTTGAGTCACGTTTGGAACTTATGTTTATTAAAAACTTAAATTTAGTCAGGTAGGGTCAAGCTTTGGCGTCCGTGAAATTTTTAGTACGAAGACCAAAGATTGGTTTTTTGAAACAATTTGAGTTAAGCATTCATTGGTTTAAATTTACTTTAGATATGGAGGTATTTAAGTCCAAAATAAACATAAATACTGCTCGTATATGTAAACTTTTGTTGTAAATTGCTCAATACTTTATTAATGTACAAAAAAATTTTAAAAGGATGAAATACATACAAATCACTCATTTGTTTGGAAAAATTATTATTAATTAAACAATTTTAGTAAATATTTCTTCTAAATAGCCTTGATTTTCATCTTCTAGAAAAAGTTTAGATTCTAGGTTTAGTTCAAAAGCAGTAGTTTTTCATGCTTGCCGGATATTGGATATATAGGGACCTGATGTGCATAATAAAAACACAATATATAGTCTTTCTTTTGTTTTTCTTGCGCCTCTTCAGATTCAATATTCCTATTACTAGAGTATTGTGTTGAATTATAGGCTCCCCATGGTACAAAATTTTATGAACTGTGGATGCCATATATCTCCGAGAATATTTTTGTTTTTTTGCCGTACTCTCCAAATTTTTTTGCATTTAACTTTCTGCTGCATGTTAGAACTTGTAAAATAATACTCAATCTCCTTATTAGTTCCAAATCTACTGCTGTGATATATGTATGTTGCAGTTTCTGGATCTGAAAAATATCTTCTTGCAGTGTTTCCATCATTTGTGTTCCCTTCCCCTTGCTTTAGCTGATCGATGATTATGCCTTGTTCTAAATATTTTTCTTGATTAGTTTTTTTTTTGTTTCTTTTTTCGACATTTTCCTTATTTTTTCTCACTCTTTTTGCCTAACGGACCAAAATCCAAATCATAACCCAATTTAAGAATATGCTCCATAAAAAGTATTCTAGTATTAAGAGGGGACAATCCAAATTCGTATGCTGCCTTAAAAGTATCATCTTCTGGAACTGGATGCCTTAATTGACATTATGACTTTTTGCATATAGTGCAGCTTGATGATGCTTTTATATCAGTTAAAGCTTGTGCAACTTCTAACATTTTAAAATTTACTTCAATTTTCTGTTCATCAAATGAATGTAAAAGCTAAAAGCTAATAATTTTACATTCCCTAACGAACTTTAGAAGTTATTCTCTATTTAGTAAGAGAATTCAGAAAAAAGAAAACAGAATTTAGAAAAATAATTTATAAAAATCAATCAAAAACATTTCAGTTTCCTTACACTAATAGCTAACAAATTACGCTGTTATACAAAGTTTGTTTCGTTTAAAAACCTTGTATAGCAAAAGAGTTTAAGATGTTTAAAAATCAAAAATTTACTAAGAAATTTCTCATTTTTTTTTAACTCTCAATAATTATTTATTGTATCTTCACGAAAAGAACTAACAATAAGTATTAAAATCTTAAATTCTAAAAAAAAGTTACATTAGTCCTGACCATGTCAGGCCTAACCTTTTGGGTAAAAAAGAAAATTGTCATAAAAAAAAAACAAAGCAAATATTTCTAAGATGTATCGTCTGTAGCATTGAGGATTAAGGCTGCGGTATCCCTCTTTTTTAATCGGCTATGTCCACTATAATTCAAGATATTGTGAGCAAGCGGGTTAGGATGGTCTTCAAGCTTCATCAAGTATTTGCCTACGTATTTAATGATTTCTGTAGTCACCAGCGGTATGTCTAAATCACAATGTATGTTTGAATTTCTGATGTACCATGAAGCGGAAGTTATCAACCGTAAAATTTTATTTTGCATACGTTGGATTCTATCCCCGTTTGAAGCTGAGGCAGTGCCCCAAAGTTGGATTTCGTAAGACCATATCGGTTTTAAAGTAGTCTTGTAAATTAGAAGCTTACAATCTAGGCTAAGTTTTGAGTTCCTGCCAATGAGCCAATATGAGTCAATATGATGTTTCCATGTAAGGCGACGGTCAAGATGTATACCAAGATATCTCACATAAGTATGGTGAGGAACAATGTGATTATTGATTCGAACGGGTGAACAATTATCTCTTCGCAGGGTGAAGGTCACATGAATGCACTTTTAAATGTCACTTTAATTCTCCATAATTTTAACCACAACTCTAACTGAGTTATATGTTGCTGAAGATTTATGGATGTTTCATGGGAGTTTTCATGCGAACTTAGACACGCTGTATCATCAGCAAACGTAGAAGTGTGGACAGTTTCACTTACAGGCATATCGCAGGTATATATCAAGTATAAAACTGGTCCAAGAATGCTACCTTGTGGTACGCCTGAGGAAATTGGTTTGGATACACTAACGAAGTCTCCTTCAACAACAGAAAATTTTCGTCCAATTATGTAGCTTTTTAATAGGTTGCTTATATTACAGGGCAAGTGAGCGGTCAGCTTCAGAAATAGACCTTCATGCCAAACTTTGTCAAAAGCCTGAGAAACATCAATAAAAATCATTTTAGCAAAATACTGAAAATGCTCATTTTGAATCACCCTGTGCAGTGTGATATAGTTAAAATAAAGTTTTAATATTTTGGCTCCCAAAGTACACTAGTTTCTACTTTCGAATGAAGTTTAAAATTTTACAATTGAGGACCATGAAAAAAAAGACTTTTGGCCGCCTTCTCGTAAAATGATCCACAGTGCGGCGTTGCCATTGTGCCGCTTGTATATTTAATTTGAACGAGATTTTGTGCTTGGTTTTTACATATTTATTTAGAAAACTTAGAAATACAGCTTTTAAAAATTTTCGTAATTAAAGCCACGCTCAGAATCAAGCTAAATTTAAATTAAATTTTTTTTAAAGTAAATGTGTTTTTAGAAAATTTGTTATTTTAAGAAATATAAAGAAAAAGTAAAACGTCATATGTATGTATAACCAAACTTTCGTTCAATATTATAATTTAGAGTTTAAGAATGAGAATCAAATTTTGTTTTCAGCAAAATTGCAACCATATGATTATTTAATTGTTCTTATTGAGCAACACATTGTCGGTCGACCTTTGCCAATTTTATCTTTTTATTAACTCTTTCATTTGCAGTGCAATGCAATAGTATTGTTCTCTTTGTAACTACTGTTGTAATTGTTGCTGTCATATGATTGCAATATTTTTGGATATATAATAGATGTTAGTGTTGTTCGACCTATGTTACTTTAGAACGATAACTATAACTATAAAACTACATTGACAGCATTTTACTAAGTCCTGAGAATTTGTTAAATAATATAAAACGGAGAACTATTCGATTAAAGTGTGAGTAATTAAAAATATGGAATTTTAAATATTTACAAAAATTATTTTTTCTAATTTTTTTTAAAGGAAAATATATTTGATTATTATTTTCGACCTCTTTTTTAAAATAAATAAGTTTTAATCTTAATAACGATGTTTTTTTAAAATAAATTAAAAAAAAAAAATAAATCAAATTTTTAATTTTTGTGTTTATAAAAATTAATTTCCTGAGGAAGCTTTCCAGAGGAAAGCGAAATATTGAAAATACAGTGTTAAATTTATTAAAAAAAAGGACCGTTATTAAGATTAAAACTTATTTATTTAAGGAAAATATATTTAAAAAAGATTTATAAACTCAATTTCTTAAAAATCGATCAATATTTTCCAAAGAATATCACATTCTTTGAACGTCTTGCCTACTCTCCCTAATTTTTGATTATTCGATATATTATATAAACTAAGTCTGCATCGAAATCTATCAATATTTGTTCAAAATCAGAATTTTCCAGGAAGTGGGCGTGGTTATTATCAAATTTTGATTTCCTTTTGATATCATAATTTTGATGATTAAATACATATCAGTGATATATTTTTCACTTACAAATTATTATCAAAAATATATAGACTTTTGGTCCATAGTGTAGCGAATCAAAATTATTTTCGAATTAATAATAATTATAAAGTTTTCTAATTCTGTTATCTCGACACGATACGAATCGAAGTAGTGCGTTAATGTTGGAAAAAACCCCAAACAAAAATATTTAAAAAGCTGTGAACAAGTAATCGTCTCTGTTGGCACAAAGTAGAGAAAAATCATATAATTGAAACCAAAAAAGAAAAAAAAAAAAAAAACAAAATGGACCCCGTTTTATTTTTGTATTCTTATGCTTTTGGTGTTCTTCTACTTTAGGAAGAACTTTTTCTTCATACAGTCCACCATGGTGGTACAATGCATTGTACCAGAACTAAGAAATTAGGTTATGGGAAGGATATTCAATTTAAATTTTCCTACATCGAAAGTGACAGGAAAGACCTCTGGAGGGAGTTAATTGCACATACGAACTATTCTGCTAAAAAAATAATCGCCCACAAATAGATGCGCTCTCAACGAAAATCGAGTCTAATGCCAAAATGTACGAGTTTCGGGAACAAGTTCCCTAATTTCGTTAGAGCACTTTTTTTTATAGAGAGGTAGCAACAACGCCTTTTAGTCAAGTAGCGTGCTACCTTCTTTAGGAAAGGGATAGAGAAGAGATGAGACAGGTGGTGAAAATAGAAGGATAGTTACAGAAATTAACTGTCGTATAAGACAGCACAGGGATCAGTGACCATGCCTTCATCACTAAGCAGCCCCACCAACAGTCAATTTTTATTTATAGTGAAAAAACTAAGGTCTTTGTTGGGAATCGAACCCGCAACCCCCAGTCTTATAAGCCTACAGGGTCACCTTACCATTGTAGCAACGATGCTCAAGGGAATCAATAGAGTTGGATACTTTACCGTCTCCAATGACCCTCTTTGCTCTCTCCTGTACGCGGTCGAACAACTCCAAAAAATGACTTTGGGGGCGCCGCTCCATACATGAGAGTTGTATTCCATTTTTGGACGGATATAGGTGGTATAAAAAGTAGGAAGATCGGATAATTTTTAAGAGAATTTTGTTCACGTTTTGTTTTTGATCAGCATATAGGAAGTTCGCACACAACTAAATTATTGATCAAAAATAATTTTATTCTTTTTGTGTTACCTACTTTAAGTTATGTTTTAGCATATTTTCCTGGTGGCACAGAAGCATTCGGTTTAACCATTAATGTCTCTTAAAGTTAGTTGGATCTTGTTGGGCTTTTGAGTAAAATTTTTTTTCCATATTTTTGGCTTAAAATACCGAAACTATTATTATTTTTATTTATCACACAAAAAAAAAATTCAACTTACATTTTCGTTTTTTATGTTCAGCCAAACAGCATGCGATTAAAAACTCGAGTGATTACATTCAAACACTCGCATGCTATTGAAATCAGCATTAGAAATTTAGATGCAAGTTATTTGATAATCAAAGAGAGAATCTCAAAAACAAAAAAAAAAACTGACACGTTCGGGTAAGAATTGATTTGTATACGAATGATGGAATCAGCCCCCAGGGTGTCTTGATTAAATTTTTCCACAATAACAGTTCTTCATTTAGAGAGCTCTTTTATATACAAGACTAATCTCTGGCAAAATGTTAGAAAAACATTTTAATTAAAAAGCGATTAAAATTAGCGCCTATTCCTTTTGACTTACTGCAGCACAAAATGAATCGAATTTTAATAAATATTATTAACAAGAAAAATAAAAAGAAATTTTTTGAGAAGCCTCTATTACACTTCCTTGAAACATATAACGTTTCTACACACATTTACACAATTATTTGTCCGTCCAGAAATAAATGCAAAATTTGAAACCTCAAATTCCTTAAGAACTGTGTACAGACTTTATATACGGAAAATTTGTTGTTGTTATTTTTTTCTGTCTTATCTGGCTGTAGTTCGTTCGGTGTAAAAGACGAGCATTTTCAATGTGAAGATATTATTTTGAAGCCGTGTTCTAATCCGGAAAAGTTATTGTTATGTATTTTAATTATTTTACAATAAAAATTAAATTCACAAGTTGTTGTTTAAGATTAAAACGAAGAGAGCCAAATGTAAGCGCTTCATTGGTTCAAGGGAAAAACTTTCCACTAGTTGTTTTAGCAGAAACAAAATTTTTTTTCATCTGTATAGAGACAGAAATTTACATCAGTAATTTACCAATTCAGCCTTAAATATAATTATTTTTTTAAATATATATATACAGTGACTCACACCAAAGGTGGAGCAACAAATTGCAAAAACGAATAACATCATTAATAAATGCAATGATGTTAAATTAAAACTTCTAATAAAAATTTGAATTTCCTTGATAATATTATTTTATACTCATTTTCGTTTTTATATAAAATTTATTAAATATTAAAAACAGCTTTAATCCATGTTATTCTTAAATTCGTGTGAATCAATATGCACCAATGCTTTTACTTAAAAATAAATGTCTAGTTAATGCCCAAATTATAAATACTTCATTTAGTACAGTGAACTTAGAAAAGTTGTTGTGCAAAAGGTCTGAAAGAATGACAGCCACGCACACAATCAAACAAATATACGATACACAAACGTAAAGTCAAATTTCGATTAGTTACTTGCACGCAATAACGGAAATTGTAAAATGTCATGGCCAAAATAAGGTAAATGAACGAAAAAGCTTTTCAAAGCAAAAAATATATATTGCCATAAAATATTTAAAGATATACACGCACACATGCACACACACACCCACGCACACGCATACAAACAAAAATCCTTTTATATTTATTTGGAAAATTCGTAGGTTTAGTCTGGCGGCGAAGTTGAAGACGTATGAAAAAATCCTTACGCACATTTTACACACAAATAATAAATAAAAGGACATAGCTTTAAAACACAACATACTAAAGTGTAACAACACCAATTACAACAACAACAACAACAAAAATCAAAAGAGACCGGCAACATAAAAGCAATTGACATGTTAGGCAGACCGGCCGTTTGAATAAAATTAGGAAGATAGACGATGTATCAGTGCAAAAGATAAGCTTGTTGGTTACAAAAGTACTTTTTTGGAACATTTTGAACCTTTTAACCAAAGTGCAAACCATGAAAGACTAGCAAAGCCGTAGGTAATTAGTAGAAGAATATTTAAAATATATTGAAATATTAATTGGAACTTAGTTACCCACTGACACCACCCAAAGAAAAACAATGTGAATTAATAAGTTAAAAACAGGAATAATTGTTTTATCTTCTTAAGTTACTTTGAGAAATGTTATTAGCTCTAGCTTACATTCATCCAGGTTTTTTGGCGCCTTTTTGATTTTGAATAGGCGTTACGGGAAGCGGACTAACCTTTAGTTTTCAAAACCTTCCTGCATAAGATTTTGAATTTTGAATTATTTTCCACAAACAAAAATTTCGAAAAATACTGTAACATTGAACCACTTTTTAATTAAGTTTTCCGTTAGGTCCGTAAACCCAGCCAGATAGTTTTGCAATTTTAATACTATTAAATTAAAAAAAATAATTTACAAATAAAAATATATATTTTATCAGCAAATGATCGCTTTACTTTACAGTTAATTTTTCAATACTCTTAAGTCGCAATATGGTTCCATATAACGCTTCATATTTCGGTTAACTTCTTGCGTGTTATGTATAACTGGCTGGTAAGTATTTCTTTATTCTTCATTTTCGCGACATACCTAACATTTGCCTACTTATTTTATTTAATCGACCGCTTCCATTTCGCTCTATATCTTGTTTCAAACAGAACCAGTAATTGCTCTCCTACATAAATAATTGAAGTAGTGTTTTGTTATAAAAATGATCTATTAAGTGTTAAAAAGAAAATAATTATCAGTAAAAAAGCAAAATAAACAACCCACTGTACATTTTACAAACTGCGTAGCTTTCTAAAACAATAACAATATGCTTATAAGAAATTCTACCAAATAAGTTAACAAGAAATAACAAAAACTACTAACACGCAGCCAAGCAGGCGCCTAAACTTAATGATAATAACAAATGATGTTAAAGTAGAATATTGTTGTATATGCGAGAACCGCTTAAACGGCTCCCCGGGGGCACATTTATCAGTCTTTATGGACTACTTAACCATCTAGACTTGTGTCGTTCGGGTGTATAAGGGAGCCAAGTCCCCTGAAGGCAGCAGGAAGTCAACTGGAAGTTCCACGTTATTTCCACGGGAATCAGTAAGCCGCAGAGTTCCGCTAATTGTCTTTTTAGACTGTTTATTGAGGTTGGCCCTTCGAGAGTATCGTGGTGGCTGTATGTTTCGCGGCTGCTTATGAATTTGATTAGGAGGCCAGGACCATTTCACTTTTACTGAGAATAACGAGTGAATGATCCGCATCCAGTGAGCATGCTAGTCATGTGTTCTGGACCAGGAGTTGGATAGTCTCCAACTCTTCAGCAAGGAGTAGTTGTTTGCGACCCTGCTTCGGCACCGCTGAAATTGCAACTAGGAAAGATCTGTTGCTACAATTATTCTTCGGCTTCCTAGGGTGAGACTGACGTTGCTTTTTATTCCTAGTGGTTTGACCACCATCTGATTAAGGCTTACAGCCAGGTGCAGATGTAAATCTTATCACGCATAAAAGCACGACTTGCTGGGCAAATGAATGAATTCAGTTAATTCATCAGTGAGTAAATAACGTCATGTTTCTTTTGTGTGTATTGAAAATAAATAAATCGCTTAATTTATTTTTGTATGTGATGAATAAAACAATAATTTTAATATTTTAAGCCAAAAATGTGTAAAATAATTTTCACTTAAAAGAAAATTCTTGTAAACTTTATGGCCGAACATACAAATTTAGCAAAGAGTATACTGTCAAACTCTTCACAAGAAAAAGCAAAGGGCAAGGGCAAGGGTTAAACTAAACGCTTTTGGACCTCCATTTAAAGATGCTTAAACATGGCTTAAACTAAGTAGCACAAAAAAGTAAAATTGTCTTTGATCAATAATTTTGTAGTGTATATAGTTCGTACATGCTGATCAAAAACAAATTATTTCAATAAATTATCAAAGAAAAAAGCCGATGGTGGACCGTATTAAGAGAAAGCTATTTCTCATGTAGAAGAACACAAACAATATACTTTGTGCCAACATATGATTTGTCGCCTAATTCACATTATTCACTTAATTGCTAATAACTAGTATATATGCGTCATTAAAACTCTTTTCCCAACTGTCGACAACTAAAAAGTTTTTTAATACTGCCTTCGTAATTATTATTTATGTAAACGGCTTTTTAACAAGAAGTTTGTTTTCTAAAACAAAAAAATTGGATTAAAATTATTCAAATTTTCATTGCATTACGAAGACAAAATTTCGGCAATTATGCAGAAAAAAATTATATCTGACAAATGTCCACCATGACAACGTTGACAGATGTCGATTCCTTCATCAAAGTTTTTAATCACTTTTTCGCAAAATATCGGTCCTATTTCGTTAATCTCATCACGGATATTGAGTTTTAAGGCTGAAATCGATGCGATTGTATCCTTACAGACTTTGTCCTTAACATTGCCCTACAAAAATTAATCTTGTGGTGTAAAATCACACGATCTGGATTGACACTTAACTGCGGTAAAAATGGGCTTCGTTTGAAAAATGAATTTTGTAGAAAAACCAGCCGGTTGTTCTTTAATAAATGGAGCGAATCTATGACAATGTAAATGATCGGTCGAATTCAATTCCTGCATCAGTTGAACCTTGTAAGGCTTCAAAGTCGAACGTTTACGCGAAATTCGCCCTGTGGTGCTTTTAGATAATTCCAGTTGTTGAGAACGTTGAGAAATTTTTAAATTTGGACCAGCTTCAACACTATGGTTCACGGCTGCGAACCGGTCAAACACCATATTCTTAATAGATGTATCAAAAGGATGATTATGTTGTACGAAGATATTACGAATTGTACAAAATGTAACTTCAACAGAACCACCATTTTCATAGTGGATTTTAATTATTTTAATGCGATTTTCGTGCAAAATTTAATTCATTGTAATAATTACGAATGTATCAACTACGAATATGTCAAAAAAACTAAATGTCAAAACTATCATGTTGTTGGTGTTGCCACAATTGAAAAACAAACTACTTGTTCAAAAACCCGATATATGTTATTTACTGCGCGAAGTGCCTACATCTTCTAAATTATAAAACATAGCAAGATATTGACATCCTGATTCACTCCCTGGTTCATAGTATCAACTTCGTCCTTAATCTTGTTATAATACGCCATTATATTTGACTTTCCATTGCTTTCATTATATTTTTATTAGCATTCACCGTCGTCAAGTGAAACTTTAGTAACATTAACAAATTTTGCATGAATTTGCATCAGGTGTTTTTACCGGAAAGCATATTGCCAGCTAATATAAGCTTTCAAAAGATTAGCTCTACGCTTGTATACCGCAATCAAATCCTTAAACCAGTCACAAGACTCAATTGGGTGGATTTCGGCTTTCTCGCGAGTATGAAGGTAAATAAAATAAATACTTATTTAAGATTAAAAGTTGATCTATTTTAAATTAGCCCTGGATAGAGCTCATAGCCAAATAATGTTAATTTAAGTTTATAATTTAATTTTTAAATATTTTTCCAGGAAAGTGTTTTTTTTTTTGTCAAAACCACCAAAATATAATTTTAATTCGGCTTAAGTTCACATATATTCTAATTTCTAAATTTATTAAAAAACAAAAATTATTTAATAATCTTTGTGTTTAACTCTTAAATAAAGCAGGGAAAAAATAGATTCTAGAAGAATGTAAAGCAAGAATTTTATGCAACATTTTCTGGAATATAAATTTCGATCGTTTAGTGAAATTTCGATTTTTGATATTTAGAGTTGGCATCCTAAGTTTTTGGTTTGTTAAGAAATTCCCAGCATTTTTATTGCAGCAAAACTTGTTTGGTGAAATTAATTTTATTTTTCATAAATTTTGGTAAAAAAATTAATGAAATTTTAATGGTTTAGTAAAATTCCGACATTTGTAACTTACAATTTTTTTATGCTCAATTTTAAAATTTTCAATTTTCCATACAACAAAACAAAAAACCAATAACATAATGACATTCAAAAACAACAACGACAACATGGGGCACCATAAGGAAAATAGAGTTGCTCGTCTATTTTTAACCATGTCACCACTATTTATTTCAATAACAATTCTATCAATATGTGAGCCTGTCTGATTGACAGGCTCACATATTCTGCTCTTCTTTGGTCCATTTCTAGAGATACAAAATTTACGAGTATATTCTTTATTAGTTTACTGGTATAATTAAATTTACGGCTTCTTACTCTGGAAAAGGGTGTAAAAATGAAAAAAATATACATTAAAATCATTTATTAAATATAATTAAAGTTAGGATAAATATATTTAAAATATATTAATATTACGTTCTTTAAAGTTTGTCGGAAAAAATATTTATTTAAAAAAAAAAAGTACAAAACTCATTTTTGTGTGTATCAACACAAGGACCAAAAAGTAAACCAAAAGCTTTTCTCAATCTCCTTATTCACTACTTTCTGCTATATATATATATATATATATATATATATATATATATATATATATATATATATATATAATTTTTCTTTATATATAAATAATAGATACACATTTTAAAAGCCAGAAAAATGTTTCAAGCACAAATTATACTCTAAACGTAAAGACAAAATATTTTTCAAAACAAATATATAATTTAATACTGAAAAAGTAGTTTTTGTGTGTAGAACTTGTTAGAATTAAAGAATAAAATTGTTAAATTTGCATATTTATTGTTAGTTGAATTATAATTAAAGATTCGTTAAAATAATTATTAAAAAAATTGTTTAAATCAATAAAACAGTTCATGAATTTATCTGATGTTAGCATTTTCAGCATTTGTGTAGTTTGATATATTTACAGCCTTAAGACCATTATAAACTATCCCACATAATCATATTATTCATTTACAATTAAATCTGATATATAGTAGTGTTCTGTTCAAAACAAAAAAAAAAGAAAGGAATCGAAATTTCCTGCTCTGCAATAAATTAACAAATAAAATAGATTTAACAAAATATCTGTTTCAGGTACACAATGTCCGCGCTATACAGCCTTTCAAGCCGCCTGCACTATAAAACAGAATGATAATGGAATCGCGATAACGTGGCACTTTATAGGATCAAAACTAAATTTCGCTGTGATTTTTACCAATTTAGCAACAAAACGGACAAAATAATTAAATCAATTATAAATAATAACAAAAAATTCGTCTGAAAACAAATAAAATCTTTAATTGGTGCAAGCATTTTGCTATGGTTGAAATATCTAAATATGAAATATCTTAAAATAAATGGGATAAGTGGTAAGCGTCAAAAAGAGGTAACAAATGGGCCGTCATTGTATTAGTGACGTTGCATGAATAAATAATAAAATTATAGTTGTACTTATATATATTTATATAAGATAATACTATGTTCTTTTAGAACTAAATTTTATGTTTACAAATTATTGGATATTATTGAAGGAATTGTTATATGCCAATTAATTTTTTGGTGTATTTTTGATTTCTTTCAATAAATATATCTGCGAATTTCTTATTTGAAATTAAATAAAATTATCACTCTAAGCGGTGGATCACTTGGCTCATGGTTCAATGAAGAACGCAGCAAACTCTGCGTCATCGTGTGAACTGCAGGACACATGAACATCGATATTTTGAACGCATATCGCAGTCCATGCTGTAATGTACTTTAATTTATAATTAGAGTGCTGCTTGGACTACATATGGTTGAGAGTTGTAAGACTATGCTTAACAAGTTGCTTTTAATTTATCATATTTAAAATCTCTATAATAATTTATTATGTAGAGATTTTTTTTATAATTTTTTTAAAGCACATATTGTATTATTGGATAGAAATAATTCATAATACTAATATATAAAATACCACTCACCAGGCTTGGCCATTGCAAATTTAAAAAAGGTGCCATAAAAAGAAGATTTATTGGATGGAACCATATCACAGAATAACTAAACCAAATTCTTTATATTTCATAAAAAGGCTTTTTCAACAAGATTTAGATTAAGATGATTTAAATTGTTATTGTATTACGCAGAGAAAAGTTCGGCAACTATGATTGAAAAATGATATCTGGCAAATGCCAACCACGGGCACGCTGACAAATATCGATTCTTTTTTCAACGTTTTTAATTACTTTTGGCAAAATAGCGGTCCTATTTCATTAATCACATCACGGATTTTGAGTTTTAAACCTGAAATCGATTCGAGTGGCTCCGTATAGACTCTGCCTTAACATAGCCCCATAAAAAATAAGCCAGTGGTGTTAAATCACATGATCTGGCTGTCTACTTAACTACTGATTGTCGTGAAATTGTGCGATCGGGAAATGCATCGTCCTGGCACCGTCCTGTTGAAACCACATGTAAGTGGCATACACGTTGTCAATAATAGGTAAAAACTGAGTTATTAGCATCTCGTGATAGCGTGATCTATGGACGGTTACCGCTTTTCCAGCCGCATCTTCAAAAAAAAAAAAAACGTTGAGCATGCAAAGGCTTCTCAATAATCTAGGATTTTCAGAAGCCCAAAAGTCGCAAGTTTGCTTGTTGACATATCAAGTGAAAATAGGCTTCGTCCGAAAACATGATTTTTTTAGAAAAACCAGCCGGTTGTTTCTGAATGAATTGCGCGAATATCCGGTGATTTAAGTGGTCGGTCGGCTTCAATTCCTGCACCAGTTGAACCTTGTAAAACTTCAAAGTCAAATCCTTACGCCTAATTCGCCATGGGCTGGTTTTGGATAATCCCAATTGTTGAGAACTTCGAGGAATTGATAAATTTTGATCTGTTTCAACACTGTGGCTTACGACTGCGAAAAGATCTGAAGCCGAACAAAATCCTCTCAATTAAAAATGAATATTTTTAATCCGGCTGAAGTTCACATTTATTTTTAAATTAACTAAGAAAGAAAAATTATATACAAGTGTGTGTACCTGAGGCGAAATATCACAAAAAGTAGCAGATTTAGCTTATCTTGAAAATTTCTTATAAGATTTTGGTTAAATAAGTTTAACCACATCTTTTTATGTGGCCTCTTTTTATATAATAAAATTAAAATTAACACACTTGAGTATTTCATTTACTACCGTTTATAGTTAATGTATATTGAAGACATTAACATTTAACATTAACATTGAGCAAAAGACAATGTTAAATATTATACTAAAAACCAAATGAAATACAAAACATTTGTATGCTTTATTTCAACAAGAGACTTGTTTTTCAATTGTAGCAACACTAGCAACATGACAGTTTTGACATTTAGTTTTTAGACGTATTCGTAGTTAATGCATTCGCAATTGTTATAATGAATTCAATTTTGCACGAAAATTGCATTAAAATAATTAAATTTCACTATGAAAATGGTGGTTCTGTTAAAGTTACGTTTTTTTAAAATTCGTAATATCTTCAGACAACATAATCCTCCTCCTCCTGAAACCGAAATTAAGAATTTGGTCATTTACGTTGAGTCGACAGTCTCTATACAAAATATGCAAACACCAGACAAGGTCGTTCAACTAAAAATATCGCAGCCGTGAGGCACAGTGCAGGTACAAATTTGTAAATTCCTCGATGTTATCAACAGTTGGGGTTATCCAAAACCATCACAGGGTGTGATTCGTTTTACATCCGCACCTGGCTATGTAAACTTAATCAATTGGTGGACAAACCACTATTGTATAATTTGGAACGTCATACAGGCGCCCTAGGAAGCCGAAGACATAATTCTAAGCAGCAGAACCACCTAGTTGCAACTTTAATGATTCCAGGGCAGGGCTGCAAACCATCACACCTTGCTAAAGAGTTGGAAGCTTTCCTACTCCTGTCCAGAACACATGTCTAGCATGCTCACTGGACTGGATCATTCACTTTGCGTGTCATTATCAGTGAAATGATCCTGGCCACCATAATAACCATTATACTGTTATGGGGCCGCAAAACCACAACCACCACGATACTCCCATATAGGGGCCAGCCTCAATGATCAGCCAGAGAACTATTAAATGTCTAAAGAGACAAATAATGAACTCCGCGGCTCACTGATCCCCGTGGAAATAAAGTAGAGCTTCCAGTTGACTCCCTACCTGTCTTCAGGGGACTGGGCTCCCTTTTTCCCCCAGTTGCACAGATCTAGATAGCTGGTTACGCACTATAAAGACCAAAAATGTGCCCCCGGGAGGGCCAAAACTATCACAGGGCGAATTTTGCGTAAGAATTTAAATTTAAAGCTTCAAAAGTTTTAACTGGTGCAGGAATTAATGCCGACCGACCATTCACATCGCCGTAAATTCACTCAATTCATGCAGGAACAACCGGCTGTTTTCCGGAAAAAATATTTTTTCAGACGAAATCCATTTTCACTTGTCAGGGTATGTCGACAAGCAACCTTACAGCATTTTGTCTTCTGAAAATCCTAGAGAGATTATCAGAAAGCCTTTGCATGCTCAACGTGTCACTGTATGGCCTGAAGGTGTGATTGGGCCGTTTTTTTGTCGAAGATAAGGCTGGAAATGCGATAATGGTCAATTGATAACGCTATCGCGAGATGCGAACAACTCAATTTTGACCTATTATTGACGACGTGGATATCACTGTCATGTGGTTTCAACAGCACGGTGCCACATATCACACAGCTAATGAAATGATCAATTTATTGCAAACCAAATTTCCCTATCGCATAATTGCACGGCAATTATCAGTTAAGTCGCCAGCCAGAACATGTGATTTAACACCACTAGATTATTTTGTAGGGCTATGTTAAGGACAGAGTCTATACGGAGCCAATCGAATCGATTGCAGCTTTAAAACGCAAAATCCGTGATGTAATTAACAAAATAGAACCGCCATTTCGCCAAGAAGTTATAAAAACTTTGATGAAAAAATAGACATCTGTCAGTGAGGTCGTACTTTTCTTTTTATAGTAAAATAAAAATTTAAATCATCTTAATCAAAAATTTTTATTTAATTTTGTTTTAGAAAACAAACTTCTTGTTAAAAAACCCTTTAGAAAAACAAAATAGTGACCGTAGTGATGTTGATTTAGTCGTAAAATATTTTAATTCATTATTTCAGCAAGGGGACAGTAAGTTGTACTACTAACTTAAATATAAATATGCTTTAGTTAGTTGTTATTATTAATATTATTATTATGCGTGATTTCAAAATGGGCGTGACTAGATGTGAGTTTAAATTATTATTCTGTAAATTAGGTTAAGCATTTACAAAATTACAAAATTTGTATTCATTAAATTGAACTTTTATATGCAAATGCGTTCATTTATACACACACATGCATACATATGTATATGTAAATCAAGCATATGCATATGGGCATGTATATGCATGCATGCATTTAGAATGTATGTATGCATGTGGGACTATGTGTGTATTTAAAAATGTGTTTTCTACTCGTCTTTTTTAGCTTAAATTCATTGGTTGCATTGAAAAAGAGGCGTGCAACATTTAACCAATTTAATGTAATCATATAAAAAAAATTAACCAACAACACAAACGCATTGTTGCATTAAACAATAAACATAAAGAAAGGGGTTACAATTATTAATGCGATACAACTTTACACACAACAAAAACATTCTTATGTTTTACTTCAAAATGTGCAACCAACAACAACAGCAACAACTCAGACAATTTATTTAATATTAAACAACTATTTTTAAAGTTCAATTATCATCAAGCACACAAACACTTTAAAACAAAAATATGCTTTAAGCATCAGCCTAAAAAAGTCCAATAAGAATTTGATAAGCAGGAAAAAACTATAAAGCTTTAAAAAATTTTAGCCTACAGTTTTTATTGACAGTTAAACTCAATAATGTATTAAGCAGTCGTGGCCGAGTGGTTAAGGCGTCTGACTCGAAATCAGATTCCCTCTGGGAGCGTAGGTTCGAATCCTACCGGCTGCGATGATAGTCAATAAATTTTTTTATTTAATTTTTAATAAAATATTTTAAGAAGAAACCCGATCAGAAAAACCTTTAATAAAAGACACTGAAATGTTTCTTGGCGTTTTTAAGATTTGAATTCTTCTTTATTAATTTATTAAAACTTCAAGAAATGTAATGAGGAAACTGCCACAAATTTTGTTAATTATTTCAATAAAGCGCTTATTGTTGTAATTTAATATTTTTATTTAAGCTACTCACTTCAGAATAAATAACGATTTTAATGGTGGAAGATGTAAAAGTATACAATTTAGGTGTAAGCAAGGCCACCTAAGATGATTTTCGCTGCCCATAATAGACCTAAGTATTTGATTTTATTTACTTATCCATAATATTTACATTTTGATTGCAACTACACTACATTACGTATATTAAGTGATCCAGATATTTATTTTCCAGCTATAAAAATCTCTAGTACACCATTTTTTGGAGGAGAAAATTTGTCAAAACCTATTTGATATTTATTTTAAAATTTAAGTAAAATTACTCAAAAGCAAACTAGATAAAGAAAGCTTTAGGCGAAACTAGATCTTTAATGTGAACAAAGTCAGATTTCAGACATCGGACAATAAAATTTTGTGTAAGCCTTATAATATTTTCTAAAACTAATTCCAAACCCCCACTATGATGCAGCTGTATTGTGGAAAAAAACCAATGAAGTTTATATAAAGAGTTTTTCAACAAAAAGTTTGTTTTCTAAAACAAAATAAAGCAAAAGCTTTAGATTAAGATAATTCAAATTTTTATTGTATTACGTAGAGAAAAGTTCGGCAATTATTAATGCAAAATGATATCTGGCAAATGTCTACCACGACCACGCTGACAGATGTCGATTCTTTCATGAAAATTTTTTAACTCTTTTTTGGCAAAAGTGCGGTCCTATTTCGTTAATCACATCCCGGATTGAATCGGTTCGATTAGCTCCAAATAGACTCTGTCCTTAACATAACCCCAAAAACAAAAATCATGCAGTGATGTTAAATTACACGATGTGGCTGGCTGACAACTGCTGATTGTCATTAAATTACGTGAAATTTGGTTTGTAGTAAATTGATCGTTTCATTGGCTGTGTGACATGTGGCACTGTCCTGTTGAAACCCCCTATTCAGTGATATCCACGTCGTCAATAATAGGTCCAAATGGAGTTGTTAGCATCTTGCGATAGCGTGATCCATTGACCGTTATCGCATTTCCAGCCACATCTTCAAACAAAAACGGCCCAATCACGCCTCCACACCATATATCACACAATACAGTGACACGGCTTATTAATAATTGCCGTTAGATTTTTAGAAGCCCAAATGCGGCAATTTCGCTTGTTGACATACCCTGACAAGTGAAAATGGGCTTCGTGTGAAAAAATTATTTTTTTCCTGAATGAATAGAGCGAATATACGACGATATGAATGGTCGATCGGCTTCAATTCCTGCACCAGTTGAACCTTGTAAGGCTTTAAATTTAAAACTTTACACAAAATTCGCCATGTGGTGGTTTTGGATAACCCTGAGAACATGTTGAGAACACTTTCGCTCACGACTGCGATATTTTTTAACAAGAAGTTTGTTTTTTTTTTTCAATTATAGCAACATTAAACAACATGATAATTTTAACATTTAATTTTTCAACGTGTTTGTAGTAGATGCATTGGCAACTGTTACAATGAACTTAATTTCGCACTAAAATCGCCTTAAAATAAAATCCACTATGAAAATGGTGGTTCTATTTAAGTTACATTTCGTAAAATTTGTGATATTTTCGGACAACACAATCATACTTCTAAGGCCGCTATTTAGAATTTGTTGGTTATATATGAGTCGAACACCAATGCATGTTCGAGCGGGTCGTTCAACTGAAAACATTGCAGCCGTGAGTCACAGTGTTGAAGGAGATCCAAATTTGTCAATTCGTCGACGTTCTTAACAATTGGTGAATTTTGCGCAATGATTTGACTTTAAAGCCTTACAAGGTTTATCTGCCGTAGGAATTAAAGCCAACCGACCATTCACATCGCTGTAGATTCGCTCAATTCATTCAGAAATAACCAGCTGGCTTTTCTGAAAAAATTATTTTCTCACACGATGCCCATTTTTACTTGTCAGGGTATGTCATGAAGAAGCGATTATTAGAAAGCCTTTGCATGCCAAAGTGTTACCGTATGGTGCGCTATATGGTCTGGAGGCGTGATTGGACAAATTTTTTTTTTAATGAGGCTGGAAATACTGTAATAATCAATGGATTACGTTATCGCGAAATGCTACCAATTCAATTTTTTCCTATTATTTACGACGTGGATATCACTGATATGGGGTTTCAACAGAACGGTGCCACATGTCACAGAGCCAATGAAACGATAAATTTATTGCAAACCAAATTTCCCGCTCGCCAGCCAGGTCGCGTGATTTAACACCACTGGATTATTTTTTGTGAAGCCAATCGAATCGATTTCGGGCCTTAACTCAAAATCCGTGATGTGATTAATTAAATAGGACTACCATTTTGCCAAAAAGTGATTAAAAACTTTGATGAAAGACTCGACATCTGCCAGCGTGGTCGTGGTGGACATTTGCCAGGTAACATTTTTCATTCATAATTGCCGAACTTTTCTCTTCGTAATTCAATACAAATTTGAATCATATTGAACATAAATATTCGGCAAATGCATTTAAGGAAAAATTTTTTGCCAATTTACGGCAGCAAAAATGAAAACAAAATGAAAACTTTAAAAACCAGCAGCAGTATTAAAAAATTAAAATGTGATGGTAACAATGAAATTAATTCTTTAAGAAATCTTGATATTGCCGCAAATAAAATTGGAATCAGTTGTGGTGATACTATTAAATGTGATGTTGGTGGTGGTAGTGATGGTGGTGGTATTGACAATAATATTAATGTTGGTGGTGGCGGTTGCGATGCAAATACTAGCGATAACAGTATGAATAACCAACAAACGGAAATATGTTCTACGATACAACAGCAATTTTCGGAATTTGAATCATCTTAATCTAAATTTTTTTAGAAAACAAACTTCTTGTTGAAAAGTCCTTTATAAAGAAACCCGAAACCCCAGCAGAGAAAACAGTTTCTTAATTAACCAAATTAATTGTTAAAAGACTTCAAAAGTGGTTGAACATTATCGGCAAAAGGTACGACAATAACAATTCTAAAAGAATCGATTTAGTTGCATCCTTGGATGTCAATTGCCCAATGTCGAAATAAAAATTAAAAAGCAGCCTGCAGTGAAAATCAAATCATTAATTTTAAAAGAAAAAAAAGCCTTTCAAAAAAGTCAGTAACTGTTTCCAAAACATGAGTTCATTATTTGTTTGTAGACTTCGCAATCATTTCATTATAGATTTAGGAATGTGTATAAGATATTTAAATATACAGCCGTAGTCAAATGTTATTACACATTACGATAATTTTTTCTGTTTTGGTAAGAATGCTTCGATTCGTGTTGTTGTTGTTTTCAATATAAAACAATTTTGTTGTTTTTGGATGAAATGGACTGTGTAGAAGAAAAGACCAAAAATTCAAAGAAAATAACGGAATATTTCTCAGAAAAATAACATATTTGTTTGGTGCATATTGGCGTCAAAAGTTATTACACATATTTTATTGGTGTGAAAGCGAATTACACAATGTCATATTATATGGTTTATATTAAGAATTGTAAATTTGTAATTGTTTTTTTTTTAATTTAAAAGAGTCAATATTTTGCTACTCCTCCTTTGGCATCAATAACTGCTTGCAACCTGGCCGGGATAGACTCAATCGAGGTGTGGATAAAAGAAAGAGGTATTTTAGCCCAAATATTTTTTATTTCTTTAATAGTGTCATTCAGGTTTCGATTTTTATCAATTGTTCGTTGCTGTTTCATGAAGCCCCAAACATTTTCAATGATGTTAAGGTCTGGGCTTTGAGGGGGCCATGCAAGAACACCTTGATCTACCTCATTTAGAAACTTCGTTACCAACCATCCTTTGTGGCAAGGAGCATTATCTTGTTGAAGAATCCAGTCGGTACTTGGAAATACCGTACTTGCTGTAGGAAATGCGTGGTCATTCAACACATCGATGTACCCAGATTGATTTAAAGTACCTTCAATTGCTACGAGCTCTCCCAATTCATAAAATGATATGCAACCCCAAAACATTACAGATTCTCCACCGAATCTGTTTAGGGGCTGCTGTGCTTTGCTTTTGAGAGTTGCCGGTAGATGCATGTACTTTCTGCCAAAAGATTCCTGGAACTTAAAAGAAGACTCGTCAGTCCACAGAATGTTGTGCCAGTACCCTATGGGCTTATTAATGTGATCTCGAGCAAAGGCAAGGCGTTTGGATTCGTTGTTCGGAGTTATGTCGATCACTTTGCGGACTACATAGGTTTTGAATTCCATGCTCTTCAGCTTGCGACTTAAACTAGCTTCACTAATTTTCTTCCCAATTACTTCCTACGAATTTTCTGCAATTCTAATAGGGCTTATTGTTGGATTTAGCATCACGACTCTCCTTAATATTCTTATTTCGTGTTCGCCTATAACGGCTTTTCGTCCAGTTTTCTTTTTATCTTCTAAATTCCCACAAGTGTCCTTCTTTTTTACCAAATTGTAAACAATTTTCCGCGAAATTCCATAAAGTTTTGAAAGTTCCAAAGCCGAAGCTCCCATTTTAAATTTGGTCACAATCTCGGACCGTGTTTCAATATTTAAATACTTCCTTTGCACCATTTTCGTGGATTAAATTAATAATATTATTATTTTTCGCAATGTTCTCCAACAATCATGTAAAATGCGCCTACTTAGCAGACAAGATAGCTACAAAGTAATGACATTTACTCAAATAAAATGTGTGTAATAACTTTTGACGCCAATATGCACCAAACAAATATGTTATTTTTCTGAGAATTATTCCGTTATTTTCTTTGAATTTTTGTTCTTTTCTTCTATACAGTCCATTTCATCCAAAAACAACAAAATTGTTTTATATTGAAAACAACAACAACACGAATCGAAGCATTCTTACAAAACAGAAAAAATTGTCGTAATGTGTAATAACATTTGACTACGGCTGTATATTCTTGTTGATTAATTTGATTGACTTTTATTAAAATTGTCAATGTAGTTGTTAAATTCGAATATATAAAAGTTTCAATAAAACGAATGAGCCCAATAAGCATAAATTTTTTTTGAATTCCAATGTTGGAATTCCAGTGTGAATTCAAGCTTGAATTATATTTGAAATCCATCCTCTTTCCAGTATGTTTAAAGTTTGTTAAGAAATAGTCAGAGTCAGCTAAATGTCAATCATAAAATATTATAATATTAATAAATAAATAAATAAATATTAAATATTATTAATTAATGGTGAACAATTTGACAACGCGAAAGTCGCAAAGTTTTTAAAGTGAAAATAAGTAAAACTAAAATAAAAAACAAAGAATCGAAAATAAAACAATATAAAGAAATTTGGAATAAATAAATATAAAGATATGTATTCAAAGCCAAAAGCAGATGCTCGTAAAAGTTTTGCACTGCTTACCCAGAATCAGCGTATTCTGGAAAATTAACAACCAATGGGAATGGCTTCCAACGATGTCCACGTCGCTTTGAACGATGAGGGCACAATTATAAACGAAGATGGTATATCTCAGTGATGGGCGAACTACGGCCCGCGAGAGGTTTCAATCCGGCCCGCCGAGCGTTTTTCAAAAAAAAATTAATCACCTTTTAAAAAATTATGCCCAAAAAATAAATTTACATTATGTTTTAAAAAAGATATAAATTGACAATTTTAGCAAAAAAATGCGATGTTTTCTGGGAAATATTGTACACACAAGACAACAACAACTTTCTTATAAAAATGAAACATGAAACAAAAACAGCTAATATAGACCTATTGTATTGTGTCCAAACTGCGTAGTTTTCTAGGAAATATTGTACACACAAGAGAACAACAACTTTCTGATGCAATATTACAAAAAGAAGAGACAACATGCGCAACAAATATAAAAGGGCCAGCGATGGATTAATCAGCAATCAGTAAAAGTGTAAATCTCGTGACGTAAAGAATAAATTGTGAAGTAAAATTATAAAGTTGCCAGCGTACAGTTTTATTTGTTAAAATAATAAAGTAAATTGTCAATACCCCCATAAATGCCAATCGAAAATAGAAAGAGAAAAATTGATTCGGAATGTCGAGTATTTCAAGAGTGGACATGGAAGTACTTCTTTATGGAATATAACCAAAAACCTTATTGTCCTATTATCTGCCAAGAACCGGTAGCTGTACTAAAAGATTATAATCTCGCTAGGGACTTTAATTCAAAACATCTTGGGTCGAACTACTATAAAATGACAGATAAAGACAAGAAAGTTCATTCAAAGGAATTGAAAAGAAAAATATCTAGTCAGCAAATGTTTTTTAAAAATCAAAAATCAGTGTCCAGCGATCCTCCACGCTAGATGGTCACACTGTTGCCTATAAAATAGCAAAAAGTAACAGACCGTTTTCTAAAGGAGAATTTATTAAGGATGTGTTATTTAGCATTGGAAAAGTATTATGCCCAGAAAAGGTAAAAGATTTCGAATCTATAGGGCTGTCACGTAGAATAGTAACAAAAACATTGAAGCGATTTCTTCTAATTTAACCAATCAACTCGATGGACGTCTTAAAAAGTTTAAGTATTTTTCAGCCACTATGGACGAGAGTGTTGACAGGAGTGATACAGCCCAACTACTAATTTTTATCAGAGAAGTCGATGAAAACTTAGTAATAACCGAATAACTTGCTTGTTTGAGATCTTTGAAAGGAAAGACGACAGGAAAAATAATTTATGATGAATTTAGAGCGGGGATGAAATCTCTTAATGCCCCAATTTCCAAATTAATTAATTTAACAGCTGATGGTGCATCTAACATGGTGGGAAAAAATACTGGGTCAGAATCCTGAAAGCGAAACAATTTTTTTACATTGTATAATTCACCAAGCTGTTCTTTGCAAGGCTGCCTTAGATATTAACCACGTACTTAATATTATTTTAAAATTAATTAATACCATTCGAGCCCGTGGTTTGTTACATCGACAATTTTAAGAGTTTTATCGGAAGTTAATGCAGAATTTTCAGATGTACTTTATTACACAGTTGAGTTGTGAGCATGCCTTCTCGAGAGTTTGGAGTCTTCTCGAGGGAATTAAAGTTTTTCTAAAAACCCAAAACTGAAATTTGGGACGAGTGGGAAATATTGGAGGATAAGAATTGGTGCATCGAGTTTGCTTTTTTCACAGATTTACTCGAGCACTATAATAAACTGAACAAGAAGTTATAGGGAAGAAATCAATTTATAGATAAAACTCGGGACAGTTTGAGGTCTTTTAAAACTCAATTGTTTATATTTTCTAAATGTTTGGGAAAAAATGATTTGACTCGTTTTCCAAGACTTAATTCTTTGAGGCCTGTGAGCGAAGAGAAGTTAAAAGTCTTTTCACCATCTTTATTAAAACTGTATTCAGAATTTGAGGCCAGATTTGCTGACTTTAAAAAAATCCAACCATGTTTAGATATTTTTTCAATGCCTTTTAATGTTAATCCCGAGAATGTTCCATCTGATCTACAATTGGAAATTATAGAATTGCACTGTAATAATAATTTATATCTATAAATCCTTACCAAAAAATGAATTTCCAAAGCTAATTAATCATGCGCAGAAAATTATGGCAAATGTTTGCTTCCTCATATTTATGTGAACAGCCCTTTTCAGTAATGAAATGCAGAAAAAATTCAATAAGAAACGGATTGTCAGACGAGAGTCTATTTAATTTATTAAAAGTCGCATCCTCCCAGTTGGAAGCAGATTTTGAGAAAATTATGTCAAGTCAGAAACAGATACATCTGGAAAATCTTAAAATCATAATAAACCGTATCTTATAAAATTTTTATGTTGTTTTAAAATATTACTTAATATATATAATAAATCTATACTTTTATTTGGGTACGGTTTTCCGTCGACCCTCGTCAAATTTGGTTTGTGAACAAACCGGTTTCGGCTGTTTGCCATCTTCAGTGTTCTTTTCGTAAATATAAAGCTTAAACCGAACTTTCAATTGAACAGCAATCCCATAATTTTTTAATGAATGACCCTCTATGTTTTTTTTTAATTTAATAGCCCGCCGCAAGATTTTTTTTAATTTATTGGCCCGCCACCCAAAAAGTTCGACCATCACTGGTATATCTGATACTAAAATTAATTCTGTGAAAGACAGGGACTTAAAAATACAGCTGGCTGCAATAAACAGTTTATTGCAAATCCTTAACCAGCATCATAAGGATTTGCCATCGGATGCCCGAAGTTTAAAGAGCACTCCGAAGTGTCCAGATATTGCAGCTATGGGTTCGGGTGAGTTAATGCACTATGGGCCTTATAACACTATTTAAATACTGTTGGAACATTGGTTGAATAACACTGAAATTCCATGCTTGAATTCAACGGTAAAAATAAGTTCGGTTCGACTTGAATTCCACTGCAATTACGTGCTTGAATTCAAGTATAAAAACAGGTTCGGTTCGACTTGAATTACATTGTTATTCAAGGCTGGAATTACACTGTAAAGGTACTGTTTTGTTCGACTACAATTCAATGGTTAATTTAGCTGGATTCGCTATTGAATTCAACTGTGTTTCTGGTAATTGGAAACTGTGACTGGATTTCAAGTGTATTTCCACTTTAAATCCAAGCAAAATGCTTATTGGGAGTGGATGATTATACCATTCCTTACACCAAGCTACACCAATTATTGCAAACAAAGCAACGTTTGTAACTCGCTGCAAATTGCACTACATGACCTCAAAGAAGCATCATTCAAAATCTTTTAGTAATTATTTTAATAATTTCAGTATTAATAAAGGATATGAAAAAACAGTTTCATAAATGGATCAAAGGTCTCACAAAGATTTTTTTGAAAAGTAAATCTTTCTGAAATAAAACAACAAAAAAATCATTGTGGATTGTAAAAAATTTAAACGTTATTTATACAACTTGAATGAACCATTTTAGTTTGTAGTCAGACTTTCTATTTACCACAATTGTTGTAAAAGCATTTGTCTTTTTGTTTTCTTCTTAAATAAGCGCCGGCGTGTTTGCAAATGATTTATTTGATTTTATTTTCAATGCTGCTTCGTCTGTTGGCCTTATTGTTTTCAAGACTTTTTTTCTAAATGTGTTTAATAACATTTTGATGACAGAGAAACTGTACTGTACTGCAATGCACAGTGGGGCATATTACCAATATTAGTGACCAAAACTTCATAGTATTTCACTTTTATATTTTTCATTGACAATTACGTACTGCAGATTTTTGGTTTAGCCATCACAATTTCCTGAGCTTAATTGCACAGAAAGCCTATGGAAGATGTTGGATAAGAAAATTCATAAACGAGATATAGCAATGATTTTTGAAAATCCAGGCAAGATGTTTTAAAAGAACTCTGCGTTCAATTATTGTTACGATACACTTGACACACACCCCCTCGGCGAAAATTTTTGCAATCACGTATCTTGGAATTACTATGCAAAGTAACCTTTCGCGGAATTTGTACATAACAAATCTTAAATTAGTGTTTCATATAAGTTTAGAAATAAATTCAAATTCAATAAAAACTAAACTGATGATATATTAGTTACATAACAGCCTTATAATATGAGTATAAGAAAAACAGTGTTATGTTGAAATCTCCTCAATGCATTCAGAATAAAGCTCTGAAAAACGAAACAAATGGTAGTCAGAAGGATCAAGAACTGGACTGTAAGGTGAACCAAAACTTTCCATCTACTCTTTTCCAAATAGTTTTCCATATGTGGCCGAGTGCTGTCATAATATTCTAGTCGAATATTCTTTTTCTTTTTCGTTTATTGCTCAATCGTCTTTAATACAGATTCCCTGTAATCATCTGATGCGATTTCAATGGCTCGTAATACAAGACACCCTTCTGATCACACCAGACATAGAGCATTGCCTTGGCGTCATGGATATTTGATTTCGGCGTTGATTTTTCTAGTTGGCCGGGCGTTTTGCGTTTGATGTTATCGTAATGTATCCATTTTTAATTACTTGTAACACTTCCCCGCGGGCACATTATAAGTCTTTATGGATCACACAACCATCTAGACTTGTGTCTTGTGGGGGTAAAAGAGAGCCCAGTCCCCTTAGGCTAGTAGGAGCCAACTGGAAAATCCACTATATTTCCACGGGAATCAGTAAAGCCCCAGAGTTCCACTATTTGTCTCTTTAGGCATTTAGTTGTTCTCTGACTGATTATTGAGGTAGGCCCTTCGGGAGTATCGTGGTGGCTGTGAGTTTCGAGGCCCTCGTTTGAGTTTGTGGATCGGATCATTCACAATGAACTCAGTGAATCATCCAGGCCCAGTGAGCATGATTGCGGTTATGTTCTTAAATTTTATTAAGTTTCATGCTTTCTGGACCAGTAGTTGGATAGTCTCCAACTCTTCAGCAAGGAGTGAAGACTCCGGTCTATTCCGGGCTTTTGAAGTTGCAACTAGGAGTGACCGGAGGATATACGTATCCGAAGGCTTTCTAGGGCGAGGATGACGCTATTATTTTATAATGGTAAAGATCCACCATCTGGTTCAGGCGCTCAGCCAGGTACAGATGTAAATCTTTTCACGTCATTACTTGTAACAGTACGATGTAAAAATGACTCTTCTTATAGCGTTGTGTGACTTCCAATGATAAAGCAAGTTCTTCTTGCGTTTGGCAATAATTTTCGTCCAGTAATGATTACAATTCCTCATCTTCAAACTTTTTCTGTTGACCAGGCCTCTCCTTCCTTGTCTTCTGGGCCGAAATCGTCACTTTTGAATTGATGCCAAAGTGTCAACACATTTTTTTTAAACGCTATAATAATGTCGAAGTTTGTTCCAAAAAAAGATGTTTTGCGGGGAAGTTTGATAACCTTCTTTTGGTAGAAGCTTACAGTCAACATGCACCAACTTAAAAAAAACTTGTGCACAAGTTCTACCAAAAGAAGGTTATCAAACTTCCCCACAAAACATCTTTTTAAGAACAAAATTCGATATTATTATGGCGATTAAAGAAATGTGTGTTGACACTTTGGCGTCAATTTTTTTTTTTTTTTAAAGAGAAGTAGCACTTCAGGCAACAATACCTATTTAGTCAAGTACCGTGCTACCTTCTTTAGGAAAGGGATAGAGAAGAGATGAAACATGTGGTGAAAGCAAAAGGATAGTCGGAAATTAACTGCCGTATAAAGACAGCAACAGCGACCAGTAACTATGCCTTCATCGCTGAGCAGCTCCACCGACAGTCAATTTTTAACTTTTGTAGTGAAAAAAACCAAGGTCTTCGTTGGGAATCGAACCCACAACCCCCATATTTACAAGCTAGTACACTACCTCCTAGCCTACAGGGGCACCTTATTTCGAGAATTTGACATTAAAATAGCGCCAAAAATATTAACTTCTACATTATTAAATTTTCTCAAGTTGGATGCATTCATAATTTAAGGGCCATAGATTTAACAACCTTCATTCAGAGTGAATTATATTTTGAAACTAGAAAAACCCCCATAATACCGTTTTAATGTGAGCACAGGGAAATGCTGTACAGTTTTCTTTTATGAAGCCAATTCGGGGGTGCAAAACCTATCTGCACATAATGAATCCAGGTGCTGCACATGCATAAATTCCGGTTATAGATTGAACAGAAAAAAAACATTGAAAACGAAAGTATTCATTCATGCTTTTACTGCAGCACTTTCAGTACAACGCGCTACGGTTACCGATCCACCTAAACCTCCGAGTCTAAATACTCTATCGCTGCAAAGAAACCCCGTCTTCGCCAATTCGACCAATGTGAATGATGCAGATTGGACACCCGATATTGAAAATAATGTACCATAACCGGATTACATTATCACTAAGATGGGACTATCACAAACAAAATTCACGACTTTTGACATTATTCTTACAGCGTAAAAAACTTATAGAGCAAAATATCACGGCAATATCATACCGAAAAAGCGAAGCTGATTAACACAAATTTTATTCCCTTGACGAAGCAAATACATTCACCTACTGTCATGATATCCCAGGCTTAGTGAAAAATATGGAAATGGATTATAAAAATCTCATATTTTCTGTATAAGAATAGCTGCAATATGGATGGGAACTTTAATTTTTCATGCAAAATAAAGTCTATAACGAATACTGTTATTAAGCAAAAAAGGGGGGAAAATGGGGAAATAACTTTTAAGGGACTGAAAGCACTTTTTTCGAATAGGTTTGTAGCACTGTTTTTCTTCTATTGCTTCATAGATACGGTTTTCCCATTAAAATATAGAAAAAGTGATCAAAATCCAGCTTAAGCAAAACCATTCGTATGGCCATTAAATTATTAATGCAGCCAGCTTGACACAATAAATGATGCAGAAGTTCTTATTTTTGAGGCTACTTTTAGAATTGAGTCCCAAAATATTATGTTATACTGTGAATTTGCTCCAATAATGGCTTCAAAGCGCTAAGTCGGCTATTAAAATAAATATTATACTTTGATAATAATAAATTTATTAATCAATCAATTAATTTTGAAACCAAAAAGTAATAACATAATTTTTAAGCATCGCACTAAAGGGCCTAATAAAACCGGTTATAGCATTAATAATGAGAAATTATAATACTAAAAAATAATTTTAATGCTAAGGGTGCTTAACAAAGCACTTATTAAATTAATAAAATCAAATATAGTTGGGGCTATTCTGCGTTTCGATTCGAATCGAAATTTTCTCCGTCTGTCAGCTTTGGTATTCTACGTTTCGATTCCGCTCAGTTTCTTTCGATTGTATGTATTCTGCATTACGATCGGAGCTCCGTTTTTCTCAGTTGCGTTTTTGTTAACGGAGGGGTTTTTTTGTTAAAAAGTTTAAAATTGAAAAAAATGTAAGAAGAAAATGAGATAAAATGTTCAGAAACGATAAAAAAGCACTTAAAATTATTTTTAATTAAATTATTTTTTTTTTTGTTTTAAATTTTTAAATTTGTACCCGAATATGATGTGTTTTAAAGGTTAAAAACAACAACACCGCAGCAGTATAAAAAATTGGCAAATTTAATGGCATCTAAAGCAGACGTTGCATGTGGATACCACAAGCGATCAAAGTGTTCTGCCACTTCTTTCAGGAGTCCTCAGTGCACTAGGTCCTACAACAAAAAATGCCAGTGCATGGAAAAAAGTAGGTATGATTTGTGTGTGATTATTTTTATTAACTAAAAGTTTTTTGTATTGCATTGATTTAAAATTAATATTTCATTTGTTCTTATTTGAAGCATAAAAAATTAAATAAATGTATTTGTATTCAATTTTAGATTTGTTTATAAAAATGACAACAAACTTGCTTATTTTGCTATTTCATTCCCAAATTCCACAGTGATGCTATTAATTTTGTAAACATTGTTGTCTTCTTCTTTTTCATTCGATTCCGTTTTTCTACAGAATACCAATTTTCGATCGCAACGGAACTGAATGCGGAGACTTAATCGAAACGCATAATAGGGGTGAGTATTTCTAATCACGCCTAAGTTCGCAATCTGATCTTTAATTTTTTATTGTAAGTCCTGTTCTTTCGAAATTAGATAAGACTTCAAGTGTTGGCTCTAAAGTCCCACCATTTTCTCTAAACTTTATTATTCATTTTTTTCGTTTTTCATTTTCAAAATTTTGACAACTATTACAATTTTTGTTTTTGTATGGCACCAGCAATTTATCGTTTATTGAAAAACAATAATACACACAGTTTTCCTAAAGCATTTAAAGAAAAAGAATGATTAAACAATAGTAAGTAAATAATGCTTAACACAAACAAAAGTTCATACTGATACAATTTCTTTGTCGGTTTCTCTATACGAAACAATGCTGCAAGTAGAATTTATTAAAAAATATAAAAATAAAAATAAAAACTTTAGCCGAATTCCAATTATGTCAATGCATTTTTTTATTTTCAAAATAATGATTATTTATTGCACTACTTAACACAATTGTATTACAAGCCACCTACAATGTTGTAAATCGCAAAGGCCCAAGGAGTTGACTTATTTTATTTTATTTTAGTTTTTTTGTAATCAAAGTGTTGTTTGCAGTTGTTTTAAATAAAAAGAACTTTTTTGTTGTTACATCCAGGAATCGTGTGACATTTTTCGCTAGGGTTGTGCGATTTTTTTTTGAAAGCTGTTTTTATTTATTATTAAGATGTATGAATAGCCTAAATTTTATTGTATACTTACAACCATGCCCTCCCAATCAAGTGTATTTTTGCGATCTCTTCAAATGCAAATAATATATTTGTAAAGCCATTTGAATGTTTTAGCGCCAATTAGACTTTTAAGTTTAACTTGAAAACTGATCGTAAGTATTTTTTTATGACATACACACATACATACTTTGACAGAGATCTAAGTAAAAGGGTGGACAAATTTTAGGATAGGAAATAAATTGGCTTAAAATTCACAATTTTTTTTTACAACTTCAACTTTATTGACATCAATGTATAGTAAAAATATGGGAATTAATAATAGCATATGATGTCGATCATACACATATTTTTCTACAAAGCTTCGCTTATTTCATCAATGCAGCGCTGAATTCCATCTTTCAGAGCGTCAGATGTTTGTGGGGTGTTCAAATGGCACCAGCGAAAATAGGCCAGTGGCGGTCAATTAAAATCGCAAATCGAGAAATTACGCTACCGGGAAATTTCTCTTGCAGTAACTGAATTGTTTGGGAGGCAGTGTGGCTTGCGGAGCCATCTTACTAAAACAAAAAGGTCAGCATTTACCAATTTTACCCAAATAAAAATTGGTTATCATGGTTGGGAGCCGCAGGAATTTACGATGACAGTCTCCTTGCCCATTTTCGAAAATATACAGGCCGATGATGCCGCCTAACCATAACGGCACCATACAGTCGCTTTCCTTAGATGTAAATGGTTTTTCGATTTGAATATTGGGAGCCCCATATATGACAATTTTCTTTTTCGCCTAATTTAAAATGAGCCTCATTACTGAAGATAATTTTGTTTTAAAACGCATTGTTTTCATTCAGTTTTTCAAACTGCCAAATCACAATATTTCTACGCCAACAATGGTCGGTCAGCTTTAATTCTCGAACGAGTTAAACTTTATTAGCGTGAATAAGAAAGTGCTTCTTGTGATATCCAATTGTTGCTAATGTCGACGAGTTAAAGTTCCAAATTTATTTTGAACAGTTGTACAGGATGTTTGCCGGGAAGGTATATAACGTATAGACAAAGGTATATAACGGAGAAGACAAAACTGGTCTCTTTTGACATAAAGGACTTGTATCCGGTAATGGATACATTGAACATTGTTCATAGGACAGTAAAAAACAAAACGGAAAACAAGGAACTAGCAATACAACTTACAGGCACACTAAAAGCGACACTAGAACAGAATTACTTTAAATTTAACAGTGATATATATAGACAAATAACAGGACTAGGAATTGGAGATCCAACATCTGCCACCCTCATGGGAGTATTTATGCAGGATTTGGGGGAGATACGTGGGGGGATTGGGGACCAACTTTCGGGTGATATTCTACGCAGGGTATGTCGACGACATCATATGTATACTAGAAGGAAATAACGATGAGCAAATTCTAGATTACTTGAATGGAGGACGCAGGGACATGGGGTTTGCAATGGGGAGGGTAGGGGAGGGGAGGATTAATTATCTGGACCTAACGATCAGGAACATAATCTCGGACAGAGTCGGATATGGAATATACGGGAGACCAACAGCAACGGACACAATAGTACACAACACAGGGACGCAGCAATTGGGCGGTTAATAACAAGACTCGGGAGAACACCACTAACACGGCAAATGTATATGAAGGAAATGGAGACAATATACACCACAGCGAGAGACAATGGATACGGAAAGCGCCTCGTAAATAACATCAGGAAACAGATTAGAACGGACAAAGAACAGGAGAATGGAAGAGAAAAATGGGCTACATTGACATATATGGGGAAATCAACGAACAAACTGGCGGAATTCTTTGGAGGACACAACATCAATACCGCATTCGGAACGAGGAACAACCTAGGCAGAATACTACGGAATAGAACAACCGGGGCAAATATACTAGACAGACAAACAAGTGTACAAATTAACCCAATAGGTTCACACATAAACAAAAACGGACAACGAGCATGATCGTAAAAGGATTTAGTTAGGAAAGAAGAGGAATGAAAAAGGGAGCGACAAATTAGGTAAAAAGAGACAAACGAAAAAGGAGAGAGAGAGATGTAGGCAAAAAAGACAGAAAGTGACGAACGCAATAATACGAAGGGAGAACACGAACTATATAAACACAACTGACAATAGAACGCAACTAGTACGAAAAGAACACTGAAGATGGCAAACAGCCGAAATCGGTTTGTCCACAAACCAAATTTGACGAGGGTCGACGGAAAACCGTACCCAAACAAAAGTATACATACTACTTTGTTGTGCCGCCTTGCTTGTAAAATATAAAAAATAATTTCCTGAAGAAGCTATCCACAGGAAAGCGAAATATCGAAAAAAATACATATTGTTAATTAAAAAAGACCGTTGAAAAAATAACAGATATTTATTTAATTATTTTTTTTTTTTTTTTGGTTTTTTAAGAGAAGTAAGCACTTCAGGCCACAATGGCTAATTAGTCAAGTACCGTGCTACATTCTTTTAGGAAAGGGAGAGAGAAAAGATGGTGATGAAAGTAAAAGGATAGTTACGAAACTTAACTGTTGTATAAACCAGCACAGCGACCAGTGACCATGCCTTTCATCACTTAGCAGCCCTACCGACAGTCAATTTTTAATTTGTAGTAAAAAACAGCCAAGGTCTTTGTTGGGAATCGAACCCACACAATCCCTAGACTGACAAGCTAGTACACTACCTACTAGCCTATAGGGGGACCTAAATTATTATTTTGTTTACCAGTTTCGCAGGATCGTCATGTAGTAGGGTAAGGAAATATTTGTTAAAGAAAAAGTTTAATTTCGGGTATTTTCTTAGCACTCCCGTCGTTTTAGAAAAGCTTCAAAATACATACTTGCTGAAGAATTAAAAAGACTTGTCTGTGTTTTATTGTCAAATTAATTCTTAATTTTATTCTTTACAATTCCAGCAATTTAAAAAAAATTTTAAAATCAAACAAATCATTTTATTAACACTTCTGGATAAATAAATTTATTTGGTTGAGATTTTACGTCAGCCCGCGTCAAATTTGGTTTCGGCTATTTGTCATCTTCAGTGTTCTCTCTATAGTATAAGTTAGGACTCTCCAATTAATTCCACTAAAAAAAATATACTAAGGCGCTTCCACTGCGCCGCCAAATATAAATGATTAATACTAGACTTGATTTTTAATATACAAAATTGAACTTTATTTAAATCTACTCTTGCGATCTATTTCACGTCGTAGCCAAGACTGCCATCAGAAACTTTCCTCTGCCACCTTCAAAGCTCTGCTCACGTTGCATTGACATGTACCGGTAACAAAACGCTCAGTAATCAGTAATATGTTATATGCAATTTTGCATTACTATTAATTAGGCCGGATACGTGTGCCAAAAATGCGAGGGTGTTGAACTGCTAACTATGCTGACTCCCCTGAACTTCGTTCAACAGCGATGTCAGCGCCGCTGTTAACTTATAGTATAGAATATACGGAGAATATAAGTAAGTATATCAAAAAATAAATAAATTTTGTTTGCCAAGATATTTCATTAAATAGTAAACACAAGTATTTATTTAAAAAACTTAGCAACGAAAAATGTGAAAATGGTCACACTGCTTATCAATAGCCACTTTTTATATCACTTTCGTATTGTTAAGTATTCGTTTAACAGTGTTTTCGTTCTTCTCATGAAAATTTATTTAACTAATGGAATTTAAAAGAAACTCATATTAGAGATGGGTGTGCTGCTGTCTTAGTCGACATGAATCAGGCGTGATAGTGTATCTTAGTAGTGTTAAAACGTATGAAAAAAAAAATTGCTTGTAAAAAGTGTAAATATTTGGAGATTTTTTTAAGTATTTGAAATTTATTCTTTGGATTCAAGAAAATAAATATGAAAATTATTTGATATTTGAAAATAAAAATTAATGCAATTTTTATCTAAAATCTCTGTAAAACAATTAGACTTTCCGAAATGTTATTAAAAACTCTGGCTGTATTGTGTATGGCATTTTCAATAAAAAATTTTAAGTAAACTTTTTATTATAAAAAAATTGCAAAAATTTGTTTGCAAGCTAACTTTTTCGCTGAATATTTCGAGAGCGTGAGTTTTTCAAACAAAACAAATTGCATGAGTATAAATTTGTATGAAAGTGATTAAGTAGTTGCTCACAGTTGCATCTCTAATACGTATTTACTTTGTTTACTTTTTAAATTTATATTTAGTTTTCATTTTTTGATGAAGACATCATTTAAAAGCCTTAAATATTCATTTAAAGCAAGCGATTCCAAAATTTAAAATTTACCAAATCATCAAAATTATAAAACACATAATTAATAGTAAAATTTTAATTAAAACACAAAAGTCTCCGGTTGGTTATTCTTGTTTAATCATTAACAGTGTCGCACTAAAGCGCTTTTTTACATTTTGCTATTATTATGTTTAGTACCTAAGTTGCAGAATTAATTTTATTTCGTTTCATTCTCTGGACAGAAAATGCAGGAATCAAAAGAAAATTTAAAAAACATAATTTTTATTGTGGGAGAATCAGAAAACCGTGATGGCTCCAAAGAAGATGTGCAAAAAATTTATCAAACTTTCGAAAAGAATTACAACGCTGAAATATACAATTGGATGGATCATACAAAAGCTGAATATAAAAGTTTATTCAGTGATCGTAAGTAATATAAATATTTTATTTTCTAAAAATTAAAAAAAAAATGTTTATATTCTTATCACAATTTTGCCATTGAAAGCTTAGCAAGTTACGAAAAACCTGCCGCAGAACCTAATTGATTAACTGCAAAATTAGTGAAATTATTGTAGTATGAATTAAGATTTTTTGAATTTCTTAATCGAATATCGCCATAATTTTTTAACATAACTTTTCCGACAAAAATTCGAAATCTACCAAAACGTAATAATAATCACTAAAATCGTAAAACACCCTGACATACACATTGTTATGTTTATTAATTTTAATAAACCTTTTGCTATATTGAGTTCTTTTATTGGAAAAATAATAACACAATATTTTAAAGTTTTAAATTAAACGTTTTAATTACTTGCAATACACACCAAAATAAACAGGATGGTAACTTTACCACTGTAACAGCTAAAAGATGCTTTATTGTTATTTTTACTCAACGATGTTTCAACTTGAATTGGAGTCATTTGCTCAGCAGTTAGGTGCTTATATATCTGTTTTAAGCAGTTTTCGCATATAAAAGAATATTCTACTTTAACAGCATCCCATATTGTTGTTGTTATCATCATTCAGTTTGAATGTTTTGTTTTTAGTTCTGTTTTAGTTGCTTTTGTTTTCTGTTGTTCATATTATTTAATAGAAATTCTTATAAGCATTATGTTGTTTGTTGTCTTGTGTGTTTAAGATTTCTTAGACCACTACACAATTTGTAAAATACACAATAGGTCATTTCGTTTACTTTTTTACTTTTAAAGCTTAAACAAATCATCTTTGTAGCAATATTCACAAAAATATCAATATTGTCATAATAGAGATTCACCAAAAAATGTTAGTTCTTTAAAATACCGATAATTTACTAAAAACCAAAGTTTCAATAAAATTAAAAATCTAAAAAAAATCGTAAATGAAATCAAAATTTCACACAAAAAAATTAAGAATCGCATAAAAAAGTCAAAAATGTTTGAGATATTCAAACAGTAAACTTCGAAATTCATTAAGCAATCAAAAATATTTCTCTTGAAACAAAATGTCAATAAACATTCACGTTTCATCAGTAATAAAGCGAAGAGAAGAAGAGAGTATGAATGTATGCAAGGAAGTAAAACGTGAGCGAAATGACCATATTAACATATCAGGGTACAATCAAAGCAAATTAGAAATAGCTGTAATTAACATAAAAAAAGAGATTTTACAAGCGATTTTTGACATTAGAAAAGTAATTTATTAACTGTTATTTAAAACTAATAATTTTAATATGTCTGGTTAGTGTTCATACTGCTCTTGCTTTCAATGGTTTTAACTACTTACTTACCTCTCACAAGTAACTTTAATTAACAATTTTTAACTATTTTTTATCTAATAATGTGACGGCAAATTTTAAATTACAGTCAAGAAAAATCCTGAATGGATCATCAAGTTTAGCAAATGTAAATTTGTAGCCGTATTCTGTCTGTTTCATGGAGACAGTGATGGTCGTCTTTGCTTTAATAATTCTGTCATTTCATTAAAATGTTTCTTTCTCAATCCATTATTTTACATCAAGCAGCTGGATGGCAAATTAAAATGGTTGATTGTCCAAGCATGTCGCGGCAGCCTGACTGTTCCAGACTTTCAACCAGATGGGGATGAGAAACTTAAATATTTAGATTATTATATGATCTCTTATTGTACCGGCGAAGGTCTGCCAAGTTATCAGTGGGGAAATGGTGGAAAAATCTTCATTCAATATCTATGTGAGCAACTTAAAGAAAATGCTGAGAATAACTATGGACAATCTGTACTCTCAATGATAAAAATCGTTAACGACAAAGTGAAACAATATGGCCTTAAAGAAAACTTTAATAATTTTCCAAGACCGGAGTTTGTTCACAATTTGATTTTCAACACAACTTTAGCTAACTGAAGACAATTTTTCAGAATAAATTTCTAAAGTATAAAACGTTTTTGTATTCATGCACTTTTTAAACTAAGATTACATATTTGCTCTGTAATGAAAAATTTAAGTTAATTTTGTTCATGTCATTGAGATTTTTTGTAATCAAGAAAAATACTTTAAAACTTATTTTCTGTAAAATTATTGTATTTTGTCAAAAAAGTTAAGTTAAATTCCGATATATGTTTGTGTTAAATATAAATTTATTTTGTTGCATAAAATGTTGATTTTTAATAACTAAATTTTCTTTTTCTAAAAGTACTTTTTGCACAAATCCTGTGAAATAAGCAGCTGCCAAACATTAAAATTACGGTCACATGAAAGTCAGGCAAAATAATTAATTTCAGTTACCGTTATATTTGTTAATTTGTTATTTTTTTTATTTTATAAGCGGTTAATTGCATATTTGCGCTCGTGGTGTGGAAATATTTTTAAGTTTCTTTGTAATGCTGCGTACCATCAAACAGTCTACGCTTTTGTTTTTCGCTCGGACCAGTTCTAGAACTAGGAAAATAGGTTATGAGGAGGAGGAAAGAGGAAGTAGTGTTTGTTTACATTCGATTTGAATTTTCCCACATTGAAAGTGAGAGGAGCCACCTCTGAAGAAAATTTATTCCACATACGAACTGTTCTGCTAAAAAACTAATTTTCCCAGTAATGCGTAGGCCAATCGTCCACAAATAGATGCGCTCTCAACGAAAATCGAGTCAAACGCAAAAATGTACGAGTTTCGAGAACAAGTTCCCTAATTTCGTTAAAGCAGTTACCATTGTAGTAACAATAAAACAGTGAAATACAACCTACACTACGTCGATGCTCTAGGGAGTTAATAGAATTGGATACTCTACTGTCCCCAATGAGCCTCTTGGCCCTCTCCATCTACGCGGTCGACCACGTCCAAAATAGATTTTTGGGCATGAGAGTTATATTCCATCTTTCGACGGATATAGGTAGTATAAATGTAGGAAGATCGGATGGAGTGAAGTATCTCTTACACCGTTTTAGAAAACCAGGGCACGTGAAAGCTTCTGTAGAAACCTGAAAAATGTGTTTACCTTGGAGGAGCAAAAAATATTTAATAATAACTATTTAGAAGATAAAACTCAACGAGAAATCTCAAGTATCATTAATAAAAGCAAATCAACTGTACACGATACACAAATACAAAAAGAGACATCAGATTTTAAGCATCCGTAAAAAAAAGAAAGCTTTTCCCGAGAGTTGAGAAGTATATATTTCACGAAGTACAAAATGAGCCATTCATCTCCACTCTAAAACCTGTCACAACCAATTTTAAAAAGGACGGACGCGCGTAAACTATAAAAAGAATTTTAAGACAAATAATATGATTCGAAAGAAACCAAGTATCAGAAATAATTTTCTCCTTTTGGAGCACAAAAACATGTAGATGCCACATTATGTTGGCTTTTCCTATCAACATTTTAACATCTTTCAGGTGCATTTTACGGATGACAGCAAATTTAATTTGTTTGATTCCGATGAACGGCGTTGCGTGTGGTGTTTTGCACAAAAACACTAAGAAAACAGTGAAACATGGAGGCATATTAATGATGGTGTAAGGCTACATAACACCTTCAGATGTCGGAAATCATTACTTTGTAGAAGGTATTACGGACAAGAACACGTATCTTTACATTTTAAAAACGTATGTGAAGAAAAGTTGGTTATTACTGGTGATTATAAGTTTCATCGAGACAACGACCCTAAGCAGACATCAGTCAAAGTAAAAAGCTGACTGCTTTACAACTGACCTACGAATGTGCATAAACAATCGAATTTAAAGATTGTCCGACTTTCGGTGTGAACATAATTTTAAGACTAAAGTACCTAGTTTTTATTAATATCAGAATAAATGCCTTAATGATATATTTTGCAAAACTTTAAATATTATTTATTTTAAAGCTGCTGACCTTTTCTGTGATTAGTTGTCTGGCTTTCGATGTGAGTCACTGTACATTTGTTGTGCAACCTTTTTAACACTTAATGGATCTACAAACTAATCTATTGCGCAAGACTTCTAGAAAGACACAGCCGTAAGAAACTATATAAGTAGTAGTTTATAAATGAAATATTGTTGCGAAAGAGAAGTGACAACCTTTAAAGTGTTCAATGTTTTGTTGTCATACCTTATGATGAAAACCGTCGTTACCGGCTGTTTGCTTGATACGACTGGCAAGCGCTTTCGTTGCGATGACATCAATATCAAGCCACGTTCTAGAGGGTACTAATTATAACACCGGAAGATATGAAAAGTGTATATCATTTATCTATTTTTCTTTGAAAGACTGCGCTGCATTGCCGCAAGCCAGTTTAGTTTTGACACACTAAATTAGTAATGAATTGTGACGGCAAGACATATTTTTATAGAAATTTGTACAAACTTTGTTTCTAAATGTTTGATAAATTTTTTAATAAAAGCAGCATTAAAATATCTAAATCATTGTTTTTAAAACGTTTAGATTCATTTTTTTTTTTTTTGTATAAAGATATGAAACACCGTTTCTCTCTTGGCGGTCTATAATACAAATTAATTAAATTATTAATAAATAACTTCTTTTCAACAATATAAATAAAAATGCAATAATATTTTTAATTTTGAGAAATAATGTATGTATTTATTTATTTCGTTTAATTAAATAATGGTCAAGCAACAAATACATGATGAAGGTGAAAAAATAAATTTGCAAAAGTTTCTTTGTTGTTATTGTATATTTTTGTTTTATTGTTATTTAAAAATTTCAATTTTATTGTTTTATTCTACTTTAAGAGTTTGTTTTGCGTTTTTGTTTTTCTTTTTTTTTTTTGTTTTTTGTTTCTTTCTTTTATAGCAACACACAATCCCCGCTTTAAATTAAGAAGAGAAATAAAATCCAGTTTGCAACATTCTTGAAATACCAATTGTATTTGGTTTGTTTTTAAAAGTCCTCGTTCAAAAAATTAAATTACCAACCTAGGCCAAAAGTCGAGAAAGGGAAAAATTTATTAAGATAATTTTGAAAAGAAAGAAATTTGATTTGTTTTTCAGAAGTTTAATCGTTTAATCGATCACACCTACTTTTCTAACACATCATTCAGTCTTCGACAGCATATTTTTGAGTCCATTCACGTGCATTTTTTATGGCCTCAGCCTCATTAACTTTCCACAATTCAGCGACATCATTGGCCAAGGGATCATCGGGATTGGGTGCGCTCAGCAAAGCTTGAATTGATAATAAAATGGTGCGAATTTGTAAAGCAGGACTCCATTTATCTTTCAGCACATCCAAACAGATACGACCTAAACGATCAATATTTGGATGATAAATTTTTGTAATAAATCGCACTTTTGGCGCCGACATTGGATAATCTTCTGGCAAAAATAGTTCCAATTTAAATACACCACCCTCGAAGGGCGAATCGGTTGGACCTGTAACGATGACATGAAAATATCTGGCATTGTTTTCGTCCGGAATGGCATTAATTCCCGGTACGGGCTCTTGCATAAGACGTTGAGTTTCTTTTATAATCCGGCGTGGTAGACTGGACATTTTTTAATATGTTTTAAATATATTAGCTGTTGGCTGGCTAAAAAACAAACAAACCGAAAAGTTAAAGACAACTAATGGTTATTTCGGACGCAGATTATTTCGAACGTAAATATGTAAAAATGTAAGATTGTTAGTTTATATAGATATTCTTCAATAAATCCTTGCTGCTTTATATCGACTTTTAATTATATTTTTATAAAATTTATATCAATGCACTGTAGCGCAGTGACTGCTCAAAACATATTTTGTTAAAAAAAAAACTGAAAATATATAAAAAAAAGATTTAGGAATTATAATTAAAATAGCAGTCTAAAGAATATTTAAAAAAATATAATATTTATAATAAAATTTTAGTTTTATGCTCTAATTGTTAATAATTGTTATATTTCATACTTTTAAATATATCGAAATAATGTAAAAAAAAGCTTTACAGCTTTTGAAGTAGAGTCAAATTAACATGATGTGGATGTTATTAAAACATTTATCTAAACAGATATTAAAACAAACTGACAAACTTGTTAAGAAAAACGTGCATAGAAAGTTTTTGAAGTTTGCCACCAACGTGGCCCACATTGCTGAAGATACCAAAATAGCAATCTTTGCAATTTGCCCTCTCTTCAATACCGAATGTGAGAGCATCGCTCGGGTATAAATTTCGTTTGATGGAAACGATATTGGTATACTGACATTTTGTGAAGAAGTAAAGAATCAAATTGCTGGGGTGTTACTTTCAGTTATCAATCACATGATTTATAAATTTTCACTTTTTTTAATCATTAACAGTCGTATGCATAAAAAAGTCTTACTCAAGCTTTAAAGTACACATTAGGTGTACTCCAGATGCATACAGTTGTATGAATCTTTTCTTTGGGTAAGTTCGGACTAGAATTAAATTATCGACTTTTAAGTTGTTACATAAATTTTTACTTAAAATTACTTAAAAGGCGAAATGCAAGATTTTTCAAATAAACTTGATGAAGTTGTACGTACTTCTACATACAGTTGCGAACATTAGAATAGCAGTACCGTTGAAAATCATTAAAAACTCATATATTTCATAAGTTCTGCATATATACCAAAATTTTTATATAAACTTTAATACTACATATTGTCATATTGTCTGCATCCAGAACTACCAAATAGAACAATTTTGGACTCGTCCGTCCACAAAATATTGCGCCATTTGCTTGCAGGCCATTCAGCATGTTTTTTGGCGAACTCAATGCGCTTTTGTCTATGTTTTTTTGTAAGGAGTGGCTTTTTCCTTGGACTTCGGGCTTTCAAATTTGCATCTTGAAGCCTACTCCTTACAGTCATATCACTAACATTTAAATTTAGTACATTTTTTATCTCTCTATCGGTCATTAAACGGACTACGCTTAGACATTCTAACTATACTTCTGTCATCCTGAAGTGAAGTTTTGCGTTTTCCCCCTCTGGTTTCTTTTGTTTCTTTGTATTTAATTGCATTTGAAATCATTTTCGCTGAGCAGCAGAGAAGATCTTGAATTTCTCTATACGATTTTCCTTCCTTTCTAAAATTTAAAATTAATGTTCGTTGAGCAATAGTACAATGCTTTGCTCGACCCACTAAAATTAAAATAATCGAAAAAAATTTTATATCTAATATAATTTTTAAAACGAAATAAACATTTTTAACTCACTTCTACTTTTCTTTATCAAGAATATTAAATTTTATAAATGAAATTTGACACAAAATAATATATTCGTAGCCTACTGCTATTTTAATGTTTCAAAAAAAAGTGTACTCACACATAAAATTGTCCGTTATTTTCAGAACTACCAAACTTGTTCACAAAATTATTTTTCAAAAACAGTAAATGAGGATGCCAGATTGTTTTAGTAAAATAAATAAACATTTTAAGTTCTTTAAAAAAGTTGTGCATCGTTTCAAAAAGTTTTATCAATGGTACTGCCAATTTAATGTTTGCAGCTGTATGTATATCCAATCCAGTCAACAAAAAAAAAAATAACTTGTACACTTACCAACTCAGAATAAAAAAAAGCAAATTAATAAAAATATGCGAAGAAAGAAAGATTTATTAAATGCATATTAAAGCTCGAGATCCATATTATAAACGTACATCGAAATTGTTTTTGTAATGCTTACATATAACAAGAAAAATATCAACAACAAAAATATGTCAATATTCTTGGACAAAAAAAAACTTGTACAGTAAGAATAAAACTTAAAATTACAACAATAAATGAAGAAATATTCTGTATTTTAGTATTTTGTGTTTTGACATTTAGCTTCTTTAACGGCAAAGAGTCTTTATGTCATTGAATTGACTACATTTTTTGTAACATCTCCAGGAATAGAACTCCATATATCCTTTAAGGCGATTTTTAGATTTTTTTTGTTAGAAATCCGGTAATCCTTTAGTTTAGTTCTCATATATGACCACAAGTGCTTTATCGGGTTTAAATCTGGGCTTTGTGGAGAATTAGGCAATACTTGCTTCGTATTATAAAGCAGCCAATCCTTTACTATAAGGGCTGAGTGCTTTGGATCGTTATCTTGGACGAATGCAAAGCTATCACCCAAACCCTTTTTTTTAACAGATTGAGGCAAATTGGTTTTTAAAATATGTAAATAATCCATTTTGTTTCTGTTTCCTTCTACAAAAACAAGGTTTTCCGCTCCATTTGCACTCATAGCACCCCAAACCATTACATTTCTACCAGCGTGTTTAACAGTATTTGTTATATTACGTGGATTCAAAGCTTCTCCTTCCTTTCTCCATAAAAATTTTTGTCCGTCGCTGCCAAATATATTGAGTTTAGATTCGTCTGTAAAAATAGCAGTTTCCCAGAAAGCATTGTCTTTGCCAATAAACTCATTGGCATACATTAGGCGTTTTTGGGTATTTAATTTGAAAAGGATGGGTTTCTTGCGAGTTGCATATCCATACAATTCTGTCAAATTGAGGAAATTTCTTACGTTCTGTGGAGTCACACCAGCTATTATAGAGTTTTTAAGTTCTTTAGCAATATTTACAGCAGAAACTTTTGGATCTTTCTTCACAAAAAATAAAGTTTTTCGCTCAATCTGAGGAGTATTCATTTTTTTTTGGCGACTTTTTCTAGGTCTTTCTAAAGAATTATTTTTTTGGAAGGGTTTTTTTACGTAGTATATGGTACTGTGTGCTGTTTTAACTATTTTCCTGATTTCACGTATTGAATTATTTTCCCTCCATAGATTTATAATCGGTTCTTATTAATCTTTTGAAATTTGTTTTTTTCTCCATTTTCTCTTTCAATATTCGAAAATACGTGATCAATTAGTTAGATTGCCTAACCTCAAACTCGATTTCATTAATTCTTGAGTAAAAGATTTGTAACGAGATTTTTTGTGCAAAGAAAACAAGAAGTGTACAAGTTTTTTTTGTCCAAGAAAATTGACATATTTTTGTTATTGTTATTTTTCTCGTTATATATAAGCATTGCAAAACCAATTTTGATATACATTTATAATATGGATCTCAAGCTTTAATTTGTGTTTAATAAATCTTTCTTTCTTCCCATATTTTTATTAATTTGATTTTCTTTATTCTGAATTGGTAACTGTACAAGTTTTTTTTTGTTGACTGTATGTATATTTGTGGATATTTTTCTTTAATAAAATTTGCTTTTATAGATCATTAAAGAAATCATGGACACTTCAAGTGAGTCTGATCAAGACGACATTTTGGCCTTAATTGCTAAAAATTCAATATGCAAATGCTTTGTTCTTAAATCACAGAGAGTTATTTTCTTTTTATTCTCAAAAGTCCGGACTGTTTTGCTATGCATCTGGAACAGACCTATTAATTAATAAACACTTTAAGCGTAACAAACCTTTGTTAAACAATGGTAACTAATGTATGCTTTAGTAAAATTAGTATTTTGATTCTGTCAATGCCATTATTTTCAGTTGTCACTAAAAAGAATAGTGGAAGAGTTATTCTCTTCCCCTATTCTCTTTACTCACATTATTTACAACAACTAACTACGAGTTGCAGCGACAAAAGTCGTCCAATGTAAATTGGGACTTTCAATGTGATCAACAAAGACTACACTTGTTAAAAGATCGTAGGATATGTCTTAACAAGCACTTAATTTAATGGCAGAGTAAATTTAGCTGCATAAAAATCTCAAATTATTCTTATTTATGATTTTTACGACGGAAGCGCTTTGTTGTGTGATCTCATTGAAACATATTCTCCATTTGAGATTAATATTAATTTCGCTAAATCGCCGGTGTTCTGACATACCTATGTCAACAAACTACGAGTTGCAGCGACAAAAATCGTCCAATGTAAACTGGGACAAACAAGCGATATTTTGTTATGGTTTGCCAGCAAATAAGGTACCGTTAATTCAGCGAATATGAATTATTAACCGTCAGTTGTTCGAACTAAAAAATGTTGACTGAAAATGTGCTTAATATAAGCCGACACTTTAGAATACTTGCTGAAGGTGGAATTCTATGCTCAAATTCCTTCGACCACTTCCACCTAATGCCAGAAGTAATTCTACAAATTAAGATAACCTTGAAAATGTGTGATTTGCACATTAATCTGAACTTGAGAATAAGACGTGTTGTTCAAAAATTAAAATTCGATTCATTAAATGTCAAATAAAATAAAATGGAATATAAATTAATTCTTTATTAATTGTTACCAACATTAACTTGTAATAATTATTTATTATTAAATATCGAAAAAGAAAAAAATTATTTTCAGCAAAGACACAGCCATCAGCAAATGCCAAAGTAAAATCAAGGCGAATTAAACAAGTGAACATAATGCACAGCTGATTTTATATGGAGGATTTGAGAAACGTCAGCTAGATTTTGATGCTTTTTTTATTTTTTTTATTTTTGTTGCAATTGTTATATGCTTATAACATTTCTTTGTTATAAAATCGCTATTACAAACAACTTTTTAATTCACCTTGCATATAATATAATTAACAAAACACGAGTCTTGTTTTTTAAGTTGCCACAGCACAATGGCCGCTAAAGAACAACAACGATAAAATAATGACGACAAGAATAGAAAACAATGATTTTGTTATTGCAGTCAGTTAGATATTTAAGGAAAAATCGATAAATATAATGGTATATCCAATTTTCTATTTAGAACTGCTAAAAACCAACACTTCGACAAACCTTATACAATTATTAATGTAGCTGCTAATTGGTTATAGATTAATACAATAAATTTTTTTTTGTTCCGAGAATTTTTCTATACCGCAAAACTGTTAGAAAGCACATTTACACACACTAATTTACGGAGAAATTTATTCATCTTCTGGATGACCATGTTTTTGGCTTATTCGGAAATTACTTTATATCTTTTAAATTAAAACATATTTGAAACACTTACCACTATTTATTGTGGTTTTTTCATTAAAACTTGGTCATAAAAAATATTTAACGTTTTTTTTTGGTAAATTCTTTTTTAAACAATTTTGTAAATTTTTTCACGAACGCACCACGAATTTTTTCTTATTCTTTTGTATTTATGCTTTGTGAAGTTTTCGTTCAATGTCAAAAAGAGTAGAAGAGCGCGCTAGAGAGCGAGATAACAAGTGTTTGTTTCAGTGGTAGCTTAGTGTTAGAAAACGTTGAAATTATTAGGAATACAATGAATAAAGGGAGAAAACATTTTGGAATAAACATTTATTTTATTACGTTTTTTAATTTTTTGGATTAATTTGGCTTATTTTTGAGATTTATATTTTTTAATTACACCAATTTAAATATTTGTAAATGCAAATATTTAAAGTGCTTTTGCTCTAAATTGTATAATAAAAAATATTTTCAATCTTTCATCAGTTATAAATTATACAAATACTTGTATGTTTATATATAAATTTCTCCTTAAAAGTTGTTCTTGGATGAGTTTTTCTATACTTAATATCTATTAACTATAAATGAAAATTTACTACCAACAATTTTATCATATATTACAATTCTGTAGTTTATATATGAATTGGTAAAATGTTTGGTGTGGTTGCGAAATTTAATTTTTATTTAAAATACCAAAGGACTAATAAATTTTAATAATATTTGTGAAATATCACTAAGCTACGTTATCAACACTGGGGTTTTTTATTTTGGTTTCCAATTAGAAACGTATAGAAATTAAAGAAAAATTTTAGCGGGCTTGTGAAGGAAAGACAAAGACAACTACTATTTAAGAAGTTTCCACATCAATAAGCTTTCATATAGCGGGCTTAATGATTTTGTTTGTACTTAATAAAAGCAATAAAGTAAGAGCAAGATTAATATATTTTTTTTTTTAAAAACACAGTAAACATATATTTTACACATAGTAAAATATTTTTAAAAAGATCCAATTTACTCCTGTTTGTAAAAAGTTGTCTAATGTATAATTGTATATTCGTATTAAGTGCATATTCAAATCATTTAAGCATTCTTGAACTTGGTATACATTACAGCGCTTTAATCAACTAATTGCGTTAAAAAGTTACATTTGAAAGATGTCACAATAACGTAAATTTAAATAAATATCTAGTGATTGCCTTAAGAAAGAGAATAAAGTTTTGAGTTAATATACTATTGTTGCTCAAGTGCGATATAAATGTAATGTTTATTAGTTAAGCAACTTTTCTCAATTCAGAAATTAACTGATTTGTAGAATTTACGGGAAATATCAGGAATGAAAAAAAATGAGCCACCCCAGTTTTTCTTAAGTTCTTTCGGTTTTATTGCCGTTTATTTTATTATATTGTAAAGCGAAAATTAAGGAAAGTAAAACGATTAAAAATTTTGGACTACCTAAAAACCAGAATTTAACAAAAGTCTTAAAAATTAAAAATTTTTTTAAAAACCAAAAGTGCAAAAGAACTAGAAAAATTCACTTAAAGTCCAAGTTTCGACATATGTGTGGACCAAAAAATCATCGAACATTTAAATATTAACAAAATGCCTCTATATAAATAAAATATTTTTTTTTCCTTTTTATTTTCTTCACTAAAAAGTCGGAACAATTATTTGTTTTTGATTCAGGTAAATTAGTTGTAAACAATAAATTATCAGGTTGATAGAGAAATCCGTATATTAAATGAAGTGTATTTATCAGTTTTTAGAAACTAATAATTTTTTTCCACTTTTTAGCACGTTTATTGTTGTATCAGTACCAGAATTTTTCTGTTGTACTACAATTTAAGTTTCTGTAAGTTGGCTGCTCTGTTTGCCGTCAATAATTACATCGAATTAAAAACTGATAATTCCAAATAAAGTAATTATATAGACGCTAATGGCTAGAAATAAATTAGCTTTTTTTAAATAACTTACCCATGACTCCCATCCGTTACTGCATAAACAAAATACCTATATCGTTTTAACTAAAGATTCAAAGATTCATTTATTTCTAGCAATCTAATATGCCATTCGTCCTGTTCACATGACGAGTTTATTTATTTATTTTATAATTACACCTATTAACTCAGGCAAACGCGTCCACTTGATGCTACTTCCGTCCCCTTTTAAGCATACATAGATATTTAATGATTAATAAACAAACCTAAATTATTTCTTCATTGCAAAACTTTAAAATAAACATTTATTTACATGATGTCATACTATCAAATATGGGCTTTTTAATAGTTACGAAAAATTTAATTAAACTTATATTCAAAATAAGTCAGAATGCCATAAACGCCTCAATGAAATTGCGAATTGTAAAATAAAGTTGTAAACTATGAGATTGAAAATCGCATCATCACTATTCAGCTGGGTAAAATATAGAACTTGTTTGATTTGGAAGGATAATGGACTAAAATATTTGCATTATAATCAAATTGCAAAAATATAAAAAATAATGTTAAATTCAAATCCTCGAAAAATCCTTAACACAAGAGTTTTTATCTCCAAGCAAAAAAATCTTCAAACAAAAATTCCAATTTTGGGGTTTAATTTCGCATTCTAACAACACTAATTAGCATTGTCTCTTTTGAAAAAGTGACCCAAGTTCTTAAAAATAAAGGACGTAATTAAAGCTGCATTATTTTGATAAGTATTTACATAAAGAAACATAAATTTATAGTGTTTAAGTACAACTTTCTTTTAAAAGGTAAAGTTAACCCTATATACATATGAATATTCAAGTATATATGTATGTATGTGTGAATTTATAATTTTATCAAACTCTCTCACTTCCACTTATTTTATAAACATTTTTGTTTATATTCTTATTTATTACCTGTACGCTGCTGTATACTTTTTTAACACTTTTTAGATCATTACACAAAATTATCTAACATACCTATTTACGACTGCTATATAAACTATATTTGTATGTATGCATGTAAGTAGGAATACAATAAATGTACACTTGCTGTTCAAAGAGGCTTAAAATTTTAAATAGTGCTTGTTGGTTACTTGTATTGTTGCTTTACACATGTGTAAATAGCAAATGCAACAAAAACAATAAAACAAATTCATAGGCCTTAACCATGGAAGTAGACGCGATTGACAACGATTAGTTGGGAGAATCATAAACAAAACAACAAATGTAGTCGTACCTATATAGCAAAAGTATTAAATGGCTGTTGTGTTTAAATAACAATAACAACAACGGCAAACACAACAACAACAGCAACAGCACCAGTGCTTTTAAAAAAGTTGTAATGCACTTTTAATGTCGTGTTTGTTTTTTTTGTTTTTCTTTTTTTGGTTTTTAGGCATGAGAGATTATAAGTCAGCAAGTGTATATAATACATACAAGCAGTCTTACATTCTTACATACATTACACAAGAGCACCAAAATATGTATGTACATACACTACACACAAACCCAGCCCACTTTTACTGACTTGATTTTATGCAGTTTGTTTTGTATGCTGTTCACATGTTTGTCTATATGTTGATATTATATATGAGTGCGCTTTTTTTATTTGAAGAGTTCAATAGGTTTTAAATGGGAGTAAGTGAGTAAGAGCGTATTAATGCGTTTTGTTGAAAATGAGAGTGCTGCCTTATGTTAATTGGAGAGCTCTAGTACTCAATTATAAAAACTTTTTAATATTTTAAAGTTATAGCTTGCCTACCTATAATTTTTTGTCACTTAAGTTTTAATATTAAATATGAAAAATTAGATGTAATTAAAAGAGGGGACGACAGTGTTTATTTCAAAATACCATTAATTTACTTCTGTTCATTATGAAATTATCAAAAACAATAATTTTCAAATTTTACTCATCTTTTTAAGCCGACTTTAGTTACATTTTGCTACTTTGCTATTTTATTTTTAGGAATTGCTTTTTTAAACGCCTTCATTTTAGAATGTAATACTTTTTCATTATTTATCATGGTTTTTATTGGGTTTAGTAGCTATTTTTAGTATTACCGCTTTTATTTATTTTTATTGTTTTTGTGCTCTTTTGAACCGACTTTTAAAAAGCAGAATGCTAAGGATTCATCTGAAAATTTTTATGGTTGTTTCTGCGGAATTCAGTAATTTTTGAACAGATTTTGACAAATTGTTTTAATTAAAGTGATGTCTATAGATTGGTCACATGAAAATAGTTTATAATTGTAAAAATTATATGTTGTATCGTAACAGATAATCATCTAAAATTTTAAAACAGTTAGTATCACTCTAGCTTCCAGTAAGTAATAAAAAATTAACCTATAAAATAAAGGGCGTGTCCATACGTAACGTAATGTTACTTATAAAGCTTTATCTGTTGAACCGTCATACTAAAATACTTTAAAATCATACAGAATGCTCACTATAACAAAAAAAAAAAAAAAAAATATATATATATATATATATATATATATATATATAAAATTAGAAATTAAACGGTGTCTCCCAAGTTATTGTAGTTTGAAATATGGAAATTACACAGAACCTTCACTGCTGTCCGCTTTATGATAAAGTATAAAACTGAAAAATAAATAGTGTATCCATTAGTAATGTTATATGGTTTAAATAACAAAATGGCATTATGTCTGTTTGTCTTAAAGTCAGTTTTGTTTTTGTAAGAACTATGTTTCGATTTTGGTTTATTTTTTAATGTAAATGATTTCATTCATTCTCTAATGGAGAAAAAAAGGCAAAATTATCACCAAAAAAATCGTTTGAAAGTCCTTTTTGCATTTGAAAATTAAAATGTAATTTTTTTATTAATAATCTTACCTTTATTCCTTTACCAAACGCTTAGTTTATTGAGTTCTTTTATTGTAAAATAATTACTCAACAGTTAAGAGTTTAAAATTAAATTACACGTTTTATTTAGAAGGCATGTTTAGTTTTATACACACAAAACTATATGAAGGTAGCGTCTAAAAGCTTCTGTATCAACTTTATTCGACAACACTCAGAATTAAAGTGCCCTATCAGCTGTTGTGTCTTCACTCGACAATGTTCACACTTAAACTGCTTTATCAGATGTTAGGTCTTCACTTGACAACCTTTCACTTCAACATTTCCATCACCTGTTATGTCTTCATTCGACAACGTTCAGCAAAAGAGGGAGCTGATATATTCCGTTTGAAGTGGTTTTGGCATTCACTCGTAAACTCTACTTCAGCGTTATCACATACAATTCTTGTTATCATTCACTCGAAAACTCTATTTTAACGTCATCACAGTTATTTTTATTTTCTGATTGTTAAATTTAGCATTTCTTAGAAACTCCTTAATATGAAAACAGACGCAATAGGTCATTTCGCTTTACCTTTTTTTTAGTGATGATCTGTTTAATAACTTAAAATCCATCTTTGTACCAATAATATAAAATATTTTCTGATTTGTTATTTTCTAACATGGTATAACTTAAAATCACAGAAAAATCGAGTTATTACACGATGAAGAAAGTAGCATAAAGTTTATGAATTAAGTATTTATTATTTTGTGGATATCTATCAATTCATATGTTAATGAAAAAGCAAAATAAATATTCATATACTCTCCAGCTTAATGGAAATACTTTGTCTTCAGCTCATTGATCTTTCATTTTGGCTTTGCTTTCACACAAATTAATTCATATATTTTGCCTTTTCTTTTTTCCCATTTGACCTTAGCCTCAGTGTTTTCAATAAAAAAACTTCTGAAATTTAAATAATACAATTTTAGCTATTATTCTTATATGTATGTTTTCTTAAAAGGAGTTTTTAAAGTCTTGAAGAAAATAGAAAACAGATGAAGACAGCCATTGTTGTTGCAACCCCTAATTTTGCCCACGTGTTATACAATGAAGGCACTACTTTACTATTTCTATCCCTACCGTTTTGTTTCATTCAGTTGTATTATAATCTATTAAACACTTTATTTTTGCTACCCTCATCCCTTAATTTCTTAATTCTAGGATGCCATTAAATTTTTTGTTAAATTTCTCTTCTTGCTTTTAATGGCCATTTTTGCACTATTTTTATTTAATTTGGTTGAATAAATACGCATTAGCATTGTACGTACATACAAATATTTATGCGTATGTGTGTGTGTGTATATGTAAGTATTTGGTTTTATGTATATGTGTGTGTGCATAGATTTGTGTTTACATATGTTTAGTTATCCTTTTTTTATTTTCTTTTTATTTCCTTATTTTACTGTTTGTTAAACTTCTTTCTTCTTGTTTGACATACTTTTTTCTTCTATTTTCCTTCTCTTTCATTGTGTATTTTTAAGGAAAAACTATTTCAAGGAAAACTTCTTCCTTACGTATTCTACTTATTAAAGTAAGTAACCAGACTATTTATTATGAACTACTTCGCACAACGTATGTCTGAGAATGTTATATGTGCATGTGTTTGTGTAGCTGTGTGAATAAAGTTTTCAATTTTATCTCAACAAACTTCAGTTGAAAATACGACACTTTTACTTTTCATTTTCATGCTTTTCATACAGACAAACAATTATTCGTACTACAATAATATAAAACTTAGTGCGATAAATATACATACGTACATTCTTACACACTAATAATATGTATGCATATGTACATATTTATATAGTTAAATTGCTCTTCGTCAGCTACATTCGTGGCATTCAGTCGCATGTCTGTGTGGAAGTATTTGGGGAAAAAAAACTTTTTAATGCATAAATTTATATGGAACTTTAATTTGAGCAATTTTAGGTATTTGCCTGAATTAAAATTTAAAATTATTTTATTTGAATGCAATTAAAGGGAATTAAAATGTTAATAAAATAAAGCTTCTATAAAATCAACGCAAATGACTTAATTTTATTTCCATCAACTCATTACACTGTACTTGCCCATCACTAGTTAAAGAGGATTTCATCAAAATGGCTGAAAAATAAACATTTTCAATTGACTCCCGCGAGGGCACGTAGTCTTGATGGATCTCTTCCCCATCTTGACATGTGATTTCGTCACCAGTCTCTTGGGCTAGCAGGAGTCCCCAACTGGAAGAGACATAGGAGTCTTGGAGTCCGACCAGGGATTTTATATACACACCCTGGTACCACGGAAACCAGTTACAAACAGGGCTACGGCCCTGTTCTGGTTATTGGTTGAGGATTAAAATGGTGACTGCTGGTTTACATCGGTTGCTTTTACAAAGCTTACGAAGAGCTGTTAACGGGGGCTTAACATCTAATATCCTAGCTTGCGCATGCAGCGGGACAAGGAGTTCGATAGTTTCCAAATCTTCAGCAAAGAGTGGTAACGGCCCTGCTATCGTTTACTTAAAAATTGCTACTAAGGCGTGCATGTACCTCGTTGTGTATGTGTCTTAGCGTGCGGCTGAGCATTCTTCGTACCGACAGGTTAGGGTCAAACAGGTGCTGACGTAAACCTTACCACATACATTTTCAGTTGACTATTTTAATATATTATCTTTGACAAATATTGTTAGGCAAAATGAGGTTAGAAATTCCTAATATATCAGGTGATTTCCTTGTGTGGTAAAAAGAGCTGAACAAGTTTCTACTTTTCACTGCTAGCAAGTGCGCAAAGTGTGTTGTGAAACTAAAATTAAAGAAAAAGTTAGCGAAATCGGATGTCAAACACTCAAATCCTGCCATCAAATCATGAACTTGTTTTCACATAGGAATGCACACATCAACAAAATTTGACTTAAGTCTTTATCTGCTGCATTAATGATTCATTTTTAAAACATTTAAAATTATGAACATTAAATATTTTTGCAGGTTTTCCAAATATTCTGTTGTAAATAAGACACCATCAAACGCAACAAAACGACAATTGACATGATGGTCAAACCATTATAGCAAAGCCGTTATTGCCGGGTTTGCTGACCATCAAAGTAAAATAACATGAGTGAAGTTATGATTACAGAATTAAATTGACGAGCATGATTGTCATAGAAGAAAATGTTTCGACTGAAAATATTTTGAACTGTGATGCAGTTTTGCTACTTAAATCGGTTTGTTGTTTGTTTTCTTACAAAAGCGCGGATTACGATAAAATAGTGAAATAATGATTATGATTATATTATAACCATGGTATAGTGAAGATGACATAACATTGCCTAGAGAAATTTAATCGACAATGTCGAAGTTGGGCGTTAATGTTAACATCCGTTTTAATTACATTGCAAACTGATGAAGATAACTATAGTTTTCCGATTATAATACAAATCGGTCATTTATCGAGAAAAATATTTAACAACGAAAAACTAGCTTCTCACTTGAATAATTTATTTTAAAATAATAACGATGTTATACAAAAAAAATAAGCGGCAGACTTTGTTAATATGGGTCCGAAATTGGTCCAGAGGGGTTGCGAACTTTAAATCAGCCAACGAAAATTAAGCCTTTTTACAATTTTGAAAACCGTTAAAAGAATTTTCGAAAAAAGTTAATTTTTCTTATGAGATTTTGGTGGACATTCATTGAGATTCCACTGTATAGGTATAACAATTATAATTTCTGTTTACAGTTTTATAGTAAACATTATGATGCATCGATAAAATCTGAACAATGTTTTTGGGAAAACAGCAATAGTCCATGACTTTTAGTGTTCCGCATTAAATGAATTTTATTTGTACATATGAAAAACTAATAATTTTTATTTTCATAAATTTACATGGTCACCTTAATTTCTATTATGTAAAACTATTGAACCAGTCCACGAAAACAAGTAAAACGTTTCGTTAAATGCAAAGACATAAACTGGAAAAAAATGTCAATCAGAAAATCAAAACAAATACTTTTTGAATAAAAAAGAGGCATTTCACTTATCCACTGTCATTGATCTACATATCGACCCCTGTCTGAGAAAATATCGTATGCTACTAAAACTAAACTTTACAGGAGAGCTTTACAACTTAAACTTCTAATAATAAAAAAACTCCAAGGTTTTTAACTTATTATTATTATTATTAATAAAAATTTATATGTATAAAGACGAAGGATAAAAGTAATGAAAACGTGATAAATAAAAACAAAAACAATTCATAACTGTGACCTCAACACTGTCAGAAACACTTAAATGTGCACAGTGTTATTTCAGCAACTATAATAAAAAATATTGTTATACTATTTATTCATTTGTCAGCAGATTAACGACTTTAAAAACAATTTGCATAAAAAATCGATTTCGAAAAAAAATGATAACATACAATAATTTCGTGCAGGGGGTAGATTTTCGAATGTAATCATACAAATCCTTTGTTAAGTTAGCTAAACAAAAAAAAAATATTTTTAAGCGCTGAGGTATTCTCTACTACTTTTGAAGGAAAAAATAATTAAGGTTTAGGCCTGTTATATGACCAAAATATTTAAAAAAAAATATTTAAATTGAATAATGCTGTGTGTTTAAGTTGGGTATTTTTTAACTTAATTTAATAGCGGAAATTTTTGTTTTAATTTATAAATATATTAATTTATGAAACTTGGAATAGCATTTCACTGCCTTCTTTTGCTGTTTAAAAATATCTTTAAATTATGGTATAAAAATAATATAAATATATAAAAATATTTACTGGCTATAAATGATGACAAATTTTTTCAAATCTGGTTTCAAAAACTATTGGATTCAAAAAGCAATTTTTTTTTCCAACATCAATCTTTAATTTTTTTTTATATAATTTTGTTGTATATTTAACGAATTTTTGTTAGTTTTAAATAATAATAGTGAGTTAAAATGGTTAAGAAATTAATATTTTCTTAAAAACTCTGACAAAAGTGCCTGCTGACAACTGCAGGCCTGTTTTGAAAGAAAGTTATATTTAATTAATATGGTAGCATCATTTTCAATTGTCAAATAATAAAATTCTCAAACGTAAGATGGTTAATATGCTGATGAAGTGAGAGAATAGTTCTGTTGGAATCCATGGAAAGAATTGAATTTTACATCGACCTTTCCGTTTCTTTATTCATATTTAAACAACCAATAATTTTCTTACTGCACAATTCTTTTAGGCTTTGATGGCCAAATCAGAATGCTATATGTAAATGTATTTAATTATTCTTCTCCTCTTCCGGCTTCAAATACGGGCAAGTTGTTATTCCTTCTTGCACGGTAAGGAAACATTCCTGCTTTATCAATTAAAACCGCATCATTTTGATAACATTTTATTATTCCGCGCTATCGAGCAATTTTGCTAACGGACATAAAATTTATATGCAAGTATGGCAGGTTATAGCTACAGGGAAGTGCCTTTTACAGTTATCGACCTAAATAATAATATCATTATTATCTTCAAATATTTTTCAACAATTTATGGTCAGAGTACATAACGCACCCTAAATACAAAAGGGTCACAACTCAGAATTTTCCAAAACTGACTTTTTTCCCATAAATTAATTCAGAGTAGAGATCTCTATTTACTGCAAAAATTTCTGTCCCAACACTATCTTCTTTAAATGGAAAAATACAGTTCTATGTTTGTGTGAAGTGTGTTGTTTCTGCACGTTGAAGTAAAGAGAATAATTTAGAGTGGCGAAAATTTTAGTATTTTCAGTGGTGACCCTTTTATATTTAGAGTGCGATATGGCTTTTAGCTCCAAGTTGTTAAGTTCTGTTTTTTTATTAAAGAAAACAATTGTACAATTGCTGTACAATTTTTAGCAGAGTGATTTTTTTCACAAACAAAATAATTAGATTTAATATTGTTAATTCTATTCATTTTAATAAACGTATTGTTATTTTGAGTTCATTCGTTGCAAAAAAAAAAAATAACACAGCACTTTACAATTTTAAATTAAATTAAACGATTTAATTTAATTTAAATACACACAAAATAAACCAGAGGGCAACTTTGCCTTAAAAGAGGCTTTATTATTTTGTTGTCTTTTCTCAAAGATGTTTTAACTTGAATTCTTTCATTTGCCCATCAGTTGGTGCTTGTGTTATCAGTGTTACGCGGCTCTCGCATTTATAAGAATATTCTACTTTAACTTTATTCCATATTGTAATTATTATTATCGTTCAGTGTAGGCCCCTGTTAGACCGTGTGGGTTTTTGTTTTCTGTTAAGTTTTTTTTTAGAAAACTTTGCAGTTTGTAAAATAAACAATAGGCCATTTCGTTTACTTTTTTTTTGCTGATAATTGTTTTCTTTTAAAACTTATAAAAAAAACATCTTCATAGCAATACTTTTTAGAATTACTCTAGTTTTTAAATATTATTATTATATTTGTTAAATTGTTTCTTTTTTATTACACTAAACGTTTACTGACTATTTGATCCTTAAAGTTCCTGATTGATTTTAAGGTCAGCTTCTACAAAAGTTGAGGTTTAACTGTAAAAAGTGAAGTGAATGTCTGCTTTCAATTAAAATTACAAAATTTTAAAAATCTTTTGAAAGACTTGAAAGTTATATTATAACCAGCAACTGCTTTTGTAATTATAATCGACTTCACTTCAAGTTTTCAACAATATAAGAAAATTTTGAAAGTTTTTTTTATAAAAACTTACTGGTTGTATGAGGCCACTAGGTTTCCTTAAGGTTCCTCCAGGCTTCAGGATTTTTTATGTAATTTATTTTGAGATGTTTTAATATTTTAATACTTGGTCGCCAACGCCTTCTCCTCTATTGTCTCTCATTGCCTTTGCAAATTGGCCTCCCATGTTACAATCATCTTTTCTTCTTCTCCGTTTATATTTTTCCAATATCCGCAATGAATTAGAACACTATTTATTTGTACACGTTATGTTTAAAAATTATTTTCATCTAATTTTACGATTTTATAAAGGAATGACGATGCTGCCATTTCGATGAGTCGTTAAGCAAATTATTTGCTTTTGCTTCAAAAATATTTTTACCATTTTTTTGTTGTTCTTTTTTCCTAAAACCTGTTGGAATTCTCTTAATATCCATGGAAAAAGTTAAAAAAGTATATATATTTTATATTAGTTTAAATAAAAAAAAATTGTTAAAAGAACAAAAACATTGTGTCAAATAAGAACAAGGAAATATGAAAGCAAATCATTGAATACGAAATTCGAATACGAATATTTATGTTGAATAAATAAAAGGGTTTTTCCAACAAGTCCTGCCTTGCTTTTTTTTGTATTATAACACATTTAATTTTCACAAAAAAGAAAACAATACCTAAATCAGTCTTTTTAAACATTTCGGTTTGAATATTTTTGTATACTGCGCTAAATGTTAAAAAACGCTTAAAACATTTTTTCATAAAACATCTTTAACTTGAATTTACAACAAAGTTTGCCTGTGATAACGATTTATACAAGACTTACACGGGACTGATACACAATTAGTAAAATAGTTCTTAAGCAAAAGTTAATTATTAAACGAAGATACTCTCTGTCACTGAAGATTAATTTAACTTTTGGATGAAATAGTGCTTATGCCCCTAATTTTTCAAATATTTTATCATCGGAGTTTTCGACAAGAAGTTTGTTTTTCAATTGTGGTAACACCAACAGCAATAGTTTTGATGGTATAGTAGTAGAAGATGCACGGCAATTTTTAAAAGAGTTCAATTTCGCATAAAAATCGCATTAAAATAATTAAAATTCACTATGAAAATGGCGGTTCTGTTAAAGTTACATTTCGTAAAATTTGTGACATTTTCGGCCAACATAATCGTCCCTCTTAGACCGCTATAAAAAATTTGGTCGTTAAATTTGAGGCGACGGGCTTGATACAAAATGTGCAAACACTAACGCGTGTTCAACTGGGTCGTTCAACTGAAAACATCGCAGCCGTGCGCCACAGTGATGAAGCAGATCCAAATTTGTCAATTCCTCGACGTTCTCAAACACTACAAGGCAAGGATTTGATTTGGCAGCCTTACAAGATTCAACTGGTGCAGGAATTGAAGCCGACCGACTATTCACATGGCCGTAGATTCGCTAAATTTATTCAGCAACAACCGGCTGGTTTTTTTGAAAAAATAATTTTTTCAGGCGAAGCCCATTTTCATTTGACAGGATGTTTTAATAAGCAAAATTGCAGCATTTGGGCTTCTGAAAATCCTACAGCGATTATTGAAAAGTCTTTGCATGTTTAATATGTTACTGTATGGTGCGCTGTGTGGTCTGGAAATGCGGTAACGGTTAACGGATCACGCTATCACGGGCTGCTAACAAGTTTGGCCTATTATTGACGACGTGGATATCATTGAAATGTGGTTTCAACGAATTCAAATGAAAATACCACTTTATTGCAAACCAAGTTTCCTGATTACATAATTTCATGACAATCAGCAGTTATTTAACACCGCTGGATTATTTTTTGTGGCACTGTGTTTAGGACACAATATATACGAGGTCAATTCAATGGATTTCGGAATTAAAACTTAAAATCTATGATGTTTTTAACAAAATAGGACTGCCATTTTGCCAAAAGGTGATTAAAAACTTTTATGAATGACTCGACATCTGTCAGCGTGGTCGAGGTGGACATCTGCCAGATATCATTTTTCATTCATAATTATAAAAGCAATAAAACTTTAAATCATTTTAATTTAAATTTTTTGTTTTATTTTGTTTCAGAAAACAAACTTCTTGTTGAAAAATCCTTTATTTGCTGTAATATATTTTTGATTTTAAATATTTTTAGTTTTGTTAACACAGTTTGATTGAAGTACATCTTGTTATTATGAGAAGTGACACGAGTTCACTAAAAGCTGACTTCAAGTTAAACACATTCTTTTTAATTTATGTATTTAATTTTATTTTAAATTTAACTTTATTTCTGTAGATACTTGGGAATTGTATAAGATTAAAATACTTTTCTTTTATTTTGCTTTAAAATTTAAATTCTCTTTTAATTTTATAGTTCGGAACTTTTAGAACATTAAACTTAATAAATTCGGTTTATATAATTTACTTTAAGAATATTTTCATAATATTTAAAAGAAATTTGTGTTAAAAAGGCTTTAAACGGAATCCTTACAAGTGTTATCTAAATGCGTTTAATAATATGAAAAATATATAAATATAAAAAAGCAACAGCCAGAAAATACAATGAACTTTATGTTATTTTGAAGAACAACAGACTAATAAAAACCCAAAAATATAAAAATAAAATGAGTTCATTAACTTACGAACCCTAAAGACATACAAACAAAACAAAAAAAAAAAAGAAAGTACTCATCCTTAAATAACGGTTGTTTTTTGTCCTTACAAATAACAAAGACTGCAGACACTGACGTTTATATATATACACACACACATACAATATGCCACACGCTTATACAACATTAAATTTGTTGTTATTTTCTATAAACAAAAACAACAACAAAAAACTGTAAATGTTTCTTAAAACTTTCTTCTTTCCTTAAAAGAAAGTGCAAGAAAACAAAGCAGGGAGCAAAAAAAAATAAAACGCAATTGCACAGGAAATTTCTATGACGCTTTTTTGTACAAGAGATTAAAAGAACTGATAATGACACTAACAAATTAACAAAGAAAAGGAACAATTTTGGATACTAAAGAGCACATATTTACAAAATTCACTCTTAAAGGACAATCGAATGCAGGCAAACGCATGTTTGCAAGAGAATGATAAATGAGAAAACCAACACATTAACGTATGAAACGAATAAAACGAGCAAAACAAAATACAAATTTTAACGCATTAAAAGAAAGTGTTTAACCTTCTCAGCCACATACAAGTGACCGTCTGTCTATCTTTTTTATCCATCGTTATAGTAGACATAAAAAGGAAAATAACGCATTTAATAAATTAAAATATAAAAACAGAAAAGCAACAATATAAAATACACAGTACACAGGCAGCCGCCATCATGCTAGGAGCCTAAATATACATAACATTTAGAAAGAGTTTATTTCGTTAGCTAAAGAGTATATGTATTTTCATATGAGAGGACAATAGGACAACATTTTAACCTGTATACATATGAACGAACATTTCTATATACATACATACATACATATATTTCTTGGCATGTGGGTGCTTTATAAACAAGACAAGTCAAACATCATCCCTCATTCCGTTTATACTGCTGAGCAAAAAAAAATTTAAAAAAGGAATATGTATGTGTGTGTGTGTGTTCACATACTTATAAACACGTGAAAGAACATGCAGACACTTATGTATGAGTATATCGGGTCTCATATAACACAACAAAGAAAACCCTTAGCAACGCAGGCCCAACAGAAACATCAAATGAAAATAAAAACAAAACAAAAAAACACACAAAAAATATAAAATAAAAACAAAAATGTCTGAAAACAGGACGTTATACATTTATGCACTTGTGTGTGTGCGTGTGTATGTGTGTGTGTGTGTGTGTGTGTGGGAATAAGAAAATGTGTGCTTGTGAATTTGTCTAGGCTTTCGGCAGCCCAGCGCTGTGTAAGTATGGGTGAAGGGTTTAATGTTACGGCTTTGCTAACTTTTTTCTAATATAACTTTGTGTGTGTGTCTGTGTATGAGTGTAAGTACAGTGTGTAATTAATTCAGTACATCGTTCGTTTACTGCAACATCGTCCTATCAGCAAAAAAAAAATCAAAGTTTTCAATATGCGCTTAAAGTTTTCAAAATGTTAGCCAATCAATGAAATATCAAAGCGATAAATTTTTGAAGATATCGCTCTGCAATTATTTTCAGCATGTTCTCTTAAAGAAATATATAGGCTTAACTGTTTTTACTATAGCGTTAATTTCAACACATTTTATTATGCAAAAATTAAAATTTTCTATAATATTTTTATTATTTATTTAAAATAACTTCGCTTTTTGTAATCAAAAATTTCGCTAATTTATATCATCCTCTATTCAACGAATAACATTCAATAAAATCAATTGAGTATTTAAAATTTACGCTTTAGAATAATAAAATTTTTTAAAACCCAAAAAAAAAAGAAATTTTAACACAAGAAATTTATCCGAAAGATCAATTGACATTTGAAATGATTTCGAGCATATGACAAACGAGGATGTTCTTGACGAAACCGCATTCTAGTTGTCCAATTCCGGGCAACTCTTTCGAGCATTGCTGGTCCTATGAAACGAATAAAATGAAATGTGACAAATAAAAAAAAATTGGTTTTTAAGAAAACAGGTATTTTTAAAGGGTTTCAAAGTAGAAAGAATGATCCAAAAAACTACCGAAATTATAAATTGAATTTATAAATATAAAATATAAACGAGAAATATTTTTAAACATTTTACCAAATAACGCAGAAATTTCAGGCCACAAGATAGGCAAGCTAGATTTCTTTTTTTGTAAAAAGAGAAGTAGCACATCAGGCAATAATGCCTATGTATTCAAGTACTGTGCTACATTCTTTAGAAAAGGTATAGAGAAGAGATGAGACAGTTGGTGAAAGTAGAAGAATAGTTACGGATATTAACTGTCGAGTAAGACAGCACAGTGACCGACCAGTGATCATGCCTTCATAACTGTGCAGCCCCAACGACAGTCAATTTTTATTTGTAGTGAAAAAAAAAACAAAGGTCTTTGTTGGGAATCGAACACAGTTTTGTAAGTAAGTAAGTACACTACCTGCTAGCCTACAAGGGCATCTGTACCGAAGGTTGGAACATTAATTTGAACACACCCATTACCTTTAATGCTGCTTTCTGTATATGGAGCAAAGCACGATAGACGCCTTTTTATCAAAAACACAAGTAAAACTGTAAACATCGATACAGACGACGCAACACTAAGTTAGCCAAAAAATAAATATTCAACAAATTCTGATATTTTTGACAACATGAAAGAAAACATGAAATCTAACAAGAAACATTAATACAAACATTAAACGTAACATGGCAATGTTTTTTTCAAGCTTCTCTCGTATGTATTTAGCATGGTAAAGCATAACTGTTGTGTTCAAGTACAAGTTAAATTGTAAATTAATTGGGTATGATTTTACGTCATTCCGCGTCAAATTTGGTTTGCAAACATACCGGTTTTGGCTTTGATTTTACGTCATCTCGCGTCAAATTTGGTTTGCAAACAGAACGGTTTCGGCTATTTGCCATTTTCAGTGTTCTTTTTTTCTATACTCGTAATTTAAATTGTAATCATCTATACACGCAGGGTAACCGTATGTAAGGAAAGATTTCTAAAAATTCTGGGCAACATGAAACGTAACATAAATTTTAATAAGACACATTGCTACAAACGAGGGAACATTAAGTGGAACATGCGCATGATTCCTTCAATATCTGCTACTTAATATCTAATAATACACGCTTTACTTCAAACATTAGTTTTTCATTTTGTTGTATTCTTTACGTATCACCCTTTCGTTGATTGTTTTTTGCTTTTCTTTTGTTCTTAGCAAATCTTAACGCAAAAACAAATTGAAGTTTGGTTTTTACAAAAATTTTAAAAAGAAATTTTTAATTATAATTTTAATATTTGTTTGAAAATTCGTACAATAAAATTTATTTACATTTAATTAAATGGATGTAAAACCTTTTCTTATCTTGCTGAAGTTATAGACTTTTTTTAATTTTTTCATTTCAGGAAAATAATGAAAATTAACATTAAACCATTTTTAATACTTCTGAGCCTTTGCTTTCGAGAATACGGTAGCAAAAGCACTTTATTTCCGATGACTAGACCTGCATTATTTGATAGAGATACTCAATATAATTAAATGAATTTTGGGGATTCCCTTATTAGCTGGGATTTCGTTTACATTCAAGATTTTTAATTTTAAAAACTGATTGATTTTGAGAGAAATATAGACATAGAAATTTTTATCAGATATCGTACAGTAAAATAGCCGTATGTCTGAATTTTATTGTGCAGTATTTTAAGGAATGTGTTGACTACACTTCTATTTTTCTTAGAAATATTTTCTTGCCAGTTTTCAAAAGTATAACAACTAAATATTGGGAAATGGAAACAACTTAATAAATTGATTTTTGTAAAACCTGTACCATATCAAAGTTGCATCGTAGTGTAGTTAAAAGAAAATATGTACACAGATATTTAAAATCAAATTATTGCTTGAAATTCTATTCAAATCTTTTGAATAAGTCGTTAATTTGTACACTTCTGAGGACAAACGGTGTAAATTAAAAATTTTTAAAACAATTTTCCGATTTTCCTTCACAATAATTTATTTGTGTTTTTATTGAAGAAACAAATGTACACACCGGCGAGTATGAATGTGTGTGTGTGTATATATCAAAGGAGATATTAAAAGAAATATCTAAAACAACAACATAATGATTTACTTTCAATCTATGTTTAATTATAATGTTAATGTTTGTGTGTATTAAAGTCTTGGTAAGAGAGTAAAATATTGCAAACGTAAGCATGACCATAATGTCTTCTTTTCATAAATATATTTGAAAGCGTTACTTTTTGTAAATGTATGCGTAACCATTTGTTATCTATACTTTGCTAATGCAAACACACCTTGATATTTATTATTTTACACTAATGTATTTAGATGGGCGAAGTTATGTTTGTGTGAGTGTTAGTCCTTTGAATATTATAATTTTATTTTTGGTTTTTGACTCGAGTTAGAGCACAAACACAATCACATACAATATCCCACATTTTTTGTAAGCAAAATCCTTTGAACTGTTTTCTTTATATTCTCCTTTCTATCTTGATTGCAAACATATTTGCCTGCTTATTTGCCTCCATTTTTGTTTTATTTTAATTTGTTTTAAATAAAATTTAATTTTCTAAGAATATTTAAACACACATACATTGCTGATATCACTTTTTTTCTAATCAATTTATAAAAGGGTTGGTTATATTTATTGTAAAATAAAATATCTTTATTTAAAAAAAATATATTTTTTTTAGAATAAAGAATTCATAAAAAAAATAATTTTTAAAAGTCATACACCGAATTAAAGGTTTTATTTATTTGCAGATAGAAATATTATTAATTAAATTATTTGTTTAATAAGAAATTTATTTGTTTTGTTAATTAAATATATAATTGCTTCAATTAATTATTTAATTAAAATATTTTGTGTTAAATTGTTTCAATATGTTCCGCCAGTAAATGAAATATTGTTAACATGCCTTTCCGTCTTTGCCGGCTGTATATTCGGTATGAACTTTGAGCGTTTTCGATGTGATAATATCATTCTCAAGCCGTGTTCTAACTAAAAACGGCTTGAGAATGATGTCACAGCCAGCAAAGACGGAAAGGAATGACAATAGTCAAATATTTTGTATTATTTTTTTTAATTAAATATATAATTGAATCAAATAAAAAATTTAATAAAAATTTGTTTAAAACAATTAAAAGCTTTAATTAGATGTAAAACCTATTATGCGTGTCTACAATTTTCTAACAAAAGTTATAAGTAACAGTATATTGTCTGTAAATAAAAACGTTATGATATTTACGACTATACCGAGAAGTTTTATTACGCATGTGATTATATAATTATTATTATAGGGTCCGCCAAATAACTTTTTTTTTAAATGCTATAAACTTGGTTCAATTGGACTTTGTATGGCGTCGTACGAAGGTCTTTATGCAAAATTCGTTTCAATGATGTCTCTGAAATATTCAATTGTTGAGAACGACGGTGAATAAATGTTGGCGGTTCACGCACACTTTCTGCCACAGCAGCAATATTCTCGAGTGTACGCACTGTTTTTGGCTTTTCACGCTTTGGTTTATCGATGAGGATGCCAGTTTCTTTCACTTTTTTCACAAGATAACAAACATGAGAAGCTGACGGTGCTTCCTTCTATCTCTCTTCCAAAATCCGTACACAATTTTCGCACACATTCTGCAAAATTACCATGATTTTCAAGGTAATATCGCAATATTTACCAGCGTTGTTCAAGCCTATACACAACCATATTCGTTCAGCGGAAGGATAAAACTAATTATCCGTCAAATCAATCATGAGCTAAGTGTTACCATTCACGAAATAAGCACTAACTGAAAAAAACCCTTAGATTGCGGACTCTATAGTTCTAACGATATTATTATTAAAGATAAGAATTGTGGAAAATATATTTCCCCTTAAAGGAGTGTTGGCAAGCAAAGGAGCAAAATAAGTTAAGGTAAGTTTAGCGAGCTACTCGTATGCAACAATCTCATTCGTAGTTTATTTGGTACATTGTGATGCACCAGCGACCATCTACTTCCATAGATCGCTATAGGGCTCCTCACTCTAAGCCATTCAGACTTTCATCCCTAAAGGCTGAAAAGAATTTTTGAGCCAGTAGTTTTTCTGCGCTAAGAATTTGCAGAAAAATCGTTAAACTCATGTGAAGTATCAACGATCGTGTATTTACTTAGTTCCCTAGAGAGCTTCAGTATATTCAGTTCATAAGAAACTTATGGTGCTTCCTGCAAAAATCAACAAGTCATTCCTAAGGACTTAAGAAGAATTTTCGAGCCAGTGCTGTTACGCTAAAATTTTTGAACTGATTTGATGCGCCAACTATTTATATAGAGCTTCAGTATTCTTAGTCCTGAGAGCTTCGTGATGCTTCTTGCAATAACCAATAAGTCATTCAGTGTCTTATCCCTAAGGATTTAAAAGCTTTTGCTGAGCTGAAAATTTGTGGAAAAATGTTTGAACTGATTCTTTCTCTTCTTTCCCCCTCATAAACCTAGAGAGAACCTACCTATTAAACAATGATTCGACAAGAAATAATATAGAATTCCTACTGAGAGCTAGTAGTGGGTTCGTACTTTCTTTACCGAGCGGTAGCTTAAGAATTCTGAATAATCTGCCGGTGACTATTGTAGATCACCTGCCAGCTTCTATTCTTGTAGCGTTCGTGTTCCACAAAGCAAGTAAAAATATAAAAAAAAATTTTAAGGTCATCATTCAAAAATTTAACTCAATTATTTCACTCAAAATATTAAAAATTAATTTAAACTCATTTCTAAGGGTGAAATAATATTCTCCTGCTTTTAATCCTTTTTTTTTTAAATACACTACAAAGCAAACAGAGGCTACTACAAATGTAAACGAATGCGATTTGATTTTCTGTCGCTGCCCAATAACCTAAAATTTTCTATTTTGGAATTAACAAAATGAAAGTTCGAGACAATTTTTACGAGCTTTCCCTAATAAGAGGTAAGACGCCATAGGCGCCAATTTTTAAAAGAATAATTCGGCAAATGTTAATAGCTGACATCTTATGATAAACGAGAAGAACCAAGAAAACAAAATTTCGTCCTTGATTCCTACAGTGCACAGATTGCGGTTCTAAAGGAAGCTACAAATAATGAAACGGTGCTTTCATGAAAATGGCTATTTATTTTTTAAACGAATTCTTGTATTTTACTTTTAATAAAAACAGAATTAAGTAGGTTAATTCAGCTTAGGAGAAATCAGCATAAAGTAACAAAACTTCGATTGCACACAATTTTTACAAATGACATCGATTTGCTCGGGTTAAAACTCAAGCCTCCTAAATTTTACATCAACCTATTCACCCTTACTCCGTTTGGCGACGTCGTCGTTTTTTATCATTTTTTGTAAATCCGTATTCTCGTTGGCAATATTGCCTTTTATCGATGACTGGCAATATATGTTTGGTATTCTGTAAGAAAATTTGACGTTGATGTTTCCTTAAATTGTCATTGATATTGCCGTCTGTAATTTTGGTGTCGTGCTGTTATAAACAAAAATTTTAAAAAATTGAAAAAACTAAAAATATAAAATAAAATATAAAAAAGTACAAATAAAATGGAAAAAATTAAAATTACCAACGCCAACCAATTTAAAAAATTAGTAGAAAAAATTGGGAAAAAAATCATTACTTGCTAGGGGATTTCGAAGAGGCACTGTTCCTACTAATTTTAAGGAACAATGGGAAAGTGTTAAGACTGCTCTAAACGCCCTTGGCCCACCAAGTAGAATGAGTGATGGATGGTGGGCATGTAGTTCAATACATGTTTGACAAAATTCTTTTTTCAGATTTGGCGCGACTTAAAAGTAAAAAAAAGATGGTAATTTGTTTTTTATAATGGAATGCAAAACTACTGGAGGCGGCATATTAATCAACTTATTCTGAGCCTCTTAGAAGAAGTGCGGCAAATCTGCTGAACATTTTGATTTAAATTTATTTTGATTTTTAATTTTAGGTTCAATTTAATACAGATTTTATTTAATAAATAAATATTTATTAAAGAAGAAAAAACAAGGACGCATATAAATAATAAAAAAATACACATTTTATTTATTTTTCACACGGTTTATATTTTCTTCACAACAATTTGATTAAAAATAGTATACAAATGAATCAGCTGACTCAAATATTAGATATGTGTGTTATATTTTATTAAAATGATCGATAAACTGGCAACGTCGAATACCAAATTAGCATTGATGTTGTGTTAAAGTGATGTTGCCTCAAAATCGACGACGATGTTGTCGTCGCCAAACAGAATAAGGGAGAATTTCGTATTTAAAGTGAGCAATTTGTGCATTAGAACTATCGAGAATGAAAAAATGTTTTCGTTAATTTATTCTGTTTTTTTTCAAGTTGTAGTAATTAAAAATAGTCTGTTCTTTGGTCCTAGTTATTCTTTATGCGCTTATATAAGCAACTTGCCATTTTTAGAAACATTCCACAGTATGTTTATTGAGTCACTTGCAGAATGTCAAACAGTTAATTCCTTGTAGCTATTTGCTACAAGCCAAACATTATTCCAACTAAGAAATAGAAGGATGCAGAATTTCTGAAAATTCGGATTTGGTGATTACAATTTTAAAATGCCCGTGTTGGGACATTTTTAAAACCACAATCACGATTCAATTAAAGAATTTTTAGTTCTTCATGATAAAAATGAAAATGGCTATATGACAACATAGATCTATTTTAAAATAGCACTTCAGAATTTGTGTTATTTTACTGTAAAGGATTCTTTGTAATGTCTCCGTTTGTTAATGATTTCTTAAGATTAAGAATTCTTTTCATCGCCTTTTAAAAAACTTAGCATTTTTAAGGTTAAAAATTTAACAAATCGCATATTGATATTTCGTGTAACAAAAATCCTGTTGCTTATGTGTAGGAACAGGAGGAAGTGTACAAAATTTGCTGCTTGCTGAACATGCGTCGCAATGTTAAGTAAAGAAATTATGCAGAAGGAAACAGCCCTCCTCCGACTTACAGTGGTTTAGGTTATTATTAAAGCTAAACGCTGATCTCTGCAAGTGTGAAAATTTGGCAAGCGACAGTTTGTTGAGGTAAAGCCTAAATGAAGCTTGGGGAGTTTTTCGACGGACTAATAGGTACCAAAATTTAGCCTGGGATGAATTACTTGCTAAGATTAAGTTATAACAAAATTTATTTTGCCCTGCGGTTAAAGAGTCATCCACAACTTTTCGAATTCTGTGTTGTTACTAAAAAAATTTATTTCTAATTTTAAATTAAAAAAATATTAGGCACTAATTTTAGTAAGCGAATATGTTTACCATTTTAAAAATAAATTTATGTTCTTTTTTTTTTAACAAAACTCCTATAACAAAACAAAAATATTTAATTCATTGAAAATGATAAAAATGTATTGCCGACGGCTTTTGCATATTTCTTCAATTTCTTAAATGTTTTCTGTTAAAAATTTGAGCGGAAACAATTTGTCGAAATTTAATTTAGACACTCTTGAAATAACTCCAAAACATTGACAGCAACAACACTCACAGGCACTCACACAGCAAATCAAACAAACACCAACAAAAAAAAATGTTGCATTTCGAACCAAACAAAAGTGATTAATTAGTTTTTATATCTAAAAAAACAATGTTTTTCTGTGAGAATTGTTGTGATTTTGATCCATTATTTAATTCCTCATCCACATCTGCCCAAAACATTATACGATTTCTTTGCATATGTGTTCTTTTACATACATACATATGCATTTGTTTTATTAGATCTTCATTTTCGCAAAACTGAAAACGAGCAAAAAAAAATATTTGATAATTCACTCATCACTCACATTTAAACTACTCACACTCTTCCACATCACTGATGAATGCGCCTTTGTGTTTCCTCCGAACCCGCATTCAAATATTCTGCTTCTCTAAACAAAAAACAAAAAAAAAACTTTATAAAGAAAACAGGTGTCTGTTGGTATGTGTTTCATGTCTGCTTTCATATTTTTTTTTTTTTGCAACAACAATTTTTCTTTAAACTACATGTGCGAGCAACAAAGAGGGAGAGTATTTACCAAAGTTTGTTAAGAATTTGCAATAAATGTAGAGTCTCTTAGCAGTTGCAGATTTGTAAACGTGAGTAGTTTTGCACACGTTTTATGCGGGGTGATGTCATTATTGAGTAGAATATTAACAAACAAAAATGTGTTTGCAAATTTTTTTAAGAGAAGTGTGCAAATAACGTAAAACTTGGGAGAAAATATTTTAGCAGTTTCTCTTTACTAAAATTTAAGAGCGTTATAAATATAGTTACACAATTTGTGTTTTATTTTATGTATGTGTATAAGCATGTATCTTTTCAATATGTATATAAACTAGTTGAAATTGTTTAAACTGAAATTATTCTAAATAGAAAGAGTACATTTTAGCATGTCAAAGTTATCTATCTATTTCTCTATCTATCTATCTATCACTATCTATCTAGCTATCACTTATTTATTTATTATTTATTAAGTCAGTCTGCTTAATATCCCGAACGTGGTCATGTATAAAATAATTTTTCTCAATGTGACAACTTTTTCCATTGAGCCACAAAACATCATCACCTGGTCTTAGAAAATATAAGCTGAGCTAATTAGATATTTTTATAGGAAGTTAAATCAAAAACGGCTTTCGGCATAGCTTTCACACTATTGTACGTACATCCCTCGATAGTTGTTTTAATTTCATGAATTAGGATAGTTATGAAAGCCTTATCGCATCGAAAGCGCTCGCCGATCATATCGAATAAACAGTTAGCAACGACATTTTTCTCTGACAACAGCCTTAACAAATCTTAAGTGTTCAAAAATGGAGAACATTTTTAGCTTCACGTGTTTGTTGTGAAACGAATCGATAACAGACTCGACAGACAGCATTATATCCAGAAAATTACACGCTTGTTGCGGTTGCAAGATAAAAATTGAGCACAATATTATTTGTATGTTGATTTTATGTTCTTGAATTTTCGAACTGGTTATCATTAGACAGAATATGATATGAAATGAAGAAGTATATTTTGAAGTGGACTTAGTAAGAAGATATCAATCTGATTTGAAGAAAAAATTTTGAGGTCGGTAAATAGAAAATATTCAAAGAAGACCCTTAGAGATTGAAGCGTCCTCTTCTCGTATAGGAAATGTAGCAATTGGCGAGATAGCATGAAGGTTAGAAATAACTGAAAGATAAAATAACACTTTATTTTGGATGTTATAGCATAAATTGCCACAAAACGAGCTACATTATAGAGAACCTAATTATAAATTGTTATACATACATATTTTGGAATAAATTGTATACTAAACGATTGTGTTCTAAATATACTATAAATTTATACTTTTCCATATTTTAAACAAGAACTTATAACAGATCCATTTCTATCATTGTAAAGAGGTTTTCAACAAGAAGTTTGTTTTCTAAAACAAAATTAAACAAAAAATTTAGACTAAGACGATTTCTATTGTATTACGAAGAGAAAAGTTCGGCATTTATGAATGATAAATGATATCTAGATGCTGATTTTTTCCACAAAAATTTTTCAGTCACTTTTTGGCAAAATAGCGCTCTTATTTCGTTAATCATAACATGGATTTTGAGTTTTAAGTCTGAAATAGATTCGATTGGCTCCATATAGACTCCCCACAAAATATAATCCATTACTGTAAAATCATACCATCTGGTTGGCCACTTAACTGCTGGTTGCAATTGAGATATTTGGTTTGTAATAATTGATCGTTTTATTGCCTGTGTGACATGTGCCACTTGAAACCTCATGGTAGTGATGCGGGATTAGATTTACTTCAGTACCTAGCTGTGTAAGCCATAACCCAACGGTGGTTCAAACCACTTAGGTGATATGTTGCGTGCACCCACGCCTTAGGAGGCCGAAAACATAATTCTATGCCACAGTTCATTCCCTCGGAGCAGGGCCGCCAACCCCCACTCCTTGCTGAAGGGTTGGAGACTACCCAACTTCTAGTCCAGAACACATACAAGCATAATAAAATTTCGGAAAACAATTGCAAGCATGCTCACTGCACCTGGATCATTTAGTGTTTTCATAGTGAGTGATCCGGCCCACAACAACTCATACGAGGGCTGCAAAATCACAACCACCACGATGCTATTGAAGGGCCAATCTCAATAATCAGTGAGAGAACAGCTAAAAAGCAAAAAAGCTGAACTCTGGGGCTTACCGATTTTCGTGGAAATAACGTGAAATTATTCAGTTGGTTTCCTGCTAGCCTTTAGAGGTCCGGACCTCCCTTTTACCCCCTGGTGATACATGCAATGGCGGCGAGATTACGTCAAAATATATAGATGTGCCCCCGGGGGTCCACATATTGGTGATATCCATGGCGTCATGTCGCTTGTTGACATACCTTGACAAATGAAAATGGGCTTCGTGTGATGTTTTCTGCAATGTTTTTTTTTTTCGGAAAAAGCAACCGGTTGTTATTGAATGTATTGAGCGAATCTACGGCGATATGAATGGTTGGTCGGCTTCAATTCTTGCAACAGATTAAGGTTTTAAAGTCAAATCCTTACGCAAAATTCGCCATGTGGTAGTTTTAGATAACCCCAATTGAATTGGCAAATTTGGATCTATTTAAACACTGTGGCTAACGACAGCGATGTTTTCTGTTCAAAACGATCGAACATGTCTGTCGACTTAAATTTCTCAGAGCGACAATTATGTTGTCGGAAAATATCATGAATTTTACGAAATGTAACTTTAACAGAACCATCTTTTTTATAGTGAATTTTAATTGTTTTAATGCGATTTGAACGAAATTGGATTCATTGTAACAATTGCCAATGCATTTATAACGAATACATTAAAAAACTAAATGTCAAAACTATCATGTTGTTGATACTGCCACAATTGAAAAATACTCTTTTTGGTGGAAAACCCTTTAGCTTCGCTTAATGACTTAAATTATTTACATATAACAACTAATGCATTTCTTTTCTACTGCACAAACACTGAATTTAAATAACTCATTTAAGGCATTTAAATAATTTTTATAAAAAATAAAAAGCCTGCGTTTGAGATTTATATTTTAAAACTGCAAAAATCCATAGCAACATGTTGATAAGCAAATAAATAAAAGCTCTTTAAAATATATTACAAGGGGCCAGTTTCTCTTTTTTGAACAATTTTTAGCCAATAGAACAACAGATTACTAAAGAGAAATTGTCCTTAGCGTATCCTTTTAACTATAAAATAATAATTTATTATAAAACTCTTAGAAACTGTTTCTGTAAAATTCAATAAAAACAATGTTGCAGCCAAATGCAGAGAAACTCTAAAATGAATTTTGTTTTAATTGTAAGAGAAGCAGCATTAACCTGCAATATTTTTAGTGCGTTTTTAATTGCTTTTTGAGGTTCCCCAAAAAAACTCTAACTACAGAGTATTTGGTGGAGTTCATATTAAACATATTGAGTTTTTCCTTAAACGAAAAGAGTGAAGAGTTTGAATTTTTGAGTGCATATTATTTTTGCTTGCACTCTTATTGATAATTGAACAGTCATATAATGCAAAACAGAAAATTAAAATTATTTCTAAACTTTAGTTTTTTTTTCGGAATTTTGCGCTCTCTGTCCACTTAAAAATTGTTTTGCTGCTCATTGTTTCTGTTTTTTGTTTGTATGAAACAGGAAGAAATACACAGTACTATCATGCTAAAATATGTATATTGGACAAATTTACTAGCCACTACTACTACTACTACTGCTACTGCCACTAATCCATACAACTACTATAGTGACTATTTTGTAGGCAGACCAAAAGCAGTTCTATAGTTTTGTTGTTGATTGTTTTTCTTTACGTACATGTGTGTTTTTTGTTGGTGAGCGGACAACGTTTCCAAAATCATTATTTGTAGAGTGAAGAGAGAGAGAGAGAGAGAGTGAGTCCATCGTTTAGCCAACCAAACAATTATACTCATACCTTTGTATTCCTAGTTAAGTGTATTTACGAGTAGCCATCCAATACATCCAGTCAGTTAGCAATTCATCCATCCATCCATCCATTTATACATCTATCTATCTATCCATCTATTTTTTCGTCCGTCAACGACATCGTCGTTGTCGTTGCCGCTGTCGTTTTAGTCATCGACACTATTCATTCGCAAAAATGTTCAACCATCCAACCATTCAAACTTGTGAGTGCTTTTTTTTTTCTTTTTCATTTTCATTTTCCTTTTTTATTTTATTGCTTTTGTTTTTGTTTCGTGTAAAGTTTTGTTTTTTTGTTTGTTTTTGTGTTTGTTGCTCATTGCTGTTGTTGTTGTAATGTTGCTGCTGCTACTACTACAACATTTTGTGTATAACGTCTATTGTTGCTGTTGTTTGTTGTATGGACTCTACAACAACTACTACGACTACTACTGTTATTGCTGGTTGTTATTGTTATTGTTGTTTTTGTTATTGTTGATGGCTTAAACTGACTACCACTGTGTACGACACTTTGTATGCGATTTACTAGCATTTTGGCATAGAGTGCGGCTAGAATTCACTCGTCTCACACAACGAATTTAGCTGCGCTTGCAACAACGCAATTTTACGGGTTCGCTCGCACACCGGGGCCTAATAATACAACAACTACTCTTAAAATAAAAAACACAAAAATTAGCAACAACGACTAACACGTTTAAACTTCAATATATTCACTAAAGTAAGAAATACGAAAAAAAAGTTAAGAATAGAAATTTTACATAAAACCCATACGGCAAATAGCACCAACAACAATAACAACAACAAATGTTTTTTTGTTCTTAATTAAAAATAAAAAAGAAACTTAAAAAAGTGACCCTCAAGTGAACGTGTTAAAACGGGATATATATTTTTTTTGTCTATTGCTGTTGTCGCCATCATCAGTGTAATCTTTATGATGTGGCCACCACTATTACCAAATGCCCGGCCACGTTAGCATCAGCAGCAGACTTAGTAGCAGCTCATAACTTTAATGACCAAAACGTATAAAAATTAACAGAAAACAATAGAAAAAAAACAACACCTAATTTGTTTGCAAAAAAGAGTGTTTAGATTCTCTTCTTTTGTTTTTAAAGTGGCCAAGGCACGTTGTGTTGCAAGAACAAAATACAAAATCGAAAAACCGAAAAAAAAGAAAAATATTCAAATAGTATAAGAAATTAAAGATTTTGCGCCACCAAAGTGTTAAAAAAAAAACATTTGTGCTGTTGCAAAATTTGCGCGGCTTCTTCGAGCTTTTCTGGTGATGTTGTTTTAAGTTTGTGTCATAAGGATTAAAAATAAAACACAAGAAAACACATTCTAAACAATATTTTTCACATAAGCCATACAAAGACAAGTGAGAGAGAGTGTTCTTTAAAATATTTGTATTCATATTATTTACTTCTTTATGCCAAGGAGTTAGTTGTTCCTTTTTCCAACCATCCATACTAAACCACCAGCCAGTCAATCAAATAAATATTCATTCATTCTGCCTGCTGACTGCTGCGTTTCTTGTTTTTGTTTTTTCTTTTTTTTTTGTTTTTTTGATGGCCTTTGTAGTATTTTCTTTAGTCCAGCTTTGGGAAAAAAAATTACAAAAATCACAAACTCACATGAAATAGAAAACCAAACGTATGTGTGCAATTTGCATTTGATTTTCATTATTATTATTGTTGTTTGAATTTCGTTGCGAGACTGGCACAAACAACAACAGCAACAGCAATAGCAGTAGCAGCAGAAGCGAGCAACATCTAAAATCCATAACAGTGCCACACGTAGACGCACGTAGACGTATGTAACGGATGCATAAAGACATAATAAACCTTAAATTCAAATTCAAACCAAAAAAAAAAACAGCAACTTATTAACGCGAATATAAAATTTTTCAAAAATCCCAATCGAATAGCGAAAAATTTTTAAAAATTTAAAACAAAAAATTTTTAGAAAAAACAATATCTAGTGGAATTTCTTAAAGTTTTTAACTTGAAAAAAAAATTAAATAAAAAAATCTTAATTAAACAAAATAATTAAATAACATTGTGTTGGAAAAAGCAAAATATTTAAAAAGTTTACAAAAATAAAAAATACAAAAAAAAATTTTAAAATAATAGAAAAATTGTAAAAATAAAAAAAAAACATAGAAAAAATCTTTTAAAAAGTTGTGAATTATTCAAGTGTTTAAAATAAATTTTATCCAAAAATTGCAACAAAAATACATTTAACAACAAGCAGCATCTGACTGCAAAATTTAACAATTTTCTACAGAAAATCAACAACAAAAAAATGTAAGTTAAAAAATAAAAAAAATTTAATTTAAAAAAAACAAGAAAAATAAAAAATTTTCCCCGGATTTTCACGATTGTGTTTTATAATTTGTGCATTTTTGTTTTCGAAAATATTAGAAATTTTTTAAAAAATTTTATTGCTCCTAAAGCTTCAGTTTTTAAAATATGGATTTTAAAATGAAAATATATTTTCAACATCTTTTAACTCAAGTCTGTGTTTCACATGAAGTTGTATTTCGAATTTGACTAGTGATAAATGAAAATTATTTTTTAAATTTAATTATAATTTTAATTAATTGAAATGATTTTTTTTTGAATTTTGTTACAACTGCTGTTTTTTTTTCCAATTTAATTTTTAAAATTTCTTATAATTAAAAAAAAAAGGAATGTGAACCAAGGTGTTTAAGGTCCCGCTGTAGTGTGAAATACCTAGCTTTTTGGCGGGAATTGAACTCACAATAGCCGTAACTGCCTACTGAAAACGTTTTACAGTTAAAGAAATCTTAAGTGAAACATTTTTTCCAAATGATTAATTTTCAATCAAAACGAGTTTAATGAATTTCATTTCACTTAAAAATTATCGATTAAAGTGCAACTTTATATTTTGAATTTTTGAAATTACGCGTCGAACTAATTTAGTGTAATAGTCGAAGAAATAATTTAAGTTTATAAATATTTATTTTTCAAAAGTTAAAAGAAATAAATAATTCTCTACAAATTGTATAAAAATTTTACAATGTAATGTAATGTAATGTAATGTAGTGTAATGCAGCATATTCTGGATAGCTACATCCGTACATTGTAAATGTCATTTATTTAATTTTAATTTATTAAATTAGAATAGTTCTTAATCAATCGGTATTAATTTGGTTAAACGAAGTCCTTACAAAACACAAAGCCTTTTGTTTATGGTTCTCTTTATTAATCGTCACATATATTTATTCTTACCTTCTGCTAACCGTCGGCTTAGCGATTTTAAAAAATTAAAAATAATTTTTACACCATCAATTTTGATCAAACACTTGTCTACCGGTTACATCTTTGAAATAAATTCTAGGCCTAAGTGAGGAATTGGCTTCTCCTTTCTCAAAATCAGGATGACTGACAGGATATTGTAAATGTAGTTTTAGAAACTCATTCAGTTTCCATAATTTAAAGGGGCCAATTTTCATAAAATATGAAATATTTGCTTAAACTTTACTATGCTTCAGTTTAATTACATGAATAAGACTCAGTTTAAAAAAAGTTTTCTAGAAAAAAAAACAAACTTTTTAAAATCTGTTAATTCATTGGTAAAAATTATACAAAATTATTAAAATTTGCTTTAAAGTTGAAATAAAAATAAAAAATAATCATTAAAAAAAGAATCGTTAAAAATTGTCTCAGACGGTCAAGTCATCTCAAACTATAATACATTACACTTAAAGAAAAAACGGTCATTATTATAAAAACAAAAAACTCAAGGCAAGTGTTAAATTTAGTGGTTATCGTTACCTTATTAGATTAGTATTTGAATAAATATTATTTAACTGGTGATTAAAAGACCCACAAAGTTTTTATATTTTTGTGAAAAAACTCTTCCAGGAGTTTATTCTTCACTCGAAGAACTTTAATCAAATTTATTTTGAAAAACATATGAAGTTTAAAAAAATTAAAAACTAACAGAATAACATTTAAATAAAATATAATTGGAATGTAAAATATCATAACACACTTTTGTTTAACGAAGTATTAACCCAATTTAATAACGTCTGTATTGTGATTTAATTGTGATCTAATTGTGATGAATGCTATATCTTTATATAAATTGCTTTAAGACCGAAAAAAAAACTTTTATTTGTTTAGGGTTCATTTTTAGTCATATTTTGATGATATTAAAAGAAAACTTATAATTTTATTTTAGTTAATAAAAATAGTAATATCGTTATTTACACTATATTATTTTTGGATTATAAAAATTAAATCAACAACCTTTTAGTAATCAAATTTTAACAAAAACCTTTTAATCCGAACTAATGTATCAGAAAAATATTTATAATATGCTTTTCGCAACCATATATTTTTATAGACAAAATAATATGGTTTTTGTGATTATACTTTAATATTTGTGATGAAAATAAAATAGCTAAAGAAAACTACAATAGATCGAACTTCTTATGAACTGAAGAGGGCGACTTTTTACAAAGTTTTATGATTTTCTTAACTTACCCACAAATATATATTTTAAGAGCCATCATCTATTGGGGTTTTATTATTCTCGCAGTTTCATACAAATGATTTTATTTAACTAAGAATTTTTAAATTTTATATTATCCAAGACGAGGCTAGATTTGGGTCATAATTTTTCCTATACCTGTGACATTTATATCTGATTTTGTTCACAACTGCTGTTTGATCAAAATAACGTTTTACACTTTGTGAATGTTTTATGTATCTGAGAAGAATAAACTCCGACACACCCACGCACACACATACAGAGACGAAGGGTTTCTTACAATGTATAGGTCACTTTTTTATTTTTAACTTTAATTTTTGTCTTAGTTTTTGCTTAAAATTTAAGATGAGGTCAACATCATGGCCTGTATATACCCCGTGTAAATTCTAAATGTCTAAAATTTGATAAGTTAAAATGCATCCACTATGGAAACACCTTTTATATTTCGGTTTTATTATTGCTTTTGAACTCGTTTGGTTAGCGAACAATGCGCTTTAAGTTTGGGATTATTGGAATACTCTTTAATTTAAATTGGTTTTGTAATTGTTGCTCTAGCGGACATAATTTTACATGCAAGTACACTGTAAAAATTTCAGTTTAAGCATTAACAATATTTTAACAAATATTAAGCTGTTGTTATAATTTTTAAAACTTTTTGTTAAAGCAGTTTTAGTTATACAAGTTTTGTGAAAAGGCTATCGCTACTACGCGTCCAGAGGTAGAGGACTGTAACAGGCGGATAGACATTGTGACGGAAACAAGAGAGTTACAATTTTGATCTTTTGGTTACGGAATTAAAAAAAAAAAAAAGAATTTTAAATTGATTAATTCCATTAAAAAAGACTTCGAGAGGAAAAGGAAAATGATTTGAAAATATGTTGCAATAGAAGAATTTTTGTGACTGATGTATAATTGAAATAGTTTAATTTAAGAATTTTCGTTACGAAGTTTTTATACAATTCTACAAGCTGTGCATTATTATTATAAAAATCTCATCTTTTCATCATCTTTCCTTTTTGGAAATAGTGTTTTAAGGTATAATACAAAAAAAACCAAAATACTGCAGTTTAAGAAAAACAAAAAATGTTTTAATTTGTTTAAATTGAAATGTATAACTACAATATTTTTAATTTTTTATTTATTTATTTTTTTTAATTTTTTTGTTTATCTTTAACATGCCAATCAATGTTTTGGCGAAATATTGAAAAGTAATACAAAATAAAGATTAAACATTTTTTTTAATAAAAAAAACCTAGTGCTTAATAATAAACTATTAATTATAAATTTTATTAATATTTTTTATTACCTTAAATATAAAAATGAACGCAGTAAAAAAAATATTAAGAAAACTTCGATTATAAATTTCCAACAATTTACAGTGTAACGCAATTATTTAAAATTTAACTGGGCGCATTAAAATTATTCGCGAAAAGAGCTGGAAAGACTTTGTTTTGTTTTACAGCAGTTAATAAAAGCGGAAAATTTTAAAAATAAGCGAAATAAAAAAAAAATAAATTTGTATAATTTTTGAAACAGTTTTTTTTGCTTAGAATACAGAACCAACAAAATTAAAAAAAATTTAATATTCAAAGTTTACATAAGACTTAAGTATTTTAAATATGTATCAATCCTTATAACGGCCTTTTTAATTAAATACGTATAATTTTTCAATATTTCGCTTTCCTTTGGAAAGTTTCTTTAGGAAAATATTTTTATTGAAAACAAATAATTTTTAATTTTTGTTAAAATATTATACATATTTATTTTATAAAGATTGATACATATTTATTTAAGAAAAAAGTTCGCATAAAAATAATAAACAATTAATTATATATAATAGTTATAATTTTTTGACCTTTGTTAATATTTTTTTGGTAATTAATTTTAAGCACTAGGTCTTATTTAATAAAAAATTTTTTTAAAAACTTGGCATCAACCAAGGGTGTGGCGAAATATCGAAAATATAATAAAAAATAAAGTTTTTTAAAAAATTTTTTATTAAATAAGACCTAGTGCTTAAAATTAATTACTAAAAAAAAATCAATTAATTATTTTAATATAATATTTTAATTATTAAAAAAAATATAGAAGTCAATATAGAAAAAAGTGATGTTTTTTATATAACACTAACACATCACACATTTTCGTTAAAAATGTAATTTTGAATAATATTTTAATTGATTTAATTAACAAATTAATTGAAAATATGGTGTTCATTTAATCAAAATCTTTTTAATACTTGAAATTTTACGTCAGTTAATATAATTTAATAAAAAAATTATTTTATGATTTTTATTATTTTAATCGTTACCGCTGATAAAGAAACTTTTAATTGATTTGGCTGTTGTTAAAAATGGTCTTTTTATTATTTTATTTTTTTAATGTAAATTTTCTTAAGCTATTTTGTATTGATCTTAACTGGAATTTATAAATTCTATAAATTAATTCTATTTATTCCATTAATTCTATTAATATTCATCCGCCATCTTTTTCTAATACCATCTGGGCATTTGATTTTGTTTCTTATTTTAAGCTAAATAAATTAAAGTGATTCTTTAAAGTCACTAGAACATTTCTTTTTTATTAACATTTCGGACAGATATAACTTTGTCGTATAAATCGGCTTTATAGTTCCTTTTTTTAAGTGATATAAATTTTTTTCTGTTAAAAACTTATTAAATTTTACATTTATTGTTAATTAAATTTTTAATTGATTCAATTAAAATTTTTATAAAAAAAATTTAATTATTTAAAAAATAAATAAATAATAATTAAACATGTATCCAGCAAGAAAAGCATGACTAAAACTTATAAACACACAATTTTGCAACAATTTAAGTTGAGCAATGTTGCCATTGTATCATTTTTAAAACTCAATTGGAATGCCATTTTTTTTTAATACATTTAATCTAATTTTAAACTAACGTGAAAATAAAAACTCATATAATGTTTTGTTCAAGTATTTACAGAGTTTTGTGAGAAAAAATTGGAAAAATCATATGTGTAAAACCTTAAACTTCGTTCTAAGTAGCGATCGGTATTTCGATAGAATATTTTACTGAAAAACTATAAAAAAACACATGAACAATATTTTAATTAAATGATAAACTGAATAAATTAAAGATTTAGTATTAAATCAATTAAAACTTTTAATATGATCACAAAGTAGTAGAAGTAGCACTTCAGGCTACAATGCCTATTTAGTCAAGCACCGTGCTACAATCTTTAAGAAAGGGATAGAGAAGAGATGAGACAGGTGGTGAAAGTAGAAGGATAGTTACGGAAATTAACTATCGTATAAAACAGCACAGTGAGCAGTGACAATGTCTTCATAACTGATCAGCCCCACCGACAGTCAATTTTTATTTGTAGTGAAAAAAACCAAGGTCTTTGTTGGGAATCGAACCCACAATCCCCAGTCTTGTAAGCTAGTAAACTACCTACTAGCCTACAGCCTATGGTATAAAGAAACCGGATCTTCTGTGATGGCCTTTTGAAGAAGGGATACAAAAATGCAGATTTTAAATAATAGCTAGTGGCAAGAAACGGGGTGGAACTAAAAAGTACTTAAGAATTGTGAAATTAATATTTTACTTAAATTTCAAGGACTAGTTTGGCCAATAATAATGAATTTTTAGGGTTTAAAATTCAGCGCACTCGATTGCTGTCCATTTATTATTTTTTTAAAAAGTTTAAATATTTTTTTCTCTTTGTTTGCTAGAGCAAAACGATTCTTTATGCAAAAAATTAATTTTTAAATTGTGCGTATGAACAAATACATGGTGTCCGCCGGGAATGTATACTACTTTGTTTATCAATTTTGTTTAAATCAAAAAGATCTAATGTTGATAAATGTTTTATTTAATGGCGACAATTATGTATGGAGCACAATAGATAAACGTCCGCCTCTATTAGCCTCACAAATGCCAGGACTTTTGAACAAATATTTCATTACAATTTCACACATTTCATGCGGTATTTCATTAATTTCATCACGAATTGTTGCTTTTCAGATATTGCCACAAAAAGAAGTGGCCAATCAATATCGCTATTTCTTTAAATAACTTGTGGCGGAAAGAGTTTTCGCTGTAATTTTATTGTAATCCTGGCTGTATGCGATGGGGCACTCTCTTGTTGATGTATGTTAATCAAGACCAAAGCATGCAGTTGTGGCCTTAAAATGTTTTCAATTAAACCATAATATCGCTCCCCATTCACAGTTAACGTTACGCCGTTTTCATTTTCAAAGAAGTAAAGTCCAATGATTCAAATTACACACCAGACTGTCACTCTTATTGGATGCAAAGGTGACTGTTGAACAATTTGGGGATTTCCCATTTCCCAGAACCGACTATTCTATCTATTCACAGGAAAATGTGTCCCGTCACTCATTATGATTTTTTCATGAAAATCGCGGTTGTCATGGGCGAGCTGCAACATCCTATTGCCATATGTACTTCGGCTTTACGCCATTTACTGGTCTTGTGGAAGAAGTTCTTGTGCAAATCCTTGTGTAAAATTGTAGTCAAAGTTGTTCTTTGAAGACCAAGCTCCTGAGCACGGCGTCGAATTGAGATTGATGGATTCTGTTAAACACTTTCTTGAACAGCAGTAATGTTTTCAGTCGATTTAGCAGTACGTTGTGGTCCATGCTTGGGCCTATCACCTACAGCCCCCTCTTCTTCAAAACCATTCACTTCGCGATAAATAGTGTGTTTGGTTGGCACGTTGCTTCTCCCCAAAATTTCACATAACTTTCTTATCGATTGGTTTTTATAAAATATTTTACCGATTAAAATACGTTGGCTTATCGACTATTTTTCCATTATAAATTTGCCACTTGTTTACTTTACGACTGCCAAATAGGAACTGTCAAGTTTAATGCTTACCAAAATGGCGGCAAAACAAAGTAGTATACCTTCCCGGCGGGAAACCGGGATGTATGATCAATGTTTATTTCAACAAACATTTGTTTGAACTTAATTTTTAATTTTTATATTGTTTTAATTGCATTAAAAAATATTGTTTTTAATTTTATTTTGTCTAAACTATGAAAATGACTTTTTTCCAATTAAATATTTATGAATTTGTGTATGTAATTTTACTAACTAATTAGCTAAATTAATAATTAATGATTATTTTGAGTAGCCCTGATTAACGACTTATTTTGAAACTGTTGTTAAAGAAAATTCACATCTTCCTACACAGTTTGCTTTTAAATGCAATAAATTCCAGAATTAATTATATTTTATATTATAATAGTATTATAATACTGTTATTGCAAAATGATAAAATTAAGAAACATTGTTATATTATGACTTAAAACTTAACGATTAAGACAAAATAAAAAAATCAATAATAAAAATTAATTATTAAAAATAAAAAATTTATATGCCTTCGCCATTAAAATTCGAAACTTATGTTAAGAAAACTTAAAAAAAAATACTGACATTTTTTTATTAAAATTTATTATACACAGAAAGAAATTTAAATTCATATTAATTTACTTATTTCATAAAACATAATAATAATTATAGCATAACAACGATTAAGTACACAAATTCCTTAATATTTTGTTCATGCTAAAAAAAAAAATAAAAAAAAATCAAACGGAAAATTTAATTAAAAAATTAATAAAATCAGTTAAAACAGTAATAACTCTTTTATTTAAATATTAAATTATTTATAATTTTTTTTTATAAACTTGAAGGGCGGTTTAGCGAATTCATAATCTTGTGGCTTAAACTAATTTTTGTTCTTGCTGCTTTGACTTTCCTACACAGCTGCTGTTAAGAAACGCTGTAGGCTTTGTAGGATTTTTACGCCTGTTTTTTAATAATGGTTTTTTATATTGTGGACATTAATTTTCAATTGAAGAGCTTTATTTTAAAATAATAGATAACAAAGTAAAAGATAACAATAATTATCTTTAAAAAACAAAAATTTTCAAATAAAAATTTTTTCCTGAAGAAGCTTTCCAAAGGAAAGCGAAATATCGAAAAGAGAAAAAAATATATAAAAAAAATATCGTTAAAAAGAAAAACAGATATTTATTAAAGATGAATAAAAAAAGATCGTTAAAAAAAAAACTATAAAAGATAACAAAAATTATTATTAGAATAGAAATATTATCATTTTTACTTGTTGGAATTGAATTGGTAAACCAACGATCGATAGAAAGGTGAGTGATGAAAAACAAATCAAATAAGCGAAATACAATTTAAGTGTTTTCACAATAAGCGGACTTTTTATAATTTTATTTTTTTCGAGGTAGGAAATTAAGAGAAAATAAAGATTGTGGTATTGAAGTAGAGTGTAAATTCTGGTAGGGTATGCTAACAATTCGTTGTTAAACAACTTTTGTGGAAAAAAAATTTAAAAAAACCTAAATTTTTTTTATCCTTCACAAACAAAATAGTTGCTTAAAAAGAAAATATTTGATAATGATAGCTAAATACTTTGTGTAAATGTAAGCAGAAAGAAGTTGTAGCGTTTAAAGAAATATACAACAAAATACTTAAGCCTAACTATAGAAGCAAAGTAGCAAAGAAAATGTTACAATTTTTTGCGGTGATTTGAGTATCATCTTTTATTAAAGACGAATAAAAGCGATGTTTATTTCGAAAGGATATTTAATAAACTTCACTAAGTTTTTGTAAACTAACAAAAAGAATTTCGTTTTTTGAAGCCGCTTAAAAATAAAAATGATGTGCTTTTATTCAGTAAAACGCACTCGTCAGACATTGACACTGAAAGGACTGACAATATAGACAGACACCATTCGGGCGTCAAAGTATGAATCTCCAATGAACCTACAAACCTTAAACGGAGCTGGTCTTCTTTTCGGGCATGCAAAACTCCTTTATTGTCATAGGAGAATTAACTCCTACGTGTAAAACCGACTTACCGGATATTGAAAGGGCTGATAATATAGATACGATTCGGATGTCAAAGTAGTTATATCCTACTTATCTTAAACAGTGCTGCCTTACTTTACGGTAACGAAAACCTGCTATATTATTATAAAAAATTTTAACGCGTTGAATATGGATAACACGGCGTATAAGAATGCTTAATGGACTAGAGGTTATTAAGTTTCTACTCTATATATGTTTTCTTCCTTTTCTTTTATACATTGCCTAATTTCAAGATTATTATACAAATGTCTCCCTATTTAAATTTTTAGGCGAAATAATTATTAAAAATTGTTGAACTTGAAATTAGTATAAATATTTTGTAAGCAGTTTAGCTCTGTTAACATATAAATAAAATAATATATATGACAAGTCCTTGAAAAATACAGTAGTATGTAAGGAATAATTATGTATCCAAAATTAGTTTTAAGAAAACATGTAAATATTGAATTTTTTACGATAAATATCAAAGTAGCGAAATGATACAATTCTCATTTATTTAGAAATTATGTAGCGACCTTTAGCGATTTCCTTAACAATAAAATTTTCAAGTTGCTATAATATCAGGCTTTCATAGAATTTTGCCAAATTCTTTTTATGTTTTTGTTTTTAATATTATTTAAAGTTCATTATAAATAAAATTAAATTTTTTTTTTATAAAAGAGAAGTAGCACTTCAGGCAACAATGCCTATTTAGTCAAGTACCGTGCTACATTCTTTAGGAAATGGATAGAGAAGAGATGAAACAGGTGGTGAAAGTAGAAGGATAGTCGAAAATTAACTCTCGTATTTGAGACAGCACAGCGACCAGTGACTATGCCTTCATTGCTGAGCAGCCCCACCGACAGTAAATTTTTATTTTTCTAGTGAAAAAAACCAAGGTCTTCGTTGGGAATCGAACTCACAACCCCCATACTGACAAGCTACTACACTATCTACTAGCCTACAGGGGCACAAAACTACTAAACTATAAATCTATAAAACCGTAAATTTATGAATCGTATAACAATTAATTATTTTTTTTCTCCTATTCTTTTTTCGTTTGCGATTTTCTTAAAATCATTTTTAAAGAAATTATACTGAAACGAATTTTAGTAACAATTTTAATGGAAAAATTTATTAAAACCTTAGAGCTAAAAATAGAAAAATTAAAATAATTTAAATTAATTAAATATGTATTAATCTTTTAAACAGTCTTTTTAATTAAGTTTAAACGATTTATTTTTTCAATTTTTCAATTTTCCTATGGAAAGCTTCTTCAGGAAAATAAATTTTTAATAACAAAAATTATTAACCAATTGAAAAACAAAACAAAAATTTTTTTTGAAAACATTTGACATTTTTCACTTTTTTATTTTATTTATTTATTTATTTTTTATTTTATTTATTTTAAAAGCAGTTTTTTTTTGAAAAAAAAAATTAATAAAATCTGTTCTTGATATAAAAATAGTAAGGAAATTAACAAGATATTTTCTTAAATTAACAAAATTTCACAATTTTAAAGTATTTAACATTCTAAGAATAAACGCGAAACTGCTTAAAAATACATTTTAAAAGCAAGATAAAGTTAATAATTTGTATATAATTTCAATAAATTTTCCTTTAAGCTGCTTTTAGACGACATGATTCTTACATATGATTTGTTAAATTTCACACAGCAAAGTACATACATGCCGTGTAAACAAATTGAAAACAAGGTTTCCGTAAAAGCCCCGTGATGAAGTCACAAAACGCAGAAACTATTTTTAAATCGTTTTAGAGACATGCAAATTTACATATGCATTTTCAAACTGACAAGGCGTATGTAAAAAACATGTCGTGTGAAAGCAGCTTTGTTTTTACTAAATTTTTGAATTTATTTCAGAAATATTTTTTAGTATTTCTCTAATTTATTTTAGTAAATTTGAATATGGTTTTTGATACAAAGTACAGGCATGTAGATTTTAAATAAAAGTCCTGTAAAGTTAAAGAAATTTGGTAAAAAAAATATTATTAATTATTGGTATTTTGATGGTTTCCTTGCTGGTGTTTATTAAGTTTTTTGTACACTTCTCAGTTGATCAAAAATTTTTTTTATAAAATAACCAGCTTTAGATTAACTAAAATATGTAACCCAACGATTTGAGTTGAAAATAATTAATTTTAGTGATTTTATTAAAAAAAATTATAACTTTAGTTATTGAACTTAAAGCAAACAACAAAATTCAAAAACACAAAATACAAAAGCACAGTAAATATTTTTTTTTGTATAGAGAAGTTTTTAGTTTTTTTTTGTTTGCTGTTTTATTTAAATGAGAACTCTCATTTAATCAATTTGACTTAAGATATAAGATTCTTCAGTTTTCTATACAAAGTTTGGGGTAAAATTCACTGATGAGCAGTAGTGAAATGGCCAAATGGATATGCTTTCCCGGCAGTAATAAATTTCATATATATATTTTTTTGAATAGGAACTATTTTATGAGAATATCATAAAACATTTATTAAAGGAATCTAGCACAAATTAATGTAAATTAAATTAAAATTGATCTCAAAAAATAAAATTGGTTAAATTTAATTATTTATTTCAATATAATTTAAATTCCATCATATTAACAGCCTATTCGGTAATGAAACAACAATAGTTATACTCAAATAAATATACTCAAATAAATAAAAACTAAATTAAATGCTAAATAACTAAAAACTAATTTTTATATGCATATAATATCCATAGAATTAAGCAAAAGGCATTTTCGTAGTATTATATTCTACTTTTCTCTACATTCCGTTTTACATCATTTGGGAGAATTTTTTGTTTAGTGGCTAATTAACCTACAATTCAATAAAATTGCAGTTTTTGATATTTGAATTCCAAATATTAAAAATTTTAATTTTTGTTTGGGGCTTCTGAGCACAAAAATATATATTTTTGTCCAGAACATATTATATTCCTAGTGATCAGATTTTTTTAATCGGTTTATAAGTTTTTGCTTTAAAATGAACATAATATAAGTTTTTATGCGATCGATCAGGCGATAGCTCATCTAGAAAAATGTAACAGAAACTTTAAATCTTTTCGCTGTAATGCAGTGCATTAAATGAAAAACCAAAAATATTTTACGTATAAAAAACTTGTCAAACTGCATGAATTGTTTTAAAACTTCAAACTGATTTCTAATTCGTATAAAAAAATTCACTAAATCAATGAGTTTTCCAATAAAATAAACATATTTATAAAATAAGAGAGAAAAAAAAAGGATCTAAAAATGACACTTAAGAAAACTTTCTTAATGTTTATCGTAATGCAAGAATAAGAAACAAAAACTCAAAATTCTAGACAGCCAAACAAAGGAAAAAGTTACAAAGAAATTGAGAAACAATTTTGGACAGCAGAGAAATTAAAAGAAAAGGAACAAAAAACCAAAAAAAACATCACAATAAAAATAAAAAGCAGCTGATTTTCAAGTAAACGCACTTGCAGCAACGTTTAAAGCACACGTTTGCTTAATCAAACACTTGCAGAGGAACCCCCACTTAATGAAACAGTTAAAGGCCAAGCCACCCACTTTAAATGAGCCATGCACTAACTCGCATACACACACACACACACTCACACACACATACGCATTCATATTGTTATAAATTCTCTTATTTGCGCTCTATGCGAAGAGGAGTCCCTCCAAAATTATATTTGTCTGCAAAAATAAGTTTTCAAATTTATTGCTGGCTGTTTCAATGATGGGGATCTCAATTAAAACTAGTTTGTATTTGTTCTCTTAAGAAAATGTTAAGAGCATGTTTTAAGGAATTTTATATATATTTTATTCCTTTTCTTTTTGTTGTTTCTATTGGAAGCTTGCAAAAACGGTTTTGAATATGAAATGAATTTGTAGTGGGCCTGAGTCTGCATAGTTTTATATTTGCAGTTGCTTTTGCTATTAAAATGTTTAAGTTGCAGCTTTTTGCATGCACTCAGCTTGAAGCAGACTGGCTGCATAATGTTTGTTTTTATTGTTTTCTTTTTGCTGTGTATTAAGCCAACAGAGTACAAAAAAAAAAACATGTGAGGGTTTTGTGCTGCGCTTTTGCAATTTCTACACAAACACACACACACATACACACTTATATACGAGTACATTTCAATACAAAGATAATAAAGTTTGGGGACCTTCACAGAGATTGAAATTGCGTTAAGCCTGCAGTTCTTGCAGATACTTTCATACGTTCGTTTGTTACGCTTGCACCGGCCAAAAAATATTTAAAAAAAAAAAAACAAAAAAAAATATATAAATTATAATAAAACTAACAAAAAAAAAAACAACAACAAAATTTTTAACCTTTTTCTTTATTGTGTTGATTTTATAAAAAAATCTATAAAACAAAAGAATAAACCAGAAAAGATTTTGAAATAAAAAATAAAAGAAATGCATTTTAAATAAAATCAAATAATTTTCTATGTTAACGCGCGCGTGTAAGACAACAACATTTTGTACAACACACATTCAAACGAAACTAATTTTCTATCGGTTCAATACAATTCTTTACTTCTCTTCTTGTTTCTTTCAACTGCCGGACAAGTGCAAAATATTAAGTTTTTCGTTTAAATGTCCCACAACAAAATAAAACAGAACTTTGTTTTTTTTATTTAAGACAAAAGGATTAAGTTTCTTAAAAAAGAATTTTTTTAAAAATAAAACCAAAAACTTTTTTATAGCGTCTTTAAGCCACAAGAATTAATTTTATTAAAGGCGTCTAAAGCAAAATGTATGGTGTAACTTTTTGTAAACTGAAACAAATAAATATTTAAATAATTTAAAGTTGAAAAGAAATTGTTTATTACAAACATTTAATTTATAAAGAAAATTAAAATTTAATTGCTTAAGTATCAAATATTTAAGTAAGATTTGCAATCACAGTCAATTAATTAAAAAAAAGGAAATTTTTATTAAAGGTGGGTGTTAAAGAATGTTAAATATTAATGTGTGCTTTTTTAAGTTTTATTTATTAAAAGTTTGCTGAGAGTTAATAAAAAAAACAATATTTTATTTTATAGTAGTTTATTATTAAGCCCTTAATAAAAAAAAATTTTATAAACTTTATTTTTTTATTGTTCAATATTTCGTCAAACCATTGGTTGGCTTCATCAGGATAAAAAAAGAAAAAAAAATGGTTTGGCGAAATATTGAAAAATAATAAAAAATTAAGTTTTTAAACAATAATGACCTAGTGCTTAACAATAAACTACTATAAAATATTAAAAAGCTATAATTATTAAAAATATTTTATGGAAGCAAAATTTTTAATGTCAATAAAATTTTCTATAAATTTTTTTTTAACTTTAAGTTTTGTTTAACTGATTGAGAGAAAAACGAATTAAAACTTCTAGTTAAAATACGCTGTGTTAAAAATAGTGCTGTATAAAATTTATTTTAAATGAAAATTTTTGAAATTTTCCTTGTTGAAAACCGGAAAAGAAAACAGAAATAAAAAAAATTTTTCAAAAAATATTCCACTAAAAACAAAATTATCTAGATTATCGCTTTAAGAGTTTAGTTATAGTGATGTGTTTATATATTTCGTATACTTTAGAAGTATTACAGTGCTACAATTTAGATATTAAAATTTTACCATCAACTCTTGAAAAAACAGCAAGATTCAAGACAAAGCCAATTTTGAAAAAAAAAAATCGGCCAAGTGCGATTTGGACTTACGTCTGATGAGCTTAGTTTCTTGTGTGATTTAGCCTTCGAATTTAAATGTTATGTTGTTTATTTTTTCGTTTTTGCTGTAAAAAAAGCAAAGTGATTATTTCATTGCAAAAGATGCCACAATATGCTATGTCAAAATTCTCTTTTCTATGGAGGCACCCTTTAAGTTTGTAATTTTTATACTTGTTGTTATACTATATCAGCTATTATTGCGTGACTTGGCTAGAAGGCATAAAAGTGTCGTCATATATATATATATATACATATATATTTATGTCCAATGTAGTGTAAACGGCACATCCGTACATATTACTGAAGATTGTGTAAAAAACGTATGTTCTAATAAAGTACGATATAAGCTATTCTCTGTTTAAGTTTGTTATAAACTGAGATCTCAAAAATTACTTAATGAAAATTCTATTTTTTCTGGAGACACCTTTTAAGTTTATACATTCTCTACTTGCTGTTATTAAGAACATAACACTACATACTTTGTGCAGCTTACAAATGTTTTATATTTATATGGACCGTTTATTTTGAAAGTGATGTAAGTGCATTTTTTTCTGTTTTCGAGATATTTAAAGGTTAGTTAGGTTTAGTCGATTAAAAAATATGCATAAATTGTTTAAAATTTTAAAATATGTAATTTGATTACATAAATGACTTGCATGTGAATTTAACAAAAAAGAACATATTCTTTCTGGGTCGTAAAAGGACTTACACCACTTTCATAATTATTAAATTTTAAAAATCAATAAATTTTATTAATCAAAAATTTATATTCACTTGAAGTACATATTGTGTTTTTAACTCTCAATGTTAAAAATATTAACTTATTGTTAAACTATTTAATGATAAGTTTATCATTATAACGAGCTTAACATTAGATACTGTAGGCTCATAGATTATGTAGGCTCAATATGTGGAACGGTTTTGAAATATTCATGATGTACAGGAGGTATATAAGACGATAACTGCTTCATATCCTTTTAGTTTTGGTGCGCAATGGGTCTGGCATTTATATACAAAGACTTTAACGCGATTCTTTTAAATTTGGGTGATCTCCACTCAATGGAATAACTGCAGTAAGGCGTTATCGTATTTAATGACACATAATTTTTTTTTTTTTTCGCGCATTTATATTTATTGGTTCATTATTTGGTCACAAAATATTGTCGTGAACAACTAAAATGCATTTCGAAATTAATATAAAATTTATGAGAAATTATATAAAAGAATGCAATCATAGAGTTGTGTGTAGGTGAATAAATACATTTTTACTATTTTAACTTTTAAAATGCAGTGAAATGAATAACAACAATTCAGGCTAGAACAATCAAATCAATTTCAGTAATGATCAATTAATTTCACAAACCAAATTTGACGAGGCTCGACGTAAAACCGTACCCAAATAAAAATTACTAAAGAAGCTTTCAAGTGCCTCGGTTTTCCAAAACGGTGTAAGAGATACTTCACTCCATCCGATCTCCGTACTGTTTATACCAACTACATCGGTCCAAAGATGGAATACAACTCTCATGTATGAACCGGCGCTACAAAGTCTATTTTGGAGTTGTTCAACCGCGTACAGGAGAGGGCTAAGAGGCTCATTCGGCACAGTAGGGTATTCAACTCCATTGATTTTCTGCAGCATAGACGCAATGTGAGTTGTATTTCACTCTTTTATCGTTACTACAATAGTAAGTGCTCTAAAGAAACTAGGCAACTTGTTCCCGAAACTGACAAGTTTTTGCGTTTAACTCTATTTTCGCACTACGCATAACAGGGAAAATTAGTTTTTTTTAGCAGAACAGTCCGTATGTGGAATAGACTCCTTCCAGAAGTCTTTCCTGTTACATTAACTGTACGATAGTTCAAATTGAATGACCATAAACACCACTCCTTCTTTCCTCTTTCCCATAACCTGATTTCCTAGTTCTGGCACAATGCATTGCATGTGTAGGGGTCATCCCCCGAGTGCTGATCGGAAACGAAAAAAAAACGGACGTTCTTAGTGAATTCTCTAAACTTAACCGACTGGTGGTTAAGTCAAATTAAAATAAATTTTTACGATTTAGTTCCTATATTTTCGGGCATGATGAAGAATTTTTTGTTCAAATTTATTTATTTTTTGTATGCTGCAATTAAAAATCGATTTAAATTTATAAACAAATTCAATTTTATATTTCATCGTTTACTTTCGTAAATTTTAGGTTTTAAATGTTTTAAAAAACTTTAATTGAAAGTATCTATTCTAAGTTGGGAAATGTTAACTATTTAGGCATTAAATTAAATCGAAGTTTATTATGTGGTAAACATATATCATCTTAATTTAAAACGAAAATATCATTGCCACTTGGTTTGCTTTACGAATTCAAAAATTAAGAAGTAATCCAAAGCTATCTACTTTTAACTATCTGTATATGACTGTAAAATAAACACCATCACAAGTCTCTTCAGGCTGCTCAAATTAAAGCATTTAAAATGGTTTTTAATGTTCCAATCAGATACTCAGAAGTCTTATGCAACAAACATTTTAGCAATTCCCATTATGGCGTACAATTTCGCCGAAATGCAGGTATTACAATGCGGGAAAAATGCCAAGTTTGAACTTAAGAGTAGTAAGATGCCTTTTAGAATCGACCAAGCAAAGAATAATTTATGTTGGCCCAGAAAAATATAATAAATTACCTTTAGAGAATATTGAAACTATACCTGTTGTTAAAGCTTGTATTAGAGAATATTTATTTGAGCAAGTTAAAACACTTCTAATGTAATTATTTCATTGACAAGTTCTAAAACGCTTAACATATGTTATTTAATACTATTTAATTGTATTTAAATCACTATATTGCTATTTTATTGTTGCCTTTAGATGCTCTAAAGTCTTTTGTATTAATAAATATTGATTTAATACAAGAAAAAAAGGATTTTCTTTTCAAATTTTATGAAACTTTTTTAATTTTACAGAGGTTTTGCTTTAATCTACTTAACTTGGCTGACTTTGAAGGCCATACTAAAAAAATGAAATTCTGTATGCTCCTCTGTAGTAAAATAAAAACATTGAGTAAATTAAAAAAAAATTTAATCAAATTGAGGGACAAGTTGTTAAGCTAAACTTCCTTTTGGGTTTTAATTTTAAAGTTTCTTTTTCTTACGATGTGTGAAGTGATAATTTGTTAATTAAACAGATTTTTTTAATATTTTAACTAGACCAATTAACAGATTTTATTAAACAAATTTTTTCAAATTAAAAATAAATCGTACATAAATGTTAATAAAAATTTGATTCAATTTAATTTAATTATTTTCATCTTTAAGATTAAAAAAAAAATAGATTTAAGTACAAAATACGAGTAAACAAAAACTCCAAAATTTCTTTGGAAATTACTTTAAATGAAATTTAAACATTTTATAACCTTCCTATGTGTTTAGGTGGAAATGTGTTGATTGGACAAGCTTGATAGAATGAGAATTAAATCCAGAGCCAAGGGAAACACATACAATAACCGAAATGCCTAAAACCCCAATAGGAAATCGTACGAATATGAAATAACACACAAAGATATTAGAATTTTATGGAAAAGCATTTATTGTAAAAACTATTAAAAGGAATATTTTTATTTTTTTTTTGGTCAAAACGGAAACCACATTTTTGGCCATTCTTGATTCTTAACATTTTAAACAAGTCGAGGGAAATCTTTACTTATTACTGTTGTTAGTGCCAAATGGAAAAAAGGACAAAATTTTCGCAATATCTTTTCAATATAGATTAACCTGTTGGTTATCCCCATATAGTGTGTTATGTGGGTCTCTTTTTTTTTAATAAATTTTATGTGTTTTCAAATACTATCGCTGAAAGCTTAAACCTCAAAAGATATGCTCCTTTCATTATTTGTTATTAGAGCTATCCTGTAGCTGTGCGTATATTTTTTGTGAAAATTATTACGGTCCCAGATAAACATGTTTAGGATATCCATGATATAATTATGGTTATGTTTTTAGTTTCTGTGTTTTATAATTTAGGCAGGATTTAATTAAAATTGATTTCATTGAATTTGTAAAATAAAATACATAAATTCAGGAGTTTGTTTTTCGATTGTGGCAACATCAACAACACGATAGTTTTAACATTTGGTTTTTTGACGTATTCGTTGTAGATGCATTGGCAATTGTTACAATGAATACAATTTCGCGGTGGTTCTGCTAAAGTTACTTTCGTAAAATTGTTGAAATTTTCAGACAATATAATCGTCCTTCTGAGATCCCTATTAAGAATTTAATATTTAATTTTTAGTCGATAGGCTCGAGTTTTCAATTAAAAATACCGCAGCCGTAAGCCACAGTTTTGAAGCAGATTCAAATTTGTCAATTCCCTGACGTTCTCAACAATTGGGGTTATCCAAAATCACCACCTGGCAAATTTTGCGTAAAAATTTAACTTTAATGTCTGACAAGGTTCAACTGGGGCAGGAATTGTAGTCGACCGACCATTATATCGCCGTAGATTCATTCAATTCATTCAGGAACAACCGGCTGGTTTTTCTTAAAAAAAATAAATTTTTTCAGACAAGCAAAATTGCCGCATTTGGGCTTCTAAAAATCCGAGAGCAATTATTAAGAAGCCTCTGAGTGCTCAACGTGTCACTGTATAGTGCGCTTTATGGTCTGGAGGCGTGATTAGGACCTTTTTTTCGAAGATAAGGCTGGAAATACGGTAACGGTCAATGGATCACGCTATTGCCAGATGTTAACTCAATTTTGGCTTATTATTCATGACGTGGATATCATTGCTATGTGGTGAATGAAACGATCAATTTATTGCAAACCAAATTTCCCGATCGCATAATTTCACGGCAATCAGTAGCTAAGTGGCCAGCCAGATCGTGTGATTTAACACCACTAAATTATTTTTGTGAGGCTTTGTTAAGCACAGAGTCTATAAGGAGCCAATCGAATCGATTTCAACCGCTAAACTTAACGAAATAAAACCGCTATTTTGCCATAAGGGATTAAAAACTTTGATGAAAGGATCGACATCTGTGAATGTGGTAAATACTTCCCAGATATAATTGCCGAACATTACTCTTCGCAATACAATAAAAATTTGAATTATCTTCATCAAAATTTTTGGTTTTTATTTGTTTTAGAAAATAAAAATTATTTTTGCTTTTAACATCGAAAAATTTAACAAAAATATTCATAAAAACAATTAAAACTTATTAATTTTTAACAAATATTTTTTAAAATAAAAATTACTTTTATTATTGATTTTTGGTAATAATTATGTTTCTCTCCCTGTATCGATAATTGTGGTCTGGACGTTGAAGTTGGCTTTTCCCTGTTCAAACAAACTAGGCTTTTAACACTGATTTAAAACTGAGATAAGGCATTATTTCATGCAGAGATGGAATTATTTCACGATTCGAATAATATATTGTTAGCATTGTTTAGGCAGCGAAAATATTATGTATCTTGACACAATATACAGTATAAATGAGTAAAGAAACTTTTTTATAAAATAGTGATATAGTAGAAATAACATTGTCTTTCGCAAACCAGTTTATGTGGTTGCCCGAAATCACAAATGTAAATGACAACCAAAATACTTAAAGCACTTCTAAAAAATATTTTTGGCTTAACAATGAGTTATTGAATGAAAGAATTTCTATATAAAATTTTCTTAACAAGCATTTTATAAATTTAAAATATATATTTTTTTAAAAGCCTACATTATTTTTTAGTGTTAAAATAACTCTTGGTTTCATAAACAGCGAAATATTTAATTTTTAAAATAATTTTGGATTTTACTACGTTTTTATGCTTTTGTGTTAATTTTTGTAAAGTGGCTTTTGGTACTTAAATAATTACAAATATCAATACGTATGTATTGCCGCTATTGTAAAAAAGATATTTAGTTGTTGTTTGTTTGAATATCTTTTTTAAAATTCAATTTTATGTTTCATTATATTTTAAAGACATCGTTTACTTGTGTAAATGTTTAATAAAAATTTTACGTTTGAAATATTTTTAAAATCTTGTCATAAAAACAAAATCACTGCAATTGAAAAAGTGTGTTATCTCAAGTTTTTATGTTAAAACTACAAAATGAGAATATCGTTTGTTTAAAATAAGTTTCTTAAAGGAATTCTAATAAAAAATGGTTTAAACGTCTAATCTTTTTCAAATAGTAATTAAATGAGTTAATCGATTTAGATATTAAAGCTTGAATATGAAATATTTATTTCATTATCTACAAATAAGATGTTCTTATATCAAGTGTTTAATTTGAAACCTGCTGGAACTTACGAAAAGGTTTAATTAACTGTTATCCTATTTTTGATAATTATAATCGGTATACTATGGCAAATCTTAGTGAACAAATTGCTGATTGAATAACGCTATCAAAATACTTTTGATCTACTTTGATAATTAGTCATCAAGGGTAACTTATAGATAAATTTGTGACTTTTATGATTCACAGAATTGTTAATTTTAGAACGTCATCTAAAAACATCAACAATTTGAGTGAATGTGCGTACTGAAGTAAATATTGCCGCTGTGTAGGAAAATGAGAAAAAAGATGAAAAATTATCAGAATTTGCAGTATTAATATCTCTATTCATGCAATACGTTGAAAAATATTCACAAAGATCTTGACATACATTCGTATAAAATCTGTGGCCGAGGGCACACAGTCATCTTGATATGTGCTTTCGGCGGTAAAAGGGGGCAGCAGTCGCTTAGGCTAGCAGGAACCTGAAACTGTAAAAGAAATAAATGGTCTCTCGAAATCTGACCAGGTCTGACTGAAACACACTGGTGCCATGGGAATCAGTTGCCTACAGGGCTACGGCGTTATACTAGTTATTAGTGAGGCCTTTTGGGGAGTAACGTGGTGGCTGTGGTTTAAAAACTGCATAGTGGGAAAATTGGACGATATTTTGCAAGCAGCCTGTCAATTACCAGAGGCGACAAGCAGTTTAATAGCCTGCGGCTTTCGATAAAGGAGTGGGGGTACAGCCCTGCTTGCTGTGCCCTTGAAATTACAAACTGAGGTGTGTATGGATTTAGGTGTATATGAGCCTTAGGAAGCTGGTAGACCCATTGTTTTTACCCAGTGGTAAGACCACCGTTAGATTAGAGCGAAACGGCCAGCCGCTGACGTTAATCTGTATTATGTGTGTTCTGAAACTTAAAGCTATTAGGCGCTCATATACCTCGTTCTTTTTTTTTTTTTTTTTTTAATCAATTCTTTATTCATTTGGTAATTATTTTACAATATATAATGCCTCTGTGTCTTAAAGACATTGTTGAGGCGTGTTGGCAAAAATTCATTACATATAGCATTAGGTGTATTTACCAGAAGAATAAATAATTAAGTTAATCAAAAAAAAGAAGAAACAAAAATAATTTTTATAGTTTTTTAAACGATCTTTTTTATCTTTAATAAATATCTTTTTTCTTTTTGTAGATCTTTTTTTATATTTTAAAATTTTTGAAAACAAAAAAAAAAAAAAATATTTTATGTTTTTGTCAAATGTTTTGAAACATTTTTTCAATTGTTAATAATTTTTTTTGTTTTCAAAAATTTTAAAAATTTTTTCCTGAAGAAGCTTTCCAAAGGAAAGCGAAATATTGAAAAAAAATATATATAAAAAGATCTAAAAAAAGAAAAAAGATATTTATTAAAGAAACAAAAAATTAATAAAATAATAAAAAATTAATATTTTTTAATAATGAGAAAAAAATGAAACAAAATAACAAATTTTGTAATAGAAAAAAAATAACAAATTTTAAATTGAGATCAAATAATACCAATAAATAAAACCAATTTTGTTTTCGTATTAAATTTATTTTTAAACATATATAATAGACCAACTGCCGACAATACTTTGGATTTTAGTTTCCGAATATGTAAGTCCCATGAGAGATTGTTCTGTAAATGCACACCAAGGTATTTCGTTGAATAACATTCGTTTACTTCATTTCCATCTACCCAAATGCTGAAAACTTGATTATGAATATGATTCGGTCTAAATCGCAATATTTTAGTTTTTTCCGCATTAAGCTTCAATTTGTTAGGCCTTACATATTCTGAAATCATTGCTGCATCGTATTCCATATGAGCCTTTAAAGCAGTTTCATGCTTATACGGATAAAAAATACTTATATCATCTGCATACATAAACATTTTTCCAAATAACTGAAGATTTTGTATATCATTTACGTAAATTTTAAACAATAGTGATGCCAATACACTTCCTTGAGGAACTCCATATTCAACAGGGCCAATAAAACTTTTTTCGCCGTTCACCTCAACATACTGCTTTCTTTTCTCCAAATAACTCCTTAGCAATAACAAGCTTCGTCCATTAATTCCATAGTGTTTGAGTTTATTTATCATTATATCGTGATCAACAAGATCAAAAGCCTTGGATAAATCGTAAAATATACCACCAACACCACTGAATCCATCATCCAAACCTTTGCATATATTATTAATTACGTTTATAACCGCTTCTTCTGTGCCACATCCTTTTTTAAAGCCATACTGACAATTATATAATAAGTTATTGACTTCAAAATATGAAGAAAGCTGTTTGAATATTATTTTCTCAAAAATCTTATCAATGATTGGTAACAAAGCAATTGGTCGAAATTTTTCTAGCACTGCAGCTTTAGATTCTTTTGGTAATGGTATAATTTTTGCTATTTTTAAATCACTTGGATATATTGAAGTGTCAATCATTCTGTTAAAAATTCTCGTAAGATAAGGACAAATAACATCTTTACATACCATAAGTACTTTTGCTGAAATTTCATCAGACCCAGAACTTTTTGTAAGATCGAGTTCTGAAATGAGTTCAGCTATTTCCAACTCCGTACTATAAGAAAAATTAAAGTTGCCTAGAGATTGACGTAAAGTTCTCAGACCATTAAACGAGTCATCAGGTAAATAATCAATATTCTTTTTTAATGTTTTTAGAATTTGAAGAAAGTATTGGTTAAGTAGATTACTCTTAAGTTGGTTGTCTAAAATAAACTCCCCGTCATGATTCTTTATTTTTATTTCATTCTTTAACTTTCTTCCAAGATTTTCATTCAAAAATTTCCAAAATTTCTTCGGCTCATGTTGTATTTGATTCAATTTCAATTTAATGTAATAAATTTTTTTGTCATTTCAACTATGAAGGTTCATTTATTTTTTGGCTTAACAAAATATTGAGAAGTCTTTGATTTGCAATCTGCATAGTTTTTTACAGCTTAAAGTTCTGCAGGGCCTAAAATTATAAACATTAAAACAAGAAGCCTATTTAAAAGGTTTAGAGAAGGTATGAAGAAAACGATTTTCAATTTATCGACTTGTGTTATCTGTGTTAAGCTAGTTTTTTTATACAATTTTATTTATTTGTCCTTTTTCGATATTGTTTTGTTTTTGGGTGTACAAATTTAAATTGAAAACTTTCAAGTACTTTTGATATCTTGTGACACATTTGGAGTAAGAGGAGTTGTGGTAATCATTTTAAAAACAGTAATACCTTAGCCCACCGCGATATTTCTACTAAAATCCGTACATTTCAGATGAGAAAAAGCTGTTGAGTGGCAGATACTGCAGTGGCAAGAAGTTTTCTCCATATCCTTTTGGCGGGAGTAAACACAATCGACAACAACATCATTATCATCAGTATTACAGCTGAAACAAGGTTAAACGATAGAAGTTTAAAGACTGTAATAATAGAATGTATAGCAGTTTTACCTAATCGGCAATTAGGGTTAAAGCAAAATTTTGAAACTATTTTGGGATCGCTATCATTGAGTGAGTTTGCAATATACTAACAAGCAAATGAGATAATCAATGATGGTGATAATGTTGCACGTTATAACTCTTCACTCAGTAGCAACTATTTAGCCAGTTTTTTTTATTTGAATCTTTTGCATTTCAGTATGAAAACACACAACTGTGTGATTCGATTTACATCCGCACCTGGCCATGAAGCCTTAATCAGATGTTGGATCTAACCACTGCATAATTTGAAACGTCATGCTCGTCCTAGGAAGCTGAAGCCATAATTCTATGCAACAGAACTTTCTAGTTGCAACTTCGATGATTCCAGAGCAGGGCTGCAAATCATCACTCCTTGCTTAAGAGTTGGAGACTTTCCAACTCCTGTCCAGAACACATGTCTAGCATGCTCACTGGATCTGGGAACATTTCACCAGGTAGGTGTTATTAAAGGTGAAATGAACCCGGCCACCATAGAACCATAGACTGATATGGGGCCGCGAAACCACAACCACCACGATGCTCCCATATAGGGGCCAACCTCAATGATCGGCCAGAGAACTATTAAATGTCTAAAGAGACAAATAGTGAACTCTGCAAGCTCACTGATCCCCGTGGAAATAAAGTGGAGTTTCCAGTTGTCTCCCTGTCTGACTTCAGGGGACTGGGCTCCCTTTTTCCCCCAGTTGCACAGGTCTAGATAGTCAAGTATTCTATAAAGACCGATAAATGTGCCCCTGGGGGGGGGGATGATAACACACAGCGAGATTACTAGCTAACAAGCCTAAGATTTTTTCCCTTGGCAGATTGTTGCGAATAAAATTTTTCACTAGCAGTGCCGGACTTCACTGACTAGGAAATTGTAAACTCGCTAAACGTCATCTACTCTTAAACATTTGTCACTAATTTTTCATATCATAAAGAAATTAAGTTTCTATAATATATTTTCTGTTTTTTTTAATAAGTGCTATTGCTATAATCCATTTTTTCATGTTCTTTAATTGCAGGTTTATTTGAAATACTACGAAAATTTTTGTTATAAAAAAATACAAAATTCGCTATTTAAAAAAAAAAAAGTGCAACAGACAACGTTGTTTGGGAAAAATTGCATTGAGAAATTCAAAAGTTTCCATCACAGAATGGCAAGTGAAAATGTATTGAAAAGACTATAAACGATTTAACCAAAAAGATAACTTAACAATTTCAAAATTAAATAACATTATTTTTAAACGAAACAAAATAAACTTAAAAATTATTTAAAATAATTTTATAAACTAGAGCCCTGTTTTAATGATTTTTTTTTAAGTTGAGCAACAGCAACAACAACAACAACAGCAGCAGCAGACTTGTGCAACAGCAACAAAATAATTTATGATTTTTCAAATAAAACAAAATTACAAATTTTCATACAAAAGAAAAATTACAACTTTCGTCAATATTAATTTTTTTTTGTTTTCCAAAACGCACAGAGCTCTAGTAAAAATAACAAAACAAACATTTTCTTTTTCTAAATCAAAAATTTAAAAGTTTGGGATTTTATTAAAAAAAAAACAATTTCATTAAAACCGCAAAATTAAATCTTTAACATAAAACGAAAATAAAATAAAATCAAATAAAACAAAACAAACAAAAAGAAAGAAAAACTCTTCTGCAACAAAACACAAATGGGATTTTTGGCGAACTTATTTACATATTCCGGACAACTTGTATTTCATGCGCGTTTTTGAGTTTAAAACAAAAGCGGTAAGTTTGACTTATTTCATTACTTTTCCTTCTAAAATAAAACTTCTATTAATAAATGTCAAGTTTTTTTTGTTATTGTATTTTATTGTTTTTTATTTTCTTTTATCTTTTTTATTTTTCTTTTTTTTTCAAGTCTGTAAAAATATAAAAGAAAAAGAGTAATTCTTTTTAATGAACTTTTAATTAAATACAACATTATATTTTTAAGTACGCTTTATATTATTGCACCTCTTATAAACAATTTTCTTGTACCTGCTAAAATTTTCCTTATACAAGTTGCAACAAATAAAGAAATAAGAACAAATACAGAAAGATACCTTTGATACCCTTGTAAATCAAGTCATTGTTTTCTGCTTCTCTACACAATTTTTCATTAACTTTAATCATATTTCTATGTGTGTAACTTCACTTTGCTGTCTAAAGCCTTAAAAAATTGCGTGCTTAATTCATGTGCAAACTCTTTTATTTAGTTTTGCTTTTTGTTTATTTCATAATTTACACTGCTGCTAATTTGAACATGGCAGTTAAAGTAATAAATATTGGCGAACTAAAAGCAACTGATTATTTTCCTTTTGAAACTTTGTTAGATCGTTAAATATTTAATTATATTGTTTTAAGTATTAAATAAATATACATTAACAAATTATTTTTATGGCTTAATTTTTTAAAAAACCAAGAAATATTTTGTAGGTGTGTAGAAAAAAGATTAATAATTTTAGCTTTACGCCTTTCAAAGACCCATCAAAATATTCAAGTTTAAATAAACAACAAAAACTAAACCAAGATTAAACATTTGCTTCTTCTTTCTTACTCTTCCTGCAGTAAGTAAGAAATAATTTTGTAGTCTACCATTTACCCTGAAACGTTTCTAGCTCGCAAAGCTTTATCTGGCCATTTTTTTACCTTTTTAAGTCCTCTGCAAAGTAAGATTCTCCAAGCTCGCATATTGCTTTTTATTCAAAAATGAAAGCGATATAAAAACGCTAAGAGTCAAAATTAGGAAATAAATCAGCCAAGTCTAAATTGCACTGACGGTTGGTAAATTTGAGGTTAGGAAATAAATTGCTTTAAAATATACAATCGCTTTTTGACAACTTCATATTTATTGATACCAATATAAAGTGGAAATAGGAGAATTAATAAAAAAATATGTTGAGAAAACATACAAAATCTGAAGTACATTTTCCAACAAAGCTTCGCTTATCTTGTCAATGCAGTGCCGAATTTTATTTTTTTAGAGCGTCAGTTGTTGTGGGTTATTCACGTAAGCTCGGCTTTTAAAATGGCTTCAGAAAAAATAAAAATAATCCAGCAGCGTTAAATCATAAGAATTAGGCAGCTAATTGATCGCCTAATTAAGAAATTATGCGACGGGGAATTTTTCATACAAAGATTGAATTGTTTGGATGGCAGTGTGGCTTATAGTGTGTCTAGTTGAAAAAAAAAAACGTCACTAATGTCAACATGAGCCAATTGGGGCGACAAAAAAAAGTTTATTATAGTTTGGTAGCTTAGAGAATTCACGATGATGCCATTTCCTTGCTCAAAAATACGGACCATTAATGATGCCTGACTAGAAACCGCACTATACGGTCACTTTCTTTAGATGTAATGATCTTTCGAGGGCTATTTGTGGATATTTTAATTGAAAATGAGCCTCATCACTAAAAATAATTTTGTTAGAAAATGCGTTGTTTCCTTTAGTTTTGCAAAATCTTGTTCGACGCAAACAATGTACCGTCGGCTTTAATTCTTGAAGTAGTAGAACTTTATAAGCGTGAAGATAAATATCTTTATGGAACATATTGTACAAAGTGGCTTTAGTGCTTCTCAATTCTTACGAACCTCGACGAAGTGATGTTCCAGGTTCAATCTCAACACTTTACTATACAGCGGCTATATTTGCATCACTACGGCCACTATGAGCATGTAGATTTAGTCTATTGTCGGCAACAATATTGTGAGTTTCCAATTCAGCGAATAAATTATACGAAGCTGTCTCAGGAAGAGGCTGATAATAAGAAAAAGCTGCTCGAATTTTACAAAGTGATGCAGCAACATTTTTATCATTTTAATAGTAAATTTTTACAATTAAAATTCTTTGCACAAGATTGGGACATTCCATACTTAAAATATTCCATGTTAACTAAATAAATGCTAAAAGATGGCATCGCAACTTTTGACGTTTAATTATTTGGCGGAAAATTACTTCGAAACTTCAAATTTGCCCACATTCTATCAATTAGATATTTGATTATACAAATTTAACGAATAAGGCTATATAAAATCACTCTATGGAAATATCCCTTAATTTTCCACTTCATTTCGTTAATTATTGTTGTTGTAAAATTGATTAAAAAATTTATTTAAACCAAATAAATTTGAAAAAATCGAGAGACATGTAGCAGTTCCGTTTGAACAAAAAAGCTTGAGTAATCCGCCTAAATTTTTAATTTTTAAATATGAAAAGCTTCTAAACAAATAAAATGCTGTCCATGTAATTTAAGAAGCACAAAATAGTTAGTTAACACCAGCATTTGAAATTAACAGACCAGAAAAATAATAATTTTTTTGTACATGCCAAGGCGTCCGATCCCTGAGATATTATAAAGTTTAAATTCAAGAACAGCTTAACTACAGAAGTTATTGGCCAAGAAGTGTCAGCTTAAATATTTAATTTTCGAAAACAACAGAACTTTTTATAAAAAGCTTTCGTCCTTTAGAGTTTATAACTTGAAAGCTATGTGACTGTTGAACGCTTTTTAATTATTTGCATTCAAAAATGTAATAAAATGTAATAAAAAATGTAATGTAATAAAAAAATAGTAAATTAAATATAATTAAAAAAAACTTTTTCCCTTAAAGCTTTTCTGCATAAAGTTGTATGTGTAAAGTATTTTCATTTTGCAGCTTTGTTTGAGTAAAGCCAAATTGACAACATTTTAATAAATGTCTAAGTTCTTGGGAATATATATTTGCTTTAAAAGCTTTGATGATAACTTAATTAAAGCTTTAAGGCTTTTTGGCTAAAAAGTTATTTTTCATAATTAAAAAAAAACGTTTATTACTTAGGACATTATCACCTAAAAAAACAACCTTTAATTTTTTCCGTTGCTTATAATACAAATGTTAGATCGTTAACAACTTTTATCTTTCTATGCTATAAATAACCAATTTTTCTAGCATGCATTTATCGTTTTATACAGCTATTTATATTTATATTTATTTATTTTTTTCTTTCCATTAAAAAATTAAAATTCTTAACAAGTTTAGTTGTAAAATTAATGATTTAAAAAAATATTTTGAATAAAATAACCATGTCGGAATAAATCATTTCTTTTCGTTTATTTAATTTAACAAGGTGCTTTACATTAGACATTCCGCCAATTAGTTATAATTTTACACTTTGATTAGATTTTGTACTTAACACAGCTTGTTTAAAATGTAAAAATAAGAAAATTTTGCCAAAACACGATTAATTAAATAGGCAGCCTAATTAATATTAATTAAGTCATAATTTTCTTTCTTTCAGCTAACTTAAACGAAAATAAAAATATAAAAAATTGAAAAAATAAATTATGCGAATTAAATTAATTCATGCAACTACGTGATTCTTTTACAAATATTAGACGATATAACTTGTGTTAGAAAATTTAAGTAAATTGTTGAAAGATAAATAATTAATATTTTGTTCTTGATCTTGTATGATGTTGCAATTAAAAATAAAAAAAAAATGTTTAGAACGATTATGTTGATTTTGGAATAATTTTGAAAGTTGTATTTTATTTTAGTTATTCTATTAATGCAATTTTACTTTAGTAGCAGTTATAATTTTTAGCATAGTGATATTTTAAGAATGCTTTGTTTGCCAACTTCCATGTTAATCAATCCATTAAGCACGCTATTTAAGCCATTTTATCCTCTTGTTCATCCAACTGCTGTACACACACAGCAACCTTGCGAGACTGTTTTACTAGTTAAATGAATAATTTGCATCCCGAAAAATCAGTTGCTTCATCCTTAAAAATCCTCCTAAAATTAATGCTTTTACAATTAAAATCTATTTTAATGTTAACATGGGTTTACAAAATTCCTTTCAAAATTTTGGCTTAATTAAAAACGAAAAAAAAAACAAAAAATTAACAGACTTATAAAAAAAGAAACTTTATTTAATTAATAATAATAGAAAATTATTAATTAAGAAATTATTAAACAAGAATTTGTAAAACTACTAGCTGACCTATTGAGAATGAATTTGTTAGATCGCAAAGAAAAAACGCAAACAGATAAGCTCGATGGCCGCCGCGACTGTTTTAGCGGCGGCATTTATGGCGACGAATTTATGGCGTGTGTGTATTTTTGAAGTAAACAACGCTCAATATTTACGTAAATGCGATGTAATATCAAAACACGTAATATCAAAATACAGTGCACAAAAAAATTAAATGCATTGAATGAATGAATACACATAAATTGATTCAAGTCGATACAGTCATGTAGTTGAATAATCTAGATACCGACTGCAGCGCCATCTGCCGGGCTGGTTTGTGAATGTAAACTATCCAAGGTGGCACCCAAGCGCACGCAGACAAAATTTATTCAGTGATATACACACGTACAGTAAAATTATATACATAAAGAAGATTTGTATGGGAGGTACCACGCGTCTTTATCAAATCCCGCCTTTATTTGCAGTAGAACTTAAAATATATTCACTCAACCGTAATAACAAATTCTGTTTATATATCGTTAGCAGGAGCAGAAATATTGGATTCTTAATTTGTGGTTTGTATGGGAGGTATCATACGTCTTCATCAAATCCCACCCATATTTGCAGCAGCACTTAAAAAATGCACACTAAACCGACGTTCCAAATTTTGTGCAAATACCGTTATCAGGAACAGAAATAATAGATTTTTAATTTGTCCAATTGGACAGAATTGTGAATCTAAACCAACCGGGGCGCCACCCAAACGCATACCAAAAAATTTATGCAAATCGGTCCAGCCGTTTAGGAGGAGTTCAGTAGTCACAACACACGTACGGTAGAATTATATATATAAAGATAACAAGATTTAACACTACCCTGGCTTGCTTGATGCGAAAGCAGGTTGAAAAAATTATATATATATATATGTGTGAGATAGTCAGTTATGACTTTCACCCGGAAAGTAGTGAATAATAATCTAATACATTAACAATTTTGCATTAACAAATATGTAATAATTTTATAATGAACAACGATGTTGCCGTTGTGGCGTACATGATCCTAATTGGGAATATAATTTTTTTAGTAGGCTAAATCTAATTTTTGAAATTTGTTTATAAAATGCTGGATAAATAAATCTGCTTCTAAAGTCAGGCTAAATTTATATTAAATATTTTATAATAACTTTGGGAAAAACTTTACTTTAAAACAGGCAGTGTTACAAAAAATAAATTTAGGATTTTCTACCGTCTTACCCGCCCTATGAGCCAATTAATTAGAAAATGAGATTGTCAATGTTTCAGCTCAATCTGATAATATTAACACGTGCCGCATTGGGGTTAAAGTTAAGAAGAACAGCGACTTGCCCCTGTAGGGTAGTAGAAGCTTGTCAGTTTAGGGGTTGTGGGTTCGATTCCCAACGAAGACCTTGGTTTTTTCACTACAAAAATAAAAATTGACTGTCGGTGGGGCTGCTCAGCGATGAAGGCATAGTCACTGGTCGCTGTGGTATCTTATACGACAGTTTAATTCCGAGTATCCTTCTACTTTCACTACCTGTTCTCTATCCCTTTCCTAAAGAATATAGCACAGTACTTGACTAAATAGGCATTGTTGCCCTGAAGTGTTACTTCTCTTAAAAAAAAAATCTAATTTTTATCCTTAAAATCGAAACTATTTTCTTTAGGAATATAACTCTAGTCTTATTTGATAGGAAATTGTATTCTAATTAATTTTGAATTTAATTAATTTTTTTTTCGCTAAAATTGATAGTTTTACAGACATTTAGCATTTACCAGGCGAAGTCGAGGTTAAATATAGATTTCGTATCAGATTTATTTGCTTTGAAAGTTATTACAAATTTCCCTAATATTAAGAATGTGGCACATGGAGCAGGGTGAGCCGAAATATAGGATTACTTTTTTATCTCATATACATTGTAACCACACTATTGATACAGTCATATTAAGTCATCGATAGTGCAGTCTTTAACGTTAACTTTTATTTTTATGTTTCATTTTTTTTATATGTCGGTTAGAGAAATTATGCATTCTGTGTAAATTTGAAGTGTCAGTCATTAAATAAGGCCTTATATATCCAATTAGGCTTGCTATAAGGACAATTTTTAATTTATTATACTTCTAATTAAGAATATAATAATACATACTTTATATAAATTTTGGGTGTCAGTCTAACATGATTCATAAAATAAGGCTATATCAGTTAAATATATAGGAACACCTGTTAATTTCCTATTTTTTTACTTTATACTTATTATAATACCAATACATGTTTTATGTAAATTATAACTATCTATTGATAGCGGTTCATAAAACAATGTCATATATGTACATGTCCTGCAAGGGACGCTCTTTAATTTGTAATTTAAAATACTAACACTTTTGCTTATAACTTAAGTAAAGGGTTTTCAACAAAAAGTTTGTTTTCTAAAACAAAATGAAACAAAAAATTTAAATAAATATGATTCAAATTTTTATTGTATTACGAACAGAAAATTTCGGCAATTATGAATGATAAGAGATATCTGGCAAATGTCCATCACGACCAAGCTGACAGATGTCGATTCTTGGCAAAATGGCGATCCTATTTCGTTAATCACATCACGAATTTTGAGTTTTAAGGCTGAAATCGATTCGATTGGCTCCGTATAGACTGTGTCCTTCGTGTGAAGGACGAAAAATAATCCAGTGGCTGGCCACTTAACTGCTGATTGTCATTAAATTATACGAAATTTCGTTTATAGTGAATTGAGCACCGACCTGTTGAAACCACATGTCAGTGATATCCACGTCTTTAATAACAGACCAAAGTAGAGTTGTTAGCATCTCTTATTGACCGTTACCGCATTTCCAGCCTCATTATGGAAAAAAACGGTCCAATCACGCCTTCATACCATATGGCGCAACAAACAGTGACCAAGAATTTTCAGAAATCCAAATGCGGTAATTTTGCTTGTTTTCATACCCTGACAAGTCCCCCCGGGGGCACATAAATATGGTTTTAATAGAATTCCACTATCTAGACACAGTGCAACCGGAGAAAAAGGGAGCCCAGTCCCCTGAAGACAGGCAGGGAGTCAACTGGAAACTCCACTTTATTTCCACGGGGATCAGTGTGCCCCAGAGTTTATTATTTGTCTCTTTAGACATTTAATAGTTCTCTGGCTGATCATTGAGGTTGGCCCCTATATGGGAGTAACGTGGTGGTTGTGGTTTCGCGGCCCCATGACAGACAGGTCCGTTTTAATAGTGGCCGGGTTCATTTCACCTTTAACAACACCTACCTGGTGAAATTATCCCCGATCCAGTGAGCATGCTAGACATGTGTTCTGAACAGGTGTTGGATAGTCTTCAACTCTAAAGCAAGGAGTGATGATTTGCAGCCCTGCTCTGGAATCATTAAAGTTGCAACTAGAAGATTTCTGTTGTATAGAATTATAGCTTCGGCTTGCTAGGACGTGTATAACGTTCCAAATTATAGATAGTGGCTTGACCACCATCTGATAAAGGCTACATAGCCAGGTGCGGATGTAAATCAAATCACACAATACCCTGACAAGTGAAAATGGACTTCGTCTGAAAATATGATTTTTTCAGAAAAACCTGAAGGTTGTTCCCGAATTAATTGAGCGAATCTATGGCGATGTGAATGCTTGATCGGCTTCAGTTCCTGCACCAGTTAAACCTTGCAAGGCTTCAAAGTTAAATCGGTACGCGAAATTCTGTTTTGCTTTTGGATAACCTCAATTGTTAATAACGTCTAGGAATTGACAAATTTGGATCTAAATGTCAAAACTATAATGTTGTTGGTGTTGTTTTTTGCTATTGAAAATTTTAAATTTATAGCTTTAATTTAATTAAAATTAAATATGAACTAATCTTTTAACGGTCTTTTAAATAATTTAACGATTTTATTTTTTTCTTTCGATATTTCGCTTTCCTGTGGAAACCTTCTTCAGGAAATTATTTTTTATATTTTACAAAAACAAAAAATTATAACAATATAAAAAATAATTTCCTGAAGAAGCTTTACACAGGAAAGCGAAATATCGAAAGAAAAAAATAAAATCGTTAAATTATTTAAAAGACCGTTAAAAGATTAGTTCATATTTAATTAAATTAAAAAAGGACGATTAAAAATCAAAGCAATTTAGTTAAAATTTTAAATGGGCGTATTGACGGTTAAATAGCCGTATAAATCATGTGTATTGTAAAGGGCAACCCATTAATTTTCAATTAAAAGTTATTTGAGAAATCGATTCAAAAATAATTGACAGAAACTGACAGAAATACAAATCAGATGAATTTTCCATTTTGCAATGGATTAAAAAGTTAATTAAATAATTTAAAAAAGAATTAGTATGAATAACACTGTAAAATTTCTTTACGCACTGTGCAACTTTTTCTGAAGGGATAGCTAGTTAAGCAGTAAGCATGATAGCACTAGATATTAATTATAGTGCTGATAGAATATCAAAGTTTAACTGCAGCGTTGCAAATATGTTTCAATTTATATATCCCCAAAGATATTTTAACATGGTTGGGGTAAGAGAAGTTATAAATATAAACTAAAAAATTTTCACTGGTGGTGTTTATTGACTTAAACAAAAATTCCTAAAAATTTTAAATATATTTTTTTTTATTAGAAAAATTTTATGGCTGATTTATAATAGTATTAGCAGTTTTGCTAAATCTAGATTTAAGGTTATAAAACTTTACTATGGGATTAAATAATTTATTTCTCAAAATTATTGCAATATTTTATGAGCCTATAAATGATGGCAATAAATTAATGTTCAAAAAATTATGAAAACACATAAATATTTTATTTCTCTAAACTAAGATTTATCTATACATTAACTAATATTTATTTAAAACACAACTGTACTTTTATCGCGTTGCATTGTAAAAAAAATATATAAAATAAAGTAAAATACAACTTTTTCATTATTATTTCTTGCATATTTTGGTTTTTATGTTTTTTTCCTTTTTTTTTGGGCAAAATATATAAAGCAAATATAACAAATGTTTAAAAGAAAATAAAATAGAAATCAATAAATACCACATCAAATGCAGCAAACACCACCTTTGCCATCATGCCACAAACAGACGCACAAATGTACCCATACCACCAAACCCAACAAAACCCCAAAACCGTTCACTTGCATTCACTTTTTTCTATCAATAAATTTACTCTACTCCCCATTAAACACCAACTCAAACCTCAATTTTATTGCCAAAAAAAAAAAACGAAATGAAATGAAAAGAAAAGAAAACGTAACGTTCACTCAAACACACCGCTTCTATTGAAAAAGGATAAAACTAAGACTTCGTAAATGTGCACATATAAATGCATATGAATATTTTATGCTGCCTGCCTTTGGTCTATTATCCTGTTTTTATATATTTTAACAAATGCACACACATACACAGCAAACTCTTTTGTATATATATATTTATATTTTCACATGTTTTTGAACAAAAAAATTGTTACCAAAATAAGACAAAAATGTTTGCAGAAAAAAGAACAAATCAAGTTAAAAATTTTTATATAAATGTGGAATTCTTTGTATGATTTCTTCATTTTTATTTTGTTGATTCCTGACAAAAAAAAAACTTTCAAACATACACACACACACTCATATACTCATTTACTTAAAATATGTATAAATTACAAATGCATTTTGCAAAAGGAATAGTTGAAATACAGACACACACAAACACACACATACTTCAATATGTATGTATGTGTATGCAAGCGTAAAAATCTACATTAAATTTTATTCATTTACAGGATACAATTCACACATACATTTAAATCTATTTACGTGCATATATGTATGTATGTATGTATATCTTACGTTTGTATTAAAATCGAATGTAGAGAAAATGACAATCAACTGAACCGACAGAGACCAGACCGACTGATAGAAATATCACATCAAATTACAAAAATATATATTTTCACATGTAAAAATATATGAAAATATTTATTTGTGTTTATTTTATTGCGTACGTAATTCAAAAGAATGAAGTGCCATCTTAATCTGATTGAAATTATTTAATTAAATCTAGAAAAAATTATTGAATTAAAAGTAAAATATAAATTATTTAATAAATAAATATTAAATGTCCTTCCATATTACATACTAACATCTCTATGTTCCTATTTAAAATTTTTAGTATGTCATGTTGTTTCCTAATTGCTAAATTTAACATTCTTTTGTGTAAATCTTTTGGGTACCTCTCAATAGTGTATTGATAATTTGGAATTTATTTATAATTGAAAATGTTCATTAAATTATTTGTTGAGTGTCTAATGAATTTTGGTATAAGCCGCCATTCCTACATCTTATCAAAAATGTGATTGATGCTTTCGTTCTTACAATTTTGTCCATGGTAGCCTTATATTTATTAATCATTGCTCCAATGGAATTGTTTTTCTTGAACTTCTTGTAGCACATCATGGAATTTGAATTTTGATTCTTCTACTTTTAATTATTCTCTTGATCACAAATCTTGTTTACAAAAACTTTTTATCCAAATTGAAATGTACATTTTTTCTTGAACTCTTTTTGAACAATCTTTTTTTTAATTTTGTTTTTTTTTTTGTATTATATTATTATTTGATTATTACTTTTATTTTTATTCGACCTTTTTTAATTTAATTAAATATGCACTAATCTTTTAAACGGTCTTTTAAATATTTTAACGATTTTATTTTTTCGATATTTCGCTTTCCTGTGGAAAGCTTCTTCAGGAAATTATTTTTTTATATTTTTATAAATAAATATTTTAAAATATCTGACTTTAATTATGTATTTGAAGTTGCAACTTTTAAGACATTTTCATTATTAATTTTTTTTATAATTTATCTTTTGAGTTTAAGTATTTTTAAATTTTCGAAAATTTTGTTTTAACAAAAATTTAAAAAAGTTTCCAGTCTTCTATATGCCAAAAATGGTTGTGATATAATTGCAAGAATCACATTATGTTTCCTGTAACAATATTAAGCTTTTCCTAATATAATATTTGATCATTAACTTCGTACTATTGAATGATGCTGTATAGAGTACATAATTGTATTATTTTAACTTTATTTATGCATGTTCAGAGTTTTGTTAAAGTTTGAAAGCTGTAAAAATATTCAAATTCAGTTACTGTAGAATCCTGCTTCTATTCTATATACAAGCAATAAGAAAATAAACAAACACAAGTTGTATTCAACAATACTTTCATCACGTGATTTATTATTTTAAGATTTGATCGCTTTATTATTATTGAAAACAGATAGTCCCCCCTGGGGCACATGTAAAAGTCTTTATGGATCGCACAACCATCTGGATTTGTGTCAGTCCCCTTACAGGCTAGCAAGGAGCCAATTGGAAAATTCACTATATTTCTACAGGAATCAGTAAAGCCTTTAGCTGTTCTCTGACTGATTATTGAGGTTGGCCCTTCGGGAGTATCGTGGTGGCTGTGTGTTTCGAGGCCCTCGTTTGAGTTGTGTGGGTCGGATCATTCACAATGAATACAATGAATGGTCCAGGTCCAGTGAGTATGAATGCTGTTTTGTTCTTAATTATATTAAGCTTCATGCGTTCTGGACCAGGAGTTGGAAAGTCTCCAGCTCTTCAGCAAAGTATAGTGGTTTGCAACCCTGCTTTGGAACCGCTGAAATTGCAACTAGGAATGATCTGTTGTTAGATTAAGTTCTCGGCATCCTAGGGCGTGAATGACGTTACTTTTCATTCACAGTGGTTTGACGACCATCTGATTAAGGCTTGCGGCCAGGAGCGGATGTAAATCTTATCACGTAATGCCAACAAATAGTGCAACATGATAATTTTGACAACAACAACAAAATTTTTAAAAATTTTCCAAAATTAACAAATGACTTTTTAAAGCACCTTTTACATTAGAAATATTCTTTTAATGTCAAGTGAACATGTCACTTTTGACATTTACAATTTGGCAAATTATCATAAATAGATTGACGTTTGCAAATCGCTTAACAATTTAATTTATCAATTTGCAATTTAACACAAAGCTGCACTCAGTGCTGAAGCTGATTTTTGGGCTTAACAGGGTTGTTGTTAATAAAAAGTGCCGTATATAAACTAAAACTAAACAGACACTGATATATCTATATAATTTTTAAACCACACTAAACACGGTTTACAAAGGCAGTGACATTACTAAAGTTATTTCTTAAAGAAAGCAAGCTGGAACAGGTATGGCGGTTTATGGAAATATTCACCACGCCATGATAAATGGTATTGATTCATGTGAAATCTGGTTGGGCAGTATGGCAGTATGGTTGCCTTACGGCGATTGCGATCATCGATATTAAAATAATAATTTGGCTATAGATTGATTTCAATTGGCCCCCGTCACGAGACACCTTTGACATCTTTCCATTTTTTTCTGCAAAGCCAAATGTTCAAGCTTCATTTAAACAATATATATCTATTCCAGTTAATGAAATTTTTTCTGTATTCCTTTTTAATAGAATGTAACGACACGATTTCCTCTAGATGCGTTTAACATATGCTTCTCGCATTCAGGCCTGCACAGCAGATAACAGTGCCGAATTCTCGTAAGAAATCCAAACCCAATATGATGTCTTCAGTTGCATAATCTAGAATAAGCAACTCAGATTTTGCGTCTTCTATCTGAACGTCACGTTCAAGCACACAGACTGGCACACTGATGTCGACAGCAGCTTGAGGAGCCTTGGTGTTTGGTTTATAACTCCAACAATTCCTGCTTAAGCTTCTTGCTGCCAATATTTTTGCAAAACGCTTTCTTAGTTCTTCCACGTTGCCTGAGTAATCCTGTGAAAAGAATCCCAGGTATTTTACTAATTCTTCTTTGCGTAGGGCATACGCCCATGATGTCTTCAACATCTTAACGCCGAGGAGCATTAATTAAACCAAAAAACTCCCTCCTTTTTTTCGTGAGACTGATAGTGTCCCTGCTCGGGCGCCAATGTAACGACACTCGAATTTATATTTGTATAAGAAATTTATAATAGAAGTATTATATAATAGAAGTATTGTATATATATTAGAAGTATTAGTTGAAATACTAAATTACTGCTTAAATTTCGAAAAATTAGGTTTCTTGAAGCAAAATTATAGCTGATAAATTATTGCTCATCTTTTGAAGTAAGTTATCCTTCACTTTAAGAATCTGTGTTCAAATTTGAAATAATAAATTTACTTGGGATTCTAAATTAATTTAATAAATTTAATTAAGCTGTAATAACATATAATAATCGTTTGCTTTGATTAGCCTTAAAGTGAACATAAACACTACCTCTTTAACTGGAAAACCTAATCCCATTTCACATCTTCTTTTAATCCCCTTAACCTTTATATTTATAATTACTTTATTTGGATTAATTATAAATAATATCTTCTGCTTAGATTGGCCCCTAATAATTTATTGCTGTCCCTACAAGCAGATTTTAGAATAAATTACCCAAATTTATTCACCGCGTAAAGCCACTGTTTTATGCTTATAATTCAACAACAGTTTGCATGTCATGCCGGGTGTCATGCAAAAATATGAATGATATGATTTCAAGAATTTTCTCTGTAACAAAAATATTGTTTTGTTTTCAGCAATACTTTAGTCACTATAAACATAATATTGTTAACAAAAATTTCATTATCTTTGTCTTGAATAAAAAAAAAATTAATTTATTAAAACTTTTACTTAACACAAATAATATTAAGAAATTTTATCAAAAATAAGACATAAAAATGTTTGATCGCTAAGTATAAAAATGTTATTCGCTGTTTTTTTTAGCAAAATAATAAAAATAAAGAAGAGAAAGGAAGTGAAGCAGAAGTACAAACAAAAAAATTTTCAGAAAAAAGTTTTATAATTTTTAATCATATTATGATCGTTTTATGTTCTAATATATGTATACCTTAAGAATTACTTTAGTTATTTTTATCGATATTTTTATTATAATTCCTGATGGGCAATATAAGTTTGTTCCAGATTAGAGGGCGTACCCGAAAAAATTTTCAAATACTGATTTTGCAAAAAATTATGTTTTTATTTTAATTAAAATTTTTGTATTTAAAAAAACACAATATATTTATAACCATAATATAATATTCATAAGCGTAATTATGAAGTTTGTTCTAATGTAAATAAAGTATCAATTAAGAGAATAAAAAAATCTCTATTTAAATATGGTTTAATATTTTTCTGTTATATTAAAACCTTAAGTTTGAAATTGTTGAATAGTAATTTTTAATAAAAATGATACTAAAAATAATAAAATAACAATAAGGAATAACTGGCTGAGTATTATAAATAAATGCAAAAATATATTTAACTAAGTTCGATCATAATATTTCATTATATGTTTCCACTTAAAACCAAATTATAATTACACTTAACAATAATTATAATAATCAGGTAATAAGCATACGGTGTTAATCGTTATAATGTGTAATAATAAAAATAATAATAATAATAATAATAATAATAATAATAATAATAATAACAATAATAATAATAATATGATTGTGCAACCGCCATATACATAATTCCAATATAATATGTTGCTCTTTGATTATGATTGCATCAACTAGTTTTTCTTTCTTTATTATGTGTAATAATAATATGATTATGCAACCACCATATACGTAACTCCATCATAATATGTTGGCTCTTAGATTATAATCACATTAGCCAGTTTTTTTCGTTCTTTACTAATTAAAAAAACATTTTGAAAAATGAAACAATTATCCCTTTACTTTTTCGCCTTTTTATTTTAAATTAACGTACATACAATTAATTCGTTTAAGTTTCTGTCTACTCTATTGTAAGCACATGCAGACATACATGAGTATATTTTTATAAATATATTTTTTATGAAAATTCATTTTTTTAGTTATAAATATTTTTTTTGTTGTTTTTGTTTGTTGTTTTCAATTTCTATATTTTACTAGGGGATATCATCAAATTGTACAAGTTTATATAGACTAACCCTCATATTGATGCCCGCAAAAACACTGCACACACAAATCTATATTTTTTCCTGTTTCCAAAATATATTCCCAAAAAAGCAAAGAAACAAAAACAAGAACTTTTATATAAAAATATAAAAAAAGACTTTATTAAAAATAAAGAAGACGAAAATGTAAATGTATACAATATTTTTGCCAGGACACACATTTAACTATTTCGCAAACATATACGCAAACAAACATGTCTAATTGTTTGCGTGTTTTTTGTTTTTGTTTTTGGCTGTGTGGCATTCAGCAGTACACTCATACACATACAAATTGCCAAAAAATATTTTATACGTTTTAAAGAAATTTTTTTTCTTCTTTTGAACACACTCACTCCTTTACACAGCCTTTAAAGAATGTTTGGCAAAAAAAAAAAAACAAAAAACAAAAAAACCGAATGGTATACGAAATAAAAAGAAAACTTCACTTTTGTATTATATTTAAAACAAAAAACCCTTTATTTCGGCAATAGCATTAAAAAAGGTCCTGTGTAATTTTTAAGCGAAATTCTGCCACTGCACTTAGACGCAATGGCAAAGTCTACTTAATAATTAAAGTCGAAATGAAAAGGAAAACAAAAACAAAACACAAAATCAAATAAAAATAAAAAATATAAAATGAAACAAGAAGTACTCGATGTATCCTGGTGCAAGTGTTGTTTTGCTGTTAAAGCAAAGTGTACGGATATTAATCATTGATGAGCCAGTGCATTTGTTATATTTTAAAATAGAAAAAAACTGATTAAGTTCCCAGTATACAGCATAATTTCCCCCCCTTTACAGTTATACCGATTACACCAAAACTATTTTGGTACCATTTTAGTGTCCCCTTCGTTATTCAATGATATGTTGTTATAATCAATTTCGATATAGTTTAAACAGTTTTCGAATTATTGAACGTCTGTATTCCCAAGTTTATTATTCACCAGGGCTGGAAATTTGCATACAATATATAAATTCTATATCTATTGATTTAATGTTTCAATGTAACAATTTCATCTCCCACCAAATCATCTGTAAGTTAATGTACTTCAACTTAAATAAACAAACTTTAATTTATGCTATGCTCTCTGATGCATTAAAAAATATATGGTCTAGGTTATCATAATCTAAAAACAAAAAAAAAAAATTTATAAATAATAATTATAAATATATTGCTGTCATTGGAACCACATTGTTCTATTACGCAATATTTATGATAAAAATATCGACAAAAATAACCATAATAATGCTTAACACATACATGCATTAGAATGTTAAACGATCATAATATAGGGTCCGCCAAATAACTTTTTTTTTTGTTTTAAATGCTATAAACAAAACTACACAGCTTCGGCTGTGTGGCACGTAGCGCCGTCCCGTTATAACTAAATGTTCCCAATATCCTCCACTTCAACTTTAGTAAACAAAAATTCCTTTAACATGGCCCGATAACGATCGCCTTTGTCTGTAACGGCCACTCCTGAAAAATGGCCAAATTATGCCTCTGCACCAAAATCCGCACCAAACAGTGACTCGTTTTAGGTGCGTCAGTTATCCAATGTATGCATGCGGGTTTTCTGTGCCCCAAATGCGACAATTTTGCGGGTGCCAAGATCAATGAGCTTCATCTGAAAAGATGATTTTTTTTGCAAAATCGGCATTTTCTGTAAGTCGATCGTGGGCCCACTTAGCGAAGCGTTGTTCAAGCGTATACACAACCATATTCGTTCAGCGGAAGGATAAAACTAATTATCTGTCAAATCAAACATGGGCTAAGTGTTACCATACACGAAATACGCACTAGTTGAAAAAAAAACGTTAGATGGCGGACCCGTTAAAATTAAAAATTATAAATTTTTTGTTTTTGGAATTTTCTCAATAACCTTTTAGTTGATATTTTTTGTTTATTTTATACTTTTTTGAGAAAATTTCTAAAATTTTTATTTTTTATCTTTAACTTTTTTTTTCAAGGCAGATATTTATTAACAAAGTTATGTTTATCAAGACTAAAGTATTGTTGAAAATCAAACTAAATTTTTGTTGCAGAGAAAATAGTATGGTTCTTGAACTGGTAAACCGTTAAAAATTGTACAATGATTGAAAAAATTGATTGTGAGTTTGATAGGAAAATTTACACTTCGAAGTCCATCGAGGTGGGTAATCAATGCACAAAGTGGAAGTACATTTTCTTAATACACGTATGTATTACATTACGGTTTTACTAGCATGGAATGGTGGACTAAAAAATGGTCAGTTATTAACAACAAATATATGTTTGGCAAAAAGAGAGTTTGGTGACTTTTTTAAAGGCACATTAAGTGCGATAGATAAAACGAGATAAACACCAGCTACATCAGTATAAATCAATTAAGAACAGAGAGAAGGGCTTGTGAAATGAAGAAATCGGATTTCGGTTAAACAAACTTCTTACAATAGTTATCACTAAATGATTAAGTGATTGAAATTTGTTGATGTAAAGCCACTTGAAAAAACTTAAGTGTGTTAAGAAACTACCGGCTGTCTTTTAGTCTTCCCCCCGGGGGCACATGATAGTCTTTTTAGAACTTACTATTCCATCTACACTGGTGTTTTGCGGGATAAAAGGAAGCCCAGCACCTTAAAGGCTAGTAGACAATCCACATATTTCCACGGGAATCAGTACGCTCGCAGAGTTCGCTATTTGTCTCTTTAGACAATAAGGTGTTCTCTGACTGAGGTTGGCCCCTATATGGGAGTATCGTGGTGGCTGTGTGTTTCGAGACCCTCGTGATAGTTTGTGGGTCGGATCATTCATAATATACACAATGAATGGTTCAGGTTCAGTGAGTATGAATGCCGTTGTGTTCTTAATTATATTAAGCTTCATACGTTCTGGACCAGGAGTTGGAAATTCTCCAACTCTTAAGCAAGGAGTCAAGGCTGCGACCTACTTCGAGCTTTTGAAATTGCAACTAGAAGTGACCGAAGGATATACGTATCCGAAGGCCTTCTAGGGCGATGATGGCGCTACATACCATACATAGTGGTTTGACCACCATCTGTTTATGCCTAACTGTCGGTGCAGATGTAAATTAAATCATGCTCTGTCTTTTAGTCTCAGTTAGTACACAATTGACAAAAGTTTTCTGTATCATGGTTGGTTGTCTTCAAAAGTTTTCATCTTGTTGGCCGAATTATTAACTTAGCACTCCCTTAAGCAGCCAGTTCTTGATTGCGATCCCAAGAAGTTATAACTTGACCCAGCGATTTTATGTAAAATTACTCGATCGTGTTATCTTCTGTTTGGTATTTAAACGATTAAATTTGAAGCTTTTAAGCAATTTTATTTTTTAATATTTGTCTGTCCTTTATTTGTTTTATTATTGTTTTGTGACTAATTGAAGTGTGAGTTACAAAAGTGAGTTCATACGCTGAAACGACGTTGCGACGATATAAAAATTTTAAATGCCACTGTTGTTTTTATCGTAAATTTTGTCATGCAGAGGTATGGATGTGTGTGTGTGTGTGGATTTTCACACACACATACATAAACCCATTTATGTTATATGCCGACAGTATATTTATATTTTATGTTTTCTTAGTTTTATTTGGTCACTCACTCACTTGCTTATTATCCACAGTCGACATACTTTTTGTGATCCTGTTTTGTCCTGTTTTTATTAAAGTGTATGTGTGTGTGTGTAAGTTATTTTGTAAATTTTTATAAGTATGGGCAATCAGCATATGCACATGTTTCAGTTCACCTCGTCAAAATTGCATTTCGTTTCATCATCATCATCTTTTCTTTATTTTTTGACTACAAAATTGCACATGCACAACAATTTTTGGCAATTTTTTCTTTTATTTAGCAAATAACAAAAACGAAGAAAAGTAAAATTAACCCTTAATATTTTATTTAAAGTTAAAAAAAAATTGAATTTACTTTAGCTAAAAGTGCATATTTGCAAGTTTTTCACATTCACACATTGTTTGTTGTTTTTATGCTGAAATATAAATTTTAAAATAAAAATCGATTTGTCTGGAGAAGCAATTGACTGTTTTAAAATTAAATTGGCTAAATTCAGTTGTTTTAAGACTTGGTAGCTGTTGTCTTCATTTTTAACTTATTTTAACTTCCTTTTGACTTTAAAAGAGTCCCATGTTACTTTAGTATCAAGAATCCAGTTAATAAGAAGCAAACATATGACGAATATTCAAAGAACAGAAACTAAGTAGATCGTTTAATTAAGTCACCGATCATTTATATCGAGTGTTAAAAAAAAATCACAGTAGAACGCAAAACCTTCTCCTTTACTAATGTATTTACTAATTTATAATTGATAGGTGCTGTAGAAAGATGACAGGTTCTATTTCATTTATATGACGAGTGTTGCAGAGAAACAAAATATTTTGTAAATAAATCACCAACTTCTCACTGGTTGCATATTCTACTAAATATTAGATGATGGCTGTAGAAAATAAGTAGCAAAATAGTAATGTAGCGTTCTTAAAAATAATAACTTAGGGAGGCGCACATTTTTTAAGGTTATGTCGAAGGACCCTAAATCACATAGTTGTAAATTAATAGGAGAAGGTAGAAATATTCAAAGAAACTGTGAATATCTCAATAACATTTTTCCAGGCATGTTATTTTTCATACTATTGTATTAAGTATTTTTGGCGAAGTGGGAAATTGAAATTGCTGAATTGAATCATTTTCGAAAAGAATCGAACTTTGGCCTGTTTATACATTGAATATATTTTGTGGAAATTATGTGTGAAATATTACATCAGACAAATGTCCACCATTTTCCTCGATACAAAGATTGGCTCTTTTTACCGCATTTCCCATTACACCACATAATGTTTCGGGTTGAAGGCTTAGTATTACGTCTCGAATATTTTTCTTTAGCTGTCTAATAGTCTCTGGTCTATTAAGATACACTTTGTCTTTTAAATATCCCCATAAAAAGAAGTCGGGCGCAGTCAAATCTGGTGAACGAGGTGGTCAAGAGAAATCTGATTTTTTGGAAATCAAACGTTCACCAAAAATTTCATGCAGCAGGTCCACAGTTTGGCTAGCAGTATGGGCATTTCATGCTTATTTTCGAAGAACCGATAACTCTAAAGGCCATAACACCGCACCAAACAGTACATTTAGATGGGTGCAACTGATGTTGGTGTGTTGCCCTTGGATTTTCAGAGCCCCACAATCTACAGTTTTGTGGGAGCTGATATGAAATTAATATGTTGCCGATATTTATGCTGCGTTAAAACAATTGATCGTTGACAAGAATAGAAAAACTCGATAATTTTAACGCGTTGTGTTGTACTGTAGGGTGCCATAATAATTTTCCAAGAATTCAATTGTAACCTACAAAAAGAGAAAAATAAATATGTCAACAAATAAAAAAGTTATTTGTGCTTAACATTAGTAGGTCTTATTTGGCCCACCCTGTACAAAAATTCCTTTGAACGGAGTTACGATAATGGAGGTTATATATTGTACTGAACAAGTTTTGTATTGCTCTCTTTAACTGAAAGCATACTGAACACATAATTTATGTAAAGTTTGAATAAATAATAAAAAAAAATATTTATTGTTTTTTTAAAGATATTTATCTTTAATAAATATCTTTTTTCTTTTCTAAGATATTTTTTATATATTTTTTTTCTTCACGATATTTCGCTTTCCTTTGGAAAGCTTCTTCAGGAAAAAATTTTATATTTTTGAAAACAAAAAATTATTAACAAATTGAAAAAATGTTTCAAATGTCAAATGTTTTGAAACATTTTTTCAAAATGTTAATAATTTTTTGTTTTTAAAAATATAAAATTTTTTACTGAAGAAGCTTTCCAAAGGAAAGCGAAATATCGTGAAGAAAAAAAAAAAATATATAAAAAAGATCTTAGAAAGGAAAAAAGATATTTATTAATAATAAAAAAATATTAATAATTTCCAATAACTTTAATTCCATTTCTACGCACCGTGAAAAAATTAAATGACTTTGCCGTCTGTATGATACATATTTAGAACTAAAGCCTACTCAAAGCTTCTTTAATTTGTTCTTTCTTAGAGGCTTTTTAATAGCTTTTGATTTAAGAGCTGCAGTCTGCTGCATAAAAATTTATAAGTTATGTTAATGGGCATATGAATCATTTAGTTGGGAACTTAGCTTAATGTTCTCCAAGAACTCTGCTGCTTTTTTTTCTACCCAGTAACAGTTTGAGGTAGCGAAGGCACAAATTTTGAAATTAACTAAAACGTTAAGATGAAAATTTTTTCTACTGCTTAAAAGGATTTGTGACCTTATTTCTTCACCTAAAACAAAAACACTTAACAACTTTAAACCTTAAAATGTTAATTTTGATGTTTAAAAACATACGCTACACCCTGTATATATATAATAAAAAAAACTTTTATGCTGCTTTCTAATTAAAATCATCAATTATAAATTCCTTTAGCATAATGGCTCTAATCGTTCAAAAACAAAAAAAAAAAAAACAAGCAATTAAACAACTTTGTACAACATCACACATTAAAGACTATCTAGACGATTGTCAATAAAATTATAACAACCAAACATATTGATTATAAAACCAAATAGAAAAATGAAAAATCACAAAAAACTTAAATCTCTTCTAAGTGCTAGAAAACAAATCGTTTTGCATGTTCAAACATTTCAATACGAAATGATAACAAAATATTTTTTTTCCTCTCATTTAATTTTGGCTTAATGCACAGCAACACCAACAAAAAAGTGCGTTAACACATACTCGCATGAGTATAACTCTGCTACATACAATTTTCATGTTTTCTGTTGTATAATGAATGAATTTTTAAAAGATTATCAACATTATTCATTAAGACACCACCGAGAGTTAATTTACAACCTCACAACAGCAATGCAAAAAAGTATATACTCTCACACACACAAAGAAAAAAGCCTACACGCAGCGATACTCGTATGAACAAGCAATACACACAGTGTTTGGGAATGGCAAAAAACCAAAGAAAATATAAAGAAAGCTTTTTCTTGTCCATCGTTCGTTCGTTCGTTTGTTTGCGTTCTTGTTTTCTTCGTATTCTTCTGTCTCTTCTGCAGTTTAATGGCAGGAATGGTGTGTGCAATAACTACGTTTTCTTTTTTAGTCAAGATTGTATTTCTTTTTAGTTTTATTAAATGTAATTTACAAATGCGTTTTGTGTGCACCATCAATTATGATAATTATCAGTTTTATTGACATGGCCTGTTGAAGTAGCAACTTAAAGGAGCAAACAAATATATAAAGCGAAATAATAAAAATTGTGGCAAGAAAGTTAAAATATTACAAACACACACACACACACACTCGCTGTAAATAATTTTAATCGCGTTTAAGAAAAATGTAACACTCAAACACACACCACTCGGATTCATTATGCATTCAAATGAACTGAAAAAGAAAACTACAAACGAAAAATGAATGAGCTTCTAAATGAGACTCTGTCTGTCTGTCTAAAGTACAACAAAAAAGAAAAAATCTTTTAAGCCATATTAATACGCATGCGTGTATTTAACTTGATATTTCTTTAGATGGCTTTAGAAAAGGAAAGAAGATCTTTTTACTTCCACTGATACTTCTACATTTTCATGGGCAGCATGTATCATTATGTTAATTGTAGCTGGCGCTTAAATTATAACACAAACAAAACAAAAAAAAAATGTATTTCATATATCACTATTAGGCACAGTGGTTTAGATATGTAAAAAAAATTTATTAAAAATGATCTTTGATTTTTAATTCCATCAGCTTTAAAGTAGCTGTTCATCAAACCATTTTTCTCTATTACGACAATTAGTATAATTTTTGTTTTTTGACTACTTGAAGATAAGGATTTGATTCCTTATCCATAAAATTATATACACGCGTAAACCTGAGCATTTATATGAGCGATTTAACTTTTCAACCCTTAATGGAGGTAAAAGACTACTTTGTTTTAGATACAGCTCTCTCATATCTCAATTCAAATTCTATATTTATGCAATACGACTCTGGAACGAGATTCCCCATAGTTCTCGTATCATTAGTAACCCACATCATTTCAAAAGAAATATAGTTTGTCAATTTTTAAGTTAGTGTTAAGTGATTTTTAATATATATTTTTATTTTGATCATGTTTTTATTCGTTTTGTTATTTTTTTTTTGCTAAACTTTTGATTTAAATTTTTGTTTGTGCTTTTACTGAGTTCCATACTGCAATATGAGACCCACATAGGGATATCGAAAACAAATAAATAAATAAATAAAAAAATAAAAAAAATAAAATAACTTGAAGTTTCATTTTTAGCGGTTTTTTATACATTTGAAAATATTATAGCGACTTTACCGATTTTTAAAACTATCTGGCAACACTAAGTGTAAACGAAAGTAGCCTCTAACGCTTCTTGCAATAGCTACTGAAAAATAAACTTAACTAAAGTCTTATAAAGCTACGAAAGAAACACAGTTTTAGAACTTTCTCAGACATTAGCTTCCAACACCTCCCCGGGGGCCAGTGTCTTGTGTCTTGCGGGGGTAAAAGGGAGGTCAGCCCCCTTCAAGACTAACAGGAGCCAACTGGACAATTTACTATATTTCGACGGGAATCAGTAAAGCCCCAGCGTTTTGCTATTTGTCTCTTTAGGCATTTAGCTGTACTCCCTGTATCGTGGTGGCTGTGTGTTTCGAGGCCCTCGTTTGAGTTTGTCGGTCAGATCATTCACAATGAACACAATAAATGGTCCAGGTCCAGTGAGTATGAATGCCGTCGTATACTTAAATATATTTAACTTCATGCGTTCTAGACCAGGAGGTGGATAGTCTCCAACTCTTTAGCAAGGACTGAAGGCTGCGGCCTGCTTCGGGCTTTTGAAGTTGCAACTTGGTGTGACCGGAGGATATACGTATTCGAAGGCCTTCTAGGGCCAGGATGACGTTACATTTCATTCACAGTAATTACCTGATTCACCTGATTACGGCTTACGGCCAGACGCAGATGTAAATCTTATCACGTCATTAGCATCCAACAGTTCAATAAAACTCTGGCTCCTTGCCAAAGTGCTAAAATCATTTTCTAGGGAATACTGTTCCCATAGTTAACAGAGATAAGCGTGCGTGGTTAAAAAATCTAATACATAACAATATTGAACGATAGCAAACTTTTGTGATCTCTTTAGGAAAGCTTTTAGAGTTTGAGTCCAGTCGTTTAACAACATTTAGTTCTAAAAAATTTTTAAATTATCCTAATGAATTTTTTTCTTTTGGTAAACCTCTAATTTTGCCTATTAGTGTTCCATTTCATGCGGTCTAAGTTATTGCTACTTTTCTATAATGTGTTATTACGGTTACAAGAAGGCGTAATCAAAAAATTCTAAAAAATTCTTTGAACTTATTACCAGTAAGAGCAACCTATTACAACTCCCAGAGCTGTATGACGTGTCTATGACATTGGTATTCCCGGAAAATGACAACCATATACATTTTTCGTTATTTTCAATTATGCTAACTTAAGATGATAATCCGGATCATTCCAGGTAATTGATGTCTATGCGACCATAAGAGAACACGTAACAGCTTTTAATTGGTTTGAGTGATATGTTATTATTTTAGAAGAAGTTTTAAAACATTAGTAATACCCACTTTTCCATTTTTATAAAAAGTCAACGGGGTTCTTTGTAGCATATTTTTTACGAGGTTAGTTCAAAAAGTGTAAAATTTTTCCTCTTATTTAATAAAAATATAAACTATATAAATATAAATGAATATTTGTGAAAATTCAGCGACCGTATTTTGCGATTTTATTTATTGGTTAATTTTTTTTAAAAGGTGTTTTTAATAGAGGTATAGAACCTTGAAATTAAATAAAACAAAGATGAGATTTTTAAATACTTTATTCGAAAGATAATCTTCTGGCATTATAATTTATATATGACTGCTGGCATATGACCGCCAGGGCTGGATCGGAGTTGTTTAATCTGGAGGTGTAATTTTGGTACAAATTTTGGAAGACATTTGAGGACATATATCCATCGTATGTTTTATTGTCAATCTATTTCCCCCCGGGGGCACATGATAGTCTTTTTGGAACCTACTATTTCATTTAGACTGGTGTCTTGCAGGGTAAACGGGAGCCCAGGGCTCTCAAAGGCTAGTAGGAGTCACCTGGACAATTCACATATTTCCACGGGAATCAGTACGCCCCAGAGTTCACTATTTGTCTTTTGAGACAATTAGCTGTTCTCTGACTGGTTATTGAGGTTGGCCCCTATATGGATGTATCGTGGTGGTTGTGGTTTCAAGACCCTCGTAAGAGTTTGTGGGTCGGATCATTCAAAATGAACACAATGTATGGTTCAGGTCCAGTGGGTATGAATGCCGTCGTGTTCTTAATTATATTAAGCTTCATGCGTTCTGGACCAGGAGTTGGAAAGTCTCCAACTCTTTAGCAAGGAGTGAAGGCTGCGGCCCACTTCGGGCTTTCGAAATTGCTACTAGGAGTGACCGGAGGATATACGTATTCGATGGCCTCCTAGGGCGTGAATGACGTTTGCAAATCATTTAAGTGGTTTGACCACCATCTGATTATGACTACCTGGTCGGTGCAGATGTAAATCAAATCACATCATGTCAATCTATTATGGTTTATTGGTGTAGGCTAGCAACTTCACACATCCCCACATAAAGTAGTTAAGCGGCATTAATTCGCACAATCTTGGCGGCCAACTCACTGGTCAAAACGTCAAACTATACGTTTACCAAGTGTTGCGCCTAATAAGTCAATTGTGAAACGAGCAGAGTAACATTCTAACGTCCTGTTTCAATCACAGATGCTTTATTTGTTAAACTAAAAAATCAGTAATCATGGATTTAGCGGTCACTACTGTATTGACTATAACGTTCTGTATATAAGAGAGAATGATTTCATCAGTCCATTAAGCTCAACAAATAGTGAGTCCTTTGAGTGTAACAGTGTTTCAGCATGCACTTGAGGATTAACATCACTCTAAATATGGCAGTTTTATTTAATGACATATCTATTTAAACAAAAGTGAGCTTATAAAAATCGGTATCAATGGTAATCTTGGTTTTGGACCAGTCTGCACAATTTGGAAGCTTTGCTCAAGCGTGAATCTATTTTATGTTGAAATTCCGTAACAAAACATAAATCACTTGACCATTCACCATTTATAAAAGTGTTGCCAACTTAAAGTTCTATACCTCTCTAAAAAACACCCGCTAGTTTCATATTAATAAAATGTAGTTACAATCAATGATAATATTAATGTTGCTATCGAATTTTATTCTACTTTTTACTGCATCCCAATTTTCAAACTACAGTTTTTAGAAACTTTTTAAGCCAAATCCTTGAACTGTTTTTCGTCACTGTGCAAAACTTGAGTTTTAATTAATTTAATAACGAAACTGCGTGAGCGTATAAAATTGAATAGAATGGAAAGAAGAAAATAGCCATGAGTATTTTTAAAGGAATAATGATGAATGTTGGGAGCTTAAGAGTTTGTTTTTAGCCAACAACATTTACGTGTTTGCTGACAATTTTACAAAGATTTCTTTTTTTTTTGTTCATTTGTTCATTTGTTAAGTCATTTTAGGTTTTCAATTAATATGTTATTTTGTTGGTTCTGTGGATGAATCAGAGTGTCTGTTCGTTCTTTTACTAATCTGTATTTATTACTTCATAATTTCATACGCATTAATGATCTTTGTTGCGCTTGGCATCTGCCATCGTGCAATATGGCATGTGTTAGTTAATGCTTGAGACTGTCTACCGTTTGTTCCATTTCGTTCCGTTCATTGGACTGTCATTATAAATGCTGGTTTTAATAATTGGCGATGATTAAATCAATGCTACCGCGATTTTTCATTTCATTTCATTTTTTTTTTTTTGTAAATATTTTTGTTTTTCTTTTTGTGTTTCATTTTGAATGAACATTTAACACAGCTTCTGTAGTTTTTGTTCACGCAATTTTTCATTTGCCACTTGTAACATACATCAATGTGTCTTGCTTGCTGCTGCTACAATTGCCGGCAGCAGCAATAGCAACAGCAGCAGCAGCAGTAATAAAAAATGTTATTTATTTTTATTTCATCTCCCCTTCTGTGTTGGTGTAGTGTTGTTGCTTTTGTTGTATACCAAACTTTTGTGGTTGTTGGTGATGCTGCTGCTGCTGCTTTATTAAGTAATTTGACTCTTTGGCCAGAGTAAAGAAATGAAATGAATAAGAAGAAAAAAATTCTTTCCATTTTAATCTTTAACACATTTTTATTTGTGTTGTTGTCGATTGTGTTGTACACGTTCATGTATACAATACAATTTGCTGCAGCAGTTATTCATAGTTTTACAGGTGCATCATAATTTTTTTCCGTTTCTCATTTTTGTTTTCCCATACATTTTTCTTCTTTAATCTAGCGCCACTTTGTGTGTTTTTTGTTTATTTCTCTCTTCCCATTATTAAAATTACTGCTGCCGCTAAAGCATATAGCCGGCCAGCCAGTAGCTAGTTGTTCCAATTAAGATCTTTCCTTTTTTTCTCAATGCTGGCTGGCCTTACAGATTATTTGTTGGTTGGATGGCATCTTAAAACTTTTATAGTTGCGTTTCTTTCCTTGCAAATGCGTAAAATAATTATTTAATAGCACTTTTGTTGTTAATGCTATTTTAATGGTGTTTTTTTCTTGTTTTTTTTTTTTTTTACTTAATACCATTCCATTCCGTCTTTTATTTTATCCTGTAATTTTGTAGTATAAAAATTATTTTAATTGGGTTATGGATCGTGCGAATAGTGTTTCATTAAATTCATTCCTTTGAATTAAAAATAAAATACTGAAAAATTATAATTCCTCTTCTTCATCATTTGCAATGATAAGGACTGCACCAAATCAAACCTAAGGAATAATTTTATAACAGAAAAGTTAATATAATTTATAATAATCTTTCTATATTTTTGTCAATATTTTTAAATAGAAAGAGATCATGTTCTCGATCATGTAACTAATGATCACAGGAGTTTCTTAAGAAGGACAAGTATTATGACTTCCATACACAGCAAATATTTTAGGTCAAACTACTCGTATATAAAAACAGCGGCTGTGCTACGTCTAACAAAGGGGCTTTCAACAAGAAGTTTTGTTTTCTAAAACAAAATAAAACAAACAATTTTGATTCAAATGATTAAAATTTTCATTGTATTGCAATAATGAATGAAAAATTATATCTGGCAAATGTCCACCAGGACCACGCTGACATATATCGATTCTTTCCTCAAAGTTTTTAATCACTTTTTGGCAAAATGGCGGTTCTATTTCGTTAATCACATTAAGGATTTTGAATTTTAAGACTGAAATCGATTCGATTGGCTCCGTATAGACTCTGTCCTTAACATAGCCCCACAAAAAATTATCTAGTGGTGTTAAATAACGCCTGGCCACTTAACTGCAGATTGGCGTGAAACTATGCAATTGGGAAATTTAGTTTGCAATAAATTGATCGTTTAATTGAGTGTGTGACATGTGGCACCATCCTGTTGAAACCACATGTTAGTGATATCCACGTTGTCAATAATAGAACAAAATTAAGTTGTTAGCATCTCGCGATAGCGTCATCCATTGATCGTTACCGCATTTCCAGCCTCATCTTCGAAAAAAAGAACGGTTCAATCACACCTCCAGATCATACAGAGCACCTTGCAGTGACACGTTGAGCTTGTAAAGACATCTCAAAAATCGCTCCAGGATTTTTAGAAACCCAAATGCGACAATTTGGCTTGTGAAAATGGGCTTCGTCTGAAAAAAAAAATTAAATACTGAAAAATTATAGTTCCTCTTCTTCATTATTTGCAATGATAAGGACTGCACCAAGTCAAACCTAAGGAATAGTTTTATTAGAGAAAAGTTAATATGATTTTAAATAATCTTTCTATATTTTTGTCAATATTTTTAAATAGAAAGAGAAAAAATGATTTTTTCAGACGAACGGTTGTTTCTAAATGACGAGAGAGTTTAATGCTTCAGTTCCTGCACCGATTGAATCTTGTTAACCTTACCCAAAATTCGCTATGTAATGGTTTTGGATAACCACAATTGTTGCGAACCTTGGGAAATTGACAAATTTGAATCTTTTTCAACATTTTGGCTCACGGCTGCGATATTTTCAGTTGTACGACCCGGTCGAACACTCATTAATATTCGCACATTTTCTATAACAATCTCAGAAGGATGATTATGTTGTCCGAAAATGTCACGAATTTTACGAAATGTAACCTTAACAGAACCAACATTTTTATAGTGAGTTTTAATTATTTTAATGCGATTTTCGTGCGAAATGAAATTCATTGTAACAATTGCCAATGTATCTACCACAATGTTGCCACAGTTAAAAAACCCATTTCTTGTTGGAAAACCCGATGTTATAAAAGCAGTAAAGATAGCACGGTGAATTTGTTAAACGCTTGCTTGCTTCATTATTATACAACTTAAGGAAATTAACAGGAGATGTGTACCTATCTCTAAGAAGGATGGATGTCTCATCTAGAATAAAGAGCAGGTTATATAAGTTACTCTTGATTTTTGTTTATTCATTGTAGTTAGTAATTTATTCATTAAATTTAACCTGCCAAAAGGGAAAACAATGAGGACAACATTTCAACATTTTGAGAAAAAACAAAAGCGTTTAGCAAGCGTCGTCTGTTCGAATACAATAATGCTACAAAGTAACATTTATTTCTCTATTGCTTGGCATGACAAGCATACAAGTGTGAGAATAGATGGTATAGAAAGTATATTTAAATTTTTAGTAATAAATACGACACACGGAGTAGCTTGAATTTCATAATTTAAGAGGCCTGGCGAAATATTTTCGTAAACGAATCCGACTATGATTTTCATGGTCCAACAATTCTGTCAAGTCCAGCAATTTTCACCTGAAGTGATTTAATGGCTCAATACCCCCCGGGGGTACATTTATCGGTCTTTTTAGAATATTTGACTATCTAGACCTGTGCAGCTGGGGGTATAAGGGAGCCCAGTCCCCTGAAGGCAGCAGGTTTCAACTGGAAGCTCCACGTTATTTCCACGGGAATTAGTAGCTCGCAGAGTTTCCGCTATTTGTCTCTTTAGGCATTTAGCTATTTATCTGACTGATTATTGAGGTTGGCCCTTCGGGAGTATCGTTGTGGTGTGGTTTCGCGGCCCCATAACTGGTCTGTTTTTTATGGTGGCCAAGATCATCTCGCCTTTAATAACATCTATGCGGTGAATGATCCTAGATCCAGTGAGCATGCTAATTATGTGTTCTGGACAGGAGTTGGATAGTCTCCAGCTTTTCAACAAGTAGTAGTGGTTTGCAACTCTGCTTCGGAACCGCTGAAATTGCAACTAGGAAAGACCTGTTGCTAGAATTATTCCTCGGTTTTCTAGGGTGTGAATGGCGTTGCTTCTCATTCCCAGTGGTTTGACCACCATCTGATTAAGAATTACGGCCAGACGCAGATATAAATCTAATCACGTAATTGGTTCAATAATTTAGAAAAGTAAAACATAAATTTCGAAATAATAACGACATCCAAACGAACCTTCGCAGTCAAGATGAACCTCTTTCCCATCTTGACATGTGTTTTCGGTGGTAAGGTGCCGCACCAGTTGCCTAGGCTAGCGAAATCAATGGCCTCTCAAGGTCTGACCAATAACTCGAATACACTGGTCTCACGGAAAGCAGCTGCCGGCAGGGCTGCGACTTTGTACTGCTTATTGGTGAGGCCTTTCGCGGAGTTATGTTGTGGCTGTGGTGTAAACCCAATTAGGTTCGGTGGGCATTTTAAAGTATCCGAAGAACTGTTGTACATGTAACAGCCTGTTGCTTAGCAGGAGATATAAGAAGTTTGATAGTTTTCAGTTCTCGAGCAAGGAGTGGGGGCATGGTCCTGCTCGCTGTTCTCTTAAAAATTTGTAAAGTTAGGCATAAATGCACCTTTTTTTTTTAAAAGAGAAGTAGCATTTCAACTTTAGGAAACAATGCTTATTTAGTCAAGTACCATGCTACATTCTTTAGGAAAGGGATAGAGAAGAGATGAAACAGGTGGTGAAAGTAGAAGGATAACTGGAAATTAACTGCCCTCTAAAAGACAGCACAGCGACCAGTGACTATGCCTTCATCGTTGAGCAGCCTCACCGACAATAAATTTTTATTTTTGTAGTGAAAAAAAACCAAGGTCTTCGTTGGGAATCGAACCCACAACCCCCACACTGAAAAATAAGTACACTACCTACTAGCCTACAGGGGCATCTTAGGCTGTAGGTGGCAACAATATTTTCATCCAGTAATAAGACCACCGTTAGATTAGGGTCAAACGGCCAGGCGCTGACATTAATCCATATTCCACCTGTTTCCAAGCGAATCTTTTTCTGTAAACAACATTCTTGCTATCATAAGCAATACCAGAATAAATTTTGAGTTTACAGTAATAGAATACCGAAATTGTTTTCGTTTTTCTGTTTTAGATTAAAAAGTAACCTCCAATCATTAAAGATCGATGGTGAACATGATGGTTAGAAAGCTTCAGTTTTAAATAAGAGGTTATGCTTATTTGTAGAACAGTGTTGCAGCGCCTCTTGTATTAAGTAGATGCATTAATTATTTAAATATTCTTTTCTCGAAAATTCGATGCGATGAAGAAGGATATATAATAGAAAATTTTAGGTTCATAAACTACTAGTAGCTGGGATTTGAACCCGAGCGCACCAAAAAAATCAGATGCTTAATAATAAAAGAGCTTATCATGTAAACTATAGCATCATTTACTTTTATTGGCACTGAATATTTTCTTTCGCTTCCTTTTTATATTGCAGTTAAGAAGAAAACTTCGTAGGAGATAATTACATACACACACACAGACTATGTCTATTATTAGAAATAATATGAAAATAAGCTAATAATTTGAAAGACCATTGACCGAGTTTGGTCACTATTTCTAACCAGCATTGCTGCACATTTTCTGTTACTTTGCCGAATATTTCTAAGAATTGTCAAAATTCCTTTCACAGCTGAAGAAAAGCCTTTAAGATATTTTAAGGTCCTTTTCAATTTTCTAAGACATTAAATACCTTAAATTCCTCATCAGACACTTAAGATTTTTGGTACGTTTTCAGTTTCGAATTCAGTAGTGCCCCCGTAGGCTAGTAGGTAGTGTACTAGCTTGTAAATATGGGGGTTGTGGGTTCGATTCCCAACGAAGACCTTGGTTTTTTTCCCTATAAAAATAAAAATTGACTGCCGGTGGGGCTGCTCAGCGATGAAGGCATAGTCACTGGTCGCTGTGCTGTCTTATATACGACAGTTAATTTCCGACTATCCTTCTACTTTCACCACCTGTTTCATCTATTCTCTATCCCTTTCCTAAAGAATGTAGCATGGTACTTGACTAAATAGGCATTGTTGCCTGAAGTGGTACTTCTCTTAAAAAAAAAAGAAGAAAACGGTGCCTAAAAATCTGGCAACCTAGCAGCTGCAGTTATAGTCTGAGACGAACTGGTGCAACTCTTCACAATGGAACTTTAAGGTGGTCAAGAACATGCTCAAACTTATTTGTATTGCCAGCACTCGTCCGTGTGAGTAGAATTATCTAGAAATTGCTTGTAGTTAGAAAATAATTGATTATAATCAAGATATATTTATTATACTGTAATGTTAATTAGTTTATTGAGTTTTTATATCGCAAAATAATTGCACACAACTTTTGGAGTTTTAAATTAAATTACACGGCTTATTTAGACGATTTGCATTTATTCGATGGTGATACCTTTACCATTACAATCGATGTAAGCAGCAGCAGCTTGCTGTATTAACTGTTGTGCCTCCACTTGATCAGGTCTATAATTTGACTACTCTACTAGCTGTGTCTTTACTATTTACTTATATAGATGGCGTTGTTGTCACTATTCAATGTAGGTGTGTCTTATTTTTGTTTTTTTTTCTGAGTGTTAGTCTTAGTTCATAGAATTTGAATGTTGCTTGTGTTCATAAGATTCCTTAAAAACTTCTTGATTTGTTAGCAATCACAACAGATCATTTCACTATATTTTTTTAAGTGCTAAATATCTGTATATAACTTGAGTTTAGCATCTTTGTAATAATATTGTTAGGTGACTATATTTTACATTTTTGAAAATTGTATTCTTAAAGTTTTCATTAATTACTTGTGGCTCAAAGGAATGCATTATTATAGCAAATGAAAGAGTTTAAGAACTTTTAATAAAAACCTCTTAAGTCTTTTAGTACTTAATGATTAAATACACAATTTTTCGTGGAAATTTTATTTCACCTTGTTTTGCATCAGACATGTTTTTATGTCAATATTAAATGTGTGTCCGTCCTGCTGTCTGACTACACTTTACGCTCTAAATACTCGGAAAATAATCAACTTAACAAAAGAAAAGTGGGAATTGTGAAAAAAAAACAACATTAACGACATCACTGACCGTATATTTTCCCAATTAAACATTTAAATATGGTATCACGAAATTCATACCAAAATTAAAAACTAAAGGGGTTCTTTGGCATGCATATCTTCTCATTAAACTCCTGTTTTGTTTTACTTGTGTGTGTGTGTGTGTGTGAATGTTGTCTTTTTTTCGAAAACTGTTCCATAAAATGCCAGACTTGTGTAAACTACATTTTTAAATAAACTTTATAATGATTTACATTATTTTTTATAAACAACCCCTGTACCCGTCTACCAAAATTCTTTACCAACAAACAAACATAAAACACAGAAAAGAGAAAAAACACAAGGTATTAAAATAAACAATGAACTTTTATAACAATTTTATACTCGTATATTAATTTTATTTTATTTTATTTTGGCAACAACTTCTTTGCTGTTGGTTCTTTTAATTTGGTTACAAACGCTTGGCGGTAAAAATGTAAAGAATTTATTTCTACACTAAAAGAAATTAACTGCTAAAGGCTTCAAATATTCTCAATTAAGAATTATGAAAACAAACAATTTAATAGTTTCCTTTAGTATATGCCAATGCTTTGTTCAACCGGTCTGTTAGAAAAACCACAAACTATCTTTGTGTTATATAGCCAGACACTTATACAAACATACATACAATCATACATAATTAGACGGTTACGGAGGTCAGGCATGTGTGAACGCATTTGTTGTCTTTCGTAACAGACTGTTGTACAAAATTGCAAAATGGTTGTTTATTGAAAATGGCTAAAAGACGTAAAAACTCATTTCTTCTTCTAAATATGTAATGAAAGGTTTACTCTTTGTCCTCATTCTTTTATATTTATTTATACGACACAATTAATGTCCCTGCGCTTTTTGGTTAGATCAGACAATTGGTCGACAGAAATGCACATGTTGTATTTTATAGAAACCTACTCATTATTTATTTTATTAAGCACTGCGGATTATATCGGGTGTTTTTAATAGAGGTATAGAACTTTATTGGTAACAATTTTATAGCTGGCGTCCATTTTGGTTTTGATTTCTTTGGCATTTCAATTAGTATAAACTAACGACTGCACAACACTTTCAAATCGCGCAAATTGTAGTTTGAAACAAGATTGCTGTTGATTCTGATTTTCTTAAGTGAATTTTGTTTAACAATTAAAATCAATTTTGCTTGAATTGACACGCCAATAAACAAAATTGCCGTATTTGGAGTAATCATAATCGTAAAGTGTATTTTTCGTTATAAGGTTTACATCTGCGCCTGGCCGTAAGCGTTAATCAGATGGTGGTCAAATCAATGTGAATGAAAAGAAACGTCAATCACGCCCTAGAAAGCCGAGAACCAATTCTAGCAACAGGTCATTCCTAGTTGCAATCTCAGCGGTTCCGAAGCATGGTTGCAAACCACTACTCCTTGCTGAAGAGCTGGAGACTAGCCAACTCATGGTATAGAACGCATGAAGCTTAATATAATTAGGAACACGATCGTATTCATACTCACTGGATCTGGACCATTCATTGTGCTCATTGTGAATGATCCGACCCACAGCCACCACGATACTCCCGAAGGGCCTACCTCAATAATCAGTCTGAGAACAACTAAATGCCTAAAAAGACGAATAGCGGAACTCTGGGGCTTTGCTGATTCCCGTGGAAATATAGTGGATTTTCCAATTGGCTCCTTGCTAGCCATGAAGGGGACTGGGCTCTCACCACGATAATCCTGAAGGGCCTATCTCAATAATCAGTCTGAGAACAACTAAATGCCCTAAAAAGACGAATAGCGGAACTCTGGGGCTTTGCTGATTCCCGTGGAAATATAGTGGTTTTTCCAGTTGGATCCTTGCTAGCCATGAAGGGGACTGGGCTTCCTTTTACCCCCGCAAGACACAAGTCTAGATGGAATAGTAGGCTCCAAAAAGACTATCATGTGCCCCCGGAGGGAACACAAGTCTAGATGGTTGCGTGATCCATAAAAACTTATAAATGTGCCCCCGGGGGGCTCTGAAGTGTATGTGTGTATATTATATGTCCTTCTTCGCCGCATAAAATTTTTGAGAAAATAATATTTAAATAACACATCTACTTAATACTAGAGGCGCTGCAACATTGTTTTGCTAATAAGCAGCTTTCTAGTCATTATGTTCGCCGCCGATCTCTAATGATTAGAAAAGTTACTTTGAAAACAAAAACAATATCGTCGGTGTTCTATGACTGTAAAGTCAAGATTTTTTCTGGCATGGCTTATGATAAAAATAATGTTATTTACAGAAAAAGGTTCGCTTGGATACAAATACGAATACGAATTAATGTCCAGCGCCTGGCCCTTTGGTTTTAATCCACACCATTACATCCAGAAAAATTTTTTTTTGATAATGATGCTGGTCACAACGTTGCAGTCAATGGTGAACGCTAATAGAGCCATGATTGCTGACTTTTTCGTTAATTAAATAAATAACCAGAATGTGCAGAAGCTTTGGTTTCAAACAAAAAAAATAAAAAATAAAAAAAAAATATATTTGTCAAAAAATTTAGTGATTTCATCACAAATTAAGTTTTATTTATATAGTAATACACAAAAGTAATCAAAATAAAGAAAGTTAGAGAAATGTCGATCGTTACCTGCAATGTAAAAAGCCATTACTAACAAAAAAAAATTAAATGTTTTTTTTTTAATTTTTAATTTATTATTCTAAAAGAGCCTTAACTTCGTCGCTTATAACACTATACTGTTTCTGGCTAAATGAAGGCGTCAAATGTGAAATCATAAAAGCATAACATCTTCGTTGGTGGCAATTCGACTGCATTTTCTGGAGTGTCTAAGACGATATTTCTTATACTCTTTGTTACGACTTTCCTGAGCCTCTTCGGATAGTAGGCCTCTACAGGAAAGATTCAGTTTTAAATTATATCTTTTCCATGAATCAGAATTTTGTGAAGTGTAGGTGGGGGATATTGTACCACTCGTACGGTGCAACAAACTTTTTTGCCGTCTCAAAACAAAAATCACCAATTTTTTTTTGTTCTACTACCTTGGTGATTGTTATAGAGAATTATCGAAAACCTCTTGATTATGTTTTCATCTAGACCCGTGATTTCGGAAATCAAAGCAGGATTAGCAAAGAATGTTCGTGACATATTTCCTGAATTTGTCGTACCAGAGCCTTTCTTAACCGTATCAATCTGTATTCCAATTTTCTCTTTAAGTTCACGCTTTATCAAACATTTTTGGGCTTCTTATATCGGGCGAGTATTTAGAAGCTACATGCAAAAGACACTCCATCAGCTTAATACGCGCATGAAGTGGTGACATGCCAAATTGCAGTGCTTGTTCATTTAGGGGCATAGCTTGAATTTCTTCGATTTTATTCATCTTCGATTCAGAATTTAGTTTTTCAATTTTAGTATACTGAAATATCCTGCTTTCAACAAAAAATAAAAAGAAAAACGTTAGCTCACATAATAAAGTAATATTCGTTTTGAAATTCTTAGGTTTAAATTAAGTTGGTTCAGTAAAACATACAAGTATTGAGTTGGGACGGCTATAAAAAAAAACTAGCAGTCAGATCGAAGTAATTCTTTTTCATTTGATTGTATCATTTAGTCTAAAATTTCAAATAATCATTACATATTGCATGAATAGTATGTTGACAATTTGACTTTTTTCCGCAAAATCCCCAATGTGCGGCGCAATATTTCATACAACAGCTCGTACCACAACTGACGTTTTGGAGCCGTAAATTAGCCTTCAAGATCAGGCGATATAACATATATCTGTGGTGATATATGAAATCGCTAATCTACACCGATAAGCTAGAAACAATTGGTTTCTTTGATTACCCCGCGTTCTTGCCGATATACGGCCACAAATATTTAAAAAGTCATTGAAAATTTAACTTCCAGTTTAGACTACGTCCAAGACAGTTGTAGCGGTCATATACCAGAAGTGATATTTAAGTTATAATATCAGAGGATTATCTGCCATATCAATTTAATTAGTTATTAATCATTTTTATTTAATTGTCAAACATTCACATATTTTATAATATATGAGCAAATAAAAGTATATTTTATTCTAAATCGTTGTGATGTAATAACAATTTTTAGATGTAAAACGAAATATTATGCTCGTATGTGACTAATGATTTATGACTATTTTTAATTAGGCTGTTAATAATTTTCTAGTCTTTTTTTATTAAAAAACAGTTCCTTTTGAAGTTTGCATAATTTGTAGTTTACACTGATAAACTACCTCTACAGATTTCATTAGTTTGTATACTATTACAAGTATAATAAAATTTTCACATATCTATAAATTTAATGAAGTATTAACGTCATTTATTTATACACTGCATATATTAAGTTTTACAGTCAAATAGTCACAAATGGCATTTTTAGTTTGATATTAATATCCTAACTATCATAATAGTTATGAACAAATGTTTTATGTTAAACAAATATGATCGCATAAAAATATTGTCGTTAAATTGAAGACCGAAAGATATCTGTTAAAAGCCATAGAAATTGTTATTAATTAATGCAATCAAAAATGAAATAATCATAAAAAGCAATTTAATATTCATAGTCATTAGATTATTTAGTCATGTTAACAGTTGGTGTAACCATTATTTGACGATACAAGCGTTTAGTCACAGTCATACGATTAAAAATATGATCATTGGAGTGCTGAATTCATTAAGTCATATGTGTAGCAATCAGAAATGTATATAAATAGTCACATTAATTTCTGATCGTATTCTTACGTTTATACCTTTTATAAACGTTTTGTTGTGAGTTCTTTATTGCAAAATAAATAACATCAGTTTTTAGAGTTTTTAAATTAATTACAAGTTTATATACTTTAACTACTACAGAACAATTTACTTAAAATGCGCCTCTTTACTTCACTAGGTTTATTTTTCAACTAACTAACTATCCACTCACACGCTGCCTTTTTATATTTGTCCACTAGAAGTCTAGAAAAATTAATAATCTTCTACCCCCTTTGTATGTTGTCCACTCAATGTATGACGCCTGTATGTCTGTGTGTATTTTTGTTTTTGTTTTTATGCTGATAAAGTTTTGTTCCTGAAATTTATTTTAAAATAGTTGTTGTTGTCTTGTATACATAAGTTTTTTTAGAAAACTACGCAGTTAGTAAACAAGATATTTAGTTGTTGCTGTTTTGCGTGTATAACATGTTTACACAGTTTGTAACTAGAGGGTCCGCCAAATAACTTATTTTTAAATGCTATAAACTCCTGAACCAATAGGTCTTCGTATGGCGTCAAACCAAAGTCTTTATGCAAAAATCGTCTCAATGGTGTCTCTAAATTGTTCATTTGTTGAGAACGAAGGTGAATTGATGTTGATGACGTTTCACGCACAATATTCTCGGGTGTACGCACTGTTTTTGGCTTTTCACGCTTTGGCTTATCGATGAGGATGCCCGTTTCTTTCACTTTTTTCAACTAACATATGGAGCTGACAGTGCTTCTCTTCTTCCAAAATCCGTACGCAATTTTCACACAGATTCTGCAACATTACCATGATTTTTAAAATAATGTTGCGATATTTCCCAGCTTTGTTCAAGCGTAAACACAAACATATTCGTTCAGCGGAAGGATAAAACTAATTATCTGTCAAATCAAACATGAGCTAAGTGTTACCATTCACGAAATAAGCACTAGTTGAAAAAAAAAACGTTAGACTGCGGACCCTATAGAAATTTGTTGTTGTCTTTCATGCATAAATTTTCTTAGTAATCCACGCAGTTAGAAAACAGCATACCCAGTAGTTTACCTTATTGCTTAATTATTTTCTTTTAAAACTTAAGCAAGGCACATCCGTAACAATATGAATACATCAGATTGTAATATTATACTATCATGATTATGACTATATAGTCATAATCAGATGGTGGTCAAACCACTTGAATGATTGGACATCACCCACGCCCTAGTAGGCTATCGAATACGTATATCCTCCGGTCACTTCTAGTAGCAATTTCAAAAGCTCGAAGTAGGTCGCAGCCTTCACTCCTTGCTTAAGAGTTGGACACTTTCCAACTCCTTGTCCAGATCGCATGAAGCTATTTTTTATCAAGAACACGACAGCATTTATACTCAATGAACCTGAACCATTCATTGTGTTAATTTGAATGATCCGACTCACAAACTCTCACGAGGGTCCGAAACCACAACCACCACGATACTCCCATATAGGGGCCAACCTCAATAACCAGTCAGTGTCTCAAGAGACAAATAGTGAACTCTGGGGCAGCTGATTCCCGTGGAAATATGTGGATTGTCCAGGTGACTCCTACTAGCCTTTGAGGGGCCTGGGCTCCCTTTTACCCCGCAAGACACCAGTCTAAATGGAATAGTAGGTTCCAAAAACACTATCATGTGCCCCCGGGGGGAAACTATCATCGTACAGTGGGGGGGGGCTGCTTACAAAGCCGGTAACGCGATGCTTTAAATTATAATATCGCGGCTAAATGAAAAATTAAAACCGCTGTCTAATAATTAGTATAACTTGGTTTAGGCGTCTATAGTCTATAGAAGTGTGACCTGGGGTGCTATTTTATAAATTTATATAAATGATTTATACAGTAAGATTAACTGTTTTAAGTGTTATATATATGCTGATAATATCCAATTATATATTATATGGAGGTATGACCTATGGTACTATTTTAAAACAACATCTGTTTATAATTTGTATAAATGATTTATAACATAAGATTAATTTGTTTAATTGCGTTATACATTAGCTGATGATATCCAATTACTGGCTAATGATAAAAGAACAAAAAGTTAACAAATACTTACTTATATCAAATAATGAATTGGTGGGAAGAAAATATTCTTAACTTAAATCCTTCAAAAATTTGGTTTTCGCATATTTCAGCTGAATTAACTTAACATAAGCTTATGAAGAAATTGAATTTGTATCATATTATAAGATACTCAACTTGAGCTTTGATTATCAAGTAAATTATGTTATCTCTAAGATTAGTTTTGTTCTGAGGATATTATACAAAATAGCTTCGTATGTATTTACCAAGCAAAATAAAAAACTGTGTTGCCATATCAGTATGTCTTTCTACAGTTTAGAGTTTTATTCAGGTATATCACAGACCACTCTAAACAGATTAAAACAGTGTTTCTATGGAATTGCCCACTACATCTATCTACACTATTACCATTGTGGAATGCACCTTTGAGAGTTTTATTACATCGAGATTAATGCTGCCACTTTACAAGGTTCCTATCTATGAAAAGATTTAATTTTGGCCACGCTTTAAGGACTAAGGACTAGGATGGCTTCCCTAGTAATGTCTAGGTCGTTTCTAGTCAGAGTTTCAAGACTGTGAAATTCATTTGTACCCTGCAAACAACGACATTTTTCTAACTCAGCTTCAATTTTCAGGAAAGTTGGGTTTTTTAAAATCGACTGTAACAAAACCTGAAATTGTCGTCATTTATATGTTTTGTGTGTAGTAGTGGGGTTTTATCTTTCTATATTATAATTTTTCAACTTGCAGCCAGATTAAATGGAACTGTGCTCGCATCTCTTCTCTATCCCTTTCCTAAAGAATGTAGCACGGTACTTGATTAAATAAGCATTATTGCCCGAAGTGCTACTTCTCTTTAACAAAAAAAAAAATCCTATTTTTGGACATTTTAAAAAATTTTCTGGGAATTATGAAATTGGTATTAATGACTCGATATTTTTTTTAGTTTATCCATTTACTGTATAAATTTCTATAAATCTGCACAAATTTTCATTACATAGATTTTAAGTAAAAAAAAAACTAAATTAAAAATATTTTTTCCCCGTTTTTTTCAAAAATGGGTAGAAGAATTCTTGAAATCTATATATCATATAACAGCCTGAACTATTTTAGAAGTTAAACTAATAAAAAAAAATTTACATTTTGCGTTTCAGGGTTAAAGAAGTGTGTGAGAAATATATTTCAGTTTTCGATTAATTAGTTTATGACACTCGTTTTTGTTGCAGCTAAATGCATTTTTTAAATTCTATTTTTAACATCAGGATTATAATAATTTTTTCTTGTGTGGCATTAGGTAGTTCCTATCTAGTTCCTATCTAGTTTCAACAATCATATCTGATTTGCTTTAATGGGCAACAAGCTAAAACATCTATAAAACGATTGCTGTCGCTGCTATTACAAGAAATAACTTCTGTAACAACGCTCTCAGTTTGTACGAGTTCCACTGGTCCTAGAATAAAGAATGTACACTTGAGGCTCCAAATATCCGCCTGCTCGTAAGCCATGTTTAATATGTTAACTTTGATTGCTATCTTACGCCGAAGTTTAAAACTGCAAGTAAGGATGGGGATATTCACGAGTTTTAGCACCGGTTAAATCCTTTAAGCTTCATATTTCCTCATGACTTCCCTTGACTTTTACTATGACTTGTGCTGAAAAAACAAAAACAACAAATTTTTAGCTGGTTAGTTAGACTTATTATAATGGAGGTGTGCGAAAGGAAACCAGAATTTATAACTGAAAAGCACTGCTGAAATATAACACTTACTACTTTATGAATATTGAAGTGAAAAAGTGCTATCGTTACTACATTAAGGCAATGTAGAGTGTAGACTTTTTGTCCATATAAAGGGTGTTTTTTTAAGCCCGATAGAACTTGAAATTGTAAAAAATAACACAAAAAATTAAATTGTAATCAAAATTGCTTTTTTATTCGAAGGATCAATACGTGACATTAACATTTGAAAATGATTTCGGGCATATGGGCACCGCTGGCTGTTTTTGACGAAGCGCATTCTGGACGTCCAATTTTGGGCCACTTTTTCGAGCACTGCTGGGCGTATGTCACTAATAACACGAACAATGCTGTCCTCCAAGGCGTCAATTGTTGCTGGTTTATCAGCATAAACCAGTGACTTCACGTAGCCCCACAGGAAATAGTCGAGTGGTGTCAAATCGCACGAACTTGGAGGCCAATTGACAGGTCCATTTCTCAAAATCAACTTATCGCCAAATTTTGATTTCAATAAGTCGATAGTTGCGTTCGCTGTATGGCACGTAGCGCCATCCTGTTGAAATCACATCTCGTCCGGATCAATGTCATCCATATTCTCAAACAAAAAATCATTGATCATGGTGCGGTAACGATCTCCACTGACCGTAACGCGAGCTCCGGCCTCATTTTTGAAGAAATAATAATCATCGGACCGATGATGCCACCAGCGTGAAAACCGCACCAAACGGTGCATTTTTCTGGATGTAATGGAGTCTGTAGGGTCTGTTGTGGATTGGTCTCACTCCATATGCGGCAATTTTGCTTATTAACAAACCCGTTAAGCCAAAAATGCGCCTCATCGCTGAACACAATTTTGCGATAAAACAACTGGTCAGTTGCCAACTGCTCTAGAGCCCAATCGGCGAAAGAACGACGCATATAATGGTCTCGTGGCTTCAATTCCTGCACCAGCTGGATCTTATACGGGTGTAGGCCGAGATCTTTGCGCAAAATTTTCCACGTAGTGGACGGACAGAGCCCCAATTCCTGCGACCGACGACGATTTGATAAATTTGGATCTTCTTCCACACTTTCGTTTACAGCGGCGATATTCTCTTCAGTACGCACATTCCTTCGACGTGTTGGTGTTATTGCATCCTCTAGAGAGTATGTGGTACGAAATCTGTCGACAGTTCGACGAATGGCTTGTTCAGATGCACGATTATGTACGCCATAAAAATGACGAAGTCGTCTATAAGTTGCGCGAATCGACGACTGATTTTCAAAGTAAATTTGGATAATTTCGTAGCGTTGTTCAAGCGAGAGTCTATTCATGATGATTTGTCAGAGTATACTGGAACAAATAAAAAAAATGTTTCATCAAAATTTCATTTGTTGTGTTACTTTTTACAATTTAAAGTTCTATTTAGCTTAAAAAAACACCTTTTAGTTTCATAATAAAACCTGAAGCAGTTAGTGCAGTTAAGCATGGCATTGAAATGTTTCAAAGGACATGAACGATATTTGTTCTCTTTGCGATTAAAATATGAGATGAAAACATGAGTTATTTTCTTTAATACATATATCATTAAGAAAATATATTTTATGGAAATAATATGATGTTAAAAAAATAACACATATTTTTTAATAACGAAATAAAACTAAATCTAAGACTAAATTTCGCTAAAAACTCTAACGAACGCTTATTTGAGTTTTTATACACAAAATATCCTGTGATTCATTAAAATACCACAAAAAAATAACAGCTCACGGAATGTGTTTGCATATTAGAGATCAATTGTGCTACTTCCTATGGCGCTAAATTCAACATTACAATGAACGAAGAAAAAAGGAAACCAAAACAATTAGTTTATTAAATAAAAAAAAATAAAAAAAAGAAAATCATTGAAGCTAAAACGGCGCAGCAACATGAATAATCCAATATGAATTGCTGTTGCATTCAAGATGCAGACAGACAGACATACCTTTAAAAATACCAAAAAAAAAATTTGTACATTTTTGAAATTCATGGATTTATTGTTGTTGTTGTATTTTTTATTTTGAGTAGCTCACTGACATCATCAACGAAATTAATGATGATGATGACGTTTCCTTGTTGTACGATGAAAAGTTTTTTTTTATACATTCATGTGTTCCAATTTTGTTGTTGTTGTTGTCTTTAGAACAAAATTTTAAAAACCCAAAAATTTTTGTTTTTTTAATTTATGTAAGAGGAGGAGCATTTCAATATGCAGCGGTAGTAAAGTTGCTTTGTGTATTTAAATGTCGTACAAGCATTTGCAATTCTAGAAGCAAGCAGCAGCCTGTAAATTATTTGATATTGTAGTTGTCTTGTATTTCTTTTAAATTTATTTACATGTGTATAAAACAAAGTTTATTTTTTTGTTTTTGTTTTTTTTTGGTTAACGTTTTAACGGCATGTAATATTTAATGTACAGCAAGTATTCGTTGAAGCCAAAATCAGCAGCAGTTGCAGTCGAAATTTTAACTTTCGAATTTTGTGGTGACTTTGTTTTATTTACTTTATATAATTTTTATTAGGTTTCCTGAGTTTTAAATTTTGTGCGTTTGAGATATATATAGATATGTATATATATATTTTTTTATATGATTTGTATGTTTATACATATTTGTAAATTTTTGGCAATATTTTGTGAGTTCGTCTTTAAGTATGTTTTTTTTCGGGTAGCTTTTGCATTATACACAAGTTCCCATGCTTTGTTTTAACGTTTTGTATAGATATTAAGTGGCTGTGCAACCGGCCATAAACATAAGGCACTAACACTCTTACTTACGAGGGCAGTTCGAAAAAGTACTTAAAAAAGCAAGTTATAATTGTTATAATTATAAAATTTCATAATGTAGTTTTTGGGCAAACTTTCGAATATAAAATTTATTTTATATAAATTTTATAAATTTATTATACAAAAAATGTTTTTTATAAAAATTTTAATTGGGCCTCAAAATGCTTAATTTTTTTTTTAATTTTTATTGGTTGCTATTAAGGAGCCATAATAATAATTAATTATTTTTAGGTGTGACTACGTAAAATTTTTTAAAAAATTTTAAACGAAATAAGGGAACCTCGAATGCAGTAAAGGAAAAAGGGTTAAATTTCCATTAACCAAACTGAGTAAACATTTGTAGGAATATGAGAATAATAAGTACTCCATGCCTCAAGTACTGTAATACACACTCACACACACATATATATCCACTCTCATATTCATACAATTCTGTGTGTAATGTAGACAATATCGTGTTTTTTTTACCTTTTTCTTGTAAAATTTTGGCAATTTTTTTTTATTGTTTTTAAAACCTTTTACCCTTTTTACAATATTTATTGAAACATATAAAATTGCTGCATATTGCCAAAAAATAAACCACCAAAAAATAAGAACAACGAACATTTTGATTCTGTGTGTATGCATGGGTGTATGTGTGTGTGTGTGTGTGTGTGTGTGTGTGTGTGTGTGTGTGTGTGCGTGTGTTGTGTTAAAAAATTCGTGTAGCCACTAGACCCTGTTGTTGTTTTTTTTCGTTTTTATTTTTTGGTTTTACGCATTTCCGTTTGTTGCAAATAATGACACTTTACTCTTATATCTTATACACCGTTTCCCACCACCACTGGTTTTGCTTACAAAAAAAAGTTCTCGCGTCACTTGGCAATATGGCAAAAAAAAAATAAATAGATTTTAAAGTGTACGTTTTTTTTTTCGTTTTACAAAATAAAACATTATTTGTTATTTCATTTGTTCCTGTTCTCTACTCCATCAAAGCCAATTTTTATTCTATTATAATTGATTTCAGATAAAGCGCTTGTAATGATGCAATGTTGGGCGGTATACAGAAATACCTCCATTTTTTACATTTCTTTAAAGAAAATAAAAATTCAAACTTGTATATCATACAAAACAAAAAATTAAATTAAAAACAAAATTACATTTAACAGATTTCACCCACAAGAAACAATGAAAACATTTATGCATTAAAGTTTTCGTAACTCTTTCCAGTTATGTGTAGTTTAAAAACCAAGTAGTTACTTGAAAAATTCTCTTAAAAAGAATCCCAAAAGTTCTGCAAAAATTATCACCTTAAAATGTAAATTAAAAACTTGAGATTGTTGGGGTATAAATTCAAAGTGATCCTCTGGATTCTTTCCAGTTTTGGACTCAATATTATCTAAATCTTTCACCTTTGTTAGCCTAAGTTTACTTTAAACCATTTTAACACTTTATGACATAATTTTTCATATCAACTAAATTATTCTTTAACCACAGAAAATAGATTTGTAACAATTTTCGCTTTGCCATTACTCATCAGGAATTTCTTTTATCCATCGTTTGAATGATAAAATAATTTTAGAAAAAAAAATTCCATAAAAATTTTAATAAAAAAATTTTAAAAGAAATATTTATTCTAAAGAACTTATCATTTATATGAGTAGTTTTAATTAAATTAGTCCTAATCAGCACTATTTGCTTGAAAATTAAGAGGCCGTTAACACAACGTTTGATTTTTGTCAAAGGATATGCAACTACTATTATAAATAAAATCAGGTTATTAATCAACTATTTCTACTCTAGCATACATCGGCTGAAATAAAGGGTTCACAAAAATGTAAACAAACTCAAACTCTAATAGAAAATTTAGGGTTTTTTAATAAAAATTATTTTAGCGCATATTCTCTGTAATAGTGAATAAAAGTGTAAATGCTATCTTGAGCTAAATTACTTAAAAAAGCCTTTGTAAGGTAAATATAAAATATTGTTACATTTATTTCTTTTAATAAACATTTTATTATATTGAGTTGTTTTATTGCAAAATAATAATACAATACTTTAGAGTTTTAAATTAAGTTAGACGATTTATTTACGTTCATTACACATAACACAAACACGATGGTAACTTTGTTGCCTTTACTTACTAATGATTCAACTTGAATTAATAGAATTTTCTTAGCAAGTGGTGCTTATGTAGTTGTTTTAAGCGCTTCTTCCCCAAACAAGAATATTCTATTTTAACATCACCCCATACAGTGATAGACATTTGTTTGGCCGCACTTATTTTTTTATTTTTAAGTTGTTTTTTTTTTAAACTCTTTATGAGAACAGTTATTTCTTTTTTTATTTTTTTTATTTACATTATTAAGCGCAGTTTACAAAACAATAATCTTTTGTAAAATTGTTGCTGTTTTCAGTGAGACAATCGCTTGAACGCATTAAGAGAAAATGTTATTTAATTTGTGAATTTTGACTTGTAAACACGTGTTTTCATACTAATTTAATAAAAAATTTAATTCAAATATAAAAAATAAAAAACAAATTGCAGAATTTTTATAAACCGATTAGATATGGGGTCAGGAAAGCGGTTAAATGATGCTGAAAAAGATATAATCGGTAATTTAAAGAAAAACGGGTTATCAAATCGAAAATTTGCTGGAATAATAATGCGTTCTGAAAGAGTAATAAGAAATTATTTAAAACTTGGCAAAAAGTATGGCATTAAGGCTCCAACGAAGGAATCATCCCCAATTACGACCCGTCAAAAAGGACAGATTCGCCAAGAAGTAACTCGAAATCGCTTATACTGTCGGTAAATGAAAGACAAACTTGATCTTTCAGTTACTACGCGAACCATAGCCCGTGTTTTGATGCGACCCCATCGAAAAAATGGAAAAAAAGGAAGTCTAAGCCACGACTAACTAAAGTACACAAGGAGAGACGTCTTAGCTTTGCCCAAGCACACATGTCATTGACTGATGAATGGAAAGAAGTTATTTTTTCAGATGAAAAAAAATTTAACTTGGATGGTCCACATTGCTATAGTTGTTATTGACATGTTTTGGGCCAATCGAACGTAGTGCGATCAAAGCGAAATTTTGGTGGCGGAAGCGTTATGGTGTGGGGAGTATTCTCTTATAACTTCAAGCTTTATATTTTTTTTTTAAAGAGGAGTAGCACTCAGGCAGCCACAATGCCTATTTAGTCAAGTACCGTGCTACATTCTTTAGGAAAGGGACAGAGAATAGATGAGACAGGTGGTGAAAGTAGAAGGATAGTCAGAAATAACCTGCCGTATATAAGACAGCACAGCGACCAATGACTATGCCTTCATCGCTGAGCAGCCCCACCGACAGTCAATTTTTATTTTTGTAGTGAAAAAAAACCAAGTTCTTCGTTGGGAATCGAACCCACAACCCCCATATTTACAAGCTACCTACTAGTCTTCACGGGCACCTAAACCAGAATGAATTCAGAAATGTACCTGGAACTTCTGGAAGATGTCCTTATTACAAAACTTGACGGGCCGGTATTAAGTCCCGATTGTAACCCAATCGAAAACTTATGGGGAATCCTTGCAGTTATGGGGAAGGCAGTTTTCGAATGTTAATGAGCTGAAAGAAAAACTCAAAGTATGTTGGTTGGGTATTGAAACTCTTCGAAGCGTTGTAAACTCAATGCCGAATACAATATTTTCGATCAGTCGAAGTGAAGATGGTCCTACTAAATATTAGTACATAATAACTTTTAATATTTTGTAAATAATTTTAATTCTTTTTTTTAATTTAAAGGAAACTGCGTTCAAACGAATGTCTCTTAATTTTTTAGTTTTATCTCGATTACGTATTACGAATATGAAATATGTTTAATTTTTGTTTACTAATTTTAAGCTAATAGATCACTTAATCAGATCACTTAATTTTTTGCTAAAAAAAAATAGTTAAAGTCCTTTTCGTTTTTTTTTTAAAAATAGAAAAAAACAGGGTGCGGTCAAACGAATGTCTATCACTGTATTGTTGTTGTTATTATCATTCAGTTTAGGCTGTGTATTTTTTTTTCACTCTATGTTCCACTCTGTCGTTTTTGTTTGCTGTTGTTTATCTTATTTGATGGAATTTCTTATAAGCATGTTGTAGGTGTCTTGTGTGTAAAAGATTTTTTGGAAAAATTACATAGTTTGTAGGACGCACAGTGGCGCGTTTCATTTTTTTGTTTACTAATAACTGTTTTCTTTTAAAACTTAATAAATTATCTTTCTAATAATATATATTATATTGGGACCTTCAAAACTGCCACAAAATGCTGGAATAATAACGAAATTAGACATTTTTTTCGCTTGGGTTGCCTTAGCAAATGTCCGATAATTAGACAAATGTTTTTAAAATGCAACTCGCTCTTACCTTCTTCAGCTCCTGTGGAGCGTTGTTTTCCTTTACTGAAATGCTAGCCGCTCCTAGAAGAAACAAACTTAGGGATAGCAGTTTTGAAATGCTTGTTTTGCTTAAAGCAAAAAATTTTTAAAACTCAAACAAATTTATCTGCATGTATTTCTTTTTTTTTTGTTTTTTTGAATAATAACAATTTTGTTAAACTGAAAATGAAATTACATTTTTTAATTTCTAATAAAATTATTATTTTATTCATAATTAATATAAGTTATAATTTATTCTAAATGAAGTTTTCAGCTTTAAATTAAATTAAATTAAATTAAAAAATGCTAATTATAAAATCAAACTTAAAATTGAGAGCAAAATATCTACTTTCCACTCAAGTTGGTGAAGAACAAAATGTTGCACTATATCGAAGATTAATATCATTCATATCGAATCAAATAAGTTTTAAACCCACTATTTTTTATGTTGATTGAAACTGCAAATTTTCATATCATCACTAAACGTCAGTAAAGGCTGCAAAATTAGTGGACTACCCCTAACTATGGTGGGTAAGGATTAAACCATTTCTTTCTTCCTGTCTTCACTCGCTCTCTCTTTGCATGACAATCATTATACAACGTATTGAAAGACGACAGGTGTGCATTCTTTAGCTGATCTAGTCATCTTGAATTTGTTATCCTTTTAGGATTTCTATAATTCTTGCAATAGCTCTTAAATATAAACAAAAATCAAAATTTACAAAAATATATGCCTTGTTATTGCTATACTTTCCAAAAAAAAAACACTCGACTTACAGCTACGGCGTTCTGGTTTAAATAACATTTCTTGTATTTTCGGTACACCCTTTAAACATTTTATGTTATACTAAATCAAGAAGCATATAAAAGTAAGTTTGTTGTTGTTGCTGTTGTTTTTACAAGGATTATAAAGTATTTATAATATTTTGACGAGTGGCGCATACAAGAGTTTAATATTTTATACAATTTTATATTATGAAAAGAATAACGAATAAAAAAATAAAGTAAAAATATGTAAATGTAAAATATATGCCTCCTTTTATTTTAGTTTTTCGGTTTTTTCGATTTTTTTTTTGTTGTTTTTTTTTCGTTTGAATTTTCCTTTGACAGTAGAACGTTTGTACTGCATGTTTCATTTGATTCTCTACAGTGCTGTTGCGTTCAAGTTTTTCTTTGTGCCTTGACGCGCTCTCTTGAGTTCTTAAACTACTTAAATATTAACTGTAACTATAATAACAAACTCTTTACGTCAACGTTAAATTCAATAGCAACAGCAGCAATGATGGCAGTAGTAGTTGCATCAGCTAAATAAAATAAACAAATTATCTTGTAGAATATTTACAGTGATGTGCAAAATATCCATGTTTTCCTTAAAATTATGCACAATAAAAACGAATTTAAATTTATCCAAAAATTAATGAATCATCGTTTATATATTTTTGATTCTTTAATTTTTTTTAGCGAAAACTAGTTTTGCTATGTTTTCGTTAAAATTTTATTTCTTTATGAACTTGTAGTTTTTCGTGAAATTTTAACTAACTTTTAGCCTTCATCGCGGGTAACAATAATTTTTTTTATCACTTGTCCAGTTCAACATTTATGGAATAATTTTATAAAATACTGTTTTCTAACTTCTTAAATACATGGTGTCCGCCGCCATTTTGCTAAATATTAGTTTTGACAGTTCATACTTGGCAGTCGTGAAGTAGATACGTGGCAAATTTATCATGGAAAAATAGTCGCTAAATCAAAGTGTTTTAATCGTTAAAACATTTTATCAAAATCAACCATTCATTACTGGGACGATGAGAGAGTTGCGTGAAATTTTTGGGAGCAACAACGCACTGTTTATCGTTTAGTAAATGATTTCGAAGAAGATAGGACCAAGCATGGATCATAACGTACTGCAAGCTCGGCTGAAAACATTACTGTTAGATTGTTTTGAAAGTGTTCAAAACAATCTAACAACATCAATTCGAAGCCGTGTTAAGGAGTTTGGTCTTCAAAGAACAGCGTTGGCCACAATTTTGCATTTGTTTCCATATAAGATTCAGTTGACACAAGAGCTTCTTCCACAAGGCCATATAAGCCGTCATACATATGCCAATAGGTTCTCCCCGCGGGCACATGATATTCTTTTTGGAGCCTACTATTCCATCTAGACTGATGTCTTGCGCGGTAAAAGGGAGCCCAGGCCCCTTAAAGGCTAGTAGGAGCCACCTGGACAATCCACTATATTTCCACGGGAATCAGTGAGCCCTAGAGTTCCGCCAGTTGTCTCTTTAGACAGTTAGCTAGCTGTTCTCTGGCTGATTATTGAGGTTGGCCCCTATATGGGAGTATCGTGGTGGTTGTGGTTTCGAGGCCCTCGTGAGAGTTTGTGGATCGGATCATTCACAATGAACACAATGAATGGTTCAGGTTCAGTGAGTATGAATACCGTCGTATTCTTAATTATATTAAGCTTCATGCGTTCTGGACCAGGAGTTGAAAAGTCTCCAACTCTTAAGCAAGGAGTAAAGGCTGCGATCTACTTCGAGCTTTTGAAATTGCACCTATGAGTGACTGGAGAATGCACGGATTCGAAGTCATTCTAGGGCGAGAATGGCGCTACATACCATTCACAGTGGTAATGGCCACCATCTGATTATGGCTTACTGCAGGTGCAGATGTAAACCTTATCACGCAATATGCCAATGGTGGGCATTTAGCTGTTCTCTGACTGATTATTGAGGTTGGCCCTTTTGGGAGTATCGTGCTGGTTGTGGTTTTGCGCCCCATAACAGGTTTGTTTTTAATGATGGCCAGGATCATCTGGCCTTTAATAACACCCACTGGTGAATGATCCTAGATCCAGTGAGAATGCTAGTCATGTGCGCTGGCCAGGAGTTGGATAGTCTCCAGCTCTTCAGCAAGGAGTGGTGGTTTGCAGCCCTGCTCTGGAATCATTTAAATTGCTACTAGGAAGGACCTGTTGATAGAATTAGACTTTGGCCTCCCAGGGCGTGATTGGCGCTGCTTTTCACTCACAATGGTCTGACCACCATCTGATTAAGGTTCACTGCCAGGCGCAGATGTAAATCATATCACGAAATATGCCAATAGGATGTTACAGCTCTCCCATGACAGCTCCAATTTTCATGAAAAAATCGTAATGCGTGACAGGACACATTTTAATTTAAATGAATATGTGAATGAACAGAATACTCGGTTCTGAGGAATGGGAAATCCTCACCTGTCACCTTTGCATCCATTAAAAGTGACAGTCTGGCGTGCAATTCGATCAGGAGGAATCATGGAATCTTACTTCTTTGAAAATGATAATTGTGAATGGGGAGCAATATCGTGACATGATTAAAAAGCTTTTAACAATTTTTTTAAATTTATAATAAAGAAAGTGCTCGATATAAATGAGGTTTTATTTTCAACTGGCTATATAGCATTTCCTTCTTGCTTTCGAACCATTATGGCTGAATATAACAATAAGTCTGAACGGCCATAGTGCCTAACATATGACATAACATCTTGAGTATAGTCTTACATATGGCGCGGGTTTCCTATATACGTGGCTGGCAAAAGTGTCATATTCTTGGTCAAGAAGTATTGAGAATCATTTTCAATCTCAGAATTTAGTATTGTAAGGGATTTGGTCATGTTCTCCTTAGCACCACAAATGGTAATAAAGTGAGAAAATTGCTCGTGTACTAAGTATTAAAGTGTCACTATAACCAAACATCCAAAAAAAAAAAAAACAAAAAGAGAGCGCGTAACTTGAAATCACAGAAAATCACCGATAGAAATAGAAGATAGATGAATGCTTAAACACATTTTTCAGGTTTCTAAAGAAGCTTTCAAGTGCCTCGGTTGTCTAAAACGGTGTAGAAGATACTTCTCACCTATGTCACCCATATCCGTCCAAAAATGAAATACAACCCTCATGTATGGGCCGGCGCTCAAAGTCTATTTTGGGGTTACTCGACCACGTAAAGGAGAGGGCCAAGAGGCTCATTGCAGACATTAGGGTATCCAACTCTATTGATTCTCTAGAGCATCGACGCGATGTGGGGTGCATTTCACTGTTCTATCATTACTACAGTGGTAAGTTCTCTAATGAAATTAGGGATCTTGTTGCTGACACTCGCACGCTTAACTCGATTTTTGATGAGAGCACATCTATTTGTGGTTGATTAGCCAGTGAATCGCACTACGCATTACAGGGAAAATTAGTTTTTCAGCAAAACAGTCCGTGTGTGGAATAAAATTCCTCCGGAGGTCTTTCCTGTCACTTTCAATCTGAGAAAGTTCAAATCGAATGTCCACAGACACTACTCCCTCCTTCCTCCGTCCCGTAACCTTATTACCTAGTTCTGGCACAATGCATTGCATAGGTACGGTTCATCCCCTGAGTGCTGGTCCTAAAAGAAAATATTATTTTTTTTTTGAATATTATAAGTTTTTGTATGATAAAGTACAAACAATACACAGCGCAATAAAATTAAATATTATTTTTTTATAAAACCAAAAACGCAAGCTGCATTTATAAATGGGTGGAATTTGAGCTGAAAAAATATTTTAAATTGAAGTAAAGCGCCATCTATTAACCAAAAATTAGGTCGAGGAAGAGACTAAATTGTCAGCTAGTTTCACGTCTAAAAACAAATTAAAATATGACAACAAAATGGTTTGAAACTTGTTGTTTTCGGTATTTTTCATTATTTATTATTCCTATTCCTCATCGTTTAAACTTTCTCTGATCTTCTGCTAATAATTTAGAACAAAAATTAGCCAAAAAATTAGTGTTTTTTTTGTTGCATTAAAAACCGAAAATTTCACTTAAATTTACCACAAACTCAAATATTCACCTTAATTTCAGTTAAAATTTAATATTTTATTAAAACTTGGCTAGTTAAGGTTAAGTCGGAGCCGCTGAAGGTCTATTAAACTCTTTAACATTGTGGTACTACAGAAACTAAGAAAGCAATTTCCATCCCTTAGTCCCTGCCATCAGACCAGCACAGTTATTTGAAAAAGCAAGGATTATCAAATCAGTAGGCATGTTTTTAAAATGGACGTCACTGATGGAATCCAGCTTCCATTAAAAAAAACGGGGTACTCTTTCATTAATTTTATCTTCTCCACATATTTTACAGTACTTTTAAAATCTTAAAATGATACTTGTCGAAATCACAATGATGATAGAAATATGTGGCGCAGGCAACAGGAATCTATTAACAGCTTTCGCAATTTTCCTGTCAGGCCAGATGAGACCTAAGCTTTTTAAGTTTGGCACTGTCAAGGCTATACGCAAGAACAAAAATTATTTAAGTTATTTCATTCTGAAAAATGTAAATGAAAAGCCGAAGCTATTGGATTTAGTACCGGAATTGAAAAAAATCCTAAATGTAAAGAAAAAACTTTTTTAAGGGATCTTATATTTTTGAAGTAAAGTGCCTTACAGGGGGTTTACAGTTGTTATTGCAATTATTTATTCAAAATTGAACAAATTTATGATTCATATTTTGGTGAACGTCAAAATAAATTAATCTTCTTAAGATTTAAAAACCAGAAAATAACAAAATGAGTGCACGATGATACTATACATTTTGGAGTGGTACCAAACAAAGTGCTACCCATATTTCCAACTCTGCTATGCAGAAATAAATTATCAAATTCACTCTCTATTCCTTTACTATTGATTGTATTTCAGTTGGAGAGTTTATCAAGTGAAAGTTTTTATAAAAATCTCTGCTTTTTGCTCTCACTGTCTATAAAGAAAATGTTTATTTGCTGCAAACAGTCCACAGCGGAAAGGGCTTTCATTTCGCAACTTGTTTTCTGTGCTTCTGTTTTTTTTTCAAAAGTTTTATATTGCAATATATTTTGTTTCTTTTGAAATAAGGCGTATAACAGTTAAAAAGTGTGTGATGCAAATACAAAAACAAAAAAAACAAAACAAAAATATAAAATAAAAAATAAAACACATGCACTGGTAAAGGAAACTAAAACGCATCGCATAAAAGTATAATAAAATGCAAGTGCTCTTGACGCGTTTACAAAAAGAATAAAATATAAAATACACACACATTTTTAAATTCTCACACACATACATTAGCAACAAAATTCACGTTTGTATCCTTACAAATAGAAGAAAGAAATGAAAGCGTAAAAAGCTACGCAAGCATAAAAATCAACAGAATTGCAAATATACTTTACAACACACACACACACTTATACTTAACTTATGTTACCTTTTAACTACATTAACATTGAAAGCAGAAACAAAAAATTCTTGTCAAAAACACAGCAAAAAAAATGTATGCATCTGTATCTACTTCCTTACAACAACAATAAAAGTATTTTTATTTGTATGTGTTAGAGAAGTGTGGGCTTAAGCACTTGTTATGCTCACGCATCTCTAAAGGAATTTATAGAAATTCAAATTGTGAAGAGGAACCTTTTTACAGAAAAATTTATAATCAACACACTCATACACACACAAAATAACGCGGCGTGTATATGTTTACTTTCCATAACATTAAGAAGGACATGGGGATCCATCTTAAAGTGCAACTGAAATATATATAGAAACTCTTGTAATTAGTGGATGTACATACGTATATGTGAGCGACTGTAAAGCACACTGGTTAAAACGAATATTTTTTTTCAAAGAACTGAAAACAAAACTGTTAATGAAATTCAGAAGCGTAAATTAAACTCATCCAATACAGATGCGATACAGCTTCTCGTCAACACCTAGCCTTATGGCTCTAATCTGACGGTGGTCGTACTACTACTGGGTGAAAACAACTGAAAACACACCTTAGGTAGAAATTTCAAGAGCTTAGCAAACAGTGCCGTACATCCATTCCTTGCTCGAGAGCTGGAAACTATCTAAATTTCTTGTCGCCCCTGGTTAGCGATAGTGGGTTACAAATCTGCTGCATGGGTAAGAAAAAGTCAAACTCATCCAATTTGTTTTACTCCCCAAAGGGCCTCACTAATAACCATCCAAGAGCATTGGATCTTAAGAGTCCAATGCTTTTCTAGGCTACTGCTAGCCTAGGCAACTGGTGTCGCCTTTTAGACCCAAAAGTACACGTCATGGGGTATGTATTCCTCAATACTAGTTATTGGTGAGGCCGTACTACTAGTGTTGATAGCCACTGGTCTGATCTTAAGAGTCCAATGCTTTTCCGCTTTCAGGCTCCTGCTTGCCTAGACGACTAGTGCCGCCTTTTACCCCTGTCATGGGGAAGAAATCCATCCTGACTGTGTGCCCCCGGGAAATTCACCCAATACAGATGAAATAGTTTTGTGGAAGAAATAACGTATTTTAATATTTTTATTTCCTACAAATTAAAAAGACCATTTTTGGTAATGCTATCTACTGAAACTAGTAACTAGTTCCTGTAAATAAAGTGAATAATTTATAGTTCTATTAGTCTCTTCTTTTATTCTTTATAAAATAAAATAATAAAAATTTTATGAATACAATAGTTTTGCGTGAGAAAAATCTCACTTTTGTTACAGAAACGAGCCGCTATTTCAAGTTTCCTCAGTCAATTTTTCTTGTGAGTAACACTGACTTTTTTAATATTTATTTTTTTTAAATTATATAATATATTTTTTTAACATTATTTAGTACGAGAATATTGAGTTAAAGTGGTTTGATATGCAGAACACCCAGACCAGAGAATTAAAAGTGAACTAATAATGAAATTAGCGACATAATTCTGCAACAATTTGGTAAATTAATTAAAATATTATTGTAAATACATACACAGCTTAGCCACATGAAATGTCAGCGATGACAAAAGTCAAATAATGAAGCGTGGCAAAGATACCCATCTTACTAATACTGCAATTTAATTATCAGTGTTAGTAAACTGGTTACTTAAAAATTTTTAAGTCTTAAGTAAATGTTTAACTGATAACTGAAGTGTCTATACATTCCCAGTAAACTTTTATTTCTTATTGAAAATTTCAGTAAATTTAATTAAAATTTAATTAACATTACCATTAAAAAATACACACATTATTTTCAAGTTAAATAAAAGAGGTCATTTCAAGGTAATTACTTTCTTGCGGTCGACATTTGCAAGTTATTGCTAAATTTTTAATGGTTATTAAAAAAGTCGCAGTAGTCACTAAAATTTTACTGGCAAGCAAATTTTAAGTAGCAGCAATAAATGAAAATTTAGCATAAATTTGCATTACAATTTTACTGATTAGTGAAATTAAATTGCGATATCAGTAAAAATTAGCTGGTTACTAGAATTTATTTTAACTGTTATAAGTAAAAATTTACTGTTACTGATTGCCATCACCAGAGTGATAAATTTTGTATTTCCGTTTTTTAATTTATGCTGAAGATTTCTAGTATTTTTTATTCTCTGGCGGGATTTCCACTCACAATCTCTATTTTTTTTAGCAAAGTTTGTGTCACAACACTTTTTCGAGAAAACTAGGGTCCTTGGCGAGTTAAGATCGTGATCTTCTTTTAATTAATTTAACTACGACTGCTACAAACTCTTATTACAAAATGCTTGAACCATATTTTTCTTGAGATATAAAACTATTTCATCATTTGATGTCTTACATTATAGGCCAATGCACCTTCCGCAGGCTCCAGAAATTTTTTTCTTTTCCAATCGCGATACTACGAATTTTGAATGTTGTTTTTTCATAAAGGGACCGCCATCGAACGTTTTTTATTTTTTTTTTCAATTAGTGTTTATTTCGTTTGATTTGACATATAATTAGTTTTATCCTTCCGCTGAACGAATATGGTTGTGTATAGGCTTGAACAACGCTGATAAATATTGCGATATTACCTTGAAAATCATGGTAATGTTGCAGAATGTGTGCGAAAATTGTGTACGGATTTTGGAAGAGAGATAGAAGCACCGTCAGCTCCTCATGTTCGTTATCTTGTGAAAAAAGTGAAAAAAAAAACTGGCATCCTCATCGATAAACCAAAGCGTGAAAAGCCAAAAACAGTGCGTACACTCGAGAATATTGCTGCTGTGGCAGAGAGTGTGCGTGAAGCGTCATGAACATCAATTCACCGTCGTTCTCAACAATTGAACATTTCAGAGACATCATTGAGACGAATTTTACAGAAAGACATTAGTAAGACGTCATACAAAGTCCAATTGATTCAGGAGTTGAAGCCAAATGACCATTCAATGCGTTTTCGCTTCGCTAAGTGGGCCTGCGATCGACTTACAAAAAAAAATCATCTTTTCGGATGAAGGTCATTTTGATCTTGGCGGGTATGTAAGCAAGCAAAATTGTCGCATTTGGGGCACAGCAAATCCGCACGCATTGCACCCAAAACGAGTCACTGTTTGGTGTGGATTTTGGTCCAGAAACATAATTGGGCCATTTGTCTTCGAAAATGAGCAAGGAGTGGCCACTACAGTTAATGGCGATCGTTATCGGGCTATGTGGAATGTATTTTTGTTCACAAAAATTGTAGAGGAGGATATTGGCAACATTTGGTTTCAACAGGACGGCGCTACGTGCCACACAGCCGAAGCTACACTCGATGTTTTGCGCCCCATTTTTGAAGATGGCATTATCAGCCGCAGAGCTAATGTCGTTTGGCCACCTCGGAGCTGCGATTTGACACCTTTGGACTATTATTTGTGGGATGACGTCAAAGATAAGTGTTACGCCGACAAGCCAGAGAAAAACGACGCTTTAAAGGACAATATTCGTGCAGCCATTGGTGAAATACAGCTGCACTCAATCGATAATGTGCTTAATGCATGGCCAGCCAAGGCAGCCATTTGAATGAAATTATTTTCCATTATTAACCGGAAGGATTGTAATTTCAAATAAAAAAAAAAGAAATTTTAGAAAATATTTAGTAGTTTTATTTATTTTAAAGTTCATGTTGTTCAACAAAATATCACGGCTACTCAACAATAAGTTTTTTTCTTCTTAAAAGTTTCGCAATGGGTTTTGAACTCATGATCCTGTATTTAATAGCAAGCAAGCAGAAACCTCTACCGCTGCAGTCACGACAGTTACTGATAGCTAATTTTGTTAGTGGCGACAAACACACCGCAATCAGCTCTGCTTTTCTTATCAAAGACACCATACAAAATTTTTAAAGGACAATTTTTGTTTTAATTAATTTCACAGAGCCACTGTGCTGTGCATTAATAAACGAAAACACTTTCACAAAAGAAATACAAGCATTCACGCCATTTAAATACTAGTAATTTTAAGTTGTTTAGTATATTCAGCATTATATTTTTTCTTTTTGATCCTTTAAGTTTAGTCAAGTGGTTTTTATATGTAAAAGAACTCATTCTATTCGTCTAGTCTTACGTACATATTTACGACTTACTGCAGCATAAAAGTGAAACTAGACAAAAGCACTTTTAATTTCAATTTTAGAAAATTCGCCAAAACAAAAAGGATTTTTTAATGGTGGCAGACTGATGTAACGGTTGTCCATTGCAGCATCAGCAGTTTCGCACGTGTTGTCGCTATCAGAGATTTTTGAAAAATATTCTATCTTAACTTTATTATATTTATGGGAAAATTTACCAAAGTTGGATGTGTTCCTGGGCATTTTGCTATTTTAAAAGAAATTAAAACAAAATAATAATACAAGTTAATATAGTCGATTTTTTTGCTTGAAAAATGCATTTATGACAATATGAGTTGCTACATTAGTCACAATATTATCCATCGTCAGCCACTACCTTTTTCCCACCTTGTTGATAGGATATGGAGTCTGCGTCAAAGGAAGTGCTCCGTTTTTGAGGTAAAGAATGAATCAAGCTAATTTCTGAAGTGAAGCGTATTCGTATTCGTCTCTTCAAACAAATCAATGGTACATTTTGCCTGTGATCGTCTGACCCGATATAAATAAATGATAGTACAAAACACCCTTCTGAGCCAACCAAATACAGGGGATTGGCGTAATGGACATGAGGCTTCAGCGTTGATTTGGCTGGTTAGCCGGGCTTTAGGTAAATTTTTTTGCATTTGGGGTTGTCATCAGTAAGAATACGATGCAAAAATGATTTTTTTTAAAGAGAAGTAGCACTCTGGCAACAATGTCTATTTAGTCAAGTACCGTGCCAAATAGGAAAGGGATAAAAAAGAGATGAAACAGGTGGTGAAAGTAGAAAAATAGTCGGAAATTAACTGCCGCAAAAAAGACAGCACAGAGCAGTGACTGTGCCTTCATCGCTGAGCGGCCCCATCGACAGTCAATTTTTGTTTTTGTAGTGAAAAAAACCAAGGTCTTCGTTGGGAATTGAACCCACAACCCCCATACTGATAAGCCAGTACACTACCTACTAGCCTACAGGGGCACCTACTTTTTTTGTAGCGTTCAAGCACCATTTCTGACATGCAAATTCGCCTTTCAACGCCTCTCGGCTTTAATTTATAAGGGAACAAATTTCCCTGCTTCTGAATTAATTCCAATAATTTTAAACGAAGAGAAATGACTTATTGTGTGACCTCCAATAATAATACAAGTTCTTCTTGTGTTTAGCAACTACCATTGTCGAATAATGCTTCCAATATCTCAACTTCTAACTGTTTTGGCTGAGTAACCAGGACTTCTCCTTATCTGCTCCTTATCACTGTGGAATAGCGTAAACTATCAGTTCGCAAGTTTTTTTGAGTTGATGTACGTTAAGCGTAAACTTCTACCAGCAATCGATAACTTTAACCAGCTGTTTTCTTCAGGCGAAAGAAGTTTATCACACTTCCCCGCAAAACATCTTTTGTTGGCACAAATTCGATTTTGGCAATTCAAAAAATTGTGTGTTTACGGTTTGGCGTCTATCGACTAATGAATTATAGTGACAGAAGTTAAGCTTCGAAATTACCATATTTGTTATTATTAACGCAAAGCATATATCATAGTTATGGTTGTCCAAAACGACATTATTAACTTGTATACCCAGCCAATATTTTGAATTATTTTAAATTGTTTAATTTTTTCAAAATTCAATTATAAAAAAAGATCGCCTAGGTTACATTAAGTTAGATAACCAGCCCATTTGTATTAATAGTAAAAGCGATTTTTGAGGTGGTAAGTAATTTTCTAGTCAAAGATTCAAATAAGGATTCTAGTTAAGATTGGCTGGCGAAACTTGTTTAAAAATAGTACAACTGCTATCGAAACATTTGTAATATTATAAATGTTAGTTCGGCTTAAGTTCGGGCATATTTATTAGATTTTCACATTTAATTATGTTAATTTTGAAGCAAACCACGAAAAATTTAGACACCATTAGAGTGTAAAGCAATATTTTCTTCATCGCTACAGCCGTTATCAACCGCGTTTGCATCTCTCTATTCAACTACTTAAACAGCCAATTTCAGAAATAATAATACTAGGAACTACTCATAATGAATCAGTATTAAGATGGATACACCAAGCCCGCAACTAGCCAAAAGCTTCTTTAGTTAGTTCTCTTTATTAATTATCACTTTAATTAGTGATGCTGTGCTTTTTGCTAATGATTTCAAATATTTATAAAAATTAAATTTCCTTTAAGCCTTTAAAAGTATTGATTAAAAGAATCCATATTTTTTGTTGTTGTTTTTCTTTCACATAATATAAGAATATATCAACCTCATTGATTCTAATTAATTAAAATCTATGATTCTATGCGTGCTCAAGTGTTGGTTGCACTTAAAGTTTTATTCATGCTAAAGTAGAAACAAAGCAACAACAAAAAAACAAAAAAAAGGAAAATAACGTATAGTGTGACAAACAAGTAAAATAAAAACCTTTAGAGATATTGAAAATATAATTAAGAATCTTAATCATAATATTTTTTTAGCAAAAGCTATAATTTTAATAAGGATATGCAAGCATAAGAGCTTTGTAAAGTGTTAAAAATTAAATATTTATTTGTGCAGGAAATAATAAATTTTTAATATCACTTAGCGAGTTGAAGAGAAGCACAGTTCTCCGTAATAAGTTAAACTTACAGATAATGGAATTGTTTAAAGTGGCAATAATTACATTCTTGTAAAGAATAGGTAAAGCTTTGTCATCCTAAAGATGTTTTCCCTTTCTTGTTCCTTAGCCTTTTTTTGGAGGGTTTCCTATAAACTTAAAGAATTTTTTAACATTGTATTAAATTGCCTTCATATAAATGAAGAGAACCTATAACTTTGAAATAGTGATGCCAATCACAATTGATTTTTAAATTTCCTGGAATTTTTGTCTGATTCTCGAAACTCGGGGAATTTCATTTTATTTAATTTAACAAAAATGTTTCAAGTGGCTAAATATTGTTACGTTTATACCTTTTATAAACGTTTTGTTGTGATTTCTTTTTTTAAAATAACAAACACCAGTTTTTAGAGCTTTTAAATTAATAACAATTTTATTTACTTTAACTACACAAAGTTGACACTACAGAAAAGTTTACTTAAGTCTTTAAGTCTTTGCTTCACGTTGTTTATTTTTATACAGACTGACTATCCACTCAAACGCTGCCCTTTTATACTTGTCCATTAAATGTCTAGAAAATTAAAGAATCTTCTATTCCCTTTGTATCACATTTTGTTGTTGTATGTTGTTTATTCATTGCATAGGCGCCAGTATGTCTGTGTGTATTTTTGGTTTTGTTTTTATACTGATAAAGTTTCTTCTTGGAATTTATTTTAAAATAGTTGTTGTTGTCTTTTTTAGAAAAGGTTTCTTAGAAAACTAAGCAGATGGTAAACAGCATACATGTTTGTTGTTGTCTTGCGCGTATAAAATTTCTACACAGTTAGTTAACAGCATATGAAATTGTTGTTGTTTGGGTGCATAAAATTTCTATGCAGTTTGTAACTAGAAATGTTGTTGTTGTACCATAAGTTTTCTTAGCAAGCCATGCAGTTCGTAAACAATATATCCAGTAGTTCGCTTTATCGCTTAATTATTTTATTTTAAAACTTAAGCAAGACACATCCGTAACAATATAAGAGAAATAAACGATTTTCATACAATTAAAAACAGTTTTCAGGTTGTATAGGAAATATTACCCAAATTTATTTCGGAATACTGAAGCAAACAAATACCAAGAAATCCCAGAATTTTGGGATTTAAGATTTTCCGTTTGGCCTACTTATTGTTTATTATTGGTTGTTAGTATTATTTTAGTGCTCGAAAGTTTTTTAAAACCACTTTGAAAACAGTTTCATTTTAACTGATCGGGAAATTGTACTGGGGTGACACCCAAAATCACAAATTTCAAAGGTATGGTTATTAAAAAAATTTTGTGATAATTTCTTTATTGTTTAACTTCTCGAAACTAGTTCCTAGGTATGCCGCCTCCAAGATAAAGAATCCAATAATATTAAAATTATTTTTTTTTCTTTTCTCAAGTACATTCTTTAGGAAAGGGATAGAGAAGAGATGAAACGGTGGTGAAAGTAAAAGGATAGTCGGAGATTAACTGCCTTATGGGACAGCACAGCGACCAATAACTATGTCTTCATCGCTGAGCAGCGCCACTGACAGTCAATTTTTATTTTTGTAGTAAAAAAAACCAAGGTCTTCGTTGGGAATCGAACCCACAACCCCCAGACTGACAAGCTACCTACTAGCCTAAAGGGGCACAATTTCTGTTTTCTTTAACAGTCGCATTTTATTAAATCACATAGACACATCACAATACTCTGATTCGAAGTAATCGATGTCAAGCACATACTTTCATAAAGCGCATTCGTCCTGTAACTGAGCCACGACTGTCTCACAATGTTAATTTTCCCTAAAATCAGCTTTGTCAAGGCTTCAACAGCAATATTATTATTTTTTTAAAGTTACTTTAACATCTTACGGTATGTTAGTATACGGCAACCTTCGTTAAACAGCTTCCGTGGCTACACAATTTTTTCTTTTTGTTTTCAAGAATTTAAATAATATTTTTGCTTTCTTAAGTCTCTATTTAAGACTTGTTCTTAAGAACAAACAGACATCCCTACAATGCAGGTAATAGGAATATTCACCATATATTGTATCACAGACACCACTCTTGTTAGTAATGAAAATAAGAACTTAAATATCTTTGTTTTTCTTAAAGTTTTCAACAGTTAAAGTCAGCGTTTTTATTTTCACTATGCAAAGGGTTGCGAAATATCTATTGTTTTCGGGCCAAAATTTTTGGGATATTTAAAAGTTTAGCCATAATATTCCTTTACCTCATGTCATGGATATAATTTTTGTTCCGTTCGGATCAGTAATCAGGAGATGATCCCTACTCATGTAGTGCACTGTACCAGAACTAGGAAAATAGGTTATGGGGAGAAGGAAAGAAGGAGTAGTATTTGTGGACATTCGATTTAAATTTTCTATTTTAAAAGTGACAGGATAGACAGGACAGGAAAGAGTTTATTCTGCATACGATCTGTTCTGCTAAAAAACGAATTCTCATTCGACCATAAATGGATGTGCTGTCAACGAAAATCGAGTCAAGTGCAAAAACGTACGAGTTTCGGGAACAAGTTCCCTAATTTCTTTAGAGCACTTACCATTGTAGTAACGATAATCAACAGTGAAATACAATCTACATTGCGTCGATGCTCTAGAGAATCAATATAGTTGGATACCCTGCCATTTGCAATGAGCCTTTTGGCTCTCTCCTGTACGCCGTCGAGCAAAATAGGCTTTTGGTAGCCGACCTATACATGAGAGTTGTTATTCATCTTTGGATGGATATAGGTGGTATAAATAGTACGGAGATCGGATGGAGTGAAGTAAATCTTACACCGTTTTAGAAAACCGGGCACTTGAAAGCTTCTTTCGAAACTTGAAAAATGTGTTTAGGCCATCGAACATTACACTGAATTTTCATGTCGAGAACATAAAAAGTTTCCGATTCCGTAATACCTATATCACAGGTGTAGCACCATTTCCAAACACAGATCTATGCGTCTTATGGGCACTAAAATCTACTCTATTCGCACGACCCCATTTGGAGATCGCCGCCAGTTTCTGATTAAGCGTATCATTAATGTTCCGTCTTTTGAACTTCACTTCCAACTGGTTACGAAATGAATACGAATGACAAATGGTGCGGACATCTGCGAAAGAGTACGTAGGGTTCAAATCTTGACGAAGAAGGTCGTTTAGAAAAATAAAAAATAGGGTAGGAGAAAGAACGAAGCCTTGCGGTACCCCTGAATTAATCTTAAACTCGTCTGATGAAATCCCATCTATAACAACTCGCATAGTGCGATTCCTGATAAAACTCAATATAAATCTAGATAAACAATCGCCGACACCAAAAGCACCAAGTTTTGACAGTTTTGTCAACATTATTCTATTGAGCTGTGGATTGTCGTAAGGATTAGCTGGTAGTCTTATTTTATGATTTAAATTTTTCCCTGTAGTCTTTCTCAGACAAGAATTATCGCAATTGGATGACGCAATAAGTTGTTACCTAAAGGCTCTTCCTTTGGAAGCCTTAAAAATTTGGTCGCTGAGTAGCAACAGAAGAGAATTTGCTTCCTGCTTGTAAACTAATATTATACGACGTTTATGTAGCATAGTTTGTGGCCATGGCAAATACATGAAATCTTTATTAACTGTTGGGAGCAACAAAGCCAATGTGTGGAATTTATTATTCACTCTAGTGTTAGTGATGCTAACGCATCGAGTGTAACTATCACCGTCTTATAAAAAATAAGGATCTTCTATGGGTGTAATATCTATGCGATTTTTGTGGTTAAATAAAATATAAGCTTTGTTTAATACATTACAGTTAAGACTCCTAAGGTCGTCTTCGCAGTAGAAGCCTATTTAGAGGACTGTAAAGTAAAAATATTAGGGAGTGGGTTTAATGAAATTGTTAAAATTTTTAGTTATATATTTTATTAAGGACTTAGTGACATTTTCGGCCGGTTTCTTTTAATTTCATTAAAATTCACGCCTCTTAAATTTAATCTCCCGGGCCTCTCAAAGAAGAAAAAACACATATACACACACACACACACCTACGATTTAGAAACTTTTAATTAAATTAAATTAATTAAATGAATTTAACTTAATAATTAATATTGTTTTATTTGTTATGTTAAACATTTTCAATGTTTTTCAAGTGTCTGCAAAATTGTTTTGAATTAAACCTTTTTGTTTTTTTTTTACCACCACTACGCTTTTGCGAAATAAATATGTTTTTTTTGTTTTAATAAAAATTCTTAAACTTAAAAATTTTTTGCAAACGTCTTGTATTATTTATAACAATAACAACAATTAAACATTTAACATTTATATTTGTTGTAAGTATTAATTTCTGCCTTGCGTTTTACTTTTAAGTTTGTTTTATTTTTTTTTAACTCTATTAAATGCTTTATAGACCATTTTTTTTTAGTCAGTCCGTCAGTCATTCAATAAGCTGGTTTTAGCTTTGGTTGCTGAATGTTGATGATGAATGAAAAATAAAGTCTACAGTTTATGTTTATTTGTGTGGTTTTTAATGACAGTTTTCCTGGAAAAACACTTGGCAAATATTTTCATTTAATGCTTATTTTATATGCAAGTGCTATAAAAATCACCACACAGAAAGAAAGAAGTGCATTTGACTCAAAGAGTACGAACAGTTTTAATTACGTGGCCAACAGTTTTTAAATGTTCGAAGATATCGAAATGTTATAAACAATTGTTTTTGCTTTTGTTTTTATTTCTTGTTTTCCTTTTTATTTTTCTTTAAAAAAAAATCGTTATAAATTGATATTAATGTTAACTAGGTATGCCAAAAGAGAAATCGCGAATTCCTATCCTAAATTCAAAAAAGTCCAATTATTTAAATTTATATAAATAAATCCCGCCGTTTTTTATAAATTATTTTTTTTTTAATTTTTACGTAGGTAGGATAATATACAAATAAAACTATTTTAAATATTTCTTGTTTATATTGGAATAATATAAATATAATTAGCAAAATACAGGGTGTAGGTCGGGAATACTACATTGTTTGTTTATAATTTTTGTTTAAATGAAGGATAATGCATCTTGTATTGATAAGTGTTTTATTTAATGCCGCCAATTATGTATGGAATAAAGGCTCCGCCAAATAACTATTTTTTTGGTTTCAAATGCTATAAACTCCTGAACCAATTGGACTTTGTATGGCGTCATACCAAGGTCTTTATGCAAAATTCATCTCAATGATTTCTCTGAAATGTTCAAGTGTTGAGAACGACAGTGAATTGATGTTGATGGCGCTTCACGCACATTTTCTGCGCCACAACAGCAATATTTTTGGGTGTACGAACTGTTTTTTGCTTTTCACGCTTTGGTTTATCGATGAGGATGCCAGTTTCTTTCACTTTTTTCCCAAGATAACAAACATACGGAGCTGACGATGCTTCTCTTCCTCCAAAATCCGTACGCAATTTTCGCACACACATTCTGCAACATTACCACAATTTTCAAAGTAATATCGCAATATTTCCCAGCGTTGTTCAAGCGTATACACAACCAAATTCGTTCAGCGGAAGGATAACACTAATTATCTGTCAAATCAAACATGAGCTAATTGTTACCATTCACTAAATGAGCACTAGTTGAATTAATAATTCATAATACTTAATTAATAATTAATAATGTAATTAAAATAATAAAGTGTGTTGTAAATACTCCCATAAATGTCAATCGAAAATAGAAAGAGAAAAATTGATTCGGAATGTCGAGTATTTTAAGAAGAGTGGACATGGAAGTACTGCTTTATGGAATATAACCAAAAACTTATTTGTCTTATCTGCCAAGAACCGGTAGTTGTACTAAAAGATTATAATCTCGCTATGCACTTTAATTCAAAAAATCTTGGGTCGAAGTACTGTAAAATGACAGATGAAGACAAGAAAGGTCATTCAGAGGAATTGAAAAGAAAAATATCTAGTCAACAAATGTTTTTTAAAAATCAAATAAGTGTCCAGCGAACCTCCACGTTAGCTGGTCACATTGTTACCTATGAAATAGCAAAAAGTAACAAACCGTTTTCTAAAGGAGAATTTATTAAGGATGTGTTATTTAGCATTGGAAAAGTATTATGCCCAGAAAAGATAAAAGATTTCGAATCTATAGGGCTGTCACGTAGAACGGTCACAAAAAGAATTGAAGCGATTTCTTCTAATTTAACCAATCAACTCGATGGACGTCTTAAAAAGTTTAAGTATTTTTCAGTCACTATGGACGAGAGTGTTGACAGGAGTGATACAGCCCAACTTCTAATTTTTATCAGAGGAGTCGATGAAAACTTTGTAATAACCGAAGAACTTGCTTGTGTGAGATCTTTGAAAGGAAAGACGACAGGAAAAATAATTTATGATGAATTTACAGAGGGGATGGAATCTCTTAATGCCCCAATTTCCAAATTAATTAATTTAACAACTGATGGAGCACCTAACATGGTCGGAAGAAATACGGGGTATGCAGGAGTTTATAAAAGTCAGAATTCTGAAAGCGAAACAATTTGTTTACATTGTATAATCCACCAAGATGTTCTTTGCAATGCTGCCTTGGATATTAACCACTTACTTAATATTATTTTAAAATTAATTAATACCATTAGAGCCCGTGGTTTGTTACATCAACAATTTCAAGAGTTATCGGAAGTTGTTGCAGAATTTTCAGATGTACTTTATTACACAAGGATCAGGTGGCTGAGTTGTGGGCATGACTTCTCGTGATTGACTGTTGCATAATTTGAGAGTATCCCATTCCCCAGAGCCGACTATTCTGTTTATTCATATATTCATTCAAATGAAAATGTGCCTCGTCACACATTAAGATTTTTTTAATGAAAATCGGGATTGTACCTGTAACTTCCTATTGGCATATGTGCGGGGGTGTAAATAGGCTTGTGGAAGAAGCTCTTGCGTCAACTGAATTTTATGTGGAAACAAATGCAAACCCTCGTGCAACATTGTGGCCAAAGATGCCCTTTGAAGACAAAACTCCTGTGCACAGCGTCGAATTGATGTTGATGGATTGTTTTGAACACTTTCTGGAGCAGCAGTAATGTTTTTAAACGATCTTGCAGTAAGTTGTGGTCCACCTACATGCCCTCTTTCTTCGAAATCATTCACTATATGATAAATAGTGCGTTTTGTTGGCAATCTGTTTCTCCCAAAAATTTGAAGCAACCTTTTCATCACCACGTAATCGATGATTGATTTTAATAAAATGATTTAACGATTAAAATACATTGGCTTATCGAATATTTTTCCATAATAAATTTGCCATGTGTCTACTTCACGACTGCCAAATATAAACTGTCAAGACTAATGTTTACCCAAATGGCGCCAAAATCAAGTAGTAGTGCAGTTTCCGGCGGTTACCCTGTATATAAAGCGGTTTCTGGAAATTAGTCTCTACTATATAAGAAAAACAATTAACCAATTTTGTGACAAAAATTAGAGGCAAATTTTCGAATTTAATTTTTAAAAACGATTTCTTTTTATAAAATATCTGAAATTTGTTGGGAATTTAAAGGATCTTTATTTGAAGCCGTACCCAAAAATATTTTAACATTTTTGTAGTTTAAACGTTTCTGTAAATCAAATGGTCCTTGAGTAATTTTATAAAATCAGTATGAGTAATATTGCGATTTTCTGTCCTAACTGGCTGGTTTGTACTCGAAGGCTAGCGCTTTCGTTGCAAATTTACCATTCTCAAGCCGCGTTGTAGTACAAACTCGCGCATCGAAAGCGCTCGCCTTCGACTACAAACCAGGTAGTGAGGACAGAAAATCGCAATATTATTTCATTAACTGGCGGAGGAGAAATAACCAACATCACATCAGTATGAGTCACTCAGGGTAAGTGACAGAACAGTTTTCACTTTCTTGAGATGAAATAAATGTCTGATACATTTAATCTAGTGATTTTCAAAACACAAAATAGTGAATAATTTATTGAAAAATGTTTTTGCTAAAAGCCAAAAGTTGTGTAAACCGCAAATATTTAGAGCTCTTTTCAATATTTTGAATTCCCGAATGCTGGGATTTTGAAAAATCAGTTGGCATCTCAATTTTTTTTTTATTAAAAAAAAAAAATAATCCCTTTTAAATAGAAGTCTTAACAGAATGATGTTAGAGTTATTAGCCCTGTTAATGTTTCTTTTACTTTTCTTTTAAATGTCGCTTAAAGCATTCTTTTTCTGTTTTTGTTGTTGTTATTGTTACTTTAGCAGCTTTTTCTACTGCTGTGTGGCAAGTTATCATTTTCTGTTGGCTTAATGAAAGATAATACATGTTGAAGTTTTTTTGTTTGTCATTCACTTTTTATTGTCTTTTTATTATTGTTGTTTCCCTCTCTCTCTCTCTTTCTCTGTGTGTGTAAATGTCAACGTTGTAATACTAAGAATTTTAGTTTTAATTTTTTGCTTTTGCTTCCTGGCTTTGCAGCCAACAGATGAAAGAATTAACAGAAAAAACAATTCTACTAACGCAACTTTGTATAATGAAAATACGTATAAAATGAAAATTAAAGCTTATCATCTCATGTCTACGTTGTTTAATACTTATAACTGTGTATTTCATGGTTTACACTTACTAGTAGCGACTGGTTACACATTTCGATTAACTTCACTTATGAGTTCTATTGTAAACAAAATATTCTTTGGATTTTAGATTTAATAACTAAATCTTCTCTATTTATAAAGGGTGCAAAATTCTTAAGAACTAAAACTTATTAAAAGATTAGCGAACTCATGATAATCCGAGCGGTGCGATCCATTTATTTAAACTAGCGAGAATTGGCTTGAAGTAAATCCATAGTAGGCTGAACTTATTTCAAAATGCAGTGCATCAAAATTGAGCAGATATGCATTATATGTGAGAATTGGGGATGATTTGTGCAGTGAGCGATCATGGACATAAACTTATATCTTCTATATTGAATAAAATCCTGAGTTCTTAGGCTACCCTGAAAACTTTGTTAGAAATTATCCCCTCGTTATTTACCTTAACTATGTACCTGGCAGATCTGTTCCTAGATTTAGCCAAACAGGATTTAACGCATTAACTCATCTATGTCAAATAATTATGCATACTTTGGTTAGGCAGCGAACTCTACGACTGTTCTTATGAGGTCCTTTTTTGTATGTGGAAATGACTGGAAGTAGCACTTCTTAATCAAAAGAGTTTTGAATCCTCTAGTCCTCATACCCCCCGGGTGCACATATATGGTCTTTATGGAGAGCTACTATGTAGACCTGTGCAACTGGGGGAAAAAGGGAGTCCAGTCTTCTGAAGGCGGCGGGGTCCAACTGGGAACTCCACTTTATTTCCACGGGAATCAGTAAGCCCCAGAGTTCCGTTATTTGTCTCTTTAGACATTTGACTGTTCTCTGGCTGATTTCCCCCCGGGGGCACATTATAGTCTTTTTGGAACCTACTATTCCATTTAGACTGGTGTCTTGTGGGGTATAAGGGAGCCCAGGCCCCTCAAAGGCTAGTAAGAGTCACCTGGACAATCCACATATTTCCACGGGAAATCAGTTGCCCCAGAGTACACTATTTGTTCTCTTTAGACAATGATGTGCTCTGACTGGTTATTGAGGTTCGCCCCTATATGGGAGTATCGTGGTGGTTGTGGTTTCGTGGTTTGACCACCATCTGATTATGACTATATAGTCGGTGCAGATGTAAATCAAATCACGCTTTGTTCTCTGGCTGATTATTGAGGTTGGCCCCTGTATGGGAGTATCGTGGTGGTTGTGGTTTCGCGGCCCCAGTTTATGGTTCTATGGTGGCCAGGATCATTTCACCGTTAATGACACGCTAGGTGAATGATTCAGTCCAGTTAGCATGCTAGACATGTGTTCTGGACAGGAGTTGATGGTCTCCAACTCTTTACGAAGGTGTGGTGGTTTGCCCTGCCCCTGGAATAAGTAAAGTTGCAACTAGGAAAGACCTGTTGCATAGAATTATGGCTTCGGCTTTCTTTTAGTTATTAAACATGCACATTTCTCACACGTAGTCGTCTGCCAAATCCTTATACGTTGTGGTTTAGGCGGCCTTCATACTCAGGATTTTCATTTTATCTACCTGTCAAATAAAGTTTTCTACGAGTGGCACAGGTTAACTTATTGTTTTGTTATCTTCATCCCTTCATCCCTTCATCCCTAGCTTAGGTTGGCTTGAAGAATGGGCAATGAGTTTCTTACTTTACTTTTAGGCAACTTAATAATCTTATCTCTAATGCATGCATAGCCTTCATCAAAATATCAACAACTATTTTTTTTTATATTCAAAACTTTACTGGGATTTGAACTCATGTATATCTGTTAAGCAAACAGTCATTACCTCTGTCAAAAGAGCCAACGTATTTGATTAGCATGTCTTAGGTAACTTTCGTTGCTTTTGGTGCCACACACCACTAACACAAGTGGTGTAAGGCATAGTTTTGTCTAAGGCACAACATTTAACATTTTTTTGCGGTTAAATACTTTAGCTTTTAGCTTTGTGGTGACAGAGCGTGATTTGTTTTACATCCGCGCCTGACTATATAGTCTTAATCAGATGGTGGACAAACCACTTTGTATAATTTGGAACGTTATACATACGTCCTAGATAGCCGAAGACATAATTCTAAGCAACAGATACCACCTAGTTGCAACTTGAATAATTCCAGGGCAGGTCTGCAAACTATCACACCTTGCTAAAGAGTTGGAGACTTTCTAACTCCTTGTCCAGAACACATGTCAAGCAAGCTCACTGGACTGGATCATTCACTTAGCGTGTCATTATCAGCGAGATGATCCTGGCCACCATAGAAAACCATAGGATATGGGGCCGCAAAACCACAACCACCACGATGCTCCCATATAGGGGCCAACACCAATGATCAGCCAGAGAACTATTATAAGTCTAAAGAGACAAATAATGAACTCTGCGAGCTCACTGATCCCCGTGGAAATAAAGTGGAGCTTCCAGTTGACCACCTGCCTGTCTTCAGGGGACTGGGCTCCCTTTATACCCTAATTGCACTGAGTCTAGATAGTGGAATATTCTATAAAGACCATATTTATATGCCCCTGGGGGGAGCTTTTTGGTGACAGATAAATAAAAGTATAAAATTTCATTTTTGAAAACATAATTTTCATTGCTAATAATTATAAATGTATTTCTTACGATAGTAATAGCCAGTCGGTAGGTGAGATCCAGCTTATGTTTCACTGGTCAGCACTTTGTTAAAGGGAAGTAAAATCTTTAACTGGCCGCATGACATTTGCCGCCCAACCTGGCAAAACCATCCTGAATGTAAGACAAAAAAGTTATTACTTTTTTAAATTTTATATAAAAAAGTATTAACTCTTTTATGACTAGAGATTAGGATAGTCAGCACTAACTATCAGTTAGTATGATACGCATTATTTCTTCTCTCTTTCTTTAATACTGTTGCCTTTGAAATTTTTCAATATTTTTTTATTGTCATCCATTGAGTTTCTTCCATAAAGAAAAGTTGCTTAACTCCTTCATACTTGCAACACATCAAACAAAATAATAATTTAAGAACTAAACCAAAGTCATGCTTTTATGTTGCTACTTAAAGTTTTTAGAAGAAAAATCTTGTAGACGAGTAAAAAGGCTTAAATTTCAATGAAATAATAATAATAATAAGGGAAACAAGAAATGCAAAATTTATGCTGTTGATTAGTTCACTTTTGTCAGCAAATGTTGCGTATCAAATCCGAATAAGCAAATCTTATTTTACATCTAGCTTTTGTTCTTTCTGCTTTCATTTTAATGTCAACAAAAGAACTCACAAGTTATAATGACTGTGGCAATGTCTAGAACAATATGTTTCATTTAATATCTTTAGGCGTTTCGTTTTTGTTCGTGAATACACGTATTTTTAAGATAATTTTTTCAAGTTCAAACTATGAAATTGGTTTTTTTTTATGAAAAAGTATAATAAATTTTCTAAAAGTCTTTAGTTAGTTATTTAACGATTATAAGGATTATTCTTAATATTTTTCGAAAACAGCTATTCAGCTTATTAATTTTGTTAAATTATTAAGTTTGAAATTAATGTTTTCAATAATTTTTAAAATAATTCTAAAAAAATGGTCCCACATTTTTGTCTCAGACCAGTACCCAGGCGATGACCCCTAATCATGCAATGAATTGTAAGAGAATGGTAAAGTTAGGTTATGAGGAGGAGCAAAGAGGGAGTAGTGTTTGTTGACATTTGATTTGATTTTTTCTACACTGAAGGTGACAGGAAACACCTCTGGAGGGAGTTCACTGGCCAATTTACTACAAATGGATGGGCTCTCAACGAAAATGGAGTTAAACGCAAAAACGTGCAATTAACGCGAATAATTTCCCTAAATTCCCTAGAGAGTAGTAACGATAAAACAGTGAAATACAATACTTCGATGCTCTAGAGAATCAATAGAGTTGGATACCCTACTGGCTCCCGTGAGGCTCCTGGCCTTGTCGACCAACTCTAAAATAGACTTTGGGACGCCGGCCCATATATGAGAGTTGTATTCCAAGTTTGGACGGATATAGGTGGTATAAACAGATCGAAGATCGGATGAAGTGAAGTATCTCTTACACTGTTTAAGCAAACCGAGACACTGGAAAGCTTCTTTAGAAACCTGAAAAATGTCCATCGGACGTCACACTGAATTTTCATGACAAGAACATCAAGAGCTTCTGATTCCTTAATACTTATATCACACATAGTAACGGGATGCAGCACCGTTTCCGAACACAGACCTATGTGTAAGCATGCAATATTGAGTCTTACGGGCACTTAAATCGACTCTGTTTACATGATCCCATTCGAAGATTGTTGCGAGATCGTGATTGAGCGAATTTTTCATGTTCTACCTTATGGAAGCCACATCCAAGTGTTCGGTCTATTACTGAATGAATACGAATGACAAATGGTGCTGTCATCCGCGAAAGAGTATATAGAGTTAAAAGTTTGAAAAAGAAGGTGATTTAGAAAAATAGGAAATAGGGTAGGAAGAAGAACAGAGTATTGCGCTGCCCCTGAATTAATCCTGAACTCTTCTGATGAAATTCCATTTAAAACAACTCGTAAGGTGCAATTCCTGAAGAAACTCGATATAAATCTTGAGAAATTGTCACCGACACCGAAAACAACAAGGTTTGACGGAAGTGCATCATGTCACACTCTATCAAACGCTTGGAAATACATAGAGACGCCACCTTACTCTCCCCGAAATTTCGTGATAAGATTTGCATCTGCACCTGGCTGTAAGCTTTAATCAGATGGTGGTCAAACCACTGGTAATGAAAAGCCCAGGTGGCCGAGGACTAATTCTAGCAACAGGTCTTTCCTAGTTGGAATTTCAGCGGTTTCAAAGCAGGGTTGCAAACCACTACTTCTTGCTGAAGAGCTGGAGACTATCCAACTCCTGCTCCAGAACAAATGACTAGCATGCTCGCTGGATCCGGATCATTTACCCGTTGGTGTTATTAAAGGCGAGATAATCGTGGCCCTTATAATCAAATTCATGCGAGGGCCGCAAAACCACAACCACCACGATACACCCGAAGGCACCAACCTCAATAATCAGTCAGAGATCAGCTAAAAGTCTAAAGAGACAATTAGCGTAACTCTAGGGGTTACTGAGTCCTTTGGAAATAACGTGGAGCTTCCACTTAACAACCTGCTTTCCTTCAGGGGACTGGGCTCCATTATACCCCCAGCAGCACAGGTCTAGATGGTCAAGTATTCCATAAAGACCCATAAATGTGCCCCCGGGGGAGTGACTTTCCCCGAAATGGTGTATGCAGTTGCACCATTGTTCCAACAGGAAAGCCAGCAAGTCACCTTTAGAGCGCCCCTACGGAAACTATACTGTCGGTCGCTAAACAAGATGTTGGACTCTAGGTACCTCACAAGATGAAAATTAATCATACTTTTCATCATTTTGGAAAGTGCAGAACTAATTGCAATTAGGTGATAATCTTTAGGATTGTTAGGCTCATCCTTCTTGAGGATCGGCCTTACAATAGCAACCTTCCAACACTTTGGAAATTCACCGGCTTGATACATGATGTTGAAAAGGGTTGCTAACGAACGCGTTAACGTCGAACAGCACTGTTTCCAGACCGATGCTAGAATCCCATCCGGCCTAGAAAACTTGTTGACTGTTCGAGCTCGAAAAAATATTTACTATTATTATATTAGAATTAGAATGGTCTCTTCTATCTTCAAATTATGAAATGACATATTTTCAATAACAGACGCAAGATTTTGTTGTGTTATTTTAGTTTACCTCCAAATATTCTTTAATATATAAAATACTGAAAATATTTAATTGTTATCGTCTAAAAAATTAATTTTTTATCTATGCCACTAAAATTAATTTTTAAAATTAATTTTGAATAAGATCTTTGTAACAGTAGAAGTAATTTTTTCAGTCTTAAAAAAAATTGTTACTTCTGGAAGATTTTTTTAATTCTTTTGAAATAAAAAACTCTGATACAATTATCAAATTTCTTTTTTTTTTTTTTTTTGGTTTTTATTTTCTGCTGTTGCATATTTATTTTTCATAGAATTATTAAGCCACACTAGTCAGCCAGGCCAGTCCAGGCATCCAACCCATTAAGAAAACAGACCACATTGTCTCCACAATAACTTCAAATTACATTGTTGTTATGCTCTCGTTTTTATTTCCAAACACAAATTTCCGTGTTGCGTTTCTTTTTGGTAAATTTCTTAAGTTTTTTTTTTTTGTGTTTTGTGTTAATTTAATTCAATGGAATTTTGCCACACAATAATGTTTTTCAATTCTTTAGAATTTTATGAAATATTATAAAAATTAACAAACAAACAAGCAAATATTTTTGCAAAATTTACATACGAAACGCAATTCTCTTTTGGCTTCTTTTTTTTTTTGATTTTGTTTCATTTTAGCTTTTTAAAACGCGTTTAATACCAAATGTAACACAATGTCAACAATTGCCTAGCTTGCTGTTGTTCTTTTTGTTTTCTTGTTTTCTTTATTTGGGTAACTGAAATGTCAAACATTTTATACTTCTGCGTAAATTTAGATGAGGCAAAATTTTGAAGCACCCGTTAATGTTTGTTTTTAATTCGCACTTCATCTCGGGCTTTTTAATTGGTTGTGTAGAAGCTAAAGCAATATAAAATATACAATTTGGTATAACTCGACGAATTCCTTATTAAAAAAATTCGAACTGAGTTAATGTGTATGCTGATGTTAAGCCACAAATTGTTACACATTTACTTGTCACGTGCATCGCTTTTCCACTTAGTCTTTTTAAAAGTTTTGCAGTTGTTTATTGGCACTCCGATGAATAAAATAGGTTACATGTCTTTTTATATATTTCAAGTAGGCGTGGCAATTTCCATACAATGTTAATACTTTATGTTTTGTAACTCACAACATATAATAGAGAGAACAGTGGAATTTTGTACCAGTGACTTCTTTATTAATGCACATAAGTTGCCAAATAACTGATAGGATTAAAATAGTGGGCGTAGTATCTATCATAAAAAGTAAAAAAATATTATCGTTTACCTAGGAAATCGTACCATGTATAAGTAATTCCGTTACAAAACCACTAAAAATCAGGGGTTTGAAGAATAGGCGGGGTACGCGTTATTAAATGTAAAATATTGTCATTATGTATATAGATTCTTATAATATTTTCCATGTAATTTATATATTAACTTACATATTAAAGGAAAAATTTTGTCGAATTACAAGAATGGGTGTGGAATCGCCCATAAAAATTAAAAATATTATTATTGTTCACCTAAAAAAATCATGTCACTTGAGCTTTTTTCACTCAGTAATGTATATAATTCTTTCATAGTGGGCGTGGTATCTCCTACACATATTAAAAACATATTATCCTTTACCTAGGGAACTGCAAAAAGTAGAATTTCGAAATTTTGCACAAGCAGTTTCCATATTCATAGAAGACAAACAAAAAGCTAGCTGACGGTTGCTGAATTATCTGCCATACAAAGTCACTATCGGGAAGAGTATATAGGGTATATTATTATCGTTTTGTTGCATTAAGTGGGCGTGATACCTGTCATACAAAGTAAAAAATTATTATCGTCTTACAAACTACGAAACCCTGGCGTGTACAATATGAAAGTGTTGTACAAATAACTCAATAATAAAACCTAAAACATGGGTGGTTTTGAAGAGTGAGCGTGGTATCCTCTATAAAAACTCGAATTTTTTTTTTAAAGAGAAGTAGCAATTCTGGCAACAATGCCTATTTAGTCAAGTACCGTGCTACATTATTTAGGAAAGGGATAGAGAACAGACAGTTGGTGAAAGTAGAAGGATAGTCGGAAATTAACTGCCGTCATATAAGACAGCTCAGTGACCAGTGACTATGCCTTCATCACTGAGCAGCCCCACCGACAGTCAATTTTTATTTGTAGTTAAAAAACCAAGGTCTTTGTTGGGAATCGAACCCACAACCCCCAGTCATGTAAGCTAGTACACTATCTACCAGCCTACAGGGGCAAGAATGGCCATGAGGACGGCCCTAAAAAGTGAAATATTATTGTCGTGTCTCTTAAAAATCATAACGCTTGGACTTTTGTTCTAGTAGTACCCTCATTAATGTGCATTATTTAGCGAAATACTGGCTGCTTTACTACAGTGAGCGTTGTACCTCCTACACAAAGCGAAAAATAATTACTGTTTACCCAGGGAACTAAAAAAAGTAAAAAGTGTTGAGGGTTTTTGTAGACACTGCTGAATTGGAGAGCTGTAGCAGTCGTTGTGTAACCTGAAGCTCTCTCTACTTTAAATATTTTTTTTCAATTATTTTTTAAAATCGGCAGAAGTATTTTGAAGATAAAATTTCAAATTTCTCAGAAGCACTGCCATCTATTGTCTTAACAAAAAAAATATTAAAGATATAAGCTAATGTTTCTCTATAGCTAGAATACGAAAAGAATAGTTGCCACTACGAATCAATTTTACATGCCTTAAAGACCAATATCAAATCTCAGGAAATATTTGAAATAAATATCAGCCACTAAGTCAGGACGTTTTACATTATGGCGTTGCCACTGTACATAAGTACATACTAATTTATGTTAAAAGGCCATTGCGAGCGTTGCTATGTTATTTATTTTTTAGCTACTTTTTAAGCCAAACATATGACTCTGACTATATCAGCACATCCAGGGGGATCATCCCCGATTTTTTTTTCTTATAAAGTTTCTAATACTATAGTATCATATTATCTTCGATAAGCTTTGCAGGTTACTCTGTAAAAAATTCTATTGTTATGCTAAAGTCTAGATATTCAATATGTATAACGATGGCTTTATGTAAAAAATTAAAAATTTAAAATAGTTTAAATTTAAAATTTAAAAAATGCAATTTAAAAATTTGTAATAAAATTTTGGTTTAATTTATCGGCTATTTGCTATTCTAGCTGAAATAATTTTTTATAGTAAGTGTATTCTAAAGTGCTTTACTAGAAAACATAAAAGCGGAATTTCGAAAAGAACTGGAGATACTCCTTCTGCTTCTATAGCACACCCCCTCATGATAACTTACTAAAGTAATATCTTAAATATGTGCTTGGATTATCCGACGGGGCTAAAATTACCAAATTTGACGAGGGTCGACGGAAAACCGTACCCAAATAAAAGTAATATCTTAAACTATTTCATTTACAATGAAATAGTTTTTATAGAGTTGAAATTTTTAAGCCAGTTAATTTTAGCAGAAACATTAGTTGTAGCTCCAAGTTATAATTATTTAAATAATTAATAATTTTTTAATTTAATAATTTTCAAACGCCATTTAAAATATTAAAATAAAAAGTTTCGGCCTTTAAACATTTTTCTTTGATTTTTTTCAACCCACATGTGTAATAACAAAATTAAGTTATCAAATCACTGTGTGGTGCCAACATCAAATATTAGGTTTTTCTATTATATATTTTTTCCTGTATCTCTCAGTAGATAACATTTTAAGTATTTTTCATTTAGTGATCCGCTTGGCAATATAATGACATATTTCTAATTTGTTTTTTTTTAATGCTGGTGCCCAAGTTTGGCCATTTAATATTAAAATATAACAAAAGTGTTTTATCAATGCACAAAATATTGTTTAAATTTCTTGTCGCCAGAAATCTGAGTTTAATTCATGCTTACATATGTTAATTTTCCTTAAGCTTATTAAGCGGAAATTATATTAAAACAAAAAAAAAAAAAAAGAATTAAAAAGAAAACAAATTAATAATTTTTGAGTGGCAAAATAAATTAATTTACTTGCTTATGAATTAAGTTAAGTCATTGACATGTTTTTATTCATAGAAATGAATTAATCCATTGTATATTTATTTGACCTATTATTTTATGAGTTGTTGTTGTTGCTGTTATTTGCTAAAAATAGTGCATCGAATGGTTTTAATGAAAAAAGCTGATATCAACTAAATTGCTAAAATTTTTTGGAAAAAAAATATTTTTGTAATTTCTGGTTTAAATATTTATGAAAAACATCGTTGCAGCTTAACTTAAAAATAATTCTTAAAAATTTTTCTTTTTTTTTTAAACGCAATTTTTCAGTTCGTTTGATTGATTTCATTTGTTCATTTAAAATATTATTAAAAATTAACAAACAAACAAATATTTCTGCAAAATTTACATATGAAAAACAATTCTCTTTTGGCTTTTTGTTTCATTTTGTTTCATTTTAGTTTTTTTAAAGTGCGTGTAATACCAAATGTAACACAATGTCAACCATTGCCCAGCTTACACTTTCCATTTCTACATAAATTTATGTGGGACAAAAATTTGAAGCACCGCTTAATGTTACCTTTTAATCGGGCAAAAAAGTTTTAGTTCCATTGGTTATGTAGAAGGAAAAATAACATAAGCTGTAATTTCATTAAACTCCACGATTTATTCATCAAAAGATATTCATACTAATTTAATTTTGTAAGGCTGATCTTATGCTACAACTCCTTCAGACCTACTCGCTACTTGCATCCTTTTTACACTAAGACTTTATTAAATGTTAACAAGTGCTTACTTACGTTACGTTTACTAAAAAATGTTATATACCTTTCTATAGAGTTCAAGTGGCCGTGCCACTTCCCATACAATGTAAATACTTTATATAATGTAACTCACAAACTCTAATAGAGAGAGAGACTTGAAATTTGTTACAGGTGACTTCTCTATAAATGGGCATATGCTGCCAAATTACTGATGGGATCGAAATAGTATGCGTGGTATCTGCCACAAAAAAGGAAACAATTATTATTGTTTACCTAGGAAACCGTAACGTATTAAAATTTCGCAAAAGTAACTCCATTATATACCACAAAAAATCGGTGAATTTTAAGAGTGTGCATTGTAGCCTTCATAAAAAGTGAAATATTATTATTATGTATTTAACTTTCTAAAATATTTTGTACATAACTCATATATTAACTTACATATTTGAAGAAAAATTTAATCGAATTGCAAGAATGGGTGTGGAACCACCCATAAAAACTAAAATATTATTATTGCATATTTAAAAAAATCATATTACTTGAACTTTTGTACCTCAGTAATGTACATAATTCTGCGAAATATTGGCTGTATATTCAAAGTGGTCGTAATATCTCCTACAAAAAGTAAAAAATTTATTATCGTTTATCTAGGGAACTGCAATAAGTAGAATCTTACAAATTTAGCATAAGCCTCTTCCATACTCATAGAGAAAACCAGAAAGCTAGCTGACAGTACCTACCATTCAAAGTTACTACAGGCAATAGTAATAAAGGGTGCGGCAAGACGAAATATATTGCTATCGTTTTGTTGTGGCGTTAATGTTAAATTAACATATATTCCTCTAATGTGTTAAAGGAAAATACAGCAGTGTTATTAAAATAGTGAGAGTGGTATCTGTCATACAAAGTGAAAAATTGTTAATTTTATTTGGGTACGGTTTTCCGTCGACCCTCGTTAAATTTGGTTTGTGAACAAACCGGTTTCGGCTGTTTGCCATCTTCAGTGTTCTTTTCGTACTAGTTGGGTTCTATTGTCAGTTGTGTGTATATAGTTCGGGTCTCCCTTCGTGTTATTGCGTTCGTCCCTTTCTGTCTTTTTTGCCAGCATCTCTGCTTTTTCGTTTGTCTCTTTTTACCTAATTTGTCGATCCCTTTTTCATTCGTCTTTTTTTTTTTCTTCTAACTAAATCCTTTTACGGTCATTCTTGCTGTCCGTTTTTTTTTATGTTTGAACCTATTGGGTTTTTTTTTTTTTTTTTTTTTTTTTTGATGTGACATAATAATCTGTAATTATACGTTTATGATGTTCTTTATTGCTTTGGTCTTGTGCCTACGAAAAATTGTTATCGTCTAACTAGGCAACCGTAGCCTGTACAATAAGAAAATGTTGTAGAAGTAACTCCACAATAAATCCAAAAAATCGGTAAATTCGAAGAGTAAACGTGGTACCGCCAAACAAAATTCGAATTGCAAAAATAGGAGTGAGACTGCCCATAAAAAATTATTAATCTGCATAATTAAGCGAAATACTGGCTGGTTTCGTTTTTTTTTTTTTAAGAGAAGTAGCACTTCAGGCAACAATGCCTATTTAGAAGAGATGAAACAGGTGGTGAAAGTAGAAGGATAGACGGCAATTAACTGCCGTATAAAGACAGCACAGCGACCAGTGACTATGCCTTCATCGCTGAGCAGCCCCACTGACAGTCAATTTTTATTTTTGTAGTGAAAAAAAACCAAGGTCTTCGTTGAAAATCGAACCCACAACCCCCATACTGACAAGCTAGTACACTACCTACTAGCCTACAGGGGCACAATAGGTGTGAAACGTCCTACAAAAATGGAAATATTATTACCCTTCACCTAGGGAACTGAAAAAAGCAGAGTAGTGGGGGCTTTTTTTATTTTGTTCATTTGCGTTGGCTTTTTCCAATAATCACAACTCAATATATAGGAGAGACAAAAAACTGTTTAGTGTATCCTGCAAAGCAACACACTTAACACAAAAATAGACATAACTGTATTTTTCCAGTTAAAGAAGATAGATGTGGTGTTTGAATTAATTTATGGAAAAAAGTCAGTTTTGGCAAATTTTGAGTTGTGACCCTTTTGTATTTAGAGTGCGATATGAAAAGTTCTTAAGTTATAGAAATTATCGGACAACAATTAGCCGTACAACTGGTCATACTCCAACTCAAGTTCTTAAAGTTTTAAAAACGTGACCACACAATGAATAGATTGAAATTTAATTGTGACTTCAACAGGTGGTTGAGTTATTGTCTCTAAGGAAGCGGCGATCATTTGGGGTTTGGGCCACAATTTTCTTGTTTTATAATTTTTTCAACACTTTTTTTCAGGTGTATTTGCAACTTTGAACATTTTTTCTATAGAAATTTATGAATTTTAAATCTTCAAACAAAAATTTAGGCATCAACGATGTTTTTGAATCGTACTAAATAACTTTTTGGACAATATTAATAAAAAAATGTATAAAATTTTTATCAAAAGTACCATTTCCAGAATTCCAACCATAATCATTTGTATGACAGTTTATGTGCAAATAACGGAAAAGATATTAAAAATAAAATATTATAATATCGCCCCTATAGAACCAAGGACAAATATTATGAACAAGAAAAAATTAAATTTAAACATTTTATTAGTTTGTTAAGTCACAGACAGACAGACAAACACTTTTTCTTTCAATGCAGGTGAATTCCAAAACGTAATGTTTTACTTTATAAGTGTTATGGTTTCAAATATGGCAACCAAAAAAAAAAAAACAAAAACAAAAAAGAAGTAGCAAAACATGTCCACCGTTAGGTTGCCTTCCTGGCTGCTTGCATTTTCACTGTCATTTCAATGAATGAATGACTTTAGAATTAAATGAATGACGACTGCGAATTTCTTGCTACTTAACCAAACGTTATTTTCTTCTTATCGATCGATTGTTTTGTTTTTCTTGTTGTTATAAGGTCTGGTGTTTTTTTTTTGTATTTGTTGTTGTTGTCGTTGTCATTATTGCTGTTATGTGTATGTCTGGAAGTCTGGAGTTTTTGTATTTTCTTGTTACGTTTTTTGTTTTTTTTTTGTTTATTCCGTTTATTTTATGTTGCAACTCGTATCCTCTTTCCATATTAATGTCGCTGTATGAAAATAAAAGTTAAAAAATATAAATGACTAGAATATAAATAAGTATGTTTGTATGTATGTACTTATTTAAATATGTGCTTTTTAACTGCATTATGCAAAGGGATGCGCGTTATTTAATGCTATTTTGTTGTCCTCAAATACATTTGCAAAAACTACAAATAACAGTGGGGTGTAGCGTAGTGTTTTTGAAGACGAATAACATTTTTAGACGACATTTTTATGGAGATGTGGAGTGTTTGAGAATAGATGGATATAGATTAAGCTGAAGTTGATCATTTCAAGAGTGAAACAAGCGAAACAACTATTTGGTTCCTGTTTCTTTCGCAGTTCTGATATTTAATCTTTTTTTTTATAAATTTCCAAAAGTGCCTTTAAATAAAGAGGTGCAAACTAAAATTGTTTTTATACAAAAAATACCAATTAAACCATTATTACGTTTGTCCGAAAGTTTTCTCTTTTTTTTCAATTTGTGTCGCACCCACTGTGCATTAGCAACAATGTGTTAATGTTTCTTTATGTCTTTTAGCTAAAAGAAAAAAAGCAATACTTTTGGTGACAAAAGGTAGCAAGGACATTCACTTATTTATCTATTTATTTATTCACATTTATTCACATTGCAATGTAACATATGTATGTATGTATTTATGTACAAGTGTATTAAATAAACACGTGTGCAATTACACTCTCACTTACTCAACAGATACACAAGTATTCAAACGGTTAAAAGCATGTTAAATTGTACACAAAGTTGCTGACAAGTACAAAGCAAATTGCTTAATATAACTGATTCTAAAAGAATCAACGTTATAACTGTTATACAGGTTTTGTTCATTAATCCATAAATCCTTTGACGTTTATCATCTGTAAGACAAACATTAAATACGAAATTTTTATTACCCCGATTGCTCTGCGCACGATATCAGATTTAAAAAATAAAATTATTTTGTGGTCTCAATACTGTACAAATATACAAAACTTCAACTTAAACTAACTGCAAGTAGTAGATTCCCAGATAGGGGAATCTATTCCCAAACAGAAATTATTTTTTCTTTGTTAAGAATCATTATTTTATCTGACAAATTTAGAAAACAAACATTTAAATTTTGCTTCAAATATGATTTTATTATATATATATTTTTATATTATATTATACTAACAAACCCGGCCGTTCGCCACGTTTGCCACCAGATTGCTTTGTTTTTTGTAACATTTCGTTTGGCGATTAAAAGATGAAGAAAAATTATTATGTTTGTTTTATATTTGAAAAGGAAAATTTTTATTTCATTGCATTTAGTTGAACTTCTCTAAGTAAAAAATGAAAGTGAATCCAAAGTAAATACTGAATCGAAGAGTTATACGTGTCCGAAAATTAACCGTTTCATTGAAGTGCTCTTTGGTAAACCACATTTTTGTTTTTTTTTTTTTTTTTTTTTTTTTTTTTTTTTTTAAAGAGAAGTAGCACTTCAGGCAACAATGCCTATTTAGTCAAGTACCGTGCTACCTTTTTTAGGAAAGGGATAGAGAAGAGATGAATAAGGTGGTGAAAGTAGAAGGATAGTCGGAAATTAACTGCCGTATAAAGACAGCAACAGCGACCAGTGACTATGCCTTCATCGCTGAGCAGCTCCACCGACAGTCAATTTTTATCTTTTGTAGTGAAAAAAACCAAGGTCTTCGTTGGGAATCGAACCCACAACCCCCATATTTACAAGCTAGTACACTACCTACTAGCCTACAGGGGCTCTGACGTTAACACAAATAAAGCGGATGGTTTCCCTACTCGTGAACACGCAACGTATAGCAACGTCTTTATCCCGCAAGCACTAAGCGATTGGCCTTGCGACTTGTTAATTTTCATTGCGAACGCAAGGCGAACCGGAAATTGCAATCGTTCACCTGCGTACTTTCCGTTAATAATAGTTGCCTCAATCAAATTCGCCATAAGTCTTTTCACCGCAAGTCGAGTACCGTTGCAAAGTCACGGTGGATCCAAATTACGAAATATCATAATAACTAAACCAACTTTGAGTTGCAAGTTATGTAGTGGAAATCCTGGTAACTGCAGAAAATCCAAAAACTCCGTTGGATAACGGATTTGTATGTCACCAAATCGCCATCGATTTTTTATTGAATGGTGAAATTCAGTGCGTGTACATCATTATTCTTTGCGGCGAGAATTGCTCGTTGACTTAACCAAGCACAATTCTGATGATTCTTACTAATGTTTAAGAAAACATTTTCAATAAGAGCTAATTGAGAGTCTACAAATCGGCAAAAGTCGTTGGTAAGAGTAATCAATCCAGCTGTCGCATCTACTGGAACTTTTCCATTTCCAACAGCTAACAATTGTTTGGAAAATTGTGTGGTTAGCGATAATGATTTTACGTTATTGCACAAAGGCAATGCCTTCAGGCAAGCATTCAATTCATCTGCAGGAGTTGCACGGGCAATTACTGGCAACGTCTGCCTGAAATCGCCTACCAACAATATCATCAAGCCGCCAAAGATGTTGTTATTTCGCTGAGGATCCTTCAGTATGAAGTTAAGTGCTTCAAGTGATTTCTTATGTGCCATTGTTCACTCATCCTAAACAATGAGCTTGCATAGCATCAACAATTTTCCCATTGCGCTGGATCGGGAAATATTGCATGTTGGAGTATCAATTGTGTTTAATTTGAGTGGCGACTGAAGCGCAGAATGTGCAGTACGAGCGCCATCTAGAAGAGTCGCCGCAATTCTAGATGATGCTAACACCAAAGCTATGCCACATCTTGATCGAATGGTGGCCAAAATCAATGAAATGACAAATGTTTTCCCTGTTCCTCCAGGTGCGTCCACCGCTTGCATAAATGTTTCGTATATTAGTTTTTGCTGTTCATTCAGCAACGGCACATTATTTCAAACGAATTCCTGCAATGTATCAACATTGTATTGCAGCTCTCGATTTAATTCTTGGTTGAGTGCATGGTGCATCGATCGATTTGGCGCAATCATTCCTACTTCAATCGGTAGCTTGTTTGCAATAGTCAAGCATTGATCCTCAATCAGAATCAATCCTTCAATATATATTTTATCGCTTATTTGCATGTTTAACGTACTTGTTTTCGTGAGGGATACTCACACACCACGTGCTTGTGCCTTTGTAGTACATGCTGTGTATCAGAGATGGCGCTGTATGTGAAAAATGAATTTTCCTGCTTTTCTTTTCAAATTTTTCCTAAATTTTCTTTGCTGTAAACCTCACGGAGCCCGAGACCTTTCCAACGAGTGCAAAACTATGGAAATCGGTTCGTGCGTTCTGAAGTTATAGCGTCAGGAAGGAAAACCCGACTTATTTTTATATTATAGATATATTGTGGGAATTTAAGTCGATCGAGCCCCATATTTAAAGTATTCGCTTTTATTTTTCTTATCGGCCCATGATCCTATAAAATCTCTGAATTCTCGAATTGCTTTTTATAAGTTATAAAAAAACAATTAGTTTTACACATCTTAAAGGTTTATTATACTGATATGTGCGTATGTTTTCCGACGGGGTTTAATTTATTTTTATTTGGAAACGGTATTACGTCGACCCTCGTCAAATTTGATTTGTGAACAAACCGGTTTCGGCTATTTGCCGTCTTCAGTGTTCTATTGTCAGCTGTGTTTATATAGTTCGTCTTGTTCGTGTTTCTCTTCTCTTTCGGGCAAAGAATCGTAATACTTTTTTAATTATATGAATTATAAGGATTTAGTTTTTATATTCCGTCGTAATTACGTGATTAGTGCCAGGAATTGTTTATTTATTGAATTTTGTTTAAAAAATAAAATAATCTTAAATTTAAAAATTTTATTTCATCGTTTCTTCCTTTCCAAGTCCAGACAATACTACACCAAATTTTACTTGTTACTGTAGCTGCTTCAAATGGCACTCATTTCATTTCTTGCGTACGGCTAAGGGTAAGGTTGTCTCTTCTTTTTCCGGTGGGTGTGATCATGATCAGTTAGGATGTTGGGGGCTAAGCAGCTGGGGTGGATTTCTAACCTGTTTATGTATGACGTGTAACGTGTTTAAAAATAAATTTCTATCGCTGAAATAGGCACATTTAGATCGTTGTGAATATGTACAAATTTTTATTATATCAGGGAGCAGCGGTAATAATGCGTATAATTTCATTTTGGCACCTATGAGTTTTATTGATCTTTAAGGCTGAAGCAATGACCTACAGCTGAATAACATAACACCATATTGGTTTCCAAATGGTAGTAGTTTCCAGACTAATTTAAGAGGAGAGTTCCTCCAATTAGCCACTATTTTTGAGTCACTTTTAATTTAAATTTCAATATTTTACTACGATTTGCTGAGAAACCATTTGGTTATTAATTTGTTCCATAGGGCTCCATTCTTTGCATAATAAGAAAGCAATATGGATGTACTTTCTTTCATTCACCTTAATTTTCCATAGTTTCAGCCATTTTCTTGGTCTTGATATGTGGTATTGTAGTTGTCGGTAAGCTTCCTGGGAGCTATTGTGGAAAAATGCTGTTACATATTTAACCATTAAAATTTTAAAGTTAATCAAAATATTTTTTTAATAAACTTATTTTACAATATCTTAGCTTTTTTTGCCACATAACTAATACAAGAGAATATTTATATTTAAGCACATATCGAATATTTATATCTCAATAGAAATCACTTGACACATCTCAGACCGTATGAAAACATCATAGTTGCTAACAGTGTTCAAGCTATTTACAAATGAATAAAATCTAATAGTGTTTTGAAGAACTTTTAAACGAATCGAGCTAGGGTACCACAGTGGTTTGAAAACGTTTTTTTTTTAATAATTCACAAGATGTGTTTATACACATTTTTGATTTTTACCTAGAAACAAGAGAAAAACTTCATTAGAAGGCGCGGTTAGCGAAGCTCTAATAATTTAAGTATATGCTCTTTATATAAGTAGATGATATCAGCAGATAGCTTATGACTTCTAGATTAACAACTTATTAATATTATTTTATGTGTCGCATTTTTAGTTGTCAGTTACCTTCAAAACTGTAGATTTCAAATTAAATTGGTTGGTTGTTTGAAAAATAAAATATAGAATAATAAATTGCCATTAAATCTAAACGGATCGAGATGTGTTTGCAAATTTTTGAAGAGCCCTTAATGCAAGGGCAAAATTAAATTTAATTTATTTTTTTTATTTTAATACATAAATTCCTTAAACGGGGAGAAATGTTCCAAAAATTGTTTTTTTTGTTTTTTTTTTTTTTTGTTAGAAAACTAGTCACCCTGGCTTTGTTAACTATGGGGCTGTGAAATTCTTTTTGGAGTATATAACCAAGATATTAAGCTTTACTTTTTTGCACTCGGTGCTTTGCACTCACAGAAATTTTGATGTAATTCATAAATTTTAGTTTTTAAAATTGGCCATGCTTGGATAGGGCTGCAGGGTGAACTGATACAATTTTTGGTACAATTTTTCGTTTTATTCACATTTGATATAAAAAATTGGCTGGTACCAAAGTAAGTACCAAAATTCTAAAAAACGGCAGTTATTACATTTTTCCAATTCAAAGGCTTCTTTTTAACTTTTTAATGAAACATGATATCAGAACCAAACTTAATAGTGCTTTAACGAACATACAGCCAATATCTTAGAATGGCTTAAATCCGAACACAAATAAGGACACCAAGTCAAAAATACTGTTAAGGTCGGCCAAAAATGTAAAAAAAAATTTTGCTAGCTCGATTTTCTCTTAAACTGAAAAAGGTAACTTTGACATGCACGCACATTTTTTCAAGGTCTACTTAAGTTCAAAAAGTCTTTATCGTTTAAGTAATAAACAAAATTGTTTATGACTTTACCAAAAATATTTTTTGCGCGAGGTAGCCATATTTGGGGGCATACCCGGCAACTTCCTTTATCATAGGAAGCCTATCGTTTGTAACCTCACTGCTTGGCCTCTGTGTTATATCATTAGGATAATGTAAGCGCTTCATGAGCTACTGAATTATTTCCAAGAAAAAACGTTTTTAAGCCACTGTGACTTCCTAGAGATCTAGTAAAACCTACTAGAGGTACAGGATCTAATGGTCAGAAGTTAGCTTATTACACTCTACACATATCAGTACTTTCATTTAGCTCGTCTATTGCACCAAAGTTAAAAACATGTTATTTGTTCGGAGATAAAATTTTAATAAAAGTTACAAATTCTGCTTAACTCGGATATATTTAGGATCTTCGAAAAGCTGATTTTACACTTTATGAAAAAGAAACTGATATCTTTTATAAATTTCTTTAGTGCCTTTTGTAGTTATTTTTTTTTTTAGTGTACAGGTGCAAGTTCATAGTAACAGCGATTTGTTGGTAAATCAAAATATAAAAGAAAATACAAATTTTGTTGCAAAAATATTTAAAGTGCAACATTTTTCTTCAGCTTTTCATGTTACCTTCTCTTGCAGGAGGTTTTTTATACAACACCAACAACAACAACAAGAATAAAAATTGTTTTTATGTCTAAAAATATGTTTAGGTGTCTGTGATATTCTGTGTTGATCTTCTTCTTCTTCTTCTTGCTATTTTTCTGTATGGATGGTTGGTTGTTTAATGGTTTGTGTAAAAGAAAATTATGCGACACAGGAATAAAGTTGAAAGTTGTTGGTTCTTTATTACAAACAAAAAATATACATAAGTAAATGTGTGTAGATAGATATGTATTTTTATGCAAAAAAACAAAAACCAGTTAGAAAATATTAATCTGTAAAGGCAAAAAAAGAAAAATAAAATAAAAATGAAAGCAAGGATACTCACCATCGTCGTACTACATTGCAGACAAGGAAAAATGTAAAAATATTTTCTTTTTACTCTTTTAAATGTCCTTTAAGTTTAGGCAAATATAAACAAAACTTTCATTTTTTATTTCTAGAAAAACACAAATACAATCTCTTGAAAATTGCAAAACTCCCTGCCACACAATCTCTTCTTAATGTTTGTAAGCAAACGGACTTGTTTTTGAGTTGAATATAAAAAAAATGTATAAATAATTTATTTTTAAAAATCAAAATTTTTATATACACCATAAAAGTTTAACTTCTTTTACTATAGATTACGGAATACGAATGAGAAGAAAGTTTAAAGAAATTGCAGAAAATTTATATATATTTTTTTAAAACTCTCGATGTGTTTAATTAATCATGGTGATTTAATGTAAAAACTATTATATAAAAATCATATACGAGGGCTGCTATTTATATTTCTGGCCTGGTAACACTGACTGTTGCTAGGCACCAGCTGATGTTTCCAGTGCAACATTCACATTGTTAAACATAACCTCAAACAAAACATTTTGTCATTTTATTGTTGTTAGTGTTAGTGATAGCAGGTTGAAAAAGGAGAAAATGGAATTAACTCATGAAAATTTTCGTGCAATAATTTTTTATAACTTTCGACGTGGCCTGACGCGACAACAGTGCACAGATGAACCAAATTCCTTATATGGTAATGAAGCGCCCTCTTACAGCACCATTAAAAACTGGTATCACGAATGCAATCGTGGCCGACAATCTCTCCAGGACGAATCCCGTGAAGGTCGTCCAACAACGGTTGTTGTGCCAGAAAACATCGCAGCTGTGCATGAGCTGATAAAGCATGATCGTCATGGAACATATCGCGAGGTTGAGGTATCTGTAGGGATTAGTATGACAAGCATCAATAAGATCTTGCATGAACATTTGCATGTGAAAAAGGTTTGTTCACGTTGGATACCGCATAACCTGACAAACGCACAAAAGGATGCTCGTGTTGATCGGTGCAAGAAAATGTTGCAGAAATTCGCTCAAGGTGCATCAAAAGCAGTTTATAAATCATGAATATACTCATATGACCCTGAAACAAAACAGTAATCCACTGTATGGGTCTTTCAAGACGAGCGAAATCCTATCACAGTTGTTCGTTAAAGAAGCACATCAAAGCAAATGGTTGCCTGTTTCTTCGCCATTACCGGTCATGTGGCGACTGAGCCATTAGAACAACGTAAGACGGTTAATTCGGCATGGTACACCACTATTTGTTTGTCAGAAGTCTTTGAGAAACTTCGAGAAAAGTCAAAGACAAGACGCTTCATTCTGCATCACGACAATACGAGCTGTCACCGATCGGCTGAAACAATGGAGTTTTTGACAGGGCAAAACATTGAATTGATGGGTCATCCGTCGTACAGCCCTGACTTGGCACCTAATGACTTCTTTTTGTTTCCGAACATCAAGTTTTCTTGACGGTTTCCTACACCTGAAAAAGCAGTTTCTGCATTCAAAATCGAAGTGGAAAAAGTGCTTTAAAAATTGGTTTCAACGCATGCAAAAGTGTATAAATCTTCATTGAGAGTATTTTGAAAAACAATAAAATAGATTTTGTCTTTAAATGCTTGTGTTTTCATCCTTAGGCCACAAATATAAATAGCAGCTTTTTTCTCACTATGTGTTAAAGCATAGCAAGTTACATTTTTTTTTAATTGAATAAAAATATTAATTATCAGAATATGACCATTAAAAAGTTTTTAAGAAATTATTTTTTGCTTAGTTTTAAAAATTTTAAAACTTTATAGAGGGGTTTTCAGCAAGAAGTTTGTTTTCTAAACCAAAATAAAACAAACAATTTTGATTAAGATAATTTAAATTTTTATTGTATTACGAAGAGAAAAGTTCGGCACCCCGACCACACTGACAGATGTCGATTCTTTTATCAAAGTTTTGAATCAGTTTTTAACAAAATGGTGATGCTGTTTGCTTAATCACATTACGGATTTTTAGTTTTAAGGCTAAAATCGATTCGATTGCCTCTGTATAGTGTTTTTCCTTAACATAGCTCCATTAAAACTAATCCAGTGGTGTTAAAACATACGAACTGGTAACTGCTGAATGTCGTAAAATTATGCCATCGGGGAATTTGATCGTTTCATTAGCTGTGTAACATGTAGCACCGTTCTCTTCTTGAAAGTGCATGTCAGTGATATCCACGTCGTCAATCAAAGGCCAAAACTGAGTTGTTAGCATCTGGCAGTAGCATTACCGTTACCACTTTTCTAGCCTCATCTTCGAAAAAAAAACGGCCCAAACACACCTTCAGACCACATAACGAACCATACAGTGACATGTTGAGTATGCAGAGATTTCTAAACAATCGCTCTAGGATTTTTGGAAGCCCAAAAATGGCATTTTTGCTTGTTGACATATCCTGACAAGTGAATATGGGCTTCGTCTAAAAAAATGATTTTTTTCAGAAAAATCTGCCAGTTGTTTCTGAATGAATTTGGTGAATCTACGGCGATGTGAATAGTCGATCTTCAAGCTTCAATTCCTGCACTAGTTGAACCTTGTAAGGCTTTAAAGCCAAATCCTAACTAAAAATTCATCGTGTGGTGATTTTGGATAACACCAATTGTTAGGAACGTCAAGGAATTTGGATCTGCTTCAGCATGTGATGTTTGCAGTGGAACGAACAAGTTTTTAAATTCCGAAAATATCACAATTTTTACGAAATGTAACTTTAACAGAGCCACCATTTTCATAGTGGAATTTAATTATTTTAATGCGATTTTTGTGCGAAATTAAATTAATTCTAACAATTGCCAATGCATCTACTATGAGTACTGTAAAATAAAACAAACATTAGTTTTTTATTTATATTATTGTTATTTATTTAGATCGGACCGCAAAGCGAATGTGTAATTAATAATGAATATGTTTAACTTACTTCTATATTAAAACATTTTATCAAATAACTTATACACTAATACAAGAAGATAAAGTTTAAAACTATCAAGTTGTTGGTGTTGCCACAATTGAAAAACAAACTTAATGTTGAAAAACCCGGCATAACACTTATCTTTAAAATTTCTGTATTTGTACTTTTAACTGTTGAATTTAGTTAATATATAAATAAAGAAAGTTTCACTTTAAATTATACCTCCATTTCATACTTAAAGTTGTGCTTATCACAGCAATTAGGCAGCTTTATAATTTAAACAGTTTCATTTCGTTTTTATTAACAATTGCATACAAACACATATAAAGAACTACTTTGAAAACTTTCTCTGCATATGCGCTCCTATATACACACAACTTTTTCTACTCATACATCTGCTAAATAAGGATGGATTTCGAAACTCATGAACTATGAAAAAGTTCTTTTTGGCTTTTATGAAACAAACAAAAAAAAAAGTTTAAAATAAATTTCCATTCTTTTCTTCTTAGAAGGATGCTTACAATATCATCAACCTGGTATAATTTTCATTTGTGTTTAATGAGAAAAGGCATGAAAATTAAAGGGTCCTTCTAAAAAGAACTGTTAAATAAAATATATTCGAAATTTCTGTATCGACTGTGCTGTTAAAAAAATATTTTAAATTCCCTTATATTGAAGGTGTTTATCTGCGAGATCCTTTAGTATTTAAAATGTTGTTTGAAATTGTTGCACAAAATTCTCGTAGTATGTATACGTGTAGTAAAATTGGAAATAATGTCTCTACTGGGCTTAAAAGCTTTTACAGCCAAAGTATGCATACAAATAAAACGTTGCGCAAATGTTTCAGTCGAAACATAAGCTCTTTACAACTTTTTTTTATCGCTAAGCTTCTTGCTTCGATATTACTAATATTTCGCTAAGATATAAATTTTTTTTAAGCGCTAATCCATTATCTATTATTGGGTAACGAGCAAATCTAATTGATTTTCTTACAAAACTATTCTTTTCAAGACCTCATCGATAAACTTAAGGACATCAAAATAACCGAAAACACGCGACTCGTTTCCTTTGGCATCAAGGATCTATATACTTCAATACCAACACATGAAACCTTCGATATTCTACGCAACACACTAGACAATTTGTACGTAATCCAATACATCACTCATATAATAGATATTGCAAAAACGATAACAAAACAGAACTACTTTAGATTCAATAACCACTTTTACAAATTACCTGACGGACTCGGCATGGGAAACCCATCTTCCGCAATCTTCATGAAAATTTTTATGCAACATCTCAAATCACTACACGTAAAATCACTCATGGAAAAACACAAAATAACTCATTACTATAGATACTTAGATGACATTATATGCATCCTCGAGCAAGACAACGGCGAACAAATTCTAGAAAACTTAAACACAATTCATAATAAGATTACATACACAACGGAAACAGAACATGACAGAAATTTACATTATCTTGACATCACTATAACACGAGGAACTGACTATTTAACATTCGACATCTATAGAAAACCAACAACGACGGACACTACCATCCACAACACCTCAAACCACCCTACCCAACTCAAACTAGTAGCGTTTAGACATATGATACATAGACTTAAGATAATTCCACTTACTCCAGATAAGTACAACAAAGAACTCGACAGAATCTACGCCGTAGCTATAAATAACGGCTACAAAACCACTACCATCGATAAACTACTTAGACAATACAACACTAAGAACAGAAATAAAGAAGACAAAGAGACAGCCGATACAACACGACGGCACACCTTTACTAACACAGGACCAGAAATATACAGACTAAATAACCTTTTTCACAAAACACTCACAGCATTAAAAAAAAGACATAACCTCAGATCAACGATAGAAACAACTGACAAATTTAGTTCCAGCGGGGTATACACACTTACCTGCACCCGCAAACACACCTATATAGAGCAAACTGGACGAACGCTAAAAACAAGGTTTACAGAACACATACGCTTGAGAGTAGTGTTTTGTCTGTCATCACGTTCGGTCATTGTTTTCGTTTTTAATTGATGTTTTATAATTTGTTGTTTCTTTCAATGTTTGTTTTAGTGTGTTGAAATTTTTAGAATAAGAAAAGGACAGAAACGATGGATAAAATATGAAATTGAAAGGAGAATCCGCTTTTTAAAAGTTCAATGAATAAATAAATAAATAAATCGAGTAAATGGCAAGATCACAACAGACAAAATCCAACAAATAAAATTACAGAGAAAAGAGAAAAAAGGAAAAAAAAAAACAACAACAAAATAAAGTCAAAAAACAAAAACGACAACAGAGGCTTAACAAAAGAGTGAAAAAAACAAAGAAAGGGAAAAGTGAAAAAAAAAAAAACGAAAACAATAAAATAAAAAAAAAATAAAGAGCAAATTAAACTAAAACAACAGTGATGGCACAAGGGGCCATTCTGAAGGCAAAGAAAACCAGATCAGGGCTTTTATGGCTCCTTTGATAAAATTTGTGCTTTTTTCCGTCCCTCTTTTTACCTTAGATTACTAATGCTTTACTGTTGCCATTGTATTTACTTTTGTTGGACTATTTGTGATGAAGGCCTAGCACTGATCACTAAGTAGTCTAAAAAGTAAAGGTCAATGCATTGGTCGCAGTACAGTAGTTAGAAGAGACAGGTTTGAATTTCTTGCATTGTCATGGCGGGAAAATTCAGAATTGACTTCTGCAACATTCGTGGGCTGAGAGCGAATTTTTTCTCTGTATATGCTCACATTTGTCTCCATAAGCCGGATATTTTAGCCTTTTGTGAGACTCAGGTGTCTGAGGACGCTGATCCACAGAGTTTTCAGTTACCTGGGTATCACCTACTATCACTATTTAATTTTCACCGGGGTCTTGCAATTTATATACGCAATGAAGTTGTGTACCAGTGCCAGCAATCATTGGGCATGAATGATCCTGAATTTAGCTGTCTCTGGGTTAAACTCAGAATCAGGTCACACCCCTTGCATTTCGGGTTTCTTTATAGAAGTCCAAATACCGGAAAGGATAAAACCCTAGCTGGCTTCGATTTTCTTTCCGACTCCATAACGAAGATTCTTGACAGTTGCCCGAACAGTGAAATTGTTGTTGCTGGTGATTTCAATGTTCACAACTGTTCTTGGCTTCACCATTCAGACCATACAACTACAGAAGGCCAGTATGCTGAGCTATTTGCCGCGCACAATCACCTAGCGCAATTAGTGAATGAGCCAACACACATTCCTTGTGTTGATGGGCACCATAGCAATACACTCGACCTTTTTCTAACTTCACACCCCCAAAAGTATGAAGTTAATGTTTGTGCACCTCTCGGCAACTCCGATCATTGTACCATCTCCGCCTCCTTTTCATATTCGAAGCTTCACGACGTTACGAAATCAGCTACCAAACGTCTAAAATATATTTATGAGAAGGCTCGTTGGGCTGAGCTTAACGAATTTTTTAGGCAATTTAATTGGAAACTATGTTTCTTAGATAATAATGTCAATGCCATGGCGGAAATGGTTGTAAACATAATTTTGTTTGGAATGAAAACCTTTATTCCATCCAAAACAATCTCGATTAAAACCAGATCTAAATCTTGGTTTAATCAGACGTGCAAAAATGCAGTCAGATCAAGAGAGGAAGCATTCAATATCTGGCGTAGAAACAAAACCGCAGATACTGATTTGCTACGCAAAAGGGAGAGATCTTCGTGTGCCAAAGTACTAAGGCGCGAAAAGCATCTGTACGATGAGCGCCTTCGTGCTAAAGTTCTTGCTACTTCTAGGGGTAGTAAGAACTTTTGGTCATTTGTTAAAAAGGTACGCGATAATGCTAGTTCTTCAATTCCGACTCTTTTTAAAAATGATCAAATATTCACTGACCCGGTTGATAAAGCTAACCTTTTAGCTGGTATATTTGCAAATAATTCTTTTTTGCCGGAAAGCAGTCAACCACCGCCAGATCTCGACAGAGTATCAGTTACTATGCCGAGGATATTTTTTCGAGCTCGAGCGGTTAAAAGGGTTCTTACAGATCTCAACATAAACAAGTCTCCTGGGCCTGATGGGATACCAGCACTGGTCTTGAAGCAGTGCTCGTCGACCCTATCGCGTCCATTAGCAGCCCTTTTCAGCACATTGTACCATGTCGGAGAATTTCCGAAGTGCTGGAAAGTTGCTAATGTAACGCCGATCCCCAAAAAGGGGGAGGCTAACAACCCTGAAAATTACCGCCCAATCGCAATTTGTTCTACACTATCTAAAGTATTTGAAAGTATGATTAATTTCCATCTAGTGAGATACCTGGAGTCCAACAGCTTGCTTAGTGACCGACAATATGGTTTTCGTAGGGGGCGCTCTACGGGTGACTTGTTGGCATTCTTGTCGGAGCAATGGTGTAACTCCATACATCATTTTGGAGAAAGCAAGTTGGTGGCTCTAGATATTTCCAAAGCATTTGATAGAGTGTGGCATGATGCACTTCTGTCAAAACTTGTTGCTTTTGGTGTCGGTGATAATTTTTCCAGATTTATATCGAGTTTTCTCAGAAATCGCACTATACGAGTTGTTTTAGATGGGATTTCATCAGACGAGTTCATGATGAATTCAGGGGTACCGCAAGGCTCCGTTCTTTCTCCTACTCTATTTCTTATTTTTCTAAACGACCTTCTTTGTCGAACTTTCAACCCTATATATTCTTTTGCAGATGACAGCGCCATTTGTCACTCATATTCATTTGGTAATAGACCAGGCCATTTGGATGTTACTTCCAAAAGGCAAAACATGAATGATACGCTTAATCACGATCTTGCGACAATCTTGGAATGGGGTCGTGTGAATAGAGTAGAATTCAATGCTCGTAAGACACAATGTTGCATGCTTACGCATAGATCTTTGTTTGGTAGTGGTGCTGCATCTGTTACTATGGGTGATATAGGTATTACGGAATCGGAAGCTCTTGATGTTCTTGGTATGAAAATTCAGTGTGATGTTCGTTGGACTAAACACATTTTTCAGGTTTCTAAAGAAGCTTTCAAGTGCCTCGGTTTTCTAAAGCGGTGTAGAAGATACTTCACCCCATCCGATCTCCGTACTATCTATACCACCTACATCCGTCCGAAAATGGAATACAACTCTCATGTATGGGCCGGCGCTCCAAAGTCTATTTTGGGGTTACTCGACCGCGTACAGGAGAGGGCCAAGAGGCTCATTGCTGACAGTAGGGTATCCAACTCTATTGATTCTCTAGAGCATCGACGCAATGTGGGGTGCATTTCTTTGTTCTATCGTTACTACAATGGTAAGTGCTCTAATGAAATTAGGGAACTTGTCCCTGATACTCACACGTTTTCACGTTTAACTCGATTTTCGATGAGAGCACATCCTTTTGTGGTTGATTGGCCAGTGAATCGCACTACGCATTACAGGGAAAATTCGTTTTTCAGCAGAACAGTCCGAATGTGGAATAAGATCCCTCCGGAGGTCTTTCCTGTCACTTACAATCTGAGAAAGTTCAAATCGAATGTCCACAGACACTACTCCCTCTTTCCTCCTTCCCGTAACCTAATTTCCTAGTTCTGGCACAATGCATTGCATAGGTAGGGGTCATCCCCTGAGTGCTGGTCCTAAAAAAAAAAAAAAAAAAAAAAAATGGAAAAGAGAAGATTCCGACTTTGCATTACACCTTGACACTCACGGACACACATCAAGGGAAATAGATGAATAGATTATCCTAGCATGAAAACATGGAAATCTACAAAACAAAAACATTCAACAATAACATTATAAACGAACAGGTAAACACGATCTCAGGCACAATTTTCACACCATGAAAACTACTCATGCAAACGGGCAAACGAAAAGCACCCTCAGACGGACACACGTACCTAGATAATAATTAAAGACGGAGATATCGATAAACTTACTTTGCATAAAAATGGCAGGTGGCTGGCATTCTTACCTTAATAGATTCGAACTTGACAAAGGAACTGCCTGAACGCCAACACTGCCTCACCAGTACAAACCACAACGCGGCTTGAGAATCATGCATTCGCATCGAAAGCGCTCGCCATCGACTACAAACCAGCCAGTTAGGACAGAAAATAACAATAGCTTTACAACTAATTTTAATTATGCTAAAAGTGGGCGTGGCATATTCCATTTACAACTATTTTTAATTCTGCGAAAAGTGGGCGTGCCACGTTTCAGTGAAAGTAAATATCAATAAATTTAATAAAACTGTATAAATTGTAGTAGTCGCATAAAGTACATTAAACTGTAAATATAAACGGCCAAAAAGTGGGCATGGCCATGCTTTATCAAAATAATTGGATATAAGGAAAACAATAATAAGTAATTCGAAATTTCCAAAGGCAGAAAGAAGCAAGATTTCATCAAAATGGCAACAGAAAATTGATTTTATTTTGTATTAGAGCTGTGGCGTTCATAAAGGAATGAGATTACTTTATCCTAGCTAAAAAGGACTAGGAGACTAGACATTCTTGGTAACATGGAAATCCACAAAACAAAAATATTCAACAATGACGTTATAAACGAACAGGTAAACACGACCTCAGACACAATTTTCATACCATTGAAACTACTGATGCAAACGGGCAAACGAAAAACATCCTCAGACGGACACACGTACCTAAATAATAGTAAAAGACGGAGGTATCGATAAATTCACTTTGCATACAAATGCCAGATGGCTGGCATTCTGCTTACCTGAATATATACGAACCCAATAACAGAACTGCCTGAACGCCAGCACTGACTCACCAGTACAAACTAAAACGCGGCTTGAGAATGATGCATTCGCATCGAAAGCGCTCGCCATTGAATACGAACCAGCCAGTTAGGACGGAAAATGGCAATATTATTTCGTTTACTGGCGGAGGAGAAAGAAACAATATAATACCGTTGCAATGGTGTTCGTAGTTTTTTTATCTGACTGCGATGTTGAACTCCAAGGAACAAAACAAAACGATAGCAAACGTTCTGTTTTATTTGTGTTTGTATGCTGGTTTTCAGACTGACACTCACGGGGTGGCGTGAGTGTTAGTCTGAAAACACTTATTCCAAATTTGCTTAAAAGCTTATTTTCTTGTAGAGAAAGTCCTTCGGCTCGTAAAAGGTAGCGTTTTTGGGCTTATTCCTTATTTGTCATTTTAAAGCTATTAAAAAGAAGATTCAATATCTTAATATACATAATTATATGCTTAGTTCTTTCCCGGAATGGTTCCATAAGATAATGTATGAAAATTAGGTGGCAGCGTCCTTTGATCACAACTTCTTTTAAATAAATTTCTCGTGAAATGTTTTTTGTAGAATGAGTCCATTTAGATTTTTTTTCTAATATATATTATTATTCCCCCGGGGGCAAATGATAGTCTTTTTGGAGCCTACTGTTCCATCTAGACTGGTGTCTTGCGGGGTAAAAGGGAGCCCAGGCGTCTTAAAGGCTAGTAGGAGTCACCTGGACAAACCACTATATTTCTACGGGAATCAGTGAGCTCGCTATTGTCTCTTTAGACATTTAGCTTTTCTCTGGCTGATTATTGAGGTTGGCCCCTATATGGGAGTATCGTGGTGGCTGTGTGTTTCGAGGCCCTCGTGAGAGTTTGTGGGTCGGATGATTCATAATGAACACAATGAATGGTTCAGGTCCAGTGAGTATGAACGCTTCATGCGTTCTGGACCAGGAGTTGGATGGTCTTTAGCAAGGAGTAAAGGCTGCGACCTACTTCGAGCTTTTGAAATTGATACTAGGAGTGACCGGAGAATATACTTATTCAATAGCCTTCTAGGGCGTCAATGGCGTTGCTTTTCATTCACAGTGGTAATGGCCACCATCTGATTATGGCTCATTATCACATTATCACATTATATTATTATTATATTATTATATCTATATACATGTATGTTATTATGAAGATATTATATTATGTTCATATGAAACTATAGTTGCCATTAGGCTCTACCCAGGTAGAATTAGAGTTGATAATATTTTTTGTAATGCAGAATAATAAAAAATTCCACACTCTGAACCAAATTGATTGTGAAGATTTTGATGTGAAAAAATTCTCACTTAGTTGTAGAAACAAGGCAGGATTTAAATTGGTTTGAGGAAATCGCAAAACTTTGTGATTGAAATTTTTCTCATCCCTTTAAGAGATGTCGGCTTGTTTTATTAGCATTTATTAGCAAAAGTAATGGTTGAAATTTAAATTTGAATAACACTTGCATTATTGTCGTGACCTTAACTTTATTAAAACTGCAAAAATTGCAACTTAAATGCCTTAAGAATCTTTGGCGTAGCGCTCTTAAGTGGCAAAGTTTTTGTTTTAGACAACAAACTCGATAATAACGTAATGAGTCCTCATTTTTTCAGCAGAAATTGTTTGTGATTTTTACGTGTTGCCAAAAGAAATCTTTATCTCAATGGTAGATGTTTAAATAATTTTTAATTATAAATATTTTCTATTCCGCAATTAATTTGGAAAACTCTGTGTTTTAAAAAATACCAAAAAAAAGGAACATTCTTTATTTATACTTTGCAGTGAATTTAAAACACACAAACACAACCCCAAAAAAAAACGAGAACTTTATACAACTCCAAAAAAACATACCCCAGCAAAATTTAGCCAAATTAAAAGTGGCAATTTAAAATATTTTTTATACAACTACAAAAATAAAAGCAAATGAATATGTATGTGTATAAACACTTTCATAAGCAAGTTGCCTTGACAGTGATACTTTATTTTCCGCCTCATAGCCAGCCTTATTATCAACTTCATTTGTGCGAATATACACAATAATGTGAAAAAGTTACGTTGTATTTTTGTTTGTAAATGCAACAAAGATCTGTTGCATCATCATCATCATCATCATCTTCGTCATGATGCTACAATAAAAATAAAAAGTTTTTCCTTTTATTTATAATTGCAGTTGCATGTGTGAGTGAGTATGTGTGAAAGAAGAGAGGCAATGAAAAATCTGCTTAAAATTTTCAACAATTTCTAGTTTATGAAGTAGTTGTTTTTGCTTTTAAAATTTTATATAAGACAGATAAGTTACGAAAATATTTACACAGAAGAAGTTAACATGATACTGTGAGCTTCAATTGAAAGACAAAACACATTTACACACATTCATATAACCATTACATTAAAAAGTTATCATTCACAATGTATGTTTGTATTATAATTTTTTGTTATAGTTAATGAAGTTAAGAACATATTCTAATTTGTTATTGTTACTTATTTGGATGTCTCCTTAGAGATTGTTTTTAGTTACACTAGCAGCTGATAGCTAATATCGAAATTATTTATTAAAGGTGGCCGGTTTCAAAACTGCATTTAATGGCGAAATGATTCTCATTGGAATCTTCGCTATTTTCATTAAATGCGTTATAAGAGTTTTTAATTAATTAGTAAAAGGAGTGCAAGAAGTTTTCATCGATATGAGAAATGAAAAAAAGGTGTTAAAATTCAGCTTCAAAGTTGTGCCTCAATCTAAGGATTTAGCTATGTATGTGATAAGTTTCATGGCTCCTGATCGTTTGGCTTTAACCTGACGGTGGGTGTAGGAAAAATGCACACTCGTGCCCGCACGATTGCAGCTCCGTGCCTGCACTCCTTGCTAAAGAGTTGGGACATCCAACTGCTTGCCCTGTTTTATGTGCAAGATAGGAAATTGTATGTTAAGCCTGCGTTAACATCTCTTCGGAGGCTGTTTTCAAAGCAACCGACTACGTAGGTCCCTAAGGGACCTCACCAATAACAGGCCCATAGCTCTGCGGACAGCTTTTCCCGTGGTACTAGTGTGGATGTATAAAGTCGAACTTTGAAAGTCCTATCACAACCACCACGATACTCCCACATTAGGGTCAACCTCAATAACCAGCCAGAGAACAGCTAAATGTCTAAAGAGACAAATAGCGGAACTCTGCGAGCTCACTGATTCGCATGGAAATAACGAAGAGTTTCCAGTTGTATCCCTGCTGACTTCAGGGGACTGGGCTCCCTTTTTCCCCCCGGTTAAACAGGTCTAGATAGTCGAGCGTTCTATAAAGACCATAAATGTGCCCCCGGGGAAGAGCTATATATTTAGCTATATAGGTTTGCATCACATTGTCCGAAAGATTTGTGGGCTTTTTCATTTAAAGAAACCATATTTGAAAAAAAAACGAATGATGTTGTTTAAGCCAAAAGAAAATTAAATTACTTTTCCAAGATCCGGTAAAGTTTGTTCATAAATAAAATAACCGCATGTGAAGTAAAAGCGATTTATACTAGACTCTACACACTTTGCTGCGTCTAGAAAAATGCGTCATATGGTGCGGATTTAACTGCTTTCCAAAACCGAAACCGCAGTTCGCATAACTATCACCAGCATCAGCCCTTCGAATCATAATAAATCATTTTTTTGTTTGAAATTATGGATGCCATTGATTCAGCCAAGATGGGATTTCGATAGTTTAAAGCTACCTGACATACATCCCGCAAAAGCAATAGATTTTTTGAAATCAGACTTTGGCATTTGATTTCGAGAAATAAGCGTATGATATGACCGATTGATTATTTCCATTGGGGGCTACATAAAGTCACTATTTTATGCTGATAAATTGACAACAACTAAAGGACTTCGTCAAGATCTGCCGGAGTAGTTATATGCCCGATGTTATTTTCAAATATTAATGCCATGCATGGATATTTGGAATTAGAATTTTTTTTTAATAAAAACTATATTTTTTATAATATTTTAAAATTTGCATTTTAATTGGGCTAAGGATAACACCATTTCTGAATTAAACAATGTAACCACAAGCAGAAAAAGAAAAGTTAATATTTTTGTGTTCCTTATGTACAACTGTTTAGCTACTATTTTCACCACCACCACCACCAACAAAAAGTGGTGTGGATGCAGAGTAAAAAAAAGAATTGTGAATAAAACATGCTGAGAGGCGCAGCTGACAATAGAACGCAACTAGTACAAAGAGAACACTGAAGATGGCAAATAGCCGAAACCGGTTTGACGAGGGTCGACGGAAAACCGTAGCCAAATAGAAATGCTGAGAAGCTGTGTTTTTAAGATTAAAATCATTGGTCATGAGTTTAAATCCAAATACAATAGCAGATTAGTTGCTGAAAAGTTGAAAAATTTAAAATATTAGTTTCATTCTTTTCGGCATGGAGTAGTACCAGTTTCGCCAGAAGCGCACAATATTGTGGTGTGTCTGGCTGCATGAGTTTATTGAAGTAAATGCTTACTGAAAAGAATCTTGAAAGTTGCAGAGCATTAGAAATAGAAGTATTAGAGAATAACGTACCACAGAAGTGTGAAATGAATTGATGTGCTGCTATTTGCTGTTATAAGAACCTCAAGAAAAGTAACAAAATAGTGATTTTTTAGTTTTCAATTTTAATTTCCCTAATTTTAACTTATAAATTGAGGAATACAGCGATCATTTTATTTATCTATATATCTATCTATCTAGCTATATATATATATATATGTAAAGTCGTTAAAGGGTTAAGGCTCATTGCTAAATACACCACGCATGGCTTTTGACGTTTGAAAAGGAGATAAGTCGTTGAGATAAGTTGATTAGAGTCAGTCGTTGAGATAAGTTGATTAGAGTCAGTCGTTGAGATAAGTTGATAAGAGTCAGTCGTCGATATAAGTTGTTAGAGTGAAAGTAAAGTCCTCGAAGTTGTTAAAAGTGTTAAAATTAATTTCTTAAAAGTGCTTGAAAATATCTTAAATCCTTAATTAACTTTATTAACTTAAAAATTAAAATTTGTAAAATTAGTTTCTTAAAAGTGCTTAAAACTCCTTATCTTAAATACTTAATTAAATTAACGTTATTAACTTAAAATTAAATAATTACTTTTATATACCTATTCTTAAATTTAATAAATATACCTAATGAAATTTAATAATTTATTTTAATAAAAATAAAATTATCATTTCATGAAAAATTAAAAGTTTACAATTGGGGGCTCAACCGTGTGTAACCATACATATGTGCATACACATATATCAATCAACGTTAAAATTTGCATTAACATAAAAGAAAAAAAATTTTTGTGCTATAAAGAGTGATCAAATAAGTATACAGAATTTATATTAACTAAATATTTGTTATTGTAAAACAAAAATACAGAAAGAATGTAATGAACGAGGATAACGGAATTAAAGATCGAAAATTAAACAAAAAGAAAGAAACATATTGTACAAGGTCAAGAACAAAAAATTCAAAAACAAATGAAGGTGCAAAAGGCAATGTAGAAGAAACGTTTGACACAAGCAGTTTAAACACTAAAGTTTTAGATTCACTAACATCAATTGAGAGCAATACAGTTGAAAAGCAATTAGAGAAACTAAAAGAAGTTGACAAGTATAATTTAAAAGCAGTTGATTTAAGGGTTGAAAAGTTTGAGAGTAAAAACAAAGAAGTTAAAATTAAACAAGTTGTTGACAATAAAAACATAATGGCAAACGAACAATTAAGTGAGTTAATAAAATTATTAACTATAAAGATGGCAAAAGAAGAAGATGCTGAAAGTAAAATGAATATTTCAGTTGAGCATTTTTCAAAAGTGATTTGCGAATTCGACGGAAAGAATATGCCAGTAGAAAAGTGGTTCGATACTTTTGAAGATAATGCGTCAGCTTATGGACTGAATGAGGGACAGAAATACGTGCAGTCACGTAATAAGGTTTCAGGGATGGCAAAATTATTCTTAGAAACCGTGAGTGTTAAAAACTACAGTGAATTAAAACAACAGTTGATAAGTGAATTTAGTAAAAAGTATAATTGCAATGAAGTACATAAAATGCTAACAAACAAACGCAAATCAGAAAGTGAATCATTCCACGAATACATGCTGCAAATGCGCAAAATCGCAACATTGGGAGAGCTTGATGAACTATCAACGGTACGGTACATAGTGGACGGGTTGAAAATAAGATCGCAATTTAAATACCAATTATACAGTGCAACCTCATTCAAAGAACTAAGAGAGAAATATGAAATTTACGAACATATGCAAAACAATTTTGGTAATGAAGACAAACAATATAAGTGTTCACAAGTAAAAAAAGAAAGGTGTTTCAACTGTGGTTCTATAGAACATAAAAGATCTGAATGTAAAAATTTGTCAAAATGCTTTAAATGCAATAAGTTTGGACACATCGCGAAAAATTGTACAACAAGTTTGTTTAATAACCGAGAGGTTGAAAAGAAAGTTAATGTGATCGTAGACGAAAATAGATATAAAAAAATAATGCTAAACGATAAAAAACTGGAATGTCTCATCGATACAGGTTCTGATGTTTCACTGGTAAAAGAATACATATATAAAACAAACTTTATAAATTGTGGTATATCAGATAGCAAATCTCTACTTTTCGGTTTCGGTAATAAAAAGACAACCCCACTTGGACGCTTTAGTGCACAAGTTACAGTTGATGAAATAGAAACACAACATGAATTTATTATTGTGCCAAATAATGCACTCAAATGTGATGCCATTTTAGGCTACGATTTTGTAAGGAAATTTAAGTTTTATTATAATGAAAATGGTTTCACTTTTGAAAATAAAAATTTTAATAAAACAATCGATGAACTTAGTGTATATAATATAAAAACGGTAGAACTAGACGTTGACAATGCTCATAAACGAAAAGTTGAAAATCTAATTAAGTCGTATAAATGTGTATTACCGCGTGAAGAATGTCCGATATCGATGAAAATGGTAACAAACAACGGGTTTAAACCGTTTCGACATTCACCGAGTCGTCTTCCTATTCAACAAGAACAAATATTGAACAATCAAATCGAGGAGTGGCTTGAGAAAGGAATTATTAGAGATTCAACTTCCGAGGTGGCTAGCAGGGTCGTATTAACTAAAAAGAAGTGCGGTGACCATCGAGTTTGTATAGATTATCGTCAGTTAAATAAAATGGTGTTAAGGGATTGTTTCCCAGTGCCGGTTATAGACGACGTTTTACTGAGAATTTTAAAAGCACAAGAAATATACAAGAAGCAGTACGACAAAAAACGGAAAAATTATATTGAATACGAAGTAGGCGATCTGGTGGCAATCAAACGAACTCAATTTGTAGCGGGCAGGAAGTTAGCCAGCGAGTACCTAGGTCCATACAAGGTAGAAAAAGTAAAACGCAATGGACGGTACGATGTTTCTAAAACAGCAGATTTCGAAGGTCCAGCTCAGACATCCACAAGCTGTGATTTCATGAAACCATGGAGAATAAATGACGCTGAAGAACACTTGTCATCGGAGACCGATGATGGTCAGGTTGGCCGAATGTAAAGTCGTTAAAGGGTTAAGGCTCATTGCTAAATACACCACGCATGGCTTTTGACGTTTGAAAAGGAGATAAGTCGTTGAGATAAGTTGATTAGAGTCAGTCGTTGAGATAAGTTGATTAGAGTCAGTCGTTGAGATAAGTTGATAAGAGTCAGTCGTCGATATAAGTTGTTAGAGTGAAAGTAAAGTCCTCGAAGTTGTTAAAAGTGTTAAAATTAATTTCTTAAAAGTGCTTGAAAATATCTTAAATCCTTAATTAACTTTATTAACTTAAAAATTAAAATTTGTAAAATTAGTTTCTTAAAAGTGCTTAAAACTCCTTATCTTAAATACTTAATTAAATTAACGTTATTAACTTAAAATTAAATAATTACTTTTATATACCTATTCTTAAATTTAATAAATATACCTAATGAAATTTAATAATTTATTTTAATAAAAATAAAATTATCATTTCATGAAAAATTAAAAGTTTACATATATATATATATATATATATATATATATATATATATATATATATATATATATATATATAAATTAAGTCCAAAATAGGTGTCCGTTGGTTGCCAGTGTTTGACGAGATGCGCCGTCGGATTTCCACCACATTTTCACAGTACCATCGTAATGATCGTTCGCTGGTTTGTATCTTTTATGTGTTTACCCACGCGTATTTGAATCTCGACAAATTTTTCAAAAACATCCAAATTTTTTTTTCATTGAATACTTCGACTCAATGTTTTGCATCAAATGAAGTGTGTGTGTGCTTGCACAGAATGCGACGGCAATACAAATCGAAATATGCTCATGTTCATTTGTGTTCCATATTCTGTTGCATTTTGTGTGTGTTTGTGTAATATGCGTGTTCAATTACAAAATGATCTATCAGCCGAACGTTAGATATTTGGGAATGGCGCAATTCCAATTGACCACACCACAAAAATGATTACGCTTTTTGCCCCGGTATTGCACAAAATTTTAGAAACCATAATTGGTTGGGGGAAAGATCTAAGTTGCGAAAAATGCATATGTTTCGGATATCAATGTGACAATTTTGTATGACATTTCCGGGGAAATTTTTACCTACAAATCGGTTGACTCTGTTACCAATCAAGACGATGTTGTAAATTATCCAGTTGATTTTTAAAATTCGCTTTAGTTACCTGGACTGCCGCCCCACCGCCTACAAGTGAAAGTTGGTGTACCAAAATTTTTTGGTTAGAAATATCTGCCAGCCACGAACTGGCAATGGGACACGTTTAGTAGTCAAAAAAGTCAAGAAAAATGTGATTGAAGCAAAAATTTTAAAAGGAAATATAAGGGCGAGGATGTGTTGATGCCACGCATTCGTATGATTCCTCCAGATTTGCCGTTTGATTTTAAATGGCTTCAGTTCCACATACGTGTTGCTTTTACAATGATCCCTGTCTTTTCGCAGGGTCAATTATATTTTTCATGTTCACGTGTTAATAAACCAACTGCTTTGTTTGTCTATACCGCGAACCAAAATCGATCAAAGAATGTCGTATAGTCGTAGAATAAAACGTTCTTTCTGATTAATTTTCTTTAACGATTGAATTTTTTGGCGCTGCAGAATAAAAACAGACCACTAATGACTTGCAAAGCAGTCACAGGCACGCTAGTTTTATATATATTGCTAACAGTAGGATTTGATTACAGTTCCTAAATGGTGTAAGAGAAGTCAGATTTCAGATAACAGAAACACTGAATTATAATTGTGTAAATTTTTTACATTCAAGAAAGTTGTATTATAATAAAATAAACCTACTTAATATAGAGCTCAAGAAATGTCGAAATAGCAAGGCAGCATGGCGCCAGCTACACTTCTTAGCCTATTTTGCCACTTGAACTATGAAACAGTTTCCTTTTCAACTTAAGAAATTTATTGTCTGCAACTTTTTCTAAATTCCAAACATATTGTTTGTTTGTTTGTTTAGTTTCTGGCCTTCGTCAATTTACTAACAGAGCAAACAACCTTTAACAAACCTTATAAAAATCTATTTAGAATTTATAAAAGTCACAAGATCAAACGCATTCCATTACAACACAACGTTAAACTTAAACCACAATAAACATATTATTATTTTTTATTTTCTTTTTCAGTTCATTTTGTCTACTCAGCCATTTAACAATTTGCAATTGTCGGTAATAAGTTAGCGAAATATTTAAGAAGAAGAAGAAAATGGCAAATGTTTAGTAACAAGTAACAAGTAAATATTTCTAACATGTAATAAGTCGAAGTCAGAGGTCAATGCGTGACGAATTTAGCTAAAATAACAAAAATATATATGAAAGCAAAACTTAACCAAAAAACCAGCCAGCCAGCCAGTCAATAGTACTTTACAAAATCATAAAATTAAGAGACAAGACCAGTTATAAGATGGTAATAAAATTTTTGTTATAATTGACTATTAAGAATTTGAAAGAAAAAATTCAAAAACAAAAAAAAAAAAAGAAACCAAAAATACATATTCTCACACACATGCGCACACCCACTTTCAGCTACGTTATAATATGTTTTATACAAAATTATTGCTATTTAACTAAATTATGGGATTTTTAAACGTTTTAGTCGTAAAATTAATAAGTTTATTATAATGGTAAAAATTAATCTGTATATTAAAGAATTTAATGATTTTTTGTAATTTATTCAACTGGCCCATACAATAAAAATTGGGGTGGTGTACGAAAGGCGAAATTTTAAATAATTTAAAGGTGTGGATAAAATAAAATCAAGAAAAAATAGCATGGTTATTTTTATAACTACCACTCGCTTAAGTGGAATTTTTTGCCTCATCACAGGGCTTTTTCTCAATTTAATTTTCTGAAAGCTTTTGAAATTTGAAAGGTTAAGAAGCGATATTTAACAAAAATATTTAAAAAAGAAAATAATTTAAACGTTTATTATCAAATTATTTCGAAATTATTTCCAGCTTGATTCTACTAATTGATTAATAGCAGTAGAATATTTTTCATAAATTTGTAATAAAACCCTTTCTAACACAAATAAATTTACATTGCACCGTGCTAAATGTTTCACAATTAAACTACCACTAATGCTAATAGTACTCTTACTACTACTAACATCGCGATTTTCAACAAGAAGTTTGTTTTTCAATTGTGGCAACACCAACAATTTGATAGTTTTCACATTTAGCTTCTTGACGTACTCGTAGTAGGTGCATTGACAATTGTTACAATGAATACAATTTCGCACGAAATTAAATTCCACTATAAAAATGGTGGCTCTATTAAAGTTATATTTTGTAAAATTCGGACAACAAAATCGTCCTCCTGAAACCGCTATTAGGAATTTAATTGACGGACTAAATAAAAATGTGCGAACACCAACCAACCAACTGAAAATTTTGCAGTAGTGAGCCACACTGTTGAAGCAAATCCAAATTTGTCAATTCCCCGACGTTCTCAACAATTGGTGTTATCTAAATCTATCACACAGCGAATTTTGTGTAAGTCGACCAATCATTCACATTGCTGTAGATTCGCTCAATTCATTTAGGAGCAACCAGCTGGTTTTTCTGAAAAAATAATTTCTTCCAATGAAGCCCGTTTTCACTTGTCAGGGTATGTCAGCAGGCAAAATTACCGCATTTGGTCTTTTGAAAATCCTAGAGCGATTTTTGAGAAGCCTTTGCATGCTCAACGTGTCACTGTATGGAGTCCGGAGGCGTGACTGGACCATTTTTTCCCCCGAAGATGAGGCTGGAAGTGCGAGATGCTAACAACTCAATTTCGACCTATTATTGATGACGTGGATATCACTGACATGTGGTTTCAACAGAACGGTGCCACATGTCACACAGCCAAGAAAACAATCAATTTATTGAAAAATCAAATTTTCCGATCGCATAATTTCACGACAATCAACGGTTAAGTGGCCAACTAGATCGTCTAATTTAACACCACTGGATTATTTTTGGTGGTTCTATGTTGCGGACAGAGTTTATACGGAGCCAAGCGAAAAGATTTCAAAATCCATGCTGTGATTAATGAAATAGGACCGCCATTTTTCCAAAAAAAAAATGATTGAAAATTTTGTTTAAAGAGTCGGCATCTCTCAGCGTGGTCATAGTGGACAGTTGCCAGATATGGTTTTTCATTAAAAATTTCCGAACATTTCTCTTCGTAAAACCATAAAAATTTTAATCATCTTAATCTAAAGTTTTTTGTTTTAGAAAACAAAATTCTTTTTGAAAAACCTATGACGATGCTTTCTTATGGCTGGGATATAATTCGCCGGTGTTCAGGATTCGTCACAATACAATTTCTTTAATCTTTAGTGACCCTCGAGAAGAGAACGGGAGAACGGAAGTACGGGAAAATCGGGTTGTGTATTTGAGTATTGGCTAAGTGCCGGCCACCAGCGGGATGATACCTCCATTAATTCTGGCCTTAACCAATGTTCAGTCGCTCAGTGTATCAATTGGCATGTTATATTTTAGTTTTTATTATTATTTGTATACTACAATTTGTTTTTAATAAGCATTTTTACAAATTTTTGGAATAACAAAGTACAACTGTCAATTGAGCCGTTTACATTGAAAGTGGCATAAGTCACAAATAAACAGTTTTTTCATTTTTAATACATTTGAAATTAATAAGTTAAGAAGTATTGAGATTCGTTTGAGAGGAGTGTTGATAATTAACGGTATAACAAAAATGCTTATTTTGAAAATGGCGTTAGTCGCTGTACTTAGGAAATTAATTACCGAGCTTAGTGTGAAAGAAATGGAAACATGTATTAAGTGTGTGTATGAAGTATTGTTGTGATTATTGGACTTATTTTTATTAGTTGGAAAGAATAGTGCAGTTTACTGAACTATATTATAGTGATATCTAATATACTACACACAGTTAGCATTATTTTGTTATTTTTTTATTCTCAGGCGGTTGCTTCGTGTTGTATAAAATATTTAAGAATGTCACAATTCAAAAGCATATTATTGCACATAGTGACTTATGTAAAGGACAAAATAGTAATAGTAGTAATAGCTCCCTGTCGCAAAAAACCTTTACAGTACACAACATGGAGAAAAACGATTTTATTTCAACACAATCATCAGAAAAATCCGTTTCAGAAGGAAAACTAAATACAGACTAAGTGAATTGGCTAAAAATTCAATGGATTCAATTTTACCATGATATTCTCTATAAAATATTTTATAAACTAATTTAAAATAAAAAAGATGACAAAAACAAAGTGACTTATGCCACTTTTAAAATAAACGGCTCAGTTTATTGTAAACACAATTTGTTTTGTTTTTGAACTTTCAATAATAAAATTGAACTGTCAATTTATTGTAGGTTTAACGTAGGTTTTTCCTACTTTAAAGTTAACAAAGGTATTTTAAAGTAAAAGCATTTTTTGAATACAACTTTAGGAAGTTGTGCTTAACAACGGCAGTTAAACCTACTTTAAGTTTTTATGCATACAGCCGTTAATTATTAAATATTCGATTTAGTGGAATTAAATTTTTACTTTTATTTTATACTCAAATAGATAGAATCACATAAATTTGTTCATGTTCGATTTGCTTATTACTCTGTAAATTTTATTCGATTAATTTTTATTCGATTAATTTTTATTCGATTAATTTTTATTCAAAGAACTTCGATACCTCTTTATTTTACCATCATTCAGGTAATTCCTTTTCCTTAATTATTCAATAATCATTATCGGTTCGATTTTAGCATTATGCAATTACTATTTTGTAGTTTTGGGTCAAATTAACTCTCAAAAAAATTATATTTCATAAAAAATTTTATCGTTTTTGTGTAATTAACTGAATGTTGTTAACGTTATTTATAGTTGTTTAAAAAATATTAAATACTAATAATATTCATGAGCGCATCATATTGATTTTACATTCCTTTATTTTCAAATCGATATAGCTTTCTTAATTAAAATTTGTCTTAAGATATGTAGTCTAAATAATATATCTAATAATGACTTTCTCTTATATTTCTCTTTTCAGGACCTTGTTATCAAAATTCAAAATTTTCTTTTCGACAAAGCAACCGGAAAATAAATTTATAGATAAAAGGCAAAAATACTACTAATTTGGACAACAACTAAACAACCCCATTTTTGGACCAACCACAATCAAAGTCAATTTATTCAAGAAAAACAAGTTTTAGCAAAAAAGTGTTTTAAATATTTTACGTTTCTCTTTGGCCCATGAAAAATTTACTTTGGTCATTTAATTTTTGTTTAAATTATTTAAAATTTTAATTGTGAGTATTTGCTGTGCATTATTGGAAAGAGGAAAAAGATCAATTGCTAGTGATAATTAACGCATTGAACCATCTCAAAATAAGTGTGCTTAAAAATTTAAAGAAAAAGAAAAAACTGTAACAACAAAAAGAACAACAAGAGTGTGTTTGAGAGCCAAGTAAAGTTAAGGGGAAGCGAGCGGCAACAACGGCCAAGATAAATAATTATCTTATGGATTGCTGGACGGGTAACGCCCGACTGGCGAGTGTTTTAGTTTAAGGTGAGTCCTATAAAAAAACATTTATCAAAATAACTTTTTCAACTATTGTTTTGAATTTATTCACTTCCTTGCTCATGAATACTTTCAAGTAGTTTTTTTTATACTACTTTTCTCGTTGTTGTTATTGTTATTGTTGTTGTTTATATCAACTGTGGTGTGGTCAGTTGAAGCGAATCAAATACATTAATAAACTGTGTGAGATAACTTAGCACATTTTTTGTTTAACAATCACTGACTGGCTTATTAAAAAATTAATGCATTTGTTGCGGGCTAAAGGGTGACAAGTGATTGTTACTACAAAACTTTAAAACAAAAAAAAATTATTTTAATTAATTCAGTTTTTTGGAGAATTGAAAAAGAAATTTATTATATTTCCACTGTTACTTAGATGACAGGAAATATAATTCTCAGAGAATATTGGCTTTAGATGGATTTGTCACTCGTTTAAACAAAGAATTCGTGCTTTTCTTCGCCTTTAACAACCTCTTTATTGAGGTTAAGGATTTGCAGTCAGTCGATTGGCCAGTGTAATGCATCGATTATTATAGAGAGAGAGAATTAGTTTTTTCACTCAGCAGTTTGTTTGTGGAGTTAACTCCTGCAAAAAAATTTCACGTTATTTAATATAGGAAAATTTAAACCGAAGCTGCGTAAAAACTACTCACTCTATTCTCCTTTCTATATTTTGGTTTTCTACTTTTAACTCCATGCATTCCGTGTGGACTACCTCCTGATGTGCACGAATTATTAAAAAGAAAATGCCACAGAACGCGTTTTGTGCTGGTAGAAATACATGTTAAATGCTTTGAATGCTTGCGCAGGTAAATCCGATTTAATGCTTGTTCTTTTTTGTTGTTGTTTTCTATTTTGTACCTAGGAGTACTTTTGGGTGTAAGCTAAGCACTTTTTATTTATTCTAAATATCTTGCTTGCTAAACATTCGACTTTACTTAGCTTACATAACGATTTTCACTGTGGTACTGTGGCGAGATATAAGCTATTCCATGCTTTATGTAATAAGCCAGCGCCATAAACTCTTGTTTCTATTAGAAACATATACATAACACTGTGATTAAGAACTACAATAACGCTGCCCCTTCTTACCAACCAGGCCCTTTTAACTAACTCAGAAATTTTTGTAATATACCGTTTGTGAATTTCCAATTCAATTCCATCTGGTGCTTAAACGAAAAAATCTGAAGGTTTTCCGCCAAGCTGCCCATATGAGAAGCATGTATCCACACACTTGCAACGAGTGTGTTTGTGCTTTCTTAATAGTCATTGCGATAGTAAGTCGAACCAGGATGCGCAAGCGTTTGAATTCGAGTGGAATACGTGGCAACAGTGCGTCTTCACCTTTGAATTTTCCAGTAAAAATTGTTGCCTCGATAACATTGCTCATTATTTTCTTGACTGAGAATCTGGGCTCCGTTGTAAAGTCGTGGTGGATATATGTTTCAAAGAAGAATGATGGGTATGCCAATTTTCAATGTAAGAATGTGCGGTGCCATGCCTGACAAATCTGGCGAGCTCAAGAATTTAATTGAATGGTTGACAACTTCATCATGATTCATCACAGTATCGATGAACATATATGCTGTCGTTTGGCCGGGTACTCCATTCTGAAGGATGATGATATTGACATTAATGTTTTTGGCCACTTCCATAGCACGCATTCTGAGTCACTGATGATTTTTATAGTTCTGTGCCATCTTTGGGAAAACTTTTTGCACCAATTCGTCTATGCTTTCTGTGAACTTACAGAAGTTTGGAAATGTTATTATTGAATGTTATCACCAAAAATTTCCGCAGTTATTTAAAGTGTAAAAGTCAAAGTTTGACGGCGTACACGATGCAAAACATCCTTAGATATATCATATCTATACTTTACCTGCAAATCTTGCGGCTTCGAGGAGAAACATGTCGATATGATACTGAAAACGCACGTTGATTGTGCTGCATTTATAAATGGCTGAAATTTGGAATTTTAAATTAAAGCACAGCGCCATCTATTGACCAAAAATATCATTAAAGGATACTAATTTGTTAACTCGTTTCAGGTCTAAACACTTTTACATAAATATTTAAAAATCAAGTGACAATTTTAAGGCATCATATGTTTTACAGCTTTTGGAATATTTTATATGGGAAAATTAAATTGCCGTTTTTGGTATTTTTCATTATTTATTATTTAGATTTATCACTGTTTAAACCTTCTGTATAACTAACGAACAATAATTCATTTTTATATCTATCGAATAAAATGTTTCTTTTGTTACCCGTTGCTTTGTGCAATCGTTACTTCTCTTCCATCCTTCTGTGCCACTTATGATATGTTACCCTGTAAGGTATTTAACGCTCTAAGTACTAATTGTTTGTTGCTGTCTGGTGATTTATAATTATTTTTATAATAAATATGTTTTTTATGTGCTGCTTAGTATTTCTTTGTATTTGTATTGTACGTTTTGTTAGTGACCTTGAATGCTTTCATGCAAGTCTATAAAGAGTTGTATGTAGTATTGTATTGTATTGTATTGTTTGTTTTTAAGTTTTTTCTTCTCTCATTTAGAATATTTTTTTATTCTATACATATATGCATACATACATACATATGGCTGTGTTTGCAAACGCAAAGTGAAATAAAAAAAAAGAAAAACTATAAACAGAAAAAACATAAAGGCGCCATGTTTGCTGACATTTTAAAAATTACAAACACCATTTCAAATAAAAATTTATTATTATTAGAACAATAGTAGGAACCGCAGTAATAACTACAACTAGAGGTAGAAAAAGAAAAAAAACCAAAGGCAGCAGTCGTCCCAACAACAATAACAAATGCCAGGCAAAATACTTCAGATGGCATGTGAGTTTTGGTTGTTTAACTTTGGTTTTGTTCCATTAAATGTCGTTTGTTTTACTTCCGTTTGAATAAACATTCTCTTTTGCTAAAGTTGTTGTTGTTGTTATTGTTGCTGCTATATACCAATGCTGCCAACTTTTCAGATGAGGAAATCGCTAACCTTTATAAATTTCAAATACTCAATATGTTTAAAATGCGCAGGGGCCTTAATTTTTCAGAAAATTCATTAATGTGGTACAAAATGCTAAGAAGTTTTGCTAGTGGCTGCGCCAGCTGCGAGGAACACTACATTAAGACTAGGGTGAAATTCCTTCCCCAAAACCTTAACGGCGTGTGTTTTAAAGCATACATTTGATATGTGTGTATATTTTCCGACGGGGTTTAATTTAATTTTTATTTGGGTACGATGTGGCAAATAGCCGAAACCGGTTTGTTCACAAACAAAATTTGACGAGGGTCAACGTAAAACCGTACCCAAATAAAAATATTTGGTATATATATTAATTCTCTTTCCAGTGCATCCGGTGTTTTGAATTGTTTTTCCACAAGTAGGATTTGCACTAAAAATTTAAACAGAGAGTTTCATCTTATTAACCGGTTTGTTAAGAGTTTGATTAAAAGAGTCAAAATTGAAAAACTAGGTTATTCCTCACACTTTTAACGAATGACCCACAGCTCTGACAGCCGCCAAAGCACTGTTCTTAATAATTTGTTACACGCGTAAGTAATCTGACACACGAATATCTCGAGCATATTAATTGTTGTTGCAATTTTTTGAGCCAATTTGATTTAAATTTAAAATATATCGATGTTTTTATAGAGTTTGGCAACATTTTTTTGACTATCGCCCGTTTTTTTCAGCTGCCAAATAATTTATGATCGATTTGGCGTTTCAATAAGAGATTCTAACGCCTGAACAACGTTTCTGAATTGTCTAAATTGGCCTCAAAACAAGATTGATCCCGATTTTTTAATTTGTCTAAGCAATATAGCTCACCCTCGTTTGAATGGATACGTCAATAAACATTCGAAGTGTTATTAATACCCAACTGTATGCTGAGACACCATTACGTCCAGAAAAACGATTCTAGTCAAAATGTTACACTCAATGGTGCTCTTACAGAGCCATGATTACAGACTTTGTCGTCCATCAATTAAACAATCATGATGTGCAGGATCTGTGGTTTAAACAAGAAGGCGCAACATGCATAAAGTTCGAGCCGTAATAGATTTATTATATTTATTTCGGTCCCTCAAATTGGTCTCGAAGAGCATGCGATTTAACGCTGCCAGACGTCGCTACTCTAAGCCAAAAAGCTTACAACGATTGACCATTTAGAGGACAACATTCATTTTTCCGTTCCGAACAGTACTTATCGGATTACCCCTACTCATGCAATGCATTGTACCAGAATTAGGAAATTCTGTTATGGGGAGGAGAAAAGAGGGAGTAGTGTTTGTGGATGTTCGGTTTGAATTTTCCTACATTGCAGGTGACAGGAAAGACTTCTGTAGGGAGTTTATTCCACAGCGAACTGTTCTGCTAAAAAACGAAAATTTTCCCTGTAATCCGTAGTACGATTCACTGACCAATCGAGCACAAATGTATGCGCTCTCAACGAAAATCGCGTCAAACGCAAAAACGTGCTTGTTTCGGGAACAAGTTCTCTAATATCGCTAGAGCACTTACCATTGTAGTAACGATAAAATAGTAGAAATAAAGTAGTAGAATTAGGTGCCCCTGTAGGCTAGTAGGTAGTGTACTAGCTTGTAAATATGGGGGTTGTGGGTTCGATTCCCAACGAAGACCTTGGTTTTTTTCACTACAAAAATAAAAACTGATTGTCGGTGGGGCTGCTCAGCGATGAAGGCATAGTCACTGGTCGCTGTGCTGTCTTATAAACGGCAGTTAATTTCCGACTATCCTTCTATTTTCACCACCTGTTTCATCTCTTCTCTATCTATTTCCTAAAGAATGTAGCACGGTACTTGACAAAATAGGCATTGTTGCCTGAAGTGCTACTTCTCTTTAAAAAAAAAAAAGAATACAATCTACATTGCGTCGATGCTCTAGGGAATAAATAGAGTTGGATACCGTCCCCAATGAGCCTTTTGGCTTTCTCCTGCACGCGGTGGAGCAACTCCAAAATAGCTTTTGGGACGCCGGCCCATAAATGAAAGTTATATTCCATCTTTGGACACTCCGGTTTAGTAAACCGAGGTAGTTGAAAGGTTCTTTAGAAACCTGAAAAATGTGTTAGTCCATCGAACGTCACTGAATTTTCATGTCAAGAACATCAAGAGCTTCTGATTCTGTAATACCTATATCACCTATAGTAACAGATGCAGCACCACTTCCGAAGGCAGATCTATGCGTGCATGCAACACTAAGTCTTGAGGGTATTAAAATCGCCTCTATTCGCAAGACTCCATTCGAAGATCGTCGCGAGATCGTAATTGAGCGTATGATTAATGTTCCGCCTTTTGGAACTGACTTCCATTTGGTTGGGTCTATTACTAAGGCAATACGAATGACAAATGGTGCTGTCACCTGCGAAAGAGTGTATAGGGCTGTAAGTTGGATAAAGAAGATCATTTAGAAAAATAAGAAATAGAGTAGAGGAAAGAACGGAGCCTTGCGGTACCTCTGAATTAATTTTGAACTCGTCTTATGAAATCCGATCTATAACAGCTTATATAGTGCGATTCCTGAGAAAACTCAATATAAATCTGCAGAAATTATCAGCCACAGCAAAAGCAGTAAGTTTTGACAGATTTGCCGCATTATTGGCGATTTACGGAATGTCAATTGAAAATTAGACCTCCAGATTAGATTATGTCCAAGTCACCCGCGGCGGGGTTTTTCTATGCCACAAGTCCTATTTAAATTATAATGCCTGAAGATTATTTTTCGAATAAAGTTAGTTTAAAAAAAGTATCTTTGTGTTATTCCATTTAAAAGTTCGGTACCTCAATAAAAATACTCTATATTTACTACACAATCTAGAGAGCATTTTAAGCTATTACCGAAAAGGGAAGGGTAAAAAGGGGACATATTTTTGTTACGACTATTTGAAGCAGTGGAGAAAAACGAACATTTTGTGTATAAAAGCTTCGGGATATTGTTTTCGCACATTTTATTTTCAGCAAGTGCATTTTATGTATCCTTAATTACAGACTTCTAAGATTGGTACTAATAAATAGTACTGTTTCCACGAACTTACAAAATCTTTCATCTTCGCAATAAATGATTGAACTTGAAAAATTTATTGCTGCTGAATAACACATAAAGTGCAGAGCCAATAAAGGCTTAAAAAGGGCTATTTATTTTACGAGTACCTTGTAATACCCTTAAAGGGGACACAGGTAATAAGTTAGTTTGCAAACAAAAAAAAAATTTTTTTGAGTGTAAATTTAATTTCCAATAGTAAACCGAATTAAGAAAGTAAAAAAAAATATTTTAAAATTTATTTATATGAAAAGTACTTTATTTTAGTACGTGTAAATACAATGCAATATTGTACTCGCATATTTAAATTTGTTGTTGAATTCTCTTCTGGTTTCAATTCTGTGACGACGTTGGACATTTACGTTAATATATTTATATTGAACATACAAAGTGTTTCCGTATGCCTCATGCGCTTCGTAGTTTAAGAGTAGTGAGAATGTTGTGCTGTTGATTGTGTGGTTTAATTGTTTCACCACCGTCATCATTATGGCTGGTGTAACTGACTGCGGCTGCCTCTGACGATCGTATTCTGATCGTATTGGCCTTGGCCTTGACAAAATTTACGGATTATTATTTCTCTATCGTTCTTTCACTTTGCATTGTAAATGAAATGTGTGTCGGGTGTGTATCTTTCTCTTTCTAATATTTATGTTTTCACACAAACGCATTTAGGGGCCACGTAACGTATGCTAATGCATGCATGAGTTTTTGCTTCTTTTCTCTTCTTGCCCAGTAATGTGTTCTGTTCTAAAATGACATTTGGTTTTTGTGTTCTATTCTTATTGTTGTTGTTTTTGTATTCAATTAATATTGTGAGCAGAAAGAACTTGTGCTGCTTTTGTTTGCTGCGTACTTTTATTGTTTTGCTGGAAATATCATTTGTTTATATGGTTGATGCTGCTATTATGTGGTTAGTTGTTGTTGTTGTTGCTATTATTGTGTGCGTGGGGATGTGTGTGCGAGCTGTTTTTCGTTTGGTAAGCAATTGTTCATATAAAATCAGTAAATATTATCAGTGCTTTAAGCGCATTATTCATTAACGTTTAATTTTAACGCTGAAATGACACTGTCGCTGATGTATGAGCGTCAATTTGGTGTGTGTAGCGGTAATGTTCTCGTCACTTATTTACTAAAATCGACCGACTTGAAATAGAAAATTCCATTAAGTTGGCGTTTCTGTTGATTAGTGCAAATAAAACAAATTCCAAAAATATACAAACAGACAGCCAACTTCCTTATCTTCACCTCTGTCCAAATCGGATGTACAAAGCGTTAACTCTATGATATTTTGTTGCTTTATACCATTTGTATGAAGCAGGGATTTTTTGACAAATTGTTGAAAATATGATTAGTTCAGCATACTTGAAATTTATTTCTAAATTTTATGAATAATTAAGTCTTTAGTCCTTTGATAAGACTTACAAGTCCCTTCGTTGTACAAAGTACTTAAAACTTTTCAATTATAAAAATTTCTAAATGATTCAAAGTGTATTGGAAATATTTCATTCGAACTATTTCATTGTAAAATATTTATATTTTATCACATCTAGCTAAAGCTTTAGTAAGACTACGAAATGTAACAGTTGAGTAACAATGTGAAACTATAACAGCAAGACATATTGAACATGTTACGAAGCACTTGCTATTTAGTACATAAACCAAAACGGTTAACAAAATATTTTTGGTGAACTCATTTACTCAGCTTAATTATAAATAAAAATTGTAGCCAGGAAATATGTGAAGTCGTGCTTTCGATGTGTTATCGATTTGCCCGTTATCACTTACTCGCTGCACCTTTCATCGTACTCAAGCACGTGTATGATAACTCAAAATCAATTAATCACTCACTATTTTATCAAATACGAGGTTGGTTTCTAAATGTGACACATAACTAGATAACATACGCTATCGAAAAAGCCCATATATATTAAGAGATTTTATATATAAATTGTATTTTTGTTCATAAAATATATTGTTACGATGATGTTTCATTTAAGTTATAAAAGAATATAATTATCACTGCAATAAAAGTACAAGAAATGGCCTATTGTGTCTAAGAAAGCTCTAAGAAATCTTGTGAACATAAAACAACAACAACATGCTAGAGTTTAACTGTATGAAATAAAATAAACAGTCACAAAATAAAAACAACTAGCGCAGAATAAGAAAATACACAGCCAACCAGCGCCTACACTTAATTATGATAACAACAACTATGTGTAATGGCGATGAAGTAGCATTTTTGAGAACCGCTCAAAACAATATATAAGTAAAAGGTCCGCCATCTAACGTTTTGTTTTTGTTTCAACTAGTGCTTATTTCGTGAATGGTAACACTTAGCTCATGTTTGATTTGACAGATAATTAGTTTTATCCTTCCGTTGAACGAATATGGTTATGTATATGCTTGAACAACGTTGGGAATAATTGCGACGTTACTTTGAAAATCATGGTAATGTTGCAGAATGTGTGTGAGAAAATTGCGTACGGATTTTGGAAGAAGAGAAGCACCGTCAGCTCTGTATGTTTGTTATCTTGTGAAAAAATTGAAAGAAACTGGCCTCCTCATCGACAAACCAAAGCGTGAAAAGCCAAAAACAGTGCGTACATCCGAGAATATTGCTGCTGTAGCAGATACTGTGCGTGAAACGCCATCAATATCAATTCACCGTCGTTCTCAATAATGAAACATTTCAGAGACATCATTGAGACGAATTTTGCATAAAGACCTTGATATGACGCCATACAAAGTCAATTGGTGCAGAAGTTATAGTCAAGTGACCATTCAATGCGTTTTCTCTTCGCTAAGCGGGTCTGCGATCGACTTAAAGAAGATGCCGACTTTGCAAAAAAAAATAATCTTTTCAGATGAAGCTTATTTTGATATTTGTGGGTACTGAAACAAGCAAAATTGACACATTTGGAGCACAGAAAACCCGCACGCATACATTGAAAAGCCGACGCCCTCAAAACGAGCTACTGCTTGGTGCGGATTTTGGTCCAGAGTCATAATTGGGTCATTTTTCTTCCAAAATAAGCAAGGAGTGACCGTTACAGTAAATGACGATCGTTATCGGGCCATGTTGAACGAATATTTGTTCACAAAAATCGAAGAGGAGGTTATTGGCAACATTTGGTTTCAACAGGACGGCACTACGTGCCGCATAGCCGAAGCTACACTCGATGTTTTGCGTCCTATTTTTGAAGATCGCGTTATCAGCCACAGAGCTGATGTCGTTTGGCCACCTCGAAGCTGTGATTTGACACCGTTGGTCTATTATTTGTGGGATGCCGTGAAAGATAAGTGTTACGCCGTCAAGCCAGAGACAATTGACGCTTTAAAGGACAATCTTCGTGCAGTCATTGGTGAAATACAGCTGCATACAATCGATAGGGCGCTTAAAAATTGGACAAATCGTGTAGGCTACTGTACGGCCAGTCGAGGCAGCCATTTGAATGAAATTATTTTCCATTATTAACCAGAAGGATTGTTCTTTCAAACACAAAAAAGAAATTTGAGAAAATATTCAGTAGTTTAGTTTATAGCATTTAAAACAAAAAAAAAGTTATTTGGCGGACCCTATATAAGTTCGCTCTGTTAAGCAAGAAAGCAGGTGAAAAGTAAAAGGAGACACAAAGCAAACCAGGCACCTACACTGAATAGTGATAAAAGCAACTATAAGTGATGATATTGAAAGAGCAATTTTGAGAACCGCTCAGAACAAAATATATAAGCTCCCTCTGTTGGGCAAAGAAAAAACAGTTGAAAAGTAAACTTTGTGGAGTAAGAACATAATGAAAATAAAGCAGCTCTTAGGCGTTAAGGTGCTAAAGGTACCATCGTGTTTTTTTGTGTGTATAAAAGTAAATAGTTGAACTACGGTGATATAATCACACGTTGTACGGCTTATGTAAGTCTGAACTATTTATTCTACATACTTGAGGAATAACGTCTTAATATTTTGCACGGTTTGTCTTGAGACAGTACTTAATGAGGTACCCGTTATTACTCCAAATGATTTATAATTACCAGTTCGTTATATTTTAACCACAATCTAAGCGGTTTTTATTGAAGAATCTGAAAGTAAAGTTATAAACTAGCAAATTCGGTTTAATGCAGTTCTAGGGGCTTAAAATCTTTATTAAATAAATAAAGTCCTAAAGAAAAGTTAGCATCAATCAAATATACTTTTTGCGGGTGAGAAATAACATTAACGCGCTAATTTTCTAGGTAAGTAAAACGTCACTTTTTCCTAAAAATAAAGAATTTTAAAAATTATTTTGTGTCACTTTTTAGTAAGTTTTTCTTTCTCGTTTTTTTTCTTCTGAACTTCACTAGTTTTCACAATCTGCAATCTTGCTGATTTTATGCGGTTTTTTCGTGTTTAGGACCGTGACGGTTTCACAAATTTTTGCTTTCGTCTTCTTCATTTCACATTTCATTTTTCCAGATAACGCCTTATTTGCAGCAAATAACATATAAAATTATGTTATTTGCTGCAAATACTTTTATTACAATTTAAAATAATTTACATCCAGATTTTAAATGAACTTTTCCTTTTTTTATTGTAGGAGTATGTGTTGACTGTGGCTTAATTTCCCATGTTGAAATAAGTAGTTGTAGTTTGTTTAACATGACGCTGCTTCCGAATGCGTTTCTGGTTTTTTATAGCTTCTACGTTCATACTTATCTGCATACGCATGTATATTTGTTGTTGTTTTTTATAACACATTTTAATGAGATGGGGGTGTTGTTGTTTAAGAACAAGTCTTCTTGTTGTTGCTGTTGATTTAAATGCCAGTGTTTGACCAAAGATTATAGAATTACAAAGATGTTGCACTGCCATACATTGTTCTGCCACTGCTAAATTATTGATGGGATTTTCTGAAAATCCTCTTGTGTACGACTAATGAGCGAAATTTCATCAACGGAGAGCAAATTATCAAAATATAAATAAACTCTCAGCAAAAGCAATTCATACTTACGAACATTGTTTATGTGTGTGTGGGTATGTGTGTTTACGTTGTCAATATTATGCCCAACAAACAAAAAGGTTTGCTTTTAGATAAGTGCATATGAACTAATTAAAAATAATATTATGTGATCAAGCCTTTTCTTAGTTCACTAGCATTAATTTCTTTTCACTTTGTAAACAAGAAAAACAAAACAACTTCTAAACTTAGCCTTAAATTGTAAGCTAAAATTATATACTATAAATACGATTAGTAATTAACAATGAAAATCAACGTTGTTATATTGTGTTTGTTGGGCTCTACAAATTCGAGTGGTATTATTGTATACAAAACTAATTTGATCTTCTGTGTTGCCGTAGCCAAACCATACAGATTTTTTATTGTAAAAATAAAACAGCATCGACTGTCGACGAACTTTGGAAGCCTTATTAACCAATATTTTCATTAAGGCAGTGTTTGCTACATTTCTTAATTTTTGTTCTTTTAGGAATAGTAAATGGTAAGCCCTTCTTCTGGTTAATTTATGTTTGATTTACCGTTATTTTACTTTAGCACTTGTTATACTGTATTATCACAGTGTAGGCTTAAAATTTTTATAAAATATTTTAGTGCCAAAGCTATAGTTTTCTGAGGTATTTGAAAAATAAAATATTTAACTATATTCTACAAGTACAAGTTAGGAAGAGTCAGGTAGATACAACGATTCTTAACTTGCATAGAGTTAACAACGTTCTTATGTATGAGCATGTTTTCTGCATTAATAAATATTCTGTAATGTTCTTTTAATGAATGTAAATTCCCGTAGATCATAAACATGATAGTAAAATATAGTTGTAAAAAAGATAATTAGAAAGACATTACTCAAAGCATGATATCAGCACAGAAATATGGGAAAAACTATACATTTATTTAGTTTTAAGTATTACCATCTCTAAGGCACAAACTAACATCTAAGGTATAAGGAATGAAAGTATAAATAGAAGTGTAAATCCTTTCATACAGCTGTTCATATGTAAACGGTTTTTAACTTACATAGTTAAAAAAAATAAATAAAATAATGAATAGAACAGAAAAAGTTGAGTTAAATAATGCTGTGAAAAATAAAGTTTCCAAAGAAGCAGGCAATAAATGTTCTCTGCCACATTGTAGCAGATCGAAAAGAAAATTTCCTGAAATGAAACTTTTCTGTTTTCCAAACACAAACTCACCATTATTTAAACAATGGCTAAAAAAGTGCAATTTTGAAAAACAGTTTGTGGAAGAAACTACTTCCCAGGCACTTTTCGCCTGATTTAATTGGTAAAAGATATTTACATCTAGGAGCCGTGCCAACATTATACTTAATTGACAGTGCTGAGTCAGAAAGTATTGAAAAAGGCAACTGCTCTGAAAATGAGAATACGGACTTTTTTGAAGTCCGTTATGTAAGCGAAAAAGATTCGAATCTTTTATGCTCAAACTGCCTTAAAAGTTTAAAAAATGAAAACTTTTATAGAAAGAAATTTTTCAACATGTTTAAAAGACTTAAGAGTAAAACTCAACAAAATCGATGTATGAAGTCGAAAAATGTAAACTTGGAAAAAGATCGAAGGCATTAGAAGCAAAGTTAAAAGTAAAAGCCTCTCTTGAAAGTGAAATTGATTAACTTGGTATCAATCGTAATGAAAAAACATTCTGCAGAATTCTAATATAGGGAAGCAGGGGAACAAACGCTCGATGGGAGGATTGTGAAAAGAATTTGTTCAAAGCATTTATTATAAATCAACCTCTACGTACTTGTTCTTGCGTAATATTTTGAAATTGAGCCTTCCAAGCAGATATTAAGAATTTGCAGCCAGGAAACAATGTTTGCATATATAATGTTCTTAAGAAAACGGTTTTAAAGATGAAACCTCTTGAAAGAGAGTGCATTGTAATATTTGATGAAACATCAATCAGAAGAAATTTAAGTTATAATAATTGTGCGGATGTTATAGATGGAGTAGTTGATATAGAATACGAGCGAACAAATGAAATGGCTTCTCAAATTGGTGTTTTCATGATTAGAGGAATTATAGAAAATTGGAAATTTGTGTTAAACTACTTTGTAACTGCTAGTTCCATAAAAGGAGAAATATTGAAAACACTTCTAATATCAAATTTAGATATCCAGTTACATCAAGGTCCAAACAATAGGAAATGTTACGACCTATTGGGAGTGTCACCAGAACAGCCTTATTTCCTTTATAACACTAATAAAGTATATATGCTATATGATGTACCTCACATTTTTAAATCCATTAGAAGGTGACTTTAAAACACCTGATGGAATAGCGCGGTTTGATGTTATTAGAGAAGTTTTTGAACTAGAGCATGGTAAAGTCACAAAAATGACAAAGTTGACAATATCCCATATAAGTCCAACAAATTTTCAGAAAATGCGCGTGGGGTTGGCTGTTCAAACTTTAAGCCATTCTGTTGCAGCTGCGATTCAAACTCTTAACGAAAATCGTAAATTTACAAGGACTTCATCGGAAATAGCTTCTTCTACTTACGTATTTATAAAAAAACTTGATAGTTATTTTGACTGTTTAAATAGTAAATATTTTAGCGTTCGTAATCCTCTAAAGCGTGGTTTAGAGCATAATAATAATACTTGGAAGGTATTGCAGGATCTAATAATATATATGCAACAAATTGAATATGTCGGCAATAAAATATTTTCCATCCGCGATCTTATCCAAACCACCAGGGGCATATTATCTTTAAGTGAGGAAATGTTTCAAGAAAGTTCTAATTTATTCACAATTTTAACTAGCCAGTTTAATCAGGATCCATTAGAAAACGTATTTTCATATGTTCGCGCCAAAGAACCTTTCAGTTCACGAATTTAATATCGCAATGGCAAAGCTGATATCTTTAAAAATAAGCCAGTTTACTTCGTCAAAAAATTGTGAAAACGACGATACCATATTCTTACCGGTGGATTTTCAAAGCTCCGCCGAATGTAGTGAAACTGTATCAGCTGGTAATTAATGTCCAGTGATAGATATCGTAGACATATATCATTATAATGAATATTTTGATGAAAGTGCCGACTGTTTTAACTCTCCGAATGTAGCAATAGAACTTACTTCAAGCCGATATTTCATTGGATACATAGCGCAACGAATATCATGCAGCAAATGTAGAATGAATACAGTAAAACCTGCACAAATTCTAACATATCCATTAGAAATGTGTATCCACACAAAAAACTATGAAAGTGACTCAGATTTTGGAAGTTTATGTGCACCCGCCAACCAATTTTTCGAAGTTTGTAAGATTCATATAAAAGTTTTTGAAAAGCTTTTTTCTGCTATTAAAGCAATGAAAAATATTAAAAAAGTCATAGTTCAGCAAGTAAAAATTTTTAAAACACTAATTTGAATAAAAATTAAAAATCATACGAAATACTTACTATGTTTACATGTCTTTTATTTTACCTCCATCATATTAGATCTTATACCGAAAGTTGTGCGCGGTTGAATTAACTTTAAAAAATAAGTAAATAACAGCATCATGACTTCGGTGTAAACGTAAATTTTTTTATTCATACAACAATAAAGTAAGTATATTTGCCCTACAATAACAAAAGGAATCATGTTCGTTTTCTATTAATGTTGAACATCCACATGTGCTGTGAACATTAATAAAGTTGCTAGTAAACCTAATTCGTTTTTAATTTTAAAACAGAATTAAAAACAAAAATATACCTAAAACACGCACACCCAAACACAAGTATTCATGGGAAGCATAATGTATGCATACATGAATAAACGTGTGTTTCTGTGCATAAAAAGTAATACTCTCTTTTCTGTTATTGGTTTTGCTCAATGCAAAGACAGTATTCTCTTTTTACCCTTTACACTTTCCCCCCTCGTCTATTGATGCTTAAAATTTTTGTTTATGTAAAATGTTCGCAGTGCAACATCTTTATAATTTTATAATCTTTGGTTTGACTGTTTCGTAATCCAAGTCACACAAATTGGTATTCAGTTATTTTGTTGTTGTTGTTGCCATTTCTTATATACTGCTCTTTTTTTGGCTTAATTTTATTGCTGTTATTATTCAGACAACAGCCAACGTGTTTTGCATAATTGTCATATTTATTTGTTTTTAACTTGTGCAAATATGTTTTTCTGTTTGCTAATTTTATTTTAGTTCTCCTTTATTTCTGTTTTGGGCTATGAGGTTGCTACAGAGCGTCAAAAGATCTACACATACATACATACATACATGCATATTTCTTAAGTGTGTGAAACTTACGTCACTTTTTATTTCTCCTTCACTATTGCTGAATTATGATGCTTCCCATTCATATTGCATTGCATGTAAAAGAATGAGTTTGAGACAATTGTAAAATTTCATAATGGGCTAGATGGCAAAATTACAGGTAGAGGTAGATTTCACACATCACCCTACAGCAAATGTATTTTTTTGCTATCATTCGTTTTATTAAAAATAAAACTTTTAGTTTAACAGAAAGTTTGAAGTTAAAAAAAAACTTTGTTTATTCTTTTTTGACTAAATTAGAAAACTGACCAAATTTTTGAATGTAACATAACATAAGTAAAACTGTAATATTTTGTAGGCGGAAGTAGATGTCTCAGTCGTTCCACGAAAAACTTCAGGAGCACATAACTTACTAGAAAAATGTTTTACTTTTTGAATTTGTAAAACATGAAACTATTATATTCGCTGTAGAGCTTTAGTCTCACCCCGGGAAAAACTCGTTCGCTATGTACGTTAATGTACGCTAATTTTCAAATTTGACTTTCAAACGAATAGTGTCGTAACTTAAAGTTTAAATTTAATTTTATTTGGGTACGGTTTTTCGTCGACCCTCGTCAAATTTGGCTTGTGAACATACCGGTTTCGGCTGTTTGCCATTTTCAGTGTTCTTTTCGTACTAGTTGCGTTCTATTGTCAGTTGTGTTTATATAGTTCGTGTCTCCCTTCGTGTTATTGCGTTCGTCACTTTCTGTCTTTTTTGCCTGCATCTCCCCCGCCTTTTCCGTTTGTCTCTTTTTACCTAATTTGTCGCTCCCTTTTCCATTCGTCTTTTTTCCTAACTAAATCCCTTTATGATCGTGCTCGTTGTCCGGTTTTGTCCATGTGTGAACCCATTGGGTTTTTCCCCTCCCCTTTCCCCTTTTCCATGTAACATAATAATCTGTAATTGTACGTTTATGATGTCTTCTATTGTCCTGGTCCTGTGCACCTGCGTAACGTTTTCCTGCTGGTGTAGTGTTTGTTCTCCTGTAAAAATGTTTCAACGGTTCAAATATTGTGTCCGAAGCAGTGTTTATTTGCTCATTTATTCTGTTCGTATTTTCCCATGCCCTCCAATACATTCAGTCTCCTTCCTCTGTGCTGTGTATGAAGCAACCGACGGAAAACCGTACCCAAATAGGAGTAATTTTAACCCCGTCGGAGAATCCAAGCACATATTTAATTTTAATATTTTCATTATTTGTTTTTGAAAATTTCAAGTTTTTTTAAATTAGTGCAATTTTTTGTTGCATAAAATTTTTTAACGCAAACTTTTATTGCACAAAATTTTTTACGCAATTTTTTATTGCACAATATTGGCTATAGAAAAATTATATTTTCATTGTAAAAATAAAATTAAATTAATAAAATTAAGCTTAATTAAAAAAGAAACCACTCTTTAATGCCTGAATGCTATACTAAAAGACGTGTTCATAGCAGAGCTGTAAATGAATCATTCTTTAATTTTAATTTGAAAGAATTAGCAAAATCTTAAATTACTCATTTTCATAACAATGAAAGAATCGAATGAAATTGAATGCAATGCAAATGTAAAAGTCAGAAGTAAATTTGAAGAATGAGTTGCAATTCGTCAATTCAAAAGAATCTGTAAATTTCATTGCATTTTTTTTTTGAAGAGAAGTAGCACTTCAGGCAACAATGCCTATTTAGTCAAGTAGCGTGCTACATTCTTTACGAAAGGGACAGAGAATAGATGAAACAGGTGGTGAAAGTAGAAGGATAGTCGGAAATTAACTGTCGTATAAGGCAGCTCAGTGACCAGTGACTATGCCTTCATCACTGAGCAGCCCCACCGACAATCAATTTTTATTTTTGTGGTGAAAAAAATCCAAAGGTCTTCTTTGGAAATCGAACCCACAACCCCCCTACTAGCCTACAGGGGCCTGTAGCCTGTTAAAAGGAAACGCTATAGTTTTTATCTCATTTGGTTTTTTTTTGGTTTTTTGTTCTGTACCGGTCATAATAATTCAACTTCTACAAAAATTTCAAGTGTCTAGTTGTAACTGTTCCAGAAGGACGCAGAGGCCTGTCACAAATGAACTCATATGTAATTTGTAGCGATAATAATAGGGTTATGCTTTTTAGTCTTTATGCCCTTAATAACTTCAAAAATTAAAAATGAATTGCGTCAAGAGTTTTTAAATTTTTTTCACGTTAATTTTTTCAATAAAAAAAAATTTCCGTCAGATCAAGATGGGAGTTGTAAAGTGTCCAGCTCTATTATTCTATCCTTTATTTATTTTTATAATTATAACACAATATATTGCACAAATCATGATTAATCATGATAAAAAAAAATGGAAAGAACTTTCTGCTACGGAAGACTATGGTAAAGCAGCCGTTACTATAGACTAAAAAAATCCCTTGAAACTTAGTATCCTGCATTATTGTGCGCTTCCTTCCCAAGAAAATTTGGAGAATTTTCGCCTATTTAGAAAAATTTCCACAAAAAATTTGTTACAAAAGAAAGAAACAACTCCAAATAGAACTCTGAACGTAGAGAGGTTATTATTTTATGAAATTTGTCAATATATAATAAATCGAATTTGCTAGTGTTTGGACACACATGCCATTTTTGTCAGATTTAACGACTAAAACTCATATTTTGCCATTGGCCTTTAGCAAATCAATTTTTCATTTTTACTAAAAATTTTTATTGTTTTATTTTATTTTAATGAGAATTTTCTGGCATGTGATAGCGCTGTTATTATTTGCGTATTTTTACACATTTTTCTGCGTGTTTTTTTGTATTACAAACTTAAAGAAAAACAAACAAAAAAATAATAATAAACATAAACAGAATAAAATAACTGAGAAAAATAAGATAATTATTTTAACACACACACGCACACAAACACACACATACTATCGTATCAACCTGTATGCAATTTTTCTTCGCATTTATTTATTTAGTCAGCTCGTCACTTAGTAAGACATTCATTACATGAATGACTTGTATGACTGACTGGTTAATGTTGATTCCAAATTAGTTTCGCTGATTATTCTGCACGCTGACACAAAAGTGTGAGAAATTTATTATTGCGTATTATTTTTGCACGTTCATTTGACAAGAAATGCACTTCTATATACGTACATACATATATATTTGTTGTTGCTATTGTATAAATATGCTACAATATATGTACTTAGCTATTAGGGTGCCCAGTAAAAGTCGATGTCGGAAATTTGGCGTTCTAAATCTATGCAGAAATTTAGGTAGTCGAGATTTTAGCAAGATCGGACTACGTTGACGTATGTTACTGGGCGGTTAAAGTTTCAAAAAGCACTGTTTGACGGCTTCTTTGGCCGTAACATCTGAACGTCTAATAGCTATCATACCATCTATTGGACTTAACTTTCTATTTCTTGGTTCAAAGTGCAACCACATGAACATTAGTTAGTCTAGTAGGACGTGATAGTTATTTAAAATAATGTATAGTTTGTGAATTGTTTATAGCAGGTGAGTTGATGAGTTGGATAACCGACAGGAAAAACTCTATCTTTACTTTTGATTCTCATGGAGGCCATATTTTTAGGGCAGTAAACTACAGCAAAGACACACACAAGCACAACTTAATAAAAATAATTTTACAATTGATGATAAATTTAAAAATATAATTTTTAAAAGCAATATTATGACACAGTTTCTTTAAACTTACGCCCAATGCTTAGCCAAATGGCAATACTTAACTGCGCTAGACGCCATTCTTAATTCTAATTATTATTTGCTTTTCAAGACATCTTATACTTGTATAAGATTTGCCAAAGGATTCAAGGGGAATATATTACTCATATTCTAAGTGATACGCAAAATATCAATAATTATTTACGTTTTGTTAAGTAAAAACAAATTAATAAATTTAACAACACTAAAATATTCCCACGGCAAAACAATCATAAATTCTGGGAGTTTTTTATCTTTAAAAATTAAATAAGGAAAAAAGTTTGAGATTCTATAGAAGGTATATGGCTCAAGTAAACACATTTATTAAATGAACTAACAAAACTTCACCTCATTACGAGTAAGAAAAAAAAGGATGGATCTCTTTTTAATATATTCAGGGATGGAAAATTTGGCGTTTTTTCATTTTTCGGTGGAATTAAATACCGTAGCAACACTATAAAAAGGCTGTTACCATAGTTTAGCGATAATTATACCTCTTCATAGTGTCCCCCGGGGGCACATAAATATGGTCTTTATAGAACTTCGACTATCTAGACACAGTGTAACTGGGGAAAAAGGGAGCCCAGTCCCCTGAAGTTAACAGGGGTACAACTGGAAACTCCACTTTATTTCAACGGGAATCAGTAAGCCGCAGAGTTCATTATTTGTCTCTTTAGACATTTAATACTCTTCTGGCTGATTATTGAGGTTGGCCCCTATATGGGAGTATCGTGGTGGTTGTGGTTTCGCGGCCCCGTAACAGTTATAATGGTTCTTATGGTGGCCAGGATCATCTCACTGATATTGACACGCAAAGTGAATGATTCAGTCCAGTGAGCATGCTAGACATGTGTTCTGGACAGGAGTTGGAAAGTCTCCAACTCTTTAGCAAGGTGTGATGATTTGCAGCCCTGCTCTAGAATCATCGAAGTTGCAGCTAGAAAGTTCTGTTGGATAGAATTATAGCTTCGGCTTCCTAGGACGAGCATGACGTTCCAAATTATGCAGTGGTTAGATCCACCATCTGATTAAGACTACATAGTCAGGCGCAGATGTAAATCTGATCACACACCTCTTCATGGTGATGATTAGAAATGAAAGCCAAGTATGTTCTATTTACTAGTGAGTCTAGGAAAATAAGATCAGGCAAAGAAAAATGGATTCTTTAATCTAACAACTTTACACATGAACTCTAGACACCTCTCGATTTTTAATTTAGACTTGGAGTTAAACAAACTAAAAAGACAAGAAAGCCCCTAATCAAAGATCGAGAAGATATCGGTCGACGAATAAAATTTTGGGTAAGAAATATTGTCCAAAAGCAGAAACTTAAAAACGTGTCGACGGGCTGGAGTAAAATTGAAGCTGAGTGCCCTGAAAAATAAGACATAATATATGCTTTATGAGTTCGAACCTCATCCAACCATAGAAAGAGAAGTGCGATCATACTACTGTTTGGCAGATGTAAAGCAAAGGAGAAATATAATTGGTATGAGCTAGGAGCCACGGTCTTCGGATTCTATTCATTTAAAAACATTGCAAACAGACCTGATAAAAATGCTGACCCAGCTGAGACAGACATTCCAATAAGATAAGAATCACAGGCAGTAGCTTACTGGACTTAGACTCAATAATGAATCAAGTAACCTAGAGTAGGTGGCTGCTTATTTATAATCTGTTTCGAACTTTTTTCTCAAAGAAGAAGGAGTTTATAAAGAATCAACGTGATGAGTTCAATCCTCCGTACGCTCTGTAAATCAAAGACCATTTGTTCGATAAAATCTACCAAAATAAAATAACATAAAAATTCTGCTCGGATTTTGGATGTTCAAAGGATAATTTGCAACTAACTTAAATTAAGAATGAATATGAATTCTTGCAGCTATGAACTGGTTTATTTAAACACTCTATCTCACAGATCCTTGATCCTTCGTATTAGAAAGCGACTTGAAATCGACTTTATTTAACGTGTCCTCTTGTTATAATGAATCAAGGAGCTCATTTTTCCAATAATAAGCAAACTTTAAAAAAAGGACAACAAATGGTTAGCTTGATGACTTTACGATTAAAAGAATTCCAAGAATAAATTATTAATTAAAGAAACATTATTGTTTGACTAAGTTTATTATTCCAAGTAAAGGGTGTTTTTTTAAGCCCGATAGAACTTGAAATTGTAAAAAATAACTCAAAAAATTAAATTGTAATCAAAATTTCTTTTTTATTCGAAGGATCAATACGTGACATTAACATTTGAAAATGATTTCGGGCATATGGGCACCGCGGCTGTTCTTGACGAAGCGCATTCTGGACGTCCAATTTTGGGCCACTTTTTCGAGCACTGCTGGGCGTATGTCACGAATAACACGAACAATGCTGTCCTCCAAGGCGTCAATTGTTGCTGGTTTATCAGCATAAACCAGTGACTTCACGTAGCCCCACAGGAAATAGTCGAGTGGTGTCAAATCGCACGACCTTGGAGGCCAATTGACAGGTCCATTTCTCGAAATCAACTTATCGCAAAATTTTGATTTCAATAAGTCGATGGTTGCGTTCGCTGTATGGCACGTAGCGCCATCCTGTTGAAACCACATCTCGTCCGGATCAATGTCATCCATATTTTCAAACAAAAAATCATTGATCATGGTGCGGTAACGATCTCTATTGACCGTAACGCGAGCTCCGGCCTCCGCACCAAACGGTGCATTTTTCTGGATGTAATGGAATCTGTAGGGTCTGTTGTGGGTTGGTGTCACTCCATATGCGGCAATTTTGCTTATTAACAAACCCGTTAGGCCAAAAATGCGCCTCATCGCTGAACACAATTTTGCGATAAAACAACGGATCAGTTGCCAACTGCTCTAGAGCCCAATCGGCGAAAGAACGACGCATATAATGGTCTCGTGGCTTCATTTCCTGCACCAGCTGGATCTTATACGGGTGTAGGCCGAGATTGTTGCGCAAAATTTTCCACGTAGTGGACGGACAGAGCCCCAATTCCTGCGACCGACGACGAATTGATAAATTTGGATCTTCTTCCACACTTTCGTTTACAGCGGCGATATTCTCTTTAGTACGCACATTCCTTCGACGTGTTGGTGTTATTGCATCCTCTAGAGAGTATGTGGTACGAAATCTATCGACAGTTCGACGAATGGCTTGTTCAGATGCACGATTATGTACGCCATAAAAATGACGAAGTCGTCTATAAGTTGCGCGAATCGACGACTGATTTTCAAAGTAAATTTGGATAATTTCGTAGCGTTGTTCAAGCGAACGTCTATTCATGATGATTTGTCAGAGTATACTGAAACAAATAAAAAAAAATGTTTCATCAAAATTTCATTTTTTGTGTTACATTTTACAATTTAAAGTTCTATCTAGCTTAAAAAAACACCTTTTATTTGTTGAGTGAGGCATCTTTTGTAAATAGATATTATAGTTAGTTGAACTCAATAGGATAAGGATAATTTGCAGAGAAATAAGCTTTAAGTCCTTAAATTCATATCATTCAGTTGATCACTACAACAAAATTGAATAATTTCGGAAATGTGTTCTTAAAGGCACTAGATAACGTTTCTAAATATAAAAGGTGTTACGGCCAAAAGACGCCGTCAAACAGGCAAAAAATCGTATTTTTCGCAACTTTGACTGCCCAGTGGCATGTGTTAACATACTCCTCTGATCTTGCTAAAATTTCAATTATCGAAATTTCTGCATAGATTGACTAATTTAAAGGGTTCGGCAATAAAAATGATATTGTTTTCCTCTATATAAATAGTGGCCACCCTAGAGGTATATATAAATGTATACATATGTATAAATAAATATATATTATGTACAAACATAAAAGATCTCATTAAATGCCACTACACATCTGATAAATATTTTCTTACAATCATTTATAAATCATAGGAAATTGAATTGGAACTAGTAAATCGAAAGATACATAACAGTTTGTTGTTATGTTTGTCCGTTCAATAAATGCCACAATAACATCAGCTAGAACATTTTCAACATCCAGTAGTCATGAAAAGCTTGATAGCAATAATTGTGTGAAAAAACAATTAGTTTCTGCGACGACTTACAATAGCATTAAAAAGCTGTCTTCTATACAGCAGTGGCCAATAAATTAGCACATAAAAAAAGGAATATATCAGTTTTCTGGGATTTAAAATTAAGACAATTTCCTAGTTTTCTTTTTGTAATTATTAGGTTAAAATTATGTTATGTTATGTAAAAATTAAGTAAATTGTTGTTTTGTTTTGGATAATTCGCCACACCATTGGGTGGTAGCTTTAGCAAAAGCAAAGTATAAAAAACAATTAATTAAATCAATTAATGTCAATAATTTTTCATTTATTTATTTTCTTTTCCTGTAGATGCCACCCAGTGGTGTGGCGAATTATCCAAAACAAAAATATAATTTTTTTAATTTTTATATAAAAACCTTGTGGGCTTGAGGAAAAAATTATTTTTAACATATTTAGTTATAATTATTATTATTTTATTTTATTGAGGTTTTGTTGTGGCATACCCTTTCGAATTCAAATTCAATGCAGCTATCAACATTTTTCCGGGAGAGGCTATAGGTCTTTAACAAGAAGGAAAATTGTGTCGTGTATAAGGCAAATAGCTAATTATGCTTTGGATGAAAGAGCTTAGCCTTCACCAACAGCTTGGGTATAGGATACTTTGAAAGACAGACGCCATAATATTTTTGCAAAGCAGCGATTGGTAGTTAATGACATAAGAAATACCATCTATAATATAAGCGTAACTAAAAAGTTCTTGTGGAAATGACTACAACTCTTTAAAGAATGACGTGATAAGATTTACATCTGTACCTGGCCGTAAGCCTTAATCAGATGGTGGCTCATTGCCACTGTGGATGAAATGTAGCGTCATCCTCGCCCTAGAAGGCCTTCGGATGCGTATATCCTCCGGTCACTCCTAGTTGCAACTTCTAAGTAAGGAGTAGGCCGCAGTTTTCACTCCTTGCTGAAGAGTTGGAGAATATCCAACGCCTGGTTTAGAAAGCATGAAGCTTAATATAATTGAGAACAACTGTGTGATTAGATTTACATCCGCGCCTGGCCATGAAGCCTTAATCAGATGGTGGACCAAACCACTGCATAATTTGGAACGTCATGCTCGTCCGAAGCTATAATTTTATGCAACAGAACTTTCTAGTTGCAACTTCGATGATTCCAGAGCAGGGCTGCATATCATCACTCCATGCTTAAGAGTTGGAGACTTTCCAACTCCTGTCCAGAACACATGTCTAGCATGCGCACTGGATCTGGGAACATTTCACCAGGTAGGTGTTATTTAAGGTGAAATGAACCCGGCCACCATAGAACTATAGACTGATATGGGGCCGCCACGATACTCCCATAAAGGGCCAACCTCAATAATCAGCCAGAGAACAGTTAAGTGTCTAAAGAGACAAATAACGGTACTCTGCGGGTTACTGAGTCCCGTGGAAATAAAGTGGAGTTTCCAGTTGTACTCCTGCTGACTTTAGGGGACTGGGTTCCCTTTTTCCCCCAGTTGCACAGGTCTAAGTTGTGGCTATCTTCCAAAGACCATATATATGTTCCCCCGGGGGGGTAAAATTTAAGAACACGACGGCATTCATACTCACTGGACCTGGACCATTCATTGTGAATGGTTCGACCCACAAACTCAAACGAGGGCCTCGAAACACACAGCCACCACGATACTCCCGAAGGGCCTGCATGAATAATCAGTCAGAGAATAGCTAAATGCCTAAAAAGACAAATAGCGGAACTGTGGGGCTTTACTGATTCCCGTGAAAATATGGTTGATTTTCCAGTTGGCTCTTACTAGCCTTGAAGGGGACTAGGCTCCCTTTTACCCCCGCAAGACACAAGTCTAGATGGTTGTGTGATCTATAAAGACTTATAATGTGCCGCCGGCGGGAAGCTCTTTAAAGAATATGAAATTTATGTCATTTATTGAAAATTTATAAAAAAGAAATATTTTCAGGGATGGGGTGTCTTAAACTTTTCTGATGGTACCCGCCAGTCTCTAGCAGGTTTATCTATTACAAATTCTTATCTATTTATTTATTTATTTATTTCTGAAGTCACCGTGAAAAGACACAGTTAAGTATTTGGATGCGCTCGCGTGCAGCCAGATCTAATTATTCGTTTTGTGATGAATTTTTGCACTTGAAATTGAGTGATGCACAGCATATTGGTAATGTTTAAGTAAGTAACTGCTAAACGATAGTATTCTCCGAAATTTATAGAAGTTTAATTTTGTGCGGATGTGAACACTGTCGTGATACAATTTTCTTAACCTTAATGTTTAAATAAGTAACTGCTAAACGATAGTATTCTCCGAAATTTGTAGAAGTTAAATTTTGTGCGGATGTGAACACTGTCTTGTAATTTTCTTCAACGCAATGAGAATTGGCTATCGGTTTTTTTTCGCAAATCTTGCGTATCTTTGGCATTTTTGTACTAGTAAAATTGTAGTTTTATTTTACTATAGAAATGGATTTAAGACTGACCATAGAGCAATAAAAAGTTGACTGGGTAAAGTGATCATAAGCATGACTATCACTTCTTAAAACTTTATGACAAACAACTAGTTTTTTTCTCAACTATTTAACATTCTGTTGCCGGCAGTAAAGTTTTTATGAATGTCAACTTTAATATTTATCGTCTTGTTTTTTTACTCACACTATTTATCTATGATAACGGTGTAGAGTAAACAGTTTGTTTTTTTTTTTTTTGTTTTTTGTTAATATTACTTTTCAATAGGTGTCATACTTATCAATGAATGCTTTAACGACAGCAGCAACTGCAAAACTCTCAAACTATAAATTACGCGAACATTCATTTGAAATTGAGGTAGAAAAATAAAACGTGTCAAGTAAAAAAAAAAACAACAAAAAAAAAATCGATTTGTCAGGCTGCTGCATAAATTTCATAATTACATGCATAAAATCTAAGTCCTACTATTGACTGCTATTTTTACTTTGTTGTTTTTGTTATTATTCCGCCGGCCAAGGCTGCTACAGCTCAAACTAAAGGTTGCTGATAGAAACATATTACATGAAAATAAACGTAAGCATTTTCCTGTGTACGCGTAAATATGTATTTAATACATGTGTGCGCGTGTAAAAAAAAATTTCTAGTAGTTTCAGTTGATCAAACGTTTTTGTGCCATGTGATTTCCGTAAAAACGATTTTTTTTTAATGAAAAATGCTTGAATGAACGATTGAATTAAGCAAAAAAAAAAAAAAACAAAGACAGTTAAATTAATTGAATTTAACAAAAAGTCACAACTTTTTTGTTTGACTGAAAAATGTGAAAGGATTTTGTCATTTACGAAATTTAGACAGATCAAGTAAAAACATCAAATAGGTATATATAGTGTGTGAATTTCTCTAATTAAATGTTCATTATCATTTTTTGTGCATGTTTTTATTTCGCCACTTGTCCTTTGATTTATCGTTGAGGAATTGAAATGTTAAAATTCATCTGAGTGATGTGGCGCTTCATCGAATGTATTGGAAAGAGGGGAGACTTATTTTCTCTCCTAACATCATTTTATGGCTGTAAAATTATTAAGTTTATTATTAGTAAACAAATGTATAAAATACTTATATTTAATTAAAAATATATCAGAATTAAAAGATTTATGTGATTAAGCTTTTTACGGCCGTGAAGATTTAATGTTTGCAGAAAAAATTGAGGGGCATATCAATAAAGAAAATAAATTATTAACGATTTATTTAAAAAAAAAATTCATAGAATAAAATTATTTTTACCTTTCTCCTTTTTTTGTTTTAAAATTCGTTATTTTTTATTTAAAATCAAATATCGCAAAAAAAGATTTTAAACACATTTTTACAAAATTTTTCTTAGTGCAGTTGTTTCTCTATATCTCTTATCAGTACAAAAAATTTAATGAAAAGAATATATTTAATTATGATAGCTATGAATAACGCATGAACAACCATGCTAAATCATAATTGTGATTAATTTTAGGATTCAGTTAAGCTTTTGAATGATAAATTTGTGATTCAGTATTTTTGGTGACTTGAAAGTCACATTAAGTTAATAATTTCGAATTCCACAACATATAGCATAACTTTCATATATGATTTGTAAAAATAATAACAAGTAGGGTATTTTGGAGTTGACTTAACACCTGTTTTTATAATTCAGTATTCGATAGACTCCAAAGTGCAAACACACATTTTCTTGAATCGAATTTTGTGTTTAAAAAAGATATTTTGCGGGAATTCTATTAAACATCCTTCAATTGAAGAAAAGGGCTGCCAAAGGTTATCGATTGCTGGTTAAAAGCTTATGTTTAATATGTACAAATTCGAAAATTTTCTAACTGATAGTTTGTGCGATTTAAAAGCGGTGATTTCGATATAGAAGACAAGGATAGGCCCGGTCAGCCGAGAAAGTGTAAAGTTATAAAATCGGAAGCATTACTCAGCCAATATTAGTGGCAACCGTAAGAACCGTTTTATAATTGGAAGTCACACAATAAACCATTTCCCTACATCTAAAAGTATTGCGATTTCTTCAAATCAAAATCCCCCCAGGGGCATATAAATATGGTCTTTATAGATATTTCGCTATTCAGACACAGTGCAACTGGGGAAAAAGTGAGCCCAGTCCCCTGAAGACAAGCAGGGAGTCAACTGGAAACTCCACTTTATTTCCACGGGGATCAGTGACCCGCAGAGTTTATTATTTGTCTCTTTAGACATTTAATAGTTCTCTGGCTGATCATTGAGGTTGGCCCTATATGGGAGCATCGTGGTGGTTGTGGTTTCGCGGCCCCATAACAGTCTATGGTGGCCAGGATCATCTCACTGATAATGACACGCAAAGTGAATGATCCAGTCCAGTGAGCATGCTTGACATGTGTTCTGGACAGGAGTTGGAAAGTCTCCAACTCTTTAGCAAGGTGTGATGATTTGCAGCCCTGCTCTGGAATCATTAAAGTTGCAACTAGGTGATTCTGTTGCATAGAATTATGGCTTCGGCTATCTAGGACGCCTGTATGACGTTCCAAATTATAAAATAGTGGTTTGTCCACCATCTGATTAAGACTACATAGTCAGGCGCGGATGTAAAACAAATCACACTCTGTTCAAATCAAAAAAAATTAGGTCCCATATGAATAGAAGCTGAAGAGACATTGAAACGTCTTTTGCATGTTGGAAATGAAGCTTGAACGGCACAAAAAGAAGTAATATTTGTGTTGTATTTGTATTATGGCTAATGATGAAAAAGCTAAGTGCAAAAGGTGATTAGAAAAGACTCCGGCCAATTAGCCAAATCAATGCCAAAGCCGATTATCCATAACGCCAAGGTAAATATTTGTACTTGGTGGGATTAAGAGCCTTTGAAATTGTGTTAGACGACCCCTGTATCAAATTGTACATTTGCTTGGTTTGAAGAGAGCAATTAACCAACGAAGGAGCATAATATTCGAGAAGTTATGAGAACATAATTCTCCATAAGAATGTTCGGCCACATATTGCAAGACCGGTCAAAAAAATTTGGAAAACAGTGGACGGGAAGTTGTGGCTTACCCGCCTTATAGTCCAGAATTTACCCTTTCTGACTGTCATTTAATTTGATCGATAGCGAACGCCCTTACTGTAATACACTTCACTCTAGAGCAGGGTATCTGAAATTGGTTTGACCAAAGTAGTTCCTTTGACGCGAAATCCATATGCTGCCAGAAAGATGCGAAAATAGTAGTGGCTATTATGAGCTGTTCAAATCGGGTCAGACGACCATAAGGGAGAACTGTACCAAAAACAATTGATTCGTTTGAAAAGAGCAAAAACTCAAAAATGAAAAGAATATTCGGTCGGGCACGAGACCATAATCTTCTATTATGACAACGCTCGACAAGTAAAAAGCCAAAAACTATTTGGAAAACAGAGGTTGAGAAGTTTTGGCACACCCGCCTTATAGCTTTCACCTTGCTTCCTCTGGCTACCATTTGTTTCGATCGATGCAGAACGTCCTTACTGAAATAGTCTTCACTTCAGAATTGGCTTGTTTCATTCTTTATCTCAAAACCGCGGCAGGGTTTTTTTGATGCAAAATCCATATGCTATCAGAAAGATGGGAAAAAGTAGTGGCTAACTATCGACAATATTTTGAATAACACATCAACTTATTTTGTTATTATAATAAATGAGTTTTTCTAACAAAAATCGACATTATTAACATGTATAACTATTCAAGAAATGAACAGTTACGAAATGTATTAAAAATTTTTAATTGTAAATTTTTTAAAATATAAATACTATAAACAAGTTAAGATATTCAATAACCCAAAATATTTTAAACGCTCCTGAACTCTATTTTATTCGAAATTAGATTATTCTGAAATTTCAAAGAAAAAGCTTTAAAAGTGTTAAAGGTTTTGAGAGAGAAAACAAAAAGCTCAGATTAAGATCAGTACACAAACACTAAAAGATTGTTCTCATCAGTTCTTAATAGCTGTGTACAGTACTTATTTGTTTGCGTACACATAAACCAACGATATAGAAACTTGTGGGCATTTTGTATGTTTTTTTTTTTTAATATGTTGGGTGTACCGATCTTAAAATTTAAGCACAGAACACTGTTTCTAAGCGATAATAAATTTGCAATTCATATGATTACTCTATACGTAGGCTGAGGCTACAAACTGAGTGCAAGAGTTATAGAATATTCAAATAAAAGTAGACATTTATTTATACACATTTCATTTAGGAGAGCAGTGAAATGATTTATACCAAAAGCTTTCAACTTTAATAATTTTCTAGTTAATAAAAAATATTTATGAAACATAATGTATTTAACTTTATAGTTTCTAGTTTTTTTCATATCACAAAATCTGATTTTTCTTGTCATTTTTGCATATGAAATAATAATGCACAGTGATTTTATCTTCGCACCTTTTTTTTTTACATAAATTGTGTAATTTTTGCGTGCCTACTTTTATGTGTATTTGTTTTTCGGTTATTTTGCTATTGTTGTTGTTATTTATTTCTTAATAACATTGGCTATATTATAAATGTAAAAACTTAATCATGCATTACACTGCATACGTTTATTTGCTCTTTTTACGACACTACAATATTGCGTTACGCCTTTGACTTTTGTTGCAATTTGTGGCATAATTAACGGCCAACAAATAAAACCTTTTCTGCGTGATAGAAAACAAATTCGTATTTATGTGTGTGTGTGTGTGTTTCCTCAAAGAGGCTACAGTTTTATGTAAAAATTTAGCTCCACGTAAAATTAATATTGGAGGTAATTGATGCAAAACCGCTGTGAAATTAATAGCTTAAAAAAATCTGAAATTTTTTTAAATATTTTCGTAAACATTGCATATAAAACCTTGATATAATTTTTAAAAAACATATTTATTTCCAAAATTTTCCAGGTTAAAAAAAAATTAATTTCATTAAAATTTAATGAAATAATAAAAAAAACTAATTAAAATAATAATCAAATTTAAAATTAACTTCAAACAAATGTTTGTTCAAATTTACGAATTATTAATTTTTGTGTCAAAAAAAAAATATAAAAAGTTTTTGTTTAAAAGAATATAATTTAACTAAATAAATTATCTTGACAAATTTGGTTTTCGAAAATATATTTTTATTCTTTTTCCTTTTAAATCTGTGCAACATTAGTTTGTCTTTTACGGGCAACAATTTTTATTTAAGACAATTTTGGTATAAATTGGACTATTAAGACATTTTGTTAAGGGCTTTCTATCTGAAGGGCCAATTATACTATGCATAAGCTGGCTTAAGCTAAAGTAAAAAATTTAACGAAAATTTTATCAATTTGTTAAGCAAATTTTTAAAGACTTTTAGCTGGCTATAATGTACTTACATGAAGAAAAAAATTATCATGCACAGTTGCACATTTGTTTTATTCGTAATTTTTGAAAAAAAAATAATTTCTTTTTCAAAAGTTTTTTAATAATTATAAATTCTATACTCAATACTATTCTTATTCAATTATACATTTTTTTAACAGTTTTAAGAAAATTACGAAAGAAAAATTACACAAGTTTCGCTGTTTGTATTATTTGGGCCAAAAGTGCAAAAAAATGCAACCGTGTCTATCATTGAATTTATAAACAATAAAAAATTATTTTTTGTATAAATTGTGCGTTAAATAAATGGAAAAGAAGTTAAAATGTGTAAAGGACCTTAAGTTATTAAATTCCAAGTTTGAGGCTAGTTCCTCAACGTTATCACGAGATCAACATTGTAAAAAAGTAAAAAATATTCAATATAAAGGCTTAAACCGGCGGGCTGCGAGAGAGCTGCAGTAATTCCCTTTCCTCAATATAGCCCATTACACTGTCTTATTGATCTTTCATCCTCTTAATTTCCTTGCAGAAACGTTCCCCCAGTATCTTCCATCTGTGTTTGCACTCCGTAACTTTATATAATTCAGACCAGTATGAATATGAAAAACGCAACCAGAATTCTCCAAGGTATTACTTGCCGCTTTTACTGCATTTTTGCTGCTACTTCTTTCCATGTTTGTTTCTTTGAATTGTCGTTATAAGAAAACGTATCTCTTTTGTCCTTTGTGCGTTTTCTATTAAATTCAGATAAAATATTTTTTCGCTTTCGTCCTTTATTGGAATTTGTTTACTAATGTATCTATAACACAATCCACAAAGCCAAATCAGCTGTTTCCGTGTGGAATATGCGATCAGTTTTCGTGCATTGCTTAAGCAAATGACATTTGACGAAAAATTTTCTTAAGTACATTATAGTTTGCCACATATGATTATTAGGTACTTGTACAGTTGCTTAAGTTGGCTTAAGTATATGCATAATATAGTTGGGCCTTAAAAAAGCACTTAAGGTGGCTAACTAAACTGTTTAAACTATTTTATATTTAAAATTTTTGATGATTTTTGGAATAGAGCCTAGAAAGAAGCTTTTTGATCTCGCATAGATAGCTGTCTAATTAGTATGATCATATTTTGATTGATAGGACTAACACTATTTCGTTACGATTTTCTGGGGAACGCTTAAGGAAGAAGAATCGACACAATACTAACCGCGAGTCGCAGTGTTGTCTTTAAGTATTAGTTCAAAGACAATTAAACAGCAGATTTTCCAATTTGAGGTTAGGAAATAAATTGTCTGTCAAGTGATTAAATGCCAAGAATTGAGCTGTCATGATATTTATTTAGTTAAAAGTTTGGAAATTTTAAGCATTTCACTATTAAAATGGTGTAATTTTCTCTTTTTATTTCGCAAAATTCGAGAAGTTTTTCCTCGTAAACAGGGTCCTTCTGAGACCGCTGTACGTAATTCAATTGCTAAATTCGAAGCTAAGCCGACAATAGACCAAAACAATAATTATAGTGGCGCAAACATTGCCACTGTTCAGTTTGATCTTTATCTTTATGCTTATAAAGTTCAATTCGTTCGAGAATTAAATACAAGCGATCCGACCATAGTGTGTATCGAACTTTTGCGAATTGGCTGTTTGAAAAAACTGAACGAATGCAACGCATTTTACAACAAAATTATCTTAAGTGATGAGGCTCTTCTTCAATTAGCCGTTTATCTAAACAAAAATGCTTGTCGCACATGCGGCTTTCAAAATTCACAAACAGTCCTCGCAAAATCATTACATCCAAAGAAAGCAACTTTTAGGGTTCGAAGTCACGCGGCATCTTCGGCTCATATTTTTTTCGAAAATGTGCAAGGAAACACCGTTACCGTGAATTATTGCACTAGCAAATTATCATAATCAATTTTTTGTGGCCAAAATAGGCTAATCAGTGATCGACAGCCGTGTTCTTGTGATTTAACGCCTCTGGATTATTTTCTCTGGAGCCATTTGAAAGAGCGGGCTTACGAGAACAATCCAGAAAAAATTGAAAGATAAAATTCGGCTGTCGTGCTGGAGGTGGACATCGTATTCTATTATTAAATCCCATGTTTCTATTTTACACTTGTGTCAACAAAACTAAAGTTGCCAAAAAAAATGTGTGTTTTAAGTTAATTTACTTCCTAACCTCAAATTTATATCTAGATCCGGAAGTTAGTCGGAGGTATAATTAGGGCAAGTCTATTGTTATTAGATGGAAAATTTTGCATATCCCAATTCAGGACACGAAGGCAAAAGAGCAAAAATTCTCTCTGAACAAAATCGACATTATTAATATGGACATTGTACATTGGGCTCCAAATTATAGAGCCATATTCCAGAATAGGTCTAGCTAAAGAGGTAGACAATTGCTTCGCTATATAAGAGTCAGATCGGGCTTTATTCACCGTAAAATTGTGTTTTAGTAAAAATTTAATAACATTGGAAATCATGATAGCGCTCAAAGTGTTAATTCCTTTTAAATATATTTTGGCGCCAGAAGTTCCACAGGTCAGTATCTGGGGTCCATTTTTATATTTTTGCATATGCCAATTTTTTTTTACTAGACAACTCCACAACTAATAGCAGCGGCTCGCAGCTTTGCCTTCCAAGACTAGAGGATACATACAATGCCACGATAGTATTGACTGTCTTAATATACAAATGTGCATACATGAACATTTTTGCCCGACCAATACACCATAGCCAGAATCCTTCCGGCAAGACGGATCTCGATATCTACTTGTAATAGAGACATTTAACTTCTCAAAGTAACCACTCTTAGAGCAGTGGTGCACATTTGCTGTGGAGATTCTCATGATTCACCCCAGGTGATGTGGTTTGGTTAAAATTTGTATTGCATCCACAGTTTCTGATACAGCAAATTTTATTTGAAAATCAAAATTTTTCTCAGACATTTTACTGAAATCATATGTTGATTAACTTTTACCACCAACTGTAATTATATACGCTGGTTGCAATACACTAATATTTATTTGGTGTACGATTAAAAACACACATGTGTATTGTTGTGTAAATGGCTTTATTTTGTTTTAGTATAAATAAATAAATGAGTTAATGTTGCTGTAGAAAAAAAAGGTAACCTTGTTGTAGTTTTGCTGTTGTTGTTATTGTTATTATTTCCCACACTAACGCCCCCTACTTAATTTGCGTGCCGCAAATATATGAGGAATATGTAAAAAAAAAAACAATCTTGTAAAATTGCTATGGGGGGTGATTCACATGTTCTACTAACAACACAATACATTACAGGGATGGGAATGCCTTAGGGAGGTGCTAGAAATATTGACACCCCTTTTAGTAAATTTTAATACACATACAAATTACCCTACAAATTGATATATTTTAAAAGCGATTCTGAGAAGAGAATTTAACAAATAAAAATGGCAAATGGCAATGGACATTTAAAAAGGAAAATTAAAATTCAAGAAAGACTTGAAATTATTTTTATTTTTATTTTTCTTTTTTAGATAGTAGAATAATCAGTCGTTGATAATTTGTATAATTATAGATTGAAATCAATGGCTTGAAAAAAGGGTAATGATTAGCTTTCTTAGTCTTAAGTAAAATTTCTCTTTTTTATAAAATCCATTTCGCCTTCATGCTATTTTCCGTGTCATCTATCCAGATGACAAATTAATTATTTTCTTCTAAGTTTATATGGTTCTCCCGAACCTACAACTAACTTAGTAAGTATAACATTCCTTTCTTAGCCTTAAGTAAAATTTCTGCCACAGTCTTTTTTATAAAATCCATTTCGCCTTCATGATATTTTCCGTGTCATCAGTCTAGATGACAAAATAACTATTTTCGTCTAAGTTTTTATGGTTCTCTCGAACATGCAACTAACTTAGTAGGTATAACATTAGCGTAATTAGGCAGTAGCTGAGTGCCAATAGTGCCTAGAAAATTCTTGAATGTTCGGTTCAGTTCAGAAAACATTTTCAGTTTTTAGGTGAAATCTTTAACACTCATCTAAAAATAAGAATTGCGGTTTCAATCAATTAGAAATTATTTATTCTTTATGTGGAAAAGAGATTGATAAGCCAAGGATACCCTTGTGCTTTTCATAAATGTTCCTCCAGCATTTGGCAAAGTATGGTAAAAGACTTTTTTAAACTATTAAAAGGTCATTCCCCTCGAAAAAAACCTGTCGTTAGTAGTTGTTTGTTCGCTGTGTTCGGCGAGCGCTTTCGTTGCGATGACATCATTTTCAAGCCGTATTTCTAAGAGTTCTATCGCGAAACGCGGATTGAAAATGATGTCATCGCATCGAGGGCGCTCGCCGATCATAACGATTAAACAACCAGTAGTCACGGTTTTTATTGAGGGGAATGACAACATTAAGCGAAAACAACTTAATATTAACAAGATGCTTAAATGCTTGGTACTTTTTACGGAAAGAAAGAGATTTTTAAGCTTATATCAGCTAAGTGCAGCCAAATTTTCCCAAGGTAATAATATTGGGAGCTAAAAGCAGCCGGGCCCATACTTTACCAATTGCTTATGATACAGTACGTTTAAGCATTCACAAAAGTCCCCAAGAAACTTTATAGTCCTCACAAGACCATATTTTGTATTTGAAAAAAATGTTTAAAGAAACGGAATATAAAGGTGAGTCAGGAAAAGAGTACTCGCATAACGTTGAAGAAAAGTAATATTTAAATTATATAATTAAGCATGAATATTAAGAAAAAATCTAAATTGCACACATTACACGATTTGGACATAAGTCATTTTCAAAGCAAATGACCTTAAAATGTTTTAATAAAAAAAGTACTTTTTTATTTTGTTGTTGTTGCTGCTGTTATTTTTGTTAAACAATACCTCCTTAATAGTTTTTGTTGTTTGTAAATTTCTAGTTTTATAACAAATAATTTGATTTGATGTTGTTGTTGTTATTGTTTCATGTTGATTTAATCTGATTTATTTGGAGGCTTTTCTAGTTACGCGAATGCGTTTCGGTTGTTTGAATTTGTTCGTACATTTTAACAATTTCACGTGAAATTCCAACAAAACCAACAATAACAAAAACACACATCAAGGACTTTTTAGTTTTTGTTTTTTTTTAGCATGTTTATGCAATCTCATACATGCATAAATTTTTTAGAGATTTCTATGCGTTTTTTAGGTACACAATTTTAAATTGCAAACATACATTTATGATACATATCCATACATACATACTCACATGTTAACGTTTGTGTAAAATTCATGTCATATTTCCGTTCTGTAATGTTTCTGCTTTTGATCGTTCATATTTAATTGAAAATTTCCATTGCATGCGAAATGTCTAACAAGGTTAATTTATCTACAATTTTTGCTTTTAATTGCTGCTATACGTTCTTGTTGCAATTCTAAAACATCCATTATAAAAATCATATATATATATATATATTGTACATTTTAGGCTACATTCATATGTAGCTATCAACGTTATAAAACAATTAATTGCAGTGCCACAACAACAACAAAAAAAAAGATTAAATTTACACGCATCAAATTGTGTTTAAGTAAAAATTTAATAACATTGGAAATCATTATAGCGCTCAAAGTGTTAATTCCTTTAAAATATATTTTGGCGGCAGAGGTTCCACAGGTCAGTATCTGGGGCCCATTTTTATATTTTCGCATATGCCAATTAAGAAAAATATTCACACGTCAACATTCGCAGATGATTCAATAGTTTCCAAGAAGCTTCCCAATAGTTACAAGAAAACATAACAACTCAAGAAAGTTTGCTTAAGCAATGGACAAACAAAGATGAATGCAAGAAAATGCATCCATATAATTTTCTCCTTACGCAAAGAATTGAAATTATAACCAAGTGGTTCCTCAATAGACCGTATTAAAAAATCTTGGTGTATATCTTGATCGGCGTCTTAGATGAAAGCCCTAGGTATGCGTTCTGTTGACTTAATTTAAATCAAAAGCTGCTTCGATAAACTAGCTAAAAGGAATAATACTCTAATATTACACTGCATACTACAAATATATAATTCTATCTTAAAATCAATATGGTGTTATGCTATTTAGTTGTGAGACACTGTTTCTGTCTTGACCATCGATAAAATTTAGAGGCACCAAAATAAAATTCTATGCATGATTACAAGTGTTCCCGGGTATGTCAACAATAATTTAAATGTGGCTTTTAAATCTTGTGACATCATACATAAAGAAGCTAGAAATACATCCAAGCCCCCTAGCCCGCAACATCCTATTTGATTGTGGTCACACTAGCCTGAAAATGGAGTAACATCCCAAGAAGTGAGATGAGCGCCAACTGAAGCAGCTATAGTGAGAAATAAATTTTTGTTTAGCATTGTCTGGAATAATAATAAAATTTTAGATTAAAGATTTTGAATACATATTGTTTCTCCATATTTTAATGAAGATCCAACAAAAACATCAAGGCAAACCCAAAGAATTTAGTATGCAAGAAATAATAATTTGAAAAAAGAAGAAGCGGTTAAATAATTTAAAAATACTCGATCCTTCTTATATTGATGTTTTATTCCAGCTTAATTTTTTGTGTTTTCAATTCCTCCTCTTAACCTCTTTCTTGGCTGTTGGTTCGCAAATGTGAATACATCATTTTCAGGCAAAATCCCATCCCGTACTGGTGAGTCAGTATATCTGGTCCAGGTATTTATTCCATAATCGTCGTATCTTCCTACGCAGTCAGAATATCAGCCATCTAGCGTTTTATGTGGGGATTAATTTTAATATTTTCGTCTTTTGTTATTGTCCAGGTACGTGTAGCCGTCCGAGAGTGTTTTTCGTTTGTTTGAGCTTATGATTAGTTTTAGTGTTGTGAAAATTGCGTCTGAGGTTTTGCTTACCTGTTCGTTTTATAATGTCGCTGTCAAAAGTTTTTGTTTTGTAGATCTCCATGTTTCTAGGTATGTCTAGTCGTTGTCCTTTTTTGCTAGGATGCAGTAAACTCATACACTCATCTATTTCCCTTGGTAAGTGTCCGCGATTCTCAAGGTGTAGTGAAGAGTTTGAGTTTTCTCTTCTCCGTTTGTATGACCCTATGTGTTTTACAAATCTTGTTTTTAGCGTTTTATAGTTTTATCTAAAACAGTGGTCGGCACGAAAAGAGATATTTCTATAAAAGAGCACATTTGTTTTTGTTTTATGCTTAAAAAAATTGTAGATTGAAAATAAATAATTTTTTGTTTAAGAGAAGTAGCACTTCAGGCAACAATGCCTATTTAGTCAAGTACCGTACTACATTCTTTAGGAAAGGGATAGAGAAGAGATAAAGCAGCTGGTGAAAGTAGAAGGATAGTTGGAAATTAACTGCCGCATAAAAGACAGCACAGCGACCAGTGACTATATCTTCATCGCTGAGCAGCCCCACCGACAGTAAATTTTTATTTTTGTAGTGAAAAAAACCAAGATTTTCGTTGGGAATCGAACCCACAACTCCCATACTGGCAAGCTAGTACATTACCTATTAACCTACAGGGGCACCTAATCTTAAAATAAGTTGATGAATTAAATAAAAACTATAAGAAGCTAAAGTTGTAGAGCTTGCTGGTTGTAACGATTTTATGTGTTCTAAAACATCAGTTTTCTTAGGCGCACATGACGCTAATTATTTAATGCGATAAATTTTGTTTGCTTATTTTATTAACAGGTATGTTTGTATAAACATGCAAACGATTACTGTAAACACTCTCAGATATTTAATTAGTGATTATCCCAGACGTGTAATATCTGTTGTCCTCCGACAGACAGCCTGTTGATGTTATGATTATTTTACAGATAAAAAATCGGTTTCTTTCTTCGATAACATTTGCATAACATTTTAGTGCAAGTAAATTTTACTTCTTAGTTAACTTTTTAAGTTGGAAATTTTGCACGATATATCTGCCCGCTGTAACTTGCTTAGCAGAATAAGATCCCCTGGTTATTTGTTTATATTTTCTTAAAATATCACCAAATGCATAAAACAGAATAGCTAATGTGATTAGTAAGGGAAAATAAAAACAAAATATCACTGAAATATTCGTAAATTTGTGATGTGTATAGCAAATAGTGTTGCCAATATTTTAGTTTTAAAAAAAAAAAAAAAAAACTACCAAAAACATTCAATCTCCCAGCTTGTGCATATAACAAGGCAAGAAGTTGGATAGTCTACAACTCTTCAACAAACAGTGGTGGGAGTGTAAATTTATTGGGCGCGGGTGGACGCATTTTTCTCCACCCAGTCATAAGAGCATCGTCAAATTAAGACTCTTTTGGATTCCCCCGGGGCATACGCAGTCAAGATGGATCTCTTTCTCAACTTGACATATGCTCTAGCTGGTTAAAGGCGGCTAGTGCCAGCCTGGGCTGGTACGAGCCCTAAACTGGAAGAGGTGCGACGAGTTAATTTGAATACACTGGTGTCACGGAAACTAGTTTCCTGCAGGGGTACGTCCCTTGGGGAGTATTGTCGTGGTTGTGGTTTAAAATCGGTTAGTTTTCAGAACTTTTAAAGAGATGTTTCGCATGGTAATATCCAATGTTTGATGTTATGCTTGTAGCAGGGCCAGGAGTTAGCAAGGCTCTCGTGCGTGTAGTGGAGGCAGAGCACTGCTTGTTGGGCTCTTAAACATTACTACTAAGGCGTGTATGTGTTTCAGGGTAAAGGTAAACGCATTATAAATACTTAATGGTATGACAACCTTCAGGTTATGACAAAACGACAAGATGTTGCTGTTAATCTATATAACATCTGTGCTCCTAGGGGTAAAAAGCAACACCAATCGCCTAAGCTGCAGCAGCCTGACACTGAAACTATTGGACACTTAAAGCCATCAGAGATCAGAGAATTATCAGCTTATACTGCGGGAACCAGTAGCCCACTAGGTATAGTAACTATTTTTGCAGCAAAACGATACATTATATTACAACATACAACAACATATCACGAGTCACAATTAATTTATTGAAAAAATATTGGCTGAGAGAATATTTTTGCATTATGAACTTCTCTGCTTCTAGGGGAAATTTCGTTAATATTTCATTGAATTCGCAAAATATATTGTGTTTATCCCAGTGTACAGTATTGAAGAGTGCATACATCTGCTTTAATGCAGTCTATTAAATTGCTGTCTCCTTTTAGTTTCATTTAACACTTCAGAATAAAATCATAAAAATTCCAAAATAGTTTAATCACCTTTACAAAGTTCAGCAGTTTTGCTAATTTTTATTTTATAATTATTTTTTTTGTTTTTTTTGTGCTGTTTGAAATTAGAGCTCAGTTGTAAAATTATATTTTTTTTTGTTTTTAATTTTAATTAAATATTAATTTATAAGAAACAAAGTAACAAAACCGTTTAACTAGAATTGTTTAAGAATAATAATAACAGGTAGATGTGTGTGTTAATGCATGAGTTTTCTTATGAGTGTGTTTGTGTTATAGGCGCCAGCTCATATTTTTCTTTTTTTGTTTGTTTTTTCTTTGCTAAAAATGCGACTTTCACAATTCGAGAGTGACTGTTTTTAATTAATTTATTAAATTTTTTTCTCTTTATTGCAAAACTTCATTTAGGCCAGCAGCAACGAACTTGTATTCAGCATAGTTTTGGTAAAATTTGCAAATTAAAAAAAAAAAAGAGTTATTAAGAACATCACAAAATTAAAACAACTGAAAAAATGTTTAAGCAACGCTTGATTATACGGACGGCTACAATACAACCGCGTCTCAAGAAATAAAATATTTTTTTTTAGTCTTCTAGTTTAATTTTCGTTTCTTTCTTTATCATATTCGTTTTGAAAGAAATTGAAACTTTTTTTGGACTTGATAAAACTGCATGAGAAATTCTAGAAGTTTAATTAATAAAGTCATAAAAGGTTATATATTAAGATTTTTGTATTCTGCTATCTTTGCTTGCACCGACATATATGCTGCTCTTGTTTATTTGTTTAAAGATATTAAAAAAAAATACATTATAAAAAGTTAAGGTAAGTAAAATATAACATTATATTCATAAAGAAAAAAACTCAAAAGTAAATAATTAAGCGCCAGAGGTATCCTAAAACCCCTGATTATTATAACACAAACTGTACTCTTCGTTCAAATTAGAGATAAAAAATGAGACATATAAAAACTTATCATATTTTATCGCTATAAACTATTTTATTTTTGTGCTTGTTTACTTTTTCATTTTTCTTTAATTTAGGTGAAAGATTTGCAATAGAATTTTTTTTTAAGTTTATAATATAAAAAATTGAAATTTTATTGCTGTTAGATAAATCCTTCAACTCAGAAACAGGTTTGTATTTTCAACTCAAATAATTTTTTTTTGCGTCTTTATAATTAATTTTTTCGCAAGCACAAGGCCTTTATATAAAAATTAAATAATTTTTTTTAATATTTCACCACCCTATTGGGTGACATCTTCGAGAAAAGAAAAAAATTAAAAATCATCTAACAAATAAAAAAATTGCCGGCAAATAAATTCAAAATAATTAAAAAAATTTTTTAAATAAAATTAAAACGTACAAAAAAACTACAAATTAAAAAAAATATTTATTAATTATTAAAAAAATCAATTAACTTTAATAATTATTTTGTTTCTTTGTATTAACAATTTTATATATTATCTACGTAAATATCTGCTAAATTCCTTTAAAATATTTTATTTATTTATTTATTTACATATTATACTTACAAGTAAATTATAAGTGTAATGGAGGAGAACTATGACAGCGTTGGTCTTAAGCTCAATATTTTAATTAATTTTAAATTAAACTATCAAGGTTACATTTTTTTAATAAATTTAAAAGGGTCTTAATATTATCAGCGATCATAGTACTGTTCATTAGTTGAGTAATTTCGTTATTACTAAGACAACACAGGTTTTTCAATGTATTAATGTGGGAACAGCTAAATAAGAGATGGTCAATGGTAATAGGGATCAAACTACAGAAAGGACATTGCTTTGGTATATTCTTATCAATTATATGAGCACTTGTGATTCTAGTGTGACTTAGTCTTAGTCTTATTGTTTTAATTTGGTCTCTTCTTGGTAGCAGGTTGTGATTGATATTTTTGAACAGCATGTAGGCGTTAATTTTGTTAGGGTTAATTTTCCTGTATTGTGTTTTATAAATGTTTTAATATCATTCGAAAATAAGTTAGGTGTAGTTATAAGAGGGGCGTATAAAGCAGCTTTTGCGGCAGTATCCGCTGCCTCATTGCCCTTTATATCGGAATGACCTGGGATCCAGATGAGTTTAATGTCAGGTTGTCTTTCAATAATAAATTGTCTTATGGTTTTTGCGTAAAACTGATCATTATTACAGTTTCTTATGGCATCCAGTGCAGAGAGCGAGTCAGTGCAGATAGCAAATTTCCCCATGCGTCCTTTAACATATTTGACAGACTCGTAAATTGCTATTAATTCAGCTGAAAAATTAGTGCTGTATTCTAACAAAACTGAATTAATTTATGTTTTGTGTTTATCAAAAATGCTACAGCTACTGCCCTTAACCCCTTTAGAGCCATCTGTATAAATGAATTTATGGTCTTTTAACTGGTATTGGATTTCAAGAAATCTTTGTTGATATATTTCTGTATTTGTTGAGGCTTTTTTTAGTTCTTTGAGGGATGTATGTTAATTGTGATAGGGCCAGTTAGGGAATTTGTTCGGATATTGTTGCTTAATCTTGTATGGTATGTTGTATTTTTCACATGCTTCTATTATGCGTGTAAGTGTTGATGGTATTTTGAAAAAGTATTTTTGATTGATTGCTTTTGTTAGGGCCTTGGAAAAAGGATGTTGGTCATTGAACTTTATAGTTTTAAAGAGCTTAGTTGTTGCGAAGTCCCTATATTCTTCGATCTTTAAAATATATTTTATGATATTCTCATAAAAAAATATTTGAAATATATTACGTAGAGGAAAAGTATGTTCATATGTTCATTTCACTACTGCTTATATAGATTATAAGTGGATTTTACCCCAAATTTTTTGCAGAGAATTTGAGAGTCTCATATCTGAAAGCAAATTGATTAAATAAGAATTATATGGAACTAACCCACAACAAAAAGGCAATAAAGCTCAAAACAACACAGCAAACATTTCGAAAACAAGAACAAAATTTATTTTCAATCTATGGATATACTTTCCCCCACCATAATACACTCAAAATATTTTTTTAAAAATCAATATTTTATAAGAATATCATAAAATATTTTTTAAGGAGTGTTCACCGGCAAGGTATACTACTTGGTTTTGCCGCCATTTTGGTGAACATTAGTCTTGTTAGTTCATATTTGGCAGTCGTGAACAAGCCATGTGGCAAATTTATTTTGAAAAAATATTCGATAAACTAACGTGTTTTAATCGTTAAAACATGTTATTAACATTAATCATCGATTACTGTGACAATGATAAAGTTACGTGAAATATTTGTAAGAAACAATGTGCCAATAAAACGCACTATTTATGTAGTGAATGATTTCGAAGAAAGAGGCTACAGACCCTAATATTCCCAAGCAGGGATCACAATGTACAAGATCAATTGAAAGCATTAGTGCTGCTTAAGAAAGTGTTCGAAGCAATCCATCAACCTCAATTCGACGCCATACTCAGGAGATTGGTCTTCAAAAAACAACTTTGGTCACAATTTTGCACAAGGATTTGCATTTGTTTCCATTCAAGATTCAGTTGACACAAGAGCTTTTCCATAAGACCATTTACGCCGCCGTACATATGCCAAAAGGATGTAATACAATTTGGTCAGGAGGAATCATTGGAGCTTATTTTTTTGAAAATGAAAACGGCGTAATAGTAACAGTGAATGAGAAGCGTTATTTTGATTTCATTGAAAACTTTTTAACACAACAACTGCATGCTTTGAGCTTGATTAACATATGGTATCAACAACACGGTACCACATCGCATACAGCCAGGATTTTAATGTAATTACTGTGAGACGTCTTTTGCCACTGCTGTGGACTTCGTTTTGTGGGGATATCTAAAAAGCAAGGTTTATGGAAACAAGGCAGAAACGCTTGAGCAACTCAAGCAAATTCTGTATTCCCGCGGACATCCATTATATGAGTGTTATATTGTTACTAAAATTAGTTTTTCCAACCATTTGCAATGACAGCTAATGTTGTTGTGGCCAGTGTGATACAGCTAAATATTGTAACTGCACCAGGAAAAAAGGCTGCTGTGTTTTAGATGGATAAAAAGAGCAACATGTTTAGCAACCGCACTGCCTGTACTAGCAAATACATAATTGTTAAAACAGATCTTGAGTTCAACTCCCATCGATAGTTTGAATATAACAGAAAATACTTGTGGTACAATCGCGTGACTATTTTTTATATCTCAGAAAATCTTAATAGTTTTAGGCTCTTCTGAAAGTGAGTATAATAGAGTAGTATTGTTAAGCACTATGGCACCAAAATATAAACAGATGCCGCTAAGATAAACTGTGGTGGTGAATATGGTCTCCTTCCAAATTCAATAGATGCCGGTTGTATATAAGAAAGCATGAAGACTTTTTGAAGAAATATTGGCATCTTTTTCGTTAGTCAGGCGATATTTGTGTCAGAGCTATCAAGGCTTTCCATTTGTACTGAAATCTCAATCTCTGGACACAGCGACTAATATGATAATGCACCAGCACCCTTGTTAACTAAAACGGGATCTTTCCTTAATTTTTCTAAAGCGATATCAGCCACGATTTCTTTCTGGACTATTGAAAGCAACATTTTGAGAAACATATTTTAAAGGGTGGTGTAATTTAGGCGAATATTCCCTATTTCATTGAAATTAAGATCAGAATTCTGTTAATAATGTCGGGTCATGGATGAATATAAAATATACATGTTAAATAAGATTTCTTTTAGTGGTCATAATTGTTAGGAAAGGAAGTAGTCAACTTTTTGACTGCTCTGCGATGGCTGATTTTTTTCCGTCAACTCCTTTTCCTAAATTTACGCAAGTGTCCACGCCACTACTTTGTATTCATCCAGCGAGACCTGAATTACTTCTTATATTATTAAGTAAAAATGCAGCTTTAAGCCACGCAGAGCCTCTTTAACTGTCGTTAATTGAGGGCTCTGCCTGTTTTATTATATAGAGGTGCCTTGGTCTTTATCGTTTGTTGTTCTAATACATCGCCGTCCTCTCCAAGAGTCAGTTTATATGATGAAATTTTTTATAAAACAAATTGTATGAAATTCCAAGATAAGCAACGAAGTACGCAAAGGAATGTTGAATGTTGTGGATAGTTTTTGACACTTGTGTTGTACAAATTTCGTTACTCAGAGAATATTAAGATCGGAAGCAAAATAGCTCTAGTGGGATGTTTATTTTATTCTCTAACATTCAGATAGTTTTAGCTTCACTGCAGTATATGTAACTGTTGTTGGTACTCAAAAGACAATTAGAATGAATATCGAAATTCTATTCAACGCCCTAAGGCAATAATACTAGAGGATCCTTTTAATCGCAATTTGATTTTATTCGACTAAATAATAATTAAATTTTCGGATTAAAATTTCGAATAAATTTTAAATATGTTTATGCTATGAGAAATGACAAGCACAAATTATTACTTTACACCATATTTTATTTATAATAAAACTTTAGTACAACGTTTAATAATTAACATTTACATACATTTGAATTAAAACGATTATTAATAAAAATATTTAATAAAAAGCACAAAAAAACGCCAACAAACGTGTGCTAAAAGAATAAAAAAAATTTTAATCTAAAACACACATATGTATACATACATGTATGTGTATATGTATGTGTTATTTAAATATAAAAGTGTTCTTTTATATATGGGAGATATTTACTTATTTCGCTTTTATCGTGTCTTTAAATTTAACTTGAAAATTATGCTTTTTAAAGGCACGACTTTTAACATTTGTCACATTAAGCGGATTGGTGAAAAATTTGTGTTAAATAGTTTTCCAAGATTTCCTGATCTTTTCTTTATTGCCCTCAGCAGGATTTTGTACAACTTTTACACTATTGCGTTTACTAATGGACCGTATTTACTGTTTGTTACTACGAACTATTGCCGAGTTGTAAGAAATAAATTTAAGTTTTAAGCCGACCTTTTTATATCTTAAATAAATATCTGTTATTCTTGTTGTATTGTCCTATTAACTCGGCTATACTGGTCGATCATTAGAGTAAGATTGAAAAAATTTAAATCTTTTTTCCTCCTACGTTTCACCGGTATTTCCCGGCTTCTTCGAGTTAATAGGACAATACAACAAGAATTAAGAAAACTACCCTGGTCTATTACGTTAACATATCTGTTATTCTTTTTAACGGTATTTTTTAATTAATTTAACAATATATATTTTTTCAATATTTCGCTTTCCTATGAAAAAGAATAACAGATATTTATTTAATATTTAAAAAAAATTAATTCTCTTCTCAGTTATTCTTGGTTTCAAATAGACAATTTCATGTTTTAGTTGCCTTTTCTAAACTGTTTAAAAAAAAACAAGCGTCTCATTGAAATTATTCCTAAACGAACAAAAAGAATTTATATATTGGTTGGCCAAATTTGAGGTTAGGAAGTAAATTGTTTGTCAAATAATTAAATGTCAATCTTAAAAATTTAATTAGTAAAAGGTTGCTAAATTTTAAGCGTACTATATAACACTGTCGAGCAAAGAATTTTAATTTTAAAAATTTACTATCAAGAGGGTAAACATTTTACTGTATCATTTCGTAAAATTCGAGAAGCATTTCTTTGTAATCAGACTCCTTCTGAGTCCGCTGTGCGTAATTTAATCTTTAAAAAATTCGAGGCTCGCGGTATTGTTGCTAGCATGTGATGCAAATATAGCGACTGTACAGCAAAGTGTTGAAAATGAGTGTGGAGCATCAACTTGCCGACATTTGCAACAATTAGGCATCACTACAGACACTTTGACAACGATCTTTATTTTCATGCTTTTAAAGTTCAACCTATTGAAATATTGTGAATTGGCTGTTTAAAAAAGTAAACTAAATCGTCTTTAGTGATGAGACTCATTTTCAATTAGCCGCTTAGGTAAAAAAAAATCGAAATTGTAGCATATGGGGTATAAAAAAATCAGTAAAAGGTCCTTGAATAACTACAACATCTAAAGAAAGGGATTATATGGTGCAGTTTTTGGTCAGGCGGCATTATCGGCTAGTAATTTGTTGCAAATGGTCAAAGAAACGCCGTCACTATGAAATCTCTGCTCTACCAAGTCATGGTAACCAATTTCTTTTCGCCACAATTAGCTAATATTGACTTTAGAGACTTTTAAGGCCCAACTATAATATGCTTAAGCTGGCTCCAGCTAATGTCAAAAATTGAACGAAAAGTCTGTCAAATGCTTAAGCAAATCATTGAAGACTTTTAGCTGGCTATAATATACTTACGTGAATATAGAAATTATTATACACAGTTACACATTTGTTTTATTCGCACTTTTACAAAAAAATAAGTTCTTTTTAAATAAATTAATTTATTAATAAAAAAAATGTTTAATAATCATATTTTGTCGACTACCTGATGGAGCTCCCATCCTCTTCACTTCCTTGCAGAAACGCTCCCGTAGTAACTTCCATCTGTTTGTGCACTGCGCGACTTTATGTAATTCTCACCAGTATGAAAATGAAAAACGCAAACAAAATTTTTCAAAATTTTTACCACTTTTACTGCAGTTTTCAACTACTTTTTTCCAAATTCACTCCTTTGCATTGCGGTTATAATAAAACGCATCTCTTTTGTCATATAAGCAATTTTTTTTTCACGTTACACTATGCAAAAATTAGGTGCCCCTGCAGGTTAGTAGTTAGTGTACCAGCTTGTCAGTATGGGGGTTGTGCGTTCGATTCCCAACGAAGATCTTGGTTTTTTTCACTATAAAAATAAAAATTGACTGTCGTTGGGGCTGCTCAGCGATGAAGGTGTATAGTCAATGGTCGCTGTGCTGTCTTCATACGGCAGTTAATTTCCGACTATCCTTCTATTTTCACCACCTGCTTCATCGCTATCCCTTTCCTGAAGAATGTAGCGCAGTAATTAACTAAATATATATAAAAAATATTATAAAAAAAAATTAGCTGTTTCCGTACGAAATGTGCTATCAGTTTCGTATTTTGCTTAAGCAATTGATATTTAACGAAACGTGACGAAAAGTTTTGTTAAGTACATTTTAGTTTGCTACATATGATTATTAGGTATTCGCACAGTTGTTAAAGTTGGCTTAAGCCATGTTATGCGTATTATGGTTGGGCCTTTAGTTTTAATAAGTCCTTAAGCCATACAGCCAACCCAACAATTCAGTTATTGCATGAAAAATTTCCCAGTTGCATAAGTTCTCGATTTTACAATGTCAACTGGTCGCCTCGTTCTTCGGAGTTAACGCCGCTGGATTATTTGCTCTGAGGCTATTTATATAATCGGGATTACGTGAAGAAGTCACAAGCAGTTAATGCTGCAAAAGATGAAATTCAGCGCGGCATTGACGAGGTAAGCGAAGCTTTGTTGCAAAATGTGCTTCTAAATTTTGTGAAAAGTGTAGACGTATGCCAACGTGCTGCAAATTTGCCAAATTTTATATTCCATAATTAATTCCCATATTTCTACTTAACACTGGTCTTACTAAAACTGAAGGTGTCGTAAAAGAATGTGTATTTTAAGCCATATTACTTCCTTACCTTAAATTTGGCCACCCTTTATTTGGAATAAATTTCCTGAGAGTAAATTTGTTTAAAGAAATTAATTTTATTCGATTAATTGATATACTTAATTCAACTTAATTTAACATATTATTTAATCGAAACTTTCACTTTTTCTAACAATTATTTACATTGATTAATCGAACTCATCATTGTTACCATTTATCGAAACAAGATAAATGAGGAGTCTGGTCTGAAGTAAACCGTGTAAGTAAAGAATCGTTAGTCAAAAATTATTAATTCTAAAATTTGAAATTTTTCGTACTTGAGCAATTAATCGAACGATGATTAATCGAGTTGATACTTTAAAAAATACACTCGTAATTTCTTCCATATACATAGCTATGTAAAGTTTTTGTGAAATGTAGTAAAACGAACTCACTGTACAGTGTAGGCCGCCAACACCCTTTAAGTTATTTATGTATATCGCTGGACTGAATCAAGGATTTCAAATATCGCTTATAAAAATAATGTTTAATTTAATGAAAATTTAATACAGTGAACTCGCAGAAACGTGAACACCCAGTAACATGAACATCCAAAAACATGAACATTTTTTTTCTTACATTGACTACTCTAAAACGTGAACAAAGGCTGAAGGCTCTAAAACGTGAACTTTTTATCAAACGTTAAAATTCAATTTTGAAAGCTTATTTAAACATTTTGGGATTCCCCGCAGAAGAATCTCGTAGTTTGTTTGTTGTAAACAACTTCTGTTGCAGGATAAGTAGTTTTGGTATTACCGCGGCAGTTCTACCGGAAGCATCTCTCTGTGCTGACTATGCGTATAAATAATATAAACAAGTGATCTCTAAAAATATTTTTATTGAAAATATGTCTAATAAAAAACCAAAAGTATTAACTCTTCAAGAAAAGTCTGATATTTTAGAGCTTTAATGGAAAGGTTCACCTGTAACTGTTTTGACGAAAAAGTATAATGTCGTCAAATCGACGATTTGTTCAATAAAAACAAAAAAGATGCAATTTCAAAATGTGTTAATACATTTCCGGGTCATGGAAAACGAAAAACACTGCATTCTTCGGAGCTTCCAAAAATAGAAAGATCTCTGTACTTAGAAACCCTTTTGCAACCCATAGTAGCATAGTACATATATTAAAATATGGCAGGAACTTACAAAAAGTAGAATCAAAACCTGTCTCATAGGTGAAAAATAACGTACTTTATTTTAAATTAAATAAAAGATAAAAAGAGACTAAAATATGTTATAGAAAAAATGCAATCTAAAACGTGAACAAAATCGAAAACGTGAACACCCTCGGTAAAAATTAGTTCACGTTTCTGCGAGATCACTGTAGTATTAAATTTATATTTTAAATGGCTTTGCCAGGGCATATTTCCAAACACGTGTTCGTAATCGCACATAGCAAAATATTAAATATTGTTGTTATTAGTTATTCGAAATATTAGCTTTGTATGGTAATTGTTTTTCTTTTCTCTTTTTTCTTAGCTTTGTGCGTAACTTTTATGATGCCGTATTGTTGTTATTGTTTGACTCTTTTTATATTTCGATTATTATATTTGTTTTCAGTTTCCAAAATAAATTATGTATGTGTGTGTGTGTGTGTGTGTGTGTGTGTGCGTTCCAGTGCGTGTATTTGTTTGTTTGTTTGGTTTTGTGTCTGTTATTAAATTATGTATGTTTGTATAAATATGTTGGTGTCATTGCTCTTTATGGTCCCATTTTTTCCTTTTTTTTCTAGGGTTCAATGAACTTTTTGGCAAATATTAAATTTTTTCCTGAGAGTAAATTTTTTTTTTACGGGATTCCATGCGAATTTTGCTATTTTTTTTTTTGTTTTGCTCTTATTTCATTAGCTTCAAATAGTCTTGTATTTGTTGTAACTGTTACCAGAGAATATGTGTGTGTTAGTGTATTTTGAAACTTTCGCAAGAAATCCTCATATATAAATTTGTTAAGTGTGTGTATGCGTGTGCGTTTTGCTATGTTTGGATGTTCGTCAAGAGTTCAACGCACTCTAGGCGTACGCATTTGTATAAAAAAAGAAACAAAAAAAAAAATAGTTAGAACGCAAAAAGAAAGTAAAAAGTAGCTATTAGATTCTCAAATTTTGTTTGGGTTTGTTTGTATCTTGTAGGTATTTAATTTGTGGCGAAGTTTGTTTTTTTTTATAAGTGTTATTAGTAGCTGGCTTATTTTTCGCGATTTTATACTTTAATATTTTATACTATCTTTTATAAGCTTATTTTACTTGTGGAATATCTTTAGTTTCTGCAAAATATTTAGTTTAATCTAGTTTTCATATCTTTTTCGTTTCTTTTTATTTTGGCGCGTCCACATTTTGCAGAAGTGTTGAAATGAGTTAAATCATTAATTATAATGACATGTACCTATGCTGTTATTTTGTATATTAAATTTTTTTTTAAATTTATTTTAATTAAGAAGTTATAAAATATGGATGATTTGCTTTATAGTTAAAGTAATCTTTTGGAACGTTTGCTCAGGGCTTTTGTTCACTTAAAAACATTTTTCCCATTTTGTATCAAAGATTTTTGTGCTGAAATTTGTAAGCAAAACAGTTTTAAAAAAACTTTAAAATCTATTTTAAGACACATTTTAGTTACATTTTCATGTGAGAGGTAGTGAAAAATTCACGGTTAGGTTTGATCGATGTTGCGTCACCACACACTAGGGATTTTTGTATGGAGGTGACGAAAAAAATATATTTGTCAAAAAATGTAGTGATTTCATCACAAATTTAGTTTTATTTATATATAGTAATGCACAAAAGTAATCAAAATAAAGAAAGTTAGAGAAATGTCGATCGTTACCTGCAATGTAAAAAGCCATAACTAACAAAAAAATTTTAATTATTTTTTTTTAATTTTTAATTTACTTTAAATCTATTTTTAATTTATTATTCTAAACGAGCCTTAACTTCGTCGCTTAGAACACTATGCTTTTTCTGACTAAATGAAGGCGTCAAATGTGAAATCATAGGATCTGGTGTTACCATCGTTCTGTGCATAATATTATAGTTCGTGTCAATTCGACTGCATTTTCTGGAGTGTCTAAAGCGATATTTTTTATAGTCTTTGTTACGACTTTCCTGAGCCTCTTCGGATAGTAGGCCTAAAGGTAAAGCCCACTTTTCAATTACATCTTTTCCATGAATCAGAATTTTGTGAAGTGTGGGTGGCATATTGTACCAATCGTACAGTGCAACAAACTCTTTTGCCGTCCCCAAACAAAAATCACCAATTTTTTTTGGATCTACTACCTCGGCGATTGTTATAGTTTTGAGAATTATTGAAAACCTCTTGATTACGTTTTCATCTAGACCCGTGATATCGGAAATCAAAACAGGATTAGCAAAGAATTTTCGTGACGTATTTCCTAAATTTGTCGTACCAGAGCCTTGCTTAACAGTATCAACCTGTATTCCTATTTTCTCTTTAAGTTCACGTTTTATCAAACATTTTCGGGCTTGTTTTATCGGACGAGTATTTAAGTTGACTTTCCCACGTTTAAGTTCAATATTATAAGTTACATGCAAAAGACGCTCCATCAGCTTAATACGCGCATGAAGTGGTGTATACCAAATTGCAGTGCTTGTTCATTTACGGGCATAGCCAGAACTTCTTCGATTTTATTCATCTTGGATGTTGTGGCTCTACAAATAAAACAAGAAGATGGCGATGGTGTTTCTGTTAGTGATTGTGCTGTCTTACCGTCAATTATTGTAAAATATAATTCATGTTTTACTTTAAAGTTACGATTATTCACTGTTAACTCAAATTCTTTTAGTTGTGATATCTCCTCATCGACTATTCTCTTTTCGTATAACTTGAGGTGTTTCTTTAACGTATGCAAACTGTACTGTTCTACAATACTGTGTGGAAGAAGGTTTATTGTTGTTCCACACTAATTTCTTTATATCATCACTTAATGATACAATGATACAGTGGTACAACTGATGTCATATATAAATGAGAGTTAGAAATTTGGTCATCTGAAAACCTCTGTTGGTATTCCCTTTGACTAGATGCCCCATCACATCCCCATTTGTAGTACATTGTTAGATTTCCGCTTTCAATTTTATTTATTTCCTTTGCTGACTTGGTCTCTAGGATTCTTTAAGCAGTATGATCCAACAGATTTTGAAGAGGTACACTGCCTGAACTTTCAGTAATAGAAATTCCTTGCGGATAACTGTTAGTTTTTTCTTTCGTGAGTTCTTTATATGGTACGAGAATCATAAAAAAAAAATAATCAATGTTTTTTTGTGCATATCTCCAGCAAATTTTTTTTAAATTCATACCTTTACTTAATTGTGCATAAAAGCGAAACGCGTTCATCTATTATCGTGAGTAATGTCTCATTTCGTTCATAGGTTATACAACTTTACGTGAAAGTAATAGGACTTGACACTTTTCTCACCGTTTTGGATTTTTTATGGATTAAAAAAAAAATAACTTTTTAGGCAAAAAAATATTTTTTTTCTTCATACATTTATTTATAACTTCGAAACTGTTGCTTATGTAGCGAAACGTTATATAAACGAATAAAAGTACTTGTGATTCTTGATTTTTCTTAATTTCTTTAAGTAAAATCCGACTAGTGGTTCTTGAGTTATGTTAAACAAAAGGGCCTTATCAGAATTGAGTCGCGAATTAATAAACTAAAAAATGTTGTACTGTGTAATGCAACGAATTGAGAGGTGGCCCCTGGTGGCACTTGAAATTGATTAAAAATTTAAAAACAGATATGAGACAATATATTATTAGTGATTTCCAACTGTGGGAAAGTATGGCTAAACTTCCAGGTGTTTGAAGAAAAAAGGGATTTTTTGTTATATGTTCATAAAAATAAACAAACAAAAAAGACTTAAGTCTCTGCAGAGTTTATTTTTTCAATTTTATTATACTGAAATATCCCACTTTAAATAAAAAATAAAAAGAAAAACCTTAGCTCACATAATAAAATAATATTCGTTTTGAAATTCTTAGGTTTAAATTAAGTTGGTTTAGTAAAACATACAAGTACTGAGCTTGAGACGGCTATAAAAAAAAACTAGCAGTCAGATCGGAGTCACTCTTGATTTGATTGTACCATTTAGTCTAAAATTTCAAAATATCATTTCATATTGCATGAAGAGTATGTTGACAATTTGATTTTTTCCGCGAAATCCTTAGTGTGCGCCGTCTGTTATAGTTTCGGATGATAAATGTGTAAAAGATATATGCTTTATATATTACAAAGTAACAGAGTTAATAAATTTTTTTTAAGGTGGCAACATTGTTTCTTCAAAGTAAGGTTTTGTTACGCATAGAGGTTTGAAAACGTGTATTTTTTGTTTGTTTATTTTTTGGAAATATTTCAGTAGCTTATGGACCACTTAAGATATCCTAATGAAATTTTACAGGAGCCAACCATAGGTATTACTTAGTATTTTTGACATGAAAGCACATTTTTTGTAAATATTTCCAAGGTCTATCTAAGATCAAAAGCTCATAACTTTTTATGACATTTCCAAAAAATTTTATTGCTGAGGTACCCAAGTTTGGGGCCATACCCAAAATCCCCGTTCGTCCCAGGAGAAATACCTCTACTTGGCCTCTATGAAATTTCATTAGGATATTTTGTATGGTTCACGAGTAACCGAATTATTTGCAAAAAAAAAACACTTTTTCAAACCATTGTGTCACGTTACCAAATACAACAAAAGCTGCGTAGAGTAATTTTGTTAATTAGAATTGACCTTTTAGAACATATTTGGAACATATTAATTATTGATTCGAAAGCTTAACAAAAGTACTCTTTTTATATCTTCCGGTGAAAACCGTCGTTACTGGCTGTTTTTTTGGCAGGATTGGTGAGCGTTTTTAGTGCAATGACATCATTATTAAGCCGCGTTCATGGGCATATGCCCTCCGCAAGGAAGAATTGGTAAAATATCTAGGAGTCTTTGCCCAGTACTCCTCAGGCAACGTGGAAGAATTGAGGAACCGTTTCGTCAAGTTCTTGGCAGCAGAGTCAGCTTCAGGCAAATAGAGTGCATTTTGTTTGCCCATTGTGTGGGAAACTTTAAGAGATTTAGAAGGGGCGAAGACAGAAAACCTGGGGGAGGTGGTGCTGGCAGTTTAGCATTTTGCACTATGTCCTTCTTTGATCGTGATGGCTTGCGTTATCAATCGCAAAAATTTAAAGAATGGCATGATTGTCGGAGCACTACAGGTGTAAAAGACAAAAGAAAATTTTACTCTGAAGCCACCGTGACTGATGAAGGTTTTTGTAGAGTTGGCTATGCAACTCAACAAGCTAACCTAGATTTAGGTACTTGCCGCAATGGTTTCGGTTTCGGTGGTACTGCTAAAAAATTTAATAAACGCGAATTTGATGAATAGGGTTACGTTACGTTATAAATGTAACAACGTGCTTTCCCTGGCTGGTGGGATATACTCTGCGTCCAGAGTCATGTAGTGTCCAGGGACAAATAAAAGAGTCCGGTTGATTCGTTATTTGCCTCTAATCCTGCGCTTCATCGCAGCTCGCTTCTCGGCTCTGTCTATTTACAGTGGTGTGTGTGTGTGACGGTTTCTGTAGTCTTGATCCTACATATCCCGGTCAGCGTTCGAGGGAAGTAAGCAAAACAATGTATGTTGGACTGGGTTAAAACCTCCGCACAACTATCTACGGCTTTGGCCACCCATAGTGGTGGCGACGGTGGACACAAACTAGGCTGGGTTAAAACTTCCGCTTTGTCTGTGACCGCGCGGCAGTTAGTAGACTGTGTCCAATGGAAATAACCAAAACACTGTAAGTTGGGCTGGGTTAAGACCTATGTTTCATTTGTGACTGCACTACAGTTAGTAGACCGTGTCCAATCGAAATAACCAAAACACTGTAAGTTTGGCTGGGCTAAGACTTCCGCTCAACTGTCCAATGTCCTGGTTGCTCTAAGTAGTGTCTCTCGAGTGGGGTAAAGCCTCCGCTTGGTTTATAATCTGACTGTCTTACCTAACAGTCCGAAATATTAAAATAATATTACCTGTTACCCTACTGCCGGCCGCATATTCTATGCGCAAAATAATTTATTGAATTAAGAGCTAAAAAAAAACTTAAATGTGAATGATCTTTTTACTTCAAATTGCTTTAGTTCTTTTAATTCATTAAGCCCAATAGTGCTACACAATTTTAAAAAAATATGTTTAGAACTTAACTAGGAATAGTATAAGGATTAACTGATCAAATTAATAAACAACACAAAAATTAATAATCATTAAAATGAAGCGAGTTCTGTATAGTGATCTGCTGACTATGGTGAGTGAATACTTAAATTTAATGAAGTCGTTCCTGAACCACACAACTGTTGAAACAAAATTTTATTGGACGACGAGTTTAAAATATAAAACTACGGACTGTGTAATAGAGTCATCATTTTCACTCATATGAAGGTATGATGCAACAATTTTTAAATCTGGAGTTATTCTGCTGTATGAAAATGATAAACAAAATGTTGGTAAAGATAATGCGTTCTAAGAAAGAAAACATTTTGTAAATAAAAAATTAAATTTCTTTATATAAACTTTTATATTGCAAATATTAAAAAAGTAAAATAAAAGAATTTTTATTATTATTTAATACAAAACCGCAGTCATCCGTCATAGGCTTTATCATAAAGTGATTAACTTCAAACCATAATTTTACCGCAACATTTATATCAACGTACTGAAGCTAGTTCTAAATTAAGCTTTAAGGTGCCTTACAACAAAAAGTCTTTTTTGCCTTCAAATTTATATCAAGGCGAATTCATAGCAAGTGTAATTAACAGACCAGCAGTTTGTTTTGGTTTGCAAATTATTTAAAATTTGGGAAAATGAAATAAATTAATTTTTGTGTCTTTCGTTTTAAAAATATATTACCGAAGAAAAATTAATTAGAAAATTATGTTTTTTCTTTGAAGAAAACATGTCAAACTAGCCACCTGCGTATTGTAATCTGGCATGTTCTGAATCGTTATATCTAAAGGGTGTTTTTTTAAGCCCGATAGAACTTGAAATTGTAAAAAATAACACAAAAAATTAAATTGTAATCAAAATTTCTTTTTTATTCGAAGGATCAATACGTGACATTAACATTTGAAAATGATTTCGGGCATATGGGCACCGCGGCTGTTCTTGACGAAGCGCATTCTGGACGTCCGATTTTGGGCCACTTTTTCGAGCACTGCAGGGCGTATGTCACGAATAACACGAACAATGCTGTCCTCCAAGGCGTCAATTGTTGCTGGTTTATCAGCATAAACCAGTGACTTCACGTAGCCCCACAGGAAATAGTCGAGTGGTGTCAAATCGCACGACCTTGGAGGCCAATTGACAGGTCCATTTCTCGAAATCAACTTATCGCCAAATTTTGATTTCAATAATTCGATGGTTGCGTTCGCTGTATGGCACGTAGCGCCATCCTGTTGAAACCACATCTCGTCCGGATCAATGTCATCCATATTTTCAAACAAAAAATCATTGATCATGGTGCGGTAACGATCTCCACTGACCGCAACGCGAGCTCCGGCCTCATTTTTGAAGAAATAAGGTCCGATGATGCTACTAGCGTGAAAACCGCACCAAACGGTGAATTTTTCTGGATGTAATGGAGTCTGTAGGGTCTGTTGTGGATTGGTCTCATTCCATATGCGGCAATTTTTCTTATTAACAAACCCGTTATGCCAAAAATGCGCCTCATCGCTGAACACAATTTTGCGATAAAACAACGGGTCAGTTGCCAACTGCTCTAGAGCCCAATCGGCGAAAGAACGACCCATATAATGGTCTCGTGGCTTCAATTCCTGCACTAGCTGGATCTTATACGGGTGTAGGCCGAGATCTTTGCGTAAAATTTTCACGTAGTGGACGGACAGAGCCCCAATTCCTGCGACCGACGACGAATTCAAAAATTTGGATCTTCTTCCACACTTTCGTTTACAGCGGCGATATTCTCTTCAGTACGCACATTCCTTCGACGTGTTGGTGTTATTGCATCCTCTAGAGAGTATGTGGTACGAAATCTATCGACAGTTCGACGAATGGCTTGTTCAGATGCACGATTATGTACGCCATAAAAATGACGAAGTTGTCTATAAGTTGCGCGAATCGACGACTGATTTTCAAAGTAAATTTGGATAATTTCGTAGCGTTGTTCAAGCGGGAGTCTATTCATGATGATTTGTCAGAGTATACTGAAACAAATAAAAAAAATGTTTCATCAAAATTTCATTTTTTGTGTTACTTTTTACAATTTAAAGTTCTATCTAGCTTAAAAAAACACCTTTTATTAAGCTATTTTAGGTTGTGTATTTGCGATAAACATCATCTATTTACCAATTATTTTAAGATTTATGAGCGGTAAAAATAACTTTAAATCAAAATTAATTTCGTTTTATAAAGTTCCCTGGCAACTCAAAGCGTTTTCTTTTTTCTACTGATTTTCATCGGTTTAGAGATGAAAGCAATTTTACTTTAATTCTTTTTATATTTTTAAAAATATATTATAAATCTATTAATCTATACTTTTTAAATAGATTCTTTTTTTAATGTTGACTTTATAATTTAATCAGTTCATTTTTAGTCTATATACGTTTAGTATATGCAAGGTATACAAGTATACAAGTTAATTATGTCGATTGTGGACATCATATGGAATAATTCTCGTTTTGTTTTATTTATTTATTTGTTTTTCGTCTACGGATTCAAGATGCCTACAGACATTAAAATATTAAATAATAATATTACATAAAACTTAAATTTAGCTATTTTAATATAAAATAAGATGACACTTAACAGTATTAACATCCAAAGCAAAATCAATATGGCTATAAAATTGATTAAATTCAATACAAATTCTTAAAAACGGGTAAGAGTTAGCATAATTTAATCTGAATACTTTAATTACAAGTGGCTTAAAATAGCGCGTAGGACGAAATGGAACGTTAAAAAAATCTGAACAGACATTTTCTTTTATTAAGTTTAAAACTAAAGCAAAATTTAACATTATTCTTCGGCATTTTAGAGTTGGCAGCTTTATTAGAGCAAGTCTACTAGTGTAGGATGGCAGATTTAAGGGATTCTATTTTAAACAGCGAAGACAAAATAATAAAAACTGCTTTTGCATCGATTCCATGCTATTAATATAAACTTTATAAATTGGATCCCAAATTATTGAGCCATATTCCATAATTGGTCTGACAAGAGTAGTATTAAGATGTTTTGTGACATTCGAGTCACTAAACTCCTTTGCCCAGCTTTTTACAAATCCAAGAAGTGCACATGGTTTGGTAGTGGCCAACGTAATATGCTGTGTAAAATTCAATTTAGCATCCAGTAAAATATCAAGATCTGAAATCAAATTCTGTTTCTCCAGTTCGTAGCCGCTTCAAATATACTGCACGTTTGTATGCCATCTTCGGAAGAGACACATGTATTTGCAATTTTTAAGGTTTAACTCCATAAAATTACATCATGAATCTAAGTCCTTTTGCAGGAGAATATGATTATGGCGATTATATGTACGAACTATCTTCACGTCGTCTTTATATAATAGAAAGTTGGAGTATTTAATGGCATTAAGTAGATCATTAATAAACAATGAAAATAATAAAGGACCCAGATGGCCACCCGGCGGCACACCAGATGAAACGATAATTTCCTTTTGTGCTCTATTTGAAAGATATGAATTAAATCACATAAACACATGTTTCTGAATTCCATAAGGTCAAGTTTCCTTATCACACGTTTGTGTCTAACCTTATCGAATGCCTTACAGAAGTCAGTGTAAATAACATCAGTTAATTTACGTTGAATAAATCTCCGATTGACTAGCGATGTTAACTTCTAAAGAGTTTTAACGGTTGCACAACCTCTTCTATAACCATGCTGAGCAGGAGCCAATATAAACGATATTTAATGAGAAGGGAGATTAGTAACAATTTTCTCAAAAAGTTTAGGTATAGCGCTGAGTTTAGCATCCAAATTTAAATAATGGAATAATAAAAGAATCCTTCCATATTGTAGGAAAATAATTCAATTTCATTGTTAAGAAGTTTTCTTTATGCAACTTGGAATACCATCCGTGCCATAATTATAATAAAATTTAAGCTTTTTTAAACAGCTCAAAACTGTTAATTCATTAAGAAATTGAAACGATATGGCCCGATATGGTATCTCTGATAGTTGATAAGAGCTATCATTAAACATTTTATCGGAATAGGTGGTAGAAAAGAAATCTGCAAACAAGTTACTTACTGTCAGCTCATTATCAGATTCCAAATTTTTATACTTCATAATAGAGGTTTGTGTAATAAATAAAAATAATAATAGTAACAAATATGGAGAGTAAATAACATATGCCATTATGATTCAGTATTCGCCAGACGTTAAAGTGCAAACATACATTTTTTAATCGCTAAAATAATCGAAAATTTTTTATGTCTAAAAGAGATGTTTGGTGGGAAAATTTACCAACTTGTTTTTTCAATTGAAGATAACGGCTGCTGAAAGTTATCGATTGCTGGTAGAAATTTATGGTCAATATATATAAAAAACTCAAAAAACTTTTACACGATAATGTGCGCGATTCAAGAGAGGTGACTGCGACATAGAAGACAAGCAAAGGCCTGGTTAGATAAAAAAGTTTGAAGTTCTTGAATCGGAAGCACTAATCGGCCTAGATTGCTCTCAATGACAAAACCTAAATTATCATTGCAATCCACACAATAAGTCATTTACTTACGCCGAAAAGCATTGGGATTCATTCACAAGCCAGGAGATTGGGTACAATATGTATAGAAGCCGAGAGACGTTAAAAGGCGATTGTGTATGTCGGAAATTATGCTTAAACGCCACAAAAATAAGTAATTTTTGTCCCTTTTGCTGATCTATCTGCAGCCAAAATAAACTTATAAAATGTTATTTAACAGAATTTTCTTTTTTTTAAAACAAATAAATATGCAAAAATTTAAAGGAAAATTTTAAAACAGAAACTTAATACACCCCACTCTCAAGTAAACAATTTTTTATTGCGGAAAATTTAATTTGAAATACTTTTTAGAGGCTTCAAATATCTACAAGAAAATTTTAATTTCATTGTCCTAATGAAAAGAATTTATTGTTTGTTAAGGAATTTCAATAATGTTTAAGGAAAATTGGTATAAGAAGCATATGAGTGAGGACTTGCAAAAATAACGCATGGACGCACTATTTGTATTAATTAAAAATGTGTGCTCTTGAACGTGATAAGACCTGCAATTCATCATGAAACAACGTGCTTTCTTGACTTTCTAGAAACAACAAAGCGATTATTTGTTATATTTTATGGCTGTATCTGGCTGAGAAGTTTTTATAAATATTTTATTATTGCAAACCTCTTTCATGCCAAACTAGAAAAGTTTTGCAAAGAAAACAGAGCAAATATATAATAAAACAAATAAAGAGATCGTAAACAATTTATTAAATTTTTTATTATTATTTTTATCATTTTTCTAAACATAAACTAAGAGAAATGAGAACTAACTTTAGGGCAATGAAAGAGCTCATTTTTTGCACAAGAAAAAATTTATTTGCAAATTTCGTTTTACTGTGCGCTGCCCGCTTCACTAGCAATCTGTACGACTACTTTTAGCTAAAGTTACAAAAACAATAGAAAATTGTATAAGAATTGCAAAATAAAAAAAATTCGCAAACACTCTAGAGCATTTTAGGTTTGCAAAAAATTTATATTCAAAGTCAAGTTGAAGAGCAATTTGTTGAGTTCTCTTTTGAAGCGGTTTCGTCCGCAGGTCTATAAAAAAGAGGCGTTTATTAATTTGAGTGCTTTTTTATTTGTATGCTTGATATTGAAAGTGTTCACCTCAACCCTCCTTCCGCTAACAAAAGAAAATATGTTTTTTTGCAAATATTGTCAATTTGTGTTTTCATTTTACTTTTTTTTTTCTTTTTTGCGAATAGTTTTTAATTTCTGTTTTCTATCATGTTTCCGAGCATATTCTTAAGTTCTTTAATTTTTATTTTAGTTTTAGTTTCGCCACTGCGAGCAATTGATCGCGGAATTATAGGGTGTAACTTTAAATAATATTAAGGAAAAGAGTTGCAACAACTAAATACAAACGCTAAAACATTCAAAATATAAATTTTCGGCAAAGATAGTTAAAGACTAAAATTAATAATTAATAAATTAAGATTTTTATTAATAAAAATCAACAAAAGTGATTTCGCAAATATTTCTTTTAATAACGACAACAATAACAACAAAAAAAAAACAAAGTGTGCAATTTTCTTGAAAAACTATTTGATTTTTCCATTAGAAAAATTATGCTTTTCACCAGTATTGACTTGTATCAAAAGCACATTATTTATTACTTTATTATTATTGGGTTATAGAAAATAAAATCTATTTGAGTATTAATTAAACAAGTGCCAAGAATTTGTATCTCAAAAATATTTTGTAGTTTTTGTTTTTTTATTTTTGTATTTTAAATCACTGTAAAAACTCAAGTTTTTAATTAAAAACAAATTTTAACATTTAAATATTTTCGGGTAAATAAATTTTGCAAAAAATTTTTGATTTTTATTGCTCGCACTTTTGATGTCTTTAAAATTGAGCAAAATTGTGTAAAATTTTTAAGGCAAGTATACTTTGAATTATTTTTTTTTTTGTAAAATTAATTAATTATTTTTTACTTTTGCAACAATTGAATTTTCCTTATATATGGACACAATTGCCCCTGTCCTCTATTGAACTTTAAACTTCCATCGTTTGAAATTTGCAATTAAAATTTTAAAATTTTTTTAAAATAACCTGCCTTCGGATTTAAAATTAATTATTTAGCATAACCATTTAAACTAAATAATAAACCTAAATTTTTTCCTAAACAATTTTAGGATACAAAAAAAATATTTTTTAAGTGATACAACACTTACACTAGTGTTAGAAATGGTGTGCAGGCTGTTTGGTTCTGAAATGTTTATACGAATTTTTAATTAAATTACTCGTCCTTCCTCAAAGGAAGCTTAAAATTTCAACATGTTAAAGTTATTAAAATTAATAAAGCCTTTCTTCAAAAACTAACTTTCTTATAATTTTAACAAGAATTTTATTTTCCAAAAGAAAATAAAACCAAAAATTTAGATTCAGATAATACGAATTTTTATTGTATTATGAAAAGAAAATTGATATCTGTCTAAAGCTCACACACCCATCCCACACTGAGCGCTGTCGATTATTTCCTCACAGTTTTTAATCACATTTTGACAAAATGGCGGTTTTATTTCGTTAATCTCATCAGGGATTTTGAGTTTTAAGGCTAAAATCGATTCGAGTGGCTCCGTATTGACTCTGTCCTTAACATAGTTCCTCAAAAAATAATATAGTGGTGTTAAATCTCGCGATCTAGCTGGCCGCTTAAATGCTGATTGCCGTGAAATTATGCGATCAGGAAACTTGGTTTGCAATAAATTGATCGTTTCATTGGCTGTGTGCTATGTGGCATTGTCCTGTTGAAACCACATGTCGGTGATATCCACTTCATTATCCATATCCACGAGGTCAAAATTGAGTTGTTAGCATATCGAGTGTAATAAGATATGTATTTTGTAACTACCCTGTATATTATAACACTTAAATGTCTAAAAGCTCTCTCCTTCTACTTAGTCTAAGATATACTTTGATGACATACATTCTGTCATCTGTTTTCCAATAAAGCAGTCATTATCAGACCATGATGAAGTAAAGAACACAACATCTCTCAATTTATTACATGGCGCAGTCGGTAAAAAGAACAGTAAAAAGCATTACATGGGATTGGCAAAGGCAGAAAAAAGACTTATTGAAAGGAAAAGCAAACCACGTGGAAGACCACCAAAAACAATTAAATATATTTATAAAAATATTGAAATGGACCACATAAGAAAGATTGACGAACTAAAAACTAGTGGAAACCTGTCGGAAAACTGGAGAATATTTTGGCAAAATTTCCAAATATTCGCCACGGCCATTGAATTGGAAAAAAAGAAGGGAAATGTAAAAGTGGCTATTTTTCTTAATATCGTTGGACCTGATGCGGTAGAATTGTTCAACACGTTTTCACTAACTGAAGAGCAAAAAGAAGACTATGCTGCAGTGACTAAAGCATTTGATGAATTTTGTAAACCAAAAGGCAATGAAGTTTATGAAACATTTATGTTCAGTAATCGATGCCAAGTAGAAGGAGAACCGTTTGATAATTTTCTCATGGATTTAAAGAAGATGGTTCGAAGATGTGGATTCAGCCAGGAGGATAGGATGGTGCGTGACAGGATTGTACTGGGAACTAATGATAAAAAGTTGCAGAAAAAGTTATTGGATACCCCAGATTTAACAATGGATAAAGCTGTTCAATATGCGAGAGCTGCAGAGGCATCTAATCAACAGATGGTTACATTGCAAGGAAGCCGGGAAGTGGTGAATTTTATGAAGAAAAGTAAGGGAAAAGAAAGTTTCAAGAATCAACATGACCCAAGGAATACACAGAATAAATCGGAAAGTAAAACAGGTATTTTCAATTGTACATATTGTGGTAATAAACATGTTAAAGGCAAATGCCCTGCTTTTGGTAAAATGTGTAAAATTTGCAAACGTAAAAATCATTTTGCTAATGTTTGTAAATTTAAAAATGTACAAGAAGTAAAATTAAACACTTTTGATAGTAATTCCAGCTTATATCTTGATTCAATATTATCTAATCATAATTGTGATACATGGTATGAAAACATTCAAATAGGAAATGAAAATATTAAATTTAAATTGGATACGGGAGCTTCCATAAATGTTTTGCCATTTAAATATGTTGAAAAAATAGGCATGAAAACGTATGTTCAAAATTGTAGTGACAGATTAGTTGCTTATAATGGAACAAAAATTCCGATTATAGGTGTCATAAATCTGAATTGCAATGTTAAACAGCACATGACTAAATTAAATTTTTATGTAACATCTGATATCAATAATATACCAATTTTGGGTTTACAATCTTGCGTTGATTTGAAATTAATTAAAAGAATTTTTAATATTGAATTAAATGAAAATATCTTAAAAACTAAATATGAAGAACTTTTTCGGGGAATCGGTTGTATAAAAGATAATTTTACAATAGAATTAAAAAATAATGTGATTCCGGTTGCTAAACCAGCAAGGAGAATTCCGTTAACGCTCAGAGAGCCTCTTAAACTTACTCTTGATAGAATGTGTACGAATGACATTATAGAAAAATGCGAAAACCCGGGTTCTTGGATTTCGAATTTAGTTGTTGTAGAAAAGCCTAATAAATCTTTAAGAATTTGTATGGATCCAAGGGAATTGAACTTGGCTATTAGGGATAATTTTTATGAAATCCCAAAATTTGAACAAATTAAGCCTAAATTAGTGAATAAAAAATTTTTTTCAGTCTTTGATCTAAAAGACGGATTTTGGCAAGTTGCTTTGAGTGAAAAATCAAAAGAACTTTGTACGTTTAGCACACCATTTGGTTGTTATAGATTTAAAAGGCTTCCATTTGGAATTAAAATAGCTCCAGAAGCTTTCCAAAAAATTAATGAAGAGAATTTTGCAGGCATTGACAATATAATTATTTATATAGATGACATTTTGGTAGTCGCAGAGAATGAAAAAGAGCATGATAAAACAGTGAGCGAATTAATGGAAAGAGCGTTAAAACATAATGTAAAATTTAATTGGAATAAAATACAATGGAAACGGAACGAGGTTATGTTTTTAGGTCACAAAATTTCTGGAGATGGTATAGAGTGTGATAAAAACAGACTAAAGGGAATTGAAGATATAGGAGCTCCAAAGTGTAAAAAAGAGTTGCAACGTCTTATGGGTTTTATAAATTACTTGAGAGATTTTATTCCTAACCTTGCGGAGGTCAGTAATCCGTTGAGAGAATTAATGAAAAATTCAATTGTTTTTAATTGGACAACTGTTCATGAAAATAGTTTGAAATCTATTAAAAATTTAATATTAAAAGCTCCTTCTTTAAAACCATTTGATCACACAAAACAAATAGTAATTCAAACGGATGCTTCAAAAAATGGGTTAGGCTGTGCATTAATGCAAGAAAATCGACCAGTTTGTTTTGCGTCCCGTAGTCTATCAGATGCAGAAACTCGGTATGCACAAATCGAAAAAGAGATGTTGGCAATAGTTTTTGCGTGTGATAAGTACCATGATTATATATATGGACAAAATGTTAAAATTGTGACAGATCACAAACCTCTGTTAGGAATTATGAATAAAGATTATAATAAAATACCATCAATGAAATTACGACGAATGAAATTAAAATTGGAAAAATACAAATTGAATCTTAGTTATTTACCTGGTAAATACATGTATCTGGCAGACTGGTTGTCACGAAGTTTTGATAAAAAATCAACTTCTGTAGAAGAAATAAAGGGTTTAGGAGAAATGATACATTCCATAAATGTCAGTGAGGATAGGAAAAATTTAATTCAAAAGGAAACTCAAAACGACAAAATTTTGAGCAACATAATTAAATACTGTAATAATGGTTGGCCAAAAGAAAAAAACAGATTACCTGAACAGTTGAGATTTCTATGGAAATTAAAATCAAATCTATTTGTTGAAGATAACCTTGTATTTTTTGAAGATAGGATTTATCTACCTAAAAGCTTAACAAAAGACATATTAATTGAACTTCATAAACCACATTTAGGGTACGAAAAGACTAAAAGTAGAGCTAAACAAATTCTTTATTGGCCGTCTATGAACAACGATATTGAATTGATGATTGACAACTGTAAAATTTGTCAAAGATTTAGATATTCTAATATTAAAGAGCCATTGATAAATCATAAAGTACCGGATTTGCCATATGAAAAATTAGGAATGGATATTATGGAAATATCGAAGGAGATTTTTTTAGTTGTAGGTGATTATTTTTCAAAATATTTAGATATTATACCTCTAAATAAGAAAACTGCTTCAGCAGTAACTCAAAAATTAGATGTTCTATTTTCATGTCATGGATTACCTAAAGAAATAATAGCTGACAATGTTCCTTTTGGATCATATGAATTTGTACAATGGGCTAAAAAATTAGATATTAAAGTAACAACAACTAGTCCCCGATATCCAAGATCAAACGGTTTCGCAGAAAAAATGGTACAAATAGCGAAAAAACTTGTTATGAAAACAAAAGCAGAAAAGAGTAATATTTGGCTTGCTCTTTTAGAATATCGAAATTCTCCTATAAAAAATTCTAATTTATCTCCATCTCAAATATTAATGGGCAGGAGCACAAGAACTTTAGTCCCATCAAAAAATTTATTTTTCTATAATAATAATAATAGTAAAGTAAAAGCAACAATTGAACAAAATAACAAGTACAACAAAAAATATCACGATCAAAATTCAAAACAAAAAGATGAATTTGCAAAGGGGGAAAAGATATGGGTAAAAGATGATAAACATTGGCAAGAAGCAAAAGTAATACAAAAACATAAAACTCCTCGATCGTATATTATTGATAAAGATGGCGTGGAATACCGCAGAAATTCATATTTTTTAAGAAAACGCAAATAAAATTCAATTTTATTTTAAGTCTATATCATATGTTAAATTTCACTATGAAAAATGAATTAAAAATGTATTAAATTTGATGTGAAAGGAAAGAAGAATATTTTATATGAATTTATAATAAATAATAACTTAAAAGGGGAGATGTAATAAGATATGTATTTTGTAACTACCCTGTATATTATAACACTTAAATGTCTAAAAGCTCTCTCCTTCTACTTAGTCTAAGATATACTTTGATGACATACATTCTGTCATCTGTTTTCCAATAAAGCAGTCATTATCAGACCATGATGAAGTAAAGAACACAACATCTCTCAATTTATTACAATTTATTACCGTGATCCATTTATCGTTACCGCATTTCCAGTCTCATTTTCGAAAAAAAAATGGAATAGACCACATAGCCCACCAAATGGACACTCGTTGAGCATGCAAAGGCTTCACTTTAGGATTTTCGGTTATTTTGTTTGTTGACACACCCTGAAAAGTTAAACTGGAATTCTTTTGAAAAAAATTATTTTTAGGAAAATCTGAATGAATTAAGCGAATCTACGGCGATATGAATGGTGGGCTTAAGTTCCTGCACCTGTTGAATATTGTAAGGCTTCAAGGGCAAATCCTTATGCAAAATTCGCCATGTGGTTATTTTTGGATAACCCCAATTGTTGAGATCATCGACGAATTGACAAATTTGGATCTGCTTCAAAACTGTGGCTTACAGCGGCGATGTTTTCAGTTGAACGCATTGGTGTTTGCATATTTTGTACCGACCCTATCGAATCAAATTTAACAACCAAAGTGTTAATGGCATTCTCAAAGGGATGATTATATTATCCGAAAATATCACAAATTTTACGAAATGTAACTTTAACACAACCACCATTTTCATAGTGGATTTTAATTATTTTAATGCGATTTTCATGCGAAATTAAAGTCATTGTAATAATTATCAATGCATCTACTAAATGTCAAAACTATCATGTTGTTGGGGTGTTGCCCAAACTTCTTGTAGAAAAACCTCATACATAGAAGACATCACTGAAATGCAACAACTATTGGAAATTTAATTTATATTTTTTATTTGTTCTCAAACATCTTTAAGTTTACGCCTGCGCATTAATTTTATTGTCTGAAAATTTTTTCTTGTTACGTATTCTCCATTTATTTTTGTGCTTTTTTCGTCTTATTTATACTGGCTGCATTTACTCCATTTAATACCTTTAATTATTTTTTTGATTTCGACAGCTGCCACCCATCACATAAACAAATAATCAGAACGCCACAAAAATTCTATTAAATATGTAACTACTTTCGTTTTTGAAAGCTTAAAATGAAATCTCTGAACCAAAAATTTCTCATCAGCTTTAATAAGTTTTCTGTAAAATTTTTTTAATTTTGCATTCAAAAAAAATGTATTTCAGTCATATTTTTTCTGTGAAAAGTTTTCATCAGCCATGATTTTTTCACTAAAAATTTTGAAGCAAAAACTTCATCAGCCATAATGTTTCTATTAAAACGTTTAACATAAACTTTACATAAAAAACTTACAGCAGTCAAAACTTTTCTATAAACAAAACCACATCAATCATATCCATTATCTAAAAAAATATCATCAGCCATAATTTTTCGAAACAAAATTGCATCGGTCATAATTTTTTTATAATAATTTTAAGAAAAAAATATCATCAGCAAATAAAAAAAATATCTTTAGTAATTTTTCTATAAAAAATCTTGTATTCTCCATAATTTTTCCATAGAAAACTTTTATCAATCAATTAAAAAAATTTTATCAGTCGTAATTCTTCTATAAAAAAAATCGTTCTACAGAAAATTTATATAATAAAAATTTATGAAAAAATATCTTCATCATTTTTTCTATAAATATCTTGTATTCTTTGTATTTTTTTTTTAGAAATTTTGTATCAATCATAACTTTTTAATGAAAAAATTTTATTAGTCATAATTTGCTATACAAAATATGCTTAAAAAAATTCATGTCATAAATGCTAAAGAAAATTTAGATGTCATAGTTTTTCTATAAAAAATAATATCAATCCTAATTTTTGTATAAAAAATACATATGCCATAATTTTTCCTTAGAATATTTTTATCCATCATAATTTTTCAACAAAAAAATTGCATCAATCATAATTTTTCTATAGAAAATACTCAGTAATCATTATTTTTTTTAAATAAAACAATTTTGACATTGTTCTATAAAAAATGTAAAATTCTAAAAAAAGTCATAAGTTTTAGTTTTTCTACAAAAAAATTTAGTCAATTATAATATTTCTATAGAAAGTTTCCATAAGTCATAAATTTTTTAAAGAAAATTTCCATAGATCATAATTTTTTTATAGAAAATTTTCATCAGTCGTAACTTTTTCATTGATCATAAATTTTTTATAGAATATTTTCATGTCATAAATTTTTTATAGAAAATTTTAATGTCATAAATTCTTTGTAGAAAATTTCCGTCATTAATTTTTTATAGAAAATTTTCTTGTCATAAATTTTTTTCTAGAAAATTTTCATGTCATACATTTTTTATAGAACATTTTCATAAGTCATCAATTTTTTATAGAACATTTTCATAAGTTATAATTTTTGTTATAGAAAATTTTCATGTCATAAATTTTTTATAGAAAATTTTCATGTCATAAATATTATATAGAACAATTTTATGTCATTAATTTTTAATACACAATTTTCACAAGTCATAAATTTTTTATAGAAAATTTTCATGTCTTAAATTTTTTATAGAAAATTTCCATAAGTCAGAAAATATTATAGAAAATTTTCATAAGCCATAAAAATTTTATAGAAAATTTTTAAAAGTCATAAATTTTTTAAAGAAAATTTTCATAAGTTATAAATTTTTTTATAAAAAATTTCCATAACTCATAAATTTTTTATAGAGAATGTTCATAAGTCATAAATTTCTTATAGAAAATTTTCATAAGTCATAAATTTTTTATAGAAATTTTTCATAAGTCATAAACTTTTTATAGAAAATTTTCATAAGTCATAAATTTTTTGTAGACAATTTTCATAAGTCATAAATTTGTTACAGAAAATTTTCATGACATAAATTTTTTATAGAAAATTTTTATAAGTCATAAATTTTTTATATAAAAATTTTCATTAGTCATACATTTTCTATAGAAAATTTTCATCAGTCATAATTTTTAAAAAAATTTCATTAATCTTAAATTTTCGGTGGAAAATTTCCTATCATAATTTGTACATAAAAACTTTTATCATAGTTTTTCTATAAAGAGATTATATCTGTCATAAAATTTATATAAAAAAATTTAATAATCATTACTTTTATTTTTTTTTAATAATCATAAAATAAAAAAAAAAAAATTCAGTCATAATTTTTCTTTAAAAAAATTTATCAGCAGTTACAATTTTTACTACAAAAGTTTCATCAGTTACAATTTTTCTATCCACCATTATATAAGTTTTCTATCTATCAAAAATTTATGTCATAATTTAAAAAAAAAATCATTAATGTTAAAATTTCTATAGAAAATTTATATCAGCTAAAATTTTTCTGTAACAAATTTCCTGTGATGGTTTTTTTATTAAAAACTTTTTAGCAGTCATGTTGGGGATTTTCATTAGCCAAAAAATTTCTATTACAATAAATTATTAAACATTTTTTTTCTTAAAATAATTTCACAGTCATAATTTCTCTATAAAAATTAATCAAAAAAATTCTGTTCATAAATTGATTAATCATACTTTTTCTTAAAATAATTTTTTCAGTTGTAATTTTTCTATAAAAAATAATTACTTATGACTTATTTATATCTTGAACACTTTCATCAATTATTTTTTGTAAAATAATTTTCATTAGTCATAAATTTTCTTAAAAAAATTTTTTTTTTTAAATTTTTGTAAAATAAATTTCACCGTAATTTTTATTTAAAAATGTTTGTTTTCGAAATTACAGATTGAACCTAATAGATTTTAACAATAAGAACTTGTTTAAATTACCTGGGTTTTTTTAGAAGCGGCATTCTACGTAAGCATGAGTAGAAAGATATCCCTAAATAAACTTCTTTATGTATAAGGATACAGGGTGTATGTGTAGAGTGTTGTAGAATTTGCCTGTTTATTTATTGGGATATAGCTTTAATAGCAATAGCGACGTCTTTTAGGTTCTAATTGGTAGTTACATCCCCATTTTATAGTAATTCTAATAAAGAATCTGCTGCAGTTCTATCATTTGCACGTGTTATTATTGTAATATTTTCATTATGTGAAAGAGCTCACAAAGTAACAAAACTGTATGAATTCATACACACATTATCTCACGCACGCCTTAAATTTATAGTTTCCAATTTTAGTTGAAACAAGAGAAAATAGTTTTCCATACGATGATTAGCTAAGAATGGATGCGAATTTTAATAAGTAAAAGTACTTATCATCTCTAAAACTTTTACGTTTGTTGCGGAATTGACACGTTTATAAATGTATAAGCTGGGATTAAAATGCTTTAATTAAACTCGTTTGTTTTTGTCTGTCAATTGGCTATTAAAATTCTATAGTTTTCGCCAAATCCTCGTGGTGTTTAATAAAGACAACTGGGTATTATGAAATAGATTATTTTGATTATTGATTAATATTTGTTTAAAGCTTTAGAGCTGTTAAACATAATTAAAGCCATTCTGAGCTCACTTTAAAATAGCCTTCAAGCAGCAACATAATCACATTATAATAACTAAATGAGTTAAGAAGTCACTTACGAAAATCAACCGATTACAAATGCCTTCATAATCTCAAAAACTGCTTAAAGTTTATATAAACAAAAACGTACTCGAATAATTTTTATTTTATCCATAAATTAAAAGCACGCGCACAACTCTGATTTATTTATAATAGACATTCACTATTTAAGAAATGTAATTATTAATGTTGTTTTTGTTGCTTGCTGGTTTTGCATTTATTTTTCAATTTATTGCATTCTTTCTTTCCTTATCAATTGCATTTTAGCATTAATTAAATTTATTCATTCACAAATAAATATATTTCATTCTTAATAAATTGTTGTTTCATTTATCAATTGCACTTAACCATTTCCTCCCATAGTGCAAAAAACTAGTATTTTGATTGTTAAACATAATACAATTTTTTCATACAAAAAGCACGTACGCATTTAAGAAACTATTTATTTTACTTTTAACAATGTTTTTTGTTGTTCTTTAAATTATTATTATTATTATTTTGTTTTTTTTTTAATAAAAGTAAAACCCAAATGTAATAAATAATTTTAATTGCGTGACATAAGAAATACTTTATTGCAAAAATATTGTATAAAAAAATGCATTTTAAGTTAAAACGAACTTAATAAATATTTATGTATTTTTCTTTATAGAAAATTGTATATATTTTTGTTGTTAAATAATCAAACAAAAAAAAAATAAAGTGAAACCTCCCAAAAAATAAATTAAAAAAGTATTGTTAAACTTAGAGAACATGTAAAGAGAATAAAAACAAAATTGGAAAATTGCAGATTAAAGATTTTTTACAATTCAGCTTCGTACAGTGGCAATCAAATGCCACTAACAAAACTTTCACCCTCAGGCTATAGTTTACTCTCGAACGCTTGGTAGTCTATTAAGTTCTCAGGCTTGGTGTTGCAGGCTCGTTTGTGAGCTTAAACTATTAAATTTTATGTAGTTACGACACTATCTTGGCTTAATTTCTTATTTTAGTTTTTACATAATGTTATCCTTAACCTTTGACCTAAGTTTATTTCCTAGCTTAGATGGATAAATAATCACAGACTATATAAAAGCATGACCTTTGGTCTCTCACATAGACGACTAGTAGTGCTCCATTCCAACAAGCCAAGCAATCATAATTATTGTGTTTTGCGTGAGTTATTAAATCGATTTTGCTGTTTACCTCATGATTCATATTTCCAATAATTTTGTTTTAACACCTTGAAATCCTTATACTTAACTGTTGTCACTTCCTTCAGTGTAAATCATCATCATCAGAAAAATATTAGATTATTCCCGCATAAATATACGACCCTAATGAATGAAAGAACTACCTAAACCCGAACGAAAACTGACTCATCAGTACAGTCCAGAATACGGCTTGACAATGGTCAGTCACATCGAACAAATAGCCAGCAATAATGGTTTAGACTGAAGAAAGTGACTTCAGTATTTCATTTAGTGGTGGAACAAACTTCTTCTTTTTAAATATCCATATGCAACCCTGGTGAGTCTTAGGACTGCACTTCTTCTACAATTTTTTAGGTCGAAGAGAGGATAGCATTCCATGCGCTTCGGCATCCAGCGCTTCTTCTCCAATTTTTGATATTTAGGTCTGAGAGATGTCGTTATACCTGATCTTTCCATCGGAGTTTTCGTCATTCTCTCCTGCGAACGCCTTCGGTATTGGTATCATATTCAAAAATTCTCCTTACCGGAGCTTTTGAACTCATTCGTACAACATGTTCTAGTCAGCGCAGTTTTTGCAGTTTTATGCGCATGACAATGTCAATGTCAGCGTACAGCTCATACAGGTCATGGTTCATACGATGACGATAGTTTTCACTTATTTTCTACGAAGGATTTTCCTCTCGAATACGCCAAATACAAACTTATCTGGTTGTGCAGGTACCCATGCTTCTGCGCCATATAAAACCGCTCATTCTACCGAGTGTCTTGTAGAGTGTCATTTTCGTAATTCTAGAGAGGGCTCTACTTTTAAATTGACATTTTCGACCAAAGTACCACTTGTTTGCCAATAGTATTCTTCTTTGTGTTTCCAGGCTGATGTTGTTGTTTTTATTTATGAATGACCCGAGATACACCACTTCCCCCACAACCTCAAAGTTCACAGTTTGACTAAATCTAGTAGATTTTCTGTTCGTTGCAACCATCACCTTGGTTTTGCTTTCATTAACTGCCAAGCCCATTTTTGAGAATTGCCTCTCAATGCCCGCAAAGGCAGCAGTTACATCTCGCAACGTTCTACCAATGATGTCCATGTCATTAGCATAAGCAAGGAGCATGTGACTCTTGGTGAAAATAGTGCCATTTCTATTAACTGTCGCATTGCGTATGACTTTTTAAAGCAATACTAAATAGGTCACATGATAAACTGTCGCCCTGGCTGAATCCTAGTGAGGTGGTAAACTATTCGGAAAGACTACTTCCTATTTCGTATTTCTTATCAATTTCGCCGGAATTCCACATTCAGACATAGCCTGATACATCTTTGTTCTAATCGGGCTATCAAATCGATGAATAGATGGTATGTGTCGATTTGCTTTTCGTGCGTTTTCTCCAGGATTTGGCGTAGTGTAAATATCTGGGCCGAGGTGGATTTTCCAAGTCTAAAACTGTAGGTGCCCCTGTAGGCTAGTAGGTAGTGTACTAGCTTATCAGTATGAGGATTGTGGGTTCGATTCCCAACGAAGACCTTGGTTTTTTTTACTACAAAAATAAAAATTGGCTGTCAGTGGGGCTGCTATGCGATGAAGACATAGTTACTGGTCACTGTGCAGTCTTATACGGCAGTTAATTTCCAATTATCCTTCTACTTTCACCACCTGTTTCATCTCTCCTCAATCCCTGTCCTAAAGAATGTAGCAGGTACTTGACTAAATAGACTTTGTTGTCTGAAGTGCTACTTGTCTTTAAAAAAAAATAACTGCATTGGCAGGGGCCAAGATCTTATAAGCGATGGGGAGCAGACTTATGCCTCTATAGCTGGCACATACTCGTTTGTCTCCTTTTTTGTGAACTGGGCATAGCGCGCTGAGTTTCCAATCATAACCGGCATGCGCTTATCTAACTAGCTTGTACAAATAAGTTGATTTATATACCTCACCAACTCATGACCTCCGGATTTAAATAGCTCTGCCGGCAAGCCATCAGCTCTAGCTGCTTTGTTGTTTTTCAGCCTGGATATAGCTATTTTTACCTCAATCTGGCTGGGCGCTGTACATTCAACTCGGTTGTTTCCCTTTAGATAACAACAAATTGTGGAAATGTTTCATCCATATTCTTAGCATGCTTTATTGTTCTTCTTCTTTGTTGATCTTTTCTTCCTTGTTGATCTTTATAGGAGAAAATGTTAGTGCAGAAACCCTCTGTCTGATGTTTCACTTTCTGATAAAACTGGTGGAACAAATCTAGACAACTTAATATTTTTCATAAAACAAAATCCCAAAAATACTGTTGAATAAACTTGAAAAGTTGGCATCTCATAGAGTGTAATTTTTGTTATGGGAAGACAGAGGTCTGCAGCTCCTGCAAATGCCATCGTGGCTATTTTTAAAATGCTATACCCACCTTCCCGGCACTAACGCTTCTCTAATAAATAGTGGTGTGACTTAAAGGCTAAACTTGTAGAAAACAGGAAAACAAGGACTTTCCAAGTTTGATTATTTCAAATAAGGTTTGGTACCATGAAAATATGCGGTCTACATGTGCGGTAAAAATTTAATTTCTCAAAATTGAATTAAGAGAATTTTGAACTTATTTTAATTAAATTGAAAATAAAATTACTTTCTGGCGGCCATTGTGCTACCGCCAGCTTAATTTTTCATGATTTTTTACACAAGTCACGTTGTCGATCACGTTGCTTTGTTTTTGTTTTTTGATTCTTTATAATACATATCAGATACGAATGAAAGTCTATTTATGCAGAGCGGGAGAAGGAGAGAGAAAGAGAGATAGAGATATATAGAGAAAAATATAGAGAGTGGAAGGGTTAGGGAGACAAACAAGCTGACCTGTAGTTAAACTTAACTTTAACTATTATACCGAGTCCGCATGCTATGAATAATGCAAATTCTGGCTATATTTTATCTTCGATATTTGTTATTCCACCGTTGGCTTGGGTAATTTAAATAATGTAGGCGATGTTGTAACGGGGAATCCCTTTCAATGCTAACATCACAACATATTCATTTTTATTGCATTGCGCTAGTTGAGCCCTACAATGTGTGTGTGACGAATAATTTCACGCAGCTGTTAGTTAGTTGTACTGCCTTTCTCTCTATTATCAGACCGATGGGATCGCACTCGTAATTAAAAAATCATTGTTTTATTTTATGCATTTTTTTATAATTTCTATTTTTTTAAGCAAAAAACTTGAACATGCAACGTGGGGTTGAAGTGTTTTTGAATGCGATTAAATTATTACAAAAAAAACTAATAAAAAATTTAAATAAATAAAATAGTATAAATAAAATTTAATTAATAAAATTTAAAATTTAATTAATTATATATATATATATATATATATATATATATATATATAAAGAAAATATCAATCAATATATGGGGAAACGAGAATTGGGGGAGACCAGGGCTTGATATATTTATGTTCTTTAACAATATGTCTGTGTTTTTAGATACGACTTTTATTATGTATTATTTTTATTATTACTTTAGGGGAATTCCTAGAAAGGTGGATGTCTATTGTAGTGCAACTAACAAATCAATTTCTTATTTATTATTTATTATTTTTCTCCTTAGCGGCAATGATAGAAAAATAAAATATAAATAAATTAAAAATTGAAATGTTAAAAAACTTGCATTATTTTCTATATACACTTTTATTTAATTTATTTTTTTCATCTATTTAATTTGTATTAACTTTTTAAACACAAAATATATAATTTCATTTATTTTACTTCATTTATTATTTGCCTTTTGTTTTTTTTAAGAAAAACTGTCATTAAGCGTCTAAAAATATGTCATTAAAAATAATGTTGATGGAACATTTCAAATACATACAAACTTACGAGTACATATTCCGGAGAAGATATAGAAACATAAATATCTTTTTAATTATTTTTTTTTTTTTGGTTTCAAAGTATATCTTTTTATGCATTTTATTTCCTTATGACACAAAAAAAAATTTTATATTATTATAACCAAATGAATAATTTTATTTCGGCTCAAGTTCACGTACTTTTTGATATTAATTTTTTCAATCTATAAAAAAAAGAAAAATTGATAACAAATTTTTTTTTGTTAATTTTAAATGAAACCAGTGTTGCTACATCGTTGGTTAGTTATTATTCGCTTGTATCTATATTTAGGTTATGTTAATAAGCAACATCATCTATTTAACCAACGAATTTGTGAAATAATAATAAGAACATGGGCTTACACAATACTAAAACCTGTATGGACATACGGCATCCAACTTTGGGGGAAGGCAAGTAATTCGAACGTTGAGATATTACAGAGATACCAGTCAAAAATACTTAGATTTTTAACAAATGCGCCATGGTTTATCAGCAACAAAAACATACGACGAGATCTTCGAATTTTAATGGTAAAAGATCAGATCAATAACTTCAGTGAAAGATACCTTAATAGACTAAGTAATCTTTCGAATGTGTTAGCAATAAACCTGTTAGATGAACGCAATAAAATCTAGAGACTTAAAAGGCTTCATGTTCTTGACCTTCCCTTCCGAAAATTCTAATTTGTCAAATCCTATTTAAATTACAAAAGAACATTTACTTTTCTTTTTTTTCTGAGTTTTAAGGAAAACTCAATGTATGTTATTTAAAAGTCATGAAATTTGCTTATTATTTTAATTGTAAAATAGATTGCAAATAAAACAATGAAAACAAAAAAAAACATGGGCTTAGATAGATAGGCCTTTGTAGCCCTCTCATCTAAATCCTAGACATGGTAAAAAAATACGAGTAATAATCGCAGTAAATATTTATCTGTTGTCATTTCTTTCCGTCTGTTTGTTCGGTATGAACGTCGAGCGATTTCGATGTAATGACATAATTCTTAAGTCGTGTTCTGAATTGTACTGCTGAGTCAGTGTTCGTTAGGGTTAAGATAGTTGACTGCTCCCTGGCAATTTATTATTAGATGAGATGTATTATTAGATTAGTCTCGCATAAACTACCAGGTGGCTAGCATTTTACCTAACTGAGTAGTACCGGTGATCGGGAAAAGTCGGAAAGGAATGGCAACAGTATTTAATTTACTGGTGGCACAAATCGAAAACAACTTAATACCAAATATTTATCTAACTAGACGAATTCCACACATAATATTTTTATTAATTTGTACACTGTAGTACTTTTACGCAAACCCCCGGGGGCACATTATCGATCTTTGTGGAGAGTAACTATTTAGACCTGTGCAACTGGGGGAAAAAAGGAGCCCAGTCCCCTGAAGTCAGCAGGGGTACAACTGGATGCACCACGTTATTTCCACGGGAATCAGTAAGCCCCAGAGTTCCGTTATTTGTCTCTTTAGACATTTAACTGTTCTCTGGCTGATGATTGAGGTTGGCCCCTATATGGGAGTATCGTGGTGGTTGTGGTTTCGCGGCCCCATAACAGACAGGTCAGTTTTTATATGGTGGCCGGGTTCATATCACCTTTAATAACACCTACCTGGTGAAATGTTCCCAGATCCAGTGAGCATGCTAGACATGTCTTCAAGACAGGAGTTGGGTAGTCTCCAACTCTTCAGCAAGGAGTGATGATTTGCAGCTCTGCTCTGGAATCATTAAAGTTGCAACTAGGAAAGACCTGTTGCTAGAATTAGTCTTCGGCTTCCTAGGACGAGCATAACGTCTCTATTTATGCATAGTGGTTCGACCACCATCTGATTAAGCCTCCATAGCCAGGCGCAGATGTAAATGTTATCACGTAGTACTTTTACGCAGCTGAACGAATAATTTTCTAAGATACTGACAAATTTGACATTTTCTAGGAGAACTTTTAGTAAAAATAACTTTAAACAGATTTCATTTTATTATTATTAATTTTTTTTTATTTCATTTTTGACAAAAAATAAGTCATTTTTTAAATGTTCGATTAAAATTATCAAAAGAAAAAAAACGATTTTTTCAATATTCGAAAAACTAATTTTAAACAACACTGAAAGCTATCAAAACAAAAAACTCGGTTGTAAAACCCAGTTTCCTAACCATTCACGCAATCAAAAAGCGTTGTGTGTCCTTAAAATTGAATCGAATAGGAAATAAAAAGAAAAAAGAAATTTATGAAATAATTATTTTAAAAGCATGAAACAACATCACTAACACCAGCAAAAAATTAATGAACTTTTCGTTACATGACCTCCATCTATATAAAGAAGAAGAATAGCCCATGACTTGATATAAAATAGATGTGTAACAAATCGTTATTTTCCGTGAGCGATCATTTTCGTTTAAGAATCAAAAGTTAACACGTTGACTTAATTCCTTCATTTATTTTATAACTTTTTCACTAAAACGAACACAAAAAAAGACTCTGTGAGCAGAATGTTAACAGAAGTATTCAATATTTAGCAATCAATTTTAAATTCAAATTGTTTATTATAAATTTGTATAACTTTATTATAAATTTATTAATTAATATTAATTATGAAATATTTTTATTATTATTATTTCATTCTATAATTTGTGGCATTAGAAAGTGCTATGAAAATTGTGCAAAAGTTTGAACAGAAAAGGAAATACTTTAGCAGTTAATTACTTCCTATGATCCCACCTTTCTAATTACTTTTGAAAGCAAAATTACAGTCCTAAATAAAATCTTATAGAGCTGAAGTTGAGCTCAGCAAAATTACCGAATCATTTTGTTTAGCTGTGTATTTTTGTGTAATTAAACCCGTGTTCCTTTATGAACGCCACAGCTCTAATACAAAATAAAATCAATTTTCTGTTGCCATTTTGATGAAATTTTGCTTCTTTCTGCCTTTGCAAATTTCGAATTACTTATTATTGTTTTCCTTATATCCAATTTGATAAAGCATGGCCATGCCCACTTTTTGTCCTTTTATATTTACAGTTTAATGTACCTTATGCGAATACTGCAATTTATACAGTTTTATTGAGTTAATTGATATTTACTTTCACTGTAAAGTGCCACGCCCACTTTTAGCATAAAATTAAATTAGTTATAAATGGAATATGCCACGCCCACCTTTAGCATTATTAAAATTAGTTGTAAAGCTATTGCTATTTCCGGTCCTAACTGGCTGGTTTGCAGTCGAAGGCGAGCGCTTTCGATGCGAATGCATCATTCTCAAACCGCGCTGTGGTTTGTACTGGTGAGTCAGTGAGTTCCGTTGTCAAGTTCGTATCTATTCAGGTAAGCAGAATGCCAGCCACCTGCCATTTTTATGCAAAGTAAATTTATCGATACCTCCGTCTTTTGTTATTATCTAGGTACGTGTGTCCGTCTGAGGGTGCTTTTCGTTTGCCCGTTTGCATGAGTAGTTTTCATGGTGTGAAAATTGTGTGTGAGGTCGTGTTTACCTGTTCGTTTATAATGTCATTGTTGAATGTTTTTGTTTTGTAGATTTCCATGTTTTCAAGAATGTCTAGTCTTCGTCCTTTTTTGCTAGGATGTAATATTGTCATACATTCATCTATTTCCCTTGATGTGTGTCTGCGGTTGTCAAGTAGTAATGCAAAGTTGGAAACTTCTCTTTTGCCTTTGTCTGAGCGTATGTGTTCTGTAAACCTTGTTTTTAGCGTTCGTCCAGTTTGCCCTATATAAGTTTGTTTGCAGGTACATGTAAGTCTGTATACTCCGCTGGAACTAAATGTGTCAGTTGTTTCTGTCGGTGTTCTGCGATTATGTCTGAGGGTGTTTCCACTTTTTAGGGCTGTGAGTATTGTTTTTTTGTGAAAAAGGTTATTTAGTCTGTATATTTCTGGTCCTGCGTAAGTAAAGGTGTGCCGTCGTGTTGTATCGGCTGTCTCTTTGTCTTCTTAATATCTGTTCTTAGTGTTGTATTGTCTAAGTAGTTTGAGTATTCCTTCTTTGTGAAAAAGGTTAACTAGTCTGGGAAGATAGTCAACATAATACCAGTTGTAAAGCCTTTATTAGAAAGATATAACCTAACGCTAGTCACATAGGTGCCCCTGTAAGCTAGTAGGTAGTGTACTAGCTTGTAAATATGGGGGTTGTGGGTTCGATTCCCAACGAAGATCTTGGTTTTTTTCACTACAAAATAAAAATTGATTGTCGGTGGGGCTGCTCAGCGATGAAGGCATAGTCACTGGTCGCTGTGCTGTCTTATATACGGCAGTTAATTTCCGACTATTCTTCTACCTTCATCACCTGTTTCATCTATTCTCTATCCCTTTCCTAAAGAATGTAGCACGGTACATGACTAAATAGGCATTGTTGCCTGAAATGCTACTTCTCTTAAAAAAAAAAAAATTGCGTATCAAGTGCCACGCCCACTTTTGGCATTATATATATGTTTTAGCCTTTATGAGAAACATTTTGCTAGCAAGTACCACACAATATTTAAAATACAAGTTTCAAAAAAGGTCGTTTCTTTAGCTGTTAAAGCTTCTAAACAAACATAAATAAGAAGATATAAAAAATTAAATTTTTATAAATATCCTGATTATTTTCAACATTCTTTTACATTCTGACAGATGTAAAATGGCATGCGTGCTAAGATTTACGGCGGTACCTAGCGTATGTATGCCATAAGTCGACGATGGTCAAACCACTGGGGTAATATGATGTAATTCTAGCAAAAGGTCATTCCTAGTTGCAATTTCAGAAGTTTGGGAGCAGGGCCGCCAACCCCACTTTTTGCTGAAGAGTTGGAAAATATCTAACTCCTGATCTAGAACACATGACTAGAATGCTCACTGGATGCGGATGATTCAGCCTTTGTTCTGAGTAGAAGTGAGATGATTCTGTCCCCTTAATAATATTCATGAGAGCCGCGAAACCACCACCACTACCATGCTCCCGAAGGGCCAACCTCAGAGAACGGCTAAAAGGCTTAAAAGCCGAAAAGCTGAACACTGGGGCTTACTGATTCCCGTGGAAATAACGTAGAATTGGCCAGTTGGCTCCCTGGTAGCCTTTAGGGGACTGGGCTCCCTTTTACCCCCGGTGACACATGTAATGATGGTGAGATTCCATCAAAAAGGCATACTGCGTTCTTGTAGTTGAGTGGTATTTTTGCTCGAGCAGTCACCAGTATTTAAGATTTCGAAAACTATCATATTTAGCATTCTGCCACATAGATTTCATCTAATAAAATTTTAAATCTTTTAATACATCAATTTGTCTAGATTTTTCTATTTTATATTTTTTTCTTTATTTATTTTTTTTGTTTTTTTTGTTTTTGTTTTTAAAGCTCTATAAGGATTATGGCGATTTTTGTTGCCAGCCTTTTAATATTTATTTATTGAATTTTTAATACAACAACTACAGCAACATAAATTAAAGATTTAAGAGTGTGTGTGTGAGTGTATGTGTATAGGTGTGCATTGTAGTAATATAATTTTCAAATTGGAATTTGAGGGTCGCTCGCTATTCCTCAATCCGCTTTTAAATCTTTTTAAATCTAATAAACTATACTATTCTATACGAGTTGGATTTTATATTTTCACACGAATGAGTTCGTGTGTTGATTAATATTATTTTTGGATGGAGCCTTTGTTGTAAAATTTTTGTGCTATTGCTATTTGTTTTTGTAGTTTTTATATAATAAATATTATGCATACAAAAAATTGTTGTATTTATTACGGTTGCGCTTCGTTTCATTTCCAAAATAAAATAGAAAGAAAAAATTTAAGTATAAAAAAATTAAGTTAATATTTTTAAGAAAAACAACTAATAAAAAAAATGTATAAAAATTGCATTGAACAGAAATATGTTCGTGGCTGTTTGTGAAGCTGTTGCTGAGGTTTGGAGAAAACCAAATTTTGTATCTATATTTAGTTTTGTTGTTAATGGAAAAATTATGCAAAAAAATTCAATTACGCTAGGAACGACTAACTAAATGGCTCCAATCAGCCTGGTAGATGGCTTGATGATGGCGATGATTTACCATCGCCATATTGGAGTTTTATAAATAATATACATACAAACATACACATATATTTTTAAATTTTCTATATCTACTAAATATAGAACATGTCTTTAGTAAAATTGAAACTAGAAACATCAAATATACCGACTACATTAGCTTGATTTTCAAACGATTCTAAAGAACCAACAAAAAATAAATGAAATTAATTAATTTTTAACCAACCAAGATAAGCGTTAAACTTTCAAAATGAGGTAAAAAAATTATGGTTTAAAGTATAAAAATCATATTTTTAATGTAAACTTCCTAAACCTTAAAACAGGGTTCATTCCCAGAGATAAATATTATTTTGAGGAATGAATTAGTAATGAAATATATTTAAAAATTAATTCTTCCCTATTTTTTTTTGTGTTGTTGAGAAATCAATAACAACTTGAAACATAAATAAATTAAAAACAGTACGCATAACCATTTTGAAAATTCATAAATAAGGAATTTCTTCTATCATTAGTGGTATATAAAAAGTCTAAGATTATTTTATTTTTAAATATCTCTGAGTAAGATAATTATTTTACTTATCTCCCATTAAACAAACGTTCAGTATGTGCCAGTGTTGTAACTTTTTTATTTGCTGTAAATAACCGGGCAAAAAATTTTGAGTGTTTTGAAGGTAAATAAATATAAATTAAAAAAGGTCATGATTCTGTCATATAAAGGAAGGCATGTTAAATTTATACAGAGAATATATCATTATAACCGATATAGCTTGTATATAGTATGGGGTTTTTAAATTGTGGCAACACCAACAGCATGACAGTTTTCACATTTAGTTTTTAGACGTATTCGTTGTAGATGCATTGACCATTGTTACAATGAATTCAATTTCGCACGAAAATCGAAATCCATGAAAATGAATTATGAAAATGATTTTGTTAAAGTAACATTTCGTAAAAAAAGTTATATTTTCGGATAATGGGCTGATTGCCAATCAGCAGCTAAGTAGCCAGCTATATCATGTGATTGAACAGCAGTGGATTATTTTTTGCTCGTCTATGTTAAGGACAGAGTCCATACGGAGCCAAACGAATCGACTTCAGACTTAAAACTCAAATCCGTAAAAAAATGGATTAAAATGATGATGAAAGAATTGACATCTGTCATAGTTATACCGGTAGACATTTACCAGATATTAATTTATTCATAATTAGTAAACTTTTCTCTTCGAAATACAATAAAAACTTGTATCATCTTAATCAAAATTTGTTTTTCATTTTGTTTTAGAAAACAAACTTCTTGTTAAAAAAACACTTTATAAAAAATAAATTAAAAGGGTTGCCACATGGAGACATGATTATTATATATAAAACTGTCATAACAGAAACTAGAAATATTACGGGTATAAAAACTTAAAATTAAAAATGAAAAGATACATCATAGATAACATGGGCTTTACGTTTAAAACCAATGGGAAGATCTTTGAGATTTATTGACTTGTATGTTCCCTATAATAACAAGGATTAAAAATAACAATAAAATTTAAATGTTTTTTTCTTTTAAACACTAATTAGAAGACATTTTAAACTTGCAATGAAAACAAGAAAAAAAAAATTAAATTAAAGGGTGGTAATAAAAAGGCCGAAGGCTGTTCGTGTGAAAATTAAAATCATAAGCTTTTAAGGGTTCTTAATAAGTTTGAAGCTTAGATAAATATTAAAAACAAATTAATTCCCTTAAAAAATAACAAAGACAAGCAAATAATGTCCAAGAGATATGGCATAACTCTCACGTATGATTTGTTTCATTAATAACAAATATGGTATTTTGGAGGGTCATTATAATTCAGTATTCGTGTAAATATACCTTTTTTTCATCGTTATACAAATGTCGAATTTTGTGACTAAAAATGATTTATGGCGGGGAAGTCTGTTAACCTTTTTCATTTGAGAAAATTGGATGCCAAAAGTCAACGACTATTGGTAGACTCTAACAGCCAATATACACCAACTCACAAAACTTATGAACGATGATTTGCGTGATTTGAAAGTGGTGATTTTGACACAGAATAGAAGAAGAGGTTCGGTAAGCCGAAAAAATTTTAAAAATAAGGAATTAGAGTTATTACTCGACGAAGATTGTTATTAAAAGAATAACATGCATTATTATACGGAGATACAATAAGCAATTTCGCTACTTTTAAAAGCATTAATATTTATTTATAATCAAGGAAATTGGGTCGCTTATGACTTGACGCCGAGAGACGTTGAAAGACGATTTTGCATGTCGGAAATGATGGTTGATTAAAAGTAAAACACTTTGGACTTAATGGGTACGCTTCGCTTAAGGAAAGGGTGTTTTTTTAAGCCCGATACAACTTGAAATTGAAAAAAATAACACAAAAAATTAAATTGTAATCAAAATTTCTTTTTTATTCGAAGGATCAATACGTGACATTAACATTTGAAAATGATTTCGGGCATATGGGCACCGCGGCTGTTCTTGACGAAGCGCATTCTGGACGTCCAATTTTGGGCCACTTTTTCGAGCACTGCTGGGCGTATGTCACGAATAACACGAACAATGCTGTTCTCCAAGCCGTCAATTGTTGCTGGTTTATCAGCATAAACCAGTGACTTCACGTAGCCCCACAGGAAATAGTCGAGTGGTGTCAAATCGCACGACCGTGGAGGCCAATTGACAGGTCCATTTCTCGAAATCAACTTATCGCCAAATTTTGATTTCAATAAGTCGATGGTTGCGTTCGCTGTATGGCACGTAGCGCCATCCTGTTGAAACCACATCTCGTCCGGATCAATGTCATCCATATTTTCAAACAAAAAATCATTGATCATGGTGCGGTAACGATCTCCATTGACCGTAACGCGAGCTCCGGCCTCATTTTTTAAGAAATAAGGTCCGATGATGCCACCAGCGTGAAAACCGCACCAAACGGTGCATTTTTCTGGATGTAATGGAGTCTGTAGGGTCTGTTGTGGATTGGTCTCACTCCATATGCGGCAATTTTGCTTATTAACAAACCCGTTAAGCCAAAAATGCGCCTCATCGCTGAACACAATTTTGCGATAAAACAACGCGTCAGTTGCCAACTGCTCTTGAGCCCAATCGGCGAAAGAACGACGCATATAATGGTGTCGTGGCTTCAATTCCTGCACTAGCTGGATCTTATACGGGTGTAGGCCGAGATCTTTGCGCAAAATTTTCCACGTAGTGGACGGACAGAGCCTCAATTCCTGCGACCGACGACGAATTGATAAATTTGGATCTTCTTCCACACTTTCGTTTACAGCGGCGATATTCTCTTCAGTACGCACATTCCTTCGACGTGTTGGTGTTATTGCATCCTCTAGAGAGTATGTGGTACGAAATCTATCGACAGTTCGACGAATGGCTTGTTCAGATGCACGATTATGTACGCCATAAAAATGACGAAGTCGTCTATAAGTTGCGCGAATCGACGATTGATTTTCAAAGTAAATTTGGATAATTTCGTAGCGTTGTTCAAGCGAGAGTCTTTTCATGATGATTTGTCAGAGTATACTGAAACAAATAAAAAAAAATGTTTCATCAAAATTTCATTTTTTGTGTTCCTTTTTACAATTTAAAGTTCTATCTAGCTTAAAAAAGCGCCTGTTATAAAAGTCAAAGCTTGATGCAAAAAAATCCGCACTTACTGTACTTTTAAATTCGCTATGGTCTTATTTACGTTGAGTTTTTTTCGGTAGTGTAACAATTAAATTATAGTATTAAATATCTTGTGCTATTTACGATAGTTGAACATAAATAAATAATAATAAAACAGATAGCAATGCTTTGAATCATCCGTAAAAAATTTTAAAATAAATGGATGCCCTTGTCCGAGAGCAATTAGTTGCATTTACTTAAGTATTCCACAGGCAGAGAGTGTGATTTGTTTTGCATGCGCACCTGGCTATGTAGCCTTAATCAGATGGTGAACAAACCACTATAGTATAATGTGGAACGCCATACATGCGTCCTAGATAGCCGAAGACATAATTCTAAGCAACAGAACCACCTAGTTGCAACTTTAATGATTCTAGACTGGTCTGCAAACCATCACACCTTGCTAAAGAGTTGGAGACTTTCTAACTCCTGTCCAGAACACATGTCAAGCATGCTCACTGGGCTGGATCATTCACTTTGCGTGTCATTATCAGCGAAATGATCCTGGCCACTATAATTTTCGTAAATCCCTTATGGGGCCGTAAAACCACAACCACCACGATACTCCCATATAGGCGCCAACCTCAATGATCAGTCAGAGAACTATTAAATGTCTAAAGAGACAAATAATGAACTCTGCGGGTTCACTGATCGCCGTGGAAATAAAGTGGAGCTTCCAGTTGTCTCCCTGTCTGACTTCAGGGGACTGGGCTCCCTTTTTCCCCAGCTGCACTCATAGTTGAATATTCTATAAAGACCATATTTATGTGCCCCACAGTCAGGATGATATTTTCTAAACCATTTCTGTTTCCATTAGTATTTCGATAAAGGTTTCGCTCATCTTATAAATTTTATTTGCAGATAAGCCGAGTTTATAATTTTTTTAAATCTGTTTATCATTTTGAAAGTTTAATAGTTTTTTATACTCGCTAATATATATAATAGTCTTCCACTGTCTTATACTCGCTACTACACTGTCAAAAAAAAGCGTGTACATAAATGCCCAGCAAACATTTGATTTATCATTATGAAAATTTAAGTTTTATAATTTAGTTTTATTATTGGCAGCAAAGTCGACTGCCAAGCATTCTATTGATGAACAAAATACTGAAGTTATTTTTGTGTATAAAAATTATTAATTTAATCTACGTTAATTTGTGCTTGATTCATTTAATAAATATTTTATAATATTCTCATAAAATTATTATTATAAAAAAATATATTTGAAATGTATTGCTGCGGGAGTAGCATATTCATATGGCCATTTCACTATTGCTCATCTAGATCTTTAGTGCCTGTGCCAGAATATATTTGATTTCTCTTTCGTGCGTTTTAAGTTCTATTTTGCTGTGTATCTAAAAGAAATGAATTGGTAATTGCATAGCGCTAGGCAGTAGCAGTAACATTGCAATAAAAATAAATTTTTATCGATTCCATTATTTTATTTTCATTACCATTAAAAATACTTTTCGTTTCCAGTATCAGAACAAAATTTACTTATTTTAAATGGCATAGCAAGTGTTGCTCCATCTTTTTTAATTACTTATCCTCCATTTAGCTCGACTATAAAGCTTTTTAATACAAATTCGAAATAAGAAGTAGCGCAATATAGTGTGTTAAAACTTTGTTTTCCGAAAAAACAGAAGTGCTTCAAAAATGTTTGTTTGTGTGAATGAATAAGTTATTTTAAAACCGAATTCCCCTTTATATATATTCATGCTAAGAAATTTTATTGTTGTTGTTTGTTATCAGTTGTTTAAAGAAAACTAAAGTTGTCGTTATATATTTTTCATCCAAATAAATTTTTTGATTTCCCTAATTATAAGTGAGACATTTTTTTTCATAAACCCTCTAACTAAATGAATATATGTATGAATGTATGTATGTAGGCATGTCTGAATGTATGTTTGTATATATGTATGTATATATGTGCTTATTCATTTAAATCTTTACTGATGTTGGGTATCAAATTTGAATGTATTTGGTGTGAATGTGTTAGTTAACTTATCGCTTGCTGTGCTTGTATTTGAAAATGATTACACGGAAAGAAATTAGTTTTTGTTGAAATATAAATTCATTAAAATATGAATGTACATATTAGCAATAAAAACAACTTTTTAAACAGTAATTAAAAATTTAAAGAGAAAATTTTTTTACTTAAAAAAAATTTTTTTGAAAATTTTCTACTTGTAACTTTGTGATTTTTCTTTATTTCGAAACAATATTGTTTCATTAAAAAATGAAAGTTGCTTAAAAAATTGAAACAGAACAGTCCTTAAAAATTGCGCCAACTTGCATTTATACTTGACTTTGCAGTTTCATTATCTTCTCAAAGTTTAAATATCTAATTTTAGTATATAAAGCGGTCTATACACGTATAATTAAATTGGCCCTGGCCTGCGCATAGTTCATAAACAATTTATATATTAAACAACAATATATATATTAAACAACTTCAAATTTGATCACACCATCATTTACATACAGATATTTCCAAGAGAGGTGTGATAATTAAGTGTAATAATATTAAAATAAATTTTTACAGTGTAAAACTTAGTTCCATCTAACGCACCCGATTCCATATGTCTGACGCAGTCATACACACACTATATACTTTTTATATTTTATTTTAAGTTCGCTATTTAGTGTTTTTATAATTTTTTTTTTTTGTGTTGTGTGTTGAGCAAAGTATGTCAAGGACAAAAATGTGCGAATTTTTTTCCCCCATCAGTTGCGTCTAATTTTGCCTTCTAAAACCATTGATACATCTTTTTTTCTTTGTAGTTGTTGTACTGCGAAAAAAATTAAACTAAATTTTGTTGTATTTGTTTCTATTGTTAGTGGAGTGCTTTCTGTTTCTAGTCATAATTAGCTTGTAGAGTTACGCATCGTTCGAGGGGTGGTGTATAGATTTTATTACGCTTAAAACATTCATACCCACTGAACTAATTCACATCAGAATTATATTCGACTAATGGTTTATAGATTTCGATTGTGTGGGGTGTAAATGAATGTGTATAGTGACATGTGTGTGTGTGTATATATATATATGTGAGTCGTAACAATATTGTTTTGTATCAACAAATAGTGTGAGTATAAGCACGGAAGTGATAAGAATCATTTATAGAATTAAACAATACCAATAGGAAATTTTGTCTGTGTGATGGCAGAAGAAAAGGGATTTTTAAGGGTATTAAATTTTACGAATCTGATAACTATTTATTATTACTGATTTCTGTACAATGACAAGCAGATTAAGTTTGTATGATGGTTTGATTATTTATGAATTTCGGACCAACGTCAACACGGATCGAATACTGATTACAGATTTGCAATAATATTTCCCATTTTACTCTTTCAAAACGAATCCAATACTGATTACTGATTTGCAAACATTTTTTCCATTTTGCCCCTTCAAAACGGATTCAAAACTGATTACTGATTTGCAAAAATATTTCCCATTTGCCCCTTTAAAATGGATTCAATATTGATTGCTGATTTACTGTATTATCTTCCCATTTTACCCCTCAAAAAGGGTCCATTAGTGATTACTGATTTGCAAAATTGTTCCCATTTTGCCCCTTCAAAACGGATTCACTACTGATTAATGGTTTGCAAAATTTTTGCCTATTTTACCCCTTCAGAACGGATGCAATACTGATTTGTAAAAACTTTGCCCATTTTGTCTCTTTAAAATGGATTAAAAACTGATTACTGATTTGTAAAAATTTTGCCCATTTTGCCCCTTTAAAATGGATTCCATACTGATTGATGATTTGCGGAAATTTTGTCCCATTTTGCCGCTTTAAAACGGATTCAATACTGATTACTGATTTGCAAAAATATTTCCCATTTTGCCCCTTTAAAAAGGATTCAATACTGATTAATGATTTGCAGAAGTTTTGTCCCATTGTGCAGCTTTAAAATGGATTTAATACTGATTACTGATTTGTAAAAATATTTCCCATTTTGCCCCTTTAAAATGGATCCAATATTGATTACTGATTTGTAAAAATGTGTTCCGTTATGCCCCTTTAAAATGGATTCAATATTGATTAATGATTTGCAGAAGTTTTGTCCCATTTTTCCTCTTCAAAACGAATTCAATACTGATTACTGATTTCCAAAAATATTTCCGATTTTGCCCCTTTAAAATAGATTCAATATTGATTACTGATTTACTGTATTTTCTTCCCATTTTACCCCTATAAAAAGGGTCCATTATTGATTACTGATTTGCAAAAATTGTTCCCATTTTGCCCCTTCAAAACGGATTTACTACTGATTAATGATTTGCAAAATTTTTTCCTATTTTGCCCTTTCAAAACGGATCTAATACTGATTACTAATTTATAAAAATTTTTCCCATTTTGCCCCTTCAAAACGGATCCAACACTGATCACTGATTTGCAAAAATTTCTCATTGGCATTGGCTAATAGGTTTATTTTAATTTTGTTTGAACAATGAATTTTACATTCGCAACAATGTTGTGTTTTTTTTTATGATCATGAATTCAGTAAGTTCACGTTTTGTTGTTTCTATTTCTGCTGCCTGCTAAAATACATGTGAACGCATTGCGTAATCTTCAAAATGTTAGAATTAAAGAGCGAAAAGAAACACGAACACTTTCAGATACAGATATGTGAGTAGTACGTGTTGTGTTGCTTGATTTGTTTGCGGTATGAGTGGAGAGTACAGTTATAGCAATTTATTTGCAAAAGTTAGCAAAAAGCAAAAAAAAAAAAAACAAAACAAAAAATAAGAAAACTGAAAACAATAGACAGTTGCTACCTAGATAGTTTCTTTTTTGCTGCTTAGAAGCCAAGATGTAGTCATTAGAGTGACAGTATAGTAAATGAATGTAGTCTTTGCAAATCATTATAATTGCTTTTATTAAAATGCTTTTCATATTTGGTATTAAAATCTTCTTAAATTAATACATTTTATTAAGAAAACATTAAAATAAGTATGAATTTAAGGCACTAAATTTTTAGTAGCACTGATTACACAAGAACGTATTGACGACGACTAAAATGATTGGAATAAAAAAAATTCTTTTCACCTATAATGGCTTTAATAAATCGATAACAACTTAGGCCTTGATAAGAACCCTAAGACACCAATAAGTTAAACCTCAGCACGTTTGAAAATTTTCTAATATTTATTTTAAGGCAGACACAGGTAATTTACTCTACAATTACAATTAGTAAATAAATAAATAATTTAACGATTTAATCAGTTTGTTTAAAAAATAATAATTTACAAAAAAGAAATATAATATTTGGTTTTTTGAAATATATGTCGGTTTTTATAACACACCTTATTGGTACTTGTTGCTATTTTTTGTGACTATTTCTTGCCGATTTTATCATATTTCGTCTTTCTATTATAGCAATTTCTATGCTGCTTCATTAATTACTGTTCCAATTAACTACATTTGAAATGCTACGAAAACTTTCTTTAGATCAATCAAAATATTAATCGATTATTTAAAGGAAATTAAAAGAGCAAAGACGCGTTGCTGATTTAATTATATTTTCTTGTGCGGTAAAATCTCACAAATTAGTACTACCGGGCAGTTAGAATTTCTGAGAAGTTCTGACTTCTGGACATTTTGTACATTATAAAATTATAATAGAACTAACGATGTAAGCATCATTTTAGCACAAAACATTTGTAATTTGTTAGAATTTACTTAATAAATCATATTAACACTTTACTTTAGCCTTCAATCTTCAACTAACCCAAATTCAAAAAAGCGTACCAAATTTCACACCACTAATAACTAGGTGATTCCCTGTTTTATTTTTATTTTAACGAAAAAAAAAATAATTTATAGTTAAAATATAAAAAAAGAATAAAAAAACTTACTGAAATTTCAGAGCGTTCAATACATTGAAATGGCCGGTAAGAATTTCTTGACGATTTAAATTTGTTCCGGCTCGAATTTGAGAGATTTCGACAAAACTGTAGGCAGTATAGTAGAAGATATTTATGCTGAGTGTATTCGCTATGCGATTTGTATGTGAAGCATTAAACGCAATCAAGTTAAGATTCCATCGTTTAGGTTTTTGCACGATACATCAGATTGACTGTTTGCATCGGCTCCATTTTATAATAGTTATACAAGTTAGTAATGTGCCTTTTATTCTTTATAATAATAATAATTAAATTTATACATTGTTTTTTGTAAGCCATTACTTTTTGCCACCATTCCGGCAGCATATTGATTCCGCGGCAAATGAAGTACCCTCATTTGAGGTAAAAAATGAGTCAAGCCAATTTCCGATACCCTGGTCTGAACTAAAGCGTCCTCCAGCAAGGGCGTCCTGCATCGGATGAAACTAATGGTAGTCGGTAGGGGTAAAACTTGCCACCCACTCTTTTCCAAATAGTTTTTGACCGGTCTTGCAATATGTGGCCCAGCGTTGTCATGATGGAATATTATGTCTTCTTGTTTGGTTGAATATTCTGGTCGTTTTTTGTTGACCGCTCACTTTAAAACGTATCGACTGTATTCACCAAAGGTTGCCTGTGATCATTTGACCTCATTTCAACAGCTAATGAGTTTGGGTTAGTTGCTAGATGACACCCTTTTCGAAGGTTCTAATGATTTTCAAAATGTTTTAAGGCCCACAAAAAATAATAACTCACCACACTTGCAAAACGGTGTACTGAGTATTATCGAATCGAATTGAATTTACACCGTTAACTTCACATATTTTTTAAAATGGGTTTATTTGTCATATTTACAGTTAATTGTAATTAATAATTTCTGTTTTCGCTAATCGTATGATTAATTAATTCACCAATTTCCTTCTTTGCAAAATATTAAAATAAAGGGTGTTTTTTTAAGCCCGATAGAACTTGAAATTGTAAAAAATAACACAAAAAATTAAATTGTAATCAAAATTTCTTTTTTATTCGAAGGATCAATACGTGACATTAACATTTGAAAATGATTTCGGGCATATGGGCACCGCGGCTGTTCTTGACGAAGCGCATTCTGGACGTCCAATTTTGGGCCACTTTTTCGAGCACTGCTGGGCGTATGTCACGAATAACACGAACAATGCTGTCCTCCAAGGCGTCAATTGTTGCTGGTTTATCAGCATAAACCAGTGACTTCACGTAGCCCCACAGGAAATAGTCGAGTGGTGTCAAATCGTACGACCTTGGCGGCCAATTGGCAGGTCCATTTCTCGAAATCAACTTATGGCCAAATTTTGATTTCAATAAGTCGATGGTTGCGTTCGCTGTATGGCACGTAGCGCCATCCTGTTGGAACCACATCTCGTCCGGATCAATGTCATCCATATTTTCAAACAAAAAATCATTGATCATGGTGCGGTTACGATCTCCATTGACCGTAACGCGAGCTCCGGCCTCATTTTTGAAGAAATAAGGTCCGATGATGCCACCAGCGTGAAAACCGCACCAAACGGTGCATTTTTCTGGATGTAATGGAGTCTGTAGGGTCTGTTGTGGATTGGTCTCACTCCATATGCGGCAATTTTGCTTATTAACAAATCCGTTAAGCCAAAAATGCGCCTCATCACTGAACACAATTTTGCGATAAAACAACGGGTCAGTTGCCAACTGCTCTAGAGTCCAATCGGCGAAAGAACGACGCATATAATGGTCTCGTGGCTTCAATTCCTGCACCAGCTGGATCTTGTACGGGTGTAGGCCGAGATCTTTGCGCAAAATTTTCCACGTAGTGGACGGACAGAGCCCCAATTCCTGCGACCGACGACGAATTGATAAATTTGGATCTTCTTCCACACTTTCGTTTACAGCGGCGATATTCTCTTCAGTACGCACATTCCTTCGACGTGTTGGTGTTATTGCATCCTCTAGAGAGTATGTGGTACGAAATCTATCGACGCTATAAAAATGACGAAGTCGTCTATAAGTTGCGCGAATCGACGACTGATTTTCAAAGTAAATTTGGATAATTTCGTAGCGTTGTTCAAGCGAGAGTCTATTCATGATCATTTGTCAGAGTATACTGAAACAAATAAATAAAAATGTTTCATCAAAATTTCATTTTTTGTGTTACATTTTACAATTTAAAGTTCTATCTAGCTTAAAAAAACAACTTTTTTTAAGATTTCCTGCTCTGCGACAGTTTTCTTCTTCTTAAATGGCCATATACAACGTGGGTGAGTTTTAGGCCGAAGAGAGAATAGCATTCCATGTACTTCGGGGTTCTGCACTTCTTCTCCAATTTCTAACATTTAGGTCTGAGAGATGTTGTTGGACCTGAATTTTCCATCGGAGTTTTGGTCGTCTTCCCCTCCGGATGCCTTTGGTATCATATTCAAAAATTCTCCTCGTCGGAGCATCTTTACTTATACGTATACAGCCAGTGCTGTATCTATAGTTCTATGCGCTCGACAATGTCAGCGTAAAGCTCATACAGTTCATGCTTCATATGTCGCCGATAGTCTCCACTTACACAAAGTGGTCCATATATTCTACGAAGAACTTTTCGCTCGAATACGCCAAATACAGCCTGCGCAAGTACCCATGCTTCTGGGCTATATAAAAGCACCTGTAGAATGAGTGTCTTGTAGGATGTTACTTTCGTAATTCTAGACAGGACTCTATTTTTAAATTGTCGGATAAGCCCAAAGTAGCACCTGTTTGCCAATATTATTCTTTTTTGTATTGTTTTTATTTATGGATGACCCAAGATACATCAATTCCTCCACAACCCATAAGTTTCACCTAGTCTAGTAGATTTCCAACCATCACTATCATTAACTGCCCAGCCCATTTTTAAGAATTGTTTTTCAATGCCCGCAAAGGCAGCAATTACATCTCGCAACGTTCTACCAATGATGTCCACGTCATTAGCATAAGCAAGGAGCATGTGGCTCTTGGTAAAAATAGTGCCATTTCTTTTAACTGCCGCATCGCGTATGATTTTTTCCAAAGCAATATTAAATAGGTCTGCAACAGTATTATTATGAATTTATTACTTTAAGTAACTGTTTTTCTAAGTCTATTCATTACTCTATACCTCTCTCTCTTTCACTTGCTACCGCTCAGCCATTTTTATATTAACAAACAAAAAGTTATACAGAAATGACGGTTACACTAACAACATAGAAAACAACAATTGCTACAAAAAACAACAACATATAAATTATATAAGGTACAGTATATGTTTACTGAAAATGTTTGTTGTTGGATGGATCACTTTTTTCTAAATTAATTTTATGTTAAAGAAAAAAGTGTTAAAATAATTGATCAATTATTGGTCTGCTATTATACAAAACTTCTTGAAGTCATCTCAATACATATACATAAGCACATCCATACATGCATACACACATACATACATACATGCGTAATATGTTTGTATAAATAACTAATTTGAAATTAAATAAAATTATAATACAATAATTTTAATTTAGTTAATTAAATTGATTCATTGAATCGAAAAAGCTATCGAGGTTTTTACAGCTTGTAGCGTGTATTGCTTTGCTAAGCAGAATAGGTTGCGATTGCCAAAAAATAAAACAATAGAGGAACACGGAATAGACTTTTAAATGCTTTTTGTGCGTGTTGGTTTCATAGTCGTTGCTGCTGTGTTGCTTTACTCTACTGATCAACTTTGTTTTTTTTTTTTGGTATGTTTGCCATTGTTTAAAGCGATAAAAGCTTGTATAAAAAAATCTTTTAATACTTGTTGTTGTCATTTGGAGATAAAGACCCGAAAAATGTTTTGTTTTTAGTTAAATGTTAGATATGGATCTACAAACCAAACAAAAGTGGCTAAAATCTACATCGCAATATGTGAATTTAGGTCAAACATGAAGAGCTCGGCTGAGTGATGATAATAAGTTTCATAAAAACATGACGGTTTCTTAAAAAAAATTTTGCAAATGGGTGGCAAATGGCAAACTTTAATTTTTTGTCTAGTTTTGCCATTTTTTCTTTGTGTTTTATTTTGCTCATAAATAATTATATTTTGCTTTCGATGTCTATAAATTTTAATTAGTTGTTCCAAAAAGCATTTAATATATTGTCTTTTCTATTAAGAAAATTGTATATTTTGAAAATGTGAGATTGAGAATTAATACCAATAGATGCTACATCAAAATAAAAAAAAAAAAAATTAGAAAGTTTTAAAATTAGTAAAAAAAAAACAAATTTGGAGATAAAAAAATCAAACAAAAAATACTCATGTGTTTTAAATCTAATCCTTTAAACATTAATTTTAAAGTCATGGGTTCAAATCAAAATCTTAGGTAGTAAAATGTTTAAAACTTTAGAAAGTTTCAACTTTTTAACAACCACAGCCATTTTTTGTTTAATTTTTTTAATGGGGTTTTTCTTAAAAATCTTCTATATTCGATTAATTCGTATTTATATTGTTTTAAGCAATCCTCTACTCTCTTTTAAACTATTTTAGGTTGTTGTTAATATATAAAATTTCGTATGAAATTGCAGCTCTGCTATTACACCAGGCCAAAATTACAAATTTAATTTAATATTTTTTCTTTAATCAGGAAATTATTTTTTACCTCATGTCTTTTAAATTAACTTTTTTGGCCTTACGTTTGTGGAACTTTCTTTGCCTGGAAGCAATTTGTGTTATAACTTTATAATGATGTTTTCACATCGCTAGCTATACCGCATTCGCCAGCTATACCGCGCAAGCACAAACGAAAAAGGTAAATAAAAATCCTGTTGCCATACCTTATGGTAAAACCGACGTTACTATCTTTCGATGGGATAACATCATTATCAAGCTGCCTTTCAGATAGTATTGGGTAGTTTGTATCAGCTTGTTAGTATAAATAGTGTTGGGTTTAGATAGTTTTTTCATTAGAGTCGTATCCATATTTAGTTAAATTACCCTTCATGCGGCATTTCATGCGGAGTTAATTGTTAAATGCCGCGTAAAGAGCGATTTACCTACACAAATCGGTACGACTCTAATGAAAAAACTACATATACCCAACACTATTTATACTAACACACCTAATACTAACTCTCAAATACTATCTGAAACGCGACTTGAAAATGATGTAATCGCATCGAAAGCGCTCGACAATCGTACCAAAGAAACAGCCAGCAATGACGTATTTTACCGGAAGGTATAACAACAATTTTTCATTTACTAGCGGAACAAATCCAAACAATTTAAATAAAAATCATTTGAAGCAAAAGGTTTTGTATAATATTTCTTCAAAATCTTCATGTCATAATTTTTTTTAGCAGTCACAACCTTTCAATGGTCACAATTTCACTGTTGAAAATTTTTATTTTCTAGAAAAATTTTTTATAAAAATAAAAAAGGTGCGCCCTGTAGGCTAGTAGGTAGTGTGCTAGCTTACATGACAAGGAGTTGTGGGTTCGATTCCCAACAAAGACCTTGGTTTTTTTTTTACTACAAATAAACATTGACTGTCGGTAGGGCTGCTCAGTGATGAAGGCATGTTCACTGGCCACTGAGCTGTCTTATATGACAGTTAATTTCCGACTATTCTTCTACATTCACCACCTGTTTCATCTCTTCTCTAATCCTTTCCTAAAACCGCACTTGACTAAATAGGCATTGCAGCCTGAAGTGCTACTTCTAATTAAAAAAACAGAAAAAATTTTAACTAGTTATAATTTTTTTATAAAAAATTCATCAGCCACAATTAAAAAAAAAATCATGAGCTACAATTTTTCTTTGAAAACAATTAGCCACAATTTTTCATTCAAAAAATTTTCATCAGCCTTAATTGTTTTCTGGTAAATTTTCATTAAAATTATTCTGCACAAAATATTTCTGTAAATATTTTCATCAGTCATAGTTTTTCTAAAGAAATTTCTTATAACGGAGCACGGCTTTAACCTGAATTTTTATTTGGAAATATTTAAAACAAATTGTCTTCAGCAGAATTAAAAAAAAAACAAAAACAAAAAAAAAATAATTGGAAATAAAAAATTTTGAATAATTTTTGTAACGGGTGGCAAATTTAAGGTTAGGAAGTAAATTCGCTTAAAACACACATGGTTTTTGACAACTTCTATTTAAGCGATACCAATACAAAGTAGAAATATGGGAATCAATAACAAAATATGATGCCGGTCAAATGTCCATCTCTAGGTCGCCGACAGACGTTCGCTTTTTATTTTAAATTTTAAAGAACGTTTTTCAAGAAAGCTTCATTTATCTCTTTAATACAGCGGCGAATTTAATTTTTTAGAGCGTGAGTTATTTTTCAAACAGACAGTTCTGAAACGTTTAAAGCAAGAAGTTGCACAAGTTAAAGTTTATAAATCTTTATGCAAAATGTTGCCCCAAAATCCCTTTTAGTGATGCCAAAGTGTTGCGTATATAGACGAGTTGATATTTCAGGCTCGTTTTCAGTACTTTGCTGTACAGCGGGAATGTTTAAATTACTACGACCTCTACAAACATATTTTTTCAATCTATTGTCAGTAACAATACCTTGAACTACGAATTCAGTGATTAAATTACGCACAGCGGTTTTAAAAGGAACATGATGATGAGAAAAATTTGCTAGAATTTTACGTAGTGACAGTGAATGTTCCACCCCATTTGATAGTAAATTTACATAATTAAAATTCTTTAATCAAGAGTGTAACATAGTATACTTAAAGTTGTACCAACTTTTCACTAAATAAATGTCAAAAGGTGACAGCTCTCCTCTTAAAATTTACTAATTTGACAGATCATTTATTTCCTAACTCCAAATTTGCCCATCCAATTTTAAAATTTTGTCATTATATTTCTATAAAGAAATTTTTACCGTTCAATTATTTTTATATTATTATTCATAATTTTTAAAAACTATAATTCTATAATTTCTTATAACACAAGTTACAGTGGTCCTAAAATTAAATATTTTATGGGCAATATTGTGAAACTATAAATGTTTCAGTTAAAAATGTTAAATTCCGTGTTTACGTACCGTAAATAAACCTGGAAACATTTTTTGGAAAAATTAAAAGTTCCGAAATAAAGTGCTCTATTTCAGAAACTAACTAAAAAAAAAGTAAAGAAAAAAGGCAAATGGGAGTTGAATTTATACATGTTGAGTTGCTTGCAGTAAATTTTAAATATCTTCTTCTATTATCTGCCATTGAATACTTAAAGGATTATAGTCTATGGTTAAGTTTTTACACTTTGCCTATGAAACCCTTAAAGCTGAGAATCTTTAGTAAACAGTGCTTTGCTTAAGTTAATAAAGCAGAAGATTTTTGGCAGTGTAGAACGACCGTATTTAAGACATAAAACTACGCATAACCTAACAGAATTTGATTTAAACATTTGACTCACTATTGTATTTAGAATACGGCAATTCTTTCCTATTATTCTCTCTACTTATACCGTTTGGTTAATAAAAGTTTACATTTTAATATGTATGTATAATTAAAATAAAATATATTTATCTGTCTGTATTTCATTATCTTAGACCTGCCTTGTGTTTATCATAAACCTTGAATATTTCACACTTCTAACTGTTTATCTAACAGTCAGCTAACTAGCTAAGCAATAACAATTTTAACATCATTATGACATTATTAGTTTTTTACCTTAACAAGATACCAGATTTCGATTGCAATTTATTTGTAATCACAATAAATACTAGAATTTTTATGCAAAATAAAGAAAAAAAACAAAATTGTTAAAAGAAAATAATAAAACGAAACGAACCTAAAAGTGTCTATTAATGTTTATTTTGAGAAGTTTGCTGTTTGTTAGCATTGTTAGCATTCAAGGTATAGCCCCCATACACATAAATTAACACAATACTGTTTAACATATTTTAATGTTAAGATTTAAAACGCAACAAAAACATCTTTAAACTCTAAACAACTCCATATATATTTATTTATTTCTGGTGACCAATAATTGTGCAATAACCCAGCAAACATTTTTAAGGTGTCTATAACTTAACTTTTTATTAGATTTGAAGTAAAAATAAAAAAATAATTTTATTTAAATGAAATAAATAGTTTAGATCTAGAAAATATTTAAAAATTGTAAAAGTTTCACAATACGAAAAAGCTTTAATTTCTGGCCAAGGTAAAATCACCTGCAAATAAATGTCTGGTTGTTTCGAAATATTCTTTAGCAAAGTGAAAGCTTGATTTTGGAATTATACAAACTTCATGAAGACAATTGACTGGGGCAGGATCTTTTCCTATTTTTTTTTTTTTTTATAAAGAGAAGTAGCACTTCAGGCAACAATGCCTATTTAGTCAAGTACCGTGCTACATTCTTTAGGAAAGGGATAGAGAAGTGATGAAACAGGTGGTGAAAGTAGAAGGATAGTCGGAAATTAACTGCCGTATAAAGACAGCACAGCGACCAGTGAATATGCCTTCATCGCTGGGCAGTCAATTTTTATTTTTGTAGTGAAAAAGACCAAGCAAGGTCTTCGTTGGGAATCGAACCCACAACCCCCATATTGACAAGTTAGTTCACTACCTACTAGCCTACAGGGGCACCTACCTCTTGGGCGACCTCAGGCTTTCATTTCTTCTCTTTTAAACATATAATTTTGAAAAGTTAATAATATCGATTTGGAAAACTTATGGCATAATTATCACATATGATTTGTGTCAACAATAATAAATGTGCTATTTTGGAGGGTAAACATCTGTCACTATAATTTGGTGTTTGAAAGACGCCATAGTGCAAACAAACAGTTTTGTTTCAATAGCTTAATAATTTCGAATTCTGTGTGTAAAAAAGGTAATTTGTGCAAAAGTCTGATAATCTTGTTTTATTTAAAGAAATCGGCTACTGAAAGTTATCGATTGCTGGTAGAAGCATACACCAACTGAAAAAGCTTCGAAACGATGAGGAGAGACCTAGTCAGCTGCAGAGATTTGTTTGAAGAGATTAGGAATTGGAAGTATTAATCGTCCAACGCAAGAAGAACTTGCCATATCAATGGGAATTATACAACAAGTAATTTTGTTTGTTACGTTTAAAAGCATTGGGATCCATTCACAAGCAATAAAATTAGGTTCCATATGAGTTAAAGCCAACAGGTGTTGAACAGCAATTTTGCATGTCGGAAATGAAGCTTGAACGCAATAAAAGGAAATTATTTTTGCATTTTGCATTGGTGATGACGTGGGCCTTAATCAGATGGTGGATCATTAGCACAGTGGAGGGTATGTAGCGCCATCCTCGCCCTAGAAGGCCTTCGGTCACTGCAACTTTGAAAGCCCGGATTAGGCCGCAACCTTCACTCCTTGCTGCAGAGTCGGAGACTATCCAACTCCTGGTTCAGTACGCATGAAGATTAATATAATTAAGAACACGACGGCATTAATACTCACTGGACCTGGACTATTCATTGTATTCATTGTGAATTATCCGACCCACAAACTCAAACGAGGGCCTCGAAACACACAGTCACCACGATACTCCCAAAGGGCCTACCTCAATAATCAGTCAGAGAACAGCTAAATGCCTAAAGAGACAAATAGCGGAACTCTAGGCCTTTACTGATTCCCGTGGAAATATAGTGGAATGTCCAGTTAACTCCTACTAGCCTTAAGGGGACTGGGCTCCCTTTTACCCCGCAAGACACAAACCTAGATGGTTATTGTAGGATTCATAAAGACTTATAATGTGCCCCCGGGGGGATTTTACCGGTGATGAAAAATTTACCATAATTTACCATTACCATAACCTTAAGGGGAAAACCACGAAGCTAAATATCCATGACGCCAATGTAATGTATTTGGTGCATTGTATTTGGTGCTATCAGTAGACTGTTTTGTATTATGAATTATTGAAATTAGGTCAGACGATAACAAGGGATTTGCATCGAAGACAATTGATTCGTTTGAAGAAATCCACCAAAATATTCGACCCCATACGAGGCCATAATCTATTATAATTTCAACGTCCGGCCACATGCTGCAAGACCGCTAAAAATATGTATGGAAAGCAGTAGATGGCAAATTTGGCTCACCCCCTTATAGTCTAGATTTTGTCCGTTCTGAAGTGCATTTAGAATGCTTTTAATAGAATACGCATCACTTCGGAACGCAGTATAATAATTTGGCTTGATATGCTCTTTACCTAAAAATCGTAGCAATTCTTTTGGTGCAGACTCCATATGCTACCAGGCAGATGGAAAAAAGTGGGTTCCGAAGATGGATGATTTTATTAAAAACTCATTTAATTATTATAATAAATGCACTTTTCAAGCAAAAATCTCAATATTATTAACTGGTATTATTTTAGTCAAGAATATCAGTATTCGTATTATAAACATGACATTTTTCTGTTCTACGATTTAATTAAAAGCGCCACAAAGCTCACGTTTATAATATTTTATTATAGGCGATTAAAAACGTCTACAGTATTGTAGAAAAGAATTATATGGCAGCTTGTATTTTTTTTTATTTCTTTTATAGTTGAATTTATTTCAAGAGAATTAGGCAATTAGGTATATTTAATTGTGGGTGTGTACAAATAAACAACCAAGCAAATAAACATTCCATAGCCTTTTACTGTTTAAAGGGTTAAATAAAAAACTGAAATAATTACCTGGAGATCTTAGATTATTTTTTTGCAAAATATAAACATTGAACTTTCCCATCAAGCAGCAATTAAACGCCATGTCATTTTTGTAATCATAGCAAGTATGAAAAAACAAATTTCTATAGAGAATTTAGACAGAATTTTTATGTCGCTGTAACATTTTATGCAGAGTATTTTTTACTTCAGTTGTGTTAAATTATAAGATTAACTTTTATAACAGTTTAGATAATTTAATTTTAATCAGGGGGTCCGATCTGCAATGAGCAGCAGCGATAACATGGACAACGATTACTCCGGTAGGATCTGGCAATGACCGTGGCATAATCCGAAAACTCTAAAAAACGAAACAAGATTGGCTACAGCTTGCAGCTAGTTTGGCGGAAAACTGGTAATATATGAGGATCATATTATTGTTAATAGTGTTACCAAAATCCGTTTTTGTCGAAGTGTAGATCAAAATTTCTGCCCATTTGAAATTTGCCAAACTCACTTTTTGGACAAGAAAATAAGAGGTTTCTGTTGAGTGTTTTGGACAGAAATTGAAAGTTTCGTATTAAAAAGTCTGGTGTATAACAAAGTTCTAGGGAACATATATTTATTGATGTTTTCTCAAAAAAAAAGCTTAACAAAGGATTTTAATAAATCCTATTTAATGAAATTAGTCAGTAGTTAACAAAATCGTGACAATCTTTTATATATTTATTTATTTTACTTACTGGGCTAATCACGTTGATAATATTGATAAATCTTTTAATGCATAAAACATGTACACGTATTGAGACAACTTTAAATATTTAATAAATATAATAAATTTAAATCAATTAGAGAAAAAAAGTCACAACAACAACAACAGCAACATACTTGCCAAACACCACTGGTAATTGCAACAAACCAATGTAGTCAACAAAAACTTAAACTGAACAAACATTATAACAGTCGATTATACTATTTCTATCAACTAGATGTTATAAAAGCAACCAAACAATGCATATTTATTATATTCAAATAATTTAAATAATAAGAAATAGAGAGACAGAAAAAAAGCGCTGACAAAAAAATAACAAACATTCAAACAAAAAACTAATAAATTATGTAAATTTTTCATCAACACATGTTGTCTTTTACGTTGTCTGATCGGTCGATTAGCTGTTAAGTTGCTTTGAAAACCGTTTATTTTTGTTTCTCTTTATATGAAATGGCGGGAATAATACAATATTTATTAGTTTTTTCTTTTGTTTTTTTTTTTTAAGAAAATACTTATTGAAATCATAAATAAAATTGCAAATTGTTGTTTGTAAGAAAAAGTAATTTTTTGTTAAAGGTTTCGTATTACCATAATGAGGGAAGTGAACTAACTACCTACACAAAAATACAAATAAACTTGTATCTTGGTTTAATAAGAATAGAAAAATTGTAATTAGCCGTTTTCTATAAGAATGCTGTAAGTCCATTTTACATTATGTAGAGATATTCAAGAATTCCGTAATTAAATGATACGAAAAATTATTATTTAAATTTATAAGGTGATCGTAGCATTTATAAAAAGTTTTAAAGTTTGATGTGGTCAAATGGACTGAAACAATTTTCAGAATGCACTACTTCTACTTCACCAGTATATAATTTTTTATTGAAATAATAACATTTTAATCAAAACAAATTTTTAAGAAAATTTTTTTTATTAAATAATTTAATTATTAACTATATCCCATTAAACAATATTTTGATTGTGAGAAAGTTATTGAAAGCAGTCGTAGCAGTGCTATAAAAGAGTACTGGACTTATGCCTTTTTGAAATTATTTCATTTAACTTCACTACGTTTGTTAATTTACTTTGGGAAAATGATGAACATTCTTAAGGCTTTCTTTGAAAAGTTATATACAATGGGTGGGCAAATTTGAGGTTGTGAAGTAAATTGGCTTAAAATCAGGGTTCAGAATTTTTCATTTATGAACATTCAAAAATCAACATTCATGATATTTTTCATAAATGAGAAATCTAAAATTTTATGTTTATTTTTCACACTCATAAACGAACAACAAAAAATGTTCTGGTTATTTTCATACATGAATGCGAACAACAAGAATTATTAGTCTTATTCCTATGTGATAAATGATAAATCAGCTACTTCTCATTAATGTTCTTTTTCATAAATGTACATGTTCATTTATGAACGTTGAAATTTTATAAAATTTCTCATAAATGAATGTGAAAAAATTTTCTACCTACGATCGCAGTTTACCATAAAATGTAGTAAAAACACATGGGTACATATTAACTCAAAATACAATATTGCAATATATTCTAAAAGAAATAAAAAAAAAACATTTTTTTCTGCATACGCCGACAATTGCGCATTATCAAATATGTGCGTTTATGTACGCGAATGCTTAACGCACATATTTTTACGGTCTTTTCATTTATGAAAAATTATCAAAATTGTAAATATTCAAAAATGAACACTTGTGTGTTTCTCATTTTTTCACTTATGAATAGAAAGAAAAAAATAAATCGTCGCATTCACAAATGAGAAAACACAAAATAATTTGTAGTCTCTCACACATGTATGAGAAGAAGCGGCTAAAAAATGACATGTAAGGCTATGGAGCCTTAATCAGATGGTGATCAAACCACTTTGAATGATTTTAAAACAAACTTCATTCGCGCCCTAGGAAGCCGAAGACTAATTCTAGCAATAGGTCTTTCCTAGTTGCAGCTAAAGTTCACTCCTTGCTGAACACCATACGCGTGTAGTATGGATGTAATAGTTTGTCCAGAACGGTTAATGGGTAATGCGATTCCATAATTCTTGAAATTTAATAATTTACTGTCTAACCTCAAATATGTTCATCCTTTATAAAAGTCCGTTTTCTGAAGAAAAATGAATTTTTGACAGTTTGAAAGATAACGGCTTAATTAATTATATTTTTCAACATTTTATTTTGCCACTTTTAAAATAATTTTCAATTGCAAACTTAGTTTAACTTAAAGCAATTTTTTGGGCTTTTACAAACTTCGAAAGAATATCGAGCTGAATGAACTTACAAGTGGAAAAAGCACACTCAAATGTCCACATATTACTGGAATTGATAGTGGCAACATGAATGCACAACAGAAGTGTTTAGAGTTTTGAAGAATTAGAAATCTGTATTAGCACTGTGCTAATGCTTTTACATTCCCTAACGAACTTTAGAAGTTCTGCTCTATTAAGTAAGAGAATTTTGAAAAAAATTGGACCTCCGAAAAAAAATTATTTTTTAAAAATCAAAAATCATTAAAAAACATTTATTTTTTGTACTAATAGCTAACAAATTGCGCTATTATACAAAGTTTGTCTCGTTTAAAAATAGCAAAAAAGTTATAGATGTTTAAAAATCAAAAATTTACTAAGAAATTTCTCATTTTAGCAAAATACTGAAAATGTTCATTTTGTATCATTTGCCCTGTTCAGTGTGATACAGTTAAAAAATAAAGTTTTAATTTTTTGGCTTCCGAGGTACATACTAGTATCTACTTTCGAATGAACTTTAAAATTGTACAATTGGGGACCATGAAAAAAAGGACTTTTGGCCGAATTCTCCTAAAATGGTCCACTGTGCGCCGAGTGTATTTTGTTTAGCCGCCGACACTTATAATAGGCTTCTTTCTCTATCTCTCTCTCTCTCTACTTTTAGATATGTTGACACTTGTCCATTAAACAAAATTTTTGAAAATTTGCCAATCACTAGCTTTCCCAGTAGTTTTTAAACGGTCTTGAAACATGTGGCCGAAAATTATTATGAATGAAGATTATAGCCTCGTGTCTGGCCAAATATTCTAGTCATTTTTAGTTGATTGTTCACTTCAATTATTTTCGGTAGAAGTCTCTTGTCATCGTGTGGTCTGATTTCAGCAGTTTATTATACAAAACATCCTTCTGATTCCAGCAAATACAGAGCATTACCTAAGCGCCATGGATATTAAGCTTAACTTGGCTGATTGGGCGAACTTTACATATGGATTTTTACCTTTGGAGTTTTCGTAATGTATCCATTTCTCATCACCAATAACAGTATTAAGCAAAAATGATTTATTTTTGTAGCGTTGGAGTATCATTTCCGACATGCGATATAGTCTTTCGACATCTCTCGACTTTAATTGATATCTCCCCGGTTTCCTTGCTTTTGAATGAATTCCAATGCTTCCAAACGTAGAATAATGACTTGCTATATGATACCTAATCATAAAGCAACATACTTTTTCATTTAACATCAATGTTCTTCGAGTAATGTTTGCATTTCCTCATTTTCAAACTTGTTCGCCTGACTAGGCTTCTCATTCGATTTCTGTGTCGCAATCAACACTTTTTAAATGCGCAAGCCATCGTTCACAAGTTTTTTTTAGTTAGTAGATATTGGCCGTAAGCTTTTACCAACAATCGATAACTTTCTGCCGCCTTTTTCTTCAATTGAAAGAAAGTTGTTAGATTTCCTAACAAAACATTTTTTCAGGCATAAATTTCGACATTACTAAAGCAATTGAAAAAAGTGTGTGCACTAACCTTTATATCACATGTTGTTCAAATCGACATTTTTAGCTTGTATACAATTTTACAGCAATGCCCAAGGTTAAAGTCTGGTTTATGTTATAACACTTGTAATAGAACTTGTAAAAATTTTTAATAGAAAAAAAAGGAATTCTAGTTTTTCGTACAAACGTGGCTACTTTCTTATACGCGATAACATTCATTTTTCGATAACAGTTATATTACTTTCTATAGAGGTTGCAGTAGTTGAACTTTCTTAATTTTGTGAAAAGACTTGAAATGTTTAAATAGATCGAAACATTTCGTGTATAATTTATTTCAATAGCGAACTGATATGACTTATTTCGTTCGAAGTTGTTAAAATGTCCAACAATGTTGCATACTGAAATGCTATCAGAACGTGTAATGCATGATAAGATTTACGTCTGTAGCTAGCTGTGTAAGCTATAAGCAGACAGTGGATCATACCACTGTGGATAAAATGTAGCGTCATCCTCGCCCTAGAAAGCCTTCGGATATGTCTGTCCTCCTTCACTCCTAGCTACAACTTCAAGAGCTCGGAGCAGGCCAACGCTGAAGAGTTGGAGACTTTCCAACACCTGGTCCAGAACGCATGAAGCTTAATAAAATTTAAGAACACAACCACAATCATGGTCACTGGACCTGAACCATTCATTGTGTTCATTGTGAATGATCCGACCTACACAACTCAAACGAAGGCTTCGAAACCACAACCACCACCATTTTCCCGAAGGTCCAATCTCAATAATCAGTCAGAGAACAGCTAAAAGGCTAAAAAAACCAAAAACCTGAACACTGGCGCTTTACTGATTCCCGTGAAAATATAGTGGAATTGTCCAGTTGCTTCTGCTAGCCTGTTAGGGGACTGGGCATCGCTTTACCCCCGGTGACACATGTAATGACGGGGGGGTTACATTAGCTAGTTGGGCAATATTTTCGAGAGATGTAAGTAAAATGACTAAACGATTTCCTTAGATTTGAAGAGAGTGACAAAACCAGCCTTTCTTCTCAATACAATTTTGATCGAAAAATCATGTGTTGTTCAAATTTATTTTTAATGAAAACTGCCGTTCTTAACTTAGTCGAACAGTTTAGGCGTTAAAGTGCAAAAAACTGCATAAACGTCTCAGTAACGGCCAAAGAGCCAGTTGCTATTAGATGTTTATATTCACGTTGCTTCACAACCAGCAAGTTAAGACGTTAAAATAGCTTGCGTTCGTGTTATTATAAACCACTTTTTAGAACTAAATTTAATGGTGTTTAATTTTAAACTTCATTCTAAATAAAAAATTAAATTAAAATTATTAATTATTTAATTATAATTATTATTTTATTATTATTTTAACTCGATCTCTTTTTACTTATATTAAATAAATATGTTTTAATCTTTTAAACGGTCTTTTTTAATCAAATTTAATTATATATTTCTTCAACATTTCGCTTTCCTCCGGAAAGCTTCTTCAGGAAATTAATTTTATAACAACGAAAATTATAAAAGACCGTTTAAAAAGATTGAAACATATTTATTTAGTATTATAATAATTAATTATTTTATCTGCGATTGCTTGATTGATTTTTTTTTTGACAACTAATTTTATTTCTTAACTGAGATAAAAATCATAAATTGTTGGTCGTTACGCATTAAAATATTAAAAAAGTTTTAACAGGTCCCTATCATTATTGCAACTGCTTACCTATTTCTATGAGAAAGATAAGAAGTTGAATAAAGTTTCTTCAAGGTTACCCAACAACCCAATTAACATTTATTTTATATTTTGTGATTATTTTATTTTTTCTTTGCAAACAAAAAAAAAAAAAAATTCAAGGCCGTGTAAAATGAAATAATATTAAAATTTTATTTAAGCGTTTAAAACATTTATGTCAGTCAGTATTTTATACCGAAATATTTCGGTTGCTTCAATTGACGGAACTAAATAATTTGCTTAAAAAAAAAAGGCAACAACCATTTTTGAAAGCTTGCAAAAACAACAAAAAAAAAAAAACATTTTTTCTAAGCCATAATAATAAAATAATTAATGTTTTTTCTGCTTGTTGCTTAATAGTTAACAACAAAACAGAATCTTTTCTTTAAACAAGCAATGCACATAACAAACATAACACATGCGCAACATTATTAATTTTTTTCTTTTGTTTTGTTTAATAACGAACATTTTTTCTTACAAAAGTTTGCAAAGAAATACAAACTTGTTTAAATTATATATTTAAAAAAACACACATTTGAAGAAAAAAAAATCTTTAATCATTAAAAATAATACTCGTAGAACTTTAAAATAATAGAAGATTAGAAGAGAATAAGAATGTTCAAGGTTGTTGTTATAAAGAGTTTTGTTGAAGCAAGAAAAAATAACAGAAATAAATAAACCAACAAACGTTATCAAGAGATATAGAACTTCATGAAAGTTGTTTGTAGCACAACTAATATAGGATGATTTTTTAAGCGTTTGGTTAGTTAAAAGAAACAAACAAACAAACAAAAAAACATTTACACATGTATAGCGTTGCCAAATGTTAGTTTTTCGCATGAACTTATCAGTTTATTCTGTTTCATCAAATTTAATATTTTTTACTTTAACATTGTTTGAAGTATTTTTATAATCTGCTACTACGGAGTCGAATATTCCTGCTCCGTTTTCTCACACATGATTCACAGCCCAAGCATGAGTGAATCAATTTGCTTCCCCCTATAAAGTTGTTATAAATTAAGATTAAGATTGTCTCTTCCTGCGACTCATGAAAAATTCCTGTCTTTTCTAAATATAATCGTAAATTATCTACACTAGAAGTTTAGAAATAAAAAAAAAACAAAATCGCAAATGGTATTTTAATAAAAGTACAAAGAAATTAATTTAATTTTAATTTAAATATTATTATTATGATATTATTTTATGATATTCTCAAAAAACATTTATTTATGTTTTTAGCTCATTTGCCATCAATATGGCCATCTACTTGGCACTGCTATATTGTGCTGTTTAACACTATTCTCTTTGCATCTTTCTATGTAAGATTGCATTGTCGAAGATCTTAGGTCACTGATCGAACGCCACCAGATCTGGCTGCACGCGAGCGCATCCAAATACTTAACTGTGTCTTTTCACGATGGCTTCATAAATAAATAAATAAATAAATAAAAAATAAATAAATAAATAAATAAGAATTTGTAATAGATAAACCTGCTAAAGACTGGCGGGTCACCATCAGAAAAGTTAAAGACACCCCATCCCTGAAAATATTTCTCTTTATAAATTTTCAATAAATGACATAAATTTCATATTCTTTAAAGAGTTTCCCCCCGGCGGCACATTATAAGTTTTTATGGATCACACAACCATCTAGACTTGTGGCTTGCGAGGGTAAAAGGGAGCCCAGTCCCCTTCTAGGCTAGCAGGAGCCAACTGGACAATCCACTATATTTCCACAGGAATCAGTAAAGCCCCAGAGTTCCACTATTTGTCTCTTTAGGCATTTAGCTGTTCTCTGTCTATTATTGAGGTAGGCCCTTTTGGGAGTATCGTGGTGACTGTGTGTTTCGAGGCTCTCGTTTGAGTTTGTGGGTCGGATCATTCACAATGAACACAATGAATGGTCCAGGTCCAGTGAGTATGAATGCCGTCGTATACTTAATTATTTTTAACTTCATGCGTTCTAGACCAGGAGGTGGATAGTCTCCAACTCCTCAGCAAGGAGTGAAAACTGCGGTCTACTCCGGACTTTTAAAGTTGCAACTAGGAGTGACCGGAGAATAAACGTATCCAAAGGCCTTCTAGGGCGAGGATGATGCTACATTTTATCCACAGTGGTAATGATCCACCATCTGATTAAGGCCCACGGCCAGGTGCAGATATAAATCTTATCACGTCACTGATCGACGTCAGGTGTTCTTGGGACGTCCTGGTCATCTTGATCCTTGCGGACTTTAATCCAGGACCATTCGGGTAATGCTGCCAGTGTCTTTTCTAAGCGTGTGTCCTATCCATTTTCAGTTTATTCTCTTGATTTTTAGCATTATGGATTCTTCACTTCTCATTTGCCACAAACTGATGTAGGATATTCTGTTTGACCAGAATTTTATGCATATGAATCTGAGGCTTTTGTTTACAAATACTTGTAATCTTTATGTGTTATTGTTGGAGATTAACCAAGTCTCGCATTCGTAGAGCATGCCGTATTTTACACAGGCGTTGAATATTCTTAAGTTTGTTTTCGTGGACAAGCGACTGTTCTTTCGTACTGGTCATGGTTGTGTAAATGCTGCTTTCGTCATGTTGAGTTTATGTTATAAATGTCTGCTGCTAGTCCACGATCTGTAGTCATTATACTTCCTAGATAGCAAAAGTAGATGGGTTGTTGTTCTATAATGATGGGCTATATGTTGGTGGTATTAATTTATATGGCCATGTGGTCTTCTTGACATTTATGTGTAGTCCTGCGGTTGCAGCTAGTTTTACAACGTGGTCTGCTAAAGCTGATATGGCGCTGGCTTTGTGAGATAGTACACAGACGTCGCCCGAGAAGTTTAAGTCTTCTAGTGGACGTGTTAAACTCCAAGTTGTGGCTCTACTTTCTGCACATATTTCTTTTAGGATGACAAGTAGCACAATGGTGAATAGGAGTAGCGAAGGTCGACAACCTTGTTTGACGCCGGTGTTGGTGTGGAATGGCTCGCTGGTTAATCAACTGTGTAGCGCTGTCAAATTGGAATCTACTTACAGCTCTCTCATACCAAATTTATTTTACAAAAAAAAATTTTTTTATGTCTATTACTGTGGGGCTATTTCACTACTGCTCATAAAGCTTATTAGTGAGTTTTATACTAAACTTTGTATAGAAAACTCAAGAGTCGTTGTTTCTTCCCAACATTTCATGTAACTTTCTCATCGTCATGATAATCGATAATTGATTTTGATAAAATATTTTAACGAGTAAAACACGTCGGTTTATCGAATATTTTTCTATACATACTTCACGACTGTCAAATATGAACTGTCGAGACTAATGTTTAGCAAATTGGCCTTCCCAGCGAACACCCTATATTTTAAGCCAAATTAATTAATTAAGAAAATCATGACGCACTATATTTTTTTTCTCTGTTAAAGAGAAGTAGCACTTCAGGGTAACAATGCCTATTTAGTCAAGTGCCGTGCTACATTCTTTAGGAAAGGGATATAGAAGAGATGAAACAGGTGGTAAAAGTAGAAGGATAGTTGGAAATTAACTGTCGTATAAGACACAGCACAGTGACCAGTGACTATGCCTTCATCACTGAGCAGCCCCACCGACAGTCAATTTTTATTTTTGTAGTAAAAAAAAACAATGTTCCCAATGTTGGGAATCGAACCCACAACCCCCAGACTGATAAGCTAGTACACTACCTAATAGACTACAGGGGCACCTAGGCGGTGCTGCCCCTCTTGTGATCTGGTTGTTCACATCCCATAATTGTGGAAGTCTGTTACAAAACTATAATTCTATAAAACCGTAAATTCATATTTGCAAAAATTCTTTTAAGTTTTTGTGAAAAAGTCAAAATGAGGCACGTGGTAGGTGTCATGTAAATCATGGCTCGTTAAGCAACTGCTTCATTTTCCCGCGTTAGCTTAGCGTTAACTATTTGAATAACAATGACAAGTTGCCATTTGTTGCTACTATTTCTTTTGTCACATCACTGATAAATTAGAAGGGTACCAAACACCCTAAACGATGGTGTTTTGTTTTTACGGATGTTTGTGATTTCGACAAAATATCACAGAAGAAAATAATTCAATTCAATTCTTTATTTATGTAATATTTTTGTAAACATTTTCTCTTGCCAGTCTTCCACAAAGAGTTTAGGATTTAATCCTCTTCTACTTAAATATAGTGTTAATAGTTCTTATTTAGAGCAGGTGTTACAATATTTTTAAAACTAAGGGAAAAATTTTCAAAAAACCTTTACAGACAAATTTTTGGTTTAAGATAAAAAGTTAACGTTCTATTTCAAATTATGATGAGGCCAGCTCCTTGATATGTATGTAGCCAGACTGAAGACATCTGTTTTTAAAATTTATTGTCAATCGGTCGATGCTGTGTTTTACAAGTTCAACGTTGGCTAGAGTATGTAGTCGTTGTGTGGAGTAGTGCCAAGGCAGATTGTAGATCATTTTTAGGAGTTTATTTTGCGTAATCTGTAGTTTTTTGATATGACAATGTGCTGGTGTAGACCAGACTGGAGCAGCATAAAATATTATTGCCTGAAATATTGCCTTGAATATTAAGATTTTATTGTGTATGTTAAGTTGAGAGTTTTTGTTCATTAACGCATACAATAACCTGATTAAGTTGTTGACTTTATTAACAATATATGGCACGTGATCCCTAAACTTAATTTTGGGGTCCAGTACGATACCTAAGTATTTTACTTTATCAACCCATGGAAGAGAAATGTTATTAAATGAAATGGAGTTTTGCGGTAAAAAGCAGGATTTGAACCTGCTGAAGAAGTACATAGCTTGAGTTTTCTGTGGATTTACAAGAATTTTCCATTTTGTAAAGTAAAAATGAACCTCATTGAGTGCAGCTTGTAATCTACATAAAACATCGGTTGCGATTATATCCGAACTTAGAATAGCCGTATCATCTGCGAATATAGAAGTTAAGCAGCCATTTATTCTAGGAAAGTCCGCTGTGTAAATGTTGTAAAATATGGGCGACAGGCATGAGCCCTGCGGACAGCCTGCCGATATTTAATTTTGCGTGGCGTGGTTTGAACTAATGAAAACACTATAACTGCGATTTGACAGAAAGCTGGATATTATTCGGATTAATGTTTGTGGAAAATTTAACCTTGTCATTTTATAAATTAAGCCACTGTGCCACACAGAATCGAAAGCCGCCCTGATATCCAATAAAACCATACCAGTAGATTTTCCTAATTGCATATTAGAGCTTATATAATTGCGTATACTTATCAGAGGTTGCACTGTGTTGTGTTCCTTACGAAAGCCAAATTGTTCTGTGGGAATTATGTGCTCCGCTTCAGTAAATTGAATAATTCTTTCTTGGATCACTTTTTCCAGTATTTTGCTGAAGGAAGATAAGAGGCTTATTCGTCGGTAAGATTGTGGACAATTGGGAAGCTTGTTGGGTTTTATTATCCGTACGACTTTCGAGTACTTCCATAATTAAGGACAATAACTCAGTCTTAAAGATAAATTTATTCCCTCTGTAATGTATTTTATACCCTTGTGTGGTAAGGACTTTAGACATTTGTTTGTTATTCCGTCAGAGCCAGGAATTTTTTTTGTTTGAGTGTCTTTAAAAAATATGCTAAGTTGTCAAACGAAACGTTTACTTCGTTTACTGCAGTATATTCGGCATGACTGAATTGTTCCACAGCATACTCCACATCTCTAGCAGTTTCCGGGTCATTGAGATTTGATGAATTTGAATGATTCAAACTAAATATTTGAGCCAGTAATTCACATTTCTCCTTTGTGGTATGGTATGTTTCATTATTATATTTTAAAACTGGGATATATGCAGATTTCTTCCTTGATATCTTGAAAATGTTTCAAAAGGGGGCAGAACCTTTTTCCAGAGTTGCCAACCTTTTGTTCCACATATTGTTTTTAAATTTTTTAATCTCCTCCGCGATTTTATAGTTGTAGTCCTTTGTTCGGATATGGTCATTTACATTTACAGAAAAGAATAATTTACAAATTATTATTGTTGGATAGACTTAAAATCATATTGGCTTCAACTTATCATTACAGTTTCATATAAAGGTGTATATGCCTTGCTTGCCACTTGTCCCAGACGTACAAAAAATACTTCAATCTACAGATGTATATTGATTTTATAGCGTTATCGGATGATGATTTGATTTGACGAGTCAATTTTAAAATTTGCTTGACATTTTTTCCATTAAGCGCAATATAAATTTTATGCATGCGTGGCGTTCTTAAAGCAAGGGAGCTTGGCATGGTTAATGATAATAGCTGCCGGTTAAATAAAAAACATTCTAAGAATAAAGGAAAATCAAAATGTTTTTGATTGCTAGCAAATATTTAATCCTTTTCAAGGCACCTTTGCAAACTAAAATACTCTACAAGCAGTGCAATGCCCCATGTATATTTTATAAGAAAACATTTCCTTAATATTCTAATACTTTATTTATTATAACTAATTAATTATTTTTGTTTCACATTTTATCTGCTTATTTTTTTATTTGTTGTTGTTGTTGCTAGCCATAAGCGTGTGAAAATCTATCTAGATTATAGTGGACTATAAATCTGCACGGGCTAGCACTTGAAGTGTAAATAAAATCCTTATACTTTTAACACCCTAAATCAAATAGAACTGCACCCTACTTAGGATTGGTAAACACCAACAATATCTATAATAAATACTTATGAAAGCTAAAACAAAACAAAACACAAAAAGAAAAAAAAAAGAAAAATGAAAGCCAACTAGAAACTAGAACTAATGGCAACTAAAAGAAACCAACCCCTAAATACAGGTACGAATGATTTTTTCCACAAATTAAAAATAAAAAAATAATAAAAAAAATTAAACATGTGAAAGAACATTTGTGTAAACCAAAGTGTAGGCATGCAAAAAAAAAACGCATCAAATAGTTAAAATGACAACAACAACAACAGCAACAGCAACAACGAGCTAAGAAATTGTACTTTGCATTAAATATTCACATGCAACTTCAATGGTTCCATATGTAGAAATGTGTGTGTGTGTGTGTGTGTGTGCCTCATGTACTCATGGATGTCTAATATAATTTCTTGTTGTTGGTAGGTTCAAAAGTAGGGGTTGTTTCTTTGTTTTTGTTTTCTACTTAACTATTTAACATTATAGAGAGACAAGAGAAAAAAAAATATGTAAAATTACACCATTTCTCGAGTCAATTTTAATTGATACACAACATTTTCATGTAAGACAAAATATGTGATTTAATTTGTCTCTAAAATTTATTCTAAATTGCCGCAATTTAATTTAATTTTACTTAAAAACAGAAATATCAGAAATTGTAAAACAGAGTGGGTAAATTTGAGGTTAGGAAGTAAATTGGCTTAAAACTCTCACTTCAGTTTTATGGTCATCAATGTAAAGTATAAATACGGATATTACTAATGCAAGATGGTGGCGAGCATATGTCGACCTCTAGCACGTCAGTAGAGGTCCAGCCTTTTCACAAAATTTTGTAGTAGCTGTTACCACAAAGCTTCGCTTATCTCCTAAATGCAGCACCGAATTGCAGCGTCAATTGTTTGTGGATTGTCCTTTCTCCTACTCTATTTCTTATTTTTCTTAACGACCTTCTTTGTCGAACTTTCAACCCTATATATTCTTTTGCCGATGACAGCGCCATTTGTCACTCGTATTCATTTCGTAAAAGACCAGGCCATTTGGAGGTTAGTTCCAAGAATGATACCCTTAATAACGACCTCGCGACAATCTTGGAATGGGGTGAATAGAGTAGATTTTAACGCACGTAAGACGCAATGTTGCATGCTTACGCATAGATCTGCCTTCGATAGTGGTGCTGCATCTGTTACCATGAGTGATATAAGTATTACAAAATCGGAAGCTCTTGATGTTCCTGGTATGAAAATTCAGTGTGATTTTCCATGGACTAAACACATTTTTCAGGTTTTCAAAGAAGCTTTCAAGTGCCTCGGTTTTCTAAAGTGCTGCACGAGATACTTCACACTATCAAAACTCCGTACTATTTATACCAACTATATCCGTCCAAAAATGGAATACAATTCTCATGTATGGGCCGGCGCTCCAAAGTCTATTTTGGAGTTACTCGACCACGTACAGTAGAGGGCCAAGAGGCTCATTAGGGACGGTAGGGCATCCAACTCTATTGATTCTCTAGAGCATCGACGCAATGTGGGATGTATTTCACTGTTCTATCGTTACTACAATGGAAAGTGCTCTAATGAAATTAGGGAACTTGTTCCCGATACTCACACGTTTTCGCGTTTAACACGATTTTCGTTGAAAGCACATCCATTTGTGGTTGATTGGCCAGTAAATCGCACTACGTATTACAGGGAAAATTCGTTTTTGTAGCAGAACAGTCCGTATGTGGAATAAGATCCCTCCGGAGATCTTTCCTGTCACTTTCAATCTGGGAAAATTCAAACTGAATGCCCACAGACACTACTCCCTCTTTCCTCCTTCCCGTAGCCTAATTTCCTAGTTCTGGCACAATGCTTTGCATATGTAGGGTTCATTCCCTAAGTGCTGGTCCGAAAAAAAGTAAATCAAGTTTATAACATGGCCCTAGAGAAAATACTCCACCAGCGTTAAATTACTAGAACGAGGCGGTCAATTGATATCGCAAAATCATAAAATTACGTGATTGAGAAGCTTCTTAGGCTGTGTGACTTGTGGCGCCAATTTGCTACAACCAAAGACCAATGATGTCGAAATGTATAAGCCAGAAAAGGTTACAAGAAATTAGTTATCGTAGAAAATTCACGGTGACCGCGTTGCCTTGCAGCACTTATTTTGGATATAATGGTTTTTGGAGAAAGCACCATATGCGACAATTTTGTTTGTTTACGTAACCGTCTAACTGCAAATGAGCATCACCGCTGAAAATAATTTTGTTGAAAAACGGGTTGTTGAGCGAACAGCTTCTTAAACAACCTATTCGCAAATGTATCTTACAAAAATGATCGCCTGGCTTTAATTCTTAAGCAAGTTAAATTTTATAAGTGTGCGACGAAGGTTTTCTTTGCAAAATCTTGAGCGAAATGCCTCTTTTGATGCCCAATTATTACGAAGGTCGAGGTGTTAATATTCCAGCCTGATTCTCAAAACTTCTTTTGTACAGCCGCTATGTTTGCATCACTATGGCAACTATCAGCATGTGTTTTTACGTACAACGATCTTAAAGCAAACCTGACTACAAGGAAAATCTGCTCGAATCTTGCGAAGTAATACGGTGATATATTCAGCATTTTGATATCACTATGGCCACTCTCGGTGTATTATTTTTTTTTACGCACATCGGTCTCAGAATGAGCATGATTCGGAAGAAAACCTGCTTGAATTATGCGAAGTGATATAGTGAAATATTCACCTATTTGTTAGTAAAGTTTCAAAATTACGAATTCGTTGTTTAAGAGTGCAATGTTCTAAGTTAAAAATTTCATTTCTTGACATTTAATCATTTCGCTTTCCAATTCGTTAGAAGATCGAATTCTTTGTCTATATTTAAGCGGCGAAATTATATTATCTCTTGTTCTAATATATACATATAGGTGCCCCTGTAGACTAGTAGGTAGTGTACTAGCTTGTCAGTATGGGGGTTGTAGGTTCGATTCCCAACGAAGACCTTGGTTTTTTTCACTACAAAAATAAAAATTTACTGTCGGTGGGGCTGCTCAGCGCTTAAGGCATAGTCACTGGTCTCTGTGCTGTCTTTATATGGCAGTTAATTTCCGACTCTCCTTCTACTTTTACCACCTGTGTCATCTCTTCTTTATCCCTATCCTAAAGGATGTAGCATGGCACTTGACTAAATAGGCATCGTTGCCTGAAGTGCTACTTCTCTTTAAAAAAAAAAATCATGGGTAAATGCCAACATTGTTTACAAGAATTATAATTATAATTCGAGACTGCTTGGAAATAATTCATTCACTGCAGCTATTAAACAACAATACTTCAAGCTCTATTGGGATTTAAACTTATGGTTTTAAGAAAAGTAACGTAACCACTGTGGCTGCTTTCTCTGTGAAAGTCTGTTTTCCTTCTAAAATTATATTCATTCTCACACAACACTTTTTAGTGGCAGAAGTAACAACAAATTCAACTTATTATCAAGATGCATAGAATTTTTCTTATACTTGAAGCTTTGTTGGGTTTTGAACTCATGATCCTGTATTAGAATTATGGTCAATCATTAAATTATGGCAATAAAATTAAAATTGTTTTTCGGACCTGTCAGTTAAACTTGTCTCCTCATATCTATCGAACCGTATACAATCGGTGTTGGTGAATAATGCTTGGTCAGATAGCTTACCGTTTACTAGAGGAGCGCCACAGGGTTCCATTCTGGGACCGCTACTATTTTCACTCTATGTGAATGATCTGCCGAAACAACTCTCTAGCTGCAGTATACACTTATATGCAGATGATGTGCAGCTAACAATAAGTAGCTCTGTTCGGGATATTGACTCAAGCATATCCTCCTTAAACGATGATCTGAATAGAATTTACCTCTGGGCAAATGCAAATGGGCTCTACTTAAATCCATCTAAGTCGAAATGCATCGTTATATGTAAAAAAAGTTTGCAGCCTGTACTGTCACATGATATTGTATTGAACAATGAGAAAATTGTAATTGTTAAATCTCTATAGTATTTAATAATAAATTAACATGGACTGATCATGTGAATATGCTGGTAAGTCAATTGTTTATAAAGCTTCGAGCACTGTGGTCAACACAATATCTTACACCTTTAAGGATACGAATCTTGCTTGCTAAAATGTATCTTATACCCGCTTTAACCTATGGATGTGAATTGTTTGGATGTTGTGACTCTGTCAGTAAAAGATTTGATCATATATCATATGTCTCCAACAATATTCTTGGAATCCCTTTTTAGGGACTAATAACGGTTCGTACCCTTTTATTTTTACACAAAATAATTGTAACAAGAACGCCCAAATATTTGTTTGAAATTGTTTTTTTTTTTTGGCAAATTTTTTGATTAGTTTAATTTGTAATATCGTATCTTAAGAATACAATTATATATAATGCTGTACGTTTCTGTACTATAATTATAAGACACAAACTTGTTGTACAGGATGTGGTTATATTTAAATTAAACAAATAAATAAAATAAATAAATAAAAAAAATATCAGCAGATTGCCGCAATCACTGTTTGCCAAATAATAATGTAAAAGCTTGCTTTTCCTTATGAATTTATTAACACCACTCTTTTCAGTGGTAGAGTTAGCAAATAATTCTTTTTTTTAACCCAAGACACAATGCAAATATTTTAATTGATAAAATTAACTTTAACCTTTGATAGCCCAAAAACAAGTTTTAAACAATCTTCTTTGTGTGATTTAGTTTTTCGATATTTTAATAAACTGCAGTTAAAATGGGAAATGGTGTTTGGAAAAGATGTTAACGTAACGCTTTATGTATATATTGCAATATAAAAAAAGAAAAAAAAATAAATGTTTATACAAAAACAACAACGAAATATAATTCCATTTATATTTATATATATATATATATATATATTTTATGTATACATATATAAATGTGTGCATATATATATGACTATGGGTATGTATATAGCTCTAATATTGTAGTATATTTTTTATCCATACCCTTATAAATATATGCTGCCTACATGCAAACATACTGATCACACACATATAAGTACACATTCTGTATTTGTTGAAATTGGTTTGGTAAGGGTTGATATTTTCTTCTTCTTCTTCTTCTTCTTGTGTAATATTGTTCTGTAAATGTCGTTGTCGTTGTTCTTGTTGTTATTGTTTTATTTTTTCTTGTAGGTATTCAGGCCTCCCTTTCCTAGGCTTCAACAAAACAATTTTTAAGAGACACATTGCGTGTTCGGTATGAGTGGAAAGCTACTATATATAGTGCTGATTTACTCACACTTTAACACGCATATTAGAGCAGCCATTATTATTATTATGTGAAATAACAGCAAGGAAGTATTTTTTCCCTTTTTTTTCTATTTCCAGATTTTTTTGTTTGTTTGTTTGTTTATTTGTTTGTTTGACGAGGGGTGGTCGTCGGCAGGTCTTTCATTCTGTTAGAATAGTTTTTTTTCTTTATATTTTTCGGGGATATTTGTTTTTTATAAATTAAGTTATTTTATTTGTTATGCCAAGCCTAATACCTACACTACATTCAACTAACAATTCCAAAAAAAAAAACAAAAGCATGTCGGGGAAGTTAAATGCAGCCATAGAGAAATGCAATTGTTGTCGCCATTGTTGTTTATTTTTGCAATAAAAAACTAGAAAAAATTGTTTTTGAATAACAGTTAAATAAACAAAGTTGAAATGAAAAACAATAAAATATATTTTTCCAATTGGAGACACATTTTAAAATGTTGTTAGTCAGGCTTTAATCAGCAAATCGGTTTAGTTTTAAGCTTTTAACAAAGTATTGATTTTGTGCATTTGAATAGGGCATCCCTTCTAGTAGATGGGTAACCTAACGACAAGTCTTAATGCCATTTAAGAAAAAAATATTATTAGTTTTTATTAATACAAATGTTAACATATTTCTAACACTTGAATATTCAAAATATAATAACAATATTTATTTCTTTTTCGATTTTTTGCAGGTGAGTTTTAATGAAACTTTCTATTTGATGCAAGATTTTACTAAAGGTAATCAAAAAAAATATTTTTTAAGATTTATTAATAGTTATTTTTTACGTTAATTTGTGCTAGATTTCTTTAAATATAAATATTTAATGATATTATTACAAAATATTTATTATTTAAAAATTTAAATGTATTTCCGTGGGGAAAAGTATATCCATTTCACTACTGCTCGTATAGGTCATCAGCGGATTGAACCCAACATTTTGTACAGGAGACTCAAGAGCTTTATATCGCACGCCAAATTAACTAAATAGGAATTATAAGGAAGCAACATAGCAAAAACTAACAAACCTCAAGAAACTTTTATACTAAAATACAATAACCATTTGAAAACTATTTTTAACATAATTTAGAATATAATTTTTTATGTCTCATTTTTATAATTAAAAATATTATTACTCCACTCAATAAATGGAATGCTGCTGTAAATTCAATTAAATTCATAGTTTTGGAGTTATTGTGTTACTGCTTTTTCTAAGCGTGTGTCCTATCCATTTTCAGTTTCTTTTCTTGATTTTCACCGTTATGGATGCTTCACTTGTCATTTGCCACAGATTGATGCTGGATATTCTGTTTGCCCAGACTATCCTGCATATGAATCTGAGGCTTTTGTTTGCGAATACTAATCTTTGTGATTTGTTACTGGAGAATAACCAAGTCGCGCATCCGTAGAGCAAACCGGATTTTACACAGGCGTTCAATATTTTTAACTTTTTTTTCGTATGCAAGCAACTGTTCTTTTATATCGGCGCGCCATTTTGCAAAAAATGTTCGACCTTGTGTCAGAAAAATTGTTTTGGTGCTCACGGTCGAATGGTGCCGGGTAAACAATGGGGTATAGGCGTGTGAGAGACATTTAGGGCTATGCCACAGTGCTAATGCTTTGACATTTCCTAACGAACTTTAGAAGTGCTGCTCTATTAAGTAAGAGAATTTAGAAAAAATTGGACCTCTAAAAAAAATTAATTTCTAAAAATCAAAAATCATTAAAAAACATTTATTTTCTTTTACTAATAGCTAACAAATTACTCTATTATGAGAAGTTTGTTTCGTTTAAAAATCTTGTAGAGTAAAAAAGTTATAGCTGTTTCAAAATCAAAAATATACTAAGAAATTTTTACATTTTAACAAAATACTGAAAATGCTCATTTTGAATCGTCCTGTTCAGTGTGATACAGTTAAAAAATAAAGTTTTAATTTTTTGGCTTTCGAGGTACATGCTAGTATCTACTTTCGAATGAACTTTAAAATTTTACAATTGGGGACCATGAAAAAAAGGACGTTTGGCCGCCTTCTCGTAAAATGGTCCACTGTGCGGCAATAGTTGTGTAAATGCTGCTTACGCCATGTCGAGTTTATTAGTCACGTCTGCTGCTATTCCACCATCTGTAGTCATTATACTTCCCAGATAGCAGAAGTAAATTGGTTGTTGTTCTATGTTGATGTGTTATATGTTGGTGGTGTTAATCTTTGTGGCCTCGGTCTTCTTAACATATATCTGTAGTCCTGCGGTTGCAGTCTTACAAGTTGATCTGCCTAAGCTAACATGTCGCTGGCTTAATAAGATGGTAGCCAGACGTCGTCCGAGAGGCTTAAGTCTTCTAGTTGACGTATTAAGCTCCAAGTTATTGCTTTACTTTCTGCACAGATTTCTTCCATGATGACATGTAGCACAATGATGAATGTTGGTGTCTAAGGCTCACTAATTAATCCATTTTGTAGTATTGCCAAATCCGAATCTGCATACAGCTCTCCTATAAAACATTTATTATACAAAAACAAAATTTTTTAAGTGTATGAGTGTGGAGGTATTTCACTACTGCTCATAAAGCTCTTTAGTGAATTTTATCAAAAACTTTGCTTAGAAAAATTAAAAGTCGTTGCTTCTTCCAAAAATTTCACGTAACTTTCTCATCGTCACAGTAATCGATAATTGATTTTGATTAAATATTTTAAAGATTAAAACACATTGGTTTATCGAATATTTTTTCTATAATAAATTTGCAACTCGTCTACTTCACGACTGTCAAATATGAACTGTCACCGCTAATGTTTACCAAAATGGTGGCAAAACAAAGTAGTATACCTTTCCCGCGGTTACCCCATATTTCAAGCAAAATTAATTAATTAAGAAAATCATGACACAATATATTCGCAAAAATTCTATTAAGTTTTTGTGAAAAAGTCAAAACGAGGCATGTGTTAAGTGTCATGTAAATGGTGTGCCGGCTTTCAAGTAAATTTCTTGTTTTTATTGAAATAGTTTTTCCAAATTTAAATGCCTAGATGGTGTACAGCTTTTTAAACATTTTGAATTATGATTGTTTCTCAATATCTATTAAGTTGTAATAAAATTCTGCAATAAGTTTACAGAATTATTTATATTTAAGGCTGCGTTTTTGGATTACAATAAACTCATTTTTGAACTAAGAAATTTTTAGCTGATTGCAGATGATCCGAGTCGCATTTCTGATACGCTACAGAGAGATTGAAGACAGCTGTCTAAAATCTAAGTTAGTTTGCAATTTGCAATAAACTTTAATCTAAACTGTGTGTTATTGTTGAAGTTAAATATAGAAAATTTTTAGTAGCCGCTTGCAAGACAAAGTGGGCGATGTTATAATACTTTACCTTAAATTACCTGTTGTATAGCAACCTTATACTGACTAAATTTTCTAAATAACTTAAACACTAAATAAAAAACTGGGGCTATGTTACAGACAGAGTCTATACGAAGCGAATCGAATTGATTTCAGCATTTAAACACAAAATCTGAGATGTGCTTAACGAAGTAGAGCCGCCATTTTGCCAAAATTTAATTAAAAGCTTTGTTTTGTAAGAATTGACGTCTGTCAGTGTGAGGTGGTCGTAGTGGTCACTTGCCAGATATAATTTTTCATTCATAAATGCCGAACTCTGCTCTTCGTAATACAATAAAAATTTGAATCATCTTAATTAAAATTTTTTATTTTATTTTGTTTCAGAAAATAAACTTTTTGTTAAAACACCCTTTATATTTAATTTTAAAAAAATTGTTTGCTTCTTTTTCAATAATTTTTTGATATTTAATGCAATTGTTTCATTAATTAACAATTTAATAAAATTTCAGTTTAGCAAATAAACAAAAATTTTAATACTTTAAAAGCTTTAGAAAAATCTTATGGTTGGAATATTTGAAGTTGTAATTGAAAACATCTAATAAAACTTTCTGTTTACCATATGAGAATTATGTAACTAAAGCAAAATAGCACCTCGTAGAAATATTATTTACAATCAATCCAAGTGTGATTAGTAAATTTTATAAAATAAGAAACAAGAAAATAACATTCCTTGTTGAACTTCCATAAGAACAACAATAAACAAAAATTATTAAAGTTATTTCAAAACTTTATATACAAAAATCTTAAAGTTTTATCTATATTAATATTTACATATATGTACATAGAATTTTATTTCTATACAATTGATTTGGTTCGAAATGGCAAGTCTAATATGTGGTTCCTTGTCAGTCTTCTTACTTTGTTTGTGTCATCTAGTAGCATTATTGCCAATGGGTTACAATGGTTACTCAGCCTTTCCAAGTAATTTTCGCAATTTTTTCTAACTTCTTATTTAACCATCGGAATTGATAAGTCATCATGAATTGTTGTGTTTGATACGAACCATGGAGCGTTAACTTCGACTAAAACCTCTGTAGAATTTCAATGTTAGATTTGCTGGCCGTTCCCCGCAACTGTATACCATATGTCCACTTTGGATTTAACATTACTTTGTATAAAATTACCTTACCAGATGCGAGACTTAGTTTGGATTTGGGACCTAGTAACCAAAATAGGCGCCTTAATTTCAAGTTAAGATGTTGTTTCTTAGCTTCAATGTGGTTTTTGCATGTAAGCCTGCGATCAATGTGCAGACCTAAATATGTGACTGTGTCAGATTGCGGAATATCACTATTGTTAATTGATACACGTGAGCAGTTTCCACGACGCAAAGTAAAGGTTACGTGTAAAGATTTTTCAGTGTTGACTTTTATCTTCCATTTATTTAACGAACTTCCTATTTCATCAAGCTCTCTTTGAAGATATAGTGATGAAACTTCCAAGTCTGTATCAGCAGCTAATACCGCTGTATCATCAGTATTGGTTGCATCTAGTACATAATTCATTAAGGGCACATCCGATGTAAAAATTTATAAAGTTGGGCCTAACACTCTACCCTGAGGGACTTCAGCCTTAACACTATAAATTCCAGAAAAATCTCTGTTTTCTTTAACATGGTACAACCTTTCGCTGATATAAGATTTTAGTACTAGTTAAAAATGCGTTGGAAGTAGTTTTTTAAATTTATATAGTAGGCCTCCATGCCAGACCCTATCAAATGCTTGTTGTACATCCAAAAATATACCTGAGCAATATCTTTTGTTTTGCAAGGATTCCCGTATCAAATTTACTATACGAGGGCTGCTATTTATATTTCTGGCCTGGTAACACTGACTGTTGCTAGGCATCAGCTGATGTTTGCAGTGCAACCTTCACATTGTTAAACACAACCTCAACCAAAACATTTTGTCATTTTATTGTTGTTAGTGTTAGTGATAGCAGGTTGAAAAAGTGAGCTTAGGAGAAAATGGAATTAACTCGTGAACATTTTAGTGCAATAATTTTTCATAACTTTTGACGTGACCTGACACGACAACAGGTCACAGATGAACTTATTTGGTAATGAAGCACCATTAAAAACTGTTGTAACGAAGTCAATTGTGGCCGCCAATCACTCCAGGACAAATCCCATGAAGGTCGTCCAACAACGGTTGTTGTGCTAGAAAACATCGCAGCTGTGCATGAGCTGATAAAACATGATCGTCATGTAACATATCGCGAGATTGAGGCATCTGTAGGGATCAGTATGATAAGCATCAATAAGAACTTGCATGAACATTTGTATGTGAAAAAGGTTTGTTCACGTTGGATACCGCATAACCTGACAAGCGCACAAAAGGATGCTCGTGTTGATTGGTGCAAGAGAATGTTGCAGAAATTCGCTCAAGGTGCATCAAAACCAGTTTATAATATCTGCAAAGGTGACGAATCATGGATATACTCATATGATCCTGAAACAAAACAGCAATCCACCGCATAGGTGTTTCAAGACGAGCGAAATCCCATCAAAGTTATTCGTGGATGAAGCACATCAAAGCAAATGGTTGCCTGTTTCTTCGTCGTTACCGGTCATGTGTCGACTGTACCATTAGAGCAACGTAAGACGGTAAATTCGTCATGATACACCACTATTTGTTTGCCAGAAGTCTTTGATAAACTTCGGGAAAAGGCAAAGAAAAGACGCATCATTCTGCATCATGACAATGCGAGCTGTCACCGATCGGTTGAAACAATGGAGTTTTTGACAGGACAAAACATTGAATTGATGGGTCATCCGCCGTACAGCCCTGACTTGGCACCTAATGACTTCTTTTTGTTTTCGAACGTCAAGAAAAAACTACGTGGACAACGGTTTCCTACACCTGAAGAAGCAGTTTCTGTATTCAAGACCCATGTTTTAAAAGTTTTTAAATCGGAGCGGAAAAAGTGCTTTGAAAATTGGTTCCAACGCATGCAAAAGTGTATAAATCTTCATGGAGAATATTTTGAAAAACAATAAAATAGATGTTGTCTTTGGACTAAGGTTGAACCTTAGTCCACAAATATAAATAGCAGCCCTCGTACGATGGCATTGTTCATGTATGCCATGCCTATGTCCAAACGCGAATTGGTACTCTGGTACTATATTTTCTTTTCTTAGTAAAAGGTAACATTCTTCTCAGAAATATCCTTTCAAATATTTTGAAGTATGTGATAAGCAAACTTATCGGGCGATATGATGTTACAACATTTGCTGGCTTTCCAGGTTTAGAGATCATTACCACTTCTGCACATTTCCATTGCGAAGGAAAATGATTTAGCCTCAAAATTGTATTAAATAGAAGCGTAAGAAAAAAAAACAGCTTTCTTAGGCAAGGCTTGGATCACTTGCCCATCAACACAGTCATATCCTGGTGATTTTTTATAATCAATCTTAGCAATCTCCCCCCGTATTTCATTTGGCCAATCTACGGGACAAAGAATTCGTAGATTTTTTTTTGTAGAAGTACAATCATTTATTTCATGTGGCTGAAATGTTGTTGATAAATGTAATGCATATGCTTCAGCTTTGCTTCGATCTGTTCTGCACCATACACCATTTTCGTCTCTAATGGGTGTATTTTTTTTTCATAGATTAATATTCTTATTTTAATTGTTTTAAAAACGACAGTTTTTATTATTATTTATTATTTCATATTTTAAAATTTCTCTTTTATAACAATAAAAATTATTAAAAATTGGAAAAAAAAATTTTCTCTTTTATTAAATTTTTTTCTAAATTATGGTTTTACAACAATAACACACTGGTAAAAATTTAAAAAACAGCTTGTTTATTTCGTCTTTTTTTGTTAACTTTAACTATTTACTACGAGATGCTATTTTGCCTGCTCACGTTTTTGGGGCAATTGCCTGGTTTTAATGATAAAAAAATGCTTAAAAAAAAGAAAATTTAAAGAAAAGAACTTTTAAAATCAAATTACAACTAACAAGCAACAACAATAATAGCAGGAGTAGCAGCAGCAGCCACAACTCTAGTCAGTACAAGCAGCACCTACACTTAATAAATGCTTTGTACCACCAAAGTTCAACAAAGCTTAGCGCGCCAGTGTATGCGCAACCCCTTTTGTCGTTTTCCTTTTTTGTTTTCTTTTTGTTTGTTATGGGCACGCAAAGCACGCATTTTCAGCGTGAAATGCAATTTTACCTCAAGAAAAAGGTATGCAGTAAATACTTTTATCCTCGCCCTCTTGCATTTCCTAAAAGATAAGAAACAATGAATTTTCTTTGGAAACAAATCAATGTAAAGGTTGATTAGATTTAGTTTTTGTGTGGCTAAATTTCTTTGCTTTGGCTACGTTTATCTAGAGTTATAATGAGACAGTAATATTTAAGTTTTCTTATGCTTAATTTCAAAAGAAAAGCAAATTGTAACGCACGCTCACGCAATTCATGGTTCATGCAAGGCAACCAAAAATCATTTCGAAGAAATGCAACATTTAACTTTGGCTGTGAGTTTTCTGTTGGGTTTTTATATATTTTGAGAAGACATTTTATTGTCATAATAAAAGGAGATTTGAAAATTAGTTTTTCCGTAAGTTAACCTTAGAGCGACATATAAATTTAGTGCAGAGTAATCAAGGTGACGGCGTTTCATTGCTCAATTTTCAAAAACATACACGCCAATGATGCCGCCTGACCACAAAACGTAATGTAATGGTTTTTCGTTTTAGATTTTAGAAAACCCACATACGACAATTTTGTTGGTTTTTATAACCGCCTAATTGGAAATGAGACTCATCACTTAAGATGATTTTGTTGTAAAATGCGTTGTTTTTCAAACAGCCAATTCTTAAGCGTTCGACGAAGACAATGGTCGGTTCGCTTTAATTTTTTAATGAGTTCAATTTTTCAAGCGTTAAGATGAAGACCTTAATGCAAAATGTTGCTTAAAGTGCCTGCAGTGGTGCCAATGCCATGCCAGTTTATGTACTAGGCTCAATCTCAACAGCGGCTGTAATTGCATCTGTTGGTTTGATCTACTGTAATCGCGGTATGAATTTACCGATTAAGTTACGCACGGCAGTCTCAAAAGAATCGAGCGAAAAAGCTTCACGAAGTGATATAGTGAAATTTTCACAATTAAATTTCTTTTCTTACGAGTGTAACGTTCAATGCTTAAAATTTCACAACTTTTTACTAACTGATTGTCAAAGGACGACAACTCTATTCTTGGCCATTAAACGGCAGGTAATTTTCTTCGTAATAGCCCACCCATTCTATAAGATTGTTTAAATTAATGCCTTTAGATACAGGAACGATATTAGTAATGTTATTTAAAGCTATTCTGGCATCAAAGTTCACATAGCGTTCCATTAAATCCTGCACAGCCAGCATTTACTTAGGGGAAACTTCAAAACGAAACTGTATTAAAAACGAAGTGCAGATATCAAAATTGTGATCAAAATTTGAAAAATTATCTTAAAAAGTTGCAATTTTCTTCTTTGTTTAGTTACTATCTCTATCCAGGGCACTTCGCTATCCTAATTGCATAGATTCTATACAATAGTATTGAATATTCTTATAATAATATTAATTTTAAATAATCCATTGCGAAAACTTTAGGAAGTTTAATTCACTGGTAAATTTTGCTTGCTTTAACGGTGCCTTAACAAAAGGTCACAAAATCTGAATTTTAAGGAGGCTAATCCAGAGTTTAAGAAACCAGTTTCTGTTAGAAATTTTGTAATAATCCTGCTTCTATGACAGGGTGCGTTGAAAAATGAATGCCTTTCCGATTAATTTATTGCGAGAGGGTATGTTAGTCCAACTTTTCATCAACAGAAACCGAATCATCTACTCCATTAAATGAAATATATAGCTTCCATCACAATGACTTTATTTTTGGTATAAAAATGCCACCGTTTTAATGCATTGCTCCATATAATGTGACAAAGATTTTTTGGGTAATGAGATATAGTCGCAAGAACTCTCGCTACTCTAAAGTATATTATGCCAGAAGGAAAGCGGCTAGTTGATATAGCTTTTGGGGCATTCTAAGTGTTTCATTTTATATTTTGGTGTAGTCAAAGCAAGCGCTCTTGCAATGTATGTCTTCATATTGTCTACAAATTACCATGAGCGAATAGTTCCTTCACTTGTATTATTAATTGGGCTCTTATTCCACTGCAAATTGGGGTTTTGTATGTTTTCGATTTGACGCTCTTGAATTTTCGAACGATCGTAATCTTACATTTTCTACCTGTTCGGTGACGTGATAAGATTTTCATCTGCACCTGGCCGTGGGCCTTAATCAGATGGTGGATCATTAGCACTGTGAATGAAAAGCAACGTCATTCACGCCCTAGAAGGCCTTCGAATACGTATATCCTCCGGTCACTCCTAGTTGCAACTTTAAAAGCCCGGAGTAGGCCGCAGCCTTTACTCCTTGCTGAAGAGTCGGAGACTATCCAACCCCTTGCTCCAGAACGCATGAAACTTAATATTATTAAGAACACAACGGCATTCATACTCACTGTACCTGGACCAATCATTGTGAATGATCCGACCCACAAACTCAAACGAGGGCCTCGAAACACACAGCCACCACGATACACCCGAAGGGCCAACCTTAATAATCAATCAGAGAATGGCTAATTGCCTAAAGAGACAAATAGCGGAACTCTACGGGCCACTGATTCCCGTGGAAATATAGTGGATTGTCCAGTTGACTCCTACTAGCCTTGAAGGGAACTGGGCTCCCTTTTTACCCGCAAGACACCAGTCTAGATGGTTGTTATAGGATCCATAAAGACTCTCATGTGCCCCCGGGGGGAACCTGTTCGGTGACAATTGCGTGATTTGGTTTACATCTGTCTGTAAGGGCAGTTAGCCCTTACCAGATGGTGGTCAAACCACTGTGAATGGTATGTAGCGCCATTCTCGCCCTAGAAGGCCTTCGAATCCGTGCATTCTCTGGTTACTCCTACTTGCAATTTCAAAATCTCGAAGTAGGTCGCAGCCTTCACTCCTACCTGTTCGGTGACAGAGTGTGATTCGTTTTACATCCGAACCTGGCTGTATAGCCTTAATCAGATGGTGGACAAACCACAATTTTATAATTTGGAACGTCATACATGCGTCCTAGATAGCCGAAGGCATAATTCTAAGCAACAAAACCACCTAGTTGCAACTTTAATGATTCCAGGACAGGACTGTAGACCATCACACCTTGTTAAAGAGGTGGAGACTTTCTAACTCCTGTCCAGAACACATGTCAAGCATGCTCGCTGGACTGGCTCATTCACTTTGCGTGTCATTATCAGTGAAATGATCCTGGTCACCATATTTAACAAACCTGTTATGGGGCCTCGAAACTAGAACCACCAAGATACTCCCATATAGGGGCCATCCTCAATGATCAGTCAGAGAACTATTATAAGTCTAAAGAGACAAATAATGAACTCTGCGGGTTCACTGATCCTCGTGGAAATAAAGTGGAGCTTCCAATTGTCTCCCTGTCTGTGTCTAGATAGTGGAATATTCTATAAAGACCATATTTATATGCCCCTGGAGGGACCTGTTCGGTGACATTATAAATGTCATACAGTACTACATTCTAGCAAAAAAAGAACGAAGACTAGACATTCTTCAAAACATGAAAATCAATAGGGTCCGCCAAATAACTTTTTTTTTAAATGCCATAAACAAAACTACACAGCTACGGCTATGTGGCACGTAGCGCCGTCCTGTTGAAACCAAATGTTGCCAATATCCTCCTCTTTAAGTTTTGTGAACAAAAATTCGTTCAATATTACCCGATAGCGATCGCCATTGATTGCAACGGTTACTCCCGAAAAATGGCCCACACCAAACAGTAACTCGTTTTGGGTGCGTCGGCTTTTCAATGTGTGCGTGCGGGTTTTCTGTGCCCCATATGCGACAATTTTGCTTGTTTATGAGCTTCATCTGAAGAGTTTTTTTTTGCGAAATCGGCATCTTCTGTAAGTCGACCGCAGGCCCACTTAGCCAAGCATTGTTCAAGCGTATACACAACCATATTCGTTCAGCGAAAGGATAAATTTAATTAACTGTCAAATCAAACGTGAGCTAAGTGTTATCATTCACGAAATAAGCACTATTTGAAAAAAAAACGTTATATGGCGGACCCTATATAAAAAAAAACTTTTAACAACCAGTTAAACACATCAGGCACAATTAAGAGATTTGTTAATGTTGCGGATACAAGTGACATCAAGTCGACTAAGTTAAAACAAAATAATTTTTTCAAAAATTTTAGACAGAATACTAAGCTTAGCAATGGCTTTATAATTTGCGATATTACATTTATGGCCAGCTTTGAAGAATGGAATTTTAAAAGAATTTTCCCAGATTGTGGGAAAATAACCACATTTAAGTGATATATTAAAAATAAATGTTATAGGAGAAGTTAAAGCAGCAACACATTTGATGAGTAGAGAACTCGGGATACCATCTGGATTAGATTTATATGAGAATTTTAGTTTAGTTAAATAATTAAATACACATAATACATCCACAGGTGCAATAGAGATATCCAAAATTGATGAATTAAGAAAAGAATATAAAAAAGTTTCAGCATACGGTTCATCAGAAGATGTTGTTTGAAACACTATCAGTTAAAAGATTATTTGTTATTAAATTCTCATCAGATTCAAAAGAATCAATTTTCATTATTAAAAGGATGAAATGATACTGAGCGACGCTTAATGTTAACAAAGTATAAAATCATTAGGGGTCTTATTGAAGATTATTATAAATTATTATAGATAAGATAATTATAAATAAATTTGATTTAAGTACAGGTTTGTAGCAGAATTGATTTAATAAATTATATTCTGCTCATACAGAAGAGTGTATAGCAAAGTCAACAAAGAATGCAGATTTTTTTTTTATTTTAGTATTGATAAATTTTCATTTATTTTGTTTATTTAGTTCTTTTTATGGTTGTCAACAGCATAGTATAATTAGTAATTAATAAATTAAAATTGTTAGTGAATTTTTAAATACTTTTATTTGGGTACGGTTTTCCGTCGACCCTCGTCAAATTTGGTTTGTGAACAAACCGGTTTCGGCTGTTTGCGATCTTCAGTGTTCTTTTCGTACTAGTTGCGTTCGATTGTCAGTTGTGTTTATATAGTTCGTGTCTCCCTTCGTGTTATTGCGTTCGTCACTTTCTGTCTTTTTTGCCTGCATCTCTCTCTCTCTCTCTCCTTTTTCGTTTGTCCCTTTTCCTACCTAATTTGTCGCTCCCTTTTTCATTCGTCTTTTTTCCTAACTATATCCTTTTACGATCATCCTTGTTGTCCGTTTTTGTTTATGTGTGAACCTATAGGGTTTTTCTCTTTTTCTTCTCCACCTCCCTCTTATGTGACATAATAATCTGTAATTGTACGTTTATGATGTTCCTTATCGCCTTGGTCCTGTGCACCTGCGTAACATTTTTGTACTGGTGTAGTGTTTGTTTACCTGTAAAAATGTTTCAACGGTTCAAATATTGTGTCCGAAGCAGTGTTTATTCGCCCATTCATTATTCGTCCGTCAAATGTCCCTTGTTCGTATATTTCCATGTTTTCTAATACATTTAGTCCCCTTCCCTTGTGCTGCGTATCAAGCAGTTTAACCGTTGTCCTTATATGTCCTGGTGTACATTTGTTGTTAAATATATGGTTCGCAAAGTTTGATCCTGGAGTTGATTCTGGTCCTCGCAGTTTTTTGTTATAGTCTCTAATGTGTTCCCCAAATCTGATCTTAATTCTTCGTCCTGTTTGCCCGATGTAGCTATAATGGCATGTACAAGTTAATTTGTACACTCCTCGTTCGTCCAGTATATTTGCCCCGGTTGTTTTATTCCGTAGTATTCTGCCTAGGTTGTTCCCTGTCCTGAATGCTGTACTGATGTTGTGTTCTCCAAAGAATTTCGCCAGTCTGTACGTTGATTTCCCCATATATGTTAATGTAGCCATTTTTCCCTGTCCGTCCTAATCTGTTCCCCGATGTTATCTACGAGGCGCTTCTCATATCCGCTGTTTTCCGCTATGGTGTATATTGTTCCCACTTCCCACTTCTAACACTGCCGTGTTAGAGGTGTTCCCTCGAGTCTTGTTATCAACTGCCCGATTGTCACGTTTTTGTGTTGCTGGGGATGATTTGATGAGTTGTGTATTATTATGTCCGTTGCCTAGTATAGTATAATTATTAATTAATAAATTAAAATTGTTAGTGAATTTTAAAATACCCTTTATTTTACAAAGTTTTATAAATCTTTATACTTTTGCTATTATTCATATTATTTTCCGTTTATTTCGTAAACTGGTGCTGTAGTATTTTTGTAAAAAACAAAAAAAGACAGATAGATGTAAAGACCCCATACTTAAAGGTCAATCTTTGAAAAATATTCAAGTCTATTTGAGTCTATATATGAAAAATAGTATTTAATGAATTTTACATTTAGTTAGTTTCGTTTAGATGGTTATAATCATAAACCATACGTTAACATAAACGTGATCTTATTTATACACTATCAAAACATACAGTTCATGCACGTAGTCCATCGTGCCGCCACCGCCACTGCCATCATCCAACTCACCAACCAATAGCTGTGGAACAGTATTTATGAACTTTATATTTTAGATGTTTTTTTTTATTGTTTTTTAATTTTTTATTTTTTTTTTGTTTTTGTATAGCAACTGATAATACAAACTTGACTTTGCCGTTTCGAAAAACCACAAACTGCAAAAAATGTAGCAAAAAGTTTAGCTTGGAAAAAAATGTATGAACCCAATCATCATCATTTTTGAGCTTATTAACCCAGAAGGTAGAGTAAAAAAAAAAATTAAGGAACTAAAACTTTTTTGTGTTTGTATTGGTGTTATTGCTGCTGCTATGAAAAAGTAAAAAACGAAAATGAGCTGGAAAAAAATTACGAAAAAAAGAAGAAAATGTTAAACGTTGTCGTGATTTTCCTGAATTAGAACAAAATTTATTCGCAACTCTAATCAAATGTGAATTATTTATAATGCTATCAAACGAAAAAAAAGGAAATATATGAAACTATCAAAAGCTGCAATCTCCTATGTACGAGGTGTGCTTAAAAATTTACGGAAGTTATATATATATATTTTGTTTTCTTTTATTATTTTTTTGTGTTATATAAAAAGGCCTTTGTGCGTTGGATTAAATTGAAAAAATCGCTGAAAATCTCTCGTTTTGTTAACAGCTTCCATTTATAACATTGAATCCTTTGAATAAAAAAATAAAGAAACTAAAAATTGCGCCAGTAAATGAAATAATGTTGCCATTTCTTTCCGTCTTTGCCGACTATTTGTTCGGTATGAACGGTGAGCGCTTTCAATGTGAAGACATCATATGCAAGCTGTGTTCTAAACTCTACTAGTCAGTCAGTGTTGGGCTTTAGGAAGTCCTTTTATTAATGTAGCATCTACTCATGTATGTCCGCCACCTGGAATTGTATGCCGGGCCAATTTTCAATATTTTCGTCTTTTATTATTTTCTAGGTCCGTGTGTTCGTCTGAGGGTATTTTTCTTTTATTCATTTTATTAGTAGTTTTAATGTTGTGAAAATTATATCTGAGGTCGTGTTACCTGTTCGTTTATAATGTCACTGTTAAAAGTTTTTGTTTTGTATATTTCCATGTTTTAAATAATGTCCAGTTTTTATCCTTTTTGTTAGGATGTAATAATCTCATACATTCGTCTATTTTCCTTGGTGTGTGTCCGTTAAGCTGAAAGTCCATACCACGCGTTCTACACGTACACGCTTTGTATGCGTTTCGTACTTTTTACGCGTTCTATACTTTTCAAACTTCAAGTTACATGCAAAACATTTTATGCGCCAAGTTTGTGTTTGGATCACCTGTAGAGTAAATATTTTTATCTAATGAAAATCATTTTTGCAATAATGAAAAGTGAAATTGAAATTTTTAAAGAATTTATGGAATTCGTTGAGTTTATGCACAAGCGTGATTTGATTTACATCTGCACCGACTATATAGTCATAATCAGATGGTGGTCAAACCACTTGGTTGATTGGACACCAACCACGCCCTAGAAGGCCTTCGGATACGTATATCCTCCAGTCACTCCTAGTAGCAATTTAGAAAGTCCGGAGTAGGCCGTGCCCTCACTCCTTGCTGAGGAGTTGGAGACTTGCCAACTCCTGGTCCAGAACGAATGAAGCTCTTATTTATCAAGAACACGCCAGCATTCATACTCACTGGACCTGAACCATTCATTGTGTTAATTTGAATGATTCGACCCACAAACTCTCACGAGGGTCCGAAACCACAACCAGCACGATACTCCCATATAGGGGCCAACCTCAATAACCAGTCAGAGCACATTATTGTCTAAAGAGAACAAATAGTGTACTCTGGGGCAACTGATTTACCGTGGAAATATGTGGATTGTCCAGGTGACTCCTACTAGCCTTTGAGGGGCCTGGGCTCCCTTTTACCCCGCAAGACACCAGTCTAAATGGAATAGTAGGTTCCAAAAAGACTATAATGTGGCCCCGGGGGGAAGTTTATGCACATAATATTTTGTGCAATAAAGATGAACGAAAAGGAAACGATTTTGGAGCGGGAAGTAAGTGTTTTTTTGCCGCCACTTTTGAAAAATTAAAAAATTGTGACCATGAGCAGTTTCGTATAGGAACGAAAATGTCTCCAGAAGTCTTCGATTGCTTATGCAGCACTCTAAAGGACAACCTTAAGAAGAACTCAGCGAGAGCTATTCCAGCAGGTTGCCGGCTCTTCTTAACATTAATGTAGGTTTGAAATTGCTAATGTAGAATGTTGAACCAAGCAAACGTTTTTTTGTCCAAACAGCTACTTAGCGCAAGGTACTAGCAGGCAGTACCTATCGCTAACATTTAAAACGTCGGTGACCGTGATAAGGAGGATCGGTTTGGAGACATGCGAGGTTATATGGAACCAATTAAGTGGTATTTACTTATCGTTGCCAAACACGTATGAATGGGAGCGAATAGCGGAAGATTTTAAAAATATGTGGGATTTCCCGAATTTTGTTGATGAAAGGTTGTTGTAAAATATTAATTTTAATGTATTTTATTCCTGAAAATATTTTTGAACTGTATTGCAAAAATACAAAAAAGACAGAAAAAAGTAATCTACGACACAAACACATTTATCAATAGCATTAAAAATAGAATATAATTTGTCATACGTGGGTGGCTACCAAAAACAGCTGACATTTATTCATGGCGCTGGCGACTACTTCTCGCGTTGTACGCGTCTTACGCATTCTACACTTTGTGCTGTGTAACTTGTCACATACAACTACACTGATTCTACTTTTTTGACAGACGCATATAAAGCGTGTACGTGTAAAACGCGTGGTATGGACTTTCAGCTTGAGTGTCAAGGTGCAATGCGAAGTTGGATGATTATTCTGCGAGCGCAGGAAAAATATAAGAAAATATTCTTAGATCGTTAAACAAACTATTTCATTAATGGGGAACTATAATTAGAAACGATTTCTGAAAGAACAAACTATTAATTAAGATGACAAATATTTAAACATTACTAATAGAGTAAAAGAAGTTGAACATCTGTGTTAGAAACTGTGGTACATCTATCCTTCTTGATATTATTAGAGAAATTCAAAAGACATCTTATGGTTTAAAAGTGAGTCAAAGGACATTTCATAATTTTTCTAACATCTCATAATGGCCATTTTTATATTGGCCACGAATAGAATTTCGATGTTTTATATCAAACCTTACACAAACTTTATTAACCAGAAGTTTTATTCTACTAACATTTGCAGCCGTAGAATAAAGATATACATCTATACAGTAGGATATCCAAGACATCATCAATGTGTGGGCTACTTTATATCGTATATGCAAAGAAAAGGAACATATTAAGGCCTTGTAAGCTTCGAAGAGTAAAACAGAGCCTCTAATATACATTTTCGATATGATATGAATAATCGAGTCTCCGATGTATCCTCAAATTTTCAAATCTGTAGAATTTCTAAAACTAAAGCTAAAGAATTTGACTTCAACCAGGATTCAGCTCACCGTAAGGTATCATTAGTTATTGTTTGAAATAAGTCCGTTGAGACAGTGCCATGAAACAATAATTTAATGTCGTCTGTCTCTCGATAGTAAATTACTTAGAAAAAAAAAATAATGGACCAAGAATAGATCCTTGAGCTACCCCAGCTTTCACCTGCCTTTCATACCCTTGTAGGCTAGTAGGTAGTGTACTAGTTTGTCAGTATGGGGGTTATGGGTTCGATTCCCAACGAAGACATTGGTTTTTTTTCACTACAAAAATAAAAATTGACTATCGGTGAGGCTGCTCAGCGATGACGGCATAGTCACTGGTCGCTGTGCTGTCTTTATACGGCAGTTAATTTCCGACTATCCTTCTACTTTCACCACCTGTTTCATCTCTTCTCTATCCCTTTCCTAAAGAATATAGCACGGTACTTGACAACATAGGCATTGTTGCCTGAAGTGTTACTTCTCTTTATAAAAAAAAAAAAAAAAATGTGGATCTCTACCATTGCAGTATACCTTGTCTTCGTTCTGACAGGTAGGAATTAATAAGGAAGGACGATGTGTTTGAAAATCTAAATTAATTATTAAATTTCTTAAGCATTTTTAGTGGTTAACTCAGTCAAAGGCTGCATACATTTAATGATACTAGAAAACCTTTTCCGCATCTATTTAAGATCTCTGTTATAGATTCAGTAATTCCAAGCAAGATGAACTAAGATGAATTACAGCCACTGTGAAATCCTGTTTATCGATTATTTAATAAATTAAAGTGCTTAATCTGCTGAACTATTTGCTTTCCTTAAGACATTTTCAAATAACTTTGGCAATAAAATAATAGGTCTTAAGCTTTCTCATAGTTAAACTTCCAGTCTTAAGTATTTTGTAGCAAAGGTTTTAATTAACTCATCGCTAATAATTTTATACTTTTCTCTCTTAGACCAAACAGTCATAACTCTACTGAGCCACTGCTTTTTTCATTCTTGTCAGCATTTAAGGAATAAAGTTTCAAAACATATTTTAAAGTCCTGCTATTAAGAGTATTCGGCGGTTTTGTTCCTCTACAGCGTTGCAATAATTTGTGCTTCTCAGCTTTTAAATACAATAGGGTGATAGGTTGAATGCCTCGGTTTCGGGAATTTATTTTCAGCGGAACAACAACAAAAAATTCCTGAATGCAGCATTTAATTTTGAACACCTTCGAAGATGGAAACTTAGCCAAAAATAAAAAAAAAAAATACTGCGACAAATATGTTTCCTTTTTAGTGCGAATTGTTTTCAATTTGTGTTAAAGTTCTAACACACCTCCTACCTGCCCATATGGTCAAATTAAATATGGTAGTTGTTGCTATTTTGTATGACGTAGCTTATGAGTTTGTGTGTATGTGTGCAAAATGCGTGCACTGGAGTATTTGGGAAATTGTATATTCCAGTAAAAACGACTTTAAATTAAGATAATCTACTGTTTGGGGAATTTAAACAACCACTTTTGCTATCCCCTACCGCCTAGCTACTCCACACTCAGTACCACTACTTTAGCTTAAACTTTTTATTTTATTTTAGCTTTAAGCCTGGCTTGTAATTCTTCTTTTTATTCTTCTCATTTTCATTACTTGCATATGTGGGTAATAGTTTTGTTGTTTTGTTTTTAGAGAATTGTCTTCTTCCTTATTGGCTTGAGCAGTATGCTTTGTTTTTATTTTATTTTCTTCTTCTAAAATGGTTAAATGAAATTGTTAACTAAAATTTATTGGCAATTGAAATGCTAACAATCCACAACATATGAGAGGTAAAGAAAATAAAAACCAACTAAAAATGATACCATAAAACTTCAGTAAACAGTTGTGTCTTTTTTTTTTTAAACTTTTATGCTAAAAAAAGCAACTTCAATCCCTAGAGAGCAATACACTTTGTATCTAATTGACCGAAAAAATAAATTCAAATGATTTATCTCTTTGAGGTTATAAATGAAATGACAAAATTAAATAAAATTTTATATAAAGACTCTTTTTGAAAATATTTCAATTACATCTGATTATGAATACATTACAGGAAGTATATAATAAAATAACAATAACTGAAGAAATGGTAATATAAAGTTTATACCTTATAGCGGTCTCTATAAAGAAGAATTCAGTAAAATAGGCTGTAAATATAGCGTCACAAAAATTGTGCATGCATTAATTGAAAACCCTAATTGGTGGATTTTTAATGAGTGTTCCTTTAAACCCTTTTTAAAACATAAAAACAAATTAAATTTAAATAATGAAATTTAAAAATAAATCCGGTAATATTAGTACCGGTGCAGTGTTTGATGAAGCGCATTCTGGAAGTTGCATGTAAGGCCACTTCTTCGAACATTGCTGGCCGTATAGTAATAATATTGCCAACAATATGAGACTTTATGTCGCTCTACACAATGTAGATGAAAGATGTCCAATCGCAGACACTATAAGACCAATTCCCGAAACGAATTTGTCACTAAAATTTAAATTCAATTAGTCGATACTTTCGAACGTCGTATGAAGTGTAGAGCCATCACAAGATTATTGCTAGCCGGCCCACATCTCGCCCGAACTAATATTATCTGTATTGTAAAACATAAAATCAGTAATCATGGTGGGGTAAAGTTCTTCATTGACCGTAATATAAGCACCAGCTTAAGTTAAAAAAAAAAATAAACTCAATTAATACCACCAGCGTATAATCGCTTTTTCTAATGAAATAAAATTCATAGGGTCTGATTTGTCTTCATTTCATTAGTTAATAATGAAAACTAAACAACTAAAATATGCTACAGCATAATTCCATGAACTAAGATTAATAGTTATTAAATTAAAAACATAGAAACACAGAACAAGAAAACACAATGGCACGTACTTCTGAACCAGTTGCCGAAATGAACTTGTCACTAAAATTTAAATTCAATTAGTCGATACTTTCGAACGTCGTATGAAATATAGAGCCATCATAAGATTAATGCTAGCCGGCCCCCATCTCGCCCAAACTAATGTTATCTGTATTGTAAAACATAAAATCAGTAATCATGGTGGGGTAAAGTTCTTCATTGACCGTAATATAAGCACCAGCTTAAATTAAAATAAAAAAAAATTAACTCAATTAATACCACCAGCGTATAATCGCTTTAAAACCTGCATTTTTTCCTATGAAATAAAATTCATAGGGTCTGATTTCTCTTTATTTCATTAAGGTAACAATGAGTCACACACAATAGCAAAAATTTGTTACAGTAAAATTCCATGAACTAAGATTAATAGTTAGAAATTAAAAACAAAGAAACACAGAACAAGAAAACACACAACTAAACAAACAGCTACACTGAATAATAATAACAACGTGATCTATATTTGATGCGATGAATTGAAGTTTTCGTGAAAAATCAGAACTGTTAAAAAAATAATATAATAATTACCTTGGTTGTCAAGTGAAGACATAATAGTTGATATAGCAACTTTTGTGCGTTAAAGTGGAAACATTGCCAGACATCCTGTATTTTTATGTGTATAAAAGTATTTAGTGATAAGCTTTTCTAAATCTTTTAATTGAAATTTAATTTAAAACTCTAAAAATTTGCGTGTAATTATTTTGCAATAAAAGAACTTAATTAACTAAATGTTTATTAAAGGAATAAAGGCAACAATATCATGTTCATAAGTACTATATTATTTAGGGATATAAAAAAAATTTTTGTTGTGGTTTACCGATAATTTTGTCATGATATACAACTAAAAATTTTTGAATGTGACATAAAATATGTTTGCAAAAATTACAATTAGATCATTGCAACCATAAAATGGTCTTTGTGACTATAGTGCAAACAGTATTAATAAATACGTAAGTGATTTAAAATAAAATATGAATTATGAATTATCTGATCTTTAGCTTGAAAAACAAAAAAAAAAAAAAATTTGTTACATCGTGCTTGTTTAATTGCCGGATAAAGACCTATAAAACTTTTTGGAGCTCTGGAAAACTGGCACCATATATTGCCTTAATTTCTAATCGGATGAGACAAAAAATATAAGGCTGATTTTGTTTTATGAAAAGAAGAAAAGAAACTGGGACTTAACTTATGATGTGAGTAGTACTCAAGTTATATTGATCGGTTTGAGTTCTAATATTTTGTATAGAAGGAACCAGCCACTTTATTATTACAGTTACACGATTACATGCCACAGAACTCACTATGAGATAGAGTCTTTAGAACTAACAAAAAAATTCACGTGCATGCATGTATTTAAATAAAATGTGATAGATTTCGTAAAAGGTCTACCTGATTTAACTTTTAAGAAATATTATAAAATAATAATGTGAGCAGAATTGCATTTTTAAGTGCATCTTTCTTTAACATGAGTGTAGCAAAAAACACTCATTTTCTAAGGATTTTTCATAAAAGGAGAGAATTGCATAAAGACTTTATGTCAAGCTATTGCGCAATTTTCTAGCACAGTCACTAGGGACCTTTAATATGATGAAGATGTCATATATTGTCACAAATTAATTTGTTTCAAGACGTTTTAAAAATATAGTTTTAATAGTTTTTCAATTTATGCAAAGAGCACCCGCTACACTCTGATCCTGTTTAAATACTATGTGTATTTGGATACCAGTTACTACAGCATCTTTACGGTGTATGGAAGTTCTAATTAAATTGAATATTCTTAATTATTTTTATAGCAGCCAATTGAAGAATCCTCTTTTTATCTATCATGACCTTTAACTTTGTCCGCCACCTGTAATTTGACAAATCAAGGGATAAGAATAACTGTTACAATTGACCAGAAAATTCCTCAATTGGTTTAGCTCTGCTTAAGTTTTGGCCTTAAGTGTCGAAAAAGGATTTAATATAATTGTTTTTGTTTAATGTTAACAAAAATATGTAAGAATTATTAAGTTTTTTTCAGTAATAACCAGGCTTTTTTATATTTACCAGCTCCTCCTTTGGATGCTGCCTAAAGTTATTGATTATGTTTTTTTTCCTTTTTAGCCAAAATAAGCTGCTGGCGTTTCCTTGCAGAATTTATTTTTGTATTTTTATTGAGACTTTAAACAGTGGCCAGTTCTGTTTTAATGCCAAACGAAATTGTGGCTATTGTTTGTTTTTTTCTTGTTTCATGTTTTTCTTTCAGTTTCTTTCTTTAACGTTTTCCATTGTGTTTTTTTTAACGTTTTTTTGGGTTCAAAGATGTTGTGTGTGGTCAGTTTTCATTGATGATATGATTGGAAGCTGATGACTTAATTTGTTTTTTATGCCAATTTTATGACTGATTGCTGATGTTTAAAACACAGCTTTGACTTTTTTCTTATTGATTTTGGCAATATAAAGTCATCTAAAGGTTTAAAATTGAATTTTTTTATTAAAATTTTTTGTTTTACTTTCTCTTTAGCTTTATTTCAGCATTAAAGACATCTCTTCATCAATAACTGATTAAACAATTAAGGGAGTATTTTTTATATTAAATGTATTCTTGTTTTTATTACATTAAAAACTATAAACTTTATTATAAAGACATCAAATCAATAAACAAAACAAAAAAAAATCAACAACAACATCTTGCGTTCATGTTAAACAATTTGCGTACAAGTAAAATTAACAACAACAACAAACAGCAGAGGACAAGAAGACTGACTGCAAAGGCCATATCATAAAAAACACTCTTTAGCTTGAATTATATGTTGAATTATATGTTTTCTGAACAGCGAATAGATACAACAAAGAAAAAAAAACAACTCCAACGCACTAACGCAAATTAACAAAAGAACTCTGCCGCTTAAAGTAAAATAAAAAAAAAAAAGAATAAAAACAACAACAGCAACAAGCAACCTTAACAGCAATCACACAGCATCATCATTTTCATCCTTTCTATTCACTACATGCAAACATATAAACAAGAAAAATAAAACTAAATAGTAAGTGTTGTTATTGTTGTTGATGACGATGTTGTAAGCCCGTGTTGTTGTCATCATCTGCATCAAAGTCATCATATATAATGATGAACCGATCTCTTAAAATTGACTGTGTTTATATTTCTTATGCGATTCCTTTTTTCTTACCTTTAAAGTTTGGTCTTGACTTAATTTGAGTTGGTTGTTTAATGTGGCAAATGGTGTGTGTGTGTGTGTGTACAACACCCGCTTAATATTCGAAAGGTAGAAAAATGTATAAAAGAAAAATATGAAAACAACTTTAAACATAATGTGTTTCTGTAATCAAAACTAAATGATTATGAATATTCGTACATGGAGTTTGAAGAGTGTTGTCGCAGGTAAAGACTATATGACAACAATAACAACAACAATAACAAATATTTTACGCAAAAATGCTAGAAAAACTAAAAAAATTGTAAATCGATAATTATCTATGCAATAGACAACGAATATTATAGTTCTGCTATTTATATACTGTGGCGTTTTTAAGTTTACAGAGTTATGTGGAGGGGGATGCGTGATAAGATTTACATTAGTACCTAGCTGTATGGGCCATAACCTGATGCTGGATCAAACTACTTGGGTGATATGTAGCGTCAACTGTTTGATTAGATTTACATCTGCGCCTGACTATGTAGTCTCAATTAGATGGTGGTCAAACAACTGCATAATTTGGGATGTCATGCTCGTCCTAGGAAGCCGAAGACTAATTCTAGCAACAGGTCTTTCCTAGTTGCAACTTTAATGATTCCAGAGGAGGGCTGCAAATCATCACTGCTTGCTAAAGAGTTGGAGACTATCCAACTCCTGTCCAGAACACATGTCTAGCATGCTCACTGGATCTGGGAACATTTCACCAGGTAGGTGTTATTAAAGGTGAAATGAATATGGCCACCATTAAAACTACCTGTCTGTTATGGGGCCGCGAAACCACAACCACCATGATACTCCCATATAGGGGCCAACCTCAATAATCAGCTAGAGAACAGTTAAATGTCTAAAGAGACAAATACCGGAACTCTGGGGCTTACTGATTCCCGTGGAAATAAAGTGGAGTTTCCAGTTGTACCCCTGCTGACTTCAAGGGACTGGGCTCCGTTTTTCCCCAGTTGCACAGGTCTACATAGTTGCTCTCCATTAAAGACCATATATGTGCCCCCTGGGGGTTAATATGTAACGTCACCCACGCCCTTGGAAGCCGTCGGATCGGATATCTCTATTCTCTAGTTACTCCTAGTTGCAATTTCGGGAGCTCGGAGCAGGGCCACCTCCCCCACTGCTATCTGCAGAGTTGGAGACTAACCAACTCCTGATACAAAACACATGACAACCACTGGATGTGGATAATTCACGCTGTGTTCTTGTTCAAAAGTGAGATAATCCTGGCTGCTTAAACATTTCATGAGGGCCTGTGAAACTACAACCACCACGACCACAATACTCCCCAAGGGGCCAACCTCAACAATCAGACAGAGAACAGCAAAAGCTGAATCCTGTGGCTTACTGATTTCCGCGGAAATAAAGTGAAAGTTGTCCAGTTGGCTTCTGGTAGCCTTTAGGGAACTAGACTCCCTTTTTTCCTTTGTGACACATGTCATAATAGTGAGATTCCATTAAAGACATATTAATGTGGCCCCGTGGGGATGTGGAGGGATATAATTGGTTGCAAGGTAACCTTTTATTTTTCCCGTTTTTTTTGGTGTGGTTGTTATTCTGTGACTCACTTTAACAAGCTGACGTCGTCACTCCGAAAAGCGAGGGCAAACTATTCAATGGCTTGTTTAACAAAAATATCATTACCAGCTATCATTATCAGCTTAGCCATCCAAACCACAATACTTTATGCGTTGAGTGGGATTCAAAGCCATGTTTTCGGTTTTTGTTGCTGCTACACTTCAACGGACCTAGTTACATTCTGCTATGCTATTTTTACATTCCTTTACACCGTAAGCTCTGTTTGATGTCTGAGACATGCCAATAGTTTCTACTATTACGCGCGTATCCCAATGACCTGTTTAACAGAAATATCATTATCCAGCCATCCAAGTGCCGTTCAATATCTGAACCACGACTTAGTAGTTTCTGTTATTACAGGTGCCTTAAGTATGTAAAGTGTGTATGAATGTATGTAGGTATGTATGAATGTATGTATGTATCAATGAATGAATGTATGTTCGTATGTGTGATGTATGTATTATGAATGAATGAATATATGTATGAATGAATGTATGTATGTACGTATGTATGTATGTACGTTTGTATGTATGTAAAGTATGTCGAACATCTGCATAAAGAAGTTGTGGTGGCCTATTTTTGCCGATGTCTTTAACTTGGCCGGTAGGAGTTGGCCAGACATTTGTGTGGACTTGAAAATCTCAAGCAAACAAAATACCCCAAAATATCGTTTAAAAGTGGTTGGAGTTGCTCTTTTTTTTTGTTTAAAGAAAGAGTCAAGTACCGTGCTACATTCTTTTAGAAAAGGGATAGAGAAGAGATGAAACAGGTGGTAAAAGTATACGGATAGTTGGAAATTAACTGCCGTATAAGACAGCACAGCAACCAGTGAATATGCCTTCATCGCAGAGCAGGCCTTTCGACAGTCAATTTTTATTTTTGTAGTGAAAAAAAACCAAGATCTTCGTTGGGAACCGCACCCACAACCCCCATACTGACAAGCTAGTATACTACCTACTAGCCTACAGGGGCACCTTGCTGTTGTTTGTGAAGATGCAGCTTGTCCACAAATACCTGCAAATGTTGCTTATGATTGAAATACATAAAAATGACGCTAAAGCAAGCAGAAAGCAATAATCTTCAGCGCAAACAGTGGGACTTCCATATCCTATTACGTGCAGGAAGGGTAAGGTGGACCTGGATACAAAATATTTTAAAAATATTTTTGATAAGTAAATAAATAAATTTTTATTTAATTTTAATAGAACAAAAAACTTCACCACCACCTTTTTTTTATAGAAAAAATCATAAACGTTTATACTGTATATAGACTTTGTGTAGCGACTGTACCTATTTGGTTGAAGAAGTGACTTATTTTCCAAGAAAAAAGCAATATTTGCTTGAGCCCTACAGTGTCCAATATTTATAAAGCATTCAGTTGTTAGTAGAGTGTCTTACTCATTTAAAGCAGGACTTTAAAAAACTTAGAAAACGCATAAAGACAGTTAATGACACACAGGCTCACACATACCCAGACGCATTAGCTTGTTGTCTTACTGTACTGTTGTTGCAGCTGATTGGTGGCAACGGTTTTTCCCATCGGAAAATCTACAGTCATAAACTTAACAATTATATTTATTTATTTATTTTCGTTGTTCTTGTTATTTTACCGCAAGGGCTCCTCTTCCAATTTAAGGTTTTGTAACGACAAAAAAAAACAAATCATGATTATGTACTTCTTTGTCTTTGTATATGAGTGTGTGTGTGTGTTTGTCTATCTTCTTATAGGCCTAAAATTCTTAACTTGGCATAGCAACTTTATGTTGATTCAGGTGGAGTTTTCGAATGCTAAAAAATATAATGATGTTTAACATGAATGTTGCTGTTGCAATAACAAAACATGATTGTTGCATCGTTTCATGGTCTTCTTTTTAACGTTGACGTTATTTGTCCTCATCATTCTCACCATTACAATTACCCTCATCGTCATTATTATATGATCATCATTACAGTAACAACAAATAAACATGATGATGATGATGATGATGGTTACCGTTCATAGAAACTTATGTTTCTAGTGTTGTTGCTGTTGATTCTCAAGTCTATTATATGCTCATGTGCGTTTGCGCAAATTGTGGCAATAATTTATTAAACAGTTACGAGGCGGCTAAAATGTAATGACTTTCTTTAATGTTTTTTCTGCCATAATTTTTTTGCTGTTTGATTTTTTTGTTGTAATTTTTTTGTTGTTTTCATACAATCGTGACTGTTTTGATTTTTGTTTTCTGGATTGTGTTCTTGATTTAGGAACATTTTTTGCATTCATTTTAAGAAATAAAAGTATGTGAGTGTGTATGTGTGTGTGTGTGTGTATTTGCAAATATAAAGTGTAGAATTTCGTCATGCTGGTTTTAAAATTTGTAACACATTTTATTGTTTTGCCAGCACAACATCAGTTCTGTTCGACGCAAATCACCACAGCATCCAGCGCTAGAAAGATATTAATTCTCATTTGTTAAGGTGTTCTTTTTACTGTTGCCTGTTGTGGCATTACTTCCTTCGTTTTGAATCAACCTTTTTTTTCTCTCTTGTATCTTAAATCAAGATTTACGGCTCAGCGTTAAATTTTAACTAATTCCAAAATGAAGTTTAAATAAAAGAGAACAAATCTGAGGGGGGAAAAAGAAGGAACATATTGGGAGCAATTTATGCATTTAAGACTTTTTTACGATGATGGCAAGCCAATTACTTTCAACAAGGTATACTTGGTTCAATATACACAAATTTGATAAGTCAGTTACAGTTTTAGTGGCCACTTTCAACATGTTTATCGAAAAGTTCAATGACTTTATCCGCATTAAAAATAGAAAAAATAACATTTGCCTTGTTCTTATTGTATTGGCTCACTTGTTTTGTAGTGGCTGTTGTTCCTTCGAATCCTTTGAGCTGCCATACTTTGTTAATTTTTTAACATTTCTGAGCAATATATTTTGGTAAATTAACTCTTGAACAGCGTGTCTGCAATTCAATCATCAATTCAATATGACAATCAATATCCAATCCATTCAGCAATAACGCTTATATTTAGTTTAACGGGCTTGGGACTTGGTAATAAATAAAATTGCTGCATGTTGAGTGAAAGTTATCTCACATAGAACTTTATATCTACAATAATTAAGCTGCCGGCATCATTGGAATTTATTTTTTAAAATGCTAAGCAGGACCTTGCGTTTCATTTAATGCAAGAGCTTTAATTCTTCTTAAAAATATGGATAACTTTGATCTGAATATCATGTGGTTTCGTTGATCAAAACTTACGATTTACTGAAAATAAAATTCGGGATTGAGTTCATTGACTTCCATCGTGTGGGATTTGAAAATTCTCAATTGTTTCCTCTGTGGATATTTCGTGATAAGATTTACATCTGCACCTGGCTGTAAGCCTTAATCAGATGGTGGTCAAAACACTGGGAATGAAGAGCAACGCCATTCACGCCCTAGGAAGCCGAGGATTAATTCTAGCAACAGGTCCTTCCTAGTTGCAATTTCAGCGGTTCCAAAGCAGGGTTGCAAACCACTACTCCTTGCAGAAGAGCTGGAGACTATCCAACTCCTGGTGCAGAACACATGACTCGCATTCTCACTGGATGCAGATTATTCACCCGTTGGTGTGATTAAAGGCGAGATGATCCTGGCCAGCATAAATCAGTTCATGCTTGGGGCCACAAAACCACAACCACCAAGATCCTCTTGGGACAACCTGTGATTAGATTTACATCTGCGCCTGGCCATGAAGCCTTAAGCAGATGGTGGATCAAACCACTGCATAATTTGGAACGTCATGCTCGTCCTAGGAATCCGACGCTATAATTCTATGCAACAGAACTTTCTAGTTGCAACTTCGATGATTCCAGAGCAGGGCTGCAAATCATCACTCCTTGCTGAAGAGTTGAAGACTTTCCAACTCCTGTCCAGAATACATGTCTAGCATGCTCACTGGACTGGATCATTCACGTAGCGTATCATTAACGGCGAAATGATCCTAGCCACCATATTAAACAACAGACCTGATATGGGGCCACGAAACCACAACCACCACGATACTCCCATATAGGGGCCAACCTCAATAATCAGTCAGAGAACAGTTAAATGTCTAAAGAGGCAAATAACAGAACTCTGCGAGCTTACTGATTCCCGTGGAAATAAAGTGGAGTTTCCAGTTGTACCCCTGCTGACTTCAGGGGACTGGGCTCCCTTTTTCCCCCAGTTGCACAGATCTAGATAGCTATTACGTACTATACAGACCATAAATGTGCCCCCGTGGGGGTACTACATTTAAATGTCAAAATATTTAGCTGAAAAATTTTAACTGAAGTGGAAGTGTAGTGAAGTATTAAATTTAATTAATCAAGTGATTTGATAACACGCAAGTTGGAAATGCTCCCAAGCTAAGGATGCTTAGGAGCATGAGTGTCTTTTTTTGCAACAATAACACCCTCCATAAAGAGGTATTCATAGATATCGATACGATGAGCCTTTGGAAAGAGGTGCCCCTGTAGGCTAATAAGTAGTGTACTAGCTTGTCAGTCTGGGTGTTGTGGGTTCGATTCCCAACGAAGACCTTGGTTTTTTTTCACTATAAAAATTGACTGTCGGTGGGGCTGCTCAGCAATGAAGGCATAGTCACTGGTCACTGAGCTGTCTTATACGACAGTTAATTTCCCTAACTATCCTTCTGCTTTCACCACCTGTCGCATCTCTTCTCTATCCCTTTCCTAAAGAATGTAGCACGGTACTTGACTAAATAGGCATTGTTGCCTGAAGTGCTTTTTCTTAAAAAAAAAAATTATCAATTGTTTTAAAACTAAACATGTTCTCCGATAACAATCTAGAAATTATAAACAAAGTGACAAACTTATTTAAATGATTATACTCTATAATGAAGGTTATAAAAATAAAATAAACTCTAAAAGAAGTAAGATATTCTAAATGCTGTAGAAAGGCCTTTTCTCTTAAACTATTTAGAAGATTTCTAACTATGTTAAAGTGCTTAACATGCTTGCTATTCGAGTGATATTTTATGACAGACAACATAACTGAAAATAAAAATTCTTAAAAATCATAGTGCAAATTTAATTTCATATCATATCATTTATAATGAAGATAATTTCAAATAACAATATTTTGCAAAAAATTTAGCAGCAGGCAGTAGTGCCATAAAGTTTAAGTTATTGTGCAAACTTTTGCAAGTTATAAAATAAAGCAGTTATTTGCTTTATGTTCCCAGCACCTTAATTAGGGTTTTCTATAAAAATAATCATTAAATTACACGATTATGTCAATGCTAATTGATAAAATAAAGTGTTTTAAGTTTCAATTACCGGCATTAAACTTCTATCAAAGAAGCCTTCATTATCATATTAAGCATTTTCCGATGACTTTTTCTCATAATTATAGTTAAAAAAAACATCCATTTGTTTTACTGCCATCATGCCCGCCCACTTTTAGTATTGTTGCCACCCAAAATTAATTTTCTGTGCTTACAAAACCTGAAAATAATAATGCTGAGAAAATTAATCATCACATTATGTCAGCAGCATCATTGATCATTGAATGTATTTGCAAGAAAGTTTGTGTGTGTGTGTGTGTGCTTGAAAGCAATGTCAAAACATGAGTAAACAATGCAACTTACGGTTGTCACGTCAATAATGTCAAATGGTATGTGGAATATGCTGCAACACGCATAACCATATATAGGAGAAGAGTAAGACAAAAAAAAATTTTATGGCACATTAAGTAGTAACGACGAATGTTAGTGCGTGTGTGTGAATTTCAAGCTTGTTTTATGGCCTTCTTCATATACATACATACATACAGATAAAAACGAAAAAAAAACATGTATAAAGATGAAATGTGCCACCGTTGAAATGCGCTGAAACGTAACGTTATTTTGTATGGGAATCGTGTATGCTTGTGTGTGATAATGATGTGACAAAACATACGTTCCAACAAGTCGGAAAACCAACAAGCCCGCACGCACATATGACTTAAAGCCTTAAAAATATACACAAAAACTTTTAACATAATAAGAAAACAAGACGAATAGTGCCTAAAAAGAAACGTTAATAAAGCTAAAAGCTTAAGCTTCATACCTTTAAGTCGAACTGGCGAAAAATGCTGCACAAGAAAAATGTAATCATTATGCGGTAAAATAAAAAAGAATATGAACAAACAAATACACCAATAAAAGAATATAAAAGGAAAATGCCTATAAAGATGAAAACCAAAGTCCTCAGCTTGTATGACAGCATCTTCAGCTACAACATTCAGGAGTCTAGGTGTCTGCATGCATGTGCCTGCCTGGTAGTGGTAGTACATTAAAAACAAACAAAAAAATTCAATTCACATGTTTAGGTTTTGTACATTCAAACCTCAACCTCAAACGAAAGTGACATTTTGACAGTTACGCGTGATATTATTTTTTTTATGGAAACAAACAAATGGCCACCTCTGTCTGCTTGCTACACACACACACTCTGCGCCTTTGACAAACATCATTCATTCATTGTAATATGAAGTTTTGCTTTTGTTGCAAAATAATGATTTATTTTTAATTTTTCCAACGAAAATTTTAGTTTTGTTTATATTTTAGTTGTTGTTGTTGTTTTTGTTTAGATAAATGAATGCGTAGGCTTTTGTTGATAAAAATCTTTCAAAATTTAATACATGAAAATTTCATATATTTTTTTCTATTAAATTTAACAGGAAAAAAAAGTTTTATTACAATTTTCTTTTTGCGTTGCTTGCACGTAGTTGCCTGTTTCCCTACACAGCTGATCCGGCAGCAATGAGAACTGTGTGTTAAAATGCATATCCTCGTATGCTGCAATCAGTATGGGCTTTTTTATTTTGCCTAAAAGAAAGAATTAATTTCGAATATTCTGGGCACCAACCAATAATTGCTGTTGAGAAAGTAGTGGCCGTATAGGTGGCTGGAAGCAATAATAAGCCTGAGTACCGATAGTAGCATGTGGTGGAGCAAATGCTGTTTAATCAGATGGTGTAGAAGGTGTCCCCGTTGCAGGCACCGTTGTACCATTAATACAACCTTCCATTGGGTTTGCAGAATAATAGAACGGCATCGGTGCGGGATAGTTGGGACATTATGTTTGCATGCCTGATGATTACATGGCCACATGGCGACCATTGTTAAATGTAGCCCTTGCATTATTATCGGATACAGAACCAGAAGTTTGCGTATTTCTTGGCTGTGGTAGTGCTGGAAGCCCACAATTCTTTATTGTTTGAGCGGGTAGTGGACTTGTAATATAATTTCCAACTCGTTTCTAAGGTACGGCTGAGGGCAAGGCGAATGTGACCACAATCATTTGGGTGCCCCTGTAGCCTAGTAGGTAGTGTATTAGTTTATCAGTCTGGGGGTTGTGGGTTCGATACCCAACAAACACTATTTTTCACTACAAAAATAAAAATTGACTGTCGGTGCGGCTGCTCAGTGATGAAGGCATCAATGAAAGTCACTGGTCGCTGTGCTGTCTTATACGACAGTTAATTTCCCTAACTATCCTTCCAGTTTTACCATCTGTCTCATCTCTCCTCTATTCCTTTCCTAAAGAATATGGCAAAAAAAAAAAACAAGATGTTACGGATTAGGATGTTTGAATGTATTTCTAGCTGCTTTATGTATGATGACGTCACATGTTATAAAATCTCTGTTTTTACCATAGGCGACGTTTGGGTCGATGTAAATGTTTGAAGCAGCTGTAATCATATGGAGAATTGTATTTTGGGGCCTCTGCATTTTATCGATATTCGAGGCTGAAGCAATGCCCCAAAACTGAATACTATAACATCAAACTGGTTTTAAGATGGAACTACATGTTAGTAGTTTACAGTCTAATTTAAGAATAGATTTCCTACCAATTAACCAGTATATCTGAACTACTTATAATTACAATTGCGCCAACTTAGCGTCTATATAGTACTTTCATGTGAGACGTCGAGCAAGATATACACCAAGGTATGTTACTACGGTCTGTTTAGGCACCACTTGGTTATTAACTTGAATCATAGGAAACGATTCTTTACATTATGAGAAAGTAATATGGAGGCATTTACTTTCACCATTCATTCATTTATTTTCACCTTGATTTTCCAATTCTTAAGCCACCTTTCCAACTTTGTTGTGTGGTTTTGTAACTGTCGGGAGGCTTCCTGGGAACAATTATGGATGGTTAGAAAAGCTGTTGGCATATTTGAAATATAAATCAAATATAAAAATGTAGCCAAGATATTGCCCGCAATTGGTTCGGGACAACTTAGAAAATAACCTTCGCTTATGATTAATTTTCGGGCTGTAATATAGTTTTCCAATAGCCTAAGAGTTTTAAATGGCAAGTGTTGTGTCAGTGTATGCAAAACATCTATGAATAGAGCTGAACAATATTTCTTTTATTCGAAAGTTTTCTTTATGGAATGCGTTTGTACTATTCTCTCTTCCAAATCTAAATTGATGATTAGGGATACATGTGCTTTCATTCAGAAGAAGGCTCAACTTAAGTCATGAGCAGGCTTTCAAAAAGCTTAAGTTCCTTCTCTGACTTGGGTATCATTTTAATAAGCGAAACCTTCCATTTTGTGGGATTGTACTCAAGACGTCAAATGGCATTGAAAATTAAAAGAAAGAATTAAAACAAAAATATCCTTGTTGCTACTATCGGTGATTCTAAAATCATTTTGTTGCTGATTTATCTACACCAGGCGCTTTCTTGGGATCAAAATCGATAAAGATCTCTTGAAAATTAAAGCTAAAAGGAACTAAAGCACCAATATTGGTGGATGGCAGTTGAGCTCGAGCTGAACACGTTTTTGAAATAATTAACAAATATAATTCCTTTCTCGATATAATTTCCTACCCAGTTTCCGTGCGTAATTTGATTGTTCAGTTACATCGAGTCCTCTAGATATTTATTAAAAATTTAATAAAATTAACTAATAACCGAATTCTATTCCTTTAATTGTTAGATTATTCATATAGAGCGATGCTTTATACTTAAGTCTACAGGATACATAATATTTGTTTTTGTTCCACAGCGTAAGGAGTGGCAGGACCGGAATTTAATAATTTTTTCATAAGTTTTAAGACAAAAGTCCTTAATATAAATTTACAAATATAATACGTTTAAAGCTTTTGTTTATAAAAATATTAAAAAAAAAATAAAATATGAAATAATAGAGTGCGAGAGCTTATTATTCTGGTATGATGTTGTTCATTTTCCCTCCAACAGTAAATAAAATAATATTGCTATTTTCTGTATGTTTGTACTACAAACTACAACGCAGCTTGAAAATGATGCATTCGCATCGAAGCGCTCGCCTTCGACTACAAACCAGCCAGTTAGGACAACTGTGTGATTCGATATACATCCGTGCCTGGCCATGAAGCCTTAATCAGATGGTGGACCAAACCACTGCATAATTTGGAAAGTCATGCTCGTCCTAGGAAGCCGAAGCCATAATTATATGCAACAGAACTTTCTAGTTGCAACTTCGATGATTCCAGAGCAGGGTTGCAAATTATCACTCCTTGCTTAAGAGTTGGAGACTTTCCAACTCCTGTCCAGAACACATGTCTAGCATGCTCACTGGACTGGATTATTCACCTAGCGTGTCATTAATGGCGAAATGATCCTGGTCATCATATTAAACAAAAGACCTGATATGGGGCCGCGAAACCACAACCACCACGATGCTCCCATATAGGGGCCAACCTCAATAATCAGCAGAGAACTATTAAATGTCTAAAGAGACAAATAATGAACTCTGCGAGCTAACTGATTCCCGTGGAAATAAAGTGGAGTTTCCAGTTGTACCCCTGCTGACTTCAGGGGCCTGGGCTTCTTTTTTCCCCAGTTGCACTATGTCTAGATAGTCGAAGTTCTATAAAGACCATATATATGTGCCCCCGGAGGGTACTAGCCAGTTAGGACAGAAATAGCAATATTTTTATTTTACTTGTTTTAAAGAAATTTAAAAAAAAAATTAAGTTAATTTTCATTTTTTGTTTTCAATATTTCGCCACACTATAGGGTGGTATCTTCAGCAAAAACAAACTTTATAAATAATTTAACAATTAATTATAATAATTTAATTTAAATGTTTTATACACTCTACCCAAATTACAATAATTTTTATTTTCGTTTTCAAGTTTACACCACACCAGTGGGTGGCATCTTCAGTAGAAGAAAAGTGTATTAACTATTAAACAATTTATTATAATAGTTTAATTTAAATTGTTTGCAAACTTTGCTTTTCCTGAATGCCATTCAATTTGTGCTTGAACCGCCGAGGGGGTTTAATTTATTTCCATTTGGGTACAGTTTTACGTCAACTCTCGTAAAATTTGGTTTGTGAAGAAACTGATTTCTGCTGTTTGCCATCTTTAGTGTTCCCTTTATACAGAGAACACTCATAGAACGTTAAATTTGGTTTGTGAACAAACCGGTTTCGGCTATTTGCTATCTTCAGTGTTCTTTTCAGTGTTCTCTGTTTGTTCACAAACCAAATTTGACGAGGGTCGACGTAAAACCATACCTGAATGGAAATAAATTAAACCCCGTCGGAAAATATACGCACATATCTAAAAATTTATTATAAAATATTAAAAAGATTAAATAAGTGATTATTATTTTTGTATAAAAACTTTTTTTCCGTAATAAATTTCATAGAAATTTTTTTACAAAGTGATTTTCTAAACATTTAGTACAATAAAATGAAATAACATTTTTAGTATTATGTCCAAGTCTTTGTAAAGTCCCCAAAAATTATTTCTCATGCTTGTAGTTTATATTTATTTTTTTTTTTGTGTTGTATCAAAAATGTGAATGTTGCAATAATAATCGATAACATTTTTAACAACAATAGCTCTACATGACAAACAACATGGGTATAACAACAGTAATATAAACAACAACAGCTTACAACTTACCTTTAAACTCCTTTAAAATTATATTTTTTGGTTGTTTATATTCTTACGTCGCGACGTTTCCATACAGTTCCTGACTGCCACCAAACATGCAGACTAGCTGCCATGTACTTACGTACCTTTTCTTGCGGCAGTTTTGGTGCGTATAAAACATTTCAATTTTTATAGAAAATTACATGTTTCTTTAAACTTTAAGTACTTTATAATGGAAATATGACAAAAGAAAACAAATAAAATAAAATAAAAATGAAAAATAGAAAAATCTCTGCAATTGTCGTTGACGTTGTTGTCAAAATTTTTTTGCGCCTTTTATTTTTGCTTGTAATTTTTGAAAATAACATGACTAAAAACAAAACGTCGGTTAGATTATTGTTCAATTACAACTCAATGTTTTAAGTTTGTTTTATTATTTTTCCTTAATAAACTAAAAATGCCACCCACACTTTAGTTTAACGAATCTATGTATGTTTTTCGCTGAAAGTGATCAATGCAATTACGAAAACTTGCGGTGTGGTATATTTTTTTTACAGTTGTTCGGTGTCTTTGGCTTTGGGGGGGGAGTATATTTGGCAATGGCAATTCGACGTTTACGTGTCTTAACCTTAATGGCACATGTGTCAAGTTTGTTTTAGATATGTACATATTTAATTATTCAATAATCGTGAGATATTTAATAGCTCTTTTGTTACATACATCTGCATGTTAATATGTAAATATGTGTGTATTTATTTTATACCTAGTTATCAGAGCTGCAAATAAACCATTGATTCATTTTTTAATTACTTCAAAAATCATTCATTTACTGAATGAAAAAATTTTGAATTATATCTTTTTACACAAAAATATAAATTGAATGAAATTTGAAAAAAAAATCAAATAAATTTGGTAAAAATGAATTACAATTCATTTCGAATTCTTATGTATTTGTCAAAGGCATTACATTTCGTTTTTAATTGTAATGAATTTGTTAAAGTGAATTGCAATTCATTACCAATTCAGCTGAATTGAATTGATTTTGAATTTAATTCAAATGAATTAGAAAAAATAATTAGCAATTCGTTGCCAACTAATTTTAATTCAATTGATTGAAAGTTGAATTTATTTTGTAAGTAAATCTGCCATAACCCTCTTTATCGTTTTATTATTCAATTAAATTAAATTCAATTTTAAATATCCATCAAAGGAAAAAAATTCTGAGAAATTATTATGAGATACTGGAATTGTCAGATAGCGGCAGAAGTTCATTTATTAGTTATCAGCGAAAATCCTATCAAAATGAGAATATATTTTATTTATTATTTAATCAAATGGCAATTCACTGTAATAATTCATTCGAATGAATTCAAAATCAATGCAATTCAAACGAATTGCAAATGAATTGCAAATCACTTTAAAAAAATCATTCGAATTTGAAGCGAAAACTCATTTTTGGCTAATTCCTTCCAATTTTTTTTGTGTTATTTGCAATCTATTTTACAATTAAAATAATAAGCAAATTTCATGACTTTTAAATAACATACATTGAGTTTTCCTTAAAACTCAGAAAAAAAACATAAAAGAAAATTTTCTTTTTTAATTTAAATAGGATTTGACAAATTAGAATTTTTCTATTTTCGGAAGGGAAGGTCAAGAACATGAAGCTTTTTAATTCTCTGAATTTCATTGCTGTCATCTAACAGGTTTATTGCTAACACATTGGAATGATTACTATTAAGATATCTTTCACTGAAGTTATTGATCTCATCTTTTACCATTAAAATTCGAAGATCTCGGTGTATTCCTTCCAATTGACTCAAATTTCATTCTTTTCTATTTTGTTGCGAAAAAAATTAAGTGAAAATTTAGCTTATCGGTAACGAACTATAATCTAAAAAGAATGATTCATTTACAACTCTGCTAAGTACATATGTACGCTATGAAATAGTACGTAGTTGCCAGAGGGATCCAAAAACAACTCAATATAAGTAAGAACAAGAAGTTCATTTTTCAATTGTGGCAACACCAACAACATGGTAGTTCTAACATTTACGTTTTCAACGTATTCGTAGCGGATACATTGGTAATTGTTACAATGAATTGAATCTGGCACGATAATCGCATTAAAATAATTCAAATCATCTGTGAAAATAGTGGTTCTGTTAAAGTTACATGTCGTAAAATTCGTAATATTTTCGGTCAACATAATCGTGATTTTGAGACCGCTATTAAGAATTTGGTTGGTAAATTTGAGCCGATAGGCTCGATACAAAATGTGCGAACACCAATGCCTGTTCGACCGGGTCATTCAGCTGAAAACATTGCAGCTGTGAGCCACAATGTTAAAGCAGAATCAAATTTCTCAATTCCTCGCCGTTCTCAACAATTGGGGTTACACAAGACCACCACAAGGAAACTTTTGCGTAAGGATTTGATTTTGAAGTCTCACAAGTTTCAACTGGTGCAGAAGTTGAAGTGAAGCCGACCGACCATTCACATCGCCGCAGATCGATCAATTCATTCAAAAACAATTGGCTGGTTTTTCTGAATAAATCATTTTTTTTAGACGAACCCAGTTTCACTTTTCAAGGTATGTCAACAAGCTATGTGGTCTGGAGATGTGATTGGGCCATTTTTTTTTTCAAAGATGAGGCTGGAAATGCGGTAACGGTCAATGGATCACACTATTGCGCAATTTTAGCATTATGAAGTGAAACTGAAATTAAATACTTGTCGGATCAATCAGCATATATTGGGTGGGTAAATTTGAGGTTAGAAAGTAAATTGTCTGTCAAATGATTACATGTCAAGAACTGAGTTGGGAACGTTGGAAAATTTTAAGTATGGAACTTTAGAGCAATGAATTTTAATTTTGAGAATTTCCTATAGAAATGATGACAACTTCACTTCGTAAAATTCGAGCAGCTTATTCTTGTAATCAGGCCGCTTTTGAAATAGCTGTGCATAATTTTAATCACTAAACTCAAGGCCTGCGGGTTTATGACTAATATACCACAACAGCTTGAGTGGCCATAGTGATCCAAAATAGCCATTTTGGGAAAAGAAGAAAGTATATCTACAGTTACTTTGTAAAGCAATTTGCTTAAAGATCTTTTTAGAGTATAGAGAGTATAGAGAGAACACTGAAGATGACAAATAGCCGAAACCGGTTTGTTCATGTTGCAGGAGCACGGATAATTTCCGATAAAGCAAACGCGTGTCTTTTAATGTACAAAAATGTATATAGTAATTTATTTACAGGAAGTTAAAAAAGTGTCATAAAAAAACTTGCAGGGGTGTATGTAAACTTATACAATAAATACAGTGTTGCATGTTATGTAAAATGGTTACTCTATTTGCAACAGTTCATAAACCAAATTTGACGCGGGTTGACGTAAAATCATACCCAAAAAAATCTTTATCTTCACGCTTGTACAATTCAAGTTATTTAAGAATCAAACCCAATCAACGCAACAACGCAATTTTCAACGAAATCCTTTTCAAAAATATGGCATATGGGCCTTACAAAATCTACAAGCGGCTCTCAAGATACCATTAAATCCTAATCATCGGCCCGTATTATTTTTGAAAGTGTGCAAGGAAACACCTTCACCGCGAGTTTTTGGGATACCAAATAGTGATAGACAATTTCTTGTGGCCACAATTGGCTAATGTTGGGATCAGTGACCTTTAGTTTTAGCAAAACGGCGATACAAGCCACACAGCCAAACAAACAAATCCGTTATTGCATGAGAAATTTTGCGGTAGCGTAATTTATCAATTTGGCGATATCTATTGGCTACCTCTTTCTTGTGATTTAACGGCGCTGGAATATTTTCTCAGGGTCGGGTATACGGGTATATTGAATTAACGAGATAAGCGAATCTTTATTGCAAAATGTGCTTCAGAATGTTGCAAAAGAAAGGGTGTCTGCCGATTTGCTATAGGTGGACATTTGCTCGACATCATATTCCATTATTAATTCCCATATTGTTACTTTCCAGTGGTATCAATAAATCTAATGTTGTTGTGTTTTAATCAAATTTACTTGCTAACTAAAATTTACCCACCCATTACAAAGCTTCCAGCACACGTGCACGAGTTTAGCACCAAGCAGTTTTATTTTATGGAAACTGCTTTATATTCATTCTGTCCCTTTGTTTATTTCGCTTATTGTTGTTTGGTGTATCAGTCATTCCAATTTCAGCATCCACCAAGTTTAGACAATTTTTTCTGCTACAAAAAATATTTTTTTAAAAATCAAGCGTAGAAGCTTCAACCTTTTAAAAGATGCTGAAAATTATCCCGAACAATAAAGTCGCCTGTGAAACTGCTGAAATAATGTTTTTTTTTTAATTTTTTTATAATTCCTTACATTGCTGAGTGTGCTTATAGAATCAGCTTCTATATGATCTACATGCATGTAACGACGTAATAGAAATTCTTTCAAATTCTAAAATGTACCAAGAAGTTTCGTTCGTAAGGAATGCAGCCATAAAACAATTTCTAACACTAATTTTTTTTTCTTTATAACTCTTTTTAATTTCTTCTTGTTGTTGTTGTTGTTGTTGTTGTTGTTTTTATCTTAACACTTATTTGATACACTTTCAGCCAAGAAAACATGACTTTGACATTCTTCTTGTCATTAATACAGAGAGTTGGCCTTATCGAATCAACTGCAGCGCATTTAAGCAAGTGACTGCAATGTTGTTGCAGTTATTATTATTGATGCTGTTGATTGTGTGTTGTACATGGCTGTTATGAACTGTATTCATTGTATGACATTAAGCTGGCACAATGAATGCTTTTAGCTGAAAACCTGAGTAATTGAGTGACAATTAAGTTATTTCTTCATTTTCTACAACTGAAGATAAACAAGGCACAAGAAAAGACACACGAGCCATATAAAAATAATACCTTAGAGATTGAAGTGTTTGCAGTTGCATAAATAGATAGACAGACAGAGAGACAGACAGACACACCGGCAGACAAACAGTCAGGCAGATGAAGCAAGTAAGGCATTACACACATACATACATACATGCATACACAGAGCCTTTTTAAAAATTTAAAATATTAAAAAAGAAATTTTTGAAAAATAGTCACAAAGAGACAAACGGACGGCTGGCTGGACAATCAGACGTTATAGCATTTTAGTCATACACAAATACAAAGCGTGGCAATGAAATATTACTACATTCACATCTCAATTATGAATTGCATAATGCATTCTATACATGCATAGTTAAGCAACATATGAATGTGCAACGTGCATAGCAACGTCTGCTTTTTTTTAGTTTTTTAGTTTTTTCTCAAACATGCGCTTCTTTATTTTTATTTTTAAATTTACTTGCAGCTTTGTGGCAGACAGACATTGAGCTAAAATGAATTCATTTCGTTTGAGGAAACAATGTCAGCTTAAAAAAAAACAGTGTGCTGGTTCCTCTGTTCTTTTAAAGAAAGAGTATCTCAAATAAAGCCTAAAGAAGCAAACAAAAGGAATAGAATAACTTTTCATTCTAACGAAGTGATGGGCAGTGTTACAAATATTATTGGTCCAAACAGTATTAATGTATACTTTTGATTTTATGTTACTTTATTTTAAGCTTGTAGCAGCATTATTATCTATCATCTGTCTTCTAAGTAATTCTTCATTTTTTTCCCTTTCTTAACATCCTTTGCCTGCTATTGCCTTTAAATATGTTTGCAATAGAACAACTCTAGAATTGATGTCTACATCAGTTATTTGTGGCAACAAAGTTCCATAAAATTTTCTATTTGATTTTGATTTAGTTCGCTTGTGTTTCCTATGACTTGCTGATGCCAAAAACAACAACAACAACAACAACAACAGCAACAACTACACCAACAATTATCTGATTGAGATTAATCGTCAAAGTCTTACGTTTGTTATGACAGACAGCTTTAAGTTATAACGTAAAATTTGCTATACAAAAAAAAAGAAAAATGTCTTAGGAAATGTTACGCTGCTAGCAGTTGGTCATTTTTCTTTAACATTTTTCAATTTGAAATCATAAAAAGAACATTTTTCTTTAAAAAGCTTATAAATAAATTAATCACTATACGCCCTTTTTCTAACACCACCACCATCAACAAATTCATTTCGTTTAGGGAGGTTATGGCTTGGAAAGGTGTGTTTGAAAATCTATGAAAATGCAATTTGTTTTGTTCATTTTTAAAATTTTTAAAAAACCTATTCTTAAAAAAAGCTGAACTTTAACATCATTTATGTCCAATAATGTCTTTAAAATATAATAAATAAATTTTGTAAAGATTATGCTTTTAAGGGGGTCTGTTTTTCTAATGGCAAAAATCGTAATGATTTTAAAAATATAACTAAAAAGTGTTATACGCTATCAGAAAGCTTGGAAACTTAGCTTAGCTCTGTTAATAGTGTCTACCCATAACGGTTAGAAAAAATAAAGCAAAATACGTCAAAATTAGGACTTAATACGCCGCACACTGGGGAGTTTTGTATGGAGGTGAGAAAAAAAATATATTTGTCAAAAAATGTTGTGATTTCATCACAACTTTAGTTTTATTTATATAGCAATACACAAAAGTAATCAAAATAAAGAAAGTTAGAGAAATGTCGATCGCTACCTGCAATGTAAAAAGCCATAACTAACAAAAAAATTTAAATGAGTTTTTTAATTTTTAATTTATTATTCTAAAAGAGCCTTAACTTCGTCGCTTATAATGTGAAGTCATGGAATCTGATATTACCATCGTTCTGTGCATAATATCTTAGTTCGTGGCAGTTCGACTGCATTTTCTGGAGTGTCTAAAGTGATATTTTTTAGTCCTGAGCCTTCGGATAGTAGGCCTCTATAAGAAAGATTCACTTTTCAATTATATCTTTTCCATGAATCAGAATTTTGTGAAGTGTAGGTGGGAGATATTGTACCATTCGTATAGTGCAACAAACTCTTTTGCCGTCTCCAAACAAAAATCACCAATTTTTTTTGGATCTACTACCCCGGTGATTGTTATAGCTTCGAGAATTATTGCAAATCTCTGGATTATATTTTCATCTAGACATATTATTTCGGCAATCAAAACAGGATTAGCAAAGAATCTTCGTGACGTATTTACTGAATTTATCGTACCAGAGCCTTGCTTAACAGTATCAACCTGTATTCCTATTTTCTCTTTAAGTGCACGTTTTATCAAACATTTTCGGGCTTCTTTTATCGGACGAGTATTTGAGTTGACTCTTCCACGTTTAAATTTAATATTATAAGCCGCATGCCATCAGCACTCCATCAGCTTAATATGCGCATGAAATTGCAGTGCTTGTTCATTTACAGGCATAGCTAGAATTTCTTCGATTTTATTCATCTTGGATATTGTGGCTCCACAAACAAAACAAGAAGATGGTGATGGTGTTTCTGCTAGTGATTGTGCTGTCTTGCCGTCTTCCTAGGAAGTCGAAGACTAATTCTAGCAACAGGTCTTTCCTAGTTGCAATTTCAGCGGTTCCAGAGCAGGCCTGCAAACCACTACTCCTTGCTGAAGAGCTGGAGACTATTCAACTCGTGTCCAGAACACATGACTAGCATGCTCACTCGAACTGGATCATTCACACGTAGGTGTGATTAAAGGCGAGATGACCTGGTCACCATTAATCAGTTCATGCTTGGGGCCGCAAAACCACAACCACCACGATAGCCCCGAAGGGCCAACCTCAATAATCAGTCAGAGAAACAGCTAAAAGTTTAAAGAGACAATTAGCGGAAACTCTGGGGCTTACTGATTCCTGTGGAAATAATATGGAGCTTTCCAGTTGACACCCTGCTTGCCTTCAGGCGACTGGGCTCCCTTATACCCCCAGCAGCACAGGTCTAAATAATCAAGTATTCTATAAAGGTCGAGACATGGGGGTGGTTAATAAGAGAACGATGCAGGCAAATTTGGTTGCCGCAATAAATGTGATAGGGACGTCTGATAACCTTCTTCCATTTGAAGAAAACGCCTGCTAAAAGTTATCGATTGTTGGTGGGTGGAAGCTTGTGGTTAACATGCACCAGCTTAAAACACTTATAAATAAATGTTTATGTGATTCAAAAGTGGTAATTTGGACACAGAAGGCAAGAAGGGGTCTCTGGCCAGTCGAAAATGGCTGAAGATGAGGAATTAAAAGTATTTCTCGACTAAGATTGTATTCAAGCGCAAGGAAAAACTTGCATAATAATTGGGAGTCACTCAACAAGTCATTTTCCTATATTTAAAAGCAAGGAAATAGAGTCCAATATGACTTGAAGCTGAGATATGTTGAAAGGCTATTTTGCATTTTGGAAATGATGCATGAACGCTATAAGAAGTCACTTTTTCATGGTATTATTATCAGTGATTGGTAATATGGTTACATGGCGATAACCGAAAGTTCCAAAAGCTGTATATAAAACCCGGCCAACCAGTGAAATCAAAGCCGAAGCGGAATATCAATGACGCCAAAATAATGCCCTGTATTTGGTGGGCTCAGAAGGATGTTTTGTATTATGAGCTATTGAAATGGGGTCAGAAAAGACTTGTACTGAAGACAATTAATTCGTTTGAAGAGATTAGTCAACGAAAAACGATATATTCAATTAACCATATATGAGGCCATGACAACGCTAGACCACAGTGGAAAGCAGTGGGTAGAAGTTTTGGCTCATCCGCCTTATAGTCCAAACCTTGTTCCTTCTAATTACCATGTGTTTTGATTAATGCTGAATGCCCTTACTAAAATACGCTTCACTTCAGAGTAGGGTATCAGAAATGGGTTTAATTCTTTTGTTTTACCTTAAAACCGGATCGAAATCCCTATTCTACCAGAAAAAAAAATGGGAAAAAGTACTAACTAACAATGGGCAATATTTTGAATAATATATCAACTCATTTTTTTATTATAATAAACGTAAATTTGCAAACAAATAATCGACATTACTAACCTGAGTAAGAAGACATCAATAGAACAAAAATAGCAGCACTTTACACATGCAGCTGAAGCAACCAAACGAATTCATTAATCATATGCTTTAAAATGATGAAATGCGAAAATGCATCATAATGTCAGGAGGAAAGTCGCCTAAAAGTGTTTGAGCCAAAACAACAACAATAACAATATCTATACAAAAAAGTATGCACCATCAGCAAGGTTAACCGCAAGCTGCAAAATAAGTAATTTATTAGAGAAAAAGAGGCTCGTATGTCAAAATTTTTTTTATAGGGGTAGAACGCGCAGCATTGCCGCATGTCTCATACGCACAAAACAACAAATAAATCCTGCTAGTGACATTAAAATAAGAACATAAAGGATTTCCAAAATAAGAACATAAAGAATATCGGTCATGTGTTTGTCCACTCAATGGGCACTTAGTGTTCGTTTATGAAGAATATTTAAGAAGTCTGCAAAAATATAAAAATTGTTTTATTTTTGAAGTTGAAACTCTTTTAGTTTTTCCTTTGCAAACAAGAGAAAAGGATTTTAGAAGATCCTTAAAACACACTTTCTTAAATTGTTGAAATTCTTATGCAACGTAATTTTTTTTTAACAACAGATAGTTGCGTTACGCCGCATATACTGTAGAATAATGATACTCCACTGACTTTGTTTAAGCCTATTTTAAAATAAAGTTTTTATTTTTTTATTTACATTTTGATAAAACATATTGGATGCATCTTGCTTAAGTTTCAAAAAAAAAATAATTAAATAATAAAGTAAATAGCTGGATATGCTGTTTACTATCTGCGTATCTTGCTAAAAAAGCTCATGCACGCAAGTGAACTACAACTTTCTAGTTGTAAACTGCGTAGCAATTTTATACAGGCAAACCAACAACAACAATTAAGTATGCTGTTCACTAACTGTATAGTTTGCTAAGGAAACTTATGCACGCAAGACAACAACAACTATTTTAAAATAATTTCTAGGAAGAAACCTTATCAGCATAAAAACAGAAACAAAAATACACACAGACCTACAGGCGCCTATTCATTGAAGAATAACATAACAACAACAAAATGTGATACAAATGAAATAGAAGATTCTTAATTTTTCTAGACCACCAGTGGGCATATGTAAAAGGCAGCGTCTGAAAAGTAAATCACGTGAAGTAAAGACGTACATCTTAAGTAACTTGTTCTGTAGTGGCAACTATGTATGTAGTTAACGTAAATAAACTTGTAATTAATTTCAAAACTCTTAAATCTGGTGTTATTTATTTTGCAATAAAGAACTAACAACAAAACGTTTACAATCGTAACAATATGTTTGAAGTAAATAAAACTATTTCTGATATAAAAATTTATTTTTCTAATACTGCAAAAATTATGGAGGCATTAAATTAAATCAGCAAAATTGGTAAGAACCAAGTTTAGGTAATTTGAGAAACTAATTTGAGTCGATTATTTTTTTATTAGAGACTAGAGACCAACTATCTCGCTACCGTCAAACAAAAACGTTTAAGGATAGGTTCGAGCCATTTTCTCTTCCGGATAACCTGTTTAAAAAAAAATATCGATTGAATAAAGATATAGTGAGCAAAATTTTTAAGTTGGTTTAATCCGATATATGTGTAGACCGTAGAGAATGCGAAATTTCCCAGAACTTGCAGTTTTAGTGGCTCTGTGAGAGAAGTAAGTTGATTTCTATGTGGCAATAACAATGATAATACTATAATATATGTATGCGTAATATCAAGATGATGCGGGTAACCTTTATGGTCTAACGCAATCCACGGTGAGCAGAATTTGTACAAAATTTTCCCGTGCCCTTGCAGGACATGCCAAACAAATTATAAAAATGCCAAAACCTTTTGAAGAGGAAATTAAAAACGCAAACCAGTTTAAAAAAATCAGAAACTTTCCTGGAGTAATTGACGCTATTGATGGGACTCACATAAAAATTAAAAAATCTAATCGAAAAGGATTATACTCCCTGACTGTTTAAGTAATACAAGTTAAAAGTAAATTGGTCGATTTTTATCTTCAATTGTTATACAGGTGGTTTGCAATGCCAAAGTAAAAATGTTGGATGTAGTAGCACGATATAGGGGTCGTACTTACAACTGTCACATATTTAATGAGTCCAAGCTTAAAGATCGTTTCGAAAACGGTGAATTGAGAGGCCATTACTTGATGATTCAGGTTATTACTTTCATTTCGAGTCATACTTTTTTTAAACTGTGTTTTGAAATTTCTGCTTTGCAAATGCAAATTGTAAAGCATAGTTTAGTGATGTAGAAATAATTAAAACAAATAAATTGATACAATCGCCCCCCCGGGGGCATATGATAGTCTTTATAGATCCCACTTCTTCCATTTAGACTGGTGTCTTGCGGGGTCAAAAGGAGCCCAGACCCCTTCAAGGCTAGTAGGAGCCACCTAGACAATCCACTATATTTCCACGGGAATCAGTGAGTCCCAGAGTTCCGCCATTTGTCTCTTTAGACAATGGTCTCCAACTCTTAAGCAAGAAGTGAAGGCTGCGATCTACTTCGAGCTTTTGAAATTGCAACAAGGAGTGACCGGAGAATGCACGGATTCGAAGGCCTTCTAGGGCGAGAATGGCGCTACATACCATTCACAGTGGTTTGACCACCATCTGGTTAGGGCTAACTGCCGGGTACAGATGTAAATCAAATCACGCAATCGTACGATAACCCCCCCCCCCCCCCCCTGGTGGGTGTTGTATCTTGCGGGGGTAAAAGGGAGCCCCGTCCTCTTAGGCTGTTAGAAGCCAACTGGAAAATCCACTATATTTATCTCTGACTGATTCTTGAGGTAGGCCCTTCGGAAGCATCGTGGTGGCTGTGTGTTTCGAGGCCCTCGTTTGAGTTTGTGGGTCGGATCATTCACAATGAACACAATGAATGGTCCAGGTCCAGTGAGTATGAATGCCGTCGTGTTCTTAATTATATTAAGCTTCATGCGTTCTGGGCCAGGAGCTGGATAGTCTCCAACTCTTCAGTAAGGAATAAAAGCTGCGGCCTACTCCGGGCTTTTGAAGTTGCAACTAGGAGTGACCGGAGGATATACGTATCCGAAGGCCTTCTAGGGCGAGATTGGCGCTAGATACCATCCACAGTGGTAATGATCCACCATCTGATTAGTTCCGCGACCAGGTGTAGATGTAAATCTTATTACGTCATGTACTATAATTAACAGTTTTTCCAATGTAATGTTTTTAATTCCTTTAGTCGGCCCTCTGGGCGTGCCCTTTGTGCTTGGGTTATTTTGTTAGAAATAAATTAGTTTTATATGATTTTTCTAATTTTTTTAATTTGTTTGTTTTTAGTTTGCTTGAGCTTTTGCCGAATTTTATAAATAAAATGCAATGTATTTCAGTTCAAAAAAGAATGCATTATGCATTAATGCATTAATGTACACATGCACATACACACACACACATAAACAGCCATGTGTGTATAACACATATGGTGTGCATCCGTTTTTATAATCACAACTACCTTCTTCGTCATCATGTTCTTAAACAAACATTGAATTCTATGATTCTCTCTCTCAGTTTATGGCAACAATGTAATGAAATTTGGATGTGTGATTTTTATGTTTTAAATTAAATAAAACTGTATGTGTGAGTGTGTAGGAGAATGCTTAAGTATATTTCTTTTATTTTAATGTTTATTTGTCTGTTTGGCTATCCTGCTATTTTGTTGTTTTATCTTGTTGTTGTTGTTGTTATTGTTGCTGTTTGATATTGACATTAAAAATAATAAATCGAAAATAGTGTGCCATCATCGCCAAACAACTCGAGATGAAATCATTAATGATTTGTTTTTTATTTCGCAAATCTGATGCACTTTTTCATGGCTGCATGATACTTAATATATATATGTGTGTGTTTATGTGCTAGTTTGTGTCTATGAATACACGCGCACTACTACTAACGCTTATTCATTTTATAGCCCGTGTCTGTTTGTGTGTTTAACAGTTGCATTTGATGTGTTTTCTTTCTAATAAGAACAAATCACGAAAATAGTATGTGAGATTGAAAAATGTGCTCGCAATCAACTAAATAACAGAAACTAAAACAAAACTAAAAACACATACGCGACAATCGAGTAATGGTAAAAAAAAAGACGAATAAAATTTTCTACGTTACACTAAAATTGGTGGTGCAGATGGAAATTGAAATGGGTAAGAAATGCAGTGCTGAAATAGTACGTTGTGTGCTGCGGCAACAGAAGCTGCGCAGAAAACCGTTGATTTCAATATCGACTTAAATTTGTCAGGACCAGGTGGCAAAGCCACTTACTGTTTGGAAAAACATTACTTTCGTTTGTGAGTCAAAATTTAATATTTTTGGCTCATGTGGGCAAAATAAATAGTTAACGCCAACTGTCAAGCACGGCGTACGCAGTGTGTTAGAGTGGGCTTGCATAGCTGCCGCTATGGCTGACAATATTGTGTTTATTGAGGTAACAATGAACTTTTGCTTTAAAAGAGAAGTAACACTTCAGGCAACAATGCCTATTTAGTCAAGTACCGTGCTACATTCTTTAGGAAAGGGATAGAGTGTGATTTGATTTACATCTGCACCGACTATATAGTCATAATCAGATGCTGGTCAAACCACTTGGTTGATCGGACATCAACCACGCCCTAGAAGGCCATCGAATATGTATATCCTCCGGTCACTTCTAGTAGCAATTTCGAAAGCCCGAAGTAGGCCGCAGCCTTTACTCCTTGCTAAAGAGTTGGAGATTTTCCAACTCCTGGTCCAGGACCTGAACCATTAAATGTGTTAATTTATATGATCCGACCCACAAACTCTCACGAGAGTCCGAAACCACAACCACCACGATACTCCCATATAGGGGCCAACCTAAATAACCAGTCAGAGCACATCATTGTCTAAAGAGAAAAAATAGGGTACTCTGGGGCAACTGATTCCCGTGGAAATATGTGGATTGTCCAGGTGACTCTTACTAGCCTTTGAGGGGCCTGGGCTCCCTTTTACCCCGCAAGACACCAGTCTAAATGGAATAGTAGGTTCCAAAAAGACTATAATGTGCCCCCTGGGGGAGAAAAGGGATAGAGAAAGGATGCGACAGGTGGTGAAAGTAGAGGGGTAGTTACGGAAATAAGAATGAACAGTGTCTGGGTTACTTGGGTGGGGAACACGCCGACATAGGATTCATAATGGATAGGGAGGAGGAGGGGGAGATTGATTATCTGGACCTAACGGTCGGGAGGTGGAATGTACAGGAAACCAGCGGCAGCGGACACGATAATACACAATGCATCAGATCATCCCCAGCAAGGCGGGAGCGCAGCAACCGGGCAGTTAATAACAGGACTCTGGGGAACACCACTAACACGGGACTTGTATGTGGGAGGATGGGGATGATATAGACCATGGCGGAGGACAACAGGTACGGAAAGTGCCTGGTGGATAACAATAGGATACAGTTTGGAACGGACCGGCAACAGGGGAATGAAGGGGAGAACTGAGCTACATTGGCATATATGGAGAGATCAGGGTACGAACTGGCGGGATTCTTTGGGGGAAACAACATCAATACGGCATTCAGGACAGGGGACAATCTAGGCGGAATACTACGGAATAGAACAACCGAGACGAATATACTAGAAGGACGAAGAGTGTACAAATTAACTTGTAGATGCCATTATAGTTATATCGGGCAAACAGGACTGAAGATTAAGACCGGATTTAGGGAACACATTAGAGACTATGACAAGGTACTACGAGGACCGGAGTCAACTCCAGAATCAAATTTTGCGAACCATATATTTGACAACGAATGTACACCAGCACATATAAGGACAACGGTTAAACTGCTTTATACACAGCACAAAGAGAGGAGACTAAATGTATTAGGGGGTATGGGAATATACAGCCAGGAAACATTTGGCGGACGAATAATAAATGAACAAATAAACACTGCTTCAGACAAAATATTTGAACCATTGAAACATTTTTACACCGGGGCAAGACCGGGGCAATAAAGAACATCATAAATGCACAATTACAGATTTATATGTCATAGAAAAAAACCCAATAGGTTCACACATGAACAAAAACGGATGAAAAGCATGATCGTAGAAGGATTTAGGCAGAAAGAGGGACGAATGAGAAGGGAGAGACAAATTAGATAAGAACAGGCAAACGGGAAGGGAGAGTAGTATACGGACAGGGAAGAGGGAAAGTGACGAATGTGATAGCACGAAGAGAAACACGAACAAGAGGAACTATATAAAAACAGCTGACAATAGAACGAAACTAGTATAAAGAGAACACTGAAGATGGCAAATAGCCGAAACCCGTTTGTTCACAAACCAAATTTAACGAGGGTCGACGTAAAACCGTACCCAAATAAAAATAACTTAAATCCCGTTGGAAAATATACGCACATATCAGAAATTAACTGTCGTATAAAACAGCTCAGTAACCAGTGACCATGCCTTCATAACTGAGCAGCCCCACGGACAGACAATTTTTATTTATAGTTGGGAATCGAACCCACAAGCTCCAGTCATGTTAGCTAGCACACTACCTATTAGCCTACAGGGGCAATGAACTTAAACATATTAAAGTATACTGTTGTCAGTTTCTTTAGTAAAGCCCTTGTTACTGGCTGTTTATTCGATATGACCGGCTAGCGCTTTCGATGTGATGACATCATTATCAAGCGGTGTTCGGGCTTAGATAGTTCTTTTATTAGGGTCGTGTTTACTCATATAGGTAGATTTCCCGCCATCTTTTATTATTAGCCTGGTAAGTGTGTCCATCTATGGGTGTTTTTTGTTTTGTAGATTACCATGCTTGCGCGAATGTCTAGTCTTCGTTCTTTTTTGCTAGAATGTAGTAATGCCATTCAGTCATCTATTTCCCTTGTTGCGTGTTGGTGAGTGTCAAGGTGTAACGCAAAGCTGGAGTCTTATTAAAATATAATTTGTTGCAAAGTGCCGATGCCTTGGGTATAAGCGATTATTTTTGCTACTATAAGGACAATGGCTTGAAACATAAATCGGATATTGTACAGGTTGAGCAAATTTAAGGTTAGGATATTAATTTCGTACTAATTAAATATATATCAAGAATTTTTCGTAATATTTTCCTGCGGCTATAGCTATGTACGTTCAAAAACTATTTAGAGAATTTGATTAGTTGTCGAAATTTGAAAGGCGATAGGCCGGATGGAGATTTAAATTCATAAGATTTAATTAGTGAATACGACGATGGCGTCTTTACATTATAAAAACTAAAATCTACGAAGTAGGTATGTTAAGACTTCAACGTGAGCTAAGAGGTGGCGATAGGAAGTATTGGATTTTTTCATTAATGAAAGGCCAAATTGTAATTGGAGTACTTAATTCATATTGGTTTAGTTCCATCCTTAGAGTTGCATTCCGCTGAGCTCTAAGATAAGCTGGAGTGGAAATTAATAAAAGGCGAACAAATAGAATTTGTATTAATTGCTGAGCTGTGAACAAATCTTAAAGGAGATCTAGAGTAGCAGGGAACACATTTACATTAAAATCTCCTGACTAAGGCATATTAATCTGACAATTGAGGCACATTACTAAAATCGATTTAAAGCTGCCTTCTCACGGGCCATTGTAGGCTTAAGAAGCATATTATTAGACAATGAGCTTTGTGCAGTAGCTGGTACAGCTTTTACAAGTGCAATTAAAAGACTCTATAATATATTTTAAAGAAGAACTGTAGTGCCTGCCGGCAGTAATAACCAAATTTATAAAAAGAGAGGTTAAACTAAAAAAAAAACTCACTGTGTAAAGACGCATTCCAGCCTTAAAAAAATTAGCTGTTATGCAGTTTCACTGTTATCTTTCTTCCTGCTGTAGTTTGCATCCTGGCAAATAAAGTTTAGATCTTTCGACAAAATGAAAGTTTTTGTTTTTAATATTTTCTTCAAAAAGAAACAAAAAAAAGAAAATGTTTTTCCATAAGATAATTTTTTCTCGCAATATTTTTCTCAAATAAGAAATGTCACGTTATGAAAAAGTGATTTACTTGCATTTCAGATTTTACTTGCGGTTATTGAGGAGTCTAGTGTGTCTTTAATTTCCAAATGTTTGTGCCATAATTTTTTGACAAGTAAAAATATGATTTATAGCCAACGCAAAAATAGTAGTGCAATAACAACGTTGGCTAATCCATCGTCAAACGCAGTTTGTGGTCGCCAAAAACAAACTAAACAACAAGATGAAAAAAAAAGAATGCAAAAGACAAGAGAAATATGCATTAAAAACAATGATTGCAACCATAAACAAAAAAAAAAGAAAAAAATGGCTTAGACACGAGCCTGATAGCCTGCCTGCGCCTGCTGCCTTAATGGTCAATATTGAAGGCAACAAATATAGAGACAACCCTCCTGCTGTCACCGCTGTTATTGTCGCTTTAAGATGATTTGCTTTATGCCGCCTCATTTTTCTTTTCTCTCTTGCGTATTTTACCCATTGTTGTTGTTGTTACTGTTGTTTTTTTTTGTTATTGTTGTCTGCATGTCTGCAACACAAAAAGTTTGTACTTTGTCAAGTGGCTTTAGCGTGTCACCTCAGGTGCAAATAGTCTCCTTCGAAAATTGCTATCTTTTGTTGTTGTTGTTGTTAAATTTTTATTGTTGCTTTTACTTAAAACTGTCTATTTCTATCTCTATTTGTTGCCAAACAAAAACATTGATCATCCTTTTCTTATCGCTGTCGTTTGTCATTAGACTACGTGACCAAATGTCGCAAGTAATTCGTTATGGCAGTCAGGCTGGCTTTAACTCAGCCTCTAACTCAGTAGTTGCTTTAGCTAACAGCAGCTTTAAACATATTTATCCCGCTTCTTTTTCTTTATCTATATTTTCCTAACATGCGTTTTCCTCTCGTTCACCTTAGAGGCTTACGGCAGGCTCAAGATCTTTAGTCACCTTTTCCAAATGAAGACTTTTCTTGGGTTTATGTACAAATGTGCAGTGAGTGTTATTTTGTCTCTTGTTTCTAATTCGTATGCATTTAGATTTATTCTTCGCAAACATTATGCTGATACTCCCTTTGTGCCTGCTTTAGTCTTTAAGGTGTTATCAATTTTATATCGTCATTGTATTCGTTTTCGGTTGCAAAATTCATTTATATTTTCTTAACCAAACACGAGTAGTCTGATATTTGAGCATGTTTAAAATTTTAATGGGATTGTGCTTAAGTAGTTGTTCCAAATAAGTCACAATTTGTCTTTGTTTTTGTAGAGCCTGCATTAATAAATTTATTTAGTATGATAACGCCAGGCTTGCCATGCACTCATTTGTGTATATCTACAAAAAAATCGTGGAAATGCGTTATACTTATTTTTATATGGATAATAAATATCGCATTAACTTAAGTCAGCATGGAAGTAATTTGAAACAATAAAATCCAGCATAAAGCTCCCTTCTTGCCCTCATCCCGTCGCATTAAGTAAAACAAACATTTGTCTTACTTTATGCTCCACGCTTATTTAAAAGTAACGTTACATTCAAAAGAGTGACACACAATCACTAAAATAATAATAGCAACAACAAAAAACAATTCTATTTTAGAAAGCTTAACAACATTCCAAAATCATTTATTACACAACAACAATTGCGAAAAGTAAATAAACCGCACTACACCCACACACACAAACAACCAACATTTCCTCTCTTTTACATTTACAATCACAAAGAAAAATGGTTGATGCATTTACAAACCAAATCAACAAAAACATTAAAAAAACAAAAAAGAAAATGTATAACGTAATGAATGCGTTACACTTAAAACAATTTTAAATGCAGTGAAATGACCGAGAACTTGAACATGAACTCAATAAACTAGAACACAACTGAAAACACATTCACAGCAGCAAAGAAGAGCACCGCATCAGCAGCCAGAGTAAAAGTTGAAAGGAAAGCAAAAGAGGAAATTATTAATTTTATTCTTCATAAATTGCAAAACTTCTACAGTAGGCTAAGTGAAAGTTAAATAACAATTTAAAATTATTTCCTTCTTCTCGAATTATAAAACTATAGTCTCTAAAGGAAAATTAAATAATCGGAAGAAATCAGAACTTGCAAAACTTTGAGCTGGTCATCCATACATAAATTAAAGTGTTCAAGCGAAGCTTAAAGATAATAAATTTATTTTCTATATAAATTTATTCAACGGCTTTAGTTTTCTAAATCATATTGAATGTTGGCTTTTATTTTCTATAGAAAGCATGTTAATAGCTTTAACTTTGCATTGCAAATTGTTCGATAACTTTAATGTAGGGAAAATAATTTTGATTTCTATGGATCTACCGATCAATATGCATTTCTATAGAAAATTAAGCGATAATAATTTAGTACAGAATATAAATCGATAACTATAAGTTTCAATAACTTTAATTTTGTTAATAAAATTTATTGGTAATTCGAAATTAAATATTTCGATATTTTTTTTCTTATATTTTTTCTTTAGAATTTTCTTCAGAAAATTTATCGACATCTTTAATTTTCTTAAGAAAATTTATCGATAACTTTAATTTTCTTCAGAAAATTTATCGATAACTTTAATTTTCTTCAGAAAATTTATCAAAAACTAATTTTCTTATCTTATCTAATTTTTTCGATATCTTTAATTATGTTGATAACATTGATCTATAACTTTAATTTTCTGTGGAATATTGATAGATAAAATTGTCTCTAGAAAATTTATCGATAACTTTAATTTCCTTTAGAAAATTTATTGAAAATTTAATATCTTTTATACAATAAAACGATAGTTTCCTTAAGATAGCTTTAATTTTCTTTAGAAAATTTATCGACATCTTTAATTTTCGTTAGAAAATTTATCGACATCTTTAATTTTCGTTAGAAAATTTATCGACATCTTTAAATTTCATTAGAAAATTTATCGATAACTGTTATTTTCTTTAGAAAATTTATCGATAACTTTAATTTTCTTTAGAAAATTTATCGATAATTTTAATTTCCTTTAGAAAATTTATTGAAAATTTAATATCTTTTATACAATTAAACGATAGCTTCCTTAAGATAGCTTTAATTTTCTTTAGAAAATTGATCGACATCTTTAATTTTCGTTAGAAAATTTATCGACATCTTTAATTTTCGTTAGAAAATTTATCGACATCTTTAATTTTCATTAGAAAATTTATCGATAACTGTTATTTTCTTTAGAAAATTTATAGATAATCTTAATTTCCTTTAGAAAATTTATTGAAAATTTAATATCTTTTATACAATTAAACGATAGCTTCCTTAAGATAGCTTTAATTTTCTTTAGAAAATTGATCGACATCTTTAATTTTCGTTAGAAAATTTATCGACATCTTTCATTTTCGTTAGAAAATTTATCGACATATTTAATTTTCGTTAGAAAATTTATCGACATCTTTAATTTTCATTAGAAAATTTATCGATAACTTTAATTTTCTTTAGAAAATTTATCGATAATTTTAATTTTCTTTAGAAAATTGATCGACAACTTTAATTTTCTTCACAAAATTTATCGATAATTTTAATTATGTTAATACCATTGATCTATAACTTTAATTTTCTGTGGAATATTGATGGATAACTTTAATTGTCTCTGGAAAATTTACCGATAACTTTAATTTTCCTTAGAAAATATATTGAAAATTAAATATCTTTTATACAATTAATCGATGGTTTCCTTTAGATAGCTTTAATTTTTTATAGAAAATTGATCAATGGCTTTAATATTCTATAAATTATTGATTGATTGCTTTAGTTTTCTATAGAAAATTATTTTATTTTCCATTGAACATTCATCGATGATTTTAATTTTCCATAGAAAATTGATCGATGGCACTGATTTTTCGTAGAAAATTGATCGCGGACTTAAATGCTTTTATAAAAAATTGATGGATGAGTTTAATTTTCTAAAGAAACTGGTTGATCGATGACCTATGTTTTCTATAGAAACTGGGTGATCGATGACTTTAATTTTCTATCGAAAATAATGGATGAGTTTCATTTTCTATAGAAAATTAATGGATGACTTTTATTTTCTATAAAATCTGGTTAATCGATGACCCAAATTTTCTATAGAAACTGGGTGATCGATGTCTTTAATTTTCTACGGAAACTGGGTGATCGATAACTTTCATTTTCTATAAAAAATTGCTCGATGATTTTAATTTTCTATAGAAAATTGATCGATGATTTTAATTTTTTATGGAAAATTGATCGATGACTTTAATTTTCTATAGAAAATTGATTGATGTTGTTCATTTTCTATAGAAAATTGATCGATGTCTTTCATTTTCTATAGAAAATTGATCGATGTCTTTCATTTTCTATAGAAAATTAATCGATGTGTTTTAATTTTCTATAGAAAATTCATCGATGACTTTAATTTTTTATAGAAAATTGACCGACGACTTCCATTGATGTTGTTCATTTTCTATAGAAAATTGATCGATGTCTTTCATTTTCTATAGAAAAGTCATCGATGTCATTTTTTATAAAAAATTGCTCGATGATTTTAATTTTCTATAGAAAATTGATCGATGTCTTTCATTTTTTATAAAAAAATTTATCGATGTCTTTCATTTTCTATGGAAAATTCATCGATGTCTGCCATTTTCTATAGAAAATTCATCGATGTCTTTCATTTTCTATAGAAAATTCATCGATGTCTTTCATTTTCTATAGAAAAGTTATCGATGACTTTCATTTTCTATAGAAAATTGATCGATGACTTTAATTTTTTATAGAAAATTGACCGACGACTTCCATTTTCCGTAAAAAATTGACCGATGACTTTCATTTTCTGTAGAAACCTGAAGGATAATTCAAAATGTCCATAAAAAATTTATCGATAAATTTTACTTTCTATAACCGATAAATTTTACATTCTGTAGAAGGTTTTTAATTATTTCAACTTTTTATATAAGCTTTATGGGGAAAGTAAATCGATAACTTTAACTGTCCTTTTGATTGCTAAACTGCTTTGAACTTCATGTTTGAGTGTGTTATTTGTTGCGGATTTTTTTAGTTTTCTGTGTTACATGTTTTAACTCTTTTAAATTATATAACAAATTTTTTTGCAGAAATTACATTTAAAGAATATTTTGGTTGCTTATTAAATAATTATTAAATAATTTTTAAATATCGAAAAACAAAATTTTTTTTAAATAATGATATTTTTCCCCAAAGAGATTTTCTGGGAAATTTAATTCTTTGAGAAGAGATCCCTCGATCAATGTTTTTGAACCCACGGTGCTTTATTTTTATTAATTTTTTATTTTAAATATTTTTTAAGTTCTGAGTGGTGAGCAATTTAGAGAGTAATTGATAAGGGGCGCATTTACTATTTTGTATTAACATTCAGATGAGATTAATTTTTTGCTTTTTAGAATAGGAAAAATTATAAGCTTTTTTTGTTGTATTAAATTTTAAATTAGAAATAGAAATGAAGAGTACAAGTGCATTTTAAAATGTATTTTATTCGCTCTCACATGTACTACAGCAAACAAGTGTAAATATTAGCGCGTACACAATCAGTTTAATTATCGCTGTTTTTTGAAAAGATGTGTGAGTTGCCTGTTTTGGTTTGAACGGACACTCAATAACTGATCGGGTTATTATTCGTTCTGAAGAGTATGCATTTCGATTATGAACAACAATTGCATGATTTTATATTTGTGATGATTGTTATTCAGTTGCATTCAATCGAACACCACATTATTGTTGTAAATTAAAATAGTAAATACGTTTTTTGTTATGGGACAGCAAAATTAAAGCTCTTTTTTTTGATAGTGGTTCTCTCTCTCGCTCTCTCTCTCTCTCTCTCTGTTTCTATTTGGTTGCTGTGAGTAGGACTGCATTTGGCTTTTCTATTTGATATCACACAAACGAGTGTATGTTTTTGCTTCGTTTTATTTCAGAACAATGTTCGACCTTGACAATGAAAAAATTGTGCTAAACGCTTGATGCTTCATGCTCTAGTGTATAGTTTTAATTTTACACAATATATTTCTAGCAAATTTATTTTTTTATTTCTTTTTTTTTGCAACTAATGTTGGCAGCATTTTTCACGTAATTTCGCAAGTTTTCGTTTTAGTTAAAATTATTTTTTCCCCCCTTTTCCTTTATAATGTTTTTGTTGTAGGTATTTTTAATTTAGAAATTATGTAAATGTATGTACATATGTATGGTGCATTTTAATTAAAACGTAGTAATTCGTTGTATGTAAAAGGGAACGAAAATTTTAGGCGATGAGTGTATTGCGAATATAAATAGAGAATAGCTTATGTTTAGTAATTTCGTAGGACTTTGATTAGATTTACATGGTGCACCTCTTTATTATATAATTAACTTGCTGGTGTCTTATATTTTGTGTTTTATTTTTATACGCGACAATTCGCAACGCAAACTCACTCGACAAATAAAGTACCTGCCGCGATTTATTTATACCGTTTACTCCTCTATGGACAATTTTATAAGACAGGGAAAAAGCTTGCATTGTCAACCGATTAAAGAGCATGAATTTTAAATCTACATCTCAATACATTTTAAATGAGAACAACAATTTTCACTTTGAACTATTTTGTGAAACTCTTCTCAGTTGGTTGGTTTTGGTTGTAAGTTATTATGATTACTGTAACGTTTTGTTATATTAAGTTCTTTTATTGCAAAATAATAACACAGCACTTTAGAGTTTTAAATTAAGTTAAACAATTTATGTACTTTCAATGCACACAAAATAAACACGATGGTAACGCCTCAAAAGATGCTTTATTATTTTGTTGTCACTTCTCAACGATGTCTTAACTAGAATTTATTCATTATTAGCCCAGCAAGTGGTGTTTATATAGCTGATTTCAATAGTTCTGTCATATTCAAGAATATTCTATTATATCACCCTATATTGTTGTTGTTATTTTAATTCAGTGTAGGCTCCTGCTTGGCTGTGTGTGTTTTTTTTTTGTTCTGTGTTAGTTGTTTTTCTTTTCTATTGTTTAAGTTATTTCGTAGAATTTATAGCAAGCATGTTGCTGTTGTCTTGTATATGTATAAGATTTCCTAGAAAACTACGCAGTTTGTAAAACACACAGTAGGTCATTTCGTTTCCTATTTTACATTATTAATTATTTACTTTTAAAACTTAAACAAATCATTTTCGTTATATTTTTAAAAGTTTACAATTAAGCTGAAAGTCCATACCACGCGTTCTACGCGTACACGCATTGTATGCATTTGATACTTTTTACGCGTTCTACACTTTTCAAACTTCAAGTAACATGCAACTCTTTTTATGCGCCAAGTTTTTTGTTATAATCAGCTGTGGTGTAAATAATTTTATTAATTAAAAAAAAATTTTTGCACTAATGAAAACTGAAATTGATATTTTTCAAAAATTTATAGAATTTATTGAATTTGTGCATATGATATTTTGTGTAATGAGGACCTATGGAAAACTTCAAAGAGAAAAGACGACGCCTTTGAGTGCGTCCCTTGTTTTTGGAAAGTGAAGTGGGTGGTTTGTTTGCAGCAACGTTTGAAAAATCAAAATAACAGAAATGATACAACGTCAAAAACGTCATGGCGCTTGCGACACGTAGAAAAATAGAAAGTAAACCTACTTCATGCGTTCTATGCGTCATAAGCATTCTATGCGATCTGCTGTGTAACTTGTCACATACAATTACATTGATTCTACTTTTTTGACAGACGCGTATAAAGCGTGTACGCGTATAACGCGTGGCTTTCGGCTTTAAAACTTTAAGCTAATTATAATTAGGAGCAATAGCAACTAAGGCCTTCGGGTTATAAATAAATAATATAAATTAATTTTATGACAAGGCTAAGGTAAGAACTATGAAAATTTTTAACATTCAAAGGGGTGTAAGAGGTTAGGAGATTTATAGTAATTTACTATTATAGGATTTTACGCTCTTATCAGTTAGATCTGCTAGTAGTTGTAGCGGGTATTCCTTTTTAAATATTTTGGCTCTTTGTGTGGAGAAGAAAAGACAGGATATGAAAAGAGGTATTGGATCGGTCGCGTAAGAAATGCTGCAGTTGCACGTTCAATAGTTCAATTTTTCTTTGACCTAGACCAAGTCTGCTGATTTTTATGAGATCCATGTTTGTGTTTTTATTTTTTATCAAAGACGATTCCCATGTTTTTTGAAGGGTGTTGTCTTTACTTATGTAATATGAGTTAATATACCGATATAAGTCTGTAGGTTTAAAATTGTTTGTTGAAGTAAGAGGTGACTTACGAGAGAACTTTGCTGCAGTGTCGACATATTCGTTTCCAGCGATATTGCTGTAACTGGGTACCCAAATCTGTTTTACGTCCGTATATATTTTTATCATTTCATTCAGAATTCAAAAGACATAGATGTTGTTGTCAGGCAGCTTTAAAGTTGACTTGAATGATGAGAGGGAATCGGTAGATAAAGCGAATTAAAACTATTTGCTGCTAATGTACTAGAGTTCGCATTCTTAATCATTATTATTTCTGCTGAGAAGAGAGAGAACTGTAATAAGGTAGATTTCCTATTTCGTTGACATGATAATCTGTTGCGACACTGCATCCTATTCCATATGAAAGTGTAATTTTGATTTTTATGCTTTATTTCTCTAAAAATTGTGTGGAATAGAGCAGGATTATAGTTTTTGAGTGCGAAAAAAAAGATGAGCCAATGGTGTTCATGTTAGTACTCCAAGATTTAAAATATATCCCTGTGTTGTAAGTTACTGTATTTGGTATATTAAGATCTTCGTAGTTAATTTATTTTCTATTAATGGCGGATCGCATATTTGGAATCTTTTTGAATTTGTTAATTTTTGATATAATTTTGCTCAGAGGTGATGTAGTGACGAAAGGACTTAAAAAGTTTGGTGGTAATTCTAATTTTTCATTTCTAGCGGTAATATGTTAGCTTCTGCATATAGCGATTTTATGAGCGAGTGGCAAACAGCCCCTAGGCAGTATATTAACGAAGCTTTTATTTACGAGTTTAGTTTTCTAATGATTGATTTTGCTGTATATCCATATATGGGTAATGCGTAGTCTATGCGAGCCTTTGCTCTCAGTGTTGTAGTTGACCTTAGGAGATGGACGCCATTTTATTATATTTATTTGCTTGTTCAAGAATTCCACCTGTCTACTAAGATGTTAATTCTAATTGTTGAAATGTAGTTTTAAAATGTGTAGCTTTGTGAGTTCGGATATTTGAATTTGGTCGCATACAATTCGGCAGCTACAATTATTTTTACGACAGACGTGAATATATTTTGTTGTAGATAACACTGCTCCAGAGTAAATCGTCCAATCAATGATGTTTGTTTGAATAAAGTTAATTTAACTTAAGTTATGTGTTGTCTTTAAGTATTTATTATTTTTTATTATTTAGTTTAATTTTCTCTAAGTTTGTTTCTGTATTTTAATTATTTTCTTAGAACTTAAGCTTTTAAAATATTTAATACATATTTTTAAGTATTAGATATCAATTTAGGTGACTTAAAATCTCTACAAAAATTATCAGCTATATTTCATCACTTCCGTATTGTATTGAAGATATGTATATCGCATAGCTGGGGTTGTGTGTTAAAAATATTTCGTTGTCTTAAATTCAGATTTTAGTTTTTCATATAATGAAAAACTTCCCGTTATATTAATTTAGTTTTAAATAATGTCTCTATCTCTTGAGATGGCAATTTTCAACACTGTTTTTTACATAGATTTAGAACTCTCTTTGGAATACTTAACTATATACTTATTCTAAAAATGAGAACTAAAACCTTTTTTATTTTAAAAATAAAAAAAAAATTAAAAAATAATTAAAAAAATATTTTAACGTATTAAATTTTATGAAAACATACGCAGAATTAAATTTGCAAAGAAAAAACTGCACTACTTAATCATTTTAAACAAACGTTGTGGGGTTTATGATGTCGTCTTAGGGGGCGGTGTGGTGCGACAGAAAGGGCAACACTAATATGAAAGCGGAACTGAACTACAAAAATATAAAGTTGATTTTGTTGTATGCACTCGTGTGTATAATAAATAAACTAACTAGGGGCACATTTTCAAGGGCACGCGCTTTTTCTGTCAGCTTTTACACACGAATGCAAAAACAACAATAGCAGTCAGTCTTCTCAATAAAGAAAAATACAAAACAATAACGAACAGTATGCGTTTGATCTCAACTAAATGTTCCACCAACCACTACCCCACAAGCGAATACAAAAACTTATCGCAGCACATGATTGATGAAGCTTTTTCTTATTTAATTCTCTTTTTAGCTGTGGGAGCAATATTGTTGATTATAGCGATTTGTTGAAAAACGTGAGGGTAAACAATTTATTTTAAGGTGATAAAAATTTTAGAATGGCATTTCGCTGCTCATATTCAAATGACTTGAAATTTAGTATTTCAGTTGGAAATTTAAAAAAATAAAATAGAAGTTAAAAGGTCATAATGCTGAAAACTGAGCTATTTATTTTGTTTGTTGCTACTTAGGCCTTTTTGTAACCTTTTCGTATGCTGTCAGTTATACGATCCGCATCGAATTTATTTTATTGAAATTGAATAGTAGTGAGCGGCTCATTAAATCCAATATATAGCATATACTTTGCTTGCACATCTTCCCATAAAGATGACCAGATTGCTTACCTTTCTAATAATAGTCTACATCGGATGATGGGCCTTTTGTTTTAATAAATTACTAGATAGTTTTAAATATCGCATAAGATTGGTTTGAGATTAAAAATATTAATTTGAAACGTATCATACTGTACGTCGTTGCCCATCGGGTTATGCAGTCAAGGTGGCTCCATTCCTCCTCTTAACATATAATATCAAAAATAAAAGGCAGCACCAGTCTTCTAGGCTAGCAGGATTCTGAAACTGAAAAAGAATTGGACACTCAAGGCCCTCCCAATGAGTAACCAAAGTGGTACCAAGGGAGACAGTAGCTACAGCCCTGTACCGGTTATTGGTGAGGCTCTTTGGGGAGTTACGTGGTGGCTGTGTTTAAAACTCCGAAATCGCGGGATAGTTGGCTTTGTTCTATTGAATGAGCTGTTGCATTGCAGCTGGAGCGACAAAAAGTTAAGATAGCCAAAGAGTGGGGGCACGGCCCTGCACGCTTTAATCTTAGAATTGCTATCTGAAGTATGTATAGACCATGGTGTGCTCCTTAGGGTATTGGTAGACACATTGTCGTAAGACCGCCGTCAGATTACGGCCAAGCAGCTAGATGCTGACGAGAATCTGTATCACATCATTTTATGCAGAGGATGTTATATATAATAAATATTCCTTCCACCAATTGAGATTGTGTAGCGTCATAATAAATCAGGGATAAAATATAATAAAACGAAATCAAAATTTCAGTTGTATTTACTTTTCATAAAAAAAAAATTTTATTAGTAACAAGCGTGTTAAGACTTCGTCATTCGATCGGTGCTCAGTCGTACATTTCGACATCAAAAAAAATTGTAATGATTTTGACATTAAGGGTAATACAACGTTAATGTTTCAAAAAGAGAATATAAAAAAAATTAAAATTTCATAAATTCAATTTCTTCCAAATAATTAATAAAAATAATTAATTAAAGACAGACCCAAGAATGCTGAGGGAGGTTGTAGGAAACCAAAGAAAAGAAAGCATGGCAACTGCTAGTAGCTGTTCTTTACAATTATTTAAATTTATTTTTATAAAAAAATTATTTAAAAATTTTTCTTAAAAAAACCTCAATAATTTTATTTAAAAATGTTATTCACAAAAAACACTTTCAAAACACTTAATTGGCAGCACTTAAATCGCATTCATTGATGTTATTAAATGAAATCGATGAGAACTCATGCAAAAATTAATGATTTTTTGAGAGCAATAATTTGCAAAGAAAAAAAAAAGAAAACACAGAGAGAAAAAAGCAAATAAAAAACAATGTGCAATGTGATTGCTGCAAAGAAAAGGCAAAATGAAAAACACAAAAAGAATAAATTAAAAACTAAATTAATAAAAGTGAAAAGGTTGGTTTGATTAAATAGCAAAATAGCAATTACACAACAAAAATAACAACAATGATACATTTCTACGACGATAACAACAACAATAATGTTAACATTAATCAGCTGTGCTGTTGTTGGCTTGTTGTTGCGCTTTTGCAATTTAAGATAATTCTCTTTAACAATTATTTTGTTTTTGTTTCCCTAGTATTTTTTAGTTCATTTAATTTGTTTTTATTTTTTTTTCTTCTTCTTGTTGTTGTTATTGTTTTTTGCTTGCAAACATTTGAGGTTCCTACTACTAACTAAAATGTATGTGAGATCTGTGTGTGATCGTTGTATATATTTTTTTTTTTGCTATTTTTCTTTATAGTTGCTGTTGCTGTTGTTGTCTTTATTTTTTTAAATTTCTATTTTGCAGTCGCATTCGCCTACTCTTACTATAGAATATATGGGGCCTTAGTTATTAGTTTTCTATGCAACCATTAAGTCAGTCTCCATTTTGAAACGTTTGTTGCCGTAAAGGTGCTGGCTGGCTGGCTGTGACTTTAGTAGTACTTTCTCGTTTATAATAAAAATAATAATAATAATTTTTAAATATTATATTATTCGTACACAATAAAATTAATTTAACGCATTAGTTGCTTTTTCTTAATTATTTGAAAAAGAAAATTAAAACGTTAAATAACAAAATCAAAATCAAGTGCGTATTATCTTAAATAAAACCGCGCAGCTTAAAACAACTATTTCGGGGTTAACTTAAGAAAAAAAACATGGTTACGCCACGTTTATCATGTTTTAGCATGTTTACGGAAAATATCCTACTTTTTACACTCAATAAAAAGTGACAAATGAATGTTGAAGTGTGAAATAAAAATAGAAAATAAATATTATAAAAAGACATTGATGTAAGAAATAAAAATTAAAATAAAATTTAAAAAAAAAACTAAAACAAAATACATAAAAATCCATTAAAATATAATTTCTTGGCGCTGATGCTATTTTACTAAAAATACAAAAAAAAATATATTTGAAAATTAATATATATTTTAAAAATAATTTACACTAAAATTAGTTCTAAAATTATTTGTTTTAAAATTTTCAATTGAAAACAAAGTGCAAAATAAAATTTTCCTCCATCACTAGTTATCATTTTCAGCTTTAATACCTATTTATTTTTCTCAGTGTAGTTGGAGTTGCCAGATTTGCTAAGGCAAACTTGGGTAAGTTTGATATGAAAATAAACAAACTACATAAATAAAGATTTATCAATAGAAAAAATTTATTTATTAAAAAATTTGTTTATATTTTGAAATTATATTTGTTGACTCGTGAAAAATTAGTAGACTTTACGGCAGACAGGGCAAAAAAAAATAATACCAAAATAAATATTTATTTTTCAAATAATGATTTTAATCTTCATGACAAATGTTCTAAGTATAATTAAAAGAATTTTTGAAAGTTTTTAGAAAATTTTTCTTTTTTAAATTTTTTAATATTTTTAGTAATTGTTTTCAATTTTAACAGGTTAACAAGTTAATAATGTCGATTTTATTGCTTGAATAATGCATTTACTATTATAACGAAATAAATCAATACAGTAATTAGAATATTGTTTATCGTTAGCCGCTACTTTTTCCTTTCTTTCTGGTATCATATTGATTCTGCGCCAAGATATTTGCTCCGGTTTTGAAGTAAAGAATCAATCAAGGCAATTTCTAATACCCCATTCTGAAGTAAAGCATATTCCAGTCTGACTAAACAAATGGTAGGCCGAAGGGTTAATTTTTGGGTCGAATTTTGTGGTCGCTTTTCTTTGATTGCCCTCTTCAAATGAAAAAAAAGTTGTCCTTTGTGGCCATCTGATCCGATTTCAACAGCTCATAGTGTAAAAATTCCTTCTAATCTCACTAAATGCAATGTATTACCTTGGCATCATTGATATTCGGCTTTGTTGATTTCGCTGGTTGGCCAAGCTTTACATGTAACTCTTTGCGCTTGCCAGTATAAATATGATGCAAAAATGATTTCGTTTTGTAGCGTTCAAGCATCATTTCCGACATACGAAATTGCCTTTCAATACCTCTCAGCTTCAGCGGGACCCAATTTGTTTGCTTTTGAAAGAATCCGAATGCTTTTAAAAGTAGAGCAATGGCTTGTTATGTTACTCCCACTTATAATACAAGTTCTTTTTGCGTTTAACAACCGTCTTTGTCGACTAATGCTGCCAATTTAACGCCTGAAAAATTTAATTGCTTAATTATTCTAAAAGCAGCAATAGGGTTTTTCAATTTTAGGTTTTCGAGTTTTAAATCACATAATTATCACAATTTATATTCAGTGCTTGTGCAACGAGAAAATTATTGGATTAATAAGGAGATGGATTAAGCTTATTATTGTTAATAAGGAATTATAAGTTTAATAAAGGGTGTCCCAAAATTCGCGCAAGAAATAATTTTGATAGAAAACATAGATTTATAATTTTTTTTTGTTGTATATATTATACAGTATAGGGTTATGTATGGAATAGCATATCGGCTAAATAGCCTCCACAACTTTCTTGGCACATGCGCAATCTTTTGTTAAAATTATTCATGATTGATTTGCATAAATGTGGCTGAATTTCGTTGCTAGAGATCCCAATTTCCTTCTTCAAAAAACGTGGGTGGTCGTGGGCTTGTTGACACAAATCTTAGACTTCAAAAACCCCAAAGAAATAAACCCAACGGCGTCAAATCGCATAATCTGGGCGGCCAATTTTGATCACCAAAACGAGAAATTACACGACCAGGAAATGGCTCAAGCAGTAATTGAATTGTTTCTCGGGCTGTATGGCATGTGGCACCATCTTGAGATCACATGTCATGTACATCCATATATTGCAATTTTGGAATAAAAAAAAATTGGATTATCATGTCGCGATAGCGAGCACCGTTAACCGTTATTGTATGGCCAGCTGCATTTTCGCAGAATAATGCCTCCAACTCAAAATCTGCACCAAACAGCGACACGTTGTGGATGCATTTGTTTCTCAACAATCACTTGTGAATTTTCTGAACCACAAATGCGACAATTTTGTCAATTAACAAAGCCAGCAAGATGAAAATGAACCCCATTTTGTTCGAAAAATCAGCATTCACTTTCTGTTGTACCATAATCCATTCAACGAGCAATCTTTGCTGTGCGTGATCAGTAGTAGGCTTCAGTTCTTGACTCAATTGAACTTTGTTAGCATGAAGATGCACATATTTCGAGTGAATACGCTGTAGAGAGCGCCGAATTGATGTATGTAGACTCTCAGCAACACTTTCTCGAAATGCTTCAATGTTTTGTGAATCTCTCTAAATTTTTTAATCGAACTGTTGCTGCCAAACTTTTGTTATATACAATAATATTGCTCAACAATAAAAAGAGAAGTAGCACTTCAGGCAACAATGTCTATTTAGTCAACTGCCGTGCTACATTCTTTAGAAAAGGGATAGAGAAGAAATGAAACAGGTGGTGAAAGTAGAAGGATAGTCGGAAATTAACTGCCGTATATAAGACAGCACAGCGACCAGTGACTATGACTTCATCGCTGAGCAGCGCCACCGACAGCCAATTTTTATTTTTGTAGTGAAAAAACCAAGGTCTTCGTTGGGAAGCGAACCCACAATCCCCATGCTGACAAGCTAGTACACTACCTACTAGCCTACAGGGGCATAACGCTCCATTTTTATTAATTCTGAACTGTCAGCTATCACGCTGTATTTTTATTTATTTATTTATTTTTTTGGTAGGCAATACTTTACTGCCCAAATGGCGAAAAATTCAAATCTTGCGTGTACTTTGGGACACCCTAAAAAGAAACAAATATTTTTTCTTTAATATTTTGTGTTTTCAATTTTAATTAATGGGAGCTCTTTGTTCAAATTTTAACGATTTTTTGATTTTAACGATTTATCGCAAAATATCACTGTACAGTGGAAAAGAAATAAAAATATTTCGAAAATAAATAAATAATTACTATTGGGCTTGATCTTTGTAACTTGCAGGAATGTCATAGTAGGTCTCCTAGGATATGAAAAAAAATGAACTTAAGCAAAACTGAAAAATAACATTTGACTTATAAAACTAGATAAAAAAAAAGTGGAATCGAAAAAATTATAATTAAAATAAAAAAAAAAATTGATTCAAGTGCAACTATTTCTATGAAATTATTTTATATCTTCATTTGATTTTCTGGTTAAAAATAATATTACTTTTGGCCAGTGCGTTAAGATCTTAAATTTGAATATTTTTTAAATAACCAAAATTGTTATCTAATTTAAATTAATTTTTTTTTTTTTTTTATCAAGTTATCAGTCGCATTTTTATATTTATGTTCTTTTTTACAAACACTCTCACACATATAGAGACACATGATAATTTCAAGTTCTTTATCAGTTATTACTTTTATGTCAGCACTTTGCATTAAAGGTGTGATAATAAGAAAAATTTTATTTAATAGAATTGAATTAAAAAAACGTCTGTTATCAATTTAGCAATTAAAACGCAAGTGCATTTATGACCTTTCTACTTTTACATATGTATTAGTAAGTATATGTTGTTGCAGTTATTTAGCATTATGATATGATTAGACAAATTGCTAATGTCTAATCTAATCAAATATTTTTATCCTCGTACAGTTTTAACTCCATAATACAATTAAATATCTAAAATGATATTAAAATCCATTCGAGTTTTCGCTTTAAATTTTTATTCGTGAAAGCGCGCTTCTCCTTCTATTTTTTTCAATTTTTCTACTAACACTCATATGTGAACATAAATACTTAATGTTTGTACAACAACAACCATTTTTAAAAGAAGCAACAAAAGAAACACACCACAGCCATTGTTCCATTAAATTGTATTTGCTATACAATTTAGGGAGAAGAATAACACATAGAACAACTATAAAGAGAAGCCGTTTCCTATTTGAAACCTTTGAATTTAACAATTTTAACAAAATTGGTGATTTGCATAATAGAAGAAGAAACTTTTACAATTGGTGAATCGTGTTAAGAGGCATACATTCGTACATCAAAACGCTAACTTAACTACTAGAAAAGAAGGCTGCTCCCAAAGATATAAACACAAGAACCAAAACACACACACACACAAATGCTGCACCAAATACACATATTCATGAAAAATACCTAAAACAAATTGTATTTATAAACTGTCTTATAAGTCAACAATGATTTCTATTATTTTCAAACGGTGAGACATAACATTCGCTTAAAAGGAAAAAAAAAATTAATAAGAAATTTCTTTATGTTTGCTCCTCATCTATATTCAGATTATTTTATAGGACACATTTCGCTAAATAGAAAAGGGGCATCAAATGGCTGAAAACTAAATCCCAGTATACTTTTAGGCGTTAGAATTAAAAATATTTTAATATTCCAGTAAGAAATTAGTAAACTGCATGACATGTTTTACAATTAAATACCCCACAGTGATGGATTTGTTTTAATAAATAAAAAAATAAAATGGAAATAGTTCTTTAGAACCTAAGTAAAGTGGATGACATATTGCTTATCAAGTCCTCACAGGGATGCATTTAAGTAGCGCATCTCGGGTGTATGAAAACATAAAACGATTGTTAAATTCTGATTTTGAAAAAATTGTTACGGATGTGTCTTGCTTAAGTTTTAAAAGAAAATAATTGAGCATTAACGAAAACTACTGGGTATGTTGTTTACTAACTCATGGCTTACTAAGAAACCTTATGCACGTAAGACAACAACAAATGTTTAGGTACAAATTGCGTAAAAATTTTATACACGCAAAACAATAATAAATCTGTATGCGTAGTTTTCTAAGAAAACTTATCTACACAAAATAACAACAACTATCTTAAAATAAATTCCAGGAAGAAACATTATCAGCATAAAAACAAAAGTATACACAGGTGCCTATACATTGAATAAACAACATACAACAACAAAATGTGATGCAGAGGGAGTAGAAGATACTTAATTTTTCTAGACTTTCAATGGAAAATATATAAGGCAGGCGTCTGAGTGTATAGTTAGTTAGTGTAAAAATAAACTTCGTGAAGCAAAGACGTGCATCTTAAGTAAATTGTTTTGTAGTGTCAATATATTAAATTCTAGGGATAGCTCTTTTGAACCTCTTAACAAAACTAGCTAAGCTTAAGTGTTACACATTAGTTTCGAAGATATTCGGCTTTTAAAATAAAAACTAATTTTTTGATCTACTTGTATTTAGAAGAGCAAAAGTGCTTTCCATATTTATTTTCAGCTTAATAACAAATTTACATACCCGCTGTGGCGGTGTAAAGGTTTCATGTAGTTGGCATAGCTATAGTGTTCGCCAAATAACTTTTTTTTTGAGTTTTAAATGCTAAAAACAAAAGCTACTGAATATTTTCTCAAATTTCTTTTTTTATTTGAAAGTACAATCCTTCCGGTTAATAATGAAAAATAATTTCATTCGAATGGCTGCCTAGGCTGGCCATACAGTAGCCTACACGATCGGTCTAATTTTGAAGCACATTATCGATTGTGTGCAGCTGTATTTCACCAATGGCTTCACTAATATTGTCTTTTAAAGCGTCAATTGTCTCTGGCTTGTCGGCGTAACATTTACCTTTGATGGCACCCCACAAATAATAGTCCAACGGTGTCAAATCGCAGCAACGAGGTGGCCAAACGATATCAGCTCTGTGGCTGATAATGCGATCTTCAAAAATAGGGCGCAAAACATCGAGTGTAGCTTCGGCTGTGTGGCACGTATCGCCGTCCTGTTGAAATCAAATGTTGCCAATATCCTCCTCTTCAATTTTTGTGAACAAAAATTCGTTCAACATGGCCCGACAACGATCGCCATAGACTGTAACGGCCACTCCTTGCTCATTTTTGAAGTAAAATGGCCCAATTATGCCTCTTAACCAAAATCCGCACCAAACAGTGACTCGTTTTGGGTGCGTCAGCTTTTCATGCGTGCGGATTTTCTGTGCCCCAAATGCGACAATGTTGCTTGTTTACATACCCGCTAAGATCAAAATGAGCTTCATCTGAAAAGATAATTTTTTTGCAAAATCGGCATCTTCTGTAAGTCGGTCGCAGGCCCACTTAGCGAAGCGAAAACGCATTGGATGGTCACTTGGCTTCAACTCCTGAACCAATTGAACTTTGTATGGCATCATACCAAAATCTTTGTGCAAAATTCGTCTCACTGTTGTCTCTGAAACGTTCAAATGTTGAGAACGGCGGTGAATTAATGTTGATGGCGCTTTACGCACACTTTCTGCCATAGCAGCAATATTTTTGGGTGTACGCATTGTTTTTGGCTTTTCACGCTTTGGTTTATCGATGATGATGACGCCAGTTTCTTTCACTTTTTTCACAAGATAACGAAGCTGACGGTGCTTCTCTTCTTCCATAATAATAATAAGCACTAGTTGACAAGAGAAAAAACGTTAGATGGGGCACCCTTTAGAATAGTATCTATGCAGTTAATTCCAACTTGACATATACTTTTGGGGGTAAAAGGCGACACCACTTGCAGGAGCCTCGAATTGGAAGGGAATTGGAGACTCGAGGTACGACCAGTAACTGCCTCAACTTATACCACGGGTACCAGTAGCACAGAGTAACGTATTGTTTGTATTTTTAACCCAAAAATTGCTGGAAGGCTGGCTTTTTTCTATCCAGTGGGCTGTTGCATGAGAACAGGCTGTTGCTAAGCTGGGCCGACAAGAAGTTAAGATAGTGTCTTAATCTCGAGCAAGGAGTGTGGGCACGGCCCTGATACATTTTGCTTAATAGAAAAGGGAAATAAAATGGCTGTAAATTAAACCCTAGCATACTTTTAGGCGTTAGAAATAAAAATATTTTATTTTATATTGCAGTGAAATACCCCACAGTGATGGATTTGTTTCAAAAAATAAAAATTTGAAAATAGTACTGGAGCAACTAAATAGTGTGGATGATATATTGCTTAGTATGCTTACACCGGAATATGTTAAAATAGCACAAGCTTGGGTAGAAAAAAATAAAACGATTGGCAAATTTTTAATTTCCATGGGTTTTGGAAATATTACCTGTTAACATAACTAAAGTATGATAATGTTGGTAAAATTATATTCTTATAAAAAAGTGCAAAAAGTTTAGTAAATTTTTCACTTATTTTTGAGTAAAATTCGTTCCGTAAATTTTCTGCTTATGAAGCCTTCTCAGTCTATCTTTCAGTTGTTAATACCGAACTTTTTTAAAAAATAAAAGTTGTAAAAAAATAATCTATATAATGCCAATTACAACACACGATTTTTGTTAATTCATTCATTTTTTTTAGAAAATTTGTTTAAAGTGTCCAAACCTTTCTAAATAAATTTTACATAAAAGCATTTTGTTTAATTACAAAAAGATCTAGAATTCTATTACTATTGAAAATCTGTTTTTCATATAAAAAAAAACAAAAAAATTAATAATTTACCATTCATCGATACCAACAATATCGCTGAACTTAACATTCAAATAAATAATTTACTTTTACACGTTTTACACATCTCAAATAAAAAATAACAACAAAACAAACTGAAAGGGAGGGTGGTAAGACCTTATGCGAGAACTATAATATATTGCTGTGAACTAAGTAAGATGAATAAGCGTACAAATAATAATAGCAGAGAACATAACACAAAAAACAAAACTAAATTAAAGCAACGCAAATGTTTAATGCAGCGTATCACATCAAATAAGAAAATGAAAAATAATAAATAAAAAAACCGAATAAAATATTTAATAATTTGCATGTCTCTGTAAACAAGGTGTTTCTTTCATTGTGCTATTTTTTTGTTATTCGGCCTATTAGCAGGAGTGTGTGGCATCAACATGTTTATACTTTTAAATGAATAAAACACAAATGATCTTTAAGATATAATTTCTTACATATAAAATAGTTCATACCTTCTTAGTTCTTGTTACTATATACAGGGTTCCCCAATAATATAAAATATATATTGGTAATTTGTGATAGTTACTATACTAATACGAGCAATTATCTAAAGCTAAAGTTATGATGGAAATCCCATTATGCTCTCTTCACAACAACCCGATTCGAAGACTTTAAGGCTGCACGACTTACAAGCGAACGGTATATACAGAACCGCGCTATTATACTTTGTATTATACATTTGTATTATACATTTTATATTGTTACATTTATTTCTTTAAAATATGTTTTGTTCATAAAGTTCTTTTATTGTAAAATAATCATATACAGCACTGTAGAGTTTTAAATTAAATTGCACGATTTATTTAGACAGGTTATTTAATTTAACACACACAAAAATATAGGATAACAGCTTTTAAAATTTAACGCCTATATTGCTTTATTATCTTTATATCTTTATTTAAAAATGTTCACAATATAATTTCTTGGAGTTTATATATTCTGTTTTGAACGGTTCGCGTATAAACAAGAAATTTATACTTCAACATTATCACATAGTTGTTCTTGTTATCATTATTCAGTGTAGGTACTTGTTTGGCCGTATGCCTTTTTGTTCTGAATTAGTTGTTTTTATTTTCTAAATGTCAAATTTAGTTCGTGGAATTTTATTGTCTTGTGTTCATAAGATTTCTTACAAACTTCTAAATTTCAAAACAAACATCATACGTCTTTGCATTTACTTTTTTTTGGTGATAATTATTTTCTGTTTTATAACTTAAATTAAGCTTCTTCGTAACATAATGAACGTGCGATTTTTGGGCCAAATAGAAGAAATAGTTGCTATGCACCTATTTGGCTGTGTGTTTTTTGTTCTGTGTTAGTAATTTTTATTTTCTGATTGTTAATTTTAGTTCGTAGAATTTTAATGAAGATGTGTCATGAGATTTTTTTAAAAACTTCCTATTTTTTAATGATAATTATTTTCTATTTTTTATAACTTAAAGTAAGTAGTTTAAACCTGAGATCTTTTGGCTAAATAGACGACATTTTACACATCATCTGGTTAGTCAGATTTGTAAATGAATGACAATCTTGACGGCTGTATAGATTAGATATGGTATATTGATGACTTTTCCTGCTGATATAAAATAAGTTTATTAAAATTTAAAATAAATTGTATTAGTTTAACTGTTTAAAACAACGGGTTTTGTGTTCTACACGACCAAGGTTTTTAGCATACAAAATCAAAAATAGTATAATGGCAATTCTATGTTTTTAACTGACATTTTTTGATGCTTCTTAATTTAAGGCAGAGTTATTTAAGATATGAAGAAATAACCAAGTCAACTCCTTATAGTAATACTTCTTCAGGGAATTATTAGAGGTTTTTCCTTGTTTGTTGCTTCTAAGAGTCAAAAAATAACAAGTCCACACAAGGTTATTACATATAGGTGTTGTTACCATTATTCAGTGTAGGCACCTATTTGGCTGTGTGTCTTCTTGTTCTGTGTTAGTTGTTTTTATTTTCTGATTGTTAAATTTAGTTCGTTGAATTTTAATTAATCAAACATATTGTTACGTTTATACCTTTTATAGACATTTTGTTGTGAGTTCTTTATAGCAAAATAAATAACACTAAATTTTAGAGTTTTAAAATCAATTACAAGTAATTCATAATTATTCGGAATCATTTTCAATTTAAGCAATGTTTAAGAAATGATTGAAAGTAAACAATGTTTTTTGTTGTTTTGAAATGTTTTGCTGTGTTTGTGTAGAAGCGTTTTTGAGTCTTGCTGTTTATGCTATGTTGATTTTATGAAAATTTTCATAGAATCTGTTTGGCTTTGGATATAAGACTCTTAGGTTTTTCTATACAATATTGGGGTGAAATTCACTGATGAGCTACTTGAGCAATAGTGAAATTGCAATATGGATATATTCTCCCTCGCAGTAATACATTTCAAAATTGGTAGTTGAATAAATGTTTTATGAGCGTATCATAAAATGTTTATTTTTAAATAAATATTTTGTGAGAGTGTCATGAAATATTTATTTGAAGGAATCAAGTACGGAGTAAAATTGCTTAAATCAATTACAAGTTTATTTACTTTTACTACAACAGAACAATTTACTTAAGATGCACGTCTTTACTTCACAAGGTTTACCTTTCAACTAACTCACTATTCACTCAGATGCTGTCTTTTTATATTCGCCCACTAGAAGTCTAGAAAAATTAAAAATTGTCTACTCTCTTTGTATCACATTTTGTTATTGTATGTTGTCAATTCAATGTTGAGGCGCCTGTATGTCTGCGTGTATTTTTCTTTTAGTTTTTATGCTGATAAACTTTCTTTCTGGAATTTATTTTAAGATAGTTGTTGTTGTGTGCATAAGTTTTCTTATAAAACTATGCAGTTAGTAAACAGCATACCGAATTGTTGTTTTCTACGCAGTTAGTAAACAGAAACTTGTTGTTGTCGTGCATGCATAAGTTTTCTTAGCAAGCCCCGCAGTTTTTAAACAGCATGCTTAATTGTTGTTGTTTTGCGTGTATAAAATTTCTACGCAGTTTGTAACTAGAAATTTGTTGTTGTCTTGCGTGAATAAGTTTTCTTAGTAACCCAGGCAGTTAGTATACAGCGTACCCAGTAGTTTACTTATTTTCTTTTAAAACTTAAGTACCACATATCCGTAATAATATTATATTATATAAGTTTATGTTATATAATATTTTATTATATTATATTATATTATATTATATAATATTATATTATATTATATTATATTATATTATATTATATTATATTATATTATATTATATTATATTATATTATATTATATTATATTATATTATATTATATTATATTATATTATATTATATTATATTATATTATATTATATTATATTATATTAAATAATATTATATTATATTATATTATATTATATTATATTATATTATATAATATTATATTATATTATATTATATTATATTATATTATATTATATTATATTATATTATATTATATTATATTATATTATATTATATTATATTATATTATATTATATTATATTATATTATATTAAATAATATTATATTATTTTACATTATATTATATTATATTATATTATATTATATTATATTATATTATATTATATTATAGAATATTATGTTATTTTATGTTATATTATATCATAAGATTTTATAGAAACCTCTTAATATGTTAACAGATAATTATTTTCTTTTTTGTAATTTAAACGAAGTATCTTCGTAACTATAGGAACATGATTCTTTTTTGCCAATTAGACTTCGTTTAAATATGTACATTTCCCTAATGGGTGACCCTTTAGATAATATAAAATATGTTTTATATATTTTATTATTGCTGTTTTTTAATACATTTTCCACCTTTTTTTAGTTTTTGCATACACTTGTAAATTATATTCTCTGTTTAGTTAGTTGTGGTTGACTTGTAATTTTTAAATTTGAGCTTTTTAGAATCCATTCATTCGCACAACCCACACCTAACTTTTATATCGTATTTTATTTCGTTGCACATTTTAATTCTCATGCACTGCCACGATACAGCAATTGTTGATGAAGTAGTTGTAGATCATTTTGTTTGGGGGCTTGATTGTTTTTGTTGTTGTTTTTTATTTATTTTTTGTGTGTTATTATTATAATTTACATCATACAAAGTCATTATCACTTTGCATATATGCATATATATATAGAAAAAACTAACAACAATAATAAGAAAAGCAAAGACTTTCAAAAAGCTAAGAAGAGAATAAACAACAACAATACAAAAATAAAATCAAACTAAATTCCCACGATTTTGTGGTGTTTGAAGTATTGAGGAATAGCGCTGTACGTGTGAATGTTTCACATTAAAAATAAAAACAATTTCAGCAGTTTCTTTTAATTTCTTTAGGGATTTGATTTGAGTATTTTTTAAGTGAAAATTTTAAACGCACCTTGGTTTGCAATAACAAAGACAATATTGCCAATTGTATGTGCGTGTGTTTGTAACTGTATATATTAAAATATCAATATTAGCCTTAAAATTTTAATTTTTTTTTTCTCCAAAATAATTATTTTGCATCATATTGTGCACAGGCCAAATTTTTCATAGTTTATTTCAAAATGAATACAAAAATTAATAAATGAATTATTTTTTAATAAATTTTGAAATTCAGGCACTGGCTTAGAAAATAATAAAAGACGGAAATATTAAATTAGCCCGTGCGGTACAATTTACTTGCATAAATAGATACCACCCTAATAAAAGAAAGGCCTAAGCCCAACAGTGTTTATACTAACACAACAAAAGTAACTCCTCCCTTTAGAACGCAGCTTAATAATGATATCATTGCATTGAATGCGCTCGCCGATCGTACTGAATAAACAGCCAGTAACGACGGTTTTTACCCAAAGGAATGACAACAATATTTCATTTACTGGCGAAACAAATCGAAACAGCTTAATTCAATACAAGTTTTTTATAAAAGAAATTTCTAGACATAAGGATATCTGCTGTATAAGCACGTGCACAATAGGGCAGAAATAAAATATTTTGGAAATATGACCACATTTTTTAAATGACTAAAAACTATTTGAGCTTAATTTGATTTGACTGCTTATTTATATGGCTTTTTTAGAACGTCGTTCGGGGCTTTTAAGTTATGGCAACTTGTATTTATAAATTTTTTATTACTAATCGTTGGCGAATTTATATCCTGCGGCTAAGTTATTTTTTGAAAATTTCAATACAAGATATTTATAAAAGAAAGCTCTAAACGTAATACAACAGATGAGTATTGTAAAGTACACAATGGGGCAGGAATAAAATATTTTGGAAATATATATTAATATTTTATAATTGGCTTTTCTAGAGCATTGCTCGAGGCTCTTAAATTATGGCAACCCATATATATAAATTTTTGTAATGAAAATCTTTGGCGACTTTATGGTTTATAACTAAAGAATTATTTTGATTTGAAAATAGAAAATTCAAAATTGCTTATTTTTACAACATCGTATGTTAAACACTTTTTCGCGTCTTTTTTATTTGGCTTCCTGAAGTAGGTTTTCGTTACATAGTTTCTTTTGAAATTTAATTTTTTGAGGAAACCTTCTTTTATTGATCTGATAGATATTATTATGCAGGTGATTATTGCTTAAAAAATGTAATCTTGCACTTGACCCAAATTTTGGCCAATGTTTTTTAAAGTTTTAAAGTTGTAATTGAAAAACCCTTTATGCTGTTAATTATTTTCGTTAGAAATTTATATAAAATCTAGACCTGATTTGGAAATTTTCTGCGTATTTTACGGTGAATTTGAATTTCTTTGAAAAAATGTATTTCCTTTTATTTTTCGTGATTAGAGTGTTTGCTATTTATGCTGAAGTTTATTCAACCAACCTTGATATTCGATTGAATTTTGAATTTTTTTTGGATACAATTTTTTTCTTTTAAGGAAATTACGAATATTTTTTTAGTTATTCTTAAATGCGAACAGTTTATTTAAAAAAATTTATTAAACAGCTTTAATAAAATGCAATAGCTGAATTAAGAGACTATTTTAAGTGTGCTAATTATCGTTAAATATTTCGTATGTCTACTGACCGCCGTAGGCTAAAAATTAAAATATTTGGATAAAAATATATCGCACTGGTTCCTCCTATAAAAAGAGTCAACTCAAAATTTAAAATTTATATCAAGAAGAGGGGAATGAGTGTTTTTTTCGGTAAAAGGTAAGAGAAAATGATGAAGGATTTTTTACGATTGGCCTGATTAATTTCTTGCAAAAAGAGAAAATTTACAAATTTTAAGTTGACTTTCCTTAAAGAAACTAATGCTCTCTTTGGTTCTGTTGTTGTATATTTTATTTTTTTCAATTTCTGATTTTTATTTCAATTTTATAGTTTACAAAAATGTGGATGTTGCTAGAACTTTAACAACACAACATGAAATAGCGAGTTTATATCTACTTTTCTTACAATTTATACAACATACAACTTACAATAGATTGAAAATTGAAAACATATGTGACTTTAAAATTTTTTTACCGATTTTGGGTTTTGATTTTGATTTTTAATATGAATTTAAGTACGGCGAACCCTGTGGAAACTTGTCTATTCTATTTTAAAGAATCTAAAACATGAAAATGTTTTAAATCTATTGTAGATGATGGCTTAAGCGTTTCTATGATTTAATATAATAATTCCATTTTTCCAAGAATTACATGATTACGTTTAAAAATAAACATTTTTTAATATCATACTATAAGGTGTTTTTACAGAGATATATCAATTTGCAATATAAGAAATCAAAGCTGAAATGAAACTTGCTTCTGACAGTATAATTAAGTTATAACTTCTGGCATATGACTGCCACGGTTACACTCGGCTGTAGTCTAGCCTGGATTTTACTCTCTCGCATAACATGTCCTACCCAGCGCAGTCTTTGCAGTTTTATTCTCTTGACAATGTTAATGTCAGCGTATAGCTAATACTGTTCATGATTCATACGATGCCGATAGTCTCTACTTATAAAGGGTGTTTTTTTAAGCCCGATAGAACTTGAAATTGTAAAAAATAACACAAAAAATTAAATTGTAATCAAAATTTCTTTTTTATTCGAAGGATCAATACGTGACATTAACATTTGAAAATGATTTCGGGCATATGGGCACCGCGGCTGTTCTTGACGAAGCGCATTCTGGACGTCCAATTTTGGGCCACGTTTTTGAGCACTGCTGGGCGTATGTCACGAATAACACGAACAATGCTGTCCTCCAAGGCGTCAGTTGTTGCTGGTTTATTAGCATAAACCAGTGACTTCACGTAGCCCCACAGGAAATAGTCGAGTGGTGTCAAATCGCACGACCTTGGAGGCCAATTGACAGGTCCATTTCTCGAAATCAACTTATCGCCAAATTTTGATTTCAATAAGTTGATGGTTGCGTTCGCTGTATGGCACGTAGCGCCATCCTGTTGAAACCACATCTCGTCCGGATCAATGTCATCCATATTTTCAAATGAGCTCCGGCCTCATTTTTGAAGAAATAAGGTCCGATGATGCCACCAGCGTGAAAACCGCACCAAACGGTGCATTTTTCTGGATGTAATGGAGTCTGTATGGTCTGTTGTGGATTGGTCTCACTCCATATGCGGCAATTTTGCTTATTAACAAACCTGCTAAGCCAAAAATGCGCCTCATCGCTGAACACAATTTTGCGATAAAACAACGGGTCAGTTGCCAACTGCTCTAGAGCCCAATCGGCGAAAGAACGACGCATATAATGGTCTCGTGGCTTCAATTCCTGTACCAGCTGGATCTTATACGGATGTAGGCCGAGATCTTGATAAATTGAATTGATAAATTTGGATCTTCTTCCACACTTTCGTTTACAGCGGCGATATTCTCTTCAGTACGCTCATTCCTTCGACGTGTTGGTGTTATTGCATCCTCTAGAGAGTATGTGGTACGAAATCTATCGACAGTTCGACGAATGGCTTGTTCAGATGCACGATTATGTACGCCATAAAAATGACGAAGTCGTCTATAAGTTGCGCGAATCGACGACTGATTTTCAAAGTAAATTTGGATAATTTCGTAGCGTTGTTCAAGCGAGAGTCTATTCATGATGATTTGTCAGAGTATACTGAAACAAATAAAAAAAATGTTTCATCAAAATTTCATTTTTTGTGTTACTTTTTACAATTTAAAGTTCTATCTAGCTTAAAAAAACACCTTTTACAAAATGGTCCGTATATTCTTGGAAGGATTTTTCTCTCGAGTACGCTTTAATTGCTTGCGCAGGTACCCATGATTCTGGACCATATAAAAGCACCGGTAGAATAAGTGCCTTGTAGAGTGTTATTTTCATAATTCTAGAGAGAGCACTACTTTTAAATTGCCTGTTTAGGCAATTATATCTGACATAATAATTAAATTATAACATCGGGCATATGACCGCCATTGTCACGCTCGGATGTAGTCTAGCCTGGATGTTTAATTTTTAATGCGTCTTTTTCTTCGAAGTTCTCAAACATTACCAGTTTATGGGCGTAGACTAACGATTCCCATAAAAAATATTCTAGCAACGTTAAATTGTACGATATTGAATGCTGATTAAAGCTATGAGCTATGAGACATGTTACCACCATGATTTCGAAAATAAATTTGCACAACTTCGAAGTGTTGTTTAGACGTTAATCTATTATAAAATCGCAATTAAGTTTTTCGAACAGAACCATGATAAAAAAAAATTGCACAGTTTGGAAGCGTCTATTCTATGTTAAAATGTCAAAACAAAAAAAAAATAATTATAAATAACTTGACAGCAGTTGAAAAAGTGTTGTGAACTTATAGTTGGATGGCCCTATTAAAATAATCTTTAGAAATCAACTACTCAACCACGATTTATTCGTGTGATGTCATAAAAATGTAAATTAAACATTTAGTTTTTTTTTTAATTATTCCAGCTTTTTTAATAATTCCAGCTAAATATATACGAATGTTGTGTATAAGATAGTTAGAATAAATTTTTAATAGAAACAATAAAAAATCGTGATAAATATGAATAAGTTAAAAGACAAAAAATCTTATCAAAAAGTTCAAAGGGGTACAAAAAAAAGGTTTTACACTATTCACATAATTCTAATAAAAGGAAAAAATGTTCTAAGAAAAGTTTAACACAATTTATAAGTATAAAATATCTAAATACAAATTTCAAATGCGGATGATAATTAAATGCAATTGATTTGTAATGTGTCTTGTCATGTGTTAGATACACATACATATACACTTGGTTGTATTTTAATTAAAACTAACAAATGTAAGATTTTTTAAGTCGCCGCACTCATACAATTTTAGAAACAATGTGAAGGGTTTAAAACAAAAACACTGTAGAATTTAAAAACAAGAAAAAACATTAACAATTAAGTAAAATGTTTATGTCTCTTACATGTATTTAGATTGTAATACTCATTCGAAAGGTTTTTTTTTGTCGAAATAAACAATGGCAACTTATAACCATTGAAAACAACATTCCTTGTGAACATTTAAGTTAATAATGTCTATTGATTTTTTTTTGTAAAAGAATAAGACATAAAGACAAAGTTAAGAACGTAGTAAATTCAGAAGATTGTTTTAGATGGAGGATATAAGCAAGCGACACATGTTGCCTTTAAAGTATCACTCCTTTCAGCTGGTTATAATATATAAAAATAAATTAACTTTTATATTTTTAGTCTTTGAAATTTTTAGTCGAGTTATATTAGGGTGTGCAAAAGCTGTTAAAATACTCTTCTAATTTGGATACAGAGGCAAAAAATTGGATGCATTGCTTGTTGAGGTTGTTTAGTGAAGTTCTAAAATTATCAAGTTTGAGGATGAAAGCATCGAAGATGAAGATGACACTGATATTGGTGGACACTCTGAAGAAAATATATTATATCTAGCTTGGCTACTTATGCAGACTCAAAACATGAATATGAAAAATTTACGAAGAAATCAAGATCAACACAACCAGAACTTCATTGAGAATTGATATGGACAATAGTTAAAAATGTTCTAAATTTTGTTTCCATAAATATATCAGGGTTTTTTAATTGTGGCAAGGCCAACAACATGATAGTTTTGACATTTAATTTTTTGACGTATTCATAGTAAATGCAATGGCAATTATTGCAATGAATTTAATTTTGCACGAAAATTGCATTAAAATAATTAAAATCCACTATAAAAATGGCGATTCAGTTAAAGTTACATTTCGAAAAATTTGTGTTATTTTTGGAAAACATAATCTTCCTTTTGAAATCGCTATTAAGAATTTGATTGTTAAATTTGAGTCGACAGGTTCGATACAATATGTGCGAACAACAATACCGTGTGTTCGGGTCGCTCAACTGAAAACATCGTAGCCGTGAGCCACAGTGCTGAAGGAGAAACAAATTTGTTATGTTCTCAGCTCTTATTATTTTTTTTTACTTATTGCTTATCAAATTTATAATAATATTATATTATATTATTTGTTTTTTGTCAAATGCTTTAAAAAAATTTTTTTTCAATTTGTTAATAATTTTTGTTATTAAAATTAATTATCCTGAAGAAGCTTTCCATAGGAAAGCGAAATATTGAGAAAAAATATATATTCTTAAATTAATTAAAAAAGACCGTTAAAAAGAAAAACAGATATTCATTATTTAAAAACAAAATATTCATACAAAATTTATTTATTTATTTCTTTTGTTCATCTATTATAATTAAAATTATAATAAATCTTAAGAACTAAAGCACAAGATATTCCTCGAATTTTGAACACGAAAAATAAAAAAAAACAATTTAATTGATCACTCTTTCTTTTGACTTGTTTTTATTTATTATTATAAGTTATATGTTACATTGTCAGTTCCTTTCACAAAATGTTATGTTTGAAATTCAGTTAATATTTAAGCATAAATGTTAAAATTCTTTTTTGTATCACCACCGGGCGCAAGCTTCTCTAACGTTATTTTTTTTCAATGCAAAATTTGCCACTTAATGAGGCAAGTATTTTTCTTTCTTTTCTTCTTAGCGAGAAGCGATTTTGCTGTTCTCATGGGGCATATACAACGCTGGTGAGTCTTAGGCCGAAGAGTGTATAGCATTCCATACGCTTTGGGTTTTTGCACTTCTTCTCAAGTTTTTAAGATTTAGGTCTAAGAGATGTCATTTGATCTTATCTTTTCATCGGAGTTTTGGTCGTTTTCTCCTTCGGACACCTGCAGTATCATATTAAAAAATTCTCCTTACCAGAGCTTCTTTACCCACTCGCACAACATGTCCTAGCCAGCGCAGTCTTTGTAGTTTTATGCGCTTGACAGTGTTAATGTCAGCATACAGCTCATACAGTTCATGGTTTGTTCAATGCCGATAGTCTCCACTTATACAAACTGGTGCGTATATTCGTGAAAAGATTTTTCTCTCGAAAATGCCAGCTTCATCTGCTTGCGCAAGTATCCTTGCTTCTGGGCCATATAAAAGCACCGGTATGATGAGTGTCTTGTAGAGTGTTATTTTCATAATTCTATAATACTAGAGAGGGCTCTACTTTTAAATTGCCTGTTTAGCCAAAAAGAGCACCTGCTTGCCAATATTATACTTCTTGGTATTTCCAGGCTGATGTTGTTGTTTTTATTTTTGGATGAGCCGAGATAGACAAATTCCTCCGCAACCCCAAAATTATAGTTGCCAACATTCACAGTTTCACTTAATCTAGTAGATTTCCTGTTCGTTCACCTTGGTTTTGCTTTCATTAACTGCCAAACCCATTTTGAAGAATTGTCTCTCAATGCTAGCATAAGCAGCAGTTACATCTCGCAATGTCCTGCCAATGATATCAATATCATCAGCATATAGAAGGAACATGTGACTTTTGGTGAAAAAAGTGCCACTTCTATTAACTGCCGCATCGCATATGACCTTTTCCAAAGCAATGTTAAATAGGTCACATAATAAGTTGTTGCCCTGCCTGAATTAATAAAGTTAATTTTTATATAATTTTTAATTTTTTTTTGTGCCGAAAGAAAAAAATTTTTTTTTAAATAATAATAAAGTCAATTAACGAATTGTTATTATTTTATTGTTGAAAAAAAAACTTATCAAAATACTTTGGCGTATTATATAGTTCTAATTTTATTCTTGTTTTGGGAACTTTAAACTTAAAGCTTGAAATAAATTTCCTGCTCGCTTCACAACTGCAATGTATTTTTAAATGGCCGCTAACAGTACGTTATTGCAGTTCATGTTAGGAATACCCTCATTTTCCCTTTCAGATAGTTTTCTACTCTAATTCACTTAATGATAACAATTGACGTTTAATTTTTGTTTTTGTTTCTTTTCCCTTCTGGCTGTATGATGACAGGCATCCAATTCCTTAGCGGAAATTCAAACATAAAACATTTAAATAAATCATTTACGTTATTGTTTGAATTTTTATATTGTCGAAAATCATGATGCGTTCCTCTACATCCAATACAGTATTTTTTTTTTTGTATTTCTTTTATTTTTGTTAGAGCTACATGATTTTGCAGGTGTTTTATGTGATTATGGGATGATACTTCTAGTATTTTCTAAATCTAATAAAATCTAATAAAAATGATGCACACAAACCTTAATAAGTGCCAAAATTTTTTTTATCACTTTGCTGATGTATAGAACACAAACCAAATTAAATTAAATAATTTAATTTTTTTTTTAATTTTTTTTTAAATTTACTTTAGAATTACTGCGTTATTCATCGAAAAATTTTATTTTCTATTTCTAATCACCATCAATTTTTATATACCAATTTCTTACCTTTTATACTTTATTGAGTTAAAGGAAGTAGAAATAGAAAGTAAATTTCCATTTGTCCTTTTAGCATTTTTCTTTCTTTTATAATACTAAAATCATCAATTTGTTATTAATTAAAATAAATTCCAAATTAATATTAATCATACGCCAACTGGCATAATTCTTTTAGAGCTGATGGAAATTTAAGAGTTTTTAAGCTGTGCATTTAGTCCCTAGGTTTTTCATATCAGTTTTAATGACTATCATTGGTAGTTTAAGCTAACATTAATTATATTAGGATATATGTGTATATGTATAACAAATATAGCTTTCAAAATCTAAACAAAGAAAAAGAACACATAAACAATATTATTTCTATTGTACTAAACGTAAAAAATTGGATGACACTAATAAAGATTTGTCTGTCTGCAACAATTGAAAATCTAAAGGCAAATACGTTAAAATCGCCCCACTAAACTCTGTATATTATAGTTTTATTTTTTGTTGTTTTTCTGAATGTATACAACTGTTCAAAATGTCTATCTATAGCGGTTCAAAAAAAGGCCTCTATTGGGGCACTGATTATTTTAAAGATTTTTTTTGTAACTTTTTTCGAGTGTCTGATTCCTTACGCTTCCTTGATATAGTTGTGTGCTATTTTTGATTTTTGATTGTACTAAAAAAAAGTACTTGCAACCAAAAAATTTAAATTTTATTAAAAATCGTAATAGAAAAAAATTATCAAAGTAATTAATTATCAAAATCTTGATAAAAGGTGCATAAAATTGTATGATTTGTGTTATGTTTATGGTCATATCATCCCACAAACATGTAAAGACGATCGAAAAAATTATTATGCTGAGGAACTTAAAACAGCGTACTTTTATTATTTAAATGAAACAGATTTTAGTGGTACAAATTTTACGTGAAGCAGATTGCAAAAGTTGTTGTAATATTCTTATAATGTGGATATTTGTATCCACAAACAATATGATGCATTTCTTATGGAGGTTTTATTGGTAGAGTTCTAAAATGATATGGTTTAAACATGAAAGCAACGAAGAAGTAGATTACACTGAAATTGGTGGATACACTAAAAATATGTCCTTGAACTTATTTCTATTATACAAAATGTAAAAGTTGATTATACTGCCTAAGATGAATTTAAAAAAAATTGGTCTGTCTACAACTATTGAAAACGTAAAAAAGTAAAGCTAAAATTATGTCACGCACCCTTTATATTTTGTTAATATTTTTAAAAAGAATATTTTTTAATACCGAAAAAATGCTGAAAATGTCTGCCTATTGTGGTTCAAGAAAATGCCACTATTGCGGAAAATTTTCTTTAAAGATTTTTTTATGTACATTTTGCGAGTGTCTTCTTTCCTTAAGTTTTTTTATGTTGTTGTGCTTTTTAATGCTATTTTTGTTTTTTGATTTTTTGTTGTTTTTTATATTAAATTTTACAAGAATGAAATGTACTTGCCGGCAAACAATGTAAATTTCTTTAGAAATCGTAACCGAACAAATTTATCAAAATATCTGGTTTTTCAATAAGAAGTTTGTTTTTAAATTACGGCAACACCAACAACATGATAGTTTTCACATTTAGTTTTTTGTCGTATTTGTAGTAAATGCTTTGGCAATTTTTGTAATGAATTTACTTCCGCTCGAAAGGCGCATTAAAATAATTAAAATCCACCCTGAAAATGGAGCTTCTGTTAAAGTTACATTTCGTAAATCATCCGTCTAAAATCACTATTAAGATTTAATCGTTAAATTTGCGTCGACAGGCTCGATACCAAATGTGCGAACAACAGTGGGTGTTCAACCGGGTGGTTCAACTAAAAACATCGCAGCCGTGGGCCAATTCCTCGACGATCTAAGCAATTAAGGTTATCGGAAACCACCACATGACGAATTTTGCGTAAGGATTTGACTTTGAAGCCTCACAAGATTCAACTGATGCTGCAATTGAAGCCGGTCGACCATTCACATCGCTGTATATTCGCTCAATTCATTCACAAACAACCGATTTTCTGCAAAAATCATTGTTTGATGATGCCAAATTTCACTTCTCAGGGTATGCATGCTTCTAAAATCCTGGAGCGATTATTAAGAAGCTTTTGTATGGTAAAGGTGTTACTGTATGGAACGCTATTTGGACTAGAGGCGTAATTGGGCCTTTTTTTCAAAGATGAGGTCGGAAATGCGATAACGGTCAGGGGAACAGGCTCTCACGAGATGTTAACAACTCAATTTTGATCAGTGATCTGGATATCACTGATATCTGGTTTCAACAGGACGATGTCGCATGCCACACAGCCAATGAAACGATCAATTTATTGCAAACCAAATTACGCGATCGAATAATTTCACGACAATCAGCACTTAAGCCAGCCAGATCGTGTGATTTAAAACGATTGGATTATTTTTTGAGGAGCTATATTAAGGAAATAATATGTACGGAGCCAATCGAAACGAATCGAATTTAGCCTTAAACTCAAAACCTGTAATGTAATTACCGAAATGGGATCACCATTTTGCCAAAAACTTTGATGATATTTGCCAACTTTGATGAAAGAATCAACTTCTGTCAATGTGGTCGTGGTGGGCACTTGCCACATATCATTTTGCATTAATAATTGCCGAACTTTTCTCTTCGTAACACAATAAAAATTTGAATCATCTTAATCAACAACTCAAAGTTATGCTAGCAAAAGAAAAAACTGCATCTTTTCAAAAATATGTAGAGAGTCTTTATGTCACACCAGCCTCTAATTACTCTTTGTGGCGTGCTGCTAAAAATCTTAAAAGACCCGTTGATTTTAAACCACCTCTGCGCACCTCGACTGTAAGTTGGGCAAGAACGGATGCTGAAAAAGGTAGAATATTTGCTGAACATTTAAAGAATGTATTTGCCCCCAATACAAGTACTGGTGTTCTTGAACTGACGAACGTAGTTGTCTTACCTCCGCGATCATTAAAGTTGAAATTGCGTGATGTACAAAAAGTCATCGGTGAACTTAACGAGAAGAAGGCTCCGGGTATCGATGGTATCAGTAACAGAATTCTAACTGTTATTACAGTTAGAATTTTGCTATTTATATTCAATTCAATTTTAAGACTTGAATATTATCCACAAAAATGGAAGATTGCCAAACTCAAAATGATTCCGAAATAAGGAAAAGATCTTACCAGGGCTGAGTCATATAGGCCAATTTCTTTGTTGTCAACAATGTCAAAGCTTTTCGAAAAGCTCCTCATGAGTAAATTGTCACCTATCCTAACAAATAGTGGGTGCATTCCGGATCATCAATTTGATTTTAGAAGTCACCATAGTACCATTGAATAAACGCACATATTGTTCAAGTCATCAAAAGGACATTTGAACAAAAGAAGTTTTGTTCTGCTTTTTTCATAGACGTATCTCAGGCTTTTAACAAAGTGTGGCATGAAGGACTGCTTTTAAAACTGAAAACATATCTGCCAGTCAACAGTCTGAAGTTTTTGGAAAGTTACATTATTGGCCGGAAGTTTACTGTTACAGAAGGAAACTTCATGAGTCCACTCGAATCTATTGCCGCAGGTGCGCCACAGGGCAGTACACTTGATTCAATTTTATATTTAATTTATACTTGTGATATGCCTGTGACACAGCCGGTCTTAGTATGCACAAAAACCTGCGCGAAGCATCTCAAAATCTTCAAGAGCATATTAGCCAGCTAGAAACCTGCTTGAAATTATGGAGAATAAAGGTGAACGAACAAAAGTGTGTTCATATAACGTTCACACTGCGAAGGGATACTTGCTCCCTCATTCGAATCAATAGTGAAATTGTTCCGGAACATTCACATGTGAAATACCTTGGTATACATCTTGATCGACGACTTACGTGAAAGAATCATATTGAAGCAAAGCTGACTCAGATGAAGCTAAAATTGGCTCAGATACATTGGCTCATTGGTAGAAATTCTACCCTGAGTCTGGATTGAAAACTTTTATTGTACAAGTCTCTTTTAAAACCAATATGGTGCTATGGCATCCAGCTATGGGGCAGTGCATCGGCTTCTAATGTGAAAAAGATCCAACGTAGACAAAATACAATTTTGCGCCTAGTAACATCAGCTCCATGGTACGTCAAAAATTCCAACATCCATCGGTACTTAAACATGCCACTAGTGACTGCTAAAATAGCTAAATAAGCGGGAAAATACCTAACAATACTCGAAACCCATCCTAATCTGCAATATATTAAACTTTAGTGGTCACATTCGCCTAAAAAAGAGGGACGACACTAAGGATCTAGTTGTCAATGAGCATCATTCATTTTCTGCCACTAGGTGTATGTCCGACATTGGTCGGGCTTAACGATTATTTCTAGATTTAAGATTTGAATACTTATTGTTATTTCATATTTTGAAGATTCAATAAATGACAAAAGAAGGGAAAAAAAGAAGAAAAAAAATTCTTAATCAAATTTTTTTGTTTTATTTTGTTTTCGAAAACAAACTCTTGTTGCAAAACCCTTCCTTATACTTTCACGAGAATGACGCCAAGAATTTTTCGGCTCAATAAAAAGATTTTAATTTTATTAAAAATTCGAAAGCACGGAAAAACAAACTCTAAATTACCAATGAATAGGAATGTCACTAAATTAGAGAAATTTCACCAAAATTTCATACACAATTTCAATTTTTCAACCAATAAATTTCAATTCAATTAAAAATTTAAAATTTACAAAATAAAGAAAAAAAATTATAAAAAATTCTGTGATGATGACTACTTTTTTTTTTAATATCATTCTGCCATTAAAAAAAAATTGAATATTTTAAAATTTAAATAATTTACATTTTTCTTTTCTATTTCATTTACAGGTAAGTGACGGTGAGGAAATTTCGATCTCATTTTGATTTCCTTAATCAAAATAAAAACTAATAAGTGAGTAACGTAAATGAAATTTATAATATTCACGAAAAGTGTAAATAAAATTTATAATTGATTTATTTTTGGCATAAATAAGTAGCAAACGAAATACTCAAGCGAAAAAAGCAATTTTAACTTAAAATATTTCAATAGTTTTCCTGCTTCACAAGGGAAACGTAATGGATAAAAATTCTCACGCCTACACACAGTTCATATGAAAATGACTACCGTCGTCAACAGTAACAGCAGAGGTAGCAGCATGTTGCACACCATAACATGATCCGAATGCGGTTATTTAAAACAATAAAGTTAGACATTTGGGCAAGTAAACAAAGTTAAGCTTGCAGTAGTTCGAAACAACTCAAAATAATTGATAGATTCAGTTTCAAAAAATACAAGAATGAAGATGGTTTTCCACAAATTAATTAAAATGCACAACAGTTGTGTGTTTTCTATGAAAAATGTTGTTTAAATATTTAATTTATGTTTAAAAGATTTTTCAACTGTTAAATATTTTTGGCAATTGATTCGTGTAGTAATAATTTTTTAATATTTTGTTTGTAAATTCAAACAGCATTTTGTTGCGTTTTTCCTTTGAATTGTAAAACGTCAATATTTTTTCCACTTAAAAACGATTGTTTTTTTGTACACTTTTTCCTTGAAATTATTTTTCTATAGAAAATGCAAACAAAAAAGCATCATCCATCCATTAACATTTAAAAAAAAAATATGCGTCAATCAATTATTGATGTGTACGTTTCGAATTGTATTTTTCACATGACTCTTCAATACAAAAGCCATTGATTCCTTCCAGCTATTATTTTTCGTTACTATATCGTTGTGCTAAATGTCTTATATTGCTGCTTATTATGTAATCTATGATTGATAGTTATTTGCTAAACATATTTCTGACTTGAAAAAAAATAATAATCTTTTTTTTTCATAAATGTTTGCATATTTTGTTTTTTACCTTTTATTTCAAAAGAAAAAATATTTTATTTATTACGCCAATGATTATGATCTTTTCTAAAGGTGAATGCATTGTAAAATGTTTGACGAAAAAACTTCTCAGGATGACATTTAAGTACAAAAAAAAAAAAAAAATAATAATTATATGCCACAATAATCCAAAAAGATTTCAATTTATGATAATCTGGCGAATTATTTAGTTTATTGTTCTATTGATAACTATAATTTCTTAGGAAATGTTATTCTTGTTATTCTAACATTTAACATCAATTTCCTAACTCTTCATTTTTGCTTTTATTGTTATTGAATTTTAATAGTAATTTGAAAATCTAATAAGTTATTTATAAAAATGTTAATTAATCTGTAATTAATATTAATCATACGCTATCGTGTTTTTAAAAATAATTAAAATTTTATTAAACTCGAATAATATTTACTTGAATATCATTTGTGAATTTGATTTAATTGGAAAGATAACGCTGTGGCAAATATTTTACATTATTTATGAAGATAATTTTTTAATTTAAAATTAAGAAAAAAAAATTATATAAAATATAACTTTGATACAACGTTTATGGAAATAAAAGACTTATAATGATATAAATCATTAATAAAAATTTCTTGCCAGATTATAAATTTATTTAAAGATTGTGATGAAACAACCAAAACCATATGTCGCCCTTCCATTACCTTAATAATAAAGCCACTCCTTACTGAAGACAGTATATTAAATACTGCTATTTTAAGAATTGATCTATGACCTTCTAAAAGTGTTTTATACATCTACTAAATGTATTATTTATTTTCAAACTAAAAGTTTGTTAGAATTTTAATTAGCTTACTACACAGCTTATTTAATCAGACATTTCTATAGAAATATATAAAAATCGTATATAAATATGTGATTGATTCAAATAATTAATTGATAACAAAATTGCATATAGTTTAGGTCTTACTGAAGATTTTAATATTTTCAGAATGAGATTTTATTTAAGTTTTAAATAGTTCAAATAACTATTTAATTAGAAAATTCTTTAAAAATATTATAATATCTAATATAAATATTTAATTAGTTTAATTAATTATTCAATAAAAAAAATAAATAAATTTTACGTTTTTGTAAAAGTTTTATTTATTTTCAAATTAAAATTTTATTAAAGTTTTTATTATTTAAATTTTTTATTTATTTAGAAAATCATATAAAAATATTTAAAAATTTTATATAAATATTTAATTGATTTAATTAATTATTTAATAACAAAATTAATTATTTTTTACGTTTTTCTAAAAGTTTTATTTATTTTCAGATTGAAATTTTATTAAAGTTTTTATTACTTAATTTTTTTATTTATTTAGAAAGTCATATAAAAATATTTAAAAATTTTATATAAATATTTAATTGATTTAATTAATTATTTAATAACAAAATTAAATATATTTTACATTTTTTTAAAAACTTTATTTATTTTCAAATTGAAGTTTTATTAAAGTTTTTATTATTTAAATTTTTATTTTTTTATTTAAAAATTTGATTATTATTTTAATTCGACCTCTTTTTTATTTATATTAAATAAATATGTATTAATCTTTTAAACGGTCTTTTTTAATATATATTTTTAAAATATATATTAGCAATATTTCGCTTTTCTCTGGAAAGCTTCTTCAGGAAATTAATTTTTATAACAACAAAAATTATTAACAACTAGAAAATTTTTTTGAAAACAATTTACAAAAATATATAAAATAATTTTCTTCATACATACATAGAATTATAATTATTAATCTGTAAATTTATTTACTGTTAATAAATAAATAAATAATTAAAATTTTAAAAATTTAAACATACACAAAACAAGGAAATGAAAATTAAATAAATTCTTTCTTATAAAATAATTATAACAAATTTTGGGTCTTTTAAATTAAGTACCTATAACTCTGTGCTAAATTGTCTGTAGCTGTTTTGAAATTTATTCTCCTTACATTTGGTACATTAACAATTTCTAACATTTCTAACATATAACGTCTCTTATAGTTTTTTCTATATCTAATATTGATGCTTCCTCAAACTTTGGATAATGATTAAATTTCTTACAATGTGAAGATAAGGATGTGTTTTGTGTTGAAATATTCCTATATTTTTGGTCACATCTGTGACCAGCTAATCTTGTTTTAAGTTTATTTTTTGTTGCCCTATTTTAAATATTGTCACAGTTCACCTGGTCATTTCCTCCACTTGGTATTCTGTATACTACATCAGATATTTCCATTTTCCCTATTCTATCCTTCATATTGCTTAATAATTTATTTAATGTGTTATATGTTGTGTGTGCAATTATATATCTATCAGTGTCATTTATTTGAGACTTTCCTAATTTTTATGATATTCCAAGAACATAAGTTAATGATTTATAAATTCTTGCTTCTACGATTACCATATTGTCTAATTATTCGATTAGTTAATTCTACTGGAAAATCATTGTCATTAAGTATATCTCTTATTACGGCCTTATTCTTCAAATGAAATTCCCTATAACTTATAGTCAATATTCTGTCTATCATATTTTTCGCCGTGTTTGTTATCATTTTTCTTAGATGTGATGAAGATGTTGAAAAATAAAAACCATGGCCATGGCTTTTGCAGTACCTATGGTTTGGCGTGAGCCTACCAATCATACAGACGACTGTTATTTCTGCTTAACTCCTCCCATTAAGCATGGTTTATCTATGAAGAAAAGAGGAACGGTTAAATACTGTAATCTTCCATCGGCTCTTCGGCCTGTACCACACTCAGACACTTTGCCAGTTCCTTCTCCACCCCAAAACCATGAAATTTTAGGGGAAGATGATAAAGACTCTGTAGAAGGAGCAATCCATCCTTCTAGATCTTATGACCCTGATTTTGAGGTAAGCGATAGGTCTAGTGATCCGCACAGAATTAGTCAAGCAGAGTTGTGTGACCTTGTAAGAGATCTTGGCTTGTCTAAGAAAAAAAGGCTGAGCTTTTAGGGTCAAGACTACAACAGTAGAATCTTCTAAAACATGATGTGAAAATATCTCAGTACAGACAGCTTGAAAAGGATTTGCTTCCTTTTTTTTTTAAAAAGAAAGAAAACCTCGTAATTTGTTCTGATGTTAATGGTTTGATGAGCTGCTTGAATTTGTATCACACTCTATCTGAATGGAGACTGACAATAGACTCTTCAAAACTAAGCTTAAAAGCTGTACTTTTGCATAATGAAAATGAGCTACCTTTTATTCCCATAGATCATGCAGTTCACATGAAGAAAACTTATATAAATATGAAAACACTATTCCAATCAATCAAATATGAACAACACAAGTGGCAAATCTGTGGTGATCTGAAAGTCATTGCTATACTCCTAGGAATGCAATTAGGGTTCACCAAGTACTGTTGTTTTTTGTGTCTGTGGGGAAGTCGGGATAGAAAATCTCACTATAAAAAATGAACTGACCTACACGAGACCTTAAAAACCCTAATGAGAAAAATGTAGTTGACGAGCCTCTTGTAGATCCTAAGGATGTTCTCCTTCCCCCATTACAGATTAAGTTGGGACTAATGAAAAACTTTGTTAAGGCCACGTGGACCAGGAAGGACAAGCTTCTAAGTACTTGAGAGCAAAGTTTTACAGGTTAAGTGATGCAAAAGTCAGGGAAGGCATCTTAATTGGGCCTCAAATCCGTGAAATTGTAAATGATCCGGCTTTTGACACGATTTTAACAGGAAATGAAAAAAGAGTCTGGGAAGCCTTTAAGGGAGTTGTACATGGGTTTTTAGGTAAGAAAAGAGATGATAACTTCACAGTATTGGTTAAAGAGCTTCTTCAATCTTACAACCAACTTGGATACAACATGTCCTTAAAAATTCATTTTTAAGGTCTGTGTGTAAGGATGCTCCAGAAGTGTTTTATCTTGCAATGCATCGGATTGATTTAGTTAAAATTTGGTGGTACAAACTTCTTTTATTTGTCAAAACACTAAGACTAATGTTTTATATATGTACTTTGACCTTTCACGTATACTATAACTACTCTTTAAGATTAAGTACTGTGTATCACAAAAATCAGAGCTAATAAAAATTTTTCATTGTCATTTTCGTTTTTATCACCCCAAAATTAGTAGATATTGACTAACTTAGTGTAGGAAACATTTAAAAAATATTTTTTTGTTGTGCAGTGTTATTTAATAAAGAGAATATTTATTTTAATACAATTAAACTTTTATTTTTCGTATTTAGCAGGAAATTTTCTTAAAGTTTTATTTATTACAATTATTTATTTAATTAGAAAATTCCTTTTAATTAACTATGTAATCAATTCAAATAAAAATTTAATGGGTAAATTTTGTAGGACCTTGTTTCTTTCAATTAAATGTATAATTAAGACAATTAAAAATTTAATTGAATTAACATCTAAAATTTTAAGTCATAAAAAAAATATTTTTCCAATGCTTTTTCAAAATCTTCTTTCCAATACGTTTAACACAACTAAATTCTGATGAGGAAAAACGTGGTATATTGTGGCTAGTTTACCAAAGGACTAACAAAAAGTACCTGAGAATAATGACCTTCTAGAAATTAATGAATACAAATTCAACCACTATGAAGGAAGGACCTTATTTAAGCATTTCGCTACTTTAAACTTCGAAGTTGTTGTAGTTGTTCAAGTGCTTTTTTTTTGGCATGTGTCGCTATTCATAAATATTAAAACAGTCACAGCTGCCGTTATCGGTGAAGTAAAATGAATTGACCTAATTTTTGAAAAACGCATAAAATATTTAAAAAGCCTGAATAAAACAAGCAACCAAAATAAAAAATAAAAAAACAGGAGGAACCTGTGCAACATGTTTGATGGTAAATTTCTTTTGAATAACAAAATATAAAGACAACACATGCGTTTACGTCACTTTTTTTTTAAATTTCAGATATTTATCGCGAAAATTAAGTTTTTTTGTTTTCTGTAGAGGGAAGAATTGTGAACTAAGGAACGAGAGATTGTTTGCTGGCAATTATAGTTGAAATTGTTATTTAATTTTCAAATTTCGCTTCAACTTTAGTCCTCGAGGGTCTTAAAAACAAATACTTTTAGCGAATTATAACTGTAAATAGTGTCCAATAGTTTGTTGTCTAAAATGAATTTGCAAACATCAGCTGCATTTCATTTAACCCTTTTTTAGCCAAGAAATTTTGACAAATTTTTTTTTTGGTTTTTGTTTTTTTTTTTGTTTTTGTTTGGTTCAAGGTGAGTAAACATTTAAACAAGTGTTAAATAAATTTGTTTTGTGTGTAAAACCAGGTCCTTTTTATTGTTGCTGTACCGCCAGCCAACACTTGTTTTAATTTACTTTTTCAACATTTTTTGAACAAATTTACTTTTAATATTGTCCTTCATTGACTTTATTTTTTATTTTGTTGTTGTTGTCTGTTTTATATTTTTGGCAATTTGCGTGCATCAGCTGCTTTCCATAAAAGATATTTAAACTAAATGATCTGTTTTTGTTGAAGTATTCACAATTATTCGTTGTGTTTATTCCATTGTTAATTTTTTTTTTCATTTTTTTTGTAGTAAATTGTTTGTTATTAATTGGAAATGAACAGTTAACTTCCGTCAGCATTTTTAATTTACATTAAATTCTTTTATTTTTTGCTTTGCAAATCAACCGATTCCCCCCTACAGACAAAGGTTTTACTTAAAAGGGTTATTAATCTAACGGTTCATTTTTCCTAGATTGAATACATAAAAGAGTGATTAAAGCCATTCATAATTCAGTGTTTTAATTGTTATAACATTTAGAATTCAAATTTTAATTTCAAAATTTGTATCCTTTAGCCAGCAAATTGGTAATTTAAAATTGTTGCTGTTAGGGTTCCCCATAAGATACATATATACGTTATTGTTTTCGATAAAATATCTATACATATGTATACTCTTTAATTTTGACCAGGAAATTTAATACTAAATTTAAAGGGTTAGATTTAAAGGGTGTGCCGAAAGTTACTTGGTTATTATAAAAACATTGTTTTTTTAACTGTAATAGAAGATGTCAATTATGCATATTATATGTAAATCAATGTCCGCTATAGTTACAAATAAAAACAAATTAATTTAAAGGGTACGCTAATAGTTTGAAAATCTGCAAATATGTGTTTTTGATTTTAAACCGTTCTAGGTAGAGATTATCAGTTTAAATAGTTGTATGTCCGCCATGGGAATAATTAAAAAAATTATAAAAGGAAATATAAAGGGTGTGTATATAGTGTTTTTTTTAATTTTCACGTATAAGGGTTTAATTTTTTAACTGGTGCAGACAGACATTTAGAAATTATGTAGATTATAAACAAATAAATAAACAACATTAATTTCAAAATGAAAGGGCGTTAACAAAGAGGCCTTGAATTTAACAAATATGGCCCCAACTTTCAAGCACTTAAAGGAAGACGCCTAAGGAAATTAAGAAGATGTATTGCTAGCTTCGCTTCAAGAAAAGCTACAGATAAAAAAAGTTTTTATTAACGTAGTCTACACTACAATGTTTGTGGCTGCTGCAAGACTCGATTTCAGGATACCTTGTTTGTAATCCATATTCCTCTATGACACTTAACAAGGCTGTCGTTCGCCCAGCTTGTGCCTCCATTTCCGCGCGATATCCATTCCAACGGTGACACTTGAAGAAATTGTGGTCAGCGTCGTCGACCACATCGTCATCCTCGTAAATGCAGAAGCAAGTGCTGCACTTCCTCATATCGTGCAGGTACTTACAGAAGTAACCGTATCCAGATAGCATCTGCGTTAGGTAGAAGTGTACCTCTCCCTGCATATACATTTATGCAAAACCGGCATCATTTGGTATGTCCATCTCCAATAGTTCTCACTTCTCCATCGCATCTGCCATTTCTCCATGGTTTCCCGTTTTATGGCAGCCACTTCGGGTGATGCTAGGGAGTTATACTATCTAGCGTAGTAGATTCTCTCCCGTTCTATCGCCTGCAAATCTATCGACCGCATTCGCGCTATTACGAGGACAGCAGATGCGGATACAGTGCAGTAAGCAGAAGCGACCCGCAATGCCGCTGTTCTCTGCACCGATAGCACCGCCTTCGCTCTGCGCTTGACACTCAATGTCCGCGCACATAACTCACCCCAATATGCGTGATTTTATTTAGATTTGAACCTGGCAGTTAGCCCTAACCAGATGGTGGTGAAACCACTGTGAATGGTATGTAGCGCCATTCTCGCCCTAGAAGGCCTTCGAATCCATGCATTCTCCGGTCACTCGTAGTTGCAATTTCAAAAGCTCGAAATAGGTCGTAGCCTTTACTCCTTGCTTAAGAGTTGGAGAACTTCCAACTCCTGGTCCAGAACGCATGAAGCTTAATATAATTAAGAACACGATGGCATTCATACTCACTGCACCTGAACCATTTATTGTGTTCATTTTGAATGATTCGACCCACAATCTCTCACGAGGGCCTCGAAATCACAACCACCACGATACTCCCATATAGTGGCCAACCTCAATAACCAGCCAGAGAACAGCTAAATGTCTAAAGAGACAAATAGCGAACTCTGCGAGCTCACTGATTGCCCAGATGGCTCCTACTAGCCTTCAAGGGGTCTGGGCTCCCTTTTACCCCGCAAGACATCAGTCTTGATGGAATAGTAGGCTCCAAAAAGACTATCATGTGCCCCCGGGGGGAATCTCACTCCCATGTAGTAGAATGCTGTTGTAGCCTTCTTCTACTTTGGCTAGGTCCCCCGATGTTCGCCATAAGTCGGCCGAGTTGTGACGCTATCTTCGCCGCTTTTGATGTAGAGTGTTGGATCTGATTCCAGTATGTCAGCTTTTAATCCAGTGTTACCCCGAGGTAATTCACCATCCTCAATATCATCCACCGGGACATCTATCCAGATAGGAATTTTTAGCCTGGTGAGCAGCAGAAGTTCCGTCTTAAGCCCAGCAAGTTGCAGACACAAAATACATTTATGAAAACTGATATCAATGGCAATCTTGTTTTGGGCCCAGTTTACACAATTTAAAAGCGTTGTTTAGGTGTCAGTCGAAACTAAACAAAACTAAAAAAGTATTACCACATTAACGTTTTATACCTCTATAAAAAATAACTGTATTTTACATAGCAAATAATAGCAGATGTAAGCATAATTTTATAACTGTTTCCATTAACAACTCAAAATAAACTAATCTTTAAGCTGAATATCTTCTTCGTAATAAATTGATAGTAATACATTTCTAATAGACACACACCTGATATTTTGCAGCCAAATTTGCAAAACTCTAAACAAACAACGTACATCAATGAAACTAATAATTAAAGCGATAAATAAATGATCAGTTAATAACATTTGTTGTAGCTGTTGTTTTATTTTTATAAATATTTTCTTATTTATTAAACATCATTTATTACTTCCTCGATATACACCACAGCAGTTAAAATAATAAATAATTATAAATCCCTGTAAAACAGAAGGAGGAGTGCTCTACTTTGTTGAAAACGCTTTTAAATATTTCATCTACAAAAGAATATTCTGTTCTAGGATTGTTTTATTTTAAAAAACTAGAGCAATTTAATAGAAAATAACACACCATTATTAAAGTAATTAACGTATATCTTAGTTTACTTTCAACATCTACCACTGATGCTTGTTGCAATGTTCTTGGCTACGGCAATGGTTTTGCTGGTACTGGAAAGACACCTTTTACATGTTGTTTGTTGAAAAAATATTATTTAACAAAATGAACGCATTTTTCAATTTATGAAAAAGAAAAACGTTACAAATTCTTCAGTGTACAAATGTAAAATATCTATATTTTTTTTTATTTTTTTGTTATTTGTATAAAACGCATTTAGCGTAAGATGTAGAACCCAACATTAGCGTGCCACATGGCAAACATATTTTATTAAAAATCTTCTACAACAAAAAAAAAAAAAAAAAACAAAGCAAACAAAACAACACAAAACTTATGAATGTTTGATAAATATCACAAACGCCTTCTAAGCAAATATGAACAAAGTCAAATGCAAAAGAAAGAAAACAAAAGAAAAATTGTAATCCTCCACTTTTGAAAAAGCTTATATTTTACTATTCACATACATGCGAGTACATGGAACCGTAGAAGGAAAAACCTTGTAAGGTCTTTAGTCGTGAGCTCCTAAAGCATAGCATTGCATCGTTTGTTGATAACCAAGTAGAACGTTATAAATCCATTTAATCCACTCACGCATTTTTATTCAATAAGCACATGTGTTCTGTCGCTCTCCCGGTATGAAAAATTAATGCTTTCAACGTTATAATTAGAAGATGAATTGTTAAATATGCAGTTTTTGTTGTGGTTGTTTTTTGTTGTTGTTGTTGTTGTCGTTTTTATTATTTCTTTTAGAATATCAAAAGGTATATAAAAATAAACAGTTTTAAGAAGGAGTAGAGTCTTGCACTACTAAATGAATGCTGCACTAATTGTCCTTAGTGAAATAGTAAGTACTAGGTACGTTTTTTAAACAGTTAGGAAGTACCATTTGTTGTAGAGTATATACTTTTTATTAACTGTTCTTAATGAAGAAAATCGACTCACATTGTATTTTGTTTTTTAAAATATAAAACTTAAAACTGTTTTGAAAAAAAAATACACAAAGATATTTAACCAAAAAGTACCAAGTAATTATTCTTTGAATGATAAACAGTTTAAACATGTTTTAGTTTAACCACACCAAGGCAGAAAGAAGGACAGGTCATAGTCGATAAAATATGCCACAAAAAATTTACCCATATTTTTCTCATAAAGTTTAACTTGATTTGATCGTTTGGAAGCAAAAGTAAAATTAAATTCGCTGCATACTTAACAAAATTAGACCAAAAGACTGCTTTACTATTTTTTTTATAATTTTTGCTATATTATGTGAAGTACATTAAAATACATTAAATATCTGATTTTATGAATTACCTATTTACGCTAATTGTTTTAGCAACCAATCCTGAGAATTCAGCGTAAAAGCAGCTTCAAAAATAAGAACTTTTTACCTTTAATTTTGTGAAAGTGGGTGCTTTAATAATTTATAGTTGTGGAACAAGCAATATCGAAAATAACAAGTGCCCAAAACTAACCTTTGTAACATTTGTGGACATATCATTGCATAGCCAGTTTTATAGTTTTTTAATAGACTTCCACAGTTATGGGATGTGAACAGCTAGGTCACAAGAAGGGCAGGTGCCCCTATAGGCTAGTAGGTAGTGTACTAGCTTTTAATACTGTGGGTTGTGAGTTCAATTCACAACAAAGACCTTGGTTTTTTTCACTACAAAAATAAAAATTGACAGATCACTGTGCTCTCTTATGCGACAGTTAATTTCCATAACTATTCTTCTACTTTCACTACCTGTCTCATCTCTTCTGTATCCCTTTCCTAGAAGCATGTAGCACGGTACTTGACTAAATAGGCATTGTTGCCTGAATTGTTATTTCTCTTTAACAAAAAAAAAATAATCAAACAGGATTGAAATATCTGTTTACTGTAGAATTTAAAACAGCGTTTTTTTGTTATCGTGGTGAAACAGATTTAGATGATGCAAAAGTGTGGATTATGTGGATAAATGGAAAAGCCGTTCAGTTTCTAGTTAGTAATTTAGATAAAAAACTTAATTTGGACATGACGAATCCAAGTGTTACGCACGCATAAATTCCGGTTATCGATTGAATAGAAAAAATTGAAAACATTTCATCTCATCTACAGCGGTACTTGAAGTACAACGCGTTGCTGTTATCGATTCATCTAAACCTTCGGGTATGCATACTGTGTCCCTGTAAGCCGAATCCATTTTTAGCAGTTCCACCAATGTGAATGATGTCCGAATTATAGCCGGTATGTAAATAATGCATCATAACCGCACCACTGGTAACGCAAATCGAAATGGATTACATTTTGAACAAAATGGGACTGTAACAAAAAAAAAAAAAAAATCCGAAAAAATCAGTGACATCAATTTTGAAAGGTAAAAACCTGCCAGAAAAAAAAGGGAACTCAATATCATGTCGAAAGTGCCAAGCTGATTTTCTAAAATTTTAATGCGTTGACGACGCACGTTCACTTACTGCCATAATATCTCAGGTTTGATGAAAAATCTGGGATTGGATTATGTTGCTGGCGACTGGCTTTTATTCATGGTTTCAAGTATCAAACAAAAACCCGTCTATTACATTAGGATTCATCACAACTATAAAGGAAACCTATTGCTTCGGTCCGAGTTCCCCCCCGGGGGCACATTTATCGGTTCTTATAGAGTACTCAACTATCTGGACCTGTGCAACTGGGGGAAAAAGGGAGCCCAGTCCCCTGAAGACAGGCAGGTGGTCAACTGGAAACTCCACTTTATTTCCACGGGGATCAGTGAGCCCCAGAGTTCATTATTTGTCTCTTTAAACTTATAATAGTTCTCTGGCTGATCATTGGTGTTGGCCCCTATATGGGAGCATCGTGGTGGTTGTGGTTTGCGGCCCCATATCCAATGGTTTTCTATGGTGGCCAGGATCATCTCACTGATAATGACACGCAAAGTGAATGATCCGTCCAGTGAGCATGCTTGACATGTGTTCTGGACAGGAGTTGGAAAGTCTCCAACACTTTAGCAAGGTGTGATAGCCGTGGAATTATTCAAGTTGCAACTAGGTGGTATCTGTTGCTTAGAATTATGTCTTCGGCTATCTAGGACGTTAGTATAACGTTCCAAATTATACAAAGTGGTTTGTCCACCATCTGATTAAGACTAATGGTCAGTCGCGGATGTAAAAAAAATCACACTCTGCTTCGGTCCGAGTTTTATAGAAAATCAAATACAATGTACACAAATGAAAGATTTACTGTGATCTAAAGGTTGCCCACATAATACAAGGCATTATATTAAAGGGTGATTTTTCTGCTCTCTTTGTAACTGGGATTGAGATTCGAAAGCAAGAAGTGATAGTCAAAGATATTGAGAACGCAAATCTTTCACAAATATGCTTTCGAACTATTATAAGCCCCCCATGTTCATGGGATGTATTGAAATAATTTCCATTTGGGTATGGTTTTACGTCGACCCTTGTCAAATTTGGTTTGTGAACAAACCGGTTACGGCTATTTGCCATCTTCAGTGTTCTCTTTATTGAAATAAGTAACTGGGGGCGTTTTAGGAATGAGCCCTGTACAGCTAGTTGACATATGCGTGGGTAAATAGTTAAATTATTAAAAAAAAATCAATGCATCCATGACGTTAAACTAACGTTTACTGCAGTTCCACCTTAACGCTTTATGGCACAATTACCTTAGGAACTGGACTAATAAAAAGACAGGTACCACCAGGGCAATATGCCAATTAAAAAGCCATTTAAAGGCAAAAAAATAGCTGCATTGGTTGCGGCAGGTTGTTGGTGGAGTTCGTCACTTATGCGGTTTGAAGATGAAAGCACCGAAGAAAAAATGACACTGATGTTGGTGGTGGTTTCTTCAGTGTAACCATGCCCTTGAATATTAATCAAAACTCGGAACATGAATATGAAAAACCTAGAAACCAAGATCATCAGAACAACAAGCGTTACCTACAACGAGAATAGATAATGGCAATAATTAAAAATGTTTTAAATTTGTTTACATGCATAGATAAAATAAAAACATAAATTTCTTAAAAAAGAAACAGCTTATTTGTGGATTTGGAATTCAGTTATTGAGCAAGAAGATGATAAATTCACTTTTTTGCTATTTTTAAGACACTGGATCCACTTTTTTCGAGTAGGTTGGTTTGCTTCGCTTGTTGTTTCTCCTAGTCAATGTCTACAATTTTGTTTAAAAAACACAAAAGAGATATGGTATACCGATATATACATAGCCGTTTTTAAATCTAGAAACTATGATAAAACTCTACCTGGAGGCAACAAATTCCTATGGCCGTTAAATTATTACTCCAGCCAACTTGACAAAAGGAATGATGTTTTAGTTCTTCCTTTTGCGGCTAAGTTCATGTGCAATTCTTAAAATTGAGTCCCAAAATCATGTGTTATGCTGGGTTATACTACTAAATTATATTTCGACACATCATATTAATTTTGCGACCGTGTAAGACGAGCTTTAAGAATAATATGATGTTCAAAAAGAATTAAAATTAACAATTGTCATGATCCGAAATGGTCAAGTATTTTATGTGATGATCTTTACTCAAGTTATTTGCTGTTAATATGTGCGTATATTTTCCGACGGGATTTAATTTATTTGGGTATGATTTTACGTCGACCGGTTTGTTCATAAACCAATGTTGTGGTTTTTTGTATTGTTATTCCTTTCACTGCATTTTAAAAATTAAATTAGTAAACATTTATTTATTTACCTACACACAACTCAGTGATTGCATTCCTTTATATATTTTTTTCATAAATTTTATATTAATTTCGAAATGCATTTCAGTTGTTCACGACAATATTTTGTGACCAAAATAATGAACCAATAAATATACATGCGGGAAAAAAGGACAAATTATGTGTCATTAAATACGATAACGCCTTATTGCAGTTATTCCATTGAGTGGTTAAAGCCAAACGCATAGCACAGCACAGCACGATTGTCTATTCCGTGCACGACACTGGCACCGTCACAGTACCACTTAAGAAAATAAATGAAGTCAATATGTTTTGAACATATGAACACATGTTCTACCCGTTTTTGTATATAAGAAAACAGTTCCAACAATTAATGATTGATTGATTCTTTTTAGCGCGTGCACTGCACAAAAAAAAAAAAAACAAAAAACAACAGACAGGAACACTTAAGCAGAAATTTCCATATAAAGTTGTAGCGTTTCTAAAGTAATTTGTTTAAAGAATTAACTGCAAACACTTTATTCAAACATTATTGCGAATAGTGTTACTTTTTATAAATTTTGTTTAAAGATTTGTACATTTGTAAAAATAAATAAAATTAAGAAATATTTGGCAAAATTTTTTATCCAAAAAATATAACAAATTGATTCCTTATTTGTCTGCTTAAGTCAAATGCACATGCATATTATTACATGATCTGTTTTAACACTTATTTACAAACATATATACAGATACACATACATTAACATTGTTTTAAGTTTGCTTAGGTTAACATTTGAAATTTTTATGATTATTGCAAAAACAATTCCTTTTCCTAACTTCAAAACAATCCAGTTTAACTCCATAAATATATTAATTTTCCAAAATTTTCATTTTCGTTTTTGTTTTTATTTTACACAAACAGATGTAAAATTTTGCTGTATTGCTCAAATGTCATGTCATGTCATAAAATTTTTTATATTTAACCGACATTTAAATGTTTATCGGTTGGCATGTAAATTTATATGTCAGTATGTTTGTCTGTGTTTTACCATTAAATTAGTACTCTTTTTTGTTCATGTCGAAACTTAAACATCTGATTATTTTTGTTTCTTAACTAATTGGCCTTTAACGATTATTTCATTTATTGTGGACAGACTATTAAAAATGTAGTTTTTAATGGTCGCTCTGTAATATGTCACAAAAAAAAAACACAAAAATTTTGCAAGACATTTTGACGAGGTGACCATAACCAAAAATGGTGTTACAAAAGTTATTTACGTTGTTGAATTGTGGCTTAAAATATAAGTAGTTTGAAGATTATATCTTTTTTTATATTTGGTAAATATTAAGAAAGGCAACCATATATGGTTAAACAAATAATTATAAAAATTGGTGTTCCATAAGAACTGTTAAAATTTATTTAACACTAGATTTACCAGACCAGTCATTTTCACTTGTCGTGTAACTTCAACTTAAAATTCCTTCTACATATAATATAAAATATATAGCATATTCTATACAATGCTCCCATACAAGGGGGAACTGCTGAAAACTGGCAAACTGAAGAAAGACAGCATGGCTTGTTTCTCATTGCACAGTGGTATGAAAACGTTTTATTTTGAAAATAATTTGGCAGCTTATGAACCCGTTAAGATATACTAATCTTCAAAGGTGTAAATTTTTTGTTAAAGTAGTTGTTTGAAAAATGCAATATATAGAATTTGAATTGCCACAAGATCTTAACGGATCGAGTTGTTTTTATAAATGTTTGAAGCAATATATATAAAAGAGCCTTTAATAAAATTATAAAGGGTTCGCCAAATAATTATTTTTGTTTTAAATGCTATAAATTCCTGAACCAATTGGACTTTGTATGACATCATACCAAGGTCTTTATGCAAAAGTCGTCTCAATGATGTCTCTGAAATGTTCAATTGTTGAGAACGACGGTGAATTGATGTTGATGGCGCTTCATGCACACTCTCTGCCACAGCAGCAATATTCTCTGGTGTACACACTGTTTTTGGCTTTTCACGCTTTGGTTTATCGATGAGAATACCATTTTCATTCAATTTTTTTTACAAGATAACGAACATACGGAACTGACGTTGCTTCTCTTCTTCAAAAATCCGAACACAATTTTCGCACACACATTCTACAACATTACCATGTTTTTCAAAGTAATGTCGCATTATTTCCCAGCGTTGTTCAAGCGTATACACAACCATTTTCGTTTAGCGGAAGGATAAAACTAATTATCTATAAATTCAAGCATGAGCTAAGTGTTACCATTCACGAAATAAGCACTAGTTGAAAAAAAATCGTTAGATTGCGTACCCCATAAAATAAAATTTTAATGTCTATTTTAATTTAATACATAAATTCCTTGAACGTGGAAAAATGTGGGATTTATTACCAACAAAGCAGGCAAATCATTTTTAGAGTGGATAGCCAAGAGATGGAGGTTTAATAATCTGTTAACCTTTTTGTAAACGGTGGTTTCCTGTCCTAGAAATTTTGATGTCATTAATAATTTTGTTTCTGGCTGGAGCGGGAACTATTACAAGCTCTGACTCAATTTTCATTTTATTCGCTTTTTCTATAGGTTATCTTTACAATAGTTCAAAATAATTTCCTAGTACCGTAGTTAATTTCAATTATATAAGCAAAAAACAGTACCATCTTTTTGCGGAAAATTCTCAGATGATTGTAACTTTTTAACGAATGCTATCAGAACCAGACTTATTATTGTTTTATCATAAATTTTATCAAGAATGCAGCCAATATCTGAAAATAAATATATCCACCATGATTTTCTCCCAAACTTAAAGAGGTAATCTGGATATGTGATCACGTTTTTTGTCAATATTTTCAAGGTCTACTCGAGTTTAAAAAATCTTAACATTTGGATAATTAATAAACTTTTTATGACATTTACAAAAAATTGCTTGTCCAAGGTGCCCAACTTTGGAGGCATACCCACAAGCCCCCTTTAACATAAGGGCCGATCGTACGCTACTTCACTCGAAAATACCTTTGTTAGTTCATTAGTGGTTCATGAGCTACCGAATTAGTGCCAAAACAAAATGTTTTCAAATCACTGTAGAAGCACACCAAATAAAAACCATAAATTAATATCACTAATATGAAACTACCTGAAAGTCTATCATTTAAACTGTTTGATGTCAATGCCACTGAGGCCAAACAATTCTATAGCACGAAAATATACGATGAAATCAGATTTCAGAAGATGGCTACTTAAAGTGTTTGTCACACAACAGGAAAGACTTTTGCATCCATTAGTAGAAGAATTTCCTTCTGAATTTCAGACTTTAAGTCAAAATCCACACAAAACTAATACACAAACTTGAAGTGATGTGACACGTTTTCTGTACGCAAATTGTTTCAAATAAGATAATGCAATAAAAATAGGACCACAAATATACGCAATATATGCAAAAAATGTGTTTAAGGAAAGTGTATATACAGCAAAATCTATCTATGTACAGGGTGTCCGCCGAGAAGGTATACTAATTTGTTTGTTTACAATTTTTGATTAAATGATAGAGAATGGTTCTTATATTGATAAATGTTTTATTTAATGTCGGCAATTATGTATGGAGTACAATATCAGAGAAATTTCCGTCTCTGTTAGTCTCACAAACGCGTGCCCTCTTGAGCAGATTACATTCTCACACATTTCACGTGGTATTTCAATAATTTTATCATAAATATTTTGTTTGAGTTTCTGGCTTGTTTCAGATATCCCCACAAAAAGAAATCCGCAGCAGTTAAATCAGGCAACCGTGGAGGCCAAGCAACACCACCATTTTTTGAAATAACTTGTTGTACCACATGTTAATCAAGCCTAGTGCATGGAGTTGGAGCATTAAAAACTTTTCAAACATATCAAGATATTGCACTCCATTCACAGTTAACATTACGACGTTTTCATTTTCAAAGATGCAAGCTTCAATGATTTGTCCTAAGTAAATTGCACACCTGACTGTTACTGGATGCAATGGTGACTGTTAAATAATTTGAGGATATCCTTTAGTTTAGTTCTCATATATGACAACAAATGATTTATCTGGTTTAAATCTGCGCTTTGTGGATAATGTGGCAATACGTTTTTCGTATTATAAAGCAGCCATTCCTTTATTACAAGGGCTGAGTGCTTTCGATCGTTAACTTGGACGAATGCAAAGCTATCACCCAAACCAATTTTTTGAGCAGATTGAGCTAAATTGTTTTTTAAAATATGTAAATAATCTATTTTGTTCCTGTTTGCTTCTACAAAAATAAGGTTTTCCAAGTTTATCCACTCCATTTGCACTCATAGCACCCCAAACCATTACATTTCTACCAGCGTGTTATATTACGGGGATTCAAAGCTTCTCCTTTCTTTCTCCATACAAATTTTCGTCCGTCGCTGCCAAATATATTGAATTTTGATTCGTCTATAAAAATAACAGTTTCCCAGAAAGCATTGTCTTTGCCAATAAGCTCATTGGCATACATTAGGCGTTTTTGGGTATTTAATTTGGAAAGGACGGGTTTCTTGCGAGTTGCATATCCATACAATTGTGTCAAATTGAGGAAATTTCTTACCGTCACACCAGCTATTTTAGAGTTTTTAAGTTCTTTAGCAATATTTACAGTAGAAACTTTTGGATCTTTCTTCACAAAATTTAACATTTTTCGCTCAATCTGAGGAGTATTTATTTTTTTTTTTGGGGCGACAACTTCTACTATGTCTTTCTAGAGAATTATTTTTTTGGAAGGTTTTTTATACGTAGTTTACGGCACTGTGTGCTTTTTTAACTATTTTCCCGATTTCACGTATTGAATTATTTTCCTTCCATAGATTTATAATCGGTTCTCTTAAATCTTTTGAAATTTGTTTTTCTCTCCATTTTCTTTTTCTCGATTTAATTAATTCTTGAATAAAAGATTTGTAACGAGACTTTTTGTGCAAAGAAAATAGGAAGTGTGCAAGTTTGTTTTTGTCCAAGAATATTGACATATTTTTGTTGTTGTTATTTTTCTCGTTTTATATATAAGCATTACAAAACCAATTTTGATATACACTTATAGTATGGATCTCAAGCTTTAAATTGTGTTTAAGAAATCTTTCTTTCTTCCCATATTTTTAGTAATTTGATTTTCTTTATTCTGAGTTGGTAACTGTACAAGTTTTTTTATTTACTGTAAACAGTTGGCAAATCAATTTTTAAATATTCAAATAATAAAGATCGATAAGATCGATGAATTTGAGTAGATGCAATTTATACTGCATTGCCATTATAATAGTGACTAATTTTTTTTATTTTCTTTAGAAATTAATATAAATATTAGAAAAAAATTTTTCTTTCTAATAAATATGAACTTAAGCCGAATTCATATTATTTCATTGAGATAACAGAAAAATAGTTAAAAAAATAATTTAAAAATCTTAAATCTTTATTAATTTTTCTTCCTTTAGCGGTGGAATATTAAATAAGATTCTTTGCCTTTTTTACTTTCTTTCTTTTATAAAATCATGCGAGGAGGAATTGAGACAAATTTTTAAACAGGCGACATGTAATATTTCTTTAAAAGTTTTAATTATGAAAGAATAAGAAACAAACATTAGAAATAAATTGTCAAATGCGTTGTAACTAGATCTTAAAAATGTGACTTAACAGAAGAACTTAATTTATTTTATGAAATTTCTTAAACGTTTTCTTGTGTGGTGTTGTATTATTTTTGAGCTTAACATCTTGACAAGTTCTAATGATGTTTATTGTCAGTTATTTAAGTTTTTTTTTTTGTTTTTTTTTTTTTGTACTATTGCTATTGTTGTTGTTGCTAGTATTTATTTCTAATCACAACATACTTTTCGATCATTAGTCATAAACTTAAACATAACATAACACACTGCTTTTATATACAAGTGTATGCGTGTGTTAGTTTAAATGTTTTTTGGTATTGTTTGTAGCTGGCATGTTGAATGTTGCTGTTTATTGAAATCTACATCACAACTGGGTAACAACAAACACTCCAGCCAACAATTGTTTATTAATAGTGAAAAATATTTAGTTATTTTTTTTTTGCCATGCTCCTTAGCTGCATGTGTTTAAATAAACCAGATTTACTTAAAGACAGGAGATAGCATGAATGCTGATGATGAAGAAGGAGTGAAGAAACTATCAGTAGTGCTATACAGCCACCATCAGCATTTCCATACATTTTAGTCAAACGAAATGGAAAAATAAATACAAAAAACAACGTTAGAAATAAGAAACTCAAGTTAAGCTTCACTAACATATCATAACATTGTTATGTTATGCCAGGTGATCAAATCAATTGTTGATTGTGTCAAAAACTAACACTTACAACAACAATTTGAACAATTGCAACAACAATCACACACTCCTAACGAAAAAATAAAGAAAATCTCCACTTAAAATGTAGAAGAAGAAAACATTAAACACATGCTGAGGTGCCATTTCTTTATGTGATCTGTATAAATTTTTGTTGATGTTGTTGCCATTGCATTCCGATTTTCCTATAAACAGAGTTGTAAAACTATTACCTCACGATTAAAATTATTTAAAATTTGAATGTTGTTTTTTGAAAGACTCGTGTGCAAATAATTTAAAGTCTTAAATTTTTTTAAGTGTAATTTAATTTTAAATTTATATTTTTTAAGTTTTAAAAACATAGTGCCAAGTATTTAAGTATTACGAGCAAATTAATAATTTTGTTTTTTATGTCTAAATGTACTAAGAAAGTAAAATTTGTACATTTGTATTTAAAGTTGTGAGCTCTTTGGGGCCCAGAGTGCTATTGCTGTTTAAATCGTTTAAATATAATTCACTAAGGACTCATAAAAATAATCGGCTATTGATTTAGTTTTTGCTATTATTTTTTTATATAACAATTAAAATAAATTTTGTAAAAATTTAAGATATATGGCAGCATAAAGGCGTAAGACAATATTTAATATCATTATGGCGAAATTCATAACGCCGAAATAAGCTCTAACTTGTTTGAAATACTTTAACTGCATTACAGTAATCTACAGTAATCATATTTTTATGAAAAATGTAATATTAGTAGCCCATAATATTTTATAATAAAAACGTTATTTACACAGTGTTACAAAATTGAATGAAATAGTGAAATTTGCCGGACACCTTCAAAATCCGGATTTACGGTTAAAAAAACGGTTTTTGGACCTTTGCGCACTTATAAGCCTGTTACTTTGTTGATAATGATCCGATTTCCAATTTCTTACTATAGTTGGAAAGAAGAAGCTGCCTCAGTGATAACCGTAGAAAGAATACAGAGGAGACAAAATAAAATCCTTCGAATGATCACAACCGCTCCATGGTATATCAAAAATTCCAATATTCATAAGGATCTCCATGTTCCCTTGGTAAGAGAAGAGATTTTTAAACACGCATTAACTTATAGAAACAAGCTTGGATATCATCCAAACCTCCTTGCCCGCAACATTCTTAACGAAAGTGGCTGCATTCGATTAAAGAGGAGAGACACCTTGGCCCTTGGTTTAATTTCAATAAGATGCCTATAATTTAAGCAAATTAATTATCTGTGTGAAAAATATATTTTTTGTCCAGCAGTGGCTGTACTTAATTGGTTAATTCTAGTTTTAAGATCTGACTACTTATTGTTAGTTTGAAATATTTTTGAAGATACAATAAAAAATAATAAATAAAAAATGTTATAAAAATTAAATATAAGCTTTAAAAAATTTAATAACAAACAAAGAATTAAAAACTTATGAGAAATTATTTTTGGTGTTTTCATTCTTTTAAACACCTGCCTATACTTTATAGTTTTCTAAATTGTTGTTGGTGGTGGTGTTGCAGTTGTTTTGTGTTCATAAGATTTATGTTTTGTTACGGCATCAAAAGTTTTTTTTTAATAGTTTTTGTTGTTGCTGTTGTTCCAAACAGGACAATAACAACAAAAACAACAGCAACAACAAAATAAAGCATTTGTTAGTTAAAACGGCTAACTGTCCATGTTGTTTTTAAAAGATGAATATATCTTTTTGTCGAAAAACGCAGTTTTAAAACCAAAAACGAAAAGCAGCAACAAAAGCAACAGCAAACAACAACAACAACAAATATTATATGACCGTATTAAGTGTATTGAAGGAGTTCAGCGTAAGTTGTTGTTTCTTTTTTTTGTTATAAAACATACAAGAATATGCAAAATATTTGCCAAGTTAAACACTACAAGCATATGTCTGTCTATTAGTTTGTCTGTCCGTCTGTCTATTTAATGGCTACTGCTTTAGTTTGTTTAAATACACAGCAGATCTTTGTAATTCCTTATTCTGTTATGTTGGTATATTATTCGACCATTAGTAGGTGCGTTCGTGTTGGTGTCGAAATACATTTCTTTGCATTTTTTATATTTATTTTGCTAGTTTTGACTTGCCTGTCTCAGCCAGGGTGTCTCTGCATTTTGTTGACCAGCTTTAACTATTTATAACACAGCTTAACTGGGCTTAACACCTACGCTTTCCTATTTTGCTTTCTTTCTTGTATTTCTTCAACTTGTTGTAATTTTTTTTTTGCCTGCTTCTATTTTTATAATCAAGTAGACTGTAGAAAAATGTGTCTAGGAAAAATCATCTTGACATTTGTTTGGCTTTGCTTAACTAGGCTGTATTTACGTTTTATTATAATTTAAATTTTTTTAATGATTTTTTTTTATTTCTTATTTTTTATTTAGAGCAATTGTGATGGTTTTAGCGATTTTTATTGGTTAAAACAAATCTTGTTATGAAAATATTTGATACATTATTTGTTACATTTTACATTTTAATGGAAAATAAAGGAATTAAAATTAAGCTAAACTAAAGCAAAACTTAATTTATTCATTTGTTGAAATTTATTTTATTGTTTTCGTTAAAGAAAAATGTTTTATTGTAAATAATTCAAAGAATTGCCAACAAAACAAAATTTTAACTGTTGTCAGGTTTCTCTTGTAGAAAAAGAATAAGCCTTAAAACAAGCGTGTTTCTGTGCAAAAACTTCCAGCTGAAGACAGTAATTCTTAAATTGGACATTGCCACCCACAGCCTAGTTACAGGAAATAATATCCTATCTTAAGCATTTTGCTTCATATTCCTTGAAAAATCATCAATATTTATTTAAAGTATAGAATTATTCACAGAAAATAAGGTTTGAAATAATTAAAATTGTTTTCTTTTTGTTTGGAGAGTTAAGCAAAAAATCCCAAAGAGTGTGATATTCTTAAAAAATTAAAATTTATATTTATTTTTATTTATTATGTTACAGTTTTAATTATATAGAAACACTCTTAAAAAATTTACATTTTTAAAAAAATTTAATGCCATAGAAAACACTCCAGTAGTAGCGCAAGAACGGTTTGCTTTTAAATAACAGCACAGTGCAGTTCACCACCTAAGTCATATTATATATATAATAAAAAATAATTAACGAATAAAAAAAACTACTAAATCTATCGTGATACCGTTTGCCATGACGGACTTATATATAAATTGATTACAGTTAATGTTCCAAAATAACTATGCATTGGTGTGGCTGGCTACCTTACAGAAAGAACCTTTTCTGTGGCTATTATTAATACACTATCTTCTTCCGAATTAATCATAATAGGCCTAGCTCAAACGTCAATATTATCTCCAGTATTGTCTTCAGTTTATACTTCCGTGCTCATACCTAAAGGTTGCATACTATGCAGATAACAACGCTCTTCTGAGGTCTAGCATACTAAAATGGAAAAAGATTTGAAAATTCAGAGCATAATATTTCCATATAACAACTCCCGACTTCTCAACCGCCAACTGATATTTTTAAATGACAACGGTACAGTACAAAATAATGTTAAATAACTTAGTATATGCCGTGATAAGAAACTTAACTTAACTGCAAAGTAAAATTTGTAAAAAAACTTTTAATAAAACTGCGTAAGTTATTTTATTTCTCAAGCTCGGCCTGCAGTCTGATATCCTCCTATTTGACTAACAAATGTCAAATAGGGAGTGTTGATGATTGATCCGCTTGTAGTTAGTAGAGGAATACCACAGGGCTCTATATTGGGTCCGCTTCTTGTCTGTCTCTACATTAATGACCTACCTGACATTTCTAAAAGCAGCAGGATACACATGTATGCTGATGGCGTGCAAATTTATAACAGTAGCTGGATTGATGACGTTCCTATGTGTGTGAATGGGATAAATGACGATTTGCATATGATCAATCGCTGGGCCATGTCTAATGGATTGTATATCAATGCTTCGAAATCGAAATGTATTGTCCTCACGAAAGCTAGGAGAACTCTGGTTAACTTTAATGCGAGAATTGACGAGAATGTGATCGAATTGGTAGAATCGGCATCTATTTTGGGCGTAATTTTTAATAATAGAATGACCTGGACTAATCACATTAATTTTGTCGTTGGCTGAGTTTACAGTAAACTTCGCACGCTATGGTCGTTGAAGGACGCAACGCCGTTTGATATTCGCATGCTTTTGGCAAAGACTTATCTGATCCCTTCACTTCTTTACGGTTGTTTAATCTATGCCAATTGTGACAGCACTGATCAGCGCAGACTGAAAGTCGCATATACCAATATTGCCCGTTATATATTTCAGAAAGACCGCCGTGATCATATCTCATCATACTCTAATTTAATTTTTAGAATGACATTCGATGATCTTTTAAAATATAGGTGTTTAATTTTCTTGTACAGGATCATCACTTCGGAACGACCATCATATCTATTTGATAGGATAATTTTTGCAAGATCTTATCGTGGTAGGAATATTATCCAGCAGAAATGCAAGACTCTGCTATCTCAACGCCAGTTTTTCATAAATGCAACCAGTCTTTGGAACACTTTGCCAAATTCTATAAAAAAAATAGGCAACGCAAATTTATTTAAAAAGTAACTTTATAAGTTATTTAGTTCTAGCCAACCTTGACTTAATTTTATGTTAACACTTTACATTATATTTCTTTCGATTGGTCATATCTTTATTTGCTGTAACTTTATCATTCTTTGACATTTTCATTTTGTGTGTTGTTATGCTCTGTTTCTAGTTTTAAGTTTTATATTAATTCAAATTGTAAGGATCAACAGCACCGTCCCTTATAAGATGTTATCATCTTGTTGTGCTAGTTGTTTAAAGAATAAATAATAATAATAATACTATCAGTGTAGCCAATACTATTGAAACGTTTAACTCAACGTTCACTAAACATGAAAACATAAATTTTATATTATTAGTAATTTATTATTTAAACACTGTGTATAAACAATTCTACACTTTTTGTATATCCTGAAGATGCCATCCAATGGTTTGGCGAAATATTGAGAAAAAGCAGGGTTCAGAATTTTTCATTTATGAACATTCAAAAATCAACATTCATGATATTTTTCATAAATGAGAAATCTAAAATTTTATATTTATTTTTCACGCGCATAAACGAACAAGAAAAAATGTTATGCTTATGTTCATACATGAATGCGCACAACAAGAATTATTAGTCTTATTCATATGTGATAAATGATAAATCAGCTACTTCTCATTAATGTTCTTTTTCATAAATGTACATGTTCATTTATGAACCTTGAAATTTTATAAAATTTCTCATAAATGAATGTGAAAAAATTTTCTACCTACGATCGCAGTTTACCGTAAAATGTAGTAAAAACACATGGGTATATATTAACACAAAATACAATATTGCAATATATTCTAAAAGAAATAAAAAAACAACATTTTTTTTCCTACACACGCCCACAATTGCACATTATCAAATATGTGCGTTTATGTACGCGAATGCTTAGCGCTCATATTTTTACGACCTTTTCATTTATGAAAAATTTTCAAAATTGTAAATATTCAAAAATGAACACTTGTGTGTTTCTCATTTTTTCACTTATGAATAGAAAGAAAAAAATAAATCGTCGCATTTATAAATGAGAAAACGCAAAATATTTTTCAGTCTCTCACACATGTATGAAAAGAAGCGGCTAAAAAATGAAATGTACATATTCATACATGTATTAACAGTGAGTGAACACTTCGCTACTCTGAGAAAAAGTATAAAATTTAAAGATCAACTGGATTTTTTATAAAAACGACCTAGTGCTTAAGTAATAAATTACTAATAAAATATTAAAAAGGTCAAATAACTATAATCATCATATGTCAAAAATTTTATATTTAAAAAATTTCAAAAAATCAAGAACAAATGCCTTAGAAGTATAAACAACAAATATAAAAAGAACTAACTCTGAATAAATATAACGAAACTTTGGAAACTTCTCCTTAACGACTGTCGTTTAATGGATCGGCTTAAACCTATAACAAAATAACAATTCCTTAAATTGAGAATTATATGTGTATTGATTATATGTATAATTGAATAGTTATTGATAACATTGTCAATATTATTTTAAAGGCGAATTAATTAAATTAATTTGGCCACTTATACTGCAATTATATGAAATTCGATTATCAATATAACACTAAGAAATTAAATATCACTTATAGGCACTCTTTTTGATTTTTCTGTATGATAAGTTAAGAAAAGATCACTCGGCAAGCGTATTTAGTCATTTGTTGGTACACTTTAATATGCTTTAATATATTAAGAGGACAATTTGGGATCAGTATATATATATACTGTGTTATTTAAAATAATATTATTATAATCATATATATATTATTATAATCATATAATGTCTCCGATTCATTGTATATTTCGTTGTAACATCTAGTGATAAAATTGAAAGCTGTGGGTAAAAATATTTTTGAAAAAAAAAAACTAAAAGCTCCATTATCATATTTTCCTTTAAGTTATTCGGAAAAAAATCAAAATTTTATACGACAAAATATTTTTCCGAAGGATCCAGGCAACATTTATAAAATGTGCATTTTCCCAAAAAAAAAAATAATGCACTTTCCATTAAAGAAAAAATTGTACAAAAAAAAAAAAATTAAAAATAACTACTGCGCTTTATAAAAATTTCAGTTGTTTTTGTTAAAGAACTTCATCCCTCAATTAGAATTTAGAATTGGCTATCAAAATTAAAATTTTTATAAAAATAGCAGGAAAAGTTCTTTGGATCCTTTACAAAATATTGCATTTTCCTACATAAAAACAAACAAAAATTTTGGCCCATTCGGAAAATTTATTCCTCCAACTTGTAGCAGCAGCGTTGACTAGAAAAATGTTACATTTTATATAAGAAGTTTTGCACAAACTTGCCCTTTTTTATAAAAAGTTGCACTTTTTTCTAAAAAAAAATTGCACTTTCTAAGCAATGTTGAACTTAAAAATTTTTAGGAAATTTTAGGAAAATTTTGAAAAATTAATAACCCTCTAGATTACAAGATGTATGCTTCATAATCTTCATAAAATTATAATGCTAAAAAAAAACTTCAAAATAAAATATTTATTTCGAAAGTGAAAATGTAAGTTTTTTTTTAAATTTCCTTCTATTTTTTTATTCTTTGTTTTTGAGAAAATTTGCAACAGTCCTTTGCACTATTCCTTAAAACAAAAAAAAAGAAGAAAACAAAATGGTGGTAATTTCTATCACAAAATATTAAATATTAATAAATAAGAATTTAATGGAATAGTGTAACTCATTTTGTATCTAATATGGATATGCTAAACTCATGCCTTAAAATTATAAAATAAATAATATTTAACCTTTAACAACCATTTTGTTCCAGCACGTAAAAAATAAATAAATAATATTTTTATATTGAAAGACGTGTGAAAAGAAGCATAAATGAATGTATTCTTTAGCTAATGTTACTGCCGTATACAGCAAAATTTCATTATAACAAAAACAAAAAATAAATTAAAAACCACAAAAATATGCGGAAATATAGAAAAAGAACAAGCAGGATGGCCTTGTAGCAAATTGAATATAAAATTAAAATAACACTTTAGTAAATAAATGGATTGTTTTTAGTTGTTTATTGAAAAAAAAGGGTTTTTGCTTAACAAATTATTTAAAAAAAAAAGACATAATTTTTTTTTGTACTGTTTAGTAATAATTGCATGTCATATTGTTGTACATTGAAAAAAGATACAATACACATACTTAGAGTATTTAAATATCATTCGTGCAACAATAATGATGTTGTTTAACAAGCCCGACTTTTATTAGTGTTACTGTTATTGTTGTTTTCCTTTACAAAAAAAAAAAAAAAACAAAAAACAAACAAACAAAAACATGCAAAATGTTGTATGCAGATGTCAGTTTTTTCTTTGAATTAGTTTTATTAAATTAAATATTTTTTTGTTTTTATTTTTTACATAAAAAAGATGAAATAAGAAATAAATGAAAAAAAAATAATAAACTTGCATTTAATTAAAAGCAACAAGATTTATGTAAAAGTGTAGAAGTTTTAATGGTTAATTGTAAATTATAACTTAACAAAAAAATAACAGACTACCAGTTATGTATGAATTCGTATGAGTTATTAATAAACGAGGAGTCATTCAGGAATTTTAGTTTAATTGTTTTTTTTCTGACCTTTACAATTTTAGCTCCTTCATAATTGAAAGATTTTATTTTGAAGGATATTTTAGTTTTACAGAATAACATTTGGTTGCATAAATTATAATTGAATAGTTATTGATAACATTGTCAATATTATTTTAAAGGCGAATTAATGAAATTAGTTTGGCCATTTATAAGAAAGAAAATAGTACTTGTAACCACTCCTTTTGATTTTTCTGTATGCTAAGTTAAGAAAAGATCACTCGACAAGCGTATTCAGTCATTTGTTGATACATTTTAATATGCGTTAATATTCTAAGAGGACAATTTGGGATCAGAATATAAGCAGAGGAGGCTTAATATACCTTGAAAGTAAATTACACTTTATTGTTGATCTATTGGAAAGTAATAAATTTTTAAAAAAATCAAAATACAACCACACCAGCATTACCAACTTTTCATTAGAAGAAACTCACTATACCTCTCTAAGCGAGTTAAACTAACGCCTTAAAAAAATTTATAATCAAAACATTCTACAATGGATCACGCTAAAAGTCTGGCAGTCCTTAAACTCGATTGTTTTTGCAACAATTATTATTTGCTTGCATATCCTGTTTGAATTACCTACAGGTTCCAATCTTGTTGCAGTAGATTTTATTAATTTTTTTCTAAACATCAGACGTTATTTGTCTCTATTCCTTCTTTTATGCAGCGCTAAGCTGGTTTTTAGTACGGCACAATCTGTTTTGCATACTACATTCACGTTTTGTCCCATAAGTGCTCGATTACATTTATGGCTACAAAGACCAAGTGTTTTGATGACCTTTGGACAGTTGTAGAGCAACCAATTTTTTACTATCAGTGTGGTGTACTTAGGGGGGTAGCCAAGTACACCACACTTTCGTATACTTTGCTCAACATTAGTTTTATAAAATGTCATGTTGTTATCTATGGTATCTTCTATAAAGTGATGGTTTCCAACATTTGAAGCTGCCATGCAGCCCATTACCATCACTGATACGCCTTCATGCTTCACTGTTTTCTATTTTCGTTTTTGTGCTAAAATTCTTAATTGTATTTACGCCATATGTAATGCTGGCTATCGAAACGTATAATGAACCAGTAAGATGTTAAAATGTTAATAGGACATAACGTGGTGTATAAATTTTAGCGTGCTTCAAGGCGAGAAACCCTTTGATTGGGCATTCGTGCAATATCCCATCGATCCTTTCTATTTTTAACATTGACACACATCTTCTTTCAAGCCACTCGTTCATGCAATTTATTTTATTCCTTTACAAAATTGATTTTAAAGATTCTCATAAGTTTTACAGCGGAGATGGTTAAGCCATTTTGTACTAAAATGAGAAATCTTTTCATTGTGCTCTCGTGTAATAGCCAATCGATCCCTTCTATTTTTGACACTTACACTTGGTTTCTTTCGAGCTACTCGGCCATGCAATTTATGTTTTTTAAAACTCTTCTTATAGATACCGTATGTACGTCCTTTGGTTTTAACGATTGTCACAAATGGTTGAAGCGGAGATTATTGGATAATTTTGTACTTTTCAAACTATAAACTCATTTGCCCTCCGAAGATTTCTTTTTTCGCGCGTTGTATATTTGAAATTCTGTTGCCTTTTCTGTCTCGCCTAATGATGTCGTGTGCAGATGCTTTGCTTTCATTAACAATGCTTGCGATTTGTCGTTAAGTTTTACTTTCTAAATGGCTAATAGAAAATATTCCTTGCTCTTCCAAAGTAGATTGCACACGGCGTTACAAAAAAAAATTTTTTTTAAAGTATTTTCAGCAAGCAAAGCATTTTCAAAGCAAAAGCTGACAGCTTTTAGTATAAAAATACTAAAAAAAAATATAATGAATTTTTGCTTGCCATTATTTTAAAATTTTATGAAATTAGTTTTATTATAAAATTAGCTATGAGATCTAAAATAATTGATAAAAATCTATCAATAATTTTCCCAACTTAGAATATTGAAATATTAGAAACATTTTTTTTTTGTTTCTAAATTTCATTCAATTTAAATAAAATTTTAAATTTATTTCTTTCTTTAAATTTCAGGTTAGGTTTTTTTTTATAAATTTAATATTAAACTTATAATATTTCCACTGACTAAAACTAAAGAAATTTTTAAATTTAAATTTTTAATTTTTTTAATAATTCGTAATTCAAAAAAATCTGGCAACTTTGGTATTTGAAAATAGAAAGATTAACAAGTTTATAAGAAACCAAAATACTTCAAAGAAATAATTTTCATTATCAAAATTTTTAAAACTTAATACAAAATTATTTGCTCGTGTTACCCTAAGAGATCCTCGTTTAAAAAATAGAAGTACTTTTCTGTAATAAACACTTCTAGTTTTGTAGTGATATACATGTTTTATTTTGTTTGTTTTTTAAGTTCATATTTGATCATGTTGTTGAAGTTGTAATTATAGCATTTAAAGTGTGTTGCTTTTTCTTTATAAAAAAATTCAACATAAAAACATCGCAATAAAAGTTGTTTTACTTAAGTTAAAATGATAATTTGTCATATAATTAACGGAATACTTAAGCAACTATTTTATTTGTGAAGGTTTTTCCTTGTTCCATATAACTTTTGCTTAAAAAACATTTTTCATATAATAAATCTTTAAATTATTATATAAATCTTTATATAATTACATTTAACAAATAACATTGAAATAATACAAATAAATATACGATAAAATATTTGATATGGATAACAATTTCTAGATTAAGAAGTTAGTTTTTGTTTGATGAGAAGATATTTGCAAAAAGAATCAGAAGGGTCATCAAAAATGTTTGTTTTAAATATAAATTTTAGCTCGTTGCTTAAATTGTTTTAAGACTAAATGAGGATTTGAATAAAATTTATTGCTGGCCAACTGTAAACGGATTTTGTTTAAACCTTTCTAAGTCATTCGCAATAACACTAATAATCATATCACTGATGTTGATGTTTTAATAAATAGAGTTAAAATCATCATTGTAAATGTCGCCAAGAACACCGGAATAATAATCAATAACAGTCTTACATGGACAAACTATGATACCCCCTTGTTGGCTTGGATTTACACAAAGTTAAGGGTTTCGTTGGTTGTCTATATATCACTGTATACCTTTTAATATAAATCAACTCCTTTAAAATCTTATCTTAATCCTGAGTTAATCAACGGTTTGAGATGCGTTGGTCATGTTGTCCAATATTTTTCGCAGGTATACAGTCTATAGCCTCCTTAACCCGTGTGCTTTTATTTCTTAATAAAAACATTTTTCCAGAAATGCCGCAAATATCCTTTTGATAAAATCAAGTTTGCTAGAACAGTAAAGGATATAATGATTTTAATTCCTTTATATCATTTTCTTCTGTCTAAATGACAGTTTTTCAAACAGGCATCATAACTCTGAAATGTGCTTCCTTAAGCAAAACAACTTAACTTAACAAAGCCAAAAAGGTCTAAACAGTTTTTAATTAGTTTTTATTCTCAATAATAAATCATAAATAATCGTAACATTATATAATTAATTTATAGTTAATTTTGTTGAAATATATATAGTCTGTGTATATGCCGTCTTAACTTAATTTATTAAGAAAATTATTGGTGCTCTAAGGATAACATTATCCTTGTTGTGCAGGCTTTGAACATAAGTAAAGAAATAAATGAATAAAATATAAAATTGTTTAGAAGGTCCCCTGCTTCACTGAAAGTCAAAAATAGTAGCAAAAGTTTAAGCTGTATATGACACCCTTAAATTTCTTTATCTGCTTGTAATAATTTATTATAGTAGGCCCAGTTATGCATATGCATATATTATTTTGAAATTTCCATCAAAAAGTTCAAAGTCAATATATTTATAATTCAAGTAGTTATTGAACACGCTTTAGTACTTATTAAAGTTTGTCATTCTTGGTATGATAATATCTGTTTACATTGGTTTAAAAGATCAGGCAATATTCGTCAAATTCGTCTGCTACTCATTTTTTTCTGTTAATTGCGGTTTCGGAGACAACAATTAATACGTTAAATAGTCCCATATTTAAGGATACTAAGGCTAAGTGTTTCCCACCATTTTGTTATTGGGAGTTATAGCACTTAAGGAAACTTTGAAATATCTGCTTCTTAATGTTTAAAAGATACTAAAATTTTTAGGAGAGACAAAAACACTGGTTAGATCATCGTACAGAAGCAACACACTGAACACAAAAATAGACATAAGTGTATTTTTCCAGATATTCCAGTTAAAGAAGATAGTAATGTGAAAGAAATTTCTTATAGTAGTTGGAGATGTGCACTCTGAAAAAATAGTCAGTTTCGGACAATTTTGAGTTGCGATCCTTTTGTATTTAGTGTGCGATATATGTGTTATATTGTTTATATTGTTTGTAAGTAGGGCCAATTTGTAAGTTAATCTTTTGCAAATGCAAGTTAAATCAAAATCAAATTAGAAATGATACAGCTGTGAAGTCAATAAAAAACTTTTGCCTTCAATAGTGTATGCTTAACCCCCTTTGAATATCAGTTTTTAAGCTTGAGGAAAAATGGCTTTTAGGAATGAAGTGTTAACTTAATGGTACATAATTGTAGTAAATAAAAACTATTCAAATGTTTGATGGAACAAGCAAAAGGCTTCGAGATTTGGATATAAAACGTTCGACCCCCCCCCCCCCCCCCCCAAAAAAAAATTAAAGCTGTAAATTTGTCTGTAATTTGAAGTTAAAACTTCTTGATTTTTTACATTAAACTTTTATTTAATATTATTTTTAATAAAATTAAAAAAAAAAAACATTCTTACCTTTAAAAAACGTGTTTTCGTCTCCTGAAAAATTATAGTTTTGTCGCTTAGAACATTATTCGCGGCTGTGCTTCAATTTATTAATCTATATTTTTTGATGGTGTGGGTAGGTTTTTTGCGTAAGATCATTTTTAATAACTAAGATCCTTGAAGAAATTCATTGGTATGCTTAGTACAATAGATAAGATTCTTATCTCATTAAATAAACAAAAATACGAGTATAGTTAAAATTCTTTAACCAAATTAAAAGTAATTATTCTGATCTTATTCTTATGTCTTAAATAAGTTGATTAATTGAATGATAGTTACAGCGTAAACTGAATTATTTTGATAAATGTCAATGACGAATGCAGCGAACTAAACTATGCTGTATTACACTCGGCTTGTGTGTAATTTTTCCTGTGATCCTTAAAAATTAACGCGAAAATTTATAAATAATTCTTGAAGTTAAATTAAAGATAGCTGATTTATTATTAATTTTAAAAATTAAAAAAAAAAATTAAAAACTAATTTTGTGGCTGATAAAATTGATGGCAATTACAGCTGCGATAAATTGCTGTAACCCAAATAATGCTAATGAACCAGAAACAATATTTCGTTGCTCTAGCGTGTTAACCATAATTAATTAATTTTAAATTAATTATTTTTTTTTAAATAACTCATTTTATAATTTATATAGATTATTGAATGTTGGTTTAATTTTTTTTTGTTTTCTTATTTCAGGTAAGCAAACAATATATTTCATCAATTTGATATTTATCTGGTTATTGTAGTAAGTATTTTTATTTTATTAAAAAAAAACAAGTAAAAAAATCGAAAAATAGTTTCTTAAATTTTTGTATAAAGAGATTTTGAGTTTTGTTGTTTTCTTGTTGTTTTAGTTGAATATAACTCTCATTTAATCAATTTGGCTTGAGATGTAATACTCTAGAGTTTTCTGTACAAAATTGGGCTAAAATCTACTGATGAACTATGTAAAAACAATAGTGAAGTTGTCATGCTTTTCCCACAGCAATACCTTTTATTTTTTTAAATAGTAATTATTTCATGAGAAAATAAGGAATCAAGCAAAATTAATGTAAATTAATTTATTAAAAAACTTTAACAAATTTATTTAAAATACCTAAGATTATTATTTTTTTTTATTTTTTTTTTGAGAAATTAAGTTGCAATTTCAAATATATAATCTAAACTAAATATTTATTAATAATTATTTAAGATTTTATTTCAACACAAAAAATTGGTTGCTCTTTCTAAAAGTTTTTTCGTGCAAATTCACTTTTAATTAAATTGTAAATTGAATCATGAATACAAAAATCTTTAATTCAATTTTTATTTTAACAATTTTTTTTTTATTTAAGAATTTCGATTTAAATAATAATATAATAAATTAAGACTTTAATAAAATTTCAAACTACAAAATATATTTTTAATAGGTGCGTAAATAACGTAAGCTAGTTTGAATGCTCTCCAGGGTTTTATTATGAACTTATATGCTTGCAGTTGATGTTCTACTGCATGATACACCGCAGTAGGAGAGCAGTTTTTTATAGAGCTATTCTTTATGGGACACCAATATTCTCCTGTTCCAGAACCATCCTGCCACTAAGCGAGCGATATATTTCGACTCTTATAACAATCTACTTCAGTCCATATATCACATAGTATTTAAATAAGTTAACAGTGTTAAGAAAAGTATGTAATAACAAAGCTTGCAAAACGCTATCGAAGATGCTTAGCAGATTTTTGTTAACTTTTCTAATGTTATAGTATTCCTGTCAACTTTTGACGAAAGCTAAAAAATATCAGTAATTATTCGATTTTGAAGGTAGATGAGAGAGTGGAAAAATACAATTGCAAAAATTCGAACTAACTAAAAACTTACAATACTAGACTAAATTACTTTTTGAAATTAGGCAAAAAAGAAATACAATTCAAAATTTTTGCTCTGCTCCTTTTGATTTGCAAAATTAACAAAATGCAAACAAGAATTAACGCTAAAATATTGCGTATATTGTTTTATTTTTTATTCATCGTATTGTTACATTTATTCTTTTAATAAATATTAAGTTTTTATTTTTGTTCTTTTATTGCAAAATAATTACACACAACACTTTAGAGTTTTAACTTAAAGTACACGATTTCTTTAGTTTTAAGAACAGAAAAATATACACCATGATAGCTTTGCTACTTTAACACCTAAAAGCTTCCATATTATTACTCGACAACGTTCACACTTAAACTGTTTTATGAACTGTTGTGTCTTTACTCGATAACGTTCACACTTAAACTATTTTATCAACTGTTGTGTTTTCATTCGACAATTCTCACGCTTAAACTGTTTTACAAATTTTCAATGTTGTGTCTTCACTTGACAACGTTCATACTTTAACTCTGTTATTAAACACAATAAGAACTTATACATACTGTTTTTAGTGGTTGTAGCATTCACTGGAAAGCACTTATTTAACGTCATCACATAGAGTCGTTGTAATTGTTTGACTTTGTGTCTTCTTGTTCTGTGTTGTATCTTTTTATTTGCTGATTGTTAAATTTAGTTTGTGGAATTTTACTGAATCAATATGTTGTTGTTTTGTTATGTTCATAAGACTTCTTAGGAATGACTTATTTTCTAAACAGATACAATAGATCATTTCACTTTACTTTTTTCTTGTTAGTGATATTTGTCTTTTTATAACTTAAAGCATCTTTGTAGTATTATTTTTTTTTCTTTTTTCATTTATTATTGAACAAATTTATCTTCTAATTTCTAAACCCGCAAAGCTTTTATGCTTGTCTGCAGGATATTAAAACGTAAAAAATAAATAAAAACGTTTATAACTAGTTATTCAAAATTATATTTCACAGTCTGTGTAGTAACAAGTTTTGATTTATTGTGAGCCCATTAGGTATTCCTTTATTAGTTTATTCCTTTTGTTTTCGTGCGTTATGCTGATTATTGCATTCGGTATTTTGTTCAAAATTGTTGTTCAAAGTCGTTGTACGGGAAGGGAACTTCTTCCATACTCGTTTGTGAATCATTCCACTTTAAATCTTCGTTGAGCTCGTCTCCGCGTGTTGTGAGTATGTTCTATCGGCTTTAAATAACTGTTATCATTGTAGAATTCTTGAACCAAGGTTGCATAATAGATGTTCTTCACGCTAAGAACTTGAAGGTCTTTGGCAATTCTTATCAAGGCCCGGTTGTTAGGATTCGTAAGGCTTCTGTTTGATTCATTGTCGTCCGTTGCTCTCTGAAAATTGTTGCCAAAGTTGTCTATAATGCTGATTGCGTAGTTGTCGTTTTCCGTTGTGCTGCGTATGTTCATATTCATGTTAATGTTATAATCATGGTAGTTATTGTTTCCATTTTCAGATTGTTTTTTTTTTTATGTACAATTTTTAGTATTCGGTCTTGCGTTTTTTGGAGAGTGCTGCTGCAGTTTGCACTACCCCAAGCCGTGACTCCATGCCGGATATAGGATTCCACTAATGCAAAGTATGTCTGAAATAATAAATATAGCAGGTCAATTTATATTTTACAATTTATGTATTGTTCTTCTTCTTCTATGACTTTTGCTATATTTGTACTTACGATCTCGTGTTTGCTAAAAATGCATTTAAAAAAAAAATCTGTAACTCTGGCGAAATGGAACACACGATGTGTTTTAAGCATAAATTTCAACACGATTTGGAACATGATTTTTTTGTTTAACTATACATATCAGTCAAATATCAAAGAAGAGTTAGTTTTTATACTCAACCCTATTAAGTTCATTCAGCTATTACTACCTATTTTTATAACATATATTTGAATGGTGAAAATTGTTATCATTTTTAAATAACAGCAATTTTTGCTTTAAGATGTATAAAGCCTCTCGGGTGTGTTTTTTCTTAACCGAATTTTAGTTAAACTTTAAAGGAATTTTATTTCTTTTAGAAAGTATATATACTTATACTTATATACTTCTTTAGGAAGTATATAACAAAACATATAACTAAAACACAGTAATGATGACTTCAAAACGAAAATATTTTCATGTTTTTTATAGACGGTAAAATGACGAAAAAGTTTTTAAAATTTATTTTAAATAGAAAATACTGACCTGTGATAATTAAAAATAAAAACACAAAGGCTACTTCAGAATATGAAATAACCAAGTCCAATTAAAGTTAGTTATATAGTTATACAATAATGCCTCATATTTTATGTTATACACAATAAAACTTGCAAATAGCACCTTGAGCATAAATTTATTTATTTCATTTATTTTTTTAATTACTAAAATATAACTTTAAAATTTTACATTAAAATTCTTTTTAATCAATTATAAATTGCCGATATGTTTTTTTCAAGCTATAAATAAAGACAAAACATTTAACAAGTTATTGTACAACAAAGATCTCGTATGTAAGATCTATAAAAATAAACAAGAAAAACCTCCACATCTACAATAAAAGCTTTCAGCAGATCTTTTTAACAGCAGGTGTGTATCTGCAATATCTGTATTTTGTTGTTGTTGTTGTTGTTGTCGTTGTGTTTTCATTTTATTTTTTCCAAACAAGAATTTAAATTCCAAAAACAAAAACAAAAAGCAATAAACAAAAAACACATTTGGGAGTCCTTAACGTACTTCGTTCGTACGTACGTTTGTAATGCGAATTCAAGTTTGTTCGTTAAACACTTTATCTTGTGTTTAACATGTTTCCATGTTATTGTTGGTATTGTTTAGTAAGCTTTTTTGTTTTATTTTGTTTCCCTTTTAGTTTAAGGAAGCTGTTGGCTGCAATTGAAAAAAACAAAACAAAAAAAAAATAAAGATTTCTTTTAATAACCATTTAACCCAGTGGCATACATTTATTTATTTTCTTTTTGCTTCTTCTGGAAGCTTATTGCATCATGATCATTTTCAACAAGATGATTTGTGGTAGTTTTTTATTTTTTATTTTTTTTTTTATTGTAGAGAGTGTGTGTTTATGTAAAATTTGTGTTTTACCCGCTTTTCAGTTCATATTTATTTTAATCTTATTGATGCAGGGGGTTAAAGTTAGTTTTTGTTTTTGTTGAAGTATAACACGTGCCTCGTTTTTTGCCTTCTACTTTTGAAATTTTTTTATATAATTATTTTAATAAATGGCTGTGTAATTGATCAGCTATGTTAATAATAACTTTAATACAGATGTAAATCTTGGCATGTTTAATTAAGCTGTTAATGCTTTAAATATCAAGAGGAATTTCGAGATTTAATTTTTAAAATTTTTATAGCAAATTTACAATTTTGTTTCTTTTAAATAATCAAAATTGGCGGATAATGTGTACATGTGATGTTGTTATTTTTTTGTGTGTGACTCTTTATTGTTTTGGGGCGCGTTCCACAATTTATTTTTATTACTTAGTCTAAATGATAAGATTTCATTATCAAGTGTTTTTGATTCATTGATTTTAGAGTTTTTGTTTTTATAACAGGCATGCTGTCCACCACCACAGAACATGATAAGATTAAAGTCAGCCAGCACCTGGCCGCGAGGCCTTAATCTTTCGGGGGTCTTACCACTGGGTATTAGAAAACGTTCACTCACGTGACAAAACGCATACACACTGTGTTCAAATACGCCTTAGTTCCCACCGGGGGCACATTGATATGCTTTGACGGAATCTCACCGTGATAACATGTGTCAACGGTGGTAAAAGGGAGCCCAGCCCCCTTCAAGGCTAACAGCAGCCAACCGGACAATTCCACTATATTTCCAGGATAATCAGTAAAGCCCCAAAGTTCAGCTATTTATCTCTTTAGGCTTTTAGCTGTTTTCTGGCTGATTATTGATGTTGGCCCTTCGGGAGTATCGTGATAGCTGTGGTTTCGAGGCCCTCGTTTGAGTTGTGTGGTTCGCATCCTTCACTATGAACACAATGAATGGTCCAGGTCCAGTGAGCATGATTGCGGTTGTGTACTTAAATTTTTCTAAGCTTCATGAGTTCTGGACCAGCAGTTGGATAGTCTCCAACTCTTCAGCAAGGGCTGAGGGCTGCATCCTGCTTCGGGCTTTTAAAGTTGCAATTAGGAGTGACTGGAGGATATACGTATCTTAAGGCCTTCTAGGCAGGAATGACGTTACATTTCATCCCCAGTGGTATTATCCACCGTCTGGCTATGGCTTACACATCTAGGTACAGACATAAATCATATCACGCATACGCCTTAGTAAAAATTTTCAAGTGCTAGATAGCAAGGTCGTGCCTCCACCACTTGCTGAAGAGTTGCATGCGCAACCTAGGACGGTTTTTAAATGTTAACTTTTTTGTTAACATCTCTGTGGAACTATCTTCAATGCCCGATTAAACCACAACCACCACGTTGCTCACTGAGGGCCGTAGCCCTACGGGCAACTGATTCCTGTGGTACCATTGTGTGTAATAGGTCAGTGGTAAGACTTCGAGAGTTCTATGTGTCTTTCAGTAACGGGCTCCTGCTAGCCCAGGCGACTGGTGCCGCCTTTTACTGCCGAAGCCACATGTCAAGATGGCAATGTATCCACAAATAATGACTGATTGATAGTTGTGAAAGGTTCCACTGCAGTGGCCTACCATCAGCAGGTCATTATTTAGCACTTATAGTTTTTTTCGTCACAATTTTAATTTGTTACTGTGATTATCATGGCTATAAGTTGGTGCTTCTGTAGGCTAGTAGTACTACCTACTACTACCTTGTAAATATAGGGGTTGTGGGTTCAATTCCCAAAGAAAACCTTGGCTTTTTTCAATACAAAAATAAAAATTGACTGTCGGTGGGGCTGCTCAGCGATGAAGGCATAGTCACTGGTTGCTGTGCTGTCTATGGCAGTTAATTTCCGACTATCCTTCTACTTTCACCACCTGTTTCATCTATTCTCTATCCCTTTCCTAAAGAATGTAGCACGGTATTTAACTAAATAGGCTCTGTTGCCTGAAGTGCTACTTCACTTAAAAAAAAAAAAAATATCAAGAAAGCGTTAAGTTTAAAGAAAAACAATTGTCGAGTATTTGCGTTTATTAAGTGAAAGACAAGACATTTAAAACATCGACAACGTCTAGAACAGCAGATGAGATTGTTATGTCAATTTAAATATTAAAATAGCAGCTGAAAAACTTACAGCGGCTGCAAAGTAATACACTGTTATCGTGATAAACAGTAAAAAATTGTAAGTTAGAGAGGAAAGCAACAATACAATGCAGTCAGAGCCGCAGAGTAGGAAGCGTAGATAAGGGAAAAGAAAAATAAGGATTTAACGAAGTGGTATTTATAATTAAGTGAATCATTACGTTTTGCAAGGCATATGGCTTAAAAATAGGTAGCACTGCATCAACATGAAAGCCACGTATGTGTAAAATTTTTATTTTTTCAAACCATGATCAGTTTGCCTTTAAAATAAAATTGTTGTTTGTGCATTTGATGGAACTATAAATAGCATTATTTAACTACCAATATCCAGTGGTGTACGAAAATCTTGAGCCAATAGCAAAAATTAAATTTTTTTTATAAAATTTTATCAGTTCTGAAAAAGTTATTTTTTAAACCGAAGATGTGAACAACTTTAGTTTTAATTTTTTTCTAAATTAAAACCCAAGTATTTAAAAAAAAACCAAAGCACATGTTTTTTTTGGATTTGTTCCCCCAGTAAATAAAATACGGTTGGCATTTTCTTTCGGTGCAAACCATCATTGGTAACCTATTTGCTCCTTATGACGGGCGAGTGCTATCAATATGATGACATCATTATCAAGCCTTGTTCTAGACTGTACTGGTGAGTCATTGGTCCGAACACTGACTCATTAGCATAGTCTAGAACACGGTTTGATAATGATATCGAAAGCGCTAGCTGGAGTTTACACAGAAAGAAATGATAACAGAACACGATTTTCAATTTATATTTTTATTTTATATTTAGAAAGCGTAAATAATTAAAATATTTCTTTCTATTGGCTAAAAATGTTTATGATTTTTTAGCTTTGATACAATTTAAAAAATTTAACTTAACATTCTATTTTTATTATTATACTACGGGCGTTACTAATTATTAAATTGTTTAATAAAAATAATTTATTAAGCTTCTTTAGCAAGTTTTTCAAAAAGTTTTCCAAGTTTCCTTATTACGAAACTTTTATGCAAATAATGTTAGTTTGACATGACCTACAAAAATAAAAACTGTCTAAATTTAAAATGTCGTACATTTCGTGATTTATTTTTTGTTCAAGTTTCATTTACCTTCGCTGACAAGAAATTGTACGAAATATGTTGTCCCTTTAAAAGTTAAAAATGAGAAAAAAAACAACCACAATAGTGACCCAGTTTTTAGTCATGTTTGTTTTAATAGTTTTTGCTCTAACCTTCAAAACTCACATTTAAACGAACACCAAAAACAAAAACAAAAAAAAAGTAAAGAAAGCATACGCAAAGAACCGTTGAAAATGAAATGAGACAGACATTCAGTTCATTCATTCAGTTGCAGATAATAAAATATCAAAAATTCTAAATCTTTATTTTCGTAAGGAAACAATACAGCCAACAAAAACATGTGTTGCAGCAAAAACCAAATAAAACTGAAAGGGCTTAGAACACATGGGCCTATTAAAAAAAAAAGAAATAAAAATGAAAAAAGAAAAAAAAATGTTGCATTTAAACAGTCTCCACATAGTGGTCATTCGCTTTAACTGGCAATTGTGTGGTTTGGCTGTTGTTTATATTTTTTCTTTGTTAAGTCTGTTGGCTTTAAATCTCTTTACGATCCTTGTGGCATCTAGACTAACACAATAATACTTTAACAACAACAGTTAAAACCGATACACATAAAACATAAAAAAACAAACAACAGTGAAACGAAGTCAAACAGTAACAACTTGTTACCAATTTAAACACGTTTCCCTTGGCCAAAAGGCTCTTGCCTAAAACTACTGCTACAACTACTACAACTATTTTAACAATCGACTCAAATACAAATACAACTACTATTGCATACTGCCGGTAAATGTGGCAGTATCCATTACCATTGTAGTAGTTAAGTTGACTAACAAAATAAACCATTTTTATTATTGGCGTTGTTGTTGTTACAACAAAGAAAATTTGGTTATAAGGTTGTTATTGTTCTGAATATTTTGACCATTTGTGTAGGTACTCGTATTATTGTGTCAGTCATTTCGCCTGTTTATCTTAATTTCTATCTCTGTGTCTGCAAGTTTATGAATACAGTGTTTTTGTGTTTTTTTTTGTTTTTTTTTTGTTTTTGTTCGACTTATGTTGCAGCATGTTTCAACATGTGTTCAACATTTTGGACACATGAAATTCCACAAAAATATTTGTGGAAGTGTATGTAAAATGAAAATAAAAAATAAAACAAAAACTAAATAGATGCTGCTACAATTGCTACTGCCACCATTATTTCAGCAGCATTTATTCTTTTGAAAATTTTTGCGGCTGCAATGTCAGTTAGTCAGTCAGTTAGTGGCCGTTATTTTCCTGGCAAATTTGCGCCTTCATTAAGCGACCTTGCGAAATTCTATGGTTCAAAAAAAAAAAAAAATTCTAAAACAGGTTCAGTTTTGCTTAGCCATTCTTAAGCCACAAAATTATACCCGTTAACTTAAAGTGTTTAAATAATAATATAATTAAGAGACTAACTTCTATTTCCTATCTGCTGGGAAGTTTGTTTATTTCATTTCATTTCATCAATATTGTTTTATATTGTTTGTTTATACTTCAACTATTTCTACTCAATACAAATTCTTTTAGTCCACTTGTATTTAGGGAAAAAATAAAAAAAAAAATAACAACAAAAACAAATAAAAAATTTATATAGATCAATTGATAAGATATGACTTGTGTGAATGAACAACTCACTCTCTGTCCTCTGTTGCCTATGGTTTATGCTTAGTTTTATATGGTTAACTAAAGTCTGTCTGTCTGTCCATCCAGCTGTTTTTATTGTGTTTTTTTGTGTATCGAAATTTTTAATCATTCTTTAAATTTTTCTATTTTTTCCTTGTTGTTAAGCTTTGGTGTCGTTGAGGATGATGATGATGACGATGACGTTAAGGGCTTAAGGGGTGTTTGCTTTGTTAGGGAAAGCATTTTTTCGTAATTGTTCTAAATTTATATGGATTTATATAGATGTGTTTTGCATGGCAAAGTGTTTGAAATCTAGGGATTTTCTTTTAAGACCGACATTATTTGTTTTGTTGTGTTTTATGTTGCTTTTTGTTGGGCAACCAAAATCGTATCAATTGATATTTGATTTGCTGATATTTCAATTGGAAAAATTTGCTTTCTATGTTTGGTATTTTAGATTTAAGCTTATGGTTTTAACCATGTATCACATGTATGCATATGTTTTAGTTTTAAAGATAAAGGGCAGTATTTTGTAAGAATAAAATAGAAAGAAAAGTGAAAAGTGATTTTTGAATAATTTCAACACAATTTCTTTAAAAGTGTATGATGCTGGTATAACTCAAGCCTCTGCTAACAATAATCCTAAAAAGAGCATTCACGAAGTATAAACACAGATAAAACATTTCGCGCGGCTCAAAAGTTGCCTTATTTAGTATTGCTTAACCCATTACAAAATGCTATTTAGTGAGACTACAATATATGACAAGCTTCAAAAAAATGCTTTGTAATATCTACAGTAAGCTTTTTTAAGAGATAAAAGCCTTTAATATTTGAAGTATTTTTATTTGGCTCAGGTAACGCCCTGGCAGTATCGAAAGGAAGAATCCTTTAACAAGAAATGCAGCACAGCTAAGTAGAAGTTAATTTTTTAACTAAGAGATTTTGGCTCAGGATCAGGACTTTTAAACAGTCTTGTCTAAAATTCTGTATGTAAATAATTGGTTTCTTTTCCGTCAAAGAATTTTCAATAGCGTATGATGATAATAAATAATAATATTGGATATGGCTAATAATTACAAAATTATATCAGACTGCCTGCAGATATCTAAAACACCCCTAAAACAAATTTGACCTCCATCCCTGTATGGTAATTCTATGTCATTTACAGAAAAAAATTTCTCTAGTTATGATTATACTAAAATTAAGACAACGGTTTGGATATTATTTATCTGAAAGCAGAATCTAAAAAAAAATAACTTAAAAACTAAATGCTTAAACAAATTCTGAGGTTTTTACGAAAATCTTTTTTATAAATAATTTCTTCTGAATATTTTTTAAAAAAATGACACTCTGTTGTGGCAAATCAAAATACAGCACAAGGATACTAAGAAGATTGTTGAATGAAACATGAATATTTGGAAGCATGATTATATATTCTAAGTCGGTAAACATATATAATGATGTTGTTGTTTAAGACGTTTAGCAGTTTTTTTTTTTACTAGTAGAGTCACATCCTGCAAAAAGTTCACAACCGTAGATTAACACAGGATTAAGATAAGATTTTGCAAGAAGTTGCCTTATATTAAAAGGTGTATCGCCATCGGTAGTTTTGGATTAGTCCCACCTATAAGTGAGTTAATATGATTTACCTAAGTAAGACTGTTGTTGATTATTATTCCAAAGTTCTTGGCAGGATATACAATAGCGATTTTTTCTCCATTTATTAATTAAGATTTATGATTAAGATTTTTCTTACGAATTATAATACACTTCGACTTATGAGGATTTAAATAAAATCAATTAATAGTTGCCCAGAAATATATTTTATCCAGATCGTCATTTAGTCTTGCAACAATTTCAGCAACGCAGGTGACTGGACTAAATCGATTTTGTAGTGCAAAAGCTGTTTAGATAAATATTAGCATAAATAGAAAAAAAGGATTCAAGGAGGAGTCGAAGTTTGACGATTCTTTTGGCAATATAATTGGCCGTTTACAGAGGTATGAAAATAGTAATCTTGTGGATGCTAAAGAGTTAAAAAAATATCAAAGTATCAAGCAAAGGCTGCTATGATCAATCTATTTTTCATTCATCAAATTTACATCCAATAAATCACAAGCAGAACTGTGATTTTGGCGAAAATCTAACTACCTGGCAAACAATAAAGCATTATTTTCCATATAACAATGACATTTGATTATGAAAATTTTTTTTAAAAACCTTATTAAGAAACAGGCCAACAAGATACTGGATTATAATACTTTATAAAAAAATCCAAAGAATAATTGTAAAAATATTTATTATTCAAAAATTGGTTAAATACATATTCATATGGCCATTTCACTAAAGCTCAAATAGCTTATTAGTGGATTTGAACCGAAATTCTGTATAGAAAACTCAAGAGTCTTATAAAAATTAAATAAGAATTTTGTATGAACAACACAGCAAAAGACAACAAAACTCAAAAATACATTTAAATATTTCTGAATAATAAATATAAGAATATCATATATTAATGTTTAAAGGAATCTAGAATAGATTAACTAAAAAATTATTCCAAAAATGAAATAAATTTTGATTTAATTTTTTTTTGTAATTGACTTGTTAAGGAAAGAAATATTATATTAAAAAAATTTTTAAAGAAAACAGAACAAATTAGACCCCCCAGCATTTGTTGGATCCCTACATCCTTTATCAGCCTTTAACACACTTATCTATTTAAGTTTGTGTAGAACTTTGTGCAGACATCATGTATTTAAGCAAAGAATTTGGTCGGTAAAGTTAGTGTTGCAATAAAATTGTTAAAAATGATATCTTGAAGGATATTTTTAAAGTATGGCTCAAAAAACCGTTTCTCAAGGCGCATTAACTTTAAACTTTTTTAGACTTTCTTTTGTAATTTTTATCAAATTAAATATTGTTTTGTTCATTTCCCAGCAATTTTTCGTTATAATTCCGCCAATTTAGCCATCGTGAGCTAAAAATAAAAACCCATTTTAACGATTCAAAGTATTGCGATGTGTTAAAAGACAAAGACTATTTAAATGTATAAACATGTATGTACATATGCCCATATATGAATGTATAGTAGCTGTCTATCTTCAAACCGCTGCAAACAAATCACTTTCAATAGGTTTTAGTGGAGCGTTAATAAGTGGCATTATTTATTTTGAAATGCTGTTACTACAAAAAAACGGATCATTAAATATGGAAACAGCATTTTTAACCATTTAGTAAAATTAACATAATGCTTATGGAAGTTAAACAGAAAAATTTGTGTCTTTTTACTGTCATCTATCAGCTCGTTAGCCTTAAAGGCCCAAAAAAATAAACAACACCAAGACGAAGAATCGAAAAGTTTGTAAAAAAAAAACAAAAAAAAAATAAAAAAATTGTCAGTCACTTAAGGAAAATAGAAAATGTTTTCGTCTCGAAGACCATCTGCACTAAAGATGAAAATTTTAAAAAAGGGAAAAAACTAATCCCTCACCGCCATGCTCTCAAAATGTTAAACTTTCGATCTGAACTTACTTGCGACAGGCGTGTGTACTCGAAATATTGCTGTTGCATGTTGTTTGGCAAAATGTTACAAAAAAAAAAAAAATTAAACTGCGTTACGTTGGCTAGACGGCTGAAGGAACACTAGAAACATTTGTGGTAGCTGTTGAACAATATTTATGAGCAACAATATTTGGCGTTAATGCATTTTCGTGTTTTAGCATGATTGGATGTATTGTAATTCACGCGCATTTTTTTTATTTGTTTATTTTTGCTTTATAAACCTCATTTCTATTTAATGCTTGTACTTCTTAAACCAAGTCAATAACGGACATCAAGAGTTGGTCTTTGTTTTTGGTTTTTATTTCGAGGCACATATGACTTTGCTGTTGATGATGATGATGATGATGATGCCATGATGTTGTTCATGCTGCTTTTAAGCCAATGATCAACAATAAAAACAATAACACTAACAAAACAAACCAGCAGCTTTAAGATTAAAATTCTACAGCAAAATATCAATAATAAAATAAAACAATCAAGCCGGAGTAGTAGCCAAGATTTTTGTTTCTTGTTTGTTGGAGGTTAGAATAGGTTCAATAATAATAAAAAAAAATATTTTTAATTTTTATCTTTAACTTAATTTTTGTAGAAACAATTATTTTATGAGTTGCAGTTTTTACTCCAGTTTAACCAATCACAGTCCTTTCAATACAAAGCCGCCAAATAAACAAACGATGAAAAAAATGTAGTTTAAAAATGTGAAATGCTTGTGAACTCATGAACATATTTTGCATCTGCTACGGTAGCTTTATAACACTTGAACTATTTGAAATCTTTTGGCTATGCAGTCAGCAACAATAAAAATAACAACACCAACAACAACAACAACAACCCCAACTACAACACCAACTTACCATTATTGCAACCAGTAGTCGCCTCAGCAATCCAAAAATTCCTTACAATTGTTTTATGTTTTTTGTGTTGTTTTTATTTTTTTAATAAAACAGAAACATGTCTTCGAAAAATGTACTCGTTGCATTAAAATGGCTCCAATTTCAATGGTTATTTTTACCTTTATTTGATATTTTAAGTGTTATTATGGCCATCATAGAACACACACTTCCAAGCTCTTATTTAAACGTGTAAATAAATGTTGTATGTTGTTGTATTTGTGCTTTATTTCTATGGCACCTACTTTTATTTTGACATTAACTTTACCAACTTAAAAAGCAAAACTGTTTATTCTCATTATTGTTTAAGGCAGTTTACCATTGATGGTTTTGTTGTCTTAAACTTCAAATTCAATTGTATCCTGCAGATGCGTTTAATGACTTTTAACGCATTTTTTATTGTTTTCATGCAATTTAACATTTAATAATGAAAACGTAACCAAAAACAAACAAGCGAAACTTTTAAGAAGACAATAATGATGACCAAGTTTTCTTATCGCATATGAAATTTGTCGATTTTTAAAAGTAAAACCAATCTCGTGTCGTGGCTCGTAAAAAACCTCTAGTCAAATGACTGCAGTTACATGATCAGGTAAGATTTACATCTGCACCGGCAGTGAGCCGGTCAGATGATCGTGAAACCACTGTGAATGGAAAGCAACGCCATTCACGACGTAGAAGGCCTTCGGATACGTATATCCTCCGGTCCTAGGAAAAACCTTCGGCTTCCTAGGACGAGCATGACGTTCCTATTTATCCAAAGTGGTTTGACCACCATCTGATTAAGGCTCAGTGCCAGGCGCAGATGTAAATCATATCACGCAATCCTCCGGTCACTCCTAGTAGCAATTTCGGAAGCCCGGAATAGGCCACAGCCCTCACTCCTTGCTGAAGAGTAGGAGACTATCTAACTTCTGGTCCAAAACTCATGAAGAGTAAAAATGTTTAAGAACACAACCGTAATCATGCTCATTGGACCTGGACTATTCATTGTGTTCATTGTGAATGATCCGACCCTAAAGAGACAAATAGCAGATTTCTGCGGGCTACTGATTCCCGTGGAAATATAGTGGATTGTCCAGTTGACTCCTTGAAGGGGACTGGGCTCCCTTTTACCCAGCAAGACACAAGTATAGATGGCAGTTGTAGGATCCATATGTGCCCCCGGGGGGATGATTGCAGTTACAGAGTGTGATTTGTTTTACATCCGCACCTGGCTATGTAGCCTTAATCAGATGGTGGAAAAACCACTATAGTATAATTTGGAACGTCATACATGCGTCCTAGATAGCCGAAGGCATAATTCTAAGCAACAGAACCACCTAGTTGCAACTTTAATGATTCCAGGACAGGTCTGCAAACCATCACATCTTGCTAAAGAGTTGGAGACTTTCTAACTCCTGTCCAGAACACATGTCATGCTCACTGGACTGGATCATTCACTTTGCGTGTCGTTATCAGTGAAATGATCCTGGCCACCATAATTTTCATAAATCCCTTATGGTGCCGCAAAACCACAACCACCACGATACTCCCATATAGGGGCCAACCTGATCAGTCAGAGAACTATTAAATGTCTAAAGAGACAAATAATGAACTCTGCGGGTTCACTGATCCCCGTGGAAATAAAGTGGAGCTTCCAGTTGTCTCCCTGTCTGATTTCAGGGGACTGGGCTCCCTTTTCCCCCCAGTTGCACAGATCTAGATAGCTGTTACGTACTATAAAGACCATAAATGTGCCCCCGGGGGGCACATACTATTTTAACGAATTTACAGTGAAACCTTTCCTAATGGATACCCCTCATAACCGGACACCTCCCATAGCCGGACAAACTTTGTAGGAAAGGTTTTTCTTGAGTTTTTGCATACAAATTGTATTCCCATAGCCGGAAACTCTAATAACCGGACACTAAATTTTTAAAAAAATTTTGTTCAAAAAACCTCTCATAAGCGAACAGAAGCATTGAAACCAATGCGAATTTATTTTAAACTCAACTCACCTTGGTTGAAACGTGGTTCTTGTTGCAGAAATCAATAAAAATAAAGAAGCCATTTGTTCCAAATAAGGAGTCTGGAATAAATGTTCATCAAAAGAGAATGTTTGTTAGAGCGGGTGGCGCTGAAATAGACAAAATGTTTTTAGATTGGATCGCTAAGGCTAGATGTCAAAATATTCCAATTTCTGGTCCTATTGTAAAAGCTACGGCAAGTGAAATAGCAATGCAACTGGGCGTATCTGCATCAAATGGATGGTAACAAAGATAGCGCCAGACTAATAAAGTTGCTTTTAAATGTATAAATGCAGAAGTTGTAGATGTAAATTAGGTAGATGTGCAGCAGTTTTAGGCCAAGCTACCATCGATGTTGCGTGGATACAAGCCGGAGGATATTTACAACACAGCTGAAAGTGAGCTTTTCTTTCGTGCTTTACCTGATAGAACTCTTGCTCTGAGAACCAAAAAGTGCTTTGGTGGAAAATTTTCAAAGGAAAGACTCACAAGTTTTATTTTGTGCAAACTTAGCTGCTGTTAGACATAGGTAAAGCAACCCGTCCTCGAGCCTTTAAGAATCGCTTTCTAAAGACCTACCAGTAAATTGGAAATTCACCAAAAAAACCATGAAAGACTCGAGACATTATGACTGAATAACTGTAGCAGTTCAATAAGAAAAAATCAGAAAAATAAAATTCTCTTGTTCTTGGATAAGGGAATTAAATTTATCAAATATAAACATCATGTTTTTGCCTCCAAATACAACGGCAGTTTTGCCAACCCCTTGATCAAGGTATAACTCACAATTTTAAAGTTCACTACAGATGTTTAATATTAAAGCACTTACAACCAAAGGTTGGTACAGCAAGTTTAGCATCGGATCTTGCTAAATCTGTTAATGTTCTTTAAGCTTAATACTTCATTAAATCCTCTTGGCATAAAGTTGAATATAAAACTGCTTTCGGAAGCTTGGATTCTTAGCAGCTAGTCATAATAATCCACATTTTGATGCCTAAGATTATATCCCACTCGCAACGTATGCAAATTTAATAGAACTGTTCGGTCAATCAAAATGGCTTTGACGAATTTGCAAAAGTTGATGAAAGAGCTTACACTGAAGATAACTGTATTAAAATATTAAATTCAAGCGCTGTTGTGGAGATAAGTCAGTCTGAAGACTCTGAAGACGAGATACATGTAGACATACCTGATTACATAAATTCTTATGATGAAGCATTAAAACAAATTTCTCGTTTGAAGCATTTTGCTCTAAATGACTTTGTTGCATTCCTACACATCAAAAACATTGAAAGTCATTTTGAAACTTAACAGCTCAACTAAAAGTCTAAGTTAAAACATTCTAATCTGCATAAATTTTTTTCAACCACTATAGCATTGCTTTAATAAAATGAAGTATTATAAAATAAAATATTTGAAATAATAAAGCTGTACCTCCTATAAGCGGAAACCTCTCATAACCGGACAAAAATACAGCGCTGGTGAGTGTTCGATTATGAGAAGTTTCACTGTATTCTGTGAAAGAGAATTAATTTCTGAAAAGTACGAAGCTTTGTGAAGATAAGCTTTATTTATATAATAAATGAACGTAAAGAGTCTTCCAAACTTCTAAGAAATTTGTAATAATTTCAAAAATGAAAATTAACTTGACTATCGAGGAGGAAAAATTACTCAAGTTGAACTGAACCATTTACCACCCCAAAATTTGTTGAGGGAATAAATCTTAAAAGCACATTTTTGAATACCAAAATATTGGAAAAATAGAATTGAAATATAAATTTTGTTATACAAATAGTTTGGACAAATCGTAAATTTCCAAAAATGTTCGGGGTTTAATTGTATAAATTAAATTTAAAAATTCGGGCGATTCGGAATTTATTAATTTGGCTTTAAGAGTTCTTGTTTGGAGTTTTCCCAAATCCTCCATTATGAACAGTTTCTATTTAAATGTGTCTGCTGAGCTACACTATTAACAGCGATAGACAAATCTCGTAATGCTACTTCTAGCATGATGGTTGGCAGGACCAGGTTGGCATTCACTATTGCAGTGGAACAATATATTACACTCGACTTAAATACAAACTAGTCACTAAAATACTGGCAGGATCTGCCTACTGGCAGGATCTGCTTACTGGCAGCATCTGCCTACTGGCTAAATCTTGAAAGTCTTTATCACTTTGTTTCAGGAATACGCAAAATTCTGGTGCCAAAGAATTTGTAACATAAAAAGGGCTGCGTCTCCAAAAAAAAAAAAAAAATTTGTGGAGAGACCAACACAATCACAACGAAATAATCTGTTACTAACACCACCAAAAAAAATGAGGTGAGTGCAAGCATAGGTGTATGGAATTTCATTACACTGGTATCACAGAATATGTAACATAAAAAAGAACTGGGTCGCCAAGATAAAAATAGACCATAACGATCACAGTTGTAAAAAAGTTCTTACTTCTACCACTAAAAACAGTGGTGAGTGTAGCCACTGGTCTGGGTCGCCAATTTAAACATTTTTAGGGAGAGCACAAAGCTAAATAATTACTACCACTAAAATATGTGGTGACTATGAGCAGAATTAAGAAAAAATTAGCTTAAACGTATTGAGCAGCATCGAGTTTCAGGGATAGTTAAATTTGCTTGTTTGTTGAATAGAAGATCATGAGTTCAAATCTCAGCGTAGCGTTGAGTTAAAAAAAAATTAATAGCTTAAAATGGCAGCACATTTTATAGTTTCGGTTTTAAAAACTAAAACAATTTTTTTATGGTCGTAATTAACAAGACAAACCAAACCTCGAAAGAGCCCTATTAACAGAAAAAAGTAAGAATATAATAGTGTAAGGTTGTCTCGCTTTAAGATTCTGGCTGGTGAACAGCAAAATGTTGCCAAATCAAGAGTAGATCGATTATCTCTGAAGCTACTTAGAATTATGATTCGAAAATCTATTTGAGCTTTTACAAGCGCGTAGCCTTCGTGGAACTTATTCGAGTCAATACTACAGAATTATAAAAACATGACAAAAATAAAATACATAAACATACAATGTTGAAAGTGAAAAACCTAACACTAGAGTTAAAGCAGCTCAAGCAGACTACCAACCCACCCAATATCGATAATTAGGAAAGTAGATGTTAAAAAGTTGTTTGTTACCTAAATGTGCCAAATAAGTAAAACAAAAAAAATCACTAAAATTAAAACTAACTACGAAATCGAAAGTCACAAAGTTTAAGCTCATTTAGTATTGTATATTTTTATCTCAAACAAAAGCATACAATATCTTTCAGCACGAACAGTAATTATTCAGCAAATGGCTCATTTAATACTTAAACAAATGACACAAAAAAAAGCATTTTTGGCTACAATTTCAAAAATTGTTTAAATGCAGCAATAGGCTTTGTGGCAAGCACACAAAATAAAATTACTGTAGACTGCAGCATTTTAAGTATCAATTTCTTAGCCTCATTGACCCACACCTCCCCCAAAATAAATTTTTCTTTGTACTATTTGCAATGCGTATAAATGCGTTTGCAGACTGTGGCTCTATGTAACATGGTCTCTATCAATTGTTTGAGGTTATTTTTTATATACATATGTATGTGTGTATGTATTTATGTATATTGTTTGTTTTTGCAACAAATTTTGTTTGGACTTGTATCATGTAATTTGTATTTGTTACATTTGTCTTTAGCAGCACTCGCATAAAGATAATATACCAGGCCTTTTTGGCATACGCTCCAGCTCTATTGTTTAGCCAATATATTATGTTGTTGTTGTTGTTGGTTTTTTGCTACTACTATAACCGATTGCTACTTAAATAATGCGCCTTAGTTTTACCGTTAACTACAGCAGCAGCATATATATGTAAATATAAGTAGCGGTAACAAAAATACAAAGTAAAAATATGCCAAAAATGGCACAAATTGTTTTGCTAATATGTTGTGTGCATGCTTTTATTTAGTTATTTATTTATATGTTGTTGTTGTTGCTTTAGTGTAATCTATAAAAATTTAGTGTTAATATTTTTAAATAGTCGAACTGGCAAGAAGAAGGCAACAAAATGTAGGACAAGTGGTAGTGTCATAAATGACAGATTTGAAATTTAAAAAGATGTGCCTGCAAATAAAATATAAAAAACTCAAGTTTTATTTAATTTATTTTAGTTTGAATTAAATATCATAAACATTTTTTTGTAAATTATTTTTTGTTTTGAAGCACAAGGTGCTTATATAAAAATTAAAAAATCTTTGTAATTTTTGTTTGCGATATTTCGCCGCAATATTGGGTGGCATCCTCAGAAAAGTGTATAAACAATTTCTTTTTTTATTGTTTACACAATTTTCTTTTCCTAAAGATGCCACCCAATGGTGTGGTGAAATATGGAAAACAACAAATTTACGAAATTTGTATATAAAGACTTTGAGCTTGAAGAAGGATTATTTAAAAATATTGAAAAGGTCAATTAACCAATTTTATAATTGAAAAATTTTCTGCTCAGACTGATAAACAGTTCAACTTTTAGCTTTGAGCCCGATATAAATTATAAGAGGCTTGATGGCTACACAAACTTTTATACTACGCTCATTTTAGACATATATAGACTCTATGTATTAGTCGTAAATAAAATTTAGTTTGAAAGTTAATTAAATTATTTAATTAAATTAACAATTAAAAAACAATTGTTGTATGGTCGTAATTAACAAGATAAACCAAGCCTCGTTAGAGCCTTATTAAGAGAAAAAAGTAAGTATTTAATAGTGTGCGGTTGTCGTACTTTAAGATTCTGGCTGGTGAACAGCAAAATTGAAAAACAAAGTTAATTTTATTTTAAGTCACAAATGCCGCAAAAAGACTAAGATTTATGTACAATAGATTCCACGGACTCTACTGCATTCGGAAAAATTCTACCGCCGCACAGTGAATCATTTTACCAGAAGGCGGCCAAGAGTCCTTCTTTTCATGGTCCCCAATTGTAAAATTTTAAAGTTCGTTCGAAAGTAGATACTAGTGTACTTCGGGGGCCAAAATTTTAAAACTTTATTTTAACTATATCACACTGAACAGGGTGATTCAAAATGAGCATTTTCAGTATTTTTTCTAAAATGAAAAATTTCTTAGTAAATTTTTGATTTTTAAACATCTGTAACTCTTTTGTTGTAAAAGGTTTTTAAACGAAACAAACTTTGTATAATAGCGCAATTTGTTAGCTATTAGTGCAGGAAAACTGAAATGTTTTTAATTGATTTTTGATTTTTAGAAATTAATTTTTTTAGAAGTTTGTCCAATTTTTTTCTCTTTACTAAATAGAGCCTAACTTCTAAAGTTCGTTAGGGAATGTAAAAGCATTGGCACTGTGTCATAGCCCTTAATAACCCCTATATGCTTATACCCCATTGTATATCCCCCCGGGGGCACATTTATGGTCTTTACGGTACGTAACAGCTGTCTAGATCTGTGCAACTGGGGGTATAAAGGGTGCCCAGTCCCCTGAAGACAGGCAGGGAGTCAACTGGAAACTCCACTTTATTTCCACGGGGATCAGTGACCCGCAGAGTTCATTATTTGTCTCGTTAGACTTATAATAGTTCTCTGACTGATCATTGAGGTTGGCCACTATATGGGAGCATCGTGGTGGTTGTGGTTTTGCGGCCCCATTACAGTATAATGGTTATTATGGTGGCCAGGATCATCTCACTGATAATGACACGCAAAATGAGCATGCTTGACATGTGCTCTGGACAGGCGTTGGAAAGTCTCCAACTCTTTAGGAAGGTGTTATTTTGCAGACCTGCACTGAAATCATTAAAGTTGCAACTAGGTGGTTCTGTTGCTTAGAATTATGTCTTCGGCTATCTAGGACGCCTGTATGACGTTCCAAATTATACAATAGTGGTTTGTCCACCATCTGATTAAGTCAGGCGCGGATGTAAAACAAATCACACTCAGTTCTTTTTCTGACACAAGGTCGAAAAGTTTTTGCAAATGGAATTAAAAAAATTTTTTTTTCTGTTTTGCTATCTTTTAAGCATTTTATTTATTTTTAAAATCCCTTTTATGAGAGACGTTGTTTAGATGAATATGCGTATTTTAAGAAAGAAAACAAAAATTTTTAGTCAATTTCAAAGTCATGCACAGTTGGTCACAAAAATATTTTGTTTTTAATTATTATAAGTTCTAAACGTGACTCAAAATATAAGACTTTATGTAAAACAAAACTCTTTGAACAAGTTGTAATACTTTACTTTCGTACCAAAAATCAGCTAAAATTTAGAATGTATTTTAAACCTATTACAACTATTTTTCTAACTGGTCGATTTAAAATTTTTATACCTTAAACCAAAGCCTATGATCTCACAAAAAACATCAAAAAAAATATCAAAATTACGATCCGTTCAAAAGTTATATATTTTTGACCGCCTTTTCGTAAAATGTTTCCACAGTGCGCCGCTTACGTTGCGCTCGCAAATATTAACGACTGAGATACAACATAGCTACTCCTACCACCAATCTATTGCAGTATGAAATTGATTGATTTGTCGATTTCGCGAAAAGGAGCAGCCAATTTATTTCTAAAGTTGTGCGATTAGGCACTTCTCGATTATTTCCTGTCCATGTGTGGTCGCTATTTTATGCAGATAACCAATTGGCATAACGTCTTTGAGACCATCATTGCTTCTGTTGTATGTAACATACGGCCAGCAGCGCTAAAAAGGTGGCTAAAATTTGGACATCCAGAATGCACTGCGTCAAAAGTAATTAAGATGGCGGCATTACCGAATTAATTTGTTTTCTTAATGCTCTAAAAAATAATTTTTTTTACAAAAATTATTTATTATTTTTTACAATTTAAAGTCTTATCGATATTAAAACCACCCTATTATAACCCATAATACCATATAGCCTCGTGCAAAGCTGCAAACGAAAGAGAAAAGTTACTGATTCTTCTTTTCAGCACTAGAGCAATGCTTCTAGTTACTGTTCTTGCCACTTTTTAAAATATTCATTTCATTCTCTTTTTTTTGCTGTTTTAAAATAAAAATCAGATAATTTTCAAATGTGATAAATTTTTAAAAACTATTTTTATAGCAAAATAATGTGTTAGAAAACAGCCTACACACTTAATTTATTTATCGGGTGATAATTTAATCACTCTTTCAATTTAGAAAGCATTTATTGAAATATTTTTATGATAAAAATTTTAAGGTGAATGAGAGTTTTTAAAAAGCTAAAAACAAACTACTAAAGCTTTAATAAAACAATAATAAAAAAATCTGAATTTAATTTTTTTTTAATAAATTTAATGATATAAAGTTGTAATATGGTACGTGTTCAGATGTAAAAGTATACAACACCAAAGGATTATTTACCCCAAAACAAATTTGGTACCAAAAAGTGTGACCACATTTAATACATAAACTTGATTTGAAGATTTTAAATTGTTCAATTTGTAATATTTTATTTTGAAATACTTCCTATAGCTGCGCTGAAACTTTCATTAGCGCTATGATAACTTCGGGTCAGATTTCGGACTTAGAAAAAAATTGATGGATTTGCTCATTAAGAGGCGATTTTCAAATAACTAGTGCTTCTGCCATATGGACCTATGCAGCGTTGTATTTTGACTAAAGGTTTAATGCAATTAATCTACGGTGAATATTGGACTGATCCAGAAATAATAACTTCTACTCAAGCTTGTTATATGATAACACCAAAATTCTTTTTGCATGAGTTCAAATATATTGATATGGAAGATATAATAAGGCAATGCTTCATTCATACCATACGCCATATAAAACAAGTGAAAACTTGTATCTGGGTTTTTCAACAAGAATTTTGTTTTTAAATTTTGGCTGGCAACACCAACAACATGATAGTTTTGACATTTAGTTGTTTGACATATTCACTGTAGATGCATTGGCAATTATTACAATGAATTCAATTTTGTACGGAAATCGCATTAAAATAATTGAAATTGTTAAAGTTACATTTCGTAAAATTCGTGATATTTTCGAACAATATATTCGTTTTTCTGAAACCGCTATTGTGTCGACAGGCTGAATACAAAATATACAAACACCAACGAGTGTTCGATTTGGCTCGTTTAACTGATGACATCACAGCCGTGAGTCACAGTGCAGAACCAGATCGAAATTAATCAAAAGGTCAATTCATCTACCTTCTCAACAATTGGAGTTATCCAAAACCACCACTTGGAAAATGTTGCAAAAGAAATTGACTTTGAAGCCTTACAAACCTCAATTGGTACAGGAATTAAAGCCGACCAACCATTCAATTCATTTAGAAACAACCGAATGGTTACTCTGAAAAAATCATTTTGGTACGTCAACAAGCAAAACTATCCCCTCTTCAATAATTGCCGAGAGCGATTATTGAGAAGCCTTCGCATGCTCAACATGTCACAGTATGATGTGCAATGTGATCTGGAGGCGTGACTGGACCGTCTTTTTGCGGTAATGGTCAATGGATTACGCTAACGCAAGATGCTAACAACTCAATTTTAGCCTATTATAAACGACGTGGATTTCTCTGTCATTTGATTTCAACAGGATGGTGCCGTATGTCAGGCAATCAATTAAATAATCAATTTATTGCAAACCAAATTTTCCGATTCTATAATTTCACAACCATCAGCAGTTAAGTGGGCAAACAAATCGTGTTATTTAACACCACTAGATTATTTTTTGTGGGGCTATGTTAAGGACAGAACATTGTTCTGATTAATGAAATAGGACTGCGATTTTGCCAAAAAGTGATTAAAAACTTTGATGACATTTGTTAGCGTGGTCATGGTGTACATTTGCCAGATATCATTTTCCATTCATAATTGCCAAAATTTTATCTTCATAAAACAATAAGAATTTGAATCATCTTCATCTAAAATTTGTGTTAAATTTTATTTTCGAACATATACTTCTTGCTGAAAAACTCCTTATAAAATATTTTATGATTATGAGCTCTTTCACTGTGATTATAAAGAAGAACTGCTTAGTTCTTCATTATAGTCGCCTTTATAAAAATTTTCATATTTTTTAAAGAGAAGTAGCACTTCAGGCAACAATGCCTATTTAGTCAAGTACCCTGCTACATTCTTTAGGAAAGGGATAGAGAATAGATAAAACAGGTGGTGAAAGTATAAGGATAGTTGGAAATTAAAAGCCGTATATAAGAGAGCACAGCGACCAGTGACTATACCTTAATCGCTGAGCAGCCCCACCAACAATCAATTTTTTATTTTTGTAGTATAAAAACCAAGGTCTTCGTTGGGAATCGAACCCACAACCCCCATACTGACAAGCTAGTACACTACCTACTAGCCTACAGGGGCACCTGTACATTTCGTTAAAAGTATGCTACTTTATATTTTTTATAACTTAGAATTTTAAATATTTATTTATTCAATCAATTCCTTTAGGATTCTGTTTTATCTTAAACATTACATTAATTGACACATACAGGTTACTTAATGTTTTAACGCTTAAAGCCATTTTGCTTCCTCTTAACAATCATCAAATCATTTATATTCACATTTAAAATACAACCATCTTTAAAGCCCCACCACTGCTTCCTAATAATTTCTTTCAATTAACTTTGATGTGTCATTTAATCGTGCATCATTCAAATTGACATTATCAAACTGCTTTCGGTAACAAGAAATAAAAAAGCAAAAAACAAAAAAAATAAAAAGAAAACGAAAACGAAGAATGCAACAAGTTTGTGATGGTGCGTGAAGTATATTAAAATTTATCACGTGTTAAAAAATTTCAAATCAATTAATGCAATGCATTGCAAATTTGCTGTCGTTTGTTGCTTAACTGTTGCTTTAGCCAACACTAATAAGTACCTACTGTGTGGAAGCAACAAATATATCCATGATGAAGATCTTATAAATCAGTAAAGATAAAAAAAAAGAAAAAAAACTAAAATGAAAAATCTACATACAAACGAGAAATCAACTAACTAAATTTTAACTGAACAACTTCAATCTTTCTTACCGAATTTGTTAAATCTGTGACTTTGGTCATCGTCTTCTTCTTCTTCTTGTTCTTCTGCAGAGAGATGTTAGTTACATGTTAGTGCTATCGGCATAGAAACCATCAAAAAACCATCAATCAACTATGTAAAACAACAAATGTTTGTGTCTTTGTTGCAATTATTAAGAGTTGTTGTTTTTTGTTTTTGTTGTTGTTGTTGTTATTGTTGTTAAATGATGATGCTGATAGAAGAATATACAAGTTGTAACATTATTTCGCCATTTGCACGCAGTAAAGTCTTTGATTTTTCATACGTTGATGTCATTTTATTGGCCATTTTAACTGATGCCGCACAATTTAGACATACCTGCCATGTTATTAACTAATTACAGAGACTAATCTAATTTTTAAACAACACAAAGACACAAAATTGCCGCCGCACTTGAAAAGGATATAAAAGAAAATGATTTATACTGTAAGATCTGTGGAATGAAGAAAACGTTTGCAATTTTTGTTTAGATAAATGACAACGAATGATGCGATACACTACAATTGTTATTTTTTGTTTTTTTAATGTTGTTAGCAATGAAAGCAGTTTTTCAAGAACTTGTACGAAATCTCTGAAAAATGGATGATCCAACATTTATGAAAATTTTTAATTGATAAGAACATATTGCACCCTAAATACAAAAGGGTCACAACTCAATATACTAACAATTTCGCAACTCATTATAAATCTCTTTATTTCATCGCGCAGAAGCAACACACTTAACACAAAAATTAACATAACTGTAATTTTCTAGTGAAAGAAGACAGTGATGTGAAAGATATTTTTGTAATAGTTAGAGATATATACTCTGAATTAATTTATGTAAAAAAAGTTTGTTTTGAAATAATTTTGAGTTGTGAGTTGTGTTTAGGGCGCGATATATGTTATTTTAGAAATAGCCATAATAACAATTTTAACTTGGCTTAGGTTCAGGTAATTTTGTTACTACTTTTTATCCATTCTTTAAATAAGTTTAAAAGAACAAAGCAAAATAAGACGGTAGCTGGATCGCTACAATCACTATTAGAAAACTCTAATAGTAATAATAATAATAATACAATATTATATAAAACTAGCAAACCCGGCGAACTCCGTTTCGCCGCCAGATGGCTTCATTTTTTGTGACATTTTGTTTGGGGATCAAAAGTTGAAGAAAAATTATTTTTTTTTTCTTTTATATTTGAAAAGGAAAAATTTTATTTCATTGCGCAACAGAAATGAATTTATTTCGATTACAAAAGTGAAGTGGAATTTAGTTGAACTTCTCTAAGCAAAAAATAAAAGTAAATCCAAAGTAAATACCGAATCGAAGCGTTATGCGTGTCCGCAAATTATCCGTTTCATTGAAGTGCTCTTTGGTAAACCACATTTTTTGTTTTTTGATCTGACATTGGCAAACAGTTAAGACTTCTGTGACTTCTGTGACTTCTGATCGTGTGATGATGTAGTATGTGGTGTATATGTAGTTGTTATGTGTTGCAATTGATTGGTTTAGCGTGAGTGATTGCTTGAATAAAATCTTTTACCTTCCAAGTCGGCATGAAGCCGCCTTCTTGAATGATATTAACTCCAAAGGAAGTCATGCGAAACCAGTTATTGTATTCAAGGATGCGTTAAAGAAAATTGTTGGAATCGGGATCAGTTCCATCGAACAATGGCTTCAGTCACTGTGGTGGTGTAATTAATGAACCAGTTTGACTTTTCCATTTGCGCAGCACAATCCAGCCATTTCTCTTTTGAACTTTAACGCATTGCAATATCGGCAGACAGTCGTCATTGATCCAATATCTAAAGTTTCATCATCACTGTAGTTTACAGTGGGATCATATTGGAATGCCAAACGATTGTATGATGCCAGTGGTCTTCCTGTGCTGACGCGTTGTCTTAATCGGGTATTTAATCTTATTATATTTTGTCTTTCTTCGCCTTAGTTATGTAAATACACTTGTTGCTGGCTTGCATGTCTTGTGCGGCGGCCGATGTTCGCACGTCGTCCTTTCGGCATTTTGGATTGTGGACAGACTGGTGAATTTAATCTCAAATGCACGATCCAGATAATTTACACAGTTCAACTACCCCCGGGGGCACATAAATATGGTCTTTATAGAATTCCACTATCTATACACAATGCAACTTGGGAAAAAGGGAGCCCAGTCTCCTGAAGACAGGCAGGGAGTCAACTGGAAACTCCACTTTATTTCTCCGGGAATCAGTAAGCCGCAGAGTTCATTATTTGTCTCTTTAGACATTTAATAGTTCTCTGACTGATTATTGAGGTTGGCCCTTTATGGGAGTATCGTGGTGGTTGTGGTTTCGCGGCCCCATAACAGTTATAATGGTTCTTATGGTGGCCAGGATCATCTCACTGATAATGACACGCAAAGTGAATGATCCAGTCCAGTGAGCATGCATGTGTTTTGGACAGGAGTTGGAAAGTCTCCAACTCTTTAGCAAGGTGTGATGATTTGCAGCCCTGCTCTGGAATCATTAAAGTTGCATTAATTCTGTTGCATAGAATTATAGCTTCTAGGACAAGCATGACGTTCCAAATCATGCAGTGGTTAGATCCACCATCTGATTAAGGCTTCATGGCCAGGTGCGGATGTAAATCGAATCACACAGTTACACAGTTCAACTTACCACCTTAAAGAAAAATGCCTGCTGTTGAAGTTGAATAAAAATTTGCACAATAGGCTTGATTGATTTGATGGTTTCCAATTGAACTGTTAGGAAGCAAATAACTTAAACCTCAATTTCACGTGCGCATGAGTAACTTTTAAACAATGAATCATGCACCGGCGCCATCTACTTAAAATGAAACGTACGTATTTTCGTGAGGGATACTCATGTAGATGTTGTAGTACATGCTATGTATCATAGATGGCGCTGTATGTCAAAAATGATTTTCCCTATTTTCTTGCTTTTCTCTTGAAATTTTTCTTTGCTATAAACCTCACAGAGCCCGAGACCTTTCCAACCAATGCAAAACCCTGAAAATCGGTTCGTGCGTTCTGGAGTTGTAGCGTCGAATACACCGAAAAAATAAGATACAAATGCAACTATTAAATTTATAAAATCAAATAATATTTTTAGTGAAATAGGACAACTCACATAATTATTAAAATGAAATGCCCAAATTTTTTAGTGGGAAAAAATATTTCCATAAAAAACTTAAAATGACACAGAAACCTTAACAACTTATTTATCAAAATAGTTAAAATAAAAAGTTATTGATTTTTTTGGGGAACTCTTTGCAGCAAATGGCACGTCTTTTGTGACTACATCGAAACATGTATAAAGTATACTGAATTTCGTTTATGTCCCACTAACTTTTTAACTTCAAAGTCCCAATGAGTGCCGTCATTTAAATTTGGGTCCAAAAATTCTTATAAATATAGATGTAACCTTGTTGAACGTATTAAAAAAAACGATATGTAGAACATGGGTCCTGCCAATAGTTGCCACAGGCATAGTGCCGCGTTATTAAATAATCTACATAAACTTCAGGCAATTTAGTCACTATTTATTCAGCCTCATTTTTAAAGCAGTGTAATTATGCCACTCCTAATTATGCCTCTAATTTGAATTTATCTTCTTAAAATGAATAACTAAGAAGAATTCATTTGTTTTTGTCAGCATGTGTAGATCTGGTAAGCACAATATGAAAATAAAAGAATTCAGATCGGCCTTCAATATAACTTATGAACTCTACAAACTTGTAAATGAAGATTTCTAGCGAGCACATGCTCTTTTAAATTTGTTTTTAAAAATAACTTTTTGAACATCTGCACTGTCAGCTATGGCATCGATATACTATCGATTTGGTTTGGAAAAGTTTTCTTATATCGCAGAGAGTCAGTTCTGCAGTCTATATGCTACAATTTCCATAAACTAAATGAGAATTTTTTAAAATTATTAGAATACAAAATGTTTGTTTAAGGTAATTTGTGTTACTGCCTTTGAGACGACCATTCTCCAGAAAAGTTTTCTAAGGCTAACTAGTAAATATGATTACCAGTCTCCGGCGGCAATTAGTGGCACAGGTAGAGTAAAAGTTGTGAAAAGGCTGTATTGGATGCTCATTGTGAAGGGCATTATAGACCTTTAATATTTTTACGTCATGGTATATATCAGCCCTTTTAATAACTTTTAATAATTAAAAATAATGATATACTAAACACGGATTGTTATTTTACTATACGTAGTTAATGGTTGTCTAATTACAATAATATTTAAAATCTACAAGAATCAAAAATATTTTATTTCAAATTTTTCAAACAAAAGTACAAAATAAAACTTTTATTTTTTTAATTTCTTAAAATTTTCTTTCGAAAAACTAATAAAAACTTTATTGTAATGTTATGCCAAAGTGTTTTTCTTTCTAAAAAATTTTTGATGAATCTCAAGGAAAAGAAAAAAATCTTAATCTGGCAACCTAAGTTAAAAAACACATTATCCCTGCCGAGAAAAGCATTTGTGTTGAATTTGCGAGCTAAAGCGCAGCAACAACTAAAAACTTTTAACTTTTTTTATGTGCCCTTGGAGGCTAGTAGGTAATGTACTAGCTTGTCAATATGGGGGTTGTGGGTTCGATTCCCAACAAAGACCTTGGTTTTTTTCACTACAAAAGTAAAAAATTTACTGTCGGTGGGTCTGCCCAGTGATGAAGGCATGATCACTGGTTGCTGTGCTGTCTTATACGACAGTTAATTTCCGACTATCCTTCTACTTTCACCAACTGTTTCATCTCTTCTCTCTCCCTTTCCTAAAGACTGTAGCACTACTTAACTAAATAGGCAATGTTGCCTGCTAATTCTGTTTCAAAAAAAAAAAAAAAAAAAAAAAAAAAAAAAAAAAAAACTTTAACAGATGGAGAAATGCCAGACACAGAGAGACTAGAATGTCAGTGCAAAAGCCTCTCCATAGAAAGACCAAAAAAATATTATGCTATAATCGGAGCACCTTAAGTCTGATAACCACGTTACAGTTAGTGTAAGAAAACTTGCAACATTATCTGGCTGAGATAAAGGTCTCAAAAAACGTTACTTGTAGCTGGTCAGGCAAGAGGTGAGATGGAAGCCCACGTTGTGTGTAAACGTCCGGCACTGAGTTAAGGCTACGGCAAGCAGGCGTCTGTCAAATATAGAAGCAAAAAAGGTCTTTAACCTTAAATAAATGGTGACAATTACTACAGATTCCATGATCAAGAAGTTCCATGACAGTCTGAAAAGCGACTGTTTAGAATAAAGGCTAGTGACAGCACGACTCTAAATGTTGTTTTTTTTTATAGGACCAGCACTCAGGGGATGACCCTTACCCATGCAATGCATTGTGCCAGAACTAGGAAATTAGGTTACGGGAAGGAGGAAAGAGGGAGTAGTGTCTGTGGACATTCGATTTGAACTTTCTCAGATTGAAAGTGACAGGAAAGACATTCGGAGGGATGTTATTCCAAATACGGACTGTTCTGCTAAAAAACGAATAGTGGTTGTTGTTGTTAAAGCCAATCGGGTGTAAAATTGTTAAGGAATAAAACAAACAACAAAATTAACTATTAGACAGAAAAATAAAATTTCATAAAATCTTCTTGTAACGAACTTAAATTTACAAAAATAATATAGGGTGCGACTAAATGAGCTTTAAATAAACTAAAACTGCTACCATAATGAATATGATGACAACAAAAATTTTTTTAAATTTTATTTGTGGCATTCAATGCAAAGTAAATATTTCCACTCAGCTTCATTGAGTTGCAGTTCCTCATCAATGATCAGCGTAAACTTAAGTAGAAATGTTGTTGTTGTTGTTGTTAATTTTTACTAAAGAATGGCTTGCTGCATATAAAGCAGGTGCCACATTAATTTAGTTAAGCCTTGTTGTTGTTTCTTACTTTGGCTTCTGCTCATTGACTGCCAATGACGATGACTACCTTCGCATAATGTCCAAGGCAAAATTAAATGTAGCATCATCTAGCACGGTCATATATCAAAAGGAAAATAAAAAAGGAGCCAACAACAAATAAATAATACAAAAAAAATACATACAAAGTGCAATGAATTTATTAATCTTGTACAAATGCTTAAGCTTATGTTGCACATGGTTACATGTGCTTCTTTTCTGTTATTGTTGTTGTTCATTTTGCTTATATGAATAAATGCTGGAACAAAGACAATCTTCACTGCACTCAATTGCGCATACTCGCACCCATGGTAAATTATAATGAAAAGTGACATTTCACGCATGCGCGTCTCTTTTCATTTACAGCTCAAGTAGCTCAAGAAGCAATGAAGCGGGCATTTTTAATGGAAACTAAAGATTTTTCACAAAAAAAAACGAAAAAAGGAGCAAATGATAAAGATGAGATGATGATGCCTAGTGGTGTAGAAAGACTCATTTAGTTGATTTAAACGAAACTGTCACTTGTTCTTGTAAAATATCTTAAAGCAGCATTTAAGTGCACAAACAAAAAAAGTGTTGCAGCAAAAACATCCAAGTTTTGAAAACTATTTTATAATTTTTTAAGAATTTTTTTGTTGTAACAGTTGTTGGTGGTGATATGAAAAATGTTTTAAAATAAAACTTAAACAAAAAAGAAAATTAAGAATATGAATGTGTCAACTGTTTGCCGCTGTTGCTGCTGCCAAGTTTTGTTGTACTTGTTGGTGTGTTGGTGTTGGATAAAATATGAGTTGGTGGTTTAAGACATCCGTCATTTTCATATTGTTGTTGTTGTTTTTATTAACATACATTTGAGCTGTTGAGCTTTTTTAGACCATTATTTGTTGTGTGCGAGTATAAACCGAAGATATGAACGTATAAGAAGTTTAAGATGCAGATGAGAATGCTGTTGGTGTTGCTTATGAAACACATGCATCATATATTGTGCTGTCTAAAATTTATTTATATGAAAGTTGTTGGCTATCGTTCGCTATTCATATGTGTGCTATGTTATTGTTATGCAAAGTGAAAAGAAAAATAAACTGCATGTTAATGCAACGGCCAGAAGCTAGTAAATGTCACGCTTTCAATAAATAGACAGACAGTTCAGGCCGACAGCCAGTCAAACATGCAGGTAAACAGACCACTAACATATGAGCATACAGCTGATAGTAAAAGCATCTGCTGCATGTTATGAATATCTTTTTTTGTTCTTTTTTTTCTTTTTAATTTTAAACGTTATGTAACAACAAGAAGTTTTGTTGTAATCTATAATTTAACATTAAGTTTTTATTGAAAAGAAATTAACATAAAAGTCAAATGATGTTGATGTTTTGTGATTGATGGAAAAAGAAATAGATAAGAAAAACTTGCTTTTATTGGGTAGAGGTTTTATGTAGAGAAGCATACTTTAGTATGTAAAAGAACGCTCGATCTTTAAAAGCTTTAAAGGTTTAATTCTTAAATAAGATTTCTTGCTCGTCGACATTTGATGTCAAGCAAAAATTATCGAAATCAATATAGAACGTTGCACTTTACTCCCGAATACTACAGCTTATTTTTACAATTTAATTACTTTAAGATCTGAGCATACAAAGATCTCTGCATTTTAAATATGATTGTATAGCTAGTATATATTGGTGCCTTTAAAATCTTTTATACAACTTATGACTTTACGTCATAAGTGTGAGTAAAATATTTTTTTGTTTCATTCTTAAATTAGAAAATAGCCAAAATCCTTTACATTAAAAAATAAGAAGTTAAATTTGCTAAATTCAAGACAAAAAAGTTGCGCTCAAAATGACAACCTTCCGAATATATTGACCCATTTTGAGACACGGTTTTTCAGCATTAATTATTACTTGGTAAATCTCTGGAAATTCTGAAAAAAATATTGTTGATTTAGTAAAGAATTTAAATGGTGAATTTTTTTTATATTACGGGAGTTCACAGATAAATATGGCAACCTACCACCTAGTAAGATAGTTGTAATGACATAACTATCTTATAGTTTGTGTCAATAATAACAAATATGATATTTTTAAGAGTAAACATCTGTCATAATAATTCAGCATTCATAAGGGGCCAAGGTGTAAATACACATTTTTACTATCACTATAATAAAGTTGAATTTTGTGCCTAAAAAAAAAGGTTTTGTATACAAGCTTTCGATGCACGAACTCATAAAACTTGTGAACAATAATTTTTGCGTTTAAAAAGAGGCAATTTCCACACAGCAGGACAGGAGAGGCGTGGTTAGCCGAAAAATGTTGAAGGTGAGGAATCGGAAGTCATTAGTGAGGTGAGGGTTGTTGTTAAACGCCAGAAGTACTCCCCGGGGGCACATTTATCGGTCTTTATAAAATACTTGACTATCTAGACCTGTGCAACTGGGGGAAAAAGAGAGTCCAGTCCCCTGAAGGCAGCACGTATTAACTGGGAACTCCACGTTATTTCCACGGGAATTAGTAGCCCGCAGAGTTTCCGCTATTTGTGTCTTTAGGCATTTAGCTGCTTATCTGACTGATTATTGAGGTTGGCCCTTCGGGAGTATCGTGGTGGTTGTAGTTTCACGGCCCCATAATAGACAGGTCAGTTTTATATGGTGGGCAGGTTCATTTCAGATGGAATGTTCCTAGATCCAGTGGGCATGGTAGACATATATTCTGGACAGGAGTTGGATGGTCTCCAGCTCTTCAGCAAGGATTGGTGGTTTGCAGCCCTGCTCTGGAATCACTAAAGTTGCAACTAGAAAAGACCTGTTGCTAGAATTAGTCTTCGGCTTCCTAGGGCGCGAATGACGTTTATCTTAAAATCATTCAAAGTGATTTGACAACCATCTGCTTAAGGCTAACTGCCAGGTACAGATGTAAATCAAATTACGCAATTATCATTGGAGTCATACAGTCGCATATGGATTAAAGCCCAGAAGCATATGAATTGAAGCCCGCTTGAATGGTACAAAAAGAAGTCGTTTTTGCATCGTATTGTTACTATTGATGAAGGCTAGAAATATTACAATAACTTCAAGCACAAAAAATCATATGAAAACCCAGCTAACCAGCCGAAAGCACTCCGAAACTTATTATCCACGATGCCAAGGTAATGCTCTGTATTTACTGTGATGAGAAGGATATTTTGTATTACGAGCTATTGAAATTGGGTCAGACGATCTTGGGGCACCTATAGTGAAGACAAATGATTTATTTAAAGAGAGCAATCAACGAGAAATGACCAGAATAAACGACTATTTTCGAAATACTGGATTTAAATAGGAATTAAAAGGGAAAAAGGTTATAATTGAAATCAAGAGTTAAATACAGGGTGGGCCAAATAAGAACCACTAATGTTAAACACAAATAAATTTTGCAATAATCATTTATTTTGGTTATTTGTTTTTATACACTAAATATATTTTATGGATTTTTATGTATGAAATATTATATCAGACAAATATCCACCATTTTCCTTAATACAAAGATTGGCTCTTTTTAACGCATTTTCCATTACACCACATAATGTTACGCGTTGAAGGCTCAGTATTTCGTCTCGAATATTTTGCTTCAGTTGTCTAGTAGTCTCTGGTTTATAAAGATACACTTTGTCTTTTAAATATCCCCACAAAAAGAAGTCGAGCGCAGTCAAATCTGGCGAACGAGGTGGCCAAGGGAAATCTAAATTTTTGGAAATCAAACGTTCGCCAAAAATTTCACGCAGCAGGCCCATAGTTTGCTTAGCAGTATGCGCAGTTGTTCCATCTTGTTGAAACCACAAATAAGGATACTGCTCCGCCATTGGCCGCAAAAAGTTTTCAATCAATGTTCTGTAAGAAGCTCCTGAAATCGATGCTGTCGTTTCATCCTCATTTTCGAAGAAATATGGACCAATAACTCTAGTGGCCATAACACCGCACCTAACAGTACATTTAGATGAGTGCAACTGATGTTGGTGTGTTGCCCTTGGATTTTCAGAGCCCCACAAACTACAGTTTTGTGGGAGCTGATCTGGAATTAAAATGTTGCCGATATTTACGCTGCGTTAAAACAATTGATAGTTGACAAGAACAGAAAAACTCGACAATTTTAACGCGTTGTGTTATACTGTTGGGTTCCATAATAAGTTTCCAACAATTCAATTATAACCTACAAAAAGAGAAAAATAAATATATCAAAAAATAAAAAAGTTATTTGTGCTTAACATTATTAGGTCTTATTTGGCCCACCCTGTATAATAGTGATATAAAAAAAAATGTTATTATTCGCAACCAGTTACAAATTACGACTACTAGATATTTGCGAAAAAAAATCAAGACATTATTGACAAAGATCTAAGCACAATCTAAGATGCAATTTTATAGCCACAGATGAAGACATGTATCTCGCTTAAAATAAAAGACAGAAATTTTACGTAAATCAAACTTCACAAGAATGTCAATGAAACTGTTATTGATTATGGCGCACTTCAGTCTAAAAAGAAAAAATATGAAGAAATATGTAGATATGAAATACCTATTGCCATCGAATATTTTAGTCTAGCTATTAAGCGAATAAAAATTGCAGCACTAAAAAATTTTGTTAACTAAATGAGATTATAGATACCGGGAAATTAATGAGCTACGAAGAAGAAATAGTAGTCTTTGCTATTAGTTTTCTTTGCTATAATGCTAATCAAAATAAATTTTTGGTTTTGACAGTTCACATTAACATAAACCACCTTTTCTTTTTTCTTCGTTTTGAAAAATATCACAAAATCAGCCATATATTGCATATGTGATATATTTCTAATTCTTTTCTTTTTACATTCCGAATGTACGGATGCAAACAACTGTCCAAAATAGTATTTAAATAAACATATATTATATAGAACGTAAGAAAGGTTTAGCTATCCTTCTCACTTTTTGATATTTATTATAACTACACTCTGGCAAATAATTACGCTTGGGCAACTATCCACTTGTATTTTTAAAATCATTTGTCGTTTTGTGCAACATATCGCTAGAAACAAAATTGCAACACATGAAGGGAAGACAACATATTTTAGATACCCCATTACATTGGTTGGTATTATTTTATTTCCTCCAAAATGAAGTCGTTACGAATAATATTATTCAAATAGAGATGTGGTTTCAACAAGGTGGCATTAATTGCTTTCCGGTCTGCATAATCTTTAATATATGATAAATAAAAGCTTGACGATAAGTTTGTATCGAGAAATGAACCGCCTAACTTTCCTTAAGGTGTTAACAAACGCTATTTAGTATTAAAAAAGACTTCGAATTATTGAAACTTTATAAACACCTTTCGTCATGTTACTGCAAAAACTTAACATTGAAAACTTAACTTATTTTTTTTTAATTAATAAATAAATTAATTTGAAGACTGCTACTGCTGAAACCACAAAACATATAAAGAATCCGCCAAATAACTTTTTTTTTTGGTTTAAATGCTATAAACAAAACTGCTGAATATTTTCTTAAATTTATTTTTTAACCTTGCGGTTAATAATGGAAAATAATTTCATTCAAATGACTGCCTAGGCTGGCCATGCAGTAGCCTACACGATCGGTCCAATTTTTAAGCACATTATCGATTGTGTGCAGCTGTATTTCATCAATGGCTTCATGAATATTATCCTTTAATGCGTCAATTGTCTCTGGCTTGTCGGCGTGACATTTATCTTTGACGGCACCCCGTAAATAATAGTCCAACGGTATCGAATCGCAGCTCCGAGGTGGCCAAACGTCATCAGCTCTGCGGCTGATAATGCGATCTTCAAAAATAGGGCGCAAAACATCGGGTGAAGCTTCGGCTGTGTGGCACGTAGCGCTGTCTTGTTGAAACCAAATGTTGCCAACATCGTCCAATTAAATTTTTATGAACAAACATTCATTCAGCATGGCCTGAAACTATTGCCATTGACTGTAACGGCCAGTCCTTGCACATTTTTAAAAAAGATTTGCCCAATTATGCCTCTGAACCAAAATCCGCACCCAACAATGACTTGTTTTGGGTGTGTCGGCTTTTCAATGTATGCGTGCAGGTTTTCTGTGCTCCAAATGCGACAATTTTGTTTGTTTTTTAATACCCGTCAAGATCAAAATGAGCTTCATCTGAAAAGATGATTTTTTTTTTTTTAAATCGGCATCTTCTGTAAGTCGATCGTAGGCCCACTTAGCAAAGCGAAAACGCATTGGGTGGTCATTTGGCTTCAACTCCTGATCCAATTGGACTTTGTATGGCGTCATACCAAGGTTTTTATACAAAATTCGTCGCAATGATGTCTCTGAAATGTTTAATTGTTGAGAACGACGCTGAATTGATGTTGATGGCTTTTTACGCACACTTTCTGCCACAGCAGCAATATTCTCGGATGTACACACTATTTTTGGCTTTTCACGCTTTGGTTTATCGATGAGGATGCTTGTTTCTTTCACTTTTTTTCACAAGATAGCAAACATACGGAGCTGACGGTGCCTCCCTTCTTCCATAATCCGTACACAATTTTCGCACACATTCTGCAACATTAACATGGTTTTCAAAGTAATGCCGCAATATTTCCCAGCGTTGTTCAAGCGTTTATACAACCATATTCGTTTAGCGGAGGGATAAAACTAATTATCTGTCAAATCAAGCTTGAGCTAAAAGTTACCATTCACGAAATAAGCACTAGTTGAAAAATAAACTTTGGATTGCGAACCCTTTATCTCTTTATAACTCTCAATTGGTTGAAGATATTCAAATAAAAAATTACTTAACCAACAAGTATGAGAAGAGGCTCTAGTCTACCAACTAATTACTAAGCTTTAATTAATCATAAAATATTAATTTAGATTACAAATATTTATATTTTTAAAATAATGCATAGAAAACTATTTTTATTTATAACAAGATATTATTAAAATTCAATTTAATTAAAATAAAATTTTCTTAAAGATATTCCCATCATATTCTTATCTCTTAATCAAATTCCATTTTAATTATATTTAAAATAAAAAAATAAAATAGAAACAACACAAATTTTGCGATATCAAAATGTTGGTTGTTATTATACACAAACATATAAATATCTGTTCAAACTACATGCATATTTAGACTAAATCTAAGATAAAATATTAACCAAGCTTTTGATTTGTAACCGCAAAATGTTGTAACAACTACTGTTTATCATTACTTCAAGGCTTCTACATAGTAAAATTTAAGAAAAAAAAAACAAAAAACAAAAAAAAAATTTAAAAATAAATATTGTGGCTGGCCATTGTTTATAATAGTGTATGCAATGCAACAAAATGTTGTTATTCCTTTGAAACACTAAAAATACAAACACACAAAGGAGACACTTATACGTTTATAATTTAAACTGTTGACTGACTTAACACTCGAGTGCTGGCCAAGTCCATCAAACGACACCTCATATGGTCATGTAATATTTTATCTGAATTTTTAGTTGTGTGTTTGGGTTTTTTTTTTTGTTCCGTTGTTCTTTTTATGTAGTGGTCCAGTGGTCTATGCAACATGTTTGCATTTCTTTGCCACATGGACAAGTGATCTGTAGTTGTTGCCTTTTCTTTTTCTTTATTGCATTTATAAGTGTAAGTGTATTTGTAATATTCATATCATATGCAAAGTATGCAATTCAACGCTTAGTTAGATGGATGGCTGGATCGATGGTTGGATGGCTGGATGTCTGCTTAAATGTGGATGATTTTAGAAATGACTTTAGATGGATGTTTGCTTGGTTTGGAAAGTTTTTATTTGACATGCACTTGTTGTTTCACAGATTTCTTATTGTATGCTGCATTTTCCTTTTCATCGTCAATGTTGTTTGTTACTGCGAATGTGAGCAGGATTTCAGTTATTTTCTTTTTATTTTGTTTTTGTTTTTTGTTTCGTCTTTTTATAGATAGTTTTTCTCTATTTTATTTCTCTTCGATTTGCGACATGTTTTTTTACTAATGATTGCAGTTGTAATAGTTTTGCTTGTCTTTTTAACAGGAAAATTGATGTTTGAAACATGCGTTGACATGCGTGGCTAATCGTCAAAAGTATACCGACGCCTCAAAACATCATTTCAAATAGCAGAGAGTGAGATTCATTTGCTTTAGCCAGCTTCCATTTTTAAATGAATTTAAAACTTTTTCTTTTTCTTTTAACTTGGGTCGAAACTTCCTTTAAATGAACAGTGGTCTGTTCGTATAAACATTCCGAAATTTAATTGAATTTTAGTTTCGAAGAGAAAGCACTCATTTTGTTAAAGTATGTTAAACGATGATAAACCATAATATGGAGTTTGCTTCCTAAAAACATTTAAGCTGTAGAGCTGTTAAACACATTACGTCTGTAGAAGGCCCAAATAATTTACCAATAAGTTTTATGACGACGAGTTTTGCTGTTTGCTTCCAATTTTTCATTAAATGTAGATTTATAATACGGCTAAAATAGCTAAATTTTTGGATTTAGTGTTGTTTATTACTTGGGAAATTCTATTAAAAGCATATTTAAATAAATGGATAAAAGGAAAAGATGCTGATTATTTGCTGAAATGACAAGATATATTTCTAACTATAGTATTAACTAAAAGTAAGTAATGTTGCATGCTTAAAAGTAAACAAAAAAATTCAAATTGCTAATATTGACACCACTGGCTAATGGTGGAATTTTTCAAGCGCAATAAGTAAAATTACTTTATGAATAATTTGTAAAAATAATTTCACCAATTTACGTATTTCACAGTCAATAAAATAACTACAGGTTAGTGGTGTCAGTACCATAATTCAGAAAGAAATTGGCGTTATTATTACCCTTAAGTATTGGTGTTGCCAGATTAGATTCGTTCAACGTGAAGATATTTGTTTTAACAAAATGGGGATAAAAAATCACTTTTGGTGACTATAAATGTTTTGGTGGAAATTTTTTTTAAATAAATCCTTTGGGGATGGATCGGGAATTTTTATTTCACATTATTTTTTTACACTACTGCAACGTGGTTTGACTCTAATATTTTAATTATTTATCTAAACATCTTTGGGTAAAGTAAAAAATATGGCTAAACATTATAATGTCAAAAAATCTTGCAAACTTAACTGAAGCAATAAAGTCATTGTATTTAAATTTAAAAGTTGTTACTTTTAGCCAAAAGTTAAAACGCATTTTGGCTGCGCCATTAAAAGTAAACAAGAATGATTTTTAGTCATAAAAATTAATTGCAACAAATGTAAAATCGATTGTCACTAAATGTTATTATTTTTTATTTAAAAAAATAAATTATTCGCTGCAAAATCAAGAATTTTGGTTAAATTTTTGAATACCTGCTTTAACATATCAAGGTGGTGCTGCATTAAAACCATTTGCCGACTTGGAAGAAATTTTTTTTAAATCTATTTTTTTATCTACGAGAAAAGCTTGCGAACAATTTCGCTTTCTGACAATTAATAATTAACAAAATGAAATATATAACAATAGTTCAAAACGATTATTAAAATAACACCAAAATTTTCAGGAAGATATTTAGAGATAACATAAACTTGCTTCTGGTTGGTTATCTTTAGCGATTTGAGTTAAAATAATCCTAGAATCCTGTTGAGTATTTCGCATTGGTTGTTGTTTTTTTTTTAATTTCGCATATTTTTCTGTAGCGAAAAATTGTTGCCAGCAACATTTTGTTGTTTATAAACATGATGATGGAAATATTTTGTGAACATAAAACAAGTTCAGGAAAATGTTTTTGTATTTATTTCGCATTTATCTTTTATATATAATTCTACTGTACGTTTGCTGTGACTGAACTTCTCCTAAACGTTTGGACCGAGTTGCATACATTTTTTTGTATTCATTTGGGTAGGTGCCCTGGGTGGTTTAGATATAAAATGCGGTCCAATTGGACAAAGGGGCGTGGTACCTCCTATACAAACCACAAATGAAAAATCTATTATTTCTGCTCCTGCTAACAGTATTTGCACAAAATTCTATACGTCGGTTTGGTGTGCATTTTTTAAGTGCTGCTGCATATGTGGGCGGAATTTTACAAAGGGGCGTGGTACCTCCCATACAAACCACAAATTAAGAATCCAATATATCTACTCCTGCTAACGGCATTTAAACAGAATTTGCTATTTCGGTTGTGTGAACAAGTTCTGCTGCAAATATAGGCGGTATTTGATAAAGACGCGTGGTACCTCGCATACAAATCTTCTTTATGTATATAATTCTACTGTACGTGTGTATGTCACTGAATAAATTTTTTTTTGCGTGCATTTGGGTGATACCTTGGATGGTTTACATTTACAAACCAGGCCGGCAGATGGCGCTGCAGTCTTTATCCAAGTTATTCAACTACACTGCAACTACACGACTGGATAGACTTGAATGAATGCATTTTTGTATATTGATTCATTCAATGCATTTAATTTTTTTTGTGCGCTGTGTTTTGATATTATATGGTATCGCATTTACGTAAATATTGAGCGCTGTTTACTTCAAAAATACACACACAGCATAAATTCATCGGCAGCCGCCAACTGCCTGCCTCCTTTGTGCATTGGCGAATGACGGTGAAAGGGCCAAAGTAGCATGGATTCGATTACTGCCGCCGTCAAAACAGTCGAGCTTATTTGTTTGCGATCTCACAAATTCGTTCTCAATGGGTCAGCTAGTTTTCTATATGTTCTATATGTTGTAAGAAATTTGACCGAAATTATGAAAAGTAAAGCTTTCTTTAGTACTAAAATGAATATTGTTCAATTGTGTACTAAAATTAAAATAAATTTATAAATAATAATAAATGCGTTGCAACAGCTTGTAATTTATATACATGTGCTTGTGGCGTGGTTGTCTTGTATTATTTTTAATAATTTTCAGTAAAACTACTTTTATCAAAAAAAAAAACTTTTAATCATAATAGCTTTAAAATTTTAGTTTTTTAGTTTTATTTTTTCTCTAATTAATTTTTGAAAATTTTAAAATCAATCTAATCTCTTTATTGAACATATTACTGTGCTAAATTTTGTTTTTCTCATAAAAAAAATGTTTATCAGGTTCCCTCTTTTATTCTAGTTCTTGTATATAAAACCACAGTACTAAAAAAAACGTTTTATTTTATATAAATGCAGGTGGTTAAAATAGTGCTTTTAAAAACTATTTTTCTTCAATTTTTTTTAACTTGAATTTTTAGTTGTGGCTGCTGTTGCTGCTGTTGTTGTTGTGGAATGACTGATCAACCAGTGATTTGATGTGATTTCCTGACACAACTATACCGGATTTTGATATCATTCGTTTTGTGCCACAAAACTTATAACAGTTTCATTTTTTTTTTCATCTATTTCTTCATAAACACACTTGCACTTGCCACGAGAATGTTTAACAAACACTTGCAACAACAACAACAACAGACGCAACTTTATAACTTATATTCAAGTCAAGTCGACAAAACATTAGTTGAACATTAAACTGTAACGAATGGCAAATACGCGATTTTCTTGTTCTTTTTTGTGGTTGGTTGTTTAATAGTGGCAGTTGTTGTTTGTACTTTTAACTACAACAATAATAACTAACATAGCAAAACTAAAAACAAAAAAAAAAAAAAATAAATAAAAAAATTAGATAAAAATACAAATTACAAGCGGTTTTGCTTAAAGCATATTATTAAAATAAAATCACAGAAAAAAATCACTACATCCCTCCAACTCTACTTGTTTTAGCTTGTTGGGTTAAAGCAAAACTCCTTCATAAACTTAACATGGCCATCCCATAATACATACAAATACTGACATACAAATACTGATGTTAGTGAGTGTATAACCCTGCATCTTTTGTAAAGATCTTGCAACATTGATTTAAATATGAAAATCATGGCTAAAAGGTAAAAATGTTACAATAAAGAAAAATAATACAAAAACAAAAAAACATAAGCAACAAATTAACTATAAAAAAATTAAGCAAAAGACAACAATAAATATAAAACATAAAGCAAAATAGTTGCGTTCTTGTAATAATAACGATAATAATAATGCGTACAAGATTTAGAAAATCTGATTATGCTTATGGGCACACACTTGTATAACCAACATGCATAGATATGCTCGTGCAACTGTTAGCATAAACACAACAGGTTTTAAAGGAACCAAATCCTTGAAACAAATTAAAAATTTAAAGAAATTAAATTAAGAAATTTTTAAAGAATATTTAATTATTGAATAATTTTCTACAGAACTACTCAATCTTCAAGTAGGCTTAAGCTTAAGCATATATACTCTTGTAACAATAACATTATTATTTGTTATAATAATATTGAATCATATTTAATTACACTATGTTGCTTTAAGATTTTGATTATTTCATTTCTATTTATTCTCTGTGTGTGTAGATACAGAATTTTTGAACGGGCTTCCTTCCCTAAGTCAACCATAATAATTTTTAGAAATAGATACAACGATAAATTACGCACTTTATTCTACTTCTAAAAATCTTACAAAATGTCCATACGAAAAGCTTACTGTTGAACAAAGAGACTTTACCGATTGCATTTTATGAACAGATCCGTAAGTATATTTTGCTACATCACATATATTGGATTCTACTTCTAATCTTACCCGTGAAAGCTGTGAAATTATTAAATTCTGTCTATATGTTTGTCAATTATAAATTGATGCAGCCCTTTTTATTAAGCAAATAGTTAGTTAGTTTTATCAGCCTAGAAATCAGCATATTTCTTATTTAAAACTTTTGGATTTTTTCTAAATGTAAAGATGATGTAGTGCCCCATACTTGAAGATTAAATTGTACAATAAAAGTTCACAATCTAAGTTAAGGGTTGAATTTCTACCAATAAGCCAATTAATGCTAAGATATAACTTGGTTATTTATACGAATAGAAGGGCATAAGTTTTTATGCAGTGTGAATGTTATGTGGGTATATTTTTGTTCATTTATTTTAACTCTCCATTTTTTCCACCACACCTCCAAATGATGTGCATATATGTTCTTGAAGGTATCTGGATGCTATTTGGAGGCTTTCGGGAATGCAAAGAAAAGCCGTGTCGTTGGAAAATATCAATGTGTGTAGAAAAGCGGGTCCCAAAATAAAGGGTCCGCCAAATATTTTTTTTTTGTTTTAAATGCTAAAAACAAAACTACTGAATATTTTCTCAAATTTCTTCTTTTTTTTTTTGAAAGTACAATCTTTCCGGTTAATAATGGAAAATAATTTCATTCAAATGGCTGCCTCGGCTGGCCATACAGTAGCATACACGATCGGTCAAATTTTTAAGCACATTATCGATTGTATGCACCTGTACTTCACCAATGGTTTCACGAATATTTTCCTTTAAAGCGTCAATTATCTCTGGCTTGTCGGCGTAACACTTATCTTTGACGGCACCCCACAAATAATAGTCCAACGTTGTCAAATCTCAGCTCCAAGCTGATTTTAGCTCTGCGGCTGATAATGCGATCTTCAAAAATAGGGCGCAAAACATTGAGTGTAGCTTCGGCTGTGTGGCACGTAGCGCTGTTGAAACCAAATGTTGCCAATATCCTCCTCTTCAATTTTTGTAAACAAAAATTCGTTCAACATGACCCGAAAACGATTGCCATTGACTGTAACGGCCACTCCTTGCTCATTTTTGAAGAAAAATTGCCCAATTATGCCTCTGGACCAAAACCCAACATTAACTCGTTTTGGGTGTGTCGGCTTTTCAATGTATGGGTGCAGGTTTTCTGTGCTCCAAATGCGACAATTTTGCTTATTTCCATACTCGTCAAGATCAAAATGAGCTTCATCTGAAAAGATGATTATTTTTTGCAAAATCGGCATCTTCTGTGAGTCGATCGCAGGCCCACTTAGCGAAGCGAAAACGCATCAGATGGTCACTTGGCTTCAACTGCTGAACCAATTGGACTTTGTATGGCGTCATACCAAGAACTTTATGCAAAATTTGTCGCAATGATGTCTCTGAAATGTTCGATTGTTGAGAACGGCAGTGAATTGATGTTGATGGCCCTTCACGCACACTTTCTGCCACAGCAGCAATATTCTCGGATGTACACACTATTTTTGGCTTTTCACGCTTTGGTTTATCGATGAGGTTACCAGTTTCTTTCACTTTCTTTCTTTCACAAGATAATGAAAATAAGGAGCTGACAATGAGAAAAACCGTAAAAGCCCGTAGTGAGCATCTTGTTGACGGATTATTGTTACCTATTTTATACTTAAGCATAGGAATTGATTTTTAGAAAACTCGGGATATTTTGTAATTATTCGGGTTTACGAAATCTTGAAACCTTTTTTGAACTTTAGCTTTTCTTGTATTTACTGCTGTAGTTTTTGTAGTTTTGTAACTTGTTGTATAATATTTTTGGTTCTAGGCTAATATTTATAATAAAAAACGTACCGTACCTAGTTATACTCACTGTAGAAAATCTCTTAAAGTCGTTTTCAGTAGACTATTTTTCCAATTATAAATTTACAATTCGCATTGACCTTTTCTATAATTTTGTAATTTTTTTTGCACCGATGCTTATCACTTAAAATTTATTATTACACTATCTACCTACAACAACATAATGTTTTCTTGCTACCAATTGGCTAAGAGAAAGGAATAAAAGCGACATTCTGCTGTTTTTACAAAATTTGTAATTTTATATTATTAAGGAAAAATCGCCTTTTAGCGTCCCAACTCATGCAGGACTACTTTCTGTCCAGGGCAATGGCATAGGCCTAACCAAAACGGAGTTCGAAAAAAAAACTGATTGGCATCACTGTTGGCTAAAAATCAATACAAATAAGTAGCGTGTGTGTTTTTTTTTTAATATTAGTCAAAATAACAGGCATATTTATGCTTAATATTATTTTACTGAGACTGTTAGATTCTGAGAAGATCTGTGAGTAAATAGTGAAGTAATATTTTATAGTTTTTTACTTTTAAATTCTGTAAATAAGTAAATAAGGACAACGCTTCATTAAAAACCAAAACAAGAAATAATCAACAATTCATAACTTTATTTTAGATCTCACTTTTTTGTCTACTTGTTTTTATTTTGCTGATTAAAAATGGAATTACACCCTAAAGCTTTTTTTGTAGCACTTTTTTTGTAAAAATAAAATTGATTTTATATTGTTTTATACTCCATTTTAAATTAATCTTTTAAAAGCTCAATTAGAGTTTTATAAAATGAAATCTTTCGACTTCAGAATTTTAGTTTAGTTCTTTTTGGATAGAAGGTCGTACAGGGTAACCATTCTCAGTAAGACAGTGTAACCTTTGAGTTGAATTTTTAAACTATTAGAAATTGAGTTTTTAAATGTTTAGAATATTATAAAAACTTAATGGTACTTTTAGGGTTAATAGTACGTTACGTGCTGTATATTGTTGTCGTTAAGTTAGATAAAATCTTTTTACAATAATTATAATTGCAGAGCAAAAGGAAAAGACAAACAAAAATTTTAAATCAATATTTAAAAGAGTGTGGGATACAAAAATAATGAATATTAAATATGAATAATAAATAGAAAATCTACTATGAGAGCGTAAGTTAGAACTAAATCTTAAATTTAAATTTATCTAGAGATAAAAATTGTCAATTGATCACATTTTCACTACATTCTCGCACATTTCACGCGGTATCTCCTTAATTTCATCACGAATATTTTGTTTGGGTAGCTCAAGCGTTTGTTTGCATAAACTTTGGTAACTGGGGTATCTCCCTCACAAAAAGCACTCCGGAACAATCAAATCAGACGACCTTGGGGGCCAATCATTGTCACCATTTTTTGAAATGACTTGTTATGGAAAGAGGTCTCCCAGTAATTCCATTGTAATCCTGGCTATATGCGATGTGGCACCGTCTTGTTAAAATCGCATATTAATCAAGCCCAAGGCATGCAGTTGTGGCGTTAAAATGTTTTCAATCATATCACGATATCGCTTCCCATCATTCACAGTTTTCATTTCAAAGAAGTAGGGTCCCAAGAACTAAGGATTTCTCCTGTTAACATTTGTTAGATAAAATTGTGCTAAAACTTAAATAATAGAGCTTTGAAATTCTACAGGGACCTGCTTTAATGTGAAATTTGTAACAAAGACTATAAAAAATATCGGCTTACACACTCCAGAAAATGCAATCGAATTGCCACGAACTAAAATATTATGCACCGAATGATGGTATCATCAGATCCCATGATTTCACATTTAGCCAGAAAAAGCATAGTGTTATAAGCGACGAAGTTAGGGCTCTTTTAGAATAAAAAATTAAAAATTAAAAAAAATCATTTAAATTTTTTTGTTAGTTTTGGCTTTTTACATTGCAGGTAGTGATTGACATTTCTCTAATTTTCTTTATTTTGATTACTTTTGTGTATTGCTATATAAATAAAACTAAATTCGTGATGAAATCACTACATTTTTTGACAAATATATTTTTTTCCTCACCTCCATACAAAAATCCCCCGTGTGCGGCGTAGCCAACTGACAAAATGGCGGTAAATTTAAATCTGTCATTTCAATGTTGCCACTGATTATATGGACATACATATGCATTCTACTTTTAACACTTTTGGTTGTTCTTTATTCACTGGCTTTTTATTTCTTTTTTTTTAATTCAGTATAAACAAAGTAGCTTCCTGCAAACTGATAGTTTTAAAAGCACTCAAAAAACTACTTAAAAAAGTGGACATTAAAAGTGTTTTTATTATTGTTTGAAGTTATCCACAAAAACATTCGAAAAACTTCCGTGGTTAATTCAAATATCTCCTGTTCTTAAAGGATTCATTATGTTTCTTTGCCAAAAAAAAAATGTATCCTAACTTTTGTTCCACACTACACTTCATATGTGTCTTAATTATAGTGTTTTCGTTAATATTTGTAGATGGTGCAAAGTAGACTTAGAGAGAAAAAAATAAGAAGCGCCATACCTAGTGGCTTGCAACACAAATAACAAACACACTTTTAGCACACATGCATTTAAACCATTTAAACGCTCAAATAAATAAGAGATTTAATGAAACATTGATCGCTTTGTTTAAAAATATTGTTGTTTAGACAGACGGGAGGAGCCTTTAGTTGCGGTTCAAAATAGAAGCCAGGCTTGTTACAAAACAAAAAACTTTCTTTCAAACACAGGTATTTAAAACGATAAAGTCTATTAATATTTAAGCTGAAGGTGGCGGTTGCTTCCCTGACAAAAACCATAACAAATGCATACAAAGGCAAGAGCATTAATTCTACATTTATGGTCATGCTATAGATGCTGGAAATGTAATGTTGGATTATTCTGTTATACGAATTATTTTCTATGCTGACTTCTTGTTTGGCCACATTTCACCATCATTTAAGCAATATGTCATTATTGCTTAAATGCCATAGCTGCAACTCGGCAATCATACAAATCATAATAATTTACAACCATACATTTAAGTCATAATATTATGGTTGCAAACTTATTCTACATGTGCTCCTACATGAATGGGGCTGTTTCACTTTGGTGTTTGTGTAAAGGAAATTTTCCTTTTTTTTTCTTATTTTTTTTTTGCATTACAATACGTGGCCGCATGCAGCAAATGCTACTGAATGCTGCTGACAATTAAAACCAATTTTATTTTAACTTTAGTTTTATTTTAAAATGTTTGTAACATTAAATTTGTTGTAATTGTTAGATGAAAATGTAACGGTCGTTGGTTTGCCTGGTGTCTCCATCGTTTATCTTTTATATTGATCATCTATTTTCTTTATTGTAATAATTCTTCTTTTTCTATTCCTCCATTTAGTTTTTGATTATAATTATTGAGCTTCTGTTCTAATTTAAACTGTTTGCAAAAATGCTCCTTGAATAGCTGTTGGTACTTTTATTGAAAACTATTATGTTTTTTGTTACAAAAACTATTGCAAGTTGGTAAGTAGTTTTATGTTTATAAGGCGAGTGCTATAGTTAGGCGCATAGCAATTGCGTGTAAACTTTTTTTTCTCTTTCTGCTGCTGCCACAATGTTGTTCAAAACTGTTTTTCTCTTTTTAGTTTAATTTTATTTTTGTATTGCCCGCAGCCAAGATTTCTAATTTGTCGGAAGTTTTATTTTATTTTATGATTTGTGTTTCAGTTACTCATTTGATATACTGCTGCCTGCTTGCCGGCCTGCCTGGCTGCCTTTACTTTTATTGTGGTTTTTTTCTTTTTGCGTGTTTTGACATGTTGCAGAAGTCATTTGATTGTCTTTTAAATTATGGCTTTACGATGCGTGCGTCTAAATAGTTTTTGCTGCTGTTGCTGCTGCTCTATAAACTACTTTGCCACAATGAGATCTAGTTTATATTTCCTCCTTTTAAAAGAAATTGTAGTCATTTTTATAGCAGAGCTGTATACAAAGCCTGCCTCAGCAAATAAATAATTTCAGGTTAAAAAAAAGTGCCAGGCATTTATGAATGTTTATAAAATAAATAAAGTTATCAAATAAATGTAGCTTATCTAGCGCTTTTTTTGACAAAAGAAAAATTTAGAAAACCAATTTTTTTGGAATAATAAATATTTTATGAGAACTCATTAAGAAATCAAGCACAAATTAACGTAAATTAACCTACAAAAATTAAATAATTTTTCTTTCTTAATAAATTTGTGTAAACTTAATTTCTTTTGAGCACTTAAAACAATGAAATACAACCTACACTGCGTCGATGCTGAAAAGAATCAATAGAGATGATACCCTACTGTCGCCAATGAGCCTCTTGGCGGTGGAGTAACTCAAAAATAGGCTTTGGGGCGTCGGCCCATATATGGGAGTTGTATTCCATTTTCGGACGGATATAGGTGGTACAAATAGTACGAACATTGGATGGAGTGAAGATCTCTTACACCGTTTTTAAAAACCGAGGTACTTGAAAGCTTCTTAAGAAACTTGAAAAATGTATCTATCGAACATCACACTGAATTTTCACGCCAAGAACATCAAGAGTGTTCGATTCCCTAATACCTATATCACCCATTGTAACAGATGTAGCACCATTTCCGAATACAGATCTATGCGTAAGCATGCTACATTGCATCTTACGAGCATTAAAATCGACTCTATTTACACGATCCCATTCTAAGATCGTGATTGAGCGTATCATTCATGATTCGCCTTTTGGAACTTACCTCCAACTGCTTCGGTCCATTGCCAAATAAATACGAATGACAAACGGTGGTCTCATCTGCGAAAGAGTTAATAGGGTTAAAAATTTGACAAAGAGTATTATTTAGAAAAGTAAGAAATAGGGTAGGAGAAAGAACGGGACCTTACGGTACCCTTGAATTAATCTTGAACTCGGCTGATAAAATTCCATCTATAACAGCTTATATAGTGCGATTCCTGAGAAATTGTATTCTATTTAGAAATGATGGTAATTATCAATAAGATGGTTTTGTAAACACACAAAATTGTCGCATATGGGACTCACAAAATCAACAAATATTCCTCGAAAAACCATTATATCCTAAAAGAAAATATGTTGCGGTTTTTGGTCAGGCGCTGTAATCTGCCTATATTTTTTTGAAAATAAGCAAATACACGCCTTCACTTTTAATTCTCTGCAATACCAACCATGATAACCATTTTGGCTTTAATAGAACAAACCAACAAGCCACACAGCCACCTAAACTATAATTATTCCAGGAGAAATTTAGAACTTAATTCATAAGTGAGCTTAAGCAGAATTAAAATTTAATCCTTTAGATATATTAATGCAAAAAATTACTTCAAATAAAAATTGAGTCATTCTTTTATTTAATATGAATTTTGTTACAGTCTAGTTAAGCTTTTTTGGCATTTTCTTGAGGCCAACTGGCAACAGTTTTGTAGCAACATATAAAAAATAAATCAACAAGCGTAAATTTATATTTACAAAAGTTATCATGCTGAAATTTAAATATTTTTATTTTAATGAATATACAAATCTCTTTTGTTTGGGTACGGTTTTCCGTCGACCCTCGTCAAATTTGGTTTGTGAACAAACCGGTTTCGGCCGTTTGCCATCTTCAGTGTTCCTTTCGTACTAGTTGCGTCCTATTGTCAGTTGTGTTTATATAGTTCGTGTCTCCCTTCATGTTATTGCGTTCGTCCCTGTCTGTCTTTTTTGCCTACATCTCTCTCTCCTTTTTTTGTCTGTATCTTTTTACCTAATTTGTCGCTCCCTTTTTCATTCGTCTTCTTTCCTAACTAAATTCTTTTACGATCATGCTTGTTGTCCGTTTTTGTTCATGTGTGAACCTATTGGGTTTTTTCCTTTTTCCTCTTTTATGTGACATAATAATCTGTAATTGTACGTTTATGATGTTCTTTATTGCCTTGGTCTTGCGCACCTGCGTAACGTTTTTGTGCTGGTGTAGTGTTTGTTTTCCTGTAAAAATGTTTCAACGGTTCAAATATTGTATCCGAAGCAGTGTTTATTTGTTCATTTATTATTCGTCCGTCAAATGTCCCTTGTTCGTATTTTCCTTTTTCCTCTTTTATGTGACATAATAATCTGTAATTGTACGTTTATGATGTTCTTTATTGCCTTGGTCTTGCGCACCTGCGTAACGTTTTTGTGCTGGTGTAGTGTTTGTTTTCCTGTAAAAATGTTTCAACGGTTCAAATATTGTATCCGAAGCAGTGTTTATTTGTTTATTTATTATTCGTCCGTCAAATGTCCCTTGTTCGTATATTTCCATGTTTTCTAATACAGTTTTCTAATATGTCCTGGTGTACATTTGTTGTTAAATATATGGTTCGCGAAGTTTGATTCTGGAGTCGATTTTGGTTCTAGTAGTTTTTTGTTATAGTCTCTAATGTACAAGTTAATTTGTACACTCCTCGTTTGTCCAGTATATTTGCCTTGGTTGTTTTATTCCGTAGTATTCTGCCTAGGTTGTTTCCTGTTCTGAATGCGGTATTGATGTTGTGTTTTCCAAGCACATATCGAATATACAAATCTTAAGACTTGTATTGTTATTCCTTTTCATCTTTCGGTGTGATGACATTCCGTGATAAGATTTACATCTGCACCTGGCTGTAAGCCTTAATCATATGGTGGTCAAACCGCTGGGAATGAAAAGCAACGTCATTCACGCCCTAGGAAGCCCAGTACTAATTCTAGCAACAGGTCATTTCTAGTTGCAGTTTCAGCAGTTCCAAAGCAGGGTTGCAAACCACCACGTCTTGCTGAAGAGCTAGAGACTATTCAACTCCTGGTCCAGAACACATGACTAGCATGCTCACTGGATCCGGATCATTCACTCGTTGATGTTTTAAAGACGAGATGGTCCTGGCCCCCGTAATCAAATTCATGCGGTTGTTGCAAAACCACAACCATCACGATAGTACCGAAGGGCCAACCTCAATAAAGAGAATTCCTACAATTGTGTAAAGAGACAATTGTAGGAATTCTGGGGCTTACACTCTGACACTCTGTTTGCCTTCAGGGGACTGGGCTCCCTTATATCCTCAGCAGCACAAGTCTGGATGGTTGAGTAATCCCTCGGTGGGATCGGCGACATCATTCTCAAGCCGTTCTAAACTATTCAGGTTTAGGGAGCACTTTCATTAAGGTAATATCTAACCAAGTAGGTAGAATGCTCCGCCACCTGGCACTTTATAGAGGGCTACTTTTTATACTTCTGTCTTTTATTATTATCGAGTTTATGCGAGCATGTTTTTCGTTTATTCGAGTAGTGGTGTATGAGTAGTTTTAGTGGTGTAAAAATTGCGTCTGATTTCGTGTTTACCTCTTCGTTTATAATGTCACTATTAAAAGTTTTAGTTCCGCAAATATCCATGTTCCCAAGAATGTCTAGTTTTCGCTCTTTTTCGCCAGGATGTAGTATGTCATACATTCATCTATCTCCCTTGCTATGTGTCCGTGCGTGTCAAGGTGTAATACAAAGTTGGAGTCTTCTCATAAATTCATTTGTTTGAGTGATTGTGTTCTGTAAACCTTGTTTTTAGTGTTCGTCCAGTTTAGTCTATATAAGTTTGTTTGCAGGTAAAAGTAAATACGAATTATGTTCAACCAACACACAAAATAGATAACAAAACTAAAAAATCCTATAAAAACACAGTAACCTTTAAGACACAATTTTTAGATTTTTATTTCATTAGTATTTGGAATAAACTTTTAGCTAAATTTATTGGCGGATAAAATCCAAACATATTTCAGTAGTGTTCAAAATTATCTTTTAGAAGCTTAAAGCAAGAAAATATTATTTCTTTCCGTTGTTAAATGTAGAGGTTATTTTATCTGTAAATATTGTCACGTTAATTTATATTTTACTCTTCTATTCATTGGCTTACATTTCTTAAACTTAAACGTCAGCGATTTTTTAAATATATTTTAAGAAAAACGAAACACACACATGAAGAGTATTAAAAATATTCTTAACAGAATGAGAATTATATTAGAAGCTTAGTGTTGGTTTTTTTTCCTTTGTCATCACGTTAAATTTTATTTTTTTCAGCTGTCTTCATTTCTTGTTTTACAGAACCCAAATCGTAAGGAAACCTTTAACCACCTGTCAAGAAATACTCTTAACAGAATGAGAATTATTTTACAAACTTAATGCAAAATATTGCCAGTTTTTTTTCAAATCGAAATTATGTCATTATTGTGTCCCTGTAATAATTATTTCCGCATTGATTGAAATATTCAATTTCTTAAGGAGTAAAATTAAATTATATTTCGAATTAATATTATTCATAACATGTTCTCTAATTTTACTTTATTGATGTTGTGTTGCTATAATAAAAAGAGCAATATTCGTGGATATAATAAATAAATTTTTTCTTATAATCTGGTTATTGGCTATCACCCCCTTTTGTTTTGCTTTGTTCATATAACATACATAGAGGATGATAAAATCTCAACACAATGTTATCGCATTTCAATCTAATATTTCATAAAAAGCACGCTCTCTATCTCTCTATCTCTCTCTCTCTCGCTCTCTCTCTCTCGCTCTCTCTCTCTCTCTCTCTTAACAATATAAAGCAATAAAACTATTTAAGATAGATGAGAAACTTAAAAAAAAAGTTATTAAAACATTTTGACATAGAAAAATTACATCAAACCAACCATGAATACATGCCAAATGCCATATAGCACAGTCTGTTTTAAGTTGTCCGGAGAACAGCTTAGAAAAGAACTCAAATCAAAGAGCGCGATAATTTGTAACAATAATTAACAGCAATAATTGTTAATAATTAATCAATATGGAAAAAAAGAGCAGGTATTGCAATATTAAATTGCTACAAAAAGATATTAAAAAAAACAGATCACTTCAAATGAAGAGGATAACGATATTAAAATAATACTTGTATCGGGATATGAGAAGAGTTTTCCTTTTATTACACACCCGCTTTTGGTTTTGAACATAAAATTTAAATTGAAATACGGTTAATTGATCTATTTTTTTTATGTTTGTTTGACTTTTAAGCGTCATGGTTCTTTTTGTTGTCATATTTAATTACAATGGCATTAAATGCACCAATGCCGAAGTTGCTTTTAATGCAACTGAGTTTAGTAGTTGTATGATGGTAATGTACCGTGGTAAAATGGCAATTAAATAATCTTAAAATTCTATTTATCAACACTTCTCCAAAACAGTTTAAACATTTCCAAACGTTTTTAAACTAACTTTCTACAAAATGTGCGCGCATAACTATTTGTTATTCCAAAACTCTGACTGGAACCTGCAGGAAAAACGGACGGCAGCATCTAAAAAAACATCCCATAGAAGTCATAAAACTGGATTTAAGATCATTAAAGCTTTTGCTGAAATGATGCCAAAATTTCGTTGACCCTAATGATGTGAAAGATAATGGGTGGTGATATAAGTTATTCTGATAGATATGAAACTAAACAAATCTTTCTGATGAAAATAACTACAAACTGAAGGCCTTACAAAAATTACATGCAAAGTGATATAAGAGGTTTAGACCTCCTGATATAGAAAGAAACCCTTCGAATTGCAGTTAAACTTTTAAAACCATTGTATTGATAAAGTTTGTACATAACTTATACATGTTCTATTCACAAGCTTCGTATAGATTAGATTTCGACTATACATAGGCTGTCTAAAAATAGTATCAACTGCAGTCCATCCCTGTTTTAATTATAAAAATTATACTTAAACAATACTTCTTTCCTTTTACCTTAATCTCTTTCGTTCTGAAGATGTAGGTACATAAGTTTGCCTATTCTAATTATGCAATTTAATAGACATATTTTTTTTATTATTAAGCGACAACTGTACTTAATTTCTTGAATTTTTTTTGTATTTTGGTTTAACAAATATTTAAAATAAATAAGTCAAAATTCTAAAATAAATTTCATATTTCGTATAAATAATAATTAAAACTCGAAACTGATAGCAATTGACCAGACAAACGCTAGACAATGACGGATAAGTAATGGATAGAGACTGGAGAAGTAGTAGGTTCAAATTAAACAACCCAGAATTGGCAGGCTAGGCCTATACCATACATGAACTAGGTACAAATGAGATTTAGATACAAATGAGATGTATGTACGTGATAAGTTAACGTCAGTGGCTGGCCATTTGGCCTTAATCTGACGGTGGTCTTATCATTGGGTGCCTTAAAAGCAAGTTTTGAGTACACGGCAGCAAGGCGGCCGTACCAGCACTCCTTGCTGGAGAGTTGGAGACTATCTATCTCCTTGCTCTGTTGCATGTGCAAGCTAGGACATTGGACAATAAACCTGCGTTAACATCTCCGGATACTTTCTTCAAACCACTGATTAAACCAACAGCTTTCACGTAACTCCCCGAGGGGCCTACTAATAAATAGAACAGGTCTCCAGCCCTATCTGCAACTGGCTTTCGTAGTATTAGTGTGGGCATATGAAGTTCACTGGTCGGACGTCAAGAATTCCATGTTTTTTCCAATTTGGGGCTCCTGTTAGACCAGGCGATTAGAATCGCCTTTTTTCCCGAAGGCACCGGTCAAGATGAGGAAGATAATCAGAACTGTATGCCCTTAAGGGGGAGATAGAGATGACATGCCTGATAAAATTTACATCTGTACCTAGCTGTGTGAGCCAACAAACAGAATGTGGATCATACCACTGTGGATGATTATCCATCTTCTGGTTTAGAACGTACGAAGCTTAGTAAATTTTAGGAACACAACCGCAATCATGCTCACTGGTCCTGGACCATTCATTGTGTTCATTGTGAATGATCCGATCCACACAACTTAAGCGAGGGTCTCGAACCCACAACCATCAGTTATTCAGTTGGCTCTGCTAGGTTTTTAGGAGACTGGCCACCCTTTTACACCCGTTGACACATGTAATGACGGTAAGATTCCGTCAATGTACCCCCGGGAGGGATACAGATGACATTTCGTGATCAAATTTACATCTGCACCTGGCCGTGGGCCTTAATCAGATGGTGATCAAACCACTGTAAGTGAAATGCAGCGCCACTAGGAGACCGAAGACTAATTCTAGCAACAGGTTCTTCTTAGTTCCAGAGCAGGGGCTGCAAACTACTACTCCTTACTGAACAGCTGGAGACTATCCAACTCCTGTCCAGAATACATGACTAGCATGCTCACTGGATCTGGATCATTCACCAGTGGGTGTTATTAAAGGCGAGATGATCCTGGCTACCATAAAGCAATACCTCTATGGGGCCGCAAAACCACAACCACCACGATACTCCTAAAAGGGCCAACCTCAATAATCAGTCAGAGAACTGTTAAATGTCTAAAGAGACAAATAGCGAAGCTCTGCGAGCTCACTGATTCCCGTGGAAATAACATGGACTTTTCAGTTGTACCCATTCTGACTTCAGGGGACTGGGCTCCCTTATAACCTCAGCATAAATGCCTAAAGAGACAAATAGCGAAGCTCTGCGAGCTCACTGATTCCCGTGGAAATAACATGGACTTTTCAGTTGTACCCATTCTGACTTCAGGGGACTGGGCTCCCTTATAACCTCAGCAGCACAGGTCTAGATAGTCAAGTATTCTATAAAGACTGATAAATGTGCCCCCGGAGGGACAACTATATGATTAGATTTACATCTGCGCCTGGCTATGAAGCCTTAATCAGATGGTGGATCCAACCACTGCATAACTTGGAACGTCATGCTCGTCCTAGGAAACCGAAGTTATAATTCTATGCAACAGAACTTTCTAGTTGCAACTTCGATGATTCCAGAGCAGGGCTGCAAATCATCACTCCTTGCTTAAGAGTTGGAGACTTTCCAACTCCTGTCCAGAACACATGTCTAGCACGCTTACTGGATCTGGGAACATTTCACCAGGTAGGTGTTATTAAAGGTGAAATGAACCCGGCCACCATAGAACCATAGACTGATATGAGGCCGCGAAACCACAACTACCACGATACTCCTATATAGGGTCAACCTCAGTAATCAGCTAGAGAACAGTTAAGTGTCTAAAGAGACAAATAATGGAACACTGCGGGTCCCGTGGAAATAAAGTGGAGTTTCCAGTTGTACCCCTGCTGACTTCAGGCGACTGGGCTTCCTTTTTCCCCCAGTTGCACTGTGTCTAGATAGTCGAAGTTCTATAAAGACCATATATATGTGCCCCCGGGGGGACAATGCGTGATTTGATTTACATCTGCACCGACCGCGAGGTCATAATCAGATGGTGGTCAAACCACTTAGTTGATTGGACACCAACTACGCCCTAGAAGGCTTTCGGATACGTATATCCTCCAGTCACTCCAAGTAGCAATTTAGAAAGTCCAGAGTAGGCCGTGCCCTCACTCCTTGCTGAGGAGTTGGAGACTTTCCAACTCCTGGTCCAGAACGCATGAAGGTCTTATTTCTCAAGAACACGACAGCATTCATACTGACTGAACCTGAACCATTCATTGTGTTAATTTGAATGATCCGACCCACAAACTCTCACGAGGGTCCGAAACCACAACCACCACGATACTCCCATATAGGGGCCAACCTCAATAATCAGTACAGAGTACATCTTTGCCTTAAGAGTACAAATAGTGCACTCTGCGAGCTTACTGATTCCCGTGGAAATATGTGGATTGTCCAGGTGACTCCTACTAGCCTTTGAGGGGCCTGGGCTCCCTTTTACCCCGCAAGACACAAATCTAAATGGAATAGTAGGTTCCAAAAAGACTATAGTGTGCCCCCGGGGGGACCCCCGGGGGGACATATAAAAGAGAAGACATAAACACGATGTGAGTTATATACATTTGCCACTTAATATGGTGGTCATGTATTAGGCTTGTACTGGGCGCCGAGTAAACACTTAAATTTTTAAATTGACTGTCGGTGGAGCTGCTCAGTGATGAAGGCATAGAGTCACTGGTCGCTGTGCTGTCTTATACGACAGTTAATTTCCGACCATTTTTCTACTTTCACCACCTGTTTCATCTCTTCTCTATCCCTTTCCTAGAAGAATGCAGCATGGTACTTGACTAAATACTTCTACTTCTCTTTAAAAAAAAAGCAAAAAAAAAATTATATATTTTCATAAAAACAAACAAACAGACAACATTGTGGGCTTTAAGACGTTTTAGCAAAAATTAAAATTTTTAACCACTGTGCATCACATAGCCACCAACATAAAAAATATAAAAATGCTAATCGAAATTGAAAATCGTGAGTAAACTAAAACTAGCGCATGATATATTCTTTTGCTTTTTATTTTAATTTCCTTCAAACTAGACACAAAAGCCGCTCACTGCATACATCTTTAAAAGTTTGTACTGCAGCAACAATGAGAAAGGTGGTGAAAAAATGAACAGAAAATGGAAGGAAAAACGAACAGAAAAGCAATTAGAGGGTGGATGCGTTATTAATATAGAGCAACGTGGATCATGCCATCGTCATTAACATCATTATCATCATCATGATGCATTTTATGCGCATGCCTACTCAAAGTCTTAATATACGATCTTATATTTATGATGCCAGTAAGCAAACATATGCACATATAACCACTCTTATATGAGAAGTACCGCATGATTGGTATAATATAAAAACGCATTAAATTTCATTGTAACAACATTTTAAACTGCTAAAAACTTTCAATGTTGCAACAACGAATATTTTAATTTATTGAAACCAATAGAATTATTATTGATAAATACTTGTAGTAGGAACAAACAGTAAATAACAGCGCCATCTATATAGCAATAAACTACACATACATACATACATATGTATATATATATATATATATATATATATATATATATATATATATATGGCATGCGGAAGTATTTTACTTGCAACGAATGGAATAGATAGTGGACATTCCAATAAATGTTTTTTAAAATCGATACGCATAAATTTCTTAGATCATCTTTTACTTAAATGGACATAGCGAGGGACAGACTTATATACTGTAGTTCATTTCGATTTTAATTGAAATTATATTAGATTTCAAAAGTAGGAGGTGAAGTGTGGCATAAACTTTTGTGAACAACAGGCATAAAATCATAAAGACTTTAAGAGCCGTTTGCTATGAAAATTTATGAAAACGCATTAAATGAGTTTTCATAAGACTTTAATACAAGACATACTTGCATAAGCTTTCGCTTTATGAAAAGTGGGCGTTTGCAGCAGCAGTGGGTGTGTAGTTTTTAATGCAACATATATTCATGGCAGTACTGAATATTCATACACAAGTACTTTAATTCTATTTTTATAAACTCGCTCGTACTATTGCCTCATTATTATTAACTGCAAGTTGAAATGCCTCTGTTCTGTCGAACAGAATTATGATTTTTGTCTTTTTTTTTTGTTTTTTGGTTGATTTTATTTTGCTGTTAATAATATATAACACAACTATGTATTCATGTCCCACATTGGCCGTGGATGGTGTTGATTATTAATGTAGTATACATATACACCCAATACACATGCATGTCGCTGCTATAAAGCATTAACAAACGTGCTTTTTAAAAATCGATATAAAGATCAATGATTGTCAATTTAAGATGCTGCCATTAACACTATTAACCCATGAGGACAGCTGACGAGCTGTTTTATGTTGATGAATTATTTAAAATTAGTGCCAATATTGTATTATACTTTTGACGAAAGCAAGAAAAATATAAATTTTATAGCAGTTAAAATTTATGCAATAGATTTTTGATTGGATTTTTTTTAAGCAATATCTGCTATCTTATGTTTGCCAAAATGTTGAAGAAATTTTCCAGCTTTTAAAGTCACCAACTTCTCAATAACTTACAAAATTTGTAGCAATGTTTTTCTATGTGAAGCGGGCGGCTAAAAATTGGAACAAACTGTAAATTTAATAAAATGATTTATTTACTTTCATTTGTCAAAAATAGTTCTAAATTGTTATTAAGAAGATTCCATTTATTTATTAATCAATCATGACATAGTTGGGAGTGATTGGCGTGCCTCGTCTAATTTATAAAAAAATTAATCACTATCGCAGTGCTCTATTGTTAAGTATTATCAAAAATAACTCGTGATATAACGGAAGCAAATTTCCTTTAAAACAAAGCATTTAAGTTTTACGGATATTTAGACAAAAATATTTTCCAAAAAAAGGAAGAAGGCACTTCTGTAAAAATTTTAAATCGATGAAATCAATTGAAATTTATTTTAAAATTTTCATATTTCAAACAATGTTTGCGAAAGCATTGTAAGTAAAGATCCGTACAGGTCGTATAATTTTAAAGACGGCTAAAAAGTATTAAATATTAAAGCTCTTTTTAGTGCTAAAAATATTTAATTTTATTACAATAACTATTATAAATCGGCTATCATATTGTTAGAAAAGAAATAAAAAAAATAGCACTGCTAATAATAAAACTATATTAGAAGATTTTATATGAATAACATTAACTTAAAATAATTAATCCAAACACCAACTTCCAAATTAAAGCACAATTAAAGTTTTGCTGGCCAAAAATCTGGCTCTAAGTAGCTGATTATACTGGTTTACTATAGGGCTATTGACTTCCATTACATCTTAATTACAATTAAAATTAAATGTTATATTAAATGACATATTTTCAATAAAGCATTACAAAAAAATTGTAATTGAAATAAGCGACTAATTGATTTTAGTCCCTAATTTCAAATAAAATTAATTGCAATTTTAGAATTTTAGTTAAAACTACTTATAACTATCATGGACTTGTATTGTAATTGTAATTAAGTATTTAGATGGACTGCCTTCTCCAATTCAATTCAATTACAATTAAAAGTAATTGTTTCAGTTATCATTACTTTTATGGAAAAAGATTTAATTATATTTTTTTAGAATTATTATGAAAAAATAAAATTTATAAAAATTAACCTCTGCAACATTAAAGGATTTTAGTACCACTTAAAGTACTGTCTTGAAAATCCAAAACAATAAGGCTTTAGGGATGGAAATTTACAAACAAAATCCTGATTATTTAAAGAAAATGAAATTTTCGTAATTTAATTTGAGGCTGGGAAATAAATTGTCTGTCAAATGGTTAACTGTGAGGAATTGGCTGTGATCCTTTGATATTTATTTAATAAAATGTTAGAAAATTTTGTAAAAATTTACTTTCAAAATGCTGCAAAATTTCACTGTAAGACTTGTAATCAGGCTCCTTCTGAGATCGTTGTGCGTAATTTGTTCATTAAATTTCAGGCAGGCTTACTGTGTTGTTGCTGACATTAGATGAAAACAATAAGCTCCTAGTAGCCATGGTGATGCAAACAAAGCCGCGTACAGTTTGAGTTAAACATCAGTTTGTCCACGTTTGCCAAAATTGTGTATCACTAGAGGCACTTTAGGCAACATTTTGCTTAAAAATCTTTATCTTCACGCCTGTAAAGTTCTACTCATTCTAAAATTAAAGCCGACCAACTATTGTTTGTGTCGAACGCTTGTAAATTCGCTGTCCACAAACGGCCTTCGAAAAACCATTACATTCCAAGAAAGGGACCGTATAATGTGTTTTGCGGTTAGAAGGCAAACTCCTTCACCATGAATTCTCTGCACTACCGAACTATGACAACCATCGGTTTCATTAAGGCGACGCACACTGGGGATTTTTGTATGGAGGTGAGGAAAAAAATATATTTGTCAAAAAATGTAGTCATTTCATCACGAATTTAGTTTTATTTATATAGCAATACACAAAAGTGATAAAAATAAAGAAAGTTAGAGAAATGTCGATCGTTACCTGCAATGTAAAAAGCCATAACTAACAAAAAAATTTAAATGATTTTTTTTTTATTTTTAATTTATTATTCTAAAAGAGCCTTAACTTCGTCACTTATAACACTATGCTTTTTCTGGCTAAATGAAGGCGTCAAATGTGAAATCATGGGATCTGGTGTTACCATCATTCGGTGTATAATATCTTCGTTCGTGGTAGTTCGACTGCATTTTCTGGAGTGTCTAAGGCGATATTTTTTATTGTCTTTGTTACGACTTTCCTAAGCCATTTCAGATAGTATGCCTACAGGAAAAATATACTTTTCAATTATATCCTTGCTATGAGACAGAATTTTGTGAAGTGTAGGTGGGGGATATTGTACCACTCGTACAGTGCAACAGACTCATTTGCCGTCTCCAAACAAAAATCACCAAATTTTTTTGGATCTACTACCTTTCGAGAATTATTAAAAACCTCTTGATTATGTTTTCATCTAGACCCATGATTTCGGTGGGGGATATTGTACTACTCGTACAGTGCAACAGACTCATTTGCCGTCTCCAAACAAAAATCACCAAATTTTTTTGGATCTACTACCTTTCAAGAATTATTAAAAACCTCTTGATTATGTTTTCATCTAGACCCATGATTTCGGAAACCAATGCAAAATTCGTAAAGAATCTTCATGACGTATTTCCTGAATTTGTTGTACCAGAGCCTTACTTAACAGGTTGCTAAACTGTATTTAAATTTTTTCTCCAAGTTTACGGTTTTTCAAACATTTTTGGGCTTCTTTTGGGTGGACTGTCCCACGTTTAAATTCAATATTATAAGCCTCATGCAAAAGACACTTCATCAGCTTAATACGCGCACGAAGTGGTAACATACCAAATTGCTTGTTCATTTACGGAAATGGCTTGAACTATTTCGATTTTATTCGTCTTGGATGTTGTGGCTCTACAAATGAGACAAGAAGATGCTGTCTTGCCGTCAATCATTGTAAAATATAATTCATAATTTACTCTAAAGTTGCGATTATTCACTGTTAACTCAAATTCTTTTAGTTGAGATATCTCCTCATCAACTCTTCAGTTTTCTTCTCGTATAACTTGAGGTGTCTCTTTAACGTATGCAAACTGTACTGTTCTACAATACTGTGTGGAAGAAGGTTAATTGTTGTTCGATACTAATTTATTTATGTTATCAATTAATTATAATTTAAGTGGTAAAACTGATGTCATATATAAATGAGAGTTAGAAATTTGATCATCTGAAAACCTCTGTTGGTATTCGCTTTGTTTAGATGCCCCATCACATCCCCATTTGTAGTACATTGTTAGATTTCCGCTTTCAATTTTATTTATTTCCTTTGCTGACTTGGTCTCTAAGATTCTTTCAGCAGTATGATTCAACAGCTTTTGCAGAGATACACTGCCTGAACTTTCAGTAATAGAAATTCCTTGCGGATAACTGTTAATTTTTTCTTTCGCGAGTTCTTTGTATGGTACGAGAATCATAAAAAAAATAATCAATGTTTTGTTTTGTGCATATCTCGAGCAAATTTTTTAAATTCATACCTTTACTTAATTGTGAATAAAAGCGAAACGCGTTCATCGATTTTCATGAGTTACGTCTCATAGGTTATACGACTTTACGTGAAAGTAATAGGACTTGACACTTTTTTTTACCGTTATGGATTTTTTATGAATTAAAAAAAAACTTAACTCTACGCAAAAAATATTTTTTTTTCTTCATACATTTATTTATAACTTCACAACTGTTGCTTGTGTAGCAAAATGTTATATAAACAGATGAAAGTACTTGTAGTTCTTGATTTTTCTAAATTTGTTTAAGTAAAATCCGTTTAGTGGTTCTTGAGTTATGTTAAACGAAAGGGCCTAATCAGAATTGAGACGTGAATAAATCAGCTGAAAAATGTTGTACTGTGTAATGCAACAAATTGAGAGGTGGCACCTGGTGGCACTTGAAATTGATTAAAAATGTTAAACCAGATATGGGACAATGTATTAGTAGTGATTTCCAACTGTGGGAAAGTATGGCTAAAATTCCAGGTCCAAATTTTTGGAGAAAAAAGGGATTTTTTTTATATGTTCATAAAAATAAGCAAACAAAAAAAACTTAAATCTCTGCAGAGTTTATTTTTTCAATTTTATTATTCTAAAATATCCTAGTTTAAATAGAAAATAAAAAGAAAAACGTTAGCTCACATAATAAAATAATATTCGTTTTGAAATTCTTAGGCTTAAATTAAGTTGGTTCAGTAAAACATACAAGTACTGAGTTGGGACAGCTATAAAAAAAAAAACTAGCAGTCAGTTCGGAGTAATTCTTTTTGATTTGATTGTACCATTTAGTCTAAAATTTCAAAATATCATTAAATTTTCCGCAAAATCCCTAGTATGCGACGTCATAGGCCACACACCCATCCAAGACCATAACTATTGCATGAAAAATTTTCAATCGTATAAGTTTTTGATTTGGCGATGTCAATTTTCCCTGAAAACATTTAATAAAATTAGGTTTACGTAAACAACTGACGGTCGAAAATATGAAATTCGAAATTTTGTTGTAAAACGTGCTTTTCAAATAATAGAAAATAGCGGATGTCTGCCATGCATGAGGTGGACATATACCCGACATGTTGTGCCTAATTCTCATATTTCAGCTTTGCATTGGTGTCAATTAAACTGAAATTTTCCAAAAAGTGTGTGTTTAACCCAATTTACTAACTAACCATTATTAAATAATAGTTGCTACAATGTTGCGGCTTAAGCTTCTATAAGTTGTTTGCAAAACTATACTATTATACTATTTAAAATTAATTGTTTTACTTACTTTTGTTATATTTGTTTTTTGCTGTTCGTTTTTTACTAGAATTCATTTAAATAATAAGAAACCTTTTATTATTTTTTATTACGTGACGATAACTAATAATTTTTGTTATTTAATACTTAAAAATAATATTTGTTCTTTACTATTTATTTAAGACTTAAATTTTTACATTTGAATTACCTTTAAATATATTTGCATAAAATTAGAATTGAATTTTTTAGTTATAAATTGCAATGTTGTATAATTAAAATATTATAAATTTTGTAGTTGAAAAATTCCAATTACAAATCGATGTAATTGCGTCAATGCATTACAAAATGTTATTGACATCCTTTCAGCTAGGTTTAATATAAAATTTTGAGATTCGTCAAGATCTGAATAAAAATGGATTTAAAAAAATGATAAATCTTCAAACGATAAATGTAGACGTTAAGACATGGAGTAAAATGATGATAAAATCCGTGAGCTGCCCTAAAATAACAAAGTAGAAATTGTAAAAATGTTACTCCATAATTTGATTAAAATAATTTTCTAAATGTCTACTTTATAGATATCGAAGTATAATGGCACTTGATGTGATTTGCGAATGGTTATATTTTCGCCATTCCATAATTTTTTACATTATTGATAAACTGTACCAGAATTGATTACACAAAAGGAATAATGCAATTACTGTGATAATAAAATATTAATTTAATATTTTCTTAGATAAACATTAACGTTATACAGGTAATTCAAAATGCTACTGTAGTTCCGATTGTAAGTTAAGCATTTGATGTCACTCTTTCACAGCTTAATAATTAAATCCAATTAATTTTACTACTCTATTAAAAAATAAATAGTATGTGACAATCGCTTAAAGGAAACAAAAACAAACAGTTTAAAATTCACGAGCACAATTTGTCTGCTAATTGTGTAATAAGAAAACCACAAATGGAAACGATTGCTTGTCTAAAAGTGTTGATAAGCCTGAAAACACTAAAATAAGAAACACCGAAAAAAAGTATAACACATCTGGTTGTGCAAATTTGGTTTTTCTAAAAAATTACCAAACTGATAATTCAAACATTTTAATGTACAATTTTAAAACCATTTTTTTTGTTAAATAAAAGAAAACTGCTGCAAAAAGCCAAAGCTCTAGTTAAGAAAAAAAACGCTTCCGCATTGCAATATTTAAAGTTTAAGGAAGCTGTAGGAAAATTGTTATCTAAATAACACATACTTAAAGACTGAGAGCAGGTAAGATAAAATTAAACAAGAAAAAAAAACGTTTCTGTTCTTAATCGAATTTAAAAAAATTATGGTGAAATTTAAAAGTTTTGTTAAAGTTAAAATTTATAAAAATTAAGGTTTTCTTTTTTCAAGTTTTTAGTTGAGTTCAATAATTATTAAAAATAATTTATAATTAATAAAATAAATTAAATAAAGAGATGTGCAAAAAAATTGGTCACTGAGCATAAAGAAATGGAACATAGTGATCTCAACTCGCTTAATTTAAATCCGCTTTCAGTTTTCGCCTAACATATACATATTTTTATTATCGACATGTTCTTTCGGTGTAAACGGCGAGAACTTTGGATGTGATCCAATTCAGTGTTCCTGTTGAGCTGGTTCTGTTGTTAAAGTCGTATCTACTCATGTGGATAAAATGCCAGCCACCCGACACTTTATGCAAGGCTTCCATCTTTGATTATTATTTAGGTATGTGTTTTTCTTTTGAAGGTTTCCATGTTTTCAAGTATGTCTAGTCTTCGTCCTTTTTTGTTAAGCTGTAGTAATGTCATACATTTATCTATTTCCCTTGGGGTGTATCCGTGTCAAGGTGTAATAAAAAGTTGTAGTCTTCTCTTTTCTTATGTGTTCTATAAATTTGAGTATGATTTTACGTCAACCCGCGAAACATACCGGTTTCGGCTATATGCCATCATCACTGTTGTTTTTTCTCTATGCTATTTATGTTCCGTAACTCTTGGTTTTAGGGTTCGTCCAGTTTATCCTAACACATTCATGCGCAACATACTTTCATTTTGCGGTACAAGTACCCTACCATTTTGAATGAGTCTTTAGTAGACAAGCCGAAAATATTTTTGCCAGCACTATATATTAAATTAAGCTTAATAAGAATTTGGGTAAGGCTAAGAGCAGAAATAGAGAAGCATTTAAACACCTGAAAGGTATTTTTCCACACGTGAGACCAAATTCAAGAAAGGCCTATTTGTTGGTCACCAAATAAGAAAAATCATCGGTCGTCTAGGAAATGCGAGCATGGAAAGGATTCGAAAATATAAGCCACAACTTTCTTCGAAATAGAAGAGCTGCAAAATGCAAAGAACTAAAGCAAAAACGTCTTTTTTTCATATCACCAATTAGAATACAACATATCATTAAAAATACACTTTTTACATTCGCATTTTGCATTTTTCTCAAAAAATCTTGGCAGGAAAATCAGACAGGAGCATACTAAACGATTTCAGAGTTTTAAATTAAGTTAAACGATTTATTTACTTTCAATATACACACAAAATAACCACGATGGTAACTTTGTTGTCTTTTCTTAAAAATGACTCAACTTGAATTAATTCATTTACCCAGCAAGCGGTGCTTAGTTGTAGCTGTATTAAGCAGTTATCCCATATACAAGAATTTTTAACTTATACATTATCCCACACTGTTGTTGTTATTATCATCATTCAGTTTAGGCGCCTTCTTGGATGTATGTTTTGTTTTGTTCTGTGTTGGTTGTTTTTGTTTTCTGTTGTTTATCTTATTTGATAGAATTTCTTATAAGCATGTTGTAGTTGTCTGGTGTGCATAAGATTTCTTAGAAAACTACCCAGTTTGGAAAGTGTACAGTGGGTCATTTAGTTTACGTTTTGACTGATAATTATTTTTTTTTTTTTTGTTAAACTTAATAAATCATCTTCATACAAATATAATAAAAACAAATATAATAATCAATAATTATCAATTATTTCAATATCAGTAATTTATTGAAATAACAATATCTCAAAAACTAGAAAGGAAAAATATATGTGACCCGATTTGTATTCAGTACACAAAAGTCCATTAAAATCACATAACAAGGTTCGAGCTCCCGATCTTTTTTTTTTGTCAACCAATGACAAAATAAATAATTAAATATTTTAAAAATTAATTAAAATTTCAAACATAAAACAAAAAAAACAATATTTATTAAATCCTTTAAATCATATTTCAAAATTTCTAAATTTACATACAAAAACCTATTCAATGTTAAAGACATTTAAATTTGTGTTTTTTTTAAATTTAAAAAATAATTTCTTAAAAATATTTAAAATGAAGATGCATCTTTTAAGTCAGATCTTTTATTACTTTTCTGTCAGATAATAATTTGTTTCATTATACTATTATCTTCATCTCTTTATTATTCAATAAAATTTCATAATTGGAAAATTAAATTCGAAACCTGTCTCATATCTTATGATTGATAACTATGAGTTTTACTGTGTAAAGTGTTAAATAAGTTTTTCTCCCTGCTGCGTTTTTTTTATTTAACTTCTTGCTGTGGCCATTCGCTCTCCATCCAGTCTTGCATAATTAATGAAGTTGTTGCCGAGTTTTTTGTTTTGGTATTTGACTGCTTTAATATTGTGTCAGTAATTAACAATTCTTCACTCGACTTATAAAAGGAATTTTTCTATTCGCCATTATCAAGATCAATTTTAAAGTGAAGAAATTTTCAAGTTCATTCCTTTTAGCTGTATCTAAGAAAGTTTATCTAAATTTAATATGAAAGCAAGTAATTAAGTTTACCGCGCACCAAGGACGTGTGTTGTTTGGCTGTTGCTGTTTATAATAAAAAAAAAGCAAGAAAAGTTAATTGAAAGTATAATTTTATTTAGATTAGAAGTATAAGATAACAACAACTCATTATAATTAATACTTTGTATTTGTTTTAGATTCTTGTCTTTATAATAGAAATATAAGAAATAGAGAAAATCCTGGCAAAATAATTTTAAAAACATTTTAAAATAGACAACACAAAATTGCAGGCATTTTTAAAGTAAAATTTAATTTTATGTTTTTAGATAATAAATAGTTATTGATCTATTAAATTATTTATAAATAATTATTTTTTAAATCCAACGCCATACCATTGCATGGATTTAGGTCATTTTATTTTATTTATTATTTTTATTTCCCTTCCTTTTCTTTACAAAAGCCCCGTGTCTAAATTACATGTCAAGTAATTTATGGAATTCAAATTTAAACAGTTATACTCAGGATCACTTTTGAAAATAAATCACTTATAGCATAATACTGAAACTAATCGGTCGTTTTACTAATGTCATGCAAAAAAGAGCAGTCAGTTTAATTTAAAAAAGGCAAATAAAAATCAAAATAATTTGCACCTTAAAAATTATTAAAACATAACAGGTAGGTGCCCTAGTAGGCTAGTAGGTAGTGTACTAGCTTGTCAGTATGGGGGTTGTGGGTTCGATTCCCAAAGAAGACCTTGGTTTTTTCACTACAAAAGTAAAAATTGACTGTCGGTGGGGCTGCTCAGCGATGAAGGCATAGTCACTGGTCGCTGTGCTGTCTTATACGGCAGTTAATTTCCGACTATCCTTATACTTTCACCGCCTGTTTCATCTCTTCTCTAGCCCTTTCCTTAAGAATGTAGCACGGTACTTGACAAAGTAGGCATTGTTGCCGGAAGTGCTACTTCTCCTTATAAATAAAAGTGGCATCTTCGGGAAAAAGAAATCAATCAATAAATGAAACTGATTGATTTGTTAAATTATTTATACACTTTTAGTTTGCTGAAGATGCCACCCAATGATCTAACTTTTTTTTTCAACTAGTGCTTATTTTGTGAACGGTAACACTTAGCTCATGTTTGATTTCACAGATAATTAGTTTAATCCTTCCGCTAAACGAATATGGTTTTGTATACGCTTGAACAATGCTGGGAAATATTGTGACATTACTTTGAAAATCATGGTAATGTTGCAGAATGTGTGTGCGAAAATTGCGTACGGATTTTGGAAGAAGAGAAGCACCGTCAGTTCCGTATGCTCGTTATCTTGTGAACAAAGTGAAAGAAACTGGCATCCTCATCGATAAGCCAAAGCGTGAAAAGCCAAAAATAGTGCGTACACCCAAGAATATTGCTGCTGTGGCAGCAAGTGTGCGTGAAGCTCTATCAATATCAATTCACCGTCGTTCTCAACAATTGAACATTTCAGAGACATCATTGAGACGAAAGAAAGGCCTTGGTAAGACGTCATACAAAGTCCAATTGATTCAGGAGTTGAAGCCAAGTGACCATCCAATGCGTTTTCGCTTCGCTAAGTGGACCTGCGATCGACTTACAGAAGATGCTGATTTTCCAAAAAAAGTCATCTGCTCAGATGAAGATGAAAATTATCTTTTTGATCTTGGCGGGTATGTAAACAAGCAAATTTGATGTACAGAAAACCCGCACGCATCCATTGAAAAGCCGACGCACCCAAAACGAGTCACTGTTTGGTGCGGATTTTGGTCTAGAGGCCTAATTTTTCTTCGTTAATGAGCAAGGAGTGACCGTTACAGTCAATGGCGATCGTTATCGGGTCATGTTGAACGAATTTTTGTTCAGACAAATTGAAGAGGAGGAATTGGCAACATTTGATTTCAACAAGACGCTACATGCTACATGCCACACAGCCGAAGCTATACTTTATGTTTTGCGCCCTATTTTCGAAGATCGCATTATCAGCCGCGGAGCCAACTCGGAGCTGTGATATGACACCGTTGGACTATTATTTGTAGGGTGCCGTCAAAGATAAGTATTACGCCAACAACCCAGAGACATTTGACGCTTTAAATTACAATATTGGTAAAGCCATTGGTGAAATACATCTGCACACAATCGATTATGTGCTTAAAAATTGGATCGATCGCGTACGGTACAGCATGGCCAGCCGAGGCAGCCATTTGAATGAAATTATTTTCCATTATTAACCGCAAGGATTGTACTTTCAAATAAAAAAAATAGTTTGATAATTTGGGAATTATTAACAACTGAATAATTTTAGTATGGCTTAAGTTCACTTACATTTATATTTTAATTGTTCAAAAATTTTCTTGCAGTAAATTTTTTCTATAAACACTAAATAGACGATATTACTACGACTGCTGTTGACAGATATAGCAATTGCGGTAATGCTGGCGTACAGTCTTTCTTACTAAACAGAAATTAAAATATTTGTGAAATCAACACTAACTAAAATTATTTCTTTTGTTATAAAAATAATTCTTAATGAATCGCTTATAACCAAACTAAATAATTAAAATTACAATTTAAAAAAAAAGAAAAACTATTTTTACAGCTGCTTAGTTTGAAAACCTCTTAACAATATAATTGTTTTCTTAAACTAAATTATTATTGGAGAACTCAAATACACAAACAGTGTTAAATTTCGGCAACTAAAAATTTTTTATATATCTTTAAATAAACCTTTAGGAAAAAAGCACATAATTTAAGCAGCTTTTAAGTCATAAAATACTCGACACATTAAAAATTTGGTAAAAGTTTAAATAAATCAAAGTAACACCAAAACACGCATATTTTTCTCCATAGTTTTTATTTTTTGTACATTTTGCAAAGTTTTTCGTTATGTATGATTTTTTCTTTCAAGTCGGTTTTCTTTATTTTATTTCTGATTAAAAACACTTAAAACACAACAATGAAAATGCAAATGCAAATGTTACAAATATCGATACAAATGAATTAATAACGAATACAAACTCCAGGGTTTCCTTTTAAGCTGAGCCGCCATAAAGATTGAAATAAGGCAAAAAAAAACACTATTGAAATTGTAGTTTTTAGTTGATTTAGTCTAGTGCTCGTATTTTAAGCCAGACTTTTTGCTGCACATATAGGCAAATGGAGTTTTTTTTTCTTATCTGATTTTAATTTCCACCTCTACTCGGGCCAAAGTTTATTAAAATGATTCAAATTTGTTGCCTTTAAATGTTTTCTACACCTTAATTTTTTTTTGTTTTTCTATTTTTTTTAAAGTAACTTTTGTTGATTATTGTTTTCCATTTTTATTGACAACTAAATTTTCTTAAATTGTTCACGCTTTTTGTATATAAATTATTTAAGATTAAAATCTTTTGACAATAAACTTTAAATTTTTTTCGTAAAAAAGCAAAAAATAAAAACTCAAATACTTAAATGTTGTAAATCAAGTCAATGATATATTCAAAGAATTAAATGACAATTAAAGTATTTGAAATTAATTGAGCACATGATCAATATTAATTAGTTTAAATTTATATATATATATATATATATATATATATATATATATATATATATATATATATATATATATATAAAAGAAAAACAATTTAAATAAATTTTGTTTTTTAAATTTTAGATTATTTTTTCAAAAAATGTATAACTCTTAAATTATAATGAGTCAAATCTATTAAATAAAACTTATAATATAATAAAAACAGAATATGTGATTTATTTAAAGCAATTATTTTTATATAGAATATTCCAATATATAAATTTTCTTTAGCACAAATACGATTTTAATACACTTTTATTTATTTATATTAAGTCTATGGACTCAAGATCCTTACATACATTAACGCTGTAACTAATAATAGTACACAAAACTTAAATTTAATTGTTTAAATATAAAATTAGATAACATTTAATAACATCAACTTTTAAATGAAAATTTATCTGAATACGTTAATTACAAGCGCATGGAATGAAAAAGAACATTAAATGAAATATTGCTAATTAAAAAAATCTTAACAAAAATTTCCTTTCAATTGGAAAATATTTTGAACGAAATCTCATCATTAAAAAGCTTGCAATTATTTTATAGAAAACTCAATTGAGTCTTTGAAAACTGGATTTTAATCGCTGCTATCGGTAGTTGCTTACGGGATTTGTTATCATGCAGAATTAGAAGTTGCTATTAGAGAGCCTTCGATTGTACGTCAGCGATACATTTCAATCATTATAACCACGGTTTTGATATCACATTCATACATCCCTATAAAATAAAATGCTTTCGATCTAGAAAAAATTGCCCAAAATTGTGATAAAAAATTTAAATTTTTAAGGGCAAAAGCTATTAAAGCAAAGCAAAATGTGCGCATATTATCCGACGGGGTTTAATTTATTTTTGTATGATTTTACGTTGACCCTCGTCAAATTTATATAAAGAGTATAAAGAGAACACTGAAGATGTTAAATAGCCGAAACCGGTTTGTTCCCAAACCACATTTGACGAGGGTCGACATAAAATCACACCCAAACAAAGCAAAATGATATAATGGCAAGAATTTATTTCTAAGCATAACAACCAAGCAACAAACCTTAAGTCAAATTATATGCAAATATTACAACTGGGTCGGTCGTCTTTTAATTCCCACCTGTGTTTTTATATTCTATTTCTTCTTGTAATATAGGGTGTTTTCACTGAGGTATAAAACTTTGAAATGGCATAAAACAAACTTGACATGAAATCTTCTTTATGCCCACGATAATCTTCTGGCATTATAATGTTAATTATGACTTCTGGCATAAGACCACCACGGCTGACTTAAATGTAGTCTACTCTGGAGGTTCAAATTTCGATGAAAATTTTCTCACATATGTGGCTGCATATTGACAGTACGGTGGCAAATGTTGTACACCAAGTTATCATTAATTTTACCTCCCAGCCTAAACTAGCAGCTTTAAATCGTGCAATTTTGGGCCCAATTCATGGATCCGAACCGTGAAACTATACGATTATCAAACGTTTTCTTTAATAAAACAATTGTGACAGGAACTGTGTGGCATATTGTGTTATTTTGCAAAAACCACAGCTACTCCACCTTATGGTCATTCAATTAATGAACAATATAGTCAGTAATCATGGCTGTATAGCGGTCATCATTGACGGTAGCATTCTCACCAGCATCGTTTTTTCAAGACCAACGAATCAGTGATTCCACAACCTCATTAAACACACCAAGCAGTTAGTTTTTCTAGATGTAATAATGTCTCAACATATTATCATCAATTCAAATACGACAGTGTTTATTATTCACATAGCCATTCAAACAAAAGTGAGCATTATCGCTAAATAAAATTCCCTAACGAAAATCGGCACAAACGGCAACTTTGTTTTGAAATGCCAAATCAAACTAAATGTAAATCACTTGACAGCTGGTAAAATTAAGGTGCCCCTGTAGGCTAGTAATTAGTGTATAAGCTTTTCAATGTGGGGGTTGTGGGTGCGATTCCCAACGAAGACCTTGGTTTTTTTTTTTCACTACAAAAATAAAAATTGACTGTCGGTGGAGCTGCTCGGCGATGAAGGCATAGTCACTGGTTGCTGTGCTGTCTTGTTATGGCAGTTAATTTCCGACTATCCTTCTACTTTCACCACCTGTATCATCTATTCTCTATACCTTTCCTAAAGAATGTAGCACGGTACTTAACTAAATAGGCATTGTTGCCTGAAGTGCTACTTCTCTTAAAAAAAAAAAAAAATACCACCAGTTTAAAAAACGTGTTGTCTACTTAAAGTTAACGTCTATAAAATATACCCTATAGGATTTCAATAGGTTTATAATTACAAAAAGGGACACGATAATATTAAGATCATTAATAATTGCGAATATTTACATGCAGAGTTAACACACAACCATATGCTGAGTGAAATAACATAATAACACTTTATGCTGCATAGATCTAGTAATTTCGTGATAAGGTTTACATCTGCAGCTGGCCGTGGGCCCTAATCAGATAGTGCTAAAACCACTGAAAAGCAGCGCCATTCACGCCCTAGGAAGCCGAAGACTTATTCTAGCAACAGGTCTTTCGTAGTTGCAATTTCAGCGGTTTCAGAGCAGGGCTGCAAACCACTATTCCTTGCTGAAGAGCTGGAGTCTATTCAACTCCTGTCCAGAACACATGGCTAGCATGCTTACTGGATCTGGATCATTCACCAGTAGGTGTGATTAAAGGCGAGATGATTCTGGCCACCATAAAACAATTACTAATGGAGCCGCAAAAACAAACGCCACGATACTCCCGAAGGGCCAACCTCAATAATCAGACAGGAAAACAGCTAAAAGTCTAAAGAGTTAATTAGCGGAAACTCTGGGGCTTACTGATTCCCGTGGAAATAACGTAGAGCTTTCCAGTTGACCGCTGCTGCCTTCAGGGGACTGGGCTCCCTTATACCCCCAGCAGCACAGGTCTAGATAGTCAAGTTATCTATAAAGACCGATAAATGTGCCCCCGGGGGGGGATAGATCTAGGAATGAATACATCTTGATTATATAAATGTTCTGATTACAATACTAAGAAATATAAACTATTCACAATTACAACAATGAAGTCGATTGTCGCCATATTTTGCGGTTTGATCTTTCGACACTTATAAGATTTTGCTTCTTTATGATAATTCATTTGGAAAATATAGATTTCCATGAAATATAGGGACATATGCAAAGAGTACACTTTCCATAGACCTAATAATGCTACAGCAATATCTGGTCTGCTACCATTCCTGGTGAAGGAATTTAGAAACAATATAGTTGTCTTAGAAAGAAAAAAGTTCCTAATGAAATTACGAGTTATATAACGATAAGGAGTATTATTTAAATGATGCCACTTCTTTCTATCAAAGAGAAAATGTTAATAATTTCCTTTAGATCTTTTCTAACTCGCTAACCTATGGATCCAAATCAAAAGAGTTGCATTTAATTAAAAAATGGATTCAAAATAACGAAATCTAAATATATTTTTGCTATAAATATAATACAAAACTATACCTTCTATTCTTTAGAGATACGACCTTATAATCTACACTATTTCCCTTAGCAGGCAGAACAAGTAGCTAGAGTATTTTAGGTTACTGATGTTAAAACTCCAGAGATCTCTTATTAAAGTATGAATTATTAGCACTCTTGGAGTGAATAGAGATAAATTATTTACCAGCTCTTACCATCACTGTTGGTAGGACCATGCTCTTACATCTACTTTTTAGTGAAAAGCTACACATGTCACCTTTAGGGACTTTTGTTGAAATCTAACAGATCACAGGATATGATCACATCACTTCTTGAAGTGTCTTACAAGTAACCTAAATACATTAAGACTAATGCTAGCTGATCAATTGTCATACCACGTAAAGTCTTGTGGAATACAACTTCTATCATACGCAAATGAAAAAATTAAACAAATTTTTATGTGCGAAGAGAGAGTAGATGCTTAAGTCCTTTTACTTTAAAATTAAAACGAGTTTTAAGAAATAAAATTACAACAACAACTAGACGATAAATAACTGCATATATGTTTTATTAATACCTTAGTCTTTGATGTTAATTTTTTTTTGTCACTTTTGTAATTTCCTAATGAGTTACAAGAAAAAGTTTCAACAAATATTTTATGGCTTAACTTTATGAAGTTCTTTAAGCTTAAAGGATCTTTAATCTGAATAAAAAATAAGTTTCCTTACTTTAAATCTACTATGTCTTCTTTGTTCTCTTTTTTAATTTCTGTTAAATTTTTTCCTTTAAATTACAGACTATTCTAGTTTAACACAAACTTTACACTTCCATCATGTGTTCGAAATTAATTTTCAAACACGTGTTATTTGTCTTCACAATAACTAAGAAGCAAGTGGTTAATAAAATCTTTAAGTAGCTCATCTTTTTTTTGTTTTGCGTGTAAACAGAAAACAAGGAATTTCCTGTTATAATTTGCGAGTGATGAGCATTTTTTTTTTGTATGAAATGCTACTGAAGCATAAAATTACTTTTATCATCACCATTATCATTTGTTGCTTTTACAGTTTCATTTAACAACATCTACGATAATTTTTTTTTTCGTTGTGGGTTTTTGCTTAAATAATATTTTCCTAGTGACAAATAGCAAAGTTTTCAATTATTCCATTTTTCTAGCGAATAAAAGTAAATAGGCCTCTTTTATTTTGGTAATCGATTAAATTTAAGCTTTTTTTGGAATTACACTAAATTATGAAGAATATTTTTATTTTCGTTAAATCTATAACCTTTATGTTTTTTTTATTAAAATATTTAAATTTGTTTTCGTTTTAGATTATATTTAAATTTATAATCGGTTCTACGAATATTCATTATTCGAATGACAAGCCTAGCAGAACTCCAAAGTCTTTGACAAAACAACAAAAAGTTGTAGTCATTTTAAACTGCAAGTTTCTACAGCTGCTGTATGCTAGAAAATAAAGTCAATTGAAATCATACCTAGCTGTTCATTGAAAATTAGGATGTCAAAGTCAGGCCAAATTAATATTAAAATACTGCACAGTGAACACTTCTTTAAATTATCCAAAATTATGACATATTTATTTGGATGTCTTCTGGTACAAATTTTTATAAATTGAAAAATTCTTAAAAATTATTTGAAATAGATTATTTTCATTTTGTTTAGCTTACACTTATTTAACTTTAAAATTTTTTCTGATTTTATTTGGCCATCTAAATTTTATAGACACTTTATGATAATGGTAATTTTTTTAAAAAAATTATTGATTACTTTGAGGTCGTTTTATAAAAAGATTTTACACTTTTTTAAAAATATTTCAGCCGTCAGGGTTTTTCTATAAATTTAATAATATATATATAAAACAATAAACAATAAACAATTTTCATGTTATAATTTTTCTATAAAAAAATCAGCAGATATAATTATATTGTAAAACTAAAAATGTTTAATGAAAAATTTTATCACTCGTAACTTTTCTATACAAGAACGTTTCCAAATCATAATGATTCTTATAGTAAATTCTGTCATCATGTTTCTGTATGAAATTCTTATCATTTAAAATTTTTCTAGAAAAAAATTTTATTAGTCCTAATTCTTGTATAAAAAAATATTTTTTACAAAAAATTTCGTTAATGGTAATTTTTCTATAGGAGATATCATCACTAAAAATTTTTTAGAAACTTCAAATTATTAATAATTTCTTCGAAAAAAAAATTCTTACAATCATATTTTTCTAAATGTAATTTTTATCAGTCATCATTTTTTCTAAAAACTTTGTAGTATACTTTTTTCCAAATGTAAATTTCATCAGTCGAAATTTTCTAAAGAAAATTTTCATCAGTTATAGTCTATTCTATAAAAAAAAATTATCAGTCATAATTATTGTTTAATAAATTTCATTGGCTAATATTTTTCTTTAAGAAAATTTTCATCAGTCATAATTTTTCTATAATTATTACATGAAATATTTAGCGATTGCAACCTTTCCAAACAAGTTTTCTTTTTGTTATTTTTTTTATAAAAAAAATTGATCAGTCAAATTACAATTCCTTTTTTTGTATTTTTTTTAATTACTAAATTTAAATTTAATTAATAAATTATTTTAATTTTTAAGATATAAACTTCTGGGCTTAATTAAAGGTTATTAGCCATTAACAAAGTGATGAAAGTTTCGCATGTTTTATTAATTACTTTTATAATTAATCGATATTTAATTTTATGCCATAATTTTTTCTATACAAAAATAATAATTCTTCATTCAAAATATTTTTATGAAAATATTTTATCAATCACAATTTTTCTATAAATAGTTTCTTTTGTCATAATTTTTCGATTAAAAATTTTCATTAGTTTTAGTTTCTCTATAAAAAATATTACTCACCAAGAATGATTTTTCTGTAGAAACTTTTCATTATTCTTTATTTTCCAAAAAATATTTTTAAACAGTCATATATTTCTATAAAAATAGCTTGTTATAGATTTTTGCAAAAAAAAAACAAATTTCATCAGTCACAATTTTCTATGAAGAAGTTTTTTTATAAAAAGCTTTCATCAGTCACAATTTTGCTGTAAAATAATTTGATCACTCGTATTTTGCCAATAAAGTCAAAATTTTTCTACAGAAAATTTTTATCAGTCATTTTGATTAATTAATATCAGCATATTTGAAAACAGTCATTATTCTATAAAAGTATTTTATGTCATAATTTTCCAAAAATTTTGCATCAGTGATAACGTTTTTTAAAAATTTTTTTATAATAATAAATTGTACCATCACAATTTTTAAGATTTTTTGTAAATTTAATTTTTTAATTATTTTATTATTTTAATAATTTTTTTATTATTTAGTTTTATTATTTAATATATAAATATATGGTTTTAGTATATGCATAATCCTTATGAGACATTTGATCCTTATTAAGAAGACGATGAAGAAGATTTCTCTTAATTAAAAATATTTAAAGCATCCGAATTTTAAATGAGCAATTTCTATGATTCGAAATTATTATTTGTTAAAGTGTAATAATGTATGTATGTTGCCATATTTGTAAGACATGATGAAACAGATTATAAAATAATTAATGTAAAACCTGCAAAAGTGTTGAGGAAGATTAAATTTATGAAAAAAAAAATAATTTAATGTGAAAAATAAATAAGATAAACTGCGAAATAGGCTTTGTCTTGTTGTGATACTTAAAAAGCAATTTTTAAGCAACATGTTGCTTTTAAAATAATTATACGATGTACGCATGCTGCACACTAATAATATTTTTTTATTTGTTAAGATTTTGCTATTATTCGTGAAAATCTTTAAGAAAAATTTCTATAGTTGATGTAAAATATTTTAATAATAAAAAGAAGAATATTAAAAAGTTATAAAGGCGCGTTTTCTTTAGTGTAAATCAGTTGATTATTTGCAAAGGCTATAAACACAATAATGTTTTCTGAAAGAAACATAAAATAATCTGAGCCTGTCTGAGGATACATTAAAGTACAGTGGCGCAGCACTTTAAAAGTTTATGATAAAGAGTAACTTAAAAACCAAATTCATAAATTTTGGAAATATAAGATTTTTAGCTCTCAAAAGCTTCGTTTTTTATTTTATATTTTAAATATCAGCAAAATTTTCTATAAGTCGTTTCTTATCCCTTTGCATCCTACATCCGTAACACTTAAGGTATAAAATTTTCAATGGTAGAAAATATGTACAAAAGAACCATAATATGTTCTTGGTTAAAATATATGGTTACGGCAATTAAATGTTTGCTTTTTCTAATATTTAAAAATTAAATTATTGCAATAACAACACTCTTATCTTGTGTTATATTATTATTTGTCCACAATCATGAACTTTAATATATTCCTATTAAATTATGGTTACCACAAAATTATTTAGGTGCTTGCTATTTGATTTATAATTATTGTAAGACCCTTTATCTAAGACCTTTACATACCAGATTGGCGCTTAATGCAGTTAATCGAAGCACTAAATTAAATTTCTTCAAATAAAAAAATGCCAAATTTTAAAGTACAAAATCTCTGCTGTCATTTTTAAGCCATTAATAGATAAATAAACGGATAATTTTTTTAATTATTTTCTGTGTACATTAGTGATGTTAATGCTTTTTCTTTTTTAGTATTTATTAAATAAAGAATCCTGTTAAAGCCTTGTAGGGATTGATTTGAAATTAATAAAAAAATAAATTTATATAAAACATATGATTTTAATTTGGACTTAAAGATTTCTAAAGGGTTTTTTAAGCAGAAGTTTGTTTTCTAAAACAAAATAAAACAAAAAATTTACATTAAAATGATTCAAATATTTATTGTATTAGAATGGCAATTATAAGTGAAAAATAATATCTGGCAAATGTCTACTACGATCACGCTGACAGATGTCGATTCTTTTACCAAAGTTTTTGCCAAAACGGCGGTCCTTTACATCATGGATTTTGAGTTTTAAGGCTGAAATCGATTAGATTGGCTCCGTATAAACTCTGTCCTTAACATAGCACTACAAAAAGTAATCCAGTGATGTTAAATCACACGATTCGACTGACCACTTAACTGCTAATTGTCGTGAAATAATGCCACCGGGGAATTTGGTTTGCAATAAATTAATCGTTGCATTGGCTGTATGACATGTGTCATCGTACTGTTGAAACCACATCACACTGATATCCACGCCTTAGATAATAGGCCAAAATTTATTTATTAGCATCTCCCGATAACATGATCAATTGACTGTTATCATATTCAGCATCATTTTCGAAAATAAACCGCCCAATCACGCCTCCAGACAACATAGCGCATCATACAGTGATTCTTTGAGCATGCAAAGGGGTTCTCATTAATCGCTCTACGATTTTCAATAGGCCAAATGCGGCAATTTGGCTTGTTAACATACCCTGACCAGGGAAATGGGTTGTTCCTGAATGAATTGAGTAAATACACGACGACGTGAATCATCGGTCGATTTGAATTTCTAGGTTTCGCCTTAAAAAATTAATTTTTCAGAAAAACCAGCCGGTTGTTCCTGAATGAATTGAGTAAATACACGACGACGTGAATGATCGGTCGATTTGAATTTCTGGGTTTCGCCTGAAAAAATTAATTTTTCAGAAAAACCAGCTAGTTGTTCCTGAATGAATTTAGCGAATATACGACGACGTGAATGGTCGGTCCATTTGAATTCCTGGGTTTCGCCTGAAAAAATTAATTTTTAAGAAAAACCAGCCAGTTGTTCCTGAATGAATTTAGCGAATATACGACGACGTGAATGATCGGTCGATTTGAATTCCTGGGTTTCGCCTTAAAAAATTAATTTAAAAAAAAACCAGCCGGTTGTTCCTGAATGAATTTAGCGAATATACGATGACGTGAATGATCGGTCGATTTGAATTCCTGGGTTTCGCCTGAAAAAATAATTTTTTTCAGAAAAACCAGCCGGTTGTTCTTGAAAGAATTGAGCGAATATACGACAACTTGAATGGTCGGTCGATTTGAATTCCTGCACCAGTTGAAACTTGTAAGGTTTCCAAACCAAAGTCTTATGCAAAATTGCCATGTAGTGGTTTTGGATAACCCCAATCATTGAGAACGTCGACTTCTTATTTGTAAAACAAACTTTTTAAAATATGAAATAGATGACCGATACTAATAATTAAACAACCTTTTCACAAACTCCTTTAGAAATATTTCAGTAAATCATATTGCCGTTGATAAGCTTTTGGCACTATAATCGAATTTGGTTTTAGCTTGTATTTACACATATTTGTTACACAAGGTATAGAGAGCAGTTAAAAAATATTAGATTAGATTTTATATATTTTTTTTTGGGAAAACTTAGTCAGTGGTAACGCTGTTTTACAATAGATCTCACATGTATACAAAAATGTTGGCCATTTTGTAAACTTTCCCTTTAAGAATATGAGAAGAAGAAGTTTTTTTGTATGAATGAGCTTTGTTCTGATAAAAATACAGGGTGTTTCAGTAATTTCTTTTTTTACTTATTGACGTTGTAAAAATATGAAATGATTTAAAAGATCAAGAGTAAAACACATCACGACTAATGTAAAAATTCATCGCAGCCTCAAGTATTAGTGACATAATGAAAAACCTAAATTATTAAGAACTTAACTTTCAGGTCCAACAACCTCTTTAGACTTAGGAATTTTAAAATATATCAGTTTTTGTTGTACATACTACCCAAGACAAACATTTCAAATAAATAACATTTTATTTGTTTTTCATTTCCTATTATAATGCTACAATTTTATTTTGTTTTTCTACATCTTCCCTTGCACGTGTAGAAAGTTATGCCTAGATGTTATAGAAACAAATATTTGTATTCTTTTACAATCATTATTATTATTAGTTTTTTCTTTTTGTTTTTGTTTCACTGTTGCATATTTTATTTTGACGTGTGTAAACATGCGTCGGCTTGCATAAGTTTTAATTTAATTTGATTTTTATACTAAACAACTTTGAGGTGGTATTTCCATCTAACTCCTGTTAGTTTCTAAAACATTTTAACACCAAAGTATCGAATACAAATACTTGGTAACTTTGAAAGCTGAAAGTTGAAAAAGAAAAGGAAAACAAAGAAAACCAAGTGTTGGATGTTGTTTTATAATCCCACACATTATAACTACTGTACAACACATTTTTTTTTCTTTTATAATGTTTTTGTTAATACAGATTTTTCTCCTTTTTATGCTATTTTTCTAAACAACGTGTCTATTACTTTAAAAGTTGTTGTAAAAGCTACTTGCCATACAATTAAGACAAGTGTTTATGTGCTCAAACAAAAAAAAAGAAAATTAAGAAAAATAACTTTTGAATTTCCAAATTGTTTGCAGTTTGAGTCGGTATGTTGGTGGTCTACTTATGTAAGAGTATGTTGGTTTTAAAAGTGTTTTCCTAAATCTAAACGAAAAGAAAAAACAAAAACTTAGTGCAGCAAATAGAAATGTGGGTTGTAGCACAACATCAGGTCAATTTTAATTTCATTTTTAAAGAGCAGATGCAAATTTCTTTAAACAAAAATTAAAATAACCCGAACAATTTTAGGAAACTTAAAATTTTATTTTAAAAATAGAAAAACATTCCTAACTGTTCGTTCTTCATAAAAGTTTTGTGTGTACTACTAGTGTAAATAGAATTTTAAAGTAAAAAGAATATTGATTTCATGGAATTTGGGTCGTTAATTATTAAAACTGTTTCCTGCAATTGCAATACACTACATTAGATTTCAATTTATTCTAAATAAAATGCATAAACCTTTAATTATCCTTTCATTTTTTCACACTATCACAACATAAAGAACAACTGTTAAGAAAAATATTTAATTAAGCCTAACGTCTAGCTTTAAATACACTATAAAACGCCCTGTTTCTAAACACAACACACAAGTTATCAACTTTCATATTTAAAGAAAAACTTGACCAACCCAGCAACAGCTGTAGCCTTTTCCAATAAAACTGACCAGCAACAGTAGCTCTCTTGCTATAACAAAAAAAAAACCACTAATAATAGTCCTCAATCTTAAACTTAAAGCAGGAAAATTTATTAATGATAAGCTATGGCTTGGACAGACGAAATTGCAGCTATTGTTGTTGCCATTAAAACAAGTGTTAGGAATTTATGTTGTTTTACACACAAAAATATTATAATAATAAAAATGTTATTTTGTTGTTGTAAATTGAAAACTCTTGAAATATAAGTAACAAAAACATTTTATGAAAAAAAAAACTGTGAAAACGTAATAAATATTTGCCATAATCAGCTTGCTGAATTTGTTAATAAAAAATATTATTCTAGTCAAAACATTATGAATTTAGTTGGAATTTGTGTAAAAAATTAATTGATTTTATTTGAGTTTTTTTTTTTTTTTTTTGAAAATATAAATTGATAATAATTATTTTTTCAATAAATTATCCTTGCCACTTTATTATTGTATCACATAAAACAAAAACAAAATCAGAATGTACTTTATATGTCTGTTGTTAAAGCGAAAGTCGTGTTGATTTCTCTAAAATTTTTGTATTTGCTTTCCAAGTAGAACTGCGACGAGCACAAAACAATAAATGAGCATTGACAAAGATACCCGGTAGACCGACAAAAACCAACACTATCCATTATTTTACAACGCTGACTATCGAAGGCATGTAGTATTATTTAATTATTTATAAAAATTAAATAAAATTGATTTCTTTTATTTTCCAAATTTTTATTGTTTATTTACTTTGCTCAGCTTGGAGCAGTTAAATGTTATAGAAGCTCAGCTGGGAGTTTGGAGGAAATAAGAATGAATTATTGTTTTACATATCAGTCGGTTATATACCGACTATGAGAAGGTTGTAACTAATCTAGAGTTAGTGAGAATAAAACTTAATCATACCTAAAAGCTATCATTAACTATATTTACTATATAATTAGTATTAGTTTAACCAGGCGATCATAAATTTAGATAGAATCCCAAATTTTGTGATTGAGTGGTTCTCCAACATATTAAAATAGTTATGCAAAAATACTATTAATACTAATATTTTCAAGTAGTATTAGTATTATAATTTGGGCGAAAAATGTAATGTGATCCAACTGTTATTGCATTTATTTTGGGATTGTTTTCCCACAAAATAAATGTGTCACTTGAAACGCACCGATTAGCACAACAACAACACAAGCAAAGTCAATATGTGGTATATTAGTTGAAGGCCGTTTAATCGCCGTATGCATAACAACAGCAAACATGTATGCACTGCTAGTGCATTGCACTTGAGAAATTTGTGTTATGTAAAATCTTTTGTTGAGGCCGCATGCGTGTTTATAGATTTTATTAGGGTCGTTCCGCTACAGGCATTTAAGTGAGGTGCCTAGCTCATAAATTAAGCAGCTACTTAAAGGATATTCTTATGTCTTTTATTTATAAGTCAAGGAAAAAGTAAATTTACAAATAAATATATCAAACACAAGTTGATTCCGTATTATATGATGGCTCATACCCTTTTTTTGTGTTTCTTAAATTTATTTTATTATTTTTGCTATGAATTTGGAGCACCTGTCTAATACCGTCTAAACGAAAGTATCAATAGGAACACTCCTTAATTTCCAACGTTATTTAGTTTAACTTATCGGCATTTCAATTCATTCATTTTCTATGTAAAGCGTCTTCTACCTATAAAGCTTTAAAATAAGTGGCTATTATAATCGTCAAAATCATGGCTTCTATGGCAACACCCTTCAATTTTAATATTTATTGTTTATACTTATTTTTATGAAGCACATGTTTTTTATATAGTTTGTGTAAATTTTTATTGTTTGCATACTAGGGCTGCAAAATTTAAGCCCTATTCCTTACTAGAAAAATACTCTTTAAATTTTCTTTTGTAATTTTTGGCACTTAATTTTTTTTTATTTTAAAGAGAAGTAACACTTCAGGCAACAATGCTTATTTAGTTAAGTGCCGTGCTACATTCTTCAGAAAAGGCATAGAGAAGAGATCAAACAGGTGGTGAAAGTAGAAGGATAGTCGAAAATTAACTGCCGTATAAGACAGCACAGCAACCTGTGACTATGCCTTCATCGCTGAGCAGCCCCACCAACAATCAATTTTTTTTATTTTTGTAGTGAAAAAACCAAGGTCTTCGTTGGGAATCGAACCCACAACCCCCATACTGACAAGCTAGTACACTATCTACTAGCCTACAGGGGCACCATAGAGGACATAAATACACTTAAAGGTCTGCCTATTTCGGTTCGGCAAAAACAAAAGGAAACGGGTTTATTTAAAAATTTTGAATTTTGTTTTTATGGACAGACGTTTTTATGACCTGTCTAAATTTAATGGAACATTAATATTTTTATGAATATCATGTTTCGTTGGCAACATCCTTAAATTTATAATATTACTTATAAATTATGCTAGAGCTTAGCTATCACGGTAACGGATTTTGAGCCTTGTCATAAATCGACGCACATGGCAGCAGAGATCATAGGGTTACTTGTTTACCCTATGGATGTGAAATCCCACTAGGAGAAAATACCATTTTGTCTTTCTGCTTATTTAATACTTCAGCTCTTAGAGAATTCTGAACCGATTTTGAACCCACTTAAAAAGCTTTTTAATACATTTAAAAAATAAAAACTGTGTTCCCACGCAACGATGAAATTTGAACTTATGTTTTGAGAAGTCAGGGGCAGAATTTCAAAATTTTTAGAACATGAAAAACGCTTTAGCTTCGACGAAAAATAAATGAATGAAAAACGAAAAAAACTACACTTTAAAGAAGTTTAAATTGACATTGTGGACAAGCAGAGGTTTTAAATTTATATAGACACAGTTTGGTGAAGTAAGTATTAAAAATAAATTAAATTATTTAAGGATACCCCATAAATAGTCTGACTAACTCTACCAATTTATACTTGGCAGAGATTTGAAATTAACCCTTGAAGCAAATATATGCAATGACCTGCTTATGTTTAAAAAAAAATTTTTTTTAAATTGTTTGTTTTAAAAAAATAACGAAAATCAAATAAAAAATTATGTAATTAAAACTAGTCTTAATACAAATTTCCTTAATATATTTGTAAATACTTTGGAGAAATAGTAAACGGCTTCGATCTCTTCATACGGATCATTATTATTTTTAAAGTTTTCGATTTGACTTTTAACTTAACTAATTTAAGTAAACATACTTCTTGTGGCTTTTATTTATTTTATAAAAAAAAAATAATCTTTACATATCAAACAATTCGATTTTAATAATAAATTGTCTTTAAATTAATTTAATTATAGAACACCGTTTTTTTCTACCTTTTTTTCTATTCACAAAATTATCAAAGCATTAATAAACACAAAATATCTTATCGCTTCCAATTATGTGTACAAAAATTAAAGCTCGCTTATTTAAACAGCAGTGTAGGAACCATTAGAATCACCATCCATTTAATAGTTTGAAATGTTTTTACATTTTACCAGACAGATTTCTGTACACTTAAGAAATCTAACAAATTTTAACACACCAACAACTGAACTTGTTACTGTGATTAGATTTTTTTTTTTAGTTTATAACCAACATGTGGCATGTACGAGTATCTCTTAGATACGTATGTGTTTGATCGAAATATACAACAACAACAACAATAACAACAAAAAATATCATTTATTATAAAAATTTGTTACAAGTTAAATTGTAAAGTTGTAAAATTTTATTACGTTGTCTTATTTTATAATATAATTAATTAAACATTTTCCAGCATTTTTTAGACTTACTTACAATCACATTCGTGTGTATCTCTGTGTTTAAGATATCATTGTTCGATATGATTTAAGTTAAATAAATTAGACTTTTCATTAGTTTATACTTAAGATTTGTGTGTATTTTTTTTTTTGTTTCTTATAAAGGGGTTTTCAACGGGAAGTTTGTTTTTTATAAACAAAATAAAACTAAAAAATTTAGATTAAAATAGAATTTAGTTTCCAAGTTTTATTTTATTACGAAAAGAAAAGTTTGGCAATTCTGAATGCTAAATGATATCTGGGAAATGTTTACCACGACCATGCTGACAGAGGTAGATGATTTCATCAAAATTTTTAATCACTTTGTGGCAAAATGGCAGTCCTATTTCGTTTACCACATCATGGATCTTGAGTTTTAAGGCTGACATCACTTAATTGGCTCCTTATAGACTCTGCCCTTAACATAGCTTCACAAAAATAATACAGTGATGTTAAACCACACTTTTTGGCTGGCCACATAACTTCTGATTCCCGTGAAATTATTCGATCGGGAAATATGATTTGCAATAAATTGATCGTTTCATTGGCTGTGGATATACCCTGACAAGCAGCCCCCCACGGGGGCCCCATTTATCAGTCTTTATGGATTACTTAACCATCTAAACTAGTGTCGTTCTGGGGTATAAGGGATCCCAGTTATCTGAAGGGGGTCAACTAGAAGCTCCATGAATTGATTAGGGGGCCAGGATCATCTCACCTTTACTGAACACAACGGGTGAATGATCTAGATCCAGTGAGCGTGCTAGTCATATATTCTGGACCAGGATGTTGGATAGTCTCCAACTCTTCAGCAAGTAATAGTGGTTTGCGACCCTGCTTCGGAACCGCTGAAATTGCAACTACAAAAGACCTGTTGCTAGAATTAGTCTTCGGCTTCCTAGGGCGAGAATGACGTTGCTTTTCATTACTAGTGGTTCGACCATAATCTTATCCTGACAAGTGAAGGGCTTCGTTTGAAAAAAATAATTTTTTCAGAAAAACCTAAATAAATTCGGCTTCAATTTCTGCACTAGTTGACTTACGGAAGTGGTTTTGTATAACTCCAATTTTTGAGGACTTCGAGATGGTAATAAATTTGGATCTGCTTTAACAATCTGGTTCACGACTGTGATGCTTTCAGTTGAACGACCCGGTCGCACACCTTTTGGTATTCGCACATTTTGTATAAAGCCTATCGACCCAAATTAAACCATCAAATTCTTAATAGTTGTCTCAGAAAAATCGTGAATTTTATGAAATGTAACTTTAGGAGAACCACGAATTTTTATAGTGAATTTTAATTATTTTAATGCGATTTTCGCGCGAAGTTTAATTCATTGTTAGAATTGCTATGCATATATTAAAAGTCAAAAAACTAAATGTTAAAACTATTGTCGGTGTTGCCACAATTGAATAACAAACTTCTTGCTGAAAAACTCGATATAAACTATCGATATTTGAGGCAAGTTTGATTTTATTTGATTTTATTTTTATTAAAGTTTCTTACTTCGTTCGGTATTTGTTAGGCAGGGTCTGTATGCCTACTAAAAGCATTTAAAATCATGATTTATAGTGTCGCATGATATTGGCTATAATATATAACACAATATTATTTTAAATGCCTGATATTATGCTTTAATTTATTTGTTCTTATTTAAGAAGCAGCTGCTGGTTTAAAATACTGTTTAATTGGTTGAAAAATGTAGGTGGCACCCAAGTTGGCCCTTAAGGTTAGATTGACCAACAACAAACATAAAAATGCCAAATGGCATACATTGTTACACAGATGATTTCTTTAAGTTTTAAAAGAAAATAATTATGAACTAGCTTGTCAGTATGGGGGTTGTAGGTTCGATTCCCAGCGAAGACCTTGGTTTTTTTTCACTACAAAAATAATAATAATTCACTGGTCGCTGTGCTGTCTTATACGGCAGTTAATTTCCGACTATCCTTCTACTTTCGCCACCTATTTCATCTCTTCTCTACTTGATTAAATAGGCATTGTTGCCTGAAGTGATACTTCTCTTAAAAAAAAAAAAACTAATACAGAACAAAAACGAAGCACATTGCCAAACAAGAGCCTTCACTGAATGATGACAAACAGAACAATGTGGCATAATGTTAAAGTTGAATATTCTTGTATGTGCGAGCACCACATAACCAGTTATATACAGACTAATTACTGAGACAAATGATATGAACTTAAGTTGAAACGTCTTTCAGTATATAAAACTAAAAATAAAGTATCTTTTAGGCGTTGCAGTAGTGAAGTTACTTACCATGGTATTGATTTTGTGTGTATTTAAACTGAATAAATCGTGTAATTTAATTTAAAAACTTCGAAGTGTTGTGTCATCATTTTGCAGTAAAAGAACTTAAAACAACAAAACGTTTATTTAAAGGATAAATGTAACAATAGTTAAATAATGGTTATGGTTATGGTTATTTAATGTTGATTGTGTAACAAACAAAGCCCTTAACACCAAGCTGTTCTCTTTCGAATCCAAAAATTAAGAACACCAAAAGAAAAAAAAAATTATTTATTGCAAACAATTTTTATAGCAATATTTTGGCGGTTTTCTATGAAAAGGTTTTAAAATTATCGGTTTCTCTGGAAAATTAAATATTTTTATAGATTAAATAAATATGTGTTGTACTTTTTAACGGTCTTTTTTAAATAATTTATCAATATATATTTTTTTCAATATTTCGCTTTCCTATAGAAAGCTTCTACAGGAAAAATTAATTTTTAACAACAAAAATTATTCACAAATTGAAAGAATTTGTGAAAACATTTGACAAAACAAAAATGTAAAATTAAATTAAATTCTGTTTTTGTTTTTTTTTTTTCATTTTAAAGTCAATTGCTTAAAAAATCTGTCCAATAAAACTTAGCTAAAAAATTAGTTTTGTTGCCTTTTTTAGCTTAAGAAAACCTTGCATTATTTTAATTGCTACATTTTTCAATATCAACATAATATAAGATATAGGTTTTTCGCTAAAAGATCTCTGCATCCTGATTAGGGATCGTACTTTGACACAAAAAAGTGCAAAATTTTCAAATGCTGAATTTTTACAATAAAAATTGCACACTAGAATGTTGCAATTTGAAATTAAAGTGTTGCATTTTTACTGTAAAAATTGTAATTGGCCGAAATAGATCTTTTAAAAAATATTCGTAGTGACATAATAATTCAAAAAAGATCCAGTCTTAGAAAAAGTTTGATTAAAATAAATTAAATGCTTTTTGTGTATTAAACTTCTTCTGCGTGTTTGGAAATTTTGTAGACTTTTGAAATTATTTATACTTTATTTATTTTTTTTGCATATTTTTGCATATAAACAACAACAATAACAACAAAAATGAAAGAACTCTTCCTACTTAAATCTTGGCAACCACATTTATGTTAATATTCGATACCATGCTTTTTCCTTTCTTTTGCTTTCTCTATGTTACAATCCGTAAACATCTGCAGTACTTAATTGTATTAACAACAAACACATGAATGAAAAAAAAACAAACAAATTTTCAAAGGTTTTTGTTTTTGTTTTTGTGACTGCAGCAAAATCTTCTAATTTACCTAAACTTCTTATGTTTTTAGATAAAACTAACAAGAAATAATAGCATAAAGATAATAGTTAAAAGATACTTTTCAAGATTATTGGTAGGTAACTGTGCGTTACTTAATGCAGCTGGATTCAACGCACAATTACATTACGTTTTCTTTTGCTTTATTTCTTAAACATTTTTCTCTAGTAAAGGAAGTTTGCTTAGTGCCACTGAGTGTCTTAAAATATAAATGCCAGGTTAGCATCATCATCATCATCATTATATTCTTTGGCCAGATTGAAGTAAAAGTTGTTGGTTGCAGCAAAAAGCAAAAATCAACATAAGTTTATCTTAAATTATATGGTAATAAAGACTGATTACAAATAAATCTTAATATTCGCTCATATCGTTGCTTAACGTAAATTTTTTTTAAAACAGATTTTCACATATTTTCTGTTGTTTGTGTTTTCCACAAAACTTAATGATGAAGATTTCTATCATCATTATTATTTGAAATTTTGCATGTAGCAAGTTGAATGTAGTTATTGTCAGTTTGAAGTATTACCATGTTTAAATGCTAATTTATGTAAAATATATAATATTTACTATAATAACAACAAAAAATAAAAACAAAATATACAAAATTATAGCTTGTCTTAGCCATTTAAGTTTGCAAATATATTTTTCTTACGAACAATTATTTTAATACGCATTTTTCTTGTCTTTTTTCAGGTAAGAGAGTTGTGAATTTATAAAGAATTTTCGTACAAATTTCTAAATACTAAAACGTGGTAAGAATTTTATATTAATTTCAATGTTATTTATAACAACAAAATAAACAAAATTTATTTAAATTTTAATTTTATTTCACAATAAATGCAAAAACATTTTTAATATTGTATATAAATTCTGGAAGAATTCAAATTTTTCATACACCCATTCGACGATTTTGTTTCCATTCTGCGAAAAATAAAATAATAAACCGGGTTTATTTTATGTATGACCAGTTTGTACAGTACTAAAGCTTATAATTTTCAATTTTGTTTAAAATTTTCTATAAAGTTACTCTAAGCTACTGCTGAATTGTTAAAAAGCAGATCTATATTCACTGAAAAATTTCCACCCAAAGGAAAGGCGTAATTTATATAGTTTCCTTTTAAATTATATGTTTGAAATAAATAAAATATAGTTATTTTAAATAGTATTTTTATTGCACTAAAATACTTTTTGTTAACATTGGCTAACAAAACGATTTGCCAAAAATTTTAACAGCAAAAAAAATATAGAAAATGTAGCCATTATAATATTTTTGCTAACAAATATAATATATTAAATTTATTCGTGTGTAATCATAGTATGACTAGAAACCAACAAATAATATTTGATAAAAAAATTTTTGGAATCGACCAAAGTTGAACGCTTTTACATCTTTAATCCACAAGTATAGCGATTTCGATTATTTATCAATATTAAATTTGTTGTACTAATACTTGACTTGACTTTCGGACACTGATGCTCAAAATCGGCTGAGGATAAGTTCTATGAAAACATCCTCAATATTTGTTGATGTGAAACATCACTTACTTACACTAAAGTTTTTTTAACGGTTAATTAATTTATACCATACTGTAGGTACTGTACTGTAGGTACTAAATTATAAATTCTGTAATGTAAGTACTTTAACTTAAGTATTATAATGCAACTACTACACGAAAAGCATTATTCTGTAGGTACTATACGTTAAGTCTGTAGTGTAAGTTCAATACTGTAAGTACTACACTGTGAATTTTGCACTGTAAGTAGAATTTTGTAAGTATTGTGCGAAAATACTATTTTGCAAGAACTGTACCCTAAATATTGTAGTGAAGTACTGTACTTTATGTAATGCACTATATGTAGTATACTGTATATACGTACTGCATTATAAGCAATGTATTATAATGTGAGTACTGCACTGTAATGTAAGTACTGCACTGTACTGAAAGTACTGTACTGTAAGTACTGTGCTGTGAGTACTGTACTGTACAATGAGTACTGTGCTGTACTGTGAGTACTGTGCTGTACTCTGAGTACTGTGCTGTACTCTGAGTACTGTGCTGTACTCTGACTACTGTACTGTGAGTACTGTGCTGTACTCTAAATATTGTGCTGTTCTCTGAGTACTGTGCTGTACTCGAGTACTGTGCTGTACTCTGAGTACTGTGCTGTACTCTGAGTACTGTGCTGTACTGTGAGTACTGTGCTGTACTCTGAGATGTGCTGTACTCTGACTACTGTACTGTGAGTACTGTGCTGTACTCTAAATATTGTGCTGTTCTCCGAGTACTGTGCTGTACTCTGAGTACTGTGCTGTACTCTGAGTACTGTTCTATACTCTGAGTACCGTACTGTACTGTACTGTGAGTACTGTGCTGTTCTCTCGAGTACTGTGCTGTACTCTGAGTACTGTACTGTGAGTACTGTACTGTACTTTGAGTACCGTGCTGTACTGTGAGTACTGTTCTGTACTGTGAGCACTGTGCTGTATTGTGAGTACTGTGCTGTATTGTGAATACTGTGCTGTACTCTGAATACCGTGCTATACTATGAGTATTGTGCTGTACTGTGAAAACTGCAATGAATTGTGAATTTTAAAAACTTTATTTTTCTTTTGAAAAAATATTTCACTAGTGAAACAGTGTGCATGACAGAAACAAATTTCCCTGGTAAAAAATTATACATATTTTTTTTTTATTTTTTCAATAAAATCACTTATTTTGCTGGTCGGTCTTGGTAAATTTGTTGTTACAATTATAAATAATTTTTTCCCGATCAGTCGATGCCGGGAAGCTCAGTTAAAAATTGCTTTTAATAACTGTTAAGGTGGACTTTATTTGTTTTTAAAATTTTATTCAGGTTTGTGACTTCGACTAAACATTGTTTTGTTTTTCTAACCGCTGACTTTTATTTTTTTAATATAATTTCTATTACATCAAATTAATCTCTGCCTTGGTTAACTTTATTATTATTATTTTCTTTAATTACTTGGCAAACAATCTCTGCTAATTGCAATTGACTTGAAAGTCTCGTGCCATTTAATTAAGAAACATTAATAAACAAAAATTTTATTTCAACTCGTCTGCGCTGCACTTCAACTTGGTACTTCAAACCGAATCTCAAGTTTCAAAAAACTTGATTCCAGACTTAAAAGTATGTGAATTTTAAAAGAAAAACTTACATATAAAACAAACCAGCATTGAGTAACATCATCTAAAGAAAAAGATCAAATTGCATTTTTTAAGATGGTAAAACAACAAGCACAACAGAAAAGCAACAACGACAACAACAACAAAATTAACAAATTTACATACATGCGTATACATTTGCTTAACAATCTTCTAACTTAAATGGCAACAGCAAAAACAACATAAAAATTACTGTTGAAGTTCTTGTCGTTGCATTTAACAGCAATTGCAGTTGCTGTATGTTTGTCTTTCTATATTTGTTGTTGGTATTTAAAGTGGCGCTTCATTATGCGAAATGATCGAGTGTTTAGTTTTGCGTTTAACATTTAACAAATAACAACACAACATTGAAGGCATACTCGTACATACTGGTACACTGCTGATACATTTTCATGCAACAGGCCAGGCTATATAAATCAGGTATTTGAAATACGTTTAAGTGGTACTTGCATATAGAAAATATATACAAAAAAGAAAATGGCAATGTTTTCCTTACTTCCCGTTTGTAACGCATTCTGTTTAAATTAACTTAGAAGAAAAAAGGAGATAAAACTAAATACGACCACATCCATGCATAGCTGGCGCATTATTTGTAACTTCGATATATAGATTTGTTGGCAGCAACATTTACTGTACGGATGTTAATGTCATTAGATGTTATTTTGTGGTAAATAGCTGCAAATAGCAGCTACTTGTTTACAACTACAACTATTTTAAACTATCAGCTATTATTACATACTAAAGAAAAAGTTTGCTTATTTTCAGCTTAAAGACAATCCACTTTACGCATAATTTTCATTTAACTTCTCTATAATTTATACGCGTTTTTCCACTTTTTTTTGCTCTTCCTTAGGAATCATTAAAGTAAATTATAATCAACGGAAGCATTTGCCGCTGTAAAGAGAGTTTTTCTAGCTTAATTGGGTTAAATAGTTTCTGCAAATTGCTGTGTAATGTGAAGAAAATCATCTGAAAACTTTTAAAGTAATTGAGGCAATTTTTATAATTTTATTTTTCCATAAAAACGTTCTTGGCGCATTTATGATTAATCATTTAAATTTTATTAAAAAATAAAAACGTGTGTAGTTTTTAAGTTATTTAATATTTTATGTTTATGTCTTGTAATTAATAATAATCATACGCCTAGTATGACTTAATCTCTCAACTTAAATATTTCAAATGTTATTAGGTGGAATTAAAAGATTTGTTTTGACTGACATAATACAAAGTATAATTTAAAGATTAATTACTTTAAACAAAAAATTGTGTTGCATAGGGTGTGGCAAAAAAAAATTAATTTCATATTAATTACAAACAACTTTTACTTCACATTTGTGATGATTGATATATATCAAGTTTTACTCTGTTTGTTACCCTTTAGCCAAATCTCATATATAAATGATTCTGCCCACAGATTTTGGCCAACTGTTGAGCAGGCCAACGGTTGAGCTTAAGTACAGACCGCAGGCCGTATTTAGTAGCTAAATATTTTCTGTGATTTGATGAAACAGCAGAATAGATTTATAAAATTTTATTTGTATGACTTTTATCTGGTAATTTATAATGTTAATTTATTTTAATGATTTCTATTTAGTTTTTGTTTATATTTCAAAACACTCACTCACATGATTTCCAATGAACAACAAGTTCAATGAAAAGTCTTTAATACAGGAAAAACATAATTGGATATAGAAGAATGAATAAAATACAATTTTCTGAAGCTCTAAGCTCAGCCAAAACAAAAAAGCAAATAATGGTAATAAAAAAAAATAATTTATTTTTAAAGTTTATTTCGAAAATATTTTTATCTTAATCCACAATTTTAAATAATTTTATTAAGCTAATCTACGTTAATTTTGCTAGATTTCTTGAAACTTATTTTTAAAGATTTAAATAAATTTTATATGGAAAACGCAGGAGTTTTAAGTCTCAAGCTGAATTGAATAAATAATAATTTTTTTTAATTCCAAAACAAATTTGACGAGGGTCGACGTAAAACCGTACCCAAATAGAAATAAATTAAACCCCGGCGGAAAATATACGCACATAACAAAAAAAGGCTTTCAGGCCTACAATTTAGACACAATTAGACTTAATAACAATTTACAAACGACGACAACTAAAAGTAATGACAACAAAGGAATATATTTGGTTCAACAAACAATGCCTCGCATCGAATGTCACATCAAAATATGCCAAAATACAAATTAAAATCAACACAGCAGCAAGCAGAAAGGCAATAAGAAGAGCATAAAAAGACTGTAAAATTCGAAATCAGAAACCTTTACGCCAAAAAATAAATGACGAACTCGGAAATACTAGACATTTATCTTAAACTAGCAGAACGACTAGCAATCGACGTACTCATGAACATATTAGACCAAATACGAGCAGAAAACGCGAAAACAATAAAACAAATTTACGCAACTTGAAACAGAGAACTAGAGACACTTACACAACCAACAAACAACAAAACGCACGAAGATAACAACTTCCACACTAGAAATTTGAATCTAATACAGGTTACCATCAGCTGGTAAGAGGCTCAATTATTGGAGAAGGGATTAGAAGACAACATCACAGAAAACAACAAAAAAAGGAAATAGAACAAACCATTATAGACACAGAAGACGCAATAGCAATGATCCCAAATGAAGAACAGGAGCAAGCCAGGCACATCTGCAAACAAATAATAAAGAAGGAGGCCAAATCTACAAAACAATTAAACCGAGAAACTAAAACGTAAACTGGAATCGAACGATATCTTAGTTACAAAAGCAGACAAGGGAAAAACAATGGTGCTCATCGGCAAACATGACTACATCGAAAAGACACAACAGTTAATAAAAGACTCTAATTACAAGAGAATTGGTAAAGATCCTATGGACGAATACCAGACGAAAATTAAGGAGATTATAGAAAAAGCAACAAGGATAATAAAACCAGACATATCGCACACATTAACAATGATGAACCCATTCGCACCATCTACTAAAATTACACAAACCAAACATACTGATGAGACCCATAATTAATTACAAATCTGCACCGGGCAACGGACTTTCAGGATATATAAAGACGATACTAAAAGACACCTTGGAGCTGTAATATTTGGCATACAATAGCCAACACTACAGAACTGATTGATAAGCTAGAAAATGTGAAAATAACAGAGAACACAAAACTGGTCTCTTTTGACGTAAAAGACTTGTATCCAGTAAGTCATACATTAAACATTGTTCATAGGAAAATAAATAACAAAACGAAAAATAAGGAACTGGCAATACAACTCACAGGTACACTGAAAACGATACTTGAACAGAATTACTTTAAATTTAACAATAACATATATATAGACAAACAACAGGACTAGGGATGGGAAATTCAACATCTGCAATCCTTATGGAAGTATTTATGCAGAACTTAGAGGAGGAATGCGTAAGGGAACTGAAAACCAACTTCGGGGTTATGTCGCCGACATCATATGTATGCTAGGAGGAAATAACAATAAGCAAATTCTAGATTACTTGAACAGAAGACACAAGAACATATAATTCACAATGGGAGAGGAAGAAGAGGGAAGAATTAATTATCTGGACCTAATGAAATATACAGGAAAGCAACAGCTACGGACACAATAATACACAACTCATCCAATCATCCCCAACAGCACAAGAACGCAGTAGTCAGGCAGTTAATAACAAGACTCGAAAGAACACCACTAACACGGGATATGTATATGAGGGGAATGAGAACAATATACACCATTGTTGAAAACAATGGATACAAAAAGTGCCTCGTAGATAACATCAGGAAACAAATTAGAACGAACCAAAAATAGAACAAAGAGCAGGAGAATGAAAAGGAAAACTGGGCTACATTAATATATATATATGGAAAAATCAACGTACAAAGTAGCAAAATTCTTTGGAAAACACAACATCAATACGGCATTCAGAATAAGAAAGAACCTAGGCAGAATATTACAGAATAAAACAACCGAGGCAAATATACTAGACAAACAAGAAGTGTACAAATTAACTTGCTCATGTGCCATTATAGTTTGCCCGATAGCAAACAGGACGAAAAATTAAGACCAATGGAAATAATATTTCTTTCATATTACATTCTTTCATCTACTTTTTGTTCTTTTACGAAATTCTTTTTAATTTTTTTTTTTTGTTAAATAAAACAATTCCTCTGAGGTTTTTACTGATACGGCTTTAATTTTGCAATTACAATTAAATATTTTATTCTGTGTTTTTAAGGTTTTAAATATTTCTGAATACCATTTCTAAAAAAAAAAAATAATAATAAAACGATGAAAATACAAAAACCTAAAAATATTAAAAATTTTCAATAATTCATATGGCGCAAGTTGACTTCACTTAACTCCACTCCTACACACAATTTAATTACGCAATAAATATTTGTGAGCATAACATTTTTCTCTATTTGGCAAAAAAAAAAACATTTTAAAATGTCTATTACGACTACTTAACATGCATTGCGGACACAACACGCATCGTGTTGGGGACAAGCAAAGACCATGAGGCACAACCTCATCTTCATCATCATCATCATCATTCAGACATCATGCAATAAAGAAGCATCTTTCATGGCATCTTTAGAGGCAAATGTCTTTTTGTTTCTATCTGCTGTCTACTGTGTAAATGCAGAATATAAAACACTCAATACAAATGTTGAACGCATGTCTTTTGGAGTTTTATTTTCTTTATTTTTCTACTAGTTGCCGTTTGTCGGAATAAATCTAAAGAAAAAATAAGAAAAATTGCACAAATAATCTACCGCTTCTTCAAATAAGATTCAAATAAGACTTGAACTTAAAAATCTTGTTTACTTTGCCAAATGATTAATGATGAGCATGCGTACAATTATGCAAAACAACACACACACACACACACTCTCAAACACACATTGTTTAAAAAGGTAAATATGCATTTAAGCAGAAGTCTGAATATGACTAAGAAATATGTGTGTGTATTAATCATATTATTCTAAATATTAGTGCCACTAGATTATGAAGAGATTTAAAATATGAAAACGATTTATTAAAATGTTCAATATGTGAAAAATATATCATTCGCGAACAAATGATTAACAGTCCTGCAATTGGCGAATGTGTTTATTTTTAGGATAATGTTGCGAGGCCATTAGTGCTAAGTAGGCTCATCATAGCTTCTTTAAGGTTAGTAAAGTCATTTTATATATTTTTTTGCTGGACGTAGTATTCTGTAGAGTTATAGCGGTGAAAGAGTGCCTTCGTCTTATGGCATAGGGAAGTGGAGAAAGTGAAAAAACACCGAGAACTGGATATCAGAGTATAGTACGCAGCTGCTGTGTTATTATAATAAGTAGATGAATAATTTAGAAACACAGGGTTCCCTACTGTGAGGGTAAAAGCTTTTTCTAATGTCATATAACCTCAGTTTATACGACTTTAGTTTTAAAAACATATTCAGCAGACTTTCAGAATTTATGACTACATAGACAGCGTATAACTGTTTGCTTTAAAAACAACAACAACATAATAAATAATAATAGTAATAATAAAAGATGTTTCCATAAAGACAAATCCTTTTAAGCAGCCACTTGCTATTTTCACAGAGTGCGTATTTCTTTATCTGCTACGATGGCAAGTACAGAAAAGATCAAAATAAAATTGAATGAAGGATGATTTTAACTTATATTTTTAAAACTTGAATCCAACTCACAATTCGCTCGTTTACATACTAATTATTTTTGGGTGAAATCTGTGGTGCCTGCAAATTCATAATTCAGTGGGTGAAAAAGAAAACTTTTTAAAAGACATTCTATATACTTGTACAACATTTTATATTTGACTCAAAGATAGGCAGCAACTGCCACAAAAAGCTTGAGGCTTTTCATGAACAGCATAATGTTAAGCTCTAGTCACCGGACCTGGCCATACGAATACTTAATGAAAAAACCAATAAACTGCCGAAGACAGCGATGCTCTGACTACTTGAAATAGACGAGTTTGAATATTTTTCTCCTTATCTCTTTGCTTTCAGTCAACGTGAAGTGAATCAAGAAGTCAGCGGATTGAGTGATACAACAGATCCAACAAGTACACCAGAAATTATGTTATTTCTTTCAGTATTGTTTATGTTCCATGCGTGCTAAAGATCCTTTTTACATCTTCTGGCCATAAGTTCTGGCCATGCACCGGAAGGTGAACCTCTAATATATGCTATATTTTTAAAGTATAATAAGGGCAGAGCATTGACATAAGACATGGTAGCTGTCTCTGACATTTGACCTCTGCTCTGATCTCTTAAGTTATTAAAGGTGCATGGCCAAAAATTATAAGAAGATAGAAAAAGGATTTTTAGCATGGAACATAAACAATACTGAAAGAAATAACGTGAAGGAAGCTTAAAGGACTGATAAGAGGCGCTACACAAAGTGCTATCGGCAAATTGACAAGTCTTGGTAATCAATTAAAATTAATTTAAATAGACGCATTTCATGTACAAATTATTATTTACGAGTATTTTTCGCATTCTAGTTAAGAAGACGCCAGTAGCAATCAAGAAAATGGAACATAACATTCGTCTAATATTAAATTTTATCGCTTTTTTTTTTAAATTATCGCAAAAATTTGTAAATAATTTTTTAACACGTTTGCACGCACTAATAATTTCAGGGAGCTGGAGAAATATACAGAAAACTTGTTTAAACTTTTTGTAATATTTGAAATCTTATTAGAGTAGTCAAAGTGCTTTATTTTAACTGGATAGACAAATTTGAGGTTGGGAAATAAATTGTATTAAAATGTACACTTTTTGAAAGACCTTCAGTTTTGTTGATAGCAATTAAAAGTAGAAATATGGAAATTAATTAATGGAACATGATGTCGGCGAAATGCCCTCTTTTAGTACGTCTGCTCTTATCACAAATGTTTTTTTTTTTTTTTTTTTTTTTTTTTAAGAGAAGTAGTACTTCAGGCAACAATGCCTATTTAGTCTAGTACCGTACTACATTCTTTAGGAAAGGGATAGAGAAGAGATGCGATAGGTAGTGAAAGTAGAAGGATAGTTACGGAAATTAACTGCCATATAAGACAGCTCAGTAACCAGTAACTACGCCTTCATCACTGAGCAGCCCCAGCGACAGTCAGTTTTTATTTGTAGTGAAAAAAACACCAAAGTCTTTGTTGGGAAACGAACCCACAACCCCCAGTCATCTAAGCTAGTTCACTACCTTCTAGCCTTTAGGGGCACTATATTTTAAAGCATGGTTTGCAACAAAGCTTCACTTATATTATCACCGCAGTGGCGAAGTCCATCTTTTAGAGCTTCAGTTATTTGTGGGTTGTTCACGTAAGTCCAGTCTTTCAAATGGCTACAGAGAAAAAAATCCAGCGGCCTTAAAGTACAAGATCAAAAAAGCCAATGACATTACCAAATCAAGAATTTACGCGAAATTTCTCATGCAATAATTGAATTACTTGAATAGCTGTATAGCTTGCGGTGCTGTCTTGCTGAAAGCAAAAGTTCCTAATATCCACATTAGCCAATTATGGCCACAAAATTTGGTTATCATGGTTAGTAGCGTGGAGAATTCGCAGTGACGACGTTTTCCTGCTTATTTTCGAAAAAATATGGACGGAAAAATCCACCTGAACGCATCAGGTCAATGCAATGATTTTTCGAACTGTTTGTGGATTTTATAAGCTCCAAATTAACAATCAGCCTCATTACTAAACATAATATTTTGAGAAATTTGTAGTTTTCGTTCAATTTTCCAAATAGCCAATTCCCAAACGTTCGACGTAAGCAATGATTGGTCGTCTTTAAGTTTTTGTAAAAGTGAGAACGAAGATCTTTATATAAACTGTTGTGCAAAATAACTCCACCGATGCCTAACTGCTCCAAACGTCGACGAGCTGATGTTCTGGACTCATTCTCAACACTTTGCTGTACAACGGCTATGCTTGTATAACTATGTCTTGTTTTGGTCTATTGTCAGCAATTTTCACCATTTTAATTGCAAATTTTCACATTTAAAATTCTTTGGTCAAGAGCATAATGTTGCATGACTGAAATTCCCATCGTTTCAGTAAATAAACGGCAAAGGATGACAGCTTTAGCTTTAACATTTAATCATTTGGCAGACAATTTATCAAAGTTATCCGCTCAATAAAATGAATGTTACAGCATCCACATCGATGTAGATGATTATATCGACTTAAAAAAAATCCGTAAATACACGCCAGATGTAAAAGTAAGATGAAAATACCTAATGAATCAATTGGCCATTATTTTGAAAGGTGTATTAATTAAAAAAGCGTTGCATTGAATTAAATAAATAAAAATTGGCTTTATGAGTAAACCTTAAACGCTATAGTGTTCACGTTCGTAAAGGTGAATTTAAGCCGGATTATAACAATAAAATAATTAAGTTTATAAGTATTTAAACTAATTAAAATTATTTCTATATAGCGGTTATAAAGCTTTTTCACTTTTCAAAATTTGATTAAATTTTCTATGCAGAGATTTTTTTAAAGTTTGATATCTTCTAAAAATCCGTCCATTGAATAAATTCAGTAAAACAAATATAATACAGTTCTAACAATTTTGCTCAATTATAATGAATTTTTAATTTGCTAATTGAGGTTTTAATAAGCAAATCGGATTGCTGCAAATTATAGAATTAATTTAAAGTTTCATTAAATATTTTATGATTTTTTTTAAATTTTATGTGCATATTTTGTTTCATTTTTGCACTCCCTTTGCATAATTTGTGTGTGAATTTATATTTTATTTATTTTTTTTTTAAATTTTTTAAATTAAAATTATATATGTAGAAACAAAACAAAACGCAAACTATTTTGCCCCTTTCAAAATTGTCATAACCTTGCTAAACAATTAATCACACTAAAAATCATTATTATTATTATAATTATTACTAACAGAGAGATATTGACTAAAAGGCCATAAAAATTATAATTTTTGCCATAAGACAAAAAACCTTATGCATAATCGAAGGCTTTGTCGTTTTATTTATTTTGTAATTTTCTTGCAATAAGTCGATCTTGAAAATAAATGACTATAAAATTTGCCACTATTTTTTAATGATAATTGTAAAGAAAATTATATTTTTAAATTGCAGAAAATATTTATGTCGTTTGTAGATATTAAAGAAATAATGATGCAGTAGTAAATAGTCAGTAAATTTTTATGACTAAGGCTTGTCTTTCAGACCTTGAACTAATTAATGTGTGATGCAAAAATACAGCAACAACAAAATACGTTGATTTGTGTTAAGTTTAGAAAAGAATTAAAAAGTCGTATCATAGGTACATTCAACATTTTTAGCTTAATATTACATTAGTGTAAGTAGAAAAATTTTAATAATTATAAGTATGTAAACTAAAATAATAGAAAAATGTTTGTTAACTAAAATTTTACACCGCTACAACCTAAAGTTTTGTATTTTATTTTTATTTCTGTATTACAGATTTGAAAAATAAAAGCCATTTTAATTAAAATGGAATTTATATTTAATCTTAAGTTTTGACTTTAAGCTAAGTTAAAGCCAGGGGACCATATGACATTAACTTTGTCATATTTTCTGCATTGTTCAACTTTAGGAGTAGAGAGATAAGGAAAAATATATTGTGCTCTTATATACTGATTTACAATACCATATTAAGTCCAATACTATATTAAGTCCGCTAACTATTTAAGAAATAATAATTGTTTAGTATTCTGCATCCTTAGGGTAAAAAACCCTGATATTTTTTATTTTCCCTACAATTTCTGGCCTCTATCACTGCAACAGCAATAGGCAGAATCTTACATCTTGCAGTAATAAATACTTGAAATTAAAGAGTGTTCCCAAAATAAGACTACATTCAAAAAGTTATGCTATTTTTCTAATGCTATTTTTTGAACGGTACAGCATCAAAGTTGTACAACGTATTAATAAAACTATGTGGACTATAGTAAGAAGTTATAAAAAAACAATAAAACAAACTATACATCAAAGGGTGTCCCCTTTAAAAATTATAGGACATAGTGTCCCTAAAAATTACGGTTATTATGATTTTGTGCTACTTTTGCACTTTTGTTTATATATTTCTAAAAATTAGTCATTCAAATTCGTTAATTATTTTAGAAATTATATATGCCATAGCCGGGCTAAATGGGTGATCAGGATATATAAAATTTACATACAGAAAAAAAAATATGATTGCGCTATGGTCACAAAAAATATGTTATGTTTAATATACTAAAATGTAGTTGCGACAAATAAGTTATGGTACATTTAAATAATAACAAAACGGTTTGTGCTGATATTTCTTATGCAAAAATTAACAAAATAAAATGATCAATTACTATTATTATATTATATACTATGGTTATTTTAACGCAATTAAACTCTGATTAAAAACAAGCAAGTTATGTTTGTTGCAGGCAAGACATATTTCCTATTGTTCGATTATTTGTTGCCTAGTTTTTGATTAATTTCGGCTATTATATTAGTGATAAAGGATCCGCCATGTAACGTTTTTTTTCCAACTAGTGCTTATTTCGTGAAGGGTAATACTTAGCTTATGTTTGATTTGACAAATAATTAGTTTTATCCTTCCGCTAAACGCATATGGTTGTGTATACGCTTGAACAACGCTGGCAAATATTGCGACATTACTTTGAAAATCATGGTAATGTTGCAGAATGTATGTGCGATAATTGTGTACGGATTTTGGAAGAAGAGAAGCACCGTCAGCTCCGTACGATCGTTATCTTGTGAAAAAAGTGAAAGAAACTGGCATCCTCATCGATAAACCAAAGCTTGAGAAGCCAAAAACAGTGCGTACACCCGAGAATATTGCTGCTGTGGCAGAAAGTGTCCGTGAAGCGCCATCAACATTAATTCACAGTCGTTCTCAACAATTGAACATTTTAGAGACATCATTGAGACATATTTTGCATAAAGACCTTGGCATACAAAGCCCAATTGGTTCAAGAGTTGAAGCCAAGTGACCATCCAATGCGTTTTCGCTTCGCTAATTGGGCCTGCGGTCGACTTACAGAAGATGTCGATATTGCAAAAAAAATCATCTTTTCAGATGAAGCTCATTTTGATCTTGGCAGGTATGAAAACAAGCAAAATTGTCGCATTTGGGGCACCGAAAACCCGCACGCATACATTGAAAAGCCGACGCACCCACTGTTTGGTGCGGATATTAGTCCAGAGGCATAACTGGGCCATTTTTCTTCGAAAATGAGCAAGGACTTTTCTTCGAAAGTGAGCCATTACAGTCAATGGCAATCGTTATCGGGCCATGTTGAACGAATTTTTATTCACAAAAATTGTAGAGGAGGATATTGGCAACATTTGATTTAAACAGGACGATGCTACGTACCATACAGCCGATGCTACACTCGATGTGTTGTTTTGTTTAATTCCGTTTTGCTTTTGACATGAGTGTTTATCATTTTCAGTATTCTTTTTTCAACATAGCTTTGCCTATACTTTATCTAAAGTCATCTGATAGAGGTCTGGTCTTAAAAGAAACCAGGATTTTCAGCCAGAAAAATGTTTAAAAAAATACTTTAAAAACTATCAGGCCTTGACTGAAAATAATGTAGATCCAGCATAAGTTGATGACGCATAGTTATGTACTGCGAAAGACTTCCTCCTCTTTAATTTAATTATAAAGAACATTTTCCATAAATTTATTCCCATCTAAGAAATTCTTCTTGCAATGAATTATCTTTTGCCTCGAAATTTTTTCACTTTTTTCTAAATTTATTCACTGAAGTATAGCTGGGGGACGACTGATAAATAAAATAAATTTTAAAATAATGCAGTGGGTAAATAAAAATTATTAACATGTTTTTAGTTCAAGATTAATTACTACAGTGAATGAGATCTTTTATATGAAAGTTTGTAAATATTTCTGCAGATGTTATGGCTGATTGTAGAAAAGGTCACAATAATGCAGCTTTTATTATTCAATTTATTATTAAATTGAGAAACAGAGATAAATTATTTTGTAAAATATTTAATTAGTAAATTAAATAAATAAATTTTAATATCTCGGCTAACTCCAAGGGACTAAACATGCCTTGAAATCCTGACCAACATGTTAGCGAGTCTCAGCAGCTTTTTATAAAGCAGTTATTAATTCATTTCCAAAAAGTTTTTATACTTAAAATTTTCCAAATATCAAATTTTCATGTAGACATTCAGTGTGCAGTGACAGCTTATTTTATTTTGATCAGCTGTTTAATGAAGAAAACAAATATTTCACATGACGATACGAGGGAATCAAAAGTTTCATAGGAACCTAAATTACACTTCTCGTTCTGGATATGGATTATTATATTAATAAAAAAAAAATAATTTTTTTTTATATTTTTAGAAGAAAATAAATCAGCAATTTTTCATTAAGTTGTTAGAATTTGTTGCGCCAATAAATGAATTAATGCTGTTATACCTTTCGCTGAAAACCATTGTTACTGGCTGTTTGTTTGGTAGGTTTTGCGAGCGCTTGCAATGCGATGACATCATTTTAAAGCCGAAAAGTAGATAGTACCCTTGATCCTAATGGATGAACTACCTAAAGCCCACACTATTTATACTAACACACGCAATACTAAGTTTCTAGTAGTATCTAGAAAGCAACTTGATGATGATTTCGTTGCATCGAATGCGCTCACCCATCGTACTAAACAAACAGCCATTACGAAAGGTTTTCACACAAGAAGGTATGACAACAAAAATCTTTCACATTCAACGTTTCGCTGAGTTTTGCAATTTTAAATAAATTTAAAAAAAATTATATTTTTGATGTGTCTTGTCATAGAAATTAAAACTGACAGAAATATATCAACACCTGTGCGTCAAAGATATTTTTTTTTTTTCGATTAAATAAATTGCGTAATAAAATGCGCGAAAATTTTAATTTCATGACCTCTGGGTGGTCATGCCTTCAATTTTCAGTTTCGTTTTGTTTTTTCAGTACCTTGTTTTTGTTATTTTAAAGCACCCAAAGTGCCACTCGAAAGCAGCAAGCGTTGTTTTCGGTATAATTAATGGCAACAGTTACACAGTATTACACAGATAAAACAACTAAAGAAACGTTAATAAAAAATAAAAAAAAAATTGTTTGAAAATTTACGTTAATTAACGTAATCGTGTACAATAATCTACACAGAGGTTGTTTTTGTTTTTGCTATTTTGTTTTTCAAAATATTCGAATGTTGAAGAATCAATTGTCATTTTTTTAATGTTTTGTTTTATTGTTTTTTTTTTTTTTTTGTAGCTGGTTTGTTTCACTTACCACCAATAACAAATCAAAGAGGTTAAGGCAAAAAGTTATATGTACGATCTTTATTATAGACACATGCATACGTACCTACTACATATGTACGTATAGACGTTTAATTTAACATATGAAATTTTAACCGTCAATTGACACGCAAAAACCAAAATTTGAAACGTATTGCAAAAACAATATCTCTACTTGGTTTGCCATTATTTCTTTAAGTCTTTGAAATCTTTGGAAAACTGTTGCTGTTGTTCTTGTTGTTTCTTTTTATTTTTTTAATCATTTTTTTTTTAAGTTTATTATTGGCAAAAACTGCATGAATTTTTACACCTGCTTTTTTATTTTATTATTATTTTTTTTTTGTTTTTTTTTTTTTTTTTGTTTCAGCTGACTTTTAGTTTACTGGCATACAAACACTTTTATGTATTTTTGTTTTTTTAGACATTTGATGGCAATTACTGTAAGTTGTATCAGATTTAAAGAAAAAGAAAAACGATTAAAAAACATATTAACTATTTTTTTTTATTGTCTTCAAATACAAACTTTGGCTAATGAACCATTTTATGAGATGACATTTAATATGTTAAATTTGAAGGAAAACATAACAAAAACCGAAAAAAATAAAAATTTAAATGAATAATTTCGCAATAATATTTCTGAAAAATCTAGTTTATGGGCTTACAAACTGGAAGTGATTGTGAATAAACATAAAAAATTGCGTTCGTTAAACAGCTTCAGCTAATAAAACAAGAATTTTTTTTCAATATGTATTGCACGTTATATAACTTCTCAATAACAAACAGCCTGTAGAGCTATTAATAGCTAATTAAAGATATAGCATTACAACTTCTCTATAATAGCATTATTAAAAAAAAATGCAGCAAAACAAAAACCGATTTGTTTATCTGCAGTCCCAGTATAGAAAAGTGAGAGCGGTAGACTTTGTATAATTACCATATTCGCATTATCGATTTCAATGTTGCCGAATATGAACAGTTACTTTGATATTCAAATTTATTTTATTTTTGATTATAGAGCATTTCTGTGCGTATTAAAAAAAATATAAAAATTTCTTTATCCTAATTAACAGATCAGCTGCACATTTACTTCACAAGCTTCACTGGGCACATTATCACATTCAATACCCATCAAAATAGTTATTCGACTATTAGCAAACTTTCGCTCGATATCGAATGTCATAATTTTCATCCAAATCTAATTATGTTTTCGCATAGCATAGCATCTGTTTTATTTTATTAAGCAAAGATGGTTGTACTTTAATAGAACAATGCTTTTTAGCATAGTGCCACTAATAGTTCCTAATCCTGCAAGTATTCAAAGAATATAATCAAAGAAATGAGAAGAGTTATGATATCCAGTTATTGATTCTTTAATTACTCTTTGATAAAAACTTAAATAAGTTTTAAAGAGCTTATGGCAATAATAGATTTTAACCAAAAGCGAATAAACTGATTTAAAACTTTTAGAGAAATTGAACTGTGTAATTTAGTTTTAAATAGCACAGGAATTAACAAAAAGTAACAAGATGTAAACAAAAATATTTTAATATTATAACAAATGAATAATCAGCTTAACGTCACGTTTATGAAAAACAAAAAATTAATAAACTTTAATAAGGTGCCCCTGTAGGCTAGTAGGTAGTGTACTAGCTTGTCCATATGGGGGTTGTGAGTTCGATTTCCAACGAAGACCTTGGTTTTTTTCACTACAAAAATAAAAGTTGACTATCGGTGGGGCTGCTCAGCGATAAATTCATTTTCACTGGTCGCTGTGCTGTTTTATACGGCAGTTAATTTCCGACTATCCTTCTTCTTTCACCACCTGTTTCATCTCTTCTCTATCCCTTTCCTACAGAATGTAGCATTGTACTTAACTAAATAGGCATTGTTGCCTGAAGTGCAACTTCTCTTTAAAAAAAAAAATAAAATAACACAGAAAACCATATTTTCTGGATTGTTACATCTGACATGAGCATTTTTCTGATGCCCTAACTGCGCTTCTAAATTGGACCCAACACATGATTGCCGTTTATCCGGACTTTCATAAGGGAATTTTCTTCAACAATGAAGCTAACTTTTGTTTGAATAGATAAATCAATAACCAACCATAACCATAAATTTGGAGTGATGATAATCGCCAAGTGAATATAGAGACATCGTTACATCCACAAAAACGGATTATCTAATATGCTTTATTGGCTGGTGGAATCATTTCTTCTTACTTCTTTAAAAACGATGCCGTTCAAAACGTTTAAAGCCATGATTACTGATTTTTTTTCCGTTCATCAATTGAACAGCCATTATGTGCAGGAATGAATTATGTCAACAAGACTTGTCACATGCACAATGTCACACAGGTCATGTCGCAATTGATTTAAATGAGGAAACATTTGGTAGTCGCATAGTTTCACGTTTCGGACTCAGGACTCATATTTAAATTATAATTCCAGAATTTTATCTTACGGGTAAAATAAATTTCATATAAATTAAAAAAAAATTCATTATAGTTTTGTTTTATTTTAATGTTCCTTCTCCTATCCTAATTTTTATTTTGCTAAATAACCTTCTATGTCAAATATGTGCGAATATTGTACGACGGAGTTTGATTTATTTGAGTGTGATTTTACGTTAATCCGCGTCAAATTTAGTTTCTTCAGTGTTCTCACTAAAGATGGCATATAGCCGAAACAGGTATGTTCACAAACCAAATATGACGCGGTTTGACGTAAAATCACACCCAAATTCTATGTCAAACTTTCAACTCTATATACTCTTTTGCAGATGACAGCAGTATTTCTCATTCGTATTCATTTAGTATTAGTCCAAACCATCTGGAGGTGAGTTTCAAAAGGCAGAACATGAATGCTGCGCTCAATCATGATCTCGCAAAAATCTCGAAAAGGGGTCGTGTGAATAGCGTCGATTTTAATGCCCATGAGACACAATGTTGCATGCTTACGCATATATCTGGGTTCGGAAATGATGCTGCATCTGTTACTATGCGTGATATAGGTATTACGGAATCAGACGTTTTTGGCATAAAAATTCAGTATGCTGTTCGTTAGATTAAACACATTTTTCAAGTTTCTAAAAAAGTTTTCATGTGCCTCCGTTTTCTAAATCGCTGTATCCGTCCAATATTCGTCCAAAAATGTAATAAAACTGTCATGTATGGACCGACGCCCCAAATAGTATTTTGGTGTTGCTCAACCGCATGCAGCAGAGGGGAGAGTAGGGTATCTAACTCTATTGATTCCCTAGAGCATTAGCTAAATGTGGGTGGTATATCACTGTTTTATCGTTACTACAATGGTAAGTGCTCTAATGAAATTAGGAAAATTGTTCTCGCACGTTTTCGTGTTTATCTCGATTTTCAATGAGAGCTCATTTAGTTGTGGTTGATTTTCCAGTGGATCGCTCTACGCATTACAGGAAAAATTTGTTTTTTAGCAGAACAGTCCGTATGTGGAATAAATTCCCTCCAGAGGTGTTTTCTGTCGCTTTTAATGTAGGAAAGTTCAAAGTGAATGTCCACGAACACAACTCTCTCTTTCCTCCTCCCCTTAGCTTAATTTCCTAGTTCTGGCACAATGCTGGTCCGCAAAAAATAATGTTCTACACCTCTATAAAAAACATGGTTCACTATTGCTTTACCTCTCTTCTTACGGTAGCGTTCTTGTGACCTTTTGTTTTCAATTTTCATAACAATTGAATCTTGGAATTTTTTTAACTCAACAGAAACTTTAATCCCAAATTAGCGCGTAAAAATGATGCTTTATACCTTTTTAGGCTAAGGGAATAGATTATGCTAACTCCTTTACAAGCTTCAATTAGAAAGGTTTTAGAAATCATCTTAAAAATAGCAGTATAAGATCAGCTATATTTTATTGACTATAGATGATTAAATTCTTATGGTTTTTTATGCTCCTCTCCTCTAGTCATACTTACACTCTACTATATCTCTTTCGCAAGCGTGACACTAAAAACTAGATTTTTCTCTTACCATACTCCAGTGATATGAATGTCTAAGCTTTAGAATAAGTTTCTTAATTGTAGCTTAAAGATATTAACCTATTGTGAATTATACAACAATAAAAATTTTCCAGACCTTAACTAAAGGAATTTAGTGAGAATTCTAAAAAATTATACCCCGCTATGATTTAGCTAAAACTTGTGCAGAGTTGATGGGGCAGTATAAAAAATAATTCCTATAGTTAATCCACTCGAAATACAAAATGAAAAATACTCAGAATTTTTATAATAATTTATAATTTCCGTAAAATTTTCCAAACAACAATAATGGCTTAGAATAACTTTATATTGTTGTACTGTTGTCATTAATGCCTGTCTTGCATTGTTGTATTTATTACTCCATTAAATTTTAATCTCATAGTTATAATTGTTGAAGCTTAAGTTTATTTAAATTTATTTAACACAGATAAAATAAAACAGTCTTAACATTTTTACCCACCCAATTTTTACTATCCTAAATAAAACGCTTTAAGAAAAATCAAAAAATATCTTTTTAAAGGGCTTGTTTACTTAACATTTTGCTTTTTTTTTTTAAAAACATTAATTCTAAACAAAAATAAAACAAATATCACTCACCTATATTTGGTGTTAAGGTGTATGTGTCAAATTTCGAAAATGTCAATTGATTGCGTAAAGTATATTAAATTATGGTTAAACAAACAGTATTTGTGTTTGTATCTCAAATTTATTCGCTCCTTTATCCTCCCTAACCCCACCTTCTAGCATTTAATCCTTTTAAATGTATTGTGTAGTAAAGCTAACGGTGACAAAAACATTTAAATGTAAAGCAGAGATAGACAACTGCAGCAGAATTAAGCCAAGAAAAATAAATAAACAAAACAAAAAAACAACAACAACATTGAAAAAGTTGTTGTTGTTGTTATTGTTATATTCATTATTATTTTCCTGGTCTCTTTACTGTCATTGTTACTATTGTTGTTGTTATTATAAATATCGCAAATAGAGTATGCAGCTGCGTTGTTTCTGCTGCTTGTTGTTGGTTGGCCCATTATAGTTACAGTTACAGTAAATATTTTCTTTTTTAGTAGTGTGCGTGCATTACAGCAGTTTGTTGTGGCATTTTATGTCTTTGCAACATTATTTTACTTCATCTGCATCATGTATCTAGGAATTAAAACAGAAAAAAAAATGCTTTAAAACGCTGAATGTAAGTTTTTCTCAGTATTTCTATTGAGAAAATGTGCGAAAGAACTGGTGTTACGCTGATTTACAATATGACACGATAACAGTACATTTTCAAACATCAAAATCTAAGTACGTAAAAAAAATAAGAAAAACTATTATAACAAGCAAAAATGCAGTAGCACTAATAAAGTTTAAAAAGCAACAACCGCGAAATAAATGGGACAAGCTACAAAAACAAAATCAATTAGCAAAAATGATTCCAATGTGGTTTAAAAAAGATTTTTTTTACAGAAATTCAACTATTACTTGGATATAATTATATGTGCTTCCTAAGAGATTAAAGTTGTTGCCAATTCGAAGTAGCTGTGATAGAATTCCAGCATCACCACTAAACTTAAGGTGTTTCTTGAATTCTGATTCTTATAGATTTCATTCTTGTAATGTTTGATTTGACATTTTTTTTTTTTTAATTTTGAAAATACTTTTAAATCACTATTTTCTCATTTTGAGTAGTGATAACTTATTGTTTTAAAACTTTTTGTCTTTAAAGCTTTGAAAGTTGCCACTTCTTTCGTTTGTTTATTGATAGCTAATTATAATATTTACCTCTGTTAATTTATCTAGATCAAGAGCCCGTCTCATAAAAACAACAGATTATAGTTTTATATGCCTGCAAGGAAATAAAAAATATGATTGAGAAAAGAGGCCAAGACCAATTATGATTGAGTTATCTGGTTGTAGTATATTATCGTTTGTATTATAATAATACTAGCGTGTCCGTCCAAGTCATTTGTGCGCCAGACAAATTCAATCATTTAAGAAAAGTAATCAGAAAGAACACCATTTCGTTTTTTTTCGTTTTTAGGTTTTTTTTTTTAATAATTTTATCTTTTTCACAATTCAATATTTTTGTGTGCTTATATAATACGTCTTATTCTACGACTATACGACATTCTTTGATCAATTTTCATTCACGGTATAGACAAACAAAACAGTTGGTTTATTAATACGTGAACATGATGCATATAATAGACCCTGCGAAAAGACAGGGATCATTGCAAAAACAACACGTATGGGGAACTGAAGCCATTTAAAATCAAACGGCAAATCTAGAGTAATCATAGGAATGCGTGGTATCAGCACATCCTCGCCATTATATTTTCCCTTTAAAATTTTTGCTTCAATATTATTTTCGTGACTAAACGTGTCCCACTGCAAAGTCGTGGCTGGCAGATATTTCGCAGCAAAATAATTGGAACACCAACTTTCACTTGTAGGCGGTGGGGCGGCAATCCAGGTAACTCAAGCGAATTTTAAAATTCGACTGGATAATTTACAACGTCGTCTTGATTGGTAACAGAGCCAACCGATTTGTAGGTAAAAATTCCGCCAGGAATGTCATTCAAAATTGTCACATTGATATCCGAAACATCTGCATTTTTCGCAGCTAAGATAGCACTTTCTCCCAACCAATCATGGTTTCTAAAATTTTGTGCAATATCGGGAAATACGTTTGTGACCAATTCTTGTTTTGATGGTGAAAGGTGGCAAAAATTATCTGGAAGCGTAATAATTTTTGTGGTGGTGTCAATTGGAAAATTTTCAATTGTTTTGAAAAACGTTCGACTGATGGATCATTTTAGAATTAAATACGCAAATTACACACACATACAAAATGCAGCAGAATGTGGAAAACAAAATTCCCTATTTCTTTGCACATGCACTTGCTATGAACATGAACATATTTTGATTTTTATTGCCGTCGCATTCTGTGCAAGCACACACACATACACAGCAACATACAAACGAAAACATACATTTCATTTGATACAAAACATTGAACATTCAATGGAAAAAAATTTTGATTTTTTTGAAAAATTTGTCTTGTTTCAAACACGCACTGTGGGCGCACTATTGTGTGTGAACACATGAAGCAAAGATACAAACCAGCGAACGACCATTACGAAGATACTGTGAAAATTTGGTGGAATTCCGACGGCGCACCTCGTCAAACACTGGCAACCAATGGACACCTATGTTGGGCTTAATTTTTATATATATATATATATATATATATATATATATATATATATATATATATACAGATTATTGTCAGTGAAATCAAAAAAATTTTCACTCGTAATAACAAGTTAAAAATAATCATAATTAATAGAATATAATCAAATTGTGATGTGATGTGATTATAACGTGATTGCACATTACTAACCCACTTGCAAAAATTTTTTCTGACTTTTACACAGATGTTAATATAATAATATTATTATTAATGAAACTTTAAAGTTATCTAATCTTATCATAATAACGAATTGCTTAAAAATAATCATAATTATTTAGAGAATATAAATATATTATATATATTAAGTGATTATAATATGATTAAAAAAAGATAAAATTTTTTTCCCAATGTGTTTGCTGATCTTTTTCTTTAAACTATTATCGTTTCCTTCCAACTGTCCTTTGTAATTTTTATCATTAACAGTTTCGCTATTTATATTGTGGAAAGGAATTGTTATTTAATATAATTCTATAATTTAATTATAAACTTTTTTAGGTAATTCTAACTGTATGTCATGAATTAGGCAGGGGATCGTGGTTCCCAATGTATCAATTGTAAATGAATCAGTGAAACAATTAACTAACTTATCGATAAATTTTATTTTTATTAGGTCAATGATTGCGGTTCAAATTTCCCCTGTAATAATACCATCTCAATTTTCTTAAAACAACTCCATCAGCCTCATGGCTAAACACAGTTTTGCAACGTTATGTGCTTTTTCTCAAGAATGCAATCGGCAACGGAACAAGATATTTAGTGGTGTCGTGTCTTTAATTTCCATACCAACATTTCTGCATGCTCCACTCAGAGAGAAATTAATTAAAATTATTCAACTTAACTAACATAGAAATAAGCTCACTGAAAAGGAATATGAATAATATACGTCAAGGAACTACATTAAACCAAAGATCAGCCAAGTAACAGCTGTATATTTGGACTTGTATTAGAAGAATTGCTTTTACTTTGATAGATCTAATTGCAAAAGTCTATTTATCGTTAAGGGATGTTATTAGGCTTTTCTTAAGAAAAAATGTCACAAATTGTTTAATGTTCCTAATTATACTTTACATTAATATCCCAAGGTATTTCGAATTTCAGTCTTACTTAAATACACTTAACCAAAAATTCGTACAGCAAAACTCGGTTCAATTAGATCAATTGTCACATACTTTTGGAGTGATCGGTTTCATTCTCCATTAACTGATTCATTTTCTTAGAAACCGAATTAAGAATTTTTTTTAATTTTTGAAAATATAAAAAATAATTTCCTGAAGAAGCTTTCCACAGGAAAGCGAAATATCGAGAAAAAATAAATCGTTATAATTTAAAGGACCGTTTAAACGGTCATTAAACTTCACTATTCATTTTACTTTGACGGCCAAGACCTTTGGGACAAATGTTCCACATAATGGATAGCCAAACAAAATTCCTGCCACTGACACCAACCGATAAGTTTGGATTATCTTTCACACTTGCAAATTGTTTATGTATGTCACACAAATTTCGAAATCATCTATATGAGTGCGAATTCATAAGTGATTCAAAGCAAATCTGGGTAATTAAGGCGCTTTATTATAGTATCAGCTTAGTCAAAATAACTTAGTTAAAAATCCATGTTTTTGTACCTAATCGCCAATTAATTATTAAAAGTCACAACTATACTATTGTTATATTTTGTTGAGCTTTTAACAGACTTTTTGATTAGATAAAATAAATAAATAAATAAAATAAAAAAAAATTGCTATAAAAAATTTTGCATTTCGAAATGTGGATTGATTTGATTATAGGCCAACTAAGTCACCTAAAGAAACAGCCTTTAACTATAAATTTGATTTATTTACTTCTTACAATGGCGAACATAGAAATACACATGCTGTGTAAATTTTGAGTATATGTCTGCAGCTGTTCAAAAGATCATCTATGATTTTACTCTTTAATTTTTGGTTGTAAAATTTTGACGTTCTATGTAAATTTCTTCAACAATTTCTATAACTGTCAAAGGATAATAAAATTGGCAACAAATTACAAGTGGACAGCCTTTAATTTTTTAAAGCTTGCAATGCCGGATATATCAATATAATTAAGGGGCGTCCGGCCCATGCCATTCAATAAGGCTTTACATAACTTAAATAACATCAACTATAGGAACACCTGTTAGCTTAAAGTTTCACAGCCGTATGCATAAAAACTTAAAGCAGGTTTAACTGCCGTTGTTAAGCACAATTTCCTAAAGTTGTATTAAAAAAACGCTTTTCCCTTAACATACCTTTGTTAACTTTAAAGTAGGAAAAACCTACTTTAAACCTACAATAAGTTGACACTTCAATTTTATTATTGAAAGTTCAAAAACAAAACAAATTGTGTTTACAATAAACTGAGTAGTTTATTTTAAAAGTGGCATAAGTCACTTTGTTTTTGTCATCTTATTTATTTTAAATTAGTTTATAAAACATTTTATAGGGAATATCATGGTAAAATTGAATCCATTGAATTTTTAGCCATTTCAACTAGTCTGTATTCACTTTTCTTTCCGAAACGGATTTTTCTAATGACTGTGTTGAAATAAAATCTCTTTTCTCCATGTTGTATACTGTGAAGGCTTTTTTCGACAGGGAGCTATTACTACTATTTCTATTTTGTCCTTTACATAAGTCACTATGTGCAATAATATGCTTTCGAGTTGTGACATTCTTAGATATTTTATACAACAAGAAGCAACTGCCTGAGAATAAAAAATAACAAAATAATGGTAATTATGTATAGTATATTAGATATCACTATAATATAGTTCAGTAAACTGCACTATTCTTTCGTACTAATAAAAATAAGTTCAATAATCACAACAATACTTCACACACAATTATTACATGTTTCCATTTCTTTCACACGAAGCTCTGTAATTAATTTTCTGAGTACAGCGACTAACGCCACTTTCAAAATAAACATTTTTGTTATACCGTTAATTATCAACACCCCTCTCAAACAAATCTCAATACTTCTCAACTTATTAATTTCAGATTTATTAAAAATGAAAAAAAAACTGTTCAGTTGTGACTTATGCCACTTTCAATGTAAACCGCTCAATTGACAGTTGTAGTTTGTTATTCCAAAAATGTTTAAAAATGTTTATTAAAAAACAAATTGTAGTATACAAATAATAATAAAAACTAAAATATAACATGCCATTAAATATAAAACATTATTACATAATTAATTATTTAAAACAAAGGTTTTATTGATGTACATATAATCAAATCAAAGCTCGTTATCCGAATACTTCGTTTTTTAATATGAACAAATTCTTTGTAAGTTCTTCGTAAACCTTGCAAATTGACCTTTTTTGGGTGCTTTGCTTTTCATTAAAAAGATTAATAAAAAAACAAAAAAAATGTTGATTTTGCTGAAAATAATTAAAACATTTTTTATGGATCTAACTACCCGGATAAATAATATTCATTTTTATACATCGTTAACTACAAAGTGACAACTGAAAACAGTGGCATTGCCAGAATCAAAATACTAATTTTACTAAAGCCACCATTGAATATCATTTTTTAAGAAACGTCTGTTAGCCTTAAAGTGTTTGTTAACTAACGTGTAGTTTAAAGCTCAAGTAAGCCGTAAAGGTTTATTATTGCTGACTTACCAATAGAGATTTTGTATAAACTTCGTGTTTGGAGATGACGTTTTAAGGCTATATAGGTCAAACTAAGTCGTCTATGTTATTACCTCTTGATATTTAGCATTATTTTTCATTAATTTTTGTTATTAAGAGTAAGAGAGTGATAACAAATTTATCAAAATTTACTAAAATCATGTCAAAATCATTTGTTGTATGGGAGCACCCTATAACTTTTAGTAATATTAATTTTTATTTAACGAGAGCAATATGCAACCATCGCCTTTTAATTAAAACAAAAATTAGAAACTCTTCAAAATCAGTTCTGAAATGACTTAATCTGTGGTCATAAATATAACAACTAAAATTCAAACGAATTGAAATAACCTTCTTTTTTTTAAGCCGGTTAAACAATGACATAAAATATCAAGTATTTTTCATATATTTTTAATCCCAAATACATTATTTCATATTTTTAACAAAATTTTACTTTTCATAAAATAATTTATTATGTTTAAAAATGTCGTAATAAATTACATTTTCTAAAATTTACACAAAAATAGATTTCTTTGATTAAGGCGACTTTACAATTGTCTCCCTTGATTATAAATTTCAATATTTCTGTCACAATTGACAGACAAATTTTTCGATTTCAAACGCACTTTTTTTATTTATTCTTTTGCTGTTTATTGAAACTGAAATTTAATTCACCTTGATTTGTCAGATTTTTTACAAATTTACTTTTGTGCAAATATTTAACCTTAATTCCCTTTTTGCAATTTCAACAATAAGCTGACAGATCAGTTCTACATGTTTTATATATTCTCTATATTTTATTTGTTTTTATTTTTTTTTTTTATTTTTCTTGCAACTGCTGTAATCACTACTCACTCCTCCAAAGAAACACATTTGATGACTAATTTCAAATGGACAGAAAAAACATACAAAAAACAAAATAATTGAAAATCGTTGATATATTTGTGTGTGGATGTCATGCATTAAAGTGTACGTGCATATCATACACACATTATAAGTTTGTAATTTTCAAATGTAATTTTCTTTTCATGAAAACATTTTATCGATTGTTATTTGACACTTAATTTAAGGTGACAAAAGGTGCTTTTTAACATGCATTTTCTATGTTTGATAAAACATTAATAGACCAAAAAAAAAAAGAAAATTCAAAGTTTTGTTTTTATGTGTGTGTGTGTGCGTGTATGTATGAATTTTATGGCTATCTTTTTTATGCAAGTCTGTCCTGTTCATGTCTATTTGCCTGTCAAACTGTGTGTATGTGTTTAAATAAATGGTAGTTGTACGACACGCATTAACTGTTTGATTATTAGACTACATGTTACTCGATCATATACTGCTGCTTATGTAAATATATGGAGAGATTGGTAGTCATCGTCCAAAGTAAGCCAATAGGCCTAACCTCCTCCTTCTATTAAAACTAAAACTTGCTAAAACAACAACAAAAAAACAAAAAAAAACAGAAAAAAAAACATTCGACAAGAAAAAGACATGCGTCTATGGTGCCTATTTCGAGTAGAGTTGGCATGTTTGAATACATTTTGTTGTTTTTGTTGCAAATATTTGTTTTTTTTTTGTTGCTGGTGTTTGATATATATAAACATGCACTGTTAAAAATGAGCTAATAAGCTCAATAAATGTTCAACACCCGCTGGCTGCCTGCCTGCCTGACTTGACTGACTTGGTTGGCTTTTTTTTTTTTTTAATAAGGCTTGCCACGCCATCATTTTTTTAATACCGCTATTGTTTTTGTTGTTTTTATTGTTGTTGTGTTTTTGGATACTTCTACACTTAAACATAGTTTGGTTCTTTTTATACTTCATATCACAACGATAGCAATAGCCAGCAAAAATAGTGGTTGTTGTTTATACTATCATACGAAAACTGTTAAAACTATAACAACATTGAACTGCTGCAAAGAAGAGAAAAATATATATAAAAAAAAACAAAAACTACAAAATGGCAACGCCCGGTAAAGCAATTTTAATTTTTTGCAATCAACTTGGCAATCTCATTATTAAATAGCTCTGCATGTTGTTGCACTGTGTTGCAGTTGCAATTGGTTATACACAAAACTACCAATAAACAAACGTTGTTACTATCACTTAATAGCAACAGAAACTTAAAACAGCAAAAACAAAAAAAAAACAACTACAACAAGAACCATTTACAGAAAACATGTTTAGATGTATGACCAACAAAACTAAAAAAAAAAAAATTAACCACCAACTATTAAACAACAACAATAATAATAACAAAAATTAACGGGAGGTATTTCAAAGAATTGAAACATGTTTCAATTAAGATTCTATTTCAATTATGATGTGTTTAGAATTTTACTTTACAGCGGCTGAGATATTAATTTCAATATACAGGAGTTCCAAAAATCGCTTCTCCAATAAAATATTTGTTGTACAGCTTTGAAGTAATTCTGTCGCACTAGCTAGGAATATTAATAGCCACTATTGTTGTTTTTCCAATAACATTTTTTTTATAAAAAATTGATAAATATTTTAGTTTACAAGAAGAAAATATTTAAAAACGTTTAATTTTTATAATGTGATTTTAAATTATCTCTATTTTTTATATGAAATGGTTGGTCAATTTGTAGTAATTAAGCAAAGTGCTTCCCGATACCGTAAAGACTATTGAATACATAAACTATTAACTTAACTTTGGATTTGTTCCGCCAGTAAATGAAATACTGTTGTCATTTCTTGCTGTCTTTGCTGGCTGTTTGCTTGTTATGAACGGCGAGCACTATTGATGTGAAAACATTGTTCTCAAACCGTGTTCTAAACTGTACCGGTGAGTCAGTGTTCGTGTTTACATAGTTCATTTACTAAGGTCGTATCTGCTCAGATAGGTAGAGTGCCCCCCACCTCGCATCATATGTGGGGCGAATTTTCAATATTTCCTCCCATACGTATGTCCTCCTGAGAGTGTTTTCCTTTTGTTCGAGTGTATGAGTAGTTTTAGTGGTATGAAAATTATGTCTGAGATCGTATTTATCTCTTTATAATGTCACTGTTAAACATTTTTGTTTTGTAGATTTCCATGTTTTCAAGAATGTCTAGTCTTCGTCTTTTTTTGTAGGATATAGTCAGACATTCACATATTTCCCGTAGTGTATATCCAAAATTGTTAAGGTGTCATGCAAAGTTGAAGTCTTTCCTTTTTTGTGTTTTATAAATCTTGTTATAAGTGTTGTTGCTATTGATGTCCTGAGATTATGTTGGTTTTTAATGCCATGAGTAAATCTTCTTATGAAAAATCTTAGTTAATCTATATATTCTTGGTCCTGTGTAAGTAAAAGTGTCTCGTCGTATTGTAGCGGCTGTCTCCTTATCTACCTTATTCCCTTTTTTTGTGTTATATTGTATAACAAGTTCGTCGATAGTAGTGGATTTGTAGCCTTTATTTTTAGTTATGGTGTAAATTGTGTCGAGTACTTTATTGTATTTATTTGGAGTTGAGGGATTATCTTAAGTCTATATATCATATGTCTAAATGCTGCTAGTTTATGTTGGCTAGGGTTGTTCATGGTTATGTAGAAGGTAGTGTCTGTCTGTCGTTAATTGTTTTTTTTTATAGATGTCAAAGTTTAATCAACCAAGAGTTTTTTTAGTTTTAGGTTGAATAAATTTTTTAAAGAAACCTTATATTGAAAACCCGGTTCTCTTTAAATAGGCTTCTAAATACAAGTTCTTGATTGCATCACTGCTAACGTAAAATGAAAAAAAAAGATTAACAAGCCTTTACAAACAAAGGCCTCCTTCAGGCTAATAGGTAGTGTACTAGCTTGTCAGTATAGGGGTTGTGGGTTCGATTCCCAACGAAGTCCTTGGTTTTTTTTCACTACAAAAATAAAAATTAATTGTCGGTGGGGTTGCGAAGCGACGAAGGCATAATCAGTCACTGGTCGCTGTGCTGTCTTATACGGCAGTTAATTTCCGATTATCCTTTTACTTTCACCACCTGTTTCATCTCTTCTCTATCCCTTTCCTACAGAATGTAGCAGGGTACCTGACTAAGTAGGCATTATTGCCTGAAGTGCTACTTTTCCTTTAAAAAGAAAGCAAAAAAAATGAACGCGAATAATTCCACGAACTCTGTATAGGAAGATCATTTTGATTAAGTTATTAAATATTTTTTCTGTTTTTCATTTCATTCCAAAGATGAAAATTAATTTCATTGATTTATATTAAAAAGGTATGGAAAAATAAATAATAATAATAAATAAGTATATAATAAATTTACATTCGTTGTTTAGCCCATGATAACCAGAAAGCAAGAAAGAATAAGTTTATGTGATGAGTCAAATGCACTTCTTCACTTTTCATTTCGCTACAGCGAATATATGACCTATGAAAATAATCTACGAATATAGCAATATACTATTGGCATACCTTTTATACTTGCTTGTATAGTGAACTGGTGGAATTCAACCTATTACGGTTGGGAGTTTAAACATCATGCCGACATAGAAGCACATGCCCCACGTAAATTTCAAATGACTGTCAATAACGATTTAAATGATAAGGCTCTATTTATCAAAATTATAGCTGCTATGATAACACTTGCAAATATCTTAATTCATATTTTACGCTTATTTTTATAGCGGATAAATTTTAAAATACCAAGTTTTGAAGTTTTTACTTGTTGTTATAGAGGACGTAAATTATTTGCCTATTGGAACACCTTTGAATTAAAAGTTTTATTTCTTCGACTTATATCTTCTTCTGTATAAATATCATATCACTTTTGCAATACACTGCAAGTTTTAGTTGTTGTTAAAATGCTTATTACATCTGAAAATTTTAAACATTCTTAATTATCGAAAACTTGTGCAGTTCTGGAACAACTGTTGGTCAAAATTTCAAAAATTTAACAAAATTCTAATCTTGACTTGCCGATAAAATTTGGAATATCAGCCACAGAGATTCTTCTTACAGATCTTCAATATAACATCAATGTGGAGAAAACAAGGTGGGAGCTCTAGATATTTCCAAGGCGTTTGATAGAGTGTGGCACTTCTGTCAAAATTATTCGTTCTGGTGTCGGCGGTAATTTCTCCAAATTTATATAGAGTTCTCTCAGCAGGTTGTTATAGATGGGATTTCATCAAACGAGTACAAGATTAATTCAGAGTTACCGCACAGCACGGTTTCTTCTCCTACCATATTTCTTATTTTTAGTTAAACTTTCATCCCTATATAATCTGGTATTCGTATTAATTTGGTAATAGACCGCTCAATCACAATATCGCAACAATCTCCAAATGAGCTGGTGTGAACAGAGTTGATTTTAATGCCCATACGACTCAATGTAACATGCTTATGCATATATATTTGCTCGGAAATGATTATGGCTGATACTGGCATTAAGGAGTCGGTAGCTCTTGATGTCCTTGGCATGAAAATTCAGTGTGATATTCGATGGACTAAACACAATATTCAGGTTTCTAAAGAAGCTTTCAAGTGCCTCGGTTTTATGAAACGGTATAAAAGACAGTGCACTCCATCTTCGTACTATTTATATAATCTACACCTTCCAGAAATGGAATACAGCTCTCATGTATGGGCCGGCTCCCTTAACTCTTGACCGCGTATAACACAGGGAAATTGAAGTCAGTAGGATATCCATCTCTATTGGTTTGCTGAAGCATCAGTGCAGGGTGGTTTATATTTCACTGTTTTATCGTTACTACAATAGTAGATGCTATAATGACATTAGCGACTTCTTGCAGTTACTCGCACGTTTTTGCGTTTAACACGCTTTTCGTAGAGAGTCCATCTATTTATGATTGTTTGGCCGCACTACGCATTATAGTGATAATCTGGTTTTGAGCATATCAGTTCATATGTGAAATAAACTCTGTCCCTGTAGGCTAGTAGATAGTGTACTAGCTTGTCAGTATGGGGGTTGTGGGTTCAATTCCCAACGAAGACCTTGGTTTATTTTTCACTACAAAAATAAAAATTGACTGTTGGTGGGGCTGCTCAGCGATGAAGGTATATTCTCTAATCAGTTAATTTCCGACTATCCTTCTACTTTCACTACCTGTTCTATCTCTTCTCTGTCGCTTTCCTAAAAGAATGTAGCACGGTACTTGACTAAATAGGCATTGTTGCCTAAAGTGCTACTTCTCTTTCTTTAACAAAAAACGTCTTTCTCATCACTTTTAAGCTAGGAAAGTTCAAATCAAATATCTACAAACACTACTCCCTCTTTCCCTAATTGCCCAGTTCTAGCACATTGTATTGCATGAGTGGTGGTCATCCCCCAAGTGCTGCTCCGAAAAAAATTATCGACTTTTTAGCTGGTCAGTACTTAAGCTGAAAATTAATTACTTGATTAACCAAATTCCTGCAACTATCAAACTTTTATTTCGAAAGCTTTTCTCTTAACGTTACTTTATTTAGGGGGGCTAATGAACACTTCTCATTTTCCTACATTAAAAACATTTTAGCCAAATTAATTAGATACTTAGCACAATTGAGACAATTACTGTTGTAACCAGAAGCCTGTAATGAATCGAATAGTGTTCTAATATTCAATGATGAAAGTTTAATAAAACTGTATAACAAGAACTTCTACAAGAATGTTATATTTTGAATAACCTTAAATGACAACAATATATATCTGATTTTTTTATAATTTTTAGAATTTTTATTTTGTGTTAATTGTATATTTTGTTTAAAAATATTTTTATATGCGATAAAATGTGTTATACTTTTTTGTTTATAAGCTCAAATTGTAATGTTATTGTTATATAAATTAATATTTTTTAATATTAATATTTTTTTATACTTTGGTGGCATATCAATTTACCATGCCTCAGCAAGCGTCGATAGCAAACGCTGCTTGATAGTTTTCCTTAGCGTTCGCTCCTTTTTCTTTTTTATTGTATATTTTCGCTGTTAACGTTTGTCTCCATAGTATTGGTTTTAAATCAGTTTAAGGCTTTAATCGCCTGCCTTTCCAAAACAAAACAAAACAAACACAAAAGAAACAAAAGTTTTTTAAAACCTTAACGCATTCATGTCTTGGGTAGAGATATTTTACGATGCTTGCAACGGCAACAGCGGCCACATTTTATTGTGATAACAAAATATATTAAAAATTTGTGTGTGTGTGTTTTTGTGTGTGTTTAGCTGTTGTAAATTAAGCTACTGCCGTTGCTATTTTGCCTGAAAATTTAATTATTAACGACATTTTAGTGTCAAATATTATGATTATGAACATGTTCATTTACATTACAAGACTTGAGAGGTATTAACGGCTGTAAGTGTGAGTAAACAATATCAATGACTGAATATTTTCGAGTGCAACAAAAAACTGCACATTCATTGTTTAGTATATGACCCATTCGATTCATGTAATTACTTGTTTTGACCAGTTTAACACCGGTACCACCATCGCCTCTAAAAACAACACCAGTGGGTGACATCAAATTTATGACTTTGTGTATTAAACTACATTAAAATGTCTTTTGGTTTTAAAATATTGTTAATAATTGAATAGTTTTTTTTTCTTCTACCAATAATTAATGCCTTCAGGATAAATAAAAATTATTGGTTTGTTATAGCATTTTCTTGCTGGAATATTAAATTTCTTAAGAAATATGTAAACAATTAAATTGGAGTTATTAAAAACAATATAATGGATAATTTAAAGAGGTGTGGGTTGAGTGGGAACAGCTTTTAACTGCAATTATGTTTGCAAAGTTTAACACCAGTATTTAGCTTGACTAAAGAGTAGGAAAAGGCTTTGTATATTAAAATAAGAAAATTGCCAGAAAATTATATTTATAAAAATAACAATTTTTGTCCAAAAATTTTGCTTCAGCCAAAAATTACTGGTTATTAATTTCCCATTGTGTCCCTCTTTGGAAACTTATTTTTAAAATATTTTGTATATTTTGGATTACGATTCAAATAAAGATTTTTTTTAAATACGCAGCCTCATGCTCTTTAATATTATGTTTTCTTAATATCTGTAAGAGATTCTCTCTCTCTGATCGACGTTAAGTGGTTAAGGTTTGAAGCTTCAAATTCTACGGGCAAATCAGTGAGAGATATATGTTAACTATAGATGAATTTATAATGGTTCAAACAGTAAAAGAAAAGAAAACTAAAATTAAGATTAGTTGCTAGTTGCCAAAACTACAATATGGATGACAACTTTTTAAAGACAGTTGCCAATTTCAATTGCAAAACAGAACATTTACCAACAACCAAAGAATTTGAATAAAAAAATTTAAAATTTTGTTTTTTCTTCTTCTGTTAATTCGGAAACAATCCAAGTTTTATACAGCTTTTGCTCTATCAGATGGACGACTTCGCCCAAAACCATCAACAATGTGGGTTAAGCCATTCCGACGTTGAAGTCATTGCCATGGGATCTTTGAAAGCTCCCTATCGCAAAAAAACAAACCTTAAAGGTGCACAATCTGGTGCACAAGTGGTGAAGTTGCCATTGACTGGTAGTGACCTTGAAGGTATTTTTTAATACTATCACTAAATAAACAATGTTTTCTAACGGAAGTCGCAAAGCTAAGATGTACAATTGTCCTTAACATAAATATCGACTCACTATGAACATGGTATCTCTTGAGAATTTGAGTTTCTTAGATTCCTTTTAAATGCTGTCACAACTACTTTCCTTCTTTTTCTTAAAAAAAAAACATTAGTTTATCATCATTAAAAATAAAATCTCTTGCTGTTAAAGTTAACCTTTCGAACTAAGTCGTTTGATTAGCAAATACTTTATTTCATAAACTGTCAAAATGTCGATCATCTCGATAACTTTAGAGCATTTGCTAAAAGTTGCCATATGTTATCTTATTTTAACTTCAGTAGCGCTTCTCTTTTCCAAAGCAAAAAAAACCTTTGCTTCCGTAAAAGATCATTTATTTTCTTAAACACTGCGGATTTGTTTATTAATTATTTTTATTTTGTTCCATGTGCGGGGACCATCAAATAAATAAATTTAATTTCGCACAAAAGCCACGTTAAATATATAAAATCTACGATGAAAACAGTGGTTCTGTTAAAGTTACATTTTATAAAATGCATGACATTTTCGGCTAACATAATCGTTCTTCTGAGACCGCTATTGAAAATTTGGTCGTGGCGTATTCGATATAAAATGTGCGAGCACCAACGCGTATTCGACCGGCTCGTTTAACCGAAAACATTGCAGCCGTGAACCACAGTGTTGAAGCAAATTCAAATTTGTCAATTCGTCGACGTTCTTAATAATTGGAGTTATTCATAACCACCACATGGAGAATTTGGTGTAAGGATTTGATTTTGAAGCTGTGCAAGGTTCAACTGGTGCAGGAATTGAAGCCGACCGACCATTCACATCATTTTAGATTCGCTCAATTTATTCAAGAACAATTGACTGATTTTTCTAAAAAAATCATGTTTTCATACGAAGCCCATTTTCACTTGCCATGGTATGTCAACAACGTGAATAGATTTACATCCGCGCCTGGCCATGAAGCCTTAATCAGATGGTGAATCAAACAACTGCATAATTTGGAACGTCATGCTCGTCATAAGAAGCCGAAGCTATAATTCTATGCAACAGAACTTTCTAGTTGCAGAGCAGGGCTGCAAATCATCACTCCTTGCTTAAGAGTTGGAGACTTTCCAACTCCTGTGTAGAACACATGTCTGGCATGCTCACTGGACTGGATCATTCACCTAGCGTGTCACTAACGGCGAAATGATCCTGGCCACCATAATAACCATTATACTGCTATGGGGCCGCGAAACCACAACCACCACGATACTCCCATATAGGGCCAACCTCAATAATCAGCCAGAGAACAGTTAAGTGTATAAAGAGACAAATAACGGAACTCTGCGGGTCACTGATTCCCGTGGAAATAAAGTGGAGTTTCCAGTTGTACCCCTGCTGAATTCAGGCGACTGGGCTCCCTTTTTCCCCCAGTTGCACTGTGTCTAGATAGTCGAAGTTCTATATGTGCCCTCGGGGGGTAGGTATGTCAACAAGTAAAATTGCCGCTTTTGGTCTCCTGAAATTCATAGATCGATTACTGAGAAGCCTTAACATGCTCAACATGGCACTGTATGATGCGCCATGTGGTATGGACGCGTGATTGGGCCATCTTTTTTCGTAGATGAGGCTGGAATTCTCACGCTATCGTGAGATGCTAACAACTCAATTTTAGCCTATTATTGACGTGGATATCACTGACATGTGTTTTCAACAGGACGATGCGACATATCACACAGCCAATGAAACGGTCAATTTATTGCAAGCCATAATTTCAAGACAATCAGCAGTTAAGTGGCCAGCCAGATCGTGTGATTTAACACCAATGGATTATTTTTTGTGGGGCTATATAATGGAGAGAGTCTATAAGGAGCCAAGTGATTCAATTTCAGCCTTAAAATTAAAAATCCGTGATGGGACGCCATTTTTCCAAAAAGTTTTTAAAAACTTTGATGAAAAAATCGATATTTGTCACTGTGGTGTGGTCGTGGTGGGCATTTGCCAAATATCATTTTTCATTCATAACTGCGGAACTTTTTTCTTCCTAATACAATAAAAATTTTCATAATCTTAATCTAAATTTTTTGTTTTAGAAAACAAATTTCTTGTTGAAAAGTACCAATTTGTATTTTTTTGTGAACAAAATCCATAAATCTTCTTGTAACCTCGAAAAAAAAATACAAACACTATTAGTCAAATGAGGGCCTCCCTCATTTTTGATTCGAAGTGCGTATGATTAATATTAATTTTCGAAATTTTTAAAATTATTAAATAATATAGCAGTTTTCGGACTATATTAATAATGAATGTGATAGTAATTAAAGTGAAATGGTGATTATGCAAAAAATAACAACCTTACGCCTAGAAATTTGATAGAGGTATTTCTAGCCTTTTTAAAAACTATTCTTAACGCTAAGATTTTTTTTATTGTATTAGAATTATATAGCTGTAATAATAATATGAAGGTGGGTGATAGTATTGACCAAAAACAAAAAGTAGAAAAACAATACTCTGCAATTTATCAGACAGTTAGAAAAAGTCGTATTAGATTTTGGTTTAACAAAATTCAAAAGATATATAAAGTATTTAAAGGGCCTTTGGAAACGAGTCACATACCAGTATTTTCTTCCAAATATTTGTATTTCTTAATTTATTAAAGTGTTCTCTATTTTTGGCTAACATTTTTCAACTTATGTTTATGGCACATTTCACAGAAACAATTTTGTAGTCACTTTTCCGATTTGTGTTCTTGTTAAAAAAAATTTGTATATTGTGTCAAGAAACAGGCTTAAAGTCATAAAAATGTCAAAGTATTTTGTTGCTAGTTACGTAAGTAAAAAAAATTTTTTTTGTTAAAAATTCTGATTGCATATAACATATATTGTTTTTAAAACAATTTCGGTTTACCATTATTTTTTTTTATTTTTTTATCAAATAAATAATAATGTATACTTTTCGCTGACATGACATCTATTGTGCACCTAATTGGCATGTCATTTGCTATTTGCTGGCCACAAACATTATAAATCAGTTACATGGGTGCAAAGCATGTTCCTTGCAACATTGTTTTTTTGTTACATTTGTTTTTCCTTTTTTTGTTGTTGTTGTTGAGATTTCATTATTCAAATAAGTAACACGAACATTTTACTTAATAAAACGCTTAAAACACTTAACATTTTTTGTTTTGCTTTTTTGGTTACTTTGTTGCTGAAAGATCTAAATCTTATAAAATATTAGTTGCTTAAGTATCAAATAAAAAACACTCAAATTTTCTTTATAAATTAAACACACACTTACTTACACACACATACACGCAAATGCGTATGAGTAATGAAAAAGCTGAAAGCTAATTAATCAGTTGTTGTTTTAGAATAAAGTGCCATGCAGTAATTTTGTAATTTTATATTATTGACAGGTAAATTTATTTTCTACAAAATAAAACGGCTGGCGTAAGAATAGTTTTTTTTATGACTATGATTTAACATTTATTTTTCTATACATTTCCTATATCTTGGCCTTCATTTGAAATAATGTTTAATGTTCATTTCATTATTAAACGCCTTAAAATTACTTCATCAAATAAGGTAATTATAAATTCACATTAAAAAACGCTAACCGCTTATATTAATATATTATTTTTCTTAAGTAAACATTGCATTTATTTAAAATTTTTAACGGTGATTATTCATAGCTACAACGCCACATCATATAAAATGAAATGAAATGATGTGAAGGTAATTTGTTGTTGAGTATAAAACATTAAATATTATGCATCATCTTTAAGACATCATATTTCATAAAAATAACATTTTACTCTATTAGCTTCTATTCTCTACTGAGTAATGGGATGATATTTAGTTAAATGGATAAAAATAATTAATTGCTGGCTAAAGCAATTCTTTATAAAATAGTGTTTTCTGTACAGGCATAGTTTGTGGAAATGAAATAAAACAAAGATGAATTTTATAAACTGACATGAAATTTTCTTAATTGAAAGATAATCCTCTGGCATTGTTATTCAAGTATAACTGTCATGGCTAGCTGGGATGTAGACAAAACTGTTGGTGTAATAATCGATAACTCGAATGTGGTCTTTCAAATGGTCAAGCTTTTCGGGGTTATCGACGTAAACTTCATAATCTCCACAAAAAATAGTCTAGCGATGTTAAATCGCAGAATCTTGTAGGCCAAGTCATAAATCCGAAAAGTGCATAGTTTCATGTTACTAAACATTTCCTTCAATATATTAATTGTGGCACAAACTGTGTAACATATTGCACCGTCTTATTGAAATCACAGCGTCTGCACATCATGTTTGTTCAACTGATGAACAAAAAGTCAGTAATTATGGCTCTATAGCGGTCACCACTGACTGTGGTACACTGACCAGAATCGTTTCTAAAAAAAAGTATGAATCAATGAACCCACCAGCCGGAAAGGCACACCAAACCGTCTTAACATATTCAACAAAGTTAAAGCACTTTCTTATCTGCGTATCTTACTTGATTCTAAACTGAATTTTATACATCATATATCAATTAAATGTTTTCACGATTCATAAATTTACGGTTTTATATTTTTGTAGTTTTGTAAGAGAGGTGTCCCTGTAGGCTAGTAGGTGGTGTACTAGCTTGTCAGTATGGGGGTTTTGGGTTCGATTCCCAACGAAGACCTTGGTTTTTTTCACTACAAAAATAAAAATTAACTATCAGTGGGGCTGCTCAGCGATGAAGGCAAAGCCACTGGTCGCTGCGCTGTCTTTATACGGCAGTTAATTTCCGACTATCCACCTACTAACACCACTTGTTTCATAGGCATTGTTGGCTGAAGAGCTACTTCCCTTATAAAAAAAAAAAATTACGGTGAATAAAGCCCGATCTGTCTTGGGATTTATAAAACGCTGGACTAAGGAATTTACTGATCCTTATATAGCGAAGCAATTGTCTACATCTTTAGCTAGACCTATTCTGGAATATGGCACTATAGTTTGGGACACAACCTACAATGTCCATATCAATACTGTCCATATTAATATATTCAGAAACAATTTTTGCTCTTTTGCCTTCGTGTCCTGAATTGGAATATGCAAAATTTCAAATCTTATAAAAATAGACTTGCTCTAATTAAACTTCCGACACTTAAAAGTCTTAGAATCTTGAATCTTATTAAAAAGGAAATGTGTCCTATCAATTTTTTAATAAATAATAATATGTTCTAATGTTCCATCACGTTCTACACGTAATTTTATATCGTTATACGTACGAGAGTACCGAGCTAACTATATTAACTGAAATCCATTATTAAGGATTTTTTTCTGAATTTTATAAACATTATTGATTATTATCAGAGCATGCATACTGTTAAGAAAAATATTTTTATCTTTTTGAATAATTAATGCTGTAAAAATGCGTTAAATATTGCTATAGTCTGTAAGGATATTGAATCTATAGACTAAGTTAAATAAATAAATAAATAAATATACTTGATTGTCATTAGGTGCCCCTGTAGGCTAGTAGTAAGTGTACTAGCTTGTCAGTATGCGGGTTGTGGGTTCGATTCCCAACGACGACCTTGATTTTTTTTTTCACTATAAAAATAAAAATTGACTGTCGGTGGGGCTGCTCAGCGATAAAGGTATAGAGTCACTGGTCGCTGTGCTGTCTTTATACGGCAGTTAATTTTCAACTATCCTTCTACTTTCACCACCTGTTTTATCTCTTCTCTATCCCTTTCCTAAAAGAATGTAGCACTGCACTTGACTAAATAAGCATTGTTGCCTGCTACTTTTCTTTAAACAAAAAAAAACCACAAATACGCCAGTTTAGTTTATTGTATGGAATTAAACAAAAGGAAGTTTCCTCGCTAAAAAAAAAATTCGCTTATGAAAATCAGAGTCAACAGCAATCTGTTTTGGGCGCAATTTGCACAATTTGAAAGCGTTTCTCAGGTGTCAGTTTCATATTGAACTGCCAAACCAAGCTAATCACTACTTGTTAGCTGACCAAAATTGCTGACAATTTAACTTAAAGTTCTACACCTCTACAGAAAAACACCCGGTATATATATATATACACTGCAGTCAATGCTTGTGTTAATAAATTAATGTTATTGAAAAAGTTGTTGAAAATTCCATTTTTAATTACACATTTACCCCAGTTTTATATCCCGTAGTTCGTCTCGTTACCTTACCAAGACCAGTATGCAATTACTGATACAAAGACTATGCACTGTCACACCTATGCCTTATTGTTCATAGTGCTCTATAACGATAATAATATTCCACTTTGTATAGGTGGTTCTAAAGTCACTCTTTGAACACAGCAAAACCTACGTTAGGTTATGCACACGAAAAAAGGAGTTGTATGTTGAACATTCTAAGGCTCTACCTATACCTATACCTTACTTAGTTCATATGGGAGGATACCACGTGCACTATTTAGAACCCACCCATTGTCTGTCATACCATTTCCATTAATACAGAAGTTACTTGCCCAAAGTTTTAAGGATCTAAATACTAGAATTTCTTGATTATGCCAATTATACCATTAAAAATATTATAAGCACTTGAAATATCGAAAAATATCGAAGGCTGCTAACTGTGAGAATATCGTAAGTATAGGTTATGACATTACATTTTGTGGCTATGTAACCAGCTCTGGTCGATGAATATTTTTTACATACTTCAAACAAGCAACTTGTTGCGACCTGCAACATATTAAATTGCTTACTTTTAATTTTACTTTTAGTTTATTTTTAAATTCTAGTTTTGACCATTTATAAGGTTATTGTGTAGTAAACAAATTTATTTTTATTTTTATTTTTTATATTAATGAAAATTCTTACGTTTCAATTTATTGTTTATTAGTATCAGATTACACATTTATAATGCATTCACCTTTATTGCACAACTAAATTTAATTATTATTTAAGCTAAGTAAACACTTTTAAAATTAGGTCAATTATTTTATTGTTATTATTTAAGCAATTTTACTGTTAATAATTTGTATATAAAAAGGAAGGTAAAAATAAAGAAATTTAGTCGTTATTAGTAGACATTCAAGTGTGTTTTACTTTGACGGCTTACCCCTTTCTTCAAGTTCAAGTGCTTGCAAGAAAACAATTACAAACTTAGTGGCAGGACAAATTCAAGTGTTTGGCCTGAGCACCACTAAGGAATTAACATTTGGTGACCCCGACCTTTTTTAATATTTTAAGTTTCCCCCCACCAGTGGTAAGGAACTTTTAATTATTTAAAAGGTTTCAGCAGTTCCTTTTAATCACTTACACAAATCAGACGTGATTTTTAACAAGGACAACAGTCCTTTGAAGTCATCTCTACACATTTTCAACAAGGACAACAGTCCTTTGAAGACATCTCTACACGCATCAGTAAGGACAATAGTCCTTATAGTTTATATATACACCAACAATCAACAAGGACAACAGTCCTTATAACAACATACATTTGGCAAACATTTGAGGGACATTAACCGGTCCAAAAATACAATTCCCAGAAACATTTGGAACATTTGAGGAAAAATTGCAACCCAGCAGATCCTCCTACACTACAACACTCCATCAATATCAGCACAAAAGGCCACAACATGCCGACATTAGAAGAGCTTGTACAGGCGCAAGAGAAGAATGCGGAAGAAATAAATCGGGTAATTTCCAACATAAAGAAGACGCCCAGAGAAAGAAAATCCATAGAATATTACGAGAAAAAATCAAGAGAACTCGAAGAACTTTGGAAAAGCTTTGAAAAATTCGATAACCGCATTAGAAGTGATCCTGCAGCATTAGAAGATCATCCGTACTTCACTCAAAAAGTACATGAAATTATGAGCAAAAGGTTTAGGGATATTGATGACGAAATACAAATGCACATCCTTAATATAAAAAAGGAACAATCAAAAGGGCAGCCATCCGGTTCAAGCCTTACGAGCAAAGAAATATCTGAACCAAAATTAACACATAATTTGGTAAGACTACAGAATACCACAATATCAAAAATCATCACCACACCGGATGAAGTATTGGCAATGGGTGTTCAGCATACAATACAACAAATAGAGATAAAATTAAAAGAAGTCGAATACAATATGAAAACAATACATCAATTACAGGACAAGATATGTACTGAAAACATTGAGCACGAAATAGATGCATTTTTAACAAAACAAACAGAAATAACAAACAAGATAATGCAAATTGAAGAACTAAAGGCAAGGTTGACTCCAGAGATAAATAATCAAACAATGAGTCAACAAAACAATAACATGCAACATCTTCCAAAAATAACAATACCAAAATTCAACGGAGATTATCTGAATTGGCAACCATTTTATGATATGTTCAATGAAATAATACATAGAACAAATATGCCATCTATACAAAAAATGTGGTTTTTAAAAACAAACCTGACAGGTGAAGCGGCCAGATTAATACAAAATTTATCTCTAACAGAAACCAATTACGAAACAGCCTGGAATACACTTAAAAATCGGTTTAATAATCCACGAATAGTAACAAACAACATTTTAAATCATTTATTAGGCCAACAGAAAATACCAGAAAATCCATCTGCTGCAGCTATAAAGGGCCTGCACGATACCACGCGCGAATCCATAGCTGCACTCAATAATTTAAACATCAATACTACAACTTGGGATCCGATAGTGGTCAACATACTTATCAAAAAACTCGACCAAGGGACGCATATGCTATATGAGCAATCCATTCAGTCACCCAGATCATTACCAATTTTAGAAGAGCTGTTATCTTTCCTGGAAACAAGGTTTCAGTCACTGGAGGCTCTCGGCCGAATCCAGGGCATATCAAAAAGAACAGTTACTGCAGCAACCGCTTCTCAAGAAATCCATCAATGCAAATTATGCAACAATGAAAATCATCAGTTATATTATTGCAACAAATTCTTATCGAAATCTATCCCTGAGCGACTACGGTGGGTTCAACAGCATCAGCTATGCGTTAACTGCCTCAAACCTGGACACAGCACAAAACAATGTACAACAAGTTGCTGTAGAAAATGCCAGAAAAAACACAATACATTAGTTCATCTTGAACCAAAACAACATAACACAAAATTTTCAGCATCAAACAATAACCCTAATTTAAACAAATCACCCGCAACAGTGGCGGCAGCACATCTTACTAATGCCCAGCAAGGTTACGTCCTACTAGCAACAGCTCGTGTAAAAATCACAGCAAACAATGGACAATATGGTTTTTTTAGAGCAATCTTAGATTCAGGGTCACAGATCAATATTGTGTCAAATAGACTAGTAAATCGATTATCTATCAAACCAACAGACGCTTCCCTTTGTATCGAAGGAATCGGAAACCAAACACGAAAAACAACTCATCGCATCAACGTGTGCCTTCAATCTACAACAAACAACTTTAACACAAGATTAGAAGCCTTCGTTCTTCCCAGCATCATTCCGCCACATCCCTCTAAAGATATCAACTGCGCAATCTGGCCAATTCCCGAAAATATACAGCTAGCTGATCCTAATTTTAATAAACCATCTAACATTGACGTTTTACTAGGAGCTGAATACTATCATGAACTAATGATTTCTGGAAAAATAAACTTAGCACCTGAACTACCAACTCTAAAGAATACGAAACTGGGTTGGATCATAAGCGGAAAGGTAGGAGCAGGTTCCACCACCTCAGCGACTTGTGCAGTTCACAGCGAAGACGACACAAACGAACTTATTGAACGTTTTTGGAGACTCGATGATTTTACATCAGACAACAATCTCACTTCAGAAGAAAAAAGATGCGAAACACATTTTGTCCAAACTACAAAGAGAAACTCCGAAGGTCGATTCATAGTGCGTTTGCCATTCTCAGAAGACCCAAGTTGCTTAGGCAGCACTAAGAAAATGGCGATGTCAAGATTCTTGGCGTTAGAACAGAGATTAGCAAAAGATAAAGACATTAAAACCCAATACGTTGACTTCATGGATCAATATGAAAAATTGGGTCACATGACCCGCATAGAGAACTCTGCAGTAATTAATCCTCATTTTTTCATCCCTCATCATTACGTACTCAAACCAGAAAGTAAAACCACCAAGCTCCGAGTAGTATTTGACGCTTCTGCGAAGTCATCGACAAGCATTTCTCTCAACAACATATTATGCATCGGTCCCCCAACTCAAGGAGACCTCTTTGGCCTCCTTCTACGATTTCGGATGCCACGTTTCGTATTCTGTACAGACATAGAAAAAATGTATCGGCAAATCTTGATAGACCCCGCAGACCGAAACATGCAGCTAATATTTTGGAGGAAAAGTCCATCTGAAGCAATAAAAATATATAAGCTCAACACTGTAACCTATGGCACTTCTGCAGCTCCATATTTAGCAACAAAATGTTTGCAACAATTAGCAAACAAGAATATGGAAAATTATCCACTAGGTTCTAAAACATTACGGTACGACTTTTATGTGGACGACGGCATGAGCGGTTCTGATAGTTTGATCACGGCAGTCGAAATGCAAAAACAACTGACTAAGTTACTACATGAGGCTGGCTTCAAACTAAGAAAATGGTGCGCAAATCACCCTCAGCTATTATCTGGAATTCCCCCGGAAGATGTAGAACTGAATTTAGATTTTGACAGCCAATACACTAAGATACTGGGACTAACATGGAGTCCAAAGTCAGATATATTTTGTCTTAAGGCAGATATTCAAACAACTCAAGCAATTACAAAGCGAACTGTAACTTCAGATGTGGCTCGAATCTTTGATCCACTGGGTATCGCTGGTCCGGTGGTGGTTTCCGCAAAAATGTTCATACAAAAGTTATGGCAGCTGCAACTGTCATGGGATGAGTCACTACCAGCAAACCTTAACGAATACTGGTCGTCATTTCGTGAAACTCTAACACATCTTAATAAGTTATCCGTTAAAAGACACATTTTCGACGGACAAACTTCAAGAAACACGCAAATACACACTTTTGTGGATGCGTCAGAAAAGGCATATGGAGCCGCGGTTTACATACGTTCCAAATTAAGGGATGGTCGCATCATAGTGAGATTATTATGTTCCAAATCGCGCATTGCACCGTTGAAAATAATAACACTTCCGAGATTAGAACTATGTGCTGCTCTGCTTGGAACTGAACTAACCACCAGGGTGAAAAAGGAAATACGTGGTGAAAACATACAAACTTATTTATGGTCGGATTCGGAAATAGTACTTTACTGGATCACTTCTACAGTATCTTCATTGCACACATTTGTTGCCAATAGAGTTAGCAAGATTCAGGAACAAACAATAAACGTTCAATGGCGACACGTTGAGTCAAAGAAAAATCCAGCAGACCTTATTTCTCGAGGTTTAACTCCCGAACAGCTATTACAATGCAGTTTATGGCTCGTTGGACCAATATTTCTACATGGCAATGAAAACCTCTGGCCTAAAGAATTCAACAGAAACCAACCACCTCCTACTTCAGAAGAATTCAAACAAAACTCAGTAACGGCTGTATCTGCAACGGTACCCGGATTGGAAGAAATGATATATAACATAAATCATCATGACTCATTCCAAACGCTTCAAAGAGTAGTAGCATATGTATACCGTTTCATCCAAAATATCAAGATTTTAAAGGCAGACCGGCCAATAAGCAAAGTACTCACCATTCAAGAATTAGCCTCAGCAACGCAATTAATAGCTAAGGCCATTCAAATGTCTGAATTTAAAACTGAATTGAACACACTAAGGAACAAACGCGAACTCAATAAATCAAGTACAATATGCAGTTTATCTCCTTTTTTGGACGAAAATGAGGTAATACGAGTCGGCGGAAGACTGGAAGAGTCTAGTCTCCCATACAACGCAAGGCACCCAATACTTCTACCCTACAACGATGCGATTGCAAAGTTAATACTGAAAATGCTGCACATTGAAAATCGTCACTGCGGTTCACAAACATTATTAGCCATATCAAGGCAGCAGTTTTGGATAATAAAGGGAAAAATAATGGCTAGAAACATTGTTCAAAACTGTGTACGGTGCACAAGGTCAAGGCCAAATCTGATGAAGCAAATTATGGGAAACTTACCTGCTGATCGTGTAACTCAAACAAGACCATTTCTGGTATCAGGTGTAGACTACTGCGGCCCACTATGTGTACACTACAAGGTAAGAGGTAAAAGGCCACAAAAAGTATACATAGCAGTGTTCGTTTGTTTCGCAACTAAGGCAGTACACTTGGAAGTAGTGAGCGATCTCACCACAGAAGCATTCATTGGTGCTCTTAAAAGATTCGTGGCTCGTCGAGGACGTTGCCAAACCATATATTCTGACAACGCGACAAACTTTTTAGGCGCACGAAATCAGCTTAATGAATTAAATGAAGCTATCTTCTCCAATATATCGCAAGAGAAAATTATTAGATCCTGCAGTGAGGCTGGAATCGAATTTAAGTTTATACCCCCTCGAGCTCCTCATTTCGGTGGGTTGTGGGAAGCAGCAGTCAAATCCGCCAAAACCCTATTACTTCGAAGTGTGGCAACAGCCTCACTTACATACGAAGAACTTGAAACGGTAATCGTTGAAATAGAGGCAATTCTAAACTACCGACCAATTACCCCACTGTCTAGTGATCCAAATGACTTAGCAGCTTTAACACCAGGACATTTCTTAATCGGAGAACCTCTTACGGCTCAAGTGAATTCGAGAGCGATTAATCCAAGCAACTCAGTTACAAAAAGATGGAGCCTTGTCTCTCAGCTAAAAAACGAATTTTGGAGACGTTGGTCACTAGAGTACTTACACCATCTTCAAGAAAAACGAAGGTGGAAAACATCAACAGAAAATGCAAAGGAAGGACAGCTGGTGATAATAAAGGAGGATAACGTACCTGTTATGCAATGGCCACTCGGCCGAATACTGAAAACTTATGAGGGGAATGACAACAAGGTTCGTGTAGCAGACATAAAAACTGCATCAGGAATAAGAAAAAGACCCATTCATAAATTAGCCCCACTGCTTAATGAGGACGAAGTACCAGTAAATGAACCATCGAAGCCTAATCGGCCCATGCCAGTGGATATTACAGACATCCCACCCGTCAAGACTTCTAAAACCACCGTCAACGCGCTACTACTGTGCGTGATGGCAACGCTGCTTTTTATACCAGTTGTCATAGGTAACAGTGTCAAAATAACTAATTTTAATTCAGACCCTGGGTTGTATTTTGAAGGAATCGGAACCGTAAAACTGATTACAGCCGAATGGAAGTTAATGGTATATTATGACCTAGCACCATTTTCTGCAGAACTAAGGGCCTTCAAGTCAGGGTTAATGATACTCGATAAGTTATGTTCAGCCATCACACAGCAGTCAATTTGTAACGTTATGGTAAACAATTTCATTCAGATAAGGGAAGAGTTACGAGAGGAAAAGGAGCTTTTTGTTAACAGAAGGGTAAGGCGAGGTGCTTTCAACATTGTAGGAAATGTAGCGCGATCTCTGTTTGGTGTTCTCGACTCAGACTATGCAAATGAAATGTCAGACACCATTAAGCGAGCTAAAGGTGAAACGGATTACGTGTTCCAATTATTTAAAAACCAAACATCAATAATTGACTCCACGATCAACATCATCAAACAGGATGAACTGAGTACACAGAAACAATTAAGGGAAATCATGGAAAGGATAAACGTAGAGGCAAATGCAATGGACAGACAGGCTGGACAAATAAATCAAACGCAACTTATATCACTACTAAGCAGCCAACTTACATTAACAGCAATCAATTTACAAAGAATAGAGAGGGAAATTATTGACGTTTTAATGGATGCTCATCATGGAAAAATAAGTCCACTTCTGGTATCACCCAATCAACTAAGAAGTGAGCTTGCCATAATAAAGGCACATCTTCCAACACAACGTTCAATCCCAATAGAAGATGACAATCTAATTCAACTCTATAAGCTAATGAAGGCCAGCGGAGCAGTTACGAAGGGAGAAGTACTTTTCGAAATAATGTTTCCACTTGTTGACCAACAAGTTTTAGATCTCTTCAATGTAATTCCAGTTCCAACAATAGAAAACAACGCACTTATATCCATAGACTCAGAAGGATCCCTTTTAGCGGCCAATTCACATAGAGATGAGTTCATTCCATTCACCAATTCTGACTTGACAAACTGTATCATGCCCAAAAGAGATGTATACTTATGTCCAAACAAGCAGTTCAAGCGTCGAAAGGATGCAAACAGTAATCCCTGTGAAATCAACATCTTTAACAATAGATCCACAGCCAACTGTAAACTCACTCGGATATCAGATGATTCAACATGGACACAATTAAAAAATCCAAACAAATGGATTTTTGGTACCACAACAAGGTTGGAGTTTGCTGCAGTCTGCGGTACCGAGACCTCACAACATGAAATAACAGGCACGGGAATAATGCAAATCGAGCCAAGTTGCACAATAAAGGGTGATCTGATTAACATTCAGGGCCATTTTAGCGGTTTAACTTATTTGTACACATCATACATCCAACTTAAGCCCATAGCCAATATAAGTACACTTCAAGAAATCAAGGGAGTAGTTAACACCACTAAGATCGAGCTTGAAAATCACATCACCCAACTTAACAATCTTCAAAAACAACTAAATGAATCAAGCGTTATACAACTGCCAAACACTATCAGATCCAATAGTTTACACCACCATGCGGTAAGCTACTCTGCACTAACCCTCTCCATCATTCTTCTGATAGCCGTCATGATATATAAACAACGTTCAAGAAGCCAAGAAGGAAATGCTCAGGAAACCATCCAGCCGAAGTCTCAGCCAGTTCCATTACCCCGAGCTGTTACAATTGACATCATAGACACCTAGGAGCAAGCAAGGGCAATACAACCATCGTTAACACTCTATAATAAGTGGTAAAGAAAAAACTATATTAATATAACTTCATGTAAACACATAACCAATTACTAATTGAATAAATGCGGAAATGGTCAAGGCGGCGAGAATGTTGCGACCTGCAACATATTAAATTGCTTACTTTTAATTTTACTTTTAGTTTATTTTTAAATTCTAGTTTTGACCATTTATAAGGTTATTGTGTAGTAAACAAATTTATTTTTATTTTTATTTTTTATATTAATGAAAATTCTTACGTTTCAATTTATTGTTTATTAGTATCAGATTACACATTTATAATGCATTCACCTTTATTGCACAACTAAATTTAATTATTATTTAAGCTAAGTAAACACTTTTAAAATTAGGTCAATTATTTTATTGTTATTATTTAAGCAATTTTACTGTTAATAATTTGTATATAAAAAGGAAGGTAAAAATAAAGAAATTTAGTCGTTATTAGTAGACATTCAAGTGTGTTTTACTTTGACGGCTTACCCCTTTCTTCAAGTTCAAGTGCTTGCAAGAAAACAATTACAAACTTAGTGGCAGGACAAATTCAAGTGTTTGGCCTGAGCACCACTAAGGAATTAACACAACTGTTAGTTGTTTTTATTGAAATTAAATTCGAGAAAACTATTTTTCAACAACAATAAGTAAATACTTTTAGCCAGGGTTGGATAAACAGGTTTTTTAAATCATTTTATAAGACCATATTCATTTTGTTTTATTTTGTTCTCAATTCTGGCTATCACAGCATATATCGTCTTTAGAAAATTACGATTTTTGAACATAAACAAAAAAATAACAGTATAACAGTATATATAATTGATAAAATTAAATTGTTTAACAAAAAAATTGAGACACTTTTATACAGGGCATTTAATAAAATTTAAAAAAAAAATTTGTATAAAACATTTAAAAAATATTTTTTTTATTTCTTTCATTTCAGGTAAGCATTTACATTTAATAACAAAATCCATTGATCTGACAACATTGATGCACAGTTTGTAAGGTAATTTTTGGTTTTATACTTTAATTCTCAAGTATCTTTATAGTTCAGTAGCGAGTTCTAAAGATGACACTTTTTCAATCAAATAAAGCTGGTGAGAAATTGGAAAAAAGGCCTTCAAAATAGGTTAAACAAGGGTAGTTAAGATTAGGTGCCAGTGGGAAGAAAGAACAATTGTCTACTCACGCTGTAGAGTTAAGAGTAGGGAATAAACAAAAAGGTAGAGGGGAAAAGCGTTTCGGTTTCAAGAATGCTATATATGTATGTGACAATTTGTATTCCCCAGACAACTTGATATAAAGTTATAGCAACACAATAAATATTACAATACTAACTTGATCCATAGCCAGGAAAGGCTATCAAGAACATGTTAAAGTTACAGCATTGCAGGATAATCATTTACTATCCTGTAATAACAAACAAATAACATGTACAAATTTAAATAAATAATATGAACCTAAGAAAAAATTTTAAGAAGAAATATCATACTTTTTCTGATTTACTTGTTACACCCATACATGTCTCATTATACATAATGAATGTTAGAAAACTTTAAAAGAATGTTTTGTTTTTTTTTCCACACATAACATTTTTGGACTTAAGTTTTAGCCACATCACTGTGGTAGGTAATTTATTTCTATCTGTTCTTCTACATATTTGCACATGTTGTAGTTGGTAATTTGTTGCAGTTTAATGAATAATTCTCATTAGTTGTATACTGCTGTTGTATGTTATGTGCTGATGTTGTTATTAAAATATAATTAATATTTGTATGCTATTTTCAGAACATATTCATTCATATTTCTTTTGCATCTGATGCAATTTCTTCATTTGATTTTTTTCTTCATCTTCTGCTTCAGCTCAATTCGTTTACATTTTTAAATATTAATTACTATTCCGTTTTAATTATACTTAGCAAGTTATTAAGACAAAAACACAGAATTTCAAAAAAAAGAGGAAAATAAACAATTAGTTTAATTTACTGTGGTTTTAGACAAGGTGGTATTATATTCTATTAGCTGTATTCAGGGTTCTCATATGCTGATGGGAGCGTGTGTTAAATTGAATATAAATTTCTTGTGTTTTATTTAATATTTAACAAAGTTAATCTACGTTAGTTGTATTAGATTCCCTTAAACATTAAATATTTTATGGTATTCTCATAAAATATTTATTATTCAAAAATTGTATTACTGTGGAGAAAGCATAGCTATATGTATAAAGGGTGTGTTTTATAAGCTAACTGAATTTTAAATTATAAAAAGTATTTAAAAGGAACGGATGCGTCTTGCTTAAGTTTTAAAAGAAAATAATTAAGTTATAAAGTAAACTACTGGGTATGCTGTTTACTTTACTGTGTAGTTTTCTAAGAACACTTATGTACACAAAACAACAACAACAACTATCTTCAAATAAATTCCAGGAAGAAACCTTATTAGCATAAAAACAAAATCAAAAATACACACAGACACCCAGGCGCCTATACATTAAATAACATAACAACAACAAAATATGATACAAAGAGAGCAGAAGATTCTTAATTTTTCTAGACCTCTAGTGGACAAATATAAAAGGACAACTTCTGTATGGATAGTTAGTTAGTTAAAAAATAAACCTCGTGAAGTAAAGCCGTGCATGTTAAGTAAATTGTTTTGTAGTGTCAACTTTGTGAGTAGTTAAAGTAAAGTAGGTGCCCCTGTTGGCTAGTAGGTAGTGTACTAGCTTGTCAGTATGGGGGTTGTGGGTTCGATTCCCAACGAAAACCTTGTTTTTTTTTCACTACAAAAATAAAATTGACTGTCGGTGGGGGTGCTCAGCGATGAAAACATAGTCACTGGTCGCTGTGCTGTCTTATACGTCAGTTAATTTCCGACTATTCTTCTACTTTGACCACCTGTTTCATCTCTTCTCTATCCCTTTCCTAAAGAATGTAGCACGGTGCTTGACTAAATAGGCATTGTTGCCTGAAGTGCTACTTCTCTTTAAAAATTAAAAAATAAAAAAACATATACTTGTAATTAATTTAAAAACTCTAAAATCTGGTGTTATTTATTTTGCAATAAAGAACTCGCAACAAAGTGCTTATAAAAGGTGTTAACGTAATAATATGCTTTTTATCGAAAAGATAAATACATGACATTAAGATTTGAAAATGATTTCAGGCAGTTTTGCAAAAATTGCTGGCCTTATAGGGACGACTAACATGAACAATGTTGGCGTTTAAAACATTAATTGTTGCTGGTTAAGGGAGAGATACTAAGTCACAAAATATTATAGATCAGATTCGTGAGTTAATTTCTCAAAATCAATTTAACGACAAATTTTTATTTCAGTAAGTCTCTGCCTTAGATGGGGATATTTTTGGTTTTATATAAAAATATATGTGTGTTTGTTTTATTTTTTTTTTTTATTTTTTGGGTTTTAAATTTTGAGTTGAAGTTAAGTTCTTTTATTTTCTCTCCACTCCTTTTTTTTATCAAGATTTTCGTGTGACCCTACTGCGCTGCTTGTGAAAATCTTTAAACTTGAAATAACCTGACGTGACATTTTGATTCGATACGAATGGCTAATCTATTTCAAAAATATTATATTGGCGCCGCCCTATTATGCAATAATAATCGTAGTACAATTACAATATTGAGCGACCGTAACGCGAGCTGCGCCTTTATATTTGTAAAACTACGATCGAAAGATAATAGCAGAGGGGAGGCCGCATCAAACAGATCGTTTTTTTTTTTTTTGGATAAAGTTGAGTATGTAGGGTTTGTTGTTTCGTGTTAAGCCAAAATTAGCTTTATTGCATATTAATTTGAAAAAATTAATTAATAACTTATTTGGTGTGTCCAGTATAATTCAATAGAAAAATTATTCTTTTCTTAGGTTCCATCGGCCTTAAAAATACACCCTTGACAATTATATCTTTAATTATTAAAAACTATTAGTAGCAAATGCAGGACTTATTTAAATCTTAAAAATATTTTTTTTTTGGTTTTATATAACAAATTTGGAGCCTTAGATATATTTTTAGTCGTACTCAAAAAGAAATTATGGAAAATGAAAAGAGAAAATTCAAGTTCAAATTCCCAAGTTTTAGTGAAAGAATTTCTTTTATTTAGTTTTGTTAGGAAAATATTTTATTGTGATAATGAAGTTAAAGTTATTATTAATATAGCTTAATAAAAGTTTCTATTTAAATATTATTTTGCGTTATAATAAAATTTGTACTAAACTTTTCGGGGGCTTGTGGGATCTTTAAATTAAATATTAGTTTGTTCAATTATGATTTAAAGGAATATATTCTCAGTTATTAGAAGACAAATATAGTTAATAATAACGATTGTGTATGCTCGATTGTAACTGTGTGTGGGTTACATATATATTAAATTAAATTTGCCACTAAAGTAAATACCCCAGTTAAAGTTGACGTAACTACTTTCAAAGCATAAACGATAGTTAAATTAGAATAATTTTAATGTAATAAATATTCTTTTTTCTTTAAGATTTTTATAAAGATAATTTGTATACACCCTGTATTATATCCCAAGTTAATTCTATTTTTTTTTTATATGCACTGTAGACGTCATGTATACAATTTGGTATAGAGTAGTGAAAGGTAAAACCGCTGCGCATGTGCATTTGCTTTGTTTATTACTAATAGTTGTTTACAACAACTACTTTATTAAATAAAATAACAATAACAACACTTATACACACTATATACTAATAATAATATAATAAAGTTACGAGAATTCAACTGACAAACAACAAAGCAAATTACACACTCACACAACAGCCACAAACAAATATATGTACATGCAAACACTCTTAAGTGGTAATGATGTAAATATAAATTTAAAGACTGTCTTGTTGCTTTCAAGTCAAGTCTATTAAGCAGCTTTGAAAACAATAAAAAAAAATAAACTAGCAGTTACTCATAGCTGACTGAGCTGACTAACTGACTGAATGTCTGACTAGCTGGCTGTAGGTAACCTTTTGCTTTTATTTTTTGCTGCAACTTTGTTTTGCAATCACTTCCTGCGTAATTCACGCGTTTAGTTTTTTTTTCTCTTCTATGCTGTTGCCACTATTGTTGTTATTAATGTTGCACGTTCTCGTCAGTTTTAATTAGTGTAACGAATATGGCAGAAATATGCATGTAGTAAGAAAGCGAGTACATGAGCATTACAAATGCACTTTTAACCACTATATTTAAGTTTAAGTGCAATTTTGCTATTCATTGTTCATTTGATTTTTTCTACAAATCATGTTTTGTTTATTAGTCAAAGTTAAATAAATCAAATATGTATACAGAGCTTGTCTTAACAGTAATCACACATTTTATAGATTTTTTTATTATGTTTTTATATTTAAATTTTTTTAAAATATTTTTTTACTATTACCAAAATTCAATTTGCTTAAACAATTAAACGAACAAGTTTAATGAAGCCCACATTTTGCCAACTAATTTTAATATTCAACTTTCAACAATGCAACTCACAAAATACGGAAACACATATATTTTTTAACAAAAAAAAATTATTTTAAATTGATTTCTATAATTAAATGAGCTCAAAGCAATTTAATAATTGAAAAACTAAATAAATTTTCATAAAATCGATACCAAAGGCTACAACACTACTTTTCGTACACAGACATTTTTGAACAGTTTATGACACATAGCTAATAAAATACTGGTAATTCACTACTAGAATTACGCATTATATACATATATATATATATATATATTTGGTAATTTAGTTTTTATATTACCAATTTTTGTTGAAACCAAAAAAACACGATTTGTATTAGTTTCAAAACTTTTATTTTAATTAAAGTGTTTGTTTGTTTGGTTGTTCAAAGTTATTTAGTAAAATGAAATAATGATGAAACTTTGATGTTAATTTTGTATTTTATTATTTCTTCGCGCTGACTTGCAGTTGTTTTCGGTCGAAGCTCACAAATCGAAAGAGAAAGATTAAACGTAATGATTGATAATGGCGTCGATGCCATAGTTGGTTTTTTTGTACTTTTTTGTGCCAGACACAGGGCGCCACATCATTCCCCCGGCTAGAGCGGAGTCATCTGAACCTGACGGGGAGCCTAATTTTTCGACCCCTCGACGTGCAGTCGGGTGCAACTTCTGAAGGTGCTGGTGGTTGTGTGTCTATAACTGCTCTTCTACTTTGGCTGGACAGAAGGTCGGGTGAGTGTGGTTGGTTGGTCGAGATACATGGCGGAACCTGATGTTCGGCCGAATCGTCTGTTGGTTGTTGCTGGGTGTCCTGTTGTTGATTGGCTGGGCCATCTTTTGCGTCACTCGTTAAAAAAGCGGGTTTGAGCCGGTCTATGCTAATGTCTGTATTACGGCCTTTAATTAAAATTTTGAAAAACTTTTCGTATTTTTTTGTCACGGGAAATGGACCATCGTAAGGATGAGTGAGTGAGGGACGAATCGAATCATTTCGGACGAAAACGTGAGATGACGATCGCAGACTTTTAGAAATGAATATGGGTGGCGTTGTGTGATGGGCTGAGTCAGTTGGGCGAAGCTTTTGCATGGCCGTCCGAAATTTAACAACGAAATCGTCATCAGAGCTCGTTATTTTTACAGGCTGGAAAAATTCTCCCGGAATTGCGAGTGTCGATCCATATACCAATTCTGCTGGTGAAGAATTTATGTCCGGTTTGAAAGCTACCCTTAATCCAAGTAAAATCATTGGCAGATGCGATACCCATTCTGTCGGATTGTGGCACAAGATTGCAGTTTTCAAAGTTCGGTGCCATCTCTCAATCATACCGTTTGACTGAGGGTGGTATGGCGTTGTTCTCAAGTGGGTTGCTCCTATCGATTTTACGAGTTCGGCGAAAATGGAGGATTCAAATTGTCTGCCGCGATCTGATGTTATGCGCGCAGGCACGCCAAATCGTGATATCCACTGGGTCAAAAGACCTTTTACCACCGATTCGGCGCTCATGTCAGGAATCGGTACCGCCTCTGGCCAACGCGTGAATCGATCGATTATCGTTAAACAGTATCGCTGGCCTTGGTGTAACGGGAAAGGCCCCACGATATCAATGTTGATGTGAGCAAAGCGCTGTTTTGGAGGCTCATATTTTGTAGGCGTTGAACGAGTGTGCTGGTGGATTTTTGCTCGTTGGCATTGCAGACAGTTTCTGACGAAAACAGAGCAGTCTTTTCTCATTCCTTGCCAGCAATATTTACTGGTCACTAATTTTGTTGTAGCCCGAACTCCTGGGTGCGATAAACCATGTGTTGTTGCTAAGATCTGTTGACGAAACTTCTTGGGAATTAAAGGTCGAATCTGGGCCGTTGAAGTGTCACATAGTAATTGGTTGTTTGAGCCTGGAACAGGAAATTTTTTCAACTGTAGGGAATTTTTGGCAGCGCTTGCGTTTTTAAGTAAATGTTGTATATCCTCGTCATTGTTTTGTGCTTCGGCAATGAGAGAGTAATTTACTGCATGTGTCACAGAGTCGATGCGAGAAAGTGCGTCAGCTGCGACGTTGCCTATACCAGGTGTGTACCGTATGTCTGTGGTGAATTGACTGATGAAGTCGAGTTGCCGGATTCTACGGGGTGATGCTTTTTCCAATTTCTGGTGAAACGCATATATTAGCGGACGATGATCGGTAATGATGTGACATTGTCGACCTTCGACCATGTATCGAAAGTGGCACACTGCCTGATACATAGCTGTAAGTTCACGATCATAAGTCGAATATTTTTGTTGCGTTGGTGTTAGCTTTTTTGAGTAAAACGCCAGGGGTTGAAGGCATCCATCAATTTTTTGATGTAGTGCCGCTCCTACAGCAGTATCTGAGGCGTCAACATATATTGCCAATTCGGCTTCCGCGGCGGGGTGTGATAAAAGTGTGGCCTCGGCTAATTCATTTTTGCAACGTTGGAACGCGGCTTCGGATTCTCGGTCCCACCTAATGGGTGTGCGGTCGTTTTTCTTGTTACCGATGATTAGGCGCTGTAACTGCATTTGGTAGGTTATTGCGTGTGGCAAAAATTTTCGGTAGAAATTTACCATAGCGATAAATCGTTTAAGTTCTTGGGCTACCTGCGGTTTGGGGAAATCTAGCACCGCAGTTACTTTTTCCGGTAACGGACGAATACCGTCAGCGTTGACTAAATGTCCAAGAAACTTTAACTCGCTTTTTCCAAATTCGCATTTTTTTAGATTTATCGCAAGATTATTTTCACTAAGGCGACGAAATACCTCCGCAAGGTCGTGTCGATGTTGTTCTAAAGACTCTGATGCTACACAAATATCATCGATGTACGGAAAAACGCAGCTGAGACCGCGTAATACTTCGTTTATCAGGCGTTGAAACGTTTGGGCTGCATTACACAGCCCAAATGTCATGAATTTAAATTCATATAGGCCGAAAGGTGTAGAAATAGCTGTCTTCGCAATGTCGTCAGGGTGAATTGGCACCTGGTGGAAAGCCTTTTGGAGGTCGATTTTAGAAAAAAATTTTTTTTTCCGAAGGTTGGTCGTAAAATCGGTTAAAAACGGCAAAGGGTAACGATCTGGCAACGTTTGCGCGTTGAGTGCGCGATAGTCGCCGCATGGCCTCCATGTCCCGTCACTTTTTTTTACCAAGTGTAATGGGCTTGACCAATTGCTGTTCGAAGGTTGACAAATGCCTGCTTTAATTAAAAACTCGAATTCTTTTTTGGCGGCTAATAGCTTCTCAGGAGATAAACGACGAGGGCGACAAAAGACTGGTTGTCCGGTTGTGAAGATTCTATGAACAACTGTGGATTTCGTTGCCGAGCCAAACGACGAGAGTTTCGTAATGCCCGGAAATTGTTTTAAAATATCTGCGAACGGGTCAGTTGTGTTGCACATTTTAACAAGAGTACTTGGGTTTTGAAACAAAGTGTGTGAAATTAGGTTAGAAGCTATGCCCGTTGAATTGTCTACAAGACTCTTTCGTCGTAAATCGATGAGCAGGTCGTAATGTTCAATAAAATCACAACCGATTATAGGCGCTGTAACGTCAGCCACCACGAATGACCAGAAAAATTCTCGGCGTAACCCAAGGTCGACTTTTATGTATTTTTCGCCGACAACTTTTATCGGTGTCCCGTTGGCGGCGTACAAGGCGACGGTGGAAGGGCGAACGTCAGGTGACCTTGAAGCCAGGGGCAAAACCGAAATGTCGGCACCGCTGTCTATTAAAAAATGTTGCTTGCTAATTTTGTCTCTTACCTGTAAGCGAAAAATTTGGCAATTGGTGGTGGAACCTTCGCTTGGGTTAACCACCTGCTGATTGAGTCAGTTAGCCGGATGGCCGGGTGATGCGCTGGACGTTAGGGCGTTGACTTTTTGTTTTTTGTATTTGCATGGGCTGCGGCATTTTCTTGCTCGATTGGCATACTTTTTGTGATACCAGCACTCTGTGCCATGAGTAGCGTTGTAGGCGTAAGCTGCCCGTGTGGTGGAACGATCGTGTCGAGATGGTGAACGATTTGCCCTGGAGCGTGAGCGTGTTGAAAAACGTTCGAATTTTTTTCCCAACTCGACAACAGCTGCTCGTAGCTCGTGGATTTCGTTGGATGCGGTGGCGTCAATCTTTCCAACATGGTTGGAGACCATTGCATCGACTACGGCGTCGGCAACTTTTGTGTACTCGGCTGGGGTACCCGCCGAAGCAGCAACAACTGGCTGGGCAAAGTTTGGAAGTCGTTTTACCCACAGCCCTTTTACTGCTGCCTCACCAAGTGTCGATCCCGCGACGCGTTTCATTTCGTAGAACAGCTCAGAGGGTCTCTTATCACCCAATGGCAATTCGGATAGCAAACGATTTAAGCGGCGTTGCTCGCTATCAGCGAAAAGATTTATTATTTTGGTCTTGATGTAATCGTATCTGTTGTTAAGCGGCATAGCTGCAATTATATCTGCCAGTTGTGCGATTATATTAGGGTCGAGAGCTGCCAAGATGGTGGCGGTTTTTTGTTTATCCGCCATTATGCCGGAAGCTGTAAACCAGAAGTCCATTGAGATAAACCACGCGTCGATGTTGCTGCTCGTCATTTGTGGAACAGGCAATCTGGCATAAATGGCGGACACCGCTCTCGGAGAAACAGTAGCCGCAGCACTATCGACCACCAGACCACTATCGCTGCCGTTATCAGGGATGACTGCGTTGTCCTCCGCCATTTCTTTCGCGTACACGTGCAAAGTTTTTTTTTTATTGAAAAAGAAAATGGCGTCTATTTCGATTCGGGGTCACCAGTTTGGTAATTTAGTTTTTATATTACCAATTTTTGTTGAAACCAAAAAAACACGATTTGTATTAGTTTCAAAACTTTTATTTTAATTAAAGTGTTTGTTTGTTTGGTTGTTCAAAGTTATTTAGTAAAATGAAATAATGATGAAACTTTGATGTTAATTTTGTATTTTATTATTTCTTCGCGCTGACTTGCAGTTGTTTTCGGTCGAAGCTCACAAATCGAAAGAGAAAGATTAAACGTAATGATTGATAATGGCGTCGATGCCATAGTTGGTTTTTTTGTACTTTTTTGTGCCAGACACAGGGCGCCACATATATATATATATATATATATATATATATATAAGGACACATATGTGCCACTTAGAAACGAATCTAACTAATGGCTATGACTAAGTTTATTGTTTGTTGTGGCTCTTTTTTATTTTTTTATATTTTTAAACATTAATTTTAAAATCCTATTAAAACTTACATATTTTAATTTATGAAAAGCTTTTAAGTAATAAAAAAAAAACAGTACGTTACATTAACAAGATTTTAATGCATGTATGGTAAAATTATGATTGATTTTTCCATAGAGAATAGTAAAAAACTTTAAAATAAGAAGAGCTTACTCTAACTCTAAGTAATTTGTTAATGACAACGTCGTTATTACAAACTAATTGTTGTGAAATTAATTTTTGTTTTCATACATTTTTAAAATATAGTTAAAAAATAGAGCACACTATTGTCACTATAACAAAATATATGATGGAGCTAAACATATTATAGATTTCTGAAACAATTCTTTAGTTACAATAAAAAGTTTTATTAACAATATAATATAATTAAATAGCAATAGCAGACCAAAAATATAGTGTGATTATTTAGAACGAACTCAAAATTTTAAGCAAAACTAAAAGTTTTGTTATTATTTTACACTTAAAGTATAATAAAATTAATTATATTTACATACTTGAAAATTTACTTATAAATAGTATTGCAACATATGTTCCCACATTGTTTAAGTTAATAAAAATAATAATAATAATAATAATAATAATAGCTAATAAAAATATGATAAGAAAAATCTTTTTAATTTTTGGAAGACACATCCAACTCTCACTCTTAAATCGACATTATTTCTAAAGCTGATGAAGACTGTAAGGTTAAAAATGTCCTAATATAATATGGTTTAAAGAAGCATTTTACTCATTATCGTTGAAAGCATATCATGTTGAACATTTCTATGTAAAAGTTTCATTGGGTGCCACTTTGGTAAATTACAAATAATTTAATTTTGCATAACTTGTAGCTTTTTGATATGTGATTTAGCTACTTTTGTTAACCATATTTGACACTCGTAGGTCCCATTATAGGTTATATACACAGCCTACAGACTAGAATCTTATTTTTATGGTTGAGGGTCGACTTACGGTTAACCAGTATTAATAAACCTCTACCACATTCTATAGCTTTAAAAATTTTTTTTCTAATTCAGATATTTAATTTAATTTAGAATTGGAAATTCACTTTTATCATCAACAAGCCAGCTTGATAAAATTATTTCCGGTATCTTATTGTATGGAAAAATTATGTTACTTTTATATTCCATTTAGTATAAAATTTTAATGCATGTAAAAGATCAGATTTCATTCTTTTAATAATTGCATTTGAAACTTTTTCTCTTGCTAGTACTACCGTATCTTCCAAAATAATGTTTAAGAATTATAAAATCTGAAACATATATTGAATATAATGTGGGAGATAATCCTGACCCTTGTGGTACACTACTAGGAACATTTCACGGGCTAGAATATTGAACTTCAAAATTTATCATCTATGATCTCATAGTAAAACTCTTTGAATTTTTAAGTAAGACCATCGTGTCAAATGTAGTCAAAAGGCTTCTCTACAACCAGATATAATTGCAGTCCTCTTTCTATCATTCCTAGGAACATTCCTTGTACTGGAAAATTTAACTTTAATATTTATCATCAGTTATCAGATCAAAACTCTTTGAATTTTTAAGTAAGACCCTCGTGCCAAATCTAGTCTAGCCAGACATAATTGCAGTGCTCTTTCTATCATTTCTATCACAAGCATAAAATTGCAAATTCTTTTAATTGATGCACTGTAGAGTATTATTTTCGAAACATAAACTGTTCTTTTGGCAGAATATTGCTAGACTTAATAAACTCGTTTAGCCTCCTCAGTATAATTTTTGTAAATATCTTACCAAGGCTAATTGAGAATAAAAATCCTTTAGAAATAATGAAAATTTTTTGATGAGGCAAAATACTGATTTAAAGGCCGAACTAAAATTTAAACTAAACAACTCACTGTCTTATTAAAAACATTTTAATAATTTATTTAAACATTAAAATTCAATCTCAATTTAACTTTACATATACATATGAACATTTGGTCACCGATTTAATAAGTAATGCCCTATCTGAAATCTATATATATAAAAGAAAGTGATGTTAGTTACTACGCTTATAACTCGAGAATGCCTGGACCGATTTCGGTGATTAGCACCAACTCGGACAGGTCTCCGGCCAAATAAGAAGAATACACAAGAAAATTTTGGAAAATTTCCCAAAAAAAAAAATTATGAAGAAAATTCATTTTCACATACATTTTTTTTACAACGCTATCTTAACTCAAGAACCCATAAAAAAACATGATTGTAAATGCTATATTGCCAGTAGATGGCGTTGTATGCACACTTGGCAGATGCAATGACATATGTCACTGGAGTTTTAGTAACATAAATATTGGAATTTTCTTCAGCTTTTATCAGCTTTCCTTATTTATTTAAATTAAATTTGATTTAATACAATATTTTGAAGAAAACTTTGGAAAATTTCCCAAAAAAAAAAATTATGAAGAAAATTCATTTTTACATACATTTTTTTTACAACGCTATCTTAATTCAAGAACCCATAAAAAAACATGATTGTAAATGCTATATTGCCAGTAGATGGCGTTGTATGCACACTTAGCAGATGCAATGACATATGTTAGTAGTCAAAAAAGTCATGAAAAATGTGATTGAAGCAAAAATTTTAAAAGAAAAATACAAGGGCGATGTGTTGAAACCACGCATTCCTACGATTCCTCCAGATTTGCCGTTTGATTTTAAATGGCTTCAGTTCCACATACCTGTTGCTTTTCAATGATCCCTGTTTTTTGCACTTTCAGTTATATGTATCATGTTCACGTGCTTTGTTTTTCAATACCGCGAACCAAAATCGATCAAAAAATGTCGAAGAAATGACTTGCAAAGCAGTCACGGGCACGCTAGTGTTTAATATATTCTCTTCAAGATGACTGTTGTTTGTTAAAATTTTGATAACAAAAAATGACCCTCTTCGCTGTAAATTTAAAACTTATGCGAAAGGCAATAATAATAGAAAAATCCCTAATACACTCTAAGACAATTTTGGATTGAGATATTAGTGAATATAAAACTTTTAATCATATGTTATTTAAATAACAAAGAACGATTTTTCCTTTATTTAATTTGTCTGAAAATAATACGAGTATAATAGTAAATTCTCGAGATTAACTCTAAATAAGATCTTAAACCATAGTCTATCATATTCTTTAATGAATTTTGTATTTGAGTAAGTAAAGAAGTGTTTTGTGTGTGTGTTACTTCCTGCTGCCATAAATAACAATTTCGCATAATAATGAAGCAATAAAGTGCAGATTTATTTCAACAAATAAAATGTTGATTTATTGCAATACGCACAGCATGCGTTTTGATATCTTTTTTATTTTTCTCTCTCTCCCTATCTCTATCTCTTATTCTACGACTGTTTTCATATTTGTATGCACTTTTTAGTTTAATAAATTATTTCATAGCAACACACACATATGCACACACAGGCATCCATACATACACAAATCGATGGGTCAACTAAGCTTAATATTTTAAGTCATCGTTCAACTAGACACTTGCTTAACTAAATCTCTACTTTATTTACAGAGTTATAGACGGCTGCTGCTGGAGCATTGGTTTTGGTCATATTTAACATTTTGTGTTTAGATCACGAGGTTCTGTCTAATAAAATGTAGAATACTTTGTATGAATATGTATGGAAATAAAAAAAAATCACCAACAACGACAACAACAAAATATAGAACAGTTAAAATTTGTTGTATTATTGCTGCAAATTTTCTATACCATACACTCAACAAATTATCCCATTTGAAAGTCATTACATTTTTATTAAAGTCAAATTTTATTCTCCTTTAAGAGTTTTGTATTTGGATTTTTTCAGAAATTATAAATCCTTTAAGTTTTCCATACCGAAGAAATAAAAAAGAAAATCCGTGTAAAATGACCACAATGTCTATACGTTTGCTACAGGTTTCTATTTTTAGAAGCATAATAACTGGTCATTTGCAATTTACATAAATAGTACTTTAGTATAGCCCGTACAAAAATAAATATCCTTAGGTATAAAGTTTTTAGCATATGTAGCCTAATTCTTTATTATTAAGCCAAACTGTTCTCCATATATATTTTTATGGATGTGTCTTACTTAAGTCTTAAAAGAAAATAAGTAAGCAATAAAGTAAACTACTGGGTATGCTGTTTACTAGCTGTGTGGCTTGCTAAATAAACTTATGCACGCAAGACAACAACAAGTCTCTAGTTACAAACTGTGTAGAAATTTTATACACGCAAGACAATAACAAATCCGTATGCAGTTTACCAACTGTGTAGTGTTCTAAGAAAACTTATCTACACAAGACAACAGCAAATATCTTTAAATAAATTCTAAAAAGAAACTTTATTAGTATAAAAACAAAAACAAAAATACACACATACATACAGGCGCCTATACATGGAATGGACAACATACAACATAAAAATGTAATACAAAGGGAGTAGAAGATTCTTAATTTTTCTAGACTTCTAGTGGACAAATATAAAAAGGCATCGTCTGAGTGGGTGGTTAGTTAGTGTTAAAATAAACCTCGTGAAGTAAAAACGTGCATCTTAAGTAAATTGTTCTGTAGTATCAACTTTGTGTAGTTAAAGTAAATAAATTTGTAATTAGTTTACAAACTCTAAAATCTGGTGTTATTTATTTTGCAATAAGGAACTCATAACAGAACGTCTATAAAAGGTAACAATATGTTTGTAGTCTTAGCCACAATGGAGAGAGCTTTCAAATACATAAAAAGGTGTTCCGGCTTAATAAGGTATCCCTCAAGATGGCCTGATCTTGAATTATAATCTTCTATTTCTTAGGGATCCCTAAGGCGTCAATAATTTTGATTACTAAATGTCGCTAAATAACATACTTAAAGACCTTGTGCTATCAAGCAAAACGCCTTAAATTATTATTATTTTGGTATCATATAAACGATCTAATCTGATTAAATCTAATCTCTGAAGTATTTTATTAAGTATCTTGCAATAAAATAAATTAAATTACTTGTTAACAAATGCCCAATTTTAACAAAGACAATCTTGCAAATGTTATAAAAAAAAGTTTGCTGCCAGTTACTCGACTTTTACCGCACAATTCTTTTGAGTGTAAAACTGTGTTTTTTTTTTCTTAATACCCAGCAGCACTATGCGTCACACACAAACAGATAAAGTGCAATGAAATAAACCAAAAAGAAACAAAACAAAACGACTGAGTTGTTACGTGTTCGTAGTCGAACCAATAAACAAATAAATAGAAAAATTACTGTATGATATTTAAATGTGGCCTTTAAACAAAAAAAAATGTTCACAATGAACAGCAACAAATCTCTTGCAGAGTTTAGTATTTTTAAATCAACAACATACTTGAATATGTGGACAGACATTATAACAACTACTACCACCACTACTTGTTCAAATATATTGTATGATCTTGTTGCAACTATGAAAATAGAATCAAAACTAGATCGTTATCTTAAATAACCAAATACGATTTAATAGTTAATATTTTAGAAAACTGAAAAAGAGTTACTTATTTATATCTATTTTAGCGTTTGGTTCGCCTGCTATTAAGATGCCAGGTTGTTCCTTAAGTTTCTTAGTTAAATATTGCAATTTTCTATGATGATGTGTTTTGCTTTTTTTATCTTTTTGCTAAGAAAATTTATAGCTAGAATTAAAAAAGTTAACTACGAAACTAAATTTTAAAAAAGAAAGAAAAAACAAAAAAAAAAACAATAACTTGAGTTGTTTTACTTTATTTTGTGTTAATAAACATAATTAAAACAGTTGGTGCGAAAAATTACTTTAACGTTTAAAAACCACATTATAAAAAAGCAAAAATATGTTGCTTCGTTTACAGTGTTTTTGTTATAGGGAATTCTGCAACAATTAACTGCACGTTAATAGCGGCAACCCAGCAGAATTTGAATAATATTATTTTCTTTAAAACTACAACTTAATATCATGAGTATCTTATCAAATTTGGACTCAAACCTTTCCAAAGAATGAATTAATTATATTTGCCAGACTCCAAAAAAGCATTATAATCCAAAAACAATATTTCATCCTGCCTGGAATTTTTTGCGGGGCTTATATTTAAAAGAAACTTATTGTATAATTAACCACCGAAACTTTTCAGGTAAAATTCGAAATTCGCTGTGAAAGCATAGTAGCCTGGTATCCTTAATATTACCCGAAAGAGCTTTAAATTGTAAAAACATTCCAAGAATTTAATAATACAGAAATTAACGTTTGAACATGATTTGGTTATATGACCACTGCGATTGCTCATTTTTTTTAGTATTTCTGGCTGTTTTTAATAAATATCAAAAATAGCTTATTGGCATAAGCAGTTAATTTCCTTGGCTACACAAGGAATAAACGCAGGATTTTGGAGGGCGATAGGAAGGTTCTTTTACCAAAATTAATTTATCGTCAAATTTTTATTTTAATATGTCCTTGATTGCAAGATGTGTATCGCCACCAATTAATATTTTAAAGGAAAAGTCGTGCCTTTCCTTACCCCCTCCCCTCAACAGGGACACCCAGTCTAGATGAATGTCTTCCCCATCCTGATATGTGCTTTCGAGGGTAAAAGGCGGCACCAGCTAGCCGACTAGCTGGAGCCTGAAACTGGAAGAGAAATAAAAGGTCGCACTTGTGGAGCGATACATACTGATATCATGGTAACCAATTACCCGCAGGGCTATGTCCCTATACTGATTGTTAGGGACACTGTTCGGGAAGCCAGGTGGTGGCTGTGGTTTAAAAATCTAAAGCAGGAAATCGGTTGGCTTTTTTAAGCATCGTGCACTTGTAACAGCCGGTCGCTTACCAAGGGTGATACGGAGTATATAGTATCCGGCTCTCGTGCAAGGAATTGGTATCTGGTATTGGTACCTAGGTATATACGTTAGAGCATTGGAGGACGTATTGTTTTTGCCCAGTGGTAAGACCACTGTCAGCTTAAGGCCAAACGGCCAGCCGCTGAATTTAAACTGTATTACATCTCAGCATGGTGCCTCAACTATTATTATCAACTGTAACGCAAGTTTTAGCTTCATTGTTGAGGAAATAATAGGCACCAGCCCGCGGCATGTTAAATGCATGAATCAGTTTGTTATTCTGGATAAAATAGAGTGTATAATTTCTATTGTATTATTATGCTATTAAATTACCAGTTAAACCAAAAATATGGCTATATCTATCTTATCATTATATTGTACTTTTAATTTGCTAAGTAAATCTAAATAATTTGCGTTAGCGTTGTTTCAGCCTCAATTGTTTTAATAATAATTTTTTGATATGTACTGAATGTTCAAGAATTTCAAAAAGTGAGCGCGTTTAACAGTTTAACACTTGAGCATTTCATAAATTTTATCAGATTAAAAAATTCCCCTGTATAACTTAATTTAATCCGGATTATCTTTTAAAAAAATCTACATTATCGCTAGCAAAATCTTGCTTTCAAAATCGCATATTTAGAGTTTACAAATATCGCTGGACTTAATGTTTTTTTTTTCAGAATTAATACCATAGAAAATTGTTAGCTCTACCGGTATTATTTTAGATTATCGTTTCACACCTTTCAAACAGTAGTTTTCTGCATATGTAAATTTAATTTACATGTTTTAATAGGTTTTCGGCTTCCAGAAGTCTAATAACTTCAGCCGCAAAATACCATGTAGAAGAAGCTTTTAGTTTATAGTTGGATGATTTTTCAAACAAAATTAATTAAAATAAAATTATTAAATATATTTTTAGAAATAGACAATTGCTGCATTCGTAGTTGTACATTTTTACAATCTACAGTATTATCTGTGTATTAAAACTGCAAATGTTTAGACATTTTCTTACTTCTGTTTTTCAGCGCTATTTATTTATTTATACATTTTTGTTGCTTTTGCAACATTTACGCACGCATGCGTTGATTACATAGAAAATTTTGCTAATAAGTATCCCACGCCTGATTTTCGAATTAACACCTTTGAAATATTTTCAAGTTGTGTGTTTTTTAGTCTTGCTTTTAAAATCAGCCAAATGTAAAGTTATTTCTACTTTTGTAGAAAAAAAAATTTATGCCATAAATATTTTTAATAGCACAAAAGTACAAGTAAAAGATTTTAAGGTAAAATGAAAATCTAGTTTTTAACGCAATAAAAATAAATGCCATGTAATAAACAACACTAACTTAAAGTGGTGTACAATTTGTTAAATTTTCAAAACTAAACACATTTTACTCAACTTTTATCTATGATAAGATGTCATCTCTAAAATTTATTCAAGAAGAATATGGGTGCATAAGTTTGTGCTCATGCGTTCATTGCCTTATCCAGTTAGAATCGCTATCATAAAAAAATAAAGCTCTTATAGCTGAGAAGAAATCGACATGATGAGGGACGTTCAACATTAACATTATCGCTGTCAAAGTGACAACAAATGCCTCAACTATTTTTGTAACAAAAGATGTTTTAAAATTTATTATTTGCATATTTTTTTATTGTTCTAATTGCCATCTTTAATTTCGGATTTTTTTTTGGAACAAAAAACTATATATTAAAATTAAATTTAAATAATATTTCTGAATGATACAAAGAGCTTACCGTATGCTGAAAGATTTAAAAAAAAACCCATGTCAATAAAAACAATGCTACAGATTATTGATGAGTTATTTATTTTAAATTAAATCCAACCTCGATGATGACACGTGCATCCAGTAGAGGGGCTTTATAAGCCATTTTACGTATTACTTTCCACAGATATTGTTTGGATAGGATCCTGTTAATTTTTTGTTTTTAACTTATTTAAATCACTATCAGCATAACCACAGTCACATTTTAGTCGCACAGTTAAACGACATAATATTTAAAACAAACTAGTGAATAATAGCATTTCCAAAAAGGATTTTGAATTTATGTTGATTTTTTTATTATTTGCTTTATTCTATTCATTTCTTCTTAGAATTTACATTTCTATCGCCTCAGCGTCATATGACATTATTGAGGCGAGTTGGCATTTTATAATTCAAAATTTTTTTAAACTTGTGTTTAAATACGTACTTTAGGGTACGCTACTTTACATACTTGCGTGCCCGTGACTGCTTTGCAAGTCATTTGTGCGTCAAAAAATTCAATCATTTAAGAAAATTCATCAGAAAGCACACAATTTTATTTTTTTCGTTTTTATGTTTTTTTAATAATTTTATCTTTTTCGCAATTCAATATTTTTGTATAATACGTCTTATTCTATTGCAATGCTTTTACATATACGACATTTTTCGATTGATTTTGGTTCGCGGTATAGACAAACAAGGCAGGTGGTTTATTAACACTTAAACATGATACATATAATTGACCGTGCGAAAAGCAGGGATCATTGCAAAAGCAACACGTATGGGGAACTTAAGCCATTTAAAATCAAACGGCAAATCTGGGGGAATCATAGGAATGCGTGGCATCAGTACATCTTCGCCCTTATATTTTCTTTTTAAAATTTTTGCTTCCATCACATTTTCATGACTAATAGTGTCCCAAAGCAAAATAATTGGAACACCAGCTTTCACTTGTAGGCGGTGGGGTGGCAGTCCCGGTAGCTCAAGCGAATTTTAAAATTCGAATGAATAATTTACAACATCGTCTTGATTGGTAATAGAGTCAACCGATTTTTAGGTAAAAATTTCCCTGAGAATGTCATTCAAAATTGTAACATTGATATCTGAAACATCTGCCAACCAATCATGGTTTCTAAAATTTTGTGCAATACCGGAATATACGTTTGTGACCAGTTCTTCGTTTGATTGTGCAAAGTGGTAAAAATTATCTGGAAGCGTAATCATTTTTATAGTGGGATCAATTGGAATTGCGCCATTCCCAATATCTAACAATTGCTTTGAAAAACGTTCGGCTGATGGATCATTTTGCGAATTGAACACGCAAATTATACACACACACACACAAAATGCAGCAGAATGTGGAAAATAAAATTCTGTATTTGTTTGCACATACATTTGCTATGAACATGAGCATATTTCGATTTGTAATACCGTCGCAATCTGTGCAAGCACAGATTTCGTTTGATGCAAAACATTCAGTCGAAGTATGCAATGGAAAACAAATTTTGATATTTTTAAAAAATGTGTCTTGTTTCAAACGCTATTATACGTAAACGCAGGAAACAAAGCCACACACCAGCGAACGACCATTACGAAGGTACTGTGAAGATTTCTTTACATCCTTTTGAAGTTTGATATTGTATTGTATTAATACTTGTCAAGTTTTGAGCTAAATTATTATATTCTACGCAACTTTATTGTTGTAAAATTTGTTTGGTTCCTTTAAAAAATGTATAGTTCTATGGCTGATATTGTTTTGGGAGTTATATAGAAATATTAATAGCCTCAGTTGATACATGTCCCTCAGAGGCAGAATATTTTTGCAAACTTCTGTATACAATGTGATTGTAGGGTAATTAATTGGTAAATTAAAAACCGTTTAACCGTTGTCTTGTTTTGTGCTCGCTGAAGAGACTTAAATCTTACACTGTTTTGACATCCATATATAATTAGAAGATCCTTCAAATGGCTTTGAACTAGCACCTGGTATGGTATTAATTTTTTATTTTTTCTTCCAATTTATATTTAAATTTATATAAAATGCCTACTGCTAGAGATATGTTTGCATTTGTCTCTTCAATAAACAAGTTCCATCTCAAGTTACTTTGCAAAGTTACTCCCAAATATTTTACCGATTTAGTCTCAAAAACTTCTTCACCATTCACAAGAACACTAAAAATTTCAGTACTTATGTTTGAATGAAGCTTAAATCTTAATATTATGGTTTTTGCTGCATTAACGATTAATTTGTTTATTCTTGCGTATTTAAATCATATCATATCAACATCGCTGATACCCTCTCATGTTCATAAGGATAAAATAATGAAATGTCGTCTGCCTATAGATGCACTTTACCATTAAGTTCAAGATTCACAATATCATTTATATAAATAAAAAATAATTTCTTTATTATTTTTATTCGACCTCCTTTTTTAAATAAAAATTGTTATAATAATTATAGTTATTTGACCTTTTTAATATTTTTTAGTAGTTAATTATTAAACACTAGGTCAATATTTAATAAAAAATTTTTAAAAACTTTATTTTTTATTATTTTTTCAATATTTTTTTAATGATGCCAACCAGTGGTTTGGCGAAATATTGAAAAAATAATAAAAAATAAAGTTTTTAAAATTTTTTTATTAAAGAATGACCTAGTGCTTGATAATTAACTATTAAAAATTGTTATAATTTTTTTTTTATAAAAAATAATTTCCTGCAGAAGCTTTCCACAGGAAAGCAAAATATTGAAAAAATATAGTGTTAAATTTATTTAAAAATGACCGCTGTTAAGATTAATAATTATTTAAAAATCAATTTCTTTATCAAGTCAACAGAAGTCGTGCACGTAATCTTTCCCATAATAAGCAAAAGTTAGGAATGTTGTGATAAAGTTGTACACAGGCTTTGATGGTCAAAACACATATGAAAGGAATATAAATAATTTGCTTTTATAATTACAGTTTTATGTTTCAATTTCCTTGAACAATATCGTACAGTAAAGAAGAGTTCGAAACAGAACAGTATTCTATAATACAAAAAAGAATAGTAGAGTGCAATGCATGTCCATTCAGCGTGGTATGATACCACACAGTATCGTACAGTTCCGCATAGTACTTACAGTATTACATCCCACATAGTAGTAAAAATTACGAAAACAATATGAAAATAATAAAAATAAACTGTACAGTTCCCTACCGTACAGTACCATAACTCATAGTATTATTTTTTATAGATTAAATTATAAATTTATAAATGAATTTATCAATAAGATAATTGAGTTTGTTACATTTTATAACTTTAAATACTTTAGGTTACATTTCGTGATATGATTTACATCTGCACCTGGCAGTAAGCCTTAATCAGACGGTGGTCAAACCACTGTGAGTGAAAAGCAGCGCTACTCACACCCTAGGAGGCCGAAGTCTAATTCTAGCAACAGGTCCTTCCTAGTAGCAATTTCAGCGATTTCCTGGCTGATGAGCTCGATACTATCCAACTTCTGTCCGGAACACATGACTAGCATGCTAACTGGATCTGCAACATTCACCAGTGGGTGTTATTAAAAGCGAGATGATTCTGGCCACCATAAAAACAGACCTGTATGGGGCCGCGAAACCACAACCACCACGATACTCCCGAAGGGCCAACCTCAATAATCAGTCAGAGAAACAGCTAGATGTCTAAAGAAACAAATAGCGAAAACTCTGCGGGCTACTGATTCCCGTGGAAATAACGTGGAGCTTCCAGTTGTACCCCTGCTGACTTTAGGAGACTGGGCTCCGTTTTACACCCAGTTGCACAGGTCTAGATAGTCTATAAAGACCGATAAATGTGTCCCCGAGGGAGGAACTACTTTAGGTCACAACTGTGTGATTAGATTTACATCTGCGCCTGGCCATGAAGCCTTAATCAGATGGTGGATCAAACCACTGCATAATTTGGAACGTCATGCTCGTCCTAGAAAACCGCAGCTATAATTCTATGCAACAGAACTTTCTAGTTGCAACTTCGATGATTCCAGAACAGGGCTGCAAATCATTACTCCTTGCTTAAGAGTTGGAGACTTTCCAACTCCTGTCCAGAACGCATGTCTAGCATGCTCACTGAATCTGGGAACATTTCACCAGGTAGGTGTTATTAAAGGTGAAATGAACCCGGCCACCATAGAACCATAGATTGATATGGGGCCGCGAAACTACAACCACCACGAAACTCCCATAAAGGGCCAACTTCAATAATCAGCCAGAGAACAGTTAAGTGTCTAAAGAGACAAATAATGGAACTCTGGGAGCATTACTGATTCCCGTGGAAATAAAGTGGAGTTTCCAGTTGTACCCCTGCTGAGCTCAGGGGACTGGGCTCCCTTTTTCCCCCAGTTGCACAGGTCTAAGTTATTGCTATCTCCAAAGACCATATATATGTGCCCCCGGGGGGTTTACTTTAGGTCACAATCAGCATAAACACAGCACTTTTTATTCGAACATTTAAGTAAAAATGTATTTAAGGCAAAAAACATTTCGTAGTATCCAAAATACACCAGCTATTTGTTCTTTATAAAATCGACAGAAATCGTACAAGTGATCTTTCACATAAGAAAATATAATTAACAGGTTTTGATGATTAAAACATATATAAAGAGAATATGATTAATTTGCTTTTATTATTACAGTTTTAGATTTCAATTTCTTTGCACAGTTGCATACAGTACAGAACAGTAGTGTACAGAAGAATATATACATATATGCACACACACACACACAGAAAAGTATCCTGTAGTATACAGCAGAATGGTCTAGTACAATTCAGAATAATATGGTGCAGTACATCACAATACAGCATCGTGCGTACCACATTACTATGCTTAAAAAGTAGTAAATCGTAGGAAAATGGTGTAGAAAACAAAAAATAAATAAATCGCACAGTACCATATCGTACATTACGATACCTTATAGTAGTCTTTACTACGATACAACTTACTACAATTCCTTTTATTACTGAGTTAATGTACAAATTGCCAAAGAAAAAATAGTTATGATGGTTTAACGACTTAACAGCGACTGTAACATTTTTTTTTTGATTAGCTTAAAAGGATAATCAGCTTGTCGTCATAAAAGGAAAATATATAAAACATAAAATAATTAATTTTCTGATCCAGTTGTACGGCAATACGATTATAAAATGATAAAACAATTTAAGCTGCTTCGATTCAAGTGGTTGCAACAATGTTTTAATGAAAACTCTTTCACAGAGTTTCATTAATATTATGGCTGCTGTTGAGTTGAAAGGAGCTATAGCAGTGATCCTAATTCATTTCAAGTACTCTGAATTTTTGCAATTGGTGCAAATCTTTTTTGTTTTTTTTTTACTGAATTTGCTGTTATACTAAAAGTTGCACGTATTTTTACCTTAAACTTTGTATTTGGATTATAGTTATTCAAAAGATAATTTCACCTTATTAAAAAGCGTTTACATTATTCTAGCTTAGGCGTCTCATAAATATAATATTTATTTTTTTTTTACTTTTTTTGTTGCATAAAAAAATTCCTGTCTTCACTTGTAATATAAAAATTAATTGAACAATTTATGTCGTTTCTAACTATAATTAACCTTCTGGCAAAATCAACTAATTTATTAATTATAGTGCTTGAACGAAAAAACATGTGTAGCAGTTGTTTTTTGGTGGCATTAAATATGGAAAACAAAAGGCAGTTAAACAAAATGTTTATTACACAGACTTTAAGAAAACAAAAAAAAAAAATGTAATAATTTATTTATGTCTTTGTCTAAGCTACTTTAGCCTCTGGCAAAAGCTAATGATAGATAATAATTGCAATTTAATTAATTCTAATAACGCATTTTTATTTTTATTTTTTCTTTTGCTTTTGTTGTTTTTATTTATAAAAGCATTCTTTGGTATTAATTTCTTTATTATGTTTCGATACATAAAGTTTCATCAATTATTCAAATATTGATGAATATTCATTAAAATAATTATGAAAATAAGTTATTACATTTAGCTGCAAAACAAGCCTTTTGCAGAAGGCTGTTTGTAAGGAAAGACAATACTGAAGCGACCATGTAGACCATTAAAACGCACCTTTAAACTTGTACGCGTAACTTACTCACTGACTTACTCACTTTGTTGGGAGGTCTATTTAAGAACATGTTGCATAGAAAGCTTTATGGCCTATTTTACAATAGCGAACGCATGCATGCGATACAGAATAAAATAGCGTCCTACAAAGAAATAGAAAATTTGCCTTGGGCGTTTAAAATGCTTGTTTTTCTTGTCTTCATCTCCGAAACGCATATCAGTGAAGGAACTAAATTTATTTGATAAAATATAAAATACTAACCGAACCCGGACAGACGTTGCCCTGCCTCTAAGCACCTCTATATATATCTACAAATGGATTCCTGTTTGTGTATCTAATCAAGAATGTGGCATGTGCTAGGAAAACATTAAGGAATTAATAAAAAATATATAAGTTTTATTAATTTGCTATCCGATGAAAGAAGTTGTGGTCTTAAAACTAATCTATCGTAATCTGAGTGGATACACAATATTTTTAGTCTTCTCGTTTGGTGCGTAAATGTATAGATTTTAGGCATTCCAACTCGGAACCAAGTTGACCACTAAAAAACCTGAATTTTCTAATTGCAAACCGGCAACTCACAGCGACTATCCTTTTGATTTGTAGCTTGTCAATGCGAAAGCGATACGCACGGGAAACTGAAGTCATTTGAGTCTGAAGGGCAAATCAGTGCGGATCATTGGAATACGTGGAATAAGCACATCCTCTCCTTTACATTTGCCACTGATTATTGTCGCTTCAATCACAGACGGCATCAAACTTTTTACAGAAAGTTTGGTTCTCTAGCACAACTTGGGCGTGTTGAGATTCCGAAGAAGCAATATTTACGAGCCAACTTTCATCGTCAGTACATGCGGTGGCATTCCAGAAGGCTCCAATGAATTGAGAAATTTGACTGGATAATTGACAGCTTTGTCCTCTTGTGTAACTATTTCAATAGATTTTTATTGCGTGACCGCTCCAAGATTTTCAATTGAATCTTATGATTGATGCGATTGACGTCATCATTCTTCGGAGCTCAGATAGCTCGCTGGCAAAGCTAGTCGTCATTCTTGAAAATAATCGCAATATCCAGGATATGATGCAGCGCCTATAAACAAATGAAAAAAATTAACTCACCAATATCAAATCACTGTCAAACTTATAATCACACTTTGTTATTGTTGAGGACAGTAAAAATCACTAATTACCTTGTACTGCCGTCGAAATCAGTTTTACGCTGTAGCGCAATTCAGCGCCTATAAAAAACTAAGAATATGCACTATGACGTCTAGCACTGAAAACACTTTAAATGGATATTCCTTTTCATTTCAAATTGATTTACCAATAACTAATCACTGTCAAAGTCACAATCACACTTTGTTATTATTGAGAACAGTAAAAGTCACTAATTATTTTCTACTGCGTTCTACTGTAAGGCCAACGAAAAAGTTATGTTGCTGTATCGCTGCTGTTCCAATGTTTTGATAGAATCAGCATCCACGAACATACGCGTCCTCAGCATTGTAGAACAGGGCAATCTAAAAATTGTTATGCAGCGCCATCTACTGGCAAATCTAGTGGCCGTTTAAATACAATGTTTTCTTGCTGTCAATTTTGTTTAAAGCAAACAAAGTAGAATAATAATGAGGTTCTAATAGCTTTTACAAATACTATTAAATAATTTTCGGAGTCACTGTTCATTATGCAAAATGGCGTTCAGTAAAATGTTCTACGATTCAGAAATTTACGGTTTTATAGGTTTATAGGTGCCCCTATAGACTAGTAGGTAGTGTACTAGCTTGTCAGTATGGGCGTTGTGGGTTCGATTCCCAACGAAAATCTTTTCACTACAAAACTAAAAATTGACTGTCGTTGGGGCTGCTTAGCGATGAAGGCATAGTCACTGGTCGCTGTGCTGTCTTATACACGGCAGTTACTTTCCGACTATTCTTCTACTTTCACCACCTGTTTCATGTCTTATCTATCCCTTTCCTAAAGAATGTACCACGGTACTTGACTAAATAGGCATTGTTGCTACTTCTCTGTAAAAAAAATGGCGTTCAGTAATCGAAGGAAAAAAGTTTAAAAATTTCCAAAAAATGTTTGGCCTTTTTTTTGATTTCAAAATAACCCATAATTGTAATAAAATTTTAGACCAAACAAATCGCGTAAGCGGGCGGTTATTTGTAAACACAAATTTTAGGTTAGGAAGTAAACTGTTTACCAAATGATAAAATGTGAAAAATAAAACTGTCATCCTTTGAAGGTTACTAATAACCTTGGGGAATTTTTAATGTGAAATATAATATCCTAAAAAATTTACCTGCAAAGAATTATAATTGTGAAGATTGACCATCAAAATGTATCACCGTAAAATCCGAGTAGATTTTTTTTTACTATCAAGCTCCTTTTGAGACTGCCGGGTGTGATCTGCACGCTAAATATTAGGCTTACGATGTTTTTGTTGCCACAGGTCGAAATCAGTACTCTAGTAGTCGCCGTTGTGATGCAAACATAATCACTGTACAGCAAAATGTTTAGAATGAGTTCTTAACATCAAATCGTCGACTTCGCAACAATTGGACATTACTAGAGACTCTTTGGGCAATATTTTGCATAAGGAAGTTCATCTTTACGCTTATAAAGATCGACAAGCTCAAGAATTCCAGCCGATCGCCCACTGCTGGCATCGAAATTTTGTGAATTGGTTCTTAACATCAACTCGTCGACTACGCAATAATTGAGCATCACTAGGGACACTTTCTGCAATATTTTGCATAAGAAACTTCATGTTCCGGCTTATAAAGTTCAACTCGTTCAAAAATTCAAGCCAGCCGACCATTGTTGGCGCCGAAAATTTGTGAATTGGCTGTTAAAAAAGTAAAATAAAACATAAGATTTTCCAACATTCTTCTTTAGAATTGATCCTCATTTACAATTAGACGGTTTTTTAAACAAACAAAATTGTCGCATATTGAGCTCACAATATCAACAAATGTTGCGCTTTGTGGCCAGGAGGCATCATCGGCCCGTAGTTTTTAGAAAATGGGCAAGAAAACGCCTTCACGGTGAATTTTCTAGGCAGCCAAACCATGATAACTAATTTTTTGTGGCCAAAATTGCGAAATGTTTACATCAGTCTCCTTTGGCTTCAACAGGGCCACAAGTCACATAGCCACCCAAACAATTTAGTGACAGCATAAAAAGTGATATGCCATTTGGCGGTGTCACTACTCCGCTGCGTTTTTTATGATATAACGTAGCTGAATTATTTTTCTGGGCCATTTGAAAGACCGGATTAACGCAAACAATCAACAAACAACTGACCCACTGAAAGATAAAATTCAGTGCTATATTGACGAGATAAACGAAGCTTTATTGCAAAGCATGCCTTAAAATGTTGTGAAAAGAGCGGACATCTGCCGAAATACAAGAAGTGGACATCTTCCCATCATCACATTCCATTATTAATACCCATGACAGGTTTTTGAAAACTGCAAGTGTATTTTATGTCGTAAGTTTTAAATTAGGGTAGTGACTTAATTTCGGTTACGCGCATGAGCGTGAGTAGTACTCAATTAACATTTATTTTATTATAACTACTTCTCAAACATATAAAACTATAAATATTTATTGGGCATGGAACTTTATATTTTAGATTTCGATAAATACTTTTCTAAAGTTCTTCAAAAATGATAACAAGACTTTGTTTTGTCTGGCCGGTTATTTACCACAAGATAATTTACTGAAAATCTTAGTTGCTGCTAAATGCAAAGTGCTCAGTTACAACCATTGCCATTGTTTTTGTAAATTTTCACTTAATTGCTAATGTTGTTTTAGAATAGTCACTCTGAAATTTTATGTAGCCTAATGGACTATGCAAATTATTAAAGATATGATAAGATGTTTTCGAGAAGGGTCGTAAATATATAAAGAAATAACTCAATCAAAAACACAAAACTTTGATCAAAAACTTTTATTTAGGTCTTCCTTCTTCTTGTTCCAGAAATAGAAGAAAAGCCATATAACAAATTTATTATTTCTAATTAAAAAGAATCATAAAATAAAAACATTGAACTGAATACTAAGAGGAACTGCTACAAATAGCTGGAAATTAAATACTTAAAATGAAAATAAACGAATCTTGGGAATTTTAAATTCATCATCAGTAAAAGCACCAACACCAACATCCAATATCCAACCAACACCAACCAGTGCACAAGCGACCAAAACTCAAGAGTGCATGTTAGTTAAATCAGTCTAAACTTAAAACATTAAACGCAATTTATTATGTGGCATGCGTCGGTGCAGCACTTGTTTTGCAAATTGCACTTAAAAATGCATTTATTACACTCTTGTCGACGAGTTTTACAAATACACAGACGCACACACACACACACACAAACACAGGCGAGTACATCAATACAACAACCTGGATTTCATACGTTTCTGAGTTGTTGTTGTTGTTGCTGTTCCGTTGTACAATTGGTTTGTTTGGCTGTTTGGTTTTCTTTTTCCTTTTTGTTTTGTTTTGCTTTAGCTGGTGATTGTGACGGTGGTAAAAGATCATCACCATGAACAACAAATATTCAACATGCACTTGAGTTGATTTTTCTCCAAAACTGAAGCAATAAGAACAGGAATGACGTCGCCTGGCTTGTTTAAATATTCATTCCTGTGATCGTTAGTTTTCAATGATTGTTGGTAATTTGAAGCCCCAGTGTGTGATTTTTCATTTCTTATTTAACTTCTTTTATTATAGTCTTATGTGGAATATTTCAATGTATTTAACGTGTGGTTGATTTTAAACGTTAAAAGTGTCTTTCTTTATTAGTTTACACAAAGAAAAAAAGGTTGTAATAAATTTAAATTTTTTTTTTTATATTTTACAAGCTAATAATTTTTAATTCGGATTAAATAAAGTTTTTAAATTTATTAAGAAATTTTTTTAATTTATTGTTTTGTTTGTTTTTTTTTATTTTAAAACAAAAAAAAATTTTTTCCAGCAAAATTTCATCAATAATTTAATTTTTTTTTGCAAAAACGTTTTTTTTTAAAGGGAAGTAGCACTACAGGCAACAATGCCTATTTAGTCAAGTACCGTGCTACTTTCTTTAGGAAAGGGATGGAGAAGAGATGAAACAGTTGGTGAAAGTAGAAGGATAGTCGGAAATTAACTGCCGTATAAGAAAGAGCACAGCGACCAGTGACTATGCCTTCATCGCTGAGCAGCCCCACCGACAGTGGGGAATCGAACCCACAACCCCCATACTGACAAGCAAGTACACTACCTACTAGTCCCCCCGGGGGCACATGATAGTCTTTTTGGAACCTACTATTCCATTTAGACTGGTGTCTTGCGGAATAAAAGGGAGCCCAGGCCCCTCAAAGGCTAGTAGGAGTCACCTGGACAATCCACATATTTCCACGGGAATCAGTTGCCCCAGAGTACACTATTTGTTCTCTTTAGACAATGATGTGCTCTGACTGGTTATTGAGGTTGGCCCCTATATGGGAGTATCGTGGTGGTTGCGGTTTCGGACCCTCGTGAGAGTTTGTGGGTCGGACTATTCAAATTAACACAATGAATGGTTCAGGTCCACTGAGTATGAATGCTATCGTGTTCTTGATAAAAAAGAGCTTCATGCATTCTGGACCAGGAGTTGGAAAGTCTCCAACTCTTTAGCAAGAAGTAAAGGCTGCGGCCTACTTCGGGCTTTCGAAATTGCTACTAGAAGTGACCGGAGGATATACGTATTCGATGGCCTTCTACGGCGTGGTTGATGTCCAATCAACCAAGTGGTTTGACCACCATCTGATTATGACTATATAGTCGGTGAAGATGAAAATCAAATCACGCACTACCTACTAGTCTATTATTTATTTTTGATCGAAAATTTTATTTTTTAATTAAAAAAGATTTTTCCTGGATTTGAGTTTTTTGTAGTTATTCCGCCAGTAAATTAATTATTATAAAACGTCATTGCTGATTGCGTGTTCGGTATGTCTGGCAAGCACTTTCGATGTGGTGACATAATTCTCAAGCCTGTACCAGTATTCGGGTTTAGATAGTTCTATCATTAGGGTCGTAGCTACTCATTAAGGTGGATTGCCCGCCACCTGGTATTTTATGCGGGTCTAATCTAATATTTCCATCTTTTATTATTATCCGGGTAAGTGTCTCCGTCTGGTAGTAGTTTTCATTTGTTAGAGTGTATGTATCTGAGTCGCGTTAACCTGTTCGTGTATAATGTCACTGTTTTTGTTTTGTAGATTTCATGTTCTCAAAAATGTCTAGTCTTCGTCCTTTTTTGCTAAGATGTAGTATTATCATAAATTCATCTATTTCCCTTGGTATGTGTCCGTGAGTGTCAAAGTATAATGCAAAGTTGCAGTCTTCTTTTTTTCGTTTGTATGAGTCTATGTGTTCTGCAAGTCCACTTTGCCCAATATAAGTATGTTTACAGGCACTAAACTAGATCTAAATTTTTCTGTTGTTTCTATTAATGTCCTGAGATTATGTCTCAGAGTGTTGCTGGTTGTTAATGTTGTGAGTAAACATTCTTTGTGAAAAAGGTTAGTAAATCTATATATTTCTGCTCTGTGTAAGCAAAAATGTCTCGTCGTGTTGTATCGGTTGTCTCTTTGTTTTCTTTATTCCTGTTTTTAGTGTTGTAGTGTCTAAGCAGTTTTTCGATAGTAGTGCGTTTGTATATGCTGTTTATTGTGTCGCGTTCTTTATTGTAAGGGTCCGCAATTTAACGTTTTTTTTTAATTTGTGCATATTTCGTGAACGGTAACACTAAGCTCATGTTTGATTTGCCAGATAATTAGTTTTATCCTTCCGCTGAACGAATATGGTTGTATATATGCTTGAACAACGCTTCGCTAAGTGGGCTTACAGAAGATGCCGATTTTGCAAGAAAAATTATCTTTTCAGATGAAGCTCATTTTGATCTTGGCAGATATGTAAACAAGCAAAATTGTTGCATTTGGAGCACAGAAAACCCGCACGCGTACATTGAAAAGCCGACGCACCCAAAACGAGTCACTGTTTGGTGCGGATTTTGGTCCAGAGGCATAAATGGGCCATTTTCCAGGAGTGGCCGTTATAGTCAATGGCGATCGTTATCGGGCCATATTGAACAAATTTTTGTTCACAAAAATTGAAGAGGAGGATATTGGCAACATTTGGTTTCAACAGGACGAAGTTACGTGGCACACAGCCTAAGCTGTTTAGTTTTGTTTATAGCATCCAAAACGAAAAAAAAGTAAAAGTTTGGCGGACCCTATAGTTTGTATCTTATGCCTAAATGCTGCTAGTTTATGTTGAGTAGGGTGGTTCTAGGTGATGTGGATGGTAGTGTCCGTCGTAGTTGGTTTTCTATAGATGTCAAATGTTAAACAGCCGTTTTATTGTGATAATGCAAATTTCTGTTTTATACTTTTTCCATTGTGTATGAAATGTTATTGTGGATGTTGTTTAAATCGGTTAGAATTTGTTCCACGTCGTTTTGTTCGAAGATGCATATGATGTCATCCTCGTATCTATAATAATGAGTTATTCTGTGTTTTTCCATTAGTGTCTTTATGTATAGTAATACGAGATGTTTCTTGAAAATTTCCATGAAGATTGCGGAAGTTGGGTTTCGCATGCCAAGTCTGTCATATAATTTGCAAGAGTGGTTATTAAATCTAAAGCAGTTCTATTTTTTTTCGGACCAGCACTCAGGGGATGACCGCTACTCATGCAATGCATTGTACCAGAACTAGGAAATTAGGTTATGGGTAGGATGTAGTGTTTGTGGAGATTCGATTTGAATTTTCCCATATTGAAAGTGTTAGGAAGAATCTCGAATTCTGTATCCTGTAATGCGTAATTTTATCATCATCTTTGCAATATCTTTAATTTCAGTGATGCATTGCTTGTCGGATAACTGAGACTTCTTGTATTGGTATTGATGTATATAGATTCTTGGTGTCAAAGGAAATGAGTCGTGCGTTTCGGTTATCTTGATGTCTTTAGGCTTTTCGACAAGTTCTTGTGTGTTACGTGCTGTATATATTCTTTAAAAATTTATCTTTTCTTTAAATAGGGCGGTGAGATGTTTAGCCAGGTGATTTGCTGGTACGGATCTGTAGACTACAGTAGGTCTCATTGGTATGTTTTCTTAGTGTATTTTCAGTTGTGCTTTGACTGTTGGTGGCCCTGTGTTCATATTCCTTTATTTGTATACTCTTTCGTCAGTAAACGTTTTGCACCGTTTGCTTATTTCCTTTTGAAAAAGTCGTTGTTGGGTCGTTTTTAAATTTAGTGAAGGTGGTTTGTCGTATAAAGTTTTGTGCTTTGTCTACATAATCTTTTTTGTACATTACTGCAGTTGTGTTTTCTTTGTCCGCTTTTGTAATTAGCAGTTTTTTTTTTGTTGGGATTTGTCTGTGTCGACGTCTCATGTGTTCTTGTCGGTCGGTTGGTAACTAAGAACTAGTTGCCCCGACGTTTACAATTTGTGTTTTAATTGTTCTTTGCATCTTGTCAAAAGGTCGATTATGTTTCAGTCCTTTCTCCATTAGTTTTGTCTCGTTGCGATAGAATAGTATATCTGGTAGGTTTTTGATGCGAGAGTATAATTATAGTTTGGCATAAATATCTGCCTTTTGTTAGTTTGGCAAATGTTTGTTCCATCCGTGTGTATAGTTTACTCATCTGATTTTGTATTCTATTGTGTAGATTATGTAAAAATGGTGGAAATATACAGAAAAGATTATGTCTAGTCAATATTTCGGCTTCCTCTAAGTGAGTTTTTTGAGGTAAAGTGAACGCATCTCAGTCTTTATCCATGTCAGTTGTGCTATACGTTTAGCTTGTTGCGAAGCAAACAGATTTTAACAATCGGTAGTAGAATAAAATGGCATATTTCTGATGTTTTCTTTTTTATGTAATTAACAGTTTTTCCCTCTAATCCTTAATTTTTCTCTGTGTACAAAAATTCTAAATACATTCTCTGTTAACAATAATTGACTAAGTTGTAAAAAAATAACTATTTTCCTTTTATTTATGTATTTCGCTCCATTTTCAACAGCGTTTTTTTTTATTTAAATCTAATTCTCAACTTTAATTTTTATTTTTTATTTTTCTCAATTTTATTTCTTTATGGAACCTTTCATTTCTTGAGTTGTTTAAATTAAATATGTGCAATTTTAACTACACGCATAATTAAAATGAATCAAATTGCAGTGAAACTCAATTATTTAGTCAACATACACACGCTGAAGTGTAAAGCACATACTATAGTTACAGCCTACAACTGCAACATGACCATTCCAAGTAATAAAACATGAAAATTTCTAACAGAATAATAAATTTTAAATAACAAAGATTAAAAAAAAAAACATCCAGCAAAAAATATCTGTCGGGGTCATTTTCTTAAACTCTTGTTTAAGCTTAAGGTAACTGCAACGCTGATTAAAATTCTCAAGCATTCTCCGATCTGGTGTTAACTGGTGTGTGAACAATCGAACCTTTGTTCCTTCTTGTTACTTTAGTCGTTTGTATGTTTCAATTTATTTTCAATTATTCCATGATCTCTTCTACGACACGTTGATTAATTACACATTTGCAACTACAAAAAGCTTGCTTTAAATATTTTCCCTATGGTATGGTGGTATGTTTGCAGCAACTTTTTATTGTGGTATTGAGTTAGAATTTAAAATCCTCTTAAAATTACCGACACGTTGTTTGGGTATGCAGGTTTTCCATGTCCATGTTCACAGCAATGAATGAGTGGGCAGTGAGACATTGATTTTGATTTTTAGTAAATTACATTGTTGTGGGATAATTTTTAAAATTTTCATATTCTGAAAAATGAATAGAAGGGGAATATATGAGTCTAATAATCCCCTTTAGTGTCCAAGAAACCATATCTTTTTCAAAATAATTTTAAAACCTTAAGTAAACAGTTTTAATTTTGCAGACATATTTACCACTGAACAATTTCTTTTTATAGAAAAATATTAAAAAAAGTCAGAGAAATTATTTCAGCTATCTAAAAATATTAAATTAATAATAAATTAATAATAAATTATTATAGCTGTAAAAACGTACCCACCATCTAGAACTTAAGTGAAATAAAATTTTTGTTTCGCGTAAAATTGTTCATGAGTTTTAACAATTTTAAATACCCTTTTTAAATTTAAAACATAAAGATAATGCTTTTGTTGCTTATTAGTCCAAGTCTTAACTGAGTTTTGGTTAGAGAAAAAATTAACAACTTTAATTGTATAATGATTTTTGGAAGATTATTATGTTGCCAAGGCGAAAACAATTATTTTTAGTAAAAAAGACGTCGTATGTCGTAAATAGAAATCTAGCGAAAAGGAAAATAAGAACTAGGAAACAGAAAATCGAAAAGTTAAAATATAAAAAAATTTATTTGCCATCCAAACATAATTTTAATATTTATTGTTTTCAAAATATTTACCAAAAAAAATATAAAATAAAAATATTTAATTATTATTTTCAGTTCTATTCGACCTTTTTTATTTTTAATTTATATAAAATAATTTCCTGAGGAAAGCGAAATATTAAAAAAATAAATCGTTATAATTTAATTTAAAAGACCGTTTAAAAGGTTTGTACATATTTAATAAAAATAAAAATATTTATCAATTTTTTTTTTCAAAGAGAAGTAGCACTTCAGGCAACAATACCTATTTAGTGAAGTACCGTGCTACATTCCTTAGAAAAGGGATAGAGAAGAGATGAAATGGGTGGTGAAACTATAAGTATAGTTGGAAATTAACTGTCGTATAAGACAGCATAGTGACCAGTGACGATGCCTTCATAACTGAGCAGCCCCACCGACAGTAAATTTTTATTTTTGTAGTGAAATAAACCAAGATCTTTGTTGGGAATCGAACCTACAACCCGCAGTCTTATAAGCTAGTACACTACCTACTAGCCTATAAGGGCACCTAAATATACAAATTGCCAATAGTTGCAGAATCTCAGTGGTCGTAGTGAAATACTTATGCGTTGGCTATTTAATCACTTTAGTATTCATCTCCTCCTATTTCATCTAAAAATCGCTGTCAATTTGCTGATCTCAAGCAATAGTTGTACGTATGAAAGTATATGATTTGTTAAAAGAAATCTGAAATATATATTTTTTTTAACTATCACTGCAAGCAGCATTTTAAACGTTATAGAAAATAAAAGCCCTGACTATGACAATATATCACGAAACAGCAGTAATTGATCTAATATTAGCCGATCTTCTAAATAAGATGTTGTCTCTGTTAATGTTCTCAAGATCCACATAATTGTTCTGATATCGAAAATTAGTAATCGTTCAATAGCAGTTCTATCAATGACAGATACAATTTTATAAAAAATTATTTATGATAAACTATTGCATTACATGGAAAACATGGAAAGTTGTAGTACAGTGGATGCACTTTTAAATGCAGTGCAATGTATTTGAGAAGATTTGATTTTACAAAAGCATTTGATTAGGTGACAATATGGTGCAACTGTTTAAAGGTTTTTTTTTTCAAATAGAAAAGAATATGATTAAGTCGATCAGGAAAGTAGTTTTATTGGTGCTGTAAAATATGGCCAGGTTCACTTTTATATTCTTTATATCTTAAGCATTGTTCACACGGTGTGTATTTGTCATAGGGAATGTCACTTTTCAATCCATATTTAATTTCATGTGTACGCCAAAATCTGTGTTTTGCATAAGGTTTATCATTATTTCGTGTTCACACGTTGGTATGACATAACCTTTTTTGGTGTCAGCACAATAATCAAAATCATTAAGCAGCTGAGCGGTTTTTTCATACATATGCAAAAGTTGTAAATTTAAATTAAAAACGAACCAAAAGATGTTGAAATAATTGCAACTTGTATGAGATTTGAAAAAAAGAAAAGAAATAGAAAGGCCTAAAAGAAATAGAGAACTGTAGAGCTATAACTAATAGCTGCAAAGGGATACTGGTCTAGGTTTTACATCAATGGTGATGGATGAGTTGCAGTTAGAAGATCCAAAGGCGTTTCAAAATTTCCTTTTCTATTTTTCACTCCACTTTCATCAATTAATATTTTTTAGCTTTTTAATTAATTTTTAATATTTAATACTATTACTTGTTGTGTTTTTTTTTTTTTTTTGTTGCCGCCACAAACAAAACAGCCAATGTACTTCAAATTTTGTTTTAATTTTGCCGCCACAAACAATTGTTATTGCCAACTTCAGCTGATGTCGTATACTTTGTCACATGAAAATAGAACTCGCTCTACATCAAAAATTCCATATGTATTGCACACATAAAAATAACATATGCTATTGCTTATTGGTGTTCTCACGACATGTACGAATTCTACATATGAAAAAGTGACATTCCGTATGACAAATACCTACAGTCTGAACACACTATTAATGATTATCATGGGTGATATAGTATAGAGGTTAAAAAAATAAATTTTTAATTTGCACCAGCATGCCCTCATAAAATATGCCACTTGACTAGAAAATAAGATTGGCAAAGATTTAACCTTAATAATTAGGGGGTGAGCCAAAAGATAGATCACTTTTTTTATCTCATATACCTTGCAAACACCCTAATGCGGCAAGTGTTAATATTATCAGTTTCAGCTAAAACTTTCACAATCTCATTTTCTAGTCAATTGGCACATTTTAGGGGAGTGGAAAATCTAAAATTTATTATTTGCAATCACCCTAGTGATAAACATAAGTATTAAGAAATCGGAAGTTCTTAATGTTCTTGACATGAAAATACAGTGTGATGTTTGATGGACTAAGCACATTTCGCTGGTTTCTAACAAAGTGTTCAAGAGCCTCGGTTTCTTATAATGGTGTAAAAGGTACTTCACTCCATCCCATCTTCATATTATTTATATCACTTATATCCATCCAAAAACGGGATACAGCTCTTATGTATGAGCTGATGCCCCAAAGTTTATTTTAGAGCTGCTGGACCATGTACAAAAGAGGGTCAATTCTATTGATTCTTTAGCACATTGATGCAATGTGGGTTGTATTTCACTGTTACACTAATAAGTGCTCTTATGAAATTAGGAAACTGTTGCTCGTTTTTGCGTTCAACACGGCTTTCGTTGAGGGCCCTTCCATTTGTGGCTTATTGGCCGGTGAATCATACTAGGCATAACAGCGAAAATTCGATTTTAGCAGAATAGTCGATATGCGGAATAAACTTCCTCCAGAAGTCTTTCCTGTCACTTCAATGTAGGAAAATTCAAATAGAATGTTCATAAACACTACTTCCTCTTTTCTCCCCTAATTTACTAGTTCTGACACAATGGATTGCATATGTAGGGGTCATCCCTTGACTGCTAGTCTGAAGGAAAAAAAAATAATATGAAGGAGTTTAATTAAATGGCGAAAACTTTTATGATTGCAGCCAATGTTTGCCTGTTATGTTCCTATAAGCAGAATTATTATTTATTTTAAAAGCGCACATTAAACGAGATATATGATATGATTTCGGAATATATGCGAATAAATCGTCTTCTACTCAATCTTGGCAAGGCAAAACTGGTACGTTTTGGAGCAAATTCTTTGCATTTAAATATTTTCACGGTACAAATTGTTGGCAAATCCTTGGCAGGTATTTATTCGGTCATGTTTCTTTAAATTACTCTGCAAAGTAATCTTTCGTTGGATTTGTACATAACAAATCTTTAAAAAAATTGCTTCAGGGATTGTAGTTTTATATAAAATCAAAATAAAATTCAATATAAAAACTAATTTGTCTGTTATATGTAACCATATTAGTTACATGACATGTCCTAGTTGCATTTAATAAAAACAGTGTTTTGCTGAAAACTCTTCAGCGTATGCAAAATAAAGCTCTAAAAATAGTTTATAATTTAACAACGTTGCATTCTACAATTTGTTTATGTAGAGACATTTGTAAAACAGTTTTGCCTCTTTATGGGATTCAGAAATACCAGGTTTTCTAATATGTGTTCTAGTCTTTACACAATATTGGTCATCAAACCATAAGCCTTACAGATAAGCAGTCTCACGTCAAAATGGGAAATTCAGATAAGACTTCTTAGATATAAAATTGAAAAAGTAAACAACTTGTAGGTTTTATGGAAAGTATCAAATTTAATTATTAACCAGCTCCCTTTGAATTAACTAATGGAATATCAAAAATAAAATTAAAATTGTTCTGTTAAATAAAATATTCAAAATTTAAGCGTTAATATATTAAGCTGAAATCACACGATTGGCCAAATGTACAGATTTCTGTCCATTTTTATGTACAGATCGTGTGAATGACAGAAAATATTTGGCAAAAGGCAGATAGGCCAATTTTTTTGACCGATAGGCAGATAAAAAACAACTGTGTTGTACCAATCGTGTGAACGCTTCACAAACCAATAAGGGCAGAAAAAAATCTTAAATGTACCGATAATTTGTTCTGCCACTTACCGCCCAATCAAAGTGCCCAATTAAGACTGATATGAAATTTTGAGGGTAAAAAAAATAAACCATTCGATATTTTGGTAAGTAGTTGTATTTATTCTATAAATACTCGATAAATAATGTTTAATAATTTTTTAAGATCACGGATACGGATGAAGAAAACACTTTAATACACAACATTTGTGCTGCAGAGTCTGAAAATATTGGCAATCTGATAGATGGCACAACATCAACAAGTAAGAAAAAGCGACCGCACGTAACAACGGCATGGTCTACGGAAGAGGTTATGAGTTTAAAAACAATCATAGAGAAAAACCCATGTCTCTGGGGGTACTCTTCCGCAGACTATTAAAACCGGCAAAAAAGAAAAAACGCTTGGCGGGATGTTGCAGTAAAATGTCTTATGCATGACCCAGATGATTGCAAGGCCAAATGGGCCAATGTAAAAACTGCCTACAGCAACACGAAAAAAAAAATGTTGACAAAATCGGGCCAAGGCGCGTCTGGGTCGAAGTGTCATGGCCTTTTTGGAGTGCTATGCAGTTTTATCACAACCACGCCCAGAAAAAAACAACATCTTCGGTGTCATCTCTAGATTTTGTCTGCGAGAGCGAAGATTCGTTGAACAATTCGTCCAATTGTTCAACTTCAACGAATTTATTAAAAAAGAGAGAATACAGAGAATACATTGGAGCATGCGTTGTCGCTATTGGAGAGAGAAAATGAGGACAAGTGGCATACCTGTGGAATATACTTAGCATCGCAGATGCGTGAAGTAGAGAAAAAAGATAAAAGTCTTACAAACAAATTGCACATTAATATCATATAATATACCGTGGATGCACTTGCACAGTTAGAAGAAGAATAAGTTTTTTTAATTTAACTTTAAAGTTAACTTGACTTTAATAAACTTGCATAAATATGTTATACATTTGTTTAATTTAACATAGTGATTTATATTGAAAAGTTATTTCATCAGCGGTCGACATAAAGTATTGCTCGAATTCCTGTCGAACTTCTTTCGCTTTATTACTTATGTACGAAGTTGGACACTTTGCTATACCTGGCGTATTTGACGAAAGTCTTGAGTGCAATCTCCAAGGACAATTTTTAATTGTCAACTTCCCGAAACTCGCACAGATTTTTTATATACGCGCCGTTCACAGTTCTCTTTTGAAGCCAGTCCCGCACCCAAACACTTCGCTTTTTCAACATTCTCCGAGCTTTCGTTTTCTTTTTATTCATTAAATATGCACAAATGCATATTATTTTTTTCACGCAAATTACAAAATGTTTATTTAGTTTATGCACAGCCGATCAGCAAAAGAACACATCAAATAAAGACAAATGAACAAATCGTATGACAGGGTTGTACCGATATTTGCCACATGCTTGCTGTTACCATATAAGCGCAGACAATTTTTGGCTAAAATGCCACAATCGTGTGAACACTGAAAAACTCATCGGTACACCAAATATTTTTTTGGCAAAAATGTGCAGATAAAATTTGACTGAAATCTGCACATTTGACCAATCGTGTGATTTCAGCTTTACATATTATTTGTTTATTATTTTTATTCGACCTTTTTTTTCTTCTTAAATAAGTAAATATTAATCTATATAAAAATCTTTTTAAGTAAATTTGACTCTTATATTTTCAATATTTCGCCTTCCCTTGGAAAGCTGCTTCTTCTTTTAAATTTTAATTTAAAAAAAAAAAATAAAAATTAATTTCCTGAAGAAGCTTTCCAAGGGAAAGCGAAATATTGAAAATATACGTGTTAAATTTACTTAAAAAGACCATTATAAATATATAATATAATAAATAATACTTATTTATTTAAGAAAGAAAAAAGGTCGAATAAAAACAATATAAAAATATTAATAAATTGAATTTTGTACAAATTAATTTATCAGACTGCCAACTTGTTCCAATAATGCATTTAAAGCGCTGGAACGGTTATTAAAATGAATATTGTATAGTGTACATTGAATATAATAACGAATGAAATAAAAACAACAAAAACCAGAGTTCTTAACGTTTTCATTCCAAATTAATTGATATTTCAAGAAGAAAGTTTTTCAATCTACTGATGCCTTCAACTGTATTAATTTCTAATAATTTCAAAATTTTTGATTGGAAAAATTATCTTGACCATATTTTAAATTCTTTATAATGTTAACTATTGTTGCTAAGAATTTTGTATGATTAATGTATGTATGTATATATATATATATATATACATATATATTTGTATGGGTGTATATGTATGTTATTTGTAAGTTAATATGTTTATTGTTGAATTTATATGAATGTGTTTCTTTATGTTTGCATATCAATTACAAGACATTTAAATGCAATTAAATTGCAATGTAATGCAAAACGTAACAAGCATTTAAATGAAATTCAAATATATTTTAGAGTGATATTGCTACATAACTGTCGGTAGACTTATATAAAACTACCTGTATAAATATATCTATATATATATGTATGTATGTATGTATGTTTAAAATACGTCTAGTTGCACGTCCGTCCCAGTGTACAATAAGTACTAAATACATTTTAAATACAAATTAAACAGAAATGTATGAAAAAACTATACGGCATAAAAGATTTTTTTTTCTTTTTAAATAAAAAACAAAATCGTGTAAACACCACATGACATCGAACACGCGCGTGCGAAAACCAAAAAAAAAAATAAATATATATATATATATATATAATAAAAAATTCGACGTCAAGACGTAAAAAATTGTACGTATGCATATTTGTTATGAACTAATATGCATACATATGCCAGAATATGCACACTGCACATGTGCCCCGAGAGGGAGAGTAAATGAAATATTTTTGTTTGTGTTTTACAGTTTGTTTTTTTTTTTTATAAAACGGATTAAATTACAATTTCCGTGATTTTTATTATTTTTATTATGCTTTTAAAAGAGATTTATAGTAATCTTAGAAAAAAATCAAAAGACAATTAATATTTAAAATATTTACATAAATTAACTTTGAAAATAAAATGGTTGATTATTTTTTTTTATTATTTTTTTATCATTTTCAGCAGCGTAAGCTGTCACCGACATGGGCAGTGAGCACTACTGCTTGAGGTGGAACAATCATCAATCCAACCTGTTAGGGGTGTTTAGTCAATTATTACAGGACGAGAGTCTGGTGGACGTCACATTAGCTTGTTCAGAGGGCGCTCCCATCAGAGCCCATAAGGTAAGCGTTTATACATTTTTTTTCTATTTACGTTTATTTCTTGGAACTTGTCTTATTGTCTTAAATAGCAGCAAAAGTGTGACAAAACTTTGTTAAATTAACACCTTTTTTTATACTCAAGCTGGCGTCATAATGATGATGACAAGGTCAAATTTATTTTTCGTTTTTGCCTTTGTGTTGTTGTTGTTACTACACTTTCGCAACTATATATTTTTTTTTTTGTTTTTACAATCGACTAAGGCGACAACAGAAAATATTATTTCTTTTCTATTTTAATGTGGTTGCTAAGTAATATAGACTATTAGTTTTTATTATTATAATGATTTCTATTTTATTTTTTTGCTAAGCCGTGTCTCGCAATTGAAATTATGACAGCTTTAAAGCAATTCTTGTTAAATTAAGCGTAAAATTCTTTTGAAATAAATAAAAAAGTATATTTTTCTAAAACATAAGTCATTATTGTAGACTTTTATAATGTCCTACAATAAAGATATCCTACTTAAAAGAACGTTTTTTTAAAATTCAATTATTCTATTGAATCTGAGTAACCGGCAGGTAAAAAATTTATATGGACAAAGCAGCATCATTATAACAAATAGCAGATCGGGTGATAACATTAGCTTCTATATAAAAAAAAAAAAAAACTTTTCCATTGTTTGGAATACTCTACAAAGTATTAAGATCAACATACACATCTCGAGAAGTATAAAGTTAAAAATATTTAATAACACTGTTATTCCGTACGCTTATGAGATGTGGAATATGGCTACAAATGAAATAAAGTTCCTGCTTACCTTCGTCAATTATTATTTTCGAACTGAATAAAATCTGCATCAACTCCCTATGATCAATAGCACAACACAAACCAATCCACTTGGGCATTTGACATTCTTAGAAAAATACGTCACAGAAAATATTCAGAAAAGATTTTCATTTGGGTATGGTTTTACGTCGACCCTCGTCAAATTTGGTTTGGTCTACGTAAAACCATACCCAAATAAAAATAAATTAAACCCCGTCGGAAAATATACGCACATATCATTCAGAAAAGACTTGCAGTAACTGAAGCATTGGAAGCAGGTCATTCATGGAAGAAAGTCAAATATTTGGCAATAGATATTTATTCTATCTATGAAATATGACTATTGATTGGCTCTAAAATTAAACCTAGAAACTATGAGAAAATATATCGCACCCTAAATGCAAAAGGGTGACAACTCAAACAACTAAAATTTTTAGGAGAGACAAAAACTTGTTAAGTTCATGGTGCAGAAGCAGCACACTTAACACAAAAATATACATAAATGTATTTCTCCAGTTAAAGAAGATAGTGATTTGAATAAAATTTTTTTGCAGTAGTTAGATATGTGTACTCTGAATTATTTTATGGAAAATGGGTGCAATATATTTATACCATAAAAAAATACGTTTATTTTTGTAAATGCATTATTGAATTTCGTAGCCCTCTAATTTCCATAAGCCTAATATAAAGAAATGTTGAATCAGAAATGTTAAATCAGAGGAAATAGAATTTGCCCCATCTCCTATTAACAAAACTTGGAAAAGCTACGACATGTCATGATTTTAATGTAGTGAAATTCTAATAAATTGACTGGTCTTCCTTATAAGGTAGAGGTGAGGTTATTGTGACTTTACATAACTTTTATGTAAATATCTTTAATTTATTAAAAATTTTTCATTAATTATTCGTGTATATGCTTAAAAAGTGCGGAAAGCTGGTGTATTAAATTTGTGATAGCTTTTTTAGAGACGTTTACAACTTTTACATAAAATTTCAATTTTACATCTTGCGTTTGTCTTATTAATTTTCTAAAATTAAATACAAGGTGCGTTACGTCATTTCAAATAGTAAAGTTTTCTTATTTTGTTAATATTCATATAACCTAGTCTGTTATATTTTATAGTGCTTGTATTTTTCCTTCATATCTGTGTCATACCTTTTGGGTCTACAATTTAACCTCCCATCAATTATAGCTCACATCTATATTTATTTGTACATTTGTTTTTTTTTTTATAAAAACTAACAAAAAATGTGTATTAAGAGCAAAAACAGCGCATTTATAAAGCAACGCCAAAGCGCACTTGTCAACTAGTAAATTGATCAATTATTATGCGTTTAAATATGCAACTTGTTCTACGTCTTAAAAATAGAGAACTTTATGCGAATAAATATGAATAATAACAGAAACGGTGTGTATGTAGCGCAGTAAATAAAGTCTTTAGTATGTAATTTTGTAATTTTTTTTTTTTCTAATTCCATTCCATTCATAGATAGCAGTTTTACACATGCCTTCTCTGTAATAGCATGACAAGTATATTGCATTTTTATATACCCATTTTTTTATTATTATTATTTTTTTTCTTTTTCTCTATTAATATACGTTTTTTACGATACAAGACCGTAAATTGAATTATTTATATGCTGTTTTAATATGAGGCGGCATTTTATTTAATGTTGCATATATGATTTTTTTTTGCTCTTTCTCTATTTTATCTTAACATTTAGTTTCCATACATATTTTATGGCTGCTCAATATGTAAATTTTATTACACCGGAATTTGTTATAATTGTGAGAATCAAAAAAAAAAAAGATGAAAGCCAATATGAGCAGATATTTTTTTGCAGTGTATATAGTTTTATATAGTTTTGGGAAAAGTTATGAAAAGTTTGGCTACATTTTATATTTTTCTATTTTGAATAACTTAAGCCAGGCCATCAATATGATAAACGAGTAGAGATAAAACTAAAAGGCATAATATATTTCTCACACTTAATTCAATATATATAATAAATATATTTAATTAATAGATAAAGAAATGCGAGTAAAACTAAGGTCACTATTGATTATTGGTGCTTGTCTAAGAAGTTTTAAAATATAATAAGCAGTTATGCTTTTCTAAAATGTAGTTAAGGGTTCCCTGATGATTTGAGTTGAGCAATCAATAAAATGGCTACAGAAATTAAATTTACCACAAATAATCAATTTTGTGCTTTTATTAAAAATAAATTTAAAATAAATTTAATTTCCGTTAATTTGTGCTCGATTCCATTTAAAAATTAATATTTTATGATATTTTTATAAAATATTTATTATTAAAAAAATATTTTTGAAATGTATTTTACTACTGCTTAAATAGCTCATCACTGAATTCTACCGCAAATTTTGTATAGAAAATTCAAGAGTCTTTAATCTTAAGCCATATTAACTAAATGAGAATTTTCATTAAACCAACAGTAAAAAGATAACAAAACCCAAAAACACACTTCTATAGAAAATCACAGCAATCTTTCTACATCAGGAATCCCTTGGAAACAATTCACATGTAAATTGAAAAATAAAGAAAACAAAACATTTTTTTTAAAGAATTTTATAAAAACGCAACGTACATGTGCAATGGAAATTATTTTTTTAAAACATTTATTAATTTAATTTACGTCAATTTATGCTAGATGCCTTTAATAAATATTTTGTGATATTCTCATAAAATATTTATTTAATATTATTTAGTATGTATTATTTAATATGTATTAAATTTGCGTTATTCTCATTTATTTAATAGAGTTTTTACTTATAAAATAGAAATTCATACCGTAAATTAAAAAAAAAAATTTTTTGAAATGTCGAATGCTATCATTTATATATTTAACCGGTTCATTAGACCATTAAACAAAAATTTAAAAGGAAACTTTAAACAAAAATTTTAAAGGACCTTTCGGATCAATGACTAATCAAATTAGGCGAGTTACTTTCTGAGAAATACAGCTAACAAAAATAAAGTGTTAACTTCTATTGGCGGTTAACTAAATAAACATTTTAAATCCATTTAACTGTCACTTCAGATGTATTCCATATTCATTCTAACTGATATAAAAACATCAATTTCCAACATTCTTGGCATCATTTACATTTGTGACTAGTGACGCTTGAACAGCGCTAGCAATTTTTTTAGATTTTCATCAATTCAATTTGTTAATAAACAAATAATATGGCAAGAAATCATTCAACAATAGATCCTAAACATACGAAGCTGGTTGAATCAATGAGTCTTATTTGCTTAAAAATGAATTTAAAACTCGCTTTACGAAGAGCGTTACCACTTCATAATAAGTTTGTGTTTTCGTTCTAATATGACATGACATAGATAGATGACATAGATCTCGATGAGATGTGGTTTTTATTGTCTAGTGCAATATTACCATACACAGCGCTAGCAAATATCGACAATTTAGCGATAAGTTGATTTCAAAAGCCTATAAATTGGGTTCCAAGTTCCGGACATTGTGAAACACATAAGAAATGAACTTTAGGTAACTTTTTAGCCACTAACAGAAAAACTTTGCTGCTAATCATCAAAATAAATTTAGTTTCTTTAACAGTGGTAGAGTTAAAATATTTCTCTTAGATTGAAACGTCTACACAATCAAAACCCATTTCTCCATAGCACATGCAATCGCTTTAAAAAAGGAACTCTGTATTAAATTAATAAAATAACAATAAAATAACTTTTCATTTAGAAACACTAAAAATAATTAAAAATATTTTGTTAAAAAAACAAAGATTGAAAATAAATAATGATTTTCGGCTTTTGTTGTTTTGAAGTGTTTTGCTAATTTTGGGTAAAAGTGTTATTGAGTCTTGCTCTATCTATGCTATGTTGATTTTATGAAAATTCTCGTTGAATAAGTTTCACTTTGGATATAAGACTCTTGAGTATTCTATGCAATAGAATTTCCGGCTTGGTTTGGAATTTCTTCTGCCCAGATGGAGAGGCTTAGGAGATGGGTGAGACGGATCTTAGTTGCGTGCCTTGGTTTAATACCATATGTAGGGCGCAACGGAGAGTTCCGTAGGGCCTCTTGTAGCTCTATACACCGCGCAATTGATTTTGAACGGCTAGATGCTTTTAAGCTCGGAAGGGCTCTTAAGTTTCTGGAAGGTGCACGTTCCGTAAAAAACGCCTCGGTAAGCGATTGTTTTTCAAGGACTTTAAGTCTGGAGGCCATTCAAATAGTGGACTTGTTGGCCCTAAGTGGATCTGGATTTCTTTATGAGGGTGCAGACCTTCTATTTTATCATAAAAGAATTAATACTTTGAATATTGTTGACAATGTTTACAATACTGCTCAATAACTAATTTTATTTTTAATTATTTGTTCTCTTTTGCGTTCTTTCGTTTTGTTTTTTAGTTCGTAGTTAGTTTTAAGTTTAACATCCTTTTTATTTAATTTAGTTGCCTTCCATATTTCCGTGTTTTTTGGGGAAGTTCTTTATAATTGTTTTTATCCTTTTAATTTTTCTAAAGCGCTGTTTAAACAAATGTACAAAATTTGTTATCTTGAATTATCTTTAATAAATATCTTTTTTTTAAGATCTTTTTTTTTTATATATTTTTTCTTTTCAACATTTCGCTTCTTCAGGAAAAAATTTTTTATATTTTTTTTTTTTTATAAAAAATTTTTTCCTGAAGAAAAAAAAAAAAGATCTTAAAAAAGAAAAAAGATATTTATTAAACTTTTTTTAGTATATTCTTAGTTTATGTTACTCTTTTTTATAAGAATTTTTTTTAAATTAAAGGAATTGAATTGAATCTCTACAATAGAAGAGGTAAAGTTCACTGATGAGCTACATGAGCAATAGTGAAATTGCAATATGAATATGTTCTCGCCCACAGTAATGCATTTCAAATATTTATATTTTAATAAATATTTTATGAGAATAAAATAAAACGTTTATTTTTGAATAAATATTTTGTGAGAATATCGTGAAATATTTATTTGACGGAATCAAGCATGAATTAAAATTGCTTAAATTTAATAAGTTTTCAAAATTTTAGTATTTTTTCGACTAATTAATTGCTTATTTGCGATAAATAATTTATCGAATCTCTTAATTATATAATTTTGGAATCATTACTTATTTCCTTTGCCCTCAAAATATATAACTGAGTTTTCAGTATGAAAAATACATATAATAAAAACAATCTTGGCTTATTCTAAGCTAAGTCGCAGAAGAAAGCTTAAGACAGACAAATAGAATGAACTCTTGCTAAAGCTAAATTTACATGGTTAGCATAAAAATAAATAAATGAAGGGAACTCTGAGGAATATCTAAGACCCATATTTTATCATTTTTTGCCGTAGTAGCGCTGGGAACTATTTTGCCTATTTTGCATCTATGGGCTGAAAGTTCACCAAAGGCGAGTTCACAATTAATATAATGAAAGTTACATTACAACTACTACCTAGCAAGATAGTTCAGGATTAGCATAAAATCGTTACAACCACTGCAGATCTGAAAGAATAATGATGATATGATAGTTATTTATAAAGTTTCAATTCTTTAAACTATATTTCACGCAGTTTATTCTGTTAATAATATAATATAAAAAATATTTAATACACTTAATATAACAAGACCAACTCTTTTCGTTAGAGAAATTGTAGTTAAACCAGAAATATTTTTAACCCTTTGCAATTTAATAAAACAAAAACCAAAATAAAGATAAAGATACATTTCAATATACAATTTAGTCGGGAGGCATTTCATTAAATAAAATAAATGCTAAGCATAAATTTCGTCTAGTGGCCATTCACTTTGGAGAGTTTAAAAAAAATATAATTCCTGCTGATACATGTAAGTCTATAGCTACCAAATGGCTAGTGCAATTATATTGAAACTTCAGATAATTATAGCAGAAAATTCTATTGGATCACGAAACCAAGGCATACCGAAAAAGTAAATTTTTTAGGAAAAATCTATTAATAAATTTCATTTCAAGAATCTGAAATTTTTCATTTTTGGAATATGTTAAAACTTTTGTGGGAATTGTGGGATTAGCACTAATTATATAAAGTTCTTAAATTTATTAAAAAAAATTGATAAAATATTTTTTTGTCTTAAAAATATCTTTGATATCCCCAAAAGCTAAAAGAGTCTTCTAAAAATTATAATTGAAATTCGTAAAAATTGTATACGCCTTTCAGAAGAAGGCAAAATTTCCTTTTGCTGTACTATGAGTCTATTTCATTTGAGAAGTCAAATTAATGCATCAAAAAAAAAAAAAAGATCTTAAACCGAAATTAAGTTAAGAAGTGTAGAGGCATACATGAGAGTGAAATATATTTCACAGTTATGCTGTTATTCTTTTATTTAAATTATTTTTTTAAGGTACCAGTTTATATTCTTTCTTAAATGCGACATATATCAGGCAGGTTATGCTCAACTACAGAAATTATAAAATTATTTCCAATTTTTTTGCAAGCCTTTCACTGTGCGATTTAACGCACTGTGCAACATTTGCTAAATGCGAACAATAGATGACCATCATAAAAGTTAAAACCTTTACTTTGCATTTGAATTGTATTTTTTTCCCTGAAATAGCATCGATATCATATGTCACAATCATAAAAAAAAAATACTATAAAATCTTAATACACTCACTATCCTCCAGCACGTCAACTTAAATGTACTAAAAATTGTTTCACTAAATACGGTTTCCATTTTTCCACACTTTTTGTTTTTGCTCTCACATGCACAATTATTCAAAAGTGACCGAAGTCTATTTTTAATGCCATCATCATGCATCAAAACTTGCTGTATTTATTTCCACATACCAGCAGTTCATTTAATTTTCCTTTTTTCGTTTATTTCTTTGATTGTAGGGAAATTTATGCAGTTGAGAGAAAAAAGTGATAACAATTTAGTAGTTATATTTTTTCTTTATTTTTTGTGCTTTTTTACTCCTCTAGTCGGTGTAAATGACTAACTGACTTTATAAACATGGCCTAAAGATACAAATGCAATAAAAGAGAATGGGTTTATAGAAACTGAGCGCAAAAAATATTTCATTGAACAAACCAAAGGATATTTTTTATTCCACATCAAATAAACATGTAATGCATACAGTTGTACACTCGTATACATTGATAATTCCTTTTTGAGTTTTCTAAACGTCTCAAATTAAGTTAAACACACACATGCACACACACACACACACATACACACATAAACAGGCACATGCATCCGGTTACAGTGGCAGTTGTTGAGGCGTAAGAAAAACGAGAGAATAAAAAAAAATGTTTCAATTTTTTGTCCGCATGATGAAAAAATAAATAGTTTAAAGCGACTTACACACAGGCTTCCATACACATCGCAAATCTCACTTTAAGGATAAAAACATGCACACACACATAAACTTACATATAAAAAAAATATTCATAGTTTCTGATAGCTTCAGCTGGCAAGTGTTAAAATTTTGCTTTCTATTCCTTTTTGTGGGAAAACAACAATACTGTTCTATTTTTTTTATAGAGTAGGAGTTATATTTTTTCTGCAAAATAGCCTTAAGTTGCTTCACTGAGTGTTGATGATAGCAATAATGGTTTAAGATGGCGAAAAAATACATTTTTTTATGAAAAATGTTTTTTTTCTTAAAAATTCCATTCCACTTTTCTGTGTTCTTTTCCATCAATATTCTTCTCTTGAAATTGATGACTTTGTTTACTTGTTTTTAGACGACAAAAAATACTCCGTTTTTTTCCCTTTAATTGGGAAAAGTGTACAACTGGTCATAAGTGATGTTGTTAATTGTCAATTCAAGCGTTTGTTGTAATCAATTTAGTTAAAACAAACCCCCTCCTTTTAATAGACATCCTTGTAGCAACTGTTTTTCGTTTCTTGTTTTTATGGCTGCCATTTTTTTTTTCTTTTTTTTCGTTGCCTTGATCTTTTACCAATCAAAAGTAACTGTGTGCTTATAAAGAAGCATATAAGTACATGTGTGTTTGTGTGTATTAGTGTTATGAGAGCTGTACAAGAAAACTAAAAAGAAAAACCTCAGTAATTGACAGTTTTATTTTAGCCTCAATGACTATTTTTGTTTTCTTTCCATTTTTTTTTTTTGTATTTTTTTACTCAGTAGGTGGCTGATGTTTGACAACTTGTCTCGTTTCTTGCCGTTGTTTTATGTATCTTATGTTGTTAATCAGCTAAATTCATTTAACTTTTTTATACACAGTAACTGAAAAGAATAACTTTAATGTGGAGAATTTAAATGTTTAAGGAAAATGTAATCATTAAGCATAATTTCGTTACTGTAAAATGGTTTATAATAGAAACAAGAAAATCTAAAGCATTTTCTGAATTAGGTGTTCGAAAGGGGAAATATTAATAGGTATTAACATGTTTGCAATTGTTTCAGGCAGTAAATAAAATACTGTTCTCATTTTCTTCGATGTAAACCGATGTGACCGTACTCTGGACTGAACTGGTGTGTTCATTTGGGTTTAGATAGTTCTTTTATTAGGGGCGTGTCTAGTCATTCATGTTGGTAGATTATCCGCCAGCTAGCGTTTTATATAATATATATAAGACATAATGCATTGAATTGATTTTTTTCTAATTAAAAATTAAAAAATTAATTACATAAGAATTTCCCAATTCAGATCACTGAATATGTCAAATTAGTCTCATTCAATAGATTATTTCATTTTCAGCTGAATTGAAAAATATTTTATTTTAATTCATAAACACTATTTAAATCTTCTACAGAAGAACTCCATAATTCGGAAAACTCATACAAACACTCAAAACTTTTGCAACGCAATAAGCTATGGAACGGTTAATATTGAAAATTTCGCTTAACATTTTATTGGATTTGAACTTAAACATATAAATTTATATACTCAACATATTCAACATTTATCAAAAGTAAATAAAATGAACAAACCTACGCCTAAAAGGGAAAAACTATCTTGAAAAAGTCGTTCATGATAAGGTAACATTTTTTTAATGAGCATAATTTTTGAATTGAATTACAACCCAGAAAAGGGAACAACGAAAAACTAGTCTCGATTGTATTTTAGGAGAAGGTAAAAGTCTTTGGGAGCAAATTATTAAGGATAGAGGTGAAAAATCTTTTTTTATATATTTAAATTCTGCTTAACGTTTCATTTCAAATATTTATATCGGGTGTTTTTTTAAGCCCGATAGAACTTGAAATTGTAAAAAATAACACAAAAAATTATATTGTAATCAAAATTTCTTTTTTATTCGAAGCATCAATACGTGGCATTAACATTTGAAAATGATTTCGGGCATATGGGCACCGCGGCTGTTCTTGACGAAGCGCATTCTGGACGTCCAATTTTGGGCCACTTTTTCGAGCACTGCTGGGCGTATGTCACGAATAACACGAACAATGCTGTCCTCCAAGGCGTCAATTGTTGCTGGTTTATCAGCATAAACCAGTGACTTCACGTAGCCCCACAGGAAATAGTCGAGTGGTGTCAAATCGCACGACCTTGGAGGCCAATTGACAGGTCCATTTCTCGAATTTAACGTATCGCCAAATTTTGATTTCAAAAAGTCGATGGTTGCGTTCGCTGTATGGCACGTAGCGCCATCCTGTTGAAACCACATCTCGTCCGGATCAATGTCATCCATATTTTTAAACAAAAAATCATTGATCATGGTGCGGTAACGATCTCCATTAACCGTAACGCGAGCTCCGGCCTCATTTTTGAAGAAATAAGGTCCGATGATGCCACCAGCGTGAAAATGCACCAAACGGTGCATTTTTCTGGATGTAATGGAGTCTGTAGGGTCTGTTGTAGATTGGTCTCACTCCATATGCGGCAATTTTGCTTATAAACAAACCCGTTAAGCCAAAAATGCGCCTCATCGCTGAACACAATTTTGCGATAAAACAACGGGTCAGTTGCCAACTGCTCTAGAGCCCAATCGGCACGCTTATGTACGCCATATAAATGACGAAGTCGTCTATAAGTTGCGCGAATCGACGACTGATTTTCAAAGTAAATTTGGATAATTTCGTAGCGTTGTTCAAGCGAGAGTCTATTCATGATGATTTGTCAGAGTATACTGAAACAAATAAAAAAAAATGTTTCATCAAAATTTCATTTTTTGTGTTACTTTTTACAATTTAAAATTCTATCTAGCTTAAAAAAACATCTTTTATATACAAATAGAAAATATATGAATGTAGAACTCATTTCTTAAAATGGATATAAAAACAGAAAGTTTATTGAAATATCCAGCCGGCTGAATAAACTGAATAAACTTTCACGAGAGATAAATGTTTGAAGCAGAAATTTAAAAAAGTGCCTTACTTTTTTAAACAGCAAAAATCATATTTACGATTTACGTTAAAATTGAATCATTTTAGTTTTTGTATGCAGTCGATGTCAATCTAAAATATAAATAAATATCCCTACAAAAGAATAGACGACAATAAATTTTGCAGTTGTGTATCGTGTGAGTCCACCTGTAATGGCCTTTTTTACAAAATCCAACCAGATACAGAGATGAGTTTTAAATGGGCTCCGATTTAAACGAAGCCGATTGCTAGCACAAAATCAGGGCATCAAATTAGTGCTTAGCATGTCCCTATCAAGCACCACAACAGAAAGATTTGGAACTTTTAGTCACCTGTATATGCCCTATATCTATTTTGTAGATACGCTTCAGAGATCTTACAGTAGCAAAAACTTGAATAAAGACAAGCTTGAATAAAGTTCAACAGCAAAATCTAGCTTATCCAAAAGTATACACAGAGCAAAAAGCCAAAGTTACCTTAACTATAATATTAAAGAAACATATTATCGCTGAGTAATATTATGATTGCGATTGAATCATATTATATTTATTACATAATAAATATATTTAAAATAGTTATACTGTAACGACAAGCTTTTCCTGGCTGCTGGGGTATACTCAGCGGCGTACAGGGTCGTGTAGTGTGTTTGGGGCAATTAAAAAGGCAACGGTTGATTAGGTTTAAACTTAGCCTTTATTTGGCACTAATTCTATGCTTGACGGCAGATCGCTTCTCGGCTTCGTCTACTGTATACACTGGTGTATGTGTGTGAGTGCGGCAGTTTCCATGGTCTTGATCCTACGTATAGCGGTCAGTGTCCGAGGGAAACAGCCAAAACAATGTAAGCTGCGCTGGGTTAAAACCTCCGCTCAGTTGTCCAATGCTGGGTTAAGACCTCGGTTTCGTTTGTGACCGAACCACAGTTTAATTAATTGGCCGTGTGTCCAAGGGAAATAACCAAAACAATGTAAGCTGGGCTGGGTTAAAACCTTCGCTCAACTGTCCAATGCTCTGGTCAACCACTATGGTGAGGACAGACACAAATTCCGGTGGGTTAAGACCTCGGCATCGTTTGTAACCGAACCACAGTTCAGTTAATTGGCCGTGTTTCCAAGGGAAATAACCAAAACAATGTAAGCTGGGCTGGGTTTAAACCTCCGCTCAACTGTCCAATGCTCTGGTCACCCACTATGGTGACGGTAGACACAAATTCCGCTGGGTTAAGACCTCGGCATCGTTTGCGACCGAACCACAGTTCAGTTAATTGGCCGTGTGTCCAAGGGCAATAACCTAAACAATGTAAGCTGCGCTGGGTTAAAACCTCCGCTCAACTGTTTAATGCTCTGGTCACCCACTGTGGTGACGGTAGACACAAATTCCGCTGGGTTAAGACCGCGACTTCATTTGTGACCGAACCACAGTTCGTATCTCAGGGTATAAACTCGGCTGGGTTAAAACCTCTGCTTTGTTTATAACCTGACTGTCTAAACTAACAGTCCGAAATACATTAAAAGAATGTTACCTGTTGTCCTGCCGCCGGCTGCACACCAATTCCCTTATTATTCATGATGTTCGCCCTTTTATACCTATTCTGCCAACATACACACACACACACACACACACACATATATATATATATTTTTATATATATATATATATATATATAGTACTCAAAGTTTAGAGTAAAAAATTGTTGGGCTAGTTGTTTTGACAGGTTTGCTTACAACTTTGAAACACTTATTTTTATACTTTTAATTTTTATTGTTATTATTGTAATTGTAAATATTATTAATATTTAAAAATTTAAGATTTCACATTTCGAAATGAATCGATAGCTTGCAACCAAATCCTCGAACTGATAGAAAAATATGGAAAAATGGAACATTATTTGATCGTATTTAGTCAAATCTTGCTAGCAAAAGAACTGGCTTACCATATTATGTTTGTCGATAAAATATTATGTTTTTAAATACCATATTGTGGTAGATGTAAATAATTTTTCGTACTTTCTTTAAAACAGCTACAGCTGCCTGATTAATCTAGCGAAATAATGGCAGATTTTATGATACTCGAAATAAGCTTGACTTGTATTTCCACTTGCTTATATCTGTTATTTTAATAAAAGAGTTTGCTCCTTTAAATAAACTTTAACACATTTACAAATTTCATTTTGTTGGTAAACAATTTTAAATTGTTTGTTTCGTATTAAATGTCAGTTTTAGTCTTACACATGTATGTACTCGTTTGTGTATGTGTGTGTGTTTATTTGTGTATTTGTTTTTTACTGTTTTTTTAATCGGTGTTGTTTGTGTCTGCTTTTGTTAATTAGTTTTGACATATGTTGAGTTTGTTATCTTTTCTACAGATTTTTTACGTCTGATATGATAGTGTTTGGACGTACAAAACGAATATGAGTTTGAGTAACAAAACTTAATAGATTCTTTTTTTTTTGTTTTTTTTTGTTTTTTGATTTGTCTGTAATTCTGTCTTAATTTAATTTGAATTTAGCTTTTAATTTCTTTTTATTTGTTAAAGGCGATAAAAAGTATAATTGATTTTTAAAAATTTTATTATGAAAATTTAATAAACATTTTAGTTATAAGTTTCAGAGTTTTTTTTATTGATTTTCTATTTATGTTTTCCTTATGGTTTTTTCCACAACAATTGTACATTAACGTCACATCATTTTATTAGTATCCTCTTTTAAAAATTGCTTCCAATTAAGGCAAGTGTAATGAGAAATAAACCTAATATCCATAGTATGTCCATTTGCTGATATGTATAAGTTCACTTAAAAAAATAATAATATTCCTAAATGTATATCAGTAAAAGAATTAAATTTACTTAAGATTTTCTACAGTTTAAAAATTAATTAATAAAATATTATTTTTCTCAGTCAACCAAACAAATCCCTCGACGGTCTAATCGTCTTTCAAGTTCATACAGTCAGCACGTTACCATTTTTTAATAATCCTTAAATGATCATTTGCCGATGTCACTCATCATCATGGTGCCTCTAATTATATCTGAGCGTTGTTTCTTATTTCTGCCTTGGTCATCTCTAATGTCTCCATTAAAAAACCTATTTCTCACTGTTTGTAATATATTTTTAGTTAAGAAAATGATATTATCCAATATATCGCTTCTGTATGTAAGTATCCAAACTCAAATTTTTTTCGACCATTATCACTCAGTTCACCCATAGAACTATTGTCTACTTGTAATTATGAAGATATTGAGGTAATTTTCTCGCTTTTTCACTCTACAGCTCCTTTGAAAACAAATCTTCCTGAAACTAATTTTTTCTTATTCAAAAGGAAATATAATTCTGTTTTTTTTTTCCTTTTTTATATTGCGGACGCAGAATCGCTGCTATACGAGTTGTTTTGGATAGTTCATTATTTTTAAACATCTCTACTTTAGCAAATGAAATCGTTGTCACTTATTCTCATGTAAATTGAACATTTAAGAATATTATTGTTTACATGACATTTAACACTTGCCACCTTCAAATATAAAATAAAACGCACCAACTTAAACAGCTTATTCCTCCGACACACAGCGGCACACACAGGCGCACACACCGGCACACACTCAAATGAACGGTTACATCATGAAAGTAAGCTTAACGACATATTGGCTTGTCATAAACCAAAATAGGAATATGAACAATATTGTTGTAAGGCAATAATAACAGCAACAATAACAATATACAAAGTCGCAACATCCACAATAGAAAAAATAAAAAAAAAATAATAACTGGGTAACTTATAGTTAACACTCCCCACAACCCACTAAAATAGGAACAAACAATAAATATAAAAGAAAGAAAGAAAGAAGGAAAGCGAAAAAAGGCACAACATTATGAAGGCTTAATGTAAGAGAATGAATAGGCGCCAATGTCAGTTAAACTGTCAACAAGTTAATGAGTAAATTTGTGGCATTATTATGTACTAGTAACTACTTTACAACTAGTTGCCCCATGTTATTATTATTATTGTTGTTGTTGTTGTTATTATTATTATTGTTAAGGCTATGGCTGGTAGGCTTTTCTTTATAACTATTACTCTTATTGTTGTAGATGTTGTTGTTGTTGTTGATGTCATTATTGTTAGTGTTGCAGCTTGTTTAAATGATTGCGTTGTATGTTGCTGTATGCTGTCTGTTGAAAACATGAGTGGTGTCAAAATAGGGAGCACATTCATACAAACACAATAACAAGACAACAACACACTACTACACTTTACTTATTTCAAACTGTTACAATTTATGTATTTACTGGCTCATAGGAATACCGTTTTTCTTGAAGTTTTTCGGTTGCTTAAGAAAGAAAAATTTATGACACATTTTGTTAAAGCTTTTTTTTTTTGCTTATTTTTGTTGCTGTTGTTTTTGGCATCCAAAAAAAAAAAAACTAATAAATAACAAGTGAAAGACATAAAACATAATGTAGATGACATGGGTGGTGACAACTTAATGGCGGCATTATTGTTAACCAGTTACAGGTGATGAAATAAAAATTTTTGTACAATTTTATTAAAGACAACAACCACGAAAAATACATGAGTGTCAAGAGGTGAGTAATTTTTTTATTTTATTGAGTCATATAAAAGATTTGAAAAAAAGCATCATTTAGAAATATGAAAACCTATAAGGATTATAATACCCTTAAAAATTAACAATTAACCCTCAATGAGCGGTTGATGTCATATACGCGACGTGGCATTTTTACGTAGTAGAGCGACAATAAATATTTTATTATTTTTATATTTACTTTCAAAGGATTACAAGGCGATGCTACTGAAAACCAGTATTTTAGTTTGTTACGATTTTTGCATGCTCAAATGAGGGATACGCTAGACGGTGTGCTTTTAAAAGTACCACGTTCTATAAGCAAAAATATGAAATTTATATCACACTAAAGAAGGTGAAAAAATTAAAAATCAATTAAATTCGCTTTTTATTCTTCAAAATTCTTGTACGAAAAATACAAATGTAAAATTTCCCGATCATCAAGGATTAAATAAGTTAGCGTCTTAAAACTTATCAGCAAATGGTTTAATAGCCAAAAAAAAAATTTTAAAATATCTGTACAACTTTAATAAATATAGAAAAATATTAAAACCTAAAGGCAATAAAGTCGCAAAGTAAAATGGTCAATGGTTTCTAATACAAAACTGTTGTTGGTAACAGAAAAAAAAAGACAATAGGGGGCAGAGATATACTTTTACTTATGTAACTATTATACGTTTGTTTAAAAGAACTCATTATTCTTTGTATATGTTATAGTTATATATATTCAAAATAATATATTTTTATTAATAATACATAATTGCAGTGTTCAAAGAATAGTTGTTTTAAACACTGCTATAATTACTGTAAACATATTTTTGTTAAAAGTTTGTTCAAATTAAAATTCTGCTACAACTATATGGTATTTATAAAAAAAATATTCTATTGACATATAATCAAAATATGACTAAAAGTAATCAATCGCCGCTTTTTATTTGGTACAATATGCGAGCGCTTTGGATACGATGACATCATTATAAAGCCACGCACTCCAATACTATCTAAAACGTGGCTTGATAATAATGTCATCGCATGGAAAGCGCTTGCCGATTGTAACAAATAAACAACCAGTAACGGTGGTTTTCACCGAATTGAATGACAACAAATAAATAACTATTTGAAAGTTATAAATAAAAAGGAAAATAAATGAAATATAAATAAAAATTTTAAAATAATTATAATTAAATTAATCATATTGTAATTATTTTGTACCCCAACGCTTTTGTACTTTAAACCTAATTAAGGCTATTTTGCTTTCAATTACAATTGTATATTATGTATAAACCACAACCATAGTATTATTCAACCATAATAAAATTCAATCATAATATGTTTCTGTAATATCATGGTTACGGTAACTCAGATTTTTGACTCTGTGTATACTTTCGAATAAGATCAATTTTCCTGTTGACATTCATTTAAGTTGTGTCATTTTTCAGAGATCCTTTAGTGTCACCCTTTTCTGCTGTGAGATCTTTAATTTAAAATTTTGCTTGTGCCTGTCTTTTATCCTTAAAATGAAATTAAATATTTACTTAGCAATTAAGAAGCCCTACAGCTGAAGTAGCAATGTTCAGTTCAACTATGGAATGATAAATGCAGTAAGCGATAGTTAACAAACAGCTGGTATACCGATCAATTCTCAGAATTATTTTGTCCTGTGTTGCTGTGCTAAAGTTTTCAAAGCTTTGAAGAAATTCTGTTATAGCGAATCCAAAAATTCATAAAATCTATAAAAAGTGAGTGAAGTGACAAAAGCTACTTTAGCAGAAGCAAAAACAAATTCATTTTATGTTAGACACCTGTTGAAACGTTAAAAGCGTTATCTTGCTAAATATTATCTCTGATCTTGTAATAAGACACATACTAGATTACATTACTGACTGCCAGAACAAATGACAATTAAATCCGTGTGTATGAAATATCATTAGATCTACACTTCTCACATGACATTTAATAGTAAAACGATTGTTTTTGTAACAACAATTACTCAGTTTACAAACACAATACGGCATACCCAACATGATTTAATTAATATGCGCAAATTTTAATCAACTTTTGAAATTAATTATATTTACAAAACAACACACATTTTCATATTTAACACAAACAAAAAAACAAATCTATAATTACATTACAATTATAATTATAATTCAATACTAACAATATACTTTTATGTCACGATTACGATTTTCTTATTTTTATCTTTAGTTTATTAAAAACGCAACAAAATATACGAATACAGACAGCTCAAGCTAATACGAGTAGAAATAAAAAAAAAATCTCAACTGGCGGCTGTAACTGTAAGATAAACAAAATGCGCTTGAGAATTTTATAATTTCATACTCTGTACGATTTTAGGAACGGGAACTTTATAAATTCTAATTCAAAATAATTATTATACAGCACAGTTTAAAAGGAAAAAATAACAAACGAACGATGTATTCGTTATCATAAGAATGAATAGAAACTTTTGCATACAAAATAAAATTTACCCCCACCAACCCTTTTAACGAATTTAAGAAATATTACAAAGAAAAAAAAAACAAAACTTAACACAGGGGAATTATGAGATTTATAAAGATAAATGTGGACAGACAGACAGATAGACAGACGGAACAGTCAATTGTTTAGGTTTTAAACACTAATTGCAAATTTATGTTAACAAGTTGGCTAAGAAATATGTATCAGTAAAATAGCCACACTACAGCTTTATAAAATAAATGAACGAGGCAACAAACAAACAAACAAACACAAACACAGCTGAAATTATTATTATCTTTCATCGCTTAAAAATCATAAATATAACAACAACAATAACAATAAGAAAAAAGCATTTGCCAAGTAAAACATACAATTTTGAATCTCTAGCTTTTTGTTATTGTTAAACTTAAAAAAAGGTGCTGCCGCTTGAGTGGGAGTGGCGCGCGTGCTTATAGAGGAAAATGTGTTGCAAGCAGCCACAACACTTGAATTTTAGGCTGCATTACATACGATTTTTGCTGCTTTAATAATTCACGATATTTTTTTCATTTTCATTTGCAGCCGTTATATGCGTTTTTGTTTTTTGTTGTTTTGTCGGCCAGGCCAATTGATTGTTATTTACAAATATGCCTTCATATAAGGTTAAAACGTCAATAGTTAATATTTTTTTTATTTTTTTTTTTAAGAAGGAAAAAATATACTACAACTTAGAAATACAAAGCAAAAAAATTATGAAGATATGAATTGTATTTTTATGTAATAAATAACAGAGAGGTAGTAATATAATAAAAGTTTCCAAGAAGGGGTCATTTACATCACTACAGGAATGTTCTAATCGATTCGCTGTCGTATTTTATTTCAATGCACAGAAAGTATAAATTACGACATACCTGTATAATATTTGTTTACCCAGATTTTAATAACTGTAGCTAAGATGTTGATTTCTCTACCTGTAAACTGCTATACCAATAAGCTTTATATGAAATATTTGTGACATAAAATTGCCAGAAGAAATTCAATAGTCGTACAACAATAGAAGCACAACTTTTTAATATGCTAGCTATATCCGGTGTTCTTCGCTACCCCAGTTACAATATTATTGTTACCGTAATCCAGCCAATGTTTTGCTTAGGGAATTACTTATACAAAATTTAGTGGCTAACCGTTTTTAGCAATACAATAATAATAATAAGATTTCACTGTGATTGGCGATTCCAAACTCACAAATTCTAGACTATTTACTTCAGGGCTATACACGCTAATAACAACACTGTGTGTGTAAGCAAGTGTCTTAGAATAACGATTATAACTTTTAAATTTGCAAACTTAGAAGATACCAGACGTACTCTTTCAATCCAAAAAATTTTTTTTGTTTGGATATGTACATTGACTTAGAAGTTATTGTACAAAATTTCAAAGTTCTAACTACTATGCTTTCCAAGTTACAAAATGTAAAGTATTTACTTTACATGGTATATGTCACTGAAATGCACCTACACAAACCCATTCGAATTGTGCTTTATATACTAAAACTTCAACGAAAACGTTCGAAACTGTAATCACTATGGCTGACTTCCTGACTTCCTAAACGTATATTTACAATCAATACAGTATTAAAACCAAGTTGATACATTGTGTAGTCACTTTTTTAATACATTGCATACTAATACTTTGCAATCCTGAAAACGTTTAGGAACATTTATTTATGTATATACATTGTATTACTATCAGAAATTACTATTTCAAATAAAGTAAATAACGGCCGAAGAGGAGAATATTTTATTGCAATATTTTTTTTTAATTTGTGCAGCCATGGAAACTCCAGCTTGCAAGCTGCTGCAAAATTAATGAAAAGAAAAACGAAACGACTTGCTGTATTACAAAAGGAAACAAAAATTACAAAGAGAGTTCCGGTGAAATCTGCATATATGTCCAAATTCGATTCTATTAGGCATTCTGGCACATAAATATCACTGCAGCAACCATATATTTTGTCCAGTCTGTCATAGAATTCTCTTTCGTCCGAAGTCTTGTTGCGTTTCTTAATGCGTTTATACGTCGCCATGATATTAAAAAATTTTCGGTATATGTCGTCTAGTAAAAAAGAGAACGTGTCACATCTATGGACTTAATATTTTACAAAACACGTTCCCATAGTGCAACGCGTTTCTTTTTTTTCACGAAATTGCTTTTCCATTTCCAATCAGAAATTTAATAATAATTACCTGTCCAGCTGTTGCTATAAATATGTAAATAAGTGAATATACAATAGAAATATATTAAATTATAAGAAAATGCGTTTACTTATTTTCTTGCATCGCCATTGTATTTATTTTGCATCTAAATTTTTTTGGATGCCTTTCTTGCTTTTTCTTGCGTATTAAATACAATAGTGTTGCAAATAGGAACAAAATACATTGTTATAATTTACACGGTTGCATTTACAAACACAATGCAATGTATTACTACAAAGCAACATGCGTTTAGGAAGTCACCCTATGTCTGCAAACATTTATTGAAAAATTATCCAATATTTGCTTTTTGTAATACTTTCATTATGCAGGCATAAACATCATATTATGTTTATTAATAATATATTATGGTTACAAATACTATGATACATTTTTGTGATTTTTAAACTTGTTAAAAAGATTATAACTTATTAATCACAAGCATCTGTTATTAAAAGGAACATAAGTTATCATAACACATTCAGGTATTTCTCTGAGTGTATCTCTGTATATGAGAATATGTTTTTTATCTTTGAATATTAACAGTAAAAGTTAACAACATTAATTATTTAAATCCTCGCATCCCTTAGATTTCTACTTTAAAAACCAGACCATTTCACTCTCCTAAATGACAATAGTTAGATTTTTTTAAAAATAATATTTGATTTTTGGAACCACATCTTTTCTGTCTTTATAATTTTAATAACATAAATAATGTTTCCATCTGTATTGGAAGTATAAACGATGATTTAGATATGATCCACTGCTGGGCACTCAATAATGACTTGCACATCAACACTTCAAAGTCGAAATGTATTATACTATTGAAATCTATTCGAAATTTTCATAACACTCATGTGAAAATTGCCGACAATATGATTGATGATTTTGTGAACTCAGCGTTTAACTAAAGTATTGGTTTTAATGATAAATTAACCTGACCTGATGGCACTCCATTTACTATAAAATGTATACTAATTTTGGCAATACGGACCGGCGCAAAATAATAGTGGTATACAATCATATTCCTCATCATATATTTAGACAGATTGATTTTTGGAATGTCATTCGAAGATTTTCTAAAATACAGGTGCCTTATTTTATCGCACAGGATCATAATTTCTCAACAACCGTTATATTTATAACATACAATAGTTTTCGAAAGGTGCCCCTGTAGACTAGTAGGTAGTGTACTAGCTTTTCAAGGTGGGGGTTGTGGGTTCGATTCCCAACGAAGACCTTGGTTTTTTTTCACTACAAAAATAAAAATTGACTGTCGGTGGGGCTGCTCAGCGATGAAGGTATAGTCACTGGTCAGTTAATTTCCGACTATCATTCTACTTTCACCACCTGTTTCATCTCTTCTCTATCCCTTTCCTAAATAATGTAGCACGGTACTAAATTAATACGCATTGCTGCCTGAAGTGCTACTTCTCTTTTTTAAAAAAATATGGCAGAAGTATTATAATCTAGAGAAAATACAAGACCCTGCCATCTCAGCAATAACTTTTCAATTTTTATCGCGTTTTTGAATTATGGCAACAGCATCAACATGATAGTTTTGACATTTAGTTTTTTAATGTATTCGTAGTAGATGCATTAGCAGTTGTTGCAATAAATGCAATTTTACACGAAAATTGCATTAAAATAATTAAAATTCACTATCAAAATGATGATTCTGTTAAAGTTATATTTTGTAAAATTCCTGATATTTTCGGATAATATCAAATCGTCGTTTTTAAACTGCTATTAATAATTTGGTCGTTAAATTTAAGTCGACAGAGTCGATACGAAATATACGAACATAAACGCGTGTTCAATAGGATTGTTCAACTGAAAACATCGCAGCCGTGAGCTATAGCGTTGAAGCAGATCTAAATTTGTCAATTCCGATGTTCTTAACAATTGGGGTTATCCAAAACCACCATATGGCAATTTAGCACAAGGATTTGACTTTAAAGCCTTACAAGATTCACATCGCCGTAGATTCGCTTAATTCATTCATGAACAACCTGCTGCTTTTTATGAAAAAATTGTTTTTTCAGACGAAGCCCATTTTCACTTGTTAGGGCATGTTAACAGGAAAAATTGCCGCATTTGGGCTTCTGAAAATCCTAGAGGGAGCACACAAAGGTGTTTGCAATTCACAACAAGTAAATTATCACTGTGGACTTGAACAAACTTGGATATTTACTAATGTTCCGTACCATTGGCCCAATAGATAAAGTAATGGAAAACAACTTTCCCTACAGCTTCTGCAACTAACGTTTGTTAAGGGGAGTTAACATTATTTAACTATTTCTGAGACGCTTCTGATTTCAAATCGGTATTCCTAAATATAAATGTTATTGTATTCACATTATTTTCTTTCCCCTCTCTATTCTATTATGCGAATTTTATGCAACGTAATGCTAATAAACACTCGAAGCATTTTAGATTTGTTGCTTTAGCAAATCATACCGCGTTGGCGGTGGGCAAATGAATAAATACAGATATCGTATATTGAAAAATAAAAATATGAAAAGAACAACTAATGATAACTTAAAAATAATATTGTGAATATTAAAAAAAAATTGAAATAAAAAGAAATAACTTCTTGATGCCATATGCAGATAACTTTGCTACGACAACAATAGAAATATTAAAACAAACGCAATTGTAGCACTTAAAAAACCCCCAAATTACATATGAATGTATATTATACACTATACCAAACAAAAAGAAAAATGCTAAAGTATACACGAGAAGTAGTGAAACGTAGCATTGCAGGCATTGAAGTTAAAATAATAGAAATCTGTCGGAAATGAATTAATTTTTAGCGGCAATTTGACACAATTATTACAATGCGAAAATAAATGTGTGTTTGTTTGTTTGTTGGTTTAAATGAGTGTTTGTGGCATGACTATAATGTTAAATATGAATGTGGCATGCCAATGTGGCAGGCAAACAGACAGTCAAGCATTCTTTAAAAACACTCTGCTTACTTAAGAATTTATATTACAAATACCAAGTGTCTGAATGTCTGTCTCTCTGTCTGTCTGTCCTTTCTATATGAGTGTCTACTATCTAAGTAATTTTTTATACTTTTTTTATGTTTTTGTTATTTTCTATGCGTGTTTGTTTGTATGTATCTTTCTCTCTCGCTCTCTTTAGGCCTTATGAAACCAAATATCTTGTCTAAATGACCTTTTGATTAATTATGTTGCAACAATTGCAAAAACTTGCCACATGCACAAACACACGTTTTATTATTTTTTTTCCAGCAATTTTTTTTTTTTTTTTTGGTGAATTGCTTGGTAGTTGTTGCTGTTGTTGATTGTAAAGCAATTTCATTTATAAATTCTGTGTGGCATAATTTGTTTCTCTTAGTTTAGAAATATTTCATAATAACGTGTCGAAAAATGCTGGGAAAATAATTAATATTATTTTGAAAAGCAATATTTTAGTTCAAAATTATTTTAAGGTTTTTTTCTTTTGTTTTATTTATTTACTTTTTTGTTTTTTTTTTTTTTTTTTTATTTAAATTGAAAAATAGTTTTTGGTGCGTCTGCTTTTATTCTTATTATTGTTTTTACTATTTTTGACAAATAACAATTGTTAGTCATCGTTAAACCATAATGTCACCAGCTTTTTATGTGATTATGATTATAAAATTCCATAATTATTATCACATTAGATATATTTAAAATCTTGGTAATAAAAATTATTTATTTTTTATAACAGTTGTATTATTAATTAATTAATTAATTAATTCAAGACTTACAATAGGCTCTATTTTTTATTTGGTGAAGTTTCGAAATTTTGGGTCCTCTTGTTTTTAAGAAAGTTTTTTTTTTATTTTAAGAAGAAGCTTTAAATAAATTAAAAATATATAATATAAAGAAGTACCTTTTAATAAAGTACTTTTTCTACAAAGCATCTTTTTACTTTTAAGAAATTAATAGCCTTTACTTTTTACGAAAGTAATTTTTAAGAGTAGTTTTTTTTTAAATTTCAATAAGACACTTTAAAAAAATTAAAAATATATAAGTAAAACAAATACCTTTAATAAAGTACTTTTTCTAAAAAAGTACCTTTCAATAAAATACTTTTTTAAAAAGTATATTTTAACATCGAATTTAGGGAAAAATTTTATAAAAAAATTTTACTTTAAAAAAAGTAAATAGCTAAAAAAAGTATCTTTACGAAAAATATTTTGTATAGATGCACGTTAGAAATATTAAGCCTCCAGCAGTATCATCTTAAAATGCTTTGATTAATTTTAATAGTACCTGCTAATTAATCTCTTTTAAGAAATACGAGGGTTGATTTATAACCTTTATTTTTTAATATTCTGCATCTTAAGAAGTGGTTTTATTAATTGAAGCGTGCTTCCATGTAACCATGTTTATGAAGCCTTAAGTTTTTTTCGATATTTTAAGATATTTGTAGAAATTTTATTATTTTTAAATAAATAATTATTAATCTTAGTAATGGACTTTTTTAAAAAAAAATTTAACTCTATTTTTTTTAGTAGTTAATTAAAAAGCACTAGGTCACTATTTAATAAAAAAAATTTTTTTAAACTTTTATTTTTTATTATTTTTTCGATATTTCGCCACACCATTGGTTGGCTTCATCGGGAAAACAAAAATAATGAATTTGTTTGATGATGCCAACCAACGGTGTGGCGAAATATCGAAAAAAATAATAAAATATAAAAGTTTTTAAAAAATTTAATAGTGACCTAGTCCTTTTTAATTAACTACTAAAAAAAATATTGAAAAGGACAAAAAACTGTAACTATTAAATTTAACTCTATATTTTTAATATTTCGCTTTCCTGTGGAGAGCTTCTTCAGGAAATTAGTTTTTATTATATTTTTTATTTTTTTTTTATTATTTTTTTTATGATAGCAACTTTTGTTTCCGAAAATTTTGTGACAATGAAGAAAAATTTGTAGGCCCATAATTATACACAACAGCTGGCAAAATTTTATAGTTAAACTTTTAAACATATACAAAATTGAGTTTTCCAAATATATTTTCAATTCACCAAAAAAAAAAGAAAAATTCACTAAAGGCATTTGCTTTCTGTTTTAATAGGATTTAAAAAATCAAAATTGCGTAAAATTAGCAAATTTTTGCTAATTTAAAAAAATAATTAAAGAACTAACAAAAGCAAAGTAAAAGTTATTACAGATAAGGAATAATATCTCAGATGTGTGTGTACATGAAGGTATTTAGATTTTTTTCGTTAATTTTTAGCCATCTCTAAACAATTTGAAACCATTAAAACACAAAAACTTCGTAAGCTTGACTTATTATCCAAGTCAGCAAAATCATTTTCATATTTAAGCGTTTGTGAATTTACTTCTGAATATAATCTATATTTTCAGCCAATTAATTGAAAAAAAAAACATGCTGCAGCATGTAGCAGTTATTTATCTAAGAACATGTCAAATATATTTGTCCACAATTATTTCAATGGCGACCAAGGTGTTACAACTTCAAACTATGTTTCATGGTTATGCTTTTATGGTGACTTAAAAGTAAAAACATTAGAAAATTGTTTTTAAATACAGAAGAAAAAAAATGTGAACATTCTTTGCGCTATAATTTGAATTATTGTATTTTAGAAATATTTAAAGATATTAATACATGTCTCTTCCTCATTCACTTAATTTCTATAACAAATATACAGATGCCATAATTTCTCTTTGGTGAATTCACATTCCACTTTTAGGTTAGTTATGGATGGGTTGGTTTGTTGTCTATGTTTGCTAAAATAATAAGATCAATTAAGGTGTACTTCACTTCTGTGAATAGAAATGATGAGGTGAATGTGCAGCCAACAAAGCAAACCAATTTTTAGTTATCGATTTAAAGTATTTTTAACCTTAAATATAATAATAATTCAAATTAATTATTTTCTTATCACTATTCAGTTAATTTTTTAATATAGTTTTATATTCGTATCACCCCATTTTATGGCAGCTTGATGAGTATAAACATGATGATAAAATCTTAGTGTCTTTCCAAATAGTTGATAGCTTATAGATATGTTTAGAGAACACTCACCAAGATTAAACAATACTTAAACTTTATATCAATCTATCTGCATCTGAATTTTCCCAATTTAATTACAAATAAAAACAAACCTAAGCCCAACTAAAAGTTTATAATAATTTATACTTGAGAATTGTGCACACAGTAACAGTCGGTTTACACCATGCGATACTCCAGCTTGTAAAGTATTTTTGCAATATTTAATACCAGTTAAAATAAAATTTTGAATATAATATGTTATTATGAATTATTAATTTTAAATTCAATTTACAAATTACTGGGTTATATTTCCTTTTTCTTTTCTTTTTTTTTTTGGTGAGTTGCAAAAACATCTGTTTGTCCCGTATAATTTTTCAATTATTGAAAACAATGAAAATAATGTGAAAAAAATATAATATTGTTAATAGAAATTTACATTATTTATAGTGCGTTGCGTGAAAATTATAGAAAATTGTCTAGTAGTAAAATGTAATGGCTCTATAATTATCAATTAACAATCAACAACTAAAAAATTGCCTACAATTTCTACAAAAACTACAACAGCAATAAAATTGCCTTAAGTTCAGCTTTAATAAATTCTCAACTCAAAGCATTCAAAAAACAAAACTAAAAATAACAACACAAAAAAAGTACAACAAACCATAAAGCAAAAGAAAAAATAATATAAAATAAAACAAAACACATTGCAAACGGAAAAGTTATCAGGTATTCATGGCTGGTACTAAATAACTACTCTAATACACGTATTCAAATGCATGCCTGGTATCTTAAATACAGAAACGCAAAAAAAAGGAAAAACGTCCAGGCGAATTACCAACTTGTAGAAAAAAATTACAACAACTTTAAAATTCATATGGTCTTTTAGTGTTATCGATGCCTGGGAAAATCTCAAATAAAAAAAAAAAATAAAAGTTAATTTAAATTGGAAAATTATACAAAACAATTCGGAAAACTAAAAACAACACAGCGTACAAGCTGAAATTTAAGTAACAAAAAAATGTTTGGCTATAAGATTTTAGCTAATATTCTGAACTACAAATTTTAAATAACAAAACAAAGTAAAAAAAATAATTTTGTTTTTGGTTTTGTTTGCTCCTACTTGGCGAATGCTAAGCGAGAAACTTTTATAAAACAGCTATTTTAAAATGTTTTATAAAAAAAAAAACCAAAAAATAAAACAAAAAACTCCAACTACAATATTTGTGTTTAGTGTTATTTTTTCTTTACTATTATTATTTACAATTTGGCATACAACTGCTAAATATAACGTCACGTTTTCACGCTGTAAACTCCAGCTGGAAAAAAATTTTAAATATTTTTCATACAAATAAGTTTCTTAACAATTTTTGGTTTTGAGCAACTCTTTTGACGCTTTTATTTTGTTGGATGTTTTAACCTTTTTCTACTGCATCTAATGGTTTTCAACCAACTACTTTTAACTTTGGCAAAATCAAGTCTTTCTGCATAAAGGAACAGCAAACACATTTTGTAGAAAAAGAATTAAAATATCAATGTGTTTCAGAATTAGAATCATTAGTTTTTTAAATATGATATACACCAAAATGGGAATTACAAGTTATTCAGAATACCCACCTTTCGCAAAGTTCCATCACACTCAGATGGAGCTTAAATGTCAAGCCAATCACCATTTCTTTCTCTCTTTTTTATTAAACCTTTTTTAAAACAACATTTATATAAACGCACAAGAAAGCAACACACGGATATATTCAAGGCCATTCAAGATGGTACATCAAACGGACATGCTGGAAATACGAGTATGAGGAGAAGAGGAAAAAGTTGTGCACCTTCTAACGGCTTTATTTCTTTCCAGATTTAATTTTTAATTGAATAAATATTTTCTTTCTCTCTTTTTCATAAAATATATAATTAATTCAATTTATTGTTTAGATAAAACGTTGTATTTGGTTAACAATTTATGTCAAAAGTTTTATGAAATTACCTTAAAAAGATACATTTGACAAGAGCGAAAAATATTTTTCTTTGAATTGTTATAAAATTATAAAAATATTGCAAAGCTTAACATTTATCTAGTGTAGATCACGTCGGATTTTATTTTGTATTTCAAATTCTCGCATTTTCGAAGTTACTATATTTTTTTAGTGACACGTTCTCTTTGTTTATTAAACACAAGCTTTAAACTAAACTATGCCGTCATTTACCCTACAAAACTCTGTAACTCCCTCAAGACTTGAACAGCGCATATATATAAGCATTTATTTAGCACAGACATCTAGTACGTTATGAGTTGAAGTTTCATTCAATATTATTATGTTGTTACTTTCTCCGTTCCCTAGGTATTTGTAGACGTTTGGCTATCGACTTATTTTAAGCTAAATCTGATCTGCTGTTCTCAAATAAAGGATTTTGTTGTCTCATACATCATTATGCCGCAAATAAATCTGGCCACAGAAAAACTAATCGCGAATTTAGTAGGCTCGAATAGTTGATTTCAATTTTTCTACTTTTGAATTCATCAGCCACAGCCACTAAACGTTAATTTTTTTATTACCAGAATCCTTTTTTTTCTAAGGAAACAAAAATTACATCCGTCATAAGTTCTTATATAAAAACAATTTCATGAGTCATAATTTTTCTATAAAGAACTTTTATCAGTCACAATATTCCTTTTGAAGAAAAAAATTTAACAGTCACAATTTTTATATAAAAAATATTGGCAGCTATAACTTATAAATTTAGTTAATAGCGGTAATTTTTCTATAGAAAATTTTTATTAAATTGCATCATAATTTTTCTATAGAAAAATTTTATTAAAAGGCATCATAATTTTTCTATAGAAAATTTCATTAAAAGGCATCATAATTTTTCAAAAAAAATTTTCATTTAATAGCATCATAATTTTTCTAAAGAGAAATTTCATTAATAGTCATCATAATTATTCTATAGAAATATTCTAATAATGGTCATCATAATTTTTCTATAAAAAAATTTTATTAATAGTCATCATAATTATTCTATAGAAAAATTTCATTAATAGTTATTATAATTTTTCTATAGAAAAAATTTCTTTAATATTTATCATAATGTTTCTATAGAAAAATTTCATTAAATGACATCATAATTTTTCTATAGAAAATTTCGTAAATATTTATAATAATTTTTTTATAGACAAATTTCATTAATTGTCATCATAATTTTTCTATAGAAAAAATTTCTTTAATATTTATAATATTTTTTCTATACAAAAATATTCTTTAATATTTATCATAATTTTTCTATAGAAAAATTTCCTTTAATATTTACATTAATTTTTCTATAGAAAAATTTTCTTTATTATATATCATAATTTTTCTATAGAAAAAATATTCTTTAATATTTATCATAATTTTTCTATAGAAAAATTTTCGTTTATATTTATCATAATTTTTCTATAGAAAAATGTTCTTTAATATTTATCATAATTTTTCTATAGAAAAAATTTCTTCAATATTTATAATATTTTTTCTATACAAAAATTTTCTTTAATATTTATCATAATTTTACTATAGAAAAATTTTCTTTAATATTTATCATAATTTTTCTATACAAAAATTTTCCTTAATATTTATCATAATTTTTCTATAAAAAAATTTTCTTTAATATTTATCATAATTTTTCTATAGAAACATTTTCTTTAATATTTATCATAATTTTTCTATAGAAAAATTTCATTAATAGTCATTATAATTTTTCTATAGAAAAATTTTATTGATAGTCCTCATAATTGTTCTATAGAAAAATTTCAATAATAGTCATCATAATTTTTTTTGTAGAAAAATTTTAATACTTGTCACGTTTTTTTATAGAACAAAATTTTAATTTGGGTGTTCAGAACTGTTTTCAGAACTATAAACGTTAGCTTAGCTTTAAGCGAGACAGCTTATTTTCTTCAAACACAATGCAGTACGTACACCTTGATTTCGTAATAATTTTTAAGCGAAATCTGAAGTGTGTATTTGTTGGCTTTAATTGTTAAACATTTTGAATTGTACATATTTTTAATTGACTGTTGGAAATCATGAATTACTAATTTTTTTTAACTTAATTTTGATTAATGTTTAAATTGTCATTTCATTAAGATTTATTTTTTATTTTGAAATAAAACTACTATGAGTCGTTATTTTGTTAACGCCAACAATTTGTTCAGCTTTAGCGAGTGTGTGTGTGTGTATATTTATTAAATTTGTCATTTAAAATTGTACGTGCTATGTGTGTACAGCTAAGTTTCTTAATTTTTATTCATTTATTAAGACAAATCAGAAAAAAATTTATTCTTAAGCTGCCTCTGGCCATAAAAATATGTAACAAATTATTTTGATTGCATTGTGTAATTTGTTGCAAGTTGTAGTATTTCTGTTGAACAATTTGTATTTGCTTGTAATTATATAGTTTGAGGTGGGTTTTCAATTATAATTTGTCTTTTAGTCAAAATCTAACAAAATCAAAATTTATTTGAGAAAATTAAACGCATTTGAAAAAAACCTTAAACTGGACTTAAAAGAACTAGAATTAAACCAACAAAGAAAAAAGAGTTTTAGTAAGTAAGCTTTGAAAAATATATGATGATATTTAAATAGAAAATACAGTTTTCTTAAGTAAATTTTTTATATTTTATATGAATCATACCCAGAAGGCAGAGTTGTAATAATATTATTATTTACTGATCCATTCTCTTTTATCATAATATTTTATGACTATTTTCAAAAGAAATTTTTTGGCTTCACCAAATAATATGGCACAAGACACCGCGCATTCATGTTTCCTTCACAACATATTGTAATTTCATGTAATGTTATATTAAGGAAGAAGTATAAAAAAATAAAAATAAATTTGCATTTGTTTGGAATCGATGATTAACAGATCCAGTGATCCAGTGTTCTAGAAAATTCAACATTATCATCATGCCCTTTTTTTATCAAAAAAGGCCCAAACAATTTAAAAAAAAAATTCTCTTTCCTAATACATTTAGGAATTCAAAAATATGCAAATTAAGACTGTTATAATCTTTTTATACTTTAATTAATAGTTTTGAATTTGTTTAACAATATTATAAGTATACACAACGGTAATATGTTTGCACTACAACCATAATATATTGCTCTTACATTGCTCTTTTTCTAAATGACCTTCCTTGTTAAACCTGCAACACTACACGTTCTTTCGCAGATGACAGCACTATTTGTCTTTCTTATTTATATTGTAATAGACCGAACTAAACAAAACATGAATGATTCGCTCAACCACCATCTGCAACAATCTCTCTAAAAGGGGTCGCGTGAATAGAGCATGCTTACCCATAGATGTGAGTTCAGAATGATGCTGCATCTGCTATTATGGGTGTTATAAGTATTAAGGAATCGGAAGCTCTTTATGCTCCTCTTAACATGATAATCCAGTGTGATGTTCGATAGACTAAGCACATTTTTCAGGTTTTTACAGAAGCTTTCCAGTGCGTCGGTTATCTAAAACGATGTAAGAGATACTTCACTCCATACCATCTTCGTACTATTTATACCAACTATATCCGTTCAAAAATGGAATAGAATTCTCATGTATGGCCTGGCACCCCAAAGGGTATTTTGGAGTTGCTGGACCGCATACAGGAGAGGGCCAAGAGGCTCAGTAGGGTATCCAACCCCATTGTTTCTCTAGAACATTAACGCAATTTGGACTGTATTTCACTATTTTATCGTTGCTACAATAAGTGCTGTAATGAAGTTTGTAAATACTCTATCGCTTTTCGTTGAGTGCCCATCTATTTGTGGTTTATTGGCCGATGAATCGCACTGCGTATTACAAGGTAATTTTGTTTTTAGCAGAACTGTCCGTATGTGGAATTAACTCCCTCCAGAAATCTTTCCGGTCACTTGCAATGTAGGAAAATTCAAATCGAATGCCCACAAACAGTACATCTTCTTTCCCCTTTCCCATAACCTAATTTTCTAGTTCTGTCACAATACATGACATGAATGAATACTGGTCCGAAAAAAGGGAGTATAATTAATTAAGGTTTGTATTTCCTTTGTCATTTGTTAAGTTTCTCCAGTGTTTTGAAAAGATTTCTTTCTAGCTGTTTAACTGAATCATCGAGAATAGAAGTTTCAATTAAGAAACACTTAATTCAGCTATTATTTTCCTGGAAATTTATTTTTACGATAAAATCGCTAAAAAAATTAAAAAATAAATTTTTTCAAAAAATCGCATAATAAGTTGAAAATTTTCCATCCCTGGCCTGCAGATATTTCTTAGTAAAGTGATTTTAATTCTTGACGGCTTTTTGTATGCAATAAACATTTTTAACCAACATTAAATATTCATTCGACAGTTTGTCATGGCATTTGTTAGTCAATCTTCAACGCCAAACCGACAAAGTTAAAAGTCATTTAGAAAAATAGCAGCTACAATAACCATAGAGATAGATATTCTTATTAACGCTATTATAGCTTTTGTATGTTGTTCTTGTTGTTTTTGTTTTATAAAATTTTGTGTAATTGTTGCACAAGTGGTTGGTTATTTGGTTGGCTGCTTGATTGTTTGCTTGACTTGGCTGGTTTTTAATCAAACGCAACACCGTATACCATATAATAAAACAATAACAACAACAGCAATTTATAATTGTATAATGCATTAAAATGTAGGAACAAATTATAAAACTACAACTTTGAAACAAAAAAAAAACACATTTTTTCTTATTCAAGGTCATCTTTGACACGACTTTTTTTTGCTTTCTGTTTGAATCGTGTATATGAGGGTATGAATTTATCAAGATTTCAATTTACTGTTTTAATGATTTGTAAACTATGTTCAAAGACATTTATATTTAGCTTAAGTTATACAACGTTATATACACATTCTACAAATAGCGGAGGGTTTAAAAAATATATTTTAAATTTCAAATATGAAATGCGTTTTTTTAGTTTCAGGAAATATCAGCACATTATTGTTAAAAACAAATTACCTTTTTTAGAGTTTTAAAACAATGAAAGTCGCACATGTTGTTTTCAGCTATTCAAGTGAAATATTATATATAAAATATTAAATATTTTCAAGATTATTTTGTAGAAAATTTACACAAAAAATAAATCAAATACAAAAATTTGTTGCACAGGCTTTTAGCACTATAAAACTTGAACTTATTATTCAAAATCTCAAAATAGGAATTCCTTAGAAATAGGCAGTGCTTACTTAAGCTTATGTTATGCAAAACTTATCAAAACACCCCTTATAAATTCTCAAAAGGCTACGGCATAGTTGGGAATTTGTGTTCAATAGAGAGATAATTCCATTTCAGCGTATCGAGGCCGGAGTTTCTTTTGGATCTGGTTTATACCACAAGCAATTCTGCTCAAAGAGGAATTTGAGTTTTTTTTTAGTGGGAAAACACTGTTTTTCCAACAAAATTCTTATTTGTATTTATTTTAATTATTCTACAATATATAAAAATTTTTCAAAACATTTTTTCAATTTGTTAATAATTTTTTTGTTTTCAAATTTAAAAAATTTTTTTTTGAAGAAGCTTTCCAAAGGAAAGCGAAATATTGAAAAGAAAAAATATATAAAAAAAGATCTAAAAAAAGAAAAAAGATATTTATTAAAGATAAAAAAGATCGTTTAAAAAACTATAAAAAATATCTTTATGAACGATAGAAAACAATTTGTTACAGCTAGTGTCTTGAAAGCTCTTAAATATGGTAGCATTTCTCGGGGAACGATCTTAGGATTTGGTTATTGATTTATTTATATAAATAATCTTCTTAAAAGGAAAAAAATGATAGAAACATATTTGATCATTAAAAACTTGAAACTGCATTAAAACCTTACACGAAAATTATATAATTTATTACGTTTAAAATATCTTCGCATAACACTTTAGTTCTTAATGCCTAAAAAAATAAAGCTAATAATATCAAAACCACATATTGTCAAATTACTTATTTAAAATTACTTAATTGTCAAATATTTACATGTGGTTAGACATGAAACGAGCTGAATATTTAATCTCCTTCAATCTTATTTTTGATCAATAGGTGGCGATATGCTTTAATTTTAAATATCTCTAGGCTCAAATTCATCCATTTATAACTGCCGCTCAATCAATGTACGTTTTTGGTATCATATCGACATGTTTCCTCTCGGTTCCAAAAGATTTGCGGACTAAGTATAAGTAGGTATGACATATCGTGTATCGTGTACTCCGTCAATTTTTTAATCCTACACTACAATTACTGCGAAGATAATTAATGCTCAGCGTCAATATTAATATTCATTTCACTCATGTGTGAATAGCCAGCAAACTTCTGTAAGAAAGCACAGAAATGATAGACGAATTGGTGCAAACATTGCACAGAACTACAAAAATCATCATTGCCTCAATACGCGTGCTATATTAGCCGCCAAAAACATCGATGTCAATACCATCAACTTCACCATTCAAAATGGATTACCCGGCGAATTGATTCTATAGTGAATCAAGATGAAGTTGTCTACTATCCAATTGAATTCTTGAATTTGCTAGATTTGCCAATCATGTTTCTTCGAAACATAAATCCACCACGACTTTTCAACGCAAATCAGACTTACAGCTAAGAAAATTATGAACAATGTTATCGAGGAAAGAATTCTACTATAAAATTCAAAGGTGATGACATATTATTGCCACGTATCCCAATGATACCGACCGATAAACTATTCGAATTCAAACGCTTGCAGTTCCTAGTGTGCCTTACTTTCGCAAGAATAAGCAACAAAGCAGAAGGACATTCGTTGCAAGTGTGTGAATTAAATTTGGACAATTCTTATTTTTTCGAAACCAGCACCAAACAGCAGGAGATAACCCCTAATTCCGCAATGCATCGTACCAAAACTAGGAAATTAGGTTGTGGCGAGGAGGAAAGAGTGAGTAATGTTTATGGACATTCGATTTGAAGTCTTCTACGTTAAAAGCGACAGAAAAGACCTTTGGAGGGAATTTTTTCTGTTCTACTAATGTGTGGTTCGATTTACTTACCAACCCAGCACAAATGGATGGGCCCTAAACGAAAAGCGTGTTAAACGTAAGAATTTTATTAAAAATTGTAATATTTTAAACCGACCACTTGTTTTATACAAGAACCATTTAGATTTTAAATTTTTGTTATGGTAACTAAAGAATTTTTTAAGGCAAATATAATATGTTCACCACAACCATATATTGTTGCAGAGATAAAAATAATATTTTAATTAAATATTAAAAACGAATATAATTAAATATCATTTTTTCGAAAACAGAGAAATTTTAATTAAAACAAATTTAAACATACATATATGCATACCTAGCTACATATATGAAATCAATTTAATGACTTAATTTTCCAAAGAAATTACTGAAAAACTTTTTTTTTCCTTTTCTTTTACAAACTAACGTATACTCTTAATGTTTTTTTTTTTTTTGCATATTTTAAATAGAAAAATTATTTAAACAGCCACATCTATATCAGAAAATAAACAAATTCCATAAAATTTAGACAATAACTGACATAAAAAGCGATAATTTTCGAAATGTACAAATTCCAAAAACACACAACGATAAAAACAATTTCATTTATGTGCACACAAAGTGTTTGCAAATTCATATTTTTATGGGCCAAAAATAGACCAAGTTTAACAGACGCAAACTGCCAGCAGACAGGCCAGGCTGCTACAGAAAAGAGTGACCATTATTGGTTGGGTTGTATTGTTAAATGTTGCATGCATAGATACTTATAAAGTTGCATGGCGCGTGAATTTTTTCGTTGTAAATTTTTAAAACATTTAGATGAAAAAATTAGAAAAATATTTAAAGTTCCATTTTTCTTTTATTTTGCTTCAAATTATAGCTGCTGGAGCAGCACATGCAGGAGCAGCATCAGAGATAATTTTACAAGAAACTGTTGATCATTCGTTATTGTTTCATACTTTGTGGTATTAGGAAAACAATAAAAGGCGTGTTTATTAGTAAAAATTAAAAAAACAAATAAAAACTCAGTTATTTTAGTTTAATTTTTTTTTTTTGTAATAAAATTTTGTCAAGAAAAATAATGTTTTTTTCCCAAACTCATGTTTGATTACTTGTTAAGATTATTTGAATAGTTTTATAATAAATTTTTTTCTTACTTTAATATATCTTTCAATATTTCAACGCAGTGGCATTTACACAAATACTTTATTAATGTTTAACATTATTTTCTGGCCAAATCGCATAAAAATATCGAAGAAAAATAAAACTTTAATATCAACAGCCAAAAATTGTGTAGGAACAAGTAGTCGTTGTATGTTGTATGCAAAAATTATTTTTTGCTCCATTTTATTTTGAATTGCACTGCACGCATATGTTCATAAAATCAAAATGATATTGCGAGAAATAAAAACCAACATAAGACTCTATTATTGTGAACAAATTTATCAATTTGTGTATCTTTTGTGTAAATATCTGAACACTTATAGCATGTCAATTAAATAATTCATAAATTCATTGTACAAAAAATAATTTACAGTCATGTTAGAATTAATAGCAATTTAATCGATAACACAATAATTAGAAAATCGAGTTCAAAGTAAAGGATAATGATAAAATTATATTCAGACTTTTGCCTAACATATAAGTTGAGGAGAATTAAAAATCATTTGCGAATTCTTTAATTTCTTTAGTGATAGAGAAAAGTTTTCTTAAGTACAAATATTTTGCAACCTTCTAGTTAAATACTATTTTTAATAATAGTTACAAAATTATTGGCTTAACTGCTATTTCAGAGTTAATCCATTTTTGATAAAGCAAAGTAAAGAGGATAATCCTTCCTATCCATGCGTGCATCATAATATCTATAACTATTACGCAAATAAAACGAAATCTTACAAGTGTTAATTGGATTTAAACCCAAAGGAATCTTGAAGTCTGTACCACCGTGCAGTTACCAAAATCCATAACTTATTTACTGTTTAGTATTAAATTGACTTAAGTGGTTTTTTGCTTATATTTTGTTTGCTTTTATAGCTAATTATAATTTATAGACTCAGCCTATTACGGTTCTAAACATAATGACTGATATATAAAAATCATAGTACTATCGCGTCACTCTTGACTCATGCGTATATAATTATTCGCATTACTTGTATATATACCAGACATATCACTACACTATATATGCAAATTTCAAACATCTACCTAGAACAATTTAAAAGAAACGACCGTATTCGTCAAAATCATGGCTTCTATGGAAATACCCTTTAGCTTTTAAACTTATTTTTTACTCATATCTTAATAGCAGGCATTTACCCTGCTAGAATTCTAAATATCTATCTTATACACTTGAAAAAGTGTTCGATATGAGAACGTCAAAATCATAACACTATAGGAATACCTTAATATATTTTATTGTACTTCTTTTTATACCCGACATACCCATATTTACCCTTAAATAAGTTAACATATATAAATATTGTATAACTATTGACACAACCTTTAATTAATGTTTAATATTTTGTATTTGTTGCTGTAACAAACGTGTTATACCTTCACTGCGCCAATTTGATGCATCTGTCTATCACAACTAAAAAACTCTTTTCTAATAAAAATCTCGTTACTTGCGGAACTTCCTTCACCTGTATTTGCTTAAGGCTTATTATAATACACTGTCTGTCAGAATTTTAAGAGCACTCCCTATAACAATACCAGAGATGCGTGCTAAGATTTACGTCTGTATCTAGCTGTGTAAGCCATAACCAGACGGTGGATCACACCACTGTGGATGAAATATAGCGTCATCGTCGTCCTCAAAGGCTTTCAGATACGTATATCCTTCAGTCACCACTAGTTGCAACTTCAAAAGCCCGAAGTAGGCCGCAGCCTTCACTCCTTGCTGAAGAGTTGGAGACTATCCATGAAGCTTAATAAAATTGAAGAACACAATCACAACCATGCTCACTGGACCTGGACCATTCATTGTGTTCATTGTGAATAATCCGACCCACACAACTAAAAGGAGGGCCTCGAAACCACCACCACCACGATACTTCCGAAGGGTCAACATCAATAATCAGTTGCAGAACAGCTAAAGATTAAAAAGACAAATAGCTGAACTCTGGGGCATTACTGATTTTCGTGGAAATATAGTGGAATTATCGAGTTGGCTCCTGCTAGCCTTGAAAGGGACTGGCCTCCCTTTTATCCCCATTAACACATGTAATGACGTTGAGATTCCGTCAAAACATATCAATGTGCCCCCGGGGGGGAACAATACCCGAGAGTTTGCGTGATAAGATTTAAATGTGCACGTGGCCGTGGGCCTTAATCAGATGGTGGTCAAACCACTGTCACCTTAGGAAGCCGAAGACTAATACTAGCAACAGGTCCTTCCTAGTTGCAATTTCAGCGGTTTCAGAGCAGGGCTGCAAATCACTACTCCTTACTGAAGAGCTGAAGACTATCCAACTCCTGTCCAGAACACATGACTAGCATGCTCACTGGATCTGGATCATTCACCAGTGGGTGTTATGATCCTGGCCACCATAAAACAATACCTGTATGGGGCCGCAAAACCACAACCACCACGATACTCCCGAAGGGCCAACCTCAATAATCAGTCAGAAAAATAGCTAAATGTCCAAAGAGACAAATAGCGGAAACTCTGTCGGCTATTGATTCCCGTGGAAATAACGTGGAGCTTCCAGTTGACCCCTGCTGCCTTCAGGGGACTGGGCTCCCTTATACCCCCAGCAGCACAGGTTTAGATAGTCAAGTATTCTATAAAGACCGATAAATGTGGCCCCGGGGGGACCAGAGAGATATATATGGCTATACGAAAACATTAAGGAGCTTACAGCTTCATTTTTTCTGTACGGAAACCTAAAACTGGCCAAAAGAATATTCTACGCCACAACTGTTTTTATTTTCAAATTATAATATTTTATTTGAGTATGGAAGTCATTTTCGTAAAAGCACTGTATCATTAGGACCTGTTGTGGTCTAACTTTCCAAAAAAAATACCGAAAAATAGTCGCTGCATAAACTGTGTATACTGTTTTAAAGAGAACATAAAAAATTGATAACAAGGAAAATTGACTAGGACTTGTAAATTTTAAAATAACATGCGATATGTTATTTTAAAATTTAATTTAAAATTTAAAGTTATTTCAATAATAAAAAGCTTTAGTATTTTATTTTGCCTAATAAATTAATTAAAAATTTTACTTTAATTTTAAACTCGGCCAAAATGACAAAAGAAAATATTAAAAATTTTTAATACTCAATATAAAACCAATTTCTTTTGATAACTTCCGCTGCTGCCAACCAGCACAGTCAACGTTGACAAAAATCGAGTGGCCAGATAACAAAAAAAAAGTAATGGAAAAATGTTTTTAAAATTAAATTAATGTGGCAGAAAAGTAAGCTGAATTCTTAATTTTTTTTAAATTCATTGTTAGTACAACTATTTCAGTGTTATTATTAAATTAATAATTATAAAACCGGGTTAAGTTTCACTATAATTTTTAAAGAACACAGAAAAAATTAAATGATTACCGGAATATAATGCCGCATTTGATATATCCTACATCTATTTTATGTGGAAGAATACGTATAATTAACGCATATGTTTGTCTTATATGCAAATAAAAGTTGACTTAATCTTTTATTTGCAAATAACTAGCTCTCGAAAATACCACGTGATTAAGAAAACTTTTTAAAAATAATGTTATAATGTTGCCACCTTCTTAATGCTTTTCACATTCAAGCAGCCTCTATTCACATATATTTTCTATGGCAATGTAAAATATTTCTTATTCGCAAATAGCGTGCATCATGTTATGATCAATTCATATTTATTCGGCAAGAGGAAGTCCACTTCTTTCGTCGTTCTCTTTATTATTTTTATTTTTTTTTTCTTTCGGTTAAACCTCCACTAAACAATTTTCCACTTCTTTAATTTTTCATTTTTTTTGCACATCGCAGTAGATGCTATTCCCGTATCATACTGTTTGAAAATGAATGAGTGAGTGGTAGTTAGCGTGAATTTTTTTTCAATTAATTAATTTGCGGAGTTATTTTATTATAATAACCAAATGCGTAACTATTAGTTTGTTATACAAATGCTTTCAAACGTGCTTTTTTGTCACAGCACGCTCAGTAATGGCTTTACATCGCTTCATTCGGCAGATTATAAAAATGTTAAAAATAAAAAAAAAATCAAATTTACATGTTGAAAATAACATCAGTAACATCTGTTTGTTAGAATATAGATAACATCAAACAGAAAGACAAAAATAATTAATGCTGATAACAAATGCAGCAGCAATCCAGAAAGTATTGCATTACTTCTCCTAACGTCTAATATCTTCCGGTTTTATTTATTTATACGTGCACTTGAGCCGAATTTAAATTATTTCTAATAAATATTGTAATTAATTTTTAGAAATTAAAAAAATTATTTTTAAAACACTTAATAATAGCAAACTAATGTGAAACACTGTGAAAAATTTAAGCTAAAACTTTTAACTTTTTAAGCGTATTAAACATTTAAAAACAGAATATTTTCACAAAACTGTTTATGATGATCTAGATATGGTACAAACCAGCAATAATTTATTACAAAGAACATAATATGCTTGTTACCACCATATGGAGGCACTTGGAATGTTTTTTGAATGTGTTATTGCTTAACGTTTTGTTGCTTTAATTTTTATTCAATGAAGCTCTGTGTAAAAATTTATTTTTATGCTTTTGATTAGTTTAAAACAACTACTAAAAAAAATATGAAAAACAATTTTCTTAATCCAGTACTTTCTTTAAACCTTATTTCTTTTAAAGTCTTTTATTAATTAAAACAAAACCTCGCCTTTAATCAGCGATTTAAATGTTTTATTAATTTTTAAAATCTAACTCAACAAAATGTTAACTAAAAATAATGAAACATTTTAAATTAAAAGAAATCATAGCCTGTGGTCCCCTCCGGGGTCATATTTATATGACTTGATGGAATAAAAGGGAGCCCAGTATCCTTAAATCTAGCAGGAAGCTAACTGGACAACTCCACGTTATTTCCATGGGAAGCAGTAAGCACCAGAGTTCATCTTTTTGGCTTTTTAGCCTTTTAGCTGTTCTCTGACTGATTATTGAGGTTAGCCCTTCGGGAGCATCATGGTGGTAGTGGTTTTGTCGCCTTAATAAAGTGATTAAGCGGACCGGAACATTCAGCTCTACTGAATATAAAGGGTTATTCATTCGGCTCCAGTGAGCAAGCTTCTCATGTGTTCTAGACCAGAAGGTGGATAGTCTCCAACTCTACAGCAAGGAGTGGAGGTTGGCGCCCCTGCTCCAAAACTTCCGAAATTGCAACTTGGAATAACTTGTTGCATAGAATTATATTCTCGGCTTCCTAGGGCGTGAGTGCGCGCTGCATATATCTCAAGTCGTTTGATCTACCATCTGATTATGGCATACACGGCTATTTAACGACGTAAATGTTATCACGCAGTCTTCATAGATCTGTTTCCCATCTTGAGATGTACTCACGAAGGTTAAAGGCGGCACCAGTCGCCCAACCTAGCGGGAGCCCCAAACTGGAGGAGACAAAGGACTCTCGCAGTCCATCCAATGACTTTAAACAAACACACACACGCACTGGTACCAGGTGAACTAGTAGCCAACTGGGCTATGGCCCCCTTCTGGTTATTGGTGAGGCGCCTCGAGAGTTACATTCTTTATTTCGTTTGCTTTTAGAAAACATCCAACAGGACAAGGAGTTTTACAGTCTCCAACAGTTAAGCACGGCTCTGCTATCGTGCAAGGCCTGTACGCATTTTTGGGTGCGGGTGGGTGTTCTTCCTACACCCAGTGATAAGACCACGACCAGGCACTGGTATGAAACTTATATATATATATATATATATATATATATATATAGCCTGTGATTATATAGCTTTTCTAGTTTAGGAGGATTGAATTTAGTTTATTTCCATAATATTACGATTAGCTGAAACTTTTTCATAAGCACACACGTTTTCAAAATGCTAAAAAGAATTTTTTTTTATAAAAATGTTCTATTAAATGACAAATACGAAATAAACAATTTGAAATAAAATCAAAATGAAAAATTTTAAATTTAGTTGCCAATATGGTCACGTTGAACGGAAGTGAAAAAAATGCAATACCAGCTTCGAAATAATGTGCATAGTTTACAGACGAAACTACAGCGTTTATTAGCCAGTAAAGTTTTTAAGCCCGGCAAAGTGTGTAAAAGTTAAAATAATTTTTCCTAAAAAAGTTTCTTGTTTATCGTTCACAAATTATTTTTGCAAAATTTGTGTTTTACTTTTTGTTGTTTTTTAACCGATATTTTTCTATAAAAGCCTAAATTAAAATTGATTGAATTGCCATCCCATTGAGCTGATTGGATACCTAATTTATTTATATAAATTAAAAAGAAAAAAATTTTTTAAATTTCATAATCAACTTAACAAGGTACTTGAGAAATTTTTTAAACTATTTTCAACACTCAAGCAAATCTCCAAGAAACAGATTTACAACAAAAAATATTGTTTTTCATATGCAAAAAGCGAATATAAAAAAAATATATAAAATGATATTTAAAATAAGAAAGAAAAATAAAACAGCATACCAGCTGTTTGTCTGTCTGTCTGTCTGTGTGCCTGTCTAATGGTCATACTTGACTCGTATCATGTAAAAGCAATTATGACAAATCACAAAAAACGATGACAACATTGAGGCAATAACAATTCATAAACACTCAATATATGTGCCATAAAAGAAAACAGTCCAACTGGTCTGGACAACAACAACAATAACTGAAATCAAACCAACTGGGCCTTTGATAATCACACACAAAAAATGAAATGGAATGAAAACGATCTCTAGATCTTTAGCCAAACAGTCAATAGCACAATGCAACATTGCAAAGAAGAAATGCAATTGTGTAGCTGTTTAATAATGGAAAAAGAAACTGAAATAAGAATAAGAAAACTTGATTTTTTTTTCTTTTTTATGGCCTGACATTATGGCACGTGTTGATATCATTGATGATCAGCCACTTTTTTTTTACTTTTATTAATCATAACATGAGTTTGGAGCATGAAAAAGAAAACAATGTAATAAAAAAAAATGTGAATATGAATTGATACAATTTATTGTGCAGTGAAAAAGCAAAACGAGTAAATAGTTTTTATACAAATTTAAGTAAACAATTTAAGTAACAAAATAAAGTGGGAATTGTTTCCAATACTATTCAGTACATGCCAGAACTTATGCCAAACAACTTTTATAAAATAGTTTTCAAATGTCGTAAGTTTTAATTTAAACTTTGTGTGTGAATTGTCGTCAACGAACATAATCAGCTCGTTATTTTTATAACTAATCAAATATTGTCGAAAATTCCCCTTGAAGAAAAATAGATGCAATTTTTGCTTCATTAACGATGGATCTATTTGTCAGATGAAACCAAAGCTTTGTTCAGCGATTTTAGCTTAAAAATATAAAAATTTTAAATTGGAAAAAATCATAGCCTGTGGTTTTCCCACCGGGGACTTAATAGATCTCTTCCCCAATAATGTTAAAAATTCTTCTCCAAGAAAACAACCTACGACAGATGCAATGTCAATGCTTCATTAACAATTATGACGAATAGTCGTTGGAACGATTAATAGTAATTTTGTTGTACACCAACTAAATTTAGAAAAGTACATACGTTTGATATCTCAACAGTGAAAGATTCTTGATACCATAGGAATCGTAAATCTGCGTGGATTTAGCGTAATGGAAAATAATAATGTAGAGTGAGTTTAGGATAGTCTGTAGCTCTTACAAACACAACAATTAACTAGATACTATCAAATAGTTACAGCAGGCCATTTTTTATGGGGAGAAGGTAGAAAAAGGAGAAAAATCAGAAAGCAGAAATTATTGCAGCCGTTGGATAGCTAATTTAATCTTATCGCAGAAGCTATTTAAAAAATTTAAAGCAATATGTGCAAATAAATAACAACCAGAGTGCAAGATGCAGTAATAAGTCTAAAGTACCTTAAGGAAGGCCCTTATTGTTTCATATTTATCTTAACAATATTAAATAGGGACATTTTATGTATGCTAATGATTTATGTTAACTCTATCCATACAAATAGAATCTTATATTGAAAATTATTGCTGAACGAGATACAGCGCTTACTATGAAGTTTTCAAGAATAAATAAATTGGTTCTGAATTCAACTAAAATAAGATTTATTCGATTCAGTCCCCAGTCAAATCGGAATGTCGACGGCATAGCTTTATTTATGGAGGGGGGAAAATTATACCATTGGATTCAATTTACTATTTGCAAGTTTTTCTTCAAAGTATGTTAAATTACTTTGGCAAAATCATATTAAATATCTATAAACCAAAATCTCCCCAGCACTTGGCATTTTATTTATACTTAAATAATTCTAATTCAAAGCTATCGAAATTATTTAACATTCAAAAGAAATGTTGATCTAAACTCTCTGCAAATTATTCAAAACAAATCTCTTAAAGCTGTGTAAATGTTCCCCGGTTATATTCTACTTCATCGCTTTATAAAGATGTGATAACTTAAGAATTTCTTAATGCCATTTACTAATACATGTATCTGAAGTCATACATGGAATTGGACGCTACACACTCCGCTTTTCACACATAATAATTCGAATCTAAGAGTTGCACGATGCCATCTGGAAACGATCAAACAAAAAATTTAATATAGCGGATGTTTGAAATACTATAGTCTGTCTCAACATTTAAAAGAATTTTTCTCAATTTCATTAGTGAAGAATTGACTGAAAAAATATTTTTTAAACAATGATGAAATGTTTTTAATATAATTGAATATAATAAAACTATTTTCGAAAAACGTTTTAAATAATTTTATTACTTTTGTTTTAAATTTATATTTATTATTAATATTAAATTTTCTATTAAATAATTTTGGAATATTGTGTCTTTGATACAACGACGTCTATCTCAGCAAGGTCCTACTAACGCTGAGACTAATAAATATTATTTGTAAATAGAATGTTCTTAAATTGTTATTTAATAACATGAATCGACACATGTCATCCATTCGTCGATTATAAAGCCGCAGAATTCCGGCGAAATGGATAAGGGTTTGCCGGATGACGCTAACTGATACAAGATCATCATCATCAACAAACTAGGATTCATAATGTTTTTACGATTCATAAATTTACGGTTTTATAGTTTTTTGTAACCCTGTAGGCTAGTAGGTAGTGTACTAGCTTGTCAGTATGGGGGTTGTGGGTTCGATTCCCAACGAAGACCTTGGTTTTTTTCACTACAAAAGTAAAAATTGACTATCGGTGGGGCTGCTCAGCGATGAAGGCATAGTCACTGGTCGCTATGCTGTCTTTATATGACAGTTAATTTCCGACTATCCTTCTACTTTCACCACCTGTTTCATCTCTTCTCTATGCATTTCCTAACGAATGTAGCACGGTACTTGACTAAATAGGCATTGTTGCCTGAAGTGTTACTTCTCGTAAAAAAAAAATTGTTATTTAATAAGAATAAAAACAAAACAGAAAAACACCTCCGTCGGATCTCATTTCGAACAAAAAGTCATCCCAGTTAATTTTATTCATTTCATCAACAGTCCATTTTTAACACATACGGTATGATACTGAGGCTTGATATATTTTAGTAGGTTGCAGGCATTTACTTGTTTGACAGAAGTAACATGCTGACTACCTACAGCAAAACAACTTTCACTTTACTCTTGAACAAATGATTAGACTTAGACAAGCATTTGGTGTGAGCAGATCGGATTTTCGGAATTTGAAACAAAAATATATGCAAAAGTATCAACTTTTCTTTAAAGCAACATACGATGTCTACTTTTAAAAAGTGCCCAACTTTTTGATAATTTTCTTTAGAAAAATAAAAATTTTTTTCTAAGATTTGTTTGAAAATTTAAAATTCAAAGTCAAGGAAACTTTTCTTGAAAAGAAAAAAGGATCAGAAATAATAGAAAATTCTATTATGAGAAGGATTTGTCATTTCGCAAAATCTATTTATTTTCTAATGTTTTCAAAATTTTTTTGGTAATTGTTTTCGGATCTCTTGGTTCTCACATTTACAGCCAACATTTAGGGAATATTTTTTCGAATTAAAGAATAAAAACAGTAATTTGTTAAAACTTTATTACATCAAAAACAAACACTAAAACTACAGAAGGCAAAACCCAACTAACAACTTTATTTACATTCATTATCAGGTATTAAAAGATTTCTGAGGGGAAAAAATATAGCAACTCTGTTTAAATAGTGTCTAAAAAGTGCTGCCAAGTTTTTGATATCAAAAAACCCAATAAAATTGTTCATTTTCATATCATTTTTCTGTTTTGCCTTTTTCATGTTAAGAATTATTATTAATGATTACTAATGCAGATTTTTTGTTTGAAAAATGCATTTATTATAATAACAAAATGTTTTCACACATTATTCAAAATATTGTCCATCGTAGTATATAAATTCCACGCCAAAAGATCTCCTCCAGTTAAAGAATGAGTTAAGCCAAATTTTGACACCCACCCTGTTCTAAGGAAACACGTATTCCAATAAAGGCGTTCTGCATCGATGAAAACAAATGATAGTCAGAAGGCAAAAGGTCTGGCCTGTCGCCTTACAGCATGGCCGAGCATTGTGATAATATAAGATTGTTATCTTAGAACGTATCAAATGTTTTTGATTCAAAGGCAGTCCAGTCGCCTTCGAGGCTAGCAGGAGCCAACTGGACAATCAATTATATTTCCACGGAAATCTGTAAAGCCCCATAGTTCCGATATCTGTCTCTTAAGGCATTTAGCTATTCTCTGACTAATTATTGAGGTAAGCCCTTCGGAAGTATCGTGGTGGCTGTGTGTTTCGAGGCCCTCGTTTGAGTTTGTTGGTCGGATCATTCACAATTAACACAATGAATGGTCCAGGTCCAGTGTGTATGAATGCCGTTGTGTTCTTATTTATATTAAACTTCATGCGTTCTGGACCAGGAGTTGGATAGTCTCCATCTCTTCAGGAGTGAGGGCTGCGGCCTGCTCCGGGCTATTGAAGTTGCAACTAGGAGTGACTGGAGGATATACGTATCCGAATGCCCTTAAGGGCGAGGATGACGCTACATATTATCCACAGTGGTAATGATCCACTATCTGATTACGGCTTACGGCCAGGCGCAGATGTAAATCTTATCACGTAATTTCAATAGCTTATAATACCAAAAACCCTTCTGATCCCAAATACAGAGTATTACCTTTGTGTCTTGTCGTAGTGTATCAATTTTTAATTGCCCATAACAATACGTTGCAAAAATGACTTCTTTTTGTAGCGTTCAAGCATCATTTCCAACATACAAAATTGCCTTTCAACGTCTCCCCTTTTTTTTATATAGTATCCAATTTCCTTGATTTTAAATGAATCCAAATACTTTGAAACTATTGGTGTGACTCCCAATAACAATGCAAGTTCTTCTTGCATTTAACAACAATCTTCGTCAAGTAATTCCCATCTTTAAACGTTTTTGGTTGACTGGGATCCTTTTTATCTTCGGCGTCGAAAACACCACTTTTGAATCGCCCACACCATCGTTCACATGTTTCTTGGGTTGATGCATGTTGACCGTAAGCTTCTACCAACAATCGATACTTTCAGCAGTCGTTTTCTTTAAATGAAAAAAGATTACCAGACCTTTTTTAGACACAAGATTCGCCATTATTACGAAGCGAATTTTATTATAATGGTCATCAATAAAATTGGGAAAACATATATAAATGACTGTCTCTTTTAATCGGTCAGAAATGTAAAGTTTTTGAAAATGTTTTGGTCTCTTTTAAAATGTAAGAAATCCGGTAACGCAACTTTATTATATTTTTAGTACTTAAATTAAGAAATCATTTTATGAGTTCATTTAAGGAAATTTCTGATCTAATCAAAATATTTTATTTATTTTTATTAATATTAAGTATATTATTGTATTAATGCCAATGTATTCTTTATTTTTCTCATTGCAGGTAAATAAAATATTTAAAAATATTCTTTAAAATACATTGGGTAAGTTACAGCTTTTGAAATCGTTTAAACTATAAAAAACAAAATACGTGGGAGAATTAAAAAAAATATAATAATTCGTCATTATAGTTAAAATTAGAATATAATTTGGGGATGTTAACAGCTTGGCTGTATAACATAACACAGGTAGTGAAAAATGAAAAAAAAAACTATTTGGCAAACCTCTTCCTGAACAACACAAACTGACCAATTCCTCAGCTGACCACTGGACATTGTTAGGAAATTTTTCTCAGGCTACAACAACAACAAAAAAAACATAAAAAGCAATTGAAAAAATTAAAGGTCAAGTGTGCGTCTGTTTCCGTTTAACATATGATTGTTCATACAAAAACAAGGCAACCACAACCTCATTTAAATTATTATGATAATTTTTAGTTTTTTTTTTTTTTAATAAAAAAAAATATATAATAATAATTATTTTAAAAAGTTTTTTCTTGTTTTTGTTATCTATTGAAAAACCACATTAAAACGAAATAGAACTGAACACCACAAACACGCATAACTGGAAGGCGTTTTAGTGTCTTTATATCCTGTGGCTGTTTTTTATAAGCAAAAAAAAAACAAACATATTGAAATTTAACTCTTTGAATTGTCCAGTTTCTTTGTTGTTTTGCCTGTTGCTTTTGTTCTTTTTTAAAACTAAAGTGCGTGTTTGTAGACAAACGAATAACAAAAAAATACAAAATTTAATTTAGTTTTATTATAATCGTTTATTTTTTTTTATAGTTTTCTTTTTAATTCTTTTTTGCATTTGTCCTTTCTTGTCAGTTTTGTCCTTTGAAATTATTGAATTTATTTTTTTTTTGTTTTGATGAAGTGTCTAAGATTGTGTTTTGTTTTTTATTTCATCCCAACATTTGTTTGTGGTCTTTCATTTAACAAGTGCCTATGCGGGTCTAAATAAGGGAATGTTTGAATGAATGAATGAATGATAATATGACAAGACGTTTAAAATGGTAGGTCACATTAAACGTAACGAGTTGCTACATAGGAAAAAAGTCATCATATTTTTTTAATTAATTAAGTGCTTTATGCATTTTTATCTGGACTAATAGATATTTTAAAATTACCGCCCAGTATAATTTATATTCACCTCATAAATGGACAGCTTAGAAAACACTCCATTAATGGAATTTAACAAAAAAGTTTTTGAAAATATATTCTACCAGCAAATGTTGTCGCACATCAGCAGCAATAAATTATTTTCTAGTATGCAATCTGGTTTACGTCAAAACAATTGCTCCAGTACTGCTCTTGTATCAGTAATTTAAAAACATATACGACAGGAATTGGAACAAGGGAGTATACATTTTAAAACAACTCTAAAGCATTTGATACGGTGGATATATTTCTTAGGAAATAAAAATTCTTTTTCAGATTTTAAGACACATTAGTCAAGCAATATTAACTCATTTATATTGAATAGTACACAGTCGGTTTTTGTGAATAAAAAATGGTCTGGCAAGTTGTCACTTATCACAGATATGCCACAGGGATCCATTTTAGGATCACTAATATTTTCAATATATATGACTGACTTGCCGAAAGTGCTTTCAAAACACAACATCCACCTACGCGCAAACGTCCCACTATTTCCAACTTACACTTGGTACCCCAGCTGCCCCACTAGTCTATCGTATTTAAACAATGAATTAAGGAAAATTAATCACTGGGGTTGTGCAAACAGTTTTTGCTTGAGCCCTTATTGTATTGTATTGTAATAGGCCAAAGAAATCTAGCAACAACGTTTTCGGGGGGACATTATTTTGAATGACGGGAATATTAGAATTGTTGATAACGCAAAAAATCTCGACATAATTTTTAATAACTGGTTGACATGGTCGGACCCCATAAACGCTTTACTTGGTCCAGGTGTATGTGAAGTTAAGGAGACTCTGGATCACGCAATATTTCACAGCATTACGGATAAGAGCTTTACTCGCCAAAGCATACTTGATTCCAACTTTAATGTATGCATGTGAATTATATGGTAACTGTGACCCCGTTAGTGTATAATGTAATATTATTATTCTATATAAAAATAATTATTCTATATATAATAATTATTATTCTATATAATAATAATATTAGATATGCCTATGGTTTGCGTGGAAATGGCCACGTTTCATATGTTACAAATAATCTTTACGGGGTTAGCTTCGAAAGTCTTACAAAGATCAGTACTCCTGTTTTTTTCACAAGCCCCTAAATATTTGTTTGAGAAAAAAAAAACGTTTTTCCCAATCGCCTAGAAAGCGAAACATTCTAATACCTCGACATCAACATCTATTGTCTGAGTGGCAATTTTGTTTGCATGGTGGTCGCAATTTGGAATAGTCTCCCACCATATTAACAACCTCATGGCAATACTAATAGCTTCAATAATTTTTTATGTACTCCTTTCAGATGATTTTTCTTATTTTATTTATTTAATAATTTTTTAAATAAATTATTTTTTCAAAAATTTTATTATCATTTTAAGTGTAACGCAATGCATTTCTGTACTATAAAAATAAGATTTAGTCTTGTTGTACAGCAAATGAACAAATAATTAACGAACTAACTTTAACGGAAGGGACAAAACAATATTCGTCGTATAATGGTAACAATTCCTCATCTTTAAATTTTTTGGCTGGCCAGGCTTCTGCTTGTCTTCTGGTCACCACTTTTGAATCGCGTAAACCATTGTTACCAAGTTTTTTTTGGGTTAGTGCATGTTGACCGTAAGCTTCAAGCAACAATCGATAACTTTCAGCAGCTGTTTTCTTCAAATGAAAGAAGGATATCGGACCATGTGTAGCATTGTTTAGCACCTAGTTTTAATAGTGAAATGTCATACCGCAACATGATGTAGATAAGAATATGAAACTTTGGAATTTATTTGTTTTTCTAATATGATGTTTTATTTTTATTTCTCCCACTGTTTCTTATCTTATGCCTAATATTAAATAGTCTTACTGCGTGGGCTTAAGTGAAAAAAAATAAATTTTATACAGCCTTCTAGTCTACTTTAAAATATGTTGTAGATAGTGCTTTAACTACCACTTTCATAGTGTAGTATGCATTTAATAACTTTTATAAACAGTTTGAGCATTGTGTCCAAGTTTTTGTTTTCAAAAAACTAAACTGTCTGTTTTTTTTTTTTGGTCTGTCCATCTATTCGATTATTTTCTATACGTTTGTCATGTCCCTAAATGCGGAAATTATTTAGACTCTATTGTTTGTCTCAGTCAGGTCTTTCAGAGATGTTGCTTAGCTCCTTTTTGTGTTTTTATTTTTTTATATTTTTCTTTATAAAATAAATATTAGATTTTTTTAGATAAATATGCAGGTAGTATTTGTTAAAGTTTTCAGGTAGTATTTTAAAAGTAAAAATAAAAATAAAAGAAAAAAAATTTTAAAAAATATAAATATAATATTAAAAGTAACGGCCATATTTATATAAAATATTTATTAAAATTTTTCTATAAATTTTTTAAATTTATTATTTAGTTTTAAATATATTAGAAATCAAATAATAAAGAAATAAATAAGAAATAAATTTCATTTGCTTTGTTTAGCCTGTAGGGTGTAAAAACTTATACAAATTTCCTTGTTTAAATCAAGATAACTTTGTACAAAGATAGTCTCTTGGCACATGTATGATTTTGGATTTTAACAGACATATATTTGTTCAAAGTCCCAGTTTCTTGGGTGATTGAAAGCAGGAATAAGTGAAATAGAGGTTTATATCTGAATAATATCTTACATGGAGTAACAGTTTTTAGCCCAGTATTTAGATTTAACATATGCCGCTTCTTTCATGCTTTAAGCGCTTCTTAAAATTCCGAAAATCGTTCTGCGCAAATGCTTGTTTTCCAATAATTTGTAAAACAACAAATTAAGCATTTTTTTGCTGTAGGTTATTTCGTCCAGCAAGAACTCGTTTGCAATTTACAATAGTATGTATATGGAGCATCATTACCATACGAAATCTTATAATTTTAAGGCCCAACTATAATATGCATAATCTGGCTTAAGCTAATGTCAAAAGTTGGACGAAAATTCTGTCAAATGTTTAAGCGAATCATTGAAGACTTTTACGTAGCTATATTGTACTTACATGAATATAGAAATTATTATGCACAGTTGCACATTTATTTTATTCGTACTTTTGCAAAAAAATAATTTCGTTCTAAATAAATGAAATTTATTAGCAAAAAGGTGTTTAAAAATCATATTTTGTATTCTTAATACTATCCTTCAACAAATTTATAAAATTACACATATATCGCTGTGTGTATTACTTGGTCCAAAAGTACTAAAAAAATGCAACTGTATGCATCATTGAATTTAAAAAGAATAAAAAATTAAATTTTATTACAAATTGTGTGTTAAGAAAATGGAAAAGAAAATAAAATGTTTAAAGGACCTCGTTCCTTTGAATTGCCGTTATAATAAAACGAGTCTCTTTTGTCACATAAGCTATTTTTTCTCTGTATATTTTCTATTAAATTCAGATAAAATATTTTTTGCCCTTCATTGGAATATGTTTACTAATGTATCTATAGAACAATGTAAAATCAGCTGTTTCCGTACGGAATGTGCGATCAGTTTCGTACTTTGCTTAAGCAATTGACATTTGACAAAACTTGACGAAAAGTTTTGTTAAGTACATTATAGTTCGCCACATATGATAATTATTTATTTGCACAATTGTTTAAGTTGGCTTAAGCCCGCATATGCATATTATAGTTGTGTCTTGATGTTTGCTTAAAAATTACTATCAATTGTTCTCACAATAAATAGATCCGTCGTTCACATAGAAACAATTTCAATAAGAAACAACCTTCGATGGATAGAAAGCTTTTTTTTCTTAGAGAAGAATTTTCGATAATATTAGATTCGCTATCCAGGCACTGCAATAATTTCTGATTTTCTTTCCTTTTATATAAATCTTTTTTAGTTAACACAATCTCCGTATAAAACTTGCTTTAACTGTTACGATAGTGTCTAGTTGATTGTTGTGGTTAAAAGAGCTGGAGACTATCTTCAAGTCACTCTACTGTTGTTGGTAGTTATCAAGTTACTTCCCATCACATTCGCAAACATCTGTATTTTTCAGTTTCAGGCTAAGGTAAAATTAAAAGGGGTCTGCGAAAAAGCATGTCATTGTCGCATAGAAACAGATTATAGCAATTGCGATAGACTTTTTATGTCTTATTATTGACGGAATACATGATACATTCACTCAGTTACAGTATGAGCCAACTCTCTTTTGTGCTTAATTTCACCAGCGTAATTTGTGATTGTACACCATAGCGGATTTGCGTAAACCACTAGTTTAGTCACAAAAACCTAGTTCTTCAATTTGATTAAGCTTCTAAAATTTTACAATTGCTTGTTGATACAAGTTGATATTTAAAATCAATCTACGAAAAATCAATCTAGGAAAAAAAATTAAACACAATTCTCTTCAATGATGGCTTCATTTTAAAAACTTTTACCAATTTACCATTGTTTTAAATGACTTAATAGAACTTTATTTGTTTCGATATTGTATTGTATGATTAATTAAGTCTTAAATACAATGTTCACTTCAAAATTTTAGATAACTTTGTATCTAAAAATAATAATAATAATAATTGTATTGATATTTTGTTTAATTAAATAAATAATAAAAAAAAATAGTTAAACTTTAGAGTCTTTTGCTAAAGTGTCATTGTCTAAGACAATTACAGCTGCAGTCAATTTGTAATAATTTATCATCATAAATATTATGAGTCAGCAGGCACATATATCTATTCGAGTTTAAATTATTATACAAATAAAAAGTTATAACAACAAAACAATATGAAATTAATATCAAAGTTGAGGACACTTAAAAAACTACTTGTCGATTGTAAATAGTTGGATATTTTGCAGCTATAAAAACTTCAATTGAAACTTTTATTGAGGAAAAAAATTAGACAACTAATGTAAATCACAAAGCAAAGATTTTTAACTTTTAAATTACAAAGAAAAAAGACAAAATTTAGGAGATATAAATTATATTGAATTTTTTTTTTTTTGATGAAAACTTGGCAAAGAAAAACTCAGCAGAGTACCATGGGTTTTGTATGTGTGTGTTGTGTATAGAGGCTTAGAACTATGAATAGCAACACTTTTTTAACTGAAAGTCATTTTATTAACTGTTAAGTGATTTATGTTTCGTTTAATTTGGCATTTTAACATAAAGGGCCTGAAGCCTGAACAAACTTGACTTTGATTACAAGCAAATTTTCTTTAGCTATGAAATATACTTTTCTTTGAATGGATACGGCAAAAAACAATACTGCCATATTTGGGGTCAAAATTCACAAGTTTATGTATAAAAATCATTACATCCCGAAAAGCTGACTCTCTGGTGATTTTTATGGGCAGGTGGAATCGTGAGTCTATACTTTTTTAAAAGCGATGCTGTTTAGAATATTATAGTCATTGGTGATCACTAAAAAGCTGTGACAACTGAATTTATCATTAATGAATTGAACATCCATTTGGTTTCAGTAAGACAGCGTAACATGCCGAAATGATTGGTTACTTGGAGAACAACATTACCCGCATTACTGCCGATATATGGTCACAGAGTTTGGAAAAATTTATTGAAAATTAGACTCCCAGATTAGGGAGCCGGTCTTAGCAGTGAAGAGCAGAAATCATATTTTAATTATAATACCACAACGTTATACAGAGTATCCGCCGGGAAGGTATACTACTTTGTTTTTTTATAAATTGTAATTAAATGAAAGAGAATGGTTTTTATATTGACAAATGTTTTATTGAATGTCGGCAATTATGTATATCAGATAAATATCCGCCGCTGTTAGGCTCACAAATGCGAGCCCATTTAAACACGTTTTTCTTGACATTCTCATACATTTCACCCGGTATTTCGCATTCCCAAAAACCTATTATTCTGTTTATTTACATATCCATTTAAATGAAAATGTTCCTCGTCACTCACTATTATCTATATATATAAAAGAAAGTGATGTTAGTTACTACGCTTATAACTCGAGAATGCTTGGACCGATTTCGGTGATTAGCACCAACTCGGACAGGTCTCCGGCCAAATAAGAAGAATACACAAGAAAATTTTGGAAAATTTCCCAAAAAAAAAAAAATTATGAAAATTCATTTTCACATACATTTTTTTTACAACGCTATCTTAACTCAAGAACCCATAAAAAAACATGATTGTAAATGCTATATTGCCAGTAGATGGCGTTGTATGCACACTTGGCAGATGCAATGACATATGTTAGTAGTCAAAAAAGTCATGAAAAATGTGATTGAAGCAAAAATTTTAAAAGAAAAATATAAGGGCGATGTGTTGAAACCACGCATTCCTATGATTTCTCCAGATTTGCCGTTTGATTTTAAATGGCTTCAGTTCCCCATACCTGTTGCTTTTCAATGATCCCTGTTTTTTGCACTTTCAGTTATATGTATCACGTTCACGTGCTTTGTTTTTCAATACCGCGAACCAAAATCGATCAAAAAATGTCGAAGAAATGACTTGCAAAGCAGTCACGGGCACGCTAGTTTGTTCATAAAACTCGTAGTTGTCATGAGTCAGCTGCAACATTATATTGGCATATGTTAGGTAGCGTAAATGGTCTTGCGGAGGAAGCTCTTGTGTCAGCTGATTCTTATATGGAAACAAATGCAAATCCTTGTGCAAAATGATGGCCAAAGTTGTAATGTTTTCAGCCGATCTTGCAGTACGTTGAGCAATAGGCCCAAGCATGGACCCCCCGATAAATGGTGAGTTTTGTTGGCACGTTGTTTCTCCCAAAAATTTCACGTTACTTTCTCATCGTCACACTAATCGATGATTATTTTGATAAAATTTTTAGCGAATAAAACACGTTGGTTTATCGAATATCTTTCCATAATAAATTTGAAATGTATCTACTTCACGACTGCCAAATTGTCATGACTAATGTTTACGAAAATGGCGGCAAAACAAAGTAATAAACTTTCCCGGCCGACTGTATTTCTAATAAATTAAATTTCATGTCAATTTAAAAAATTATCATTGTGTTATTTGAAATCAAACTTCTGTACCTCTATAAAAAACACAATATAGTATGACTATAAAAGTCACAAAAACTCAGCTTTAAATTAGTTTGCATTTTTCATTATAAATTCTTAAAAACCCAAACCATGTATTGACAAAAAAATCAGTCCAGTTGCGGATTTAGGTGATCACTACGTCAGTTGATAGTTTGCTGTTAAATTTTCAGTGTGAGATATCAAATTGTTTCTTGATTGTGTATAGAATGGAATAATATTTAAATAGCCACCTCGAAATCACTGACTTTATTTTTATAAATCTCCATTTAATTTATGCGGCGTTGGAGTCGTTTATTTGAGCTCATCCAAAGCAATTGCTGCAAAAAAAAAAATAATGGAACGTTTTATATAATTGATAAACATTTACTATACAATAATCCACTTATCCATATAGCTGTCTACACTTTTTATAATATGGTGACAACAAGTGAGATTAACTTTGATAAACACTCAGATTTCCATTTAACGCAGGAACAGATCGTTTGTGATAGAAAATTGTAGAATATGGTAATACTCCACACCATATAACTACACATAACTTTGTGCCCACAATAAGGGCTTACAGATTATGATTAAATAAATAATATGCCAGAGAATGGCAGCAGATAAATTTTAATTGTTCGAATTACCTTTCTTTAAATTAAAATTAAAAAAAAATACTATTTAAATAAACAATAAAATTTTTTGGAATCATTTTTAATTTACTCTACGTAATTTGTGGTTAATACCTTTAGTAAATAATTTATGATATTGTCACAAACTATTTATTATTAAAAATATATATATGTGAAATTTATTACTACGGGGGAAGTATAGCCATTTCACTACTGCCCATATATGCTATCAGTGCATTTTACCCCAAATTTTGTATAGAGTATAATATTGTAAATCAAATTGATTAAATGAGAGTTCTCATTTAAACAACACAGCAAACAAAAAACTCAAAAACACTTCTATACAAAAATACTTTTTATTTTCAATCTTTCCACAAAGGGGTTTCATTTGGAAGCCATTCACAAGTAATTTGAAAAATAAAGAAAACAAGAAATATTTTTAAAGAATTTTACAAAAACACATGCGATGGAAATAGAAATGCCAAAATAGCAAAATGTTTTTATTAGAAAAAGAAACAACATTTTTTCTCAACAATTTTAAAATATTTTAAAAATTGAAAATAAAAGGTATAACAAAGTCTAGCTGGTTCTCAATGGGCTAATATTTGTAAAACGTATTTTTGTAAAGAGCCTGATGGACTATTTCTAAAGCTTTTCTACCACCTTCATATTGACCTTTTCCGCCAAAAAATATTTTTTGAGTGGTGACCATCCCCACACATACATTTGCTTTAGGGGTACAAAACTCTGAAAATATGACGTTAGAGGGAATATGTTAGATTATTTTTTCTACTTGAAAGTACTCTTTCCGACTCCCTTATAATTTTTTCTCATTTTTAAAGCTATTGCGGTAAACAATATTTAAGTCATTAGATAAAATTAAAGTAAAATAAATTTACAACTTGCTGGGTGATTCGTTAAAGAAACATAATTAAATTTTTTATTAAATGTCTTTCCTGCGCATTTTGCAGTTAATATTAGGAATATTAATATTAAGAAGCTCTCTTCTTGAGCGTACATGAAATATATAAAAAAGAACCACATTCGGGCAAGTTAATTAGAAATTTACTTTTAATGATATAAAATGATAAAAGGAGTTGCTAGATAAAGAAGTAAAAACTACTTAAACCAAAAGTAACCTATTAAGTTGTTATTGTGTGTTACCAAGCAAAATGTTTTGAAAACCTGAAATTCAAAATAAGTACTTTTGTGAATTAGACCGTTCCTGTATAAAAAGTTTTTTTTTAACAACTTTTTACTCTGCAGCATTTATTCCTATTGTTTATAACATCTCTCCAGAAACTTTTCTTAATTGCAGAAATATGTAGCTTAAACGCAAATTTTAATAAGCAAACAACTCTAAAAAATTTAAAAGCTAAAATAATTTTATAATAAAGTAAAATTATATACAATACTTATAAAAAAAAAAACAAAAGTATAAAATCATTAGTACGTTAAAGATAAAACGTAAAAAGCTTTGTTATTTAGTGTAATAGATAAGTTAACAGAAAAAACTAAAACAACAGAAATAAAAAATATGTTTATTTTAAATTCAAGTTCAAGTTCACGAACAAATAACGTGCGTAGCCCTGAGTTTATTTATTTGATATGCGTAACGTATGAAAATAAACTAAATGTATGTGAGAGAAATATGTGGCGCCAGGGATGGAAACTTGAGTATTTTGATATTTAGTTATTACCAATAACATTTAAATATAAAAAATTAACCAATAATTAAACTGTTAAAATTTGATTTACTCAATTTTATAGCCATTTAAATTAATGCATTGGAATTTTTTTAAATACATTGGAATGATTTTAGAGTTTCATATTTATTTTTTATAATAATAACAGCAATTATAATAATTTAAAATAGTTGTTAAAAAGAAATTATTTTTTTTTTTAAATCTTTTTCAAAATATAAAATTTATATAATTAATTTAGTCTAGCCTAATTTGTGCTAGATTCCTTTAATAAATATTCTATAATGTTCTCTTTAGGTTCTTTAAAAAAATTTATATTTTAAATGTATTACAACGGGAGAAAGCATATTCATATGGCTATTTCACTACTGCTCATATATATAATCAGTGGATTTTATTACAAAATTTTGTATATAAAATTCAATAGTCTTATATCGTAAGCCAAATTGATTAAATGAAAGTTCTCATTTAAACAACGCAGCAAACAACAAAGCTCAAAGATACAAATTAACGTAGATTTAATTAAAAAATGATTCCAAAAAAAATTGTGTTTTTATATTTATATTTTTAAAATAATAAATAAGTAATTATCTTTATATAGATATTTTTAATTAAATATAACAAATATAAATTCAATACTTCGCTTGCCCTTGGAAAGTTTCTTTAGGCAATTAATTATTTCTTTTAATTATAAAAATTACTTTCCTGAAGAAGCTTTCCAAAAGAAAGCGAAAATTGAATTTATAGGTGTTAAGTTTAATTAAAAAGATCCTTTTATTAAAGAAGGAAAAAAAAGGTCGAATAAAAATAATAAAATAAAAAAAAATTTTAAAAAATAAATTTTTTATGTTTCGATACAAATTTTTCAGTTTCGTACTTTCAGTCAAATTTGAAAAGAATTTTTGATTTTTTATGAATTTTAAATGAAAATCCAAATATTAATTTTCTCACTCAGTTTCGTATGTTTATTGATCATATTCAAATTTTTCACTGAATTTTAAGATGATGAGTATTTCTTTTATTAAATTTAAATATTTTCTAATATCTTTGATAAATTCAAGTTTGTTTGTTTTTTAATTTTAAAACAGAAATATTCGCTATTTCATAAAATTGTATTTTTCAATTTACTTAATAAAAATTTGTATCAATAAATCAAAAACTTTAAGCAAATTAATGAGATTTCAGTTGTTTAGGGCGAATAACAATAAGAGAAAACCATAAATAACAAATTTACCTAAAAATAAAATAAACAAGAATAATTAATAAATTTTTACAAGCCAACTGAGGTATTTTAAAAAATTTATAAATAAAAATAATAAGTAATTTATAATTATTCGGAATCATTATCAATATAAGCAGCAATTTTATTCGTGCTTGATTCCTTTTCAAATAAATATTAAGTGATATTCTCACAAAATATTTATTACAAAACAATTTTCATTAAAAATGAACATTTTATGATATTCTCATAAAACATTCTTTCAAATAAAAATATTTGAAATGTTTTGTAATGGGGGAGAGCACATCCATATTGCAATTTCACTTTCGCTCACAAAGCTCATCAGTGAATTTTACCCCAATATTGTATAGAAAAACCTAAGAGTCTTATATCCAAAGAATATCACTTAATATTTATTTGAAAAGGAATCAAGCACGAATAAAATTGCTGCTTATAATAAAAATAATAATGAAAATAAATAAATAAATGTTCTTGGGTCAAAACAAAATTAGAAAATTTATTTTGCTACATGAACTTGCTTCACCCTCTATAGGCTTCCAGAATGCCATAACTCTGAGAGTGTTTTAATACATCGAATAGATTTTAATCAGATTTACTTGAAGATTTAAAACTATGTATTTTAACAGCAAAGATAAAATAACTTCTTTAAGGTATAAAATAAAATTATTATTTATTTATTTACATAAACAAATATTCATAAATTAATCTACTTCTCCATAACAGCTATTTAAATTTTAATATTTATTAACAATGTGTCCTCAATATTAATTACAAAACACTCATTATAAAATCACAACTATCCATCCCTGCCAGAGACAATAAGAAAAATCTCGTCATGCTGTGTTTCAATTCCTTCTATTCACGGTCAAGGTTATTCATTTATTGCATTGCATTATTCATTGTATCACCACAAAGTAGCAAGAAAAATAGTACAGCTTTCAGACAACCATAACAGAAATATATATGTATGTATATATGTATTTACGAGCATATGTACTGCCGACAAGCCCCCAAAATAAAAAGTGTTGTCGCACTACAGCAACGCACAACCGATGATTAACGCACAATTTTTGTTGTCTCGTTAAAAGGAAAAAAAAACGTGCATATTTGGCCGTAGTTGAATTTTTAATAGCTATTTATGCCTAAATATGCTTGAATTTAAAGCAATTTAAAGGCAATCAAATTAATGACATACGAGTACAAGTTTGCAATTGCTTTAACCTAAAGAGTTGCCTTGTTATTTTGAACACATAATATTTAAAAAAAAAAATATGACAACTTTAAATCGTTTATATAAAGGGTGATTATTTTGTTGTTTCTAAATATCTTTCAATATCATAAACTATTTTATGATGTAGGATTTGATACCCGAATAGCGGTGATACTACTAACGAAATTCAAGCTCTTTGAGAAATGTTGTTTGTGCACTTCAATCGTTCAACGGTCGTTTTTATAGCGACCTTGTTAACAAACGATTCAAACAGGTTACTCACTTTGTTCTACCCAACACAGTATAGTGGTTTGAAAACCTTTTATTTTGGAAATAATTCGATATATCATAAACGGCTTAAGATATCACAGACACCAAGCAAAGGCATTCTTCAGTGAAGCTGAGAACGATCGGCGCTCTGAGGTACAGGAGGACTTCTGGGTATGTCCCGAAAGTTAGGCACTTCGGGTATACAATCTTTTTGAAATGTCATAAAAAGTTTTTTTTGATTAATCAAATATTAAGAGTTTTTGAACTTAAGTAGACACAGAAAATATTTATAAAAAATGTTGTTACATGTTTAAGTTACCTCTTTTAGTTTGGGAGAAAATCATCAGGATATCGTAAGTGATTCATGAACTACCGAATCATTTCCAAAATAAAACGTTTTTAAAACACTCTACAGCGTTACATCGAGTATTGCCGCTACGGACTTTCATCTGTCACTGCTTTGTCCGATCACTACGCAAACAAAAATGTTAATGAGGATAAATAGCACCCTGGAAGAGCAGCCTCTTTGTTTTACAACTGATCGGACTGAGATAATTTTTGTTTAGTGAATAAGAATTTTATATTTTTATTTATTTTAAATTTATTATGCACTGGTCTCACTACAGAAATCATATTTGTTATTATGATATATTTACGGTTTTATAGCTTTATAGTTTTGAAAGAGATTTCCACTAGCCTACAGGTGCCCCCATAGGCTAGTAAGTAGTGTATTATCTTACAAGACGGGGGTTGTGGGTTCGATTCCCAACAAAGACCTTGTTTTTTTCAAATAAAAATTGACTGTCGGTGGGCATGCTCAGTGATGAAGACATGGTCACTGGTCACTGTGCTGGCTTATACGACAGTTAATTTCAGTAACTATCCTTCTGCTTTCACCACCTGTAGCATCTCTTCCCTATCTCTTTGCTAAAGAATGTAGCACGGTACTTGACTAAATAGGCATTGTTGCCTGAAGTGCTGCTTCTCTTATTAAAAAAAAACATATTTAAATCGACGTATCCGATAATACTAAAAATATTGGAGTATTATTTTTAACGTTTTGATAATACAATGAGAAAGACTTACTGGAATCTATATATCAGCCAGATTTTTCCATAATAATCACTTTCGACCGAAAGTAAAAGTCAATAAATTTGGACTATAGACAATTAGAACAATATTAAAGTTCAGTTGACTTAAAGTGTGGCGGTTTGTTGTTATTTTAAGTCTGCGACAAAAAAGTCACACCAAAAAAAAGGTGCACGAAAGTAATCAATTTGCTTTAACTAAAAGAAAACTTAAAAACTGATCATGCAGAATTTATGTTGCAGCATATCCTTGAGACGTCTAGCGCCTAGAAACTACAATAACAAATGGTTCCTCTTGGATGAAAATAATTTCATAATCGCACAGGCCTCACCAGTTTGGCAAAACCGAAAAAACGAAATCGTGTATTTTTATTATTTGAATTGCCCCTACTATTTTTATCGCTTTGCCCTTAGAAATATGTAGTGCCTATTATTTCATAAAATAAATTTTACAGCCCATTAATGAATTACCGTGAAAATTTCCATCAAAAGCATAAAGAAACCTTTGTGGAATTGAATCCAACAAAAAAGAGTCTTACAGTTTTGAAAATACTTATCGTTTTTTCTTACCAAAATCGTTGCCTAAATGTAATGGCGATAAAGCTGACTATAGAATAGATTTAAGAAAGAGTGTTATGTCATTAACTTCCTACCTTTCACCTCAATTCAACTATTTAGCATATGGACATAAACGTTTCGAAATTTCTAGCCTTTACAAATCAAAATATTGCAGCCCATAAAAACTACTAAAACATTATAGAATTTCAAAATTTATATTTATAATAATTCGAACCGTATTAAAGCCTAATAAATTTTTTTGCCATTACAAATGGTTCTGAATTGTTTGGTCCCAAATAATTTCTTTTAATAAATCGTAAATCGCCAATAATACAATGACTATTTTATTATTATGCGTATTAGTCACCCATTATCCTCATGAGAACACAACAACAACCGAATATATGAAAACTTGCTGGCAGCACGCACACGAGGCATTTACAGGCTGTTGTTGTCGTCACTCATATCTTAAACAGGCAGCCGGGCCAACAATTTAATACAAATACGATGGTTGTCAACTATAAAATGAATGAATAAATAATAACAGCAAAAAACAACGATAACAACTTGTTGAATGTTACCGTCAACAACAACATCAGCTCAAAAATAATCTGTTGTAGTCTTTAGATATGAAATTAATGTGTATGGCCATGTGAGAACCAGAGATACGCAAGTGGCTACAATATGCAAAGAAATAAGTGTTTTAAACTATTTTAGAACTTTGATAAGATGTAATTGTTTATTATTAAGATAACTTCATTATATGCTTTTTGTACTTTGCAAAGTAATGCGTCAAATATTTTTAAGGTTTCATATTTAAATTCTCTATATATAAAATTATAGAATATAAAATTCTCTATATAAAATTCTCTATATAAAAATCGAATATTCTCATAAATTAATGATGGAATCTATTTCATCATTAATTTATGAAAATATTTTTACTTTTTGTAACGGATTGATATAAAATTCAAAGTAGGCGTTGTAAGCTCCACGTTTTAATCAGAGAAAGCCCTAACAAACCAATCAAAACACAAGTAGTAGCTGCGTTTTATCAATCTCCATCATAAATTTTATTTAGAAAGTGCTTTCGAGTCTGAGTATAATAAAAATAATAAATAATAAAATTAGAAAGTTTTAAAATGTTCACCTAGAGACATGATTATAATGTGTCGCCCTTGCTTTTTAGCTATAACAAACAAATATTCAGAATTTAAACAGCTTTTGCAGTCACTAAATATCAGAATGGCAATATTATGAAAAGCTATAATATCAGGATCTATTTAGGCGATAGCAACATCCGCTCTCTGTCAGATCTGGTTTTTTCTTAGATGATCTTGGCATAAATATCTTAAACCGTATTCTGAAGGAAGGTTTTCTATTTTAAGCTAAAACTGTTAACATACGGAAGTCAAGTGGCTACTTTACGATAGCAATGCCAGATATAATAATGACATGCTTTTATATTGACACTTCTGCCGCTCTTTTCCTACAATATTTTGCCTATGCTAATTAGAAAAACCTGCAAAGAACATTTAATGCTGGATTAATTTGTTGTCATTATTTTAGCTTTGAGTCTCTGCGCATATAAAAATTATTAAACGGATGCGTTAGCCATAACGGAGTCTTCCTTGAATATTCCTGTGGTGTCAGTCACAATCAATTAATGTGAAATACATTAAACGGATACTCTTGCGTATCTTTCTTCAAAACGCTGACAACAGCTGTCGTAATTTGGATACATGCAATGTTGCCAGATTAGCATATCTCTCTTTTAATTAAAAACACTCATAACCTGTCAATGGATGGATATTTCCAAGTTGTTCGCATCATTAACGAATCGGTAAATGCTTACAATGTATGAAATGATGCTTAGAAGTTGTAAATATTCTTTAAGATGAAGGAGGAAATACAAATATAAGCTTAGCACTGTTTGATGCTGCTGATAGAAGTTAGTTAAAGGTCGGTAAACTCTTAAAAATCCCCATGTAACTTGGAAAGGAACAACCACAAAAACATGACGACTTGAATTTTCTTCTTCAATGTAAAACAGCAGTCGTTTCAAGAGTCTTCTATAACAAATTTTGCAGGTATATAAAGGCTACAAAGTGTGTGCTATTCTTCCTCTAACCTAGCTGTGCCGTACTCCTTGAGGCTTTTTGGTTATAAGGTGTCGTTAGTCGCTTCTTAGACTTGCATGTGAGATAAGAACATTTAAAGTTTGTGAGGGACTTTGAAGAACTTGGTGGCTGTAGGTAAGATCCATATAGCGAGAGAAGTGTGTATATACATTGTACTGCTTGTATTGCAAATATAAACCACCTTTCCAGTAGGGAGTTAGAGTATAGCACCGCATGTGTCCATGAAGTTGCTTCTTGGGTTAACGTCATGACGCATTGTATTCACCCAGTGGTAAAACTTTCATCAGATTATCGCCTCACGTTTAGGTACTAAAGTTAATCTGTATCACTCACCGTTAAGTATGATACGTAGTATATTAAGATTAGAAGATCAAATTTGTTTAAGGCCAGGGTATGATTTCATTTTGTTGTATTTCTTATGTATTTTAAGAAGGGTTGTGTACTGTTTTTCCTCTTAACCATTAAAAGTACCATGAAAGAATATAATTTGTGATTGAAAAGTTTTGAGAAAGACGTTTCGTAAACATTTACTGATTAGTTTGCTCCTTATATTAGAAAATGAATGAGAATTTAAGCAATGAAAAGAAACTCCCGACTTCCCCGACTTCTTAAAACGTTCGAAATGACAATCGTAAGATAGAACAAAAGAAAAAATATAGTTTTAAAAAAGAAGTTGCTAACCATGATGTTGCGGATTTGTTTAGTTTCATCACTAAACGTAATACTTGCTAGTGATTCATACAATACAATTTTACAATAATATTGGTATATCAAAGCAAGATGTCTTTTTTATTAAAAAAGTATTTCTTTTTTTACTCATGTTAGAAACGATTAAAAACTTTTAAGAATCTTATGATTTTCATTAAACGCTTGCAAAACGTTTTGTTTGTTTTCATGCCCTGTTTAAGGCCAATATAAGCAAATATACTGCACGTAGTTTATTTGTTATGTTTGTTCTTTCTTTATTTTAATTTTATTTTCCCACTTTTTGACGTCTTGAAACATTTGCGACAGTGTTTTCTTCCGATGATGATCTTTGTGGTACATGTGTTTCTTAATATGATATTTAGACACTCTAGCAATGTGTTTTATCAATCCTGACAAAATATTCATATTTTTTAAATGTTTTTAGATTCGATAACCTTTACCAAAGATATTAATACCATATTAAATTTTCCTTAAGAAGGAAGACCTTATGACAAGGCTCACGTGTAAAATGGCTCTTTATTGCGGTGCAATAATCATGATGACCTTGTCTTACTATTTTCTGCAAGTGGCTTTTATCTTCCAGAATAAACATCTTAATTTCTGAATAGCTCTCTAGCAGTAGATAACACATAATCAAATATCACCATCAATTTTTTAACACTTTCAAGCAAAATTTAGTTAGACCTTTTTGATTCAACTAGTCACCTTGACAATAAATCGAAGTGTGGAATATTTGTTAAAGATATACAAAGTAGCTTTTAACATATTTTACTGGCATGTTTATAAATATGGCAAACATTTTTTAACATTAAATTTACGTAGAAAGCATCAAAATACTTGACTGAATCTCTTCAAAAATTTTCAATTCATGACTTACAAAATATTTTATTAATTCAAATATCTTATTCATAGTTTCTGTTATACACATTTTCTTAAAAATTGCATTAAGTTTTTGTGCTTAATTCGCTTATCACAAAAGCTTTAGTTTAAGTTTTATTTTTTATTACTTTTAAGCTAGATAAGCTTTAAGCTTAATGTCTGGTGATGACAGTAATAAGTAGAAACAAATACTGTTTTGTTTTATTTTTACAATAACTTATTTTAATAATGGAGAAGTAATATTAAATGTAATAAAATAATTATTATTGAAATATTTTACTCAGCCATTTACAACGGGTTATTAATGGATTTATTTTGTTTTGATTAAAATCAACAACTTAAAAAAAATTAACAAAAATGATTTATGTTTTATGAGTTTGGCTTTTAAACCTTATAGTATGCTACAACAACAAACATATAGTTTATTAATAAACCAATGAAAGCAATCCACTGCCCGTAATATTTTCTTGAAAAAACACTTTAAGTTTCCTTCAATGGTCTATGATTTGTAGCTGCAAAGATTTCAAAAGTGTGTTTAAAAGCACGCATGCGTAACAAAATATTAATTGCATTTCGTATAATTTCTAGTTTTTTTTTTTTGTAATTTTAGCCGCAGCACTTTAAATGAAATGAATTGTCTTAAATGGAAATTCTATTCTATTAAAATAAATCCAAGTTTATCTACCAACAAATATGCCCTTGAGTAAAAATAACAATTTCAGCTGAGGATAGAAGAAAATATAAATCGCCACTGTTTTTAAAAATTGTTTTAAATTTTTTTTTTTTTTGTAATTTTTGTTGTCTAGAAGTTGTAAAGCATCCCATACACCGGATTTAATTTGATGACGATTTTATGAGTTGAAATGGAAATTACTACGCCTCCAGTCACGCAACTTTTTTTTGCCAACAAACAAAAAGTCGTTGTTTTTCTTCTAGTTGCAAAGATTTTTTTCCTTATTAAGTGAAATAGAAAAAATAAAAAAGAAATGAGTTTTATTACAAAGTAAAACCAGGTGTTATAGTAGATTTTTAAATACCATTATTTTTGCGATTATTTTAATTGCAATTTTGTTAGATATGTAAATTATTAAATGTTTTGTCAATGTTTTCTTGCTTCTTTATAATGTTGAATGATCTTTTAACTTAAGAACAGACACTTTAAAGAAAACTGTGTGTTAAGCAGAGAAAGTATGATCAGCTTTGCGGAATTTTAAATACCCTTCAGAAGAATTTCTTAAAATATTTTAACGAAATTTAAAGTTTAGGAAAATAACTTTAATAGCATTTAATTTTAGTCAAAAAGTCATATGTTTCAAAATTTTTGGTCAGTACAACAGGAAAAAATATGCAACAAACAAAAAAAAAACCAACAACATCTAAAAAACATTAAAAAACAAAAACACTTAACGGCTGTTATAATCCACTGAATTTAAATTTTCTCTAACAGCCAGGATTGCATTTTCGGTAGCTCATACAAGGTCTTGTCATGACTGATTGGAAGACTGTCTGTATACTGTAAAAATTTTTAATACTGTAGATATACCAAACGGAATAACAAACCTATTATATTTCACTTTGAACTGTTGTGAAGGAAATAATTTCATATCGGTAAATGCTTGAATCCCATTCTATATTGTAATTAATTTTTGCTTATGGTTATGATTTCTGAAATGGGAATAAAATTGCTTTAGTTTGTTAACAAAAACTAAAAATTACATTTTAAATTTTCCAAAAACAATTTTTTTAGCAACAGCGCGCAGTTAAAATAAGTTATAGAACTTTAAGTAAGCAACACTTTTTTAACTGGCGGCCATTTGGACAGCTGTCAAGTAATTTACTTTTAGTTTTGTTTGGCACTTAAACATGAATGAACTGGCTCCTGGTCAAGGCTTTTAAATTGTGCAAATTTATTTTGAAAATCATGTTTCTGATCGTTTTGCGGTAAATATAATCGTCAATTACAGCAATTAATTCGGTTAATTATGAAACGTTTTTGCACCACGTTTACTCTAAATGATAACAAACATCCACAAATTCTAGCATAGTGCGTACAAAAACAGTTATTGCTTCTATAGACCATAGCATAGAGCAGTGATGGGAGAACTACGGCCCGCGAGAGGTTTTATCCGGCCTGCCGAGCGTTTTTAAAAAAAAATTAATCATCTATTAATAAATTATGCCCAAAAAATAAATTTACATTATGTTTTAAAAAAAGATTTGAATATAAAAGGGCCAGCGATGGATTAATCAGCAATCAGTAGAATTATAAAGTTGCCAACGTCCAGTTTTATTTGTGTAATTAAAATAATAAAGTGTATTTTAAATATCCCCATAAATGTCAATCGAAAATTGAAAGAGAAAAATTGATTCGGAATGTCGAGTATTTCAAGAAGAGTGGACATGAAAGTACTTCTTTATGGAATATAACCAAAAACCTATTTGTCTTTTCTGCCAAGAACCGGTAGCTGTACTAAAAGATTATAATCTCGCTAGGCACTTTAATTCAAAATATCTTGGGTCGAAGTACTATAAAATGACAGATGAAGACAAGAAAGTTCATTCAGAGGAATTGAAAAGAAAAATATTTAGTCAGCAAATGTTTTTTAAAAATCAAAGAAGTGTCCAACGATCCTCCACGTTAGCTGGTCACATTTTCTGAAGGAGAATATATTAAGGATGTGTTAATTAGCATTGTAAAAGTATTATGCCCAGAGAAGGTAAAAGATTTCGAATCTATAGGGCTGCCACGTAGAACGGTCACAAAAAGAATTGAAGCAATTTCTTCTAATTTAACCAATTAACTCGATGGACGTCTTAAAAAGTTTAAGTAATTTTCAGCCACTATGGACGAGAGTGTTGACAGGAGTGATACAGGCCAACTTCTAATTTTTATCAGAGAAGTCGATGAAAACTTTGTTACAACCGAATAACTTGCTTGTTTGAGATCTTTGAAAGGAGAGACGGCAGAAAAAATAATTTATGATGAATTTAGAGACGGGATAGAATCTCTTAATGCCCCAATATCCAAATTAATTAATTTAACAACTTATGGAGCATCTAACATTGTGGGAAAAAATACGGCGTTTGCAGGAGTTTATAAAAGTCAGAATCCTGAAAGCGAAACAATTTTTTTACATTGTATAATCCACCAAGATGTTCTTTGCAAGGCTGCCTTGGATATTAACCATGTACTTAATATTATTTTAAAATTAATTAATATCATTCCACAATTTGAAGAGTTTTTATCGGAAGTTGATGCAGAATTTTCAGATGTACTTTATTACACAAAGATCAGGTGGCTGAGTTGTGGGCATGCCTTCTCGAGAGTTTGGAGTCTTCTCGAAGAAATTAAAGTTTTTCTAAAAACCAAAACTGAAATTTGGGATGAGTGGGAAATATTGGAGGATAAGAATTGGTGCATCGAGTTTGCTTTTTTCACGGATTTACTCGAGCACTATAATAAACTGAACAGGGAAGAAATCAATTTATAGATGAAACTCGGGACAGTTTGAGGTGTTTTAAAACTCAATTGTTTATATTTTCTAAATGTTTGGGAAAAAATGATTTGACTCGTTTTCGAAGATTTAATTCTTTGAGGCCTGTGAGTGAAGAGAAGTTAAAAGTCTTTTCACAAACTTTATTAAAACTGTATTCAGAATTTGAGTCCAGATTTGCTGACTTTGAAAACAACAACAAAACCATGTTTAGATATTTTTTCAATGCCTTTTAATGTTAATCCTCAAAATGTTCCATTTGATCTACAATTGCAATGTAATAATAATTTAAAATAACTATTTTTAAATACAGATAAGCTTAATTTCTATAACTCCTTACCAAAAGATGAATTTCCAAAGCTAATTAATCATGCGCAGAAAATTATGGAAATGTTTGCTTCCTCATATTTATGTGAACAGGCCTTTTCAGAAATGAAATGCAGAAAAAATTCAATAAGAAACTGATTTTCAGACGAGAGTCTATTTAATTTATTAAAGTCGCATCCTCCCAGCTGGAAACAGATTTTGAGGTAATTATGTCAAGTCAGAAACAGATCCATACTTCCCATACATCCGGAAAATCTTAAAATCATAATAAACCGCATCTTATAAAATTTTTATGTTATTTTAAAATATTACGTAATATAACTAATAACCGAACTTTTAATTGAAAAGAACCCCATAATTTTTTAATGAATGACCTCTATGTTTTTTTTTTAATTTAATGGCCCGCCGCAAGATTTTTTTAATTTATTGGTCTGCCACCCAAAAAGTTCGCCCATTACTGGCATAGAGGAAGGTCTAAATAAGTCTATCAGCCATCGTGCACAGGAATTAGCAATATGTCCAGACATTTTATGGAAGATTTGGCAAAAAGATCCTAGTTGGCGGGTTTATAAAATTGAACTAGTCCAAGAATTGAAGCTACACGAAAATTCAGCAGGGCGCAGATTGGGTAAATGGACCTAAATTATGATTTACTTTGATCCCAACTTTCATAAGCAAATTTTACTTAGCAATGAACTTCACTTTCATTTGAATGAACACGTCAATATACAAAACTGCCATTATTTGAATGATGGTAATCCTTAAGTTTATGTTGAGACATCGTTGTATCCTGAAAAACTGGCTGGTATGCTTTACGGGCTGATGGAATTATTCATTCGTACTTCTTTGAAAACGATACTAAAAATCTTACAGTCAATAGTGGCCGCTATAGAGCCATGATGACAGACTTTTTCATTGATCAAATGAACAACCATAATGTGCAAGAGCTGCGATCTTAACAAGATGGCACTATATGTCTTACAGCTTGTGCCACAATTGATTTATTGAAGGTATCGTTTGGTAACCGCATAGTTTCACGTTTCAGACCCGTGAATTGAAGTTAAACATCAAGTGCTTTAAAGTCGTTATATTATTTTCTATAGCAATATGTGAATATAATAGCCTACGCTGATAAGCTCAAAGCAAATGATTAAAGCTTTCACTTGCGTTATTGCCGATTAACAGTCATGAAGGTTCAGAACTTACAGATTAGACTACGTCCGAGAAGTAATTTTTAAATTACAATTTTTCGAATAAAGTAAATGTATGTATGTCAGTTTATTGAATTTAGAGGTATAAAACCTCTAAAAAGAGTACCCTGCAAAAAAATTATCCTAAGTTTCTAAATGAAGATTGAAATATCGTTAAAATTTAATAAAGCCAAGAAAAGCTGCGTGAACATTGAAGTGATGAGTTTGGAATTTGGGTGGGAGACATCTCGGTTAAATAAATCGTTATTCTTTTTCTTTTAACTTATTAAAACAATTTTTATTTTCGATTACCAATTGTTACGTTTTTTAACAAAACCAATCAACAACAACGTCTTCTTTTCCAATGTTGCTTTGTTTCATGTTTGTTTTAATTGACACTTTTCACTATGCAGTTATCACATTTTTTTTTACAAAATTCCTATAAAGACACATACTTACTTATATGTGGTTTTTCAGTTGCCAACCGATTCTTAAATGCTATAGCTAACAATAAAATAAAATAGAACAAAAAATATATGTGAAACTAAAAACGATAAGTGTAAAACCAGATACGCTTTTTGCCATACTTTTTTCCATTTTTTCATTTCATTTAATCAAAACGTCACTGTGACCTTGAAATTTTAACAGCGGAACCATAAATAAGTTTGACGGAGCATAGAAACACATTTATTTGTTTAAAAAGTTAGAAAAACAAAAGGAAACATTAGTAAGCGTTTTATTTAATGCCGCATACATGCATGCAAACAAATTTCAAATGTTAGGCGTACATACATGCACACGCACGTACATATAAACAAACGTACATTATACGTACGTAAAAATTACCATAATAGATGCAGGCAGATATATATATAAATTCACTCATATATTCACTTAACTACAAATGACGGCAACTTTCGTCTATATGCATTAGAAGCGCTTATAAAACGCCATAGAAAACGAACGCTCAAACCTGCTAAAAAGCACAAAAGAGTTGTTTAAAACGCAATAGTTTCAATTGTTAAGAATACTTAAGAGAATTCGATATACATTTATAAAACATATGACAGGTTTTATACAACAATATACAAACAGATATACATACTGTACTACAAAAGTCACTTTTGCATGTCGACTTTAGAACATTTGTAAATTGTGACATATTATTAAAGGCATTATTTAAACAAAAATTATTTTCAATAATCATATTTTTGAAAAACCTTTAAACTTGTATTAAACGACTTCACTAAACTTTTTAATATTTTCACAGTGTATTTTAACGCACATGATTTTGGGCGAGTTTTTTTTTTTCATTTATTTTTCTTTTCAAATGAAAAATAAAAAAAAAAAACTTTCATGTCTGGTGATTGTGATGGCTTTATTTTGGGACCGTTGCAAATTGCCCAAAGTCGTACAAATTAACAAAAGTATGAGTGGTTTCTCTTGTTGCGTATAGAATGTCACCATACAACATAAAACAACACAGCATTAAGGCAAATCGCTGCTACTCGTAATTACATTTTAAAATTTGCGGATATAATAATCGTAGATTTCCAATATCCGACTTCGTTTCTTATACCCATAAAATTAAAAAAAACATACTTCGACTCGTCAGTAAAAATTTCATCATTCCCTTATTTTCTTTGTTGTTCGAAATAGCCATTAATTCGTCGACTTTGGTTAAATTGTATAATGATAATTCAGGTTACGACGGATCTTCAATGTTAAAGTGCTGTATACTATGTTACAACACGTTGTAAAACACTGCATACGCTTTTGAAAACCTGCTACAAATCAGGTTGTATAATGATTTCTAGAGCGTTGTAGCACGTTGTATCTTCTACTCTTTTATTTGTTTATTTTTATTTCGTCTGAATAACTTTTTTTGAATTGTGTAACGAGACGTTCTCAGGATATGCTGGGATAGAGCTCGCGACGTTCAGAGTTCGTAAAAAAATTTTGTGTTACTAATATCACAAGTCACACTTTTTTGTTTTCCTTTTTTTACTAATAATTTTTATTACAATCCACTCTTAAATTAAGTTAAAATTATACGGCCCTCGAGAGTTCTCGTCTCTACTCTGCGCCGGCTAGCCTACTGCTTCTCACACTGGAGCGAATAAGATTCTGGTCCAGCCTGAGCAGAACAGTTGCCTGTCCACCAATTTTTTACTTGTTGCGGTTGTCGCAAATAATATTCTGAGACAATCTTTCCACGTCCAAATTGGTGTTGGCCTTTTTCACGATCTTGTCTGTCCTATTCAGCTAGGGCGAATAAAATTCTGGCCTGGCTGAACAAAGCGTGGCCTTGCTCTGGCTTTCATCACCTGTGCAAATAAAATTCTGGCCAGGTGAAGCAGCGACAGAACTTGCTTGGCCGTAAACCTTAGCTATACTCAATTAATTTAAAGTCGAATAAAATTCTGACTCTGATTAACTGAGCTGAACCTATTCGCGAGACTACTTTAATTAAGTTGAATAAAATTCTTACTCATTTAAAAGAAGTCTTGCCCGGTTGCTTGCCCGTGGCTAAAGGCCGGGGCACATAGAATCCGTCATGCATTATACTTTGACGTATTCAACTGAAGTCAAAGTAACGACGGATGAGGTTGACACAATGAGTACTTTGTTGACGGATAAGAAATCAGCTGTTTTTTTGTTTGTAATTTTTTTTTTTTGCAGCAAAGTTTTATTAAAGTGCACATTTGAAATGGAGTTAGACGACCTCTTAGACTTTATATTAATGGTAATTTGTATTCCACTATTTATTCCATTATTTATTATTATATATAATATATTTTAAAAATTTTTTCTGCAATAGAGCGAAAACAAAAAAACAAGAAGAATAAGCAAATGAAAAATCCAAAGTACTCAACGTACGTCAAAAGTTGAAAGTTGGCAAACTTTCGTACTTTGCGTTGACGGAGACGAACTGATTGTGACAACGCTGATAAGAAAATGTGTATTTCAACTTACTTGTCAGTTGAAAAATACAACGTATAACGGATTCGATGTGCCCCGGCCTTAACTCTTCTCAAATACTCAAGTATACCGCTTTTATAGGTCTCTGCTAGGCACAGATACACACCCATACCACTAAACACCAGCTGCTTGGCGACTGTTTAGGATTGTGTTTAATGGTATGTTTTCCTTACGGATGTATCCTTATGTTAATAGATGGCGCTTCTTAACGGCTATTCTTTGTCTAAAAATTTATAACATTATAATTTAAAATATTTCATTAAACAAACACATAAATGTAGTTATAAAATATGAAAAGTGTATAATGGAATTCATTTGATAATAATGTTCTCTTTTTAACAAATTACGAAATTCATTAAACAATAAAAATTAACAAATGTGAAGAATGTATACAGTTTAATCGTTTATCCTATGTGGTCCAAAATCAAGCCTGTCGACTTTTAGCAGTCACAATGTGTATGCATTTTAAAATTATTTTCAGAAGTATTTGCACTTCCTGTCCTTTGGGATCAAACCAAGAAAAGTTACCAGAACCACAATGCTGTTCTCTAGACAACAATTGATAAATAATAATTTGTTAAACGTTTCACCAACTTCTAAACAATTTTCTCTAAAATATAATCAAAAGCACCTATTGACATTCTTGTCTAATTAGAACATTTTTCACGATAACTCCTTAGTTCACTATACAAATTGTGGAACTCTCTTTTTCTATATATTTAATCTATTCCATTTTTCTTTGCAAAAAATGCATTAAGTGTAATTGACATGTAAAACTTTTCGTCTGAATCCAACACAAAACACTGAATATTATTATAAACAAGAAAATCGCTTTGTTTAAGCATTCACTCTGCCGCTCTGCAGGTAGTATATTAGCTTGTCAGTATGGGGGTTGTGGGTTCGATTCTCAACGAAGTCCTTGGTTTTTTCCCTACAAAAATTGACTGTCGGTGGGGCTGCTCAGCGATGAAGGCGTAGTCACTGGTCGCTGTGCTGTCTTATACGGCAGTTAATTTCCGACTATCCTTCTACTTTCACCACCTGTTTTATCTGTTCTCTATCCCTTTCCTGAAGAATGTAACACGGTACTTGACTAAATAGGCATTGTTGCCTGAAGTTCTACTTCTCTTTAAAAAAAAAAAACCTTGTAGCATTTATATACAACAAACTGTTATCGTTTCTAGTTTCGCTTCGCTTATAGCGCGCACTCTGCTTTTTGATTTTTGCCTTTATTGCTCTTTACGATGTATGACTCTTGATTACGATTTTATGTTTCTCAAAAAAAATAGAAAATTATAAATTATTTTTCCGTTAGCTTATCACAGAACATTATTCAATTAGATAATATCAGACTGTCTGAGATCAGTTCAGTATTCTTTAGAAAGAAATGTCTTTAATTTTCTTTTATAATCATAAATTTTTTTATTCTTCTCCAAATTATCAGATTTCATTAATGTAACTGGCTAGGAACCAATTTTTGACATTAAGGAAGCAGAAATAATGGAAATCAAAATTTAACTTAAAATATTAAATTTTTATATAAATTTCATTTTTATATGAAAATATTTAAATGAAAATATAATTTCCAAATATGAGTGCGCCCTATATTTTGAAAAATTTCTGAAATGTCATTGTATATTGACAAGCCACGCGCATATCTATATGCGCTTAAATTGTATGGAATAATAATTCGACTACTTATTTTACCAAATAAAATTTGAGGTTAGGAAGTAAATGTTGGAAGTTTCACTATGTAAAATTCGAGCACCCTTCCCTCATAATCAGGCACCGCTGTGGGTAATTTAACCGTTAAATGTTAGGTAGCCAATATTATTTCTGATAATAGACCAAAATAATACGACCTTAGTGATACAAACACAGTCACTGTATAGCAAAGTGTGATTTGGAAAATCAATTCGTCGATGTTCGCAACAATTGGGCATTACTACAGGTACTTTGAGCAGTATTATGCATAAAGATATTCATCTTTAGCTGGTTGAACAAATTAAACCGACCGATTATTGCTTGTAAACTGAACGAAAATCATATTTAGTGATAAGGCTCATTTTCAATTAGGCTGTTATGTAAACAAACAAAATTTTCACATACAGGGCTAACAAAGACCACAGACAGTCCTCAAAAAATCATTACATCCAAAGAGCAGATAATGCGGTTTGTGGTCAGGCAGCATTACCGGCGATATTACCAAATCATGATAATCAATTTCAGTGATAATCAATTTCAGTGACTTTAAGCTTCAGAAAGACGGCGCTACAGGCCACACAGCCACCCAGCCATTGTATACGAAATTTCCCGGTCTCGTGATTTAAAGCCACTAGATTATTCTATGGGGCCATTTGAAACACGAGATTTATGCGATTAACCCACAAACAACTGACGCTTTGAAAGACAAAATTCGGAGCTGTATTAGCAATATGAGCGAAGCTTTGTAGAAAAATGTATGGGCGGACGTCCGCCAACATTTCCCCATTATATTCCATTATTAATTTCCATATTTCTGCTTTACATTGGAATCAGTGAAACTGAAGTTCTTCAAAAGAAGTGTTAGTTTTAAGCTAATTTCCTTCCTAACCCACTCAATATTTCAAAGCTGCGTGTTGAAATGTAATGTTTAAGTAAAAATTGTTCTTTCTAACAAAATAGTATTAGGTACCACATTAGTATTATCAATTTTATGCCACCTGTTATTATAATCTCATACATGAGTATTATTAAAAAAGAAGTACATAGTTTTTTGTTTTGTTCATTCTGGTTGTAAAAAAAGAGACCATACTTACTTTTTGTCTGTCACTGTATTTATATGTTAAATACTAAACATCTTTTTGAATAAAAGCTTAATTTGAATGTTAATGTATTTGGGTAGTAATGCAATGCAATATAATTAGTAATTGCATTCCGGCTTAAGTTCGTGTATTTTTTAAGATTTTTAATTCAACTAAAATTTAATTAGAAAAATTAATAAAATTCAAATTATACACAAGCTAATGTGTTCTTATACTTTCTGTATAGCAATCAGTATGATACTCGAAAAAATAGTTAGTACTGTCGATTAATTTTAATGACTTAATACTGCACAATAAATTTCAATTAAGTACTTGATACTTCTTGATGGGTTTTAAGGAGTTTTACGAATTTTAAACAGGCGAATATTTGCATGCGTATGTACATACACAAAGTCTGATTTATAATTCAAAATTATATTTGTTATACAAACTATTCTTATTTAAAAAATGGTCATAAAAAAATGCAGCTCTTAAAACGTATTAAGTAACTACTTATGAGAGTTCAGAAAATAAGTATAAATAGTCAACACTTCATATCCATTATTCAATACTTTACCAGAACTATCATACGTGACGATTAAAATGGAGAACAATAATAAAAACTTTTGCTTGTAGATGGACTTTGTCAGTTTGTCAACCAATTAAAGTGTGATTAATTATAAATTATATTCCTCATATTCTAATTTTTAAAATTTTGGTTTTAAGTGCACTCGCAGAAGGCTGATGAAGGATAATATAATAATAATAATAATAAAATACTGATTATAATATACCTTCCCTTCCTTTCAATTATTTAACTTTTTAAACATAATTTTGAATTAAACTAAAATCTACGTTGAATAATAAATATTTTATGATATTTTCCCATAAAATATTTATTATTCAAAAATTTAAATATATTACTATGGGTAAAGGATATCCATAAAACCATTTCACTGTTGCTTATAAAGCTCATAATTGGATATTTAAGAAATTTTGTGTAGAAGACTCAAGAGTCAAATTGATTAAATAGAAGTTGTATTCCATCAGTTAAGCAAAAAGATAACAAAATCGATTTGGTTAAAATTAAGTTATTTTTCGAACTATTTGCTTTCACAAAACAAACTTTTAAAAGACCCCCTACCTTAGTAGTTAGTAGTCTAATAGTAAACAATAAAATTAAATAGAAATTATCAATATTTTATGCTTAAAATATACTTTAAACTTGAATTATTTGTTATTATAAGAAAAATAGCAACAGTTATATAAAATAACTATAGTCATCAGCATTAATGACTTTAAATAGACTCACAAGAATACACACAGATTTTTCAATAACATACTAAATGATATTATTAAGACATAAAATTTAAGCAATTTGGCAACTTTTTTTCAAAGCAAAGTTTGCCTTTTTTCAATTTCAATTTTACCCTCTAAAAACACACACAGAGCTTTTTGGCCACAAGCAATTGGCCATTGCAAAAAAAAGAAAGAAAGAAACAAATAAAATTATTATATTTAAATGTATGTTTGGGTGCGATACTTTCCAAGACAAGATCAAAAGCTTAAAATCATAATAATTTACATATTTGCAGGCAGCTGAGCCAAAAAAAAAAGAGGCAAAAATCCTGAATAAAAATAGATATATACTAGTTATATTTATTTGGTACTATGTAGATTTATACTAACACACACACACACATATATATATATATACACATATTTACATACGTGTATAAATCTTTTATTCGTATAAAAAGAATAGTATTAATAGAAATGTTAACCTTTTGGCATTTTTATGCAAGTTTTTTTCTACCCATAATATTTTGTTGTTGTTGTTGCTGTTGTTAGCATTTATATTATTTGTTGTATTGTGAATTGAAAATTCACATTTTTCTTTAATTTTTCAAATTCATATTGAGTAATTTTTTTAAACGTACAAACAACTTGTAAACGTACGTATGATTTTTTAAAGTTGCTTTTGTGCCCGTTTGACCACAAAACGCCTACTGTCCTTTGTTTTATTTCGTTCGCTTTAAGAAGAAGTCTCTAAGAGTCACACCCTGTATTTCAGAAATTATTATACAACAAGAAGTTGTGGTGTGGCGGCGCTTAATATCAGGGAGTTGGTTGGTTGTAGATTTAACAAAGTAAAATCTGTTAAACCCCCTTAGGGATTTTATTGTAATAGTGGTAATAAGTTTATTGTTATTTATATACTTATATGAATATTTTAATTTTTTGTTTTCAAGATTTAGGAAAAAGAACATATTTCTTTTCCTTTCTCTAACTCGTTACGTAAACAAAATTATTTACTTTTAATTAATTTTTGTTAACTATTAGCGATAGCATCAAAATATGGAGCATTTAAATAAAGTTTTCAAAATTCTAAGAGTATTAAAAAACCATTATTTTCGACTTTGTTAAATTGTAAAGCATTACAAAAAAGCTTTTTGGCGCGTGTCTTAACGAAAGAACAACTTTAATTGATTTAACTAAATACACACAGCGAACTAAAAACCATTGTGAGCAAAGGATTTTTATAAATCTTCTATTATCATAAGTTTCCTCATCTAGTGCTAAAGCGGTTAAGCTGCTCTTAATTCAGACCATCTTGGCGACTAAAATGAAAGTCTATACAAGATTCTAGGCACATTCATACACTTATATGTTATAACCCAAGGACTATAGTACCCATTAAATAATTTTCTAGTTACGCTTATAAGAATAAAAACAAAGAATAAATATAGTTAATTGAACTTTTTAATATTTTATAAATAATTTTATAAAAATAAAAAGAAAATGTGATGTTTTAAAAAATTTTACAAAGATAAAAAAATGCCTATTTTTATATATTCTCAAGTTTTGTGTAGAAGTAAATAAATATTTTCATTATAAAGAGAAAATATATATTCCGCAAAAAGGATTTCCAATGGATTTTCCTGCTTTTCTAATTCTTATTTATTTAATTTATTTATTTATATTCAAAACCTGTACAACAAGAAATAAGTTTATATTTAGAGTACAGAAAAGTTCTTTTAATAAATTAATTTCAGACCGCATACACAGACTATACATATTCAGGCAAAATTAACTATAAATTAATTAAATAATGATACGAATATTTTTGATTTATTATTGAAAATAAAAATTAAATAAAAACTATTTAAGCCTTTTTGCAGTGCTTTTAAGTTATTGACCTTGAGGAAGAACACTCCAGAGACGCGATTCAGATACAAAGAATTAAAATCACCTAAATTGATCAGGCAAACCTAATTTTATTAAAAAGATATTGTGGTATTTCTGAAAACACGATTTCATGAAAAAAAAAAAAAACAAAAGCACAGGAAGGTTGTTGAATGAAACCCCATAAAGCTTTGGAGAAAGTTGGAAAACATGTTCATATCTTCATATCTAATGATATTGCTATATAAAACATTTAACTTTCTTTTACTAGTAGAGTCACATCTTGCAAAAAGTTCACAACCGCAGATTAACTCAGAAACAAGATAAAATTTTGCAAGAGGTGTGTAGTGATGTGATGACCAAAGTCATTACAGCTTTGTGTAGGTGCGACCCTTCAGTGAGTTATATTGGTTTATCCAAGTAAGATTGATATTGATTATTATTTCAACTAAATTTTTTCGGCATTTATTAAAGCATCGACATCTATAATATGATTAATAGTTTTCTTATAAACACACTTTGACTTATAAGTGTTCAAAAAAAACTCCCTTTTCGGTTGCTTCCCCAGCAATAAATTTTATTCAGATCATCATTTAATCTTGAAAAAATTTCAATGACGTCAATTACTGGACTGCTTAAATACTGGACGTCGTCTGTGTACATATGGATTTTTCAGTGCAAAAGCTGTTTAGGTAAACATTAGCATAAATAGAAGAAACGAGTGGTCCAAGGATTTATCCTTGAGGTACTCCTCTAGATAAATATAAGACCGAAGATTGAAAATTGCTTGATAGTAAAAAATGCCAACGACTACAAGGGTATAAAGGTAGCAGTCCTGAAGTGAAAGTTAAAGAAGTTAAAAATTGCCGAATTTTTATGTAAAGACTGCGATAACCAATCATGTCTAAAGTCTTAAAGTGATCAAGAAGTAGCAGGAAATTTATATTTCCTTCATCAAGTTTACGTTGTATGTGTTCAGTAACATCTAGTAAAGCAAAAACACAGCGGTAATTTTGGTGAAAGCCTGACTGCCTATCCAACAACAAGCTGTTACTTTCAATTTAACTTGACATTTGACATTTATGACAGCTATAGTTATGGAGAAATTGTTAAATAACAATAGAAAAATTTAATGTTAAAGCAAAAATATAAAAAAATATATTGGTTATTTATTTTGTGTTATATCTGTATTTTCAATTAGGAAAATGGATTTAACAATTTAAAACGTTCTTATATAGATACCTTAATAATAATAAGAAAAATAACACATTTGTTATAGGTTCGTACCAAAATCAACTGCTTCAAATAGAAGTTTTAGTTATTACTCTAAACGAAATAAAAGAATTATTATTAACACAGCTAATAATTTGATAGAAATAATAATAATAATAAGAATAATAATAATAATAGTAAGACAAAAAGTGTTTTTCCGAACGAAAAGAGAAATCAAAAATGTTTGATACCAATAAATAACAAATGGCACATAAGAATAGAAAGACATTATAAAGGTTGTTCAATAAAACTAAAGATAAAATCCAAAAATTTAAGATATCTAAAAAAGTGTTTAAAATACCTTGTAATGGTAATGATAAAGGGAATTGTAATAAAATTTATGTAGGTGCAGCAAATAATAATTTAAAAACTTGAATAGCAGGATATAAGTCAGATCAAACACACAGAAATATTACTACTTAACAAAAAATAGCAGTTAATCACCATCCTAACCTTGTAATTTTTGTTTGAATTTTAAATTTAAAATATAACTATAAACGTCGACATGTGTTAGAAATGTTATTAATAATTAAAGTATCATCAACACAAAGGATAAACTTTTAAGCCGATATGGAAAATATTACTCAAAATTATACGTATTTAGAGCTTAACTTGATCTAATATTTATAATTAATTCTTTAATTTTTGATCATGTTGTGTGATTAAAATTTAAGTTTACAATATGTAAAATAATTATGTTTTTTATATTTATTATTTTTAAAATTTTAATTCAATTGAAACATTTTTAGTATCACAAGAACGTATGTGTGTAAAATTCTTTTTCAATTTCTTTTCTTTTATTTTTGATTGTCGACAATTTTTCATTTATTGATTGATTTATTAAATATAAAATTTTTCTTCCCTGAAGATGCCACCCAATGGTGTAGCGAAAAATTAAAAATAAAAACAAAATAAAATTTATTTAAATTTTATAACAAGACCTTAAGCTTGAAAAAATTATTTTTAGAAACTGAAAAAAATTTTTGTGCAATTAAAAATTTTCTATGAATAATTCGTACTAAAGTTAAAGGTACATTATTTGTTGAGTTTCTTTAAAAACGAACTTAATATATATAATTTTTTGTAAATTTACTTCTAAGCCCGATTGGACTTACGACTAAAAATATAAACTGTCGTATGTTCAATATTCAAACTAAATTGAACATTAATTGTCGCATATAGAGTGAAACTATTACACAACAGAGCCTAAAAAGTCTTATAAAGTCTTAATCCCCAGCTAGAGCTACGATCAATGGGGAGTATAACTACAACATAATCTATGATATGTTGTTTGTAAATGTAGATAACATTGATGTGGGTGAGATGTATTTTCAACAACCTGATGCTCTTTGCTATAGGGTACCTGTAACCATAAAAAAATGTCAATGAGTTTGTTGCGACAGTGTAATAATAAAACGCAGTTAACTATTAGTTATTTTCTCTGATCTGGTTTTATTATCTAAAAATTACACAAAATGTCATCAAGTTAAAATAAAGAAATTCAAAAATTATTAAAATGGAAAAATAGAAAAACTTACTTCACTCTGTCCCACTCGGCGTTCTTATTGGCATAGACGTTATGTTCAAAAAGGCTTCAAGCGGTTACTTACAATTGGTACCTTTGTACCATGTAAATAAGTCAATACCAATTATTGAGCGCAGAGTATTGCCACATGCAATCAAATGATATAATAAGATAAAATAAGTAAAAGACATAAGTTTGATTTAATTCTCGATAGAGTTAATTTTAAATAATGGACTAGTCGGTTAGTTAAATATTTTTCTTATTTATGATAACACGTGTTTCTTGTTGATAAACCAGCAATATCCGGCGACGTCTGGGCAAATATTTTTCGGTTTGTTCTTGATATACGAATCAGAAAATTGTTACAAAATTGAACGGCAATATCAGAACACATATTTTCGAATATTAATGACATGCATTTCTTTCTTTCTTTTTTTATTAAAATTACATGTTTTCTTGAGTTCTATCGGACTTAAAAAACACCTTTCAGTTTTAATAAAATCTTCAATTGATTTTTAAACAACAAGTGTGATTCAAATTTATATAAGTAAATTTAGTATAAGATTTTTTCTTTCTGTGTAAAACTTTTTATTAACAAAAGTACGATACTGTATTAGTGTTCGCGAAAAGAAAACATACTCTTAAGTAGTTTTGGAATATGGTGAGTCGAATAAAATACTTTAAGTGTCATCATATCGATGGCATCCACCGGTAAAAGACCGGTAATAATTTATTTTCGAAATTATATAACACAACAGTCATAAAATACAACTGCTGAAGTTAAGAATGAGATTAAATGACCACTTATGCGTTATCAATACATGTAGCTAAAAATATTTTTTAAAAATTTTTAAAAGTCAAAATTTAAAAGTAGCAAAAAACAGAAAATTCAGTTAAGATATTTAACCATTTGATTGTTTTTACTTTGTATAATTTATTATTTTTAATTACGAAGAAAACTATATATTTTTTTATAGCCTGTATTTTTTACCACTTTAGATACCATTTTATTTGTTTTTATTTTTATTTTAAGCCTAATGAATCGTTTAACTAAAAGTTAGTTAGTTGTGTTTTTAGCTTTTTCCTTATATACATTAATGTATTATGATCATGGTGTTATAAAGTGCCAAACGTGATCACTCTTTCTGAAACCAGCAACAGTTTGCCACTTGAATTTATTTTTAAAATTAAAACAAACAGATAAAAAAAGTCTCATAAACACGAAATGCGTTAGAATTCATAGAATTTTGCCGAAAGCATTCATTAGCTAAAGGGGCGTTATTTGCTCGTTATAAACGGCACGATCAATTAAATACAGTCGTATTTCAATAGCATAACTTAACATGTTAAAGCATAAACTAAAACAATCAGGAAATTTGATTTTCGCTAATAATCGAAAAAAAAAAATTATTATACAAAGTGCTGGTTGTTAGCGAATAAACCAGAAGGTGTTTAAATAAATAAATAAAAAATATCTGCCCGTAAATGAAAAATTCTTAAACAAATTTGTTGCATGATTACGTTTTGTACATGTGTAAAAAAAATGAACACAAAGTGTTTTAACGTGTACACATAGTGGTGTCAACTAACAACAGTCATAATAAATTTATAAAATTTGCTTTAGGGCTGGAGAGCAGAAAACGCAATTATAGTCATGATCAATATTGATCATCGATGCATAAGTCGTTTGTTAAATAAGGCACAGTGGCTGAAAAAATTTTATAATATTGAAAATAATTTGAGTTTCCCAAACCTTTGATAATTTTTAGTAAAATTAAGTGGAAAGTATTGATTTCGATTTGAAAACGCATAGTTTTCTAGTGCTTGAGCTGCAAGCTTAGAAGGCATTTCGACATATGACTATTATAATCTTTCTCATCGTCACAGTAATCGATGATTAATTTCGATAAAATGTTTTAACGATTAAAACACGTTGGTTTATCGAATATTTTTCCATAATAAATTTTCCACATGTCTACTTTACGACTGCCAAATATGAACTATCAAGACTAATGTTTACAAAAAATGATATTATAGAAGGCACACACTCTTTGATAACTTTAAAGACCGTATTTTTGTAGCTGAAAACGTGATTCTATATAAGTAAAAGTTACGGCTGTTAGGGAACACCCTTTATTTTTTTAATGTTTCTTTATAAATAATTTCGTAGTGGGTAAACTCTTTATCAATATCAACTGTCTTCACATAATGGTCTAATAGATATTAGGACATATAGATAAAAATTTTGATTTTAGTGCGTCATCCTATAGATTTTAATTCCTTCTTACTATTTTTTGCTGTAGCGGCCATATTATACTCTGGGAATTGCGTGATAAGATTTACATCTGGACCTGGCCCTAAGCCTTAATCAAGTGGTGGTCAAACCACTGTGCATGAAAAGCAACGTCATTCACGCCCTAGGAAGCCCAGAACTAATTCTAGCAACAGGTCATTCCTAGTTGCAATTTCAGCGGTTTCAAAGTAGTGTTGCGGAAGAGCTGGAGACTTTCCAACTCCTGTTTCAGAAAGCATGAAGCTTAATATAATTAAGAGCACGACGGCATACATACTCACTGAACCTGGACCATTCATTGTGTTCATTGTGAATGATCCGACCCACAAAATCAAACGAGGGCCTCGGGACACACAGCCACCACGATACTCTCCAAAGAGCCAACCTCAATAATCAGTCAGAAAATAGCTAAAAGGCTAAAAAGACAATTAGCGGAACTCTGGGGCGTTACTGATTCCCGTGAAAATATAGTGGATTTTCCAGTTGTTTCTTGCTAGCCTGTTAGGGGACTGGGCTCCCTTTTACCCCCGCAAGACACAAGACTAGATGGTTGTGTGATCCATAAAGACATATAAATGTGCCCCGGGGGAGATTATACTCTGGGAGTATTTTAATTAAAGTAAAAATACTGTTGTCTTCCTTTGGAGAGCAGTTTAGAGCACGGCTTGAGTAAGCGCTTGTCGTTCATTTCGAAGACACAGCCAGCAAAGCAGAAAAGAATGACATTTATCAATCATTTACTGGCAAAATAAATCCAAAAAACTTAATATTAAAGCGGAAAGATTTTAAAATTTAAAACCTGTGACCTATTAAGAAATGAACCAGAAATTAAGCATAATTAATAACGTTTTTTATTTTATTTATTAAATATATTTCGGTTAATAAATTTCCTAAACTAATAAATTTTCCTAACAATATTTTGTTGAAAAAAATAATTAATTTTTAGCTATAACAATAAAATTTTATGATGATCAACAACAGCAACAAACAAAAAAAAATAAAATTCGTTAGAGCCTGCGCAAATTTTCTATTACGGCCTTTTACCAAAACCAGCGGACAAAAACAGAAAAAAAATTACCACAAACTCGAAAAATTTATTAAGAAAATCTAAATTTAAAATGCCTGCTAAACTTATTTGTTATAAACCAAAACTCAAGCCAAGAAGACAACAATAAAGACAAAAAAACACGCGCTCCACGCATTTAATAACACATTCGTACAGCTGTCCAAAAGAAAACAAACGCCCTCTATATAAAAATTCATAAGTTAAGGAAAGCACACTAAATAATATTTTGCAAAATCGTGAGCTTAAAACAAAACACAAATAAATAGATATTTAAGAGCAAAATCTAAAATATTTGCAATATACGTGTGTAGCACATCAATGCATAACCTCAGGCGTTTAAAAGACACAAACGCACACACACACAGGAATTCTACATTGAAAATAGTAAACTTTGTTTTCGGTTCATATTTTTTTTGTACATGATTTGATAGTGCGTTCTCTAGTAAGAAAAAAGCTCACATAAAAATCGACATCGATGTGCCATAAAACGCCACATAAAAACGCACAACGTGCGGTCAACAGAAATAGAAAAATGAAAATTATATTTATTAGTTGGCCTCAAGGACTTTTATTTTAAGGAAAAAGTAAAAAAAAACTGGATTTAAATAAGCGGCATAAGGAAATTGTAGGGTCTCATAAAAAGTGCCCAAAACACTTTAACTAAAAACGCAAGTGAAAACCAAAAATACCCAGCAAAACACTCATTTGACAAGAACGTCACCTTATTTGTTTCACTAAAATGTCTGACAATCTAAATGTCTATCACAGGCTACAATCTTTGAAACCGTAAGTGTTAGACACTTGCATACACCTTTTACTGGTATTGGGTGAATATAAACGCTATAGTTACAAAATATAAAATATGTGTCGACATAGAAATCTTATTATCAGAATTATTGTACGTCTGCAGTGTTAAAAAGATTTTAAATTTAAAGGGTATCTCTTTTAAACCATTATAAGTAGTCACCAGACACGTGAGACACGCAGAAATTGTAGATATATGACTTCGTAAACATGGTCTCCGTGGCTGATCTTTATATGTCACGAATAATATGAACAATTTTGGACGCCAACTGTTACTGGCTTATCAGAATAAACCAATAAAATATTTGTCGAAATCAAGTTATCGCTAAATGTTGATTCCAATATGTGTGGCCATCTTATGACACATAGCGCCATTCTATTGAAATCAGTTATGGTAAGAAACTCCATGGAACGTAACAAGAGTTTCGGCCTGATTTTTGGACATAAGATAAATGACGTCACTAGCGTATAAGCTAAATTAAATAACAATTTTTTCCGGATGTAATAAAGGCTGTAAAATCTGTTTTGGATTGGCTTTAGTCCATATGCAGCAATTTCGTTATAATAAAACAGTTAATTATAAAATGAACCAGCCGTATGGCCACACGCAAAAACTTGAATTGATGACTGATTTTGAAAATATACAAGTAAATAATGTTGATTTTTACAACATGTGACATAACTATAACATATGGTTTATTTTTTAACTCAGCATTCGGTAGACGCCAAAGTGTAAGAACACATTTTTTCAATTGCTATAATGATGTTTTGTGTTTAAAAAAGATGTTTTGTGGCGAAGTCTTCTTTCATTTGAAGGAAGGCTGCTGAAAATTATCGATTGTTGGTAGAAGCTAACGGTCAACATGCAATAACTCAAAAAACTTGTTAACGATGGTTTGAGCGATTCAAGGATAAGTAAAGGCATTGTCATCGAACGCAAGTAGAACTTGCATTATCATTGGTAGTTACACATAACACGATAGTAATATTCTGTATTTGGTGGGATTAGAAGGGCGTTTAATGAGGTGTTGAAATCGGGTCAGACTTCAATCCACGAAAAGGTGCCGGAATATTCCACCAGTTATGTGGCTATAATCTTCCATCATGACAACGCTCGGCACTCATCACAACTATCAGCTATTTGGAAAACAAAGGATGGGATGTTTTTGCCCAAACACCTTCCCCCCCCCCCCCCCGAGGGGGCACATTTATCAGTCTTTATGGATTACTTAACCATCTGGACTTGTGTCGTTCGGGGGTATACGTGATTTGATTTACATCTGCGCCTGGCTATGGAGCCTTAATCAGATGATGGTCATACCACTGGAAATGAAAAGCAAACGTCATTCACGCCCTAGGAAGCCGAAGACTAATTCTAGCAACAGGTCTTTCCTAGTTGCAACTTTGATGATTCCAGAGCAGGGCTGCAAACCACCACTCCTTGCTGAAGAGCTGGAGACTATTCAACACCTGTCCAGAACACATGTCTAGCATGCTCACTGGATCTAGGATCATTCCATCAGGTAGGTGTGATTAAAGGTGAAATGATCCTGGCCACCATATAAAACTGACCTGTCTGTTATGGGGCCGCGAAACCACAACCACCACGATACTCCCATATAGGGGCCAACCTCAATTATCAGCCAGAGAACAGTTAAATGTCTAAAGAAACAAATAACGGAACTCTGGGGCTTACTGATTTCCGTGGAAATAACGTGGAGCTTCCAGTTGAATCGCTGCTGACTTCAGGGGCCTGGGCTCCCTTTTTCCCCCAGTTGCATAGGTCTAAATAGTTACTCTCCACAAAGACCATAAATGTGCCCCCGGGGGGTCGTTCGGGGGCATAAGGGAACCCAGTCCCCTGAAGGCAGCAGGGATTCAACTGGAAGCTCCACGTTATTTCCACGCGAATCAGTAAGCTCCAGAATTCCGCTAATTATCTATTTAGCATTTTAGCTGTTTCTCTAACTGAATATTGAGGTGACTGTCTGTTTCGCAGCCCCTCATGAATTTATTTAGGGGGCCAGGATCATCTCAACTTTACTGACCGCAACGGGTGAATCATCCGGATCCAGTGAGCATGCTAGTCATATATTCTGGACCAGGAGTTGGATAGTCTCCAACTCTTCAGCAAGGAGTAGTGGTTTGCGACCCTGCTTCGAACCGCTGAAATTGCAACTACGAAAGATCTGTTGCTAGAATTAGTCTTCGGCTTCCTAGAGCGAGAATGACGTTGCTTTTCATTCATAGTGGTTTGACCACCATCTGATTAAGGCTAACAGTCAGGTGCAGATGTAAATATTATCATGCATAACCCAGACATTGCACCTTCCGGCTAACATTTGCCTCGATCAATTCAGAATGACTTTAATAGAATACGCTACACTTCAAAAGAGGCTATCAGAAATAAGCTAGATTTAATTTTTACCTCAAAACTGCATCAGTTCTTTAAGCGGGCAACCCATATGCTACTGGAAAGATGGGGTGGCTAACGATGGACAATATTTTAAATAATTTATCAACTGCTTTTGTTATTTTTATTTTGTAAAATATCGATTCTACGTTTGATTTCTAATTATCAATCAGATCATGTAATTTTACCTCTGGTTGGAACTTTTCTGTTAACATAGAGTTAGCTGATCCATATTTTAATAAACCGCAGATAAAAGATATATATATCGAAGTTGAGGTTTTCTTCCAACTATTATGCGCTGTTAAAATTAAAACAAATCCTAATATTTGTAACAAGAATAAAAATAAATATAAGGTAACTGCAGAGATTTTAATTTTAGTATGTAACCTCATATCTCAAACTAATATATACAGACATTTTAAAATAACACAGAGTATGTCAACTATAACTAAAAATTACAGAGTGCTTCTTTAGAATATCTGATTTAAACCTATGTATATTGTTCTATTTATTCTATTTATTATAATTTATATCACTCTCTTTGTTTTAAACTTATTTAACATTATAATAATACGAAAAATAAGTTAGGAATGAAACATGTATAAAAGAATTGTATCCTTATATTTCACTCCTGGCATTGCACTGACAGCAAAAACAAACTTGTTTACTCCTAAAAGAAAGTGGTGTTACAAAAATGATAAAAAAGTGTAATTACTAACTTGTTTAATAGCACTTTTATATTAATAGAAAATAAATTTTAAAGTTCAGAAAATGTAGTGCAATGAATAACGCAACGCCAACACTTGTCATCTACTAAATATCAAGTTGCATCACTCTGTTATTGTCAGATACTATTTGAAAGTGTGCATTTTTAAGGCAAGTTGGCGTTTGGCAGTATGCATAAAATAACACTTGCTATATATAGAGTAAAGGCACACCATTTCAGTCAGTTAGAATGGGGAAAAAATTGCTGACGCCTTCGCAAGCCTAAAGCGGTCACTCTTTGTATTAAAACTACAGCGACAAGCTGCATGTAGAAGTGTCTAGTGATGGTGGCAAAGATGATGTTGATGATGATGACCAAACAACAGAAACTTATAACTATCAATAAACGTTTTGAACATTTCTTTATAATTCACAACTTGTTTGGCTTTTTTGATAAGCAAATCTTTGAACTAATAATTTTTCGCAAACACTCCTTAGTTATTTTGCTGATCGTATATTTCGATTTGCCTTTTTTTCTTCTTCTTTTTATTATACAATATTCCACAATTTTTATTATGGTCTTGTAAATAAATTTTTTGTATGCTAAAAAGTGTTGATTGAGCTGACAATAACTGCCAATGAAAAATATATTTTTATCGTATCTACACAAAAATTATGCTTTTACCAAAAATGTTGCATAAAATATTTGTTCTTTCATTATGATGGCCCTTAAAACAAATCACCATAAATCATTTAAAATTTGTATTTTATTTAAATATATATATTTTGTTTTTATTAAATGTATTTTAAATTTATTAACTTCTTTTTAATTTGTTTTTTTTTCTTTTATTTTAAGGTGGTCCTCTCGGCCTGTTCATCATATTTCCAGAGCCTATTTCTGGACCACCCCGAAAAGCATCCCATTGTGATATTAAAAGACGTCCGTTTTGCCGAACTGCAAACATTAGTAGAATTCATGTATAAAGGCGAAGTAAACGTGCAATATTGTCAGTTATCGGCATTGCTGAAAACGGCTGAGTCTTTAAAGGTAAGTTCATAACTTTAACATTTTTAAATTAAAGTCATTTAATACATTTACACATTGTTGATATGTCAAAAATTTCTTAATACTTTTTGTTTTGCGGAGAAAGCATTATTTTTCACGATAATCTCCTTGTAGTTATTTTTATAACATTCAAATAATACGAGCTTTGAAGTAATTTTTTAAGTGAGAAAGTCAAAAATAGCCACAGAGCATATGTGCGCTTCTGTGCAAATTTTCTGCTAGAAAAACACTTCTTTCTTTCTTTCTTTCTCTTGATTAATTTAAAATCTATCCAGAAGACCGCGTTCACTTTAATACCAAAAAATTGCATCTTGACCTTCTTGGGCAAAAGAGAAGAATAAACAACTATCGCTCTTTCTCTGTCTTTGGTATGCTAGAGCTCCATATTTTATTCACGTAGAAGAAAGTGGTCACACTTATCGTAAAATACAAAATATTACTTTCACCTATTACTTATAATATGAACCAACCCTACAATTTTATGATAATTTAAATTATTGACGGATGTTTAAAGTATACAACTTAATAATATCGATTTCACAACATATTGCATAATTATCACATATGGTAGGCGTCAATAATCGCAAATATGGTGTGTCATTATAATGTCGTGTAAACACACATTTTTTTCAATTGCTATAATAATTGTCGAATTTTGTGCTAAAGAAATGCTTTGCGTTATCGATTGTTGGTAAAAGCTTACGCTGAACATTCAAAAACGAAATGATCGCGCGGAGACCATTTTATATGCATGATGCATATTAATTCAGATACTTCAGCTCTTTTTTTATACTCCAACAGTTCTATAAGTTTTATCAATAACTTGTCATAATTAATTACTGGCGATTTGGACGTTCGGTGTTTTTTTTTCAATCTATGATATTGATGATTAAAAATCTGCAACCCATATCCAATAGTATTCATCAAGGCCTTTTTAAAAGCGGCATAAAAAACAAATCAATCAATCAATGAATTTAAAATTTTAATTTGGGCCAAAATTCATAATGTTATCTCTATTCGAGATATTTTAATAACAAAGAGGAACGTAAAAAATCTTTAATACATTCGAAAATGATTTCGACTTGTTGGCACCATGGCTGTTAATTACGAAGCTATATGTCACGAATTACGCAAACATTGTTAATCTCTAAGGCATCAGTCGCCCCACAGAAAATAATCAAATATCTCAAATACCAACCCCCCCAGGGGCACATTTATCGGTCTTTATAGAATACTTGACTATCTAGACCTGTGCTGCTGGGAGTATAAGGAAGCCCAGTCCCCTGAAGGCAAGCAGAGAGTCAACTGAAAGCTCCACGTTATTTCCACGGGAATCAGTAAGCCCCAGAGTTCCGCTAATTGTCTCTTTAGACTTTTAGCTATTCTCTGACTTATTATTGAGGTTGGCCCTTTGGGAGTATCGTGGTGGGTGTGGTTTTGCGGCCCCAGCATGAACTGATTATATGTGACCCAGGATCATCTCACCTTTAATAATACCAACGAGTGAATGATCCGTATTCAGTGTGCATGCTAGTCATGTGTTCTAGACCAGGGGTTGGATAGTCTCCAGCTCTTCAGCAAGGAATAGTGGTTTGCAACCCTGATTTGGAACCGCTGAAATTGCAACTAGGAAAGACCTGTTGCTAGAATTAGTCCTCGGCTTCCTAGGGCGTGAATGACATTGCTTTTCATTCACAGTTGTTTTACCACCATCTGATTAAAGCCTACGGCCAGGTGCAGATTTAAATCTTATCACGAAATCTCAAATAGCATACTTTAGAGGCCAATTGACAATTCTATTTCTCAAAACCAACTTATTGGGTAATTTTTGATATCAATAAATCAGTGGGTATTTATCGTCATTTTATTGCACCATATTTCTAAATCGAAGCATTTTTATCCATACTTTCATTAATCATTGTGTGGTAAGGATTAACCAATAAGGTCCGCTTACGCTACCATCGTATAAACTGAAACAAACAATGTATTTTTTTTTGTAAAGGAATCTGCACGGTTTATAGATACTAGAAAATTAAATATAATCTCTAAGCACAATTATTCGTCTGTCAGTTATCAGGATTTTCAAAATAAATCTAAATGATTTGTTAGCGTTTTTCAGCCGTTAACATATATTCTTGCTAACAATTTGCTTTAAGTTATTGTAAGAAATATTTAGGATTTAAATATATGTATGTAATTTGGAAATATTTTTGTAGGTTAAGGGTTTGGCAGAAATGACAAATCAGAATACGACTCTAAGAGAACCAGAACGTGAACCTGAACGTCTACGACCTCATTCACAGCCCTGTAAACGTAGCAACTCCTGTGACAGTCCTGTTGATGCAACACTCTCTGGACCCTCAACGTCAGCTGCGACTTTGGCGGCTTCGATTTCATCAACGCAGCATGCAGCAGCATTAGCAGCATCAGCTTTAACAACAGCAACATTAGGATCAAGTGCCGCCTCTTTAACATCTGCCAATACATCAAATGCTACAACATGCACAATTGCCTCCTCAGCCACCTCCTTAACGTCGGCTGCATATAGCAGCGGTATTAGCAGCAGCAGTCTTCAAGCCAGCTTACTAAGTTCAAAACGGGAGCATCCAGGTGAACGATGCAGCCCCTCACCACCAAAACGTTTGCATGCAAAACATGAGCAAAGTAACCCACAGCCCTTAGATCTCTATCAAAGACGTTTAGAACATCAACAGCACGAAGATACCAAGGAGAATTCTATTGTAAATAATAATTCAAATGAAAAACATAGAAGTTTAACACCACATACAGCAAGCGGGACCATACAGAAGCATAGCAACAGTAGTGATGGAGGTGGGAGCAGTGGCAGTGTAAGCATCAGTGGAGAAGGGATCACGAAACGTGAAGATATAGAAAAAGAATCAATTAGAAATTTTAATTCACCCGATAGATTAGCAAGACATGATGTTGTGAGTAGACCCACTGATGACACAATGGGAGTCGAAGGAATTGCCGGTGGCATAGAGAAAATCGATGATGTTGAAGATGTTGAATATGGTGATGAAGAAATGGAACTAGACGATGATGGTGATAATAATTCAGAGGATATGTGTTTAAATATGAAAATTCGTAGCAGCAGTTTAGCGGCTGCTTTAGTTAGTCCCCAATTAGCTGCGCAAAGGGGCTTAGACAGTTCTGGTCATGGCGTTGGAGGTATCGGTGGCATAGAAGCTGCAGTCGATTCAGCACGCTCTACTCCTTTAACAACAAGCATACCCTTGGCCTTTGATACGCACTCACAACGTCCAGCCTCACGTAGTTCAAGAGAAGGTTCTGGTATGGATCGTCCCAACAGTAGGGGTGGTCTTGGCGGTTTGCCCTCTACCTCAGCTAGTGCTTTGGCCGGCGGTATAAGTCCTGCTTCTTCAACGGTAGCAGCCTTAGGCCTGCATAGTGATACCGTGCCAGGATCTTCCGGTTTGGGACCAGTGCAGTCAGTGCCGTTGGTAAGTTTGGCTTTAATACAAAAAACTGTTTGTGTTTGTTATCTTTTTATATTTTTTGTGTCTTTAGTCTCTTAAGAAAGAAATTGATTGCAGTGAAGATGATAACAGTAATAGCCGCCACCATCTGCAGCCTCGTTCGGCTTCGGCCAGCGGAGTTTTAGGTGGTGATCTTGACTATCGTACGCCTCATGAATCGGTAAGTTAAACCAAACTTGTTTCATTAAATTTTACACACTATTTTTGCTAATTATGTTTTCTGTTTTAAACTATTTTTATCAGTATCTTTTTTTTATTTGAATAAACGTTCTTGATATTACGTTCTGTGATATTTAATATCAACATATTTTTGCTCTTCGTCGTGTTCTTTGTCTATTAATATGTTTTAATTTTTTTTTTTTTGTAACATTCTTATTACAACTGCAATACAGTTTTTTTGTTTTTTTTTAAATTCTTTTCAAACATTTCTTATGATTAAAATCATTCATTTACAGCAAATTAGCAAAATCGAGTTATGTCATCTGTTATATCCCAAATAAATAAAATTCAATATTTAAAATTAAATTATCTTAAATATTTTATTTTCAAGTACTTCTATATAAAGAGCATTTATTTTATTTATAATGACAATATTGTGGGAAACAATTAAGAAGGAACTTTAAATTCACTAACTTTTTATTTTGAGTCCTGTAGAAGGAGGTTAAAAGTCTTTTAAGATTTTTAATTAAAAACCGCAATTTTGATATCTTAGTAAGAACCGTTAATTCTCGTTAATTATACCAATTATTATTTTACTAGAATTAGAATTATGCTATTCTCCTCTGTCTGCTTATTAGTAAATAAATACAAAATGTTAACTCACGTTTTTAAGCGAATTTATTAAAGATTTCGGAACAGCGCAAGCAAAGACTCAATATCTTGCAAATAGCACTCAAACGGTAGCTGTCTTCTAAGTTTTTTCTATTCATGGAATTTTTCTGTTATAATATTAAACGCCGTCAGAGGTCTTGTGTATAAACTAGGCATCAATACGTTTTAATTCGAAATATTAAATGCTGCAGACGGACTATTTTGTAAAACAAAAATATTAATAAATGCTCTTTGTTTCCTACTCCACAACCCCTCAATCTAAATCTAAATTTATTTAAAAACAACATTTCATTTCTCCTTCTAATTTGTTTCGAACAAAAAAAAACACAAAACCGAAGACCAAAGTTATACTTTTTTACCATTTTGTTTTTGCCCAACATTGTTGTCATACCTACAATTCTAAAACAAGTAAACAAAACCAAAAACATAAACAAAATAAATTTATTTATTTCACTTTTTGGTTCTTTTTTATGTTTCTTTTTTTTTCTATCTAGTAAATGTCGCATGTTTCCGTGTCCTCAATTTTGTTTGCATATTTCGTATAGTTTTGTTGTTTATTTAAGATTTCCTGCTTTGAAAAATTTCATTTTTCTGTTGATTTAAATATTTCTGTTTCGCTTTTATTTAAAACTTATAAAACATTTAAATATTCGTTGTAACTATTTAACTGTCTCTTTCTCACTAAAACATATAAAATTTGCTTTAACTTTTTATATAAACGAAAATTTTTAGTTTTTCTATTGTTCATTTTTATTTGTTTTTATTTTTCAAACTGTTGTATAAACATATAAAAAATATATTTGTTTTTTATTCAAACAACTATATAAATGCATATATTTATTTATTTTTTTTTTTATTTTTTTTAGCCGCTTTTATTTTTTGCATGTGTCCAATTGAAACTAATTTCGTTTATTTATTATTTTTTTTATTTTTTATTTTCTTTTTGATTTAAATAAAATCGTCATATATTGTGTATCAGTTCATTTTGTTTTATATGTTTTCATCCGTGTTGTTTATACAACCATGAATGCATAGAAATTTGCTAATTTTTATTTTTTTTGGCTAAAACTATAAAAAAAATTTATATATATATATATATCGATTTGATTCTGCTATAAAAAAATAAACAAAAAATACAAAATAAATAAAAGCAAAGTTCAGAGTAAACGAAAAATAAATACTTCTTTAATTGAAATTTGTTTAGGTATTAAAACTTAATGACATTTTATAATGAATTTAACTGTCAAACACAGCTTTAGCGATTTTAAACAAATGTAGTTTTATTCATCGTTCTATATCTATTAATTTGATATAGAGTTGTCAAGAAACTTTTAAGGCAGCGTATCTATATGCAACTCTGCTATAGAATAATAGTATGAAAATATTAAAACAGGCACCCCAAAAGTATGCTTTAAAAAATAAGCAGTCAATTTCTTTATTTAATGCTTTAAGTGCAACGTAAGTGTTTTTGGTGTAAAAGTATAGATAAATGTAAGTATTACATCTCTTTAGTTCTTCGCGAGCGAAGTTATTAAGGCGAATTTCTTTAATTTTTACATTTAGGAATCTTAAAAACACTTATTATTAGTTTATTTCCTTTTTCTATATTTCCATTTTGGCTACTTAATCAATCAATTAATAATTGTTTGGTTTTAGTTAAAGCTGGCAAAGTATTTTAGGGTTTTGGGTACTTAAAAGTAGTTAATCCATACTTTCAGAGTTGTATTTTCTAATTCAAATTTCAAGGGGATGTTGTATTTTCAAACTTAATATGTGTATCAAAAATAAATAGCTATCTAAAGTAAGGCACTATTAAAATATCAAATTGTACTAAGTATCTAAAGGAAATCTATTAAGGCAGTATCGACAAATTGAAAGTTTTGACAGCTTGTGATTTTTATTGCATGAATTGTAATAGAATTACATAGGGAGAAACTTTATTATACAATTCATTATATATGCTTTTAACACAGACTACAAAAAACTTTGTATTTAATTTGCTCCAAATAGAAACCCAAACTTGCATTAGATTTCTTATGTAAAATTTCATGCACTTCTTCATCATTATGCCTTTATTTTATACAATAGCAAATATTCCGGTCGATAGTTAATAGCTGGGAATTTCTCCACCGATTAATGCTATTTTCTAGAAAAATTTAATCTGCTTTAATAAAAGTTATATTAAAACAGCTTTTGTTGAACGCGTATCTTTTGAATTGCCAATAAGAGAAAAATATTAAATTCAATTTTCATTAATTGTACGTTTTAAATTCATTAAAATCATATTTTGAATGTATTATATAAAAATATAAATTTTTAAACAAACACTATTACCCAACCCCGCCCTGAATTTTGAGGATTTCGAGTAGAATGAAAAAAGTCCCATGACACGTGAAGAGACGTGAAAACAAACAAACGAAGACCTAAAAACATTAAACTCCTCCTCACAACCTAAAGGTATGCAATAATTTTTGAGGATTAATTTTTCGCACAGCTAAAGGATTTTTATATAAAAACATATACTTTTAACGGGTGATGTAAAAGTTAAGCCATTTATGGCTTTGAAATGTTGAGAATTAATTTTTCGCACAGCTAAAGGATTTTTACATAAAATTGTATACTTTTAACGGGTGATGTGAAAGTTATGCCATTTATGGATTTGAAATGTTAGTATGATGATTTGTTTTCAATGTAATTTCGTTTTCTATTATCTCCTCATCGTGCCAGATTTCTTACTTTCATTCCTGAAAGTAAAAATTAACTTGTGTTGAGCAGTCGATGAAATGGCCATAGAAACTAGCTTTACCACTTATTTATTTAAAATATATTAAAGTGATTTTATTTATAAAAAGTAATAAATAGTCCAAACTACAAATTATAGCCTTTTTTAAAAAGTTGCTTAGTTATATTTATTTATATACCAAAATATAAATTTAAAATTATTCACAATTCAGTGACAAATTTTGAATAAAATATATTTGCAAATAAACTTTCCCTTTCGCGTCGACCCTTTAAACATGCAGAACATTTTCATCAAACTAAAAAAAAAATTTTATAAATTCTATATAAAAATATCTTTTACTTTACTTTGTTTTGCAACCAAGTTCATAAAAAGAAAAGAAGAAACATTTAAATTTTTTTTTACAAAAAAGAAATCAAAATAAATCCTGTCGTGAATATGCAGACTTTAGAATAAAATAGAGTGAAATAAGCATGTGTGAGAGACTAACACAACAGAAGTATACCATGGATAATCTCTAAATACATATGTATGTGTAAATGCACATATATTAATGTTGATGGGTGATGGGAATGATGATTTTCAACGACATAACGCTTGACGAAATTTAACAACTACAAATTTGGTTTTCTTTCTCCTGCTTTCTTTTTTAATAAAAAGAAAGAATATATTTTATATTTAAAAAAGCCAAAGAAAATAAAAATTTCTGGCCTTACACATGCAGAGAGTTTTTGTAGCAAAATAAAAAATTAAAACTTCTTTTTTTTTCGGATAGAAAAAGCGTCAACTTTTGCATATAATGAAAAAATAAATGTACGAGTATGTGGCATAATGTAGGGGATGCGTACTCGTACTGTGTAAAGTCAAGTAAAAATAGCAAAGATACAAAAAATATTTTTTTTTTATTTACATACAATCTGGCATATGTTTCAGTGTATACACACACCCACACATACATATATATATATATATAAATATATATATATATATATATATATACATGTAAAACTAAAAGAAAGAGAGAGGGAATTATACATTTTAGAGTTTTATGGTAGAGAAAAGTATTGAATCGAACACAGTATGAGCTAAAGGTCTTAGTTTGGTAAGAAAACATCAAACTTCATTACAATGCTGCATTTTGTAAAAGTCATTTAAATTTAAATCATTTAATATTACTGTCAACAGATAATCCCAATTTTCGTTGAAAATTACTCATCATTTCGACAATTTTTTATCGCCAAATTGTATTCATCACCTTTTGGCTTAACGGACTTATTAATAAGAAAAATTACTGCATACAAAATGAAATTCAAAGGTATGTTACGTTTCCTTAGACAGTCGAGTAAGGTACAGGACGCTGACGGGTTTAATGCATTCGACATCAATTAAAATTTTTGTATTTTAACATTTTTTCAACAACTCTGCTAATAGTTTTTAAATTACCAGTTTCCGCCTACTGTAAAGCCCGGGTCGCCTAAAACCTCTATTTTAGGAGAAATAGTCTTAGGTAGTGTAAGCTGTTAAGTTCTGGGTCTGCAAGTCAGGTGAACAGCGGTGCTCTATATGTCCATCGTAAGACCAAATGGAGTCCACAACAGAAGCTTAGGAATTTTGAAGATAGCTCACACATAATTGGAAATTGGGAAGATTGATGATTACATTAAACCATAAGTTTTCTGCAATCCAAACTTCGCAAAACCTGTTAATATTCTGTTCGTTTGCCTCTATTGTCGATCTGTACATCCTAAGAACATATTAAACCTTATAGAACTCTTCAATAGCATCATCTAGTCTTTTCTGAAAGTAAGAGTATTTATTTTACATGAAAGTGTTTTTAATTTTCAAATAATTGTGGCGACAATCTATTTAAAAGTTCTTTTATCCTTCGTGATGTAGCTTCTGGACTGTAAAATTTCGTTCTAATATGGAAATTTCAGTATTGCAAAGGGTGGGCAATTTAAGGTTAAATTGGGAAACTTATTCAAAGAATCAGTACAAATAAATCTGTTACTATTAACCATGTTAAGAATTCCGTTTGTCTTGATATTAATTCCGCAGTTGCCACTCAGCGAAGGTGAGGCTTTGGTGCTTTAAATCTCGTCCATTATTAGGAATCCGATAAATTTTGTTCAACATATGCATAAGCATAGCTAAAAATATTAAAATAAATATTTTTTTTAATCTGGTAAAACAATAGAATAATAATTTAATATAATAATAAGAAATAAATTTTACTTTGTTTTTTATATCTTATTTATTTCGTTTTTAAAGTTAACCTTTCTGCAGTTTTTAATAACTGTGTCGAAAATTAGAAAATTAATTAAGCGTTCAACAACTGGCAAATTGTACCACTGTGATGTTTGCTTTTAATTTCTAATTATTTTTTCTTTGTTTTATCAAAGTTACAGGATTTCCTGTCCCATTCATCTGAAATACCTAGCGAAATGAATTGAAAATACTCATACTTATGATGAAATTTAAAAATAATATTTTAAAAATAATTTTTATTTAACCAAATTGTATTCAAATCCAAGCAGTAGATGGATGAGTCAAATGTACATTACTAATGGGAGCCAAACCCATATAAAAGCTGAAACATAACTTCTTAATTAAAATTTTCTAGGTATTGAAATTTAAATTTTTTAAAAAATTATTTGTATAACAGTTTTGAGTTTTGCTGTTGCTTGAGTAATAAGACTTGGGTTTTCTATATAAAATTGGAATTAAAATCCATTGATAAGAGAGTCATATTGATATGCTTTCCACACAGTATAACATTTCAATTTTTGGATAATAAATTTTTTATATCTTAAATAAATATGTATTATTCTTTTTAAAGATCTTTTTAATTAAACTTAACAATATAATTTTTCAATATTTCTCTTTCCCCTGGAAAGCTTCTTCAGGAAATTAATATTTATAAACACAAAATTTTTATAAACACAAAAACTAAAAATTATTAACAACTTAAAATTGTTAATAATTTTTAATAAAATTAAATAATAATAGAATTTTTAATAAAATTAAAAATTATTAACAATTCAAAATTGTTAGTTTTTAATAATTTTTAATTTTTGTGTTTATAAAAATTAATTTCCTGAAGAAGCTTTCCAGAGGAAAGCAAAATATTGAAATATTTTATGATATACAAAATAAAAGGAATCTACATAAAATTAATGTTAAGATCTATTATTTCACCTTTGTTGTTTTGGGGAATCAAAAATATACTAACATAGCGCGTTGTCATATTTGTGCATATTCATGCCAAGAATATCAAAAACTTCTGATTCCTTCATATCTACATTATCTATAATTACGGATTAACAAGCCTGTGTAAAAGTAGAAAGCATTTTGCGAATGACAGAATTTTGTATCATCCGCAAAAGAATAAATAATTTTAAAGTTTAATAGACAAGTTTGTTTCGAAATATAAGAAATAGAGTGGGGAAAACACTGAATCTTGCAGCACCTGTTAAACATTTTTATGAATTTTCACTTTTGTGTTAACTTTCAGGATTTTCGTATCTAAGTTCAGAATTAGAATTTTAGTTAAAATTTCAAATTTAAGGAAATATTTCTTTGTCAATTGCTAGTTTTTATTTTTGATAATATTTCGATATCTTCAATCTTCTCTGTAAAAAGTACGCTTTAGATGAATTCAATTTTAAAATCTTAGCATACATATATCTGATACGGATAGGAATAAATTTCTGATTATTTTTAAGATTATTTTTATATTATTTATATCGCACTTTAAATGGAAAAATTGCTAAAAATATTTAATTTAAATTTGCACACATCATCAAACCTTATTGAAAAATATGGCCTTACCATCGTCAAATGATAAGTTTTCTGCTCTTGCTACTCTGTACATATTTCCTCTCTCCCTTGCTGGAATAATAAACTCCTAAATGAGTATTAGCAAAAAACCAAATAGTATATTAAAATATTTCACCACTCCCTCGAAAAACCGAAAACTCAAACTTCGAAAATATATTGGCTTTTATATGCTTATTTTGTGAATTTATTTAAAAAAAAAAAATAATAATAATAATAATGCAGGAAAATATTATATACATTCTCTTAGTTACTCTTACTCTGCTAAAACTCTGTTACAAAATATCAAACGATGCGTTTGAATGCTTTCAGACCAATTTTTGAAGCATGTGAAAAAATACAGCATCACACTACATTCGCTTGCATATTCTACCAAAATCTAAAAAAAAGAAAAGAAAACATCTATAAACACGGTTGTGTGTGCATTTAGGCGCATTCACTTGCTTTGACGTTTATTTTAATTAGTTCTTAAATAACAACAGCGAAAAAAATAAATATAAATAAAGAATACCAATGAGACTAACAGTGCGTTACAATTTGAAGCAGCTTTCAAAAACAAAAAAACAATGAATTTTGCAAAATCCAGACTTTACAGTCCGTCCAAATTATTTGTGTGTCTCTATTTTTCTGGCTGGAAGTTATGTAGGCGCAGACATAAAAAACAAGAAATTTAACGCACCAAATTGTACGAATAAGTATATGTATAAACAAAAAGCAAGACCATATTAAAAATATAAAAAATAAAAACTTCTACATAAAACGCCTAAAATGCTACTTCAGTTTTTTTTAACGTATAACGAAAATGATAAAAACTTGAAAAACAAATAAATAAAAAATGTTCATCTTTTACATTGACATTGAAAAAAGTTAAAATGAAAAAATTCTCATACACACACACACACATACACATACTAACACACATTCACACTTTCATCCTAGCACTCACACTCATAATTTGTGTATATTTATTTAAAAAAAAATTCTCTGTAGAGATTCCTTTTTCACTGCGTTTAGGTTGATTGCAACGATTTGTTGTCATACCTCTGAATTTATTTGGCGCATTTTAAATAAAAGCAACAAAAAGGCCTGCAATTTCTCTTGGGCTGAACAGCATTTAATGTGCGTTCTTTTTTGGAATTTTTCCTCTTTTTTTTGGTTTTATTTTTTTTGTTGATTCAAAACTTGCAACGTCTATTGTTACAGTTGCATGTTGTAGTGTGAGAATGAAAGTGAACCGCATTTTGTGCGAGTTTGAGTGTACAAATTCATATTTTTGCTGCTGTTGTTGCCTAAAAAAAAATAACAATTATTAATAAATACGTCTAGTGTTTGTACAATACAGTTCTGAAAGATTTAAAAAGTTCTATGTTTATACGGTGATTGTTGGTTCTTTTTTTGCAGTTTTTAATTACTCTTTTACTCCGTCTAGCTGCTAAAGTTTTATAATTAAAGAAGGGGTCAAATAAACAGGAGTAGAAATCTATATATTTTATTAAAAATATTTCACATAAATTTTAAAATCTGTAGACCTCAGTTTCTACCAAAGGCATTTTACAAGCATGTAAAGGCGAAATGCTACTTTCCTTAGACGATCGGGCATGTTTCTCTGAGATATTGAACTTCGTTTGGAGCAGTGCGTTCAACGTTACATCATCAATCTCACTTAATCCTCAAAAGATATTATATATGCAATAACATATCCGCTAATAACGGGGTAAAGAATCAGTTTCTTAAAGTTACCAGTTACCGCTGACTGCAAAGTCCGGGTCTTCTACAGCCACTATTTAAGTAGAAATAGTCTTATGTAGTGAACAGTGGTGTGCTATTTGCCCATTGTAACACCAAATTCAGCCCACAGCAGCACCTTATTCATTTTGAAGTTAGCGCACACATAAATAAATAAAATTGGAATAATTGATGATTACGTTAACCCATAAGATTTGTGTAAGCCACACTTCGCCTAATTGCTTCTAATGCAAAACCTGTTATATTAGACCTAGTAAAGGTCTTCTATAGCACCACCTAGTCTTTTATAGATAGTTTTCTCCTGAAATTTTCCAAAGCTACGAGAATTTATTTTATATGTGTTTTATTTCCAAGTAATTGAGGCGAAAATTTATTTTAAGATGAGGCTTAAACGCCTTTTTATCCCTGGTGATCTAATTAATTCTGTGGGCAATATTGAGGTTAGGTAGTATTAGCGTAACACAAGCGAAATATTTTATATAGATATTAATAATGAATTATGAAGTCGGACACATGTCCCACCCTAGCACGTCCATCTCTAGACGTCCTCACAACATTTTTAAGTACATTTTGAAACAAATATTCGTTTACTCCTCAATGCAGCACCGAATTTCATCTTTCCAAGCGTCACATAAACCCGGTCTTTCAAATGGACCTACAAAAAATTATCCAGCGGTGTTAACTCACAAGGACAACAACCAAGTGACATGGTCAAATCTAGAAATCGCGCAGGAAATTTCTCATGCAATAACTGAATTGTTTTGGTGTGTGTGTGTGGCTTGGGGAATCGTCTCGCTAAAACCAAAGGTTCCTGTTGTCAACTTTAACCAATTATGACCACAAAAAATTGCTTATCATGGTTTGGTAGCACAGAGATCTACGGTGAAAGCATTTCCTTGTTCAACAATACGGGCCGGTGTGGTGGTTTTTCAGGGACTGGTTGTGGATTTTGTAAATTTTTTGTACATAATCACCTAATTGAAAATTAGCCTCATCAGTAAAGATAATTTTATAGAAAAACGCGTATTATCAACAACAGTACCGTGGCACCCGAAATTAGTAATTAAATTACGTACTATGATCTCAGACGGAATCTGATTACGATGAAAAGCTACTTGAAGTGATAGTGTAAAATTTTTACCATTTTTATAGAAAATTTTCACAATTCAAATTCTTTTCTCAAGATAGTACAGTTCCATGCTTGCAATGCCCCAAAGGACGACAGCTCAATTCTTGACTTTTAAGTATTTCATAGACAATTTACTTCCTAAATTCAAATTTGCCCATCTTTTACAATCCTGAAATTTCTATACTAGAAATAAATTTTACAGTGTAAGGAACTAAAGCAACTGTATCACTAGGGTTATAAGGGCTTTTAAATCTCGTCTTAAAATAGATTTTCACCGCAATTATTTGAAAGAAAAAACGCTTTCATATAAAATAAATATTCGAAACATTTCAGCAGAAAATTATTTTTAAAAGTCTAGAAGATGCTGAAGAAAACCTCTACGAGATCATTCTGGTTACTTACTTGTGAAACAATTTTTGTCCCTTTGTTATCGAAGATTATAGATATTCTCAGTAAATGCCTGCGAAAATATTTCAGTTTCTAAGTCTTAGCAGCAGTTCTTTGTGTTAAATGTCCAAGACTCCTTTTGCTTATCTAAATGATTCCTCGGATTTCAAAAACAAGACTTTACAGAGGACGTAAGCATTCAGTTATTAGAAGCCAAAAGCTTCTTTTGGCAATATTTCCTTGAAGCATATATTGCTATAATTTAAATATTTCACTCCATTTTCTGTTTAAATATTAATCCTGAAAGCAAATTGTGTATCCTCAATACTCCTCATATATATTTTTAAATACATTTTTTTGATCTGCGTTAAATTTTTAAAGGATTTTTTTAAGTTCCCAATTAAAATCACAATTAGGCCAGTCTGCAGAAAAAGAAATTAAATCTGCCTCTGATTTTCGACTGTGGTGACAAACCACAGGCATTGGCGACATCATAAAAAGAAGTAAAAAGGAAAACACAAACAGAACAAATCTGTTGAGAGCCCGAAAAAACATTAAGTTGAGTAAAGCTGAAAATTAGTTTGCCGCCAAAACAAATAAACCTTCAAATATAAACCGGCTGCAGACAGTTGTCCTTAATTATCGACTGTCCAATAAAGTTATAAAATAGGAAAAAAAAACAAAACACAATTCACTTATACTAATGAAGGAACCATAAAGAAGATACTGTTACATTTAAGTTTCTTTTTTGCTTTTTATTGGGAAAACAACAATTACAACAACAAAATGATACTGTTAAAATAAACTTGTCTAAGCCTTAATAGAAAAATTACTATGACTGTAACAAGATGATGTCTACACATTTTTTGGGAGTTCTTTGACTTTTAGAGATGCACGAGCATTTCATACTTGTGCTCTTATTTTCAGTGGGCGGTAAAAAGGCATAATTTGCAAGAAAATTAAAAGACGTTAAGAGGTGATTGACTGACAAAATCAACTTGCTAACACAGTTGGATAATAACACAAAAGAGGTAGGGAAGGATAAAGGGAGAAAGAGATAGAGAGGGAAAAAACTAAAAAAAAGCGCCCAGACGCATTTGGATCGATATTTGATTATTATTTATTTTCTTGTTGTAATTTTGTTTTTGAGTTCATCTACATGTGTATGAGTGTGCGTAACAGTGTTTATTTGTGTCGTGTTAAATGTCACATCCCTATTCTCCATAGCCGCTTTTATTACATATAATACATTTTTAAAACATTTTTAACACATTAAGAAGCAGAATATATTCACAAACACCCACTGCTGCAGCTTAATGAGCCATTTAGTTACTGAGCTAAATCTTTTGCAGTCCAGATTTCCAGTTGCAATAGGTGAGAGAGAAAATTTAATGACATTGAGTATCATGAACTTTTAGAAAGCTTGTTAGAAAAACTATAATTTTGGCTGCCAAAAAAAAATATCCTTAAACATTGTTTTTATCTTTTTTTTGTTTTTATTTATGCGTCTAGTTCAGTGAACTTTTTTATTGAATATTTTTTGTGTGCATTATTTTATTAATGTCTAAATTTCGTGTTTCTGACATATTCAAATAGTAGAAGGAAACTAAAAATAGAAATTAAATTTTCTAAATATAATAATATAAAATAATACATCAATACATTGTATTAAAGTTGAAATCACAGAATAATTGAATTATTTTTTCGCTAATACATTTAAATATTTTTTTCTAATGGTTGTTGATAAGTTTTTTAATAACAAAAATAATAATTTAATTAACTGTTAAAATTTATCAATTAAAAACTGAAATGTCCATGATAATCGATTTGAATATATTTTAAAATTTTTCTTTCAATATGTTCATTTATTTTTTAAGCATGGAAAAGTAATTAATAAAGTAATTAATTATATTTTTCTGTTCTATAATGGCAATGAATTGATTATTACTTCCCATAGCAAGCAAACGAGAAGTGAAAGTCTGATGTCTAGGAAGTTCATCTTTTTAAAAGAAGGGATACGTTAAATAGCAAATACTTTGCGATAAATATTTACAGAGGTGATCAAAAGTATTTATACAATAGACATATTGTACGTACTTCGCATAAATAACCTCACAGTTATTTATCCAAAAAAAAAAAGAAAAGAAAAGTGATGCAAAATTTTTCTTACATTTTTCTTTAATTAACTTTTAACAAAAAAAGACAAAGAGTTACTTGTGTGATGTATGTAGAAAATGTCTGTTTTGTAAATACTCTTAGCTATCACTCTATATATTTCTTTTAATATTGTGGTTCCTATTCTGCACAGTTAACTAAATTTTTGTGTATGCATGATTCTTGTACACCACAATTATCCGTGACTCCGGTGAGCCTTGAAATATTTGATACCATTGTGGATACGGCTACATTTAGACTTGAGATCTTGAAATTGCAGTACATTCCTTAAATTTTTTGCGGCTCCCCAACACTTTTCTTCTGAAATTAAGTCTCTATCTTACTTAGATTACGATTTTCTTATATTTCTTTGCCAACACCTTTATCATCTCATTAGTTATTTTACTAAAAATAATAAATGCTGCTTTCAATTCTTTATCCTCCAGATCATTTTGGGATTTGAACTCAAGACTTCCACTATTTTTACTATGTTTTTAAAGCATAAAAGCAAAACACGGTTTAAAAGTTTCTTTAGCTTCTTTTAACACACAGAATTTAACGTTACAACGCGGAATAAATACATTATATATGTATGGATATGTATGGGTTACAGATAAGTAAATGGCGTTGCATGAAACTATAATTCTTTAATTGGAAACAACATTCAGCTTTCGTTAAGTTTTAAAAAAATGCAGGTCCCTTATTTTCTCTCGAACTTAACACGTTCCAAAGTTTGAATAATTTGCTTTTCTTGCTTATTTGTCTTAAAATTGTCATTAAAAATATATATATATATATTTAAAATAAAGAGAAATTAATGAAATTCACTTTATTACATTTTTTAAAAATATCTATTAAGTCCGCGAGGATATAATATTCTTTAAGCAAGAACAAAATTAATTTTAAAAAGCAATATTTAAGGAACTCGACCATTTACTTAAAACGTGGCCATTATGAATTGAATGAATAGAAATTGAGAGAGCTAGATCATAGAATTGATGAGTCAAAAGTGCTACATTTGGATATGCGATAACATCGAACTGTTTTTGTATAAAATTCAAACGTTAACGGTGCACTATGCAAATCAGTGGTTACTAGCCTCCCTTGAATGTAATTACACTTCTTGGCTGGAAATTATCTAAGTAGAATTCGAAGACGTTAACTTATAAGATTTGCTTACAGTTAGCCTAATACAAGTCATCGCTTAGGTTCAGTTTGATCTTTGGGACAGGGTAATTTTTAGAAATTTGATTTCTGATATATAAAATACTGAGCTAAAGTGACATACTTTTATATAAAATATATTGAAAAATTTATTTACCCTCTATGCACATATTGAAAATATAGGACTAGATTAAAGTATAATTCTCCATTAAATTTTACTACAGAAAAAAAATTTCGAAACCTCTTCAAAGTTTAAACCTAAAACAACTAATTTTCAAACAAAACCATTCATGTTTTAAATTTTTGAGTTTTTCAGTTTAATTTGCTGAAAGAAATGTTTAAAACAAATTTTTTTTCTTAACTTTTTTTATACTTTTCCTTTGATGCAACTATATAAAACAATTAGCACAAAAAGTGACAGCGCGTATGTAAATTTTAAAACAAGTCACCATCTAGAAAAAAAAACAAACATTTTCAAAATCATAGATAATCTAAAATAGCCTGAACGAAAAAACAAAATCAAATAGTAAAAACTAAGCCACAATTTTTGCGGTCAAATGTATTTTTGTGAAGTACAAGACTAAAACATTCAGATGCATACTTAACTTGATGATGACTGAGATAATTTGCTTAGGCGTGTGGTAACAATTGTAGTGTATATACCATACACATGTACTCTTGGTATTAATATTCTAAACTACTTTAGGGTACTAGCAACATGCTACTATAAGCCTGGTCAAATAATTCCAAAAAAAAAAAAAAAACAAATTATTTTCCAAAAGAGAAAAAAACAAAGTCAACTTTATTAAATGCGTTTAGACGAGAAAAATTATGTTAGTTTTAAAATAGTTTACCTTAAAAAACTGTAGCCATATAGTACTATTTTTATCCAATGAATTTTTATTTTTCATTTTGTTAAACCGCAAAAAATGGAGAAAAGCAAATATAAAAACGTGATATGCAAAAGTTTCAAAAAACTCCTTTTAGCCTTATAAATGACGACCACCTCTCTCTAGCTCGCTATTATTCTTACTATTTTTTTCTAACGATGAATTTGATGATTTTAACTGCAATGGCATAGCACGCATCAAAGAGGAGGATAACTACTTGCTGCATTCAATATAATGAAAACAGTGTTTCCAAAAATAAGCGACGTTAGTATTTAAGATGATGCTTTAAAATTTACTCTCTCTCTCTCTCTCTCTCTCTTCTCTCTATCTCTTTCTTTTATTGATTGCATTCAAATTAATATTTCAAATTGCCCTTGATATATTTGTTTGGCCTATTAGAAACATTTTAAGTTCCTTAGATAAAAATATCGATGTCTTGTTGAAGTGCTAACTCTTAAGTACATAAGCAAAAAGCAAGCGCTTAAGCAATCTGTTAAAGAATTTTAGATGACTACCTTATACTTTCATGAACTTGGCAACTAATGTACCACTGTTACATATTTACTTTTAATTTATGCTTTAGCCAAAAAAATATTTTTTTATAAATAAATAAAACTTAAAACTTAAAAATAAAAGAATTTTTACATCTTTTGTCATTAAATAATTATTTAATTTTGGCATTTTAATAAAAAAAAAATCGATCAATTTTTAATATTTTAGGCAAAAATACTAAAAAAATTTAACGCTGAGCATTATAAGCAATTCAAAATTTAATTATAACGCGAATTATGTTTGTTAAAAATGTAATAGATTTACAAATTTTCCTTTTTTCAATTTCTTCCATTATAATGATAAATTTATCACACTCGGTCGTCACTATCAGCGATTTTCTTATGGAATGTGCGATCAGTTTCCTATTTTGCTTAAGCAAGCAAACATCTAACAAAACTTAAAGTAAAGTTTTTTAAGTATATTATAGTTTACCATGATGACGTATATATTTTCACTTTGCCTAAATTAGCTTAAGCTACTTTATGCACATTTTTGTTAGACCTTAAGTGCTTTAAGATAGGGACTTAAAATAGGGATACAGTGAGTTAAAATGTTCCATAAAAATATCTGCCATAAAATCTTATTATAAGTTTCTTCAGAAAATCTCGATTGAATGACAAATTTTAAATTTTTAATTTTTTTTTGTTGCGGAAATAATATATTTCTTTTAAGTTTTATTTTTTGCTGAACAAAGTTTTTACACGGATTTTGTTTTAAAGCGAAAAAATAATTTTTGTTTTCCGACTAAAGTTCCACAAAACTAACCAAACGAACTTTAATTCTCCAAATAATTTCAGCATCTGATTTCTTTTTCAATAAGAATCAAACAAATAAAACTTAAGACAGGCATAGATAGTCCGTGTAACAAGGATTATAATATTTTGTTTGTTCATCTTGTAGCATTTCTCTTTCATTATTATTATTAATAAACAAAATTGCCGCATATAGAGTAAAGCCACCCCACAGACTTCATTACATGCAGAAAAACGCATTTTTTAGTGAGGTCTTCAAACTGGTGGCATCATTAAACCCTTTTTCTTTTAAAAGAAATTTGGAGCTCATATTACGATCGAAAGCGATAAAGATGCCGCATCATGATAAATTACTGTTTAAAAAAATAATAAAACTTGGCAACAAATTGATTCCAAGAAGTAGACCTGTAAATTCGTCTCCATGATGACATCTCTGGATTACTTTTTGTTGGACCACGTAAAATCAATGGTTCATGCTATTAAAATAGCAACAGTTGACGGCTTGAAGGCCAAAATTTTTTGATTTCGCTCGTTACATATTGATTGATTAGCTTGCTCGAGAAACGCCCATAATGCGTTTATTGTGTTCATCAACTACAACAATTTAAAGTTCTTTCGGTCATGATTTCAAAATAAAATTTTTGAGAACTGTGTCAATCGCCTCCCCCGTCTTATTCACTATTAAATCTACGCCTCTGTTTATACTTTTTTGCATGTTTTTCTATACATTCATCCTTATGAATGGTAATTGTGAGTCCGTAGTAAGTGAATTATCAGGCTATTTTGTACTCAATGTGTGTGGTCAATTTTAAATGTTGACTGTTAGACCATATTGAGCTTTTTGACTTAAATCCTGACTTCTTTTTTATAGTATTCTTTTTGTTTTTTTTTTTGTTTATTGCGGGGAGGATAAATATATTTTCATTGTTGAATTGCGGGAGTTGATATAAATGCCTAAGAATCTGGCGGTTGGATGAGAATAGTAAACTGAGACTGATGGACAATACTTTCTTTCACATTGGGGAGTGGTTATAGTAATGAATTTTCATTATGATTTTTTATAATTTTAAAAACATGGCCTAAAGACAAAACAAGCAGTAATATTATCCATTCACACACACACACACACATATATACATATATACACACTCCTTACTTTACAATGGGTTGATGTAGGTCTGTCTGTTCTGTTTGTCTCTCTACTAACTATTACAGTGTAACTTACTATGATCATAGCATAGTAACAATTCAGTTAAAACAAGAAAAAAAACAACTTTGAATAAATTGGTTGTTGTTAATTTTTTCAGAGTTGATGTTATTTATTGTTGTTATTATTATTCTGTATGTATTCATCCTGATGTCATCATGTAAGTATGGCATATGGTAAATGTATTGATGTATTCATGTATCTTACATGTAATAACATCATACAACATTATTTTTCTATCTTGATTATGGGTATTTAACTTGACAATTTCATATGAATTTCAATTTAAATGTTTGACATAATACTTTGTTGTTTTCATAAGAACACAAAGATATAAAGTCAAGCCAAGTCGAACCTAGAACATACATTTTAAATGCAATAATCATTGCAAATCTTTTATAGAAAGTCCTCATCATGTTCGATTTTAATTGAATTTCAATGAGAGATTTTAAAAATACAAATATATATGTAACTATGCCTGCATATATGTATGTATATATATTTTTATATAACTGTTTAATCAATTATAACGCATCGCCTGAATGTCAAAATTGAAGCAAACAAAAAATCTAAAAATAATTTTAATGTCATTCTGAACAATGTTATCATGACTATTGTGCTCATCGCCATCATCAATACTGTTGTTGTTATTATATGACAATTTTAATGTAATAAAATTTCCATTAAGACCTCACTGACCCAAATTTGCCATGGCCAAAAAAAAAACAACAAAAAAACAAAAAATAAAACTCGCCGTAACAACTGCAAGAGGCAGTAGTTTTGTTCTTGGTCATAACAAATTTGCATTTAGCATTTTACTTACATTTCTACGAGCAAGCAAAACTATCTTCTACTCAGAAAAATTGAAAATTCATTTTAGCATATTTTTTTATTGAATTTTTTTTTTGTGCTGTTATATGGTCATTTGTTGCATACTGCCGATATGTGGCATACGATATATTCGTTTATACAAATGATTTTCTTTTGCATCTTATCGATTTTTGCATTTAAGCCAAAATGTTTGCAATGTGTGGCAATATGCTAATAACCTCAGTTTATGTTATTATCTCTAATGCTGTATCATTCGATTATTTGCAAATTTAATTTTACTTAATGGTCGAAAAATTGTGCAAAAAAATCTGTAGCTTTAAAAAGAATTCATAAATAAATTTTATATTCAATCAAACTGAAATTAATTTGTTTCTACAATTATTAAAACAATTTTTAATTAAATTTTCATGTCAATTTTTAGTATTTTTTTTTTAATTATTAAAAATTCTATACATATTTTGTGGTTGGATTTTTGCGTAATAAAAACTTGAGTTACATAAGTTAATTTCTTAATCTAAAAACACTTCTTAACTTTCTTCAAACAGCCAGTTAAGTTAAATGAAAAACAGTTGAAGTCAAACTACAGTTACCAATATGCATAAACTTTCTCTCACATATGTATGCTATTTTAACTTAATTTTAATCAATCTTCTCGATTAAAGCTTGGGTGGGCCACACATAATTTTAAAGTTCCTAGAAAAAGAACATTTTTTCCTTGTGAGCAGGAATAGGTGAAGCTTCAATTATTATTAAAGAAGACAACTTTTTTCGCAAAGCGAAGGCTGCCGATATTTAATACAGTTTCCAATTTTCAGCTGCTAAGGACAGTTAATTTTAATTTTGCTACATTTAATCTTACGAGTGGTCTAATGTAAAACAAAATATTTTCCAATTAGTCAGCCCACTGTTTAATTTAAAATGTTTTTTAATGAAGTAAAGAACAGACATGTGCACACTGTATTATATTTTGTGTACATAAGATAGTAGCCATTAAATTAATATAAGCAATGAAATTTGGTTTACACTACCAGAACTGCATTTATTTAAATTTTTTTTTATTTTTTAATTTTTACCTCGAGTATAGTAAAGACTGATTATTTTAATTTTTATAAACAATTTCAAAGTATTTATTTAAAAATTAAATAAATTTTATTTTTATAAAAATAACAAATAAAGGAAAAAATAAACTTTCAATATTTCGCCACAGCATTTGGTAGCATCTTCAAAAAAAGAGTATAAACAATTTAATTAAATAATTTCTACACTTTCTATTTCTGAAGATATAAGATTGATTTATTAAATTAAAAATTAAATTAAATTTTAGAAAATCAACACTACAACGGACACTACCTCGAACCACTCTACCCAATATAAACTAGCAGGATTTAGACATAAGATACACAGACTAATTCCACTTACTCTAGATAAGTACAACAAAGAACTCTACACTATTTACACCATAACTAAAAATAATTACTACAAACCCACTACTATCGATAAACTTCTTAGACAATACAACATTAAAAACAGGAATAAAGAAGACAAAAAGAGAATTGACACAACACGACGAAATATATAAATAAAGTAACATTTTTCGCAAAGAAAGTTTACTCACGGCATTAAAAACCGGCAACACTCTGAGACATAATCTCCAAACATCGGCAATAGAAACTGACAAGTTTATTTCCTGCGAAGTATACAGACTTACTTGTACCTGTAAACATACTTATATAGGGCAAACGGGACGAACACTAAAAACAAGATTTACACAGCACATACGCTCGTATAAATGGAAAAGAGAAGACTTCAGCTTTGCTTGACACTCATAGACACACACCAAGGGAATGTATGACATTACTACATCTTAGTATTAAAGGAGGAAGACTAGACATTCTTGAAAACATGGAAATCTACGAAACAAGAACTTTTAACAATAACATTAGAAACGAATAGGTAAACTCGACCTCAGGCATAATTTTCACTCCAATAAAACTATGTATACACTCTAACAGAAGAAAAACACTTTCAGACGAACACACTTAACTAGCAAATAATAAAAGTCCATGTGGCGGGACAAATTACCTGTGTAAATAGATACGAACACAGTGAAAGAACGATCTATACCCAACACTATTTATACTCAGACCTAATACTAACTCTGCAGTATTGTCTAAAACGCGGCTTGATAATGATGTCATCGCATTGAAAGCGCTCCACGATCATACCAAATAAATAGGAGATAACGACGGTTTTCACCGAAAGGAATGACGACAATTAGAATTAAGACAATAACAATTGTGACTGCAGTTTTTTCAGGAACTACTAAAAATTTAATTTATTATTGATTACATTTTTTGGAATAATTGGAATCAATTTCACTTAAATTTACTGATTACTGTTTTTCCGATAGTTAGTGAAAATTAAGTAGCAACAAGTAATTGGATAAAATTTACTGGTAATAAATAAAAATACTTTACAAACTTAACATCGAGATACAGCTACAACTAATAGGTTTAGAATTTTTAATTTATTCTCAGGAACATTTGCAAATCTTGTGAGAAAGAAAGTAATAAATCGATGATCTGTTGATTTAGAAATTGGACGCGTCTTGCTTAAGTTTTAAAGTGAATTTATCCTTTTTTGTTTCGTTATGATTTTTAAGTTCATTCTACGAATGATTTTCATTACCAACATTTTTAGGTTATCGTCATATTTGTAAATAAATACAACTCTGAACTTTGCTTAAAAGAATACACACAATATATGACACTCAGTCTTAAATTAAATCAAAATGTTCAAAAGGCAACATTAACTTCAAACTTGTTGAAAAACAAAAACCAAGAAACCATAAGCTTTAATCCTACTAAATTTCCAAATTTAAAAATAAAAATTATATGCTTTACAAATACTCTGCTTAAGAAACGTTATTAATTGTTTTTAATTACAACAAAAAAAAGAAGAAAATAAAAATTGTTTGTCTTCCTTTTCAATTTTACTTTCTAGTTACCTCTGCTTTAAAAATTCAAAATACATACATACGTATTAAGACAAATCATATTTTGTAATTTTCATTTCAAATCCAAAAATTTTGTTAAATAAAAAATGCACTTTAAATAAGAAAATAAATTAAGTTTTTATTTTTTTTTATCATTTAATTGTTATAAATTTATTAAAAAAAAAAACAAAGAAAAAAATCTTAGAAAACTAAAAAAAACAAGAGGGGTACAATTTTATCATATTTAAACGTTGCGCAGTGTTACCAGATACAACACAAAATTAATAATAATCGTCAAATAAAATGCTTTTGGTGTTTTTTCTTATAAATAATATTTAATCAAATTCTTAAGATTTAAAGCTCAATTTTTTAACACTAATTATTTTTTAAAGAAAATTTACTTTATACTCATTCGTACGTCTTAATACTTAATTGTTATTTGTTTTTTTATCTTTATACTTATTTAAACTTAAAAAAAAAACGAAAATTGGCTATGTGTCATGCTTAAACAAAAATATTAATTTATTTTTGTAATAAAAAAAAAAAATAAATAATTTTCGTTTATTTTTTTTTTGTTTTTGGTTTTATTTATTTTTTTTTTTTTGGAATTTTTTTTATGTGTATATCTGTGTGTTATAGCATTTCAAATATGCGTTACTATTTTACTTTTTAATTATCCATTATTATTATTATTGTTGTTTTAATTTTTAAATATCGATGTGAATTTTTCTAAATATCTCAGTGTGTTGGTGTACAATTTATAAACGTTGAATATAAAAATAATAATATTTTAATAAATGTGTTTCTTTTTTTTAATATAAATGTTGTAAATTTGTGATTTTTGTTATATGATCTTCTTGGAGTAACAAATCACAACCGCCAAAAAAAGAAATAATCAATAATTATTTAATTTTGAATGCATAAATGTAATAAATTTTGTGGATATTTTAACAATGCGAGTAAATAGTAGTAAAAAAAATCATAGCATATTTAGACGATCAGAAACTTTAATAATTTAGGATTTTATAACGAGAGTGCATATAAGCAAACAAAGATGTAAGATTGTGACTTTGTGTCTGGTCGAATATTCTATTTTTTCTCACGTTTAATTTTTTTTTTTTTTATAAAGAGAAGTAGCACTTTAGGCAACAATGCCTATTTAGTCAAGTACCGTGCTACATTCTTTAGGAAAGGGATAGAGAAGAGATGAAATAGGAGGTAAAAGTAGAAATTAACTGCCGTATAAAACAGCACAGCGACCAGTGAGCAACCCCACCGACAGTTAGTTTTTATTTTTGTAGTGATAAAAACCAAGGTCTTCGTTGGGAATCGAACTCACAGCCCCCATACCAACAAGCTAGTACACTACCTACTAGCCTACAGGGGCTTCTGCTCCTTTCAAACGTTTTAGTTGTCTTCGTGATCGTCTGACATCTTTCTACAGCTCCTTATACTAAACAGAGTTCTAATCCCAGCAAATTCATCGCCGCCACCTTAACATCATGGATATTCGGCTTCGGCGTTGAGTTGGTTGCTTGGCAGGGCTTTACATATGATTTTTTTCCATTGGGGATATCGTAATGTAACCAGTTTTCACCATCAATCCAATTAATTCCAACATGTAAAATTGCATTCCAACGTCTCTGGGCTTCAAGTCATATGGGACTCAATTTTTTGCTATTGAATGTATTCCACTACATAATACAGAAATCGGATTTCGGACTTTTGAACTTAATACATTATAAATTAGAGAACATTTTAAAATATTTAGCTATTAAAATTTTAAAATAAATATAGAATCTTTCTATAGAGGTATAAGGCTTTGAAATAGGATAAAACAAAGTTAAATTTGTTTTAATTGACATGAAATTTACTTCATTCGAAAGAAAATCGTCTGGCATTATATTTCAAAAATGACTTCTGACATATGACAGCCGCGGTTAATTCGGACGTAGTATAATCTGGAATTCCAGCTTTCAATGAGTTTTTCCATTTGTGGCCGTATATTTGCATTAATGCAGCGAATATTTTCCGCCGAGTGATCAATCGCTTCGTGCTTAACCACGTAGGCTAGCGACATCACATATCCACACAGAAAATAGTGTAGCGGTGTTTAATCGCACGATCTTGGAGGCTAAATCATAGGCCCGAAAAGTCAAATTATGCGGTTACTAACCGTTTCCTTGACTATTATTAATTATTGTTGTGGCATGCTTATTGGCATCGCAGCTCCTCCACATCATAGTTGTTTAACTGACAAACATCTGCCCAAGTAGTGTACACCAATCCTGTATCCTAAAGCATACCAAACAGTTAGTTTTTTTTTTCCTAAAACACTTTTTCATGTACGCTAGAGGATTATTATCACTCGAAATACGACACTTTTTGTAGCTGACTTATCTATTAATACAAAAGTGAGCTATATAGCTAAACAAAATTCACTTACGAAATCGGGATCGGGTATTTCGAACAGAACCATGACTTTCCAAATAAATTTGCAGAATTTGGAGGTGTTGTTCAGGCGTCATTATTTTCATGTTACAATGTCAAACCAAGCAAAACATAAATCATTTAACATCTAACAAAACGGACGGTAAAAGAAGTTTTGACAACTAAAAGTTCTATACCTCTATAATAAAACATCCCTTATTAGACAAAAAACGGCTTTAGTATTTTTTCCTTTGACTCGATCCTTATTCGTTTTACTAAGTGTTAATACCATGCTAAGTATCTGGCATAATATTTATACATATATATTTTCTATACATTAAAGGAAGATAAGACAAAACAAAGCGCCACATCTCTATAGTTGATTTGTAGATGTCGAATGAAAATATTAAATCCTCATCTTTGCAACATAAAAATGCGATGATGCACACTGTAACTCTTGTGATATACGAGTATGTACAATTAGTAAGAACTCTCTAGTTTTGAGTTCTATTTCTTGAAATAATATTGAGTATAAATTGTGTATTAAAATATTCCGATTTTCAAACAAGTATATATAAAAAAATTATAATTTCTTCATAAGTAATGTGTAGATATGTTTAAGGTTATGAAGTAAATTGAGTTAAAACACACACTTGTTTTGTTAGCTTCAGTTTTATTGAAATATGGGAATTAATATTGGAATATAATGTAGGGAAATGTGACACCTCTTTACACGTCCCCTGTTTTCATAAAATTTTGAAACGCCTTTTGCAACAAAAGTTCGCTTATTTCGTCAATGCAGCATAGAATATCATATTTCAGAACATCACTTGTTTGTGGGTTGTTCATGTTAAACCCGGTCTTTCAAATGGCTCTAGAGAAAATAATCCAGTGGAGTTACATCACAGGAACAAGATGGCCGATTAATATTGTCACATCCAGAAATTTCCCGTGCAATAACTTGGTAGCTATGTAGCTTGCGATGACATCTCGCTGAACCCAAAGGTTGGAATTTAAATTGATTATTATGGTTTGGTAGCTCAGAAAATTTAGGGTGACAGCTTTTCCTTGCTTGTTTTCAAACAAATACAGGCCAATGATGCCACCAAACCGCATTCGCACGACAGAGTGACTTTCTCATCGATCTCAACTTTTTATAAGCGTAAAGATGGAGATCTTAATGTTGCACAAGTATTTCTACTAATGCACAATTTTTCCGAACGTCGACGAGTTAATGTTCCAGGCTCATCTTCAACACCTTGCTATAGAGTGGCTATGTTTACATCACAACAGCCACTACGAGCATATTGTTGTGGTGTATTGTCAGCAATAATACCATTAGCCTAAAATTTAGCAATTAAATTACATACAGTGCTCAGAAAAGCTGCTCGAATTTTACAAAGTGATGCAGTGAAATTTTCATTATTTTCATAGTAAATTTTCACAATTAAAATTCTTTACTCACTCTGCACTCCAACACTAAAATTTCATAACTTTTTACTAAGTAGATGGCAAAGGTGACAGCTCAATTCTTAACGTAAAGTCACTTGAGTGGCAATTTACTTCCTAACCTTAAATTTGTCCACCCTTCATTATATAAATCGATTGTGTTAATTTAGTCATCAATAGTTTTTTTCAGATTTGTGCTAAAAATATTGATTAGTTTTAATAACTCGATTTATTTATTACATTTGATTTAAATACTTGGTACTATTCGATAGTTTCAATATGTTTTAGGAATTAAAAACAGACGGTTATTTGGGTATATAAGCACACGCATAAAGTTTTGTTTAAGAAGAAAAATAGCATTTTTATTGAAACAATATTGTAGCTTTTTTTTTATTTTTTGTTCTTAATTAGGAACTTAACTTTGACTAGAAATTTAGATTTGTATATCTGTTAGTATTAATACATATGCATCTAGAGCTGTGTTTTAATTGTGAAATCTTCCATATAATTTCATATCGAGTTACCTTTTTTGCGGACACTCAACAAAAATAGGCTAAATACTCGTTACTAAGTAGCCACTATTTCGCACTCTTCAGAGTCGAGAGAGTATTTTGAAAACCTTCCATAATCGTTTGCTTGTGATTAGGTGCGAATAGAAAACATAGTTCTTATGATTGCTCTTGCTATCTCTTGAAAAGTCGTTAACAATTTTAACTGTCGAAGCTGTTATAATATTTCACTCCAGATTCCTTTTTTTACGTTGTCTCTATGAATGAAGGAACATAATTTACTGCGATATTAAGAAAATTTTAATTAGAAAATTAGCCAGTATTTTTCAAATCATTTATTTTCCACTTGCTAAATATGGGCTTCCATATGTTTAGAACTTTGAAGAATTCGCCTTGGAATAAAATCGCTTCTTTTAATTAAATTTCACGATTTTCAACTAGAATATTTTTCATTAAGTAACATTTCAGAAAGTGTAAAATAAGATGCAACATTTTCATGTAAGAATCTTTTCACTTAAATTACAAAAAAAAAACGAGTGAAAAAATCTGTCACTAAATTGAAAATCTCTAAAATTTCATACCACCAAAACCATTTCATTTAAAATCGAAGCCGTTTCGCTTTTGCAATACTTTGTTGGGTATAGAATATTGTGCTTCAACTCCATGCTGCTCTAAACATATGCTCAATATTTTTATGGAAAATTTAATTTATATAATTTTTTGCTACATACCAATAAACAAAAAGGGGATTTCGTCAATAAGACTAATTGCAGGTATATTTAGTATCGTCAGTTGCGGCGAATTAGAGCTAATTTATTAATATTCATGACGATATATTCGATATATTGTTTTATTTCTATTCTGAGTTGCATCAAAGATTATAGAAGTAATTCTATAATCTTTGGTTGCATTAAAGTTGAAGTGCCCAAAAAATGGCCTCTATATTTGTACATATTTACGTATGTACCTTGTTACTCTATCTTTTAAATGCAAATGTTAATTTATATGAAATGGTAAAGAGACTGAATGTCTAATGGTGACGACACTGTAACGAAAATATGTATGTTAATTGATCTTTGGATCGATCCGCTTCAATTTTTCAAGTACATATTCCCAAAAGTCTTTTAAAAATAAAATTTTATATATTTTAATATATATAATAGTTATAATTTTTTTGACCTTTTTTAATATATTTTTTTTTGTAATTAATTTTAAGCACTAGGTCTCATTTATTAAAAAATTTTTTAAAAACTTTATTTTTTATTATATCATATAATAATAATATTATATTATATTATTATAGCATCATCCTGATGATGCCAACCAACGGTGTAGCGAAATATCGAAAATATAATAAAAAATAAAGTTGTTTAAAAATTTTTTATTAAATAAGACCTAGTGCTTAAAATTAATTACAAAAAAAATATTTTTTAATATTTTACTTAACAAATTCGTATGCAACAAAACTATGTTGGATCTGAGGAAACTTTTCAGTTTAACTCAAAATTAATTGTTTTCTAGCCAATGAAAACCTAGTACTTGGCTGTTTAAAATAGCTCGATGAAAAAATAATTGAAACCATATACTTTGACCAAAAATTCGAAAATTTGTTGTTTTATATTATATTTTTTTAACTTTGAAATGCTGATTTTATTAAAAATAATTTTAAAGTTTTTTACTTCTATTTTGAAACGCTATCCCAGGGTCTTTATTAATTTCAAGTTAAACTTTTTAGTTCTGGTATTCACCTTTTGAAATAAGCGACATTATAATAATATACTACAGTGTGGCGATAAAAAATTCGCCATAAATCTTTTTTGTACTCCATCTAATTTATTATGGGTTAAAATAATCTTAGAATATGTTTATATAGAACCCCAAAAATAGTTGACACATAAAATACAAATGCATATATTATTGGGAGTAACAAAAGGAAACGATTTAAGGTAATACGCTTTAAAAACCCAAAAAGCCATATAGTTAATAAAAACATGCCATAGATACAGTGAGATCGAAAAACTCTGGTTAGGTCAGGAATGGTGGCCAGGGTGACAACTTTTAACTAATATACAAGCAATGACAAGGCTATTCTATGGAAACTCTAAACTGCCTAACGCCTGTTTAAAAACTTATATTCAAGCAGTTTAAAGCATTTAACAATAAGTGTTAGTAGCACAAACAGGGTAGAGCGAAAGAGGCAGAGAGAGCCAGAGAGATGGAGAGAGATGTTTTAACTTTTAGCATTGATAATTTTTATAAAATAGCAGTAAGAGAATAATTATTCAATATCAACTTTAGCATTTAGTTTTCATATACCAAAAGTTTAACAAAATATCCACAAAAAGCTTACATTTTCTATTTTCTTAATAAAAGATTATTAATTCAAAATAAACTAAGTTTTAAGTAGAATCGAAAAACTTGCTTCTTGTATTATGAAAAAAAAGAATAATTTGTTGTTTTAAATTGTAAATTTTCTCGAGTTTTCGGAAAACAAACAAATGAGTTAAAAACTTATTGTTGCACACTTTCGATATCTATAAATAAAACAAGATTTATTATAAAAAAATTAAACGATTTTTTTTAAATCTAAAACTAACAAAAGTCTAGTGTTACAAAAAAAAATTGTAAATCATCAAAAATTATTGTCAAGAAGTTGATCTACGTTTTTTGGAAATGGCTACAGCTATACAAATTTTGTTGTTTTTTAAGTATTGTTGTCTTGTTTAAATATTTTTTTAAATAAATCTGTTAAATACCCTTAAGGAGTGATTTAGTAATAGAATTAAAAAAAAAAAATTAATAAACAAAAAAGGAAAAAGAGTGATTTAAATTAATTTTTAATTATCGAAAAAGAGATATATTTTAATTTGCACAAATTAACTGCTTTTAAAAATTCAATACAAAATTAAAACAAAAGCACAGTGGAAAAACTTCTTGAAAATATTTACAAAATAAAAAATAAAAGGAATCTGTTGTATAGAATTTATTTAAATTCAAACACTTATTCGGCCGAAACAAAATTCAAAAACTAGAATTTGGTTTTAAATTTAAGCTGTTAATTTATGGCCCTTTTTAAAGGGTTTTTTAAAGACAAAAAAACTACAAATTTGGAAAACTTCAAAATTGGCAAAGAAACAAATGATTGAACAAATTTATTAAGAAAACTATGTTAAACAAATTTCTTCTAAATTATTTTTAGTTAAATAAAAAAAAATAATATACAACAAATTTAACAAAATCAAACGCTCTTTTTCACCATTTGTTTTTATATGTTTTATTTAAAATGCTTTATTTAAACAATTAAAAAACAATATCGTAAAATATTTACGAAAACGTTTTTAAATTACGCGATTTTAACGAAACATTTTTTTTAAAACAAGTTGGCAATATAAGTACGTGACAGTTACAAAGAACCGCAATTTCTTTACTAGAAAAAAACGTTTCTAACGGCGCCCAAACAAAAATCGAAATTCAACTTCTTGCAAAACATAGAAAAATAATTTTAAATATAAATTTTATCAAAAAACAACGTTTTAAGCAAAATAAAAGAAAACAAAAATACATTTTGGAATTTAATAAACAAAAAAAAAAAAATACAACAATAAACAAACTATAAATCGCATTACCAACCAACGTTCAGATATGAAAATAATACGAAGACAAACTTAAGAAAAAAGCCGAAACGCTAAAAGCCCCTCTTGTTTTTGGCAACTGAATAAAAAATAATTAAATTGTTTTTTTTTTTTTATTTTTAATCATTGAGTAAATTTCTATATTTTTGCAGTAATAATTTTATTGGTCTCTTTGGACACAAAATCGTAATAAATATTCCTTTTTTATTTAAAGAAAAATATATTTTGTTTTCAATTTTCTATTTTTTTTCTATATTTTATGATTTTATTCTTCGCAATTTGTATCTTTGTTTTTAAGTTAAACTATAATTATGAAAACAACAAAAATATAGAAGTTATGATTTTTTTCTCAGTTTTGTTTTCTATTTTTACTCTTTTTTGAAAAATTGCTATTTTTAATATGAAAACTTATTTACAAGAAATAAAAACAAGTGACGATTTTATTTGAAATACAAATTGTTTTAAAAACGACAAAGAAAACGAAGAAGAATAAGCAAAAATTATTAAATTCTAGTCCTGAAAATAAAACAAGAAAAAAATGAAAATAAAAATAGTCCTAAAAATAAAACTTTAAGATGATGAAGATGAAAAGAAGTTGATGTTGGATTTTTGTTTGGTGTTGTTGCAGGAAACGTCAGATTCGCCTCACGGCTTAGGCGGTATTGCCAATGCGGGCGGTGGTAGAGGGTCTGTTAGTGGCGGTGGTGGTGGCGGTCTGGCAGGCACCTCTTCCGCCACGACTAGTAACACTGCCTCTAGCTTTGTCCACGAACAGCCACAAACGCCACCACCCTACACCTGCGGTTATTGTGGTGCGGGTTTTCCCAACCAAAATAAACTAACGCGCCATATATTATCGCACTCCCTTAAAACTCTGGAATATCGTGAAACCGCTACCCATGCTCTATTACACCCGCATCTGTTGCCCCATGATCTTAACATGTCACCGCTGGCATATCAAATGAATGCAGCAATGGCTAGTGCTACCGGTGATGCCCAAGAGCAGGCGGCTGCTGTGGCTGCCGCCGTAGCAATGGACATGGACTTTGCTGCCGCCATAGCGGCGGCTGGTGGTTGCCCATTTCCCACGCTAGCAAGTTGTACAGCTCGTGGTCTAGATCTTGATGGCAGTGGTGGTATCGGCGGCGGTGGCTCTAGTTCATCCAGTCGAGCAGGACGTGATGGCGGCGCTGGAAGTGGTGGCAATTCTTCAGCTTCGGGTAATGGCGGTTGTCCCAGCAGCAGTCTGTCTCTATTAAGTGGCGCTGGTTCGTCTACATCGGCCGCTGCTGCTGCGGCAGCTGCTGCAGCAGCAGCAAGTTCGTCAGCATCGTCCAATGATCCAAATAGTGTTGTTTTGTGTAAGTTCTGTGGTAAAAGTTTTCCCGATGTTACCTCCCTTATAACACATTTGCCAATTCACACGGGAGATCGACCTTTCAAGTGTGAATTTTGTGGCAAAGCTTTTAAACTGCGTCATCATATGAAGGATCACTGTCGTGTACATACAGGTAAGTTGAACAAATTTATTTTATTTAGGTCACAAACAAAATGTTATTTAAGTTAAAGAAACAAATTTTTGTAAAGCGAACAATTTTCATTTCACTATAAAATTTTTAGCAAAAAATATTAATTTCCAAAATTTCCCAAAGAAAATCTGCAAGAATCTAAATTCAAATTTAAAGTGTGTTTTTATATAATTTGTATACAGGCATACCTCGCTTAACGCTACCTCGTTTAGCGCTGTTTCGTTATAACGCTCTTCAAAAAACAATTTTTTTCTCGTTATTTTTTACAATTTTTTGTCATTTTTCGAAACATAGTCGTCATAAAAAGCAGCAGAAAATATACATAATTTGAATTTTTTTCCATACGTTTTTTTTTTTTTTTAAATAAAAGTAGGCTAAAAAAATTCCCTAATTATGGGAATTCCCCTATAAGGATAAATAATTTGTGAAATTTTGTCTCATATTAAATTAGTCATTGGAAATAGTGATATGATCCGGTACAGACTTAGTAATTGCAGTATTGTTATTTTGAATTATAATTTAATTTCTAATTTTAAAATGAAGTACACATTAAATAAAAGATATATTTTTAAATAAAATACCCATCTTATTTGTCTTTTTTTACTTCAAGGCAGCAAAAAAACGGAACCCCATATTTTAATGCAAATAGTGCCTTTTTTAACGCTATTTCGGTTAACGCTCAATCTTCAGGAACGCAACCTGAGCGTTAAACGAGGTATGCCTGTATACAAGAAAATATAGAGAGAATAAAAACTTTGGTTCAAAACTTAATTTCGACAATCTCTTTTAATATGTAACATGGATGCAAAAAAATCAAAAATCGAAGTACATATTAATATGTTTATGAGAATAACATAAGTTAACCAGTTTCACTACCAATAACTATTTGTTATAATTAAGACTAAGTGAGACAAAACTGTCACTCTCTTTTATTTGATACAGGCAAACTAACAGATCTCTGTTTAATTTATAAATTGAGAAAATTCATGTTATCGGGAAAATAAGTTAGCAAAGAAAATTTGTAATATTTTTTTTTTAATTAACATAAAGGATTGGACGAGAGAACCGTTTTTAAGTAAGATAGAGGAAATTTCTGATGGATCTCCAAGTAACGTCGGGTCTGATTTTTTAAGGTAACTAAAGGTTGAGGATACATTTTTCTAAATCACCGGGTTGTTGGATCACATATCCCATTTTTACATACTTATTTTAATTGTAGGTTAGATAAAGCCGACATTGTAACACTTTGTGCTAGTCTATAGTTTTAGGTTCAAAAAATAAGTCTTCACATGTTGAAATAGCGTTACTACAACTTACTATAGCGGTCTAACTATAACGGCTTAAAATATAAGGCCATATTCGTCAAAATTACACTCTGTATGAAAACACCCATTCAATTTTAAATTAATTTTTCAATCTTATTTTTATAGCGGGCATATTTGTGTATGCTTATAAAAAATTATTGCTATAAATGTTAAAATTCTATCACTATAGGAACTTCCTATATATATCTTAGCTCTATTAACTTGCTATATTTGATCTTATATTATCATTAATTATCATTAAAATACTTTTACATAAAATGTGTGTCTAATACGCTGAAAAAATTTCATCCGATTAAAAGGAAAAAACTTGTAAACGTTTAACAAAACTTATAAAACTGAGCTTCCACATAAAGTTGTTATAGTTTTTCCTCGCCGAACTGAACATTACGAAGATGATGAAAGTTATTAGCCATTTGCATATGATGGCTACATTAAGGGGTTCACAATTCTGATTAAAAAGTCAAAAGAATATGAAAGTTATTAAAAGCACTAGAATATAAATAAATAGTGATATTTTAACGTAAATAATAAAAACAAAAATTTTAAAAACGCTCTTAAACTTGTTTCTTTTTCTTATATGACATTTTATTTTTATTAAGTAAAACGTGGTGTTACACAGTTTCTTTATTTTTCCACAAAAAAAAAAAAACAAATAGGTGAACGTCCCTTTCGGTGTCAAATGTGTGGAAAAACATTTTCACGATCGACGATATTAAAAGCACATGAGAAAACACATTTTCCCAAATATGCAAGAAAATTTTTATCACCAAGTCCGGTCGATACAAAGGATGAGTTGCCGCAATAGTGAAACGATTTTAGTTTATTATTAAATTATTATTACTATTATTATTATTACTATAACAACAACAATAATAATAATAATAATTTTCATAACTACAACAGCAATAATAATAATAATAATAATAGTAACACCACTAGCAGGAATAATAATAACAACAACAACAGCAGTAACAACCACTACAACTGTATACCAGATAATAATCTTGAACGTTATTACTAAGCGAAAAGAGGAAAAATTATTATTTAAAAAATAAAAACGATCCAAAAACCAATAGAAAAATATGTCAAGTGAAAGGAAAAGGAAAAGAATTAAATACTGCTATAATAAACAGTTTTATTTTGATATTATTATTATTTTTTTTTTAAATAAGCATATAGTAGTATTTAAAGAGAAACGTGTAAAAAGAATGAATAATTCTATAAATGTAAATACAAATAGATTTTAGTATACACATACACACACACACATACACAACACTATTAATAAAAAATAAAATATAAGAGAATAGCTTCTTTAAGAAGATATAAAAAAGAAAGCAAAAGTTATCATACAGAAAAACATAAATATTTATTGAAATATAAAATGCAGAGAATCTGTTTGTATAAAATAGATTAAAATACCCCGATACCGGATGTATAAAATACACACCTTTTTACATACCTACATATATACTATACTATTTATATATAAATATACATATAATAGTTAAAAAAAAGAAACGGAACCTAAAAGTAAAAGTAAAACTGAAACTAAATTATTAATTACATTCATCATACTTTTGTCACTTATATGCAGCAACACAAAAAAGGAGTAAAAACACAATTTTAATAATTTAATGACCATTGATATTCTTACAATATTGCCGTCATAAAACGCCTAAAGACACACTATAGCCCTTATATAAAAACAAAATTGCAACAAAATTAATTTTATCTATTGCAGAGATTTATAAAATCTTTTAGATAAAATTATTATATCATTTTCATTTTTCGTTTTTGGCAATATTGAAAGTTTGCTCTATTAAATAACAAATTTGATTATAAATTTTTGTTTTAAAAAATCAAAATAGATTTTTACTACAATAAAACAGACAAATTCTTTTTTTTTTTGTATTTAAAAACACACTTAAAGAAAAAATGATTTTTACGTTATGAAAATGAAAATGAAAGAAAAAAACTGCTTATATATGAAACAAGAATTTAATTATTACAAATATGCATACATACATAGTATATATATATAACTAGGTCTTTATACGATATGAAAAATAAAATAAAGAAATAAGACTTATGGGAAATTTATACGTTTAAATTCAGATGGAAACTGAAAAATAATTTTATAAAATTTTTGTTTTAGTTAAAACATTAAATGCGCACGGCTTTAAAAGAAACGCAAACGATCTCATGTGATCATTTTGTTTTGTTTGCGTAAAGTTTGTGTTATTATTATTTTTTTTTTCTTTTTTAAAGAAATTTCTTTGCAATAACACATTCAATTTGAATGGCTTGTTTCACTATAGTGCATCCTTCATTTAAAACGACAGAAACTGACCAATTTTGTTCAGTAAAGCCTCTCAAATGAATTATGTTTACAGCTGATTATTACTCAATTTTAATAGAAAAACCGTTTCCATTCACATCAACATTTATTTTATCTGTTTTAACTTTTATTTTCCTCTTAACTCTCTTACAAACATTTTTGTTTCCTCCTATACAATAGTTAAATTTTTACAATAGCATACTTTATATTAACAAAAATAACAAATACAATATTTCATTAATTGGTGCTATCCTACAGATTTTATATAGACAAAATAGAAAAAACAGAAAATTAATACAAACTACATACATATATTATATTAAAATATTAAATAAAAACAATTGAATTATTCGTATACACACGTATACACACACACACAATAAAATATAATTGAAACTAAATCAAATGAACAATAGGAACAACAAAACTATTTTATTTTTTTACCTCATGACCCGCAACAACAACAACCATATATCTTTATACAAAAACGTAAATAAAATAATTTCGAAAACATTTAAAAAAAAAGTATAATTTTCTTACCATTTTTAATTAAAATAGAAAAAATAACATAAAATACGAATCTTGTGTTAGTGAACCTACTTTTTAATACTGAGTATCGATTATTTTATAATTTATTGTTTTTAGTACCAGGTCTTTATATAAAAATTTTTATTTTCAATGGTTCACCATACCATTATGTGGCATCTTCAGGAAAAACATATATAAAGAAATTAATTAATCATCAATAAATAAAAACAAAATTATTTTAAAATAAAATTTTTAAACACAAAATCTTTACATAAAAATTAAATTTTACTTTTGTTTTCAATATTAAATTACATCATTAGGTGGCATCTTTAGAAAAAGAAAAATATATAATCAATTTTATAAATCAATTAAACATGCCATTGGGTAGTGTGGTGAAATATTGAAAATAAAAATAAAATTTATTTAATTTTTATATAAAGACCTTGTGCTAAAAACATTATTTTTAAAATAATTTATTTTTATTCTTTCCCAATGTTGTGGCATAATAGTGAAATAAAAAAAAATTAAATTTATGTTTTATTTTTATTTGACCTTTTTTATTTTAATTAAACATGTACTAGTCTTTTAAACGGTCTTTTTAATTAAATGTTAACGATTTTTTTTCAATATTTCGCTTTCCTATGGAAAGCTTCTTTAGGAAAATTAATTTTTAATAACAAAAATTATTAACAAGTAATAATTTAATAATTTTTGTTATTAAAAATTAGTTTTCCTGAAGAAGCTTTCCATAGGATAGCGAAATATTGAAAAAATAAATCGTAAAAATTTAATTAAAAAGACCGTTTAAAAGATTAGTGCATATTTAATTTAATTAAATTTATTTAATTTTTATATAAAGACTGTGCTTCAAGAAATTATGTATAATATAATCAAAAGGTTATTTAACTATAATTTTGAAAAAGTGATTATTTGAAAATTAAAATATAATTTTTAAATATTTTGAAGAGCTTTTGGATGGGAAGCTACTGTAATTTGTTAATTTGGTTTAACAATTTTTATCACATTTGTAACTAAGCAAATTCTTGTGTTTATCGATCTTAAAAACGAAAACTCGTAAAAGTCCTCACCGTTAGAATTTATAGCCAAAGGAAATGGAATAACTAAATGATAAATATGTTGGCAAGCAAAAAGCTCAAAATCTCATGTGGTTTTGAAAAGAACCAGCTACAGAACATAAATACCTTTGCCAAAATAGAAATGCGACATCCTTTACGCTTTCAAAACAGCTGGGAACAAATTAAGAATCTGTACAATTAAGATGTAAAGCAATCGTCTACATCAAATATCTTTGTGCAAGTTTCTCTACTTATCATACCCTATAGCTACTCAAGCCTACAGATGGAGTTTATTTTTCCAGGAAAAGTTCAGAATCTAAAAGATTGTGCCCAAATCGGAATTACATAAAGTTTTTATGTCTTTTAAACTAATCACCAAACTTTCCTTTTTCATAACTTGGAACCGCTTATATTCGGCGTAGCTTGAAGTCTTATTTTACATATAATCAAGATGGTATCTAAACTTCTGTACTGAGTTTCCAATTCTCAGATATGTATAGTAGATTGCCTTGAGATGTTGGCAATATAGCTTCAGGCATACATTCAGCTAACAAAGCGCCTAAAAGGGTACTTCAAATCTATATTTTAATTTTAGAAAATAAAAATTTGTATACTCCACCGAAGATCTGAACACTCATACTAAGAAGCTAACACAAGATGATTTTATTCGTATTTCTTAAAAAAATTTCGAATCTGTTTTGAATAAAAATATTTCTACATATTTTTTCTTTTTAAATTTCATCTCTAATTAAATTAAATTCTCGTTTTGGTTAAACGATGTAATAAAATATAAACAAGACTTAACAACAACAAATTCTCGTTTCAATAAAAAGCAGAAATTTTTTTTTCTTTATTTCATTAATAAAATTTTGTAAAACGAAAAAAAAATTTTTTTCTTTAAAAAAAATTTAAATTAAATAATTTTGTAATAAGAAAAATTCAGAAAATAATTTAATTTTATACCAAAAAAAAACTAATTGAAAACTGCATGGTAATAATTAAATTAAAACAGTTGCAACTATTAAAAAGCTAATATAATTCAAAACACAAAAAAAACAACAACAACAAAAGAACAGTTAAAATAGAATATCTGTGATCTTAACGATATTTATATTAAAACCAATAAAAATTAATCATTTAATAAGTTTATAATTATAATATTAATATAAAATAATTAATAAAAACAAAATTATATACCGACTATTAATAATATTATAAACAAGATTTCAAATTATAACAACTTTTATTTCACATTTAAATTTGTTTCTTTGAGAGCTCTTGATATTTTGATTTAAAATATTATACAAAATGCTTAAAAACCGTGGTATTTAATTTGTATAAACAAAAAAAAAATAACAAAAAACAAATGTATGTAAGAAAAAAGAAGAAGAAGAAAATGTAGTGAGACCAAAAAAGTTAACACACTTTACGGCATAATGAACAGTGTATACTTAAAATAAAAAGCAACCATAAATTTTTGGAATTATTAGAAAAAGAAAAAAAAATAAAGCACAAGATTATATACTAATATTTAGGGATTTTCTGTTTTAAATAATAATTTGTTTAAAACTGTTTTTTGTTTGTATTATAATTTAACTAAAATCGCCTATTACAATATTTTTGAATACACGCAAAAAAAATATTTAATGAAATCACAAAATATAATTCTTATTGCTAACATTTACGTTACAATGACTTATAATTTACTAACTTTTGAATCCTTTATGGATATAAATTTCCATAAATTAAAAATTCTTTCCGAATTTACCCGTATTTTACATAGCGTCTATAAATAGCCTTGACTATGGCATTATATGTTAGAGAATACCTACAAAATAACGTAGCTGATTTGTTAAAAATATTTTCTTTAATTATGAAAGCACAATCAATTTGCATAATTACCCGCCAAAATATTATATTTTTTAGTCAGAATTTATTTGTTTTTCATATATTTATTTAATTTACAAATTTTAAACTTCGAAAAATTTTTTACATGTTTAACAGCTCATTTCATGAAATTGTTTTGATGAGAACTCTCACGAAAACGCTGTCGCTATAAATCCCATTGCACTTTAATATAGAAATCTCTGATATTTTGCTGTAAATATATTGAGATCTCATTTCAATAGTTGCATAGTAACAATGTTAAACATGTATTTTTAGTCCCACATTATTTTATTTTTTTAGATATGTAACAGCAAACAGCAAGTGTTGCCAGATTAGCATATCTGTATATCTGACTGCTAGTTTAAAATGAAAGCAAATTAAAATCCTTTTATGTGTATTCTTAAAATATTGTCAAGTGTGCGTTAGTTACTATAAAAATTAATGAAATTTTCTAAGAGAACGTGAGCACTTTGGTATTTTTTGAAACGATATTTGTTTTTTTCCCTTTATTCATTTAAGCAACTCTGCTGCAGTTTTATTTAGGTTTGGTTAACCAAGAACCTAAACAGACTCAAAGCATTAAAAAAATGTTTTTTTCTAATTATATTAAAATTATGAAAAACAAACAGCGATCTCAAAATTTATTCTTTCTTAACGAAAGAAATTGAAAAATCTTAAATTTTAAAGTTTCTTTAAGAAAAAGTGTTAGCCACTACACAAAAACCTTATGTTTAAATTTTTTTTTAAAGATTTTTAAGCTTTATTTATTAAACAAAATTGACTCGAAATTCAAAATTCTAAATTAAACAAAATTTAAATGACAAAGAACAAAAAAGTAAAAAACAATATAAACCAAATTAAAATTAAAAAAAAAACAAACATTTTGGCTTATACAACCCTTTGGCTTATAAAAATTTGGCTGTGATAGTGTTTAAAACATAAAATTTAGTCTTAACTTTAAAACAAATAAAAAATAAATATAAACTTAAAACAAAAAATTTAGACAAAATTTTTAAAAATTATTTGTTATTAAAACATAAAGAAAATAAATTATAATTAAACAAGGTTAGGGCTCAGTATTAAATTGTGATGTTAAAATTTTTTCAAACCAAAATGAAAAGTATTGCATACAATTTAGGCAAATCTTAATAAATTCTTTAAAATTATAATAATAATAAATTTAAAATAATGAATAAAATTATAATAATAATCATAATAATAATAATAATAATAAAAACAAAATTGTGATTTTCGGCCTTTAAAGAATAAACAAAAACATTTTTTGGATATAAGTATAAAAATATTATTATATAAAATTAAAATAAAATAAAAAAAAATAATGATAATAACAAAAATATGAAAAAATTTTCAACACACAATATACAATTTTATTTAATTGGTTTTAGATTATTATTTGTCCAACTCAAATATTTAAGATCTCAAAATTAAACTGAACTTTTTTTGCCACACTCACTAAACACATTGTTTGCTAATCTCTGAACAAACAAATACAAAAACAGTGTGATAGTGCTTTTAAGTAAGAAACTTTTAATTTTAAACAAAATAACAAAAAAAAAAGAAACTTTAATACAAGAGGTTCTTGTGTAGTTAAAAAAAACATTAATTACAAAAAAGAAAAACTTAAATTTTTTAAGGAAAATAATACCAACATTCCATTGTAAAAATTAGACGTGATATAGAAAAAGGTTTAACTTGAAACACATAATGGCTAATTCAAAAGAATTTTCCTTAGAAATGCAAGGTAATAAAAAAAATTTAAAACCTAAATAAAACTGTCACTATATAAGTTGTCATTATTAGAGTTGTGGGTCCCAAGTACAAAAAAAGATTTATTTCAGTGATGCCAACTCAATTTAGCAACTGTCAATGTGTTATTTCAATGAAAAAATCTTCAGTTGAAGATTGAAAGTTGTAGCTCTTGGACTACACAACTCTCTTCCTTAATATTTTTCTTATTTTCTTATTTTTTCTCAATTTCTCATTTATATAATTTTTATTATTTTTAAGGTAGAATTAGCCGAACGTTATTTTAACGGAGTGTTTTGTTACTCCAGCTCATATTACAACTAAAATGTAAACATTAACAAATGTTATACATTTTGTTGTTGTTAAACTTTACAACGGCTAATCCGGCCTTTACGCTTTAACTAAGTTAATTACAAATTTATTAAAAAAATATTTTTACATTTATGTGTTTTTTTTAAACAAAATTAATGACTTAATTTTAAGTTCTAGTTGTTATTATTAATAAATTCTTAAATAATCTTTATCTATTTTTTTAAATAAAAAAAAATTAAATAACTAAAAGTAATACCACCCTAATACACACAATGAATTTGTAATGTTATCCAAATATGAAAGAAAAATTTTAAATAAAAATACAAAATTTATTTTGTTAGTTTATGAACTGTTAAAGAACAATGTTAAAAAAAAAATATAATAAAAAATTATCACAAAATTTTTGAGTTTGTTGGGTTTTTTTTATTTTTCGGAATCGAATCATTCATCAAAACATCATTAAAATTCATTGTGTTCATTTTTAAACGTTAATAAAAACATAAGTAATGTAAAGTTTTAATTTCAAAAGTGCAAATAATAACATTTCATTAAGGCTGAGAAAAAATTTGTTAAATCCTTTTTAAGTTGCTAATTTGAATTTTAAGCTGAGAACTTTAATTTGACATTAGCTTAAAAGGAGAATAATCTTGTAGCAAAAGAAATACGAAAGAATTAACTTTCATTTCACTACCACTTTCGAAGATAAAAATTTCAATTAAGCCTTTGGACACATAATTTCAGAGGCAAAGATTACTTCTTTAAAAATAAATATTTTAGAGGTGCCTTTTTGAAACTTGTAATAATTGTAATTGCTTTAAAAAACGCTGAAAAGCCATTCTTATCTTAAGATTCTTTTCTAAGGTATTTTTGATAGAACATATTTGCAATTCAAATTTGGCAGCTTATAGATAAAAATTAATTTAAAACTTTACATTGTTGTATTCATTTTCACAAAACACTGCATTCAAGTAAAACATATAATTATAAGTTTATAATTTATTTTATTTCCTATAAATAATTAATTTAATTTCTTTTATTTTTTTTAATTGGTCTTATAATTTGATTTCTTTTTTTTATGGGTCTTTATACACATATTTCCTAATATTTAATATATTTTTTTATTTATTTAAAGCTTTTAATAGATTTTTAAATTTTACAACAATTCATATTTTTTTACTATTTTCAAAACATAATTTTGTTTACAAAAAATTACTAAAGTTACTCATAAATCTCTAATTAATAATATTAAAATATTTGTTTCGGCTTTTAAAATAATTTTTTACAAAAATATATTAAAGAAAATTTATAGTTTCAATTTGGAATCATTGATATATTTTGTTAACTTTTGAGTTTGAACGATATGTTGCCTTGTAGATCATCAAAATTAAATTAATACTTTTTTTGGTTTAGTAAAAGAAAAAAATCAACTTATAAGCTAAATTAAAATTTTTAGATAAAATTTTACTAAAAAACAAAATTAAAAATTTAGGCACTAAACAAATAAAAAATATTTTTTCTTTTTTTTTTTTGGAAAGAAAACACAAAAAACTATAACATTTTAGAGCAATAAATAGTTGACAAAATTAAATTTATAAAAAATATACACTAACAAACATTTTTGGCCCAAAATTATGAAATAAAATTTATACAGTTGAAAACAAAAATTATATATCTATATATATATATATATATTTCAAAGAGAAAAAATATTACATAAAAAATATAAAATTTTTCAAAAAAAAATTCAAAAGACAACAGTTTGACACTTCTTTTCTTCAAAAAATAAAACCAAAACATCCAAACTTAAATAAGCAAAGTGAACTTTGTTAAAATCTTAAAGGCATAAATTAGAAACTTGAGTAACAATTGCATATACACAAATTAAACAAAAAAAAAAATAACATAAAAAAATTAATTTATTATATATTATAAAAATAAAAAATAAAATCATATTAAAGTTAAAATCGAAAACATACATACATTCATTATATTATACACTCATCATTTATTATAAATTTAACGGCAAGTCACACTTACATATATAAAACATATTTATTTATCTTTAAAATAAAACAACAACAAAAAGTATATTTTAACAATAAATTTAACATAAATAATTTACCAAAAAACCCAAAAAAAATTAACTTTTAAGCAAACTAATATTTGGTTGGTTTTTGTTTAATGTAGGAAAATATAAACTTTTCAAAAAAAAATTTTTTTATATAAGTATCACAGTAGTGCACGTTTTTATTAATATTAAAAAAAAAACACAACAACAACAAAAAAAGAAACATCATTAATAAATACATTTAATTCAAACAAACTACACAAAAAAATTGTATAAGAAAAAAATATCATTAGCGTACCCCAAGCAGTTGCATTTCTTAAACATCAGACATAAATTTGTATATTTGTATTTAGTGAAGCATTTTACACACATAAATAATTAGCAAAATAAGTATTTTTGAACACAAAAAGTAAAAGTAAAAAACAAAACATATTGTTAAATTAAAAAAAACATTAAAAAAACAGCTTATAGTGCCTCTATAAAACAACCCAAACATATTAAACGATGTTGTTAATATTAAATTCGAAATAAGAAGTTACAGTTTTTGACAGAAAAATTACAATTGTTTTCAAAATTTTTCATATACTTGGCGTTAACAAAACTTTGGGTTAAAAATAGAACAATAGAACACTAAAAAGTCCAAATTATGATCAACTTGACATTTTAAAACTCATTGGTAACAGATGTTATGATTAATTTAATGCTTAAATTCTATCTAGATATAGATTTTGCATTTTTTAGAATTGACGAATACTAGGCTTGACCTCAAATCAATCAGTCAATCATACTCTGAGTATTGCAGCATAAGGCTGTAAATAAGAAAGAGTAAAAATTATTAATAAATTATTAAAAAAAATTTAAATCTAATCAGAAGATCAGAAAGTGTTTTTATAAATTAGGATCCTCAAACTACAACTTTCCTTGAGCGAATGCTTTAAAAATATTAAGGATCTTCAATCACATAATTTTTAACTCAAAAAGGCGCTTTAAAATAAATTGCAAATACTTCAAAGGCTTAGTAGAAAATCTCATTGATTAATTCCAAAGTTTTTACAACATGTTCTGGATCTTTTTGGACTTTATTTTTGTATGATCTAACAAAACAAAAAAAAAAGAAAATGCTTCAAACATCAAGTCGAATTTATCAACAAAAAAAGAATATAAATTATAAAAAAAAAACTAAACAAGGTCAATAAGCATAATGATATTTTTTTAAGAAAATACACAAAATATGTAAAACCAATAATCTAGGAAAGTTAAGTTAAAAAAAATATATAAATAAATAAAAAAAATATACTTACCAATATATAAACATATAAACAATGAAAATATAAATAATTTTCAGTTTTAATTTTTCAAACAAAATTAAAAAAATACGAAAAATTCTAAATTACACAAAAAAAATTAAAAAATATTAAAATTTAATAAGCTTTGGCACACGACAAAAATGAACAAAATAATTAAAATTTGTTTAAATTCAAAATCCAATTTCGACAAATCAAAAGCAAAAGAACTAAACCAAATTCAACAATTTCAACAAAAAAAATGCAAAATCCAAATCATGACCAACAAAATAAAAAATAAAACTTTCTGTATCTCTCTCTCTCTCTCGAACCAACAAAATCTTAAACAACAAAAGCAAGTTTCGGCAAACAAAAACAACAAAATGATGAACACCATTTTCCAGAAATTATATTTTTGGCTATTTTTTCGAGTAAACCTTTTTTGCGAACTTAGTTATGAAAATTTTTAATTTTTTTGTTAACACAAAACAACGTACAAATTTAATTACTTTAAATCCCCAAAACTAAAAGAAAGTATGAATATAAAATATAACGAAAAATACCATTAAACAAAATATACAAAAAATTTAATAAAACAAGAGAAATTTTTTTTTGCAATAGCAATTAAAAAACCAAACCATAATAAAACAATAATAAACAAAAAACAAAAAAAAGAAAAAAGTGAAACTAAAAAGGCTCAGGGTAAAAGAATACCGATTCTTCCAATTTATTAACTACAACAACAAACAAACAAACAAACAATAGTACCAATATAAAAAATAATTAATTAAAAATTAACCACACTATAGCGACAAACACAAAATGTTATTAAACAAACAAACAAACAAAATAAAACATAAATAAATAATAATTAAACATCTTCAAACGAAACATATAAGACATACATACATACAAACACACAAACATACATACATACATACAACGTACATACATAAAGTTAAAAATTATTAACATTTTTTAAATATTTATTTAAAAGAAGATAAAAATAATGCCCAAAAATGATAAAACAATAAAAATTATTTACAATCAAATCAATAGTGATGATGTTTTTTATAACATGCTACATACAGACAGACATATATATTTTTTTAAACCTTGCAACAAGCAATAATAGTGCAAAATAATAAGATAACATTTAAATATATAATCCAATTGCCTTTATAAAGAAACCCTGATTTTTTACCTAAATAGCATACGAACAATTCTTATAATTAAAGAAACTCTTTTCTTATCTAACTAAGATGTGAGTGAAAATGATAAGGCAACTTATTTTTAGGTCTGTTTATAAAAAAAAAAAAAAACAAAAGGAGCAAAGTAATGTGATGTCTTTGTTGCTGAAATATTTTTCATAACACCAAATGAACACATCCATATTTTATATTTTTTCTTCTTCTTGTTTTTGCTTTATTTGTGTTATTCGGTTTAAATGCCTTGATATTATTTACCTTTGATGTCATTGAATCAAAAACAACAAATTTGTATCACATCAAGCTTTAAATTTTGTCTTCTTATAAACTAAATAACAATGATTATTTTACCGTTTATTTGATAGGTCTGTTGACCGTCATTGCCTGCCTAAATACCGATCTTTATCTGGTACAAAGTTTCTTTCACATTTGTAAAACCAAAATAAAAAATCGCCCAAGAATTCTATTGATTTTTTTTTACAAAATTGAAATACAAGTTATGATTATGGCAAATATCTATAAACACAAACGAAAAATTATATTAAATGTATTAAAATAAATTACACTACAATTTAATACTAAAAGCTCTATAACGGCAACGCTGCTCAATGTAAAATTATTGCAAGTGGGTTAGTATAAAATCGTATATGTATTAGTTTTAAATATGCATATCATCTATAGTTAATTGCTCATTTTTATGCTTTTCAAGCCTCCCTCTGCACTCAGTCGGACTCTTTGTCAATTACAGTGGCTTGACTTCAAATAAATTTACCTGCCACCTACTCAGCTATATAGAAATCAATTTCAAAATATTATTACTAAGCCGATTGCTCGATTTAAACTTATAGAAAGTCATAGCAAATCATCTGAAGCTTTACTTCTTTTTCCCTCAACTCTTCTTTTCATGGTTTCCTTAAGCTTGTTTATGCTGCTTTCTCAGCTACCTTATCGCGAATTCTAATAGTATATTTTTTTTTTAAATTCAGGCAACAAAATAAAAAAATTATCCCCGCAGAGCATGTTATTCCCCGGCAAATCTCTATATGAAACTTTAGGTGGACCACAAATTCGCAACCTCTTATATATTCTTTAAGGTACATATGACATACATACGTTCTTCAAGCTTAATGAATAAGATTCTTGGAGAAAGATGCAAAGGTACATCGAGTTTTAGTTATCTCTATAATATTCATGAATCAATTTCTGTTTTGTTATTTTGTTATTTTAAATAGAAATCTCTAATTTAAAGATATTGTTATGTCTATTCCTTTTAATAAACATTTTGTTATTTTGAGTTCTTTTATTGCAAAATAATAACACAGTACTTTAGAGTTTGAAATCAAGTTAAACGATTTATTTACTTTCAATACACACAAAATAAATACTATGGTAACTTTATTGTCTTTACTCACTTATGACAACTTAAATTGAATTGAATTCATTTGCCCAATGGTGGTTATATAAATGTTTTTCTTATTACTTAATTTTACTCCTTTAAACTGTAAAAGAAGCATTTTTCATTTTCCCTTACAAAGATAACATAAAACAGCATTTTCAACTAATATTTTACCATTAATATTTAACAGCTCAAACCAAGTAAATTATATAAATATAAAAAATTAATAAAATACTTTAGCAACAATTGCATAAACAGACCAAAAAATTATTAAATCCTATCATTTCAAATGCTCACATTTTCCAATCATTTATCCTCTAACTCTTACCCAATCAAATTTCTTTACCCGTAGCTGCCGTTGTTATTGTTTATTGTTTAATAAAAAAATATAAAAAAATAGAAAATAAAATTTAATTAAATTATTAATGCAAATACAATTAAAACAAAGTATATTTATATACAACCGACAAATTATTGACAACATAAATATTTTTCCTTAGTACCCTGTTTAAAATGCCTTGATTTTTTTTAATTTAAAATAATAAACAGTTTTTAAATAAAATATTTTTAAATAAATTTTTAAAATAAAACCGTATACAATAAATCCAATAAAATTAAAAGTGATTACTTATTTCAATCAATTACTGATTTCTTTTTTGTTATTTTAATTTTTTGTATCTTTTAAATATTATTTAAAGTATAAAGTATAAATATATATTTTAAATTCATACAGAAATTTCTTAAATAATTTCCATACCAAAACTGTTAAGGGAAGTTAGAAGTGGATTGTTTTTTTTTTTGCCTTAAAAAATAAATAAAAAAGTGGATTTGCAGAAGAAAGAATAGGTGAACTCTTATAATCTCTTCAAGAGCTTGTAAAAGTGTTAGACAAAACAAAATAAAGAAATTTTTCATCAATCATAAATGACCGATATTTTAATGCTAAGCAGCAATTATTCAAGCAAGTAATAGTAACTTCCCATTATGAGGATGCTTCTCTACAACCGGGTTATGTGATTGACGTTAAAATACTATCAGCTAATTATCAGCCACCGTTCTCGATGCGACAGCATCATTATGAAGCTGCGTTTTAGATAGTACTCACCTAAAACACAACAGTAAATGAAATATACTGGCGGAACAAATCCAAACAACTTAATAGCAATTTTGATCTCGTTAGCACTATTATAAACCAATATCGTAAAAAGGAAGTGAAATTTATGTCGTTAGTATCTTAAATTTCCCCGTGAGTTTTTTTGTTTAAAATGTTTAAAGTTTAAAATTAACAAAAAAAATGTTAAAAGCAAGAAGATGAAACGAGGCAACATTTAAGCATGCGAAATATTCCTGAAAAAAGGGATTTTTTGAACTTAATAATTTTTCGAAGAACAGTTTAACGACATATACTTTAAGGAAAGCATTAAATATTTTGAATCAAAATATGAGTTACATCTAAAAGTTTGCAATATTCTGCACAAGCATTTTATAACATAATTTTATGACAAAAAGGCCTTTTTATTGATCGGAATAACTAAAACATAGTACGCAATTAAATTTTAGTCTATGGCACACCTTTGGATGAATCCATAAATTTAAAAACATTATTCGTTTTATTTGAAATTTTAAGCTTTTCAGGATACAGATATCAAAGAGATTTTAACAAAATTTTCAAATTTGAATGCTCTGATTCACTTAGCAGTAATATTTGCTGAAGTAAATTTAATTGTAAGAAAACTTAAACTCAAACAGATATTGCATTATTTCTTTTGGCTCTAAAATAAACCAAATAGTCCTTTTTGGAAAATTTTAAATTCCAATATTCCTATTTCTTACATAATAATTTAAATATTAGAAATTTTTAAATAGTTCGCGAATTACCTAGATTTTCAAAAAAATATTTAATAAGCAATTTATATAAATTTTTTATCTTCTAGAAAAGACTTAAAAATAATTCATTTTGCTTTCCAACAAATTTCTTTTATTCTCTACGAAAACAAAAAAAAAATCCAATATAACTTCCCCCAAACTTTTTGTGTATTTGTTCTTTGAATTATATTGAACAGATAAAGTGTTACCAGAAACTTGTATAAACACAAATATATTAAAGAAATAAACCAATTGAAGACCGTTAACATAAAATAGGATTTAAAAAGAAGAAAATCTTAAGAAAATATATAAAACAATAAGAATCTCTACATTGGTTTCAAAGCAATAAACTTAAAAAAATAAAAACAAATAGATTGATTTAAAAACAAAAATAGCTAATTTACAGTAACCAATCATTTAAACAAAACCAATAATTAAATTAATTAAATAAAAATAGTAATTTATATAAAGAAAAGAAATAATTAATTATAATTTGAGTGCCAAGCTATTAAAACTTAAAAAAATATGAAAACTAATAAATTGAAATAAAAACAAAATTGATAAATAATAATAATAATAATAATGATAATAATAAAATTAAGATAATGTAAATAAAACAGCATTTAAATTATTATTTAGTTTTTTAAATTGTATATACTTCTTAAGTCCTTGAACTTCATTCACTCACTCTCTCTCTCTATCTCTCTCTTCCTCTCTGTCTGAAGTGAACTAACAAACTAAACTTTAAAAAACAAGTTACAACAAAAACCAACATCAAATAGAACCAATTTTAACAAAGCCAAAAAAAACAAGATAAAAACCTTAAATTGGCAAAGTTTTATTGAAGCTTTTTTAGAAAAGAAAACCAAATAATAATTTGCTCAATTTGGAACAAAAAATTATACTTTCTTGGTTAAAAAATATACTTTTTTCAACAAAAAAAAATTAATTATGTGCGCGTTAAAATGATAAAGTCACTTGGACTAAACTTTTTTTAAACAAATTGCTGCGAGTATTTCCATAAATTACAATCGACAACCCACTTCTTTCTTTATATCTGTCTCTCTCTTTCTCCTACGCTCATGATTTGACTTTAACTCACAAAATCTTTAAATGAAATGTTTAATTTAAAATATTTTTAAAATATATATCTTAGTTCCGCCTTCGTTCCCGTATTTAAAATATATTTAATACATTTGTTCTATTAATTGTTTAAAAACTGGAGAATATAACAAAAAAGTTAAAAAATGCGTGAGAAATCTTGATTCAACACAATATAACTTTTTAAGCCGTAATAGATATTTCAACAACTATTTGGCGCTTCTAAGACAGAATACCATAGTAAATCTCCAAATTTTTATGCGGTATTACGAAAGTCCGATACAAGTCACAAATTCTCATTATTTAAACCACACGATTTCCCATTGTTTTATAGTAAAAATGTATAAATACATATATTATCAGGAGTATTGCGTTGCAAGCCGAAAAAATACTTGCAGCTTTGCAATGTTTCGCCAAAAATTTCCATGTACATTTTTTTGGCCGTATTATATGCCATTTTTAAACTAAAGCCTAAAAGATTAATGATGGTTATTTGAACATCATTGTGGATTAATTCCATTTAATGCACCGCACAAAGTATATATCATACTCTCAAAGGCACATTGAAAAAGAGTAAAAAAAACTTTTGTAATCATGTGATATCTTTAGCAAATAGCGTTGTCAACGAATTTTTAAAACACTTTTTTAATACAAAGGCATCAAGAAAGGCATCTCCTACAATCACTAATACAAAAGTTTTCATGTTCATGTTCTTTCTTTTAGTTTCACTTTTCTCAGAACTGTTTTATTGAAAAAGTTAACGTCATTATATTGTAATCTTGCTTCTTTTCAATTTCGAAATGTATACTACAAGAATTTAAAGATTAGATGGTGTTTTATACTAGACAAGAAGACAGCTTTTGCAAAATTTTTCGGAACTTTTAATTCTTACAAAAAAATCTTTTCAAATTTTCATTTTGTTTTGCATACTCGTTCATCCAAAACTGTAGGGAATGTGATGAAACTGTGTCGATAAGAAAGAAATTGTCAATTATTACAAACTAGTTAGAACTGATGTTGAATCTTTTATACCAATTCCCCACCTTTTCCACGCATTTTAATTTCTAGTTTAGCTTGTAAATATGGGGGTTGTGGGTTCGATTCCCAACAAAGACCTTGTTTTTTTTTTCAATACAAAAATAAAAATTTACTGTCGGTGGGGCTGCTCAGCGATGAAGGCATAGTCACTGGTCGCTTTGCTGTCTTATATAGGGCAGTTAATTTCCGACTATCCTTCTACTTTCACCACCTGTTTCATCTATTCTCTATCCCTTTTCTAAAGAATGTAGCACGGTACTTTACTAAATAGGCATTGTTGTCTGAAGTGCTACTTTACTTCTCTTAAAAAATATTTCTAGAAAAAAAAATCCAGTTTAAAAAATATTAAAACATTTCATTTCTTGAAGGCACTGCCAGTCCCTCTATCTCACTTTCTATTTCTGTAAATCATTGGAAAATGTCTGTTTAGCGATTTTATGGTTTATACAGCAAACAAGTGAATATACAAATAAATTGATAAGTGACCTTATCATTATGACGCGCATTTTAATTGATTAAAAAGAAAATGAAATTTAAGAAAAACACACACACACACACACTGTAGTGCCTAATCTCCCCCTTTTAAAAAGAAAAAAACAAGATATATTTATATAAAAAAATATTTTATATAAAAATTACAACAAACACATTTAGAAAGCAACAACAAAAACGATTTTGAATAGTTTTTTTTTAAGAAAACAACAAAATATGTATTAATTGATTTATACTCTTATTAAAGTATAAAACACATAAGCTTAGAAAGACTTAACCACACCCCTTTAAGAAAGGGGCTATAAAAGTTAAACTAACCTTAACAAAGTTAGAGCTTTTTAGTGAAGACAAGTTCTTTAAACTTGTTCAAAACATGGACATTGAACCTAAAATAAAAGATGAAAAATTTATATACGAATAAAATTAAAACTTAACTCAGACAAAGTAGTTTTTTGCATATCCTTAAAAGAAAATACAAGATAAACATTTTATAAAATGTTTTCTTTAACATTGATTTTAAAAAGTTAAAAGCCCAAGAAAATGAAATGGAAATATAACCATATAATTATAAATAATATTATTTAAATATAGAAATGATTTAATAAATTCCAACAAAACAAAAAAATTAAAATAATAAAAATGTTTTGTTATTTTTAACCTTTCCGAAATATTCTCTTGTTTTAATTTAAATCTTAATGAAAAAAAATAACAATTTTGTTATAATGAATACAAGTATAACTTATTTAATTAATTTAAGTTTTTTTTTTAATAATCAATTATTTATATTTTAATCAATTTGACATTATTTCATAATTAGTTTTATTAAAATATTGTTCCTTTTTTAAATAATAAAATAATATTGTTTCAGTGTTTTATTTTAGACAAATTTGTAATATAAAATAGACCTAACTACCATTTTTACTATTTAATTAATAGTAAATTCATAATTTGTTTTTAAGAATACTTACATACATGCATACACACATAAATACATACAAACATAATTACATACATAAAATAGTACCTAAAGGTTGAAAATTTAAGTTTCCTATGAGGCTCATTTTTACACACATTTTACAGAATTTTTTTTTTTTTAATTTTTAAAAAATATTCACTCGATAGCTATGATCAATGAAAAAACAAAAACAAAAAAGAAAAAGAAAAAACACCAAGTTTTCATTTTAAGATTTGTTTTATTTTTTTATAAGTGAGAATATTTTATATGTTTCTTCTTTCTAAGTACTTATTTTCTATTATTTTAAGATAACGTCTAATTATTTTGTATTTAAGTGAACTTTTTACTGGAAAAAACAATTTTTGGCAGTTACGCTCTTATTACCATTTGCATATTATAGATCCAAAAAAGGATTTTCAAATAAAGCAAAGCTAAACCGGTCACAAATTTCTTAGATAACTTATTGAAAAGAAAAGATATCAAATCCTGTAGGAGCCATTTTTAGCTTCAAATTTATCTTTTGAAATTTGTTGTTAAAACTAAAAACTAAACAAAAATGTTAAATCGATTTGCGACAGACAGGTACATTAAAATCAATTTTTCAAACTTATAATTTTTCCTTTTTACAAATCTCACTTATTTCCGAAATATTATCCAGCTTTGAGTTGGAAAGCAAAACAAAAAATAGACTCTATAGCGTTATCAATGAAAAGGCATAGCTGCAGTCAGTTACAAAATCATGTTAAAAACAGTATAAGAAAGCAAACCAAAACTTTTCATAAGGGTTTATGAAAAGACATGAACTTTTAATATTAGTTTCAACCAAAACAAACGTGTTGTTTTCTTTATTCACGTACTCTGACTTTATTCACGTGCCCTGGTAAACAATAAATATGCTCAGTGGTTTGGTTTTTTCTTATATAATAATTAATAAATTGGCAGTGTCAATTGACATAATGCAGAATAATAGTCAGAAAATTAAGCCTAGAAATATAATAACATGAAATTCTGTATGTTCAAAAGCTAAATATTCCAGAGTCCAAAACCCAAGCTACTTTTATGAATTTTTCATTATTTTAAAAATATTAAACTTTGTCGACAGTCTTTAGCTTTCTTTATCAATGTGTTCTTTGTGAATAATATGCAATAAAAGCTTAATCTAACAGTACATTCCAATAAAATTCCTTCGTTTACAACAATTTGTTTATAACCGAAAATTTATGTACGACAAGTAAAACTTTAAGTAAAAAATTATGCCTTTCCATGTAAAAAACAATTATTTTATTATTTTTTAAATTACTAACGAATTACTTCTTTTTTTTACATAACTATTTTTAAACATTTCATTTTAATAAACTTTCATATTTTCAATTATTATAGTTTACATTTTCCTTTTTTTTAATATTTTTATATTTGTAAACGATAAAGAAAAACACAAAAAATAGCTGCAATACGTTAAATTACGTCAATATGTTCCTACAAAAAATATATATATTTTTAATAATCAATATATTTAAGCGTAAACAACAATAAAAACAAAAACAAGAAAAAAATAAAAAGAAATAAGTTATTAATTATAATAAAATTAATCACGTTTAAAACAAAATAAAGAACCAAAATTATCACACATTAAATATATAAGTTTTTTTTTTAATTTAAAAACTCAAAAACTTTTATTTTTTAAGGAAATTTTTGCGTTTAATTATAAAGCAAAATCACAGAATAAGAAAAATCAAATTCATAATAAAAATATAAGAATACTGGACGCTATAAATGGTTGAATGAATATAAGATTTACTTTTAAATTATCCTAATCCCGTTATTAATCTTTGAAAGGAGTACGCGTTAAAATAACTAGGTTGCTTTCTCTTTGGTGTATTTTTTTCAAAAGGCGATTAATTTTTATTCTTAAAATAAAAAATAGATAAATGTTTAGAATTTTTCGAATATCATTATACTTATTTTTAATATAATTATCCTTAGATATCAATCTGCTGCTGCAGTTTGTGCCTATTTCATTTTTAAAACACTCTACGACCAGAAAACTCGTTCCTGATTCTGGTCGTTGTTGCACCTTTTAAAAGTTTTATTTGTTTTTAAAAAACAATTTAATAAACTTTTTCTTTCTCTCAATTACATATTTAATAGAAAAGTAAAAAAAAATCTAATTAAGTATTTAATTAATTCAATTATATATTTCATGAACAAAGAAAAATACAATTTTCTAATTATATAAATTAATAAAATCAATTAATGATTTAATTAAAGTTATATTTGCAATTAAATAAAACTTTAATAGATTCACATATTTAATAAAAATTTTTCTAATTAAATAATTAATTGTTTCATTTGCATGTATAATTAAAAAAAGAACATAAAACAATTTTATAATTATATAAATTAATTAAATCAATTAAAGGTTTAATTAAAGTTCTGTCTGCAAATAAATAAAACTTTAATAGATTCAAATATTGTTTCCTTCAATATTCTATATAAATTTATTTTTTTACTTCTAGCTAAATAATTAAATAGTTCATTTATATATTTAATTAAAAAAAACATAAAACATTTTTCTATAAATTAATTAAATCAATTAAAGATTGCATTAAATATCTATCTGAAAATCAATAAAACTTTAATGAATTTAAATATATTTGCATTCTATAAATTAAATGAATTGATTTTTTTACTTCCAATTAAATAATTAATCGTTTCAATTATATATTTAATAAAAAAAAACAACAAAATAGTTATCTAAATATATAAATTAATTAAATTAATTAAGGATTTAATTAAATTTCTATCTGCAAACAAATTAAACTTTAACAGATACAAATATTTTTATCTTCGATATAGAATGTATAAATTAAATTTATACTTCAAACATAATTTCTCTGCTGCCGCAGCCTTATCCTTATGATGTCCTTATAGTTTTAACATTTCAAATCATTTCAAAATTTAATTGCCTTTTAAACTTGTGGCACCAAATTGTGGGTAATGAATAAAATTTTAAAATAACTTAATTAGTTTATTAATAAAATAGAAAAAAGAGAACAAGTGACTTAGACAATTTGGCGCTCTCCTTGCATAATTAAAAAAAATTGTTTAAATTAGTTTTATATTTCAATTAATTAATGTAGTATGTAATTTATTTTAAGTAATTATTTTATAATTAAATGCTATAATATGAAATTTTAAGTTCCCATTATTATTTAATATATTTAGACATAACACAACAAAACACAATTAAATATCAAATATTTTTATTTTAAATTATTAATAAAGGTTTTATTAAAAAAAAAAAGAAATAATTGCATGAAGTTTTAATTATTATCAAATTTATTGAAGATAATAAAAACAAATACATTTCGGAAGGTTAAAATTCAATTTTATAAACAGAAAATAACTAAAAAATATTTAAATAAGCTACTCAGAATAATATATAAATACTCGTATATAAAACAAGGCACAATTTTCCACTTACCCAGAAATAAAAAGACAAAATGGTCTTTTAATTATTTTAAATTATAACAATTAAAAAATGTATTCTACATTTGGCCATAACATTTTTAGTATCACAGAATTCACTAAAAAATAAAAAAGGGTAAATAAAATACACCACAATAAAAATAAAAAAAAAATTAAAATAATTAACAAGTAAACAGAAATAAATATTTTAGGCCGCCTACAACATAAAAACACAGCAAAATTTAATGGAAAATAAGTTTTAAAAAATTTTTAAGGGTTTATTTTGGAATATAAAACAAAACAAATATTTAGCAAAAAACAAAAAATGCATATCATAGCTGTAAATTATGAATGAACAACTAAAACAAATAAATCCTCAAAAGAGCAAATAAAATTAAACATTTACAACCTCTTCCCCTCCCTATTTATTATAAAAAATAAAAACAAAATAAATTCTAATTTTTCCCGCAAAAAAACAACTTAAATACAAGGTTGCAATTTAGAGAAGAAGCTAATAAAAACAACACTTAAACATATTTAGATGAAAAACCTCAGTAAAAAATATTTAAAATATAAAACAAAAATATTATTAATAATATTAATAATGATTAATAATAATCTTTAATGAAATGCGCCGTATTGAAGCTAAAACAGAAAAAAAAACAAAAACAAAAACAAAAAATACTGATTAAACAAATAATGAAACTGATTTTTATTGTAAAGAAAACGTGTTACGTTTTTTTCTACATATTTTATTTTTTGCATAAAAAATAGTTATAAACCAAAATAAAAAACAAGGAAAAGAAAAACAAAAATATATTAAAAATAAACAAAAAAAAACAAAACATTTTGAACAACCAATAAATATAAAAATATAAAAAAACAAATAATTGCCGAATTGTTTTTTTCTAAACGAAATCCCAAGAATATCAACTTAAATAATAAAGAGAAGTGGACATTTTTTAAGGGAAACATTCCATTCAACTGTGGAAGACTTTTCTTTCTAATCGTTATTTTATTTAGAAATAATAATATTTGGCCATTTAATTATTTTATAATTTATTAATTGTTTAAGCACGCCATTAAGTGGCATCTTGAAGAAAAGAAAAAGTGTATAAATAATTTAACAAATCACTCATTAAAAAAATTGATTTGCTTTATTGATTAAGATGCCACCCAATGGTGTGGCGAAATATTGAAAGCAAAACTATAAATTCTTTTTATTTTGTCCATAAAAGACCTTAAAGATCGTAATTTTGTATATAATGAAAAATTGTTTATTGACTGGTTTGTAAAATTGTTTATACACTTTTTCTCTTCCTAAAGATGCAACCGAATGATGTAGCGAAATATTAATTTTATATATAAAAGATCCTGTGCTTGAACAATAAATTACTTATAAAATAAGTTAAATTTTTGAATTAAGCTTCACAAATCACACAACTTCTTTTATCAAACTTCTACTGAAGCCGAGTGAAAATCCATAAGTGATAATAGCCGTTTTTTGTAATTTACTACTCTAATTTACTATCTCTACCAGCATTTTTCGAATTTATCTTTCGGCTTCCAAAAGATAATGCAAAATATTAATATCAAATACAGTTTTTTCTTCAATTAAAATTTTATTTTTTCACATATAAAATTTTGTTAAATTTTTAATTGCTTCAATTATATGTCTAATTGCAAAAAAAAAACTAAATACAAAACTTTCTAATTAAATAAATAATTGATTTAATTACAAATTTAATTTAAAAAAAATTAATTTCTACTTAAATAAAAAATTAAAACAATTAAAAATATAATAATGCTTCAATCTAAAATCAAATAAAATGTTTAAAATGCGAAAACGCTTATTTGTCATAATGGGGGGCTTATAAGGAAAAATTTTTCACTTTAAATAATGTATCATTGGAAGTAGTATGACATTTATAAAAACATTCATTTTACTCTTAACGATAATAATAATAAAAGTGATAACCTACTACGCCCTTTAATAAATATGTTTTCTTTATTACAACTAAACTCTTTCAAAACAATGGGTCAAGAGGCTTTACTGAAATTGTGAGCTTTGTTGAAGTTGACTCATTATATTTCTGAGAATATTACGTAGATAGACATATCATTCTATCTATACATGTTAAGATGTTTTCCAAAAACATCTTTTAAGAATTTCATGTGGAATACACAGATACTTCAATGAATAGCTCAACAACCATGTGTTTCTCTGAAAACATTTTTGAGTGAAATAGATAAAATAGATGAACTAAACATCATAATCTCACATAATAGACTTAAAACATGTTTATTTTCTTAAAAATTTTTCCTAAAATAATATTGTCTAGGAAAAAAATTTTTGTTTAGCCTTTTTTACATAGAAAACATGTCGCAGTTTTGTAAATATTTTGACACAACTACAAAAGCAACAAATATTTTTATACTCGTTTTGGTGATTTTTTGTATTATTTTATTATTACAATGATCCTTACAGTTTTTCCACAGGACATGATAATGGTAAGCTTTAGCAAAACCAAAAAAAAAAAAAAAAAATAATAATAAAAACAATAATAATCATTATTTAGAAAAACAATACAAGTCTAAAGTATTTAAAGTTTATATTTTAAAGTTTTAGTTAAACAATTCCTTTATTATATTAAATAACACTTAATTAACTGTTATTAACTTAATGTTGTGTGTAATTTGTTTAGCTGCATGTTTATATTGGCTTTTTATTTTTACTGATCAAAAATGTATAAACCCATAGTCCCTGAAGTCCTAAAATTATACATATTTTTAAAATGTTTTTCTTTTAAATCTTATTAACTTTAAGTTTATTTTTGTATTTCTTTTTAATTTTATTTTTGACACTAAAAGCTTTTGCGTAATTTTGGTATGGCCACCAGATGTCCAACACCATTTGCTTTTCCTTTTTCACCGTTGGGTTTAAGTTTATTTGACATTGATCCGTCCAGAATTTTAACAATGTTGCACCATCAAACTTGGTTAGCAGAGGAAGCTTTGAGGTGAGAAACAATTTTCTCTTTAAACAAAAATAATTAATTTAATAAAAATTTTGCTTAATTAATTTTTAGAAATCGTGGTTTGCTTACACTACCACCGAATGCTAAGGATTTAAGTCAACGTTTTAATCCTTTGAGCGATTTACTTTCCAAAGATTATCACGTCAATCATATGCATCTTAACACTGCCGATTTATTAGCTAGATCCTCACTAACTACAGGAGTAGTGGCTCCGACCTCTGCGCCACATCTAGGTCCTACTGATTTAGCTAATAAACAACAGCCAATACAGCAACACCGTTCCATAACACAGCAACAGCAGTACAAACAACAACCACAACCATGTTTTAATATACGTTATCCGTCACCAGCTGCATTTTTTCATCAGCAACATCAACATCAACAACAAATGCAGCAGCAATTACAAACTCAAAAACTATCCAAATCAACTAGACAAAGTACACCTTCACCTCAACAAACTGCCACCTCCAATCAATCTCTAATTAGTGGCTCTACTTTTACATCAATATCATCGATTCATAAATGTTCCGAAGGCTCTACGGCACCCTGTCATAAAGAGGAGGACAATGATGGTGTTATTGAATTGACAACAACTCATGATGAAGCTGCTGCTATAAGAGATCGTGATAGTGGTAACTCCAGTGCTGCTACCACCAGTTCGATTACCTCATCGATGCTTTACAAAGATTCCTTAGAACAACTATTACAACGACGTCATTCCGGTGGAATTTTGACGGGGGAAATGAATTTAAAGTCGTATTCACAGCTGTTATTAAATTCAACAACTTCAACTGATACCTCAAGTTGCAAGGAGAAGAGCTCCTCCTCATCTACCTCATCAACGCCACCACCAGCACCTGGTACACCAGGCCAACCATCGCTTAGTGGCAACAGTCTTTTAAAAAGTCCTTCGGATACCTCTTCATTGTTTAGTGAAGCCATTGAAGAGGAAACCCGCTGTATTGTGTGCAATGCTCAGTTTCCAAATGTTTGGCTTCTGGAACAACATGCTGCTTTACAACATCCCCTTTTGGGACCAGGTGAGGATAAACCTTTTATTTGTGAACAATGTGGTCAATCCTATCGATATCGTTCAGCTTATGCCAAACACAAAGAAACCAATCATCGGGCCCGTTTGCCAGCCGACAAGCTTTTTACATGTGACGTTTGTGGCATGCAATTTCGCTATTTGAAATCTTTCAAAAAGCACAGATTAAATCATGCCTTAGAACGTTTACATGGTAAAAAGGGGAAAAATCCATTTGCTGCTCATATACAACAGATGCAGGAGCAAGAAATGGTCTCCAGCTCACAAGAACCCAACATAATGATGGCCGATACTGAGACCGTTGAAGATTTGCGTATTAATATAAAAAAGGAACAAGATGAAGAAGAGCATCAGCAGCAGCTACAGCTACAGCAACAAAAGCGCGATGAGCATCAAGATGCGACTGTGGATTCTGCTAGCATCATGAATTATCAAGAAAATCAAACTGCAATGAATACAACTCATCATACCAACAGCAGCAATGAGCCCATTATAAGCAGCTCCGATGGAATACACAGTACAAAAAAGGTGAGTAAACTATAGATATTTTAATAGCATAAACAACTTAAGCCATCATCATTTCGATTCGCAGTCTCGTCTTCTGCAAGCTTCTCTACAAACTCACGTAGACCCAGGATCCTCGTATCACTCAAATCATCAACAACAACATCCAACAACACCTCAACATCACCCACATACTTTGGTACATCACCAACACCTAACACCTCAACTGCCTGGCCACTTGGCTCACAATATATCGGCTATGGCCGCTGCAGCAGCTGCTGCCACAACACCACAACATCAACAACAACTGACACCTCAAACAGCACAACAAGCTGCAGTAGCAGCTGCCACAGCCGCAGCAAATTCTATGAATTCTTTAAATTCTCTTAATTCTATAACATCCCTGATCAATGCAGACCGTTTGCCCAATGATCAATTTTTGGGTTTAAATCCACAAGAAGCTTCTATACTCAACTTCTTGCGGGTGGATGCTCAGGAGAGGCAAAGAGACAAGAGGTTGGTTTATTATTTAAAGTTTTGTTTCCAATTCACTTTTAATTTCTCCTTTCTCACTCTTTACAAAACAGACCACCAGCCTCCCGTTTTGCTTGCCCATTTTGTGGCAAATGTGTACGTTCAAAGGAAAATTTAAAATTACATGTTCGCAAACACACAGGCGAACGTCCATTTGTTTGCCTTTTCTGTGGTCGTGCATTCGGCGGCAAGTCCGATCTAACACGTCATTTGCGCATACATACTGGAGAACGACCGTATCATTGTGAATCGTGTGGCAAATGTTTTGCTCGCGCCGATTACCTCTCCAAGCATCTAACAACACACATTCACAATGCTCCACGCTGAGATGAGGCGCGAAGGAGAAGACTCCTTCGCCGATAGAATCAACAACAACTTAACCCGGTTACAGCTTACAATCTTAGATTAATTCTTTTAAAAATTAAAACACACAAACAAAATATGGCACATGGCATATACAATTTAGCATAATACGTAAGATCTTGGGGTTTAAATATATATTTTATAAAATATATATAAATATATATATTTAAATATATTTATATGTGTGTAGAAAATAAAACAAAAACAAATAAGTATGTATGTACATTAAATTCAATTTAAACATTCAAAGTGAATCCTCATATTTATTTGAAAAAATATTTACACAAAAATCGGAAAATTTTCATATTGATAAATAATTTACTGGTAAAAGAATTTGATTTGTTCAGTGACGTTAAATGATAAAAACTTAATTTCTTTTTTATTTTAATTCACTTTTCATTTGTCTTGTTAGTTGAGATGGTAACAAATTATGGGTATTATTTTACTATAAAAATATTTTATTTTCATTAAAACATTTCTTTTATTATATTTTTAGCTAAAATCTAAAAAAAGGCATTTTTGTGGTTTCAAAGCTCCTAATTAATTTTTAAATTTTTATATACATATCGACATGGAAAAGTTATTTTTCTATTCAAAAACAAAATAAAAATATTTAAGGCACTTTTGAAATACAAACAAAAACAATTTTTAATTATGAAAGTTATGCAAAGAAACATGAAATAATTGGCATTAATGCATAGTAAATGTTATTTACAGAAAATACACACTGTGACACATGGACGCACAGATATTCTAGTGAGATAAATATAGTTGTGCTTGAACCACTTGGATGCTGAGAGCTAAATTCAGTATGACTTTAGTGGCACCTGCATTCAGTGTGCATTAAAAAATTTTCATTACAATGTTAACATCATGCGTAGCGTGGTAATTTTAATAGACGTTAATTTAAACAATTATTGTAGAAAAGATAAGAGATAATGTCACATATGTGTAACTACTACACCAATAGAACACCCTTTAATATAAGTTTCAGTTTTCATTCTTGCTTATATTGTGTAAGAGCTTAGTTACTCGTTAATTTTTAAGATCAAATTCTCATAAGTTTTTATATGTCGGCAGCTATGCCTTTACGCACTTAAAAAAATTTCAAATTCGCCCTCCTTAAAACTCACAAAATACTTTAAAATCATGTATTTTATATGAGGAAAACCTATTTATTTTCAAAATTTTTTTAATGTTTTCCAAATGAGACCATTCTATATACATATAACAAAGGATAACAACTTTTGAAATCTGTTTAAAAATGATACAGCTCGGAAGTAATATATAGAACAGACGAATTGATAACTTTTACCTTTTTTCGATTATAAAAAAGAACTAAGCTTTACATAAGTGCCAAAGAAAAAAGCTACATTGGCCATATATAAAGCATAAACTTATACATATTTTCTGCAATTTTTATCATAAAATGAAACTTAAAAATGTGAAGTTAATAACCTTATTTTGAGTAACATTACCAGTACTCAAATAGCACCTATTGGTTGATTAAGTTTATTTATTATATTTTCAATTGCATTTTTAATTTTTAATATAATAAATTATTAATCATATATAAATTTCATACCTAAATCAAAATTAATAAAAAAAAGTCTTCTATTAATTCTCTTAATTGAAAATGATAACAAATTTATTTTCGCGTTATCATTCATAAAAGCAGTCTTTGTAAAAATTTCCATGTGGCAATGCTAGACAAAATATAAATAAAGGAAATTTAACAAAAGTTCAATGCAAATTAAAAGTTATACAATTTAAATATTTTTTTACGTTTGGTGAATGCTTGCAGATGCTGTTTTGATCGTCGATGAAACGGCATGAACATGAAAGTTCAAATAAAATTACTTCATAAAGCCCTCACAAGGACTATTAATTTTAAGAATTTTAAGCCTTCTAAACGAAATGCTCCTACAATTAATATCTATTTTAAAGAAACAAAGTACTTTGGAACTACCCTACTCGCATAAAGGTTAACAATATTAAAAAGCAAGGTCTTTAATTTAAAAAAAAAAAACCTTCTGAGAGGAAGAGTATCTGTCATTATTTAATTTTTTCAACGTTTTAGATTTTTTATTATCTTTTCGCTAACACCAAAAATTTAAATACATTTTTTACTTACGAGTATTTCTTGTTTAGTGCAATTCAATAATTAAATTATTGGCTTTTTATTTTTAATGTCTTCAATTTTCTAGAGAATGAATAAAAAGAAAATTTAAGCCACCACTAAAGTTTTATTATATAATTAATAAGTAAATACTAATGCTTAAAAATATTTCATTTAGACCTCGATGAACTCACTAGAGCCTTGTTAAGGCAGTTGCTTGCTTAGTTAGCATTGAAAAATTAATGTTCAGATAGCTTTTTATCACTTCTCTTTAGCTGAGCACGATGAATTGGAACAAAATTCATTGATCACCATCTCCACTGTTTCTGTGTTCTGAAACTAGTTATAAGAGTCAATTTATTTTATATTTCGTTAATTAATTTTATTCAAATTATTTAGTTAAAATCAAACTAAAATTAAGGTTTTGGAAATTTCTGAACAGCCGCCAGAATTGCTATGAAATTCATTTTCATATTTCATGTTTCTTTGCTGCTACACTAATAAAGTGCATTAAAAACTAAAAAAGAATAAAAAATCTTTAAGATTATATTCACATAAGAAATAATTTTAAAAAAATAATTGGTTTAATTATCATTTGGTGCTGGATTACGTTAAGAAAATAGGACTAAATTTTGTGGGGCTTTACAAAATTAAAATTAAAATTTTACATTGTATTAAATAAAAAAAAAATACATCACAGTCGAGAGTTTTTTTTTAATTTTTATTTGCAAGAAAAAAAAAACAATTCTGTCAAAAAACACTTATTTGGTTATGAATATTACAAAACAAAAATTTAAAAGTATTAAATGCTATTATAACAAAACCCTTCAAAAAAGTATTCAAAATCAAACTAATTTGCCGTTCTTTTTAAATATTATTTATTTTATTTCATAAAAAACACCAGCAAAACTAAAAAAATCTTTATAAAACAAATCAAATCAAAACTTAAAATAGCCTTAATTAAAGCATAATAGACAATTTTTAAACTTAATTATACAATAAAATAAATGTTTTTATTTTATATTTTTTTATAAAACAAAATAAAAACACAACTGCAATAATTATTATTATCTTAACTATATAAATAACATTGTTAACTACTTCCTAATGACAATTAACAACACAAACCTAAAAAACCTACAGCAAACAAGAGGCATAGCAATAGATAATTTTTTTAATTGTAAATTTTTTACAACAACAAATAGAGCAATATTACTATATATTTTATGAAATAATAATTTTATTTTTATGATTTACTTGTTTTTAAGCATTAAAACAGAAAAAGAAACACACACACACATACACAAAATGAAGAAAAGAAAAAAAAGAAATATTTAATATTTTATTTACAAATACACAAATTTTACTAAATCTTAAATTTTATAAATATACAACTTAAGCAGCCACCGCCAATAGTTAAATTTTATTTAACAATTAAACAAAATAGTAACAAATAAAACAATTAAATTAAAATATAGTTTAGTTACATAAATAAATTAATAGCAACATAACATACATACAACAATACCAACAATCAAATAAACATTGGAAATATAATCAAAAATATATTTAAAAGAACACAAATGAAAATAATAACACACAACTGTGATTAAAAGCAAGATAAATAGCACAAGTAACTTAAACATTTTCATTACTACGATAAAATAAAACAATAGTGAAATAATTTTTATTGTTATTATTAAATTTTTTTTATTCCTTAAACAGCTACAAAATTATACTTGAGTTTTTTTTTAATGCCAGCAAACTCAAAAAATGTACTTAAATTTCGTTTTGCTCATGCCCAATGAAAAAAAGTGATGAAATGATTCCACTGCCTAAAATACAACCTTAGCAAATATTATATTTCACTTTATTTCTCCTTAGTTTTAAAGATTTTGTTAGCAAGGAGGCGCTGGAGTTATACAAAATTGCAACAAAAAATGCTTCATCAAAATAGAAACCTTTCGACGATGAAATTTTTCTTCAAACTGCTGCTAACATTTGGACTTAAACTCATAAAAATGCGATCAAGAATCAAGGACAAAAGCAAAACGGCTTTGAAACAGAACTGAAGAAAATTAATCTTGTATAGAACATGTGTTTAGTCCTTGCCAACTTTCAACGATAGCACAGATACGAGGGATATAAGTTACAAAAACTTTGTTAGCGAATTTAAATTATATCTCGTATGTTGCTTTGAGAATATAGATTGATTGTGGCTTTACTGATTGTGACATTTTAATAAAAAAAAAACGAATTACAAGTGAACTAGAATCCCAACATTTTCGCAACCGAAATTAAAATGAAAGTTTACTCACTAAATCAAGGAAAACGTATAACAATGAAGTTACTATTTGTATTTTGAGGCTTCTATAAGTCCAGTTCGACTACAAGAACTCTGCAATTCTTAGGCTCATTTCTTAGAAACAGTCAAGCATTGCTCATTCCATCATAGAAACACAAATGAAGCTATTTGTGCAATAAATACTGACTAATCTGTCAATGTGTTCATCCTATATGATTAAGACGATTGTTATTAATAACCAGCCGCCACTAAGAGAACTTTTACAGTAAAATGTGACATAATCTATCATACAGTTGATTTTACATAAACTGACAACTCTTGTAATATGAACTCATTCTCTCCCATTGCTTGAAATTGAAAACTCGATTAACGTGACATAAGCTTAACATGCTGTTGTAATTTAAATTTTTTCCATAGAAAAGTTTTTCGTTTGGGATACAAAAATACAACATTAATTTTAAATCACAAACTGTGTCCCGTAAGACCTTTAAATGCACTAAGCTAGCTTTTAATCCTCATTAGATCCCGTCTGTCTTTCTTTTGGTTATTTACATTTAATTATTATGCTATTCTCCTTAAAATTGATATTAAGGAAAATTATTTCTTTGGCAAAAATTTACGTAAACTTTTCCCATTATTAAAAGGTATTTTTAAATAAAAATGTTCAGTCGGTATTAAAGCATAAAAATGCCAAATGTTTTGAATTATAGAACGTTTTAATCCATTTCTGCCTAATGGTTATTTAAATACCCACAAAAGTGACAATAGCATACAAATTCTACTGAGGGCCAGATTCTAGAATACGAATTAGGTTTTTATTCAATTTTCATAAACGTAAAATGGAGATGTTCCTATGTCAGAAAATGCTCAGAAAAAGCGTTGCCACACAAAGAAAAATGAAGCATGCTAAAGCTCCCGCCCGTTTTAGATAGCTTGGAATATCAACTCTATAATATAAAAGTCCTGAAACACATTTGCTCAGCACGCGGTATAAAATGTTAATAGGTATTTAAATACCAAACAGTCCTCAATGATTTTGAAATGTAACAATTTTTTCCATATCAAAATGATGGCGTAGATAAAAAGTGAATTTATATTTATTTTTTACTTAATAAAAGTTGTAAATTATGCACTTCTAACATCCGTATTCGGTTTTGTCGCCACACTGCGAACAATGATGACGAGTGGATAGTTTTCCAATTAAATGATCGATGCGATCATATCCAAGCCCAATTTGTGCCCCAGCAGTTATTATTTTTCCAGGGTTTTGATGATTTGATTTCACCATTATTGACCCACTTACTTCTACTCGGAAATCAAATTGGGTTTGTTTCATATTAGAGACAAAGATAATATAGCTTCCAAACTTCCATAGCTGCATCGAAATCATTTGTTAATAAGGACCAATATCACTTTTTATCCCCAACTCGAATGCGATATTTTTCATGACGTTGTCGAAAAGGTTAGGGCTGTTCAATTAAAACCATTTTCTGTTACTTTCGATCATAACGTTTCGCGCAAGTCATTAATGTATGACTGAGAAAATTCGTTAATAATGTAATAACCTAAAAATATAAGGCAAAAAGAAAAAAATTTAAATTAGTCGACTGATTACATAAAATACTTCAGTGTATAACGTACCGAATAATCACATTAACGAACAGCAGCAATAAAAATCTTCATATCAAAACAAAGGCCTGACATCACACAGGCTGCTGAAGCATTTTTGACATCCATCCATGGAGCATGATTAGTACCATTATCCCGCCTATAGGATACTTAAATACCCATGTCCTATCTCGGTTCAGTAAGAACATACGGGCCATCAGGTTGATGTTTAAAAATCTTACGAGCGCTTCTATGGGCAGGCATTAATGGGTTAATATTTTATAGATTTGTGGCATATGCAAAACGAAATATAAGTGATCTTAGCATTTCATTTACGTTTTAATTTGTTGTATTTATTTTGAACGTGTATAAAGAAGAAGAAAAAAACAATATTGAACCAAGAACATCGAATTAAAACTAAATGAAGTTTCAATAAATAAACAAAAACTCTTAAATATTTAATGAAAATCATAATTTAAAATAAAATAATAATAGAAACAAATTTTAAAATAACAATAGAAGAAACTTAAACATTTTGCCGTACCAATAGAATAATTCTTAAAAACTAAAAACAAAAACAAAACTAACAAAATAAATTAATGTTAATGTTAAAAATAAATTAAGAATGGATAGAGTAACCGAATTAAAACAAAAACCGAATATGTATAAACAACTAAAATTTAAAAAGAAGAAAAAAACTTTCACTGTGCCAAAAATATAAAAGTACCTCATAAATTGTAAAACATTAAAATGAAATACATTAAAAAGTTAAATCAGATTAAAACGAAATGAAAAAGATTTGGTTAAAGTTTAAATTCTTGAAATCAATGGATTTTTATTGTTTTGTTTTTATTTAAATTAAAAAAATAATAATTAATAATTAAATATCATTTTATTATTAAAACATATAACAAATACACAACATTATATTGTTTAATATGCATCAGATATTTCTATTTTAATGACATGAATGGTTGAAGGTCTATTCGCAAAATTTAAAATTGTTTGAAAATGTTATTCAGGAATTAGATTAAAAATATTCCTTTCCTGAAAGCCTGAATATAAATATTTCATAAAACAAAACGAAATATATAAAACAAAACTCTTTCAACTTGCTAAGAATCATTAGATCAAGAACGCGTTATAAGAAGAAGTACTAAGAATCCTTTAATAACAGTGATACCTACTATCGCTACAGTCCCTGGCAAATATTGTGTGTAATCAAGTTGAAACTAAAAGTAATCTTTGACTTACTGCTTTACAAAATAAATAACACATTTAGATAAAAAAGAACTTTTAATTCGAAATTCGAACACAAAAGCATTTTTCAAACTATTCATAAATTATTAGGCTTACGGTTCTATTACAAAATATTGCAAGAATAACAACCAAACAAGCACTAACAAATCTAAAAATTGTATATTCAAAAGATATTAAATACACTTTGACAAAACAATATTTTATTTTTCTATTTAGCTTTGAATAACAGCGATACTCTTTTTGGTATTTTATGCCGCGTCAAAACAATCAATGTAATATTGCTCCACTGTTCGTTGAGAGCGCATCCATTTGATTTGGTTGATTGGCCAGTGAATCGCACTATGCATTACAGAAAAAAATCGTTTTTTAGCAGAATCGTCTGTATATGGAATAAACCGCATGCAGAGGTCTTTCTTTAAAATCAATATTCTTTGTTATAAAGCAACAATATTAAATTAAAAAATGTTGTTGAAAACCTACCAAAAATAAGTTTTGTTGTTATGCGTTGTTCGCTTAAAACTGCCAAAAACTTATAGCCATTTTTTCACATTAATGTGCTCACCACGTAGATGTTAGTCAATAATGGGTGAGCAAATTTAAGGTTGGCAGGTAATTTGGCTTAAACCGCCCACTTTTTGTTGATAATTTCAGTTTTATTAAAAAGTAAAAATATTGGAATTGATAATGTCCACTTCTAACTTCTTGACAGACGTTCGATCTTTTAACAAAATTTTAAAAAAGATTTTGCAACACAGCTTCGCATATCTCGTCAATGCAGTACCGAATTTCATCTTTCATAGCGTCAATTGTTTGTCAGTAGCTTACGTAAACCTGATCTTTCAAATGGCGGCATTAAATCACAAAAACGGGGCGGCCAACTGACATTGCCAAATCTAGCAATTACGCGGCCAGAGAAATTCTCATGCAATAACTCAATTGTTTAGGTGGCCAAAGGTCACTGATGTCAACATTACTTAAGTGTGTCCACAAAAAATTGGTTTTAATGGTTTGGTAGCGCAGAGAATTTAAGGTGATGACATTTGCCTGCTAATTTCCCAAAAACTTACGTGTCGATGATGCTGCCTTATCACAAACTATCGATAATTTTTGGAATGTACTGATTTTTCAAGGACTGTTTATGGATTTTGTAAACCTCGTATGCGAAAATATTCTCTGTTTTTGTAACTCTTTAAATGAAAATGAGCCTAATTACTAAAGATTATCTTGTTCATCATTCAATTCACAAACGTTCGATGCACGCAATGGTCAGTCGGATATAATTCTTGAACGTATTGAACTTTATCAACATAAAGATCTTTATGCAAAATATTGTGCAAAGTGCCTTTAGTGATATCCAATTATTGTGAACATGGACGAGTTTATGTTCTAGGCTAATTCTTAACACTTTACTATTTGCATCACTACACTCAATACAAGTACACTCAATAATAATATCGTAAGCCTCGAAGTTGCCAATTAAATTATGCATAGCTGTCTTAAAAGAAGTGTGATTACGAGGAAAAGCTTCTCGAATTTTACCAAATGATACAGTGAAATTTTTCACATTTTGATAGAAAAATTTCACAATTAAAATTCCTTTTTTAAGAGTGTAACCTTCCATACCTAAAATATCTCAACTTTTCGAGAAATAAATGTTCAAAAATGTTATTTCGAATCTCGCGATTTAGTCATATGACGATCAATTAACTTCCTAACCTCAAATTTGCCCACCCAATATAAAACAACAAGAGAGTAAAATATCTAGCAGAGAACTAAGGAGCTCTCATTATTCATGTTTTGTTTTATTATTTCTCACAGTACACAATGTAATATTTCTGAAAATTATATTTGTCACAGTATGCAATGTACTGTAATAAGAAAATGAAAATATTTATTCATGATTTTTCTGGGGTTTCTGAGGGAAAATATAATCCATAAAAGCAAAATGTATCCGAAATAATATTGAGGGAAAACAATTTTCTTTATAAAAACTCAAAATACAATATGGATAATTCTACGAATATCTCTATCAAGCCGCAATAAATAAAAACTTTGAAACCTTTTTTTAAAGAGTTAAACATGAGAAGCATATTATTACAATATTGAATAGCAAATTACAATTTAAATTAAATATATCGAGCTATTAAACTCAAGTATTTGCAACATTTTAAGTCCATGTTATAACTCCAATGACCTAAATGGAGAAGGCGAAAAAATAGATAGAGTTCGATTAGTGGTATGTTTGATATAAAAGGCAGCATACTTCATGAAATAAACAATATTTGTGCACGTCATTTATATTTTACGTGTCGTAAGTTATACTATAAACGAAAAATTAATAGTGTACAGTACAAAATTTTGTTGATTCTAAGATCACCCCAACACTTGTCTTAAATTGGATATGATGTATTTAAAATTAAAATATTTATATTTTAAAAGTATGACATCATTATCAGCCGCGTTTTAGATAGTACTGAAGAGTTAGTATTAGGCGTCCCGGGTCCATATAGTACTTTCATTAGGGTCGTATCTATTTATATAGGTAAATTGCATGTCATCTGGCATTTTATGCAGGGTTAACTTAATATTTTCGACTTTTATCATTAGCTAGGTAAGTGCATCCGGCTTAGGGTGTTTTTCGTTTGTGGATAAAAAGTATGACAGCAGTCTTTCATTTTACGGTGGAACAAATCCAAACACAATAATACCACCACTACCTATAAATCAGTTCTCCATTCATTTGCTCTATATTTTCGATCGAACTCCATCGAATGTGCTTAATCCCTATAAATATAAAAAACAAAGTCTTCATTATTTTTATACTTCTATATCTGCAAAATTTATTCCGTTCTATAGGCGTACAAATATCACAGTAAAGACGAATTCAATCGGTATTTTTGTACAGGGGATATTTTATTATATACAGTTTGAGCCGCTATTATTTAAATTGAATTTATTAAACTTTATTTTTTACCTTACAAAACACTAAAAGAGTGCAACAACATTTTTGTTTGTTTAGTGAAAGAAAACGTAACAGACAATATATTTATTGGACAAACTGAAAAAATAAAAAATACTTTTGTGAAACAATCAAAAACTTGAATATTAACAAAATTATTTGTAAATAAATATGTATTAATCTTTTTAATTAAATTTAACAGTATATTTTTTTCCAATATTTCTTCAGAAAATTATCTTTAATAAAAACCAAAAAATTTTTTAAATTTTTGAATTGTTAATAAATTTTTTGTTTTTATTAAATCTTAATCTTTTAAACGGTTTTTTAAATTATAACGATTTATTTTTTCGATATTTCACTTTCCTATGGAAAGCTTCTTCAGGAAATTATCTTTTATTTTTTTTTATATAAAAAATTATTTCCTGAAGCAGCTTTCCACAGGAAAGCGAAATATCGAAAAAATAAATCGTTATAATTTAAAAGACCGTTTAAAAGATTAAGATTAAAATTTAATAAAATTAAAAAAAAGGTCGAATAAAAGTAAAATAAATTTTCAGTTTTATTCGACCTTTTTTTATTTCTATTAAATTTTAAATGACCGTGTGAAAAGATTAAAATTTAATAGTAAAATAAATTTTTTGTTTTTATTAAAAATAATTTCTTGAAGAAGCTTTTCAAGGGAAAGGGAAATATTGGAAAATAATATACTGTTAAATTTCATTAAAAAGACCGTTAAAAAGATTAATACATATTTATTTAAAAATAAAAGTTCGAATAAAAATAATAATCAAAACTGTTTGTTTGAATAAAAAAAAATATTGAATAACCAAAAAGCAAGTGATGATTCTAATATTTGGATCTTCTTAAAAAATGCTGTCGTCTCTTAAACCCAAACTACAAGCAAAAATAAATTACTACCTGCCCCGAAATATTAGACTAAGAAAGTACTGAATCTATACATCCTTTTTAGCAAAAGTTGTAAAACTAGAAAAATATTTGTAAAAACCGAATAGATTTATTCAGCTATTCAAAGAATAGCCTAGAAAAGCTGATGTGTAATGTTGATGTGTAATTTATTATTTAATTTTTTATTTTTAATAAAAGGCAGTTAAACTGCAACTTTTGTAAGAACTTTATATTCATAATATTTTTTCTAAAAAAAAGTGTTCATAATATTATTCATTTAACTATTAAAAACAAGAAAAAGTAAAAAGCTCTAGGAGTTAAATAGGCTACCTTGTTGTTAAACATACTTAAGTTCAACTCCTGCCAGAGCTTGTAAAAGACATTTAAGTTTTGAGTATAATATTTTATTTTTTTTTTATATTTTATTCTCTTATAAGATCTTTTTGTTCATAAAATTGATTTAGACTTTTAATTTTTCAATGTAAAACACTGCCTATTTTCGACAAAAGATATCTTTTGGTAACAAGAAAACTGTCCTTTTATATTTATATATACAACTAATTTTTATTTAACTAAAAAGTTTCTATTATATTTTTTTTTTGTTTTCTTTTTTAGCATCACAAAATTTTATAATTTAAAAACTTCTCAATTTTCTCCAAGAAAAAAAAATAAATAAATAATTAAACTTTTTCAATAAATAATAAATAAAAATAGATGCTGTGAAAATTGTGAAGTTATAAATTTATTATTATTTTTTAAATCAAATAGACCAATATAAAAAATTAATTTTTATTATGTTTAATGTTATTTTATATTATTTTTTTTTTTAATAAAATTTGATTTTTTTAAATTTAAAAAAAAAAAAAACTTTCTTTTAATTTATTTTTATTTATTTATAAATTTTTTCTAAACTGCAACTAATTGTACAAAATCTACAATTTTTAATAAGATGCGCATTAAACCAATTTATACAAAAATATGGAGAAAGCTATGAAAATTTTGACATTGAACTAAGGAAGAAGATCTTTATAGCCTTCACGGATAAAATGTTGAGACAGCAGCGCACATCGGCTGGAGTAAGAATGAGCACCGCAGAAATACAATGAATATTCTGGGATATCTTAAGCAACTGCCAACAGTTACTTGAAAGTTTTTTAGGCGGTAGGCAAACAGTCAATATCCGCAAAATAATTTCAGGCCGCGTAAGGTAGTGAAGTTGGCTGCATGTTTAATTGTTTTTAGATTTTTTCACAACAAATTTACAATTTTATATTTATTTTGGTTTAAAGCGTTATAAACAAAATCAGTAAACATCACTGTTCAAGTTAAAACGGTCAAACTTTTATTTAGGTGGGACATTTTACCATCTGCTCATAAAAGAAAAAAGCAGCATATGCAAGCACTGTTCTATTTAAAGTGGTCTAGACACGGTCAAAACAGTCGTTAAGCACAGTGGAAGAATTTGAGAAAATTTATTAGCATGCGTTACACAGACAATGCTAGATGAAATTGATTTTTAATATGCTGTTTGGCATATTTTGATGTGTTTATTGTGTGTGCTCTTCAAGCAAGTAGAAATTTTTTATTTTAAGCAAGAGTTTTAGTTATGCGGCTGACCAAAATGGCGACACAAAAATCGTAGAAATTAAAAGTACCTAGCGATCTTTCCAGAAGGAAATCTTCAAGGCATTTTACGAGACTGATATCGGAACTTTAAATTTAAATTCCAAAACGCTCAGTTTCAAAACATGAACTCTGGCAATAAGTGACTTTAAGATGCTTGTTACAAATCTTTGAAAGAAAAATTCTCTGCATAATTCTAGCAACTCTTTACAGAATATTATTTATTTTTAACTTTTAAGAAAGCGCAACAAAACAGAACTTTTTTAACGCAAATAATGAAATAACAACAACAGTTTTCAACATGCTTCACTTTACAGTTATACAGTTTATTGCGTAAATAACACTGCACATTACCAGTCTTCAGCAATCTACTCGTGTAATGTTTGACCGCAAAAGTTTCTAATCCATACACTTTTCTAGATTATATTAGCAGATAGCGAGTTTATGTCAATAACTCTTAATGTAAAAGTGTTTTGATTTACTTTTACTTTACTTTTTTTATAAAAAGTAAATTGCTATAGCTGTAGTCTTTATACTGTGTGTTAAATCTTTTTATGTTCTTTCCCGCTATTAAGACTGGGAGTAGTATAGAGAAAGATCCCACGAACTTTCAAAACAATGAAAGTATTTATCATCGCTTATCTATAAAATCGCTTATCTAATAAAATTGCCAAGGAGATAGAGTTCTAGGAGTTACTACACGCAATTTCAACTTATATACAGCTAGTGATCACAAGCGGTAGTAGTCACAGACACAAGGGGCAGCAGCATTTTGGGCCATTTTTCCTCCAAGTTTGCAAATTAACTCATTAACGTCATTTATGGAGTCTCCAGCATTTATTAATGCTGATTCTGGTTATATTTATTACATATGAAATATTATAATAATTTAAGCTTTACATTCGATTGTTACGACACATTTTGGAAATAAATACAATAGGCGAATTAGTGAAATTATTCTTATGTGAACAAGATTTGGTAACGCAGTTGCATAAACTTGACACAACGTAAACTTTGTTATTATTTTTACGCGCATCTTGTTAAAACAGAATTTTAACAAAAACAAGCAATATAACTTAAAAAAAAAATATTGCCACCCCGTTTCTTAACAAAAATTAAATTAAAAATATTCGAATAAATATATATATATATATATTTTTTTTTAGAAAAATTACTGTAAAATAAAATATAAAATATTAAAATTAGATGAAATTATGAAAGGAAATATTTTTTTATGAAATTGTAAAAAGCAAATTATATTTATTTTCATACCAATTGGAGGGATTTAAAGACTTTTGGGTTAAACTTAGTAAAGTAGAATATTTGATTTTATATTAAGAAAAACAATACACAAAAATTACTATACATAAATATATTATGTTAAATTTGATGATAAAATTATTATTATATAAAAAAAATAAAAAATAACAACGAACATTTTTGCATTACAAACAAAAGAATTTAATGCAAATCTTTTTTAAACTATATGTATATGTAAATGTAATTGCAAAAATTTATATTATAGAAATTAAAAAAAAAAAAAACAAAAAACAACAAATTCATTTATAAATGTGTGTTTTTGGTGTCTATTTATAATAAAAGAAATACATACTCTTGCAAAAATAGACCGACATGTTTAGCAAATTTACAAAATTACAAAATTAAAAAGAAATAATATTAATAATATTTATCAAAATCTGTACTTTAAACAAAAAATAATTAAATGACAATTTTAAAAGGTTTCACTATTTGTATGTAAATAATGTTATTTAAAATATTTCTAAACTAAAATTTAATTTGCGTTTATTTTTTGCTTTATTATTTGAGTTTAATTTATTCACTTTATTATTTAATCAGTTTTCTTTTTCACAAGTTATTTCTTTATAACACTTGTGTTATTTAAAACAAAAAAAATCTGTTATTATTCCTTTCTAATACTTTTGCTAATACAAATGCAAAAAATGAAAAAAAATAGTTATCTAAATTTACTTAGACACAAGGTAAAAACTTAATTTGAATTTGATGAACCAAAACCGATTTCTGAAATTTGTGGTAAAGCATGATTATGAATGAGCCTGTTTACATTGTATTAGTTGTGCTGATCTAACATGGCAGTTTGTAGGCATTTTCGGTGAAGAGAGTAGTTTTTGGTTGGCACAATTTTTCTACCAGCTTCAACCCCCGCACAAGGAGAACAAAACTAATACACATTCACTTATGAAAACACAGGTCTTGTGTTTTCTTTTTTGCACAGCGATTTTTAGTCTTCAGTTGGCTATTGTAGTGTAAATATGAATATAAATTCAAAAGTAGATAAATAGATTTTATGCTATTTATTTTTATCTTTTTTACCTTTATACCTGTAACCTGAATGCCCCCGGGGGCACACGATAGTCTTTTTGGAACCTACTATTCCATTTAGACTAGTGTCCTGCGGGGTAAAAGGGAGCCCAGGCCCCTCAAGGTTAGTAGGAGTCACTTGGACACGGGAATCAGAACGCTCGCAGAGTTCTCTATTTGTCTCTTGAGACAATTAGCTGTTCTCTGACTGGTTATTGAGGTTGGCCCCTATATAGGAGTATCGTGGTGGTTGTGGTTTCAAGACCCTCGTGATAGTTTGTGGTTCGGGTCATTCATAATGAACACAATGAATGGTTTAGGTCCAGTGAGTATGAATACCGTCGTGTTCTTAACTATATTAAGCTTCATGCGTTCTGGACCAGGAGTTGGAAAGTCTCCAACTCTTTAGCAAGGAGTGAAGGCTGCGGCCTACTTCAGGCTTTCGAAATTGCTACTAGGAGTGACCGGAGGATATACGTATTCGATGGCCTCCTAGGGCGTGAATGACGTTTGCAAATTATTCAAGTGGTTTGACCACCATCTGATTATGACTACCTAGTCGGTGCAGATGTAAATCAAATCACATCATGTAACCTGAATAAATCACATGAAAATTAAACGATTGACATTTTATTATTATTGAATTCAAGTTTTTGTTATAATATTTTTATATTTTACAGAAAATTAAATATGTGTTAATCTTTTAAACGATTTTTTTAATTAAATTTTAACGATTTATTTTTTCAATATTTCGCTTTCCTATGGAAAGCTTCTTCAGGAAAAATTAATTTTTAATAACAAAAATTATTAACAAATTGAAAAAAAAATTTTTATTTAATTAAAATAAAAAAGGTCGAATAAGAATAAAAATAATTTTACAGAAAATAAAATTAGAAACAAACTTTTCATCATCACTTAATCCAGCCATATTTATTTTGTAATGCGTATACTGTGGTGTATATCGAGAACGAAAAGCAAACGTGAAATGAATAAAAAACACTAACACCCACAAAACTGTGTATACGTATACAATTTTGTGCTAAATTAATTAGGCTGTGTGTTTTGGCAAGAAGAAAAGTTGTTTTCATCTAATGTGAAGAGGCTCAATAATTCGTCTTTTTTATTATACCTTAAAAAAATTTTGTTTTAAATTTTCAAAATTATTGTAATCTTACTCACAAATTTTTCCTTTTAAATTTTTGTATAAAATAAAATATTTCTTTACCTTGTATTGAGATATCTATTGTATTTCCTAATATCTAAACACTCTCTTTACTGTATTCCAATGTTCTTGACTTGGATTGTTATTAAAACGATTAAAATAACTTACTGCCTGGCAAATATCTAGTCTGGTACACTGTGTTAAATATATCATACTGCCAATGTTGATTGATTCTTTTTTTTCTACCTTTTTAAGTTTGTGTTTCGGATCCATAGGAACTTGTATTAAGTTACAATCAGACATATTAAACTTTAGCAATATTTAATCAATGTAGTCTTCGTGGTCTAATCATATCTTTGGAATATTTAAACACTTTTTAGCTTCCCCTAGTAATTTTACACGCAACTCTTTTTTTAGTTTTCACTTAACCTTTTCTTCCAACGCCATATCATTGCTTATTAACAGCATATCATTCGATATAAATTGCTAAATATATTCTTTCATCATTACTGCAGTAATAATAGATACAGAAATCATATCTGGACCTCGCAAAACCAATCTTCGATAAAATTTGGCCTAATTTGTTGTTCCGAACTAAACTGGCTTGCTTTAAACCATACAAAGTCTCGTTTTCACTTTTGCATTTAACGCCATCTGGCTGATTAATAAACAAGGTAAGTTGCCTTATAAAAAAGCTGTTACTTCATCCATTTGTTCAATTTCGAAATTGTATTTTGTTACTAATGCCATCAACATTCTTAAAGATGTATACCGAATTACTGGCTAATATTTTTCCTCATGCCTTTTTCTGCGTGTAGTCTTTTTCTTCTTAAGGTGCATTATATCTTCTTGTACCTTCAGATTCATCTTTAAAAGTCCACTTAGTTTTTGTTTGATTTTTACAAGTGGAACGATTAACTTCAGTGTTGTTGACTTCTAGTGAATTAATTTCATTGTCATTTGTCTCAAGTCATTTTTCTTTATCTGCTCTATAACATTTCCATAACTTTATTGTATGAATTCATACATGCATAAGCTGACTTAAGCTTGCTTAAGCAATAGTACAAGTATATATAAATCATATTTGGAAAACTATAAAGTACTTAACAAAATTTTTCGTCAAGTTTTGTCAATTAACATTTGCTTAAGCAAAGTGCAAAACAGAAGACGCCTTCCTTTCATACGCCATCAGATGTTTCCTCATAATGTACATGCTTACATACAAAAAAAAAAAAAAAATATATATATATATATATATATATATATATATATATATATATATATATATATATATATATATATATATATTGTTACGTATATTCCTTTTACAAACTTTTAGTTTATTGAGTTCTTTTATTGCAAAATAATTAGCCACAACATTTGAGAGTTTTAAATTTTGTTGCAAAATTTTATTAGACGCGATATTTACTATTCTCGTTCATATCAACTTTATGTCTTTAATGATAATTTCATTTCAAAGCTTTATATCCCTATTAAAAACATCCTTTTCATATAAATATAAAGTGATCAAAGATAATGCTATTAAAATCTAAAGCGATGTCTCATAAAACTAATGTATTTTTAAGCCCTAAAAGCAGCTTTCAAAAGCTTTCAAGGGCCTCGATTGTTTAAAATAATTTTTAAGAAATCTCCCAGGTCCCTCTGATATGTAGTTGCTTCATCGTGATGGTCCTGCTAATATGGAATTGAGCACTTCAAACTTACGTATTCGGTTTTATCGCCACCCTACGTACTAGGATGACGAGTGGAATGGTTTTTGATTGAATAATCAATGGAATTATATCCAAGTCCATTTGATCCCAAGAAATCGGAATTTTCCCAGGATTTTGATGATTTGATTTTACCGTTATTGACTCACATACCTCTACTCGGAAATCAGATTGCGACGTTTGGAGTTTGACATATTAGCGACAAAGCAGCTTCCACGCATTTACATCATTGTAAGGAATGGCCACCAAACTCGAATGCGATTACTGTTCAAGGCGTTGTTGAAAAGGTCTACAGTTTCCATGTGATGATTATATTAATTGCCTAAATAAGACTGTTCAATTGAAACCATTTGTCGTTGCTTTCGATTATACCGTTTCGCGCTAGTTGTTGGTGTATGACTCACAAAATTTGTTAATAACGTAACGATCTAAAAATATAAATAACAAGGAAAAAAGAATAAATTAAACGACTGATTACATAAAATATTTCAGTGCATAATGTACGGAATTAACGTTCCAATGAACAGCAGCAATAGAATTGTTCATATCAAAGTAACAGTCTGAGACTGCTTATGTAGTTTTTAATATCTATCTATGGATCATGAGTATTGAAATACCCTTGTGTCCTGTGTCTTAAGTATGTCAATAGGTAAATTTTTTTTTGCTCTAAACAACTTTTCCGACCGCCAGATAAATGTCTAAAAATTTTGTTAAAATCGTACGAGCAGTTATCTGATGTTATCTTTATAGTGTTGAACAGTGTTGAAAATTTATCAAAACAGAGCATATTTCGTCAGGGATGCTTAAAAGTTTCATAAATTCCTAATAAGTTCTCAAATTTATGAATATGAAAAAAATTAAAGAATCTGAATCGATTTTAGAGAAAAATGATATTGAAAAGAAATGCTTTTAAATTAGAGGGCCGTCATAAAACTCTGGTTAAAAAACAGACTATTATAACTGTAATGTGGTTCCTCTCTTTAACATTAAATATTGGCCGGCATATGTTTTAATAAAAACCAAAATTTTAGAAAATTATTTTAATTAATTGTATTTGGCAAATGCTATTCCTTGTGTTTATTTAAACAAAATAATTTCGTTTCTTTGACATAAAAATTGTTGTAAAATCAACAGTTATTGTTAACAAACTAAATAAATAAAGGAAAAAACTATCTCATGTAAATTAATTACAAAAATTACAAAATACAGTTATATATATATATTTTTAGTAAATAATACAAAAAAAAAACAAAATACACACACACACACATACAATTTTATAAATCTATTTTTTGGTGTTAGATGTCTTTTTGGATATTAAAAAAAGTATATATAAAAAATTAAACAAAAAAAAAAGTATTTTACTGTTGATGTTGTGAGCAATATTTTTAAACTCTCTATCTTTTTCTTCTACTATAACAAAATAAAAAACAAAAACAAAAAAATCTTAAACATTTTAAACAGCCTAAAGTAAATTAAACATTAAACGAATAAAAAAAAATATTTTTAATTCTAAAAAAAACAGAAACAAAACATAATTTTTATATAAATGTCTACAATATTTAAAAATAAATATAAGTTAAATAATTAGCAATTTATTTAAATAACTTAACTTTAAGTGAAACAAAGGTTTGAACATGTTTTAGTTTAAAAACAAAAACAAAAAAAAAATATAAAAGGAAAAAGGAAAAAGCAAACCACAGTTATTAGCAATAATTTTCTTAATGACCTCAAAATATTGATAAATTTCAATAATAAAATCAAAATATATTTTAGCAAAAATCAACATAAGATATTGTGTAAATATTAAAACGAAACATAAAATATTGAAACTATATATTAAAAATAAAATAACAAGTCTCTCGATCGAACGAAGTAAGAATGTGATATTTTTTCTAAGGCACATATGCAATAGTTTTAACTCAAAACAAAAAAAAATAAAATAAAAACTAAAACAAAAACAAAAACATTAGATGAAAAAAGAAAATCTTTAAAAAATAATAAGCCAAGCGTACTAAACAAAACAACACAAAACTAACTAAGTCATGTTGAATAGCAATTATAAAACTTTTATACAACAACAATAATAAACAACAACAAAATAAAAACAAAAAGATGGCAACATTTTAACTAAAACAAAAACCATGCAATAGAGACTGATTTTTTAAAAAAACGAGAAATAATTAAAATTAAATAATATTTTTAAATACAACAACAACAACAACCCTCGATAATTGAAACACCAGACAACAACCAGAAATCTAAAACACACAACTAATTGGTTTCCGCTAGTTAAAGAAAAACACTTTTCATTTTTATTTTAAAATTAAAACAAATTTCTTTTTTTAATATTTTTATTAAATTTTAATCTTTTCACTTGGTCCTTTAAATTAAAACGAAAGAAAAATAAATCGTTTTAATTTAAAGGACCAAGTGAAAAGATTAAAATTTAATAAAAATTTTTTTAATATTTTTAAAACAAATGGACTCGAAGTTAAGAAACAAAGTTAACGAAATGGCAGTGATAAAATGTGTCATTTCATGTGTAGATTTGCTTGATGTCAAAAGAAAAAATAATAAATTTCATTTCATTTTTAGCCATAAACTTTCGTGGCCTTGAAATCATAGAGGCAACTTTGTGACCGATTTTTACAAGCTTTCAATAATTAATGTTAATTATAAGTTAACTATATTATGCATGAGCTGACTTAAGCAATTGTGATCAAGTGTATAAATCGTATGTGGCAAAGTACCTTTTGCTTATGCAAAATGTTAAACTGGTCGCACAAAAAAAAATTTTTTTAATTGGAAATGGAAAAACAAGTAAAACTTTAATAAAAGAAAAGATTTTTTTTATGATAAAAATTAATTTTAAATTATTTAAATATTTTACGGTCCTTTTAAAAATTTGTGATTAAAAGTTAATACAAACTTTAACCACTTCCTAAGTAAGATCGCATGACGCAAAATATGGTTAACATTTATTTCCATCTTTTTGGTAGCATATAGATTCCGCGCACGAACAAATGCTCGTTTTGAAGTAGAGAATACATCAAGCCAATTTCTGATACCCTGTTCTGAATTGAAGCGTATTTCACTAAGGGCGTTCTGCATCAATCGAAATAAATGGTAGTCAGAAGTGGCAAAGTCTGGGCTATAAAGTGGGTGAGCCAAAACTTCACATCACCGGTTTCGAGATAGTTTTTAACCGGTCTTGCAACATGTGGCCGAACGTTATCATGATGCAAGATCATGGCCTCATATCTGATGGAATATTCCAGTCATCTGAACAAATTTCAACAGCCCATAATACGAAACACCCTTTTGATCCCACCAAATACATAGTATTACTTTCTACATATGACTTTTTGGACTTGGGATTTCAGTAATTTTTCATCACCAGTAAAAATGCAATGCAAAAATTACTTCTGTTTTAAGCATTCAAGCATCATTTCCAACATGCAAAATCACCTTTTCACATCTCTCGACTTCAATGTGACACAATTTTCCAATAATTTTAAACGTCTGTTTTTTAAATAGTTTCTAACCGGTATTGCAACAAGTGGCCGAGCGTTGTCATAATGGAAGATTATTGCGTTTATTTGAGGTAGCGGGTGGTTAGGAAGTAAATTTGCTTTGATACGAATAGTAAGTAAAAATGCGAGAATTAATAATAGAATATGATGTGGAGAAAATTTTGAAGTCTATCACGTCGGCAGACGTCCAATTATGGCCACTGATAACGGTTTATCATAGTTTAGTAGCGCAGAGAATTCACGGTGACGGCGTTGCCATGCTCGTTTGTGAAGAAATACGATAATATAAAAATAAATAAATAAAACATGACGCCTGACCACAAACCACACCATACGATCACTTTATTTATATATAAAGGCTTTGTGAGGACTGTTTGTAGATTTTGTGAGCCCTCATCACTAAATTCGTTGTTTTCGTTCGATTTTTTAAACAGCCAATTTACAAAAGTTCGATCGCCTTTAATTTTTGAACGCGTTAAACTTAGGCATGAAGTTGAAGATACTATCTGAAATGCGGCTTGATAATGTTGTCATCGCATCGAAAGCACTCAGCCAGTTTTCACCGATAGGAATAACAACTGAAGATCTTTATTCAAAATGTTACGAAAGTGCCGAGTAGGTAGTCCAAGCTTATACTCATTCACTTTGCTGTATAGCTGCTATGTTTGCATCACTACGGCTACTACGATCCTATTGTTTTCATCTAATGGGTCTGCATTCTAATTTTTCGTTTTTTCAACTATGCTTATTTCGGGAATGGTAACACTTAGCTTATATTTGATTTGACAGATAATTAGTTTTATCCTTCCGCTGAACGAATATGGTTGTGTATACGCTTAAACAACGCTGGCAAATATTGCGATATTACTTTGAAAATCATGGTAATGTTGCAGAATGTGTGCGAAGATTGCATACGGATTTTGGAAGAAGAGAAGCGCCGTCAGCTCCGTATATTCGTTATCTTGTGAAAATACTGGCATCCTCATCGATAAACCAAAGCGTGAAAAACCAAAAATAGTGCGTACACCCGAGAATATTGCTGCTGTGGCAGAAAGTGTGCGTGAAGCGCCATCAACATTAATTTACCGTCGTTTTTAATAATTGAACATTTCAGGGACATCATTGAGACGAATTTTGCATAAAGACCTTGGTATGACCTTGGTAAAGCCCAATTCCTTTAGGAGTTTATAGCGTTTAAAAAAAAAAGTTATTTGGCGGACCCTTTATTAGCAGTAACAATATCGTGAGGCTCAAATTTAGCGATTAATTTATGCACAGAAGTCTCACAACGAGCCTTAAAATGTAGAAAGGCCGCTCGAATTTTACCAAGTGGTGCAGTGAAATTTTCTCCATAGTAAATTCTCAAAATTAAAATTCTTTGCTCAAGAGTAAAACGCGCCATGCTTAAAACTTTCGAACTTTTTTAATTAAATAAATGTCAAAGTAGTGGACAGACAATTTACTCCCTAACCTCAAATATTGTTAACGAATGAAATGACACATGAAATGACACATTTAAATTTGCAGATTAAAAAAAACCTGTTTCTTTAACTTCGTGATTAAGAATAATTTAACTTTTCACATTAAACTAAATCAAAAAACTAACGAGTGAGACATTTTGGCAAACGAATGTTGAAAATATAAAAAAAAAACAAAACCCGAAGGAAAAGTCATGTTAATTAAGTTAAATAGAGAATTAGAAACAAATAAGTTTAAAGTAAAAATATAATAAAATGAAAGTAAAATTTTTTGAAAGATTTGTGATAAGTTGCAGTGTGAATAATCAATCGATGTATGTAAATAAAGGTAATGTCAAGTTTGAGTCATAAAAAAACTATTATTAAAGTAAAATTGAAAACGAAAAGGTTTTTAAATGTAAGTACTAAATAGGAAAATAAAAGACAAGTGTAGAAGAAAGGCGTGGATGAAACGACAACAAAACAATTTTGTTAAACTTTCAAAAAGTTGGCAAAATTATTGAAAACAATTTGAAGGGTAAACTTAAAGTATTTAAGTATATTTTGAGTATACTTTAAAAGTTGTTTATCAGGTGCTAAGAACAAAGACGTAATGCAAATGTGATAAAGTTTTTCTTTTTATTTTAGTTAAGAGAAAAATTTAATTAAAAATAAATTTTTTGTTTTTTTTTACAATATAACAATATAAATAATTTTTTATTTGAGAACACCAAATCAAAAGTCCTTTGAAAAATTTTTATTTAACAAGAATGTGCTGAGAAAATTTATTAATATAAAACAAATAAATTGAAACAATTTTGTCAAAAAAAAAGAAAAAACGGAATAAATCAAATGAAAAATATTTAGATAACTTTAACTTCCTGTCTCTCTCTCTATCTCTCTCTCTCCCTAACTCTCTTAAGAAAACAAACTAAATTTAAGCTTTCGGTGTTTAAACGTAAGGAAAATTAAATTACAAAATTACAAGTTTAGAATATATTAAACTCAAAATTTTCAAATTCGATAGCAAATAATACAAAAGAACAATTTTTAATAAAATTTCTCGGTGTGTTTTTAATATTTAAGAATACTAGAACATGTATAATTTATAATAATTAAGCAAAATTATGGCAAAAATTTAAAAAAAAACAACCTCTTTCACTTTCGTGTCTTTTTATTAAAAAAACAAAACCAAAAAAAAAAAAAAAAACTTATAAATATTAAAATGAAACCCAAGAAACAAATATTTTATTAAAAAATTTCTTTAAACAAACAAAAACAAAATTTAGCACATACGAAATAAAATACATTAAACAAATTTATTATTATACACTTAATTTTCTTTTTTAATATAAATTTTATAAAATTAATTTTTCATTTTTCCTTAAAATGTTAAAAAAAAACCCATTTCAGACTAATTAAAACAACTTGATAATGAATACAAAACTTTGAAATATAAAGCCTGCCATTATTTAAAGTATAAATGAAAAATAAATGAATGAAAAATCACACACAAAAACTTAAAGTTCAATTGTTCCGTTCCAGTAATATAACCACCACCACATTGTTTTTATTATGTTTCCTCGAAAGAAATGCAAAAAAGAAACTTGTAACCGTAATTCCTCAAAGTCAATATATATAGTATATATGGTATGTATACATACACACATTATATATAATTTTATTTAAATTTTGAATTTTTATTTTGTAATAACTACTGTTGTAAAAATAATGTCATTTTAATTAAATGTTATGAAAACAAATACCACACGAAAACCAAATAAAATGAAATTTTAAAAATTAAATCCACAAATGCATTTCATATTTATTTTTTTTAATTTTCAGCTTTTAAATTATTTATTTATAAAGTGCTGTTTCAATTCCAATTCAATTGCTTGAGAGTCCATTTCTGCGTTCTTCCTGCCAGATTCGGTTTTTAGTTATTTCCAAGGCATCTGATACATTTCTATTGACCTCAACGCAGCTTTTAATGGCTTCAGCCATTGTTTTTATAACGTAAAAAACACAAAGAACAATTGAATGAGAATTAGAGAATTTAATTTTTTTGCAAGTGTTGCCCATGTCTCCTCTATGGACTTGTTCGTGCTTCCAAACGTAACACATCCTCTGGCCCACTGTTTACACTATTGTTCGCATTAATTATTGTTCTACTTGTCGTATGTCATATAATAACTGTTAGACGGACGAAAATCAGGTGATTGTCTTTTAAATACGATAGGCTATAAGTTTTAAGTGAATTTACTACATTTTTAAAAGACATTGTTACGGATGTGTTTTGCTTAAGTTTTAAAACAAAATAATTAGGTAATAAAGTAAATGAAATAGCTAGGTATGTTGTTTTACTAACTGCGTAGTTTTCTAAGAACACTTATACATGCAAGATAACAACAACTATCTTAAAATAAATTCCATGAAGAAAAGTTAGCAGCATCAAAACAAAAACAAAAATACACACAGACCAACAGGCGCCTATACATTGAATAAATAACATAACAACAAAATGTGATACAAAGGAAGTAGCAAATTTTTCATTTTTCTAGACTTCTAGCGGACGAATATAAAAGGCAGCATTTGAGTGGCAGTTAGTTAGTTGAAACATAAACCTCGTGAAGTAAACACTTGCATCTTCAGTAAATTGTTATGTAGCGCGAACGTACAAATCTTACTCTGTGTGCTGTTAAAGTAAATAATTTGGTGTTATTTATTTTGCAGTAAATAACTCAGCAACAACAAAATGTTTATAAAAGGTATATTACAGCTAAAAAAAAATTTTATTTCTTAAAACTTGCGGTTTGAAATGCAACGTCCATTAATAATAATTTCTTCTGTATTTAAATTGGAAAAACGCTTAAAGCAAATACAGCTGATTATAGTGAAAATAACAGGGTAGAAACTGAAACAGATTTAATAAGAAACAGAATTTCAAGAGAAGCAGACACAAAGGATTTTTCTTTTATTTTATGAAAGAAAACTAACACTTCAGGCAACAGCACCTATTTAGTCGCAACCATGCTATATTCCTTAGGAAAGGAATAGAGAAGGGATAAGACAGGTGATGAAAGTAGAAGGATGGTTACATAAGCCTTCAAGCTCGTATTTTTGTAGTGAAAATAACCACACCTAGATTAGTAGGCTAAGTACACTACCTACTAGCCTACCGGGGCAGCTTTCAATTTTAGAAGGCCCATATGTTATCAGGAATTAACTGTCGTATAAGACAGCACAATGACTAGTGAATATGCCTTCATCATTGAACATCCCACCGATAGTCAATTTATATTCTTTTATACTGAAAACAGCCAAAGACTTTGTTGGGAATCGAGCCCACAACCCCCAGACTGATAGCGTACTAGCGCTACCTAGTAGCCTATAGGGGCACCAAAACACGAAGGATTTACAGAAGGACAGATGGTTCTACAATTTAACCCACAACGCAAAAATGGATTATCTTCTAAATTAAAAGCCCACTTGGACCGACCAGGCAAAGTAATCAAGAAATTGAGGTATCACATAATCTAAGAAAGAAATTATGATAATAATTATCTATAGGCGAATGCCTTTTATAAGTGACAGAATTAAGCAGAACCTTAGAATGTTTTGTCGTACGCTTTAATACTTATAATCATTAGAGAATGCAGCAATGACCCGCAACTACTTTCTATGACTGTTTTTGGCTTCGTTTTATGAGTAGAACCTTCCCAAGACTCATTTTGGTGATTTATGCCAACTTCATGGTCAGTTTTTATTATGCATACGCCCATTAGTTTTCATTTATTTCAAATATCAATTTGATTAAAAATACTTAAATTAGTTATTGAATAAAGTTGATCGGACAATAATGACAATAATAAAAAAATATTAAAGGTAAGGGTTTTTTATAAAGGGTGTTTTTTTAAGCCCGATAGAACTTGAAATTGTAAAAAATAACACAAAAAATTAAATTGTAATCAAAATTTCGTTTTTTTTCGAAGGATCAATACGTGACATTAACATTTGAAAATGATTTCGGGCATATGGGCACCGCGGCTGTTCTTGACGAAGCGCATTCTGGACGTCCAATTTTGGGCCACTTTTTTGAGCACTGCTGGGCGTATGTCACGAATAACACGAACAATGCTGTCCTCCAAGGCGTCAATTGTTGCTGGTTTATCAGCATAAACCAGTGACTTCACGTAGCCCCACAGGAAATAGTCGAGTGGTGTCAAATCGCACGACCTTGGAGGCCAATTGACAGGTCCATTTCTCGAAATCAACTTATCGCCAAATTTTGATTTCAATAAGTCGATGGTTGCGTTCGCTGTATGGCACGTAGCGCCATCCTGTTGAAACCACATCTCGTCCGGATCAATGTCATCCATATTTTCAAACAAAAAATCATTGATCATGGTGCGGTAACGATCTCCATTGACCGTAACGCGAGCTCCGGCCTCATTTTTGAAGAAATAAGGTCCGATGATGCCACTAGCGTGAAAACCGCACCAAACGGTGCATTTTTCTAGATGTAATGGAGTCTGTAGGGTCTGTTGTGGATTGGTCTCACTCCATATGCGTCAATTTTGCTTATTAACAAACCCGTTAAGCGAAAAATGCGCCTCATCGCTGAACACAATTTTGCGATAAAACAACGGGTCAGTTGCCAACTGCTCTAGAGCCCAATCGGCGAAAGAACGACGCATATAATGGTCTCGTGGCTTCAATTCCTGCACCAGCTGGATCTTATACGGGTGTAGGCCGAGATCTTTGCGCAAAATTTTCCACGAAGTGGACGGACAGAACCCCAATTCCTGCGACCGACGACGAATTGATAAATTTGGATCTTCTTCCACACTTTCGTTTACAGCGGCGACATTCTCTTCAGTACGCACATTCCTTCGACGTGTTGGTGTTATTGCATCCTCTAGAGAGTATATGGTACGAAATCTATCGACAGTTCGACGAATGGCTTGTTCAGATGCACGATTATGTACGCCATAAAAATGACGAAGTCGTCTATAAGTTGCGCGAATCGACGACTGATTTTCAAAGTAAATTTGGATAATTTCGTAGCGTTGTTCAAGCGAGAGTCTATTCATGATGATTTGTCAGAGTATACTGAAACAAATAAAAAAAATGTTTCATCAAAATTTTATTTTTTGTGTTACTTTTTACAATTTAAAGTTCTATCTAGCTTAAAAAAACACCTTTTAGAATATCTAACTCGAGGTCCAAAAATGGCAGTGGATCACATGCAATGGCTGGCTAAAAATGGTCTGGGAGGGACGAAAATGTTTCAGTGGATGACAGTGTTATGAACATGTTGCTTAAGTTAAAAAAATTAAAGCGAAACGGCCTATTGTGTCTTAAGAGAGGATTTTGTTCGGCTTAAGGTCTTCGAAAATATTAAAAATCAAAACTAAAAAAGAAAATTATTTGTTTCATTTACATTTTTTTATTAATTTCGATTAATAGCGTTAACCATTATCAAGGAATATTGTTGAAAACAATTTGTGCTTGAATTTGTTCAAAAAAACTGTTCGTCCCATGAATATTTATCAAATCTTTTATTAAAAGAATTCAAAAGCTATGACATCTTACTGGCTTTTATGTGAACCAGTGTACAATGTGAAAGAAACACATAGACTGAATAAGTGTCGTCAATTTGAGTTCACTAGTAAGTTATAGAACCTCTCAAAACAGTATGTAAAGGATTCCTCTCTTGGCCAAAAAATCCGTCTTAACGTAAAGGTGAAGGCACAGCAGTTGATAAAGTAGTCTATCCGTCGATTTTTGCTTGAAAAATATATTTATTATTGTACCAAAATGAGTCGATAGATTATTCAAAATATTGTTCCTATTTTTTAAAAAATGCAGTCAGAAAGGTCGAAATCTGGGCTGGGCTATATGGCAGGTGAGCCAAAACTTCTTATCCACTATTTTCCAAATAGTTGCCATGATAACTAAGCATGGTCTTGATGAAAGATTATAGTCTCGTATCTGCTCGAATACTCCCCCCCGGGGGCATATTTATCGGTATTGAATACCTAGACCTGTGCTGCTGGGGGTATAAGGGAGCCCAGTCCCCTGATGTCAGCAGGGTACAACTGAAAGCTCCACGTTATTTCTACGGGAATCAGTAAGCCCCAGAGTTGTCGCTTTAGACTTTTAGCTGTTTCTCTGACTGATTATTGAGGTTGGCCCTTCGGGAGTATCATGGTGGTTGTGGTTTTGCGGCCCCAAGCATGAATGATTATGGTGGCCATACCCGGTGAATGATCCAGATCCAGTGAACATGCTGGTCATGTGTTCTGGACAGGAGTTGGATAGCCTCCAGCTCTTCAGCAAGGAGTAGTGGTTTGCAGCCCTGCTCTGGAACCGCTGGATTTGCAACTAGCAAAGACCTGTTGCTAGAATTAGTCTTCGGCTTCCTAGGACGTGAATGACGTTGCTTTTCAATCACAATGGTTTGACCAGCATCTAATTAAGGCCCACGGCCAGGTGCAGACGAAATGTCTGCTCGAATATTTTGCTTGCTTTTCGTTGATTGCTTTCTTAAACAAAACAATTGTCTTTGGTATGTGATATCCCTTGTGATAATCTGTCCCGATTACAAAACATCCTTTTAATTCCACCAAATACAGACTCCCAATGGTAATGCAAGTTCTTTTTGCGTTTGACAACAAAAATCATTGATAAGTAATGCTTCCAGTTCCTCATCTTCAAACTTTTTGAATTGACCAGGCCTCTCCTTGTGTTCTGTGTCGAAATCACTACTATTGAATTACGCAAACCATCGTTCACAACTTTTTGAGTTGGTGAATATTGACCGTAAGCTTTAACCAACAATCGATAACCATGAATTAGGACGATCGTGAGCACAACGTTTGAAAGACACTCTTATTATAACAAGTGATGACCAATAGAAAGATTTCTGGAAGGTTGTGATTGGAATATTTAGTTTAATTTAATATTGAGTAGATTTGAAATTTCATTTCTATATTATTTTGCTTGTTCTTGATTTACTATCACGCGAATTACGTTGTTCGAGCGTATGTAATTCTCTCTTTTCTTTTTCTTAAAAGAAATAAAACAAATATATTTTATAATGAAAAGCACCACTTCTTTGTTTGAACACCACTTTAATACTGAACTTTATTCTCCGTATTTTTCTTCTACCTTAACTTAAACCAATTCAAGTCTTACATCTAGTATTCTTTTTCTTATTATCTACTTTGTGTGTAATTACCCTTGTAATCAATATAACACAGTCTACATATGTTTCCTAATGATCGGAAAAACACAGAAGACATTTGTGTTTATCTTAATAATTATTATCAATATTCGTCTGAACGGTTTATAACTTAACCTAATTTTAATTATTTATAACTTAATCTAATTTTAATTATTTACAACTTAATCTAATTTCAATTAACCCAATTTACGGGTATTGGCTAATGACGTAACTCCTCCCCCTTTGGATTGAAGACTCTCCTGAGTTTTCAGAGCTATGTTGTTTTTTTTTTTTTCTTTTTTTTTCAATTTCATTATATTTATTTATTATTTATTTTCTATTACTTTCTATTGCTACTTTTTTTTTCTTAAAAGTTTCGTGAACATTGATGACAACAATTTTTCGTTGACGTTAAAATATCATATTCTGTAATGTTTCAACATTATCCAATTTTATTTGTGTAAAACCCTCATTACTATCTATTTTGTCCATGGTATGGGCTCTGTCCGTCTGATGTAACATAACCATCAGGATAACTATTGGTATCTAAAGTATCTGTAAATTTCTTTGATCGTTTAATGTTTAAAGGGTGTATATTTTCCAGTTTAAGTTTTTTATATTTAGGTTCATTCTTACGTCTTAAAGCTTTATAGTTTTTAACGTAACCTTCGTCTTGAGTATTGTATTCGTATTGTTCCCTTCGTTCATTCAGTTTTGTAGTTCTGTTTTGTTTGTCTCTTGTAAGTTTCTCGTATAGTTTTTGTTTATCTATTCGTCCTTCTATAACGTCGACTGGTCTGGTGTTGGTGGATGAATGTATGGATTTATTATACCATTCTGTACTCTTCAATATTTTTTCGGTTATTGGAATTTTAGAGTTTTGCGCTTCTAGAATGCGTATTTTTTCTCCGAGTGAACTGTGAAATCTCTCAATATCTGAATTTCCGGTATGGCTATTGGGTTTGGTAAAGTGGACATTAATTCCTTCCTGTCTAAGGAAATCTCTAATATTGACGGTGTTGAATTCGTTATCTAATATCAAAAGCTTGGGTTTTTCACCTTTAATCGATAAATATAATCGAATGTTTTCGATAATTGTTATAGTGTTTCTATCTGTTAAGGGAAGTGCCACTGCATGTTTTGAGAATCTGTCTATGAATGTTAAGAAATGATGTTTGGTGTTTGTGTATGTGTCGATATGAACAATTTGATTAACATCATTTGGAGTTTCTGTAAGGTTGAATTTTTGTTTAATTGGATTCCTGTCATATTTTGCTCTGTTGCAGACATCGCAATAATTTATAAATTTTTGTATCAATTTTTTCAAATTTTTAAAGTAAATTAGTTTTTTCATGTTTGCATAATTTTCATTAATGCCTGCATGTCCGGTTTCATTTTTATGAAACTTGGCAATATATTTTAATGTTTCCTCTTCATTTGCCATATCTCTAGCATGATGAGTGCATTTGTAAAATTTTAGTTGCGTGTTAAACAGTTCTATTAATTTAAGCTGAACCAAATGATACTGATGTTCCGTTAGGTCTGAATATATACCTATTTTTCCATTGTGCAAATAACGGCGAAAAATATCTGTCATTAAATTGCTTTCAATATCGCTAAGACTTATATATATTTTCCTTTTTCTATTGATGACGTCAATTTCCCTTGTTTTTTCCTTGGTTAAGATTATCTGTGTATGAAACCTATTAACTGCTGTTTCCAGAATTGGAAAGTGGTCATTTAATTCTTCTTCCTGAGAGTGGATTGTTGCACATGTACTCATGTTGTCGAGTTCGCCCTGCTCATCTAGGGTATTTATTTCACAAGTGCTAGTGTTGATTCTACTTAAGAAATCTGCCACTTTGTTTTCTTTACCTTTTATATAGTTTATATTAATATTGTACTCGCCTAATTTAAGGATCCATCTTTGTAATCTGGGATTTATATCTTTACCGTTTTGTTTACACTGAAGCCATTTTAATGGTTGGTGGTCTGTTACCAGTTCAAATGATCTACCATAAATGTATGGTCGAAAGTAGTTAACTGCCCAAACAATGGCCAGCAATTCTTTTTCTGTAGTGGAATATTTTCGTTCGTGTTCATTGAGCGTCCTACTAGCATAATTTATTGGATGCTCATCCTGCATTAAGACCGCTCCTATAGCGAAATCACTTGCATCTGTAGCAATTTTAAATTTTTTGTTAAAGTCAACATATCTTAAGACAGGTGGGTTGATAAGGAGTTGTTTAAGTTTATCAAAGGCATATACGTATTGGGGATCATTTTTGTTTATCTTTGCTCCTTTCTTTAAATATTTAGTCATGCCGTGAGCTACTTTGGCATAATCTTTGATGAATTTTCTATAGTAACCTGTTATTCCTAGAAAGGATTTTATTTGCCTTTGTGTTTGAGGTAATTTTAATTTTTGGATACTTTCCACTTTTGTCATATTTGGTTTAATACCTTCATTTGTTAGTGTATGGCCTAAGAATTCTGTTGTTTTGGCAAAAAATTTGCATTTGTCTATTTGGATTTTAAGATTATGTTCTTTTAGTTTGTTAAAAATTTTCTGTATATTTTCCGTATGTTCCTGAATATTTGTACTGAAAATTAATATGTCATCAAGGTATACAACGCATATTTTGTTGATATATTCTCGAAGAATGGAATTGATAAGTCGTTGAAACGTTGCCGGGGCATTTTTTAATCCGAACGGCATTCGAACGAACTCATAATGGCCTAATGGAGTCGAGAAAGCTGTTTTTCTTCTGTCTTCGTTTTTAATGAGCACTTGGTGAAATCCCTTGGCAAGGTCCAAGGTTGTGAAGTATTGGGCTCTACCAAGCTTTTCCAAAATGCTTTCAATATTTGGCATTGGGAATTTGTCATCTTCGGTTATTTCATTCAGCTTTCTATAGTCTATCACGATGCGCCATTTTCTTTGGCCCGAATTGTCAATTTTTTTTTGGAACGATCCATAATGGAGAGTTATAAGGTGAACTGCTTTCCTTAATTACTCCTTGTTCTAACATTTCATTAATTTGTTCCTTGATTTCTGTTTCGTGTATTTGTGGATATCTGTATATTTTTGCATAGACGGGTTTGTTAAGTGTTGTAATTATTTCGTGTTGGATTTCATGTGTATGAGTAAGTTTATCGCCTTCTTTGAAAAATAAATTAAAGTTTTTAGATATTAATTTTTTCAGTTCTCTTATTTCTTCTTCATTCATTTCATTATGAATGAGTTTTTTCGTGAGTTCTTCTCTTGGTGGGCTTTTTCCTATTTCGTAAATTTCCTCAAATTCGTAAGGACATGAATTGATGAATTTTATTTTTGTGTCGTGAATTTCCATGTATTGGTCAGACAAATTTATTATTGCACCCATTGGCTTAAGTATGTTCTGACCAACGATTGCATCAAATGGTCTATTATGAAGTTTGGTGATTTTCCAGCTCATCAAATTTTTCTCATTAAATTCCATTGGTAAGTCAGTTATGATTTCTGTAAAAATTTTGGTTTGTCCGTTGAGTGTTTTAAAGTGAAGAGGTTTTTCCATATGTTGCCGTTTAAATTTAAGTAATTTTCTTTCATCTAATAATGAGGTTGTTGAGCCTGTATCTATTAAACATTTTATTTTCTCATTGGATATAGTTAGCTCAACTATCGGTAAATTCGTTGAGGCTTTGGTGATTGAAAATTTCCCTCAGTATTGCTATATTTTTCATCATTGTCAGATTGTATGTGGTCTACGTCCATTGGTTCAGGAATGTTTCTATTATAATTTGATTGTCTTGATCTGTTTGAATTTTGTTTGGATTTGGTTGAACTTTCTCTAAGGTTTTGATAATAATTGTTTTGGTATCTTTGGTTCGGATATTCTTGGAGGTGTGGATGTCTTAAGTGTGTGTTACTAGTTGGGTGTGTATTTTGGGGAGTGTCAGTTTGTGTATTTGAATTTTGCTGGGAATTTATCCTAAACTCTTTGTTGTATGGTTTTTTGTGAAGATGTCTGAGCATATTAGTTTGTTCTAGTGTATAGTATGCTTCTCTAAGAGTAGTAATATTTCTACTATGTATGATACATGATAGTGTAGGGTTTATACCGTTTAAAAAAATGTTCAGAATAGCACTTTCGTTAGCTAGGGGTGAAAATTCTACTGGTTTTGTTACATCGAATTCATATTTTATGTTTAAATCATCTAAAATATTCTTAAGTTTATGAAAATAATCGCTTACATTAGAGTAGTTTCTGGTTGCCATGGCTTTCTGATGTAGTCCATAGTATGTATCCTTGATGCCGAAGCTTTTGATGAGTTCTTGCTTGATCATCTCCCATGTGGTGTTGTTTCCAAGAGTTCGGATGCATTTGAGTGCTTCTCCTTGTATTTTTTTCAGCACATACCTTTGGAGCACGAATTGTTTTAGTGGAGGGTTGGCATCGAATAGGGGTAGAATAAGGTCTACTTCCCTTATGAAAGACATGAGGTCATATTCCTTGTCTCCTCTAAATTCACAAATCCTTGCAGCTTCCTTGAGAAGATCACTTGCAGGAACAGTTGTTATTTCTGGTTGTGCCATACTTATGCTGTTTTACTTGGTGTTCTCGATATTTTTATTTTTAAATCTTTGGTTTTGAAAACAAATGTTCACTTTTGTGAGAATCTTAGTGTCCTTAATTATTTTAATTTTAAATTTTTGAATTTAAAAACAAATGTTCGCTTTTGTGAGGATCTTAGTGTCCTTAATTATTTTAATTTTAAATTTTTGAATTTAAAAACAAATGTTCGCTTTTGTGAGGATCTTAGTGTCCTTAATTATTTTAATTTTTAAATCTTTGGATTTAAAAACAAGTGTTCACTTTTGTGAGGATCTTAGTGTCCTTAATTATTTTAATTTTAAATCTTTGGATTTAAAAACAAATGTTCACTTTTGTGAGGATCTTAGTGTCCTTAATTATTTTAATTTTAAATCTTTGGATTTAAAAACAAATGTTCACTTTTGTGAGGATCTTAGTGTCCTTAATTATTTTAATTTTAAATCTTTGGATTTAAAAACAAATGTTCACTTTTGTGAGGATCTTAGTGCCCTTAATTATTTTAATTTTAAATCTTTGGATTTAAAACAAATGTTCACTTTTGTGAGGATCTTAGTGTCCTGAATGGTTTACCGACTGCGCCAATTACGTTGTTCGAGCGTATGTAATTCTCTCTTTTCTTTTTCTTAAAAGAAATAAAACAAATATATTTTATAATGAAAAGCACCACTTCTTTGTTTGAACACCACTTTAATACTGAACTTTATTCTCCGTATTTTTCTTCTACCTTAACTTAAACCAATTCAAGTCTTACATCTAGTATTCTTTTTCTTATTATCTACTTTGTGTGTAATTACCCTTGTAATCAATATAACACAGTCTACATATGTTTCCTAATGATCGGAAAAACACAGAAGACATTTGTGTTTATTCTAAACGTTTGTGTAATTACCCTTGTAATAACACAGTCTACATATGTTTCCTAATGATCGGAAAAACACAGAAGACATTTGTGTTTATCTTAATAATTATTATCAATATTCGTCTGAACGGTTTATAACTTAACCTAATTTTAATTATTTATAACTTAATCTAATTTTAATTATTTACAACTTAATCTAATTTCAATTAACCCAATTTACGGGTATTGGCTAATGACGCAACTCGCGGAGTTTTTCAGGAACCTATTGAACGCATGTAGCAGAGTTACCCGTATTTTTAAGATATAAATTAATTGTTATAAAAATACTGCGGTAATTGTCTTAGCTAACCAATATTAGCTAATCTTCAAATCATTCCCATGTTGCCAACGCTAAAAATATTAACTTTAATTTTATTACATGTACAATCCGTAAATCCTTTGTGTTGGGTCTTGTCTCAACTTTGCTTTTTTTATGACTATCGAGTATTCGCATTTAAAAATATACAACACTGAGTTGAACAGCCGGTAAAAATAGTTTTTTTTTATAGAAATTGATACATCAGCTTGGTATTTATATTGCAAAGAATTCTTTTTATTTTTAATTTCCTATATAAAATAGCAAACATTTTGCTAAAATTCCAACAAGCATTTTTAGCATCTGCATTAAATTGCAGGCGTGTAACAGTGGCCACCGTTAAGTGTGGCAGAATGCTGGGTGATGGCGAGGAAGACACACGAAATGGAGAAATCTCAGAAGGTAAAATAAAGTGTGTGTGTTTATTTATTTTTTTTTTTTTTGATAATAATTAGTTAATAATTTTATAATTTGCAATTATAGAAATAGTGCCTGATATAAATTGGCGAGGCTGTTCGATGGCAGAGATTTATCGCAATCTGAATCCGTTCGAATTAGATCATTTACCTGCTGTTAAACCGTCTGACTCACATACTGTTTTACATCACTATCCTATACGTAATGATGATACTGATCCACCCAAGCCTTTAAAGAGTCATCAAAAATGGGACGCTTTACATGTGAGGCTACCTTGTTCATCAAAATCCCAATATCCTGTGGTGCAAGAAGATGGTTCTTCTACCATTGAAAATCGTTGGGAAATGATAGAAAAGGCTTTGCTTAAACCCATACTAAATTCCTATGATCTGCAAGCTGCAATTTTGTCATATAATACTAAATACGAGGGTCAATGGAATTTTAGAGCTTTACATAAATTATTTGATGTAGAATATGATGAGGATGAGTCCAAAATATTTTTTGAAAGTTTATTGCCACGTATAATACGTTTAGCCTTAAGACTGCCAGAGTTGGTACAGTCACCTATTCCTTTGCTTAAGCAGGGTAAACGTCATGCCATCACTTTGACGCAAGAACAAATTTCCTGTCTCTTAGCTAATGCCTTTCTATGCACCTATCCGAGACGCAACACTTTAAAGAAAAAGTCTGAATATAGTACATTTCCAGATATTAATTTTAATCGGCTGTTTCAGTCATCTGGTTTAGCAGTTTTGGAAAAAATTAAATGTATTTGCCACTACTTTCGGCGAGTATGTCCATTGGATGACGATCGTAGCAATGTGCCCACAGGATGTGTTACATTCGAGAGACGTTATATGCATCAGGATGAAATACCAAATTGGACAGAATCTTCGGTACCGCTGGGCATAACACCACTGCATATAACCTCCGATGGCACTATTGAGGATGAAGGCTTAGGATTGCTACAAGTGGACTTTGCAAATAAATACTTGGGAGGTGGTGTTTTAGGCGGAGGCTGCGTTCAGGAAGAAATACGCTTTGTTATATGCCCTGAGTTAATAATTTCAAAACTGTTTACTGAGTGTTTAAGACCTACCGAAGCTCTGCTCATGGTAGGCTGTGAACGTTATAGCAATTATACAGGTTATTCCAATTCCTTTCAATGGGCTGGAAATCATGAGGACAATACTCCCAGAGATTCATCTAGGCGCCGCATGTGTCATATAGTAGCCATTGATGCTCTACACTTTCAAGATTCTGCACATCAGTACCGCGAAGAACTTATGCTGCGTGAATTGAACAAGGCTTATGTAGGCTTCACCACCAATTTAACTACTTTAGCTCCCGGAGTGGCGTCTGGTAATTGGGGCTGTGGTGCATTCGGTGGTGAAGCTACTTTAAAAGCCTTATTGCAACTTATGGTCTGTACGGTTACCACACGTCCATTAGTATATTTTACGTTTGGAAATGAGGAACTTCGTGATCAAGTCCATAAAATGCATACGTTTTTCATTGAAAACAATATTTTGGTCAAGGATTTATGGTCAGTTTTGAGAAAATTTCACGCACGTAAATTAGCCGCAAAAGAACTGTATACATTTTTATATAGTGAATTGGAAAAGTTAAGGGTAAACAAACTAAGCTTTTTTAAAAAATTCTTTTAAACTTGTGTTTGCAAAGTCGTTTTATTTTAAAATTAAATCAGGAAAGAGCGCAGTTTGCATTAATTAAATTTAAAATTACAAAAAAAAATGGGACTAGTTCCACTTAGTTTTGAAATTTATTTCAATGGATTGAATTTTATGCATGAGGTTTTAGACCATAAGCGGAGTGACATTACAAAGATTCATTTGTAGCACTTGTTCTCCACACAAAGTTAACTTTGTTTTCTTAAATAATAAATTTGTGTAATATTCTAGAGAGATGGTTCATAAAAAAGTTTTAAAGCTGATTTTTTCTTTAAAATTTTTCGCCTTTGATAGTGAAATTTATAATGGAATTAAGGAATTAATATAGGCTGCAAGTTGGTTGCAACAGAAATATAAAATACATTTTTTTTTATTTAAGCCATTATATAAAAAATTAAAAAAAAAATCGGTGAAATAGTTCCTATTTTTTTTAAGTTTTACAAGGAAAAGTCTGCTTAGTATTTTGTTTTGTTTTTTTTTTGTTATTTTAAAAAAGAGTGTTTTCTTTATGGTTATATTTTTTATTTCTTTTTATCGCAACGCATTGTGTGAAAATATGACGCATATTATAGCAACTGAAATCGTCGAGCAATGTGCGCCTAAAACTTTGCAATTCAAAAGCGAAATATTTAATTAATATATTGTTCTTCTAAAATATCATGATTTTAATAATTAAACCGAAATTATTTGATTTCTTTCAGCGCAGTCAGCAAGAACAGCCTGTCAAAAACGAACCGAAAAATAATTATGTCAAAAATGTTGGCTCGAAAACAACAACATTGAATAGCATGTCCATTACTCCACGGCCATCAAATCAGTCGTCCACCTCAAACGCTAAACGAACTCAAGGGGAAAGTCAGGATATATTTGCCTCCTCATCTCCAGAAAGTGATAATTCCAAAACGATACCAACTATAACAAATGTTGATCTTTCTATATCTAGTGATAGTGAAACAGAACAAATGTTAGCACAATTAGATTGTGAAAAATCTATACCTCAAAAGTCACCCTCTAATGGCAGTTCACCCGAGAAAACGATTGCTAAATCCCGACAACGTACTCTGCTAGAAATGTTGGATCAATCATATAATCAAGCTGGTCCAGCAACAAAGAAATACTGTGCTGGTAAATCACCCAATCAAAAAATGTAAAATTGAATATTTTTATAATTAAGTTTTAGAATTGTAATAAAAATTTTAAATAAAACAGGTTGGAAACGTTAAATAAAAATTAAATATTTTATTTAAAAAAAATTTCTTACAATAGATAAAATTTTATAAAAAATTATTTTTGAAATTTCATATAAGTTAAAAGTTCAATGTATACGGGAAATACACAAATTTGTTAGCAATTATTGTAATCTTTTTTCAAGTTTAAGTTAAGTTTATTTAATCTATTCGTATTATAACAGATGTTTAACTGATTTGTGTTTCGGTTTGTAATACTTTATTATATGTTATTATATTTAAATATAATAAAGTATTAATAATAAAAAATAAATAAAATGACGTGATTTATCGTCCCGGATAATGTAATCGCTTATGTTTTCTGATATATTATCTTAACATTCATATATTAAGCAACTTAGCCGATATTGCTCATTAACCCGACACTTATAAACATTTTAATTTGCGTTACAGATCTTTTGCCTCACAAATTAAGTTTTTTAAAACTTTGATTGTTGTTATTCTTTTATCTTTTTCTAGATATAGTCTAGCTTTATTGCTTATTTTGCACACATGCACACGTGAAAAAGTAAAAATACATAAAAATAAATACAAATTTTCAATAATAAATTTGCTAGAATTTCGTACCTTAAGACGATTTTTAGTATTTAAAAATTCTCGTTTTTCGGTCCCTGTAAACTATAATAGAATTAAAAAGTAGTACTTACATATAATAATATTATTTCGAAAAGTCCGAAGGATATAAGAAATTTTCCACCTCTTTTAATTAATAAAAATCGGAATAAATAATAATTGTACCTAACAAGGTCCTTATATATATAATATAATTAAATAAATTTTATTTTCAGTATTTTGTCACACCATTGTGTGGCATCTTCAGGAAAAACAAACTTTCCAAATAAAATCAAATTTTGAAAATAACAAAATAAATAAATAATTTTGCATATAATTAAAGTGATATCACAAAACAAAATAAACTTTAAAGCAGATAAGGAAAATGTTGCACAAAATTATATTTCGTGCACACAACTATAAAATAAAACATTTCATCTTTTTAACATTTATAATTAATTCTTTATTTTTTTTTAACGTTTTGTCATTAGAATTTATGCTTGAATGTATACGTAAAATAATATTGTTTTGTATATTTGTTATTAATTTATTTATAAAATATAAAACACCCTTTTTAAAAATCGCTTAACCTTTTTGGGCATGATCTAAAGAGATGTGCTTTTGTCATTGGCGATAAAAAAGAACATAAAGGACCCTTTATTAAAGAAAACAGTAAGGTTTTTCAAATGAAGAAAACCAAGAACCACCTTTAGAAATAAAGGAAACAACGAAGTTTAGGCACCCATAACGTCAGTGGTTTAGGTGCATCAATTAGCAAAAAAACAAAAACAGCGTTTAAAAGTTTATATGAATTGAATTGATTTTATTGAGCCTTTGTGTATATAGTTTACAAACGAATTTCTATAAGGTAAGAATTTTTGAAACTTAAAACTGCATCTATTTATGATTCTAATAAATATTGAAATTAAACAACATACTAAATTAGTATCGTGTTATTTTAATTAAAATGGAGTGCTTGCTCCCGGCACTAACATTTCAAATGAATAAGGATACTTACGCTAATAAACATAACCTAAACTTAAAAACTAAGAGGCAAAGTATTTACAATATATACAAGGGGCGGATTTAAAATCCTAAAATCGAAACTAGTAGGCTGTTCAGTCACCTTTTGATACTAAGGGTCGTGAGTGTTTATACATAATTGATATAACACATAAACAAATACACAAATTTATATGAGAAATATTGAACAATTAGTAAAAATAACAAAAACACAAGATAATGATCGGCTCTCAATATGCCGATATATTACATACAATCTTTAAACGATGTTTTCCTAGTTATAAAAAATATTCTAATATATGTAGGATAGATTTTTTTAAAGAATAAATGTAGAGGTATGTGCTGGCTGTTGTACTAAATCATTAGGTTGAGACAAATCTTCTTGAAAAATGGGGCATTTTTGTTTTTCGACAGCTTGCTTGTGCATGATTGACCGAAAATGTACGATCAGGTGAGTTCTCCTCGTAAAGGCTCTATTACAAACTTCACATTTAAAATGCCTTTCGCCTGTATGTGTTAACATATGATTTTTTAAAATATAGGAAGTGGTAAAGGATTTACCACATTGCGAACACATAAATGGCCTCTCATTTGTATGCGTTCTTTCATGCTTAATTCGTGTACTATAATCAGTAAACCGCCTGTCACAATATTTGCAGGCGAAAGGTCTTTCGCCGGTATGTCTTCTCATATGTCGCCTAAGCTCCGAACTTGTAAAGAATTTATCAGAACATAATTCGCAGGCACATCGCTTATCACCTGTATGTCGTCTAAGATGCAATTTGAAATGATGTCGACAATTAAAATGATTACCACATTGATCGCATATAAAAACATTTGGATGTTCTCCAGCATCTTTACGTTTTCTTCTGGACTTTGTGATTTTTCTTTTTAATTCAATATTTCCTTTTTCATTTGTTGTAAAATTAGACTTCTTGACTTTGCGAATTCCGTTCGACTTCTTGGCTCTCACTACTTCAGTTTCTTTAATGAATTCCTCCTCACTGCTTTTATTATTCCAGTCTTCATCATCACTAAATTCCTTAGCGGTCTCAAAAGCAACATCTACTTTATTGCTAATGTCTTCTATTTCAATTTTCGCATCTTCTAATGTATTCTCTTCATTTGGTTTTAACTCTAAAGCATTTACTTCGTTTCGAAATTCTTTAGAAAGATTTCGTCTTTTATTAAAATTTTCTGACCCAGCAATATTAATTTCTTTTTCTTCGTCTTCTTTATAGGCATCTTCCTGGCTGCCAATTGTTATACTCTGTTCTTCTTTCACAACAAACACTTGTACAAATTCTGTAGCTTCAACTGTGCCATCATGTGTTTTCTTTTTACTTCTTTTTGAACCCTTAACTCTAAAGGATTCCTGCACTTTAAGAAAATTTTCACGAAATTTATACGCATCCTTTAAATCCTTTCTACAGAAGCAACACATAAGTTTGGGTAGAGCAGAAATATTTTTTAGCCTTATACCCGTCAAATCTTTAATTTGGTGCAATATTATTTTGTTTTGATTTTCAAACAGGTTAATAGGATCCTTTTCACTGATATTTCCACAACATATTCTACACGAATTTTCAGACATCGTTCAAAAATTGTAGCCTTTACGAAATTTAAAACAAATATATTACAATTTCTAAACACAAACTAATAACACATCTTCGAAGAGACCTAGGCCGTCTAATTTTTTATGCGCCGCTAAGAGGAAAACACGTTGATGACAGCTCATAATTACATGTCAACCGGCTTAAAATGCATCTACTATTTTTAGGCAACAGAGTTAAGAACTTATATACGTTAATTTTGGGAAGAGTCAAAATAAATAGCAAAAATATAGAATTTTATTATTTATTAAGGTATCTTAATATTAATTTAATTTGTAAAATATAAATACTTAGCAAACTAATTAGTGCATAAAAATGATTATTTTAGAAAAATTTTTAAAACTGCAAAGATTATATCAACACTTAAGCCTGGTAAAAACGCTAAACTAACTATTAGTGTACTAAATTGTATCTATAAGACATTTAAATTATATTGAGGAGGCTAAATGGGTTTACTGAGAGTAACAAAATTCTGCAGTTGGAACAGTTGGGTCTTTGCTTTGAGCCTAGGGACTTTGCGAATTTGAGCCCAGCTAATAAATTGTCTGTCAAATGAATAAATGTCAGGGTTGAACTGACATCCTTTAACATTAATTTAGCACAAAATTGGGAAATTCTAGGCATAAAGCGTTATACTCTTGAGCAAAAAATTTTAATTGTGTAAATTTACTATCAAAATGATAGTAATTGCACTTTTTCGCTCCGTGAATTTGGAGAAGCTTTTTCTCATAATCAGACTCCTTTCGCGACCGCTGTGAGTAGTTTAATTACTAAGTTCAAGGCTCATGGTATTGTTGCTGACAACAGATCAAAGTAGTAGTTATACAGCAACAGCCGCTGTACAGTAGCTCCTGAGCTTAAACATCGACTTCTCTCTGTTCGCAACAATTGGGCATCACTAGACGCACTTTGCCTTCATCTTATAAAGTTAAAAACGTTATAGAATTAAAGCCAACCAACCAAGAAAAACTGGACAAAGACAACGCATTTTCAAACAAAATCATCTTTACTGAGCAGACTCATTTTAATTGCTGCATATGGGGCTCACAAAATCCATAATACTATTACATCCAAATAAAGCTGTCGTATGTTGCGATTTGTGGTTAGGCGGCATTATCGAAATGTAATTTTTCGCCCTCACCGTGAAGTCTCTGGGCTCAACCAATTTTGTGTGGTTTCAGAAAAACGGCACCACAAGCCAAATAGCCATCCAAACAATTCAGTAATTGCATAAGAGATTTTCCGGTGGCGTAATTTCTCGATTTGGCAATGTCGATTGGACGCTTTGTTCTTATGATTGAAGATCGCTGCGTTATTTGTTTAGGGCGATTTGAAAGACCGGGTTTACAGGAACAATCCACAAACAACTGACGCTCTGAAATTCGTCGCTGCATTGACGAGATAAACAAACGTGCATCATAAAGTTTCATGAAAAGAAAGGAAGTATGCCGACATGCTAGAGGTGGACATTTGCGGCATATCATTCATTGATATCAATAAAACTAAAGTTGTCAAAATAGTGTGTTTCATAAGCAAAACACTTAAGACATTGTAGTTGAGTTCAAAGCCTGTTGTATCTGCCATTCGGAATGGATGTTTAAAAATACTTTTCAAACTTCTAAACTTGTCCTTAAAGGACGTATGATGGAATTTAAAGTATCTATAAGATATATAGAAATCATCTCTTTATGGGGCAACTTTTAATTTTCAACGTCTTTCAAGCGTCTAGCTATTATCATTCCATTAAAGTCAGAGTCCTACCGTTAATATTAGAATAGCGCTTTTATAGTTCGGTGAGTTAAAGAAGGAATTATTTCATTGCAAAAGGATTATAAAATGTATGTTTTACCAACATGTGCGTTATGTTAATGGTTTTAAAATATCTACATTTCCCATGCATATGCCAATGAAATTAACCTGGTCTCATGTTTCACAATTAAAAATAATAGATCAATGCACATTTTTATTAGACATCCTTAATATTTACGATCACCCTTTATAACCCTTTTCAATAGAACGAATTACTATTGCCCTATTGTATTTTACTTTAAATGCATATTTAATGTAAAATGGAACAAAAATGAGCTACACATACTTTTTGAAGAATAAGTGGTGAACAATTTTTGAAAGAATTGCTGGCTTTTTTCATAAGAGGTGAAAAAGAAAAGCTGAACAAAAAATTACTTTATGCAGAGTGGCTAGTGATAAATTTAATAAACCAACATTCATGAAGGTGAAAAAAGTGTATGTGAAACTCATTTTTAGTGAAGCAAACATTGTTTCGAGCTGATAGGATTCTTTAGCGAAATACTACTATATCTATGTATACAAAAGACATATTCCTGGAATTATTAATCGATATTCAGAGTGAACAAGAATATATCAACCTTATTAAACACTGCTTCAGGACTTAAAATAAAAGGCGAATTTCAATAGGAATTTTAGTTTGATGATACGTAGTGTTAGATATGCATCTGTTGTTTATTTTTCAAATATTTATTGTTTATAATAACATTTTTAATAAAAGAAAAACTATAAATTAAAAAGCTTTAAAAAATTATTTATGTTTAATGGTGCTAAAAAATAATTACCGTTTTTTCTTGTTCTCTCATATTTTTTCGCTACAATAAGAAAAATGTTAATTTTTTAAACAAAAATAAACAAGCAATTTTGTGTTCCAGAATTATTTATACCCTTCACCTTGAGATTTTTAATTTATTATAAAATAAAAAAAGGAAATTATTATTTAATTTGCATATTTGGACAAATTTATGTCCTTGAACCAGTTTTGTAAATTTTATTATTTTATCATTTCGTAATATTTTTTTATTGTTGTCGTCTTTATTTAATTTAAATAAAAGAATAAAAAATATTAAATAATAAGTTGAAATTTATTGATCCAAAATCTTTTTTTTTCGAGTTATTAAAACAAAGAAAGCTAATAAAGTTTGTTGTTGGCAATCTCTGCTTAAATTATTTGTTAAAATCCTTATTTGTAAGGATTTTCAGTTTTATTTTTTTCGAAACAGTGGGAAAAGATCCGAATGGTTGTATTCTAATCTTTGCTTATATTTTTTTTAATTTTCTTGTGGTGAAACCCCCCTCCCAGGGCACGCAATTGACGTTCGGGGGTAAAAGGCGGCACCAGTCACCTGGGCTAGCAGGTGCTCAATACTGGAAGAGACATAGGACTCTAGAAGTCCGATCAGTGACATTATACACACACTGGTTCCGCGAGCCCCGTTCTCGGTGTTGGTGATTTCCCTGCAGTGTGGTTTAAAATTTTAAGTGAATTTCTTCGAATCCTTAGCTTAGTTGAACACATTACACGTATTGCTAGCAAGTATTTTGCTTTTCTTTGATAGCTCGTGCTAGACATAGAGATATGGACATAAACTATAATCGTTCAATCCCTGTTATTACAAATATAAGAGCAGCTTATGAAACCACGATTACTTTTACTTTTCTTTACATAAAAAATAAGGTTTTAAAATAAGAAACATGATTTTTACAAACTTAAGAAATATTCCTTAATTTCACTATCTTATCCGATAAAGTCCGTATTGCTTCCTAGGAAACGATTTAAATTAAATTAATGAAAGTATAATGGTTTTAAAAAATAAAAAATCAATTAACCCACCAAAAAGGGTGGTTTGCTTATTACAATGTTAATGGAACTATTTGTGTAGACAAAACTATAAATGTTACCCATATTAGTTGGAGTATATGTTACTACTGTTTATGTTTGCTTAGTTTAATTACCTATGATCTGGCTGGCTAAAACTTATCAGCTAAATTTTGTAAGTCTCATCAATACATAAACTCACTTAATACTTACTTCTTGTTTTAAGAAACTTTCTAATTTCAGATATAAGAAATAGAAATTCAGCTTTACAAAAATTCTTTCTTAAATTATTTTATTAAAAATATTTTGCAAAAACAATGCCATCTACAAAAGGGTTAGTGTTTTTAATTTTAAGTATTTTAGAACTAATAGGATTGATAATTAATCTATAATAGTACTGGTCGGCAAAAAAAGTCGAGAGCTCGAACTTTGTTATGTGATGTGAATGGACTTTTGTGTTGCTGCATTCTAATCTGTTCAAAGATTTTCTTTATCACGCGTAGTTGTTATTTCAATAAAATACTGATATTAGAATATTAGATACGTTTTTATTTTAACAAAATTAAATAATCTGACACCCAATTGACCAAAATATTAAATGAAATTTAATATAAATATTACATTAAAAATTAATTGTTATTTTGTAGATCACTTTTTAACCATTTCTGGGGACCACTTACAATATCTTGGTGGAATCTTTCAAAATTCTCATTTTAGATATTGGTTTAAGATATTCTGGGAAAAAAAATCTAAATGAGAATGTAAATAATGTATTTTTCATTAAAAAAAACAAAAGTTGTTGCACCAGTTCTTACAGCTCCTCTATTCACAAGAAAGTTGTGACATATATTTTCGAAAGTTTCCCATGCCCTATTTTCTTTATCGACCAGCTTAGATGTGAATAATTGGTCTTTAACAATAGCAAATAATATGCCTTCATTCAACTTGGCCTCACTTGCGCATTGAAATATACTTTTTAGGTGCTTAAATGCTTCTCCGTCTCTATTCATAGCCAATGTGAGGATTTGTACCTGTACCCCAAAATGCAAATATATTGGGCATAAATGTGTACCTGGACTTAGTTGTGAATAAAGTCAACATTTCATCACTTATGGTTTATTTTATTCCCAAAACAACTAGTTCTCCGAATAAGGCACATGTGAAATATTTTCCATTTTAAGTTTTTTACGAGTTTTTGAACACAAACAAAAAATAGTTTTACATTAAAAATATTTTTTATTGCGCCACCATTTTATGAATAACTCCGAAACAGTTGAAAATGAAAACAAACAACTTAAATTATGTAAGGTTGGCTTTAAAGTAATTTTATAATTTTTTAATTTCATTTTATGGTGCTTCAATTATTAAAATCGAACAGGCCATTAAAGAGTAATATTTAAAAAAAATTAGCGCGGTCACCTTGTTAAAGGAAAAATATTAGCCATGCCCATTAAAAAACTGAAATCGAAAATTGAAACTGGATTTGCTTTGAGATCACTATAATTTACATATTTATGTTCAAGGAACAATTTTTTTGAATTTATAAAATTTCTTTTTTCTTTTTTTTGTTTGATTTTTTTTGTTTTATGGAAGAAATATTCTTAGTCATAGATATTTATATCAAAGTATATTTTTCGACACAATTACGGGTTGTGGCGGTCCCGTTACTCTAAGTGAATACGGTTGGCCACAACCAGTAATTGTGTCGAAAAATATACTTTGATATAAATATCTATGACTAAGAATATTTCTTTTATAAAATTTCATTAAATTATCATTGCCATTGATTAAAATAATTAAAACTGAAAAACAATCAATTGCATTAAATGATAGTTAAATTGTTTGCCATTATAATGTAAGTCCAATTTTAATGAAAAAATGCCAAGTGTGATTTATAAGTATTTAACATAATAAATAACATAATAATTATATAAAATCTCTTTTATTAACCATAAAAATTGCACTATTAATATATTTTTAAAAATTAAAAAAAAAAATTAATAAACAAAATAATTAATTTTATTTAACTTATACTTCGCTAGTGTCAACAAGTAGTAACTCTACAGAGAAGGCATCCCTGCGTAAAAAATTTTATTTTTAACTTTTTTAATTTCCTTCGAAATTAGTCAAAACTCAATGAAGTTCTCTACATAGCACTCGTAGAGCTAAAGAGTTCGGTTTAAAGTAGCAAACTTTTCACTTAGTTTATATATACCCATTTATTTTTTGTAGGGGCTCGAAAAACGAGGCACGTTAATTATGGCACGTAAATTTAGTGTGTTTCGTCACATTTATTTTATTTTTAATAGAAATAAAATTTTGCATTTAATTACTATCTAGAATTGATTATGTTTTATACATGCTCGTGTGTAAACATAAACATTATTATTCTCGAAATAGTAAATAGATTAAATTTAATAAACTTTAACCGATATATGGAAATATCAACAAGTATTTATGCATTTATTTTAAAAACAGTTCTTGTCTATTTGAATTTTTTTTATATTTAAATATTTTTTTCGAAATGAAAGGATACTAGGGTTTAATTTTTTAGTGTATCTGTTTGCACCATAAATCGGTGTTGTAGGGCGTTGAGCCGTTCAATTTTTTTAATGTTTTTATTTTGTTTGTTTTTGTGCATGTCGCAGGAGGCAAAGAAGACATCGAAGGCCTAAAAACCTAATTTTAACGTATTGTTACGAATGTTTCTTGCTTATATTTTAAAATAAAATAATTAAGCAATAAAGCAAACTACAGGTTACAAAAAAATACATGTATGCTGTTTACCATCTAAACGCGCAAGAAAAAAAAATAATTTTACAACAACAAACATACATGTTGTTTACCAATTGCATAGTTTTCTAAGAAACTCTTTTCTACAAAAAACAACAACAAATGTATTGAAATAAATCCCAAGCAGAAATCTTGTCAGCATAAAAACAAAAACAACTATACACACAGACATACAGGCGCCTGCACATCGAATAAACAACATACAACAACAAAATGCGATACAAGGGGAGTAGAAGATTCTTAAATCTTCTAGACTTTAAGTGGACAAATATAAATAGGGAAGCGTCTGAGTGGATAATCAATCAGTGTAAAATTAAACCTCATCGAGTAAAGACGTGCATTTTAAGTAAATTGTTCCAAAGTGTCAACTTTGTGTAGTTAAAATAAATAAAATTGTTATAAATTTAAAAATTCTAAAAACTGGTGTTATTTATTTTGCAATAAAGAACTCACAACAAAACGTTTATAAAAGGTATAAACGTAACAGTATGTTGTCCTAAACAGTATAGCACATGATTTTTCGATTCAATTCTTTGATTTTCACGTGAAAGTAGCCCCAAAAATAAGAACATCTGGATCATTCGTTTTGTCAAGTTGGCTGCATCAGTAATTTAATGGCCATTGCTCAACGTGAACTTCTATCACTTTTTATATATTTTAACACGATTATATCTCAGTTTACCGTACGAAACATTTCTTTTGCGTCTGAAGCGCACTTGTGGATATTGATATTGACTTAAAAATCGCAAAAATTTCTATTTTTCACATTTCTTGCTGGATTACAAATCCACATTCCACATCCACATTATTTTGCTTTATAAACTTTAATTTTCAGAAAAATAATAATTCCAATTCATATTACAGCTCTTCTTGCACAGAAAATTTCAGGTTTTTATTTATTATCTATTCATGAAAACAAAAATTAAAACATTTGTAATTATTTTTAATATCCCTCCTAGTTGTGGTTCTGATGATATTATATTCATTTTCTAAGTTTGCATCATCACCCGATTTACACATAATAATTATATAATTATATATATAATTATATAAAATCTCTTTTATTAACCATAAAAATTGCACTATTAATATATTTTTAAAAATTAAAAAAAAAAATTAATAAACAAAATAATTAATTTTATTTAACTTATACTTCGCTAGTGTCAACAAGTAGTAACTCTACAGAGAAGGCATCCCTGCGTAAAAAATTTTATTTTTAACTTTTTTAATTTCCTTCGAAATTAGTCAAAACTCAATGAAGTTCTCTACATAGCACTCGTAGAGCTAAAGAGTTCGGTTTAAAGTAGCAAACTTTTCACTTAGTTTATATATACCCATTTATTTTTTGTAGGGGCTCGAAAAACGAGGCACGTTAATTATGGCACGTAAATTTAGTGTGTTTCGTCACATTTATTTTATTTTTAATAGAAATAAAATTTTGCATTTAATTACTATCTAGAATTGATTATGTTTTATACATGCTCGTGTGTAAACATAAACATTATTATTCTCGAAATAGTAAATAGATTAAATTTAATAAACTTTAACCGATATATGGAAATATCAACAAGTATTTATGCATTTATTTTAAAAACAGTTCTTGTCTATTTGAATTTTTTTTATATTTAAATATTTTTTTCGAAATGAAAGGATACTAGGGTTTAATTTTTTAGTGTATCTGTTTGCACCATAAATCGGTGTTGTAGGGCGTTGAGCCGTTCAATTTTTTTAATGTTTTTATTTTGTTTGTTTTTGTGCATGTCGCAGGAGGCAAAGAAGACATCGAAGGCCTAAAAACCTAATTTTAACGTATTGTTACGAATGTTTCTTGCTTATATTTTAAAATAAAATAATTAAGCAATAAAGCAAACTACAGGTTACAAAAAAATACATGTATGCTGTTTACCATCTAAACGCGCAAGAAAAAAAAATAATTTTACAACAACAAACATACATGTTGTTTACCAATTGCATAGTTTTCTAAGAAACTCTTTTCTACAAAAAACAACAACAAATGTATTGAAATAAATCCCAAGCAGAAATCTTGTCAGCATAAAAACAAAAACAACTATACACACAGACATACAGGCGCCTGCACATCGAATAAACAACATACAACAACAAAATGCGATACAAGGGGAGTAGAAGATTCTTAAATCTTCTAGACTTTAAGTGGACAAATATAAATAGGGAAGCGTCTGAGTGGATAATCAATCAGTGTAAAATTAAACCTCATCGAGTAAAGACGTGCATTTTAAGTAAATTGTTCCAAAGTGTCAACTTTGTGTAGTTAAAATAAATAAAATTGTTATAAATTTAAAAATTCTAAAAACTGGTGTTATTTATTTTGCAATAAAGAACTCACAACAAAACGTTTATAAAAGGTATAAACGTAACAGTATGTTGTCCTAAACAGTATAGCACATGATTTTTCGATTCAATTCTTTGATTTTCACGTGAAAGTAGCCCCAAAAATAAGAACATCTGGATCATTCGTTTTGTCAAGTTGGCTGCATCAGTAATTTAATGGCCATTGCTCAACGTGAACTTCTATCACTTTTTATATATTTTAACACGATTATATCTCAGTTTACCGTACGAAACATTTCTTTTGCGTCTGAAGCGCACTTGTGGATATTGATATTGACTTAAAAATCGCAAAAATTTCTATTTTTCACATTTCTTGCTGGATTACAAATCCACATTCCACATCCACATTATTTTGCTTTATAAACTTTAATTTTCAGAAAAATAATAATTCCAATTCATATTACAGCTCTTCTTGCACAGAAAATTTCAGGTTTTTATTTATTATCTATTCATGAAAACAAAAATTAAAACATTTGTAATTATTTTTAATATCCCTCCTAGTTGTGGTTCTGATGATATTATATTCATTTTCTAAGTTTGCATCATCACCCGATTTACACATAATATTCAAGAGCATGTTTTCTTCAGTGTTTTTTCAGTGGCTGTTTGCTTCACAGCCATTAATTTTTTAATGGAACCAACTTGACAAAACCAATGATTAAAGCCCGATTTAAACTTTGGCTTAATCTTGTTAAAAGAAATCGACGCATTTTTATAATTGAATCTTGAGTGTAAATAAAAAAAATTCTGGAGGGTGCTATAGCCCTTAAACGAAAGGTAATATCGCGTCATAAATTAAAAAACCCCAAAATATGAAAATTCTTTGAGGGTCCAAATTTTTCCTAAAAAAGCTAAGCCCTGCTTAGATAATCTTATCAATGCCAAATATTTCAATATCGCCATTAGGCTTTGGACAATAAGCAAGAATATATGTACGACAGATGATGGAGCAATCATGTTAAAAAAATGGTTCGGAACAAATTATGAGATTGCGCTGATTGAGGTTACAAGAAATATAGTGATATGTTAAAATTTAAGTTTATGGCTAATCCTAGAGAATTGAAAACTTGGTAGTTTGCAGAACTTAAGAGCAAACTTGGCCATTGTGAAAATCTTTCAGGTGAAAGTCTTTGTGTATGATTTTCTAACCGACTTCTTCACCGCATTGTTTGTAGACACAAAAAAATGTTTTTAGGAAAAAGCTGCGTAAATGCATTCTAAATTTTGACAGAATCTAAACAGATAAGAGAGATAAATTATAAACTCATTACTGCCTGAACCATAAATTTTTTGTGGGATTTTAATTTTACACTATTCGGTGTTAACAGCATTTATATTTTTTTTAATCTCTGATACCGGCAACTATGGGGTCTGGGTATTTTTCTACCCACTTCGATGTAACGAGTAGAAAATAATTAATTCGCATAGTAACGTCATCTTTGAAAAGTGACAGTAAAGTTAAAATTCAGTTCGGTATGTGCCCTGCGGTACTGCAATATAACAAAGCTGATGAAATTCTATATCGCGTTTCTGGTAAAGTTGTAAAAAATGCACCCCAAATTACAAGTCGCAGGGATAAATTCAACTACATAATAAAAAAGGATTGGAAAACGTAGCCGATATGTGCAGTGTGGAGCGAGACAGAATTTGGCTGCTTAAAGTGTAATATAAATTTACACCCAAGAAACTGTTTTGCAAACTTTCATAACGGTCCAAGAAAACACAGGAAAAAAATCTCAGTAATTTTATACTTGTCAATAATAATAATAAATATAATATAATTTCCAAAAAATGCAAACATTATTTTGTTAGTGGAAACTCTTTACTGCTGAAGTTGGTACTTAAATAGCCATTGCAAATAACTTCTACCTATATTTCAAATAAGTGAGCCAGCTGAAGTAGGTGGTTTATTTCGCAACAGATGATTTATGGGTCTATGCAACCTCAAGCATTTATAACGGATTTTCATTTTAACCCTCTCTCTTAAAAACTTTGATAATAAAAACTACGTAAATTTTTACCCGCTAATTTCTCCCTCGTATAGAAATTTATAAAATCCAGTGACTTTTTTATGATTTAACTATTTATCTATAAAAACCGATTCGTTATATCTTTCACCAAATTTTAAATAGATCTTTTCTGATTTAACCCTATTTATCGGCATTTTTCCGGTGGTAATGGGTTAACGGTGGTGCGTGTTTTGGAATTCTATAACTACTCTCTTCTAAATTGATTGTTTAAATAGGCGAATCATTAAACAAAAGATTAGTAGAAATGCTAAGGAAGAATGTAGCTATCCAGAAATTTAATTTAATGCCTATATCTTCATAAAATATGTTTTTTTTTCTTTCTAAAAATCATTTAATTTAAGGAATATAGCTGCCCCTTGAATTCGGGTATTTTCAGCTAAATGGCTATACTGCCAAATAATCTATTCCACAGCAATTTCAGCCACATTTTTCAGCTTAACCTAATGGCTGATAACTAACGCAACAAACACAGTAAAATAAATTTTTTCTAACAAGAAATTTTATAAAAAAATGTATTAATAATTTTATTTTTGAACTCAATAGCATAGATTGCATAAATGCAGGTTAATTATGCATTATTACATATTTAATTTTAATTAATATTTAAAAATATATAAATTCTCAAACAAACGCTAAGATCCTTATATTCTATTCAGTTCCTTTCTTACAGTAATTTTTATGTTATAAACAAAACTGCAAAAACAGTTTTTGGCATAGGAGCCGTTAAAAATTAAATCACATTTTATTGATTGTGGATGTTAAAAGGTTTGCTTCCAATTATCCCCTTACAGAGGACTTTAGTCCTTTTTGATTTTCCAGAGCACGGCAAAGTTTACAGTAGGGCATTTGCTCAGGAGTGAGTGGTGGCGATGCTGAATTCGTAGCACTTGAAATTAGGACTGTGGTAGAAGGAAAGTGATTCCAGTGCTGACAAGGCATTTGGTTTTGGATTTTGAGTGGAAAAGACGGCATTTTACTACTGATTTTTCTTGCAGTTGAAAAACAAAATAATTAAAAACTTTTTAATTTGTTTAAATTTAAATTTCAATATCGTTTTTAGTTCACTTGACACTTGCTGTCACTTCAAATGTTTCCTCAATACTGAGTTAAAAATAACGAGTATCTGGACATAAATACGTCTCTCAGCTGATACCTACAAACATACATGTTAATGTGTATATTTATTTTAAAGACGTAGTAACATAATAGAAATGCTAGGAGAGCGTATAAAGCGGATATTTTTTAAATAGCGATATTTGTGAGTGTGTATATGTATGTTAATCTGGGAGATTGTATAGAGCAAAGAAATGGAAAAAAAAATTAGCCAAATTGTTGCTGTTTTGTGCACTACAACGTTCCACAAGATATCAGGCAGACAAAGTAGAAGTTTCTTTATATTTAGCTGTTGTTGTTCTTATCTCTTTATTTTGTTTTTACTTTATTAACTTTTGTTTTTGTTTCTATATTCTGCCGGATCATTAAAAGTAAAAACACGTTCATTAGGCTTTTTTTTTTGCGGGCATATACATACGTCTGTGTTGCCATTAAAAAAATATTTAAAATTACGAGAAAAATAATAAAACAATAGAAAATAAAGGTAAGAATATTCTCCATATTTACGATCAGTGTATGATAACTTGCGAAATAATTCCCAAATAAAATAATATAAATATTTGGAGCTATTTCGGCGGTTTTTGTTATTATGGAAAAATTTTATTATTTTTGCCACAACACTTTCGTAATGCAAAACATAGTCCACATTTAAAGATTTTGTGCTCTGCAGCGTGTGCACAAAAATTCGCCTAATAAAATGTCAGGTACTACTTAGCCGAACGTTGCTGTAATAAACATAAAAATTGTCTTTGCTTGTGGCTCTTTTTGGTGTCTTTTTGCCTGTTTTAGCACAGTTATTTTAAAAACAGTACTAATCAATTTCTTACAGATTGGCTTACATGACTTCGATTAGCAGAGCGAAAAGAGAAAAAATGTTCTCTGCAAATGTTACGCTCCGTTACGGTAAGTGCAGCGAATCAGGCCGTCACTTTTTCTATTTATTAGAATTTTGTATGAAAAACATTTTTATAGTGTAACGCTAATCTTGAAACAGAGTATTATTAAATTTTAAAATATTTTTTCAAGAAAATTTGCTTAACATGTTAATACTGTATAATTATGGAATGGATTTAAAAGAAGGTATAAAAAATATAGTTAAAGGTAAATTACAATAATAACATCTTGCAATTTAGTAGTATAATAATTGATAGTCCGAAAAGTGCTTTCTGAATGCAGTACAATATATGTACAGCACAATATATGATTTTGGGACTCAATTCGCGTGAAAGTAGTCCCAAAAATAAGAACTTCTGCATCATTCGTTTTGTTAAGTTGGCTACATTAATAATTTAATGGCTGTGAAATATGGCATATGGATGTGAATATAGCATATTTGAATACGGAAAATTCTCCAAAAATGGATGATTTTTATTACGTTGTGGTCATATCGTTCCAAAAATAGGCAAACACGATCGAAAAAACTTGCTGAGGAATTTGAAACAGCTTATTGCCATTGTTTTGATAAAACAGATTGTACAAAAAAAAAGCAGAAAACTTGTTTTTTTCTGATTTTACTGCCACACTTCCAGTAAGACGCGCTACTATTACCAATCCACCTAAATCAGCGAGTCTGGTTACAGTTCCCTAGCTGAAGATAGATTTTTATCACTTTTTCTATATTTTAACACGGTTATATCTCGGTATACCGTACGGAATATTCCTTTTGTGTCTGAATCGGAATCGTAGATATTGAATAGGAAAAACAAAAAGCTGAAAAAAACTTTACGAATAGAATTCATCCAGTACCTTAAAAATCGCAACAATGCTCACTTATCTCCATTTTTTACCTTTCTGCTTAATAGCTACTAGATTAACAAATATGGTGGTCTTTTTCTTCATAAACTTTTACATAAGAATAGAAATTCCAATTCATCAATATCCATACTCGTTGAAGTTGACGCTTGTTCTGATGATTTTGTTTTCTTTGTAGACTGTTCATAACTCTGCATCTTCATCCGAATTAAGCATAATATTTAAGCGCTTGTTTTCTTCAGTGTGTCCGCTAATTTCAGTGTCATCTTCGGTGCTTTCATCTTCAAACTACATAGTTTTGGAACTTCACCAACAAACCCCAGTAAGTAATACATCTTATTTTTAAACTTTAAATCACTTTGCCATTAGCATGATCACCTGGTGGACCCTCCTGAGGTAATTGTGCCAAAAAGATATCAAGGTGAAAATACATGAAATGTAATTTTTTCGTCATGGATGTGTTTATTTTTTTTTAAATAATACAGCAATTGTTCATTCGTGTCTGGGTGTTATCTAACTATACACGATTTTAACTAAAACGCCTTCAACGACTTCAATGCATTTTAATGCATCTTTTAATATCGGGTGTCCAATCTGAATCAATCACATTGGACGGATTGTTGAAAACGGTTTCGGCTTGTAGAGCCACATTATCCAGACTCTCAGGTTTGGGTGGATCGGTACGGTACCAGTAGTGTAAGTTTCACAGTAAAAGCGAAAATATATACTTTTGTTTTCATTTTTTTCTGTTCAATTGACTTTATCAAAGTAATTAATGACAATAAATTTTTTTAAGCTGCTCTCAGTAAACAAGTTTTTTTGATCCTGTTTACCTATTTTTGGACGGATATGACCAAAAACGTGACAAAAGTCATCCAAGCCGAAAAAAGTTGTCCTGTACTTGAATAGCGAAGAAAAATCTATCTAGGAAATATTAAAAAAAAGATATCGTGACAATCGCAATCGTATATTGCAAATTGGGAAGTTCGCATGCTCGTTAAAAAATGGCGAAACGGGTTTTACACGGACGAAGCAAAAAATTAATTAAACAGATAAATAAATTATATAGAATTAATAGAAAGTCATGAGGTAGACCTTCTAAAAATAAACTACCCGAATTTCTATACATGGAGTAGAACGAATATATTGAATAAAAGAAAATATGGATACTGTCACCTCCTTAGGAAAGTAAGGCTGCAAGATAAATATACATAATTAACTTTTTAAGAAATTTAAAACGGGTATTGCTTAAAAAACGTTTTTAAATTTAATTATTCAAAATGGCAACATTTTATAAAACAATTATAAATAAAAAACAAAAATAAGTAAATTAATAATTAACACATTGAGTGCCAAGTTTTGACGAAAAACTTCCCATGAGGCTAAACATATTTTCTTTTTTGTTAAATGAATGTATTAGTGATAAAGATGATTTCGAAAATATCCCCAGATCCACTTCTCTTACTTTCTATTTTATACAGGATTTTTTGTGTCATACATTTCTATAGTGATAAAGATGATTTCGAAGATATCACCAGATCCACTTCTCTTACTTTCTATCTTATACAGGATTTTTTGTGTCATACATTTCTATATGACATGGCACTGCAGGATATATATTCTGCTAAATCAGCTATTCAGGTAATCACTGAAAAAGCAGAAATCCACACATAATACGTTGGGAAATTTTAGACCACCTGCGAACTTTTTTTTTCGGACCAGCACTCAGGGGATGACCCCTACATATGCAAAGCATTGTGCCAGAACTAGGAAATTAGGTTACGGGAAGGAGGAAAGAGGGAGTAGTGTCTGTGAATGTTCAGCTTGAATTTTCCCAGATTGAAACTGAGAGGAAAGATTTCCGAAAGGGAGTTTATTCCACATACGGACTGTTCCCTGTGATGAGTAGTGCGATTCACTGGCCAATCAACCACTCAATGTGCGCTCAGCGAAAATCTTGTTAAACGCGAAAACGTGTGAGTATCGGGAACAGGTTCCCTAATTTCATTAGAGCACTTTCCATTGTAGTAACGATAGAAAAGTGAAATACACCCCACATTGCGTCGATGCTTTACAGAATCAATAGAGTTGGATACCCTACCGTCCCCAGTGAGCTTCTTGGCCCTCTCCTGTACGCGGTCGAGTAACTCAAAAATAGACTTTGGAGCGCCGGCCCATACATGAGAGTTGTATTCCATTTTCGGACGGATATAGGTGGTATAGATAGTATAGAGATCGGATGGAGTGAAGTATCTTATACACGTTTTAGAAAACCGAGGCACTTGAAAGTTTCTTTAGAAACCTGTAAAATGTGTTTAGTCCATCGAACATCGCACTGAATTTTCATGCCAAGAACATCAAGAGCTTCCGACTCCGTAATATCTGTATCACCCATAGACACAGATCAGCACCACTACCGAACGCAGATCTATGCGTTAGCATGTAACATTGGGTCTTACGAGCATTAAAATCTACTCTATTCACACGACCCCATTCCAAGATTGTCGCGAGGTCATGTTCTGCCTTTTGGAACTAACCTCCAAATGGCCTTGCTCGCTCAATGCCAAATAATATAACCAAGGTGGGTTTGGGCTCTCTCCATGACAGTAAGAAGTATTTTCCAAAAGAAGTAATGAGTTCTGTACTTAAGAAAGGTAAATTGGTAGCCCAAAAAGATGAAAAGGGAATGCAGTGATGAAATGGTGGAGATAAGCGAGATGTCAGAATGGTTTCAGCAATGCATGCTTTTCAATTCAAGATGCAAAAGTAAGGAAAACCCGTTATAAGGAAGCAAAAAAAAAATTACAACAACATACGCAAATTCCGTCAAGGTGTAGCTAATGACCTATTGTATTAAACATCTCCACAACCAGTAAGCCCCGTCAAAAATATATTATAACTAAAGGAATAGATGCCAATAAAACCATAAGACGTGCGTTTTGCGTCACTCAACTGCAAAAAAACAACTGAACCGGGAGACAACAAGGAATCACTTGCAAAAAACGAGTATTTACTGTCCTAAATACCCCTATAGCACCCACTTGTGCATGCAGTGTTTCCCAAAATATCCCACAGCAACACGTATACTTACTTTTTGTTTTATAATAAAAATACAAAAAAGTACATATTTTACATTTTCCTTTCAAACCTTAAAAAATCATCCTTGACACAGAAATGCGTTTGTAAAAAAATTCAGTAAAGGATGCTTTACTTAAAAATCACAACAAATTCCACTTAGTGTAGTAACTAAAAGAATGACAGAGTTTAAGAACTGTTGTACTTAACTGTCGTACGGAAACGTACAATGTAGCACTCAATGTGTTAAAAGTGGGTTTATTATTTTCTTATTTATTATTACTTTACTTTATTTTGGTTCTATTATTATTATTATTATTATTATTATTATTAAAATATCGCATTAATTAAGTTGCATCACTGAAAATAAAAAACACAAAAGAGCTATAAGGCATTTCAATTACACGTAATTTTACAATTTCTATTGAAAAAACATTAAATTGTTTTCCGATGTTCATTTAAATCAATTCTTAACCTAAAAATAATATAAAACGATATTGCATTTTTAATTGCTGAAACATTAAAAGCAAAAATATTTTTTTATAGACTTAAGATTTTTTGTATGTGAGTAAGACAATAAGCTTTAAAAAAATCATTAAGAATATTTAGATGATTGACAACAAACGAAGTTTCATTTCGGTAGAAAAGTTACTGGCAACTGTATTTTTCAGTATACTTATATCTAACTCTACTAATGTTTTCACCAACTGAAACTATTTACTAAAACAGTCCAAGAATTCAAATCTTATTTCACACAACAATTGCAAAGCTGGCAACTCTTCTAAGCTCTTAAACGTAAACAAGTTTTTGTTTACAAAATATTTGTTAGAGTAAAAAGTTAAAACCAAAATATTTTGGTTTTAAGGTGTGCAAAAACGTGGTTTTGGCTTCAACAACAACCGAAAAGCCAACTCTATTATGGTATTTTGGACACTTTCATATGTAGGTATTTCTAATCCCAAAAACAAACAAAAAATGTTAAAACTATGCGAGTGAAATTGTATGGAAACTTTTCCCTAGCTTACGGCATTTGCCTGCATCTATACTAAATAATTAAAGAAAAGCAGGGAATCCATAATATCTCTCTTCATTATTGGAAATAAAAGTAAAAAAAAATAAAACATCCCAAGTTAGCGCAAAATTGTTTTTCTCCCAAACAAACTACCTTATTGACGATACGAAATGCCGAATAAAAAGGAAAAGTAAAAAGTGAGTGTAAATTTAAAGCTGAAGAATAATTTACCTCAGAAGTGATTAAATATCAAGAATCGAACTGTCATTCTTTGACATTTACTTAGTGAAAAGTTCGTAAATTTCTAGCATGGAACCCTATACTCTTGAACAAAGAGTTTAAGTTGTATAAATTTACATCAAAATGGTGAAAATTTTCCTGTATCACTGCGTAAAATTCGTCACTTAATTCGAGGCTCGCGGTATTGCTGCTGGTAATAGACCAAAACAATACCCTGAAATACGTAGTGGCCGTAGTTATGTAAACATAGCCGCTCTATAAAAAAATATTGAAAATGTGGCTGGAACATCAACTGGTCGATGTTCACAATAATTGGGTCTCGAACGTTTGTAAATTGTTTATTTGAAAAACAGAACAAAAACAACACATTTTTTTTAAACAAAATCAGTGAGCAAACTCATTTTATATTAGAAGGTTATGTAGACATACGAAATTATCGGACATGCTTACAAAATCCGCAAACAGTCCTCGAAAAGCCATTACATCCAAGTAAATCGTCCTTATGGTTTGGTACGGGTCGACCCGTATTTGTTCGAAAATAATCAAGGAAACGGCGTCAGCGGCAATTCTATGCCGGTGAAAATTTACTACCAAAATTGTAAAAATTTCCCTGTATCACTTCGCGAAATTCAGGCAGCTTTTCTTTGTAATTAGACTCCTGTGCGTAGATTAATCGCTAAATTCGAAACTTACGGTATTGTTACGCTACAATACGTAGTAGCAGCAGTCATGAAAACATAGCCGCTGTATAGCAAAGTGCTAAGCCTGGCCGACTGATCATTGTCTAAACAAACAATTCACTTATTGTGTGAGAAATTTTCTAGTTGCGTAATTTCTCGATTTGGAGATTTCGTGGCCGTGGGCCTTAATCAGATGGTGGTCAAACCACTGTGAGTGAAAACAGCGCCACTCACGCCCTAGGAGGCCGAAGACTAATTCCAGCAACAGGTCCTTCTTAGTTGCAATTTCAGCGGTTCCAGAGCAGGGCCGCAAACTACTACTGCTTGCTGAAGAGCTGGAGACTATCCAACTCTTGTCCAGAACACATGACTAGCATGCTCACTGGATCTGGATCATTCACCAGGTGCTATTAAAAGTGGAATGATCCTGGCCACCATAAAACAATACCTGTATGGGACCGCGAAACCACAACCATCACGATACTCCCAAAGGGCCAACCTCAATAATCAGCCAGAGAACAGCTAAATGCCTAAAGAGACAAATAGCCGAACTCTGGGGCTCACTGATTACCGTGGAAATAACGTTGAGCTTCCAGTTGTACCCATGCTGACTTCAGGGGACTGGGCTCCCTTATACCCCCAGCAGCACAGGTCTAAATAGTCTAGTATTCTATAAAGACCGATAAATGTGCCCCCGGGGGTCTCGATTTGGGAATGTCATATGGCCGCCTTATTCTTGTAATTTAATGCCGCTGGATTTTTTTCTTTTGACAACGGATGCTCTGAAAAATTTAATTCGGCTATGCATTAAGGAGGTAAGTGACACTTTGTTGCTATATGTGCTTCCAAATTTTGTGAAAAAAGCGATGTGTGCCAATATACTGGAGATGGACATTTGGTCGACGTTATATTTCATTATCAATTCCCATATTTCTGCTTCATATTGGTATTAATAAAACTGGAGTTGTCAAAAAACAGTGTATGTTATAAGCAAATTTACTTCCTAACCTTAAATTTGCCAACCCTTTACTTTTATTATATTTGTTACAGACTTATGAACATTCCTCGCGATTATTTAAAAAAAATATTATCACAAATGTGCATTTATAAAATATTGAACGTTATCGGCATTTCTTACAAGACCTTGTTTGCATTTGCCTCTTTTTTTAATTCTGAATTGTTAAATATTAAATATTTTTAGGCAAAACAAACTGCGTCGTAATTTGTTTATATTTTGAAGGCAGCAAGTTTTCAAATCCGGTTTTGATAGAAGTGTGTTTTTGGATTATTTTATTTGTTTGTTGACAAAGTTTTGCACAAGTTGGTTCTTGTTGTTGTTAAATAAAATTAATAAAAAAAACAAAAACATAATGTAGAAGTGGTAAACAAATTAAGATTTATTTAGTGATGAAAGAGAAACGTGTTGTAAACAACTTAATAGAAAAAGTGCGTAAGTCGCTATTGCTTAACCAAGTGAGCAAATGTGTATAGGGAGAAAGATAGAGAGAGAGAAAGAGCTTTAACGCAAATAAATAATTTTTAAGAAGGAAGTTTTATCATAGCAAATTGCCTTTGAAAAAAATCAATTACAATACTAAAGTAAGAAATAAAGTAAGCAATTTTTACGTCTGCGAACTAAACAAGGAATTTATCTGTAGGCAGCATAAGCTAATGCATTCACCTTTTATCGATTCGCCTAGAATTTAATACGAAAAAACCAGCTTACAGCTTATACCTGCAAATGAATGTATGCAAACACAAGTATGCATGATATGTAGCCTTATATTGGCAACAGGTAAATCGTTAGGTAGTTATAATATTCTAATATTCATTAGGTAGTGAATTTTTAGAACAATCCTAATGACCTTCTATGATACGATCTATTCTTTTTAGCGCTCGAGAATTCTAGAACTGTATGATTTCGTACAGACGTAAGGCTGAATGTACAATCTTATCTGTAATTGCGGATGATATACATACATATTAACGAGTTAGAAGTTCATGTTCTACCAAATATACAGTGGATTGTGTGTTTGGTAGAAAAGAAGCATTCAAATGGCCACTTTTATGAAACCGAAAATGGAATGCCCGTCCTTCAAAGACGTTTTTCGACTTATTTGACTGCGTGATGTAGAGAGTGAATAGGCTTAAAGGTGGCAGTATGCTATCCAGCTATGTTTACCCATACCTTTGTGTTCCATTGACGAGTAAACCGCACTTTGCAGAGAGAATTCGTTTTTTAACTGAAAATTTGTGGAATAAACTTCCTGCAAAGGTAGGTTCTGTCCCTTTCAATTTTAATCGAGTGTCCATCCAAAAAAACATTTCTGCCATCAGAATCCTTCTAACAACTTAATTTTCTAGTTCGAAAATAATGCTCTCCATGTGTCCTGGATGGCCCTGTCTCTGAGTGCTGGTGGTCTTGTTAAAAACAACATGTAATTTTGTTGTTGTTGTTGTTTCTTAAATTCTTGTTTAAATAAGTGCCATGTAACTGGCTTCGAAATCTCGATTGTTCTCTTTCACGGATTTTATATTTAGATAAATGTTTCCTTATTCAGGAAAAACTCGAAAAACCTTAAAACAATGATCAGATATCCTTTTTGGAATAGATTTTACTAATTTTTTGCCCACATCAGGAGTTATTTGGCACCATTCTTACTTTAATGCGGCTTTAAGTTAGTATATTACTGTACAATCTTTTTTGTACGCGACGTCCAAGTTCTTCCTATAAGTGCTCGTTTACGTTTATATCTGGGCTTTGTACAGGTGTAAAATAGGTCTTTACAACAATACCCAACTTGCGGACACTTTTCTTGATACTTTCTAATAAGTGAAGGTGTCCGACACCTGAAGCTGAAATGCAGCTTGACACCATCACCGATAGACATCCATGCTTCACTGTTTTTGTTTAGAAATTCTGCATTGCGTTTACGCCACACGTAATGCCGGTCATCAAAACCAAGCAAATTAAATTAGCTTTCATCCGTAAACAGAAACTGTGAGCTGTTAAAAAATTGATGGGAGAAGCTAACGTTACGTGGCATATAAATTTTACAGTGACCCCATGTACCCTCGTGCAAAATCCAAGCGATCCTTTCAATTTTTGATACTGAACAGGGTACCTTTTGAATCATTCAGCCATGCCATTTATTCTTTCTGAAAACTTTTCTTACTGTCGCCGCATTTATTTCCTTTCCAAAATTGCTTTTAACCATTGCTGCAACTTTTGGAGCGAATATGAAAGGGTCATTTTGTACTTCACGAAATATAAAATTCTAATCTCTTAAGGGTAAAGCTTTCTCTTTACAGATTCGCATTATTTATTTGTAATTGGAATGACTCAGATGCTAAAGCAGAACCTGAAGTACCTTCTGTTGACAAAATATATTATTTTAAATAGTCTTTGCAAGAAAATAATGGCTGCAGACTTGTGAGATGACCTCCCTAAAGAAATAAAAGCTGAATGCTACTTGAAGGAAGTTGATGCAAAAATCCCTAAAGATTCCCCAATTGAGTGGGAGCCTCAAAAAGTGAATCTGAAAAATTTTAGGTGGAGAAAAAGAAATATAAAGACTTGTGCAAAATAATGGAATTGTTCTATTTCTGTATATATCCCCTTGGAGTTCTTTAAATCACTATTTTGCAAAAGTATTACAAAAAAAATTTAATATTTTGACACTACTACGGCCCAAGTGACCGCTTATAATATAAAAATAATAAGAAATGGACTAATGTAAGAAATTTTTGATTTGTGACCATAATTTTCGATTTCTATAAAATTGATTTTTAAGTACAGTGTTGGAAATGTTTTTATTACAAAATTTTATTGTGTGGTGTATTGTGTAGCGTAGTGTATGTGGTAAATGGTTAATGTAAAGTATTAAAAAGTTTTTCAAAAATAATAAACTCTTACATCTAAAATAGTTGATAAAAATCTAACAATATTTTGCCCGACTTTCAATCTAAACCACTGTACACTTGTATGTTCGTAACATGTTCCACACTTACAGTGTTCCTAAATAAATAAAGAATAGCTAAAACAAAGAGAGCAGCTGGTAAATACAAAAAGAAAACCTTTTTGTGTGTGCATTGTATATTAATATAAATCTTAAAAAAGGTGTGTATGTAGTTATGACGCAGGTAGTTAATGTTCTCGTTTATGGACTTGTGTGTGCCTGCCTCAATATTATTATTATTTTTGGTGAAAAGATATTCAAAATTATTAAGAATTTTATTGTAGGGATCTATCTTTTCGGATTAGTAGACTAAATAAATGTACACACCCACGTACACACACACGTGTGCAAGAAAGTGTGTGTTGTTAAACATTTATGACCTATTTTAACTTTCTGAAAAAACACTCACATTTCATTTTATTTTTTTATATTGCATTCCCCTGGTATCTAATATTCCTGTTTGCTTTAGAAATTAACACAAAAATTTGTAAATATATTTTCTTTCTTAAAAAAAAATTCAAAACAGGAACGTAGGCAATGGAAAAATATCTTTTAGATACAGCATCAGACAAAACTAAAATTCGGGGTTGTGTTTTTTAAAATTTAATTCAATTAAATTTAAAATTTTAGATTATTTATTTAAATTAAAAAAAAGAACAATATTCCTTATTTAAAACAAATATATTTATAAAAAATAATAATATTCGATTACCTGGGGTGAAAAAACTAAAGCGCAAATTCATTTAGTTGCATGCATGACTTAATTAAGTTAGATAACGATTCTTGGCTGTTGGAAAAAGTCCTCTTTATTTTTGCAGCTATCATGTAACATATCACGATCTACAATATTCCATAGAAATGAGATCAGCTGACTGTACTGGTCACATCCCCCCGGGGGTACATTTATATGTTTTGACGAAAATCCACCGTTATTACATGTATATTCGGGAGTAAAAGGGAGCCCAGTCCCCTAATAGGCTAGCAGGAGCCAACTGGACAATCTACTATATTTCAACGGGAATCGGTAAAATCCCAGAGTTCCGCTATTAGTCTCTTTAGGTTGGCCCTTCGGGAGTATCGTGGTGGCTGTGTGTTTCGATGCCCTCGTTTGAGTTTGTGGGTCGGATCATTTACAATGAATAGTCCAGGTCCAGTGAGCATGAATGCCGTCGTGTTTTTAATTATATTAAGCTTCATGCGTTCTGGACCAGGAGTTGGATAGTCTCCAACTCTTCAACAAGGAGTGAAGGCTGCGGCCTGCTTCGGGCATTTGAAGTTGCAACTAGGAGTGACCGGAGGATATACGTATCTGAAGACCTTTTAGGGCGAGGATGACGCTGCATTTCATCCACAGTGGTATGATCCACCATCTGATTATGGCCGGTGCAGTGTAAATCTAGGTGCAGTGTGAATCTTATCACGTATGTACTGGTCACTTTACTACATTTATCCTTTTACTCACAAGCCACTCTTTCTGTTGCATCAAAATCCATAAACAGTCCCCGTAAAATCATTACATACAATGAAAGCCCCAATTAGCTAATGTTGACGTCAGTTATCTTTGTTTTAGCAAGATGGTGCCACACGGCCACCCAAATAATTAAGTTGTTGCATAATAAATATCCCGGTTTGGAGATGGTAATTGGCCTCCTATGGACTATTTTCTTTGGGGCAATTTGGTAGACCGGGTTTACTTAAATAACCAACAAATAACTGACGGTTTGTGAGATGAAATTCGGCACTGCATTGATGAGATAAGAGCAGCTTTGTTGCAAAATTATGTGAAATGTGCGTCCACCTATGCCGATATGCTATAGGTAAACATTTGCCCGACATCTTATTCCTTTATTAATTCCCATATTTCTACTTTACGTCAGTGTCAATAAAACTCAAGCCTTTAAATATATGTAAGTATATAAAGAAACATTACAATAACACTGGAAACAAGGTGGCTTCTAGTGGGCAGAGGGGAGATACCAAAGCATGAAAATACATGTTTCAATAAAAAGACAACGCAATCCTTTGGTAAAGGGTACTCGTATATAAGATTCAGCACCACCAAATCCGAGAAGGTGTACTATTTTGCTTGTTTATAATTTTTGATTTAATGCAAGAGAATGGATATTATATTGATCAATGTTGTATTTAATGTCGGCAATTATGTATGGAATACATTATCAAATAAATGTCCGCCTGTGTGCGCTTCATTACATTTTCACACATTTCACGCTATATTAAAATAATTTCATCATGAACATTTTGTTTAAGCGTTGCTCAATCGTTTCTGATTTGTTTGCATAAGCCTTGCCTTTTAGATATCCCCACAATAAGGGGTTTGAAGCGGCAAAATCAGGCAACCGTGGAGGTCAGTCAACATCACCATTTCTTGAAATAACTTGTTGTGAAAGAGGTATCGCAGTTATACCATTGTAATCGTGGCTGTATGCGATATGGCACCGTCGTGTTGATGCCACATGTTAATCAAGTCCAAAGCACGCATTTGTGGCGTTAAAAAGTTTTCATTCATATCACGATATCGCTCCCCATTTACAGTTACCGTTACGCCGTTTTTATTTTCAAAGAAAGAAGGTTCAATGATTCCTCCTGACCAAATTGCACACCAGACTACCACTTTTAATGGATGCAAAGGTAAATGTTGAAGGTTTCCCATTCCTCAGAAGCGACTATTCACATATCCATTCAAATAAAATGTGCCTCGTCACTCATTATGATATTTAATCATGTAAATCGGGGTTGTCCTGGGCGAGCTCTAACATCCTATTGGCATATGTATGTAACATCCTATTGGCATATGTATGACAACGTAAATGGTCTTATTGAAGAAGTTCTTGCGTCAACTGAATCGTATATGGAAGCAAATAGAACTCCTGGTGCAAAATTTTGGCCAAAGTCGTTCTATGAAGACCAAGTTCCTGAGCACGGCGTCGAGTTGAGGTTGATGAATTGTTTTGAACACTTTCTTGAGCAGCAGTAATTTTTTCAGTCCATCTTGCAGTACGTTGTGGTCAATATTTGGGCTTACCAGCTACAGACCCTCTTTCTTCGAAATCATTCGCTATATGATAAATAGTGTATTTTGTGGGCCCTTTATTTTGTAATGTTGATGGTCTAGCTGCATATATGGTCGATCTAAGGTTTTCATTTAAGCCTTTCTTGGATGATTCTAATGCTAACTTATTATTTAATCTTATTATGACATTCTTTTCAGCTTCAGTAGCTGTATTTCCTAACTCTTCTATTCCTAACTTGTTCAAGTTATCTATGTGCTATAATTTTTTCCTTATAAGAGTTCACGGACAATCGTCCTTGGAATAGTCAGTTAAATCTGTATTGTAACTCTGGGATGGCTTTGTTGTCCTTATATCTGGTCTTTAATGTATTAACGAGAGATTCGAAATTTTCAGGTTTTGTATAAGTCCTTTGTGCTATTCTGGCAGTTGAAGTCAACTTAGCGAGATAAATGTACTGAAGGAAATCAATTTTCGCTATATCTGAAAGAGTTTTGTTAATGAGTTCGGCTGTTATGAGGAAACTTTCCAATTCCGCAAGATTACCAGTGAATAAAGGTAAAGCCTTTGAGACAAATTCTAAATTGAAGGATGCCATCTTGTGACTTTGTGTAGTTTTGGTATTATTTGAAAGATATATTTTTATGTTTTCGTAAATACTTTTAAATTCTAATTTTAATGGTACAATTATATTTTCGTCCTTTTCTTCACTTTCACTTAATTGAAAGTTTTTCTTTATATTCTCAATATCATTTAATTTATTTTGCACAGTTTTTTGTGTATTTGATCTACCTGGACTTTTCTTTAAATTTTTCCATATGGTCTTTATCTCATTCAAATATATTTCCATTTATTTTCATTACTTATTTTAAACATTTGTTATATCGTTATTTCTATGTTTTAAAATATAGTTTTTGAAGTATTTATTTATCTTAAATGCTATGTATAAGATAATAATTCCAATTATGAGGGTTAAAATGCTTTCCGGTATGGGTTGTATGAAGGGTCGTTCTTTTCTGGCATCGCCATTGTTGAGAATGTTTTCTTGAACTTCTACTTTACTTTGGGGTTGTCCCATGTTGATTTTTGGCTTTGTGCCCCAAATTGGTCCTACCATAAGTATATTCTAGACTTGTTCAAATTTATATGTTAGAATTGGTTTTTATCATTATCAATGTCCCTATTTTTTGTTTTTTTTTTTGTTTTCCTTTCTTCTCATTGATTCTACTAGAATTGATTAGGATGGATATATAATATAGTTATATTAATTCTTATATGTTTTCATTACATTTTACTTATATTTTACATTCTTTAATTATTTTTACATATGTTATTCTTTTCTTGTCGTTGTTGTAGATATTTTTTCCAACGGGCGAATATTTCATTGATTTCTTCTGCCATGTGGTTTTGGTTTGCAGGATTTTATGAAGGATCAGTTTATTTGCAGGATGTTAGTAATCTGTCTGCAGGATGTGTCTATCTTCACTGAAGTTTGCAGGATCTTATTGAATAGTTCACAGGATCTCCTGGCAGGAACGCCATGTAATGGAATGTGATGGATTTGTGAAGGTAACGTTGTGGGGACAGGATAATAGTGACAACAAAGTAGAACAGGAAAATGCCCTATAGCCCATATGTTAATGTTTAAGCAGCTGTCTGGTGATTCAGCTTGAAAACAGGCGTTTTATGAACAGCCCAATTTGAAGGTTTAAAATATTAAACAAAGGCAGTTGTTGCCGTTTTGAGTTTTCTAAATTAAATCTTGTTTTATTAGTGGCTTGCAGCCCTTTTTATATCTAATTTACATTTTTTACTTAGCCCTTCTAACTTATTGTAATTTATTACTAATACATATTTGTCTCACTTCAATAACATGCATGATTGATTCTTTGGTTCATCTGACGAATCAAATGCATGATAAAATAAAAATACTCAAATGAATATGACACCTAAAAGTGTGTCACTCATTTGTGTCATAGATCGAATGCATTTAAGTCGACACATGTTGTACTTTGGTAAGTGGTTGTCTGGTGTGTTTATGTGTTACAGTGCAGTACACATATTGTGGTACACTACAATTTTTCCCTAAAATTTTACGTAACTTTCTCATCGTCAGAGTGATCGATGACTGGTTTTGATAAAATGTTTTAACGACTAAAATACGTTGGTTTATCGAATATTTTTCCATAATAAATTTGCCATGTGTCAACTTCACGACTGCCAACTATAAATTGTCAAGACTAATGTTTACCAAAATGGCGGCAAAACAAAGTAGTAACCTTCCCAGCAGACACCCTGTATAATAGATTTTAAAACTCCGATATGAAGATTTCTTTATTTATCTCTAGTTGGTGCTTATTTGAATATCCGAATACACGTAAGTGAAAATCTCAGAAATAATCAAATAAATATTTTTACAATTTAGATTTCGTTCTGAAATAAGTGTAAAAACAGTGTTGCCTGTTGTTACTTTTTAGTAAACAGAAAAATGCAAACAATTTCTTTAAAATGAATACAATCATCAATTATATATTTTAAATATAGTTTATTTTTATTAAAATTTTAATTTAAATATTTTGTTTATAATAAATTTAAACTATTTATTAAAATGTTTTATCTTAATTGTAATAATAATAATAAAAAAATAATTAAAATAATAATTAAATTTACTTAATATCATAATTAATATTTATTGTTATTTAAATACGTTTCTTTAATTTTGGAATATTTATTTTTATATTTATTTCAAATTTTAACTTTTTTTTTTAATGTTTTAATTATAATTATTTTTACTAACAAAACTTTCTATAGAGGGAGATAGAGAGAGATATAGATAGACTTAAAAAAAGGTTAAATTCAGAGATTTTATTTTTATATTCTTATCTAAATCATTATTTTCTAAATAGATAAGTATTCGAAATTATATTTTCGATTGTTTTTGTTTGTATTAAAAAATATTTTATTGGATATTTAAATTTTTTTTCGGCTATGTCCAATGGTGACCAAAACGTATGCAACTATATAAGGCAAATGTAAAAACGCGAGTAACTCAAATTGAAATACTACTCATTCGCATATTATCCTGCAGGCACAAACATGCAAAAGCACATAAGAAATTTCTTACAAATTTTTTATGAATTTAGAGCAAAATCAAAACTCGTTTTATAACTGCTTCTGATAAGTGTGGATTTCAAAGCAAATTATGTTAGGCAATTTCAATATACAGGGGGCCCGCCAGGAAGGTATACTACTTTTGTTTGCCACCATTTTGGTAAACAATAGTCTTGACAGTTTAAATTCGTCGATAAACTAACGTGTTTTAATCGTTAAAATATTTTATCAAAATCAATCATCGATTATTGTGATGATGAGAAAGTTATGTGAAATTTTTGTGACAAACAACGTGCCAGCAAAACGAACTGTTTATCGCGTAGTGAATGACTTCATGATAGGCATGGACCACACCGTATTGTAAGATCGGCTGAAAATAAAGTGTTTTCAAATTGTTGCTGCTCAACAAAGTGTTCAAAACGATGCATCAAAATCAATTCGACGCCGTCCTCAGGAGCTTGGTCCTTTCAAGTTTTTCCACATAAGATTCAGTTGACACAAGAGCTTCTTCTGCAAGATCATTTACACCGCCGTACATATCCCAATAGGATGTTACAACTCGCCCATGACAACTACGATTTTCATTTTCATGATTTTCACGAAAAAAAATAATGAGTGACCAACAACTTTGGTCACAAGTTAGATTTAGTTGACACAAGAGCTTCTTCTGCAAAACAATTTACGCCGCCGTACATATGCCAATAGGATGTTACAGCTTGTTATGGGATATTGTATTCCACACATAATTGCCGACATTAAATAAAACATCAATATAAGATCCATTCTCTTTCATTTAGTCAAAAATTATAAGCAAACATAGTAATATACCTTCCCGGCGGACGCCCTGTATATTTTAATATACCATAGGAAATATCTCTGTCTAAAGCAAAGTTGTAGATATTGAAAAGGAGTAAAAGAGCGGAACAAACGTACCCGAAAAAAATGGATCCAGCGCCTTAAAAATTGCGAAAATTAACAATTTTTTTCCTCATTTTTCAACTTTTCTGCTTGGCGCTTTCGGTTGCTGCAAAAGTGATGTCAAAATTTATGTATGCTTTGTGATAGTCTCATCTTGCCCACAATGCGTGACGGGTTATGATGCTTTATTAATTATATCGGGTGTCAAATCTGCATTATTCACATGAAAGAGAGATTAGATTGATCGATAAGAGCAGCGGGTTGTACTGAAAGTGTCGCACTAAAAGCGGGAATGTATACTTTTGTTTTCGATGTTTTTCTGTTCAAACCATACTGGAATTTATGCATGTGAAGCACCTAGAGTCATAATGACCAGTTGGGTCTTGCACCCAAATTACTAACGTCATAAAAGAAAATCGTACACTTTTTTCATGTATCTAAATTAAAAGGGTGCACATATATGTTCGGGGTAAAATTTGCACCATTTAAATGTGTTTGATCAAAATAATGACAGTATGCTATTTGAGATTCCTCAAAAAATAAGTTTTTTCGATCCTGTTTGCCTATTTTTGGGACCATATGGCCAGAAAAAATTGTACAACTTTGAGCACTTCTTATTTTCCATATTGAAGTATTCAATGCTCTTCTGGTTTTAAAATGTAATTCAATCTTAACAAAAAACTTGATAAAATTAAGGATGTAGAAGTTCTTAATTTTGGCGCTACTTTCACGTGCAATTCTTAGAATTGAGTTCCATATCAATGAGCTGAAAACTGTTGTACTTGTAAAAAAATGCTTTTGAAAATGCTGCCGTCAGTTGGAGACGTTATGGCCACCATTGAAATTGTTCGTCAATTGTTCTTCTTCAAAATTGTTTCTATTGTTTGATTATTTGTTCAGTGTGATTTGATTTGGCTGGCTATATATGTTTGTGTATGTGTATGTATGTATTTAAATTGTAAATAAATATTAAGTTAAAGATAGTCTACAGTTAATATTTTGTTATTTTCTTTTTCATTTTGCTTTTCTTTCTTTTTTATTTTGTTTTTGGTAAATTACTTAATATAAATATATATACAAATACAACATCAGCATAACATCATATACATACATTTGGATGTATGTACGTTTTGAAATATTTTACAAATTTTTAACTTTTATGTTTTGGGTTAAAGTTCTTTATTTTCTTTTTCAATTTAATATCAAATCTTATATTCATTGAATAATTTTTCTATCTATTTGCAAATATTGTGATTTTGTCCTCTGCCTTAACTGTTTTAATTTCTTTGCCTTCGTTTTGTTTCAAGATATTAAATTGAAACTTAGTAACAATTAAAATTATTTGTTAAAAAAAAATTATTTATAAGTGTTACTTTTTTTAATACATATAAACTATATTATTTACTTTACATGTTAGTATAAAGCTTTTATTTATGTAATAAAAATATTAAAATATTTTTTAATTTTCACTTCATTTAAACTAATATTTGGCGTTGAAGAAAACCTTTATAATGTTTTAAATAACGCTTTTCAAAAATTTTCTTTTTTTCCCTATACAACTTTTCTTCGATTTTAATTTATATTCCAGTTCATGCTCTTCAAAACTATTTTATTGTTTTATTTTTTGTTGTTAATGCTTAAGCTTTGAAACTAATTTAAATTCTAAGATGTTTAAGTATTTTATCTAAATAATTTATTTTAATATGAACAACGTTAAGCTAAATAGACTTGTGCTTTCAAAAAATTATAAGAAAAGTTATTTATTTCTTTATTTAATTTTTTTTTTTGAACAAACAATTACATGAAATTAAGAATTTAGCTGTTGGATGCTAGTGCTTCTATTACTTAGTTTGTTTTAAGTCATTTTAATTATAATAAATTTGAAAAATAAAAAAAAAATTATAAATCAAATTAAAAAAAAAGAAATATAAAAATAAAAATTTAAACATTAAAAAAAAGTGGAATTTTTGCTTAAAAATTTTTCAGAGAACATTTCGCTTGTTGCTTAGAAGCTGAATAGAAAAGTGTACAAAATTTATTATATAGCAATTTAAATATTCTTCCTGCATGTTGCACATTCATTTATTCTCTTATAAAAATAAGTAAAATCTAAACGATTTTTTGCATTAAGAAATACAACACTTTTAATCTGATATTCAGCAGAAATAAAAATGTAAGCCAACTAAACCTTGAAAGAGTTTCGAAGCATTTGTGTATGCTTATTTAAAAATGTAGCTCCTATTATAAGTTAAAAGCTTAGAAATAAAAGTTGTTTTCATACTGTTCCGAACCATAAATTATGAAAATTAGATAAGTTCAGAAATGCTGCAAGAGAAATAAGAAAAGATTTTTGGTTAACATTTACCCTTTTCGTAGAATACTTTTGCGAGTGACACAGTTTTGGAACAAGAGTAAATAAGTAAAGGAATTAAATAAATTCCATACTTCGGCTCGTTCTTAATTGAGTTGAAAATATGTCAACCTTACGTTAAGCTAAACGTAATTAGTTTATTATAAACTACATAAATAAGAAATTCTTTAAAGTTTTGAAATTGAAAAGATATACTGAGATTCTGTTAATTTATTAATAAATTGCAAATATTTTTATAATTAAAAAATTTGTCGAAATTTTTTTGTACTTATTAATAGCTAATATAAACTACAGTCGGAGAAAAGTAGGCTAATAAATATTCATATAAAAACTCGTAAAAGGTATTTTTGCAGACATGGACGTGTATTTACGTACCCTAACAATTGTTGTTTTTTTGCATCTTAAGTTAAAACAAAAGTGTAGTAGATTGCCTTAGTTACAAATATTTAGGAAATAAATTTAAACCATAATAATAAAAATAATTTACGATGGGCGATTAATCGATAAATCAAGAACATGATTTATTAAGATGGCAGATCGTTAATGAACCATTAGACTATTTGGACCTTACTTATTATTTGCAAATAAGTTAAACCTGTTTTCATTTCATTTGATTTTTAATCATGAGCTTGTAGACTTATCATTATCTTTTTTTTTTTGTTCGTAATGAAATTTAACTGAAAAATAAGATGTATCGCTTCCTCCCACTGTTCTGTCATCAGAGCGAGTAATTTGAGAAATTTAATTTTATCTCTTATTTTATAATTTAAGATAAAGGGAGATCTTGGAAATGGAGTTTCTGTAATGTTGTGTATTTTGAGTTCGCTACTGATAGCCAGACTAAAAGACCTATATTCCATAAGTGGCGATTATTTTGATAACAAGTTTTATTTTTAATAGTCACCAGCTATTAACAATTTATTTTTATTATTCTCGTCGCAATTTCCAAAAGGTAATCTTCATTATTTCATTGTAGTCGTACATCACAATAGTTAATTAACAGTTTCTTTTATCTTGTTTTGTCTTTTGCGCAGTTTTGAAATTAAATGCGAATATTTTGGAAACCAGATAATAACGTCAGTAGTGTAAAATAAAACGAAATCGCTTTATATCTCAATTATTTGCACGAAAATTTTCAATACAATTAGATCGTTAATTTCCATAAAATCATCAATTGGTTGTAATATTTCGATTAATCATGCTATTAATCTACTAACCGATTAGCGCGTTTCAAATTTTTTTATTTATAGTTATAACTTTTTCTCTCCAAAATTATTAAAGCAGTGACTTGTTTCTATAACTTAAGTGAAAACAAACTCACATAAAAATATATGTAATAGTTATATTCTCATGCACAATCAGGGATAAACTAAATTGTAAATTGCTTCTATAGTTTATATCATAAAATTTGTTATTTACTCCAGCTTACTTTGTGTAAAATAAGATGACTATAACATTGTCATATGAAAAATTTCTCACAGATTACGAAAACAATGCCCTAAGATTTAATAGAAAAGAAAATCGAAAAGATTTTGAAACACGATTTTTATCTAAATAAAAGTGTACTTTAGGATCAAGATTAATCGACTTATCGCACATCAGAAATAATATTTTTTTACATATTTTTTAAAAAACTATACGATACATTATGCATAGAAGATATTACAAATAAGATCTTAATAATAAATTATATAAAAATTATTCTAATAACTCAAGTTATTTAATAAAAATAAAAAGCAAATTTTACAAAGTACAATAAGTGCTAGAAGAAGTGCTCACAATAGAATTACATTTTTAACACAGTCCTACAGAGGTGATAAGAATAATTAAATTAATTATTATTATTAATTAATTAATTAGTACTTGTTGCTACAGTGTGCGAATTATTATTATTATTCAAAAATAATTTTATATTTGAAATGCTAGGGAGAAGAGAGAGAGAGAGAGAAAGATAGAGAGAGCAAAGCAAAATTAAGACCTTAAAATTTAAGTTAAACTAAACCAAAGTAAAGCAAAAGAAAGTGAAAGTAAGTGAATGTAAAATTGTTTTTTTTTCAACATGGTGTTCCACCATGTATTTATTAGTTGTCAAATTAAAAATGTAAAACCTAAAAGTGTTACAAAAGAACACTCAATGCAACACAATGAAAAAACTAAAAATTAAATAAACTAGCAGCAGAGTTAAAATTAATGAATACAGTTTGACCGTTTAATTTTAGGAGGCATTAGTTGCTGTTGCTGACGTTGACGTCGCCTGGCGATAATAAATATTAGCACCCTTGATGGGCAATGGATGCGCCTCAGTATTAAATACCCATTCATCCAATGGTATCAGTGAGTCATCCGAAAATAATAGATACAAATACTAAAGGGATAAAACGGCCATTAAGCATATCTAAGAATTAAAAATAAAAAAATATGCTCACTTACCTTAAGAGTTTCAGCTAAGAAGAAGCTTTGTTGTACATCGTCCTTTTGTGGCGACTCCTGATACACATTTTTAATGCCTGAATATCCGTTTGCTGTACGACAATGTCTTTCGAGCGCTTGTGCAGCATCCCAGCCCCAATCACGATATTTTTGATCGTGTGTCAAACGCCAGAGCACAAAATAGCTTTCAATTGTTTCGGGTCTTAAAATGTAGTATTTTTCATTCGATTTAAGAGCTCGGGCCTCAGCGGCTTCACTAAAGCTGTTAGGACATAGGAGAACAAACATATTATAACTTAAGCAAACAAAGAACAATGAAATACAATGACAGGGAATACTAATTATAAAAGAATATTGTAGCATCTTTAACTAACTCGGAAGATTGTTTTATTGTTGAACAGATTGTCGTGGTAGCAGTTTTTACTTGCTTATGAAGTATATCAAGAGTTAAAGCTCCAATGAGTACAATGAAAAATTATTCCTATTAATTCAAAATTTACAGAGACACCATCACAACCATCTCTACCCAACTACTCGTTTTTGCCCTTCTTCTCCGATCTAGATTACCAATTCGAACTGTGCTTTTTTTTATTTAAATTGCCTTTTTTATATTAACTAATAACATTGTTTTTTTTTGTTAGTTAACGTTACGGATGGGAGTTGAACTCATGACTTCTTGATCTTTTGTATTACAAGCAAACATGTCTTTTCTTTTTGTTATGTTCAAACACCAAACTAAAGATGGATATACGGAATGGGAACACATGGTTTGTGTCAATAATAACAAATATGGTATTTTGTAGAACAAACATATGTCATTACTATTCAGTATTCGATAGATGCCAAAGTGTAAGGACACATTTTTTTCAATCACTATAATAATGTTAACTTTGATGAAAACGACTGCTGAAAGTTATCGATTGCAGAAAAAGCTTGCGGTCAACTTGTAGCAACTCAAAAAATTTGTGAAAGATAGTTTGTGCGGCTTGTGAGGCTTGGTCAACCGAAAAAGTTTAAAGATGGGGAATTGGAAGCATTACTCCACGAATACTGCTGTCAAACGCAAAAAGCCACTTTCTATTAAAAGTTTTGAGACTCATTCAATACAAAGGAATTGGAGCCGATAGACATTGATAAACGATTTGTATGTTGGTTATCGTATTGTTACTGGTGACGAAAAATGGATAGCCCCAAGTGAAAACAGTCATATGTAAAGCTCGATCAACCAGCCAAATCAATGCCGAAGCCGAATATCCATCACGCCAAAGTAATGCTCTGTACTTGGTTTGAATAGAAGGGTGGTTTGTATTATGAGCTGTTGAAATCAAGCCAAGCGCCCACAGGAGACCTGTACTGAAGACAATTGTTCGAAGAGAGAAATTAATGGAAAACGACCAAAATATTCGACCAGACACCAGATAATAATATTTCATCATGGCAGCGCTCGGTCAAGAACTATTGGAAAACAGTGGTTGGGAATTTTGGCTCACCACGATGCAGAATGCCATTAGTGGATATGCTTCGCTTCAGAACAGGGTATCAAAAATTTAGCTTCATTCATTCTTTACCTAAACCATATATTACCAGAAAGATAAACAGATAAACAGTAGTGGCTAACAATGGACAATATTTTGAATAATTTCTCAATTTATTTTGTTATTACAATGAAAGCATTTTTTTTTAGAAAAAATCGACATTATTATACAAGTTATTATATTATCATTTAAGGCCTATTAACTTCATTATTTTTCATAGAATAGAATGGAATAGACTTATAAATTCCCACGACTTTTACGAAATAATTTTCCAAATTATTTTTTACAATAAATAAATAATATTTTTTAACATACCGGAATGCTTCTGGTCCTAAGTGCGTTGCTGTTCGATTATAACTCTCGCGGCAAGTAAGCGTTATGCCTTTGCCAACGTCCATAAACTTTTCAGTGTGTTCGTTTTGTCTGGTGTTGGCACCCAAAGCAAATAGACCGCCTGTGCAAAAAAGGAAATATTTCTAAATACAATTCCTTATATAAGATCACAAAATATGTATGAATACTTACCAGCAAAACATGCCAAATGATCCATTTTATGTTCCAAACGATCAAATTTCAAATCGGAGACATAAATCAAACCACCAGGACTAGTTCTTACCATTTTATCAACAATGGCCACCATAGCTTCATCGAACATTTGTCTGGCTTCTTCATCTGTCTGGCCAGACTGAAGCCAGGCTTTAAGCAAATATTCATAGAAACTATCACCCAAAGCACCCAGCGACATGTGTACTGTAATAAAGATTTTAAAATTGAAATCAAGTTTTATTGTTGGTTTAGGAAAATACTTACACTGGCCCCATTTACCAGTTTTAGGATTCAAAAAATTTGGATATAAACCTTTGGGCTTTTCAATTTCTTTCAATATCTGTCTAATGGCTTGTACTCTTTCTTTATACAGTGGATTACCCGTTATATCACTTAAATAACTAAATTCTAAATGTAGGGTACCGAATTCAGATAGAATTGAACTTGAACCGGAAGCCCAAGCATAATTTTTACTTGAACCAGTTTTGGGATTTACCAAGCCATGTGGTATACCAGTTGGAGTCTGAAAGGCAGGTAAAAGTTTGTCGGCAACATGCTGAGCTTTCTCCTTATAAAGATTATCACCCGTAAACGCATACATTGTCAAGAGTCCTCCAATAAAACGTATATTTGTTTCAAATACCGACAAATCAGCACTAATATTGTCTAGGCTAAATTTTCGTTCAATCCAATCTCTACCCTCTTTGTACTCATTCTCTAGACCCATTATGTATAGCGTATCAAGACCATCAATAATTGTGGCTCCCAAATCCATGGAGCCAAAAATACTGCCTGTGTGAGGAATTTTTGACAGTGGCCGTAATTCGTTTTTACCCCACGCATAAAGTTTATAATTATCCCATGCATGTTGCATCATCTGAAAAAGGGAAAGGTTAGAAAATTAATTTACAATTTTCGAAGAATAGTTCAAAGAATTTGGAAAATATTGACATGTTCTTTGTGTAAGGTTGAACGATTAGGCTTCCCATTAAATTTCTGTTATCACCGGAAGTGGTAGGGCAATCATTTTAACCGATTAAGAGTATCAAATAAAATGGTGTTACAAAGAAGACAATTTCAGAACAATGTAAAACTAAGTTATTTGAAAAATTAGTGTAGGCTATGGATTTTATTGAAAAAAATGTTTATTTAAAAAAATTCATACATGGCTTTTTGCCCAATGAGATTGTTCCAAACAAAGCTCCTTCATTGATGTTTTATTTTTTGGTCAACTTTTCAAGCAATGTTGGCCGCATGTCATAAATAATGCGAGCAATGTTTGGTTCCCAATCGTTAATTTTGGTTGGTTTATAAAAATGGCTCAACAGGCCACTTAGCGCCATGTTCTTGAAATTCATTTCCCCCTGATCAATGCCATCTATATTTTAAAATAAAAAACTTAGAGAGAACGATCTCTACCGGTAATAATGTGAGAATCAATCATGCCACTAGCGTATAACCTCCATAAATGGTGCATGTAATGGAATCTGTAGAGTTTTTAGGGCATTTCACTCTATATGTGGCAATTTTAAGCCAAAAATGAACTCAACTACAGAACAGTTAGTTGGCGTTGTTTAAGCATTAATCTAGCTATGGGGATTTGACAGAATGCGATCTCGGTTTGATAATGCTGACAATTTTAAAAGCAAACTCTAGTACTCTTGGCTAAACGGCAACAAAAAAAAAAAATCATTTCTCTTTAGCAATTACATCCGTTACAACGTAGTCCAAATCTCGTTTAACTAAGCCCGACATCGGTAATAAGAAGTGTTAAAATAAATATATTATTGATGACAAATGGTTCCCCAAGTGAATGATGCCAAAATAAAAGAAAGGAGTTTTCGCGTTCGAGCAGTTACTGATCATAATGGTTGGAGGCCAGAGAGTACCACTGTACCCAAATGCGTACAATGTTATGTTGGACATTAACATATACCATCATCAATAATGCAATAATGAAACAATAAAAATTAGGAAATGATTGCGTTATCTCCGTGATATAGCAATATTATATTGGCGAGGCAGTTACTGGCGTAAATCTCACCCACGTCGGTACCGGCATCACAAAATCTTTTTTAGTTTAAGCGATCCCACTGGCTGTTAGTGGGCTTTGAAAAATGATGTCAGTTTCAAAGATAAATATAGATGGAAACTATCCAATGGCTTTGGATTTTGTCAAACCCAGTTGACAGGCAGGTTTCTTTCAACCATCATATCACGAAAAAAATAATATTCATGATTAGGAGATCAACTAAAACTTCTATTAAAGGTCATAGTTTTTATTTTGTGCTTCAGGATTAGCTAGAAAATGTGTAACAGCCACAGTGAATGAAAAATAAATCGCACTGGTCCCTCTAAAGATATACAACTCAAACTTGCTCAATTATCACTGTTTTTAAGAAATCATTGTACAGTGGGTAGATATAACATCATTATACATTACATCATTTTCTCTAATTTTTGGCCAAAACAAATACAGTTGAATTTCTCTTCCTGATAATTCTTTTTACTTCTACTGAGAAATTGTAAATTTAGAGTTTTGACTCTCTTTAGAGAAACTAGAGCGACCTGTTCTGCCATCTTGTTAGTTAGCGTAGTTAAGAGGCAACCATTAAAAAGTAAATCGTGACTTAAAAAAAAAGACAAGGTGTTCCTATGTTTCAAATTTTTAAAACATGCATAAGCAAAACGTTCTATGGCTCCTTGAAAGATGCTCACAATATTGAGTGCAAATAATAAACTCGCTAAAAATACTTTACTTCTGAAGGTTTTTCTAACATAAATTATACAAAATGAATCAATAAAAACAAATTTGACGTTATTCTGTGTAAGAATTTTTTGTTTTTAAATCAGTATTGAAACTCACGCATATTTCACATTTCATTAGCTCACTACTAGATTTCCAGTACATATTCCACTCGTTTTAATGACAAAATAATTAAAATAAATAATTAAAACAGCATTGGCTTGGATCTTGCAAAGAATAATTGATTGAACTTGTTGCTTTTAAACTGCTCCGTTATCGTGTTGTTTTGTATACGAGCGTATGTTGTACTTCTTAAGAATTAATAAAAATTAATTACAATGAAATAGCAAAAATCTCACATAAATTATACAAATTCCATTAAAAGGCGAGCAAAGAAACACCCTTGCGATTTTCTAGGAAGAGCATAAGACAGAAAAAGTATAATGTCCCCCTGCCAAATGATGCCCAACTATTGTGAGTTTTTATCTTTGTTGTTTTGCAAGTAATTACGCAGTCACGCTAATTTCTACGCATTAAAAAACATTGTTTCAGCAACTGGTATGAATAGTTACTTGCAGTTAACAGCGTTAAATGTTTAATTCCATTTTTAATGTACGAGGGTCACAAAAAAGCTCATTTAAGAAGAAATAATATTGCAATCTGGAAAAATCTTTAAAAGAAATCCATACCAAGGATTTAGAAACATTTAATTATTGTCTAGCTAAATCATAAAAAAATATATAAAATATTCCTTTTCTTTAAATATCTACGTTATTCATTACACAGTCACCCATTCATTCGTTTTATAGATACAAATTTATGTATAAAATACATATTCAAGAGTTGTTTATAAATGCATTCTTTCCAAATGGGAAAAAATTAAAAGAAAAATGTAAAACGTAAAAAGAAATAAACAGAAAGGCGCCAAAAAGCTAAACCTATTTGACCTTTATGAACAGGAAAATTTAAATTCATTATAATATGCTAAGTATTCTGTTAGACAAAGATATTCTATTCTTATTTACAATAGATCATTAATAACAGATAGTTAATAACAATAGTGTTTATTATTATGCGTGCGTATATTGTCCGACGGAGTTTGATTTTAAGTCAGATAAAATTTTTTTATAAAACAAAATATCAGTGCTGAAATTTTTTTTTCTAGAAAAATCATGAATGATGAATCTTTAAAGAAAGAACTGATGAAAATTAAAAAAAAAAAATTATGAGGAAATTAAAAAAAAAAAAATTATGAGGAAATATAAAAAAAGAAAATCATCACTGAACATTTTCTATTTAAATATTATCACTAATTGAACTTTTTATAGAAAAACGATTTTTTTTAAAGAAAAATTATTACTGATTAAGTTTTCGTTATAAAAGTTATTACTAATGAAATTTTTTTTCTAACTGGCACTTTTTTTTTAATGAGAAATTTTTACTTGTGAATCTTTGTATAGGAAAAGTATATTTTCTATTGAAAAATAATTACTGATGAAACTTTCTACAAAAACTATATTTGCTTATATTTCTTATAGAAATATTATGGCTGATGAAACTTTTTATAGAAAATATTACTGATGAAAATGTTTATGCGAAGGTTAGACTAATAAATTTTTCATAGAAAAAATATGGTTGATAAATTTTTCATCGAATAATTATGAGGGATAAAAACTTCTCAGAGAAAAATTACGACTGATTAAAAATTCTTAATAAAAGTAACAACTGATGAATTTTTTATAACTGGTGACTTATTTTCAAAAAGAAATTATGACTGACAAAACTTTTTATAGAAAAATTGTTGCTCATGAAAATTTTTTATTAAAAAATTATCACATGAATCTTTTTATAGAAAAACTATTACTAGTGTTTTTTTTATAGAAAAATTATGATTGGCGAAACTTTATTATAGAGAATTATGACTGACGAAATTTGTTTATAAGAAAAAGTAAAGACATAAATTTATTATTGAAAAATTATGATTGAAGAAATTTTTTATGGGATAATTTTTTATAGAAAAATTAAAGAATGATAAAAATTTTTTACAGAAAAAATACGACTGATTAAATTTTCTTTACAAAAGTGATGATGTTATTTTCAAAAGATAAAATGGGTAAGTTTGACTAGCAGAATCTAGAAAAGAGGAATTATCAAAGCCAAAATAGTCACACAAGTGCAAATATGTGAAGCACTTCAAATCAGAAGATCACATTACCTAATTAGCCCTAGCCATCCTGGGGCAAGATCCAGGGTTAACAAAAACGCTTGTTGAGGCCATGTAGTGTGGGATAGAACTAGTTCTAAAACTATTCATATGTTTTGATAAAGAAATTATTTGTACGCTAGTTTGTCGTAGACATAACATTGAAGAATTTTGTGTCAGATATCGAAGACTGAGATGCACCAGAGTAGGGCAGCGGATTTTTCAATCGGAGCTTCCGAAGAAGTCGTTATATGAAATGCTTAATCTTATACAATTGGCTTCCAGTCTACAGTCTCCACTGATCGTAATCGCCCCCCCCCCCCCCCCCCCTGGGGGGCACATTTATGGTCTTTATAGTACGTAACAGCTATCTAGATCTGTGCAACTAGGGGTATAAAGGAAGCCCAGTCCCCTGAAGACAGGCAGGTGGTCAACTGGAAACTCCACTTTATTTCCACGGGGATCAGTGAGCTCGCAGAGTTCATTATTTGTCTCTTTAGACATTTAATAGTTCTCTGACTGATCATTGAGGTTGGCCCCTATATAGCAGTATCGTGGTGGTTGTGGTTTTGAGCCCCATAACAGTATAATGGATATTATGGTGGCCAGGATCATCTCACTGATAATGACACGCAAAGTGAATGATCCAGTCCAGTGAGCATGCTAGACATGTGTTCTGGACAGGAGTAGGAAAGTCTCCAACTCTTTAGCAAGGTGTGATGGTTTGCAGCCCTGCCCTGGAATCATTAAAGTTGCAACTAGGTGGTTCTGTTGCTTAGAATTATGTCTTCGGCATCCTAGGACGCCTGTAGGACGTTCCAAATTATACAATAGTGGTTTGTCTACCATCTGATTAAGGCTACATAGCCAGGTGCGGATGTAAAACAAATCACACTCTGATCGTAATAGCTTCCCCTTAGGGCATACAGTCTTGCTGGATCTCTCCCCATCTTGGCATGCACCAGTCGGCTAGGCTAGCTAGACCTCGATACTGGAATACACATTGGACTGTCGAAGTCCGACCAGTGATGGAAACACACACTGGCACCACGGGAACCAGTTGCCCGCAGGAGCTACGGCCCTATTCTGGTTGTTGGTGAGTCCCCCGGGGAGCAACGTGGTGGCTGTGGTTTAATCGGGCTTTGAAGAAAGTTCCGAAGAGGTGTTAATGAAAAGAGAAGGTTATCACCCAAATAACTGTCTTAATTGCGCTTGTAACAGGACTAGAAATTGGATAGTCCTTAACTCTTAAGCAATGTGTGGGGGCTCCGCCTTGCTACCGTGCACTTAAAAATTGCTACTAAGGCGTATATACACCTAGTGTGTATGCTTCCTACGGCGTGAGTGGACGCTTTTTGCTACATCCAGTGGTAAGACTACCATCAGATTATGGCCACATGGCTCGCTGCTGATGTAAATCTTATCACGTTCTGATCGTAATCACTAAGTTAAACACTCGTGATCTTGAAATTCTTAACAGCTGTCCGTCAAATACTGAGGTCGTGCAGTTTATTCCATAGAAAGGATTACAAAAGTATCTAACCAGCAAAGAAATCTAGTTATCAATAGCGAAATATTTTTTACAAAAAATTGAGAATACCTTGTCGGGAATAAAATACTTTTATTAATAAGATTTCCGAGAGGATTTTTATAGCTGGATAAAATATAATTAAATTAAGCTACAACAATAAAAATGTGACTTGTAATAACACAAATTTTTTAATAAGAATATGCCTGTTATCGATAATATAAAAGCAAAAATTAGTGTAATAACTAATGTGAAAATGAATTATTTATTAATTAAAATACATTTTTTTATTCGATAGCAAACAATTGTCCATGCACAAATGTAACGAATATCGTTTTCAAAAAAACCAGTTATGTATGGAAAATATTTATTTTGAGAAGTGTTAATTTTCAGAAACGAAAGATTTTTAAGGACAATTAATCTATTTATTCTTGGTTGTATAAAATGCATGCAGGATGGTTGCAATATCCAATTGTAATATTCTGTTGTTAAACTTTAAAAATGTAATTTATTTTTCGGAAGCAAAATTAATTAATTTATTTAAAATAAAGAAATTTAAAAATTAAAACGTCATGTGTGTATGTATGCATGTAGAAAGAAGATAATAGTGTTTTTCCTAAATACATTCGTTTTCTTTATTAAACCAATAAAAAAATGTTGCAGAATTTTTTAGCAGTTGTTAAGATAAAAAGAAATAGAAACATTTATACAGTTTTAGTAAAATCTGATGACACAGCACTAAGCCAATGTGCTAATTATTTTTCTTATTAAAAGTAATACGTTATCTATGGAGCACTTACATTTTTTAACCAATTTAAATTTATAAAAATTAGTATTTTTGTTTTTCTTAATTTATCTATATATATAAAAGAAAGTGATGTTAGTTACTACGCTTATAACTCGAGAATGCCTGGACCGATTTCGGTGATTAGCACCAATTCGGACAGGTCTCCGGCCAAATAAGAAGAATACACAAGAAAATTTTGGAAAATTTCCCAAAAAAAAAAATTATGAAGAAAATTCATTTTCACATACATTTTTTTTACAACGCTATCTTAACTCAAGAAACCATAAAAAAACATGATTGTAAATGCTATATTGCCAGTAGATGGCGTTGTATGCACACTTGGCAGATGCAATGACATATGTTAGTAGTCAAAAAAGTCATGAAAAATGTGATTGAAGCAAAAATTTTAAAAGAAAAATATAAGGGCGATGTGTTGAAACCACGCATTCCTATGATTCCTCCAGATTTGCCGTTTGATTTTAAATGGCTTCAGTTCCCCATACCTGTTGCTTTTCAATGATCCCTGTTTTTCGCACTTTCAGTTATATGTATCACGTTCACGTGCTTTGTTTTTCAATACCGCGAACCAAAATCGATCAAAAAGTGTCGAAGAAATGACTTGCAAAGCAGTCACGGGCACGCTAGTTTCTAATATTTTAAACATCTTAAAGTATGCTTTAAAATATCAGCTTAATTAAAAGTAATAAAATATTTCATAAAACTTTTTATATAAATATTTTCAACTTCCGAAGTTCCTTAAGATTTTAAGCTTAACCTTTAAAAATATGCTATATGCCTTGAAAAAGTAAAATACGTTTTAAATACCTATAAGTATGCTTTTAAATTATTCTATTGTAATACATTTGTTTATTCTTGAAAGCGGTTGTAACCCATTTTATTGTTTTTAATCTTATTTAATGCCAAAACACTTAAGCATTGAACGCATTATTTTATTATTTTGTTCTTCTGTCGTAACATTGTTGACTTTAACACAATTGTTGGTTTTGTGCTATTTTTTATTTTCTTCTTCAATACAATAAAACTGGAAAATTGTTTAAAATACACGAACTTACACCGTTGCCTTAGAGTGTTTTGTGAAGGTTAGCAGCATATAGCAGCAATTGCAATAAATAGTTTAGTCTACTGGCTAACGTTGCTTGTATTTCTACATTTATGCATTTGACACTCATGACCATTGTCATTATCATGATTACTGATGACATACAACTAGCCAAACGATATCAATGACAGTACCACGGTGTGACAATAAAAAAAAACAGTGACTGCAATAATTCTATTTCAGACATTTTGTTCGTTGGTTTGTGTTTTGTCTATTATTTTCAATTTCTTAGATTTGAAAGTCAATTGGTTTAGTTTATGTTCGCACAGAATTGTCTTTGAGCCACTGACCATAGCCCAGTTTTTTATTACGAGGTTGGAAATTTTGCATCATTGAAAATTATTCAAATGTTATTTTAATGGTTTGTTTTGTTATTTAAAAGGAAAAAATATATATAAAAATGTTCGTTTCTTGTAACATTTCGTAATTTACTGCATCAGCGGGATTTTTTATGGAATCAACGGATTTGTATGTCACCAAATCGCCATCGATTTTCGATTGAATGGTGAAATTCAGTGCGTATACATCATTATCCTTTTGGGCGAGAATTGCTCGTTGACTTAACCAAGCACAATTCTGATAATTCTCGCTAATGTTTGAAAAAACATTTTCAATAAGAGCTAATAGAGAGTCACAAATCGGCAAAAGTCGTTGGTAAGAGTAATTTATCCAGCTGTTGCATCAACTGGGACCTTTCCATTTCCAGCAGCTAACAATTGTTTGGAAAATTGTGCAGCACTTTGATCATTTTGTCTCATATTAGTGGTTAGCGATAATGTTTTTATATCATTCCACAAAGGTGATGCCTTCAGGCAATAATTCAATTCATCTGCAGGCGTTGCACGGGGAACTATTGGCAATGTCTGCCTGAAATCGTCAGCCAACACTATCTTCAAGCTTCAAGTGATTTCTTATGTGTCATTGTGAACTCATCCCAAACAATGAGGTTGCATTGTATCAACAATTTTCCCGTTGCACTGGATCGGGAAATATTGCATGTTGGAGTATCAATTTTGTTTAAATTGAGTGGCGCAACTTAAGCGCAGAATGTGCAGTACGACCGCCATCTAGAAGAGTCACCGCAATTCCAGATGATGCTAACGCCAAAGCTATGTCACATCTTGATCGAATAGTGGCCAAAATCAATGAAATGACAAATGTTTTCCCTGTTCCTCCAGTTGCGTCCAGTAATAATAGACCACCAGTATTATTGTCCACCACTTGCATAAATGTTTCGTATACATGTTTTTGCTGTTCATTCAGCAACGGTATATTATTTCGAACGAATTCCTGCAATGTATCAACATTGTATTGCAGTTCTCGATTTATTTCTTGGTTGAACGCATCGTGCATCAATCGATCATTCCTACTTCAATCAGTAGCTTGTTTGCAATAGTCAAGCATTGATCCTCAAGCAGGACCAATCCTTCATTATATATTTTATCGGTTATTTGCATGTTGGGATTATTCGTTCAAATCGCAAGCGATGCAAGATATCTTCACATATGTTGTCTTTATATTTGTTCCATAACTGAATTTGTTGTGAAGGGAAACATGTGGTGATGATAATTGCGAACAGCGTTCGTATTTGGTACGCATTTGATGAAACAACTGAATCCGCAAGTGTTTAATTCCAATGAGAATTGTTCTCTAGCAAGCATGCTTCAATATAGCAATAGTTTACATGCTTCTCAATATATTTGGCATTGGCGGCCATTCAGAGTTTTCAAATGCGCAAATGATTTTGGTCCACGTACATTTACCAACAGCATTTGCAAATAAAAAAATTCATCATTTCTATGATGAACAGTATACATGCGACCTAGTGCACAGCGCCATCGACTTAAAATTAAACGTACTTGTTTTCGTGAGGGATACTCACACACCACGTACTGGTGCCATTGTAGTACATGCTATGTATCAGAGATGGCGCTGTATGTGAAAAATGATTTTCCCTGTTTTCCTGCTTTTCTCTTAAAATTTTTCCTGAATTTTTCTTGCTATAAACCTCATGCAAATTATATATTTCGAAAATTGTTGCAGTTGTTTTGGTAAACTATCGTTTGTCTGCTTTTAGTTTTTTATATCACTTTTTGTAAAAGATTTTTTAAAAAATGGCAGCACCTGGATGATACCTCAAATGAAATATTAATTTTATTTGAAAGTAGATATTCACATTTTGTAAAAACTCAAACAATACTGAATGCTGAAGAAGAAGAATGTAACGTTATGATTTTTTCTGTTTCCTTTACAGGCAATGACATGTATTTAATAACGAACCTGATCCCTACTAATATATAAATTTCACTTAAGTTAGGCCTTGATTTACTTTAAAAGCATTCCTAAAAGTATGTGTTTGTTTATTTCTACTAAGACGGCTATCTGCTTTTGATGCTCATTTTAATTTTTTAACCCTACATTATTTTTGAATTTTAGTTTGTAAAGGAACACAATGCATACAACACTATCTTAGAATAATAATAATACTGTTACAAAGATGCTTAGTTTAAGTTATAAAAAGATAATTGTCACTAACAAGAAAAGTAAAATTAAATGATCTATTGTGTCTGTTTAGAAAAATTTATAAGAAATTTTATGAACAAGAAACAACAATAACATGCTTCAGTAAAATTCCATAAACTAGGCACACACAACCAACGATAGAATGCTAGATATATAAAACATAACATGTGAGTCAGCTGATAAAAATAAAAATTTTGTGAATTAAATTGAAATCAAAATAAATTAAAATAACCCTGCCACAGCTTCTTCAAAAGGTTTTCTACAAGTTGTTTAAATCAACTCCAGTAGCTTTGCATTCTGCTTTCTTTATCACCATTTTTTTTTCTTTAAATTTTAAGTTGCGCCATACGTAAAAAAAAAGTCTGTCATACCACATGTATTTGCAAAACACTATTTATCATACCTTTTGGTATCCATCATTTATTGTATTTGGTTAAAATTAGTAAGAACAGCGCCTCTGCGAAAACCTCTGGCGAGTGATGGATTTTTTTCCAAATCTTCCACAAATTTTTCAAATTGACTGGGGTTCGTAGTTTTAGTTTTGCCGATTTTTAATTTATTTTAAATTTCATTATTCTTTTTAAATTTTTGTTTGTACACAACACAGCACCAAAATGACAAACGGCCATATCAACGCTAATTTAAGGCAAAATACCAAACATGTGTTGCGTAAAAGATTTACATCTGTACCTAGCTGCGTAAGCCATAACCAGATAGTGGATCATACCACTGGGTGTGAATGAAATGTAGCGTCATCCTCGGCCTAGAAGGCCTTCAGATACGTATATCCTCCGGTCACTCCTAATTGCAACTTCAAAAGAGTTGGAGACTATCCAACTCCTGGTCCAGAACGCATGTAGCTTAATACACTGGACCAGGACCATTCATTGTGAATGATCCGACCCACACAACTCAAACGAAGCCCTCGAAACCACAACCACCACGATACTCCCGAAGGACCAACCTCAATAATCAGTCAGAGAACAGCTAAAAGGCTAAAAACACAAGTAGCTTTACTCTGGGGCTTTACTGATTCCCGTGGAAATATAGTGGATTGTCCAGTGGGCTTCCTTTTACTCCCGAAGACACATGTAATGACGGTAAGATTCCGTCCAAAACATATCAATCTGTCCCCGGGGACCAAACATGTGTTGTCAGCAAACGGTCAATAGTAATATTGCCAACGAGATTACGGGTTTACAACAAACGTAAAAACGGAGTCATGTTGTATTGCCGCCGCCAAACAAAACAAGGGTGAATATCTCCAATTAAAAATACAAACTTTAAACATGAACATTTACCATTCATTACAGCAGACTGTACATTTCATAAATTATTTTTGTATTGATTGATAGATGAGTTTTCTACAAATATCTAGTTCCAATAAAAATGTTTCCATGTCAAATTTTGTTTGTTTGCCACTGTAAATTTGTTACTAAAGAAACTAAATGGGACAAGGCAATACAGAAAGAACAAAACAAATTTTGTGGTGACAATTTAAATTATTGTTGACAATTCAAGTACAAATGAAAATTAATAATAATAATAATAATAAACAATGCTAACAACAGCAATAAGGCAAATAATAAAGGAGGGTTTGAAAAATCTTACAAGACAACAGTCTCAATAAGAAAAAGAATTAGTTAAAAACACCTAAAGGAAAGATATTTGCAAAATGTAAATGTCAATGAAATATATATTATATTTATATATATATATATATATATATATATATATATATATATATATATATATATATATATTACGAAAAGAACATCTGGCAACCCTTTACATATTTGTAACAAAATAAGTAAATATTTGCCGTCAATAATTATGGATTTAGTATTTCAAAATTAAATAAAACTACAGCTAAACTTTAAGAAAAAAACTCTGCCATACAAAATAAAACACATAATTGAGCCCCTTCAGTAACTCCTTTCTCAGATAATCAAGTAAAAAGTATGCATTGTTTTATCGATATGGTAACATTGTTAAAGTAATACGTATTCGAAAATGAAAGGATAACCAAAAACATTCTTAAAATTATATAGATTTTATTTTACGTCAAATTGTTTGGTGAAAAAGAGCTATGCCCCAGTTCTATTTCATAGCTTCGATAAAAAACCAAGCTAAATACGTCCTTATCTTCTGTCAGCAACAGGTGGGTACACAGTGTACGAGAAAAACAAATAAAAAAGTTAGCTAACGCATATTGAGATATCGTGGTGGTTACACGGGTAGAGGTGATTGAAGATGACGACTCATAAGTTCAACTCTCGTAAGTGAAATAAAATTGTTGTTAAAAAATATTAGTTGCTGAGTGTTGGTAAATAGACAAACTATAGCATATTGTAATGTGGATAAAGACTTGAGTCTCGCAAAGTAATTGCGAGATCATGTCATGCTTGGTAAATAAGCAGAGTAGCGAAGTGTTCACTCACTGTTCATACATGTATGAATATGTACATTTCATTTTTTAGCCGCTTCTTCTCATACATGTGTGAGAGACTGAAAAATATTTTGCGTTTTCTCATTTATGAATGCGACGATTTATTTTTTTCTTTGTATTCATAAGTGAAAAAATGAGAAACACACAAGTGTTCATTTTTGAATATATACAATTTTGATAATTTTTCATAAATGAAAAGATCGTAAAAATATGTGCGTTAAGCATTCGTGTACATAAACGCACATATTTGATAATGCGCAATTGTCGGCGTATGTAAAAAAAAATGTTTTTTTTTATTTCTTTTAGAATATATTGCAATATTGTATTTTGTGTTAATATGTACCCATGTGTTTTTACTACATTTTACGGTAAACTGCGATCGTAGGTAGAAAATTTTTTCACATTCATTTATGAGAAATTTTATAAAATTTCAACGTTCATAAATGAACATGTACATTTATGAAAAATAACATTAATGAGAAGTAGCTGATTTATCATTTATCACATATGAATAAGACTAATAATTCTTGTTGTGCGCATTCATGTATGAACATAAGCAGAACATTTTTTCTTGTTCGTTTATGCGCGTGAAAAATATATATAAAATTTTAGATTTCTCATTTATGAAAAATATCATGAATGTTGATTTTTGAATGTTCATACATGAAAAATTCTGAACCCTGTAAATAAGTAATCACAGAAACAAAATTTTAACCCGAGCTATGTAGTAAGATGTAATAAAGAATAAAGGTTCACAGGAAAAACAAGAATGATTTATTGGTATATTTATGGTATATTTACGACCGTTAGAACCTCTACGATTAAGGTAAGATTAAACTGTTGTATATGTGTTCCTTAGAAAAGGCTTAATAATTGACGCATCTACGTGCAAATTTTACAGTTTTTAGCTTATTTTCTAGGGGGACAACCTTCAATTTAATTTATCGTGACAGTTATTTTAAAACGGTTTTATAATAGTATTGCCATTTCCTGTCCTAATTGGCTGGTTTTTTAGTCGAGGACAAGCGCTTTCGATGCGAATGCATCATTCTCAAGCTGCGTTGTGGTCTGTACTAGTGAGTCAGTGTTGGCGGTCAGGCAGTTTTGTTGTTAGGTTCATATCTGTTTAGGTAAACAGGTTTTATAACATTTTATATGCTAAAGAATAAATATGTTCGAAGAATTAAATTTTCGTTAAAGTAATTTGCTGTCCTACATCGGCAGTCTGTAATATAATTTGGCGATTTATCTCGTTACCATCCTGAAAAAATATTTACAAAGCCAACAACTTGTGAAAACCTATTATTTAAAAAAAGTTTATATAAGAAAAGGGGTAACCAATATTTCCAAACTTTTTTTATATATAGCCTATTTTAGGGCGCTTAATATTAGTAGTCAGCAATTTATATTTTAATTAATTGTGAAATGAATGCAGCAAAAAATTCGATTATTACTCGTTTTTCGATTAATCGTGGTCTCACAACTGAAAACGGTGAGAACAAAAATAAATATAAAAAAAAACAAAACGAAAGATGAAAATTTAATTAGAATCAACAATTTTTTGTCAATTTAATTTTACTGCATTTTTATTATTCTTAATTAATTTTGTATAACTTTGGTAAATGAAAGTGTTGTTTTTTTTAACAACCAGACTACAGCAGCAAGATAAAAACTAAATTTAAAATAATATTTATTTAAGCAATTAAATTTAAGTTTTCAACAACAACAACAAATTCTATAAATTACAACAGCTGCATTACAATGACAACTGAATGCAAAGTAGAGTTAAATAAACCGACAATTAGGATGCCTTAGGTTCATCAAACAATGTGAAATGTGTTCGTTAAAGATTGGCAGTTGGCCAAAAACCATTTGAAATTTGCAGAAAGTCACAAATGTGACAACAAAAATTAACAAGACCATAATAAAAATAAAAGAAATCCTTTCAACAAAATAAAATCAGCCGTCAGGATAAGAGTAAAAACATAAAGTCGTAAATGGTAATGATAACATGTTATAAAATGTGCATATCATATTTAAATAATTGCTAGTAGGATTTAATTTCTTGTACTGACATTTTGCATAATTTAATCCAATTGAAATTAATACGTTTTGTGTTTATTCATATGACAGAGTCAGAGAGAAGGTATTAATGAAAGCATTTGCTCGTATGCTAGAAATTCAAGCACGTTTTTCCCCTTGCTGCATTTAATTAAATACTACAGCCAATTTATTAGTAATGATGATTACAATGATTAAAGTGATGATAATAATATAATACTTGTAATAAGAGTATTGTGTTAATTACGTGCTTATAATGGAATATCCGGCCTGTGTTTGTTTTATTTCATAAACACGACATGTTATTTTTAATTTATTGTTTTAACAATTTTATGACAACGAGGTGCACATAATTAGGTGAAATACACAACAACTCTGCTTTGATTTTTTTATGTATTTCTAATTCAAAGAAATTTTTCCTATTTTAGGCGGAATGCTTATAAGGATAAAAATGGAAACTTGAAAGCAAAGCACGATTTACACACAATATTTAAGTTTTTTTTTTGACTTAAGGCCTTGTTTCATTTTTATACGTCAAAAAATGGCAAGTAGAGGGCGTATAAAATGAAAACAGGTCGCATCAAATTCTAAAATAATTTGACCGTCAACAAAGTTAAACAATGTGTCCAGGAGAGGGCTTAACAGTCCGGGGCTAAAAAGAATTCTAAATATACACTAAACAGTAGTTTACTTCGCAAACAGTTATTCGAAAAATTTTATGGTTAGTGACAGAAACGTGCCCCATATTTATATGTTGAAAACATAAAACTTAAAATTAAAGGTTGTGCCAATATTGGCATGCTTTTTGCGTGCTTGGTCTTGTTTTTGATCTCAATAGAAGACATTTTAAGTTTACGTATTTTTATTTTCGCCATAAGACCAGTACACACTATTAAAAACAAAATTATAATAGCAGATTACTTCAGTGTTATTAATACCAATGTTAAGCAGAAATGTGGGAATTAATAATGGAACATAATGTCGGGCAAATGCCACCCTTAGCACATCGGGCGACTTCTGCTCTTTTCACAAATTTTTAAGTAAAGTTTGGCTTATCTCGTCAATGCAGCACCGAAATTCATCATCAGGTGTTTGTGGGCTGTTCACATAAACCCGGTTTTTAAAATGGTCCCAGAAATTAATCCAGTGGCGACAGATCACCAGGCGCACTGTGGGTCATTTTACGAGAAGGCGGCCGAAAGTTCTTTTTTTATGGTCCCCAATTGTAAAATTTTATAGTTCATTCGAAAGTAGATACTAGTGTACCGCGGGAGCCAAAAAATTAAAACTTTATTTTAACTATATCACATTGAACAGGGTGATTCAAAATCAGCATTTTCATTTTATTAGTACATTGATTTTTTAACATCTATAACTCTTTTGTTGTACAAGGTTTTTAAACGAAACAAACTTTTTGTAATAGCGTAATCTGTTGGCGTCTAGTAAAAGAAATGTTTTTGATTGATTTTTAGATATAAATTTAAAAAATTTATTTCTAAATTCTTTTACTTAATAAAGCATAACTTCTAAAGTTCGTTAGGGAATGTAAAAGCATTAGCACTGTGTTATAGCCACAAATGTCCCTTACATGCCTATACCCCATTGTATACCCGGCACGATACCTCCTTATCTAAAGTTAATTTGAACCAATGAATATATTTTTTATGTTTGCTACTTAATGAGCTAATTTTTAACTCAAATTGTAAAAGGTGTATTTTTAAGCTAGATAGAATTTTAAATTGTAAAAAGTAACACAAAAAATGAAATTTTGATGAAACATTTTTTTTTATTTGTTTCAGTATACTCTGACAAATCATCATGAATAGACTCTCGCTTGAACAACGCTACGAAATTATTCAAATTTACTTTGAAAATCAGTCGTCGATTCGCGCAACTTATAGACGACTTCGTCATTTTTATGGCATACATAATCGTGCATCTGATTCGTACCACATACTCTCTTTAGGATGCAATAACACCAACACGTCGAAGGACGTGTGAAGAGAATATCGCCGCTGTAAACGAAAGTGTGGAAGAAGATCCAAATTTACCATTTCGTCGTCGGTCGCAGGAATTGGGGCTCTGTCCGTCCACTACGTGGAAAATTTTGCGCAAAGATCTCGGCCTACACCCGTATAAGATCCAGCTGGTGCAGGAATTGAAGCCACGAGACCATTATATGCGTCGTTCTTTCGCCGATTGGGCTCTAGAGCAGTTGGCAACTGACCCGTTGTTTTATCGCAAAATTGTGTTCAGCGATGAGGCGCATTTTTGGCTTAACGGGTTTGTTAATAAGCAAAATTGCCGCATATGGAGTGAGACCAATCCACTACAGACTCCATTACATCCAGAAAGATGCACCGTTTGGTGCGGTTTTCACGCTGGTGGCATCATCGGACCTTATTTCTTCAAAAATGAGGCCGGAGCTCGCGTTACGGTCAATGGAGATTGTTACCGCACCATGATCAATGATTTTTTGTTTGAAAATATGGATGACATTGATCCGGACGAGATGCGGTTTCAACAGGATGGCGCTACGTGCCATACAGCGAACGCAACCATCGACTTATTGAAATCAAAATTTGGCGATAAGTTGATTTCGAGAAATGGACCTGTCAATTGGCCTCCAAGGTCGTGCGATTTGACACCACTCGACTATTTTCTGTGGGGCTATGTGAAGTCACTTGTTTATGCTGATAAAACAGCAACAATTGACGCGTTGGAGGACAGCATTGTTCGTGTTATTCGTGACATACGCCCAGCAGTGCTCGAAAAAGTGACCCAAAATTGGACGTTCTGGACGTTCTGCGCTTCGTCAAGAACAGTCGCGGTGCCCATATGACCGAAAGCATTTTCAAATGTTAATGTCACGTATTGATCCTTCGAATAAAAAAGAAATTTTGATTACAATTTAATTTTTTGTGTTATTTTTTACAATTTCAAGTTCTATCGGGCTTAAAAAAACACCCTTTATTAAAAAATTAAGCTTTGGACTTCGTACTAAAAATTTCATGAGGGTTAAAGCTTGGCCCATTCTGACTAAATTTAAGTTTTTAATAAGTATAAGTTCTAAACATGAATCAAAATATAAGATTTTATGTAAAACAAAATCTTTGAACAAGTTGTAATACTTTACTTTCGTACCAAAAATCAGCTAAAACGTATTTTGAAACCTATTACAAGTATTTTTCTATTTATTTTTACCTTATACGAAATCCTATGATCTCACCTAGTAGACAAAAAAAAACCGCGTATCAAAATTACGATCCATTCAAAAGTTATATATTTTTGACCGCCTTCTCGTAAAATGGTCCACTGTGAGGCGGTCACTTGACGTCACCAAATCGGAGAATTGCTTCTGCAATAACTGCTTTGTTTGGACGACTGTGTGACTTGTGGCTCTGTCTTGCTGAAACCAAAGTCACTGATATCAACGCCATCCCGTTGTGGTCACCAAGAATTGATTATCATGGTTTGGTGGAGCAGGGGCAACGTTGTTTCCTTGCTTAGTTTCGTAACAATGGGCCAATGGTGCCGCCTGACTACAAACCGCACCATACGGTCATTTTCTTTGGATGTAATGGTTTTTCGAGGACTGTTTGTGGATTTTGTGAGCCCCATATGCATAACGGCTGATTAAAAATGACCCTCATCATGATTTCGGCTTTAATTCTTAAAATGTTGAAATTTATAAGGTTGAAGGTGAAGATACTTATGCAAAATGTTACGAAACATGCCCAATTGTTGCGTAGCTCCACGAGTTGACGTTCACTAGGATCATTACAAGCGTATTGTTTTTATCTATTGTTATCAACAATACCGTGAATTTAGCGACTAAATTACGCAAAGCGATCCTAGGAGGAGTCTGATTATAGGGAAAAGCTGTAAGAATTTTACGAAGTAATACAGTGAAATATTTACCATTTTAAAATTTTCACAATTGAAATTCTATGCTCAAGCATATAACGTTTCAAGAATAAAATTTCTCCACTTTTTACTAAACAAAATTTAAATAATTTACTTCCTAACCTCAACTTTGCCCACCCAATATAAAGAGGGAAGAAAAATTTGTTTAAATAAAAAGTGTTCACTAGACAAAAAAGGCCTTATCTTTTAAGCAGTTCTAGGCTTAAAGTTTACACAGAGTATGAGCTGGTATGTCCGCAACAAGAATCAAGAAAATGAAATTGTAAGCAGAGTCCCGATAGTAACATGAAATTACAGAGTATCTATACTATGCAAGCAAGAATTAATGAAGAGGCGTACCAATAGTTAGAATATTCTTAAAAGGATTTATTTTAAATTTACCCACAGAAAAACTTAGAATTGAAGGATGATATGAAACATTTTCATGTGTGAGTCGAATTGGCAGATATGTAAATTAGCAAAAATGAATATGAATGAATAAATTGTACATATTTTTATTTCGTTTATATTTTATTATTTAAATTGTTTTCTTTAGATAAAAACAAAAAAAAAAATAATAATACAGCAATTGCGATTATTGCTTTATTTGCATATGCTTTGCTAAATGTAATTAAAATTTTATCGTAATTTAATTTATGTCATGAACCGATACATTTGTATCGTTTCAACATATTAACTCTATACGAATAAAATAGCAAGAAATATATATTGATAAATAAAATCATGTTTTGTATATTAAAAGCTTATTGAAATAGAAAATGCATTCTTAATGAGTACTCAGGGATTAGAAATGTTTTGAAAAGATTAAATTGTTGTATGAACTAAGCGACTAATAGCCAAAATTGTTTAGAAACATGATTATCGAATTGACAACTGTAAACAAACAAGCAGAGAACTACAAGATGTGCAAGTTTAAATGAATATTGAGAATAACACATTGTATATAGTTGCTTTTCTTTGACACCGCTGCTGATGCCATTGTCAATACTGGCAGAGTTTTTTTGTCATGTTGCTGGCTTTTTCTCAATGACTAAGAAAAATAAAGAAAACGACGCAGTGTTAATTTGCAGGAAAAAAATTTTGATTTAGTATAATTGTGATCCATTGGTTTGATAATTTAACTTTTTTTTTCTTCGGACCAGCACTCAGGAGATGACCCCTACACATGCAATGCATTGTACCAGAACTAGGAAATTAGGTTACGGGAAGGAGGAAAGAGGGATTGTGTCTGTGGACATTCAGTTTGAATTTTTCCAAATTAAAAGTGACAGAAAAGACCTCCGCAGGGATCTTATTCCACATACGGACTGTTCTGCTAAAAAACGAATTTTCCCTGTAATGCGTAGTGCGATTTACTGGCCAAACAACCACAAATGGATGCGCTCTCAACGAAACTTAAATTTTCTTTCCCCTCATTCCTCATCAAAATGTACATATGTGTGTATTTTATATTATCTGTTTATTTCTTTAGGTCCACGCATTATTTAAATTTATTTATAAATACAAGTATATTTAGCTGTGAGCACTTTACAGACATTTTTTTCCCCAGCAAACAATAAAATTCCTAACAGTCAGATATAAAGATAAAATTACTTTATAGTGCCTTTCGTTCAAATTGCGCGAACTTAGTTAAAATAATTAAACCTTTTGGTGACGTGAGATTTTAACTACGCCATTTGCACTGTAAGCCATAAATTTTTTTATATATTAATTATAGTGACTCACATCGAAAGTCGGGCAACTAATTACAGAAATTTTCAGCAGTTTTTAAATAAATAATATTTAATCTAGCAAAACAAAATCTTGCTACTTCAGCATCATAACAATAGAAATAATAAAAACAAAACTCAAAAAGCCTTTAAACTATGATCACACTGTTCATAGCAGTCGGGCAGTCTTTAAATTACTTGCTGATTACTTATGCGTTAATCAGCAATAGTTTTTGCACACATCAGGCATTATTTGGATCCATTCCTTCTGTAATGCGGCTTTAAGTTGGTTCTCATTACTGCACAATCTTTTTTGTATACGACGTCCAAGTCCGTCCCTTATCTGCTCGATTACGTTTATATCTGAGCAATCAGGTGTTCTGCTGACCTTATGGCAGTTGTAAAGCAACCAGTCCTTTACTATCAGTGATGTGTGTTTAGGGTCGTTGTCTTGATAAAAGTTTAAAATTATCAACAATATCCAACTTGTGCGCACTTTCCTTAAAATGTCCAAATATCTTGCCCATGATATCTTCTATAAAGTGAAGCTTTCTGATACCTGAAGCTAAAATGGAGCTCCACATTATCATCTGATCATTGTTTTCTTAGTGTTTTTGTGCAAAAATTCTTCAATGGGTGTACGCCTCACGTAACGCCGGCCGTCGGAATCAAATATATTGACTGCTGACTTTTATCCCTACAAAAACTTGTAAGATGTTAAAATGTTAATAGGAATATAAGTTTTACCGCGCTCCAAAACGAGATATGTGCTCTCGTGCAAAATCCAAGTGATCATTTCTATTTTTGACACTGAAACATGGTTTTTTGCTAGCCACTCGGCCATTTATTTCGCTCTTTATTAGAACGCTTTTAATTTTTTCGCAAATTGGTTTTAACCATTGTGGCATGTTTTGGAGCGAAGATGTATGGCTAATTTTGTACTACGCGAACTATAAGCTTCTCATACTTAGGATAAAAATATATTTATTTGTAATTCTGTTGTTTTTGTTGTATCGCGTAAAGACCGCGTGTACAGTTGATTTGGTTTTATTAGCAATACTTGCGATTTCTCGTTGAGTTTGTAAATAGTTACTAATAACTATTTTTCGATCTTCCAAGTTAGATTGCTTGCTTGAACATGGCGTTAAAAAAATTTTTTTTAATATTTTCACACTAAGAAAGCAAATAGCGAATTGACCGCTGATAATATAAATAATTAAAAAGAGATAAACAAGTATAACGGTGATTAAAATGAATTTTATGCTAGCTCTAATTGAATGATCATAATTTTCAAATTTTTTAAAATTATATTTAAAGAACCGTCTTCGAAAATTCTTGGCAATGTTTTTACTATAAAATTTTGTTGTATAGTAAATGCTTAATTAAAAGTGTTTAAAAGTTTTTCAGAAATAATAAGACAATGACCAATTACCAATAACTTGCCCGAGTTTCAATATAAGCCACAACGTGTTTTCCGACTGCATAAAATTCTCATTTAGTGAATAAAGTGCGTGCCATAAAAATCTTAATTTATCAATTCAAAATCAAAACGATAATAACGTTGGGCGGCTAGAGAAAATATAACAAGCAAACAACAATGTATAGGAAACAGATAACCGACAGATTAGACATAACAAATTCTTGTAATATTCGTCCTCGATAAAAGCCGAAGAAAGTGTTTAGAGGAGGCTCGAAACTTGATAACCATTGTTGTTTTATTTTTAATAAAAATGATTTGGAAATTATGAAGGTTTTTCATTTCGAGTGAAATGAGGAATAGGGAATTTTTTATTCTTAAGTGACAATTTAATTTAAAATATCAAAATTTTTGTGGTCATTTTGTGTTCATATTATAATTTATTATTTTTGATAGTAAAATAATAAAAGTTATTCAAATAAACCTCAAGCATAAAAAGTTAAACAAATAATAATATGATATGAACAAAAATAAAATTATATTTATTATGAGATTATTAAAATTTAATGAAAATATAAAATATATCAAAATTAAATATCATTTTCTTATGTGATTCACGGTAGATTTTCTCTAGCAAATTCAAAATTCAAGAATTGTTTGCTGGGCTATTGGCAAAATTAAGATTCAAAGAACCATAAACAAAATAATGCAAATAAGTGTGCATAAGTGTATTGTCGTAAACCCAAATACATTGCATACCATTAGGCGTGCCTAGGCACTTCACATAAATAAACACTTGTTCTGTTACATTTCAGAATGTTCATTGATAATAATGTATTACAAAAACAAGCCAACATCAATATTCCATTTCAATTATTAAATGGCTTTTCGAAATGCTATCAATTATCTGTTGTGTTAACAAATATTTTAGAAGACATTAATTAGAAATTAGTGAATATTAAACATTTATATTTCTATGGCAGGTGATAGAAATTTTTTTTTTTAAATTTTAGAGTTGTTGCTTTCATTACAACAAAACGAAGACTTACTGATGCTTATAATTAGTATACTCTGGCAAATTGTCATCAATAGACTGACGCTTGAGATTTACTTTGAAAATTTATTTCGCTATCAACTAATTGTTTAGTATGGTCATTTTCGGTTAAAAAAAAAGCCGTACATGCAGTTAAACCAATCTATTGCATATCTTGCAGGGTCCATACAGAATTATGCACTGTTTGTTTCTGTTTAAAAGCTGGTGGCATAACTGAAAGTTATTTCCTTAACAATCAAACGAAAGTTGATGTTAAAGTCGTTAGACTTCACTACCGCACAATGATCAGTGATTTTTTTCAGGGGATGACCTCTACTCCGGCAATGCATTGTGCCAGAACTAGGAGGAAAGAGGGAGTAGTTTTTGTAGACATTCGATTTGAATTTTCCTACATTGAAAGTGACAGGAAAGATCTCTGGAGGAAGTTTATTTCACATGCGAACTGTTCTGCTAAAAAACGAATTTTCCCTGTAATTCGTAGTGCGATTCACTGGCCAATCAATCCCAAATGGATGGACTGGACTCTAAATGAAAAGCTTGTTAAATTCAAAAAAAAACATGCGAGTCACGGGTACAAGTTCCCTAATTTTATTAGAGCACTTACCATTGTGATACCGATAAAACAGTGATGTACATTTCATGATCAGATTTACAACTGCACTTAGCCGTAAGCCCTAATCAGATGGTGGTCAAACCACTGGGAATGAAAAGCAGCGTCATTCACGCCTTAGGAAGCCGAGGACTAATTCTAGCAACAGGTTGCAAACCACAACTCCTTGTTGGAGAGCTGGAGACTATCCAACTCCCGGTCCAGAACACATGACTAGCATGCTCACTGGATCCGGATCATTCATCCGTTGGTGTTATTAAAGGCGATATGGTCCTGGCCCACTACATCAGTTCATGCGAGGGCCGAAAACCTCAACAATCAGTCAGAGAAACAGCTAAAAGGCTAAAGAGACAATTAGCAGAACTCTTGGTCTTACTGATTCCCGTGGAAATAACGTGGAGCTTCCAGCTGATACCCTTACCTTCAGGGGACTGGGCTCCCTTATACTCCCAGCAGCACAGTTCTTGATGGGAGACCTGTGGTGGGAGAGTGAAATACAATCCACATTGCAACGATACTCTAAAGAATTAATAAAAAGTAGAGAGAATCAATAGAGCAACTCTAAAGTAGACTTTGGGGCGCCCGTCCATTGTATTTAATTTTTAGTCTGATATAGATGGTGTCAATGGTAAAAAGGTCGGATGAAAAGAAGTATTTTTACACCGTTTTGGAATCGTGAGGCACTTGAATGCTTCTTTCAAAACCTGAAAAATGTCCTTAGTTCATGTCAAAAATCAAGAGCTGCCGATGCTTTGTACGGCACTTGAAAGCTTCTTTGAAAACCTGAAAAATGTCTTTAGTTCATGTCAAAAATCAAGAGCTGCCGATTCTTTAATTTTATATCACCTATTAAAACAGATACAGCACCATTTCCGAACACATATCTATGCGCAAGTATTAATTTGACTCTATTCACACGAGCCTATTCGTTTAAAAATATGAAATTTATTCGGGCGAAATGTGTTTGCAAGAGAATGGCGTCACGTGACATATGCTGACTTATTGAAATGAAAATTGAACGATAAATTGATTTCGAGAACGAGCGTTTGGATTACTTTTGCTAATGAGCATAAAAACGCCCTGGCGATCAACATTGTTCGTTATATTTGCGACATATTGCATGTACCGGAGCCCGAAAAAGATTGCTCTTCGTTAAGAATAAATGCAGTGGTCATATTATTGAATTAATTTATGATGTTAATGCTTTGTATTGTTCTTTTAAATAACAAAAACAAGAATAAAAATAAATTTTTTTGTTCCATCGAATTTTAAAATCTATACTTCACTCCTAGCAACAGATGTCTGAGATACGTGAGGTATAACCTACACTGACTGTGCTTTAAACAGAATAACAATTTATGGCAAATGTTATGCTTATTTAACTCTTAATTTATGCAAAAATTTAACGACTTATTTCAATCCTTTGGTAAGAAGAAGAGAAATATAGCTTTGACTAAGAAATCGCTAAATGAGCAAATACTTATTTCGAAGACCTTGGATTTAAATATAACAAACCGCAACCGAGTTTTTAATTCTTCTATAAAATTTGATTCTATAAATATTTTTCGTTATTAATGAAAAATATTTCAATATAATTAAATATAAAATAATTACCTCAATTTTAGTATTTTACATACCTGCAAAGATAAAAGGAAGAATATTATTTTATAAGAAGTTATTAAAAAAAATATTAACACATAAAACAATTAGATTTTAAAATGAATTAATTAATTAAAATTTGTCAATTAATAAAGTTTTGACATTATTTAGCCCGCAACCAAATAATTTATCAACATTTCAATTATGGTTTGAAAATTATTACCAAAATTATTACTAGAGTTTCAATATTATTTCTTCTTTTTCTTATTTTAATTTAATCAAAATATGAAATTTATAACTTTTTTTCACACAGAATTGCAATTATATTCTTACACTAAACGAACAAAAGTAATTGAAACGGAAATGCAATTAATTTTGAGGGTGTTTTGAATGGGTACGTGTGTGTGTGTGTGTGCGAGGGTGTGCATGCGTATGTGATTGATATTAAAACACAACACATCTGTAAAAATGTTAATTATTTCTATGTTTAATTGATATAGAAAAACATTTTATATTCACATCAAACAATCAAACAGTCATCATCATTTTAGATGATTTATTTCCATTTCGAGACCAATCACTTAACTACTCAGTCATTCATGCATTTATAAATTGCATACAACAGACAGACACACACATTCTCGTTTATTCACAAATTAAAACCGCACACAATTTCCCAGCAAACATACAAATTAAATCTTATCTCTTAAAGGTGACATGTTTTCTTACTAAATATTTCTCGCTATCAGATAGAATATTTTTTTAAATTCGTTTCGTACTCAAATATCTTAAAACCCGTAAGATTTTTTTTGTCTAAGTCCAACAAGATTATCTGCTGACGTTTAACTCCCAAATTGAAAAATTCTTTACTGCCACAAATTACTAAATAAAATATTTTATATAAAACTTTTGGTTATACAAGTTAATTATGTCGATTTGGACAACAGTATTTGGTAGACTTAAAATATTTTTCACCAAAAACCTATTGAACACGCTGCCGTAAGAATCTCCATCAGCCGTCACCCCACTTCCAGCTTAATTTAAAAAAAATAAGCTTTAGTGATGCCATCTGCAAGTAATGTGATGTAAAAGGTGAATTTTTCTGGATATAACTTATTTGATAGAATTTGTTGTAGATTAGTTTTTTTTTTGTTTTTTTTTTTTAAAGAGAAGTAGCACTTCAAGTAACAATGCCTATTTAGTCAAGTACCGTGCTACATTCTTTAGGAAAGGGATAGAGAAGAGATGCAACAGGTGGTGAAAGTAGAGGGATAGTCGGTAATTAACTGCCATATAAAGACAGCACAGCGACCAGTGACTATGCCTTCATCGCTGAGCAGCCCCACCAACAGTCAATTTTTATTTTTGTAGTTAAAAAAACCAAGGTCTTCGTTGGGAATCGAACCCACAAACCCCATACTGACAAGCTAGTACACTACCTACTAGCCTACAGGTGCAGCTTAGTCCATGTGCCACGATTTTATTTATTAATAAAAATGGTGTAACTATAAGCTACGTGAATTATTGGTTTTTTTCAACAACAACAAACATACAGTTTTTCAATCGCTTTAATCATAACGAATTTTGTGCCTAAAAAAGACGGAGAAGTTTCATAACCTTTCAGTTGAAGAAAACAGCTGCTGAAAATTATCGATTGTTGGTAGAAGCTTGCGGTCAACATGCAATAATTCAAAAAACTTGTGAACGTTGGTTTGCGAAATCAATCAATCTATCAAAAGATGAAATCATCTCTTTTGATAGGTTGATTGATTTCAAGGCAAGGAGAGGCCTGGTCAGCCGAATTAGTTTGAAGATGAGAAATTAGAATCATTACTCAACGACGATTGTGGTTAAGCGCAGGAAGAACTTGAATTGTCTATCATTGGAAGTCACACAACAAGCCATTTATTTACATTTAAAAGCCTTCGAAATTATATGGGTAATTGCGTCCGGTATAAAACCGAGAGACGCTGAAAGGCGATTTTACTTGCCGGAAATGATCCTTGAACACTATAAAAAGATGTCACATTTTTGCATCGTATTGATACTGGTGATGAAAAAAGGGATGTATTACGATAACCTCAAGCCCAGCTAACTAGCCAAATCAACACCAAAGCCGAATCTACATGACGCCAAGGTAATGATATTAAAATCAAAACCTACTGACAAGTTATCTGAAGTGTATGTAAATATCTAACGATAACATATTTTGTTGAATCCTGCAAACTTGTATTTCTATTTTTATGCAAACTTGTTTTTATTTTAAATTAAGTAATAAATTTTGAAAAAATAATATATTTCAATTAGAGTTAAGATTTTGCTAGCTTTATTAAAACATATTTATTTCGAATGTTTAACTTTATGCTTGCTGGCTTAAAATTTGATGTTTATATTTTTAAAACTTTAATTTGTTCAAAATGAATGAACCAAGATTTGAAAAACAAATTGCATATTTTCAATTAAAATCCATTATTTTTTTTTCTGTTCTATGTGAGTACGTTGATTCTTGTTAAATGAAAAATTTTCTTTATTTAATTCTATGGTTTTAATTTTGCACTAGAAATGCGTTAAGCCTGTGATTACAATTGGGGTCGCTAAAAAATTCCAATTAAAATAAAAAAAATGTTTGTCAAGTTATATTCAATTTAAGGTGGGGGAAATTAATTCCTGCCACTTGTTTGTTAAAAAGAAAAATATTAAATAATTTTTACAATAATTGAATAAACGAGTATTTATTTTTTTTTTTGTTTTATAATTAATTTATTTTTTAACGACACCTGGTAAATAAAAATGTTGATTTAATAACTTAATTTCCAATTGTCTCAATGTAGGAAATATGAATAATTAAAATGACGACTTTGAATTGTCTGCTTTCAGGTTTTAATTGATTTAGAAGTTAAGGTTAAACAGTCTATCACTTTTTTTATAGTTTTTATGGGTTTGCGCACTATTTTAGCAAGGAAATATTTCTCTTTTAGAAATCTCACTGCGGACAATTTCGGAAAATATGTCACATTTTTAGTTCCAAGTTAGGTTATGGTATTTTAGTTGGTGCTTCTTTTTAAGAAATGCAATGCTCACTCAATTTTTAGACATCAATTAATTTTTTAATTTCGATTGAAAAAAAATAACAAAGAGCAGACGGGATAGCAAACAATATAAGCGATATTTTTCATATTTATAATTTTTGTCACATAATTGGAACAGGAAAAAATTGGCACTTAACCGAAAGCCATGGCGTAGTTTTCTAAAAAATCTTATACACACAAGACAACAATAATATACTTATAAGAAATTCTACTAAATAAGATAAACAATAGAAAACAAAAACAACTAACAAAGAACACAACAAAATACACAGCCAAACAGGCGCCTAAACTGAATGATAATAACAACAACAATATGAGGTGATGTTAAAATAGAATATTTTTGTATGTGCGAGAACAACTATACAAGCACCACATGCTGGGCAAATGAATGAAAGATAAGTGAGGAAAGGCAACAAAGTTTATTTTGTGTGTAATAGTTTAACTTAATTTAAAACTATAAAGTACTGTGTTATTATTTATAACATAAAGGAACTCAATATAACAAAACGTTAAAAGGAATAAACCAGTTCAGAAAAATTTGGAAATATGCATTTTCCCATATGGATATTTCTAAAATGCCTTAATGGCATAGTAGATTCCAGAACTGTAGCGATTATATTCAGAATTTGTGTAGGTTTTTAGTAATATAATTTAAAAAAATATAAAAATATTAATTTTTTTCCATATGGACTTTTCTAAAAATAGCAAACTACAGCGGCCGAAAGCCATAGTAATAGAATACAGAAAATATAAAAAAAAAATATGCATTTTCCCAATTTCTAAAAAACTCAAAAAAGAGTCAATGTTAAAATAATTCAACTCTGTTAGCTTAACATTTCTTGATTTAGAGGTGTGTAAGCTATAACAGGGTGGGGAAAAACAAAGCTCATTGACGAAGTTATCTTCACACACTTATTACTTATAAGTGCGCAATCTAACGTTTTTTTTTTCAACTAGTGCTTATTTCGTGAATGGTACCACTTAACTCATGTTTGATTTGACAAATATTTAGTTTTATCCTTCCGCTGAACGAATATGGCTGTGTATACGCTTGAACAATGCTGGGAAATATTGCGATATTACTTTGAAAAACATGGTAATGTTGCAGTATGTGTGTGAAAATTTCGAAAAAGAGAAGCACCATCAGCTCCGTATATTCGTTAGCTTGCGAAAAAAGTGAAAGAAACTGGCATCCTCATCGATAAGCCAAAGCGTGAAAAGCCAAAAATAGTGCGTACACCTGAGAATATTTCTGCTGTGGCAGAAATTGTGCGTAAAGCGCCATCAACATCAATTCACCGTCGTTCTCAACAATTGAACATTTCAGAGCCATCATAGAGACGAATTTTGCGTAAAGTTCTTGCTATAACGCCATACACAGTCCAATTGGTTCATGACTTGAAGCCAAGCGATCATCCAATGCGTTTTCGCTTTGCTAAGTGGGCCTGCGATGGACTTACAGAAGATGCCGATTTTGCAAAAAAATCAACTTTTCAGATAAAGCTCATTTTGATCTTGGCGGCTATTTAAACAAGCAAGTCGCATTTGGGGCACAGAAAACGCGCAAGTTACATATACTAGAATTAGAAGATAACAACCCTCATTAAATTTGACGGGTATTTCCATAGATTAAGAAATAATTATTAATAAATAGAAAAAGGTCCTAAATAAACACGAACCATTGTCTGTGTCATTAGGAAACACATGTAGACAGTAATGTGTTTATTTAGGATCCTAATAAAGCAACAACAAGTTGCAATAAAATAAAGTAATTAGGAATAAGACATAAGAAATAAGAGATAAGAAATTAGTATTTAAGAACGAGAAAAAATTAATAAAGAGTTCAGTCTGAGTTCTCGATCCAATAAAGAAGAAACTAAAAATTTGAATTAAATAATAAAGCATTGTTAATTTTTTTGAAAACAAAATTAAAGAATAAAGACTAAAAATAAAATTAAATATTTCAAGAAATAATAAAAAAATATAAAATTAAACGTTGTTTATTTTTAGAATAACTAAAATTAAATATTAAATAAATATAAATAATAATTAAAAAATAAAATTGGCGCAGTCGGTACTCCTTTTTTTTCTTTTATATAAAAGGAGCGTGAAACGAAGTGAATAAATATTAGTGCAGTAACGACACACGAAAAATCGGTGTACGAACCACAATAAAAAAAAAAAAAAAAAATAAAAAATAAAAACGATAAAAATCTTGTGAAAGTGCAACAGACAAAAGTCAAAATTCGACGAGCAAGGCAGAGGCAATTTGACGAAAGAAGAATGGAGCAAGTGCAACATGAAGTAGCCAACGTGGATATCGTGGAACAGCTTGCAAGAAGGGAACAGCAGCTGGAACAACTCAGACTCGCTTATGTTGAGTTACAGGGAAGACAACGGCAGAATAATGACATTCTAGATAGGACGCTGAAAAATGTTAATCATCTCCCAGTGTTCACAGGACAGGGGCACGTAACCGTTAATTCATTTTTTAGCGGTGTAAAATACTTGATGTCAACGCTACAAGAGGAGGAACATAAGAAAGAGGTAGTTAGAGCCATATACTATAAAGTCATACAAGGTGAAGCAAAAGATTCAATTATCAACATCCCCGAGCCGGATAACTGGAAACTTATCAAAGACACACTAAAGTTGAGATACAAGCCGGACACCGAACCTCACCAAATTTACAGAAGAATTTCCAACCTACGAGTTAATACAGTAAGTGAACTAATTGATAAGATTCAAAATATTAAATATAAAGCGGATGAGCTTGTAGTATACTATAACGGTGAATTAGGCATAGATTTAACAAATATAGATAGTTTGTTAGTAAATACTATCAAAGAGATAACACAAGGGACATTGCTAGACAAGATTTATGAAGAGAGAGAACTTAAAAATATTTTATACATAATGAACCAAAGACGATTTGAAGATACGTGCATAAGACCGGAATACAAGACATACTTGAAAGAAGAAAAATATAGAAATCAGTACCCAAATAAACAAAATATTGACAGGGCACATTATGGTAGGGAAGCAATTAATAAGCGACAGTATCAGGATAGAAATAAATGGAATCCAAACTTTTATAGACATGAAGAACAGTACGGTTTTACTAAAAATAACAATCAAAGTAATAATAATAATTCTGGAAGATTCAAATTTCAAAACAATGTAAGGGATGAAAAATTTTCAGGACAATTTCAACAGTTAGGGAACTCAAGACCGAATTCCAATCAAGTTCGTTGGAGTCGTAATAAAAATAACCAACCAGAACCCATGGAAGTTGACAATGTAGAAAGAAATTACAATAATCCTCACTTGGCAGGACACCCTAATCACAGGTTTGGCCAAAATCGCTTAAACCTGGGTAGGCAAAGCCTAGCAGGACCTGAAATTAATAATACAATTTTTTTTTACGAAGCAGCCACAGAATGCCTGCCAAAGATAAAACTAAATATTGAAAATAAAGAATACGTAGCACTAGTAGATACAGGTGCTAGCTTTAGTTTAGTTAGTAAAGAAATAAATGATTTTAAAATATATAAATTGAAATATCCAATAACATTTAGTACAATGACAAATAAAGATACGATAAATTATGAAATACACACAAAAAGTCCGGAGCAATTTAATTTGCCTAACAATGCCAGGATTCGTTGGAAGATCACCCCATTAATAGGAAGAACTTATGATTTCATCATAGGTATCGACATATTGAATATTTTAAAGGCACAAATGAATATAGAAAAAGGACAAATAACACTAAATGGAAAGGTATCCTATTTTCTCAATAACCAATACAAATTTAATCAAATTCACACGCTTGAAGCTGGTGAGCCTAAATTAGAAAAGCTTCAGTTAAATCATTTAAATAACGAAGAACATTTTTTAAGCAGATTGGAAAATAGTGAGGACACTATTTCAAAAAAGGAGGGAAATAAAGATTCTGATACTTTTTCAATTAATAATATCGAAGACGACGTAACTATGGCAACAATACACTCAGCACAAGAAAATTTAGGTGACCATTTTTTTATAAAAGAAGAAATCGTGAATAAATATAAAACCCAAATAATTTTAACAAATAATAAAACAGAAGAATGTAAGAAAATACATGGGAAGAGAATTATTCTTATCGCAGAATGCGATTTTGAACAAATGGAAGATATTTTTAAAAGATACATTTCCAAAGGTAAAATAGGCATTTATTCAGAGTTATCAGAGCATAACTATAATTTGGTGCAGCAAAAATTAATAAATATGTATTCAAATGATAGACAAATAAATTTCACTAAATGCACCATGAGGGCTCAAGACATAGATACAGAAGTAGAGGCAATTAAACAAATCTCGTTATATCACGTAAGAGAAAGTATGCATTCAGGCATCCAAGAAACATACAATCAGATTAAATATAAAATATATTATCCGAAATTAATGGAGTTAATACAATTAGTAATCAATCAATGTGACTTATGCAAAGAAGTGAAATATGACAGAAATCCAATTAAACCAAAGTTTTTAATCACAGAAACACCATCAGGAAAGAATGAAATAATACATATAGATACTTACGTAATGAAGGGTTTTCATTTTTTGACAGTTATAGACAAGTTTTCTAAATTTGCAGCAGCATATTCATTGAATGACAGAAATATTGTAACCATAATAGAAAAATTAGAAGAACACATTACAAAAATAGGAAAACCAAATAAAATAATAGCGGACAACGAATTTAACGCATTAAGAATAAAAGAATTTCTAACAGAGCAAGGAATAGAATTACACTTAACAAAACCAAATAGTCATACAGGAAACTCGGACATAGAAAGATTTCATAACACCATAGGAGAAAACTTCAGAATTTTATATCAAACAAACAGAAATTTACCAGTACAGCAATTAATTCAACGAGCAATAAGAAATTATAATGAAAGGTTTCACACTAGCATAAAATATACACCAAAAGAAATACAGGAAGGACGTGTAAATTTAGATCAAATCAAGCAAAATATAGAAAAATGTAAGAAAAATAATATTGATAAACTTAATATAAAAAGAGAAGAGTACATGGAAACTAGGAAAGAAGGATACATAAAAAATTATCAAGCACTAAGACATAAAGAACAACCGAAATATAGAAAAGCAAAATTGGAAAGAATACACCCTTGTAATATTAAAAGACCTTTGAAATTTACAGATAACTGCAATCTTCCTTTTGATAATAGCATGGACACTTCTGACTAAGGTAGAATTGACAACAAAACAACTTTACATAAAAAACCTTTGATAAAAAAAAAAAAAAAACAAAAAAAAAAAAAAAAGTATAAATGTATTGTTTTTTCTTTGGAATATGAATTTTAAAATAACACAAACTGCCATCATTCTATTCTAATTTAAATTTTGTTTAGTAAATAACTTATCTTTTTGTTTTAATTATAGTATGTTTATCAACTAAATAAAATCAGCTCTTAACACGTAATCAATGTCTAAACTTTGTTTAATTTTACATTAAAACAAAACAAAAATAAAAGAAATAAATTAAATATTTTTGCTATAATTAAAAACCTTAAGCTAATTATGAGTTTCTCTTTTATATATAAATACAAAAAAAAAAATAAATGTATATTAAAAATAAAATAAAAATATATATAAATAGAAAAAAAAAAAATATAATTAACATAGATTAAAAATAAAAACTGTTATCCAAAACAAACTAAAACTAAAATTTTGCAAACTTTGTGAATTTAACTTAAATTTATAAAAGAAAAAAATATATAAACAATTTATATCATAAGATTTTTATTGTAAAACTTAAATATAGAACTTTATAAACTTTAAACTATATTATATAGAAGAATTCAGGAGAATTCTTATCTAAAGGAGGGAGAAGTTACATATACTAGAATTAGAAGATAACAACCCTCATTAAATTTGACGGGTATTTCCATAGATTAAGAAATAATTATTAATAAATAGAAAAAGGTCCTAAATAAACACGAACCATTGTCTGTGTCATTAGGAAACACATGTAGACAGTAATGTGTTTATTTAGGATCCTAATAAAGCAACAACAAGTTGCAATAAAATAAAGTAATTAGGAATAAGACATAAGAAATAAGAGATAAGAAATTAGTATTTAAGAACGAGAAAAAATTAATAAAGAGTTCAGTCTGAGTTCTCGATCCAATAAAGAAGAAACTAAAAATTTGAATTAAATAATAAAGCATTGTTAATTTTTTTGAAAACAAAATTAAAGAATAAAGACTAAAAATAAAATTAAATATTTTAAGAAATAATAAAAAAATATAAAATTAAACGTTGTTTATTTTTAGAATAACTAAAATTAAATATTAAATAAATATAAATAATAATTAAAAAATAAAATTCGCACGCATACATTTAAAGGCCGACGCACCCAAAACGAGTCACTATTTGGTGCGGATTTTGGTCCAGAGGCATCACTGGCGGATTTTTCTTCTAAAATGAGCAAGGAGTGGCCGTTACAGTCAATGGTGATCGTTATCGGGCCATGTTGAACGAATTTGTGTGCACAAAAATTGAAAAGGAGGATATTGGCAACATTAGGTTTCAAAAGGACGGCGCTACGTTGCCACACAGCCGAAGCTACACTGGATGTTTTGTGCCCTATTTTTAAAGATCGCATTATCAGCCGCAGAGCTGATGTCGTTTGGCCACCTCGGAGCTGCGATTTGACTATTATTATGCTATGGACTATTACGCGTTGGACTATTATTTGTGGGGTGCCGTCAAAGATAAGTGTTACGCCGAAAGGCCAGAGACAATTGACGCTTTAAAGGACAATATTTGTGAAGCCATTGGTGAAATACTGCTGCACAAAATCGATAATGTGGTTAAAGTTGGGCCGATCGTGTAGGCTACTAGATGGCCAGCCGAGGCAGCCATTTGAATGAAATTATTTTCCATTATTAACTGGAAGGATTGTACTTTCAAATAAAAAAGAAATTTGAAAAGTTTTGTTCATAGCATTTAAAACAAAAACAAAAGTTATTTGGCAGACCCTTTATTTTAATAAAAACTCATGGAACATGATGGTATAAAGATTTAAAAAAATAAAAAGCCCAATGATTTCGCTATCGTATAAACCTCACCAAACTCTACATTTTTCCATGTGAAATTTTATTTCTTTGGGATTATTGTGGATTGTAATTTTGTTTACTACGAATAACAACCTCATTAGTGCACGCAATTTTGAGTCCATAAGTTTAAAAGTAAAATTTCATAATTTGGTAGCATTTCTGAACAGTCAATCTATTCATAATGATTTGTTAAAATATACTGATCATAAATGTCAAAAGATGAGCGCAGTACATTCTTTCCTTTATACGTAACTTTGATGCTTTGACAGCATTTTGTATAGCATACATTCGAGGACCTACATAAAGGCAGGTAGTAATTAGATAAAATAGCTGCACTAGGACTTTTTGAGCTGGTGGATTTATTGGTCCAATTGAAAGGACATGATCACTAACATTTTCATATCTCATTTGATCATCATAATTCTTGATGACGTGTGTTTCCAAAAGAACGAAGTCACATGCTGAAACTGTGAGAAACCATAAACTTACTATTGGAAACCAACTGTACACCTAAGTGGCAACAACTCAAGACCTCCAACAGCCGTGTACATAGCAAAAACTTAGAAATTCCTAGCAACTTTTGTTATATATACGGCCGTAGAAATCATATGAGCTTTTTTAAAAGACATTTTATTAAAGCATAACAACTTAAAGAAGAAAAACCTAGATTAATTATTTTTATATTACTTAACAACATTCATTTAAGCACTCAAATTTAACCTACTTTCAAACCACCCTAAAGTATGCAACATTTGTTTTAACTACTTTCGCTTAAAAACTATGCAGTTGCTGTTAGTTTTTCATTTTCAATTCCAACTTTCTAAGACTCGAAGCAATTTGTCTAACACTTAAACTAAAAGGAAAAATTTTTTTTTTAAATCTGTTGAAAAATAAAGAACTTAATAAAATAGGTTAAAGAATAAGTAAGAGCAAAAAATATAAAAAAATTAAAATCAAAATAAACTTTAAAGGTGTTATAAAAATTGCTTATTCACAGACTTAAGGAAGCAGTTAAAGTAAAAGTTTATAAACATTTTATTAGCGTGTTATTTTAGCATATTTTAAAGCTCAAGTTCCGTTTAACTAATTCTTTAATACTTAAAAAATATGCACTAGTTTCTGCTTTCTGAAATGTTTCTACAATATTTTTATTATAGAACGCGTGACTGTTTAGCCTTAAAGTCACAACATGTTTACAAAAAAAGAAAAAAAAAAAGAAAATAAAATAAAAACGCCTAAAAATGTAATAAATAGCACGTGTTTTAAATATCAAGTCACGTTTTTAAGTTTTATTTTGCTTTCATTATAAATACATACTCGTTTAACATGGTGCATACAACAGAAAGGAATATATTTTTAACTGACGCAATCCTTACAGAATGGAAAAAAATAATGAAACAACAAGTTTTACATTGAATTGAATTTCTTAGAGAATCATTGTACGATATAATTTTAGCTACACTGTTAGTTTATTCAAAGCCCATAAATAAAGTCTAAACTAAACGAAGCTAAAGAATGTCTGCATGCGGTAATGTAGAGTATAATTTTTACTTTAAAAAAGTGTTAAACAAAAAATTCAGCAGACACGTTCATGAAACGAAACTTTTTTCAAAAAAAAAAGGGTCATTACATAATATTTAGTTAAGTGTACGAGTTGATGCAGATATGAAATGATAAATCTAAGTTTGCTCTTTGTAGCGGGTTTAGCGGTAAAAGCAGGTCGATATTTTAATTCTGTAATGGCTTCTGTCAAATTTTTTATTCATTTAATAGCGAATTAGCTCCTCGTTCAGTTAAATGACAATATCTCTCATCTGTAACAACGACGTTTATTTTCACTTTGTCTGCAAACAAAATGGCTCTATATTAGAAAAGCAACATAAGATGGCATTGCATTATTAAAACCAGTAATAGCTAAAAGTAATACTCCACTTGCCCTTGATAATACAAAATTTCTGTTAAACATTTTCGTTATATTGTGTACAACTAGTTGTAGCCAAATCGCTATAAAATTTATACAACAATCTATTTTTGTTCCAAACGGAGAAAATCCTTAAATTAAATCGAGATGCATTAAACTTAACAACGTGCCTTGCTGCGATTCTGGCAGCCTTATCAGACTGTGTGCATATTTTTAGGATGTGAAGATCGTGTTCTATGGTATCGACGTATTGAGGTTTTCCGCTCAATATTGTCAGGCCAGAAGGCTAAGGAAATCCATATGCGGAATTATGAGACTGATGTTTCATAGGGAAAATCAGGGTCAGACTAAGAACCTGTCGTGGTCACAATTACAGACTACTATAAGTTTGGCAAGCACCGTAAAAGAATGTATTGATTAATTAATTTTTTAGGTACTGAGGAGAAGAAAGAAAAAGTTATCTTACGTCTGTTTCTTTCCTGTTCTGCAGAAGCCGCCACTTAGCCATTTCGGATCATATGTTTCATGACTATCTGCTGTGGATTTGGTAGTTTAACTCCTACTCCTCAATATATGCAACTGCTTAAGATTTTAGTACCAAATACTCTGGGGCTGACCGTGGTAATATTATCATTTTTTAGAACTTGCAGTATTTTTTAGAACACGTAACATTTTACTTTGCTGCATATCCTTTTCGCTATTATTTCCCTCTTCCAGATTGCTATCTGGGACTACATGACACGCACTTTATTTCTTAAAACTACACGCTTACCTTAACTAACTTATCTAGAACTTGAACTTGAAGAGTTAACCTTGCTGACACAAGTGCATTATGAAATATTTGGCAGCATGATTACGTCTTATTCAAAGAAAGTGGTAGGCACCACAACTGTATAATGTACCCAGCTCAACTACGATATATATCAGGCTTTTATTTTCAAATCAGTCGGATCTTGAGACATTAAGGGTGAGCAAATTTAATGTTAGAAAGTAAATTGGCTTAAAACACGCACTTTTTTGTTGATACTATCTTTCAAAACCGTTAAATCTCAAGAACTAGACTTCCTATTGATATCGCCAAATCAAAAAATTATGCGACCATGTAATTTCTTATGCAATAAGTGAATGTTTTTTCTGGCGATAAAAATTTTGTTATCATGGCTTGGTAGCGCAGAGAATTCGCGAACGTCAACGAGTTCCACACTGAGCCTTAACACTTTTCTATACAGCGGTTATATTTGCATCACTAAAGCCGCTGCGAGCGTATTATTTTCTTATAATGTCAGCAATACAATTAAATACAATTTTGCTTAAGAGTGCAAGGTTCAATACCTAAAATTTGCAAACCTAAATAAATGGCAAAGAATAAAAGTCATTTGACAGATAATTTTCTTCCTAACCTCAAATTTGACCATCCGATATTATAAGATTTATTATATACAGAAAGCCGTACAAGATATACCGCGATATCGTGTCGCATTAATTGGAGAACTCTTTAAAAAATTTCATGAGTGTAAATGAAAAAAAATGGAGCAAGCTATAAAAATGAGTAAGCCTAAATGCATGCTAGTCTGTTGTAACTTGTAAATCATTTGCATAAAATATTGCATATTTTCAGTGTACAATCATAATTTTTCATTATTTTCCAGGTATTACAATAGGATCTTAAATTTTATTTAAAATTTATTTAATGCTTTACTTACGGCATTTAATACGGCATTAAATTTAAACCAACATTTATTGCCATTTACCATGTTATTCTCTTTTTACAAGATAAAAAAAGGCGAACTACAATTTTACCTGGGCAACCTTAACATATTCTATAAATGAATAATTTATTTACATGTTTCCTTAATGTATGCTTTATTTAATAAATGTGTGTAAAAGGAAAACGTATTGTGCAATTTTCTAAGTGAAGTGAAAATGAAAATAATGATTTACATAATTAATAAAATAAAAATAAAGGCAATTTATATTTAATTAGTAGAAATTACGTTTTAAATTTAATATTTATGACAAAAGCAATAACTGGAAATTGAAGGCAATGTAGTAACAATGATTAGAATCTTTATTAAAATCAACCATGATGAGCTTAGCAAAGGATAAACCGAAAAGGAAAATAAAGGAAATATATTGAACAGGAACTTAGCACTTGCCTGCAGTTCTTTACTGATAGTGGAATGCCATCGCAACCAAGACCATTTTACTTTCAGGCTTCTGAATTATTTTCTTATTGCTTAGTTCCGGTAATTGTTTATCTTAGTAGTTTTATTAATTCACAGTTTACAAGCATCATATACGCTATTTATTCAGATATTTTTAAATACCTGTCCCTACTGGTAAATAACCCGACTCAACCAACTTGAGAATTATAATATCTATCACCTGAATTTTGTTGATATATCCAATCAAGGACATTATACGCTCATTTCGTTAATATTTAGTTGGAAAAAAGTCATCACACAGCTATCTTCACATAATGAACACAAGTTTATATTAAAATTCAAGGTTAACAATTAGTAGTCCGTCAACTAGTCTGACAAATATTCTTAAAGCTAAATAAAAAGATATGAAAATTTTGTGCGCAAGCATGGTCTTAGAAGGGACTGTTCAAATATTACTAATCGTTTCGAGTTAACAATACTAGTCAATTTGTTCAACGTAAACAAACTGATGTTATTTACACCGACTTTAGTAGGGCATTTAATTAGCCCTACTAAGCCCTTCTGATATAGGATGCTTGAGATTATAGGATTCACAAACAATTTATTTATATTTTTTGCAAACAGAACTTAAAAAATTCATTTTAACACGCTTATCTCCAAAGAAATTTTTGTTTCATCTGGTGTGCCGCAGGGTAGCCGTCTGCGTATTTTATTATTTTCCTTATTTATAAGTGATTTACCCAATGCCAATAAATACTTAAATGTTCTATTATATGCAACGACTTGACGACATTTCGAACATATAATCGTCGGGCTGATCATATTCTTCTACATAAGGACTTAGATACATTTAATTTCTGGTAAAATATTAAAATAATCTGAATCTTAAAAAGTGCAAATACATGTGTTTCTTCCGAAGACATCATCCAAACGTGCAATATATTTTAAACGGCTTAAACTTGAATTTGGTTTCAGATCTTTGTATTTTACAGGATGCTAAATAAAATTTTATACAGCATATTTCATTAGCCACTAAAGAAGTTCATGCAGTTCTTCGATTTACAAAACGCTGGACGAAGGAGTTTAGTGACCCATATTTCACAAAACATCTCTTGTCAGGCCTTTTCTGGAATATGACAATAATTTGGAATCCAATTTATAAAATCCATAGTAATAGCATAGAATCGGTGCAAAAGCAGTTCTTATTATTTTGTCTTCGAGGCTTACAATGGAATCCTTACCACCTGCCATCCTACACTGTCAACTCTAAAAAGACGAAGAATAATGTTAAATACCACCTTTTTTTAAATATTGTTACCTTTATACCTTTTATAAACGTTTTGTTGCGAGTTCTTTATTGCAAAATAAATAACACCAAATTTTACAGTTTTTTAATTAATTCGAAGTTTATTTACTTTAACTACTACAAAACAATTTACTTAAGATGCACGTCTTTACTTCACGAAGTTTATTTTTACACTGACTAACTATCCACTCAGGCGCTGCCCTTTTATATTTGTCCACTAGAAGGATAGAAAAATTAAGAATCTTTTACTCCCTTTGTATCACATTTTGGTGTTGTATGTTGTCCATTCAATGTATAGGCGCCCGTATGTCTGGGTGTATTTTTGTTTTTGCTTTTATGATGGGATTTATTTTAAAATGATAACGTTTTTGCAAATGTATTATTGTAAAATTACGTAAGTATTAGTATCGGTCACATTTTTTGCTAAGCAAGTTATTCGCTTTTAAAAGAAAGCCAGCCAGAAACTGTTTTCTTTAACGACTTCTTTATAAAAACAAAAACTCTTTGAGAATTTTGAAAAATAATCTAAAGATTGTCATCACCTTAAAATATTTTAGCTTTTTATGTTTTGGATAATTAAAATATTTATTTCCAAAAACAAAAATAAATTCTTCACGGTTTTTAAATTGTCAAGGCCTTTTTTGTTTATGTTTATTAAATTCTTTGTATAAATTCTCAGTAAGTCAACGAAATCATTAAACATAAAGGCATGATAAATATATGATTACTACCAGGGATAATTCTCTAATAAATTAAATTGAACAATCAGCAAATTGGTTCCGGTTGTTCTGTCATAATTTAAATTATTGAATGAAATTAAACTCTTCATTCAATTAAAATATGAATAAACATATTTTTTGAATGTCAATTTATTCAAGATAATTTTGAATCTTAATTAAAATTATCTACTTTCAAATATCTTAGAAGTGAAAATGAAAAAGAAAAGAAAAATAAAGAATGATTTTAATTTAAATTTTTTAAAATTTTATTTCTTCTTCATTTTGATTTGACTCTGTGATATGCATAGTCATTTCATTTTGTTTCTGATTTCCATTCACTGTTTTCACATCTTTTATTCATACAATTTAATTGTACGAAATCTATGCTACAGCAAGCAAAAAAAATATTAATTAAAAACTTCTGAGACTAGTTTTGCTAACGTGCATCCAGGAAAAAAAATTGTAACAAGAAAAATCAACATAAAAATTTAAAAGCAAAAAATAAGGACAGCTACCACTTTTTGGTTAAATATTTTGCTGTTTCTTTACGCCCTGTACATAAATATCTTTAAATTTGGGTAGAAAAAATTCTTTTACGTCAGGGAAACGACAAGTCCAGAAACGATTTTAAACACGTTAAGTCTCATGATGGCCCTATCAAGAAACGTCCACGTAGAATTGACAAGTTAAAGTTACATGTGTTTTTCCACAATCACATAAATGTTCTGGAACTTTAAGACTGTTCAATTTGTTTATGATATCGTATTCAAGTGAGCGGCTTTGTGATGTGCCTAAAAAAATTAAAAAAAAAAAGGTTTTGTGAAGCATCTCAAATTCGTTCTTAACCTCCCCGATTTAATGTCTTACATTTGTCACTGTTCACACTGCTATTATCAACGCTGTGAATCTATTAAATATTTGTATATTTATATTTTGTTTTTGTTATTGTTGATGTTTATTGTGCCGTTGAGCATAAAAAGTAATGATTGTGGCATGTGTAAATTTGCACAAAAATTTCTATTCATCAAATCTCAGACTCATTATTGTTCTGTGTAATAAATGAACGAACAATTGCTTTAGAATAATATAAATATTTTACTTATTACTGTGTTTATAAGAGAACGTGATAATGTATAGATTATGAATATACGGGTGAAATAGAGATAAAAAAATACTGATTATAAATTTTTATTAAATTAGTAAGAAATCGCAGTGATTTAATAAAGACAACAATTAATTAATTTGTAGCGGAAGTTGCATCAAATAATTTATTTGCCTTGTGAATAAACTCTGTAGATAACATTTATATCGATAAATGCAAAGAAAGGATTAAGTCTACTTTAAAAATGAGTCAGCAATTTAATTGCCCAATTTGTCGTAAAATTACGTTTAGCGATTAAGTCCAATAAACAAAATGGAGCAAACCACTACACCCCCTATGCAATCCTTTACTACATCCGAACGAGTTTTAACAGGATATCGCTTCGGAGCATACGGTCAACAGAACTATCGTTTTATTAAAATCAACTTTTAGCTATAAGTTGACATCGAGATATGGGCCTGGTAGATTAGAGCGTTCGTGGAAATTTTTTAAGACAAAATTGGGAATTGGCGACTGCTCTGGAGCAATTTTAATTATTTTGGGGATCTTTTTGGAGATTTGTTGCACTTTATTCCTCAAAAAATTATGATTTACATTTTCCTTTTCATATACATTTAATGTAAAATCAAAAGGTATTTGCTCTGATCCAATGCCGTATTTGTATCACAGTTCTAAAATCCTAAAGTTGAGATCCAGAGACGTAATCAGTTTAAAAAAAAAAAGCTGTTGGCTAAAAGTTTAACCAAAGTCTAAAGATTCGGGTTGCTTACGTGTATACAAATTTTAGTTACTTTCAATATCTTTACATTTTATCGCGTTTTATATACATACTATAAACGTATGAAGTTGCTACGAAATGAAAGATTTTTAGTAAATTTTATTAAATTCATAAAGTTATTTTTTTACTTAGACGGAGTATTTTATAATTAAATAAAAAATACGAATTTAATAATACGAGGATGTATACCATACCATCCTCTACTATAAAAATGCCACAGAGCATAAAATATTTTCCCTTGAAAGGTTTAACAAACTACAAACATGGAGAAACTTCTACGCTTTTTAAAACCTTACAGAGTCGATTAACTAAACGAAGATATGCCCAATTTTTATATTGATATTATACTTTAAAAAACTGGAAGTAGTTTAAGCAGTTTGCTAGTCCTCACACAACCCTCGTCAAATTTAGATTTCGTTTGGATAACTGACATAAAATACACTTTTACTTGAGAGACAAAATGCCTTTTGAGAGAAATAAAAATGTTCTGTTTGATTTATTCTTTTGTAAATTTTAAAGGGTGTTTTTCTTATAACCCCAAGAACATAAAATTGTTGAAAAAACCAATTAAAAAAAATTTTTTTTTGATAGAAAAAATCAACATTTACAATTAAAATTTAAAAAGAATAAGGTCATATGACCGGTCCATTTTAGACCAGTTGTCGAGCACTGCTGGCTGTAGGTTAATAACACAAGCATTACTGGCCACTAAGAGGTTAATTCTTGAACGTTTTCAATTCCATGCAGGTCAATTGACAAGTAAATTTCAATTATTCAACTAATCGACAAAATTGATTTTAAACAGTTCATGGTTGGGGTTGCCATATGTAACATAGCGTCACCTCTAAAACCAAAGCTCGCAATATCTTCCATTAAAAACCTATTAACCATGCTGCCGCAACAGTATCAGCCGTAGCACCATTTTCAGTATCATTAAAAAAAGTAAAGAGCAGTGATGCCATCTGTGTGTAGACTGCAACAAAAGGTTCATTTTTCTGGTTATAATCTATTTGGTAGGATCTGTTGCGGGTAAGTTTCATCCCATATACCACGATTTTATTTATTAACAAAAATTATTAATTTATAAGCTGATGATGGTATTCTGGAAGGTTAACAGCTGTCATTATAATTTCACTCTTCGATAGACGCCGAAATGTATATACGCATTTGTTCAACCGCTATAATAATGTCGATTTTTGTAACTAGAAAAAGATTTTTTGCGCGGAAGTCTGATAACATCCTTTCATTTGAAGAAAACACCTGCTGAAAATGATGGATTGTTGGTAGAAGCTTATGATTAACATCCTCTAGCTCAAAAACTTGCGAACAAAGGTTTATGCGATTCAAAATTTGCGATTTCGACAACGGAGACAAGGAGAAGCCTAGTCAGCCGAAAAGATGAGGAATTGGAAACATTACTTGGCAAAGAAGGTGGTGAAATGCAAGAGGAACCTGCATTATAGTTCGCAGTCACATATAGCAATGTTCCTCGCGCACATTTATATGTCTTGAGGGAATCTCACCGTCATTGCATGTATCACTGGGGGTAAAAGGGAGCCCAGTCCCCTAAACGATAGCAGGGAGCCAGGTTATTTCCACGAGAATCAGTAAGCCCAGAGTTAAGTTTTTTGGTTTTTCAGCCTTTTAGCTGTTCTCTGGCTGATAATTGAGATTGGACCTTCGGGAGCGTCGTCGTAGTTGTGGTTTCGCGGCCCTCATGAATTTGATTAAGGGGCTAGGATCATTTCACCTCTATTTAAAACAAAGGGTGATGCGGATCCAGTGAGCATGCTTGTCATGTATTCTGGACCAGGAGTTGGATAGTATCAAACTCTTCTGCAAGGAGTAGGGGTTGGCGGCCCTGCTCCAAATTTTTTGAAAATGCAACTAGGAATGATCTGTTGCTAGAATTACATCTTCGGCTTCGATTCACCGTCGGGTTATGGCATACACACGCTAGGTACCGACGTAAATCTTATTACGCATAGCTATTTCTCTACGTTTAATAGCATTGGGATTAATTTAAAAGAGAAGAAAGGTGATTGTGCATGTCGGATGATGCTTGAACGCTACAGAGAGAAGCCATTTATGCATCGTATCCTTATGTACGTTACGATAATTCCAAGTGCGAAAATTCATACGCAAAGCCAACCAGCCAAATCAATGCCAAATACACATGATGCCTGTACCAAATATAATTGATTCGCTTGAAGAGGGCAATCAACGAAAACGGCCAAAATATTTGACAATACACGACAGCATAATCTTCCATCATGATAACGCTTGGGCACTTGTTGCAAAACTATATGTATAACAGCGGTTGGCTCACCCACCTTATAGCCCAAACCTTGCCCCTTCTGACTGCCATTTGCTTCGATCATTGCAGAGAGCCCTTACTGGAATACGCTTCGCTTTAAAACAGGGTATCAGAAATTGGCCTGATTAATTTTTTGTTTCAATACCGGAGCAGTTCTTTTGACGCGGAATCGATATACTGTCAGAAAGAATCGATATACTGTCAGAACAGTAGTAGCGATATTTTTGCATTAATTAATTTTATTATTACAAAAATACATTTCTTAAGCAAAAATATTGATATTATTAACTTGTATAGCTATAATTAGTGACTTGCAATTTTATGAGGACAATATATTTTATTTTACTTTACATATCTCTGCTCACGTCAAGCAGTAGGGACAAAGAACAGAACAAAAGCTACATTTCGTATAAATTTCGTTTTTGCTTAATATTAATATAATTCAAATGGTTTTTTTTACATTTCTTTGCAATATATCCTGATGTCAGTTTTTGCATTGAACTATCTGGCATAATTTAGTTACGAGTAGTAGCAGTCAACCGCAATAACATCAATCAAAACTTGTACACAAAATAGTTACAAACAATAAAATTTATGTTGCAATTCTATTTGTGGTGTACTTTTGAGGTCTTACATTTGTGGTTTACCTCTACAATTTGCATGTGGGATAAAACAAACAAATAAATAAAGAGCAACAATTGAGCAGGTATCTAGAATTGTCGAAAAACGAAAAGAAGATATTTCTAATAAAATGGATTTAATTCTTTGATTTATAATTAAGAAATTGTTTTTTAAATGTTTTTATACGTGTAGAATGTTGAATAAAAGAGAGAGAGAGAGAGAGAGAGAAATTTAAATACAGCGAAAAGGGAGGTCAGGAGGAAAGTGCAGATGTCTACTCTACCAAAAAAGTGTGGGTGATTCAGAGGTCAATGGGTAGAACAAAGTTTCTTTTACATTCTTAAAGGCAAAATTAAGTAAACATGAACTAAACTTTTCTACAAATGTGATGTATATAACAAGCAGCGTTGCCACTGACTACCAAAACTTCCTAGATTTCCAATATTCCTTAAAATCTTTTAACTTTTTATAAAATCAAAAAAAAAAACTTTTTCTAAACTGAGCTTTGGAACATTTTATTAAATTCATTTTGAACTTTGCTAAATAAATTAAAATCAAAAATTATATTTAGTCTAAAACTTTTTTAGGTGTGCCCCGCATAAAGAACAGTTTGATATATTGCCTGAAGCTATCAATTGCTTGCCAGATTATAAATATTTTTAATATTTACATATTTACTTTAAACATTCGCTTGACAGTGCTGATTAAAATTAGGAACTGGAAATTTTTTAAAATTACTTTTAAATAGTTTTCAGTACCCCTTCCGTTAACTATTAATATCCTGTTTTTTTTTTTTTTTTTGCAAAACTAGCAATACTAAGCAACTTTCATTCTACAAATTTCTTCGTTAGAGGTATTTAACTGAAATATTTGAAAAAAAAAATTTTGGTTGATTCCTGGAGGAACCATTAGGCTCCCGGATTGCGACAGTTAAGTACAAAAAAAATTTAGCATAGCAGCAATGTTTTTTAAATGGAAATAAACAAATTATACTCAAGAAAATCAAAATAAAAACAAAATGTTAGACAGAACATTTAGTCCTGATGAAGCTTTCTCCCAAGGATAAACGTAAATGTACATTTCATTTTTAGCATCGCAGTTTTGTGCTGGATTTCGATTTAATTACAGCTTGTTTTGTCTTTATTTACAAATACGGGTAAGTGGTCGACGTCATCCAAATGAATATCACATGATGGTAGAGAAACAGACATTGTACGCTGATACTGCTCTAGCATATGTTGGCCGTTTTATATTATGATAGTCGCCTTTTATTTCGAAAACCTGCTTTAAAATCGAAACATGCGTCGAGTTCCTGGTCGTCACTGGAAAATACGCATCATCTTCGCTATTTGGCCACGTACGAATATCACGAACTCTACGCGCAATATCCAAAAAAGGCAAAGTGACGCTACCAATACATGTGTAACTTAATTTCCTTTACACTTATACACACTACTGCTATTGCATGTCTACTAGTCCGACGCTTTTTGGTCGGTACATGTGACGCAAGGGATCATTTTACAATTGCAATCATTAGGCAAATGAAGTTGTCTAATATCTTACTGACATTCGGACAAAGTATGTACTAAAATACTTATACACTAAATAATACTAGAAGTGTTCAAATACTACAACGTCTTTTAAATAATCCACAATCCACAAAACTTCATTTTTATACACGTAATTGCGCACAAATGTTTTCTGTGGCTGTTGTCACGCATTTAGTCAACATGTCCTGCAGACTAAGCGTTAATTTAAGTCTCGATTGGTGTAAATGAAAACAGTTATAACAAAAACCATTTAAAAGTCACAGTGTAAACCCAAACGAAGAACTGTTGAACACAGTTTTATTTTTTTGGTTGGTTCCTAGCAGAAGCAATATGCTTTTAAGGGTTAGAAACAGCAAAAAATAAATTAAGAAAGTTGCGTTGCATTTATTGTTTTGCTTCTTTTAATCCTAATTGATATTCGCCATTTAAATTGAAAAATATTTTTCGGTTATATGCTTTAAGAACCGACAACATCATGCTTTGTTTTTGTGAATCTACAACGAAGATGAAACTGCCAATAAACCACATTGAAGTATTTAAATGCCATGGAATTTTCATATAAACTTTTATCAAGGACTTGAACATCAACAACTTCAATAAGCGAATAATGTCATGTTATGGTTATGGTCATGTTGAGATGAGTTGAGGCACGTTTGAATAAAATTGTCATCAAGAGCAAAAACAACAAACAAGCAAACAACAAAAGTGAAAAAAAGCAATAAAAATTACTTGAATAGGAATAAAACACCATCGCTATTGAAACACACTCACGCACACATGACTCTTAACTAAAATTAAGTGGTGAGATAAAAGTAAATGCAAAATCATTTTAACTTGTGATTTGTTGGTAAGTGTTGTGTTGTTTAATACATGAGTACTCAAAGCGATATAAGGCGCAACAAAACAAAACAAAACATCAACAACTCAATTCATTTTCATGAATTCTGTCACGTTGAAACTGCTGCTAAAATGATTTTTGTTATGAATGTGAGAATGTGAGTGACACAAAAAAAAAAAAATAAAAAATACAAAAACCAAAGCGAAAGCATCATTTTCATTCTCAACCTCTTATTGCGTTATTGTTTTAAAAATAAATATCGTCATCATCGTCATCAAAAGATTTTATACGACCTTTTGCGAATACTCAAAAACATTTACTCACTCCTTTTTATATCCACTTTTATGTGTGACATTTAGTGGAAGAATAATATTTTTTAATTGTATAATATAAACTGTGTATGTATGCGTGAAAGTAAAGCATTTAAGTGCTTAAAGGGCAGATGTTCAAGAGTATTAATGCAAACATTTGAAAATTTGATCAGAACATACAAAATTAAAAAACAAATATTTTTAAATTAATAGTTTAGCTTGTTTTTGTTGTTCTTGTTGTAATTTATTTAATATTTTACAAGAAATGCATTTAAAGGTGGGCTCTTTGAAAATATTAACAATTTGTTATAATTAAATGAAAAGCAAAACAACTTTCATCCAACATCAGTTTAACTTTTTTAACTATTATAGGCTGGGGGAAATTGTTGAATAAAAAAAAATCTGCAAAACAGTTGGCATAAATAGTAAGGAAATCGTAATGATTTTGTGAATTTTTTTAGTACCTACAAGCAGAATTAACCTCTTACATTTGTTGTATATACACTTGGTTTTGTACACTTTGGTAACCTGATTCCTATTCTAAATACTCTATTATTTTCTACTATTTTTTGGATTGAATGTCTTCGATCCAAGTGGACTGTTTTTAGCTGTTTAAAAAAACACTTAGAAAAAGAGCACCATAAGTACTAAATTATAGGCTAGCTAGACGGAGAAGTTCCCGTAAAGATTAACACTATTGTAGTCTTAACATTTTTTTATTGGCTGGGTGAAAAACTGAAACAAAATACATTAAAGGAAAACTTCTGATGTCAAGTGCAGCTCTAAATACACGAAATATTTTTGTTACATCTGACCTTTTAATATTGTGACTCATATTTAATTCTATCTTTCTGTAATTCTCGTCTGGTAAAAGTTTTATTTTAAGAAAGATTTGATTCATATGTACGTATGCAATTATGTCTGACATAGTTACGACTGCGACAATTGTTGACAACAGTTGACCTCAGTGCAAATTTTTATTATATATACTGATATCTTAGTTGTTAAAATTATAAGATGGCTAGGAGGCCATCAAAAAATATTTTTGTATGCTCCGCTATGGTGCTGACGACTCAAACATATTCCCACTCTCTATATGAAGCTGTTATATTATACATGATTAATATAAAATAAATAAAACTAGTTAAAAGTATATTCACCTTTTCTTATAATAAGATATTACATTCAGCCGCCTAACGCTGCCTCTAATGATCTATTCATGTTGATTATTTTCATACGGCATTGACAGATCACACTGCATATGACTTTCACAAAAGCAATATTTGTGTCACACGTCATGTTTGCATTTGATATATCATTTTTTTAGAAGATTTAGAGAGCTGTGCAGTTACTACGACAAGGCTGTGTTTTCTGTTCAATTTTAACCATCATTATGAAGCGTTGTCGGTTGCAGTTTAATGCTTATAGTCAATGTTATTTACGTCACCAATTGTGCATCTGTATTATTCGTTAACCGTAACTTCACCGACCGGAAATCCTTAAGTTATTGGTAGAAAAATTTTGCGGGTTATTGGTAGATAGAAAGTAACAAAAGTTATTCCTAAATCTAATATATTAATATATCCGCCACGTGCGATTTGTACTTAGGCACGATGGATTCCATGGCATGTAAATTTATGGTTTTATTATTTGTTTTAAAAAAATTAAAGCGTCTGCATTTACGTCTTAAAAGATAAGATAATATACCTTTACAGTTAGATATTCCACGGGAACATTCTTTAAATTTTAAATTTATTCTTAATACCATTTTTTGGAAATTTCAAAGGATATCCTGCTTTCGTTCAAAATGTAAACCCACATAATTGAAAATTATTTCTTAAATGGGGTACTCTTTACTTTTGAATGTCATAACAGCGAACGTAGAGTCAGCTTAAGTGTGCATACTCTTTTTATAAAAGCTTAAAAGATAATGCAATATATGAAAATATAATGTCCTGCAGGAACACACCTTAATTTTTAACCTCATTATGTTATTGTTTGAAAGGGTGATGGTAATAATAAATCCTCTCCGAAATTTAAAACGATTGATGATTTTTTAATATAAAGTATACAACAAAAAACTGTATCGATAAATAGTTCGCTAAAACATAAGTAAGTTTTTTTTATTATAAATCAAATTTATCGATAATTTTATCCGAAAAGTAAAACTATAAATGATTTTTTTAATATAATGTGTAGATAACTTTTCTCAAAAAAAATATATCGATAACTTTTCTCTAAAAAAAATTATCGATAACATTTCTCTAAAAAAAAGCAATCGATAACTTTTCTCTAAAAAAATTATCGATAACTTTTCTATAAAAAGATTAATCGATAACCTTTCTCTAAAAAGAGATGTCGCTAGTTTTTTTTACGATAAAACATAAGTAAGCTTTTTAAAGTATACAACAAAAAACTTTATCGATAAATTTTTCGCTAAAATATAAGTAACTTTTTTTATATTAAGTCAAATCTATTGATAATTTTATCCGAAAAGTAAAACTATTAATGATTTTTTAACATAATGTATAGATAACTAAAGAATATATCGATAACTTTTCTCTAAAAAAAGCAATTAATAACTTTGTTCTAGAAAAAGCAATCGATACCTTTTCTTTAAAAAAGCTATCGATAGTTTTTTCCGCTAAAATATGAGTAAACATTTTATATAAAATCTAAACTATCGATAATATATCGTTAATGTTATCGATAACTTTTCTTTAAAAAGCAGTCGATAGTAAGTAAGTAAGTTTTTTTATATTAAATTAAATCTATCGATAACATGTAAATCGTTAATGTTATCCGAAAAGTAAAAATATTAATGATTTTTTAATATAATGTCTAGATCACTTTTCTCTAAAAAAATTTATCGCCAACTTATCTCTAAAAAAACGCAATCGGTAACTTTTCTCTAAATAAAGGAATCGATAAATTTTCTCTAAGAAATAAATTTTCTTTAAAAAATTTATCGATAACATTTCTCTAAAAAATATATCGCTAGATTTTTTTAACGCTAAAACATAAGTAAGCTTTTTATATTAAATCTAACTACCGATAATTTATCGTTAATGTTATGTATCAATTTTCTATGCAATTTAAAAAATATCCTTCATTTTCTTTTGACAACAGAAGTTATCACTAATATCTTTGTGTATAAGCATTTAAGTTTTTAATGTATGAGGGAAAATATTGAATCATGTCTCATGTTATCTAAAATATTTTAAATTAATAAATAATTTTTTTCCTTCAATATTTCGGCACACAATTGGGTGGCATCTGCGGGAAAAGAAAAGTGTATAAACAATTTAATAAATCAATTAATAAATGAAAAATTGTTGACAAACAAATTCAAAATAAGCAAAACATTTTTTATTTAATTTTTATAAGTTATTGGCATTAAAGGCAAATATTATCTATCTAATTCAAACGCAGTCTATTATTTTAAATGAACAAAATATATTTGTTTTAGCAATTGAAATTTTTTTATTATCAGTTTAATAAGTGTTTTTCATAAAAATAAAAATTCTATATTCTGATCTCTTCAGCTTAAGTGTGTTTGGGTGCGATAGTTCAATCTCCTCAAATTTCAAATTGTTGTAGCTGCTCCACTGAATGTCATCGGTATATAAAATTATTGAAAAGATATTTAAAAATCATATGAATTGATGTTTTCGTTTTCATGCATAAATTTACTGTGAAAAATTTATTTAAAACCAATAAGAAAACATACATGAGATGCAATAAATCAATCATAACGCCCACACAACTCAATTACAATACACCAACGCTTTCAGGGATTATAAAATAAGTTTAGGTACCCATTTCAATTTTACTACATTTCAAATTTTACACAAAAACATGTGTCACCCTAAAAGGTTAATCTGAAATTTTATTTGTCAACGGTTGAAATTTTATCGTTATATGCGATTTAGCATTTGCAATATTGTGCATGCCAATAATTTTGTTTGTGTTTTTGTTGTTGTTGTTGGTATTTAAGTTGCTGTAGCTGACGTTTTTGTAAACAAAACAATCAATCACAAAAAAGTTTCAATAATCCAAAGTTTTATTTAGCCCAAAAAAGTTAGCCCGAAAAAACGAGTTTATATTCTATAAGCAAAATACAATGAATTTTAAATCAAGGTTTTAAAATCTAAAGCCAATTCTTTTTTTGTTATTTTTTTGTAAATGCAGTTTGCTTAGTAATAGAAAAAAATATAAATAAATAAGAATCGTTTTATATAGTTTGGCATAAAGATATTTCGTAATATGTGTTTCTATAAACAAAATTAAGTATGTGTTGGTTGTTTTAAATTTAAGAATAAATTTAATATTTTATACAATTTGATATTCGATGCTATTGTGTGATTTATATTGAAGGGCTTATTTGATTTTTAATTGAAAGCATACTTTAGGGAAAAACAACTTTTAAATTTTCTTGGCATATTTTTTAGGGAAGAGCTTTTGAGTTAATTTGGCATAGTTAATTATTCAATGAGTTTTATGACGAGTTTTAAATTTCTACTGTATTAGAATTAAAAATAAATTCATCAATTCTTTTTTATAAAAAACTGTTTTATAAAATTATTAAATTAATTAGTTCTTATAGAAAAATAAATAATTTTATAAATAGATTAACAAGCAGAAGAAAACTATAGTTTACTTTTTTAAAACAGAGAAAAAAATATCGTAACTCAGATGATAAAATTTGCCATACTTTTGTATTAAAGCGAAACTTGTGCCTTAAAAATATTGATGGCTAGCGTCTTACCTAAGAAAGAATACAATTGCTTAAGCTATTAATTTTGCCGCTAACGAAGTTCAAAACAACTACTAATGTCTCCTCATGAACCATCGTTTTTTATTCGATCAGTCGTAACGAAGTAATTTTTGTTATTTATCCGGAGGCGATTGGTTGGAACTGTTTATATTTCAAATATCGCATAAGCCGGCAGTGAATTAGCTATTCATAAATACTTTTTATTATTTAAGTTATACTTAAGATTTTATTTTATTGTAACTTATTTTAAATCAGAAACTATCTTAATATTTATTCATTTCTTTCTAAATAAAACTGTTCACTTTACGATAAAATGAAATAAGAATCTGATTTAACATCTGTCTTGTTATTGTTGTTGTGTCGTTTACAAATACTTCTAGACAAAAACAACTTGAAGAGTATGCAAAACATATCAAATACTTTTGAAATGCAGACAAGTGTTATTAATGTATTTTTATGGAGTTTTTCCTAACCACTTCATAAAAATATTATATTTCCCCTTTATAAATACATCTTTCGCATTACAGTCAATTTTTCTTTGCCGTTTTTCAGTGACAAATAATATTATCATCGTCACCACTTTCTAAAATATTGAATAATATAAATGGTAACTATGCTATTGTTAGTAGTGGAAAAACAGAGAAAAACGAAATCAAGATCTTTGTAAAAGAATAATGGCTGTCGTAACAATCTCAAACAAACTGAAGATTTAAAACAGAAAAAAAATAATTGCACAATGAATAAACGGATGTGTTTCAAAAAATAATGTCAACAAAACGGAGGAAGTTTCTTTACCACTTTCGTCAAAATAATAACACTTACAATTGTTTTCAATTTGTTTGGAAATCGGAACATTAAGTTCTTGTAAAAATAAATAAAAATGACATAAGTTGTTAGAGAAACATATTATAATTTAAATAGCTTTAGTTTAAAAAAAGCAATAATTTGAATGTTAAAAATCAAGCCAACTCCAAATGGTTTCTGTACGTATGAGTAATAAGTAATTTTCAATTAAATTTTATTCCTTATACGCATCGTATTAAAATGGAAATTTGTATACCCTCCTTTATTAGTAAAAAATGTTATGTGGAAGATGTATTTAGCAATGTTAGTTTCTTCGTCTATCCATTTCTCTATCTTCATGTAGAAATAAAATTTCCAAATACGCCAGAAGAGCTACAGAAAATTTAAGCCTCCCAATCTATTAGTGAGAGTTCGAGAACCCCACAAAATTGTTCCGCTAGTGAAGAAGTGATTTAAAAAAAGGGGACGCCTGGAGTTTTACCATGTTGTTGTTGTTTTTTTTCATTATTATTAAATTGTTTTTGCTTTATTCTTTAGGAAGCATAAAATTTATAAAATAAGTACAAATTTTTACTCAATAATCGAAAAATCCACTATAATATCACATTTTTTACAAAAAAAAAAGTTGAAGTTTACTTAAAAATGACAGTAAAACATTTAAAATTTCATTAGAAACAAAAAATATTTTATATTAAAAAAAAAATAAACTAAATTAAAATAAGAATAATTTTTTTTCACCACAATTTTGGAGAAGAATTTTGGATTTCTCAAAAAATTTTAAATTTATTAATAATCGAAATAATGCACATAAAAATTAAAAACTATTAATTATTTAAAATTCGTTAGTTTTAAGAAAAAAACATTCAACTAATGCTTCATTTTATATTAAAAAATAACAACGCTGCACTTGGTTAACTTCAATGAGTAGGGAAAACTCGCAACAACAAGAAAAATTCATTACGTATTATAATTAAGATAAGCTTTATTAATCATACGTAAACAAGTATAGAGATGTTTAACTGATTGCTAAATATTTTTACACAACATTTTTTGTTGTCGATAAAAACAAACCTTTGTCATCAATAGATTGTTCGTTAGAAAGTCTACTGCCCATATTCTAATGCCTTCGCCCTAACAAAGAAAATTATGCAGATTATTCACTCATCGCAGTGACGTAAACATCTATGCACACAAATATTATGACGGAAAAGCTCTAAATTACCAAAAATATTTAACATTAAATATTATCAAACTAAAATTTTAAATAAATAAATTTTATTGAAGTACTATAACCGATAAGCCCTGATACTGTTAGCTAGAAAGTCAAACGAATTAAAAAACAGGAGAGTTCATCACTTCGTTGCTTTCATTTCTGACCCGCTTTTCAGCGGTAGATTTTTAAAGGTCTACTGACTTGTATTTATTACTCATAAAATTTTAATAAAGTGATGACTCTGTAATTTTGCTCTATAGTGATAGGTGCCCCTGTAGGCGAGTAGGTAGTGTACTAGCTTGTCAGTATGGGGGTTTTTTTCACTACAAAATTAAAAATTGACTGTCGGTGGGGCTGTTCAGTGATGAAGGCATAGTCACTGCTCGCTGTGCTGTGCTTTATACGGCAGTTAATTTCCGAATATCCATCTACTTTCACCACCTGTTTCATCTCTTCTCTATCCCTTTTCTAAAGAACGTAGCACGGTACTTGACTAAATAGGCAGTCTTGCCTGAAGTGCTACTTCTCTTTAAAAAAAAAAGCCCTATCTCCTCAATCGTTATATTTAACACTTGTAGATTATACGGATTGGGTACTTTTTGATCCGCTATAACTACAAATATAAATATATATATGTAAAAATTTAAGGGTGTCCCAATAGATGGCATAGTTAAATGTGGCTTTAATTTATTTTGAATTTTTCTTTATATTCAACGACTGTTGTCTCGGTTTTTTGCAAGTCCTATAATATGAAATTGTTTTAAATTTTAAGTCCTAGTTAACGTAATGGGAAACCGGGTGATGGCGTGCTTTTGGGGAAACTCAATCAAAATATTTTAATTAAGTAGAGCATAAAAGTGTGGGTATTAGATTTGTGTAATTTTATTAAAAATTTTTGTTTCGGGGTTTAGTGTTGTTCGCAACAATAATCTTTTCGTTTATTTCTTCATATTCTTCATACAATTCAGGTGTTTAAAAAAGTAGTAACCATAAGGGTTGTATTATTTTAGATTTAAAACAAGGGTGACCGGCGTAGATAGCGGGAAATATGTGGTCTAATATTATGAATTTCAGACATCAGTATAATCATATCTTCTCTTTATTATCTATTAAACCAATCTTAGCAATTTCACAATCAACTGTATCATATTGAGTTACTAAACGAAAAATTTCAGAGCATCTTATGTTTGTTTACTCTGCTTTATTTATTAATGAACATATTTATTGTTGCTTCCAACCAGTCATCCGTTAGTAACAAATGAAAAAATTTATCTTTATTAATTTTCTAATTGAAGATTTTTAAGAAATTGTTTTATTAATTTTTAAAAGCAACAAATGGCTGAATTTGCTAACATTTTTACTGTCGAAAATTTTTCTTTCAAATAGCAGAAATTTTAATAAAAATATTTTTTTATTAGGAAACATCTTTATTACATGATGATGTATTATGATCTAAGATGTTTATTATAATACTGACATTATTTTATTATCATGCCCCTTAAGTCATTATTCACAAGCAAAGTAATAAGCTCGGCAACAACAAGATTTCATTATTTATGAAAAAGTTTAAACTGTTGGGTGGTATGCATGCACACACACACACATACATCAAAAATATGTATGTAACTTCTTAAAAATCCCAAAGTGCAAAAAGTTGTACATTAAATACAAACAAAATTAAAACAAAGCATAACATTTAAAACAGTAAAGTTGGCAATAAGAACACCCTAGGGTCCTGCTACAAATGCTAATAAAGATAACATTATTAACACAATTTTAATACTTAAAAAATATTAATAAATGAGAGAAAGTTACAAATTGTTTAAATGTTTATTCCCAAAAAAGTAGTGTAGTTGTTGAACTTACTTCATTGCAGCAATATTTTTAATTGCAGCTGCATTTTCTTCAAGTAACGATTAATAATAAAACAACTAACAATTTCCTTTTAATTAACAGTTTGCTAAAATTATCCTTTGCTAAACTTAAATCCATTTCCGAGAAATAGTACTGCTTATTTACATTTATTTTTATGAGCCCTTGTAGAAAGGTCAAAAATGTCATGTTAAATGACCAAACAACTTATTATTATCCTTCACTTAACTTGTTTAAGCTTTAAATTTTTATCTTTTGTTGGTACTCACTTTATTTACTTTAATGTTTTAATGTTTTATATTTTTTTGTTTTTATCTCTTAAAAGTATTTTGTATTTTATGACCAGCAATAAGAAAAGGATGTTGTAAAAAATAATTAAGTTTTTAACTTAAGTCTTTGGTGGTTGTTTAGGAAATGTTGTTTTTTTTTGTTGTTGACTCATATTAGTTATTGTAAACATTTTTTTTAAATTTTATCTTTGGTTTCACATGTTTTTTATTTCACTTTATTATATTTTTGGTTTATTATTTTGTTTCCTATAAAAACATATGACTGATGAAATTATTTTTTCTATTAAATATTTACCAGTCATAAAAAAGACAATTTTCAACTATTAATGTTTCTATATAAAAAATTTTCATACCTAAATTTTTTTTTAAAAATTTCATGTCATCATTTTCTATAAAAAAAAAATGTTTCGTTCACAATTATTCTAACAACAAACACCAGTCAGTCGTACCAAAAAATTTTATTTATTTTATTTTTTTTTCTGTCGCTATTTTCTTTTGTTGTAATTTTTCAAAAGAAAAAAAAGTTGTTTGTATAAAAAAATTTCATGTCATAATTTTGCTTTTAACAATTCATGTCATTCATTAGTCATAATTTTTCTGTAGAAAATTTTGTTTTTTAAGGCTAAAAAATTTCAACTGTTATTGTTTCTATAAAAAAAACAAGTATAATTTTTTTTTTAAAAGATCTCAAAATTTTTGTATCAGTCAGTCATAATTTTTTGTAGCAAAAAATTCTATTAACTATCATTTTTCTTTCATTATTTTCTTTAGCCATTTTTTTTTCCAAAATCATCAGTCATTAATATATCTACAAAAAAAATTTTCTACGAACAAATTTCATTAGTCTTAATTTTCTTCAGTCATAATTTTTCTGCAGAGAATTTTTATATCACAATTTTTTTAAGGCTAAAAATATTTCATCAATCATTAATGTTTCTATAACAAAATTTCATATCTTAATTCCTGTTTTAAAAACTTGCATGTCATATTTTTCTATAAAAAATTTTCCATTCATATTTCTTCTATAAAAAATCATTAGTTATAATATTTGTACGAAAAAATTTCATCCGTCATAATTTAAAAAAAAAGAAAAAAAAATCATTAATGTTTGTATAAAAAAAAATCATCAATCTTAATTTTTCTGTAGAAAATTTTCTTCAGTCATAATTTTTTCATCACAATTTTAGTGAAGGCTAAAAAATTTTATCAATCATTAATGTTTTTATAAAAAATTTTATATCACAATTTCATGTTTAATTTTTTTTATACAAATTTTTCAGTCATTTGTTTTTTGTAAAATAAATCATTAGTCATAATATTTGTACTAAAAAAACTCAACAGTCATAATTTAAAAAAAACCATCAATCAATTATGTTTCTATAAAAAAAAAATCATCAGTCTTAATTTTTTTGCAGAAAATTTTCTTCAGTCATTTCTTTAGGTATTTTTTCTATCATAATTTTAGTTAAGGCTAAAATTATTTCATCATTCATTAATGTTTCTACAACAAAATTTCATATTATAATTTATTTTTTAAAAAATTTTATGTCATATTTTTCTATAAAAATTTTTCAGTCATTTGTTTTTTGTAAAATAAATCATTAGTCATAATATTTGTACTAAAAAAAATTTCATCAGTCATAGTTAAAAAAAAAAAATCATTTATATTTCTATAAAAATATTCATTATTCCCAATTTTTCTGTAGAAAACTTTTATGTCACAAATTTTCATTAATGTTTCTATAAAATTTTTTTATATTAAAGATTCCTTTTTTCAAAATGTGACAGGAATATTTTTCTATAAAAAACTTTGAGTCATAATTTTACTACAAGAAAAAGTTATCAGTTGCTTCTCGTACCAAGAACATTAAGTTTTCCTTAAGTTTTCACCCATAATTTTTCTGTAGAAAATTTTTTCGGTAATATAAATTTTCGTTATCTAAGGATAACTATGATGCATGTGATGAATTTTTTGAATTTTTGATACATTTTTCTCTTTTAATATCAAAAGAGTAATTTAATCTGGCTTAAGTTCGTATTAAAGTTTCATTTCTAAATTTATTAAGAAATGAAAATTAGTTATGAATTTTTGTGTTGATCCTTTTTATTTAGAAAATATAATGAATCAGTTCATTACAAGGCGTTATTGGTAACAAAGAACCATTTGGCGGAAATATATTTATACTAATAACTGACCATAAATGTCAATTCGATATAATAGGATTGGACGTAATAAACATAAAATTTTATTTAGATTATGAATTAACCTTTTACTAAAAATAAACACGAAAAGGAATACTCCTCTTAACAATAAAACAGAAAGAAACTGCAAAGTAAAATATCTTAGCGCAAAAATTGTATTGAAACACATTCACAACAATTTTCTGAATTAAAACAAAATTACCAATAAAAAAAAAAAAGAAATCGAAAACAAAAACGAACAAAAGAAAATGCTTCAACTTTTATTAGTTTTGTTGCCACAACTACACAAAATTGCCTGAGGCTTTGGAAAGTTGTTGCAACAAAAAAAAAGAAGAAGAGTTAAAATAAAAACTATTTAAAAATAAGAAAAAAAAAGTTTAAAGACTTTTGCGCCTGTAACCATGACTGACTAAAATGTTTCTTAACGAGTTCGAAACTTTTGCGTAACATACATTCATGAGAGAACAGATGCTAGAAATTTAAAAACTTATAAAACTTAAAAGAAGCGGCAAATAACTTATAAATTTGTATAAAGTAAAAACAAAAGGAAATTAATTAAGATGAGTTTAAGGTTAAGCTTCTTATTTCCATAATAACATCGCTATTTATATTTCAAAGAAAATATGCTATTTAGTTCACCTACAGCAAAACTCAAGTGAGACTCGAAAGCTTAGTGATTCTGCTAGTTTTTTGAATAGAGTAGAAAATTTGTTACTTTAAGACCCTCTTTTTCACCCCTCTAATATTTTATAAATAATTCATTTTTCAAGCACAAGGTCCTTATATAAAAAATGAAGTTAATTTTAATTTTTGTTTTCAATACTTCGCCACACTATTAGGTGGCATCTTCAGGAATAGTAAAAGTGTACAAACAATTTTTGACAAACAAATTCAAAATAATCTAGAAACCTTTTCATAAAAAAAAAATAAAACAATAAAAACTACAAATTGAGACAGAGATGTGACGAAAAATCATAAGAAATCATAGAAAGAAATCATTTAGTTGCTTACAAACTTAGAGGCATCACACGGTATTTGATTTTATTATTTGTTATTTAATTTTTATTATCACTATTCTAATTGTTTTTATATATTTGTTTTGTATTAACTGTTACATTATTTGTTCTATTAACTCAATTAATTTGATTTTTTCTTTGTTAATATTAAACTTTACCATGTCACTTTATAAATAGTATCAGAACTATAAGATTTAGTTCTTGTTGTGTTAGTTTTGAAACAATAACGCAAACTAAACCAAACATTGTTAATAATATATCGATGTATTTTATATATTGTTGCTCAACATTAAAGCCTTTAAAAATATTTAATTTCTTTACTCTTAATAGTTAATACTTACGGAGAACTTAGCACAGTATTTACGTTTTAAGATCCAATTAACTGATTGCAACTGATTAGCAAAGCATCGCTATATAATCACATTATGCAACGCAGTTATAGATTTAGAAAAATAGGCCTCTGTTTGAGAATTGAGTTAAGGCTCAATAAAACTGCACTGTAAATACTATCATGATTTCTTTTTTTCATTTTCTCTTCCTGGCTCTGGTGGGGTTTACAATTACAAATATAATGTCTTGGCTTTAGAACCAGGCTGCTAAACCCATATTAATCACGACAGTCACACACCGTTATACTCACAGCATGCTTTCTTTCGCTAAAGTTCCTTCGAGATTTAATCCTTAATTCTGACATTTTTTATATACAAATAACTTAACCATCATGCTCTCCTGTTCTATTGCACAGGCCCATTAGCCATTGGCAGTGGCTATAGAATAACTATTTTCTTTTTAATTGAGAGGTTTATGATTATTATTTTCTATTATAATTTCCCTAATGCGAAATTTCTACAAGATGACATTACCATTTGTCATTCGTATTCATTTGGTAATACATCGAACCAGTTAGAAGTGAGTTCCAACAACAGAACATGATTGATACGCGCAATTACGATCTCGCAACAATCTAGGAATGGGGTCGTTTAAATATATGGGTTATATAGGTATTACGGAATCGGGAGTTCCTAATGTTCTTGGCATGAAAATTTAGTGTGATATTCGATGAACTAAACGCTTCTAAAGAAGCTTTCAAGTGCCTGGGTTTTCTTAGACGGTGTAAAAGATACTTCACTCCATTCTATTTTCGTACTATTTGTACCATCTATATCTGTCCAAAAATGGAATACAACTGTCATGTATGGATTTGCTCGACCACGTACAGAAAAGGGTTAAGAGGCTCATTGGGGACAGTAGGATATTCAACTCTATTGATTCTCTAGAGCATCGACGCAATGCAGGTTGTTTTTACTGTCTTATCGTTATTACAATGGTAAGTGCTCTAATGAAATTAGGGAACTTGTTCCCGTTGCTCGCACGTTTTTGGGTTTAACTCGATTTTCGTTGAAAGGACATTGATTTGTGGTTGATTGGCCAGTGAATCGCACTACGCATTGCAGAGAAAATTCGTTTTTTAGCAATACAGTCCGTATGTAGAATAAACAGCCTTCAGAGGCCCTTCCTGTCACTTTCATTGTAGGAAAGTTCAAATTGAATAACCACAAACACTACTTCTTCTTTCCTCCTCCCCATAATCTAATTTCCTAGTTCTATCGCAATGCATTGCATGTGAGTGCTAGTGCGAGAAAAAAAAACAAATGGCGTTTATATTAATTTGGGCTTTGTTGGGATTTGAACTCATAACTGATGTTTTCACAAAACAAGCAGATACTTTCACTAGTGCAACTAAACTTTTGTTGATTAACTTTTCCTCTTATTCTGTCATATATATATATACACACACACACACCACACTTGCAGGCGGCAATAATAGCAACTTATTTAGTTCTTATCTCAGACATCAATAAATATATTTTATGTTACACTTACAAATGCCTTCACAATTTCTTTCTAGATAATAAAACTTCAATATGTCGTTCCAAAAAAAAAACAAAAAAAAAAACTGCAAAGTTTTTAAAAATAATTTTTTACTTCTTATCGCCTTTTTTACTTTTGTTGAAAAGTTAGTGCATGATAAATATCAGCCTTTTAGACTAAATGGTTTTTTTAAGAATTTCAAACAAATTGTTTAGAAGTCGCAGTGATGTATATTCGTACGATTTATATTATTTTCTTTTTTAATTTTTTTTTTTGGACATAAATTAAAGTTAATTTCTTATATGTTATTAAGTGAAATATTTAAAATTTGAAGTTTTTATAATAATTAAGTAATTAAAGTGTTATAAGCAGAAATTTCGAAGATTTTATTTTGAAGCCAATAATTATTTAAAATCTAAAAGTGGCAAAGTCTTACAATAAATTATAGCAAAAATAAAAATCCAACCCAAGAGTCCTGATAATTAATAACAAACAATTTCCACAATTATTTCAAAGCTTCATCGTTTGAAAAAGATTTAAAAACATCCACGATCATCATTAGCGTACGTTAGAATTAACTGAAAACTGTTTTGCTGTATAAATAAAATACAAGCAGCGTAGGAGCTTAAACAAATTAATTGGAGTCGGGTGAGTAATCAAAAATAATCTAAAGTTCTGACTAAAAGAAAAGCTCTTAAGTTTTTCAAAACTGCTTAACTCTTTTTAATAAAAGAATTTACCCATATGGCATACCTTCATCATAAACGTTAAGGCTTGTGTGTGTGTGTGTGTGTGTATTTGTTTATGTGAGCATTATAATAACCTTGCAAATATAGTTCCTCAAAGTGACTTTGCAATTAAATTAATGCTTTGGTTGAATTGGTTTATTTTAAATTTCCTCATATACACAGTTGCGAGAAAAACAAATGCAACGCTTTCTGTTACAAAGTTAAATCATCATTTCTTATATTTTAAAGTTATATTTTTGTTACATAGTCGTTGTTAGCTATTGTCGCTTTTGAACTGGTGATAATTATTGACGTGATAGTGTTAAAAAAAAATTTAACTAAATAAAATTTTGTAATGGTTTATTTCATTATCGCCACAACATTCCGGAATATCAAACTGACATCATTAATAATTAAGTTCCATTTATATGAAAACGAGTTTCAAATTGCAAAGTGAGAACACACAATGAAATACATATTTGTGCAACTTGAAGCGTGATCTACTATTCTAGCAAATTTAAAATTTTAATCCTTATTAGGGTAGCTTCTTAAGAACGACCTCTAGTTGATTTCCTTTCAATACCCTTTCACAAGTGAGGAAAGCGGCAACTACTAATAAATAGAATTTCTCTTACAAATCTTCCTTTCTCCAGATGAGCTATCTTGTTGTCATTTACTCACTACTTATAATGTTTAATTATAAAGTTTCTTCCAAAGCTTAGGCTAATTAAAGTCGGTGCTAGGAAGTATTATTGGTACGAATATGATTTGTTTAAGTTTTAAAAGATAATAATTATCAGTGAAAAAGTAAACGAAATGACCTATTGTGTATTTTGCAAACTGTTTAGTTTTCTAAGAAATCATATATTTATATATATATATATATATATATATATACAAGACAACAACATGCTTGTCATAAATTCTGTGAAAAAAATTTAAACAACAGAAAACGAAAACAACTCGGTGTGTGCAAAAGCAAACACTCACTCAGCCAAACAGGCGCCTACACTGAATAATGATAACAACAATATGGAATGATGTTACAATAGAACAGATATATAAGCACTACTTGCTGGCAATAAAGATGAATTCAAGTTGAAACTTTCTTGATAAAATACAACAAAATAATAAAGCATCTTTTAGGCGTTAAGTGGTGAAGTTACCATCGTGTTTATTTTGTGTATATTAAAAGTGAAAAAATCGTTTAATTTAATTTCAGACTCTAAAGTGTTGTGTTATTATTTTGCAATAAACGAACTCAATATAATAAAACGTTTATCAAATGGAATAAACGTAACAATATGCTAGCGGCTTCCATATAAAAAATATAATTCATTTAACACATTTTTTAAACTAATAATTTATTTAGTCTTTAGGCATTTTTTTAGCTAGTGCAAACAATTTTTTATATTGTTACGTACTGAAATTGCTCATTATTACAATTATAATCAAGCTCTTATTACACAATTCTTGTGGAAATTTCTTTTTTCTACCTTTTGATGAATTTATACTTTCTCTTTTCATGTAATTGTTCCAACCAACAACAAAATTACTTTAATAAACCAAAATTTACTTAGTGCTTGTTGTGAATTATTTTTAAGCCATAGACACTGCTGTTAAATAATGTATTTAAATGCTTTGTTTAATATTTAAAATAATGTTTATTTTATTAATAAAAAAAATATTTTATCTTTTTGTGTATTTTTTATATACATATATTTTCCGTTCTTCCGCAACTGCTGTTTGATTTTACACTCAATAGGTGCCCCTGTAGGCTAGGAGGTAGTGTACTAGCTTGTAAATATGGGGGTTGTGGGTTCGATTCCCAACGAAGACCTTGGTTTTTTTTCACTACAAAAGATAAAAATTGACTGTCGGTGGAGCTGCTCAGCGATGAAGGCATAGTCACTGGTCGCTGTTGCTGTCTTTATACGGCAGTTAATTTCCGACTATCCTTCTGCTTTCACCACCTGTTTCATCTCTTCTCTATCTCTTTGCTAAAGAAGGTAGCACGGTACTTGACTAAATAGGCATTGTTGCCTGAAGTGCTACTTCTCTTTTAAAAAAAATAATCAAGCTTAATATCAATTTTATTACTTTTTAAGTTAGTTTATGATATTGTTTTTTTTTAGCATACAAATTTTTTAATTTTTTAAAATTAAATATTAAAAATAAAAATAATATTGTCATCTAAAAATAAAATAGTACAGAAAAAAAAGAAACAAATTGATTTTCATTATAAACCACAAAATTATTAATAATATAATAAAGCGTTTCATTTTTATGAACGCAAGTGTACACAAGTTCTGTGGGTATCCGTTCATGGTTAGTTAACATTTTAAATTTTAATCTCTGTGGAATTTAAAGCTTATTTATTGTTTTTTTTTAGTTGGTTTTGTTTCTCTTAAGTTTTTCAAGCTAAAAATATTAAGGCAACAAGAAGAGGACCCTTGTATGTGTATGTGTGGCTACTTGTATTTGTATGTGTTATTTAATAATATATCATGCAACACAAAATTTATCTGAAAAATACTAAATATTTAGGTATGTGTACTCCGACACACACACATACATACACATGCACTTGTACTAATGGATTACCTCAAGCAGGCTTTACTAAGCACAAGTATGATATGTTTGTGTGTAGTGTGCAGGTGTGTATGTGCTATTTTTGTTGATGTGGTTGTTTTTGTTTCTCCACTTTTATTAATTTAAGTGCATTTTCTATGAAGATGCTTCAGAATGAGTATTAAATAAATATATTCTGTTTGATATGGATTAAAAGAAAAACTAAATTCTTAATTTTATTTAGATTATTTGTTTATTTATTTTTTGTGCTCAAAGATTTTTTTTTAAATAAAAAATAAAAAGTGTTTTAGAATAAAAACCTTGGCAAAAAACAATTTGTAATTATTTTACTCTTCAATATTAATTAATAAAATTTAGATAAAAATTTCTTAGTAAAATATTTCGTTGGGAACTAAAATAAAAAATAAATTTTATTCATCATCAAATGCGAGTACACTAAAGGATATTTCATCAGGAATTTTTTCTGTAAAGATATTTTCAGTTGCAATTGGAAATTTTGCATTGTAATAGCGGAAACCAATTTTGTTTTTTAACTGGCAGTTCATAGTTCTGATTGCCAGTATTATCAATCAGAAAATAGCTGAAAGATTAAACATCCAAGCCGTTTGTACATATTTTTTTTTTCCTCCAAGCACAGTGTTTCTTTTTATAACTATTAAATAATTTCTAGTTAGCTATTATTTCTAAATTTCCACAAAACTTCTGTTTGCTAAAGACTTAATTCAATTGACCTTGAGGATTTAAAGAAGAAAGTTTTCCTTGTCATGTTTCTTTTGTCTTTACAATCCATTTTAAAACAATTTTTTTGTCATGTTCTTTGTATAACTATTTTCTTGATATGAGATACTAAAAACACTGCACAAATCCATACTCCATCTAAAAGGAATGATAGATATAACTGCGATAAGTTCGAACTACACTCCAACATATATTTTTATTGTCAAGGCCAGTCGTTATTGATAAGCAAATAACAAAAAATTCTTGAAAAGAAAAAATAATTTTAAAACTTGTATAGTAATTTAAATAAGAATAATAAAAAAATCTTTACACAACTTTCTTTAAGATAGAAAGAGTTAAAGTGCAGTTGAGCAAATAAAAGAATAATTTATAAAGATATATTTTAAAACTAAATATTTTAAAATGAATCAGGGATTAAATATTATGTGCGGTTAAGTGATTTCAAACAAAATGACATGAAAGTTCCAAGAATTAATCGGTAAATAAGAATTTAAAAGATAAATAAACAAAAGAGGTAAGTAGAGGTTTGCACCTTAATGTAAAAGGCAATACAGAGTTCTGAAACCTAAGAGCAAGTTGCCAAAGTAGAGCAACATTGTTTTCTACAGAAAAATGCTGCAGAAACTGCGGATGCTCCATTTTTGCTAGCAAAGAACACTTCCTTGACTGGAGTAATATCCTTTTCGCAGCGAAATATATTTTCGATTTTAAAGCAACATTTTTTTAGGGAAACTATACCAGCATTTTTGCTAGCAAAGAACGCTGCCGTGACTGGAGCAATATTCTTTTTTTAGCAAAACACATTTTCGATTTTAAGGCAACATTTTTTTTAGGGAAACGACAGCAGCTTTTTTGCTAGCACAGAACGCTGCTGTGACTGTAGCAATATTCTTTTTGCAGCGAAATATATTTTCAATTTTAAAGCAACAGTTTTCCCTAAAAAAATTGCTTTTTTCCCTAACAAAAATTGTTGCATATTTCCCCAACAATGAGATGTTGCAATTTTTCCTAGCAAAAAATTTTGCGTTTTTCTACTGAAATCCGTTGACAAAATTAGAATATTTCTCCTATAAAAAAAAATATGTTAGAGTCTTGTGCCATCATTTCCTAGAAAAAAAGACTTATTGAGGCTACAGTATAATTCTCATATAGAAAAATTTTGCCAAAATAAGAGCAATATCGTTCTCAAAAATTTTAAACAATTTGTTTACTTTTTTTATTTTTCAAGGGATATATTTAAAAAAATAGTTAACAATGTCAAAATGAACGTTGGTTCCTTTTGCGACTTTTCTTATTAAATATAGAGTGGCGAAATTTAAATCATTGGTATTATCACGTTTGCCAATGCAAAATCCTAAAGAACCCCCAACTACATTCCAGATGGACTAATGCATTAAGCATAGTATGCTTTCAGTAGGTTATTATCATTCTGTATGAAAGCCCATCAAACACCCTTTAAAGGACGCTAATTGTGCAAAGGTGTGAAGGTAAATACGTCAGTTAAAAACGTCCTTAACACGTTTTAAATACGTTCCACATACTACTAACTGCAATGATTAAATGAAATGTAGATTAAAAAGAAAGTTTATAGTTATATATTACAAAATTCTGTTTAAAAAAATGGAATCAGGATTCTTTTGTCAATGCCAGCAGTTTTTCTTTCAAAATATCCTATTTTTTCATATTATTTTTCACTAAAAGCAAAATTAAGAAAAATGTATATTTCCGATATCGGACTGAATCCAGAAATAGATTATATGCCGTTGCCATATACAAGTCCTTGGCTACTTCCACTGTGCCAGAAACCCGATTCATATCTTCTTTAGATATCGACAGTGAGGTTAGCAGAATGTTGAAAGTATTTAAAATTTATGTGGGACGTATTTCACTAACGTATTTATCCTTAAACCCTTTAATTATCCCAACATTTCGAACGACTGATGTTGAGCAGAATACAAGCCCTGTCGCTTTGATTATAATTTAGAAACCTTAAAAAGGAATATAAACTCATCGCCTCTTGTTTTTATAATAAATTTAAACAAAAGAGCTGAATATATAAAAATTATGCTCCATTTGGAATGAATCGTCACTATGTACGCATAGTTTTTATTGTTGTAATTAATGCATCCTTCGACTTAGTTTCTTTAAAAAATTTCTCATTTTCATATCTTTTCTATTTATAGAAAATGCGTACTTATCTGAAAAACTTGCATCAACAAATAATTAATAAATACCTGCAATAAAACAAAAAAGTAACGCTTAATTAGTATTTTAAAACAAAATAATAAATAAATAAAAAATATTTTTAAAATGTAACATTTTGTTTTAAGTAGCAAAAAGTCAGTATGTCGCTAATAAAATCTTGCAAGAATAATGTTAAATTACATTTTGCACTTTTTATTTTGTTATATTTGTATGATTCAACTGTTGAAAAACGTTCGTTAACTTTTTTTTTACCGAACATCAGACATGCATGAACTTAAGAAACTTTTTGGTAATAAAACTTTTATATTCACATAAAAATTCTGTTTTCATTTTTTAGTTTAAATTGAGCAGAAAAAAAAAAAATCAAAAAATTACATTCGAAAACTTTGCCGTACTGAAATGAAAAATGTGAAATGAGATTTACGATAAGTCATCATTTTGTTACAGTGTTGTTAAACACCTTAAATTCTCTACATTTATTTAAGATAATTTCTAATCTTAAAACTAAATTTTAATCAGGATATAAAATTAAATCACAATAAAATTAGCTATTGTGATTTGAAGAAGCTTATACCCTACAAAAAAAATGGTGCAACACGAACAATTTTTCTATAGTAAATGTATATGGTAAATGTAGTTGCAACAGATTTGGGAGATTTTCTTAAAGAGAGTTTTGACTTTGGAAATTTTACTTGGAACAAGGTTTAGGTTTAGAAAATATTGTTTCTACAAGAAACGTTACTATTAATCAAAGATATTGTTTGCTACTAGGCTGCAACAAAGTAATTTCCTCATTTCAGACGTTTGTCCAAGTCTGGCGTATTGCGATTATATACAAACTGGCAATGCGATTCAGAATGTAGCACGATACTTGACTAAATAGGCATTGTTGCCTGAAAAGTGCTACTTCTCTTAAAAAAAAAAATTAGCCTGACAGAAAAACAACAACATTTTCTATAAAAATGGAATCGAAAATGCAGCAACATTTATTATAGAATATAAGTCAAAATCAAGCAACATTTTCAATAGAAAATGAATATAAAATATATCAACATTTTCTATGGAAAATGAATCGAAAACACAGCAATATTTTTTTTAGAAAACAAGTTAGAAATACAGCAAAATTTTCGATAGTTTATTAGTTTGAAATACGGTTATATTTACAACAGAATATTAGTCGGAAATATAGCCAGATTATATAGAAAATAATTCTTTTTCAGAAAATTATACTAAAATATAGCTTAATTTTTTTATATATCAACATTTGCCATGGAAAACTCATCCGAAAACTACCAAACATTTTTGTGAAAAACAACTGAATCGCATTGCCAGGCAACAATGCCTATTTAGTCAAGTATCGTGCTACATTCTTTAGGAAAGGGATAGAGAATAGATGAAACAGGTGGTGAAAGTAGAAGAATAGTCGGAAATTAACTGCCGTATATAAGACAGCACAGGGACCAGTGACTATGCCTTCATCGCTAAACAGCCCCACCGACAGTCAATTTTTATTTTTGTAGTAAAAAAAACTAAGGTCTTCGTTGGGAATCGAACCCACAACGCCCATACTTACAAGCTAGTACACTACCTACTAGCCTACAAGGGCACCTATTTTTATTGCGACTATGGCAATGTAATTCACTTACTTTCTTAAAATGGTTGGTGTATTTCGTATGAGTTCTGTATAGAAAATGTTTTTATACATTTCTAGAAAAAAAAGTTGTATTTCAATGTGAGTTTTTAAGAAGGTATTATTTTCTGTAAAAAACCTTAATTTATTTCATTATCATATTCTGTTGAATGTATTGCCGTATTTCAAACTTCATTTCTAAAAAAATGTTGCTGTGTTTTTTTCGTTCATAATGTTGCAGTATTTAGATTCATTTTCCTTGCAAAATGTTGCTACGTTTTGGACTTCTTTTTTATAGAAATTGTGTATGGCAATGTTATTCAATTATTTTCCATACGAATCGTAGAAAACGTTGCTATATAAAGAAAATATGATTTTCTAAAAATTTTTCTGTATTTCATAGTCATATTCTGTGGAATATATTACCGCATTTTAGATTTATTTTCTATAGAAAATGTTGCTGTATTTTAAACGAATTTTCTAAAAAAAATTTTTTCGTTTGATTTCCTATTAAAAATGCTGCTGCCATTTTCTGCGGAAAATTTTGCTGCCGTGGTCATTTTTTTTATAAAAATGCAGTGGCAGAGAAAATAAATTTACTTCCAATTAGAAATTTGCTGCATTTTTCTAATCCTTTTTTCTACAAAATGTTGCTGTATTTCTACCGAAAATCTTTTTGTATTTTGAATTAACACTTTGTTAAAAATACTACTGCATTTCAGACTCATTTTCAAAAGACTATATAAAATATCGATGTACTTCAGGCGCAGGCTTATAGGAAATGCTGCTGCATTCCATATAAATGTTCAGTAAAAAATCCTGACGTTTTCAAACTAAATTCATTAGTGCGAACTTTTGATATAGATTTCATATTTCAGAAGTTTCAGTATACTTTATATTTATTGTTTGTAGAAAATGTTGCCGGATGTCAGTAATTTTTTTTATAGAAAATTCGGGTTTGTTTTTAAAGTTTTGCTTTAGGAAATGCTGCTGTTCTTTTGTCTAGTGCAATATTTTAGAATAATTGGGATTTAATTTGGAATGAATTCTAAGGACCTGTTGCTGTAAACAAAAGGGTTTGAATTTAAAATAATTTTGCGCTTTTGTAAGCAAAATAACATGAATATGAAATTTAAACTCTTGTATTGAAAAACTCATTTCGAAAAAAAAAACTTTTAGGAATCTGTCACGAAGATATTGATTTTTTTTTTTTCAATGAAAATGTATTTCAAACTATAATTTCAAATGCTTTAGCACATATTGCTAATTACAACTAAAATAAAACATAAAGAAAACATAAACTTACCTTAACAACATGCGAACGTTTTTCATAATCAATCATAGAAGTGTTCTTGTCGCTTACAACAAGGGTAGCCGGTAAAACAGGAGCTGCAGTTGACAAGAAGGAAGAAGGAGGATTTGTTGGGTCTATAACATGATTAACTAAATCATTATCTATAAAGGCAGTTGGTGTTACAGAAGGACTAGATGCAAATATAATATCGTTTTGTTTATCTATTGAGGGTCTTACACTTGTAAACTCAGCAGCAGCAACAGATGATGAGGAAGCAATTGCATTGATTTCCTGTATTTCCAAAGTGTCAATATTTCTTTCATTTTTTACAATTTTTGCATTTTGTAAAAAACTCTTAACTACTGAATTAACAGCAATTGCTTTGGGCTTATGTAAGTCATCATTTAAGCCAATTACTGATGTTGTTAAAGGAATAGTCGTATCAGCTGTGGGAGTTGTTAAGTATTGCGACTTATTGATTTCAAATAATTGTTGCTTGTCTTCTTTATTTATGCTTGACATTATGCCCGTCTCCTTATCAAATTTATAAATATTTTTGGGATGATTTTGTCCATAATTATTGAATTCGTTATTCCCTCCTCTATTTCCGTAATCAATGTCATCGTAATCATGTACAGTTTCATGATGACTATTCGTTGACATGCTATCACTGGCAACTTTTTCATTTAAGCGTATAATGTTTGATAAATTGATGTTGTTGATGAGCGTAATGCCGCATACGGCCACCAAAATGATGACAAAACAAACGCCACCAATTAAAAATACGGGAGCTTTTGATTGTTTCGGACACATTTTGTTATTTTTTTGTTGTTTTTGTTTTCGTTTATTTAATTTTTATTTTTATTGTTAAGTGAATGCGGTTTCTATTTCAATTTAAATTGTATTGTACTGTTGTTTGATTATTTGTTGTTATTGTTTTTATTATTATGTCACATTTTTTTAATTTATAAATTTGCTTAATTTAGTTAAAATTTGTTTGCTATGACGCAAGTTATTTTTTATTTGTATTTATTTAAAAAGTATATAATTTTTAATTAAAAAGTTTTTTTTTCAATTTTTAAATGGGTCTCCATATTTTTATTTCTTTTCTATATAAATACACACACACACACACACGCGCGCGCTCTCCCTCCAGTATATTATGTTTAGAACATAAAATATTTTGCACTGTTAATTATGCAAATAGCACCAGCAGTTCTTTTTACTTTTTCTCATTAATTTGTTTTATTGTTTTTTATTTGTTATTTCGTTGTTATTTTACTTGATCTTTGTTTCTACTTTTTGCTAACAAAAAAGACTTAAACAGATGATATTTTACCTTATAATACACAAAATTTATTACATATACGTACAGGAACATACACACACATACACTCATATACACTTCACACTTCTACACCTATACAAAACGCAAGTTTTATTATCAACAACCAAAAGAAAAGCATTGCGCATTTGCATCTACGAACACTTGTAAAAACCCAAATAAGCGAAAGGAAATTAAAGCTGTATGCGATGTAAATATGTGGTAGAGAAGACCTGTAACTTAAAAAGCTGCACTGCGGAAAAAATGAAGTTCTTTAAATATAAGAAAGAACCGAAGAGATCTGCTGGCTGGCAATTAATGGAATCTGTCAATCAAATAAACCAATTTTTTTGCTCGTTATATTGTTAAAAATGTGTGAAAACTGTGTGCCAATACGTTTTGACGTAACGATCAGGTAAAACATATTTGTTTATAAATATGCCGAGTAAAATATATGTTTCACTTTCGTCACAAAAATAAGGTAAATCATATTTAACTATAAATATACAGATTGAAGTACATTTTTACCGTGATAAATTACGTAAAACATGTGTTAGTACGTCGATATTCATATATTCTATTTTTATTTATTGAATATACCGATCGAAATATATTTTTTAAATAACAATTAACGTTAAATATATTGAGCTCTAAATTGCCAAAATATGTTTTTTACTTTACGATTACGTAAAACGTATTTGACTATTCTGTATCTGTATTTTGACTATAATGTATCGTGAAATATGTATAGAATTTCAAATATACTAATATTATATTAAGTTATACATTGCCGGGATAAATATATTGTGACGTAACGATTACGTAAAGCATATTTCACTATAAATATGCATAGGTTAATATATTATTAACTTGAAAATAATTTAATCATATTTGATATAGATTTGCTCCGTTAAATATATTTTGACGTAAGAATTACGTACGACGTATTTGAATATAAATATGCAGCAGTTAATAAATATTATATATTTGATGGAAAGTTAAATATATTTCTGACGTAACGACCTACGTAAAACATATTAAACTATAAATTTCAGTACTTAATAGTTTTAACCTTTACGGTTATTATATTTTTGACTAAACGATTTACGTATAATATGTGCAATAATATGCCGATTTAAATAAAACATATTTCACTAAATATTAATATTTTTTACTTTAGAGTTACGTGAAATGTTTTCGATGAGTAAAGTTTTACATGAAATATTTGTATAATTATGCTGAGTTAAATGAAATTTTAACATAACGATTTATATATTTCGATATAAATTGCTGAGCTAACATTTTTGGACGTAACGATTACGTTAGATATATTTGACTATGAATATGCAAAGGTAATATAATTTTGATGCGAAAATTGTGTACAATGCGGTTAATATTGATTTAGCTAGATAAATATAATTTTGACGTAATGATATACGTAATATATACATATATGATTAAAAATTTGGAAATGACAATATATTTCAATGCAAAACTACCTGTAATATATTAACTGAGTATAAAAATGCCGGGTGAAATATGTTATTGACGTAATGAGTAACGTAAAACCTATCACCTGGGGCATCTAGAATTTTTAATTACTTTTTTTTGTTTCATTTTGGATTAGATTTTTATTTTTAGTCAACTATTCGAATCCATTTCATCCTGTAGGCTGCGCCAATTTAAATTCCAATGAAAACATAAGTTACAATTGTGAATTTTAAAACAGGCGATAATGTAAAAAATGCTTCTTACTGTTGAAAGTTTTTTCTTGACTTTTCGCAAAAAAATCTTGAGAGATAAAATAGTTTTAATCATTTCTACTTGTCTTTAGCACTGTGCAATTTGTAATGTTATGTCCTGTATTTCATTATTTTTTTAACCACTTACGTTAGGAAGAAACAACAACTGTTTTCTAATGTTGTACTTGAACACGAAAAGAAATATTTCTTTTAAAAATTAAGAGAATAGTAGAAGGTGTAAAGCATTATAAGAATTTTTGCAGTTGAAATTCTTTTAACGAAATTGGCAGCTATTAAAAATGTTCACACTTGTAAACAGAAATTCAAGATTTAACAACAGGACAAAAATTTAATTAAAAATTTATAAATGGTCAGGAAATTTCCGTTGAAAAACATAAATCGTGTTAAAAATGTCACACCAACAATTTCATTATAATAAAAAATTTATGAAGAGGCAAAAAAAAGAACCGCCAACAACAACAAAATATATGTCAATTGTCGGCTGTTTCAGCTGGTGATGCTGCTGTAGTTTTGCAGATGGGGACATTTGCAATAATAAAAAATGCATTAGTAATATTAATCACTTTCGGATAAATTTCAACACTTTTTTCGTTTCTAAAGGAGGTGAGTGTGCACCAGAGCATGAGAGAGAATTTTAATTTGTAATAGTTATTGCCCAATATCTTTGCTTATATTACAGTAAAACGTTTGCTGAACTAAAAATTCTTATATTAAAAGTGAAAAGAAAAACGAACGACAGAGGAACAAAAAATATTAACACAGTGTTGCCTTCACCCGGGTACTTTACTATTTCATTTTTATAAGTGACAGAACTACTTGTGTTAAAATTACAAAAACAAAAATTGTTAGCATTTAACGCGAAGCAGTAGGGCGAGTACACTTTTATGCACAAATATTTAGAAAATATAAAAAAGTGGACATTTTTTTAAAGAAATATTTTTATTGGAAAATTATTCAAACTAGAGTGATATTTAAATATATATAAATATATTATATTATATTATATATAAATATATTCAAATATATATATAAAGACTGGTTTGAAGAAAGCAGTATATTCTATCAATTTAACTTATTTCGTTTAGCAATTAATTGTTGTTATTACCAATACAATTAATTGTTATCAAATAGTCGTTTTTATTGTTGTTAAGTATACAACAGTGTTTCTTTTCAATTATAAAAAGACACAAGAAAAATTTAGCGCAAATTATAATGCAGGATGAAATATCATGCTATTAAAAAGAACAGATGAACAGATTACAACTTCGGCAATATTATTTTTTTTTATTTATTTCATACTATTTTTTGTAAGTTTAACTTTTGCTTCAAAAATATTGACGACAACTGCAACAACTATTTCTATTTTTAAAAAATTTCTATTGGCACAATTTTTTCTTTAAATAGTTATTTAAGCAAGAGCAAAATTTGCTGCCCTAATACTTTAGTTAAATAACACTATGAAAAAACACCAACTAAATTCTTTCACCACTTTTTGCAATTCGGATATAAATGCCAGCCACAACGTTCTCAAAAAAAAAAATAATAATAAAAGATAAAAGTTAAGAGAAACACAGTTACACCTGAAAACATTTAACATTTAAAAAAGTATTCATACAAGATGAATGCTACTAAATACTGTTACTTTTATTACAACACATCAAGTTATACAAAGTGTTAAAGCCACAATAAAATTTATACAAGTGTAAGAATAAAGAAAACAAATTTTACTTTTGAACAAAAATATAAAACTACACGTAATAGGAAAGTAAAATCAAGATAGAAAACTTTTACTTCATTGTAAAAAGGATATAAAAAAAATCGATGCTTAAGGTGAAGTGAAAAAAAAAAATAAACAAAACTGGTATTATGTTTTTTTTTACCCGACTTAAGGAATTGTTTTTCCTTTATTGCGCTTTTGATAAAGAAAGTAAAAAACAAAAGATTTTTTCTATTTAAGTTAAATTTCTTTGGTTTAAAAATTATATAAATGGCAGCACGGATTTCTGAAGTAGAAAAAGTTTTCAGCGTTCAATAAACAACTCTTAGAGATCTTGTAGAAAATTTAAATTGTGCCAAAAAAATAAACCGGTATTTGGTATATATACTGAGCGTCAGAGGTGGGCAAACTGACACTGTTCACACGGACGTTAGTATTTAAAACCTTCATAAACATATAAGCATAAATTTATTTCCCTAAGGTTACGATTGTAAAGTAATTTTTTATCTCATGATAAGAATTAGGTGTAAGAGACGTAAACATGTTTAAAAACTATACAATATTTTTTTTTTAAGTGCGATATAAACTTAATAAAATTAAACCTACTGAAATGCAACAGTATTTATTTCTCGAGAAAGAAACTGTATGATATTCACTATATTTTAGGGAAACAACAGTTGGAATTGCTGGCTTATATCTCGGATTTGGGACACCAAAATAACTTTTGTATCTCACATGACCGTTAATAAGGCTGGAGGTGTACCTGCGTTCATTAAAATATGGGCTAAAGAGTTAACGGATCCGTATATTATAAAACGGCTATACACACCACTTGTGAGACCAATTTTGGAATATGGTTCAGTAATATGGGGCCCACAACATAGTGTGTATAGTAACCATGCTTACGAGGTTTACCATAACAGATATTCCATCTTAACGTTAAGCAGATTGTGAACGTATATGATTAAAGTATATTTTGCAAACAGTTTAATTAATGAAACACTTGCAACCGAATTTCTGATTCCTAATATCTGTTTCAATGTTCCGCTTCGCTCAACTCGATGCTATTAGCCACTGTTCTTAAGGCCTAACTATAACATGCATATGCAGACTTAAGACAACTTAAAAAACTGTGCAAATACCTAATAATCATATGTGGCGAACTATAATGTACTTAACAAAACTTTTCGTCAACTTTTGTCAAATGTCAATAGCTTAAGGAAAGTACGAAACACGCACATTCCGTACGGAAACAGCTGATTTTGCATTGTGTTATACATACGTTAGTAAAAAAATTCCAATGGAGGCAAAAAATATTTTATCGGAATTTAATAGAAAATGTACAGAGAAAAAATTACTTATATGACAAAAGGCAATACAAAGGAACGAGAGCCTTTAAACATTTCATTTTCTTTTCCAATTTTTTAACACACAGTTTGCTATATAATTTAATTTTTTATTGTTTATAAATTCAGTGATGCACACAGTTGCATTTTTTAGTACTTTTGGTACAGCGGTATGTATAATTTTTCTTTCGCAATTTTCTTAAAACTATTAACAAAAAATTATAAATTTGTATAAGGATATTATTAAGTATACAAAATATGATTATTAAACGCCTTTTTGCTAATAAAATTCATTTATTTAGAGCGAAATTATTTCTTATGCAAAAGTACGAATAAAATAAATGTGCAACTATGCACAATAACTTCTATATTCATGTAAGTACAATATAGCCACGTAAATGTCTTCAATGATTCGCTTAACTGTTGGGCTTTTCGTTCAACTTTTAACATTAGCTTAAGCCAGATTATGCATATAATAGTTGGGCCTTTACAGTTCATCCTAAATAATTATTCAAATGCGGTTCTAATTCGAAGAATTTATAAAAATTCTGATTGTCTATATAAATTTTAAATTTATTGATTATTCTTAATCATTGTATGTTGTAAAGCTAATATTTGAGTTCAGCTGTAAAATTTAGCCAGCGACATTGTTGTAAAACTACAAAATAAATGTAAATATTTCATATGGAATCCATACCAAACAATGTTTTATGCGTTAGGGAAACAATACTACAATTTTCTAATAAATCATACAATTTGCTATCAAAATATTCAATTTTCCAAGTAATTTTTGCAAATTTGAAGAGATTACTACACTTCCAGAACAATGGTGCAAAGACTCAAGCAATATTTTTTAGCGACATTTTGTTCTTAGAGAAAAGTATTACCCATATTGAAGCAACATTTTCGTTAAAAATAAATGTTGCTGAAACTAAAGCAACAACTTTTTAAAAGAAAAATATCTCTGATATTAAAGCAACATTTATCCCGTTAGGACAACGATAATTAAGCTGAAGTATTTTTATCTAAAGTGAGATATGGCCAAGCCTAGGACAGTATTTTTATCTTATCCAGCCTTGAGCATTTTTTTTTGTATAGTAAAATTTATGGAAACTAGAACAAAAATATTTTTAGAGAATGAGTTTTTTGCACAAAGATGTGATGACACGACTAGAGCAACATTGCTGAAACTAAAGCAATATTTGTTCCACACAAAATTGTTGCCGTGACTAGAAAGCATAAAGTCAGACTGAGGCAAAATTTAAGTTACTCGTGTATAGACTACACCATCGTTTTTGGTATAAAAAAAAATAATACAAAAATCAAGTTAAAAGTTTTTTGCATGTGATAAATAAAGCGAGGGTGTTTGAAAAAATTGCATATAGTGAGTAAAAACTCATCAGCACAGACATATAAACATATTAATATTTTTCTCTGAGTGGGTGTTTGTTTTCTGAATATCACTTGCATCTTATTTGCTGTTTAGTTAAAGAAATAAAACTTTTAAAAGTTTTTCCTAGTGAAAAAATTTGTGAAATAAAAAGTCAATATAATTTTAAATAAAAAATTTTTTTGAAATGTTGCATGAGTTGTTTGTTTAAGAAAAATTTTATATATCAAAGGGCAATTATTCGGATAGTATATGTATATGTTACTGTTGCTGTTCACTATAAACTTCAAAACAGTAACTACAACAACTGAATGTCATACAGGATATAAACTAAAATTTATTACTATATAAGAAATAAAACTATAATAATTTAAGAAATTATTTGTTATTAAGATACCACATAATAAAAATACAAAAAAAAACTTAAAAATATAATAATAACTATTTTTCAACTGCAAACTATAGAAATCTTTCACATTGTTTTTTAGCTGCGAAAAATAGAAACTTTTTAGTAGGTGGAAATTTTAATGCAAATTTATTTTTAAGGCAAAAAGGAAATTTACGAAGAATAAAATATTTTTTAAAAATCGAAGAGCTTATTTTGTACACCAAATATAAGATATCGTTTTTGGTCAGCTAGTTACTAAAGACATTCAGAAAAACATATAAATATTAGTTATTATTAAATAAGAAGTTTGTCTCTTTGTTGTAGTTTCTTACGATGCTATTTGACCATTAAGAACACCAACCGTAGTTTCTTACTCCAATTATCTTTTAGCTGTATTTCTGCTAACTAGTTAAATTGGAAAACTTTGTGACATGTTAAGAAAAATAATCACTAAGCAGACTGGTACATTTCCTACAGACGAAATTGAAGAATCACAAATTATAACCTCTAATATAGTACAAATGGAAAATTGAGCTTTAAATTGACAACACTTTTTCAACTGGCGACTATTTTATTAGCTGTCGCGTGATTTAAGTTTAGTTTGGATTAACGACTGGACAACGCTTCCAAATTGTGTAAATTGAACTCAAAACAATACTGCTGTTGATCTCGACTTTCGTAACCGAATTTTGTTTAGCGTGAAGCTGACTTTTGTTTCAATGATCACAAAACTGCTTTATTTGGAGTGATGATAATTCTTAAGTGCATGTTGAGATATCGTTACATCCTGACTATACCACACTGACTTTACCACACAGTCACCAATGATTTCACCAGTCCATAAAGCTTCTTTAAAAACGATCTTGGTCAGAACGTTAAAGTCAATGGTGACCGCTACAAAGCCATGCATTTTTATCCACCAATTGAAAATCCATGATATGCAGTAGCAGTGGTTTCAATAATACAGCGCAACATATCACACAGCTCGCGCAACAACTGATTTATAGAAGAAAATGTTCTGTTACCAAATCATTTCACTTTTCAAACTTGTTAATTGATTTTCAAGTTTGTGCCAGACTAACGCTGGTTAACGACTACGGCGTTATATCCATAACGGTTCACCACTTGGAGGACAACATTCGTCGCATTATTGCCGATATACGACCACAAATGTTGAAACAGATAATCGTAAACTTTACCTTCAGATTAGACTACGTCCGCGCCAGCTGTGACGATTATATGCTAGAAGTGATATTTAGATTATAATGCCAGAAGATTATCTTTCGAATAGAGTTAATTTTATGTCAACATAAAAAATTTATGTTTGTTTTATTCGATACTTTTTTATATCCTTATTAGTGAAATCAATGAATCTGTTAAGTAACGACAGCGAAATGGAGTGGGGTATATACAAGCGGAATATAGAAATCTATTCTATTCCCGCTGTAAACACAGAAAAAACAGAGGGTTCCTTTAATTGTTTAATTAATTTAATTAAAAGTTGCATAAATTCATTAAACACGATCCTCAATGCTACAGATGACACCTCTTGGGAATATTTGTTTTGTTTTTATTTTTTAATGTCAATTTTTTTTTACCCAAAAGGTTAGTTCTGACATGGTCGGGACTAATGTAACTTTTTTTTAGAGTTTAAGATTTTAAAACTTATTGTTAGTTCATTTTCTTGAAGATACAATAAATAATTATTGAAAAAAAAAAATTAAACACGATGGTCTATTCAGGGATCGCCAAGGCATTAATCTACATATTCATTACCATCGACATACCGATAACGACTTTTCCTTAAAGCAAAAATATAGAAAATCTAAATTTTTGCATTGAATTGTGACCGCTACGATACTCCAACGGTTTAAGATAACATGTCTAGAACGAAACTGCAAGTGAAGTTTAGCATCACCGAACTAAGGAATATTGAAAAGAATAGTTACCCAAAAACTACTCACGGAACGTTTTAAAGAGACGCAATAGAAGAAATACTCTAAAATATTCTCTGCCATGATAATAATTGTCTTTATCTTTCACTGTTATTTACAAACATTTTTAAAGCAGCTCATTGGAGTATTTTGGTCATGGATAAAATTTCAAGAATCATTTAAAACTTAATAATACAAATGAGTGACTAATTTAATTTTTACACTCACTGTATTGAATAAAAGTAAATCATTTCAAATTATGGAAATCAGAAATCTCTTGCATTAGTTATTACATTGACAAGCTCATTATTTTAACGTTTTGTATTTTACGTTAAGATACAACTTAAAGCACCTTTTATTAATATTGTTGAAGCTATCAACAAAAGCACCCACTTATTAATAAAAAAAAAAGAAAACATACACCCCCCTACATTTTCCAAGTCGAAAATACAAGTGCGTAAACAAGTTTTTATAATGTATTTCAGTAAAAAAAAAACGATAAGAAAAAATGTATATGATCACCATTTGTAACACTTTCAATTTATTTTACCACACACCTGTAAAATCAACAACAAAACAAACAAAAAAGTAGAAATAAAACATGCAAGGACATTATCATCATTAAAAGAACAAAAACTCATCAAGAAAGAAAAAATTATATCAACACAGTCAGTTATACACCCACAGCCACACGCACTTAAAACTAAGTAACCGAACATAAATAAACCAACACAAATAAGCTACCAGTAAGTTGAGGATTAGTTTTGTAAGTTTTGGAATCCACCAGTAGAGGACGGACGGGCGGACGAACAGACAGAAATAAAAATCACTATCATCATTATGATAATTGCAAGATAAAAATAAAGAAAAACCATTATCTAAAACTAAGTATGAATTCAACGCTAAATAAACCTCATTTTTATCTTGTTATTGTGAGAGAGAATGAGAGAGCCAGAGTGATAAAAAAAATAAAAATACACAAAAAATGCCTAAAAGCATACTTTAGAAAAATGCGTTTGTTTTTTACAAGTTAATTCTAAAAAACATCCGCATATATACATTGTTTTGCTCTTCGTGTATGAGTGTGTGTGTGTTATTTTTCTTGCCACAAGCAGAAAAAAAATTTATGTGAGCAAAAAATCATGTTTATTTGTTGTCGGTAGATTTACACTGTTGTAATTCTTATACGAGGTATGATCAAAAAATAACTGTTATTTTCAAATTTCGTGAGTTCGATTTTAGCATCTTTTTTTTTTTCTGTTATGTTGGTACACATGTCTGCTATATATGTTGACAATATCGGCCATGTTGGATTGTCAGTTTGTTTTTGACAGATAAAAAGGTTAGTCGGGTTTTGGTGTGCTCTTCGATTTGTTACTATTCGAAAAAACAAAGAAACAAAAGAAAGGAACAAAGAAACATTTGGCAAGTCTACTATGAGCAGAACACAAGTTCAATTGTGGTATAACCGGTTTAAGAAAGGGCGAGAATATATCAATGACGATGCTCGTCCTGGTCGCCGAAGCTCGTCAACAACCTATGAAAACATTGAAGCAGTGAAGAAAATTATTTTGAATAATCGTCCGTGATGATGTTGGTTATCATTCCGCTCACGCCAAAAAATTTTTACGGATGATTAAGACATGAAACGTGCGGCAGCGAAGATAGTTTTAAAATTGATATATTTTGAGCAAGAACAACGTTGCATGGACATCGCTCAGGAGCTGTTGAACGTCGTCAACAACGATCTAAATTTGCTCAAAAAGATCATAATTGGTGATGAATAATGGGTGTATGGCTATGACATTGAAACCAATCATCCCAAAAACCAAAAAAAAAGCACGTCAAGTTCGGTCAAATCATCAATCCATCAGAAACGCACAGAATTGTGGAAAAGCCAATTATGGATTTTTCACCATGATACCGCACCAGCTCACAAGATTTACATCTGCATCTGGCCGTGTAAATCCTAATCAGATGGTGGTTAAACCACTGTGAATGAAAAGCAACATCATTCACGCCCTAGGAAGCCGAGGACTAATTCTAGCAACAGGTATTTCCTAGTTGCAATTTCAGCGGTTCGAAAGCAGGGTTGCAAAAAACTACGCCTTGCCGAAGAGCTGGAGACTATTCAACTCCTGGTCCAGAATACATGACTAGCGTGCTCACTGGATCCGGATCATTCACCCGTTGGTGTTATTAAAGGCGAGATGATCCTGGCCCTCATAATCAAATTCATGCGAGGGCCGCAAGACCACAAACAGTACAATACTCCCGAAGGGCCAAACTCAATAATCAGTCAGAGAATAGCTAAAAGTCTAAAGAGACAATTAGCGGAACTCTGGGGCTTACTGATTCCCGTTGAAATAACGTGGAGCTTCCAGTTGACCTCTGCTGCCTTCAGGGGACTGGGCTCCCTTATACTCCCAGCAGCACAGGTCTAGATGGTCAAGTAACCCATAAAGACCGAAATGTGCCCCCAGGGGAGGCGCACCAGCTTACACATCGATGCTTGTGCGTGAGTTTTTGGCCAAAACAAAATCGTAATCCTGCCTCAATCACACCGTATTTGGCCCCGCTGATTTTTTCCTCTTCCCAAAACTGAAGGGACAATGAAAGGAAAGCGTTTTGCTATGATTGAGGTGATAAAAGCAAAATCATAAGAGGAGCTGTTGGCGATATCTAAAAGTGCGTTTTAGAAGTGTTTCGATGATTGGAAAACACGCTGGCATAAGTGTATTGTAGCTGAGGGGGGTTACATTGAAGGGGACAAGATAGTTATTGATGAATAAAAATTTTTTGGTCATACCTCGTATGTAAAATAAAGTTGTATGCATTTTGTTGTATATTAACTTTCATTATTTATTTGGTTATGAGCTTGAATACTAGAGTATGTTTATGTTAGTTGATTTCTTTATGTTAAAAGAATTGTGAATTTGTTTACTGTTTGCTTTGGTTTTGTCGTGTTCATATTTATTTACTTACTTGATTCTTTTTTACTTTTAATCCTATGCTTATACGCTTGTAGTGCTTATAAGCTGTAAATTGTTAAATAAAGTATTCAACTGCAAAAATCCAAAATAATCTAACGAGCTCGAAAATTGCATAGAGATGATATATTATCCCAGCAAACAGAATATCAACAGTTTAAAAAATGACTTTTTCATATGATTTTGAATTTAATTCGAATAAACGTAGCTTGAAGTTTGATATTTTTTTAAGTAGGTTCTATAGAAAATGGCTATTTAATCTTCATTTCATGTTTGGTTTTTATTATAATATAGTTTTTAAGAAGTTGGAAACATTTTAAGCGTTATGGAACAAATTATTTTGTTAAAGTACTTGCAAAATGTTATTGCTCACCGTCGGATTTTTAACAGCTTTTAAAAATCAAATAAATTTTCCGAGAAATAGATTTATTCTTTGTTCTCCCATTACACAAACTGTTGTTACAATATCCTGCCTGGTTCTTTGTTATATTTAAAATTGAAGAATGTTATTTGTTAAGTTTAAGAAAGATGTTGCCAGAAACATTGTTTCTTTAGATAAAATAAGAAGAGTACACAATGTTAAAAAAATTATTTGGTATTGGTTTCGCATTAAATTGCTGGAAAGTTGCTAATATAACGCCGATCCCCAAAAAAGGGTGAGGCTAAAAACCCTGTTTACTCTTTCGGAGATGTTATCACCATTTGTCATTCGTAGGAAAATTCAAATCAAACATCCACAAACATTACGTCCTCTTTCCTCCTCCCCATAACCTAATTTACTAATTGTGGTACAATGCATTGCATGATTAGGCGTCATCCCCTGAGAGCTGGTTCGAACGAAAAAAAATTTTTTTTTTGATACCGACTACAACTCTGTAAAAATTTTAAGAACTTTTGAAAGGTAATAATTTATCTGGCGATTTAAAGAAATTTTCAATATTTTATTAAGTTTTGATTACTTATTCGAATAATCACTACAGCAAAAGAATTGAAAATTTATATAAATCGTAAGATAAATATCACTTTTAAAAAGTTCTTAAAATTTTTATGGATTTCTGGTACTGGCCACATGTGCCGATGTAGTAGAGTCTATATATGTTTTATTTGCAACATTTTAAAATCAAACATATAATAAATAAGAACTTGTCAGTTTTTGTAGAAAATTTAATGAAAACTAAAGGCGGTTTATTTTTATTTTCTTATATGTTGCCGGATACATTTCACATAATCAAATCACGACATTAACAGAGCACTTACTTTGCAACTATATTCCATCAATAACATTTTTTATACGAAATCTGACAGAAGTTCGCGTTAAATATCGAATAGAGTATTAGACTTTAAAATCACCACTTTATTCAAAATTAGTAAAATGGTTTGGTAACTTTGCATATTAGCTAGAGCTGGCGAAATCACGTTTCGCAAACAATTTGTCATTTTTATTGCTTTTAAGTATGCAACATTTTTTACTATTGTTAACGATTCCTACCTAACGAAATAAATATAGCTCAAATTATTTCGCAGCTCAAAGAAAATATTTAGGAAACATTTTGCTGTTTATAAACATGTTGTAGAAACATTTTGTTACTTTTGAAAAGAAAAAAAAAACGTAGTAATAATTTTGTTATAGATTTTGATAGCATTTTGAAATTGCAGTTTTATATAAAAACCAATACTTGCAAATCAAATCTTCCGCAGGATTTGTATTTAATACAAAAGTTCTTCTTATTTTAGAAGCCATACACCCACAACATTGTGAGTAAAATAATATGAATAAAGAGGCTATTAAAGCTTTAAAAAAATATTCATTAATATTTTAATAAATTTCAACGATTGTTCTATAAAAACTGTTTTACCACAAAGCATTTACATTAGGGAATTGGGGGGAAAAAACTCACGGATACAGAAGATTTTGGCCTAAATTTGAGGACATTTTTGAACTATAGAGAAATATTTATTAATTTAACGAATTATTTCTACACTATTACGGTTATAAAATATATTTATTTTTGTTTTCTTCTAAACCCCCACAGTGAGAAGTAACATTTCTTGATGAAAATTTGTACAATAAGTTTTGTAAAGAAGAAATAAAAGAAAAATCCCAAATATTCAAACGCTATAAATAATTCAATAAAAAGTTTTTCTTTTACTATTTTCGCGCCATGAAAACGAGTTTCATCGTTATTATTCTTCAGCTAAATAGAAAGTTTTCCTCTAATTATTGCAAATGAATAGATGATTTTAAGAAGAAACAGGATGCTTTAATAAGCTTCCTTCAAAGTTGATTTCAGGATAAGGATAACTTATGATAAGCAACAAATTACATTTTCCCTATTTAACGTTTATAACTTTTTTTAACTTTGCAACTTTTAGAAATACAATTAAAAGGAAAAATTATTATCGGTTTAACACAATGATTATAGCGATAAATAATGACATTTATTCATTCTTTCAAGAAAATGATCAAGGCAGTAAGACTTATTCTACATTTCGATTTAGATTTTTCTTTGATAGGAGGAAAATGTCAAGAAAGTACAGCGATGTAAGGATTGTCTTAATAATGATATCGATATCGGTGGTCGTCTACGACAGGTAAGGCATCAGTTAAATATTTTTATGGAAGCAAATAATTTTATTACGAAAGAAATCACTGAATTGCTTGAAGCCAAAATAATCTTTATTAAACTTTTGCACAAAACAAAAACATTAAATAAACTGGACTTTTTTTTTTTGCTGCAGAATTCTTTTGACTGACTCTTGTTCCCACGTAGAAATATGGAGAGAAAACACACCAAAAAACGACCAGATCTTCTTATGGTCGAAAAATCGAAACGTTTTAACTCGCTTATGAATATATATCGCAGTCCAGAGGAGTATGTTAGTAGTATTAGGGAAAAAGAAAAGTTTATATGTTTAATTTTAATGCGATAATAATGTTCCAGGCTATCTTACAGTTGATAAATCAACGAGAACTTTCTGCGAACAAATGAACGCTTTATTTCCTAGATGGAAAATAATTTTTTTTCCAGGACATTACATCATAAAAATGTAGCAGCATAACATAAAATTAGTGATAGGTAATTTATGAGAAACCGACTCTTAAGTCTGTTTTTTTATCTGAACCGCATGCAATAAATAATTTTAATTTGAATTTAATTCTTACAAGAATATTTTTTTGTACAAATTTTTAAGCATACAAATATGACAATTATAACAATAACAAATTGCTTAAAACTTATATGTGTTGCTATACTATATTTACCCCAAAAAGTAGTATTTTTTAGCACAACTACTAAGCTGATAAGAACACAAACTATTTATAAGCCCTTGCAAAAAGAACAGACAATGATCCCGAAACAAAATAAATATAAAAATTAAAAAAAAAAAGATTTAAATAAGAAAAACATACTAAAATAACACTTCATAATCATCATTCCTAATAAAATGCGACTGTTATTTAAGTAAGATCGAAGAAATCTTAACACTTAACATATTTTTTTTTATTTTTGGCTGTTTTCAAAAAACCGTAAAATATTTATTTTACGATTTTTTGAAAACAGGAACTCACTCGAAGTGTATCGATAGGAAGGGAAGTGATGGAGCTAAAGCAGTCTGTTTCTTTTACTTGAAGGTGGTTTTTAGGCTATCGCACGAGCTCTGGTCTTTCTCAGTTTAGTATTGTTACATCTCTGTCATATTTACTTAACTAATTAAGCAAAAACATGCTCCTGCTGGGGCTTCAAAGTTTTAATTTTTATATTATGAATAACTCAAAGGTGCTGACTGTTGATGTCTCATATACAGATAGTGTCCTTTTATAATCCTTCATATCATACAATTCATATTTCTAATATCTCTCCTAGCAAGAAAGAGAGAGAGTAATTTTCTACCAGAGAGACTTTATTAAAATTCTTAATTTTTTTTAATTACTCTGCTCAATCATTTCGTGTGAAATGCTGTCAAAAATCCGTAAACAAATTAGTGCGAAGTAAGTTAAAAATAAATAATAAAATAAATATAAATAATATAATATAAATAATAAAAATAATGTTGCTGAATTGAATTTCTGTTAATTTTGTGATATTCAAAATGTTGCTGGCAACATGTTTATTAACAGCAAAATGCTTTAGGCAACAAATATTTCTAACTATTTCAAGCACAATTTTGACAAGCAGCAAACAATGTTGCATACTTAAAAGCAATAAAAACGACATATTCCTTCTAAATCACCAGTTAGCTGTCTAATTTTTTAAGCGAAATAAATAAATCATCTTCAAATCTTAATAAGGTATTTAACTGAAATAGATTATCTATCTATTTGTTTTTATTTATTTGATCGATTTATTCGATCTCACTCTTTAAAAAACGACTAAAAAAATCCTTAATTAAGAATTTAAAAAAAAACGAAAAAAAAGCACAGATGCAGTTAAAAATCATCACTCTTTCATTTTGAGTGTTACATACAATTACAATTCATACACAACTACACACGGCACAAAGATGCAATTGCAAATATCCTTACAAATACCCTCTCACATAGATTTAAAATAAATGCTGCATTCACATACACACATAAATGGAAAAATAGAAATAAGGAAAAAAAATATGTTAGACATCCTGACAATTCAAGGCTAAAGGTAATTAAAATACCTCCAGTACATATGAAACATTTAAATGTGCGTATGAGTGTGTATTTGTAAAGGTATGTAAAAAGCATAAGATACAGTGGAAAAATTGAACAAAACTTGATAGTTAAAAGATAATAAAAAAGGGATTTTTTTTATTTAAATTTTAGTTAAAGGGTCGTGAAAAAATTTAAGTGGTCAATTAAAACAAAAGGTTGCTTAAAGCAGGGAGCGTAATGGCAAAAATTTAACATTCTAAAAGGAACAAAAATTTATTTGGGTTTCATTATTGCAATTTGAAACGAAAGTTAATTTAACTTTTTCCATGTAAAGCATAAGTAGGAAATTTTTACATTTTATTAATTTTTACTTAATTTTCGTAGCGAAATAAATTTATTGTTTAACTCTCAAATGATCAATAAATTTTGGTATTTATGTGTGTTCGCATACATTCAAACTTATTATTGTCAGCTTAAAGAAGGCAATTTTTTCTTAGTGTTTTTCTGAAACACCAATTTAGAAATCTGTTGGATAAAAGTCGAATATTTAAATAAAAATAAATCCTGTAAAAAAAAGAAAAGGAAGCAAAGCTGTTGAAGATTTTTGTAAGGTAAAAGGAAGGGTAGAGCTTGAGCGGCTATGTAATGAAACGCAGTTTTCAATGCCACAATGGAATAGACAGAAATTGTTATGGAAATCCATATACCAGGATCTGAGCCTATAAAAATACAATTTTATGTGCTTGTAGCAGAGAAGCATTCGAGATCAAGTTGTAAGTTTTTGCTATTCACACCGTGCATGTTCGACACAAAATGATTCATACATAATTCCTATGAAGTTTGTAGTTTTATGTAGCTTATCTTTTATTCAAGCGATAGCGGCACCATTGCCCACAATAAAGGCGTTATCTTTAAATCTTGAAATTGAAAATGTTGGATTTTTTAAAAATAGCAGAGCTGAATGTTTTCATGGCAGCTTAGCTTTTACTGCCTTATAGTATGTTACAACCTGTGCTATTGTGTAACACTCTGCATGAAACAAGTGCAGCTCATATGATTTTGGAGTTGGAAATAACTGTTGTTAGAAACATTTTCTGACTTTTTCAAAATGCACAGTCTACAATTTTGGCACATTCGAAGGATTTCCTGCCATATGTCGATCACTCTTTTCGGCACTAACTTAATGCGGCTCATATTATTGAGTTGGGGAATATAGTTGCCAGAAAAATTTAGCTGTTAATAAACATGTTGCCCGAATTATTAGATGACCACAAAAGGAAATGAACAAAACTTTAATAACATTATTTTTGTTCCCCTTTTACATATTCAATTAACATTTACTTGTATTACAGCCCTTGTGAAGAGAGAGAAGCTTAGCGACAGAGAATGATAGTAAGTTAATGTTTCCATTAGCCATAGTATTTTTTTTAGCATTTAATGCAAAATGCTGCTTTAGTTATATTCTATTTATTGTCTAAAAAGTTACGAAATGTTTCCAGCAAAATGTTTCTGGCAACAATTCCTCCTATTAATTTGGTGGAGCGTAATCAACAGCCAAAGAAAGTCGCTTATTTAAAGCGTTCAAAATTACAATTTTCTGCTGAATTAGCCACTAGCGATTTATTAAGTGTTTTTAGGCGAATAAGCAACGCTGCTAAACAAAGCAATTAGCTAAATTTAGGCGCTCTGGTGCTTAGTAGACGCTTTAATTTTTAGGCTTTAAAAAACAACGTCTTAGAAAATTTTCTTTTATTAATTGACAGATTGTGCTGGGATTCGAACTCCGGTTAGCATACTAACTATCTAAGGCACAGCATTCTCTCCAGTAGCATTTGTGAATCATTTCTCAGTCAACACTTTGCTATTGGTTTTCTTTTCTTGACGTTTCAGATGTATCATAGCTGTCCCCATTGCTATGACTACTAAGTTACTAACTTGTGTTGTGCCTTTTATGTTTGAAAGTTTTCTAAAAATTATAAAATTTTGAGTGTAACTATAGACACCGGCCAACTATTATTTCAAACTCAGTTTTTTGGGTTTTTAATTTTATTTTTAACCACTCGAGTTTCATTATGAAAATTAACATGACATTACAGAGGACCTTTAAAATTTAACCGGTTAAGTATCAGAAGAAAAATCAAGATTACAGCTAACCACTTCTAAACATTATAAAAAAATTATTAGAAAACACAATCTACGAAAAAATAGTTTTTGTGGGTTAAAATGATTTTTAATAACACGCCAATTTCGTATAAATTTTTATTATTCTGATTATATTTTAATTATTTATATTTGATTTGATTAATTAAGATTAATAATTAAATAAATCTTTTGAAATAATTTTTAACACAAAACGGCATATTAATTAAGTTTAAAACACACCTTCAAATTATCACTAGGTTTTATTTTATTTTTTTTTTAATTAAATTTTTGCCACTGTGCAGCAATGAACAGAACCGTCTGTAAGTGTTTGTCGCTGTATGTTTATTTCCACCAAGGAAAAACCGGGATAAAAACCAACAACTACAAAACGTAAATAAATATCAGCAACAGTTTGAAAGCTTAAGATGAAATTGAAAACAAAGCTGATGCTGTTTGCAAACAATGTTTTAACCAAAATGGCATCAACACACCAACACACAGCTATAAAACAAGCCACGAGGGAATTTTATCAACACATACATAAATAGATATTTTTCACAATATTCTTATAGATTTTTACTTAAATTTAACTCAAATATTGTTCAAAAAAACTTTTGTTTGGTTTTGAATAAATTCTGTCGTTTAAATTCTGTAACAAATTTTAGTTTAACGTTAAAAATATTTTTGTTTTAAATATTTATTATTATTTTAAGATTATTTTTTTTTGCTTGTTTCTATAAATCAACAACAAAAAATTTAAATTCAATCAACAAATTAAAATGAGCAAAAAATTAACTCAACCGCCCGTTCATAGTTGCGACAAAAATAAAACTAAAATAATAAATAAAAATGTGTGTTATAATTTTTATGGTCACCACATTATTTCATGACTGATTTTGTTTTTGGGGTAGAAAGTGAGCAAAAAACGAAATGAAAAGCAAACAGAACAGCAACAAATAAGACAGTGTCAGCATGTTTTGGGGCTGGAACAAGTTGGAATTGCAATAAAAATGTTTATGATAAACAAACGTCAACTAGTACCAGCAAATCAAAATCAATTCTTGACTGAAATGTACACTGATAGAACCCTTTTCAGTGAAAAATTTTATCGACTATAAAGAAGATAAATATCTTATATTTTTAATACGTCAAAACTAAAAATCTATATCTTGATTATATCCAAAACGTAGAAACTTTGTTTAAAATATTTGTCGATATCCAGTTTTTTATTAAATATATAATTCAGTTTAGAGTCTACAAATAAAAATTTTTTGTAATTTTGATGCAGAAGATTCTTCGATAACAAGAATTTTCCATATAGAAAAATTTCTCGATGCCAAGAATTTTCTACATACTTATTAATAACAAGAATTTTGTGCATAGAAAATTTTTCGATAACAAGAATTTTCTTCATAGAAAATTTTTCGATAACCAGAATTTTCTACTTAGAAAATTTTTCGATAACTAGAATTTTCTACATAGAAAATTTTTCGATAACCAGAATTTTCTACATAGAAAATTTTTCGATAACCAAAATTTTCTACATGGAAAATTTTTCGATAACCAGAATTTTCTACATAGAAAATTTTTCGATAACCAAAATTTTCTACATAGAAAATTTTTCGATAACCAAAATTTTCTACATAGAAACTTTTTCGATAACCAAAATTTTCTACATAGAAACTTTTTCGATAACCAAAATTTTCTACATAGAAAATTTTTCGATAACCAAAATTTTCTACATAGAAAATTTTTCGATAACCAAAATTTTCTACATAGAAAATTTTTCGATAACCAAAATTTTCTACATTGAAAATTTTTCGTTAACCAGAATTTTCTACCTAGAAAATTTTTCGATAACCTGAATTTTCTACATAGAAAATTTTTCGATAACTAAAATTTTCTGCATAAAAAATTTTTCGATAACTAAAATTTTCTACATAGAAAATTTTTCGATAACTAAAATTTTCTACATAGAAAATTTTTCGATAACTAAAATTTTCTACATAGAAAATTTTTCGATAACTAAAATTTTCTACATAGAAAATTTTTCGATAACTAAAATTTTCTACATAGAAAATTTTTCGATAACTAAAATTTTCTACATAGAAAATTTTTCGATAACTAAAATTTTCTACATAGAAAATTTTTCGATAACTAAAATTTTCTACATAGAAAATTTTTCGATAACTAAAATTTTCTACATAGAAAATTTTTCAATAACTAAAATTTTCTACATAGAAAATTTTTCGATAACTAAAATTTTCTACATAGAAAATTTTTCGATAACTAAAATTTTCTACATAGAAAAATTTTCGATAACTAAAATTTTCTACATAGAAAACTTTTCGATAACCAAAATTTTCTACATAGAAAACTTTTCGATAACCAAAACTTTCTACATAGAAAATTTTTCGTTAACCAGAATTTTCTACCTAGAAAATTTTTCGATAACCGAAATTTGCTACGTAGAACATTTTTCGATAACAAGAATTTAGTACATAGAAAATTTTTCGATAACCAGAATTTTCCACATGGAACAGTTTTCAATAACCAGAATTTTCTACATAGAAAATTTTTCGATAATCAAAATTTGCTACATAGAAAATTTTTCGATAACCTCTTATTCTACTAAAAAGGCAAAGTAGTATACGTCAAAGCTGACCCTTAATTTAGTTGTTTTTACATGGTATATTTAATGCCCTAATAGGAGACATAGCAATACATACTCCCTTCGAATTTTAAGAGTCTGAATATAGGAGCTTAAAAGCTAATGTCATATTCGTTTAAACTAAAGCCTCTACCAAAACATCCATAATTAAATTTTTCGTCGTTTATGGTTATAACGTTAAGGCAGCATATATATGAAATAAATTTTAAAAATAATTAAATCGTATGCTGAAGCATTTCTGAAGCAAGGTCAAGTACGTGAAAATCGATTCACTATTAGAACTCTCTCTAATTTACAGTTTACATTTCGTAAAACTGTTACCATAGCGGACACAGTTTTACCACGCACAGTGCAATGCGGACGTTTAAAAATGCAATATTTTCATGATCACGTCACTGCCTTTAACTGTTAGTATTTTTATGCTGTAGCAATCTATCTTATGTGGAAATGTTAAGAGTATATCTTTTACAGTTCGAGTGACAGGGGGCTGTGATAGGATTATAATCACTGTAGCAAAAGCAATAGGGTTACGTTTATAATACCCTTTGAATATGGAGCGCCAAAAATGGTATTTAAAGTAGAGAAATTTTGCACGATTAAAATAAATTTAAACGTTGAAAACTCAAGTTTCAAGAATAGCTATCAATATCATCATCATTAACCACAAGTTTTAATAAAGCATCCAATAAAACATCAACGATAATTTCAACCGACAAATTAATTAGTGTCGAGCTAAATTCAAATGAAAAATAAAAAACCGAAAGCAACGATAACAATATTAATTTACAAAAAAAAAGTATTATTGAGGCAGGTTTTCTTTTCGTTGTTGAATATCATACGACAACAACAACAATATATTGGTGATTTTGATTTTTTATGTGGGGAAAGTCGAGCACACAAATCTCCCCTACAAAAATATTTACGCTAGAGTTTGCGCAGTTGTTCCGTTTAACTTAGACAAATTGTATTTCGAAAATAAAATTCAATGTTCAAAGTTAATATTGTGCAAAAAGAGCTTTTATAAAAGCTTACAATTTTGTTAAAGTTACCAGATTAGTGTAGATTTTTACGTCTAAGCTTTATTTTTAATGGTTCCATATACATTTTGCAGTTGCTAAAGATTTTCTGAGCGCATAGGTCACAAAATACAACATCTGTGCTGGCAAGTTAATGTCAGTGAAGAGGTTAAATATAAAAACTTGTCAGATACTGATGGCAGTCAATAATTTAGCTTTCAAATCTATTCTAAATTTAATTCTCAATTTTGTTTTAAAATGCCTTTGAAATTTTTGAATTTGAATTTTTTAAGAAATTTAATGAATAATTTAAAAAAGTTTTTTTTTGGGTATAAATATTTTGCTTTAGTTTACTTTTCGGCTTGCTAATAAAACAAATACATATGTAAATCATTTTTAATCAAGCTTTAAGGTTATTTATAATGAGACCCTTCCTGTATTGTTACTGAAATTGGTTGGCTAAATGATGATCTTAACACCGTTAATTTACTAACCAATGAAAAATATAACGAATGCTAATGACGCAGGGAGTGAATAGAGTGAAGGAGAAAACGGTCTAGACTCTGCTAGTGCTATTTTAATTGTTTTTAAATAAAAAATAAAATAAAAATAAATAAAAAAAATATGCGAACCTAATCCTGATTACAATTTCTTCACTTGGTTTTAATGGGTGGGTTTGAAGTTGCGATGTTAATTGGCTGGGAACACACACTTTTTTGACAGCTTTAGTTTTACTTATACCAATGTAAAGTTAAAATACGGTAATTAATAATAGGACATGATGTTGGGAGAATGTCTAACTCTAGCACGTCGCCAGACATCCGCTCTTTTCACAAAATTTTGAAGTAGTGCGGAATTTCATTTTTCAGAGCATTAGTTAGTTGCTGGCGGTTCACGTAAGTACGTCGTTTGAAATAGCTCCCAAGAAAATATTTAAGCGGCATTAAATCACAAAAACGAGGCGGCCAATTGACATCGGTAAATCAAGAAATTATGCGAGCGAATATTATGATTTTGGTTGTGTAGCTTGTGGCGCCGTCTTGCTGAAACAACAACTCACTGCTTACTTAGCCAATTGTACCACAAAAAATCGATTATCTTGATTTGGTAGTACAGAGAAAGCACGGTGACGGCGTTTCCATACTAATTTTCAAAAATGCAGACCAATGATGTCACCTGACCACAAACTGCACAATATGGTTACTTTCTTTCTCTGTAATAATGTTTCGAATACTGTTGTCGATTTTGTGCCGCCTAATTGAAAATGACACTTATAACTAAAGATCGTTGCATTGTTTTCGTTCAGTTTTTCAAACAGCCAATTCACAAGCTTTCGACGCAAACAATGTTCGGTCGGTATATGCGTATATATTCTGAAGAGGTTTAATTTATTTTTACGTCGACCCTCGTCAAATTTTGTTTGTGAACAAACCGGTTTTGGCTATTTGCCATCTTCAGTATTCCCTTTATACCAGGTGCGTTCTACTGTCAGCTGTGTTAATATAGTTCGTGTTTCTCTTCGTGTTATTTCTATTGCATTCGTCACTTTCTCTCTTTTTGACTGTATCCCCCTTTTTCGTTTGTTTGTTTTTACCTAATTCGTCTCTCCCTCTCTCCCTTTTCCTTCGTCTCTCTTCTTACCTAAATCCTTTTACGACCACGCTTATTATTCGTTTGTGTTTATATCTGAATCTATTGGGTGGGTATTAATTTTCGGTCGGCTTAAATTCTTTAACGAGTTCAATGCTATAGGCATGAAGATGAAGATGTTTAGCCAAATATTGCGTAAAGTGCTTGAAGACTAATTGTTGCGAACATCACCCCCCGGGGGCACATTTATGGACTTTATAGTACGTAACAGGTATCTAGACCTGTGAAACTGGGGGAAAAAGGGAGCCCAGTCCCCTGAAGGCAGGCAGGCGGGAGTCAACTGGAAACTCCACTTTATTTCCACGGGGATCAGTGAGCCCCAGAGTTCATTATTTGTCTCTTTAGACATCATTGAGGTTGGCCCCTATATGGGAGTATCATGGTGGTTGTGGTCTCGCGGCCCCATAACAGTTATAATGGTTCTTATGTTGGCCAGGATCATCTCACTGATAATGACACGCAAAGTGAATGATCCAGTCCAGTGAGCATGCTACACATGTGTTCTGGACAGGAGTTGGAAAGTCTCCAACTCTTTAGCAAGATGTGATGATTTGCAGCCATGCTCTGGAATCATTAAAGTTGCAACTAGAAGGTTTCTGTTGCATAGAATTATAGCTTCGGCTTTCTAGGACGAGCATGACGTTCCAAATGATGCAGTGGTTAGATCCACCATCTGATAAAGGCTACATAGCCAGGTGCGGATGTAAATCGAACATCCCAACCCCCCCCCCCCTCCCGGGGGTCACATTGATATGTTTTGACGGAATCTCATCGTCATTTTATGTGTCAACGAGGGTAAAAGGTAGTCCAGTGCCCTCAAAGACTATCAGGAGCCAACTGGACAATTCCACTTTATTTCCACGGGAATCAGTAAAGCCCCAGAATCCAGCTTTTAGGTTTTTCGGTGGTTTCGAGGCCCCCGTTTGAATTGTGTGGATCGGATCATTCACAATGAATGGTCCAGTGAGCATGGTTGCGTTTGTGTTCTTAAATTTTATTAAGCTTCATGCGTTCTGGACCAGGAGTTGGATAGTCTCTAACTCTTTAGCAAGGATTGAGTTACTGCGGCGCTTGAAGTGGCAACTAGTAGTTATTGGAGGATTTACGCGCCTGAAGGCTTCCTAGAGCGAGGATGACGCTACATTTCTTCCACAGTGATATGATTCACCGTCAGGTAATGGCTTACACAGCTAGGTACTGACGCAAATCTTATTACGCATGTTGCGAACATCTAAATTGCATCACTACAGCCACTGCAAGCGTATTGGTTTGGTCTATTGTCAGCATCAATATTGTGATCTTCGAATTTAGCGATTCAATTACATATAGCAGCCTCAGAAGGCGTCTGATTACGAGGAAACTCTGATCGAATTAACCCGGATATAGTGAAAATTTAACATTTGAATAGTAAAGTTTTAATATTAAAATTTTTATCTCACGATTATAAAATGATGCCAGCTTAATTCTTGACATTTGACACAATCAAACTTACCCACCCATTCTATGTTATATATCTACACTGGATAACTAATTTAATAAATTTTACATTTAAATTTTTGTTTTTCCAATCATCAATTTTGCTATACTCAAATATATTTTCGGTGTTAACGAGTATGGGTTGGTTTCCCAAAGGTGAGAGATAATATTATTTCAAAGCAATAGTTATTTGATTATCATTCCCGTGTGTAAAGTTTCTTCTTTCAGATGGGCATAAGTAAGTATTTTTTTAAAATTAATTAATATTAAATTGTTTAATATAATGAAAACAAACCTGATTTTAAAGTGTTATTGTTTATTTGCTTTACACATACCTGCAATGAAAAGGATAAAAACACCGAATATGTTAGAGAGTATTTTTTAGAGATCTTATTGCTAAAAAAAGACAAAAACTTTTTTGACACTAAAAATAACTTATCAAGTATGATTATATAGAAATCGTCGATATAAGCAAAATTTAATGCATTTTCTGAATAGGAACAGCCTTTTAGAAAATGCAATGAAATTATAATAAAGCTATTTAAATGTTAATTAAATTTTTTTTTAATAATTTCCATGATAATGAGGCACTATGTTTTTAAAATGTTAAAACGAATTTTATATAAAGCCCACTGAAATAATAAAGAAAAATGAACAGGAAAAGAAATAGAAAATTAACAAACAGATTTTTGTTTCTTTCGAAAACAAAAAGAAAATGGGTTTGAAAAGAACGTTTTGTAATGCAGAAATTAAAGCCACAATAACAAACGACAATGCCAATAACAGAAAGCAAATTGACAAAACGCACAAAAGAAAAAAAAGCTGAAAATTGTAGGCAGTTGCATAAAATTGTTTATTAAAAGTAAAACGACAAAATACTCTCTTTTGTTTTGTTGTAAATTTGTTAAATAGAATAAAATACAAAGCGGCATAGAATTAGAAGCGGAAAAAGGTGTATGAACTTAAAAAAGAAAACAAAAACTATAGTCAAGTCAGACACATTGTTGTGGATTTACGAGTATAGTTCTGAACGCACAAACTGCGTATATGACTTAAATATTTGCGTGCTCAAAATGTTGCATTAGAAAAGAAATGAGTGCGCTAAGTTTTTACCCAACAAACATATTTATTTTCCTGGAAAAATTTAGTAAAAACCACCAAATTAACAAGCATAAACAAATATGTACAGAAGTGCAAAATAATACAGGTAAGAACAAGAGTTTAAAACACTGTCAGATTTCAAATGATGACTACAAAATTGTTATGCAAATGCTTAAGGTATAAAGACATAATTATCACTAAGTAAAGTTAAAAGGACCTATTGTGTCCGCTTAAAAATCAAGAAGTTTCTAAGAAATCTTAAATCTTAAATCTTAACACAAAACAGCAACAAGAACATAACATATTAAAATTCCATGAACTAAGATTAGCAATCAGAAAAAAAAACAAAAAGAAGGCAGAGAATCAAGCATACAGCAAAAAAAACATTAAATAATAATAACTACGGCATCTTTAGTAAAAGCGATGAAGTTCTAGTAAATTCTAAAACCGCTTAAAACAGTCTTTAAAGACTTCCTCTCTTGGGCGAAAGTTCGGTTTAATTATGAATATGATCAAGTGAAGACACAAAAGTGACACAGCAGCTTACATGTGTTGATGAGGTGAAGTTGCCATCGTGTAATTTTTTTTTATAAACGCGAATGATTAAAAAACTTACGTAAGTAAGTGATGTATTTAATTTAAAACTCTAAAAAGTATTTCGCAATTAAAGAACTCGATAATAAGTAAAAGGGAAAAAATGTAACAATATTTTTAGGAAAGTTTGTTTTTCTTAATTTTTGCTTTTTCAGGAGGTGAAGCCACATTCCTATAATCAAATCATTTTCTTTACTTATTAAACCGCTCTTAAATTTTTGTTGGGTTGCAACAAAATCTGAATTATCAGTACAACACGTACACAATAGGGCACATAAAGTTATTTTGTTTCCCCACTGTTGAACTATTATTATTTCTTTTTTCAAGGCATTATAAATGATTATAAAAATTATAATAAAAAACAAAATTTACCATAATAAAGTTAAAATCTTTATTATGCCATTGTAAAATATGAATGTTCGTAAAACGAAATAAAAACACAAGGGATTGCAAAAGTTTTTTTTATGTACATGCATATGAAAGATGTGTTTCCTACAATTATGTATGATTACGGTAAAGAAGTCATAGCCGTTTTGAAAAATGCTTTAGTCACGACAAACAAATTTTTATTAGCATTTAATTATTGAACAGCTTTAAGGTAAATCATTTTTCCAAAAAATTCTAAGCACAATCAAATTTATATAACTATCCAAAAATACATAAATAATAAATATTATTTTGTTAGTTCTTTCTTATAAGTTATTATAAATAAGTTACTTCCCATAATATTATATTTCCCTAATACTAAACTTGTTTTAGTCCTTCTCTTCTCACAAAATTAACACATTTTGCAATAAAGCAGAGTTTCAGTCGTTTGTGGGAAAGAGAAAATAATCCAACGGTATTAAATCAAAAGAGTGAGGCGAGCAATTGGCATCGCCAAATAGAGAAATTAAGTGATAGGAAAATGAATCGTTTGGGCGGCTATGTGGCGCCTTCCTGCTGTAAACAAAGGCCACTAACATCACAACTAGCCAATTGTGGCCACAAAAAATTGATTGTCGAGGTTCGGTAGTGCAGAGAATTCACGGTGATGGTGTTTCCTTGTTAATTTTCAAAATAATATCACAAACTGCATCATACGATAAAATGTTTTTTTGAGGACTGTTTGTAAGATTAATATGTTTACATAATTGCCTAATTGAAAATGAGCCTCATCACTGAATATGATTTTGTTAAAAAATGCATTGTTTTCGTTTAGTTTTTAAACGGTAAAATATCTAACGTTTCACGCAAACTATGGTCTTTATGGCTTTATTTCTTGAACGAATTGAAGATTAAGATTATTGTGAAAAATAACGGGCAAAGTGCCTCTAGCGATGCCCAATTGTTACGAACTAGTTGATGTTCTAGGTTTATTCTGAACAATTGATGTTTATTCAGTTCCGTTTGTGTTTTTCCGTTTCTGTGTTTTGGTCATGGATGAATCAAATTTTGAGTAAAACATGGAGTTTCCTGCACAAATCCACTTAATGCATAGTGACATATGGTGATTTTACGCTGTTAGCATAAGCTTTTCGGCACTCATCCAGGTAGGTTTTAGTCTTTGTTTACGTGCTGTAGGCTCTTTTTAAAAATTCTTATTTCTTATACGTTTTGAGTATATAATAAAATGCCCCCTGTTAAATGCTTAAATTACTGTCTATAAGAATATTTCAGAAACAAAGCAGAGAGTAAAATAATAAATTTCACTTGCATCTATAACTAAGTTTTATAACCAAAAAGTATTTCTCGGTAATTAAAATTTATTTTGATTTAAGTAATGGCAATGCAGCGCTTTAGTTTCAATTTAAATTTATGGCTTTAATAAATAAAATGGAGTAAAAAGAGATGATTAAATTAAGTCTAGATGCCATCAGCAGTAATTAAAAATAACGAAGAGTTGCATATACTGCAACAATTGAACGAATATATAAACATAACAATACAAATAACTCACGTTTGGGTTTACGCAAATAGGATTCAATTTGAAATATTTTTCTATTCAGTGTCATAACATTTCACAGAACTTTCCCAACACTGTTGCCATCTCACATTTGCACTCACATATTTGTGATAAGAAACAAAAATATGCTGTAGACAATATTTGTAAATATTGACGTATGAATACATCATAAAGCATATAAATACATAATACGTTTATACGCACAATGGGATGATTTGAATAAGAATTATGTAATAATTATGCTTTTTGTTGTGAAAAATAACACAAAACCAACTGGACATTTCTCAATGTCAACCTGATTTGTTGGCAAAGGCGAAAAAAAAATTCAATCTCAGAAATTTTTCAGCCAACCAGAGTGCAACGGTTTTTTTTAACATTAAAGAATCACTTGATACCTCTAATACATCCATCTGTATAATTATTTATATTCCCTGATTAAAGTACCTAATGTTTACCCAACCCATGGTTTAAACTTTCCTAAGTTTTTAAATTGTTTTTTGTTTTGATTTTAAAGCAATTGGGGCACATGTTAGTGTGTTGTCATGTACATACACTTTTTGCAGACATTTTTCTCCGCAATTCATACAAGTTACTCGGTCTTTTTAGCTGAAAGTAAGTTGGAGAAAAAAGAAAAAAAATTAAGAGCTACTTATGCGAAATGCGTAAATACGTTTGTCCATCCCTGTATACTTGTATTTATTTATATTTGCATGTGTGCATTAAAAGTCAATATTATTCTTAAAAGAATGTTGTGTTGAAATATTTAAAAAATATTTATTTTCTGCATCCCCTTTTAAAACTAACTTCCCGCATAAATCTTTAACTTACGAAAAATGCTTGTCTATAAATATTAATTAAAAATCCGAAAAATTGCAACAATTTCAATTTGTTTTACAAAACAACCACACAAAATTCTCTTCACTGTAATTAAGAAATATTTTTTTTATTTTATTTTGAAAAGCAGAAAGAGAAACAGAGACTGACAAAATATGAGGGAAAACATTTAAATATTTTGTTTTAATTTGTTATGCAAACAAAAGTTATTTAAAATTTTTGGGGAACTTAAAAGTGCTTTTGTGGTAGTAAAGGAAATAGTAAATTGGATGGTGATACATAAACAAGAAGCGAAGTACCGAAAGCTAACAAAAAGAGACCTAAAGCTTTAAAATTTTATTAAAACATAATTTTTTATAGGCACATCACTTTGACTCTTTTAAATAAATTTTTCATGAATTTTCCAAATTTTTAAGCCACTTTACATTAAGACTTTAGTATTGTTTCACTTTGCCCAATATTGAGCACTGCAAAAAATTCATTATGCTTGAGTTAGATCATGAACAATATTATGATCTCTGTAACAATACATGGTTGGGGTAAAGCACTATTTCACCCAGATAAACAAGTTTTTTTTTAGTTTTTTAATCATTAAAGAACTATTAAGGTGCCCAGGTGCCCCTGTAGGCTAGTAGGTAGTGTACTAGCTTGTCAGTATGGGGGTTGTGGGTTCGATTCCCAACGAAGACCTTGGTTTTTTTCACTACAAAATTAAAAATTGGCCGTTGGTGGGACTGCTCAGCGATGAAGGCATAGTCACTGGTCGCTGTGATGTCTTTATACGGCAGTTAATTTCCGACTATCCTTCTACTTTCACCACCTGTGTATCTTCTCTATCCCTTTTCTAAAGAAGGTAGCACGGTACTTGACTAAATAGGCATTGTTGCCTGAAGTGCTACTTCTCTTTAAAAAAAAAAAAAAAAAAAAAAAATTACGCAATATGATTGTTTAAAACAAAATAATATCTTCTAAAATTCTAAATTCTAAATTAAATCCTAAGTATTCCCCACTATCCCACTAAGCAACACGGATATTTATAAACATAATATATGATCAATATGAATGCTGAGTTTTTTTTTATTTTTCTTTTTCGGACTAGCACTCAGCGAATGACCCCTACTCATGCAATGCCTTGTACCAGAACTAGGAAATTGGGTTATGGGGAGGAGGAAAGAGGAAGTAGTGTTTTTGGACATTCGGTTTAAATTTTCCTACATTGAAAGTGACAGAAAAGACCTCTGGAGGGAGTTTATTCCACATGCGAACTGTTCTACTAAAAAAACAAAATCCTGTAATGCGTTGTGCGATTCACCGGCAAAACAAGCACTAATGGATGCGCTTTCAACGAAAATCGAGTTAAAAGCGAAAACGTGTGAATAACGGGAACAAGTTCCCCAATTTCATTAGAGCACTTAACACCGTAGTAACGACAAAACAGTAAAATATATCTCACATTGCGTCGATGATCTAAAAAATCAATAAAGTTAAATACCCTACTGTACCCAATGAGCCTCTTGGCCCATACATGAGAGTTATATTCTATTTTTGAGCGGATATAGGTGGTATAAATAGTAAGAAAATCGGATGAAAAATGTGTTAAGTCTAATGAACATCACACTGAATTTTCATGCCAAGAACATCAAGAGCGTCCGATTCCGTAATACCTATCTTACGGGCATTAAAATCAACTCTATTTACATGATCCCATTCCAAGAATGTCGCATTATCGTGATTAAGCATATCATTCATGTTCCGCCTTTTGTAACTTACCTCCAGCTGGTTCGGTCTATTGCCAAATGAATACGAATGACAAATGGCGCTGTCGTCTGTGAAAAAGTATATAGGGTTAAAAGTTTGACAAAGAAAGGTATTTTAAAAAACTAAGAAATAGGTTAGGAGAAAGAACGAAGCCTTGCGGTACCCCTGAATTAATCTTGAACTCGTCTGATAAAATCCCAAATATGGCAACTTGTATAGTGCGATTCTTGAGAAAACTCGATATAAATCAAGAGAAATTATTACCGACACCAAACGCAGGAAGTTTTGACGGAAGTGTATCATGCCACTCTATCAAATGCCTTGGAAATATCTAGAGCCATCACTCGCGCAAAGAAGAACAGATCATTCTTTTTGAATTTGTTTAGATGATTAACACAGAAATTGTTTCTTTACTTCTTTTTAATTTAGTTCGGTAAAAGTCTTTTAACTACTGCTGCAATAAAATATTTCAAAAGATTAATGATGTTAACATAACTATGCTGTTAATCTTTTTAACATAAAAATCTTTATGGTGCCCCTGTAGGCTGTTAGCTAGTGCAGTTTGTCAGTATGGGGGTTATGAGTTCGATTCCCAATGAAGACCTTGGTTTTTTTTTCACTACAAAAATAAAAATTGACTGTCGGTTCGGCTGCTAAGCGATGAAGGCATAGTTACTAGTCGCTGTGCTGTCTTATATACGGCAGTTAATTTCCGACTATCCTTCTACTTTCAGTACCTGTTTCATCTATTCTCTATCCCTTTCCTAATGAATGTAGCACGGTACTTGACTAAATAGGCATTATTGCCTGAAGTGCTACTTCTCTTTAAAAAAAAAAAGAAACATACAAATGGTTGTAATAACAAAAATATGTTTAAAAATATGATAGTGCTCAAATCACACTTAAAAGAATCCATTGGATTTTCTATTTTCTTTATACTTTTTTACAGAAAATAAATTCTGGCTGGTTTGTTTTTCAATTCTGTGTAGTGCAAAGAGAATTCAAAAGTTTACAATAATTTAGTAAAACAAATCACCAATTATTAAATTTCTTTAACGAAGCTATTAAAAAAAAAGAACCACACACACACTCATATATGTGCATATATTTCAGCTTAAGTCCTTTTGAATAAGTAATTTAATGAGTGGTGTTATGCACCAAGCAGCATTAATTTCCAGCAGTGAATAATTGATAAAGAACCTCACAGAGACTCAAATAAGCAAACATACACAACACATCGATTAGAATGTCAGTCATTATAGTATATGACATCATATTAAGTAGCAACATATGCATAGTTTCCTGCTCTTGTGACTTTGAACACAAAATCACGCACAGTAATAACAGAAACGAGATTAAGCATAAGCAGTCACACAGTCAGATGCATGGTTTATGTAAATGTTACAAATAAAAAAGAAATTTTAGAAACTCCACCTTTACAAATGTCATAAAAGATTTGCGTGCTGTGACAAAACTTTTCTTCATCATTTTTATTATCGTAATTACTGCATAAGAAAAACTGAATACAAAATCTTTTAAAGCATTTAATAATATTCTTTGATGCTTGATTTGTATGATTGTAAAGTTTACTTTGTGTGTATTTTATTATATGAAAAGTTCGATGGAGCATTCCATCTATTGTCTATCCTTTTACGTTCTCTATCATTTATTTGTGATTTTTTTTTAAAACAGTCATAAATATGCCCATCCCACTGTGAGAAACTGTGAAATTGTTATATTTATTTCTCTAACAACAGCAGCAACCGTAATCATAACCAACTCAAACGTCAAATCTATAACCAAATCATTTTCATAATAAAGAAAACATGGATTTTTTTAACACAAGCAAAAATAAAGATAGACACAAAATGTAAAAAACTAAATCTTTATATTAATGATAGCAAAACATAAAGGAATACGTGTTTAATAAAACTGCTTTTTATTATTTTCCCAAATCCTATTTCAAAGGGTGTTTTTTTAAAGGCTCCTTACATTTTACTGGCTTTTTTGAACACATATAACTTTGTATAAATTAATTTGCATAATATGAGAAAAGGTGAGATCTGTCCCTCGTTTCTGTAACTTGGGTCAGAAATTTCTCACATGAAAATATTAGACTTGTCTGTTCTTAGACAAAATTTTTCATAAATCATTCTAGTTCAATCAGTCTTAAACAGTGATCCGAATATTTCAATGTGAGAAATATCTCCCTTAAGCTACAGAAACGAAACTGCCAATTATAATTTTCACATAATTTTCTCGTAATTGTGGTCGCATTACGTAATTAAGTCATCATCGAACTTTCAATTGTCTCTGTTTAGTTGGCGCAAACAAGCATCGTGGCTTATTCCGATAAAAAGTATCCAAGAATAACATAAACTCTACCTTCAACTTACGTCTAAATAAATAAATAATAAATCACAAATAATATTACAGAAGTAAAAAGGTTTAATGTAAACTTTTTACAAAAACGAAATATTCTTTACAGACTTGAGTGAATACCCATAATATGCGACCATAAACATTAAAGACCCCTGTGCAATAGTCATAATCTCTCTGGCTGTTCTTTAAAATAAAAAACTTCACTTAATGGTAATGGTGGCAAAAACAAAATATAAATTTATAGAAAGAAAATTAAACTTTGTATCCACAACTGAATGTTTGAGTGTTTGTAAGCATGCCTGCGTACCTGCAGTTCTGGTGTTCAGACCTGTCACCTGTCACCTGTTTGAAGAATTGGCCTAATACGTATATAGTGACTACGAATTTTTCCTATTGTTAGCTAGGCCAGATGATAAAAGGTGTTTTTTTAAGCTAGATAGAACTTTAAATTGTAAAAAGTAACACATAAAATGAAATTTTGATGAAACATTTTTTTTATTTGTTTCAGTATACTCTGACAAATCATCATGAATAGACTCTCTCTTGAACAACGCTACTTTGAAAATCAGTCGTCGATTCGCGCAACTTATAGACGACTTCGTCATTTTTATGGCGCACATAATCGTGCATCTGAACAAGCCATTCGTCGAACTGTCGATAGATTTCGTACCACATACTCTCCAGAGGATGCAATAACACCAACACGTCGAAGGAATGTGCGTACTGAAGAGAATATCGCCGCTGTAAACGAAAGTGTGGAGGAAGATCCAAATTTATCAATTCGTCGTCGGTCGCAGGAATTGGTGCTCTGTCCGTCCACTACGTGGAAAATTTTGCGCAAAGATCTCGGCCTACACCCGTATAAGATCCAGCTGGTGCAGGAATTGAAGCCACGAGACCATTATATGCGTCGTTCTTTCGCCGATTGGGCTCTAGAGCAGTTGGCAACTGACCCGTTGTTTTATCGCAAAATTGTGTTCAGCGATGAGGCGCATTTTTGGCTTAACGGGTTTGTTAATAAGCAAAATTGCCGCGTATGGAGTGAGACCAATCCACAACAGACCCTACAGACTCCATTACATCCAGAAAAATGCACCGTTTGGTGCGGTTTTCACGCTGGTGGCATCATCGGACCTTATTTCTTCAAAAATGAGGCCGGAGCTCGCGTTACGGTCAATGGAGATCGTTACCGCACCATGATCAATGATTTTTTGTTTGAAAATATGGATGACATTGATCCGGACGAGATGTGGTTTCAACAGGATGGCGCTACGTTCCATACAGCGAACGCAACCATCGACTTATTGAAATCAAAATTTGGCGATAATTTGATTTCGAGAAATGGACCTGTCAATTGGCCTCCAAGGTCGTGCGATTTGACACCACTCGACTATTTCCTGTGGGGCTACGTGAAGTCACTGGTTTATGCTGATAAACCAGCAACAATTGAGGCCTTGGAGGACAGCATTGTTCGTCTTATTCGTGACATACGCCCAGCAGTGCTCGAAAAAGTGGCCCAAAATTGGACGTCCAGAATGCGCTTCGTCAAGAACAGCCGCGGTGCCCATATGCCCGAAATCATTTTCAAATGTTAATGTCACGTATTGATCCTTCGAATAAAAAAGAAATTTTGATTACAATTTAATTTTTTGTGTTATTCTTTACAATTTCAAGTTCTATCGGGCTTAAAAAAACACCCTTTATATAAAGTTGCCGCCACCTATACCGATGCAGGTTTTATAACAACGCTACTCCGATTGTGACGTTAAATGCTGTTATACATCATCTCAACCTACATTAAAGCAACTGTCCATTGCCACATTTTAAGATTTATAGAATACAACCGTTACAATACTTTGATTACTCCCTCACTAACGTGTCGCCACAGTTTCAAGAAGATTTTTCTCCTTCCGTAACTATACTCGGCTAAAAAGCTATAATATTTTTTGCTGCTGACTTTTAGCACATCATTCGTGAATTAATTTGGATTGACGTAGAAGGAACTTGTATTCATTAAGCTTTCTTGACGTAATTGGGTTTTGTGCGGAAGATATTTTTGGTAATCAAATAGTCCGCTCTTTGCGAGGTTTAAAGCTCTCTGCCGGCTGTGTAGTAGCAATACGTAGCAGATTTTTACCTTGCTTACCAGATTTTTATCATCATTCTCCCTCCCCAAGATTTGGGTCCAAACCGCAGTTATCATGTTGCTCTCAGGAGTCCTTTGGGCTACATGTTCTAATAGTTTTAGTTATCTCTCCCTATCTTTTATGTTTAGGCTCCTGCAAGTACAGGGGTGTGCTCGCATTTTTTACCCCAAAATAAATAGTGTCACAAATTGCTCTTTGCTCGCTATGTTACAGATTATCTGTAAATAATTCCTATTTGGCGGAAAGTAATCAACTACCCCCCCAAGCTTCACAGAGTACCCGCTACTATCCCAAAGATATTATTTGAAGCTAAAACGGTTAAAACGGTTTTAGTAGAACTCAACGTCAACAAGTCTCCTGGGCCGGAAGGTATACCAGCACTGGTCTCGAAACAGTGCTCTTCGACGCTAGCCCGGCCGTTAGCAACACTTTTCAACATGTTGTATCATGCCGGCGAATTTCCAAAGCGTTGGAAGATTGCTAATGTAACACCGAACCCCAAAGGGAGCCCAGTCCCCTGAAGTCAGCAGAGGTACAACTGGAAGCTCCACGTTATTTGTCTCTTTAGACATTTAGCTGTTCTCTGGCTGATTTTTGAGGTTGGCCCTTTTGGGAGTATCGTGGTGGTTGTGGTTTCGCGGCCCCATAACAGGTCAGTTTTATATAGTGGCCAGGATTATTTCACTTTTAATAACACCTACCTGGTAGAATGATCCTAGATCCAGTGAGCATGCTAGACATGTGTTCTGGACAATAGTTGGATAGTCTCCAGCTCTTCAGCAAGGAGTAGTGGTTTGCAGCCCTGCTCTGGAATTATTGAAATTGCTACTAGAAAGGACCTGTTGCTAGAATTAGACTTCGGCCTCCTAGGGCGTGAGTGGCGCTACTTTTCACTCACAGTGGTATGACCACCATCTGATTAAGGCTCACTGCCCTGCGCATTTGTAAATCTTATCACGTAATTTCGTATATAATAAGGTGGTGGCTCTAAACATTTCCAAGGCGAAACAGGGAGAAACAAACAAGATAACACCATTTCCAAGGCGTTTGATAGAGTGTGGCATGATGCACTTTTGTCAAAACCTGTTGCTTCTCCAGATTTATATCAATTTTTCTCAGGAATCGCACTATACAAGTTGTTATAGAGGAGATTTCACCAGACGAGTTCAAGATTAATTCAGGGCTACTGCAAGGCTCTGCTCTTTTTCCTACCCTATTTCTTATTTTTCTAAATGACCTTCTTTGTCAAACTTCAACCCTACATACTCTTTCATAGATGGCACTATTTGTCATTCGTATTCATTTAGCAATAGCGCGAACCATATGGAGGTGAGTTCCAAAAGGCGGAATGTGGTCAAGCGAATAGAATTGATTTTAATGCCCGTAAGACGCAATGTTGCATGCTTGCGCATAGATGTGTGTTGGGAAATGATGCTACAGGTGTTGCTATGGTTGATATAGGTATTACAGAATCGGAAGCTCTTGATATTTTTGGCATGAAAATTCAGTGTGATGTTCGTTGGACTAATCACATTTTTCAAATTTTGTAAAGAAACTGTCAAGTGGTCGATTTTCTAAAGCGGTGAAATATATATTTCACTCCATCCGATCGTATGTGAAATAAACTCCCTCCAGACGTCTTTGCTGTCATTTTGAATGTTGGAAAACTCAAATCGAATGTCCACAAACACTACCTCTCTTTCCTCGTTCCCATAACCTAATTTCCTAGTTCTGGCGCAATGCATTACATAAGTAGGGGTCGCCCAATAAGTACTGGTCCCCACGATAAAAAAAGCAATCAACGATGTAGTCGTAGCCTACACCTTATCTTACCGCTAGTAAAATACAATGCGTCTACCAGCCCTCGCAAGGTGCATAGCGGCTCATACGATTTGATCAAGAGCCGGAGACTATCTAAACTACAACGCAATGTTATTGGCGGCATCATACCTAACAATCCAATAGAACGTAGAGCTTAAGTGCCTTCTCCGCAATTAGGGTTTAAACCATAGCCACAATGTTACTACCTAAAGCATTTCTATAATAACCAGTACCGATATCATAATTCCCAGTGACAGCACAGGCGGAAACAATGAAGCTAATAGCTTTCACCTTACTCATTAAACTTGGAACTACTACATTTTAATAAAGTTTACTAAAAATCTATAATCCGGCACTGAGTCACAGCCTAAAACTGACAAAGAAAAGTTACTATTACTGTGCCATTTCTTAAATACAACAAAAACTACAAGAAAATGTTTAACCCAAATTTTTGTTTAACCCGAAATTTTTATGTTCAAAACTGCAGGGTTTCATTTCAAATATTTCATATAAAATCCAAGTGACATAAAATGTTTTAAAGAAGAAAAGTCAGCAGAGATTCCTTGTTTTATGTGTTTTGCTTTGGAATTTTCAATGGAATACCACTGAATTTGGTCTATGTCTTTATTTTGATATTTTTTTTTTTTTTTTGGAAAAGTTACGCTATTTATAAAAAGCACAGAAAAAGTGGCTTTAAAATAAACAATTATTTTACACAAACGCACTGTCAAGGGGACTTTAATTTTGTTATTCTATTTTTATATTCACAGAGGGGATACAATTTGAAAAGTGCTTACGAAAATGTAGAGCAAATAAAGTTCAATGTCAATGTTGAAAAATAAATATTATTGAAATAAATATGTTGTTATACTGCAATATTTTTTATATAATAATGTGATAACTTCATTACACTCTTATGGCATAAAAAGTGAAAGCTAATTTTTATATAAGAGAGAAAGTTAAAAACTTGGTTCTTTTTGTTTATTGTTCATTATAGCTTTAGCTCGATACACTTTATTTGATTTAGCAATCACTTAATTGTATTGTAAAAATTTTTTATTAAATTTCGATCGCATAACATTGCCAGACTGGTGATGCAACTTCAGCATGAATTAGAGGAATGACGAACACAAAAAGTAATAAAAAGAATTCTAAAAATTTATGCAAAGAACAAAACTCAGTAGAATCTGGAAATGCCCCAAATGAGAACAATTGCCGCTAAACTTCTAAACTAAAATACGCACAAAATATGAGACAAAGAAACAATTTTTTAATAAAAATAAATAAATAATTAAAAACCCAAATAAAATGTCCGAAACCAGACAATAACTGAATGTCTGAATACAGATCTCCTTAAACACACAGTTTACCAGAAGTAGTATATTCAGAAGGCTTAACAAATGAAAACTACCCCATAGGTCGGGACGCTAAATGGCGGAGAGGAGCATTTATTTTTTCAAAGACTGTTCGAGGGATCACCAAAATATTGGCACGGTTTTCCGATTTGATGAAAATGGTAGAACAATGAATCTTTAATAGCCAATATACGCAACAAGATCCAATTATGATATAAATGAATGATGTTGATTTTTGGCTTGTGCCCAAATCGTGCCTCAAAGTGCAATCGTGGTTCACACTAACTACTCGCCCATACGATATTTTGAAATAAAAATAAAACTTTGTGAAAATAGAATAAATTTGCTGTAACAAGACTTAATGAAGTCTAAGAATTTCAAAGTCAGAGCTGGATAAGTAAATTTAGATATGCGAATCAATTTACACTTGAGTTTTTAAAAAATTTAATAGTCGATTTTTTTTTTGTGCAGGGAAATAAATTTCGAAAAAAAAACTCTGAAAACTAATATGATTTGTTTTCAAATTATAATTTAATTAAAAATTTCATTAAATCAATTATACAACTAATTAAAGAAAAATATACAAAGTTTTTAAAAATAAATATTCGATGAGTTAATTATTCAATATACAAGTTAATAATGCCGATTTGTACAAGATAAGGCATAACTATCACATATGGTTAGTGACAATAACAACAAACACAGTATTTTTGAGAATAAATATTTGCCATTATCAGTATTCCATAGAAGCCAAAGTGTAAAAATGTATTTTTTTCAATCCCTATCATAATGTCGACTGTTTTGCGGGGAAGTCTGATAACCTTCTATCATTTAAAGAAAACCGGCTGCTTAAAGTTATCGATGGCTGCTAGAAACTTATTATCAAAATGCACCAAATTAAAAAAACTTTTAAACGTTGGTTACAGTGAATCAAACGTATTGATATCGACGTAAGACAAGAAGAGGCCTGGTCAATCGAAAAAATCGACGAAGAATGATGTCAAATGCAACTTACATTATCATCCGGAGTCGCACGACAGGCCCTTTCCCCATGATGTTTGAATGCTACAAACGGATTTGGGGATAAACCCAAGAGCAAAACCGTCATACGTTCAGCCCATTCAACCAGCCAAATCAACACAAAAGCTGAATATCCATCACACAGGGATCACAAGGGTGCTTTGTATTATGATCTGTTAAAATCAGGCCAGACGATCTCAGACGAGCTGTATCGAACAACTATTGATGTGTTTTAAGAGAGCTGTCAATGAAAAACTTCCTAAATATTCGATCAAAAATGAGGCCATAATTTTTTATAATGAGAACGCTCGGACAGAGGCTTTTATTCATTCTTTACCTCAAAACCAGAGGAGTTCTTATGACGCGGTTTCCATATGCTAGCAGAAAGATGGAAAAAAACAGTCGCTAACGATGAATCATATTTTGAAAAATGTATCAACTCATATTGTTACTAAAATAAAAGCGTTTTCAAGAAAAACAATCATTATTACAATTTTAATTGAAAAACAAATAAAAATTATATTATTTTTGGGCAGCATTCGAATTAAAAAAAATTTTCAAACCGTCGAAATTTCTCGAGGATTTTTCAGCATTTTTAGAATTTAAAATATGAGTAAATATTTTGAAAAACTTACTAACAGTGTAAGCCAGATGGTGTATTAAAGCTTCTAAAGAATAGCTTGATAACTGGCTATTAAATAAACTGATTGCATAAATACCTAAACTACAATAGTGATGAAACCTCTACATAGCGGACTTAAGACGTTTTTATACTTTACCACTAATTTGTAGATTCCTCCATTCATTTGTCACAAAATTATTTTTTTAGAACCTTCAGAGCAGACTTTCCATTACATAACATAACATAACTGACAGCCTATATAGCCGAAACTTTTTATTTTTTTTTTGTTTTAATTTTTAAAAATTATTATTTTATTATATTATTTTATTAAATATGAAATAATCTTTTAACGGTCTTTTTAAATAATTTAACGATTTTATTTTTTTCGATTTTTATAAAAAATAATTTCCTGAAGAAGCTTTCCACAGGAAAGCGAAATATCGAAAAAAATAAAATCGTTAAATTATTTAAAAAGACCGTTAAAAGATTATTTCATAATTAATAAAATTTAAAAAAAGGTCGAATAAAAATAAAAGTAATAAACAAATAATATTATATTATTTTTATTTTTGGGCAGCATTCGAATTAAAAAATATTTTCAAATCAAACCTAAGAATTTTTCACCATTTTCAGAATTTAGAATATGAGAAAATATTTTGAAAAATTTACTAACAGTGTGAGCCAGATGGTGTATTAAAGCTCCTAGAGAATAAATCGATAACTGGCTATTAAATAAACTGATTGCATAGATACCTAAGCTACAATAATGATGAAGCTGCTACATAGCGCACTTAAGATATTTTATAGTTGCCCACTGATTTGTAGGTTTCTGCATACATTTTAGTAGCTTGGGTGCAGACTTTCCATAACAATTGGCGGCCTATGTAGACGAACCTTTTTATTTAAAAAGAAAAATTAATATACCAGTAAATAATCTACCTTAAGCCACAACTTAATTCTCCATTTAAATTTTACTGAGACACTTTTCTGTTGAAAATTATTTCCGTTTTTATGGTTATGTTATGTTATGTTAAATGACAACGTCTGCTTGTATAATTTATTCATAAAATAATTGCATGATAGCACAACAAAAAAAATTAACATAAGCAGAGTTTATTGCCCCCGAAAGTATATAATGACCTTGATAATTGCACTAAACACTGTTGCATGCAACATTAGCTAATTATATGCAAACATACGAATATTTTAAAAAAGTTGAATAATTCGCAAACAAAAATCTCACACTTTAGCTATAAGCGACAGCCATGCTTTTTGGTTCACATTATATTTAACTTAAATGAAATGAAATATTTCGAAAATTATATGCGTTAATTTTATATGCAGCAATTGCCCCATAAGCAAATACCAAAGATAAATATAGAATAAGAAAAGCAAACTTTAATTTCTCTAAAAAGCACACAGACTAATTCAAATATACTTAAGCAATGCCTTACTGCATGCATGCCTGCATACATTCGCTCACTTATTTACACATTTAACTGTCAAGAGTAGACCACACATACTTGGCACGCAGTCTAGTTTGTGTTTAAGCCGCACTAAGTCAGCCAAATTGCTTGCAATCATCTCGTAGTTTTGGACTCTGTTTGTCTCATCTAGTTTTCATTTTATTTAATCACTTGAGACTTACTGCCACAAACATTGAAAGTTGGCTACAAACCAAGCACATCATTCCCTGAGAACTTAAAAACCATGCAACGTTTTATGTAAACAAAATTCTCTTCATTTTGATACTCAACAATATGTAGAGAATAGAGAATATTTTTTTCTTTCTAAGCAAACTTTATTACAATATTTCCATGCTAAAAGCAAAAAAGGTTTGTTGGCTCAGGTACAATCAACAACTTTTCGTTGTATCACGCAACATTTGTTATTCATGTAGTGAACCGCTAATAACGTGGCATAAAAAAAATTTCAACATTTATAATTCTCACATAAAATGTTGTATGTATTGTTTTCAACAATTATACAATTATAAACATAGTTACAGGTGACTAAATAAATATCTGTAAAGAAATGTGACTGATTGAGTAAGTCGCCAATTTTAATTAACTCGTAAATTTAGAATTACAATTTAGTGCGATTCATAAAGTTTGAGTTTGAACATCCACTTAAATGTGTGCATATAGCCAATATGCTTTCAACAAAATATTTACTTAAATTTAAAAACCCAAAGTATCTCACTAAAGTGATAAACATGATTTTTTTAAAGACATTTTTCATTCACGCTCACTTAACTGATATCTTTAAATACAAGAACTATAGAATAAAACATTACACTGAACAGGCTTCTTGAATTTATATAGAGTAAACGTAAAGTCACGCTTATCCAAAGCGAATATTTTTAGTCACGCTAAAGAAATTCTACGTTTTTATTGTTTTTTCTTTTTTTTTTTTGTAGTAGAAGAACTTTAAAATAAAACATTGCACTCAATAAACTTATTTCATGAAGTAGTATAGACAACCTAGCTCAAATAGTTGGCCTACCTGAAAGTCAGAAGACTTTCAGTCACGCAAAAATAATTTTAAAAATGTCTATAAAAATATGATAACATTGCAGGATCGTTTAAATGACGTCATCATAAATTATAATTAGAAGTTCTTGCTGAAATAATTGTTGTCATTTTCTGTAGATATTTTGATGTCACACTTATGTTAAGCTAGAAAATTTTTAGTCACGCCAGAGAACTTTTATAATTGCTTTGTTGTTGCTTTTTTTAGAAACATGATGGCCTAGCTGAAATAACCTGAAACATGTTGTGATTTAAAGATCGCGATAAAATGGCTTTTTGCTTGTTTTGCACAAAACAGGAAGTCACGAAGAAGAAATTCATTCACGCTAAAAGAATTTTTGAATTTTCTTATAGAAATAGCACAGAATGCTTAATATATTTGATTATAAATTATAACTGAGAGACCTTGCTGGTTTAGTTGTTGAAAATATATAGAGAAAATATAAAGTCACGCTTATCTAAAGCGAAGATTTTTAGTCACCTTAACGGAATTATACGTTTTTTTTTTGTTTTATTTGAAATATGAAAGCCTTATTAAGTAGCGATTATCAACAATTTGCTACATCGAATGTGTTTTTGATTTGGACAGAAGTTGCAACTGAAAGACGTCACTGAAATAGTTGTAAATATCTGAAACAGAAAATTTAATATCACCTGATTTTTTGTAACGCCAAAGGAATTCTCAAGTTTGCTTATATGACCTTACAATAATTTGTGACTACCGAAAGCTTTGTCACGTTTATGTTAATTTAGAAAACTTTCAGTCACTCTGAAAAAGCCGTTTTCCTTTTTTATTGAAATATATCACTTGAGCTTATTAATTGTAACTAAGACCTCGCTGAAATAGTTTTTTTTGTTCAATTTTTTAACAGAGCATCTAAGGTCACGTGTCTGTTTACTCATACTACTTTCATTTACATAAAAGAATTTTAGTTTCAGTTTATAGTTAAATATCTATTTTTGTCACGGTTAAGGTTTCTGTTTTTCTTTATTTCATTTACAAAGAATATAAAAATTCCGCTCACGCTTCAGTCATATTCTCTATATAAAATTGCTTTCACGCATAAGTTGCAAAAAAATGTCTTTATTCTATTTTTGTTTTTTTTTTTCTAAAAATAATTCAGTCACGTACGGAAAAACTTATTTGGCTGATCAAATATTTTATTTAAATTTTGATTTCTAAGTTGAATATTTACAATTTTTATCAAACGAACAAAAATTAAAAAATTTTGATTTATAATAGTTCTTTCTGGTCTGTGGATCACAAAATAAAAAAAATTTTTAGCGCTTAACAATGAATTATTTCAACTTGTACAAAGATTGTGAATTTTTACCATGGGAGACAAACAGAATTCAGCATTTTTTGATTTCAATTCACGTAATTTATGAATACAACAACAACAACAACAAAACAAAAAATACATAATTCAGTGGCACACAGTTGCTATAAATAATTTTAAATAGCAGCTTTTGCAGTCTTCATATAATAAAAATAAAAGGCAATGGCAACTTTCAGTATGGGTAAAGACAACGTTGTAAAAAGTTAAGTTTTATCTTCTAGAAATGACAGACTCCTGATTAGGGCTTAACTCTGTTAGTAAGCTAGCAAATCTTGAAGGCTTACTAAATTAAGTGGAACTATCTATAAATACTTATTGAACTCGAAATTTACCTGCACATAAACCGCTTTACGCGGTTTTCAAAGAATAATAAAGCTAACAAAAAAGAATGGAAAATCAATTTTCACAAGATGTGGCACTCAGTTGTCCGCAGGAAGTGTACAAATTGGTTGGACTGTGTGACAGATCACTGAAATATTAAAAATCATTTGCGCCTGCTTCTGTAACCTAAAGTCACAGTATTGCAGTCATCTTGTTTACAGAAAGGAAGTGCAGACTATACTGCAAATTAAAGAATATAATATTGTTACGTTTATACCTGTTATAAACGTTTTGTTGTGAGTTCTCTATTGCAAAATAAATAACGCCAGTTTTTAGAATTTTTAAATTTATAACAATTTTATTTACTTTAACTACACAAAGTTGACAATTTACTTAAAATGCACGTCTTTACTTGATGAGGTTTAGTTTTACACTGAATGATTATCCACTCAGACGCTTCCCTATTTATATTTGTCCATTTAAAGTCTAGAAGATTTAAGAATCTTCTACTCCCTTTGTATCACATTTTGTTGTTGTATGTTGTTTATTCGATGTATAGGCGCCTGTATGTTTGTGTGTATAGTTTTTTGTTTTTATGCTGATAAGGTTGTTGTTGTCTTTTGTAGAAAAGGGTTTCTTTGAAAACTACGCAGATGATAAACAACATGCATGTTTGTGGTTGTGAAATATGTTTTTTTTTGTCTTGCGCCTTTAGATGGTAAACAGCATACATGTATATTTTTTTTTCTTGTATGCCAGGCAGTTAGTAAACAGCATATCAAATTGTAGTTGTGTGTGTATAAACTTCTACGCAGTTTGTAAGCAGTAGTTCGCTTTATTGCTTAATTATTTTATTTTAAAACTTAAGCAAGACACATTCGAAACGATATTTACGAGGCGTACCTCGAGGAGGCCGACACATATTAAATGTAATATCTATGGGACCCTTAACCCCAACCAAAGTTAGCGATTATAATAGACTTTGTAGTGTGAAAGAAGGCTGACAATTACCAGTCGACAGTCTGTATATGGCAACACAACAACACTTAATAAATTATAGCTGCTCCCGCAAATTATTGAGAACGAAGGTGGGGGTTAAAAACAAATTCATTATCTATTTCAGTAACCTCTTTTGTATCTCAATTTTTCTTAAGTTATGACTTATTTTCCCCAACAGCTAACACACATTAAAGGTACCGATCCCTATAAATTGTTACAATAGAAATTTACAGCATGATAGAGAATCATGCTAAGCTAAGCGAAGGATAGTTGGTAATTATAGACTAATTAGTAGTCATAATTTGATTGTAAAACATTTCAATCGAATAGAAGACCTTCGGAGTTGCAATCGAATAGCAAAAAAAATTGCAAACGACTTGAAAAGTTTAAGGCAAGTAACTAAATGGTAACAAGCACACAGAGTGCAATATTCTCCCAAGATGAGAAAACAATTTCCGCAAAAATCAACAATCATAAAAGTAACAATAGCGTGAAAACTAAGTTTAAATACGTCTGCCACACATGTGACAAAATTGGTTATTGCAGAAGAAATCATTATAGAAAAACATAAGTTTCATATAATATAATCGATGAAGTAAGCAGATTCTGGTACTTCTTCTCATATGTATGCTATGACGAAAGAAAATTTAACGAAATTTTCAATACTAATGCGAAAGTCATTGGTCTTGGCAAATAATAATACAACAGAAATTCGGGGTTTGGAAAACCTACGGTTAGAGAGCTCTGAAGTATAATATTAGTTTGAATGAAGTGTTGCTGTTGTTTGCACCAGATCTAGGAACAAATTTATTATTCGTATGCAAAATTATCCGGAATTGTTTGATAGTAATTTTCAAGGAACATAAATTCATAATTCGAAATCTTAAGAATAGTGAGGAGTTATTTGTCGCAAAACGTAATGCAAGTGATAATTTTAAAATCGTTAAATTTCAAAAGCGAAAGAAAAATCTTTCTAAAATTAGAACGAGATATTTGGCCACCTCAGCGAAAAAGATTTTCAAGAAACTATTAAAAACGAAAAACTCATTGACATACAAACACAAGGCGACACAACTTTTCTAACTTGCGGGATTTGTATTCAGGCGAAGCAGTCTCAAATACCGTACGAATTATCCAATAACAAGAATAGTGGGGTTTGTCAGCAAGAAGTTTTTTTTTCAATTATGGCGACACCAACAACATGACAGTTTTGACATTTAGTTTTTTAACGTATTCGTAGTAGATGCAATGGCAATTGTTACAATGAATTCAATTTCGCACAAAAGTCGCATTAAAATAAATAAAATTCACTATGAAAATGGTGGTTCTGTTAAAGTTGCATTTCGTAAAATTCGTGATATTTTCGGACAAAAAATCGTTCGTCTGAGAATTTGATCGTTATAGTTAGGTCGACAGACAAGCTGAATGCAAAATGTGCGAACACCAGCTGAAAAAATCGGGGGCGTCAGCCACAGTGTTGAAGCAGATTCAAATTAGTCAATTTCTCGACATTCTCAACAATTAGGGTTATCACAAATCACCACGACGTGGATATCACTGACATGCGGTTTCAACAGGACGTTTCGACATGTCACACAATGTAACAATCAATTTATTGCAAATCAAATTTCCGGATCGCATAATTTCAGCCAGATCGTTTGATTTATCAGCACTGGATTATTTTTTGTGGGGCTATTTTCAGGGCAAAGTTTAACGGAGTCAATCGAATCGATTTCAGCCTTAAAACTCAAAATCCGTGATTGGATTAACGAAATAGGACCGTCATTTTGCCAAAAAGTGATTACAAACTTCAATGAAAGAATCGACATATATCAGCGTGGTTCTGGTAGGCATTTGCATTTCATTTCATTCATAATTCCCAAACTTGCCAGAATTTAAATGTTTTGTTAGTGTCTTGATTCGGTTTTAAAAAAATCGATGTTTTTAAATGAAATATTGATTGCACTGCAATGAGAAGTTTGTTTATTTCTAAAATAGTTTTGCCGGCGCTCTAGTGTTGCGTGAGAACATTAAAGCTTTTAAACTGCTACAGCCCTTTTGATTTTGTTTCACTTAAGATTTAATACTGTAAATTAATAGCGGCGAAAGGGGGCGAAATGATAAATATATGCATAAGCATTGGTGTAAATTAAATAATGCAGAAAATTAATCTGGCTGGGAAACGAACCCAGATTACCAAAATAAATGCATGCTCATCACATCTCAGTTAATATGCAATTTTCTTTTTTCTACAATTTCGCTTCCTTATGAAATTTTGAGTAAAAAAAGTTCTTCTTTTGGGACTTTTATATAGTCCTCACTTTTATTTTAATTTTGATTTTGCTGAATTTTCGCTCTCAGTTACATATTCAGTTTAATGAATCGCAGATGAATATTGTTAAACTAAAGTAAGGGAATAAAAAATTCATTTATAACCTTTTTACCTGTGGTGAAGAGCAAAAACAAAAAAGCACAATGTGTATAAAAAGCATAATAAAAAACGGAATAAGAAGAAAAAAAAAGTTGTTAACAAACAATAAATTTTGTTCGTTGTCACATTCGTTACTTTTAGCAATTTGTCGCTTTCTATTTCTGTTTTCTTTTAATTTTTTTGTCTACCTTTTGTTTTGTTTTCTTTTGTTCCATTATTTTTTTTTTCGTTGCCTTCATTTTTTCATTAAAAGGTGTCATTGTTGTTGTTATGTAGACAGAGTAGACATTTTTATCATTGAGTATTGTTTAATATTTATGCATCCTGCCAACGCAAGGACTTTTGCTAAAATCACAAAAAGAAAATATTTTATAAAATTTTTTAAGCGTAAAATTTATGGAAAAAATATTTATCAAATATTAAGGCTGGCAGATTAAAGTTATAAAATTGCTGCATTTATTAGTTTTTGTTTTTTTTTTATTAAATAAAATATCTAGATCTATTTTTAATATAAAGCATATTTTGCTAAAGGAAAGTGGGTTAAAAACGACCAAAAAAAAAACAAGAAACATTATAAGCACTTGATATTTAAAACAAACACTTACACAGACTAAACAATAGCACACCCATATCAAGAGTGATAAAGGATTTAATTTACTGAGTACCTAATATAAAACATGTTGCAGTGAATTAAGATTTCTTCAAAATCGTCATTGACGCTTAAAAATTTTTATATTTTTAAATAAAATCAAAAAGAAAAATAATAAACGTTCGTTCGACTTAACAGAGTATTAAAGCAAAATTTAATTAAAATCTGTTTAAATCCAATTTTAATAAGAGTTGAAAAAATAATTAAGTCATAAGTTAAATTTTATTTAGTTAAACTTTAGCATTAATAAAACAATTCTAATATACAAATGATATGAGCTACCACTTTCGCTCAGTCAAGCTGTGAAGCATTTAGCTCATTAAATTTTATATTTTAAATTTTATAAAGAATTTAATAAAATTTCATATCTTGAATATTTGTAGCTCAATCACAGCTAATCAGTCAAATTGCCGGAATTGCAGATCGATCTTTATAAAAATGTACTCGAATTGGTGTATGCCAAGAGCAACGGGACTAAAATAGCTAAAAATTAAATCGAAGCCTACTTTTAGGCAGCATTGAAAGTAAAATTATTATATGCAAAAGTTAACATCATACGACGTTTTAAAACAATGTTCTGGAACTTATTTTTAAATTTTGGCCTATAAAAGGTAGACTAATAATAAGCAACACACAGTGGGTTAAAAAAAATTATTTGTAAAATAAATCATTTTTGTATACCTGCACTAATGTTGTAAAAATGCCAACGCTGTATTTAAGCTTTTCAATTCTTTTAAAAAAAATTCCAATTTTCATTTCTGGATAAAACCTTCAAAAGCAAGTTAAGTTATTCAAAATATGTACAATAGTTATTATTTTAAAAAATTACCGTGAGTTTTTGAGTTAGATTTTTAGCAATAAATAGAGTCAGCACTTGATGAATTTGAAATTTGTAATAATAACTAGTTTTTATATAATTTTACTTCAAGCATAATCAGTACTCTTTTAACCAATTCGTAAAATTGAATTCTTCAAAATCAAATTATTTTAGCGGAGTTTCTTACTCCAAAATTGCGATCAGCAAACTGAAACCGATTTTACCTTGCGACATAACAGAAAATGTTAATAAAGCATATTAATAGAACATCTTCTAATTGAATTTTTTATTCCTCATTATGATCGCGTGTCTGAAAAGTTTGTAGAAAAATAGAAGCTAAATAAAAAATAGTTCATTTATTAGTCCATTAGTTCGCAATATATAAAATGATCAGACACATAAGGGTTAAAATTCTATTTCCCTACGTAAAAGGGCTTTGTTGTCGTTTCTTTTGAATAAATTACAGTTTATTTTTAGTTATTTTTTTAATTCTCGAGTGCTTTTAATAAAGATTGTAAAAGAATACAATACTATTGTTCATGAAAACAACATCTTTATCACAGCCAATCAAATCTATTCCTCTTGTAATAGTTTGTATAGTAAGTGCCCGGCCGAATAAATGTTTGACAATTATTCGGTAAGATTATTTTAATCGAATTCTATTTCGATAATTTAACTTAAAAGCAAATTTGTTTTTATCTCAAATGGTGCCCCCCCCCCCCTGGGGACACATTATAAGTCTTTATGGATCCACGACCATGTAAACTTGTGTCCTGCTGGGGTAAAAGGGATCCCAGTCCCCTTCAAGCCTAGTAGGAGCCAACTGGACAATCCACTATATTTCTACGGGAATCAGTAAAGCCCCAGAGTTTCGCTATTTGTCTTTTTAGGCATTTAGCTGTTCTCTGACTAATTATTGAGGTAGGCCCTTCGGGAGTATCATAGTGGCGGTGTGTTTCGAAGCCTTCGTTTGAGTTTATGGGTCAAATCATTCACAATGAACACAATGAATGGTCTAGGTCCAGTGAGTATGAATGCCGTCGTGTTCTTAATAATATTAAGCTTCATGCGTTCTGGACCAGGAGTTGGATAGTCTCCAACTCTTCAGCAAGGAGTGAAGGTTGCGGCCTACTCCGGGCTTTTGAAGTTGCAACTAGCTGTAACTGGAGGATATACGTATCCGAAGGCCTTCTAGGGCGAGGATGACGCTACATTTTATCCACAGTGGTAATGATCCACCATCTGATTAGGGCTTACGGCCAGGTAAATCTAATCACGTCATCTCAAATGGTGGTTTTCCAGTTGGATGCGGAGAATTAAAAACACGAAAAAATATTTGTATGATATCTATTCGGTTTAAAAATAATGGCCAGAATGCGAAGACGATGGCAAATAACGACCAGCAGCGGCTAAGCAAGAATGTACTACAAGCGACTTACTGCCGGCTAAAGAAAAACCGGATTAAAAAATTTTTAAATATTTTCGCGTTACCATAAATATATACTGAAATATGAAATCGCAGTTGTATAAAATAGTTTTAAATTAATCTGTTTTACAAAATACGCTGCACATTTTATATTTTTACACTAAATTTGATCATAAAAGCTGACATTTTTACCCAGAATTAGTACACTTCTGTAGCTGTTAGTCTCTAATAAATATCCCACCGGTGTCCCTTCTACATAACAGCAGCTACTTAACTTAATCGTTTAGCGGTTTACTAAGTATACAACGAAAAACTAAAAACAATTTGCTTTTGCTATTACAGAATATTACCATCGCACTATTGTAAACATTTAATAATTTATCAGGTCGAAAATGCCCAGATGTAAGTAAAAACTACTTAAACTGCCATTATATTACAGTAGTCGATAGATACCAAACTGCAAGCATATAATTAACTTCTTAAATCGCTCTAATAATGCCGAATTTTGTGCCTAGAAAGGACACAAAGAAAACGGCTGCTGAAGTTATCGATCGTTGGCAGAAGCTTAGAGAAACTGACTGCCATATAAAAATAATTATTTAAAATAAAACAAATAAAAAACATGTGCTTAATAAATAAAGTGTAGGACTTTATTACAGAATATATCGGTTTTAGGGAAAATATAGTGTTAGACATACCAAATTTACGGGTAAGTTGATTTTTGTGCATTAAAAAAAACAAAATTGGCAGGTAAATTATTTATGCTGCAGAATTTTAGCCAACAATTTTGTTTTGCAATTTGCAATCTTTAATGAAAACAAATAAAAAAAGTCTTCCAAAAAATTAGCTATACCACGATGAATTTTTATCCTCTATCGATAGTCTATAGTATCAAAATAGTTATAAGAAACTAATAAAACCCGTCCAATCAGACAAATCAACGCCGAATGTCCATGACGCCAAAGTAATACTTTATATTTAGTGGGTTCATAAATGTTTTTTGTATTATGAGCTATTAATATTGGGTTAAACGATCACAGGGAACCTCTACTGAAGACAATTTATTCGTTTGACGAAAACAGTCAGCGAAAAACATTCGGCCGCAAGTTGCAAGACCGACCAATAATTATTTGAAAAATGGTGGATGGGAAGTTTGGCCAACTCACCCTTGGTCCTTCTTAATCAATACCAATCGTATCGATCGACGCCGAACAGCCTTACTGGAATATACTTCCCTTTGGAACAGGGTTTCAGAAATTGTCTTGATTCATTCTATCCATCCTTATGCTACCAGATATATAGGAAAAAGTAGTGACTAACAACGGACAATTATTGAATAATGTGTCAGCTCATTTTGTTAATACAACAAATACGTTTTTCAAGCAAACAAGCGACATTATTAATTTGAATCTCTAATATTATGTGGCTTTAGTTGCATCATATTATGCTTATACGAGTATAAAATAACACGAAACCTATAATAACATTATAACATTAACTTTAAATATATAAATGTGCACCCCACCCTTATAGTGATTATTTTTCCCTCGAAATTTCAACATATGTCCTGAAATCTTAAAATGCGTGTTGTATAACCGCTACCATCACATGATACTTTACAGAAAATTTCTTGCAGTGACGATTCAGGAAAGAGAAGACGTGGTGGAAGAACACAGATGCTGTTTAAATAACTTTGCCAAATGCCAAAACCTGCGGAGTTGCACCTCACTGGAGACGTGCAAAAAGTGCGACAAGTTTCACCACACGCTGCTACAAAACCGAAGTATGCCTCTCAAGAAATCGAAAGTTCTTACACCCAAGTGTAAAATCAGCGAAAGAGAGCAGAATCAACCTCAGTGCGGCTGAAAAAACCACAGAAGTCTTCGGAATCAGTCACCCCAGACACCAAAGTACTCGCAGAGGCAATTAGGTCCTTGGCAAATGTCCTTTGCGTCTCGGATGCCGCGACATCTGTTGCCTGACGGCAGGGCCGGCGCCATGTCTAAACTTATGTTTAAACACATAAATAATTATAATATTTGAATTTGTTGAATTATTATTGTGAATTAATTGGAGAATAGGAATTGTGAATTAAAAAATGAGATTTCCGTTTTATTATAGAATTGTATGAACGCTGTGTCACCAGCACTACATTTTATTGGTATAAATAAATTAAAGTGAAAATAAAAAAGTGCGTGGATTTGTTCAAAAATGTTTAACACAAACGTCTTATTCGTTCGAACAGTTTTCACTTTTCTAATTGATTTTGGTACTTCGCTTCAAGAGAAACTAAAATTTCGTGGGATTATAATTTTTACTTCTTATACACAATAGCAGTAATTATTACACAATGTGATCATAATATGATTAATAAAGCATTAAAGTTCTTTTATTATAATCAGTTTTTTATCCACGATTTGCTTCTACTATATTAGATGGAAAATAATATTTTTATTTGTGTAATTTAGAAATGGAAACTGGAACTATTTACGCATAATTCTAAAGTAAATATAATAGTTAAGAAGAAGAAACACAGCATAACATTCTTTCGCTTGCAAGTATTCATGGCTTTCAGTATATTGTGGTATTCTTCCCTTATATTCGGCCTAAAAAAAAACAATATTCATAAAAGCCGAACAAATATTCGGCTGGACACTATTTGTTGTATGTGTAGTGCTTTTGTTATTATTCAAAGAAATATCTTGTATAAATATAATATTGCATAGACTTGTACTTGTGTGAAGAAGTAATTGTTAAAGGATTAAACAACAAACTGTGCATGTGGGGGGGAAATGAAAAACAATACTTGAGTAAGTGTAAAACAAGCATGTACTTGCTTTTTGTTAAGTATTTGTTGTTGCTCGTTATAATTTGTTCACAAGAAACGAAAATCAATTGCGGAACTAAATACATTTTATGAAGATATTTATTTTATAATTTTATTTTGTTAGATATTTTTGTTGTTGTGTAAACAAAATTTTAACAGAAGTAAGAATTATGAAGGAAAATAAAAAAGGCTATAAGGTATGTTTACTGTGACTATCGCTAGATCAAAGTATATTTCTTGAAGCTCTCTTTCGCTGAGCTGAGTAATTAGCGAGGGAAGCTATTTTTATATACCATTCATTTACTCTTACTAACGTTGACCTTTTTCTTAAACTTAAGGATACTTTTCTTCTGTATTTCATTAAATAATTGATCTCAAAACGGCATAGTATATTTATAACGAATATACTACACTTTATACTCCTCAATAACTAATAGTGATAGTCTATGGTTTTTGTTCATCGCCGTTCACACAACGAAAAATTGGTTGAGATAACCATTATTCAAGAGCAACTTATTAAGATTGAATCATATTTTTATCACAAAATAAAATTTTGTTGTTATTATAACCAAAATATTTTTAGCTTTAGTACAAACATTGTAAAAGATATTTTTAATGACAGTTAAACTATACTATTTGCCATACTTTCAAATAATATACAGATTTCGAATAATTATATTAATTTGGTGGTTAATAAAATTTTACCACAAACTATATAATTCAATCGAGAATTTTTATTCGCAATAGCTATTTAATGATGAAAACAAAAGCTTTTTTAGCGTCATTAAATAATTTATTACCAGTAGTTATTCCTTTTTCATCAAAATCATATATTAGTACCAGAAAACATAATATGATGCTTGTAAACATACTAATGTACGACTAACATTAATTTTATTTTATTAATAATTATTATTATTAAATTAAATAAATATCTGTTATTCTTTTCAACGGTCTTTTTTAATTAATTTAACAATATAAAAAATTTAACAATATAAAAAAAATTATAAAAAATATTTTCCTGATGAAGCTTTTCACAGGATAGCGAAATATCGAAAAAAATATATATTGTGAAATTAATTAAAAAAGACCGTTGAAAAGAATAACAGATATTTATTTAAAATATAAAAAGGTCGATTAAAAAAATAAAAAAATTATTAAATTAAAAAATATTGAAAAATAAACACTATTTTATCTAAAGCATCATTCTATATTCATCATTTCTCGCAAAATGCAGTCAAAACTTAATTAACAGAAATTAATGCGAGATTAATAAAATAATAATGTTGTCGACGCTGTACTCTGTTCATTTTCTGAAATGTTTCTTTTCAATTGCAAAATGTTTCTAGCAACACTTCACTTATTCCGCATAGAATTTCTAGCAACAGCAAACATAGTGTTTCATAATGAAGGCCAAGAAAAACGATAAATTTCTTGTTAATCGCCAAATTTTTTTAATTTTCGCAAATTCGAAAGAAGAGTTATTCTTATCTCAGAAGTACGATAAAGCAACTTCTTCAACATTTCAAATAGGAAATTAAAAAAGGATTTTTAGTTGAATATATATTTCTTAATTCCTCAATTTTTTTTATTGCCATTAGGAAGAAATTCTTCTTCTGTAAAGTGAACAAACTGCGAAACCGGTTACTATTTTATTGAATTGTTTTTTTAGTTGCAAATATATGAGCACCTTTGATGCATGGTGTATTTGATAAGCTTCTCGAATAGAACAAATTTAAACAATTTACAAAAAGATGCTTTGGCATCTGTTCATAATACATTGCCAAAGGCAACAAATACCAAAAGAGCCGACAACAAATGTTAGGTCACCGAAAACAGTTTTGCCAATTTAAATTTCTTGCTCAGAAGAAAAAGCAAACAGCCGATATACATTTGTGTATGCTAAATAGCACGCTATGTCAACAGCCACAGCCACACAATTTGTACGCCAACAAATTGTTTATTCAACACAACATGTTCCCAAAAAAGGCCAAAAACAAAAGAAATATTTACTTTATAAACATAAAAATAGTTCTTGAATATTTCGATAAAAATGCTTAAACTTGCCATAATATGAGAAACCGCACAATTCACTAATTTATCAGCAATAAAACAAGCTAAAGATATTAGACCCCGTGGCATAATAAAAACAAAGCATTAACCGCACAAAAGTGGTCTGCTGCTATGTTAAGTGCAACAATAATGCTAATGTGTTTTCAGGATAATGTTTAGCTTATAGAAATTGTGTTGCAGCATCAGTTTTAAATTTTTTTCTCCTGTTCTCTTTGGGTCTAGCAAATTTGAAAAGGATGGAAATAGGAAATAAAACTTAATGTCATATTTACTAAAATGTCACTATCAACACATGCACAGCCAGGCAATAAAAAACCAAAAAAAAAGGAAAAGAAAAAAGAACTGTCGTTAATCAGACACCTGGAAAAAGCAAAACAAGCGATGTGAACAATGCGAATACTAAATGCAACAGCAATAGTTATAACAACATCAAGGTGAGCATCAGTGACAACACACAACTAACAATATTCGCTGGCAGTCGAAACAGTTCGGTTTTCAGTTGTTTGTATATAAATATACACAAACCAACTCAAATGAAAGGTATTTTGTATAGAGGTAACATTTTTTTGATTGACAGCCATTTTGTCACTTATATTTAGTTTCGTTTGGTATTTCAACATGAATTGACTGATGCCTGAATAACACTTCCACATTAAGCAAGCTGAGTCCAAGCGAATATTTGTTGGATGAGCGATGCATCCCATTTTAGTTGGATACGTCAATTAATAAAACGACTGCATCTGCATTTACAGTAGTCTGCAGTGCCTATAATCTTCAAGTGTATGTTGCTAAACGGTTACATGCAGAAAAAACGGCTGTTTAGCGTGCTTTATGGGCTGGTACTATCGCTGATAGTCAGAATGCTATAATCAATGGTGACCAATATAGAGCCATGATTACTGACCTTTTCATTTCCCCCCGGGGGCACATTATAGTCTTTTTGGAACCTACTATTCCATTTAGATTGGTGTCTTGCGGGGTAAAAGGGAGCCCAGGCCCCTCAAAGGCTAGTACGAGTCACCTGGACAATCCACATATTTTCACGGGAATCAGTACGCCCCAGAGTACACTATTTGTTCTCTTTAGACAATGATGTGCTCTAACTGGTTGTTGAGGTTGGCCCCTATATGGGAGTATCGTGGTGGTTGTGGTTTCGGAACCTCGTGAGAGTTTGTGGGTCGGATCATTCAAATTAACACAATGAATGGTTCAGGTCCAGTGAGTATGAATGCTGGCGTGTTCTTGATAAATAAGAGCTTCATGCGTTCTGGACCAGGAGTTGGAAAGTCTCCAATTCCTCACCAAGGAGTGAGGGCACGGCCTACTCCGGACTTTCTAAATTGCTACTAGGAGTGACCGGAGGATATACGTATTCGATGGCCTTCTAGGGCGTGGTTGGTGTCCAATCAAACAAGTGGTTTGACCACCATCTGATTATGACTGTATAGTCGGTGCAGATGTAAATCAAATCACGCTTTGACCTTTTCATTCATTGAACAATCATGATATGAAGGAGGTGTGTCTTCAACAAGACGGTGCTATATGTTACACAACTGATGCCACAATTGATTTATTGAATGACACGTTTGGTAAGCGCATAGTTTCACATTTGTGATCCACGAAATGGATTTTAAGATTGTGCGATTTAACAGCGCTAGACTATTTGCTGTGGCGAAAGTGAAGTTGCTAGTCTACGCCGATATACGGCCACAAATGTTAAAAAAAGTCATCGAAAATTCCGCCCCGGGGGAACATTGATATGTGTTGAAGGAATATCACCATTAAAATATCTGTCATCTGGAGGTAAAATGGAGTCCAGTTCCCCAAAGGCTAGCAGGAACCAACTGGGCAACTTCCACTTTATTTCCACGGGAATCAGTAAGCCCCAGAGTTCAGATTTTGCTGTTCTGTGACCGATTATTAAGGTGGGCTCTTCGAGGAGTATCGTAATGGCTCTGGTTTCGCAGGCCCTCATGGAATGATTAACGGGACAGGATCATATCACTTTTGACAAAGAAAACATGGTGAATGATCCGTATCCAGTAAACATACTATATCATGTGTTCTGGATCAGGAGTTAGTAGTTTCCAACTCCTCAGCAAGGAGTAGGGGTGGCGGCCCACTCCTAGGTTCGATTTAGATATCCATCGGCTTCCTAGGCCGTGGCTGCACGCTACCTATCACCCAAATTAGTTTGATACACTATCAAATTATGGCCACATGGCTCGGTACTAATGTAAATCTTATCACGTTGTACCTACAAATAAGACTACGTCCGAGCCGGTCGTGGTGGTGTTACGCCAGAAGTCATATTTAAATTATAATGTCCGAAAAGTATTTTTCGAATAAAGTAAATCTCATGTGATTTTAAAAAATATTCATGTTTGTTTTATTACATTTTAAAGTTCAATACCTCTATAAAAACACCCAGTACACACCAATTCACGTTATCATATAGAAATACAAGACGATAATAAAAAAAAAATAAAATTTGGACTAAACACAAATATAGAAACAAAAACTCGTATACATTTACAAGCATCTACAAATAATTTCATTTCCATTACAGAGAAAACAAATCTACCACATACATTACATTATACATTACAGTGGGTGGCCTATCTATGGAAGCTATCAGAAAGTTTTGCTAAAGTTATTTTTAACTTTTTGTTGACTAAACATTTTGTTTTTTTTTTTTTTTGGTTTAAAAAGCATTTTGAGAACATCGCTAGGAAAATTATTATACTCCTGTTGTAATACAGTGTCCTTAAAAAAAACTCTATCATAAAGATCTTAATTTAATAACTTTGACATTACAATCGCAACTTGTGACATTTCATGTGAAATTCTTTCAAAAGTCCATATAAAATGAATTATATAAAATGAATAAGACGAATAATGTTGAAAATTATAAATTATAAAATGTTTCTGATATCACAAAGGCGAAATAATATTAGTTGACTTTATTTTATAACAAATTGCAATTAACTGAAAACAATGCTGAATACTTATAAATAGATAGTTATTTAACTTTCTTCTAGCTATAGGTAAGTACTAATGGTACCAATACCACGATGTAGAAGAACAGGCGACAGTATTTTTGCATTAAGCATGGTACTCTGTTCATAATTTCGTGCGAAATGCTGTCAAATCCCATATAAAATAATTCGTACGAAACAATTAAGAAATAATGTTGCTGAACTAGTACTCTGTTTATTTTGGAAAAAGTCACGAAATGTTTCGAGCATCGTGTTTTTCTAACTGAAAAATGTTTCTGGCAACATTTTTTTGGAACTGCGAAACAATATGAGCAGCACTTTTTTCGCACGGAATTGTAACCAACAGCTGATCACTTTATTATTTGTGCTTTTAATTTTAAACGTATTGCCAAATTTAAAACTTATTCAAAGAAAATGGAAAAAAACCTAAATGTAATAAAAAATGAAAAAGAAAAATTTAAATTCAGTGACGCAGAAAAGCGTAGACTGATTTGTGCTATAAAAAAAGGAATCATATTTGGGATAAATCCCATAAGTTGCACTGCAACCGCAATGCCATGAAAACATCGTGGATAGAAATTAGTAAAGAAATTGGAAAACCCGGTAAGGAATGAGATATATGTACGTATGTATATATGCTTTAACTTCCACAATATTATTTATATACTTCATAGATGAAGCATGTAAGCAGAACTGGAGGAGTATTCTGGACAGCAGACGGTACTACAAACAAAAATATAAAGCCTCAAAAAAATCTGGTAGTGGATGCGACTTGGAGTTCTCTTCAGAAGACTCTCAAGATCCATGGGAGTTTTCTGAGGACTTGGAGTTCCTCACTGAGGAGTCGGAATTAAGAACGTAAGTGTTATTGTGATAACATATTATTGCTTTTTATAACTTTCATAACTAATGAAAATTTTGATTTTAGAACCAGTTGCTCACAGCTGCTGAGCACTGAAGATTTTCAGCCCACTCAAAATATTTTAAATGATATCGAGATGCTGCCCACTACACCACCGGAGGCGAAAAAACCAACCTATTCATATGTGAGTAAACACCATGTCTTTATATAAATGTTTTCAACAGCTATAGTGTTGATGTTCTAACTTAAAACTTAAATATTTTTATTTAATTAGAGTTTTAAACATTTGTACTTATGTTTTAGAAAAATACAACCGTTTCATCCAAAACTTTATACCTCAATGAAATGAGACCAGGCGTCTCAAAGGTTGCGGATGTGATGACAACATTGGTTAATATAGCACAGCAGCAAAATCAAAATAATGCCAACAAGCCTTTTCTTAATTACATTGATTCGTTGATCTCAAAATTACCTAAGGAGGTGGCAGAAGATGTCCAGGCAAAAATTATTTCCATGATTTACCAAGAGATCTCAGCTCATAGAGTTACAAAAGATACATAAGTATTTAATATTAAAGTATAATTGTTTTTGTGATCTTTCAAAGACTGGCCCCATATGGTATGTGGTTATACAAAAGGCTGAATAAGTAAATGAATTTTTTATGTATAAGAGTTTTTATGTTTTCTGTTGTTATTCTTTGTGATAATCTAAATATTGTCTTACATATGTACCTTATTAAAAGTAATGTAAATAAAAAATGAATTATTTTTTTTGTTTGAAAACAGTACTTTTTATTAAAACATTTACTTTAATTAATATTAATGATTTTATTTATATTAAATTTCTTAAACTCTTTTTTAATTTATTATTCTAAAAAAGCAAATTTTCTCTGCCAAGGAACAGATCCGATCTCGGAATTAAAATAAGTCATTATTTTGTTGCGAACAACACGGCCTGATTCATCTTGTCTACCAAAATGCGCAACATTAATGTTGGAAGAAAAAAGAGAATCAGCAGGTAAATAGTTTCTAAATTCACCGGCAATGACATCTCCCGATTCATCTACATGGTCTGCGTACTTTGCAGGCGAGTACTGCTCCAACCTTGTTTGAATTAAGTAATTGTGCAAATATATGCAAGCCTTTGTTATTAGATTTGCACGTTCAGGACCACAAAACATCTTCCGAGATAGGCAGTAAAACTTGGAGCACATTATTCCGAATGCATTCTCTACACATCTTCTCGCCCTGCTTAGCCTGTAATTAAATATATTTTCATTGTCACTTAGACGATTGCCAGATTTTGGTTTAAAAGGCTTCATAATGCGTCGATTTAGTGGAAATGCATCATCTGCAACGAACACGTAGGGAGTTTCGTTATCTATCTCCACTGGGAACTTCAATAGGTTTCGCCGAATTGCGGACCCAAGAGCACATTTTTCAAAAATGTTTGCATCGCCTTCGCTACCGAAAGCACCAATGTCAACATACGTGAATCGATAATCACCATCAGCAACAGCCATTATAACTGTGCTAAAAAAAACCCTTTAAATATAAGTACATTTATATTATTAAAAACTAATTAGTTGTTAAAATTAAAAAAAAAATACCTTATAGTTATAAAATAGACTACCAGATCTAGGAGGACATTTTACTGCCACATGTTTCCCGTCTATTGAACCAATGCAGTTGGGAAAATTCCACTTTTTATAGGTTAAAGAAATCCGCATTAATTCCTCCTTTGTCATTGGGGGAATTTGTTCTTTTAGTGCTGTACATATGGCAGTACAAACTTCGTCAATTATCAATCCGAACTTCTGTTTGCTAATTCGATAGCAACTAGCAATATGGCGCTGCAGTGATCCACATGCTAAGTATCTAAGAAAATACAACATATAATAACATTAATTTTGTAGGTTTATATATATGTATGTATATGTACTCACTCCAAAACTACCGCCAATTTGTGTTTAGGTGAAATACCATCATTAGGATGAGTATTTCTTTTCGGATTTAATAAATATTCCACTTTGCTAAATATATCTAAGAAAGCCATTATGTCCATGTGGAAGTTTTCCTTAAAAGCTTTCTTATTTTTAGTCAGATCTTCAAACTGGAGCAAGTTTAAATTATATAGTATATGCGTCAATTATTAAACAAATTATACTTACATCTGAAGCAAACCTTCCTTTATAATTTCTTTCCTGTAGGTAAGGACTTGTAGCAGATCGTGTGTCATCGAAAATTTCGTCGGTTGCTGCGGAAATTTGTATTAATTGTTGCGCAGCAGCACAAGCTGCTAATATTATTGTGTTTTCCATTATTTCGAAATCTTTGCTTAATTTTTGTCACGAATCTTGTAAATAATATTTTTTTCACAAATCAAATATAAACATATGTTTTTTGTTTACATAATTAAAACAATGTTGCATACTTAAAGACAATAAAATCGACAGTTTTCTTTGAAATCGCAGTATTGTCACCACTTGCTTATTGTCAAATTTTTCAAGCTTAATAATAAAAATTGCTCAAGACATTTTCGCAAATTCAAACAGAGTACTAGGCTTTAAGCACGCAAAGTTATATGTCATTGATAAAAATTTCTCGCGAAACGATTTCGAGAATGGAAAAATTGTTGCTATATACATGTTGCTGGATATATGTTATTGGATACATATTGCTAATAATAAACATGCAGCTATGAACAGTTCCTGAGTTTTTAAAAAAGGAACTGAATACAACTATACATATATTTACGATATATTATTGAATTGTTCACTCTTGTTTACTGTATCTCATAGAAAATGACTGACTACATTAACGCAGCATTATCTTCATTAAGAGAGATTTTGTTAAAAAAAAAAAAAACTATGTCACTCATTCAAAGAAATATATCAATCAAATCATATTTCATGTTTCTAAATTTATTAAGTTCAAATTATTTTCAAATAACATGTTCATATTTTATACATATATTCTGGATCATAAAGTTTATAGTCAACATTATTCTTATCCATCTGCTTGGGATAAAGAGTGTGAAAAATTATAAACCTTGTTTTGGTATGTCTTCTAGGCTCTGTTAATTTGCAGCAAATATTAGTGAATTTTTCAAACCTTTACAAAAATCAGGTGCAAATTGCCTCACCAAAAAATTTATAAAAATTTTTATTACCATATTGCCCACTGTTGACACCGTCAACACTACAATTGAGAGCTATTTCGAGGTTAAGAAGATAATTTAATAAAAACACAACAGCAAATAAAAACACAACGGAAATTTACAAAAATTATTCTATTACTGCTCTGCCCCTGTATTGCAAAGCCTTGCCAGGATACATATTTTCATTGGAGAAAGCGTTTGGTCGCAGCATCATCAGGAAGGAAAAGACTAAACTTAAAAAAAAAATAACTTTATTTTTTTGTAAGATAATTTTTTATAAATGTTGACATCTTCCACGTTGCAAATTAAATTTAATTTAAAATAGGAAGGATATGTAAATTTTTAAATTTAAACCGTACAGCAACAAGCATTCTTCGATTAAATACTTTCTTCAGTTGAAGAAAGCTGTATAAAATATTGTTATATTATGAAATATGAAGATAAGGCCTTTAATCTGAAACGGAAAAGCAGCTAACAATTGCTTTATAGCGGTTTAGATTAAACCGAATTAAAAATTTAAAAAAAAATTTAAATTGCTAGTTTAGATTTATATTGAATGATGACAACGAATAAGTTTGCGATATTTTACAATTCAGATGCCAATTTCGAGTTTTTGGCTATTTAGTGCAAGTAAAGTTATACTCTGTTATGTTATGCAAAACCTTACAAAATGTTTCTGGAAACATGTTTATCAGCTGCAAAATATTTATGGCAACATTTGTTCTAAAGCTTAGTACTCTGTTCTAATGTGCTTAAGCAACATTTGATATTTCGCTTGAAAATTTTGACAATATGCTGCCAGCTGATTCTCTCGTTTTATTTAATATTAATGTTGCGCATTACGGCAGACAAGATGACTCAGACACTGCGTCACTAAATTTTATTTTTTCTTTTTCACTTTTTAATAAATTTACGCTCTTCTCCATACTTTTACTTTTTGACACAAACAAATTTAAAATTAAAAATACAAATACTTAACTGATCAGCTGTTGCTCACAATTCCGTGCGAAAAAAGTGCTGCTCATATCGTTTTGTAGTTGAAAAAAAATGTTGCCTGAAACGTTTGTCACTTAGAAAAACATGCGGCCAGAAACATTTCGTGAATTTTTCAAAAATAAACAGAGTACTAGTTTAGCAACATTATTTCTTAATTATTTCGTACCAATTATTTTTGTATGGGCTTTGACAGCATTTCGCACGAAATTATGAACAGAGTATCAGGCGTAACAGTAAAAAATAATATTAGCTGCTCTTATTCTGTGTGAAACAATTTCTTTTTAAATTGCAACAGTTAATTTTTATATTTTTAAGCGAACTAAGAAATGTTGCTTAACAATTACCTCAAGTTTAAACAGACTACTTAGCTAAAGGAGAATTGTGAAAAGAAATTTTCAGAGCTCAGACCTAAAAACAAAACAAGAATTTTGATTAACGAGCAAAAGATACTTTAAAAATATTAATGATTGAATTACGTAGTTATAGGCAAATCACAATATTAATTTATATATAATATTAGAATTTCATTGGAATTTAATGATAGATTGTTTTCATTTGATGTAGTTTCACTTTTTCCAAGTATTCCTGTAGGTTTAGCTTTGAGGATTATAGCGAGAAAATGGCAGATAATAGAACAAAATACGAATATTGAGAAGAAATTATTTTTACGTATTCTTAAGTTTTGTATTGAAGACAACAGGTATTTTCAAATTGATAATATAATATATCTGCAGAAGGAGGGCCTCATCCCTATGAGCTCTCCAGGATCACCTATAATAGCTGATGTTGTGATGGAGGAATTACTAGATTCATGTATTAGTAAAATGCATATAAAACTGAAGATTATCACAGAATATGTAAATGATTTATTTTGCATAACTTCAGAAGATGCAGTGGATGATATTTTATCAAAATTTAATAGTTTTCATCCAGATATTAAATTTACGATTGACTATCTGGAATCTAAACTTCCATATTTAGATATATTGATCATAAGAAAGGGAAATAAGTTAGTGTTTGATTGGTATAAGAAATAAACATCCGAGAAAAATGATAATAAACACGGCGAAAAATATGATAGACAGATTATTGACTGTAAGTCACCAGAAATAAAAAAAATTGAAAATTTTCGTCTAATATATCTGTTCTTCCAATAATTGATAAAATCTGTGAAAAGATAATTACTGAACAATTTATAAATTATCTTGAGGTAAATAAATTATTATTTGAATATGGTTTCAAAGAGGGTTGCGGGTTTTCTAAATCTATTGTTAGTGTCATTGATTATATATGTAGCGGTCTTAAAATGGGTCATAAGGGTGTCGCAGGTGTCTATTTTGATTTATCAAAGGCTGTTAATTTGGTACTACTACTACTAATTAAAAAATTTAAGTATTATGAGTGTTCTGGTAAGTCCCTGAAAATTTTCGAAGATTATCTACAGCAGTGATAGGCGAACTTTTTGGGTGGCGGGCCAATAAATTAAAAAAAAATCTTGCGGCGGGCCATTATTTTAAAAAAAAGCATAGAGGGTCATTCATTAAAAAATTATGGGGTTGCTGTTCAATTAAAAGTTCGGTTTAAGCTATATATTTAATAGTTATATTACGTAATTTTTTAAATAACATAAAAATTTTATAAGATACGATTTATTATGATTTTAAGATTTTCCAGATGTATGGGAAGCATGGATCTGTTTCTGACTTGACATAATTTCCCCAAAATCTAGTTCCAGCTGGGATGATGCGACTTTTAATAAATTCAATAGACTCTCGTCTGACAATCGGTTTCTTATTAAATTTTTTCTGCATTTAATTCCTGAAAAGGCCTGTTCACATAAATATGAGGAAGCAAACATTGCCATAATTTTCTGCGCATGATTAATTAGCTTTGGAAATTCATCTTTTGGTAAGAATTTATAGAAATTAAGCTTATCTGTATTTAAAAATAGCTGTTTTAAATTATTATTACATTGCAATTCTATAATTTCCAATTGTAGAGCAGATGGAACATTCTCAGGATTAACATTAAAAGGCATTGAAAAAATATCTAAACATGGTTGGATTTTTTAAAGTCAGCAAATCTGGCCTCAAATTCTGAATACAGTTTTAATAAAGATTGTGAAAAGACTTTTAAATTCTCTTCACTCACAGGCCTCAAAGAATTAAGTCTTGGAAAATGAGTCAAATCATTGTTTCCCAAACATTTAGAAAATATAAACAATTGAGTTTTAAAAGACCTCAAACTGCCCCAAGTTTCATCCCTGTAACTTCTTGTTCAGTTTATTATAGTGCTCGAGTAAATCCGTGAAAAAGCAAACTCGATGCACCAATTCTCATCCTCCAATATTTCCCACTCATCCCAAATTTCAGTTTTAGTTTTTAGAAAAACTTTAATTTCTTCGAGAAGACTCCAAACTCTCGAGAAGGCATGCCCACAACTCAGTCACCTGATCTCTGTGTAATAAAGTACATCTGAAAATTCTGCATCAACTTCCGAGAAAAACTCTTGAAATTGTCGATTTACCAAACCACGGGCTCGAATGGTATTAATTAATTTTAAAATAATATTAAGTACGTGGTTAATATCCAAGGCAGCCTTGCAAAGAACATCTTGGTGGATTATACAATGTACATAAATTGTTTCGCTTTCAGGATTCTGACTTTTATAAACTCCTCCAAACCCCGTATTTTTTCCCACCATGTTAGGTGTTCCATCAGTTGTTAAATTAATTAATTTGGAAATTGGGACATTAAGAGATTCCATTCCCTCTCTAAATTCATCATAAATTATTTTTCCTGCCGTCTTTCCTTTCAAAGATCTCAAACAAGCAAGTTCTTCGGTAATTACAAAGTTTTCATCGACTCCTCTGATAAAAATTAGAAGTTGGGCTGTATCACTCCTGTCAACACTCTCTAGTGACTGAAAAATACTTAAACTTTTCAAAACGTCCATCGAGTTGATTGGTTAAATTAGAAAAAATCGCTTCAATTTTTTTTGTGACCGTTCTACGTGACAGCCGTATAGATTCGAAATCTTTTACCTTTTCTGGACATAATACTTTTCCAATGCTAATTAACACATCCATTAACACATCTTCTTCAAAAAACGGTTTGTTACTTTTTGCTATTTTATAGGCAACAATGTGACCAGCTAACGTAGAGGATCGCTGGACACTTCTTTGATTTAAAAAAAAACCATTTGCTGACTAGATATTTTTCCTTTCAATTCCTCTGAATGAAGTTTCTTGTCTTCATCTGTCGACCCAAGATGTTTTGAATTAAAGTGCCTAGCGAGATTATAATCTTTTAGTACAGCTACCGGTTCTTGGCAGATAAGACAAATAGGTTTTTGGTTATATTCCATAAAGAAGTACTTCCATGTCCACTCTTCTTGAAAAACTCGACATTCCGAATCAATTTTTCTCTTTCTACTTTCGATTGACATTTATGGGGATATTTAAAATACACTTTATTATTTTAATTACACAAATAAAACTGTAAGTTGGCAACTTTATAATTTTACTTCACAATTTATTCTTTGCGTCACGAGATTTACACTTTTACTGATTGCTGATTAATCTATCGCTGGCTCTTTTATATTTGTTGCGCATGTTGTCTCGAATATTCAAGAATCTTCTAGATCTCACATATAATAGTTGTTGTTATGTTATACGTTCAGTTTTCTATATTAGTTGTTTTTGTTTCATGCTTTTTAAGTTTCTTCTTGGAATATTGTATACGAAAGTTGTTGTTGTCTTGTGTGTACAATATTTCCTAGAAAACTACGCAGTTTGTACACAATATAATATGAAAACATTGCATTTTTTTGCTAAAATTGTCAATTTATATCTTTTTTTAAACATAATGTAAATTTATTTTTTGGGCATAATTTTTTAATAGGTGATTAATTATTTTTTTTTTTGAAAAACGCTCGACGGGCCGGATTGAAATTTCTCGCGGGCCGGATGTGGCCCGCGGGCCGTAGTTCGCCCATCACTGATTTACGCGATAGAAGGCAAGTTATGCAAATCAGCGAAGCTAGGAAGTTCTGAAATTGGTGTGCTTTGTGGTGTCGCTCAAGGTAGTGTCCTTGGTCCATTACTATTCAAGGTTTTCATTAATGATATTAAAAATTATAATTGTGAAGTAATACTTAGAAATCAAGTCGAGTATGATACTTCAATTTTGTCTGAATATTTGAGACTTAATAAGTTAATCTTGAATGCAAGAAAAACTAAACTCGTAAGTTTTAGACCATACCTAACAGGAAATGATCAGTTAATGAGTGTTCATATTGATGGCGAGGTAATTACGGAATCTGAAAGTGTTAAATATCTTTCAATCGTCCTTTGCAATATAATACAATGGAATTATTTCAAAGATATGCCAATAAAAGGTCTTCGAAAGCAACAGCTATTGCTATATGTGTACAAATTCTTAAATATAATTGGATTTAGCTCAACTAAATTTTCTTTTGTTGGTACACACACGGGAGGAGCAACTAAAGAATCGATGAACTTGAATATTGTCAGATGTCGGCAAAGCGAAGGATTTGATTTGCTGCTCCAAATGAGTACAACCACCTACCTAATCGTATAAACAATATCTCAGTGCTTTATACATTTAAAGTAGCAATAAAAGAGTATTTATTAGATAATATCGAAATCCTTCTGGCAAATTGAGTTATAGAAATGGTAAATTTATATATTTGTATTATTATTATTTTCTTTTTTATTATTATTAGTTTTTTAGTTATTTAATTAATTGTTATTAGTATTTAGTTGCCAGTTTCGCCTCTATATAGCCCCCTCTTGGCGCTGAGGCATAAATAATTCATGAAATAAAATAATAAACAAAAAAGTGATAGAGAATTTCATTTGAAGAATAAGGACATAATAAGATATATACTTAATGACAATGATTTTCCAGTAAAATTAACTAACCGGTTATTTAGACAATATGGTAATCATAATTTAGAAAATACTATGGCAGAATCACAAATTCATAAACCATTAACTTATGTTCCTCCAATATCAGAAAGCTTAAGAAAGTCTAAAATATATGACACTGATAGATACATATATAAATGCACACAAAACATATTGTGACGAATGTGTCTTGCTTAAGTTTTAAATTAAAGCGAACTACTGATTACAAACTGCGTAGAAGTTTATATACACACAACTACAATTTGATATGCTATTTACTAACTGCCTGGCATGCAAGAAAAAAAACAATACATGTATGCTGTTTACCATCTAAACGCACAAGACAAAAACGAATTTTATAACAACACACAAACATGTTGTTCACCATCTGCGTAGTTTTCTAAGAAACCCTTTTCTACAAAAGACAACAACAAATGTATTGAAATAAATCCCAAGCAGAAACCTTATCAGCATAAAAGCAAAAACAACTATACACACAGACATACAGGCGCCTATACATCGAATAAACAAGATACAACAACAAAATGTGATACAAAGTTAGTAGAAGATTCTTAAATCTTCTAGACTTTAAATGGACAAATATAAATAGGGAAGCGTCTGAGTGGATAGTCAGTCTGTGTAAAATTAAACCTCATTAAGTAAAGACGTGCATTTTAAGTAAATTGTTCTGAAGTGTCAACTTTGTGTAGTTAAAGTTAATAAAATTGTTATTAACTTAAAAATTCTAAAAACTGGTGTTGTTTATTTTGCAATAAAGAACTCACAACAAAACGTTTATAAAAGGTATAAACGTAACAATATTTATTTAGCAGTATGAAGGCTAAAAAAGGGAAAATGGAAATATCTGATGTAGTATACAGGATACCATATGGAGCAAAAGACCAGGTGAACTGTGACAAAGTTTATATTGGGACAACAAAAAATTAACTTAAAACAAGATTAGCTGTTCATAAATGTGACCAAAAATATAGAAGACATCCTTATCTTCACATTGTAATAATCATTATCCGAAATTTGAGGAAGCATCAATATTAGATATTAGAAAAAAACTATAAGAGAGGTTATGTGTTAAAAAAGTTAGAAATTGTTAATGTACCAAATGAAAGGAGAATAACTTTCAAAATAGACACAGACAATTTAGCGCAGAATTATAGGTACTTAATTCAAAAGACACATAATTTTGTTATAATTATTTCATAAGAGAGAATTTGTTGCCTTGTTTTTGTATGTTTAAATATTTTAAATTTTAATTTTGTTTGTATGTATGTATATGTTTTTGTCAATTGTTTTAAAAATTTTTTTGAAATTATTTATAATGTTTGTTTTATAAAAATTAATTTCCGAAAGAACTTTCCAAGGGAAAGCGAAGTATTGAATATATATGTGTTAAATTTAATTAAAAAGACATTTATAAAGATAAATACTTATTTATTAATTTATAAAAAAAATATAAAGGTGATTTAATTATTTTGTTACGTTCATGCTTGTTTCTTAAACTGTTTTAACATTTTTTATTATTTTATTCCTCTCTCATTTATTATTTTTATTTTCATTTACTTATTTATTTTTAATTGTTACTATTTTAAAATACTTTTTATATTATTGTGGTTAATTTTTTTTTTATTTTACTTTATTTAATTTTTTGCTGATAAGAAATAACTGTATAAGATTTTAACACCCACCATTTCAGAAAGAAACTATGGTTAACAAAAACAATTTCTGAACTGATGGAAAAGCAGTCAGCTAGATCAGAAAACCAAATTTACTTAAAAGGCCAAACATTATTTTGTATGTTATTAATCATATTTTGGTTGCATAAGAAAAAAGTAATCAAATTTATATATTTTAAATATGTTGTTGTGGCATCATCATTGTATTGTTTTTATTATTAATACACTTTTTCTTTACCTGAAGATGCCACGCAATGGTGTGGCGAAATATTGAAAATAAAAAACCTTTTGCTTGAAAAATAAAATATTAAGAAGGTCAAATAACTTTAATTTTTATTTTAAATATATTATTATAAAATAATTTTATTTAATTTAATCATGTTATCAAATAGTTAAAAAAATTAAATTTAAAAAGTAATTTGTTCACCACAACCATACATTGCTTTGCAAGGTCGAATGGAGTTCCCTGAGAGACAGGAACATGAAATTTTTTTTCTATAGTATCCGTAAAAATTTCCTAATTTAATTATTAAAATATTTTTTATTATTTATAGTATTTTTGGTTTAATTAAAAAACACAATGTTTAAAATTTTGTTTGCTGATTCTTTAAATTTTGAATTTACATTATATTTTTTATTTTTATTTTATATTTAAGATAAAAAATATCTTTGCTAGAAATCTACTTCTATATTAAGTTTTTTTTTTTAACACTTAAGCATATCTTTCGTATGTGTGGGTTGTGTAATCTTTCGCTTTTGCTCAAAGAATTTTTATTTTGTGTTTACTCTCATTAATTTGGTACCAACATCATCATCTATGACCAAGCAGAAATGCTAATTGAAAATAATAAAACAATATGTTTTGCATGGCTAAGACCACTCATGACCACGCATGAACCTAATTCAATGGCATATTAGAAAACAATCAGTTAATGCACTATGGGCAAGAAAAATATTGCAGCATTAAAGAAAAAGCTAGCATTTATGCTATTCAGGTTCAGTCAGTTCAAAATAAACATTTCACCTGAATGTCGGCCGTATATTTCTGAAATCTATAATAATAGGCCCCAGTAAACCCTGTTTTCGCGCGTTATTTTGCAAGCTTATTATACTTTTCTTTTTAATTTACGCACGGAAATTTTATACCACAATTCTGTTAACTTAGCAAGGGAATGTTATACTTCATATCTGTTAATTTAGCAACGTTTGAGTGAGAGTTAGGTAAACTATAATAAAATCATTATTAAAACTAAAGCTATTTGACTGAGCTATTTCCACAGATTTATATCTATCGTATTGCCGCTAGAGTTAGAAAAAAGTTTGACCACTGATTGGCGAAGAACTTAATACCATAACACATTTTAGCCTATAGTGATACACAAATTTTTAAATAAAATTTTCCAGCGTAAAAATCATTTCTCGTATTTTCTAATAAATAGAGCATACCAAAGGAATAACTGTCAAACTAACTGTCATACATTTTTTAACATTTATTATCCGAAAACTCTAGCAAATAAAATATCTTAAAATACTTACTAAACAACGTTACTGTTCAAGCATTGAATAGTTTAAATTTATTATTGGAACTAGTGATATATTTCGGCAACTTATAAAGGACTTCATGATTTTTATTCATTTTTTTATTAGTTCTGCACTAAAGATTCTATAAACGCAGTTATTCACACACTGTTGGTATCGTTGAGCACTATTTCTTCAAAAATTAAACTATGGATCGTTCTGCGGTCCATGAAAATCGCTGCTGCACCATAATTATTGATTTTGTTTACATATGAATAACATTGATTTGAGATGATGTAGCTTCAACAGGATGGAGCTACCTACTTTACAGCTTCCGCAATTGCGACTTATAAATATTGAAGTTTAGAAGCAAGACGATTTCGAAAAATGTACCGGCCGCCAAGGTTGTGCGATTTGTGCTCTTTCCTGTGGCAACACCTAGTCACTGTTGAATGCGGGTATACCAACAATAACTGACGTCTTAGAATCCAAGATATTCGAATTCTTCGTGATATAGGGGCAGCATTATTTAAGGCAATAATCTGAAGTTGGATGTTCAGAATGCGCTTCTGTACCGGTATGCCCAAAATCATTTCCAATTGTATTGATATTTCAAGTAAAAAGATTTTTGATTAAACTTAAAGAGACACCCGTTTACGGTTGACGTTTGCAAGATTTTGTAAGAACTGAATTCCGATTCACCGGCTGAGTTTCAGAAACCAAATTTATCACTTTTGAAAATTCAATTCGGTAATAAATTTATTTTCATCCACAAAATAACACACTCACTTCCTATTGTGTCTTAAATAGTACAGAACGATAGCTGATAAAAAATTAAAAAAAGAAAAAACTCGCAGTTTAAATAAGTTTGCAATGGCGGAAAAATTCAATTTCAAAGTAATTAAAATTGATATTGAGAAATTTTAAGCTGGTGTGTTTTGGTTCGCACTAGTCTTGTCCGCAACAGTTAGTCGTTCAGTCGGCCACTCAGAGTGTTCTACTGTTTTTATATTGGCAATTTTAGCAGTGAATGTTTAGAATTGACTGTTTGTTGAAGAAAATTAAGAACAACAAAATAAATTCATAACAGAAAAAAAAATAGTGAAATATATCGCACTTAAACAACAGTTGGTAAATGAAAAAATGCGAAAAAATTCTATTCTTTTGTTGAGCTGTGTGTGTGCATGTGTGTGTATTGTTGCATGCTGCAGGGACCAGCTTTAGTTAGTTTTAGTATTAGTGTTACAATAATTGAATTTTAAAATTGAAATGTTGTGGTTCTTGTTTTCTATATATTTTCTTACTTCCTTTAGTTTTTACCTGTGTGTTTAGACTTAAGACAGAGATGGGAATGTGAATGCATTCGTTATTTATTATTTTAGTGCAACTTAAAAACTGAAAAAGCTAACATTTGTCCTGATTTTAACTCTTAAAAACTTTCTTCGTAAATACTCATAAAATTAAATAAATTAACGTTTCAGCTTCCCAATTAATATTTTCAATACTCGACTTAAAGTAGCTTTACAGCTAATCAAAACAGTGATTGATTAGTTGAAAAAGCACCTAAGGCAGTTGTAGGTTTTTTTGTACCAAATGCCAGTAAAATGTGAAAGAAGCATTACGAGATGATTTGCCATAATATTTGAAAATATTTTAATTAATACTTGAACTTATTGGTTTTTACTTTGTTAAAATAAAAGAAAAATTTTACACTTAAAATCTTTTTATTTAACTTGATCCCTCATTTAATATATTTTTAAAAATCTATTCAACATCTCTGGCATCTCAAATACCTGCATTTGAAAAAGTGTGCCATAAATATTTCAATAAACAATAGACTGGAATATTAATAGATTTTGTGTGCAAGTTTTGTAAGGAGATTTTTTTTTTTAAACAATAGAACTTTTAATTTGTTTTAATAAAGATCTACAAATTCTGTTAACAAAGTTTAACAAATTTATTTTCTTGTTAAGGAAGTGGTTTGGTTTATGGGAAATAGAAGTTGAAAGAGAAAGCATCCTTAAACTAATAAATTTAATTAATATGAAATTTTATGCGAATGAAAATTGAATTTTGCAAAATTTGAAAAAAAAACCAAATACTAAAAAAATAAAAAAAATCTTTTAGAATGTTTAACGTAAATATTGGAAGAATAACAGAGAATTTTAAGCAATTAAGATTTAAAGTTAAATTGTTTTTTTTTTTAATATAGGAAGAAAATTTCAAGTATCATTTATATCGGCACAAATAGTTATCATGTCTTTGTGTTTAATTACTTAACTTTTTTTATAACTTTTTTTTTGTTTTAAATGCTATGAACAAAACTACTGAATATTTTCTCAAATTTCTTTTTTTATTTGAAACTACCATTCTTCCGCTTAATAATGGAAAATAATTTCTTTCAATGATCAGTCCAATTTTTAAGCACATTATCGATTGTGTGCAGCTGTATTTTACCAATGGGTTCACGAATATTGTCCTTTAAAGCGTCAATTGTCTCTGGCTTGTCGGCGTTACACTTATCTTTGACGGCACCCCACAAATAATAGTCCAACGGTGTCAAATCGCAGCACCGAGATGCCCAAACGACTTCAGCTCTGCGGCTGATAATGCGAACTTCAAAAATAGGGCGCAAAACATCGAGTGTAGCTTCGGCTGTGTGGCACGTAGCGCCGTCCTATTGAAACCAAATGCTGCCAATATCCTCCCTACAATTTTTTTGAACAAAAGTTCGTTCAACATGACCCGATAACGATCGCCATTGACTGTAACGGCCACTCCTTGCTCATTTTTGAAGAAAAATGGCCAATTATGCCTCTGGACCAAAATCCTCACAAAACAGTGGCTTCTGGGTGCGTCGGCTTTTCAATGTATGCATGCGGGTTTTCTGTGCCCCAAATGCGACAATTTTGCTTGTTTACATACCCGCCAAGACCAATGAGCTTCATCTGAAAAGATGATTTTTTGCAAAATCAGCATCTTCTGTAAGTCGATCGCAGGCGATCGAAGCGAAAATACATTGGATGGACACTTGGATTCAACTACTGAACTAATTGGACTTTGTATGGCGTCATATCAAGGTCTTTATGCAAAATTCGTCTCAATGATGTCTCTGAAATGTTCAATTGTTGGGAACGACGGTGAATTGATATTGATGGCGCTTCACGAACACTTTTTGCTACAGCAGCAATATTCTCCGGTGTACGCATTGTTTTTGGCTTTTCACGCTTTGGTTTATCGATGAGGATGCCAGTTTCTTTCACTTTTTTCACAAGATAACGAACATACGGAGCTGACGGTGCTTCTCTTCTTCCAAAATCCGTACGCAATTTTCGCACACATTCTGCAACATTACAATGATTTTCAAAGTAATGTCGCAATATTTCCCAGCGTTGTTTACGCGTATACACAACCATATTCGTTCAGCGGAAGGATAAAACTAATTATCTGTCAAATCAAACATGAGCTAAGTGTTACCATTCACGAAATAAGCACTAGTTGAAATAAAAACGTTAGATGGCGGACTCTTTAGCAAACAAGCTTGTTTGTATGGGTTGTTTGTAGTTTTAAGTAGAGAAATTAAAATTTGCAAATTAGCATCGAAAATCCCCAAATTGAAGTTTTTGATTTTAGAGACTTGAATCTTTGCGACTTCAAATCAAACCGGGTTAAAATCATAATTTTATAAAAGAATCGATAAAACACGAAGAAGTCTAGTGCCTTACAGAAAAGTCGAAAGGAATCCGTCTCCTACTAACAGTGTCAAACATTTGACCGCTATCGTTGACCGAAATAGTCATTCCTTAGAATAAAACCTTTTATCACATTCTCTTAAATAAGTTCTTAAATTATAATATATATATACATAATAATAAATATATATAATATATACATAATACTTAAGGTTTCGCAAAAGATTTTATCAAAATATTTATTCTGCATAGAGGATAATGTAGTTTAGCCTTATACTTGCGAACTATGATAAAACTTAAAGGCGAACAGTTTTTGAATATGACTGTTAATGCATAAATTAATATTTAGTTACATATCCTTTTAGATTTTCTACAGCTTTTAATCATCTCGGAATAGATTCCACTAATTTTTTGCACACATCAAACGTTATTTGGCACCACTCCTCGTGTAATGCACAATCTGTTTGTATACGACTTTCAAGTTCATTCCTTTGTGTTCGAAAACTTTTATATCTGGGTCTTTTGATGTCCTTAGGACAGTTGTAAAGCAGCCAGTTCTTTAGTATCAATTATGTGTGCTTAGAATCGTTGTCTCGATAAAGCTTGAAATTATCAGTAATAACCAACTTTCACGTACTTTGTGTAATATTTGTTTTTTAAATGTCAAGATACATGTTCTTGTCCATGATACCTTCTATAAAGTACAGGCTTCTGACACATGAAATTGCTATGCAGACCCACACCATCACTGATAGACCTCCAGGCATCACTGCTTTTTTAGTGTTTTTGTGCAAAAATCTTTCACACACGCCGCCATCGGAACAAAAAAAAATTAAATTTGCTTAGATCCATAAAAAGGCCATGAAGGATGTTTAAATATTGATAGGAAAAGCCAACATTATGTGACATATAAATATTAAGAAAACTTTTGATATGTGCTCCAAGCGATTCTATCTATTTTTAACACTGACACTGGTTTCTTTCGAGCCACTCGGTCACGTAAATCGAGTTTTTTTTAACTTTTCTTATTATTTCCTCAGGTACTTCCTTTCCACAATTGGTTTTAAGCATTGCGAGAAGTTTTGAAGAGGAGATGAAAGAGTCATTTTGTACTTCGCTTCTTCTATCTTGGGCAAAGATTTCTTTTTACAGGTGCTTTTTTTAGATCGCGTAACAATGTCGCGTACAGTTATTTTGCTTTGATTAACGATACTTACGATTTCTCGTTAAGGGTTATCTTCTAAATAGTTTAAACTAACTATTTTTCGCTGGTTTTGTGACTTTGCGTAACAAATATCTAAAATTAAATTTTATTTGGTAAAAATAAAACATCCTAGTGTAAAAACTGTATGGAAAACTATAGTCCTTTATCTATTTCTTGTCTGCTTACGACCAAAATGGGAGTGGTTGAGAAATTTCAATTGGTTAAATAATTTTATTAACTTACAGCCCGCTATTTCGATCTTAGAAAAAGCTGTAAATGCATAAATAAGTCATCCTTCGTATTAAAATTTTTAACGTAGAAGAGTCCTTTAGTAAACAAAATAAAAAGAAGTCACTTATTTCCAATAAATATAGTTTCCATAAATACAATTTAAGAAATTTATAATATTTTACACAAGGAAATCTTACCAAACCGTAGCAACACACACAAAAGGTCACTGATTAAAATAATAAAAGAGGCGTTATTGTAATGATTTTAATAGAATTAAAATACTTTCACATCAATAATCTATTATATATTAAAATTACACCCTTCGCTTGTTCATTACTTTCAGCTTTGACAGTTATTGCCTTTTAAGTTGTTTAGTTTAAAAATCCATTAGTTTTAACTGCCACGTAAACAATATTAAGTTAATGGAAAAAGGATAGCAAAAGCATTATGTCGATGAGTAAAAGTTGAGAATGGCAGACAATTTATAAATGCGGATAAAATAAAATAAAATATGATGACGTTTAGCAACACTGCGAGTCACTTTATTAAGGCAATAATTTGTTTGTGTTTTATTTATATATTTCTTTTTTAAAAAATTAATTAAAATTAATTTGCATTTTAAATTATTTCAATTTATACATTTGATAACACTAAAATAGCTTAAATAGTAATTGCTTTTAAAAATTAGAATTACTAAATTACATGCAAGACACCACGCATTGATACTTTCTTTACAACAATCAGTATGATATTGGAACAGCAGCTACTGTGTTGTGAAGAAAAATTGTATTACAACAATAACAAAGAAATGTATTCGATGGTAAAGCGACGCTTACACAAAAGTAAAAAGAAATGAATGGTTACTTAAACCTGAGGTAAATACATGCGAAGAAAGTATATGACAGATGCTGTTATTCAGAAAATGCTGCATAATCATTCTGCTAGTACCTCAATTTTCCTGTTCTGTTTAAAAGTAACAAATTACATTTGTAGAGTTTCTCTGTCTCTACAAATTATAATACACGAGAACGTAACCCAGATTGAGATTAACCATTTTGGTTGTGAACCTTAAATAGTGCGCGTAATAATAATTAATAATAATTAATTAATTAATTTTATAATTTAATTATTATTCCTGAGTTAGGCTTAAAGTCGTTAGTAATATCGATTTGAAAAACATTTGTAATATATTATTACATATCGTTTGCGTCAATAATAACAAATATAGTATTTTGAAGGAGAAAACATCTGTTATTATAATTCAGTATTTGATAGACCCCAAAGTGGAAACACACACTTCTTTCAATCGCTATATTAATGATGAATTTTGTGTCCAAAAAAGATATTTTCCTACTAACTTGTTGCTAGAAGCTTACGATCAATATGTACCAACTCAAAAAACTTGTGAACGATGAATTGCGCAATACAAAAGTGGTGATTTCGACACAGAAGACAAGGAAAGGCCTAGTAAATGAAAAAAAGTTTGATGAGGAATTGGAAGCATTATTCGACAAAGATTGTTGTCAAATGCAAGAACTTGCATTATCATTGGGAGTCACACACCAAGCCATTTTCATACAATTAAAGTATTAGTAGTCATTGAAATGTAAGGAAATTGCGTCCAATATGAGTTGAAGCAGAGATATATTGAAAGGCGATTTTGCATGTCGTCAGTAAATCGTTAACGCTACAAAAGAATTCCTTTTTGCAGCGTTTGTTACTGGGTAAATTACGATAATCCCAAGCCTGGCCAAATAGCCAAATCAATCCCGAAGCCAAATATTCATATTCTTCTGGAATCAGAAGATTGTTTTGTGGTATGAGCTGTTGATATCAAATAGAATATTCGACCTGACATGAGGACATAATCTTCCATCATAACAGCACATATAAAAGTTATATTCATTATTTAATTCACTGATATTCAGTATAATAAAAGTATGGAGAGCTACATAAACAAAAGTGACAACCCGTTGCCATGTGCTTCATTATTTAAATGTTCTAAAGATTTTAGTAAACAAGAAAAAAATCTTACAACCAAATGCCAACTGGCAAACATTTAAAAAAACTTTAAGAACTTAAAGCGAACCCAGTGCCTAGCAAATCCATCAAAGTTTCAAGAAATAGTCAAAGAAAACCTAAAAGAGACATCATCCTACTATTAACAGAATTAAAACTAAGTAGTTATGTATGTTCTACTAATTAGTTTGAAATGACTGTAAGGTTTGAACCTGAAACGTTAATGGGGGCAAATGTAATTTGATAAAATACAATATTTTATGTTTTATTTATTCGTTGGGTGCTTTTAATTGTAAAAATATAATACGATTTTTTCAGATATATCTTCTATGATGCCACTTTACCAACTCAGCTCTTTATAACTACGTTGACAACACTGGTAAAACAACATACTCTTTGATATTATGTACAAGTTATCTGTTAGACATTTTGCTAATGCTGCCATAGCGTTCGAGTCTGCGATATTAACTTATTGTCAAATTAAAACACCTAAATGCTTATGAACAAGCTTGATTTGTGGTCGAGAAGTTTTTATACACACGCACATACAAGTAAGGTAGATGCTATTAGGCAGTGTAACTGCTGCTCTGGTGACGGAAAAAGTCTTTGATGGCGCAGGTATTTTTTTGTGTAAAAATCCAGTAATGGCTCCATTAAGCTGAGTACCACAGTGAAAACTAGACAGAATGTGGGAAAAGTAAAAGAAATTATAATGGACCTGACTGGTTATCCTAAATAGATTCTTCCTCTTTCGCTACCAATCATGGTACACCTTCCTATTAAGGCTACGAAAGGAGAAGAAAGTAAAAGCAATAATTTCAATTGGAAAACAAATATTATTGTTTAATGTGCAGATAGCTTGAAGAGCTTTTAAAATGCAACAAAATATTCTTTATATTTCAAGGACATATAAAAGTAAGAGCTTACTATACTGCAGCAAGGCACATGGCATTAAAATTATCATTTAAACGACGACAGGAAATATATTTAAAAAAAAGTGCAAGTACATTATAACATTCACTCAAACAGCTAAAATAAACTCACACTTATTCATTTGGCATTGCTAAAAAGCAAAGAGAAAGGAAGTTATGGCCAACATTTACCCACTGCAATGCCCTGCAATTTTCATTAGTGTGAATATTCTGCAAATGGCATTTAAACATTAAAGTTTTCTTTAAGAGAAGCATCAAATCAAATTGTTGGAAGCGATAGTAGCACTACTTGACTCAACACCAATTCTGTGTGCACTGCACCACCCTAAATGTTCTTACGGTTGTCATTCTAAGTGTTGCATAAAACGGACGGAAAATTCGAAATTGTGGCTGTCAGGATGTTTATGAGTATCTAAGTGTATGTGTATGTGCGTTTAGTTTTATTTGCTGTTGTTGTGTTGTAGCCACAAACAAATTTACGTATACCAGACTTAATTAAATTTAACTCTTGACGTTTGCATTTATGATTTTATGCAAAAAGTGGTTACATGCAATATCATGCATTTTTATACTTTTTTATACTTTTACCCAGTTGGCGCTCACTATCTTTCACATTACATCTATTACTGGGTGTATTATTCAATTTATTATTGAGATCTTGTAACAGTAGTAAGAATTTATGAATATTAATGTTTGACACGTAAATGTCATATGCAGTTGGTATAAATGCGGCGGATTTCTTAATCGTTAAAATTGGTTTCCTTCTGCTTTTTAACGCTTCAGTTTTTCCACAAAAACATTTCGATTTTTTTTTTAAATTATAATAAAAGGTTTTTTTCCTTACATACTGGTATGTATCTTATTGTTTACACGACATTTTTTTTAACAAATTTCCGAATCGTCCTGCTTATTGCCAAACTCGTACATTGCAAATGGTTTTGAAACAAAAAGAAAAGAAATTGTTTCTAGACATCAATTTTAAATTTAGTGACCAGGATAACATCAAATAATTTTAATAATTTTTGTCATATTATAATCATAAGATATAACATGTTTATATTTTAAACATAATTATGGTTATATATAACAATGTTGTTATTATTTTTGACAACGATATAGTTGCAATAACAACAATCTAACATTTATTATGTAAAATAATAATATGTCTTCACTAAATTCATACAGTTAAGAGAGCACTGTTAATCACTTAACAGAAATTGAAAAATTTTATGATGGTCATTATGGAAGAATATAGAACGGCTGGTACATAACGCTATATGCAATTGGTTGTCCAGAAATTTTCGAAAACGCTCAGTTTTTTTATGCTAGGGAGTTTATTTTATTAAATTTTCAGTTTAAAACTTTTTAATAATGACTTTGAGGAGCTTTTTCGAACATGAAATATACAATTTTTGTATTTTATATTGTTTATCTTTCAACCAGGTGATTGTTTTGCAGGTTACACAATCAATTTTCTGGTAGAAAAACCGTAGGCCGTATCAGGCAGGAAGAAGAATGCTGTACTCTTAAAAGCTTTCCCTTTAACTTGTAGTATGAGAAGATTCTTCAGTAAAATTAGTGGTGTACTGGATTACACTCAATATACAGAAATCAAAAAAAGCGCAGAGTGGGCAAATTTGAAATTAGAAAGTAAATTATCTATCAAATTATCTGATTAAATGTTTAGAATCAGACTGTCATTCTTTGACATTTATTTAGTAAAAGGGTGGAAAATTTTAAACATGAAGCAAAGAATTTTAATTGTGCAAATTTTCTATCAAAATGTTGAAAATTTCACTTCATCACTTCATAAAATTCGAGCAGATTTTTCTCGCAGCGGGCTTCTTTCAGACCGCTGTGCGTAATTTGTTTTATTATTGCTGACAATAGACTAAAACAATAGTGTGGCCGTAGTGATGCAAATATAGTTGCTGTACAGCAAAGTTTTGCGAATGAGTCTGGAAGATCTCTTCAACGGAGTTCGCAACAATTGGTCAACTATAAAGCTACTTTGCGCAACTTTTTGAGTCGAACAACGCATTTTTTTACAAAATTATCTCAAGTGTTGAGACTTTCAATTGGGCCCAAAATCTACAAACGGTCCTTGAAAAACTGTTACAAAGAAAGTGACCTTATGGCACTGCTGCGGCATCATTGGCCCGTTTTTTTTAATTAGCAAGAAAATGCCGACACTGTGAATTGTGTGAGCTACGAAACCATGATAACTAAGATTTTGATCACAATTGGCTAATGTTGACAACAGTGACCTTTCGTTTGGTGCTACAAGCCACACAGACACGCAAGTAATTCTGTTATTGTTCGAATAATTTCTCGATTTGACGATATTAATTGACTGCCTTGTTCTTTTTATTTAGTGCACTAGATTATTTTCTCTAGAGTTATTTTAAGGACCGGCTTTACGTGAATAAGCCACAAGCAACTGATATTCTGAAAAATAAAATTCGGCGCTGTATTGACGACGTGCTGTATGTAGGTGAACATTTGCCCGACATTATAATCCATTTTTAATTTCCATACTTCTACTTTACATTGGTATCAATAGAACTGCAGTTGCCAAAATAAAGTGTGTTTTTAGCCAACTTACTTTCTAAACATAAATTTGCTTACCCAATACTTGAATTTGCTAACCAAAATTTGTTTATCCAAACATGTTATTTTTTTAACAATTTAAAAATTCTTGCACGAATTATATATTATCAGGTCTATTCATAATACTACAAAATTCGTATTTTTATTAATTTATCATATAAAATTCTAGGAGTAGGTTCTCTAAAAGAGTGTCATAAAGGTCAAATGAAATATATGAAAACACGAGTTATTTAGAGGAAAACTCTTGAACTACAGTTTAATCAAAAACATTATTTAAGGTTATAGAAAATAGCAAATCCTTTTCAAAAAATGTTATTTATGCTATGGAGTATTTGATATACGTAAGCAATACAAAAATTTTGTGCTATCGGACATTCGAAATTAGGAGAGTACGTCCTGCTGTAAGCCCACTATTTTATTTGATTAAATGTTTGTTAACACTCAATCGCTTCGTTCGAGTGCCACATCAGTTTCGTTCAGTATCAGTGCAAAATAAATTATAGTTTTGAAGGGAACTATTTGCACGCTTTATTATTCGCTATCCATGCTTTTTCGGTGTTCATTTCTTGTTACATAAATAAAAGTGCCAGAATTTGTAGTTAGCTATTTTATTTATATGCTCGTATTTCGCTGGTACTTTTGTAAATACATTAAAAGAAAAAAAGAACCAATGTAATGTGGTTGTTTTCTCAAATTAAAAGTAGACGCAGTTTATTCTATTTGTAACTTTGCTATAATTTTGTAGTAGATAGAAGTTTTGCGTGACATGGCGAAAAATAATATCAGTCGGTACGAAATTATGCAAAATTATATGACTTGTCATACACAAAATGTACAGACATCGACTTTAAAGAACCAAAGGGGAAATTATTTAATTAAAGAATTAAATACTTAAATAAGAGAAATGTTCATTTTTCTAATAGATTTTCTTCTTTTTTTAAAGTTATGGCGAAAAAGTATCTGTACAATAGACTTGTCTTCATTCATTTCATAATAAATTTTAGTTAAATGTTGAGAACACTCACTCGCACAATTAATTAATAGAATAAAGCCCTTAACTGTGACCTTTCTTGATTTTTTTCCCCTTTAAACTGTTGTATTTAATATTCTCCTTTACTCAAAACCAGTTTGTTTTGATTGTTTTAATACAATTTCTTTGTTTTCTGTTTGTTCTTGTTACAATTTAAATGACATTATGAACAATTTGTTTATAATTTTATTTTTTATTTTATCGGATTGTTCAACAAGAAGCTTGTTTTTCAATTGTAACACGAACAATGTGATAGTTTTGAAATTTAGTATTCATAATAGATGCATTGGCAATTGTTATAATGAATGTAATTTCACACGAAAATCACATTAAAATAATTAAAATTCACTATGAAAATGATGATTCTATTAGAGTTACATTACGTAAAATTCGTGATATTTTCGGGCAACATAATCGGCCTTCTGAGACAGCTATTAAGAGTTGGTCGTTAAACTTGAGTCGATGGGCTCAATATAAAAGGTACGTTTTCGACCAGGTCGTTACACACAAAACTTCGCAGCCGTCAGCCACAGTATTGAAGCAGATCCAAATTTGTTAATTCATCGACGTTATCAACGATTGGGGTTATCTAAAGCCATCTTATGGCAAATTTTGCGTAAGGATTTGACTTTAAAGACTTACAAGGTTAAATTGGTGCAGGAATTGAAGCTGACCGAGCATTCACATCGCCGTAGATGCGCTCAATTCATTCAGGAACAAGCTGGTTTTTCTGAAGGCTGAGCATGTCAACAAGCAAAATTTCCGCATTTGGCTATTATTAAAAAGCCTTTGCATGCTCAAGGTACCACTATGTGGTACGCTATATGGTCTGGAGGCGTGATTGGAACTTTTTTTTTGTCGAAAATGAGCCTTATAATGCGGTAACAGTCAATGGATCACGCTATCACGAGATACCAACAACTCAATTTTGGACTATTATTGACGATCCATGTCGTCACTGGCATGTGGTTTCAACTGGACGGTGCCACATGTCACACAGCCAATGAAACGATCAATTTATTGTAAACCAAATTTTCAAATCGCATAATATCATAACACTTAGCAGTTAAGTAGGCAGTCAGATCGTGTGATTTAACACCAATGGATTATTTTTCGTGGGGCTATGTTAAGGACAAAACCTATACGGAGCCAATTGAATCGATTTAAGCCTTAAAACTCAAAATCCGTAATGTGATTAACGAAATAGGACTGCCATTTTGCCAAAAACTTTGTTGGAAGAATCGGCATCTTTCGAGGTGGACATTTACCAGGTATCATCATTTATCATTCATAATTGCCGAACTTTTCTCTTCATATCTTTATTTTTAGAAATTAAACTTCTTGTTGAAAAACCCTATACTTCTGACTTTTCCTAAAGTTTTTTATATAAAACAGAAACACAAACTCTAAAAACACTCAAAGTTGTTTTAATTTTGCTAAGTAAATAATAAATTTTGTTCAACAACAATTTTTTCACTTAATATTTTTTCAACTTAATTTTTGTTGTACTTTCAATACTTTTTCAGTGTTCTGTTTTTGTTGTTGTTGTGTGGCAAAATTATCATGTTGTTGGTTGATCTGTTGTTGGCTTTTTGTACTTTAGATTTTTTTGGTAAATAAAATTAAATTCAAAAGTAAAGCCAAAAATAAAATAAAATAAAACCAACATGTTTCTACTGAATTATGACATAAAAAGCTTTTGTTTTAATTAAGGAGCTTGTAAGTAAAAATACTTATTTAGAGGAAATGCAATGTGGCTCAATGGAAATAAAATAATTTTATAAATCATTTTCTTTTGGGGTACCAAATAGAACAAATTTAAGACATTATTTTTTTAGCAACAAAAATAGAAAATCCCTCCTATACAAGACACAAGCATACACACAAACATAGGTTCTCTTGATTCTAGAAGGTGTAAAGTCTTTCTCACATAGAACAAGCGTAATAAGTAAATGCCAAATAATTTTTTTTGCAGATTTTTGCTTTTTTTGTACTTCTTAAGAAAGAAGTGACACTTCGAATTCCTATTCCTGGACTATTTAATATGGATAAATAATGTCTTTTCTTACAAATACATCAGCATAAACCAGAAAAGCTTCTACATCCACCAATACGAAACCGCATGCCACAAGGCATTCACAATGGCCATTCTGTATATCTTTAATGGTGATTGCAAGAATAAGTTACTTGTGGAAACTCATTACTACCCGGATATTCTTAAACTAAAAAACATGGGAAATATTTAATATAAAGAGCACTCAACATAAATACCCTGGAGTGAAACAATTATTAAACTTTAAAAACATGTTGCTAAAACTGCCTAAACTAAAACTTTATGTTATGAAGTTATAATTTTTTCTTTTGTTTGGGTACGGTTTTCCGTCGACCCTCGTCAAATTTGGTTGTTTGCCATCTTCAGTGTTCTTTTCGTACTCTGTTCGTGTTCTTTAAGTACGAAAAGAACACTGAAGATGGCAAACAGCCGAAACCGGTTTGTTCACAAACCAAATTTGACGAGGGTCGACGGAAAACCGTACCCAAACAAAAGAAATTTTTACCCCGTCGGAGAATCCAAGCACATATTATAATTTTTTGGTTACTCCCATTAATTTCTAATTTAAACTCGACTAAATCAAGATTGACGCTGTAGTATTACCCCCTCTCCCCTCCCAAAAAAAAAAACTACGATAACTAATAACGTTTTACATTATGCATAGCGTGTACTAAATCTCGTCCTTAGGGTTAAAATATGAAAGGTTTCTATGAAGATATAAACTTTAGTTAATCAGCTAGTCACTACAAATTTACTGAGTAGTTAATCAAAACTAATCGGCTACCTAATTAGCAATTAATCGATTACCCGATTAAAATTTATTCGATTACTCGATTAAAAATTAATCGATTAAAACTTAATATTAAGATATTAATTAAATATCCTCCTCATACTGAACTGAAGTAGAAGCATATATATATAAAGTTTATTCATACCTGTACTTATTTTGCCAAATACATATTAATCGGAACATACCTGAAAGGAAAAAATTACAAATAAAAAGTTAGTTTTCGCAGACAATTTTATGGCAGCATGTTGAAAAAAGTAGTCTTTAAAACAAAAAAGATACATGAAGTTTTTTAAGCCAAAAACAGTATAAGAGATACTTCACTCCATTCGATCTTTGTACTATTTATACAACCTTTATCTCTCCAAACATGTAATACAACTCTCACGTATGGACCGGTGCCCCAAAGTCTATTTTGGAGTTACTCGGCAGTGTACAGGAGAGGGCCAAAAGGTTCATTAGGGACAGTAGAGTCTCCAACTCTATTGATTCTTTAATGTCATTTTATCGTCACTACAATGGTAAGTGCTCTAATGAAACTCACACATGAATCATAATACGTATACCAGGGAAAATTCGTTTTTTTTATCAGAACAGTCTGTATGAGGAATAAACTCCCTCCAGAGATCTTTTCTGTCACTTTCAATGTAGGAAAATTTAAATCGAATGTCCACAATCACTATTCTCTCTTTCTTTCTCCCCATAACTTAATTATCTTGTTCTGGTACAATGTATTGCCTGAGTAGAGGTTATTCCTTGAGTACTGTTTTTCTATTTTAATCATCATAAACAGATTGACACATGAACATCACTACCAAATTGTCTTTGAGAACCAGTCGTCAACTCACAACTTGTCTATAAAATTCTGTAAAGTAATGAGGCTTATCTTAGTTAACGAGTTTGTGTATGCACCTGGAATGAAACAGGTAAATGTAAGGTTTCACGCTTCTTCAAAATGAAGGCGGAACTGGGTTACGTTCAGTGTAGATCGTTACCACACCATGACCAACAATATTTTGCTTTAAAATATTGAATGGTTGTGATCGGGGCCAGATATATAGAACGACTGCAGTCATTAACTTATTGAATTCAAAATGAAGTACTAAGGTGATTCCTAAAAATATGGCTGTAAATTGGCCGATAAGGTCTGGCCATTCGACACCCTTCTATTATATTTATGTGAAGCAGTCAGCTGCTGCTAAGCCAGAAATGTGGTTGCATACACAATTTTCAATTAAACGTTAATGTGCTTGATAGTACGTTGTGTCATGACTTTTATTTATCAAATATTTAATTGATGGCAGGCAGCAAAACATGAATTGTAAAAAGGAAAATTGAATTAGAGAACGTTCGTAAATATTGTCAATCACATTGTGCAATGCCCTAAACTATGTTGAGTGAACCTTCCGCGTATGTTGTAAAATTTAGTTCAAATTGAAAAAACAAAAATTTACTCATCACCCACCCTGTGCATAAAATTTATAATTTCAAATGGACATCTGTTGAATTCTATATTGCTTTTATATTTGTATACTTTGCAAATTATACACTTATAATTTTATAATACTATTATTTTTTTTTTGTTCTTGATGTTCTTTTCAATTTATTCAATAATCTGTTTAAATATTTATAATAAAATGTCACCTCTGGAATATTTATACGAAAGTCAACTCTTAACTACATTTTGTTTCCGTTTTATCTTGTTTTGTATAATTTATATGTTTTTGTTTTTATTGTTTTATAAAAACAATACTAAAAGTGAGTGTAATTGTAATTTTTTTGTTTACATGCTGTCACAAGTTCATTTATATTTAATAACCACAGTCACATATGTTGTTTGTTGGCCTAGTAAGCTTGAAGCACAATAAACACTTGCTCAGATACGGCCGCATAAAAAATAATTTGCAATTCTTTTTCGTTTTATGACATATTTTGTCACTTTAGTTCTGCTGATAGTAAAGTAGTTTCTGTGTCCTTAAGACCACAATTAAAAGTCATAGCTAATTAAAATTACAACTTTCTGCACGAAAGTTATTTGAAATAAGTTATAGTTGATTTATTATTTTTAATAATTTTGCAACAGTTAAATAACTACTTAAAAGCCAATTTTTTAACAAGTGTATGCTTGCATGTGTGTCGCCTGCACAAGGACAAACTACTCGATAAGTTTAAATAAAATTTAGTAGTTATGTTCCTCAGTATCCATTTAAATATATAGAATACATTTTAACCGAGCTCTACACAACTTTAGCAATTAAAATAACTTATTTTAATGTATTTTCCCATAAACATAAATTCACAAAATTACCCAAAACTTCACGAAACCGACCTAATAGTACTAAAATTGCAATATTTTATGTATGCAATAAAATTCTTTATTGTCAATTTACTTATCGACAAAAATATAATAGCACACCCTTTAATAAAATGCATACAAAAGATTTCCCTGCGATTTTTACTTATGCGCGCGTAAAAACGTCTAAGTTTTTCTTTTATAGAAAGATCTGGCAAGTTAGTTAATTTTTTTTATCTTTTTCTTCCTCAACTAACTCGATGAATACCACGAAATTTTTATAACTTTTTCATATGTATGGATATCAGGGACGTTAAGACAAATTTATGTCTTGTTGTAAAATCTATATTCCATGTATAGAAATCTATCTAAGTTTCAATTGCACTTTAGTAAGAATCTAGGGCTTTAACACCTCTAACGCACATTCATAAAAACGTGCAAACATACCAAAACTTATTGCAACAGCAGTAAAGAGAAAAAATTTAAAGCAGTTGCAGCCTGCACCTCAGTATTTAACTCATGGATTTTACTGATTTTAATTAAATATTTTTCGAAACATATCTAGCAGAGCCGCTCCCTCTATAGTGGCAAATTGTTGCCTTCGGAAAATCTATTTTCAGTTCGAACGCAAATTCAAAAGGCGTTATCGAATTGATAAAAAAAAATAACAAATAAATTAAATTAATTTAATCAGCCTTCCGAACCGTGGGATTGTATATAAAAACTTGTAAAATTTTGTAATTTTCATTAAGCATCATCTTTGTTGTTTGGCATTCTTTAACAAACAAATAAATAAATTTTTTTTTCCTATTTTGTAAAATTTTAAAACATTATTATGTGTGTTGGTATTTTTTATGGTTGTTTGTTGGTCACAATTGTTGCATGTTAATTTATTTTATAGCAACTGTTTTCAAAACAACGGCAACGCAACGCCAGAGAAAGAATAACAATGAAAATAACCACAAACAAAAACTCGTAACAAATGTATTTTAAAAGAACATACTGCAAAATAACTTTACAAAGAACTAACAAAAAAAGATCAGGGTATTTAAAAGCAGCACTGTTCTTTTTTTGTGGTATTTTTGAGCGGAGTAACACAGTCCGCTAAAAGAATATTACAAAAAAAACAGGTTAAACCTTTGGTGTTTTTTCATTAAATTACAAATGGCATAAAAGCAGCATGAGTTGGTTGGTGAACTTTTTGTATCAAAACAGCTTTACCAAGTCAAATATTAGTTTATGGGAATAAATATTATTTTATACCGTAAACTAGGAGCTATATCCTTTTCGTGGATTTCTTAAGACGACTTTCGTAGAAACCTTTAACGATATCATCAAAATTATATTGACCAGATGAGAATTAAGAACGAAGAATATAATAAAGGCTATAAACAATTTATAATAATTAAATATGTTTACAGTTTTATATTCCTCATCATGATGAAAAGATTGCCATTATGCTATTGCACAACATTTATTTCCCAAATGTAAGGGAAGGACTCTCTTGATTATTAATTTTAATAACACTAATATAAAAGGAGCAACTCCTATATTATTTTTTTTATCTTATTATCAAACCACTAATCGAATTAGAATTATTATTATTATTTCAAGATAAACTGATGCTTTAGTTAGAAAAAATCAAACTTCTTTGCAACACCCAGTCACCTATTAACCACTAAGGATAAATAATACTTTCTTTATATAATAGAAATACAGGGTATCCGCAGGGAAGGTTTACGACTTTGTTTGTTTATAATTTTTGATTAAATGAAAGAGGATGTTCCTATATTGATAAATATTTTATTTAATGTCGGCAATTATGTATGGAATACAATATCAGATAAATGTCCACAAACACGAGCGCTTTGGGTACATTTTTCATTACATTCTCACACATTTCACGCGGTAATCCATTAATTTCATCACGAGTTGCTCGAGCGTTTCTGGTATGTTTGCATAAGCTTTGCTTGTCAGATATTCCCACAAAAACAAGTCCAGAGCAGTCAAATCAGGCGACCGTGGAGGCCAATCAGCATCATCATTTCTTGAAATAACTTGTTGTAGAAAAAGGTCTCGCAGTAATTCCATTGTAATCCTGGATGCATGAGATGTGGCACCGTCTTGTTGATACCACATGTTAATCAATCTCAAAGCATGCAGTTGTGGCGTTGAAAAGCTTTCAGTAATATCACGATATCGCTCCCCATTCACAGTTACCGTTACGCCGCACAGTGGGGATTTTTGTATGGAGGTGAGGAAAAAAATATATTTGTCGAAAAATGTAGCGATTTCATTACAAATTTATGGCTCGATTATGGATAGCAATCGAACTTAAGTTGCGTTGCCATTTGCCACTAACAGCTGTTAATTTCAGTTGCCAAACTGGCAACCACAAATTTTTAGTTGCTGTGTAGTTTTTTAATCAAAAATGCGAGTAAAATTAATAGATAAGCAAAATATTGTTTTGTTTTTATATTGAAATAATAATATTAAAATGCTCTAAGCTAACAGATTTCAAAATCGTAAAAATAACAAGCAGACAACAATTCGATCTTATAATTAAAGATATGGAAGCCAGGCCCAATGTTGCTCGTGGGGTCCGTGCTTTTAGGTATTAGTATTCGTACGTGTGTCCCATCCACACAGTCCACAAAGCCAGGAAACTTGGTTTTTGGATAGCACCTATTCTTGTTTTATTTTTTCTTCCTCTGTCATTTTACAGTTTATCCAAATTCCACAGATTTTATTCTCGATCAAATAGATCACCTCTTTTAAAACCACCGACAACGTAGATTGTGCTTTTCTAAGGTTGAAATCATTACCATATGCTTTCTGAAAACCTTGACGCAGCACACCCCTTTAACAGCGGAAGTATTGTTGTAGCTCTATGGTCTTTTAAATTATCCACCAGATAAAATACCCTTCTTTGGGAAGACGAAAATATGCTTATTTAAAATAAATTCAACTAAAACATAAACTCACTGTAAAGCAGGATTTGAATTATCCCTCAAGTGCCGTCTACTTGATGTCACATTTTGCACTTCATTCTCTTCACCAGTGAACTAATCATAATTAGTTTTTGTACACTTTGATTTTTAAAATTTTCAAATGCTTTATCTTATAGCTTTGTTTAATTTTTTTAGTTGCTTAGATGTCATTATCGATAACTTCTTGGCAACTGAAAAAAGTTGCCATACGTAATGTTAATTTAAACTTCAGTGGCGTTGCCAGTTCTCAAAGCAACTGAACTTTGGTTACCTTCCGTAATATAGCCATTAGTTTTATTTATATAGTAATACACAAAAGTGATCAAAATAAAGAAAGTTAGAGAATAGTAGATCGTTACTTACAATGTTTTTTTTACATAACTAACAAAAAATTTTAATTTACTTTTTTTTTTTAATTTCTTATTTATTTTAAATCTATTTTTAATTTATTATTCTAAAAGAGCCTTAATTTCCTCGCTTATAACACTATGCTTTTTCTGGCTAAATGAAGGCGTCAAATGTGAAATCATACGATCTGATGTTACCATAATTCGGTGCGTAATATTCTCTTCGTTCGTGGCAATTCGACTGCATTTTCTGGAGTGTCTAAGGCGATATTTTTAATAGTCTTTGTTAAAACATTCCTGAGCCTCTTCGGATAGTAGGCCTACAGGAAAAACACACTTTTCAATTATATCCTTGCCATGAGTCAGAATTTTGTGAAGTGTAGGTGGGGATATTGTACCACTCGTACAGTGCAACAAACTCTTTTGCAGTCTCCAAACAAAAATCACAAAATTGTTTTAGATCTACTACCTCGGCGATTGTTATAGTTTCGAGAATTATTGAAAGCCTCTTGATAATGTTCTCATCTAGACTCGTGATTTCGGAAATCAATGCAAGATTCGTAAAGAATCTCCATGACGTATTTCCTGAAGTTGTCGTACCAGAGCCTTTCTAACAGGTTGATAACCTGTATTTCAATTTTCTCTCTAAGTTTACGTTTTTTAAAACATTTTTGGGCTTCTTTTGAGTGGACTGTCCCACGTTTAAATTCAATATTATAAGCCACATACAAAGACACTTCATCAGCTTAATACGCGCACGAAGTGGTAACATACCAAATTGCTCGTTCATTTACGGGAATAGCTTGAACTATTTCGATTTTATTCATCTTGGATGTTGTGGCTCCACATATAAAACAAGAAGATGTTGCTGGTGTTTCTGTTACTGGTTGTGCTGTCTGGTCGTCAATCATTGTAAAATATAATTCATGTTTTACTTCAAAGTTACGATTATTTACTGTTAACTCAAATTCTTTTAGTTGAGATATCTCCTCATCGACTCTTCTCGTATAACTGAGGTGTCTCTTTAACGCATGCAAACTGTAGTGTTCTGCAGTACTGTATGGAAGAAGGTTAATTGTTGTTTCATACTAATTTATTTATGTTATCACCTAATGATAGTTTCAGTGGTACAACTGATGTCATATATAAATGAGAGTTAGAAATTTGATCATCTGAAAACCTCTGTTGGTATTCGCTTTGACTACATGCCTCATCACATCCCCATTTGTAGTACATTGTTAGATTTCCGCTTTCAATTTTATTTATTTCCTTTGCTGACTTGGTCTCTAGGATTCTTTAAGCAGTATGATTCAACAGATTTTGAAGAGGTACACTGCCTGAACTTTCAGTAATAGAAATTCCTTGCGGATAACTGTTAGTTTTTTCTTTCGTGAGTTCTTTGTATGGTACGAAAATCATAAAAAAAAAAATAATCAATGTTTTTTTGTGCATATCTCCAGCAAATTTTTTAAATTCATACCTTTACTTAATTGTGCATAAAAGCGAAACGCGTTTATCGATTTTCATGAGATATGTCTCATTTTGTTAATAGGTTATACGGACTTTACGTAAAAGTAATAGGACTTGACACTATTTTTACCGTTTTGGATTTTTTATGAATTACAAAAAAAACTTAACTCTACGCAAAATATTTTTCTTCATACATACTTTTATTTATAACTTCGAAACTGTTGCTTATGTAGCGAAACGTTATATAAAAAGAAAGTACACCTAAGCCTCGATTTACACGGTGCTCGTTTTACACGTTTTCGATCTTACACGGTTTTTAAAATGAAAAATTTCAAAAAAAAAAAATATTCTCCAAAAGACAAATTTTGATATTAGACTTATTTCTACTTAATTTTAATTAAATCTTCTGGTAACACTTATGATTTATACAATTTGTCAAAAGAAAAAGAAAGAGAATACAAAAAAGGGAAGTCACCTTTTAGTGTTCAAAGCAAAATTATGTGTATACACTTGTTAGTTGTTCATGTAAATTAGTAAGGAATTGAAATAGATTTTATTTGTGGTTGACTTAAATAAATAAATAAATAAATCAATCGTCATAATTAATTAGTAAGTGTAAAACAATTATACCAGTAGGTGTACATACAGACGTACATACGTACACTATATGTATGTACATTTATGTCTTTTAACATTCTGATGATTTATTTAAAATTTTAGTTTTACCATGGCAAAGGAAAATAGTAAAAAAAAAGATATGAAAAGAAAAGTTATTTCTTTAGAAACAAAAATTGGAATTTTGGACCGGTTACGCAATAACGAAAGAGTAATAGATGTAGCTAAATTTTATTCAATGAACGAAGCTACAGTACGAACGATTAGAAAAAATGAAGACTCAATCAGAAAAAGCGTAGCATCTGGAATGTGCACGAGCATGAGTACAACGTCATATGTAAGACATGTTGCAATAGAAAGTATGGAAAAGGCACTAATGATATGGCTTGAAGACCAATATCAAAAACGTATCCCAATTGATACCAATACCATAAGAAATTAGGCTTTTAAAAGTTTATGAAAAAATTGAGAATCGCTTGCCATCTACTTCTTCGAATAAGGTGCCTTTTAATGCAAGTGCTGGTTGGTTCCAAAAATTCAAACAAAGGCATTCTTTGCATAATCTAAAGTTAAAAGGCGAACAAGCATCTGCTGATTCAGATGCAGCAGAACAATATCCACAAAAATTTGCTGAAATTATTGCCGGTAAATCTTACTGTCCTGATCAGGTTTTCAATGCTGATGAGAGTGGATTATTCTGGAAAAAAATGCCTGAGAGGACCTTTTTAGCTAAACATAACAAATCAGCCAGCGGCCATAAAGCAGCAAAAGATCGTATAACGATTCTTTTTTGCAGCAACGCTTCTGGCGATTATATTATGAAGCCATTGGTAATTAACAAAGCAAAAAATCCACGTTCGTTTAAAGGGATAAACATAAACAATCTTCCGGTTTATTGGAATGCCAATAAAAAGGCTTGGGTTACCGCCACATTGTTTAATGATTGGTTTCATAACACTTTCGTGCCAGACGTAAAAGCGTATTTAATCAGAAAAGGGTTACCTTTTAAAGTTCTTCTTTTACTTGACAAAGCTCCAGGTCACCCTCGAGATTTGCAGTATGAAAATGTAGAAGTTGAGTTTCTACCCAAAAATACAACTTCTCTATTGCAACCATTAGACCAAGGGATAATTTCGACGTTTAAGGTACTGTACCTAAAAAGCACGTTCAGCTATATTTTAGATCAATTGGAAAATGATGATTCTCTTTCAATTATCGATGCTTGGAAAAAGTTTACAATTTTAGATTGCGTTAAGCAAATAGGAATGTCATATCGTAAGCTTAAAAAATCAACGCTAAATGCCTGTTGGAAAGCAGTGTGGCCTAATGTTGTTGAAGGTGAAAACTGTAGAACATCTTTGGAACAAGAATATTCTGAGATAATTGACTTAGCTCATACAATAGGTGGAGAAGGTTTTGAAAATTTAGCTGAGGATGATATTAATGAAATAATGGCAGACCAAGAATTAGATGAAGATGATTTAATTGAAATCGTCAATCAAATAAGCGGAAGTGAAAACTATGTTGAAGCTGATGCTGATGAATCGGAACCGAATCCATTCACAGCAAAAGTTGTTCACGAAGGACTAGCATTAGGAAAAAAATTAGGCAATTATTTTCAACAATACGATCCGAATGTTGAACGAGCTCTTCGATTTCAGCGAATTATTAATGAATCTTTAAGTCAATATCAAGAAGTTTATAAAGATTTGACTAAGAACAAGTCACAATTATTAATTACTGATTTTATTTCTAAGTCAAACCGAACTGAAATCAATCCCCCATCAACCGAACCCCACTGTAGTGAAGTTATATCCAGTGATGACAGCGATTTTGTACCAATTCGAAAAAGAAGACTTATTGTTGAAATAGATAGTGATAGTAATTAGTTAAATTAAGTCAACATGTTAATGTGAATTTCTTATGTTACATTCTTACTTTTATGTTACATTTTTTTCTTTGAAACTTTTTCTTTTGTTCTTTTAAATTGAATGTGTTATGTCAATATTTTATGTTTTTATGCTGCTATTTTTATTGTTTTAAGAATACAAACAAAACTGAATGTTATTTTTATGTTTTAATAAATCTGTTTGTTGATCAATAAATGACTAAAAGAACATGTTTGTATGTGTTTTCGTTTTACACGGTTTTTCCATATAAAACTTATATTTTCGATTAACACGGTTTTGTTAGGAACCTATCTTCCGTGTAAAACGAGGCCTAGGTGTACTTCTAATTCTTGATTTTTCTAAATTTGTTTAAGTAAAATCCAACTAGTGGTTCTTGAGTTATGTTAAACAAATTGCCTTATCAGAATTGAGTTGCGAATCAATCAGCTGAAAAATGTTGTACTGTGTAATGCTACAAATTAATAGGTGGCGCCTGGTGGCACTTGAAATTGATTAAAAATGTAAAAAGAGATATGAGGCAATATTTTAGCGTTGATTTCCAGCTGTAGGAAAGTAAAGCTAAAATTGCAGGTCCAAAATTTGGAGAAAAAAGGAATTTTTTTTATATGTTCATAAAAATAAGCAGACAAAAAAAAACTCAAATCTCTGCAGAGTTTATTTTTTCAATTTTAGTATACTGAAATATCCTACTTTAAATGAAAAATAAAAAGAAAAACGTAAGCTCACACAATAAAATAATATTCGTTTTGAAATTCTTAGGTTTAAATTCAGTTGGTTCAGTAAAACATACAAGTACTGAGCTTGAGACGGCTATAAAAAAAACTAGCAGTCAGATCGGAGTAACTCTTTTTGATTTAATTGTTCTACTTAGTCTAAAATTTCAAAATATCATTGCACATTGCATGAATAGTATGTTGACAATTTGACTTTTTTCGGCGAAATCCCCAGTGTGCGCCGTTTCTTTTCCCATAAATAAGGTCCAATGATTCTTCCTGCCCAAATTGTACACCAAACTGTTACTTTTAATGGATGACTGTTGAATAGCTTAAGGGGTTCCCAGTAACTAGAACCGACTATTTTTTTATTCACATATCCATTCAGATGAAAATGTGCCTCGTCACTCATTATGATTATTTCATGAAAATCACGACTGCCAAAAACGAACTGTCAAGACAAAGGCAAAACGAAGTAGTATATCTTCCCGGAGGACACCTTGTACAACATGAATTATTAATTTTTTATTTAACATAGGAGTTTTATTTAGCGATGTCCGTCTTTCCATCTGTCCGTAATCGCATTGGAAGATCTAAAGAAAACCTAATGCCACCAGCCTGTCAGGCAAAGTTGCGAAAGAAACTTTTGTTGCGCGCCGAAAGGGTAAATAACTTTCGATTACCCAAAATATATTAACATACAACAATTGTAACCAATGCCAACCATAAAAAATATCAACACGCATAATAATGTTTTAAAATTTTACAAATTAAAAAAAAAATTAAATAAATTTATTTTTTTCTTAAAAATGTCACAATTTTATTAAGCAATTGATATTTAGGTAAAATATCACAATACTATAAATACAGTATTATAAATAAGAGCACACTTTACTACAATGCAAATGCAAGTTCTCTTTCAGTAGTTTGTAACTGCGATTTATATTTGTAGGCGAATAAAATCGTTTAGATTACTTCAATGTGAAAAGATCTGGTAGTTTGTTATAGCTATATCGTTAATAGCAATATTTATGTACATTTATTATTTTATTTGTATGGTAGCTGTAAAGATTTATTTTGTTTCATTGCTTTCGGAACAATGCGAATTACTGCACATAATCACTAATTTATGTAAAAAACCTACAATACACTACTATAATTTATACCATTTTCAAATTTTTATCGAAAAGTTTTAATAACAATCTATTTAACAAGGCTTATTTAACAATTCCTTAAAAATCCTTTAATTTTCCCTTTTTAATATGAACAGGATTATCGTAAAATTCAAAAAAGTATATTCACAAAAATTATTTTTTTTTCACAAATAATTTGTTAGCAAACAACAAAGAAATTTTGATTAAAAATATTACTAATTTAAAATTTATATTGCTAACGCCTAACAGTATGCTTAACATTTTTGTATTTATATTGTATGTACGTTGAATTTCTATTTAATCTTATAATTTAGTATTATTTAACATTTCCTAACAAATTTTTAAAATATTTAAACAAAAAAGAATTTTTAATGATTATTTCTAATTTCCTTTTGAAATTCTGTTAATATTGGAAATTATTTTAAAAACAGCAAAAACAAAAAAAAAAAAACTTAATTTAATTTTGCATTCAACTATTCATTTTGTAAAAGTGAAAAATAAAAATGTTTTTCATGACATCCTGACCAAAAGCAACTGTGAAACAGGCAGCAGCACCATTTCTAGCAACAATGAATTACGACAAGACTTTCGTTTGTTTCTGGATTTTAAAGCAATATGTTAGCTTTCGATTAAAAGGAAATTAAATTAAATTTAAAATAAAAGAAATTTTTGGTTTAAAAATATGCTATTTGTGACGCTTCACTGTGCACTTAATTTTATAGATTGAAGCAACGACTGTGGAATATGGATTATTATTCAATTGTTAAGAGATATCAGTGGCTTTTATTTAAACTTCTTAAAAAAGTTCTAGAATTCATATTTACACCATATAAAAATTTTAAACTTGATAACTTTTAAATCTAAAGCTTTCAGAAATAATTACACCAAATGAAACTTTTCTTAAAAAGAACAAGGTTCCAATAAAGAGGATTAAAAAATAAAATAACAGTGTATCAGTGCTAGGAACGTTAAGGCCTAAGTGTTATTATAAGGAGAAAAGAAAACAAAATCAATGACAGTTATCCATCACGAGTGGGCCTTGCGGGTTAGATTTTTTATTTTAAAAGCTTTTAATAATTGTTTGTTATTAAGTTGAAAATTTTCGCAACACCCAGAATGGCATTATCTCCAATTTAGGCCGAAGCCTTTTAGCAAACTCAGCTATTACAGCGGCACATCTGCACAGCTGCATTTTTGCTTTTCTTTGCAATAACCAGGCACCTTAACAATCTTATTTGCTGATCTAGAATCGTAGCTTGACGAGATTTAAAGCGCTGCTTTACACTAAATCCCTTTTTATAAACTCATCAACCGCGACTTTTTATGCCAACAAGTATTTTTAAGGCCGTATAGGGATTTGAACTCACAATCCTCTAGTTAATAGAAGAAAAATATTAGTATTTTCACATACATCAAACATACTACAAGTAGCAACTAGTCAGCTCTTTTCGCCGCCCCCTTAAGGCCATCAAAAATAACAACGGCTCCTGTTGTTCAAGATAGATTTATCTTGCTAACGCAACAATGTTTATAAACAAGGAGTCTTAAAACATTAAACAATTTAAAAACAAAAAGCTTTGATAAGGTTTTGAAACTATAAGAAATTTAAATCTAAAACTTCATTTATACGACACACCCGGTCAGCCCATAGAAAGAGAACGTAAAATGTAATAAAAAAAAAATTAATTTACCAACATTATTGTAGAGCTTAAGAAGAAATATATCAATAAGAAAATTGAAAAAAAGGTAAATGATGCTGTTATTACTCGTACTATTAAATCATGGCCTGGAGTCTAAATTATTTAAAGCATTTTATACAATTTACAGAAACACACACATAAATATAAAAAAGCATGCACACCACCAATTACAAGTTACAATTTCCGCTTCCGAACACTTCTAAACCCATAAAGAGTAAAAGTTGCTAAAAGCAACTCAATCTTTATTTATATCAAATGGTTATTATTACGGCAAAGAATTAATTCAAGCAAGAAAGTTAAACGAAGGGAAAATGAAAAATGTATAAAAATAAAAATAACATAAGTGAGGATAAAATAACGCACACTGGCACACACCAAAGAAAAAAATATAAATAAATTTAAAAAGTTAAAAGGTTGAAAGCAGTTATAATTAGATTTAAAGGTAACGATTGGAAAAGTATGGTCCCCATTAAGAAAAATAATGAAATAAAGTAACAGGAAAACAATAAAAATAAGCTCTTAACCATAAAAAAACAACAAATGTAGGCAATAAAATAATTCAATTTAATTTATTTTAAAATATGCGAAAAATTTTTTTCGAAACATTTTGAATGCAATTTTTGTGTTATTTTAGACTTTTTTATTTATAAATCACTGCTAAGTCTATCCATTTTCTGAAGAAGATCAGTGAAAAGTCACAGATCTACCTAACAAGTAACACAAACTTCAAGTTGGCAACACTTTTTCTACAAGCGGCCATTTTGCCAGCTGTCAACTGATTTATGTTTAGTTGGTTTGGCATTTCAATATAAATATACCGATGCCTAAAAGACGCTTCTAAATTGTGCATATTGTCTCCAAAACAAGATTGTCCTTGATCCCGATTTATAAAGGCGAATTTTGATTAGCAATTAAATTCACTTTTGTTAGAATGGATACGTCAATAAATGGTAATCCTCAAGTGTAAGTTGGGACATCGTTCCTCCCAGAGAAACTGACTATTTGGTGTGCTCATTTGGCTGACCGAATCATTGGTATGTACTTCTTTAAAAACGATGCTGACGTTATAGTCAATGGTAACCGCTATAGAGCCATTATTACTGACTTTTTCGTTCATCAATTAAACTGTCATGATGGTCAGGAAAGAAGAGGGCGAAACATGTCACACATGAATTTGGGACACAATTCTAAGAACTTCTTTTTGTTATTTTAATACGGTTATATCTCGGTATATCCCCCCGGGGGCACACTTAAAAATTTTGACGGAAATCCAACGTCATTACATGAATCTCGGGGGTGAAAGGGAGTCCAGTCCCCTAACAGGATAGCAGGAGCCAACTGGACAATCTACTATATATACACGGAAATCAGTAAAGCTCCAGAGTTCCTCTATTTGTGTTTTTAGTCTTTTAGCTGTTCTCTTACTGATTATTGAGGTTGGCCCTTCGGGAGTATCGTGGTAGCTGTGTGTTTCGAGGCCCTCCTTTGAGTTTGAGGGTCGGATCATTCACAATGAGCATAATTAGTGGTCCAGGTCCAGTGAGCATGAATGCCGTCGTGTTCTTAAATTATATTAAGCTTCATGCGTTCTGGACCAGGAGTTGGATAGTCTCCAGCTCTTCAGCAGGGAGTGAAGGCTGCGGCCTGCTTCGGGCTTTAGAAGTTGTGACCGGAGGAGATACGTATCTGAAGGCCTATTAGGACGAGGATGACGCTACTTTTCATCCACAGTGGTATGATCCACCATCTGATTATGGCTTACACAGCTAGATGCAGATGTAAATCTTATCACGTATATCTCGGTATACCATACGGAATATCCCTTTTGTGTCTGAAGGAAAGTTGTAGATATTGATTAGGAAAAAAAAAACAGGAACAAAGATGCAGAATACCTTAAAAATATCCATTTATTCGTCAATAAGTAAATTACAAATCCACAAGCATGCTGGTTTTTCTTTTTAAAAACTTTGTTTTGAATTAAAAATAAAAATTCCGAATTACATTAAAGCTGTTCTTACACAGAAAAGAGTCTCATCTCTTATTTGTTATTTATGCATGGAAACAAAATTTAGAACATTTTCAGTTATTGTCGATATCCATTCTCATTGTAGTTAAAGCTTGTAGTTCCGATAACCTTGTTTTCTTCGTAGGTTGTTTATATATATGTTTTGAATTTGCATCATCATCCGAGTTAAACAATATATTCAGGGGCATGTTTTCTTCAGTCCGTTCACCAATTTTAGTGTCATCTTCTTCTTCGGTACTTTCATCTTCAAAGTGCATAATTTTAGAACTCCACCTACAAACTTTCGCTACCAATAAACCTAAATTTTGGTCTTTTAATCGCTTTTCCGTTGCCATGGTCACCTGGTAGAAGCTCACTTCTTGTTCGTCAGGTTCCTAAAGTAATTATGCCAAAGGGGCGTCAAGTTGGGAATGCATGAAATGTAATTTTACCTTTACAGATGCATAGCTTTTTTCAAAATAATACAGAAACTTGGCCGCTGGTGTCGGTATGTCATCTCGCTCTACACGATGCTTTCCTGAAACGCCTTTAATGATTTGTTTCAATGCATCCCATGCATACAGGTGGTTGTAATGGTTCTAAAGGATATTCGTGAAAAAACAGCATTTTTGTGGATTTGCAAACCAGCTATTTATTGAGCAAAAAATGTGAAAACTGGCTGCAATTTTTCGGCTAAATTTATTCCGCTTTTAATCTCCTATTTAATATCTACAACTTTGCTTTAGACGCAACAGAAATTTTCCGTATGTTATGTCAAAATATAGCCGTGTTAAAATATATAAAGTGATAAAACTCCACCTTGAGAAAAGATATTCGTAGGGCCACTAAATAATTATTGCAACCAAATTGACAAAACGACTGATGCAGAAGTTCTTATGTTTGGGACTACTTTCACAGGGAACTCTCAGAATTTAATCCCAAATCAATGAGCTGAAAAATCTTGTACTGTATTATTGAGGGAAACGTTTGAGGGATACGTTGGTTATCCGTAAGTTCGCCTAAAATATTGTTACGGATGTGCCTTTCTTAAGTTTTAAAAGAAAATAATTAAGTAATAAAGTAAAAGAAATGACTGGATATGCTGTTTACTAATTGCGTAATTTTCGAAGAAAACTTATACACGCAAGACAACAACAACTTTCTAATTACAAACTGCGTATTAATCTTCTACACGCAAGACAACAACAACTATCTTAAAACAAAGTCCATGAAGAAACTTTAAAACAGCATAAAATTAAAAATAAAAGTACACACAGACCAACAGGTGCCTATACATTGAATGAATAAAATAACAGCAATAAAATGTGATACAAAGGCAATAGAAAATTTTTCATTTTTCTAGACCTCTAGCGGATAAATATAAAAGCCAGCATCTGAGAGGTTACTTAATTAGTTAGCTAAAACATAAACCTCGCGAAGTAAAGATTTGCACATTTTTTTGTGCTGCAGTGCTAACGTACAAATCTTATTTTGTATATAGTTAAAGTAAATAAACTTGTAATTGTTTGGAAAACTATAAAATTAGGTGTTATTTAATTTGCAATAAAAAACTCAGTAACAACAAAATGTTTATAAAAGCTATAAATATAACAATTTTAAGTCGCTAGGCTATTTTCCTATGGAGATATATTTAGTCGATAAGCCCAAAACGATTGTGCTGTTGGAGGATTTCTGCGTTATTGCTGATATAAGGCCACGAATGCTGGAAAAGGTCTATGGAAAATGCACATCCAGATATTAGACTACATCTGAGCAAACTGTAGCGGGCATATGCCAGAAGTCATATTGAAATTATAATACCACAAAATTATCTGTCTAATAAAGTATATTTCATCGTTGCTTTATACCCTTTATTAAAAGCAAATATTTAGCCGCTAACAATTTATTACCGATAACAGAATAGGAATAACATGTTTATTTGCTCTTTTTTGAAAATTTCACAACAACAAAATTTACATTTTCAATTCCACTGTCTGCCCTTATTGCACAATTTCAAAAACATATTTACTGTGTTTATTTATAAATTAAATAACATCGTTAGTTAAATGCGAACATAAATTGAAATAATGCCCTTTAGTTTAAGCCTTAAAGGCGGCAACAGTTATAATAAAACTAAATGAAGTGTAGAAAATATGCTGTAAATAACAATAATTACAAATAAATTAGAACCCTAAAAACATACTAGAAATTTTGTGTGTTTACAACAACAACAACAATATAGTAAGTAGTGCATTATTATTATGCGAATTGCAATAATCACAAAATATATATTTTATTTTAACATAAAAACAAATAAATAAATTATTACAAATTAATAACAAATAAATAAGCAAAACTAATTTTAAACAAATTATTATTATTTACAAAAAAAATGTAAATATGTACAACAGTTAAAATAAGTTATTCAAGCTTTAAACAATTTTTTCAATAAAAAAAGTTAATAAAATTTATTATGTTAATACGCCATAACATTTAATAACAAAAAGCGATTCCTTTGTTATTTGTTGCTTAGATACCTGCTTTTCCCTTTATAAATAATATATGCGTTATTAGTAATTAATTATTTACTAAAAAACAAAAAGTTTAAAAATGAAAGGATAAAAATTAAATAATTTTATTCTTCTCATTAAATAAGTAAATTTTTGCGAAAGCAAAAACTAAATTCCCAAAAGTATACCAATTTATGCATGCCTTCCTAAAAGTATGCAAAATCCTGTATATATATATATACCTTACATATTATGCTGTAATAATAAATACTAATATTTAAACACTTGAATTTTAATACTAACTTCATGGCATTGTTATTGTTGTTCAAATGATTTTTATTGAAAAATTATCAATTTTCCACATAAATGAACTAAACTATTCATAAAATTCTTATGGCTTGATTGTGTATGAAAGATGACTTTATTATTTTTGTGGTGGTGCATTGTTTGCTTAAACTTTTGAAAAAGTAAAAACCAGCAACAAATTTTAAAACTTCAAAAAAAAACAATTTTGATTTAGTAGTGTTGCTTTAGGGGAAATGATATATATGATATAAAATTTAGTAAAAAGTTTCAGATGTAATAAATTATAACGACAGACTGTGACTTTTTTAGTCAACTAAAAGCAAACGAAAAGCAAGTTATATCGAATTATCAGTTAACATTTACTGTAAATCGAATAATTGAAAATAAAAAACTATCGCGTTGTGCTGTTGGTAATAAATTATAAGAGATAAAAAGTAGACAATTTTTACATATTTTGGGTTGCCACCCCCTATGAAAGAAATTATTTATAAAAAATTGTCCTTTTTAAGGAAATAAGATGAACAGTTCACTTATTACAATTTCCAATGTATATTCCTCCGTCATTATAAATGTACCAGATTTTTTTAAACATTATTACCGTTATTAGTCTCCACAACAGGGCAAACTCTTGTTTATCGAATCCGGAATAAATTTTAAAAATGTTTCCTTCTTATGCACAGTTTTCTTTAAAATTATTTCCTTATATCAAGTTCCTTTGTTGTCGATAAGATTTTTCTTATAGTAAATGTTCTTATTAAGGATGACAAGATTCTGTTCAAGAACTTTCCTAGTTATCGATATCACCTTTTTCTAAAAAAAATAGCTTGTCACCAAAGAGATTTTTGTAACAGCAAATTACCTAAGATTTTTCTTATACGAAATGTTCTTATAAAGAATGATAGGATTCTATTTTAATTTTTTTTTTATTATAAATTATCTAGTTATCGATAACAGCTTTTTCTAAAGAAAATAGTTTTTCAATAAAGAGATTTTTGTAAACGAATTTTACCTTCATTACCTAAGATTTTTCTTATAGAAAAAGTTCCTATTAAGGATGACAGGATTTCTTATTACTTTTTTATAAGAAATGTTCTAGTTATCGATAACAGCTTTTTCTAAAAAAAAATAACTTATCAATAAAGAGATTTTTATAAAAGAAAATTGCCTTGTTAATGACAGCAATATTATTTTTATAAAAAATCTTGTTATAGATATTAGGATTTTTTATAGAAAATTCTCTTATCGATAACTAAATGCTTTTTCTTAAAAAATTCTTTTATGCTGACAATATTTTTCTTTAAAAAAAAAGGATGTTATCGATAACAGAAATGTATGTTTAGAAAATTTCTTTACTGTTTTATAAGAAAATTTAAGTGTTACCGATAACGAAATTTTTCTTATAGAGAATGTTCTAGTTTTCGAAAACCATAATTTCATTATTTAAATTATCTTGTTTTTGATAGCTAGTTTTTTATTATTAGAAATTCTTTTGCTATCCTTCTCTAGAGACAGAAAAATATTATTTATCGATGATAGAATTTTACAAAATGTTTTTGTTGTTGTTAAAGGCAACATATTTCTTTAAAAAAAACCTCCCCTTAAAATAGAAGATAACGCCATTATTGAATACAAAAAAGTTGTTCTGATATAATACTTGTATTTCTACTGTAAAATGCCCTGCTAGTGAAGAGAATTTTTTCTTAATAAAATATATTCCTTACAGTCATATAAGTATTATTTTTTTTTAACATGAGATTTTATCAACAAATTTCCTTATACCGAATTCATTTAATATTGAATTTAAAATTACTTTATCATTTCGTATAATTTTTAGTTTTTAAAAGAAAAAATGTTTCTTTAAGACTTAATGTAAAATTATTTAAACCATTTACTTTAAAGTTATTTACTATCTACTACAAATATATAACTTTATTCGGTTATTGCTTTTGGCTAACGAAAAATTATACACATTTTATTGTACGAAATTGACAAAAACTAAAAAGAAAACATTTGAAAATAAAACATTCAGTTGTTTGTTTGAGTGGTAACCACTACAACTTTCATATTTAACAACAGCAACAAAGTTTTCACATTAAATACTCAAGCAGTATATCATAGCTCTTCAGCTACTATAACTAAAAGTACACTGTAACTATCCATCCTAAATGTATGCTTCACTTAAGGTTTCATTTCTATTAAAAATCTTTTTGTGTGTGCGCTGGTGTTTTAGCTGCAATCATGTAATTCAACTATTTAAGGTTGTTATTTGTTGTATTAAGCTTTTTGTGGGTGTGTTTATGTGTAACAGAAGAAGAAGTAAAACTAAAAGGAAAAGAAAAGCAACACATCTATAAAGTGCTGTGTTATCTTGCTGCTGTATTCATGTGTAATTGTGTTTAAATCGTAAATTTTACACATTATCAAAAATAAAATTAAACTTAAAGATGAAGATAAAGATAAAATTGGAAAACTAAAATTGTAAAAATTTTAAATCGTATTCGTTAAAACTCTACAACAGCCCACAATCAAAATAAAATACCTGAAAATACCAAAGTTTTCAAAGTGGATAAGATGATGAGCATAAGACTTTATATGTTGCTGTTTATTGTTATTTGTTTTTATATTGTTGAGATATTAACAAACAAGTTTAATCATGAAGAAGTTGAGAATGAAAATGAAAATAACTTAAGCGCTCTTAAGGCACACGTAAGTACAAGTTTTTAATTTTTCTTATTAAAAAAGTTTTTTTTATAAAAAAATTTTAAATCAGTGTTATTATTTGTTTTCTAACATAGATGCGGTTTTAAATTAAATGCATTGGCAGTCGCAGTGGTTTCGATAATATTAAACAAAAAACCTGTACTCCACTTTCCTTTAGTGTGTTTAGACTACAGTTTTGATACTAACCCAACCTCACCGATTACAATTTTAATGTGAAATGGTTCACTTCATTATTGTGGTTTAGGTAATTTGTTATTAAATTGCTATTGTTTACAAAGAAGCCATTTTAATTTACAATGTATTTGAAAAAGATTACACTGGCATGCAGGCAAAATGCTTACAGTTTGTATGGCATTTGTACATTTGTAAAACTAATTGGAAATTTTTAAAAGTATAGAAGCTATTTGTTAAATGGATAAGAAAATAGCATCTAAAATGTCAGCATTCGGTGAACATGTTTAAAAATTTCATGAAAATGTAATCTACTACTGCTATAGTTCAATCGCTCTTTAACCGATCAAACAAATTAACTTCCATTCCATGCGCAACTTAACAGCCCTTGGAAGAGGGTATAATAAATTTTAATCGAGCCAACCCTGGGTACTGGATAAAGTCTTTAAATATACTATTATCTAGAAAATTACCAATATGAAACAACAATATTATTTTTCTCGGATCAGTAAGCGCCATTAGTCTAAAAAAATGCAAAAAAAAAAAAACAAAAATCTGTAAGTGTTAGTAATGGTTTAGAGTGCTTCCCACCTATTTATTGAAATTAGTTATCGATTTCATATCTTAAAAGCAATGAAGAACTGTTGTAATGAGCATTCTTAATATTTAGGTCCCTCATTTTCTTGTTATTTTGATTGCTGCGAAATTTGTTTAAATAGAAAAATTCAAAATTTCAATAAATAATGTTAACATCCAAGCATTTTTGTTGTTATCGATAACTATATCAGAAGAAAACTTCGCTTGTACAATTTACAAGGCCATACGTATTTTGTAATTTTTAGTTTGAATTCCATGAATCAAATTATTGTTCGATGCAGTGAGCCAGACAGTTAATCAAATAGCTTCAAATATTTGCATTAGCAGCTTATTATGTTAAAGCTGCCCTGAAAATTTTTATGCAACGCAATTTGGATATTCACAATTTGCTTTTATTGTATTGTAATGCATGGGAGCCATAAAACTTCACTGAGCGGTAATATCTTTGAAAAGATTTTAACATTGAACTATCAAGTACGCAGCCTTATGTTATGATAACCTTAAATTTAATTTAAGTTTTTTAAAAATTTATATTTTTCATTAATATCGTGCTACCACCTTAAACAGCTTGTTACAAATCGAAATAATTATTTGCTAAACAACCTTTTGATAACCAGTTTTATTAATAACTAACAACGCCCATTTATGCAAAAACTAATAAAATAACGATAACAATTTTGTTTATAAAGAACTTATCGTTATCGACAAAAAGAAAATATATCGCTCAGAATTTTTCCAGGTATTGATAAATATGTTTTCTTTCGATAAATTATAAAATTTTCATTAGAGAATTAAGTTACAGTCAATACAAGTTTCATTAAGGAATTTCTTGTTATCGATAACAAGATTTTCGAGGAAAGTTTTTATGCCAAAAAATTCAAAAATATTTTTACGATTAATATTTTCGCCTAAAAGTTTTAATACCATCGATAACAATTTTTTTCGTTAGTGTTGTTATTTTTCTTTATCCATTCTGGCTGTTGTTCGTTCGGTGTAAACGGAAAGCGCTTTTGAATGTGCAGACATCTTTTTAAGCCCTTATTCAAATTGTACTGATGAGTAGTTCTGTTGTTAAGGTCGTATCTAGTCATGCAGCTAGAATGCCAGCCACCTGGAAATTTATGCAAGGCTAATCCCTCAATACCTCGTTCTTTTATTATTATCTAAATACGTGTGTTCGTCTGAGGGTGTTTTTCGTTTGTTCGTGTGTAAGAGTAATTTTAGAGGTGTAAAAATTGTATATGAGGTCGTGTGTACCAGTTCACTATTAAAAGTTTTTATTTTGTAGATTTCTATATTTTCAAAAAGGGTCTAGTCTTCGTCCTTTTTTGCTAGGATATAGTAATGTCAGACATTCATCTATTTCCCTTGGTGTTTGTCCGTGATTGTCAAGTTGTAATGAAAAGTTGGAATCTTCTCTTTTCCGTTTGTATGAGCGTATGTGTTCTGCAAATCTTATCTTTAGTGTGCGTCCAGTTTTTTTGCAGGTACAAGTAAGTCTGTATACTTTGCCGGAACTAAATTTGTCAGTTATTTCTGTCGTTGTCCTGAGATTATGTCTCACAATGTTGCCGATTTTTAATGCTGTAAGTATTCCTTCTTTGTGAAAAAGGTTAGTTTATCTATTAATTTGTGGTCCTGTATAAAAGTGTGCCGTCGTATTGTATCGGTTGTCACTTTGTCTTCTTTATTCCTGTTTTTAGTGTTGTATTGTCTAAGATGTTCATTCATAGTAGTGGGCTTGTAGCCGTTATTTTATAGTTATGATGTAAATTGTGTCGAGTTATTTGTTGTACTCATTTGGAGTAAATTCGACTATCTTAAGTGTGTGTATCATTTATATATATTTTCGATAAATTGTTATTCTATGAATAGGCAATTTCTTTTTTTCCTAACATTTTCAATGGGTTCGTATATATCGATAAATAATTCTCGCGTTAAAATATGTAGCAATGCACACATCTTTAAAATAATTTTTACTCTCATTAACGATATGGTGGGTTAAAAAATTAAAAACATTTTGGATTGGTCACATTATTGCTGTCGGTAACACGTTCGCCTAGAAATTTAGTACTTGATGGCAACTTCAATCAAAGTTTTAAATAACAATATTAAAATAGAAAGTTTAGAAAATTATATGCTATCGATTACATAATTCGATTACTAAATTTTGTTGTTATCAATAAATAAATAATAAATATTTTGTTTATAAAAATTCACTTATTTTTAATAAAATTTATGTTTATTAAATTTAATGCCATTGATAAGAACAATTCTATCAAAGAAATATTGTTAATTTTTGAAAATGAATTCTCCTCTTTGCAAAAAACGAAAATTATAATAATTTCTATTTTTAAAATAAATTTATTTTTTCGCTTACAACATTTTCTCTAACTACATAACTAACAAAATTTCTTTAAAAAAAATAAAATATTAAAAATCTACAATAAAAACAAAAGGTTTTATAAAAAAAATACTTAAACTTTAAGTGCCAATGTTATGTCAAAACAACCATAGTTTTAAGGATTCAAAAACCAAATAAATCTAAAATATAAAATTTTCCATTTTCCTTTTTATATTCTTGGCTTCTTGTATTCAATTGGTGGGCGTTTGCTTGATGTTAAATGTTGACAATCTGGCAAGAACGCGTATAAAGAAAACTTATAAAATTTACTACAAGGAAGACTACTCAAGACTTGAAAATCATTGGCTGCAATAAAAAATTTCAAATAGCACTTTTGCAACAAATTGTCTCTTCAAAGGATATCAACATTAAAGTAACAATTTTGTCATATATTTATTTTCAAAATAGAGTATAAATATAATAAAAATAGATGTAGTGAAAATTCGGATGAAATTTTTAGAATGAATAAAAGGTAATAAATCTTTATAAAATTAAGGTAATGTAGCACGTTTAATTTTGAAAATTTATGAGTTTTTTGAAAAAATAATTTATATAATGTACCGCGAGTTAAGAGTTATTTTTAAAAAATTCGTTTTTGGATTTAAAATCGGTAAAGGGTTATTTAGGAAGATTTTATTTTAAATGTTGTCCAAGGTATTTTATAAAAGGCTCCTTTAAAGAAAAGTACCTTTACCTTTTTATCTTAATAAAATTGGCTAAATTAAACCTTTTTAAGCGTTTCTTTTTTATATGAAATATATTTTTTTTAAATTTTGTCACTTGAGGTACTTTATTAAAGAACGAAGGTAATTCACAATAAGCGAAATTTATTAGAGTAACTTTTTTTAAGATTCGATTGTAAAAATTGTTATAAAGGAGTCGTTATACAAGATTAATTTGTTAAAAAAACAAATTTTAAAAGGTTTTTATATAAAGTACTCAAGAATGCCATTTTTTGAAAGAGTATTTCATAAAAGGCCATTTATAAAATTTAGTTGTTTCTCACTTTTAGTAATTAGTACTTTTTCTATGAGATACTGTTTTGCAAACGTACTGTAAATTAGGTACTTTTTATTAATGGTACTTTTTATTTTGCTATTTTTTTTTTTATTTTCTTATTAAAAACAAATATAATTAAAGTATTTTAAGGTACTTTTTAATAGTTTTGCTTAAAAACAAAAACGTACCTCTCCTGCAACCTTAAAGCAATTTGTTGAGCTTATATTAAATTATTTTTTAGGCAACAGGCAAATTAAATAACATAAAATAGCATATTGCACCATAATTGAAAAGAAAGAACAAATTAAAATAAAAAGGGCAAATATTAAATTTTATTTTGATATTTTTATTTAGGTCTTGCGCGCTCAATGTTTTTTTTTTAATGACACTGTGGTTTGTATAATTCAGCACTAAATAAAACAACAAACTCTTAACACACAACAGAAATTTGTTAAAGGATTGTGTATGAACGGTCTTAAGAAGAAATAAAATCAATTCCTTATACAGCCATGAATATAAAATCAAAATTAAAAAAAGACTTTAAATTAAATAAGGGTCGCCACAAAATTATCCTCTTTATGAACACAAACATATTAAACACACACACAAGTTTGGCAAATAAAATTAGAAAGATGATTATTTTGATGACTATCCGGCGGCTTGCTTGCAGAAGGAAGCCATGCGGTTAATGAAAATAAAATAAGTGTTCGTAATAAGAAACGAGTTTTTATCCCTTTCCTGTGTCGAATATCCCTTTACATTGATTCAATCTTTTAAATTCGATTCTTTATAATTTTGAACAAGGTTAACGGTTTTTAAGTTTGATGTATTTTTTTATCTTTTATTGTTAAAATGCTCTTGACATTTTTTTCTTCTTTAATAAATAAGTCTTTATCTTTACATTGGTCTTTTTAATTAAATTTAACACATATAAACTAAATATTTCGATTTCCCTTGGAAAGCTTCTTCGGGAAATTATATGTTTCGAATTTTGCTAGCTGCCTCAAAAATAATTTAAGCAAATTGCTTTAAAGTTACTGGAGAGGTACGTTTTTGTTTTTACGCAAACTATTAAAAAGTACCTTAAATTACTTTAATTGCATTTTTTTAATAAGAAATCAAAACAAGAAATAATAAAATAAAAAGTACCATTATTAAAAATTACCTTATTAAGAGTAAGTTAGCAAAACAGTATCTCCCAGAAAAAGTACTAATTACAAAAAGTGGGAAAAATTGTAAAAAACTAAATTTTATAAACGGCCTTTTATAAAATACTCTTCAAAAAGCAAAATTAATATCCTGAAGAAATAGTTATTTTATATGTTAAATTTTTACATAGATAAATACTTATTTATTAAAAGCCAACATTTAAATTTTTTGTTTAAAATACTTGTTGTGGAAAGCACCATTTGTAATATTTTTTTTTTACTTAAAAAAGTACTACTTATAAAAAAATTACTCTTTATGTAAAAATTACTTTTTTTGCAAAAATACTTTTTATGTCAAACGTACTCTTTAGGTATCAATTACTTCTTAGGTTAAAAGCACTTTTTATTTAAAAATTACTTCTGATGTAAAACGTACATTTTAGGTAAAACGAACTTCTTATGTAAAAAGTAGTTGTTATTTAAAACGTATTCCTTACGAAAAAGTTAATTTTTAGTGCAAAGCAGTTTTTATGTTAAAAGTACTTCTTACGTAAAAATTACTTTTTATGTACAAATTAAATAATATATAATAATAATTAAAGTATACCTTATGTAAAAAGTACTCTTTATATAAAAAGTACTCTTTATGTAAAAAGTACTCTTTATGTAAAAAGTACTCTTTATGTAAAAAGTACTCTTTATGTAAAAAGTACTCTTTATGTAAAAAGTACTTTTTATGTAAAAAGTACTCTTTATGTAAAAAGTACTTTTTATGTAAAAAGTACTCTTTATATAAAAAGTACTTCTTCTGTTAGGCATATTAAAAATAATTTACAAAAAAGTACATTTTAATAATATCAATAAAAAGAAGCATATTAAATAAGTACCCTTAAAGTAGCATTCAGAAACAGTTGTAGTAAAAATGACTTTTATTTAAAATGTAAAGAAAATTTGTTTATAAAAATAAACATGATTATAAATAATCGTTTAAATTTAAAAATATAAAAATGAAAACCCTCTAATGGGCAGCTTAACATCTGATTTGAAAGTTGCTTTCTATGGCACTCTTTGTCGTCGTAAATATGAACCCTTTAACAGCTTTTTAGAAGAAGAAAAACATTCTGTGTTTAGGAGTGTGTTTCTTATTGTCTTTATGGCTTGATGATGTGTTAAGTGTATGTTGATTGTGCTCTTTATAAAGTCAACAATGTTTTGATTATGTTGTTAAAATTTTATACAAAAAAAGGATAATAATATTTTTTTTTAATCTTTCAGCATTTTTGAAACTCATTTAAAGGCCATTAAGATAAAATTATAATTCCAATAATTTTTAAAGAAAATTTTTAAATTCTTATAAAATCAATAAAATATTAAAAAAAAATATTTAAATTTTCAAATAAATTTTGTCTAATAAATAATCGATGTTTATAGCTATGTTTGTTCTAAATCTATTTTATTTCTAAGATTTGCCTTAAACGTGCTGCAGTTAAAGTCATATCAATCAGTTAAACAAAAAAAAACGCAACTATAAAAACAACATTTCATATTCGTTAACACTTTTTTAAACCGGCAATTTATTATTCAATTATTTAAAATTTTATTACATTCATAATTCATTCAATAGATTTAAATATAAATCAGAAGTAAATTGATAATTTTCACCCCCTTTAAATGTTCAACAAAAACAAAAAAAGAGCAAAGTGTAATAAAACATTCAAATGACAGACGATAAAAAAAAATAAAACTCGAAACTGATAATCAAGAACAAAAAAACAAAAAAAATAAAAAACTATAAAAGAAAAATCACACAATAATAAATCACTATCGACTCAACCAAAACACAACACGGGTAGAAAAAATGAAAATAAAATTTCAAGGAAAATAGCGATCCAGCGAAAGCTAACACAAGAGATTTATGTTTTGACTATTTTTTTTTTTTGCTTTCTCTTTTTAACAATGGCTCTCCACCACTAAACGAATACTGTCTTTTGTGCTGCTCCCCATAGGAGGCAACAAAGTTACCATTTGATTTTAAAATATAAAAATATTTCAATTAAAGAAAGTCATACTGTGACGAATGCACGCACACATTCATAATTAATTTTAAAGGTTAAATTGCACAAGTTTACAAATCTTGCCGTTATTTGAGGTGCTGAATTCCAATTCGGATTTTGTTTGGCTGTGTGCTTTGGTTTTGTTCTGTATTAATTGTTTTTGTTTTCTGTCGTTTAGCTTCTTCCCTGGAATTTATAATAAACATGTTGTTTCTGTCTTGAATGTATACGATTTCTTAGAAAACTACGAAGCTTATAAAATGCACAATAGGTCATTTCGTTTACTTTTATACTGATAAATATTTTCTTTTAAACTTTAAACAAATCATCTCCGCACAATATATTGCAGTGACAGTTCTTGCTGATTTTAATTGAAACGTACATAGCGAACGAATGATGACGTTTCGAGTTGTGGGTAGCATAAGAATTTATGAGTGAGTAGCGCCGGTGATTTTCGAAAAACGCTGCCGGTTATACCGCGTTCAACATCCGCTGATAAACTTAATGCATGTCTAAAATCGTCAGTTTTATAGAGTAATTTACTGAATGTTGCTTTAAAAACCAGCATGCCTATACACCTACATCTGATGAAAATTTTGGAAAACAATTAATGAACATTGGAAATTAGTAAATGCAAATTGATGAATCTACATAATGACTCACCTTTCCGGGAACTTTTCGTAAGATAACAGCATGAACGAATTAATGCAAAATATTTTCCCAAACATTGTACATCAATAGCTCGGTAAACAGACCATCAACTTCACCATTCAAAATGGAACAACATGTAAGTCCAGCGACACTGTAGTGCATCAAGACGAAGTTATTAACTATCCAATTGAATAATTGAATTGGTTTCATTTGCCGGGCATGCCACCGCATATTCTTACATTGAAAATTGGCGTACCCATCATTCATCTGCGAAACATAAATCCATCACGATTTTACAAAGGAATCAGACTCTCATTCCAAAACAAAATTATGAACAATGTTGCCGAGGCAACGTGTGCTGATCCAATGGGCAACTCCATTTGACCTGCTCACGCATCAGAAATCCTGATTAACTCGTTTTCGCATCAGATGGAAAAACAAAAAAAATGTGTGTATCCTACAGCACTTCAATAAAAATCCTATGGAAACGAAATGATGCAATGTCGCAATTTCGAAATTAATTAAATCAATAAAATTACTAAAAATGACTTATGTCTCTACATCTGCCCCCAGCAAAACCACTAAGACACAACAACAGCAAAAACACATTAATTTAACAATATTAATTAAGAAATTGGAATAAAACAAATAATTGCTAAGAAAGGAAATTAATTAGAATAAGTTATTGAACTTATTATTATTGGGAAATCTTTTAAACGGAAATATATAACTAAGCATTTTTGTATATAAATTTAAGTTTCTTTTTGAGTGAAAATAATAAATAAAATTAATTACATTTTAAAGGTGAAACTAAGTAGTTGTGTTTTTTTTTTTCATTGGTTATACCCTATAACAATAAGGTGTAACCAATAATAGGGTATAATAGATAATTTAGCTTATAGCTATATAACAACAACAAAATTTATAGACATTTAAAATGATAAATATTTGCTTCGGCATTAGATTCCTTCTACACCCTCCTCTCCTTTTAAATATTTATACATCAAATTACCACTAGCCAATATTTAATGGCGAAAGATTCTGCAAAAATATATTAAATATTTATTTTATATCTGTAATTCCTTGGGCAGCATAAGTTTTTGTCAAGCAGAACTCAAAACATACATTTTCTTCAGCTGCAGAGTTTTTATTTATATTTGTCAAATTAAAAATTGATTTCATGAAGACAAATATTTACAAAGGAATTTCTTTGGTTTTTTCAATATAAAAATGGTTTATTATATTATATTTTATTATCAGAATATTATGTAAATGTAGTTGATTGCTTGATTTTTTTCGTTATACTTTAGTCGTAAGGATAATTGCAATTTGACAACAAAATTTCTAAGAGGATTTTTTTGCGATTCATAAATTTACGGTTTAATAGCTTTATAGTTTTGTAAGAGACTTCCACAATTATGGGTTGTGAACAGCCAAGTCACAAGAGGGGTAGGACCGCCAATAGGTGTCCCTGTAGGCTAGTAGGTAGTGTACTAGTTGTCAGTTTGGGGGTTGCGGGTTCGATTCCCAACGAAGACCTTGTTTTTTACTACAAAAATAAAAATTGACTGGTCGCTGTGCTGTCTTATACGGCAGTTAATTTCCGACTATCATTCTACTTTCACCACCTGTTTCATCTCTTCTCTATCTATCCCTTTCCTAAAAAAGAATGTGGCAGGGTACTTGACTAAATAGGATTTGTTGCTACTTCTCGTTATCAAAAAAAAAATGGGTAATTTCTTTTACAGTTGGGGAAGCGAATTATTTCGCCTTGTGCTTTAAAATACTGGTTTAGAATATTTTAATTATGTCTCATATCCACGTCCTATTTATATCCATTCTTTGTATATATTCTTGCCTATGTCCGCAATAGAATAAGCCTATGACTATGCATGGCCAATGTTTATATTTTTTTAAATTATCATGTAGTTTAACTTCATGTAAGGCTTTTGAAACCTGTTTGTCTATGTTCTGTCTTTGTTAAAACAAAATCTGTCCGCTGCATACAGTTTTCTGCTGCTTTATATTTAGCTTTCATTTTTCTTAAATCTATTTTTTAAAAGCATTTGAAAATAAATATTATGTGAAAATCTAGGCATAGATCTAATTTATATCTAGTTTATACCTCGTTTAATAAGGTCTATGGCTAGCCTTTATCCTTTCTGTGTCTTAGTTATATCCGATCTATAACCTATAATAACCTATAATAATAAATTTAGTTTACGTCTATTGTATATCTATCCCATGTCTTGTGTATATCTAGTCTAATTATAACCAATGTAAGATCAATGTCTAGTCTGTCTATCTTTCTATCTATATTCCACGTCTACGATAAAAATAACCTATCCTATGTCTGCAATTTTTATAATATATGTCTAGTTTTATAGCTCCTTAATTATTTGAATTTTATGTCTAGTCTGTGTCATGTTTACTTCTAGCCAATGTATAAGAGAAAAATATGTCTTCCTCACGCCTACTCCATATCTAGTCTATTTATAAACTATGTCTGATTTATGTCTGGTCTATAATGCACCTTTACCATATAATATAATCAAGCCCAATCGATTTCTGCTTAGTTTTTGTATTGTCTCCTCTATATGAAGCTTATATTTGGTTTATATCTTATATATTTCCAAGCTATATCTTGTTCTGTCTTGCTTATGTCGTCTCTATGTTTAATATGTGTTCAGTTAATGTCTTATATTGTTACTTACAAGCCTACGTATATCCAGTCCGCATCTGGTATATCTGTATTGCAAATCTACTATATGCACAACCTATTTTCGATGTTTAGTGTTTATATAGACTTATCTATGTCAAGCCTATGTCTAGACCATTTTTAATCTGCGTCCAATCTGTGTCTTGTCATATTTATACCTAATATGTATAAAACATAAATCCGATTTATGTTTAGCCTCTATCTACTCTGTGTCTATCCGATTTATAACATATGCCCAATTTACGACTAGTGTTACAAAGAATCCTGCCTACGTCCAATAGACATCTACCATATGTCGGGTCCAGCGGAACCGAAATTCAAATATTTAAAATTATTTCACTACTGTGTGCTATTAATATCTGATATATGATAGATATCTAAGATATTTCAAGTCTACTCCATTAAGATATAGGTCCAGCCTATAGCTATGTCTACGTCTAGCCTATGTATAACTTAACTTTGATTTAAATATAGTTTTCGTCTATATCTTTCTTATGTTCACATTCTTTTTTCTTGCCGACATGTCTGAGCTATACCTAATTTATTCTGCTCTCAAGCCTATGTTTAGATTTGTGTCTCAGGTGTTTTTATAAAGGTACAGAACTTTAATTTGGCAACACTTTTTTAACTGAATGCTTTCATCCAAATTGTACAAATTGGGTCCAAAACAAGATTGTGTTGCTCCCGATTTCCGTAAGGGAATTTTGTTTAGCCGTATTTGAAGTGATTATAGCTCTCTATGAATGTTAAAACACCGTTATACCCAGAAGAACAGACTCTTTGTTGTGCTTTATGGGCTGGTGGAATCATTGTCCCGTATTTTTTTTAAAGCGGTTTAACGCCGCTAGGTTATTTTCTGTGGGTAAGCGCGTAAAGATTGACTACTTCAAGAACAACATTTTTCGCGTTGATGTCGATATAAGGCAACAAATGTTGGAGAAGGTCATCGTATATTGGATGTCCAGACAACAAAATACGTTGGAGCCAGCCTTGGCATATGCCAGAAGTTATATTTAAATAGTAATGCCCGAAGATTTTCTTTCAAATAACGTAAATTTCATGTCAATTTAAAAAAATTCGTCTTTGTTTTATTCTAGTTCAAAGTTCTTTAACTCTATAAAAACACCTTTTATAATATATTGTTATGGACGTGTCTTGCTTATGTTTTAAAATAAAATAATTAAGCAATAAAGCATGTTGTATGTTGTTTACGAATTGTATGGCTTGCTAGCAAAATTTATGGTACAACACCAAAATTTCTAGTTACAAATTGCGTAGAAATTTTATACACGCAAACAACAATTTGATATGCTGTTTACTAACTGCGTAGAAATTTTATACACACAAGACAACAACAAACATGTATGCTGTTTACCATCTGCGTAGTTTTCTAACAACCCTTTTCTACACGAGACAACAACAAATATCTTAAACTAAATTTCAAGAAGAAACTTTATCAGTATAAAAACAAAAACAAAAATACACACAGACATACAGACGCCTATAAATTAAATAAACAACATACAACAACAAAATGTGATACAAAGGGAGTAGAAGATTCTTAAATTTTCTAGACTTTCAATGGACAAATATAAAAGGGCATCGTCTGAGTGGATAGTCAGTCAGTGTAAAAATAAACAACGTGTAGTAAAGACGTGCATCTTAAGTAAATTGTTCTGTAGTGTCAACTTTGTGTAGTTAAAGTAAATAAAATTGTTATTGATTTAAAAACTCTAAAAACTGGTGTTATTTATTTTGCAATAAAGAACTCACAACAAAATGTGTATAAAAGGTATAAACGTAACAATATGTATAACATATTTCAAATCTAAGCCTAATCTGCCTATAATCTATATCTATAGTACATGTCTAGTTTATGTTTAATTAAGATTTAACTTATTTCTACTCTATGTCTAATAACAGTTTAGCCAATGTCCTGTCCATGATAAATTCTATAGCTAATTTAACTGTTTTATGTAATCGCTTACTCTAGCTTATATGTGGGATTAATAAATTTGTGTATGCCGGTGTATAACATGTTATAACAGCTATATTTTACGTTGTATTCTCATTACTATAACACACGGTATACGATTTACATCATAAACCACAAAGAGATAAACTCTGCTTAGAAAAGCTGAACATTCATACAAAATAAGATCATGCTGACGTAAAACTTAAACCGACATACGTTTTTTTTATTGTACCACAAAATATTTTATTTTCTGATTGTTTGCGGCTACGTCTCTAAACATTAATGTGTGTACATGTAGAGGTATATTTGTAAACATTTTGTTGTAAAATAATTATTGTTCAATAGCGGAAACTATACAATTTCCGGTTGTGTAATTGATGCGTAAGTGCTAACAATATTAAAAGATACACAAATGTTGTCTCTTGAGGGACTTAAAGATTTTAGGTTTAAACTTTTTGTTTATTTCTTGTCAGCAATATTTTATAAATATAAGTTTTGTTGGTTGGTTTTGTTGTTACCAGTCCTTTAGTTGTAATAAAAACCTTTTAGCAAACGGATGTAGATGTTGACAACACATTTTGCGCAAAATAAATAAATAAGAATATTTATTTAGTTAAGTGAAATAGTTTTAATGTTGACACTAGTTAAGTTCAAAATATTTGCAACATTTTTTTTGTTTACTATATCTTCGTGTTATTTTTATTTTATACCATAAAATCACAAGCGGATGTTTATTAAATTTCGTCCAAATTTTACATTTTAATTTGACCCTTTTGCATCATTGTAGTTTATATATATTTTTTTTGAGCCAAAATAAAACTTCACTTGAAAATATTTTCGTTTTCTAAAGAAAAACATAAGCCTGAATAAAAATGTTTAAATTTTAATGTTTTAAATTAAAATGTATATTAAATGTATTTCAGTATTGGTTACATGCCATAGTGTAAACACATATTTCTTTCAATCAATATAATAACATCGATATTTGTGGCTCAAAAAGATGTTTTGTGGGAAGGTTTGATAACCTTCTTTCATTTGAAGCAAAAGGCTGCTGAAAGTTATCGATTGTTGACAAAATCACCGACATGCACCAACTCAAAAAACTTGTGTGTTGCGCGATTATAAAGTCATGACTTCAATAAAGAAGACCAGGACAGGCCTGGTCAGCCGAGAAAGTTTGAAGATAAAGAACTAGAAGCATTACCGGACGAAGATTGTTGTCAAACGCAAGAAGAACTATCATTATCGTTGTTGAGGTCAGTTTGGCATCGTATTGTTACTGAAGATGAAAAAAGAATACATTACGATAACCCTAAGCACAAGGTCACATGTAAAACCCGGCTAAGCAGCCAAATCAACGGCGAATACGAAATCAAGTATGCCACGGTAATGTTATGTATTCGGTGGGATTAGATGGTTCAAATGATCACCGTAACGAAGACAATTTTATCCTTTGAAGAGGACAATCAATGAAACTTGACCATTCGACCATTATCTTTCATCATGACAACATCTGGCCACATGTTCCAAAACCGGTGAAACCTTATTAAATAGAAAAAGTGGATGGGAAGTTTTGGCTTCCCCGCCTTATAGTCCAGACCTTGCCGCTTCTAACTACCATTTGTTTTGATCGATCCAAAATAACCTTTCTGGATTACACTTTACTTCAGAACAGGATATCAAAAATTTACTTAATTCATTCCTTACATCAAAACCGGAGAAGTTATTTTAACTTGAAAACCATATGCTACCAGAAAGATGGGTAAAAGGGGTAGTGACTAACGATGGACAATATTTTGAAAAGTGTCATCAGCTCATTATTTTTGAAGTAAAACAATCAACATTATCAACTTGTATACCTACAATATATCGATTTTCTACATGTAACTATTAGATATGACTCTAGTAAAATCTTTTAGAAATATGGATAAATAACCGTAGCGAATTTTATTACTGAACAACAAACAAATATCACAGTTTTATCACTTTAAATTCTATTTTATTAAAACAAATCGCAAATTGGTTATTAAAATGAAATAACACCAAATGCCGAAAACTCACTCAAACTATAATGGAGGAAGAGAAAATTTAACAACATTAAAATTTTGCTATTTTTATTCTAATTTTAAGAAAAAAAATGACTTTCAGTGAAGTGCGAAATTTTAATTAAAAAATCAACATCAGAAGAATTTACTAAAGCAAAACAAGAAAATTGAGAAAAATCAAAATTTCACCATAAACTGGTTACTTTACCAAAATAAATAATTTCAATTGAAATCTCTATAAAAGAACGAAAATTACAAAAGTCAATTAGACCACAAAATCGTAATTTACACATAAGCAAACTGCATTACATTATGTTAATTGAATTTAAAATTGCAGTAGTCAGTAAATTTTTATTGGCATTGGTACTTTCCTTTTATTACCAGTCTATTTTACAATAGTGAAAGAAAGTACATACAAAAACAAAACAAAATAAAAGACAAAAATAGCCGTCTCTTGATTAGAAAGCAAATGAACGGAATTCAATTAGAACTTCACTAAAATCTACTGGCAATGCATTTACTGACTACTGCATTTTTGTCAGTAATTGGTAATGCTCAATTCCCAACCTCCTGCAGTATTGCGAATCGTCTTTAAAATAAATTTGTGTATAGTAAATTTTAATTTATTATTTAATTAGTTATCCAAAAATAATATGAAATTAAATCAGTTATGAGCCATGTAAAACTAACTTTCGGAAGAAATAAAATATCATTTAAAGCTGCGTAACTTTGTAAAATAATTGCAGGTAAATTGTACATAATTACAAATTAAGTTAATTATAAATTTTCGAAAACTGATTAGTGCCAGGTGTGGTCTCGTAACAATATTTTTAAAACATTAAATATTTCTAATAAAAATTTCAATGAAAATTGAAAACATTTAAATTGACTAGCAATGAAAGTTAATCAGTATCAATAAATAAGTAAATTGCAAAGTATTTTGACTTCGAATTTTGCCACAATTCACTTTATAATTAACATAACCGCAAATAAGAAAATAAACAACGAACTATTTAAATACGAAAATTGGATTTTAAATTTTAAAATTTTATAAGAAAAAATCATTGGAATTTTAGCAATTTGATATTTGATTTAAAGCATTTCTGTTTTTCAAACAGGATAATTTCAAACAATTAGAAAATTGTATAATTTTTTCTACGAGTGTTTTTCTTTTCGTTCGCTTAAAACTTTTAAAGACATCTTGAAAAAACGTTTCATGCATTTTAAATACTAAATATTTAAAATTGTTTAACAAATCAGAAAATTGTCAACGTTATTTCATTATAAAAAAAATATGCAATAATTTATTAAAACAAATTAAAGAAATAAAAAGGGAAAACTATTTTCACAAAACACTCAACTCTGGCAGACAGCAGCTTCCATCAAGTAGTGCCAGTTGTAGTTGAAGAAGAAAACATTATTGTGAACAAGAACGATGACAACATTAGCATGTAAAAACATCTTGAAACAATAATGACAGCAGTAAACAGTAGCATTATCATCGTGTGCTAACAACAATAACCAACAACACTTTGAATTATAAAGAATAAAGAAAATGTGGGGGAGTTGATGCTCTCATAGTTATAATGAAATGATTGATGGCTAAAGGCAATTGTTTTTGTTGTATTATGAATTTATGTAAGATGAAATTAAGCTTAAGCATCCAAACAACTGCAATAGCTTGACTCAAGAATCTAAATAATTCAAGGGAAATTGAAAGGATTGCTGTGAAAAAATTTCTTATAGAGCATATGATAGTTGTTGTTTCCGACAAGTTAAGAATTTATCAATGGCCTTCTATTTCATGTTCATTAATGCTTGCTTTTATTGTTGTTCTAAAACAAATGTTAACTGGTCGTAAGTTTGTCCCAAGATAATAGAAAAGAGAAAAGGGCTGTATATGTATGGCTAGTGCTTTTAAAGGATACTTTACCAACGAAGGATGTTATTTCATCTGTTTTTTGTTTTTTTTGTTTAATCCTTGCTGATGTGTGCATTCCATAAGTGTATAGAGTTTGATTACGTGATCTTTTAGTTGATTACATGAAATCATGGATTTTTTTTTATAATAAATGACACGAGCAACGAAATTCAAAACATGCAAGTTACTGACATTTCCTTTTATCTACTAAAAGATGTCATTATTTTCCGTAACAACAACAACAACTACTACTATTTTGTTTGTCGTCAACAAGTTTAGTAACATCAATAACAACATTCAGTGGTATTTTACATCAACAACATCATCATCATTGTTATTTTATTCAAAACAGGTAAACAGTGGAACGGAGGAAATGGATTTTATATAATTTAAAATAATTTGCTTTGCTTGATTATTTTATTTTAACGGGTACTTTTTTTAAGCCCGATAAAAAATTGTAAAAAATAATAAAAAAACAAATTTAATAAAAAAAATTATATTAATATTTAAAAAAGATTTTTGGCATATGATCAGCTCGAATGTTCCAAGCAGAGCGCCTTGTGGTTGTTCAAGTTTGGTGCAATTCTTAGAAAATTCTTATCCGTATATCATAGACACAACAATGTTGACTTTGAAGGAGTTAACTGCTTTTAGCTTATTATTAATGACTTGAGGTGGCTTTACAGGAAATAGTGGAGGAGCATCAAATCGCATGACCTTAGAAGCCAATTGATTAGACTTAAGTAAAAAATCATTCATTACAGTACGTATACAATCCACCGACCGTAACTGCAGCTCTAGCTGCATTCTTTAATAAAATAAGATTCAGTGATGCCACTGGATGTAATCAAATCTGATGAATTGTCAGTTGTAGATTAGTTTCACTTCATCGCTGAACTCAAATCTGGATAATTTAATAGCATTGATTAACCATCAATCCTATCTATTATGATTTCTTAGAGCAAAGCAATCACAAATATCAAAAGGTGACGGCAGTATGAAAGTTTGTTAACCCTTTTATAACAAAACGCGCATTATTAAAAGCTCATGAGAAGTAAATAGGCAAAATTTATAAAACGAAAAAAAAATTAAAATTAATATAGACTTTTCATTTAGTTTAAATTTTATAAAAAAAAAGTTTTTTAAAAAAGTGTTAAAAAATCGCTAATCCGTTTTTAATTTTTCATATTTAATTTCACACAATTTTTCTCAGTAAAAGAGAAATTTATATTTAGTTCTCAAACGCACTCTCTTAGAAAGAGTCAAATTTTTAAAAATAAAATTAAAAATTAACAAAAAAATTTCATGAGCTTTAGCATGACTAAATTCTTTAAATGTTCGCTCTAAAATTTTTTTGACCATAGAAGAATTATTGAACATGAGTTAGTTTTAATAAATTTGTACAATACTGTTTAATAAACCCTAAGAGCACACAATAAAGCAATTTTCTTAACAACAAGGATCGAAAGAAAGCTAAAGAAATTTTAGAAGAAAATTTATAAAATCAAATTATCATTTCGGATGCTCAGTTTAGACAGATTGTGATACAGAGTATTGTCAATAGCTAGCCCTGCGGTCCTAACCTAACAATGGTCTGACCCTTGTGTGAATACCATGCGTCTACCAATGACCCCAAGGTGCATAGTACACCCCTGATAGCAAAATCTGAAGCACAGCAAGCTGCGTCATGCCCCCACCGCCTTCCCTGAGATTAAGGATTATCTAAACTCCTGTTGACCCACAAGAAAAAGCGACATTCTGTTGCAATACAACAGCACATCTGATACGAAAAAGCCACACCTTCCTGCGGTTGGAGCTTAAACCAAAGTCGTCACGTTTCTTCCCGAAGGACCTCTGCTAAAACCGATATAGGGCCTTAGCTCTGTGGGCAACCAGTTGCCGCGGTACCAGTTGCCACTGATCACACTTCGAGGGTCCAATTCTTTCAGTTTCTGACTCCTTATAGCTAAGACGACTGGTACCGCCTTTTACCTCCAGAAGCTAAATGTCAAGGTAGGATGGACATTCGTGATAAGATTTACATCTGCACCTGGCTGTCAGCCTTAATCAGATGGTTGTCAAACCACTGGGAATAAAATGCAACGTCATTCACGCCCTAGGAAGCCGAAGACTAATTCTAGCAACAGGTCTTTCCTAGTTGCAATTTTAGCAGTTCCAAAGCAGGGTTGCGAAACACTACTCCTTGCTGAATGAAGAGCTGGAGACTATACAACTCCTGGTCCAGAACACATGACCAGCATGCCCACTAGATCCGGATCATTCACCCGTTGGTAAAATTAAAGGAGAGATGATCCTGGCCACCATAAATCAGTTCATGCTTGGGGCCGCAAAACCACAACCACCACGATACTCTCGACGAGAGACAATTAGCGGAAACTCTGGGGCTTACTGATTCCCAGGGAAATAACGTGGAGCTTCCAGTTGACTCCCTGCTTGCCTTCAGGGGACAGGGCTCCCTTATACCCCCAGCAGCACAGGTCTAGATAGTCAAGTATTCTATAAAGACCGATAAATGTGCCCCGCGGGGGGGAGGTAGTATGGACAGACAGTAATTTTGAAAAAAGCAAACAAGAAATGGTATTTATTCCAAATGCTTTGCCTACTAAATCGAACTGGAAAATTGAGAGCGGCGATACTAATTTCACTATTACAAAATGATGCAGGGTGGGTTTGGCCATAGGGTGTAGAGTTTATTTGTTAAGCTTTTACATTGATCGCGTTGCTTATAATTTTTTAGGCGCCAGATAACTGGATTCGTAAGTTTACCATCTAAGTGAAGAAACTAAGAAAATATGCCAAAAGCAAAGTGATCTTCCACTTGTTGAATTTGATTTTTGTAGTTATTTTCTTTAAGTCGCTTGCCTTATACCTTGCCTTATACACCTTTAGTTAAAGAAATGACGGAGAAAAAAATTTTCGGTATACGGAATAAATAAAGCAAAAAAAGAAATATTGTTACACAGAGAAAAAAAATGTATATTCAGTTACTGTATTCATAACTTCAAATAACATTTTTTCATATAACCAAGAGCTGTTACTTAATTTTTCAAATAAGGGGCACAAATCCATAAGTATTTAATTGGAAAGACAAAATGATTAAATACGAAATGAAATCAAAAGGGCGACGAAAACATTTATAAAATCAATTAAAACTTTAATAAGACTTAAAAATAAATTGAAACAAATATTTGTGAAAATAAAAAATTGTTCATATTTTTATCTGTGTAAGTTAACCGCATGGTAAAAGAAACAACTGGAAAATTATTGTTCCCTAAAATTCTAATTCTAAGCCATCTTTAGAAATAAGAATTAATTTCTGGCGAAATCACTTGTTGCGTATAACAAGGTTTTACTGTATATCGCAGAAATTTTTAAATTTTTTGTTTCGCACCACAAATTTCCATTGCAACGCGTTTTGCTGTTAAGGAAGTACTTTTTATTTCCTTTATTCATTGTTTATTAGTGAAGCCATATAGGAAATTGAATTATAAGTTTGATATGCGGTGGCGGGTAATCATTGTATTTTGCATTTTTTTTTTTTCTAATTTAAAAGAACTTTTTTTCACATAACAGCAGCACGTTAAGGAGAAGTCCTACAGTTTATTACATGTTGTTTATGTGTTATAACAAATACAAAATTTAAAAATCCTGTAGAACTTTCCTTCAGACTGGAATATTTCTTTAATATAATATGGGAAGTCAAACGTGGGGAGAGATATTTAAGAAACTATCAATAAATAAGTTAAGTTCCATATTCTTATAAACAAAGATGTATTGCCACGAACCATCAATTGGGATTTGGAAGACAACAAAGCGCCGTTTAAAAGTCTATATCTATGCTTTACAGTCTATGAACTTTTTATATTAAGATGTTATTATTTATTTTTATTTATTTATTTTGTTCGACCTTTTAGGAATGTCTATTTCACTTTTCTTTTTTCTCCGGGCTCTAGGTCAATAATATTTATTCAAATAAAACTCTTTTCCGTTTCATTAAATATTGTTTTTATTTTCATTCGATATTTCGGACACCTTCGTTGTCCTTCTTCAGGAATTTGAGTAACGTTATCAATCCCCTTGAGGGTGTCTTATGTAAACATAATGAAACGGAAAAGAGTTTTATTTGAATAAATATTATTGACCTAGAGCCCGGAGAAAAAAATGTTATTATTTATTTTAAATTTTTTTATTAAGAAAAAACTTGGGAGAAAAGAAAGTGATATCAAAGCTATTTTTAATGTTTTTCATTAAATATGATCTGCCTGCCAATTAATATTTTATTTTTGCACAAAATCAATTTCTTTAAAAAAGTAATTCTTGCAGAAAACTATAAAAATATCAATTACGTTTTAATGTGTTAACACAAAAATAAACATAAAAATAATTTCCACTTAAGTATTTGTCATAAGATCTGTAAAATTAAGACGCATATCTTTGAAATAAAACTAATTTACATAAGAACTGAATGTCCATAAATGGACCATAAAATTTAACTGTTAAACACTAAATATTTACGAGAGATATTCTTTTATGAATAGAAGAATATTTAATTCAACAAGTATTTCTAAAACAAGGTAAGAAATGTATTTGTGGGACAATTATTTCCTATCAGAAAATCTTTCACATGCTTTTAGCAGGCCATAAAGGTGGGCTGTTTTTGTTAGATTCAACATTTTTATAAAAAAAACAGTCTTTGATAAGGCCTTCAAAACGAATGAAAAACTCGAAGTCGCTAGTTTAAAAGTTAAAGGCATTTGAAATTTTATTGTGGATAAATTCTTTGCCTTCTAAATTAAAGGAGATGAAAGCAACTTGTGACTGCGCTGCAAGTTATTACTTTCAAACAAAGGGTGTTTTTATAGAGATAGAACTTTAGGTAGGCCACACTTTTTGTAAACTGTCAAGCGACTTACTTTTAGTTTGTTTTCGATTTTTAAACATGGATGGACAGACGCCTGAATAACACTTCCAAATTGTGCAAATTGTCGTGGTTCTAGTCGCAATACATAACGCACAACAAGCCCATTTTACGGTCCACAGCGATAAAGCTCATTTTGGTTTCAACGAATACGCAAATACACCAAACTGCTAAATTTGGAGTGATGAGAATCGTCAAGTATATATTAAGATGCCGTTAAATCTAGAAAATCTGAATGGTGGGTGTGCATTATGGACTAGTGGAATCATTAGTCCCCACTTCTTTAAAAGCAACGCTGGTTAAAACTTTACAGTCAATAGTGACGGCTATAGATTCTTAAGTTTTTCGTTCATCAATTGAACAACCATGATGTATAGGAGGAGCTATGCTTTCAACAAGACGGCGCACATAGCTCGTGCACAATTAACATTGAAAATCATCATTAGTAACCGCATACTTTAACGTTTTGGACCCGTGAAAAAGTCTTTTAGATCGTGAGATTTAACGTCGCTTGACTACTTTCTGTCGGCGCCGAGAAGGCCCCAAGAGATTGACCACTCAGAGGACAGCATTTGCGGTTTTATTGCCGATATACAGCCACAAATATTGGGAAAGTCATAGGAAATTGGACATATAGATTAGAATACTATACCAGATGTCATTTTTAAATTATGATGCGAGAAGATTATCTTTCGAATAAAGTAAATTTCATGTCAATTTAAAAAATCCATTTTTATTGTATTCCATTTCAAAGATCTATACCTCTATACAAACAATCTTTATATTAAAGTTTCATATTCATCAATAATTCAGCAGTAAAAAGAATAAACCTTTTTAAAATCACGTGGCATAAATTTAAAAGCCATCCCTCGTGCCATTCAATTACATTAAAAATTAACAAGACCAACAAAATGAAAATTATTTAAAATAAATCGCGAGTTAAACTAGCCAGACACACTAAACACTTAAAATTGTCATAAATCAAGCGAAATAAATTTTACATTTCTTAGAACGCTTAAAAATATAAGTCAACTTAAAGGTCAAACTATTAACGTTAAAAAAAAAAACAAAACAAAAGAAAAAATAAAAAAAATAAATAAAATTAAATTAAAAAAAAAACATGCCACAACAAAATCTAAAACAATGACAGAAGACTAGAGATGCGCCAAATAAAATACATCGAAAAAAATGCACTTACAGCTCACTTCACTCTTATCAATAAAACTTGCATGTACAAAAACACTATATGTCACACGAGAAACATAAACTGCTGCAGAAATTTATCTCTGGACCCAGTAATGGGTTGAGAGTAGTAACAAACAAACGTTTGTTTCGTTATTGTTGGCGCTGAAGCATCATGTTGCAACGGCAAATGGAATATTTATTTACTAGTACGAACAAGTAAAGTTATGGCCTCTTTAGAACAGGAAAAAAAAAGGAGAAGAAGTTACAATTGTAATGAAGTAAACGACTTCTTGTTTCTGGTAAGATTTATGTTGGCTTTTTAAATAAAAATGATTAAAAGTGTAATGGATGGAATGTGTTTCTTTCTAGGACTAAACTCAAATGGACTCGATGAAGACTTGAGAGATTAATAACTTGCAACTACTTACCGTCACCAAAAAACAAAATATAAAAGCAAACAAAAATGTTAATGGATTTGCACAGTCTTAAGTTGGTTTGTTTTTTGTATTTTATTGTTTTCCATTGCCCAAAGTCTTTAAGCATGAGTGTGGAATATGGAAAATGAAAAATTACCTGCAACGTGAAAAATAAAAATAGTCAACAAAATTAATAAAGATGTCAAAATATTTAAAAGCAAGTTAAGTTGTTTGCTCTAGTTAAAATGAATAGAAAATATATACTAGACTATAGAAAATTTTTCATATACAATTGGTGGATCATAATTTGGGCCCTTCTAATACATTCACTAAAAATTTTAACAATCGAAGGTCAATTCGTGACTTTCAACATAAAGTTGTTTTATAAATTTATAATTTTTATTACAGTTTCTCGGTGGGTTTAAGCCAGAATAAGTTTCACTCGTTAAAGGAATAAAATCTCTTATTCACAATGCCGGCAAAGACGAATTGCTCGTATGTGAATAAGCCAAGCATTTAATGAAAATTAAAACGTTGAGGTACATCCATCTAAGGCCAAAACAACTTTAAAGTTAGTACAGCAATTGAAAAACCTGGAACAGCACATTAAAGTATAGCATTCGAATCAAGTAGAGACGAACAATCGCCAATCACTTTATTAAGACCATCCATTTATATGCACACACATGCACGCTGCAATTTTGAAAACTAAAAGCCATCAGCAGGTTCTAACGTTTATCAAAGAGATAAATCCGCAAAAAACATTAATTTTAGTCATGACTCAAGGATTCAAATTCTATGCCAAATTAAAAAGAAAGAAAAAATAAATATTTAAAGAGTAACGAACAGTTTTTGTGTCTTATGATCTGAAAACATGACTGGCCCGGTTATACGAGTATTCCAGTTTTAAGTATTTTGCAATTAACAGCAGAAACAAAAGTGCTACGGAGCACCGACTTTTCAGGCTTCATTATTTTATAAACACACATTATAACGCCTTAACGTCTAGTCAGATCCCTAGGATTCCCTGAGAAAAACTTCTTTTCTTATTTTATATTTAAATGTTTAAATCAAGAGATAAAATCCCGGAATTCCAGATTTTGGAAATTTCCGGATATTTAGTTTCTTTTTAGAAAATCCTGATCTCGAAACCCGGGAATTCGGGATAACTAGATATTCAAGATTTTTAAACACAATAAAAAGTGTTTTCACTAAATAATTGATGTTATGCAAATCGATACACCTGATTTATAGGAAATTTATTTGTAAATTCACGTATTATTTTTCAAATTTTTCGGTTATCTAGGGGTTAAACATTATAACGTGCACTAAAATTTGGTTTTACAATTGTAAGCCGTCGAAATCACTGTAACATATGTGGCAAAATTATTGCCAATAGCTAAATGAGGGCTATTCAAACTTAAGTTTTCAAACACATTTTGAATTGAGCAGCTTGAAATGTACCAACGCAATTAGAAAATGCTTGACCTTCATCGTAAAAACCTTTTAATTTAAGAGTTATCACTGACTGAAGCCGAACATCTTTAAAACAGCTTTCTAAGGCGATTTTCACCACTTGAATGGTAGTGGGTTAGCTATTGTCTATCACAAACAATTATACTTTTTATTAGAGGAATTAAAAATATAAGCATATTTTAGGGCAATACGTTTAAATAGGAATTGTTGCCTACTTGAAGAGTAAAAATGTCGATGCTGCATTTTTTGCTGTTTCTAACTTTTCATAATAAAAAACAAGCTTCGAAGGAATGAATAGAAGACAGTTTTCGTCACAGAATTGATGACTATAAAATCTGACGTTATCACGACATATTACTGGGATTTGCGAAAACATTTACAGGGGGAAGGGTAAAGAAACAATTTCGGACTTTGAAAACTGATTGAACTGTTATCAACATGGATTTTCACTTCACGCTTTCGGTAATTTTTTTATTTTCTCTTGGAAAAAAAGATATATAATAAGTAAATAAAAAATTATAAATCAGTGCAAAAATATTGTGGAATTGCTAGACGCTATTATTTTTTCTTCATGAGCGAATGCTAATAATGCGTATAATTCTAATTAGAAGAATTTTCAGTTCGTTAAAAAAACTTGTATGCACACACGCGGTAATTTTCTTCAATATTCTTAAAATAACAAGGTCTGTTAAAGACCGTATCATATCACTGCAATACGATCATATCTTATTTAAAGAAGAAAATATAACTTTCTGCTAAATTCACCTGTTATCAACATGGGTTTTGGCTTTTGGAAATAATAGAAATATAATTCAAGAAAATATATAAATTAGCACAAAAATATTAAAGAATTCGTAGATGTGCCAATGCATCGCTAATGATGCATATGATTCTTCATGCGAAAAGTTGTAGTTCATTGAAAAAAACAATTTTTATCCACCATCATTGGTGGGTAAAATTACTGCTGAATAGGTCTGTTGAAGATAATAAATAGTTTTGTACTTTGACCGCACTCAAACTGGAACATTTTGTTAAAATATATTTTGCACAATTCGTCTTGCTTTTAAAAAGATAAAATTAAAAGAATCATAGCGGTTAATTAAAGTTACACAAATTTATTGTATAAAATGTGCTTACCAGAGGACAAAAGATAGCATACTTTATGGAAATTGAATCAGATAAACACAAATGCCTAATAGCAGGCAAAAAAAAAATTTAAATCTTATAAAGTTTTGCTGCTTCATTTAATTTTTAAATAATCAATAATTCTTTTACTTTTACTTTCTCAGCTGCATAATAAGCCTTTCTTTCTTTTTTGTAAATTAAATTTTCATCAAAATATGAATCCTTTCGCTGCCAAAAATAAAAAAAAACGGAAAAATATTTCTATGAGAAAAAATCTTGAGGGAAAACTCTTATTAACCTCGTCATCCATTTCACTTTTTAGCACTTAATACCAGTGGCCGTGATAAGAATAATTTGCCAGCCATACAACCATTCAGCTAAACACGTTTTAACAATAGAGTGTAAAATCTTTTACGTAAATCGCAATATTTTTTCTGCTTGTTTCATTCCACAATACTTTGAATAATAGTTTATTTCTGTTTTAGACTCTATTGTTTTGCCAGCACATAAATACATTACGATGTAGCGCATTGGCTGGCAGTGGCAATATTCCTTGGCTTCGAAACAATGCTCAAAGAAAAAAAAAAAAAAAATAAAAATAAAATAAATATCCATCACTAAAGTGCCATATATATGAACAGAAAACAAAGCCTTGAACAAAAGTTTTATATTTTTTTATTTTGTTTTTGATTTTGCTATTGCATAAAAATTTACATAAATGCGAAACAACTGCTACAACCAGACTTTTAAAATTGCAAAGAAATTCATTCAAAATAACTAAGTTGAAATTCATATACCTTTTGATTTCTTTGGCTGTTAATGAATAGCTTTTTGGGAAAGAGATTTGCTATTTTGTTTTATACATAAATATAAAATATAAAGGATTTAATAAATTTTAAGCCTTTAAGTAGGCAATTGTATTTAAATAAATTATCATCCTAAAAGTATGCTATGAAATTGTGCTAATGTTAATTGTGTTATATGCTTTAATTCTTTTTTGTTTTCCTTTATTTCTTGCTAAGAAGATAAAGAAAAGTTATAATAAAGTTTTTAACCTGCTATCAGATTCTGCAGTATTATGGCTACAGGACAAAGTTAATCGTAAAATTGTATAGATAAAAATAAGAGCACAAAAATATTTGAATAAATTAGCATTTGCATTTAATAAGGTTAAAGTTTAACAAACGATGGGAAGAGGTGATGGTTTTAATGTAAAAAATTTTTAATGTAAAATTTAATTAAAACACTGTGGAAATTTTTGGCTTGTTTTAAGGAATTTATTTGGATTTAGATTGAAATTTAATTAACTATTTTAAGATTAAATTATTTAATTAATTTTAAAAATTTTCTATTTAATACATAACTGAATAAAAAACAGGCAATTAATTCCCACTATTTTCTACGAAAAAGAAAATTTTAAAGTTAATGCTTTATAATAACACATTGAATATGACATATGGAAAACAATAGGACACTACCGCAAAGTCGAAGTTATATTTTTAAGAGGAATAAAGAAAACTCTTTCTTATCCTTGGCAGTCTGCACACGTTTCATTGTGACCATATAGTTGCTGTCATCACCGTCATATTCATTATTATTTATTATTATTTATTTATTTATTACCTCGACTGCCGGTATTGTCTCTCTCGGTGTTCATCTAGCCCAGTTAATCAGTTTTATTTTGTTAAGAAACTGAACCTAGAGTCAAGTATTTTTAAGCAATAACAATTCAAAATTCTTATCATGTCAAACCTACCAACGTGAAATATTGTGTTGGAAATTTAATTATCAATTATATTTTCAACCATTTACATGTTCGTAACAATAAAAATTTGAAGTTATTGTTGGCGGTGTGTCATACTAAAACGAGCTAAATAAATATCTAGCACCGAATTTGATTGCGTATTTGTAAACTCGGGACATGGGTTTAAATCCTAACGTATTAACATTGAACGCTAGCCGCAATGATAAAGTTGTTTAAAACAATTGAAGCAAAAACAACAAAATCCAACAATCAAAATGCTTGAAGTCTCGAATAGAAACGATAAACAATTGTTAGGCATCATCTCCAGAAACGAGTGTGATAAAGGCGACTGTACTTTTAAGAACGGCAGATTTGATATTAAGTGAACTATATATTAGGACGATTTTATTGGAGCACTAATAAGAGAGGAAAGTAATAAAACAATAAATGTGTGTAGTAGTGTAGTGTCGTGGCTGGATTTGGTTAAATGTCAGAAAATCTTTAGCCACAGCAAATTGTGTTCTGGATGATTGTGAGGATTACAGGTGCTCGCTTGCTAAACAAGACATATAGTACGATGCTCGCCGTATTCACAGAATATTGTAGGGTGAATGGCTGCATGAGTTAAAACGTATATTTGGCAAACAATAGATTGTCAAAGTAAGCTAGGCAGCGACACGGAGAAAAATGTTTTAGAGAAGAGTAAAATAAAAACTGTAGCGTTGATATTTGCAATCAAACGAACGTTTGAAAAAGGGTAAGAAAAAAATGTTTCCATTAATTATTTCTCGCTTTCTCGAGCAATTAACGCATATAATGCAGATAGCTCCTTGATTTGGGACCACTCTGAGAACTGTACGTGAAAGTAGACCTTTTGCGTGTACGTGAAAGCACCCAGAAGAGCTTTGAACATTTTGCAATATGGAACGGAATAAGTACCCAAAATTGGATGATTTTTATTACCTTTGAGTTATATCATTACAAAAATGGGAAACAACAAGATCCAAGATTTTCTTTTATAAAATCAGTAATTTTTGACATTTTTTTTTTTAAAGAGAAGTAGCACTTCAGGCAACAATGCCTATTTAGTCAAGTGCCGTGCTACATTCTTTAGGAAAGGGATAGAGAAGAGATGAAACAGGTGGTGAAAGTAGAAGGACAGTCGGAAATTAACTGCCGTATAAAGACAGCAACAGCGACCAGTGACTATGCCTTCATCGCTGAGCAGCTCCACCGACAGTCAATTTTTAATTTTGTAGTGAAAAAAAACCAAGGTCTTCGTTGGGAATCGAACCCACAACCCCCGTACTGATAAGCTAGTTCACTACCTACTAGCCTACAGGGGCACCTACAGGGACATGATGAATATAGGTGCTACTCATGCATAAACTCTGGTTATGGATTGAACAGAAGACAAAACAAAAGCATTCCTGTTTTTACTGCGACATTTCTAGTACAGCGCGATGCTTTTACCGATACACTTAAAACTCAAGAGTCTATATACTGTGTATACTTTGTAATGCAGATGCAGACAACCGATATTAAAAATAATGCAGCACAAACGGTAACATATATCAAAATCGATTACATTGTGGCTAAGAAAGAAGTATTACATAAAAAATTCAAAATTTTTGACATCATTTTTGAAACGTAAAAAACGCAAAATGACAGCGCAACATCATACCAAAAACGGCAAGTTGATTTTTAGAAATTATACTCTTAACAAAGCAAATATGTTCATTTACTGTCGCGATATTCCAGGTTTAGTGAAAAATGTGGGAATGGATTGATCGCTGGCAATTTGCGTTTATTTATTGACGCTTCAGATTCAGATTTGCTGCACAAAGTAAAACAAAAAATCATCCATTCCATTGGAATTGTGTTCAACGTATGGTATACCGAGATATGACCCATGTTAAAATTTAGAAGGTATGGATTTCTAAAGCCTTTAAATTTTTAATGCAGCCAATTAAAAAAAAAAACTCATGATGCAGAAGTTCTTATGTTTGGGGGAACTTTCATGTGCAATTCTCATAATTGAGTTCCCCAAACATATGTTGTATTGTGTAGAACAATTTCGTTGTTTTAGGTATGTTACAGTAGAAATATCTGATGAAACCATTAATATTTTTCATTTATTATTATCTTCAACACAATTTTTCCCTAACAAATTATCAAATTTCTTTTAAAAATCTTTATTAATTTTTTCTTTCTTTAATTTTTTTTTGTGAAAGACACTCATTAATAAATGCTTTTTAAATAAAAAAACAACCATTTTTTTAATAAAATTATTTGATTTCGATGTAAAAGAGAATTAAAAAAAAAATTAACAAGAAAATCATTTTCATTTATTTATTATTGTTTAGCGGGAAATCAATTAAAATGAACACCAGCATTAAACCGTCACAAGTGTAAATAAGTAAATTAATTTGTCACATAAAGCAAAAACAAAAAAAAAGCGAAAAAAACAACAATACAATCTTCGTGGAATGCCTGTGATTATGTTTGTCACATCTGAAGATATTTAAAAGACGACCACATAAGATGTTTCGCTTACACTGAAAAAGGAAGCAAAAAGGACGAACTATAAAAACCGGCTGATAAAAAAAGATACACACCTAAACAGATAAAGTAATGTTTATTAACACCTTGCAATTTTCAGTTGTGTTCATGAAATTCTTTTCTCAAGAAAACATTTCCTTTAGACAGACGTCGTACAAATATATGCTCAACTGTAACACTCACTAGTCATGTTAAACACAGCATTGGCCAAAAATTATTCCTTTAAAGTCATGCCTTAAACAACTAAAAACAAAGTTTCCGAACTATGAACGGAAGCCAATAAGCAATTAAATACATCTAAATTCTTATAAAACACGCAGTAATTCCGTAACCATATTTAAACTTTTTAAGTTAAAAATACTTAAATTTTACATCTTGCGTCTCAGTCGACAATACGAGTATTGTTCTGTTAGTTAGTAATCGTTGTATCAGTTGGCTGTTAAATCTGCTACAGCTAGATGCTGGTGCAAGGAATTGGTTGTATCGTTAAATGAAAACTTTGAACTTAGCGGTTTTCGTTAATATAAAAAGCATAAAAATTCTTTAAACAAGTTTTTTTGTTATTTTATTTTTGCTCTTTTTACACTTTATAATAGTAGTAAGCTAAAACTACGATAAATGCTTATGCTATTTGTGAACAGCAGAACGAGCAGCTAAGTTAAAGACAGACATTAAGCTTACTCAGACAGCGGCTGGCAAAAGAAGACAAGACAGACAGGCAAAATTGCCACAAGAGTTGAAAAATAAAATTTTTTACACGCATTAAGTTACCAACAATACAACCATGAGATGCGACATAAACAAGGCCACGAACAAACACACGCAATGAATGGAAATGAATTGCATAAAAGATACTTAAATATTTTAGTACGTGGGTCAATAAATCATTAAGTAATTATCGGTGATGGGGATGTGTCTGAAATATAGCAAAACATAGTGCCACACAAAAGTTAAAAGTTTGGAAAGCTTTCTAAAACACTAGTTCAGATTTAAGAATCATTAAAAAAGTTAAAAGATAATCGAAACACACATTTGAACATAACCTCATAGAAACAATATATTGATATTTAGCATAAAGGTAAGATCCTTTAGAGATGACTACTAAGGAACAAAAATTTTGCCACTATCACAACTCTAAATATGCTTTTGAAATTGAAAAGAACTTTATGTAAAACTTCGGTAACAAAAAACTTACCGTTTCGGGTTATTCTTCACATAGTGGTTAACGCTAAGAATAAATTATCTTCAAAAACCTTTATCTCAAGACAGCATAAAAAAATATAATCAATGTAATATAATTTCTACCATTCTCACGTGTGGCTCGACTAAACCAAACTATTATAGGACTGCAAAATAGTGATCTTTCTAAAACAGTTACTAATGCCCCTGTAGGCTAGTAGGTAGGGTCAGTCCGGTGGTTGTGGGTTCGATTACCAACAAATACCTTTTTTGTTTTTCACTACAAAATAAAAATTGACTGTCGTTGGGGCTGCTCAGTGATAAAGGCATGGTCACTGGTCGCTCTGCTATCTTATACGACAGTTACTTTCCGTAACTATTCTTCTACTTTCACCACCTGTCTCATCTCTTCTCTATCCCTTTTCTAAAGAACGTAGCACGGTACTTGACTAAATAGGCATTATTGCTTGAAGTGCTACTTCTCTTTATATAAAAAACAAAAAACAGTTACTGATGCTCTTTTTTTAGTACAAAAAGTGTGTGACGACCAAAAGTCGGCGGGCTTGTTTTTGGACCACATAAGATAATCAATTAAACTGTATACATTCTTCACATTTCTTAATTTTTATTGTTTAATGAATTTCATAACTTTTTAAAAGGAGAACACTATTATTAAATGAATTCCATTATACACTTTTCATATTTGATAATTACATTTATTTGTTTGTTTAATGAAATATTATTGGATTATAATGTTATTAATTTTAAGACAAAGAATAGCCGTTAAGAAGCGCCATCTATTGACATGTAGATACATATGTAAGAAAAACATACCATTAAGCACAACCCAAAATAGTCGCAAGCAGCTGTCGTTTAGTTGTATGGGTGTGTGTGTATGTGTGCCTGGCGGAGCCATATAAAAGCGATATAATTTAGTATATTAAAATAGTCTTGCGAATAGGTTCAGCTCAGTTTATCAAAGTCAGAATTTTATTCGTCTTTGAATAAATTGAGTACAGCTAAGATTTACGGCGAAGCAAGTGCTGTCGCTGCTGGAGGACAGAACAAGGCCGTGCTTTGTTCAGCCAGGTCAGAATTTTATTCGCCCTAGCTAAGCAGGACGGCCAAAGTCGTGGAAAAGGCTGACACCAATTTAGACGTCGAAAGTTTGTCTCAGAATTTTATTCGTGACAACCGCAACTAGTCGAAAATTGATGGACAGGCAAACTGTTCTGCTCAGACTGGACCAGAATCTGTGAGAAGAAGTAGGCTAGCCAGCGGAGAGTAGAGACAACAACTCTGGAGAGCCGCGAAACGGTTAATCGTCGTTGGCGTGCTCAGTAGTGCAGTAGTATAATTTAAACTTAATTTAAGAGCGGTTGTAATAAAAATTATTAGTAAAAAGTGAAAAACAAAAGTGTCACTTGTGTTATTGGAAATAGAAAATATTTGTAACGAACCGTGGACGTCACCAGCTCTATCCCAGCGTATTGCGAAAACGTGTCGTTACAAGTGGAAATTTTTTAGCAAATATGGCGACATATTAATGTTGACTAAAAAAAATATAGATAACATAATAAAAGCAAGCAAATCTTTGTGAAAGTTTGCAAGCCTTTGAATAAATCGCCCTTAAAACAAAACTTATAGAACTTAAAAATTAAACCCCATTAATGTATAACTGATTTTAACCAACAGAATATTTACTTTTAAAAAAACACAAATGAAAATGAAAGAAATATATTCCCGTTTTTGTAACTTAAGTGAGAATTTTCTCACCTCACAGAAGAGTGAGTTAAGGTTTATCAATATTTTTTTTTCATTCGATATAAAGAAATAAATTAACTTTATAATTAACATTGGCACACACTTCATAAAACAAAATGACTATAGTAATTTTACGCTTCAAATAAGTGACTTGATTTATAGAAATACGGCCGCATTATTCTCCAAGCAACATTTTCTCTCCTGTTGTTTGGAGCTAAAGTTATAAGCAGGTTTTTAGTACAGCCTTGAAGGGAATAGTGACAAGCATAAACATACAAAATATTAGAAAAGGAAAAAAACCTCAGCGCTTCTAGCCAACAGGTTACGCGTTAAAAAGGAAAGAGTAAAACCACAAAAAAGGAATTTCAAATATTAAAATTTTGCTTGTGTTTTGCTAAGTAATGATGACTTCGCATTTATTTATCATTTTTTTTTTGTTTTTTTTGTTTACTTATATTTTCTATATTCAACTAGCACAATTAGCAACCGGCCCACTCTTAAAAATCATTGCCTATTTAACTAAAGACATCGAAACGATGTTTTTAAAGATTTAAAAAAAAGTTATGCTTTAAAAAGTTGCAAGTTTTGCCACAGAAGCAAAAATAAAAAAAACAACAACAACACTAAAAAGGGAAAATTTTTAATATACTTAACACTTTTTTCTCACAGGCAACGAGAAATCGCAAAACAACGTTGTTTGTTGGCAGAATTAAAAACAAGGTTTATTCAGAATTTTAATTTTTTTTCTCATGTGCTAAATTTTTTACTGGAGCAACAAAAGCAAACATAAAATTTAATTATTAAAATAAATAAGATTAAAGATGTAAATAATTTATTGGTGAAACTATTTAATTAAACATTTATTTGTGGTAGTCGTAGGTTGGTTGAGTTAATTAAACATGAATTGAATTTCTTGCATCGACATGTTTAAGAATTTAAAATTATCTTGAGAAAGTTTATTAAGCATTTTAGAAAAAAATGCAGTTTAAATATAAATTTAGTTAGTTAGAGTTTTATGTAGAAATCGAAATGCGTCGCACAAAATAAAATACCTAAAATTAAAGTTTTGTTATCTTAAAAAAATGTGGTGCACTACTGTCGCCAATAATTTTTTTTCTCGTCAAATTTAATTATTCAAAAACACGCTATCGGAAAAAAAGATAATCTCCTTTTTTAGTGAACAGTGGCACGAAATCGTAATATTTTGGAAATATCAAATATCAAGGCCTTGACTGTAAAACTGTGATTAACTTTTTAAATTTCTCGTTCATCTGAGAAGTTATAAAACAGCCGTTTATTTTAAAGGCGTCATAAGTCGTTTTCAATTAATTTGTTGATTTATTCAAGAAATCCACAAACCACATAACATCACTTAAGTATATAATCCGATATTAAGCCAATAAGAAAGATTTTTTTTTTCAAACCAAAGACGCAGTAATGAAAATTGGAAATTTTTCAACAAATATGTGGACATATTAATATTGACAAAAACTATAGATAATATAATATAATATAATATAATATAATATAATATAATATAATATAATATAATATAATATAATATAATATAATATAATATAATATAATATAATATAATATAATATAATATAATATAATATAATATAATATAATATAATATAATATAATATAATATAATATAATATAATATAATATAATATAATATAACATAATATAATATAATATAATATAATATAATATAATATAATATAATATAATATAATATAATATAATATAATATAATATAATATAATATAACATAATATAATATAATATAATATAATATAATATAATATAATATAATATAATATAATATAATATAATATAATATAATATAATATAATATAATATAATATAATATAATATAATATAATATAATATAATATAATATAATATAATATAATATAATATAATATAATATAATATAATATAATATAATATAATATAATATAATATAATATAATATAATATAATATAATATAATATAATATAATATAATATAATATAATATAATATCATATAATATAATATAATATAATATAATATAATATAATATAATATAATATAATATAATATAATATAATATAATATAATATAATATAACATAATATAATATAATATAATATAATATAATATAATATAATATAATATAATATAATATAATATAATATAATATAATATAATGTAATATAATATAATATAATATAACATAATATAATATAATATAATATAATATAATATAATATAATATAATATAATATAATATAATATAATATAATATAATATAATATAATATAATATAATATAATATAATATAATATAATATAATATAATATAATATAATATAATATAATATAATATAATATAATATAATATAATATAATATAATATAATATAATATAATATAATATAATATAAAATAATATAATATAATATAATATAATATAATATAATATAATATAATATAATATAATATAATATAATATAATATAATATAATATAATATAATATAATATAATATAATATAATATAATATAATATAATATAATATAATATAATATAATATAATATAATATCATATAATATAATATAATATAATATAATATAATATAATATAATATAATATAATATAATATAATATAATATAATATAATATAATATAATATAATATAATATATTATAATATAATATAATATAATATAATATAATATAATATAATATAATATAATATATAATATCCTACAATATAATATAATACAATAAATATATCGGCCTTAAAACAAAATGACTTATAGCACTTTAAAAACAAAGGGCATAAATGTATAACTGATTTGTTACAACAAGAATTTTTAGTTTCTCACCTGAAAACAGTACAGTTATATTGTTTTACACAATACGTCATAAATGCACTTCTATATCTAGGAATATGAATATGTTGTACTCAAACTCATGCAGTCACTTAAGGGTTGCGGAAGAACTGTGATCACAGACAGCAAGCGCGATTCGGTCAAATAAAAGCGAATTACCACTAATTTCGAAACAAAAAAAAGATGATATGGAACGATTTTTATCGAAAATTTTTAAAAACAGATAATTATACCTTTTCAATCTATAAAAGTATACAAAAAAAAAATAACTTTTACTTAATTCTAAACATAATTTGTAACAGTAGAAAACAATGATAAGCGCTTAGCTGAAAATGTTTTATACCACAATAAAACCAAATTTTATGAAGACATGACAAGGAAATTTACTACAAAATCTAAATGTTGCGGATGGCCACCTCCAAGTTTTTTTTCAATATCCTGTCATAAATACCTGAACTTTGTATAGGCAAACGACAGGAGAAAATATCTCGTGACAGGATTTATTACTTATGTCAGCAGTAGAATTTGCCGCCGACTTTCAAGAAGCCTGTGAACAACCAACAAACAAAGAAGATATATGAAAGGATCGTTGCCTAAGTCTACTACCGATGCTTAAAAACGTAAGAGGTGTCAAATAAAATACTGTAAAGAAAATATAACCTAAAAAATTTGCTCTATATGTAAAAAATATATTTGCGGAAAATGTAAAATGGATACACTTAAATGTAAAAAAATCGAATTAAAAATTAAAATTCTATGCGTTTGGTCGTTTGGTGCCACATGGTCGGTGCCCCTGTAGGCTAGTAGGTAGTGTACTAGCTTGTCAGACTGGGGGTTGTGGGTTCGATTCCCAAAGAAGACCTTGGTTTTTTCATTACAAAAATAAAAATTGATTGCCGGTGGGGCTGCTCAGCAATGAAGGCAGGGGGTCACTGGTCGCTGTGCTGTCTTATACGACAGTAAATTTCCGACTATCCTTCTACTTTTACCACCTGTTTCATCTCTTCTCTACCCCTTTCCTAAAGAATGTACCACGGCACATGACTAAGTAGGCATTGTTGCCTGAAGTGCTACCTCTCTTTTTTTATTTTTTGGTCTAACATCCATATTTCATACATTCAAGCAAGAAACATAGAGACGAGTCATTTGATCCGGTAAGGTAGAAATAGGTATCTATTAAATGTTGGTATGATTAGTGTTAAATTCACAAATTATAAATATAATAATAAAAAAAAATTATAAAAAAATACTATTCGCTAATAGCCCTCAACAAATTTTAAATGGCAAGTGAATCCGAATATATCAGACATTTCGAAACTTCTGAATCTAAACAAAAAATAACATGCTTAGAGTAGGAAAATTTATTAGTCAAATTTGCATGAGAACCTTTCTGCATGGATGATTTACTTAGAAGCGGGAATAAAAAAAGTTAATGCAGATACTAATTTATAAAATATGTGGTTCGTATAATATTTTAGCAAAGCCTAACAAAATCTATGTTGGTTTTGTAATGCTCCTTCCTACTGTTTTTATTAATTATTCATCGATGAAGTTTAAGTTTAATGTGTAGAACAGGAATGTTTAGAAACATTTCCAGATATCTAGTTTATTGCTATTATTAAAATTTTCTTTTTTGTATTGTATTTAAACAATTCAATTTATATCGATATATTATATTTATTTTCAAAAGAAAACTATTAAAAAAGTCAACTACTTAGTTCATTAAGCAAAAAAAAATTTTTTATTGCATTTCCGTTTTCAAATATTTTCAATGTGTAAAACAACTGGTGCATAAATTTATTTTTAGAAATACGAGAGCCGTTGACGAAACTCTACACAGTGGTTTGAAAACGTTTTATTTTGGAAATAATTCGGTAGCTCATGAACGACTTAAGGAGGAAGAATAGGATAAAAATTAGATACATCAACTCATAGGTGAAAAAAATGGTTGGCTTGCCTAGTCTTGGCCTACAAACACCTAAATGGTTCAAAGATAAAAAATGCAAAATAAATAAATTTTTTAGGGTACATAGGTAAAAAAATACAGTGTTCCTTTTTTCACATTTTTACATACAAAAAGAGAAAAAATGCATTAGTCCAAGTTTGTGAAGCTCCTACAACTTAAATATATGCTATTAATGCTGCATGTCCCTTAATTCACGCAGAAAACAGGTTTATAATTAAAAATTGCACATTTTTTATGGATTTATATAGCATACAGTATAGTACAGTATACAGCATGGAATAGCATATCGGGTAAATGGTATCCACGACATTGCTGGCACTCTTTTGTTGGAATTTATCATGATTGTTTTGCATAAATATGGCTGAATTTCGTTGACACAGCGCTCAATTTCCTCCGAATCGTAGGTGGTCGTGGGCTTGTTGACATAAACCTTAGACTTCAAAAAACTCCTAAGAAAAAAATTCAACAGCATTAAATCGCATGATCTGGGCGAAAAATTCTGATCACCAAAACGGGAAATTCAAGACCAGAAAACAACACATGCAGTAATTGAATTGTTTCTCGGTCTGTATGACACATGCCGTTCACATCCACATCTTGCAATTTTGACACAAAAAACTGGATTATCATGTCGCGATAGCGAGCACCATTAACCGTTATTGTCTGACCAACTGCATTTTTGAAGAATAATGATCCGATAATGCCTTCAACTCAAAATCCACACCAAACAATGACACGTTGTGGATGCATTTGTTTCTCAACAATCACTTGTGGATTTTCTGAAACCCAAATGCGACAATTTTGTCGATTAATATCATCAAGATGAAAATGAGCCTCATCGCTGAAATTGGTTTTGTTCGAAAAATCATTATCAACTTTTTAATGCTCCATAATAAATTCAACGAACTCTCTTTGCTGTGCGTGATCAGTAGGCTTCAGTTCTTGAGTCAATTAACCTTTTTAAGCATGAAGATGATAATCTTTCGAGAGAATACGCTATAGACAACTTCTTGAAATGCTTAATTCACGACCACGGCGCCTCTGCTTGGCTTCTGCGAAATTTCATTAAGATATCTTAAGTAGTTCACGAGCTACGGAATTATTTCCAAAATAAAACGTATTCAAACCACTGTGCGTAACTTCATTATTTATTTATGATAGCATATATCCACAAAATTATATTTTATATTGTTATTTTATTACATTTTTAAATTCTTTTTTTACGTAATCTGATGTTCTAATTGAGTTGCAGTTGCCAAATGTAAAGAAAGATTTTTGAACGACATCTTCGTAGTGCTGTGCAATATTCCATATTCTTAAAAAAAATTTATAACATCTTTTAAATCTCGATATTTTTCTTAAACCAACTTTCTTTCAAAATTTGGAGAACACACTGGTTTTATGATTTTGTAAAGGTAATTAAATTTACCCTCGTATATTATATAAATAATGTAAAGCAAGATATATTGATTTCCTACAGCTATCACTTTGACATTTGATTATTGCTACCGTTAAATGCCAAAACTAATGAGTGGGCAAATTTGAAGCTAAGAAGTCTGTCTGTCTGTCTGTCTGTCTGTCAATTGATTAAAGGTGAAGAATTTAGCTGTCATTCTTTAACATTTATTTAGTCAAAATTTAGAAAATTTTAAACATGGAACGTAACACTCTTGAGCAAAAATTTTTCAATTGAAATTTACTATCAAAATGATGAAAATTTCACTGTATCAGTTCGTAAAATTCGAGCAGCTTTCGTCACAGTCAGGCTACTTCTGAGACCGCTGTGCGTAATTTATGAGCTAAATTTGAGGCTCATGGTGCTGTTGCTGATAACAAATCAAAGCAATACGCTCGTAGTGGCTTTAGTGATGCAAACATAGATGCAGTACAGTAATCGTTGGCGTTCACAACAACTGGGTATCACTAGAGTCAGTTTGTGCAGTATTTTGTATAAGGATCATCTTCACGCTTATAAAGTTCGTTATTTAAACAAACGAAAATGTTGCAGAAAATTCATAAACATCCTCGAAAAATCATTACATCGAAATAAAGTGACGGTTTGTGGTTAAGCGACATCATCGGCGCCTATATTTTGATGACCAATTTTTTTGTGGTTTCAACTGGCTGATGTTGACATAAGTGGCGGCAACCCAAGCCATACAACCAAACACTATACTATACTATACTATACTATACTATACTATACTATACTATAAAATTTCCCGGTCGCTTTATTTCTTGATTTGCCAATGTCAATTGTTCTTCCCGTTTTTGGGATCTAACGTCACTGGATTATTTTCTGTGGCGCCATTTGAAAGACCGGTTTTACGTAAACAACTAACCAACAATTGGCACTCTAGAAAACGAAATTTGTTGCTGCATTGATGAAATAAGCAAAGCTTTAATGCAAAATATACTTCAAAATATTGTGAAAAGAGCGAACGCCAGCCGACGAGCTGGGAGAAAATTTACCCAGCAGCATATTCTATTATTAATTTCCTTATTTCTACTTCACACTGGGTAAAAAAATAAAACTGAAGTTGCCATAGAAAAAATGTGTGTTTTGAGAAAATGCCCTAACCTCACATTTTCCCACCGTTCATTGCCATTTTAAATGGTTTTTTCAAATATCACCCATAATTTTTCATTCAATTGAGTTTAGTGTGCTTTTTATTTGGTTGTTATTATTATTTATTATTATAAGACATCTTTTACATTTAAAATCATTTAACATTATGAAAGAGGAAACAAATAATAAATTAACTTCATTCTTACCCAAAGTAAGTGAGTGTGTAGATGTGACCAAATGAACATTTTATTATTCTCAGGACTCAAAAAATGAAGTCTACGGCGGACGCAGGCTACTTTAACGCACTGAAACATGTGACTAATAAAATATATAGCTTTTGTCATTCCTTTTCCTCTTTGCTGGCTGTTTGTTCGGTATGAACAGCGAGCGCTTTCGATGTGATGACATCATTCTCAAGCCGTTTTCTTAAGTGTGTTCTACTGTACACTACAATTTACAACACAGCTTGAGAATCATGTCATCAAATCGAAAGCGGAACTAATCCAAATAATTTAATGCCAAAATATGTAGCGTTCTAAAACATTTAACTCATTCGGATACAACATCTCCCAATCTTTCTCTCTCTCTCGCTCTCTCTCTCTCTCTATCACTATCTGTTACTCTATACCTTTCTCTTTGTGTTTATCCCTTTATCTCTCTGTCTCTGTTTCAGTTTCTGTGTGATTATTATTTTAATAAATATTGTTTTTTTTATTTCCTAATCGTAAAGTGAACTTCAGCCTGACTTATTTATTATTAATGTAATCATTTAGTTAAAAAAATATACAAAACTATTGACACACAACAAACTTTGCTATTTATTGAATGAAAAATTAGCAACAAAAAAATAAATGGACGTAAAAGTTAAGGAAAGTTTATTGCCACTTAAAAAATATTCGCTGTTTTTATAAATTATTAATAATTATTTTTTTTTGAAAGTTTTTGCCATTTGCTCACATTTTTATTATTTAATAATTTATAAACCAAACCTTAAAGCTGCATGAAAGTGTAAATGTTTTAGAGTGTTAACTGTGAAGGAAAAAAAAATATTTGAAATAATTGCATGACAAATAGTCAATTTTTTAACAAAATTATAAATGCTAAAATTATTGGTAGGGGTATTTCCAGCCATGGAAATTGCTACTCAAATATAAATTTAAAAATTTTTATTAGTTATTTATTAATTAAATTAAAGCATTCTAAGCGGTTGTTTATAAATATTTATAAGTTGCGCTTGTTTATTAAGCATAAGATCTTGAGTTCAAATCCCTACAAATCTTAATCAAATCTTTAAATGAGGGCTAGAAGCTCAAGGGCATTTTATTTTATTTGCAAAAATGGAAAGTAGTTAAAATATCAGGACATGGAAATTTTTATGTGTGGTATTCTTGGATGGCAATATTTTTTACAAAGGTCTTATAAAGCGGGTTAAAAACGAAGCTACAAATCAAACACTTTTACATATTCTCTCTCTAGCATCCAAAACTATTCAGTCCCATTAAAGAACTCTTCAGTTTTACATATTTTAGTTTCAAAACCTCAACTTTCCACGCCTCATTATTAACAACGTAATCAGAATATTTCTTCATTTTAAAAGCACCAATTTAATTTTGTTTTACGTTAAATTGCAAATTAAGCTTAAACTCTTTTGCCGGAAATATTTAAGATGGCATTAATGTATGGCTCTCATTATATACAATTAATTAAAACTGTTGGTAAGCAGAAACACAACAACAGGCAACGTATTTTAAGCACAAACACAACGAAAGACCACCCACTTAAATCTTTTGACATTAACATGCTCCACACCTCCATTGACCGACAACTTAAACTAGCAGCAACTTAAATAAAAACAAAACTCATTAGCTGAAAAAGAGCACTTAAACGAAACGAAAACACTTAAAAGGACATAAATAAAAAAAAAATTAAAACTTTTATGGCAAAATCTTCACATTAATAATACGAAAATATACGTAAAATTCGAAAGAAACAAAAAATATGTCATAAGCTAAATAATTACCGAACATTATTCAAAATTATGTTTGTCAAAAGTGAGGAGAAAGAAAACATGAAAAACAAACGACACAAATAATCAAAGCCCGCAAATACGGTAGAAATGCAAGGCCAGTAAGTGGCATTTTGCGACAAAATTACAGCGATCATTAAACTGAGTTGAAATGCTCTCTACTTTATTAGCTTGACATAATTTTAATATAATTTAATTAATAAAAAATAATTAAATTTAATGAATTTAATAACTTGCGAATTATTTAGCTCAGTCAAATTAAGTAGAGTAGCTGTCACTCAATATTTGCTAAATCTTCCGCATACTCCTAATAAATGTGAGGTATGGCAGCACAAAATTTCGCAACGTATCTTTTCAACAAGAAGTTTTTCTTTCAATTGTGACAACGCCAACATGATAGTTCTGACATTTAGTTTTCTGACGTATTCGTAGTAGATGCATTGGCGCTAGTTACAATAAATTCAATCTAGCACGAAAATCGCATTAAAATAATTAAAAAGTCCGCTATGAAAATGGTGGTTCTGTTAACGTTGCAATTTGTAAAATTCGTGATATTTTTTTAAGACCTAAGGCTACGAAGAATTGCGAGTCGTTCAACTGAAAACATCGCAGCTGTGAGCCACAGTGTTGAAGCAGATAAAATTTGTCAATTTCTCGACGTACGTTCTCAACAATTGGAGTTATCCAAAACAACATCATGGCGAATTTTGCGTAAGAATTCGACTTTGAAGCCTTACAAGGTAAAACTGATGCAGGAATTGAAGCCGGCCGAACATTTACATCGCCGTAGGTTCGCTCAATTCATTCAAGAACAACAACCGGCAGGTTATTCTGAAAAAATCATTTTTTTAGACGTAGGCCATTTTCATTGCTGCTTTGGGGTTCTGAAAATCCTAGAGCAAATGTTGAGAAGCCTTTGCATACTCAACGTATCACTGTATGGTGCACTATCTGGTCTGCAGGGGTAATAGGGCCACATTTTTTTTCGAAGACAAGGCTGGAAATGCGGTTACGATCAATGGAGCACGTTATCGGGAAATGCTTACAACTCAATTCCGATCTATCATTGACGACGTGGATATCACTGATATATGGTTTCAAAAGAGCGGTGCCACATATCACGCAGGTAATGAATCGATCATTTTATTGCAAACCAAATTTTTAGATCGCATAATTTCACGACAATCAGCAGTTAAGTGGTCAGCCAGATCGTGTTATTTATCACCACTGGATTTTTTTTCATGGGGCTATGCAAAGGACAGAGTCTATATGGAGCCCATCGCATCAATTTCAGCCTTAAAACTCGAAATTCGAAATAGAACCGCCATTTTGCCAAAAAGTGATTAAAAACTTAGATGAAAGAATCGACATCTGCCAGCGTCGTAGTGCCAGACATCATTTTTTATTCATAATTACTGAACTTTTCTCTTCGTAATACAATAAAAAAAATTGAAATCATTTTAATCTAAATTTTTTGTGTTATTTTGTTTTAGGAAACAAAAACTGTTTTGTTGAAAATCCCTCACATCGCTTAAATCAAATTTCAGTGGTTCGATCCACCATCTGATTAAGGCTTCATGGCCAGGCGCGGATGTAAATCTAATCACATGTTGTGTAATTTGTCACGGTTCGATTACTTACTGCGAAGCCACATTAGACGCTGATAAACCAACACCAGTAAACAACTGATAGATAAACAATGTTTGTGTTATTCCTGCCAAATCGGCCAGCAATCATTGAAAAATTGACCGAAAAGTAAAAGTCGCGGTGATCATAAGACCGAAATAATTTTTAAAACTTAATGCCATCTCTGAATATTTTGATAAAAATTAAATTTTTGTAATTTTTGTTTTTTTTTTAATTTTAAAGTTCTATAGGACTTAAAACAAACATTCTGCATGTGGTCCTGTCGCCACGAATGCAAATATGCTTCTTACAATTTAATTTGCAAAAACCAAAAACCCAGTCAAGTATGTGTAATGAATGAAACAACTTAATGATGGTGATAAATTTTAAGGTTCTTCACGACACAAACTCTCGCGGTTACTTTGTGTAAATTTAGTTCAGTTCAGTTTCTTAACTTTGTTTTAAAGCGAATAAATACAAATAACACCTTTTTACAAATGAGCTTGATACTTGGAACATTCAGCATGTGTTTGAATGAAGAGCAACATGATTACAGTGTTTATTAAATTAAGAAATTATAATAATACGGACGTTATAAGCAATCAAAAAGCCACAAAACTCTTAAGAAGAATAAAAACTGCAAAAATGAAAAAATAATAATGATAAAGAGACACATTAAAAAATTCTTTTACAATAAACTGCAGCACAAAAGATCAATCATGTTTTTTTGAAAAAGAAGCATTTTAACGTCAAACCCAATGATTGATCCAAAGATCATCAAAGATTGTTGCAGACGTTTTTGTAAAATTTTCAAAAGAACAATCGAATGGCAAATTTTTTTTTGTTTTTTTTTTTGGACCTTAACAAATGCTCTTTAAATGACAGTTTTTTTTTAAACCATTGACTGACACGTAATATAAAGTCAAACCTTAAAAAAGTGTCATTTCAGTGATGTATGTATGCGCGCTCATGTAACGTCGTTTGATATGCGCTTGGCATAGGGCGAAAAAAGTAAGACTGACTATTAAAATCATAAGATTTTTTAAACGACAAACTATAAAATAAAAAAAAAGAACATGATTTAAAATAACCTTTATCAAGGAAAAAAATATTTTATTGCAAATTTGAAAATTTTAAACTCTCTGAACCAGAACAACATCACTTTGAAAATCCGAATAACTAAACGGGTTATTTTCAATTATGCTGCGTTTGAGTTTGGGACAAACCCAATATGAATAAGATCAGCTTCCATAGACATAAAAAAGATGCAGTAATTCGATTGCTAATTACCATATGGCCATGGCCAAAAAGTGCGTGTCTGCAAAAATGTTTTCGTAGCAACAACTTTTAATTTGGCTAAAAGTAAAAAACAAAAATTTCTGTACGAGAATGATTGAACACAGTACCTAAAGTACCAACTCATTAGTGTGGAGCCAGTTCATAGAAGATCAATTTAAATATTTTAGCAAAAGTTTGAATTAAAATGAAAACAACGGTTTTTAAAGGCATGGCAAAGGACCAGGGCGTTATAATGCAGCAGGGATCCTCTTCTTCGCAGTTACTAGACATTATGCATAACAAACATAAATTAAAATTCCTCATGCACAAAATAACATTATGGGATATGATAAGAACTATAAATGTTCACTGCAACAATATATGGTTGCGGTGATAAAATTATAGTTATAGCTAAAAAAGACTACTTAACTTACGATAAGTCTGTTTTTAAATTAAAATATATATTTATTACACCCAAGTATTCCCCCGGGGTCACATCTATAGGACGGAATCTCACCGTCATTACATGTGTCATCAGGGGTAAAATGGAGGCCAGTCCCCTAAAGGCTAGCAGAAGTTTTGACGTTAACACAGGGGGAATGATCCAGGTCCAGTGAGCATGCTCGTCATGTGTTCTGGGCAAGGAGCTGGATAGTCACCGACTCTTAAGCAAGGAGGGAGCCTGCTCCGAGCTCTTGAAGTTGCGACTAGGAATGACCTGTTGGATAGAATTATGCTTGGGTTTTCTAGGGCGGTTGGATCCACCGTCGGCTTTCACAGCTAGATACTGAAGTAAATCTTATCACGCATTATTCCCAATATGCAAAAAACGTTTGTTTATGCTTGTAGAAATTAGTAAATATTAAATATTAGTTTTCTCTTCTCTAACAATTACGGTTGTTGTTTTGTTACCTACAACTTTTAAACGTGCACGTTTATATGCTTTTATATTTCTTACGTTACTGCATAATAATTATTTGTAATAAACATTTATTTACGTTGTTCATACTTTTTATTATCCAATTAAAATTTTCTTGCCACTCAATGAACATTAGTTTTAAAGCACGATACTCTGTCCATTTACCATTTTATGGGAAATGCTGTCAAAATCTCATATAAGAAATGTATGTAAAATGAGTACTAATCATGAAATTGCACTCTGTTCAATGCGTAAAACGTAACGAAATATTCCTGGATTCATGTTTATCGACGGCAATACATTGAGGTCAACAATTTGTTCTCACTGAGAAAAAAAACCAGCTGAACTTATTTCGTACCGAATTGTAAAAATTAGCAAACAATGTTGCATACTCAAAGGCAATAAAAACGATCATTTCCTTATAAATTGTGCTTTTGGCGCAAGATGTTTGAATAGGGTAAATTTTTTTATGTGAATTCTATACAATGTTCAAGTTTCTGGGAAAAACTTATTACATAAAAATTATCTTATAACAGATAACTGTTTAGATGAAATGGCTTGAACTATAGATGCCCTCCAATTGCACGACCTTCCAAGCTAATTAACATGCAAATTTTCGAACTCAGCTTAGCGCAAAGTTTGTATTAAATAAAAGCAACGGTTGCGTTCGCCATACGAAAAGGTAGACCAATCGCACTTACTTCAGATAAGTACAACAAAGAGCTCGACACACTCGACACAATATACACCATAGTTCAAAAAAAAAACAACGGCTACAAACCCACTACTATAGATAAACTTCTTAGGCAATATAACACTAAAAAGAGGAATAAAGAAGACAAAGAGGCAATGGATACAACATGGTCCTGTATAAGTACAAACTTATACAGGACCAGAAATATATAGATTAACTAACCTTTTTCATAAAGAAGGTTTACTCACAGCATTAAATACCAGTGACACTCAGAGATATATCTTAGAATATCGACAGACACCTGACAAAGTTGGTTCCAGCGAAGTATACAGAATTACTTGTACTACATGTACACACTTATATGTGCCAAACTGGACGAACACTAAAAGCAAGATTTACAAAACACATACGCTCATATAAATGAAAAAGATAATACTACAACATCGCATTACACCTTAACACTTACGCACGCGCACCAAGAGAAATATCCCAGTAAAAAAAGGACGAAGACTAGACTGCAATAGATGTTCTTGAAAACATGCAAATCTACAAAACAAACATTTTTAACAGTGACATTATAAACGAACAGGTAAACGTGAACTCAGACACAATTTCCACACCCTTAAAACTACTCATACACTCTAAAAAACGACAAACACATTTAGACGGACCTACCAACATGGATAATAATAAAAGACAGAAATGCGTGGTAAGATCTACATCAGTACCTAGCTATGTAAGCCATAACCAGATGGTGGATCATACCACTGCAGATAAAATGTAGCGTCATCCTCGCTCTAGAAGGCAAGGTCCCTCCTAGTTGCAACTTCAAGAGCTCGAAGAAGGCCGACGCCCTCACTCCTTGCTGAAGAGTTGAAGACTATCCAACTCCTGGTCCAGAACGCATAAAGCTTAATATAATTTAAGAACACGACGGCATTCATGCTCATTGGACCTGGACCATTCATTGTGTTCATTGTAAATGATTCGACCCACACAACTCAAACGAGGGCCTCGAAATCACAATCACCACGATACTTCCGAAGGGTCGACCTCAATAATCAGTCAGAGAACAGCTAAAAGGCTAAAAAGACAAACAGCTGAACTCTGGGACTTTACTGATTCCCGTAGAAATATAGTGGAATTATCCAGGTGGTTCCTGCTATTCTATTAGGAGACTGGGCTCCATTTTACCCCCGAAGACATATGAAAGACATTTTAGAAATATTAGATTGGCCCCGCATACAATGCCAGGTGGCCAGAACAGTCTAGAACACGGCTTGATAATGGTATCATCACATCGAAAGCATTTGCCGATCATACCAAACAAACAGCAACTAATGACGGTTTACACCGAAAGAAATAACAACAGTATTTCATTTACTGGCGAAACAAATTCAAACAACTTAATACCATCCAGCTGAAACCAAGTATCCCCTTTATAAATTTCATCCAGTTTTTCAAACTAAAACATATTGATGATAATGCGGCAGGCAAGCTCCGATTTTATTTATGAAGTTTTTTTTAATGACATGAAATTTATGTATTCGAAAGTAATTCTTCTGGCATTATATTTTGAAATATGACGTCTGACATATAACCACCACTGCTGGCTCCAACGTAGTCTAATCTGGGGATTAAATTTCCGATGACATTTTCCAAGATTTGTTGCCGCAGCGAATGTTTTCATTCAAGTGGTCAATCGTTTCGCGCTTATCGGCGCAGACTAGCGACACATATGCCCACATAAAACAGTCTAGCAGTGATATATCAAGCGATCTTGGAGATCAAACATTTTCTTCTTGTTAAAACCGCAGCTTCTGCACATCATGGTAGTTCAATTGATAAACGAACTATTAAGTACTCATGGCAATGGAGCCATTGATTGCAACGTTCGGACCAGCATCGTTTTTAAAGTTGTGTGGACCAAAGATTTTTGAAGTTATAATGGGCTAAATGGACAGTTTTTCTGGAGGTAAATGTGTCTCAACATATACTTAATGATTATCATCACTTCAAATAAGGCAGTTTTGTTTATTGATCTATCCATTGAAATAAAAGTTTTGAAGCATTGTCAGTCTATTCATGTTGATATACCCAGCTAAAGTCAACATAAATTACTTGACAAACAGCTAACTAAAGTTCTATACTTCTATAAAAACTTTTTTAAAGTATTAAAAAAATACTATTTGTTTGTACTGGTGAGTCAGTGTTGGCGGACAGGCAGTTCTGTTATTAAGTTCGTATCTATTCAGGTAAGCAGAATGCCAGCCGCCTGGCATTTTTATGCAAAGTAAATTTATCGATACCTCCGTCTTTTATTATTATCTAGGTACGTGTGTCCGTCTGAGGGTGTTTTTCGTTTGCCCGATTGCATGAGTAGTTTTAATGGTGTGAAAATTATGTCTGAGGTCGTGTTTCCCTGTTCGTTTAAAATGTCATTGTTGAAAGTTATCGTTTTATAGATTTCCATGTTTTCAAGAATGTCTAGTCTTCGTCCTTTTTGGCTAGAATGGAGTAATGTCATACATTCATCTATTTCCCTTGGTGTATGTCCGTGAGTGTCAAGGTGTAATGCAATGTTGGAATCTTCTCTTTTCCGTTTGTATGAGCGTATGTGTTCTATAAACCTTGTTTTTAGTGTTCGTCCAGTTTGCCCTATATTAGTTTGTTTGCAAGTCCAGGTAAGTCTGTATACCCCGCTGGAACTAAATTTGTAAGTTGTTTCAGTCGTTGTTCTGAGATTATGTCTCAGAGTGTTACTAGTTTTTAATGCTGTGAGTATTCCTTCTGGTCCTGTGTAAGTAAAGGTGTGCTGTATCGGCTGTCTCTTTGTCTTCTTTATTTCTGTTTTTAGTGTTGTATTGTCTAAGAAGTTTATCGATGGTAGTGGCCCTGTAGTCGTTATTTATAACTATGGCCAGAGTAGCGAAGTGTTCACTCACTGTTCATACATGTATGAATATGTACATTTCATTTTTAGCCGCTTCTTCTCATACATGTGTGAGAGACTGAAAAATGTTTTGTGTTTTCTCATTTGTGAATGCGACGATTTATTTTTTTCTTTCTATTCATAAGTGAAAAAATGAGAAACACACAAGTGTTCTTTTTTGAATATTTACAATTTTGATAATTTTTCATAAATGAAAAGATCGTAAAAATATGTGCGTTAAGCATTCGCGTACATAAACGCACATATTTGATAATGCGCAATTGTCGGCGTATGTAGGAAAAAAAATGTTTTTTTTATTTCTTTTAGAATATATTGCAATATTGTATTTTGTGTTATTATGTACCCATGTGTTTTTACTACATTTTACGGTAAACTGCGATCGTAGGTAGAAAATTTTTTCACGTTCATTTATGAGAAATTTTATAAAATTTCAACGTTCATAAATGAACATGTACATTTACGAAAAATAACATTAATGAGAAGTAGCAAATTTATCATTTATCACATATGAATAAGACTAATAATTCTTGTTGTTCGCATTCATGTATGAAAATAACCAGAACATTTTTTGTTGTTCGTTTATGAGTGTGAAAAATAAATATAAAATTTTAGATTTCTCATTTATGAAAAATATCATGAATGTTGATTTTTGAATGTTCATAAATGAAAAATTCTGAACCCTGGCTATGGCGTAGATGGTGTCGAGTTCTTTGTTGTACTTATCTGGAGTAAGTGGGATTATCTTAAGTCTGAGTATCATACGTCTAAACGCTGCTAGTTTATGTTGGGTAAGGTGGTTTTGAGGTGTTGTTGATGGTAGTGACTTCAAACCAGCCAGATAGGACAGGAAATAGCAATAGCATTTTATTTACTGGCGGAGGGAAAATAAACAACATAATATTAAAAAAAAATTGTCACTGTGCCAGGATACGTCTTAGGTTTCATTTAAACTTTGCATTCTGTAGTACATTACGAATGCTTGATAATTTCTGTAGTACAATATCTTTAAATTTAAATTCAATGAAAAATTTCTTTTTTCTACAGTGTAAAGTCACAGAGATGAGTTTTTCTATTTTATAAATTCAATTAATTTTTTTTTAACATCTACATGTTTTATTTTTAAATTATTTGCAATTTAGATATTTATTACAACGATAATATCAATTAATTTTAAACGTTTCATGACACGTTTATGCATGTCATTTGAGTTCAGGAAAATGCAAAAACAAACTTCTAAAAAAAATGTAATCACAAAACAGCGAAACTACAAACAGAAAAGCAATTCAAAATAAATAAAAGATCATGTAATAAATAAAACAAGTATAAAATTAACTAAAAAAATATGCAATAAAGTTTATTTAAAGATATAAAGAATGCAAATATAAAGAGTAAAAATAAAAATAATATAAATAAAATTAAATTCAAAAGTAAAGTAAAACAAAAGCATTCGTTAGCCAATAGTGCGGCTTGTCAGCTATTGAATATTCAATAAACAATAAATGGGCTGTGACAACATCGATGAAGAAAGCTAATGTTGCGGTTGAAACAATGATATAAATAATGCTTAAGCAGCCTTAAGCAATTAATCAACCTTTTAAACAAACAGCTTCCATCCAACAAACAAAGGTGCTAACTAAAGCTTGCGGCAGCAGCAAAACTCAAGTCAAAAAGCAGTGCATAAAGACTTCTGAACAACTTCCAAAACCACACAAACAAACAAACAAACAAGCAACACAAAACAAAATTACGGTAAAAAGTTACTGAATTTAATGATGGTTAAATAATACGGATAATTAACATTTTCACATGATTGAATTGGAAATTCACAATGTTTCAATGAAATGCTTAATGATCTTGAATTTCATTTTCAGCATCAACTTAAATAGCACCAACTGAGGTAGAGAAGTTTGTATTTTAATTGTGGCAACGCCACGAATCATGATAGTTTTGACAATTAGTTTTTTGATGTATTCGTAGTAGATGCATTGGCAATTGTTATAGTGAATTCAATTTCGCACTAAATTCGCATTAAAATAATAAAAATCCACTATCAAAATGATGGTTCTGTTAAAGTTACATTTCGTAAAATTCGTGTTATTTTCGGACAATATAATCGTCCTTCTAGGACCGCTATTAAAAATTTGGTCGTTAAATTTGTGTCGTTCTCAACAAGTGGGCTTCTTCAAAACCACCATATGGCGAATTTTGCGTTAGGATTTAACTTTGATTTTGAAGACTTGCATGGTTCAACTTGTGCAGGAACTAAAACCGACCAATCGATCATTGACATCGCCGTAAAGTCGCTCAATTTATTCAGTAATAACCGGCAGGTTTTTTCTCAAAAAATCATTTTTTCAAACGAAGCCTTTTTCACTTGTCAGGTTATGTTAAGAAGCAAAATTGCCGCATTTGAGCTTCTGAAAATCCTAGATCGATTATTGCGAAGCCTTTGCATGTTCAGCGTGTCACCGTATGGTGCGCTTTGTGGTCTGGAGACTGATGGGGCTTCTTGTCTTGTTTTTTTTTTCAAAGATGAGGCTGGATATGCCCTAACGGGTAATGGTAATGATTTAACTACACTGGATTATTTTTTTTGTGGGGCTCTGTTAAGGACAGAATCTATAAGGCGTCAATCGAATCGATTTCGGACTTAAAGTCAAAATCCGTAATGTGATTTAACGAAATAGGACCGTCATTTTGCCAAAAAGTGATTAAAAACTTTGATGAAAGAATCTGTCAGTGTCGTGGTCGTGGTGCACATTTGCCAGATATCATTTTTCATTCATAATTGGCGAACTTTTCTCCTAGTAATACAATAAAAATTTGAATCGTCCTAATCCAGTTTATTTGTTTTATTTTGTTTTAGAAAATAAATTTATTGTTGAAAAGCTCTTGACCATAAAGTGATAGCAACAAAGAGACTTAAGATAAAAAAGACAATTTAATAAATGGACACCAAAAAAAATGTGTAGTGCAAGTGAATCTTTCATGTCGTTTAGTTTACTTTACTTTGAAATGTATAATAACCGTTTTAGATTTAGATATTTATTTAAAGAAAAAAAGACTCTGATATTCAGTTTTTATCCATTTTAATGAAAATAGAATGCAGCTAAAAGCATGCTCAATACTATAGCTTTATTTATTTAAACTGTTGGAACCATAAAAGAACTTTTGCGTCGAAATCAACAAGTTCACTTGATTGTTATAACTAGTATAAGATATATTAAAAATTAATTAATCAGTTAATAAGCATATTTCCAGGATATCATGGGCAATAATCTATTCGAAGGTCAAAATTTCAAATTACTGTTAGGAGGCTAGCAGTGCATTATTAGAAATGTTAAAAAAATTGTTTAAATATTTACTAGTTAAATTTTAATTTATCTTCATAAGCATATTTTTAGGAAGATGCTGAGTTTAAATTATAAAGGAAAATAATTATTTGGGTATGATTTGATGCAGGTTGACATAAAATCATACCCAACTAAATTAAACCCCGCCGGAGAATATACGCACATATCGAAAATAATTATCACTAAAAAAGTAAATGAAATGACCTACTGTATCTGTTTATAAGTTAAAAAATTGCAAACACAAAACAGCAACAACATGGTACAATAAAATTCCAAGAAATGAAATAGAACTATCAGAAAATAAAAACAACTCACACAAAAGAAGAAGACACACAGCCAAGCAGGCATCTGCACAACAGTGATGACGCTGAAGTAGAATTTTCTTCTACATGCCTGAATCGCTCCTTCTGTTGGGCAATAAAACAGTTTAAGTGTAAACGATTTCGAGTAAAGACATAAAAATAATAAAGCAGCTTTTAGGCTTTAAAGTGCTACAGTTGCTATCGTGTATTTTTGTGGTATAAAAGAAAATACCTCATCTACATTAAACGCATAAATCTAAAAAGTTGTGTGTGTAATTATTTTGCCCATAAACAATTTTTTTACTAAAGAAATAAAAATATTATGATGTTCAAATAGTTAACGTTTCAACTTAAAACAATTATACTTATCTATTATTTATGTCGATTTTCAACAGCAAATTCATTTTTAAACGTACCTGCAAATAGAAAAATAAAATAATTGTTAGCAATTATTTAAATATAAAATTGTTGTATGCCGCTCTACTACACAGGCGGTTTTAATTATAAATCATATATGATAAAAAAATATTAATTATTAATAGTTAATAGTTAACACATATGTGAATGTGGAGAAGGGAAAGCTTTTTCAAATATATTGTAACCTTTTTTTCAAAATGTAATAAACGCTTTCGAGAACTTAGAGAGCTTAAAAAATTTATAACAATTACTTATTTCACTTTCGAATGATTTCGATATTTAAACAAAATTAATATTTTAATTAAATCATACGGAGGAAAGTTTGAAATTGAGTAAAAATTTTTTAGAATATTTAATAAAAAAGAAAAAATTTGACAAGTATCTTATTTTTGAATTTAAAAATCAAAATTGTATTTCAAATTTAATTTAATAAATCGTAAAATTAAAGTAATTTTTTAAATATCGTATATTCTAGAATATCAAATATAAAACGACACTAGTCGGCATCTTTATTTTGCGATGCCCGTTGTTTCACTTCTTTTCATTTCTGATAATACACCACGTTAAACTACTTAATGAAGAATGTTTAAAGTAGTAGGAACAATTGTAATAAAGGGTTTTTCAACAAGAAGTTTGTTTTCTAAAACAAAATAAAACACAAAAATTTAGATTAAGAGGATTTAAATTTGTATTGTATTACGAAGAGAAAAGTTCGACAATTATGAATGAAAAATGATATCTGGCAAATACCCACCACGACCCCACTAGCAGATGTCGATTCTTTAGTCAAAATTTTTAATCACTTTTTGTCAAAATGACGGTTCTATTTCGTTAATCACATCATTAATTTCGAGTTTTAAGGCTGAAATCGATTCGATTGACTCCATATAGACTCTGTCCTTAACAAAGCCCCATGAAAAATAATCCAGTGGTGTTAAATGACGTTATTTGGCTTGCCATTTAACTGTTAATTGTCGTGAAATTATGCGATCGCGAAATTTACAATAAATTGATCCCTTTATTGGCTGTGTGATATGTGGCACCGTCCTATTAAAACCACGTGCCAGTGATATCTACGCCGTTAATTAAAGGTCAATAATTGAGTTGTTAGCATCTCTCGATAGCGTGATTCATTAACACTTATCGCATTTCCAGCCTCATATACAGTGATACGTTCAGCATACTAAGGCTTCTTAATAATCGCTCTAGGATTTAAAAAAAACCCAAATGAGACAAATTTGTTTGTTGACATACCCCGACAAGTGAAAAGAGGCTTCTTCGGAAAAAAATATTTTTTCACAAAACCAGCCGGGTGTTCCTGAGTGAATTCAGCGCATTTACGGCGTTGCGAATGGTCCGTCGACTTCAATTCCTGCTTCTGATAAACCTTCTAAGGCTTTAAAGTAAAATGTTTATGCAAAATTCGCCATGTGGTGGTTTTGGATAGCTCCATCTGTTGATAACGTCGAGGAATTGACAAATTTGGATCCAATTCGAATTTTACGAAATTCAATTTTAACAGAACCACCATTTGCATAGTGGATTTTAGTTATTTTAATGCGATTTTCGTGCGAACTTTAAAATTATTGCAACAATTGCCAATGCATCTACTACGAATACGTCATAAAACTAAATGTCAAAACTATCATGTTGTTGGTGTTGCCATAATTAAAAAACAAACTCATTTTGAAAACCCCGTTTTAATGTTACACAAAATATTAACGTACTCTAAAATCATTTTTGTTATATTCGGATGCTTTTAATGGATCTTTCTTGAATTTACGAACGATCAGTCGGTCCGCACAGGTCGTAGTCTTATGTTTTATGCCTGTTCGGTGCAGACTTGTAGTTCGTCATATTTTTTATGCTTATCGTGACAAATGTTTCCCCAAACTTTTGTTTCCAAAAATCGAGACGGAAATCACGCTTCATAACAGTAAATCTTTGCTTATATTTCTAGACTTACAGATATGCTACCAATAAAAGTTTGCATTCTTAATACAACTTAATAATGTCGACTTGGACAACATATGGCATACCTATCACATACAGTTTGTGCCAATAAACGTAAATAGAGTATTTTGGAGGGTTAAAAATTAAAAATTATGTATTCGATAGATATCAAAGGGCAAGGCACATATTTTTTTCAATCGCTATAATATGGGGAATTTTGTGCCTAAAAATGTTTTGCGGGGAAGTCTGATTACCTTCTTTCATTTGAAGAAAAAATTTTTGACAGAAGCTTTCAGTCAAGAAATCACCTCGCTGCTGTGTTTAGTAGCATTGAAATTCATTCAAAAGCAAAAAAATGTAATCCCATATTAATTAAAGCCGAGAGACATTGGACGACAATTTTGCATGTCGGAAATGATGCTTGAACGTTACAAAAAGAAGACATTTTTGCATCGCATTGTAACTGGTGATGAAAAATGGATACAGGATTACGATACTTCCAAGCGCAAAAATCATATGTAAAGTAGAAGCCGAATATCCATGATTATGAGCTGTTGCAATCGGCTCAGACGATTACAGGGAAACTGTACCGAGGACAGTTTATTTGTTTGAAGAGAGCAATCAACGAAAACCGACCAAAATATTTGACCAGACACAAGGTCATAATCTTCCATTATGACAACGCTCGGCCATATGTTACATGACCTTTTAAAAAATATTTCGAAAACAGTGGATGGGAAGTTTCGGCTCACCCGCCTAATAACCCAGACCTTGCCCCGTCTGACTTACTAGAAAGACGGAAACACAAGTAGTGGATAACGATGGACAATATTTTGAATAATGGATCAACTCATTTTATTATTATAATACTTTTTAATCAAACAAAAAATCGACATTATTAACATGCATAACTACACCAGTGATTTTAACTGATATTTAGTTAAAAAAAAATAAATAGAAACAACCATAGCTTCCAAAGCTGAAATTAGAAATAGATTTTAATTGGATTCTTTGATAACGGCAGAACAACAATAGATGATTAATGATGGTTTTCACTATCAGTCGAAATCCCGGCAGAAATTATAGGGAATTTTCGTCCAATATCAAGTCGCATAATTTTCGATTAAAAATTGAATATCTTAAAGAAAGTAGTTGGTCATGTTTCTATAAACAAAAATAAACAAAGAGAAAAATTAATCAAGTGAATTAATTCACTTTGAAAATACTGAGAATAAATTGAATGCATGTAAATTGCTTTCACATTTGAAGCATTAGTAATGAAGTAAAAGGGGGTAAATAAAAAACAAACATACACTGAAACAAACAGCAACAAAATTTAAGTTTTTACCTTTTTAATGTAATTACGTTTTTCAAAATCAATCATGCCGGGATTATGATCTTCAATACTTAATTGATTTGCTGCTGTTAATGTTAATACGGGAGACACTGGTGCTGTTGGATTTTTTATAGCAGTTATTACTGCACTTGTTGCTGCTGGTGATGATGTTGATGACAAAATGGAAAACAAAATATTTTCCTTTGATGCAGCAGCAACAGAGTTTGATGAAGTTAAAGAATTTAAGGAATTGTTTAAAAAGCTTTTAGTAGTTGTCACTAATGATGATGTAGTTGCTGTTGCATTAAAACTTAAATTTGATGATGATGATGATGATGGCGGTAGCGGTAGAGGTGGCGATGTAGAGGACGATGAAATTGCTGTTGCATTTATGTTTGAATATAATGGCTGTAAAGTGCTGCCTGTCTTAAGAGGAGGTATTTGATTTAACATTAAGGAATTTTTACTTTCAAGAGATGTCACCGTTTTGTCATTTTCGGCTAAATATTTTAAAGTTTCATTTAATTGTTGTCGAATTTCCGAAGTGGCAGGCACTGATATGGATTCTATATTACCATTTATAATGGCGCCATCAAAAGGCGCCACTAACTGTTCAACCATTGTTGCTGCACCAGACGCACTAACAACATTTCGTTCGACTGCTGTTGTTGTTGTTGTTTGATTGCTATCAAGGGAAGACGTTGCTAAAGATGAGGCCGCAGCTGATGACAATGATGATACGTTTGATGTTGCAGGCAAAGAACGGTTATTTGTTTGTAATAATAATTGTTGTTGTTGTTGTTGATGGGCCGCAATAGCAGCTGCTGCAGCTGCAGCTGTAAAGTTACGTATACCGATTTCAATTATTATTTTATTATTATTATTATTATTGTTGTTGTTATAATTCGAAGAAGCAACTGGTTGATTCGTTACTGATGGCGCTGATGAATGTTGGAGAGGCGTTTGGGCAGCTGGTTGCGGTGGTGGTGGTGGTGCTGAGGGTGATGGCGGTGGTTGGGTTTGCAAGAAACGTTGTAAATTTTTTGGATGATTAGCTGTTATGTAATTTAAATCACTTCGTGACAAATGATGCTGTTGCAATGTTGAATACTGTTGCTCCACCAAAGCTGCTCTTGTTTGGGCTGCATTAGCACTATTTGCCGCCGCTGAATCACTGGCAACTTTTTCCCGCAATTTAACAATATTGGAAATGTTAATACTGTTCGTTAGTGTGATGCCGATAATGAAAACTAAGACGATTGTGAGAATGACACCGAATATGACTAACGTTGGCATACGAAAACATTTTTTTGTGCACATTGTTTGGCGCAAACAGATATTCGTCGTCGTCGTCGTCTTTGTTTTTGTCTTTTTGTTATTATATTGTGAGCCTAGTTTTATATATGAATATAATTATTGTTGAAGTTATAAAACTAACTTTTGGCGACAAACTATTTTTTTAAACGAAAAACACTCTTGCCAAAGTTTTTGTTTTTGTTTTTTTTTTTCTTTTGTTTCTTAAGGCACAATATTTATTAACACAATTTTTTTTTAATTTATTTGCATTTTATTTTATTATATTTTTCATTAACTTGCTGCAACGTTCAAATAACAATTATAATATTTAAGCAAAATTTGTTTTAGTAATAACTTTTGTTAAGAAAACATTTTACAGCCTCTACCATGAATGCTTCACATCACATATAAATATTTTTATGTTGCCTTTTCATTTTGTTATTTATTTATATTTTATAAAATTGAATTTTTAATTTTAAATGTCTTTTGTCAGCTATATGACTCATTTAAAAGCCAGTTGTATCGATTTTTGAGGATTATTTATAACTTTTTTTTGTTGTAAAACAAAAATAATTAACTTCCTGGAATGACACAAACATTCACTGAGAAAATGGACAAGATATTTTTATTTTTAACAAATAAATAATTTGTTATTTTCATTTGTGCTTAAATATATAAACACACCTGTATGTATTTTAAGGAGTACAAAGCTTTTGATTTGCATACTTTTGGAAGAGGTATGTATAAATTTTGGTTTGATTCATTTTTCGTAAAATTGGTGAAATATATCCTTGTGAAAAATTTTGTTAAAAAATCCAAATATATGTGATATAAACAAAATTAAAAATCATCCGATAGTGACAAATTAAGAATAGTCAACAAAATGAACTTTTTTCAAGACAATTACTCCTTTACAAATTTTTTCGACTTTTAAGTCGAATTACAAAGCTGTTTAATATATTGCCAATCACTGTTGAATTAAAGTTTTTTAAATATGTATTTTCCTTTTAAATTACATGGTCTAGATTGTTTCGATAGTTGTATATCTAAAACTAAAATCGTTAAGAGATTTAACTCCGTTCATGATTGACTAGAACATTTTGTTCATAAGGACTCCCTCTTCACCCGACCAAAAAATGATTTTCTTCAGCCATTTTTCCTTTATCATAATGGCCAAAATGGGCTATGAATTAAAGCATGTTTGTGATGTGGTCATAAGAACCATATTATATTATTTGTAAATATATATATACATATGGTTGCGGTGACCAATTTATTGTTGTTTTTAACAAATAATTAACTCGCGGTAAAAAGTTTTGTTTTTCTTTTTTTAATTTGATAATTAGGCACAAAAAGTGCAGTATAACTAGTTTAAACTCAATAATTCAATTTATTATTTGGGGTCTTTTTTGGTTCATATGATTTACCTTTGCACGGTAACATGAGTAATATGATTAAAACAAAAAGTTTATATATTTTTCTAAAAATTATCCAGCACAGAAACCAGTGATTAACACTGACTGCGGTTGCTGTTCCGGTTATTGGTGAAGGTCATTGGGAAATATAGTATTAGCTTTGGCTTATACTCAAATCGCTGCGATACTATTTAATATGCTCTTGCATTGCCGATAATATTCCTGTGCGAATTGATATCAAAAAGGAGCTTTGCCAAATATTGCTACACAGCTAGACTTCTTTAATTATAACTATTTGCACCCAATATATTCTGCGAATCTAAACCCACACACAACATACACAGAAGAAAAAATTGTTTTAGTAAAATCACGAGAATCATGTTATAATCTCTATAGCATTTATATGGTTATTGTAAAGAAATTGTAGTTGCCGTAAAACATTACTTTAGTCATGTAAGTTTTTGTTCAAACTTACCATAAAAAAAACGCCTAAAGGCCATTTTTTTCTCATATTACAATTAAAGGACATTATAATATCTCCATACTGCAAACATAATTATTATTATATTTAAAAATGTTTATATTATTACATATTATTACACCACAAACAACTAAAAGGAATTTAATGAGAGTTAGCTGGTCTTCTTTTCGATATTAAAGTTCAATAAATCCTTGTCCTATTTAAACGTTACGGGGTGTAATTTTTTTCTATTTCTTTCTTTTTTTTAACATTTTGTTTTTTAGGCAAACTTCATTAGTTTTTTTTTTACCAACACCCCACAAAAATATGTCAAAATATTTATTTTCATAATGATGTCAATAATAATTAATTATATTTAACGCACGAAGTATTTATTAAATTAAAATTAATCTTTTGTTTATGACTAAATTTCAGCTCAATAGCTAAATTTGTCTTAATATTATTTTTTTAATTGTTGTTAAACCCCACTCACTTATTCAAAATGGCAACAAGACACAAACAGTAGGAAGGCATGAATGTTAAAAACATAATTTGTTTACAAAGCTTAATTGTTAAATGTGATAACATGTCTACGAGAAAAGTTAATTAGACTTGGTTACATTCTACTACGATAATTTATTAAACATTTTATTAATCTTAATTAGCAGCATAATCTTTTTTTGTGTGTAAATATTTACAAAAGCTGTACCTTTAAATACTTTGAATAGAGGGAAAAGTTAAAGCCAAATATAAAGGGTCCGCCATCTAACGTTTTTTTTTTCAACTAGTGCTTATTTCATGTTTGATTTGACAGATGATTAGTTTTATCCTTTCGCTGAATGAATATGGTTATGTATACGCTTGAACAACGCTAAGAAATATTGCTATATTACTTTGAAAATCATGGTAAGGTTGCGAAATATGTGCGAAAATTTCGAAGAAGAGAAGCACCGTCAGCTCCGTATGTTCGTTATCTTGCGAAAAAAGTGAAAGAAACTGGCATCCTCATCGATAAGCCAAAGCGTGAAAAGCCAAAAACAGTGCGTACACCCGAGAATATTTCTGCTGTGGCACAAAGTGTGCGTGAGGCGCCATCCACATCAATTCACCGTCGTTCTCAACAATTGAACATTTCAGAGACATCATTGAGACGAATTTTGCATAAACACCTTGGTATGACGCCATACAAAGTCCAATTGGTTCAGGAGTTAAAGTCAAGTGACCATCCAATGCGTTTTCGCTTCGCTAAGTGGGCCTGCGATCGACTTACAGAATATGCTGATTTTGCAAAAAAAAATCATCTTTTCAGATGAAGCTTAACATGATCTTGGCGGGTATGTAAACAAGCAAAATTGTAGCATTTGGGGCACAGAAAACCCGCACGCATACATTAAAAAGCCGACGCATCCAAAACGAGTCACTGTTTGGTGCGGATTTTGGTCCAGAGGCATAATTGGCCATTTTTCTTCGAAAATGAGCAAGGAGTGGCCATTACAGACAATGGCGATCGTTATCGGGCCATGTTAAAGGAATTTTTGTTCACAAAAATTTAAGAGGAGGATATTGGCAACATTTGGTTTCACAGCCGAAGCTACACTCGATGTTTTGCGCCCTATTTTTGAAAATCACATTATCGGCCGCAGAGCTAACATCATTTGGCCACCTCAGAGCTGCGATTTGACACCGTTGGACTATTATTTGTGGGGTGCCGTCAAAGATAAGTGTTACGCCGACAAGCCAGAGACAATTGACGCTTTAAAATACAATATTCGTGAAGCCATTAGTGAAATACAGCTGCACACAATCGATAATATGCTTAAAAATTGGACCGATCGTGTAGGCTACTGCATGGCCAGCCGAAGCAGCCGTTTGAATGAAATTGCTTTCCATTATTAACCGCAAGGATTGTACTTTCAAATAAAAAAAGAAATTTGAGAAAATATTCTCAGTAGAAGTAGTAGTAGTTTTGTTTACAGCATTTAAGTTATTTGGCGAACCCATAATTTACAGGAATTTACGTTCTGCCAGCTTTGCCTACAAAAATTTAACAATATGTGGGCAAGGAATCCAACTCAACTATAGGTTTGCTTTGGTTCCCCCCGGGGGCACATGATAGTCTTTTTGGAGCCTACTATTCCATCTAGAATGGTTTCTTGCGGGGTAAAAGGGAGCCCAGGCCCCTTAAAGGCTAGTAGGAGCCACCTGGGCAATCCACTATATATATTTCCACGGGAATCAGTCAGCTTGCAGAGTTCGCTATTTGTCTCTTTAGACTTTTAGCTGTTCTCTCTCTCTCTCTCTCTGATTATTGAGGTAGGCCCTTCGGGAGTATCGTGGTGGCTGTGTGTTTCGAGGCCCTCGTTTGAGTTTGTGGTTCGGATCATTCACAATGAACACAATGAATGGTCCAGGCCCAGTGTTCTTAATTATATTAAGCTTCATGCGTTCTGGACCAGGAGTTGGATAGTCTCCGACTCTTCACCAAGGAGTGAAGGCTGCGGCCTACTACGGGCTTTTGAAATTGCAACTAGGAATGACCGGAGGATATACGTATCTGAAGGCCTTCTAGAGCGAGGAAGGCGCTACATACCATCCACAGGGGTAATGATCCACCATCTGATTAAGGCCCACGGCCAGGTGCAGATGTAAATCTTAACACGTAATATGTTTGCTTTGGTATTAAAACTTCAATTGCATAATAGTAAATAAATTTAACATTTTTTCTTAGCAAGACATTTCTAATGATTTTTTTGAATCTTACAGACTTTACAACATTTGCAATAGTGTGCAAAAAATAAGCAAGAAAACACAACGACTTAAAATTTATTGTTAATTTAGTTTTGCCATCTATCAGCATAGTCTTTTTAAGTTTAGTTAATTTAAGGAAATGTTTTTGACTTAATAAAATAACTGTGAAAAAAGAGAAGACAAAATAAAAATTTAGTAAAAGAATTAAGTTTCTCATACACGCCCGCTTTAAATCATGACTCTAAATTATCATTTTTGAGGATACAATATACACACTAGTCTTAATAAAAAGTCGGTAGCATCAGTAGTAGATTTTGGTGGAAAATTTTTTTTCACTCCATACACATTTTTAGTGAATTTTAACGTTAAAACAATAATGGCCCTATGCTTGTTCACAGTGTAGCATGGTATACGCCAATCAAATCTTATTGCTTTTGGTATCATAATAGCCATTTTCGACTTATAATAAACCGATTTCAGAGATCGCTCTACATGATATATTTTCCAACTGAGATGTTATGCTTCGCAAGCTCGGCGCTATTGCTAGGACCTGAAGGTCAAAGATAATGACTTTTCACATTTGGCCTGTGGCCACAGAAACTAGTAACCCACTCCGACTACCGAAGCTATCATTGTTATTGGTGCAGGACCTTGGGGTATATAATGTTAGCTGTGGCTTATACCCAAATCGGCCCAAAACATTTGATATATTGTATATACTCAAGTTCTTTTAAATGGAGTGTAAGGATGGCTGAGCCAAATATATTGCATGTAATACAACGAGCACACGGGTGGTATCATTTATTTTTATCCAAGTAGATGAGATCACATCAAAAGATATCAAGATTAATTAATCAGCACCTGTGAAATTACTCTCTTTTTGCTACATATTTTCTTTTCTCTTTCTGCCAAACTTTTAACTCCATCTTTTAACGACTGTAGTAATATTTCATTTTTATATTCATTCAGTTTTGCAATCTGAATATAACAAAATGAAGTTTGCGCTCTTAAGCTCCAGAATTTGCACAGAATTACAAGCGAATATGTCGCTTCATCTGATGATAACGATCTTAGAGAACAGAAAACTTTTAATATTCTTAAAATAAAAATCATGTATAATTTTTATTAGAGCAAACATCCTTTTTAACACTCTTAATGAAGCTAGCTCTCAAGTGCCTTTGCAAATGAGGAAGATTCTTTGATCCAACTGAACTGATCTCCCTTTCTGTTTACACAATCTTTATCAGATTGAAAATAGAAAGCAAATCTTATTTACAGGCCAGACCGATGCTTCACAGTTTATCATAGATCTGTTCGATTGGTTACAGAAGATGGCAAAAAAGCTTTCGCTGGCTAGTCTGGTGATTTATTGTCACCACAAATGAATCTGCTCTAAGGGATTTATTAAGATTTGATAAATTTTTGACCAATTGTCCGACCAGTAAATCGAATTTGTCTATGAGAATAGATATTTCTATATCGGCCCCAAACGGTTCGTATGCAGATTATTTTAACTTTCGACACTTGACTTTTACCTAAGAAGATTCAAATATGCGCATAAACTCAGCACAATGAATTCATTACATGACTCGGTCTTAACCTCTTAATTCTGATACGAAATTTAAAAACAAAATTTATTTTTCCGGCTTGAATATTTTAACACAATTGAAATTTGTAAATTAAATTTAAATTTAAAGAATATGAATGTAAATACTTTGCGGTTCATGGTAGAGGCTACAAAATTTATTTATCTTACTTTTTATCAATTGATCTTCTTATTTTTTTATTATATTATTTTATTATATATTTTATGTATTTTAAAATTAATTTATTAAGATTGAATATTTTAATTATAATTTAATAATATATAAGAATAATAACAATAAATCACTTTTTTCCATTAAAATAACTTTTGATCTTCACTGCCACTTTGCGTTAAAATCATAAGCTTCAATTATTAATTGTTATTGATACTAAAAGTTTAATTGATATTTTAAATTGTTTATTTTCAATTTACACTTACAAAAAATATAATTTGCATTAAAATTTAAAAAATACTTTTTTAAAGGATTTGGAAAACTACTAAAATTTTTAATAATTTTAACACTTGTTCTTGTTATTTTATTTAAATAAGTAATAGGTGCTTTTATTATTTAGTTTTAATTAACCAAAATTTAATTAGCAATGCTTAAAATTATTTAATATCTTTAACAAATTTTTAGTATTTTTTTGTTTTTTTTTTAATTTAATAACTTCTTTTAGTTAATTTGTTTATTTTTTTACGATTTGCAGTAATTAAATATGATTATATTTCATTACGTATTATTGCATTATTTAAATATTTTTATTTTATTTTACAACTTTGCTGCTGCAGCCTTTTTTTGTTAAAAATTTCAAAATTATGTTCTTAAATTTCACTTCTTGCTTCCTGGGTTATAAAAGAATTATTTCTCTTAATTTTTATTGATTTATAAATCAGCAGACTGAACAAAACAAAACAAAACAGAAATTCAATAAACAGGAACAACAAAACAGCGTCTGTTATGTTTGAGATTTTAACAATAAATGAGCAGCAAGAAACAACAAATACTGTCAAGATTTATTTAATATTAAACGAAAAAAGTTAGCATTCGCATACACACATCAACGAAGCTCACCTTGCTCTCTTTTGTATTGATACTTACAAAAAAGATCACGCACAGTGTTACCATTATGGCTTTTCTTGTACCTAAAATTTTTTGCTAAAAATTTGCTTTGTTAAGAAAGCTTGAATGTAACGTGCTGTGCGCGAGATAATTTATAATTATTTTTTTTTTGTAATTTTTTCAAAAAGGGCTTTTTCTAAAACTTTTTCTAAACCGCTCTTTGAATTTATAAAAATTCTGAACAACTGTGTAGCGGGCTAAAGCCAGCATTTTGAAAAAACTATAAATATCCATAAGTTTTGTCAATTGTGGCGCCCATTACGCAGTGGATCTCCCCCCCCTGGGGGCACATTAATATGTTTTGACGGAAATCCACCGTCATTACGTGCATCTGTGGGGGTAAAAGGTCCCCTCCAAGGCTAGCAAGAGCCAACTGGACAATTCACTATATTTCCACGGGAATCAGTAAATACCCAGAGTTCAGCTATTTGTCTGTTTAGTCTTTTAGCTGCTCTATGACTGCTTACTGAGGTCAGCCCTTCGGGAGTATCGTGGTTGTTGTGCTTTCGAGGCCCTCGTTTGAGTTGTGTCGGTCGGATCATTCACAATGAACACAATGAATGGTCCAGGTCCAGTGAGCATGAATGCCGTTGTGTTCTTGAATTATATTAAGCTTCATTCGTTCTGGACCAGGAGTTGGATTGTCTCCAACTCTTCAGCAAGGAGTGAAGGCTGCGACCTGCTTTAGACTTTTGAAGTTGCAACTAGTGGTGATCGGAGGATATACGTATCTGAAGGCCTTCTAGGACGCAAAAATCGCCCACAGTGGTTCGGCCACCACCAGGTTATGATATACGATCGGTACTAGTGTAAACCTTATCACGCAAGTAGATTTTGACTCTAAAGCTCGAACTTGACAGTGATAGTCTAATGGCTACCAAAAAGAAATTTTATTTTTTATCTTATAAAAGATAGGCAAATTTAAGGTTAGGAAGTAAACTTGTCTTGAAATACACACTGTTTTTAACAACTTTATTTTTGTTGATACCAATGTCAAGTAAAAATATGGAAATTAATAACGGAGTGTGATGTCAGACAAATGTTCACCTCTGCACATCGGCAGACACCCTTTTTTTCACAAAACTTTAAGCACATTTCCATCTTTCAAGGCGTCAATTGTTTATGGATTATTAACACCAGCCGTCAGTCAAATCACAATATCATGCGCCCGAGAAATTTCTAATGAATTAAATGAATTGTTTAGGTAAGTAAGTGACTTGTGACACCATCTAGCTGAAACAAACGATCACTGATGGCAACATTAGACAATTGTGACCACTAAAAATTGTTTATCATAGTTTTAAATCGTAGAGAATTCACGGCACGCAAACATTTGCTTGCTCATTTTTGAAAAGAATACTGGCCAATGGCCGCGCCTGACCACAAACCGCACGATACGGTCACGATCTATCGATGTAATGATTTTTCAAGGAATGTTTGTGGATTTTATGAGCCCCTTATGTGACAATTTTGTTTGTTTCTATAACCGCCTAATCGAAAATGAGCCTCATAGTTAAAGTTAATTTAGTTGAAAAATGCGTTCTTTTCGTTTAGTTTTCTAACGACCCAGCTAATTGGCAAACGTTTCACATAAGCAATTTTCGGTTAGCTTTTATTCTTAAAGGAGTTGAATTTTATAATCGTGAAAATGACGATATTTATAATGCTGCTCGATTGCTGCGAACGTCTAAGAGTTAATGCTCCTGGCTTGTTCTCAACACTCTGCTGTACAGCAGCTATGTTAGCATTACTACGACCGCTATGAGCATATTGTTTTGTTCTACTGTCAGTTACATTACCGTGAGCCTGAAATTTAGCGATTAAATTACGCATGGAAGGAACTAATTACGAGCAAAATCTGCTCGAATTTTACGAAGTGATACCGTGAAATTTTCCCTGTTAGTAAATTTTCACCCATAGTAACAGGTGCAGTATCATTTTCGAACACAGATCTATGCGCAATCCTGCAACGTTGAGTCTTGCGGACATTAAAATCTACTCTATTCGCATGACCCCATTCGGAGATCGCTGCGAGATTTGGATTGAGCGTATTATTCATATTCCGCCCTTTGGAACTCACCTACAACTGGTCCGGTCTATGACTAAATGAATATGAATGACAAATGATGCTGTCATCTGCCAAAGAGTAAATATGGTTGAAAGTTTGACAAAGTAGGTCATTTAGAAAAATAAGAAATAGAGTAGGAGAAAGAACGGAGCCTTGCGGTACCCCTAAATTAAACTTTAATTCGTCTGATGAAATCCCATCTATAACAACTCGTATAGTGCGATTTCTAAGAAAACTCGATATAGATCTGTAGAAATTATTAGCGACACCAAAATCAACTATTTTGACAGAAGTGCATCATGCCACACTCTATCATTACTTCCTCTGAAATGATGTAAGGAGTTGCTCCACTTTTCCGGCAGGAAAGGCAGCTAATCACCCGTAGAGCGCCCCCTACCCTACGCAAACCATACTGTCGATCGCTAAGTAAGCCGTTAGACTCCACGTACCTCAAAAGATGAAAATTAATCATTCTTCCCATCATTTTAGAAAGTGCAGAACAAATTGCAATTGGGCAGTAATTTTCAGCGTTCTTGGTCTCACCCTTTTTGTGGATTAGCATTATATTAGCAACTTACCAACACTTTGGAAATTCACCGGCATGCTTAAAATTTTCCAACTTTTTACTAAACAAATGTCAAAAATGACAGGTTAGCTCTTCATATTTATTCATTTAAGATACAATTTACATCCTAAGCTCAAATTTTCCCACACATTACTTTAAGAAGTTTCCAAGGGATTTCGGGTGAGGAATCTACCTTACTGCTCTTGTCAGAATAACTAAAATAATAGCACTACAAAGTTCCTCCTACCATATGGCCTTGTGAATGAAGAAAGTGAAAAAAATTTTGACTGTCATGTAATGAGCAGTGCTGGAATATTTGTGTTAGGTGAAATAGTTTCGATTATGTTTCTGCTAGCTACAAATAGGACGATTAAATCATTAGTTAAAATAATTGAACGTTATTTTTTGCATTTTAGTTTTAAATTTGCAACAGTTTTAACCTTTTTCACGATCTGGTCACACTGATCACTGCTCACATCACAAATACGGAAAAGCAATAAAAAAACACTACTGCTTTTCTCTTTGAATATTTTCTCTTTCGTTTTTAGTCTCTGTCTCTCTCTGCTGTGGTAGCAAAAAAATGCCGGCTTTAATTTAATTTTTTAAGTCGATTTTTTTTTCAAGACATAATTTTATTTTTCTTGCCGATTTTTTATTAAATCATTTAGAATGTTGCAGTTGTTGGTGAGTAGTTTGTAAGTCAGTAAACTAGCTCCCTCACCGGTAGGATGATGGTTTTGTTGGTAGATTAGTTGTTGTTATTGTTGCTGTGGTTGATACTTGTTTGCTGGATTATTCGCTGAGTTTTATTTTTTGTTACAAAGTTATTGAATTGGTTGATGTTTGTTGTTGCTGCTGCTGTTGTTGTTTTTGTTGTTGTTGTTGTTGTTTATTATACGTGGACATTGATCTTTTTTTACAAAGGTTGACATCAAAATATGCATTTGATAATAATGATACTTCAAGTAATATTGCAAACGTTGCCATTGTTGCTGTAATTTTAGCTGTTGCTGTTGTTGATGTTGCTGCTGCTGCTGCCTCATTTTGAGGTGGGTCATTGTTTAGCATTTTATTCGTTTAATTCGTTGTTGTTTATTGTTATTTTTTTTTTATTGGTATTTAATAATGTTCAAAAATAATCTTTTATTACGGCTGGGTGTAACTTTATTTATAAAAAAATATTCTTCAAGCTGTGTATAATTTTAATGTTTATTAAGTTTAAAAAAAGTCTTTCTTTTTATTCGAGTTTTTGTTGTTAATGGTTTGCCATTAATTTTTTTGTTAATACAAGAAAGACCACAGCCACAACAAAAAGCTTAAGGAGCTTTCCTGCTTTAAAAGTATTAAAACCAAAATTTAACAAACAAAGAGTGTTTACAGGGAGACCTTTCAAAAATCTGCCAATAAAATGAAAAATGTCAAATCAAAATATTTCAAGAGACGTTTCCCCTTTGCTTAAGAGTAATAAAAATCAATGTGCTTGAGTTATTTATTGCAATAGGGATACAGAACAAAACGTTGTTAGATTATAATGCCCATTTAAACTCTTTCCGTATAATAGAACGAAATTAACGAAAACAAATAGCAAAACCTCCGTCAGCTAGTCATGGTTTCATATTCGACTGCAACGAATTTTAGATGCCCTTAACTTTAATAAAAAAAAAATCTGGTTTTTGCAAAACATGGGGTACTCCGTATTTAAGTTTAAGTGACACAAAGCAAAGTAGAAAAAATGAAGAAATTAAGAATAAATTGCAATTGCAATTGCAATCAAAAGAACCACACAAACGTGTGAAAAGAAAATCATGTAAAAATATTGTTTTGTGGCATTTAACGTTTTTAGGATCAAACCGAAAAGAAGGAAAAATATCAGAACTTTTGGCTAAATTTCAGAATGCCATAGACTTTTACTTTTGTGACTTATTTTATTTCAAAAATATTTAATATTTAACGATTTTAATAAAAAATATTAATAAAAATTTGATTTGTGAATTTTATTTTTTGTTTTCGTTTAGAAAATCAAAAATTTGTTTTATTATAAAGGCTCTCTGCCGGGAACGTATACTACTTTGTTTGTTTATAATTTTTAATTAATTGAAAACGTGGAAGAAGCTCTTGTGGCAACTGAATATTTCATCCTTGTGCAAAATTGTGACCAATGTTGGTTTATCGACTATTTTTCCATAATAAATTTGAAACGTGTCTACTTCACGACTGCCAAATATGAACTGTCACGACTAATGTTTACCTATCCGTCAGACATTCTGTATTACGAAGAGAAAAGTTCGACAATTATGAATGCAAAATGTTATCTAGAAAATGTCCACCACGAACACGCTGATAGAAGTTGAATCCTTCATTAAAGTTTTTAATCGCTTTTTGGTAAAATGGCAGCCCTGAAATCGATTCAATTGGCTACGTATAGACTCTGACCTTAAGATAGCTTCCGAAATCAATCTACTCGTGTTAAATCACACGATCTGGCTGGCCGCTTAACTGCTGATTATCGTGAAATTATGCGATCGGGAAATTTGGTTTTGCAACTGATTGTTTCATTGGCTGTATGACATATGGCACCGTCCTGTTGAACCCACATGATAGTGATATCCATGTTGTCAATAATAGGCCAAAATTTAGTTGTTAGCATCTCGTATGATCTACTGACTTTTACGTATTTCCAACCGCATCTTCGAAAAAAAAACGGCACAATCACGCCCCCAGACCAATAGCGCACCATACAGTGACACGTTGAGCATTTAAATATCAATAATCGCTCTGGAAATTTCGGAAGCCCACATGTGGCAATTTTGCTTGTTAAAATATCCTGACAATTGAAAATGGGCTTCGTCTGAAAAAACGATTTTTTCAGAAAAACCAGCCGGTTGTTCCTGAATGAATTGAGCGAATCTACGGCGATAGATAGTTCAACCTTCTAAGGACTCAAAGTCAAATCCTTACGCAAAATTCGCTATGTGGCGGTTGTTGATAACCCCAATCGTTAAAAACGTCGAGGAATTGACAAATTTGGATTTACTTCAACACTGTGACTAACGGATGCGATGTTTTCAATTGAACGACCCGATCGCACATGCATTGGTGTTCGCACATTACGTATCGAGCCTGTCTGGTATTAAATTGTTTGGATTTGTTCCGCCAGTAAATGAAATATAACTGTTGTCATATCTCCCGGTGACAACCCTCGTTTCTGACTGTTTGTTTGGTACGATTGGCGAGCGCTTTCGATGCAATAACATCATCAAGCCACGTTCTAGTTAATACTAGGGGAGTTAGTATAAATATTGTCGACTTTAGTTAGTTTTTCCATTAGAGTGGTATCTATCTATGTAGGTAAATTGGCATTTTATGCTGTTTTAATTCAATATTTTCGTCTTTTAATATTAGCTAGATCCGTCATAGCGTGTTTGTTGGTGCATATTAGTAGTTTCAGCAGTGCGAAAATTGTGTCTCAGGTCGTGTTTATCTGTTCGTTTATAATGTCACTGTTCAAAGTTTTTGTTTTGTAGATTTCCATGTTTTCAAGAATATCCAGTCTTCGTCCTTTTTTTAATTGGATATCGTAATGTCACACAGTCATCTATTTCCGCTGGTGCTTGTCCGTGAGTGTCGTACAAAGTTGGAGTCTTCTCTAGTTCGTTTGTACGAGCGTGTGTGTTCTGTAAATATTGTTTTTAGTTTTCGTTCAGCTTGTCCTATATAAGTGTGTTTACGGGTAACTAAGGAAACTAATTCTCAGACTGTTGCTGGTTCTTAATAGTCGTGAGTAAACCTACTTTGTGAAAAAGTTTAATTAATCCATATATATCTGGTTCTGTATAAGTAAAAGTGTGGCGTTTTGTTGTAGCACTTGTCTCTTTGTCTTCTTTATTCCTGTTTTCAGTGTTGTATTGTCGAACACTTATCGCATCAAAAGCGCTCTTGCCCATCGTAGCAAACAAAGAGGCAGTAACGACGGTTTTCCCCGGAAGGTATGACAACAGTTTAATGTTTCTTACATTTTTTTATTTTCAATAGCTCTTGTGTAAATTTCCAATGTTTTCAAAAATTTCTACAAAAAAATCTAAACTTCATAATTCTCTAGAAACTGATTTCCTTAATTTTTTCTAACTTTAGACTTTCTGTAAATTTTCATAATTTTACTTTTCTTTAAAAATAACCTTAAAGTTATAATTAGATTTTTTGTAATAAAATATATTTATTTAATTTTTCTTAATTTCACGGTGAATTGTAATCTCCACTAGTGAAGCTTTTTACGATTGCTCATAGTTTTAGCTTATAATTATCAGTGGTAAATAAGCAAATAACAATTAAGTATGACTGCACTTAATTTGTTATTTTTTAGCTAATCTTCATTAATACAAAAATTATTTCCAAATGGAAGACTTAGTTTTTAAAGGAACCTTAAAAATTTGGAGACTACCACTACGAAGTATGATTCTGGAACAGCGTCTAATGTGATGAAAAGAAATAAGTATGAAACGTAACAAATTCGTTGCTACCCTGGGGTCGGCTAATGTAATAAACGTAAATAAAAAAACATTAATTGTTTTCCAAATGTGAACGGTTCCATAAACTGGCAAGTAATAACTAAAAAGGATTAGTAATCGAATAACGAAATTGTAAATTTACTTAACACCTGTGGTAAAGTGTATGTCGAAAAAAGGAAACAACGTTTAAGGTACAAATGTGTTAAAACCATTTTTTAATGCATTAAGAAATTATTTATTACCTAAAGGGTGTTTTTTCAAGCATGGTAGAAATAAACAATGTAATAAATTGCAACAAAACAATTTAAATAAAAAAAAATTAATCGAATGATTAATGTCTAAAATTAAAATTTAAAAATGTTTTCAGATATACGGGCACCGGGCGTATTCCTGATGCAGTGCATAGTAAACGTTTAAAAATATTGCCATTTTCCGTCCTAACTGGCTGATTCGTATTCGTTGGCAAGCGCTTTCGATGCGAATGCATCATTCTCAAGCCGCGATTTAGTTTGTACTCTTAGTACTCAGTACAAACTAAACCGCGGCTTGAGAATGATGCATTCGCATCGAAAGCGCTCGCCATCGAATACAAATCAGTCAGTTAGGACGGAAAATGGCAATATTATTTCATCTACTGGCGGAGGACAACCAAACAACATAATACTAAACGTTTAATTTTGGGGGGCCACTACTGCGAGTATTGCTGGCACAAAAAACACATACAATTTTGTCCTTCGCAGTTATAAATTGTTGCTGATTTATCAAACTACCCCGACCCCATTATGTTAACGATCGCTATCGCCTATTTAGCAAGACATTTTCGTTTTGAAAAAATATAAATAACGCTAATACTAGTGCGTAAGCCGGTGAATTTTTGTGGATTTAATGCAAAACATCGGCTCAGTTTTCAACTACTTTAGAGCTGAATCGTTGACAGAACAAACAATATAATGGTGTCGTAACTGGGTCTTATATGGGTGTAAGATAAAATCTTTCTGCAAAATTTTCTACGTAATGGTTTGGCGACCGATGCTAAATAGATAAATTTCTATTTTTTTACACTTTCCTCAGTCTGCGCATTCCTTTGATGTGCTGGTGCTATTTATTGCATCATTTAAATACCCCCCGGGGGGACATTGTTAATCTTTATGGATCACATAACCTTCTAGACTTGTATCTTGCGGCGGTAAAAGGGAGTCCAGTCTCCTTCAAGGTTAGCAGGAGCCAACTATATTTTCACGGGAATCAGTAAAGCCCCAGATTTTCACTATTTGTCTCTTTAGGCATTTAGCTGTTCACTGACTGATTATTGAGGTAGGCCCTTCGGGAGTATCGTGGTGGCTGTGTGTTTCGAGGCCCTCGTTTGAGTTTGTGGGTCGGATCATTCACAATGAACACAATTAATGGTCCAGAACCAGTGAGAATGAATGCAGTCGTGTTCTAAATTATATTAGGCTTCATGCGTTCTGAACCAGGAGTTGGATAGTCTCCAACTCTACAGCAAGGAGTGAAGGCTGCGGCTTGCTTCCGGCCTTTACATTTCATCCACAGTGGTAACGATCCACCATCTGATTACGGCTTACGGCCAGGCGCAGATGTAAATCTTATCACGTAACCATTTAAATATTTATCCTTGGTCAGATTAAAGATTATGTGGACATCGTCTTAAATTTGCACAAATTTATGCATCATTTTTAAAGTAAAGTTGGATAATTTGGCTGCAGTGCTTAAGCGTCAATTTGTTCATGACGATTTGTCAAAATATACTAAGCAAAATGTCGAAAAGTAAGTAAGTAAGTAAGTAAGCACAACAACATTTAGTACTTTGGATTTGTTTCGCCAGTAAATGAAAAACGGTTGCCATTGTTTTCGGTGTGAACCTTCATTGCTGTCTGTTTTTTCGGTGTGACCGGTGAGCACTTTCGATATGATGACATCATTGTCAAGCCGGTACAGTCCAGAAGACTATAAAAGAAAATGACAACAGTACAACAGTATGGTTTTAATGCAAAATATATGGACAAAAGTTGAGCCACTCAAATCATATTTCAGCAAATTCTTATTTATCTAATTAATCATTTTGATATAAGTAAACGAAATTCGTTTCATGTTTTTTGGATTAAATCAATTTTTGCAAAAATGTTTGAACTTTTAATGGTCGATTATTTGTTGTTATTAACTTAATATTTACAGCTTAAAACACAATATCAAGAGTCGATTAATCTCTACCCATCCACATATCCACAGTTACACACACACACACGGTAAAAGGCAGACAGGCAGTTAAATGAACATAACATAAAATAAACGTATATATTTCATAACAAATAAAACAAAAATGAAAGAACGATGTGATATAAAAATCTTTAAGGCTGAAAAACAAACATCAAAAGCTTCTATTTTACATTTGACTGTTTCTTTTGTATCTGATCATTTTTCCAAACTGACTGTCCATTTGACCAGACGGCCTTATTTTGCGTGTATATGTTTGTGTAGGTGTGCGTGTTTCATCAACTTAAATTATTTGTCACCTTTTTATGACCAATATTATAGTTTATATCTGCTGTACGCATGCATGCACACACATACACACACACGTAGACTACGACGGTGTGTCAATAAGTCTTTACAAAACAAAATACAACAAATTTGTGGAAAACAAGACTACCTAGAAATTTATAGGAAACCTCGTTATTACTTATTTATATATATTTTCTTTAAAAACTGATCAATATAGTGTAGTTTGAAGCAGCAAGTGAACACGAAAATCAAAATAATTTTGATTCTCAGGAGCAGCATGAGCTATTAGGGGGTAAATTCTTCAAATTATATTTTTAGTGTAGTTTTTATCTCCCAGCTTTAGTTATTTTTAGTGGAATGTTGTAAAAAAAAAAAATAGACGAAAACAAAATTAAATTTTTAAATTTATTAAAGTTTAACGAAATTGTCATATAGAAGAGTAACAAGAACGTAACGAGCAACGGGGCTATGAAAACGTCAGCTACTTCATTTCCATTCATCAAAAAAAAATTATTTTTCAATAAACATAAAAGATTAGTCAAATATTATGTGACCAACTTATACATTCTTTCCTCTTCAAAACGAATTTGAAATAAAGTTTGATACAATAAATTTGATAAGTTGCTGTGATAAGCCAAACACAAGTAATCAATATATGCAGAAACTTTTATGAAGCAGTTTGAGATGTAACCATAGTTTAAGCGGGTAAACTATGTTAGAAGCACCTCGGTGCTTAAACTGTCATATCATTTTACTCTATATTCTGCTTGTTTAAAGCACTGATTGCATTTGTAAATTTCTTTGAAAATAGGTTCAAAATTTTAGTATCAGTTTCAGTTTTTTTAATAATTTTTTAATAATTTTTTAATAATTTTAATAAAATTCTAAGAGGATTATGTGTTTAATGACTTTTAAAAAATTTCAAATTAATTAGAGTTAATCGATTTTGGAAGTGAGCGTTCACATTAATGAGTTTTTTCTATTTTGCTTAAGATTGATAACCAAAACGAATAATGGTATTAGTAATCGGTTGCCGGCTATCGCGATATCGTTATATAATAATCCTTATAACATAAATCTTACTCGTACAAAGTGTGCCAAATTTACCAAAAGTCTATTTTGGCTAAGAACATTTATTTTTTTCTAATGTTAAAATAACTGGACTTAAAAAACTTAACTAGATTTATTAATCTATAATTAAAGAAAACTAGTACATCGATGTTATTGATTCACTAAGAGGATAATGTACATGTGAATACAAAGCTGTAAAGAAAATTGTCAGCGAACATATCTTTTTGGTTGGATGCGGTTTTTTTCCTCAATTCTTACCAGGACTTGTTGGAGATGAGTGAAAATAATCTTTAAAGAAACTTTAGGACAGTAACCTTAAAACAACGATAAATTAGGTATTTCCTTGGCACCGTATGAAATATTGAGCACCAAAATGGTGGCAAAAATATTGCAAATATGGAAAAGTAATAAGGAGGTTACGTACTATCAACAGAAATTAAGCACATTTAATACGTAATCGTTCAAAATATCCAAAAAAATAAGGATACGTCGTACATGATATAAATAGAAAGTGATTTTAAGATACAATTAAAGATATGCGAAATTTGGTATCAAGTTAATAATATCGATTTGGACAGCATGTGGCATAACTACACTTATAGTTTGTGTCCATAACAGCAAATATAGTATTTTAGAAGGTAAACATCTATGTATGGTGGCCCTGTAGGCTAGTAGCTACTGTACTAGCTTGTTAGTCTGTGGGTTGTGAATTCGATTCCCAACGAAGACTTTGGTTTTTTCACTACAAAAATCAAAATTGACTGTCGGTGGGGTTGCTCAGTGATGAAGGCATAGTCACTGGTCGCTGTGCTATCTTATATACGGCAGTTAATTTTGGACTATCCTTCTACTTTCACCACCTGTTTCATCTCTTCTCTATCCCTTTCCTAAAGAAGGTAGCGCGGTACTTGACTAAATAGGCATTGTTGCCAAAAAAAAAACAATTACACCCTATAATAAGGATGAATTATGTGCTTTAAACAAAAAGTTTTGCGGGGAAATCTGATAACCTTCTTTCACAAGAAGAAAACATCTGCTGAAAGTTATCGATTGTTGGTAAAAGTTCACGTTCAACATCCACCAACTCAACAAAACTTGTGAACGAATGTTTGCGCCATTCAAAAGTGGTGAAATCAACACAGAAAACAAGCAGAGACCTGGTCAGCCGAAGAAGTTTGAAGTTAGAGAATTGAAAGCATTACTCGACGAAGATTGTTGGCAAACGCGTTATCATTGGGAGTCACACAACAAGCCATTTCATTATGAACTGAAGTCCCAAATGAATTGAAGTGTAGAGACGTTGCGCATGTCGGAAATGGTGATTGGACGCTACAAAGTCATTTTTGCATCGTATTGTTACTGGTGATGAAAAATGGATACATTACGATAGCCCCAAGGGCAACTAGCTAAATCAACGCTGAATATTCATGACGCCAAGCATCTGTATTTAATGGGATCAGAAGGGTATAATGAGCTGTTTGAATTGGTTCAGACGAATACAGGGGTCATGCACCGAAGGCAATTGATTCATTTGAATAGAGCAATCAACAAAAAACGTCCAAAATATTCAACCATACACGAGGCTATAATCTTCCATTATGACAAGGCTCGACCACATATTGCACGATCGTAAAAAAACTATTTGGAAAACAACCGCTTTATAGCCCAGACCTTGTCCCTTCTGACTATCATTTGTTTCAATCGATGCATAACGCGCTTAGTGGAACACGTTTCACTTTAGAACAAGACAACAAAAATTTCTTTTGGCGCAGAATGCATAAGGATGGGAAAGTAACGATGGATAGTATTTTGAATAAATAACATTTATTATAATAAATGAATTTTTCAAGCAAAAAAAATTTACATTATTACTTGTATAAATAAAATTTATTAACTAGTTTTTTTTTAAGAAAAATTGTTCTCTAATAACATATCTTACTTTTGAAATTTAATTTTGCAAAACTTGTAACCGATCGAATACAAGTGACGCAGCCAAATGTTCAATTTTCCGGTCAATGTACAGTGGTCATATGTACTAACTACACAAATCTTACGAAATTTTCCCTACTCTTTTGCAAAATAAAATCCGGTTGTATTCCTCGTTTTCATATGAAAGAAAGTTGTTTGTCTTTGCTAAAAATGTTTAAATCCTAATTTCACTCTCTTTAGACGAACTTGTGCAATACATAACATTATGATAATATGATAAGATAAATAATATTAAATACCACTAATAGAACTTGTCACTTTTCTCATGAATACAGTTTGTAATTACTGTCAATTTAAACTTTTACTTTCGCTCTTTAACGTTTTAAAAAGCTATTAATACTTCTACAGAATATTTCAGCTATTTGACTCATTTTGAAAAAAGTTTCTCAAGGTTTCTTTTTTGCTATTTTTCAGGCGTGGTTGGCATATTTATGGAGACAATCAGTATAAGTTACTGTGACGAGAAGAAATAAATTTTAAAATTAAAAATGTTATTCCTTGCTAACAAAAGCAAGAACAAAAAACAAATGTGAGTAAGCGCTAATAAGGAAAGCACAGCTGTGTGAACTACGTGTACCACCTTAGTTGATAATAATAACATATAATATCTTTCTCGTATCCTATTTACTCAAATTGGTTAATTAAATAACTACTGCTTGTCACGTGCTCTGCCTAGGGTTGATGACGGATATTTCTTGATAAGATAATTTACATCAGCGCCTGGCCGTAAGCCTTAATCAGATGGTGGTCAAACCACTGGGAATGAAAAGCAACGTCATTCGCGCCCTAGGAAGCCGAGGACTAATTCTAGCAACAGGTCATTCCTAGTTGCAATTTCAGCGGTTCCAAAGCAGGGTTGCAAACCACAACTCCTTGCCGAAGAGTTGGAGACTATCCAACTCCTGGTCCAGAACTTATGACTAGCATGCTCACTGGATCCGGATCATTCACCCGTTGGTGTTACTAAAGGCGAGATGATCCTGGCCCCCTTAATCAAATTCATGAGGGGCCGCGAAACCACAACCGCCACGATACTCTCGAAGGGCCAACCTCAATAATCAGTCAGAGAAACAGCTAAAAGGCTAAAGGGACAATTAACGGAACTCTGGGGCTTACTGATTCCCGTAGAAATAACGTGGAGCTTCCAGTTAACACCCTGCTTGCCTTCAGGGTACTGAGCTTCCTCATACCCCCAGCAGCCCAAGTCTAGATGGTTGAGTAATCCATAAAGACTGATAAATCTGCCCCCGGGAGGAGGAGTTGATGACGGATATACCGATATATCACATCCGTAATAAAAATACAAAAAATAATAAATAAAACTATTAATATTTTTCAGTAAGTATCTGTCATCCAGCAGCCCTATAAAATTTTAGAATCTAAGGGAGGTGACATAAAATTTTGAACAAAATTTCATATCAGTGTCCTCTGAAACCTTACATTTTGAAAGGTATAGAAAAGTTATATTCGGTTTAGCTAAAAAAAAACGACTTTTAAGATTGCTTTCATATCATTTACGTATATTTTTATACAGAAACTTTCAGTTCAAAGAGTTTTTATACCAAACGTACGAGTATGCTAATACACTCGCATATGCATATTTTATGCTACTCCATCTTATAATCCAGCACATACGCAATGAGTCATAAATAAAAATATACAGTTCAATTTTTTATGAGAAAATAAATAAATATTTTTATGGTTGGTAAAAGAAGGAAGGCGTAAATAAATAAATAAACTTTATTACATTTTAAAAATATTCTTATTAAATAAAATGGGTCATTCAGTCCGCAGTTTTTCTTATTCTTTTTATTTACAACTTGTTTTAACCTCCCACATTCGACAAATAAGCTGAAGTAAGAATAAGTAAACCTGAATTTTTCCTTTTAACAGATAACTTCAATGTTAATCTGTTGAGCGGCATGTAGTAGCGATTTTTGGAACTAAAAGTTTTGGTCCTGGATATGAAGGATTTTGTACTCTTAATATTCTCCTTTCGTTTCCTAAGGATTATTTGGCTATGTAATGGAGAAGCAAAGCGCCTAACATTGATTGGAAGTTATAACTTTTCAAGTTGTTTTATCTAAATTGCTATAAAAATAATATAAACACCATGAACTATTAAAGTCTATACTTCTCCATTGTAAAAATCCCTAATGAGAATTAAGCCAAAAGGAATTTTATCATTTTAACAATGAAACTATTAAAATCAATATCAATATCTTTCATTTAGTTAAATGTAACCTCATTTTTCAAATAACATTATTGGTCATAATATAATTTATTGGTAAAAGGTGCTGCTTATAAATTCGTGTTTGTTGGTATTCATTTTTCACATACAAAAAGGAAGGAGACATCTGGGAAATTAGTTGAGGAAGGAGAGTTGTATGATATCAGGCACACAAATAGTGACACATAAAATTCCTTAAACTGCAAAGCAACAACAAATTTAACCAACATCGGCTTAGACTGATGTTGACTCAACTGTTTAACAGCTGTAGACGTAACGAACATAGCAACCAAATAGCAAAAACAAAAAATGTTTATTAAAACAAGAAAACAAGACAACTTACAAACATGTTGAAGTGAAGTGAAGGAATAAAAGCTCAACAAGCAAAAAGAAAAAAAAACAACAAAGTTAAGAAATTTATAAGGCCTAAAGTGGCAGACGGGTAGATATACTCAAAATACATGCAAACATACATGGCGAACAGAAAATCACCAACAACAAAAAGGCTTAACATAATAAACACAGCAACCGGAGGTAAAATATAAGAAACCAACCTAACGAAAATATTGAGAAGGCAGGCAACTTACTAAAACTTAAGAAATCTATGTAGCTACAACAACAACTACAAAACATGACAACTTTACCTTTTTGTTGGTTTTATCTTTTTTTTTTTATTTGCCAACATAATGTTAAGAATTGAACAAGACATACGACAAGGAAATTATTGTTTTTGTGGCTGTTGTTTTTGTTTTTATACTCGCATTTTTTGTAAGAAGAATTTCAAGAGACTCTTAAAGAGAAGCAACATAAAAAAGTAAGTAACTATTGTAATTTAAGAGAGCACAAAAGATATTTTTAAACTGTTGGCATCATTAGATTTTATTTCACCAAAATAAAACAAAATTCGTGTAAAGTTCGATGGAGATCGCTATCGCGTTTACTTTTAAACTTCGGAAGACTCTATTTCTGGCGAGATGTAGTTGCAACAATCGCAAACGTGGACATGAAAAAAAATTTGTCAGTCAGTTGATTTTCAGAAATGGGAATGTCTACGATGATGCGATTAGACAACTTTTGAGTATTTCCTGTGCGATATGAAATTATTGATTTACGCTAATAAACTAGCAACAATTGATACCTAGGTGGCCAAGATTGCTGGTATTACTCGTAACATACTGCCAAGCAATGCTGGCAAAAAAAAGCTCAAAATGGCCTCGTGAAGAACAGCCACAGCTGCAATTGTAATTGAAATCATTTTCACTTAATCAAATAAAGATAATTTTTAATGAAAATATAATTTTTGTATTATTTTTAACAATTTAATATTCGATGAGGCTCTCAAAAAAGCACCCTTTAAAAATTTAGATTCATAAAAAATCTTAAAATTTATTCCTTAAAACATTTTATCTTCGAGACAAGATATTAGACTTCAAAAACGTTCAGTCTGGCAAATTTTCATTTAAACAAACATTTTATAGCAACAAGAAGAGCTCAAAGGACTTGAAAAAGTGAATAAATTAAAAAAGAGTAAAAGTTTGGGAAATTTTTAAAGCAAGCGTTTACAAAAACGTCTTAATCAAACTAAGTGTAAATTGTTGAAAACAGCCACAACTAAATTTAAACTACCACGTTTTTAATAACTACAGGAACATCAGCAACGATGAAAATGATGTTGAAAAAATCATTTAAAATAGTGTGATAATTGAATAATAAACAACATAACATCAACTTAAAAACAAGACTAACAAATTAGTGAAGTGTGAATGACAATGACAATCACACAGCGGTCGATTGCTTGGTTGGTTGGTTTGTTGGCTGTTTGCTTGTTTGGATAAACGCTTGATTGAATTTGCTGCACGAAATTCTTGTTTTGCACAATTATTAAATAACATGTTTATGTTTCTATGGATATTGAGGAAATATCTTTATATCACCGTAATGAATTAAAAATGATTAACTTACTGGACAACAAAAATCGAAATACAATTTTAAATGATAAAATAATTCTGCAATTTTAATTGGTTAAGGTAAAGCAAACCAGCCAATTGAATTATCGATTACAGCAATATCTTATGGAATTTCATCGGTTAGAGGCTTTTCTTTTTGTTTATGAAAATTTATTGGCAAAAAGTTTTTTCCATAAAAATTTATTGCTAAAATAATATTTTCAATAAAATTTACCAAGATAAGCAAATATTTCTATAAAAATTTATCGATTATAAATAATATAAAAAAAATTTCAACATTTTATCGATAACAAATATGTTTAAAAAACTTTGATAGAATAAATAAATTATTTTTACTAAAATATTTCTATAAAATGTTATCGATAGCAAAATGTTTCTCTAAGATTTTATCGATAGAAAAACTTTTCTATAAAATTTTATCGATAACAAAAATGTTTCTATAAAATTTTATCGATAGCAAAAATGTTTTTATAAAATTTTATCGATAGCAAAAACGTTTCAATAAAATTTTATCGCTGGCAAAAATGTTTCAATAAAATTTTACGGATAATAAAAATGTTTCTATACAATCTAATCGGTAGCAAAAATTTCCCTACAAAATTTTATCGGTGGCAAACATTTTTTTATTAAATTTAATCAGTGGCAAATATTATTCTAAAAAATTTTATCGATAACATACATTTTTTATGAAATTCTCTCGACAACAGAATTTTTTTATACAATTTCCATAACATTTTTCTTTAAAATTCAATAAATTTTTCTTTAAAATTTAATCGATATCAAAAATTTTTCTATAAAATTTTATCGATAGCAAAAAATTTTTTTATAAAATTTTATCGATAGCAAAAAATTTGTCTAGAAAATTTTATAGATAGCAAAAATTTGTCTATAAAATTTTATCGACAGAAAAATATTTCTACAAAATTTTACCAAGAGCGAAAAATTTATCTATAAAATTTTAACGAGAGCAATAAATTTTTCTATAAAATTTTATCGATAGCAAAAAATTTGGCTATAAAATTTTATCGATAGCAAAAAATTTGTCTATAAAATTTTATCGAGAGCAAAAAATTTCTCTATAAAATTTTATCGAGAGCAAAAAATTTTTCTATAAAATTTTGTCGATAGCAAAAAATTTGTCCATAAAATTTCATCGAGAGCAAAAGATTTTTCTATAAAATTTTATCGATAGCAAACAATTTTTCTATAAAATTTTATCGAGAGAAAAAAATTTCTCTATAAAATTTTATCGAGAGCAAAAAATTTTTCTATAAAATTTTGTCGATAGCAAAAAATTTGTCCATAAAATTTCATCGAGAGCAAAAGATTTTTCTATAAAATTTTATCGATAGCAAACAATTTTTCTATAAAATTTTAACGAGAGCAAAAAATTTTTCTATAAAATTTTATCGAGAGCATAAAATTTTTCTATAACATTTTATCGAAAGCAAAAAATTTTTCTATAAAATTTTATCGAGAGCAAAAATTTTACCTATAATATTTTAACGAGAGCAATAAATTTTTCTATAAAATTTTATCGATAGCAAAAAGTGTTTCTATAAAATATTATCGATGGCAAAAAATTTTTCTATAAAATTTTATTGATGGCAAAAAATTTTTCTATAAAATTTTATCGATAGCAAAAAATTTTGTCTATAAAATTTTATTGTATTCACTTTTTACTTGAGCATTTATTTTAAGCCATAATTATAAATATATTTTCAATCGCTTTAGTTGTGATTTAAGTTTTTTTTTTATAAAATGTACATTTTTATTTTTTGTAATTTATAATTTATATAAGTTATGTTATCAACAACAAAAACTTTTGCAAAATTTTATCGACAACAAAAATTTGTAATAAAATTTTATCGATAGCATAAAACTGTAATAACGCAGAATGAGGAAATATCTTTAAACTAGATTAATGAATTAAAAGCGAATTAATTACTAGACGACAAAAATAAAATTAATTAAAATTTAAAAATAACACAATAATATTGCAATTTTAATTAGTCTAGCTTAAACAGGAACATTTACACCACGTTTTGCTAGATAAATTGTAGCAAAAACTATTTACTTGACAAATGCAATTTATCTTGAATAGTTTGCATTTAACAAATCACAATTTAAACGTAGACAGCAACGGTCAAAAGCGTTTTTTTTTTTCATATAGAACAATATGACTAATAAATGAAAAAATAAAGAACAAAGAGTTTCCTTTGTATGGATAGTTCATTATTTTTTATGGAAATATATAGCACGAAAGGTATTATGTACAGATATATACTTTTTTGATGAATATGTCCGGAATTACTTTGCATTGGAGTCCTAATTTTATTCACCTAACGTCATTCAATACGTGGCGTTAATATGTTAATTGTTTTTGTGATGTCAGCATTTTTTTTTCTTTACAATTTATACAAATGAATTTTGTTAAAATTACAAACAACATGACAAACTGACACACATACGTCTGCCACATCTGGTAAACAGGTTGATAAAAATTATAGAAGCAAGTAAATGAACTGCAATAATAGTCATCTGATAATTATATTTGTATTATAAATTTTCTCTCAGAAATTTCAATACGAGTGAATTTTAATAAATCGAGCATCATAGACAAATGAAAACGAGAAAAAAATAAAAAAAACTACAATAAAAACAATTGTGATAATAAATTTAATTGCAAAAAAAATCGTAACAATTAAAGAAGATAAATATTTAAGTTGCAAAAACAAAAACTTTCTTTATTTCATGTAAATGACAATTAGTAGACAGAATTTTTAACAATAACAACAATTTATGACAAAAACGAAACCAACTAATGTCTAGGGGAAAATAATAGAAGTCATAAAAATCACACAAAGCAATTGCACAGCAAATAAAGTTTTAAGTGAAATCAGTCATGCAAACATCAAACGGAATTGAAAATTTAATTTGAAAATTATTTTTGTGCATTTTTTTTTTTTTGAGAAACGAACTGTGGCTTTGATTTGTGTTTTAATGCTGCAGCTAAAAACATTAAGATTTATATCATCTATTACTTTTCCTACAGATTTGTAGTTGTAATTTCTTAAAAGAAATTTTCACACATGAGAACAAGCTTTTCTTTGACAAACTGAAGTCAAAATCACTGTTGTTAGTTAATTTTGATGCAAAACAAACAAATTTGGCAAACAAAAAAAATTAAAAGTCGGCAAGGTCGGACAAATAATTGGAAAAACTATTTATAAATTCTTAAAATAGCAAATATTTTATGTTGACACATAAATCAAATGTATAACAAATAAAATGGTTTAATACCTTCATAGAATAAATTTACTAGGGCATTATATTGTTACGGATGCGTCTTGCTTAAGTTTTAAAAGAAAATAATTAAGCAATAAAATAAACAACTGGGTATACTTTTTACTATCTGCGTGGCTTGCTAAGAAAACTTATGCACGCAAGATAACAACAACTTTCTAGTTACAAACTGCGTGGAAATTTTATACACGCAAACCAACAACAATAGGGTATGCTGTTTACTAACTACGTAGTTTTTTAAGAAAACTTATGTACACAAGACAACAACAACTACCTTAAAATAAATTCCAGGAAGAAATTTTATCAGCATAAAAACCAAAATAACACAGACCTACAGACCTACCTATACATTGAATGAATAACATAATAACAACAAAATGTGATACAAAGGGAATAGAAGATTCTTAATTTTTCTAGACTTCTAGCGGACAAATATAAAAGGCAGCGTCTGCGTGGACAGTTAGTTAGTTAGTTGAAAAATAAACCTCGTGAAGTAAAGACGTGTATCTTAAGTAAATTGTTCTGTAGTAACAACTTTGTATGTAGTGAAAGTAAATAAACTTGTAATTAATTTAAAAACTCTAAAATCAGGTGTTATTTATTTTGCAATAAAGAACTCACAACAAAACGTTTAAAAAAAGTATAGGCGTAAAAATATTTTATGTTTTATGCATTACTTATTACAACTATTAATTGTTGTTTAACATTCGGCTGTATGATGTCAATTATTCAGTTAGTAACATTTAATATTATTTAATTACAATAATTGGAAAGATTGTATCTCATAAGCACAATATAAAAAATTCAGGACAATTAAAAAACAGCTAAAATTAATAAAGCTGCAGGATAATGAGTTGCTAATATCATTTGACGTAGTTTCGCTTTTTAAGAACATTCCATCATAATGAAAAAATGGAACATAATTGCGACTTTTACTATAATACCAAGATCAACGTTTCTTAGGATACTAAAATTTTGTCTCACTGATAATAATTACTTTGGTTATGATGGAAATATTTATAAACAGACGTTTGGAATGCCGATGGGAAACCAATCCACTTTCGCCTACTATTCAATTCCTGCATCAGCTGAACCTTGTAAGATCTCAGAAGGACGATTATGTGTCCGAAAATATCACGAATTTAAAAAAATGCAACTTTAATAGAACCTGCATTTCATAGTGGACTTAAATTATTTTAATGCGATTTTCGTGGGAAATTGAATTTATTGTAAAAATTTCCAATGTGTAGTAATACGTCAAAAATTTAATTTCAAAACTATTAAGAGAAGTAGCACTTCTGGCAACAATGCCTATTTAGTTAAGTACCGTGCTACATTCTTTAGGAAAGGGATAGAGAAGAGATAAAGTAGTCAGAAATTAACTGCCGTGTAATACAGCACAGCGACCTTCACCGCTGAGCAGCCCCACCGACAGTCAATTTTTATTTTTGTAGTGAAAAAAACCAAGGTCTTCGTTGGGAATCGAACCCACAACTCCCATACCGACAAGCTAGTACACTACATGCTAGCCTACAGGGGTATTGAATACTTCTTGTTAAAAAAAACCCGATACTATCCGGGGAAAAAGATATGAAAATTTCTCGTATTTACCCGAAACGAGTACATAAACATTGTTATTGCTGCCCCATCAATCCGACTATCTCAATCTTCAGAGCCAATCCTTATCTCGATTTAATTTGCCGATTTTCCTTGCCTAGTTCACCTTGCAGACCAGCTGCGGATATTCGTACAACCTGTTGTTAATTTTAGTAGAATTTCAATTTTTTTTAGATTTTCTTTTTCAATCACAAATTTAATTTTCCTTTTTTTTTTTTGTAAAGAGAAGTAGCACTCAGTCAACAATGCCTATTTAGTCAAGTACCGTGCTATATTCTTTAGGAAAGTGATAGAGAAGAGATGAAACAGGCGGTGAAAGTAGAAGGATAGTCGGAAATTAACTGCCGTAACTGCAGTCAATTTTTAATTTTGTAGTGAAAAAAACCAAGGTCTTCGTTGGGAATCGAACCCACAACCCCCATACCGACAAGCTGGTACACTACCTACTAGCCTACAGGGGCACCTGCTGACGCCACATATTATTGAAGTCTAGGCGGCTGCGCAGATTCAAACTAGCATTATTTTGAAAATTATTTACTTACTATTCAAGCGTGATTAGCTGTGTTAGTTTGTGAAAGGAAAATGTTAAAATAACAAGCGATCGTTGAAAAAGTTAAGCTAAAAACCCTGACACAGTAGACTTGATATTTATAATCAGTATTTTGTAGTTTGAACATCTACGTGTCGCTCAGAAAACAAATTTACGCTACGTTAGCATTCTTCACGCATTCGTCTATATCTCCTTCGTACTACTATATATATACATCTAGAAACTATCTATTTGTTTTTACTGCACAGTTTCATATTTCAGCAGCAAACCTTTGAAACAAAGTAACAGATTCAGTTGCACCGCATTAGATAATTAAACATTGCAAACGACTAGGCCCATTTAAAAACCCCTAAACATAATTAAATTTCTCAAACGATATTGTTCACCTTTAAGGAAATATCTCCCAACAAAGTTCTTGTTGAATTAAATTTATTTACAATTTAAATGAGATAAAAAAATACATATTTTCATAATTCGCAATGCAATTTTATTACAAGACCACAAAAATAGTAAAACAACAAAAAAAAAAAAAAAAGAACCCCAAACAAAACAAATTCATCTAATTTTAGTTTAATTAGGGGAACTTTTATTAAATAAATATTTTTTTTTTTTGGTTTTTTTTGCAACAAAAAACGACCAACTAAATGAAAAGAACATCTTTCCTATTTGTGTTTGTGCAATTTGGTTTGAAGGTTACAACAACAAAACTCACTTAATTATGTTATTTTTTGCCAAATGCTTATAAAATAAACTAAAAGAGTATAATAATGTTAAAAGCTAATTTGAGCATTTGTTTGTGGTTTAACACTAAATAAAAGCCCTAGAAAATATTGAGGTAAAAACTTTTGCAACTTTTGCAACAAAAAAAAAATGTGAGCCATGTCAATATGTAAAACTTAGTTAATGTACCAAAATTCAAAGCTACTAAAAAGCCAAGTCATAAGAATTTTAGCCACATAGCAAAATAAAAAACTAAATATTTTCAGATTAAAAAAGGGTGCTTTGTGAAAGGGTTACCTAGCGAACGACATGTCATTGAGCGCTCACGTGAATAGATCAACTCTAGACCTCCAGGAACATAAGCCATCAACTGTCGCGGTGGCCATATGCCTAAAATGCCATGAATTCATCTTTATGTCAAAGAAAGTTTTTTACATTAAAATTTGAAATTAAATTAAAATTTGTTTGCCTTATTTGTTACAATTTAATGTTCTAACGGGCTTAAAAAAACATCTTATAAAAAGCAGAATTAATTTTTTAGTTCCATATCCGCTATCATTTCAATTATTAACCACGCTTCTGATTAAAATTTGTATAATTTTCTATTATATTTAGTATAAATATAGTCCTTATTGTCTGAATTGGATTTTATCAATCACTTACAGCGAATAATTAATTGCTCCCATTATTTTCGCATGTCAAGTGTAAAATGAATAAGATTGATCCTATACAAATACCACACAGCAAAAAACTCTTATACACAGGGTCTGATTAAAATTTTAAAACTGCTTGACATCCATCAAAAAGTTGTTGATTAAAATTATTAGGCAAATAAAAAAATATAAAATTTTTTCCATAAAGATGTGTTTATTTGCATTCCACTACATTTTAAGAAAACTTTGACGAATTTAACAAAAAAACAAGTTTTCTTTCGTACTTTTGTTTGGGCTTAAAAAAAAAAAGTATTGTCAAAAAACATTTGTAATTGAATCTTGATTATTTTAATTTCTTATAAAGCCAGCAATTTCGCAACTTACATCATGAAAATACATATTTATTCGATTAAATAATTTAAAGAGCAAAAAGGAGCATAACTGTATTGATATCGCACTTTCCTTTTCAAATCCACAGTATTTTAAAGCCCCTTTTAGCCATTTATTGCATATCATTTTTAACTTATTTCATAAATAACTCCTAAGGTAAAATAGTTCTTTAAATCGCTTGTCTGACAGTGGTTTCCTAGCGAAGCTTTTCAAATTGATGCTGCACTGCAAGTTTTTCTAGCCCAACACAATAACACAAATAAAACTCAAGAAGCGAAGTTTAGCATAAATAATTTAGTGTTAATTTTAAAATTAAACTTAATGCTTTTGAAATTGAAATGTTAAAAATAGTTTCTCGTTAATAGCAGAACACACAATGTTAACTTATAAATAAAATTCCAACAACAAACATTTTCAATTATTTTTATCAACTTTTATTTTTATGTTTGAAAAAACGAGTGACGAAATTTTGTTTTTCTGAAAAGAAAATTATTTCTTTTTTTAGATGTTGCTTGAAGCGTTGCTTTGTGTGTACATTAGTTTAATATTTTGACATATTCAAGTATTTAGGGTGCAAGTATTGAGGCTGTCATAATATTAGCTTCTATACACTTAACACGCAAAGCTGGTTGCTTAGAGACTTTCCGTAAATAATTACATCTTTTTATTAAATGCCTCTTCAAGGCTTTGAAAAACTTTTGAGAATAGAGTTTAATATCAATAAATTGTAAAACCAACTTAAAGTCAAAATAACACAATTTCTCATTTTACAATTTCACTTTTGTTTATTTTTTTTTTTTAATTATCAGGTACTGGGAGCTATACGCGACTTTGTTTGTCGTCTTGTCAATAATTTTGTAAAAGTACGGCAGCCTATCTGCTGTAGGTCTTAAATTTTTAAAAATTTTCATATCGATTGTTTGTACACATCAAAACAATTTTATAAAAGTATGCTTGTGTTTTGTTTTTATTCATTTACTGAACAAATATATTCTGTATGCTAATTTGTATAAAATATAGGTTTATGATTCAAACATAACCCGAAACGATTTGACAGTTTAAGCTTGATCAAGCGATATGTTACCCAAAGTATAGAAGATTTTCTTAGGACAAATAATCACCTACCTGTTTAAACTATCAAATTGCACACAACTGTTTCATTAAAATAGAATTTTTCCCTCATCAAAAAACTTTGCTTTTAAACACCTAACAGAAAATTCCGATGTATACTTTGATACGGATAATGTTCATTTGAGGATATCAGGATTTTCGTTTAATGCCACCGCAAAAGTCAAACGCAAGATGTGGTCTTGAAATTTTTGCAGAACAAGAACAAATATATACGTCATGTAATAAAGAGAGCAACGCAAAAAGGTTTTTGGTTTGTGTGTGGAACTCGCCCAATCAACTTTGTAGTGATCGATTATAGTTAGTTCTCTCTGGTCTTGTAGTTTCAGAAAACTGTTGCCTAAAGGAATGATGTTTAAAACGTACACGAAAATGCTGCATTTAATTTGTAATCATCTATGAAATTAAAAATGGTTGTGTATATGAACTTAAGCCGGTTTAAAAATTATTCGCTTGGCTTTAAGAGAACATGATTTGATACTATATAAGGGCTGATTTTTATAGAGGTATAGAACTCTGAAATTGAATGAAACAAAGATGAATTTATTAAATTAATATAAAATTTACTTTATTATTTACGAATAAATATCTTTTTTCTTTTTTAAGATCTTTTTTTATCTATTTTTTCTTTTCAATATTTCGCTTTCCTTTGGAAAGCTTCTTCAGGAAAAAATTTTTTATATTTTGAAAAAAATTTTTTATATTTTGAAAAAAATATAAAAATTTTTTTTATCTATTTTTTCTTTTTAATATTTCGCTTTCCTTTGGAAAGCTTCTTCAGGAAAAATTTTTTTATATTTTGAAGAAAAAAGATATTTATTCAAGATAAAAAAGATCGTTTAAAAAAACTATAAAAATTATCTTTATTATTTACTTTATTATTCGAAAAATAATCTTGTGGCATAACAATTAAAATATGCCTTCTGTCGTATGACTGGCTCGGACATAGTCTAATCTGGTGGTCCAATTTGGGCGAACTTTTTCTAACAATCATGGCCGTATATCGACAATAACGCGGCAAATGATTTCGTCTAAGTGATTTATGGTTTCGAGCTTTTCGGCGTAGACAAGCGACTTAACATATCCCCACAAAATATAGTGACGTCACATCGTACGATTTTAGAGGGTTCGAGAAGTGACTGGACTCCCCCCCTGGGAGCACACAGTCTTGATGGAGTATTTCCCAGGCGGTAGCAGTCGTCTGGTCTAGCATGAGCGGAGAGATATAGGACTCTCGAAGTCCGACCAGTGTCACAAACTGATACCACGAACTTGTTGCCCGCAGGGCTAAGACCGTGTTCTGGTTATCGGTGAGACCCCTCGGGGGCTGTGGCTTAATTGGGATTTAAAGAAAGTTCCGAAGAGATGTTAACAAAACAAGTTAACATTCAATCGCCTAGCTTGCGCATGCAACAGGACTAGGAGTTGGATGTTCTTCAAGTCATCCGCAAGGAGTGGGGAGACAACCCTGCTACCATGTTCTCGAAAATTGCTACTAAACTGTGTATGCCAGGGTGAACGCTTTTTCGTGCACCCAGTAGAAAGACCACCACCAGATTAGGGCCTCGTGGCCAACATCGTTTTTTAAGAAGTACGGACCAATGATTCTACCAGCCCATAAATCACACAAAGCAGTAAGTTTTTCAACATGTCACAGCAGTTTTGTTTATTGATGTATCCATTCAAACAAAAATTAGCTTCATCACTAACTAAAATTCGCTAATGAAAAGTGAGATCAATGGAATTTTCTTTCATGCCCAATTTGCACAATTTGAAAGCTTTGTTTACGCGTCAGTCTATTTAGGTTAAAATGCTAAACCCAACTTAACATAAATCATTTGATAACTGAAAAAAATAAAAAAAGGGTTGCCAAAGTTCTATACCTACAAAAATACAACTTATTGAAGTCCTTGTTTTGCTTACGCTTTTTTTTCTTTTGCAAAATAGCAATTTGAATAGCCTTAATGCAACTTTTGCCTATTTTGTATAAAAAGGGTATGTTTCAAACACTCCTAGGTCTTTTGAAGATATAACTGCACTTTCTCTGTTTACGGTATAGAGTGCTTCAAGGATAATTTTTATATAAGTCTTGGAAATCGTATAATATCTTTTCAAATTTGTTTTAAAGAAATTAAGAAAAGAAACTCTTGCCTTATTTAAGTGATGGTCGGTGTTCCAATTAAGCACATAATTAAAGCAAACATATATGCAAGTAATTATTAAAAAATATTTTATTACATTTGCACAATGTACACGCACAACACGTTATCTAAACGCTAATGTGACCAGTAACTCTTTCCAAGGCAGGGATGGAAAATTGTAACTTTTTAAATGTGAGTGTGGCCAACAAGTAAGGAACATGATTCCTTAGATTTTCTTACTGGTAAGAGTTTTTAATATTCTATTAAAAGCGATTATATTTTATAAATTATAAATGGGAAATTTAAAGCAAAAATTGACATTTGTAATTTTTTTTTTCGAAAAATTACGATAAACTAGTATTTCTATTTTTGACAATTTTATTGCTAAACCCTAGTAAACATTCATCACTTTGTTTCCCGGGTTAATGTAATGTAATAAAATAGATTTTGGGAAGAACCTAAAAAGCTTATTGTTTTAACGTTAATGTGATCTAACAAGGGTAAACAAGGACGAGTTCATCTAGTTTACTCATATATAAATTTTTTTACGTTAAAGTTAAAACAGTAAAAGTTTGCTTAGTCACTTTTTAAACTAAGAACTCAAAAAAAAATAAAAAATTCAAAAAATTAAATTAGGTTTCCCTTTTTTTAATTTTTATATAAAAATCAACGTTTCACCACAAAAACCATAATTTGCATAAACCGTAGCGTTTACATTGAAAAGACAATTAATTGAAATCTGTCAAAGAGCTCGAAAAAAGTGTGAGATTTAACAAGAAAAAAACTTTATACAAACAGAGAAGCTAAAGGTAGCAGCACGTCGAAAACTGAATGAGCTAGTTAAAAGATATATCTAGTTTATTGTGTTTAAAAAACCTATCGGTTCCACATAAATTCCATTAAAGTTTAATGTCGTAAAGAATAGTATCCTTGTAATTGATTAAATAAATGGTTGAAAGTATTTTCGCTGTGATCCTATAAAATGAAACTAAACTGCAACAGAGGAAATTTTAAGAATGGAGAAAAAAACAAAAACTGTCAAACTGAGGTCATTCAGTTCAAACAAGACCGTACAATAAAATAAAACTATATCAGCTTGCGTATTTCCGGAAAGTCTTATTGATGGCATTTTGCATTAAATTTTAACCATAATGGTAAGGCCGCTAATATTTTAGGAAACCAGGCAAGTTCTTAATAAGGCTTATAGCGCTTAGTAAAAGTGAAGACCAATCAAATTGATTAATATATTTTTTATTTTAATATTTTGTGAAACAGAACTTTAATGGTTAATTTTCCATCCCTGCTGACAACACAAAAAAGTAAATATAAATTATATGTGTATACAGAGATGTAATGTAACGTAAATATTCATAACAAACTCTTGAGCTTTTAAGAAGTCTTGTGTCAAAAATTAAAAACATAATTACAAAGAAAAAGTTAGAGGTTATTATTTTATATCATTTTTGTTGTGTGTTACTTCTTCATTCTTCACGCACGTTAAGCTGATTAATTTTTTTACGACTCTAAGCTGCAGTAAGTGAAAAAAACTGTTACTTTTTTGGTTCGATAGCGATATATGTTTTTTTTATAATTTTGAGAGATATAAAAAAATTGTAAAAACCAAGCAATAACTTGATCATACAACCAAAAATTGACTAGAGTTCTACAGGGGAGAAATTAATACGACAGCAAAATAATTTTGGTTTCTAAAAATGCTGTAAAGAGTCGGGAGAGGAGAATGTAAAATTTCAAAACCTTTTTTTTTTGGTAAGGAAAAAGATATTAAAAGCCAAAAAATTTAACAGGTAGTTAGTTGAGGATTTAAAAATATCTTTTGTATTTAAAAATATTGTAGCCAAAATAGTACGCAAATTTATCAGTGAACACACAAATATGCTTACAAAATTGAGTATGGTTTAAAATCAATTTCTTTTTCATATGAAAAGTGTTAACAAAAAAAAAAAAAAAGAAAAAATTATTGTTTTGATTACAAGTAAATAAACTCTTAAACAATGTTGCCAAGAGCTCGAATCTTACTTCGAAAATCAATAAAAAAAATTTGCTCTACTTTTTGTAGACTTTGTGATTTTTAGGACGCACATCTGAGCAAGTCATTAGACGCACTATCGACCGTTGCAGTAACACCGACACGTCGAAGTGACTGGCATACAAGAGAGAAAAGTATTTAAATGTATTAAGTGGGTGTCAGAACCTTAATTCCTCCTCTGTCCATATAAATTTTGCACAACTACTTTTGGCTACACCCGTATAACATCCAATCGACCATATTAATGGTGCTATCATTGTACCACATTTCTTCAAAAATGAAGCTAAAGTTCGCTTTACAGTCAAATAACATCACATTAAAAACATCTATAATTTTTTGTTTGAAAACCTAGATTATTTTAAGCTGGGTGAGATGCAGTTTCATGGCGCCACGAGCCATTCGGGAATTATACATTACATTGTTAATATCACTACCACGGTCGTGCGACTTGATACCTTTGGATTATTTTCTGTGGGCCAACAGCAATTCACGTTTTGGAAATTAACATGGTTTTTGTCACGATGGCCGGACATGCCAGAAATCATTTTCAAATGATAGCGCCATGTAATTGATCTTTCGAAAGAAAATTTAAATTATATCCCTTTTTTATCTTTTTTTAAACGAAATAGAAAGTGAACGGTGGGAGTGATACTAGATTAATAGGTCCTAAAATGATCAATTTCGGCTAAAATAAAAATTAAGCCGATTATCTAGAGAGAGCAAGAGAGAGGAAAGGAACAATAGAGAATGCTATTAAGCATAATAAAACTAATTAAGTCAAGAGATAATTTTTATAGTTTTTTAAACGATCTTTTTTATCTTTAATAAATATCTTTTTTCTTTTTTAAGATCTTTTTTTATATATTTTTTCTTTTCAATATTTCGCTTTCCTTTGGAAAGCTTCTTCAGGAAAAAATTTTTTATATAAAAAAAAGATATACATAAAAAAAGAAAAAAGATATTTATGTCAAGAGATAATAAAAGAATGGTTGGATTTTTATATTTGTAGAATAATATTGGCATAAAATGGTTGTGGTCAAATAAAAATTCTTTCTGGGAACTACGAAAACAAATTGTTTTCTTTTAAAATACAAAATTTTGAAAACGAAATCTTAAAAACTTAAGCCTAACCAGTAATTGTTCGTTTTGTTATATTTAGCTGTGGTATCTTTTAGGATTTGCGATTTACAATTGTAAATTCAGGCTTATTTTTGATGTAAAAACAAATTTAAACATTAAATGCCCATAGTGAATTTCAGATGACCACATTAATGGACTAAACTGAAAAAATTCTTATGTGGTACAATTTTTTGTATTTGAAACTAGCAGACAATAGCTATTAGTTTTACGATCATTGAAAAGTAACCTTTAATTCGGTTATTGTTGTGAATTGTGATTGTGAAAATTTTGAAGGTTTTGGAAACCAAAAAAACAAGTTAAATTGAACAGATATGCGCGTAAATTTTCCGACGGGGTTTAATTTATTTTTATTTGGGTACGGTTTTCCGTCGACCCTCGACAAATTTGGTTAGTGAACAAACCGGTTTCGGTTATTTGCCATCTTCAGTATTCTCTTTGTACTAGTTGCGTTCTATTGTCAGCTGTGTTTATATAGTTCGTCTTGTTCGTGTTTCTCTTCGTGTTATTGCATTCATCACTTTCTTCATTTTTTGTCTGTATCTCTCTATCATTTATCGTTTGCTTATTTTTTCCTAATTTGTCTATCCCTTTTCATTCGTCTCTCTTCCTAACTAAATCCTTTTACGATCATGCTTGCTATCCGTCTGTGTTTCTGTATGAAATTATTGGGTTTTTTTCTATGATGTAATAATCTGTAATTGTACGTTTATGATGTTCTTTATTGCTTTGGTCATGTGCACCTGCGTAACGTGTTTGTGTTGGTGTAATGTTTGTTTTCTTGTAAAAATGTTTCAATGGCTGACATATTGTGTCTGAAGCAGTGTTTATTTATTCATTTATTATTCCTTCGTCAAATGTTTTCTGTTTGTATATTTCTATGTTTTCTAATACATTTAGTCTCCTTCCTTTGTGCAGTGTATGAAGCAGTTTAACCGTTGTTTTTATATGTCCTGGTGCACATTTGTTGTTGAATATATGGTTTGCAAAATTTGATTCTGGAGTTGATTTTGGTTCTCGTAGTTTTGTGTTATAGTCTCTAATGTGTTCCCTAAATCTGATCTCAATTTTCCGTCCTGTCTGCCCGATATAACTATAATGGCATGTACAAGTTAATTTATACACTCCTTGTTTGTCCAGTATATTTGTCTCGGTTGTTTTATCCTGTAGTATCCTGCCTAGGTTGTCTATTGTTCTGACTGCCGTATTGATGTTGTGTTCTCCAAAGAATTTCGCCAGTCTGTACGCTGACCTTCCCATATATGTCAATGTAGCCCATTTTCTCCCTTCACTCTCCTGTTTCTTGTCCGCTCTAATCCGTCTCCTGATGTTATCTACCAGGCGCTTTCCGTATCCGTTGTTTTTCGCTATGGTGTATATTGTTCTCATTTTCTTCATATACATTTCCCGTGTTTGTGGTATTCCTCCGAGTCCCGTTATCGAACGCCTTTCCCATGTTGCCGGGGATGATTCGATGAGTCGTGTATTATTGTGTCCGTTGTTGCTGGTTTCCTGTATATCTCATAATCCACTCTGTCCAGGATTGTGTTCCTCTTTACTGTTAGGTCTAGATAATTAATCCTCCCTTCTCTTCCCTTTCCATTGGGAATTCTATGTTCTTGTGTCTTCCATTCAAGTAATCTAGAATTTGCCCGTTGTCATCTCCTTCTAGTATACATATGATGTCGTCGACATATCCCGCATAGGAACATGTTCTTTTTCAAAAACTTTGTACTTGAATAAATAAAAGCTATGGAAATTATTAAAGGCAATCTATCCGGCAATTTCAGAAAAATTTTTATATAAAATTTAAATAATTTTTACTTTCAAGTCAAAGTAAATTTCATCAAGGACTCTGTGTTACATACTGTAAATAACTGTTACACAAAAGATAAAGTCTAACACTAAAGATTTAAAGTAATATTTTACACATAAAAGTCATAAAATGTTTATTTGCAACAATACAAGCCAACAACAAGCAAAAAAAAAAAAGAAACACAAAAATTCAAGGACTAAACTGATGAGCATCCATTTACAATCTTAATAGAGAAGGGAATCCGTAAGCTACACAAATAAAAATTTGGCTTTTCACAATCCAAACACATGATTTGTGTTGATGTGTTGTGTGTTAGTGCAGATGTGTTTCTTCAGGGATAATGACAACAATAATTAAAACTTAACAAATCATAAATGTTTTTTAGTTGGCTTTTGTGTGCCACAATATTTTTGCAACAAATTCTCGTGTTCAAAAATATTTGTGATGTTTGCCAATTTTACCATCAACGAAATTAAGTTCGAAATACTTATACTCATAACAGAAAATATACTTAAACCAGACAGCCAAGCCTTTTTTTTGAGAATTATAAGTCATAATGTCCTTTTATATGGCAACATTAACGGCATTAAATAAATTATGACGTAAAAACATTCGGGTTTCCACAGTTGGTTTCCATTTATCTGTTTTATTAAAGGGGCCTAGAATTATCACACACACACACACACACACACACACATACAAAAATACATACACACTCACTCAATTTATTAACTACCCCAAAATTTACCATTTGAAAATAATTATAATTATGATATGATTTAATGACGTATGTCTGTTAAAGATTATTTTTATATATGTTAGATAACTTCCCGTTTTACGTTTTAATTTTCTTTATTGAATTTAAGAATGTTGACAATTTATTTACGAAATGTTTCAACAACAAAAACACAAAAAATAAAAATTTGATACTTGAAATAAAAGACTTTTGTGTTGATAATGTCTGAATAATGTCTTAATAATGTCAATAATACAAGGAATTGTTCAGAAGTTAATTAACTATAATAATAAACTTAAAGCTCTTAAAACTATAAAAACTTTAAAAATTTTTAAATAAAAGAGAAAACCAGAAAGTGAAAAAATAAAGGAATAGAAAATTTCCTGATCTTGTTCAATGATGTCAATTTTGTTTAAGAAACAACTTTTTTATATTGTCCGCAAATCGAATAACAGCCAGTAGCATTTAATAGAAAATGTTAACAATGTTTCTCAGAACCAGATTCCTTTTTCTACAAAAACCGCGCTTAGAGAATCTTTGTAATTACAAAACTTGTAATGGAAAGTTGTTTTACTTCAGTTATTTTCTATCAAAAATGTTGCTCTCAAATAATTATTTCCCTTAATTTCTAAATTTCACTCTCTTACACTTGCTTGGAGTTAGAAATATTTTACATTTTTCTTAATAAGAATTATTTCATTTTAAATTTATAAAAATTGTCAACTTTCTAGTTTTCCCATGAACAAACACGATAAAAATTAAATTTGTCGTTTTTATTGTTTTTAAGTACACAACATTGTTTGCTTCTATTACGATTCCTCACGAATTGCAACTCATATATTATTTTTTGCAGTTGGAAAAATTTGTTGCCAAAAACATTTTGCTGTTAATAAACAACATAACTAGAAACAAAGTACAACTACAGCAACATTATTTATTGACGCGTAACGATAAACAAAATTAACGTCATTTGAAGAGGAAATGTTGCCGTCAATCCTTAAACATGTTACCCTCTTGATTGCTATCATATTTAAAGCAAACAGCATTTTAGTGTTAAATTTTGCTCATATTTCTACAATAACGAAAGACTTGAGTCTAGAATTATTTCACACAAAATCATAAAGTTTACATCATGTTGCTGCAGCTTAGAATAATTTTCCATCGAAAATGTTAATCTAACTATTTCCCCTTATTTTTAAACAATGCCGCCAATAATTATTTTGAATTACTCTGCCGTTAATCGTTCTCTAGTAAAAATCTACCTTGGGAAGTGTTTAATAGGATTCTTCCTCTATGAAAGATATGGATCCAAATATGTGAATGTTTTTAGCAATAATTTAAGGAAATTAGTTTTTCTTTGTGTGCTAAATTTTGCTTTGTCACCTGCTGACTTTGCTTTGACTTTTTATATAGCAGTTGTTAGTTTTATTTGTCACTGTTATTAATAAACGAATCTCTGATATATCGAGTTTTTACAACAAGAAGTTTCTTTTTAACAGTTGTGGCAACACCAACAACACGATAGTTTTGACATTAAATTTTTGACGTGTTTTTAGTAGATGCATTGTCAATTGTTACACGCAAATCACATTAAAGTAGTTAAAATTCACTATGAAAATGGTGGTTCTGTTAAAATAACATTTCATAAAATTCGTGAAGTTTTCGGACAATATAATTGTCGTTCTGAGACTACTGTCAAAAATTTGGTCTATAATTTTAGTCGACAGGCTCAATACAAAATGTGCGTCCACCAACGCGTGTTTGATCGGAACGTTCAACTGAAAACATCGCAGCCGTGAGACACAGTGTTAAAGCAGATCCAAATTTGTCAATTCCTCGACGTTCTCAACAATTCGGGTTATCCAAAACCACATGGGGAATTTTCCATAAGGATTTGACTTTGAAACCTTACAAGGTTCAACAAGGTACAGAAATTGAAGCCCACCGATTATTCTTATCGTTGTAGATTCGCGCAACTCATTCAGGAATGGCTGTTTTTTCTGAAAAAATAATACTTTTGTCAGACAAATGTCATTTTCACTCATCAGGGTATGACAACTAGCAAAATTACCGCATTATTGAGAAAGACTTTGCATGCTCAACGTGTCGCTGTATGATGCGCTATGTAGCCTGGAGGCGTGATTGGCCCGTTTTTTTTTTTCAAAGATTAGGCTGTAAATGCGGTAACGGTCAATGGATCACGTTAGCGCGGGACGCTAACACCTCAACTTTGGTCTATTACTGACGACGTGATGTCATTGACGATATAGGACCGCCATTTTGCAAAAAAAAAATGATTTTAAACTTTGATGAAAGAATCGACATTTGTAAGTGTGTTCGTGGTGGACATAATTTGCCAGATATCGTGAACTTTTCTCTCTCTCGTGGTACAATAAAAATATGAATCATCTTAATCTACTTCTTTTTTTTTTTGTTTTAGAAAACAAACTTCTTGTTAAAAAAAACCCTTTAATATAAAATATTGCTAGAAATTAGATCTTGTTTCTATATACAAATTAGCGAATCGTGTTTTCTTTTAATTTTACTCTAAAGAGAGTGGCAGGCAAACACTCAAGTGCTGCACCCACATTGTGTAATTGATAAGTATTTTTACATGGATTTGTAAGAAATAAATTCATGTAAATGTGGTTTTGTAAATAAATAAAATACACATAGGATTTGAATTGCTGTGAATCATAGCAATTTTCCATTTTGTATGTTGTAGACGTCTTGTTCTAAATATGAGCCCCTCTTTTAATAACAACTTTGCCTTAAACTAAAAGGGATTATTACGAAAAAAAAATCTGCCATGAATAATTTTTAGCAGTTAATAAAATATGCAAGTATTAAATTTATTCCTCGATTTAGTCATTTTCTATAACAAATTATTTTTTTTTTAATTTTATTTTTTTTAATTGCTATAGAGATAAAAATATATTTAATTACTTTTAAAATTCGAGTCAAACTCAAGCCTGACTAACTTCTAATTCTAATCTTATCAAAGTAATGCACAAATATATTTTTGTAGAAGTTTGTTTTGAGCAAAACAGTTTAGAGTGAATATTAAAAACGTTAAGCCACAATTTGTTTGATGATAAATACCTTCTTACCAGACAAAAAATAAAACATCGATTTTCAATTAAAAGAATAATATTTTACTATAAACAAAAAAAACATACAAATAAAAAAAGATTCGTGGAATATTCCTCCACAACAACAAAAAAAGCATATAAAAAAAATTGGGCATTTGGTGGTTGAGAGCTTTGTAGTTTTTCTATTTTGTTTTTGTGTAAGAAATAAAAAAAGCAGAAAGGACCTTGATGGCAAAAGGTAAAAAATATACATAATCGGAAAAATACACATTCAACCGCACGAATTGTAAATGTTAAAAGTAAAAAGAATATGAAAAGTAATTACAGGCATTGAAATGCATCAACAAAAAATTATATAGAAATGACAAAATAATTGGAACAAATCAAGTCGACACAAAACTATGAAACACATATAAAAGTAATTCCTTTATTTTGTATAAGCATTAATGTCAGAAGAAGTAAAAAACAAACAAAAAAAGAAAAATTAAACAAAAAATAACATAAAATTCCATACAACTAATGACGACAATCCATGAATAAATGAAAAGGACGAATTAAAATACAGAAAAATCTATGACAGCAGCAACAATATAAGTGGAAATGTATAGCTTTTATTAAATTTAAATCTGAATGTACCAAGAGAAGTGAATGGAATTACAAGGATTTGTAATTGCAGTCAAGGAATAGCTGTTAAGTGTAAAAAATAACCCGGATTCAAGGTGCAAAAACTCATTGCAACATTTTCCATAGAAAATGGCTCCAGTTATGTGCAACATATAGGAATTTGCTTGTTGCTAAACTATTTCCTCTACAGAAAATTACTTAATTTTGTAAAAAATAAAAAGCAACAAAATGGCGTTGAAGTTATTCTAATTTGTTGTACAGTAAATGCTATTTTAGTTTAACGTGACCCTGTGGAAAAGGAACATCAAACTTTGCTGGCAATATTTTAATGAAAATTAAGTGGAAGCCACATTGTGTATAAACATTAATTTCGTTAAAATATTACACAATTATCTAATGGTGCCAATATTATAATAAGAAACAAATTATCATTTTATTGAAATCAGTCAAGCTCATATTATTTAGCAGTTGAAAAAAAGTTTAGCTGTTAGTAAACATACAACCAGATGGGTTATAACAACAGGACGTTTTTACGATCGCAGGTTTAGTCTCAACAGTGCAGAGATTATATCCATAGCACAGTAGCACTCGTTCCTCTCTGAGTTTTTTGATAGTACGACGCACAGTGGTTTGAAAACATTTTTTTTTAATAATTAGGTAACTCATGAACCAGAGCTCAAACAGAGATAGATCTGAGTCAACTTAAATAACTTCTCTTTATAACACGAAAATAGATATATCAAATTACAGGTGAAAATAAAATTTTTGATTTACCTATCCTTTGCCTACAAAAACCTAAATGGAGCAAATAAGTGCAAAAAAATAATTTTTTTAGGGTGCCTTCATTAGAAGGAGAACTTCGCCAGGCTGCTACAACTTAAGTATTTGCTCTTCATACAAATAATTGGTATTAAAGGAAAGTTTATAGCTTCTAGATTAACAATTTATAATCATTTTTTTCTGTAAATTTCACCTTAAAGTTATTGTCTGTAAAATAAAATGCAGAAATTAAATTGCTACCAAATGTAAACAGATCGAGATATCTTACCAAATTTTGAAGCATTATGTACAAGAGAGCCTTCTTTAGTGATAGGCTGAAATAATATTTCAAGTTTTTTAATTTTAACACATAAATTCCTTAAACGGGAAAAATGTTTCAAAAAATTATTGTATTTTATAAAACGGTTACCCCGAATTTGTTAATTACGGGGATGTCAAATCCTTTTGTGCTTTAATAATTTGTTTACAATTTATCCAGCGGTGCTTTGCACTTCGAGGAATTTTGGGGTAAATCATAAATTTTATTTCAAAATTGGTTATCTTTGAATAGGGCTGGAGGGTTAACCATTATAATTTTTGACGTAATTTATCTTTTATTCGCATTTGTTAGAGGTTGTCTTTAAAATGGTCTAAAAACATTTACGATGTAGTACCAAAGTAAGTTTTAACTATATAAGCAAAAAAACCACACCTCCTCCATACTGATCGGGAGAAGCTCATGACCGCATTAACGAGACCACGTTCGGGTGGATCATAACAACAGTTTCTCTCCACGATCAAGTGAACGGTCACAGTCTTAATCTCGGCAGGGCTGGGATTAGCTTTACAGTAAAATTGGAAACCGTGTCGTTTCTTTTTATAGTTTCTTTCGGTCAACGACGATATACGACTATACAATACAACATCTGTTCTCCTAGCTAACTAACAAACTGGAAAAAAATTATTTATTTATGCTTGATTCCTTTAAATAAATATTGCATGATATTCTCACGAAATATTTATTACAAAAATTTTTACTAAAAAATAATCAATAATCAATTATTATTTTAATCTTTTTTTTTATTTACAAAGCGTTTCTACATTGTTACCAATAGCTGTACATCATGGTAAATAGGAAATAAAAAAAAAACTTATAAAATTTCTATAACGAAATTTTGTGCTTTATCACGTTTATAGATTTAAGATAAAACACTGCTCTCACTACTGGTGTCAACTTTATTATGGGATTTAAAAATTAAATTAATATTATTTATATAAAATAGAATATTTACTGTTATTGTAAGCTTAACAGTAAAAATAAGTAGATTTTTTTTTGTCAACAGATGGGCTACACTTGCAAATACAATATGACACAAATTTTTATTTATAAAAAGAATTTGTTGTCTTTTTCGCAATATTGTTACTTTGAAAATTGCAAATTTTAAAATGATTGTTGCGGGTAAATTTTATTTTTTATGTATTTTTAAAAATATTGTTGTTAAGAAAGAGTTGATTTTTCCTTAAGAAGTTTATTTTGATGCTGAAAACTAAAACGATTGAAAGTTTGAAAATGTACACTTAATGGTTTTAATCGACAACGATCTTTATCAAACAGAAAAACAAATGCAAAACCATAACAGATAGCGCAACAGCATTAAGCAGCTATGGCAATAGGGTGAAACATAAACTAAAGAAAAAAAAACTTTAGGCACCAATTTGACATTCAGGGAAAGCTGGTAATACGTTACCAAAAAAAAAAGTGGAGTTTAAAATCAAATTCAAATAACATGGTTTTATTCGACTAGAGCTATCTGAAATTAATTTTTAATTTTCCTTTATACTATTATTAAGACAATTTTGTGTTCAGTGTGTGACATGCTTAGAATTCAAGAAAATAAAAAATCACTGACAACTTAGTAAAAAATTGTTAACTTATGCTGGCTTAATTGTTTCTAATTATTAGTTTGTCGTGGGTTTGTGGTTGTAGTTAAACGTTAGGGTATTATTATTGTTAATAGCATATTACGTTCCTCTTATTGCAAAATAAAAAACGCCTATAATTATTATATTTAATATAATTTACTCAACTCTTGATAATATTGTAAACCACCGTAAAACAACAAATTCCTTGCTTCTATAAGCATGTAACTCTCTATTGAGCGTATTGTTTAATACTGCGTTCGCAACTTCGATTTCTAGTTGCAGCCGAGTTTAAACGTTTGCATTCCTCTTATATGGAGAAATCTGGCAACTTTATTAGATGTTGCTTTAATGCCTGAATTTATGTGTGTGAGATCTAATAACATTGATTGTTAAATAAATTGTTTTTTAAATGTTAATCATTTTTACAGGTTTGGAATATTAAGCAGAAATATCGCTTTATACTTGGACATATATTCTATACAATTTTGAATTTTTTCATTATCGTCAAATCCAAAAAATAAATAAAAATAAAATACAAATCTCATAAAGAAAGTGCAAAAAGAAAATAAATATTAATCGGTATATTTGAATTGATTCTAAATAACTAATCCATATAAATAACAACATCTTATCAATGCCATTTTATATTTATTTAAATATTTATATTTTAGTTTTGTCTTGCTGACAGTGAAAATAAAAATCTATGATTTATATACAAATATTTAATGCATTTTCTGGCATGCGGCTACATGCTGACATTGACTGTGACATTTCTTTTTTTCTGTTTTTTGTTTTTGTTAAAATTTATTGAGTAAAAACAAAGCAAAAAAAAGGATATTTCCCCCTTCTCCTAAACTCTCAAATGCAAAAACTAACGATTTTTTCCTTTATACAAATAAAATAGTGCTAAAATAATAGTCAACTTGATTTTTAAAAAAACTTGCACACAAGATGCATGTATAAGTACACATGTGTATAGCGCAAGCACATGTAAACATATGCTTTTCAATTTATGTTTATTTTTATGTCGAGTAGATGCGTAATTCTCCATCAATATTATGTTGCTGCTGTATGTTTGCATAAATGAGAGATATTGATAAACCGGAAATGTTATGCAACTGCAAAATGTCACTACACACAAACCTGCTTACACATGTACACACATGAATGAATTATATACTGGGTTATAAACCAACAAACAATATCATGAGATGTTACACAACACAGCTCACATACTAGCAGCCTTAACATAAAAAAACATTATCCTTTCTTTTAGTTTTGCTTGTAATGCCAAGTAGGATTAATGCGAACTTAAGTTTCTATACATGAGCATTCACTCTCTAAAATTGTTTATTTTTAAAGTGTATACGAGATATAAAATTACAATGTAGTGGTGTTTGTTCATTATACATATTTGGAGGAATATGATTGCAAGTAGTATGTGAGAGTAAATGAAAAGAAAAAATAATAATAATAAAGTAAAGCATTCAAGTGTATGGCAAACAACACTTAACCTGGCTTAAAAGTGCAAAGCATTGCATTAACTTTACACACTGTACATAAGCTATCTTCACACATAAAGGCAGGTAATTAAAAGAATAAAATATTTAAGTAATAACTTATATGAAAAACCTTAAAGCTAAAACTACGTAATCGGGATTTTCAACAAAAAGTTTGTTTTTCAATTGTGGCAGCACCAACAACATGATAGTTTTAACATTTAGTTTTTTGACGTATTCATAGTAGATTCATTGGCAATTGTGAATTCAGTGAATTTAACTTCGCATGAAAATCGCATTAAAATAATTAAAATCCACTATCAAAGTGGTGACTCTGTTAAAATTATATTTTGTAAAATTCGTGATAATAATCGTCCTTCTGAGATCGATATTAAGAATTTGGCCGTTAAATTTAAGTCGACACACTTGATACCTACGCATGTTCGATCGGGTCGTTCAGCTGGACATATTGCAGCCGTGAGCAACAGTGTTGAAACAGATCCAAATTTTTCGATTCCTCGAATTTTACGTAAGTATTTGACTTTGAAGCCTTACAAGGTATAACTGGTGCAGAAATTGAAGCCGACCGTTCATTCACATCGCCGTAGATTTGCTCAATTCATTCAGGACCAACTGGCTGGTTTTTCTGAAAAAGTTATTTTTTCAGACAAAGCCCATTTTCACTTGTCAACAAGTAAAATTGCCACATTTGGGCTTCTGAAAATCCTACAGCGATTATTGCGAAGGCTTTGCATGCTCAACGTGTCACTGTATGGTGCGCTATGTGGTCTGGAGGCGTGATTAGGGCGCTTAATGGGGCTGGAATTGCGGTAAAGGTCGACAGATCACGCTATGACAAGGTGCTAACAACTCAATTTTAACCTATTATTGACGAGGTGGATATCACTGGCATGTGGTTTCAACAGGATGGTGCCAACTGTCACACAGCTAATGAAACTATCAATGTATTGCAAACCAAATTTCTCGATCGCATAATTTCGTGAAATCAGCAGTTAAGTGGTCAGCCAGATCGTGTGATTTAGCACCACTGGATTATTTTTGTGGGGCTCTACGGAGCCAATCAAATCGATGTCAGCCTTAAAGCTCAAAACTCGTGATTTGTTTAACGAAATATGACATAATATGCCATTTTGCAAAAAATGATTAAAAGCTTTTATAAAAGAATTAACATCGGTCAGCCTGGTCGTGTTTAACATTTGCCAGATATCATTTTTCATTCATAATTGTCGAACTTTTCTCTTCGTAATACAATACAAATTTGAGTCGTCTAAATCTAAATTTTTTATTTTATTTTGTTTTAGAAAACCCCTTCACAAAATGATCTAAAACACAAAAGTTTTACTTTAAGTCTGATTATATTTGTACCGATTCTTATATACATATTTTCTAGATGAAAGAGGAACAACAGTAAAAACTTGCAATATAATTCGAGTGTACAGTGGGACAACACAATATAATTTTTAAAATAATACAGCAATTTCTAACGAATACAATTTTGTGTCTGTATCCTACTCATAAAAATAAGCAAGTAAAACAAATAGGTTACAATACGCTAAATTTCGAACTTCTCAAATTATTTGCCAAAAATTAAAAAATTGGGGTTTTGAACTTGCCCAGGAAAACCTCATTTGGTTTAAAATCCACTAAGTATTGTTAGATTATTCTCAATGATAAAAGCGCTTTTCACTTTTTGATGCCAACTTGAGAGTTTTGGAACACATGGGTCCTCCATTGAAAGGAAAGTCCTCTGGAGGGAGTTTATTTCACATACGGACTGTTCTGCTAAAAAACGAATCTTCCCTGTAATATGTAGTGCGATTTACTGGCCAATCAACCACAAATGGATGTGCTCCCAACGAAAATCGCGTTAAATGTAAAAACGTGCTAGTTTCGCAAACAAGTTCCCTAATTTCGTTAGAGCACTTATCATTGTAGTAACGATAAAACAGTGAAATACAACCCACATTGCGCCGATGCTCCACAGAATCAATAGAGTTGAATACCCTACTGTCCCCAATGAGCCTCTTGACCCTCTCCTGTACACCCATGCACGAGTGTTACAATCCATCTTTGGACGGATATAGGTGGTATAAATAGTACGGAGATCGGATGGAGTGAAGTGTCTCTTACACCGTTTTAAAAAACCGAGACACTTGAAAGCTTTTTTAGAAAGCTGAAAAATGTGTTTAATTCATCGAACATCACACTGAATTTTCATGCCAAGAACATCAAGAGCTTTCGATTCCTTAATACTTATATCACCCATAGTAACAGATGGATCTATGGGCAAGCATGCAATATTGTCTCTTACGGGCATTAAAATCTACTCTATTCCCACCACCCCATTCCGTTATTGTTGTGATCGTGATTGAGCGTATTATTAATGTTCCGCCTTTTGGTATCCACCTCCAACTACTCCGGTCTTTTTATTAAATGAATACGGATGACAAATGGTGCTTTCATTGGCAAAAGACTATATAGAGTTGAAAGTTTGACATAGAAGGCCATTTAGAAAAATAACAAATAGAGTAGGAGAAAGAACGGAGCTTTGAGGTACCTTGCGAGCGCATTGATATGTTTTGACGGAATTTGTGTGTCAACGGTGGTAAAGGGAACCCAGTCCGCTAAAAGGGTAGCAGGAACTAACTGGACAATTCCACATTAATTCCACGGGAATCAGTAAAGAGTTCAGCTTTTTGTCAGCCGTTTAGCTGTTCTCTGACTGATTATTGAGGTTAGCGCTTCTAGAGTATCGTGGCGGTTGCGGTTTTGTGGCCCGATCATTCACAATGAACACAATGAATGGTCCAGGTCCAGTGAGCATGATTGCAGTTTTGTTCTTAAATTTTATTAAGCATCATGTGTTCTGGACCAGGAGTTGGATAGTCTCCAACTCTTCAGCAAGGAGTGGGGGTATCAGCCTGTTCCGAGCTCTCGAAGTTGCACCTAGTTTTGACTGGAGGATAAACGTATCTGAAGGCTTCCTTGGGCAAGGATAACGCTACATTTTATCCACAGTAGTATGATCCACCGTCAGGTTATGGCTAACACAACTAGGTACTGACGTAAATCTTATCACGCATGTTCCCCTAAAAAAATTTAAAAAACACTGGAACAAAATCTCTAAAAATTTAGAATTTTTAATTTTAAAATGCAAATAATTCTTTAACTGTAGTTACTTTTTGAAGCTTATTTTTGAAGCTTATGTCGAGTGCTTTTCAAAAACATTTTGACCCTATTTTGCATCGCTCCTGTGTGATCTGGAAATTTCCAGCTCTAAACTTAAGGTAGAATTATTTTCACAACAGTGCTTTTTTACACCACTGTGCATTAATGGTCAGACGTAGGCCCATTGGACGCCTAGGGTATAATGTTGTTGTGTCTTAAAAATTCACACATAATTTAAAAATAATTTTTCTTTCTTAGGACATTAACAAGAAATACATGAACTTAAGCCCGATTGAAGTAATGCATGTGGTAAAAAGATGTAAAAACATATATGTATTAGTTTAAAGACTTTAAGCAAAACAGTTAAAATAAATCAATTTAAATCTTCTGAGGAAATTTCAGGATTTCATGAGAAGCAATATTTTCCATATCCGGCAAACTGAATCCATTCCTTTTCAGCACTGACCAAATAAAAACAAATAAAAAATTTTGAAGTATTGTGAGAGTATTAAATATCTTAGATGCAAGTCGTATACATAACAGCACTAGTGGGACCAGGTTACATGCAACAATATGAAATTTCAATTTTGTTTGTCGAATGTTAAGTGGGGTGGAGGCGGTTTTTTTAGAGTAAGTAAAAAAAATAGTGCAAGTGTATTATATATTTGTTGGTTTGTTAACGCATATACTTACATACATACATACATCTATACAAAATATTGTTTACAACTTTTTTATAATGTTTATAAAAGATTTACATGTGTTTGGTTATGTGAACAGTGCAATGTTACACAAGAAAAATATTTTGTAATATAAAAATTTTTGTTGATGTTTTTAAAACTAAAATGTTTTATAAAATAAAAAAGGAAACGAACAATTTTATTTTATAAAAAAAAATTATTTATTATACATTTTGTTTTTATTTTTAATTCACTCGGTAAAAAGAGTCATTGAATATTGAAAGCAAAAATAAAAACTATTTAAAACATTTCAAAAGTAGTGCATACTTTAGGGGGCGTTCTTTATTTAAAATAAATTGTATGAATTAATTTAAAGAGAACTAACTCATTTATGTACGTAAGTATGTGCATAAATAAATAAATATAAATGTATTGTGTATAATATGAGATATCAAAAAAAAAAAAAAAATTAAGAGAAACAAGTGAATTTTAGTATTTTTGCAGAATATAAAAAAATAATGTTTGTTGTTATTTTGTTTATTTAAATATTCTAGCAGGAAAAACTTAGCTGAGAAATACTCACAGCGATTTTATTACGTCGAACTGGAAGATGTAATGTAATTACTGATATAAGTATTTCCAGAAACTATTGGAAAATACTTGTAAACACAAACGAAAAACAATACGAAATAGTATTTCGTTATTTTCAGAAAGGTTTAATAACTTTTTTAATAAGAGAAAATTTAAAAACTTTCTAAAATCAAACACGTAAGTGCAAGAAAATGTTTACAACACAAAAACAAAATTAATCATAAAAATGTAAGAGCCAATTCAAATAATTCCCGCCCTTTGTTGTTGCTGCCTCATGCTTTGGATTAGCTTGCATAAGTACAAGCTTAAAAATATACTAAAACAGGGTGCCACATTTTTCCGTTTTAAAATGAACCTAGACGTTTTAACTAGCCTATATTAAGAAATTGCAGTTTTTACAATAAATAAAACAAAATCAAGGAAGTAAAAATTGTTTACTTGTCTATGAAGCAAAAAATTCTCAAAACTTATTTTTTTTAGTAAAAAATGAAGCATTATTTGTTGATTTAACATCTTAGATTTTAAAAATAATACAAAAATCAGGCCAGCTGCTTTCTTCCACACTGATTTAGTTTTCAAGATTTATTGCACGGACCACTGTTGTATAACACTTGTAGGGAAATAAATAAAGTTAAAAAATTAATCACGCGTGTTTTTCATTGTTTGCTGCTTCTGTTTGTTCAACTTTACAAGTGCATTTCTTGCACTCGCCACTCATCCGTAACTATATTAATGATCAGTTGGATCAGTTAATATCTCTTAAGGATGTTCTGAAGGTGATTTAGTATGCTAAAATCTTCTACCTAATCATAGTTATTAAACAATAGTATCGAAAATAAAACAACCTATATAAAACATGCCAATTGGTATTTTAAGATATGTAAATATTTTAAAGACGACAAATTTTCCTGTCACTCATAAATTGACTTGCACTTGCTGCGATTTAATTGGAAACGAAATAGTCTCATAGTCTCATTCTTATCTATCAGTTTTAAAATATTTTCTGTAAAATGTATCGAAAATAGAATATGTCAAACTGTCATGCAAACACATCCTTAGTTTTTTTAAGATCGATAACATGGCACATATATACATTCCATAACTGCTTTTAAAAGACTCTTCATTTGGCTCCTATTAAGTCTGCAATGTGTTTCGAAATTTAAAAACGTTGACAAAAAAAACGTACATACAATGAGCTGAAATCTGTATGTGTTACTCAAATGACTTAAGTGTTATTAATGGTCACTTATATTATAATATGCATAAAGGTGACTGCAACTTTGTAAAGTGAAATTGACTTTAGCATGTGCTGCTCACCATGACCATACATAATAATTTATGTTAATTATAATTCTATAATCTCTCTTGTGTGAGCCTTTTGAATGTTAAGTTTTTAATGTTAGTTGTTATACGAAATTGATAAATCTTTTTGGGGAATAACTGTTTATAGCTCTCTATTAAGCTAATTTCGTTTCAACAATAATGATAGTGTTGTCAACTGGAAACGGGAAATTTTAAGTTTAGGTGTCTAACCAAGTTAGTAAAGTTAAGTAAGTGGTGTGGCCTTATTTTTTTTACAGCCATTAACATATTCTAATGAATTTCTATTGTTGTAAAAATATATAGTAAATATCATGGTATTTGTAAAGTAATACTTTTCGTCTGGCAACTCCTTTTAAAGTATAGCACTGTACACTAATGTTATTATAAATGAATATAATATTTTTCTGAAACTAGCACTCCTCATATAACACCTTTTCTTATGTAAATCAAAGACTTAACTAAATCCGGCAACTAAAAGAACAGGAAATTTAAGATCGTCAAGAGACAACTGCGAAAATATACTTTCAACAAAAATCAATATGAAGATCGTCTCCACAATTCACTCTTAAATGATCATACATCCCTTTTTTTGTATTTCCGAAAATATTTTGCCAAAAGCATTACAATTGCTGAAAAGTTTAAGTTAACTTCTCCAACCAAAATAACTAATGGAGTGCAGATAAAATCACATGGCGAACACAACTTAAATATGGTTTGGCTAACATGAAAATAAACACAGAAAGCATACCTCGATTGTGCATATTAGAGTTATAAACAGCAGTCAAGCATAAACTGAATTTGAATGCAATACTGGAACTCAATATTAGAGCTAAACTTACGCAAACAAAAAGATAAGAAGAAAATCTAGAGCACCAAACATAAACCTCTAAAATAATCTTCTTTTTTAACTCTCAATAATTATTTATTGTATCTTCACGAAAAGAACTAACAATAAGTATTAAAATCTTAAATTCTAAAAAAGTTACATTAGTCCTGACCATGTCAGGCCTAATCTTTTAGGTAAGAAAGAAAATTGTCATAAAAAAAAAACAAAGCAAATATTTCTAAGATGTATCGTCTGTAGCATTGAGGATTAAAGCTGCGGTATCCCTCTTTTTTAATCGGCTATGTCCACTATAACCCAAGATATTGCCAGCAAGGGGGTTGGGATGGTCTTCAAGCTTCATCAAGTATTTGCCTGCGTATTTGATGATTTCTGTAGTCACCAGCGGTATGTCTAAATCACGATGTATGTTTGAATTTCTGATGTACCATGGGGTGGAAGTTATCAACCGTAAAATTTTATTCTGCATACGTTTATCATTCTATCCACGTTTGAAGCTGAGGCAGTGCCCCAAAGTTGGATTCCGTAAGACCATATCGGTTTTAAAATAGTCTTGTAAATTAGAAGCTTACAATCTAGGCTAAGTTTTGAGCTCCTGCCAATGAGCCAATGTAGTTGTGTTAGCTTAAGTTTCATATGTGTTAGCTTTGAGTCAATATGATGTTTCCATGTATGGTGAGGAACAATCTGATTATTGATTCGAACGGGTGAACAAATATCTCTTCGCAGGGTGAAGGTCACATGAATGCACTTTTGAACGTTCACTTTAATTCTCCATAATTTTAACCACAACTCTAACTGAGTTATATGTTGCTGAAGATTTATGGATGCTTGATGGGATTTTTCATGCGAACTTAGACACGCTGTATCATCAGCAAACGTAGAAGTGTGGACAGTTTCACTTACAGGCATAACGCAGGTATATATCAAGTATAAAACTGGTCCAAGAATGCTACCTTGTGGTACGCCTGAGGAAATTGGTTTGGATACACTAACGAAGTCTCCTTCAACAACAGAAAAACAGTTTTTATTGGAAGGTTGATATTTTTATAGGAAGGTTGATATTTAAGTTTGTGCATTTTTAAACTTTCTCTACAGCTTAATAAAAATCAACTCTGCTTGTAAAAACAACGGTAACGTTAGATTCATGATCTTAATTTTGAAGTTAATTAGCCTACAAAGTTGTAAAATTTAACACTTTTGAAGTCGTGTGAAAAAAATCGTGGTCGTTTGCAAAATCTTTTAAAATCGACAAAACATGTGTTGCGTTACCCTGCATCAATTTCTTCCTATTTGTTGCACATTTCACTTTGTTTCAATATAAAAGACGATTTAAACATGTGACGAATTGCGATCATGTAGGTTTAAATCCAATATTGTAAAAAGCTGCATAACAAAAAATAAAGTGAAATTTTATAAAAATTTAAAAAAGTTGTTGTTTTTTTGTTAGATACTTCTGCAGTTGAAAGGATAAGAATAATATCGAAGAAGATGCCTTAATTAAGTTTTTGGAAAACCATTTTGATTTTTTTGCTGAATTTTTTATTCCAAAATTAGATAGCTATATTTATTCGATAGATAGCTATATTAACATAATTTCCAACAGATCTTTGGAAACTCGAAATAGTTACTAGTTGAATTGGAAGTGGAATAGATATGCGAGGCAAACTGCTTGCAATTATATTTCAAATAATAGCAAACCGATCTTTATTCAAACGAAAGCAATCAATAAATCTGTTTACATTAATACCTAAATATGTAAGTATAATATAGAACTATTTTTGTACGAAATCTAATTACATACTTAAATTTCTTCTGGTTATTTCAAATCATCTGATTTGTAACTGAAACATTTTCTTGGTAATTTTTAATTGTCTTCCCTAATACTTTCTTCAAAAAGAAAAGCCATTTTTTAAATAAAATTTGATATATAAAATCTATTAAAATCTATTACAAACTAGTCGATTTAGAAAAGCGATTTACTTTTCAAATCGCTTGATTTCTATCACATGCCTCATTGTTTGTGTTCTGCATCCAGCAATACTCGAAAAAGTGGCCCAAAATTGTTTGTGTTATTTTTTACAATTTAAAGTTTTATTGAACTCAGATGAAAACATCCTTTAATTCCATGTTCGTTCGGCCTCTTAATTGAAATTATAAAATAGACTTAAACAAAAGGAGCTTTTTAAAATATGTCTTCTTTATGAATTTTTTAAACACAATTTACATCTTGAAATATTTTGAATTTTTAAATAAATTACCAATAAAAACATAAAATTTTTTGTTTTTTATATTTATATATACTTCATTATTCACAAGTTCCGCTTCCTGTTTATCAAGTAAAAGTAGACTCCAGCAAAACAAAGGCTCAAGTATTTAAGTAGATTTTTCCGTAACGCAGTAAAATTAGAGCTGGCATTTTATATATAAAACAAAATTTTATGCAGTGAAGTGATAATAAAAAAAGAGGCCATCTTAGATGTTTAAATGGACAGCACAGTGATAAAACGAAAAAAAAGTTATGGTAGTGGTAAAGTTAAAAGTAGAAGAAGAAGAGTATTGCGTAAATATGGAATTTGGAACAAGTTGTTTTGTAGTTTCTTTTTGTTAAACACTTGTTTTGAAGTGAAAAAATGTATTTTGAAAATTTTCTTTATTTTTTTAAATTTATATTCACATATTTTTGTGAATTTTTTTTTTTGATTAATTTAAAACTTCAAACTTTTCATTTTTGTTTTTTTTTTTGCATTATTTTATTATGTATTTTTTTTAGTTTAATTTAAAACACACAGAGAGATCCGTTATTGCATGTTTATTAAATATTTGTTATATCCCGTCACGTTTTAACGGTCAGCAAAGTTGAACTAACGGTTAACAACTAAACTGAATGCTCTTTTGTCATTAACATAAATGTTACGCAGTGTTTGTTTTGTTTGTTTTTTTTTATCTTGGCGAAGGATATAGCACACAGAAAGGATGCAGACAACAACACAACGACTACCACAACAAAAACGACTTTAACAGGCTATAAAATGAAAACAACAAAGCTAATACGAAACCATATTACATATCCACAAAAAAAAATACTATTACTATACTAACACGAATAAAAAGAATGTGAGAAACTTTCTATAGAATGGCAACAGAGAGTTAAAAATATAAGTTCCGCTACTCTCTACTTATTTGTTCTCTCTTAGTTGAGCTTAATTTACTCACTAAAAGCGCGCCAAAAGTGATATAATCTTTAATAAAAAGAATGGTTAATTTGAAGAAATAGTATCACTGAAATATTTTTTAGGAATTTAGTTTTCTAAGGTGGCAACTTTTTTTTTTATAAATTCGAAATTAAATTCAAAGTTTTAATATTGAAGCTTTCTTCTGAAAGGGTATATTTTCCCCTTATCAGCTGCAAAAAAATTGCAATAAGCTTTTATTTCTGCCTTGATTATGGTGTTTCATATTCAATTTATTTCATTCCTGTGTTTTAAAGCTCTCCAGTCAAATTTAAAGACTAAAGTAAAATATAAAACAGCTTTTGCAATTCTAAATTACTTTTGCTTCAGGCGAACATGTTTGACGTTGTTGAATTATTTATTTCAATGTTAATTTTTTTTATTATCTTTAACGTTATACGTAACGTAACATGCAAATGTATTAATGTGCTTTCTTTTATTTTTAGGCATTATCATCTTTTAAGCTTAGCATGAGTATGACAACTGTTTTAAAATAGGCATCATCATCTTCATCATTACGTTGCATCAATTGTCTAAAGCTCAAGGCCATTCCACTAAAAGTATGACTGGAGCGAACAAGTATTTTTATTTAATGCTTTGTTGTTGTTGTTGTTATATAGGTTGCTTTTTGCGCTCCCAAATAATTTCTATCAAAATACACAAAATAAGATAAGCAAAAGCCAATGTATGTACGCTAAACACACAAGTGTATACAACTATAATGTGTACGAAGATTTGTATTCTCGTTCGTTGTCACGTAGCTTATGCAGTTTAAACTTTAAAATGTATCATACATACATCTGCACTAACATGCAAATGCGTGCAATATTTACCCAGTGAACATTTTTTTAAGCCAAAGATTTTCTTTCCTTTTTATTTATTAGTGCAGTTGGGAAATTTTTATAAATAGCTGCTTCTGCTATCTGTAAAATATATAACGTACTTTTCTCGCAAAAACGTCCCAAAATTGCATATTTAAGCTTTGTCTAATTTCTGTAAAATAAAATAAAAATTATTATAAAATCAACTACAAAGTCGACAGACTTTTACTTTCGTTGCCGGCAAAACAGCAGACTAAAATTACGAAATCTACAAACTACACATTAAGTCAAATTTTTTTAGTATCTTGCCGTTGTTTTATGGAACTACAACTATTGAGAATATAAATCAAAGCAAAGGTTGAAAGTTGACGTCAGTGCCACTGATTATTGAATGTCATTCTCTCCAGTCTCTTCAGTCACTTTAAAATATAATTTTGCACCAGAAATTTTTTAAAATTATTATTAAGGCATCAGTAGCTGTCTTAAGGCTCAACTATAATATGCATGTGTAGGCTTAAGCCAACTTAAACAACTGTGCAAATACCTAATAATCATGTGTGGCGAACTATAACGTACTTAACAAAACTTTTCGTCAAGTTTCGTCAAATGTCAATTGCTTAAGCAAAGTACGAAACTGATCGCACATTCTGTACGGAAACAGCTGATTTTGCATTGTTTTGTAGATTCATTAGTAAACAAATTCCAATGGAGGACAAAAAATATTTTATCTGAATTTAATAGATAATATAGAGGAAAAAAAGCTTATATGACAAAAAAGACGTATTTTATTATAACGGCAATTCAAAGGAACGAGGGCCTTTAAACATTTTACTTTCTTTTCCATTTTCTTAACACACAATTTGCAATAAAATTTAATTTTTTATTGTTTATAAATTCAATGAAGCACACAATTGCATTTTTTAGTACTTTTGGCCCAAATAATACATACAGCGATATATGTGTAATTTTTCTTTCGCAATTTTCTTAAAACTATTAACTAAAAGTTATAAATTAATATAAGGATAGTATTATTTAACGACTTTTTGCTAATAAATTTCATTTATTTAGAACGAATTTTTTTTTTTTTGCAAAAGTACGAATAAAATAAATGTGCAACTGTGCATAATAAGTTCTATATTCATTTAAGTACAATATAGACACGTAAAAGTTTTCAATAATTCGCTTAAACATTTGACAGACTTTTCGCCCAACTTTTGACATTAGCTTAAGCCAGATTATGCATATTATAATTGGGCCTTTAATAATTAAGACTCTATTCCCCACATCATTTATAAATTTATTATTTTTTTTTTGTTTATTAACCCTTGTTTCTAATCACCACGTTTAACGGTACTCAACTCTCTGTTTTTTTTTTATAACACGTCAATTAAACATTAATTTCAAAAACTTACAAATAATTTTAATCAACAACTGTGCAAACATACGCATTATCTTGTTTTTCTATACGTTTATACAAATTGTATAAAAAAACTATAAATAAATAAATTTTGTTGTTTCACTAACCAGGTTGCTGAACTCACCACCAGTTAACACAGTAATAAACATTAAAAACAAAAAGATACGGAAAAATTGTACGTGTACCTATGGAAGCAAGTGTTGAGAAAATAAAATATTTTTGATTAAACAACAATACATTTTAGAAGTGTTATAAATAATGATTTATTTTTATTTGCATTTAATCGATAATTGCCCACTTGAGTTGGTTAAACATTAAAGGCTTAAATACTTAAACAATAAATTAAATGCAATCGTGCGAAATACCAACGCTAATTTTAATTGTTGGGTTCTCAAAGAAATTGACAATAGATTGATTAGTGTTGTTATTTAAGGGGATTTTTCCTCTACATTAATGGAATTTCTCCCATTTAAGGAAGAAAATAGTGGGTAAATCTCATATCAGGGTAAAATTAAGGAGGCCAAAAATCATATTTAGGATTTTTAGTTGTAGTTGTTTTGCTCCTATTGTAATCTGTTTTTATTTTGGGTATTTTAAGAATTTTTAATGCATAATGTTGTTATGCAAAACAATTAAAAGTAAAAAAAATATTGGAATTGTTTTTCAGTGTGTTAAAAAATTTACACTAAACTACGCTACGTTAGTGTTCTGTGCTATAGTGTTTGAGATCAGTACACAAACAAATTTTTTTCTGAAGAAATACAAAATGCACAATTTTTTTTTTAAATACCTGAAGTTATCAATTTATTATCCTATCCACTAATTTATTACGTATTATAAAAATTTAAAAGAAATGTAAATTTTTCAGAAAAATTTAAACCATTATCACCTTTTTTAATATTTAAATTTTTTTTTTTTATTATACAACATGTCCGCCGAAAGTATACTATTTTGTTTTACCGCCATTTTGGTTGATATTAGTCTTGAGAGTTTATATTTGGTAGTCGTGAGGTAGACACGTGGCAAATTTATTATGGAAAAATATTCGATAAACCAACGTATTTTAGTCGTTAAAACATTTTATCAAAATCAATCATCGATTATCGTGACGATGAGAAAGTTACGTGGAATTTTTGGGAGAAACAACGCGCCAACAAAACGCACGATTTATTGTGTAGTGAATGATTTCGAAGAAGGAGGGTCTGTAGATGTTAGGTCAAAGCATAAACCACAACGTACTGCAAGATCGGCTGAAGACATTGCTCAAGAAAGTGTTCAAAACAATCCATCAACCTCAATTCGACATCGTACTCAGGAGCTTGGTCTGCAAAGAACGGTTTTGGCCACAATTTTGCACAAGGATTTGCATTTGTTTCCATATAAAATTCAATTGATAAAATAGCTTCTTCCATAAGGCCATTAATGCCACCGTACAATGTTACAGCTCAAACATGACAACCGCGATTTTCATGAAAAAACCATAATGAGTGCCGAGGCACATTTTCAAGATATTTCAAGAAATGGTGATGTTGATTGGCCTCCATGGTCGCCTGATTGGACTGCTCCGGATCTTGTGGGGATATTTGAAAAGCAAGTTTTATGCAAACAAACCAGAAATGTTTGAGCAACTTAAACAAAATATTCGTAATGAATACGAATATTCACACATTGCGGTTTTAAAATGTGTGAGAATTTAATGAAAAACATCTTAACATATGCCATGATAGCGTACTATGTATTTCAAACCAGTACGTTACGATAGCTTACTGTTTTTTTTTCAAACACTAGTTGAAACTATTTTTGTTTTTTTTAAAGAGAAGTAGCACTTCAGGCAACAATGCTTATTTAGTCAAGTACCGTGCTACATTCTTTAGGAAAGGGATAGGAAAAAAGATGAAACAGGTGGTGAAAGTAGAAGAATAGTTGAAAATTAACTGCCATATAAGACAGCACAGCGATCAGTGACTATGCCTTCATCGTTGAGCAGCCCCACCGACAGTCAATTTTTATTGTTGTAGTGAAAAAAACCAAGGTCTTCGTTGGGAATCGAACCCACAACTCCCGTATTTACAAGCTAGTACACTACCTACTAGCCTACAGGGGCACCTATTTACTTCAGATAAAACATAAAAAGCTAACGAAGATAATCCGGTATGTTTACATATATGCATACATGCCCCCGGGGGCACGCAGTCTTGATGGATCTCTTCGCCATCTTGACATGTGCTTTCGAGGGTAAAAGGCGATAACAGTCGCCTGAGCTAGCAGAAGACTGGAAGAGACACAGGACTCTCGAAATCCGATCAGTAAACTTAATAGACAAACACTGGTACCATGAGAACCAGTTGCTCGCAGGGTTACGCCCTGTTCTGGTTATTGGTTATTGAGGAGCAACATGGTGGCTGTGGTTTAATTCGAAAGTTGCGAAGAGCTGTTAACGCAGGTTTAACATCTAAAGTCCTAGCTTGCGCATGCAACAGGACCAGGAGTTGAAAAGTCTGCAACTCTTCAGCAAGGAGTGGGGGCACGACCCTGGTGCCGTGCACTCGAAAATTGCGACTAAAGCGTGCGTGGACGCTTTTTTCTACGCTCAGTGGTAAAACTACCGTCAGGTTAAGGCTTCGCGGCCAGTTGTTGATGTAAATTTTATCACATGCATACACACATACCTATTTACAATAATTTATTACAAGCGAAATTTTATTTTAATTTTTAGTGGAATTATTTTTCTTAGTTTATTATTTCAGTTAATTTAAAAATATTAAGTTTTTATTTTTTTTTTTTTCCAAAAAAAATTATTTAAACGATTTTATTTTAAATAAGCTTACTTTCAGGGGTTTTATAGTCAAGTCAAGGGGAGAAACAAAAAAATATCTGGCAACCTACAGATAAAAGAACTGATCAGCGTTGTCATTTTAGCTTTTGTTTTTGGATAGTTCCAACTTTGTTTCCTTTTAGTCATTAGCCTTTCTTAATAATTTTAGTACGTACATGTATAAGTATATGTATGTATGTATGTATGGTATGAGCAAATTCAATTGTGGATATTTTTTTATTGCCAATTTGAACTAGACACAAAAACATATATACTGTCGGCGCTTTGTTTAAACAAATTTAAAATGTTTGATACAATAATATGGATGGCGTTCTTAGAAAAACTTGTTTGTCATTCAAAAGCAAACAAATAAACATTAATATCACTTTTTGCTTATTAATAAATAATCAAGTTAATTGAGTTAAAAATTGTTTATTTCAAGAAAATTAGATTAATTTCAATACTTAACGCGGAAAAAAATTTAAAAAATTTGTACAGATTTGTGTGAGTGTATGAATATGGTTGTTTCAATATTTTTCTCATTACACACGTACATACATGCAGCAAATATAATTAGAAACTCTGTTTAATGTGTAAGAGAGCTTAACGTTCATAACTCAAAAGAAATCATCCGTTACATTTTTTGTTACAAAAGCAGTATAGTTACTAAAGGGTTTTTCAACAAGAAGTTTGTTTTCGAAAACAAAATAAAACATTTTTTTTATTGTATTACGACGAGAAAAGTTCGGCAATTACTGGATTTGCAGCCTCATCTTCGAAAAAAGTCAGAAGTTGAGCATGCAAAGGCTTCTCAATAATCGCTCTAAGATTTTCAGATGCCCCAATGCAACAATTTTGCTTACTGACATACCCTGAGAGGTGGGTCTTCGTCTGAAAAAAAATTTTTTTCAGGAAAACCATCCTGAATGAACTGAGAGAATCTACGGCGATGTTAATGGTCGGTCGGCTGCAATTCCTGCAGCAATTGAAACTTCTAAGAATTCAATATCAAATCCTTAAGCAAAAATTCAAATTCATGTGGTGGTTTTAGAATACCGCAAGTGTTGAGAAAGTCGAGAAATTAACATATTTGGATTTGCTTCAGCGCGGCTGCGATTTTTTTTTAGTTGAGCAACCCCACCGAAAACGCGTTGGTGGTGTTCGCACATTTGGTATCGGGCCTGTCGACTAAAATTTTACGACCAAATTTCTAATAGCGGTCTCAGAAAGACGATTATGATTTCCGAAAATATCACGAATTTTACGAAATGAAACTTTAACGAGAAACTAAATGTCAAAGTATCATGTTGTTGTTATTGCTATAATTGAAAAACAAACTGCTTGTTGAAAAACTTGGTATAGTAAGCAGGTAAGATCTAATAAAACTGGAGAGACAGCGTTTATGTCATTCAAAACCCACTTTGGGTTCTATATATAATCCGAATTTTACACTTTTTTGTAACTGAAACCTGTCCATTCCAACCAAACCCTATCATTTCCTGTGCGAATATTATATTAACGCAGACAAATATAACTAATACCAAGTCAAAATTAAGTATTATACACAAATCATACATATGCAAATTTTGAGCTGAAGACTCTCACGGCCATTGCCTCAAGGAAAATTAGTTTATAATTTTAATTATAAAACTAATAAATAAATAATAATAATAACTTAATGTGTCTATACCCTGCTCACCATCAAATTAAATTTTCGTGTAAACATTTTTTTAAATAGATTTTAAATCAAAATTATTTTTATAAATAAAAAACTGTAAATACTTACATTCAGTTTCTCATTAAGAAAATATACATTTTTTAAAACATACCTGCAAAGAAAATTGGAAAAAATATTTAATGTGAGATTAAAAATTTTGTTAACAATAATTTTGTTGTTTTTTGGTACACCCATTTAAGTTTTACTTTTACAATATAACAATCAATATTGGGTATGCTCTCCATATAATTAAAGGTCTGTAATACTTGTATTTCAAATGCTGTTTGACGTACAGCTCGCCAAAAGACATATGACATACATATGACAAATAAACAAACAAAAATTAATCTTGTATAGATTTTAATTGTGTATCTAAAATGTTTCAAAAGACAAGTTTTCATACATCAAATCCCATCACCTTTAATATCCTATTTTAGATATTTATAGTTGTTAATATATCGGAAATAGTAATACGCGTTGTGGTTAAATTTCCAGTGCTTGTCTAAAACTCTGACGGCACCCTTTAAGTTTTTATAATCCTAATTTTTATATAGTGTGCATTACTATTTAAATATCAACTGTCAGCCCAAACATGTTCAAAAGAAATGTCGATTCAAATTGAACATCATATAAGGGTTACCCTTTAATGTACAATTTTAACGTTTAGACTTTTTGTTAAGGCCGACTTATCAGCAAAAATAGTTAAATAGAAATTATAGTTTCATATAAGTTAATTTCCATCATTAATGGGTGGACACCCTTTAATTTGTAATTTTAAAAGTTTATACCTGTTGTTGCAGCGTACTCACTAGTTTACATTTTATTCGTTTCTGTTATTGAGAGCTACAGTGATACCAAATTTGATAAAATTGTATGTACAAAATTTATACAACTCCTAGCATGCCCGTGACTGCTTAGCAAGTCATTTGTGGTTTGTTTTTATTCTGCGGCGTTCTTTTTTGTGTGCGCCAAAAAATTTAATCATTCAAGAAAATTATTCAGAAAGAACACAATTTCTTTTTTTCGTTTCTTATGTTTTTTAATAATTTTATCTTTTTCACAATTCAATATTTTTGTGTGCTTATATAATGCGTCTTATTCTATTGCAATACCTTAGCATACACGACATTCTTCGATCGATTTTGGTTCGCGGTGTAAACAAACAAAGCAGTTGGTTTATTAGCACGTGAACATGACACATATAATTGACCGTGCATATGGGGAACTGAAGCCGTTTAAAATCAAACGGCAAATCGGGAGAAATCTTAGAAATGCATGGTATCAGCACATCTTCGCCCTTATATTTTCCTTTTAAAATTTTTGCTTCAATCACAGTTTTCATGACTTTTTTTGACTATCAATTTGTAGGTAAAAATTTCACCGGGAATGACATTCAAAATTGTCACAATGATATCCGAAACATCTGAATTTTTCGCAGCTAAGATAGCTCTTTCCCCCCAAACAATCACGGTTTCTAAAATTTTGTGCAATACAGGAAAATACGTGTTTGACCAATTCTTGTTTTGATTGTGCAAAGTGGAAGCGTAATAGTTTTTGTCGTGGGGTCATTTGAAATTGCGCCATTCCCAATATCTAACAATTCCTTTGAAAAACGTTCGGCTGATGGATCATTTTGCAATTGAACACGCAAATTACATACACACACACGTACACACAAAATTCAACAGAATAGGGAAAACAAAATTCCCTATTTGTTTGCACATCCACTTGCTATGAACAGGATCATATTTCGATCTGTATTGCCGTCGCATTCTGTGCAAACACACACACAGCAACGTACAAACAAAAACACACATTTCAAACACGCACTGTGGACGCACTATTGTGCGTTAACGCATGAAACAAAGATACAAACTAGCGAACAACCATTAAGAAGGTACTGTAAAAGTTTGGTGGAAATCCGACGGCGCATCCCGTCAAACACTGGCAACCAACGGACACCTATTTTGGGCTTAATTTTTATTTATATATATATATATATATATATATAAGTGTTGTTAAAGAGCACCCTTTAATTTTTTAAAATTACGAATTTTTTCTTAATCGAAGCAAACGGAAAGCTTCTATTTAAATCAAAAAACAATCGGACCAATTGAAACCCTTCATCTTTTTAAGGTCGATTTAAAAAAAATATATATATTTTAGGTGGCACTACAATGGAGTTATGATAAATATACATCTTGTGGCAATATTTATTTTTAATTTTAAAATTACAATTATAATTTAGCTAAGAAATAAAAAGCAATTAAATACAACTACAATTAATATTTTCGAACTTCTTATGGCTTTTTAGACAAAATAAGAACTTAAAATAAAATAACTGCTAGTCGTCTATACATTTCAAAAATGTAGATAAAACGGACTACAAAATCTATTTTGTCTTTAACTTTGTGACGAAATTTTTCACAGTCATAATAATTCTCGATACAACTTACAACTCCGTAATCTAAATTGCCAGATATTCACATTAATCTTGATTTTGTACTCGTATATCTGAGTTTACATTATGCACTAATTATTATTATTTTTAATTGTGCTTTGCTGTCTATCGCTGGTGGTTCGTTCACATTAACGCACATGAAAATACAAAATATAAAAAACGTTAAGTTTTAGCGTGTCATGTTGGCAACGAGGCCGGAAACAATTCAAACAAATTTGATGTTTATTCGCAGCGATTAATGGCATGAACAAACCACAATTTTCATTAAATATTCCTAAAAAAAATAATAACTTAAGAATTATTATAAAAACCTTTTTCTTTTTTTTGTTGTCAACTAGTTTATCATTTTTTAACGCTTTATGGCTTTATGACAGCAGCACACTGTCGATAAGGTGGGCAATGTTAGTGACTTTTTAAAATGTATATTTTCGCCAAACTCAATTTATAGTGTACTTGACTAAGGACTTTTATAGAGAAGTTTGGCAACTTCCAGAATGAACGAAATCTCATTAGTTCACATTAATATCACGCAATACACTTCCCACTTCTGAGCACTTTACGAAATCTCCAAATATGAAAAATATGTGAACATATTTTAGCAACATTTATTTTAGCAAATAAAACTGCAAATCGGTCATACTTTGTTTACAGAACCTAAGAAAATGATGTGGCATCTGCTTTAATATGGCGCCCTTATGACGAAGATCAAAGTGTAGTATCTGTTCTTATCATCTGATCGTCCATCGGAGGACACCAAATGTTAAACTAATGTTTGGAAATAGAAGGAATGTTTAAATGCTTGCTCCACTTCTGTCGCGGATTGGCCTGGTATTGCAGTACCGCCATAACCAAATTTCTTAGTTCTGGTACAATATATTGCATAAGAAGGGCTCATCCCCTGAGTACTGGTCCGAATGAAAAAAAAAATTCCAGAAATCTTTTTTTAACAGTTTGTCTTTTAAAACGTTACTATTGGCGAACATTTTAATTTTCATTTTTATACTTGGCTTAAAAGTGGACTAAAAATACATATTTACTATACGCAGATGTATAATCTCAGTCTAAAATGGTTAAAAAACACTTTATGTATATTATTTTATTTTAATATTTTTACTACTATCCCTTATAACAGAGATACCAGCATATACTTTGTGCAAATTTCACATATCCATCAACTTCTCCGTCTCCAGTGAAACACCCTTTCATTTATTGTCACACTGACTTATATAAGTTTAAGGTGATTAGCAAACAAGGTTAAAAAAACCAACACACCCCTTCATTCTAGACACACCCTTTATATTTTAATTTCATTTTGAATTATTTGTTTTATGGTAGACGTGAAAATTTTAGTGTACACCTTTTAAAGTTAAATTAAATTTTTGTTGGTACAGCACACACACAGTCTTAATGTGTAATACAGTAAAGCTTTAATTGTTTGCATTTGTTGTAGTAGCGGCTGCAGTAAAACACCTTCTGTGAATATTTCAATAATCTGCCTATTATGGTTCCAGAGATAAAGGGCTGCAATAAACGGACGGCTATTATAACGAAAACAATAGGGTAACATTTTCACACATTGTGAACGGAACCCTTAAAAAACAAAACTATTTTTGTTATAATATTCATTGCAAGAGGTTAGAAATCCCAGAATCTCGGGTCCCCCAGAAGGAACAACAAAATTTCCAAAATTAAAGTTGTTAAAATTTCTGAAATTGATTTAGTTTTGATAAAATCTTATGAAATTATTGTAGATCAAAAAGGGATTTTTTGCTGTTGCGTTTGTTCGTTTTTATATTTCTTTTCAAAATTATATCCATCCATAACATTAAACAAAATCATAGGAAAATTTTATAAAATTTTAAGTTTATTTTTTTTCTTCTAACTAAAGTAATTTGCTAAAATGTAGTAAAAACACATTGCAAGTTTTGTGGGATTTCAGAAGAGCTTTAAGAAATATTGTGTTTTAATCGTATAAAACTGTTTATTTTAAATGAAACATATCTGAATTATAATCTTCAAAAAATTCAATTTAATTTAAATATATATTTGATTTTGCCCCACTGTGCTGTGCGGCGTTTGAAAATCTAGCGTGATTTATTTTTCTTCTATTTTTTCGTTTGATGGTTGATGGAGCAAGAAAACCTAATACTTGGCTTTTTTATCTGTTAATTGCAGTAAAATTTAATTTAATAATAATTTTAAGCATAAAACAATAAATAAAATGTTAAACATGTAGTTGAGCTGAAAGTTTATTGCATCGGCAAACAGGTTTAAGAATTTTTTTTAATGTTTCCGTTGTTATTCATAATTAATTAATAATTAATACTCAATAATTTTTTAGCACAGTAAAAAAGAAAAAGACTTAAATAATCAATTTATAATTTAGCAATTGGGAAAAAATTATAAAAACTCTATGAACAAATTTTTTGTTTATCCTTCTTTTAAACTCTCTCTCTCTCTCTCTCTCTCTCTCACACACACTTTCCCTGCCTCTCTTCCCTAATTCTTCTTAATAATCGCGAAAAGAGTGAATAAACATCTCTTGTAAAGTTCATTACAATGTCTGTTATACAAATCCCAGTTATATTTTTTTATAAATATATTTAACGGCACTCTACAGAGTCTTTTGTAGAAAATAGCTAAAATAATAATGAAATGAAATCGAATCAAAGATAGCGTTTGTTAAAAGTTTATTTGTTCCGCTACCAACATTTATTCGAACAAAACACCATGACACATCTGTATTTTGTTGTATTTGTCATACAAAATGCAATTAGTTTTCAAACAGAATAACAACAATAATCGACTATAAGTTGAAATTATAATTTAATACTTTCTTTGTTCTAAAAGGTAAAACTGTAGCTCAAATGGGTAAATAAGTCTATCATTTCGTTTGTTAAACCTACAAATAAATATTTATTTAACACAAATAAAATCAGGTTCATTGATTGATAGTTTCTTGCATCATTATTGTATTATATATTAATATAATTATTATTTTGATCATAGTTATTTGACCTTTTTAATATTTTATAAACAATTTTTTGTTCAAGCATAATTTCTATAAAAATTAAATTAATTAGTTTTTAAAAAACAAAATATGGAAAACGCAAACAAATTTTGTAATTTTTAAGAAATCTTTTAATTGGAATAGCGGTAAAAGATAAAAATCATAGAAGTAAAATCAGCTTAACTTTTGTAAATAGCGTGAGTAGCTATCCGAATAGTACAATTTATTAAAAGTTTTTTTCAATGACTAATTAGAGCTGTTTCCAGTAACGCCCCGTAAGCAGTTTACCCTGGAGGAAAGACAGAATCGATTTATGTAAAGGGCCGCCATCTAACATTTTTTTTTCAACTCAGAGACAATTGACGCTTTAAAGGACAATATTCGTGAAGCCATTGGTGAAAAACAGCTGCACACAATCGATAATGTGCTTAAAAATTGGACCGATCATGTAGGCTACTGCATGGCCAGCCGCGGCAACCATTTGAATGAAATTATTTTCCATTATTAACGGAAGGATTGTACTTTCAAATAAAAAAAGAAATTTGAGAAAATATTCAGTAGTTTTGTTTATAGCATTATTTGGCGGACCCTTTAAATGAAAAACGACATAAATCATATGGAGAAATTAAAATATATATGTCGTAGTCGTTTTATGGTGAGAGCAGTAGAGCAGAAAACCGAATGGGAAAGAAGCCTGCAAGTGTTCGGGCATCCAAGTTGGGCGAAAAGCATAATTGCTATATTAAGCGTATTGTTAAGAAATAGCTGCAGAGCCTGACAAAAATGAAAATATAAAAGTTTTACCCTTTACTGTGCGACGATATTTGAAAAGCCAATGCCTTTTATTATGGGTGGCAAGAAAACAGCCACTCATCAACAAAGTCAACAGACAAAAGCGCCATAGACTTCGCAAAATCTTATAAAGGATTTTTCAACAAGAAGTTGGTTTATTTTCCAAAATAAAATAAAACAAAAAGTTTTGATTAAGATGATTAAAATTTTGATTGTACCACGAATAGAAAACTTCGACAATTATGAATGAAAAATGATATCTGGCAATAGTCCATCACTTTTTGGCAAAATGGCGGTCCTATTTCGTTAATTATATCACGGATTTTGAGTTTTAAAGTTGTAATCGTATAGATTCTGTCAACATAGCCTTACAAAAAATAATCTAGTGGTGTTAAATCACCCGATCCGGTTGCCTACTTAACTGCTGATTGTCATGAAATTATGCGATCGAGAAATTTGGTTTGCAATAAATTGATCGTTTCATGGGCTGTGTGACATATAGCACCGTCCTGTTGAAACCACATGTCAGCGATATCCCCAGCGTCAATAATACGCCAAAATTTTGTGGTTTGCATCTAGCGATAGCGTGATCCATAGATTATTACGGCATTTCCAACCTAATCGTTGAAAAAAAAAACGGCCTAATCACGCCTCCAGACCACATTGCGCAGAAGCCTTTGCAAGCTCAACGTGTTATTGTATACGTTGTGTATGCAAAGGCTTCTCAATAGTCGCTCTAAGATTTTCAGTAGCTCAATTATGGCAATTTTGCTTGTTTACATAACCTGACAAGTAAAAATGGGCTTCGTCTACAAAAATGATTTTTTCAGAAAAACCTGAATGAATTAAGCGAATCTGCGGCGATCCGAAAGGTCGATCGACTTCAATTCCTGCACCAGTTGAACCTTGTAAGGCTTCAAAGTTCAATTCTTACGCAAAATTCGCCATGAGGTGGTTTTGGATAGTAGTAATTGTTGAGAACGTCGAGGAATTGACAAATTTAGATCTGTTTCAACACTGTGGCTCACAAAGTTGCTGTTCGCACATTTTATTTCGAGCCTGTCGACACAAATTTAACGACCAAATTCTTAATAGCGGTTTCAGAAGGACCAAAAATATCAAAAAAATATCACGAATTATACGAAATGTAACTTTAACAGAACCACCATTTTCATAGTGTATCTTAATTATTTTAATGCGATTTTCGTGCGAAATTTAACCCATAGTCATTGAATCCATACGTCAAAAACTAAATGTCAAAACTATCATGTTTGTGTTGCCACAATTGAAAAACAAACTTATTGTTGAAAAACCGTATATAAGTGAGCCTCAAGAGCTTTGAGACAAAGCAATTTTTGTCCAACCAGTTCAAATATAACATGTATGGCGCAGATAGGGTGATGCTTTAAATCCTAAAACCAAATAAATAAATAAGTTCGAAAAATAAATAAGCACTGTAAAACATGGAGGTAGGGGTATTATGGTATGAGGCTGTATGACCTGTTTAGGTGTTGGAAATCTGTTATTGTTAAAAATACAATGAATGAGTATATCTACTTAGATATTTTAAAAAATAATCTCTAAGATAGTAGCTGTCTATCTGACAGCTACCACTTCCAGCAAGACAACAACCTGAAGCATGCAGCTTATAATGTGATAATGTGGCTTCTTTACAACACTCCACATATGCTTGTAACACATCAACAAAGTGGGGACCTCAACCCAATTGGGCACATGAGAAATTATAAAAATTAATATACGAAAAGACGAAATTCAAAGCAAACAGCAACTTAAAGGTGTGCTTTTAGAAGAACATAGGAATTTAAATTCGTTAATCACAAAAAAACTAGTCAGCTCAGTTCAAATTTGTCAGTCAGTTTAAATTTGTTTTTCGAATATTGCTGTGTCCTAAGTTTTGCGTGTAACTGTACACTACAAATTATTAATTACTCTTCTTGTGTTTCACTCATTAACGGACACCTCATACGCGGACAAAGTCATCAGTCCCTTAGGCATTCGCTGCAGAGAGAGTACAATGTGTTATACTATTAATTATAACTTCTTTTACTCTTAATTTTTCAGATTTTTTATCACAACTTATTAAGAAATTAACTACTCTTAATCTTTAATTATGATTATTCAAATAATAAAATTATATATTCTACAAAAATAAATTAATAAAACATTAAAAAGGAAAAAAAGCGAGAAAAGCGCACTAGCAAAATATCAATAAAAAATTAGCACAAATTTATAATAAATGCCCAATTAATGAAAATAAAATATATTATTAAATAACTGAAACTTATAATTAAAACAAAAATATTAAGCGTACTGCAACTTGCTTAAAAATATAAATATTATTGAAAAAATAGGTTTTACTGCTATTTACTTATAACAATTCGAACTCTTAATTCCATAGATTAAGTGCTATTTAAGTCTTAAATTCTACATGTTAATTTCATTCACATTTTCCATCAGTAGCAGATACAATTGAACAAAAGAAAGACAATATATAAATCCAGCAAAAACAAACAGCATTTAAAAAAGAATTATATAAATCTAGACAAATACAGGCAAAGTTATTTACAAATTGTCTTAAGTGTTACATTACAACGTTTAAAACATACTTTTCACACAGACTGTGTATTTTTTCACTCTCCTTAACTGTTTCCGCCATTCTGATTTTTATAATTTTTCTTTTGAAATAGCACACTAAAAAATATAAAGAGTTTGATTTTTGTAAGTAAACTTAAAAACATACAACTTTATGACAGCTAGTGAATACCCCAGTTATTTCAAAAAGATTGTAAATTAAATCGTTAAATTCTTCATAAAGTTTTCTTTATTTCAGTTTCTGAAAAAATGACTCTAACAACATTGAAAGTGTAAATGTATCCTCAAAAAATTTAAAAAACCATCAAAGCATTATGGATTTTAATATTCCATAACAAATAAAAGTTTAAAAACGCCAAAAACTAGAACTAGAAAAAAACGCAAAAAAAAAATAAATTTGTAAAATAAAATAACAACAATTCTTTAATATTTTAAAAAATTTTAAAATTTGCACAAAACATTAAGGTTCACAAAAAGCTATAATTCCTTTTAAAACAAAAACCAACAAAAAATAATTTTCATTACAACAATTTTAATTTTGTCACATTTTTACAAAAAAAAAATATAAAAATAAAAATATTGAAAAAAAAATATTTAATTTATTAAAGTTTTATATAAATTAAAAAACATTATGCTTAAAAAATTATTTATAAAATATTAAAAAGGTCAAAGGGCAATCAAGGTCCCGGCCTCTGCCGGGAGGTATACTAATTTGTTTTGCCGCCATTTTGATTTACCAATAGTTCATATTAGGCAGTCGTGGCAAATTTATTATGGAAAAATATTCGATAAACCAACAAGTTATAATCGTTAAAACATTTTATGAAAATCAATCATCGATTATGATGAAGTTGAGAAAGATATGTGTAAATTTTGAGAAAAACAACATGAAGAGGATCTGTAGGTGATAGGCCCAAGCATGGACCACAACGTACTGCAAGATCGGTTAAAAACATTACTGCTGCTGAAGAAAGTGTGCAGAACAATCCATCAACCTCAATTCGTCGCCGTGCTTAGTAGCTTGGTCTTCAAAGAACAACTTTGGGCACAATTTTGCACAAGGATTTGCAATTGTTTCCATATAAGATTCAGTTGCCACAAAAGTTTCTTCCACAAGACAATTTACGCCGTCGTACAAATGCTAATTGGATGCAATAGCTCGGCCTTGACAACCTGAGTGACGAGGCACATTGTAAATAACGGGCAGTCACCTTTGCATCCATTAAAAGTGATAATTTGGTGTGCAATTTGGTCATGGAGGAATCATTTCACCTTACTTCTTTGAAAATGAAAATGTCGTAACAGTAACTGTAAATAGGGAGCGATATTGTGATATCATTGAAAACTTTTTAACGCCATAACTGCATGCTTAAGGCTTGATTAACATGTGGTATCAACAAGACGTTGCCACATCGCATACAACCAGGATTACAATGAAATTAATGCGAGACCTATTTCCACAACAAGTTATTTGAAGAAATTGTGATGTTGATTGGCCTCCACGGTCACCTGATTTGACTGCTCCGGACTTCTTTTTGTGAGGATATCTAAAAGCAATGCAAATAAGCCAGAAACGTTTGAGCAGCTCAAACAAAATGTTCGTGATGAAATTAATGAAATATCCCAAAAGGGCTCGCATTTGTGAGACTTACGAAAGCGGACATTTATCTGATATTGTATTCCATACATAATACATAATTGACATTAAATAAAACATTTATAAGAGCCATTCTCTTTCTCTTTCATTCAATCAAAAGTTATAAACAAACAAAGATTTTAAAACCTTAAACCCCAATTTCAACGTTTTACCAAAAGATAACTTTAACTTGTATAATTTTATTTAGAAAAGTTAAAAAACAAACAAAAAATAAATAGAAAAGACAATTAAGTACGAAACAATTAAATGTGAAAACAATTTAATTTCTTGAGCGTAATTGAAAAGACAAACATTTTAATTGCTATTAAAATAAAGCAACAAACAAAACCTGCTATTCAGCTCTTTGTTTTTAGATATTTTTACGGCAGCTTCTATTTAATAATTTAAGTTAAAATTTATATTAAAACAGAATTCGTTTTCTAATATCGCACTTGTGTCGTGCTGTGTGTATTAACTGATAATTTCAAATTTTCAATTAGAAGCAAAAACCGTGATGATTAAATATTGAAGGAATATGTAAATCGCACACTGGTTCTAGTACAGAGAGTCTACCCACTATAAAAATATCACATCATTTTGTCCACCCTTTGCCGCAAAAAATACTGTAATATCCCTCTTCTTGTTTTAAAAGTAACTTTAAAAAATAGATTTTTGCATCTACTGAAAATTTGTAAATTAAGGGTTGACTCTCTTTAGGGGAATAAAGGAATTTTAACTACAGTAAATTTTTATAGTAAATATTTATGCAAAAAGAAAATAATAATAACCAAGAAATAATTATATTTTTGTCCCTCAAAAGCAATGTGAATATAACAAAAATGAAATATTTTTTTATGATAACCGCAGTATTTGCTTAATATTTGAATTCTTTTTATCTTTATTTTTTTATCTTCAATTATAGTACATGTGTTATAAAAATTATTTTAAAACTATAAAACCATGCTTGATAAAATCAAAAACATATTGTTTTCGCTTCGAGACAGAATATATGAGAACACAAATAAATGCTCAGAGATCATCTAATATAAAAACAAATTGTTCAGGAAAAATCCAAATTCGAAAGAGACAGATGAATATGAAATGAAACATGAATATGACGAAGTTCCAGGAAATAAGGCCATATAAAATCTATGATACTCATGGTTCGTTCGTTGATACTCATTTTAATTTTTTTTTATTGTTTTTGTAAAGTAAACTTTTTCAATGGGGACACCCTTTAATTTCTCATTTTTTTTACTCAGCAGATATGATAGTAAATATTCTGTGCAAAGAATAAGTCGTTGGCTATAACAGATGTTAAAGATTAACATGGATGCATGCATATTATGTTGTTTGGTTGTTCTCCGCCAGTAAATGAAATAATATTGCCATTTCCCATTGAAACTACTCATGCAAACGGGCAAACGAAAAACACCCTCAGACGGACACACGTACCTACATAATAGCAAAAGACGGAGGTATCGTTAGGTTCACTTTGCATACAAATGCCAGGTGGCTGGTATTCTGCTTACCTGAATATATACGAACCTAATAACAGAACTGCCTGAACGCCAACAGTGACTCACCAGTACAAACAAAACCGTGGCTTGAAAATGATGCATTCGCATCAAAAGCGCTCGCCATCGAATACAAACAAGCCAGTTACGACGGGAAATGGCAATATTATTAACATGGATATTTAACATGATGGTCCAAACCGATGATGCTCTTAACACCGGATGAAATGTAATGCTTTTACCAACGCTTTTATCAAGTTCATAAGCACAACAAGTCGTGCCCTCACTCTTAGTTCGAGAGCCGGAGACTACCTAAACTCCAGCCTCGCCATTGACGCTATTCTATTTAGAATGCAGCAGCACATAGAATAGGAACAAATCACACCTTCCCACGATTTGAATTTAAACCACAACGCCCACCTTACAAACCGAGAGTCCCCACCCTGCAGTCTACCGGTTCCCGTGGTACTAGCTGGTGGCGCCCTTTACCGTTAAAGACTACAATTTCAAATTGGTTAGGTGCCCCATATGGGCTATAACGCTATAAGAAATAACATATCCTCAATAACGCCACCTAAAATTTTCAAATTACGTTTTAGGTTTTTTAAGCGTTCAAAATTTTTACTCTTTACCGCTCACCAGGTATATTATACATGGACCAACCATTATTTTTAAAATATATAATCAACTAAAATAAATCATATAAATAAATAAAATAAATTTTCAAAATCGATTCAGAAATGAAGAAGCTCTGAATTAATAAAATCAATACATACGAATCAATTATATAACCTCAGTTCTTTTGGATTTGGTTATAAAGGGTTTTTCAACAAGAAGTTTGTTTTCTATATTACGATGATTAAAATTTTTATTGTATTACGAAGAGAAGAGTTCGACAAATATAAATGAAAAATGATATCTCGCAAATGTCTACCACGACCCCACTGACAAGCGTCGATTCTTTCATTAAAGCTTTTAATCACTTTTTGACAAGACGTCGGTTCTTTTTCATTAATCACATCACGGATTTTGAGTTTTAAAACTGAAATCGATTCGCTTAGCTCCGTATAGTCTCTGTCCTTAACATAACCCCACACAAAACAAAGTTTAGTGGCTGGCCACGAATTTTACGAAATGTAACATTAACAGAACCACCATTTTCATAGTGAATTTTAATTATTTTAATGCGATTTTCATGCGAATTTGAATTTAGTGTTACAATTGCCAATGCATCTACTACGAATACATCAAAAAATTAAATGTCAAAGCTATCATGTTGTTGGTGTTGCCACAATTAAAAAACAAAAAATAATTATCAAAATTTAAGAAAGAGACAAATTAGTTTTTATCTAAATTATCCCTTCAGTACCAAAAATTATAATTTGGTTTAAATTTAATTTTAACTGTTTTAGCAAAAAATTACACAAATCGATTTTTTTCCATTTTAATAAAATATGTTTTTATTTAAGTGCGTTTTTAAAATTAACAACAAGTTTTGATATTTTTTCTTTTTTTTTTCATTTTAATTTTGTGTTTGTTGTTTCTTTTTTTCTTTTTTTTTTTTTGCCCAATAATTCTGTATGTTTTTAGATGAGCAATTATTTCCGCAAATAAATTTTTTGCGTTTGGTATGCGCTATTAAGTGCAATGGCTAACAAAATATCTAAATAACCACGACTACCGATTAACGGTAGGTAATTTAACACTACAGGCATGCATGAAATTTTTTCTAGGTGTCTATTTGTTATGAGACGCTTATGGGAGTAATTAAGCACAAAAAGAAAAATATCAGATGTTTTTTAAGCTTAACAGAACGTACAAAAGGGCTAATCAACTGTCAAAATAGCTGTCATATTGCGATCACTTTTTATAACATTTATGATTAATAATAACATTTATCATTATATTTTAACAAACCATCATAAAAGGATTAACGTTTGAACATCGCTACCAAAATATGCGCTTAACAAATTTTTGTCCAGCGATGAGGCTCTTTGATTAGCTATAACAGATTTGTTAACAAACAAATCATTCAAAAGAAAAGCCGGAGGTCGTTAACGCAATGGTTTTCTATTTACAATAAGAATATTAAAAGGTTTTTCAATAGGAAGTTTATTTTCTAAAACAAAATAAAAGAAAAAAAATCAGGTTAAGATGATTCAAATTTTTATTATATTACGAAGAGAAAAGTTCGGCAATTATGAATGAATAATGATATCTGGCAAATGTCCACTACGACGACGCTGGCAGATGTCGATTCTTTCATTAATGTTTTTAATCACTTTTTGGCACAATTTAACGCTGAAATCGATTCGATTGGCTCGGTATAGAAACTGTCCTTAAGATAGACCTACAAAAAATAATCCAGTGATCTGGCTGGCCCGGGAAATTTGATTTGCAATAAATTGATCATTTCATTGGCTGTGTGACATGTGGCACCGTCCTGCTAAAATCACATGGCAGCGATATCCATGTGGTCAATAATAGGCCAAAATTGAATCGTTAGCATCTCGCGATAGCGTGATCAATTGACCGTTACCGCATCTCCAGCCTCATCTTCGAAAACAGTGACACGTTAAACATGTAAAGGCTTCTCAATAATCGCTCTAAGATTTTCAGAAGCCCAAATGCGGCAATTTTGCGTGTTAACATAGCCTGACAAGTGAAAATAAGCTGCGTCTGAAAAAATGATTTTTTCAGAAGAACCAGCAGGTTCTTCCTAAATGAATTGTGCAAATCTACAGCATTGTTAATGATTGGCCGGCTTTAATTCCTGCACAAGTTGAACCTTGTAAGGCTTTAAATTCAAATCCTTACGGAAAATTCGCCATGTGGTGGTTTTGGACAACCCCAATTGTTGAGAACGTCGAGGAATTGATCTGCTTCAACACTGTACCTGACGGCTGTGATGTTTTCAGTTGAACGACCCGGTCGAAAATGCGTTGGCGTTCGAGCTGGCAGACTTAAATTTAACGACCAATTTCTTAATAGCGGTCTCAAAAGAACGAAATATAGCTTTAACAGAACCATCATTTTCATAATGGATTTTAATTTTTTTTAATGCGATTAATTAAATTCATTATAACAATTGCCAATGCATCGAGCATTTGTGCATCTGCTGCCTTTATCTTTAAAAATGCAAATATCAGACATAATTTCAGAATAAAGCTTTCAATCGAAATTTAAATTTTCCATTTGAAAAGTTTTTCTTATATTTCGATTAGTTTAAAACAAAACTTAAAGTTTAAATAACTTTGATACCTAACGATAGCTATCATCATTAGCGGTATGATACACATAAATATGTAAAACCGTTGGTACTAAGTACTAATTAGCAAAGAGTCTAATTTCAAACAAAATGAAGAATCTTATTTCACGATGAGTGGACAATTGACTTTTTTAATGTATCTAGCAAAATGTTCTGGTTATGACGACAGCTTCCGCGCAACGGCAAGCCAAACTACAAATTTATTTGCAAATGAATTAGCAAACATTTTGCTGTTTACTTAAGAATAGAAAGAATAGAAAGAAAGGTCTTGTGCTTTTCAATATATAGCGGCTCTTTAACTATTTTGGGCGTAAAATTGACCCGTCTGACTAATAAACAAATATCCTCTAAAAAATTTGTTGTCATACGTTGAAGTAGCATGATCACGTTAAAAAACCGGATAATCCGGATAAGAATTGAAATATTTTCTTTCTCTTTCTTTGTTATTACCTTTTTACTTAGCTCCTTATAACACTGCTGTGTCTTACACATGATAGTATACATAATTATGTTAGACGTGTTAGACGCTTAAAAAAACGATTTTCCTTTAGAATAGAGTAAAAACGTACAGACTCTTCTATTATGGAAAGATCTGGCACGCTGTTGTAGTTGCTTCTTTTATAAAAGCCCATCAGAAGCCCAACAATTAAACGAGCTAACCGATTTCTTCGTTAAACATTTTTATATGTTTGAAGTGCATTAGTGATTTAAAACATAATTTACTAACTAAATACAATTTAGCTAGTTTCAGTTATATAATGAGATTAAATCGTCTAATATAACAGTATAAATGTTTATTTGAAATTCTTGTAGCGTTAATTATTATTCTCTAACGAGGGTAAAGATGAAACTACTTCGCAGGCTCATTTTTAATAAAAGAGTCATCGCAATGTAGTTAAAAAAAAAATAAAGAAAGCACAGATACTGCACAGTGGGACTTTCACAGTTCCGACAGGCCTTATTAGTGCGCATGTTTAAAAACAGTTTATCCAGTTTTATTTCAACAAGATTATATGCCGTATCACACTAGCAACGAAATTTTCCAACTCCGCAAGAAAAGTCGTTAATTATAGTGATGTGCGCACAATCTAGATCAATCTAGAAAATACCCTAATTTGTATCATCGATCTATGGAAGAATTCATTTGAATGAAATAATGTTTCATAATTAAAATATACAAACAAAAACAATACTCGATCGGATTCCAGACGCAAGAAAATTTTAGAAATCAAAAAATGTATTAACAAAATATTTTGTGATAAGAATTGACCCTGAAAATAATTTTAATTAATACGAAAATATTACAATTTTTATTATCTGCGAAATTTTATTTTAAACAAAATATTTTGAAGCTTTATTTTATTACTTTGAATTTTTAAATTAGTCCTCTTTTGTATAACAAAGCACACATATTATTTTGCAAGAAACCTGCTTGAAAATAGCAGGCGGCCAGATGGTGAACGAATATCAAATGAAATTTGAATGTATAACTAGGATACATATTGGGCTCACTTTATAAATAATTTTAATTTTCATCCTTACTGTTGAAACGGCCTTGTTATACATTCGCTACACTAATTAAATTTCAAGTATGTATAACGGTTAAAAATTTATAGCCATATACATGAAATTTACGACTTCTATGGAGTCACCTTGAAATTTCTAAATTTTTACATTTCATATGCAAACATATAGTCTGTATGAAATTCAAGTCTCTGTTTGAAGGGGCAAGGTCTTATATGATAAAAACGCCACCTATAACGACACTCGGTAATTTCAAAGTAATTTTTCTATAACGTTTTAAGAAACACTTTACTTTAAAAACTTTTAAAATTGTTTTTTAAATAAAGATCACAGAAATGACAGAAATTCAAAGTGAAAAAAAACAGAGAATATTTTGAAAGTTGGCTCAATTTAGCCTAAGCCTTGGTTTAAGCGATTGATGCATTGCGTAAGAAATAGCACAAAACAAATTTGCATAAAATGATACACTGGCGTCTTATACAGGGTGTCCGCCGAGAAGGTATACTACTTTGTTTAATTATAATTTTAAATTTAATGAAAGATAATGGACCTTGATAAATGTTTTATTTAATGTTAATGTCGGCAATTATGTATGGAATACAATATCAGATAAATGTCCGCCTCTGTTAGCCTCACAAATGAGAGTTTTTTTCATTAATTTCATCTCAAATATTTTGTTTGAGTTTCGCAAGCGTTTCTGGTTTGTTTGCATAAACTTTGCTTTTCAGATATCCCCACAGAAAGAAGTCCGGACCGTAGAGATCAATCAACATCACCATTTCTTAAAATAGCTTGTGCAAAGAGGTCTCGCAGCAATTCCATTGTAATTCTGGCTGCATGCAATATGGCACCATGTTAATCAAGCCCAAAGCATGCAGTTGTGGCGTTAAAAAGTTTTCAATCATACCACGATATCGCTCCCCATTTACAGTTACCGTTACGCCATTTTTATTTCCAAACAAGTAAGGTCCAATGATTCCTCTTGACCAAATTGCACACCAGACTGTCACTTTTAATGGATGCAAAAGTGACTGTGGAATAATTTAGGGATTTCCCATTCCCCAGAACCCACTATTCTGTTCATTCACATATACTTTCAAATGAAAATGATTGATGATAATGATGATCGATGATTGATTTCGATAAAATGTTTTAACGATTAAAACACGTTGGTTTATCTAATATTTTTCCATAACAAATTTGCCACGTGCCTAATTCACGACTGCCAAATATGAACTGTCAAGACTAATGTTTACCAAAATGGCGGCAATACTAAGTAGTATACGTTCCCGGCGGACACTCTGTAAAATACATGAATGCTTTTCTCAATTTCATATAAATTTGAATTGAATCGCATAAAAAAGTCAACATAAAATTTATTTCATTTACAACAACGACATAACAAGAACAGTTTAAGGACTAGTCTTGCTAAAGTAACCCGAGTCACTAAATTGTTTGGGTTGAAATTGTTTTCCTTTGTTCTGCCAAAGTTCCATTACTAGACTTTTCATTAAAACTCACCGTCATAAAATTATCCTTTTGTGCAAAGTAATTTGTTGTCAAATTTTGTTGTGCAAATATGTTTAGTAACTTATGCATCTGCTGTTGTCCTGAAAAAATATCGTTTAGTTCACGTTGAAGCCTTATTGTTCTTTTCATATTTGGATCAGTATTTGGAACTTCATTTTATAAATCACTTATAGCTTTAAGGATTTTGCTAACATTTTTTTTCAGTATGGAATTTCAATATTTTCCTCACACACACTTAAGCAATGATTTGAGTAGTTGTTAATAAAACAGATAATGGCTCATTTCTGAATAATTCTTCTAAGTCCTCCTGATTTAGAGAATCCAATTCTGCGACCATAAAATTGAAGTCGCACAAAATGTAGTCACAGAAAACAAGATGTGGGTGCATTTGTGTGATACACAGTTATCGAGTTATTGCCAAAAAGAAGTTACAGCAACAAATTTAAAAGCTCAAGAAAATTCTAAAATTTACCAAAGAAAACTAAAATTTGTATAATAAAACAGTCTGTTAACTAAAGGGTGATTAATTTCGAGGTTTCCTACTTTAAAAAAAAAAAAACACAGAAAATTCAAATTTAATGGGGAATGTTTATTATCATTTGAAAGAACATTCTTTCGCGTTTATTTTTTGCAGATTATCAGATATTTCATCCGTTGAGTCCAATTTTAGATGACTCTTTCGAGCATTTTGAGTGGTAAGTGGCGAATGACACGGGTGATGTTGCACTCCAAAGCCTGAATCGAAACGGGATTATCCGCATAAACTTTAGATTTTACATATCCCCACATAAAAAAGTCTAACGATGTGATATCACACGATCTTGGTGGCCAATTGACCGGCCCAAAACGTTAAATTATTTGAAACGACTCCCCACGGTCTGGGTGTACACTCTCAACTACGGCCGCTATATTTTCTTCACTGCGTGCTGAACGTAGTCTTTTCGGTCGAATGTTATCCAATAATGAATGCTGGGTTTCAAAATGTGTGATGGTTTTGTGGAATAGTACGCTCAGTTGGCCGATTGTGTTGACCATAGGTTGAGCACAGTTTACGAAACACATTCTTCACAGAACATGAATTTTCATAATAAAGTTGAACGATTTGTAAACGTAAAGTCTTTACATGATGAAATAACATGACAGCATGAAACGACTCACACGTAATCTGTCAATAAAAACGGCTATTGAAAAAAGTATCTGTACTTGAAACACATGTTAGTTATTTAATTTGGGTATGATTTTACGTCAACCCGCGTCAAATTTGGTTTGTGAACAAACCGGTTTCGGCTATTTGCCATATTAATTATTTAACTTAAACATAAGGAAATGCCTAAGCTTAAAATCGAGCTATTCACACTTAATTTCACACAATAAATATTTCTTTGCAAAAAGTAAAAAAAGAAAGAAGAATAAATCCAAGTCATTCAAGAAAAGCTTGGAAATAATGTGATGAATAACAAGCTTTAGAAAACATATGTTTATTGAGGCCAATTATATTGATTGATTATCAAAACAAACGAATATAAAATATAAAGAATTTTTTTCGCACAACCTTTTGAGAAATATAATTAAGCGATTTATAAACAAGCTTTAAACAGCAGCTACATGTTATTCGCTCATCGAAATCCAAAGATCGTAAAATAGTTTTTAAAACATGATGTGTTTTTTTTTTTTTGTTATTATTTTCTCACTTTAAACCTTAAACTTATTGTTTTAACAAAAATCATTTGTTAATGCTTTTTCTATTCAAAATCTTAAATATCAACGCTAAATATGATTTTTTGTACCACTAACCCACATTATAGAGAGAAAAAAAAACGCAAATACATTTTAGTTTTTAACTTTATTTTATACTTCAGATTTGTAAATAGAAAGAAAACAAGTTAAGTTGAAAGTTAAGATTTTTTCAAAAGATAATCAAGCGAATTATAATGATATACAAATGAATATAATCAAAAACAAGAATGGCAACAAAGCAACTGATTAATTAAAAAGGCTGTGATTAAAAACGCAAAAATAATATTTTTTTAATTTTTTAAGTTAACATTTCTTAGAAGTGATATTGTTTTGAGTTATTGACAGTTTGCAATTAAAAGTTAATTTTGATTTAGACAAATTTGTTTATAACTCTGTAATTACTATCGCGATCAACTTTTGGTTCTCTGCAGCATGTTCCGTTGTCTTGTAATTAAACAAAAATATAAAACAGATAAATGCGAGGTTACACAAAAATGCGGAGTAGAGAAAGAGATAATCGTGAGTAAATTATTAAACACGATTAAATTTTTGTTCGCTCACTTGAATTGGGTTTGATGACAACAAAACACCACAGACCACAGACTATTGCAACTCGCACTATTATAACTCAAAGTAAAAATTTATTGACACGTCAATTTATAACTCTGATGCTCACGAGAATGAAAATTTACATTGCTGAGCAGCATTACGGATCATATATTATTTCAGCTAAACAAGTGAGCGATGTGTATCAGATAGCCTCAAGGCATGTGTGGTAAATTCTCCTTAATTGTTTACAGAAATCAATCCAACGAATCTTATTGTTTATCGTTTATTACGGATGTCATACGTAGCTCTAACGCATATCAAAAATATTTTATATAAAATTTCATAATTGAAAATTCCGCTTTCTCATTATTTGCGTAAGAAATCAAATATTTTGCTCATCGAAAATTTAAACTTGGAATTATAACAGGCGGGCAAATTTGAGGTTAGAAAATAAATTGCCTCTCAAATAATAATTCTTTAATATTTGAAGCATGGAACGTTACACTCTTCAGCAAAGAGTTTTAATTGTAAAAATGTACTAACAAAATGGTAAAAATTTCTCTGTATCTCTGTATCAATTTTCAGCAGCTTTTTTCGTAATCAAGCTTCTTCTAAGACTGCTGTGCGTAACGTAATACAGGCTTACGGCATTGCTGCTAACAGTAGACATAAACAACACGCTCATTGTGACAGTAACGATACAAACATAGCCGCTGTACAGCAAAATGTTGAGAAAGAACCCTGGAACACCAAATCATTGACGTACACAACAATTAGGCTTCACTAGAGGCACTGAGCGTTTCAACCCAATTTTCTTCCCAACCTCAATTTTTCCCACCCTTCATGGTTTTCAATTTTCACTGAACTGAGTAAAATAAAACGATAGACAGACAAATAATAGATTAGCAAATATGATTACATACCTCTTTAACTTTTAAACGTTTATCCTCTATGTTAGGATCCGTATCAGGATGACCACCCAATGGCATTTGTAAATTAAAATTACCAACAGGCAGATTATTATTGTCCAAAGCAGCTACATCATCGGGTGAATGATTGTTGTCGTTGCTTTTAGGTTGATTGTTAAGTGGTGGCGCTGCACCCTGTTGCATACCGGCTTCTTCAAATTGTTGTGGTGAATCCTGCTCACCGGCCTCTGCTCCACTATCTAATGATTCTTGCTGTAACTGGGGTTTTTCAATTATTTCCCCAAGTTCCTCATTTATTTTCGCTTGTAGTTTAACACGATCATTCATGAAATGAGGATCAAGATCTTTAGGTGCATGGGCCGCCAAGGGAGGTGCTGGTATAAATATCTCCGGACCGGCCTTTTGTAATTGTTTGTAAGCTCTGAGCACTCTTTCACCGCCAAAATTGTCGGGTAGCAAAAATATACCACCAAAGCATAAAAGACATAAAGTTGCCAACACTAAGCCAATAAGGCATTTTTCTTTAGAATGGAAGTTCGATTTACGCCCAATAGGCCCAATGCGATACATGATGATGGCTTAAAATAATAGTACACAACTGAAGCGGAGTTATTTGTTTATAATTTCTGTCAAAAGTTCACGATTTTTTAATTTTGTAATTTATTTTTTGTTGCTTTTGTGTCTGCCAATAAATGAATGCTGTTGGCAGGCGCAGGGGCAAAAGAAAATATCAATAATTTGAAGGTGGCTCAGCTGGTTAAATCACATACAAACACAAACACACACACCAAAAATACCGGTATAATAGCACACAGAAAGCTGAAAGGGACAATCTTGTTTTTTTTTATTTTCTGATTTTAAATGCGCTCGCTATTACAAAGAGATTGATTTAATTCTCCGAGTAATACGTTGCGAAAAAACTTTCACCGCTTCTCTATACAAAATCTATAAATTTTTTTTGGGCAAAAAGATTTATTGAATAAAACGTTACTGTTCGCTTAATATTTAATTCCTAAAAAATTAAAACTTTCTGAAATTTGTGCACTTAAAACGAAATAAAGAATAACAGACGCCGCACAAAATAACTTAACCGCAAGCAATCAAGGTACAATACTGTCAACTTTGCTCTGTACTGTCAACGTGACAGCTTAAATAACAGACATAAATAATTGGCAAGCTCCCCATTTTTCACTCAACACATTAAAGTCAGAGAAATGTGGAGAACAATGCATAACAAAAACAAATGGTCGAAGAGCGATAGCATAACGTGCAATGAAAAATTGAGAGCAAAAAGCAATAATACACATGGAAATACAAGAACAGGATTTATTTATTTATTTTTTTTTAGCCAAATACAAACATTTTCATGCGCCATCAATTGTTAATGAAATATTAATTTATATTCTTAAGGGAAACTAAAAAATGGGTTACAATATTAAATGCTGCCTTTAAAACCACTTAAACCACATTTTATTTTCCAGTCTGGAATAAGTTTTAATTTAAAAATTATATATTTATGTATTTTAAATTATTTCTGCTTTTTATTTCTTGTAAGAAAACGACTTTCGTTTTTTATTTTCAAATAGTTTGCCATTTACGTTCACACTTTGCTGGCTCTCCTCGTTTATGATTGGTTTTTATAAAATATTTTAGATTTTTTACAAATAACTTTCAATAACGCAAATCATCCATTCTTTAATCACAGGTAATTAAATTTTTGTAACTTTTATTAAACAATAAAGACAAACAATTTGGGATGCTGAACGAACAGTTAAATAAAATCACAAAGTACAAGATAATATACAAAACTAATTTTTGCTGTCAATTTCTCTTTTTGACATCTTTTAATGGTTTAATGTAATACTGCCACATTATTTATTGCATTAAAAAAACGCTAACTGGTTAGAAGGGAAAAAAATCTTATTTGATATTATGTGATTGGAAATATAAGTGGTTTCCATACATCTACTGTTTTTGAAAAAATAATTGACTCTACACTACTTTTTCTTCGCCAAAAATTAAATGTTGTTTGGTGATTTTGTTTGACTTTTTTAATTTCGGTAAATAGCTTGAATGTGAAAATCCCTGATTTTTTTTATCAAATCTTAGGTATAAATGATAACGCAATGGTGCACCGTTTTTATCTTTCTTGTGCTTTGTGATAAAGAATGTCTTATTTTTGCATATACAAAAAGATTTTATTTTTCTAGAGCCAGAAACAACGCAAAACAGAATTCGTTACTCTAACTTCTCAAGAAAGAGATGCATAGTAGAAGGTATGTATAGTAGGTTAAGTTATCTATATTTTATATTAAATGGAATTAAGCAAACATGATAAATATTAATCGAAGTACTGTTGTTAAGACATAGTGTAATAGAGTACTTTTGAAATACCACTATTGATATATCAGCAGCAGCGGCAGCAAAGGAGAAATTAGCTGGCGACTTCGGAAAACAATTGTGAATTGCCTGTTTATTTAATTCACAAACTAGGAACATACAGACGTTATCAATAAGCAACATAAAAAAAATACCAAGCCTCAACGCTCCCACACCTGGCATTAATTGTTTAATGAAAATATTGTATAAGACATACAAAATTTAAATAAAAGTTTAGTAATAGATTCTCCTTTTTTTTAAGTCAACAGATTTTATATCTTGTAATGCCTTCTAAATAAATGAAATACATTCACTAAATACAATTGAGTAAAAATAATTTGTGTACTCGGAGCCATAAATATAGATATATGTTATATATTAACGAATCATTAAGCAATAACAAAATCATACATTCAGAAAAATGGAAAAAAATTGAAATATTTAGATAACTTCCTCAAACTGTTTTGTATCATATAGGAACCTAATGTTTCTTCCTTTTTATTAAATTAAAAAAGTGTTAATATGTTTGCATAAGCATCCGTAAGCTTACTTACGGAAGGTGATAACATTTTTGACCTTTGCTTAACCAAATGATATTTAAGTATACACAACATATGATTAATATGTTTTTGCGCAATTGCTAAAGTAATTTTAGACCAGTAATTCAAATTCAGTTGCAGCTATAGTCATCAACCATTAACTATCTGCCTATTAAAAAATTCAATCATCATTGGCTGCATTATCTAATGCACTTGTCTTTACAATTAATACCTTTAAAAAACCCTAGTTACTGGTGCTATTATTTATCCGTGAATAGCTCAGATATATCGTTTAGCTGATTTGTGTACCGCCAAGTGGTCTTTAGTTGATTTAACGCTCAAAGTATAATTTAAAGGCTGCTAAAATTTTCATTTTCATAAGAAAATCATCATGGATAAATGGTTAAGGGAACGCTTATCAACCTGTTTAGCCTTTGAGGTACCAGATGACATGATCAAATACATAACATCCATGAAATCTTCCGACGAATTTGATGAATATTTTGAGACTCTATTAAACAAAGAATGTGAGGATCATCGCTTGTTTTTGGATGATTGTAAAAAACGACTCTTCAGCAAAGCTTTGCCCAATAAAAAACAGCAACAGCAGAATAATAAGAAAATGGCTCAAAGTCATGGCTCTTCAGCGATAAAACAAAACATCTCTGGAGGAAATTTTTCAACTACTAAATCGCTAGATACAAATCAGCATCGTGAACAGAGCACACAATCCCAGGGCGTAAAAAAGAAAACAAAGTACGTCAGTTTATACACTAACGATGGAAAAGTTGCCGATACCATAATGCTGAAAGGACGACGTATCTGTGATTGCCAGGCTTCGCAACATAAATTGATAAACAATTGCTTAAGCTGCGGCCGCATAGTATGCGAACAAGAGGGCAGCGGTCCGTGTCTATTTTGCGGAGAAATTGTTTGTACTAATGAAGAACTACAAGTTCTTAAATCTTCGAATAAAAAAAGTGATAACCTATTAAAATCGCTAAAGGAAAAAGGTGGTGGCGAATCATTAAAGAAGGCTCTAGAACAGAGAGATCGTTTATTAGAATACGACCACAATAGTGAAAAACGCACTACAGTAATTGATGACGAATTTGATTACTTCGAAGAGAATTCAGTTTGGCATTCGGAAGAAGAGAGGGCTAAATTTGAGCGTTTAAAACAGGAAGTGTATGAACGTAAACATGCAAGCCGTATTAATCGTAAAATAAAAATCGATTTTGCTGGACGTGAAGTGGATGACGATGCTGCTATTACTCAAGAATATGAGCGTGAAGTCTTAAATGAGTTGGCAGCTGATAAGAAGACTAATTGGTCAAATCGAAAACATTCCGACAAATTCGATACAGCTGGAGATTTGGATCCTAATGTAGACGCTGTTCGACCCATTTATAGGCCTTCGTTAGAGGAAAGGACAAAAAATAAAGGGCCTACCTTAAACGATGGTCTAGAACATATTTATAATCGTGTTCAGGATAAAGAATTGATGGAAATGCAAGATATGCGCCAGTGCTTGTCTATGCATCAGCCATGGGCATCTCTTTTAGTGGCTGGTATTAAGAAGTAAGTGAAATATGGCATTACAAATTATACATTTTTTGCAGTTGAAACATTTCATTCAGACATGAAGGACGTTCTTGGTATAGTGAACATCGTGGCCGTTTATGGATAGCCTCTACTGCCAAAGAACCTAGATTGGAAGAAATAAAAGAAGTAGAAAACTTCTACAAGCAGTTTTACAAAGGTTAATAAGTTATACAAAAAAAAATAATTTTTAATTTAATTATATGCAGATTCATCAATGAAATTTCCGGAGCATTATCCAACTGGTTGTCTTTTGGGTTGTGTTAAGGTTGATGATTGTTTGGCCCAAGAAGAGTATCGTGAAATTTACTCCGAAGGAGAATCAGACTCACCCTATGTTATTATATGTTCAAATCCTGAACAATTGCCGGTTGTATTTCCAATTAAAGGACAACACAAAATATGTGAGTATAGAAACAGTTTTATTAAAAATTAAAATGTGGTATAACACTTTTATGTTTTAGACACAATTGATCCGAAACTACATAATGCTGCCTGTAAAACGCTAATGAGAAAAAAAGTTTCAAAAGGTTAAATAGTGTTATTGTTAAATTTAAAACTGTTTAAAAAATGTTAAACAATAAATATAAATTAACAAATTTATTTTTGTTTATTTTAATTGTGTGTGTGATTGACGTTAACTTTAATTGTTTTTTAAGATTTGTTATATTAAAGAAGCGATATTTATTTTTTAACTAAAATCTTATTTTTTGTTGCTGAGTTTTATTCTAAAATTTCGTTTTTCTGTTGTCCAATCCTACATCTAAATGTTTCAATACTACAGTAGAGATGCAAATTTTTTATTGCTTGGAGTGTTTTTTCTAATTAAATATCGCTTTTAGTTAAGTTCTTATTAATTTTCTTAAATTTCTATTATATTTTGGTCTTTTATATTTTATTAACTCATTAATAAGATATAAAATGGCCCCTTGTACGATTACAACTAAATTTTTAAACATGTGCCTGATGGCCCGTAAAGTTGTTTGGAAATCTCCTTGCATACCCGAGACATGACTAAACATGCTCCATTGTAGAACGTAATATAAAATGCTAAATCAGACTCGTGGAACGTCAGACTTTTGTTTTGATATGAACAATTCTATTGCTGCAGTTTGTTGAAACGATAATTCGGTAATGTTATACACTGAAATATTTTATGTAATCAGTCGATTAATTTATTTTTTTTTCTTTGTTTCTTATATTTTTAGGTCGTTAAAATATCGAAAGTAGTGAGTCATTTACCAAATAGTCGCACGAAAGTACGGAAAATGGTTTCAATTGCACAGCCCTATTTAGTCAATCAATACAATCATCACATTCAACAACGTTAAGAACGATTATTAACAAATGCTTTCGATGCTGCTATGCTGAACGCTTTGCTCTCTTTGTTGCAAATATGTGAAAAATCCCCAAATGTCACAATATGATTTCCGAGTAGAGGTATGTGCGTTAATAATGATGAAATCAATCAAATCATCAAAATGTTGTGAAAATACTAACTACTGGGACTCAAATGTGTCTTAGGCATATTCGTATCAATCATTTAATCGGAAAACTATCAACTCGTAATCGTTGTCCTCAGAACGTAATTCCGATATTTTTAGAGCCTGGCAAATTAGCCAGTTCCATATTTCCAGGACTATTACAATAAAGTAGCTACAGATAAATAAAAAATCGCAAAGCCTAAATAATTTACAACATTATTTAAATACTAAAAAAATATTAATTCACTTCTTATCTTGGTGTAGATAATTTATATAATTTTTTATATGGAAAAATTGTTACATTTGAAACTTATTAAAGACTGTTGGATATTTAAATACCCGCTTAGGAAATAAAACTATTATGTGTTAAAACTGTTAAACTTCCAAATAAGTATAAAATATGTACGAATTTAATTTACTGATTAAAATTATAGTTAAGAACTTTACTGCGATCGATGTGAAAAGAAATAGATTAGATTTGCTTCTTTTGCTTTTAAAAATTCCTTTCATAGTTTTTCAAAAGTTAAACTGCACATAAATGCATAATTATTTTTTTGGTACATGACTGTATACTAAGTTGTAGGAAAAATTAACAATTTGATTTCCAAAAAAGAATTTGCAAAACCAACTTTCGCAGTTTCAGCACCATCTAACGCTTCCACAGCGGTAATTTTTATAATCCATTTTTCTAAGAATAAAAAGTGCTCTTAGGCGACTTAAGACGTTTATTCCACTTCATTGCTCATTTTTAATTTCGGAGTATTCGATGCGACTGTTTGAGTCTAATAGTTATTAAAGATTTACATTAATTTAAACGAAAATAAAAAATACACTAAGTTCAAATTACTCCAATAACTCTTTAAATTTTGACCGTCTTTTTGCATTTCACCAAGAGCCTTTAGACTCGCCGCTAGTTTCATCACTTTTTATCCCTACGCTTAGCATGACTCGCGGTTACAAATCTGTAAATAGGAATCTTATAAGATTTTATCATTATTAATTTTTTATTTATGTTTAATTTTTAATTTATATTTTATGATTAGCAATGTCCCGATATTCCTCTAAATAATAATATACCAACAATTTTGTTTGACTCTGGTAATGCTTTCACCTTTTTTTACCGTTAAAAACCAGATGTAAAATAATGCCATAAACTGTTACACTGAATCATATTACAGAGAATCATATTAACATGATATTGTGAAAACAATTTGTTACATTCCACTTGTTCTCTTCATATGAAACGTTTGAATTTATTTATAATTTTTTCACTAAACCAGAATCAGAAATTGTATGGAAATATGAAAAAAAACCGACAGAACCGACACCCTGGTATTCTATTTCACAAAAACAGTAAATTGAAGGGTACTACATAATTCTCGAAATAATTCAGAAAAACCTTAACATTAATTAATCGAGCATCTGTAAGAAAATTTTTCTATAGAAAAAGAACCATCATAGATTCAGAGCAAATTTAGTGATAGAGACACAAACAGCATTGCAGGAGATGGGTTAGGGGGCATTTAATAATAGGAGATACTGAATTAACTGTTGATGGTTTTTGTATTCGATGTCAAATTGTTTGCATCGTCCAACATAGTAGACAAAAAACTGTCGAACCGTTACGTGCCCTCGGTAAAGAATTTAATGATAAAATACGTTTCGACATATGTAAGTATGTATACAAATATCTTATAAGGATGAAATAAAAATAGAAGACAAATAAAAACATGTTTCGCCAAAATAATTTATAATTTCTAGAATTGCCAATATCTGATTTTTGCTGTTCTCTTTATAATTACATATTCAGATATATTTGCATAATAAAAAACTTAAACTTAGCTAAAAATTTGTAATTCTTTTGTAATATAACTTTAAAATTTGTTTATACCATAATACAGGCTACTAATGCTTATTATTATATAAAATACATTGTTCAGATGGCTTTACTAAGTGGCATCTCTAACTAAATTAAACTGTCATACATACAGGCTGTTCTCAGAGAGCTCTGTGCTTATTATTTTAACAGACTTCTTATTACAAAACAAACTTTAAATCATACAAGTTGTTTTGCTTTTTGTTAATAGTTGTGTTAAAGTTTTGTTGTTTATTTAAACGCAAGTTATTTTAAACTCTTACTTTTAAATCATGACTTTCAATTGGGAATTAAATGATAATGAAATAAGGGAAATTTCCAAAGAATTTCAGAGGCTTGAAGGTAATTAATTAATAACAACATTTTAACTGTTTTAATCTCCAAGTATTTATATATAAACTACATATATGTTTACATATATACATACATATACGAACGCATATTGATGCATATTAATAAGTTTAATTGGCTGTTAGTTAATTTAAAACAACAAATTTAAATTTGCTTGTCATTGTATTTAATTAATTTTACGTTGATTTTAATTTAATTATATTTAACCTTAATAGGTAATATATACTTGGATCATGCAGGAACAACTTTGTATGCTGAGAGCCAAATCGATGCATCTGCTAAATTATTAAAAGAAAACCTTTTCTGCAATCCGCATACGTGTAAAATAACAGGAGATTTAATAGATCAAGTGCGCTATAGGTATGTAAACATGCATTTACATATAATTATTATAATTAATATTCGTAAAATTGAAATATAAATTTAGGATTCTGCAACATTTTAATGCTGATCCCTTGGAATATGCAGTTGTATTTACTAACAATGCTACTGCAGCCATAAAAACTGTAGCGGAAGCTTTTGATTTTGGCTCTGTAGAGAAGGGAAATTTCTATTATTGCCAAGAAAATCACACTTCTGTATTAGGAATGCGTGAGCTGGTTAAAACTCCTAATATGTTTGTGCTGACTCAGCCAGAGCTATTGGAAAATGTTGAAAATAAACAAGAACTTGTTGTTGGCACTCAGCGAGGAAATTCATTATTAGTATTTTCGGCTCAGTGTAATTTTAGTGGCTATAAAATGCCTTTAGAATTAATAGAAACTGTGCAAAGACAAGGTTTGGTTAATCGAGGAATGCAGGTTTGTGGCGAATCACAAACAAATGAACGAGATTTAAATAACTTTTTTATACTTGTGGACTCTGCAGCTTTCGTAGCAACGAATTATTTAGACGCCGGTAGATATAAACCTGACTTCTTTTGTGTATCATTTTACAAAATGTTTGGGTATGATTTTCTTGTTGTTATTGGAAATATGCAAGAAAAAATAACTATTTATACATTTTAGATATCCAACGGGCATAGGTGCTTTAATTGTCAGCAAACGGGGTCAAGGTGTGCTGCTTAAGAAATACTATGGCGGAGGTACGGTTAATATTGCCATGACACGTGAAAATTTCCATGAAAAACGAGCTGGATTTGCTTCTCATTTTGAAGATGGCACCTTATCTTTTCTAACGATCGCTAATTTGTTGGAAGGTTTTAATATTTTGGAACGTTTAATACCTACAAAAGAAGGCAGCAACAGCATGCAAAGAATTAGTAAACATGTTTTTCAACTAGCAAAATATTGCCATGGTAAATTAACTACCTTAAAACATGTGAATGGCCAGCCTTTAGTAAAGTTTTATAATCATAATGGTTATGAGGATATAAGTTATCAAGGTGGTGTTATTTCATTCAATATTCTTCATGAAGATGGCACATTTGTAGGATTTGCAGAAGTTGCTTGCTTAGCGGCTGTTTTCAATATACAACTACGCACTGGTTGTTTTTGTAATCCAGGTGCTTGTCAATGGTTTTTACAACTATCCAATAGTGATATACGTAATCAATATGAGTCTGGTCATATATGTAGTGATTACAATGATTTAATTGACGGTTTGCCTACAGGAGCTGTAAGAATATCATTTGGCTACATGACAAGGAAACAGGATGTCGATAAAATTATTAACATGATTGAGGAGTGTTATTTGGCTTCTCTGGAAGACAGACTGCAGCGTATGGACATTAGTAAATTACCTAAGGCCTTACAACATATACCAGAAAGATTTAAGCCTCAGCTAAAAGAAATTTGCATTTATCCGGTTAAGTCTTGTGGAGCTTTTAAGATAAAAGATACTTGGCCCCTAACAACTACAGGTTTTTTATATGATCGTGGTTGGATGATTGTAGATGCAGCTGGTATGGCCATTACCCAAAAGCATCAAAGTAGGTTATGTTTAATTAAACCGATTATCTATAGCCATAAAGGAATTATGGAACTATCTTTCACTGGCATGGAATCTGTTTATGTTAGTTTAAACATTAGAAGAGAACCAATTGATGAAATAAGTGCTTTTTTATGTCAGAGTAAAATTTGTAACGACTTAGTGGCCGGATATGATTGTGGCGATGAAGTTGCTAATTGGCTGAGCGATTGCTTAGAAATGCCAGGCTTGCGATTAATTAAACAAGCTGTCGATAGACGTACAGAGTTGGGTACCACAAAAGACATTGCCTTGTCAAATCAAGCTCAATTTTTATTAATTAATCGAGCATCTGTAAGGTGGCTAACAGAAAAAATTTCTACAGAAAAAGAACCCTTAGATTGTACAGTTGATAGATTTAGAGCAAATTTAGTGATAGAAACACAAACAGCATTAGAGGAGATGGATTATGAGACTTTAATCATAGGAGATACTGAATTTACAGTTGACGGTTTTTGTACTCGGTGCCAAATGATTTGCATTGACCAGCATAGTGGACAAAAAACGATCGAACCGTTACGTACCATCGCTAGAGAATTTAATGGTAAGATACGTTTTGGTATATACCTCTCACTTAAAGCAGCACCCACTGATAGACAAATATCTTGTAAGGATGAAATAAAAATAAAAAAGAAAACTATTCTTGACATAAAATATTAAATAAAAACTTGTTTCACTAAAATAATTTCTAGAATTTTTCACATTATTATGCAATTTTCGATTGGTTGTTCTTTCGTTTTTATTAAAGGTTCTCCCTGTTGTGCCCTTTTTACATTTTCCAATACACTTTGATGATCAGGAAAGGCTAGCGACTGCAGTTTCGAATGAACTAAGATATTATTAATTTTAACTTCAAATGATCCTTGTCGACCCTTGTGGCATAAAATTTCTAAATCTGGTTGTTGTTCTTGCAAAAAATTTTCCAACATTTTACACTGCCATTCAAAGTTACACTTGCCACTGTAATTAAAAGAAATACAAGTATGTATGTATGTGTGTTTGTACATATTAACTTTTTATTATAGCTGAAGTAATTATGTTAATTTTTACCAATATTCCACATCAACTTTAACCATATCTGCTCCAGATCAGATCAATTGTGATTATAAAGTTTATTAAATCGAAAATGATATAAAGAAATTTATGTGTATTTGAATTGAAATTGATGCTCCACTTGATGTGTTAAAAAACGTAAATACGAACAGATGTTTTAAAAATGTAAACAATAAAATTAGAGTGCCCAGGTGTCATCAACAAATTATGTTAATATCATTTTAATATCGCAAAAACTAAAGAAAGTATAACGAGATATTTACGTTTTAAATTTTTATTGAATTTTAATAATTGAATACAAGAAATTTTATACATGATTAAGTAAACCTTGCTACTCATGTTAGCTGAATGTTGTAAAAATCACAAGATTTCATAGCCCTTGTGATTTTAAAATCAAAATTGTGATTTAATGGTGTTCTGATCCATAATTATTTCAATTTTTCGGTGCGATTTTTTCTTTTCGAAAACAAAAGAAATGTATTGAAAATTAATTAGAGTTTTGTTCAAAATGTTGCCTCTTTTATACCTTTCATTGAAGCGTACAAAACGCAAGCAGATGCCACCTACTCATATGTTGTAAATACAGGGTGTCCTCCGGGAAGTATACTACTTTGTTCATAAGTTTTTGATTAAATGAAAGAGAATGGTGTGGATCTTGTATTGAAAAATGTTTTAATTAATTTCGGCAATTATGTATGGAATACAATATCAGAAAAATGTTGGCCTCTGTTAACCTGACAAATGCGAGCCCTCTCGAGCACAATTTTTATTACATTCTCAAACATTTCACGCGGTATTTCATTAATTTCATCACGGATATATTGAGTTACTGAAGCGTTGCTGGTTTGTTTGCATAAACTTTGCCCCTCAGATACCCCCACAAAAAGAAGCCCGGAGCAGTCAAATCAGGCGACCGAGAAGGCCAATCAACATCATCATCATCTTGAAATAATTTGTTGTAGAAAGAGGCCTTGCAGTAATTCCATTGTGATCCTGGCTGTATGCGATGTGGCACCGTCTTGTTGATATCACATGTTAATAAAGCCTAAATTATGCAGTTGTGGCATTAAAAAGTTTTCCGCCATTCACAGTTACCCTTACGGCGTTTTCAGTTTCAAATAAGTAACGTCCAATGATTCATCCTGATCAGATTGTTACTTTTAATGGATACAAAGGTGACTGTTGAATAATTTGAGGGTTTCCCATTCCCCAGAACCGACTATTCTCTATGTTCATTCAAGTAAAAATGTGCCTTGTCACTCTTTATGTTTTTTTTAATGAAAATTACGGTTGTCATGGGCGAGCTGTAATATCCTATTGGCATATGTACCGCGCAATATCTTGTGAATGATGGTCTTGTGTCAACTGAATCTTATATGGAAACAAATGCAAATCCTTCTGCAGAATTGTGGCCAAAGTTGTTCTTTGAAGACCAAGCTTCTGAGCACGGCGTCGAATTGAGGTTGATGGATTGTTTTGAACACTGTCTTAAGCAGCAGTAATGTTTTCAGCTAATCTTGCAGTATGTTGTGGTCCGTGCTTGGGTCTATCGCCTACAGGCCCGCGTTCTTCGAAATCATTCACTACACGATATATAGTGTGTTTTGTTGACACGCTGTTTATCCTAAAAGTTTCACGTAACTTTCTCATCGTTATAGTAATCGATGATTGATTTTGATTAAATGTTTTAATTGTTAAATCGTTAGCTTATCGAATATTTTTCCACAATAAATTTGCCACGTGTCTAATTAACGACTACCAAATATGAACTGTCAAAACTAATGTTTACCAAAGTGGCGGCAATTAAATTGATGTCCAATTTTTTTTTCCTTTTTCTTTCTTTGGAACAGGTGGTGAAAGTAGAAGGATAGTCGGAAATTAACTCTCGTATTTGAGACAGCACAGCGACCAGTGACTATGCCTTTATCGCTGAGCAGCCCCACCGACAGTCAATTTTTATTTTTATAGGAAAAAAAACCAAGGTCTTCGTTGGGAATCGAACCCACAACCCCCATACTGACAAGCTAGTACACTACTTACTAGCCTACAGGGGCACCTAGCGTTTGTGGATGATGCTAGGAAAAATTAATTATGATTGTAAGATTCAGCCCCCCGGGGGCACATTTATCGGTCTTTATAGATTACTTAACCATCTAGATCTGTGCTGCTAGGAGTATAAGGGAGTCCAGTCCGCTGAAGGCAAGTAGGGTGTCAACTTGAGGCTCCACGTTATTTTCACGGGAATTAGTAAGCCCCAGAGTTCCGCCAATTGTCTCTCTAGCCTTTTAGCTGTTCTCTGACTGATTATTGAGGTTGGCCCTTCGGGAGTATCGTGGTGGTTGTGATATTGCGGCCCCCGCATGAATTGATTTAAAGGGCCAGGATCATCTCGCGTTTAATAACACCAATGGATGAATGATCGGGATCCAGTGAGCATGCTAGTCATGTGTTCAGGCCCAGTAGTTGGATAGTCTCCAGCTCTTCAGCAAGGATTAGTGGTTTGCAACCCTGCTTTGGAACCCCTGCTAATTGCAACTAGAAATGTCTTGCTACTAGAATTAGTCCTCGGCTAGGGCGTGAATGACGTTGCTTTTCATTTCCAGTGGTTTGACCACCATCTGATTAAGGCTTACGGCCTGGTGCGGATGTAATCTTATCACGAAAAAATTTAAGATCCAGCAGAGGCACCGATTAATCGTGGGAAGTTGCGAATTTCCTTAAACAGTTTAAAAATTACATCTTTTTTATAAAGATGCAGGCATTTTAACTTTGCCTTTTTGAAGTTTTGCCATGGTCTGGGAAGTTTTAGCATAAATTCTGCTTACGTTGGCTTGGGAGAAGACATGAATGTTACCTGCATCATCCTGAATCTTAAAGAACAATATTGGCTTTAAAGTTTCTGGAATGTAACATAGAATATGAAACGTACCTCTCTTTTTCCTCAACTACACAATTCTACTTAAACCTACAATTCTGTAAGTTTTTCGCATCCTCCAGCATTCTGGTTTTATTAAATTTGTAAATATTTTTATCGCTTCTTTGTTAAATCGATATTTTTTTTTTTAATTCTGTGTCAGGAAACAGGATCGCAGAAACTTGTTTACTGAGGAATTTTAAACATTTACGCCGTAGACAGTGGGGAAATTATTGTTATAATGCCCTTATAATGTGAACCCATGGAGCTCGAGAAACACTTAAAATTACGAAGTGAATTTGTGTTACCACATCGCTTCACATGAAATTAGGAATAGCCGGGAAACACGTTGAAATGGTAGTTAAAGATATTGAGGACGCCTAGACTTTTTGAAATCAATTTCTTCAAAACTCGGTGAGGCTAATATTAGAAAAGGTACGTCCGTTATGTGTATTTAAGTGTTGTAATGCCTAAATTTGTTCACTTCGATTTATCCGCATTATTTTAAACATGGAACTAAATGGACCGGATATACGAAAATGAATGAAATGTAAATATTTCACAAACATGCTTTCGAATGCAGCCATTGAACGCGTTTTAGGAAAGAATCGAGTATAACGAGATCAATGCATCCATGACGTTAAAATTATATTTCATTTCGATACATTTCCAGTTTGATACCTTGTTTGCACAATTATCTCCGAAATCGCACGAACAAGGAGACAGGTTCCGCCAGGTTATCATGCTAATGGAAAAGCGTTTCAAAAGGAAAAAATTAGATGCATTGCTTGTGGAATTTTATTGGTGGAGTTCTAAAATTATGCACTTTGAAGATGAAAGCAGTGAAGATGAAGATGACATATAATGTCTAACTTGGATGATGATGATGCGGACTTAGAACATGAATATGAATTTTAAACTCAGAAAATAATATCAACTTCAAGGAGAATGGATATAGATAATAATTGCAAATGTTCTAACAAATAATTTCTGTGTAAAAAAAACTTTAAAATAACATCATATTTGTGGATTTATAATGCAGTTACTAAGCAAAAAAGCTGAAAATGGGGAAAGATGCTCATTTTTCGGGTAGGTTTGTTCTCCTTTTCTTTCTCCTGTTCAATATCTACAATTTTGCGAAATATAACCGTATTTAAATATAGAAAAAGTAATATAAATTTAAATTGAGTAAGAAATTCGTATGGCTACTTGGAGCTACTTTTACACGCATTTCGCAAAATGTCGTCCTATAATCATATTGTTACGAATATGTCTTGCTTAAGATTCAAAATAAAACAAACTGCGTAGAAGTTTATACACACACACACACACACACACACACAACTACAATTTGATAGGCTGTTTACTAACTGCCTGGCATGCTGCTTATCATTTAAACGCGCAAGACAAAAACTTATTTTACAACAACAAATATACAGTGTTTATCATCTGCGTAGTTTTCTAAGAAACCCTTTTTTGATAAAAGCAACAACAAATGTATTGAAATAAATCCCAAGCAGAAACCTTATCAGCATAAAAACAAAAACAAAAACAACTATACACACAGGCAAGCAGGCATCGGTAAAACGAATAAACAACCTACAACAACAAAATACACACAAAGAGAGTAGAAGATTCTTACATATTCTAGATTCTTATTGGACAAGTATAAATAGGGGAAGCGTCTGAGTGGATGATCAATCAGTAAATTAAACCTTAGTGAGTGAAGACGTGCATTTTTAAGTAAATTGTTTTGTGTCAACTTTGTGTAGTTGAAAGTAAATACAGTGAACTCGCAAAAACGTGAACACCCAGTAACATGAACATCCAAAAGCATGAACATTTTTTTTCTTACATTGACTACTCTAAAACGTGAACAAAGGCTGAAGGCTCTAAAACGTAAACTTTTTATCGAACGTTAAAATTCAATTTTGTAAGCTTATTGAAACATTTTGGGATTCCCTGCAGAAAAATCTCGTAGTTTGTTTGTTGTAAACAACTTCTGTTGCAGGATAAGTAGTTATGGTATTACAGCGACAGTTTTACTGGAAGCATCTCTCTGTGCTGACTATGCATATAGATAAATAATATAAACAAGTGATCTCTAAAAATATTTTTATTGAAAATATGTCTAAAAAAAAGTGTTAACTCTTCAAGAAATGTCAAATATTTTAGAGCTTTTATGAGAAGGTTCACCTGTAACTGGTTTGCCGAAAAAGTATAATGTCTTCAAATCGACGTTTTGTTCAATAAGAAACAAAAAAGATGCAATTTCAAAATGTGTTAATAATACATTTTCCAGTCCTGAAAAATGGAAACCCTTTTGTAATCCATAGTAGCAAGGTACATATATTAAAATATGGCAGGAACTTACAAAAAGTAGAATCAAAACCTGTATTATAGATGAAAAATAACGTACTTTATTTTAAATTAAATAAAAGATAAAAAGAGACTAAAATATGTTATATAAAAAATGCAATCTAAAACGTGAACAAAATTGAAAGCGTGAACACCCTCGGTAAAAATTAGTTCACGTTTCTGCGAGATCACTGTAATAAAATTGTTATTATTTAAAAACTCTAAAACTGGTGTTAATTCTTTTCCAATAAAGAACTCTCAACAAAACGTTTATAAAAGGTATAAACGTAACAATATGTTTTACTATGCAATTCAACCAATTTTTTTCAATTTTTTTTCTGAGTGTAGATTAAAATTTGTAAACTTGTTGTATGTGGTTTAAAAAATAAAGTTAATTGAGATCTGGTTAATATTAGAAATTAGAAGAATTTCAACTAAAACTGTATTAATGTTAATCGTCTGCTGTAGACTTCAATCTCAAGTCATTCGCCAGTGTCTTCTTCTTTGGAATGCATTGCATGTGAAATGAATTTGTTATACATTTCTTGAGATAATACAAAGAAGTACAATAAGCGTAAAGAATTCAACCGTGTATTTAATTATATATTGCTGTTAAAGTTTGTAAATTAAGCTAATAATCATTTGTGAATAATACTTTAAGGAAACTTACTTTAAAAAATTCTGTATAAAACTGTTACGGCTGTATGCATAAAAACTTAAAGTAGGTTTAACTGCCGTTGTTAAGCACAATTTCCTAAAGTTGTATTCATAAAACACTTTTACCTTAAAATACGTTTGTTAACTTTAAAGTAGAAAAAACCTACGTTAAACCTACAATAAATTGACAGTTCAAATTTATTATTGAAAGTTCAAAAACCAATAAAATTGTGTTTACAATAAACTGAGCCGTTTTTTTTTTTAAAGTGGCATAAGTTACTTTGTTATAGTCATCTTTTTATTTTAAATTAGTTTATAAAACATTTTAATAATTAGCCATTTCAACTAGTCTGTATTTAGTTTTCTTTCTGAAACGGATTTTTCTAATGATTGTGTTGAAATAAAATCTTTTTTCTCCATGTTGTGTACTGTGAAGGATATTTTCGACAGGGAGCTATTACTACTATTACTATTTTGTCCTTTACATAAGTCACTATGTGCAGAAATATGCTTTTGAGTTGTGACATTCTTAGATATTTTATACAACACGAAACAACCTCCTGAGAATAAAAAAATAAAATAATGGTAATTATGTGTAGTATATTAGATATCAGTATAATATTGTTCCGTAAACTGCACTATTCTTTCGAATTAATAAAAATAAGTCAAATAATCACAACAATACTTCACACACACTTATTACATGTTTCAATTTCTTTCACACTAAGCTCCGTAATTTCCTAAGTACAGCGACTAACGCCACTTTCAAAATAAGCATTTTTGTTGCACCGTTAATTATAAACACTCCTCTCAAGCAAATCTCAATACTTCTTAACTCTTACCAAATGTCAATACCTGTTAATTTCAAATTTATTAAAAATGAAAAAAAACTGTTCAGTTGTGACTTATGCCACTTTTAATGTAAACGGCTCAATTGACAATTATACTTTGTTATTCCAAAAATGTTAAAAATATTTATTTAAACAAATTGTAGTATACAAATAATAATAATAACATAACATGCCATTCAATATAAAACATTTTTACATCTTTATTTTATATTTTACAAAAATATAATTATAATTAATTATTTTAAACAAAAGTTTTATTGATGTACATATAATCAAAACAAAGCTCGTTATCCGACTAATTATTTTTTTAATATGAACAAATTCTTGTAAGTTCTTCGTAAGCCTTGCAAATTAACCTTTTTTGGGTGCTTTGCTTTTTATTAAAAAGATTAATAAAAAAACAAAAAAAAAAATATGTTGATTTTGCTGAAAAAAATGAAAAACAATAAAAACATTTTTTATGGATCTGACTACCCGGATAAATAATATTCATTTTTATACATCGTTAACTACAACGTGACAACTGAAAATAGTGGCATTGCCAGAATCAAAATACTAATTTTACTAAAGCATACATTAGCTAAAGTATTGTTTATGAATACCATTTTTTAACAAACGTCTGTTAGCCTTAAAGTGTTTGTTAACTAACGTGTACTTTAAAGCTCAAATAAGCGTTTTTTATGCATACAGCCGTTAGTGTTTTAAAATTTTAAAGAAAAATTTATGTGAGAAATTTATTAAAATCAATAATGTACGAAAAATTTTTTGAATCACTGTAATATTCATTATTATTATTATTATTCTTTATTCTTCAAACAACTAGCACAACAAGGTGATAACATCTTATAAGTGACAGTGTGTTGATCCTTACAATTTGAGTTAATATAAAACTTAAATCTAGAAACAGAGCATTAACAATACACAAAATGAAAATGTCAAGAATGATAAAGTTACTACAAATAAAGATATGACCAATCGAAAGAAATGTAATGTAAAGTGTTAACATAAAATTAAAGTCAAGGTTGGGTAGAACTAAATAATTTATAAAGCTCCTTTTTAAATAAATTTGCGTTGCCTATTTTTTGTATAGAATTTGGCAAAGAGTTCCAAAGAGTGGTTACATTTATGAAAAACTGTCGTTGAGATAACAGACTCTTGTATTTCTGCTGGATAATATTCCTACCATGAAGAGAGCTTGCAATAACTATCCTATCAAATAGATATGATGGTCGTTCCGAGATGATAATCCTGTGCAAGAAAATTGGACACCTATATTTTATAATATAATCGAAAGTCATTCCAAAAATTAAATTAGAGTATGATGAGATATGATCACGGCTGTTTTTCTGAAATATATAACGGGCAATATTGATATATGCGACTTTTAGTCTGCGCTGATCAGTGCTGTCACAATTGGCATAGATTTCACAGCCGTACGAAAGTGAAGGGATCAGGTAAGTCTTTGCCAAGAGCATGCGAATATCAAACGGTGTAGAGTACTTTAGCGACCATAGGGTGCGAAGTTTACTGTAAACTCTGCCAACTACAAAGTTAATGTGATTAGTCCAGGTCATTCTATTATTGAAAATTACGCCCAAATTAGGTGCCGATTCTACCAATTCGATCACATTCCCGTCAATTCTCACATTAATGTTGACCAAAGTGCTCATAGCTTTCGAGAGGACCATACATTTCGACTTCAAAGCATTGATATACAATCCATTAGACATGGCCCAGCGATTGATCATGTGCAAATCGTCATTTATCCCATTCACACACCTAGGAACATCATTAATCCAGCAACTGTTATAGACCTGCACGTCATCAGCATACATGTGCATCCTGCTGGTTTTAGAAATGTCAGGTAGGTCATTTATGTAGAGACAGAAGAGAAGCGGACCCAATAAAGAGCCCTGTGATATTCCTCTACTAACTATAAGCGGATTAGATCTCCTATCATCAACACTCACTATTTGACATCTGTTAATCAAATAGGAGGATATTAGACTGCAGGCCGAGCTTGAGAAATAAAATAACTTACGCAGTTTTATTAGCAAGATAGAGTGATCTACCGCATCGAAGGCCTTACTATGATCTAGTAGAATCAAGAAACCCACTTTGTTTATGTCGAGTTCAGATCTGAGACTCTCGACCACATCCACTAAAGCCGTTATACAGCTTCTGCCCCTAACAAAACCAGATTGAGCCACTGATAAAATTTACCCCGTGTGAGATAGTCACTCATTTGATTGCTGAGGATATTCACAAAAACTTTTGATAAAAACGGTAGAATAGCTATCGGTCGGAATTCATCATTAGTCGTAGGGATAGGGATAATCCTAGAGGATTTCTATTCCTTAGGAAATTTGGTTTTCGTGAGGATAGAGTTGAAGAAATGGTTAATAATCGGTAAGAGCCTCGAGATCAAATCTCTGAAGAATCTCGGGTTCATTCCGTCCATACCAATCGCGTTGGATCTAACAACGGAAAAACTCTCAAGGACCTCAAGCTGACTTACACGTCGAAAGCCAAAAGGATTTCGTATTGGGACATAACAAAGATCGTCATAAACGTTATCTGTCGGTCTGGGAACATTAATGTTAACAAATCTATCATTAAGAAGGTTCACGTCAACATCACAATTATGCTGTAACATTTTACTCCGGCCTAAGCCTATTTTCCGAATTTCCCTCCACTTAGCCCAACTATCAATAGCCGATGAAAATCTTCGCCGATAAAAAGCACATTTAGCAGACTGAACCCGTTTTGTTGCCTCCCTTCGAGCAGACTTATGTATCGCCTTAAGGTCATCTGTTCTAAATCTCCTCCATTAACTTGTTTTATAACATTTAAACTTCTATGTACTCGGCTAAGTATTAATCACCTTCTTTAAAATATTTTAAATATAAATTTTCGATTATTTTCAATATTTCCTTACAAATAATACTTTTGTAAGTTATATGATCTCGTTTGTTGTAGCATGCACCGACATGGTTATTGGAACTTAGGTTATTGAACAAAAAAGTTATTTCCAAGAAATGAATATACTTCCTGTTAAAAATTACGATATATGTATTCAATAACTTCATTCATATTGAATAGTTGTTATTGTTTTAGTTATTGTTACCCAATAACATCGTAATCACAATAGAAAAATGTGTAATAAAATAAATGTCTTTAGGTCTACCAAATGACAAAAAAATAAATAAATAAATAACAATGACAACAACTATCACTGCTGTCTTAACAACAACTACATATTTGCAACAAGCTCTAGTGACATAAAGTAAAAATAACATAATTATTAATACATTAACCCAGCATACAAAATTTTTGAAGGTCAAATATTTTTCCATGCATGTTAAATTTCTATAATCGTAGCAGTAAAACCTAGTCCAGATTAAAAATTATACTACAATTTTAGCAGCATAAATTACCTTGTTAATTTAAAGTGTTATTTGAAATAACATTTCTGACGACTTTTTAAAATAAAAAATTAGTAACTAAAAATAATGTTTATTGATTGATTAAAAAAAGAAAATTCAAGAAATTTGTTTTTCAATTGTGGCAACACCTATATCACGATAGTTTTGACTATTTGTTTTTTACCGTGTTCATAGTAGACGCATTGGCAATTGTTACAATGAATTCAATTTCGCATGAAAATCGCATTAAAATAATTGAAATCCGCTATGAAAGCGGTGGTTCTGTTAAAATTATATTTCGTAAAATTCGTAATATTTTCGTGCTTCTGAGATTGCTATTAAGAATTTGACCGTTTAATTTGAGTCGACAGGCTTGATACCAACGTATGTTCGACCGGGTCCTTCAACTGAAAACGTCGCAGCTAAATTTATCTAAATTTGTCAAATCCTCGACGTTCTCAACAATTGGGGTTATCCAAAACCACCACATGGCGAATTTTGCGTAAGGATTTGACTCTGAAGGTTTAAAAGGTGTAGGAATTGCAGCCGACCGACCATTTATATCGCCACAGATTTACTCAATTTACTTGGGGACAACCATATGGTTGTTCTGAATAAATCATTTTTGCAGACGAAGCCAATTTTCCCCTTGTCAGGTTATATCAAGCAAAATTGCCATATTTGGACTTCTGAAAATCTTAAATCGATTATTGAGAAGCCTTTGCATGCTCAAGGTGTTACTGTAAAGTGCGCTATGTCGTCTGGTGGCGTGATTGGGGCATTTTTTTTTCGAAAACACTGGAAATGCGGTAACTGGCAATGGGTCGCGCTATCTCGAGATGATAACAACTAAATTTTGGACTATTATTGACGATGTGGATATCACTGATATGTGGTTTCAACAGGACGGTGCCACATTTCACACAGCCAATAAAACGATCAATTTATTGTAAACCAAATTTCCCGATTCTTCATAATTTCACCACAATCAGCAGTTAAGTGGCCAGCCAGATCGTTGTATTTAACAACACTGGATAATTTTTTATGGGGCTATGTTAAAGACAGACAGCCGTATTCATAAAAACTGAAAACAGGTTTATAAACCTAAAATAGGCAAATGTTGATAAAACTACATTCATAAACGATTAATAGTTTAAAAAACATTAAATAAATCGTTTTTATAATAAAAAATTTTATTGTTGAATTTACCCTTCTTTAAACCAAAAATAAAATGACATTTTGCCGTTTAAATATTTTTATATATAAGTAATCTATAATTATTCGGAATCATTATCAATATAAGCAGCAATTTTATTCATGCTTGATTCCTTTTCAAATAAATATTAAGTGATATTCTCACAAAATATTTATTACAAACCATTTTCATTAAAAAAGAACATTTTATGATATTCTCATAAAACATTCTTTCAAATAAAAATATTTGAAATGTTTTGTAATGGGGGAGAGCACATTAATATTGCAATTTCACTTTCGCTCACAAAGCTCATCAGTGAATTTTACCCCAATATTGTATAGAAAAACCTAAGTGTCTTATATCCAAAGCCAAATTGATTTTATAAGAATATTTTCCATAAAATCAACATAGCCTAGACATCAAGACTCAAAAACACTTCTATACAAACATTACAAAACATTTCAAAACAACAAAAACATTGTTTATTTTTTATATATATTTGTTTACATTATTTAAAGAACATTTTTCTTCAAGTAGCAAATAAATTAATTTAATTATTATAAAAAGTCATTCCAAAACTTAAAATTCAACTATGGATGCCATAAACACAATCCGCAGAATACGTAAGTCCAAAATAAACAAATGGAAACAGTTAATTCAAAAATTTTATATTTTCAGACGATTTAGCACAGAGTGTACAAAAGTGTACAAAGAGAAGATAAACCCTTTCTCTATTCCAGACGATCAATTCAAGCTTAAATATAGATTTAAAAAATCAACGGTAAAAATGTTAGCTAATTTAATTAAAGAGAAAGTCACGTTGGACAGCAGAGGATGTGGAACATCTGTTGAACTACAGGTATTGGTTGCCTTGCGTTGTTGGGATCGTGGAGAAGTAAACAAACCTTCTAGGAGAATAGTGTTGATATATATAATCAAATATAATCAACTTTTTTAGTTTCAAGATGATGCTGGCGACCTACATGGTCTAACGCAACCAACAGTATCAAGAATCTGTGGAAGAGTTGCTCGTGCTTTGGCTTGTCATGGCAGAGATAAAATTAAAATGCCAACAACTTTGGAAGAGCAGGCGTTGTTAATAAGAAATTTCAAAACAATTCGTTACTTTCCGGGGGTGATTGGGGCCATCGATGGAACCCATATAAGAATAAAATAGACGGGAGGTGATCTTGCCCAATATTATATAAACAGGAAAAGATATTATTCGTTAAATGTTTTCAAATGTTTTTTAATATAAAGCACCTGCATAAGTTTACTAATTTTTTTTTTGCTTTTGTTTTGCTACAGGTAGTCTGTGATGTAAACTTAAAAATTCGGGACTTAGTGGCAAGATGGAGAGGTAGTACCCACGACTGTCGTATTTTCAACGAGTCCGGCATCAAAAAACGCTTTGAAAATGGCGAATTTAAAGGCAGATTACTTGGCGACTCAGGGTACAAATTAACACCATATTTGTTTAATCCCCTGCATCAACCTCAGAACGAAAAAGAAGCAAGATACAATGTTGCTCACATCGCAACTAGAAATCCAGTTGAGCGATGTTTTGGGGTATGGAAGCAACGATTTCGGTGTCTACTACAGGGTATGACTACTAGTCTTTTAAATGTCAAAATAACAATTATTGCTCTCGTCGTACTTCACAATATAGCTATAGAGGAAAATGACGCAGTCCCAGGTAATAAATAGTTAAGGATAGTTAAGTAGTAATAGTTAATATATTTGTCTTGTTTAGATGATATTGATAATGTGCAAAGGGAAATGGCAGTAATAGAATATCCAACAAACTCAACAACCCCTGAAGGGGGTTTTTAACAACTTTATTTTATCATTTGGCGCTTCAAGAAAACAGAAATAAAAACATTATTAACAAAAATTTAATTTATTTATTTTGTACTTTATTTTTTTAGCAAAACTTTATCATAATTCATATTACATTTAGTTAAATGAGAAATTTTTGGTTTTAGTAAATATTATCACCTCATCAACCTCATTACAATTTTCGGATCCTTGCCTCTTTAAAGTGATTTTTCCAACCTACAATGTATAAAAATTGTATTAAAAAACGCATTAATATGTACTTTAAAGGACAGATTTCTAAAATCGTGTCTTGAATACACTATGTACATACATATATATTTATATATTTTTTTACATACCTTTTGTTTTAAACCCAAATCTCCTGTGTCCATTGTTTTTAAATTTATTTTTCCGATTTGATTTATCACAAAACTCATAGAAATAAATTAAAACTAGGAAATTATGATAGTGATGAAATAAAACGTAAACAAAACCGATATTCGAATCTTTTTTGTATTATCTGTTGCTAAAACAGATTAATACATAAGTTTTCATTAAGTGTTGCGGCTTAGTTTTTGTCAGTGAGTAAAAATATATATTTTTTATTAAAATTAATGTTTTATTTTTCGCAAAGTTTGTATTTAAAATATTTATAATAAGACTACCAAATATATTGCACAATGATTACAAACATCACTAATATAAAATGTTGCCGTACTTAAAAATAAATTCCATTAAAACGTTTAATAACTATTAAACTGTTATTGTGCGATTTTGAATACAAATTTTTAGAAATGGTTTATTAGACAAAAATTCCTTAATAACAATTGTAAACTTTAAATCTAAAATAACAACTTTTTATGAATATGGCCGAGAGTCTATACGGAGTCGATCGAATCGATTTTAGCCTTAAAACTCAAATTAATGAAATAGAACCGCTATTTTGCCAAACAGTCATTAAAAACTTTGATGAAAGAATCGACATCTGTCTGTGTGGTCGTAGTGGACATTTGCCAAATATCATTTTTCATTCATAATTGCCGAACTTTTCTCTTCATAAAACAATAAAAATTTGGATCATCTTAATGTAAATTTTTTTGTTTTATTTTATTTTGGAAAAACCTTTACACTTTGTTTCTCCAGAAAATACCACCCAATGGTGTGGCGAAATAAATAAATATAAAAATGCGCTTAAAAAATTACTTATAAAATTAAAAAATTAGTAGTAAACTCGTGAAAATCTCACACATTTAGTTAAAATTTTGTTTTTGGCCTTAAAAAGTCGCAGATCAAGGCATATATGGCGACAAAAAATAAACTTGGCTAGGAGAAATCCATCCTTCTGTGTGCCATTTGACATCGGTGTACTTTATTCGTTTATGTTTTACTAATTTTTTTAAAATAGAATTCTGTTCAAATTTAAACGTGATCAACAATCACACTAATCTAATCATATAAAATTGATAACAGGGGGTCTATTATATAAAGAGTGGGGAAATTTGAGGTTAGGGGCTAAATTATCTTTAAAATGATTAAATATCAAAAATTCAGCTGTCACGGAGAATTTTTTTTGTGGCATGAAACGTTACACTTGTGAGTAAAGAATTTTAGTTGTGAAAATTTTCTATCAAAATAGTGAAATAGTTCATCAAATTTTCCTCGTAATCAGGCTCTTTCTAAGAATGCTAAGCATAATTTAATCGCCAAATTCACGGTACTATTGATGACAATAGGCCAAAACAATATGCTGGTAGTGGCCGTAGTGAAGAAAACATAACTGCTGTACAGTGTTGAGTGTTGAGAATAAGCCTGGCACCTCAACTCGTTGACGTTCGCAATAATTGGTCATCACAAGTGATATTTGCCGCAACATTTCACATAAAGTTCTTCATATTTCCCCTTATAAAGTTAAACTTGTTCAAGAATTAAAGCCAACCGAGCATTGTTTGCTTTGAACCTTTGAGAATTGGTGGTTACAAAAGCTGAACGAAAACAATGCATTTTTCAATCTTTAGCGATGAGGCCCATTTTCAATTAGGCGGTTGTGTAAACAAAATTATCTCACATGAGGCTCACAAAATCCCCAAACAGTTCTCGAAAAATCGTTACATTCAAAGAATGTGACCGTATGGCGCGGTTGGCGGTTAGACGGCACCAATGAGCCGTATTTTTTCGAAAATGAGCAAGGAAACACTGTCGCCGTGATTTTTCTGCACAACCAAACCATGATAACCAATTTTTGAGACCACAATTGGCAAATGGTGACATTTACGGTCTTTGCTTTTAGCAAGACGTCACCACAAGCCACACAACTACCCTAACAGTTCGGTTATGGCAAGAGAAATTTTCCGGTCGAGTATTTGGCGATATTAATTGGCCATCTCATTCTTGTGATTTAACGTTGCTGGGTTAATGGCCTACTGGAAGATAAAATTCAGCGAAGATAAGCGAAGCTTTGTCGCAAAATGTGTTTCAAAATTTTGTGCAAAAAAGCAGACGTCTGCCCATGTACTAGAGTTAAACATTTATCCAAAATAATATTTTGTTATTAATTCCCACATTTCTACTTTACATCTTGGCATTGAAAAAAACTGAAATTTTCAAAAAAGAGTGTTTATTTTAGGACAATTTACTTTCTAACCTCAAATTTGGCCATCCGATTCGTAGGGATCTTAACGAATTCACAGGAACAACAAAACATTTAGAAAACTGAAAGAAGGTAGATGAAGGAAATGTTATATTTGAACCAGACCTTCCCAGTTTCGGAAAAGAACAGTCAATGCAATTGAGTCAGTCAGTCGTAAATATTTTATACAAGAATTTTGGTTTGAACCTACTAAAATAAATATTTAGAAATCGTAAGAAATCGTAGAAAAGAATGGAACTAACCTCAACTTTTGGATAAAGTTAACCAACTGTATCTTTTTTCAAATTTTGTATGTGAGTGAGTCATATAAGGATATAGTCTATACAAGGACAAATTTTTGGAGGAACCATCCTTGCAAATCGCACGGATCTGTGTCCTTTAAAAAGTGGAATGTCAAGTATAGATTATCGTAAGGATGTTGGCAATTTATTAAGGTGGCGCTAAAAGTTGAATTAAATCAAAAATCAAAACTATTTATTTTTTGTCAATTACTGCTTGTACTGCAATAAACGAATAACTATTTAATTAGCATTGTTGTGTTTGCTGGGCTTAAGAGAAATGTGTCTTTCTTTTGAGTCCGTGAGTTTCAATCAAACACGAGTGCACACTTTAAATAATAAAAATTAAAATGTAAAAACATTAAAATCCACTTTGGAAATTTTCGATTTGTAAAATAATATTCAGTTAGCAAGTTTGTATGCCATTTACTGTTGTTAGAGGGTGAAGACGATCACAGTTTGCCACAATTATTGTTATGAAATTAAAAAACAAAAAAAAAAAATGGTTTTAAAGAGGAGTATAACATGAATTAATGAATGACAACTGACTGGTATTATTACTTTCACTGAATACAAAAAATTGATTATTTTTTTGTGTATTTAATGTTAGTGAATTATAAACATTGATTGCGGGTTACCTGTTTTTATTGGAGAAGATTGACATAATTACTGCACGACTTTTGCTACGATTGTCACCTGGTTAAGTGGTAATAAGACTACTTAAAATGTTGGTTATAAAATGTAATTAATATTAAACATGAATTCATTTGAAAACCCTGGGCAGTGAATTAAAGTCATACTATATTCGTTAGTCTCTTAAATAAAATTGACTCTGTATTGATAGTATATACCACTACCTTAAGCCAATAACCTAAAAACACACTTTATTCTTAGATTGAGACCTGCATATAATTTCCATAGCCTGACTATTACTGTTCTTTAGGTGTGAGGTATTCAATAGTTCTTTATAAAGGGAACATCTGTCTCCTTCCTAAACCACTGAGCTTTTATTCGAAAATGAAAGTTATTTTTGGATTAAACTGTATCGAATTAACAGAGTGTCACTATTTTAGTTTTCGGGATAAGAGTTACTGTATCAAACCCCCATTCTATTTCCACAAGTTTGTAATCGAAAGACACACGTTAGTCTTAGAGGAGCTTATGTTGAATTTAATATGCGTTTGTCACTGCTGTCATTTTCTAGATAAGGTAAAGAGTGGACAAATTTGAGGTTAGGAAGAAAATTAGTCTAAAACATACAATTTTGCTAAAGAACTTCAACTTTAGTGACACCAATGTAGAGTAGAAATATGGGCATTAGTAAAGAAATATGATGATGCTCAAATGTCCAACTGAAGTATGTTGGCAGAGCTCCACTCTTTTCACAAAACTTTTAAGCACATTTCGTTTACCTCGTCAATGCTGCCATGAATTTTATCTTTCTAAGCATCAGTTATTTGCAGATTCTTCACATAAGCCCGCTCTTTTAAATGGTCCCAGAGAAAATAATTCAGCGGTGTTAAATTACAAGAACGGGGCAGCCAGTTAACATCGCCAAAACAAAAAATTTTACGGCCAAGAAATTTCTCACTGCTGTCACTATTCGTCAATTGTACGAAAAATTGGTTTAGTAGGACAGAGAATTCACGGTGACGGCATTTCCTTGCCCATTTTTGAAAAAATACGGGCCGATAATACCGCCTGACCACAAACCACACCATACGGTCAGCTTTTTTTTTTGGATGTTATGGTCAAAAAACCATACTGTACTGTTTGCGGATTTTGTGAGCCCCACATCTGACAATTTTGTTTGTTCACACAACCCAATGAACGTCATCACTAAAGGTAATTTTGTCGAAAAATGTGTTGTCTTCGTTCAGTCTTTCAAAACGCCAATTCACAACTTCGACGCAAACAATGGAGAGTCGGCTTTAATACTTTAACGAGTTGAACTTTATAAACGTGAATATGAAGAAGTGGTGCCGAATTTTTGCGAACGTCGACGAATTGATATTTCAGGCTCATTTTTAGTACCTTGCTGTGCAGCGGCAATATTTGCATCACTACGGCCACTATAAGTGTATTGTTTCGATCTATTGTTGGAAATAATAGCGTGAGCCTCCAATTTAGCAATTAAATTACACATTATTACACGATATTAGAAGTAGGCTGCTCGGAGATACAGTGAAATATTGACCATTTTGATAGTAAATTTTCGATAGTAAAATTTCCTAACTTTTTACTAAATAAATGTCACAGAATGACAGCTCAATACTGGACATTTAATCATTTGAATTTGTCCTCACGTTAAATTAATATCAAAGCTTAACTGGGAATAAAAATATTCCTACTAAAATTTTACAACAACAGAAAAATATGGCTTAAATCTCTATACCATTCATTGATTGGTTCATACATAGTTGTATATTAATGTAAATATAAAATAAATACCTAATACAAGCTGCCAGATATTTCTATATTTAAAGAATTTAGACGTTTAAAATCGCCTATGAATATAAATTGCTGTTGAGCGTGGCATCTATAGTCGACTGGTTTACCAACATTATCATCATTATTTATTCAGTTGTGATAATGAAAATGATTTTCCGTGTGACTGGCTTGTTTAAAAAAATGGAATATTTGAATTTCTGTGATATCAGTAATAAATTTCGCAGGGAGTAGGAAGCGATACACACGTGAATAGTCTCATCTAATGCATTTTCCAAAAATTCAATATTCAAAGTAAACAAAAATGAACAATAGATGAGCGAGCTGCTAACTGCGTCCTCCATTTTCCTATATTTTTCATTGATTTCTTAGCACAAGACGATTTTTTCCCAAAAATCTAAATTCACTTAGAAGTTACAAATCCAGTAAAGTTTTTTTTTTAAATTCATCAATTATTTAAAATTGAATTCTGTAAAAAATCATCCATTAAAATATACATATAATTATTTGTCTTCTATAGGACAGTGAAAAAAGTAAACGTAGACACCATTGAATATATCGCACCCTAAATGCAAAAGGGTCACAACACAAAATACTAAAATTTTCGCAACTCACTTGCAACAAAAATAGATATAACTGTATTTTTCCAGTTAAAAAAGAAAGTGATGTGAAAGAAATTATTGCATTAGTTAAAGATGTGAACATGAATTAATTTATGGAAACAATTTTGAGTTGTTACCCTTTTGTGTTTAGGGTGCGATATAAGTTTTACTTGTTATTGTGTCATTATAATTTCTTCGTTGGTTAAATTTTATGTAAAAGCTAAGTTGATTGATTCATTGCTGTCATCAACTTTAGTTTTATTTTATTCATTACATAACAACACAACTTGGTATCGATTTACCCAATTAACCTAAAAAAAATTGGCGTAAATAAAATAATAATACGAAAGTGATGGTAAACTAAAAAATTATTTAAAAATCTTGCGGAATTTGAAATTAAAATACAAAAGTTGATAATTTTTTTAAAAACATCATTAATAGGGCTGCCAGCTTAAGACATTATTCTTCAAAATAGGGATTAAAAATCGCCAAAAAAAATGCAAAAAATATTAAAAATTTTCTCCGTGTTTCGAATTATCAGCTTGGTTTTTCGATCGGGTTTTAAATTGTTAAGTTTTTTTTTTTTGGGTTTGTTCAAATAATATCACTGGCTGCCAATGCTGCTGAAATGCTCCTTGAAATTTTTCTGATAAAAGAGTGTAAACGATAAGATATTTTAATCTAATAAACAATTTTGCACGGTGCACTATGGAATGGAAAGCGTTCATCAAAATGATCGGATTACTTCTTACTTAAGTTAAGTGATTCTTACAATTGTACCTCCTCCTTCATAAAGTACACAGCTGTTACTAGGGCGAGCAAGGGAATTTATACAGCTTATAGTCTTTTTTTAATTTTCAAATGTATAACTGGTTCTTTTGGTATTGCAAGTGTTTGACAACTAAACCCAATAATCGTCCGCAGAGGAAAAGCAGTCTTGAAGGATCTCTTCCCCGCCTTGAAATGTGCCTTCGGGGGTAAAAGGCCGCTAGCAGGAGTACAAAACTGGAAGAGACATGAATCGAAGTCCAATCAGTGCCGTATTACACAAACTGATATTACGGGAACTATTTGCCCACAGGCCCTGTTCATGGTGAATATTATTGGTGAGGCCACTCGGAGAGCAACGTGGTGGCTGTGGTTTAATCGGGCTTTGAAGAAAGTTCCTAAGAGATGTCAAAAAAAAAGTTAACATCCAAACTCATAGTTTGCGCATGCAGCAGGACTAGAAGTTGGATAATCTCCAACACGTCAGTCGGGGCACGGTCCTGCTACCGTGCCCTCGAAAATTGCTACTAACGCGTGTATGTACCTAGTATGTATGCGTGTTTGGACTGAGCCTGCTATTAATTCGCCATATAGCTAAAGTTATGCTGCAAATTGGTGGCAAAGATGAACGCGACTGGAAAATTTGTATTAAAGCACTGTTTTAGTTGTTATTTCTTTGTAAATTTTTCAGAACAGGCAACGATCTGAAAAGTTATAAATTGGTATTTCGTGATAAGATTTACATCTGCACTCCCGAAGGGTCAACCTCAATAATCAGTCAGAGAAATAGCTAAAAGGCTGAAGAGACAATTAGCGGAACTCTGGGGCTTACTGATTCCCGTGTAAATAGCGTGGAGCTTCCAGTTGACACGCTGCTTGCCTTCAGGGGACTGGGCTTCCTTATACCCAAAGCAGGACAAGTCTAGATGGTTGAGTAATCCATTAAGACTGATAAGTGTGCCCCCGGGGGGGGGGGAGAGTTATTAATTGGGATACAATCTTCCTGAATCCATGGTTGGACGTGCAGTTTAACGGCGTTAGACTATTCGCCGCGTTATTGATGATATGTAGCCAAAAATGTTGGAAAATTTCATCGAAAAAAGAACCTGCAGAGTACACTACGCCCGAGCCGGCTTTGTGGTCATATGCCAGAAATCATATCTTAATTATATGCCAGAAAAATGCTTCTTTTATTTTCATTTCAAAGTTATATACCTCTATAAAAACACCCCTTAGTTTGTACAAATAATATGATTTCCATGTTAATAAAAGCATTTCAGGATTCCACTCTAAAACAATCGGGAACACTGGCTTTGCATATTGCTAGTGAATGGTGTTGTAAACATACTCTTAAGTGTTTTGGTCGATAATGATTAGCAGTTCGCAGTTAATCGAATTATTGAAAATGTGTTAAACTTTTAAAAATTTTGAAATATATTTTTAATATTTCCTTGTATCGCAACAAGCAACACCAACAACCAATTGTGGTGTTAATAAATGTATATAAGCAATTTTAAATCGTGCTTGACATACGGATGCATAACATATATATGGATGTGTGAGTGTATGTGATATTGTTAACCGATGCTACCGATTTTAGAATGCATAAGTATTGTTTAACATTTGAATGAATGAATATTGTATTTGAAAACACTTTCATCATTGGAAATCCAATTCGATTGCTAAAGCAGCTTTAATACATGCAGAACGTATTTGCCGTTAACATGCAACTTGAACTCTGTGTCATTTGTCTCTCAATCGTCTATTCACATACAAGCAAACAAACAAACACATAAATAATTCACAACTAATACGTGTTGTATTACAACAAATACTACTGAAACACTTCAACTGATGTCAAAAACATTTGAAAACTTCTACTCAACGAAATTAAACAATGAAAAAGCAATAAAGAAAAAAAAACCTGAAATTAAAAACAAAATCTAAAATTGAAATGACAAATGCACGTCGATGTTGTTCGGATCGAATACCTAAATATGTATTCACGTGTATTAGTTTAACGAAAAAGAAATTGAAAATTTTTATTTGTTTATACATATGTATGTATTTACATATTTTTGTTGTTGTTGTTGTTGCTAATCCTTCTTTTTAGATACAATGCATTGTGGAGCTGATCTTGTAAAAAGCAGGTTTTTGTTACATGGACTCCGAATAATGATATCAAACCGTTTTTGAAATTTATTTATATTTGATGCATCTATTTTGCTAAAAAGAAAATTTAATATAAAAAATTTATTTTAAATTAATTCTCGCCAACTATTTAGATTTTAATGAAAATATGATTTATAAAATTTAATTTTTTTTTATAAAATTTTTAATTTTTATATAACAGTTATAATTTTTTTGACCCTTTTTAATATTTTTTAGTAATTAATTTTAAGCACTAGGTCTTATTTAATAAAAAATTTTTTAAAAAACTTTATTTTTTTTTTTATTAAATAAGACCTAGTGCTTAAAATAAATTACTAAAAAATTTTTTATTTTTGGTAAATCATAAACAAGATTTGCTATTGCTTTGTAACGAAAGTAACGAATGGTTAAATTTGAGGTTAGACAGCAAATTGGCTTAAAACACACACTAATGTTGGACAACTTCAGTTTTATTGATACTAATATAAAGTAGGAATATGGAATTTAGTAATTGAATATAAATATCAGGCAAATATCCACCTCTAGCATGTCAGCAGACGTTTGCTGTTTTCACAAAATTACAGTACATTTTAAATAGAAAGCTTCGCTTATCTTGTACTGACACCTACAACTGACATCGCCAAATCGAAAAATTATGCGACTAGTAAATTTCTTATGCAAAGGTCACTGATGTCAACATAAGTCGATTGTGGCCACAAAAAATTGATTATCATGGTTTGGTAGTGCAGAGAATTTACGGTGACAGCGTTCCTTGCTCATTTTTGAAAATATACAAAATGCACCATGCTATCATTTTCTTTGGTTTTTCGAGGGCTATATGTGAATTTTTTGAGTCTCATATGCGACAATTATGGTTGTTTACATTAATGCCTAATGGAAAATAAGCCTCATCACTAAAAATGATTTTGTTAAAAATTGCGTTATTTTCGTTGATTCACAAACGTTCGAACCAAACAATGTTCGGCCGGCTTTAATTCTTGAACGAATTGAACATTATAAGCGCGAAGATGAAAATCTTTATACATATGTGTTAGGCAAAGTGTCTCGAGTAATGCACAATTGTTGCGAACATCGACGAGTTGATGTGTCAGGCTCATTTCCAAAACCTTGCTGCACTGCGGCAATGTTTGCATCGCTATGGTCACTACGAGCGCATTGCTTCTGTCTATTGACAGCAAAAACAGCGTCAGCCTTGAATTTAGCGATACAGTGAAATTTTTCCGATAATAAAATTTCCATAGTAAAATTTCCCAACTCTTTACTAAATAAGTGGCACAGGACTCAATTCCTGACATTTAATCATTTAAGAGGTTACTTTCTTCCTAACCTCCCATTAGATTTAATATCTAAGGGCTGTTTTGTGCGCCTTATAGGCGACAATAATTGTTATTTATATAACCGCCTAATTAAAAATGAACCTCATCACTAAAGATGATTTTGTTGCGTTTGACGTAAGCAATGGTAGGGTCAGCTTTAATTCTTAAATGACTCATTCCAGACTTATGCTTAGCACTTTGCAGTTCAGCGGCTATATTTGAATCACAGCTTCTATGAGTGTATTGTGTTTCGTCTACTGTCACCAACATTACCATAAGCCTCGAATTAAGCGATTAAATTGTTAGCATTGTTCTCATAATGAGCCTGATTACGAGGAATAGCTATTCGAGTTTTACGAAGCGACACATTAAAATTTTCACCAATTTTCACAATTAAAATTCTTTGCTTAAGAGTTTATGCTTAAAATTTCCCAAAATTTTCTAAATAAATGTCAAATAATATGACTGCTGGTTTCTTGACATTAAATAATTTGAAAGATAGTTGAATTTCTAATCTTAAATTTGTCCTCCCGTTAGACTTAGTATCTAAGCTCAACTGGGTACAAAAGTACTTTTACTAAAGTATTACAACAACACAATAAGGTGGCTTAAGCCTCTATACCATTCATTGATTGGGTCATACACAGGCATACATAAATGTTAGTATAAAATAAAGAACTGAGACAAGCTACCAGATATTTCCGAACTCGCAGAATGTCGGCGATAAAACTCGCCACTAAATATAAATTGCTGTTGCGCACGATATCTATAGTTAACTAATTTACCAACCTTATTATAATCGTTATTGATTCAGTTGCGATAATAGCAACAATGGAGGTAGGAAATAGATATAAATGTTAAAAAAATCTAGTAGAAATTACATTTGACGTCGCTAGTGACTTTCTAAAAATCTAACTATCTTTATTATGGTCGAATTTTGTAAGCAGTATAGAGGGACGTGTGTCCTATAAAAGTCTAATTTTTATCCCTTTGGAAAAGTAGAAAGACAACGCTGCAACGACACCGCGGCTTAATGTTCATCTTAATTGGATTATTTTTGAAAATGTAAGCAGTGTGCCTTGTAGCCTGCATCGTAATTAGTTTAAAGATGTTTTCTGTTTAAGCTTAGTATTCTGTTCTAATGTGCGAAAAGTGTTGAGCAACATTTGATATTTCGCTTGAAAATTTTGACAATATGTTGCCAGCTGATTCTCTCTTTTTATTTAATATAAATGTTGCGCACTACGGCAGACAAGATGAATCAGGCCGTGTTGTCGCAATAAAATTATGACATTTTAATTCCGACATCTGTTACTTGGCAGCGAAAATTCGCTTTTTTGGAGGAGATTCCTAATTAAAAACAGTTTACGAAATAAACAATTTATAATTTCACTAAAGAGTCTTTAAAAATAATTAAAATTATCAAAATGCTTTAATAAAAAGATCTGTTTTTCACCAAAAAAAAATATTTTTTTATTAAATAACTTTTAATAAGGTGGATACGATTTTATTGCAAAGAATAATATAAACATATACTATTATTGAAAGAAAAACGTTAGCTATTATAATAAAAATTCATATACTTATTTCAGCCTTTTGTTTTGTGTGGCCAGCCATATCCACCAACGTTGTCATCACATCTGCCACCTTTGAGACACCTGCTCACATTTCATTTCGATATAAGTTTTTCGATGAAACTGCTGTGTTTTTCTAAAACAAAATAAAAATCTGTAAAACTCTAATTAAAGTCACGTTTTAAATTAGAATAATAAAGACTTGGTGTCTACTTACATATAAATAAATTGTTTTTTTTCCGGTGGCGTAAAAGAGAGCATCTCAGAATCAGATATAATATCTTGCGTGGGCTGCCGATCTGGCGTGCTTAAAAGCTGTGAGCAACTGGTTCTACAATCAAAATTTATATCACTTACGAAAGTTACAATTAGCAACAATAAGTTAGAATAATAACACTTACCTTCTCAATTTCAACGTCTCAGTGAAGTCCTCAGAAAACTCCCACGAACCCTAGGATTCGTCTGAAGAGAACTGCAAGTTGCATCCACTACCAGATTTTTTGATGCTTTTCGTTTTTGGTTGTAACACCGTTTGCTACTCAAAATACTCCTCCAGTTTTGCTTACATGTTTCATCTAATAATAATCAATAAAGATCATATATATGTATGTATATACATACACATATATTTTAATCCTTACCAGGTTTTCCCATCTCTCCACGATGATTTCGCGGCACTGCGGTTAGAATATATCATTTGAGACTTATCCCAAATAACTTTTCTTTTTTTTACTGCAGAAATAAGGATACACTTTTCTGCGTCACTAAATTTTCTTTTTTCTTTTTCACTTTTAAATAAATTTACGCTTTTCTCCATACTTTTACTTTTTGGCACAGCAAATTTAAAATTAAAAATACAACTGTTCCTCACAATTCCGTGCGAAAAAGTGCTGCTCATATTGTTTCGTAGTTGAAAAAAAAATGTTGCCTGAAACGTTTTTCATTTAGATAAACATGCTGCCAGAAACATTTCATGACTTTTTCAAAAATAAACAGAGTTCTAGTTTAGCAACATTATTTCTTATTTATTTCCAAGGAATTATTTTTATATGGGCTTTGACAGCATTTCGCACGAAATTATGAACAGAGTATCAGGCTTTATACAGTAAATAAATCACAATTAATACTTGACCAGAACAAGAAGATTTTGACTACCTACCCGTTTCTATAACAATGCTTAAAATATAATGTTATAATTACTTGAAGTAAAATGTTAGCAGATGATAAGAATATCGCATTTCAAACATGTGCTTGTTGGGATGTAAGACTAATAATCATTCATGTTTTCATATACTATCCTTATACTTACAGTTGTTAAATACATTTATACTTCTTTTTTTAATTTTTTTCTATTTACTTTTTTACATTTCGGGCAATCAGCCAAATAAAAAAAGAGTTCGAGTATTTTTGCAAAACGTCATTCTTTAGTTTCTATAATGAAAAAGTCTCAAGGGCATGTGATAAAAGAAGCCTTTGTGCAAACTTGCTGTGAGTAAATTTATACAATAAAATATGAATCTAATGTTGCTAGGAAATTCGGTCAATATAAAAAAAAATTAGCGTGGGAATATTATTATGAATTAAAATTAGGAAACGAAATGATACAGGGAAAGTAATTAATTTTCAAGATTTAGTGTTTTTTAGATCCGCAAAGTTGAATAGTTTTTTCCTTTTGATTCGATTTTCATCGTCTAACAAATTTGGGCAAATTTGAGCTTAGTCTGCCACATGACTAAATGTTAAGAATTAAGTGCAACCCTTCAACAGTTTTTTAGTAAAAAGTTAGGATATTTTAAGCACAAAAGTTTACACTCTTGAGAACAAATTTTCATTACGAAAATTTACAATGAGAATTGTGAAAATTTCACTGTATCACTTCATAATATTCGAACAGCGTTTCCATGTAATCAGGCTCCTCCTTAAACCACTGTGCGTAATTCAATAGAGGCTTACGGTATTGCTGCTGACACTAAAGCTAAATAATACGCTTATAGTGGCAGTATAGCAAACCCTGGAATACGTTCGCAACAATTGGGCATCACTAGAAGCACTTTGCGCAGCATTATTCCTCTTCACGCTCATAACGTTTAACTTGTATAAAAATTAAAGTCGATCGACCATTTTTGCATTAAAAGAAACAACGCATTTTTCAACAAAATCATCTTTAGTGATGAGACTCATTTCAAATTAGGTAGTTACGTAAGCGAACAAAATTTTCGCAAATGCGGCTTACAAAATCCACAAATATTACACTTAAACAAACTTACCGTATGTTGCGGTTTGTGGTCAGGCAGCAACAGTGATCCGTATTTTTTTTTTCGAAAATGAGCAAGGAAACACCGTTGGCGTAAGTTCTTTGAGCTATCAAACATGATACCCGAATTTTTGTGGCTACAAGTGGTTTCCCTCCGGGGGCACATTGATGTGTCTTGATGAAATGATGGAATCTCACCATCATTACATGGGTAAAAGGGAGTCCAGTCCCCTAAAGGCTATCAGGAGTCAACTGGACAACTCCACGTTATTTCCACGGAAATCAGTAAGCCCCAGAGTTCAGCTTTTTGGCTTTTTAGCTGTATCCCGACTGATTATTGAGGTTGGCTTTTCGGGAGCATCGTGGTGGTTGTTGTTTTGCCGTATCATTCACTTTTGACGTTAGCCCAGGGTAAATGTTTCAGGTCCAGTGAGCTCGCTTGTGATATGTTCTGGCTGAGTTGGATAGTCTCCGACTCTTAAGCAAGAGTGGGAGTGGCGGCCTGCTCGGAGTTGCAACTAGGAATGACCTGTTGGATAGAATTACGCTTCGCTTTCTAGGGCGAGGGTGGCGCTTCATATCACCCACAGTGGTTCAGTTCACCATCACGTTATGACCTCGCGGTCGGTACTGATGTCAACCTTATCATGCTAAAATTGGCTAATGTTGACATTAGTGATCTTTGGTTGCAGCAAGACGATGCCACAAGCCAGTTATTACATGAGAAATTTCCGTTTCGTATAATTTCTCGATTTTTCAAAGTCCTCGTTCTTGTGCTTTAAAGCTGCTGGAATATTTTTTCTGGGGCCATTCAAAAGTCGGGCTTACGTGAACAACCCACAAAAAAAGAACGTTCCAAAAGACGTAATTCAGCACGAGATAGGTGAAGATTTACTGCAAAATGTGCTTCAAAATTTCGTGAGAAGAGCGGACGTCTGCCGACGTGGCAGAGGTGGACATTTCCATCATATTCCATTATTCTACTTTACATTGGTATTTACACAACTGAAGTGGCCAGGAAAATTGTGTGTTTTAACACAATTAACTTCCTAATCTCAAATTGACCCACCCATTTTTTTTAAAACAAAACATTAAAATGTGTCGTCCACCGGTCACTTGATAACTTTGAAATATCACGCAGACTTGCTAGTTGCTTTCTCAAAAGATTTTCAAATAGAGCTTGAGATCTATGGTTTTCTATTAAATTCCCCATCGATATTTATTTCAAAAATTACACCATTAGGGTGGCATTAAAAAATCTTTTAATAGGGACAAATGGCGCCATTTTGGGTTGTAGATATCTTAGCATCCGCATTATGTATCTTTCTTTTTCCAAATTAGCATCTCTTACATTATGCCCGAGTGCGCGGTAGAAATAAATCAAAAGATCCTACATTTCGTTGATGTATTTTTTAGAATTATTTTTGTGTTGCGGCTGTCGCCTAGGACTTGACCCAAAACCTGTTAAAAGTCACGCGGATACTACGATCAAATTAAAAAATCTCCTGAGCCATTAATTGCTATGACAGAATATTCAGTGTTACTTCAATTGGCTATTTGCATATACTTTTAGTCTGCTTGTGTGTTCTACATGAGTCATGAGTCACGAGTTCAAGCCTCAACGGAGTCGTGAGTATAGGAAAAATTAATTTCTTTTTTCAGTAATCGCGCTGGAATCATTGTTCAAACTTCACAGGAGCCTTAGCTAGTCATGTCTTAGTTGGTTAAGGGGGTACGCTTGGGAAGAAATTGAACTAGTCAGATACCAAGAAGTTTGAGCATCGCCATAGTCTTGCAGTAATCAAGAGGTCACATGTAAATGCATATATAACCAGAGTTATAGATTAGGAAACACAAAACAAGAAATGGAAGATAAAAATAACATTAAAAATTTAAATATTAATTTTTTTATTTTTTTAATCGACCTTTTTATATCTTTAATAAATATCTGTTATTCTTATTAAAATTAATTTTTCCTGAAGAACGGAACGAAAAGTCGAAAAAGCTTAATTATACACGGTACAGTAAAATCTCACAAATTCTGACCTTCCCAGAAATTGGGACCAAACACTTAGAACCTGCGGGTCTAATTTCTAGGTGTTTTTTTTATATTTTCCCTAGAAATTATTTTTTGCGCTCATTAATGTAAAAATTAAACGGGGAATCACCGAGAGATTGGTGCGCAGTTCGGTCATACGGTTCAAATATGCAAAATCAGTGATATATTTTCCAGTAAACAAATGTCCAGCCTTTTAGAAGTCTGTATCCAGTTTAAAGAAATACTGAGTTTATTTAAAAATCAATTATTATTATTATTATTATTAATATTTTTTCTTTTCAAATTGTTATAATTTTTTGTTTTTGTAAAATATAAAAAATAATTTCCTGAAGAAGCTTTCCACAGGAAAGCGAAATATCGAAAAAAATATATATTGTTAATTAAAAAAGACCGTTGAAAAGAATAACAAATATTTATTTAAAATATAAAAAGGTCGAATTAAAATTAAAAAAATTATCAAATAATAATATTATTATTATTATTAACAAACTTTTTAAAAGTTTTTCTATGGAAATTAAAACTTAATAAAACCTGTTTTGTGCTAAAATAAAGTTTTATAAGTAATATACTAATTAAGTACTAGGTCTTTATATAAAAAATTCAGTTAATCTTTATTTTTTATTTTAGTTCTCGTTATTTCATCAAACCATTGATTGGCAGCTTTAGGGAAAGAAAAAAGTGTATATAACCAAAAATATATGGCATATCCTGCTCGGTGAAGATGGATCTCTTTCTCATTTTGACATGTGCTTTCGGAGGTAAAAAAACGGCACCAGTAGTCTGGACTGGTAGATAGCCGAAAGTAGAAGATAATTAAAATGTCCTCTCGAGGTCCGACCAGCTGATTTGAACTTGAATATACTGGTATCACGGAAACCAGTTGCCCGCAGGGCTACGGTCCTGTTTCTGGTTATTGGTGAGGCCCTTCGGGAAGTAACGTGGTAGCTGTGGTTTAAAATCGCTTGCTTTTTAAAGCCTCTAAAGAGATGTTACCGAATAGGAAGGGTAACATCCAATGTCCAATCTTTCGCACTGTCCTGCTGCTGTGCTCGTAATATTGCTGCTAAGGTGTAATCACCTAGGTACGGGCGTTAATTTTTATCACACCTAACGTAGCATTAAAATTTTTATTTTTACCGTGCTCCAAAACGAAACATCCTTTGGAATGTACTCTCGTGCAAAATCCTATCGATACTTTCTATTTTTAACACTGACACATGATTTCTTTCGATCGATTCGGCCATATGATTAGTTTTTTATTAAAATTCTTCATATTGTTTTCACATGTACTTTTATTCCAATATTCGTTTTAATCATTATGGAAAGCTTTGGAGCGTAGTTGAATAGGTAATTTTGTACTTCAGTACTTCTCATCTCTCGGGTAAAACCTTTTTTTGAGGTGCATGTTGTTTATTTGTAATTATGTTGCCTTTTTTGTATCGCGTAATGATGTCGAATACATATACTTTCCTTACATTAACGATACTTGGGATTTCTCGTTTAGTTTTATCTTTTAAATAGTTGTCAATAACCATTTTGCGCTCTTCCAAAATAGAACGTGGCATACCAATAGAAACATTTTGTTCCTACGAAAGCAAATATCCAACTGAACGCTTATAATATAAAAATAATAAGAATTAATTATAGTTTTAAAGTGTTTTGTTGGAAAATTGTTGGCAATATTTTTATGAAAAATGTTATTTAAAAGTTTTTCAAAAATAATAAGCTATAACATCTATAATAGTAAATAGGAATCTACCAATGATTTGCCCGACTTTCAATGTGTGTCACTGTATGCATGTGGAATGTATACATACATAATCCGTACGATTTAATTTCATCCGTGGCTATAACTGCTGCGGAACAATGAACTCCGCTAACTTAAATAATGTGCCTTGGAAGACGTACTCGTAAGTTTGCTTTAAACAAAAGTTTTATTAATTACAAATTAAACAACCTTGAGGGTGCCACAAAAGTGAACCAGTCTAATACATAAAATACATTACACTTGTTAAGTAAAATGCATGGGTGTTAGGTAACGCTTAAGGCCCTTTAATATTTTTTGCACGCATAACTATTATTTCAGCACTACAAGTGCGTTGTGAATAACTCACAGCATTCATACTTATGTATGTAGGAGTATGTATATAAAGTTTTACTCTTTTTTGTGTATGGTGTATGTTTGTAACTGTTTTTTTATTGCTTTTATTTCTCTTCAAAAATAACTTGAGTTGTTTTATATCCGTTATAATAAACGGATCCAAACAGTTGTCAGCATGTTTCTGTGTATTAAATTCACTAGCGCACACATTCGTTCAATAGAGAAAAAATGCACTTAAAGGTTTACAAACACACCACAAAAAAGGTAGAAGTGAGAATGAGTACATAATAATGGGCAATGCTGCCATATTTTCGAGATTTTGCAAATTATTAGTCATATTTGTTTTAAGCAATATCTGAAATTTTTATACATTTTACAAATGGCCTATTTCATTCCATATATCTGTGTGCTTATGAAAATTCACTATCTCTCTCTAATAGTTGTTGAAACACATAAGCATATCTGATAATAGGTAAAGGGTTGTTATGTAAATGGCGAGCACTTTCGATGTGAAAACATCATTGTCAAGCCGCGGTATTACTATTACTACTGGTGAGTCAATGTTCGCGTTTATGTAGTTCTGTTGTTAAGTTCATATTTATCCATATAGGTAGAATGCCAGCTACCAGCGACTTTATGCAAAGTAAATCTCTTAATACCGCTGCCTTATATTATTATCTCGGTACGTGGGGCCGTCTGAGAGTGTTTTTCGTTTGTTCGTGTCTATGAGTAGTTTTAGTGGTGTGAAGATTATGTCTGAGATCGTGTTTACCTGTTCGTTTATAGTGCCACTGTTGAAAGTTTTTTTTTTTTTGTAGATTTCCATGTTTTCAGGAATGTCTAGTCTTCGTCCTTTTTTGGTAGGATGTAGTAATGTCATACAATCACTATTTCTCTTGTTGTGTGTCCGTGAGCGTCAATGTGTAATGCAAAGTTAGAATCTTCTCTTTTCCGTTTGTATGAGCGTATGTGTTCTGTAAGCCTTGTTTTTAGTGTTCATCCAGTTTACCCTGTATAAGTTTATTTGTAGGTACAAGTAAGTCTGTATACCCCGCTGGAACTAAATTTGTCAGTTGTTTCTGTCGTTGTTCTGAGATTATGTCTCAGAGTGTTTGCCAGTTTTTAATGCTGTGAGTATGTCTTATTTGTGAAAAAGGTTAGTTAGTCTGTATATTTCTTTTCCTGTATAGGTAAAGGTGTGCCGTTGTGCTGTCAAGGTAAAGCGTTTTACCCAACCAAATATCGTTTTAATTTATAAGAAAATATTTTTATATTTTATCTTTAAGGTAAAAATCTTAACAGCTATTTTACTTAATTTATATTAAAATACATAATTTTATTAAAATAAAGATTTGAAAACATTTTTATTTTGGCGATTTTTTGCAATATTTGACAATTTCCTCAATTTTTGTCTGGCAACTATATTTGTTGTAGAAGAATAGTTGATTGCTTTTGTTGTGTTGAAGTTGAAATCACAAAAGTTGTCGCTGATGGTGATAATAATGATTGTAAAAAATACTCATGGAAAAGAGAGATGTGTGGAGCGTGTGGCATTTTGTTTGTAATGTTTGATGTTGATGACTTTGAAGCGTGCCTTGCATTTATTTTTGCTTTGACAACATTTATCCAATGATGTGTGTTTATGATAGGAAATGTGTGGGCGTATAAACGAGGGTAGACTAAGAAATGCTTTTTCCGAATATTTTTCGAATATATTGAAAGTCAGACAGTTCGAAATAAAGGGGTTTTAAACAAGAAATTTATTTTTTGATTAAGATGATTCGAATTTGTATTGTATTACGAAGAGAAAAGTTTGGCAATTATTAATAAAAATTCGAATCGTTAAATTTGGTTTGTGAACAAACCGGTTTCGGCCAATTGCCATCTTCAGTGTTCTCTTTATACGCACATACCATGAATGATAATGTTTGCAAATGTATACCACGACCACGCAGGCAAATGTCGATTCTTTCATCAAAGTTTGTAATCACTCTTTGGCAAAATGCGGTCCTATTTCGTTAATCATATCACGGATTTGGAGTTTTAAGACTGAAACCAATTCGATTGCTTTTTTTATAGACTCTGTCCCTAACAGAGCCCCACAAAAAAAAATCCAGTGGTGTTAAATCACACGATCTGTTGGTCACTTAAATGCTGATTATCGTGAAATTATGCGATTGGGAAATTATGGTTTGCAATTGGTCGTTTTATTGGCCACCACCACAAGTCAGTGATATCCACGTCGTCAATAATAGGTCAAAATTGACCACATAGCGCACCATACAGTGACACGTTCAGCATGCAAAGGCTTCTCCATAATCGATCTAGGATTTTCAGAAGCCTAAATGCGGCAATTTTGCTTTTTGACATACCTTGACAAGTGAAAATGGTCTGAAAAATGATTTTTTCAGAACAACCAGGTTATTCCTGAATTAAAATCCCGCACTAGTTGAATCTTGTAAGGCTTCAAAGACATATTCGTTTTATTACCTGTGTAACATGTGGCCCCGTCCTGTTGAAACCACATGTCAGTGATATCCACGTTGTCAATAATAGGCAAAAATTGAGTTGTTAGCATCTCGTAATAGCGTGATCCATTGTCCGTTACCACATTTCCAGCCTCATCTTCGACAAAAAAACGGCCCAATCACACCTCCATATAGCGCACCACACAGTGACGCGTTGAGCATGCAAAGGCTTCTCAATAATCGCTCTAGGATTTTCAGAAGCCCAAATGCGGCAATTTTGCTTGTTGACATAGCTTTACAAGTAAAAATAGGCTTCGTCGGGAAAAATGATTTTTTCAGAAAACCCAGGTTGCTCCTGAATTCAATTCCTGTACAAGTTGAACCTCATAAGGCTTCAAAGACAAATCCTTACGCAAAATCGCCATGTGGTGAGTTTGGACAACCCCAATTATTGAGAACATCAAGGAATTTACAAATTTGGATTCACTGTGATTGACGGCTGCGATGTTTTCAGTTGAACGACCCGGTCGAACACACCTTGGTGTTCGCACATTTTCTATCGAGCCTGTCGATAGAAAATTCTTAATAGCGGTCTCAGAAGTGCGATTATGTTGTTCGAAAATATCACGAATTTTACGAAATATAACTTTAATAGAACCACTATTTTCATAGTAGATTTGAATGATTTTAATGCCAAATTTAATTCAATGTAACAACGGCCAGTGATGCATCTACTACGAATACGTGAAAAAACTACATGTCAAAATTATCATGTTGTTGCTTACCCATCTGGAGAGAAGGTTCACAAAAGCTAATTTTAATTCATATAGCGCGTCGCTTTACCTGTAGCCATTTATGGGTCCCCAAACGAATGGAGATAAACTTATAAACCAATAAAAACAACTCCGCAAACTTTTCAAATCCGAATTGAGTTCTATAAAAAAATTAAAAACTAATCTTAAAGGGTTATAGTTTGCCGTAGTTCATCTTTTAACAAAATCGCAAAAAATATATTTTCATAAATTAAAATTATTCAAAAAATAAAAATTCTCACATGCTAATTTATTTAAAAGACTTTTCATACTGCCTACATACATTCATTCATTCATATGTGTAGTTACCATTAAACACAAAGTTAATAATTCATCTCTTCTTCTTTATATACATTTGTACGTTTTCATTTTTGTTTTAGTGACTTTAAGATTTTGTGTTTGTTGAACTTAAGTCATGATGATAAAAATTCTACTCTTGATTTTTAATGACTTACGCTCTGACTGAATGTTTAATGGTTGTTTTTGGCTGTTTGGCTCCTTTATTCTTTTTGTTGGTTTTCTGTTATTGTAAATGTTGCGCTTGTAAATTAAATTTACTTTTAATGGGTAATATTCCACCGTTGAGTGTGGTGTAGGTGTTAAAATGGTAACTACCATAAGCTGAAGTTAAATAATATTAAAGAAAAATATAAAAGAAATTATTCAATTAAATGCTAAAATAATAAAACATTTTACTCATTAAGAAAAGAGAGGGATTTCATTTTATTTATTAATTTCATTTGTAAGCTCAAGGGTTTTACAATTCGACTTTAGAGCTGTTGGTTGAAAAATTTATAAGAAAAGGGTGGGTTAGGATGTAAAATGGCTTAAAACATAAACTTTTTTTTTGACACCTTCATTTTTATTGATGCCAATATAAACCAGAAATATGGGAATTAATAATAAAATACGACATCGCGAAAATGTATATGTTCGTAGATGTCCGCTCTTTTTAAAAAATTTTGCAACAAAGCTTTGCTTATCTCATCAATGCAGCGCTGAAATTTATTCTTCAGAACGTCCATTGTTTGTGTGTTGTTCACGGTCTTTAAAATGGTCCCAGAGAAGATAGTCATAAGAACGAGGCAGCCATTTGGCATCCCCAAATCGAGAAATTACTCGGCCAGGAAATTTCTCAGGCAATACCTGGGCGGCCGTGTGGCTTTTGATACCATCTTGCTGCAATCTTAGGCTACTGATTTCAATATTAGCCAATTAAAACCATAGTTATCATGGTTTGGTAACACAGAAAATTCACGGTGATGGCGTTTTCTTGCTCATTTTTGAAAAAATACGGGCCGGCTGATGCTGCCTAACCACAAACCGCATAATTTAATCACCATCTTTGGAGGACTGTTTGTGGATTTTCTAAACCCAATATGCAGCCATTTTGTTTGTTTGCATAACAGATTATTTGAAAATGAGCTTCATCACTAAAGCTGATATTGTTGGAAAATGCGTTGTTTTCGTTCAGTTTTTCAACCAGCCATTTCGACACAAATAATGGTCGTTCGGCTTTAATTCATGATTTTTATAAAAGAGAATCTTCACTTTTTATGCTAAATGTTTAGCAAGGTGTCTGTAGTGATGTCTAATTGTTGCGAACGTCGACCAGTTGATGTTGCATGGTCATTCTCAACACTTGCTGTACAGCGGTTATGTTAGCATTACTTCGGCTAGTACGAACGTATTGTTATAGCCTATTGTCAGCAACAATAACGTGAACCTCGTATTTAGCTATTAAATTGTGCACAGCGGTCTCAGAAGGAGGCTAAGGAAAAGCTTCTCGAATTTTACGAAGTAATACACTACAATTTTCACCATTTTTTTGGTCAGGAGTGTAACTTTTCATACTTCAAATATCCCAACCTTTTGCTAAATAAATGGAAAAGGATGCAGGCTCAGTTCTTTATATTTAATCATTTCACATATAATTTACTTCCTAACTTTAAAGTTGTCTACCACTTAATTAAAAACCTTTTTATTTATCACTATTAAATTTTAAAATTAAAAAAAAATTAAATATAAATCGAAATTAAGGAAAATCGGTTATTGGGGTATTTTCTAATAATTGATGATTGAACTAGATTTCGCTGTTGCTTAATTATTTCAGAGGGAAATAACTGTTGATTAAACATGCATTTACTATTTTACAGCAAAAATAATACAATAGTAAGATGCCTTACCAACTGAAACCGTCTCAAAATAGGTAAAGCAGAGATATAGTAAAGAATGACATTAAAGCCACGGCGATTTTAAATTTATTTGACAAGAGTCATGGGAAATTCTTGGCGTTTTTTTAAATAAGGTGGCAACAGTATTGCCAATTTTTTATTTAAAATTTTCTCCTTTTTGAATTTTTTCCATTATTTTACGAATTTGTGCTGCTATTACTTTTATAAAAATGATAAAAAAATGGCTTAAATTTCTTTTGGCCTACTAACGAGCAATATTTTAGAGAAAAACCTTGGCCGTCTTGCGACTTGCGTAGTAAAAGGCATTCCTGCGATTTTTTCAGTATCATTGAAATTCCATTGACATTATTTAAAATAATTATAATAATAAAAAATTTAACTATAACTAAATGCTAATGATATTTTTTAATTGTAATTATTTCTACTAATGATAATGAAATTAAATAAAATCATTAAATGTCTAATTACAATTGAATAAAAATTTAATTGTTTTTATGAAACACAAACTTGTGATCGGAAATATTAGCTCTGTTATAAATTTTTTTGTTTATTAATATATTCGGAATTTTTGATTATCAACAAATTTTTTCTAAATCACACTCAATTATTTTTGATTACTTTTTATTATTATTTTTCATTATATAAATTTTGATATATTTTACATTTAAAAAATTTTTGTTTAACGAAATCGCATAACGTTTTAAACATAGTCGTCTATGACATTTAATTTCGCACAAATTTCTCTACTCTTGTGATGAACAAATAATTTAAATGACAGCTTCCATATTGTTGTTGTATTGCAATTATCATCATGCATGTGTGAATCACATCTTCAACACTCTATATTTTTTGCTATCCAATCACATTTTATTAAGCGTTTAAAATATTAAGCAGCAGTTAAAGTTAAATAAATAGAAAACCATAAATAATTTAGATTAAAACTCAAGAAATACACTAAATTTTATTTATTGTAATTGAAAATGAAAGTGAAGTAAATATTTATTTTTTTGGAAAACGTTTTAATTAAATTCGCTGTACAACAAGTATCTCTAACCTGTTTACAAATAAATAATCAAATATTAATAATAATTGGATACACATCAATATGATAAGGTTACTTTTTGATTGCTGTTTTTTATGTAATAAAAATAAATATTTAATTATTCGTTTTTTATTATTATTATTATAAAAAATTTTTAAACTTTATTTTTTATTTTATTTCAATATTTCGGAAGGCTTCAAAGTCAAATCGTTACGAAAAATTAGCCATGTGGTGCTTCTGGATAACCCTAGTTAAACAGAACGTCGAGGAATTGATAAATTTGGATCTGCTTCAACACTGTAGCTCACGGCTGCAATGTTTTCAGTTGAACGACCCGGTCGAAAACACGTTGGTGTTCACATATTTTGTGTTGATCATGCCGCCTCAAATTGAAAGACCAAATTCTTAATAGCGTTTGTAGAAGGACGATTATGTTGTCTGAAAATACATATCACGAATTTTACGAAAGGTAACTTTAATAGAACCACCATTTTCATAGTGGATTTTAATTATTTTAATGTGATTTTCATGCGAAATTGTATTTATTGTAACAATTGTCAATGCATTAACTACGAATATGTTAAAAAACTAAATTCAAAACTATCATGTTGTTGATGTTGCCACAATTGAAAAACAAACTTCTTGCTAAAATCCCCGTTAATTTTGTTATGACTACCTGTGGCTCTAACTTTCGAAAATGATATGCAATGCCATATCAGACCTTTCCAAATTAAGCCCAAGCCCACCAAGTGGTGGAGTGTCCTGCCATGTAAAATGAAAGTTGTAGAAATACATTACTCCTTTCCTACTCCTTTCTTAAGCGGAACACAGGTGATAGCAGTCATTTTTGGTTTTGGACCAGATTTCTCTATATCATTATTCGAATTTACTGATCGATGTGACCCCTCTCCATATTTTACAAGGTACCATTTTTCTTCTCCTAAAATGTAAACTTGTCAAGCTATTTTCTGTCTTTCAAGTTATTTTCCAACTACGTTTCGGAGAAAATAATTTTCATGCGTGTAATCTGACACCAACCACACAAGTTACTAAGAATCAATTTCAGCCTTCACAATGATATTGGCCACATGGCCGGAGGCTTTTATGTAAAAAATTAAATTTAAAACACAGTTTCCTCATGGTTCCTGTATTTTTTTGATTTTTGCTTTGATGGTTAAATATAATTCTTATTCAATCAATTTCGGTTGAGATAAAAGACTTGCTATATAAAATTTGCGTAAAATTTACTGATGATCTGTATGACCAGACTTCGTGCTGACTCATCGATTAATAACAAAGCAAAACTTATATGAATGAAGTTTATAATTCAATAGTAAATCCATTGGGGTCATGTTCTCCATTGTATTTTCCCTTTATCATTGTTGCTTTAATGACGTTATTGATTAGTTTTCCCACAGCCAGTCCTGTTCCATTACACAGTCGAGGTTGATTCATGTTACGCAGCATAATGAAAATTGCTCCTACTTTTAATTGCAAATTGTGAGATGGTACTTCCAGGCAATTCTAGTGAATTTAAAAATTCTTTGGAATAGTCATACTGGTTTATAACGGTGTTACTGTCCCGGAACAAAATTCTGAATGGTGGTATTGAGAACATCGACATCTTTATTTTTCACCGCTAATATTGCCAGTTCATCTACCCAATTATAGTTCCACTTTATCTGGAAAAACACGCTGAATAAGCTCCTTGAGTCTGTCATGTGGCAGAAACCTGTGGGTAATGTAATGAATCCGGTCGAGATATCTACTGTGACCTTGCCCTTTTCAATGTCTAACATAGTCGCATCTAAGGCGCCCCTGTAGGCTAGTAGGTAGTGTACTAGCTTGTAAATATGGGGGTTGTGGGTTCGATTCCCAACGAAGACCTTGGTTTTTTTCACTACAATTGACTGTCGGTGAAGCTGCTCGGCGATGAAGGCATAGTCACTGGTCGCTGTTGCTGTCTTTATACGGCAGTTAATTTCCGACTATCCTTCTACTTTCACCACCTATTTCATCTCTTCTCTATCCCTTTCCTAAAGAAGGTAGCACGGTACTTGACTAAATAGGCATTGTTGCCTGAAGTGCTACTTCTCTTTAAAAAAAAAAAAAAAGCTGTTAATGGGAGTGTGTTTACGTGGCGTCACAAAATTTAATGATTTTAGTCATCTGCGTTTAGTTCATCAGCAACAGTTGATCGAGGAATAAGTCAGGAAAGAGTGTAACGAAAATTACCTGACAACAGAATTATGATTTCACCCAAAATATTTGGTTGTCCGGAAAATCTTTAAACGTTCTGTCCAGTGTGTCCTACAGTGAACTCTTATGGAACTCTTCGTTCTTCGTTCCAAACAATCAATATGCATAACTCTAGGATCATGATCCTTGTGCTATGTTTGACGATGTTGCAAACTGGTATTTCGTTGATTTGCATGTTTAAAGGTAATTTCTAGGCAGAACGTGCAATTCGCCTGCCTTCTAGCCGCCAGATGAAGCCAATGCTAGAGCTGTATAATTTTGCGATCTGCTCCTCACCAAAAGCAAATCATTGAAATTAAGAACATTTTCCGGTTTCTCCGGGAGCATCGAGGAAATAATTTCTACCAAGTCGACTGTTAACAGCTTGTATCAAAGTATCGTGTACAACTCTTTGCTGTTGATTAAATTGTTTAATATTTGTAGGTATTGTTCCGGTCAAAACTTTATTATTATACTCTTTGTTCTGTGTTCTGTTTGCATCTTATGATTTAGTGCTGTTAAAAAGCAGGACTGAGCGACACTAAATTATCGGCTCTTTTCACCTCTAAACACATACAAATATTTGACAACCAAGTGACTGATTTAACTAAAAGACATTAAATGTTTCACAGCTGTGAATATTTTGTATGAGAAAATTAAATTGTCGTTTTCCATTACTTATTATTTATATTTCTCATCATCATTAAACCTTCTCGGGACTTTCACTAATAATTCAAAATAAAAATTTTCCAAATCCGTTCAGCCGTTATCGAGTTTTAGCGAGACAGCAAGTCGTTTTTCTATTTATAGATTTTTGAAATTATAATTTTGATTAAGTAAATAATTGAGCTCTTTTGTTAAAGATTTTGAAATAAACTTTAATGGGTTTTATTAAAAAAATATCCATCACTGACGTTGTTTATTTTAATTAAATTTTTTGTTTTTGTTTTAGTGTCTACCATAATTATTTAATTTGTAGGAAATGATGTTAAGGAAAATTATAATTTCTAACACGAATACCCCACGAATAAAATTAGCAAATTAAATTGATTGAAACGGAATGGGTGTGCTTATATAGAGAGAGACAGAGAGAGAGAGAGAGAAATAGAGGTGGCATGTGAGTGATTTGAAAACGCATAATGCCAAAGGGTACTCATATTTGAATACGTTATTTTTCTTACATTTGCATTCATTCGCATTTTATTTTGTTTGTTTTTGTTTTTGAAAAACTTGTTTGATTGTAAAGTTTCTTTTGGTTAAAATTATTCTTGTAAATTCCAATAGATTGTTGTAATGCATTCACGATTTTTTAATCATAGAAAAATTTCAACATGGGAAATTTGTTTTATTTAATTTATTTTTCATTTAGTGTGATACAAAAAATTTCTTATTGTATTAATTTCGCTGACTTTATTGTTTATTTAGGTAAAATTAAATACCTTATATATCTAGTTTCGATTTTTATATTTTTCCCAAAAACAAGTTATTATTTGAAATCAATTTATTGTGGAAAGAAATCAAAAGCTCAAAGTCGATCAATTTAATTTTTGGGTGTGAATTATGTCACATCAACCTAATATTTACAACAAAAAATTTTATTGTCATCACTAAAACTTCATTTTGTTTTCTGCTTGTAAAAACAATTTTGTATTTCTGTAGTAAAAGTGATCAGAAGCGATCGCTGAAATATTATAAAATAAAAAGAAATGAATTTTAAAATACTCTTAATTTAGATATATTTTTATAAATTTACTGTTTTTGATTTAAATTGCAATTCCAATTCTAAACTACGAACGCAAGTTGCTTTAACGAGTAAAATTCACATGCATTTGTTCGTGTTTGCAAATTCAAACGTGTCTTATTACTGCACACAATGACGTATGACTGACATTGAATTATGCTTTTATAATAGACGAGAATAAAATTAGAACACCACACTTGTATTCATACAGTCACATAATTATTGAACATTACGTATGTATATGTATAAACATGAAAGAAAAGGAGCATAAGAGAAAACTAAAACAGAAAATGTTTAATGTTAATAACATAATGTTGTTTACGATTACACTGTTAAACGTTATGTTAGGAAATGTAAATAAAAATTCCCTTCTTGGATGTTAGCAGCAGCAATCAATTTTTGTCATTATTAGCCAATAGTTGTTTATTTAGTAGAGTGTCCAACTTACAGTAAAAAGATAATTCAAGCAATTGCAATAAATTCGCCGAAAAATAAACAACAACATTACAGTAGATGTTATTTTGTTAATAAAATTAGCCAACACTTGAAATACCACACATCGAGATCACAAAACTTAGGGCACTGGCTGTATGAAAAGGCGTATGGATTGACAACCGGCTTTTATCTTCTTCGTTACCACAGAGTATAAAAGTCTGTTATAACAACAACAAAGTTTTTATCATTATATGCTACGAGGCTGCCAGATTTATTTCCTTAGAAAATTTGTAAATTAAATTAAATCAATTACAGTTTTTGTGTAAAGAACTATTTGCTTGAAATCCTGACACTTTTGACAAATTTTATTTAACAAAATGCAATTATTTGTTTAATACAAGAAGAGAAGAAGACAGTAAACAGTTTACTGCATTTTCAAATTTAACAAAATAATCAGAAATGTCAAAACTTATTACAGTGTAAAATGGTAAAGCCTGATTATATAAAAGAGAAAAATCTTGTTATTTATCTATGCTGAAGTTCTGCTGAAGGACGATGGCAGAATGAGTCCAGACGCATTATTAATATTGTAGCTTTTAATATTTTGGTAATATTTTTCAAAAATAAAATTGGGCCGTTCCGTTATGCAGTATAGAATTCACATTGTGATGCGAACTTTAATGTAAACATAAATTACTCTGTCACTTATTAAACATATTTGTTGTTGTTTTAAAATCGTTGCTGAAGCAGTTAAGAATATGTTTAACTGAAGCTTTATAATTACATTATTAACAGTTGTATTTAGTTTGATAAAATACTGGTTGACATTTTTTTTTTAAAAGTAAGTATAAACGCCATATTTTTACATTTTACTGTTAAGATGGCGGCGTGGATTTAATGATATCAGGGTTTTTAACAAGAAGTTTGTTTTTCAATTATGGCAACACCAACAAAATTATAGTTTTGACATTTAGTTTTTTGACGTATTCGTAGAAGATGCATTGACAACTGTTACAATGATTTCAATTTCGCACGAAAATTGCATTAAAATAATTAAAATCCACTATGCAAATGGTGGTTCTGTTAAAGTTATATTTCGTAAAATTCGTGATACTTTCGGATAAGATAATCATCCTTCTGAGACCGCTATTAAGAATTTGATCGTTAAATTTGAATCGACAGGCTTGATACAAAATATGCGAAGACCAACGCGTATTCGACCAGTTCATTCAAATGAAAACATCGCAGCAGTGAGCCACAGCGTTGAAGTGGGTCGAAATTTGTCAATTCCTCGACGTTCTCAACAATTGGAGTTATCCAAAACCACCACATGGCGAATTTCGCTTAAGGATTTGCCTTTGCAGTCTTACAAGGTTCAACTAATGCAGAAATTGAAGCCGACTGACCATTCACTTAGCCGTAGATTCGCTCCATTCATTCTGAAACAAGCGGCGACCTTCAAACAAAGCCTATTTACACTTGTCAGGAATAAGTGAAGAAGCAAAATTGCCGCATTTGGGCTACTGAAAATTCAAGAGCGATTATTGAGAAGCCTTTGCATGCTTAACGTGTTACTGTATGGTACACTATGTAGTCTGGAGGCGTAATTGGACTGTTTTTTCGAAGTTGAAGCTGGAAATGCGGTAACGGTCAATGGATCACGCTATCGCGAGATGCCAACAACTCAATTTTGGCCTAATATTGACGACGTCGATACAACTGACGTATGGTTTCAATAAGACCGCGCCACATGTTACCCAGATAATAACACCATCAATTTATTGCAAACCAAATATTTCGATCACATAATTCGTGTGATTTAACCCCACTGGATTATTTTTTGTGGGGCTATGTTAAGGGCAGAGTCTATAAGGACTCAATCGAATCGATTTAAGCCTTAAAAGTCAAAATCCGTTATGTGATTAACGAAGTAACATCGTCAGTTTGCCAAAATTGATTATAAGCTTTGATGAAGGTGTAAAGGATTAAAGGACTTAGGATCGCCATGTAAAGGTGTAAGGTTATAATGATGTTGGTGTGTAGAGGTTAGCAGTTATGGTGGAGATTTGATTGTGGTGTAGTCCCTATAGCCCTTTCTATATTTTAATAGCTGTATAGGGTGTCAGCTAGTGGTTTAGGCGTTCAAAAGAACTGCCAGAAGATAGAAACTAACAAATGAAACAAGGCAAGTACTGCCAGCTAAAGTTATCAGATATTAGTCTCCTCTTTATTTAATTTTCTATGGCTTATATACTACTTATGCAAATCTAACTTATAATCTAGAATTGAGTGATTTCTAATTCCATTCAATTTGTAATATGAACATGAATTTGAATTTGAATATGAATTTGAATATGAACAAATAGTATCGGTAACATGCAAGCGGTCAACAACACAACACATGTCAATAACATTGTATTTGATATCCCAAATGTGTCAGCGTATTTACAACTGGGTTATTGTAACACTCTACATGAGTTGTGTTGGCTTGCATACACTATACATGCCGTATGACTACTGGATGCACTACAAAGGAACTGACATCTAGACATCTATTAACGAGATCGTGGTGGGCATTTGCAAAATATAATTTTTCATTAATAGTTGACGAACTTGTCTTTTCGTAATACGAAAAAATTTCAATCATCTTAAACCAAATTTTTTGTTTTATTTTATTTAGAAAACAAACTTCTTGCTGAAAACCCCTTTTTTCCTTGTGAAAGTTGGTTTGTTGTTGGTATACTTTGGTAAAAAAAATCGTTTAGTTTTAATGCAAACTCGAGGCTAAAAGTCGTAAATCTGGCATTACTTGTTTCTCTTTAACAAAAGAGTTGAAGTTGGTTTGTTTTAGTCATTTTAGTTTGGTATCTTTTGAAGTTCGTCTATGGATATGTGAATGTGTGTATTTTTTAACAGTAGAAAAACTAGTGAAACTGGTAGCACACACATACATAGCAGTTATACGAACACAACACACTTGTCGGTAAAAACCACCTGTGGAGGGTTACTGCGGCTGCGCAAAGATAAATATTATTATACCTCCACCAACACCACCAATACTAACACCGCACACTGATGCTAAACTAATTTGAATTCAACTCTTGTTTTTTGGCCAAGTAGCTTTATGGCTTTTAGTTGGTAACATATGAAGTCAGTGTAACGGCGGCTATTGAACGATATTGTTGGCTAAACGGATAAAAAACCCGAAAAGTAAACCGAAAAACGGTTGAATCAAAGCGAGTGGTTTTAAAACCGCGTAATTAAAAATTAATTATAATTTTAAATAGACACACAAAAAATTGAGTACGAGCTGCGTGTTCGAAGTAAGAAATTAAAAGATAAAAAACGTTATTTTATTTGCACTAATAATAAACTGTTATAAACGGATGGTTGCGCATGCGCTTTACCAAAATCTTTTAACAAAGATGCTTTTTTTTCTTTTCTTTAACACAACAACAAAAACTCACTTTTATTTTCATTAAAAATTACTTGTGTGTTAAGAAAAGCAAAAGTGGTTTAAAAGTAGATTTTCTTAACAGAAAAAATATAAAATAAAATTTTAATTTCTTTGCAAAACCAGTCGGATAACCAAACTGTCTTAAACAAATAAGAGAAAATGCACTTAAATAGATTGCGTAAATGCGTCTTTTTTAAATAAATAAGAAAACAATGTTTGTGTTTAATTTTGTATAAGACAAATAAAAATAATAGAAAAATTAAATAATAAAAAAAAAATTGTAATCATTTAATCAAAAGCTTCTAAAAGAAAATGTTATCTTAGAAAGAAATTATGAATAATGACAGACATATTTAAAAAAACGACCAAACAATTTTAATGCAATTATTTTTGTTCGAAATATAAAAAAGAAAAATAAATTGGAAAAAGAGTAGTGATTTATTTTGGTGTTTAATTTGAAAACTTGTTACCACAGCAATTTTTATGTTATACAATCAAATCGAAAGTATGATTATGAAAACTGTATAAAATATTGGGCAACAAAATATGGCTAAAAGTTGTAAATGATTAAATGATTAAATCTCCGATTAATAAACTTAAATTGCTTTTTGTTAAAATTAATGAGGAGAAAGGATTAAATGCAATAAATATTTAGATAAGGACTTAAAGTATTGAAACGTTATAGATTAAAATATCAAATTTCATTTATTTATATTCAAGAAATAAAATTTGAGTCCAAGTGCAGTAGTATTTTTTTTTTTTTTTGAAAATCCAAATACGAGATAACACGCATACAACTCTTAAGACATTATTCTAACCATTAAGATTTTTAAAATATTTTAACATAAGAAATATGTTATTTGAATATGTCAAATACAGAGTTAAATAATGGTTTTACATACGTAGCCAAAAAACCAGTTTTTAGTCAGGCTTCAGTTCGTGAATTGTTTTTTCTATAAATTATTACCACATTTTTTTTAATTTCTCTTTTTTTATGAAACTTTCTGTTCCGCATAGATCTTAGGGTTAAAGTCACCACATAAAAAGAACCTGATATAACATCTAATGCAGTAACTGAACTATTTAAATTTAAAACAAATTTTAATAAAAAATATTTTGTGATTATTTGTGACGATATCGAGCAAACCTAGATGATAAACTTGAGGTATTAATTTTCTACACCAGTTCTTTTCTGTAACTGTATTTTTGTTTCGCCCAGCAAAAAATTCGGGTTCTAACTTAAGCCCTGAATTGGGTAATTCTATGCTGAACAAAGCTGTTATGCTAAATATCTTTTTGACTGAACCTTAACTGCCAGCTTTCAAAATGCATGCAATTGACTACACAAATGAACTTTAATATGGATCTAATAATTAATTGACTTATACCTTTTTTAATAGAAATGCCATGACATTTTCACTTTTTAGTTGGGGTACAAATATGAGTTGTAGTAAATTATAGATGTTTTGTATATAACCTTTGGAACAAGATGATTCGTTTAAACTTAAATAGAACGTCTCGAGAAAAAGCTATCGACTATATTTATTTTAAAAAAATATGGACTTCAAGTTGGATCATTATTTAAACCATTTACAAGTCACAAAGTCATCCAAGCAATTCAGTTATTGCATGAATCGTGTAATTTCCGGATGTGACATGTATGGCCACAATTGTTCTTGTGATTTAACGTCACTGGATTATTTTTTCTGTAGCCATTTGAAAGGCCGCATTTACATGAACAACCCACAAACAATTAGGTGCCCCTGTAGGCTAGTAGGTAGTGTACTAGTTTGTCAGTATGGAGGTTGTTGGTTCGATTCCCAACGAAGACCTTGGTTTTTTTCACTACAAAAATAAAAATTGACAGGTCGGTGTGGCTGCTCAGCGATGAAGGCATAGTCACTGGTCGCTGTGTGTCTTATACGGCAGTTAATTTCCTTCTATCCTTCTACTTTCACCAGCTGTTTCATCTTTTCTCTATCCCTTTCCTGAAGACTAAATAGGCATTAAAGACTAAATAGGCATTGTTGCCTGAAAAAAAAAAACAACTGACCTCCTGGAAGATAAATAGCGGCGCTGCATTGACGAGATAAACAAAACTTTGTTTTTAAATTGTGCTTCAAAACTTTGTGAAAGAAGCAAACATCTGTCGACATTCCAAAGATGAGCAATTGCTCGACATCATACTCCATTATTAATTCCCATATTTCTATTTATATTGGTATTAATAAAATTAAAGAACTAAAAAAAGTATTTGTTTTAAGTTAATTTACTTTGTAACCACAAATTTGCCCACCTATTATAATAAATGTCCTTTTTGACAGGAAAAAATTAGTTTTATTTATTGAGTCTTTAAATTTGTTTTAAACATAATTTTTGGCGTTGAAAAATATTTTATTATTATTATTATTAAAAATATAATTAATTATTAAAAATATAATTAAAGAAGCAAGAATTGTGTGGCAACGTATACTATACAGCAAGAGGTAGCTTCTTATTATAGAGACTTGCTATGTGATTTGTGTTTCTTTGTCACCTGAAAAATTAAAGAAGAAAAATATTGTGGCTTTTAAAAGTCACAAATTATAGCACTCGCAAAAAAGTATACTTAAAAAATATCACAATTTGTAGCGAATTTAAGCGAAAAACTAAAATTTAATAATTCTTACTAAACAAATAGCTGCGCCAGCTAAGGGTGCATGTTTGTAAAAACAAGAGATAATGGGAGCAATTTAAACCAGAGCCACTATGAAGGTTATGTTCAGTTGCGATGGTTGTGTTGTGTCATTTCAATTCTTAAACTTTTCCCATAAAGAGCCATCTAGCTGTCAATAGAATTTCTCATGATATGTTAGAATCATTTCTTATTATTTTGCATATTTTTATAATAAAATTTTTCATAACATGCACTGCGGCATACAACAGAAATGGAATTCAGCCTTTTTATAAATTCATCAACTGACAAATTTTATTGGGTGGAAAATAAGCGCTTAATACCACTTTTTTAAGTGGTGTAGCAGTGGCCATTTAAAAGTTCTTGAGAAAATGGAAGTATATTTATTCCATAGCATTTAGCACAAAAAATTTTAAATATTTCCAAACACACGTATTAATTTAATTTATAATTATTTGCTTACATGTTAAGCAACTTATTCCTCAAAATGTGGTGATAACTTATTATATCGTCTCTGCTACTATCTAGATTTATCGTGACATCTGTATATAATCGCACATAATTATTTATATACTGTTTTGATTATGGCAACCACAGGTTTGCAACTAACAAAAAAATTCCAGTTTTCATTCTTTTAAAATATATGAACTTAAGCCTGACTAAAAACACCAAAAACTAATTTTTTTAAATGCAATAATCTAAAAAATATTATGTCATCAAATCTTTTATACAACAGTAGTTTTTTTCTAAATAAAGTCAGATGTTGCACAGGACAAAATGAATAGCGCAATATTTTATACACTTTTAGATGATTTTATTTTCAGTAGAAAAGTTTGAAAGTTTTATAAATATTTTTTGCAGAAATATTTTTGTATAATAGTATTGATGTACTAGTTTACTTTGTATAAAAGTGTCTTAAGTGGAGAGTTCTTTTAGTAACAATTTATTCTACTAAAACAAATTTTCTATAAAAAATTTTATGTATAATTTTGAATTAAAAGATGATTTTGGTATAACAGATTTTGGTATAATAGTATTATCGATTAAAACCAGCTTGTATAATATTTTTCTCTATATAATATAATGCGCATACAAGTACTTTTTATTTAATTCTAAATTTATAATAATATTTTCTATGATATAATATGTATAACAGTTTTTTTTAATTTTTTTTGTTTTGGAAAATTTTTGGGTATTTTCTTCAAACACTTTTATATGTTAAAGTATAACCTATAAAATAGTTTGTATACAACAGTATTTTCAATAAGTTTATTTTTGTATAACAGTTTTTTTTTTAATTTCTATTAAACAATCCTATAGAATAGAATTGATAAACACAATAAAATATTATGACAGGAAAGTAAATATTTAATATAACAGAGTTTTTAAAATAATTTTTATATAAAATAACGATGTCGAAGTTTCCCTTGTATAAATAGTATCTTCAATGGAAAGTTTTTGTGTAATAATTTATTCTATTAAAAATATTTCTGTAGAATATTTTGTGTAAAACAGTATATTCTGTTTAGAATTTAGAGTGTGAAGGTGTTTTAGTTAAAACCTGGTTGTATAACATTATTCTGGTACTAAATTGTTTAGGTTTGTTCCACCAGTGAATAAAATACTGTTGTTAATTTCTCCTCTATATATCATTTTAAAAGAATACTAGGTTTGTTGTACCATATGTTCGCAAACACAGAGAAATTGACAACCGTATAACATTATTTTCTTTATAAAAATTTTTCGTTTAATTCTAATTATATAAAAATTAAAAGATATAATGTGTATAAGAGTTTTTACCTTAAAAAAGTATTTTTTTAAAGTTTTGGTTATTTTCTATAAGAGTTTTTGTATTATAAAAGTATTACCTAACAAATGTTTTGTATATAACAGTATTTTCAAGTTTTTTTTTTTGTATAACAGTTTTTTCGTAAAATTTTTTTATGTTTTTCCATATATTTTATAAAAAAAGAATATTTCTAAAAAAACTTTAACCAAACTTTTATTAGATACAACAAAAAGTATTATGCTAGCAAATATTTATTTTCAAAAGGAGTTTTAATATTAATAATGGATGTAGAAGTTTTCTTTGTATAATAGTATCTTAAATGGAAAATTTTTTTGTAGTAATTTATTCTATTTAAAACATTTTCTTTAAAATAATTTATGTATAACAGTAGAATTTAAGTGTAAAGGTTGTTTCTATAACTATATTTTTGGTATAACAGTACTTTTCGTTAAAGCCTGGTTGTATAACATTGTTCTTTATATAATAAATTGGATATGGTAGAACTTTTTCTTTAATGCTATGTATATAACAATATTTTCTATAAGATATAATATGTATAACAGTTTTTTCTTTTAAAATTTGTATTTTTTTTAAGTTTTCGATAATTTCTTTATACGTTTTTGTATGTAAAATTATTACCTAACAAATATTTTGTATATAACAGTATTTTCAATATTTTTTTTTTGTGTATGACAGTTTTTTTCGTTAAAATTTATTGGTGTTCCAACATTTTCCATAGAAGAAATCGTGTAAAATATAATGTTTTCAAAAGAATTTGTTAATATAACAGCATATTGCAAAAAAAATTTGTGTATAACAGAATTAAAATAGATACAAAAAATTTTTTAATAGTTTTGAATATAAATTTTTTGTTTGTGGCTCAAATTAAAATTTAAAATTTGTAATTCCTTAATTAAAAGAAATCACTCCTCTTTTATTCGTATTTTGTAACAAAAAAAAAATTGTGTTTTAAAAAACCGGTTTTGTTGTGTGCGTAACTAGCTATATGTATAACTTGTAAGATTTTATGTTTGAAATCAACCAAAATTTTTAATAATAAAAAATAGTTAATATTAAAATATAGCAATCAGCAACTGTTAATAGATCTAAACTTAAAAAAAAAGAGAAATAAAGTTTTAAATTAAATTGTCATCAAACAGCAGCACAGCAACAATATTTACGCGGTTTTTGTAGACGTCTATAAAATACTACAACTGTGGTCACTAAAGTCGACGTTTTACCCATAAATTACCGACTGCAGTAAGAAAAACAGCAGCAAAATGTTTCCGGTAAGTGGAAAATAAACAAAAACAAACGTTAATAAAAACTAAAACAAATCACAAAAAAAAATTTGTTTTTCTATATTAAAAATCTTTTATTGTAGTTGTTGCTTTAGTTTCAGTATGTGTTTTTGTTGTCAATGTCGTTTCGTTCAAATAGTTTTTAGTCGTTCAACAATAAAATGTATTTTAATTAAAAACTACTAAAAATAAGACAAAATGCAGTTTTATGAACTAGAAATTGTACAAAACAGAAGTTACAAGGAATGTTGGTTTTTTTTTTTTACAACAAAAGAAGGAAACAAACAAATATTTTTCATTATTTTGGTTGCGTTTTTTTAAAAAAATATTTTGTTTGTTTGTTTTTTTTTGTTGTGAAATAAGAAATAATTAACGTGGAAAGATTATGGCAAATTATGATATGACTAAAGAAATTCAAGTACCAAATAAAATAGTTAAAAGGCGGGAGCGACAAAATTAAGAGTTTCTAAAACATGGCTGGAGTTAGCAACAAGGAGTTATATTGACGGTAGATTTTTAATGGTGATTATTTAACAAATTGAAAATTTTCTTTTCTAAAAGAGATTGGAGTACACTTCAAGTGGGTAGTTAAACTTGTAACATTCCATTAAAGTCTGTGTGAAAAGGTAAAATGCTTCTAGGATAGGCATATACCTCTAATGTCAATAAAATTTGAGTTTGCTGCACTGCAGCAGATGTGGAAAATTCGTGACATTCAAGGGGCAAATGGCTGGTACAGATGATTTATTAAGGGTTAAAAAAGATAAAATCTCAACCTTTCGTTAACGATTGATTTGCCTGTTATAGCAGAGAATCAATTAATTATTTTTTAGAAAACTGTATAACGCCATTGTATGATGTACTGGTATATTACAGCAAGTAGATTTGTGAAATGCTTATTGTTTTGTTAAAGCTCATTGTTAACTAGCATATGCTTTGGTTTTGGTTATGTGTAAATTTCTAAATTTCTTTGTAATGACAATAACACAAAAACACTCTCTCCTTTCGCAGCAATGAGTCAACAGAGATGAATAATGGGAAAGGTGGATAGTGATAATATAGACAAGTTTAACTCTGACTTAACATTATTGCCCAGTCATCACAAACTTGTTTTTGTACAAGATATAATCATTCATTTTACACTTTAACGTCAGAAGAAAAAGTGAGATGCCTTTAAGTAATGAAATTAATAAAAACCTTGAAATTCCATTTTTTTCCATTGATTGCCTTTTATTTTATGCTCGATATTGCGATATTGCATAATTGAATTTAAAATGTATCCAAAAATAATTTAAGCCTCTTACATCTGCTCATCATTGGAAACTTGTTTCTGGTCAAAAATTTTAAAACATCTTTACGCGTTTCTTAAATACCAGCTCTTAAAATTATAACAGTTTTAAATAATTTTAAAACACAAACAACAAAGCCATAAAAATCGTGTTATAATAAAAATAAACCATCGTAAAACCGAAACAACCACCTTGTGAAGGTCATTCAGTATGCAAATGATTAAAAACGAATGTTTTATTTTACTCATCTTAATTAAATGCGAAACGTTAAAATTCATTATTAAAAACAAGCGTGAAGAATGGAATTCTGTTTAAAATTAATATAAAGTTTAAATAAAAAAAAATATATAAAATTTAGATTTTTAGGAGCATTAATAAAATAAATTTTTATATATAAAATAACTTGTTCAAGAAAAGATGTTTTTAATAGCAGCCGATTAGCATTTAAGAAGACAGTTGATAATAAGATTCGTATTAGTTCTATTGTAAGAGCTTTAAGGTTAATATATGTATTAATGCCGCAGAATGTCAATGGAGTAGGTCGAATTGGAAAAGTTTTGTGGCAAAAATTTTTTAATTTAAATTGAATAATTTGAAAGTATTATTTAATAAATATAATTATATAATAATGCTTTTTTCAACCAACATTAAAGAGTTTCTTACAATTAATTGCTCCAATATTATATGATCTTTCCAATAAAATGTTACAGGATGTACATTCACACAAAATTATTTCGATATCAAAAGATAGTAATATGTGTACCGTAGAGAAATATCGTCCAATAGCGCTACCATCGACGATAGATAAAATATTTGAAAAACTTATTTTTGATAAATAATGGAAAAAAATAATGTATTACACGGTTTCCATTTAGCCATTAAGCCACTTTTTTTAAATGATTACTGGCCATTTGTCAGAATTAACAGGTTTATCAGCATAATTCAGAGACTTTACATGATTGAATGAATATTCATTTCACGAAATCAACTTACCGATAAATTTTGATTTCACAAAGTTTGCATCCGTCACGTAGAGTCAGCCATCCTGTTAAAACAACATCTCATCCAAGCTAATGTCATCCGCATTATTAAACTTACGCTTACTATCTCTACCATAACACAAGCTACGGCTTCACATTAAAAAAAGAGATTCAAATAATACCGCCAGCATTTTTTTTGTTTATTGATTTCCTGTACAAGAAGACTAAATCTTATATATTTATAGCGTTGCGTTACACTTAAAAAATAATTTTTAAATAAAGTTTAATAAATAAATAAATAAATAGAAATTATCTAAAAAAAAGTAAATAAAAATTTATTAAAGCTATTAGCGTTGTTGTTGTTGTATTGTTGATGTGCTGGAAGACTAATCCAAATGCTAGCAACATACAAATAAAATTGCCACTCAGACACTAGATGTTGATGTTGAGGTATTATAATGCTTCGGTTTCTAGGCGATAGGCAAAAACGTATTTTTTCATATAAATATCTAGGGGTTTAGGTGTATATTATTTTGTGTAAAAAAACTAGAGTACGGATCTTTAAAAGACTTTCAAAACTAACCCCAAAAAGATTATTTGAAACAAATGAAACGTGGTCAAATCTACGCAATCCATAGACATATCTAATAATATTATTATATAGAACTTTCAGTTTTGTTTCCCTAACAGCGCTGCAGTTACCAAATATTACAATACACTTAGATTTACAAGGGTTTAAGCAAAGTCCGCTTGCACAAGCCCAGTGATAAATTTTCTTTAATTCATTATTTTAATCCAATTGACCAGTGGCAGCATTTCCAACTGGAGTACCTAGCGTAAGTTGCACATCGCCTGCATATAGGTGGATGTTGCATTTTGAAAACACTTTTGACAAATCATTCACATATATTGAAAATAATAGTGGTCGTAGAATAGACCCCTGTCGCACGCCTCCGATAAGTTACAATTTTTTTTTTAAGAGAAGTAGCACTTCAGGCAACAATGCCAATTTAGTCAAGTACCGTGCAACAGTCTTTAGGAAAGGGATAGATAAGAGATGATACAGGTGGTGAAAGTAGAAGGATAGTCGGAAATTAACTGCCGTATAAGACAGCACAGCGACTAGTGACTATGCCTTCATCGCTGAACAGCCCCACCGACAGACAATTTTTATTTTTGTGGTTAAAAAAACAACCAAGGTCTTCGTTGGGAATTGAACCCATAACTCCCATACTGATAAGCTAGTACACTACCTACTAGTCTACAGGGGCATCTATTTTATTTACAAAAACCGACTGGGTGCGATTCGATCGATATATATGAGTTAATAAGCTTGGCCGATGTGAATTTGAATTTCCTTACTAATATATCATGATCCACGGTGTCAAATGCTTTAGAGTAGTTTAGAAGCACTAAAAAAACACATCTTCCCACATTCCAGGTGTTGTCATATGTTCTCAATTACTTCTGCAAGAGCAGTAATACAGCTATGGTTCTGACGAAAACCAGATTGCATACTGGAAAGTATATTATTGCCGTTAACGTAAGACAACATTTGCTGATATAAAATTTAAATAAAATTGGCCTATATTCGCCATTTGTCTTCGGCAGAGGTGAAAAAAAAAAAAAATTAAAAAAAAAAAAAAAAAAAAACCCAATAGGTTCACACATAAAAAAAAAACGGACAGCAAGCATGACCGTAAAAGGATTTAGTTAGAAGAAAAAAAAAAAAAAAAGACGAATGAAAAAGGGATCGACAAATTAGGTAAAAAGAGACAAACGAAAAAGGAGAGATGCAGGCAAAAAAGACAGAAAGGGACGAACGCAATAACACGAAGGGTGACACGAACTATATAAACACAACTGACAATAGAACGCAACTAGTACGAAAAGAACACTGAAAATGGCAAACAGCCAAAACCAGTTTGTTCACAAACCAAATTTGACGAGGGTCGACGGAAAACCGTACCCAAATAAAAGTAAACTTTTCGCATGTTTCCACATCGATGGCAACGCCTGTATTCACCATTTGTCTTCGGCAGAGGTAAACTTTTCGCATGTGGCAACGTCGATGACAGATAATATTATTAAAAATATAAGTAATGTAAGAAAGAATCAGAGGCAAAGCACTTTTAAAAATTATTTATTTAATAAGCTGCAATTTTACGTATTAAAAAGCTTGTAAAGCCTAAAATAACCGTCATAGTGGAACACTTGATTGATGTCTTAATTAGTGACTGACTTTCAAATAGCATTCATGCATCAATCTATTTATGACTATTTCCCAGAGTATACTGATTATAAATGTTGAAAAGAGAACATATTATGACAGCTCGTATCCGACTTATAAAAAACTCTGAAGAAAGCTTTATTTTTGACAATTCTCTTATTATACATTATTTATTTATTTTAAGAAACACATTGCAGCGCCTCTAGTGTTAGGTAGAAGTACATTATTTTCAAATATAGTACTTTATTTCATTTAGTTTTTACTTTGCCGATAACTAAATGATGTAGAGTTATATTGGCTAAGGAATATATTGAGATAACTACGGTAAGTTTAAATGCATATCACAAAACTCGTAGCGGCAGCAGATGCAAGTTCTGGCTAGTAAACCATTGAAATGCTCAATAGTCACATTTAGCTGCATATACAAATACGGTTTCAGTTGACAGTATGATATCCTTTACTCGAGCATGTGTGTTTTCTTCTGCTCTATAAAACTGAAATCATCAGCTTTCATCTTTAAACTGTAAAATTTTAGAACAAGCCTCTGTAAGCGATCTACCCAATTTTTTGAGTTTGAATCGCTTTTTCACTGGCATGAGTACATATTTGTGTTAAACCGCAATGCAATGGATGAGTTTTGTTTGTTTTGTCCAACAGCACTTCGCCAACGATATAATCCATACTCATATTTTTCACTAAACGTGGGATATCATGGCAGAAAGTAAACGTATTTGCTTCGTCAGCGGTATTTCTGAAAATCAGCTTGGTGTTTTCAGTATGATGTTTCGCTAAAATTTTGCTCAATGCGTTTTTTACGCGTCAAAAGTGATGTCAAAAATTCTGTTTTTTTTTTGTGCGACAGTCCCATCTTAGCCGCAATGTAATCCATTCTGGTTTGTGTTATCTTTTGTGGTGCATTTTTAATATCGTGTGTCCAATCTGTATCATTCATCATTGGTCGGATTGACGAAAACGGTTTCGGCTTGCAGTTACACACAATCCAGACTTGGATAGCGGAAATTTATACTTTTTTATTCAATTTTTCTCTATTCAATCCATAACCAGAATTTATGCATGCGTAACACTTGGGTTCGTTGTGGATTCCAGTTAGGTCTTGTATCCAAATTGTTAATTTCATAAAAGAAAACTGTTCACCTTTTCTAACAACAACAACTCTTGCACATTTGCACCACTAAAGCCTGCTTTTGAATTCCTCAGTAAACAAGTTTTTACGATCCTGTTTACCTGAATTCCTTGTGGATTCCAGTTAGGTCTTGCATCCAAATTGCTAATTTCATAAAAGAAAACCGTTTACCTCTTCCAATAACAACAACTTTTGCACACTGTGTTTGTCATAAAATTTGCACCATTAAAGCCTGTTTTAAATTCCTCAGTAAACAAGTTTTTACGATCCTTTTTACCTATTTTTGGGACAATATGATCACAAACGTAAAAAATTATCTAGTGTTCGGCACTTTGTATTTTCCATATTAAAATATTCAATGCTCTTCTGGTTTTAAAATGTACTTTACACTGAACAAGAGGGTCGTTTATTCCACAGCTATTAAATCATTAATGCATTTAACTTGACAAAACGAATGATGCAGAAGTTTTTATTTTTGGTATTACTATCAAGCGCAATTCTTAACATGGAGTCCCAAATCAGTGCAGGGTGCTCTTAATTAGTTTCTTTTTAACTTTCAATATAAATTATGTTAAAGCAACAAAACATACCAGTTACTTCATAAAGGCCAACTTTAAGTTGGCAACAATATTTTAAGTGGTGGCCACCATATCAGCTATCAATTTAGTCCCATTTATTTTAATATTGTTTAGCGATGAAGCTCCCATTGCTTTAAAAGGATACGTCAATAAACAAAACGCCCCCCCCCCCTACCCGGGGGGCACATTTATAAGTCTTTATGGATCACACAACCATCTAGAATTTTATCTTGCATGGATAAAATGGAGCCGAGTCCCCTAACAGGCTAGCAGGAGCTAACTGAACAATCCACTATATTTCCACAAGAATCAGTAAAGCTCCAGAGCTCCGTTACTTCTCTTTTTAGGCATTTAGCTGTTCTCTGACTGATTATTGAGCTTGGCCCTTCGAAAGTATCGTGGTGGCTGAGTGGTCCTCATTTGAGTTTGTGGGTCGGATCTTTCACAATGAAAACAATGAATGGTTCAGGTCCAGTGTTCTTAATTATATTAAGCTTCATGCATTCTGGACCAGGAGTTCGATAGTTTCCAACTCTTCAGTAAGGAGTGAAGGCTGCGGCCCGCTCCGGGCTTTTGAAGTTGCAACTAGGAGTGACCGGAGGATATTCGTATCCGAAGGCCTTCTAGGGCGAGCATGACGCTACATTTCATCCACAATGGTAATGATCTACCAACTTATATTGGGACACACGGCTAGGTGCAGATGTAAATCTTATCACGTATAAACAAAACTGTCATATTTGGAGTGATGATAATCCTCAAGTGTATGTTGAGACACCGTTACATTGGGAAAAACTAACTGTTAATGTACTTTGTAGGCTGGTGGCATTATTTGTCAATACTTCTTTAAAAACGTTACAGTTAGAATGGAATCAGAATCATTGTTACCAACTTTTCGTTTATCAATTGAAAAGCCCTAATGCGCCATAGCTGTGGATTTAACAGCTTGTCTCACAATTGATTTATTGAAGGTAACGTTTTGTAGCCGCCTGGCTTCACATTTCGGACCTGCGCTAGACTATTTTTTGTGAGAAGATGCGAAGTCGCTTGTACAAACCCGAAACGATTGACCACTTCGAGGAAAACTTTTAAATGTTTGAAAAAATCATCGATAATTGGGCTTCTAGACTAGGTCCGAGGCAATCGTGGCAGTTATATGCCACAAGTTGCATATAAATTATAATGCCAGTAAATTATCTTCCGAGCAAAGTAAATTTCATGTCAATTTAAAAAATCCATCTTTGTCTTATTCCATTTGAAAGCTCTATAGCTCTCTACAAAACTCCTTTTACATGCATCAATAATATTATATTTATTATCTTATGAAGCAGGGCTTTTCATTTGAAGTAAAATACTCTCACACACACACACATATATGTATTATAAAATAGTTAAAAATGATTCACTTGCATTCAGTTGGGTGCTACTTGTATAACTTTTTAACAATTCAAATTTATGTTTTCTATTTATTAAACATCATTGTTGTATTTGTTTTAGTTTTAGCTTTTGTATTTCAATTATTTATTTTCTTTTTCTCCCATAACTGGTATATTTAAGTCTATTTTACACTAATGTTACGTATGCGGAACAATTATTTTTTTTTCACATTTGGGAAAACTGAAACCGAAATTCAATCTTAACAAGTTAAGTTTTCTTCAGTTTTGCAAAGATGAAAAATTCACACAGAGTATTTTATTCATAAGTCATAAATATACAAACATTATTTTGATTTAATAACATTTGAAGCAATAAAAAAATAAATAAATTATACATTTGAACAGCTTGAGTTTGTGTCACTTGATTTAATTATTCTTCAACTTTTTTAAGCTCTCGGAAGGACCATGAAATATAATGGATAGGAAAATTTGAGGTTAGGAAGTAAAATTTTTGAGCCAACACAGACACACACACAGTCCTAGAGTAAATAGTCCAGCGGCGTTAAATCACAAGATCGAGGCAGCCAATTTACATCGCCAAATCGAGTATTTACGCGACTGGGAAATTTCTTATAAAATAACTGAATTGCTGGGGTGACTGTGTGGCTTGTGGCGCCATATTTCCGCAACCAAAGGTCAATAATGTTAACGTAAAGTCACTATCGTTGGATGCAATGGTTTTTCGAGAACTGTTTGTGGATTTTGTGCGCCCCATATGTTCCAATTTTGTTTGTTTACCCTGAAGGTGATTTTGTTTTCTAACAGCCAATTTACAAACGTTTGACGTAAACAATGGTCGGTTGGCTTTAATTCTTGAACGAGTTAAACTTAATAAGCGTGAAGATAAAGATCTTTATGCGGAATGTTGCTCAAAATGGCTCTAGCAATGCCCAATTGTTTCGAACGTCGTCAAGTTGATGTTCCAGGCCAAGCAGTCGCAGAAAGAGTGTGATTACAATGAAAACTGAATTGATGTAGTGATTTTTACTAAATAAATGCAAAAAATTACAATTTTTGATGTTTAATCATTTGACAGATAATTTACCTCCTAACCTCAAATTTATCCACACATTACTACTCTTGCAGAAATGTTTCTTTTCCTGCCAATTTTTTCTTTAACGCTGAATTATTTCTTTGTTTTGTGAAACATTTTAGGTAAATATTTATAACCTTAAAAATTTTACAATTAATTCTTCGCATCAACAAAAAAATTCCATAATTTTTGCTTCTAAGTATGAGCATTATTTAATGCTGTTATTTACAATACCACAGGAAATTATTTTTTTTCACATTATTTTTCTGTTGCAAAAAATTCAAGCAGATTGCCTACGAGATGTTGCTACACATCTTATTTCGAGACAATAAAATATTGCTAGAAACTTGTTGCCAGCAACATTTTGTGTGTTTCGTTTCACAAGAAGACTTTATAAAATTTTTTTAGCTTAAAGATAACACAAGCAAGTGTTTGGAATTATTTTGGTGCTTCCGAAATAAAAGTCTTAACTATAAGTTATAAGAATAATTCTTTTGTATACCTAAGTGCAGGTTGCAAAAATTGTATAATTTAATCGACTTTTAAAAAGACTAAATGCGGATTTTTTTTACAAAATTTCTTTCTGCGCAAGCTGCTGTCAAACTTCATATAAAAAATTATATATCATGAAATAATAATGGAAAGTAATAGAAGTATTCCGTTAATATTGTGAAAACAAGCAAAATATAGCTGGCAACATTGAAGCAACATTTATTGCAAAGTACAAAGATGTCTGTTTTACATAAGTGTGTATACATATAACCTCTTTTGTAACATTCAGAATTTTTCGGTTAATCGAATATTTATTTGCTAATTTCTCAAATTTTTTAAATAAAAATAAACTTTGTTTGTTTTTCAATTGTCGCAACACCAACAGCATGATAGTTTTGACATTTAGTTTTTTGACGTATTTGTAGTCCATACATTGGCAATTGTTACAGTGAATTCAATTTCGTACGAAAATCGCATTAAAATAATTAAATTCCACTAAGAAAATTGTAGTTTTGTTAAAGTTACATTTCGTAAAATGCGTGATATTTTCGGACAACATAATCATCTTTCTGAGACCTCTTTGAAGAATTTGATCGTTAAATTTGAGTCGACAGAGTCGATGTAAAATGTGCAAACACCAACTCGAGTTCGACTGGGTCATTCAACTGAAAACATCGCAGCCATGAGCTAAAGTGTTAAAGCAGATCCAAATTTGTTAATTCCTCGACATTCTCAACAACTGGGGTTGTCCAAAACCACCACATTGCGAATTTGCGTATGGGTTTGACTTTAAAGCCTTACAAGATTCAACTGGTGCCGGAATTAAAGCTGCCCGACCATTCACATCGCCGCAGATTCGTTCAACTCATTTAGGGAACAACCGGCTGGATTTTCTGAAAAAATCAGTTTTTCAAACGATCCCATATTCACTTGTCAGGGTATGTCAACAAGCAAATTTGTTGCATTTATGCTTCTGAATATCCTAAAGCGATTATTGAGAAGCCTTTGCATGCTCAACGTGTCACTGTATTGTGCGTTATGTGGTCTGGAGGCGTGCTTGAGCAGTTTTTTTCGAAGATTAGGCTGGAAATGCGGTTACGGTTAATGGATGACGTTATCACGAGAAGCTAAAACCTCAATTTTGATCTATTAATGACAATGTGGATATCATTGACATGTGATTTCAGTACTAACGTGCCACATGTCACATAGCCAATGAAACGATCAATTTATTGCAAACCAAATTTCTCGATCGCATAATTTCACGACAATCAGCGGTTAAGTGGCCAGCCAGATCTTGCGAATTAACACCACTGGATTATTTTTGTGGGGCTATGTTGCGAACCGAGTTTATGAGGAGCCAACCAACTCGATTTCAGCCTTAAAACTCAAAATCCGCGATTTCATTATCGAAATAGGACCATCAGTTTGCCAAAAACTGATTAAAAACTTTGATGAAAAAGTCGACATCTGTCAGCGTGGTTGGTGTTGAACATTTTCCGGATATCATTTTTCATTCATAATTGCCGAACTTTTTTCTTCGTAATACAATAAAAGTTTGAATCATCTTAATCTAAATTTGTTGTGTTATTTTGTTTTAGAAAACAAACTGCTTGTTGAAAAACCCTATATGTATATGATTTGTTTACATATGTTAAACGGTGTAGAATATGTAAAAGCAATAAGAGTTGAAAACTCTGTTAACATCAGACGTAAAATTTTTGATATCAAATAATTAACGTTGGCCAATATATTTTACAAATTCGAGAATAAATTCGAGTTTTCGTTTGGATTAATATAATAGAGGAACTGCATCAATAAAATCCGTCATCAAATTAAAATAACTAAAAATGAAATGATTAAAAAAAACAAATTACTTATGTTAAACTTCTATCACATCCTTTTATGTCGTCACAATATTGAATATTGAACACTTAAATGAGCACACGTGTTAAACAAACATAAAGAAAGAATGAGCAGTGGAATAGAAAAGAAGAGAAAACTTGCAAATAAAAATTATCATTATGACTTGCAAATCATAAATAGAAATGGATAATTTTTTTTTTAATAATAATAAGGAGAACATGACGATAACGTAGAGGGTGCTCATTAAATATAAAATTTGAATTTTATTGAAATAATGATTTAAATAATTTGATTGAAGTTTTATGCATATGGAGAGTCAACACTTGTTTTGATTATATTTTGCGTTTAAAATACGAGGGCTGGTCATATATGAACAAGCAGGAATATAGTTTTTTGAAGAGTTTCAAACTTAAAAAGGCAATGTGAAATTTTTCAGAAGAATTTTGGTTTTTAACATTTGAATGTGTGTGGAAAAAAGGAATTCACAGGACCAAAAAATATATTTATTTCATTTTAGCAATGAAAAATTTTGGGCCAAACATTCTAAGCGTACATTCAAAGAGAACATACAAATATACAAAGTGAAGTTCAGGACATCTAGTTGAACTAGTGATGGGAAAATGTTGATTAAGTTTGACCATATTAAGTGACCAACAGCTGCTTGTTCATCTGCTGGTTAGGAAAGCGAGTGTATGACACTTTTCACTGACGCAAATTCAGCACAAAGCTGTATATTTCTTCTGGAAGCAGGTTGCAGCTCCCTTTATTGTAGGGGAAAATTATATCCTGTATTCAAAATTTTAAAAAATTATCATTTTAAGTTTTTTTCTGGAAGTTGTTTAGTTCTCCCCAGGCAAGCCCATCTACGCTAATGATTTTGCGAAAAATTTGTATTAAAAGCTAAAAGTAGCTTCTGTAATTACTTAGAAAAAAAAATGTGAGAAATAGTGTTATTGATTTAAGTTAAATGAAGATTTCGGCCTTTAAGCAAAGATCTTTTATCCAGGTGCACGCTTTTGTAGTTTGAATTCAACTGTTAGGAATGGAAATTTTTAATAATGTAAAGGGTTCTTCAACAAGAAAACAATATAAAACTAAAAAATACACTAAGATGATTTAAATTTTTATTTATTACGAAGATAAAGGTTTGGCAGTTATGAATAAAAAATAATGTCTGGCATATGCCCACCATGACTACGCTGATGTCGATTCTTTTATCAAAGTTTTTTATTTTTTGTTTTTTTTTGGCAAAATGGCGGACCTATTTTGTTAATCACATCGCGGATTTTGAGTTTTAAGACTGAAATCATCCGATTGGCTTCGTATACACTCTGTCCTTAACATAGCCCCACAAAAGATAATCCAGTCGTGTTAAATCATACGATCTGGCTGGCCAATTAATTGTTGATTGTCGTGAAATTATGCGATCGGAAAATTTGGTTTGCAATAAATTTATGATTTCTTTGACTTTGTGACACCATGTGGCACTAACCTGTTGAAGCGACATGTCAGTGATATCCATGTCTCACGGCTGCAATATTTTCAGTTGAACGACCCGATCGAATACGCGTTAGTGTTCGTACATTTTGTATCGAGCCTCGAGTTAAAGTTAAATTTTTTATATTTTTTTTTTGCTTAAAAGAGAGAGTCAAATGCAAAATAAATCGCTTAGGCTCCCCCTCACACTCTTGGCAAATGGATTTCAAGTCTTGCTATAAGTCTTAAACTTTGAAATTTTAACAAAATATAAGTTCATTTAAGTCTTTGTTATTTCATAACTTTCAAAAGCCTTAAAGCCATTATAGTGATGCCAACTCACACCATTAAACTTCTTATCTCATTTCCTCTAAAATTGTTTCTAGTCTTTTTTTCTTTAAGCCAACCACATTTGACTTTTTAAATTACATATTTATTTGACTACAACATTAATAAAATACATAACACTTCTCAGATTTGTATTGTGTGTTTTAATTTTTGTTTTTGATTGTTTGTACAACTGTAGTGTGTCAAAAAGTTTGAGTAAAAAACAAATATGCAAAACTATACAATTCACAAATGTTTTGATGTCATTTTCAGCTGTTGTAAAATAGTTTCCTATTCTTTTTTTTTCTTGTCTTCACTTAACACGTATTCTTAATGTAACAAATATTTTTATAAATTATGGAGGTTTTTTTAATTTAATTTGAAAACTTTTTTAAAACAATATTTAAGAAACAAGACTGAAAATATTTTTAAATATATTAAAGAGATTTTTAAAATGAAACAATTTTTACTAAAAATATTTAAAAAAAAATTAATTTCGAAAAAGATAAAATATATTTTAGAGAACCGTTAAAGTGCCTGGGAGACAATCATTTTAGTACATTATTTGCATTCGTTTGAGTGGTCTGTGTTTGTAGCTTATAGCAGACGTGCAAACAAACGCGTCAATCTTTATTTGCAATTCAATATTGTAGCGCTTGTGTGTTGGTATGTTTTAACAAAATATGATTTATTGCGTGTCTTATTTTTAAATCACCTATCGTAGCTCTAGCATATCGATGCTGCTTCTTATTTGTTTCGAAAAAATATTCATCGGGGCAGTTAACAAATTTTGTAATTCCTATTTATATTAATTAATTAAAATATAAAAATATGTATAAAAATAAAAAAAAATTAAAAAGGCACCTCTTTAAAATATATAACTTTAAAAGTACATTTTTTAAAAAACAGATTACAAGCAAATATTTTAAAAATTCAAAAAAAAAATTAATAACTAAAATAATATGAATTTGTTTTTAAAAGTATGCAAAAACGCAAAAGTATTAAAACTATCTTTTAAAAAGCTCATTACAAAAATCCGATAATCTTTTAAAAAAAAGTACTTTACACCCCTCTTAAAGCATTTGTTTTACAAATACGTTTTAAAACAGCTTTCAATAATATATCTTTTGTATAAAGTTCTAGCTAGAAATATCTTCTTCCAATGCATATATTGGCAGAAAAATGCTTCCCTAAATAATACAAAAAAAAATATTTGAATTAATAAGTATCTTTTAAAACGTACTTTATAATGAAAGTACCTTTGAATTACTAACATTTCGTACATTACGAATATGTTTATTTGATTTTTTATATTTTGCACGGAAAAATTTTAGGAAATTACTTATTTTAATAATAAATACCTATTTAAAAGTACTTTTTAACTAAGGTAACCTAAAGTAAAAAAGTATCTTTCCAAAAGTATTTTTTCTAAATTATATCTTACGAAGAACTTTTAAAAATGCCTTTTAATAACCTTTAAATATAAATATAATTGCCACGAAAAAATGCACAATATGAAGAAGTTTACCTAAAAAAAAGTACTTTTCTAAAAGTCCTTTTTCCAAATGGTATTTAGGAAGAAGTTTTAAAATGTATATCTAAAAAATATCTTTTAAATATAAAATTGTTTTAAAGCCTTTTGAAATATAGTTGATCATCTTTAAATTTTTTATGAAAAAATGTACAATATGAAAAAATTTTATTTAAACCGTACCTTTTTAAAGTTTTTTTTTTAATTATATTTTATGAATAGTTTTAAAACTCACTTTAATAACTTTTAAATATGTGTCTTTTTAAAGGTACTTTTTAATAAAGTTACCTTAGAATGCATTTCAGTACATTACAAATATATTTGTTGTAGCATCTAATGCACTATATTTTAAATCGACTTTTTATATGCTCTGAAAAATTTTAAAAAATTACTAACTCCTTTTTAATATATCTATATTAAAAAGTACTTTTTTTAAAGCACTTTTTAAAAAAGTAACCGAGGATAGAATTTTTGCAATATTTCTTTTAGTATATTTAAATAAAATCTTTTCAATATAAAGCTGTTTTAATGTCTTTTGAAATATAGTTCACCATTTTTAAACTTCTTACGAAAAAATGTACAATATGAAAAAAAAAAATTACTTAAAAACGTACCTTTCTAAAAGTACTTTTTTCAAGGTATCTCAGGAAGATGTTTTAAAATGTATATTTAAAAAATATCTGTTAAATATAAAATTGTTTTAACGTCTTTTAAAATATAGTTGATCGTCTTTAAACGATTTATTAAAAAAATATGCAATATAAAAAAAATGTACTTAAAAAAGTACCTTTATAAAAGTACTTTTTCCAAATGGTATCTTAGGAAGAGTTTTAAAATAACTTTCAAAAAATATTTCTTTAAGAAATATAAGTTTTTTTAATGTCTTGAGTATTTTATTTGATCGCTTTAATCATGATCTATATAGAGATATTGATTTAGCTTGAAATCAGTCTTACTTAAAAATTTTTTTTTGTTATGATTAATTTCGGAATAATACGGACATGTTTTTGATTCCAAAGATTATTATTTGTTTGTAGTAGCTGCTTGTTGAAGACCTCCTCGAAAAAGTTTCAATAAGTGAGTGTTTAAGTGGTAAAAATAAACAACTTTTCTAAATGGACATTGTGACACTAGAAATAATATTTCAAAGTCATAAATAAAATACAAAGTAACAAGTATAAAACAAAGCTTGAGTACAGTAATTGATATTGTTTGATATGGATATGCTCCGTAATTGCGTAGCTTCATAATATGTGTTAAAATAAATTACTAAATAACAGATAGCTTAATTGAGAAACCCGATTTGGAAAAACTTGTATATTTATAAATAAAATCGTGCAATAATTTTTTAAAACTCAGTGGAGTTGCGATCCTTTAAATGTATCAGTACTATACAAATTATACTTAAAACCGCTTTTAAAGAAAGCGGCTCTAAAATTATTTAGCTTAATAATAACAAATGTTATTTTTAAATTTTATTGTAGTTGAAACAGGTTATCGTGCTCGTATTTAAATTTTAATTTAATTGTATTTATTTCATTATTTTTTAATACAAAATTTTATTATTATTTTTAAAAATTTTATATTTAATTTAACTTTAATATTTGATATAACAAAAAAGAATTGTCTTCATCTTAATTAAAACCTATTCAAGCGAGCCAGAGTGCTTTGTATGCTACACGTTTTTAAACTCGTTTAAACTATTATTGTTTATATTTTGAGTTTATTGGTGTTAGCGTTTCCATTTGATTAATTTTAAATGTTTAAATATTTGTATTTATTTCTCTTTTTGTTTTCTTTGAACAAAAAATATTTCGAAACTAAGGTCAACTAGTTTTTGTGGAATTTATTGAAAAAAGTGCAATATTTGCACAATATAAATAAATACGCCATGCCAACGTTCATTCAATTCGATTCTTCAAACAGTTATTTTAATAAAAACTAGTTCTCTCTCTCTCTTTCTCTTTCTGTTAGCGTTTAGTTATTTACATTTTTGTTGTTTTGCAATTCTTAATTAATGGTCAATGGAGAAAAAATATGCATTTACTTACATGATATCGAAAAGGTCGATTTAAAAATAAAAAATTATAGTAAGAACGATTATTTGCTGTTAATGATCACATGATAGCCAGCTTATGTCATCATATGTTTACAGACATATTTTAAGTCTTATGGCATTTACATCCACTCATTATTAAACTGTTTGAAAATATTTGTTTTTCATTTTTAACAACGTGTAAATTATGAGACTTTCTTGGAAACGTTAAGAATCATTAAAATAGCATTTAAAGATAATTTCTTCCTTCCAATTAACCAGCAGCACAGTTTGGGCTTGAAAGTTCTCCGGTACATGCATTCTACCTTCTCCGTTTGTATACTTAAATCCTTCACTTAATCTAAAGCGCTTATTTTTCTTTAAATATTGAATAATTTTTTAATTAATTTCAATTTTATTTAATTTTATAAATAATTTTTTCAAGCACTAGGTTTTTATATAAAAATTAAAAATTAAATGAATTTTCAAGCATATCACCACACTAGTGGGTGTAATATCTAGGAAAAGAAAATTGTATAAACAATTTCATAAAACAATTAATAATCAGTTTCGTTTATATCAATAATATTTATTGCATTAATTTATTAATTTGTTTATATACTTTTCTTTTCCTGAAAATGCCACCCAATAGTGTGGCAAAATATTTAAAATAAAATCAAAATTTATATAAGTTTTATATAAAAACTTTATGCTTGAAAAAATTATTAATAAAATATTTATAAAATATTAACATATTTAATATTAAAATATTAAAAGTCAATTTAATATAATTATTAATTTTATTTAATATATTACTAATATTCAGTTAGGCTTAAGAACGTTATTTTATATTATTACTTACATAAATGAGATTTGTAGCTCTTTATATTTGCAACAGCAAAACCTAATGGTGTTTTAAATATAGCTTTCACCACTAATTACTGTGGTGGGTGTTGTTGCTGTTGAGCAATCGCAGTTGCTGCGCTGGTGGAAATTTTTGCTTGTTTAAGCAGAAGATAAGCATAAGTCCCTTCTTTGCCTATGATTTTAAGTCTAGCTGACAATCCATAATTGTTCAACGACGAATAAATTTCTGTATCACCAGGCACAGTGGTTTGCAAAGGTTTTGTTTTTTTTTGGAAATAATGAACCACTTTAGGTATTCTAAAAAAAATTTCACAGAAAGTTACGGACAATCGGTCCCTTAGGATAAAGGAGGGCTTCTGAGTTTGCCCCAATTTAGTAAACCGCGGGCCCAAAATTTTTTGTAAATGTCTTATTTATTTATTTATTACTCAAATCTAAAGAGCTTTGAAATATCTACAAAATATTTAAATGTCCAAATGTCCGCCCCCGGGGACACATTTATCGGTCTTTATAGAACTTCGACTATTTAGACCTGTGCAACTGGGGGTATAAGGGAGCCCAGTCCCCTGAAGTCAGCAGGGGTACAACTGGAAGCCCCACGTTATTTCCACGGGAATCATAGGCATTTAGCTGTTTCTCTGACTGATTATTGAGGTTGGCCCTTCGGGAGTATCGTGGTGGTTGTGGTTTGGCGGACTCACAACAGGTCTGTTTTATATGGTGGCCAGGATTATCTCGCCTTTCATAACACCCACTGGTGAATGATCCAGATTCAATGAGCATGCTAGTCATGTGTTCTGGACAGGAGTTGGATAGTCTCCAGCTCTTCAGCAAGGAGTAGTGGTTTGCAGCCCTGCTCTGGAATCATTGAAAATGCTACTAGGAAGGACCTGTTGCTAGAATTAGACTTCGGCCTCCTAGGGCGTGAGTGGCGCTGCTTTTCACCCACAGTGATTTGACCACCATCTGATTAAGGCTCACTGCCATGTGCAGATGTAAATCATATCACAAAATGTCCAAATGTTCTTTTTTAGTTTGGGAGAAAATCGGGCTAGAATTTTTTTTAATTTTTGGCCGACCTTAGTATTTGCGACGTGGTTTACTTATTTATGTTTTGACTATCATTCTAAGGTATTCTTTATAATAGAAAAGCTTGGTTCTGATAGCATGTCGCGGTAAAAAGTTATAAGCCTCTGAATTGGAAAAATGTAAAAACTGCATAAAGGCGGTATGGTTTTTTTGCTTATGTAATTAAAACTTACTTCGGCACTAGTACATTTTTTTGGACTTTTTTAAACACAACCTATAACAAATATGAATAAAAGAAAAACTGCGTAAAAAATTGTGACGGTTCACTCTGCAGCCTTATCCAAACACAGCCAATTTTGAAAATAAATTTATGAATTAAATCAAAATTTCTCGCAATGCAAAGCATCGCCTGAAAATAAGTAAACAGATTATTAAAGCACCGTATCTTGGCATTATATTCCAAAAAGGATTTGATAGCCCCGTAGTTAAAAAAAAAACATTTTTAAAAAATGTGTGCCCCGTTTAAGGAATTTATATTTATTATATTGTTACATTTATATCTTTTATAAACGTTTTGTTGTGAGTTCTTTATTGCAAAATAAATAACATGAGATTTTATGGTTTTTAAATTTATTATAAGTTTATTTACTTTAACTACACACAAAGGCGACACTACAGAATCCTTTATTTAAGATGCACGTCTTTACTTCAGGAGGTTTATTTTTCAACTAACTATCTAACTATCCATTCAGACGCTGACTTTTATATATGCCCACTAGAGGTCTAGAAAAATTTAGAATCTTCTACTTCCTTTGTATCACATTTCGCCATACATTGGCGCCTGCTTTTTGTGCTGAAAAGTTTTCTTCCTGGAATTTATTTTAAGATAGTTGTTGTTGTCTTGTGTACATGCAGTTAGTAAAAAGCATACCTAATTGTTGTTTATTTTATTTCTTAACTAGTAGACCCGTTAATCTTCCTATCGCCTAACAAGTCGATTCTTTGTTTTTTTTTCTTTAATACTTATTCTGTTATTCGGGACACCGGGGCAACTAGTAGGATACAAAATTAATAAAGACATTTGGTAAGTCAACAATTATATTATGTCAAAAAATAAAAATTATAAATCACTTAAACAATTTTTACATTCACTAAAAATCACAAAGAAATTTACAATACCTACTTATTATATTTTTTTTTACTTATTTTAATTTAAGGTCCACTTTTATTGTAATACTTTATGGTACACGACATTTTTTGTTTGATTACCTGACGCGTGAACAAACAAATCAGATGGTTTTCCAATACGAGAACAGGCAACATATAATTGACCATGCGAGAAACATGGGTTTTCTAGATTAATACCACAAACATTTAATAACTGTCCCTGGTATTTTTTTATAGTCATTGCGAAAGCAAGCTGTACTGGAAACTGAGGTCTTTCAAACTCGAATGGTATGTCAGTCGGAATCATTGGGATGCGGGGTATCAAAACGTGTTCTTCTTTATACTTTCCTTTCATTATGATTGCTTCTGTTACGTTCTTTATTAATTTTTTATCGCTAATTCTGTGCCGTTGCAACCCCCCAGGGGCATATAAATATGGTCTTTATAGAATATTCCACTATCTAGACTCAGTGCAACTGGGGAAAAAGGGAGCCCAGTCCCCTGAAGTCAGACAAGGAGACAACTGGAAGCTCCACTTTATTTCCACGGGGATCAGAGTTCATTATTTGTCTCTTTAGAATTATAATAGTTCTCTGACTGATCATTGAGGACGGAGTATCGTGGTGGTTGCGGTTTTGCGGCCCCATAAGGGATTTAGGAAAATTATGGTGGCCAGGATCATTTCACTGATAATGATACGTAAAGTGAATGATCCAGTCCAGTGAGCATGCTTGACATGTGTTCTGGACAGGAGTTAGAAAGTCTCCAACTCTTTAGCAAGGTGTGATGGTTTGCAGACCTGTCCTGAAATCATTAAAGTTGCAACAAGGTGGTGCTGTTGCTTAGAATTATGCCTTCGGCTATCTAGGATGCATGTATGACGTTCCAAATTATACTATAGTGGTTTGTCCACCATCTGATTAAGGCTACACAGCCAGGTGCGGATGCAAAACAAATCACACTCTGTGCCGTTGCAAAGTTTCGATTGGTTAATATTTTGCAACATTATAACTACAGATCCAACCTTTAATTGAAGATTGTGAGGTGGCAATCCTGGCAAATCAAGTGAATTTAAAAATTTCGGTGGATAGTTCACGACATCATATTCATTAGTTTCCATATCAACTGATTTATATGTCCTCATTTTGCCAGGAATACCATCTTAAACTTTGAAATTAAATTAATTTACATCAGTGTTTTTGGCAGCCAGTATAGCTCTTTCGCTCAACCAGTCACGGAATAAATAATTTTCAGCAACATTTGGAAACACTTTATGAATGAATTCATCGTTTGATTGCGTTAGCTGACAAAAATTATTAGGAAAAGTGATGCAGCCAGTCAGCACATCTGTAGTAAATTTGTCATTACCAATATCAATGAGATGTTTAGAGAATATGTCTCCAGGTTGATCATTTTGCAACATATTTGCGCATATTGTTGCTTAAATGACGTGTTTCCACAATTTGGAGGATTCTAAACATATATTTAGTTCATCAGCTTGCATTGAACGTGGAAACACTGGCAATGTTTGGCAAAAATCTCCTGATAATAAAATCATTGCGCCACCAAATTGGTTTTGGTTATTCGTAGATCTTTTAAAGTTCTATCTAAAGCTTTAAAAGATTTTTTATGTGCCATCGTGCATTCACCCCACACTATTAGTTTACTTTACCGCAAAACCTTTGCCATTGCTGATTTCTTGGAAATGTTGCAGGTTGGAGTTTCGTTGCCTTGCATATTCAATGGCCATTTCAGGGCTGAATGGGCTGTTCGACCGCCTTCTAGCAAAGTTGCTGCAATGGCTGACGAAGCAAGAGCTAGAGCAATTTAATCTTTTGATCGAATTGTTGCCAATATTAAAGTGATCAAAAATGTTTTCTGTACCACCAGGAACGTCCAAGAAGTAAATCCCTTCAGTTCCATCATTTATTACTTTCATAAGAGTATCAAATACATAATTTTGTTCTTCGTTCAATAGTAGAAGATTTATTTGAATCGATTCTTTCAAAGTATTGAGATCATACGATATTTCACGTTCTAACTGTTGATGAAAAGCATCATGCATTGGGTGATTGGGCGCGACCATCCCCAATTAACATAATAGTTTGTTTGACATCGTCAAGCACATATCCTCAATGGAAATCAATGCCTGATTGTAAATTTCTTCACTTATTTGTAAATTCAGATTCTTCTATTGCGCATATTAAATAAAATATCGTCACACATATTATCTTTGTACTTCATCCACAAAACAAGTATACTTTTACGTGTCTTTTGATGGGCGTATAGAAAAGTTTGGTATTTATACTTTTTCAGAAAATTTTTTAATTTTTTTTTGTCCCAATTAGAACCATTCTCGTACATCAAAGAAAATTATAAAAAAAGAATTAATAAAATCTCGAGATTTGCGCTTAATAACAAATTTAGCGTTTCATTTTTATATTATAGATTATTTTCTTTTAAAGCTTAAGCAAAATGCATCCGTAACAAAAATTTATAGGAATATCACGATCCATTTAGATTTTGTGGCAATCAAATTCTATATTGACAGTAACTGCATTTCCAGCTTCATTTTCGAAAAAAAATTTACCCAATTTCGCCTGCAGATCATATAGCTCACCATACAGTGACGCTTTGAACATGCAAAGGCTTCTCAATAATCGCTCTAATTTTCAGAAGCCCAAATGCGGCAATTTTGCTTGTTGACATACCCTAACAAGTGAAAATGGGCTTCGTCTGAAAAATTCATCAGCCGGTTATTTTTCAATGAACTGAGCAAATCTACCGCGATGTGAATGGTCGGTCAGCTTCAAAGTCAAATCCTTAAGCAAAATTGGCTATCTAGTGGTTTTGGATAACCCCAGTTGTTGAGAACTTCGACAAATTTGGATCTGCTTCAACACTGTTACTCACGGCTGCAATATTTTCCGTTGAACGACCCGGTCGAACACGCCTTGGTGTTCGCACATTTTGTATCTAAATTTAACGACCAAATTCTTAATAGCGGTCTCAGAAGGATGATTATCTTATCCGAAAATATCATAAATTTTACGAAATGTAACTTTATAACAGAGCCAACATTTTCATAGAAAATTTTAATTGTTTTAATGCGATTTTTGTGCGAAATTGAATTCATTGTAATAATTGCCAATGCATCTACTACAAATAAGTAAAAAAAAACTAAATGCCAAAACTAACAAGCTGTTGGTGTTGCAACAATTGAAAAATAAACTTGTTGTTGAAAAACCCTAAATATAAATTATAATAAAATTGGAAATCATCTGTGGAACATTCTCTCTAAGTCGCAAGTTCTGGCCCATTATGTTGTAAACAAAATGCTCTTGTAAACTTTACATTTAAATATAAACCAGGATATACTAGACCAGACAACAAAAAGAAACTATTTCTTTTACAAGGTGTTGATGAGTAACAAGTTCCTGTTAAAAAATATTAAAAAATAAAACTATATTAAAAACAAAGAAACATGTTACCTATTATTTGTGCTCTGCTAGGCAGGCCCGGCTCTTGTTGGAGTGCTGTAGCATATTTAAATATCAACTAAAATTTCAAGTTAATTTAAAAACAAATTTAATGTTATTTTTGTTTTGGCCAAATGATTGATAAATTAATCAAAAGATTGAAGCCTAATTCCCAGTACATTGCAAGTCTGCATATGTGCGTATGACCACAAATTACAGCCAATATAACACCGTTATATAATTTGAAAATTTTAATATTCCAAACGTTGCATTGCAATTTAACGGAAGTTTAAAATAAATTTTACGTTAAATTGAAAAAGTTTTTTTTTTGCTTTTTGAAACAACAACAAACACAACGTAAAAACTTTTTTATGTAAATTTTTTTTTTTTTAAATTTAAACATTATGGTACATGCTGGAGCATGTCTGGCGAAAAGGCAAATTACATAAATTTAACAACAATAATAATTAATTGTAATTTTAAACATTAAAACTAAAATCATATAAAATTCAAGATAAAGTGTTGGAAAAAAGGGTAATAATTAATGACTCTGACTGAATAAGTGTTGGAAATGTGAGTAAAAATGTCTTAATGTAATTTTAAAGTGAAATGGCAAAATGGTCGGAAACCAGTTTCTTTCTTTGCTTATCTACAAATTGTTTTTTAAGATACCAAACTTCCCGATTTTTTTTTGCTGCAGCAGGCTTCATACTAGAGTAAAATTTTTTCTATCTAAAACTAAACTGCATTCCATAATTTATTATGGGCCCCTCTTTAATCAAAGGTGACCTAAAATCAGCAATTTTAATATGACTTTTAGAACTACCCCGCCGGTTTAATTTGCAGTGCCTTGACTATGTAACGTCTTCCTGCTGTTATTGTGCTCAGTTATGTTAAAAAAAATGTAACTTGAAGCCATAATTACACATTCGCAATTTAAAGACCGACAATAACAACCTAAACTTCACTCCTGCTCACAAACAAATGAACATGACATGAAAGAAAATAAAAATTAACGGAAACTCTCGGCATCATTTGCAACAACGAAACCCTGCAACAGCAACATTTTGTTAATGCAACAAACAACAAAATTACAACGAATAAAACAAAACAAAAAAAAACTCATAAAATTTGTACAAAAATTTGCAAGGCTAAACACATGGAAGTGTGAAAACAATGAAAAATGTATGTTCAAATCCGACAAGAGGCTTCTTGACGACTACATGCATTTTTTTAAAATTTCATTTTCATTATTTAACGCCTTCGAACAAAAATTTATTTTGATGAATTTAAATTGCATTGCACCCACAATAACGAATACTTATTCATTTAATCAATCTTTAATACTTATGAAAATTACATTAAGTTTTGACGGCAAACTGACAGTGAACTTAGATTTCAATGTTTAATAAAATAGTAACAAGAGAAAAAGAGAGAGAAAGAGTATAGATATTTCTGTCAAAAGATTTAAGAAAATCAATTAATTGATAAATTTATCAATTGGTTTGGTTAAGACGGAATGATTTATTATACCAATAGGAAATTTTTAACAGTAAGCTTAGACCACTTCTCTAATAATTTCTGGAACATTCTGGTGAATTGTTATCATATTTAGACAGCTTAACAAATTGAATAATGATGTCATGTGATACTTTTGTTTAAGGTAACGTGTGGGTAAATTTGAGGTTAAGTAGTTAAAACATACACTTTTTTAACAACAGTTTTATTGACACTAATATATAGTAGGGAATTAATAATGGAATATGACGTCAAGCAAATGCCCACCTCTAGCACATCGGCAGACGTCCACCCTTTTCAAAATATTTTAAAGCACATTTTACAACAAAGCTTTGCTTTGCTTATCTTATCAATGCATCGCCGAATTTTATCTTTCAGAGCGTCAGTTGTTTGTGAGCCTTTCATATGGCTCTGGACAAAATAATTTAGCGACCTTAAATCTCACGAATTTGGCGGCCAATTTACAGTGCTAAATTTAGAAACTACGCGACCGGAAAATATCTCATGTAATAACTTATTATTTAGGAGGCTGTGTTAATACTAAACGTCACTGGTGTCAACATTTGCCAATTATGAAAAATAAAAAAACGTTATCATGGGCAGGGAATTCATGTTGGCGGCGTTTCCTTGCTCAATTTGCGGAACAAATACAGCCCGTATTTGATTCTGCCTCACCACAAATCGCACCTTATGGTCACTTTCTTTGAATATAATTTTTTTTAGAGGATTGTTTGATTACTAACCTCCTAAGCTTTATCACTAAAAACGCTAATGTTAAAAAATGTGTTGTTTTCGTTCAGTTTTTCGGATAGCGAATTCACAAACGCTCAGTGCAAAATATGGTCGGTTAGCTTTAATCCTTGAGCGAATTGTACTTTAAGGACGCGAAGATGAAGATAAAAGGCGTCTGCTGGGAAGGTATTCTAGTTTGCTTTGCCGCCATTTTGGTAAACAGTAATCTTGACAGTTCATATTTGGCAGTCGTGAACTAGACATGTGGCAAATTTATTTATTTAACGATACTTGTGAATTGAGAGAGATATCGTGATATACGTGACAAGATTTGGATCGTTACTTAGCCATGTGGTATAATACGATGGTAGATCAAACCACTTGGGTGATATGTAGTGTGATTCGATTTACATCCGCGCCTGGCCATGAAGCCTTAATCAGATGGTGGACCAAACCACTGCATAATTTGAAACGTCATGCTCGTCCTAGGAAGCCGAAGCTATAATTCTATGCAACAGAACTTTCTAGTTGCAACTTCGATGATTCCAGAGCAGGGCTGCAAATCATCACTCCTTGCTTAAGAGTTGGAGATTTTCCAACTCCTGTCCAGAACACATTTCTAGCATGCTCACTGGACTGGATCATTTACTTAGCGTGTCATTAACAGTGAGATGATGCTGGCCATCATAATAACCATTATACTGTAATGGGACCGCAAAACCACAACCACCACGATACTCCCATAAAGGGCCAACCTCAATAATCATTCAGAGAACAGTTAAATGTCTAAAGAGACAAATAACGAACTCTGCGGCTTATTGATTCCCGTGGAAATAAAGTGGAGTTTCCAGTTGACTTTCTGCCTGTCTTCAGGGGACTGGGATCCATTTTCCCTAGTTGAACCACCATAATAACCATTATACTGTAATAGGGCCGCGAAACCACAACCACCACGATACTCCCATAAAGGGCCAACCTCAATAATCACTCAGAGAATAGTTAAATGTCTAAAGAGAAAAATAACGAACTCTGCGGCTTACTGATGCCCGTGGAAATAAAGTGGAGTTTCCAGTTGACTCCCTGCCTGTCTTCAGGTGACTGGGCTCCCTTTTCCCCAGTTGAACTGTGTCTAGATAGTCGAAGTTCTATAAAGAACATATTTATGTGCCCCCGGGGGGGGGGGGGTGATATGTAGTGTGCACCTACGCCCTAGAAGTCCGATGGAAATCTCTATCCAACAGGTCATTCCTAGTTGCAATTTTGGGAGTACGGAGCAGGGCCGCCAACCCTAATCCTTGCTGAAGACTTGGAGACTTCTTGTCCAGAACACATGACATAGCATACTCACCTGTATTCTTGGTCAAAAATGATATGATCCTGGCCTCTTAACCTGCGAAACCACAAACACCACGATGCTCACCAATAATCAGACAGAGAACAGTAAAAGCTGAACTCTGGGGCTTACAGATTCCCGTGGAAACCTGGAAGTTGTCCAGTTGGCTCCTGCTAGCCTTTAGGGAGCTGGACAACACAAGTCTTAATGGTAAGACTCCACTAAGATATATGAATGAGTCCTCGGAGGGGGGGGGGGTGATATCGTGATATGAATGAAAACTTTTAAATGCCACAACTGTATGCTTTGATTAACTTGGGGTATTAACAAGACTATGTCACATAGCATATAGCCACAACTAGTTATTTCAATAAATGATGATGTTGATTGACCTCCACGGTCGCCTGATTTGACTGCTCTGGACTTCTTTTTGTGGGGATATCTGAAAAGCACGGATTATGCAAACAAATAAAATATTCGTAATGAAATTAATGAAATACGGCGTGAAATGTGTAAGAATGTAATCAAAAATATACTCAAAAGGGCTCGCAGTTGTAAGGCTAACAGAGGCAGAGATTTATCTAATATTGTATTCTCAACGCGATTTGTAATCGTTACTGATCAAAAAATGGGAAAAAATTCACATTTTTGCGATTTGAAAGGCTGAATTTGAAGGATGAATTTTTTCGTGTAGCGCTATACATATCTCCGTATCTCTATGTTAAAATATAGAAAAAGTGATGAAAATCCAATTCGAACAAAATAAATTCGTATGACAATTAAATTATTAATGCAGCCAACGTAACAAAATGAATGATGCAGAAGTTCTAAATTTTGGGCTGCTTTCACGAGCAATTTTCAGAATTGAGGGCCAAAATAATGTGTTGCACTATATTCGGAATGCAAACAATACAGACTTTATGCGCTTTGAGTTTTAATTCTTCGAAATTTGAGCAAAATTTCGAGACACTGTCGATGGAGATACTGCGTCTAGGTTATTGAGTTTTTGCTAGCAAATAAAGAAGAGATGGTTTCCATTGGGTGGCACATATAGATTTATTTAAATTAAAAGTTTGCAATTTGATTTTGAGAAATGGATCAGTCAATTGGGTCTTAAGCTTATGTGATTTGATATCTTTAGATGCCGCTGGCTTAGATGTATTAAACAATACTAATTGTTGCGAGCTTAAACTCGAAATCAGTTTAATTTTTATTTATTAAATTTTTAAATAAAATTTTTTTTTAAATAAAATTTAATTTTTGGTGTTATCTTCTGTTGGGCAAAAAAAAAATTTATCACATGATGATGGGTTGTAGCCAAGGATTAAGGTTTTGTATACAGTCCCAAAAATGTTGGCTTTTATTTTTAGCATTGAACAAATTTTTTAATTTTAGTGTGTCGAACACAAAATGATTGATGGGAGTTTTGATTGCTTGCTACAATATAAAGTAATTAAAGCGTTAAGGTAAGGAGATTTTTTTCAGTATAAATATACTTGAAGTATAATTGCAACTGAGTCGTAAATGTATTCAAATAGTATGTTTTTGACATGTCAGCAAAAACCCAATTTTGATGTTGTAGTATTAAAAAATAAACTGGATCCAATTGACCTTCTCTTTACGTTTTACTTTTTATTTATAAACAATCACTTACTTAATCACTTCCTTATGATGCTGATAGTAAAGGACATCTTTTGTAATATTAAATAGCTTTAATAAAAAAGGAAATTCGTCACAAAAATTTTTTATGTTCCGCTGGGTGAGATATTTAAGATAACTTTTTGCGGTCAAATGATATAAAAAAAATTTTTTTTTCTTAATTTGGATATACTCAAATAATCCAAAAACATGGTCGCATATTTAAGCTTAGAAATAACTGTTTTATATACTATTTATGTATTTTGTCTTTTTTACTTGATATTTTTTTGTTGCATTGGCAACAGCTATTTTAATTTATAGGTGACTAAAAGCGCCTACATTATTCCTATTGGAAAAGATCTGGCAAGTATGTTAAAAAAATTTATTTTTTATCCTAACTAATAATCAAAATAAAGATTTTTTAAGTAAGTTTTCGTTACTTACATATCTTTATGTTCTCATCACTGAATTTTTTACTATAGTAAGGCAAAATTTAAAATGCTTTAAAATTAATTTCTTACGCCTTATGATCGTTCACTCATTAAAGTAATATATAATCACAATTTTCGTTAGTGGTGTCTCACTAAATAAAAGTTTTAAAAATACTTTCTTTTAACTAAAATTGTATAAAATCGTGCTTGTGTTATTTGTATAAACAAAAATTATTTTATTTTCTTTCAATTATATTAAATAGCTTTATTATTATAAAACCTTCCTTCTTTCTCTTTTCAACCCTGAAGGTTTTTTAAAATTTTATTGCAATTTATTTATATTTTTTTAAATAATCGGAAATATAATAATAATAACAATTATTATTATTCTGTTGTGTAACATGATAAAATAAAAATTGAAAAATAAATTTGAAACATTTTATAAACTGTTGAAGAAATCAATTTATTATCAAATCACAAAAAAAAATCCTCTGCTATTAATTTCTATTGCAGATGTTGATATTTTCCTAAGCTGCTTGTTATTTATTCAATAGACTCATTTCTTTGGGCTTTTGTTTCATGTCGATTGCCAAGTTTCCGGTTTTCAAAGACGCCCAACTCACGATTTCTTTATTTGGTTTGACTATCGTCATCATTATTATTGGCCATTAAGACAATAAAAATCATCTTTTAATTTAAAGATGAAATCTTGTACTCGAAAACACAAACAATTTTTGTGGTTTTGTTTTGTGGAACAAAAAACTAAAGTTTCGTTGGACTATTGTTTTATAATACTTAACGTTTCTATTATATAATTTTTTTTGTGATAGTTAATTTTGTGTTCTTCTATTGTTGCAAGATGCATAATGATGGGTTTAATGCTTGTGCAGCGGTATAGACTGCTCAAAATTAATTAAATTTATTAGAGCGCTAGTAGCAAGCTAAAGTTTAGTTTTGACTGTCGCTACTCCATTTTTGAAGTTCTAAAATATTGACATGTGATTATTAAGGACTTATAACGGATGGGCAAATTTGAGGTTAGGAAGTAAATTGGCTTATAGCATACACTTTTTCAACAACTTCCATTTTATTGATAGCAATGGAATATGACGTCAAGCAAATATGCATTTCTAGCACATTGTCAGATGCCCGCGCTTTTCACAAAATTGCGAGACACATTTTACATCAAAGAATCGTTTACCACCTCAATGCATCGTCGAATATCTTCCTTCAAAGTGTCAGTTGCTTGTGGGCAGCTTAACAGTCGCAGAGAAAATAACCTAGCGGTGTTAAATCATGAGAACGATGTGACCAATTGACATCGCCAGCTCAAGAAATTACGCAAACGGGAAATTTCTCATGCAATAACTAAACTGTTTAGATAGCTGTATGGCTTTTGGCGCTATTTTGCTGAAACCAAAGGACACTGATGTCAACATTACTCAATTGTCGCCACAAAAAATTGATTATCATAGGAGCACAGAAAATTCACGATAACGCCGTTTACTTATCCATTTTCAGAAAAATACGAGCCGATGATGCCACCTGTCTACAAACCGGAGCTTACAGTCACTTTATTTTGTAGTGAAGTATTTGTGGAGTTTGTAAGCCCCATATGCGACAATTTCCTTTAGTTACAAGGAATTGAAAACGATAAATGAATTGTTTTCGTTCAGTTTTTAAACCAGTCAATATGCAAACAATAGTCGGCCGTTTTTAATTCCTGACCGAGAGGAACTTTATAAGCATGACTTTTATGCAAAATATTGCACAATTATAGCCAATGTCGACGGATTGATGTTACAAGATCATTCCAGGGTCGACAGTGACTATATTTGCATCACTGCGACCACCAGAAGCGTATTGTTTTGGTCTTTGCTGACACAATAGCGAATTTAGTGAATTAATTATGCACAACGGTCTCAGAAGGTGTCTGATTACAAGGAAAAGTTGTTAGAATTTCATAAAGTGAAACGGTGAAATTTTTACCATTTTCATAGTAAACTTTCACTATTTAAATACTTTGCTTAAGAGTGTAACGTTTTATATTAAATATATCTCAACGCTTAGCTTAATAAATGTCAAAGAATGACAGCTCAGTTAGTAACATTAAATTATTTGACAGAGAATTTATCGCTAACCTCAAATTTGCCCACCCGTTATAAGTCCTTAATGATCACTGTAAAAAAATAAATTTTCGGGATTAAACTTAATATTTCTTGAGCTAAATTCTTAGATTTTATCTCATATGTAACATTTGTGATGATATCATTTTGATGTTAAATAATTAAGGTTTATTTTTTGCAATTTTCGAAAATCGATTAAATAAAAATATTTCATAATTTTTATAGTTTTTTTAAACGATCTTTTTTATCTTTAATAAATATCTTTTTTCTCTTTTAAGAATTTTTTTATATATTTTTTTTTCTCGATATTTCGCTTTCCTTTGGAAAGTTTCTTCTTCTTTTTTTTTTTTATTTGTTAATAATTTTTTGTTTTCAAAAATATAAAAATTTTTTCCTGAAGAAGCTTTCCAAAGGAAAGCGAAATATCGAGAAGAAAAAATATATAAAAAAGATCTTAAAAAAGAAAAAAGATATTTAATAAAAATATTTCTTAAGAAATTTTTCTTTTATTTCAATTTCTATTTCATCATTAATCTTTTTTCCAAAAATGACTTGCTTTTTTTATTATTTTTTAAAATACAGTATTCCCAGTTAACATTTTTCTGGCATAATCACTCTAATTTGACTTTAGTAATTATTTCTGATTTTAGCAATTTAATGCAAGTTTGATGAATAAAAGTGATTTTCGTTTGGTGATTTTTAGTTATAGCGGCTTTATGTGAATTTTTATATATATTTTGGTATATATGATAGTACGGATTTCCATTTGGCATTATGGTATACATAAGATAAAAATAGCGCTGGTGTGAGTTTTACTCGATTAGATTGTTAAGAATAGTATGTATGCATTGGCACTATATTATAAGTGTTTCTTCACAAATTAATAAACTAAATAAATAAATTTAGAAATTAATATTAATTAATTAAAATGGAGCATAACAAAGCTGCTTACAAGATTTTGAAAATGGACTCTACCAAGTAAGTGCTTAACATTTTAGCAAAGGTATTATTTAGAATATTTATGAACAGAGTTTAACTTATTTTCGACTGTGTATAGCAAATGAATTGTCATTCAAATTATTATTTGATACTTACAACTCTAGATCTACATAAAATTAAAATAAAAAAATTTACAACTTGTAAAGGTTATTTTTTACAGAGCTAAACAGCTTTGAAGTAGAATAAAATAAAGATGAATTTTTTATTTTTAATTTAATTAATTAATTTTTTTGCTCGGAAGATAATCTTCTGGCAATATAATTTAAATATGACTTCTGGCGTATAACTGCCATGGCTGACTCCAACGTAATCTAATTCGAAGGGTAAATTATCCCTAACTTTTTCCATTTGTGGCCGTATAACGGCAAAAACACGGAGAATGTTTTTTTCCAAGTGATCAATCGTTTCGGGCTTATTGGCTCAAACTAGCTTTATATATCTCCAGAAAAATTACTCCAACAGCGTTAAATTAGGCGATCTTGGAGGCCAATACACGGGTTCGAAACGTGAAACCATGTGGCTACTAAATGTTTTCTGCACATTGTAGTTGTTGAATTCATGAATGACAAAGTTAGTAATTGTGGCTCTATAGTGATCACCATTCTAACCTTTTAATTAGTAAAACACATAAAGCACTTAATTTTTTTTTTTTTTTTGATGTAGTCATTTCTCAACATACACTTGAGAATTATCATCACTCTAAATACGACAGTTTTATTTATTGACGTGTCGACTCAGAAAACAGTGCTAAGCAAAATTCGCTTATAAAATTCAGCATCAATGGTAATATTGTTTTGTGTCGGTCCAATTTGCACAGCATTGTTTAGGCTTCAGTCTATTCTTGTTGAAATTCCAAGCTAAACCAAACATAAAACCATAGCCGCCTGTTAAAACAATGTTGCTAACTTTAATTTCTACACATCTATAAAAACACCCAATGTTTGTAAGTAAAAATTTAATTATTTTTTAATAAATATCTGTTATTCTTTTTAACGATATTTTTTAATTAATTTAATAATATATATTGCTGTTATTAAAATTGATTTTCCTGAAGAAGCTTTCCACAGAAAAGCGAAATATTGAAAAAAAATATATATATTGTTAAATTAATTAAAAAAGACCGTTAAAAAGAATAACAGATATTTATTTAAGATATAAAAAGGTCGATTAAAAAATAAAAAAATAATTTAATTATTTTTATTATTTATATTTCTGTTTTACAAACAGCTGTACAGTATTGAAAGCAAAATTATGTTCGATTGATAATCGTTATTGTACAATGAAATATTGTATGGTGCTATCAGTTTAGAAAATGAGTTTGACATTCAACACAAGGATATAACTTCGCAAGCTCATACTAGGTGCCCCTATAGGCTAGTAGGTAGTGTACTAGCTTCTCAGTATGGGGGTTGTGGGTTCGATTCCCAACGAAGACCTTGGTTTTTTTTCAATACAAAAATAAAAATTGTCTGTCGGTGGGGCTGTTCAGCGATAAAGGCTGTGCTGTCTTATACGGCAGTTAATTTCCGACTATCCTTCTACTTTCACTACCTGTTTCATCTCTTCTCTATCCCTTTCCTAAAGAATGCAGCACGGTACTTAACTAAATAGGCATTGTTGCCTGAAGTGTTACTTCTCTTTAAAATAAAAAAAAATACTAAAGGCTAAATTTTCGATAAATTTAATTTGATTTTTATTTTTTAACACCAAAATTGTACGTTCTCTAAACACCTAAAAGCCTCAAGTAAACATATCAGACCCATGTTTCTGTTAGCTAAAATAATAAATGGATAATTTCTCATTTTAAAATACTAAAAAGCAAAAATATGAAGTGGCTTTAAGGGATTCAAAAAATCGTCTCAAACTATTCAAGTAACAAATAGAGCATCCCAAACTGCTGTTGTGAATACAATTACAAGATAATTTGGTAGACATGCCATAGACTGGCAACAACAAAAAATGCTTCCACTCCTTTATACTTTATGGAGGTTTCATATGGAAGGGTATTTTAATGACTTATAAAAGTTGCTGCACACACTTGTATGTTGGCTGGTTGGCTGGTTGGCTGGTTGGCTGGCTGGTTGATATGTCGTGCTCTTGTACATCTTTTTCATCGATGCTCAAGTTCAAGTTGAAGATTTGCTATAAATTTAATTTTCTTTTTGTTTCTCTTGTGTTTTTTGCTCTTTGTTCAATTACTGTTGATTTTTGTACTTAAATTGAAGATTCACTCAATGTTGTTGTTATTATTGTTGTTAATGCCTTTTCTAATCACGTTTTGATATTTTTTGTTTTACTTCTTTGTTTTATTTTAAAACACAAAGTGTTGAGATTGTTTTCGTAAATGTGTTTTAAGTTTAACAGAAACACACAGTATAAGGGCAGCTCTTAGTAGTTTTTTGTTGTTGTTGTTGTTTTATTTTTTTATTTTGAAGTTTAATACTTACAACAACAATGTTTTGCTTTAATTGCTTAAGTTTTAGACAAGATTCAATAGATTAATTCCATTGAATAGGAAATTTTCTATTAATTGCTTTAACTTGCCTTACTACTTACTACTATTTGTTGTTGTAGTTGCTGTTTTCATTTCTAACAACCAGATACTTTAAAAGTTTTAAAGTTTTAAGATGCTCTTTGGTGGTAAAAAAATATATCTTAATTTATTGTATTAGACAAAGAAAATGATTTTCGTTGTAAAAAATTTTATGATTTCTTTTGTTTTTGTAAATTAATTTCTTTTATTTTAGGTAAGTCCTTTGCATTGGATCCTACACAAAGATGTGTATAGTGGTTTGTTAACAATAAGGAAAAAAGTGTAGGATAATGTAAAATTTGTGCTTGAAGAAACTAGAAAATAAAGGAAATTAGCAATTGAAGTTAGTGGCAGGTATACACAACAAAACGTAAAAAATTTCATTAAAACATCTCGCTCCAAGCCCCAAAATCGCAAATCACTCATTCGTGCCAAACTATTTTTTTTTTTTCTGATAACATTCTGTTTATGTCAATTAATTGTATATTTGAAATATAATAATTGAAATAATAAAAATCTGTCAATACAACACTAACATTCATAAAAAAAAAATTGCTTTTATGAAGGTAAATTATTTTAGTAATTAAAATCTGGCAATCCTGTTTGCATTCCACAATATACGGGAAGGTGAATAAATTGTGAGAATGCATTACTTGCATTTATTTATTTATAAAAGAAACGAAGACCTAGTAGGCCACAGTGCACAATGGGTTAAATCGAATTTAATTTTTTTCTTGATAATAGATAAAAAAAATTTAAGAACCAAAATGCTAACTTGTAACATAAAAATTTTCCGACAAACTTTTGAATGCTATACACAGCAATAAAAATTCCATTCTTATTAATTTAAAATTTTTTTTAATGTCTTTAAAATTTAAACATCATTGATGATATTTTTAAAATGTGTTTTAAATTAAAATATTCTTAAAAGTTGTTTTGTATTTTTATACAAATACAAAACACGTGCGTTGTCTAGCTCGTGAGGTTATCAAAGAGATTTTTTTTATTCTTTTTATTGACTGCGTTGCCATTCTTTATATATCTTTACAATGTTGTTAATACTTATATTAACATATACATCAACTACCTGCCTTTTGTAGTATTCTTAATCATTTTTCAGGATTTATACTTAACACTACTCTTTTTTACTCTTAGTCTATTTTTAATAGACGTTTTTGCCAGAAGCACTACGAAATCGCCTTGTTTGCGGAGTAAGAATCAGCCAATTACAAATCAAATTACTGTCAACAAAAAATCTGACATGAGAGTTAGCATGTACATTGTCCAACGTCATCGCAAAAATTAAATAAAGTATTACAAAGATCGTATTAAAACCTATCTATATGCTCTAAGTTCACAACCAAACATTAAGTAAACGCGTGTCCAGCTAAAAATTAGTGCTGTTTCAATTGTGGAAAAAAAGAACACTCAGCCAAGGCATGTTTTCTCCCGAACAACACGACAAAAAATTGGAACAAAAAACAGAAAAATAAAATGCAATTGGTATCAAAACTGCGCTCAAACTTTTACTGAATGTAAAAAAACAATTTTCTCGTTCATTTTGACCCATTTAAAACAATCGTTATTGTTTACGGTGTAGGAGAAATTATTAGTGTTGTTGACGAAGGGCAAGAAAGGCCATGTTATATGGCTTCTTCTACTTTGAGTAATGCTGAAAAAAACTACTCACAAGCGCTGGCAGTGGTATTTGTTGCCCTTAAAAAAAAATCATAGGGTATAAATTTACGGTGCATACCGATCACCAACTTCTAGAAAAACTAGTCGGTGACCAAAAGGCTTTGACAAATATTGTTTCAGTGCGGTTTCCCAGATTTTTTTTTTAAAGAGAAGTAGCACTTCAGGCAACAATGCCTATTTATGTCAAGTACCGTGCTACATTCTTTAGGAAAGGGATAGAAAAGAGATGAAACAGGTGGTGAAAGTAGAAGGATAGTCGGAAATTAACTGCCGTATATAAGACAGCAGAGCGACCAGTGACTATGCCTTCATCGCTGAGCAGCCCCACCGACAGTAAATTTTTATTTTTGTAGTGAAAAAAACCAAGGTCTTCGTTGGGAATCGAACCCACAACCCCTATATTTACCTACTAGCCTACAGGGGCACCTGGATGGATATTAGTTCTAGCTAACTATAACTGTAACAGTAAATATCGGCCAGGTAATAAACAGCAAATTCTCGATCCTTTATCGCGCTTACCGCAAAAAGTACTGATGGGTTTGAACGATTTTAGTATAAAACTTTTTTATTGCGATATAAGTCTTCCACTTTCAATTTCACAAAGACGACATTTTAAAAAAGATTTTAGATTTTGTGATTCAAGGCAAATGCACGTTTCAGCTAAAATGGATGTATCCTTAAGTCCATATTATAGTTGTAGAATCTCACTAGAATTTAAGAATTTATTTTTTTCCATGGCAATCGTATAATTGTTCCCCTAGATTTTTCGGGTCAAATTTTTAACGATGTTTCACGAATCTCACGACGGAGTTGTAAGAATGAAACCTTTAGCTCGCGGTTTAGTATGTTCACCGGCTATTGACAAGGATATTAAGAGGTATATGTTAAACTGTAGAAAGTGTCAAAGGACACAAAATAGGGTGAAGGATTGTCCAAATGTTATGTGGCCGGTAACGTCATACCTATTTGAAAATAAATGCATGTGAATATGTTTCAATTTTAAAACTTTTACTATTTAATAGCTGTAAATGATTTCTCGAACAACTACAATGTACATTATTGAAAAATTAAAGTTAATATTTGCCACTTTTGGATTTTGTATAACTCTAGTTAGTGACAGTGCTTATGACAAGCTTATGCCATTAAGCAGTTATTCAGTCCAGTATATCACCCACCAAGTAATGGTTTAGCTGAAAGGGGAGTATAAAAATGTGTCGGATGGCTAGTTCCATGTTTGGAGGGGAAAAGGGACCATCCATGCAAACTTAAATTTTAAATATATTATTTAAGTATCGAATTACGCCAACAACTGTTATTGGAATTTGCCCAGGGAAATCCATTTAACGTATAAACCTAAAATATTATTCACATATTGTTCACTAGAAACGTCAAAGAGTAACAAGATTTCCACAAATCGTAATTTAGGTAATAGAGTTAAATATTATGCAGAGTTAAATATTGTTATGGATGTGTCTTGCTTAAGTTTTACAAGAAAATAATTAAGGAATAAAGTGAACTACTGGGTATGTTGTTTACTAACTGCGTGGCCTGCCAAGAAAGCTTATTAACGCAAAAACAAATTTCTAGTTACAAACTGGGTAGAAATTTTATACACGCAAAACAACAACAAATTTCTGTTTAGTAACTGCGCAGAAATTTCTTACACGCTAGACAACAACAAAATAGTATGCTGTTTACTAACTGCATAGTTTTCCAAGAAAACGTATCTACACGAGACAACAACAAATATCTTCAAATAAATTTCAAGAAGAAACTTTATCAGTATAAAAACAGAAATACACCCAGACATAAATTGAATAAACAACATACAATAACAAAATGTGATACAAAGGGAGTAGAAGATTCTTAAATTTTCTAGACGTTTAATGGATAAGTAAAGCATGTTTTTTTAAGCCCGATAGAACTTGAAATTGTAAAAAATAACACAAACAATTAAATTGTAATAAAAATTTCTTTTTTATTCGAAGGATCAATACGTGACATTAACATTTGAAAATGATTTCGGGCATATGGGCACCGCGGCTGTTCTTGACGAAGCGCATTCTGGACGTCCAATTTTGGGCCACTTTTTCGAGCACTGCTGGGCGTATGTCACGAATAACACGAACAATGCTGTCCTCCAAGGCGTCAATTGTTGCTGGTTTATCAGCATAAACCAGTGACTTCACGTAGCCCCACAGGAAATAGTCGAGTGGTGGTGTCAAATCGCACGACCTTGGAGGCCAATTGACAGGTCCATTTCTCGTAATCAACTTATCGCCAAATTTTGATTTCAATAAGTCGATGGTTGCGTTCGCTGTATGGCACGTAGCGCCATCCTGTTGAAACCACATCTCGTCCGGATCAATGTCATTCATATTTTCAAACAAAAAATCATTGATCATGGTGCGGTAACGATCTCCATTGACCGTAACGCGAGCTCCGGCCTCATTTTTGAAGAAATAAGGTCCGATGATGCCACCAGCGTGAAAACCGCACCAAACGGTGCATTTTTCTGGATGTAATGGAGTCTGTAGGGTCTGTTGTGGATTGGTCTCACTCCATATGCGGCAATTTTGCTTATTAACAAACCCGTTAAGCCAAAAATGCGCCTCATCGCTGAACACAATTTTGCGATAAAACAACGGCTCAGTTGCCAACTGCTCTAGAGCCCAATCGGCGAAAGAACGACGCACATAATGGTCTCGTGGCTTCAATTCCTGCATCAGCTGGATTTTATACGGGTGTAGGCCAAGATCTTTGCGCAAAATTGCGCAAAGATCTTGTGGACGGACAGAGGACGGACAGAGCCCCAATTCCTGCGACCGACGACGAATTGATAAATTTGGATCTTCTTCCACACTTTCGTTTACAGCGGCGGTATTCTCTTCAGTACGCACATTCCTTTGACGTGTTGGTGTTATTGCATCCTCTAGAGAGTATGTGGTACGAAATCTATCGACAGTTCGACGAATGGCTTGTTCAGATGCACGATTATGTACGCCATAAAAATGACGAAGTCGTCTATAAGTTGCGCGAATCGACGACTGATTTTCAAAGTAAATTTGGATAATTTCGTAGCGTTGTTCAAGCGAGAGTCTATTCTTGATGATTTGTCAGAGTATACTGAAACAAATAAAAAAAATGTTTCATCAAAATTTCATTTTTTGTGTTACTTTTTACAATTTAAAGTTCTATCTAGCTTAAAAAAACACCTTTTATAAAAGGGCAGCGTCTGAGTGGATAGCGAGTCAGTGTAAAAAGAAACCTCGTGAAGTGAAGACGTGTATCCTAAGTAAATTTTTCTGTAGTGTCAACTATGTGTAGTTAAAGTAAATAAAATTGTTATTAATTTAAAAACTCTAAAATCTGGTGTTATTTATTTTGCAATAAAGAATTCACAACAAAACCTTTATTAAAGTTATAAACGTAACAATATTTAAATTATTCTTTTTATATAAATTGTTTTTTTCTTTTAAATATCTTTCAAATAAAAAGTAACATAAGTAAGACAATGACAATAAATTTATTATGATTTTTTGCAAAATCCTCCACTGTGCATTTGCATCACAACAATCAAGTTCACATCATTTTTAAGAAATGTATCATAAAAGCTAACGAAATCCCATAGCACCTTTATAAAAATTATATTACATAATATTTAAAACATGTCTGTGGCTTTTTGGTTTCTTGCTGTGCCTTTGGAGTATCTGCTGCTGTATATTTTTTTAACTTTAAAACAACATCAACTACTAACTCAGTTAGTGTGGATAACTATGAATGTTAACTGGAAGTATCAAACAGCTTTGCATAAATATAAACATATGAATTAACATACATATTCATATGTACATACTTATGTTTATATATACATATGCATTTATTTATTAAGTATAAAGTTGAAATAGTATAAATATGTTGCTTTTGTTGTGGCATTAAAATGCTGTTATGAATAATAACAAATATGTTTTTACGAGAATGCAAAATATCATCATCGTTGATGGAGAAAATAAAAATGAATTAAAGGAAAGAAAACACATCTCTTTATGAATAAATAAAAGGAAAAGAAATGCTTTCAAATGTTTGCTGCTAATGTTCGTGTTAATGATGCGCATCTGTTCCTGTTGCTCCCGACATATTAAAAAAACAAAAGAAAACAAAATAATATCTGCATAAGTAGTTGAAATCATATTTCAGTTTATTTTTATTTTCATTTTTTTTTAATGCTTGTTGCTTTGTTTGCTTTTTTAAATCATAACAAAAGTTAAGTTTTGGTATGATTTAATTTTGTTGTAGAAATAAATATATGTTAACACACGTTAAGTAAAGTATATTATAATAAAATTAAAATGCATATTCAGAGGTTCATTGTTATGTTAAGCCTCAAGGCAAAATTGTATGTAGTTTCAAAAAAGCTCTAAACTTGCCCTAGTGCCATTTTTTATGATTTATTAATTATACTGGACGTTTATAACCTTATACATCTCAAAAATTATGATTGTTAAAAATGGGTGTTACTAATGTAATAGGCCTTTGTCTCATCAAAACTTAAGTCCACTTAACTTTAAGTGAAGGCTACAATTTCTTGTTGATTTTATAGTTATACCCAATGGTCTATCTTCAATTTCCTCTTTATTTACTCTACTGCCTCACAGTTTTTCTACGATATTTCGTTGCTCTCGTGCTAACCTCCATGTCCGTCAAATACTGTTGCTTTTCCTTTGGTTTTTAAGAATTTAAATAATAAAATATAGTACAGAACAAAATGCTAAGACTTACCCATCATTTTTCAAGAGGTATTCTCTGCATAACTCTCTCTCTCTCTCTCGCTCTCTCTCTTTTCTTTCCGAGAGCTACCTAAAATATTTGGTGCAGAGAGAGCATTGAATTTCTTACTCGATTGAAGAGCGATATTTGTATGGTAAGAAATAATGGATGGCTTATAGAAGTTTAACCAAAAATTTTCCATTATGAAAATATTGCTTTAGTGAGTATAATTAACGTACAGGCGCTCAAGAAAAGACCTTACAATCTACTGATCGAAAAGAACAGTGCGTGATTTGATTTACATCTGCACCGACTATATAGTCATAATCAGATGGTGGTCAAACCACTTGGTTGATTGGACATCAACCACGCCCTAGAAGGCCATCGAATACGTATATCCTCCGGTCACTTCTAGTAGCAATTTCGAAAGCCCGAAGTAGGCCGCAGCCTTCACTCCTTGCTAAAGAGTTGGAGACTTTCCAACACCTGGTCCAGAACGCATGAAGCTCTTGTTTATCAATAACACGACAGCATTCACACTCACTGAACCTGAACCATTCATTGTGTTAATTTGAATGATCCGACCCACAAATTCTCACGAGGGTCCGAAACCACAACCACCACGATACTCCCATATAGGGGCCAACCTCAATAACCAGTCAGAGCACATCATTGCCTAAAGAGAACAAATAGTGTACTCTGGGGCGTACTGATTCCCGTGGAAATATGTGGATTGTCCAGTTGACTCCTACTAGCCTTTGAGGGGCCTGGGCTCCCTTTTACCCCGCAAGACACCAGTCTAAATGGAATAGTAGGTTCCAAAAAGACTATCATCTGCCCCCGGGGGGTGATCGAAAAGAACAGAGTGTGATTTGTTTTACATCCGCGCCTGACCATTAGTATTAATCAGATGGTGGACAAACCACTATTGTATAATTTGGAACGTCATACATGCGTCCTAGATAGCCGAAGCCATAATTCTATGCAACAGAACCACTTAGTTGCAACTTTAATGATTTCAGTACAGGTCTGCAAATCATCACACCTTGCTAAAGAGTTGGAGACTTTCCAACTCCTGTCCAGAACACATGTCAAGCATGCTCACTGGACTGGATCATTCACTTTGCGTGTCATTATCCGTAAGATGATCCTGGCCACCATAGAAAACCATTGGATATGGGGCCGCAAAACCACAACCACCACGATGCTCTCATATAGGGGCCAACCTCAATGATCAGCCAGAGAACTATTAAATGTCTAAAGAGACAAATAATGAACTCTGCGGGTCACTGATCCCTGTGGAAATAAAGTGGAGTTTCCAGTTATCTCCCTGTCTGACTTCAGGGGACTGGGCTCCCTTTTTCCCCCAGTTGCACAGGTCCAGATAGTCGAGTATTCTATAAGAACCGATAAATGTGCCCCCGGGGGGTGATCGAAAAGAACAATTTGCTGGAAGGCAAAATGTTGGAGTTACCCAAAATACCGTAACATAAAATACCACTATGACCAATCTCTTTCTCCATAAATTCGCCAAGTTATGGACTTTGCAAATGTATTGTAAAGATATTTAAGAATTTAACACATGAATCAAATTATAGTGTTAAGTATGCTATGGATTTTAAACGCAAAGTTAACAATAGTAAAAATTATAGAAATCAAGTGCTTTTATCATTTGACGTCATGTGTTTTTTTCCTAGCATCCCAGTGCTCGCAGCACTTAAAATAATAGAAAATAAATCAAAAATCCTTAAAAAATATACGAATATAGCCCATCCTATGTTTAAGGACTATAAAAGTTTGTTTTAAAAAGAAGAGATATTTTGAATATGAGGGACATGGAATGCCAATGGTTTCTACCGCTTCATCAATTATAGCAGACATCATATCATCCTACACCAGACTATAGGAAATTTGACCACAAAACCGAAAATAGGGAAAAAAACGTAGATGATGTATTCGCCATTCTTAAAGCATATTGTTACGTTTGTTTCCTTTAATAAACGTTTTGTTATATCGAGTTCTTTTATTGCAAAATAAGAGTTAGAGTTTGAAATTAAACGATTTATTTCCTTTCAATATACACAAAATAAACACGATGATAACTTTCTTGTCTTTAATATTGCCATTTTCCGTCCTAACTGGCTGGTTTGTATTCGATGGCGAGCGCTTTCGATGCGAATGCATCATTCTCAAGCCGCGGTTTAGTTTGTACTGGTGAGTCAGTGTTGGCATTCAGGTAGTTCTGTTATGCAAAGTGAATTTATCGATACCTCCGTCTTTGACTATGTAGGTACATGTGTCCGTCTGAGGGTGTTTTTCGTTTGCCCGTTTGCATGATTAGTTTCAATGGTGTGAAAATTGTGTCTGAGGTCGTGTTTACCTGTTCGTTTATGATGTCGTTGTTGAATATTTTTGTCTTGTAGAATTCCATATTTTCAAGAATATCTAGTCTTCGTCCTTTTTTGCTAGGATGTAATAATGTCATACATTCATCTATTTCCCTTCGTGTGTGTCCGTGAGTGTCAAGGTGTAATGCAAAGTTTGATTCTTCTCTTTTCCGTTTGTATGAGCGTATGTGTTCTGTTAACCTTGTTTTTAGTGTTCGTCCAGTTTGCCCTATATAGGTTCGTTTGCAGGTGCAGGTAAGTCTGTATACCCCGCTGGAATTAAATTTGTCAGTTGTTTCTGTCGTTGTTCTGAGATAGTGTCTGAGGGTGTTTCCACTTTTTAATGCTGTGAGTATTCCTTCTTTGTGAAAAAGGTTAGTTAGTCTGTATATTTCTGGTCCTGTGTAAGTAAAGGTGTGCCGTCGTGTTGTATCGGCTGTCTCCCTGTCTTCTCTATTTCTGTTCTTAGTGTTGTATTGTCTAATTAGTTTATCGATGGTAGTGGTTTTGTAGCCGTTCATAGCTATGGCGTAGATTATGTCGAGTTTCCTCCTGTACTTATCTGGAGTAAGTGGAATTATCCCAAGCCTGTGTATCATATGTCTAAACGCTGCTAGTTTGTGTTGGGTAGGGTGGTTTGAGGTGTTGTGGATGGTAGTGTCCGTTGTTGTTGGTTTTCTATAGATGTCGAATGTTAAATAGTCAGTTCCTCGTGTTATAGGGATGTCAAGATAATGTAAATTTTTGTCTTGTCCTTTTTCCATTGTGTATGTAATCTTATAATGAATTGTGTTTAAGTTTTCTAGAATTTGTTCACCGTTGTCTTGCTCGAGGATGCATATAATGTCATCTACGTATCTATAGTAATGAGTTATTTTGTGCTTTTCCATGAGTGTTTTTACGTGTAGTCTTGTTCTTGTCTTTACTTAGTGATGACTCAACTTGAATTAATTCGATATGTGCTTAGATTTTACGACGGGGCTAAAATTACTTATATTTGGGTACGGTTTTCCGTCGTCCCTCGTCAAATTTGGTTTGTGAAGAAACCGGTTTCGGCTGTTTGCCATCTTCAGTGTTCTTTTCGTACGGAGTACGGAGTACTCACAAGCCAAATTTGACAAGGGTCGACGGAAAACCGTACCCAAATAAAAGATAATTTTACTTTAACATCACTCAATATTTTTGTTATTATTATCATTTAGTGTTCTGTGTTACTTCTTTTTGTTTTCTGTTGTTTAGCTTATTTTGTGGAATTTCTTAAAAGCATATTGTTGTTGTCTTGTATGATCTAAGATTTCTTAGAAAACTATGTAGCTTGTAAATCCTACAATAGGTCGTTTCGTTTTCTTTTTAGTGATAATTATTTTCTTTTAAAGCTTAAACAAAATACAAAAATGCCTTCAACATGCTATTGAGGACTCTTATCAAAGCTAAACTTATATAAAAAGCAGATTAAACTCACAAAATAGTTGGAAAAGGACAACAATCTACCTTACGTTGACACAGTAGTACTAAGAATCACTTAAGCTAGACTGATATCAAAAGCCTATCGCTTCAGATATACTAATGAATTTTTACATTATTAAAAGAGTAACAGATATTAGTGATGAACGATTGTACGGAAAAAAAGCAAACAGAATCATTCATATAATGAAGACAAATGAGTATGCTGGCAAAACTATACTAGGGTTCATCAGATATCTAAAACAAAAAACAAAACGGTAGGTAATAACGAGTATTCCCAGAAAGTATACAAAGCGATACCTGGATTATCTGAAAGACTATAAAATATGGACATTTATGGTAAAAAAGATATGAATTATCTATGAAAAACAATAAATTGTGGAACAAATTATTTTGCAAAGCTAAAAACAAATTTTACAAGTAAGATAGATGGAATCTTATATATAAAATTAATTGCAACACTGATGGAATCAACATATGTCCTAAAACATGCATTGGTGTAATAAAAACAAAACTAAGAACAAGGATCTTAGCTCACAAATCCGACTTGAAGACTGTAGGTAAACCAATAAAGTAAAAGACTGCACTCACTGCCCACTGTGCATTAGTTGGTCAAAAGAGCGGAATTACAAAAAGAGTTTTAAATTGGAAACGTTATGTATAACTAGTGCATCTACAACAACAACTCTATAATATCGACATATGATAAATACGAAAAACGAAATATTCATGGAACGTAGGAGTTATTAACAAACCCAAACACATTTTGTTTCAAAACTGTAACGTATATAAAGGGTGTTTTTTAAGCCCGATACAACTTGATATTGTAAAAAATAACACAAAAAATTAAATTGTAATCAAAATTTCTTTTTTATTCGAAGGATCAATACGTGACATTAATATTTGAAAATGATTTCGGGCATATGGGCACCGCGGCTGTTCTTGACGAAGCGCATTCTGGACGTCCAATTTTGGGCCACTTTTTCGAGCACTGCTGGGCGTATGTCACGAATAACACGAACAATGCTATCCTCCAAGGCGTCAATTGTTGCTGGTTTATCAGCATAAACCAGTGACCACGTAGCCCCACAGGAAATAGTCGAGTGGTGTCAAATCGCACGACCTTGGAGGCCAATTGACAGGTCCATTTCTCGAAATCAACTTATCGCCAAATTTTGATTTCAATAAGTCGATGGTTGCATTCGCTGTATGGCACGTAGCGCCATCCTGTTGAAACCACATCTCGTCCGGATCAATGTCATCCATATTTTCAAACAAAAAATCATTGATCATGGTGCGGTAACGATCTCCATTGACCGTAACGCGAGCTCCGGCCTCATTTTTGAAGAAATAAGGTCCGATGATGCCACCAGCGTGAAAACCGTACCAAACGGTGCATTTTTCTGGATGTAATGGAGTCTGTAGGGTCTGTTGTGGATTGGTCTCACTCCATATGCGGCAATTTTGCTTATTAACAAACCCGTTAAGCCAAAAATGCGCCTCATCGCTGAACACAATTTTGCGATAAAACAACGGGTCAGTTGCCAACTGCTCTAGAGCCCAATCGGCGAAAGAACGACGCATATAATGGTCTCGTGGCTTCAATTACTGCACCAGCTGGATCTTATACGGGTGTAGGCCGAGATCTTTGCGCAAAATTTTCAACGTAGTTGTCGGACAGCGCCCCAATTCCTGCGACCGACGACGAATTGATAAATTTGGATCTTCGTCCACACTTTCGTTTACAGCGGCGATATTCTCTTCAGTACGCACATTCCTTCGACCTGTTTGTGTTATTGCATCCTCTAGAGAGTATGTGGTACGAAATCTATCGACAGTTCGACGAATGGCTTGTTCAGATGCACGATTATGTACGCCATAAAAATGACGAAGTCGTCTATAAGTTGCGCGAATCGACGACTGATTTTCAAAGTAAATTTGGATAATTTCGTAGCGTTGTTCAAGCGAGAGTCTATTCATGATGATTTGTCAGAGTATACTGAAACAAATAAAAAAAATGTTTCATTAAAATTTCATTTTTTGTGTTACTTTTTACAATTTAAAGTTCTATCTAGCTTAAAAAAACACCTTTTACTTCATGTAAATATGTTTTATTGTGTAATAGAAAATGTATGCTTGTTCTTTTGTATGTATACTCCTTGATAATGGTTAACGATGTTAACCGAAATATTAGAAAAGTAAAAATTAAACAAGTAATTTTGTTAATTTTTTTAATTTTTTGTATTTTGGAGAAACCCATAAACCTAACAAAATCCTCTCAATCAATAAAAAGGCCACTCAGCGTATAGTTAGGAAAATTTCCACCTCTTCATTTGCTAGAAGAAGAAAATAATGGCTGAAACGTTTAGAATGATATTGTAAGTTTATAATGAAAATTCACAAAAGAATTATATGGCAGATGACAAATTCCTTTAACAAGCCGGCCAGATTTTACTTTTTCTATCGCTAAAATCAAGATTTTATTAAAGTTGTCACTTTCATGAAAGCAATTTCATAGCGTTATAGACAATATACTGAAAAATCGATTTAAGCCTGACTTTCAACTTTTTAATTATATTTGTTTCCACTGTTTTAGTCATTACAGGGAAAGTCTATACAATAAAATGATGACTGACTACATCTGCTGCCATGAACTTTGTCTGAAAACTACAAGAAAAAAAAATCAAATTAAGAAAACAGAAAAACAACAAAAATATATAAATAACTAGACTATTTGTCATGTCATGTTTAAAATTAATTTAATACTTTTTCATTCGATTCCATGCAAATTCAATTCAATGTTAATGTCATTTAGCATACAATGACTGACAATGGATGTTACAAAAATGCTAAAGACCAGTATTTAGACCAGTTTCACTCTTGTTTGTTTCGTTGTTTGTTTGTTTGTTTGTCATTAGCTTAAAGCATATGCAACTGGCTATCAAATATTGAAATGTAGAAGGAAAATTTTGAATTTTCTTTTCAAAGATATTTTTCGAAACAGTAATACATAACGGAAGATACTAAAAATTATCATCTAATTTACACTCACTCACTCACTCAACCACACAAACAAGAAACATTTGAATTTACAGCTGTAAAAGCCAAAAATATAGAAAATAAAATTAATAGTGATTATAAGTCATGACCAGAACTGGAATGACATTACAAATGCTGATGTGTAATGATTACGAGTATTGTAGTTAATCGAATAAGCATTTAAAGTTGCTGTTGTTGTTGCTGAATTGCCAGTTTGATGGCAATAAACTTTATATAAGCGATAAAGGAAAGTTGTTGCATTATTATGAATCTTTTATGCGTGTTTGAGTGTGTGTGTATATGTGTTGTTTGGCCATGGAAAATAAAATCCTGCTTTGCATGACTATTGCGGTCGAATAAGGATGCCTTCATGAATTCAGTAATTAATTTATTTTAAAATGCCTTCTTATTATTTGCTTTTTTCGATGTTTTCAGTTAGCAATTATTTTTATCTGTTTATTAAATCAACCGTTTAATGTATTGATTAATGATCATTAATGATGGTTGTGATTGAATGAAAAGCTAATTAATCGTACACAAGTAAAAGATAATTTTATTTTTAAATTAAAGTAAGAAAGAAATAAACAAAGAAAGCAGGTACTTAAATTATCCACGTATCGTTTTTAAAATAAATTTCGGAAAAAGATAAATTAAAGGTTTCGTCATAGTTTTTGAATGTCAAATATTGCAATAATTGTGTTAAGATGAAGAACTGTTAGGTGAGAAAAATATGTTCAGACAGAAGAAAGCCTACGTCCATTGGATTATGCCTAAACGCCTCTAATGTCGTATCCAAGCTAGATCGCAATAATAATAAAAATGGGGCCATCATTATCATTATTTATGTTTGGTTAACGACAATAGAGATTGGTGATGCCAATGTTATTTGTGGCATAGCAAGTGCAAAAGGATATTATTAGCTGTACGTTACGCTACTATGTAAACGGGCCAATGACTATCTTATAGTACATTTGTTAAAAATTTAAAGAAAGAAATTAGATGGGAACTTTGTACCAAATACCTTGTTTCTCGAAAATCTCGTAAACCTAACAGCCAACATGAAAGAAAATGAAAGTTCTGGTTATGACAATGTATTGCCAAATTTTATTAAGAAGTGCTCAGAAGTAATTGACCTAAAATTTTCCGATCCTTATCCTTAGGATCTGAAGATAATAAATTTGCAAAGGTTTGGATGACGGTTTCAATGGGGTTGCAGGCATTTTCTTAGGTTTCTTTAAAGCGTTTGATCTTGTTGATTATCAAATACTATTTGACAAATTTTTGCAAAAAGTTGCAGCTATTTAAAAGTGAGAGGGGTGTTTCAGTGAAGCTAGGTCCACTTTTATTTTCTATACATTTAAATGAATCGATTTTAATGCCCGTAGAAAGTTCTTGATGTTCTAAAGAAGCTTTCAGGTGCCTTTTGTTTACTAAAGTGGTATAAGAAATACTTCACTTCAAGCGATCCTCGTACTATGTATATCACCTATAACTATCCAAAAATGTTATACAACTCTTACAACTTACCCCCCGGGGGCACATATATATGGTCTTTATAGAACTTCGACTATCTAGACACAGAGCAACTGGGGGAAAAAGGGAGCCCAGTCCCCTGAAGTCAGCAGGGGTACAACACTGGAAACTCCACTTTATTTCCACGGGAATCAGTAAGCTCGCAGAGTTCCGGTTCTTGTCTCTTTAGACATTCAACTGTTCTCTGGCTGATTATTGTGGTTGGCCCCTATATGGGAGTACCGTAGTGGTTGTGGTTTCGCGCCCCATATCAGGTCTTTTGTTTAATATGGTGGCCAGGATCATTTCGCCGTTAATGACACGCTAGGTGAATGATCCAGTCCAGTGAGCATGCTAGACATGTGTTCTGGACAGGAGTTGGAAAGTCTCCAACTCTTAAGCAAGGAGTGATGATTTGCAGCCCTGCTCTGGAATCATCGAAGTTGCAACTAGAAAGTTCTGTTGTATAGAATTATAGCTTCGGCTTCCTAAGACGAGCATGCCGTTCCAAATTATGCAGTGGTTAGATTCACCATCTTATTAAGGCTTCATGGCCAGGCGCGGATGTAAATCTGATCACACTACGCCCCGTTCCTCCTCCCTCCCTTTCCTAATTCTGGTAAAATGTATTGTATGAGTAGGGATCATCCCATAAGTGCTGGTCCGAGAGAAAAAAAAATTAAGGAACTTTCTTAATTGGAAATTCTTTATGTTTTCGGATGATAAATGCTTGTTTTATCCATATAAGCAGGATTTTATTATACATTGGACAAGATAAAAACAATGGTTTTTGAATATGCACGCATAAGTCATCTTGTACTCAATCCAGGCAAAACAAAACTTGAATGTTATAGACCGAACTTTTTGGGTTAAAATGTTTTTACGGTACAAATTGATGGAACACATTTGGAATTACTCTATAAAGTAAAGTAAAGTAAATCCTTATATAATATTGGTCATCAAACCACAAAAGTCTTACAGAACAAAATCGTCAAGTTGATTCAGCCACAACTCAAATTAATTTTGCATTATTTAATTGCTATTGTGTTATCTGTAGTGTGGCATGTGGTATGTGTGTAAAGCTAAGAAAGCTCCATGTTGTTCATGTAATTAAGAGGAAATTAAATATCAACTGGGAAGTACAAGTATGCGCTCATAACAAATTGCTTGTCCGCTCATCTGACCGACGCGAACTCTGGAACTATTTGACTTTTACAGCAGGTGTTATATTTAAACAGCTAAAATAACAAATAATTAAATAGTCTTACGAATTTTTTTGCTCAAGGCAGATTTTTATTATTTTTTCTATGGCTTTATAGAATTAAAGCTATACAGTGCCTTAAAAAGTGCAAAAATGCTAAATATCTCTCACATTTGATTCCTTGTGTATTGTAAATTCCAAAGAGAACAGAATTATTTTTGAAAACTGTCCTTTAATATAATACTTTGTATTATGTTGACAACCCTTTGTATTGTATTTAATTTGCTCCAAAATTTTACCCATTGTTTGATACGTTTGCTTCATAGTTGTGCTGAATCCCAATGGAATGGATGGTGTTTTGTTTATTTGCTGCAACAGCACTGCTTTTAAACTTGATGAATAAAGGCATAAAATCTTCCATATTTTTCACTAAACCTGGGATATCATGGCAGTGAATGAACGCATTTGCTTCGTCAACTTAATAAAATTTCTGAAAATCAGCTTGACGTTTTCGGTATGATATTGTACTGACATTTTGCTGTGTCAGTTTTTTACGCTTCAAAAATTATGTTGCAGCTTCTGAATGTTATAGTTATAGTTCTATCTTAGCCACAATGTAATGCATTTCGATTTGTGTTACCATCCAATGTGTATCACTCATATTGGTCGGACTGGTGAAAACAGGTTCGGCTTGTAGAAAATCCAGTATCCATATTCAGAGGTTTAGGTGGATCGGTGACAGTAATGCGTTGTATTTGAAGTGTCACAGTAAATGCGAGAATGTATACTTTTGATTTAAATTTTCTTGTGTTAAATCCAAAATTTATGCATACGAAGCACCTGGATTCATCATGTCCACCAAATGACTGGCTTCATAAAAGACAACTAAAGACCTTTGCCATGTATCCACATTATGAGGGTATTATAACAACTTTTACACACTGTTTTCGGCGTGAAATTGGCATCACCTAATAAATTTTCATCAAAATAATGGCAAGACGCTGATTCAAGTTCCTCAGTCAACAATTTTTTTTTGATCCTGTTTGCCTATTTTTGGGACGATGTTTATACAAATGTAACTTGTTATTTTCCGTATGGAAATATTCAATGCTATTTAGATTTTAAAATGTATTTCACACTGAATAAGAGGGATGTTATTCCATAGCTATTAAGTTATGAATGGTGCCAACTTGACAAAACGAATAATGCAAAAAGTTCTTATTTTTGGGACTACTCTCTCGTACAATTCTTAGAATTGAGTTCCAAATCAGGGAACAGAAAAATGTTGTTCATTAATATCAGTATTTTATTTTCTTTACTGGAGCAGTTAGCATACTTTTTAAGATTCTATTTTCAAATTCATACCGTTTTTAGATGCCGTCTTATCACCTTTTCAATAGAACGGTCATCATATTTTAATGATGACCGTTCGTACTCGGAGTACGAAAAGAACACTGAAGATGGCAAACAGCCGAAACCGGTTTGTTCACAAACCAAATTTGACGAGGGTCGACGGAAAACCGTACCCAAATAAAATTAAAATTAACCCCGTCGGAAAAGCCAGGCACATGTCATCATATTTATTTTTACTGTATTTTTGAAAAAGTTGTCTAAATTTTAATTGTTGCATTTTTAGAATAGTATTAATTTTGTATAACATCATTTATGTTTAACAACTCTTATTAAGTCAACTACTTTCAATTTTATTTTGGGTTTTTAGATACAATACTTCGACTGTGTCGTCATTTAGGCGATTTTTTTTTAAATAAGTGTTTCATTTTGCACCAAAACTAGTTGTTATTTCAATCATAATAATTATAATTACTTTTAAAACCTGCCTCGTATGTTTTTAAAACAATTGTTTTCAAACAACAATAGTCTATAAACACATGTTTGTATTGCAAAAAAAAAACAAAAATTAAATGAAAACATGTCTGCCCAAAAAACTAAAAGCAAAAATAAATTTTGTTTATTATATTTTTTTAAATATTTTTGCTACATTTTCGCAACATACTTTACCGTTATTTTAGTCTTAGTTATTTTTTATGTTTTATTTGCCAAACATGAGAAAGTCAGTTAGTACGTTACTGTGTTAAAATGGCTAAAAAGTTAAAATGTTGATTAAATTTAAACGAGTATTTCGCATTTGAAACGATTAAGATGGTCTCTACATTTATTTAATATGGCGTGTTTAATATAATGCAGTGCAGCGATGCGATGCGATACGATACGATACTATACGACGCCAGGTGTGGCGTAATGATAATTTTTGTAAAATAATGGCAAAAATAACAAGCAAAAGAAATAAAATCATTTTATACAGAGTAATTATAGTTTATTGGCTCTGATTGCAATTTGTTGCTGTTGATATTTAAGCGGTTTATAGCCGGCTCATTATCTCCTTGTAGGAGTGTTAGGCTCAATGTGAACTTAATATTTTGTCTAATAAAGTTGCTGTCAACATTTCAAGTCACTTTTCGATTATTTTACTGATTATAACTACAATTCTTAAATGTGATGTTTGTTTCTCTTTATGATATCGTTTGCTAATGATTTTGTGGCATCTCCATTTAAAAAAAATATTTGTTTTATTAATTTTAAAACTTAAGCTTTTGTACTGAATAAATGTTTGCTTTAATATTCTTAGCTTTTTTAAATAGAAACGTCCAAAATCTCTGATAGGTGACAAAGTACTGACAATAGTTAATCTAAAGCTTATGAAATATAAGAATATAATTAGATTTTAAAAATATCATTGATCGTTATGTTACAAGGACTAATCAATATGTTCGTAATAGAATAAAATCCAGACTTCTTTTTATAAAAAATCATATTCTCTTTCAACATGATTTCCTTTGAGCTCTATACACGTTTTTCCAGCATTTCTTTAATTTTTTAAACTTTCTAAAAAATAGCATTTCCCTCGAGTCTTTTCTTCAAGTTTGAAACAAGAAATATTTAAACTAAATATAATAATATGGCAGATAAAATAACGATTCATTACCCCCCGTGGGCACATTGATTGTTATGTTTTAATGGAATCTTACCGTCATTACACGTCTCCACGAGAGAAAAAACGGAAGCCCAGTCCTCTGAAGACAAGCAGGGAGTCAACTGGAAGCTCCACTTTATTTCCACGGGAGTTCAACTATTTGGTTTTAGCTGTTCTCTGTCTTATTATTGAGGTTGGCCCTTTAGGAGTATCATGGTGGTTATGGTTTCACGGCCCTAATGAATTTTATTAAGGGGCCCTTCACCTTTACTGAGAACAATGGGTCAATGATCCGGATCCAGTGAGCATGATTGTCATGTTTTCTGGACCAGGAGTTGGATAGTCTCCAACTCTGCAGCAAAGAGTTGAAGACCCTGCTTCGAAATTGCAACTAGGAATAACCTGTTGCTAGAAATTAGTCTTCGGCTTCCTAGGGTGCGGCATACGCACATACCGCCCCAGTGGTTTGATCGAGTTATGGCATACACACGCTAGAAACCGACGAAAATCTTATCACGCATAACCATTCATTTTCTTAGCAATGGAAACTGCACATGTTATTACCCTTGTATTTTTCTAATAGAAATAACTGTTTCCTTAGTCAAATAAGGTTGAGATTTTCAAGTCGACATTAATTCGACTAAATAATATTCATCACCGATAAATAATATAAAGACGATCATCTCGTTTATCCTAAAAAAAAGGGTCGCCATGATTTTATGCGATGGACCTTGGTTATTATTGGTGCCGATTTATTCAAAGCAACCTATTGCTTTGACTGCCTGCAAATGAGAGTGGATTCAAGTTTCATGCTTAGTAACGAAACCTCCATATAGAAGGTAAAGAAATCCAAATCATGCCGACAAAGTTATCACTTTGTTGTCGATCGATTATAAATGTGGTATTAATTTTGAAAAAAGGGAAAGGATCATAAGCAGTCTCTCTCGCATTTTCAGTCGTCGATTGGTTGCTACTATATGGTGAATATATTCACTTGTTTCGACTTTAGAGACTTCAACTGGGCATGCGAAATGTTCGGTATTTTACTTACTTTTACGATTACAACAAAATTTTTTAACCACTAAAATTGGTGGTGCAAAATTCCCATAGTTTTTGTAAAGTCCTTATTTGACTTTGTTTTGCTTGTTTTTAGTAAAAATATGCTCAATGAAGATCATATGGATCTTAACTTTGTTTTAATGACCGTAAAATAAAAATTGATGTAAATTTTTTTTATTTTGATGCCTGTTGCACGCCTCAGCTAAAGGTACGTAATTCAAAAATACACTGACTTATTGACCTGCCATCGTATGAAAGATTACAAACATAGTTCTTCTGACCATATTACCTCTTGTGTTTGCTTTAGTTCCATATATTCTAGAATATGGAAAAATTACATAAGAACTTTTCTACACCATTTATATTGATTTTCGTGAAAAGCTGTAATTTTAAAATTTTTACTTCTCCTCTGCTTGATAAAAGAAGATTGTTGTTAAGGGAAAGAAGGACTTGCATTATCATTGCGAGTCACACGACAACCCATTTTTCTATGTTTAAAAGCTTGGTATTTATTCAAAAGCAATGATATTGGGTCTCATATGAATTGAAGCCATAAAAACAGATTTTGCATGTCGGAATGATGCTTGAAATCATTCTTGCATCGTAGTGTTACTGGTAATGAAAAATGGCTAAATTATGATAACCCCAAGTGCAAAAAGTTAAGCTCGGCCAATCAGCCAAATCAACGCAATTACTTTTAAGATGAATATATCTTAATGGGAGAAATTTTGGGCTTAAAATTCAGAAACTGGGTACAGGTGGACAGTTTATGCTTTTTAAAGGAAAAAATTAGCTTTTTGTTATAGATTTGTAAAGGTTGCCAGATTTTTACCCAGAGTTGTTATTGTTTTGAATCAGAAATTTTAGCTGCAAAAATATAATTCTTAATTTTTCTTTTTTCCTTGCTTTTCAGTTTATGAAATTTGTATTTGTATTACATCCTGCAAATCACTATTCTTTAAATCAAGACTGCTTTGCTTAAATACCTTCAATATTTATTGTTACTGTTATTACGTGATAAGATTTACATCTGCGTCTGGGCGTAAGCCGTAATCAGATGGTGGTCAAGCTAATAGGAATGAAAAGCAACGTCATTCACGCCCTAGGAAGCCAAGGACTAATTCTAGCAACAGGTCAACCGTAGTTGCAATTTCAGCGGTTCCAAAGCAGGGGTAAAAACCACTACTCCTTGCTGAAGAGCTGGAGACTATCCAACTCCTGGTCGAAAACGCATGAAGCTTAATATAATTAAGAACACGACGGCAACCATACTCACTGGACCTGCACCATTCATTGTATTCATTGTGAATGCTCCCACCCACAAACTCAAACGAGAGCCTCGAAACACACAGCCACCACGATACTCCCGAAGGGCCTACCTCAATAATCAGTCAAAGAACAACTACCAGTCTAAAGAGACAATTAGCGGAACTCTGGGGCTTACTGATTCCCGTGGAAATATAGTGGATTTTCCGGTTGGCTCCTTGCTAGCCTAAGGGTACTGGGCTCAGGTCTGGTTTTACCCCTATTACTTAAGACACAAGTCTAGATAGTTGTGTGATCCATAAAGTCTTATAAATGTGCACCCGGGAGGGATTGTTACTGTTATTGTAAGATTTTTATTTTTAATTTTTATTTTTATTCTGAAGAAAAAGCATTCGCTTGTTGCAGCTGCTGCTGAATAGATATTTTTAAGCCGAGTTATGCCCAAGTCCCTTCATAGCAAGGATCCAATTGCCAAGAATATTAAAGATCTATTAATAATTTTTCGGTTTTTATAATACTTTTGCAAATTATTTAAATATTACGATAATTTTAGAAAATAATTTTGTTACCTGCGACAGCATTATTGTGTTAAAATAAATATTTTTGACTTTATTTTTAATTTTTGCTCTTTTTCTAATCAATTAATTTTACCATTTCAATACAATAATGCAGAAATAAATTTATTGTCTTTTGAACTCATAATCCAAATGTAAAAAGTTTCAATATTTTTTTTTAACTGTTTAAATGACTAAAAAGTGATAAACTTGGCGCCATTGTTAACAGAAATGGTCATTTTTATTTTTAATAAAAATTTGCAAATAAATGTTAAGCCAATACTTATGACTTTTTTATAATTTTGTTAACATGACAAAATTGTTAGAATTATAAAAAAAACGTCTTTATTTCCTACTCATGAACAAATTAAAAACTTATCATTAAAAGTTTGAACAAGTGTTAAAGATTTAACCATTTTTTAAATTAAAAAGAAAGACTAAAATTGAATTTAATAAAAAAAAATATTTTTTTAATAAATTTCCAAGAATGTGACTTGAATTTATAAATTGGAAATAACAGCAAAAACCGGTTGAGAGATATATGAAAAAACTTCTATTAAATTCTTTTACCCTGCAGGTCGTAAGTTAAGAAGTGAGTTACTCAAAGTAAAATACAAAGACATTTTGAAATAAAAAATAAAAATGGAGAGAAAAACAAAATTAAAAAAAACTTTATAAAGATGGAAATGATGCCCTAATTTTGGATTAATATTTGTTTTTTTTTTACAAAATTTCTTTAGTTATTTTGGGAATTTTTTTTTAAATTTTATTTTTTAAATATATTTAATAAATATCTTTTTTCTATATATAAAAAAGATCTTAGAAAAGAAAAAAGATATTTATTAAAGATAAATAAAAAAAGATCGGTTAAAAAACAATAAAAATTTCTTAAATATATTGATTTATAAAAAATTACAAAAACAAAACAATAATTTTTAATCGTGTTACAGTTCGTACTTTTCCAGAATTTTTAGGTCCCCAGCATTTATTTGATTTTATATCACTGATAAAACAATTAATTATGTCAAAAACTATTTTATTCTTTTTTTATACAATAAATAATTAATGTAATTAATTAATAATAATAATTTAATCCAAAGGTCAATAAAATTCGTTTCAGCATTCTAAAATAATAATAAAACGAAATCTTAAAATATAGATAGAGCTGATTTTTTCGATATTTTTTCCATTTCAGTCAGTTTTACTGATTTCAGAAGCGACATTCTTAGAACTAAAAATAATAGCAACAACTGATTTTCAGTAGTAACATAAACTTACTTGCGTAATTCTATGCAGGTTCGACCAAAATCTTTAATTTTGGGGAAGAAATGAAAGAAACAAGAGATATCTGTGTTAGATTCAGTGAAAGCAAACAGCATTACTAGTTTTAATTATGACTTTCAACAATTAAATTAAAAATTGCTTTTAAAAATAAAGTAGCTTATTAAAACTGTTTTGTTTCAACAGGCTTCTTTATTCAACCAAAGTTTACTTTAAAAATAAGGATTTTTGCTTAGTAAAATATTTCCATAATCACTAAGTGAAAAATGTTTTCTCTTGTTTTGCTGCAAACGATAAAATTACCACAAGTTCAAATCCGATCATACATCAACGATTAAATAATTTTTCTCAACCATGACAATGCTTAATCACTCATTGTAAAATTAAAAAATTTGTGATATTTTTAAATTATGTAAATATGGAATTTGCAGAATTTGAAGAAAAAGCCCAATATTTTTAGTAATTTTTTTTTTTTACATAAAGAATTATTATTAATCCGTCTTAACTTCAACTATATTTAATATTGTTACGTTTATTGCTTTAATAAACACGTTTATCTGATTGTTTTCTTTTATTTCAAAATAATTAAACATGGCACTTTACTGATTCGCATTTATTTACGCAAAAATACACGATGGTAACTATGCCACTTTAAAGCCTAAACGCAGTTGTGTTATCTTTTTTGGCTGTGTATCTTCTTTATCTATGTTAGTTGTTTTTATTTTCTGATGGTTAAATTTAGTTCATGGAATTTTATTGCAGTATATTGTTGTTGTTGTTCTATTCATAATATTTCTTAATTTGTAAACATATACAATCAATAAGTTTCCTTTACTTTTTCAGTGATAATTATTTTTTTATAACTTAAACTAAGAATTTTTGCAACAATTAATTAAATTCTTAAACTTATTTAATTCTTAAATTATTTTACAGAATTTTGTAAGAAATCAGGAAACAGTACTAGTGGATGTAATGCAACGTTTTCTGAATCGTTATTTTCGACTTCGGTATTTTTCGCAAGCTATTCCAACATGTACCCATTTAAGTCACCTTTCATTTTAAATTTGTGACAAGTTTAATATGACTAAATTGAAATTTGGGCCGGTGAAAATCTCAACCACATTGGATTAAAAATACTTATATGAAAATCGCGTTACCAGCGTTACACTTATCATTTTATTTAATTTTATTTTTACTTGTGCTTATTTTTATAGCAGACAGCATAACGCATGCTCTGCAAATTTCAAAAATTGGTTTTACGATTTAAAAGAGAAGGTCGTAATCGCTAAAGTCACGGACTTTACTTTTATAGCAGATATGTTTGTACACACTCTGTGTAATTTTGAGTTTTAAGCTAAAAAAATCATATTCATAAATGTTAATATCACGTCACTATAGAAACACCCTATGTATATCTATTTTAATTTTATAATTTTTGGTGTTACATAATACTTAAATTTTTATGTCTGCCACAACTGCCAATCACGTAATCAGTGGGTCATCCTTTAAATTTAAATTTATAATTTGTATTGTTATTTGCGTATCGTAAATTTACGCGTATTCAAAACATAAAAATTGGGCCACTCTTCGGCCTTGTTTTTGTTCAAATTTATTTAATACGGTTCTAGAGATAGAGGACTGTGATAGATAGACGGATGGACACCGGCAGATATTATGCCCTTTGGGTACGGATACACAAAATATGCGAAAATAGCAAACAAAATGACAAACGGACGGACGGACGGGCAGATATTATGCTTTTTGGGTACGGATACACAAAATATGCGAAAATAATAATTAAGAAATTATAGTATACATAATCTTAAACCGAACAATATAGTTCGAAAATAATTAATTTAAAAAATTCAATTAATTTCTCCTTAATTTTGATAGTGGCCTCCCTCCCTTAATATACGATTTTTTGTTATCTTCAAATTATCATAAATAATCTTATATTGTAAGGGCTAAATTAACCCTAGATTAAACATAGCACCTCCCCTTTATTTTTTTTTGTTAAAAATAACCAAAAAAATGAACTAGCGGGTAGTAACACATGCAGACACACACCCACATCAACAATTATGATGACTCACAAAGGAATGTTTTGTTTCCAACTGTTTATTATGCCAACATGTTTCATAAATGCAAGAATTGAAATTCCTAATTCCTGTTTCGAAAAAATGCTATTTATTTAATAACAGAAATAATGCGAAATAATTTCTAACTAATCAAAATTCTAAGCAGTTTCTATCTTGTATAAAAATGAGCCAATTGCTTAAAAGATTTAAAAGAACATTTAAGCAAACACCTAAAAATATATATTTGTCTAACAAAAATGCAAATGCGACATTTTGAATGCAGTGAAAATAATAAATAAGAGGATTTTTTGGTAGCAATAATACCGGATTAAAAGCCAATAAGATTTTCTTGTTTTTGGAAACTTTCTATGGACACACGCAATATATTACAACTGCATTCAAAATTGCAGTAACCAGTAAATTTGTTAATGTTACTTCACTGCAGTTACTGCCTTCTCTTTCAATGTTCAGTAAATTTTTACTGATAGTGCTGTAAAATATCATTAAATTTTTTACTCAATACTGAAGGTGAAATTGCATTACCCAGTAAAATATTAAAGACCACTGCAACCCCAAATTTAATGATTACTTTGCCCTTTTTGGAGATTTGTACCTTTTAAAAAGATTTATGTGTACTTGCTAATTTTTACGTATTAATTTAAAATTTTACTTAAAATTAAGTATTTAATTAAAAAATCAGTGAAAATTAATTTATACTGCAATATTACTGGTGATATAAAGTGCCCTTATATAATTTTTATATAGGGTGTCCGCCATTTTGGTGAACATTAGTCTTGACAGTTCACATATGACAGTCGTGAAGTAGACACGTTTCTACTTTATTATGGAAAAATATTCGATAAACCAACGTGCTTTAATCGTTTAAATATTTTATCAAAAGCAATCATCGATTATTTCATAAAAAAATCATAATGAGTGACGAGGCAAATTTTAAGTTTTTTTTTTTTAAGAGAATTAGCACTTCAGGCAATAGTCCCTATTCCGTTCTTTAGGAAAGGGATAGAGAAGAGATGAGATAAGTAGTGAAAATGGAAGGATAGTTACGGAAATCAACTGTCGTATGAGACAGCACAGTGATTAGTGACCATACCTTCATCACTGAGCAGCCCCACCGACAGTCAATTTTTATTTGTAGTGAAAAAAACCAAGGTCTTTGTTGGGAATCGAACCCACAACCCCCAGTCTTATAAGCTTGTATACTACCTACTAGCCTATAGGGGCACCTTTGAATGGTTATGTGAATAAACAGAATAGTCGGTTCAATTATTATTCAACAGTCACCTTTGCATCTATTAAAAGTGACAGTCTGGTGTGCAATTTGCTCACGAGGAATAATTGGACCTTACTTCTTTGAAAATGAAAACGGCGTAACGGTAACTGTGAATGGGGAGCGATATCGTGATATGATTGAAAAGTTTTTGACGCCATACCTGCATGCTTTGGGCTTGGTATCAACAAGACGATGTCACATCACATGCTGCCAGTTTTATAATGGAATTACTGCGAGAACTCTTTTCATAACAAGTTATTTCAAGAAATGGTGATGTTGATTGGCCTTCACGGCCGCTTGATATATCTGCTCCGGCCTTCTTTCTGTGGGGATATCTGAAAAGCAAGGCTTATGCAAAGAAACCAGAAACGCTTGAGCAACTCCAACAAAATATTCGTGACGAAATTAATGATAGACCGCGTAAAATGTGTGAGAATGTAATGAAAAATGTGCTCAATAGGGCTCGCATTTGTGAGGTTAACAGAGGCGGACATTTATGTGATATTGTATTTTATACATAATTGCCGATATTAAATAAAACATTTATTAATATAGGATCCATTCTCTTTCACTTAATCAAAATTTATAAATAAACAAAGTAGTATACCTTCCAGGCGGACATCCTGCATAAGACGCCAGTGTATTGTTTTATGCAAATTTGTTTTTCGCGATTTCTAACGGAACGCATCAATCGCATAAAGCGAGGCTTAGATGTAATTGAGCTTATTTTCAAATGTTTGCATATAAAATGTAAAAATTTAGAGGTGACTCCATATAAGATGTAAATTTAATGTTAACCATTCTCTTTTATTTAATCAAACATTTTTTGATTCGGGATATACGACCAGTAGTTAAATGGCCATATGGATATGCTTTCCCCCGCAGTAATACATTTCAGATATATTTTTTTTTTAATAATATGAGAACATCATAAAATATTTATTAAAGGAATCAAGAACAAATAACCGTAAATTATCCTAAAAATGATTCCAAAAATCACATTTTTTTATTATTTAATTGAATATAAATTTTAAAAAACAGTGAAAATTAATCTTTACTGCAATTTTACTGGTACTGTGAAGTGCATGTCTATGCTTTTTATAGTTTCACGAATAAAATCTCTTTCATTAATCAAGTGGGATACTAAGAATTTTCTTTTCATTCTTATACAAATTTTTGGGCAGAGTGAAGGGTGTCTTTAAAAAAATATTAATTAAAAAGTAAATTGTAGGGCAGGAACCAAGTTGTCAGCTGGCAGACCTATAGCTAAAAAATGCTTCAATATGGGTGGCGAAATTTTTATTTTTTCAAGGTCATGACCATACAAGTACAAGAGGCTCCCGAAACTTCCCGATATTTAGTATTATTAAAGACATACTAGTGTTGTCGTTACCCATCGGTGAATCTCGTCATTATTTGCTGTTTGTTTACTACTATTAACACATACATTAATACTAACTCTCCAGTACTAGCTAAAACGCGGCTTGATAATGATGTCATCGCCTCGATAGCGTTTGGCGATCGTACTAAACAAACAGCCAGTAACGACGGTTTTCATCGAAATGAATGACAACAATATTTCCACCAGTAGTTACACCTGTAATTATACCTGCAAGTGTATTTCTATGCCAGAGAAAATTCTTCTTTTAGTGTTATTGTGATTTAAAAAAAGGAAATAAAATCTTTTTTCTCCTTTTTTCTTTTGAGGGGATCAAATGTGAGGTGGACAAAACCTACTTGATATCGTAAAGAGAACAATTTAATAAACATTCTAAACAGGTTACCAATAAATATGGCTTTTATAAATTATAAAATGGCTTTTAAAGTTACTGTTAAAAACAAAGATATTGAGCTGATGTCTTGGTCCTCTCGACCAGGATAATTTTTCAAGGAGTTGTCTTAAAAAAAGCTTCACCTGTTTAAAAACAAAATTATTAAATTTAAAATTTTTAAATTTTAAACAAAATTAAAGATTTTATAAAATTTTTAACCCAGCTGTGTATTTGATTTTTTTCTAATGTAAAATATAAAATGCTATCTAATTTAATTTATTACAAAAATTTCAATTAAAAAGAAAAATTGTGTAATTTTTTACTTTTTAGGTTTTTATGGCTTTTAATTTCGTTATAGAATTTTTTTTTGAGTTAAATTAATCCAAATATGTCTTCTTGTTTTTCGTTTTTAGTTTGTTTTTCTTTTTCACCAAAAAGGCCTTGAGTTAAAACTAAATTTTAAAATGAATTTGTTAATTAAATTTTGGCCGTGCTTTAAAAGAAACAGAGCTGTTCAACTAAAAACTAAAGAGTTATGATGCAATTCAATCATTCATTTCTGTCAAATAAAGTCAATTTAAATTCAGATGACTTTACAAAAATTATATGCACTGAAAAAGTCAATAACAAAACGAGACAGAGAATTAGTGACAATAGCAAAGAACAAATAAGAGGGTTTTTATATATTTAAAATATTTTCAGAATATTTTTCTTAAATTTTTGCATCGCCTGTGTTTGTTTTTGTATTATGTACAGCATCATATTTTTTAAAGGGTTTTTTTTTAAATTAAGAGGATAATGAGTATATAATGGCATGCGAAATATAATCTAGTCTAATCCACCCTATTTCTTATTTTTATAAATGACCTTCTTTGTCAAACTTTCAAGCTTGTATACTTTTTCGCACCATATGTCATTTGTATTTATTTGGTGATAGATCGAACCTGTTGGAGGTGAGTTCCAAAAGGCAGAACATGAATGTTGATGCTTACGCATAAATCTGTGTATGGAAATGGCGCTGTATCTGTTATTATGGATGATATAGGTATTACGGAATCGGACGCTCTTGATGTTTTTGGTATGAAAATTCAGTGTGATGTTCGATGGACTAAACACATTTTTCAATTTTCTAAAGAAACTTTCAAGCGTCTCAATTTTCTAACCCAGTGTAAGAGATACTTCATCTGGTCTATTTATATCACCTATATCCGTGCTAAAGTGAAATACAATTCTCATGTGTCTATTTTTGAGACTATTTTGGAGTTGCTCCACCACGTACAGGAGACGGCCAAGAGGCTCATTGGAAATAGCAGGGTATCCAACTCTATTGATTCTCTAGAGCATCGATGCAATGTGGGATGTATTTCACTGTTTTATCGTTACTTAAATGGTAAGTGCTCTAATAAAATTAGGAAACTTGTTCCTGCTATTCGAAAGTTTTCGCGTTTAATCGAATTTCTTTAAGAGCAAATCCATTTGTGTTTGATTTTCCAATAAATCACACTACGCATTACAGCGACAATTTGTTTTTCAGCAGAAGAGTTTCCTCCACAGGTCTTTCTTGTCACTTTCAATGTAGGAAAGCTCAAATTGAATTTTCCAAAACACTACTCCCTCTTTCCTTCTCCCCATAACTTAATTTCCTAATTCTGGCACAATGTATTGCATGTGTGGGGGTCATCGCCTGAGTGGTATTCCTAGAAAAAAAAAATAATCCAAGTGCTTAAAAACTTAAAACATAAAGTGCCAGTTCTTTTAGTCATTTGCTTATTGTTTCTTTGTCTTTTTGCCTACATATCACTTGACGACTTATGATTACTATTTCAAAGACTCGAATATGTGCTAATAAAATCAAGGAACGCGTTACCCAAAACCATCATTATCATCGTTATTAAAAGCCCACGATTTTATGGTCAATTGGATAGCGAATTCAAAAGCAAATTTATTTAAATCGAGTGTTCACTTTGTATATGCAAACATTCACTTTGAAATGATAGCACGGAATTTAACTTAAATATCCCCGAAATTTTACAGCGTTGCAATAATAGAAATGTTTTAAAAAACACAGCATTGCAGTGATAGAAATATTTTAAAAAACACATGATTTAATTGGTTTCTGTAAAGCATAAGAAAAGCCCCCATCTCAGCCTATTTCAAAGATTCGAATATGTGCTAATAAAATCATGAAACATGTTACCCAAAGCCATCATTATAATCATCATTAAAGGCCCACGATTTTATGGTCAATTGGATAGTGAATTCAAAAACAAGTTTATTTAAATCGAGTATTGGATCAACACTCCAATTTTATATCAAATTTCACTTTTTTTATACAAACATTCACTTTGAAATGGTAGCACGGAATTTAACTTAAATATCACCGACATTTTACAGCGTTGCAATGATAGAAATGTTTTAAACAACCACATGATATCTGTAGCACAAAAAAAAATAAAACAACATGATGTGTTCAGAAAATACAAAACAACATTATTTTTGCAAAACAACATATTTTCATGTAAATACTAAACACATTTTTATATAACCTCTGATAACATGTTTTTCTAGCTCCAGCACTACGTATCGTATTTGTAACATGAATTTGCGGCATTTTCTTTACGATGCACTGTATTTATTTCCCTGCTATAACAGTCGAACTGATCAGTTAAGTCTGTGCTAAAACTATAAGTCGGCTAGTTTTTCTTGGCAAATAAACTCTTGTTGGCCAAATTCTGCTGTTCCAACTTTGTTAAGGGTAACGTTTAGAAAGTCTTCCTTAAAGTCGCCACACCAAAAGGGGTTTTTGCTTTTCCAATTAACCACATCCGCCATTTTTCTTTTCATAATATATGTTAAAAATAACAAAAGAATTGAAAACAAAAATTCTATATTAATTAACCAAACAATAAAAAAATCACTCTATATTAATATATCAATTGAAAACGTTCTCTACAAATAAAAATACTAACGATTGTTTAAATTTTAAAAGCAGAAAATAAGCGAATATTACTGTTAGTTGGTTTTTTTAGGTTTGTTACCATAAAATTCGAATTAAAAACAATTATTTTTTATTTTTATGCTTTTATACAATACAAACAAACAAACAAACAAACACCCATAATCTCAGCCACATACTCGTAAACATTTACCAATTAAAAAACCTTTTGTAGATACAGCCATTTTCAATTTTTGCAATGAACCAGCATCGTCATCATCATCATAATCTTGTAATAAGTACTAGAGAACTCGTATTATGGCTTCATTCATAGATTCTGTTTATATTTTCAACATTCATTTTCAACGGATTTTGCAGAGAAAATAATATAAAAATATTAACGAAAAAAAAAATATAAATGGAAAAATTGTACAAAATTTCAGATCATTCATGTGTAAAATAAAGTAGCAAACTTTGAGGTTTTTTGCAAAAAGGTTTTTAAAAAATACAAATTAAATATTGAAATAAAGAAGTATTTGTGAAGTAGCATAGGCAAATGAAGTAAGTGTTTACTAAGGGAGGGACGGCAAAAGTAGAATTACAAAAATAATTTTAAGTACCCGTTATCACATAATTTAAAGGGTATTAGAAATGTAATGAGTTGCAAGTGATTTTTAGGGCTCTTTGATTAAATTACCATTTCATGAATATAAAATGACAAGAGCCTGATATAAGAAATTTAGGATATAAGATGATTACAAAAGCTTTTGCGTTTTACTAAGAAGAGATAAAGACAAAAATTGTATCTTGGATAAGGCTGCGAGTCTTATACAGGAAATCAATTACTTTTGTTTGAGCAACAAGATAAAATGTTCCAAAAGATTATTCGATTAATTCTCTTAAAGGCATATTCTTTCTTAGGGGCATAAGTCTGCTCCGCATCGCTTATAAGATCTTGGCCACAATATTATGTGAGCGACTAAAAGCAAGGGTCAATGAAATAATTAGCCCCTGCCAATGCGGTTTTAGACCTGGAAAATCCATCTCAGACCAAATATTCACACTACGCCACATTCTGGAGTAAACGCACCAAAAGCAAATTGGTACATACCATCTATTTGCGGATTATATAGCCGCTTTTGATAGCCCGATTAGCAGAAAGGTGTCTCAGGCTATGTCTAAATTTGGAATTCCTGCGAAATTGATAAGACTTTGCCGGATGACGCCAACTGATTTAAGATTATCAGTGAAATTATAAAACAGTCTTTCCGTATCATTTACCACCTCATGAGGATTCAGACAGCGTGACTGTTTATCGTTCATTTAACATTGCTTTGGAAAAAGTCACACGCAATGCGGCAGTTTATAGAAATGGCACTATTTTCACCAAGAGCCACATGCTCCTTGCATATGCTAATGAGATCGACATCATTGGTAGGACATTGCGAGGTGTAAATGCTACCTTTGCGGGCATTGAGAGGCAATCCTTAATAATGGGCATGGCAGTTAATGGAATCAAAACCAAGGTGATGATTGCAACGAACAGGAAATCTACTAGATTAGGTAAAACTGTGAACGTTGGCAACTATAATATATATATATGTGGAGGAATTTGTGTATCTCCGGTCATCCATAAATAAAAACAACATCATCAACTAGGAAATACGCAGAAGAATAATATTGGCAAACAGGTGCTACTTTGGGCTAAACAGGCAATTTAAAAGTAGAGCCCTCTTTAGAATCAAGAGTATAATACTCTACAAGACCCTCATTCAGCCGGTGCTTTTATATAGCGAATGCAGATAAAGCTGTACTTGGCGTATTGGAGAGAAAAATCCTTTGTAGAATATATGGATTCATTTGTGTAAGTGGAGACTATTGGCTTCGTATGATCCATAAACTGCATGAGCAGTACACTGACATTGACATTGTTGAGCGCATAAAACTGTAAAGACTACACTGGCTAAGACATGTTGTGCGAATGACTAAAGAAGCTACAATAAGAAGAGTTTTTGAATATGATACCGAAAGCGTCCGAAGAAGGGGACGTCCAAAACTCTGATCAGGTCCAACGACATCTCTCAGACTTAAGTATTAGAAATTGCAGAAAAAGTGCATAAGATCGAAGCGGATGGAATGCTATTCTCTCTTCGGCCTAAGACTCACCAGGGTAGTATATGGCCATTTAAGAAGGAGAAAGGCATATTCTTTCTTATAAAAGAACATAAAGTACTAAACTAGCAAAACAATTTAATTTTGTTTAAATATTTTATTTTTTTTTTTTAGATTATTGTTAAGAATATCTAAATTCAGATATCAGAAATGGCAAACAAAAATTTTGAAATTATGAAAATTGTCTTATTCAATTGCACGCTCTGTCTCAAACTGAATTATAAAAATTTTTCTCAATAATTTAAATTTGTTTTCATATTAAATAACAGAAATTTGTTAAAGTTTGAATTTAAAATTTTTACTAAAGTTCATATGGAATTTGCATATTAGGCGTAGTATACTGTCCATCACTTATTGCAAAATGTAGGTGAAAGTATATAATAATGTTGCATATATAATATTCTGTTAATTTTTGTGATAAGCTATGAAATGTTGCTCGCAACATGTTTTAAAACTATAAAATGTTTCTAACAACAATTATTTCAGTCTGCCAAATAATAGTAGCTACACTTATTTCGCATGCCAGTGCAGCAAACATCAAACAATCTTGCACTATTAATAAACACCAATGTGTGTTACAAACAGTTTTTGTAACTTCATTTTTTCACTTACAAATTTAACAAATTAGTGTTAATACTACGATTTCGAAGTAAATTGATGTTTTTATTGCTTTAAAGACTGCTGCATTGTTTGTTAGCTTACATATGGGGAACAATTTGTAATCGCGTTAGTCGAAGACTCTGTTTGTTTGTTTATTAGAAGGCCATGAGTTCAAATCCCAACATATTTTGACCTAACCTTTGTGAATTATTAGATATGTTCTGCTTCCTTTGTACGGTTGTTTGGTTTAAGGATATTTTCTTGAGTATATATTGTTTAAATAAAAAACTGTGAAAAAATTATGCAAAATTTAAAGAAAAAAAAATTTATTTTAAATGGACGCCATTTTTATTCGCTTACCTTAAAATTATGTTCTTTTAAATTTTTGTTTTGTGTTGTAAATATTTTTGTCTACTATTTTAGCATAAATATGTTTGAGCTTTGTATCTTCTTTGAAGGCAACTAAGCTTAAATTCTGTAGCCATAGGGTTAAGCTACACTGCAGATTATAAAAACAACTGAACAATTCATGTGCTTTTTTTAATTTATTAATTTCATTGTGCAGAACATGTTGAGATGTTTTTACTGTGGGTGCTTTTTGAAGCTGCTTTGTTTCTACAATTTGATTATTTTAAATCATCATCATAAGTACTCAGTAGTTTAAGTAATGACAATTTATAATAATCTTCTATGGCAGGGCAACCAAACAACATGCTGTATGAGAGCGTTCAGATTCAAAATCTAAATAACGAATTTTTTTTTTTGTTAAATTTCCTGTTAAATATATTTTAAAGATAATACATTTTATTTATAATATAATATACTTTTCTGTTTGTTAATAACCCAAATTTACTTTAAATTGATTACTGGGGCAAAGTTAGTTCGTATGGCCATTTTATCGTCAGGAAACCTTTAAACAGATTTTAGAAAAACTAAAGGTGCTTGATATATTTAAAGAATTTTTTTTACCAACCAAGGGGTAGAGAAAAAAATCAGTAAATAAAATATCACTAATCAATGGTGACTTTATTTCTGCTTACATTTCATTTTTTTGCATTAATTTTGTTCAAAATATCAAAAATTATAACATACATAATTGCATATTTAAATGCTTTAGCTGCTAAATCGATTAACTTCGTTAAACATTAATTGAAATGATTGCAAAAAGCTCTTTTCAGAACTGTTATAAATAATTTTAGCACATCGAAATTCAAGCGTAATTATTTGAAAAATTATCCTAAATAAATACCAACACCCATTGCTGTTCTTAATGCCTTTAAATATGAATCATTGCAGATCACATTATTTCGCAGTTAGAAAAATATGTTGCCAGCAACATTATAATGTAGTAAACATGATGCTAAAAACATTTCGTTATATAGAGTATAACTTTAGCAACGTTATTTTTTAATATGTTATTTATTTCTCGTTAATTTTCTATGTGGAGTGTTGAAAGCAGTAGAAACCATATTCAGCTCCTATTTTATTTTGGTAAAAAAAATCATTATCATTTTTATATATTTTTTAATTAGTATTTTAAATTTTGCACATTTTTGTAAGAAAACAATTTTTAAAGATTATTTATTTCAACAATTTTTAATAAAATTTCACTTTTTCTATACAAAACTGCACTTTAAAATAATAGCACGGAGTAAAGCTTTAATTTCGCAAACATTAAACATCGTTGCAATGACAAAACTATTTATTACATGTGCTAAAAAAAACACATGACAATTGGTTTTTGTCGCATGAAAAATGGATGGTAACAAACACACAAAACAACAAGATATTTTCAAGACACACAAAATATTATTATTTTCTCAAAACAACATATTTTCATGTAAACGCACTAGTATAAATATACTTTAATTAAATAAGAAACTCCTTTAATAAAATAATAATTATAATGAAGCGTAAAAAGATAAAGATTGAAAACTTAAAATAAGGATTTTTTACCAAAAAATTAAAAAATAAATAAACAATTTCGCAAACACCCAATTATGGAGAAGCCTCATGTTATTGCTATACAATTCTTGTTATAGAAAATTAATGCACAAAATTTCGTTTACTTTTCTTTTCATGACTGAATATTTTTAAACCTGATTTATGTTTGATTACATATATTTCGTATATCAATTTTAGACAAAAAAAAATATCTTAACTTTCAATACTTTCATACGGCAACACTGCAATTGTTAAACATAGTGTTGTTATTTCCACAGCTTGTTTGTATTTTGTTAAGTTTAACGTTTAAATTGCTGTTAAATAAGAGGTGGGTTGCTTGACAAGATAATGATCATTTTTCATATTTAAATCTGTTTCCATTTATTGATACTAAATTTAAAAAAAAGTCTACCAGACTTTTAAATGTAATAAATAAAGATGTTGCCACTAATTAATAATGGGTGAAAGTTAATTGTCAAATGTCAAATGCATCTGTTTATATTTATGATCAGCTTAATCTAACAAATCGTCATAAATAGACTGAGGCTTATACAATGCTAACCAGTTATCCAAATTTACTTTGAAAAAGCAGCTGAAAACTCTTCCGTCTTTTATTTTCGCCAAAGTGTATTCACCAGCTTGTTTTCGACTTAAAGAAATTAGTTCACAGCAAACCACCACAAAAGTTCACCAACTTAGTTATATCTATAAAAATGCACCATTTGGGCCGGTTGATGGGACCTTACTTCTTCAAAACTGAAGCCAGGGTTTGAGCTGTAGTCAAATGAGCTTCGTTAATAACAGACATATTGATTTAAAAATATATAGGGTCCGCCATCTAACGTTTTTTTTTCAACTAGTGCTTATTTCGTGAATGGTAACACTTAGCTCATATTTGATTTGACAAATAATTAATTTTATCCTTCCGCAAAAAGAATATGGTTGTGTATACGCCTGCGATCGACTTACAGAAAATGCCGATTTTGCAAAAAAAAAAAAATCATCCTTTCAGATGAAGCTCATTGATATTGGCGGGTATGTAAACAAGCAAAATTCTCGCATTTGGGGCACAGAAAACCCGCACGCATACATTAAAAAGTCGACGTACTCAAAACGAGTCACGGTGCGGATTTTGATCCAGAGGCATAATTGGGCCATTTTTCAGGAGTGGCCGTTACAGTCAATGGCAATCGTTATCGGGCCAAGTTGAACGTATTTTTGTTCACAAAAATTGAAGAGGAGGATATTGGCAACATTTAGTTTCAATAGGACGGCGCTATATGCCACCCAGCCGAAGCTGTGTAGTTTTGTTTATAGCATTACAAAAAAAAATTATTTGGCGGACCCTATAGATAAAACTTATGCGACGTCCATAGCCATCGATTTATTGAAATAAAAATTTGGCAATAAGTTGATTTTGTTAAATTGACCTTCACAGTTCCCCCCGGGGGCACATGATAGTCTTTTTGGAACCTACTATTCCATTTAGACTGGTGTCTTGCGGGGTAAAAGGGAGCCCAGGCCCCTCAAAGGCTATTAGGAGTCACCTGGACAATCCACATATTTCCACGGGAATCAGTTGCCCCAGAGTTCACTATTTGTCTCTTGAGACAATTAGCTGTTCTCTGACTGGTTATTGAGGTTGACCCCTATATGGGAGTATCGTGGTGGTTGTGGTTTCGGACCCTCCTGAGAGTTTGTGGGTCGGATCGTTCAAATTAACACAATGAATGATTCAGTGAGTATGAATGCTGTCGTGTTCTTGATAAAAAAGAACTTTATGCGTTCTGGACCAGGAGTTGGAAAGTCTCCACCTCTTTAGGAAGAAGTTAAGGCTGCGGCCTACTTCGGGCTTTCGGAATTGCTGCTAGAAGTGACCTGAGGATATACGTATTCGATGGCCTACTAGGGCGTGGGTGATGTCCAATCAACCAAGTGGTTTGACCACCATCTGAATATGACTATATAGTCGGTGCAGATGTAACTATTTAGACCTGTGCAACTGGAGGAAAAAGGGAGTCCAGTCCCCTGAAGTCAGCAGGGGTATAACTAGAAGCTCCACTCTATTTCCACGGGAATCAGAGTTCCGTTATTTGTCTCTTTAGACATTTAACTGTTCTCTGGCTGATTATTGAGGTTGGCCCCTATATGGGAGTATCGTGGTGGTTGTGGTTTCGCGGCCCCACAACAGACAGGTCAGTTTTTATATGGTAGCCGGGTTTATTTTACCTTTAATAACACCTACCTGTTGAAATGTTCCCAGATCCAGTGAGCATGCTAGACATGTGTTCTGGACAGGAGTTGGATAGTCTCCAATTCTTCAGCAAGGAGTGATGATTTGCAGCCCAGCTCTGGAATCATTAAAGTTGCAACTAGTCTTCGGCTTCCTAGGGACGTCATGTCCCTATTTATGCATAGTGGTTCGACCACCATCTGATTAAGGCTCCATAGCCCGGCGTAGATGTAAATCTTATCACGTAGTTGACCTTTACAGTTGTAAGTTGTGATACCTTTCGATTATTTTTTGTGGTCCAATGTAGGTCCACTTATAAGGTTGATAAGCCAGCAACAGTTGATGCCTTGAAAGTCCACATTATGCATGTCCAAAATGGTCGAAAAATTGCTCAAAATCGAACGTCCGGAATGCACTACAGCAAGAACAGCTGTGGCGGCATTTCGAAGGGTATTTTATATCTTTTGATTTATTTTTATTTTTTGGGCTTAAAAACAACCTTAATTTTATAAAATTACAGCTCTTTTAAAAATTCATTTTCTTACAAAATTTAAAATATTTATTTTAGTTATGGTAATAACACAGACATTAAAGAACGATTCAGCATTCCTTCAACAACCGAGAATACAACGAAATATTTAATATTATCATTATTATATTTAATATTAAATCTCCGGCAGATGCAACAGTCATATAAAAAGTATCTAGTTTTCCTTTACCGTTTCGAATACCCTATAATTTCTTTTATAATAGAACAATTGTAGCAAATTATCATTATAATTAAAACTCTTAGGAAGCATATTCTCTATGTCACATTTTTTTACTTTGTATTCTCTGCAACTGGTGCTATTGCGTTACAATGAGTTTTACATTATAAAATCCTTTTTCTCATCTTTTTAATGTTATTACAAGCTCAATTAGTTGTAGTAAGTGAGAATTTCATAATTATTTTATTTATTTTTACAAATTGAATAAAAAACACTGATACTTCTTTCATACTTTCCCTTTTTTCTTGTATATTTTTATTAATTAAAAATCTAATTAAACTTTTTTAACATCCTCACGTTTTTCTCTCTCTTTGTCTTTTTAGGTAAGTTTTCTAAAAAAAAATGATTATGGTAAAAGTTTAAAACTAAAATGAAGTTAATGTTAAAATAATCGCAATTATATTAGCTGCAAGGAGCCTGATGAACAAACAGGTATGTTTTTCGTGGGGGGAGAAAAAAAAATAAAAGTGATTGGCGTGTTAATTAATATTTTTCTCAAAGGATAAAGATAAAAAGGATTTTATAAAAATGGTATAATTAATAAAAAATAATATCAACTAAAATGCAAACGGTAGATTTTTATATTAAAAAGGTTGTTCGCAAGTTCACGCAAGTTTTAATTTAAATTTATTCATTAAAGGACTAATTTACAGAGTGTCGAGTCGAACAAACAGCACTCCACTTCACTGCAGATTTTTAATAGAACATTTTTTATTAAATTTTTTATATAAAATTTTTAAACTGGCGGCCATTATGCCAGCTGTCAAGTGATCTATATTTAGTTTGTATTGACATTTCAATATGATTAGACATGCGATGAACAACTAATCCAAATTGCTTAAAATTATTTTGAAAATCTTTTTTAGTAGTTAATTATAATTAAATTTAATTTTTTATTATTTTTTATTAAATAGTGACCTAGTGCTTTATAATTAACTACTAAAATATATTAAAAAGGTCAAAAAACTATAACTATTATATATTTTGAAAATCATTATTCTGTGTTCGAATTATCGTTTTTATAAACGAATTTCTTTTAATACTGAAGCTCATTTTTGTTTTAATGGATATATCGGTTTTTTCAACAAGCAGTTTGTTTTAAATTTGTGGCAACATAAAACACAACATAATAATTTTGACATTTAGTTTTCTGACGTATTCGTAGTAGATGCATTGGCAGTTCATTCAATTCAATTTTGTACAAAAATCGCATTAAAATAATTCAAACCCACTTAGAAAATGGTGATTCTGTTAAAGTAGCATTTCGTAAAATTTATGATATTTAAAAATTTGTCATTACCTCGACGTTCTCAACAATTGGGGTTATCCAAAACCACCACATGTTCAATTTTGCAAAAGGATATGATTTTAAAGCCTTACAACGTTCAACTGGTGCAGGATTTGAAGCCGACTGACCATTCACATCGCCGTATATTCGCTCAAATCATTCAGGAACAAGCGGCTCGTTTTTCATAAAAAATCATTTTTTCAGACGAAGGCCATTTTCACTTACCGGTGTACGTAAACAAGCAAAATTACCGCATTTGGGGTTAACTTGTCACCATATGGTGTGCTATGTGGTCTGGAGGCGTGATTGGGCTGTTTTCTCTAAGTTGAAGCTGGAAATGCGGTAACGGTGAATGATGCTAACAACTCAATTTTGGCCTGCTATTGACGACGTGGATATCACTGGCATCTGGTTTCAACAGCACGATGCCACATGCCTCACAGCCAGTGAAATGATCAATTTATTGCAAACTAAATTTTATGATCGCAGTTAAGTGGCCAGCCAGTTCGTGTAATTCAACACCACTGCATTATTTTTTGTGGGGACTCTGTCCTTAGTCTATACGAAGCCAATCGCATCGATTTAAACACAAAACTCAAAATCCCTAATGTCATTAAAGAAATAGTACCGCCAAAGAGTGATTAAAAACGTTGATGAAAGAATCGAATTCTGTCAGCGTGGTCGTGGTGGATATTTGCCACATATAATTTAATACAATAACAATTTTAACCATCTTAACTTTTTAATAAATAATTTTAAGCACTAGGTCTTATTTAATAAAAAACTTTTTTAAAAAAACTTTATTTTTTATTATATTTTCGATATTTCGCCACATCGTTGGTTGGCATCATCAAGAAAAACAAAAATAATGAACAAACAAATTGAAAAAGCTTTTTGATTAACAAATTCAAAATAATCAAAAAATTTTCCAAAAAACAAAACAAACAAAAACAATAAAAAACGGCAAATTGAAAATTTTTTGTTTTACATACATACAAACAAATTTTCAACATTAAAAAATTTTTAAATGAAAAACAATTTTTAAAAATACATAACAAATTTATAAAAACAATAGTATCTTACACATATATTCTAAAAACATAAATTTAATGACCAAACGTTACAAAAAATTAAAGTATAAATTATTAATATTATGCTGATACAGAGTTTTGTTTTATAATTTTATGCACTAAATGTCTATAATTTTGAGCAACTTTCTCTGTATCTGCTTTAAAAATTTATTCTTTTGGTTAATGGTACTTTAACTATTTGTAACATTTCCAACATATAACGACGTTTATAATTATTTTCTAAATTTAAAATTGAAACATTTTCAAAATTAGGATTGTGATTAACTTTAGAGCAATGCGAAGATAATGCTGTTTTTTGCAAACTAATATTATTCCTGTATTTCTGGTCTGACCTATGTCCTGCGATTGTAGTTTTCAATTTATTTTTTGTTGTGCCTACATAAACCTTATTACAATCTTCCTTATCATTACCGTTACAAGGAATTTTGTACACTACATTGGACATATGTATTTAATTTTTGAATTTTATCCTTAGTTTTACTAAACAACCTATTTAATGTGTTTGTATTCTTATATGCCATTTTGTATTAATTTGTATCATAAATTTTTGAATTCTCTATTCTTTCAGACAAGACAGGTATATAAGTTATCGATTTAAATATTTTGGGTTCCGTTCCACTACTTATAACTCTTTTCCTCCTATTATTAAATTGATTAATTAACCTATTAGTTAATCGTAATGGAAAATTGTTCTCAGTTAAAATATTTCTAATCTTTTCTTTGTTATTTCTATCGAATTCTTTGTCACTAATTGTTAAAATTATCTCTATTAAATTATTGGCCGTGTTAATAATAATTCTTTTATTTTGTTTAGAATAATAATTAATAATTCTAACTGAAGCAATTGGTTTTTGGTACCAATCTATAACTTATTATTTATTCCTTCTTATTATTAAAGTGTCTAAATATGGAAGTTTAGCATCACATTCCCTTTCAGTTGTAAATTTTATTGAATGGTGAAATTCATTTAATGTTTCTAACATTTCGTTAATGGCAGATTCAGATATAATACAAAACAAATCATCTACATATTTTGTCATAATTTTTGGTTTAACATTTAATTTTCCAATAACATTATCTAACAATTTTTCCATAACAATATCTGCCACAATTGGAGTAGCTGGAGAGCCCATCGGAAGTCCTTTTTGCTGGATATATATCTTTTCATTATACTGAAAATATCTATTATCTGCTATACAAAACTTGATAATACAAAAAAATAAACCTTTCTCAATCTTTGTAAAATTTTCCAAAACATTCCATTTCTCTTCTATTGTGCTGATCGCCAAATCAACAGGAATACTTGGAAATAACGATACTACATCAACAGAAATTAATTTTTCATAATCCTGCACATGAAAGTTTTTAATTTTTCCTTTAATTTCAATTGAATCTTTTATATTATACGTAGAACCCTCGGTGATCTTTTTCAATATGTTAGTTAGGATATTCCTCTTTGTGAATTTTTGGCAGTCCATATAACCTAGCTGCAATAGCAATATTAGTTTTAAGCTTATTTCTTTCTGTTTTAAGTTTGAAAAGTTCTTCTACTATATCATTATTAATCTTCTGCAGTTTGGTAGTAGGGTCCTTATTCACTTGGGTGTACTTAGTTATATCTCCTATAATATTGTCAATCCGCACGTTATAGTCAGTTTTATTTAAAGCTACAGTAGTGTTACCTTTATCTGCTTTTAAAATTAATAAATCTTTATTATTTTTCAAAAACCTTTCAGTTTCTTGAACTTTATCTAAAATGAACCTATCTCTGTTTGTCAATATCATTTTGTTCAAATGATTATCTACAATTGTAGTTAATTTTGTTCTTGCTATTTCTTGATCTCCTTTTTCCTGAAATGTCTGTACAAAATCTTCTCTATCTGCAATAATCTTTAAAATTGGGATATCCTCCTTCTTAGTTGGTAAGGCGTGTTTATGTCCTAATGATAAAATCCACTTAACGTCCGTTGGAATATTGAAGTCAGTTTTGTTAACAAACCACTTATCATTTAGTCTTACATTAAAAGTCCTCTTTTGTAACTCATAAAGTGAATTAAATTTCTTAATATGAATATTTTTTACCTTTTGTTTAAATGAATCTGCCAATACGTTTTCATAATATAAAAATTCCCTCATTTCTTCTGCTCCAAAATGATTTCTTAAATTTTTTTCTATAGCTATCCTTTCCCTCCACGATTGTGTAATTTAACGCCGTTAGATTATTTTCTGTGGGCACATGTGAAGTCGCTACGTCCACGACGATAAACCTGAAATAGTTGATCAACTGAAGGACAAAATTTGCTGAGTTTTTTCCAATATGCGGACAAATGGTGAAAAAAGTTATGAGAAATTGGACCTCCAGATTAGATTACCTACAAGCCATACGTGGCAAACATATGCCAAAATTCATAATTACATTATGATGATTCGAATAATATAAAACAAATGGCAAAAAGGTAACCTAACTCCTGATAATACAGCTAACATATACGTTCTGAAATATGCATCTGGAAATGTTGTTTTTTTGCAATGTCCTCACTATTTAGTGGATAAACCTATTAACACCATTTAAGTATTAAAATCCGACCAATGCCTTATTCATGATTAATCTGGCTATATTGTTAACGGTAGTGCATCACGACAACTTTTACTGCATTATACATGTTGAAAGTGTATCCATCACTAACTAACTACTCCGCTTGATGACATTACAAATGTATGTTGTGTATGTTATGTTGTTATATATTCGGTGTACGAATCAGCATAACTAACATTATCATCTATTGGTATACTAGAGTATGTGATTTAAATGATATAAAAACCAGCAAAAAAAAATGCTGATAGCTCCGCATTAAAGGATTTTACCAGATAACAACTCTTCCTCATTTCCTAATAAAATTTGTAAAATATTAAAAAATTGGGATTTGCAAAATTTGCCAACGATCGTTGTAAAAATATATTCGCCTACAAAACGCATCGCAGTTTCTTACGAACTTTAAGCTGGGAGCAGCTGGAAATCACTTTGAGACTATTCAAGTACCGACGTAATTCAACAATATGTCTTATTTTTTAAACTACATGATATTAATTTAAAATACGCTTGATACGTTATATATAGCTTTAAACAAAAATCAGTTATTGCTAATAATTTTTCATGGTCAAGTATTCGCTGGTTTGGTGATGCAAATCGGTCTGTTATTTTATGTAATTTAACGCCTTTGTGTGTATTTTGCTTACCGATATTAAGGAGTTTACAGAAATAAGAGCAATATCATTCTTACATCAAAAGTATAAAAGTATCAAAGCTGCACAATGGGGCAAAAGTATAAAAAATTTTCAGCTAGTCATACTGAAACAAAATTTCACGCTTTTGATTTTTCATGGACAATTATTCGCTGGCTTGGTGATGCATATCGGTCTGTTTTTTTATATGATTTAATGCCTTTTAGTTTTTTTTTTTCCTGGCCGATATTTGCCAGTTAGTAGAAATAACAAAAATATCATTCTGACATAAAAAGTATTTTTTGCTTGTTCTTGGTTTATTGAATTTTCCTTTATGAAACTTACAAAAAGTATTAGAATCTTAAAGCTAATTTTAAAAAATAATTGGTGTCGCCACTGCAAATTAATCGCAAAAATGGAATATATAACTATACCGTTAAATTAGAGTTTTGCAGCCGTTTGAGTCGCCGATAGCAGCAAATTTCTTGTAAGAGGATTGCGATGAGTTGTAAGATTCACCATATAGGAGGTTGTTGCTTTCTTTATTTCTTCACTGATAGTGAGAATATTGAGATCCTTATGGATGTTATTGTTTATGATGTACCTTGGAGCGCACATTATTGTTTTTGGAATCTTGGCAGCCTTCTCTGGAATTTTTCAATGTATCTAACATTGATTATCTGTATTCCATAACTGGATACGATATTCCATATTGGCTTCATAACTGCCTTAAGGTCCAAATCGAGGGAAGAGTGTGGTCTAAGAAGCCAGTGAAATTGCGCGGCTTTCAATTTTAGCTCGGTTATTTTTGATGTGATGTGATGGGCCCTTGTAAAACCGCGCTTGAGGTGTATACCGAGGTACCTTACATAATTATGTTTTGGGATGCTTACGATGTTTATGGTTAAAGGAGGACAATTTTTCCTCGTCAGAGTGAAAGTTATGTAAATACATTTGCTAGCGTTAACCTGTATCTTCCATTTGTATAGCCATTTTTTCAAATTACCGATGTGAGATTGAAGCCGTTTGGATGCAACTATTGATTTCTCGTGAATGCCCTTTAAGGCTCTATCATCTGCAAAAGTTGATGCATGTCTGAAAGAACTTATGGGCATGTCTGCAGTTAACAAATAATATAGGAATGGTCCTAAGATGCTTCCCTGTGGTACTCCAGCGGAAATCTTTTTTTGGAAAGAGATGACAATCTTATATCTTACTACAGAAAATATATTTTCCAAGTTACTTCTAAGTAGCTTGTGGACGCTAGAAGGTAAAATTCTTATATTTTTGTGTAGCAAATCATCAGATGGTTTATTGATGGAATATCAATAAAGAGCGTGCTGCAATACTGCTTTACTCTCAAAAATTTCTCTAATAGATGTGTTATCCTATGAACTTGCTCTGTGGTGTTGTGTTGTGTTGTGTTGCTTTCTAAAACCAAATTGATGACTTGACTTTGAAGTGGTTGCACCCTTTTGCTTTGCGTTTCTTGCCTATTCGACGCTCTGTAACCTTATAGGAGCATCAAAAGCTGCACAATGGGACAAAAATATAAAATATTTTGAACTAGTCTTTTTAAAAACACGCGATTTTGACTTTTCCACGATTAGCACATTAAGGTCACACATTATTCGCTGCTTGGTAAAAGCAAATTTAATTTTTTTTTTGCTTTCGCTACAAAATATTATTTTAATTTTTAATATATTTTTTTTATTCGAAATTTTTTAAGATTTTTATTTTTAGTTACATGAAGAAAAATTAAAGATTTTAGTTTTTAATTTTGCGAAAATTTAGATTAGGTTCCGTGCGGTCCATAATATAAGCAGGATATTCTTAAGGATCCCAGTGTGACATCGTAGTCACAATATATTTATAATATTCGTTATGCTGTATGTGCTGTATCATTTGTTTACAAAGCGTTTGTTTTTGAGACCCTGTATATAACAAAAGGTGTGACTAAGAAAGGCGGTAGCATACGTTTTCTTTTTTTCTCTTGATAGCTCCTTAGAATTTATTCAAATCAAAAATTTAAGGCAAGTGACCATAAATATAATATATTATACAGAATATAATTCATATTTAAGCTACATCATCCTCTCCATTCTACAGGTGAGTTAACTGCCCCACCATTGCTTAGCTCGAACTGAAGATCTCCAAAGAATTGCAAGAAGAATTATATGATACCTAATAATGTGGATGGTAACAAAACTCTTTAATTTTTTTAATACATCTCATAGCCCCTGTATGCTAGTAGCTAGTGTACAAGCTTGTCAGTGTGGGGGTTGTGAGTTCAATACCCAACGAAGACCTTGGTTTTTTTCACTATAAAAATAAAAATTTACTGTCGGTGGGGCTGTTCAGTGATGAAGGCATGGTCACTGGTCGCTTTGCTGTCTTTATACGACAGTTAATTTCCGACTATTCTTCTACTTGCACCACCTGTTTTATCTCTTCTCTATCCCTTTCCTAAAGAATGTAGCACGGTACTTGAAGTAGCCTGAAGTGCTACTTCTCTTAAAAAAAAAATCAAACAGATAAAAGAAAACAATTTCACTGCTTTTCTAAATATCGACTTTGAAAATTTCTTAACTTTAGAACCAGCAAACTATTTTATCTGGAATGAAATTTCTCTGAAATGATGATGAGAACAATAAATCAGTTTGTTAAAGAAAAAGTAAACTATTGTCTTACCTTAAACTTACTGCATTGACTTTTAATATTTTTAATCTGCTGGATTATGCGTGGTCTAGGTAAATCATTATTTAAACTCTTTGTATCCATACACAGCATGTTGCATTTTTTGGAAATTGAATATTCAAATTATTTGTTTATTATTTTTGGTGATAGTAACAATTTTTGATGTTGACAAGCCTCCAAAAGCGAAAGTTATAGTGGAAATAATTTATTAATAAGTATTTATGTTAAATGTAAAAGTAAAAATGCAAGCTTATATTTTAGAGAAGATATTGATTTTTAATAAACAAATTTTGACTTTAGACTTACAAAGGAGTTTGTAATATTTTAAACAGGATTAATAAGTGGAATGTATTAAAAAAACAACAGTCGATAACATTGATACTCTGTAATAAACAAATTGAACATCCACACAGCAAAAAGCTGTCGTTTGTTAATGCAAATAACTAGAAACTTGATTTTGTTTTGTTTTATTAAAAAGTTATAGTTTAATGTTAAAGAAAAGCTAAGTATAATTCAAGCACCTGCTAATAGACGGTTTATCTTTTTGTTAAAAAAAGATTAATGGTCATGCATTTAATTTTGACATCATGTGGCGTATTTGCCATTTATTTCAAATGAATTGTGAATCTGTCTTGAAATCCGTGTTACTTATTTAAATGTAAAAAAATAAAAATAAATATAATCTTTAGCTTAGTTTTTCATTTATAACATTCTACTTTTGTGAAGTTATTTGTTTTGCTCAAACACATTTATACGGTTTAATCCCAATTTTATGAGTATTTCGGAGTAGTGAAAATCTCAGCTTTATTCTACAATAGTGTATTGTTTTAAAATCTTTCTTATTTTATTTTATTGCTGCTGTAACAGCAGCATTTTGTTACATTTTTTTTAAGTGTTTGTATTTAAGTTTAGTTTTTGTTTTATTCATGTGCAGGTTTATTTTGTTTTTATTTTAAACTCTTGACTTTAGTCCTCTTAAAAATATAAAAATTTTATATTTGTTTAGTTAAGTACCCTACAGTGTTTTTATCAAAAGCAGTAACAGGTGAAAATGTAGCAAAAGAATAATACAATTTTAACGATTTTTTCATTTCCTATCATGATTACGACAATGTTAAACTTTTTTCCCTAAAATGGACAATATTTGTTTAATTATTGTATACTTAATATTTTTTCTCTAAATTATTTAAATAATTGTGGTGTTTTTAAAAGCTGTTTACTTAATATTTCATAAAAAGAAAGCATGGAACACTAGCTTTTTTAAATAACTAAATCCTTTTTACAGAGATTTTGTTTTTAAGGATTTAGAGCCCATAGTTTACGAACAAAGTTAAGGCTTTTTTTATAAAAATTATTTTTTTTTAACCGAAAATAAATTTTTAAAAATTTTTCAGATTTTGTTTATTTGGGCTTTAGAAGTCATATTTTAATTATAAAATCAGTTTTTTTAAACCGAAAACGATCTCTTACAAATTATCAGTGATCATAGATTTCCTTTACGTAGGCTCAAAAACGTATTTTTGGATCGAAAATCGAATTTTATGACCACGATTTTGTGATCACAAACTTAATTTATTCAGGCTCTAGAATGCACAGTTTTACAGTTTACGAATAAAATCTGTTTAAAAATTTTTGTTTTTATAAAGATCATTTTTTGCAACAAAAATTGATCTTTTACAAATTTTATCAATGTTCCCAGATTTTATTTATTAAGGCTCTCTCTATTATGCATAGGTTCCGAATAAAAATCGGTCTAAAACTTTGTTTTATAAATTTTAATTTTTCTGAATTGAATTTAAAATTTTTACAAATTTTATCAGTGATCACAAATTTTGTTTATTTGGGCTTCAGAAGTCATAGACTTTTTTGAAGCGAACATCAGTCTCTTACAAATTTGATCAGCAATCACAAAATATGTTTACTTAGTCTCTGGGACGTATATTTGGGTCGCAAATGGAATTATATTAGTGATCATAGATTTCTTTATTAAGGCTCTAGATAGTACAGTTTACGAAAAAAATCATATTAAAATTTTTTGGAGAAAATAATATTTTTTCGACTGAAAATAGATTTTTATAAATTTTATCAATAATCACAAATTAACTCTAAAATGTATATTTAGGTCGAAAATCAAATTTTATCAGTGACCGCAAATTTTATTTATTAAGACCTTAGAATACACAATTTACGAATAAAATCAATATAAAAACTTATTTAAAAAAAAAATTTTTATTTTTAACCGAAAATAGAATGTGTACAAATTTTATCAGTGATCGCAGATTTTATTTATTAAACCCCTCTAGAATTCATAGCTTACGAATAAAATCAGCTTAAAATTTTGTTTTATAAATTTCTTTTTTTTTTTAAATTAAAAATAGAATTTTTAAAAATTTGATCAGTGATCACAAATTTTGTTTATTTGGGCTTCAGAAGTCATAGTTTACGAATAAAATGAATTTTGGACTGAAAATCAAACTTCTGCAAATTTGATCAGCAATCACGAACTGTGTTTACTTAGTATTGAATTATATTAGTGATAACAGATTTTATTTATTAAGACTCTTGAAAACCAGTTTTAAACTTTTTTTTATAAAAATAATTTTTTTGAACCGATAATAAAATTTATACAAATTTTATTACTTATCAAAGATTTTCTTTACGATTTAATTTCGAAGAAACATGCGTGCTCAGATTATTTAATTTTAATGCAACTCTGTGCGGGTGTTATCAGAAAATGAAACTAAAATATTTTAACTTTAATGAGTATATTTATAAAAATATGGAAACTGAATAAGGAAAAATTAAAATTGTTTTCCTTTACAAAACGCCTAGTACCGTTATCTACAATGAGAGAATTTTCTAAAACAAGGAATCCAAGATAATGCATAAATATCATAACGGTTGATTTTAAGTTTATTAAATTTACTACGACTGCTTTTGAAACATTTAAATATGCGGCGGGCATAGCCCGTTAATGTCGAATTTGGCACAGAAAATGTTTGCGGGCGACACTCGTCATTTCCACTTAAGGGGTTAAGGCTCTAAAATGTATAATTAACGAATAAAGTGAATTCAAAACAAATTATTACCAAAAAGTATTTTGTGGGTCACAAATTTCAATAATCGCACATAAATTTTTTAAAGTTAAGCAATTAACCAAATATTTGATTAACGAATTATTGCAACAGCGATTACTTTTTCATCAAAGAGTAATAAAATATTAAAAAACGGTTTGCCTGCCCGCCAACCGAGTTAGTTAGTTAAAAATTGCTACTAGGGGGCGCCAGTTTTAAAATTTTAAAAATGTGGTTAACGATTACTTTTTAAGAATAGAATTTATTAGAGTTAAATCAAAAACGAATTACTTTTTATTAGTTCTATCGCATTCGATATTCATTAAGAATATAGAACTCGAAAAAATATATTGCAGAACATATGACTATTTAAATGGTTATTTGCTAAAATTATTCATTCCATTTAAATAAAAAAGTTTTTATTTAAAAAAAAAATATTTTGTTTTTAGAACACAAAAATTAATCTACATATTTTTTACTATTATATTTATCAGTTTGTTACACTTAGTATACATTGTGTATAACAACTTGCAATATGATGAAAAAAAAAGTTTCAAGGCGAATTAGATCCGCCACTACTGTGGGGTCATACAGCAACTTTGAAACTATTTTGCTGGACGCCAACTTAGTTCTCATGCTGCACAGTTTCTCGTTTTATTTATTTTTTAATGATTTTTCGTTCTTATTTCTTGCAGTTTTAATGCTGCTGATATGAGTTTGATGTGAATACAATGTAGTACAATATAGTTGCTTGTGTTGTTACAATTATGCTTAAGGGTTATGTTGCAAGTATATTGCTTTTTCTCATTGTTGTTGCTGTTACTATTATTATTTCTACGCTATTGTGTTGCTATTGTTGTTCATTTTAAACCCTATTCCATGATTTTTGTCGCCTGTTTTGTACTCTTTAAACCTTTTGAAATAATTTTAAATGTCATATTTAACATTTTACATTTTAAAAATCTCTACTAGCGTTTGGATATCTGTTTAGGAGTGTCTTATCAGCTTTTATAATAAAGACAACGCCTTTTCTTAGTTTAATGCTAAATGCAGCCTTTTGTCTAGCAAATACTTAATGATTTATATTCGCAAAGTTTTAAAGTCAGGCAAACAAACGTTTTTTTATTTAAAATGTGTTTTACAAAAGTACTTGGAGTTTAAAAGGAATTATTGATAATGAGAAAATAGTTTAAATTCTTAACTATGGAAATTTATTAAATATTAATCATACGTTTTAGATGGCAGAGAAAGAGAGAAAATGTATTAAAATACTTCATACGCCGAGGTACACAAAAGGAATTTGGTATTAATCATACGTTACAGAGTTTAGAGAATTTCTAAGATAACACAAATATTCAAAATTTAATTATTATTATTATTACAAACTATATACACCAAGCAGGATATTTAAGGCAAAGAAAATGCCTGCAGCATAAATCATTTATTTATTTTTACAAACGCTTATAAGCAAAAGGTGTCTTAAAACTCGAACAGTATTTCATTTAAATATTATTCATTGAAGCAATTAGTATATGAAAAGTATTTGGGGTCTTTCGGCTTTAAAAATATATTGAGGTATATGAAATCAGTTATCAGTTTAGTGCTTCATTTAAATTTCTCCGTCAGTGCAAGGCGAGTGGTACTTGAGTCAAAGTAACACCCTAAAAAATATTCAAATAATAAAAGGTGTTTTTATAGAGATATAAAACTTATATTTATATGAAATAAAACAATGATTAGTCTTTTAAATTGACATGAAATTAACTTTATTTGAAAAATAATCTTCTGGCATTATAAATTAAATTACTTTTGGCATATGACCGCCATAGCAGGCTCGCACATAATTTAATCTGCAGCTCCAATTTTCGATGACTTTTTGCAAGAATTATGGTCATATTGCGGTAGTAATGCGGTTAATATTGTCTTCCCAGTGGTCAATTATTTCGAGCTTGTCGTCGTCGACGACATATATTCCCGCTATAAAAAGTCTAGCGGCATTAAATAACACGATTTTGAAGGCCAATTCAAGGGCCCATAATGTGAAAATATACGGATACGAAATTTTTCTTTAAGTAAAACATTTGTAGCACGAGCTGTGTGACATGTTATGTCATCTTGTTAAAAGCATAGCTCCTGCATATTATCATTGTTTAATTAATGACCGAAAAAGTCAGTAGTCATAGCTCTATGATGGTATCGTTCAGATCAGCAGTGGTTTTAATCAAGTACATATCAGTGATATTGTTGTTATTTCTGGTCTCATCTCGCTGATGTTCTCTTGAAGTTAATGGCGAGCGCTTTCGATGTGAAAACATCATTTTCAAGCCGCAATATAATTTGTACTGGTGAGTCAGTGTTGGCGTTTAGGTAGTCCTGTTGTTAAGTTCGTATATATCCCTGTAGGTATGGATTTCAACAACATAATACAGTGATTCCATCATCACATAAAGCACACCAAACAACAGTAATTTTTTCTAGATATAATGGTGTCGGTGCAGATTATCATCACTCAAAATAGCCGTATTTGAAGTGACTCATTTATTCAAACTAAAGTGAGCTTCATTGCTAAGCAAATTTCGCTTATGAAAATCGGCATCAACATCAAAGTTAACAATTCTGAAGTATTATTCTGCCGTCAGTTTATTCATGTTGAAATGTCAAACCACCTAATCATAAATCACTGACCAGTAAAAAAAATGTGTTGACACCTTAAAATTTTATACCTCTATAAAAATCACTCTATATTAAGGCACAGAATGTAAAAGATAACACTTTACCTTCAAAGTAAAAATGAAATGTCTCATAGCAATTGGGTATACAAGTTAATAATGTCGATTTTTTTTCTTTAAAAATGTTTTTATTATAATAAGATAAATTAATCGAAATATTGTCCACCGTTAGTCATTACTTTTCAATTTTTATATTGACATAAAAGAAGAGCTTCGGTTTTTAAGTAAAGAACGAATCAAGCCATTTTTTGATTTGTTGTTTTGTTGCAGCTTGTTGTGTGACTCCCAATTGTAATACAAGCTCTTCTTGCGTTTGGCAACAATCTTCTTTTTCGGCTAAACAGACCCCTGTTTGTCTTTTGTGTCAAAATCACCACTTTTTAATCCCTCAAACTATCGTTTACAAGTTTTTTAAGTTGGTGCATGTTGACCGTTTTCTTCCAATGAAGGAAAGTTATCAGACTTATACACAAAACATCTTTTTTAGGCACAAAATTCGATATTGTTATAGCGATTAAAAAAATATGTATTTAGTCTTTGGCGTCTATCGGTTACTGAATTATAATGACAGATGCTTATCCTCCTAAATATCACATTTTTTTTTTATTGACACAAACCATATGTGACAGTTGTGGCATATGTCGTCCAAATCAACATTTATAACTTGTATACTCAATACAAACCGTCTTGCATGTGGCAATGCTTTGCTGAAATTTTTTTTAGTCCACATTCAGATCATTCAGTTTGTGATTTACCTAAAATGACGTAGAAAAATTAAGAACTTTCTTCCATCTCTAAATCATGATTACATAGTCAATATTTTATACACAACGCTTTCCCGTGGTGACAGCACAAACATGTTACTGAATTTGGCAATTAATTTCTTCAAGGTTTCTTCCCTTTTCTTAAATTTTATTTATTTGTATTATGTAATAAATTTTAAATTGTGATTAAAATATGTTTATTTATATTTTAACACAACTTTAAACTTTGTTGTCCTATTTTTCTTTTCATTTATGTATAAAGGATTTTTCAACAAGAAGTTTGTTTTCTAAAACAAAAAATTGAGATTAAGAAGTTTCAAATTTTTATTGCATTACGATGAGAAAAGTTCGGCAATTATGAATGAAAAATGATATCTAGCAAACGTCCACCGTGACCATGCTGACAGATGTCGATTCTTTCAATAAAGTTATTAATCACTTTTTAGCAAAATGGCGGTCCTATTTCGTTAATCACATCATGGATTTTGAGTTTTAAGACTGAAATCCATATAGACTCTATCCTTAACATGGCCACACAAACAATAACCCAGTGGTGTTAAATCACACGATCTGGCTGGCCACTTGATTGCTGGTTGTGGTTAAATTATGCAATCGGAAAATTTGGTTTGAAATAAATTGATCGTTTCATTGATTGTGTAGTATGTGGCTCCGTCCTGTTAAAACCACATGTCAGTGATATCCACGTCGTCAATATCAGGCCAAAATTTAGTTGTAATCACCTAACGATAGTGCGATCCATTAACCGTTACTGCATTTCCAACCTCATCTTCAAAAAAAAACCGGCCCAATCATACCTCAAGACAACGCATAGCACACCATACAGTGACGCGTTGAGCATGCAAAGGCTTCTTAATTATGGCTCTAGAAAACTTAATGCGGCAATTTTCTTGTTGACAAGTGAAAATGGGCTTCGTCTGAAAAAATTTTCTGAAAAATCAGCCGGTTGTTGTTGTTGGCGATGTAAATGATCGGTCGGCTTAAACTACTGCACCAGTTGAACTTTATGAGGCTTTAAAATCAAATCCATACACAAAATTGGCCATGTGTTGGTTTTGGATAACCCCAATTCTTGAGAGCGTCGAGGAATTGACAAATTGGGATCTGCTTCACCACTTGTAATGTATTAAAATGTTATATTATATTAAGTACTTCTCTCTTTATTATTAGTTTAAAAGTACTCTTAGTGTTATACTGTCAGTATAACACTCTTGAAGTATTAATAATAAATAAATGATTAATAAATCAGTTTTATGACAAACCTTCAGCTTGCATGTTTAATGGTCGGATACATATCAATTGGCGACGAGGCAAAAGAAAATAGAGATGAGTGAAAGAAATGTGTTTGTCGGTAGTATTGAATTCTTCACAATTGGTGAAGATTTTTCATTATACATCAGAAGACTGAATCATTTACTGTCATTAAATAAGATATGTGACAATACTTCAAAGATATCATTTTTGGTGAGCTTAGGAGGACCGGAGCTTTTTAAGGTATTGACATCGTTAATAGCACCTAAGGTGGAAACAGATCCAACAACTATATACGATGAATTGGTATAGAGTCTAATTAAACATTTCACCCCAAAGAAAAATGTCATTGCTGAATGTTTTAAATTTTTTAAAAGAATGCAAAGACATGATGAAAACTTGCAAGAATATATAGTGGAGTTAAAGCAAATGTCTCAACATTGCGAATTTAAAACATTTGCAGACAAAGCTAACAGTGCTACAGTTTGTTTGCGGTATTAAATGCCCAAAAACACAAAATCACATATTAAATGGATTCCTGGAAGAATTATAAAGAAAATTAGTAGCATACGATATATGGTACAGGTAAATGGTAGTATAAAACACGTTCACGTAGATCATTTGAGAAAAGTAAATACGAAATATATCCAATATAGGCCTCTAACTTATTGTATGGAAACTAGAAAAAGATTAAGGTCTACCAAGGAATTAACTATATTAACTAGAAGTAAGGCCAGAAAAATGCATGAAGGAGATTTACTCGTAATTAAAGAAGAGAGAATTATGAATTTGGCAGAAAGCAAGATCGAAGATTATCTAAGTATGATGGAGAACGACAGAACAATCAATTGCAGCGTTGGCAGCAAAAATCACTTCAAAAAGAGGTAAGATGTTTTGCTTGCGGAGAATATGGCCATATTAGAAGAAATTGCAAATATCACAGAGCAAATAGAAAAATCAATAAGGTGGAAACAAGTGAAGAGGTTATGGATAACGAGTTCTCAGATGACAATGCACTCCAGTGTGGGTATATTAATAATTGTAAAAATGTTAATTATAATGCACATAAAATTAGTTTAGTAATTAATAATGCACCATTTACATTTGTAGTTGATACGGGCTCAAGCGAAACTGTTATAAATATGAATCATTATGACCTTTATTTTAAAAATTGTATAATAAATGATGATAAAATACAAACATTTGATAAAGCAACGGTGGTAGCAATGACGCTTGAAATTACAAATAACGATGTTAATATTTTAAGAAGTATTGGGAATGAAGCTAATATTAATGCAGTAAGTCATCGGCAAAACACATGGAAAAGAAGAGAGAAGTACTTAATATAATATAACATTTTAATACATTACACCACTTTGGGTCACGGCTGCAATATTTTCTGTTGAACGATCCGGTCGAATACGCTTTGATGTTCACAAATTTTGTATAGAGCCTATCGACGCAAATTTGGTAACAAAAATCCTAATAGCGGTCTCAGAAATATAACTTTAACAGAGTCACCATTTTCATGGTGGATTTTAATTATTTTAATGCGAATTTTAATTTTTTCATGCGAAATTTAATTAATTGAAACAATTGCCAATGCATCTACTACGAATTCGTCAAAAAACTAAATGTCAAAACTATTATGTGGTTGGTATTGCGCCACAATTGAAAACCAAACTTCTTGTTGAAAAACCTGATAGATGAACTTTAGAAAAATATTCTTAAGACATTGTGCGTTTCTGCCTCTATTATATGGCAGAGCATTGTGGTCCGCTCATGATAGGGGTGTCAAACATATATGGGAAAGTGAAACATATATACTAAGCTTTTATTTGGAGTACCAGTAATTTTCAACAAGCTTTTTTTCAAAGAAACTAAATAAATTTCTTATGGAACAGTAAGTTGAGAACTATGTACGCATTTGCTATATAACATTTATGTATAAAAAAAACTATGCTTTATTTACACATATTTACGTACTTTTTTTTCCTCAATAATTATTTATTGTATCTTTAAGAAACTGAACTAACAATGTTAGGAACATACATTCATACATCTTTTACTTATTTGTTTTTTATACCTTTAATTATTTTTCTATTTTGTTTGTTTACGACATAAATCAAATTAGTCATTTTAATTTCTTTTACTTGTAACATACATACATACATACAAATGCATGCATTTAATTTGTAATACCATTTTTGTTTATTAATCAATTTCTTAACATATTTAAAGTTCATTTGCTTTAAGGTAGATTAACCATTGCAATTAAATTTTGTTTATTAAATAGTTGGCTCAGTTCATTTACACTGTTTAAAAATTATGTCATTTATTTGTGCTAACCTAAACATCTTTACTTCCGTATTTAGTCAATTAATATTATGTATAAGCTAAGCATTTTATTCTTAATTATTTGTATATAAAAGAATGTAAAAATAAAGTTTAATCAGTCGTTTTAGTAAGCATATCGTGTTTTATTATTAACGGCTTCTTTCAAGTTCCAAGTGCTTGAAGGAAATTTAGGCAAAACAAAATAGTACCGATTCAAGTTAATGCGCTTGAATTGGAATCTACTATTGCCATACACAAACATTTGGTGACCCCTAGATTTTTTCGATATTGGAGTTTCCCCCCACCAGTGGTAAGGAACACCAAATATCCAAAAAAAAAACAACGCATCCTTCTGATCCTGGAGACGCAAGAAGGGACACACAGCGGCATCCACCGAAAACAGACAATTTGGTTACTCCTAATTTCATAATTGTGAAGTTTCCCCCACCAGCGGTAAGGGACTTGAAAATATTGTGAAAAATACGCATCCAGTCGTCAGGACAACAGTCCATAAACCACAACACAAACGTGTGAACATCAGTTCACAAAGGGGCATCAGGCCACACAAAGTAGCACAGGGCTACATCAACATTACATTGACTTCCTCTGAAAACGCTTTAAAAAAAAAAAAAAAACAGTAGCACAGGGCTACTGAACTTCCTTCATCAAACAACAAAAAAAAAAAAACAGTAGCACAGGGCTACTGAACTTCCTTCATCAAACAACAAATTTTGTATCGCGGGACGTCTAGTATTGGGATACACCTTGTACTTAACATAAAAGAAGGCAACCAACCATGGCAAATTTGGAGAGTCTTATGTCTCAGCAGCAAACGAGAGCAACTGAGATAGAAAGGACTATTTCCAACATCAAGAAGGCCCCCCAAGATCGGCGAACGCTAGAATTTTACAGAAGTAAACACAAAGAATTGGTTGCACAATGGCAGGACTTTGAGAAAACGGAAAATGCAATTAGAAGAGATAATACGCTAACAGCCAGCGACCCATATATTGTCCGGGACCTGTACAGATCTGTGGGTGAAATGTACAATGGGACAATTGAGTATCTTACGTCTCAGATTGATAAACTCAGCGCCAAACCATTACCGGCAATCAGAAAAGAGACATTAGAACTCCCCTCAACTAATCCATCTGATCAGGTATTGCCACCTCAAGGTAAAGGACTAGCTAGAAGACTAAAGGCTCGAATGACGGCCTTAACACATTTATTAGATGGGTTATTGTTAGAGGAAGAGGGCCATCCGCCACAATTTTATCGAATTAAGATTGAAACCATAAAAAAAATGTGGGATCAGATTCAAGAATTCTATGATGAATTGTGGCATGAAGTAGAAGATCCGACAATATTGGAAATTGATCCAAATGAAGTCCATAATCTTGGTGACTCAGTTCAGCATTATTTGATAGAACTGGCAGTACTATCAGACCAACACAACCAGCAGCATGTAGATGGTGGATTAGAGTTGGGAAGAAACCTAGGCGAACACAGCTCATTACCTCTTCCAAAGGTAACAATTCCGAAATTCAATGGGGATTATCTGAGTTGGCAACCATTTTATGACATGTTCAATGAAATGATTCACAAAAAGGCAATTCCCTCTATTCAAAAAATGTGGTTTTTGAAAACAAATTTAACAGGTGAGGCCGCAAGGTTAATACAAAATCTGTCATTAACAGAAGGCAACTATGAAACGGCCTGGAAAACACTTCAAGACCGCTTCAGTAATCCTCGAATATTGTCCAATAGCATCATAAACAGACTGCTGGGTCAACCGAAAATACCTGACAATCCTTCAGCTGCAGCCATAAAGGGGTTACATGATACAACCTGCGAGTGCATTTCAGCACTAAACAATTTGAACATCAACACAACAACATGGGACCCTATGTTAGTCAATATATTGATAAAAAAATTAGATCAAGGCACGCACATATTATATGAACAGTCAATAAAACTACCAAGATCATTGCCAACATTAGGAGAACTGTTGGGGTTCCTAGAAGGCAGATTTCAGTCATTAGAAGCAGTTGGACGCATCCAAACAAATTCAAAAAGAACTTTAGTTGCAGCAACCACAAAACAGGAAAACAACTATTGCAAACTATGCAACAATGGAAATCATCAATTATATTACTGCAACAAGTTTTTAGCAATGACAGTACCTAATCGACTGAGGTGGATTCAGCAACAAAAACTATGTGTTAACTGCTTAAAAAGTGGCCACATATCAAAAGATTGTACAGCAAGTTCCTGTAGAAAATGTAAGAAGCAACATAACTCACTGGTACATTTGGAGAGACACCCACAGAATACAAAACCCATAACCATAGCAACAAAAAATTCTTGTACTGAAAATAATGCTTCAACATCAACGGTAGCTTCAGCTCACTGTCCTGGAACGCGGAAGGGTTACGTATTGCTAGCCACAGCTCGGGTAAAAATTACAGGCAGTAATGGACGATCTGGAGTTTTCAAGGCAATATTAGACTCAGGCTCACAAATTAACATTGTGACCAACCGGCTATTAAATCGGTTATCTCTCAAGCCATCGCAGACATCATTATGCATCGAAGGCATCGGCAGTCAGTCCAGAAATACCAATCAACGCGTTAACGTTAGTCTCCATTCTACAATCAGTAACTACACTACAAGACTAGAAGCCTTTGTGCTACCTAACATACTTCCGGCACAGCCGTCAATAGAATTCAGCTGTAGCTCCTGGTCAATTCCTGAAAATATTCAATTGGCCGATCCTGATTTCAACAACACCGCAAATATTGACGTGTTATTAGATGCCGAATATTATTTCGAGTTGTTAACCACCGGCAAAATTCAACTCTCGCCAGAATTACCAATTTTGAAAAACACAAAACTGGGCTGGATTGTTAGCGGAGAGATAAAGGAAACAGATAACAACTCTGCGATATGTGCAGTTTTTGATAGTGAAACATCCCTAGAGAAAACTATAGAACAGCTCTGGAAACTGGACGGAGTAGAGTCAGAAAATAAGATAATGTCTCCAGCGGAGAATCTATGTGAATCACATTTTAATCAACATGTGAAAATGGATTTAAGCGGTCGTTTCATTGTAAACCTCCCATTTAGAGAAAACCCAACAGCATTGGGTCATTCTCATCAAATAGCATATAACAGATTCATTAGTCTGGAACAACGTCTTCAAAGGAATCCAGATATTCGAAGTCAGTATATTCAATTCATGAGGGAATATGAAAACTTAGGACACATGGAAAAGGTGAACATGGATAACATATCGAATCCAAAATATTTTATTCCACACCACTGTGTTCTAAAACCTGACAGCACTTCAACAAAACTCAGAGTAGTATTCGATGCCTCTGCTAAAACCTCAACGGGACATTCTCTAAATGACTTAATGCATACAGGGCCTATTATACAGAGTGAGTTATTCTCTATTTTACTGCGTTTTCGTATGCCGAAATTCGTATTCACAACAGACATCGAAAAAATGTATAGACAGATACTTATTAGTCCAGACAACCATCAATACCAGCTAATCATATGGAGAGAAAATCCATCATTACCAATTAATTACTACAAGCTCAACACAGTTACGTATGGTACACGAGCAGCTCCATACTTGGCTACAAAATGCTTACAACGAATTGCAGAAGAAAACATGGCTCGCTACCCGCTTGGATCTCAAATGCTGAAGGAAAACTTTTACATGGATGACGGTCTTGGTGGTTCAGATAATCTCAATATGGCAGTTGAAACTCAGAAAGAACTAATAACTATTTTGTCAAAACATGGTTTTAATCTGAGAAAATGGTGTTCAAATAGTCCAAAATTATTGAATGACATACCTCATAGTGATCGGGAAGTAGATTTGGATTTCAATGATACTGTTGGGAAAACAATAAAAACATTGGGATTATATTGGATGCCCCAAACCGATCATTTTTGCATTAAGGTAAAAACCAGTCTCTTTCCAGTGGTGTCAAAACGATCCGTTACATCTGAGCTCGCAAAAATATTCGATCCTCTTGGTCTTCTTGCTCCTGTGGTGGTGAAGGCTAAGATATTTATTCAGCAACTGTGGTTGCAGACACTCGATTGGGATGAACCATTACCTCGGAACCTACAGGATACTTGGGAACGTTTTCGAACCGACTTAGAAGGCCTTAACAATCTCAAAATAACGCGACATATATTCTATAATGAAATTGCAGAAAAAACGGAACTACACGTATTTGCAGATGCATCTGAAAAGGCGTTTGGTGCTGCAGCGTATATTCGTTCAACAACAAAGGACGGACGGATGGCAGTACGATTGCTCTGTGCAAAATCAAGAGTGGCTCCCTTGAAACAACTAACGCTTCCTCGACTAGAACTATGTGCCGCAGTTACCGCAGCCCAGCTGGCTTATAGAGTAAGGGTTGACTTAAAGCTTCAACATCAACCTATGTTTCTATGGTCCGACTCTGAAATTGTGCTATCCTGGATAAGGTCTCAATCCACATCATATAAAACATTTGTGGCTAACAGAATATCAACCATCCAATCTTTAACTTTGCCTGAACAATGGAGACATGTGCAATCAAAGGATAACCCTGCAGACCTACTATCCCGCGGACTTCAACCAACAGATATGACTACATGTGGGTTATGGTTTCATGGGCCAATATTTCTGCATGGAAAGGAAGAGCTGTGGCCGCCAAAATGCTCACCTCAACTCTCTGTTCTCAATAACCTAGAGATGAAAAAGGCTGTTAGTATAGCAGCAGTGGTAGCTGATACCGAGTTCATATATAAAATCCAACACAAAAATTCGTTTAAAACTTTGCAAAGGACGTTGGCATATGTACTTAGATTTACAAGAAACTCTAAGGTGACAAACGTGCATCGACCAAGGTATTTAGCCCTCACTCCTAAAGAGCTAGATGAGGCACTTCTTCTTATCGTAAAGGCTATACAAGTATCTGAATTCGCAGCAGAAATAAAACAACTGAAAGAAGGCAAAGGAATTAATAACCGCAGCCCGATAAGCAGTCTAACACCATTCTTAGATGAAGGAGGTATCATCCGCGTAGGAGGACGTTTAAAACATTCGAACCTACACCCAGATGCAAAGCACCCAATAATATTGCCATATAATGATCCTTTGGTAAAACTATTGTTTATACAGACTCATAATGAATACAAACACTGTGGACCTCAAGCACTTCTAAGCATAATTAGACAAAAATTTTGGCCAATAAAAGGAAAGGTAACAGCACGCTCAGTTACCCAAAAATGCGTTAAGTGCACTAGAGCGAGACCACAGCTATATCTGCAGGTAATGGGCAATTTACCGGAGCAAAGAGTAGTTCCTGCTAGACCATTTATAAACTCCGGTGTAGATTATTGTGGTCCGTTTTGGGTACACTACAAGGTCAGGGGTAAAAAACCTACCAAGGTTTACATAGCAGTGTTTTGCTGTTTTGCAACAAAGGCAGTTCATCTAGAGCTTGTAACCGACTTATCAACGGACGCGTTCATAGGAGCTCTTAAGCGATTTATTGCTCGTCGTGGCCATTGTCAGAATATATTTTGTGACAATGCTACAAATTTCGTCGGAGCCAAAAATAACTTAGCGGAATTATATGAAACTGTTTACTCAGACAAGGCACAGGAAGAAATCACTGCTGCGTCCAGTTCTAGGGGAATACATTTTCGTTTCATACCCCCAAGAGCACCTCATTTCGGGGGTTTATGGGAGGCTGCAGTTAAGTCTGCAAAACATCTGTTGACACGCAGTGTATCAACTGAATCACTAACCCATGAAGAACTGGAAACAGTAGTTATAGAGGTTGAAGCAATTTTGAACTCGCGTCCACTTACACCACTCTCGAACGACCCAGACAGTCTTGAAGCATTGACACCTGGTCATTTTCTCATCGGGGAGGCGCTGACTTCACAAGTAGACAGTAGAGCAGAGGCTCTAAAGACATCTTGCATCTCTCATTGGAAATTGGTCTCACACATAAAACATCAATTCTGGAGGAGATGGTCTACAGAATACCTAAATGAACTACAACAACGTTACAAATGGAAATACAAGTCCAACAATTTAAAAATAGGAGATATGGTTATCATCAAAGAAGATAACTTACCTACTATGAAGTGGCCCCTGGGTAGAGTCATCAACGTGTTCACAGGTGACGACGGTGTTGTTAGAGTGGTCGAAGTAAAAACAGCAACGGGAGTATTCAAGCGGCCTATTCACAGATTAGCTCCATTGTTGCAAGAAAATGAAGAAGAATCTTTTGAATCAATAGCAGTCAAAAACAAGGAGAAAGGTGCGACCTCATGCCAAGAGAACTCCGAAGGTCTCAATCCAAATCAAAATGTTGACAATGAAACCCCGAAAAAGAAAAGACGTACATCTATCAATCACAACGTATTCACAGTCATGATGGCTCTTATCGTATTACCACTTGTATTGGGAACGCAAGTACACAATAAGCACTTTGGAAAGCGATTAGGTATACATTTCGAAGGGATGGGATCAGCAGCTGTATCATCTGCAGAATGGCAACTCTTGGTCTATTACGACTTAACAGAATTCTGGTCCGAATCAATAATTTTCTCACAAGGTACAAAAACACTTAACTATTTATGTAAAGAAATGCAGGATCAGGCGACATGCAAAAATTTGGTTAAATACTTTGAGTACACTGATGCAGAATTGACTATGGACAGCACGCTGATTTCTGGACGGAGGCAGAAGAGAGCAGCGATAGATCTAGTGGGGAATATCGCACACTCACTGTTTGGTGTCTTAGATTCCGAATACGCCAAGGACATGGACCTTACCATTTCACAAGTCAAAGAAAATGAAGCGCATCTACTTAACCTCTTAAAAAATCAGTCTTCAATAATTGACTCGACCATAAACATCATGAAATCAGACCAAATCGAAGTGAAGAAAAAATTTGATCAGATAGATGCCCAGATCTCGGAAGTACACAACATGATTATCGCCGGTAAAGAAGAAAATCATCAAGCTAAACTTTATCGTATTTTTTCATCTCTATGCATTCAACTGACAATTTCGGCAGCAAATTTGCAGCGCGTACAATCCTCAGTATTTGATGTTCTTACAAATACTCACCATGGCGTCATTAGTCCATTGCTCTTGACGCCACAACAATTGCAAAATGAAGTTAAAAGGATAAGGTTCCATCTACCTGAATCACTGGACTTACCGGTAAGGCCGGAAAATACGTTACAATTGTATAAACTTATGAAGGTAAATGGAGGACTAACCAATAATACAGCAATTTTTCGCATTACTTTACCATTAATTGAACGTCATCGTTTCGAAATATTCAACATCGTTCCCATACCAAATTGGATCAATAATACATTTGTTTCGATTAAACCGTGTTCATCATTTTTGCTCATTAACAAGGATCGCCATCTATATGTTGCCTTTCGTGACTCTGAATTCAACATGTGCACACTCTTCACAAAGGATCTGTATCTCTGTTCAAAAAGTCAAATTAGATATGAACAAGGGGCATCAAGATGTGCTTGCGAAATAAATTTATTTCACAACAACAGCCAATCAGACTGCCCAGTCCAGCAAACGAATGAAAAATCACTATGGATTCCTCTTCACCATCGAAACGAATGGATATATGCGCTCTCAGTTCCTTCTATAGCAACAGCAGTATGCAAACAAGAAATAACACAACTTACTCTCGAAGGGTCTGGCCTGTTGGTGCTGGAACCAGAATGCACACTAAAACACAAATTCATGACAATACAAGGCCAGCAAATTGCATCTAGTTCTACTAGAACATCATACACCAGGCTTTGGGAACTTACCGAACGGATTCATAAAAAACGTTTGGACCCTGTACTAAATGAACTACACACGAGCAGTTACATTTCACAACTCAAAAACTTGACAACTCTGCAAATGTCGTTGGCGGAACAAAAAATCCTCGAGCTTCCAAATAAAATTGACGCTCACAATAACCATCATATAGCAGTAGGCTACACATCATTGATAATCACTATGGGTATCGTTCTGTATATAATTCTTAAACGAAGATCAAGGAAGCCTTCAAGTCCAATTCCAACCCCTCGTCAAACAACCCAGCAATCAACATCAGATGTCACAGTCCACCTTTAATGAAATGGAAACAATGGGATCAATCAAAAGATTTAAACCTACAGTGACCAGCCTGATGTTTACTTCATTGAACCGTGTTCAACGCGGCGGAGAATGTTAGGAACATACATTCATACATCTTTTACTTATTTGTTTTTTATACCTTTAATTATTTTTCTATTTTGTTTGTTTACGACATAAATCAAATTAGTCATTTTAATTTCTTTTACTTGTAACATACATACATACATACAAATGCATGCATTTAATTTGTAATACCATTTTTGTTTATTAATCAATTTCTTAACATATTTAAAGTTCATTTGCTTTAAGGTAGATTAACCATTGCAATTAAATTTTGTTTATTAAATAGTTGGCTCAGTTCATTTACACTGTTTAAAAATTATGTCATTTATTTGTGCTAACCTAAACATCTTTACTTCCGTATTTAGTCAATTAATATTATGTATAAGCTAAGCATTTTATTCTTAATTATTTGTATATAAAAGAATGTAAAAATAAAGTTTAATCAGTCGTTTTAGTAAGCATATCGTGTTTTATTATTAACGGCTTCTTTCAAGTTCCAAGTGCTTGAAGGAAATTTAGGCAAAACAAAATAGTACCGATTCAAGTTAATGCGCTTGAATTGGAATCTACTATTGCCATACACAAACAAACAATAAGTTTTAAAATCTTAAATTCTAAAAAAAAAGTTACATTAGTCCCGACCATATCAGAACTAATCTTTTGGTTAAAAAAAATTGACATTAAAAAAAAACAAAACAAATATTCCTAAGATGTGTCATCTGTAGCATTGAGGATTAAAGCTGCGGTATCCCTCATTTTTAATCGGCTATGTCCATTATAATTCAAGATATTGCGAGCAAGGGGGTTAGGATGGTCTTCAAGCTTCATTAAGTATTTGCCTGCGTATTTGATGATTTCTGTAGTCACCAGCGGTATGTCTAAATCACGATGTATGTTCGAATTTCTGATGTACCATGGAGCGGAAGTTATCAGCCGTAAAATTTTATTCTGCATATGTTGGATTCTATCCACATTTGAAGCTGAGGCAGTGCCCCAAAGTTGGATTTCGTAAGACCATATTGGTTTTAAAATAGTCTTGTAAATTAGAAGCTTAAAATCTAGGCTAAGTTTTGAGTTCCTGCCAATAAGCCAATGTTGTTGTGTTAGCTTTGAGTCAATATGATGTTTCCATGTAAGGCGACGGTCAAGATGTATACCAAGATATCTCACATTCGATTATTCATTCGAACGGGTGAACAATTATCTCTTCGCAGGGTGAAGGTCACATGAATGCACTTTTGAGCGTTCACTTTAATTCTCCATAATTTGAACCACAACTCTGTGAAACCACAACTCTCGAAAACAATTTATCCATAAGCAACTTTACGAAAACCTTTGAAATAGTTAGTAATAGACTTATGGGCCTATATGACTCGGTTTTGGTCAGGTCCTTACCCCGTTTTGGAATCATTCTAACTTCAGAAATCTTCCACTGGTCAGGATAGTATTCAAGCCGTAAAATGGCATTAAAAATGAATAGCATGATTCTGACTGCAATACTGGGAAGCTCTTTCAACATTTTGTTACTTATGCCATCCATACCAGGAGCTTTTTTCGGGTTTACTTCAGAAATTAACTTTTGTACCTCACGCAACCTAAAATTCAAGGGTCGAGGGGGTAATCCAACTACGCTCGCAAATTAACATCATCAGTACACATGTGTGGGGTGAATACATCTTTCAAGTAATCGGCAAATAAGTAGCCTTTTTCAGCGTCCCTTCTTGCCCAATCTCCACTGATATTACGTAGAGGTGTCTTGTACTCAACGGGTCTTTTAAGGTTTTTTGTAGCACGCCATAAAGAATAATTGGAGTTTGGTGTAGCATCGAGGCCCTCCAGATATTTCTCAAAAGATGCAGTTTTTTCAAGTGCTAGTAAGTCTCTAAGCCGCTTTGTGCATTCTCTAAGTCTCTGCCTCTGCAGGGGCGATCTGTGTTGTTGCCAATCTCTTCTAGCTCTTCATTTTTCCGCTACGAGACCTTCTATGTCTGAAGAATAGATGTGACCTAAAGTAGTCTGCGGATGTTTAGTTGTTGCAAGCTGAACTGCTAGTTTAATATTTTCACTAAAAGTTGCAAGGCTATACTCCACGTCCGCCTGTGTTTCTAGCAAAATATTTTCCGAACAATGGCTGCTGAGATATTTTTTAAAACTCAACCAGTTGATGCGACTGATCATATTTCTATCAGGAAAAAAACAAATGTCTTCTAAGCAAGTTGCAAATAGTTACAATGGTTGGAGAATGATCCGAAGATAAATCCATGGAAGATTCTATTGTGACTAAATTTATGTACTTTGGTAACAATTTTTAACAGGTGGCTTCATTTTAACTTAAAAAAATGCCAGCAAATTAAACACCTGCGTATAATTTACCATTTCACTTTCCCGCTATCCAAAAACATTTTCAATTGTCTCCTTATTGTTTAATGCAAAATAATAAACAATGAATGAAATCTAGTCACCCTGACTCGTTTGTAAAATCAGTGACAAAAAATAGAAACACTTTTCTAATTAAAACTATTAAAAATATTAAGATGTCGAAATTATGCAACGTGCCAGATTAAAAGAATTCTCACATTTTTCATACAATAACAATTTATTCAAATGACAAATGAACCGACAACAATACAAAAACAAAACCAAAAACTAACAAAAATCTCTAACAAAAGATTTCCATGAGAGTTTGAGTGCCGGTTTTCCCAAACGTTTTCTTATGTTTTTCTTGTTAACTACAAGAAAATTTTTGTATTTAGTAAAATTTTTAAAATGATTAAGATAGAAAACACGCCAACTTGTTAGTTAGTACAAGAAGCATTTTTTTCAATTTAAATTGGGAACACGTGAAAAGAATTATGGCATTATTTTTTTTTAAACTAACAAAAAATACAAATAGTCGTTTTGTTTGTTAGTTTTTAGCGTTTTTATATTTTTGCTTTTTGCTGCGGTAAATGAATGATTGGGAAGAAGTGACAAGGGTCGTTTTGTTTTACTAATAATCATCAGTATTTTCTTTGGTGATCACTTTGCTGCAAACTAATAACAATTGAAGCTGAAATAATAATTTAGGGTTTTATTTTCATTTGACTGTTGACACAATCACTAATGTCTGTTAGAAATTGGAACATTGCAAAAGGGACAGGTCGTGTTTTAAAATTAAATTTGATAAATCATTTAGGAACATGAAACTTTTATACACATGCAGTAAAATAAAAATGTTCAGCAGGTACAGGGTAAAATAAAGACAACAATATGGTTGAAGGCTTTAACATTAAATTAGTAGTTTTGAAAATTTAAATTATGACTCACAATAAAATTATATAATAAAAAAAAATAAAGTAAAAGTTACACTTCTTTCATAAACTCTTGTTTCTGTTCTAAAGACCATTACCTCTGTTATAATGTATATCGTAACGTGGGGATGTTAGTATTCTTCAGATATTGTGCTATAGGTAAAGTTTACCTAAATTAAAGGAAAATTTTAATTTGATGGGCAAATTTGAGGTTAGGAAATAAATTCGTTTAAGCCGCACACTTTATTGAAAATTCCTGTTTCATTAACAACTTAAATTTCGTTGTAAAGAAAAAGTATAGAAATTAATAAGGGCATATGATGTCGGGAAAATGTCAATCTATATGCATGATAGTAGACGTCCGATTTTTTCACAAATTTTCGAGGCATATTTTGTAACAAAGCTTCACTTATCTTCTCAATGCAGCGTAGAATTTTATTTTTCTTGTGGGTTGTTCACGTAAACCCGATCCTTTAAATTGCCTCAGAGAAACTAATACAGCGGCATTAAATCACAAGAACGAGTCGCTCAATTGACAAACGCTAAATTGAGAAATTATGCGATAACTGCGTGGCTTGTGCCTGCAACCAAAGGCTGTTTGTGGACTTTGTGGACCCTATATGTTTGTTCACATAACAGGCTAATAAAAATAAAACTCAAATTTAAAAACGATTTTGTTGAAAAATGCTATTTTCATTCAGCCAATTCATAAACTTTCAACGCAAACCATGGGCAGTGCGCTTGAGTTCTTTAGAAGGATGCGAATAAAGATCTTTATGAAAAATGTTGCGCAAAATGCCTCTGGTGATGCCCAATTATTGCAAACGTTTAGAAGTTGAAGTTCCAGGCTAATTGTTAACACTTTGCTCCACAGCGGCTATGTTTCTATCACTATGGCCACTACCTGGGTATTGTTTTGGTCTACCGTGTGCCTTGAATTTAGCGCAGTCTCAAAAGTAGCCTGAATACGATGAAATGCTGCTCGAATTTTAGGAATTGATACAGTGAAATTTTCACCATTTTGATTTGATTTCATTAATCAAAAGTGCAACGTTCCACGCATAAAATTTCCCAACATTTCTTTTTTTTTTTTTTATTAAATGCCATTTGATAGGTAGTTTATTTCCTAACCTCAAATTTGCTTACCAGTTATAATTGAATTTTGATTTTATTAAACTGAAAAACTATTTACACATGCTTCTATTTCTTTTCAAAGAAAACGTTAAAAATTTAATTGTTTAGAATCTATACTGCAATCTAAACAATCAAATTTTTTGGTCGCTTCAGCCATCATCAGCATTTTTGGCATCTTCGTTGTAAGCATTGCATAGTACAATATGTGATTTCGAGATTAATATTGGAGAATTGCACGCGAAAGTAGCCCCGAACATGAGAACTTCTCCATCCTTTTTTTACCAAGTTCAATCAACTCCAACTAACTTACTGGCCATACGAATTTTTTTGCTCAAGGTGGACTTTTATCACTTTTTTATATTTTAACACGGTTTTACTGTACGGAATAGTTTGAGCGAATGATGCAGAAGTTCTTATTTTTGGGGTACTTTCACGAGTAATTCTCAGTAATGAGATTCATTTTGTACCGTTCTCTCTATTTAGCCAACTTATTTAAGAGATACGAGGAGTTTTTATACTCAGTCACGGTTTAAATGTTATTCACAATTGTTTTTTATTGTTTTCTTGTTGTTTTTGTCTTCTATAGATGCTGTTCGAGTATCATACTGATTTAATCATGAATGGATGGTGCCTTGCGTATAATTCAATTTTTATTTATAGAAATTACTATCCGAACTATAATAAATAATTTGTAATAAATAAATTTTTTAGTAATTAATTTAAAGCACTAGGTCTTATTTAATTAAATATTTTTTTTAAAAACCTTATTTTTTATTATATTTTCGATATTTCGCCACACCGTTGGTTGGCATCATCAGGAAAAACAACCAACGGTGTGGCGAAATATCGAAAATATAATAAAAAATAAAGTTTTTTAAAAAAATTTTTTATTAAATAAGACCTAGTGCTTTAAATTAATTACTAAAAAATATTAAAAAAGGTCAAAAAATTATAACTATTATACGTAATAAATAAATAATTTTAGTTCGGATTAAATTAAAATTTTTGTTTGAGCAGTAGTGAAATGGCCATATGGATTCCGGATTCCTCCGCTATAATACATTTCAAATATATTTATTGAATAATAAAAATTTTATAGGAATATCATAAAATATTTATTAAAGGAATCTGACACAAATTAACTTAGATTAAATTAATATTTTTATTTAAATTTCAAGATTTTTCAACAAAGAAAAATAATTAACGAATTATTATAAACAAATAAAAGGTTTTTACAATAAACACGACGTAATGTGGTGCATATATTGTAAGTTTCTTGCTAACTTAATGCTGGTAAATATTCAATTATCCATTCCGTGTATCGTGTGGTTCATACATCTATATATACGTCATCTACTTTAACTTAAGCTCGCTCTTGTGTTACCCTACAAGCACCTTAGCATCTTCTGATTTAAAAAACAGACGCCTTCCCTACACAAAATTTGTTTTCTTAGAGTCTTTGGACGACTGGAAGTGCTGTTTTTTTAAATATATGCATCATTTTAGTGCAGTTGAGATCTCTGGTTATACTTTTTGTCGGAAGGATCGTCCGCATGGACGTGGTGGAGGAGTAGGTATATACGTTTCTCGGAAAGTTAAATATAAAATTGTTTATACGGAAAGTTATTATGGGAAATGTGAAACTATTTTGATTGAAGTGAATGTTAACAAAACCAAGATCCTAATGGGAGTTGTTTACTTACCAAATGGAAATCTTGATACTTTTGAATCGTGTGTTGGGAACATTTTTGAGAGATAATCCGAAAAAATCATCTAAAATTCGCTCTTTATGTAATCGGTTAAATATTACAGTAAGACACAACCTATTGCCAACGCATTACGATGTACGTAATAACACAACTTCACTTTTAGATTATTTTTTATTAAGTGATAAAACTATTTCATGCACAACAGACCAATTTCAATGCCCTTTTTTATCATCTCACCATTCTTTTATTTGTGCTTCATTTGAGTTGCCCTTAACTATTAACACAGAGTTGGATGATTATATTGAACACCGCAATTACTCATTGATAGATACTGGTGCCATGGAAAATGTTGTGCTTGATCATGATTTTTCTTCATTTTACAATACAAACGATGTTAACTCTCAACTCTCTGTACTAGAACATCTAATGTCCAAAATGTTTTCATTGGTTCCTATAACGCGATTTCGAATTAAGAAAAAAACGACAGATTGGATAAGGTCTGCTGAAGTTCTGTATGCTACATCTCTTAGAGACCTTGCATACAGGGCTTATGTAAATGACCAAACGAATTATAAGTGGAGTGTTTTTTGCAAGTATAGGAATAAAGCAAAACAAACCTTACGCAGAATCAAAAAAGGTTATTTTAGTCACATATTTAATAATGTTGATTCCAAGGGAATGTGGAATAAATTACGAAAAACAAGTAGTAGTGACCGAAACAATGCTAGTATTAACAATGTAAATAATTATTTTCTAGATAGTTTAAACCTTAATTCTGAAAGTGTTTCTGAACCAATGTATTTTGACAGTTCTCTTGGCATATTTTCCTTTACGTGTGTAAATATTCCCGATTTGTATATTGCCCTTAGTAAAATCAAATCAAATGCTTGCGGTGTTGATGGCATGCCGTTGAAATTTTTGAAAATTATATTTCCTTTAATATGCAACTATGTATTACATTTTATTAATTGCATTATAACAACATTTGTCTTTCCGGATAATTGGAAGCTTAAAAAAGTTATTCCAATACCTAAAACTGGAAATTCGCTCAACACTGAGAACTTAAAACCTATTAGTTTACCGCCTACATTGTCAAATTTACTTGAATATGTCTTAAGGTTGCAAATAGCACAGCATATTGAGCACTTTAATTTATTAAATGATTGCCAAACTGGATTTCGCAACGGTTGTAATTCATCATCTGCCTTGCTTGGAATTATTGAATCTATAAGGAAGAGCTTAAATAGAGGCAGCAAAAGTATTCTAGTGAATATACTGGACGGACGAGGAGTGTACAAATTAACTTGTACATGCCATTGTGGCATGTGGCTACATCGGGTGGACAGGACGGAAAATTAGGACCAGATTTGGGGAACACATTAGAGACTATAACAGAAAACTACGAGAACCAAAATCAACTCCAGATTCAGAATTTGGGAACCATATATTCAACGACAAATGTACACCAGGACATATAGAAACAACGGTTAAACTGCTTCATACACAGAAACAAAGGAAGGGGACTAAATGTATTGGAAGGCATGGGAACATACAAACAAAAAACATTTGACGGACGAATAATAAATGGGCGGATAAACACTGCTTCGGACACAATATTTGAACCGTTGAAACATTTTTACAGGGGAACAAACATTCACCAACACAGAAACGTTACGCGGGTGCACAGGACCAAGGCAATAGGGAACATCATAAACGTACAATTACAGATTATTATGTCACATAATAAAAGGGAAGGGAAGGAGGCAGGGGAAAAGGGGGGAAAGGGAGAAGGGGGGGAAAGGGGAGAACCCAATGCAATGGGTTCACACATGGACAGGAACGGACAACAAGCATGATCGTAAGAGGAGGAAAAGTCGAATGAAAAAGGGAGCGACAAATTAGGTACAAAGAGACAAACGAAAAAGGAGGTGGAGATGCAGGCAAAAAGGACAGAAAGTGACAAACGCAATAACACGAAGGGAGACACGAACTATATAAACACAACTGACAATAGAACGCAACTAGTACGAAAAGAACACTGAAGATGGCAAACAGCCGAAACCGGTTTGTTCACAAACCAAATTTGACGAGGGTCGACGGAAAACCGTACCCAAATAAAAGTTCTAGTGTCATTAGATTTATCCAAAGCCTTTGATCGAGTTAATCACGTAAAAATGTTGGAGAAACTAAATAATGAGTTTAGGTTTTCAAGGTTTTAGGTTTCATGTCACCTTGTGAGCTCGTACCTATTAGGACGAAGAAAATTTGTATATTTTAATGGTAGAGAATCACATGTAAGGCTGGTGAAAGCTGGGGTGGCCCAAGGATCTGTTCTTGGTCCATTATTGTTTTCTATGTACATAAATAACTTGTTCAGTATAGCTGAGTCAGAGACATGTTCAGTATATGCTTTTACAGACGACATTCAATTATTATTTCATAGCGCTGCCTCAACGGGCTTATTTCAGACAGTAATTAATGACAAGTTACGACAAGTTGAATGCTGATTGAAGTCAAATTTCCTAATCTTGAATACCTCAAAATCTAAAGTTATGTGCTTTGGCTCTATAAATTCTACTGATATAAGAATTCACATAGGACAAATGGAGCTAGAATCTGTGGACAAACTGAAAATTTTGGGTATAATTATAGATCGGAGACTTGATTATTCGAATCATATCGACAATTTATATTCGAGGGTCTGTTTTACCCTTCGAAGATTATACTGCCTCAATATGTACCTTCCTCAGCATATACGATACAAAGTAGCCCATGCATTATATCTTTGTTAGACGGCCAGAAATCTTAACAGAATAAAACTTTTGGTTAATAAAGTTGTCAGGTTTGTGTTTGATATAAGACAAAGAAGACATGAAAATGGTCACTATGGCCACATATCGCCTTATGTCAGAAAATTTTTTAAATGTTCCTTTAGTCAATTTTTGACCATAAGATGTCTTTTGAAATTTTATAATATTATCAAGAGGGGTACACCAGAGTTTCTAGCACAAAAATTCAAATTCTTGCACTCTTCCAGGAATGTGCAGATATTTATTCCCTTGATTAATAGTTTAGTATATCAGAAGTCATTTTTGATTACTGTTGCTCATACCGAAAGTGACGCCGGTGCGAGTGGTTGTATTTTCTCGTGTACGGCAAATCCGCAATAAGTTTTTTATAAGTGTTTTTTTTTCGAACGATTGTGTGTGACAGATAGCATTTGAAAAGAGAAGGAAAACTTTTACCTTTAAAGAAACCGATATACGTAACCTTCTTGAGAAGCGCATAGAAGGCTTGCATTTTATACTTATATTTGTTCATTTCATTGACATTCTTAGTGGATGAGTCATCCAAGTGAAAGCAATAAAGCAAATGTAAAGGCCAGAAATGCTTATATTACATTAACCGCTGAAGAGCCAGAAATTAATAAGCCTAGTATTAGTGATAATTTATATTTAACCGCGAAACCGGTATTTCGTTCTCGTACTCATTCATTGAATGATATAATTTTACCGAACGAAACTTCTACGGTGATATCTTCACTAGGAAAAACAGCAATTAATAGCGAAAATAAGGCTTCGACGGAAGCGTTACCCCAAATAACTCCAGCAACTACCTGTGACGAGCCATATAAAATTCAAACAGGAATGGACCGCTATATAACAGTCACAAAGCGCAAACGCAGCCCTAAATCGTCTAGAGTTGAATTGACCTCAAAATTTCCCAGGGATTCTGGATCTGATGGCACTGCTTCTAAAAACCGCTTTTCAATTTTGGATAGTGAAGTCATCGAAACTACAACACCTCCCAGGTCATTCAAACCCCCTCCTATTTTCTTGAGAGAAAAGAATTCAAACGAACTGGTAAAGAGTTTAATTTCATTGATTGGAGCAGACGCTTTCTACGTTATACCCATCAAGCAGGGTAATATCAACCAAACGAAAATCCAGGTGCAAAACGAAAATGATTACCGCAAATTGGTCTCGGAATTTGACAAAGCTAAAAAAAATTTTTTCACCTACCAGTTGAAAAGTAGCAAGGGACTGCAGGTCGTTATTAAGGGGATTGACCCATGTGTTGATCCTGAGGACGTCAAAGGATTCTTACAGGGAAGCGGTTTTAAAATTAAAAATGTGTTCAACATAAAAAATCGGGAACGTGTACCTCAACCAATATTTCATGTCGAATTGGAACCTGGTGATATTAGATTGAAGAAAAATGAAATTCACCCTATTTATAACGTAAAATACGTTTTACATCGTAAGGTGACTGTAGAAGAGCCTCTCAAACGGTCTGGCCCAGCCCAATGCAGAAACTGCCAGGAATTTGGTCATACCAAAAGATACTGCAAATTGACTCCCGTATGTGTGGTGTGTGGCGAGCTTCATGCCACGGCACAATGCAACAAGCCAAAAAACAATGCATCAATTAGAAAATGTGGTAACTGCGGTGAAAATCATACAGCAAACTACAGAGGATGCCGAGTCTACTTGGCCAACCGTAAAATAATGAAAGCCAGCCCTTCTATAGCTATTACTACCCAAACCAAAATTGCAACAGAGCAAAATTTTCCCCAGTTAAGCCAACCTCAGCCGGTCGCATCCGTAGGTCACCAATTCTCGTATGCCAACATTTTGAAGTCCAGACATGGCTCTACTCAAAACACGTCCACAGCAAAAACTAGTTTCAAGCCTAGGGAGGAGGTCCCAGTTTCACGTAACACAACTAGTCTCGAGGCAACTATAGAGACATTAGTTCAAACGGTAAATAATTTCACCAACAATGTTACAGTTATGATGCAACAGATGATGCAAATGCTGCAAATGCAGTCCGAATTATTACGGGCAGTCGTCAATAAACCATGAACTGCCTAAGAGTATGTTTTTGGAACGCCAACGGCATCCGCTCACATAAGAACGAGCTTGAACTATTCATGAAGGTGCAGAATATTGACGTAATGCTAATTTCCGAAACCCATCTTACAGCCAGGAGTATTTTTAAAATTAATGGTTATACCTTTTATGACACCAAGGACCCTCGTGGAAGAGCTTGTGGCGGGTCAGCTATTCTAGTGAAGGCCCGACTCAAACACCATGCAATGGACGAATTTTGCTCGGGATATTTACAAGCGACAACTATTTGTCTTTTAGAGAACAATAGCAATTTAGTGATTTCGTCTGTGTATTGTCCGCCCAGTTTTCCAATCACAGAGGATCAATTTTGCGGGTTCTATAAATCTTTAGGTCCTCACTTTTTGGTTGCTGGTGACTATAACGCGAAGCATATCCACTGGGGCTCACGTCTGATAACCCCGAAGGGTCGCACATTGTTTAATGTAATTTCGAGGCTAAAGTTAACTGTAATTTCTAGCGGAAGGCCAACTTATTGGCCCACCGACAGGCAAAAAATCCCTGACGTCATTGACTTTGGAGTCGCAAAAAATGTACCAGGTGAGTTTACGAATGTAGAGTCTTCATTAGACTTATCCTCCGACCACACACCTTCTATTGTTACGTTATGGAACCCGTTGGATTCTGAAAATCGATCTGCATTGGCAACTAAGACTCATATTAATTGGCTTAAATTTAGAAAATATTTAAGCTCCCATTGTTCGGAAAATATACCGCTGCGTACCTCAGGAGAAGTGGAAAAAGCTATTGACGACTTTAATGACGAAATCAGACTAGCCACAGTTCACGCAACCACAAATGCTCCGATAAAAAGATACAGCAGAATATATTCAGTAGATGTACAACAACTCCTCCTAGAGAAAAGGAGAATCCGTAGAGAGTGGCAGGCGTGTAGGTCACCCCAACTAAAAAACAGGCTGAAAGAGTGTACCAAACAGCTTCGTGATTTACTTGAAGTGCAAAGAATTGCTTCACTTAACAAATACTTAGAAAATCTTGATGCAACCTCGCATTCAGACTACTCTCTGTGGCGCGCAACAAAAAACATTAAGCGACCAACTTTACGCCAGTCGCCACTGCGTACCCCAAGCGGTGATTGGGCGAGAAGCAACGAGGAAAAAGCTTATCTGTTTTCCAACCACCTCCTAAAAGTATTTTCTTCTAATTTATCGACAGACCCTATAGTGTTACCTGAAATAATACCTATAGAAGCTGTGCCTTTGAGACTGGAAGTACAAGAGTTGAGAAAGGCTATCGCCGACTTAAAACTTAAAAAATCACCTGGTATTGATAAAGTTAGTAATAGGATGCTTCTGGAGCTACCAAATGTAGCGGTGAGAATCTTATTGTTTTTATATAACGCCATTTTGCGCCTTAGTTTTTACCCTCAGAAGTGGAAGATTTCGCAGGTGATAATGATACCCAAGCCGGGCAAGGATCATTCTAAAATAGATTCTTACAGGCCAATAAGCTTGCTGTCCAATTTATCTAAACTGTTCGAGAAACTTTTAATAAATAAAATGTTTCCCATATTGATCGAAAAGAAGTGTATACCGGATCACCAGTTTGGATTTAGGAAAAAGCATAGCACAATAGAGCAAACGCATAGACTTGTTAATGCTGTTAAACAAACATTTGAAAATAAACAATACTGTTCTGCTCTCTTTATTGATGTTTCCCAGGCCTTCGATAAAGTTTGGCACGAGGGCTTAATTCATAAACTAAGGCAGAATTTGCCTCAAAATATTTCCACATTACTGGAAAGCTACTTGAGTAGCCGTTTATTTGTTGTAAAGCACGGGGAGTTTTTGAGCCCACCACAGCCAATTGAAGCCGGAGTTCCTCAAGGAACCATCTTGGGTCCGATTTTGTATTTATTATATACCTCAGATATGCCTACACGGGACGACGTTCACGTTTCAACATTTGCTGATGATACTGCCCTGCTTTGTGTTCATGTAGACCCACACGAAGCTTCACTACGTCTTCAAAGTCATGTGTTCCAAGTCGAAAAATGGTTAAGAAAATGGCGAATAAAAATTAATGAACAGAAGTGCATTCATATTACTTTTACATTACGCAGGAGTACATGTCCACCTATCACAATAAATAATCAGACAATACCTCAACGTTCGGTCGTCAAGTACCTCGGTATGCACCTTGACAGGCGTCTAACATGGAAGCACCATATAGAAGCTAAACTTATGCAAATAAGACTTAAAACTGTTCAATAAAACTGGCTAATTGGTCGGAATTCTGTTCTCAGTCTGGACTGCAAACTTTTGATCTACAAGTCTATTCTAAAGCCAATATGGAGCTATGGAATTCAAATGTGGGGCACTGCCTCAGTGTCAAATGTCGAACGGATACAAAGAAGCCAGAACAAAATCCTCAGACTCATAACTGCTGCCCCATGGTATGTGAAAAACGAAAACATTCACAAGGATTTGAAAGTGCCCACTGTAAGAGAGGAAATACAGAAGTACGCATCCAAATATTTGAGAAAACTGGAGTTTCATCCTAATATTTTGGCACGTGATATATTAAATGATAGAGGCTACAATCGTCTGAAGAGGAGAGACGTTAGGGCTATTAGTATAAGTAATTTCTAGTGTTTTCCTTTTTATTTTATTTTTTTTTTATTTCTTGTTAACTAAAACTTTTTGGCTGGCATTGGCTAGACATAAAGATAATTTTTACTTTTAGATTTAAGATTTATCTACTTATTGTTAGTTCTATTAATTTAGAAGATTCAATAAATAATATTATGATACAAAAAAAAAAAAAAAAAAAAAAACAAAAATATTATAACGACAACTTGCATTAACAGTTTCATTTATCTACTTCTGATGATTGACAACTATTCAGGTTTTTTATTCTCTGTTTTTTTAATTCAAAGTAATTAGTGTTATAGATTGAAGCTGCAAGCGAAACAAATATTAGTTTTAAGTGATTTTTTTGTTATCCATATTTTTTGTTATCTATATTTTTTTTTGTTATCTATAATCTTACTTTACTCAGAACTGTAATATGTATTTTGGCCAAAAGGAAAGGCTTTTGTATTACACAATAAAATAAATAAATAAATAAAATTATTATTACTTTTATAGCTCTGCTGGATGTGAACTCAGACCTTCCGTTTAGCAAAAATCCTCTACTAATACAGCGATATAGGTGTTTGCTCTTATTTTCTTAATTAACACAAGCTCTTTTTGATAACACCCCTTATTAAATTTTAGTAATTGGATAATTTAATCGAATTAAACAAAATTAATTAAATTCAAAATTTGTAAATTTACGTCTTTAGAAGTTTTTGTGCAAAATCTTCGTATGCATTTTTCAATAGCAGTTGACAGATCTTTTAGATTAAATTAATATCTTAATTTTTCTCATGTGCATAAATTCTTGTATTTCTCTTTAACTTACTTTCAATGCTCATTTGCAAACTTTTGACATTTTTATTTATAATCCAAAAAAAAACAAAAATTAAAATCTAGTTTGAAATGCTTTCGTTGTATGAGAAGGTGTGGTAGATTGAATAAATTTGTTTTCATTAAAATAAAAACTGCAAGTTTAAATTTTTGTAAGCTGGTTATAGTAGAGGCTTAAAAAGTCTTAGTTTATTTTTCATAAATGTCAAGTTTTTGTATAAAAATATTTTGGGCTTTAATGGAAAATATCAGCTGATATTGAACTTTTCAAAGAATTTAAAAAATATTGAACTTATTAAATGGTCTTAATACAAATTCTCGAATTTAGAATAAAAATTAACATTTTAACATGCTTGAGCATATTCTTCACAGCAGACTACCGACCGCAATCTGTCAAAAATGGAACAAAGGTGTGCGTTTATGAGAACAATTGTTTTGATGACAGCTACAAAACAAGATGGCAGGTGCTTGTTCATGATACCCACAACAATTAGAATATGTCATTTCAATAAGATGCACAAATTCAACGGATGTTTAAAAATCTTTTATATTAAAGAAAGAAATGAACTCTTCAAATTTTTAAATCATCACTCATATGTATTTCATAAGTATTTTGAAATGAAATATATACCAACTGTAAGGAAAAAAACATTCGAGGAAAACCTGAGAATTTTAAAGAAATATAGATGTGCATATGAATATCATTTTAATGGAACGTTACGATTGGTAATTGCGATCAACGATTTTGATAAGCCTAGTATTATTGTTATAAATCCAGGAGAGACAACTACGTGATAAGATTTACATCTGCGCCTGGCTATGGAGTCTTAATCAGATGGTGGTCGAGCCACTATGCATAAATAGGGACGTCATGCTCGTCCTAGGAAGTCTAAAACTAATTCTAGCAACAGATTTTTCCTAGTTGCAACTTTAATGATTCCAAAGCAGGGCTGCAAATCATCACTCCTTGCTGAAGAGTTGGAGACTATCCAACTCCTGTCCAGAACACATGTCTAGCATGCTCACTGGATCTGGGAACATTTCACCAGGTAGGTGTTATTAAAGGTGAAATGAATCCGGCCACCATATAAAAACTGACCTGTCTGTTATGGGGCCGCGAAATCACAACTACCACGATACTCCCATATAGGGGCCAACCTCAATAATCAGCCAGAGAACAGTTATATGTCTGAAGAGACAATTAACGGAACTCTGGGGCTTACTGATTCCCGTGGAAATAGCGTGTAGCTTCCAGTTGCACCCCTGCTGACTTCAGGAGACTGGGCTCCCTTTTTCCCCCAGTTGCACAGGTCTAAATAGTTACTCTCCACAAAGACCGATAATGTGCCCCCGGGGGGTATCCAGGAGAGACAGAGTGTGATTTGTTTTACATCCGCGCCTGACTATGTAGTCTTAATCAGATGGTGGACAAACCACTATTGTATAATTTGGAACGTCATACATGCGTCCTAGATAGCCGAAGCCATAATTCTATGCAACAGAACCACCTAGTTGCAACTTGAATGATTTCAGGGCAGGTCTGCAAACCATCACACCTTGCTAAAGATTTGGAGACTTTCTAACTCCAGTCCAGAAAACATGTCAAGCATGCTCACTGGACTGGATCATTCACTTAGGGTGTCATTAACAGTGAGATGATCCTGGCCACCATAAATTTCATAATCCCTTATGGGGCCGCAAAACCACAACTACCACGATGCTCCCATATAGGGGCCAACCTCAATGATCAGCCAGAGAACTATTAAATGTCTAAAGAGACAAATAATGAACTCTGCGGCTCACTGATCCCCGTGGAAATAAAGTGGAGTTTTCAGTTGACCGCCTGCCTGTCTTCAGGGGACTGGCCTCCCTTTTTCCCCAGTTGCACTGAGTCTAGATAGTGGAATATTCTATAAAGACCATATTTATATGCCCCTGGGGGGATATCCAGGAGAGACAGAGTGTGATTTGTTTTACATCCGCGCCTGACCATTAGTCTTAATCAGATGGTGGACAAACCACTTTGTATAATTTGGAACGTTATACAAACGTCCTAGATAGCCGAAGACATAATTCTAAGCAACAGATACCACCTAGTTGCAACTTGAATAATTCCAGGGCAGGTCTGCAAACTATCACACCTTGTTAAAGAGTTGCTCAATGGACTGGATCATTCACTTTGCGTGTCATTATCAGTGAGATGATCCTGGTCACCATAAATTTCATAATCCCTTATGGGGCCGCAAAACCACAACTACCACGATGCTCCCATATAGGGGCCAACCTCAATGATCAGCCAGAGAACTATTAAATGTCTAAAGAGACAAATAATGAACTCTGCGGCTCACTGATCCCCGTGGAAATAAAGTGGAGTTTCCAGTTGACCACCTGCCTGTCTTCAGGGGACTGGGCTCCCTTTTTCCCCAGTTGCACTGAGTCTAGATAGTGGAATATTCTATAAAGACCATATTTATATGCCCCTGGGGGGATATCCAGGAGAGACAATAATATTTTGGATAAATTAGGGTCCTAATCCTAAAATTGAAAGATCTTACAAAGACAGCCTATTATATCCAAATTTTTTACTTGGCCCAATGTATTGACCATTAATTATCGAATTCATAAGATATATTGGACTGATGCTAATCAGCATCATTCCAACCTGGGTGGTTCTGAACAGTGTAAGTACTCAGCTATCGCATCCCTTTGCCATGACCCTATTTATAAAATAACTGTTAAATTGATATACATGTCGTCAACCTAAATACAAGGATCATTGCCAGAAGGATAGAACAGTAATAAGAGCAAGTTGTTTTCAGTTGTGTCTTTCCAATAAACATTCTAGACGCTGTAGCTGTGCTATATGTTTAATATTATAAAATAACAATTTCCCTGTCCATGTTCTTAATTTACTTCTATTGTTAAAACTTGTTGTTGAAGTGCCTATTCACATTCTATGAGAATTTAAATTGTATATGAATACAAGTAAATTGTTTCGTGTGTGGGAGACATGTTAGTTTTCAACACATTTATGTTTCTTCTAGATGTCATAGAACAAAATAGCTTTCGTTTAACCAACTACATGTCACACAATACTGCACTAATTATTGCTTTTGAAATAAACTCGAAAATATTTAAAATTTTAAAAGACATCTCCACCAGCAAAAATTTGACGTGGCTATCAAAGAAAATGTTGGCTTTATTCTTTTAACAGACTTTTACAATAATTGAAATTTATATTAAATCAGAAACAACTGCTGATTAAAAAAAACCCTTAATAAAAATTTAAGTAACTTCACCGACGTTACAGTGTTTATTGCGGCGCTGTGTTGCCGCTTTCAAAATATTTACGTAGTCTGCTATAAGGTGGTAATGGAAGGTAGCAAGATTTTCAGTTATGTGTTCATATAGACAACTGTGGTGAATACAGCTATAATTCCTAAAAGTACCAAAATATGGCAGTTAATTAATCACATGCCAAGGAGATGCTTCGTAGCCTCTGAGAGTTGAGGACAAGTATTCTGTGGAGTTATATGAAAATATCAGTTGGTTGTACTTACGGAAGTAAATGGCTATTACTTCTCGGCAATTGTTGTTGTAATTGTATAGTGATTGTTTCAATAATTTTTTTAAATATTTACTGCCATGGCAAAGTCCATTTTCACTTGTCAGGGTGAGTCAACAACGTGTGATTGGATTTACATCCGCGCCTGACCATGAAGCATTAATCAGATGGTGGATCAAACCACTGCATAATTTGGAACGTCATGCTCGTTCTAGGAAGCCGAAGCTATAATTTTATGCAACAGAACTCTCTAGATGCAACTTCGGTGATTCAGAGCAGGGCTGCAAATCATCACTCCTTGCTTAAGAGTTGGAAACTTTCCAACTCCTGCCCAGAACACATATCTAGCATGCTCACTAGACTGGATTATTCACTTAGGGTGTCATTAACAGTGAAATGATCCTGGCCACCATAATAACCCTTATACTGTTATAGGGCCGCGAAACCACATCTACCACGATACTCCCATATAGGGCCAACCTCAATAATCAGCCAGAGAACAGTTAAGTGTCTAAAGAGACAATTAACGGAACTCTGCGGGTCACTGATTTCCGTAGAAATAAAGTGGAGTATCCAGTTGTACCCCTGCTGAAGTTCTATAAAGACCATATATATGTGCCCGCGGGGGGACTTCTGAAAATCCTAGAGCGATTATTGAGAAGCCTTTGCATGCTCAACGTGTCACTGTATGGTGCGCTGTTTGGTCTGAAGAAGTAGTCGGGCTATTTTTTTTTTAAAGATTAGGCTGAAAATGAGGTCAATGGATCACGCTATCGCGAGATGCTAAGAGCTCTATTTTGGCCTATTATTGACGACGCGGCTATCACTAACACGTGGTTTCAACAGGACGGTGTAACATGTCACATATCAATGCAACGGTTAATTTATTGCAAACCAATTTTTCCGATCGCATAATTTCATGACAATCAGAAGTTAAGTGGTCAGCCAGATCGTATGATTTAACACCACTGGATAATTTTTTGTGGGGCTATGTTAAGAAGAGAGTCCATACGGAGCCAATCGAATCGATTTCAGCCTTAAAACTCAAAATCCGTTGTGTGATTAACGAAATAGGACGAACCGCCATTTTGCTTCTGGCATTATAGAGTTAGTTGCTAATGAAAGATACTTAGGAGTAAAATCTAAAGAAATGGTGCAGATAGAAATGTCAGACGTAAGAGAAAGTACATATAGCAAAGAGTGTAGCTGGATTTGATAGAGTAGTGACAAATAATCAAACAATTTTGTAATCGCAAAGCAACCAATAGCGAATCCAAATGGTAATAATAATTCATATTATGGTAGTAGAGTTAACCAGAAAGTAGTACCAAGTAATAGATTTGACGATAGCAATTTAAACGGTGTTGATTTTGATTTACCTCTCCATTGCAAATGCAAAAAATTTACAATTTGTCAGGATTCGATCTGATAAATGAGACATTCTATTCGATGCTTAGTCGGCACAATTTAATATTGATGAATTTATTTTCGTCTGGAGCATGTTCAGTCACATTACCAAATACCATGGACAATACATTAAGACTCATGGAGTCGTCGATTGGCCAGGATAAAGATAAATAACGCATGAAGCTTAACAGCTTAACTGTTAAAACTTAACAGTGCCTTTTGTGAGAAAAATGTGAAATAAGTTCTTTTTTAAATCTATAAAATGCAAGCTCGCAGGCTGGGAAAGAAGTTAATCAAATTAAATTTAATCTATATAGCATCTCGTTAATTCTTGCTAAGCAAATTCATACACACAAACTTTGAGGGATAAAAATATGAAAGGTGTTCCGCTGCATTATTCTAATTTTTTCGCTGTGGGATGCGTCCCATATCTGGTAGAGAAATTTATAATGTAATTAGTTTACATCAAACCGCCACTTTATCATAATTAGCTTTTAAGGCATCTTAATCACATGTTATATAGGCTAATGATTTCTGGCATACTATTGAGCAGATTCTCTGAAAATTCCTTAGATTCTTGTCCTTAAGGATAATAAACCATATATTGCGTCATATGGTTTTCCTTGGCTTCTGACAACACGTACTTACTTTTTAGTTTCAATATTTTTCCTGGGCTAACGGCTATAAGGATTGTTTCTGCTTCATATTCAGCGAAGGAGAATTGTTGAAACTGGAGCTAAGATTTTAATATCTACCGAGAGGTGTTTGTAGTAGTTTGTTCCATTAATATTCCAAATTTCCAACCTTGATTATAGCTTTTTTACATAAATTCATTATTTGTTTTCTTGTAAAATATTTATATTTATGGAATTTTAAACAACTAACGTAGATTAAATTAAAATTTATTTGTTAAATAATTTGGAAATATTCAGATTCCGACAAATTATTTAAATTATTGGGTTTTTTCTTTTTTTAACATAGAGTTTCTTGTGATTACCAATACACACACGCCAACTTTTATTTTTCCTTTCTATTTATTGTTTTACTTTTCTTCATTTGTACCTCTGAGCAGATTTTACTTAAGGCCCAACTATAATATGCATAATCTGACTTAAGCTAAAGTCAAAAGTTGGACAAAAAATCTGTCAAATGTTTAAGCGAATCATTGAAGACTTTTACGTGGCTATATTGTACTTAAATGAATATAGAACTTATTATGCACAGTTGCACTTTTATCTTATTCGTACTTTTGCAAAAAAAAAATAATTTCGTTCTAAATAAATGAAATTTATTAGCAAAAAGGCGTTTAATAATCATATTTTGTATACTTAATGCTATCCTTATAAAAGTTTCTAATTTTTTGTTAATAGTGTGTGCATCATGGAATTGCATCATGGAATTTATAAACAATTAAACATTAAATTTGATTGCAAATTGTGTGTTAGAAAAATGGAAAAGAAAATAAAATGTTTAAAGGCCCTTGTTCCTTTGAATTGTCGTTATAATAAAAGGCGTCTCTTTTGTCATATAAGTAATTTTTTCTCTGTACATTTTCTAGTCAATTTTTTTGCCCTCCATTGAAATTTGTTTACTAATATATCTATAATACAATGCAAAATCAGCTGTTTCCGTACGGAATATGCAATCATTTTCGTACTTTGCTTAAGCAATTGACATTTGACTTGACGAAAACTTTTGTTAAGTGCATTATATTTCGCCACATATGATTATTAGGTATTTGCACAGTTGTTTAAGTTAGCTTAAGCCTGCATATGCATATTATAGTTAGGCCTTTACGATCTCTTGCTGAGTTAACATCCACTTTTTTTTTACAAAAATACGTAATTATCCACGTGACTACGGCCACGCTTGAAATACTCAATAATTTCGTCTTGCTATAATGCGCTGCAGTTGTTCTCATAATTTCTTTTTTATTAAAGACTTTGACAAATTTACCCAGTCACTTATACTGTAATCTATGGCTCTAGGAGATTTGAACTTATCGATGCTGGCTGCGCAAACACATGCATTTAACCAGGGCAGCAATCACGTCGATTTTATGTGCTAACGACTAGATTCTTTAACCAACTAAAGTACGAATTTTTTTTTAAATTATAATGTTATTTTACTCAATAACTTAACCTCGCTCTTGCGTTACCCTACAAGCACCTTAATAATATCATCTGCTGATTTAAAAAACAATCGTCTTCGCTATACAAAATTTGTTTTCTTAGAGTCTTTGGAAGACTAGAGATGCTGTTTTTTTTAAATATATCCGTCAAATTGTTATTACGTTTATAGCTCTGTGGGATATGAGCTCAGACCTTCCATTTAGCAAAAATCCTCTACTAATACAGCGACTACAGCTATTTGCTCTTATTTTTCCTCAAAAACAGCACATCTTTAGGTAATGGAAGTAACTGTTTTAGCTATATCTACAACAATATAACATTTCGTTGTTAAAGCTGTGTAAAGTGATAGCAAATCATATTTTCATGACATTATAAATCAGGTAATTAGCGCACTAAGAAGTTATTCAACATTATTAATTTCACTTCTATTATATCTTTCATTGATTAATCAATATACAAAAAAAAAATATTGTCAATTACCTTTCAAATTTCAAAACCACACTCCTATTAAATGAATGTTAAGATTTATACCACTCAAAATATCGTCAATCAAACAGTTTTTTTTTATATTTTTTATGAATGGAATTTTAAAAATGAACATCTTTGGATACATTTTAATTTAAAAAATTATTATATAAAAACTTCAGTGAGTGTCAATAATATTGCGCTGGTATTTCTCAAAAAAAAAAAAAAAATGTTTTCAAAAATAAAGCAAAATTTTGATGACATAAATTACTTTAGCATTTTATTGCTTAACATAATAAGACGAATTAAGATTACACAAAAAAAGTTATAATAATAACAGTTTAATAAAATTATACCTAAAAGCTATTTTGCAACATTAAAAAAAATATATAAATAACAAGAAACTTACTGCTACTGGCAACTAAGGGGTTTTTCAACAAGAAGTTTATTTTTTACAACAATAAAATAAAAAATTTAGATTAAGATGATTCAAACTTTTATTGTATTACGAAGAGAAGAGTTCGGCAATTATAAATGAAAAATTACATCTAGCAAATATCCACCATTACCACATTGACAGATGTTGATTCTTTCATCAAAGTTTCTAATCACTTTTTTTGCAAAATAGCCGTCCTATTTCGTTAATTACATCACGGATTTGGAGTTTTAAGGCTGAAATCGATGTAGATTCTGTCCTTAGCATAGCCTCACAAAAAATAGTCCAGTGGCATTAAATCACAAGATCTGGTTGGTCACTTAACTGCTGATTATCGTGAAATTACGAGATCGGGAAATTTGGTTTGCAATAAATTTATCGTTTCATTGGCTATGTGACATGTAGCATCCTCCCACATATCAGTGATGTGGATATCAATAATAGGCTAAAATTGATTTGTTGGCATTTCGCGATAGTGTGATCCATTCATCGTTACCTCATTTCCAAACGCAATTTATAAAAAAAGGCCCACATACTGCATCATACCGTGACAGTGAAGCATGCAAAGGCTTCTCAATAATAGCTCTATGATTTTCAGAATCCCAAATGCGGCAATTTTACTTGTTGAAAATAGGCTTCCTTTGATAAAATGATTTTTTCAGAAAAACCATTCGATTATTCATTCATAAGTTAAGCCAATCTACGGCGACAAGAATGGTCAGTCGGCTTCAATTCCTACACCAGTTGAACTTTATAAGGCTTCAAAGTCAAATCCTTATGAAAAATTCGCCATTTGATGGCTTTGTTCTCAGTTGAACGACTCGGTCGAGTACGCGTTGGTATTCGCACATTTTGTATCCAGTCTGTCGACTCAAATTTAACGACTAAATTCTCAATAGCATTCTCAGAAGGACGATTATAATGTCTGAAAATATCATGAATTGTACACAGCCAACATACTCATAGACAATTTTAATTATTTTAATCCGATTTTCGTGCGAAATTGAGTTCATTGCAACAATTGTCAATGCATCACGTAGTAGAAAAAAAAACTAAATGCCAAAACTGCTTTGTTGTTGGTGTTGTTACAATTGAAAAACAAACTTTTTGTCGAAAAACCCGATACTTATAAAAATAAATTTATAAACAGAAAAAACAACTTCAACTAAATGCGATATATAAAAAATGTACTCAAAAAAAAAAAAGCAAATAAAAGCCTAAATAAAATTGCAACCATGTAATGATATGATGTTGCAAGTATGTACGAATGTTGTTGCAATGCATTTTTTTCCTGTTTCGCTGTGGCTTGTTGTTAATAGTTGTAGTAGGAAAGAGTGATGGAAAAACGCATGTTTGAATTGCAATCATTTCAAGCACACCATAATTTATTGCCATTTAAACTTTGTCAATTCTGATGTTAATCGCCTAAAGACTAACAAGAACGAATCATAAATTCAAACAAAAACACAAAAAAAAACAATAATATTAACCGAAAATACGAAATATTAGTAAACTGAAAAATACACAAGAACACATATTTCACATATTTCAATGCAAGACATTTGAGCAAGGGAAAAGAAATTTTTACAATTATAAGACGATTTGTTATTCAAATTACTGTCAGATTATATTATATAGTACAGTATATATATCTATATATGTTTTACTGAATCTGGAAAATTATTGAAGTAAATTTATTAGATTCATAAAAATAATAATACTTTTTAAAATAAAAAATTAAAATTATTCGATTATTATTAGCCGAATAATCGAATACTCGAATAAAAATTTTTTTAAACTAATTTCTTTTACAAATAAATAAAAATATTTTTTGATAATTTTTATAGTTTTTTTAAACGATCTTTTTTATCTTTAATGAATATCTTTTTACTTTTTTAAGATCTTTTTTATATATTTTTTCTTCTCAATATTTCGCTTTCCTTTAGAAAGCTTCTTCAGGAAAAAATATAAAAATATAAAAATTTTTTCCTGAAGAAGCTTTCCAAAGGAAAGCGAAATATTGAGAAGAAAAAATATATAAAAAAGATCTTAAAAAAGAAAAAAGATATTTATTAAAAGTATTTTTTTTAACAAATAAATTTATTCGAATAATCTAAAATTCGGATAAAATTTTAAAAATCATAATATTTATTTTGATGAGTAATAAAATAAAAAATTCTAAAAAAACTTACAAAACATATAAAGGATTTAAAATTAAAGTTTCACTCGATTAAAGTAAAGTTAAGAAGGATTGTGGTTTCTTGAACTAAGACGTTTTTTTTCTTGATTAACAAAGGGCACTCACATAAAGCTCATACTTTTTGCCTAATATAAAAATAAAATTATTCGAATACCCGATTAAAATCGTTTTTACGTAAATAATATAAATTTCTTGTGTAAAAACATATTAGGTTTTTATTCAACAATAAGTTTATTCGATTTATTTCGGTCGAAAAATCAAATATTCGTATAATTTTTTTTGTAAAGCATATTATTATTTTAAATAGGTAATAAAATAAAAATACCAAAAAATATTAAAAAATAATATACGATTGAAAAGTAAAGTTTTTCTTAGGTAAGGTATAGTATGGAAGAATTTGGCTTCCTTTTCTAATACTGTCACATTTCATTAGCAAATAAATAACACTTTTTGGTTAACAATTAAAAAATTTTAATTATTTTTGATCGAATTATCGAATTTTCGAATAAAATCTTTTTAGGGAATGTCATTTCTTTTTCAAAAACGTTTTTTGCTCGACATGCTATGGTCACACACCCTAATTTAATAAATAATACGTTTTGCTTAAAAAATAAAATTACTCGAAGATCCGATTAATATATTTTTAGGTAAATTGTATAAATTTCTTGCACAAAAAAAAAATAATAATTTTTTTGATCAAAAATAAATTTATTCGTTTTATGATTATCCAAAAATCGAATAAAATTTTTTTAAAAGAAAATGTTTTTTTTAAAAGGTAATAAAATGAAAATACTTAAAAAATAAGAAAAATAAAGTTTGTCTTAGGTAAGATATAATAAGGAAGGATTTTAGCTTCTTTTTCTAATACTGTTTTTCAATAACTCTCAATGGCTCTTTATGAAGATTTCATAAACAACACTTTTTGGCTAGCAAAAAAAAATTTGGATTATTAATGTTTGAGTAATCAAATACTCGAATAATAATAATCGAATACTCGAATAAAAAATGTAAGCAAATTGTGTAAATTAAATTTATTTGATTTATATTAGAATACCCCATTTAAATCTTTTTAAGTTTAATATTGGGCAATAGATTCTCTTTACATAATTAATTCTTCGCAGCAATCTTTTTGTTAATATGAGATTATTAAAATTAATATTTTATTAATTAATCGAATAATCGAATACTTGAATAAAATCGTTTTAAGCAAATTAAGTAAATTCTTCCCAAAAAAATTACACTATTTTAAAAGACAGTTACATTTATACGAGATATGTTGCTCCAGTAATCGAATAAGTGATTAAAATCTTTTTAGACTTAATATTGGGTAAATGATTCTCTACACATAGTAAATAAACCCTTCATTATAAATCCTTTGGAGTAATCTTTTTGCGAAAGTGAGATTATTAAAATTAATATTTTATTATTGGTCAAATAATCGAATAAAATCTTTTTAATCGAATAAAATCTTTTTTAAATAACAATTAAATTTATTCGATTTATGTTGGTAGAGTAATTGAATACTCGATTAAAATCTTTTTAAGCTCATTATTGAGCAAATTATTCTCTACACATAATAAATAAATCCTTCATAATAAATCCTTCGGAGTAACATTTTTGCGCAAGTGGGATTACTAAAATTAACATTTTATTATTGGTCAAATAATCGAATAAAATCTTTTTAAGCAAATTGGGTAAATTTCTCCAAAAACAAGTTATATTTTTTTAAATAACAATTAAATTTATTCGATTTATGTTGGTAGAATAATTGAATACCCGATTAAAATCATAATTGGGCAAATGATTCTCTACACATAATAATCTTTTGTAAAAATGAGATAAAAATTAATACATTTTTTTTTAAATACAGTGAACTCGCAGAAACGTGAACACCCACTAACATGAACATCCAAAAACATGAAAATTTTTTTTCTTACATTGACTACTCTAAAACGTGAACAAAGGCTGAAGGCTCTAAAACGTGATCTTTTTATCGAATATTTAAATTCAATTTTGTAAGCTTATTTAAACATTTTGGGATTCTCCGCAGAAGAATCACGTAGTTTGTTTGTTGTAAACAACTTCTGTTGCAGATATGATATTATGATTATGATATTACCGCGACAGTTCTACTGGAAGCATCTCTCTGTGCTAACTATGCATATACATATATAATATAAACAAGTGATCTCTAAAAATATTTTTTTTGAAAATATGTCTAATAAAAAACCAAAAGTGTTAACTCTTCAAGAAAAGTCAGATATTTTAGAGCTTTTTTGAGAAGGTTCACCTGTAACTGGTTTGCCGAAAAAGTATAATGTCAAATCGACGATTTGTTCAATAAGAAACAAAAAAGATGCAATTTCGAAATGTGTTAATAATACATTTTCCAGTCCTGAAAAACCGAAAACACTGCATTCTTTGGAGCTTCCAAAAATGGAGAAATCTCTCTACTAATGTCGAAATTAGTATCTTAGAAACCGTTTTGCAACCCATAGTAGCATAGTACATATATTAAAATATGGCAGGAACTTACAAAAAGTAGAATCAAAACCTGTCTCATAGGTGAAAAATAACGTACTTTATTTGAAATTAAATAAAAGATAAAAAGAGACTAAAATATTATATAAAAAAATGCAATCTAAAACGTGAACAAAATCGAAAACGTGAACACCCTCGGTAAAAATTAGTTCACGTTTCTGCGAGATCACTGTATGATAGTTTTTCTAAGACTTATTGTCTTGCCCAACTGCAATAGTTTTATGAAATTAAATTAAAATTTTCCTAAATTATTATAACTTAAAAGTGAATTCTTAAAATGTGACTATTGTTGTGTTACGACTAAATTTTTATATTTGTAGTCTAAACATTTTTTTTAATTCTCTATTCAGACAACCCGCACGTAATGCCATTTCATATTACTAAAGTGAAGAACACAAATAACTGTAGAATACTACGCAGAATTGTGGTACAATTTTGCTTATTTTCTTTTTATTTTTACCAAAAATAGGAAAACATGCACAAACGCATATTTACATATTTCATACACAATATCCGCACACAATACAACTGGTGCAGCTGAGTGCATTTAATGCGACATAACGTCAACGAATTTGCTGAAACATTTTCATATTTATTATTTTTTTATTTTTGTATTGCTGTGTGTGAAACAATTTGAACAAGCATAATAACAAGAGTAGCGACAACAGCAACAACATTAAGATAGACATATACTTATACATGTGTTGTTATACTCAAAATACTTATCAAACATGCATTATACATTTATATCTACAAAACTAAAACTGGTAGAGTTGAGTGGCATAAACATCAGCTAACAATATGTGGCATAACATTTGTATGTCACATAAGTGTTTTATTTTATATTTATATATGTTTTTTTTTATATGCTTGTATGAGTGAGTAGTAATGTAAGTTTTATTATATATGAAGCTATTTGCTTTTAACAATGTGTATATGTGCGTTTGTGTGTGTCAGTTAAAATGTATTTTTTATAAGAGAATTACCTCCTAGTTTCTAACATATAGAATTTTTCATTATCTTGGTAATAATTTAACATTTCCATCGACATAATGTATTGCATCTACTTTTATTACACAACTTCTTCTCTTTTTTATATGAGTTTGTTTACGAACGAATAATCTTTGTTTGACATACAGTGGACCGGCGTGTCCTATAGATTGGTCAAATTCTTAAGCAAAATATTTAAGAGCATAAATACAAAATTTAACAAGAAAATACCTAAACTGTATTATAGACGTAATGTCTATATATAATTGCATTAAAAAACAATGTTTCCTACTCTTTTTTTTTTAAAGAGAAGTAGCACTTCAGGCAACAATGCCTATTTAGTCAAGTACCGTGCTACATTCTTTAGGAAAGGGATAGAGAAGAGATGAAACAGGTGGTGAAAGTAGAAGGATAGTCGAAAACTAACTGCCGTATAAAGACAGCAACAGCGACCAGTGACTATGCCTTCATCGCTGAGCAGCTCCACCGACAGTCAATTTTTATTTTTGTAGTGAAAAAAAACCAAGGTCTTCGGTGGGAATCGAACCCACAACCCCCATACTGACAAGCTAGTACACTACCTACTAGCCTACAGGGGCACCTTGTACAGGGGTACTTGAATTTTAAGAAAAAGTTCCTAAATTCTTTAATATTCAAAATTATGCTTAGATTACTCTTCAAAGTAGATTTAATTACATCAACTGCATTTTGAATTTAAAACACCAGCTACCAAAAATTGCATTCCAGTTTAGTAATAAAAGCATCACAATGGCAACGCCGTTTAATCTAAAATTATTGAAAATATTTTACTGCAAAATTGGTTATGTATTACTTTCATTTATTCGTTTATTTTTGGGAAGATTTCACGAATGCAATTTCTAAGATCTAAGAAAACAAATATATTGCATGTCTGAACGATGATAACCTCTGAAAATAAAGTTCAATGCAGTGAACTTAAAAACCTCCCAAAAAAGTAAAAGTTGATACCAAATTATGGTATTTTAACATATTGGCAGGAAGGTGCTTTGTTTAAGTTTTATAAAAATTAATTATCAGTCAGAAAGCAAACGAAATGGGCTATTGTGCCTTTATTTAATTTATCATGTGAAAGTTACAGTTTGATATAAAATTATCATATTTTAACGTATTAGTAGAAAAGTGCTTTGTTTAAATTTTATAAAAATTAATTATCACTCAAAAAGTATTATCTTTATTCAATTTATCATGTGAAAGTTACAGTTGGATTTAAACGAAATAGCCTATTGTATCTTTATTCAATTTATCATGTGAAAGCTACAGTTTGATTTAAAATATGGTATTTTAACGTATTAGAAGGAGGGTGGTTTGTTTAAATTTTATAAAAATATATTATCAGTAAAAAGCAAACGAAGTGGCCTATTGTATCTTTATTCAATTTATCATGTGAAAGTAACAATTTGATATAAACGAAATGGTCTATTGTATCTCTATTCAATTTATCATGTAAATGTTACAGTTTGATTTAAAATATGGTATTTTAACGTATTAGAAGGAAGGTGGTTTGTTTAAGTTTTATAAAAATTAATTATCAGTCAAAAAGAAAACGAAATGTGCCTTTATTTAATTTATCATGTGAAAGTTACAGTTTGATATAAAATTATCGTATTTCAACAAATTGTTAGGAAGATGCTTTTTTTAAGTTTCATAAGAAATAATTATCAGTAAAAAAGTAAACGAAATTATCTATTGTGTCTTTTTACAAATTGCCTAGTTTCTAAAAAATTTTAGGCACACAAGACAACAACAACATTCCTATGAAAAATGCCATGAAATAAAATAAACAACAGAAAACAAAAACAACTAACACAGGCAAAAAAATCACACAGAGACCTACACTGAATAACAATAACAACAACAACAACGTGATGGTGTTGAAAGAGGATTCTCTTGTACATAGGAGAACCTCTCAAAACAGATACATAGGCAGCATCTGCTGAGCAATAATATTTAGTTTATGTTGAAACATCGTGGAGTGAAACTACAAAAAATAATAAAGCAGCTTTTAGGCGTTTAAAAGATAAAATTACCATCGTGTATTTTTGTGTGTATTAAAGTGAATAAATTGTTTAACTAAATTTAAAAACTCTAAAGTGTTGTGTTATTATTTTGCAATAAAAGAGCTCAATACAACAATTTATTAAAGGAATAAAAATAACAATATTTTAAATTTAAAGGATTTTCACATCATAATTACTTCTTCAAATTTTTCTTTGTTAAATTTTTGACATTTTTTGAAATTGCTCGTAGTTTGATATAGAAATTCAATTAATTATAATTCAGAACTGCATTTGATTAATTTTATTTTCAAAGTTTGATTTTAATTCGGTCAAATAATGTGCTGTCATACGCCATCTAACTCAAATCAATTCTGGTGTTTGTTCGTTTTATTTAACAATGATTATTTTGATGGAAAATAACACACATAAGAAAACTATTAGTTCGGATTATTAGCGATTATATTGAATGCTAATGAGTTTGTGCATGAGATAATCATGAGCATAAATTATGGAATAAAGAAATAATAGCGAAATTTATGCCGTTTTTAAGTTTCAAACACAGATTTTTAAATCTTTTTGAATATGAAATTAAAATGAATGCTGGTTTTCGTTTGCTTTAGTTATATAAACGTTTTTGACTTATGTCAATTATATATAATATATGGTTCAGCCTTTAATTTTCATTATTATTTCGATATCTTGAAATCTAGACTTAATTCAAAATATGTAATTTATAACCTTAGATCCTTTTACGGCCATCTGATTACGCTCAAAGATGCCATGCTGAGGTTAATTACCTCTAGTGGGAGGGAAAATTCCTGACGATAACATCGGCCAGAAGGTCATATATATGTACGTATATACAGGGAGCAATTCACATTTGCTTACGGTTCCATATTTTTCTTTTTTTGTTTTGTATAAAGTTTGACATGATTTTTGGTGTGGCAAACTGGTTTCGATAGTTCGAAAGAACCATCCAAAAACATCGAGTTTTAGCGAGTGTTGCATGCCAGTGCTGCTAACAAGCTGATCACTATAGTTTTATATTTATTTACTCCAAATTTATTTCAACGCCTGCCACTACTCTTATAAAAATGCTACGTTTACTGCGTTATTTTATTGAAAAACACTTTAGAGTTTTTAAATTAGATTACACGATTCAACTTTAACACGATATAACTTTACCACCTTAATGCCTAAAAGCTGCTTTATTATCTATATATCTGCACTCGCCAATGTTTATACTTCAACTCACTTCATTACCCAGCAAATGGCGCTCATATGTTATCTGTTTTGAGCGGTTCTCGCAGATACAAGAAAATTCTAGTTTAACATCATCCCATATTGTTGTTGTTATAATCATTCAGTTTAGGCGTCTATTTGGCGCTGTGTTTTTTTCTGTTGTGTCGGTTGTTTTTTCTGTTATTTATCTTATTTCGTTAAATTTTTATAGGCCTGTTGTTGTCTTAGGTGCATAATATTTCTTAGAAACTACGCAATTTTTAAAAAAAATTTTTCATAAGTATTTTTTTTTTAAATGAAGGTAGAAAAATTTGGCGATAAGTAAATTTTGAAAACAGTCATGTCAATTAGCCTTCAAGGTATCGCGATTTGATACCTCTTCGTTATTTTCTGGTGAATATTTTGGGGATAAGTAAATTCTGAGAAGTAGTCATGTCAATTAGCCTTCAAGATGTTATGATTTGGCTTCTCTTCTGTAATTTCTGTAATCTTAAGACCACATAGTTTGTTATTAAAATTGAAGTTTTGGTGTCTTTTCTGTCGGGCTTAAAAAATACCCTTTTATTTTTAAGGCCTAGCATTGGTAGCATTTTGCCAACATGTCAAAGATTTGGCTTTCAAATTTAATTAGAAGTACAGAAACGTAATGATTCCCTCTGGGATCATTTAGTACTTTATTGCAGGGATTTTTTGAACCGCTCCAAATTTTTTTTAAGTAGAAACTTGCACGAAATTTCATTACTATTTTCTTTAATTTTTATATTTTTTAGCTGATAAACTATATATTCGATTGCACTGTACTATAACGAACATTGTTTTGGATCATGTACTTTTCGATATGGTCGTCTAGTGGACGAATTTCGGTGCTTTTGTTTTCGTTTTTTTTTTTCCTATTTTTGCTTTTATTTTGATAAGCAACAATGTAAGAGACGTATCACACAAAATTGCATTAGAAATAAAATCTATTTTTATTTTGTTATCACATGTTTTGACAAACGCCAGCAGAAAAGAGTGGGTATTATTTTTTATATGCGAGAACGAAAGCAAAAGATTTTTATGTATTTTTGTAAACAAGCAACTCTTGTTGTATTCGCCAGTTAACCAACTTTATAGACAACTTACAGTTGGTACTTTTTTTTTACTTTATCGTTTTTAGTTTATTTTATTTAGTTTTATTTTTTATTTTTTTTTTGTTCATTATTTTTATGGATGTTTCTTAGTTGTTTGGATTTGGAAGTTGTATCATCCATAAATGCTTCTTATTGGACACATACTCTCATTTTAACACTGAATAAAACTCAAAACCAACTAACCAACTAAGATAGAAAATCTGGCAGTAGTTGTTGCAGCATGCAGCTTTTAAAATTTTGCAACTAAAAACATCTAAAAAATAAAAGAAGCTTAACAAGAACAATAACAACAACAAAAGTAAATTACATTAAATTTGTTACATTTTAAATAAATTGCTACAACAGCAATATTCATGTGTACGAGTTCGAATAGACTTATGGACATACATAATATGACTTTTTTATCTCTCAGGTAGATTGAAGGTAAAAACCTACGAAAATATTTTAAAATTCTCTATATATTTATTTATTCATTTAAAGATTTAAGATTGTAAAAATGAAATATGAAATAATTTATTCTTAAGAAGTAATTTATTATTTTTTTGTAAAGAACATAAGTTAAAATTTTATGTATGTGAATTTAAAATATTTTATAACCACAAAATGTAATTTGATTTATGTATATTTAAATTTTAAATTTCCTCATTGAGCATGCAGTAATGTATTTCAACCATAAACTTTTATTTCTACAAGAGAAAAAAATCATGACTTAGTCATCAAGTGTGTGAAGTTTACAAATAGAAATGTTTTAATATCTTGAAAAGAACTGAAACACAAGTTAAAAATCAGCACGAAAGTTTTCGGCATAGTTTCCTCTTATACCTGGGGCTAGAATTCCGCATAAAGTGGGAGCTTTGCCATCTGAATAATTATTAGTTGACTGTTTCTCCTGCTCGCTGAATGCTGCACAACTTTTCTTTTAACTATTAGATTTTAATAGCACTTTTACTCTTTCGCTACGGCTCGGCAGAGATGGCGACAACATGTAGAATATTTTCAAATATGATATTAAAAATAATAATTGATGTAATAAACGACGTCTTTATTTGTCCATTAACTTATTTATGTGATAAAAGATATTTTGTGACAAATTTCAAAAACTCAATTTCATGAAAAATTTTTATTTAAAAAAAAAATAATTCACTAAAAATGCAAAATTTCCAAAAAAAGAAAACACATTAAACTAAATTCTAACTAAATCTGTTTAAAGAAATCTGCAACTTCTTAAATCATTCGCACAATAACTTTTATCCATGAAATTGTAAAAATAAATAAAAATCAGCTAAAATTCCAAAATTGTCAAACAGGCGATTTTCAGCAAAACACACAAAAAAGCGCAACATCGTTAAATGTTAAAGAAAAAAGATTTAACTAAAACACGGTAATTTACATAAAATAAATTTGTTAAACAATGCGACGAAATCCTTAATTCACCAAAAATTTTTTTGGCAAATATTTTTCTTGATCCCAAAAATTCCCAGACTTAAAAAACAAAAAATATTTCACGAAAAAAGTTTAGCAATGAAGGTAGCGTCACCAAAAAAAATTACAATGAAGCCGATAATGCTGATAAAATATTTTTTTACAATTCAAAAGCCATAATCTTGACTGAGGTTTTTTTTGTTTGAAAAATTAAGACTGATGAAATTGTTTATAGAAAAATTATCACTGATGAAATTGTGTTAAGTAAAAATTCTGATTGAAAAAATTGTCTGATGTAATTTTATTTTTTTAATTCAGCTGATGAAATTGTTTATAACAAAATTCTAACTAACAAAAATTTGCTTTAACGTTATGTCCGATGAATTTTTTTATAAAGAAATTATCTTAGATGAATTTTTTTTTCAAAATAACACACTGATAAAATTTTCAATAGAAATATTATGGCTTGAAATTTTTTAATAGAACTATAATGACTAAGCATTTTTAAATAGAAAATTAAGATATTGAATTTCTAAAAAGTAAAATTATGGCTAAGAGAAATAATTTTTAATATAAAATTTATGAGCAATTAAATTTTTTAATAAAGAATTTATGACTACAGACATTTTTTTATAGAAAATTTATGACTTCTGAAACATTTGAATAAAAAAATTAAGACTGACGATTTTTTTTTCGCGGGAATGAGTGATGAAATTTTTTAATGCAAAACATGACTAATGAAATTTTTTAAAATAATAAATTATGACTGATGAAATTCTGTCTTATAAATATTGACTAGAAATTTTTCAACAGAACAATCATAACTAATTTTTATAGAAAGATTATGAGTGATGAATTTTACAATAATTAGTTTATTAGTTTAAAACTAAATATTTTTTATTTGAAAAATTATGACTGGTCAAAAATTTTTAAGTGAAAAATTATTCTTGTTGCAATTTTTAACAAGAATTTAAAGAATTTATGACTAAGGCAATTTTTTATAGATTAAATTTATGACTAATGAAACTTTTAATAAAAAAAACTAATACTGACAAGATTTTTCTTTTTTAAACGAGGGAGTGATAAAATTTTTTAGTAGAAAACTTATGACTAAATAAATTTTCGAATTGAAAAATTCCGATTCATGAAATATTTATTTAAAAGAAATTATGACTGAGGAAATTGTTTTATAGAAAACTTATGAGTAATGAAACTTTTTAAAGGAAAAATTAACGCTGACGAATTTTTTTTTTAAAGTGAGGAGTGATAAAGTTTTTGAATAGAAAACTTATGACTAAAAATCAATAATAAAAAATTTGTTTATTTGTTTGTTCATTATTTTTGTTTGTCCTGATGATGCCAACCAATGGTTTGGCGAAATATTGATAAAAATAATAAAAAATAAAGTTTTTTTTTTAAATATTTTTATTGAATAATGACCTAGAGCTTAAAAATGAACTGCTAAAAAATTATGTTTCATGAAATACTTTTATTAAAACATTGTTTTTTACCAGAATATTTAACACGATGGAATTTTTTAATAAAAAAAATTATTATTTAAGAAATAGTTTTATATAAAATTTAAGAGTAATAAAACATTTTAATATAAAAAGTTAGACTGAAGAACATTTTTTTAAGCAACGAGTGATGAAATATTTGAATAGAACTATTATTTTTTTATAAAAGAACTCCGTTCGCTTTGTGAGGGATACCACACACAACGTACTGGTGCCGTTGTAGTAGATGCTATGTATCATAGATGGCGCTGTTTTCCTGCTTTTCGCTTGAAATTGTTCCTGAACTTCACGGAGCCCGAGACCTTTCTAACTAATGCAAAACCGTGAAAATCGGTTTGTGCGTTCTGGAGTTATAGCGTCAGGAAAGAAAACACGGCATATTTTTAAAAAGACTAAAAACTTAAAATGTTTGTATCTCCGTAAATAAGAGGAATTTCGTAAAAATAAGCCTAATATGTGATTACCTACAAAAAATCGATTTTTATATGAAAATTTCACTAAAAACTTAAAATGGCTGTATCCCCGTGAATGAGAGGAATTTCGCAAAAATAAGCATATTTTGGGATCACCTATAAAAAATCGACTTTTATATGAAAATTTCACTAAACATTTAAAATGATTGTATCTCTGTAAATAATATCGCAAAAATAAGCACAAATTGTGATCACCTACAAAAAATTGATTTTTATATAAAAGTTTCACTAAAAACTTAAAATGGCTGTATCTCTGTAAATAAGAGGAATTTCGCAAAAGTAAGCATAATTTGGGATCACCTACTTTGCTATAAACCTCACGGAGTTCGAGAACTTTTCTACGAATGCAAAACCGGGGAAAGCGGTTCGTGCGTTCTAAAGTTATAGCGTCAGGAAGGAAAACCCGACTTATTTTTATATTATAGATATGGGTGATGAATTTTTGATTAAACCAGCTAGAGCTAGAGATTATTTACTTCAAAAATTATGACTGATAAAATATTGCTGTAAAAAATTATTTCTATTTCTATTTAATTATGACTAAGAATATTTCTTCATAGAAAAGAATATTTCTTATAGAAAATTTGTGACTAACGAGACTTTTTAATAGAAAAACTTATACCGAAGAAATTTTTCATTTTTAAAGAAAACAGTAAAGCAGTTTTTGAATAGAAAACTTATGACTAAGGAAATTTTCTAATTGAAAAGTTATGATTCGTGAAATTTTTTAATAGAAAAATTATGACTATTAAAATTTTTTTGATAAAAAATTATTACTGAGAGCATTTTTAAATACAAAGATTATGAGTGAACAAAAAATTATGATTAAAGACTAATGAAACATTTTAACAGAAAGCTTAAGACTGGCGAATTTTTTTTAAGCAATGAGTGATGATATTTTTTAACTTGACAATGACTAATGAAATTTCTAATTAAAAAATTGTTACTGATGAAATATCGTTTTGGAAAAATTCTAATTGGTAAAATTCTCTAATGTGATTTTTATCACTGATGTAATTTTTATATAAAGAAATAATTACTGGAGCAAATTCCCTATTGAAAGCTTAGATTTGTTTAGAAATATTTTTAAATTTTATTATGAAACTTTTTTAATCTATAACGAATTTTTATTTTAGTTGCCTTAAAAAATATTATTTATTTATATTTCTTATTAATTCACGCACCTTAACTTAAACATCTTTTGCAATTAGTGCAACATAAAATTGAAACATTGCAACACATTGTTGACTGCCATTAAATTTCAATGCAATTTTTGAAAATATGCTGTAGATTAGCGCATGTGTAAACTAAATTCTTTTAAACGCACACTTTCAAAAGCATTTTGCTGTTGATTTTTTGCTTTTGTAATTTTGTTGCCGCAATAAACATTTGACCATTTAAAGATAATTATATTTTAAGATTGCTAGAAATACAATGTTGCATTATAACGGGGCGGGATGTAGAAAAAGCATAAATAATTTAAAGAGTTTATATACAAATGATAATTATTTTTATTCAAGAGAAGTTGCAAGTTAATTTGCCAGAAAATTACAAAAAATATTTTTTTTTTAATTTTGGTATTCGCACACAAAATTGGGGCGTTTTACAAATTGCAATAAATAAATAAAATTTTTAAAAATTTTTCAGTCTCTAATTGAAAGTACTAAAAATTTTATTTTTTGCAGTATAAAATTTGTTATTTATTGGAAAATTTATTATAATACAATATAGGGACGACACCCGAAAGGCAATAGCAAAATATTATTCATTCTCATTTTTTAACATGCAAGACATTAAGCTTGGGTAAGTGTCGTAAATTAAACTGCCATATTTATTTTATATATAATAATAAATAAATCTTTTTTACTAGTCAATTAAAATTTCTTTAGATTCATCCAATCAAATTTGTTATAAAGAAATCCGATAAAATAAATGTTAATAAAATTTTGTAAATATCAAGAAAGAAATATTGAAAATGTAAGAAATAAAAATAATGTTATCTATGGAAAAAATTAAATAATCTAAAATTTATTAAAAAAGTTAAAAGCAATTTATTTTTTCTTTTCAATTCTGAAAAAATTGAAAAAAACCTTCTCTCTCCAGCTATTACTAAACCATTAAAGGTGAAGTTCTATTGATATTTTAATAAAATAATTTAAAATATAATTGGTGAATATTCAATGATATCGATTAATTTCATTCATGATATCAAAAGATTAAGTCTGCAGATTTGCTGCCGCCATAGCGACGAATAAATTCTATAATTTCTAGAAATAGCCATTCTCGAATGTTTAATTCAAGAGCAATTTGCCTTAAATTCGTATACGATATTGCCACAAAGATGCTTATTTTGAGTTAGAAAAAGATAATTATCACAGAAAAGGAAAAATGAAATGACCTATTATATCTGTTGACAAATGAAAAAGTTGCTAAGAAAATTTATGAACGCAAAAGAATAGCAACATGCTACCTTAAAATTCCACGAACTAAGATCTACATTTAGATTAAAAACAAAACAAAAAAAAGAAGGCACACAACCAAACCAACACCTACACTAAATAATGATGAATGAAATAAATTAGAGTTTTCTACAAAATGCTAGAACAGCCTAAATGGCTCCCCCTTTTGCCTAAAAGTCACACCAATTGTGAATTAATGATTAAGTGAAGACATAAAACGTTGACACAGAAGCTTTAAGTCAATAAGGTGGTGTTTTTATAGTGTATTTTTATATATTATTAAATAGCTCGTCTAAACAAATCGTGTAATTTAATTTTAAACTCTAAAAGTTGTGTTCAATTAAATACTAATAAAATAACTCAATAAACCAAGCATTTATTAAAGGTATAAACGCAACAGTATTATGATCGAATAGTGGGGAAGTTTTTATATATACCACCACAGCTATTATGTAAATAAAATAACGAGTACCTCATTCTGAGCAACGGTGTTGGCTGCACTACATGTTTGTTAAATAAAACCTTATGAGAATGAAAAGCTCATGAACACAAAACAAAAATAAATTGAACTTATGAACTTATTGAACAATCTTATGAACTATTTCTAAATCGAAAACTGGAGTAGGGACTATAATTTGAATGATAACGCTTTAAGAAATGTGTGGATAATTTTCAGGTTAATTGTTTCTCAAACGAATAAATGTCAATAGTTGAGCTCTCATTCTTTGATATTTGTTTAGTAAAATGCTGGGAAATTTCAACGAAGGAACCATACATTTCTGAGCAAAAAATTTTAATTATAAAAATCAAATTAAAATTGTGAAAATTTCATTGTATTCGAGCAGCTTTTCTACATAATCAGGCTCCTTCTGAGACCGCTGTGGGTAATTTAATCGCTAAATTGGAAGTTCACGGTATTAGTGCTGATGAAAGACCAAAAGAATATGTTTGTAGTGCCAGTAATGATATAAATATAGCCGCTGTTCAGCAAAGTGTTAAAAATGAGTCTGCAACATCAACTCGTCGATGTTCGCACTTTGCGCAACATTTTGCATAGACAGCTTCATCTTGACGTTTATAAAGTTCAACTGGTGCAAGAGTAAAAGCCGATCGACTCATGTTCTATACGTCATACGTTTATAAATTGGCTGTTTAAAACACCGAACGAAAACAACGCAGGAGGTTATGTAAACAAACAGAATTGTCGCATATGGGGTTCACAAAATTCACAAACAACCTACGGCGTTGTTATCCCGTATTTTCTTTGCTCTATTATATTACAATAACCAATTTTTTGTGGCCACAATTGGCTGTTGTTGACATCATTGGCCTTTGCTTTCAGCTACATAAAGCCATAAATCACCCATAATACAATAACCGAATTGCATGAGAAAAATTTCTTAATTTAGCGATGTCAATTGGTCGCCTCGTTCTGGTGATTAAACACCGTTGTATTATTTTCCCTTAAACCATTTAAATGAGCGAACTTACCTGTACAACCCACAAACAACTGATGCTCCGAACGATAGAATTCAGTCCGATGCTTTTTCGGAAAATGTCTAAACTAACGTCGGACGTCTAGAGGTGGACAATTGGTGAACAAACATCATATTCTAAATATTTTCACACATAGCCTACTTTAAACCAGGTACCTTTAGTGTCGTATGTAACATGTTTTTTTGAATAAAATTCTCCCACATTTTTCGAATGAGGGCATAATTATCAGAAACTATTTGCAAACGAACAGCTTTGTCATTGCATCTTAAACATGCCATTAAAACTGAAATGTATTTACAGTCATTGCTGAAAGATATTCTGGCCCACTGTACTGGCCATCAAAAATGTTATTAGCAGATAAGTAGTTATCTTTTAGAGCAGCAGTTAAAGTCAGTATACCCAATAACACGCATATTTCCTCTGATGTTGTTGCTTTATTAACAGAGTCTTTGCGGTAATATCTTTCAATGTTTCTTCCTTTAACCACTTTATCTATTATATCTTTTGCTATAAAAAGCTTGAAAGCTTCAAGAAGATCATTAACGCCTCTGAACAAACCTTTTGGATCACATCGTTGCTGAACAATATTTTTCGTTTTCGGGTGACATATTTTTGATTGTTTTTCCTCGTAGTTCTCTCTTCGAATGTTGAAGGATTGAAGATTTATTTCACAAAGAACTTAACCGGACATCGTCATTGTCAAATATTTCTTCTCTCTCTCTCTCTTCTTATCTTCTTCATCAAGCTGCAGCCTCCTGCTTCCCTGTGTAGTTCCCCATCTGCTTTAACAATTATTTCTTATTCTTTATTATTAGCATTAAGACTCTCGCTTTCCGAGTCTGAATTTTCATCATAGAGAGAAAGAAATTTTGAAATTTTTTCGTCGGTAATGTATAACATCTCTATTTATTTTCTTTAGTAAACTGCAAAAACAATATATAAAATATATACAAAACACGCTCATCGTCATACCGACGAACACAATCAGCGAAAAATCGAACTTCCACACTCTTTAGCAGATCAGCAATAACTGCTACTCGAAATTTGAGCGAATTTGAGAGAGAAACTGAGAAGTTAAACAAGTATTTTTTAACGATACTCATCAATTTGATGAAGAAGGTATATGTAGGACTAAGAGCTTTTCGAATTTTTCTTAAAAGAGGCAGAAAAACATATTCAGAACCTCTAAACGAAATGTAGCGAAATACAAATTTAAAAATAAACAGGAATAAAATCAAAAAATATCTTCATTAATGTCTTGTCAATAAAGAGAATTGTATCGTTAAATACTCTATATAGCTGTGGATGCGTGATAAGATTTACGTCGGTACCTAGCTGTGTACGCCATAACCTGACGGGGGATCATACCACTATGGATGAAATGTGGCGTCATCCTTGCCCTAGCAGGCCTTCAGATACGTATATCCTTCAGTCAGTCCTAGTTGCAGCTTCAAAAGGCCGGAGCAGACCGCAGTCTTCACTCCTTGCTGAAGAGTTGGAAACTATGCAACTCCTGGTCCAGAACGCATGAAGCTTAATACAATTTAAGAACACAACCGCAATCATGCTCACTAGACGTGGACTATTCATTGTGTTCATTGTGAATGATCAGATCCACACAACCACCACTATACTCCCGAAGGGCCAACCTCAGTCATCAGTCAGAGAACAGCTAAAGGGTTAAAAACACAAATAGCTGAACTTTGGGGCTTTACTGATTCCCGTGGAAATATAGTGGAAGTGTCCACTTGGCTTCTGCAAACCTTGATGGGGACTAGACTCCGATTTAACTAGTTATAAACGAATTTATTTATTTTTTAAGTTTTAATATCCTGCAGACAAGCATAAAAGCTTTGCGGGTTTAGAAATTAGAAGATAAATTTGTTCAATAATAAATTAATAATAAATAAATGAATGAAATAAAAAAAAATGTATAAAAAATTTAATAATAAAAAATAAGTGGCCATAATGCATTTAATTAAAAAAAATTATTAACAAAAAGATATTTGTTTAAATTAAGTAATTATTATATAATATTATTAATAACATATAACTGTATTTAACAAATGTTCATATAAAATTTTGTTAACTTCACGTTGCATTGTAAAGCGAACAACTTTAAATAAATTTTACACTGGTTACACTTACACGCTTTACGTTGAATTGGTTAGTGGCGAGAATGAATTGGGACTAGACATCTTAAATAAGCAATTCTCTTTGCTCTTTTGACTAAAAATTTTAAAAAATTGTGGAATTTTAAAAAATTTTGAAATTTTAAAAAACTTTGGAATTTTAAAAAATTTTGGAATTTTAAAAATTCAGATTTTATATGAACACTTTTTTAAATATTATTATTTTTTTTTTTGAAAAAAAATTTTTTAGAATTATTTATTTTTATTCACTTATACTAAACTAGATTATAGATTTTTATTATAAAAAGAATTTTTTATAAGCGAATTCATATAAATATATGAATAAATTTTAAGTTTTAAGAGTAAAATTTTTTTAATAAATAAATTACTTGTTTACCAAACAAAAAAAAAACCCTTTACCCCCGTTGACACATGTAATGACGGTGAGATTCCGGGACAGCTGTGTATAATAATTTTGAGACTGCCTTCGTAAATGTATATCGAATGCTCAAAGCAAAAAATATAAATAAATAAATAAATTAGACCGCTAAATGCAAGCTATTTAAAAAAATCTATTTCAAACACAATTTACTCACTTCCCTCATTCAATATTTTTTCATATTTAACGCATTTATAGCTGCAAAGCATACAGAAGCTATAAATTATTGACCGTGTTAATAAACTGTATTTTTATAATAGTCTCCATATTGAACACTTATTTCCTCTATCTCCATCTTGAACCAAATTGTAGAGCACAATTTGAATGTTTTTATTTTAAATTGCTGCGTATGCATGCTTAATCATGTTTAAACTCCATTTAATTTTGCTCTTTTTTTTGCATCGTTGGCATTTATTTTATTTATGTTTTATTATTAATAATTATTCGTTGACTAATTTAGATTGGAATGATTTTTAATATTTTGGCCTTTGGCAATAGATGAAGGAAAAGATACAACTTTTGGAATGTTATGTTATTTTATAAATATTTGACTATAATGAGAATAACCTAAATAAATGATATAAATTAGAAATAAAATTTTATTTTAAAGTTAATACTGAACTAGATTGGAAAAATTATTTTACTTATTACAAAAGTACTTTACGGGCTGCTTAGATACAAAAATTTATAATTTTTATCTTGAAATTAATGCGGTAGAGTTATGGAGAGCAAAATTTTGTAAATTGAATTATAAATTTTTTCAATTCTTTTTCTTCATAGATGTTAGTTTCAGCAAAAGTGATCTGAATATTTTGAACATTATTTTGCTAGGACTCCGTACACAAATTGTAAAAATGTTGCCTCATTGATTTCACTGCAATATCTCTTCATCTGGTTCTGAAACCAAAATAGGTAGACAATAAAATTGCTTACAGAAGATGCAGCCGCTATAACAACATAGTGTTTTTCTTTAATTTTGATAGGCAGCCATGTACAATTTCCATAGAGTATGTAAAACTGTGTGTGCTATAGTGGTTAAAAAAAATTTTTATTCAAAGAATTACCCGATACCAATGTGAATTTCATATACGCGACCCGGTATTTCAATCGCAGTAGACACACACTTTAAATTTAAATATATTTATGTTTGTAGAAAATTAAAAACTAAATTTAAAAATAGAGGGTATTCCAATAATTACGTGACTGAAACGTATGCTGTTTTAGATTTATAACGACAGCAGGCAAAACAGAATATGTGCAAATATGTCTGTTATAAAAATAAATGTAAACAAATTATTAAAAAAATTGAGGAGTGTTTCCATATAGACCGTTCTTTTAACGAATACAGCCGCTTCTTTTGAACTATTATAGGCAAAAGCTTTAAATTTGCTTACAAAATAAACCGAAAACTTTTAATTAAGATGATTAAAATTTTTATTGTATTACGAAGAGAAAAGTTTAGCAATTATGAACGAAATTCGATTTGTCCACCGCGGTCATGCTGACAGTTGTTGATCAAAGTTTTTAATCACTTTTTGGCAAAATGGCGGTCTTATTTCGTTAATCACAATACGAAATTTGAGTTTTAAGGCTGAAATAGATTCGATTGGCTTCGTATAGACTCTGTTCTTCATATAATAACCCCACAAAAAATTATCCGGTGGTGTTAAACCACACTGGCCACTTAACTGCTGATTGTCGTGAAATTATGCGATCGGAAAATTGATCATTAGTTGTGTGACATGTTGCACCGTCCTGTTGAAGCCACATGCCAGTGATATCTACGTCATCAATAGTAGACCATAATTGAGTTATTATCATTTCACAATAACGTGATCCGCATTTTCAGCTTCACCTTCGAAAAAAACTGCCTCCAGACTACATAGCGCACCATACAGTGACACGTTGAGCATGCAAAGGCTTTTAAATAATCAGTCTAAGATTTTCGAAAGCATATTGGGCTTTCGTTTGAAAAAATTAATTTTGCAGAAAAACCAGCCGTTTGTTCCTGAATGAATTGAGCGAGTCTACGACGATATGAATTCGTGCACCAGTTGAGACCTGTAAGGCTTTAAAGACAAATCCTTACGCAAAATTTGTCATGTGGTGGATTTGGATAACAGCAATTGTTGGAAGGTCGAGGGATTGACAAATTTGGATCTGCTTCATCACTGTAGCTTACGGCTGGGAAGTTTTCAGTTGAACGACCCGGTCGAAAACGCGTTGGTATTCGCACATCGAAATTTGAAATTTAACCACCAATTTATTAATAGCGGTCTTAGAAGAATGATTATTTTGTGTGAAAATATCATGAATTTTACGAAATGTAACTTTAACAGAATCATGGTGGATTTTAATTATTTTAATGCGATTTTCGTGCGAAATTGAATTTATTGTAACAGTTGCCAGTGCATTGACTACGAATACGTCAAAAACTAAATGTCAAAACTATCATATTGTTGGTGTTGCCACAATTCAACAACAATCCTTTTGTTGAAAAACTCGATATAATGAAAAGTATAAAAAAATGTTTCATAATAACAGAAAAAATTATTTTTACGTACACGCCCTTAAATTTTTAACTTTATAAAACATCTAATTGGAGTAATATAGAATTATAAATTAAGGGGCTCTCCATACAAGACTTGTTTTTTATATGTACGCGTATATAAAATTAAAAAAAAATTGTTGCGCACAAAATTACATTTGACGTTTGGCGGTTTTATATTTGTTATGCAGCAGGCGAAAAACGTGTTATAAAAAATAATATGAAATATTTAAAGAAGAAATTTATACTAAACACAAACAATTATGGCCTTGAAATGTTGCATGGTGGGACATAAACATATAAATGAAACAAAAAATAAACGACTATTTATTTTGATCAAATTGATTCAATCGTGCCATTAGCCAATATTTTAAAGAAATCCTGTTAAGGAGATCTTTAAAAAATAATAATAATTAAGTAAAAGACAATTATAAGTCATACCCCATAGTTAAGCAAACTCTTTAAATCACTATCTTATCTTCTTATCTTTCTTTAAAATACATTTCGCAATTATTCCCTACAGTGTGATAAACGACACAAAACCAATTTATAATATTTTGTATTAAAACTTTGTTAAATAATATTCAAATTAACTTTCAATTTATTTCTTCCAATTCACTTTTATTATGCAGCATTCATATTTGTCTGTTTATTGTGGTATCTATTGCTTAAGTTTCTAATTGGGCCAGTAGAACCTAACATAGTTACCCATTTAACCATATTAATTTTTTTCATACCAAATTGAATAATTAGTCTGAATGTATTTCCGTTTTAAAGTTTTCTTACATTTTGCTATTTATGAATTTCTATTAATTTATTTTTCATGTCCAGTTCATAACTTTGTTTTGGCACGATTCGACTTTGACAAACAGACCTCCATTTAATATGTGTTGTATACTTACTTATTATGTTTATGGGCCGTGACCAAAAATAGTTAAATTGTTTTTAGCTCATTTTTAACATAACAAAAGTACACAACTTAATTATTAGAATAGCCAGCCATAGGAGCTAAAAATAAACTTTGCCAAACATAATAAAATTTCTAAAAATTATATTTGAATATTTTTTTAAGTGATTTTGTTTCAAAAGTAAACATTAAACACATTAAACATTTATATTTATTTAAAAATATTACATTGTTTAGCATTTGTTCATCATTTCTTCCAAAATGTTATTAAAATTTAAAGTAAAATAAATTTAAGCGAAGATTTCATATCTTCTTGTAAAAAATGCAAAAATGTTTCGGCAGCATGTTTATTTTAAAATTAATATTTTTTTCGTTTTCATCTAAATTGGCAGCTCTGTTGTAGATTTATCAGTTGTGCTTTGTCTCTTCTTCGTTAGTTGCGCTAGTCTTCGTCAATATTAATGACGAACAGAGTGTGATTTCTTTTACATCCGCGCCTGACTATATAGTCTTAATCAGATGGTGAACAAACCACTTTGTATAATTTGGAACGTTATACAAACGTCCTAGATAGCCGAAGACATAATTCTAAGCAACAGATACCACCTAGTTGCAACTTGAATAATTCCAGGGCAGGTCTGCAAACTATCACACCTTGCTAGAGAGTCGGAGACTATCTAACTCCTTGTCCAGAACACATGTCAAGCATGCTCACTGGACTGGATCATTCACTTAGCGTGTCATTATCAGCGAAATGATCCTGGCCACCATAAATTTCATAGTTCCCTTATGGGGCCGCAAAACCACAAACACCACGATGCTCCCATATAGGGGCCAACACCAATGATCAGCCAGAGAACTATTATAAGTCTAAAGAGACAAATAATGAACTCTGCGAGCTCACTGATCCCCGTGGAAATAAAGTGGAGTTTCCAGTTGACCACCTGCCTGTCTTCAGGGGACTGGGCTCCCTTTATACCCCAGTTGCACTGTGTCTAGATAGTGGAATAATCTATAAAGACCATATTCATGTGCCCCTGGGGGGAATTAATGACGAACAATGATGCATCGCCACAATGTAAATTAAAATTGCCAATGATTTTTTGGTGTAAAAAGCCATTCTTTCATTGGCTGAAATAACTCGCTGCTGAAAGATGTTACAAAGATTCAGATCAGCACCTGGCCGTTTGGCGCTAATCTGCCGGTGATCTTATCACTGGACATTTTGTAACCCCCCCCCCCCACCCGGAGCACATTTTTGGTCTTTATAGTACGTAACAGCTATCTAGATCTGTGCAACTAGGGGTATAAAGGGAGCCCAGTCCTCTAAAGACAGGCAGGGAGTCAACTGGAAGCTCCACTTTATTTCTACGGGGATCAGTGAACCCGCAGAGTTCATTATTTGTCTCTTTAGACATTTAATAGTTCTCTAAATGATCATTGAGGTTGGCCCCTATAATGGGAGTAACGTGGTGGTTGTGGTTTTGCGGCCCCATAACAGTATAATGGTTATTGTGGTGGCCAGGATCATCTCACTGATAATGACACGCAAAGTGAATGATCCAGTCCAGTGAGGATGCTATACATGTGTTCTGGACAGGAGTTGAAAGTCTCCAACTCTTTAGCAAGGTGTGATGGTTTGCAGCCCTGCCCTGGAATCATTAAAGTTGCAACTAGGTGGTTCTGTTGCTTAGAATTATGTCTTCGGCTTCCTAGGACGCTGTATGACGTTCCAAATTATACAACAGTGGTTTGTCCACCATCTGATTAAGGATACATAGCCAGGTGCGGATGTAAAACGAATCACACTCTAGACATTTTGTAATGCATTCAGCCTCGACCTAAGGTGTATACACACCCAGGTACATACACGCCATAGTTGGAGACTTTCCAACTCCATGTCCTGCTATATGCGTAACATCGGGCATTGGATGTTACCTTTCCTTTTCGGTAACATCTCTCCGATTGCTTTGAAAAGCAACCGATTTATACTACGGTCACCGCGTAACTCTCCGAGGTGTATCATAAATAACCACAAACAGCGCAACTAGTACCCGTTGAAACAGTGTGTTCAAGTCCAGAAGGCCATAATTATTTCTCTTCCAGTTTCGGATTCTGCCAGCCGCTTTTTACGCCCAAAAACATATGTCAAGATGTGAAAGAGATCCGTTTTGACTGTATGCCTCCGGAGAGAAAGGCTGTTTAAAGTCATCGTATTCGGGCGAAAGTTTCTATGGATCGTATTCTAATTGACAATTTTGGCATGAAGGAGAGGTTCGGACATTCGCCATAATTTGAATATAAAGAATTTCCTAAGGTTCTGCTTGAACATGACTTGAGTCAAACGCAAATCAAGTCCATAGATTTAAAAGCACTTGGATTTAACAAAAAGCAAAAAAATTGAGTGCTATACAAACGAAAATCCAAAATACATCGAAAGTTAATTTTCCATATTTGAAATGTGGCAACAATGCTTTAGCTTTTCTGCATCTAATTGTTACAGTCGACGAAAAGTGATTTGATTAAGACCATTCGAATTGGAAAATATCGTATGTATGGCCCGAGAATCAGGAAAGTTAACATATTTCATGGCACCAAAGTAATAATTTTTATTTGTTTATAAAGGGTGTTTTTTTAAGCCCGATAGAACTTGAAATTGTAAAAAGTAACACAAAAAATTAAATTGTAATCAAAATTTCTTTTTTATTCGAAGGATCAATACGTGACATTAACATTTGAAAATGATTTCGGGCATATGGGCACCGCGGCTGTTCTTGACGAAGCGGCTTCTGGACGTCCAATTTTGGGCCACTTTTTCGAGCACTGCTGGGCATATGTCACGAATAACACAAACAATGCAGTCCTCCAAGGAGTCAATTGTTGCTGGTTTATCAGCATAAACCAGTGACTTCACGTAGCCCCACAGGAAATAGTCGAGTGGTGTCAAATCGCACGACCTTGGAGGCCAATTGACAGGTCCATTTCTCGAAATCAACTTATCGCCAAATTTTGATTTCAATAAGTCGATGGTTGTGTTTGCTGTATGGCACGTAGCGCCATCCTGTTGAAACCACATCTCGTCCGGATCAATGTCATCCATATTTTCAAACAAAAAATCATTGATCATGGTGCGGTAACGATCTCCATTGACCGTAACGCGAGCTCCGGCCTCATTTTTGAAGAAACAAGGTCCGATGATGCCACCAGCGTAAAAACCGCACCAAACGGTGCATTTTTCTGGATGTAATGGAGTCTGTAGGGTCTGTTGTGGATTGGTCTCACTCCATATGCGGCAATTTTGCTTATTAACAAACCCGTTAAGCCAAATATGCGCCTCATCGCTGAACACAATTTTGCGATAAAACAACGGGTCAGTTGCCAACTGCTCTAGAGCCCAATCGGCGAAAGAACGACGCATATAATGGTCTCGTGGCTTCAATTCCTGCACCAGCTGGATCTTATACGGGTGTAGGCCGAGATCTTTGCGCAAAATTTTCCACGTAGTGGACGGACAGAGCCCCAATTCCTGCGACCAACGACGAATTGATAAATTTGGATCTTCTTCCACACTTTCGTTTACAGCGGCGATATTCTCTTCAGTACGCACATTCCTTTGACGTGTTGGTGTTATTGCATCCTCTAGAGAGTATGTGGTACGAAATCTATCGACAGTTCGACGAATGGCTTATTCAGATGCACGATTATGTACGCCATAAAAATGACGAAGTCGTCTATAAGTTGCTCGAATCGACGACTGATTTTCAAAGTAAATTTGGATAATTTCGTAGCGTTGTTCAAGCGAGAGTCTATTCATGATGATTTGTCAGAGTATACTGAAACAAATAAAAAAAATGTTTCATCAAAATTTTATTTTTTGTGTTACTTTTTACAATTTAAAGTTCTATCTAGCTTAAAAAAACACCTTTTATTTTGGAGCTGTAAAAACGCGTGAAATTCTCACGGAAATTTTGAACCGGACAGAGTTAGTGCTGCTGAAGGAAACATTAAAAAAATATATATTCCAGATTATACCACAGTTGACTTATTGAAGGAAATGTTTGGTAATCAATAGTTTTACATTTCAGATCCGTAAATTGGCCTGTAAGGTCGTACGATTTTACGCCGCTAGACCACATTCTGTTGGAATGTGTGAAGCTGCTAGTCTACGACGATAAATTTTAAACGATTGACCACTTGAAAGACAACATTTGTTGCGTTTTTGTTGCAATAAGGACCACGAATGTTGGAACCACATGTCGTCTAATTTTCTGGCTACAAGAAGTCTATTATTATTTCGTATTAGCCAACACCATTCACGGTAAATGCTTGGCCGATCTCATTGCGAACATATTTCTTACAATTATCCCTATTGTGGACACATTTGATCGATTATGTTGACGAAAAAAATCACGAAGTGAAGAATCCTAGAAAATGGTTTGGAAAAAAACTTGACATTACGGTGTGGATTATGGTCGGGCCACCCTTTTGTTATGTTCAGCACGACGATGAACACTTCAACCACAGAAATGTAATTAACGGTGCTGTTTTAATTTTGTTTACAGTTCTTTTTTGCTACTTATTTTATTTTAACTATTCATTCCTTTTAGTCATCTTGTATTGACTTCTGGTCACGTATCACTACGGCGTGAGGTATTCCTTACTTTTTTCGGTATGTTTCTTTATTAAAAAAATATATTAAAAATCGGCGCACGTACAAATTAATGTTAATTTTCGCTTCATTTACTAAACCTACACTCGATGACAACAAATAATTTTTATTGCATAAATCAAATATTCTTTAAATAGTGTACAGATTTCTGAAAAATATGATTAAAATCAAAACGAAGAAGACAAATTCGCATTATTTATATTAATTAACATGAGTTGCAAAGAAATATATTTGCTGTATGCGTGTGTGTATGTTTGTACAATAGTATTATTCGAACTTTTTTGAATGTGAATAATTTCCTTCACATAGGGTTTTCTTATAGAGTATAGAGCGGAAAATGTCACGTTACCAAACAGCTCCTGCACATGGCTGTTCAATTGGTGAACGAAAAATTCGGTAATCATGACCATATAGCAGTAACCATTGATTGTAATGCTCTGACCAGCATCGGTTTTAGAGATGTAGGGACCAGACCATAAATAGTTATTTTTTCCGGATGTAACGGTGTCTTAATATACTACGCTCGAGGATTGTCATCACTCTAAATACAGCAGTTTCTTTTATTGTCATATTTATTCCACGTGCAACAAAATTCACTAATGAAACTTAGTATCAAAGTCAATCTTATTTTAGGCCTAATTTGCACAATTTGGAAGCGTTGTTCAAGCGTTAGTCTATTCCTGTTAAAATGCCAAAAGACACTTAACATAAATGATCAGATAATTTATCTGATCTGACAAAATGGCTGCCAGTTAAAAGAAAATGTTGCAAACTTAAAGATGTATACGTGTATATGATTCTCCCGTAGGAACAGGTCGTTGTTAAAAGTGGATTCTGCATTTTATTATAATATCTTGTTGAATATTCTGTTATGGCATTTATATTTTAGGCAGAAAAGTTGTAGACAACAAACGATCGAATGATAAAGTTTACTTCTGTTCTTAAAACCACGTATATTTCGACGTCGGTTCTTTTCATCAATTTTAATGCTCATTATAATTAATTTATATGTTAACTTATTAAGAATTTGCACATCTTTAGGACAAAGAATTTAATATCGAATGTGCACCCTTAAATTGACTGCTAGTTCACTACAGAAGTAGTGACTAAAGGTTGCTTTCATTATGTCTTTTTTTGATTTTATATTGACACTAAATTAGGACTGTTATCGCCACTTTATAATCTATTACTTTACTTTAAAATCTATTACTTATACAATCATACATACGCTTTTTATATGTTCTAAAAAAATGATCGCGCGTTTTATATAACTGTCTTTTGTAAAAAATAGATTCTGGAAAAAACCATCACAGGTTATCGCGTGGTACTCGTAACTGGTCATAAAAAAATTAAAATATTAATCTCGTTGTTCATACTAAAAATAATTTTAATAAAGAAAAGCATTATATTAAACTCAGTGAAATTGTTTGTTTTTTTTTTCTTTTATTCAAAATATAAGTGGACCACGATTATCCACGCACGTCTTTTAACAAGTACCTTTAATTGATTTTTTACATTTTTCACCAAATATTTAATTGACTTTATCACTATTTATTCTTTTTTAATTGTATCAATTAAGCACTGATCTTGATTGTTATCTGAAATTTAGCAAGGCCTTTAGTAGGTGAATATGCGGAGAATTCTTGTTCTTTCTAAACGCTCCATGTAAGCAAGAGTAGATAATTACCCCGACTTTATAGTCACTGTCGCATTATGGCGACGACACCACTGCCTCAACCATTACTATGTATTAATTAAGAGAGTCGAGTTGCTGTTGGCACGTTATTAATAAAGTAAAAGCGATAACTATCATCCCTATAACTTTGGGACAAATTTAAATTAAATATGTATTTTTTATAAGAATAATGAAAGTTCAAAGGAATAAGAATATCAACAATATCTGAGGCTTCAAAGAAAAGTTATGTGACAAGGGTCGGACATGTTGTTTACCGGATAGCAAGTACGTAAAAAGCAATAAGAATAGCAGAGGATTTTATATTGATTTATTGCATTTCTCTTTTAAGAATTATTTTAACTGCCCTAAGTTTCCACTGGTACCGGCTTGTGTCTCTTATAGAATCTTTTGTCTCCTAGTTGGTTTTTTCTTGCTCTGTTGAAAACTGTTACTGTTTCCTTTATAACATTGTTCATGCTTTTGCAACAGTCCATCATTCGTACGACATTTTTTTGGTGTTTTTTTGTTAATGAAAAGGGTTTTTTGTTGAGCTTGATTTTTAGCTGCATAAATTTAGAAGTTGCTAAATTAATGCCACCACCATTTTAAATGGCAAAAGGTTTCACCAACAAATTGAATTTTCTGTACTTCACCTTCAGGGTCTAGCTGTTTTTGGAACTACATTAAATTAGTAGCAGTTTCTCTCTAAGGTGAAAGCATTAGTTGTGTATATCTCTCTCCTCCCGTTGTATTGACTTCAGCATCAACTTATCACTCAGCATTTAAAATCTTTTATTTATAAATCTTATTTTTATATTTCACTTTATACTGTAAATGATTTTTTTGGAACTTTCTTTTTACTAACCATTCAAGTTTCTGATTGGTGGACCAATGCAATTCAATTTGGTTGTTAATTCTTCTCAGTCTTGTTTAAAATTTCTAGGAGTTGCTTCTCTATAAAATGTTCTTGCTAAATTTGGTCTATTTTCCATTTAAGTAATTAAAGATTCAAATTGCTTAGTGGTTGTTATTTTAAATTTTTTATTCCATTCGAATTTTTTTAATTGAAATATTCTTCTTGTAAGTTATTTTGTGAAAATTGATAGAAAATAAAGATTTTCTGTTAACTACTGTAAGTCGTTAAAATCGCTGTGAAAAAATGTGGCGACAAAAACAGTGCCATTTTTAATATTATGCAATGGCGGCTTCAATGTTACTTTTATAAGACCAAATAACCATCGATATTAATCGGTTGCTGTTAACGTCTACTTCTAGAATACTATTTGATCGATCTTCCCCTCCTGAAGTACGCAGTTAAAGCGGATTCCTTTCCAATTTTGACATGGGCTTTCGGGGTTAAAAGACGGCACTTGTCGTCTAGACTAGCACCACGATAACAAGTGGTCGGCAGGACTACCGCCCTGTATTGGTTATGAGGGAGTTGCTCCGGGAAGAAACGTGGTGACTGTGGTTTAAACCCAAAAAACGGGTAGTTGTGTTTTTTTCCTAGCCTATGAAGCCACACTTTTGGTGTGTTCGTTTCTTAAGCAACAAGTGCATGCACAACCTTGCCATCTGTGCTCTAAGGTGTGTATACACCTTTGGAGTGTTGCTATTCGCAATATATTTTCTCCGTGGAAAGACCACCGTAAGAGTTATGGCCGTTACGGCTAGGTACTCACGTTAATCTGTATCACATCTGTGTCCTCGATCTCACTTTTTGTCATCGACGACATACATAATAGAGGTGAATAACTTTAAATAAAAGAACAACAATAGCAAATACTACTACTGTAATAATATGTGTTAGTGTATTACCTTATTTATGACATAACAATAAAAATGCTCCTTCAGTTTGGTGAAGACATGGAAGTTTCAAATATTTCATAACATTTATTTCATAACCACACTGCCTACGATTTAATACACGATGGACAATTAAAAATACGTGGCGTATTAAACAATAATTTCTATTAGAACAGATAACTTTTTTATCTATTTTATCCCCCACAATAATAAATAATGATGGTAGCCGAAATTTAGATGATAATTTCATTGTCTTGGTAGTCTAGGTGTACAATTTCTTTGAAATACAATAAAAGACGAAAATCAAATTCTTTTATGGTTCCAGCAGTTTCGTTGCAGCCACTAAAACGAAATTTAACAAAAAGTACTTTTTATTTTACGATTTAAAAATATGTCTTTTCAAATGCGAGTTAATGCAAGTTTCTGCATTTTTCTTTAAAAATGTTTGTTTATTTGTGTGTTCACAAAAAAAAAAAAGAAAAAATAAGTTTACTTTAAACTCTTGTGGATATTTTTTTTTGTAAATTTAAACTCAAAGTCTATTATTTCATAAGATTGAAAGTGCTTTGAAAAGTGTCAATTGTTTTTCTAAGAAAGTATGGCGTCTTCTGTACATAAAGGCAAAAGGCTTTTAGACATTTGATTTCTTTTCACCAGAGTTTCAAAGGATGCTGTAATAAAGAACATACGCAGGATTAAATGTTTTCTTTCAATTCAGCTTGCATATGTATTGTTGTACATATTTTAAGTTGTGTAATTTAATATGCTATTCACCAAGATTGTTTAACGATTTAAAATAATGTTCACTATTTTATTAGTTAATTGGGCACAAAAATTGTATAATTTATAGAAAAATTTCTTTTATACTTACAAAATTATATGTATTTTTAGAATCAAAAGATGAAAATGTTGGTCCGTCTGTCAAAAGTCTCTATCTCTTTTATAGACTCTTCTTAATTAAGACCTGTACCTATAAAGACATAATTTTATTGTACATTTATGGCTGCAGTAGTATAGGATCCGCCAAATAACTTTTTTTCTTAATGCTATAAACTCCTGAACCAATTGGACTTTGTATGGCGTCATACCAGGGTCTTTATGCAAAATTCGTCTCAATGATGTCTCTGAAATGTTCAATTATTGAGATGGACGTTGAATTGATGTTGATGGCGCTTCACGCACACTTTCTGCCACAGCAGCAATATTCTCGGGTGTACGCATTGTTTTTGGCTTTTCACGCTCTGGTTTATCGATTCTTTCACTTTTTTCACAAGATGACGAACATACGAAGCTGACGGTGCTTCTCTTCTTCCAAAATCCGTACGCAATTTTCGTACACATTCTGCAACATACCATGATTTTCAAAGTAATGTCGCAATGTTTCCGAGCATTGTTCAAGCGCATACTCAACCATATTCGTTCAGCGGAAGGATAAAACTAATTATCTGTTAAAACAAACATGAGGTAAGTGTTACCATTCACGAAATAAGTACTAGTTGAAAAAAAAACGTTAGATTGCGGACCCTTTATCTCAGCAATAATACAAGAAAAAAAATTGAAGGTTCCTCCTATAGTAACGTGAGTAAGACAAATATTTTGTTTTCCTTTACACCGAAAGAGCCAGATACTGTTTTAGCAACAAGTAAAAGAAATACTAACATAAAATTTAGAGGATGGCACACACATTATATAGGACACCTTGTGGATGAGTATAACTCGTATTTGGGGAGTTTTTTAATGAGGCGTTTAAAAAGGATAAAAATATTTCCATTTTTATGTCTCTGTTAACCGTTCTTTTCTATAGTTTATTTTGGTTAATAAAAAATCGTAACACGTAATTAGTTAGGCTGGGGTTCTTAAAAAAAAAAAACCCTCATATAACAAACTTTCAACATAATTGTTATGAATGACCTATAAAGCAGTATTGGCAATTTAGGCATCCGTAGGCATAGTTTTCTACCAGGTGTTCTCTACGAGTTAAAGTTCTTGGTATTTTTTTATCAATGTGCACATTAATCTTTATTTACATTTATCACATTAAGTTTTCCTCCTATGTAAATATAAATATAGATATAAAATTTATTTCTCCTCTTTAAAAAAGACAGTTTTTTTTGTTATTAAATTTTATATAAAAATTTATAGCTCAAAAAGTTATATAACAACCTTTAAACTATAAAATAAACACAATTAATATGAAAATTCAATTTGTTTACACAATTTCATTGAAACTCTTTAATGAAATCGAAGTCTAAAATTGAAAAATTCATTCATGTGGATTCTTGCATGTCATTGTTTACTGTTAGCGAAATATTCATTAAATTTAATTAGCAAATTTATATGCTAAAGTTTTCTTTTAGATTGCAAAAAAAATGTTAAACAACATATTTAAAAATAAACCACGTAATTAGTTAAGCTGGGGTTCTTTAAAAAAAAAGACGCTCATGTAACAAACTTTCAACATAATTGTTATGAATGACATATAAAGCAGTATTGGCAATTTAGGCATCCGTAGGCATAGTTTTCTATCAGGTGTTCTTGTAGAGGTATAAAAGTAGCACTTCTTCAACTGGTAGTCATTTTGTCAGCAGCCAAGTAACTTGTTTTGGCATTCAAACATGAATATACTTATGCTTGAACAACGCTTTCAAACATGGTTTTGTTCAAAATATTCAATATCGATTTTGTAAGCAAATTTTGTTTAGTGTTGAAGCTCACTTTGGATGGAATAGATACGTTAATGAAGAAAACTGCCATATTAGGAATGATGCTAATCCTCAAGTAGATTTTAAGACATCGTTACATCCAGAAATGATAACTTTTGCTGTACCTTATGGGCTGGTGGAATTAGTGGTTCAAACTTCTTTTAAAGCGATGCTGTTCAGAACGTCGACGCTGACCGCTATAGAGTCTTGATTACTGATTTTTTCTGCTTTTAATCAGACGATACAACATGTCACACAGCTCGTACCACAATTGTTTTATTGAAGAAAACTTTTGATAACCGCATAGTTTCATGTTTAAGGAACTCGTGAATTGACCCTCAAGAAAGTGTGCTTTAACGTCGCTAGACTATTTTCTGTTGAAATACGTGAAGTTGCTAGTCTACGCCGATATGTCTGAAACGCTTGACCACTTTGAAGACAACATATACCGCTTAATGCCGATATATGCTCATACATGTTGGAAAAAGTCTTTTTAAATTGAGTCCACAGATTAGACTACGTCCGAGTTAGCCGTAACGCTCATATGCTAGAAGTCATATTTAAATTAAAATGCCAGAAAATTGTCTTTTGCAAAAAGTAAAATTCATGTCAATTTAAATCTTTGTTTTATTTTATTTTAAAGTTCTATACCTCTAGAAAAAAAATACTCTTTACAAGCGAACATTGATAGCAGTGTTCCCTAATGTGTAACAATGTTTCTTGTTTAAATTTAAGTTTAAAAATTTTTTGAAATTTGATGTGTTGTGGCCCGATATTTCTTCATCAGTATCGATGTTTATAAAAGTACCCTGTGCTTAAGCTTAATTTCAATAAAGACATAGCAAGTATCGTAAAAAGCCTTATTTATCAGTTATTACACTGAGCAACACTTAGCTATTTACCAACAGTTTCTTTTGACAAGAACTTGTGAAATATGAAATAGTTTACTATAAAAAGTAAAACAGTAAATTTTATGTTAATTAATCAATTCACAATTCTCGATTTATTGTATATAATTAAAAATAATGGCAAATTTAAGGTTAGGAAGTAAATTGTTTGTCAAATGATTAAATATTATGAATTGAGATGTCATACTTTGACATGTATTTTGTAAAAACTATCAAGTCTGGAAGGTTATACTTTGGAGCAAGAAATTTTATTGTGAAAATTTACTATCAATATGTTGGTAATTTCACTGTATGACATGACAGAATTTGAGCAGCTTTTCGCCGTAATCCGACTCATTTTGAGACCACTATATGTAATTTAATCGCTAAACTCAAGGATCGCGGTATTATAGCTGACAATAGACAATATGCTAGTAGTGGCTGTAGTGATCCAGGCATAGCTGCTTTACAGCAAAATCTTAATAATGAGTCTGGAACATCCACTCGTCGACGTTCACAAAAGTTGGTCTAGTGGTGTCCAACTTTGCGCAACATTTTGGATAAAACTCTTTATCTAATCAAATTCAACTTCGAACGCGCATTTTCCAAACAAGCAATAACGTTATAGCATGAGAAACTTCCCGATTGCGTAATTTTTTGATTTGGTGATGTTAATTAGTCGGCTCGTTCTTGTGTTTAACGTCGATTGTTTTCTCTGTGGCCATTTGAAAGACCAAGCTTAAACGAACACGCCACAAATAACTGATTCCCCAAAAAAATGAAATTCGAGGCGCCTTTGTTACAAAATGTGTTTCGAAGTTTTTTGAAAAGAGCGTACATTTGCCAACATGCTGGATGCGAACATTTGTCTCACATTATATACCGTTATTTCTTCCCATATTTCTACTTTACATTTGGTATCAATAAAACTGAAGTTGTTAAAAAGGTGTTCATTTTAAGAAAAAACACTTTTTAACCTTAAATTTGCCCACCCTTTAAAATAAGTTTTTTAGTTAATACATTGTTACATTGTCAGAACGTAACGTAAACTACCTTTACATACGGTCTACACTTGGGATGAGATCTGAGATATTCATCTCAAAAAGTGTTAAATTCAATCCCAGGTACTATTTTAACGGAGAAACCACAAATTAATCTCCTTGCAGTGGAACGATATAAATGATGAGAACACTTTGATAAGACAATAGAATGAAATGAGCTGTCTGTCTTAACTGAGCAAGCCATTGATAAATGTATTTGGCTTTTTAAAGGACATATGAATGTTGTGAAAATGTACTAAATATATTAAATTAAATATAAATTAAGGCATAAAATAATTTTTTAAACAAATATTTTTTTCATAAACACTTGGATATTAAAAAATACTTTAACATTCAATATCAGTAAATTAAGATGTAAAGTTAACTTTTAATTTTACTTCCAGCCAAAACATTTATCAAATTTTTTTTTGTTTGTTTATACTGCAAAGCTTAAATACCATTTTATTAATGTTTAATCCTTCTTTACATATTTTTTTAGCTTCCCCGAGGAGCGGTATGGCAGCTTCTTTTTGTGTGCTGTGCGATACTCTACATAAATGGTAAATACCCTTTTATTCATGAACACATAAATGAAAAAAATACCAATGCAAAAATGAAAAATTAAAATAATTTTAATATTCATATTCACAGGGGTCCGTTCGGATGGAAGAGTTGTATGTTATTACACCAACTGGAGTGTCTATCGTCCAGGCACAGCAAAATTCAATCCACAAAATATAAATCCGTACTTGTGTACACATTTGATTTACGCATTTGGAGGATTTACAAAAGACAATCAAATGAAACCGTTTGATAAATATCAGGATATCGAACAAGGTATGTAAGAGTGTGTGCATGGTCATACACTCATATACAGTGATTGTATAGACAAAGTTTTAAGGTCAACCATTCAAAAGGATAAAGATAGAAATAAAGTTTTTTTTAACATAAAAAGCATTAATCAAACACACACACGCACACATATATACATTTAGCAACCAATCAGCTTTAACGTTATTGCTGCTGGTGTTTAAAATTTATACCACTTTTTTAAATTATCCCTTTCAGGTGGTTATGCCAAATTTACTGGCCTAAAAACATACAATAAGCAATTGAAAACGATGATAGCTATTGGCGGCTGGAATGAGGCTTCTTCGCGCTTCTCTCCCTTGGTAGCAAATTCCGAACGTAGACAAAAGTTTATTAAGAATATTTTAAAATTTTTGAGACAAAATCATTTCGATGGCATTGATTTGGACTGGGAATATCCGGCTCATCGAGAGGGTGGCAAATCACGTGACAAGGACAATTACGCTCAATTTGTACAAGAGTTAAGGGCTGAGTTTGAAAGGGAATCAGAGAAGACCGGACGTCAGCGTCTACTAGTTACCATGGCTGTGCCAGCAGGCATTGAATACATTGAAAAAGGCTATGACATACCTAAATTAAATAAATATTTAGACTGGTTTAATGTACTCACCTATGATTTCCATTCATCCCATGAGCCTTCTGTTAATCATCATGCACCCCTGTATTCGCTAGAAGAAGAATCTGAATATAATTATGATTCTGAATTGAATATTGTGAGTTTAAGTTAATATTTCTTTGTAGCAAATAATTGGGAAACAAAAAAATTAATTAAAATTTTTTCTTGCAGGATTATTCAATAAAATTCTATTTGAATGCTGGTGCTGATCGTGATAAGTTGGTTTTAGGCATACCTACTTATGGTCGTTCCTTTACCCTGATTAACGAAGAGAGCACAGAAATTGGTGCACCTGCCGAAGCTCCCGGTGAACAAGGTGATGCCACAAGGGAAAAAGGATATTTGGCTTACTATGAAATTTGCCAGAATATTAAAGAAGATCCCGAATGGACTGTCGTTCAGCCAAACCCCAATGCTATGGGTCCCTATGCCTATCGCCGCAATCAATGGGTGGGCTATGACGATGAAGCTATTGTACGTAAAAAGGCTCAATATGTTGTGGATAATGGTTTGGGTGGCATTATGTTTTGGGCAATTGACAATGACGATTTCCGTGGCACTTGTACCGGCAAACCATATCCTCTGATTGAGGCTGCCAAGGATGCTATGTTGGATGCTTTGGGGTAAGTGCAAATTTTGTTTGTTACAAAAAATGCTTTCCAAATTATTAGAGCTGATATTAACTTAGTAGTATTATATTATAAAAAAAACCACGCGGTATAAGATTAGTGAGAGGCCAATAAATGGTCAAAGAATGAATAAATTAATAGTGTCGATTTTTCACGCAGGAAACATGCATATATAAGAAGAGTTGAAATATTATTCAGAATTTTGTATATCGTTATATGAATTCCACGTCAAAAGTACTGCTCCAGTTTTGAAGTAAAAACTAAATCCAGCCAATTTCTGATACCCTGGTCTGAAGTAAAGCGTATTCCAGTAAGGGCATTCATCATCGATTGAAACAAATGGTAGTAGAAAGAGCAAAATCAGTACAGATGACTCAAAACTTCCCATCCACTGTTTGCCAAATAGTTTATGGCCAGTCTTGCAATATCAGGCCGAGCGTTGCCATGATGGAAGATAATTGCGCCGTGTTTGATCCAATATTCTAGCCTTTTTACATTGATTGCTCTCTTCAAACGAATCAGTTGTCTTCGGTACAGGCCACCTGAGCTCATTTGAATGCGCATAATACAAAACACCTTTCTGATCCCACCAAATGCAGATCATTACTTTGGCGTTATGGATATTTCTCTTTGGCTGGCTGGGGGGACTTTTCATATGCTTTTTTGCACTTGGGGTTTTTGCAATATATCCGTGTTTCATCAGCAGCAAAAATGGCGTCGTTTTGTAGCGTTCAAGCATTATTTCCGATATACAAAATTGCCTTGTAACACTTCTCGGCTTCAGTTCATATGCGATCCAATTTCCTAGCTTTTTAATGAATTCCAATGTTTTTAAACGCAGGGAAATGGCTTGTTTGTGACTCTCAATGATAAAGTAAGTTATCTTTGCGTTTGACAACAATATTCGCCGGGTATTGAAATTTTTGGGTTACCCGGCCTCTCCTTGTCGTTCGACCCGATATTACCACTTTTGAATCACCACTTTTGGTGCATGTCGACCGTTTGTTTTGCCAACAACCAATAATTTTCAGCAGCCGTTTTCTTTAACTGAAAGAAAGTTCTCCGCGAAATTCGATATTATTATAGCGATTGGAAAAATGTGTGTTTGGACTTTGCCGTCTTTCGCATACTGAATTATAATGATAGATGTTTATCCTCCGAAATAACATATTTATTATAATTGATACACACCACATATGATAGTTATGCCATATGTATACTCGAAATCGGCATTATTAACTTGTATACTACAAAAGAATGGAATCAATGGTATTGTCCAATAATATAGTATCCAGAGGATTTAACTGACTGCTCAGTACTTTTAAATATTTTTCGTTCTATGAATTTGCTACATCTTTGACAGTTTGCATATTTAGATCGCTATGTAAGGCATCATTGAAAATATACACAAGGCTATTGAGCAATAAGCCTTAACGTTTTTAACTACTACCTTGCTAATATTTTTATATATGAAACACTTGCTCTGGACTCTGGTTAAAAGTATCATTCCAAATATTTCAGTTTTATATAACAAAATCCAAGTCATGCACTGAAAGAAAAGAAATTTTGTCAAACCAGTTTTTATTATTACCCGACTGCTAATTACTGATTAAATAAATTTTATTTAAAATTTAGAATAGTCAAAAGCAAAACATTATTTAATTTCTTTCTAGTTTGGGCATCAATGAAGTCTCGAAAGCAAGTGACTCACAGAAACCTTCGCGTTCCAGAAGTCGAGAGAACTCCTCATCAACACGTAATCGCATTTCAACCAGCGAGCACAAACTGACTTATGCCGAACGTAAAGGCAACACAAAACGTACACAGAGTGCACTACAAGCAACACGTAACAGACAACAATCAACTACTACCAGTTTACCAGTGAATATTAAATTAACTGAAGTTGAGGGGTCATCTTTGTATATAGGAGGAAGAAAAACTACGCCGCCACCACCAACTACTCCAGATCCAGGAACCGGTAAAATATGTAAACTTTTAAAACATTTTCAAGTCTAATAAAATTATAATTTTTAGATTTTAAATGTGAGGAAGAAGGCTTTTTCCAACATCCCCGAGATTGCAAAAAGTATTATTGGTGTTTGGATAGCGGCCCCTCGGGCTTGGGTATAGTAGCTCATCAGTTTACTTGCCCTTCGGGTTTGTACTTTAATCCAGCGGCAGATTCGTGTGATTTTGCCAGAAATGTGCCATGTAAAATCAAAAAGTAAGTAAAGAAGTAGATATTTGAAAATTAAAAAAATCATTTTCGATTTTTTTAGTAATTAATTTTAAGCACTAGGTCTTATTTAATAAAAAATTTTTTTAAAAAACTTTATTTTTTATTATATTTTCGATATTTCGCCACACCGTTGGTTGGCATCATCAGGAAAAACAAATTCAAAAATTTTTTTCAATTTGTTTGTTCATTATTATTTTTGTTTTTCCTGATGATGCCAACCAACGGTGTGGCAAAATATCGAAAATATAATAAAAAATAAAGTTTTTTAAAAAAATTTTTTATTAAATAAGACCTAGTGCTTAAAATTAATTACTAAAAAATATTAAATAAGGTCAAAAAATTATAACTATTATATACAATAATTTTCGATTTTTTAGATCAACTACTGCAGCTCCAATTACATCCCCGGCTACTACTGCAACTGCCAGACCTACCTCGTCATATAATCGCATAACAGCCGCTACGTCCAGAGCCACCACATTTTTCAGAACTACACCCAGAACAACAACCACAACCGCAGCTGCTGAAGAGGATCTAGAATATGAGGAGGAAGAAGAAGATGAAAATTTACCTTCACCTTTTGCTAAACCTAAAGGCTTTGATAAGGATTCTGAAGAAGATCCTAAAGTTATTAAGGAATTGATTGAGCTCATACGCAAGGTAGGAGGTATTGAAGAACTGGAAAAACATCTCTTACGCAAAGATGATGGTACCATTTCAATTAAGGAAAATAGTTCCAGTAGTTCTAGTTCTTTAACTGCTACAACACCATCCTCCATTAGTAAATCCCTTTATGAAAAAGTGTTGAGTAAGCCAAATGCTTTAAACTCCTTCCGTAATCGTTTCACCTCCACCAGTAGTTTTCGCACAACTAAACCCCAAATTAAGGCACAAACAAATACAGAAGAAGATGAAGAATCGCTGGAAAGTGACAGCAAAGGTTCAGGAGCTTCGGCTGGATTTAGCAAATATTCTTCGGTGCTGAGAGGTAACAGTCGCCAGGGACCGCAAAGTGAAGGCATAGAAAAATTAAGTGAATTTGATGGCTTCCTTAAGGAAAAAAAACAATACATTACAATTAATCGTAATCGTGGTACTAAGCAAACGTCCAATGTTGAGGATGAAGATGAAGAAGAGAAGTTAGCTGCCAGCAACTTAGGCACAGAAAGTAACGAAACTGATGAGAAAGAAATTGACGTTAATGCCAAATCAACTAGAAAATTCTTTGGTGCAAGTACGCCTGCTTACTCCACGATCCGAAGAACCAGACTACCAGTTACTACTCAGGCCACTCCACAAGACGAGCAGGAAGAGAAAGACATAGCAGAACGTAAATCATATAGTTCCTTAAATAGAAGTCGAGTCAAAGGTATCACTACAACAGAATTGCCCGAAGTAACAGATGTTACAGCTGGTTCGACAAGGTAAGCGGGAAGTAAAAATTTAATTAATGATTAAAAGCATCTTATTCACTATTAAATTAAATTCGCAAGTTTTTTTTTCACTACATGCATCACTGATGCACGTTAAGTGCTGAATAACATATACAGAATTTTAAAAGATATAGAAATATTATTTATTCTCTAATTTAACTGATTGCTCGCTTGTAATGAAAAAGGTAACATTTGAAATTTTCAGCTAACTTTGCCCGCAAATATCAACTGTTCCTCGTTTATTTTTATTGAGGCATTTTTTAATTTTGCTTTTTCTTTCAGGTATAAGTATTTGGAACGTTCACGTCCAACTCTTCCCACAATCGAGTCGGCTAATAATAGAGCCGCAAGCAATAAAGATGATGACGATGATATCGAATTGGAGAATCAGGAAAACACGGTACATTTTAAGGCTGTTAATAATGAAAATACACGTGAAACACAACAAGAATCCACAACAAATACACAAAGAACTTACGCCAGTATTGGCCGCAGAACTACAGCAAGCATTACTGCAACACCTGAAACAGAAACTAAAGCTAGTGCTGCTATAACAACAGGAATACCTACAACATCTACAAAAGAGACTCCATTAACAACTCCTTTAACTGTTATAGAAACCACCACCACACCCATATCTATTTTATTAACAACAAATACTCCCATAACTACAACTACTAACCCAACCACAATCTCAACTACTACCTCTTCCACTGCCAAGACAACTACAACGACTTTATCTAATAGTGAAGAAGTTAACAAACTTCTTGCCACGACAGCCAATCCAAATGAAATCAATTCAGATATTTCTAAAACAAATGAATTATCCCAACATATTAATGAACTTTTGGCTGATTCCTTTTTAAACTCCACTCCTTTTCCAACAACGGAGTCTAGTCTAGATATAAATGAATTGAAAAATGACAGCCAATTGACTGCAACTGAAACGACAATATCTTCGACAACAACAGCTATTAATGGTAGCGACAACTTAACGAGGACCGAAGACACGGAACAAGAAGAGGTAAATTTAGTAAGTAAGCAAAGAAATAAGACATTTTATAACACACGTACTAGAACCACCACCACAACAACAACAACAACAACAACATCTCCTAAAACTACAACAACAATAACAAATGTAGATATTGAAACAACACCTAGTCCTTCTATAACTACTAATGCCAAAAAAACGTTGGGTGTTAGAAGACAACAAATTTTACTAAATCGTTCTTCACAGACAAAGATCAAGTCTAGCGCAACCACAGATACACCCATTACTACTACAGAATCTTTAAATAATGACTTCCTGGGTACAGTATCTAGTCCAAGACCATTTGGTTTCCCTAAACGACGTAATAGGCCAACAAATACAGCTGGCATTACGACCACTATCATAACAAACGAAGAAATTTCGAAACCAAATGATGAAATTGTAGTGACTAAAGAAAAAACTAAATTAAATGCGGCAGCTAAAAGCCAAACTAAGGTGAGTTCTAACAATACAATACTACTCTCTCAAACTGCTACCGAACAACCTTCCTCTCAGCAAGAGCAAACACAGCAAAGAGAGAGCGAAGGAACCATCACTGAGCACCCTAATTCTAAAGACAATAAAATTGAGCATTTCAAAAAGCATGTTTTCGTACAACTAAATGGTATTGAGGTTAATAATAATAACACTGATTTTAATTTAAGGCATGTTAATAACAATAATGATAATGATAGCAATAGTTTTAATAATACTGCACAAAAAATAATAACTCACTCTTTTGCACATAAACTAGAAAGTAGTGATGATAATGAAAGTGGGAATGAAAAACATAAAAGTGCGTATAGTCGGCATGATGACAGACATCCTGCAAAATCTAAACATAAAACAACAACAATTGCAGTTATCGATTTAACCACTAAAGAGATGTCAAGACAAAAAGAAACTCAAGTAGGTGACATGAAGGAACAAGACTTAGGGTACAATAAAACAAAAGGTTTAGAAAGTTCTGTAGACAATGATAGTTTAGAAAAAAATCTTACAAAGGTTAACGATGAGGGTAGTAATAGTTTGAAGGAAGAAATAGTTAAAGATTTAAAAACTAAACTCGAAAATTCCACTTTTAATCCAGTATTGACTTTAAATAAGGGTAGTGATTCTAAGGTCACTAAAAAAGAAAAAGAGGTGCAGGAAACTAGTTTCGGTAAAAGAATTGAGCCAAAGAACGCAACCGTAAATCACGACTCTACAAATACCACTGAAGATCATATTGAACCTACTGAAAACGATGATAAGCATCATAAAACTTTAAAATATACTAAACTTACAAGAGATCCAGATCCTCTTTCTTTTAGTTCGGAAGAAGAAGAAAGAGCGGCAAATGGAATCCAAACTGATGGTAATACAAAATATAAATTTGCTAACGCTGATATTAAACTTGCAAACTCTAAAACCAACAAATCGGTTACCGTAGATAATTCCGCAGGTAAAATTCAAAGTAATCATAATTCTAGCCATAATAATCAAGAGAAGGCAAATGATTCTGAAGGTGTGAAAAAGAGCTACACCACTATAACACGAAATAGAGGTAGAGGAAATATAAACGAAAATATACCATATAAAGCTATAGTTCGTGATAGCCAAGGTGTTCATCTTACCGAAGGGGAATATTCAGGATTTGTTAAGAATGGAGAAAATTATGCTGATATTGAAATAATGAAAAGAAAATATCAAACTATCTCTAGGGGAGGTCAGCTCGCAAGAAATGCAACTATTGAAGAAAATATCAAAGAACCTTTAAAAGACAATGCAATGACAGTATTAAGTCTCACTGAAGCTGAAAAAAGTTTTATAAATAAAGAGAAAGAGTTTGTTAAACATGAAGAAGAAGTCAGCATTAAAAAGGCACTAAGTCTAAATTTAATGACAAATCTAAGTATTGAAAACTCTACCTCAACGGTATTTATTGCAACTGCAGCAGAGGAATTAATTATCGAAAGCACTGCTTCTCCTTTTTCAATATCAGCTACTACAATGAGAAATCCAGAATCTGAGCCCATCACTAACAGATCAATGTTTGAAAAACACACTACAACGAAACCTAACACTGGAGGAAAACTATTGGAAATTGAGACACAAAATTTGGAAAAACCTATAACAGAAAATACGACACAGTCAGGAAGAAAACGTATCATATTTAAGAATAAACATACGTCTGATACAAGCCAAACCATAACAAATCCAGATAATATTGAGACGGAACACAAAAATCTTAACAGGTTGTATGAAACCGGACAGGTAAATTACACAAGGAGACGCAATTTTGGATCCTTGCACAATAAATCTACAAACAATTCAGAAATTGTCAACGATGACAGCAAAACAACAACTTTAACCAAGAAGAGAATATTACCAAGTAAAACAACAGAAAGTGATTCACTTAATAATTTTGAAATAAAAAATAAGCCACGTCTTGTTACACAAACTGAAACTGATGAGAATTTAAAAAATAATCAACAATTTTCATCAGTTACGGAAACTGTAAATGGACGCAGAAGGACTGTCGTAAGAAAAAGAATACAATCTTTCAAAAGAGACGAATTGAGGTTACAGTCTACACAATTATCTGCTGAGCATGAGCACACAAATAACAATAGTTCCGAAAAATTATCGGCAGCAGACTCAGTAGACAGCAGAGCAAACAGTAAGGCAAAGCAAACTATGGACAGATTTAAAAAAAACAGGTATAACACTTCAAACCATAAATATGCTTTTGGCAACAAAAGCGTAAATACCCAAAATGTTATGACTAGCAAGCAAGTTGGTAACAATGGATTAGATGAAAACAAAAAATCCGAAGGATTTGCTAAAGAAAACGCAGACACCATTGCTTCAACTTCAGGCTTAAAATTTCAATCCCGCAACTCTTATAGTACTCAAAATAGCAAATATTCTAGGACTGATCAGCGTAAAGCCTACAATACTCCTTCACAAAATAATCAACAAAAAACTGAAGAAATTGAAACTCTTGACGATGGCAGCAGACGCATCAAAACTATTTATATTGAAACCATCAATATCGGTGACAATAAAGTAAAAACCATTAAGAAAACCAAAATAAAGACAATTATCAAACAGCAGGCCTCAGAACCTGAGGTTGAAGAGACTACAGCTGCACCACGTGTACCTAACCTGCAAAACAGAGGTTCGGCTAGATTTCAAAGTAATGATTTGTCATCATTGTTGGCTATAGATTTGAATTCCAAGTCTAATCGAAATTCGCAAGGGGAAAGAAATTTCTTTAAAAATAGAAGAAAATTAATACGCAAACCTGTCATTGTTAAAGAAGAGGAATTTGTGGAAGAATTTATAGAAGAGTTGCCAACTAACGACCCCACAAATATCAAAACAACTACGCCAATAAATAGAAGAAGTAGAAGACCCTTAAGACCTCAAAGAACGGCAGCCTCTTCAATAAACCAAGATTCCCAGATTGTAGAGCATGAGCAACAAATAGCTATGGAGGAAGAGGAAATTATAACACCAAGTACCAGGCGTAATTTTTCATTTAAACGTCCTAGTGGTACAACAGGAAAATTAACACTATCAACGGAAACAGGCAACGAAGTTGTAGATAAGATTAATAAAAACCCTGCAAGTGCAGTTGCAATAATAACCACAACAGAAACAAATTTTGACGATAAAGCAACAGCAAGAAGAGAAGTGGCTTTTAAGCGTCCTACAGATTTAGCACGAAAAATCACCAATACAAAAGAAATCTCTAAAAATTCGTTACAACAAAATGAGACCGGAAAGGGAAAATTTAATCGCTTTAAAGCTATATCAACCACCACTGGGGGCGATCCTCTTAAGACAAATACAGAATCTTCTCCGCTAACTGATGAAGAATACCTTGATAGCAGTATTTCAAATAATTCAGATATTGATTCACATAATTCTTTGGAAATATTAAAAAATCGATTGGCCGATGCAGTACAAAATTTGAAAGAAAGAACAGAAACAATAACCAAGAATGAAATAGCTGATGCCTTTGAGATGAAAAACAAAATCACTGCAGGAATATCGAGTGGTCAAAATCTTTCTTTGCCTATTTACCACAGACGTAAATACTATCAATACTTCAAAGATTCGCCCATTACCTACATTACTCCCATTGCTGTAAATGCTCAATCATCTAACGATTCTAAAGTCACAAGCAATGTTGATGTAGACAAACAAATTCAGAAAGTTTTTAATATCAACAAAGATAGTAAAAAGCCAGAGCTAGAGGCAATAGAACAGGCTCAACACATTAATGCAGAGTTAAATCATTTTTTATTGATAACCCCCGGGTCAAATTAGGGTACCTGGGGGATAAATCCCTTACCTCAACTTATGTCTCATCGGCCGAAGAGGTTATGGATGAAAATGATGTTAGAGAAGGGAATCAAATAAAGTACAATGACCGTGGAAATGAGGAAGCTCTTCAAAATGCATTAGATATTAATGCTGATTTTGATAGAAAGGCACAAACTTTTAAGACAAGACTCGAAAACGAAAGAAAAACAACTGTAGGCGACTCCAGTGATATGTCACAAATAACTCTAGCTGATGCACCTCATATAAAAATTAGGATTCTAAATCAAAACACAACTAAAACTACTGCGTTTCCCTCGACTATTAAAAGATTTAGTCCAACTTTATTTAAGTCGAGAAGCAAAACTGAATATAAAAATGATATTGATGATATCACGCAACAATCAACTTTAGCAGATTCAGATTTAAACTCTCCTGTAGAAAATATAATGAACACAATTAAAATTAAAAGTCAGAAGAATATAACGTCGGCTGTCTTAAACGCTCAAAATGAGAAATTGCAAACGCAAATTAAAAGTTTAAAATATGGCAGAACGAATGATTCTCATAAAAACATTCAACAGGAAAATGAGAGTCCAATAACTAAATTAAATAGACTATTTGAAAATACAAACGACATAGTAACTGAACAACCAACTGAAATAGATAAAGAAACGTCTACATTAGCTGTAGAAGAATTGAGTACCGATAAAACATTAAATTTATATAGTGACCAACCATCTATTTCCCAAGAATCTTCTGAAAAGTTCAAAGATTTTGAAACGGAAGCTTTAACGGAAATTGTAACTCATAGAAATATTAACAAATTTAGTCGTCCTGTAGGGCTGCATGAAAAAGATATGCATTCGGATACTACTTTAAGCAAAAGTTTTACTCCCAAGATAACGGAGGAAAAAAATTCCGAATCTAAAATAAATCAAAAAAATTCAGATGAAAGTACGACAGACAAGAGCTCGTCGTATAAAAATCGTCACAGAGGATTTAAAAGTTTCAAACCCTTAAAAATTTCAAAATTAAATAATTTAAAAGCCATCGATTCTGAAGAAGAAACAACTGAAATCAATTTAATGACTACAGAAGAAACCCCAATACCTCTTTTAACAACTACACGTGAATATCATCGTTTGATAAGATATAGAACAACTACTCCCTCCAGCGAGGAGCTGGAAGAAGACAAAGAACAAAAGAAAATAAAGACTTTTACTCGAAATTTGGCAGATAAATTAGAAGTTTTTAAGTTCAAGGCGGCAGATAATGAAGCAAGCAGCACTAACCGAAATGAAGCATCTGCCCATAGCACTGCTATTACAAAAAAATCATTTAACAAAATAACTCGACTCACGAAAACTTATGATACAATGGCAGACACATTTAAACCAGATGAAAGTTTAAATAGTGAAGAAGCTTTGACCGAAAGTATTTTAGTGAAAAAAGAACCTCTTGAAGATTTTACATCTGCCACTATCTCTACAAACACGGAAAACATAGTGGAGAATAGTAAGGAGAGTTTTACAACAGAAGAGTTTTTAATTGAAAATACAACGCCAACAACTAAACAATTTGAAGATTTTACTACCGAAACTATATTTACTACAGAGAAAGCTAACGAAGAAATGGATAGTACACAACAGAATAATGAGGAGAGTTTAGATAATGAAGATTTAGAGAGATCTGTTAGCAGTTTCAGTCACCATACAAGCACAGAAACTGTTGATGGTAAAACAAAGGACTCTAATAGTAAAATTGGAAACGATAATGAGTCTACAAACTATGAAGAAGCTACTCCTAAACGAATTTTGACAACCAGAAAATCGTTTGGAGGTTTTAGTATAAAACCAACTACTGACATTCCGGAGGCAGAAACAGAAACTAAAAGCATGGCAGATTACAACGAAAAGATTACCTTAAAACATACTTTAAATACGAGAAAACCATTTAAAAGCCACACTCCACCTTCCGAAATCAAGGCCACAGAGAAAGAACATGAAAGCCCATTAGCGAACAATGATGCTCATGTTAAAGCTGCATTGTACAAAAGAAAAGGTTTTGTACGACCTAAAATTTCAGCTCAAAGTATTCGTTCCCTTTATGAGAATAACGTAATGGTACCTAAACTAGAACACGAAGCTAATGATGACTTAAAAGGCAAAAATGAGAACATAAGAAGTAAAGGAAATTCTTTAAAACTATCTCTACCGTCAAGAAGACCACTTCTTGGTTTTACTCATCGCAGAACTTTAACTACAGAGGCTACAACCGAAGTTACTGATAGCACAGCACAGGAAACAAATAATAAAATTGGTACATTTATTGAAGCTTTAAAAACAGATAGTTCCTCGAAAAAGGAACCTCTCACTGATTTATTACAAACCACAACTACTGAAAGTTATATTGAGGAAAATACCACCGACAGTTTATTAATAGATGCTGTTGAAACATCCACCGAAAAAAAATTTTTAACTAGAAAAAAATTTGGTGCCTTTGACATACAAGAAACAGTAGAAACTTCAACCGAATCTGTTTTTGATGAAACCACAACTCCAAAATTGTTTGCAGAAGAATCTAGATTGACAAATGAATTTGATTATAGACATTTAACAGGAACAACAACAAAAGCACCTAAAGAGAAAATAGCACTAAAGGAAACTGTTGTAGAAAACTCCAATTTAACTGCTATTGAAGAGACTACAGCATTCAATAATCCTGAAACAATAGCGGCAACAACATTAATACCAAATAATAATGAATATGAAACATCCTTAGAAGAGTCAACTCAAATGATTGAGAATAATGTACCAGCTAGCCAAGAAACAACTGAGTATTACACTGCAGAAGACAAGAAATCAAGTGACACAAATGCTTTAACAGATGACGTTCAAACAACAAAACTGCATTTAATAACCGCTCTTAAATCCCCTGCTGAAGCCAACAGATTAAATCACCAAATACCAACTTCAAAATCTCCTAGTGACTCAGCTTTGAATACTGACAGCGAACATGTAGAATTTGAAAACGATATAGAAGCTTCCACACACCGTTCTTTCAATTCATTTAGCCAACATGAACGACTAAATGAAAATTCAAGATTAAAACCAGCTCTAAGATCTGGATTAAATATCAATAGAATTCAATTTAATAGTTATAACCAACAGAATGGTGAAGACGATCAAATATCTGACGTGACAACACATCGCTCTTTTAGCAAATACAAAAAAGATAAATTTAAAAATATTATAAATAACAGAAACAGAACACAAACGACTTTTAACACTATAACCTCTAAATCCTCTGAACCAATAACAGAGGTGCCAGACAGTGAGGTTGCCATAGCAATTAATCATAATACTTACACAAAAAGGTTTGGTACTAATCGTAGTCAAAGCACCGTAGCCAATTATTTAAATAGAAGTAAAACTAATTTAAGTCAAACTAATACTAACACGGAAACTAGTCATTTAAATCAAGATAATAAAGATAAGTTTAAGATAATAGATAGAAAAGAGTTTGATGGAAAAACGTCTAAAGTTAGTAATAGTTATAAAATTAATGTCAATGAAAATAATAAGGGACTTGATAATGATTTTAAACGACGTTTTCAGAAATATCAATTTCAACGTAGAACAACAACAACAACAACAACTTCAACAACCACTGCAATACCCATAGAAGCAAATGGATACAATGATATGAAAATAACTCAGGTAAATGTTAATGATGATGCTAATGAGAGTGAAAGGAAAGCCAGCACAAATAAACCCGAAACAACCACTGCACCCATAATCATAGAGAGCCATTCTAGTCCGGCTACACCTTTGCAAAGACGCATTAAAATTTTAAAACTAAAACGTCCAGTAGTTTCAATTATTAATAATACAAATACCAACACCACTGTCAATGCAATTGCAAATGCAAGTAGTGCTATTAATTTAAATGCCACCCAAAATATAGTTAAACTTAGTAGTGTTGATAAGCTAGATTCACAAATAATTAAAACGCAAACATTAACAGATACTGAAACCACTAAAACACAATCGCCAATCCAAACACAAACCTCCCCCACACCCAAACACATCCGCAAGGTAATACGCAAACTTATAAGGCCGGTTAATAAAACTACAGCGAATATAAATGAAACAGAAAATGAAAATGGAAATGAAAAGTTCAAAACGGCAACACAGACTGTATTGCATAGAAGACAAAACGTTACCAGACTTGGTATCAATCGAAACACAAAATTCGAAAAAGAAAGAAAATACGTTGAAGCAAATGAAAATGGTAGTGGTTTTGGCAATAACAATGAAGCAGCAAAACATACAAAAATTAACGATTTAAATCGCGGAAGAAATAGATTTACACTGCCAGGTATTGTAACCAGCACACCTAGAACTTCTTTCTATGGTAGTGCCAATCGCAATAGATTTTCCAGTAGACTGCAACCACAATCCGCCACAAGTGGAGTGCCTAAGACTTCGGAAGAAAATGTTGATAAGGAGGAAGAAGAAGAAGAAGAGGATTATGAAGATGATGATGAAGAAGAGGAAGAAATTGAAGGAATAAATGCAACTAAACCGGCCAGTAACCCAATTTACAGTTCCACAAATCGTTTGAAGTTTACAAGACCTTCCATTACTACAACTGAACAAAGCGTGGATGACGTCATAGATGATAATAATAGCAGCACCGATAGAGAAATAGAAACTACCACTGAAGATAATGAAAGTTTTACTGAAACTAATCAATTTACAGAAGAGCCAGATGAAATAAATGATAGCTCTGAAATCAAAACTGACCATAAAGAGGAAGCAAAGCAAAACTTGGCAAAAGATAACACAAACGAAGCGGTTTTAGTTACCCGCTTAAAGCCAACTAATATATTCAGCATGCAAAAGAAGATAACAAACGGTGAAGCCATTGTAAATTGGCATAATAGCAAAGAGCAGCATTTATTAGAAATCAGAAAAGGTGAAGAAGTAACACGTGATCGATTTAATGAAACTACAGAGGCCAATGATGAAAAAAAAATTAAAGAAGATGATTCTTTTGTTAAAATTCGTAACAAAGTTAAACAAGATTTAGCTAAGGCCAACGATGCCGATAATTCAAATTCAACAGAAGCTGAGACAGAGCTTGACAAAGTCAAAGAAGATCAACTGTTCAGATTACGAAACAAGGTAAAACAAGATTTGGAGAAGAATGTTCAAAAAGAGGAAGCCGAGCATAAAGAGCAAATGACAAATGAGTCAGCCGCCACAAAAAATAGTATAAATTCACAAAAGATACATGACAAGTTACAAAGTGATCGCATTAAAGAGCAGATCATAGTAAATTCAGAATCTAAAAACAACTCTGCTCTTTCACTTGATAATAACACTGAAGAAGATAATGAAAACGAAACTAGCACGGAGTTAACAGAAACCCCCAAGGGCAAGGATTTGCATAAACCAAGCAAGTCTTTCACTTCTGGAAAACTTCCGGCAGTTAAAACTAAATTAACTGCGATAGACAAATTAGATGAAATGCAAACTGATGACACAATAGAATCAACTACTTCTGCATCTAAGGAAAGGCCGACTTTACGCCGTAAGCTTGTAGCCAAGAGACCCTATGTTCCTACCAAATCTCCCCTAAGTGCTTTAACTACCACCTCCATACGAATTCCCACAACCAAAGGAAAAAGCAAATACGTAAGACGTAAATTTGGTCAATTCCAAACGCTTAATGCCAACAATCGTAACACCGATAAAGATTTTGTTAAAAGTGATTTTAGAGTTCATAGTTTACCAGGAACTAATCGTTTCAAAATTGAAGGTTCAGCTTATAACCAAAATGGTGAAGATGAGGTGGGTTTCGAAGAATACGATGAAGAAGAAGAAGGAGATGAAAACATGGATGAAGACGAAAATGAAAATAATGAAACCATGAACACTTCAAAGCCCGAACCAACGATTAAGCCCAACACAGCGAGACTACCAGGAAGTGTTAAGAGGCCTCAAAGCACAATATTAAAAAAACCGTCAACCCTTTCACAGGAACCAATTTCAAGTGACGACGAATATACAGATGAAGAAGATGAAGGAGATGAACTCGATGATGAAGAAGAAGAGGAAGAAGAGGATGACAATGAAAATGAAAGTTTGCAAAAAGCTGATAAAACTAACTTCAACCGTCCAACTTATAAGCCTAAAGAGAATCGTATACCACCTGGTTTCAGATCCACTTTAACTACAACACCAACAATTAAAAAGCCATTTACTCCATCTCGTATAGCGAATGTACCTTACAGACCAGGAACTGTTAACACTAAGTCTGCCAATAGAGAAAATCGCCTTGGGTCTAGTTCTAAATCTGCAGTAAAATCTCGTGTGGTTAATCGTCCTCTGGGAGTTTTAGTACCAAATCTAACTATTAAACCTGTGGCTAACGATTTTGAACGTACTACCGTACTAATTCCTACTAAACCAGCGCCATTTATTAATCCTAATACAAGAGCATACGAACGCAAATACACTGGGCCTACCACAGAACCTCCCACTGATACAAACAATGACAGTAATCCTCTTATCGAAGACCTAAACATTGAGGCTTTAAATGCCCGTAACAAAAAAATATTCGACATAAACAGTAAAAAACACTCACCCTTGAAACCAAAGGTTATTATACCATTGGCCAAAGTAAACACACAAGAACAGCAACAAAAAACAAACACGGAGTTTGAAAATGATGAAAATAATTATCAATCTACTGTAGATGGCTTTGCCACCACCACTATTATCATAGACACCCATACACTACAACAGCAAGAACAAGAACAAGAACATGAACAATCAACCACACAGGATAACATCACAATTGGCACTAAACATACTGACGAAGCAAATCAAAGTAATGCTAACAATTTAAATGAAATTTTTTCACAGGATGTCCTTACTACAACTACTCCACCCAGTACCACATTATTGCACATCTTTACTATATCCGATGCTGACCAGACCACTCAAAATCCTTTGACTAATGGTTACCAGGGTGTCCCCCGCTTAATAGTAGAGAGAGGGAAAGCAAAACATAAGGTGGTCGAAATCAATCGCATTGTAGAGGTCAATTCCAAGGAAGAAAAATTAAAACGCAAGCCAAAAGCAAACACTATCGTAACTGTTGAGGGTTCTCAAACTTATAAAGTAGAATCCCTTCCACATGTTGAACAATTGGGTGAGATTAGTGTGGTTAAATATGTTCATCAGGTAGATGGTAGCGATATAACGATTGAAGGCCGCAGCACTGTAACTGATTATACACCAACCGAGTCAACAGTTTCGTCGGCATCACAGTCAGTGCGTCAATCTCTACCTACAGAGAGTGTTGAGCAGCAACGCAATGGTAAAGCCTTGGTGCCCGAGGTAATAAGGGAAGCCGTTGAAACATCCACCATTTCGTTGGAGGGTCTATTTGAAAATGCACGCAAAGGTAAGGCTTTGAATACCATAGACGACGCTGAATATGTTAAGCAAGATGTTAAAAGTAACAAAGATGATGTTGAAACAATTATTGCAACTGAAAGCTCAAATGTTTATCATGTCGAAGAGGCAACAGAAGCAACGACAAAAGCGGAAACAAGCACAGAAAATTTTAACCTGCTAAAATCAATATCTTTCGATACTGCCAGAATAAATTTAGAACCTGATAGTAAAGAAACTGAAACTATAAAAGACGATTTAGACTCAACAATTTCGAATGCCACGATTTTGGAGAACAGCTCTTTTACTGCCGCAAACAACGAAGATGCGCAGAATAATTCTGTCATTTCTGTTTCAAATACCACAGCGGCTCTCGAGGTTCCAGCTATAGAATCAACGACAGTAGCCTCCGATGGTATAAAAGCTTCTACTGTAGCTGCTGCTTTATTCCCACAATATGTAAGACCTAAAGTACCCTTATTACGTCCTGAATCCAATGAATCCTCACACCTTGTTATAACCATAGCAAATCTAGATAAAGTTATACTCAGCAAAGTGGAAAAAATGGCTGATGGCACAGAAGTGGGCGAAGATGAACAGCACCGAGAATCCCAGCCACAAACCCACCAGCAAAACATAGAGAACAACATGCCTACCAATTCCCAAACCAAAATCCCTGAAACCTTAACAACCACCAACAATACAACTCATAACAATCACAGCAATGAAACAGCAATCGAAACGAAAACACAACATAACTCTGAAATACATGATTCCGCGGTAGCTTTTTCCAGCCGTTCAGACTCGGTTATAAAAGCACCGCTATTAAATTATCTAACACTAAATTCAAAACAGATTCAAAGCGAAACAAACATTACAAAGAACCCTCTTAACAAGGCCAAACAAGTAACACAAACTAAGCTTTATACTATAAATGAGGGTAGTGTCGGTACGACAACAAGTAGCACTGTTGGCAGTAAAATAAGCGAAACTGTTAGTTTTAGTTCTGAAACCACAGTGGTGCGGCGCAAGCAACCACGTAAAAAGAAACCAAAAAAGTTAAAACTTAAAACTTTTACAACGTTTGCACCAGCGCACAATTAGTCACAGTCACAGTTAAAGGTTTAAATAGGTTCAAAGCTTACTAAAAAAAAGCTCTATAAAAAGTTTACAAAGAGTTAAAGTTAAGTTATTAGGAAAAGTTTTTTTTTTTATCTAAAAATTAAACTTATTTAGAAAAAAATCTAAAGAACTTTTAAGTTTTTTTCTTTAAGAAAAGAGCTTTTCCATACCATAAACTTTATAAACTGTTTTAGGTTAATAGAACAAATTGGAAAATTGCTAAAAGGCTTCCAATGTTTTTCACAACAAACTGCTTTATTTCTAGGAGACTTCCAAAACTTCCAAACTCATGTAAACTTTTAATGCTTTCGCCATTCTATTAATTAAACTTATAATTTGTTTTTCTCTTTCTGTAAATTAATTTAAACTCTTTCTTTTGCTCCTAAATTGCTTCTAGTCTTAAATATAAAGAAATTATTATTTTTTTTTTCTTATATGGTAAAACAAAATTGTTTTATTTTAATTTATTTATCCGTTTATTTGAAACAATCAAATAATTGGCTGCGTTTGCTTCTTGTGCTTATTTTACAATTTCGAAATTATACAAAATAAACAAAATCATTTAACAGAGCTTTTTCGATCACAAATATTGCCGATTAATTTAAACAACCATAACTGCTGTTTATTTAAAAACCAAAAAATAATTGCTGCTCCAAATTCTTTTTCCTGTCGTTTTTTAAAAAAATTTCGCAAATAATGAATTCTGTTTTGTTTAAATTTAAACTTTTTTTAATTAATTATTTTATGTATGTATTTTTAATACTCAACAAAACTATAACATTTCTTTATAATTAATTTTATCTATTTATGTTAAATATTTTATTTTTATTTTGTTGTTTTTAATTCTATCTACCTACAACCCTACACTTTATTCCCTTTTTTGTAGATTTTTAAATTTAAGAAATAATACACAAATAACTTTTAAGTAATTAATAATAAAAACAAAACAAATTATTATAAATAATTTTTGTAATATAAAAACAAATCAAAAAATATACACAATACACATTCTTTTTTATTTAAGATACAAATTTCATTTTTTTTTTTATGAAATTTTTTATTTTATTTTTTTTTTTACTTTGAAATAAATTTGTTTTTGTTAGAACAAAAACAAAATACTTGTAATTTAAACATTAGTCACGGCCAAAGATCGTTGATATTAAGAGTGGGAAACTATTACTTGAGCATCTAAATATGTTGCTAAAAACCTTTCATTACTTAGTAAAACATATGATTTTGGGATCCAATTCTGAGAATTGTACATGGCAGGTCGACAAAATTAATAATTTAATAATTTTATATTTTTTTTTTACATTTTAACACGGTTATATGTCGGACTAACGTATGGAATATTTTTTTTCTGTTTGAAGCACAGCTGTAGATATTGAATAGAAGAAAAAGGTGGAACACACCTACCCGAACAAAGTGCATCTGCTCAATAACTGGTTAATTATCTGCAAACATGCTGTTTTTTTCTTTAAAAATTTTATTTGGCACGAAAATAAATATTCAGATTCATATTATAGCTATTTCTACACGATAAATATGCATATGTTGTTGTTATTTTTCTCTAACAATTTAGTTCCAGCGAAGCGTACAGATTTACTTGTACCTGTAAATATACTTATATAGGGCAGGTTGAACAAACACCGAAAACAATATTTACAGAACACCTCGACACTTACGGACACACACCAAGGGAAACAGATGAATGTATAACATTACTATATAGTAGCAAAAATGGACAAAGACTTGATATTCTTGAAAGCATCGAAATCTACAAAACAAGCAATTTTAACAGTGACATAAACGAACAGGTAAACACGACCTCAGACAAAATGAGCACACCACTAAAACTACTCATACACTCAAACAAACGAAAAGCAACCTCAAACGGATACACATACCTAGATAATAATAAAAGACAGAGATATTAAAGAATTAGCCTTCCACAAAGTGCCAGGTGGTTGGCAATCTACGACATTCCACTGGGAATGAAAATCAAACGTCATTCACGCCCTAGGAAGCTGAAGACTAATTCTAGCAACAGGTCTTTCCTAGTTGCAATTTTGATGATTCCAGAGCAGGCGTGCAAACCACTACTCCTGGCTGAAGAGCTGGAGACTTTCCAACTCCTGTCCATGCTCACTGGTCTGGATCATTCACCTGTGGGTGTTATTATTGGCGAGACGATCCTGGCCACCATAATCATTCATGCTTGGGGCCGCGAAACCACAACCACCACGATACTCCCATATAGGGGTCAACCTCAATAATCAGCCAGAGAACAGTTAAATGTCTAAAAGGACAAATAACGGAACTCTGCGAGCTTACTGATTCCCGTGGAAATAACGTGGAGCTTCCAGTTTTACCCCTGCTAACTTCAGGGGACTGGCCTCCCTTTTTCCCCCAGTTGCACAGGTCTAGATAGTCGAAGTTATATAAAGACCCCCCCCCGGGGGGGTCTACGACCTTAATAACAGAAACACCTAAACACGAACACTGACTCACCAGTACGACAAGGCTCACCAGTATAACAAGGCTTGAAGATGATGCCTTTACACCGAAAGCGCCGCCGACCAATAGCCAGCAAAGGCGTAGAAAAATAACAACAATATTTCATTTACTGGCTATAAAATCCAAACTACCATGTTATCTATTAATAGAAACAAAATATTGAATATTTCAATATCCATCCGAGTTCAAAATTGATACTGATGGTTCTTGTTTTCTACATAGGTTGTTCATATACTGAGTGTACATTATCATCCGAGTGAGAAGTAATCAGTGTCAACTTCATCTTCGGTTCTTTCATCTAGAAACTACATAAAACTCCACCAATAAGCCTACGCAAGCAAGCGTCTAGAGTTTTGCCTTTGAATCGTTTTTTCATTGGCATAGTCACTTGGTGGAAACGCTCATCTTGTTCGTCCGATGCCTGAAATAATCTTGCCAACAAGTTATCAGGGAGGATATGTATAAAACGTAATTTTCACGTTACGGATACACTGAATTTTTCAAGATAATACCAACAACTAGTCCACTTGTGTCTGTATGTCATTTCGTTGTACATGGTTCTTTGCTAAAACGCCTTCATTAACTTCTTCGACCGTAACACAATTTTATTCCCTTGTTAATTTCCATATTGAAGTATACAATGTTGTTCTTCTTGTTTTAAAATCTAATTCACTCTGAAAAAAAGAGTTTTTTTTTGTTCCACAATCAATGCATTATTTTTGGGGATATTTTCAGATGCTCAATTCTCAGAATTAAAACCCAAATAAATGAGCTGAAAAATGTTGAAGTATATTATTTTGGTTTTTAATAACATATTCTTTTTTTATTTGTAACAAATTATTGTTACGTTTATACCTTTTATAAACGTTCTGTTGTGAGTTCTTTATTGCAAAAGAATTAACACCAGTTTTAGAGTTTTTAAATTTATAACAATTTTATTTACTTTAAACTACACAAAGTTGGCACTACTTTACAATTCACTTAAAACGCACGTCTTCACACTATGAGGTTTAATTTACACTGATTGATTATCCACTCAGACGCTTCCCCTATTTATACTTGTCCAATAGGAATCTAGAAGATGTAAGAAACTTCTACTCTCTTTGTGTGTATTTTGTTGTTGTAGGTTGTTTATTCGTTTTATCGGTGCCTGCTTGCCTGTGTGTATAGTTGTTTTTGTTTTTATGCTGATAAGGTTTCTGCTTGGGATTTATTTCAATACATTTGTTGTTGCTTTTGTAAAAAAAAGGGTTTCTAAAAAAACTACGCAGATGATAAACAACTGTATATTTGTTGTTATAAAATTAGTTTTTGTCTTGCGCGTTTAAACGATAAGCAGCATGCCAGGCAGTTAGTAATGCCTTGTTTCCACGGCACCTGCTTCGCTCTCTATTCTTGCTTCACACCCCAATCATAAGCGAATCAACCTGCTTCGCCATACAAAATTTTGAGAGCGAAGCTGGTAGATTCATATTGAAGCCAGTTGCGAAGCAAGTAAAAATCTCTTCTCTAATTTTTATCGTAAGTTTATCTGCACTAGTTATCAAAATTAAACGTTTTTGTAAACAAAGAAAATTTACAAACAAAACAAAGTTAAAAGTGAAAACTTAAAAAATATAATTGTTTTGTGGGTGTGTTAATTAATTTTAATTTTATAAAATTAAAAAAAAATGGATAGGAAAAAAAATTATACTTAATGCTATCGCGGCAAGAAGGATATCTTCTGCTGTTTTTCAACTGTTGTTTTTGTTTTTCAACTGTTGTTGTTGTTTTTCAACTTATGTTTTTCTGTTTAATAACAACTGCCAAATCGAAGCAGATAAATGAGTCGTGTAAACAGCATGATTCACAAACTTGCTTCAGAGAGCGAAGCACGAGATTCAAACTGTCGTGGAAACAGGCTATAAGACCCAGTTTACATTGTGCAACTTTTGTCGCTGCAACTCGTAGTTTGTTGTTGTAAATAATGTGTGTAAAGAGAATACTGGTAGAGTTACTCTCTTCCCCTATTCTCTTTACTCACATTATTTACAACAATAAAGTACGAGTTGCAGCGACAAAAGTTGCACAATGTAAACTGGGTCTAAGCGGCACATCAACTTGTAGTTGTGTGTGTGTGTCTATAAACTTCTACGCAGTTTGTAACCAGTAGTTTTCCATATTGCTTAATTGTTTTATTTTAAACTTAAGCAAGTCATATTCGTAACATTATGTATATTCTCTTATTTTGTATATTTCTCTTATTATCCATGATTAGGCTTAAGAAAATTCCCACTGCAACTTATAAATTTGATCACTATGGTCATTTTTTTTTTTTCATAAATTATTTATTGTATCTTCATATATATGAATTTTTCAAATCTTAAATCTAAATGTACAGTCATTAGGCCCGACCAGTGTCAGACATAATTCTAGTGACAGCAATAAGATAATCTTAACAAATTCTCACAATCAAAAATAAATATAAAACAAATAAAAACTATTTTCAAGAGATTCCATTTCCATTAGGAGGGTTATTGACCAATGCCCCTGTGTCTCTCCTTTTTAATCGGATATGACCTTTAAAATTCAAAATGTTCCGCGCAAGGAGATTCGGGTGGCACTCGAGCTTAGTTAAATATTTGCCAGCGTATTGAGCAATTTCAGCAGTCACGAATGGAATATCCAAATCACGATGTATAATTAAATTTTGCATGTACCATGGAGCTAATGTAATTAATCGTAGTATTTTGTTCTGTCGGCGTTGAATTTTTTCCACATTTGAAGCTGAAGCAGTGCCCCATAGTTGAATTCCATAGCACCATATTGGTTTCAGAATCGACTTATACAATAGAAGTTTACAGTCCAGACTAAGAGTTGAGTTCCTGCCAATTAGCCAGTATATTTGAGATAACTTGATTTTCATTTGGATTAGCGTTGTGTCGATGTGGTGTTTCCATGTAAGCCTACGATCAAGGATTATGCCAAGATATTTAGCGTGCAAGTGGTGAGGAATAATCTGGCCGTTCATACGAATAGGGGAGCAATTTTCCCTTTTTAAAGTAAAAGTTAAGTGGACACACTTTTGCTCGTTTACTTTTATTCTCCATAAATTCAACCAAAATTCCAGATGCGTAATATGTTTCTGAAGAACCTGTTCATTAAGTCATTAAGAAATTTTTTCTTTAGTAAACGTTTTTTAGCCTTAAAATATTAAAATATATGCTGTATCTTGTGCATGTATTACATATTATTATATATGTCTTATATGAAAATCATCTTTTTCAAACCCCTTCTCTAATCTGTTTTTCATCACCTACGTGAAAATATGAAGTTATTGCTAAATTTGAATATAAACAATGTATAAAATACTATGACCCCAAAAAGAAAGTTTTTAATTGTTTTTTAAATAATTATATAATTATTTTTCAAATAATTAACAAATTAAGTTTAATCATTTAATATATAAGACCTTTTTACTAGTTTAAAAGAGCCCTTTGAGGTGTTATCTGATATAATAGGAAGTATAAAACGTGTGAATAAAAATTTAGAACATTGAATAAATCATTAACACTGGCCCTTGAAACTATTATAAGTCAGTGTTACTATATCCATAATAAAAGTATAAGTGAATTAATATAACATATTTGCACTGTTTTCGATTCACACTTGAAATTTTTCCAAAACCTGCTTTCTTGTATCAAACATTTCAAATAAGAAATTAAGGGGTAATCCTATATAAGTAAAGGGATTTCCAACAAGAAGTTTGCTTTCTAAAACAAAATAAAACAAAAAACTTATATTAAGGTGATTCAAATTTTTCATTGTATTATGAGGTGAAAAGTTCGCCAATTGCGACTGAAAAGTGATATCTAGCAAATGTCCATCACGACCACGCTGACAGATGTCGATTCTTTCATCAAAGTTTTTAATCACTTTTTGACAAAATGACGGTCCTATTTCGTTCATCACATTACGGATTTTGAGTTTTAAGGCTGAAATCGATTCGATTGCCTGCGTTTAGACTCTGTTCTTATCATAGCCCCACAAAAAATAATTCAGTGATGTTCACTGCTGATTGTCGTGAAATTGTGTGAACAGGAAATTTGGTTTCCAAGAAATTGATCGTTTCATTGGTTGTGTGATATGCGGCTGTTGAAACCATATGTCAGTGATATTCACGTCGTTAATATTAGCCACAATTGAGTTGTTAGCATCATGCGATAGCGTGATCCATTGACCGTTACCGCATTTTTAGCTTCAACTCGAGAAAACAGCCCAATCACGCCTCTAGGCCACATAACGCACCATTCAGTAACACGTTGAGCATGCAAAGCCTTCTAGGATTTTCAGAATCCCAAATGTGGAAATTTTGCTTATTGACATACCCTACAAGTGAAAATGGGCTTCGTTTGAAAATATGATATTTTCAAAAAAACCTGCCGGTAATTCCGGAAAAAATTGAGCGAATCTACGGCAATGTGAATGGTCGGTCGTCTTCAATTCCTGTAGAACTTTGTAAGGCTTTTGGATAACGCCTATTGTTGAGAACGCCAAGGAATTGACACATTTGGATCTGCTTCAACACTGTGGCTCACACCTAAGATGTTTTCCGTTGAACGACCCGCTCGAGCACACGTTGGTTTTTGCATATTTTGTATTGAGCATGCCGCCTCAAATTTAACGCCCAAATTCTTAATAGCGTTTTCAGAAGCGCAATTATGTTGTCCGAAAATATCACGCATTTTACGAAATGCAACTTTAACAGAATCATTATTTTCATAGCGGATTTTAATTATTTTAATGCGATTTTCATGCGAAATTGTATTTATTGTAACAATGCCAATGCATCTACTACGAATACGTCAAAAATTTAATGTCAAAACTATCATGTTGCTGAAGTTGCAACACACAAATTAAAAATAAACTTCTTGTTGAAAACCCCGATATATATAGCATCATTTTTTGAAATTGAAGCAGAAGTTTTGTTGTTTAGTTCGCTATAACATATTTGCATAGCGTAATAGCCCGTGTATCCGTTTTTTTTTTAATTATTTGTTAAATAATTTTTGTAGTTTTTGATTTTGTAGTTTTGATTGATTTGTAGTTTTTGATTAAAATTTTTTGTATAATCAGTTCCCAGTCTTTCATGGTGTTTTAACTATATTCAATATCATAAAAGACAAATAAGTGCCAACTTCAAAATATAACTTAAAAGATAAAAAGAAAATTATATTTGACTACTAGTATAAGATGAACGACCTATAACATCGTCTTTGGGCTGGGCAGCTGTGGCCATAAAATAAAATAAAAAAAAAATAAAAAGAATTACATAATTGAAATATTTTCTATTGCATAATTTTATAGTATTTATATTTTGCTTATATTTTACTCTTGTATTTATATTGAGAACATTAATTGTTCAGTTGTAAACGTTGCATGGATGAAGATGGGCACTGGTAGTCAAACGACATGAACAAATTTCTGCTGTAAAATGCTGTCTCTGTTTTTTTTTCTTCACTTTTGTTTTTAAACAGAAACAAGTTTTTGATGCGTAAAATGAAAATAAAGTTAAACAAAAAACGCCCATAAATGATAAAAGTTATTTTTGTGTAATACATAGTGTTTGAGTGAAATAATATTCATAAAGAAACTCATATCAATTTTGAAAGTTGACACATACTGCTGTTATTTCGTCAATAAAACCCTCAATTACTTTCAAATGATAAAATTATACCAAAACACAAAAAAATTTGCCTTGAAATATTTTATCTTTTTGTTTTTTTTGTACAATAAAATAAAAATAAAACTGGTTGTTCATCTTTATTAACCGCGAGTTTTTTAATACTCCCAGTTATCAGGTTGAAACTCCTCTAGTCAAGTAATTTCAAAAGCAACACTGCAAACAAAGATTATAAGTTCGTAAAACAAATTAAACGAGGATTGTCCTAAAATTAACAGATCTAGTTGTCTAAACAATTTAAACAATTTGTCATAAAATCGTTTTATTTTATTCATTTAGTCTTCTTGCAGTTTTAAAACTGTATGGTAAAGTAAGTCGACGACAAGTTACTATGGCGGGATATCCAATTTTGTTTCAACTCACAACCCCAAAGTAAATGTTTTTATAACTAAAAATCCCTTTGAAAATATTTTTTTATTTTTACTTAAGTGGAAATATGGATGTAGTTTTTTAATATTTGTTAATGTTTTCCGACGGGGTTTGATTTAATTGGGTATGAATTTCCGTCATCACGCTTCAAACTTAATTTGTAAGCAGACCGGTTTCGGCCATGTGCCATCTTCAGTGTTTTTCTCTCTTCTATTTCTTCTTGATATAGTTTTTTCTGTAACTCCAAGTATTTTCTTTCATTTGTGCAAACTTGTGACTTGAGAAGTTAAAAAAACTTTTAATTTTCTTTTTTTATTTCTAATTCCAAATTTTCTTCCTTGAATTCTAAGAGTTTAAAGTTGTTACTATTTTTGGAGGTGAATTAAAGTGTACTAAAAAATTAATTATTATGAAGTGTGTATTAATTCTCATTTGGTTCCACATTTTCATTTGAGTTGTATAACTCGCAAGTATATTTAGTCAAGTTAACATTAATCAAAAGCATGCTGATTTGCATAAACGTTTGTGTTGAATATAATCAAACTATGTATTATCTGATTTGCAAAAATTGAATTTAAAAAATTAAAGGATATGGGAAAGTGACAAAATCAAAGACACAAATTTTATTTTATATTCACTGCAAATAGTATGAATCAAATTCAATAATTTTCATTATATGTGGATGACTTATTTTAAAAGCCCTGCATATTAAGAAATCAAATTAGAAAAGTCATTGCTTCAATTTAGAAAATAATTTAAAACATAAAATACTCATAATAGCATTAAACGGTCCCCATTTTCGTAATAAATTACTTAATCTAATGACAGTCTATGAATAAAATATGAAACATTCATAGGCTATTTAAGCAAATCAAAGTTTACTTGTTCAATTTCACTATCGATCATTAGGGTATTTTGGAAATTTTTGTGCAGGGAAGGTAAAAGACCTTAACCGTAGAGGAATATGCTGTCTTGTCTAAAAAAAAAATAAGAAAGACAAAATACTGCGGGATTTTATCCTTTCCAGACAGATCTCTCTATGCCAATGCATGAAATGCATGAAATCTCTCATTGAAACAACTATTTTTTTCTCTTCCATTTGAGAATATTTTATTGTTTATTTTGGCTGATTTAACCGTCAAGTATAAAATTTAGGTGATGAAATCTTTCACATCATTATTATCTGTATGAACTCATTAAATATCATAGTAGCAACTCTAACTCATTGCAGTAGTATAATACTAGCAAATACTACGTTAACACGTGCCATTTATATTTACACAGCTTAAAAATATAAAACTAATTAGGCGATTCAGATTAATATTTTCGAGTGGCATTAAAATGATATCTGTGTCATCATTTCTATGATTTAATTGTTTATTTTAAATAAGTAAAATAAAAAATGTATTATTTGCAATCATTTTAAAATTAATCTACGTTATTTGTGCTAGATTTTTTTAAACATTATTATTTTATGATATTCGAGTAAAATATTTGTTATCCAAAAATTGTAGAAGAAAGCATTTCACTTCACTACTGCTCATATAGCTCATGAGAGAATTTTATCCCAAAAAGTGAGGAAATGATTTCTTAATGGTTACGGTGTTTTTGTATAGAGGTTTTTTGAGTTTTATTGTCTTTTAGATGTTTTATTTGAATATAATTCTTTGGCTTGTGGCATACGACTCTTCAGTTTTCTATGCAATATTGGAATAATATCCACTGATAAGCTATATGAAACTAGTTATAAGAATCTGTTTGAGCTTACTGTACATGTATTCAGCTCTTTATACCATTTTGTATCATTAGTAGTTTTCTGATAGCTGGAGGTTTTTAAATTAATTTTATGCGATCTCAAACTCCTTGTATACATAGGCTTTTATTAAGTGCAAACGAAATACACCAAGTTGCCTCCTACAGAATTAACAAGATTCAATATTTTAATTGTTTGAAATAGTTGATATCAAAAGTTTTTAATAAAAATCAAAACTGCCCCTTTCCAAAATTTTGGAACTGCACTCGTAAATTGTGGTTTTATACATATAAGCACACAAATTCATTGACCCATTTATAAGATGAAGAGGTTGTAACGAAAAATGCCAATAACCAGACAAATTGATTTTGTAACGAAATATTTTCGTAGCAGAAGATAAAATACACAATAATTTGTTAAAAGAAAAGCAAAAAAAAATGTTTATTAAAATGCAACGCACAAGACTAAACAAATTTCATAATCATTCTTCGTAAAAGTTTTTTTTTTTGTAAATTATTATTTCCTTGAATGTTTTAAAACTCGCCTCTTGTACATCGCACTGAAATTTGCAACAAAAAAAAATTATATGTTTTCCTATGAAATACAAAAAATAAATTATTTTATTTAACATTTTTTATGCACAGTTAATTTTAAACATGTTAAGTCAACTACTTGTATTTCATCAAATATATTTTAAACATCTCACGTTTGTTTAATTTAACGGCGACAGTCTTTTACCGCATAAATTATTTAGTTAATATTTTTGACTCGTTTCCCAAACCCTCTTTATTTATAGGTTTATGTAAAATAGTTTCTTATTTAATGCAGTTATTTTTGATCCACATTTAAATTTTTTAAAATTGTTTCGTTTAAATTAGTAATCTCTATGGCATTTAATGGCTGTGATAAATTCTGCATAATTTAGCGACTTTCTTCTTACAATCATTTAGAGCATAGAATTATAGTTTTAAAATTCTCATTACAGCAAAATCAAATACGAAAGAAATTGCATTTCATCTGCCCGATTTATAAGTAAAAATTATTCAGCAAATAAGGATTCTCTATTAGGGGCAAGAAGATATTTATGATTGCTTTTAAACAATTTATAGTGCAGAAGACTTCGGAACTAAACTTGGTTTTTCTAAACTACGGTTATAAATATATTGTTACGTTAACAAAATTCGTATATCTTACATATCTGCAACTACAAGAAAGCGCTGAATTAAATATTCCTTCTACCACTAACATGTGTAATGTGTTACGTTAGAATAAACAGAAGAGGTTAGCTAAAATATGTTAAGCCGTTAGGGTGGCATCATTGGTAGAGGTGTCTCTTTTTTTAGTGAAATAGAAGATGATGAGTTTAAATCCCAAAATAAATTTGAATTTAAAAAATTAAAAATCCTAATATCAAAAAATCAAAAAGGAACAAAGGACAATTAAAATAATATTGCCATTTCCCGTCGTAACTGGCCGGTTTGTATTCGAAGCCATCGAATACAAACCGGCCAGTTACGACGGGAAATGGCAATATTATTTCATCTACTGGCGGAGGACAACCAAACAACATAATACCAGACAAATTAAATACTTGCACGGTTTTGTTCAATTAATAAGATCCCATTTATTATTTGTTACTTATCAGGCCATACCTTTTTAAATTTGTTTATCAACAACTTAAATTTAGTACCAGCAGAAAATGCAATTACTTCACATTGATTCCGTACATTATTCTGTGGCTGTTCTTTCTTCAGTTTGTTTGTTTTTTTTTCTTAAATTTATACAACTTTTAACTATTTAGATATTTGCTCAATTCTAGTTGGAACCCTTCCACTTTCGTTTTTAAAGGGAAGAGTTTTACGAAATTCAAAAACAATGATTTATATTCGGTTAAAATTACAGCAGTTAGAATTTTACTTTGTAGGATTTTTCATAGATTTTTTTCTTTTAGGTATTTGAACGCAATATTATAACTTCCACAATTTACTGCTCAATGGTACTGTAAGAATATCCTTTGAAGTAATTAGCATCGATTATGGCTCCTTCAGCCATATATAAAATAATTTTCTTTTTCTTTTTGCACTACAAATTATTAGCAAGCAGTGTTCGGAAAAAATATCCTAGAAAACTCATATTAGCACTCTGTACTATAGCTTTTAAGATCAGTATACAAATACCCTTCCTACAATCAATAAAAAATGCAGAAAGATTTATTTCTCTATTGAGTAAATAAATGCGATCAAAACACCATACACAAGGATTGAGAAATGATGAGCCAAAACACTACATCATTTACCGAAAACACTTGTTAATGTATCTTAGCTACAGCTCTCTTCCTGTACATGAACTGATCTTAAGAACACTGAATTGTAGTGGTTTCTGTAATAAGCAATTAAAATTACTTAAAAGTACATCAAAGTTTCTTCAAACAAGATCTAAACATTATCGTCTGTGGTCGTCAGTTCTTAATTATTGTGTATGATTTTTTTGTATTTTTTTTTTTAATGCTGTTAGAAGATAATGTTTTCATTTTACTCATAGTCTAAAAAATAACTGAAAAGCGAAAGCTTATAAAAAAATTCAAAAAAGAAAAGTGGCCCTTGTCATATGTGGGTCTAATCAAATTTACAATCAAAATAATTAAAAAATGAAAAAAGTACCACTGTAACAGATAGTTAAAATTACATCTCAATACGTAAACTTTCATATATTCCAGGAAGTCAAATTAAGGTACCGTATTAAATTAAAAAAAACATTCTAATATCTAAAACTAAATTGATTAAACGAGAATTGCATTCAATCAACAAATCAAAAAGACGGTAAAATATTATAGATTATGTGCAAAAATACAATGGCTATTAAAGGAAAAATAGTAATGATTTTTAATGCTGCAGTTATTGTGTTATTGTTTACAAATTAAGATTTTGTGGTATTTTGGCTTTTTTGGCATTTTGTACAATTCTCAGCTAATTAATTTAGTTTGAGATACAAGAAAAATTAATTTAAATGAAGAATTTAGATAATGCATAACTGGAGGGGGCTCCGACAGTACGCAGATGGATCTTTTCCCATCTTGACATGTGCTTTGGGAGGAAAAAGGCGACATTAGTCGCCTAGGCTAGTAGGAGCCTCAAAGTAGAAGAGACATAATACACTCGGAGTTCGACCAGTGACTTTATATACATACACTGGTATCACGGAAACCAGTTGCTTGCAGGTCTACGACCCGTTTCTGATTATTGGTGAGACCCCTTAGGAAGTAACGTGGTTGCTGTTGATTTAATTGGTTGCTTTGAAAAAAACTTCCACAGAGATGTTAACTCAGGTTTTAACATCTAATGTCCTAGCTTGCGCATGCAACAGGATAACAGGTTGGAGAGTCTTCAACTCTTCAGCAAGGAGTGTGGGCATGACCCTGTTACCGTGCACTCAAAAATTGCTACAAAGACGGGTATGCATCTTAGTAGCGTGAGTGGAGATTTTTCCAACACCCAGTGGCAAGACCACCATTAGATTAAGGCCAAACGGCCAGGCGCTGACGTTAAAGTTATCACATACCCCTAGTGAGCTATGTGAATAATAGAGAAATAATTGTTTTTTTTTTTTTTTTTTTTTTTTTTTAAAGAGAAGTAGCACTTCAGGCAACAATGCCTATTTAGTCAAGTACCGTGCTTCCTTCTTTAGGAAAGGGATAGAGAAGAGATGAAAGAGGTGGTGAAAGCAGAAGGATAGTCGAAAATTAACTGCCGTATAAAGACAGCAACAGCGACCAGTGACTATGCCTTCATCGCTGAGCAGCTCCACCGACAGTCAATTTTTATCTTTTGTAGTGAAAAAAACCAAGGTCTTCGTTGGGAATCAAACCCACAACCCCCATATTTACAAGCTAGTACACTACCTCCTAGCCTACAGGGGCATGTAGTTATGATGTACCTGCAGCAAGGCCATAGGTATTTAATAGTTTTTGAAAACAAATATTTTATTAGAATATCTTTATATTAATATATAAATTTATTCAAACTCTACCTACTGACATTAGACACCTAAAGTTTAAAACGTATAGAAAATCCAAGCACTACCTTTTCACATTAATAAATACACTATTTTGAATTTGAATACAAAATTTTAAATTTTCGGTTTTTTTTGTTTTTCGTTTTTTGAGAATATAATTTTTAAAATTTACTAAATGCACTACAGCTGGTATAATAGTTTTTTAAAAGCTTTCTAATGAAAATAAATTTTGTAACACAAGCATGGCAATCCAACTATGCTCTGTTTGAAATGCTGTAACTGGCTCTGCCGCGTTTGTATATTATAATTTTCTTTTCTTGTGTTTCAATTTGTAAAAGCTTTTGTTCTAAAATCGTTGAAAGCTGAAAATGGCAAAGATAAAACATTCTTAAGAAATACTTACCCTTTCATAACTAAATCTGAACATAATAATTTTAGTTTAAAACATATTCAATTTCTTTAGTTTTTTTTTAATTCCTGAATAATTGTGAAATTTCTCTAAAAGTTTTAAGCTATCGACTATTAAGCGTAAAATCTGATTTCCAAAGTTTTTTAAATTTAGTATGATTTATTTAATAGTTTTCTGCTTGCAATATTGTAACTGGCACTGCCAGGTTTGTATATTATAACTTTTCCTTTTTTTTTAATTTTAATTTATAACAATTTTTGTTCGAAAATCCTAGAAAGTTGAGAACAGCAAAACAGAAAACATTCTTAAAAAACACTTTCTGTAGAAATTTTGGTTGGCCTTAACCAAATCTAAAAAGGAATTTTAGTCATTCCAATTTTTAAATAATTTTTTTTATTTGTACCAGTAGTAGCTATCGACTATTAAGTGTGAAATCAGATTTCCCAAGCCCCGCGAAAAAATTGATTTTTTTTAATAAACGAAAGTTAAAGTTATTACTGCGGCCGTTTATTTTGTGTGTATAATAAAAAAATTATTTACTTATTTACAGTTGATTTACCTTATGTATTGAATTTTTAGCATTTCAATTTATTGAATGCTTATTTAGCTTTTTATTATTATTTATTTTTTTTAATTTTTTTTTTCAATTTAAATTTTGATTGAATTTACAAGTTGTTGACATTGATTTTGCTTACTGTAATTTACTGTGAAAAAAGTTTTATTTTATTTTGTTTTATTTTTTTTTTTACTTTATAAAAATAAAAACTTTGCGTAATTTTATATCTTGTTTATAAATTTTTTTTATTATTTCGACTCAAAATATTAAAACTAAAAAGCAAGTTTTGCGGATGTTTGCAATTTGAATTTTTTAGCGCAAGCTTTACAGTTTTCGTTGTATGTTTATTTAACGTCTTCGTATATTTAGTATTGTACCATGCAATAGCCATTTATTTAGTTAACTATTTTAATAAAAAAAAAATTAAATAAATTAGGGGAAAAAAGTTGCACTTATTTATTTACACTCGAATAATTTTTTGTTTCATACTTTTATTTATTTTATTTTTTACTCAAGATGATCTCACGTTAAGTTTCTTTTTTTACGTTACGATGAATTATTTCTTTAAATATTTTGAAGAAGCTTTGCGTAGGGTTAATTTATGTTTAAGAACACGCAGAAACCTACATAAAAAATGCATATATATATATATATATATATATATATATATATATATATATATATATAGATAGATGATAATAGATGATAAAAATAAAAAGAAACATAGAAACTATTTTATTTACCAATTAAAACATTCTAAAAGCTTTCAAATTCTTAAAATAAAAAAATTCAATTGTTAGTGTAACTTTATTTTACGACGATATACAAGTAGATAGTTCAACGCTCAAGCATGATTGATAGTAGAAAAAGGAAAAACCGTCACAAATCAACTAAGATTGAGCGTGTCTAAAATAAATAGAGAAAAATTTTAATTTTATTATTTGCAGTGAAAAAAAAGGAAACCTGTTCTGTACAGAGGGTTCAGAATTTAAGGAAAAATATTAAATTTTAGTGCTGACTCTTTTCTGTATGCATTGATGCATTTTGAAATTTTAAAGAACTCTATAAAGCTCGCTGGATTGAATAAAATGGTACAAAATTTTAATTAAACATTGTTTTTGATTCGATTGATGACATTATAGATGATTTTAGATGATTTTAACGTAAAACATTTTCGACGTCCAATTTTGGTTCATTCTTACGATCATTTCTGGCTGTATGTCACAAATAAATCAAACAATATTAGCTTGAAGGCGTAGGCTATTGCTGATTTACCAGTATAAACAAGTTACTTCACGTTTCCCCACAGAAAATAATCCAGAAATGTTAAATCGCACAACCTTTAAGGACAATTGACAGGTTCATTTCTCAAGCCAACCCACTGAAAGCTTTTGATTTAAACAAGTCGATGGCAGTCCATTTAAAAGTATACATTGCCACAACAAATTTCATCCATCTTTTCAGACCAGTTTTATTTTTGATAAGAGTTGCAATGATGCTACCAAACTCTAAATTGCAGCAACAGAGACATTTTTTTGGTTGTAGTGGCGTTTGAAGTATCTGTTTTTTCACTTTATATTAACACGCTTTCGATATCTTACCAATTTTGATCATTTTTTTACAAATTAATATTTTGAAATTTTTTCTACCACTCCCATTTTTACATATCATAGAATTAATGGCTTAAGCCAAAATCTGTTGATTTTCGAAAAATCTTCGCTTTATGTTGTAGGACAGATACTCTGTCGTACAGCATAATCCGAACAAGTTACATTTTTATGTAACTTTGGTTGATATTGCTTCATCCTTAGAGTGCAATGCGTACCACTTGCAAGTAGTGCATGCATTCATATTTCCTTTCTTAGGTCCGTTTAGTTTTCTTATACGCTAACTCTGTCTGGTATCTCATTCTTTCCTTCAATTTTTTTCTATGCTATTCTCCTTCTTTCGATCTTTATCGGCAATACAAACATGGCGGTGTATCGGACCTAAGTTAGCTATTATTCAGCTGCCTGTCGAACCTAACTTATTAAAATAAATTTAAATATAATGATCAATTCAAATTTAATTTTTAAATCGCCTTTTTAAAATTTTTATCAACCTTTAAGTAACAACAATATTTTTCTCTATTAATTTTTTCAACTTTATTATTACACTCAAGTGTATACAGATGGTCGCAGTAGCGTTATATTTTACACTTGCTTCAATAACTTTTTAATATGTACACTGACATGTTTAGGTTAATATGTCGTCATCATATTTTAGTCATCTTAAATAAACAAGTTCAATGCAGCAGGTTTAAAATTAATTCCAGTTTGCAGATTAAGCCAAATGATTTTGGCATTAAAAATTGAATTTATATAGAAGTTAAGAAGACATTTAAATGTTGAATTACGCAACAGTATTCAAGTGTTTTTGTCATATGAAAAAAACATATATATACACACAAAATATACATATTACAAGGTAATTCCATTCTCAAACCAAGGAGAATTTCAATAAAAAATAATAAAAAAAATTGTAAATGTATTGGAATTATTATTTAAATGTTTTTTTTTAAATACTTGAGGTACTTGCAGATTATACAATTTTAATAAATTTTTTATTTAAGTAATAGCAAATTATTTCTTTATACAAACCCACAAACTAATAGTTTTAATTAAACAAGAATTTCGTTTACTAAAGTGAACAAATTAGACCCAATTCTAATGTGAATAAGATTTTTGCTTAAAAATAAATTTGTTTTTGTAATTCATAGTGAATTACAGTTTCTTATTGATATTAACACGTTCGCAGTCTGCATGCTTTAGGCTTGATTAACATCTAATATCAACAAGACGGTGCCACATCGCATACAGGCAGGATTACAAAGGAATTACTGTAAGACCTCTTTCTACACCAAGTTATTGCAAGAAATTGTGATATTGATTGGCCTCCATGGTCGCCTGATTTAACCATTCCGGATTTCATTTTGTGGGGATATCTGAAAAGCAAAGTTTATCCAAACTAAACTAGAAGCACATGAGCAACTAAAACGAAATATTCGCGATAAAATTAATGAAATTCCGCGAGAAATGTGTGAGAATGTGTGAGAATATAATGAAAAATGTGCTCAAAAGGGCTCGCATTTGTGAGGCTAACAGGGACGGACATTTATCTGATATTGTATTCCACACATAATTGCCGACATTAACTAAAACATTTATCAATATAAGATCCATTCTCTTTCATTTAATTAAAAATTATAAACAAACAAAGTAGTATACCTTCCCGGCGGACACTCTGTATTTTTGAATCTAGTTGTAATATCCGAAATTTGATTGGACATAGTATTATATTAGAAGAGTTAATAACACATTAATTTTTAAACGTTTTATGAAACGAATGTTATGGTATCTTCGCCCATATAGAAAATACTTTTCAACTAAGGCGGCTAAGGGACATTTGCAAATACACGACAAAAAGATTAAATAAATAATATGGAAGTACCTAATGAATCAATTGTTCATTATTTTGAAATGTGTATTTATTTAAAGAACTTAACTTTGTATAAAACTAAATAAATAAAAATCACTTTCACATTTCAATGCTATAGCAATCTCTATTAAAATGAATACTATAGTATTAACGTCCGCGAATGTGTTAACACTGTAGAAATTTTATTTATGGCTTTAAAATTTTTGACAATAAATATTATTATTTTTTTACACTCACACAACTTTATGGCAACTACTAGATAGAATAAAGTTTTGCAAAATAAAAAATTATATCGTTACGATAAAAATAAAGGTTTTGTAAGAAACAAAAGTTTTAAGACACAAACTTAATCTAAAAACGATTTGCTTGATTTCAAAATAAATCTTTTTAATTAAAAATCATTTGAAAAAAAAATATGATATATATCTATATATCTACAACGATATGTTTTCGACATTTAAATAGAACAACAATAATTCTAAAAAAAAACTTGTTACTTAAATAAATCATTTAACAATTTGAAAGTTTTATATACAATCACAAAAAAATAATTTAAATTTAAATTAAATGATAATTTTTTGGTTTTTCAAATGTGCAACAAAGCCAATTTTATACTACAAACATATTGAGCAATTTTTTTCAAAATTTCACTACTGCTGCTGTCTGTAGTAAAGTATAGTGTTACTGATCATATAACAAATTTGGCAATTAAAAGTGAAAAAAAAGTTTGTGCAGTTACTCGCATAATTTTCGACTTTATCCATTGTATGATAACCTTAAAAAAATAGAATATTCAAATAATAATAATATTGCAGAATCTGGCATATATTAAACTTTCGAACAAAAAATAAATAAATTAATTTTTTATAATTAAAATCTTCTCAGCCCAATTAAACACCATTTATAAACCACAAACTCCAAAAAGTAAGGCAATACAAAATTTTGGTTTTCCTTACCTCTGCTATCAATTATTTAGCGCTCTGTGCTAAAATTTTTAATTTTAAAAATTACTAGTTAAACTCTTTTATATTATATCAAATGGATTAATTTTATTCAAAATCTTTATAAAAAATTATATTTTTTTATTATTAAAATTTATTTATATTTTCATTTCTTGTCGCTGGTACACAATAGTGGCGCAAAATATCGAAAATGAAAATTTATAAAAAGTTTAGAAGTTGTTATATGAAAACCTTATGTTTAAAGAATAATTATAAAACAATGTTTTTGAAAAAATTACAAATTGAAATCAAAAGAAGTTTTAGACGAATTAATAAATTAAATTATTTTTTTAATAAAAAATCATTAAAACGGAATAAATTTGCAAAGGTAAAGAACAAATTGTGAGATAAATAAAACTAGAAAGATTTGCTTACTCAAAGTTATTCATTTTATTAACATAATTCGTGTAATAATTTTTAAAAATTTAAATAAATAAAAAAAAAATTAAATAAATAAATATTAATCTTAATAATGGTCTTTTTTTAATAAATTTAACAATATATTTTCAATATTTCCCTTTTCTTTGGAAAGCCTCTTCAGGAAATTAATTTTTATAAAAACAAAAATTATTATAATATATATACTGTTAAATTTATTTAAAAACGACCATTATTGAAATTAATACTTACTTATTTAAGAGAAAAAAAAGTTCGAATAAAAATAATAATTTAAATTTTTAAATAAAACTATGCATGCCAAACCAGTTAAAAAATTAACATCAACGACTTAATTTTAATAACAAATTGATAGTTATAAACACGATTATTAAAAAACGTTCAAGTTCATCAAAGATCGATAACAAAAATCATTGATTGTTCTTTCAATTCGTTGGAATAAAAAATATTTTTTTTATAAAAATTATAAATACAGGATATTTAAATTTAATATTGATTTGTAGAATATTTATGAATATTTTTTCATTATTAATTTTTAAAAATATTAAATTACTTCAAAACCCACCTAAGCGAAATATCGAAAAAAATAAAATCGTTAAATTATTTAAAAGACCGTTAAAAGATTAGTTCATATTTAATTTTCCAAAATATTTTTTTATTTTTTAATCGACCTTTCTATATGTTAAATAAATATCTGTTATTCTTTTTAACGGTATTTTTTAATTAATTTAAGAATATATATTCTTCTTCAGGAAGAAGAATAAGCTTTCCAAAGGAAAGCGAAATATTGAAAAAATATATATTGTTAAATTAATTAAAAAAGACCGTTAAAAAGAATGACAGATATTTATTTTCCAAAATAATTATTCAGTTGTTTGTTTATAAATGGTGTTTAAACAAAAAAATTGCTACAGTTAAATTTTTATTTATATTCTTGATTTAAATAAATTATTTTATTCAAAATAACTGTTAATAGCTGTTTTATATAAATAAAAAATCCCTATTTTATTTTATTTTTTTAATTTTTTTCTTATTTTTGCTTAAAACATATATTACTTTAGGAATTTCTTGGGTGTTTCTAAAAACACCCTAAAATTAAAAATTATGTAATTGTTAATTAAAGACATTTCGTTGTTTAAAACATATTTTTCAATTCTAAATATCGAATAAGTTTTTGAAAAACAAAAACAAAAAACTTAAGCAACAAACACGAACAAATCTTTAGGTAGAAAATAAAAATTCAAAAATTGAAAATGATTTAATAAACTAAATTGTTAAAAAATAGCTTTTGTATTATCTTTTTCTACCTTATTTCTGGGTCTTGGCCAATAGAAAATAAAATAAATAAAATAAATTTTTTAACTTTAAATCAATAGAATCACTTATAAAAAGAAATGAAATATCATAGTTCTAAAAATATAATTGGTTTTATGCTTTAAAGACTGTAATTCAAATATGATTATCCTCCTTCTTGTAATTGAGTTTTGTATTTTTTAAATAAAATAATAAGCATTTTACTGAACCTGTCTCCAAGATATAAATTTTTATTTCAAACACTTTAACTTTACAAAAATTCCTGTAATTTTATATTCCACAATTATATTTATATGTTGTACTTTACCTTTTAAAAAGTTTCCAAATAAAACACAAATAACACCACACAAACAACGTAAATTTTTTATTTGCAGTTACTAAAAACTGCCAGATTGCTACTGAAAAAAAAATATATTATTTAAACTTATAAATTATAATTAAACTCTAATCAACACTTAAAGAACTAAAAACTAACTTTTCGTTAAACTTTTTGTTTTCAGCACCTTTTCTATAGCAAATAGTAGTTAAAATCTGTAAGCAAAATACAATCAATACGAGCACATAAAACAATCCTTAAACACAAAACCCACACCAAACACTTCATTAAAAAATATGTCGCTTTTAAAATTCAAAACTTTAAAAAATTTTTACTTTGAAACAAATATCTTAAATTATTAATTTCTCTTTATAAATTTTTTATAACAAAACCATCCTTACTGTAGCTGCGTACACCAGCAACTATTAACAACAATGGTTTAACAGTAACTCGAAGGCCTGTACTGAGTGTGCGCCGACGTATAATAAATTCACCTACTGCTGCCTCAACTATCTTTTCAACACTGGGAGCAGCTAACATACAACAACAATACACTACTCTGACAACACTATCAGACTCATCTTCATCATCTATAGGTGATGAATATACAACGACCTCTAAATTTAAACGTTTGCGCACCAATAGGCTGCCAACATTAAATGCTGCTGCAGTTGATATAACACCTGATACAACGACAGCGACAGCATTTAAAACGAACAACAAGTTGAAGCAAAAATCCACGGAACAATCGTCAAACGATTTGAAGCTGGCCTCGTCTTTATTGACGTCATCATCGTCAGCCGATAATGACATCACAGCAAAACAATCATCGGCTGCCTTAAGGCGCAAATTTCAAACAAGACGTTTAACTACATCTACAGCTACTAGCACAAATACTGACGATGAAGGTAAGAAGAAAAAGCTAAATAAAATTGTTAAATAATAATAATAATAATAGTCAAGTTATATTTATGCTTAGAAATATATTGCATGTTGACAAACATGTTTCTTTTGAACACTTTTATACACCACACCCTCGTAACTCGATTGAGGGTTGAGATCGCACCAAAAGTTAAACTTAACTCAAAGAAAACAAATTTTGAGACTTATTACAAATTTTGAAGCTTATTCTGCCAATTAAATTAAAGAATATAAGAGTAATAAAATACGCTCCTTCTTTCGACTATTAACTAGTATATTTAGTCCAGTGTCTACACTAGAACTTATCAAGGCTGCTTTTAAGGGCTTGTAATTAATTGTAAAAAATTACACAAAAAATGTAATTTTATATAAAATATTTTTTTTATTCAAAAGATCCACTAAAAATGCGCATTCCAGTCATGCAAATTCCGATCACCATGTAAGATTACACAATGTTGGCTTCCAAGGCGTCAATTGTTGCTGCTTTATGAGCATAAAGCAGTGACCATATATCCCCACAGGTAACAATCAACCCTGGTGACAAATTAATAAAACCATTTTTCATAATGAATCCAAGAGAGAATCCAAGCACATATCGAATGAATTTATTACCAAACTATGATGTCGATAGTTGAGATCCCCATATCTCCACCGCTTCTATGTCATCCACATTTTCGAATAAGAAATCACTAAACATTGGGAAGCAATGATTTCCATTAACCGTAACACCAGCTTCGGGTTCAATTTAGAAAAAATAAGCTCCAAGGATACCATCAGCATGAAAACCGTACCAAACAGTATTTTTTTTTAAGTAATGTTGCCAGTAGTTTATGTTGCGGATTAGTTTCACTCCATATGAGACAATTTAATTTAATTTCTGTAAATCAAAAATGAGCATCATTGCTAAACAAAATTTTTTATCTATAAGCTGCGCGATTTAGTACCTGATTAGCCGCTTCTTTCAACATTCTTTCATTCTACACTGATTGGCTACTACTAATAGTTTCCAATTTTCTTATATATCAATAAATTGATTACGGTCATATAAATTCTAATTCCTTTCATCTTATTTGAAGCTGCTCATATTCATTATGGATCTGACTGAGTTAGTCTAACGTCTAAAGCTAAAACAATTCAGCTTCCTGTATAATTGTAGGCATATTTTAGCCCACCATTCATTTTGCCTTCTTAAGTCTAACGTCTCTCTCCATTTCATTTGTTCTACTAATATTTACTATCATTTCAACTTGAGATATCTCAGATTTCATGATTTTTTTCATTTTGAACTTCTCTCTAGTCTAAAATTCATTCGAATTCATTCATTCATTCATTAAGTATTAAATTTGCTTTAAGGCAAGGCGTCGACTGACCTGTATACTAGTGAGGAATTTTTCCTCTTTTTTAAAGACACTTCTTCATATTTTGTTTGTTTTACTTTTTAAGCTTTTATACTTTACGTTGCTTTAATAGATATACAAATTAACAATTGCTTGAACAATAAAAAATGTATTGATACATTATTCAAAATATTGTCCAACGTTAGCCACTACTTTTTCCTATCTTTCTGGTAGCATATAGATTTCGCGCCAAAAGACTGCTCTGGTATTAAGATAAAGAATAAATCAAGTCAATTTCTGATAACCTCTTCTGAAGTGGAGCGTACTTCAGTAAAGACATTATGCATCGATCGAAACAAGTGCTAGTCAGAAAGAGCAAGGTCTGGGCTTTACGGATTGTAAAACAAAACTTCCCACCCACTGTTTTCTAAGTAGTTTTTGACCGATCTTGCATTATGTGGCCAAGCTTTGTCATGATGGAAAATTATGAAATCGTATCTGGTGGAATATTATGGTCCTTTTTAGTTAATTGCTATCTACAAATGAATCAATTGTCTTCGGTGCAGGCCCTCTCTGATATATTTCAATAGAAGGGTATTATCCCTTCTGATCCCACGAAATACAGAGCACCACTTTGACGTCATGAATATTCGACTTTGGCGTTGATTTGACTGGTTAGTCGGGTTTTACATATGACTTGTGGAGTTATCGTAATATATTAATTTTTCATTACCAGTAATGATACGATGCAAAAATGACTTCTTTTTCTTACGTTTAAGCACCATTCATGGAAAATCGCCTTTCAATTTCTCTTGGCTTTAGTCCATATGGATCCCAATCTCCTTATTAAAAGACTTTAAATATAGAGAAATCACTGTTGTGTAAATTTCCATGATAATGCAAGTTCTTTTTGCATTTGTCAACAATCCTCGTCGAGCAATGCTTTTAATCTTCATCTTCAAAATTTTTCAACTGACCAGGCCTCTCCTAATCTTCTGTGTTAAAATCACCAAGGAAATCATTATTCACAAGTTTTTCAAGCCGTTAACCGTAAGCTTCTATCAAGCTTCAAATGAAAGAAAGTTATCAGACTTCCCCGCAAAACATCTTTTTAGACGCCAAATTCGAAATTATTACAGCGATTAAAAAAATATGGGTTTACACTTTAGCGTCTATAGCAGTGATGGGCGAACTTTTTGGGTGGCGGGCCAATAAATTAAAAAAAATCTTGCGGCTGGCCATTAAATTAAAAAAAACATAGTGGGTCATTCATTAAAAAAATATGTTCAATTAAAAGTTCGGTTTAAGCTATATATTTATTAGTTATACATTAGTTATTAGTTATACGTGACAGCTGTCTACGTGACATCCCTATAGATTCGAAATCGTTTACCTTTTCTGGGCATAATACTTTTCCAATGCTAATTAACACATCCTTAACAAATTCTCTTTAAGAAAACGGTTTGTTACTTTTTGCTATTTTATAGGCAACAATGTGACCAGCTAACGTGGAGAATCGCTGGACACTTCTTTGATTTTTAAAAAACATTTGCTGACTAGATATTTTTCTTTTCAATTCCACTGAATGAAGTTTCTTGTCTTCATCTCTCATTTTATAGTACTTCGACCAAAGATGTTTTGAATTAAAGTCCCTAGCGAGATTATAATCTTTTAGTACAGCTACCGGTTGTTGGCAGATAAGACAAATAGGTTTTTGATTATATTCCATAAAGAAGTACTTCCATGTCCACTCTTCTTGAAATACTCGACATTCCGAATCAATTTTTCTCTTTCTATTTTCGATTAACATTTACGGGGGTAAAAAACTTAGACTATTTTACTATTGCACTTATATTTACAATACACTTTACTATTTTAATTACACAAATAAAGCTGTACGTTGGCAACTTTATAATTTTACTTCACAATTTATTCTTTACGTCACGAGATTTACACTTTTACTGATTGCTAATTAATCCATCGCTGGCCCTTTTATATTTGTTGCGCATGTTGTCTCGAATATTCAAGAATCTTCTAGATCTCACATATAATAGTTGTTGTTATGTTATACGTTCAGTTTTCTATATTAGTTGTTAGTGCTTTATGATGTTTATATTTCTTCTTGGAATATTGCATCAAAAAGTTGTTGTTCTCTTGTGTGTACAATATTTTCCAGAAAACTACGTAGTTTGCACACAATATAATATGAAAATATCGAATTTTTTGCTAAAATTGAAACCCCTCGTAGTTCGCCCATCACTGGTCTATAGGATACTGAATTATAATGACAGAAGTTTACCCTCCAAAATACCATTTTTGTTATTATTGACAAGCACCATACGTGATAGTTATTGCCATACGTTGCGCCCCTGTAGGCTAGTAGGTAGTGTACTAGCTTGTCAGTATGGGGGTTGTGGGTTCGATTCCCAACGAAGACCTTGGTTTTTTTTCACTACAAAAATAAAAATTGGCTGTCGGTGGGGCAGCTCAGCGATGAAGGCATAGTCACTGGTCGATGTGCTGTCTTTATACGGCAGTTAATTTCCGACTATCCTTCTACTTTCACCACCTGTTTCATCTCTTCTCTATCCCTTTTCTAAAGAATGTAGTACGGTACTTAATTAAATAGGCATTGTTACCTTAAGTGCTATTTCTCTTTTTAAAAAAAGTCGACATTATTAACTTGTATACAGAAAATTAATCCAGTCGTCGGTGGATCTCAGGCGGCAGGCCATTTTTTATGAATTATTTTCTTTTAATATAAAAGACATCTTTAGAGGAATCTTGGTGGGCGTTTGATAACCAAAAGAAAAAGATAAATAATTCCAATGATGTCAATCAATGAAACTAAAGCAGGACACCAGTAAATCCCAATAGAGAGTTATTGGACATTGTGCCAATGTTTTTCCTTTTTACTCTTTCTTCGGTTTTTATATGGATAAAAAAGAAAAAGCAGTAAAAAAACATAGAAAACCCAAAATATTGCCTTTTTATCCACACATATTCCATTAGAAAATCTTGTTTACATTTAATTTAATTTTATTTACTTTTTTACATGTTTCACTAATTTTAACAAATTTGAACAGAATACAAAACGCTGCAGTAAAGTGTCTGAATTAACAAATAAATTAATTCTTTCAACATAGTTTTAGTTTTCTTAGCAACATTTTCACAACATTTTTTCACTAAGTACAGCAACATTGTCGGTAAACATGTACACCTTAATATGATATTATAAGAGACTCTAAGCAAGTAATAAAATATAATGAAGACCTGACATTTTAACTGCTCTTCATTATTGTTGAGGTTTTCATTTAAAATATACATTTTGTTTACACTACGATTATCTTAGTTTAATTTTACCCTCGTGTTATTTGTGTTTGTTTGGTTTTCTTTTTGTTGCTGCTTAATGAAAAACTGCATTCCTCAATGTTTACGTTTTTTTTATTATTTAAAAAGTCGTGTGCCGTTTAGGTTTACAGCTTATTTTTGTTTGTTTTTACACAGATACATTTCTGGTTTTGCAATTCATATTTGTTTACTTTTTTTATAATAGTTGGCAGCTGCATGCATATGAAGATAAAAATTATTTTTTTAAGTTTGATTTATACAAATTGCCCCTACATATACATACGTAAAAGTTGCCGTTATTTTTAATGTGTCATTTCAATAATTATGAATGATTTAATGTATCTTCGTATTACAGGTAACACACTTTTAAATGTCCTTCAAGGCTGTGTATTTTTATCTAGATTCAAACCAGTTTATTAAAATTAAAATTTCTGAATTTATTTAACTGTCTTAAATTTTTAGAATATTTATTAAATGTCTTGTTTATGAAAAAACTAATTTTTCATTTAAATTTATTAGAGTTATAATAAACACTTGTTTGTTTGTAAACATATAAAACTTTTTATACAAACTTTTGGAAATAAAAAACTGTTTTTACAAATACGGTCACACTCTATTTTAAATCGTGCCGCCTGTACTGAATGATGCAATTTCTTTTAAAAATATGATATTTCTTAGATCACTTCCGACTAAAATTTTAAAAACTTTAAAAATACTTCACACCACTATTTCATTAAGTAAGTTGAACTTTATAAGCGTGAAGATGAAAACCTTGCGAAAAGTGCTTTCAGTAGTGCCCAATTGCTGCAAGCATCGATGAGTTGATGTTCCAGGCTCGTTCTCAACACTTTGGTGTACAACGGCTGTATTTGCATCCGTGTTTTGTTCTATTGTCAACAATAATACCGTGATCCTCGAATTTATCGATTAAATTGCATACAGCGGTCTTAGAAATAGCTAAATGACAAGGAAAAGCTGCTCGAATTTTACGAAATGAAACAGTGAAATTTTAACCATTTTGATGGTGATTTTAACTTGATTTCGGGTATTTACCATACTGGTTAGATGGTGCTGTACCTAAAACCGTTTTTATTAGGCATTAGTTCAAGCCCTGAGTACGTATTTCAGACTTTGTCCATTAAAAATATCAATTTTTATATTACGCATTCTCCATTAAAAGTATTATACTATTTAAATTGGCATTAAAATAGGAAATTAAATGTTGCTCCACCGACTTAAATATTTCCCAGAACTTATGTCCATGATGTCAAAAAAAAATTTAATCAGTTACTCAAAACCATTTACCCTAGAGAAGTAGATCATAAAAAGAATAAAAGTCGACGTTAATTTTTTCTTTTAATTTTTTGTTAAAAAATTTGCCATGTTCGAACAATGTTGAATGTAGAGGGTATCTTTCAAATCTCATAGATGAGCAGAGAACCCCCCGGGGGCACACATATATGGTCTTTGGAGAAAGCAACAACTTATACCTGTGCAACTGTGGGAAAAAGGGAGCCCAGTCGACTAAAGTCAGCAGGGGTACAACTGGAAACTCCACTTTATTTCCACGGGAATCAGTAAGCTCGCAGAGTTCCATTATTTGTCCTTTTAGACATATAACTGTTCTCTGGCTGATTATTGAGGTTGGCCCCTATATGGGAGTATCGTGGTGGTTGTGGTTTCGCGGCCCCATAACAGTTTATGGTTCTATGGTGGCCGGGTTCATTTCACCTTTAACAACACCTACCTGGTGAAATGTTCCCAGATTCAGTAAGCATGCTAGACATAAGTTCTGGACAGGAGTTGGATAGTCTCCAACTCTTTAGCAAGGAGTGATGATTTGCAGTCCTGCTCTGGAATCATTAAAGTTGCAACTAGGAAAGACCTGTTGCTAGAATTAGTCTTCGGCTTTCTAGGACGAGCATGACGTCCCAAATTATGCAGTAGTTTGACCACCATCTGATTAAGACTACATAGTCAGGCGCAGATGTAAATCTAATCACACAGATAAGCAGTGAATCGTCTACTCAAGATTTTAGTTTAAAAAGAATTTAAAATTTTAATGAATCTAAGTAATTTCCAATAAAAAAGATTTTTAGACTATCAATTTTTCTGTAACTCGCCACTAGATAGCGCTGCTAAATACTTTTTTTAAAGCACTGTTCTATAACCCTGCGCACGCCTAAGTCAAAACATTAGAACAGCAGCGATACAGCAACATAGTTTTTTCGTTAGCCTTACAATAAAACTGATTTCGACGGTAGTAGAAAACAATTAGTGATTTTTACTGTCCTTAATAATAACGTGACAGTGATTATGACTATGACAGTGATTAGTTATTGCTGAGTCAATTTGAAATGAAGAAGCATTTCCATTCGAATTGTTTTTAGTGCTGGGCGTCTTCGTTTGTTTATAGGCGTTGCATTATACAAAATTATGCGATCGCTACAGCGTGACAGTGACATTGGTGACTAATTTTAAAAGCAAATCCTCCTTTCCTCACGAATTTTCCGGTGCAGTGATTGTCTCACTCAATTCTGCGTGCGTGCTAACGACTGCTTGGCGAGTGTTGACTGTGAACACTCATATGGAAATTCGAGCATGAACAAAATACTTTATTCTACATTCACTACGAATATCCATATCGAAGTTCGTGCATGAAAAAATATATTTTTCGCTCCGAATACCCATATGGAAATAATACGTATGCTAAAAATATGAAGTTTTTTACTTGGCAGCCAAATGCGTAAGAGAGATTCCATCTTCGAACGACTCATTTGTCACTAAACGTTGAATTCTAAGACGTTTTTGTAATGCCACGAAAAAAACCAACATTGAAAGCTTAAACAGAAATACGCGGCAAGTGTGAGCAGATAGAGCTGCCGCAACACCCGAACAGCGAGACACACGACAAGAAACTGATCGAATCAGAACGTTTACTTCAAGGGCTGCTTTAACACCCGAAGAGCGAAATGCACGACATGAGGCACAACGATCACGTCAGGCTCGATCAAGAAAGAGGATCGCTCTAAACAAAGCGGCGTTCAACTACGATAAAGAATACGATCACAAAATGTATCACGATGCCGGCATTGCTCCAATGGATGAAACCACTCCCGTTACGACAGATTAGTTTTATTATCACAAGTTCCTTTCAGCATATAACAAAAATATTTTTCATTGGTATTCACTAAAACATTGCTATTAATAAAATCTATTTATTTTTTCATCAATTCTGTATGACTCATCTGTAATTTTTCTCCAGCACATGCTAGATTCTTGATTACATACACATACAGGCATCATTTTTATATATATAGAAGTGCATAGAGGGAGAGCAACGTGTGTCTTATCTAAGCTCTAAGTCACTATAATAATTTAAATAAAACTATTGCTTATTTTATTAATTCAGTATTTCGAACAACCTTCGGTGTTCTTCATCAGGAACTAAAAATGTACAAATAATAAACAAATTTTAAATCGCCCAAAAACAAGATTTATTGTATTGTACAAAAACAAAAACAATAATATGTAACATTCGATTATATATTTCTTCTTTTCATTATTCTGTTATTGTAATACATCTGTATATTCTATCTATGGAATGTGTTTGCCTATTGCACAGTGGGCTATTGATGCTGTTTTTTGTTCCTTTGTTCCCTTTCTGGGTTTTATAATCTGACTTATATGCAGCCAAGTCCTTAACTTTGTCATTCCAACATATATTTTATTACATATGACCTTCATCTTCATAACAAGATATTCTGTGTATATAACGTTTGATCTGTCCAATTGGTCAATTTTTGTTTTAGTGCTTGAAAACAATATTCTTAAAAAGTTTTTAGTGCAATATTGACATTTTGTTTGTCGTAAATATTTGATTGAATAATTCTTTTTGGAAAACTTAAGACATGCGTCATAGATTTCAAATTTTTTTCTTGTTTTAATACTAACGTATTCTTGAGATCCTTCTCAGCATTTTTATGTCGTTCGTTGAGTAATCGATTTTTTGTAAGGTGTTCCTTATTTTTCTAATATTTTCTTTGTGATATTTTGCATTAATTATTTGAACTACTCATTTTGCAAAATTTCGTGCTGTGTTAGTTTTCACGTATTTTGAATAATTCGAATAAAAGTTGATAATACGTCCTGAAGTAATCGATTTTTAATACCAATTCGTTGATATTGCATTATGTGATAAATCTAAATATGGTGTTTTTCTCTCCTTTTCTAATTCGTAGATTTTTTATGTCTGTGAATTTTATTTAAGGCTTCAAGGGTTTCACATTCACATTTTTTTTTTGTTATGCAGAATAACTCATGTACATGTTTGTAAATCACTTTTGGTTTAAGTTTCAATTGTTCTAGCATAGTATCCGTTACTTTGACTGCAATAACAAGTGATGCTGAAGAGCCCATCGGCATTCCTTTTAATTGTTTATATTATTTTGTCACTACATTTGAAAACACGATTTTCTTTTATACAAAAATATATTACGCCGAAAAATAAATTTACGATTTTCTTTTATACAAAAATATATTACGCCGAAAAATAAATTTTTCGGTATCTTAGTGAATGAAGAAATTGTATCCCGTTTTTTGTAAATTATATCTAATGCTCAAATAATAGGTATGCTAGAAACGGGGAAATAACATCAAATGAGACTAAGACATTTTTTTTGAAATTTTAACAACGTTTCTACACATATTGTATGAAGGAAAATTTATAGATGGGAGATAAATTAAGTGGTATGTTTTCTAAGTAATTTTATTATTTGTGCTTGATTCCTTTAAATAAATATTTCATGATATTCTCACGAAATATTTATTACAAAAATTTTTATTAAAAAATAAACATTTTATGATATTCTCATAAAACATTTATTTCAATAAAAATAAAAAATATTTGAAATGCATTACTGCAGGGGAGAGCATATCCATATTGCAATTTCACTTTCGCTCACTTATTTCCATTGCATGTGCCCGTTGCTTTCTTAGAACTTTTTGTAAAAATTTTTTTACAAATATTTTTTATTTTCTGAATTTTCAAATTACATATGAATGGTTTCCAATGGCAACCCTTATGTAGACATGATTGAAAACAAACAATGTTTTTTTTGTTGTTTTGAAATGTTTTGCTGTGTTTGTATAGAAGTGTTTTTGAGTCTTGCTGTCTATGCCATGTTGATTTTATGGAAAAATTCTCATGGAATCAGTTTGGCTTTAGATATAAGACTTTTAGGTTTTTCTATACAATATTGGGGTAAAATTCACTGATGAGCTTTGTGAGCGAAAGTGAAATTGCAATATGGATATGCTCTCCCCTGCAGTAATGCATTTCAAATATTTTTTATTTTTATTGAAATAAATGTTTTATGAGAATATCATAAAATGTTTATTTTTTAATAAAAATTTTTGTAATAAATATTTCGTGAGAATATCATGAAATATTTATTTAAAGGAATCAAGCACAAATATTAAAATTACTTAGATTGAAAATGATTCCGATGAATAAATTACTTATGTGGTATGTTTTCTTTATAAACCTACTAGCAAACCCGTTCGCCACGTTAGCCATCAGGTAAAGAAAAATTATTTTTTTTTGTTTTATATTTGAAAAGGAAAAATTTTATTTCATTGCACAACAGTAATGAATTCATTTCGATTACAAAAATGAAGTGGAATGTAGTTGAATTTCTCTAAGTAAAAAATGAAAGTGAATCCAAAGTAAATACTGAATCGAAGCGATATACGTGTCCGCAAATTAATCGTTTCATTGAAGTGCTCTTTGGTAAACCATATTTTTTGTTTTTTGGTCTGACATTAGCACAAATTAAGCGGATGGTTTCCCAACTCGTGAACACGCAACGTATAGCTGCCCATGTGAAAAACAATGATTTTCTAAATTTATCCCGCAAACACTAAGCGATTGGCCTTGCGACTTGTTAATTGTCATTGCGAACGCAAGGCGAACCGAAAATTTCAATCGTTCACCTGCGTACTTTCCGTTAATAATGGTTGCCGCAATCAAATTCAGCATAAGTCTTTTTACCGCAAGTCGAGTACCGTTGCAAAGTCGCGGTGGATTCAAATTACGCATATCATAATAACTAAACCAACTTCGAGTTGCAAGTTATGTGGTGGAAATCCTAATAACTCCAGAGAGTTCAAAAACTTCATTGGATAATTTACTGCATCATCGGGATTTGTTATGGAATCAACGGATTTGTATGTCACCAAATCGCCATCGATTTTCGATTGAATGGTAAAATTCAGAGCATGTACAACATCATTATTCTTTGCGGCGAGAATTGCTCGTTTACTTAATCAAGCATAATTCTGATAAATCATACTAATGTTTGGGAAAACATTTTCAATAAGAGCTAATTGAGAGTCTACAAATCGGCAAAAGTCATTGTTAAAAGTAATTAATCCAGCTGTCACATCAACTGGTACTTTTCCATTTCCAACAGCTGACAATTGTTTGGAAAATTGTGCAGCACTTTGATCATTTTGAAGTTGAACTCTCATATTAGTTGTTAGCGATAATGTTTTTACGTTATTCCACAAAAATAATGCTTTCAGGCAATCATTCAATTCAGCTGCAGGCATTGCATTGGGAATTCCTGGCCTGAAATCGCCTGCCAACAATATCATCAAGCCGCCAAAGATGTTGTTATTTCGCCGAAGATCCTTCAGTGTGAAGTTTAGTGCTTCGTGTGATTTTTTATGTGCCATTGTGCACTCATCCCAAACAATGAGCTTGCATTGCATCAACAATTTTCCCATTGTACTGGATCGGGAAATATTGCATGTTGGAATATCAATTGTGTTTAAATTGAGTGGCAACTTGAGAGCAGAATGTGCAGTATGATCGCCATCTAGAAGAGTCGCTGCAATTCCAGATGATGCTAACGCCAAAGCTATGTCACATCTTGATCGAATAGTGGCCAAAATCAATGAAATGACAAAAGTTTTTCCTGTTCCTCCAGGTGCGTCAAGGAAGAATAGACCGCCAGTATTATTGTCCACCGCTTGCATAAATGTTTTGTTTTTTAGTTTTTGCTATTCATTCAGCAAAGGCACATTATTTCAAACGAATTCCTGCACTGTATCAACATTGTATTGCAGCTCTCGATTTAATTCTTGGTTGAGTGCATGGTGCATCGATCGATTTGGCGCAATCATTCCTACTTCAATCAGTAGCTTGTTTGTAATAGTCAAGTATTTATTCTCAATCAGAATCAATCCTTCATTATATATTTCATCGGTTATTTGCATGTCGAGATTATTCGTTCGAATGCGCAAGCGATGCAAGATATCTTCACATATGTCGTCTTTGCATTTGTTCCATAACTGAATTGGTTGTGAAGGGAAACATGTGGTGATGATAATAGCGAACAGCGTTCGCATTTGGTAAGTATTTGATGAAACAACTGAACCCGCAAGTGTTAAATACCAATGAGAATCGTTCTCCAGCAAACCCAATAGTTGATATGCTTCTCGATATGTTTGGCATTGGTGGCCATTCACAGTTTTCAAATGGGCAAATGATTTTGATCCACGCGTATTTGCCAACAGCAGTCGCAAGTAAAAACATTCATCATTTCTAGGATGAACAGTATACATGCGACCTAGCGTACGGCGCCCTCTACCTAAAATGAAACGTTTTTATATTCGTGAGGGATAGTCACATACCACGTACTGGTGCCGTTGTGGTACATGCTATGTATCAGAGATGGCGCTGTATGTAAAAAATGATTTTCCCTGTTTTCCTGCTTTTCTTTTGAAATTTTTCCTGAATTTTCTTTGCTATAAACCTCACGGAGTCCGAGACCTTTCCAACGAATGCAAAAGCGTCAGGAAGGAAAACCCGACTTATTTTTATATTATAGATGGAGTCCATGTTATCTATGAAATTTAAAATTAAAATATTTACCATTAAACCAATAAATTTAAAACAAAAAAATATATCGCCATTTATTGCTTACACCATTGGTCTTCTAAAACTGTTTATAATATTAAAAACTAGAGGTGAATAGTTAAAAAAGGCTAAGACAAATATTTAAAATTTTTAATTTAAAAGTTGAATTTCACAAAAAGTTTGAAAGCTGAATCTGAATTCCAAGGTCGTTATTTCATTATCTCTCTATCGCAATTACGAAAAATAAAATGATATTAAAAATATATAAGCTCTGGAACAGTTATCCAACTCAAGGTTGTCAACTTGTAACGACACGTTTTCTTGGTAGCTGAGGTATGCTCAGCGGCGTCCAGGGTCGTGTTGTGTGGAATTAAAAAAAAAAACGAAGCCTTGTTCACAATCTGGTTCTTTATTCAGGAAAGAGGTTTCCCTATTCCCAGTTCGCAACTTAACTGCAGCTTGGGCTTGAATCTTGTACACTGGTGTATATGCAGGCGGCTTCTGTAAATATCTTCAACTTCATGTGGTCTGTATTTGGCGAACGTCACTGTCTAGGTCGACTGCGCGCACAAACTCGGCTGGGTATTACCACGGCTCTGTTTGTGATCGCTCTGTCGAAATAGGTGTGTACGCCGCAAGCGCCAAGGCACTGTAGGCTGTGTATTACCACGGCACATCCGTTCACTGCCTGGTCACTGTCGGTGGCGACTGCGGACACAAACTCGGCTGAGTATAACCACGGCTCTGTTTGTGATCGCTACGTCGCGGTTTGTCCTGTCTCAGAAAATAAATTCGGTTGGGTATTACCACGGCTCTATCTATACTCTGACTACCAGTCCAAAAAAATAATAAAAAATAGAAGAAGATATTTACCTTTGCTCCTGTTGCCGGTCGCACGCCAATTCCTTTGTTCTGATTGATGTCTGCGCTTTTATACTCTTTTTTCCCCACACACAAATGCACAAACCCACCTACCTCATTTCGGTAGTAGGTACACCACAGCCGACGGCTGTTTTCACCGCCGAGCTGCAGCCAGTTTTACAATATGAATGTTACTAATTAAAATACTCGTATGCCTTCGTGGCTAATTACAATAATAACTAGAACTAAATCCTACGTCGACATAAATGCTTATTTCAGATTTCTTAATAGCTAAATCTATAAGTAAATACGAGAGTATAAGTAAATACATGAATTCATATTTTTAGTAAATGACTCTATAAGTAAATATATGCGTATATAAATACATTGGAGAAAAATATAGAAATTTAAACATAAATTCATTATCTTAGTAAATACATTTATAATAAAAGATAGGGATTGACCCGTGACTGTTGTCAGACAGTTCTCTGTGTGACCAAAAACGAGATTGGACTTTTGGTTGTTACAAACTTTAACATCCTATTTAGCTATTCCGTACTGAATGCGGGATGTATGAAACTGCAATTGAGATCCTCCTTTTTAAATCGCATTTTATTTCATGCAAATCGTATAGCTAGAAATTTTTAGAAATGTTAGACTTTTATTAATTTATATTTGTATTTCCCCCCACTGTGCAAAGTTAAATGCCATTAATCGTTATATTTTTAATTACTAAAAATTGTATTTTCTGAAAATTTTTTAATATCCTCGATAATTGGAAATGCAAAATGCCAAAAAAATTAAAACAATAAAAATTATAATAAAAACATTTGTATTTATTGGCTTTTACCGCACAATTAACTTTTTGTTACAATTACAATTAATTACATTTGCAAAACGTTTGTTAAAATGTTTGTATTTAATATGAGTATGGCAAGCAAAATACAATTTATTTTAAATGCCAATAAATTTCCAAATGCCAAAGTTAAAAGCAATTAAAACAACATGCTCATCACTACCGAAGATTATCTGCACATGGCTTTGTAAAACATATTAGATCGCCTGAAAACTGTCTTTCTGCATTGTTTTACTGCAATATGAAGCTTCAAATACAGCCAACGAAAAATTTTAGTATTTTCTTGCAACTCTATTTATCGAGCAGGGCAAATTATAACTTTACACGTTGCAGTGAAACTTGTTACAAGTTTTAAAAACAATTTGTTTTTTTTACTATTTATTTTTTTTAATTTCTAATAACCGCCTTAAAGTGAATACCTGGTTATAGTTTATCTTCTGAAAATAGTGTTATCTTAATAAATTTCTATGTATGTTATTTGTGTAACTATTGTCAACAATCTTTCTGATGCAGTAAGCACTCCAACATTAAAAACACATGTGAATACTCACACTCTTAATAAAGTAAATTAAAATTTCAAACAGTTGAAAGGTTTTTATTATTAAATTACTTAACAGCCATACAAACTTGCTATATTACATATGTTTTAGATAGCTTATTCCAACATTTATATTATATTGCTAACAGTAGCTACCCTTTAATATTTTTGGTTTGTCGTTCTTCTTTCTATAACAGCCACTGAAGCACCACGTACACAAAATCCCTTGTTCAAAAGACGCTACAGTTTGACCACATATTCACCAGTGTCTGTAAAAATTGGACAGCCATCGAAGACAGCAACGACAAGAACAAGCTCATCAACATCTACATTGAAAACAACCGTTGATAGCTTGACAACAACAGTTTACGTTGATGGTTTAGAAAATGATGAGGACACAGATCAAGTGGCAAAATCTAGCATACACACGAGTCGTTTCAATCAAATTAATGGCAGACTACACATTGACGATGATGAGGAAGAAGAACAGTTAGAGGCTGGTGTAAGCAATATTGAAAATGGTGGTGTCAAATCCTCAGCAACCAGACAACAACCTGCATCTAAGTATTTACAGCAACAATCGCAACAGCAACAATACTCAAAATTCAACTATGACGATGTCATAACAAGGCGTATGGATGGCACGGGTGTTGTAGATAAATCGTCAACTAATAACAATAACACCACTATCACCACAACCACGACCGCTGCTACCACCACCACTACTAAATCTGCTAGCAGCAGGACTGCCACACAAAGTTCTGCACTTAAAAAACGTAAGACGGAAATTAAAAATTTATGATAAAATTTTATTTTGATTTCAATTTATACTCGTTTAGAATATTCAAGTACATTTGTATTATTTTTCAGGCAAAATGATTATAAAGAGAAGACCACAAAAAACAACGCCCAGTTCGGATGAGTTCTTGGCCTCAAAAAGAAGAAGACCACATAAATATCAAGAGCCTTTCGATAAAATAAATAGAAGTCAGCCACCAAAGTCTATTGTCAAAACGTCAACGCAGGCAGGTAGAACTTATCGTCCCAATTTCGACTATGATTATTATGATGATGAAGATGTTCGCTTAGTAGGCAATAAAAGTGATCAACAGGTACTTGAAAATATTTCCCTAAGATTAAATAAACAATATTATTAGTAAATTTTGAAAAACAAATAGAATATTCTTAAATTTTATAAATCACATGTAACTTTTTCTTTATTTAATTTTTTTTATTTTAAAACGCAAGAAAATATTAAATAAAACTTTAAGTATTTTTATGTTCTTTTTTATGTTCTCTAAAATTTATAATAAAACACTTATAACGGGTGGGCAAATTTGAAGTTAGGAAGTAAATTGCCTGTCAAATGTTTAAATGGCAAGAGTTGAGCTTTTATCCTTTGACATTTATTAAGTAAAAAGCTAGTTAAACATGGAATGCTACACTCTTAAGCAAAGACTATTAATTGGGAAATATTACTATCGAAATGGTGAAAATTTCACTGTATCCCTTTGTAAAAATCGAGCAGGTTTTCCATCTGCGACCGCTGTGCATAATTTAATCGCCAAATTCGAGGCTCGTGATATTGTAGCTGACAATTGACATAGCCGCTATACAGCAAAGTGTTGATAATAAGCCTAGAACATCAGCTCGTCGACGGTCTCAACATTGGCTATAACTAGAGGTGCCTTGCGCAACATTTTGCAAGAAGTCTTCATGCGGTTTTTGGTCAGGTGGCATCGTCGACCCTTTTTTCAAAAAGAAGCAAGGAAACCCCATCATCGTGAATTCTCTGCGCTACCAAAACATGATCACCAAAAATGTTTGGCCTATTGGCTAATTTTGACTTTAGTGACCTTTGGTTTCAACAAGAGGGTGATACAAGCCACATACAACCACCTAGTTGTTGCATGAGAAATTTGTCGGGTGAATAATTACTCGCTTTGGCGATGTCAGTTGACCGCCTCGTTATTGTGATCTAACGCTGCTGGATTATTTTGTCAGGGGCCATTTAAAAGGCCCGTCAGATAAAGATAAAATTCCGCACTGCATTGAAATGAGCGGACGTCTGTCGACGTGCTAGAGAAACATATTTGCCCGTCATTATATTCCATTACATATGCTTATACTTCTACTTTCCATTGGTATCACCAAGCTAAAGTTGTCGAAAATATGTGTGTGTTTTAAACTAAATTACTTCCTAACCTCAAATTTGCCCACTCTGTTTGATTTTAAAGCAAAATATTTTCTGTCCAAAAAAAGCTTGGAGTTATAAGTCAAAAAAGATATATTAGTAATATTTTCTGAAAGTTTTAATTTGAAACCCTTTTTCTTTTGTTTTCATATATAAAAATTTTCATTTCTAAAAATTCCTATTAAAAAATTCAGAAAAAATCTCTTCTGTTTCTTAATTTAATTCATAGTTTAATACTTAATCCGAAACTTAATAATTTTGAAAAAAGCGTAAAAAGTTTCCATAGATGACTATTAAATTTATCGACTTAACTTTATTTTTTTAGCCAAATAAATAATTTTAGTCTGGCTTAAGTTCATATATTTGTATATTTTTAAAATTTATTAAAAATTTTTTTTAAAAATTTTGTGTTAGGCTTTAGAAAAAAATATAATTAGAAACCTGTACCGCAATTGCTTAAATTGATTAGTTCGAAAGATAATGTGACGAACCGAAGGTAGAACAAAAATCCCGATAATTTCAATGTAGCAAAACAGAAAGTGCTCTATTACAGACTAATAATGTTTCAATTTTTAGTGTTTTCATTAAAAGCTAACATAAACATATGTGAATAATTAATAACTTAATAAATTTAGTAATTTTAATGCATCTAAGTGAACTTAAGCCGGATAAAAATAAAGTGAAATTGAAAATTAAAAAAAATTAAATTTTTAAAAAACTCTAAAACAATTTTGTTTCCTTCACATTTTTCACTTTCAGCTTAAAGTCATTTTGCATGGAGGTGGCATAATTGAATGTTTGGATCAAGGCAACTTTCCGCATCCTTTATCGTGTCGCAAATTCATTTCCTGTGCCAAATTTGAAACTGGCGGTGTTGTTGGCTGGGAATATACATGTCCTAAAGGCTTAAGTTATGATCCTGTGGGTGGCATGTGTAATTGGGCAGCTGGCTTAGGCTGTAAAGAGTAAAAGCAACAAAATAAAAAAGGAAATAAATAAAACCTTATAATAAAATAACAACAATGCAACAAAATGCCTAAAATACTGCCACAGGTACTAAAGTACTAAACAACATTTTCAATATTTAAAAACGCAATATTTTGTATTTTAATTTAAAAATTTTAATTAAAAAAGAAAATTTAAGCTTAAGCAAATTATTAATTAGAAAATTTCTAAAATCAATTTAAATTATTATCTCTGTTCAAAATTTTACTCGATAATATAACCATCGGAATTTCCAAGGCTTTTTTGTTCTCCAAACAGATTTTTCTTTAAACCAAAAACCTTTAATTCCGACAGTTTTGATTTCGCGTGAAATATAGAACAGGTTTATGTATTTATTAAAAAAAAAATAAAACGTAACTGACTGTTAAAGTTTTGAATTTGTTTTTAGTTTTAAATTTACAATTTGAAATTTATTTAAATTTAGTTAAAGTTTTTTTTTATTACTTTCTTTTTTTTTTTTTAAGTGTGATTTGCATATTTAATTTTTTTTTAATTATTTTCTGCTTTGCATTATTGTTTATAATCGTTATGTATGTTAATTTTAATTTATTTTTAAGCATGTTTTAATCTTAAAGTTTAAATTATGCAGTTTTCCTTCCCCCTTCTGTGAAAATTTAAAGTTTTTAGTTCATTTGTTATTTGCCATTCATTACACATTTTCCCATAATTAATCGAATCAATCAATCAAATTTAAAATTAGGAAAAATAATTAAAAAATCGCAAAAACTATTAAATAAATACTCGTATATTTAACAAAACAAAAATTATTATCACTTTATTTTAAAATCATCAATTAAAGATTTTTCTGCAACCTAACCAGCTATCATCAGCAAAGGTAAGGACTAAAGGACATATTATGAAATACTTTATTTCTATTAAAGCCAATAATAAGTATTTGCCAAAACGGAAAAAATCTTATAAAACAAAAACCAAAATGTAATAAGTAAGTAAACCGGCCCTGGTTAGTACTCAGAGGCGGATTTTAATTTATTATATGATTCCTATTATGCCATTCCGTCACTTGAAATCGCATGTATTAAATTTTAGTCTTTAAATCTGTCCTACGTGAGCTTTGACGTAATCATCTACTGGCCGTTAAGTTAGTGTACGACACTTTTGCCGTTACGTGTTATACCATCTATTTTCTATAAGCTAAAATTGACTGATTTATTCATAATGATCCATAAAAGTTTTAATTGTTCTTAATAGAAGAATTATCAGCTCTGGAATTTTTGTTTTGATCTTCGATAAGTTCTAAAATATTTGAAAGTAATGATTGAGTAATTGATGCCAAAATCACCAAAGACTATGTCTGTGACTGTGTGGATATTTGTTTAATTTTAATAAATAAATTATATTTATTTGGGTACGGTTTTCTGTCGACCCTCGTCAAATTTGGTTTGTGAACAAACCGGTTTCGGCTGTTTGCCATCTTCAGTGTTCTCTTTGTACTCTTTGTACTCTTTGTCCACAAAACAAATTTGACGAGGGTCGACAGAAAACCGTACCCAAATAAATAATTTATTTTTTCATGTTACATCGTTAAAATTTTTTAACATATATTTTTTAAAAATAAATAAAATTAAAAAAAAAACAACAAACTTAGAAATATAGAAATTAAAAATAAAATAAAGCAAAGAAGCATTTTGTAACTGGAAATAATAATTTTATTCAAAAGAAATTCTTCTGGTATTACAAATTAAATATGACTTATAGTTAGCTTAGACGTAGTCTATTCTGGATGTCAAATTGTTCGACATTTGTCTTCATATTTGGTAATAACGCGGTGACTTATTGGGCTTATCGACATAGACTAGCGACTTTACATATCCACATAGAAAACAGCCTAGCCTTAAATCGCTCTATTTGGAAGGCCAATTCATGGGTATAAAACGTGAAAGATTGCGGTTACCAAATGTTTCCTTCAATAAATCAATTAAGGCACGAGCTGTACGACACGTAGCACATACTATGGAAATCACAGATTCTGCACAAAATGGTTGTCCAATTGATTAACGAAAAAATCAGTAGTGATGGCTTTAAAGCAGTCACTATTGACTATAACGTCATTTTTAAAGAAGAAAGAACCAATGATTCCACCATACCAAACAGTCAGTTTTTCTGGATGTAACTGTGTGTCAACATATACTTCAGGACTAGCATCATTCCAAATATGTTAGTTTCTGTTATTGACAATATCTATTTAAACAAAAGTGAGCAACTCGCCAAACAAAATTTCCTAATGAAAATCGGGGTCAATGGAAACCTTTTTTTTGTTTTTGTTTTTTTTGAAGAGAAGTAGCACTTCAGGCAGCAATGCCTATTTAACGAAGTGCCGTACTACATTCTTTAGGAAACGGATAGAAAAGAGATGAAACAGGTGGTGAAAGTAGAAGGATAGTCGGAAATTAACTGCCGTATAAAGACAGCATAGTGGCCAGTGACTATGCCTTCATCGCTGAGCAGCCACACCGACAGTCAATTTTTATTTTTGTAGTGAAAAAAACCAAGGTCTTCGTTGGGAATCGAACCCACAACCCCCATACTGACAAGCTAGTACACTACCTACTAACCTACAAGGGCACCTTTCCTTTTGTTCGAATTTGCACAGTTTGGAAGCGTTGTTCGTGTTGAAATACCAAACTAACTTAAATATTAGTCACTTGAATGCTGGCAAAATAGTCACCAGTTCAAAAAAAATATTGCCTTGTAGGTCTATACCTCTGTAAAGACACCCGATACATACAACTATATATATCATATCGGTTAGAATTAATTATCCTCCAGAATTCAACCCCACCTCGTAAACATATTAAACAAAATATGTATGTCGTTTCATTTACACAATCAATCGGAATTAAACTCATAGCCTTTTTTATTACCACTCTGCTTTTGTTCAATATCACAGTACAACATTTTTCAGCATATTAATTTGGGACTTAATTCTGAGAATTGCACTTGAAAGCAGCCCAAAAAAAAAAGAAAAAATACTGCATGTAGAATAAACAACCCTTTTTTCAGAGTGAATTACATTATAAAATTTGGAGAAAATTGAGTATTTCAGTATGAAAAATAACAAATGCCCAAAATTGAATGTTATTTGTTCCGTTTGTAGTTTTAGGAAGGGATATACAGACACGAATGAACAAGTTGATGGTTTCTTAAAAAAAAAATCAATGCATCCATGACCTTAAAATTACATTTCATGCTTTTTCATATTGACACCTTTTTGGCACAATTACCTTAGAAATCGGACCAACAAGGAACATGTCAATGGAAAAGCGATTTAAAGGTAAAAAATTAGACGCATTGCTTGTGGAAGGTTTTTAGTTGAAAACATGCCCTTGAACATTATGCCTAACTCGGATGACGATGATATAGACTCCGAACATGAATACGATCAACCTGCAAGGAAAACGATGTTATAAGTACTTCCATGTACATATAAGAAATAAAAATCTCATTTTTTTATGCAGAATAGCTGTAATATACATAAATCGGAATTATTATTTGTAATCTAGTTATTGAGTAGAAAAGGTGAAAATGGGAATTTTTGCGATTTTTAAGGCATTTTTCTTGAGCATATTTGTTCCGCTTATTTCTCCTGTGCAATATCTACAATTTTGCTTCAAAAACAAAAAAATATTCCGTAGGGTATGCCAAAATATAACCGTATTAATATATAGAAAAAGTGATAAAATCCACCTTAAGCAAAAAAATTCGTATGGCCATTACAAAACGACAAAACGAATGATGCCGAAGTTCTTATTTTGTGGGGTTATTTTCATGTGAAATTCCCAGAATTAAGTCCAAAAATCATATGTTGTACTGGGTATGTACAGAGGACGGTGGAGAAATGAAACTAAAATCTAAACTTTTGCTATTGATAGCATCAACGATTTTGATTGAAATCTAAAGGGTTTTTAAATTAAAAGCAAACTTTTATATTTGAAATGCGAAGAATAAAAAGTTAACCAAAAGATAAAAATTGTTGCCTTGATGTTGTTTTAACGTATATGGCGTTAGTTTTTTAACCGTAATAAGTAGACATTTTTGAATTTATGTCCTCTATAAAAAAAGGTTTAAACAACAAGTTTCAAAACGAAAGGGCATTTCACTACTGACCATGACTTAAATGAATGTGCTACAAGGATAAATATAAAAAATTTATAATAAATGTAAATTAAGGGTGTCCCGAAAGAAGGTGATTTTCATATTTTAAGCCTTATATTTTATTTTTATTTGGGTACGGTTTTACTTCAACCCTCGTGAAATTTGGTTTGTGAACAAACCGGTTTTGGCTATTTGCCATCTTTTTTTTTAAACTTTAAAAAGTTTAAAGAAAAAATGGCCGATCCGAACTACAGTATAAAGAGAACACTGAAGATGGCAAATAGCCGAAAACGGTTTGCTTACAAACCAAGTTTGACCGTACCCAAATAAAAATAAATTAAACTCCGTCGGAAAATATACGCACATACCTTATATTTTACTATAAATTTTTGAATTTGTATTCCTGGTTTACTTTCAAACTAAGTATAAAAATTAAAAAAGGGCACCCAATAGTAACGTTAGTTTTGTAAGCCCTTATTTTAAATTTATGTCTCTGGGTGACTCACGGTTAAAAAAGGAAATGAAAACATTTAAAAAATTTTTTAATAAATAATAAGAGTTATAACTTTAAATATTAAGGATCAGCATGTCCTTGTCAAAAGTGCAAGTTTTTTTCAAAATTATAAAATTATGATGGCAAAAAAATTGGTCGCTTGCGTTGGAATTGTCTTTAAGCAAATTTTGCAATTTACACACCATTAACCTCTCTAATAGAATAGTCATTAAGTGGTCATAATGGACAGAAAAACCGATCATTACGCAAAACAAAGTATAAGATAAACTAAATTGAGGGATAAAAATAGAACAATAAAAAAACATCAATTGCCAAATAAATATCTTACTAGTGGCAAGATTTAAAGTCTCAGGCAACAATCGCTATTTAATTACAGACACATCGACATTTGCTGATGACACAGCTTTTTTAAGTACACATGAAACTGCACAAGCAGCATCACGTCATCTACAGGATCACATACTCAAAATGGATAAATGGCTGAAAAAGTGGAGAATATAGGTGAATGAGCAAAAATGTACTCATATAACCTTCACACTGCGTAGGGACTCATGCCCCGCTGTTAGCATGAATAACCAGATGATACCTCAACTTTCAGATGTAAAATACCTTGGTATACATCTTGATCGTCGCCTTACATGGAAAAAACACATAGAGTTCAAACTGACACAAATGAAGTTAAAGGCGGTCCAATTGAACTGGCTTATTGGCAGGAACTCAACCCTCAGCTTATACTGCAAGCTTCTACTGTACAAGTCGATCCTCAAACCAATTTAGTCCTACTGAGTACAATTATGGGGTACTGTCTCAGCAAGCAATGTTGAGAAAATTCAGAGGCGCCAAAATAAGATTCTTCGCTTGATCACAGTTGCTCCCTGGTATGTAAAAAACGCAAACATCCACAAGGATCTAAATATGCCATCAGTCCGGGCGGAAATAGCGAAACACGCAGTAACTTGTTTGAGGAAACTGGAAACTCATCCAAATCTTTTGGCGCGTAATATACTTAATGAACCTGGTTACATCCGTCTAAAGAGAAGGGATATTGCCGCACTAGGCCGATCTGAGATGAGTGATAGCAAAAAACATGAAAAATTTTAATTTTGTCTAGCACTGGCTGGACTAAATTATTTTTTTTTTTTAATTTTTTAGATTTAAGATATGAGTAATTATTGTTAGTTCTTTTTGAAGATTCAATAAATAATATGAGTAAAAAAAAACTCTTACTTCTTAAGTAAACCATGGTTAGATCTTTACGACTTTATTAAAAGTGCTGAGGAAATACAAAATGTATTTTTATCTAACAGAGGGTATGATAATGGATGAATATGATAAATGTTATGGAGTCTGATTTATTAAAAAAGAGGAAGTTGGGCTTACAGAGTTTTGAATGGGCTTCTATTGTATGATTTTGGAAAATTATTGAATAATTCATTTGGTTCCGTGGCATCTTGCTGTTTTATGGTTTCTTATTTGGTGATGATTTTGATTTATGTTGAGTTGTTTTGTTTGGTTCCATGAAAACCGTTTCATCATGTTGATGGCTTGCTTTCATGACGATCGTTTTATCTCGTTAAGTTTTTTGAGTTTTTGCATCCGTGTTGAGTGTTACATTCCAATGTTGAGCGATTTAACTTGAAGAGTCCCTCCCGGGGGCACATATATATGGTCTTTATAGAATTTCGACTATTTAGACCTGTGCAACTGGGGGAAAAAGGGAGCCCAGTACCCTAAAATCATCAGGGGTACAACTGGAAACTCCACTTTATTTCCACGAGAATTAGTAAGCTCGCAGAGTTCCGTTATTTGTCTCTTTAGACATTTAACTGTTCTCTGACTGATTATTGAGGTTGGCCCCTATATGGGAGTATCGTGGTGGTTGTGGTTTCGCGGCCCCATATCAGGTCTTTTGTTTAATATGGTGGCCAGGATCATTTCGCCGTTAATGACACGCTAAGTGAATGCTCCAGTCCAGTGATCATGCTAGACATGTGTTCTGGACAGGAGTTGGAAAGTCTCCAACTCTTAAGCAAGGAGTGATGATTTGCAGCCCTGCTCTGGAATCATCGAAGTTGCAACTAGAAAGTTCTGTTGCATAGAATTATGGCTTCCTAGGACGAGCATGACGTTCCAAATTATACAGTGGTTTGGTCCACCATCTGATTAAGGCTTCATGGCCAGACGCAGATGTAAATCTAATCACACAGTTAACTTGAAGAGTGTAGTAATTAGTGAGTGTGATTAACCACGTCAAATAAATTTTCTCGTAATGCTGAAAAAAGCATAATTATCTACATCAGTTACCAGTGGGACAATGATAAGCAGGATGGGATATAACTCGGCTAAGTCAGCATATACTTCTAATGTAAATCTAGTGTAAAAACGGCATGCAAATTCCCACATTCCCACTGTTCAATATAAAATGATGGCAAATGGGTTAGTGTAAAATTATGTAAGCTTTAGTTTAGATTATTCGGAAAATATGGGAAAAAATTGTTTTCGAAAATAGAATAAAAAATGATTTCCTGCTTAAGAATATTTTAGGTTGTATTTTATTTGAATTAGAATGCGTACCATGCAGTTATCTGAAGGAAATTTTTTATGCGTTAAAAATAGTTTACATCGAAAAACTATCTGAAATTCTAGTTACCTTTTTAAAACAAAATTTTATTAAAAGTGTCATCCTTAAAATTGATTTACATAAATGAAAATTTCAATTTCAGAACCTTAACATATAAAATGCGAGATAGTTTATCATACAAATTAGTTAAAGTGCTTTAATAGTTTCATATTCTAGCTAGTGTGGAAAGTTCCAGAAATATTCGAATTGCTTAAATACATCAAATTTCTTTTTTATAGCGAATATAGTTTAAATTGTCCTACACAACTATAAATTAAATAATAAGGAATACATAACTTTTTTTTAATATTTGTGCATTTAATACGGACAATCATTTCTATTTACATAAGTCTTAAAACGTTTATAAAAAAGTACAAATTTATTTTGAAAATCACAAAACTAAAACAAAATCGGAGAACATATTATTTTCGTTGATCACTTGGCAAAACCATTGGTCTGTCTGAATTGTTTTTAATAATCGCGAGACTGCATTTTCCATGGCTTGTGTACATTATGATATTTTTGTTGCCGTTGAGCTGGTGATCTACGACCAAAAGGGCTTTTCGCGTTGACTTCAAGCATATAATCACCTTCAACATCATAGTCCGTATCGATGCCCATGTAAACACGTTTACCAATACCCTTCCGATCTTCGTATTGTTTAAGTGATGTTGCAGCCACAGCGGGGAAGTTACGCTCATTACCGGGTACAACAGTTTCGGCAAAATAACGAACAGCACGCATGGAGGCTTCAATAACATTATCAGCACCAGGAACACCTTCACTTGGGCCATTAGGATAGAAATCAACATCACCGCAACGTGCGACTGTACCTAAACCGTAGGCAGAGGTATGAATAACATCAACGAATTCAGCATCACCACGAGCTAAGCCTCTTAAAGCTTTATCAGTTTGAGCAAACATTCTAGAGGGATCTAAGCCTGTAATACGACGCAATTTATGACCAGTTTCTTGTGTAAAATAACGGCCAGCAGCACCAGCCACATGAGCACCAATATTCGAACCAATAACATGCATAATTTCATAAGGTACATTAGACTTGTCCGTCAATTCCACTAAAACATCACCAATTACCATACCAGTTTTTGCCACATCCAATGTCAAGTACTTCTCAATATTATCGAGTAAATTTCCTAATTCAATAACAATTAAATTGCCTCTGTTTTTATTGCGATTATTCTTCTCTTCTTCTTGTTGTTCTTCTTCGCTAGAGGAGGAGTCTTTCTTTTCCATTTTATCATCCTCATAATGAATACCGCTAAATTTAGGCATTTGACCATTATAACGTTGCATATAAGCTTCCACCAATTTACGTGTTGTCATCTTAACAGTTTTCGTAGTTTCAGGTAGACCGGTAATATAAATGGTGACCTCTTCATTTCCAAAATTTTTGTCCTTCATAGCAATTTTTGGCAACTCATTTAGTTTAAAGGTGACTTTCTTATTGTCGCTAGTATAATAGTAGGCAGGTATTTCACCAGCCTTGGGATAATATTTAGCCTCAATCGCTCGTCCTGCTTGGCTTAAGTGGTCTATTCATCAACAAAATAAAAAAAATCAATAAACTGTTCGAACTCATATGTTTTGAAGAAACTACTTACACATTTTTTGATACCATTCAGCACCTTCTTCAAGCGGCATTCCTTCTAACCTCTCTGGTGTCATTTCGCGCATCGAAGGCAATGATTCCAATTCCGATACTGACAACCAATCGGTTGCCTTTAAGCTGTCCTTAATGGAGTTTGTACTTGAATGCCATCTTAAGGGTATAGGACCTTTGTGGGCAGCAACCAAAGCCAATATGCCGGTAAAAATCCAAACAATTCTTAAGTGGTTCATGATTCGTCTTTAGTAATTTTAAATGAAAAGAAAATTGAATAAATTTATTCAAACACTACTGATAGTGAATTATAATTTGTTCAATTATATTTTGCCCTTTTATACTTTCTTTTATTTTACATTTTTGTTAAGTTATGCACTTTTCGAATTTATATATAATTTATTGAATAAACATTATTTATTATTTTTTTTTTAGTTGATTTCAATACACCCAGACCGCTTACTACGATTTTAAATTTTGCTTACCAATATTGTTTTTTTGTTTCTTCTTTTCTATTTGTGGTTAAATATGTTAAATTTAGTTATGTATTTTTTTGAAATTTTGTAAATGATATAATAATGACACAAATTTCTAATAACTTTTTAGTTTTACATAAATAAAAATCTGTTAAATTTTATATAGCATAAAATTTATCTCATATGAAACTATCGTAATTATAAAATATGTTTTTTAATAAAAAAAAAAGTATAGCAGACACTGTAAAAATTTTACAGATTCTTTAACATTTCTCTACACCTCTGACATCAGATTCGTTTAAAATTTTTATGGTTTTTCAGTTATTAACATTACTTACGTGGGTGATGCTTCTTTAACACAGCAGATATAATAAGATATTTTTCTTACTTCCTTATAAAAATTATTACAAATTCATGGATATTTATGTTATAAAAAATGTTATAAATTTCGTTATATTTTTCACATAAAAATTATTACAGATTTCGTGACATTTTTCTTATAAATAATAAGTTTCGCAGCATTTTTTTTAAATATCGCAAATTCAATGATAATTTTTATTATATTCAGAGAAATCTTATTCCTAAAATTTACCATTATTTTATACAAAGAAATATCACAGTTTCCGTTATATATTTTTTATTCTTAAATATTATTAACTCATTCATATTTTCTTAGAAAAATAGCAGAGATTCTATATTATTTTTCTTATAAAAAAATCACAGATTTCCTGATGTTTTTCTCATAAATAATATCACAAAATTCGTGATATTTTTGCTAAAAAATATTATATCAAAGAAAATTTTTATTTATATTTTTTATATTTAAATATTAAAGATTTTCTGATATTTTTCCTTCTGAATTTATGATATTTTTCTTATAAGGAATATCACAGATTTTGTGGCTTTTTTATATAAATAATATCAGAGATTTTGTGGCATTTTTCTGATAAAAAAATTCCACAGATTTTGTGTCACTTTTCTTATAAAAAATATCATAAATTTCGTTATATTTTTACTTATAAATAATATCACAAGTTTCGTAGCATTTTTCTTTAAAAATAAATCGCAAATTCAATGACAATTTTTATTTAGTTCAAGGAAATCTTGTCCCTAAAAATGACCTTTGTTTTATACAAAGAAATATCAGTTTCCGCTATATCTTTTTTATTCCTTAATATTATCAATTCATTAATATTTTCTTAGAAAAGTAGCTGAGATTCTATACTATTTTTCTTATAAATCTCAGATTTCCTGATATTTTTCTCATAAATAATATCACAGATTTCGTGATATTTTTGCTAAAAAATTTTATATCAAAGAAAATTTTTATTTATATTTTTTATATTTAAATATTAAAGATTTTCTGATATTTTTCCTTCTGAATTTATGATATTTTTCTTATAAAGAATATCACAGATTTTGTGGCATTTTTCTTATGAAAACTATCGCAGATTTTTTGGCATATTTCTTATAAAAAATATCACAAATTTTTCTTATAGGCATTTTTCTTATAAGAAAATTTTACAGATTTTGTGGCATTTTATTTATAAAAAATATTACAAATTTTATGGCATTTTTCTTAAACAAATGTTATAGATTTAAGGGTGTTTTTTATTCAAAGGCATTTTTCTTTTAAATATTTAATTTATATTTTTCTTATAAAATTATAAAGAATTTAGTGATATTTTTCATACAAAAAACATTGTAGTTTGCGTTATGGCTTTCTTACAAAAATATAATGAAATCAATCATTTTTTTTCTAACGGAAATATTAAAAATTTAATTTTGTTTTTTTGTTTTTTTTTTTTTTTTTGCTTAACAAAATATAACAATTTCATATTATTTTTCTTGCAAAAATATTCCAGATTTTATGCCATTTTCTTAAAAATAATATTATGGATCGCATGATATTTTTCAAATTCAGTGTTATTATTCTTATACATACATCATATATTTTTTATTTATATTTTTTTTTAAAAGTCTTACAGATTCAAGGATATTTTTCGCAAATTATCACAGATTTAGTGATAGTTCTTATACAAAAAAAAAAATATAACATTTTTCGCTCTAAGTTTCTTATAAAAAATATTTAAGGTTTCATGATATTTTTCTTGTATTTATTAAATATTCCTTGTAAATAAATAATAATACAGATTATGTGATACACATCTCAAGAAAATATCACATTATCACAGATTCCATAATATATATATATATATATATATATATATATATATATATTTAATTTTTTAGAACTTCAATTTAATAATAAAAAAGAATTATTATAATTTAAAAAAAGTTCCACTTCAACAATTTTAATTTTCATGTCTGGTGTATAAAAAAAATGTAAATGCGAAATAAAAATTAAAAGCAAAAACAAAAAAAAGCACTAGGAAACAAATTTGTGAAACTTAATACTTTTTTATTTAAAGTAGCAAATAACGAGTTCATGTTTTTTTTTTCTTTAAAAAAAAATAGGCCTAAAAATGAATTGTAATCAAAATTATATGTAAAACAATTTGTGAATTGTTACGCAAAGTGCGATTTTAGTCGGCAGTTGCTGCACTTTTTTTAAGCAAATTGTTTAATAATCGATTTTTTATTGTCACTGAAACAGCATTGTTACAAATAAATAAAAATTATTAATACATATGCAGATTACACATACATATCGAGTTTTCCAACATAAAGTTTGTTTTTTGATTGTGGCAACGCCAGCAACATAATAGTCATGACATTTATTTTTTAACGTATTCATAGTAGATTCATTAGCAATTCGCACAAAAATTGCAAAATAATTAAAATGCACAATGAAATTCGTGTTATTTTCGGACAACATAATAGTCCTTCTGAGACCACTATAAAGAATTTGTTCGTTAAATTTTAGTCGACAGGCTCGATACTAAATGTGTGAAAACCAAAGTATGTTCGACCGGGTCTTTCAACTGAAAACATCGCAGCCGTGAGTCACAGTGTTATAGCAGATCAAAATTTGTAATTCCTCGACGTTTTCAACAATTGGGGTTATCCAAACACCAATGGAGAATGTAACGTAAAGATTTGACTTTGAAGCCTTACAAGGTTCAACTGTTGCAGGAATTGAGGATGACCGACCATACACATGGCATTAGATTTGCTCAGTACATTCAAAAACAACCGGCGGGTTTTTTAAAAAAAAAAATATTTTTTTTAGACGGAGCCTATTTTCTTTCTGTCAGGATCAACAAGCGAAATTGCCGCATTTGCGTTTCAGAAAATCCTAGAGCGATTATTGAGAAGTCTTTGCATGCTCAACGTGTCACTGTACGATGCGCTATATAGGCTGGCGTGATTGGGCCGTTTTTTTTCCAAAATGATGCTGAGATGCTAACAACTATTATTGGCGAAGTGGATGTCATTGACATATGGTATCATCAGGGTGGTAACATACATATGTCACACAACCAGCAAAGCGATTAATTTATTACAAACCAAATTTTCCGATCGCATAATTTTACGGCAATCAGCAGTTAAGTGGCCAGCCAGATCGTGTGATTTATTTTGTGTGGGGCTATATTAAGGACAGAATCTATACGGAGCCAGTCGAATCCATTTTAGCCTTAAACTCAAAATCCGTGATGTGATTAACAAACTAGAATCAACATTTTGCCAAAGAATGATTAAAAATTTTGATGAAAGAATCGACCGACATCTGTCAACGTGGTCGTGGTGGACATTGCCAGACATAATTTTTCATTAATAATAATTGGCAAACGTTTCACTTCGTAATACAATAAAAATCTGAAACATCTTAATCTAAATTTTTTGATTTTATTGTGTTTTAAAAAATAAACTTCTTATTGAAAAACCCTTTATATACATACATACCTAAATGTATACACACACACACATGCAAACTTATTGCTAAATATAAATTGCTTTTTTAAATAAAGCAGACTTTTGTTAAACTAAAAAATAATTAAAAAGCAAGTTTCCTTATAATACTTTTTATTTCATATACAAATTTTAGGTTAAATCGGTGATTTTTTTTTGGCGGGTATAACCTAATAGAAGCATAAATAAATCTAAATATTGAAACTCCCTTTAAATTAATAAATTTTAAAAAGAATCTGAAAAATAAAATATTAAAAAATGATTTTTATTTTGTATAGCAAAAAGCTACTTTCTTTCTCATATTTAAATCAAGTTGCTATTTTATTTGTTGCAGGTTCTGTGTTATCTACGTTAGTCTAAATGGAAAAAAAAATTTTCGTTTTCGTTATTTTCATTTTGGAAAAATATTTTAATGAGTTCCACTCCACGAAGTAGTTAAGCAACACTTTCAGAGTTGTATTTTTTATTTCAATTTCAAGGAGATGCTGTATTTTTAAACTTAATAAATGTATCAAAAGAAATAGCCACATAAAGTAAAAGTATCCAAAGGAAATCTATTAAGCAGTACGGATTAATTGAAGGTCTTGACAACTTGTAAGTTTTATTGGATGAATTTTAATAAAAAAATTTTTTAAATTGTTTTTTTATATTTTTGTAATTAATTTTCATTCGATTTTTAAAACCAGTTTTTGGTCATATTACCTTTCAAAATGTTATGAAAATTTCAGTTTATACAATAACAAATATTTCGATCGATAGTAGCGGCGTATATCTTCACCGATTAATGCAGTTTCCTTTACTTTAGTCTCCCTATAACTTTTATTAGAACAGTTTTTGTAGAACGTGTATTTTATCAATAATAGAAAAATATAAGATTTAATTTTCATCAACTATACGTTTTAAATTTATTATTATTTATATAATTAAATATGTATTAATCTTTTAAATGGTCTTTTTAATTAAATGTTAACGATATATTTTTTCAATATTTCGCTTTCCTATGGAAAACTTCTTCAGGAAAATTAATTTTTAATAACAAAAATTATTAAAAATTAATTTTCCCGATTTTAATTAAAAAGACCATTTACAAGATTAATACATATTTAATTAAAATAAAAAGGTCGAATAAAAATAACAATCAAATATTAAATTAAAATTATATTTTGTAAATATTTTAATTACTATTGCCCAACCCTGAGCTTTGAAGATTTCAAATACTGCTTATGTTTACTATATCTCGTTAAGTTACGAATTACTTTGCCGTTTGTGTACACAAACAAAATACTGAACTCGATAATTGAAAGCCGATGAGCACAAACGACACGATAGCGTACAAATTAATTTTTACCTGATTTAGAATACTCTGAGATTTAATGCCAAATTAGGTTTTGAATTCAGACATTTATATTTATTTAATTTTATTTGGCCTTAAGTGCAATAGATTTAGATTATGATTTTGTTGAAAAAATAAAATGTGAGTTTTCTTTTTTTTTGCAACAAACGTTTTCCCTCAAATATCAAAAAGTTGTTACGAATAAATAAATAAAGAAATAGCAAACAATTTAAGGATATTTTGGAACAAAAACGTTAAATACTGGAATTGGTGTAAACTCTACTTTGTCCACTTATATGCACTGCTTGTCCAGAAAGGGTTTTTTGCCACAATAAGCAATGTGGGTTCTATTTCACTGTTTTATCGTTACTACAATGATAAGTGCTCTAACGAAATTAGGGAACTTGTTTCCGAAACTCGTACGTTTTAGTGTTTGACTCGATTTTCGTTGAGAGTGCATCCATTTGTGGTCTATTGGCCAGTGAATCGCACTACGCATTACAGGGAAAATTCGTTTTTTTAGCAAAACAGTTCGTATGTAGAATAAACTTCCTCCAGATGTCATTCCTAACAATTTTAATGTAGGAAAATTCAAATCGAATGTCCACATATACTATTCCTCCTTCCCATAACCTAATTTTCTAGTTCTAGTACAATGCATTGCATGAGTAGGTCTCATCCAAAGAGAAAAATAGAGAGAATACTACAAAGCTTGCAATACTTTTAAAGCACTTTTAGAACTATTTTCAATTTTATAAATATATACCGAAGAATTGGTACAGCAACAAGGACTAGAAACTTAGTTTTGGAATGGGAACTTTCTGGTTTTGTTAATTAGCTTAGCCTAACTTAACTTAAATTATTAGATGATTTACACTTTCCTAAGAAAGGTTTAGTGGCTGCAATTTATTTTGTTAAACAAAAAATTAATGTAAAATCCATTTTTTAAATTCTGATTATCTCTTCCATTATATTTTAAAGACCATTTGAATCGCCCTCGTAAGTTATAACAATCAGGTACACTTAAGCTAAGCTGACTTGAAAAAGGTTATTTAAATTTTTTTATTTTTATATTATTTGTTAATAAATATCTTTTTTCTTTTTTAAAGATCTTTTTTATATATTTTTCTTCTCAATATTTCGCTTTCCTTTGGAAAGCTTCTTCAGGAAAAAATTTTTCATATTTATGAAAACAAAAAAATTATTAACAAATTGAAAAAAATGTTTCAAAACATTTGACAAAAACATATAAAATATTTTTTTTCATACATACATACAAAAATTTTAAATTTTCATAAATTCAAACATACAAAAACAAGGAAACGGATATAACAAATAAATAACACATTCTCTCTTATGAAATGATTATAACAAATTATGTGTCTTTTTACTTAAGTACCTATAATTCTGAGCTAAATTGTCTGTGTCTGTCTTGAAATTTATTCTCCTTACATTTGGTACATTAACAATTTCTAACATTTGCAACATATAACGTCTCTTGTAGTTTTTTTCTATATCTAATACTGAAGTTTCATCAAACTTTGGATAATGATTATATTTCTTACAATGTGAAGATAAGGATGTCTTGTGTTGAAATATTTCTATATTTTTGGTCACATCGATGACTAGCTAATCTTGTTTTAAGTCTATTCTTTTCCCAATATAAACTTTGCCACAGTTCACCTGGTCATTTCCTCCACATGGTATCCTGTATACTACATCAGATGTTTCCATTTTTCCTATTTTAACATTCATACTGCCAAATAATTTATTTAATGTGTTATGTGTTTTGTGTGTAATTATATATTTATCTGTGTCATATATTTTACACTTTTTTAATCTTTCTGTTAATATGCCAAATGTAAGGAGAATAAATTTCAAGACAGACACAGACAATTTAGCTCAGAATTATAGGTACTTAAGTAAAAAGACACATAATTTGTTATAATCATTTCATAAGAGAGAATTTGTTATGTGTTATTTGTTATTTATTTGTTATTTCCGTTTCCTTTTTTTTGTATGTTTGAATATTTGAAAATTTTAACATTTTTGTATGTATGTATGAAAAAAAATATTTTATATGTTTTTGTCAAATGTTTTGAAACATTTTTTTCAATATGTTAATAATTTTTATGTTTTCAAAAATATTAAAAATTTTTTCCTGAAGAAGGTTTCCAAAGGAAAGCGAAATATTGAGAAGAAAAAATATATAAAAAAGATCTTAAAAAAGAAAAAAGATATTTATTAAGGATAAAAAAGATCGTTTAAAAAAACTATAAAAATATATATTATTTATTCTTAAAAAATAAAAAGTTAAACAAAAGAACTTCCATCAGGCAAATAATTATTGAAAAACTTCAAAAAAAACACTGAAAATATATTTCAAAAATTCTATATGTCCCTTATATTATATTTAAAAGGCATTTTGAATTGCGCTCGTAATCTAGAGCATTTCGAATTTTTATAATTAAATACACTTAAAAAAATGTTTATAAATTTATTACTTTATTGATTATTAAAAAATAAAAAGTTTTTCTGCAAGTCAATGACATTAAGAAGTGCACACGTGCTAATTACGAGCATTTTTTTCCTCAACGAGCAAAATTTGCAACATTTTATTAAAACAAAAAACAAACAAAAAAATTTCATGATTTAAGCATTAAATTAAATAAAACAAAAAAACCAATAATTTCTCTATAAAATAGGGTTGTTAAAAATTATTCAATACAATTCAGTTTATCTATTTGGTGTTAAGCAACAAGTTTTAAATTAAATATTTAAATTATGAAATTAATTTATATTGTAAGTGTAGGAGTGCTGCTATTGGCAGTAAGTTCTGCTAGTGAAAGTTTTTCTACTTTAAACAAGCTAAAGCCTATGCAATGGATGGCCACAACACAATTAGAACATAGTCCATCAGTGGAGGAAATAACTCTAGAAAAATTGGAAAATATGCCTATTGAGGATGCAACCAAAATGATGGAAAAAATTTGTAAGTCAAATTATTTCAAAATTAATTATGATTTAAATATTCATAACTCAAGCAAATAAACAATTTAACAGATCATATGGCTCAAATGAATCATGATTTAAAACCCAATTTTGTGCCCAGTTCCAGTAATATTCCTTGTTATATTTATAAGCCAAATGGTGAAAAGATGACCACTACTTTAAATAAATTGGCTTCAACTTGCAAACAACAACCTCACTTTGGACATGAGGAAGTAACCATTTATATCACCGGTTTTCCCGCCACCACTGACACCGTTAAAGAAGCCAATCGTCATTTAATCGAAGCTTATCTACAACGTTACTATGCCAAGAAACAAAAATCCCAAAGCCATGAGTATTCTAGTGAAAAAATGTTGCGTACTTCTAGTGAAGAAAATTCAAATGAATCGCAAAATCAAGAGCCTTCGTATGGCAATCTTGTGGTCAGTTGGACAAAACATAATTTTTATTCGTTTATTAATTTTTTTTAATAAATAAAATCTTTTATAGGTCATTGATTTAGGTTCCACCTTTACGAATTTTAAACGTTTAGCTCTATTGGATACTGAAAAAACGGGCGAAATGTTTGCTTCTATGTTAATAGAATTAATCAAAACATGTGATATACCTGATGAAACCATGCATGTGATTGGTCAAGGCATTGCTGCTCATGTTGCTGGTGCCGCCGGTAATGAATTCACCCGAGTCACTGGTCGTCAATTGAGACGCATAACTGCCTTGGATCCTTCTAAACTATACTCCAAGGATCCTTATGCTTTAACTGGTTTAGCTCGTGGTGATGCTGAATTTGTCGATGCCATCCATACAAATGTTTATGGTATGGGCACCATCCAACGTGTTGGTGATATTGACTTCTATCCTAATGGACCTTCTGTTTCTCCTCCGGGTTCGAAAAATATTGTTGATGCCAGCATGCGCGCCACCCGTTACTATGCCGAATCTGTTCGTCCTGGCAATGAACGCGATTTCCCAGCTGTCGCTGCTAACTCTTTGAAGGAGTATAAGAACAATGATGGCTATGGAAAACGTGTTTATATGGGAATTTATACCGATTATGATGTAGAAGGTGATTACATTTTAGAAGTCAATGCCAATAGTCCATTTGGTAAAAGATCTCCAGCTCAAAAACAAAATAGTTACCATGGTATTCACAGGGACTGGAAGAACATTCGCAAATATGATTAAAAGTTTTTGGCCTTATCATACCTGTCTTGCAACATTTTTGAGCTTTAAAAACTAATGTATTTTTAAAAGAATCTGAGTATAATGAAACGTTAAATAATAAATCTGTAGCAATTTAATTTTAATTTTGTATGCAAAAGAAATTTGCTTCTTTCCCATATTTATGTCAATTTGCGATTTTATTTGCTGCAGCGTATGATAGCGTTTGAAGTTAAATTCACCTCTTTAGGAAGAACATCGTCTTTTTTCACTGTATCCGAGGCTGAAGATACCCTTGAAAAAACAAAATTTCTGAAGTTATCAAAAGTTTAAATTGTTATTTGTTATTTAATTCTTAATTTTTCGTTGCTCATCCACTAAACAATTATAATCATGCGAAGAACACAAATTTGTTTAATACAATTATTCTAAAAACTTATAGAAAATTTCGATAGAAAACGATAGAAAATTATTAGAAAGACTTTATCAAGTCCTTTGGTCCACAATCAAGTATGAAATGGCATCTAAATATAGACATAACAAGTATTTTCTAGAGACTGCGTATGAAGTTAAAGTCACCTCTTTAGAAAACACGGCAAAAGAGTAGCAAAATTTTTATTTAAATATTATTCTTTTTCCTACATTGTCTTTCTACACTGTTCCAAGTTTCTGAAGTTATCAAAAGCTTAAATTGTTTTTTTGTTATTTAATTCTTAACATTTAGTTGCTCATCCGCTAAATAAATATAATCATGCGAAGAACATAAATTTGTTTAATAAAATTATTTCAAAAAGTTATAGAAAATTTCTAAACAAAACGATATAGATTAGCTGAAGTGAATTGTTATAAAGTCGCTTGGTCTATAATCAAGTATGAAATGGCATCGAACTATGGAGGCAACTCGTATTTTCTTCCATATTTAAAATTTATTTTTCTATTGTTGAAAACAAAAATAAATTAAAAATTTGCTAGAAAAACATACAATATTTTATTTATTCTGAATTATGAAAAGAAAAAACGTGACGTCCTAAATTGGATTCATCCTTTATCAACATACTTTCTACAGATTGTGATACGTCAACACCTAGCCGTGTGGCCTCAAACTACCAATGCCAATTTAAGAAGCAAACAGTACTTGAGAGCAAAACTATCTCAACTCCTGTCGCCTCCAGCAAAGCGATATTCTGTCGCAATGCAACAGCACTTCGGATAGGAAAAGGCCACACCTTCTCGCTGTTATGCCACAGTCACCACCTTACTCCACGAAAGCCTCAACCCAGCGCAGTAGTCCGTTGGTTTCTGGTAAGAAGCAGGCTGGTGTCGCTTTTTACCCGCAGAAGACCATATCCACCAAGTTTGCGTGCCCCCGGAAGGGGAACGTACTTTCTGATCAGGTTACAAACTCTTCTTTCATATCTATAGGCGTTTTAACTATTAAATTAAAATGAAAAAAAAAAAGTTAAAATAAATAAAAACAAATTATTTGTTTTTCTAAAGTATCAAGCATATTTTTGGGCTAATAGAAAAAAGAAGTTTATCACACGGAAATTTTCTGTATTTCCACATATAATCGAAAGCTATTTCACATGATTTCTTCATAAGAATCTGAAGATGTGAAAGTAAGAATATATTTTACTTTTGAGTCAATTTGCCTGTCCGGTTTTAAATTTGACATTGTATTTTAAAATCTATCATGCCCTCATACAACATTATTTAAATTCTGCAACACGTTTATGTGCAAAGAAAATACAAACAAACAAATTTAGTCTTTAACTGACAAAGTATCTATTTAATGTAAACTGACAACCAACAATGCCAACAGCAGCTTAAAATAAGTGCTCTTATTTATATAAAGTAGACCTAGAACTGAAAATTAGTCAGGCAATAAAATTTGGGTTGGACAGCCCTCTAACTTTGGAATTGGTTTATGTTAGCCTATTGTAAGAAATTTCTAAAACTTAAATCAACAGTTTTGAAACAGAAAATCAAACATTTCGCTGAATGAATAACAAGTTCACTACTGCAATAAACATTTTCAAAAATTTACCACACACATGAATTCTAAAATTAAATTAAGCCCGCTTTGCTTTTCAAAATTTTATTTTTTTCCATTACCTATGCCCTCTTCAGTAATTAAAGACTAAGTTTAATTTTAATGCTGTTCACTATTTAAATAAATACTTTACACTTTCACCTGATGCCACTCATTCAAATGTCCATGCGTTATATGATATTCATGCTGCTTTTTCACTGGAGTTCGTTTACCGAAAGGACTTTTTGCGTTTACTTCCAACATATAGTCACCTTTGAGATCATAATCGGTAGCAATGCCCATGTAAGCACGTCTACCATAACCATGGTTACTTTTGTATTGTATCAAAGAATTTGCTTCAATGGCAGGGAAGTTGCGTTCATTGCCAGGACGAACAGATTCTGCAAAGTACAGAGTGGCACGCATTGAAGCTTCAATTATATTTTCCGCACCTGGTACAGCAATGCAAAGAGCATTTGGAAAGAAATCAATATCACCAACACGGCTCAAGGTACCCATGCCGTAAACAGAAGTATGTATGGCATCAACAAATTCAGCATCTCCACGTGCTAAGCCGTTTAAGAGCTGAGGAGTTTTGGCCCAAATCTTCGAAGGATCTAAAGCGGTAATACGACGTATTTTATGACCGGTCAAACGAGTATATTCATCAGCGGCAGCACCAGCTACATGAGCAGCAACACCTTGAGCAACAATATGTATAATTTCCTGGGGTACATCACAGTCATTAACCAATTGAATCAAAGTTTTACCAATCATAGACCCAGTTTCATCAACACCCAACATGACTAAACGTTCAACACTATTAAGAGTCAAACCCAAGTCAATGACAATCAGGTTTCCACCACTAGTATTCTTTTGACTGTTCCACTCAGAAGAGCTTTCTTCATCATTAATACGGCCAACAGTATCTTCTACTCTTGCTTCTTGTTGACGATTGTAACGTTCATTGTAGGCCTCAATCAATTTACGATTAGCCTTCTTGACAGATGTTATGGTGGAAGGTAAGCCCGTAATAAAAATGGTGACTTCTTCATCTCCAAAATTTCCATCTTGTTTGACCGCCTTAACATAGCTATTCAAATTTGCAGTTTCCTTTTTGCCATCATTTTTAAGAATATAAACGGGAATATTGCTAGGACTAGGCACAAAACTAGGTGTCAATGAATAATTAATTTGAGAAATATGAACTAGAATTTAGAAAAAAAAATATTTAATGAAAACTTTGCTTAAAAACATCCTTCACAAAAAAAAAAAAACTTACACCACTTCTGCATTAATTTTACGCCTTCTTCAATGGGGATTTTTTCTAACTTCTCTAAAGTTACCTCGTCCAACGAGGGAGTATCTTCCAATTCACTGGGATTTAACCATTGTGAAGGCTTCAAACTATGACTTACAGACTTCAATTGTATATTATCCTTGGTAGGTTTGGCACAACATATTGCCAACAAAACAGCTCCCATGTACAACGCAGTTAATAAATTCATTTTCTATTTTATTTTAAAAACTCGCTTTTTCAACTTCTATTGACCTGAACTCTTAGAATGCGAAACTGCACTCAATTCATAAAAAATTTCAGCTATTTATATCACGGTTACGGTTGCGTCTGTAGATGTTTAAAATCATTTTTTTTTTTTTTTTGTTTTAGCTGATTATTCAAATTTTACTTTTAAACAATAAAAAAATGTAAGTTATTCTTATAAGTTGAAAGATATGTTTCAGAACAATAATGTTGGTTGCCATTACATTTAGTTGCTGACTAAAGATGTTAACTATTTTACATTTGCATGTTTTGCTTGCTTAGCATTTACAATTCAAGTTGATCTGTGAGAAGTCATTTCCTCTGTAACATTTGCTTTTTACTTTTTTTATTACTTAAATTAGTTTTTTTTCTTTCTAAATTTAAATTTAATTTGATTTTATTATAAAAAGTGAATGTAAATGAAATATTAAACGAAAGTATTACAAATCTGAACACTGGTAGCGAAATAAAATATTTTTAAAAGAACATAAAATTTTCAAAAATGCATAATAATTTAAGTTAATTAACATATAATTGTGCTAGATTTATTTAAACATAAGGTAAGGGAAGTTATTTGCACAATAATACTGCTAATTATAATACCAACTTTCCCAACTCATTAAACCAAAACCAGAATGCAGACAATAGCTTTCACAATTTTAGAAGCAACGTTTCATGGAATAGAAACAACAACAATAATAACTTATTTACTTTTGAAGAAATTAAAAAACTCACGTTTGAACTAGTTTCCGGTCTAAAAGGTTGTAAGTCTCGCGAAGAGCAGTTCGAGGTAGTTACAAACCTCGCTTGTAAATTCTTATATTCATGAATAATATAATTAATATAACATCATGGAATGCTCAAGGTATTCGACATAAAAAAGAAGAACTTTTAAAATTTTTAGAAAATCGCAATGTTGACATTTGTCTATTATGTGAAACATGGTTAAATGAAACTTTATCATTAAATCTCAAGGACTACTATTGCTACCGGTATGATCGTCAGCAGGCTAGAGGTGGGGGCGTAGCGATACTGGTGAAGAAAAGTATACCCCATAAATTATTGCCAATTATTAACACAACCTTAATAGAAAGCGTTGGAATTAAAATTTACTGCAGTGGCGACCAAATTTATATCTACTCATGTTACTTCCCTGGTGGTTCATCAGGCCCAGACCAAAACAAAGTTCAGTCATTTAAATCGGATCTTCACAAGTTAACAAACACAAACAACAAATATGTTTTAGGTGGAGATTTTAATTGTAGACACAGATATTGGGGGTGCCAGCGAAGTAATTGTTGGGGTAACATCTTATACGATAAAATTCAATTAAATGCTACACAAATTCTTGTCCCACATGAACATACACATATACCTGCAGATATAAATAAGCAACCCTCCACCTTAGATTTCTATTTAACAAATATTCCGCAGCATATGTCAGCGGTAAGAGTAATAAACGACTTAAGTTCAGATCACCTTCCAATAAGCAGCATCATAAATCTCGAATATAGAGCAATAACAAAGGAATATTATAATTTTAATAAAGCAAATTGGAATCGTTTTAAAAACAGTGTAAATAGTAATACCATTCTGCCTGATTTCAACGAAATAACTAGCACCATACATATATACACAATGATAAACCAGTTTAACAGAAATTTAAAAATCGCTATAGACGACTCTGTGCCAAAACGGAAAATTTCGTGTCCCAACAAACCATTTCCTCATAACATTAAAGTAATGATCCAATTTAGGAATATCTATCGACGAAACTGGAAGAGATACCGAGATATTGAAGATCATAGACAAATGTCCCGACTCAACAAGGAGATCACAAGGGAAGTTCAGCAGTTCAGAAATCAAACATGGAATAATATGCTATCTTCACTGGACAAGGCAAAATCCCCTTTTTGGAACGTAACGAAAATGTTCAAAAAGAAATCTAAATTTATTCCAATACTTAAACACAATGGTGTAGTATGCTTTACCGATGAAGAAAAGTGTGAACTCTTGGCTCAAAGTTTTAAGGCAAATCATGTTATTTCAGCCGAACTAAGCGACGCGAACACAGTAATGGAAGTTAATAACGTGGTACGCAGTTGCTGTTCTGAAGTCACGACCCCATTACATACGCTTTTCACTAGCCGAAGAGAAGTTTGTGACATAATTAAAAAACTTAAAAACAAAAAAACTCCAGGAACAGATCAAATCAACAACAAATGCCTAAAAATGCTTCCAGACAAAGCTATAAAGTATCTTACCACCATGTTTAACGCTTGTTTAAAATTCTGCTATTTTCCTGCGTCGTGGAAAATATCTAAAACAATACCAATACTCAAGCCAAACAAAAGTGCAGATTCTCCAACATCATACAGACCAATTAGTTTACTTTCTTCAATAAGCAAAATTCTTGAAAAAATTATAAAGGAAAGAATTATTAATTTTGTTGATACAAATAATATACTTCCTTCGCAGCAATTTGGTTTTAGAAAAGAACACAATACAACGCAACCCCTACTTAAAATCAGAAATCTAGTTAAAAGAAATTTTCAAGCTGGCAAATCCACAGGAATGGTCCTTTTGGATATAAGGGCTGCCTTTGATTCTGTTTGGCATAATGGGCTCATTTACAAACTAAAACAATACAATTTCCCAACATATTTATTAAAAATTATACGCAGTTTTCTAAGTAATAGATCATTTCACGTATATGTAGGCACAACGCGCTCTCAGCAAACATATATTCCAGCTGGCTGTCCTCAAGGTTCCTGCTTGTCACCCGTTTTGTATAACTTATTTACTGCAGATATTCCGTGTTTCTCAAGTTGCATCACTTCAATATTTGCAGACGATACCTCCATACTCTGCTCTGATATTTACGCCACTAATATTGTAACTAAGTTACAATTAGCACTAGTTGAACTACACAACTATTTTAATAAATGGAATATCCTGGTTAACCCTGAGAAAACACAAGCAATATTTTTCACAAGAAGAAGGAAGGCATGTTTCATCCCACAAAACCCTATTCAGTTTTTAAATAAAAACATTAATTGGGAGAATAAAGTCAAATATCTTGGTATTATCCTTGATACCAAACTTTGTTACAACGAGCACATATCTTATCTGCTTCACAAAATCAAAATAATGACAATTCTGATGTACCCTATTATAAATAGAAAATCAGAACTCAATATAAATAACAAAAAGTTAATTATCAAAGCAATTTTTCACCCAATAATGTTTTACGGCGCTCCAGCTTGGTCCACTTCCGCAAAATGTCATCTGAAAAAACTTCAAGTTGCCCAGAATAAACTTTTAAAATTGATTTTTAAACTGCCTTGGCACTTTTCCACCCAACGCCTTCATACTCTAGCAAACTTTGAACTCATCTACGATAAAATTGAGAGGCTAACAATAAATTTCCATACAAGATGTCAACTCTCCCGGTATGGTCACATAAATGATCTGATCTCATCTTAAATTTTTATTTTTTCACATTCCTAGTTTTAAGTTTTTATCATATACCCTCTTTCAAAAAGGTTTTTATAAAATTTTTCCTTCCTTAAATAAAACAACACCAAATGTACAAATATATATATTTAAAATAATAATTAAGTAGAAGAGGAACGCAGTTCCTAAACTCTTTGCCTTAAAAAGACAAATGTAAAAATTTCTTTAATATTATAATAAACACACAAATTGAATTGAATTGAATTTAAACATATCATGTCATATCATGAGAATATAATAATAATTCAAAGATTGTAATGTATTACTGTGGGCAAAGCATAGTCATATGGCCATTTCGCTAAATTGATTAAATAGGAATTATATTAAGACAACACAGCAAAACTCCAAAAAACGTTTATACAAAAACGCAGTAACGCATTAAGAAACATTTTGTTTTTCATCTCTAATTCCAAATAATTAATTTAAATTTTTTATATTCGTAATAATTTTTCATTTCACAGTGCACATGATTTTAAGATCCACTTCTGAGAATTGCTCATGAAAGCAGCCCCAAAAATATGAACTTCGCCATCATTCATTTTGTCAAGTTGGCTTCATTAATGTTTGTTTTGCTCAAGGTAGACTATTTTAACACGGTTATAGCTCGATATACCATAAGAAATATTGCTTTTGTAGATATTCAATAGAAAAAAAAACGGCAAAAAATGCATTCAAAAATGCATGCCTTAAAAATCGCAAAAACGCCCATTTTCCCCCATTTTCACCTTTTTTACTTAATAACTGGATTACTGTTTATCGCAAATCCCAATAATAAAGAAAGTAAAAGGATCTTGGAAAACCAGCCTTTAATACAATGCCTTGTATTATGTTGACAACCTTTACATCACATTTGGTTTTTGTATTTGATTTTTTCCAATGTTTCATACGTTTCCTTCTAAGTTGTGCTGAATCCCTATAGAATCGACGATTTTTTGTTTGTTTCGCGCAACAGCACAGCCTTCAAACTAAAAACTGAACAGCCGATGAAAGAAAGGAAAATTGCCAGCGATATAATTCATTCTCTTATTTTTAACGAAGCCTGAAATATCATATCGGTCAATTAACGTTTTCGCTGCATTAACTTTATACATTTTCTGAAAATCAGCTTGGCGTTTTCGATATGATGTTGTGCGGACATTTTAATTTGTGACATTTTACGCTTCAAAAATTATGTTAAAAATTCTGAATTTCTTTGTGATAGTACCATCCTGGCCACAATGTAATCAATTTTGATTTATGTTACCGGTTGTGGTGGATAATTTCTAATATCAGATTTATAAGTGGATCAGTTGCAGCAGCACTTCCAATAAGTGTAGCAGTAAAGTCGGAAATGTACAATTTTGTTTTCATTTTTTTTCTGCTCAATTCACAACTGGAATTGATGCATGTGTAGAACTTGGATTCATCATGACCAGTTAGAGTTTGTACCCTAAATTAGTGAATTCATAAAAGAAGCTAAGAAGATAAGGGTATTAAAACAACACTGAAGATGGCATATAGCCGAAACCGGTATATTCACAAACCAAATTTGACGCGGCTTGCCGTAAAATCATACCCAAATACATCAAACCCCGTCGGACCATATACGCACGTATTAAAACAACTTTGGCACACTGTGTCCTCCGTAAAAATAAATTCCAAAAGGTGGAATACATTATGCATAATTTTAAATATACGGGAAGCAAAACGAGGAAAAGGAGTAATTAATATAAGTATAAACATCACTCGTTATGTACGAATACTTGTATTGTATCTTCGCTGAAATTAGCTAGTAAACATAAAATTTTCAAATTTACGTTCTACTTTCTGATTTTTAGATGGATGAATTGCAAAAACACTAAAATTAGTAGGCACTGTAATTAATTGACATCTCAGTTACGTTTTTCCTCTTACGTTATTTAAATAGAGATGATTTAAAGAATTCTCGAATATTTTTGTCTTCGTAGTTTTTTGCATAGGAATTAATTCTATAATCGGCATATATTTTCCCGGTGGTTCTCAAATTAGAATAATCATATCACATTTAGCTTAGCAAAGATTTTGTTGTATTTTTTTGAATGATTTAAATCATAAATAAAAGGAAATAATGAAAGCGTATAAATTAAATAACTTTTTTACTAATATTAGTATAGCCGATGCCCACACATGTTAACAAGACTTTTTGCGCACCAGCCATAGCATCTTCGTCGTCATCTATTTGCGGATTTTCCAATTTAAAAGTAATGGAAAAAAAGTCACGTAAATGTTGCAAAAAATGAACAGTATAGGAAGACAAAGCGCCTGTTGCAAAAAAACGAAATATTAATTTATTACAAAATAATTTAATTAATTAGGCACTTCACTTGCCAATCATAAATTTAGAAACATTTTTTTGACCCAACGTCATAAACAAGGTCACCAGCCATTGATAAGCAGAGTCAACACAACCACCACGATAAATTTCATCTAATAAACGTAAAGCTGCCTCTTTGCCCATATCCTCAGGTATGGAGGGATCTTTACCATCATTCTTTGTATGAGAGTTCACTTCAGCTGCAAAGATTACACCATCAGTAGTTTCAGCATGTAAACAAATACCAAACCCTGGCGAATTGCCAGACATTTTCCCACGATTTTGATCAGTGTATATATAAACATCGGGTAAAAATTTTAGCATAACTCCTTTAGCTGCCTCGACAGTACGATTTGCCATGGCTGGTGAAACTTTGCATGCGTATACTGTGCCTCTAATGCGTTTTACCATACCTTGCTGAACAAACTGTATTGAACGCAGGGTCTTACGTATAGGACATTTAAATGTTACTTCACCGCCACCCAAAGGCGCAACACCACGCTTAACTACTTTTAACTCCAAACCTTCATCAACTATCAAAAAACGTTTTAACAAACACAAAGCAGCTCCTTTCATGTGATCCGCCGAGGGGGAATCCTTACTATTTGTTATACCTTTTAAGATGACATTAAGTGGAAGCTTACAAAATGGACCCAATGCAATCAAAACATCTAAATAGTAGCCAATACTTTTTTGCAAACTGCAATCATGATATATTTGCCCTCCATGCAGAAGCCCAGGCGAAAACATTACACTAGTACCAGCAGGATTTATTTCAATTTTAGTACCATTTGTCAATTTATCGAGTAAACGTATCAAACCGATTTCAAATTCTCTTAACCCAGGCTGGGCTTCATCTTCCGAACGTATTTGTGTAATTTTAACCGGTTTACCACTAAGAACGGACAGTATAAGACGTTGCTTAAGTAAATTACTACTACGGTATACTAAGCAGTTGCCATCTTGAGCTATAGGTGGCATTTTTTTAATTTTACTTGAACTAATTAAAAGGTTTTTATTAAATGTTCGATTTCTTTTATAATTATATGAATTATTTTAATTACTTCACTTGCACGTGTTTCTTTGTTTAGAATAGGAATGCTAAGCATGTAAAGAGAAATGTCAAAGATAGAAACAAGCAAGCAAAGTAAAATTTGTCAGCACTATTCATAAGTTTGGGAAGCATTGTATGTTTTCAATAAAAACAGAGAACTCATAATAAACAGTTAATTCAAAACGTAACACTAGTAGGGTAACATTAAGGCGAAACTCTGTACCACAGTCTAAGTATAGTTTCAGGCTTATTATATTCAGACGTTTAAGAATTAAGACTGGCCAACCATTATTTGCTTCGAACGTTTGTGAATTGGCTGTTTGAAAAACTGAACGAAAACAACACATTTTTCGCATCTTTAGTTATGAGTTTCATTTTCCATTAGGCGGCTAACAAAATCCGCAAACATTACATTCAAAGAAAATGACAGGACAGTATGGAGCGGTTTCTTTACAGACGACATCATCGCCTCAAATTTTTTCGAAAATGAAGAAGAAAGCACCGTCACCATGAATTCTATACGCTACCAAACCATGATAACTATCTTTTTGTGACCACATTTGGCTAATGTTGACATCAGTGACCTTCCGTTCCAACAAGACTGTGTCACAAGCCATACAGTCACCTAAACAATTAAGTTAATTGCATGACAAATTTTCCGGTGGCGTAATTTTCTTTGATTTGGCAATGTCAACTGGCAAACTTGATGTTGTGATTTAATGCTGCTGGATTATTTTTGCTGTAGCCATTTGAATGGTCAGATTTGTGAGAACGACCCATAACCAACTGAAAGATAAAATTCGGTGCAGCATTGACGAGATAAGCGAAGCTTTACTGGAAATTGTGCTTTAAAATTTTGTGAATATATGTACATAGGTAGACATTTGTCCCAAATCATATTTCATTACTAATTCCTATATTTCTATTTTAAGTTGGCATCAACAAAACTGAAGTTGTCGATAAAAAAAATGTGCGTTTTAACTCTATATAAAAGCAGGGATTTAATTCATTGAGTCACTGTGAAACGAATAAAAAGAAAACATATGAATTTCAGTAAATCATGCTGCGATATGTCACATAATCGGAAAAATAGTGTTCCAAATCTAATAATATGATGGTAGATCATGATCAGAATAACACAAATATGCAGGCAATATGTGAACCACAAGTAAGTTTTTTTATAAAATAACTACAAAAACTATTCAATCTAAAAATTTGGTTTCTTTTAAAAAGACTAAAAGCAATTACATAATTGTTTTTTGGCATTAGAAGAAAAATGCGAAAATACAAGGTACAAAATTTTTCAGCTCATTGATTTGGAACTCAGTTCTAAGAATGTGAAATTAACACCAAAAATAAAAACTTCTGCAATATTCGTTATGCCAATTTGGTTGTATAAATAATTTAATATCTGTGAAATGAACAACCCTTTTGTTTCGAGTGAATTATATTTTAAAACCAAAAAAATATTTCTATATGAAAATAGAATATGGAAAAAAACAAGTGCCAAAATTGGATGATTTTTGTTACGTTTGTGGTCATATCGTCCCATAAATAGGTAAACAGGAACGAAAAAACCGTTTACTGAGGAATTTACTCATTATTTTGATGAAACAGACTTAAGTGGTGCAAATTTTACGCCAAACTTGTTATAATATCCTTATAATATTCACATTATTATGGATCTCCAAAAATAACTAAAATTATGTAATGAGCTGTATTTTGTTAAGAATATACATATCTTGTTGCCATCGCAGCACATGAAATTAGCAATAGTTGAGTAATTGGTCAAAGACGTTAAGGACTGTTTGAAATCTATCTTTCCATAACTCAGCGAAGCTAATATTAAAAAAGGTGTATATCATTTTCTGTATTTAAATATTGACATTTTTGAATTTGTTCGATATATTCGCATTGCCAATATTTTTTTCGCAAATGTTTTTTTATATTTTTTTTTCTACTCTGAATTGATCGGATATACTAAAGTTTATGAAAAGCGAATCTTTCACAAATATGCTTTCGAACATTTATGTACATGAGACTCATTGAAGGCGTTTTTGGAAACAACCGTGTACAACGAGATAACATACAGACACGAATAGACAAGTTGCTGTATTATTTTGAAAAAATAAATCCATGACGTTTAAATTAAATTTCATGCATTACACCTTGATCAGTTTTTGGCTCAATTACCCCAACCATCAGAAAAACGAGGACTATGCAAATGGAAAAGCGATTTAAAGACAAAAAATTAAATACATTACATGTGGAGCTTTGATCGTGGAGTTCTAAAATTATGCAGTTTGAAAATGAAAGCTTTGAAGATAAGGATGACACTGAAATTGGTGGACACACTGAAGAAAGCATGCCCTTGAATATTATGTCTATCTCAGATGATGTTGTAGATTCGGAACATGAATATGAACCACTTACTAAGAAAATAAGATTATCAGAACTACAATCTCGTCAACTTCAACGAGAATGAAGATTGAAAATATTCTAAATTTTTGTTTCCATGCGTAGATAAAAAATAAAAACTTCATATTTCCTTTAAAAGGAAATATGAAAAACACAAAATATGTTTGCGATTTTTATTGCACTGAAAGCACTTTTTTCGGCTATGGTTGTTCCGTTTTTTTTTCCTCTTCAATGTCTGCTTCAGACAGAAAAGAGATATTTCGCACGGTATACGGAGATATAAATATATAAAAAGTAATAAAAATCCATCTTGAGCAAAAAAAATTCGTATGACCATTAAATTGTTAATGCAGCTAAGTTGTGGCGGGGGCTGGGCTACTTTCACGTGTAATCCTCAGAACTGAGTCCAAAATCATGTGTTGTACTGTGTTATGAACTTTAAAATGTAATTTCTCTCTAGCGTTTTTACCGCAGTACTTTGTGGTAATCTCAATATCAGAAGCTTAAATTTAGTTTTTAAATAGATCAGGCTACTTAGTGATACAAACCAAATGACAAGTTGTCACTCCTGCAAGATAGGTAAAAGTTAAAATCACAATAAAAATAATAATTTTCCTCCATATTTATATATAATAAAAATCGTGTTTGCTTTTTTAGAAGTTCCAGCTTAAAATTAAAATTCATAAGACTTTGCTTTGAGATATCGTTTATTTTTCTTTATTTTAAATTCAATTTCTTTATTTATATATATTTTTTTACTAAACGGAGTTCTAGTATTTAGTATTTTAATTAAAATATACAATATAAATACATTTTACACAATAATAAATAAAATAGTAATAATGATTTGTAATCAAGCTTGCAAAATAATTAAACGCATTAATTTAATAGTCATTTTGAAATTTTTAGCTTTCCATTTAATATTTTTATACATTATAAAGCAATAAAAATAATCACATTTTAAATTTGCTTTTTAAAATTGCATACACATTTGCTTATTTCTATTTATTTATTTTTTGTTTTCGTGAAAATATTTTGTGTTCTTTGTGATTGATATTAAACGAAAATAAATTGTGAAAATAATTTTTTAAGCACAAAAAAGATACATAATTCTTTTCCTGAAGATGCCACCCAATGGTGTGGTGAAATATTGAAAACATAAAACAAATATAAAATATATTTAAGTTTTACATAAAACCCTTGTGCTTAAAAAATTATTTATGAAATATGGAAAAATTATTAAATGAAAGTAAATTAATTATTTTTTCTTTTTTACTTAAGTTCATTTTTATTTGTGATAAATTGTAAAGAGAACATTAAAATTTGATTTGCTACAACCTTCGTCGGTATTCTTCGTATCTACCAACATAGTTAACGAACTTAAGCCAACACTGAAAATAAATCATTTATGAAAAATAGTTGAAATGAAATAAAAAATAGTTGTAAAAAAAATTTTAATTTTAAATAAATTAATAATGAAGCACAAAATGTTTCTTTATTGAAAACGTAAAGCTAAAAAATAGCATCTGCAAAAAATATATAAAATAATTGCCAAAAAATATATGCACCAAGCATTTTAAGTACCCCAGATCGGATCAATTGATTGATCAATTTAATGACTGTTGATTAGGAGTTTGTTTTCATTCTAAAAAACCTGCTTTGGTACTTTTTTCTTAAATTATTGTTTTCGATTTGTATTTTTAAATTATTTTTATAATTATATTTGTTTTTTTAAAGCGTTACTGTAGCCGAAACATAAACTAGTTATTAATAAACCACCATTTTAAAATATCATTTTAAAAACTACTGTATTATAAACTAAGCAAATTGTTGTAATAAAATGCAGTTTCAGATTCTTTAGGTGGTGGTTTCAGATGGAACTAAATTTACATAGACATGTGATTGATATAAATCAATCGATTTGAAAGCGACCATGTGATAAATTTCACTCAAACATTTTTGAAACTGAACGAGAACAAATTTGTTAAATCAAAAGGGATTTTCATTCCTGATCCAAATATAAGGACTTGTAGTTTTTTAAGCATAAGGTTTTTATTTAAATATTATATAAATTTTATTTTCAATATATCCCCACACTATTGGCTGGCATCGTCTGAAAATAGAAATGTATAAAAAATTTTTGAAATCAATCGATAAATTAAAAAAAAATGTTTATGCATTTTTATTTTTCTAAGGATGCCACCCACTGGTGTGGTAAAATAAAGGAAATTAACAATAAAATTTAATTATTTGTTATATAAAAACCTTGTGCTTTAAAAACTACAAGCACTTATATTTGGATAAGAAATGAAAATCCCTTTTTTTAAACATTTTAGAAATATTGAAAAGGTCCATTAACTTTATTCACATTTATTTTTAAATATAAGAAAACGTATTTTTATATTGAAAAGTCAGTCAGAAATAGTCAGGCATGTGATGGGTGGGAATCGATGGATTTAAAAATAATTATTTCCGGTAAAAATTTGTTTTCATATATTTTCATAAATTTATATTTTTGGTTAAAAACCAACGTTTTCAAATCGATCGAATTCCATCACATATCCGAATATCAAGATCATACTTTAATACATTTCGTTCACAAGTATACTGCAGTCTTAAATCGTTTTTCTAGTTTATTTCTATTTATTTTAAGAAGATTCAAAACATAATTTCATTGGTGACAATGTTTTCTTCCAACTTTGTAAAAAATTTACCTAAATTCGAAATAGTCGCCACAATATTGTCCAAACCGTAAATAATTAATACCCAACTCACTGTCAAACACTAACGAACGAACACATTAATTAAATTTTTTTTATTTATTTATTTTTTTTATTAAAGACAAATTTAATTTCAATATGTAACTCTCAAACAATTGAAAATCTTGAATTGATCCAATATTACGTGTGTAGAAAATAGTGATGTTGGTATACATATACATGTATAAGAAGAAGAAAGATCTAAGCCGATTTTCAATTAAACTATATTTGGAACTATGTTTTTTAACAATTTTTTTTATGCATTTGTTGTAAAATTTCTCATTTAAAACAATTTTCTTTAACTACTTAGTTTTATACAATAGTTTTTAAGGCGCTTGCCTTTTCAATAACAGTTCAAAGGATATTTGTCTTAAGAAATTAATATATTAGGAAGCAGAAGCTTTAAGAAGTGTAATTTTTAAAAATCTATTCTAAATCTGGTTTTATGGTTTTTAAACCTTTTTGACCTTTGAAGATTTCTTTTAACTTCATCAAATACTTTATTTAAAAATAAATAATTATTTTAGAACAAGCAATTTTATAAATGAAGTGTTATTTTATAGTTAGGCTTAAGTTTATTATTATTAATATTATTGATACCGGCAGTATGTATCTACAGAATAATTATTAATTGTAAATTTTTCTATTAATAACACAAACTTAAGCCTAACAAATCAATAATAATTCATTTTCAATAATCGATGAAATAAAATACAATTAAAAAATAGCAAATGTTTATTTTATCTTATATATTTTAGAGCTGCACAAAAATGTAGTGCTACTTCTTAAAACATTTAATATTTCATTCACTTTTAACTCGATTTCGATTTACATTCTAAAGTTTCATTATAATTTATTTCGAATTATTTTGAAAATTTCTGTTTAAGAGCACAAAAATGTTTCTTTTGCTTAAATGAACATTAAGTACTTTTTTAATATATTTTTATAATTTGGAATTCAACGGAATCAATTTAAAAGCTGTCCTAATAATTAAAGCTAATATTACACATTTCTGATCGCTTGGGAACAAAACACAGTTTGTGGTGTAAAAATTAATCATTAAATATATTGTGGCGTTTATTTCCTTTCTATGTGAACATACGGTTTATAGTGAATTAAAGTTTTCGTTCGAAATTGTTTCGAGTTGTTGGGTTAATGAATATATGTCTAATATTTTAAATATAATAGAAACTTTTTGATAAATTTAAAAAGAAAAATTAGGAAATAAAATTGTACTTCGACGGCAAACAGAAAATATTGTTTCTAAAATGTTTTAACTATTAGTCAAGCTCTTTTAATATTATAACCAAAATAATAATTTTAGTGCGGCCTAATTTAAAGTATATTTTAATTTTTAAATGAATTAAAAAAAAAGTTTTGTGACATTTTGTTTTTTTTTTTAATTTATTAAGAAAACAAGAAAAATTAAACACTAGAAGAATGCAAGTTCTGCCTAAAATCTGGATTGCTACATCCGCCACTAATATTAGTTGGCACCTAAATACCTGAGCTCGTATACATTGGAAACATTATCTATTTATCCTATTAATATTTGTTAAATTTTGAATTGAAATATACTTAAAATAAAGCCGGATTGACATTACATACTTGGTTATAAATAAAAACTTTGGATTGGAAAACTTAAAAAACAAATTTCTCCCCGTGTTCATCATTTAGTTTAAGTAGCTTCACATAGTTGCAAAAATTTTTGATCGTTAATTTTTTTGTTGTAAATTACAAGGCTGGTCAGCTCTCTTTATGGGTACAAAAAATAATAATAACAAAATATAAACTAAAATTATTAAAAAAAAATAACAAAAATAAAAGTAATAATAATTAAAATAACTTAATAATAATTCACAGATAAACTTTCATGATGGTTACATAATATTTCATAAGTTGAGTTTTGTGTTGAATATTTTAATTGTGTTTTAATTTTGTTTGAGGTCCTAATTGAATTATTTAAAATCTTCTTGTTCTAATATTTCAAAATCACTTTCATCGGATGAATCTAATGCGGTGACAATACGTCTATTTGTGTTATCATATACAGTGCCGCTTTGAACAGCAGCACCCAAAACACCCTGTACCAGACCACTCATTAAGCTAGGCAACAATTTGCTGCTATTGGCTAATAAAGTTTGTGTTTGTGACTTAACAGCCATGGCTAAAAGATCATTAGCCTCTTGTTGACTACTGGTTGTGGGTCTGGCAACTACAGTCGATGTAGTTGAGACGCTGCCCGATTTTTTAGCACCATCAACTTCTGTGATATCTGGAAATTGTAAACCTTTTGACAGGCTTTCCTCTGACGATGATGACGTGGTCGACAGTGAAGAATCTCTTTTAAAATGACCTTTCTTAAATTCTATAGCATCATTTGATTGTGTACATTTAACTAACGCATCATCACTAGTAGGGTTGGAGTTTTTTGCTTGTGACTCCGACTTGGATACATTTATTAAAGGTAGCAAATCATCTTCATCATCGTCTGTGGAATTTTCATCTATTTCTGGTATAGAATCTGGTATCAACAATTCTGAGGGCACCTCATCACTTTTATCCTCATCATTTTCGCCATCCTCGGTGGGTAATGTTAGCGAGGCCAAATCACTGGCTCTTTCCAAAAAAAACATATTAGTTTCATTTTCCTCCGGCATAAATTCTTCATCTAATTCATAATCTTGCTGTAGTTTTTCGGACCAAGCAAAACTTAAATCTTAAAGAAATAAAATAATTAATAAAAAACGATTTTATGATTATTTCAAAGACAAAATCGAGTTCAGGAGATAATCAAAGCTTTTAATATTTCATTCACTTTTAACTCGATATCGATTATATTTTTTTTTATTTACCTTTTGGTTCAACTTTAATTATTTTAAAATTATATTTTGCGGATATTATAGCAGCTAAAACCAAACCAGTCAATACCACCATTGACCCTGACACTAAATGACCCACTATTGCCAATGCACCCAAACAACCAGATGCTGTAGCGCAGAACATAACTGGTTTGTTTTGTCGAAATTCGAGCACACGTTGCTGGAGTGCCTTTAAATGCTTTTCCAATTCCGATGGAACTTGTATGCGTAGATTACAGCGATGTTTATAGAACCAAAAACAAAATATCACCAAAAATATTAAGCCCAATGGTCGAATGTGTAACCTGAAAGTAAGAGAAATAAATTATTTTAATTAATTCTGTGAATATTTTTAGCATACAAAATCTCTAAGATAGAGGTTTGAAAATTGCACTCTATTTTATTTACATTTTGAACAAGTTGTTATTTTTTTCTTGTTTTAAATAAAAATATAACTGGGCATATATGAAAATTTCACTAAAATATCGAAACTACACCAACGAAAATACAAGTTCAAAATTTTAGGGAAAAATTTATATTTCAGCAAAAAGAAAAACGAGTTACTAAGAAAATTCGCAGACACATTTTTGATTTCCTTAAAAAATTTCAAGTGTCCGAAAAAAATTTTGATTGCATGCAACAGTTAATCTTTCGCACAAAACCTAAAATTCAATTAAAATTTTGATATTAGCTAAAATAAAGTGTGAAATTTAATCGAAAACTTAAATACTCATAAAGCAATCAGAAACCTAACACTAACTCACCAGTACAATCTAGAACATGGCTTGATAATGATGTCATCCCATCGAAAACGCTCGCCGATCATACCAAGTAAACAACCAGCAATGACGATTTACACCGAAAGAAATTTCTTACAAAAATGTAATGATACTCAAAAATGTAACAGTAATAATGAAATAATTTTTAAATACCCAAGGTAACGCGCATTCAGGCTTATATCACAACAATCAGTACGATACTAAAACAGTATGTACTATGATGTGACGATTAATATAGAGAGCAAGGGAAAAAAATCTCTAGTTTGTATATAAACTTTGTCTAACCAAATTAATATTGCTTGTTTGAAGCGACATAGATGTAAGACCCAGTTTACATTGTGCAACTTTTGTCGCTGCAACTCGTAGTTTGTTGTTGTAAATAATGTGTGTAAAGAGAATAGTGATAGAGTTACTCTCTTCCCCTATTCTCTTTACTCACATTATTTACAACAATAAAGTACGAGTTGCAGCGACAAAAGTTGCACAATGTAAACTGGGTCTAACAGAACGTGAATGAGTTCGTTAAGCTTACTGGAAAATAACATAGTCCAGTGATGTCAAATTTTTTTTTCTATGAAAAGTCTATAGAAAATTTTATTACCGCATTATTGACAATCGATTTTTTATAACATTTAATATTTCGATAAATTAATAAAATTGAGAATTTTATTAAAATTATATAATTTGGTCGGATAAGTGGCGAATTAAGTTTATGCTCGTGTGCATACTTTTGTATTTTTAATAACAAAAATATTGATACGAAGTAACAAGTTATAAAAATACAATTATAACTATAAAAAAAAGTAAGGGAAAATAGCCAATTACAAATTAAGAAGTTTCTAAGAAATCTTATAAACATGAAACAACATACTACATTAAAATTCCTTGAATTAAGATTATAAATCAGAGAACCCAAAAAGAAGCCACACAACCAAGCAAATGCACTAAACTAAATAATGATAACTGCATCATATATAGTAAATGCGATGAATTACAATTTTCAATTAAATGCTAGAAGCACTCAAAACAGTATTTAAATGCTAGTTGTTATTGCAGCTTCCAGGCGCTAAAGTGTATTTTATAAAATAAATAACTCTTCTAAATAAATTTAATTAAATTGTATAATTATTTTGCAATAAAAGAACTCAATAAACTAAACGTGTATTAAAGGAATAAACGTAACAGTACAGCAGTTGAGGTTCGGCTGTTTAGCACATAATATATTTTACTGTTTGGACGTTAATGATGTGAAAGTTCCATAAAGGGCTTAGGAGCAAAAACAAAACGACGATTATGGTTTGCTGGTCTATTAAATTTCTCTTTTCGATATATTTTTAAATTATCGTTTCAAATTTGAAATCAAATTGAAAAAAAAATATTTTTAATCCCTTAGGAGCAAGGTTATTTCATTTAGTATAATTGGCTATAGTTCAAAATTTATTTTTATTGTTTAATAAAAATAAGTAAAATTCACTTTTTAAGGTTTTTCTTTGCAAATAAAATTCATTTTAAATGCAATTGAAAAAGAAAAAATATTGAAATGTATTGAATTAAACAAATTATTATTAGCAAATGTCTAAATTCACAAAAAAAAATCGTATTACGTTATGCCAGCTTGGCGAGAATTTCGTAAATCATCATTCGATTAGTTTTCTTGCCAGAAAATTTATTCAAAATAATCGTTTTATTTTTCTTGGTCGAATAAATAACGGCAAATCATTGAGTTTTGTCGTTAAGTGAAATGTCTATGTTAAAAATAAAACACTTTTTAAGGTGATTTTAATTTGAATAAAAATCGAAGCAATATAAACGTACGGTGTGTAGGGTGCGAACAAAAACATTTAATTTTTTTTTTATTATATTCCACATTAAAATTATTATTGTAGCATGCGATGTTTAATCTGCCAAATAGTAAAGAATACAAGATCAGGTCAATAAAATAGCGACTTGTCATCTCCCGCATTCACAGCGATCTGTTAGTTGACTGCTGTCATACTAAAACAAATCGGTTTTTATTTTTTTTTGATAACCATCGCTCACAGACATCAATTTTTGATTGAAAATTATAAAGAACAAATTTTTTGTTCGAGAAAGAAACAAGCAAACCCAGCATTACTTCAAAAAATACTCTAACACCCTTTTAGTCATTATGCATGTAATAGGTATACAAGTTAGTAATGCAAGTTTTTTGCTCGAAAACTGCATTTGCTATAATAAAGAAATAAGTTGGTAGATTATTCAAAATATTAAACAATTTAGGGCTGGCTTTTGTCAAAGAATATAAATGGAACCTGTGCGTTTATGCTCTGGATTACCAATTTAATGAAATACAATATTTATTGATACAAAATATTTAATACAATTAATTTTCACTATAGCTTGTTGGGGAGAAAACTCGTGTTTGTGTCGAGCGATGATACTAACTCTATATATTCTTAAAACGGAAAAATTTTTATAATTCAAAACATGTGGAAAACTCTCCACTTTCTTACGTTACGTGCTAAGTCTAATTCAATTCACAATAATAATAATAACAATTCAAAGGTAAATATGTAAAGGAAATGTAATTAGCAGCTGAAATTGAAAATTATGTGTCCAAACATTAGGTTGGACAATATCGTTAGCTACTATTTTTTCCCTTCTTTCTGGTAGCAATATGGATTGCATGCCAAAGGACTGCTTCGATTTTGAGGTAAAGAATGAATCCGATTTCTGATATTCTGTTCTAAAGTGAAGTGTATTCCAGTAAGGTCGTTCTGTATCGATCTAAACAAATGGTAGTCCGAAGGAGCAAGGTCTGGGCTATAAAGCGGGTGAGCCGAAAATTTACATTCACTGTTTTCCAAATACTTTTTGAGCGGTCTTGCAACATGCGGCCAAACGTTGTCATGATGGAAGATAACGGTCTCATATCTTTTTTAATAATTCGGTCGTTTTCCATCGATTGCTCTCTTCAAAAGAATCACTTGTCTACGATGCAGGCCTCCTGTGATCTGACCGGATTTCAACAGTCAAAAACTTTTCTGATCCCACCATGGCGTCATGGAAATTCGGCTTCGTCGTTGATACGCCTTGTTGGCCAGGCTTTGCATATGACTTCTTGCGCTTGTGGTAATTGCAATATATCCATGTTTCATCACCAGTACCAATATAATGCAAAAATGACTTCTTTTTTTAGCGTTCAACCATCATTTCCAACATGCAATATCATCTTTGAGCGTCTCTCGTCTTCAATTCATATGGGAAATAATTTCCTTGCTTTTGAATAAAACTTAATGCTTCTAAAAGTAGGAAAAAAATAATTTTTTGAGTGACTCTCATTGATAATGCAAGTTATTCTTGCGTTTGACAACACTCATCGTTGAGTAATGCTTCTAATTCCTCATCTTTAAGTTTTTCGGCTGACCAGACATCTACTGGTCTTCCGTCTTCGAATCACCATTTTTGAATCGCGCAAACCATCGTTCACAAGTTTTGTAAATTGCTGTATGTTGACCATAAGGTTATTAGACATAATGTCTTATATTATTATAGCGATTAAAAACAAATGAGTGTTTACAAAGTACCATATTTGTTATTATTGACGCGAATCTAATGTGATAATTATGCCATATGTTGTCCAAATCGGTATTTTTAAGTTTATATATATTTTAAGTTTATAAAACGATTGTACGTTTCACGTTATTCGCTACACGGTGCAGTTTGTCGAAGTCTACAAGTTAAACGAACGATAGATAACCTGCCTGCCCTTTAATTAGGAAAGCCTACAAGGGCTCCCATTTGCAGTATTTCTTTTTTTTAATAAAAATTTATAATTTTCTTAGCGTAAAACTGAAGATCAGTATCGCTAAGAGTTCGTTTAATTTAGTCTGCAATTTAGCTTAATACAAATTAAGCTAATTTCTAATTAGAAATACACATGAAAATGTAACTCAAGGTTGTGTAATTATGTTTATGAATACAGTGGCGTTTAATTTTTTTTATATCGGGTGTTTTTTATAAAAGTACAGAATGTCAAGGTAGCAACACTTTTTTTAACTGGTGGTCATTTTATCAGTTATCAAGCGATTTATGTTTATTTTGGCTTGGTATTTCAACATGAAGTTTGAAACAACGTTTCTTAATAGGGCAAAGCAAAATAGGGCCCAAAGCAAAATGGTCGTTGATCTCTCTTGTTTGAATGTATAAATCAATAAACAAAACTGCCATATTTGTGGAGATAATTCTCAAGTGTATGTTGAGACACTTTTCCTTGCAAAAAACCTGATTCCTTGGTGTGCTTAATGGGTTGGTGGAATCACGACATTGCAGCGAACGTTGCTGTCAACGGGGATCGCTATAGAGCCCTGATTACAAATTTTTCATTCGTCAATTAAACAACCATAATGTCCAGGAGGTGTTATCTTTACAAAATGACTCAACATGTCACACCCCCCGGGGCACGTTATAAGTCTTTATGGATCACACAACCATCTAGACTTGTGTCTTGCGGGGGTAAAAGGGAGCCCAATCTTCTTCAAGGCTAGCAGGAGCCAACTGGACAATCCACTATATTTCCACGGGAATCAGTAAGCCCCAGAGTTCCGCTAATTGTCTCTTTAGACTTTTAGTTGTTCTCTGACTGATTATTGAGGTAGGCCCTTCGGGAGTATCGTGGCCCTCGTATGAGTTTGTGGGTCGGATCATTTACAATGAACACAACGAATGGTCCAGGTCCAGTAAGTATGAATGCCGTCGTGCTCTTAATTATAATAAGCTTCATGCGTTCTAGACCAAGAGTTGGATAGTCTCCAACTCCTCAGAAAGGAGTGAAGGCTGCGACCTACTCCGGGCTTTTGAAATTGCAACTAGGAGTGACCGGAGGATATACGTATCCGAAGGCCTTCTAGGGCGAGGATGACGTATCATCCACAGTGGTAATGATCCACCATCTGATTAGGGCTTACGCCCAGGTGCAGATGTAAATCTTATCATGTCACATAGTTCGTGCCACATTTTATTTATTGAAGAAATTCATTCTTCTTTTATTACATTTTAAAGTTCTACACCTCCATAAAAACACCTTTCATAAAAAGTGAAAACCTCCTAATATTTTCAGATGATGATAGATACAAATGTTTTATAAATAACTAAAGAATCTGCAACAGCAACAACAAATACTTTTAAACCATAAAAATGGCAAAACAAAAAAGGCGAAAATAAAATCATTAAGTAAATAAATGCGGAAGAATTGAACAAAACAAATAAACAAACTGATAGAGAAATACGAGGATAGGTCGATATGTTTTTGTTAAATTTAATAAAGAGCACAAAAAACTAAAAATAAAGAAAATATTTGATAAATATCGGGCTTCAAACAATAGCAGGTAAATTTGAAACACTGCGCTTTTTTTAAAAACTAAAGAAAATAAATTCGTACTGTGGCCAACACTTTAAATTGTAACGAAGAAAATGTAAGGAAATGAACAAAAGTTACACGAAATCCACAAATGTTTAATTTTTTTTAAAAGCCTTATTGAATAACCCTCGTATAATTTATATTATTTTTGTTTATAAACCAAATAATGCGTATTAACATAATTGTTATTATTGAGATCTTGTTTTTTTATTTCTCGCTGTATACTTTCGAAATGACTTAAGCGAAATGACGTATTAAAATATAGATTTGGAGAAATGTGTAATTTTATTCATAACGCTAAAATCATGTTTTTTATTCGCTTTGTTTATATTTCGTTTTTATTTTATGTGTGAATGTAAATAAATCATATAAAGCTGGCATATTAAAAAGTAAGTAAAGATTTCACTGCATTGACAAAAATAATTAACACGATTGAGGAGCAAAAGTGCCGTATATGGGGCAATGCCAACTCAATCACAATACACTTACAAAATTTTCCTGCTCGACCGGTAACATAAGTAGTCGAAAATGATGATCTTGAGGCCATTAACAGCAAGGGCGAGTGCAACAGATTAACGCCCAAATTAAACGTTACAAATACCAAGCCACCACAATCCACAAAAAGACATTCTGTATCCAAAATAATACAAGCGAACACCAATTTCAAGTTTGCATCAAAGAGAGAAATCAAAAAATCTCATTTTATCACATTTTAAGTTATATCAAAATTATGAGTAGAAAAATGCGATCGTGATAAAATGAAAAATACAAAGTGTTCGCCGGGAAGGTATACTACTTTGTTTATAATGGATCTTATATTAATAAATATTTTAAATAAATATCTGTTATTCTTTTCAACAGTCTTTTTTAATTAACAATATATATATATTTTTCGATATTTCGCTTTCCTGTGGAAAGCTTCTTCAGGAAATTATTTTTTTTCATGAAAATAGGAGTTGTCATGGGCGAGTTGCAACGTCATATTGGCATATGTACGGCACCGTAAATGTCCCGGCGGACACCCTGTATTAGGGTTTCTAAAAATATTGTTTAAGGCTAGTAGGAGTCAACTGGACAATCCACTATATTTCCACGGGAATCAGTGAGCCCGCAGAGTTCCGCTATTTGTCACTTTACACATTTAGCTGTTCTGATTAATGAGGTAGGCCCTTCGGGAGTATCGTGGTGGCTGTGTGTTTCGAGGTCCTCGTTTGAGTTTGTGGGCCGCATCATTCACAATGAACATAATGAATGGTCCAGGTACAGTGGGTATGAATGCCGTCGTGTTCTTAATTATTTTAAGCGTCAAGCCTTCTGGACCAGGAGTTGGATAGTCTCCAACCCTTTAGCAAGGAGTGAAGGCTGCGGCCTACATTGCAACTAGGAGTGACCGGAGGATATACGTATCTGAAGGCCTTCTAGGTCGAGGATAGCGCTATATACCATCCACGTGGTTCGACCATCACCTGATTATGGCATTCTGCCGGTGCAGATGTAAATCTTATCACATCACACTATCACACTTCTTCATTATACTTGGATATTTGAATTTTAATATTCAGTATTATAGAGTCAAAAGGACTTAAATAGTTGTGTTGATTTTCTTTTAAGTCTATTTCTATTAAATCTTAATATTTTAATCGGTCCTTTAAATTATAACGATTTATTTTTTTCTCTCGATATTTCGCTTTCCTGTGGAAAGCTTCTTCGTTATAGTTTAAAGGACCGTTTAAAAGATTAAGATTTAGATTTAATAGAAATAAAAAAAAGGTCGAATAAAACTGAAAATAATAATCTTTTAAGTTTATAAAATTTCAAATTAGTCATGCTTACGACGCTAGACTTCTTTTATAACATGTTTAGCGTGACCATGATTAAGAATTCTGCAAATCTCTTACAAAATTCACAGTCTTCGAAAAACCTTAATGTCTAAAGAAAGCGACTGTATCAGGTGGTTTGTGATAAGAGGGCATCATCTTGCGCTAGCTGAAATTTCTGGCTGCATCTAGCTAATGTTGACATCAGTGATCTAAGATTTCAGCAAGATGGTGCCACAAGCCACACAGCCACTTCAACAATTCAATTATTGCATAAGAAATTTCCTGGTCGCTTAATTTCCCGATGTGACGATATCGATTGGCCGCCTCTTTTTTGAAATTTTACGCTGTAGATTATTTTCTCTGGGGCCATTTGAAATATTGGGTTTCCATGAACAACCCAAACACAACTGACGCTCTGAAACATGATATTCGGTACTGCATTGACGAGATAACATTTTGTAATAAAGCTTTATTGCAAAATGTTGTGAAAATAGCGAACGTTTACCGGAGCGCTATACTAAAATAGACTAAAATATATTAAAATATTATCAGTTGCTGCAGTGCCTACGTTGCCGAAAAATGGTTTCAATACTTTGTTTACTCAATAGCAATAGGAAAAACTTTGTTTTAAGTATGAAAGAAGATGCCAAAATTGACCACATTTTTTTAATAGGTTCGATATAATGTCGGCGTTTGCTAGTATCAAGAATGGCTGTAATTCAAGTAACCCAAAGCATTAATCTAATTCAGATATATCTTCGCCATGGCATCATTAAATATAAAAATACTCGACGTAAAGCTTGTTTCTCCTAGTTTACTTTATTAAGTAAAACAGCTTGAGCGGAATATTCGCAGTGGAGATAATAAAAATAACAAATTTGGTAACGTTTTCTTTGATTTTTTAGTTGTCTTTTCGAGTTTATCTTCACTATTGACTTACCAAGAAATAGAAAAAAATGGAAGTTTTTCTCTTCTAAAATCTTAAAAAAAATATTATTTTAATGTTGTTTTTTATTTAATTATTAAAAGCACGTATTTACGAGAGAGTAGGTATTAATAAGTATATTGTTGATGATTATATATGTATTTTATGTTTTAACAATTTAAATATGAATTATTTATTTTTTCAGAGCAGCTTATTTATTTCTTAATTCATTAAGAAAATATATATTTTTTTAATTATTTCACTTTCTCTCAATTGCGATTGAAACAGACTGAATGATTTCAAATAACTAAAAATAACAATCAAATAATTTTTTATTAAATACTCACTCTTATAATAAAAATTATTTAAAATTCTTTGTTCATTTATTTAGATGTTAATAATAAAGAACTTGATTACTTCTTTGCTGATTTCATTACTTTATAATTAAAAATGGACTTTTAAAGACTTTTAAAGAATTTGAGAAGTTGATATTTAAAAATAAAACAGGTTACAAAATTTATTCAAAAATAATTTAGAACCAAGTTATCAAAAGTTATTTTGACATTTGAAAAAAGTTAAAATAATAATAATAATAATTTGTTATTTTTGACTTCTTAAACCGTTTCTTATGATCTTGAGTGTACAATTAGTTTAAAGTACATTTTAAATTCATTCATGGACATGAACTTTTGTGGTAAAAAATTACAAAATTCTCTAATTGATGCTCTCCATAGTTAATAATGTATTAAAGAATGTCAAATTCCCATAGTTCTCAAACGGTTTTTAAGTCATGCTTAGGGTTGTAATTAGGTGATTTATGTTTATAGTTTAAAAATTTACAAAAGAGAGTTCTTTTAAGCAGGATAAAACTACAAATTTAAATAATAGGAAATAGTAATACATTTTGGTTTCCCAACAATCAAATGTTTTTGTTCTCCTCAAAGTGAAAAGTTTTTCTTCGAAAATCCGTATCCTAACTTTAATAATTAAAGAAAGCTCAAATTTGACCATAGGTGTGGTGAAATAGTCAAAAATTGAGTAAATTTTGTGCCACTCTCTGCAAGAGTTATAAACTTCTACAAATTTAAATATATCAAATAAGCACATATAAACATGTGACACAATTACTAAATCCAAAGTTAAATTGTACTGACGTCAACTACTGCAATTAGTCAATCATTCAATTAACAATTATTATAGCTGTGTAAATTGTATATCATTCAATCTATAACTAAGTAGTGAGTTGGCAACATTGTATTGTTATAATTTCAAATTTTGTATTCTCTTAAACAAAAATCAATAAAAGAAATTTTAAGGTTTGTGAAGAGATGTAATGTACTATTGTTGTATTCTAAAAAGATAGCTGGGGCAAAAAGTTGGAAATGAAAATATTTGGATATCTGTGAAACCAACTTATTAATTAAATAATTTAACAAAAAATCTATCATGATGCAAAACTAACACATTTTAGATTTGCTAGCAATTGTAGTAACAAATATTTATTTTAATTATAATTATAATCTGGCAATAAGTCACGTTCATAAATGTGACTTAAAAACATTTAAATAAACATCGTATTACTAATTGATAAAGGAAAAAACAAAAACATTTTAACGTTTTGTCGATTAAGCAATCAAGATGCTTATAATTATTTACAAGTTTCAAAACAGGGTTTCACATAGAAACAGGTTGTATTCTATAGAACATACAAACATTTTTAGCAAAAAACTTAAAACTGACCCGACAGAGCAGGTATAGATGACGGTTAAGTTTTGAAGTATTTCTTGGAAGATAAAGATATTTTAGTCATTTTTAAAAATTATGAAGTTTGGATATTGTATTTTAATAAATGTAATTAAACTGTATATATCATATCTACTCTATTTTATTAAATCAAAGATATTGAATTTTAAATATATTTCGTACGAAGGTGAAATATTAAACTAAAATTATGTAAAATAATTAAAGATATTTTGCTAAAAACTCCAAAAAAAAGGGTTTTATAAAAATACCTAACCAATTTTAGGAAAATTGCTGTTCAATAATGAATGAGAGTTTGAGCATTTTGTACTAGTGGCTCATTTCACTAACTTAAGTGGCAAATTTCTCACATGACATAATAACAATCCTACAATCATTTTAAATTATTGTTCGTCACCAGTGATCGCCACAGCGTTTTGAGTTAGCGGCTTGTTTCTATTCCTTACGTGAAAAATTTCTCATATAAGAAAATGATAGTCCTACAATGAATAACGTTAAAAATAACTTATATTTTCTACTTATAGTTCCGCCAGAACATAACAAATTAAACACACAAAATCTGTTAATTTTTTTCACAAAATTGAGCAAAATTTCACTTTAACTATAGATTAAAAAAATTATTTATTCTGCCCTTTTTGTAGATAATCATAAGCGATTTCTTTTCACACCACTCAGGGGATAGCCCCTCTACTCAGGCAATGGATTGTGTCAAAACTAGGAAATTAGGTTATAGGGAGGGGGAAAGAGGGAGTAGTGTGTCCACAAACACTACTTAATTTAAATTTTCCTAGATTGAAAGTGACAGGAAAGGCCGCTGAACGGAGTTTATATCGCATAGTGTAATCGGCTAATCAAACACAAATGGAAAGCATGTTAAACACAAGAACGTGTAAGTAACGGGAAAAAGCTTCCTAATTTCATTAGAGTACTTACCATTGTGATAACAATAAAACAGCGAAATATAACTCACATTACGTCGATGCTCTAGTGAATCAACAGAGTTGGATACCCTACTATCTCCAATGAGCTTTTTAGCCTTCTCTTGTACGCATTCCAGCAACTCCAAATTAGATTTTGAGGCGCGGTCCCATACATGAGACTTGTATTCCATTTTTGGGCGAATAACGGTAGTATAAACAGTAGGAAGATCGGATGCAGTAAAGTATTTTTAACCGTTTGAGAAAATCCAGGCACTTGAGCTTCTTTACAAATCGCACAAAGGTACTTGTGTTCCATCGAACTTTAAAAATATTTTGTTGGATTTGATGGATATTTAAGTAGTACATGACATACAAGTAACCACAAGAGCTCGCCAGTGTATATCACTTTTTATAGAGCGAATTAAAAGAAAAAAACAAACCAAGCAACACAACACAACAAACACAATTGTAATTATAACAGAAAAATGTTTGCTATTTGTTTATATCATAAATTCTCGGCATAGACTGTTGAGAATTTTTCACATTTTTTGTATTTTATTTTTTGCATTAATTATAATTAAATTTGAGAAAAAGTTCCTTGTACTTTAAGCAATTAACTCTTTACACAACAAAAGGCAGTAGATATTTTGCTTTTACTAATTAAATATTAAAAAAAAAACAAAAAACCAACTCGTCTTTTATACAAGTATTAATGAAAACAAAAAAAAACAACAAATTAAGTAACTAAAAGAATAAATTAACAATGAAATGATAAAACTGAATTAAATGTCACCTCTCATTTTGCCATTATTTCAATAATATTTTGTTTAAAACATTTTATACAACTGACTTAAGTAGAAAATGAATTTAAAAGAACGTAATTTGTGGAAATTTTCAATTGTAAAACAAAATGTGAATCATTTTTTTTATTTTTTTAATTATAATATTGCAATAATGAAAATAAATAACTGTTCACATCGGCATTATTATTGAAAATAAAATTGTAAATTTTGAGGAGACTTTAACATGAAAATAATTAACTGACAAAAAATGAACTGCACAATTTTTAAAAATAGAATTAATTTTTTCTTTATTTTTTTTTTTGTAAAAATGAATGAAATGTTTTTCAAATTGGAAACAAATATTTCATATTGTTACGGATGTGTCTTGCTTAAGTTTTAAAAGAAAATAATTAAGCATTAATTCTGAGCATGTTGTTTACGAACTGCGTGGCTTGATAAGAAACCTTATGCTACACCAAAAAAATTTCTTTTCACAAACTGCGTAGAAATTTTATACACGCAAACAACAACAATTTCATATGCTGTTTACTAACTGCGTGGCATGCAAGACAACAAAAAATTTCTGTTTACTAACTGCGTAGAAATTTTATACGCGCAAGGCAACAACAAACATGTATGCTGTTTACCATATGCGAAGTTTTCTAAAAACACTTATCTACACAAGACAAAAACAAATATCTTACAATAAATTCTAAGAAGAAACTTTATCAGTATAAAAACAAAAATAAAATTACACACAGTCATACAGGCGCCTATACATTGAATAAACAACATACAAAATGTGATACAGAGGGAGTAGGCGATTCTTCAATTTTCTAGGCTTTTAATGGACAAATATAAAAGGGCAGCGTCTGAGTGGATAGTCAGTTTGTGTAAAAATAAACCTCGTGAAGTAAGACGTACATCTTAAGTACATTGTTTTGTAGTGTAAATTTTGTGTAGTTAAAGTAAATAAAATTGTTATTAATTTAAAAACTCTAAAAACTGGTGTTATTTATTTTGCAATAAAGAAATCACAACAAAACGTTCATAAAAGGTGTAAACGTAACACGTAACAAATACGTTCATACAATTTTGTGATACTAAAAAAGTCTTTTATTAAAAAAATTATTTATAAATTTCATTGGAAGTTAAAAAAATATATAAATGTCCTTTAAATCGACAGATCACAATGTTATTTTTCTTACTTTCCCTTCTATAATTATTTAGTTCCATGACATCTATAAATTAAACCCTAAGAAAATATTACAACAATTTAACAAGTGTATAAAAAATATAGTGTTACCAAAGGGTTGGCACAAATAGTTGTATACTACGAAACAATTTGGACATAAATAAAGTAGAAAACAAAATTATAAAGTTTACTTGGGTAATAAGCATGATTACATTCTGTGTCTCCTGTTGATGTTGAATGTTATTAAGTATTCTAGCATATAATTTAAAAATCGACGAGACTTTAAGAGAAAATTTTAATTAAATTATTATTTTGTTTGAAAGCTGTAGGTTCAAAAAGTTAATCCACAACAATAAATGCAAATTGTTATAATTATTAGCCAAGTGTAATTATCATATATTTTCCCAGACAGTTGTATCAATAAAGACCATTAGCACATTATTGGTAAGTAAAAATTAATCTTTATTTGTCGCGTCATTAATTTTAAGATTAAGAAGAACAGTAGTATTTGCTCTGAAGTTTGAGCAAATGCCAATTTTAAGTGTATGAACAAGTTAAGGCGTCGGATATATAACTTAACCTAATTTTAACAATTAAATACTCCCTAAAAATTGGATATAAAAGTGCTTATTAAGATGGGTACCGATTTTCTATAGATATTCTTATTCACCGAAATTAATATAATAATTAAAATAAATTTTAAAATCCAGATTGAAATCACTACTTGTGCTATAAATTTGAAAAGGAAATATGAATGACGCTGTGAAATATGAATCAGGTGAATCCGCTCCAAAGAGAGCTGTAGATTAATATATTTTTTGATGAACCTATAATTAACTAATTAACAATGTATAATTTGAAAGATTAATAGAGAATATTATTTATCATAACCATTATTAGTTGTTCCAACTAAGCGAAGAAATAAATTGTAGTCAAAGCAAAATTAAACTGTTTGAAATTAAAATTGTTGTTTCATTAATAAACGATTCTTTATACTTTGAAGAGAACAAAAATGTTTGAGAATCACTGTATGAAGTGTATCGTACCAAAAGATCAACGTGAAAATAAAACAGAAAAAAGTGTTTTTTACTGCCAACATAAATTTTTATAGACTTTCTGCTATAGCTTAGCTTAAAATATTTCCTTTTTGAAGTGATAGTTTCGAAATTGAAGAAAATTGTAAAATCTTTATTTTATAAATATTGCTTGTATTAGCAAAATTAATTGTTTAATGTTATCGAGGAAAGATTATTAAACTGGCCAAAATGATTGGTGAAGCGTTTATAAGCGATTTTGCTTGGTCAAATGGTAGAGTTTCTGTATTTGCTTAGTTTTCAACAAACAAATGTCAATTTAAAAAACTGCACATAAACATTTTCAATCTAACTTGGTGTCTTGATAAGAGAAATCATGGAGTTTCAAAGTGTTCTTGTAACTGCTGATTGCAAATTGTTAATTGACCTCAATTTTATAATGCAGATAAAAAGAATAATTTCAAATAGTAAAATCATAAGAAACATTAGAAATAGTAATAAAAATTATTTTCAAAAAATAACACATGTTAAAATGAAGGTCATTTTTTAAATGTTTAAAAATTAATGAACCCATAAGTGCAACAACTATTGTGTAAAATAATTACATATTAACTTATTTAACACGAATAATTTAATTTTCAGCCGTACGTTCAAAGAAAACAATAATGTAATAATTTACGAGGGTAGTGTTTCTTTGGAAAGCAGATTTAGTAAAACTAAAAGTCTGTGTTACTTTAACTAACTATTTCAGTTTATTTAATTTTGGGACAACTTTTGTCTTTTTTGTAAAATGGAAAATAAATATCATTATATCAACTATATTTAAAAATTTTTCCTTATATTAAAATTCCATTAGCATTTTGAAATAACGATAATTTCGTTATGCCAATCATTATACCGGGGATTTATTCAGTTCATTATATCAAATAATGCCAATGAGAAAATTTTAACTAACATTCAATGCTACTGATTTTTTATTTCAGTTATCATTGTTTTTACTTATGGTTATAAGATTTTAATGAAATTATTTAACTACTTATTACAATAAAAACACATGCAGTAGAATCTCACAAATTCGAACCGCCCAAAAACTTAGAACCGGCCATTTCAATGAGCTTGACGCTCCCCAATTAAAACCTAATTTTTGGAGGTTTTTTTATACTTTTTCACCACAAATTACTCGTTCTTCGCACATTAAAGTAACAATAAAACAGAAGAAAGAATAGGCTAATCTCGCCGACTTATTCTTTATCTTTTAAATGAAATTATGCCAAATATCGACACCCATTTATTTCTCATTTAAAAGTCTGTGAAGTCATTAATATGTAAAATTTTTCAACAAGAAGTTTTGTTTTCAATTGTGGCAACAGCATGATAGTTTTGACATATTGATAGTAGATAGCACGAAAATCGCATTAAAATAATTTAAATCCATTATGAAAATGGTGGTTCTGTTAAAGTTACATTTCATAAAATTTTTAATATTTTCGGACCGCTCTTAAGAATTTTGTCGTTAAGTTTAAGTCGACAGGCTCGATACCAAATGAGTGAACCTCAACTCATGTTCTACTGGGTCGTTTAACTAAAGACATCGCAGGCGCGAGCCAGTCTTGAAGCAGATCCAAGTTTGTCAATTCCTTGTAGTTCTCAACTATTGGGGTTATTCAAAACCCCCACATGGCGAATTTTGCGTAAGGATTTGACTCTGAAGCCTTTTAAGGTTGAACTGGTGTACGAATTGAAGCCGACCACTGACCACTCACATCGCCGTAGATTCGCTCAATTCAATTTTTTTTTTTTAGAAAAAATCTTTTTCAGACGAGCCCATTTTCACTAGTCAGGGTATGTCAACAAGCAAAATTGTCGCATTTGGGCTTCTGAAAATCCTACAGCGATTATTGAGAAACCTTTGCCTGCTCAACGTGTCACAGTATAGTGCGCTGTGGTGTGGAGGCGTGATTGGGACGTTTTTTTTTCAGATAAGGTTGGAAATGCGGTAACGGTCAATGGATCACATTGTCGCGAAATGCTAGCAACTCAATTTTAATATATTATTGACGACGTGCATATCACTGGCATATGGTTTCAAAGGTGCCACATGTCACAATTTATTGAAAACTAAATTTCCCGATCGCATAATTTCACGACAATCAGCAGTTAAGTGATCAGTCAGATCGTGTAATTTAACACCACTGGATTATTTTGTGGGGCTCTGTTAAGGACAGAGTCTATGCGGAGCCAATCGAATCGATTTCAGTCTTAAAGTTCTTGATGTAATGAACGAAATAGGACCGTATTTTGCCAAAAAAAAGTGATTAATAACTTTGATGAAAGAATCGACATCTGTCAGCGTAGTCGTGGTGGAGATTTGCCAGATATCAATTTTCATTCATAATTGCCGAAATTTTCTCTTCGTAATACAATCAAAATATGAATCTTTTTAATATAAATTTTTTCTTTTATTTTGTTTAAGAAAACAAAGTTCTTGTTGAAAACCCCTTTATTTTTTCTGGACGTCCGTAATGATGTCGTTGTATACAGTTTAAATAAATAAATATTAAAAAAAAACATGTAATTAATGTTTAATTAATTAAATTTTAGTAAATAAATAATTGTTTTGTGTTTAAATAACGCTTACATGACTAGTTTTATTGTAAATTTGTAATTTTTTACAAAACAAAATGTCCAGAATTTCGAAAGCGGTTCTAATTTGTGATATTCTACTATAATTGTTTTTAGGTAACATGCATTTTGGTAACAGAAACTCTCAGAAGCTAAAGACGAGAAGTGGGGTTTATTAATGGTAAAGCCTCAAAGCCATTTAATCATTAGTTAATGATAATGCTTTTCTTTTCTATTTTAATATCACAGAAAGTCTTAACAAGCTTAACAAGCTAAAATGAGATTGTCAATTACCACTTATAATTGAGTGCAAAAACATTAGGTATGTGTAAAGTGCGATTTGCGGCACATCAGCACCAGAAATTGCTATTATCTCCAGTTAGATAAATAAATAAACGAGGCGGTTAGTGTAGTTACTTTAAAATTATCTAAACAATTCAAACTTTCGGAACTGAGGTGGTTACATGCATATAAAAGAGTTGGGTATAAACAAGTTTTCGGTAAAATTGGTTCATCATTCGTTTACAAGAGGGAAAGCATTAGCAAGTTTTAGACATATCGATCGCGACCCGTTAAGACAACCGACTTCAAAAATAGGTTCCGTAGAAAACAAAAGCAGTAATATTTTTCGCTTTTCCGATGTACATTAAGATAATAAAAAGACTATTTCCATCAAGGAATTGTAAAATTTACGTTAATTAAATTTAAACGTGCTGCATTCTCAAATAAATATTGTAAATTTATCGCTGTTATATCAATGGACATTTCGCTGCTGCTTACTTAGTTCTTTAGGAAAAGGCTACTTGTTTTTAAATCCTTTTGTAACGCTACACTGATCTATTAAGCATCGCCTATTCTTTTGTCTTCTTTTGACACTCCCGACAGAATTACATTTTAAATCTTCTTTAATTGTGCTGAATAGTAAACATCTGCCTTGGAATAATGAATGGTGAATAAATGAATTAAAATATTGAAAAAATTAAAAACAAAACTGAAGGCATAAACAAATTAATACGATTGAAATAAATAAGTTTCAAAATCAATTTGTTGATCTGATATGTATAAAAATAACAACAAACAACATCAACATCATTCTACCATTCATCAACATCATTCTACTCACACAAAACAATCATAGACAGGGGTGTAAATAAAAAAATTATTTTATACTTAAACGAATTTTATTATTTAAATTGCAAATTGTTTAACTAAATGGAGGCACGCTTCAATGATTAAATCTCATAAAACAGCAAACAAAAGTAAAAAAGTAGAAATTTGATGGAACATTTCAAATTGTGGGTAATTTAAGGAATGCATGCATAAAAATGTGCTAACTGTTCTTATCGTAAAATTAAAAAAAAAATTAAACATTTAAATATTAAATGACAAAGACGTTAATTTTTTAAAGTCTTTTTTGAAAACAAAAAAAAAACAACCTTTAAGTTATAGTTTTACAATTTCAAACGCATATTTTGGTGAGACTGTGCTAATTTTCATGGCACTCTCTGAAAGAAAATTTCCTCCTAAATCTTTTTTCTTAATTAAATTGTTTCGCGTAACGTTTGATCTGAATGATCTACACATTTTCGCGAACAACTTTCTTGAAAACTAGTTTTCGAAATACCACGTTGATAATGAAAATATAAGATTTTTAAAGTAGGTGATAAAAATCTGGTTAAAGACGCAGCCATCAAATGCTGATCACACTACGCTATGGTTTCAGCTCGAGTCGAACTTATGATACCAATTAAATTCTTTTAACCGACTCACCCTCGACTGCCGTTGTGACTTTGAACCGTAACGTGCCTTCACCAACTCATATACCGTGACTAAATTAAATCTCCGCAAGGTTTTAACTCCTGTTTTTCATTTATTTGTCTTTTATTAAACACTGTGCTGGACGCTCAGAAGTGTTCTAAATATTTGGACGTTTATACAGCGTGCATCTAAAAACCGGTCGCTATAACTTTGTTGGTTGCAAAAAACCAACATTGTCCTTTTCTAGCGCCATTCACCCCTGAAAACCTTCTGGTTTAACTGCTGTAAGGTATTGTGGTGGATACATGTTTCATCTACAGCTGAGAAACGGGGCAAAAACGTGACCAACGCTAAGTATACAATTATGTTAGTGGTTGATTGTGAGCAAACACAAAGCAATTTTGTATAAAGATCTTCTACAGCCAAATGTCCATTTAAAATGTAAGCCACTGAGTCATGTGAGACTCATATGGCTTATGCAACCGTCACACTTTTCATTTAAGATCGGCCGATATATTATCGTGAATTTGTTTGTTCTAATGCGGGTGAAAAATGTTTGGCTTCTTCATTAAACCACTATTACATCATCAAAATTGGTGGTGTAGAGTTACCATAGTATTTATTGAGCTTGCGCTTGGTTTGAGTGATTATTTTTGGTTCTTCCATTTTCTTTTTAAATCACGCGGTAGTCTACTATTAATGGCAGTCCCAGCCATTTTCAAATTTTGATAAAAGTCAACTGACAAGAAGCACCCTTTTATCAACAACATGTAAAATAAGAGACTGGGAATTAAAAAAAAGTCACAGCCTTACTGATTTGCCTTCGAAGTTTCCAATATTTTGGTATGATTTACACGTTTATAGTCGAAGATGCAAAGATTTATTTTCTTAACATAAACACAAATGTAGAGTCCACTTTTATGGTTGTCATCATTCCAATTATCTTTGACTTAATAATGTATGGAAATATACATAAAATAAATAGTTTAATTTAAACATGCCAGCTTATGTTTCCATATTTGTTTGCTTTATGGAAATTAATAAATTTGCAAGTACAAAAAAACATGATTTATTAAAAAATACTCTTTGATTACTTTTTATGAGGTCATTTGAAGTCAAATACATTTGATAGCAAGCCCAAAACTAACCAAGCATCAAAGGAGACAAGAAACTCAATGATGCAACCAACTTCAGCTTTATTTCTGCAAACTTCTCATGGAGAATTTGAACACAAAAGAAAATAAAGACAATTTTTCCGATATGCTTTTTTAACTTACATTCGTAAAATTTTAACATCCTTTAAATTACTCATGTATTAATAAAAACTATATTGTTGAGTTTTATTTCAAGATATTTACAAAAATGAATTTTAAAAATACTGAATGTAAATATTTGCAAGTGCTTTCATCTTTAGCTCTTTGACACAAATAATGCTTTTTTGCCTTTTTTTTACTAAAATGAACATTTTATTTTAAGAATATTTCTTTAACATTTCCACGTCGTCTCGAAATGTAATACAAAAATAAAAATATATGAAATTATCACATGCTTAAGCATGCACCGAGTGGAGAAAGAGGGTGGGTGTTATATCCATTTTGTATCACGTCGACGTACAAAGCTTCCTTATTAAAAAAAAAGAGAAAATATGTAATTTATGTCATGTGTGTAAATATAAAAATGTTTCCTTTTTGTTTTTTGTCTGTTTGACAGAAAAAAGTATAAAAATACTTACGTTCGCGTTATGGTGGCCATTAAGAAACGTAAGAATGAGCAGACAGTTTAAAAAAATTTTAAATATAATGTTAATTAACCTCAAAATTTCTGAAGTTAGGACGTTAAGAACATGTAAATAATTATTGGTTTTTAATTTTGTGCCTTTGAATATAGCCGCATTGACGAAAATCTATCTCGAAGAGTTTATTTTGTCAATAGTAATGATGTTCATTTGTAGCTAATATTTTGAAATATTTTTGGAAATAAAGAAAGGTTGTGGTTTTCTTATATGAGGGAGCTTATTCTATTAATCAGCAGTGATATCGCAATTGTTATTGTGATACACTTGTTGCATTGACGCTCTGAAGACCGGCACTGCATTAACGAGATTAGCGAACTTTTATAGCAAAATGTGTTTCAAAATTTTGCGAAACAAGCGGACGTCTGGCGACGTGCTTGTGCGATATCATATTCCATTATTAATTCTAATATTTCTACTTTACATTGGTATCAAAAAAACTGAAGTTGTCAAAAAAATCGTTTGTGTTAACATATTTTTTTTCTTTGAACTAGCACGCAGGGGATGACCTGTACACATGCAATGCATTGTGCTAGAACTAGGAATTTATATTGTGGGGAGGATGAAAAAGGAAGTAGTGTTTGTGGATATTCGATTTAAACTTTCCTACAATGAAAATGACAGGAAAGCCCTCTGTTTATTCAACATACGGACTGTTCTGATAAAAAACGAATTTTCCATGTAATGCGTAGTGCGATCAATCAGCCACAAATGAATGCCCTCTCAACGCAAATCGAGTTAAACGCAAAAACGTGCGAGTAACGGGAACTAGTTCCCTAATTTCATTAGGGCACTTTCCATTACATTAACGATAAAACAATGAAACACATTCCATATTGCGTTGCTGCTCTAGAGAATTGCATACTCTGTTGGATACTCTTCTGAGCCCAATGAGCCTTTTGGCACTCACGGAACGACTCCAAAAAAGACTTTGGGGCGCTCGCCCATATATGAGAGTTATATTAAATTTTTGGATGGATGTAGGTGGTATAAATTTTACGAAGATCGGATAGAATGAAATATCTTTTACACCATTTTAGAAAACCGAGGCATCTGAAAACTTCTTTAGAAACCTGAAAAATGTGCTTTGTGCATCGAAGATTAAACTGAATTTTCATGCGATAACATCAAGTGCTTCCCATTCCGTAATACCTATATCCCCAATAGTAACAGATGCAGCACCATTTCCGAATACAGATCTATGCGTAACCATGCAACATTGGGTCTTACGTGCGACTCTTTTTGTACGCCATTCTAAGATTGTTGCGAGATCGTGATTGAGCGTATTATCCATGTTCCGCCTTTTGTAACACACTTTCAACTGGTTTGGTCTATTACCAAATGAGGACGAATGGCAAATGGTGCTATCATCTGCGAAAGAGTATATAGGGTTGAAAGGTTGACAAAGAAGGTCATTTAGAAAAATAAGAAATAGGGTATGAGAAAAAACTAAAAATTAATAAAAGACGTACGTAAACTATAACAGTACTCTCAAAAGCAGAGCTAATTGATGTAGCTATTTCCACACACTTGTGAGAGATGGAATAAAAAATCGGAACATAAGACATCATAGGCATATAGCGTGCAAATTTAAGTTTTACTGAAATCCAACAAATCCCTTGAAAATTGCAGGATTATGCTGAATCTGCATGTTTATTGAATAACGTGTATAAAGCATTAAAAAATAAAGCCCTTTAGATTTTTAACTAACCTTGAAATTTTATTAAAAAAACAACTTTTTTTTCTCGATTTCGATCATTTTCGAAATTGTTTTTAAACACGATAAATGTATGGAAAACTTAATATATTACAAAAACAATAGTTAGTTTAGTTTTAGTTATTAAAAACATATATAACTTACCATGATAATAACGACACAGATATTAAGGCAGCCACTCCCGATTGAAATACTGGACTTTTAGGCAAAGCTTTAATATTTTTGATTTTATGCTCTATTTGATATTTTTCAAAAACTTTTGACTTTAATTTCTGCATTTTAAAATGATGATAATTTTGGATTTTAGTTGATTTAAATTGTCTTCACTTGAGACGTTTTTACAAAATATATGCGGAAAAACAGTTCGAAGAACAAAAAATAGCACACACAGATTTTACTTCTAGAAACTAAAATAAAATCGATTTTAATTATTTTTTAATTTTTTTGTTTCTTTTTTTTTAATAGAAAATAAAATCAATTGAAATATTTTTTTTATTTTTTTTTTATAAATTTTGAATTATTGTTAACACATTAAGTCTCGTGTTGTTGTCTTTTTCCAAAACATTGCGATACTGTTAATGAATGTAATTTTTCAAAATTGTGTGTTTTTCAATTTTTGTTTTTAAAAATATTTAAAAAAATTTTTTTTATTAAAAAGGAAAGCGTCAAATGTGTATTTTTGGGATGATGTCTTATAGTCGTAGTTTGGTTTTGTTAATGGCACATTACCAAAAACGCAAAATATTTTTATTCAAATTTAAAACGGAAAAATTTATTGTATGAAAAAAAAAACAAAAAAAAAACAAAATTTCTTTTAAGGAATAAACATGTTTTTTGTGTCGTTATATTCAAAAATATAACAAGTCATTTTAATATCATTGAATGAAATTTGCACAAAAATTATTTTATGATTTATTTTACTCTTTTAACATTAAATATTGACAAAACGGATATTTTTAAATATGAAATACAAAGTGTGTTTCTAAAACATGACGATTTGCAATGTGTTAAAGAAAATAACAAAACAAAAAAAAAAGAAACAAAAGTTATTGTTCAATAGGCCATTAAGTAAGTCGCCATTACGATTTGTGGTTCGCATGTTTCTTTATAATCTCTGAAGGACTATTTCACATACAGTGGGGCAATTGCCATGCACACGTGTACATACGAGTACGTGGCTAATCTTTTAATTTCCTTTGTTAAAAAATGTTTGTTCGCAAGTTATCATTTGCCAATTTTAAACAAGTGGGATTTTATTACTAATCATATGCACAGCTGTGTAAAATTATGAATATAAACAGTTCTCAAAAAATGAACAATCAAACAACGACTTTAGCTACCGTTGTTTTTGCTCCTAATAGCAATTATTAACCGAAATCTCTCAAGGGGCAAGCGCCACATCGCTTCGAAGTATATCATGCCGGGTCTATTTAAAATACTAACCAATAATTTTTTAATTTCAACCGATTATATAAATAATAATTATTATCAATTAATAAATAATTAATATAATTAATTAATAATTATATTTATTACTATTACTTGCACCTGCCTCTAAAAAATTATTGCAAGAAAATAAATAAAAAAAAACTTGTTTTATTTTTGGGGGTTTTTAAAGTTTTTTGCTTAAAAGTGTTTCACTATCCAAATTTTCTAATAAAGTTTGTGTAAATTGCCAGCATTGCAGAAATTTCATTGTGATTAAATTATTTGGGAAGGCACCGACTTTTGTACCAAGAAAAATTTTGAATTGGCTTATGCTTTTCGAAATTTTTTATACTTTAATAATGGTTCGCGTTATGCTTCGCTATCTTTAAAATATAAGTTAACACTTCCATGCTATAGCATGAAAACGAACTTTTATTGCAGATAAGTCTTCTGCGCTTAAGAAATGAACTTTACTCGCAGATAGGCTTGTTCGAGTTTTACTCCTACCCTTTTCTTGAAAGCAAGGTTTCATAAAATAGAGAATATCCGAGCCCTTAGTCCTTTATGGCCAAATATTAAAAATAAATGCAATATAAAATATATTATTTTCTATTTTTCATGCTATAACGTGAAAATGAACTTATATTGCAAATAGGTCTCCTTGGCTTAAAAATGGACTTTATTTGCAAACACGCTTGCTATGGTTTTACTCCGTATTTCGAGAGAAAACACTGGTAACACCATGTATTATCCATACAAATTCAAAGGATTTTCTTTTCAAATCGAATGTAATAAATGTAATCCCCATCCTTTTGAAATAGAAAATAAATTATTTTCTATTTTTCATGCTATAACTTGAAAATTAACTATATATAAAATAGGTCTCCTTGGTTTAGAAATGGGCCAATGGCCTGCTAGGGTATTACTCCGCATTTCGATACGAGAGAAAACACTGGAAACGCAATGTGTTATCCATACAAATTCAAAGGATTTTCTTGTCGAAATACATTGTAATCCCCATGCTTTTCTGGAAAACAAGGTTGCATAAAATGGAGGATACCCGTGCCCTTAGCCATTAAACATTTCTTGGTTTTCTTACGCCAAAAAGTTAAGTATGTAAAAATGTTTTGCACTTCAGCAACTTATCTACAAATATAAACAATAAGAATAATGTTTTCATACAAGCATATATTGCAGAATTGAAAACCTGTTGTAAATTGTATGTTGTATGAAATGCAACTAAAGTAAAGGGGAATATGCTGTTATAGTTTATATTGTAAGAATAAACCTTTAAAATTTAAATTAAAAACAAAAGAATTAAAATAAAGATTTCCAAAAAGGAAGGACAATGGTTTTACCTAAATAACTTGTTCCTCCTTCAATATTCTGTAAGCATATACAAAAACTTGTGTGTTGTACGAGGGCTGCTATTTCTATTTGTGGCCTAAGGATAAAAACACAAGCATTTAAAGACAAAATCTTTTTTATTGTTTTTCAAAATATTCTTCATGAAGATTTATACACTTTTGCATGCGTTGGAACCAATTTTGAAAGCACTTTTTTACTCCGATTTAGGTACTTTTAAAACATGGGTTTTGAATGCAGAAACTGCTTCTTCAGGTGTAAGAAACCGTTGTCCACGTAGTTTTTTCTTGATGTTCGGAAACAAAAGGAAGTCATTAGGTTCCAAGTCAGGGCTGTACGGCGAATGATCCATCAATTCAATGTTTTGCCCTGTCAAAAACTCCATTATTTCAGCCGATCGGTGACAGCTCGCATTGTCGTGATGCAGAATGCGTCTTTTCTTTGACTTTTCCCGAAGTTTCTCAAAGACTTCTGGCAAACAAATAGAGGTGTACCATGCCGAATTAACCGTCTTACGTTGCTCTAATGGCACAGTCGCCAATTGACCGGTAATGTCGAAGAAACAGGCAACTATTTGCTTTGATGTGCTTCTTCCACGAACAATTTTGGTGGAATTTCGCTCGTCTTGAAAGACCCATACGGTGGATTGCTGTTTTGTTTCAGGATCATATGAGTATATCCATGATTCGTCACCTGTGCAGATATTATAAACTGCTTTTGATGCACGAGCATCCTTTTGTGCGTTTGTCAGGTTATGCGGTATCCAACGTGAACAAACCTTTTTCACATGCAAATGTTCATGCAAGATCTTATTGATGCTTGTCATACTAATCCCTACACATGCCGCAATATCGCGATATCTTACATGACGATCACGATCAGTTTTTTAACTATTGTAGAGTTAGCAGACCTACAACAAACTGTGAGGAGTATGTATGTTTAAATTAACGAAAAAAACTCTTTCTTAAAATTTTTTTAATTGGTTTTATTGTAATAAGGCTTTGGAGTACACATCTGCAGTTAAGAATGTGAAAATTTGAGCTACGTTGCTGTAGGTTTGATCCTTCCCATCCATCAGCTATTAAAAATGTTTAAATCAATTTGAATTGACTCCTTTAGAAGAGTTAAAAGGTTTTTGTTATAAAAAATAACTTCATAAAGAATTTTAAAAATATGATGAATTCCTAAAAAAATATTTCGGACTTTTTTGTAAACGTTTGCTATCTCCTTCTATTTTCAGTTTATTTTTAAAAATGTTTACTTAAAGCTTAAAGTTGTAAATATTACAACTTTTCAAACTGATTTTCCTTATCTTGAAGTTTATGAAGCTAAGAAATTACAAAATTATAAATATAAAATATTGTCTATCCAATTGCAAAGTAATATGTAAGTATACACATGTATGTCCTTCATTAAAACCAAAATCAAAAGCATTGCTTATTTGTTAATGAGCCTGGCAAAGTCACAACCTTGATCATGAACTTTTCGCATTGAGAACAAAATATTTTTAAGTTCTAAAGGTTAAAGAAAATCATTCTAAAAATAAAAGAATATGGGAAAAACATTTTCTGATTAATGTTAAAACTCATTGAATATTTACATTTATTTACGAGGTAAAAAGGTTGAAATTATAATAAAAAAATATAATCGTATTAAGGCACACATTTGGAAAATGAGTGTGGAAAGCAAACATAATAACTCGTATGTACTTTTCTGTACTTATGAGTATGTAAATACATATATTTACAAATATATCTACTGAGCATTATACTGAGACGGAGAGAAAAGGACTTTAATGATAAAATAACAATAACAATAGTTTTTATTATACTCAGCCAGCTAAACGTCACAAAATATAGAGACATTGGGGCACCTAGGAAAATGAAAAATATGTAGTGTAAGGAGAAAAAGGCATAACAAAGCAAATGAAGAGAAAAAAATGTTAATAGGATGAGTGAAATTTTGTCCAGAGTGAGAGAGTGGCGAGGGAGAGATATTATAAAAAGGAGCAAATAAAATATAATTAAACTAGTGTGACCATATTGCCAATTTTGCAGCTAAATTTAGTATTTTTAATAAATAATAATTTTTCCAAATGCAATTAAGGATGGTCGGCCCAACAATGAAATGTTTATTTTTAAATTATTTTTTTTACTAATAAAGCATAAAAAGTAATCAAAAATAAAAATTAACTAAAAGAAAATTCTGATTATTATTAAAAAAATAATAAAAAACATATTATTCATTTTATGTGGTATATTAATAAAAACCATACAATCTTCTGGTATAAATTACCTTGAGATCATTTTGCACTTAGAGCTTTTAGAATTTTGTTTTAGTTGTAGGAATATTTACAGCAAAATGTATTTTATTAGGGTGCATCATAATCAATCAAAAAATCGATTTTGAATATTTTGTAATTTAGGGCTTTTTTTAAATCAAATGGCGTTATATTCCAAAGATTTGAATTTTTTTTTGTAAGTTACATGATTTTTCATTTATACTAACGATTTATTAAAACGAATGCATAATTGTTAAACAAATAAGTTTATAGACGACTAAAGGGCTCGATCGACACAGTATTTCTGTGTATCGTAGCCACTACACCTTACTTTTTTTGTTTAATAGTTTTTGGTTTGATGAACCACGCCCATACAATAATAATACTTTATTTCATGTTTTTTGATAAATAAATGTAATCTTTGAATTTTTCGTAAGCAAACTGTAAATTATTGGTTTTGAGAAAATGGGCATGGCACCTCCTAAGCAATTTAACAAAAACATCGTATTTTTTTAAGTATAATAGTATAAAGAGAAGAATTGGTATATCAGATTAACAATCAGGACAAATTCGAGGAATATATACTAATATTCAAGATCTTTTGAATAATTTCGACCAAGTAGAATTGATGTGTGGGACAATAGAGCCAGAGTTTATAATTTTATCTGAAACACACTTAACAAGCGACATAAATGAAGGAGAAATTAACTTAGCTGGCTATAATCATTACTCAACACTATCGAATTCATCAAGAACAGGCGGTGTTATTATATACCTCAAAAAGAAGTGGAACGTCAAGCAAATTGCTGAGAAAAATATTGATTCAAAAGTATGGATAGCAGCGTACTTAGCAAGAAATGAAAATTACAAACTAGTGATAACGGCAGTATATAGATCACCAAGTAGTGGCGAAGCGGAGTTCATGGATGCATTTGAAGAAATTCTTGAAAAGTTAAATGAAGAAAAATGTGAATTGTTAATAGCTGGTGATTTCAATATTGATTGGAGCAAGGAAAGTTTCTATAAAAACAAAATTAAATACTTATTAGATGACAATGGATTAAAGCAAATAATGAGTGAATTTACAAGAGTGACAAAAAACACTAGAACAATAATAGACTACATTGTAACGAATAATGAAAATATTCAGGCAGATATAAATATTGAGAGTAAAATATCTGACCATGAGGCGATTGATGTTATAATAAATGATCCAACAGGATTAAATAACCGGAATATGTGTGAGGAGATTGAAATTTTTAAATATAATGCTAATATATTTAACAGGGAAATAATTGATATAAGGTATATCGATCGATCGAACGGTTTGAATAACAGTGTATATTTGTTCGATCAAAATTTGCAAAATGCCGTTAAAAAATTGACAAAGAATGTAAGAATTAGGAATAAAAATAACAATATATGGTTTAATAATAAAATAAGACGACTGAAAATGCAGAAAATTGAGAAATATCAAATAGCTAGGCTCGAAAATACGGAAGTTTCGTGGAATAATTATAAGATATTTAGAAATGTGTACAAAGTAACTGTTGAAAACGCGAAGAACAATTATGTTAACAGGAAAATAAACAATGCCAGAAATATGAAGGAAATGTGGAGGGAAATTAAAAGCCATATCTTGAGAAGAAATCAAACCGCAATTGAATCTGTGATGTTTAACCAAATAGAAAATAAGGAAGCGTGTGATATAGCTAATAAATTCAATAATTACTTTGTTGACAGCATAACTACCATTAGAGATACAATTGGCTATGTGCAATATGACAATCTCATTCCTATGATAAACACTCAATTTTCGTTTCGCGCAATAAACATTGAAAAACTGAAAAATATATGTAAGGACCTTAAGAATAAATGTGATCACTATAAAATTTCATGTAGGATGATACTTAATAGTTGGAATTTAACTGGAACAATACTGCTGGATATAATAAATGAATCGCTAAGAAGTGGGGTATTCCCTGAGAATTGGAAAACATCAATAATAATCCCAATAGAAAAAATCTCAAAAACAAAAAATTGTGAAGAATTTCGGCCGATCAATACACTGAAAACATGTGAAAAAATATTGGAAAAAGCTGTTATGGAACAACTGGAGGAATATATGGAGGTTAACAACCTCTTGACGAAACACCAGTCTGGTTTTAAGAAAAATTTTTCATGTGAAACTGCAATTAATTACTTACTGAACAGATGGAGGAAAGTTGACAAAACCAAGAAAATTGTGGCAATATTGTTGGACTTTATGAGAGCGTTCAAAACTATAGACAGAAAGATACTTCTTCAAAAGTTATATAAATATGGCATCAAGAATACGGAATTAAAGTGGTTTGAATCTTACTTAACAAACAGAAAGCAGATAACAAGGGAGAATGATATAATGTCCGATGCAGTGGGCAATGGTTATGGAGTTTCACAGGGATCAATATTGGGTGCTTTGCTTTTTATTATATATATTAATGACATGCCAAATATTCTGGATAAATGTGAAATTACCCTTTATGCTGATGACACACTAATTTTCACAGAGGCAGATACATTGCAACAATGTTACCTCAATATAGACCTGGATATAAATTCAGTGAACTTATGGCTGAATATGAACAAACTTAAGTTAAATGCAGGTAAAACAAAAATAATGGAAATTAACGCTGATAGTAATGTAATTTTTAGAATTAACAATGAAGTAATAGAGAAAGTGAGCAAAATGAAATATTTGGGCATCGTTATAGATAAAGACTTGAAATTTAGCACTCATGTTGATTATATATCTAAGAAGATCGGCAAGAAAGTTAGCTTCTTTAAAAGAATTAGGAGACAAATACCTATCATGACAGCAATTAACATTTATAATACTATAGTTAAACCTCATTTTGAATATGGTTCGACTATTTTATACTCATGCTGTACAGAGAATCAAATTGAAAGACTTCAGAAACTACAGAACAGGGCAATGAGAGTGATATTAAAATGCAACAGATATACCTCAATAAACTTTATGTTAAATTCACTAAGGTGGCTTAATATAAGACAAAGACTTGAGCTTAATACTATCAATTTTATTCAGAAGATTAAAAGAGGAATGGCACCTGAGTACTTAACTGAGCAGATAATGTATGTGGGAGAAGTTCAACCGTATCATCTACGAAACTCTGAACACTTCAGAATAGAAAGGGTATCTACAAGCGCAATGCAGCGATCGCTGTTTTATAAGGGTCTTCAGCTATACAACTCGTTACCAGATGATGTAAAATTAGAGACAAATTATAAATTATTTAAGAAGAATGTTGTTAGATTTGTTACAAACAATTCATAAAATGTTGTTTTCTTGTGTTAATAAATTGTAAATGTAACCAAATTAAAATGTAATTAAAAGTATTTTAAATACTAATAAAGATGATAATAATAATAATAATTATTGGTGTCAATGTCTGCTTTTAAACAGTAAATGGAAGAGGTTGAACAAATGGTCGTAGTAACTCCCATTTTCATAATAATAGAATAATAAAAATAGCACATTTTTGAGACCTTTGTAAAAATAACACTTTAAATAGAGTACATTTAAGCAACAAGAATATATTTTGTTTTTAACTAAAATTAAATAACATTGAGTTTTACCTTAAAGGTATTAATCTTAATAATGGTCTTTTTAAATAAATTTATCACATATATTTTCAATATTTCGCTTTCCCTTGGAAAGCTTCTTCAAGAAAAAAAACTTAATAAAATTAATTTCCTGAAGAAACTTTTCAAGGGAAAAAGACCATTATTAAGATTAATACTTATATATTTAAGAAAAAAAAGGTCGAATAATAATAATAATAATCATTGAGTTTAACCTCAATTCAGGTTGCTCTTTGCTGTAGTATAATTTTTACAAAATCCTGGGATTCGACAAAAAAATTAATTTCCTGAAGAAACTTTTCAAGGGAAAAAGACCATTATTAAGATTAATACTTATATATTTAAGAAAAAAAATGGTCGAATAATAATAATAATAATAATCTTTGAGTTTAACCTCAATTCAGCTTGCTCTTTGTTGTGGTATAATTTTTACAAAATCCTGGGATTCGACCTTTTTATTTTATTTTTTTATTCAAAAATATCTACATCCACAGCAGAAATTGTTTTCTTGGATCTCCTGCTATGCGAAACGCTATTAACTTTATATCTTTAAGCCAGCGAAGAGACAACGCTCCAATGATGATTTAAAAATCTCTTAGAAATGTTTTCACAGCGAGATTTGAAATAAAAAATAAACAAGACTACAAGAATACATGAAGTGAAATTACTGAAATACTGTTTAAAAAAATTGACTGCATATTTAAAATTTTTTTATTGATCTTAAAAATCAACGTTTCTAATTAGTTATCAATAGCTATACGAAGAGGAAAAATATGCCCCAACACCATCACAAACAAATTATAATTATTTTAAGCAAAACTTTGGTTGTCAGTTGGGCTTTTGTAAACATTTGTTTATCAAGAATAAAAAGTGTTTGATTTAAACTGAGGAAATTCTGGTAAAAATTTTAGCACAAACATGTTTAAATATTAAATCAAATATTAGAAAATTTTTTGAACTAGAAAACAAAAATATGTAACATAAATGGAAAAAGGAAATAATAATATAAAAAGAAAACAGATAAGCGAAAGTATATCAAAATAAGTATAATTTTTTTTTTATCATATTATGGTAATTTTATAATTTAATATGTTTACATTTTAAGCACATTTACTTTACATTATTATATTATTTGATTGCAATAAAAAATATTATTGTTAGTTAAAATAATAATATTTTAGACTACAACTATATAAATCCATTATTATATGCTGTTCATATACTATACTTTTTCTTTGCATGTACATATTTTACAAGACTATATTATTTCAAAAAATGTAAAAGTTTACAGTAGACAAAAAAGCTGTTATACACATAAAGCTTTCAACGACTTTATCTTTTAACGCTTACCCTTACAGAAAAGCAGTGAATATCGAATTTATTTACATAATTCTAATGTAAATTCGATCCACATCGAATGCCACATTGGGCCTCACGTTGTGTTGCGAAAAGTTAAAATTCGGTCAATTAAATTTAAATGTCCTCAACTTTCATGTATTTTAAAATTTTAGCTCGGCGAAAGTTTGGTTGAAAAGTTGTGGTGTAAGTGGGAACGTTGTGCAGTTTAATAAAATACTGTTTATTAAAGATAAAAAGACCAAAAACTCTCGAAATAAATGAAATTTAAATATTGCGTTGTAATATTGGCTAACTGCTCTCACAAAATCATTTCATTTTCTTAGCCTTCTCCCATTTGCTTTGGGTGACAATAATTAATATTTTTCACTTAATATTTAATAATTGATAATTATAAACCTTTGCTAATTACAAATTAACACCGCAGTCATCATTCTTTATATTGAAATTCAACAAACAAATATAAATAAAGGTCATTTCGAATAAACGTTTCATTAAAGGTCAATATTGTTATGTTAAACAAACAATAACAACAGTCAGTTGGGAACTTCAGCAAATTATACTCGTATGTAGGTACGTTTTTACATATTTCTATATAAATATATAAACAAATCAAATTGCGTTTTTGGTATTTTTTTTTTTCAGTGCCAGACTATTTGCAGAGTAAGAAACGTATGGCGTGGTTTTTAATCGAAATTCAAAAGTAAATTCTTTATACGTCTATATATTTTTTTTTCTTTTTTGTGACTTTTGTGTTGTAGTATTTCAGACTGATTAAAGAAAACTTGAAAACAAAGGAATGTTTTTTTTTTTGTTTTTGGTAATTTAATGTTGAAAGGTGTAAAAGTCTAAATAATATTCTATCGTAAGTATATGTTCTAACACTCCTAATGCTACTGCTTGTTTGATGTGAAAACAGTCGCAAGAAAAAGCAAAAAATAATAGATTTTATTAATCCAGCCAACCACAGAACAAATTTAGAACAATAACAACAATGAATAATGAAAACAATAACAGCAAAACATAAAAAGCACTGGAGGTCAACGTCATTCTTAATGTCGTTCTTCTGCTGCAACATTCGACAGAATTCATAAAAAATAATATTCAATCGACTTAAAGTACCAGAAGACATTAATTAAATTTGTTATCTCCCCTGAATTTAAAGCAGGCGCAAATTTTTTTTTAATTTAAAGTTTTTTTTAACACATGATGTTTTTTTATAAAATTAAACATTATAAATGCTTAAAAAAAAAACTAAGCCATGTTTAAGGTACTTACATTAAAATCACAAAAAATTTATATTTTCAAAATTTATGTTTCTTAATGTTTAGTTCACTTTAATTGGCAGTCGAGCCTATATTTCTTATAGCAGTCGAATTCCCAAAAGAAAAGTTCTTGTACCCAAAAATCCCCCCATTTAAAAGTAAAATTAGTCTTTAATTTTTGTTCCGTGATAAATAAGCTGATTTAATTTGATTTAAATTGATAGTATGCTTTAGTGGCTAATTGTTCTGTTTCTTTCCATTTCGTACAAATCAGTGGAAAACATAGTTATTTTTTTTTTTCTTTTTAGGTATTTTCGTGATGACATATATAACTTATGCGCGCGGTAGATAATCAGCTCACGTATCTTGAATACAACGTAAATTACTTATTCGATCTAGTAGGGCATCTTAAAAGCAGGACAATGATAGGTCGTCTCAAGCCATGGTTTTCGACTGAGATAAAAGAGAGTATTCGTCAGAGGGATTTTGCATATAGTAGAGGGAAGAGGTTTAGGAAAAATAAATTGAAAGACAGGAAAAGGGTTACTAGAATAATTAGGAAGCAAAGACGGATTTTTATGCCAAAAAATTCTCTACGGCCCTTGACTCCAGCAAAAGATGGCAGACAATTCGGGAAATTGGTATTGGTATAACGGGGAGCAAGTGTATCCAGCGCAATTAATATTGATGTTCTTAACGATAACGGGGAGCAAGTGTATCCTGCGCAATTAATATTGATGTTCTTAACGATAAGTTTTTAGATATTCCACTGGTGAATGCTGATCTGCAATATTATGGCAATCAGATCAATAATCATTATTCTTCTTTTTGTTTCTCCTTTGAGGTTATTGACAAGTGTGAATTACTTGCCAGTCAATTGTCGATTAAGTGCAATTCTGTAGGTGCAGATGACATGAATCCAAAGATTCTTAAAAATTGTCTACCACTGCTATTGCCCTTGATTACTTTTATTTTCAATGGAATACTGACTGATATCTACTTTCCCTCAAATGTAAAGTTGCTAAGAGTTGCTAAATTTATCATAGCTATATTTTTTTTTGTTTAATTTTATTTAAAATGTGTTTTTGTGATATTTTGTATATTTTTTTTATTATTTGAGTTGATAATTAAATTCAAGGCGCTTATATTCACAGTATTTCTCCTAATTTTCTAAATCAATTCTGTGTTATATATCCTTAGAGTTAAAAAGTTTACCATTTATGCTGGTTTATAAAGCGTTTTACCATAATCAGAACTATTTTGAAAGGTGTATTAATTCTCATTTTGTTCTTTGTTTTAGTGTTTATAAAATTTACTTCTAAAAAAGGACACAGTACAGTACAACCACAACAGAGTCTACCAGATCTTTTAACGACTTGAACCCTAGCGGCATCTTGATATAATAAAATATTGTTGGAAACGTTTTTATGTTGATTGTACCAATTGTTTGGTGAAAACTGTTTACATTACCTGACATAAAAAATTTTTTTTTAATTCTTAAAATGTTTAGTTTCTAAAAAAATGATTTTAAAAAAGAAATCTAATATTTGCGGATAAATATTTTATTCGAACAACACTGCGCGGAGGGGAGTACTCTTCATCAAATTGAAGCACCTGAAATATACAAACAACCGTTTGCCAAATCAAATTTTGGACATATTGAAATATTTAATTTTCCCCTAGGCTTAAAATGTAATTCACTATGAATTCCAGAAGATCTCATTTTTGGGACTACTTTCACATGCATTTCTCAGAATTGAGTCCCAAACTCATGCATCGCACTGTGTAATCCTTATAAGTGAGAGACTTCTGAGTATGAGAGTTTAGACTTCTGATTTTACAATTTTTTTAGTTTCCATTGATTGGATTAATTATTTTCTTATATTTTAAATGATATACAAAAAAAGATTTACGTATAGTGGCTCACATTGAAAGTCGGGCAAATCATCAACTATTTTAAATGTCATAGCTCATTACATTGCCAAGAATGTTCCAACATGATACTCTAAAACTACTTTCAAAAAATTCTGAAATTATGGTCGCACTGAAAATAGGCCAAAGCAAATAATTCATTTTAATTACCATTATATTTGTTATTTTCCTATTATTTTGATATTACAAGCGATCAATTGGATAATTGCTTCCGTAGCGTGAAAATATTTATATTATAATATTTATATAAATATTTTTCTTTATAATGCCGCATGCAATCAAAAAGTCTACGAAAAACAATTATTAAGAACCAAGTAGAAGATACAAATCAACGAGAAATCGCAAGTATCCTAATTAAAACAAATCTACTGTACACGAGATCATTACGCCATAAAATAGATATCAAGATTACAAATAAACAACGCAAAACTGTAAAAAGAAAGCTTTGCCTGAGAGATGAGAAATTTATAGTTCGTGAAGTACAAAATCTTTGCACCAAAAATTGCCACAATAAAAAAAAACAAATGGCGGAATCAATAATAAAAAACAAATGGCACGGTCGAGTAAGGGGTCTAAAAGAAACCATGTATTAGTGTCAAAAATATTTAGAAAGGATTTGATATTTAAACGAGAGTGCATAGAAAAGTATTTCTCATTTTAAAGCACGATCAAATTTATATACCACGCTATGTTGGCTTTTCCTATCAACATTTTAATATCTTACAGGATTTTTTTACGAATGAAAGTAAATTTAAATTGTTTGGTTCCGATGGCCGGTATTATGTGTAGCGTAAGCAAAATGATAAAACAGTAAAGCATGAAGGGGGACTGCATGGCACCTTCAGATGTCGGAAACCATCACTTTATAGAAGGACAATATTAAGTAAAGTGCACGCAAGTCAAGTAGAACTGATAATTTTAAGTTTTATCAAAACAACGACCCTAAGCACACATCAGGTGCTGTAAAACTGCCATAAGGTCGTCAAAACACCTGCATAAAGCCCAGATAAAAGCACAATCGAGCACTTGAGGGACGTACTTGGACGTCATATGCAAAACAGATTATACTGTAATAAAAACCAACTTAAGGTTGTGGAATCTATTTCAAGGAAAGGAAATCAAATCAAAAAGGATATGCAGCCAAATATTAGTTAATGCATAAACAATTGAACTTAAACGCTGACCGACTTTAAATATAATAATAGTTTTAAGGTTTTTTTGGAATGTTTGTTATTTTTATTGTTATAAGGCTGGAGTAGCTAATTTTTATTTTGCTACATTAACTAATAAGCCGGATAAATATTTTAATGCAACATATTGCAAAACTTTAAGTATTATTTATTTTAAAGCTGCTAAAATATTCTGTAATTATTTTCCAAACTTTGTGAGCTACTGTATCGGTATTCATATTATTGCAAAGATGGTTTATTAAGTTTTAAAAGAAAATAATTAAAAATAATAATTATCAAAAAAAAAAACAAAAAACGACCCACTGTGCATTTTATAAACTGTAAAATTTTCTAAAAAATCTTACACACACAAGAAAACTACAACATGTTTATAATAAATTCTACCAAATAAGATAAACAAAAGAAAACCTAACACAAAACAAAACACACAGCCAAGCAGGCGCCTAAACTGAATGATTACAACAGCAGCAATATGGGGTGATGTTAAAGTAGAATATTCTTGTAACTCTACATAGGCACCACTTGCTGGGCAAATGAATGAATCCAAGTTGAGTGATTAGGTAGTAAAGACAACCAAGTTACCATCGCATCTATTTTCTAAATTTAAAACTCTAACGCACTGCGTTATTATTTTGCAATAAAAGAACTCAAAATAACAAAAGATTTATTAAAAGGAATAAACGAAACAATTGAATTGAAAATTATAAAGCGTTTTTAAGAAATAGTCACCAGCTGCTCTACACTGCTGCTCCGCATAACGCCTCTGTAGGAAGTTTATATAAATTAAGAACTATTGATATATAAATATGATATACGAAATGAGAGGTGGCTAGATATTTTCTTTAATAGTGCCGTTATATCGGCATTACATGTTTTGTATGTTCTTTAAAATTAAGATTTTTAAATTACATATATCGAATAGGCTGTAGCCATTAAAACAAGCATGGAACTTGCAGACGGTTTACACCAACTTAGAGGGAGGGCAAAGATGATGTTTAATTTTTGTTTTTCTGATTAAATTTTATGTTAATAAATTTAAAAAACCGGAAATTAAAAACACTTATTTGTATAAAAATATTAAGCCGTCTTTTTTGCGTTGTTTTAATATAAAATTTATCATACATTTGCGATTTGTTTTAAAGAGACCAAATAAACAAACAGCCAAACAAAACGCCTTGGCAGGAGAGTATAATTTTTATTTTATTCTTTTACACACAAAAATTGTATCATTAGATATTTAAAAATAAAGAAAAAAATTTTTTTGCCGTTTTTAACGATATGAAATGATTTTAAAAACACAAAAAAATGTTTAATTGATTTATTTTTCTATCCTTTTGCAATAAATTTAAGTTTCAGTTATTTTAGACTTTTATATTTCGGTTTTAATGACGACTTGCTAAAAGAACAAGAACAAACAAAAACAATAAAAGTTTTGTATGTTTTTTTGTATCTAAATGAATTTGTTAGTGTTGGGTATTCTTGGCCGCTGTTGAATCATTAAATTACATTTGCAGAAACAAATTGTAATTAAGAACTTGTGACCAGACACTATTTTTTTAAATCACTTTTTTGCAAAATAAACTCAATTATATTTTATATTTATACACATATGCATTTATATTTTGTATATATTGAGATTTTTTTATATATATAAATTTTTTATTATTCACCCCAACTCTTTTAAATTTTTTTCTTATCCACAAAAACGTTGTAATTCGCTCCAATATCGAAAAATTACTGACTGTCATGCGGCGTGTATTCTACTTGCTCACCATGTTGGGTATCGCTTTTGTTAGCTGATGTTGTGCTTATTCTTGTTGTGATTGCTATCGTTGTTTTTGTTTTTTTTTTGTTTTGTTTTAATTCTCCTTCCCTTCATCAGTTTTGTACAAATCTACCACTTTAGTACAATTTATTTTTTAAAAGTTATTTATTGTGCATGCGAAAGTGTTCGTTTGTTTAATTTGTTGGTTTAGTTTTGGATTATTTTCGTTGAGCAAAAATTTTGCAGCGTTTGTTTTGATTTTTATTATTCTATTTTGAATTTGTTCAACTCTCTTTTTATTTTTATACACTCAATTTAAATTTAGTAGAGAGTAAATGCAACGTGAGCCAACAGTTGTTTCTATTGAAGTAATAGGGCCCATACACGACACAATCATAATGTCGCAATCACATGATTGATCAATCACGCTTTAACCACACACCACACCAGCACGATTGCTCAATATTCATTTGATTTCAAGTTATTGTGTGGATAAGGTCATTATAAATAAATGAATGACTGAACAAATTTCACGAAACACGACACAAGCACGCTGTCACAATCATGAAAATATCAAACTCATTTTGATTTTACACAATCAGCTTGATCAATCATACATCAACCCCACACACGGTCAATCGGCTTGTACAATCAGCTGATTGCGACATTATGATTGTGTCGTGTATGGGCCCTATAAGGCCGCATAATTGCAAGTTGCTACTGTATAACTCTGCTGGACATGAAACACATGTCTTGTTTTGCTTTTTAGGTGTTTTATTTCGAAACGCCAAAAACAATCTACCTTAATTCCCCAACACCCAGAGTAGAGTTATTTAATCAAGGGGTTGATTTATTACATTTGATACCGGCCATTATGTAAGCTTTATCAGGGAATACCCTATACGATAAGTTACAGAGTGAATTAAATCCAAAGATATCAAATTACCTATTTTTTTAATCACCTTTCCCGATCCTATAAATATTTTGTCAATTGCCATTCGTTACTATACCATAATAGTCCAAAGCGTATGCTAATTTTAAATCTTCCAAATTCCTTTAGCACTGCTTTTACTATTGTTCAAAATTTATGAGAATCTAGTTATGTTAAGATCACTCTAGCGCTAAATAACCTTTTCCGATCCCAAATTACTTTTAATACAAATCAATTGCTATTCGAAACACTTCTATAAGAATCTAATAAAAGGTGTTTTTTTAAGCCCGATAGAACTTGAAATTGTAAAAAATAACACAAAAAATTAAATTGTAATCAAAATTTCTTTTTTATTCGAACGATCAATACGTGACATTAACATTTGAAAATGATTTCGGGCATATGGGCACCGCGGCTGTTCTTGACGAAGCGGCTTCTGGACGTCCAATTTTGGGCCACTTTTTCGAGCACTGCTGGGCGTATGTCACGAATAACACGAACAATGCAGTCCTCCAAGGAGTCAATTGTTGCTGGTTTATCAGCATAAACCAGTGATTTCACGTAGCCCCACAGGAAATAGTCGAGTGGTGTCAAATCGCACGACCTTGGAGGCCAATTGACAGGTCCATTTCTCGAAATCAACTTATCGCCAAATTTTGATTTCAATAAGTCGATGGTTGTGTTCGCTGTATGGCACGTAGCGCCATCCTGTTGAAACCACATCTCGTCCGGATCAATGTCATCCATATTTTCAAACAAAAAATCATTGATCATGGTGCGGTAACGATCTCCATTGACCGTAACGCGAGCTCCGGCCTCATTTTTGAAGAAACAAGTTCCGATGATGCCACCAGCGTAAAAACCGCACCAAACGGTGCATTTTTCTGGATGTAATGGAGTCTGTAGGGTCTGTTGTGGATTGGTCTCACTCCATATGCGGCAATTTTGCTTATTAACAAACCCGTTAAGCCAAAAATGCGCCTCATCGCTGAACACAATTTTGCGATAAAACAACGGGTCAGTTGCCAACTGCTCTAGAGCCCAATCGGCGAAAGAACGACGCATATAATGGTCTCGTGGCTTCAATTCCTGCACCAGCTGGATCTTATACGGGTGTAGGCCGAGATCTTTGCGCAAAATTTTCCACGTAGTGGACGGACAGAGCCCCAATTCCTGCGACCGACGACGAATTGATAAATTTGGATCTTCTTCCACACTTTCGTTTACAGCGGCGATATTCTCTTCAGTACGCACATTCCTTCGACGTGTTGGTGTTATTGCATCCTCTAGAGAGTATGTGGTACGAAATCTATCGACAGTTCGACGAATGGCTTGTTCAGATGCACGATTATGTACGGCATAAAAATGACGAAGTCGTCTATAAGTTGCGCGAATCGACGACTGATTTTCAAAGTAAATTTGGATAATTTCGTAGCGTTGTTCAAGCGAGAGTCTATTCATGATGATTTGTCAGAGTATACTGAAACAAATAAAAAAAAAATGTTTCATCAAAATTTCATTTTTTGTGTTACTTTTTACAATTTAAAGTTCTATCTAGCTTAAAAAAACACCTTTTACTATGTTCACACCTAGCGTGTTTAACATCTCAATCGTGTTTAAGCATTAAACACGTTGGCTTTGAGATGTTTTACCATACATTGACCTATTTTGTTAAACATCTCAAATGAGTTGTTTTTAATTTAAACACGTCGCTAAACACGTTAATTCCAAATACAACTCTGAATTTCATTTTTGTCCCTGTATGCTAGTAGGTAGTGTAATTAGCTAATTTGTTTTTTTTTTGTTTGATTTTTTTGTTTTATGGAAGAAATATTCTTAGACCTTGGTTTTTTTCACTACAAAATTAAAAATTGACTGTCGGTGGAGCTGCTCAGCGATGAAGGCATAGTCACTGGTCGCTGTTGCTGTCTTTATACGGCAGTTAATTTCCGACTATCCTTCTACTTTCACCACCTGTTTCATCTCTTCTCTATCCCTTTCCTAAAGAATGTAGCACGGTACTTGACTAAATAGGCATTGTTGCCTAAAGTGTTACTTCTCTTTAAAAAAAAAAAAATTAGCTAATTTGTCTGGGGTTTGGGTTTGATTGCCAACTAAAACGGCTGTTTTCACTACAAAAAATCATTTTTAAGGTAAAAAAATATATAAAACATCAGCCTTAAACATCTCAATTATAGTGTGAACGGCTGTATTTAAATTTTAAAACATTTTGCTTAAACGCGTTCAAAAACACAAGTGTGAACTTAGTATAAGCTTCAAGCATAAGGTCATTTTAATTCTTCGAACACTATAGTTCCTTTAGCCATATACAAACAGGTTTAAACTATTACAGCCGAACATAAATTTGTGCATAAGCACACCTAAGAAGCGTCAACCTCAGTTATTAGAAACTAACGATTTAGGTAGTAAAGGTACCTGTTTGTTTGGGTTTTTAGAACTGCTTTTGTTATTGTGCAAAACTTATGACAATCTAGTCATTTTCAGATCAATATTTTTAAATTAATATTTTTAAAGATATAAAAACAATTGCCATTCTTAACCATTTCATAATAGTTCAAGCATTTAAGCGTATGATGATTTTGAATCTGCGTTGTTTTAATATATAGTTCCTCTACCCATACCGAAACGGGATTCAACTCTTACAGTCAAACTTAAATCTGTGCATCTATATGTTAATAATTCATGTGCTCATACAAAGTGTATGAAGCAAACCTGAATAGCGTCAACGTCAGTGATTAGTAATTATAGTGTTAAATAGTAAGGATAATATAGTTATTTTGAAATCAATCTAGTGATTTTTACCTCTATTATTACTCACTAAAGCATTATCACAATATTCAGTACGTTTTCTTTTCAATCGAATAATAAAAACAGGAAATTGTTTTCCTTAAGCGGACATTTTTTTAATACGTCTTAATGAATCGGGATCAGTAGACTAGTAAATCGAATGTTGCATGACAAAGATGTCTGCCTTATACGTGGAATCAACTTCCTACATTAGTATGGAAACTTCAAACAATATGGTATGGGAATTGATGCATATTCTGTCTTTCATCTGACAAGGTTTTTTTTGTCTTACCCATTAGTCCAAATTCGTCTTCGTTTAATAAACATTTTCTTTGGCTAAAATCTATTTTTTTTAGCTTGGGATTTTCTAAAAACCAGACTTGCTCTCTTTGTTTTCTGTAGTTTTGACCTGTAAGTAGGTGCAAGGATTTTTTCTCTAAAGTATATCTAAAACTTGCTCTGCGAACAAATTTCGCTTTTTTATGCAAGATTTCAGTCTAAGGTCTGCATAAAGAACTTGACCAAAGCATAAATATTTATTGCTAAGGGCTTCCCTTTATCTAAAATAATGGGTGGGCAAAATTGCCCTTATCTCGTCAATGCAGTGCCGAATAATATCATCTTTCACAGCGTCAGTTATTTGTGGGTTGATCACGTAAACCTGGTATTTCATATAACCCCAGAGAAAGTAATCCAACGGTATTAAATCACAAGAACCAGGCGTCCAATTAACATCATCAAATCGACTGCGCGACTACGAAATTTATGTTTGAGTGGTTGTATGACTTGTAGAGTCATATTACTGAAATCAAAGCTTACTGTTATCAATATTAACCAAAAATCGGTTATCGGGATTTGGTAGTCCAGAGAATTCGCAGTAGCAGTGTTTTCTTACTCATATTCTTTTGTTGTAAGAGTTTTTCGAACCTGTTTGTGTATTTGGTGAGCCTCTGACATAATCGCCTAATTGAAATTGAGCCTCATTACTAAAGATGATTTTGTTGTTGGAAAATCGTTGTTTTCGTTCAGCCAATTCTCAAACGAACCAAACAACGGTCGTTTTTAATTCCTGAACTAGTTGATAATCCAGGCTAATTTTCGACACTAGCACCACTATAAGCTTATTGTTTTGGTGTATTGTCAGCAGCAATACCTTCGCCTCGAATTTATTGATCTCCGAAGGAGCCTGATTACGAAGAAAAGCTACTCAAATTTTACAAAGTAATACAGTAAGTGTTCACCAAAATTTTCCAACCTTTTACTAATAAATGTCAGAGGATGACTGCTACATTTAGTTATTTGACAGACAATTAACTTCCTAACCTAACCTCAAATTTGTCCACTAGTTAAAGGAATTTGATTTTTACAACTAAATTAAAAAACTCATTTATTTTTTTTTATTTATTTTAATCCATTTTCTAGAAACATAACAATTAACAACAACAACATAACAGTAACAACCATTTCATAATGCTCTTCAAAAAACTTCGTGTAGTTTCTAATTTTGTTTTAAGGTTAATACTTTGTAGGCATACCTTGTTTTTTCAAATAGCATTCAACCTTTTTGAAACTGATGCAGGATCAATTTGTTCCCATTTCTCGTTCAGCGCAGTTTTTAACTCTGAGATGGTGGTTTCTTTTCCAGGTATACCTACAGATTTCCTATGATATGGGCATTTATAAAGTAAAAACATTCCCGTGTTATGCTTTATTTTTTGGGTCATTGCCTTAACAGAATTTTCGGTGATGCCCATTTTAAAGTTAGGAACTAAGTTCTCTTTAAAGATTGATATATAGTTATACTGATCCAATATACCACCGATGAAAAAAAGCTAATCTAGACCTGCGGTAGACATACAGCCCTCTAACCATCATACTTCGAGCATCGTATTTCACTGTCAGACGCCTGTTGAATGAACTAAATTCTTTGTTTGGCTTCCTCCACACATATGTCCGTCTATCTAAAGGAAAATCATTAAGCTTACTTTAGTACGTGAGTAAAACAGTTCTCCAGTACGATAAATTCTGGTTTTTATATTCGCTAACAAACTTTAGTATCTTTAAACAATTTATATAATTTCCAATTTATATTGTATCCTGCGCAGCACCTTCCGGACTGTTTCTTCTATTTCTCTCTAATTCCGTTTGCTTCTCAATAATAAAGTTTCTTTTTAACTTTAGTAATTCTAAGACGTAACCAACATTAATTTGCTTCACTAAAAACAGGATTTTTTTTAATTAAAATAACAGCAAAATTGCCACAGTTGCCACATGACCGTTTATTAATTTGACGATTTTTATTGCCTTACTATTATTTTTGCTGACATATTTTTTTTTGTTATATAGGTTATAAAAAACAGTAAACCATTTTAGGTTTCAGAGTACAAAGTGGTTACGTTTATTCCTTTAATAAATCTTTTGCTGTTTTGAGAGTTCTTTTATTGCAAAATAATAACACAACACTTCAAAGTTTTTAAATTAAAGTACACGCTTCATTCACTTTTATACACACAAACAAAATACAGAATGGTAATTTTACCACTTTAACGCCAAAACATGTATGAATATGTACATTTCATTTTTTAGCCGCTTCTTCTCATACATGTGTGAGAGACTGAAAAATATTTTGCGTTTTTTCATTTATGAATGCGACGATTTATTTTTTTCTTTCTATTCATAAGTGAAAAAATGAGAAACACACAAGTGTTCATTTTTGAATATGTACAATTTTGATAATTTTTCATAAATGAAAAGATCGTAAAAATATGTGCGTTAAGCATTCGCGTACATAAACGCACATATTTGATAACGCGCAATTGTCGGCGTATGTAGGAAAAAAAAATGTTTTTTTTTTATTTCTTTTAGAATATATTGCAATATTGTATTTTGTGTTAATATGTACCCATGTGTTTTTACTACATTTTACGGTAAACTGCGATCGTAGGTAGAAAATTTTTCACGTTTATTTATGAGAAATTTTATAAAATTTCAACGTTCATAAATGAACATGTACATTTATGAAAAAGAACATTAATGAGAAGTAGCTGATTTATCATTTATCACATATGAATAAGAATAATAATTCTTGTTGTGCGCATTCATGTATGAACATAAGCAGAACATTTTTTCTTGTTCGTTTATGCGCGTGAAAAAAAAATATAAAATTTTAGATTTCTTATTTATGAAAAATATCATGAATGTTGATTTTTGAATGTTCATAAAGGAAAAATTCTGAACCCTGTTAAAAACCGCTTGTACTTGAACACACTTTACTACCCAGCAAGAAAGTCTATTTTAACATTATCACATATTGTTGTCGTTATCATCATTCACTATAGAAGCCTGTGTGTGTGTGTGTGTTTTGTTTTGTTCTATGTTAGTTTTGTTTTCTGTTGTTTATCTTGTTTCCTGGAATTTTTTTAAGAAAATGGTGTTGTCTTGTGTGTATAAAATTTCTGAGAAACTATGTTATTTGTAAAAAGGCACAATAGGTCATTTCGATTACTATTTTTTACTAATAATTAGTTTGTAATGTACAAACCAAAAAAATTAAAAACCAATAAGTTATTAAAAAAATACTGTGCGGTTATCAAATTGAGTCACTGTATTTCATTCCGCTTTCTGAATTATATTATAAACAATTAAATTTGCAATCTGTTTACACCTGAAATCATTTCGAAAAGCAATTATGTATTTATTGAAAACCAAGATTATTTCCATTTAAATAGATAAAATATTTTGATAGTGGAATTTCTTAATTTATTATATTTATTAATTTTTGTGTTAATGCACTGAATACAATTAAATTGATAGTTTAGTTAAAATCTGTTACATATTTTCGGATTTTGCCATTAATTTGTTTAAAGAATATTTTAAATTTGAAAATATATTTGCTATTTTTCCAATTATTTAAGCGTTTACACTGTTTTTTTGCGAATATTGATATATTTTTATAGTTGTATTTGTGTTTTTTTTTTTTGTTTTTAATTTAAACTCTACTATATCATAACTTGTGTAATAATATAATAATATAGTAATTCTAATTGATTTTTTTCTGTTATTTTTTGTTAAATAATTAAGTTACATATTTTGTGTTATTGAAAAAAAAAATATTGTTATATTATTTTATTATCCGTTAAATGCTAAATTAAAGTAATAAACCAATCTGATGGTGCATTTAATTAATTTAATTAATTCTTCTTAATTCTTCTTAATTCTTCTTAATTATTTGATTACTGTAAATTTTAAGAAAACAAGAATTTGTTTCATTATTAAATCACAATTTCTATTGAACAGCATTAAATACAATTAATCTAGCAATTTCTATATAGAACGAAATAATTTTAAGCTTTTAAACTGTTATGTTAAGTAGGACTTTTTTTTCTTTTTTTTTTTTTGCTAATCTGTTCATCGATTCTATTTAATTTGTAATCGAATCGGTTTTTTCTTCAAGTCGTTGTTATATTTTTAATATTAAATTACTATTTAAATGTCTTGCTTTTATAATACTGTACTGCATTGTGTAAAGGTATGATTATTAAAATTATTATTTTAAAATTATTATGCGTTTTGAATAACAGTCATTTGTTAAAAAAATAGTACAACCCTTTTAATAGATATTTATTAATAAAAATTAATTAATCAAATAAAAAAACAATATAAAAATCACAACTTATGTGCAGACGTTTCTGTTCAAGCACTGCTGGTTTTGCAAGAACATTTTGGGTTTCATAAATCCATCTGTTATCTGCAATTATTTTAAATAGCATTCTTTATTTCCTTGAGTCCCAAGCTTAAAAACAAAGAAAATAGTTTAGCTATTACTAACTTTTACTCACGACTATAATAAACCTTCATTATGCTGAGTGGATAGACGGGTGCTTTGCAGTTCCAGTAAAGCTGCAGTAAAAATTAGTTTTTACTGATACTGCAAGTTAATTTTTATTACCAGTAAGCTTTTAAAGCTTATTTAGAAAAACAGCAGTAATCAGTAAATTTTATTATCTTGTTGTCTTTGTAGCTAGTTCATATTGCACCAGTTAAATCTGATTAAACAAAATAATGACAATACGCTGTTTCAGATTTCTCATATTTTCCTATTTTTAGGACGATTTTACAACAAATGTAGCAAAAGTCATCCAATTTTGGGCACTTGTTATTTCCATATTGAAATATTCAATATTCTGGGGTTTTAAAATGTAACTTACTCTGAACGAAAGGGTGGCTCATTCCAAATCCATTCAATTGTTAATTTAGGCTTGGTAAAATGAATGACGCACAAGTTCTAATTTTCGGGCTACTTTCACGGGCAATTCTCAAAATTGGGTTGCAAATCAATCAACTGAAAAATGTAGTATTGTGTAAATAAAGTTACTTTCGAGCACTCATTTAACTACGGGCAGCATGTGCAAGTAAATCTTTTATGAAATTTTTTTAAATTTCATTAAAATGCAAAAAATTTTGAAGCAACAACACCAATAGAATATCTGAATAGAGAATTGTGTATGAGTATTGTGTGGTTTTCACAGACTACTGAAGGATGGATGTGGAAACACGAGCAGATACATATCTTTCAAGACATAGGAAGGTCATATAGGCTTTCAGATAGATTAATGTGTTTTAGTATGAGATTCATCGTGACAATGTTATTTGTCAGATTACATAACTATTTATGTTTACAGCATTAAATTACAGCTGTAACTTAAGAACAAGAATGATTTTAAGTAATTAAAATTATGCTGCATGTATAATATTTGCATCTCTGAGATGTAGGAAAAATAGATAGTAACATAGAACGGTCACACTATTAGGCAATAAACAAGTCTTATTCTAAAATGTTACAAAATTTTAAATGTCATGTGAATCAGATTGATTATCAGATTTCAAAAATAGCGTTCTTAAATTCTTTAAAGAAGTAACAAACGTGTCATTACTTGTTAAGAGCATAAATCAGTTCGTGAGAGATATTTGTATGTAGGATTCGGGCAATTTTTTTAAAAAATCGATGTCTTTTAATTATACGAAAAGACATAACAAGAACTTCAAAAACAAAAAATCCTGATATTTTTACAAATGAAAAATTGCTTAATTTTTGAATAGGAAAAAATTACCTAAATTTAATTATATAAACGAACATAAAATCCGAATACGTCCCTATTATTTGGCGCAATGAAAGGACCGATATTGCAGCAAAATCTGCTTTTTATACACCGATACTTCTTGAACTCTATGATCCGTCGCCATATTAAAAACTCTATAAGAACTACAACCAATGAAAATCAACCACACCGCCACTATTACTACAACATCTGCCCAAACTTCGGAACCCTAATATACTCAACAACAATCGACGAAAATAATAAAAATTTTCTCAACACTTCGGCCCAGGCACCTAATATTTTCCTACGAGTACAGAATCAACAAAACATATACAACAATATGTCTTAGAAGCAACAGCAACCTCATCATCAAAAGGCTTCTCGCTGAGCACTCATCATACAGCACCCTAAGTTGAACATTTTTTTGGTCACGAGTCAGCTTATAATATCCTCTAATATCCATCCACATCCTACATAAAACAAATCAAGCTAAGAGTCTAGACTTAATATTTAATAAAGCAAAAAATATTCCCAAAATATTTCTGAATATTATCTTGAGAGCCGACAGCCTTTACAGCGCTAGCACTCCTTAAACTTTTTTAGTCTTAGTATTAATTCGTAAGAGTTATTAAATAAATAAACAATTTATTTAATATACAATATCTTCTTATTTTACTGTTTATGCTATTCAAGTAAATATAGAGGTTTATAAATTTGAAAGCCAGTATTTAAGTCTTATAAATCCCGAGATAAAGACCCAGTATTTTGATGTTCCCTAATGGCAAGCAAGTGAATAAAAGGAATTAATTGACTTAACTGACTGGCGCAGTTTCAAATGGAGCCCTAGAATATTGAAAACATTTTGGTTTTTAAAATTAATATTTTTAGTTATTTTAAATTAAGCTTTAAGTCAAATGTTTTTACGCCCTTCATGTTCATGTAAACCAAGCAGTACTTTTTTGGATTTTGTTTTTGTTTTCCTATCTTACAACAAAATCTTAAAATATCTTTCAAGTGCTATGGTTTTGATACTTAAATTTTACAGTTATTGTAAATAAAAGCATTTTTTTTAATATTTGTTGTTTTGTATTGGTGGGTAAATTATCATGATCTTTTTCATTAAATTTTTTAAATTTTAGTTCCAGTATTTATTAATTTATTTACTTTCGTTTAGTGATTGTTGTTATATTTCAAGCATTATTAAATCGAGAAAAATTTATATTTTAAAGTCTATTAAAAGTAATTACATTTAGTATTTAATTAATAATTGATATGATGAATTTGTTATGTTAATTTACTTTTTGTTTAATTAAATTTGAAGTTAATTAAATTTGTGTAAAAAATAAAAAAAAATATCTAGTAATTTTTGTTAGTTAAACATAAAAAAAAAATACTATTTTTAAAGTTAAAGCATGATAAGATAAGAAAAATTAAAGCACTGTTCCTTTGAGTTTCTAGTCCAAATAATTTTAATTTTAATTTGTTTTGTTTTGTTCGCCTAAACTATAATTTGTAAAAAGAATAATACATTTTTTATAACTAAATACTTTTAAATTTATTTATCACAGATTTTGGATTTTGTTGCCGATTTTTTTTAGATTTTCCAAATAAAAAATAAACAAATAAAAATAAAATTTTTGTTTAAAGCCAAACTCTAGAAGACTTCTTTTTATTTAGTTTTTTGAACATTATTTCAAGGAACTAATTTTGTGTAAAAACTTAAGAAAAATAAATAGTTAAATATTAATTAAAAATCAGTCTGTTAAAAGCAGTAATATACAACTGTTGGCTTTTAATAAAAACAAATTCTAGTACTGGGGCTGTCTCAGAAATATCCAAACTGCAACAAACATGTGATACCAAAAAAGAGACTATTATGTTATATAATATAACCTATATTATATTATTACATATTATATATGTTATATAATATTATTTTGATATGATTATTATAAGAAAGGATTTCCTTCCTAATTTGTTGACACTTTAATTGTCTTCATTGTCCTTATTAACAACTACTGAGTAGATTCTTTTTTCCTCTTCTTTACTGCTTTCTAAAATTGTTAAATTTTGTTTAAGACTTCTTTTAAATTTATATGAATTTGTTGTATACCACAGTTTTTGAGCGTAAAAAATTAAGTCTTTAAGATAAAACAAACAAAAAATAAAATTAATGGCACACTTAAATAAAAAATATAAAAAGGCCAGTTCGAAAACTAAGTTAATCAATTAAATGCTTTTACTTATAATTAAGTTATAATAATACTTATGATAAAAACATCTTAAACTTTTAAGTTGAAATTGCACAGAAATTGTTTTCATTTTAATATAATTATTTCACAATAATTTGTTTATTATTTAAGTGGTTTTAAAAACCTTTGTTCGAAGTAATAATGATTTTAATTTGTTTTTTGATCGTTTAAAACATTTATAATTATTGTTTTTTTGTAATTCTAAAATAATTTCTACATTAATTTAAAAAAATACTTTGCATAAAAGTATTTTATTTCTTTTAAGTTAGGCAAACATACATATTTCGTTTAACTTAACACTACCAAAAAAGAGAAATAATTCTACTACTAAAATTGGAATGTAGTTACTTCCATGCTGTAGAATATATATGGCCTGTTTTCAGCATCTACCTTGTCTATATTTAACCCTCAATACATTTGTGCAAAATAAACTTACCTGGGGTGTTGGTTACCTCAATTGCTTAAATTTTCAATACGATTTGAGGGCATATTACCTAATAATGTAGCCCCATTGCCAACATTCATCATGGGCGGGCCTGATGGTTGGTTACCAATACCTACAACGCCTGGTATGCCGGTATTACCGCCTTGTAAATTGGATGTACCTTCACTTTCACTTTTCCAAGAAGTCACTTGAATGTGTGGTGGTGGTAGGCAATTACGCAAAGTTTGAACAATTTGTATAGTGTCCATAAGAGCTAAAAGTTTATACAAAAATAAATTTGATTTTCTTTTTTACTTAAAAATCAGCAATTAAATTTTAAATTTAAAATTACTCTTTTGCAATGATTCACTTTGTTTTCCATAAGGTTTGCACATTGAGGGCCTTATATAAGTCTTCATACGTGCCATATTGCGCATTAGTTCTGTAAAAACTCGTACAATTTTATCTTGTCCTACTGGTAAGTTATCACGACCATTTATATCTTGATTAGTTGAGGCCCAAGCGCCATTGTGCAACGCTAAAAGATCCTTATTGGATTCCAAGGATTCCAAGTTTGAACTGGAAATATGAAAAATTATTATCGATTATATTCTGAATAAAGCAAACTCTTTTAGTGAAAGAGTTTAAAAACCGAGTTTTATGAATTTGAAAAAGATTATTAAGATAAGAATGACGCTACATATGACAACTTAATATAAAAAAAAATGTGATTTAAAATATATTTTGCGAAAATTAATATGACAGTGAAAGGAGTTTTATTAAAAAAATACTATTTAAGAAAGATTTTTGGAAAGAATTCTTAATCATAATGAATAAAGTTGGTTTTATAAATAATTTTAGTTCCCTTGGACTTACCGCAAAGTTTCTACATTCTTTTGTACCATCTGTTCCACAGAATGTGCTGAATTTGAAGAAGCAGTATCATGCCTAGCTATGCCACTAGCAGCGCTGCCACTATTAGAATGAGCTGTTGGCGATTGTGGTGGTGGTGGCAGAGAATGATGAATATTATGATGTGGCGGCGGTACAATGGAACCAACCTGGTTGGGTGAACTAGTGGGTAAACCTAAAGCAGCTGCTGATACTGCAGCAGCTGATTGAGCAGCCGAATTCTGTCCAGCAGCTGCAGCAGCGGCGGCCACAGCAGCAGCCTGCGACTGCATTAGACCTTGCATTTGTAAATTGGCGGCAGCGGCTGCCACTGCCATTGTAGTCGGATCGAAATGCTTAGGATCAAGTTGGGATAGTACACGCTGTTTTTCTAAAGGTGAGAGAGTGCTAAATTTCTCCAAACTTTGTTGAGCTAAGGCTCGATTTTGCTGCTGCTGAATGAGAGCAGATAATTGCTGTTGCTGTTGTTGAGCGGCAGCCGCTGCAGCAGCTGCTGCAACTGCAGCTTGTTGTTGTTGCTGTTGATGATGCTGCTGGTGTTGTTGTTTTGCTGCTGCTGCAGCAGCCGCGGCGGCAGCGGCAGCACTTATTTGTGACAATTGAGACTGTATACTATTCTGTTGCTGTTTTGTTAAATGCTGCAATTGAGGTGGCACCTTTGGGTGTGTCGAATGCGATGATTTAGAGGACAAATCCACCTCACCACCAACACCACCTCCAGTAGAGCTACTTGTAGCTGAACTGCTACTTCCCGCTGAACTAGGACCACTAACAGTACCACCACCGCCTCCGGCGCCACCCGCAACATGGCCAGAACCAACATGTGGTGGAGGAGGTGGTGGTAAATGTGGCAAATGTTGTAGAAAATCAGTCGGATTAACATTGGGAAATTGTTGATCCATAAATGGTAGTGGCGATATGCCGATATGATTTTTGTAATAACGGCATGCTGGACTTGGACATGATTGCACAACTTCTATAATAAATTCTTTTTCCATGCCAAAATTTTCTCGACCAATAGTGTATGATTCAATGACAGCTCTTACTGTTGCATCTACACTCAAATGCAGACCATGTGGTCCCGACATGTGTTTCAGCATTACTGCATTGGCAAAATGTTCAAATGGCAACACTATTTTACCATTTTCTCGCAATATTAAACGTCCTTGTGTGTCCAAAGTCATGCGATTAGCTAGAACCCTTTAAAGAAACACGTTCAAGTAAAAATAATATAATTTTCAATCCTATTAAAAAAGTAAATAATTTTTTTAGCTCACTGTAAATAAGCTGCACTGGGCAGCATTGCATTATCTTTTAGATCAGTAAAACACTGCAATAGTTCTGCACTTGGATTCCATCCTTTATTTTGTAAATACAATTGAAGTAACATGTATAACTTTTCCGTGACATAACCAGCACCGGAAATAGCTGCACTTGGTCCAGCCATTTCGCCCGTACCGTGTGGACCGGCACCAGATGATGAAGGCATAACACCAGAAGGTCCTGTTCCCGAGCTGCTGGCGCCGGGTCCACCCTTCGATAAAGCAGCCTTCATAGTTTCCGACAAGTCCAATTTATAATTGTCCGGATAGAAATTTTTAACGTGATCCTTTACATTTCAGAATAAATAAAAAATTTTCTCTTGGATCAAAACAACTTACCAAATTGTTCATTTTCATTAAAAACTGTCTTGGGACTGTGCTATAGCTGGTGGAGGCGGCGGCGGCGTTAGCGCCCGGTATTGGTGTCTCACACCTACCTTTTGCTAACAACCAGGGGCTATTAGATCTAGCAATTGTAACTCTTTCTAAGTTCACCGAATTTTCATAAAATTTTTATTTTTAACGGTTATTTTACCTAAATAATAACTTTTTAAAATTATAACTTTATTTTAAGTTATATTTTTGATTTATAAATTTTCTTATAGGAAATTTTCACATTTTCTGCTGTCGTGACTTGAAAATTTTCTTGCAGATTCCTTTATATACAGGATTTTTTCTTAGTTTTCTTATTATTTTGCTTCCTTTTTCATTTTTATATCTTCTTCTTCGCAGCGAATATTCGTTTATTTTTTTATTATTAAAGTATTTTCCAATAACTTCCTTAATTAAAGACTTCATATGAACCTTTAGTTATTTTGTCTTAATTTACTAGTAATTAAAAAACATAGAACACATAGGATTTAATTTGTTTATTAATGGTATGAAGAAATTGACTTTATTAATTTCTTTTCATGTTTCATATTCACTTTAGTTAAGTGTTTACGATTGCATATAATCAAGAAGGCGCAAAAGAGAGACAAGATTTATTTAATAAACAAAAAATTGTTTACATTTAGCACGTGCTGCCAGATATTAAATTTCACTACCAATTTTAAAAGTTTGGTTGGTTGCCAGACAAGTCTTTTAACCCCTTAAGTGTAGACAGTATATATAGCTAAACGTTATTTCTATGTTTGCTATTATTACACAGTTTTGCTCCTGTCTAAGAAACAGTGTTCAACTAAATACACTATAAAGATCTTTCCCATAAAATGGGAAATCCACCCATATTTAATTCAGATGCCAGAAAAACGTCGTTTCATCTGCCAAAATCAATAAAACGGCAAGCACATTTTTATTCAATTCTTAATTCAAAATAATTTTTATCTTTAAACATAAAATTTAATACCTTCATTAAATTGTTCACCACTTTTATACTTCTAAAAGAGAGAGATTAATCTGATGTTTGGGCGTAAGACAATTCTCTGTAGGGTTAAACCAATGTTTGTTGAGATAAATATTCCAGAGTGTAGACTGTCACAATGGTGAAATGAGGCTGAGTGTTTTTCGTGTTAATAGCATCAGACCAATTATTTATGGTATGGCAACGTGCTTTAAAGTAAATTCAGAAAAATACAGCTGACTTTAATGTTTTGTTTTAGTTACACATGCACGTGTAGGACAACAGGAAAAATTAAATTATTTTATTTATTTCGACAAAATGAAAGTGAAAATGATAAGTCGTAACCCCGATGATTATGTTCGTGAAACGAAATATGAACACCACAGATGTAAGTGCAAATTAACGCCAACTGAATTTCAATTTTGAAACCAAGATAATTATTTTTAGTGCCGCGCAATTATGATCCATCATTGCATCCTTTAGAGACAGCCAGAGAATATGTTAGAGCCTTAAATGCCACAAAACTGGAAAGAATTTTTGCAAAGCCTTTTGTAGGTAATTTATCTGGGCATCGTGATGGAGTCTCCTGTTTTGGCAAGCACCCCAAAAGTCTATCGACGTTGGTTAGTGGAGCCTACGACGGCGAAGTAAGAGTATGGAACTTGGCAAATCGGGAAAGTGTACGTAATTTTGTAGCCCATGAAGGTTTTGTTCGTGGCATCTGTTATGGAGTCAATGGTGAACAATTCTTTACAGTAGGCGATGATAAAACTATAAAGGTGTGGAACTCTCAAGCTCCTGATGTTGGGGAAGAAGAAGAGCCCATAAATACCATATTGAGCCGATCTATAATAGCTGGTATATCGCATCATCGTAAGGATGCAAAGTTTGCTACGTGCGGTGAATATTGCTCAATTTGGGATGAAAATCGCAATGATCCATTAAAAAATTTAAAATGGGGCATAGACACTTTGCATGATGTGGCTTTTAATCCTGTGGAAAATTCGTTATTGTCTTGCTGTGGTAGTGACCGGAGTATAATATTGTACGATGAACGAGAAGCAAATCCTATACGAAAAGTGGTTTTAACAATGAAAAGTAATAAACTATCATGGAACCCTATGGAAGCCTTTAATTTCACTGTCGCTAATGAAGACTGCAAGTAAGTTTTAGGTTGTCAGTATTACCTGGAATAAAAAAGATCACTGCTAAATATTGTGGTTGATTAGCAGCTGTTATAGCCGTTATATACTTTATTCCAGGTTGAGTAGGCCTTAATTAAATTTTAATTACTAATTAATTGATATATTTTGCAGTCTTTATACATTCGATACACGCCAATTAAGTAAACCATTAAAAATTCATTTTGATCATGTTTCTGCTGTAATTGATGTCGATTATTCACCAACCGGAAAAGAGTTTGTTTCAGGCAGTTATGACAAAACCGTGCGTATTTATCAAACGCATCAAAGTCATTCACGTGAAATTTACCACACCAAACGTATGCAGCATATTGTATGTGTAGCCTGGTCATTAGACAATCGTTACGTCTTTTCCGGCTCTGATGAAATGAACATACGCATTTGGAAAGCTAAAGCTTCAGAAAAACTTGGTGCCATACGACCACGTGAACGTGTGGCCTTTAATTACCAAGAAGCTCTTAAAGAGAAATATGCTGCTCATCCACAAATTAAACGTATTGCTAGACATCGTCAAGTTCCGAGAGGCATAATGAACAAACAAAAGAAAATGCGCGCCGTTAAAGATAAAGAATTACGCAAAGAGGCCAATGTACGGAAACATTCTAAACCAGGCACTGTACCTTTTGTAGCTGAAAAGAAAAAAGTTGTTTTAAAGGAAGAAGTTTAGCTCATTAAGAAGTTTTTTTTTCAAATTTATAACAACTTATTAGAGCGTAAGCCGTTACTTTTTTTCATGTAAATACAATTTTTAAGGTTTCTCATCCAAAGGTTTTAAAAGATTATCCTACTACTTTCGCCATTGTTTTTGTCCGTTTGCCACACTTGGTCGCTCCAACAACAAATTATACTACTTGAAATTTAAATTAAAATGTGTCCTTTTAGGAAGGTATTTTTGTGAGGATATCCATGTCTTTTAAACTTTTTCGAATTGGAGAATTGAATGTTAGGCAGAGTATGTAGTAGTATGTCCTTAATAATAACAAATATCTATATATATAAAAGAAAGTGATGTTAGTTACTACGCTTATAACTCGAGAATGCCTGGACCGATTTCGGTGATTAGTACCAATTCGGACAGGTCTCCGGCCAAATAAGAAGAATACACAAGAAAATTTTGGAAAATTTCCCAAAAAAAAATTATGAAGAAAATTCATTTTCACATACATTTTTTTTACAACGCTATCTTAACTCAAGAACCCATAAAAAAACATGATTGTAAATGCTATATTGCCAGTAGATGGCGTTGTATGCACACTTGGCAGATGCAATGACATATGTTAGTAGTCAAAAAAGTCATAAAAAATGTGATTGAAGCAAAAATTTTAAAAGAAAAATATAAGGGCGATGTGTTGAAACCACGCATTCCTATGATTCCTCCAGATTTGCCGTTTGATTTTAAATGGCTTCAGTTCCCCATACCTGTTGCTTTTCAATGATCCCTGTTTTTTGCACTTTCAGTTATATGTATCACGTTCACGTGCTTTGTTTTTCAATACCGCGAACCAAAATCGATCAAAAAATGTCGAAGAAATGACTTGCAAAGCAGTCACGGGCACGCTAGTAAAAAATAAATTTTAAAAATATAAGGTGTTAGCATGGAGACAGAGATTCACATACACTGTAAACCAACCAATTTAAGGAATTGGAATACATGGAACACAAAACATTTTTCCTGCCTTCCGCTAAGTATCGGCAACTTATTAATTTAATCTATTTGTTTTTCCTCTTAATATTATAAATGCTATTATCAGTATCATATCGATTGCAAATAGACTTAAAATTTGCACACGAGCATGCACCCCTGTACACACTATCAAGCAAGTATAAAAAATGAAAATTTTCAGATATATGGCTTTATATATTGAACTATAGTAGACCGACGCCGGAGATTTACATAGATTGTATGAACTCCATAAAAACTTTTTGTATCCGTTTGTAGAATTTTATGATAGGGTTTTTCCACAGAAAAACTAATTTTATACTAGCTTTTATTATTTAAACAGTAGTAGACAGACACTTTAAAGTGATGAAAAACAAATAATAAAAATACACATAAGATGCTAAATTAAAGGGTGGTCCATTCATAAGTTAAACTTGCATAGCATTATCGTTTATAGCTGTATCAGTTTTTATTGAGAAGCATAAGAATTGTGAAACTGATTTATATACCGGTCACCCTGTGATGACATACACACTCTAACACAGGTTTAACAGATTACTTAATGACGTATGTATGTGATTCACCCCTTTATTGAAAAAAGGAAATAAAAGATGGATTCTTTTGCCGCAATGCTAAAAAGCAAGCATATAGAAAAAATGAAACCAAGTTTTCTCAAGAAAAATGGGAAAGTAAACGAAAAAGAAACAGGACGTTGATTTGTTTTTAAACACAACGTTTTATAATAAGACTTCGTCTCCTCCTTTTTTTCTTCTTTGTTTTTTTCTGCAGTCATTCATATCTTCCGGTATATAGTAAAAACCATAGATAAAAACTACAATTAAAAATGAGCTATGATGGCATGGGGTGTAACATTGTACATTAAAATAAACTTTTTTAGTTCTTATTTAAAGTTTTTGTTTTATCTCCGTTTGCTATTTTTAATCTTTTAACCAAAGATTTGTTAATATTTTCTTTTCTTCTTCACCATTTGCCTGTGGCCAATTTGGTGGTGTGGTGATAAGTTCTGTGTAATTTGCTTTGCAAAAGTTCTTAAGTTTCAAACTAACAAACTGTCATCTGCATTATTTTGGTAGTCGACTCTACAAAATATCTCTACCATGGATTTAATATCGTTTCAGATAAAATATTTTAAAAAATATTAATATCGTGAGTAGTAATTTGTCAAGACAAAATTAAACTTAATCTATCACTTGAAGAGTAGCAAACGTCTTTAGGCGCTCCAGAATTCAAATTTAAAACAGTTACATTCTTCTTGCACGAAACAGCCTAGACTTTCTCTTCGTTGCTACTGAGGGTTTGATATAAGCAAAAACATTCCGATCAAAATCGGGGAAGATCTCTTAGAAGCTTTAGTTGAAAGTAAGATTTTTGCATCTACGTTTATGCAAGCATTCCTAATAATTTTTCCTTATCTCCCATGTTGCCCTCACAAAATATAAGCATAGCTTTTCCTATGTTATGTAAAGTTATAATAATGACGTGAAAAAAATGCGTAAACAAAACTTGTATAAAACAAATTAATATTCCAAAGGAAAGTAAAACTAATTTACTAAAAGAAAATTGTATACAAAGAATAAAGGACTTCAACTGAACGTTAATTCTTAGAAATAAAAACAAGAAAGTTTAAAATAAGGGAAAGAAAGCAGCATTTAAATACACAAATGAAAGACTTAAACATGGAATTATAAAAAGATGCCCCTCAAACTCCAGCTAAATGAATACGTTTTTTAAACCTAAATAATAAAAAAAAACTAATTTGTATTAAAAATGTGTAGAGGTATTTAAACTTAGTCACTGATCGGCAAACTGAATACAAAAATTAAGTAGAATTATTTTTTTACTTTTTTAAATTAAAATTTCCTGATTTTGGTTGTTAATATCCTGATTTGTCTGTTCTTTGTTTCAGCATATGATTTTTGTTTACCTTTTTTACAGTGTTGTAAAATATATTTATTTGGGTTTTTTGCAACACTAAAGCATTAATTCGATTCATGTGGGATAACAAAATCAGAAAATTTTGTATAACCGGAATTGTTTTCGATCACGCCTGCCAGATTAAAAGAACAGTTTTAAGTATTTTTTATTTTAAAACGAATCTAATGACACAAAAAGTGAATCTTCGTGAAATTGCGAAACAGAAAAATCAAGAGATGTTTTTGAATTCTAAAAAGGCTGTATAGTTAACGTAAAAACCCAACATACTTACATTTTTTTAATGTTAAAAGATGAATCTATTGCAAAATTGCTTTGGGAAATAATTTTCCTGATTATTAAAAAATTGATACCTTATCTCTGATAAAGAGTATACAAAAAAAGTTTTAAAAATAAAGATTTAAGTATGTTTAATGAAACCGATTTCGGTGATTAGTACCAATTCGGACAGGTCTCCGGCCAAATAAGAAGAATACACAAGAAAATTTTGGAAAATTTCCCAAAAAAAAATTATGAAGAAAATTCATTTTCACATACATTTTTTTTACAACGCTATCTTAACTCAAGAACCCATAAAAAAACATGATTGTAAATGCTATATTGCCAGTAGATGGCGTTGTATGCACACTTGGCAGATGCAATGACATATGTTAGTAGTCAAAAAAGTCATAAAAAATGTGATTGAAGCAAAAATTTTAAAAGAAAAATATAAGGGCGATGTGTTGAAACCACGCATTCCTATGATTCCTCCAGATTTGCCGTTTGATTTTAAATGGCTTCAGTTCCCCATACCTGTTGCTTTTCAATGATCCCTGTTTTTTGCACTTTCAGTTATATGTATCACGTTCACGTGCTTTGTTTTTCAATACCGCGAACCAAAATCGATCAAAAAATGTCGAAGAAATGACTTGCAAAGCAGTCACGGGCACGCTAGTAAAAAATAAATTTTAAAAATATAAGGTGTTAGCATGGAGACAGAGATTCACATACACTGTAAACCAACCAATTTAAGGAATTGGAATACATGGAACACAAAACATTTTTCCTGCCTTCCGCTAAGTATCGGCAACTTATTAATTTAATCTATTTGTTTTTCCTCTTAATATTATAAATGCTATTATCAGTATCATATCGATTGCAAATAGACTTAAAATTTGCACACGAGCATGCACCCCTGTACACACTATCAAGCAAGTATAAAAAATGAAAATTTTCAGATATATGGCTTTATATATTGAACTATAGTAGACCGACGCCGGAGATTTACATAGATTGTATGAACTCCATAAAAACTTTTTGTATCCGTTTGTAGAATTTTATGATAGGGTTTTTCCACAGAAAAACTAATTTTATACTAGCTTTTATTATTTAAACAGTAGTAGACAGACACTTTAAAGTGATGAAAAACAAATAATAAAAATACACATAAGATGCTAAATTAAAGGGTGGTCCATTCATAAGTTAAACTTGCATAGCATTATCGTTTATAGCTGTATCAGTTTTTATTGAGAAGCATAAGAATTGTGAAACTGATTTATATACCGGTCACCCTGTGATGACATACACACTCTAACACAGGTTTAACAGATTACTTAATGACGTATGTATGTGATTCACCCCTTTATTGAAAAAAGGAAATAAAAGATGGATTCTTTTGCCGCAATGCTAAAAAGCAAGCATATAGAAAAAATGAAACCAAGTTTTCTCAAGAAAAATGGGAAAGTAAACGAAAAAGAAACAGGACGTTGATTTGTTTTTAAACACAACGTTTTATAATAAGACTTCGTCTCCTCCTTTTTTTCTTCTTTGTTTTTTTCTGCAGTCATTCATATCTTCCGGTATATAGTAAAAACCATAGATAAAAACTACAATTAAAAATGAGCTATGATGGCATGGGGTGTAACATTGTACATTAAAATAAACTTTTTTAGTTCTTATTTAAAGTTTTTGTTTTATCTCCGTTTGCTATTTTTAATCTTTTAACCAAAGATTTGTTAATATTTTCTTTTCTTCTTCACCATTTGCCTGTGGCCAATTTGGTGGTGTGGTGATAAGTTCTGTGTAATTTGCTTTGCAAAAGTTCTTAAGTTTCAAACTAACAAACTGTCATCTGCATTATTTTGGTAGTCGACTCTACAAAATATCTCTACCATGGATTTAATATCGTTTCAGATAAAATATTTTAAAAAATATTAATATCGTGAGTAGTAATTTGTCAAGACAAAATTAAACTTAATCTATCACTTGAAGAGTAGCAAACGTCTTTAGGCGCTCCAGAATTCAAATTTAAAACAGTTACATTCTTCTTGCACGAAACAGCCTAGACTTTCTCTTCGTTGCTACTGAGGGTTTGATATAAGCAAAAACATTCCGATCAAAATCGGGGAAGATCTCTTAGAAGCTTTAGTTGAAAGTAAGATTTTTGCATCTACGTTTATGCAAGCATTCCTAATAATTTTTCCTTATCTCCCATGTTGCCCTCACAAAATATAAGCATAGCTTTTCCTATGTTATGTAAAGTTATAATAATGACGTGAAAAAAATGCGTAAACAAAACTTGTATAAAACAAATTAATATTCCAAAGGAAAGTAAAACTAATTTACTAAAAGAAAATTGTATACAAAGAATAAAGGACTTCAACTGAACGTTAATTCTTAGAAATAAAAACAAGAAAGTTTAAAATAAGGGAAAGAAAGCAGCATTTAAATACACAAATGAAAGACTTAAACATGGAATTATAAAAAGATGCCCCTCAAACTCCAGCTAAATGAATACGTTTTTTAAACCTAAATAATAAAAAAAAACTAATTTGTATTAAAAATGTGTAGAGGTATTTAAACTTAGTCACTGATCGGCAAACTGAATACAAAAATTAAGTAGAATTATTTTTTTACTTTTTTAAATTAAAATTTCCTGATTTTGGTTGTTAATATCCTGATTTGTCTGTTCTTTGTTTCAGCATATGATTTTTGTTTACCTTTTTTACAGTGTTGTAAAATATATTTATTTGGGTTTTTTGCAACACTAAAGCATTAATTCGATTCATGTGGGATAACAAAATCAGAAAATTTTGTATAACCGGAATTGTTTTCGATCACGCCTGCCAGATTAAAAGAACAGTTTTAAGTATTTTTTATTTTAAAACGAATCTAATGACACAAAAAGTGAATCTTCGTGAAATTGCGAAACAGAAAAATCAAGAGATGTTTTTGAATTCTAAAAAGGCTGTATAGTTAACGTAAAAACCCAACATACTTACATTTTTTTAATGTTAAAAGATGAATCTATTGCAAAATTGCTTTGGGAAATAATTTTCCTGATTATTAAAAAATTGATACCTTATCTCTGATAAAGAGTATACAAAAAAAGTTTTAAAAATAAAGATTTAAGTATGTTTAATGAAACATAAAAGCGTTCAATAGCTGGTTGTTTTTGAGATGAAAACATGTTTTTTTTTCATTAGCTTGGGAATGCTAGGCAAATAATGTAACCAATATGTAAGGAGTATACAATAGCACAAAGAATATACAGCAGTTAGCGAAAAGTAAATAAATACATAAAAAATTACGGTCTCTTAATTTGCTTCACCTTTCTTATATTCAATTTATGTGAACATCATTAACGTCATAATTGATATATTAACGTTAGTTATCTACGATTGTAGCCATTTATTTGTGATAGTAGCTACTATTGTTTGGAAAATACTTCTAACAAGTTATACTATTTCATATTTGTATATTCTGTAATAAAATAAATACGAACATTGTCAGAAAATGACTAAGAAGTAACTTTTCGAAGAAACCCTTTAAAAACGTCAAAATATGATTAAATCGTTACATTTAATATTCATGCTGGCAATTATAAAATTTTGTTGACGTTTCTCAGTTCTTGCATCATACACATTTGCATGCGTTTTGTTGTACTCTGTGGTTTTGGGACGAATGACAGGCTATAAGAAAATTTTACAAAATAGTCTGTGGGACATAAATGTCTTTTCCTCTTTGCATACATTTCGTGCGTTGATAATTTTTCCCAACTTGTCGTCGACACAGTTTTTATTTTCTTATTTATCAATATAAATATTAAAATAATTGTTTTGAAACAAATATTTCATTTAAACAATTTGTTTAATGTTAAAAGGTGTATTAATGTGTGTAAACATACAAATTAAAAATATTACACACACTTCCGCAAATTTTAAAAATTTGTAAAAAAAAAACAAGAAAAAGGTTGGCAAAAAAAGCAATCAAATAAGAAAGAACAAAACAAAAGCTTGAGAAAAGTGAAAATTTTAAGCGAACGGGCCAAGTTAATACCATAAACCTAGCTATTCAATAAAAACGTAAAATAAATTTTCTATAAACAAATAACAGCATAAAATATAGTGTCCTCCAAAGAAAGGCTGGATTGCTAATAAACCTTTTTGTGATATTGACAGCGAGTGATTTTGTTAAAGTCCAAGATATAGCAGCTTAAATCATCAGAAAGCTATTCAATTATATTATTCTCGTCAACGGTATACACTGCTTTCAACTACTGCTGCAGTGTTTAATAGTCATCGTTGCTGTTACTTAACCCAAAGATTGGTTACCGGCAATTGAAAATGGCAGCAGTGAATGATTGCTTCAGTATTGGATCAATAGTGATGTGCACGACCTGCTTCAATGAAGAATTTGAAGGAGAAGTGCTAGCGTTTGATCACAACACAAAGATGCTGATTTTAAGTATCCTTTTTTTAACAACAAAAAACAAAAACATTTCTTATTTTAATATCATCAAAATGTAAAAAATCAAGTTAGTTTTAAAATTTTTAGGATATGTCTTTAATATTTTTGTAAACAACTTAAATGCTGTTAACTGTTTTCAAAACCATATGGAATTTACTTTTGAAAGTGTATATGGTATGGGCCTGCACTATGACAAGGTATCTATGACGGGAAAACAATTTTTCGAGAAAACATTTATAATACAAAAAACTAAGAAGCAAAAAATGTAATTTGCTGCAAAACTAGTAAATTTGAGAGGTCTGTTTCATTGAAAAAAAGAACTATTTTGTTAAAACTGGTTAAAAAATTTCAGTTTTCCCATCATCGGTACCTTTCCATAGTCCATAGTTATAAGTATCTAGTCCATACATCACAAACATATGGAATTATTGAAAACTATAAAGTTTGTTTTTATATGCAGATATATTTGAGAATATATTGCTCGAATGTTGACAAACTTCCCCAGTTATTTTTTCAATTTGTATGCTAAATAAAATGTAGTGATCATCTGCTTACAACTCTGATGACCTCTTGGGGTATTACAGAAAGATCAGAAACACAAATATTTAAGGCAAAACTTATCCCTATATTACGACTATATTGATCTGTTGGAAGCTTGATTTTCGCACCATGTTTGCCTTCCTTTGAGACATTGAAAAGTGTGGAGTTGACGATGTCAGCCAGCATACTAAATGCTTTGAATAAGTCCAAGACAGCAATAATAGTCCTATCTGTATAGCTATAATGTTCAAATGTACTGCTGGTTTGTTCAATGATGTTTTGTAGGTTCCCCTGAAGCCTTGTTGGTATATAAAGAATAAAAATGTTCTAGTGTTGATTAAAGCCGTAGCTTTGAAACCATGCTTAAGAATGTGTGTCACAAACGAGTTGTTCGATTCTAAATTACTTGAGCTAACCGTTGGCGAAGCTAAAGCTCTAGAAATTATGAAAAATATTTATTCAGTTCTGTCAAGCCAATCTTAAGCATAAAGATGCCAACAAGTTCGAGAATCTCAAGATTTCAAAATCTCTTCAGAAATTTGTGGTCAACAAAACAGTTTTGTATTTAAATTAAATTGTCAGAGGAAAATACTATTTTCTATACAGAAGAAGGCGCTAATTTTAATTTAATTTTAAGTCACCATGACGACAAATATGGTGTAGTCATTTAATAGGGTTCTGTAATTTAATAGGACCTATTCAAAGAGTAAAAATTACTGGAGCATCACAATCAGATTTTCCTAAAGTTTACTTTATTTATTTGGCCTGACTTCATAAATTCTGCAACAAGACAATGACAGAGTTAACGATTATTTTAAGCAAAGATATTTAAACATCTATGGACTTCGAGATTGTTTAAAATTAAAAATCGACTTTAAGGTTTACAATTTGTCATGTAAAAATATTTAAACAATTTTGGAAATGAAATATAAAGTCGAACAAGCGTTTTATATATTTTTTTTAAATTTACTTGTTGGTTGCTATTGTGTCAACCCGAATTATAATTTTTTCGTATGTATTTAGAGGTTTTACACCATCTAAATAGGACAAAATGTCATGCTGTATTTTTGATACATTTCTTCGGCCTGTGCTTGTTCTCTTAAAAATGGTTATCAGGCTTGTTTTATGAAATCATGTAGTATTTCTATTTTAATAACAACTTAAAAGTATAAAAACATTTTTTTATTTTTGAAAAAATATTCTTAAATTATGTAATATGCTACTTACTCCCCTACTATGTACGTACTATGTTTATTAATCACTTTAAAATGATATGGAACTTTAAAAATTAGCTTAACTTTGCCAAGTTGATTTGAAAATTTATGTTATATCTTTTGAGTGATAGATTATTTAAATGGTCTTTATGAATTAGTTTTATATAATTGAGTTATTCTCTTCAAGTGCAGATGTGAAGCCCATTTCAGCTTATTTTTTAAGTACACTATTATATTAACAATACATATTAATGTCTTGAATCATAGTCATACTGATTCACCGCTCAGAACAGAAACCAAAAGAACGATATCTTTTCATTTTAGTCGAGTATATCCCTAATTAGGATTTAACGGGCAAGTGGATTGGGAAGTTTTTCCAACTTCAATAAATACTTTGGCTTGAATGTGCCAAGATTTAAGCCTTTATAATATTTCTGTGGCTAGAGAGACTGTTAGTAAGGTATTATACCATTTATTTTTTACTTTACGATAATTTTTTACTAACGGTTCTAAGCATTATAAAGTATAAGCTTAAATAAACCATGACTCATAAAAAAATGTAATTCAAACGAAAAACTATTACAACAAAAGCAATACCTGCTCGGCTGCCGTCTCATTTTACTAAAATTTTGGCGGCAATATTGCGAACATATTTTTTTAAAATGATATAAAGATCTAACTCACTAGTAGGTAGAGTAACCAGAACAGTGACGGTCATTTGATCAATCACTTGACAATCGTTAATGGTAGAATTCAATTATATAATTGGTGGGCAAATTTGAGACTACGAAGTAAATTAGCATTTTTAATAGCTCTAGTTTTATTGATACCAATGTCAAGTAGAAGTATGGGAAGTAATAATTGAATATGGTGTCGGGTAAAAGTCCACCTCTAGCACATCGCAGAAATCCACTTTTTTCACAAAATTATCTTGTCAATGCAGCACCAAATTTTAACTTTCAGAGCATCACTTGCTTGTAAGTTGTTTACGTAAAACGGTTCCAGAAAAAATAATGCAGGGCCGTTAAATTACAAGGGCGAGGTGGTCAATTGACGTCGCCTAATCTAGAAATTATGCGACCGGGATCTTTCTCATGTAATAACTTGTCATCTTGCTGAAACCAAACGCCACTAATGTCAATATTAATTTGTTATCATATTTTGGTAGCACAGAGAATTCACGGTGACGACGTTTGCTTGCTCGAGGACTGTTCGTAAATTTTGTGAGCCCTATAAGCTACAATTGTTTGTTTACATAACCACCGAATTGAAAATGAGCATCGTCACTGAAAATGATTTTGTTGAAAAATGTGTTATTTCCTTTGTTTTTCAAACAACCAATGATCGGTTGGCCTTAATTCTTAAACGAATTGAACTTTATAAGCATAAATATGAAGATCTTTAAGCAAAATTTTGTGCAAAGTAACACTAGTGATGTCAAATTATTGTGAACCGCAGTACGAGCTTATTGTTGTGATATGATATATTGTCAGCAAAAATAACGTGAGCTTCGAATTTAGCGATTAAATTACGCACAGAGGTTTTAGAAGGAGACTACTTGCAAGGAAAAGCTGCTCGAACCTTACAAAGTGATCTACGAAGTGGTCTATTGTCAGCAAAAATAACGTGAGCTTCGTATTTAGCGATTAAATTACGCACAAAGGTCTTAGAAGGAGACTAATTGCGAGGAAAAGCTGCTCGAATTTTACGAAGTGATACAATGAAATTTTCCCCATTTTTATGGTAAATTATCATAATTAATATTCTTTTGTCAAGAGTGTAGCGTTCATTGCATAAAATTTCTCAACTTTTTACTAAATAAATATCAAACGACAATAGCTTACTTCTTAACATTTAGTTATTTAACAGGTAAATTATTTCCTAACCCCAAATTTATCCGCCCTACCACAACAGTGACGAGTATTTAACTGCCGATATGATAGAAATAATATTTTTAAAAGAAAAATTAGCGAAAATTTTGTACATATGCCATTTTGCACTTTCCACGACTTTATGAATTCTATCAATTATCTACACTGTAATTTACAATTCAATGATGAGAGAACATGTCGGTCACAATTGAGGGATATTGAAATTTATGCATATAATAAAATGTTATACAGTGTAAAAGTAAATTAATTTATATTGGACTAATTTTACGTTTATTTAAAAATATAAATATAAAGTGAAAGAAAAACATAAAAATAAAAAGCAATAGGATTAAATATATGAATAGTATTGAAAACATAAATTGTTACGTTTATTCCTTTAATAAACGTTTAGGTGTATTAAGTTCTTTAATTGCAAAATAATAATACACAACATTTTAGGGTTTTCAATTAAATTACACGGTTTATTTACTTTTATACACAATGGTAACTGTACCACTTTAACGCCAAAAAGCTGCTTTATTATCTTTATATCCTTGCTTAACGATGTTTTCACCTTAACTAACATTTCTGCCCCACAGATGGTGCTTATTCATTTTGTTTTGAGCGGTTCTCGCATATACAAGAACATTCACTTGAACCACATTTTGTTGGTGTTATCTTTATTCAGCGTAGGCGCCTATTTGCCTGTATGTTTTTTTTGTTCTGTGTTAGTTGTTTTTTTTTTCTTATTGTTTAAGTTATCTCATTGAATTTTTTATAAGGATGCTGTTGTCTTGCGTGCATAAGATTTCTTAGAAACCACGTAATTTGTAAACAGATACAATAGGTCATTTCGTTTATTTTTTTTACTGATAATTAATATTTTTTTTTTTAAATTGCAAAAAAGCATGTTCGTAACAATATAAATTTTTTTAAATAATGTTGCGTTGCTATTAAGTTGCTGGTTATGTGTTAGTGCCAACACTGACAGAAAATAATTCACAACCATAAGTAAGACCCGGTTACAAATATGCCTAAACCAGTAGTATTCTCACTTTCAATGGCGTACACCTTGTCCTCAATTTAGCATACAATCGAACAATCAGCACATTGATATTTGTTAATATCTATGGTAGCTTCGTTCTACTGACTTTGTCAAACGATCTCAAAATTAGAAGCTGCTTTTTATTGAAGATATCTGAAAATAAAACAAGAAATATATTGGTATATGAATGTAAAAATAATTGCATATGCACGCATGAAATATATATTTGAGTGATTGATATGCACGTACCTTGCCATGACAAGAGCTTATGAGCTCTTGCTTAGCTCACCTTAAATTCCATTTATTTTTCTCTAAAATGTGATGTTTAGGTGTGTAGTAAGATATTTGAGAAAAATGTAAATATTAAAGTATTATTAATATACTTTAAATATTGTAACGAAAATGCTTTGCTTAAGTGTTAAAAGAAAATAATTATCAGTAACAAAGTAAACGAAATGACATTTTGGGTCTTCTTGAAAATTACACAGTTTCTAAGAAAATAAGTTAAACAACAGCCAGATCGTGTAAGTTAACACCACTGGATTATATTTTGGGACTACGGTAAGGTCAGAGTGTATAAAGTGATTTAAACCGTTGATGAATGAATCGACATCTGTCAGCTTTAATTTAATTTAAAAACCCTGAAGTGTCGTGCATAATTATTTTGCAATAAAATAACTCAATCCAACAAAGCGTCTATTAAAGGGAATAAGCGTAACAATATGTATGCACAATTCTCTATGATAATTAATTATTGGTTGTGCTGTTTTTAAAATTTTTTCTGATTGTTAATCTTAGTTCATGGAATTTGAGTGTAACATGTTGCTGTTGCGTTGTGCTTATAAGATTTCTTAGGAACTTCTTGATTTTTTTACTTCTTCAGTGATAAGCATCTTCGTAACAATAATTTTGATTTTGATTTATTTAAAGGCTTAATTTTTTATAAAGGGGTCTGTCTATTTTAAAATATTGCACCAAAGTATACTTAATGTGATTATAAAGAATAAACGTCAGTTTTCTTTTCTTTAATGGTAATATTGATTTCAATTTTAAATAATTTTTTTAAGTTTATTATTTAATATTATTGCAAAGTCTTAACAAGGTAAACATAAATTTTCCTTAACTTAAAGTCCTTTAACTACTATTAATAGAATGCCGTTCTAAAAATTCTGAAAACTTAAATGATGTTCATGTACTGAATTTATCATTATGTAGCAATGTACAAGTGATTAAGGAATGTAACGGTAACTATGTGGATGATCCCCAGAAATTGAATTTGGAACAAGTAAGTATTACCAAAATTAAATAAAAACCGACTCCTAAAGTGAAAAACAATATAATCGGGCATGTGATATATTTCGATCGATTTCATATTCCATTTCTGTTTCATTGCCACATTGTATTTATAAATAGCACTACAAAATCGTATACTATAACTATTTACTGTGTGTTTTGTGAATGGCATTTGTTGAATATTTGGCTGAAAATTTAAAATATAAATTTAATTTAATAAAATAACTTTTCTTACTTTTCTTTTTGAAGAAAGTAATGGGGAAGACAATAAAAAGTTACGGGGAAAACGTTGTAAGAGAAAAATCAGATCTGATAACCATGCCAGAAGAAGTTTAAATATTTAGATTGTGTACAAAAATTGTTCTATATCATATTTATGCTCGTATATAGTAATATAAACAGATATATTGGTAGCAATTTGGCATGTACATCCACTACCTCCGATTCAACTAACAGCCATGTTGAGATTTTTTGCGGAAGACAGTTTCCAAAGGCCTGTTAGAAATAATGTTAATGTAGCCATCGAACAACAGTTTCAAAATGTTTTTCAAATTTATTTTGTATTTTGGAACCAAAAAATTCTGTCTACTTTGGTAAAAGACTTGACAATATAAGGTTGGTTTGCATAAACTGGATTAAAACATCTACCCGGCATTATTCTTATGCGCTTAACAATTTTGCTCTTTTTCAATTTTTATAAAGTTGTACTTACCTTTTTGTTATGCTGCTTCTCCTTTCGTTATCAAAATGGATTTAAATTTAATCGCGTTTCTTATTGAAACAAAATCGAATGTGAAATCGTTACAACAAATCGACACCGGGCAATACATTAAACGTTTTGTCGATTTCAAAAAGTTTTTGTAGCGAAAACTATTTTCATCACATACCTGAATGTTATTTTTACACTTATAAGTTTATGCTTTATTATTTTTTTTTGTTTATTTTTAGTTGAAACTACGACTACGCAAAACAGTACAACATCGACAAACGTATCTTAAGTCGAAAAATGCTGATGTTAGTCCAGAGGCACAAGAATTATATAGAGTAATTGCTAAGCAATTTAAGGTTTGTTTAAGGTTTAATAATTTCACACACATAAGAGACTGCGTTGTTTAAAATAACTTATCATTGGTTGGGTTACTCTTCTAATGCTTGTTTAGAAAATTAAAGAACATCAGTTTTTTCTACACTAAGAAAGCGAATGTTCTGTATAGGCAATTCCTCAGAAAAATAATAATTTTAACTATCCGCAGTTAGCTCAACCCCCTATAAGCTCAAATCAATTAATAAGCCCCTTTAAACTTAACATAATTATAGCTTAAAAACCACCTAATAGTAAATTTTCATATGCTAATGTTTTAAAAAGTTACCAGAATGTACACAAAACGGTACCAGTAAATGACGTTTCTAGCTCTAATTTTAGCCGTATTTAAGTCTAAATAGAGAGCTTAATACAAACAATAAATACTTTTACTCTAAATATGTCAGCACTGACCGCGAGGTCATATCTGATGGTGGACCGAACCAATTGGATATCTTGAGTCACTCCTACTTGCAATTTCACATTGAATGCTCGCTGGATTCGAATCGTTTACCCTGTGTTCTTTGTCAAAAGTGAGATGATCCTGGCCCCTTAATCATTTCATGAGGGCCTGCGAAACCACAAACACCACGATACTTCCCAAGGGGCCAACCTCAATAATCAGAGAGCAAAAGCTGAACTCTGTGGATTCCTGATTCCTGTGGAAATAAAGTGGAGGTTGTCCAGTTAGCTCCTGCTAGCCATTAGGGGACTGGCCTACCTTTTACCTGCGGTGACATATGTCTTAATGGTGAGATTCCATGAATTAACTTATTGTCTATTTTATTAAAGCTGTTTGAAAAACTATATAAGAGCAAGTTGTCGCCCATAGTGAGTATAATTGGTTGCATTCCAGATCATCAATTCGGTTTTCGGAGACAGCACAGCACTATCAAACAAACTCATACATCGACTTGCAAATGTGATTAAAGAAACCTTCGAAAAAATAAATATTGTTCTGCGCTTTTTATAGACGTTTCGCAAGCTTTTGATAAAGTATGGCACGAAGGTCTAATCCACAAATTAACAAAAAAACTACCCGAAAACATAATAACGCTTCTAAAATGTTATGTAAGTAAACGAAAATTTATAGTAAGGTGGGGAAATTTTGTTATCCTTCCACAGTCTATTGAAGCTGGAGTTTCCCAGGGCAGTATCTTCGGTCCTTTACTATACTTAATGTATGCCTCTGACCTTCCGTTGAACAGAAACGTTCACACGTCTTACTTCGCTGATGATGCAGCTTTTTTAAACGCCCACGCAAGAGTATATATACCATCTGGAAAAATAGTTACAGCAATGGCGGGTAAAAGTAAATGAACAGAAATGTGTGCACATAACTTTTAGCCTGCGTAAGGAAACATGCGGTCAGACTATACCGCAGCGCACGAAAGTTAAATATCTCAGTGTTCACCTTGATCACCGCCTAACATGGAAAACCCACATTGAAGTTAAGCTGATCCAAATGAAATTAAAAACAGCAGAAATGTATTGGCTTATTGGAATAAACTCTACATGGAACTCCAATGGAATCCAATAATGGATCACTGCCTCGGCTTCAAATGTGGAAAAAATTTAAAGGCGACAAAATAAAATTTTTCCGCTCCATCACGACATGAATGAACAAATGCATTAGGATCTAGATATACCTTTGGTAAAAATCTGTGCGCTTGACATACATTACAAAATATATAAAAAAAACTCCAGCTTCACCTTCCTCTTGCACGCAATATTCTGCATTATAGAGGACACACTCGGCTGAGAAGGAGGGACACTCTTTTACTCAGCCTTACATTAGAGACGTACAGGATAAACCACCCACACACAGAATAAACACGATGGTAACTTACCACTGTAACGCCTAAAATATGCTTTATTATTTTTATCTTTACTTTACGGCGTTTAAGCTTGAATTAATTTTGTTGCCCAGGTGCTTATATGTATATCTGTTTTGAGCGGTTCTCGCATATACAAGAATATTCTACTTCAACATCATCCCATATTGCTGTTGTTATTATTTCGTTTACTTTTTACTGATAATGATCTTCGTAACAGTATTATTTTTATTATAATGATTATTATCGTTATTATTATTATTGTATTTATTTGCAGTTATTGTTTTATTTTATTCATTTAAAGCTCTTTTAGAAAATTTTTCGCGCCCATATCATATACATCTACACATAAAGGATGCAGTTTTTTAAATTTTCGTATAGACTTCCAGTAAAAGTATGATTTACACTGGTTCTTCTTTGTTCAAGGCAGTTAGCGTATGTACATATTATTGTAAGGTATATAAATACCAGTTGGGAATACTTTTAAGCAAAACATATTATATATTAAAATGTTTTAAAAACAAACTTTTTAATAATTGTCAGACAATTTTAAACTGCGCAGTCTTGTGTGTAAATGTGTTTTTGTTTTTTTTATAACAAATAATTTATTGTAACAAATAATTACAGCATAATGAAGTCTCTTGGCAAGGTCTAAATATTAAAATATTTAATGAAGTCACCATTACACCGCCATATAGGGCAGAAAATGTTATCTCAACATCAAGTAATAAAAATTTATACAACTACATTAAGAAAATGGTAAAAACTAGATGTGGTGATGATTTATAAATAAAGAATTTTTCTATATAAAAAATATTTTATATTTCGATTTTGTACATTTTGTTATATTTTTATTTTTAATTTTATTTTCGATTTGTTTAGCTAAATATTTTAATAGTGCAGCATTGACTTGACTACATTGTCAGTATTATCACCAATAATATATCATCCTCATCTCCCGTCTCTTTTTATAAATTGCATAGAAATTTAAGCATTCGTTTTAAGAAGCAAGAAATAACAACAAAAGCGAAAATTAAGGACAAAAAAAACACCAAATAATATTTAACAATATAAATCTTCTGATTTTACTATAACAGCTTCAGAGCAAGCAGGTGCCTGCAAAGCGTGATAATCAAAGAGAATTGTTTACAGAAAACATTAAAATTGTACATTTCAAGTTCTTTTATTGCGAAATATACGGTCAATTTTTTTACCAGTTGTGTTTATTTTTCTTTCGGTGTCTTGTAAATACCGTTGAACAACTGCAGCAGGTTTATTCAAGAAGAAGTTTGTTTTTTATAACCATACAAATAATTTGGATTAAGATGATTCAAATTTTTTTTTTTTTAATTTCTATTAAATTTTTATCTTTTTACACGGTCCTTTAAATTATAAATAAATCGTTATAATTTAAAGGACCGTGTAAAAAGATAAAAATTTAATATAAATTAAAAAAAAAAGGTCGAATAAAACTGAAAATAATGATGATTCAAATTTTTATTGTGTAACGAAGAGAAAAGATCGGCAATTATGAATGAAAAATGATATCTGGCAAATGTCGACCACGCTGACATAATGGCGAATCAATTGGCTCCTTAACAAAGCCTAACAAAAAATAATCCGGTGGTGTTAAATCACACGATTCGACTGACCACTTAACTGCTGATGGTCGTGAAATTATGCGTTGGTTTGTAATAAATTGACTGTTGAAACGATATGTCAGCGTGGATATCACTGACATATCGTCGTCAATAATAGGCCAAAATTGCGTTGTTAGCATCTCGCAATAGCGTGATCTATTGACGGTTATCGCAGCCCAATCACGCTTCCAGATCACATAGCACTCAGGATTTTCAGACGCCCAAATGCTGCAATTTTGTTTGTTGACATCTTGACAAGTGAAAATGGGCTTCGTCTGACAAAATGATTTTTTCAAATTTTTCCTGAACCAGCTTCATCCGGCTTCAATTCCTGCACCAGTTGAACCTTGTAAGGCTTCAGAGTCAAATCCTTACGCGAAATTCGCAATGTGGTGGTTTTAGATAACCGCAATTCTGGAGAACGTCGACATGCGACGGCTGCGACATTTTCAGTTGAACGTTTGCACAATTTGTATCGAGTCGACAGGCTCAGATGTAATGCCCAAATTCTTAATAGCGATTTTAGAAGGACGATTATGTTGTCCGAAAATATCACGAATTTTAAGAAATGTAACTTTGGCACAACCACCATTGTCATTATAGATTTTAATTATTTTAATGCGATTTTACTTGAAAATTGAATTCATTGTAACAATTGCCAATGCATCTACTACGAATTCATCAAAAAACTAAATGTCCAAACTATCATGCTGTTGGTGTTGCCGCAATTAAAAATAAAACTTCTTGTTGAAAAACCCGATATTAAAATTTGACATTAAGTATTTAACACTAAACATTAATTGCAAATACCGCGATGTTTACTTGACGATTGGATTAACAAGCACTATCTTAACATTCAAACTTATGAAAATGGCTCACAATATATGTGATATAAAATAAATAAAAAAATATTTTATAAATTTAGTACATTACAGTCACTTATTTGGGATTGCCAACATAGAACTAAAAGAGGTTTGCACTTTTAGAAAAACATATCGGGAACTTGTCGCAAATTTTTAAGTAAAAATAATATAATTAGATTTTCAGAAGACTGCGTGCAGACGCTGATGTTGAAAATGAAGTCCAGGATTTTTCAAACAATAATAACGAGCTTAGCACAGGTGATTAATAATAGATTAATGGTGGCGAAGAAGAAGACGAAATTCGTATTATTGTTGACGAGGAAACTGCCTTTGAGGAATTTTAAAGCGATGATTTGCCAAGCAGAAGTTGTAAGAATAATTTTGAGTCTAACTACCAGCAAAAGAATTGTTCGTATTATTTATTGATAACATTGTGGAAGACAATAGTCCAATTTATACGCAACTAAGCAAAACCGTACACTAAACTTGGAAAAAAAACGAATGCTTTGCCTTCCAAATTGGAAGGACTATTGGAGCACTAATCAATATTTAGGAATAGCAATAGTCAGCAAAACTATGAGCCGTAATAGGTTTGAGATGATTCTGCGGTATTTGCATTGGAGTGATACCTTGATCATAAGGAAATTACTGATCCTTTACTTGAAATGAGGCCAATTATAAATAGTTTAGGGGAGAAATTTTAAAGTTTGTATAATGGTACTAGGCGGTTTTCTGTTGATAAATCTATGATATTATTTAAAGATAGAAACAAAATGAAACCATATTGCCATAAGAAGCCCTTAAAAAGAGGGTGTAAAATGTAGTGTTGGACTGACCAAAACGGCTACAAAATTTGTGATATAGATAAAGTAGTTCTATCCTTAACAGAAAATAAAGGTAGAAAGGCTACTTGGAAAAAATCGATCGAATAGAAAATTTACTACTAAAAATCTGAAGCTCGATAAGAAAATGAAGGTGATTGGGCATTAACGCGTCTGCAAATGGTATAAGGTGGACAAAGAGGCGACTTACCTAGCATCGAATATCCATGAAAGTGAGTCTACAATTCTATTCATAAAGAAGAGAAAAGTAAAGTAGTTAGTCCCGGGGTTATTAAAGATTATAAGAACTTAATGACTGGCGTGGACCAAGATCAGCTCAATTGCGTTCTTTTTGTGCCATGCATCGAAAATGAAAAAAAAAAATGGTGACATAGAGCGCTTGTAAATTCTTATATCGTATTTTGCCAACTTGATGAACAAGCCTTCCCGGTATCATTATAAGTGATCAGTTGCTAAATACTTACGACATTTAAGAAATTGTTTGTTAACACACGGAACTCTCTAACGGATCATGCTATTTGTAGTTACAAAAGGAATCTCGGTAAGACTGAATCTGCTACAGCAGATGTAAGACTTGGTAACCTAGCCTTTTTTTGTTGAAACACCAGGAAGATGCGAACTTTGTAATATTAGAAAAAATAGTCGAGATCACATTTAAAATGCCTAAACTGTGGTGTTTTTTGTGTTGCAATTATAAAAAAAATTGTACCACCGAGTGGTATAAACTAAATATTATATATGTCATTCCTTCCGGTGAATTGTTTTTACTTTTTATCTTTCATATGATTTCTTAACATAGTTTTTTTGTTATGTATGTTCAATATGTATTGTTTAGTGGCTTTTTCTAATTCCTAAACTCTATTTTTGTTTATTAAGTTTTAAATAAACTTTATAATTTTTGGAAATAAAATACGATTTGCTTAAAAAAATAAATATTGACCTAAAGGTACTTGTGAGTACCGGTATTATTATATATATCCCGATCAACAAAAATTTTAATTTTGTGTTTGTTCTTAAAATAAGTCAGAAACAAAGATCCTATAAAAAAAACAACAGATTTTAATAAGCTGGCTTGGACTTTTTGAAATAGATTTTAATTTTCTCCTGAAAATATCGAAATCATGTCAGTAACATTAAGTGGGGATATTTTCAGTCAATTACCTACAAGGAAATCGTCTGTCGTATTTATTCAATAATCTCCGATCGAAGCTGTGACCTTTTCCTGAACAAGTCATGATAACACAAAAAATTTGTCTGGATTACAAACTGATTTGATAGTCCAACTTCAATTATTTTAAATATTATCGCTGTATACTTGGGTCCCATTGATAATAAAGAAATAACATTTTAAACACTGCTGGGTAAAAATAACATTGCATTATTTAGGGTGAAGAACATTATTTTTTCCCTCTGGGGTTATAATATACGACGATGCTAGTCCCGAAGCTTTGTTTGTTGCAGGTAATGAAGAAGAAGAGTAACTGCTCTGTGAAATACATAAATTACAAAACAAACTCCAGTTTTTGGAAGGTATTTCACTTCAGTCTTCCGCTAGTCTTCGAAACAATTACGGAGAGTTTAATCAGTAGTACACAACAACAAAAAGAAGATAACGTTTCACGCAGTAATAGTTTTTGTAATTTAAATTTATTTCACAATTTTTTTCATTTGTAAGACTGTTCCAAAAATTAAAAGATCATCTGTTATTTTAAAATTATAATGGTGATTTTATCTTTCTGAAACCACAAGACAAGAGCTGACGTTTTGTTCAGATTTGATTACATTTTTTATGTATTGAAAATTAATAAGTATTTTGGTTAAAATATCAAGTGAAAGTAAACAAATAATGATTTTTTATACATATTCTATATAAAAACAAATTGTTTTAAAAAAACCTCTTTGCGCGACCTTTCGAATATATTAGATATGGATGAAACAATGTAAGTAAACAATAGTTTTATACTTAAATGTTATAATCTAAAGCTCGTTCTTTTTTAGTTTGATATAATATTACAGGTTTTACAGGTCTTTCAGATGATATTGGATGATATAGTACTACACCTGCTATAATGTACCATTCCAGTGAGTATTCAATTGCAGCAGTACTGAGCATAGTTATGCCTGATCAACTCTTTAAATACTTTTTCGTCAATCTTTTTGTATTTCTAGATATTTATTTCAGATAAATTCGTATTGTTCTAAATTTCACTTTCTTTTGCAATTTTTAAAAATCCCATTCCATTTTCAAACATCAGTTTTCGTTTCCGGCTACTATCTGGGGTTGGTGTTATGGAAATAAAAACTGTGTGCTTATTTTTGCGAAATTGGGACTAGAAACACTGAGGACGAGATTGATACATATATGCACTTTAGTTTGCAGAGTTACTAAATTTAGGCGAACCATGGATGGTTGCCGTCACTTTTTACTTGCGATGGGTTTTTCATTACATGGCACACCAAAACTGTTTGCATATCTTATTTCGTTCACTAAAGCCTAAAAACCGCATACTGCTCATCTGCTGGGGACAGTATGTAATTATTGAAATGTCTACCACCAGTTTCATCATATTCTGTTTTATTGTAGGCCATCCGATGCTTTACACTCAGCCTCATGTCAACTCATACCTAAAAGAAATATATTTGTACATTCGTATGTATGTAAATTATCTTGTAATTTTAAATACTCTGGAACATCTTTCTATTTTGGTCCCGAAGTATTGAATTACAAAGAAAGTTCTGCCCACAACTGCTCACAATACATAATACGTAAAACTTTTTGTCAAGTTTCGGTGCTAACCATATATTTTATAAAAATATTTACCTGAATGCTATTTTTATGTTGTCCCCCAATAAAAGAAGTATTTTATTGAAATTGTCTTTTTTTGTTTTATTAAAATATTTGCATAAGAGAATTTGTTTAAATTTTAAATTTTGAGCGCAAAAATGTGCAAAACACCTTTCTTGTGACTTCAAGTAATTTTCACAAAATTAAATAAATTATTCAAACTTTGAGGATGCATCAGTTTTAATAATAGAAAATAAATAGAAACGCATGTATGTATGTAAATGTTGGAAATGTTACAAATCATTAAGGCTGCAACAACAAAACGAATAAACTTTAGGGGGAAAGAGAAACTGTTGCAGAGTTATAGATATTTTTTGTGCATAAAAATAATAAACATAATAGTTATAATTTTTTGACCTTTTTTAATATTTTTTAGTAATTAATTTTAAGCGCTAGGTCTTATTTAATAAAAAATTTTTTAAAAAACTTTATTTTTTATTATATTTTTGATATTTCGCCACGCCGTTGGTTGGCATCATCAGGAAAAACAAAAATAATGAACAAACAAATTAAAAAAATTTTTTGATTAACAAATTCAAAATAATCAAAAAATTTTTCAAAAAACAAAACAAACAAAAACAATAAAAAACGACAAATTGAAAATTTTTTGTTTTACATACATACAAACAAATTTTCAACATTCAAAAACTTTTAAATGAAAAACAAGTTTTAAAAATACATAAGTTTTCAATTTAGTTTTTGTTGTGCCTACATAAACCTTATTACAATCTTCCTTATCATTACCGTTACAAGGAATTTTGTACACTACATTTGAATTTTATCCTTAGTTTTACTAAACAACCTATTCAATGTATTTGTATTAATAATAATTCTTTTATTTTGTTTAGAATAATAATTAATAATTCTACCTGTTGGTTTTTGGTACCAATCTATAACTAATTCTTTATTCCTTCTTATTATTAAAGTGTCTAAATATGGAAGCTTAGCTTCACATTCGCTTTCAGTTGTAAATTTTATTGAAGGGTAAAATTCATTTAATGTTTCTAACATTTCGTTAATGGCAGATTCAGTTATAATACAAAACAAATCATCTACATATTTTGTCATAATTTTTGGTTTAAGATTTAATTTTCCAATAACATTATCTAACAATTTTTCCATAACAATATCGGTCACAATTGGAGAAGCTGGAGAGCCCATCGGAAGTCCTTTTTGCTGGATATATATCTTTTCATTATACTGAAAATATCTATTATCTTCTATACAAAACTTAAGAATACGAAAAAATAAACCTTTCTCAATCTTTGTAAAATTTTCCAAAACATTCCATTTCTCTTCTATTGTGCTGATCGCCAAATCAACAGGAATACTTGGAAATAACGATACTACATCAAAAGAAATTAATTTTTCATAATCCTGCACATGAAGGTTTTTAATTTTTCCTTTAAATTCAATTGAATCTTTTATGTTAGTAACATATTTACATAATTCATAAGATGGTGAATTAACAAATGAACAAATTGGCCTTAAAGGATATTCCTCTTTGTGAATTTTTGGCAGTCCATATAACCTAGGTGCAATAGCAATATTAGTTTTAAGCTTATTTCTTTCTGTTTTAAGTTTGAAAAGTTCTTCTACTATATCATTATTAATCTTCTGCAGTTTGGTAGTAGGGTCCTTATTCACTTGGGTGTACTTAGTTATATTATATCTCCTATAATATTGTCAATCCGCCCGTTTAGTCAGTTTTATTTAAAGCTACAGTAGTGTTACCTTTATCTGCTTTTAAAATTAATAAATCTTTATTATTTTTTAAAAACCTTTCCGTTTCTTGAACTTTATCTAAAATAAACCTATCTCTGTTTGTCAATATCATTTTGTTCAAATGATTATCTACAATTGTAGTTAATTTTGTTCTTGCTATTTCTTGATCTTCTTTTTCCTGAAATGTCTGTACAAAATCTTCTCCATCTGCAATAATCTTTAAAATTGGGATATCCTCCTTCTTAGTTGGTAAGGCGTGTTTATGTCCTAATGATAAAATCCACTTAACGTCCGTTGGAATATTTAAGTCAGTTTTGTTAACAAACCACTTATCATTTAGTCTTACATTAAAAGTCCTCTTTTGTAACTCATAAAGTGAATTAAATTTCTTAATATGAATATTTTTTACCTTTTGTTTAAATGAATCTGCCAATACGTTTTCATAATATAAAAATTCCCTCATTTCTTCTGCTCCAAAATGATTTCTTAAATTTCTTTCTATAGCTATCCTTTCCCTTTGAAAATGTTTCAATATCACATATTTTTCTTTTAATGTTAACTTTAAAATTTTGTTATGGAAATCTTGATTATTATCTGCATAATATTAATAATTTATACTTTAATTTTTTGTAACGTTTGGTCATTAAATTTATGTTTTAGAATATATGTGTAAGATACTATTGTTTTTGTAAATTTGTTATGTATTTTTAAAAATTGTTTTTCATTTAAAAATTTTTTAATGTTGAAAATTTGTTTGTATGTATGTGAAACAAAAAATTTTCAATTTGTCGTTTTTTATTGTTTTTGTTTGTTTTGTTTTTTGAAAAATTTTTTGATTATTTTGAATTTGTTAATCAGAAAAATTTTTTCAATTTGTTTGTTCATTATTTTTGTTTTTCCTGATGATGCCAACCAACGGTGTGGCGAAATATTGAAAATATAATAAAAAATAAAGTTTTTAAAAAAATTTTTTATTAAATAAGACCTAGTGCTTAAAATTAATTACTAAAAAAAAAAAAATAATAAACTTTATAAAATGCATCTAAATTTATATACTTTTAATTAAAAAATGGGTTGTAATATTTTATCAAGAAAATTTTCTGCATTTTATGTTTTATAAGTTATTAACAATTACAGTAACTACTAATTATAGAAAAGTTCAGCAGCTTTCAAAAATATAAAACTTAAAGTTCTAGAAAATACTTATTCTACATATTAATAAATGTAGCAAAACAAAAACTACTTACATATGTATGTATATCACACTGAAAATCGGAGTCTTTAAATTCGATTGTTTATGTATAAATTAAAATTTGGTTGCATATCCTCTTCGATTTTCTACAGCTTTTAATCATCTGCATTTCTCCTGTAATGTGGTCTTAAGCTGGTTTTTATTATTCCACAATTTGTTTTGCACACGACGTCCAAGTTCATCCCATAAGTTCTCGATTAAGTTTATATCTGCGCTTATGCAGATGTTTTGATGATCTTAGGCTAGTTATGAAGCAACCAGCTCCTTACTATCAGAGATAAAATGTAGGGTCGTTGTCTTGATAAAATTCAAAATTATCTGCAATACTTAACTAAGACGCCCTTTCCTTAACATTAGTTTTTAAAATGTAAAGATACAAGTTCTTGTCCATGTTACTTTCTTTAAAGTGAAGGCTTCAACACCTGAAACTGCCACCGGTTTCGCATAGATGGCTAAACGCAATGATTTGCTCCTTTGAGATATATTAATACCAGCTTAGCTAGCTATATCTGTCCTGCATAACAAGGCACAATATAATCATATATGATCAATAAAGATATCGGGAATTGCACATTTTTAATTTAAATATTTATGCAAAAGCACTTACTGGCCTCCAAAAATTCAAAATTTCATCAATGAATCTGCAGCACCTGATATGGCTACTTTGCCGTCCAAATGTTGTTAATGTGGATCACCGCAATCATTAGCGAAATGTATTTACTTGAAATTGCACTCGATTGGCAATGTACTATCGAAATCAACTAAAAGGTAGGTGTAAAACAAAACAAATAAAGAAAAGGTATTGAAATGTGTGTCTTCTACTTATCCGAAAACTAAAATCAATTTTTATATATTAAAAAGTTTCAACGTTTGTCATATAAATGCCTCTAAAGATTTGGAACTTATTCATAAAATATTGCATGTAGTCATCAGATTGATTGATTTGTCTGCCAAATTAAGATCATATTGAAGAACAATTTGTTTTCTATTTTTGTTTTTACATTTGTTGTGATAACCCAACTAAAAAATCATTACCGGTATTGTGCTGAAAACCTCCACTGACCAAAAAGGTGAGTATAGCAGAAAGCTGCTAGGTGAAATGTTTCTTAAGATAGTCTAAAACGTCTATTAAATCTCTCGATTTTGCAATGTTCAGTTTAATAAAATATTCACTTCAAATTGCACAATTTAACAGCAGGCGATAAAAAAATATTGCCTTTGTAACGAATATTTCTTTGTTGCCCTGGTAAGATCCGATTCTGATGATGAGGAATACAAAAAACGTTTAAATCCATTTTAATTTAACGATACGTAAATTTTACTATTTGCTTCTCTTTTGGTTTCCTGTTTTTCTTCTTCTTATAAATATATTCCTACAAGGATGTAAAAATTGTAGCAGGTAACATAAATTACGATCGAATACCATGATCAAAAAAATTTCAGCGATCGAAAATTTTCTTAACACGAACGTGCATTAGAATTTCTTACAATATCCCCACAACTCATTCCCCCATCAAATAGTCTATAGTCTTTAAGCAATTAAACAGCTACGGTTTAAAGCCAAATTTTAATTTGTGGAATTTGATATAAAAGTTATATATTTTATTATTGTTATAATTTTTGTTTTTGAAAATATAAAAAATAATTTCCTGAAGAAGCTTTCCAAAGGAAAGCGAAATATTGAGAGAAAAAAAGAAATATAAATCGTTTTAATTTAAAGGACCGAGTGAAAAGATTAAAATTTAATAAAAAGTTATATATTTTATTTATTAAAACTATATAAAATTCTTGACTTAATTTAGAATTTACGTCTTTTCAAAATATCCGGTCTCCAACTAACTGGATGGGACTCTTCTGTGGCATCATCGTCTTCTTTATATATTTTTATTGTTTTATCAGCTTCGGCTGTTATTAAACGAGAACCTGATTGATCAAAACACATTGCAAATACACCAGCTTCACTGTCCATTGAACCCGGCTGCACGGGAGCTTGAAAACGTTGAAAGTTGTAGCCTGTACGCCAGTCCCAAAAGAACATAGTGCCATTGTCACCTCCCGAAACTAAAACACCGTCCGGATTAACGGCCATACAATTGACAATTGCATTGTGACCGGAGATATTTTGAACGAAGTTACCTTCAGGACAACGCCATTGTTTTATGTTGTCCGGCGAGGCTGAGGCAAACATATATAATGTGGGATGTAAAACTATGCTGCGCACTGATTTTTTGTGATTCGTTAAAGTGCATATACTCTTTCCGGCAGCCAAATCCCATAACCTTACGGTGGAATCATGAGAACCGGTTATTATTTGGGGATTGGCTGCTTGGGCCACAACACTAGCTACGGTATTAGTGTGACCAGTTAAAGTGTGTATATTAGCTTTTGTACGCATATCCCAAATACGAGCAGTTGAATCACGGCCTGAAGTTGCTAAAATATCAATAGTAGGATGTAGAGCTAAAGAATATACCGCCGACAAATGCCCATGGTAATGCCTTATCACTTTATTGTACTCCAAATCCCAACATTTAACTTGGCGGTCTTCACCGCAACTGAAAAGGTAGGGATATTTAGCGTTTATAGCCAAACCACGAACTGTGCTTACGTGACCGGTAAGTGAAAGCTTAAGTTTACCACTAGCTAAATCCCATACTTTAATAACACGGTCACCGGCTCCAGTAGCAAACCATTCATTGCCGGGTTCTACAGCAATACATCGTACCCAACCTAAATGGCCAGATATGACGCGAGAAAGTTTCCAAGGCGCATGCCAATTTGGTTTTGGTATGGTAGGTGCTTTCTTAGGTATTAATTGAACATTACTGCCTCCTGTAGCTGAACGCACACTAGATGCTGGAATTAATAAGTTAGCAGCAGGAATATCGCCAGGTTTTTTGCTTGTTGCTACTAAACTCATGTTCCTATCTTTAAAATGATCTACACTTACTGTTCCATCGGTAATAGCTGCAGCTTTTTCAGTTCTTTCTACAGCCGGCATTGCACCAGTGCCATTTGCAGTGAACTTCTTAGCTTCTGCAGTTTGAGCATTCCCATCTAATATTAAACCGTAACTGTCACGAGCTTTTATAGATTTTCTGATTTTCTCTCTACAAAATAAACAACCTTAAAAATTTCTATTAAAAATTTTATTGTAAACATACAACTTATCATCAATTTCCGGAAGAAGACCCTGATTTGATACAAACATATCGTGCGTTCTTTTTAGCGAACGAAAAATCAAAGTATGGACACTGTGCCGTTGAACCTCCTCCATGATTGTAGGTTAATAACTTTACAGTATAAATAGCTAGGTTTGAATTTTTACAATATAATAATAAAGGCTTTTGTTGTTTTACTCTTTCTTGCAACTTTTTGTTAAATTTGGTATTCACTTACACTTGATAACATGAATATTTCTTACAGGGTTGTTTTGCATACGGTGTAAGGTTTAGACATATTTATATGTATATACGCTATAACTCCAGAAAGCACGAACCGATTTCCACGGTTTTCCATTTGTTGGAAAGGTCTCGCGCTCCGTGAGGTTTCAAGAAAAAATTCAAGAGAAATTTCAGGAAAACAGGGAAAATCAATTTTCACATACAGTGAACAGTACATGGTGTGTGAGTATCCCTCACGAAAATATGTAAGTACGTTTCATTTTAAGGAGATGGCATCCAAGAACATTCAACATTCATCATGTGCTTATTTTTGCCATTTTCATATCCATTTTCAGTTTTAGGTGAAATTTTCATATAAAAATCTATTTTTTGTAGGTGATCACAAATTAGGCTTATTTTTGCGATATTCCTCTTATTTACGGAGATACAGCCATTTTAAGTTTTTAGTGAAATTTTTATATAAAAATCGATTTTTTGTAGGTGATCCCAAATTATGCTTATTTTTGCGATATTCCTTTTATTTACGGAGATACAGCCATTTTAAGTTTTAGGCGAAATTTTCATATAAAAATCGATTTTTTGTAGGCGATCCCAAATTATGCTTATTTTTGCGATATTCCTCTTATTTACGGAGATACAGCCATTTTAAGTTTTTAGTTTAATTTTCATATAAAAATCGATTTTTCATAGGTGATCCCAAATTATGCTTATTTTTGCGATATTCCTTTTATTTACGGAGATACAGCCATTTTAAGTTTTTAGTGAAATTTTCATTTAAAAATCGATTTTTTGTAGGTGATCCCAAATTATGCTTATTTTTGCGATATTCCTTTTATTTACGTAGATACAGCCATTTTAAGTTTTAGGCGAAATTTTCATATAAAAATCAATTTTTTGTAGGCGATCCCAAATTATGCTTATTTTTGCGATATTCCTTTTATTTACGGAGATACAGCCATTTTAAGTTTTTAGTTAAATTTTCATATAAAAATCGATTTTTTGTAGGTGATCCCAAATTAGGCTTTTTTTGCGATATTCCTCTTATTTACGGAGATATAGCCATTTTAAATCTTAGGCGAAATATTCATATAAAAATCGATTTTTTGTATTGATCACAAATTAGGCTTATTTTTGCGCAATTCCTCTTATTTACGGAGATACAGCCATTTTGAGTTTTTAGTTAAATTTTCATATAAAAATCGATTTTTTATAGGTGATCCCGAATTAAGCTTATTTTTGCGAAATTCCTCTTAATTACGGAGATACAGCCATTTTAAGTTTTTAGTTAAATTTTCATATAAAAATCGATTTTTTGTAGGTGATCCCAAATTAGGCTTATTTTTGCAAAATTCCTCTTATTTACGGAGATACAGCCATTTTAAGTTTTTAGTTATATTTTCATGTAAAAATCGATTTTTTGTAGGTGATCACAAATTAGGCTTATTTTTGCGATATTCCTCTTATTTACGGAGATACAGCCATTTCAAGTTTTTAGTTAAATTTCCATTTAAATTCGATTTTTTATAGGTGATCCCAAATTAGGCTTTTTTTGCGATATTCCTCTTATTCCTCTTCGGAGATACAGCCATTTTAAATCTTAGGCGAAATATTCATATAAAAATCGATTTTTTGTAGGTGATCCCAAATTAGGCTTAGTTTTGCGATATTCCTCTTATTTACGGAGATACAGCCATTTTAAGTTTTTAGTTTAATTTTCATTTAAAAATCGATTTTTTGTAGGTGATCCTAAATTATGCTTATTTTTGCGATATTCCTTTTATTTACGTAGATACAGCCATTTTAAGTTTTAGGCGAAATTTTCATATAAAAATCAATTTTTTGTAGGCGATCCCAAATTATGCTTATTTTTGCGATATTCCTTTTATTTACGGAGATACAGCCATTTTAAGTTTTTAGTTAAATTTTCATATAAAAATCGATTTTTTGTAGGTGATCCCAAATTAGGCTTTTTTTGCGATATTCCTCTTATTTACGGAGATACAGCCATTTTAAATCTTAGGCGAAATATTCATATAAAAATCGATTTTTTGTAGGTGATCCCAAATTAAGCTTATTTTTGCGCAATTCCTCTTATTTACGGAGATACAGCCATTTTGAGTTTTTAGTTAAATTTTCATATAAAAATCGATTTTTTATAGGTGATCCCAAATTAAGCTTATTTTTGCGAAATTCCTCTTAATTACGGAGATACAGCCATTTTAAGTTTTTAGTTAAATTTTCATATAAAAATCGATTTTTTGTAGGTGATCCCAAATTAGGCTTATTTTTGCAAAATTCCTCTTATTTACGGAGATACAGCCATTTTAAGTTTTTAGTTAAATTTTCATGTAAAAATCGATTTTTTGTAGGTGATCACAAATTAGGCTTATTTTTGCGATATTCCTCTTATTTACGGAGATACAGCCATTTTAAGTTTTTAGTTAAATTTTCATATAAAAATCGATTTTTTGTAGGTGATCTCAAATTAAGCTTATTTTTGCGAAACTCCTTTTATTTACGGAGATACAGCCATTTTAAGTTTTTAGTTAAATTTTCATATAAAAATCGATTTTTTGTAGGTGATCCCAAATTAAGCTTATTTTTGCGAAACTCCTCTTATTTACGGAGATACAGCCATTTTAAGTTTTTAGTTAAATTTTCATATAAAAACCGATTTTTTGTAGGTGATCCCAAATTAGGCTTATTTTTGCGAAATTCCTCTTATTTACGGAGATACAGCCATTTTAAGTTTTTAGTTTAATTTTCATATAAAAATCGATTTTTTGTGGGTGATCCCAAATTGTGCTTATTTTTGCGAAATTCCTCTTATTTACGGAGATACAGCTATTTTAAGTTTTTAGTTTAATTTTCATATAAAAATCGATTTTTTGTAGGTGATCCCAAATAAAGCCTATTTTTGCGAAATTCCTCTTATTTACGGAGATACAGCCATTTTAAGTTTTTAGTTTAATTTTCATATAAAAATCGATTTTTTATAGGTGATTCCAAATAAAGCCTATTTTTGCGAAATTCCTCTTATTTACGGAGATACAGCCATTTTAAGTTTTTAGTTTAATTTTCATATAAAAATCGATTTTTTGTGGGTGATCCCAAATTATGCTTATTTTTGCGAAATTCCTCTTATTTACGGAGATACAGCCATTTTAAGTTTTTAGTTTAATTTTCATATAAAAATCGATTTTTTGTGGGTGATCCCAAATTGTGCTTATTTTTGCGAAATTCCTCTTATTTACGGAGATACAGCTATTTTAAGTTTTTAGTTTAATTTTCATATAAAAATCGATTTTTTGTAGGTGATCCCAAATTATGCTAATTTTTGCGAAATTCCTCTTATTTACGGAGATACAGCCATTTTAAGTTTTTAGTTAAATTTTCATATAAAAATCGATTTTTTACAGGTGATCCCAAATTAAGCTTATTTTTGCGAAATTCCTCTTATTTACGGAGATACAGCCATTTTAAGTTTTTAGTTTAATTTTCATATAAAAATCGACTTTTGTGGGTGATCCCAAATTATGCTTATTTTTGCGAAAATCCTCTTATTTACGGAGATACAGCCATTTTAAGTTTTTAGTTTAATTTTCATATAAAAATCGATTTTTTGTGGGTGATCTCAAATTATGCTTATTTTTGCGAAATTCCTCTTATTTACGGAGATACAGCCATTTATGTTTTTAGTTTAATTTTCATATGAAAATCGATTTATTATAGGTGATCCAAAATTAAGCTTATTTTTGCGAAATTCCTCTTATTTACGGAGATACAGCCATTTTAAGTTTTTAGTTTAATTTTCATATAAAAATCGATTTTTTATAGGTGATCCCAAATTAAGCTTATTTTTGCGAAATTCCTCTTATTTACGGAGTTATAGCCATTTTAAGTTTTTAGTTTAATTTTCATATAAAAATCGATTTTTTATAGGTGATCCCAAATTAAGCTTATTTTTGCGAAATTCCTCTTATTTACGGAGATACAGCCATTTTAAGTTTTTAGTTTAATTTTCATATAAAAATCGATTTTTTGTGGGTGATCCCAAATTATGCTTATTTTTGCGAAAATCCTCTTATTTACGGAGATACAGCCATTTTAAGTTTTTAGTTTAATTTTCATATAAAAATCGATTTTTTATAGGTGATCCCAAATTAAGCTTATTTTTGCGAAATTCCTCTTATTTACGGAGATACAGCCATTTTAAGTTTTTAGTTTAATTTTCATATAAAAATCGATTTTTTGTGGGTGATCCCAAATTATGCTTATTTTTGCGAAATTCCTCTTATTTACGGAGATACAGCCATTTATGTTTTTAGTTTAATTTTCATATGAAAATCGATTTATTATAGGTGATCCAAAATTAAGCTTATTTTTGCGAAAATCCTCTTATTTACGGAGATACAGCCATTTTAAGTTTTTAGTTTAATTTTCATATAAAAATCGATTTTTTATAGGTGATCCCAAATTAAGCTTATTTTTGCGAAATTCCTCTTATTTACGGAGATACAGCCATTTTAAGTTTTTAGTTTAATTTTCATATAAAAATCGATTTTTTGTGGGTGATCCCAAATTATGCTTATTTTTGCGAAATTCCTCTTATTTACGGAGATACAGCCATTTATGTTTTTAGTTTAATTTTCATATGAAAATCGATTTATTATAGGTGATCCAAAATTAAGCTTATTTTTGCGAAATTCCTCTTATTTACGGAGATACAGCCATTTTAAGTTTTTAGTTTAATTTTCATATAAAAATCGATTTTTTATAGGTGATCCCAAATTAAGCTTATTTTTGCGAAATTCCTCTTATTTACGGAGTTATAGCCATTTTAAGTTTTTAGTTTAATTTTCATATAAAAATCGATTTTTTATAGGTGATCCCAAATTAAGCTTATTTTTGCGAAATTCCTCTTATTTACGGAGATACAGCCATTTTAAGTTTTTAGTTTAATTTTCATATAAAAATCGATTTTTTGTGGGTGATCCCAAATTATGCTTATTTTTGCGAAAATCCTCTTATTTACGGAGATACAGCCATTTTAAGTTTTTAGTTTAATTTTCATATAAAAATCGATTTTTTATAGGTGATCCCAAATTAAGCTTATTTTTGTGAAATTCCTCTTATTTACGGAGATACAGCCATTTTAAGTTTTTAGTTTAATTTTCATATAAAAATCGATTTTTTGTGGGTGATCCCAAATTATGCTTATTTTTGCGAAATTCCTCTTATTTACGGAGATACAGCCATTTTAAGTTTTTAGTGAAATTTTCATATAAAAATCGATTTTTTATAGGTGATCCCAAATTATGCTTATTTTTGCGAAATTCCTCTTATTTACGGAGATACAGCCATTTTAAGTTTTTAGTTTAATTTTCATATAAAAAGCGATTTTTTACAGGTGACCCGATTTTTATATGAAAATTACACTAAAAACTTAAAATGGCTGTATCTCCGTAAATAAGAGGAATTTCGCAAAAATAAGCATAATTTGGGATCACCCACAAAAAATCGATTTTTATATGAAAATTAAACTAAAAACTTAAAATGGCTGTATCTCCGTAAATAAGAGGAATTTCGCTAAAATAAGCTTAATTTGGGATCACCTATAAAAAATCGATTTTTATATGAAAATTACACTAAAAACTTAAAATGGCTGTATCTCCGTAAATAAGAGGAATTTCGCAAAACTAAGCATAATTTGGGATCACGTACAAAAAATCGATTTTTATATGAAAATTAAACTAAAAACTTAAAATGGCTGTATCTCCGTAAATAAGAGGAATTTCGCAAAAATAAGCTTAATTTGGGATCACCTACAAAAAATCGATTTTTATATGAAAATTGAACTAAAAACTTAAAATGGCTCTATCTCCGTAAATAAGAGGAATTTCGCAAAAATAAGCTTAATTTGGGATCACCTACAAAAAATCGATTTTTATATGAAAATTGAACTAAAAACTTAAAATGGCTGTATCTCCGTAAATAAGAGGAATTTCGCAAAAATAAGCATAATTTGGGATCACCTATAAAAAATCGATTTTTATATGAAAATTTCACTAAAAACTTAAAATGGCTGTATCTCCGTAAATAAGAGGAATTTCGCAAAAATAAGCATAATTTGGGATCACCTATAAAAAATCGATTTTTATATGAAAATTTCACTAAAAACTTAAAATGGCTGTATCTCCGTAAATAAGAGGAATTTCGCAAAAATAAGCTTTATTTGGGATCACCTATAAAAAATCGATTTTTATATGAAAATTAAACTAATTGAAAAGGACCGCTACAATATTGTGAATAAAATTAAGAAAATGTCTTAAAGTGAATTGAATATTTGTGTAATGTCTTGCTTTAAAATTTGTTTTAGTTGGTGTGGTAGAAACTTGCATGCACAGGCTACAGCGGGTCCGGGAAGGTATACATACATACATTGTTTATTTAATTAATTAATTTAATAAATAATTAATTGATAAATGTTTTATTTATTGTTGGAACACAATATCAGATAAATGCCGGCCTTTGTTAGCATCACAAATGCGAGCCCTTTTGCGCACATTTTTCATTACATTCTTACACATTTTACGCGGTATTTCATTAATTTCATCACGTTTATTTTGTTTGAGTTGCTTAAGCGTTTCCGGTTTGTTTGCATGAACCTGGCTTTTTAGATATCCCCACAAAATGAAGTCCGGAGCAGTCAAACCAGCCGATCGTGAAGGTCAATCAGTCAATCAATTAATCCATTTATTGAAATAATTTGTTGAGGATAGAGGTGTCGCAGTAATTCCACTATAATCCTGACTGTATGCGATGTGGCGCCATTTTGTTGATACCACATGCTAATTTAGCAGCTGTGTCGTTAAAGCAGTTTTCAATCATATCACGATATCGCTTCCCATCGACAGTTATCGCTATGACGTTTTCATTTTTAGAGAACTAAAGTCCAATGATTCTTCCTTAATGGATGCAAACGTGACTGTTGAATAATTTGAGGGTTTCCCATTTCACAAAACCGATTATTCTGTTTATTCGCTTATTCAATCAAATGAAAATGTGCCTCGCCTGCCTCATTATGATTTTTTCATGAAAATCAAGGTTGCCATGGGCGAGCTGTAACATTCTATTGGCATTCGTACGGCGGCGTTAATGGTCTTGTGGAAGAAGTTCCTGTGTCAACTGAATCTTATATGGAAACAAATGTAAATCCTTGTGCAAAATTGTGGCCAAAATTGCCCTTTGAAGACCAAGCTTCTGAGCATAGTGTCGAATTTAGGTTGATAGATTCTTTTGAACAGTCTCTTGAGCAGCAGTAATGTTTGTTTTCAGCCGATCTTGCAGTACGTTGTGGTCCATGCTTGGGCTTACAGACCTGCAGACCCGATTTCTTCGAAAACATGCAATCAATCACTGTTTCTCCCAAACCATAACAGTGAATATCAAAAATACACTGCTGTGAAGTTATGAAGTATCATACGCTAAAGCTGATATCAAACATCACTGATGATGTAAGATTTTAAAGGTTCGGCACGACCGAATATAGCACAACAACTATTTTGTGTTTAAAACCTTTCAAATTCAAATACAATTCACTGAACATGTTTTGTATACATTTTTTAAAGAAAAGATAATTTTATAATATTTAAAGCTCTAGGATATTATTACTTGTAATAATTTTTATCCTGTTTTTGTTTCCTAAAAACTAACTTTTTTTAAGATTTAGTGTATGCGTGTGTATGTGCTTAAAAGGAAAAAGCATTAATTTAATGCGGGTTTTATCACAAATTTTCCTTTTTGTTGTCTAAGAAACTTACGTTACGTGCGAATATAAAGTTTGAAAAACTTGTTTCGTTTGTTTAATAAATAGACATGAATGCAGTATGATTGTGTCAAAAACAAATGTTTTGTCATAATTTATTATTATTCTATGATATTGATTTATTTGATTATGGAATAAGTAAAATTTTAGATGTGTGTTAATACAAAAACTATTTTGTATTAATAATTTTCTATAAAACTTATTCTAGAAATGCAATAGACTGAAACGGCACAAGTTATGGAGTCAAGAAACTTTATTTTTATGTCATGTCACACCACTAGAAATATTAAAACTAATGTATATTCAGCTTTAAAGGTCAGAATTTTTATTGTAAAAAATTAAATGAAATTTATATTGTCAAGCTGACCCATTGTGAACGAATTTGTAAGATTGCAAAGAAGAACCGCAAACATATAAGCTCGATGCCCACCGCGACTATTTTAACGGCGGCAGTAATCGAACCATATTACTTTAGGCCTTTCACCGTCATCCGCCAAGACACATTGAAGGCAGTTGGCGTCTGGCGACGAATTTATGGCGTGTGTGTATTTTTGAAGTAAAGAACGGTCAATATTTACCTAAATGCGATACCATATAATATCAAAATACAGCGCACAAAAATATTAAATGGACTGAATGAGTGAATACACAAAAATTCATTCAAGTCGATCCAGTCGTGTAGTTGCAGTGTAGTTGAATAACCTGGATACCGACTGCAGCGCCATCTGTCGGGCTGGTTTGTGAATGTAAACCATCCAAGGTGGCAGCCAAACGCATTCAAAAAAAATTTATTCAGTGATATACACACGTACAGTAGAATTATATACATAAAGAAGATTTGTATGGGAGGTACCACGCGTCTTTATCAAATCCCGCTTTTATCTGCAGCTGAACTTAAAATAAGTTCACTCAACCGAAAAAGCAAATTTTGTTTAAATATCGTTAGCAGGAGCAGATTTATTGGATTCTTAATTTGTGGTTTGTATGGGAGGTATCACGCCTCTTTGTACAATCCCGTCCATATTTGCAGTAGCACTTACAAAATGCACACCTAACCGATGTACCAAATTTTGTTTAAATACCGTTATCCGGATCAGAAATAATAGATTTTTATTTTGTGGTTTGTATGGCAGGTACCACGCCCCTTTGTCCCTTTGAGGACCAATTTGTAAATCTAAACGCCACGGGGCACCACCCAAATGCAAATCGGCGCAGCCCTTTAGGTGGAGTCCAGTCACAACACACGTACAGTAGAATTATATATATAAAGATTATTCCGTATCACTTCGATTATAAAAGCGCCAACTTCGATTAAGAAAGTGATGAATTTACTTTTAAAGCAAAATAAGAGTGATAGGATTTTGTTTATTAGAAAAGTTATACTTGATGAAATTTTTTTCTACAGAAATTATTTTTTATACTCTGCCTTTCGCATAAAACTTTTTCTTTAATATTTTAGCCAGAGCTATTGCTGTTGAACCAACAAGCGAGCTACAGTTAGCTTTTTTCCACACACAACTTCATCGGGAGTTTTATCTTGATCTATTTCAAAAATAAACTGCTAACGATTTTGCTTCCGCCCAAAGCAGAAGTAAATTGGCATTTGCTATAACTATCCCCAACCATTTCTCTCAAAGTTCGGTTAGCCCTGTCAGCGACACTATTTTGTTAACAGTTAACTGTCATTTTATATCATTTTCTTTCAAAAAAAATATTTAAGTGATTATTCATAAAAGGTTTTTCAACAAGAAGTTTGTTTTTTAAAACAAAAAACTTAGATTAAGATGATTCGAATTTTTATTGTATTACGAAGAGAAAAGTTCGTAATTATATGAACGAAAAATGATATCTGGCAAATGTCCATCACGACCACGCTGACAGATGTCGATTCTTTCATCCTTTTTATGGATTAGCGTTACATTGGCAACCTTCCAACACTTTGGAAATTCACTGTCACGATACAACATGCTGCAAAGGATTGCAAACGGACGTGCTAGCGTGCGTCGAAGAGCAGTGTTTCAAGACCAGTGCTGGTATCCTATCCGGCCCAGGAAACTTGTCGACGTTGAGATATGTCTGTACTCTACATACAAGATTATTTCTGTTTGTACAAATGTCGGAAACATAAAGAAGTTTTAATAATTGATTTCCTAATTAATTTTTGGATAGACATTTTATTTCGGTCAGTTATCAGTCGTAATTTTTCTTTAAAAAACAATCATCAGTCATAAATGTTGAAATGTTTTGAAACAGGTGCCCCAGTAGGCCAGTAGGTAGGGTACAGGCTTACAAGACTGGGGGTTGTGGGTTCGATTCACAACAAAGACCTTGGTTTTTTTCCACTACAAAAAAAATTGACTGTCAGTGGGGCTGCTCAGCGATGAAGGCATAGTCACTGGTCGCTGTTCTGTCTTATACGGCAGTTAATTTCCATAACTATCCTTATACTTTCACCACCTGTTTCATCTCTTCTCTATCCCCTTTCTAAAGAATGTGCCACGGTACTTGACTAAATAGGCATTGTTGCCTGAAGTGCTACTTCTCTTTTTAAAAAAGAAAAAAAAAATTAAAGGATTTTCTTGAAAATCTAAACATAAAATAATATATTCTAAAGTTTCTCCCGAACAAAGGCGACTTGCTGGCTTTCGTATCGGAACAATTGTGCCACTTCATACGTCATTTCGGAGAGAGGAAAGTGGTGGCTCTAGATATTTCCACTGCGCTTGATAGAGTGCGGCATGATGCACTTCTGTCAAAACTTGCTGCTTTTGGTGTCCGTGATAATTTCTTCAGATTTATATCGAGTTTTCTCAGGAATCGTACTATACGAGTTGTTTCCCCCCGGGGGCGCAGTTATGGTCTTTTTAGAACGCTCGACTATCTAGACCTGTGCAACTGGGGAAAAAAGGGAGCCCAGTCCTCTGAAGTCAGCAGGGGTACAACTGGAAACTCCACTTTATTTCCACGGGACTCAGTGACCCGCAGAGTTCCGTTATTTGTCTCTTTAGACATTTAACTGTTCTCTGGCTCATTATTGAGGTTGGCCTCTATATGGGAGTATCGTGGTGGTTCTGGTTTCGCGGCCCCATATCAGGTTTATTGTTTAATATGGTGTCTAGCATCATTTCGCCGTTAATGACACGCTAGGGGAATGATCCAGTCCAGTGAGCATGCTAGACATGTGTTCTGGACAGGAGTTGAAAAGTCTCCAACTCTTAAGCAAGGAGTGATGATTTGCAGCCCTGCTCTGGAATCATCGAAGTTGCAACTAGAAAGTTCTGTTGCATAGAATTATAGCTTCGGCTTCCTAGGACGAGCATGACGTTCCAAATTATGCAGTGGTTTGGTCCACCATCTGATTAACGCTTCATGGTCAGGCGCGGATGTAAATCGAATCACACAGTATACGAATTGCTATAGATGGAATTTCATCAGACAAGTTCAAGATTAATTCAGGGGTACTGCAAGGTACCGTTCTTTCTCCGACCTTCTTTGTCAAACTTTCAACCCTATATACTCTTCGGTAGATAACAGCACCATTTGTCATTCGTATTTATTTAGTAATAGACTGAATAGGTGTGGTTCCAAAAGGTGGAACATAGTTCATATGCTCAATCACGATCTCGCGGCGATCTACATTTGGGGTCGTGCGAATAGAGTCGATTTTAATGCCCGTAAGATGCAATCTTGCATGCTGACGCATAGATTTGTGCAACTGTGGGTGATACGGGTATTACGGAATTTGAAGCTCTTGATGGATGTGCTTGGCATAAAATTTCTAAAAAAGCTTTCAAGTGCCTCGGTTTTCTAAAATGTACTATTTATACCACCTATATCCGTCCAAAGATAATATAAAGGGTCCGCCAAATAACTTGTTTTTTGTAATTTTATAAACAAAACTACACAGATTCGGCTGTGTGGCACGAAGCGCCGTCCTGTTGAAACTAAATGTCGCCAATATCCTCCTCTTCAATTTTTGTGAACAAAAATTCATTCAACATGGTCCGATAACGATCGCCATTAACGGCCACTCCTGAAAAATGGCCCAATTATGCTTCTGGACCAAAATCCGCACCAAACAATGACTCGTTTTAGGTGCGTCGGCTTTTCAATGTATGCGTGCGGGTTTTCAGTACCCCAAATGCGACAATTTAGCTTGTTTACATACCCGCCAAGATCAATGAGCTTCATCTGAAAAGATTTTTTTTTTTTTTGCAAAATCACCATCTTCTGTAAGTCGATTGCAGGCCCGCTTAGCGAAGCGTTGTTCATATTAGTTTAGCGGAAGGATGAAACTAATTATCTGTCAAATCAAACATGAGCTAAGTGTTACCATTCACGAAATAAGCACTAGTTGAAAATAAAAAAACGTTAGATGGCGGACCCTATACAACTCTCATGTATGGGCAGTCGCCCCATATTTTGGAGTTTCTTGACTGGGTACAGGAGAGGGTATTCAACTCTATTACTTTCCTAGAGCATTAACGCAATGAACGTTCTATTTCACTGTTTTATCGTTATTACAATGGTAAGTGCTTAAAATTGCTCTTGAAACTCGTACGTTTTTGCGTTTGACTGGAATCTCGGTGAGAGCTCATCCATTCGTGGTGGATTGGCAAGTAAATCGCATTACGCATTGCAGGGAAAATTCGTATGTGGAATAAACTCCCTCCAGAGGTCTTTCCTGTTACTTTCAATGTACGAAAATTCAAATCGAATGTCCACGAACACTACTCCCTCTTGCCTCCTGCCCATAATCTAATTTCCTAGTTCTGGTACAATGCATTGCATGAATGAGTACTGGGTCCGAACGAAAAAAAATATTTAGAGCACAGGGAAGAGCGATTATTAAATTAAGTTAAGAAGACAAATAATAATAATTAAAAAAAAACAAGAATAGAATAAATTGACAAGCTAAATGTGATAAACGTCATGATTTTTAAATTATGGGTTTAGAATAATGACTGTCCTTATTGTTTTTTAAACAACTGTAACTGGAGTTGAAAGTTTATGACAACGAGGTACTACTTTGCTACTGCTATCGTCTATAATTAAAACATAAATACATACATATGAACATACATACATATGTATGTATGTATGAATGTACATCTTGTTCCCATTTAAGCACTATTTGTCAAAAATATTTTAATGTTGACCGTGAGCCATCATTATCTAGTAACCGAAAAGTAACACAATCATAGCAGATAACAGAACAAGTATATATGTATGTACTATGTACATATATAATATTTCTATACATGTATGTACCTACTTACGTACCTATAAAACATTTTAGGGCCGTCTTTTTTTAAAAATTAACAACAAAATCCCTGAAAATATTACCATTATAAGCATTTCGTGATTATCCTTTTAAAAAGGGCGATTTAAAAGCAAAACTCTTTTTGCATCCTTTATTTTGGTAAAATGGCAAACAAAATCTAGGTTGCTGACACAAAACTGCAGCACAGCATTTAGCTTGAATCCCAAGAAAAGGAATACAACCCACAGGTATAATGTGAATACAAGAATACAAGTACTGACTACCATTTGTTTGTATCTGTAAGCAATCAAACTTATATTTTCATTTCCAAGTAATAGATATACTCATATACACACATATAAATAACTATGAAAACCGGTGTTGCCAGAAGAACGGTTTTATTGATGTTGCTTTGTTAGAGTCTAAACACAATATGTACTGCGATATTTTATTGCGTTTTTTCATACGATTTTGAAGTAAAAAACCGCAGTTCGCTGCGGCATAAAATTAAAATCTATTTTATTTCATTGCGGTTTTTTTTATTCTCTCAATTTTTTTACACTCTTTCTCTTTCTGATGTTGCCATAGTTTTTCATTAATTGGCGGTGTTCACAACATTATTGTAAACAAAACACATGTGATTTTGAAGTTTACATAAATTGTTGTGGCATCAATAAAAGGTCCAAAAAGCATATCGGCACACATAAAAATGGACATCAACGAACAAATAATTGAAGAAGTGAGGAAGCACGAGTGTCTTTATAATTTGCAGTCGTCGAATCATAAAAACACGCAATTGAAAGAAGATTTGGATTTGTGGTGCAAAATTGGCAATGATGTCGGCATGCCAGGTAAGTGAATTTCTTTTAGTTATCTGCGGTTGTTGACTTTATTTAATTATAGCTAAGGAAGCCAAGAAAAAGTTTCGGAATTTACGGGCCACATACAAAAAGTGGAAGCAGAAGGAGAATTTGCCATCTGGAAAAGCAGCGTTTTTGCGAAAGCCGTATAGGTATGCGGAAACCTTAAAGTTTTTAGAGGAAGTTCCATCGGCACGCAAGTAAGTTGAAGCAGATTTTTTTTAAACAAATTGTAATATGTATTGAATACGTCACTTTATGTTGTATTAATAATTACTCCCGCGCTCTAGAGTAGGCAGAGTTGGGAACTTCACTTCCAGCTGGGGCCAATCTGTAAGGGAGATTTCTGTATTTACAATTGCTCGGTTAGAGCAATTATAATTGGAGAAGTTGGAATAATATTTGTGATTAATTTCTTTTCCTTGTTGTGGAATATGTGGAAACCTTAATTCTCACCTTTTTCCTCCATGATTTTAAATAAATGACCAGCAGGTTTAGATATAAATTTCATCTTTATTTTTCGGTTGATCAATGGATTTATAATTCAATTGGGTAAATATGCGATTACATTTAATATTCCTTTACGTAAAGTGTTCAGGTTGATTAATTAAAAGTTTTAAGGTAAGTAATTCAGGTAAGTTATTTTAAGCGTTTAGTTTAGGTTAATTATTTATAAGTAATTTTTTTTTTTGGTAAATTTAAGTTACGTATGTTTCTTATTCTTTAAACCACGTTACTCTAGAAGATTCGGCAACCAATTGAATAAAAAATGGAAACTTATTCTACCATTTTTCTTTTTTACGGAATAAATTTCCCTTTTCATTTTCTTGCCAGTACTAAATTGTGGTGCTGCCAGACGGTATAAATGTGTGTCCAAAGATAGTTTGGACATGTATACAAAGATGTTATATGGTTACAAATTTCTGAAGTTAAATTATTACTTTGTGCTGTTATTTTAGAACTATATGTAATGTGAGCGACGATTCATTGGACACAACAGTAGAGGTATGCAATGATTCCGACGCTATATGTTCCCCACCGGCAAAAAAGCAAAAAAAAAAAACTTTAGAGGAGATGCACGAAAAGATGCGAAACTTCGTAGATGCAGCATCAACAGCTATAGGAAATATTGCAAATACCATCACAACTGACACAACATCGCAGTTTTTCGAGTCACTAGCTAGCAGAGTAAATAGGGCCAATTTGACAAGCCAGAAAAAAATTCCAAATTGAGAGCTCTGTTTGCACATTGGTATATTCAATGCTCAATGAATATATCAATAGAATTGGTCTCGTACAGAATTATAATATTGCATTTTACTTTTTGTTTTGTTGATCTCGTAGAGACTGAAGAATTTTGTATTTGAATTTATGTTTTGTTGATCTCGTAGAGAATTAATAAAATATATAGAAATAAAAATATATAAAAATACTTTCTTTTATTGGTGAGTAAGCAAGTATTCATTAAGTACTTCACGTAAAGTGAATGTAAACAAACAGTGACAAGTTTTGACGTCGCCGTCTTCCGGTGTATTGTGTTTATTTCTCTCTCCCGTAACGAGAAATCGCACCGCACCGCAATGATTGTGTTTAGACTCTTAATTTCATTCTAATAATCACTCCAGCGCCCTGCAGGCATTATTGAAGCAGGTTGGCAGTTTTACCAGCTGTAGGAACTGGCTCCGCTTGGAAGCTATTTGCTAATGATTAGTATTTCATATGGAGTTAGAAAAAAATTTTCAGTACAAAGAAGAAACGACACAAATTTTTTTGTCAATTTATTGTTTTAATAGTTCTTAAGGTAATTCATTAAAAAATAAACAAACAAAAAATCTTGATAGTAAACAATATTTTTTGTTTTTCCGTTGGGAGAGAAAATAAAGAGTGCTAACGGTGTACAAACTCTTGAGCATGCAACATACAATTGCTCGTGGGAAAAACATTGGGATTCTAGGTTTAACCCACACACTTTTAGCGATTGTCCTTAGGATTTATTAATCGTCATTGTGAATGCAAGGCGAACGGGAAATTGTACACGTTTCACTTAAATGGTAAATTACTTGGTATGATAAGTATCCTTAGAATAAGCAGTTCTTTACCTACAAACTTTCCTATAATTATTATTGTTTTAATCACGTTTCGCATCAGCGTTTTAATAACCAATCTAGTACCATTGCATAGTGCTGGCTGATTCAGGTTACGTAACATGACTATTACCACTTCAACCTTAAGCTTCAAGTTATGTGGTGACATTCCCGGTAAATCCAATGAATTCAGAAACTCTACGGGGTAGTTAACAATATTATCAGGATCGGTAATGGAATCAGTCGATTTATACGAATACAATTCGCCATTAATTAAGCTTTGGGTTTTTAAATTTATTTTATTAACGTATTTGTTTTTTGCAGCTAAAATGGTAATCGCTGTAATTTTGAGCAATATGTGGGAACACTTTTGCCTATTAGAAAGTTAATCTGGAAGTCTGTGGACCATTTCATTTATATATATATATATATACATGAGAATAGATACCTAGATGTAGATAATCATTCAAATTTTAAGAAATGTTGTTGACTGCCAACAAAATCGTTTGAAGTTGAGCTTTTATTTTTTACTTTATCAATAAAATTTTAGAACAAAATAATTTTGATATTGGATTTTTCAGCGTATAACCGATATACATATGTATGTATCGTTAAAATTGCATCGAATAGAAAATTATTTTTTAACCTCAAAGTGAAGTGTAATTGTCGGTAACTTAATATTTTTAAACCCTCACTATCCAATATTTTAAGGTTCTCTTATTTAGACGCTACAAATACGGAAAAGAAGGGTAGAAATTTAATTGAACACTAGATTGAAAGCTTTAGAGGGTGATTGAAAATTTTCGAAAGGTTACGAAAATTACTTTAGAAAAAAAAGTATTCTATCAAAATTATACTTTGCGGGGATTACGTTCTTATCAAGCAGAATCACAATAATTCATACAAAACAGAAAATTATACGAAAAGTATCATGGACCTAATGTTATTAGTAAAAAACTGGGTAATTAGTGCAAGATATTGAAAATTGTCAGTTAACACAGTTACCATATAAAGGCATTATTGCAGCTAATAACTATTTACTTTAATTATTCTATGAACATGTTAAAATAGTTTATAGAATGCCTTATGGCCTGTTATATTCAACTGCAGTTGGTTTTTAGTATCACTTGCTTTTATTTTTACTTGTTAAAATAGTTTATATAGGGTCCGCTATCTATCGTTTTTTTCAACTAGTGCTTATTTCGTGAATGATAACACTTAGCTCATCTTTGATTTGGCAGATAATTAGTTTTATCCTTCCGCTGAAAGAATATGGTTGTGTATACGCTTGAACAACAATAAAATAATTGTCAATTCGACAGTCATTTTTCATATTATTTCTATAGAGAGAACTATAGTACTTAAAAATAATTTTTGACGATTTTTATTGAAGGGGGTCTGGTAACTACCACAACAATAAAAGCATTTGTATTGGTTTTCGTTTGTTTTTTGCAATTCCAGCCTTAATATTTGATGTTTATTGTTAACTGGTTTTTTCTACCCAACCTTTTCCTTCATTTCCCTTATTTCATTTTGTTTTACTCGGACTTGTTATGTTGTCGTTGTTGCTATTAGTAAAAACTAAAGTACCGTTATATACCGCTGCTATTAGCGTGGCAAACTTGTTTGCCTATTGTCAGTGATATCTCTTTTTCTTGATGTTGTTGTCGTTGTTTCTTAAATTTCTTTTAATTTTTATTATTTAATCTTTAGAATTTAATGAGTCGTAGTGGGGCTCCTTTTTAATGTTCTTAATCACAGATGGGAACTTTAGGTAATAAATTTTTACTTTTATTTGGGTACGGTTTTCCGTCGACCCTCGTCAAATTTGGTTTGTGAACAAACCGGTTTCGGCTGTTTGCCATCTTCAGTGTTCTTTTCGTACTAGTTGCGTTCTATTGTCAGTTGTGTTTATATAGTTCGTCACTTTCTGTCTTTTTTGCCTGCATCTCTCTTTCCTTTTTCGTTTGTCTCTTTTTACCTAATTTGTCGCTCCCTTTTTCATTCGTCTTTTTTTTTCTAACTAAATCCTTTTACGATCATGCTTGTTGTCCATTTTTGTTTATGTGTGAACCTACTGGGTTTTTTCCCTCCTTTTCTCTCCTATGTGACATAATAATCTGTAATTGTACGTTTATTATAATGCAGCACTAACGTCGTGCCCTCCAAAGAATTTCGCCAGGTTGTACGCTGATTTTCCCATATATGTTAACGTAGCCCATTCCCCCCCTCATCGGCCTGTTCCCTGTTCGTTCAAATCTGCCCCCTGATGTTATCTACGAGGCGCTTCTTGTATCCGTTGTTTTCCGCTATGGTGTATATCGTCTCCATTTCCCTCATATACATTTGCCGTGTTAGTGGTGTTCTCTCGAGTCTTGTCATTAACCACCCGATTGCTGCGTTCCTGTGTTGCCGGGGATGATTCGATGAGTTGTGTATTATTGTGTCCGTTGCTGTTGGTCCCCTGTATATTCTACATCCGATTATGTTTGAGATTATGTTCCTTCTAATCGTTAGGTCCAGGTAATTAACCCTCCCCTCCTCTTCCCCTCCCATTATAAATTCCACGTTCCTGTGTCCTCCATTCAAGTAATCTAGAATTTGCCCATCGTCATTTCCCTCCAGTACACATATGATGTCGTCGACATATCTTGCGTAGAATATTACTCCGAAGTTGGTTTTCAATTCCACTACGTATTCCTCTTCTAAGTTCTGCATAAATACTCCCATGAGGGTGGCAGATGTCGGATTTCCAATCCCTAGTTCTGTTATTCGTCCATATATACTATTGTCAAAACTAAATTTGACGAGGGTCGACGGAAAACCGTACCCAAATAAAAGTAATTTTAACCCCGTCGGAAAATCCAAGCACAAATTGTATTTCTCGTTTTATTTATTTTAACTAACATAAGGGTGGTAGCTGATATAGCATAGACAGATATAGCGTATTGCAATTTATACACGTAGATCTATTTATGTTTCGAATTTCATTTTTATTTTTAAGCTGATTTAGCCCTAATTATTTTTAAATCGGTTTGAACGCATACAATTCTTAGCTTTCTCATTTTCTCTCCTCCTGCTTCACTGTTTAAAAGTATAAGTATAATATATTGCATCCTCCAGGCTAGTATCTAACTATATATTTCAAATTTAATTAAAATCGGTTTAGGCGTTTAGCCGCAATTGATGCATCAACAAACAAACAAGCAAACAAACTTAAAAAGAGATTATGATATAATAGAAGACACATATACTGGCTTTCATCGATAAATTTAAGGACATCAAAATAACCAAAAACACGCAACTCGTTTCCTTTGATATCAAGGATCTATATACTTCAATACCAACACATGCAACCTTAGATATTCTACTCAATAAAACAGAACTACTTTAGATTCAAAAACCACTTTTTCAAATTACCTGACGGACTCGGTATGGGAAACCCAACTTTCGCAATCTTCCTGGAAATTATCATGCAACATCTCGAATCACTACACGTAAAAAAACTAATGGAAAAACACAAAATAACTCATTAATATAGATACGTAGATGACATTATATTCATCCTCAAACAAGACAACGGCGACCAAATTCAAGACAACTTAACTTACATACACAATGAAAAAAGAACAAGACAGAAGTTTGCATTATCTTGACATCACTATAACACGAGGAACTTACTATTTAACATTTAACATCTATAGAAAACCAACCAACGATGGACACTACCATCCACAGCACTTTAAACCATCCTACCCAACATAAACTAGCAGCGTTTAGACATATGATACACCGACTTAAGATAATTCCACTTACTACAGATAAGCACAACAAAGAACTCGACACAATCTATGCCATAGCTATAAATAACGGCTACAAGACCACTACCATCGATAAACTTCTTAGACAATACAACACTAGAAACAGAAATAAAGAAGACAAAGAGACAGCCGATGCAGCACGACGGCACACCTTTACTTACACAGGATCAGAAATATACAGACAAACTAACCTTTTTCACAAAGAAGGAATACTCACAGCATTAAAAAGAGGCAACACCCTGCAACATAATCTCAGAACAACGACAGAAACAACTGACAAATTAAGTTCCAGCCGTGTACCTGCAAACAAACGTAAATAGGGCAAACTGGACGGATACTAAAAACAAGATTTACAGAACACATACGCTCATACAAACGGAAAAGAGAAGATTCAAACTTTGCATTACACCTTGACAATCACGGACACACACCAAGGGAAATAGATGAATGTATGACATTAACACATCCTAGCAAAAAAGGACGAAGATTTAACATTCTTGAAAACATGGAAATCTAGAAAACAAAAACTCTCAACAATGATATTATCAACGAATAGTTAAACACGCTCTCAGGCACAATCTTCACACCATTAAAACTACTCATGCAAACGGGCAAATGAAAAACAGCCTCAGACGGACCCACCTACCTTGATAATAATAAAAGGCGGAGGTATCGATAAATTTACATTGCATACAAATGCCAGGTGGTTGGTATTCTGCTTAACTGAATAGATACGAACCTAACAACAACGTGTGATTAGATCTACATCCGCGCCTGGCCATAAAGCCTTAATCAAATGGTGGATCAAGCCACTGCATAATTTGGGACGTCATGCTCGTCCTAGGAAGCCGAAGCTATAATTCTATGCAACAGAACTTTCTAGTTGCAACTTCGATGATTCCAGAGCAGGGCTGCAAATCATCACTCCTTGCTTAAGAGTTGGAGACTCTCCAACTCCTGTCCAGAACACATCTCTAGCATGCTCACTGGAGTGGATCATTCACCTAGCGTGTCATTAACGGCGAAATGATCCTGGCCACCATAATAACCATTATACTGTTATGGGACCGCGAAACCACAACCACCACGATACTCCCATAAAGGGCCAACCTCAATAAACAGCCAGAGAACAGTTAAGTGTCTAAAGAGACAAATAACGGAACTCTGCGGGTCACTGATTCCCGTGGAAATAAAGTGGAGCTTCCAGTTGTACCCCTGCTGACTTCAGGGGACTGGGAGACCCTTTTTCCCCCAGTTGCACTGTGTCTAGATAGTCGAAGTTCTATAAAGACCATATATATGTGCCCCCGGGGGGTACGAACCTAACAACAGAACTGCCTGAACGCCAACACTGACTCACTAGTGCAAACCACAAAACGCGACTTGAGAATGATGCATCCGCATCGAAAGCGCTCGCCTTCGACTACAAACCTGCCAGTTAGGACAGGAAATAGCAATATTATTTCATTTACTGGCGGAGGAGAAATAAACGGCTTTCATTCAAAGCTGCGATACTCGGCACAGTTAAAGGGTGCACCACATATATATATTATATATGTCACTTGATTCACCCTCTTTCCTATCATTAATAAAATTGGAGAAATTAGGACCAATGAAAACATATACAAAAATGCATCCAGGTCGAGATACCGCCTACAGCGCCATCTATCGGGCTGATTTGTGAGTCTAAGTGTCACCCAAACGCATACAAAAAGGAGGATTTTAGTGACAAACACACGAACGGTAGAATTATGTATCTTAAGATATTAAATATTTGTAGCTGATGTTAATGAAAAAATGTTGAAATTTTGCTGTGATTTGTTGCTGATTTTTTATACTTTTGTTTGTTTTCTTTTGTAAAACAAAAGGTTTTTTTAATTGAACATTTTTTGACAGTGAATCAAGTGTCATTATGAATTCATTTTTTTTTAAATTATTTGACAGTAAATAATATTTTTGAAAGTTACCTCACTTTTCTCCCCTCCATTTAACTCCAACAACTTTCTGACTGAGTAGGCTATTTATTTTTAAAATGTATTCACAAAGTTCGAAGTCTCAGTTTTATATTTTTGTGTTATGCACCCTGTGCAATATATATTCTATTTCCTAAAAAATTAAATTAAAAATAAACTTTATTTTCTATACGGGAAACCCATTTGTTTTAAAATCTTTTCGCCTTACCTTTCTTTATGTATTTCAGTGGATTCGAAACTTTCTTAGTAATTTTTCTTTTAAACGATTCAGTTTTACTGTCTTTTTTCAGTTTTAAATGTATTGCAAATGCATTAGTACCAGCTCTGGAGTATTTCAGTGAAACTGTTTTCTTTAAAATTATATCGCCTACTTTACAATTAAAAAATGAAAATTCTCTTAGCAAAACGAAACTCTCTCTTTTTTTTATCTCTACCTTTGCTATCGTAATGTTTATTTCTTGTATGAAAACATAATTTCATTTTGCTTTATTTGTTGTCCGTGGAATGTTTATGAAGTTGAAATCAACATGCAGTTGAAAAATGAGTTTAAATATTAAAAACTGCCAACATCGACACATTTCTTAAGGATCTGTTGGCCGTATTTTCTTCCTCTGTCATGTTTACTTGTCTTCCTCTGTCGTTGATAGAAAGTTGCTGTTTTAATAAAAACGGTAAAAACGGTATTTAGGTAGGTATTTATGTATGTATGTATGTATATATGTATGTATGTATGTACATACATAATGATATAAAATGTTTATGGACATTAAATAAATGAAAGAAAAGATTTAAAATATACAACAACAACAACATTTAAGAATGAATGAATGAATGGTTGCATTATAAATAGTTCTGTCCACTACTTAAAGCAAAAGTAGAATAATTCCAGATGCCGGGTGTTTTTTATAGAGGTACACAACTTTAAGTTGGCAACACTTTTTTTGATTGGCGGTAATTTTTTAAGCTGACAAGTGATTTATGTGAGTCGTTAAGTGCACAAATTGATTAACTCCAATTTTTAGAAAATCCCTTATATATGTGTCAAAGCACCCCCCGAGGGCACATATATATGGTCTTTGGAGATAGCAACAACTTAGACCTGTGCAACTGGGGGAAAAAGGGAGCCCAGTCCCCTGAAGTCAGCAGGGTACAACTGGAAACTCCACTTTATTTCCACGGGAATCAGTAAGCTCGCAGAGTTCCGTTATTTGTCTCTTTAGACATTTGACTGTTCTCTGACTGATTATTGAGGTTGGCCCCTATATGGGAGTATCGTGGTGCTTGTGGTTTCGCGGCCCCATATCAGTCTATGATTCTATGGTGGCCGGGTTCATTTCACCTTTAGTAACACCTACCTGGTGAAATGTTCCGAGATCCAGTGAGCTTGCTAGACATGTGTTCTGGACAGGAGTTGGAAAGTCTCCAACTCTTAAGCAAGGAGTGATGATTCGCAGCCCTGCTCTGGAATCATCGAAGTTGCAACTAGAAAGTTCTGTTGCATAGAATTATGGCTTCGGCTTCCTAGGACGAGGATGACGTTCCAAATTATGCAGTGGTTTGGTCCACCATCTGATTAAGGCTTCATGGCCAGGCGCAGATGTAAATCTAATCACACAGTTATGTGTCAAAGCACTAGCGATGACGTAATAAGGTTTACATCTGCACCTGGCCGTGGGCTTTAATCAGATGGTGGGCCATTACCACTGTGGAGGAAATGTAGCGTCATCCTCGCTCCACAAGGCCTTCGGATACGTATATCCTCCGGTCACTCCTAGTTATAATTTCAAAAGCCCAGATAAGGCCACAGTTTTCACTCCTTGCTGAAGAGTTGGAGACTATCCAACTCCTGGTCCAGGACGCATGAAGCTTAATATAACAAGGAACACGACGGTATTCATACTCACTGGACCGGGACCATTCATTGTGTTCATTGTGAATGATCCGACGAGCAAACTTAAACGAGGGTCTCGAAACACACAGCTACCACGATACTCCCGAAGGGCCTACCTTAATAAACAGACAGAGAACAGCTAAATGCCGAAAGAGACAAATAGCGGAACTCTGGGGCTCACTGATTCCCGTGGAAATATAGTGGATTGTCCACTTGGCTCCTAGTCGCCTTGAAGGGGACCCCTTTTACCCCGCAAGACACAAGTCTAGATGGTTGTAGGATCCAAAAAGAGTTATAATGTGACCCCGGGGGGACAAAGCACTAGCGATAGTCACAATGGAGTTAATCTAACTAACGCCTGAACGCTGATTCCAAATTGTGTAAATTGAGCCCAAAATCACATTGTCGTTGTCGCTTTGCCATTTTCATAAGCAAATTCTTATTTAGCGATAAAGTTCGCATTTGTTTGAATGGATAGATCAATGCCAAAACTCTTCCTTTTGGAGTGATGATAATTAATGAATGTTGAGACACCGTTAAAATCGATAAAACTAACTGTTTGGTGTGCGTTATGGGCTGGTGGAATCATTGGCTCGTACTTCTTTAAAATCAATGCTGGTGAGAAGGTTGCAGTTAATAGTAAGCGCTATAGAGCCATGATTACTGACTTTTTCGCTCATCAATTAAACAACGATGATGTACAGGAGCTGTGGTTTCAACGGCGCAGACGGCACAGCATGTCACACAGCTCGTGATTTATGTGGGGATATATTGGAAACCGCATAGTTTTAAGTTTCGCCTCCAGACTAATTCATGTGGGGATATATGGTCGCTTGCAAGACTTGGAAAAACCCATCAAAAATTAAACCTTACAGCTTGGACTTCAACCGAGCCAGCCGCTAGAAGTCATATTAAAATATGTAACGGCACGTTTTCGCGATACGATGGGTTAGAGCTCGCGACGTCCAGGGTTCGTTACATAAAATTTTTTGCTTCCGATAACACAAGTGACAAAGTGTGATTTGTTTTACATCCGCACCTGGCTATGTAGCCTTAATCAGATGGTGGACAAACCACTATAGTATAATTTGGAACGTCATACATGCGTCCTAGATAGCCGAAGGCATAATTCTAAGCAACAGAACCACCTAGTTGCAACTTTAATGATTCCAGGACAGGGCTGCAAACCATCACACCTTGCTAAAGAGTTGGAGACTTTCTAACTCCTGTCCAGAACACATGTCAAGCATGCTCACTGGACTGGATTATTCACTTTGCGTGTCATTATCAGTGAAATGATCCTGGCCACCATAATTTTCATAAATCCCTTATGGGGCCGCAAAACCACAACCACCACGATACTCCCATATAGGGGCCAACCTCAATGATCAGTCAGAGAACTATTAAATGTCTAAAGAGACAAATAATGAACTCTGCGGCTCACTGGAAATAAAGTAGAGCTTCCAGTTGTCTCCCTGTCTGACTTCAGGGGACTGGGCTCCCTTTTTCCCCAGTTGCACTGTGTCTAGATAGTGGAATATTCTATAAAGACCATATTTATATGCTACTGGGGGGAGACACAAGTGACACTTTTGTTTTTCTTTTTACTAATAATTTTTATTACAGTCCACACTTACATTTAGCCTAAAATTATACTACTGCACTATTGAGCACGCCAACGACGATACACCGTTTCGCGGCCTTCAAGAGTTTTCGCAGATAGATACCTACTCTTCGCCGGCTAGCCTACTGCTTCTCACACTGGAGCGAATAAGATTCTGGTCCAGTCTGAGCACAACAGTTTGCCTGTCCACCAATTTTCGACTAGTTGCGGTTGTTACGAATAAAATTCTGAGACATCCTTTCGACGTTTAAATTTGTGTTAGGCTTTTCCACGTCCTGTTTAGCTAGGGCGAATAAAATTCTGGCCTGGCCGAACAAAGCGCGGCTTTGCTCTGTCCTCCGTCACCTAGGCAAATAAAATTCTGGCCAGGTGAAGCAGTGACAAAACTTGCTTTGCCGTAAACCTTAGCTACACTCAATTAATTCGAAGTCGAATAAAATTTAATTAACCGAGCTGAACCTATTATTCCCAAGACTATTTTAAATAAGTTGAATAAAATTGTAACTTAATTAAAACAAGTTTTGCCCGGTTGCTTGCCCGTGGCTAACTCTCCCCAAAATACTAAAGTATACCGCTTTTATATGTCTTTGCCGGGCAGACATACGCACCCGAAGTAAAATTCATGTCATTTGAAAAAACAGTTGTGTTTGTTTTTTTTTCATTTCAAGGTTTTCTATGCCTCTAAAAAAAACACGCTTTATTTAGCAAATACACCCAAATACACATTCATACATACATACATATGTATACACACAGATGTATGTAGGTTCTTAATACTACCAGTTGTTTCCGATCGAATAGGATTATTGAAAAAGCTACAACAATAACAACAACAATAATAATAATAATAATCGCTATCAACGAAATTTTTTATTTTAATTCTTTCTTTCATTAGCGAAAAAATCCTAAATTATTTTACTTAAAGCGACACTAGAAAAAAAATCGAAAAATTTTAACTGTAATCTCTTCCTCTTACTTAGCCTTTCTCACTCTTCATCATCACTCAACAATTATTTGGCCATTTATCCCACTAAACAATAATAAAAAGCAAGAGATTTATTTTCTAGGTTTTTAGATTAAATGGCGAATATTAAGAACAAACAAGAAGAAGAAGCATTTCGTTTTCGTTGGTTGCATTTATTCGGGGGTTTTAATTTAAAAATTTAAAAGCAAAAGAATTAAAGAAGAATTAAAAGAAATAAACTTTTGTGTCAGATGTATTTATTTTGTATTATTTGCTTTTGAAAAGCACTTTTAGATGATTAAAGTCTTATAAAATTATTATCAAATCCGATTGCATGTAATTGCATTTCAATACTTTTAAGAAAATTTTTCAAATTGCATCAAACATGTTTAGAAGGAATTCCGAAATCGTCTAAATTTCTTTATCACATTATTTTCGTCTGAAGTAAACCCGAAAAAAGCTCCTGGTATGGACAGCATAAGTAACAAAATGTTGAAGGAGCTCCCCAGTATTGCAGTCAGAATCGTGCTATTAATTTTTAATGCCATTTAACGGCTTGAATACTATCCTGACCACTGGAAGATTTCTAAAGTTAAAATGATTCCAAAACCGGGTAAAAACCTAACCATATAGGCCCATAAGTCTATTTCCAACTATTTCAAAGGTTTTCGAAAAGTTGCTTATGGATAAATTGTCTCCAATGCTAAGGGATAGTGGGTGTATCCCAAACCATCAATTTGGTTTTAAAAGTATACATAGCACAATTGAACAAACCCATAGATTGGTTCAGGTGATAGGAAGGACTTTTGAAGAGAAGAAGTATTGTTTAGCTATTTTTATTGTTGTTATAAAAAACAAAAAAAAATATGTTGATTTTGCTGAAAACAATAAAAACATTTTTTAATTGATCTAACTACCCGGATAAATAATATTCATTTTTATACATCGTTTACTACAACACGACAACTGAAAATAGTGCCAGAATCAAAATACTAATTTTACTAAAGCATACATTAGCTAAAGCACTGTTTTTGAATACCATTTTTTAACAAACGTCTGTTAGCCTTAAAGTGTTTGTTAACTAATGTGCACTTTAAAGCTCAAGCAAGCGTTTTTTAGCATACAGCCGTTAATATTGAAATCAAATATTTTTGTCAGTGTTCGGCAAATCGGTTTTATATTTTCAAAAAAAAAAATAAAAATTAGTAATTTGCTTCACTAGTGTTCAGGTAGCTACTTTGAATATAATAAATAAATCAGTGGTAAATTTTTATTCACACTGTGTATTTGAGGGACACGTAGTTGTTTAAGCCATGATCATATCACCTGGCTAATTAATTTAATTTTTTTTTAAATTTGATTTTTATTGCTGAGTATATGAAAAAAAAAACAAAAGATTTAAAAAAAATTTTGCTTTTAAAAGGGGCCACGGTTAGACTTCAATTTGGTCTTGTAATGCCTTATTGTTAAAAATTTCAGTTTCATAAGCTGCAGGTGGTATTTATATATGGAGAGCTTGTTTAAGTAAATAAGTATAGGCGACTTGTTTTAATTTATTTATAACAAATATACCACGCCCATCGAGAATATACGCCCACTTTTTTTAACGAGCATTCATAAAATCTACGAAAGTGTAAAGTTTCATACTGGTGCGACTTTTTATATAAGAGTTAATAGTTTTTTCCGGCTGGGTTAAGCATTCGTACCACTGTGCATGATCGACTTGTTCATGGAATAGTCTATATACATCTTTGTTCTTGATTTTGCATGTGAGGATGTCAAATTAGTTTGGCAAAGTGTAGCTTATTCTGAACATTTTTTTTATTTTTTTTTTTACTTTTTTAAGCGTGGCCCATGTAGAGAAAATATATGATTGTGTTATAAAAGGCCGAACCTAATTTGGTTTTGTGTAATAATACATTTGGTTGTGGTTATCATATTATTATTAATTGATTCTAATTCGAGCTAATTCAATATCTAATTGCATTAGCAGAATTCAATTAGATTTATAATTGTAATTTGCTAATGGCAACTAATTGCAATTAGTTTTACCATTGGAATAAAAATTTCAATTATCTAATGGGAATTAGTTGAACTAATTGTAATTGTTTAATGAATTAGAGAATTTCACAAAAGAAGGGTCATTAGCAATCATTAGCATTATCTAATCCCACTTTAAAATACATAAAGTTAACAATAAAATAGAACTGTCATTTTATTGTAGGTTTAAAGTAGGTTTTCCCTACATTAAAGTTAACGCAGGTATTTTAAGGTACGAACGTTTTTTGAATACAACTTTAGGAAATTGTGCTTAACAACAGAGTAGCGAAGTATTCACTCACTGTTCATACATGTATGAATATGTACATTTCATTTTTTAGCCGCTTCTTCTCATACATGTGTGAGAGACTACAAATTATTTTGTGTTTTCTCATTTGTGAATGCGACGATTTATTTTTTTTTCTTTCTATCCATAAGTGAAAAAATGAGAAACACACAAGTGTTCATTTTTGAATATTTACAATTTTGATAATTTTTCATAAATGAAAAGGTCGTAAAAATATGTGCGTTAAGCATTCGCGTACATAAACGCACATATTTGATAATGCGCAATTGTCGGCGTATGCAGAAAAAAAAATATTTTTTTTATTTCTTTTAGAATATATTGCAATATTGTATTTTGTGTTAATATGTACCCATGTGTTTTTACTACATTTTACGGTAAACTGCGATCGTAGGTAGAAAATTTTTTCACGTTCATTTATGAGAAATTTTATAAAATTTCAACGTTCATAAATGAACATGTATGTACATACATTTATGAAAAATAACATTAATGAGAAGTAGCTTATTTATCATTTATCACATATGAATAAGACTAATAATTCTTGTTGTTCGCATTCATGTATGAAAATAACCAGAACATTTTTTGTTGTTCGTTTATGAGTGTGAAAAATAAATATAAAATTTTAGATTTCTCATTTATGAAAAATATCATGAATGTTTATTTTTGAATGTTCATAAATGAAAAATTCTGAACCCTGCTTAACAACGGCAGTTAAACCTGCTTTAAGTTTTTATGCATACGGCTGTAAAGCACTATTTAATTTTTATAACTATGTATATACAAAAATATTTATGTTGAGTTATACTTAGTGGCATTATTTTTGTCTTCATATTGTCATTTACAAGCAAACAATTTGTCATGTTTAATCTTATTCAATAGTAGAAAATAGTTAACAGCGATTTTAAAGAACAACAAAACAGAACAGAAGAAGAACAACAAAAATGAATTGGGTCCCGTGGTTATCCTGCTGCATTTTTGCCATTTATTTTTGTTTTAATTTCTTTTAACAACAATAAGCTGTTTACACTTCATCTTTATGTCATTTTAAAAATGTCAACTTCGTCTGATGCCTCAAAAAGCCAACAGTTTATTTTTCAACATTTTAAACTGATGAGCAGATGGCTTCATCCATTTCAATGTTCTTTATTTTGTTTTTGTGCCTTTTTCTTAAATGCTTCAGTTCATTTTTTTATGCAACATCTTTTTACCGTTATATCTTTTACACAAAACAAAAAAAAATAAAATAATTTTTAACTTCATAACAACAACTGCATTCATCAGAACCATTTCTACTTGTACATTTACGTTTAACCGTCACTACTTGTATCACTTTCAGACAAGGACAATGCGGCACAATGTTTTAAAAACGGAAATGCAAATCTAGAATAAAAGCAACAAATAAATAAATAAAAATCGAATTTAGAAACAAAAATGAAAAGTAAAAGTAAAAAAATATATCAATTCTTCAACTTTAATTCTTTAAACAATAAAAAATAAATAAATAAATAAATAATTTAAATGACAACAAAATAATAATAATTATTTATAATTTAAAACTAGTCTGTCTGTCCAAGGATCATTAAATTCATTAAAAATCCTTAAAAACGGCTCAGAGTTAGCGATATTGCCCTGAATATCTTAAATAACCAATGGATTAAAATAGTGCGTAGGACAGAAAGGAACATTAAATGAGTTATTGGTTATTAAAAAAATCCTAACAGAAAATCCTTCTATTAAATTTAAAACAAAGTTGATACTTAACATTATCTATCCTTCACCTGTTTTAAACTTAGCAGGGATTATTTTCTAAGCCTCAAAGACAAAATAACAACAACTGTTTTTGTATAGATTGCGTGCTATTATTGTGGAGAGAGATAATGAGAGAGTGATAATGAGAGACTGATAATGAGAGAGAGATAATGAGAGAGAGAGAGATAATGAGAAAGTGATAATGAGAGAAAGATAATGAGTAATAGTAAGTTCACACTTGTGGTTTTGAACGTGTTAAAGCAAAATGTTTTAAAATTTAAACACAGCCGTTCACACTATAGTTGAGATGTTTAAGGCTGACATTTTATCTACTTTTTTTACCTTAAAAATGAATTTTTGTAGTGAAAACATCCATTTTAGTTTGGAATCAAACCCAAACCCCAGACAAATTAGCTAATTACACTACCTACTAGCATAAAGGGGCAAAAACGCACTTAGCACATCCCAAAATTAAATGAAATTCCGAGTTGTATTTGGAATTTACGTGTTTAACGACGTGTTTAAATCAAAAACAACTCATTTGAGATGGTTAACAAAACACGTCAATGTATGGTAAAACACCTCAAATTCGCCGTGTTTAGTGCTTAAACACGATTGAGATGTTAAACGCACTAGGTGTGAACTTAGTATAAGTGACAGCCAATTTACATTGACCCCTTTCACACAGGCAAACTTTTCTTTGCAAAGTTTTGATTTTATGTGAGAGCGAGGGAGAAAGCATGATTGAGTGTACAGACTTTGATGTACTCGTAAAGTTGCTTTCACCCCTTTCACACAGGCAAATTTTACTTTGACAAAGTTTTTTTAATTTTCTTTTAAACTTTCTTTGGTGGTCAAACACAAAAAGTTTTCTTTTACAAATTTTGTTTTAGTCACTTGGTGCTTTATGCAATCTGTGTATAAGTACAACTGTGTATAAGCGACGAAAGAAAAACAAAGCAACTTTGCGAGTATATCAAAGTCTGTACACTCAATCATGCTTTCTCCCTCGCTCTCACATAAAATCAAAACTTTGCAAAGAAAAGTTTGCCCGTGTGAAAGGGGTCTTTGTTTTTCTTTCGTCGCTTATATACAGTTTGAACACCAAAGCAAGTTTAAAAGAAAATTAACAAAACTTTGTCAAAGTAAAATTTGCCTGTGTAAAAGGGCCCATTGTACGATTTTTGTCGCTGCAATTCTTATTTTGTTGGTAAATAATGTGTACTTTTTTTGTTCCTCTCTTCCCCTATTCTCTTTACACCCCTTATTTATAACAACAAACTAAGAATTGCAGCGACAAAAATCGTACAATGTTAATTCGGTTTGATAATTAGAAATTGGAAACTAAATTATTGAGCCTTATTTTCAGAATAGGTCTGACAAGAGAAGTGTAAAGATATTTTGTGATATACGTATCACTAAAATCCTTTGTCCAGCGTTTTATAAATTCAAGAACAGCACACGCTTGGTTAGAGGTTAACGAAATAAGCTGTATAAAATTAAATTTAGCATCCAGTAAAATATCAAAATATGAAATCACAGTCAGTTTCTCATACCCTAATTCTCATATATTGCAAATTATATATGACATCTTCGGAACGAACGCATGTATTTACACTTTTTTAAAGTACAGCTCCATAAGGTTAATGTTACACCAGGAACTAAATGCATCTAAGTCCTCCTTATTCATAAGAATATGATCAGTGTGCCGTTTTTATGTTCAAAATATCTTTTAATATTTTTTTTTTCAACCAGCACTCAGGGGATGACCCCTACACATGCAATGCATCGTCTCAGAACTACGAAATTAGATTATGGGAAGGAGGAAAGAGGGAGTAGTGTTTGTGGACATTCGATTTGAATTTTCCTACATTGAAAGTGGCAGGAAAGACGAATTCTCTCTGTAATGCATAGTGCGATTCACTGACCAATTGACCACCAATGGATGCGCTCTGAACGAAAATCGAGTTAAAAGCAAGAAGTGCAAATAACGGAAATCAGTTCCCTTATTTCATTATAGCACTTACCATTGTAATAACAATAAAACAGTGCCATACATTGCATCGATGCTCTAGAAAATCAATAGAGTTGGATATCCTAATCAGGCGTGCAAAAATGCAGTCAGATCAAGAGAAGAAGCATTCAATATCTGGCGTAGAAACAAAAACGCAGATACTGATTTGCTACGCAAAAGGGAGAGATCTTCGTGTGCCAATGTACTAAGGCGCGAAAAGCAACCACCGCCAGATCTCGACAGAGTATCAGTTACTATGCCGAGGATATTTTTCCGAGCTCGAGCGGTTAAAAGGACTCTTACAGATCTCAACATAAACAAGTCTCCTGGGCCTGATGGGATACCAGCACTGGTCTTAAAGCAGTGTTCGTCGACGCTAGCACGTCCATTAGCAGCCCTTTTCAGCACATTGTACCATGTCGGAGAATTTCCAAAGTGCTGGAAAGTTGCTAATGTAACGCCGATCCCCAAAAAGGGGGAGGCTAACAACCCTGAAAATTACCGCCCAATCGCAATTTGTTCTGCACTTTCTAAAGTATTTGAAAGTATGATTAATTTCCATCTAGTTAGATAGCTGGAGTCCAACAGCTTGCTTAGTGACCGACAAAATGGTTTTCGTAGGGGGCGCTCTACGGGTGACTTGTTAGCATTCTTGTCGGAACAATGGTGTAACTCCATACATCATTTTGGAGAAAGCAAGGTGGTGGCTCTATGATGCCACCACCTTGGCATCATTGTTTAGTCCATCGAACATCACACTGAATTTTCACGCCGAGAACATCAGAAGCTTCCGATTCCGTAGTACCTAATTACCCATAGTAACAAATGCAGGACCATTTTCGAACACAGATCTTTGCGTAAGTATGCAACATTGTATCTTACGGGCATTAAAATCGACTCTATTGATTCCCTAGATCATCGACGCTATGTATGTTGTATTTCACTGTCTTATCGCTCGTAAGTGCTCCAACGAAATTAGAGAACTTGTTCCCGAAACTGGCACAGTTATACGTTTGACTTGATTTTCGTTGAGAGCGCATCATTTGAGGTCGATTGGCCAGTGAATCGCACTACGCATTACAGAGAAAATTCGTTTGTGGAATAAATTCCCTCTAGAGGTCTTTCCTGTTACTTTCAATGTAAGGAATTTCAAATCGAATGTCCACAAACAGTACTTCCTCTTTCCTCCTCCCCATAACATAATTTCCTAGCTGTCGTACAATGCATTTCATGAGTAGGAGCCCACCCCCTGAGTGCTGATCCAAACGAAAAAAAAATGTGAATGAAATGGTTTGCGAGTATTACAGAAAACAAAAGTGTTATATTATGAGACAGTTAAATATCATTTAAATTTAATCTGGAATAAATAGAGGATTATGGTCAACATTTATTTTAAATAAATTAAAGCTAACAATGACTTTAAGGTTCTTGGCGCAAGGTTGTTACACCAAAGTGTGGGAAATAATTCTAAAATGCGGTTATTAAAGCCCATGAAGCATTAAATCATGAAATAAGACCATTGGTTTTTAGATCAAGAGATAATGTTTAATATAAGCGGCTAATATCCCCAGTATTAGCCGTACGACGCGAGAGGTGAAATTCTTTGACCGTCGTTAAACTAACTTAAGTGAAAGCATTTTCCAAACATGTTTTCATTTTGAATACCGCCCAAGTTCTAATCATACACGATGCCAGCTAGCAATTGGTTATAGCTATTGGCATGTCTCTCTCAGTCATTTTCCGGGAAACCAAAGCCTTTGGGCTCCGGGGGGATTTTTTTAGAAAAAGCAGCCAGTTGTTCCGGAATGAATTGATCGAATTTATGGTAATGTGAACGGTAGGTCGGCTTCAATTCCTGCGCCAATTGATCCCTGTAAGGCTTCAAAGTCAAATCCTTGCCCAAAATTCGCCATGTGGTGGTTTTTGATAACACCAATTATTGAGAACGTTGAGGAATTAACAACTTTGGATCTGCTTCAACACTGTGACTGCGATATTTTCAGTTAAACGACCTGATCGAACACGCATTTTTGTTCGCACATTTTGTATGAAGCCTGTCGTGTCGACTCAACGACCATATCCTTAATAGCGGTCTCAGAAGGATAATTATGTTGTCCGAAATTATTACGAATTTTCGAAAATGTTACTTTAACACAACCACCATTTTCATAGGGGATTTTAATTATTTTAATGCGATTTTCGGGCGAAATTGAATTCATTGTATTAATTGCCAATGCATCTACTACAAATACATACGTCAAAAAACTAAATGTCAAAAGTTGCCACAATAAAAAAACAAATTTTTTGTTCTTCTTAGAATATATTTTTTGAGCTCTTAAGGTCTACTGAAGCATGCTAAAGGTTGCCCACTTAAATATTAATTTACCTATTGTTACTAATGTGTCTTGCTTAAGTTTTAAAATAAAATAATTCACCAATAAAGCGAACTACTGGGTATGTTGTTTACGAACTGCGTGGCTTGCTAAGAAAACTTATGGTACAACAACAAAATTTCTAGTTACAAACTGAGTAAAAATGTTATACACAAACAACAACAATTTGATATGCTGTTTACTAACTGCCTGGCATGCAAGACAAAAAAAAACAAATTTCTGTTTACAAGCTAAACGCGCAAGACAACAACAAACATGTATGCTCTTTACCATCTGCGTAGTTTTCTAAGAAAACTTATCTACACGAGACAACAACAAATATTTTGAGATAAATCCCAAGCAGAAACCTTATCAGCATAAAAACAAAAATACACACAGACATAAACGCGCCTATACATCGAATAAACAACATACAACAACAAAATGTTATACAAAGGGAGTAGAAGATGCTTAAATTTTCTAGACTTTAAGTGGATAAATATAAATAGGGCAGCGTCTGAGTGGATAGTAAATCAGTTTAAAATTAAAGCTGGTGAAATAAAGACGTGCATCTTAAGTAAATTGTTCTGTAGTGTCAACCTTGTGTAGTTAAAGTAAATAAAATTGTTATAAATTTTAAAAACTGGTGTTATTTATTTTGCAATAAAGAACTCACAACAAAACGTTTATAAAAGGTATAAACGTAACAATATATTTTGTAATAGATACAATTCTGCATTTAAGTATTTTCTACAGCAACTGGTTTTAATTAAAATGTAGTGTAGCGTAGGGTATTAAAAGTTTTGTCTTTAGTAATATATAATTACTTTTGTTTTACTATCGAAGCTTTTATTATAATTCTAGTTTTCCGCTACTTAATTTCTTTTTTTCTCAATAAACTTTTAACTTTTAGATTATAACTTTGTTTCTCTACTACAATCACTTTAGTTTGTCTAAAATAATGTTGTTTTTGTAATTGTTGTTGTCTTGATTAAATGTCGTTTTAGAAATTGCATTTTCAAAGTCACCCCCACAAGCGTTCGTTTAAATTATGTCAAGTGCTAAAATCATTTTAATACTGCAACCCCCCATCCCAACATTTGAGCTTGGATAACAATGTTAATATCGTCAAGTGAATATTTCCGTTCCATGTGTCCTTTTCACTGTTTTTTTCCTGCAGCTTAATGGCCTATTTGTGCTTTCAATTTTATCTACTTTCTACGCTTTTTTACTTGAATTTTTTTTTTTGTTCTTTTAATTTTATTGGCTTCGATTACAGTTGACAAGCATTTGCAGTGAATTGGAACGTGTAGGTAGGTGTGTGCTGCTGCTGCTGCTATTGGTATTGGCAGTGGCCTTTAACTGAATAAAAATGCCAGACCGAAAATGTGCTGTCATAATCTGGGGTGTGTACAAATATCTAAAAATTTATTCGTTTAGATTTACTGTCATTTAATCGTCATTAGCAAGTCAAAGAGGTTTTGAGCAAAACAGCGTTAAAATGTGTTTGAAAAACAGTGGGACAATAGTGTGGAGAATTGAAAAAAATATTTTTGGTTTGTTATTGTTATTGGTTATTAAATTAAAGTGCAATTTTCATTCTAATAATCGTCCCAGCTTTCTGTAGACATTATTGAAGCAGGTTGGCAGTCTTATAAACTTTTTTATTAATAATTCAATTTTTTTTTAAATTTATTAATAATAATAATAATATGTAATATTAGTCTTTTGACATTTAAAATATTTTACTAAACTTATAGAAGTGTTTCAATTTTATTTCGCAAGTATTCTTTAAAAGACGATTTATATTATGATTTTTACTTTTTTTATTTTCTATTATAAGTAATTTATAATTCATCACATAAACATTTTTTAGGAGAATATCATAAAATATTTATTTTTTAATAATAATTTTTGTAATTAATATTTCGTGAGAATATCATGAAATATTTATTTAAAGAATCAAGCACGAAAAATAAAATTGCTTATTTTCTATTATCTAAAACTTAAGGCGCAACTATAATATGCATAAGCTGGCTTAAGCTAATGTCAAAAATTGAACGAAAAGTCTGTCTGTCATATGCTTAAACAAATCTTTTAGGTGGCTATATTGTACTTACATGAATATAGAAATTATTATGCACAGTTGCATATTTGTTTATTCGTACTTTTGAAAAAAAAAATAATTTCTTTCTAAATAAATGAAATTTATTAACAAAAAGGCGTTTGATAATCATATTTTGTATACTTAATACTATTCTTATACAAATTTATAAATTTTTGCTACAAGTTTTACGAAAATTACGAAAGAAAAATTACACATGTTTCGCTGTTTGTATTATCGGGCCAAAAGTACTAAAAAGTGCAACTGTGTGCAATATTGAATTTATAAACAATAAAAAATTAAATTTGTTTGCAAATTGGGTGTTAAAAAAATGGAAAAAAAAATAAAATGTTTAAAGGCCCTTAAGTTATTAAACTCCAAGATTGAGTCTAGTTCTTCAACGTAATCACGAGTACCACAAAGTAAAGCTTTACATTGTAAAAAAGTAAAAAATATTCAATATAAATGCTTATACCGTTGGGGTGCGAGAAAGTTTTTCAAAAACATCATAGACTGCAGTAGTGCTCGTTCCACTGGCTAATGGATCTTCCATTCTCTTCATTTTCTTGTAATAACTTTCATCTGCCTTTGCACTCCGCGACTTTACTCTTTCTTTGTTGCTTTTTCTGCTACTTCTGTCCATGCTTGTTCCTTTAAATTGTCGTTATAATAGGCAATTTTTACTTTGTACATTTGCTATTAAATTCAGATAAAATATTTTTCGCTTTCGTCCTCCATTGGAATTTGTTTTCTAATGTATCTACAACACAATGCAAAATTAGCTGCTTCCGTATGGAATAAGCGATCAGTTTCGTACTTGGCTTAAGCAAATGACATTTGGCGAAACTTGACGAAAAGTTTTGTTAAGTACATTATAGTTTGCCATGTACGATTATTACGTATTTGCACAGTTGCTTAAGTTGGCTTAAGCCAGCATATGCATAATGTATTTTGGCCTTTAAATTTAGTTTTACAAATATAAAGTTAGATGACATTTAACAGCATTAAGATTTAAAGAAAAATCAATATACTTAAAAAATTGTTCTATTCTTTCCTTCTCTCTTTTTTTTCGACCTTTTATTTATTATTATTAATTTAATTTCTTTTTATCCAGGCTCTAGGTCCCACCATTTTCCATTTATTTAATTATTTAAAATTCAATATTTCGGATCCTTCTTCAGGAACTACACTATCGAATAACAGAAGAAAACATAAAAAATAGCAAACAAATTAAAATATTCATAACACAAAACAAAAATAAAAATATAATGTGGACTTTGCCCTTTTTGTTGTTCTTACATTCTAATTATCACCTTTACACTACCCTCAGGTTAGATTGCTGACTAATCTTGTTCCTTTCCTTTTCGTCCCATTTGTCCATATTTTCTTATCATGTGTCTGTAAGCATTCGCACAATTCTCAGTGACGACTTTAAAGTTATTTCTACGTTCTGCGGGAGTATTTATTATGTGGAGCATTTCAATTGTATATCTTTTTCTTTTGTTTCTCTCTTGTTGTAATATTATTGTGCTCTCCAAGTTCGGCGAATGACCAGTTGCTGTACAGTGGGCTGTGAGTGCTGTTCTGTTTTCCGTTGTCCCATTTCTATTTTTGTAGTCCGATTTGTGTGCTGTTAATCTAGTCCTTAATTTTAATCCAGTAGTTCCAACATATTTCTTATTACATACGTTAGATCCGTCACCATTACACGGTATTCCATATACCACCTCCGATTTGTCCAATTTGTCCATCTTCGTCTTTGTATTTGAATATAGCATGTTGAGGGTATTATTCGTTCCCAGTGCAATTTTAATATTCTGTTCCCCAACTATGTTAGAGTGTATAATTCTCTCAGAGAAGCCAGGGACATGCGTCAACGATTTAAAAACTCTATCATTCGTTTTTTCTCTTTGTGTTTTGCCAAAATTGTTTATTGCGTTTGTTATAATATTTTCTGAGATGTAGTTCGGAAAACTATTTTTGTGCAATATTTCCCTTATTTTATTAATATTGTCACTATGAAAAATCGTGTCGCTAATTTTAAGCACACGTTTCGCAAAGTTCGTAACAGTGTTCATTTTAATATGTCTAGGGTGACAGGAATAAATATTAATCAGACGATCCGAGCGGACGGTTTTTGATACCAATTCACCATTATCGAGTTATCATTCCTAAGTGTATCCAGATATGGCAACTTATGATCCTCCTCTATTTCCTTCGTAAATTGGATGTGTTTATGAAAACTGTTTAGGGTTGCCAGCGTTTTTTAAAAAAATTATTAAACTCGGCACAAATTCTTAAAAACGGATCAGAGTTAGCCTAATTTGATCTGAATACTTTAATTAGCAGTGGTTTAAAATAGCGCATCTGATTAAATGAATGATCTGAACATATAAAACAAAGATGATACTTAACATTATCCTAACTTTGGCTTTTAAAAGTTGGCAGCTCCTTTAAAGTAAGTCTACCAGTGTAGGATGGTATAATTAAGGGATTCCATTGTAAGCCTCGGAGACAAAATAAGAAGAACAAGAACAAAAGCATTTGTACCTATTCCATGCTATTACCATTGACCCTATAAATTATTTAGTTTTTTCAATTCTACATCTTGTAATTCTTAAATTATCTGAATGTCTCGTATTAACATGAGGCCGATTATCAGTAAAGCTTATCACTTCCTTCATGACCAATCTTATGCAATGACTTAAAGATATATTTCAAAACCTGTTATTCGTGAATCCCATAAATGGACACAAATGTCCCTTAAGCAAATTGTAGGAAATAACGTTGGTAAATTATAAACTATTTTTAACACTGTTCTTATTATACGCATATAGACCTGTCATATAACTAACATGTTAATATACCAAAGACTGATATATTATCAGCTGTGTTCTTAAGCAGAATTTATTTTTGAACTTATATAACACACATCGATGCCTGAAGCAATTTTCTTTTAAAAATATCTGTTATGCTCAAATTTCAGGGAAGGTTATTTTGTAGAATAATTAAAAAATACTTCATTAAATAATGGTGTGACATCAAAATCATTATCGTATTACGTTCAATGTGCGTTCTTAAAGTAAAATCCTGCTTATATGGATAGAACAAGCATACATCATGCACAATCATAAAGATTTTTCTCGTAAGTTTAAGTTCCTTCACGTTATTTATGTACATATATAAAAAATAAAAGTGGACCTAGCCCACTTCCTTGGGGCACCTCATATTTTTCAGCATCAACAAAACTTCCCTCTCCATTAATTGGAACATATTGTTACGTTACTGAAAAATAAAAACGTAGCACTTTAGAATTTTTAATTAAACGATTTATTTATTATTTTCAATACACACAAAACACGATGGTAACTTTGTTGTCTTTACTCACTGATGACTCAACTTGAATTAATTCATTTGCCCAGCTAGAGGTGCTTATACAGCTGGTTTAAGCGGTTCTCGCATATACTTTAATATTACCCCATATTGTTGTGTTATTTTGTGTGTTTCTGTTTATCGTATTTGGCATAGTTTCTTATAAGCGTGTTGTTGTTGTTTTATATACTATTCTTGAGAATAATTGTCGCATATACAAGAATATGCTACTTTAATATCACCCATATTGTTGTTGTCATTATCATTCAGTGAGGGCGCCTACTTGGCTGTGTATTTTATTTTTGTTCTGTGTTAGATATTTTTGTTTTCTGTTATTTAGCTTATTTCCTATAATTTCTTAAAAATATGTTGTGGTTGCCTTGTGCGCATGAGATTTCTTAGAAAATTATGCAGTTTGTAAAATGCACAGTGGGTCGTTTTATACGCTTTTTTAACTGATATTTATTTGCTTCTAAAACTCAACGAATCATGTTAATGTTAAACTTTCTTATTAAAATTGTTTAATTTTATCATATTAGACTTAAAAATGTACAAAATGCTTTGCATCATGTTTGCCACTGTAAATATGAATAATTTTTATTGCCACTGATCATCTATTTCAAAACTGTCTGTTACAAATTTATTGAAACACAATTGCAGCACTTAAAAATTTAAGCACTTTTTTCAGTTTTATAGAAAATTAATAGAAATTTATGCTGATTTTTGGCATTTTTGTTATCATTGCGAAGGGATGATTTAAACACTGTTTCTGTATTTGCAAAACTAAAAAAAACATATTAAAGGGTGTACCCCCACCACACATGTGATTGCAATGCATCTTTTGAAGCGTTATTGACAGAAATTTAAAATTTTCTTGAAATGTATCGCGATTACCTATTATAACAAAAATTAACGAATTTAAGGGTGTGTTATCCAAAGAGACCTGATTTTTAAATATATAAATTTTAATTTTAAACAGTCAGAATTTTGGAATTAACACAGAGTGTGTAGTTCCAAATTTACTTTAACAAAAAGTGCAGAAAATATAAGTGAAAATTCAAAGGTATTTCCGTAGAGATGTGATTATGAAATATATGACTATATTTTACCCGTTTGAAATTAACATCAACTATATATCACTAGAGTCCCGGGTAATCGCCTGCAAGTTACTTAATTTTGCCGCCATTTTGGTAAACATTTGTCTTGACAGTTCATATTTGGCAGTCGTGAAGTAGACACGTGTCAAATTTATTATGGAAAAATATTCGTGTTTTAATCGTTAAAACATTTTATCAAAATTAATTATCGATTACTGTGAAAAACCATAATAAGTGGCGAGGCACATTTTCATTTGAATGGATATTTGAATAGACAGAATAATCGGTTCTGAGGAATGGGAAACTCTCAAATTATTCAACAGTCACCTTTGCATCCATTAAAAGTGACACAGTCTGGTGTTCAATTTGGTCAGGAGAAATCATTGGACCTTATTTCTTTATAAATGAAAACGCCATAATCGGTAAGTGTGAATGGGCCGCGATATCGTGATGTTATTGAAAATTTTTTAACGCCACGACTGCATGTTTTGGGCTTGATTAACACGTGGTATCAACAAGACGGTGCCACATCCTATAATTACTACGAGATCTCTTTCCACAACAAGTTATTTTGAGAAATGATGATATTGATTGTTGATTGGCCTCCACGGTCGCCTGATTTGACTTATCCGGACTTCTTTTTTTAGGTATATCGAAAAAGCTAGGCTTATGCACACAAACAAGAAACGCTTGAGCAACTCAAACAAAATATTCGTGATGTATTTAAAGAAATACCGCGTAAAATGAGCGAGAATGTAATAAAAAAGTATGCAAAAAAAATATGCATTTGTGAATCTAACAGAGGCGGACATTAATCTGATATTGTATTCCATTCATAATTGCCAACATTAAATAAAACATTTATCAATATAAGATCCATTATACCAATATACCTTCCCGGCCTACACCGTATTCTTAAAATAATTAAACTTTAGTATTAAATCTAATAATCTAATGGTTATCGCCGTTGGATGAATACAGTTCTCTTTTAATCAGTTTAACTTGAGATATAAGATTCTTGAGTTTTCAAAATAAAATTTGGGTAGCATTCACGGCGCTATATAACCAGTAGTGAATTAGCTATATGAGCATACCTTCCCCTCAATTAGGCCTTTTATATTTTAATTTTTAAAATGATAATATAATGCGAAGAATTTTCATCATTCATTTTTTTATATAAAAATTTTCAATAATAAAAATTGTTTATACAAAAATTTTCCGCAATTTTGAAGGATGAATACGAAAGACAAATGGTGCTGTCATCATATTTTTTTTCTAAAGTAAATTTCATCAGCAATAATATTTTTTTACAAAAATTTCATCATTCATATATTCTCTATAAAAACATCATAATTTTTCTATAAAAAATTTTTATCCGTCAAACTTTTTCTTTAAAAAATTTTCATCCGTCAAACTTTTTCTATAAAAAATTTTCATCATTCATAATTGTTGTATATAATTTTCAACAACCAAAATTTTTCTATAAAAAAATTTTGCGAGATTTTGAAGGATGAATACGAATGAGAAATGGTGCTGTCATCAAATTTTTTTTTTTTTAGTAAATTTCATCAGTAATAATATTTTTATACAAAAAATTTCATCATTCATATATTCTCTATAAAAATATAATAATTTATGTATAAAAAACTTTCATCCATCAAATTTTTTCTTTAAAAAATTTTCATTCGTCAAACTTTCTCTATAAAAAAATTTTCATCATTCATATTTGTTGTATATAATTTTCAACAATCAAAATTTTTCAATAAAAAAATTTTCCGAGATTTTGGAGGTTGAATACGAATGACAAATGGTGCTGTCATCATATTTTTTTTTCTAATTTATCTATAAAACATTTTCATCCGTCAAACTGTTTCTTTAAAAAATTTTTATCCGTCAAACTTTCTCTATAAAAAAATTTTCATCAGTCACTATTTTTCTACAAAAAAAATTTTCCGTGATTTTGAAGGATGAATACGGATGACAAATGGCGCTGTCATCAGCGAAAGAGTATTTAGCATTGAAATATGACAAAGAAGGTCATTTAGAAAAATAAGAAATAGGTAAGTAGAAAGAACGGATCCTTGAAATTAGTACAGAGTCTATACGGAGCCAATCGATTCGACTTCAGCTTTAAAACTCAAAATCGTTATGTGATTAACGAAGTAGGTGATGAAAGAATCGACATCTGTCAGCGTGGTCACGGTGGGCATTTGAAATTTGTTATCTATTAGCATAAGAAAACTGAATTGTTTTTTTTTTACTTTTTTTTGGGTACGGTTTTTCGTCGACCCTCGTCAAATTTTGGTTTGTGAACAAACCGGTTTCGGCTGTTTGCCATCTTCAGTGTTCTTTTTGTACTAGTTGCGTTTTATTGTCAGTTGTGTTTATATAGTTCGTGTCTCCCTTCGTGTTATTGCGTTCGTCACTTTCTGTCTTTTTTGCCTGCATCTCTCTTTCCTTTTTCGTTTGTCTCTTTTTACCTAATTTGTCACTCCCTTTTTTATTCGTCTTTTTTTTTCTAACTAAATCCTTCTACGATCATGCTTGTTGTCCGTTTTTGTTTATGTGTGAACCTATTGGTTTTTTTCCCTCCTTTTCTCTCCTATGTGACATAATAATCTGTAATTGTACGTTTATGATGTTCTTTATTGCTTTGGTCTTGTGCACCTGCGTAACGTTTATGTGTTGGTGTAATATTGCTTCTCCTGTAAAAATGTCCAACGGTTCAAATATTGTGTCCGCAGCAGTGTTCATTCGTCCATTTATTATTCGTCCATCAAATGTTTTCTGTTCGTATATTTCCATGTTTTCTAATACATTTAGTCTCCTTCCTTTGTGCTGTGTATGAAGCAGTTTAACCGTTGTTCCTATATGTCCTGGTGTACATTTGTCGTTGAATATATGGTTTGCAAAGTTTGATTCTGGAGTTGATTTTGGTTCTCGTAGTTTTTTGTTATAGTCTCTAATATGTTCCCTAAATCTGGTCTTAATTTTTCGTCCTGTTTGCACGATGTAGCTATAATGGCATGTACAAGTTAATTTGTACACTCCTTGTTTGTCTAGTATATTTGCCTCGGTTGTTTTATTCCGTAGTATTCTGCCTAGGTTATTTCTTGTTCTGAATGCGGTATTGATGTTGTGTTTTCCAAAGAATTTCGCCAGTTTATACGTTGATTTTTCCATATATAGTTAATGTTGCCCATTTTTTTCCTTTCATTCTCCTGTTCTTTGTTCTTTCTAATTTGTTTCTTGATGTTATCTATGTGGCGCTTTTTGTATTCGTTGTTGTTGAATTGTTTTTGATTGATTTTTAGAAATTAATATTTTTAGAGGTCTAAATTTTTTCTAATTTCTCTTACTTAATAAAGCATGACATATACGAGTAGTATTTAAGTTTATTTTGGACTTAAATACTTCCTTATCTAAAGTAAATTTGGAACAATGAATATATTTTTTTAAGTTTGCTTAATGAGCTAATTTTTAACTCAAATTGTTTGGCCCTATATTTGCCCTCTTCAGTGTTCTCTCAGTATACTAGATGACAAATAGCCGAAACCGGTTGAGGCTGGTTGACATAAAATCATTCCCCACATAAAATTTTTTAACTTTATTTTTTCATATTGACAAATAGAAAAATTAAGTAATCCGTTTCTATATTTACCGTTATCAAACAGATTAAATCAATTCGATACTTTTCTGTTTTTTTCTCAATCGATTTATTCACAACTATTTTTTATTTCCTTTTGTACACGGGTGTTTATTTCCTTTTCATTTGAATAAAAAAAAAAAATAGAAATAAATAAAACGATTTTATTTATTCAAAATTAAAATGTAAATTTATTTTTAGTGTTTTTTTTTGTTTTTGTATTTTTTTGTTTTGGTACAAAATTTAAATTACATTAAAAACGTTATAGAATGTATGCAGTCACACATAATAAAGCCCATCGTTACGCTAAAACAGTAAAAATTCTTTTCGCATTTTTTACTCTTTCAATGTCAGCAGGCGTTGTTTGTTATTATTGTTGTTATTGCTATTATTGCTGTAGTTGCAATTTTAGTTCATTTAATCATTTTTGTTTTACTTTTTGGTGGCACAGAATAGCGTGATGTTGCTTCAAAATGCTTCATAATGTTGCTTTACATCGTTATCGTTCTCATCATTCTCTTCTTAATGCAATTATAGTTTATGAGATATGTTTGTTGTTGCTTTTGTTTACTTTATTATTGTTATTGTTTCTAATTAACTTTACCTTGAAACTGGCAATAATTTCGTTGCTGTTGCCATTGTTAGTTCTGCTGCTGCTATTGCGCTGCCTTTTGTTTGAAACTTATTTGACAAATAATTGTAAAATGTTTCCTTTCTTCACAAATATTTCTAATGTTGTTAAAGATATTGTTAAAATTACCTTAAGTTGTATTCAGAAAATCAGAAAATAGTTGAAAAATCTTTAATTGAATTGTCATGGTAGTTTGTCTCTTCTCTTAATTGATTGTTCTTTAAATCTTTTGTGTTTAAAGTTCTTGAGAGGCAACAAAGAACTTATTCTTGTTTCAAGTGTCTTTTGTTTTTCTTTCTTTCTTTCGTTCTTTCTTTTTCCTTGAAGTTTTACATTATAATGCTAATCATCGCAATTTTAACTTTTATTTTAGCGTTTTACTTAAAGAAACATTTTAAATAGAAAATTTTAACCGAAATAAATAATTTTCATAAAATTCCGGTAACACTTTTGTGTTATTTAAAATCAACTGGTTAATTTTTTTACAATTCTGAAAGTCACTTTATGTACCGGATGTGCCTTTCGTGTCATTTTTAATAAAACAATATACATACTTTCCGTGAAACTTCACGACAATTGGCGTTTTTGGTTTTTCTAAATGAACGGATTTCCTTTTCTTTTAATTCTAAACGAATCGAATAACTTTTGCTTTATCAATCGTATTTTCTTTTGCGGTCGGTTTACTTGGTTTACTTTCCGCGTAATTTCAAGAGAGTCGTTTTTTTTATTTCGAAATGAATCGGTAAATTTTTGTGCAATTCAAAATAAACCGTTTAAGCTTTTTTATAAAGGGTCCGCCAAATGACTTTTTTTTTGTTTTAAATGCTCTAAACTCAAATTTCTTTTTGATTTTAAAGTACAATCCTTCCGGTTAATAATGGAACATAATTTCATTCAAATGGCTGCCTCGGCTGGCCATGCAGTAGCCTACACGATCGGTCCTATTTTGAAGCACATTATCGATTGTGTAGAGCTGTATTGCACCAATGGCTTCACGAATATTGTCCTTTAAAGTGTCAATTGTCTCTGTCTTGTCGGCGTAACACTTATCTTTGACGGCACCCCACAATTAATAGTCCAACGGTGTCAACCCCCCATGGGCACATATACGGTCTTAATGGAGAGCTACTTTGTAGACCTGTGCAACTTGGGGAAAAAGGGGGCCCAGTACCCTGAAGTCAGCAGGGGTACAACTAGAAACTCCACTTTATTTCCACGGGAATCAGTGACCCGCAGAGTTTCGTTATTTGTCTCTTTAGACACTTAACTGTTCTCTGACTGATTATTGAGGTTGGCCCTATATGGGAGTATCGTGGTGGTTGTGGTTTCGCGGCCCCATATCAGTCTATCGTTCTATGGTGGCCCGGTTCATTTCACCTTTAATAACACCAACCTGGTGAAATGTTCCCAGATCCAGTGAGCATGCTAGACATGTGTTCTGGACAGGAGTTGGAAAGTCTCCAACTCTTAAGCAAGGAGTGATGATTTGCAGCCCTGCTCTGGAATCATCGAAGTTGCAACTAGAAAGTTCTGTTGCATAGAATTATGGCTTCGGCTTCCTAGGACGAGCATGACGTTCCAAATTATGCAGTGGTTTGATCCATCATCTGATTTAGGCTTCATGGCCAGGCGCAGATGTAAATCTAATCACACAGTCCAACGGTGTCAAATCGCAGCTCCGAAGTGGCCTAACGACGTCAGCTCTGTGACTAATAATGCGATCTTCAAAAATAGGGCGCAAAACATCGAGTTTAGCTTCGGCTGTGTGGCACGTAGTGCCATCCTGTTGAAACCAAATGTTGCCAATATCCTCCTCTTCTATTTTTGTGAACAAAAATTCGTTCAACATGGCCCAATAACAATTGCCATTGGCTGTAACGGCCACTCCTTGCTCATTTTCGAACAAAAATGGCCCAATTATGCCACTGGGCCAAAATCCACACCAAACAGTTACTCGTTTTGGCTGCGTCGGCTTTTCTATGCCCCAAATGTGACAATTTTGCTTGTGTACATACCCGACAAGATAAAAATGAGCTTCATCTGAAAAGATGATTTGTTTTTTTTTGCAAAATCGGCATCTTCCGTAAGTCGATCGCAGGCCCACTTAGCAAAGCGACAAAGCATTGGATGGTCACTTGGCTTCAACTCCTGAACCATTTGGGCTTTGTATGGCACAATTCGTCTCAATGATGTCTCTGATGAAGTCTCTGTGGTGCTTCACGCACACTTTCTGCCACAGCAGCAATATTCTCGGGTGTACGCACTGTTTTTGTCTTTTCACGCTGCTTTGGTTTATCGATGAGGATGCCAGTTTCTTTCATTTTTTTCACAAGATAACGAACCTACAGAGCTGACGGTGCTTCTCTTCTTCCAAAATCCGTACGCAATATTCGCACACATTCTGCAATATTACCATGATTTTCAAAGTAATGTCGCAATATTTCCCAGCGTTGTGCAAGCGTATACACAACCATATTCGTTCAGCGGAAGGATAAAACTAATTATCTGTCAAATAAAACATGAGCTAAGTGCTACCATTTACGAAATAAGCACTAGTTAAAAAAAACCGTTACATGGCGGACCCTTTACATAGTGGGCAAATTTGAAGTTAGAAAGGACTTTGAAGTTGGCACCCATTTCGCAACTTCAGTTATTATTGTTGGCAATGTAACAATATCGGACAAATGTCCACCGCTAGCACGTCGGCAAACATTTGATCTTTTTACAGGAATTTAAAGCGCGTTTTGCAACAAACCTTCGCTTATCTCGTCAATGTAGCGCGGAATTTCATTTTTCAGAGCGTCAGCTGTTTGTGGGTTATTTACGAAAATCCGGTCTTTCAAATGGTCCCAAAGAAAAGAAATCTTGCGACATTAAACTACAAGAACGAGGCGGCCAATTGGCATAGCCAAGTCGAGAAATTATGAGACTGGAATATTTCTCAATTGTTTGGGTGGCCTGGACACCGTCTTGCAAAACCCAAAAGTCTGGGATGTCAACATTAACCAATTGTGGCCACAAACGTTTCCTTATTTTTGCAAAAAAACGAGCCGAGATACCGCCTGACCATAAATCACACCATCACTAGTGTGATTATGGGACACATAAAATCCATAAACAGACCTCATAAAATCATTACATGCAAACGTTTCCTTATTTTAGCAAAAAAACGAGCCGAGATACCGCCTGACCATAAATCACACCATCACTAGTGTGATTTATGGTCAGGCGGTATCTCGGCTCGTTTTTTTGCTAAAATAAGGAAACGTTTGCATGTAATGATTTTATGAGGTCTGTTTATGGATTTTATGTGTCCCATATGCGGCAATTGAGCTTGTTTATTTGACCGCCTAACTGAAATGAGCCTCATGTCTAAAAATAATTTTGTTGATAAATTCATGATTTTCCTTCAGCTCTTCAAACAGCCAATTCACAAATGTACGATCGGCCTTAATTTTTGAATGAGTTAAACTTTGTAAATGTGAACATGAAGATCTTTAAGCAAAATGTTGCGTCAAGTGCTATTAGTGATGCCCAATTTGTGCGAATGTCAACAACTCGATGTTCCAAGCCCACTCCCAATCCTTTGCTGTAAAGAGGATATGTTTGCATTACTACAGTCATTACGAGCGTCTTGTTTTGGTCTATTGTCAGCAACAGTATCATGAGTTTTGAATTTAGCGATTAAATTATGCACAGTGGTCTTAGAAGTAGCCTGGTTACCAAAAAAAATTGTTTGAATTTTACAAAATGATACAGTGAAATTTTTACTGTTTTTATGGTAAATTTTCACAATTAAATTTATTTTACTCAAATGTATAATATTTCATGCTTAAGATTTTCAACCTTTTTACTAAATAAAACTCAATTCTTGAACATTTGATAGACAATTTACTTTCTAACCTCAAATTTGCCCACCCAATTGAATTAAACGATTGGTTCACTTACCATTTCATTTAGAGAAAACCGGTTTTTTTATATTTTTTCAGTGAAATGCCATTCAAAATGAACCGGTTCACTTATTTTTTGGATTCTAAATTATTCGAATCACTTTCACTTCAGTCCAAATGAAGTGGGTTAACGTTTCAAATACTTTTTAATAAAACGGTTGATTCACTTTCAGCGTAATTTCGGGTTTTGTTGTATATCTAACTGAACCGTTTTAGTGTTATTTCTACACTTTTATACTCGAATTTGTTATAGCACAGAAATATTTATTTTTGCGTTTGATGTTTCCTAAAAATTTCAATTTTCGCCTAAACAGAGATTAAATCGACAGTAAAGTTTATTGTTTTACAAACGACGTTATTTTAAATGAATCGCTATTGTAAATAAATCAGTTAATTTTTCATGGATTATATTCGAAATAAAACGTTTTACTATTCAAGCCATTCAGTAACGAATAAATATTTAATGTTTTGAAAGTCTTTTCGTTGCTATCGATATTTTTTTGCGATATGATGATATTATTTTGCCATTAGTTAGGGTAAAGTGAGGACTAATCGACATATTATTTTTAGCCATTTATATTTAACTTCACATGACACATTTTAGTCTGTTAAGTAAGATAGCAAGCTTTCCTTTAGTGTGAGATAATTTTCAAAGAAATCCAATTAATAAAATTTTTAATATTTCCTGTAGAAACTACTCTTTTAAGCCTCTGAAATACCATTGCTTTAAGTACAGGGGGTCCGTCGGGAAGGTAAATTACTTTGTTTGTTTATAATTTTTAATTAAATGAAAAAGAATGGATCAATGGATAATGACAAATGTTTTACTTAATGCCGGCAATTATGCATGGAATGCAATATCAGATAAATGTCCGCCTCTGTTAGCCTCACAAATGCACCACACATTTTACGTGGCATTTCATTAATTTCATCACGAATATTTTGTTTGAGCTGCTCAAGCTTTTCTGGGTTATTTGCATAAACATTGTTTTTCTGTCATCCCTACAAAAAAAGTCCGGAGCAGTCAAATCAGGCGACCATGGAGGCCAATCAATATCACAATTTCTTGAAATAACTTGTTGAAAGAGGTCTCGCAGAAATTCTATTGTAATCCTGGCTGTATGCGAATTCACGCCCTCTTGTTGATACCACACGTTAATTAAGCCCAAAGTATGCAGTTGTGGCGTTCAAAAGTTTTCAATCATATAACGATATCGCTTCCCATTCACAGTTAACGTTACGCCGTTTTAATTTTCAAAGAAGTAAGATCCAATGAATCCTCCTAACCAAATTGCACACCAGACTGTCACTTTTAATGGATGCGATGGATGACTGTTAAATAATTTGAGGGTTTCCCATTCCCCAGAACCGATTATTCTGTTTATTCGCTTATCCAATCAAATGAAAATGTGCCTCGTCATTCATTAATAAATTTTTTCTCGAAAATGGAGGTTGTCATGGACGAGCTGTAACATCCTATTTGCATATGCATGTACGGCGGCGTAAATGCTCTTGTGGAAGAAGCTCTTGTGCTAACTGAATCTTATATGAAAACAAATGCAAATCTTTGTGCAAAATTGTGTCCAAAGCTGTTCTTTGAAGATTTTAACAAAACTTATTTGGATAAACATAAAATACTATTATATCTTACTTAATTCTTTTATATATATTTTTACATTTATAATTTATTTTTCTTTTATCTCTTTCTTTATTTGCTTTTGCTCCATTGCTGTTATTGCTGTCGTTAGCCTCTTGTACTCTATGGCTAGTTGCTTTCTTATCTGGAATCTTTTGCCAGCTTGTTTCTTTTTTCTTTTCAGGGTTTTGTACCTCTTGTTTCTCCTTGTTGTCGCTGCGTTTAGCCGGGCGTCTTCTATATTCTTCAATTGTAATCGCCTTAGGCCCTGCTGTTATTGGGAGCGGTATGTAAATTAGAACTGTCGTTGATGCTCGTATTCTTCTTCTTTTTGTTCCTCTTTCCCAACGGGCGAATATTTCGTCAATCTCTTCTGCTATGTGGTTTCGGTTGTAGGATCTATGGTTGGTACTCGCGATCAGTTTGTGGAGTCGGTTGGCAGGATCTATACGCAGGATTTATCACTTCTTACAAAGGTTTGCAGGATCTTATGGTCCGGTATGCAGGATCGCCATGTAATGGAATGATTACCGCAAAATGATGACAAAAAAAAACAAAAAAAAAGTCCTATAGCCGATATATTTATATTATGCAGCTGTTCAGCTTAAGAGCAGACGTTTTGGTAAACAGCCCAATGTGAAGGTTTAAATATAAAAGACAAAGGCAGCTGTTGCCGTTTTAAGTTTTCTTATTCAAATCTTATTTTATTAGTGGCGTGCAGCCCTTTTTATATCTATTTTACTTAACCCTTCTAACTTATTATAACTTATTGCTAATACATATTTGTCTCACTTCAATAACATGCAATATTGATTCATTGATTCATGTGACGAATCAAATGCATGATAAATAAAAATACTCAAATAAATGTGACACCTAAAAGTGTGTCACTCATTTGTGTCATAGATCGATTGCATTTGAGTCGACACATGTTGTACTTTGGTAAGTGGTTGTCTGGTGTGTTTGTTTGTTACAGTGCAGTACACATATTGTGGTACACTACACCAAGCTGCTGAGCACGGCGTCGAATTGAGGTTGATGGATTTTTTTGAATATTTTCTTAAGCAGCAGTAATGTTTTCAGCCGATATTTGCGTTCTCTTTTCATGTTGTTTCTCCCAAAAATTTTACGTAACTCATCGTCATAGTAATCGATAATTGATTTCGATAAAATGTTTTAACGATTAAAACACGTGTGCTTATCGCATATTTTTTAATAATACATTTTGTTGCATTTCTACTTCACGACTGCTAAATATGAACTATCAAGATTAATGCTGACAAAAATGGCGGCAAAATAATGTAGTATACCTTCTCGGTTGACAACCTGAAGAAATCGCTTAGAGGGTTAACGTGGCTTTTCAATTTAAAAAAAAAACATTTTTACAAAGTTAAGGCAAAATTCAAAACTCCTCTGCAGCAATTAATTATGTTTATCTTTTGATGGCTCCATATGGCATAACTCTGTTCGAAATTTATTTAAGGCCAAACTATAATATGCATAAGCTGGCTCAAGCTAATATCAAAAGTTGAACGAAAAGTCTGTCAAATGCTTAAGCAAATCAGTGACGACTTTTAGATGACTATAATATACTTAAATGAATATAGAAATTATTATACACAGTTGTTCATTTGTTTTATTCGCACTTTTGCAAAAAACAATAATTCCTTTCTAAATAAATGAAATTTATTAACACAAAGATGTTTAATAATCATATTTTGTCCACTATCTGATGGAGCTCCCATCGTCTTCATTTTCATCTGTGTTTGCACTGCGCGACTTTATATAATTCATACTAATATGAAAATCAAGGTATTAATTACCACTTTTACTGAATTTTTCTGCTACTTTTTTCCATACTCATTTCTTTGAATTGCGGTTATAATAAAATGCATCTTTTCTGTCATGTAAGAAATTTTGTTCTTTGTACGTTTATTATTAAATTCGCTTTCGTCCTCCATTTTAATTTGTTTACTAATGTGTCTATAATAAAGTGCACAAATCAGCTGTTTCCGTACGGTATGTGAGATTAGTTTGGTACTTTGCTTAAGCAATTGATAATTAACGAAACTTGACAAAAAGTTTTGTGAGGTGCATTAAAGTTTGCCACAGATGATTATTAGGTATTTGCATAGTTGTTTAAGTTGACTTAAGCCAACTTAACAACAAGCAAATTGTTACGGATGTGACTTGCTTAAGTTTTAAAATAAAAAAATTAAGCAATAAAGCGAACTACGGGTTACAAACTACGTAGAAATTTTATAAACGCAAACAACGACAATTTGAAAGGCTGTTTACTAACTGCCTGCCATGCAAGACAAAAAAAAACAAATTTCTATTAACTAACTAAATGCGCAAGACAACAACAAACATGTATGTTGTTTACATCAGCGTAGTTTTCTAAGAAAACTTATCTACACGTGACAACAACAAATATTTTGAAATAAATCTCAAGCAGAAACGTTATCAGCATAAAAACAAAAACAACAATACACACAGACTTACAGAAGCCTATACATCGAATAAACAATATACAACAACAAAATGTGATACAAAGGGAGTAGAAGATTTTTAAATTTTCTAAACTTTAATGGACAAATATAAATAGGGCAGCGTCTGAGTGGATAATCAATTAGTGCATCTTAAGTAAATTGTTGTGTAGTGTCAAACTTGTGTAGTAACTTGTAAAGTAATAAACTTATTATTAATTTTAAAAACTCTCAAAACTGGTGTTATTTATTTTGCAATAAAGAACTCACAAAAAAAAACGTATATAAAAGGTATAAACGTAACAATATTATAGTTGAGCCTTTAGATTAACACAAACAAAAAGGATTCAATAAATTATTTTTAAAATTTTTTTTTCTCGTACTTATTCGTTTTCGTTTCCATATTTGTCTGTCCATACTTCTAATTTGTATAAAATACAATTTTTTTAAATATGTATCAACTTGGACAGGCTAATAACCAGTTTTTGTATCGATTTTGCAGAAACAAAAGACACAGAGTCCTAAACAGATGTATTCTCTATTAAATAGAAGTAAAAAAATAATTATTATTATTGTCAGAGCAAATAAATGATTTTGCTAAGAAAACGGATATTAGAGCCTACTGTGCATACATTTAAATAAATCATTTGCATTTCGCTCTTTAACTGTTTGTGTATGCATGTATGCGTTTAATTTGAATATTTATTAAACCATTTAATTTATTTTCGTTCCCTTTATTTAAAAATTATTGTGCAGTTTTAAGTGTTGTGAAGGTTTCATTGTGCGAATCTTATCTTTCTTCTACGTTTGACTTCATCTCTCTGCATATGAGCACAACTCATAAATAAACATGAAATTCTAAGCGAAATTTTTATTATTTTAAATAATTTCCACAAATATTTTCAATTTCCTTTAGACCACAAACGGCAAAAATTATATACATATGAAAATATGTATGTATGTATGTAAATGAACGACGGAACAAACATATCAACTTTAACCGCAAAATATAATTTAAAATAAAGTAGTTTTGAAACACAAAAACAGCCAAACAAACAAACGAACAAACATTCGAAAGTCGAATAGTTTATACTTAAAAAGGATTTTAGCGTTCTAAAACCTACAAACATACATTTACAAATACATACATACCTCGCACTCCTTATATTTTATACAGATTGAATGCTATTTCACTAACTTGTCATGATGCTTACTCGCATGTAGTATGCAAAAAAAAAAAAGAGTGAAGAACAAGAAGTATTAAAAATTCTAAAGAGAAGAAAGAGTCTTTTGTAATGACCTTGAAATGCCAATTATAACCAAAAATGCTCACTGACACGTAAATAATAAAAATGCATACTTGACGATGTTTTAACAGCAACAACTAACTATCAATACCACCAACACTACAACTACAGTTACCGCAGTTACCGCTAGCTAGGCATCACAGTACTACTAAAATGTTAAAGAGCAAAAAACAAAAACAAAAAAGCAGAAACAAAAAACAAAAAAGCAAAACCAAAATTATTATGGAGAAAAAGAGGACAATTTTTATACTTAAATATTTTGTATGTGCATTTTCTAAAGGATATTGCTGGTATTTTACAACAACTAAAACCATAGATAAAAATGTTTTGTGCATTCTAAAGTATATTTTAGTATGTTAAAATGTAAAAATTTAATAAAATCTTATGGAATCTTACCCTGCAAACATTTTCATAATTTCAAAAATCCACAAGAAAAAAATTCATAAAATAACAAAATTTAACTACAAAAAGTATAATTTAATTTTTTTTAATTCTAATAAACTTGACAACTTTTAGGCTGTTTTTATTTTTTAGTTTTCAAAATAATTTGTAATTAAATTTTGGCTCACTTAAGGCTCAACCATATTATGCATATACTGGCTTAAGACAACTTAAGCAACTGTGCAAATACCTAATATTCATATGTGGCAAACTATAATGCACTTAACAAAACTCTTTGTCAAATGTCATTAGCTTAAGCAAAACACGAAACTGATCGCACATTCCGTGCGGAAACAGCTGATTTTGCATTGTGTTATAGATACATTGGTAAACAAATTCCAATGGAGGGCAAAAAATATTTTATCTGAATTTAATAAAAAATGTACAAAGAAAAAATTGCTTACATGACAAAAGAGACGAGTTTTATTATAACGCCAATTCAAAGGAACGAGGGCCTTTAAACATTTTATTTTCTTTTCCATTTTTTTAACACACAATTTGCAATAAAATGTAATTTTTTATTGCTTATAAATTTAATGATGCACACAGTTGCATTTAAATAATATAATGCATACAGCGATATATGTGTATTTTTTTTCGTAAATTTCTTAAAACTATTAAAAAAAATATAAATGCGTATAAGGATAGTATTAATTATACAAAATATTATTATTAAACACCTTTTTGTTAATAAATTTCATTTATTTAGAACGAAATAATTTTTTGCAAAAGTACGAATAAAACAAATGTTAAACTGTGCATAATAATTTTTATATTCATGTAAGTACAATATAGCCACGTAAAAGTCTTCAATGATTCGCTTTAGCATCTGACAGACTTTTCGTTTAATTTTTGACATTAGCTTAAGCCAACCTATGCATATTATAGTTGGGCCTTATGTCAACTATTGTTGTTATAGTCATTCTGATACAGTTACGTTACGCTGACTCACGTTAGCTGTTAATATTACTTAGTAGAAAATACAATATGCGAAATAAACTAAATATAAATGGAATCAATGTGGAATTAGGTGGTTGATTTGAAATTGTCAGATCAGCCAAAAATTGATATTAAAGTTTAAGGATTTTTGTAAGAAAGACAGAAATCATACTTACCATAATTTACAGATTTCCAGATCGTTATGAAAAAATTTCGTGATAAGATTTACATCTGCACCTGGCTGTAAGCCTTAATCAGATGGTGGTCAAACCACTGGGAATGAAAAGCAACGTCGTCCACGCCCTAGAAAGCCAAGTACTAATTCTAGCAACAGGTCTTTCCCAGTTGCAATTTCAGCGGTTTCAAAGCAGGGTTGCAAACCACTACTCCTCGCTAAAGAGGTGAAGACTATCCAACTCCTGGTCCAGAACACATGACTAGCATGCTCACTGAATCCGAATCATTCACCCGTTGGTGTGATTAAAGGCGAGATGATCCTGGCCACCATAATCAGTTCATGCTTGCGGCCGCAAAACCACAACCACACCGATACTCCCGAAAAAAATCTAAAGAGGCAATTAGCGTAAACTCTGGAGCTTACTGATTCCCGTGGAAATAATGTGGAGCTTCCAGTTGACTCTCTGCTTGCCTTCAGGGGACTGGGCTTCCGTGTACCCCCAACAGCATAGGTCTAGATAGTCAAGTATTCTATAAAGACTGATAAATGTGCCCCCGGGGACATTCTAAAGAAATAACAAATATTAAAAAAAATATATAAAAATAATTACCTTTCAGTATAACACAAATGATTCCGCCTAAAAAACATTGATTCCGTTCCGCGGTTGCAAATACGATTTTTTTGCGGAAGCAAATTTTGCAATTATTCATTCCGCAGCTGCGGTATCGTTCCGTTGTTGCGTTATACAACCCTACCGTTGCGGTATTGTCATATTATTGATTCCGCAATATAGATATTTTCCTCCATTATGCTTACGCTTAATTTTTGTGACGGGTGATAATTAACGGAGAGAACAAAAATGTAAGAAAAATATAAAATTTGTACGAAATAAATTTCTTTTAGTTTGATTTATTTGTTTTATATGTGAAAAATATTTTTGTAGGAATAAAAGAGAAAAATATACAAACATTTTGCATATCGAAGTAATTGTTAATTTACTAAAAAAAAAAAAAACAGGACATTGTTTGTGGTTTTTTGCCAACGCGCCCTTGCAGACGTGTTTATAATGTAATCCCCGTTCATTCTTAAGGCATCCAAAAACAGATTTGAGCACTCCAATAGTTCTTTCTACTATAATTCATCCTTTATAATGTGCGGTATTAAATCTAATTGTGCTGAGAGAGTTAACTGACTCTCCGTAAGGTGTTAGTAGCCATGGTTGTAAAGGATACCCACCTGCAACAATTTAAAAATTTGTTTACACAACATCGTTGCTAAGAATTTTTTATTTTACATACCCAAAGGGAGACAATTTCTGCTGTCGCTATGTTTTGATTGAAGGAATGTTTTTGCAGCATTCATTTCCCAAATGTGGGAATCATTAACGCAACTTCCAGGATATTGTAAAGACACATAATATATTTTCCGTTCGTAATCATACATCTACCTTTACACAATTATAAAGAAATAAACAAGCCAAGTTAATAAAGATTTACTTACGAACATAACATTAATGCTGCAGTATCCCTTACGATAAATAAAAAAAGTGTTTATTGTAATTCGAAGCAATAATTTTTACATGGGTACCCAATCGTCAGCCATTACAACAGTTGAAATACAACATTTTTCATAAAAAGTCATTTTGACTATTCTTTCCTCGTCTGCATTCATGCTCATGAATATCGATTTGCTGCACAACATTTTATCTAACTTGCTCAATAATTCATCCAGCACTATAACGAAAACTTTGATCGAGCTATGTTCACATTAAAATCCTTACCAACACTATGCTGATAGCTGCATAGCTCTGCAAAAAACAAGCGCAAAGTTTATCTTTAACTGAAACAGCTCTTTCACGGCCCCTTTCTGAGCATGCAGATTCTAACACGAACATTTTTTTGGAAGCTGTAAAATTATGCATAGCTTTCATTTAGCAGGATTCCAAATTACATTTGTTTATTTCAACCTACTCTCTATCGTTCATCTGGAACACATGTCCAGAGTTATAGCGTAAAACTATTCTTTCGAATTGATCAATACAAAGAATGACTGTTACCACTGCTATCCTCAAAAAAGGCAATTGTATCCATAATGAATTTAAAAAATATTTAAAACAAGCATCTACAATCACATCTAAAATTTGTTAGTTTTTTTTCCCCCATCAGCATCAGCTGACACAACATCGGCTTATAATCACTTAAAACAGCGATGTTAAATTAAGTTTGCTGAAAGAGAATACCGCAGGAATGAATATTTTGCAATTTTCATATCGATTGATATTTCTTTCCGTTCAACTTATATTTCCGCGCGGAACCAATAATGCCACCCATTAAATAGAAGTTGTGAAATCACAATTATTTCTGCAGAAAAAGAAATAAATAAAAATCACAAATTTTTACTGAAAATAAAGCGGCGAACGATCAAAATGATGTGCTTTCCAATATTTTCTCATTATTGATTTTTTCATTTAAAAATTCAACAATAAATATTATTTTTAGTTTCTGCTATTTAAAAGTAAAACAATTTTTGAACATCACTGTAATATGTACCAAGCCAATAAGCATGATTCAAACATATGTATATATTCGACCATCTCGTATAAGAAACGTGATCAGCTGAATTAACTGTCTGATAGAATATATTTGAATGAAAGAATGAAATAGTCAATGCTATTGAACAAATGTCTAAATAAAATATTCCAAAAACTCCATTTTATGTTTAACAAGATTTCATATTTTTTTCTTTTTGTCAAATACTATTGGTAACCTATACACACACACACTCTCATATTTACATTAGCTTATGTATATGTAGTCAAATTGCTCAAACAAAAAAAAACTACTTTTCAGGTGTTTTTTTTTTGTTCATTTTATTCAGTTGTTATTGTTGCTGTTTTTGTTAAAAGTTTAACATTAAAAAAAGAAATATTTTGTAAAAGAGGATTTTGTATCACCTCGTTATTTTTAAGCTGTAAGGCTTTTCTCTTTTTTTACAGTTGTAAATTTGATTTTATTGTATCCTGCATGTGCATTCCAAACAAAAGTGCCACACACACATCTACACACGACTATTAAACAAAACCATTCAAATATTTATTTTTTTTTTGGAGATTAAGAAGTAAAAAAGAATCGTGCGGTTTTTTATTGCAACGTCTGTTGCAGAAAACTATTCGCTGCGTTTTTTGATTATTTTCAAAAATTATTGTTATAAAATGCATCATATATCCTTAACATGGCAGTTAAAGGTGTATTCAGAGGCAAACTTCATTTAAAGAAATATTTATTAGGTCATATAAGGATTTCAAAGGTCTTCGAAAAGTTGCTTATGGATAAATTGTCTCCAATGCTAAGGGATAGTGGGTGTATCCCAAACCATCAATTTGGTTTTAGAAGTAGACATAGCACAATTGAACAAACCCATAGATTGGTTCAGGTGATAGGAAGGACTTTTGAAGAGAAGAAGTATTGTTCAGCTATTTTTATTGATGTTTCTCAGGCTTTTGACAAAGTTTGGCATGAAGGTCTATTTCTGAAACTGACCGCTCACTTGCCATGTAATATAAGCAACCTACTGAAAAGCTACATAATTGGACGAAAATTTTCTGTTGTTGAAGGAAACTTCATTAGTGTATCCAAACCAATTTCCTCGGGCGTACCACAAAGTAGCATTCTTGGACCAGTTTTATACTTGATATATACCTGCGATATGCCTGTAAGTGAAACTGTCCACACTTTTACGTTTGCTGATGATACAGCGTGTCTAAGTTCGCATGAAAACTCCCATCAAGCATCCATAAATCTTCAGCAACATACATATAACTCAGTTAGAGTTGTGGTTAAAATTATGGAGAATTAAAGTGAACGTTCAAAAGTGCATTCATGTGACCTTCACCCTGCGAAGAGATAATTGTTCACCCGTTCGAATCAATAATCACATTGTGAGATTATCTTGGTATACATCTTGACCGTCGCCTTATATGGAAACATCATGTTGACTAAAAGCTAACACAAATGAAACTTAAGCTAATGCAATTACATTGGCTTATTGGCAGGAACTCAAAACTTAGCCTAGATTGTAAGCTTCTAATTTACAAGACTATTTTAAAACCAATATGGTCTTACGGAATCCAACTTTGGGGCACTGCCTCAGCTTCAAACGTGGATAGAATCCAACGTATGCAGAATAAAATTTTACGGTTGATAACTTCCGCCCCATGGTACATCAGAACTTCAAACATACATCGTGATTTAGACATACCGCTGGTGACTACAGAAATCATCAAATACGCAGGCAAATACTTGATGAAGCTTGAAGACCATTCTAACCCCCTTGCTCGCAATATCTTGGATTATAGTGGACATAGCCGATTAAAAAAGAGGAATACCGCAGCTTTAATCCCTAATGCTACAGACGATACATCTTAGAAATATTTGCTTTGTTTTTTTTTATGACAATTTTCTTTTTTACCCAAAAGGTTAGGGCTGACATGGTCAGGACTAATGTAACTTTTTTTAGAATTTAAGATTTTAATACTTATTGTAAAGATACAAACAAAAAAAAATTGAGAGTTAAAAAAAAAATATAAGGTTTTTTGTTTTGTTTTTTTTTTAATCGAATAAAGTATACAAAAAAAAAAAAAAACAAATTAAGATTCAGCCTTAATTAAAATTAACGAATTTTGAGCGTTGTAAAATTGGTGTAAAAATTGTAGAAAAATGAGAGCTCAAGTTAGGTGTCATAACGAATGACTCGTAAATGAATCTCTGGCGGAAAGAAATCTTTAGAATAAAAAAAAAACTATTTTGTATCGAGCCTGTCGACATAAATTTAACGACCAAATTTTTAATAACGTCTTAGAAGACAAAATAGCTTTAACAGAACCACCACCATTTTCATAGTGGATTTAAGTTGTTTTAATGCATTTTTCATACGAAATTAAATTAATCGTAACAATTGCCAAGAAACTAAATGTCGAAACTATCATGTTGGTGGTGTTGCCACAATTGCAAAACACACATCTTGTCGAAAAATCCGATATTTTTTTATTTTTATGGTCGTTTTTGCTGTGTTGGCTTAATGAAAACTCTCATTTAATCAATTTAGCTTAAGATATAAGACTCTTGAATTTTCTATAAAATTTTTTTGTTTAATTGTTTTATTCGCAATCTATTTTACAATGAAAATAATGGGCAAATTTCATGACTTTCAAATAACATAAATTGAGTTTTCCTTAAAACTCCGCAAAAAGAAAGAAAATCAAATTTTACTTTTGTAATTTAAATAGGATTTGACAAATTAGAATTTTTTATTTTCGTAAGGAAAGTTCTTGACCTTCCCATGAAATCTCTTAAGACTCTGGATTTCATTGCTATCTTCTTACAGGTTTATTGCTAACACATTGGAATGATTACTTTTTTTTTATAGGACCAGCACTCAGGGAATGACCCCTACCTATGCAATGCACTGTGCCAGAACTAGGAAATTAGGTTACGGGAAGGAGGAAAGAAGGAGCAGTGTCTGTGGACATTCGATTTGAACTTTCTCAGATTGAAAGTGACAGGAAAGACCTCCGGAGGGATCTTATTCCACATACGGACTGTTTTGCTGAAAAACGAATTTTTCCTGTAATACGTAGTGCGATTCACTGGCCCATCAACCACAAAAGGATGTGCTCTCATCGAAAATCGAGTTAAACGTGATACCTTAGTCTATTAAGGTATCGTGCATTGATGTAACTGATCTCATCTTTTACCATTAAAATTCGAAGATCTCTGTGTATGTTTTTGTTGCTGATAAACCACGACTTAAACAACTGTGCAAATACTTAATAATCATATGTGGCGAACTATAATGTACTTAACAAAACTATTCGTCAAGTTTCATTAAATATGAATTGCTTAAGCAAACTACGAAACTGATCTCACATTCCGTACGGAAACAGCTGATTTTGAATTGCGCACTGTGTTGTAGATACATTAGTAAACAAATTCCAATGGAAGGCAAAAAATATTTTATCTTAATTTAATAGAAAATGTACAGAGAAGAGACGCGTTTTATTATAACAACAATTCAAAGGAACGAGGGCCTTCAAACATTTTATTTTCTTTTCCATTTTTTTTAACACACAATTTGCATGAAAATTTAATTTTTTATTGTTTATAAATTCAATGATGCACACAGTTGCATTTTTTAGTACTTTTGGCCCAAATAATACATACAGCAATATATGTATAATTTTTCTTTCGTAATTTTCTTAAAACTATTAACAAAAAATTATAAATTTGTATAAGGACAGTATTAAGTATACAAAATGTAATAATTAAACCCTTTTTTCCTAATAAATTCAATTTATTTAGAACGAAATTATTTTTTTGCAAAAGTACGAATAAAATAAATGTGCAACTGTGCATAATAATTTCTATATTCATGTAAGTACATTATAGCCACGTAAAAGTCTTTAATGATTTGCTTAAACGTTTAATAGACTTTTCGTTCAATTTTTGACATTAGCTTAAGCCAGCCTATGCATATTATAGTTAGGCCTTAATTGTTTGTAACGGTATTTCTGTAATATCTCAACGTTTGTATTACTTGCCGTCCCCCAAAGTTGGATGCCGTATGTCCATAGAGGTTTTAGTATTGTTTTGTGTAACAGAACCTTATTTTTTAAGCTCAAGCTTGTTTTTGATTTAAGTTGCTCACGTTTCTTTTTGACATGCTCTTTCTAAGTAAGTCTTCGATCAAGATGAAGTTCCAAATATTTTACAATGTTGCAGCTCGGTATAGCTGCGCCATTTAAATAAACAGGCGAGCAATCATTTTTGCTTAGCGTAAATTTAACACGAAAGTACTTTGTGTTATTACCGCTTAATAAACCAGTATCGTCTTTATACGTAGCAGCAGTTATATTTTCAATTGTTGGCATATCTGCCGTAAAAATTGTGTATAATACTGATTCCAGGACACTCTGTCGAATACCCGCGTTAATACAACCAAAACTTGAATAATTTTCATTTATACTTACAAAGGAGGATCTGTTTTGATTATATTTTTACGAATGTGTCTTGCTTAAGTTTTAAAATAAAATAATTAAGCAAAAAAGCGAATACTGGTTACAAACAGCGTAGAAATTTTATACACAACAAACAACAACAATTTGATATGCTGTTTACTAACTGCCTGGCATGTAAGACAGAAACAAATTTTTGCTTACCAACTGCGCAGGAGTTTTAAACGCGAGAGATAACAACAAACATGAATACTGTTTACCATCTGCCTAGTTTTCTGAGAAACCTTTTCTACAAAAAACAACAACAAATATGTTGAAATAAATCCCAAGCAAAAACCTTATCAGCATAAAAACAAAAAAAAAATACACACAGACATACAGGCGCCTATACATCGAATAAACAACATACAACAACAAAATGTGATACAAAGGTAGTAGAAGATTCCTAAATATTCTAGACTTTACATGGACAAATATAAATAGGGCAGCTTCTAAGTGGATAGTCAATCAGGGTAAAATTAAATCTCATCAAGTAAAGACGTGTATTTTAAGTAAATTGTTCTAAAGTGTCAACTTTGTGTAGTTAAAGTAAATAAAATTGTTATAAATTTAAAAATTCTAAAACCTGGTGTTATTTATTTTGCAATAAAGAACTCACAACAAAACATTTATAAAAGGTATAAACGTAACAATATGCTTTTAGTACCAACTAAAATGGGGCTGGGATGAGGTTTTTTTATTTATACAGGAGCCCACTGTGCCACTTAACTGTTGTCTGGCTGATTATTGAGGTTGGCCCTTAATGGGAGTATCGTGGTGGTTGTGGTTTCGCGGCCCCATATCAGTCTATGGTTCTATGGTGGCCGGATTCATTTCACCTTTAATAACACCTACCTGGTGAAATGTTCCCAGATCCAGTGAGCATGCTAGACATGTGTTCTGGGCAGGAGTTGGAAAATCTCCAACTCCGAAGTTGCAACTAGAAAGTTCTGTTGCATAGAATTATAGCTTCGGCTTCCTAGGACGAGCATGACGTTTCAAATTATGCAGTGGTTAGATCCACCATCTGATTAAGGCTTCATGGCCAGGCGCGGATGTAAATCCAATCACACAGTTGTCCATTGTAACCGCATTTTCGTCAAGTGGCAAATCTGTTTCTTGAGGGCATATGGCAGACTTACTTCTGTCACACTTGACGTATCGTGTCTTTTTGAAACACCGAAATTGTTTACATTTGCCATGCCATAAACCGCTGTATTTAAGTTCAAAAGAACGCTAACCTCTCCTTCTGTATCAGTTAGTGGAATTTCTTTATGTGAACCTCCGCCCGTTCCACTTAAAAGCTGTTTATTCTTGGGTATCAGTAAGCACCAGAGTTCCGCTAATTGTCTCTTTAGCCTTTTAGCTGTTTCTCTGACTGATTATTGAGGTTGGCCCTTCGGGACTATCGTGGTAGTTGTGGTTTCGCGGCCCTCGCATGAATTAAATTTACGGCGCCTTTAATAACCCCAACGGGTGAATGATCCAGATGCTAGTCGTGTGTTCTGGACCAGGAGTTGGATAATCTCCAGCTCTTCAGTAAGGAGTAGTGGTTTGCAACCCTGCTTTGGAACCGCTGAAATTGCAAGTAGAAATCTGTTGCTAGAATTAGTCCTCGGCTTCCTAGGACGTGAATGACGTTGTTTTTCATTCCCAGTAGTTTGACCACCATCTGATTAGGGCTTACGGTCAAGTGCAAATGTAAATCTTATTACGAAATGTAACGAAGATGATTTCTTAAGTTTTAAGTGAAAATAATTATCAGTAAAAAAAAGTAAACGAAACGAGGCATTGTGCATTTAACAAGTAAGTAAAGACAACAAAGTTACCATTGTTTTTATTTTGTGTGTATTGAAAGTAAATAAAACGTTTAACTTAATTTAACACTGTAAAGTACTGTAATATTATTTTAAAATGAAAGAACTTCAAATAACAAAACGTGTATTAAAAGGAATAAACGTAACAGTATCTAGGATAGTCCGCCACATATACTCCAGACCAAGACAACAAAACAAAATATCCTAAATCATGAAGATGATAAAGTGATTTAATGCTTTGGACGCGTAGAGTGCATCAGCATCAGTTAACAATATTCTGTAACTCAACTATTCACCCACCGTTTTGGTGCTACGTATCTCACAGCCGATAACACATATCCAGGCGAATTGTGATTTTAACAAATTAACACTACGTGCCATACCATGAGCTCAACTATCTATTTATTGTAATTGTAATCTGATTTCGAGAAATGAACCTACCAATTGGCCTTTAAAGACATGTAATTTGACACCTCGAATATTTTCTGTAAAGCCAGGTAAAATCACGACTTGGAAACTAACGGTATTAGCTTATTGCCAGGGTGTGATAAACCCATAATGTTTTTTTATATTATTTTTTACAATCGGATTTAAAAAATAAACTTTTTTAATAATCGTTTGCTTTCGCTGACATAATCACATTTTCGTATTGTTTAAAACTTTAGTGAAAATAATGTTGCATGTTGGCTTAAAGGCCTCACTAAACCATTCAAATTTCACATCAAATTTCTAAATTTCAAGTAATTTTAATTTGTAACAAAACAACCAGCCCCAAACCAGCGAGTAAGAGGACAAGCAAAAATATAGTCACAAGTGAGTGGTGATAAGTTTCATTTAAATAGATGATTAAAATAAAAGACACAGAACATAGACAGATATTTGCAACAGGAATATTTTATTGAAGAATTTATTTATTTTATTAATTTATTTAGTTTTCATTTCGTTTGTAAATATTTTTCCCATTTTTTTTTGTAATTTTTGTGAAGTAAATAAAATTCGGTTTTATTTTTTCGGCTTTGATCATAAAATGTATTTATTTTAATATAGTTTTAAACAAATACTTTACTTTTTTTTACAAAAAAAAAAAAAAAGAAAACAAAAGAATTAAATGAAAGTTACATTTGCCTCTACTTGTTTATTTTTTGGTGTGTTGTTAACAAATAAAAATAAAATTTAAAACCTGATATTTAAATGGTACGTGCAGGGTGTTTGTTTTATTTCACCTTTCAGACGGAAATGTAATTTCCAGGCTGATGCCTTAGCACACACCCAAACACAAAAACATCGTTACACAAAAAGCAGAAAGCTTTAGTTTTCCTACAGTTTTGGGGGATTTGGTGAATGCACAACCAACACTGCTGACATAAACTAAAGGGATCCTTAAATAATAATAATAATAATATTGTTTTTTTTACAACAATACACGTGTTGCCTCCCTTTTACAAGATTTTCTACTGATCACAAACAAATTGGTGGGGATGAAAAAATAGCTAAGTCGCGTGGCTGATGATAAAAAAAATGATTGTAACTCTTCACAGAAGAAAGTTAACACAGACTTACATCGAATAATGAAATGGTCAAAAGAGAACTTTCTTTAAATCCTTCAAAGACTCGATGCTTGTGGTTTTTGTAGATTGCTGCAAAACCTAACATGATATTAGGCAATGAAAATATTGAATTTGTATCATATTGTTACGGATGCGTCTTGCTTAAATTTTAAAAGAAAATAATTAAGTAATAAAGTAAACAACAGCATACCCACTGTTTACTAACTGCCTAGTTTTCTAAGAAAAGTTATGCACACAAGACAACAACTATGTTAAAATAAATGCCAGGAAGAATCTTTAATAGCATAAAAACAAAAACAAAAATGCACACAGACCAGCAGGCGCCTATACATTCAACGATTAACAACAAAATGTGATACAAAGGGAATAGAAAATTCTTAATTTGTTTAGACCTCTAGCGGACAAATATAAAAGACAGCGTCTTTCATCTTTATACTTAAATTTGAATCGCATATACATTACATTATTGAACTTCTGCAATGCGACTTTGAGAGTTTTATAAAATTGAGACTAATGCTTCAATTTTACAATTTTTATCTCATAAATAGATTTTAATTTTAGCAACTCTTAAAGAACCAACATTATACTAATACCTAAGCATGCTTCGCTAATAATGTCTAGGTCGTTTGTGGCCAGAGCTTTAATTATAAGGAATTCGTTTGTAACCTGCCACCAACAACATTTTTCTAACTCAGTTAGAATTATGGGGAAAATCTTATTAAAAAATCTCTTGTAGTTGGGCATAACAAAACCTCTACCGAATTTATCACCATTCAAATTTTTTTTTTTTAATTATTTTTCAAGATTACAATTTTTTAGAATTATAAGTTATTTTTATACTTTTTATTTTTAAGCTGGATTAAGTCAGCGTTAAGGGCTTACAATTTATATTAAGTAAATAAATAAATAAAAATAACAAAAATAAAAAAAATAATAAGGTCGCGAAATATTTGGTTTCAATTTTTAATAAAATTTTCATTAATGATTATTTATTAAATTTAAACATTTTTTAAATTTTACAAATTTTTTTAAATTCCAAATTTAAATTTTACATTAGTTTTTAATTAAAAATATGTAAAATTATCAATTCATACTGTAAAACAGATATGCATTTAATTGTGAAAGAGAGAGGGAGAGCTCAAATGAGAACTGTCGTGAGTGTAAAAAATATAACGTAGCCATGTTCAAAAAAGTACTAAAATACGCTACGTTAGTACTACAGTACAGTAGTTTTTGAGATCAGTACACAAATGCGTTTTTTTCAAAGAAATACAAAATGCACAAAAAGAACTGGGAGCTTCAAAAAGTTAAATTTCAACCTAGAGTAGAGGAAGCATAGAAACAAAATGTAATGCTACATTCAGTGTTCGAAAAGAAAACAGTACGCAAACCAAATACCGTACACAACAATTCTTGGCTGATGAACACAAACAGTAAAATAACATACTGATCTTTCTTTAAGCGTACTTTAGTAAACTTTACTAATTTTTAACACTAAAAATGTACACTAAAGCTTATTGAAAATAGGGTAAAGTAAACAACGCAAAAACACTTAAAAGTACGCTAAGGAAAATACGTAAACTAAAAATACTTTAAAGAAGACAATGCAACCTCTAAAAAGTACGCTAAAGGAAACTATACAAACACTTAAGATACTTTAAAGAACATAACGCAACTAAAAGTTCACAACGTAAACTGCCAAACCAGGGATGGGCGAACCTTTCGGGTGGCTGACCAATAAATTTAAAAAAATCTTGCGGTTGGCCATTAAATTAAAAAAAAAATAGAGGGTCATTCATTAAAAAATTATGGGGTTGCTGTTCAATTAAAAGTTCGGTTTAAGATATATATTTATCAGTTATATTACGTAATATTTTAAAACAACATAAAAATTTTATAAGTTACGGTTTATTATGATTTTAAGACTTTCCAGATGTATGGGAAGCATGGATCTGTTTCTGACTTGACATAATTTCCTCAAAATCTGGTTCCAGCTGGAAGGATGCGACTTTTAACAAATTAAATAGACTCTCGTCTGACAATCGGTTTCTTATTGATTTTTTTTCTGCATTTCATTACTGAAAAGGCCTGTTCAACTAAATGTGGGGAAGCAAACATTGCCATAATTTTCTGCGCATTATTAATTCTTTGAAAATTCATCTTTTGGTAAGGATTTATAGAAATTAAGCTTATCTGTATTTAAAAATAGCTGTTTTAAATTATTATTACATTGCAATTCTAGAATTTCCAATTGTAGATCAGATGGAACATTTTAAGGAATAACATTAAAAGGTATTGAAAAAATATCTAAACATGGTTGGATTTTTTTTAACTCAGCAAATCTGGCCTCAAATTCTTAATACGGTTTTAATAAAGATTATGAAAGGACTTTTGACTTCTCTTCACTCACAGGCCACAAAGAATTAAGTCTTGAAAAATGAGTCAAATCATTTCTTCCCAAACATTTAGAAAATATAAACAATTGAGTTTTAGAAGACCTCAAACTGCCCCAAGTTTCATCTATAAATTGATTTCTTCCCTGTAACTTCTTGTTCAGTTTATTATAGTGCCCGAGTAAATCCGTGAAAAAAGCAAACTCGATGCATCAATTCTTATCCTCCAATATTTCCCACTTATCCCAAATTTCAGTTTTGGTTTTTAGAAAAACTTTAATTTCTTCGAGAAGACTCCAAACTCTCGAGAAGGCATGCCCACAACTCAGCCACCTGATCTTTGTGTAATAAAGTACATCTGAAAGTTCTGCATCAACTTCCGATAAAAACTCTTGAAATTGTCGATGTAACAAACCACGGGCTCGAATGGTATTAATTAATTTTAAAATAATATTAAGTACGTGGTTAATATCCAAGGCAGCCTTGCAAAGAACATCTTGGTGGATTATACAATGTAAAAAAATTGTTTCGCTTTCAGGATTCTGACTTTTATAAACTCCTGCAAGCCCCGTATTTTTTCCACCATGTTAGGTGCTCCATCAGTTGTTAAATTATTAATTTGGAAATTGGGGCATTAAGAGATTCCATCCCCTCTCTAAATTCAACATAAATTATTTTTCCTGTCGTCTTTCCTTTCATAAATCTCAAACAAGCAAATTCTTCGGTTATTACAAAGTTTTATAGTGACTGAAAAATACTTAAACTTTTTAAGACGTCCATCGAGTTGATTGGTTAAATTAGAAGAAATCGCTTCAATTCTTATTGTGACCGTTCTACGTGACAGCCCTATAGATTCGAGATAGTTTACCTTTTCTGGGCATAATACTTTTGCAATGCTAATTAACACATCCTTAATAAATACTCCTTCAGAAAACCGTTTGTTACTTTTTGCTATTTTATAGGCAGCAATGTGACCAGCTAACATGAAGGATCGCTGGACACTTCTTTGATTTTTAAAAAGCATTTGCTGACTAGATAGTTTTCTTTTCAATTCCTCTGAATGAACTTTTTTGTCTTCATCTGTCATTTTATAGTACTTCGATCCAAGATGTTTTGAATTAAAGTGCCTAGCGAGATTATAATCTTTTAGTACAGCTCCCGGTTCTTGGCAGATAGGACAAATAGGTTTTTGGTTATATTCCATTAAGAAGTACTTCCATGTCCAGTCTTCTTGAAATACTCGACATTCCGAATCAATTTTTCTCTTTCTATTTTCGATTGACATTTATGGGGGTATTTACTTTTACACTTTATTATTTTAATTACACAAATAAAACTATACGTTGGCAACTTTATAATTTTACTTCACAATTTATTCTTTACGTCACGAGATTTACACTTTTACTGATTGCTGATTAATCCATCGCTGGCCCTTTTATATTTGTTGCGCATGTTGTCTCAAATATTTAAGAATCTTCTAGATCTCACATATAATAGTTGTTTTTATGTTACACATACGTTCAGTTTCCTATATTAGTTGTTAGTGTTTTATGATGTTTATGTTTCTTCTTGGAATATTGCATCAGAAAGTTGTTGTTCGCTTGAGTCTACAATATTTCCTAGAAAACTACGCAGTTTGGACACAATATAATATGAAAACAATGCATTTGTTTGCTAAAATTTTTTAAAACATAATGTAAATTTATTTTTTGGGCATAATTTTTTAATAGGTGATTAATTTTTTTTTGAAAAACGCGGGCCGTAGTTTGCCCATTACTGTGCTAAACATTAGTACACTTATACATAAAAAGTTCATTAAAGTACGCTCATTTTATTGTGTTTATTAGCTAAGAATCATTATGCACGGTATTTTGTTTGCGTACACATACACGAACGGTAAACAAAAATTTTGTGCATTTTGTATTTCTTTGAAAAAAAATGCATTTGTGTACTGATCTCAAAAACTACTGTACTGTAGCACTAACGTAGCGTACTTTAGTACTTTTTTTCAAATATGGCTACGTTATATTTTTTACACTCACGACAGTTCTCATTTGAGCTCTCTCTCTCTCTCTCTCTCTCTTTCTCTCCCTTCCACAATTAAATGCATATCTGTTTTACAGTATGAATTAATAATTTTACATATATTTTTGAAAATGTAAAATTTAAATTTGTAAAATTAAAAAATTTGTAAAATTTAAAAAATATTTAAATTAAGTAAATAATCATTAATGAAAATTTTATTAAAAATTAAAACCAAATATTTCGCGACCTTATTATTTTTTTTATTTTTGTTATTTTTATTTATTTATTTACTTAATATAAATTGTAAGCCCTTAACGCTGACTTATTCCAGCTTAAAAATAAAAATTATTAAAATAACTTTTAATTTAAAAAAATTTTTAGTTTTGAAAAACAAGTAAAAACAAAAAATTTGAATGGTGATAATTTCGGTAGAGGTTTTGTTACGCCCAACTACAAGAGATTTTTTAATAATTGAAACTGAGTTAGAAAAATGTCGTTGGTCGCAGGGTACAAATGAATTCCATATACTTAAAACTCTGGCCACAAACAACCTAGACATTATTAGCGAAGCATACTTAGGTATTAGTATAATGTTGGTTCTTTAAGAGTTGCGAAAATTAAAATCTCAGACTTTCCATATTTGAGAACCTTGTAAAATTGAGGCATTAGTCTCAATTTTATAAAACTCTCAAAGTCGCATTGCAGAAGTTCAAAAATGTAAATAAGTCATTTATGTATGTACTTCAAATTTAAGTTTAAAGGTGAAACACGCTGTCTTTTATATTAGTCCGCTAGAGGTCTAAAAAAATTAAGAATTTTCTACATCCTTTGTATCACAATTTAAATTTTCTAGACTTTAAATGGACAAATATAAATAGGACAGCGTCTGAGTGGATAGTCAATCAGTGTAAAATTAAACCTCAAAGTAAATTGTTCTTAAGTGTCAACTTTGTGTAGTTTAAGTAAATAAAATTGTTATAAATTTAAAAACTCTAAAAACTGGTGTTATTTATTTTGCAATAAAGAACTCACAACAAAACATTTATAAAAGGTGTAAACGTAACAATATTTTCATATTAAATTTGCCACGTGTCTAATTCATGACTGCCAAGACTAAGGTTTACTGAAATTGCGGAAAAACAAACTAGCATAACTTTTCGGCGGACACCCTATATATTTTCTTAAGAAAAAACAGGTAAAACGTGGCTCTCGCTACATATCGAGTTATTTGAAGTTAATAAAATAATAACTAACTCCAAGTTCAAGAATAATTTAAACAAAAAAATCTAAATAAAATACTTTGGGCTGCTTACACAACATCAAATCCGGTGGTTTTAACATGCCATTTGAACATTGCCTACTTCTAGGGGTAAAATATATGGAACATAACTGTGAACATAGTTAACAGTATTTATAAATGTATGTAAATAGTATGGAACTCACACACACACATATGTGTATTTGTGGTTTTTCAGTTTTGTTTATAACAACAAACACACTAACTCGTATGTTTATCTGCACGTATGAATATTTAAATTGAATTTACACCTGAGTGACCATAAGAAGGACTTTAACTTCAACATTTACTTGTGTTTCAAAAGCAAACATTTAAATTTTGACTTTTGATTTCTCTTTTGTGATTTCATTCTCTTTAGATGATAAACATTTAAGTGATGGAGAGTGACATTCAATGTCTGCTTTTGCTTATCACCACCAATGTCTAAATTAAACGATATAAATATTTTGATTAAAACGATTATTTAGTCAAAAAATCTTAAAATTTCCATGCTATTTTTTACCATATTCTACCAAATCACACAGGCATGAGAAATTTATAAAATTATTTTTAAATTTTTAGAGAGGAAAATATATAAAAAAAAATATTTCTCTATAAAAACTAAAATTTTCTAATTTTGTGTGAATAACAAAAAAATAAATAAAATTCGAAAATGAAAAAATTAAAAATATTAAGTGTTGTGTATCTAAACAATATCAATCGAAGTAAAAATGACACGTGCTCAGTTCAAGCTTACAATTCTAGGTGACTCTTTATTAAATTCATTTTATTTTTATTATCGATACGTTTGTTTTTATTCTTACATTCTATGAGTTTCTATAAGTTTCTATTCGACATTTTTTCACACACTGCTTCACCACTCTCATCACAGGCATCATTGTTGCCTCCCATGCTTGTTCTGCACAATCTATTTTCGTCACTGGCATCACCAACAACATCGATGCACTGTGATTCCTCAGTTTTTATACTACGCAGTTGGCCCAGAAGTCTTTTTATTTCTCGGCAGTTACATATCTGATATGATACACAGATAAGACTGTTTACCCAATTTCTGTTTGACCGTAGCTGGAGACCAGCTTGGTTTATTACAATTTCTATAATTTCTTATTAGAACTTTTTCGCCTTCTGAAAATTGCAAATTGCACTTTCCCTTGTGAAGAAGAACACTTTTGTCTTGAGACTGTTTAATTCTATCCCTTGTCAAAGGTAGTCTCAAATTATTGAGTGAACGACCAAAAAGAAGTTTTGCTGGCGACTCACCCGTGGAACAATGTGGGGTATTGCGGTAGTCAAATAAAAATCTATTTATCAAAATGTCAAGGTCTGCATTATTTTTTTCTTTTAAAATCGCCAAAAGTGATTTTTTTTTATGGTTTTGACAACATTCTTCGCCTGACCGTTTGTCGACGGACATAACAGGATCACGTCTCGCTTGCTTAGCAATATTTTTGAAATTTAATTCAAGCACATTTTCTTTTTCTATCAAGTTGATGCAATTGTACTCACTGTAGCCGTCAGCCAGTAAAGACAAATTATCTATAAAAATTTTTTCGCTCGTGAAATTTTTTTTTTAAAGAGAAGTAGCACTTCAGGCTACAACGCATATTTAGTCACAACCATGCTACATTCTTTAGGAAAGGGATAGAGAAGAGATGAGACAGGTGGTGAAAGTAAAAGGATAGTCGGAAATTAACTTCCGTATAAAGATAGCACAGCGACCAGTGACTATGCCTTTATCGCTGAGCAGCCCCACCGACAGTCAATTTTTCACTTTGTGTGGCAGCTACTATGCCCACGGTTACAAAGCGGTTTTTTGTTGAACTATGCACAATAGTTTGTGCTGTATCGATTCAGAATTTTTGTACGACTTCGATTATAAAGGGTGGGAAGGTTAGAATGGTTGAGATTAGGAAGTAAATTGGCTTAAAGCACACACTCTGTTTTTGGTAAAATTGCAGAATTAATAATGGGTTATGATGTCAGGCAAATGTCCACCTCTAGCACGTCGGCAGATGTTCGCATTTTTCACAAAACTTTTAAACACATTTTGCAGCAAAATTGCGCTTGTCTCGCCAATGCAGTGCCGAAATTAATATCTCAGAGCGTCATCCCATCGGGGGCACATTATAAGTCTTTATGGATCCTACAACCATCTAGACTTGAGTCTTGTGGGGTAAAAGGCTAGCAGCAGCCAACTGGAAAATCCACTATATTGTCATGGGAATCAGTAAAGCCCCAGAGTTCCGCTATTTGTCTCTTTAGGCATTTAGCTGTTCTCTGACTGATTATTGAGGTACGGCCTTCGGGAGTATGGTGGTGGCTGTGTGTTTCGAGACCCTCGTTTGAGTTTGTGGGTGTGCAGGGCCAGTGAATATGAATGTCGTTGTGTTCTTAATTATATTAAACTTCATGCGTTCTGGACCAGGAGTTGTAAAATCTCCAACTCTTCAGCAAGAAGTGCAGGCTGCGGCCTACTGCGGGCTTTGAAGTTGTAACTAGGAGTGACCGGAGGATATACGTATCCAAAGGCCTTCTAGGGCGAGGATGGAGCTACATACCATCCATAGTGGTAATGATCGACCATCTGATTAGGGCTCATGGCCAGGTGAAGATGTAAATCTTATCACGTCAGTTCAGACCGTTAACTATGTGTGGGTCTCAGAGTAAATAATCCAGCGGCGTTAAATTATAAGAATGTGGCGGCCGATTGAAGCACATTTTGCAATAAAACTTCTTTTATATCGTCAATACAGCATCAATTATTTTAAAATGGCCCATTGAGAAATGAATCCATCAGAATTACAAGCAATAGGCGGCCAATTTACATCACCAAATCGAGAAATTACTGGATGGCGGTGTGGCTTGCTGAAACTATAGGTGTCAGTGATGCCAATACCAGCCAATTGTGACCACAAGATATCGTTTATAAAGGTTTGCAAACGCTTTCTGCGTTACGATGACGGCATTTCTTTGCTCATTTTCGAAAAAATACGGTCCGATGGAGCCACCTTATAACAAACCGCACATTTACGATCACTTTCTTTGGATGTAATAGTATTTCGAGGACTGTTTATCGATTTTATGAACTCCATATGTGACAATTTTGTTTGGGCCTAATTAAAAATGAGTCCCATCACGATGTTGGTGAAAAATGCATTGTTTCCAGTTAGCTTTTCAAATAGCGATACCTTAATGTTGCGAAAAGTGCCTCCAGTAATACCCAATTGCTGTGAACGTCGACTAGGTGATGTTTTAAGGTCATTTTACGCACTTTGAGGTACAGGGGCTGTAACTACATCTTCACGGCCACTACGAGCGTATTGTTTTGCTCTATTGTCAGCAACAATGCAGTAAGCATCAACTTTAGCGATTAAATTACGCACAGCGGTATAAGAAGGAGCCTGATTACAAGGAAAAGTTGCTCGAATTTTGGGATAGTAATTTTTTAAAATTAAAATTCCTTGCTCCATAGTGTAATGTTCTACTGAATAAATGTTACAGAAAGAGAGTTCAATTCTTGATACTTAATCGTTTGACAGACAATTGACTTCCTAACCACAAATTTCCCCACCCATTAGTTCTCTAATCAGATAATAAAATTTGTCTTCTTTGTATGGCAGATATCATACCTATTATGCTAAACCAGTTAATTCTTTACTGGGTTATGCACCTTAAAAAGGAGTTTACTTCTCTAAAGTTCCCAAGTATTTTGTATAGAAAGTGCGACACTCACTTGCAAGTTATTATTTTTATAATCCAATGGTCGAAATTTAGAAAAATCTGTTCACTGATGTATGTGGCTCTGTCTAGCACTGCGGCAACAAAGAAATTTACAAACACATTTACTCTTTATACAGGGTGTCCACCGGGAAGCTATACTAATTTGTTTTGCCGCCATTATGGTAAACATTAATCTTGACAGTTCATATTTGGGAGTCGTAAAGTAGACACGTGGCAAATCTTTTGTGGAAAAATATTCGATAAACCAAAGGGATTACTGTGATGATGATAAAGTTATGTGAAATTTTTGGGAGAAACAACGTGCCAATAAAACGCACTATTTATCGTGTAGTGAATTATTTCGAAGAAAGAGACTCTGTAGGTGATAGGCCCAAGCATGGATCATAAGGTACTGTAAGATCGACTGATAACAAACATTGCTGCTGCTCAAGACAGTGTTCAAAACAATCTCCATCAACCTCAATTAGACGCCGTGCTCAGGAGCTTGGTCTTCAAAGGGCAATTTTGGCCACAATTTTGCACAAAGGATTTGCATTTATTTCCCTATAAGATTCAGTTGACACAAGGGGTTCTTCCACAAGACCATTTACGGCAACCTATCAATATGCCAAAAGGATGTTACTGCTCACCCATGACAATCCCGATTTTCATGAAAAAATCATAATGAGGCAGACGAGACACATTTTCATCTGAATGAATATGTGAATAAATAGAAGCCCTTAAATTATTAAACAGTTACCTTTGCATCCATTAAGACTGATAGTCTGGTGTGCAATTTGGTCAGGGGGATCATTAGGCCTTATTTCTTTGAAAATGAAAAAGGCGTAACGGCAACTGGGTATGGGGAGCGATATTGTGATATGATTGAAAACTTTTTAACGCCACAACTGCAGGATTTGGACTTGATCAATGTGTTATTAACAAGACGGCGCTTCATCACATAAAGCCGGAATTACAATGGAATTTCTGCGAGACCTCTTTCCACAATAAGTTATTTCAAGAAATGATGATGTTGATTGGCCTCCACGGTCGCCTGATTTGACTGCTACGAACTTCTTTCTGTGGGGATAGGCATTGTTAGCTGTTTAAAAAAAAAAAACAACATTCTCTCACATTTTACGCGGTATTCCATTTTACGAATATTTTGCTTGAGTTGCTTAAGCATTTCTGCTGGTTTGTTTGTATAAACCTTGCTTTTCAGCTGGAGAAGTAGCACTTCAGGCAACAATGCCTATTTAGTCAAGTACCATGCTACATTCTTTAGGAAAGGGATAGAGAAGAGATGAAACAGGTGGTGAAAGTAGATGGATAGTCGGAAATAAACTGCCGTATAAGAGACAGCACAGCGACCAGTGACTATGCCTTCATCGCTGAGCAGCCGCACCGACAGTCAATTTTTAATTTAGTAGTGAAGAAAATCAAAGTCTTCGTTGGAAATCGAACCCACAACCCACAAGCTAGTACACTACCTACTAGCCTGCAGGGGCATGAAATGTGCTCCAAATGACCTGCATTTGTGAGGCTAGCAGAGGTCGGCATTTATCTGATATTGTATTCCATACATAATTGCCGGCATATCCATTGATCCATTCTTTTTCATTTAATCAACAAATTATAAGCAAACAAAGAAGTATACCTTCCCGGCGGACACCCAGTATATGTAGAAATCTCTTCCAATTGCAATTAATATCAATCATACGTCCTTCTCAACTCAACTCCAAAATAAAAAAACTTTTTCAATTTAAATTTTTGGCATAAAAGAATATAAATCCTTTAATTGTTATGAATTAAAAATTTATAAAACAATTAAACAAATTTACATAACGAATTTTAGATAAAACAAAACAAATTTAATTAAAATTGTTTTCTAAACAAAATTCATATTTTTTTTATTTTTTATTTTGATTTGTTATGTTTTCATAACAATTTATTTTGAAATTATTTACTAAAGAATTAGGAAAGTGTTTTGCCATAAAAAACAAAAACTAAAGTCAACATGATTATTTTTTAGCACAATAATGAAAAAAATTGTAAAGAACAAAATCAATTTAAATATGTACTTTGAAATACAACAAAAATGCATAATTTATTACAATAGAAAACTTTTTACAGAAAATCTGTTTAAGCCGAGAGAAGAATATGTAAACAAAAAGAACAACAAATTATTGTTATAGTTTTCTAGTCTTCCAGTTTTTTTTCTCTTTTTGCTTTTTTTTGGCAACAATAATAAATATATAATTTGATAATAAATCAAGTTAATTGAAAACAAGATGCCTGCCTGTTAAGGTTAAGATGAACAAAATTTATAAATAAATATAAAACAATGCAGGGGTTCAAGACAGGTTTTAAGTGGGTAAATAATATTAAGGGGAATATTTAAAGCACATAAGTATAGCAATAGAGCGAGTTTAAACTTATTTTCCTATAACAAAATTCCCTAGATTTCACGATGTTAAAGTTGTAGGTAAATAAATAACGCCTCTGTTACATTGGCTCTAAGTGACAATATACTTTTGTTTATTCCTTTTTAATCAACGTTTTGTTGTTTTGAGTTCTTTTATTGCAACATAATAATAACACAGTAGTTTATTTACTTTCAATACACACAAAATAAACACGATAGTAACTTTGTTGCCTTTACTCACTGATGACTCAACTTGAATTAATTCATTTGTCCAGCAAGTGGTGCTTATATAAAATAAAACACTGTTTGTTATTTCATTTTATTTTATTACAAAAACTATTTTTTATTTATTATAAATTTATTAAATTTATTTTTTATAAGTTAAGCCCTCTCTGCTCTGGAGATCTGAAAAAGACTAATGAAATGTTTTATTGGTCAAGAAATTATGTTGATTCACAAGGAAATTGAAATTATGAAGTATTGAATTAGTTCACCGAATTATTCTCACTAATTCAGCATAATTTACCAATAAAAATAATTTATTGGATCAGGTTATTGAACCTAAACCAAAGAATTAATTTCAAATAAGCAAAAACAGAATAAATAAAATTTTAATTTAATATTGCTGACTTTATTGTTTAACCCATTGCGTGGCAGCGGGCTTAACTTATACTTAGTTGTTTTAAGCGCTTCTCGCACAAACAAGAATATTCTACTTTAACATCATCTCATATTGTTGCTTTTGTTGTTGTTATCGTTCAGTTTAGGCGCCTGTTTAGTTGTGTATTTTGTTTTGTTCTGCGTTAGTTGTTAGTTTATTTTCTGTTATTGACTTTTTTGGCAGAATTTCTCATAAGCATGTTGTTGCTGTTGTTGTTTTGTGTGTACAAGACTTCCTAGCAAATTACGCAGTTTGTTATACGCGCACTGAGTCATGTATTTTTCTTTTACTGTTAATTACCTATTTTCTTTTAAAACTTAATAAATTATCTTCGTAACAACATCTATCGATCAGTGTTATCAGGTTATGGAAGTTATTTAAAGAAAATAATTGCTTTTTTCTTAAAATGTATTCGATTATTTCATAGAATATTTTACTCTTGTTATTGCCTGTATTAACATCAAATGCAATATTGTTCTTTAAGAGTCTCTGACTTTAACCAAAATATCAAATATTATTTATTTAATTTTTATTCAAGGTTAATTTGTTTCTTTCATTTAACAGCTCTTAGAATTTAATACCAACATTCAGTAACCTTCCATACACAGCAACATCAACAACAATAAATAACAATTGAAATCTGCATTTACTCTCAAAGAGTCATTGTTACTTTCAAACTTAGAGTCAACTGTTTTGAAAAAAAAATGTTTAACTCAATACAATAGAAAAAAAAAACAAAAGATAACGGTACAGCACACATTGCGAATGCCTACATTGGGAATCTAAGTAAACAACAGAGAGACACACACACACACACACACACTTTTACAAATGTTAGCAAAGTACAAAGCCTACTGTTATATTTTTGAAAGAGAGTTTACCAGGGGAATTTCTTTTATACAGTGCAGCCTCAATGATCTGTCGCGAACACTAACTTTTTGCGATTACAGAAACCAAAATTTTTTATTACAAAATTTTATGTCATTTTTAAAATTAGAAAAGTTATTATTGATACAACAATAACAACCAACAATTTCAGTTATTAGCTCTTAATACATGTATTTTTCTCCGAGAGCCGTTTTCTCAAAGCGGCTATAGCGTCATTGTAGATTTTCTCAAAGCGGCTTCAGCCTCAGTGTAGATTTAATAAAGTGTCATCCTTACACTCTTTCACAAATGGTTCAATCAAATAAAGTTCGTAGACAATTTACGTCCGCACTTTTTCAAAATTGATTTTCATGTCGACGCTTAAATTTCTTCAACCGTCCTTTACTACCATTGAAACCTGAATTGGTTTGATAAATTTCGGAACACAAATGACCGACCGGCTTTTTATCGTATAATCTCTGCTGTCATTACTAACTATGATTTCCTTTGTTTTACAAACCACTTATGAAGAATTTTTTCCATTCTTGTATACTAAGCTTTCCTTAAAGCACGACGTTTGCCAGGATAAATTTTTATTGTACATACGAGCTTTTTTACTGTTTTTTTTTGCTTTATAATGCGATAAATAGAAGATTCTTTTTAAATCTCTCTCTTTTCTTACGGACACAGCGATTACCGAGCTCCACTCTATTTATTTTATATGATCCTTAAAGCTTTATAATTATTTTTTTTAAAGATCTGATCGTTTGAAAAAGGCATTTCAATAACCTGCCTATAAATTATAAAATAAAAATATGTTTCGGCATAAAGCCCATATTAAATAAAAACTTATGGCACAATTCCTTTCCTATGGGGTATATAATATTCAAGATGACCGTATATAGCGCTAATACTTGCTTTTTATTCAGTTGTTATTAAATCTCATAAAGAAAGTAAAATTAAATATTAAAAATAATTAAAAGTCACAATGTTAAAAGGACTTTATTAAAAAGTGTTTTTAAAAAAGTACTTTTAAATAAAGTACTTTTTAAATAAAATGCTTTTAAGAAAGTACTCTTAATAAAATGTTTTAAAAAAGTACTCTTAAATAACCTGTTTTTAAGAAGGTGCTTTTAAAAAAGTACTTTTCAAATATTTAAAAAATAACTTTTTTAAAATTATTTTTTTTAATTACTTAAAAAATTACTTTGTTTTTTAGGTACTTTTACGTAAAATGCTTTTAAAAAAGTACTTTTGAATTATTTTCATACTTTCATATATTTTGTACTTTTAATTTTATATTTCTAAAAGATACTTTTTTTAAAAAAGGTACTTTGTTTTTATGTTTAGATCACTACTTTTAAATAAAGTGCTTTTAAAGAAGTACTTTTAAAATATTTTCATACTTTTATACATTTTTTATTTTAAATATTTAAATATTTTTAAAAGATGCCTTTTAAAAGTCCTTTTTAAGTGCTTAAAAAAAGGTACTTTAAATTTTGTAAATAATGTGATTTTAAAAAAGTACTATTGAAATATTTTCATACTTTTATATATATTTTTTTTTATATTTTTAAGAGATACTTTTTTTAAAGCCCTTTTAAAGTGCTAAAAAAGGGTACTTTAAATTTTATATTTTTAAAAGATACTTTTTAAAAGTCCTTTTTATGTACTTAAAAAAACGTACTTTGTTTTTTAATTTAGATCGGTATTTTTGAATAAAGTGCTTTTAAAAAAGTAATTTCGAAATATTTACATACTTTTATATAAATTTTATTTTAAATTTTATATTTTTAAAACTCACTTTTTAAAAGTCCTTTTTATGTATTAAAAAAAGGTACTTTAAATTTTATATTTTTAAAAGATACTTTTTAAAAGTCGTTTTTAAGTACTTAAAAAAAGTACTTTAAATTTTATACTTTTAAAAAGTCCTTTTTAAGTGCTTAAAAAAAAGTACTTTGTTTTTAAATTTAGATCGGTACTTTTAAATAAAGTGCTTTTAAAAAAGTACTTTTGAAATATTCTCATACTTTTATATATTTTTCAATTTTAATTTTATATTTTTAAAAGATACTTTTTTTAAGCCCTTTTTAAGTGCTAAAAAAAAGGTACTTTGTTTTTATGTTTAGATCGCTCCTTTTACATAGTATTTTTAAAAAAAGTACTTTTGAATTATTTTCATAATTTTATATATATTTTAGTTTAATTTTATATTTTTAAAAGATACTTTTTTTAAAGCCCTTTTTAAGTGCTGAAAAAAGGTACTTTAAATTTTATATTTTTAAAAGATACTTTTTAAAAGTCCTTTTAATGTACTTAAAAAAAGGTACTTTGTATTTAAATTTAGATCGGTACTTTTAAATAAAGTGCTTTTAAAAAAGTACTTTTGAAATATTTTCATACTTTTATATATTTTTTATTTTAAATTTTACATTTTTAAAACATACATTTTAAAAGTCGTTTTTAAGTACTTAAAAAAAGTACTTTAAATTTTATATTTTTAAAAGATACTTTTTAAAAGTCGTTTTTAAGTACTTAAAAAAAGTACTTTAAATTTTATACTTTTAAAAAGTCCTTTTTAAGTGCTTAAAAAAAGGTACTTTGTTTTTAAATTTAGATCGGTACTTTTAAATAAAGTGCTTTTAAAAAAGTACTTTTGAAATATTCTCATACTTTTATATATTTTTCAATTTTAATTTTATATTTTTAAAAGATACTTTTTTTAAGCCCTTTTTAAGTGCTAAAAAAAAGGTACTTTGTTTTTATGTTTAGATCGCTCCTTTTACATAGTATTTTTAAAAAAAGTACTTTTGAATTATTTTCATAATTTTATATATATTTTAGTTTAATTTTATATTTTTAAAAGATACTTTTTTTAAAGCCCTTTTTAAGTGCTGAAAAAAGGTACTTTAAATTTTATATTTTTAAAAGATACTTTTTAAAAGTCCTTTTAATGTACTTAAAAAAAGGTACTTTGTATTTAAATTTAGATCGGTACTTTTAAATAAAGTGCTTTTAAAAAAGTACTTTTGAAATATTTTCATACTTTTATATATTTTTTATTTTAAATTTTACATTTTTAAAACATACATTTTAAAAGTCGTTTTTAAGTACTTAAAAAAAGTACTTTAAATTTTATATTTTTAAAAGATACTTTATAAAAGTCCTTTTTATGTATTAAAAAAAGGTACTTTATTTATGTTTAGATCGCTACTTTTAAATAAAGTGCGTTTAAAAAAGTAATTTTGAAATATTTTCATACTTTTGTATATTTTTTATTTTATATTTTTAAAAGATACTTTTTAAAAGTCCTTGTTATGTACTTAAAAAAAGGTACTTAAAATTTTATATTTTTAAAAGATACTTTTTAAAAGTCCTTTTGATTTACTTAAAAAAAGATACTTTGTTTTTAAATTTAGATCGCTACTTCTAAAAAAAGTGCTTTTAAAAAAGTACTTTCAAAATATTTTCGTACTTTTGTATATTTTTTATTTTAAATTTTATATTTTTAAAAGATACTTTTTAAAAGTCCTTTTTATGTACTTAAAAAAAGGTACTTTGTTTTTAAATTTAGATCGCTACTTCTAAATAAAGTGCTTTTAAAATAGTACTTCCGAAATATTTTCGTACTTTTATATATTTTTTATTTAAAATTTTATATTTTTAAAAGATACTTTTTAAAAGTCCTTTTTAAGTGCTTAAAGAAGGTAATTTAAATTTTATATTTTTTAAAGATACATATTAAAAGTCCTTTTTATGTACTTAAAAAAAAGGTACTTTGTTTTTAAATTTAGAGCGGTACTTTTAAATAAAGTACTTTTAAAAAAGTACTTTTAAATAATATACATATATTTATATATTTGTTATTTTACAGTTTTATATTTTTAAAAGTTCTTTTTTAAAAGTACGTTTTTTAGATACTTAAGAAAGGTACTTTGTTTTAAACTTTAGATTTTTTTAAAGAAAACATATGTAAGTTATAGAAGGAGTTCATGCGGATGTCAGGATGTCAGGGCTCAAAGGACCAATAAACATTCTTTTTATTTATATTAAAAATAAAATCGTATTTTTTTTAAATTAAAGCAGAAAACTTTAGTTGGAAAGTGTTGCTTATTTAATCATTAATCATTTCTAAATATTTTGTCTTAAATTGATTTATGCTTTAACTTTTATTCTATAGAATAAATTCTATTCTATTTATTCTCTTCTATTCTATTGCATTTTCTGTTATATAAAATATCTATGAATGTTATATTTGGTTTTTTGTTTTTGTCTTTCTATGAAATTAAATACAAATTTGACTTTGACCCAAATGCCGACTTCGTTTTATTTTTTTGTTTTTTAACAAGTGCACTTATTATTAGATTTTATATATTTTTGCAAATAGTGAAAATTTCAAATTTTTCTTTTGTTGTTGATTTTGGCAAAAGAGAAAAAATCTGCAATAAAAATATTTCATTTAATTAGTTTTTATGTCAAAAGAAATGTAAAAGAAATGTGTATTAAATGGGAATTGTTTCAAACGCGCCAGCATAATGAAGACTAAAAAGTAAATTAGATAAAAGAGTTTAGGATTTGAGCTTCATTAAATTATTTTATTGTCAGCATTTAATATTTAATGTGTGGGGGTTTTTGCTCCTTTTCTTATTGAATCTCAAAGGATACATTAATTATTTGGTGAGAAGGTGTTACATTTTTCTGTGATTTCTCCAAAGAAATGAACATTTCTAATTGGAAAATCATATGATTTGTTACAACAAAAAAAAAAACTTTATCATGACTTTAATGCTGACAATCAAGGTAAATTAAATTTATTATACAAATTAAACTTGTACAATTAGCATGGCTAAAATAAATGTACCTTAATGATGATGATGGATAAAATATTGTTACGTTTATACATTTTTTAAACGTTTTGTTGTGAGTTTTTTATTGCAAAATTAAAAAAACCACATTTTAGAGTTTTTAAATTAATTTCAAGTTTATTTACTTTAACTACACACAAAGTTGACACTACACGACAATTCACTTAAGATGCACGTCTTTATTTCGTGTGGTTTATTTTTTAACTAACTTATTATCCAATTAGACGCCGCCTTTTCAATTTGTCCACTGGGGGTCTAGAAAAATTAAGAATCTTCTTCTCCCTTTGTAGCACATTTTGTTGTTCTTATGATATTCCGTCAATGTATAGGCGCCTGTTGGTCTGTGTGGATTTTTCTTTTTGTTTTTATGTTGATAAAGTTTCTTCCTTGAATTTATTTTAAGATAGTTGTTGTTGTCTTGGGTGCATAAGTTATCTTAGCAAGCCACGCAGTTAGTAAACAACTTAAGCCAGACGTGAGTTCTTTATTGCAAAATTAATAACACCAGATTTTAGAGTTTTTAAATTAATTACAAGTTTATTTACTTTAACTACAAACAAAGTTGACACTACACGACAATTAACTTAAAATGCGCGTCTTCACTTTGCGAGTTTTATTTTTTAACTAACTTATTATCCAATTAGACGCCGCCTTTTCAATTTGTCCACTGGGGGTCTAGAAAAATTAAGAATCTTCTTCTCCCTTTGTAGCACATTTTGTTGTTCTTATGATATTCCGTCAATGTATAGGCGTCTGTTTGTCTGTGTGCATTTTTCTTTTGTTTTTATGCTGATAAAGTTTCTTCCTTGAATTTATTTTAAGATAGTTGTTGTTGTCTTGGGTGCATAAGTTTTACTAGCAAGCCACGCAGTTAGTAAACAACTTAAGCCAGACGTGAGTTCTTTATTGCAAAATTAAAAACACCAGATTTTAGAGTTTTTAAATTAATTACAAGTTTATTTACTTTAACTACACACAAAGTTGACACTACACGACAATTTACTTAAAATGCACGTCTTTACTTTGCGAGTTTTATTTTTCAACTAACTTATTATCCACTCAGACGCTGCCTTTTAAATTTGTCCACTTGAGGTCTAGAAATATTAAGAATCTTCTACTCTCTGTGTATCACATTTTGTTGTTTTTATATTATTCATTCAATGTATAGACGCCTGTTGGTCTGTGTGGATTTTTCTTTTTGATTTTATGCTGATAAAGTTTCTTCCTTGAATTTATTTGAAAATAGTTGTTGTCTTGGGTGCATAGGTTTTCTTAGAAAGCTAAGCATTTAGTAAACAGCATAACCAATTGTTATTGTTTTTCGTGTATAAAAATGTTTACGCAGTTTGTAACTAGAAACTTGTTGTTGTCTTGCGTACATAAGTTTTCCTAGCAAGCCACGCAGCTAGTAAACAGCATATCCAGTTGCTTACTTTGTTATTTAATTATTTTCTTTTAAAACTTAAGCAAGACAACGCATCCTTAACAATATATTAGTGAGAGAAAGAGCATTGAAAAAGTGAAGAATATGAAAGTATTTCCAAAAAAGAATATGAGAGTTTTTTTTTTACTGTTATAATAGTTGATGATTTGCTTATGATACATGGTTAAATAGTAGGAAAATGTTCTTAGATCGTTAGTCATACTATTCTATAAATGAGCAACTGTAATCGGAAATGGCTTTTAAAAGACCCAACTATTAATTAAGGGGATAAATATTTGAACTTTCCTAGTAAAGTGCTAGGAGATGAACTTCTGTGCTAGAAATTGTGATTCACCCTTCTTGATAATATTATAGAAATTCAAAAGATATGTTATGGTTAAAAAGTGAGCAAAAGAACATTTTAAAAATCTTCTAACATAAGTCGATATATGGTTATAATGCCTATTTTCATATTGGCCATGAGCGGGATTACGATGTCTTATATTGTATTAACATTTCTAGTCGTGGAACAAAGCTATACTTCCATACAGTAGGATAACCGAGACATCATCAAAGCGTGGGCTACTTCATATCATATATGTTGAGGAAGGTATATATTAAGGCAATGTAATGTCCGTAGGATAAAACAAACCCTAAAATATATATTTTCAATATGATATGAATAATCAGGTGTACGACCTAAAATTATGCCCAATATTCAAGCTCACTTTCTCCTAGATGAATTTTTAAATCGTTAGCACTTATGGAACCAAAGCACAAAATTTTAGATTTCGAGCTACTCAAGAGTAAAGAATTTAATATCAGCCAGCATTCAACTGTAACGTGTCGTTAATTATGGTCTGAAATAAGTCTATAAAATAATAATTGAATGTCGTCTACAACAGCATATACTGAGTATAACTCTGACTCCAAAAGACTGAAAAAGTTATTTAAGTAAATAGAAAAAAATAATGGACTAAGAACAGATCTTTAGGCCACCTAAGCTTTCCTACCTGTCTTACATGTGAGCCTTTACCATTGAAATATACAAACTTTCTTCGTCTCGACAAGTACGATGTGTTTAAAAATCTAAATTCATTATTAAGTTTCTCCATTATTTTTACGTAATTAACTCGATCAAAAGCTTTGGATAAATCTACTGACAATAGAACACTTTTTGGGCTTCTTTTTAAGTTCTCTCTTATAGACTCAGTGATTTCAAGCAAGGTGCCCCTGTAGGCTAATAGGTAGTGTACTAGCTTGTCAGTATGGGGGTTGTGGGTTCGATTCCCAACGAAGACCTTGGTTTTTTTTTCACTACAAAAATAAAAATTGGCTGTCGGTGGGGCTGCTCAGCGATGAAGGCATAGTCACTGGTCGCTGTGCTGTCTTTATACGGCAGTTAATTTCCGACTATCCTTCTACTTTCACCACCTGTTTTATATCTTCTCTATCACTTTCCTAAAGAATATAGCACGGTACTTGACTAAATAGGCATTGTTGCCAGAGTGCTACTTGTCTTTAAAAAAAAAGCAGGATAGATAATGAACTACAATCACTGCGAAATCCTGTTTGCCGATCATTTAATAAGTTAAAGGGGTCACTATGCTTGGCTATTTGTGATCTAAAGCCATGTTTAAAGAACTTTGACAATGTTTTCAATATTGCACAAATGTCCAGTCTTAGATTTTGGAATAACTTTTGCAAACTACCAATTATCGAGAAAGACAGATGTTGTTGTTCTTATTTTATTAATTGTATAATAAAATATAACAAATAGTTGCTTGTTAAAGGAATAATAATTTTCAAAAATATCAATGGTTCTATCAACACTGCAAGCATTTGATTTGATTTCACCAAGAGGGCAGTATATAAATCGGAAATATTAATACACGCAAAGAAAAATATGCCAAGAAAACTCTTAAAATAGAATGGTTCAAAGACACTTTCAGAGCCAAAGTTTAAACTTTCTAAAAATTAACTGTTTACATTGTCAACATTTAGCTCAGCACTAGCATTGTTTCGGTCACCACTATGTGCCTTTCCCTTCGAATCAACACTATTAAATATATTATTAAAATATTTCTTTTTGACTCTGCATAAGGTTTCTCTTGCGCTATTTCTCTACTTGTAAAAAACACTCTGTTTATTAGGGGCGTTTTCGCTATAGGCAAGATTTCTAGGAGACATTGTATATAGAAATTCGGCAGACCTTATCCATTCTATCGATTCTCTTAGATAGGTAGGTTATCTAGATTATAGTTAACGCACAGTTATTATTTCTTACCTGAGTAGAAAGCGTTAATTAGGCACGAGTTTTATTTCTTTAAAAAAAGATTTATAATAAAAAACTTTTTAAGTTGTAGAATTCTTTAAGTGAATTTAACACAAAATTTCTTTTATTCAAATTTAGAACATAAAACTCAATGAAACACGGTTATCGTAATAAGTACAAAGAGACTTTTCTAGCCCAAGTTTTTTTGGAAAAAGATTGTGTAGCGCAAATGTGCTCGTCTACTTTCTTATCCTCATAACATCTGCACAAGTCATTCTACCCAATAATAACACTCCAGAAAAATTATATAAAGCTGGGTATAATAGACGATCGAAAATGAAAGCTTAAGGTTAAGTGTTAAGGCTAAATTACAAACTAATAAGCGCGGTTGATAATGAGAATTATATTACATCGGTTTCATTGAAATAGTTTGGTTTACTAAATTATGCTTAGTGGTTTGAAATTGATATAGATGATTTAAAACATTCATAATATTCTAGTATCTAGATAATTATCACTAAAAAGTAAATAAAATGGCCTATTTTGTCTATTGAAATTAAAAAGTTTCTAAGAAATCTTATAAACACAAAACAATAGAAACATGCTAGTGTAAAATTCAACGAACTAAATTTAACAATCAGAAAATAAAAACAACTAACATACAACAAAACAAATATCTACACTGAATAATGATTACAACAACTAAATATATGTGATTATAATAACTATCGGGTTTTTGAGTGAATGCTAGAGCCACTTCAAATAGAATATATAAGCTTATGCTTGAATATAACAATGCAGTTAAAGTGTCAACATTGTCAAGTAAAGACACAATAGTGATAAAACAGCTTAAATGTGAGCATTGTCGTCAAGTGAAGACCCAAGAGTGTTAAAACAGTTGAAATGGAGACGTTATCTAGTGAAGACCCAACAGTGATAAAACAGTTGAAATGTGAGCGTTGTCAAGTGAAGACCCAAGAGTGTTAAAACAGTTGAAGTGTGAACCTTTTCAAGTAAAGACAAAAGAATGGTAAAATAGTTTAAGTGTGGACGTTATCAAGTGCAGAGCAACACTGATAAAACAGCTTAAGTGAGAGCAGGGTCAAGTGAAGACCCAACAGTGATAAAACAGTTGAAAGGTGAACGTAGTCAAGTGAAGACCCAAGTGTAAATATTGACATGTGAGGACACAAGAATGATAAGATAGTTGAAGTGGAGCATTGTCAAGTGAAGATCCAACAGTTTAAGTGTGAGCAGTGTCAAGTGAAGATACAAGAGTTGTAAAACAGTTAAAGTGCAGCATCGTCAATTGAAGATCCAACAGTGATAAAACAGTTGAAGTGTGAACGTTGTCAAGTGAAGAACCAACAGTGATAAAACAGTTGAAAGGTGAACGTAGTCAATTGAAGACCCAAGTGTAAACATTGACAAGTGAGGACACAAGAGTGAAACGATAGTTTAAGTGGAGCATTGTCAAGTGAAGATCCAACAGTGATAAAACAGTAAGTGTGAACGTTGTCAAGTGAAGCTCCAACAGTGATAAAACAGTTTAAGTGTGAACGTTATTAAGTGAAGACCAACACTGATAAAACAGCTTAAGTGGTAAAACAGTTGAAATATAAGCGTTGTCAAGTGAAGACCCAACCGTGTTAAAACAGTTTAAGTGTGAACGCTGTCAAGTGAAGACCCAACAGTGATAAAACAGTTGAAGTGTGAACGCTGTCAAGTAAAGGCATAACAGCTATAAAACAGTTCAAGTGTAAACGTTGCCGAGTAAAGACAGAAATTTAATATTTACAACAGCTATTAGGCATTAAAGTGGCAAAGTATCAGTGTGTATTTTTGCGTGCATAAACGCTTGTCTAAATAAATCGCGTAATTTAATTTAATACTCTAAAAAGTTGGGTGTAATTATTTTTTAATAAAAGGGCTCAATAAACTAATAATTTATTAAAGGAATAAAAGTGATAATATTCCATTTCTTTTAAGTACGAACTTAAGCTGGAATAAAAAATTCTTCTTCTAACTTTTGTCACTTATTTTCAGCTTGTACACACCGATATCTTTAAACTTTTTTCCTTTCCGATCACACTTAGCTGGTCAAATATTCTCACCAAACTGTGATCCTTAAAGTTATTCACTTAAAATGTTTAACATTATCAAAATTAACTTCAGCTGCTTAAATATTGTCAGTTCATTTTAAAGTTAATATAAAAGGGTGTCATCACACTTCACAAAATTGTTCGCCAATTGTTGAGTAAAATATTCCTCAATTTTATATTTGTTGCGTTTATTATATTTGCTTTCTTGTAATGACATTTTTTCTGTATTAATGAAAAACCATTTAAATTTTTTTTAACCCAAATCTCTGTTCGCCTTATTAGCCACATACACATACAAGAGCAAGCACAAGCTCTTGCTTTCTTAACTAATACACTGCAGTCAAGTTCAAAAGTTCAAACAGCATAATGATTGTTAAATACCCGCATGAATTGAAACAAATTCTAAGCATCTTCGCATGACTGTTCTGCTCTTGATTTCATATGCCATTAAGAAATAATTTTTAATATTTAATATATAAATTGCTTTAATTAGCAAATTTATTACAAAAAATAATGAGGGCAATAAATATTAAAGAGTTAAGAATTTCCTGCTTATTCATTTGATGGTAAAGAGTCGCTTTCGGTTTTTGTATAATCCATAAGTTCCGTTTATGAGTCATAGAACATAATCGTCATCTTACTCGAATTATATTGGAAACTGCTGTTTCTTCTCAACTAAGGCTTCGACTGCAATTAAGTACCGTCTTCGCCTTTTCGCCGAAAGTCAGAAATTTTCTCTTTTCCTACATCAGTAAAACAGCCATATAATCAAAGTAAATAAACTCGCGCATTTTGCGCACAATGCACACTATAGCATTTTAAACAAGAAGTTTGTTTTTCACCTGTGGCAACACCAAGAACATGATAATTTTGACATTTAATTTCGTAGTAGATGCAATTGGCAATTGTTACAATGATATCAACTTTGCACGAAAATCGCATTAAAATAATTAAAGTCCGCTATGAAAATGGTCGTTCGGTTAAAATGACATTTCGTAAAATTCGTGATAATCGTCCTTTCAAGACCGCTATTAAGAATAAGGCTCGATACAAAATGTGCTAACACCAAGGTGTGTTCGACCGGGTCATTCAACTTAAAACATCGAAGCCGTGAGCCAGAGTGTAGCAGCAGATCCAAATTAGTTAATTCCTCGACGTTCTCAACAATCGGGTTTGTCCAAAACCACCACATGGCGAATTTTGCATAAGGATTTGACTTTTTTTTTTAAAGAGAAGTAGCACTTCAGGCAACAATGCCTATTTAGTCAAGTACCGTGCTACATTCTTTAGGAAAGAGATAGAGAAGAGATGAAAAAGGTGGTGAAAGTAGAAGGATAGTCGGAAATTAACTGCCGTATAAAGACAGTACAGCGACCAGTGACTATCCCTTCATCGCTGAGCAGCCTCGCCGACAGTCAATTTTTATTTTTGTAGTGAAAAAACCAAGGTCTTCGTTGGAAATCGAATTGACAAGCTAGTACCTACTAGCCTGCAGGGTCACCTTTGAAGCTTACCGACCATTCACATTGCCGTTTATTCTCTCAATTCATTCAAGAACAACCGACTGGTTTTTTATTTTTTCCGAAAAAAGGCCACTTTCATTTGTAAGATAAAATTGCCGCATTTGGGCTTCTGAAAATCCTAAAGCGATTATTGAGAAGCCTTTGCATGCTACGCTATGTGGTCTGGAGGCGTGATTGGGCCGTTTTTTTTTCAAACATGAGGCTGAAAATGCGGTAGATCACGCTATCGTGAGCTGCTAACAACTCCATTTTGGCTTATTATTGGCGACGTGGATATCACTGACATGCAGTTTCAACAGAACGATGCCAGCCACATTTCACACAGCCAATGAAACGATCAGTTTATTCCGAACCAAATTCAGCGCTCGCATAATTGCACGACAATCAGCAGTTAAGTGGCCAGCCAGGTCATGTGATTTAAAACCACTGGGGTTATGTTAAAGACAGAGTCTATATGGAGCCAATCGAATCGATTTCAGCATTAAAAATCAAAATACGTTATGTGATTAACGAAATAGGACCGCCACTTTAGTAACAAGTGACAGAATTAACATCTGTCAGCATGGTCGTGGTGGACATTTGTCAGACATAATTTTTCATTCATAATTGCCGAACTTTTCTCTTCGTAAAAAAAAATTTGAATCATTTTAATCTAAATTTTTGGTTTTATTTTATTTTAAGTCTGCTGGATAAACATAATTTGAATAATGAATCCAATTACTTGAAACGAAGACTTAAGGAATATAAAAATGACTCCGTAAAAGACTTTCTAAGGAATTTGGATCCAACTCGAAATGACAAGGATAACCTTTGTAAAGCTACAAGATATCTTAAAAGGCCGGTAAAAAGAGACATTCCATTCAAAAATGCGAGTGGGGCTTGGTGTAAGTCCGATTTATCTAAAGCAAATGCTTTTAAGGATCATTTAGAAAACGTATTCCAACCATTTAGCTTAAATACTCAAATACAAAAAAACGAAATCGAACAATTCCTGGATGTTGCTTGTCAAATGAGTCCTTACATAAAATATGTTACTCCCAATGAAGTCCAGAAAATCATTCTTGAACTTAACAACAAAAAGTGTCTTGGTTACGACAAAATTTCTGCCAAGATGATTAAATGTCTTCCGAAAAAAGGTGTAATTTTTTTAACCGCTTTGTTTAACTCCATATTACGGTTAAGTTATTTTCCGTCTCAGTGGAAGTATGTGGAAAGCATTATGATCCCTAAACAAAATAAACCGGAACACTTAATAACTTCATATAGACCAATAAGTTTACTATCAATAATTTCTAAGATATTCGAAAAACTACTACTAGACAGGATGTTAGCGATTTTAGAGGCGCAAAACATAATTCCAGAGCATCAGTTGGATTTCAGACATAAGCGCACGGAACACCAGAACAGTGTCACCGAATTGTGGACGTTATATCTAAAGCTATGGAACGAAAACAATACTGTAGTGCGGTGTTCATTGATATACAATAAGCTTTTGACAGAGTATGGCTTTCTGGCTTACTATTTAAAATACAAAATCTGCTACCAGCTCCTTTTTACGTAATACCAACATCTTATTTACATGAAAGAAAATTCTTCGTTAGAGTCAAGAATGAAACATCTGCCTTTGGATGTATTCAATCTGGCGTTCCACAGGGAAGCGTATTAGGGCCAGTATTATATACGCTTTTTACGTACGATATGCCAACTACAAATGAAACAACCCATAGCAACATATGCCGACGATACTGCTATTATGGTTTCGCATGATTGTCATTTAGAAGCAAAACTGTTTGAACCTAGTAGAGGAATGGTTAAATAAATGTAATATTAAGGTCAACACAGATAAATCTGTTCAAGTAACTTTTACACTTTGGAAAATAACTGCCCACCAGTATCCTTAAATCGATCACCTTTTCCACAATCAAATAATGTAATGTACTCAGGCCTTTGCCTGGATAGAAGGTTAACTTGGAAAGAGCACATTAAACGAAAACGTCAACAACTTAACAATAAGTCAAAGAAAATGTGTTGGTATTGCCATTTTCCGTCCTAACTGGCTGGCTTGTATTCGATGGCGAGCGCTTTCGATGCGAATGCATCATTCTCAAGTCGCGGTTTAGTTTGTACTGGTGAGTCAGTGTTGGCGTTCAGGTAGTTCTGTTATTAGGTCCGTATATATTCAGGTAAGCAGAATACCAACCACCTGGCATTTCTATGCAAAATGAATTTATCGATACCTGTGTGTCCATCTGAGGGTGTTTTTCGTTTGCCCGTTTGCATGAGTAGTTTCAATGGTGTGAAAATTGTGTCTGAGGTCGTATTTACCTGTTCTTAATATACCTACGGTTAAGTAGGAGATAGCCAGATTCTGTGACAGATATCTACAAAGATTGAGTAATCATTCAAAGCTACTCGCCATTAATCTTCTGAATGACAGTGATGAAATAAAAAGACTGAAGCGATATCACGTACTTGATCTTCCTTTTAGAAAATAGAAACAAAACCTATGTAAATGAATTGTGCGAACGTTATTTAAGAACATTTATTTAAATTATTATTTTTTGCTTTATTGGGTTCAGTGGAGTTCAATATGCCAAGTCCCTTTTAAAATTTAATAGATTTGCTTAATGTTTCCATAGAAAATAGATTGCAAATAAAGAGAATTAAAAAAAAAATATATTTTAGAAAGTAAACTTCCTAGTGAAAAACCCATTACTAACGATAAAATGTATAGTTACTGTTGGTTTTTGTTCGGAAATTTCTCTTCCTTATTACGGAAATAATTCTAAGAAACATCATCAATTCGGGAAAACATTTGCAAATGATAATAATAATCTCTCTTAAAACATTAAAATATGGCAACATTTTTATAAATTTTTATAAGTGGCAATATTTTTCTCTAGATAAAAATTTTTCATTAAAAGCCATTTGCTAGTGGCAACAGATTTCTGGAGAAACATTTATGTAACGTACACATCTATGAAAAAATTTAAAAGTGGCAACACTTTTCTGTAAAGATATTTGTAAAAAATAAATTAAAATAACTGATCAATATGACAAGTTTATAATGCATTTCAATAAAAGCCACTTGCAAGCGGCAAAGCGTTTCTGTAGAATTATTTCTTTTAAGAAACACTAAAAAACTGCAACACTAATCTGTAGAAAAACTTACAAATAAAAAGGTTTTCATAAGAAACATTTTTTTTTTGGAAGCGAAATTTTTCGATAAATGTATTTACAAGTGGCAACGCTGGTTTTCATTACGATTTATAAGTGAGAATACTAATTTCTCAATGTTATTTATTAACTATGAAATAGCGGAGATGATGAACTGCCATTATACACTCTACTACCAACTGAATATTTACAAAGAAGCGTCTGTTGGGAGTGTCTTGGTGTTACCATTTTCTGTGTCAATCCTGACAATAGCATATGAAGGGTAGTTTTTATAAGGGTATAGAACTTTTAAATAGAATAACACAAAAAATGAATTTTTTTTAATTAGCATGAAATTTACTTTATCCAACGGATAATCTTCTGGCATTATAATTTAAATATAGCTTCTGTCATATAACCGCCATTGGACGTAGATTAAGCTGGAGATTCAATTTTATATGACTTTTACCAACACTTGCCGCTTTCAAGGCAATAACGCGGCAAATGCTGTTCTCCCAGTGATCGGGCTTTTTTTTCAGGCAACAATGCCTATTTAGTCAAGTACCGTGCTACCTTCGTTAGAAAAGGGATAGAGAAGAGATGAAACAGGTGGTGAAAGTAGAAGGATAGTCGGAAATTAACTGCCGTATGTAAGACAGCACAGCGACCAGTGACTATGCCTTCATCGCTGAGCAGCCCCACCGACAGCCAATTTTTATTTTTTGTAGTGAAAAAAACCAAGGTCTTCGTTGGGAATCGAACCCACAACCGCCATAATGACAAGCTAGTACACTACCTACTAGCCTACAGGGCTTATCGGTATAGACTAACGAATTTACATATCCCCACAGAAATTAGTCTAATCGCACGATCTTGAAGTTTCTTTTCCGAAACATGAAACTATGGGTTTACCAAACGTTTCCTTAACCTTAGAAAGATAACGTTATTTTTTTAGTAGGGTAAAGATAACGTTAGGTTTGAAATATGTGGTTTCTAACATGCTTTTAAGGACTAAAAATAAAAATAAAAATTGGCGTAGAAGTTATTGAGGTCATTTATTTATTGGATTTTCCCTTTCTGAGATCAACTGAGAATACTGAGCATATACATTTTCTCTCACTATAAACCACAGAGATGGAGTACAAAATTAAAAAGGCATACGTCTGATAGAGGTAACTTATCTATGCAGGGTTAAAAAAATCATTTGTGACACTACCTGTGTGATTGATGAGCGAAAACAATCAGTATTCCACCGCTCAATAGCGGTCACCATTGAGTTTAACGTTCTGATCAGCATTATTTTCAAAGAATTATGTACCAATGATTCCACCAGCTCAGTTAGTTTTTCTGGCTGTAACAATGTCTCAATATTCTCCTGCGATTTATCATCACCCCAAACAAAAGTGAATTTAATTGCTAAACAAAATTCGGCAATCTTAATTGGGACTCCATTCGGCGTCAGTCTATTCACGTTTAAGGGCAAACCAAACTTAACATAAATCCCTTGACGGCTGGTAAAATGAGTGCCAGTTATAAAAGCATTGTCAACTTTAATTTCCATACCTCAATAAAAAAAAACACCCTATACATACTTATGTATATACATATGTATGTCAATGAATTTATTAAAAAATACACCTATCCCCCATTTTACACGGTATTCGTTTACAAGTTTTTGTTTTGTTACACGGTTTTTGAAAATAAAATTTTTTTTAACGAAATTTATTAATTTTTTTATTTAATTTATATGAAATTATAAATACTAAACTATATGCTTATATGCTATATGCTTATATCTACAATAATATTTTCATTGTTTTACTGTCAAAATACGACACTACAAAATGCATGTTACAGAATTCTTATTAGTCTATGTCTATCAGGCTTTAAGCCTGATACTCTGTTCATAATTTCGTGCGAAATGCTGTCAAAACCCATATAATTCATACGAAATAAATAAGAAATAATGTTGCTGAACACGTACTCTCACGAAATGTTTCTGGCCGCATGTTTTTCTAAATAAAAACGTTTCAGGCAACATTTTTTTTTTCAACTACGAAACAATATGAGCAGCACTTTCTTCGCACGCAATTGTGAGCAACAGCTGATCAGTTAAGTTTTTAAATTTTTAATTTTTAATTTATTATGGCAAAAAGTAAAAGTATGGAGAAAAGCGTAAAATTATTAAAAAGTGAAAAAGAATAAATAAAATTTAGCGACGCAGAAAAGCGTATCCTTATTTCTGTAGCAAAAAAAAAAGAAAAGTTATTTGGGATAAGTCCGAAATGATATATTGTAACCGCAGTGCCGCGAAATCATCGTGGATAGATATTACTAAAGAGATTGGAAAACCTGGTAAGAATTGAAATAATAATAATGAAGCATGTAAGCAAAACTGGAGGAGTATTTTTAGTAGCAAATGGTATTACAACCAGATTCATTTCATTTATTCATTTATTATTGAACAAATTTATCTTCTAATTTCTAAACCCTTTATGCTTGTTTGCAGGATATTAAAACTTAAAAATATTTCACAGTCTGTGTAGTAACAAGTTTTGATTCATTGTGAGCCTATTAGGTATTCCTTTATTAGCCCATTCCTTTTGTTTTCGTGCGTTATGCTGATTATTTCAGGCGGTATTTTGTTCAAAACTGTTGGCAATGTTACAGGAAGCGAACTTCTTCCATACTCGTTTGTGAATCGTTCCACTTTAAATCTTCCTTGAGCTTGTCTCCGCGTGTTGTGAGTATGCTCTACCAGCTTTAAATATCTGTTATCATTGTAGAATTCTTTGGCCAAGGTTGTGTAATAGATGTTCTTCATGCTAAGAACTTGAAGGTCTTTGGCAATTCTTATCAAGGCCCGGTTGTTAGGATTCGTAAGGCTTCTGTTTGATTCATTGTCATCCGTTGCTCTCTGAAGGTTGTTGCCATAGTTGCCTATCATGCTGATTGCGTAGTTGTAGTTTTCCGTTGTGCTGCGTATGTTCATATTCATGTTAATGTTATAATCATGGTGATAATTGTTTCCAGTTTCAGATTTTTTTTTTATGTACAATTTTTAGTATTCGGTCTTACGTTTTTTGGAGAGTGCTGCTGTATTTTGCACTACCCCAAGCCGTGACTCCATGCCGGATATACGATTCCACTAATGCAAAGTATGCCTGATGCAGAACTTCATGGTACAGCATATACGACGCTTTCCTAAGTTTCCTCTGTAATTTTTCAATGTGACTTCTCCATTTAAAATTACTGTCAATAATCACACCAAGGTATTCATAAGTGTCAACTTGTTCAATGAAACTTGTGCAATCGTCAGCCTGATTGTTCATCATATTAACGTTGCTGTGAAGACATTTTGGGTCATGAAATTGCAGTGTAACAGTTTTGTCGACTAGGTGACGTGGCTTTATGTGCATAACTTTAGTCTTATTGGCGTTTATAATAAGACCATTGTCGTGACTCCACTTCGTAATAATATTAAACTGATCCTGCATTTTCTCAGTCCCAATGTTTATGTACTTATTGGCCGTTATTATTGCTGTGTCGTCCGCATAAGCAAAAGTTATTCCTTCTTCTAAGCATCTCATCATATCGTTTGCGTATATAATATACAAAAGTGGTCCAAGCTTTGCTCCTTGAGGTACTCCCCATTCGCATGGTATTCTTTGGCTAAAACGAAAAGCATTAAGAAACTCTGGTAGTGGATGCGACTTGCAGTTCTCTTCAGACGAATCTCAGGGAGTTTTCTGAGGACTTGGACTTTACTGAGACGTCGAAATTGAGAACGTAAGTGTTATTATTCTAACTTATTGTTGCTTATTGTAACTTTCGTAAGTGATGAAAATTTTGATTGTAGAAACAGTTGTTCACAGCTTTTAAGAACGCCAGATCGGCAGCCCACGCAAGATATTTTATCTGATTCTGAGATGCTGTCTATTATGTCACCGAAGAAAAAAACAACTTATTTATATGTAAGTAGTCACCAAGTCTTATTATTCTAATTTAAAACGTAACTTTAATTAAAGTTTTACGGATTTTTGTAAAATTATTTACAAATATTTTTTATTATCCAGAATTTTCACATTACATATGAATGGTTTCCAATGGCAACCCTTATGTAGAAATGATTGAAAATAAACAATGTTTTTTGTTGTTTTGAAATGTTTTGTAGTGTTTGTATGGAAGTATCTTTGAGTCTTGCTGTCTATGCTATGTTGATTTTATGAAAAATTCTCATAGAATCAGTTTGGCTTTGGATATAAGACTCTTAGGTTTTTCTATACAATATTGGCGTAAAATTCACTGATGAGCTATTTGAGCAATAGTGAAATTGCAATATGGATGTGCTCTCACCCAAATATTTTTATTTGAATAAATATTTTATGAGAATATCATAAGATGTTTATTTTTTAATAAAAATTTTTGTAATAAATATTTTGTGGGAATATCATGAAATATTTATTTAGCGGAATCAAGCACGGAATAAAATTGCTTATATTGAAAATGATTCCGAATAATAATAAATAACTGATTTTTATTTTGTTTTAGAAAAACACAGCAGTTTCATCGAAAAACGTATATCGAAATCAAATGTGAGCAGGTGTCTTCAAAGGTGGTAGATGTGATGACAACTTTGGTGGATATGGCAAAACAACAAAACCAAAATAATGTCAACACGCCTTTCCTCAATTATATTAATTCCTTGTAGTTAAAATTGCCTAATGAGATTGGCGAAAATGTACGATGAAAAATTTTTGTTATGCTTTATGATAAGATCTCTGCTCAAAGACTAATTAGCAACTAAGCAACTTATTTTAAATATTAATGCGTAATAGTAATTTTTGCATAGTAAAATAAGAGTTTTCAAATTTTTTAAAGACCGGCCAGACAAAACAAAAGGCTGAAATAAGTAAAGGGTGTTTTTTATGCCCGATAGAACTTGAAATTGTAAAAAATAACACAACAAATTAAATTGTAATAAAAATTTCTTTTTTATTCGAAGGATCAATACGTGACATTAACATTTGGTAATGATTTCGGACATATGGGCACCGCGGCTGTTCTTGACGAAGCGCATTCTGGACGTCCAATTTTGGGCCACTTTTTCGAGCACTGCTGGGCGTATGTCACGAATAACACGAACAATGCTGTCCTCCAAGGCGTCAATTGTTGCTGGTTTATCAGCATAAACCAGTGACTTCACGTAGCCCCACAGGAAATAGTCGAGTGGTGTCAAATCGCACGACCTTGGAGGCCAACTGACAGGTCCATTTCTCGAAATCAACTTGTCGCCAAATTTTGATTTCAATAAGTCGATGGTTGCGTTCGCTGTATGGCACGTAGCGCCATCCTGTTGAAACCACATCTCGTCCGGAACAATGTCATCCATATTTTCAAACAAAAAATCATTGATCATGGTGCGGTAACGATCTCCATTGACCGTAACGCGAGCTCCGGCCTCATTTTTGAAGAAATAAGGTCCGATGATGCCACCAGCGTGAAAACCGCACCAAACGGTGCATTTTTCTGGATGTAATGGAGTCTGCTTATTAACAAACCCGTTAAGCCAAAAATGCGCCTCATCGCTGAACACAATTTTGCGATAAAACAACGGGTCAGTTGCCAACTGCTCTAGAGCCCAATCGGCGAAAGAACGACGCATATAATGGTCTCGTGGCTTCAATTCCTGCACCAGCTGGATCTGTAGGCCGAGATCTTTGCGCAAAATTTTCCACGTAGTGGACGGACAGAGCCCCAATTCCTGCGACCGAAGACGAATTGATAAATTTGGATCTTCTTCCACACTTTCGTTTACAGCGGCGATATTCTCTTCAGTACGCACATTCCTTCGACGTGTTGGTGTTATTGCATCCTCTAGAGAGTATGTGGTACGAAATCTATCGACAGTTCGACGAATGGCTTGTTCAGATGCACGATTATGTACGCCATAAAAATGACGAAGTCGTCAATAAGTTGTGCGAATTGACGACTGATTTTCAAAGTAAATTTGGATAATTTCGTAGCGTTGTTCAAGCGAGAGTCTATTCATAATGATTTGTCAGAGTATACTGAAACAAATAAAAAAAATGTTTCATCAAAATTTCATTTTTTGTGTTACTTTTTACAATTTAAAGTTCTATCTAGCTTAAAAAAACACCTTTTATATGAATTTTTTTATAATAGCCAAAGTTTTTCTTTTAATAATAGTATATGTTTATATTATTCTTTGCAATAAAATCTATTGCCTTACGTATCCACCTTATAAAAAGTTATTTAATAATAAAAGATTTTTTGTTTAAAAACAGAACTTTTTATTAAAGCATTTTGATAATTTTAATTATTTTTAAAGCCTCTTTAGTGAAATTATAACTTTTTTATTTCGTAAACTATTTTTAATTAGGCATCTCCTCCAAAAGCGCGAATTTTTGCTGCCAAGTAACAGATGTCGGAATTAAAATAAGTCATAATTTTATTGCGACCAACACGGCCTGATTCATCTCGTCTGCCGTAATGTGCAACATTAATATTAGATAAAAAGAGAGAATCACTTGGCAATATATTGTCAACATTTTCAAGCGAAATATCAAATGTTGCTCATCACTTTTCGCAAATTAGAACAGAGTACTAAGCTTAAGATAGAAATAGTCAAGATGGCAACTCCCCGTTTTATGATTAAAACTAAATTTGATGTGTGTATAAGCTAATTTGTTTAAAATACCGAAACAAAGAGTATCATTTTTTTGAAACTTTGTTTATAATTAGTGTTTAAATTTATTCAAAGTCAGCAAATAACAGAATTATTTTTTTATAAAATCTTTAATTGATAAAACAATTTTATAGTTCGACAATGGCAAAAGATAAAAATAAAAAACTAGGGAGTAAAAGAAAGGTTTCATCCTTACAAACCAAAATTGAAATTTTGAACCGTCTCCGTAATAATGAAAGAATAGTAGATGTTGCTAATTTGTATGCTATGAATGAAGCTACAATAAGAACAATAAAAGAACGAAGACTCAATTAGAAAAAGTGTAGCTGCTGGAATGTCTACAAGTCTCACCATGGAAAATATGGAAAAGGCTTTGATAATCTGGCTAGAAAATCAAAATCAAAAACGAATTCCAATCGATACCAACTTCATACAAAATAAGGCCTTAAAAATTAATGAGAAAATCAGTTGGCGTCTACATCTGCAAATCAGCTGGTTCAATAATTTTAAGCAAATACACTCTTTACATAGTCTAAAATTAAAAGGTGAGCAAGCATCTGCGGATTTAGTAGCTGCACAAAAATGTCCTGAAAAATTTGCGGAAATTATTGCTAGAAAATCCTACAGTCGACGAATCCGGATTATTCTGAAGAAAAAAATACCTGAGAGAACATTTTTAGCTAAACGCAACAAAGCAGCTAGTGGCCACAAAGCAACAAAAGATCGCATAACAATTCTTTTTTGTAGTAATGCTTCTGGCGATTACATTATGAAACCATTTGTATTTTATAAAGCCATGATGCCACGTTCATTCAAAGACATAGATGTTAAGAATCTTCCGGTATATTAGAACGCCAATAAGAAAGCTTGGGTAACCACTACCATGTTCAATGATTGATTCAAAAACTTTTTCCTGCTAGATGTGAAAAAATATTTAATAAAAAAAGGGTCTTGGTCACCCTCAAGACTTACAACATTTACAACAGGAAAATGTTGAAATAGTATTTCTACTTAAAAATACAACTTCTGTGTTACAACCCCTTGATCAAGGGATAATTTCTATATTTAAGGTACTGTACATATATTAAAAAGTCCTTCGAATATATTTTGGTTGAAATCGAAACTGGAAAATCTCTCTGGAAAAAATTTACAATATTAGGTTGCATCAAGCATATACGAATGTCATACATCGAAATCAAACAATCAACGCTCTATACATGTTGGTTAGAAATCAGTATGGCCTACTATAGTAAAAGATAACAATAATAAACAGTCCCTAGAAAATGAATACTCTCAGATAATTGAAATAGGTCATACGTTAGGTAGAGAGGGCTTCGTAAATATGACAAAAGAAGATATTTCCGAAATAATGGATGATCATGAAATACATGAAGATGACCTAATAGAAATGGTAGAAAAAAATGTTGGAAAGGAAAATAATAGTCCATCTGATATCGATGAAAAGGAACCTGGTGTACGTGAGGGTCTTGCAATAGGAAGTAATTTCAAAAACACGATACGAATGTTGAACGAGGTCTTAAATTTCAATGAAGTGTTAACCAACTTTTATCTTAATACGAAGATATGAAAATAAATCGCAATTGCTCATATCAAATTTTTTACTGCAAAATCTCACTGAAGTTCAAATTCTATGGAAAAAGAATCTAATGAGATAGTGTTGTGACGACCAAAAGTCTGCAGGCTCGTTTTTGGATCACATAGCAATTAAATCACAAGCAATTAGACTCTATATATATATGTTTTTCAAATTTTTTAATTTTTTTTAATGAATTTCATAAATTTTTACATTTTTCACATTTCTGAATATTTATTGTTTAATAAATTTCATAATTTTTTTAAAAAGAGAACATTACTATTATACACTTTTTATTTTATATAATTCATAATTATATTTTATAAATACATTTATTATTTGTTAATGAAATATTTGAAATTATAATAGCCGTTAAAAAGCACCACCTATTAACATGAAGATACATCCGTAAGGAAAACATACCATTAAACACAACCCTGAACATTCGCAAGCAGCTGTCGTTTAGTGGTATGGGTGCGTATAAAAGCAAGATAATTACGTATTTGAGAAGATTTAGCCACGGGCAAGCAACCAGGCAAGACTTCTTTAAGTGAGTTAGAATTTTATTCAACTTAATTAAAATAGTCTTGCGAATAGGTTCAGCTCACTTAATCAAAGCCAGAATTTTATTCGACTTTGAATTAATTGAGAATAGCTAAGGTTCCCGGCCAAGCAAGTTCTGTCGCTGCTTCGCCCAGGTGACTGAGGCCAGAGCAAGGCCGCGCTTTTTTCAGCAAGGCCAGAATTTTAGTCGCCCTAGCTGAACAAGACGGACAAGATCGTAAAAAGGCTAACACCAATTTAGACGTGAAAAGGTTGTCTCAGAATCTTATTCGTGACAACCGCAACAAGTCAAAAATTGGTGGACAGGCAAACTGTTCTGCTCAGACTGGACCAGAATCTTATTCGCTCCAGTGTGAGAAGCAGTAGGCTAGCCGGCGGAGAGAACTCTTGAGGGCCACGAAGCGGTGGATCGTCGTTGGCATGGTCACTAGTGCTGTAATGTAATTTTAACTTAGTTTAGGAGTGGATTATAATAAAAAATTTTATTAGTAAAACAAAAGTGTCTCTTGTGTTATTAGTGAGGCAAACTTTTTTTGTTTGTAACGAACCCTGGACGCCGCGAGCTCTATCCAAGCATAACGCGAGAACGTGTCGTTACAGTGTGGTCTAGCAATGAAAGTGATATTGTACAAATTTTCTAAAAAGCAAGGCGTATTATTGAAAGCGAAAGTGACAGCAATCGAATTTGAATGAAAACAGAATGTTAAGTCAATCAACTTACATAAATGAATTTCTAATTTAAATTTTTATCTATAAAGAAAATGCAATATTTAAAATAGGTTTTTTAAAATTTGTTTTATTATTATTATTTATTAAATGTATTTGATATTAAATACTTATATTAATATTTATTTTTCGTTCAATGTCCTTGTTATTCATCACATTAAAAACTGACAAAAAGGGCTTTTTTTATAGTGATTTTTCGTTTAGCACGGTTTTTCCATATAAAAGTGAATTTTTCGATTTACACGGTTTTTTATGGAACCTATCTTCCATGTAAAGCGGGGGATAGGTGTATAATATTTATTTGAAATGAACTTGTTCTTACTTATATAATGTACTCTACTCGCTTTTAAATATTTTTCTTCTATTCGCTTCAGATGAAAAGAAAACGAAACTAAAAAAACAAACTTGAATGAATGAACTGTTGTACAATGAAATGTAATTAGAACAATTAAAGTTAAATAAATTTTTGTACACAAACATAAAGTTTATTCTGCCGCTCACACCACACACACACACACACATACTATATAAGAGAGTACATACATTCATACATGTGCACATGTATATAATTTACATTGTTTGTACAATAATTAAGGTCTGTTATAGTACAGTGCAACTTAAACAACACACAACTGACATTGTTAATTTTTTACAAAGGCAGCCAGATCATATTTTACTAATTCGAGCCTAAACGTACTTAACGGAAAAGGGGAAAAGGTGCTGATTTTAAATGTTTTAGATATTAATTGGTCAAGTTCAAACCCCCCGGGGGCACATATATATGCAACATATATGTGCAACTGGGGGAAAAAGGGAGCCCAGTCCCCTGAAGTCAGCAGGGGTACAACTGGAAACTCCACTTTATTTCCACGGGAATCAGTAAGCCGCAGAGTTTGTTATTTGTGTCTTTAGACATTTAACTGTTTTCTGACTGATTATTGAGGTTGGCCCCTATATGGGAGTATCGTGGTGGTTGTGGTTTCGCGGCCCCATATCAGTCTATGGTTCTATGGTGGCCGGGTTCATTTCACCTTTAATAACACCTACCAGGTGCAATGTTCCCAGATCCACTAAGCATGCTAGACATATGTTCTGGACAGGAGTTGGAAAGTCTCCAACTCTAAAGCAAGGAGTGATGATTTGCAGCCCTGCTGTAGAATCATCGAAGTTGCAACTAGAAAGTTCTGTTGCATAGGATTATAGCTTCGGCTTCCTAGGACGAGCATGACGTTCCAAATTATGCAGTGGTTTGATCCACCATCTGATTAAGGCTTCATGGCCGGGAGCGGATGTAAATCTAATTACACGTTGATCAAGTTCAATTCAAAAATCATAGCTTAAATGAATTAAAAAATGTTCCAATTAGAGAAAAGAAAATCGAAAGAAAACCGCATAAAGGAACACATTGGGATGATTAAAAGCTTTTTTACTTTTATATCAAGCGTTTTCAGAAAGATGTAAAACTGTAAGTTGGCAACACCATTTTAAACGGCGGCCATTTTGATTTATGTATAGTTTGGTTTGACATTTTAACATGAACATTATGAAGTTAATTGTGGAAATTGCCCTTCATCCCGATTTTTATAAGCGAATGACAGGCCATGGAAACTTCAAGTGACATCTAGACAAGATGAAAATCGAATAAGATGATATTTGCCTACTGTGCCTGCAAGTGGCTGAGTTAGAGACGTACATTGTGTGTGAATGTAAGCACAAGGCTGGGGAGCATGAGCAGCAACTTATTAAATATGGTTACCATAGGGGTTCTAAGCCATGGAAAAATGCTAACAATAACTAAAGATGGGATTGTCGACAATTACCAGTCGAAAATCGGAAATTACTTAAGACAAGAGAAAAGGCTGTTTTGCCCACAATCATTGAAGAGGAAAGGAAGTCGAAAAAGGACTCATTCGATTTATCCTCTACACTAATAACAATAATAATAACCCCCAGTTTGTACAGAAAATTTCTAAGAAGTACATTTTTAATGATACCGTATCGTAAAATTATAGTCAATTGGTAACACTGCTATAAAAAATATATGTAAACATATTGTTATGCAAATGCTCAGTTTAAGTTATAAAAAGATAATTGCCACTAAAAAAAAAGTGAAATAACATATTGTGTCTCTTTACAAATTAAGAAATTTCTAGGAAAACACAACACAACAATAACAACTAAGTTCAACAATCAAAAAATAAAAATAACTAACATGGAACAAGAAGACGCACAGCCAAGCAGGTGAATAATGATAACATCATTCGATACAATGTGGCATGATGCACTTCTGTCAAAACTTGTTGCTTTTGGTGTCGGTGATAATTTTTCCAGATTTATATCGAGTTTTCTCAGAAATTGCACAATAAGAGTTGTTCTGACTGATTATCGAGGTAGGCCCTGCGGAAGTATCGTGGTGGCTGTGTGTTTCGAGACTCTCGTTTGAGTTTGTGGGTCGGATCATTCACAATGAACGGTCCAGGTCCAGTGAGTATGAATGCCGTCGTGTTCTTAATTATATTAAGCTTCATGCGTTCTGGACCAGGAGTTGGATAGTCTCCAGCTCTTCAGCAAGGAGTAGTGGTTTGCAGCCCTGCTCTGGAACCGCTGAAATTGCAACTAGGAAGGACCTGTTGCTAGAATTAGTCCTCGGCTTCCTAGGGCGTGAATGAGATTGCTTTTCATTCCCAGTGGTTTGACCAGTATCTGATTAAGGCTTGCGGCCAGGTGCAGATGTAAATATTATCACGAAATACAAATTGTTATAGATGGGATTTTATCAGACGAGTTCATGATGAATTCAGGGTTACCGGAAGGCTCCGTTCTTTTTCCTTCCCTATTCCTTATTTTTCTAAATGACCTTCTTTATCGAGCTTTCAACTCTATATATTCTTTTGCAGCTGACAGGCGATTTGTCATTCGTATTCATTTGGTAAGAGACCAGACCAGTTGGAGGTTAGTTGCAAAAGGCAAAACATGAATGATATGCTTAATCATGAGCTCACAACAATCTTGAAATGGGGTCATGTGAATAGAGTCGATTTTAATGCCCGTAAGACGTAACGTTGCATGCTTACGTATAGGTCTACATTCGGTAATGGTGCTACATCTGTTTCTATGGGTGATATAGGTTTTACGGAATCGGAAGCTCTTGATGTTCTTGACATGAAAATTCAGTGTGATATTCGAATGAATAAACACAGTTTTCACGTTTCTAAAGAAGCTTTCAAGTGCCTCGGTTTCTAAAGCGATTTAAGCCATATTTTACTCCATCCGATCTACGTATTATTTGTACCATCTACATCCGTCCAAAAATGGAATACAACTCTCATGTATGGGCCGGCGCTCTCAAGTCTATTTTGGGGTTACTCGACCATGTACAGGAGTGGGCCAAGGGGGGCCCATTAGAGACAGTAGGGTATCCAACTCTATTGATTCTCTAGAGCATCCACGCAATGTGGGATGCATTTCACTGTTCTTTCGTTACTACAATGGTAAGGGCTCTAATGAAATTAGGAAACTTGTTCCCGATACTCGCACGTTTTCGCGTTTAACTCGATTTTCGATGAGAACGCATCCATTTGTGGTTGATTGTTGCCAGTGAATCGCACTACGCATTACAGGGAAAATTCTTTTTTCAGCAAAGCAGTCCGTATGTAGAATAAACTTCCTCCGGAGGTCTTTTCTGTCACTTCTATCAATCTGGGAAAGTTCAAATCGACAGACACTACTACCTCTCTCCTCCTTCCCGTAACCTAATTTCCTAGTTCTGCCACAATGCATTTCATGTATAGGGGCCATTCCCTGAGTGTTGGTCCGAAAAGCAAAAAAAAAAACAACATAATGTACATTTTATGTGATGAAATAGAGTTTTCGAGCAAAACAAAATATAATGGCTACCCCCCATGATCAAGTCAGTCTAATATGAAGATCAGCCGAGTGAGGACTCAACATTTGACAGTCAGTTTAATTGTGAACGTGATCGAGTGAAGACATAAAAGCTGATACAGAAACCTTTAGGCATTATAGTGGTAAAGTTACCATCGTGCGAAATAGGCCGCTGTGTTATAAAGCTTATTCGCAAAATTAAAAACAAAAATTGTTAAATGGCGACAATCACTAATATTTTAAATCATTAAAATTATATTCGGCTTTAAAACACAAGATTCAAAATTTTTAATGTAAAATTTTGTTATAGTAGTCGCTTATCAAAATGATATTTTCTTTTATATTGGCATCACTGTAATTGTATTAGCATAACGTTTGTTTGTTTGGATGTTTCCTTTCATATAACTGTGTAACTCTGTATTAAATAAAACAGTATGAACTAAAGCATCAACACGAAGTATGAATGATATGAATAGAATAGAATTAAATAAACTTTCATTTTTCTTCATATTTTTTTAATTTTTAATTACACAGCATTTACATACAGTTTTCATGGTCTTTCTTCATGGCCAATTTTAATGGTATTTAATTTTTGCTTAAAGACTTAAGTTCTCGAATATTTTAAGGAATTTAATAATTTAATTATTTGAATATTTTCATGGAAATATTAAATATGCTTTTAATTGATTAAAATAAAATAAATAGAAGTTATCAAAACTAAAATTTTCTTTAACACTAAATATTGTATTTTCATACATAAAAAATAGAATTTTTAAGGTGCAATTAAGAACACTTTGAGTAAAATTCGGTTAAAAGAGAGAGTAAAGAAAAATTATTCTCAGTTATAGACAAAAAACTCCACAAGTACGGGAACACTAAAAACCAACTGTCTACTGCAAAACAAGATATGAAAGAAAATTCACACACACAGCTTATTTCGTCCAAATGCAAAATAAAACCTTTCAACCTTTTTAACCTAAAACACTTAACGTATTAACTAAATATTTGTAAAAGAAAAAGAAATTTTTAAAGTTGTTCCTTTCTTTTAAAAATTTCAAAAAAGAATATTTTTTAGAAAAAAATTTCAGAGCTTATTTCGTGCAGTTTCTTTTAGTAGTGTTTCTGTATAAATACATATGTATTTACGCCATAGAATACCGTTACTTTTTATTTTGTTTAGTATTCACTTCTGTTGCTTATTTGAGTATAATTATTCTTTAATTGCATTAAAAAAGAGTAGCACGAGAATTGGTTCTAACGCATTATAAAAAAGAACAAAGTCAGCGAAAAATAGCTGAAATAGTAGGACTGAGTGCCAGTACATGACGTGATAAGATTTACATCTGCACCTATCCGTGGGCCTTAATCAGATGGTGGATCATTACCACTGTCGATGATATGTAGCGTCATCCTCGCCCTAGAAGGCCTTCGGATACGTATATCCCCCGGTCACTTCTAGTTGCAACTTCAAAAGCCTGTAGTAGGCCGCAGTTTTCACTCCTTGCTGAAGAGTTGGAAACTATACAACTCCTAGTCCAGAACGCATGAAGCTTAGTATAATTAAGAACACGACGGCAATCATACTCGCTGGACCTGGACCATTCATTGTGTTCATTGTGAATGATCCGACCCACAAACTCAAACGAGGGCCTCGAAACACACAGCCGACACGATACTCCCAATGGGCCTCAATAATAAGTCAAAGAAAAGCTAAATGCCTAAAGAGACAAATAGGGGAACTCTGGGGCTTTACTGATTCCCGTGGAAATATGGTGGATTGTTCGGTTGGCTCCTGCTAGCCTTAAAGGGGACTGGGCTCCCTTTTACCCCCCAAGACGCAAGTCTACATGCTTGTGTGATCTATAAAGACTTATAATGTGCTCCCGAGGGGGTCAGTGCCAGTACAGTGCAATATATTATCCGGTGATATGTACAACAGGATTTAAATGGCGGACAATGGCAGAAATGCGTCAAATAAAATTTTTACGGATGCTGACAAAGGAAAATTGTCCGAAAAATTTAAGATAATCCTAAGATATCGGCTCCAAAAATGGGTAGTAGAGGTTGAAAAGGAAATGGGTAAGGTGTGGTGTGCCGAAATAGTGCCCTGCGCTTTACGGGAACATGGGTTCCCCGGTCGAATAGCTCAAAAAAAGCCGTTTGTATCAAAAAAGAATATGCATAGTCGACTTAAGTTTGCCCATGAGCACGTAACAAATCTTTGTTTTTGCTTACGAGTCAAAATTCAATATTTTTGGTTCGGATAGCATAAGTTACGTGTGGCGTAAGGTCAATACAAAGCTCCAGAATAAACACTTAAAGCCAACTGTTAAACACATTCGTGGAAGTGTGATGATTTGGGATTGTATGGCTGCGGCTGGAGTTGGTAACACTGTTCTTGTAGAAGGGATAATGGACAAAAAAATATGTATTTAAACATATTGAAAGACAATTTGTTGCAAAGTGCCTATGCTCTGGGTATAAGAGACAATAATCCTAAGCAATAATCCGGAATTGTGCAGTCATGGCTGATATGGAAAAGGCAGGTTAGTAATCTGAACGAACTAAAAAGTAAAATATAAAATAATACAGTTCTAAAATATTTTTCCAATTTTATTTTATTATTTTTTTTCCTACTATTTTTTAAATTTATATTATACTATACTTATTTTTATTAAATATGTACTAATCTTTTAAACGGTCTTTTAAATTAAATTTTAACGATTTGTTTTTTTTTTTTATTTTTTATTGAAAAAATAAATCGTTAAAATTTAATTTAAAAGACCGTTTAAAAGATTAGTACATATTTAATAAAAATAAAAATAAAAAAGAAGGTCGAAACAAACTGAAAATAATTATACTATACTTATATATACTACATATACTTTTCAATCAGCTGATTGTTTACCCGAAAAGTTGGATATTTTGTGCAATAACAAAAAGAAGAAGAATGTAGTGCCCTCAAAAGCTATTCCTTCCAGCATAGGAACTGTTAAGGATTTCGCATAATCCTTCTTATGTGATATTTGTGTGACTAATTGGCAACTGGAAAAAGCACTTTGAACTGTGTAAGGAGAGCTAGCGCTTTTTTTTCACAATGCCATTAATCGCAATAATTTCGTCTTTTATTGTTGTCCAAACACGTGTGTCCGTCTGAGGGTGTTTTACGTTTGTTTGAGTTTGTGATTGGTTTAAATGGTGTGAAAATTGTGTCTGAGGTTATATTTACCTGTTCGTTTATAATGTCGCTGTTATAAGTTTTTGTTTTTTAGATTTTAGTGTTGGCTTTATCTTTAAATTCCAATGAATTTCTAATATTATATATTAATTTTCCTGTTATTACCTTAAGTATACTTGTTATATTCTTGCACAGTCCGTAGGCCGGGAAATAAATGCAAGACCAAATAGGTCTTAGAGAAAAATTCTGCTTGTGGATCTTAGGTACCCCATATAACTTTGGAGAATTTGATACATTAGTTTTAAGTCTATTCCTCTCCATTATAGAAATTATATTTTTTTTAAAAAGTTTATCAACTAAAACATTGTTTGTTTTATGCAATTTAGTATTAGGATCCTTATTTAATATTGAGCATTTTGCAGAATCGTTAAGAATGTCATTTATTCTAGACTAATAATCGTCTCTGCTAATATCAACAGTAACATTAGCCTTGTCAGCATTAACAATTAATATGTTCCTATTAGTATTCAAACATTTTTTAGCAGTTTTTACTTTATCTAACATAAAAATATCCCCTGCTGTATGCCTAATGTTGTTTATGTGTCTATCACTGATCATTGTTAGTTTTGTTCGCGATACTTCCTGATGCTCATTTTCTTTTATAGTCCGAAGGAAAATTTTTCTTTCATTTAATTTTCTTTTATATATACTAAAATTAGTATATAAAAGATGTATAGACGGGCCTCGATTATGCGTGGTAATCGGAACCAGAATCATTATGGATAACCGATTTTCACGAATAATCGAATAACAATTTTGATTATACAGTTTTTTTTAGTATAAGCACAATTTTATTTCGTGCTTGATTCCTTTAAATAAATATTTCATGATATTCTTATAAAATATTTATTACAAAAATTTTAATTAAAAATAAACATTTTATGATATTCTCATAAAACATTTATCCAAATAAAAATAAAAAATAAATTTGAAATGTATTGTAATGGGGGAGAGCATATCCATATTGCAGCATATTCACTATTGCTCACATAGCTCATCAGTGAATTTTACCCCAATATTGTATTGAAAAAACCTAAGAGTCTTATATCCAAAGCCAAACTGATTTTATGAGAATTTTTTCATAAAATCAACATATTTTTATTATTAACCAAATGATATTTGGGGCTATTCTGTGTTTCGATTCGAATCGAAATTTTCTCCGTATGGCAGCTTTGGCATTCTGCGTTTCGATTCTGCTCAGTTTCTTTCGACTGTATGTATTCTGCATTACGATCGGAGCTCCGTTTTTCTTAGTTGCTTTTTTGTTAACGGAAGGGTGTTCTTTATCTGTGTTTTTTAGTTAAAAAGTTTAAAATTGAAAAAATGTAAGTAGAAAATGAGATAAAATGTTCAGAAACGATAAGAAAAACACTCAAAATTACTTTAAATTAATTTATTTAATTAAGTTATTTTTTTTTAAATTGTTAATTTTTGTACCCGAATATGATGTGTTTTTTATGTGTTACAGGTTAAAAACAACAGCACCGCAGCAGTATGAAAAATTGGCAAATTTAATGGCATCTAAAGCCGACATTGCATGTGGATACCACCAGCGATCAAAGGAAGAAGTGGCAGTGTTCTGGGAGAAAGTTGCAGGAGTCCTCAATGCACTAGGTCCTCCAACAAAAAATGCCAGTGCACGGAAAAAAGTAGGTATGGTTTGTGTGTGATTATTTTATTTTTATTAAATAAATTTTTTTTTATTGTATTGCATTCAAATTGATATTTCATTTGTTTTTATTTGAAGTATTAAAAATTAAAAAGAAAACACAATAAATATATTTTTATTAAATTTTACATTTGTTTCTGAAAATGATAACAAACGTGCTTATTTTGCTATTTCATTTGCACATTCCATAGTGATGTTATTAATTTTGTAAACATTGTTGTCTTCTTCATTTTCTTTCGATTCCATTTTTCTTCAGAATACCAATTTTCGATCGCAACGGAACTGAATGCAGAGACTTAATCGAAACCCAGAATAGGGGTGATTATTGATATACATCTTATTAACATTAAAAAAAGGACGGACATTAAGCAAAAAAAGTACAATTTCTTAAAAAATGTCTTGTAATGTTGTTTCTCTAATATTTTACTTTTATATGTTTTTCTTGGCTAGCGCAAATGGCGAGCGCTGTCGATGTGAATACATCATTATCAAGCCACGTTCTGTTATGTACGGGTTAGTCAGTATTTCTGAACCAGGTATTTATCCCATAAACGTCGTGTCTATCTACCTAGTCAGAATGTCAGGCATCTGGCATTTTATGTGGCCATTAATCCCAATAATTTTGTCCAGATACGCGTGTCCGTCTGAGGGTGTTTTTCGTTTGTTTAAGTTTGTGATTGGTTTAAATAAATCTTCGTTTATAATACCGCTGTTAAATGTTTTTGTTTTGTAGATTTCAATGGTTTCAAGTAAAGGGTGTTTTTTTAAGCCCGATAGAACTTGAAATTGTAAAAAATAACACAAAAAATTAAATTGTAATCAAAATTTCTTTTTTATTCGAAGGATCAATACGTGACATTAACATTTGAAAATGATTTCGGGCATATGGGCACCGCGGCTGTTCTTGACGAAGCGCATTCTGAACGTCCAATTTCGGGCCACTTTTTCGAGCACTGCTGGGCGTATGTCACGAATAACACGAACAATGCTGTCCTCCAAGGCGTCAATTGTTGCTGGTTTATCAGCATAAACCAGTCACTTCACGTAGCCCCACAGGAAATAGTCGAGTGGTGTCAAATCGCACGACCTTGGAGGCCAATTGACAGGTCCATTTCTCGAAATCAACTTATCGCCAAATTTTGATTTCAATAAGTCGATGGTTGCGTTCGCTGTATGGCACGTAACGCCATCCTGTTGAAACCACATCTCGTCCGGATCAATGTCATCCATATTTTCAAACAAAAAATCATTGACCATGGTGCGGTAACGATCTCCATTGACCGTAACGCGAGCTCCGGCCTCATTTTTGAAGAAATAAGGTCCGATGATGCTACCAGCGTGAAAACCGCACCAAACGGTGCATTTTTCTGGATGTAATGGAGTCTGTAGGGTCTGTTGTGGATTGGTCTCACTCCATATGCGGCAATTTTGCTTATTAACAAACCCGTTAAGCCAAAAATGCGCCTTATCGCTGAACACAATTTTGCGATAAAACAACGGGTCAGTTGCCAACTGCTCTAGAGCCCAATCGGCGAAAGAACGACGCATATAATGGTCTCGTGGCTTCAATTCCTGCACCAGCTGGATCTTATACGGGTGTAGGCCGAGATCTTCGCGCAAAATTTTCCACGTAGTGGACGGACAGAGCCCCAATTCCTGCGACCGACGACGAATTGATAAATTTGGATCTTCTTCCACACTTTCGTTTACAGCGGCGATATTCTCTTCAGTACGCACATTCCTTCGACGTGTTGGTGTTATTGCATCCTCTAGAGAGTATGTGGTACGAAATCTATCGACAGTTCGACGAATGGCTTGTTCAGATGCACGATTATGTACGCCATAAAAATTACGAAGTCGTCTACAAGTTGCGCGAATCGACGACTGATTTTCAAAGTAAATTTGGATAATTTCGTAGCGTTGTTTAAGCGAGAGTCTATTCATGATGATTTTTTAGAGTATACTGAAACAAATAAAAAAAAATCTTTCATCAAAATTTCATTTTTTGTGTTACTTTTTACAATTTAAAGTTCTATCTAGCTTAAAAAACACCTTTTATGTCCAGTCTTCGTTTTTTTTTGTTTTTTTTGTTAAGATGCAACAAAATCATACACACACCTATTTCCCATTGTAAAAGTGCGTGATTCTCAAGATGTAATGCGAAGTTGGAGTCTTCTCTTCTCCGTTTGTATGACCGTATGTATTCTGTTTTTAGTGTTCGCCCAGTTTGTCCTATATAAGTATGTTTACACGTGCAAGTAAGTCTCTCTACTCCGCTGAAATTAAATTTGTTGATTGTTTCTGTCGATATCCTGATATTGTGTCACAAAGTGTTGCTGATTTTTAGCGTAAGCCTTCTTTGTGGAAAAGATTGGTTAATCTATATATTTCGGGTCCTGTGTAGGTAAAAGTGTGCCATGGTGTTGTATCGGTTGATTCTTGTCTTCTTTATCACTGCTTTCAGTGTTGTGTTGTCTAATGTATAATCAATCGTCTTTATAATATCGATAATTTCGGTAACATATTGTTTGTCGCATAAATTGTCTAATTTGTTACGTAGGATAACTAAGTTTTCTTTTGTTTGTATTGAGGTATATAGATCCCTGATATCAAAGGAAACAAGTCGGTGTTAGATTGATGGCTTTAAGTTTTTCAATAAGATTCTGTGTATTATGTGCCGTATATGTATTATGTAGATTTATTTTTGCTTTAAGTACGGTGGTTAAGTGTTTAGTTAGGTGATATGCTGGCCTGTAGTTTACAATGGGTCTCATTGGTATGTTCTTTTTGTGGATTTTTGGCTCTGCTTTAAGTGTTCGTGGTCCAGGGTTCATGTTCATGTATTTTTTTATTTTTTCGCCAGTAAACATTGAACTGCGTTTTGATACGCTGCGTATTTCCTTTTGAAAAGATTCGGTTGGGTCATTCTTAAACTTAGTGCATTGGTCTGCTGTATAAATTGTTATGTTTTGTCTATATAATCCTTTTTGTACATTATTACAGTCGTGTTTCCTTTGTCCGCTTTTGTAATTAGTATACAGTAACAGTCTTTTGTTCGTTGCGATTTGTTTTATAGTGTTCTTTTATCGTTTTCTTATTCACTGGCGGAACAAACCCACACAATTTAGTACCAATTATATCATCTTCATCAGTGTCTAGCAATCCATTGTCTCGCTCAGGTTTATCTGAGTTTACTGGGAGGCATACCCCCCAGGGGAACATATATATGGTCTTTGGAGATAGCAACAACTTAGACCTGTGCAACTGGGGGAAAAAGGGAGCCCAGTCCCCTGAAGTCAGCAGGGGTACAACTGGAAACTCCACTTTATTTCCACGGGAATCAGTAAGCTCGCAGAGTTCCGTTATTTGTCTCTTTAGACATTTAACTGTTCTCTGACTGATTATTGAGGTTGGCCCCTATATGGGAGTTTCGTGGCCCCATATCAGTCTATGGTTCTATAGTGGCCGGGTTTATTTCACCTTTAATAACACCTACCTGGTGAAATGTTCCCAGATCCAGTGAGCATGCTAGACATGTGTTCTGGACAGGAGTTGGAAAGTCTCCAACTCTTAAGCAAGGAGTAATGATTTGCAGCCCTGCTCTGGAATCATCGAAGTTGCAACTAGAAAGTTCTGTTGCATAGAATTATAGCTTCGGCTTCCTAGGACGAGCATGACGTTCCAAATTATGCAGTGGTTTGATCCACCATCCGATTAAGGCTTCATGGCCAGGCGCGGATGTAAACCTAATCACACGTTTACTGGGAGGCATTTTCATCACATTTGAGCCATGTCTCTATATTCTCTGTGGTAAAGTCATCCGCATGAAATTATTTTATAAAATTTTAAAAATACATCTGCACACTGTAACGACACGTTTCCGCTGGTTGCTGGGATAGCGACAGCGGAGGCCAGCGTCGTTGCAAAATTTTTTATTTCGATTACCTACCGTCTTTGTCCGTGGAAGGAATGATACTCACTGTTCTATAAACGCTAAAAACGTATCACCAAGTTTATTTATTAGTTAATTCTGACAAGGTGGCTTATTGCTAAAGGTGCGGTCGGGAACCGTAGTCGTGGAACGGCAACGACACTGGCTGCAGCGGTACAGGTGGCAGCGGTACAGGCGGCAGTGGCACTGGCGGCAGGATCTGGTAGTGGTACAGGCGGCAACGGCACTGGTAGCAGGACCTGGCAGTGGTACTGGCGGCAGTGGTACGGGCGGCAGTGGTAGAGCGGCAACGGCACTGGCGGCAGGACTTGGCAGTGGTACTGGCAGAGGTAGCGGCGGCAGCTGGTTTTCTCTTTTATGGACACGAATAGTGTCCCTGATCGGGCGCCAAATTATTCCACCGGCAGAGCAAATTATTCCAAGCGTTTTACAAAACTTCAGAAGTAACAGCATCCCAAGCATTATCAATGGACCACAGGGATTTCTGTATATACAATTTTTTCTTCCAATCATCTCTATTGCAATTTGACGAGACTAGTTTTTGTACTATAGCTTTACGATTTTTAAATACAATTAAAACTCCATATTATATCCTGATCCATCGGTTGGATCGAGGACGTACGGTTCAGCGGAAAATATTTCACAATAACGTTTTTAGCCTTAAAATCGTAAGCGTCTGGATGTGTCGGCCAGCTTTCCACAACCAGAAGGATTTCAATATCATCCGCAAAACGGATTTAAAATGCTCTCTTATCGCTTGCACAAAGCTTTTTTTAAACCATTCTAAAAATATTTGCTGCTTTTGAAGTGGCCTTATGAATTACAGTAAGCTCGTATACATTTTTTAGGGTTCTTGAACGGACACTTTTACCAATAATTAAAACCTAGCATTAGCGCAAATTAAGGTGTTTAGTCTATCCTTTGATACTTTATGTTCATCTATGAATCTAATGGCAAGCCAAACTGCTCTCAGGCAAACACTTCCAAAAAAGGCCTGTCTCATGCTTACTGATAAGATTTTCCGTTGATATTAATTCATTTAATTGCGCTACAAACATTGTGGCACTTACATAGTCTGCTGATGATTTTTCTCCTTCAGCATTAAGTCTTTTTATTAATCGGGGTTACCGGTTAACCAGAACACGGATATTCGAGACCCCACAGTACATTAAAATGAATTAAAGTCTTATTAAAGTATTAAAAAATATATAAAAGAAGTACTACCTCTACTTTAAATTATCATTCAAATTCTAAGCCAACATAAAGAATTATTTTCAAAATCCACACAAATGTTAAAAATTTCACCTCATTAAGGGGTAAATAATAACTGGGCGTTAAACCCAACACTTTTCACATATAAAGAAAATTACGAGCTTTTTTTAATGTTGCTAAAGAGTAAAAAGGTGAAAGCCTACTTTAAACTTCATCTCTTTATAAAGAAGGGGGAGACAATAAAAAGCTTTATAAAAGTCTATTCCTGCAAACTTATCCTTGCAAGCACATTGTGTGCCATAGATGGTAAAATTGATGCAATTAAAACTTTTAAAATACCAGGCATTACCAATTTTCACACTATATTACAAATACCACACTTAAGGCCGGGGCACATAGAATCCGTCATGCGTTATACTTTGACGTATTCAAGTGAAGTCAAAGTAGCGACGGATGAGGTTGGCACAATGAGTACTTTGTTGACGGATAAGAAATCAGCTGTTTTTTGTTTTTCTTATTTTATATTTTTTTGCAGCAAAGTTTTATTAAAGTGCACATTTGTAATGGAGTTAGACGACATCTTAGACTTTCTATTAATGGTAATTTGTACTATTTATTCCATTATTTATTATTATTATTATTTATAATTTATTTTAAAAATATTTTACTTCAATAGAGCGAAAACAAAAAAAAAAGAAAAAAACAAGAAGAAGAAGCAAATGAAAAATGTCAAAGTACTCATGTAAAGGTATATTGATTAAATTTATATAATTGTTAAATTTAAATTTAGCTTCTGCTTATAAAATTTTAAATATAAATTTGAATTAAATTATTTTATTTTTGTTTTGTGCTTATTTGTATTTAATTTGTATTCTTAATTTTTCTTAACTTGTTAATTTGGTGTTTCATTAGCTTCTTTTCTTGTGTGCTTGTTGCGAAGTTTATTTGTTCGTACAGGACGGCTATTGCCTTTCTTGATTGGTATTTCTTGCCTGCTCTTTTCTTCTTCTTTTTTTGTGCTGGTGGCTTTACTACGTCGAGTATTAGTTTTTTAGTTTGTTGTCTTCTTCTGTATTCCTCTAGCGAGATGGATTTTGGTCCAGCGGTTAGGGGAGTCGGTATGTATATTGGCGTATTAATTTCTTCTGTCTCGTAGGTTGTTGGAGTGTATTCAGTTGTTTTTATTAACTGTTCCCACTTCTTGAAAATTTGGTCCACTTCTTCTTGGGACGTCATGTAGTTGATTTTCCAAATTTATTGTTCGGTTGACAGGACGTTATGGGTTGAATTGCATAGGATTGGTTCACAGGATTGGTGGGCAGGATCTTATGGTCCGAGATGCAGGATCGCCATGTAAAGGTATGTTGATGATGGCAGGATCTTAAGTAAAGGTTTATCCCTATAGCCCTTTCTATATTTTAATAGCTGTATAGGGTGTCAGCTAGTGGAGGAAAGCGTTCAAAGGGACTGCCAGAATGAAGACTATAAATAAAAACAGAGGCAATGCTGCCAGTATTAGCTTGTAATCAAAATCTTTATTTATTTGGTTATTTTTACTGCTTATATACTACTTATGAAAATCTAACTTATCACCTAGAATTGAGTGGTTTCTAATTCCACTCAATTTGTAACATAAACAAATAGTATCAGCAACATGCAAGCGGTCAACAACACAACACATGCCAAATACATTGTATTGATGAATTTGAAATCTTAAATGTGTCAGCATATTTACAACTGGGTTATTGTAACACTCTACATGAGTTGTGTTGGCTTGCATACACTATACATGCGGTATGACTACTGGAAGAACAGCGTTTAAAAATTCGCTATGCACAGGGAACAGTTAAGCACCGTGAAGGAAACGTTTTAATCTGGGGTTGTTTTTCCAGACATGCAGTCGAAATAATTCACATATTCAGTGATATAATAGATCAAGGATCCAAATCATATTTTTAAATGTGTAAAATAGTGGTTTTTTTAATAAAAAAAAATTATTATTATTATTAACGTTTTGAATTAATAAACGCAGTTGCCAGATCTCAATGCCATAGAAAATTTATGCGGCGTTGTTGATTGTAAATTAAATCAAGCAGAAAATGCACGAAAATAAATTTTCGATTCTATCTAACCTTATAACGAGTGGGCAAATAGAAAGTAAATTGGCTTAAAACACATCTTTTTTGACAACTAAAGTTTTATTGATGCCATATTACAAAGTAGAAATATGGCAATCAATAATAAAATATGATGTTGAGCAAATGTCCACTTGTAGCACGATGGCAGACGTCTGCGCTTTTTACAAAAGTTTAAAGGACATTTTGCAACTAAGCTTCGCTTATCTCAACAAAGCAGTGCCTAATTTCATCCTTTAGAACGTTGGTTATTTGTGAATTATAACATAAATCCCATTTTTCCAATGGCCTTAGAAAAAATAAACCAGCGGCGTTAAGTTACGAAAAGTTCCTAATAGCAACAGCTGTAGGGTCACTTTCTCCAACTCTTGTTGAGTGGCTCGGCTAGCTTTGTACAGTTAAGTCTCCGGCAATATTTTCCATCCATGCGGAAGATACTTCATCGTTTTCCATTTTCAAAAAGTTGTGCAGAATACAGCATGTTTTTATTATAATATTAAAATTTTTTGGTGCTACTTGCAAGCCCCTGCCAATTCTTCGGAATCTAGCTTTAAGTTGGCTAAATGCATTTTCGATAACTCGACGACATCTAGACAGTCGGTAGTTGAAGGTTTTTTCTATATCTGGCTGGTTTATTGAATATGGGAAAGGTTTCATCATATATTGCGATAAGCGAAAAGCAGAATCGCCAATAAGCAGCAAAGGCACATTTATGAGCAAATTACTTTGCTCTTTTGTTTAAAAACTTCACTTCTTTTTAAAGAGCTTTGTTCAAAAATCTAGGAATCATTGTTTTTCCCATTTGATCCATTGTTTACATACGTGAATTTTGATCTACGAAATAATGAAATTGCGAATCAAAAATTTTCAATTACCGTTAAAAAAATTTTCCTGTAATCACAACTTGCTAATAAAACCACTTAATATCACCCTTTATAATTGTAGTAATCTATTGCATCCTCTTTTCTCGGTTGAATTTCTATATGACATCCATCAGTAGCACCAAAACATTGCGGAACCCGAGGCATTCAAACCCATCAACAATGCATTTTATTTCTTGTGGATGTGGGGGATATGAATTAATATAAGTAGCGAGATTATTACATATCGCGTGGCAGAAATCTATAACAATTTCGCCAACGGTACTACGTCCCACATCAAATAAACTACCAACAGTCCTGTATTTAGCTGCTGATCCCAATGCCACCCTCTTCTCGGTTGAAATACAAAGCCCAATATTTGTGTCGATATTTCGAACTTTTCCACATAACTGCTGGAAAGCCCTTTTGTTCACACGAAAGTGTTCTTTAAATATTTACATTGTCGTCCATCATAAGCACGTCCCACTCCCAAAAAGTTCTGCTGCGATTCTTTAGAAAAAAGCATGTAAATTATATCCACCATGATGAGATAAAATTGAACTTACTAATTTCCACAGTTGTCTTTGTCTTAACTCAGTGTGTCCAACTGCGATTCCAGTTTGCTGCAACACGTATAGACTACTGACTGCTTGTGTTTCAACAATTTTCATATTCTGAAGTAGTTTCAGGAAAAGTATTTTCAGCTTTCTTTCATTTAAATTGTGATTTTTTAAGAACAGCATAGCTGCTAATCTTATTTTATGCCTTCTATCCATTTGATCTCGATATATGTAAATATAAACAAAAATTAGTAAAAAAAAAACAAACAGCTGTTTGCTTAATCCACAAACTCTCGTCTGTGACGGTAAAATTTTAATCCGGATTAACGCTGTCGTCTGTCTACGCTATTACGCTACCAGAAAATTTCTTATGCAATACCTGAAGTGTTTGGGTGGCTGTGACGCTTATGGCGCCGTCTTGATGAAGAGCACTTATGTCAACTTTAATCAAAAAAATTGGCATCATGGTTGGATAGCGCAGAAAAGGCGGAATATTGATGCTGCCTAACCACAAACCGCGCAATACGATCACTTTCTTTGTATGTAATGGTTTTTCGAGGATTGTTTGTGGATTAAGTGAGCCATATATGCATCACTTTTGTTTGTTTGCCACTAAAGATGATTTTGTTGAAAAATGCCTTGTTTTCGTTCGTTTTTCATGCAGCCAATTCACAAACGTTCAACACAAACAATGGTGGCACGATTTTAATTCTTTAACGAGTTGAACTTTATAAGCGTGCAGATGAAGTACTTAATGCAAAATTTTGCCTAAAGTGCCTCTAGTGATGTCCAATTGTTGCGAAAGTCGTCAAATTGATGTTCAAGGGTCTTTCTCAGCACTTGCTGTACAGTGGCCACCACGACAGTAGCAAAGGTTTTGAAAAAGAAGGAATCAAATACTAGTGACAATTTTATTTAAACGAAGCAACCCAAAAATGTGCTCTATAGCTGCTTTTTGATTTTCATAAGAAATATCTACAAGCATCTTTTGCCACACCCTGTATCTATATAAACACTGTGCGCTTTAAGGAGAAATATAGCTTTAGCGTAGAGAATAACTTAATTTAAAATCAACAAACTTTTTAGCCATAAAAAGTAAATAATTATGCAATAAAAACAAACAGTTTAAGAACCATTAGAAATAATATTATTTTATAACCCTCAGCTGAATATGAAGGAATAATATTATTATTAGAGGACTTCTATTACAATACACTGCTATAACTCTTCCATACATACATTGTTAAATACTTTCTAATTAAGCTTTTATAAAATCTGTTTTTAAGCTTTTTAAAGCACTTTTAATTGTAACGGGTGTTTTTTTTTCACAGAAGTATAGAACTTTAAATAGCCAGCAACCTTTTAACTGGCGGCAATTTTTTTAGCAAGCAATTTATGTTTAGTTTGGATTGGTATTTCAACATGAAAAGACTGGCGCCTGAACAACATTTCTAAATGGTGTAAATCGGACCTAAAACAAGATTAACGTTGATCCCGATTTTTATAAGCGAATTTTGTTTATCGATGAACCTCATTTTTGTTTGAATGGAAACTTCAATAAAGAAAACTGTCGTATTTGGAATCATGATATATTGAGATACCGTTACATCCAGAAAAACTGGTGTGCTTTGTGGACTGATGTAATTACTGATCTGTACTTCTTTAAGAACGATGCTAGTCAGAACGTTACAGTTAATGGTGATCGCAATAGAGCCATGATTACTGACTTTGTTATTCATTATTTGAACAACCATCGTTTGGCGCTTATCGCTAATCTACGCTGATAAGCGCCAAAGGATTGACCACTTGAGGGGGGAAACATTAGCCGCGTAATTGCCGATATACGGTCACAAATGTTGGAAAAATTCAAAGAAAATTGGAGGTCAAGATTAGACTGAGGCCGAGTATGACCATGGTGGTCAAATGCCAAAAGTTATATTCGCTACATTTCTCCTTAAAGCCCACAGTATTTATATAGATAAAGGGTGTGGCAAAAGATGCTTGTAGATATTTGATCATTTTCACAAGACAAAACACACTATTTTATTTATGCACTTACGAAAAAATTTACTTAACGAAAAAATTTACTAAAGCAAAATAAATATTTACAATATTTCTTATCAAAAACAAAAAGCAGCTATAAAGCACGTTTCTGGCTTGCTTTCGGCCGAGTATGACCGCGGCGGTCAAATGCCAAAAGTCATATTAAAATTATAATGCCAGAGGATTATTTTTCGAAGAAAGTAAATTTCACGTTAATTTAAAAAATTCTGCTTTGTTTTTTTGCTATTTTAAAGTTATACCTCTATAAAATACACCCTGCAGTTTGTGAAGTAATTTTCAACTTGCTTACATTTTGTGGATTCACCTTGAGCATTAATTGCTGTTCGCAGTTATCTGCGCACTTAACGAATAAACTTTGAAACGAACGAAAACTTATATACTTGAAGAATAAAATTTAACTTGCGGATAATTATCTTGATACAATTTGTATTTGATTTTGAATTCGAATTTTCCAGATAAAAATAACCGAATTTTCAAACGCTGGCTGTCAGTCGGTTTTTTAAAATATCTATATAAATTTAAATTATGACCAATTATTTTATCCACGATGGGTCAGCTGACTGACCCATGATCAAACATTTTTGTGGGATTTAATTTGCGTTTTATAATACTGTCAGGCGTGTTCACCATACTTTCTGGGATCTAGCGAGATAACACAACATTAGTTAATACCAGTTCTTCGTAGGGAGTGAAATGTATTCCATCGTAGTATATTGTTAAAAACTGTTGTATCTTCACTTGATCACGTTCACCATTAAACTGCTTTACCCATAAATAAGGTGGCGATTTTGAGGTACCATTTTGAGTGGTTTTAGAATCCAATAAATACTCTAATTCACCACATTTGGAAAGTTCTAAAATACAACTTAATACAAACGCCGTCGTTATCATTATTTAGTGTAGATGTTTGTTTCGTTGTGTCTTTTTTTTTGTAATTGTTATCTTAGTTCCTGGAATTGGAACGTAGCACGTTGTTACTGTTTTGTATACACAATATTTCTTTTAACATCTTAATTTGTTAACAGGGACAATAGGACATTTCACTTTACTTTTTCGAATCGTTATTTTTTTAATTTTTTTATAACAAACTCTATCAAGTGGTACACTTAAAAATAAAACAATGTTAAGTAGAAATTTGGGAATTAATAATTTAGTATAATGTCGGGTGAGCCAATTGACATCGCCAAATCAAAAAACTAAGCGATCGGGAAATTTGTCATGCAATAATTGAGTTGTTTAGATGGCTCTGTGGGTTGTGCTGCCGTCTTGCTGAAACCAAAGGACACTGATGGCAACATTAGTCAATTGTGGCCACAAAAAATTGGTTATCTCGGTTTAGTAGCATATAAAAATCACAGTAACGACATTTCCTTACTCATTTTCGAACAAATACGCGACGATGATGTCGCCTGACCACAAACCGTAAAATACGGCCACTTTCTTTGGATGTAAAAGTTTTTCGAGGGCTGTTTGTGAATTTTGTAAGCTCCACAATTTTGCGACAATTTTTTTGAATTACATAACCGCCTAATTGAAAATGAGTCTCATTACTAAAGATGAGTTTGTTTAAAAATTTGTTAGTTTCGTTCAGTTTTTCAAACAGTCAATTCACGAAGTTTTAACGCAAAAAAATGGTTTAATTCTTGAACGATTTGAATTTTATAAAGCGTGAAGTTGAAGATTTTTATACAAAATGTTTCGCAAAATGGCTTTAGTAATGCTAAATTGTTGTGAACGTTAGCGAGTTGATGTTATAGGCTCAATCTGAAACAGCCACTAACGAATGACAACAGTCAAACTTAACATTTTGCTCTACAGTGACTATTCCCCCCCCCCCCCGGGGGCACATTTATTAGTCTTTATGGATTACTTAACCACCTTATACTCATAAGGGAGCCCAGTCCCCTAAAGGCAAGCAGGGAGTCAACTGGAAGCTCCACGTTATTTCCACGGGAATCAGTAAGCCCCCATAGTTCCAATAATTGTCTCTTTAGCCTTTTAGCTGTTTCTCTGACTAATTATTGAGGTTAGGCCTTCGGGAATATCGTGGTGGCTGTGTGTTTCGCGTCCCCTCATAAATTTGATTAGGGGGCCAAGATCATTTCAACTTTAATAAGAACAACGGGTGAATGAACCGGATCCAGTGAGCATGCTAGTCATGTCTTCTGGACCAGGAGTTGGATAGTCTCCAACTCTTCAGCAAGAAGTAGTGGTTTGCTGCCCTGCTTCTAAACCCCTGAAACTGCAACTAGGAATGACCTGTTGCTAGAAGTAGTCCTCGGCTTCCTAGGGCGAGAATGACGTTGCTTTTCATTCCACAGTGGTTTGACCATCATCTGATTAAGGCTTACAGCCAGGCGCATATGTAAATCTTATCACGCTCTGTACAGTGAATATATTTGCATTACTACGAGCATATTTTTTTAGGCATACTGTCGGCAACGATACCGTGAGCCTCGAATTTGATGACTAAATTACTCTAATTCTACTTTAATTCGAAAATATTTTAGATAATAGAAAAATGTGAATTTCGTGGTGTTTGATCTTTGGTGTGTTGTGTAGATTTCGCAATATAGACGAGCTTTTTCGCCATTTCGCAACCGTGGGCGAAACATGAATCCACCACAACATACCAGATATCAAACAGCAGCACCAGTAAATAGTCTACTGACCGTTGTCTGTTAGTAGGAGCTGTATTAACATTTCAAATAAGAGGGGGAAGTTCAAAAGATCACGGACTTATCGATCCGTATTCCCGCACTGATTTAAAAAATGGAGATGCTAATTTTGCAATAAAAAATCCAAATATTACTTATCCAAAATCCGTATTTCTTTAAAAACTTAATGAAAATGTCAGTATGAAGGTCAAAGGAAATGGCAATTTTATCACAAGATCCAGAGTTAAAAAAAGTGAAACTGGGAACTGAATTTAGACAAAATTAAGTAAATTTCAACTATTTAACAATTTTTATTTTAAATAATTTAATTTGTTTATGTGAAGTAAAACTATTTACTCAACTAAAGAGTTTCGAATAGGAGCAAGAAGTTATTTTGAGTTGAATGGTAACACAATGAAAACATATCACCGTGGCAAATTATGAGACAGTCAATTTACCGATGTTAAATAAGATGTTTGTAAACATCACACATGTGTTGTTACGATGGAAAAGCCATAAACTATCATCAGTACCACAAAGTATCGTTACTAAATCTCAGTCTTATTTATGCACCGAAATCATCATTAGTTAAAACTTGTATACATACATTTTTATTCCATTTCAAGAGCTCACTGTTCCTAGCAAAACTCCATTAAGTGTGAATTTATTTTTTTATTCTAAACGCTTTTTGATACGAACTTGTATCCCATTGCTACTTTTCATAACCAACTCAGGCAATGGTTTAGGTTTATAGTCGGCGACAGGTAGAAATTCAAAATTTCGCAAAAGATGAGAAAGTGAACACTTCAATTCCAGCATAGCAAACTTTTGTCCAATACAATTACGAGGTCCAGCGCTAAAGGCCACAAAGCTAAAAGGATGTAGCTCGTTTTCTTTGCAGGACAAAAATCTTGAGGGATTAAATTTCTCGGGTTCGGGAAAATTCTTTTCATCCCGATGTACCATAAAAGACAAAATACTAACATTTGCTCCTTTTGGAACAACAATTGAACCCACATTAAGATCTTCGGTTACGAGACGAGAATAAAATGGAACTGCAGGATAAATACGTAAGCTTTCTTTAATGACAGCCTCCAAATAAGGCATGCTTTCCTTTTCTTTTCCCTCAAGAGCAACGGCTTCCTCATAAGCCAGTTGCTGTTCTTTGGCATTCTGAGAGAGTAAGTATATGGCAAATCCAATGGCGGAACTGGTGGTGTCATGACCCTCAAACATAAACGTATCAACTTCTTCGCGTAAATCACGATCGCTAAGCTGTACTCCCTCCATTTGAGAGATTAGCAGCATGTCAAGAAAAGCCAAAGGTGTTTTGTTACTTTTTACTCTGTCTACTTGCTCAGTGTCGCTCATATTTTTTATTTCACTCTCTTGAAGCAGCTTACGACGTAATTTTATTACACGGTTTGTTTCTGCGTGCAGAACTTTCAGTGCAGCATCTCTTTCACGTCCAAGCTTGGTGAATTTAAAAAATAAATTATTTCGCTGCCAAAAAGAAAACGATTGTTTGTGTAAGATGTGACAAATTCTGAAAGAATGAGTTAATTAATTGAAAGAGAAAAAGAGTAAAAAAATTAAATATTTATTTTAAATACTTCTGCACCGCCATCACATATTCCGATTCACTTTGCATTTGGGCATGTTTCTTTATACCCATGGCCGTTTCACATATCGTATCCAAAGCAAACAAAGTTATATACGGATATATGTCAAATTCTTCTCCATTGGCTTTTGCTCTCAATTTACTTACTAATATTTTAGAATTCTCTTCCATTGTCCCCTTAAATTCGCTCAAAATGCGAAAATGAAATGCTGGCGTTAAAAACTTTCTACGTATACGCCATGATTCGCCACCATTCGTTAGCAATCCGTTGCCTAACCATGGCTTTAGGACATTATAGTTATTTGATTTATTTAAAACTTTATTGTTGCTTAACAATTGTTGTACATCTTCGGGTTCCGTTAAGAAAACCATTAAATCCTTGCCCATCCACATGCAAAAAACTGGACCATGTTTTTTGCGCAATGCAATAAACCATGAAAGGATTTCTACAAAAAAAATGGCAAAACAAAAATTATTATGTGGACATTCTTAAGAAGAAATGAGAGTTTTAGTGACTTATACTACCAAATCAGACACTTTCTACACATTGAATAAAAAAAATATTGTTTACTTTATTTTTCATTTAATAATTTTACTAAGGATTATATATATATATATGTATATATATATATATATATGTAGATGGCGTTATTATCATTATGCAGATTATTTAGTGTGTGGTTTTGTATGGTTGTGTGTCTGTGTTATTTGTGTTTATTTTCTGATTGTTAATCTTAGTTCGTGTTATTGTTTTATACGATTTCTTGGAAATATTTTCATTTGTAAACCAAGACAATAGGTCAGTTCATTTTATTTTTTTCGTAAAAATATGATTTTTGTTTACTGTACTCTTGTAAAATATATTTGTTGCAACATAAAAAATTTTTTCAGCAGGTATTTATAAACTTCGTAAAGATGATGTTCAGTGATATATAGCGCAGTGCAGGTAGTAAAAAATATATTATAAAAACCAATTATTTAGTTTTCTTACTGCCAGCTTGTTATGCTTATTTTAGTATTAAAATATAGAAATGTGTACCTTTATACTGGAAAACATCCAGAGGACTTATATGGCATTATTTTTATAAATACCTGAAATTATCAATATTTTTAAGAGAAGTAGCACTTCAGCAAAGAATGCCTATTAAGTCAAGTTCCGTGCTGCATTCTTTAGGAAAGGGATAGAAAAGAGATGGGATAGGTGGTGAAAGTAGAAGGATAGTTACGGAAATTATCACATTATTATCTTATCCACTAATTTGTTATATATTATAATAATTTTAAAATAATATTCGTTTTTCATAAAAATCTAATCCATATTTAAATGCATACATTACAAGGTATAACATCAAAAATACTAAAGAATAACAAATAACTGATTTACAATTAAATTAAATTTCATTTGCAACTGAAAATACTTTAGAAGACCACTAAAAGTACTATACAAAATAGCTATGCTAAAGATAACTATGCTAAAGATTATTAAAAAATATAGTAAAGAAAACAACGCAAACAGTAAAATGTTTATCAAGGGAAAGTACGGAATCGCTAAATGTTCACTACTTAAACTGTTAAAGATTAGTACGCATACATAAAAAGTTCACTAAAGTACACTTAAAAAAAAGATCCATGCGTTATTTTGCTGCAGAGTTGAAATCTTCTCTTTTTCGTTTGTATGAGCGTATGTGTTCTGTAAATCTTGTTTTAGTGTTCGTCCAGTTTGTCCTATATAAATATTGTTACGTTTATTCTTTTTATAAACGTTTTGTTGTAAGTTCTTTATTGCAAAATAAATAATACCAGATTTAGAGTTTAAATTAAAATTACAGGTTAATTACACACAAGGTGACACTACAGAACAATTTACTTCACACGTCTTTACTTCACAAGGTTTATTTTTCAACTAACTAACTATCGACTCAGATGCTGCCCTTTTATATTTGTCCATTAAAAATCTAGAAAAATTTAGAATCTTCTACTCGCTTTGTATCACATGTTGTTATTGTTGTATGTTGTTCTTTCAATGCATATGTATGTGCGTATTTTTGTTTTTATGCTGATAAGGTTTCTTCCTGGAATTTATTTTAAGATAGTTGTTGTTGTTTTGCGTAGATAAGTTTTCTTAGAAAACTACACATATGGTAAATAGCATACAGATTTGTTGTCTTGCGTGTATACAATTTCTACGCAGTTAGTAAACAGAAATTTAATATTCTTTTGCGTACATAAGTTTTCTTACTAAACAATGCAGTTAGTAAACAGTTTACTTAATTGTTGTTGTGTTTGCGTGTATAAAATTTCTACGCAATTTGTAACTAGAAATTTGTTGTTGTCTTACGTGCATAAAGTTTCTTAAGAAGTCACGCAGTTAGTAATCAATATGCCCAGTAGTTTTCTCTAATGCTTAATTATGTCAATGTGGAGAAAAATAAAAGATCTAGTATTAAAAAGACCCAGAAATATGATAGAAACTGTGATATTTAGACAAATAGAATATAAGGATAACTTTCAAACAGCCGAAAATTTTAATAACTATTTCATCAATAGCATTAAGGAAATTAGAAACTCAATTGAATATGTGCAATATAAAAACATAATATTTACTTGCAATAAATTTAAAATTGAAATTCCGTGCAATATCTTTACAAGAATTTAAAAAAACATGTAAGAATATTAAGAAAAAACCTGACTACAATAGAGTATCAATTAATATGATTTTGGATAACTGGAACACAATAGGAAATATTGTGCTAAATATTATAAACAAATCACTAGAAACTGGAATATTTCCAAATAATTGGAAAGAATCTATGATTACACCTATTGAAAAAGTTAAAAATACTAACAAATATGAAGAATACCGTCCAATAAACATGTTAAAAACGTTTGAGAAAATAATTGAAATGAGTGTTAAAATTCAATTAGAATGTTATATTGAACAACACAAGTTACTTTCAAAGTATCAGTCGAGTTTCAGAAAAAAGTACTCTTGTGAAACAGCAGTCAAAAATAGGTGGAAATTTATGAAGAGGAATAACAAAATAAAGATTTTAAAAGAGCGTTTGAGACGATTGATAGAGATATTTTATTACGGAAACTTTATAAATATGGAATTCAGGATACTGAATTGAAATGGTTTGAGTCATATTTAACATATCGCAGACAATTTACGAAGGTGAATGACACATTATCAAATACTACGAGAAATGACTTCGGAGTACCACAAGGCTCAATTTTAGGAGCGCTGCTGTTTATTATATACATAAATGATATGGAAATTGTTTTATATGCAGACGATACGATGATTTTTACTGAAGCGGCAACGGAGGAGATATGTCACGCTAATTTATCTGATGATATGGATAACATTATGAAATGGTTGAGAATGAATAAACTAAAGTTAAACGAGAACAATACTAAATTAATGGAAATAAATATGAATAATATAATTAATAATATAAAATATCTAGGTTTTCTGATAGACAAAGACTTAAAATTCAAAAAACATATAGAATACATATGTAAACAAATTGGTAGAAAAATTGGGTTTTTTAAACGTATAAGGAAAAAAATATCAATTATAACGGCAATAAACATATACAATACGACGATAAAACCACATTTTGAATTTGGATCTACTGTGTTATATACATACTGTACAGAACAGCAGATATTAAGGATGCAGAAACTACAAAATAAGGCAATGCGCGCAATAATCAAATGCAATCGATTTACCTCAGTGGGACATATGTTGGATACGCTAAATGGCTTAATATAAGACAAAGATTAGAATTGAACACAATTCATTTTATTCAGAAAATAAAAACGGGAGAGGCGCCTGATTATTTAGTGGAACAACTCAGATACGTTGGTGATAATCAACCATACAACTTGAGAAATGCTACAGATTTTAGACTACAACGACCAGATAATAATACAATGCGAAGATCACTGTTCTACAAAGGATTGAAGCTATACAACATGGTGCCAAATAATATTAAGAATGAAATTAATCCGAATGTATTTAGAAGAAAAATTATAACCTTTGTAAAAAATATTTAATTTGAAGCAGATTTGATGTAACTTGCGAAAGAATGTATATTGTTATATGAAAGTATTAAAAAATACTACTAATAAATAATAATAATAAATTTCTTTTAAAACTTAAGCAAGACACATCCGTAACAATATGTTTGCAGGTACAAGTAAGTCTGTATACTCCGCTGGAACTAAATTTTTCAATGTTTTGAAATTATGTCTCAGAGGGTTGCTGGAATTTACAAAACACATACGCTCACACAAACAAAAAAGGAAAGACTCCCACTATGCAGTAGATCTTGATACTCACGGACACACACCAGGGGAAATAGATGAATGTATCACATTACTACATCCTAACAAAAGAAGGACGAAGCCTAGACATTCCTGAAAACATGGAAATCTACAAAACAAAAGCTTTTAATAATGACATTATAAACGAATAGGTAAACTCGACCTTAAACACAATTTTCACACCACTAATACATTAGAACACGTACCTAGATGATAATAAATGACAGAAATATTGAAAATTATCCCCGCAGGTGGCGGGCATTTTCCCAATATGAGTAGATACGACGTTAAGAAAAGAACTACTTGAACCCAAACACTGATTCACCAGTACAGTTTGGAACATGGCTTAAGAATGATGTGATCACATCGAAAGCGCTCGCCGTTCATGTCGAACAAACAGGCATGAAAGGCGAAAAGAAATGACAACAGTATTTCATTTAGTGGCGGAACAAATTTAAACATCTTAATACCTCTAGTGTTTGGTGTTCATTAGCCAAGAATCGTTGCGCATTTTATTTTATTTACGTACACAAACACTAAAAACAAGTTAAACGTTTGTGTTCTTTGAACAGTACGCTATAATAGAGAACACTGGTTAAAACTCTTTTTATACTGATCACAAAACATCAAATAATTGCTTTAATTTTGTTGTACAGTGTAATAAAAAATATTGTAGCTGATAAATTTATTATTACTTTTCATATCAATTTAATTTGATTCCAAAGTCTATTACTATTAAATTTCGTTTTTTTTCCAGTGTCTATACTAAATTAAAATGCATATATATATAATAAATTTTTTTTTTTATTTTAACTTACTTACCTCCTTTCTTAACATTTTTTATTAATTCTCCAATTGTTGGGCCCGGTATATTATCCGCCCATTTCTTTAATTTAAGTAATTCTATGATTTTGGGTAAATTTCGCATAAAAACGGCCCATAATATAAATGCTATTAATGCTAATGCCAACATTATGAGAATTTTCAATATTTTTTTTCTTTATTTTTTAATTTGTACATACAAACAATAAATACAAAAAATTAAAGATAAAGAATTACAATTGATACGCGCGCTCTTAAACACAACGTACTATCACTTTTTGCTCTGAAAGTTACTGAAATACTGATATTATTGTGATTGAATGATTTTAATTCTCTGTCTGAATGAGCTGCAACACGTATAGTATCGGCATTTCAAAGCCACAAATGGAGTAACTTGTAACTACTAGTTGAACATGTATGCACGCAAGTATGTATGTAAAAATGTTTCTCTACACAGAAATTGAACGATATACGCTATCAGAACACTGACAATCATTTGACCATCGTTACTGACGAATTGCTGGTCATTGCGAAGAACAAAGTTGTTTTTAACGCTTTTTTTAATGATAAACTGGAAAAAAGTATGTTTTAAATTTCTCTTTATACTATGCGATCTCTTTAACAAACAGCGTTGCCAATGGCTTTTTGACTTGGATCTTTTTCAGAGATTTAATTACAAAGCATTTTGTAAGCATATTTAGAATTTGTTTTAAACAAGTATTTATAAACACAATCCAAAACTTACGTTTAATCTGCCCAACAATTCGCTTTTCATTTTAATAACAAAATCGCTGCAACGCAAAGCCGCACTATGGGAACATTATACGAGAAGGCGGTCAAAAATATATAACTTTTGAACGGACCGTAATTTTGATACGCCCTTTTTTTTTGTCTTCTAGGTGAGATCATAGGCTTTCGTGTAAAGTATAAAAATTTAAAATCGACTGGTTGTTATAGGTTTAAAAATACATTCTAAGTTTTAACTGACTTTTGGTACGAAAGTAAGTATTACAACATGTCCAAAGAGTTTGTTGTACATAAAGTCTTATATTTTGAGTCACGTTTAGAACTTATACTTATTAAAAACTTAAATTTAGTCAGATAGGGCCAAGCTTTGGCCCCCGTGAAATTTTTAGTACGAAGGCCAAAAGTTGTTTTTTTGAAACAATTGGAATTAAAATTTAACAAAACCATAAAAAAATATATTCATTGGTTCAAATTTACTTTAGATAAGGAAATATTTAAGTCTAAAATAAACATAAATACTACTCGTATATGTAAACTTTTATTGAAAATTGATTAATACTATATTAACGTACAAAAAAATTTTAAAAGGTTGAAATACATACAGATAACTCTTGTGTTTGGAAAAATGACTATTAATTAAACAATTTTAGTAAATATTTCTTCTAAATAGCCTTGATTTTAACCTTCTAGAAGTAGTTTAGCCTCTACGTCTAGTTCCATAGAAGTAGTTTTCCATATTTGCCGGAAATTGGAGATATAGGGATCTGATATGCATATTAAAATAACAATCAAGTCTTCATTAGTAGACTATCTAAAAATTTTTCTTGTGTTGTGCTCGCGAAAGATTTTAGTCTTTGTTTCGTTTTTCTTGCGCCTCTTCAGATAGATCTCCTATTGGTAGAATATTGTGTTGAATTATTTGTTCCCCAAGGTACAAAATTTTATGAACTGTGGACGGCATATATGTCCAAGAATATTTTTCGTTGTAAAGTATAGCTGTATTTTTGGCGTACTCTTCAAATTTTTTTGCATTTATCTTTCTGCTGCATGCTAGAACTTGTTAAATAATACTGATCTGGATCTGAAAAAAAATCTTCTTGCACTGTTTCCATTATTTGTGTTCCCTTCGCCTTGCTTTGACTGATCGATGATTAGGCCTTGTTCTAAATATTTTTCTTGAATTTGTTTTTTTTTTGGTTTCTTTTTTCTTCATTTTCCTTATTTTTTTCTCACTGTTTCGCCTAACGGACCAAAATCCAAATTATAACCCAATTTAAGAATATGCTCCATAAAACGTAGTCTAGTATAAAGAGGGGACAATCCAAATTCGTATGCTGCCTTGAAAGTTTCATCTTCTGGAAATGGATGGCTTAATTGACTTGATGTCTTTTTGCATATAATGCAGCTTGAAGATGCTTTTGTATCAGTTAAAGCTTGTGCAACTTTTCCATCAATCATTGTGAGATACATTTTAAAATATTACAGGTTGAAGGTCTTTAATTTCATCTTTTATTTTTCGGACTTCTTCAGTTATGACAATTTTTGTTTCTTTTTTGAAAGTAAAATCGCAATGGAACGAATGATATCATAAATAAATTAGCGTCTGATGAATTTTTGGCATTACATTGCTTGTTTTGCCTCTGACCAAAGGATCCATCACATCCCCATTTAGAAATTAAAGTAATGCTGCTATTTCGAAGTATTTTTCTAGCGGTTAGAATCAAACGTATTTAACAACTGTTCGTCAGTGTGTTTACGAAGGTCTTTCAATTTTATTTCTGCTGAAGTAGCAAAACAGAAACATTTTTTTTTAATTCAATTTTGCAAAAAATTTTCGACTTTGCGTCAGAAAAATTGTTCTGGTGCTCACGGTCGGATCGTACCGATTATACAATGGGGTATAGGCATATAGGGGACATTTAGGGCTATGACAGAGTGCTAATGCTTTTACATTCCCTAACGAACTTTAGAAGTTATGCTCTATTAAGTAAGAGAATTTAGCAAAATTTGGACCTCTAAAAAATTAATTTTTAAAAATTAAAAATCAATCAAAAACATTTCAGTTTTCTTAAAATAATAGCTAACAAATTACGCTATTATACAAAGTTTGTTTCGTTCAAAAAAAAAAACTTGTACAAAAAAAGAGTTATAGATATTTAAAAATTGAAAATTTACTAAGAAATTTCTCATTTTAGCAAAATACTGAAAATGATCATTTTGAATCATCATTCAGTCTGATATAGTTAAAATAAAGTTTTAATTTTTGGGCTTCCGGGTACACTAGTATCTACTTTCGAACGAACTTTAAAATTTTACAATTGCGGACCATGAAAAGAAGGTCTTTTGGCCGCCTTCTCGTAAAACGATCCACTGTGCGCCGTTGTGTTAGTGCATAATTTTTTATGGATATATGGATATTAGAACAATATTGAAAAAAAAAACAAATAAAAAACCTTTTTATAGTTTAATATTACACTGGCACCTATTGAAGCACCTGATTTGTTTTTAATAACTTATTTTTCTAAATAGTAAATACCTACATATAAAACAATTAGTACTGACGTTTCGGCTTTTTTTCTGTAATTTTTCGATGTTTTTCCAACTTTCGTTTTTTAAATTTAAAAATTAATTTTATTGCTGCCCTTAATATATGAATTTTTGTAAATTGCTGCTTAAAACACTTCCTGGGCTGTAACACTTTACAGTTACAGTTTTTTATTTAGCTTTTTTAATTAGCTCTCAAAATTATAATATATTTTGGAAAAATTTTAATTTAATTTTTTTTATACAAAAAAAAAACGATTTTTATTGGGAATTTTTATTTTATACGCTTTTTAAATTTTGTTACCGTTATAACATAATTAGCTATTGTGAATAATAATGTCATAATGCAAGCATGCTATCAATCCAATTGACGTACAGTATTTTGTTTTCACTGGAAACGTCAGTGTGAGAAATGTAAAAAGTAGAAAACAAAAAGAATTAAGAGAAAAAGAGACGTCACTGCAGAAGCAATTGATTTTATTTTTAATGCAAAAATAAAATTTAGTCATAAAAGATCAACGTTAAATTGTTTAAGATATTTATTAACTTTAGAGAGAATCAAACAATTTAAGACAAATAAAAGCCGCAAGCATGGCCGATAAACCACCAACAGCAATGCCACCCGCAAGTGAACCATTTCCAGGTAAGTTAACTTTCTTTAATCTTGTATAATTTTCATATCATATCATATTCAACTCTAAACGGCCTATGAATAGAGAAAGAATAAGAATGTAGAAAAATTCAAAACAAGATTAATTGTTATACCAAATGTCAATGTTTATTCTGAAATCTTGGCATTTTTCCAAGGTTCTCGCACACCCGGCTGGAATGATCCACCAACATTGGCCTATAGTCCGTTATCGGCATCCTCTAGCGGTGGCCCTGGACGACCACGTATTAATCTTAACAAGAGAATAGCTTACCCACTGCAAGGAACTGTAACAACAATTTCTAAGCCTACTGCCGTAGTGCTACCAAATCAGGCAAGTGCCGGTATACCTCCGCCACCATCAGCCACAGCCACTATTATGCAGCCTGTGGCAGTGGTTCATCCAATGCCTCACAGCAGTAATGAACAAGAAAATATAACTTTACCCACGGATGCAGTGACCACAAGTTTTCGCAGCTTGCGAGAACAAATTCCTCTAGTGCAAGAATCAATTAATGTACGACGGGAAGAAATAGAACGACGTTTGGGCATTATAGAGCAGTTGTGGCAAACAGGTAATCTAAGCCCAGCTGTACAACACAAAATATATCGTTTAAGCATAGCTGTAGCACGCCGTTCATATAATGAGGCTATGGAAATTTATACATCGCTAGTAGCAAATCATGCCAACGAATGCACTTCCTGGGCTGTGACACTTAGGCACATTGTTTTGACAATACCAACAAATGCTGCAACGACTAACAGCAGTGAAGTAATGATTAACTCGGCCGCTACCACCACCATTAATGCTCAGCTAACTAGCATTTCTGGATTAAATAATGCTACAGTGAGCTCAAATTTAATAACTACGGCAGTACCAACCATGTCTGTTACCGCAATGCCGCGTTCATCGACAGAAGATATTTCTCTATCCTCCTCCTCCACCTCTTCTAACTCTACAACTTCCTCCAACAGCTCCAGAGTACAACATATATGATAAACAGTTTGTTAAACCCTATGGAGAAGGTATTCAATACGAACACGATATTCAAAAACTACTTTTCCAATTAAAATTTTAACCCTTCATTTGAAAAAGCATTTATAAGCATAAAAAACTAACTTCCTTCTAACTTTTAACCTTATTAGTGGCTACTTCAATAATCCAACCTCCTCTCATACTTTATATAAGAAAATAAAAAAAGAAAAACATCAAAATAAATACAAACCCAACAATTAAAAACAATTGCAAACGGCTTTGCCAAAATCTTAATAAACAAATTACTTGCTTTGTAGCCTTGAAACTATATTTTTTTAGCTTGTAAATTCGTTCGTTCAAAAATTATTTTTGCAATATTTCGGGTCTTAATTTTAATTTTGCGACTTTCTTACTTATAACTTTATTTATTGAATTTCTGTTTTTTGTTTTTCTGTTTTTTTTTTGTTTTTCTTAAAAAGATATAAAAAAGCATAACGAAAACAACGGAAAAAATCTAAAATATTAGTTAAGCTTGAATTCCAACAACAACAAAAAACTAAAAATTAATTTTTCATTTCAATTTAAGAAATACTTTTTAATTGTATAACAAGAAAAAAAGGATACAAAAAGTTTGACAGATAATAAAAAAAAATATGTGAAAAATTAATTAAAATTTAAAACTGTTTTTCTGATAACAAAAATAACCTAGTGAGTGGCCCGCAAAATATCAAATAAGTTATTTACAATTTTAATTTAAGAAGCAAGATAACACTTTATTATAACTTTAGCAGGATAACAAACTTTTTAGTATAAATTTTTTAAACTTTATCACGTTAATACTGTTCATTATTAAATCTTTCCCTACCAAGGTAATTCTTTACCATCATATTGATAGAAACCACCGTTATGATTAGCATTAAATTTCAGTATAGTGTCTACAATTTCAGCAGTTGTTGGTTCAATTTCTAGCGGTGCTTTGGATCCACCCATTTCGGTACGCACCCAACCGGGATGTAAAGCGACACACAATATTTTATAAGGATACAAATCAATGCTCAAAGATTTAGTAGCAGCGTTAAGAGCAGACTTGGAAGTGCGATAAGCATACAGACCACCATCTTTATTATATTCTATCGAACCCAATATGGAACTCATATTTATGATGGCGGCACGACTAACCCCAAAATCTAAATTTTCCTGAGCTTTTGAAGCCTTTTTTAGTAATGGTACACATGCTTTTGCCAACATAATCGGCACCACGGTATTAGTTTCAAAGCTATTCATTAAGTCATCAACTTTACAGATATTGATTCTAGTAGATTTTGGTGAAATTCCGGCATTATTAAAAAGCACATTAAGGCCTTTTGCTTGGGTTATGTCATCTACTTGTTTAATCAAATTATCGTAGCAATTGTAATTACGCAAATCTAAGAAATGTTGAAAAGTTTAAAAATACTGATTTCAATAGTAGAAGTGCAAAATTTTACCAATTTCGATAATGTGAACATTGGAGTTTTGTGAAGCCAGCTCTTGAAGTTCCTGAAATAAAAAAACAAAATAAACTTTACAAAAATCAATCTTCCACCGATGTTCACAGGTTTTAACCCAGTTAGTGCCAATTTTTTGTCCATATTTCAATGTATACAGATGGACAAAATTATTTAGACATGACATTCTTATCTGTCTTTCCTGGCTGTTTATTCCGTATGAACGGCGCGCCGCGGCGAGCGGCTTCGATGTGAAGACATCATTCCCAAGCCGTGTTCTAATCTGTACACCATATCTCCTTATTAATGCTAAATAAGAGCCGACAAAAAGTTCGCCAAGCAAAAATAATTATTTCAATATTACCCACTAATTCCATCTTAATTATTCCCATAGCGATAAGTATTCATCTTAAATATTAAAATGTTTATGCTATTTGCAAGACTAACAGTTATTTATTAGTCGGCATCTTTTGCATTAACGAATGTTTTATTTGCGACAATTTGTCGCAGAATAATATTGGAGCTGCATAAACAAAACAAATCATATGCATAAATTGGAGAAATTGCAAGGAGAAGCGAATTTACCATCTATAGTAACATAAAACGCTTTCAAAACGATACAAATTTCAAAAGTCATCGACGTAGTACTGGTAGCCCTCACAAATTGGCCACCAAACAAGAAAAAATTATTCGCAAAATCAAGAAGGCCCCTAAAATAACATCCCCAAAGTTGGCTGCACTCATTAGCAAAGTGAATTTAAAAAAATGTGGGTTGAATTTGCAAAAGCACATATTTAAATAAGTCAACTCACCGAGTTAAGGAGCTCTGCGTTATTTGTAAATTCAAAATTTTTCAATCTGATTGACGGGAGAGAGTATGAAGAAAGCCTTACTGTGAAGTTGAAAGCAACAATATAGTTAAAACGTGGGGCTGTATGTCGATGTCAGGGGTTGCTAGCTTTGTATTATTTGATGGAACTATGGATAAAACAGTTTGTTGAATATTAAAACAAAAAAAAAAACTGTTCAGAAACTTGGTCTTGGTAACAATTATTATTTCCAGCACAAAAATGAACCCAAGCAAACTAGTCTTGATGTCCGTATGTAGATCATCCATCATGAGCCGCATATAGCTTCAACTTCCCCAACTACATGATATGAACCTCATCGAACACCTTTGGCATCAACTCGACAGTACATTTCCAACAGATGAACTAGAAGCTCACAGAAATCCTTCAACAGGAATGTAAACAATTGGAGAGGAAGTTATAGAAAATGTATTAATTCTATAATAAACAATGAATAATTTTTTCCGTCTAAAAATTAATTATATTTAAATTTTTTGTTTTTTATTTATAATGAAGTTCTGTATTTTTATTTTTTATTTTTTTTTTTTTGTCATTTTCTATGATTCTGTACATTAATAAACGTAGAATAAAAAAAATATGCATAAAACCACTTTGCTTAGTGCCAGGTTTAAGATTAGTATCAGTGTGTGAATAATTTTGTCCTTCTGAGCCTATGTGACCCTGATGCTTATTTTAAAAAGAAATAATAATTTTGATGAGATTTCCTCATAAATTTTGAATGTTTTGTGATCCATTGATATTTGATAATGATCGTTTTTTCATAAATTTGATCTTGATTTCCTGGAAAGAAATTTAACCATTTTTGTCAAAGCCAGTTTTTTATTGCTGAAATTTTATTTTTTTATTTCAATCTCGACTGTTTAATGAAAACAAAAAAAAACTATAAAAAAGTTTGGCAGTTAAAATACCATCAAAAATTAATAACTCTACTCTTTGCTGTAATTTTTCTCGCTCGAAAGCTTTTTCAATAGTGTTCTAAACCGCTGCATTACTATTTAATATTTACGTTTATATGAATTACACTGCCGTCAGTCTTAAGTTTTTGTAGAATAATTACATATATTATTAAAATTGGTGCAACCCACAACGCAAATTTAAATTACAGAACTTTTAAACGAAATAGTGAATAGAAAATAAATTTAAATCAGCAACTTTTTGCAATTTTGTGTTTCTCCAATTTATGAAAAGAAAAAACGCCAAAACCCTTAACTATTGTTGTAAAAGCAACCCTGTTAAATATTTCCAATTGGAATTCTTCAGTCATTTTTTAAATCAAGAGAGTGATTGTTGTTTTTACATTTTAATTACCAAATAATATAAAAGGGAATTAAAAAAAAAAGAAAGCAAAAAGTGAATGCAAAAATCTACACGGGTTATTTCTTTTCTGAGCATTCTAGAGTGAAGTTGACGGATTTAGGGAATTTAATTGAAAAAGAAAAGTGAACAAATTCTTTTTGTTTGATTACATCAAAAAGGAAAAACTTAAATTTAATTTTGATTATAATTTCAAAATAAAAAGAGTAAAAATAATTGTGCAACAATTAAGTGTATTAATTTTTATAATAAATTTTCAAAAAGTTTTTTATAACCATTTGCAATCAGTACAACAACAGCGGTTGGAAACAGAGGATTTACTAAATATGGCACCCATTAGTGAGTACCGGACCTTTTTCATTTAATTTGCATGTATTAAATTATTAGTTACCTGAGCTTTAATCTTATTGCGGCATGTGGCAAATAGATGTTGTGGTGGTTTAGGTAATTTAACCAGCGCTTTAACCAAGCCCAGCCCAAGACCACGATTGCAACCAGTAAGTAGTATAGAATTCATATCCTGGTTCTTTTAAAGTTCTATTGTGAATTGTAATGTAGTCGCCGATGTTGTGTTGTAGACTGTGCAGTACTTGTTTTTCTATAGGTTGAATTGCGCGATGCTTGTACGTTTTGAGTAGTTTACCAGCTGAAACTATACATGCATGTGTGTATGGTGTATAAAAGAAAACGTCAAAATAATATATTACAAGGAAATTTTAAACAACATCAAACGCATTCTTTAAAACAAAACTTTCGTTTTAATTTGTAATGTGATTTATAAAATAGTGAAAAACAATTCAACGTCGCATTTGTCAAATTCCAGAAATTGCTAATTGGGGCTTTTTACCGGGTTACCAGTAAGACCCCTTTCAGACAGGCAAATTTTACTTTGCAAAGTTTTGATTTTATGTGAGAGCGAGGGAGAAAGCATGATTGAGAGTACAGACTTTGATATACTCGCAAAGTTGCTTTGTTTTTCTTTCGTCGCTTATACACAGTTGTACTTATACACAGATTACATTACAGATTACATTGACTAAAACAAAATTTGTAAAAGAAAACTTTTTGTGTTTGAACACCAAAGAAAGTTTAAAAGAAAATTCAAAAAACTTTGTCAAAGTAAAATTTGCCTGTCTGAAAGAGGTCTAAGTTTTCTTGTTTTGAAAATTTAAGAGAAAAATGTTCGTTTATATGCTTTTGACTTTTGTATCGATGAACAGGTTTTAGTACATTTTATAAAGTTCATATTTCTTTTTAAACATTTTCATGATTGGAATAACAAAACTTGTTTAACTTCTTAAAAAAATTTTCTATTTTTCTTATTTTATTTTAAAAGACACTCCTTAAGTGGCAAATATTTTAAGTTACAATTATGTTGTGGTCCATTTACTGAAATACTACAAAAGTTAGGCATTTTAGTGCTAAAAGTTTGCGGCAGTTTTATGAAAAACAAAGTGGAGTGTGATAGAGAGGTTTTTCAAGTGGATATTGCTAGAAAATTCTTTAATTATATATTTTATCTGCAATAATGAAAACAAAACATTGCATGGAATTTGTACATTATATTTTTTTTCGTCTAATAAAAATCACCAATTTTAAGATACAATTATAAATCTGGCAGCACATATTGTGCTCTTTTCCTTTTATCTTGTGTATTTTCTTCTATTCACAGTTTCACTTTCCAGTTTTACTTCCATTGTAGAGTATTAATGTCAAAGAGTTTGTCAGTTTAATATAAAACGAGATTATTACATTTTTATTTATATTAGAAAAGTGAAATAAATGCCGATATTTAATTTTTTTTATCAAACGCACATACGGTTGTAGTATTATGTTTACAATATGGAATTCACGTGTAGTGGTTACGTTGTTTCGATCTGCTAACACTTTATTTGTTTCTGGTTCACCTAGGAAATATTCTACAAATTTCATACACAAACCTTTTGTAATCAACAATCAAAGATGTAAATCAACACTTGCTAGTAAGTTAATTTTAAAATCTCGATTTTATATACATTTAAACATTTTTTAACTTATATAACTGATTGAATTTCACAAATTTTTGCAATGTTTGTCAAGTCATTGTTACTTGGCAATTTATTTATTATTGTTTTTTCACTTTTGCAATCTGTGGGTAACAACAGATTATTTACGTTTTTTCTAACCTAACTTCCATCATGTTAGTAACAAACGTGCGGTACAACTTTGATTTTTAAACATTTTTAAAGTTTTTGTTCGTTTCTTTTCTGATTGGTAAAATTCTTACACTCATAGAAAAAAATTTAAATAATACAGCTGCATTATGTGGTTGTTGCTAATTACATACAGGTGGACAAAATTCAAGTTGAAGTTGGATTTGAAACTAGAAAAATTGTTCTGTGATCAATTTTGTTTATTTAAGAGTAATACTCGTCACATCGGAATTGTTTATTGCCAATAGCAATAATTAGTTGGGTATGTAATTTATGCAACTAAAATATATTCTTCGATTAAAATTTCGATTGCATCATGTCTCATATTTCATAACTTTAAGGTTTAGAGAATATTGTGTTGTCCTAACCCCAATGTTTGGAATAGAACACAATATTTATATAAAAGAAAATGAGAATACAATTTTATGCTGTCATAAATGTGAAGGCAATTAAATAAAATTCTTCATAACCATTATGGCAGTTCAATGTCTAAATTATTATTTTTCATATAATACGCGATTATAAAATATATAAATTTTTATCTATTCTTGAAATGCCATATAATACATGCCATATAATACAATGAGTTTTGATTCTTAAATAAACACATCCTATAGTTCCTATACATGCAACATTATTGTTTATGCATGAAGATGCATTTCGAATAAAAGAAAATGTTGTAAAACTTGGCCTATGCCATCCAATTTTTATGCTTCCATCCATTAATGCCATAAACCTTTTGTTATGATTATTTACTGAATTGAACGACATACCGCCATTTATTTTCTCCACTGTTCCACCCACAATTAAACTTATCCTTTTCGTCTGGCTCATGTTTCCTTAAGCATCTTATTTATTTTTTTAATTAAATTAATATAAATAAATATTTTAAGTGAGATGTAAAAAATTAAAACAGTTTAAGTAACTTCATCACTTATGTTTGAGAAACCTTTCATAGCTGCTTCGATGTTGTAAAAATTCCCTTATTTAACGGCTTAATCACATACCTACATGCTTTTTACATATTTTTTTTAATAATTTGAAAAACACATCATTACGTGTAATTACCTTTTTTTGCAATAGATTTTTAATTAACATTTTGAATAATTAACTTAATGCACGTTGCTACAGCAACTTTTGCAATGTCAAAACAAAACAAGGCAAAAAACAAAAACAACAATGCCCAATCACTGCAAGTTTTTAATCAAGTACATATTCAACACTAATGTTAACAAGTGAAACCAAAGATGAAAAAATCATAGTACTTAAATCAGAAATAATTGAGAACGTGTAAATATAATTCAGTTTTATTAAATGATAAATAAATTGATATGATTAACAAGTAACTTAACAAGAAAAAGGTTTTAAATGTAATAAAAAAAAACTGAAATTGATTTTTCTCTTATAATGGATTTCTTAAAATTACATATGTATGTTGTAGGTGTATGTAAAACACAAATATTTTTGATGTTTTAATACCAACAACACAGTGATTTTTCTATGAATTATTCTAACTGTTTCAAAAAGGAGTTTTGAAATTGTTTCAGTGTTAATGCAAGGACTGAAAGCTTATATTTGTTTAAAAATTTTCCTTTAACTTTCCAACAAGTAAGAGTTATTTTTTGCCTTCTTTTAATAAAGTTCATATGAATTATTTTATATTTTTACCTGCGTCTGAAGCTAAAAATTTAAAAGATAAACGTCGTTCGGTTTATCAATCTAAATATCTTGATATACGATTAAAAGACAAAATGTGTTCTGAAGATTCAGAAGTTCAAAATAATATTGACAATGAGCAGGAACAGCAAGATGAACAAAGGAGTAATGATAATGGTATGTTATCTTATAGAAAAATTTTGAAAACAGAATGCATTTAATGTAAAGGAAACGTTTGAAAGTAATTCCGTTTATTTATTTATTTTTAATTTTATTTTTCTAGCAGCTTTGAAATAAATGTGAAAGTGCAACATTAAGAAAAAAGTACAATATAGAAAAATGTTTAAACTTATTTTATAAAACTACGTCCTAAGTGGTTTGTTTTTATACTTTTCTGATTATATTAACAACTAAAGTAGTGTATTAAATTTATTACACTGCATTGCATTATTATAACTGAAAGTAACTTTAATTATTTAAAAGCCTTCAAGAATCCACACTGGTTGCTCTATAGAGAGTTAACTGTTAAGTAACAATTTTTTAACAGACGCAAGAAAATATCTTTTTGTTTTTTTTTTTTTTGTTTTTACAGTAGGGAACAGGTTTTTGCAGTGGGAAGATATAATCACTTGCATGTACATTTACTACTGATTAAATGCTCTCAAAGCACTACCAGGAATGGACGTCATTACTTGGTGTACACTTAATAAGAAGAAGCTTATCTTAAATGTAAAAATTTACAATAATGAGATCCTAAAGGGACAAGAAAATTAAAATATAAAAGGAGGTCGATTTTAGCAAAATACTCAATATTAATTGTAAATAAAGCAACAACTTTTAAAAAATCATCTTAATATTTTTTATTACGATCCATAAAAATTATGTCAGCCAAATGCTCGTCAAGGCTTCGGTGGGTTACCTCTATCAGATGGTCCATATTTTCAATGTTTTTGAGATATAAATGAATTTCAATGCAGTTAATGTACCGAATTTTATCATCCTATAGTTCGCGAATTATTCTTGGCTTATTGATACGTACACTTTTTCTTTTAAATATCCCCAAAGAAAGAAGTCCAACAGAGTTATATCATATGATCGTGGCGGCCAATTAACATCCTCAAATACCATGTAGACTTTTATTCAGAGTAGCGAAGTGTTCACTCACTGTTCATACATGTATGAATATGTACATTTCATTTTTTAGCCGCTTCTTCTCATACATGTGTGAGAGACTGAAAAATATTTTGCGTTTTCTCATTTATTAATGCGACGATTTATTTTTTTCTTTCTATTCATAAGTGAAAAAATGAGAAACACACAAGTGTTCATTTTTGAATATGTACAATTTTGATAATTTTTCATAAATGAAAAGATCGTAAAAATATGTGCGTTAAGCATTCGCGTACATAAACGCACATATTTGATAATGCGCAATTGTCGGCGTATGTAGGAAAAAAAAAGTTTTTTTTTATTTCTTTTAGAATATATTGCAATATTGTATTTTGTGTTAATATGTACCCATGTGTGTTTACTACATTTTACGGTAAACTGCGATCGTAGGTAGAAAATTTTTTCACATTCATTTAGTGCGGTTTTACACACATCAACTTTTGTTGCTCAACTTTTGTTGTTTCCATTAGAAAGAAAGAGAAGGGGTATTAAGCTTTCTCTTTCTTTCTAATGGAAAAAACAACAGTTGAGCAACAAAAGTTGATGTGTGTAAAACCGCACTTATGAGAAATTTTATAAAATTTCAACGTTCATAAATGAACATGTACATTTATGAAAAAGAACATTAATGAGAAGTAGCTGATTTATCATTTATCACATATGAATAAGACTAATAATTCTTGCTGTGCGCATTCATGTATGAACATAAGCAGAACATTTATTTTTTCTTGTTCGTTTATGCGCGTGAAAAATAAATATAAAATTTTAGATTTCTCATTTATGAAAAATATCATGAATGTTGATTTTTGAATGTTCATAAATGAAAAATTCTGAACCCTGCTTTTATTCTTTGTTTCAATTTAATCCTGTCAGCGAGTAAATTCAAATTTTTTTCATTCATATTTCATTCATATTGACACACTATCGCGAAGAACAACAATGCTTTCCGCAGAACGAACTGGGCGATAATACTGGCAAAAAAATCCTCGAAGTGCACGAAGTCAATTTTGATGAAAGGCTTCTTAACAAGCTACTCAATTGTGTACCTCTCCATTGTTGAATTTGCCAAAAACAAACAAACAAAGAAATGTCAAATTAATTTGGGTCAAAAACTTGACGTTAAGTTGTGACTCACAATTAATATCATGCATTATGGTTGGGACCATCCGGTGGTAAAATAGGGTACTGTTTTATTAAACTAGTTGAACAAAAAATCAGTGACATGAAATGGTAATTGTTTTGTTTTATTTATTTATTTTTAATTGCAAATATTTTAAAATTACCAACAAAATTTCAATGGCAATCAAGAAATTTCAAGCATGGTATTTCACAAATATATATTTCGTTATTATAATTATTTTTATTTGCTTAAAAAAAATAAATAAACCGTCTCGTAATTTAAATGAGATGCGCCTTTAAACAATTTTGTGCTTGCATATGCATTAGCTTTTTTGAAGACGATTGTTATTATATTTATATTCTTCCAAAGGATAAAGACACTTTAATTCAAACGTTTCCTGGGAAGGTATGTACATGTGTATTGTGTATTATATGTCAATTTTAATCCCTTTATAACTTCCAAAATACTGAACCGATTTAAATAAAAATTTGGTTATATACCTCTACACAAAAAAGTGTTTCTGAAAAAGTAAATTTTCCTCAAAATCGATTACATGAGTGAGCGTAAATCGTAGAATAACAAATAGTCTTTATCTATTAATTGCGTACACACAAGTCATTTTTAAAATGTATTAAAATTTAATTGATTAGATAAGTGTTTATAGATTTGATAAGAATATGCAGTTTAGATAAATATATTTTCTAAAAATATTCTGTGAAGTGTGAATTTATTATTAAAAAAAGAAAACAGAAACTTGGAATATTTCAAAGTTCTATTGAATCACAAGAAATATAAAAAAAACCCAAGGACGATTTAAAGTGTAAATGTTATTGTTTCATATATTCCTTGGGGTGTCCATTTCTTTTATTTACCAAAAAATTCATATCTTATTCAATTTTTTGCATAAAAAGCGCATTTTGGTTTAAAAATTTTGTCAGATTCGTCCACTAATGATGGATATTAAAAAACAAAATTTTTTGTTTTTAGATATTGTTGTGTTTTTGACTTTTTTGGTGTTGAAAATCGTTATTTCAGGCAAAAATAAAATTATAGATAACCAAGAAATTGGAACTTTACCAAACAATAGAAATTTCAGATAATAAAAATTTTTTTTTAAAAAAGGTTTGAGTCTTTTTTTTACAGAAAAAAATGCCATGTCCCTTAACAATGCAAATACCAAAAATTAAAATTTTTTTTGTTAAATATACCACGATATTGATTTTACTAAACTTTTATGTTTTTCTAGAAAAATAAATAAAATAAAGATTACGCGATAACAGAATTTGATTCTTAATTTTTTTAATTGCATAAGAACAGTTTTCAATGGATCAGCTGCATCCATGATTCGAGCAAATTTTTTCCCTGCGAAGTGGGGTTCCTTGTCACACCGAAGTATTATTCCATCGTCTTGCACAACTGATAAAAACTTGAAGGAACTTTATTTCGCAGCCAACAATTGCCTATAAAAATTACTTCTTTGAACGAATTTGTTGGAGTTTGGTAAGAACAAATTATAGAGTTAAGTACATGTACAGTGATGATGGAATACGTGCCTTTTTGATTATATAAAAACTAAATGCATGTTTTTTCGGTTATGATATTGGGATGTGTGCCCGTCTATACTGTGTACCACAAACAAAAAAATGTTCATTGTAAAAATCCATTAGTCTATATCTTTTCGAGCGGTGGTTGTGGCAGGAAATTTTATTGCTTACGAATTTATGATTTTCAGAAATTCTCTGTAAGTGAAGTGGTGCCAGTTATCGCACAAAATCTATCAGTTATTTCCGGCAATAAATTGTTGTTTGCAAGTTTTTGAATTGTCAAATATGCAAAGTATTTTGGAGAGCAATTGCTAAACGAAACGTCAATGATTCCCGGCACATTGGTTCTATCATGGTCGCTCGCACCTTAAATTTAAGCAAACTTACTTCCAATCTTTAAATATCTTTGTTCTTACGTATGGCAATAAAAATATCGCCATCCATTAGATCAATGCATCTACGAAAAATTTTTAGATTAACTAACACTAAACTAGTTCATTTAGAATAAGTTAGTAGTTCAGCGCTAGTCAACAGTATAAATAAATTTCTTTTTTTAAGGCCTATGTTTCCTTGAGCAACTTTTCTCTTTATAATTAACTGTATAAGTCCAGAGTCGGGATCCTTAACGCCGTTTTTATGTGAAACATATGTCTAAAATGCATGCTGCGTAAACATGCTTTACTTTGTACATACAATTTTTCAAATTATGCTTTTCAACATGTGTTGGGAAGTTGGTCTCACTTAAAACTTGTGCATGAGTGCTTCTTAATGTAATCGTTGCTGATTCATATTTTTAACTTGACCACACCATGATTAAAAAGAGTTGCAAAAGCAAACTAAATATTTTCAAAATTATCATTATCTAACATTTGTCATTTAAACGAGTACTCTATAGAAAAAAACTTGTTAATCGTAGGCAGCAGAATTATATGTTCATTTTTTGTTGAATTTTCTTTTACTTATCTGTTTAAATATCGGATGTTTTTATAGAGGTATAGAACTTTAAGTTCGCAACACTTTTTTGACTGGCGGCCATTTTGTCAGCTGTCAAGTGTTTATGTTGAATTTTATTTGGCATGTTACCGTGAATAGATTAACGCCTGAACAACTGTTCCAAATTGCTCAAATTTATTTTCAAAATCATAGTTCTGTTAACATATCCATTTCCGAGTTTTAAAAGTCGCTAGACTACTTTTTTGTGGATTCTTAAAGGACAACATTCAGATTATATACTGCCATAAACGTTGAAAAATGTCATTCAAAATTTAACCTCCAGATTGGACCACTTCCGAGACAGCCCTAGCAGTCATATGTCAGAAATCATATTTAAATTATAACACCAGAAGCTTATCTTTCGAAGAAAGTAAAATTCGCGTTAATTTAAAAAAAATCATCTTTGTTTTATTCTGTGTCTAAGCTCTACACCTCTATAAAAATATTCTTTACTATTAAATACTACAACTTTTATGTTAATCAAAATATGCAGTAAAACTGTTAAAACTGTTGTTATTCTGCTAAAAGATTATTAAATTAGATATTCTCCTGGGAAACACTTCGACATTAGAAGAGTGAGACTACAACCAAAGATTATAGAATTACAAAGATGTTGCACTGCCATACATTGTTTTGCCACTGCTAAATTATTGATAGGATTTTCTGAAAATCCTCTTGTGTACGACTAATGAGCGAAATCTCATCAACGGAGAGCAAATTACCAAAATAGAAATAAACTCTCAGCAAAAGCAATTTATACTTATGAACATTGTTTATGTGTGTATGTGTGTTTACGTTGTCAATATTATGCCCAACAAACAAAAAGGTTTGCTTTCAGATAAGTGCATATGAACTAATTAAAAATAATGTTATGTGATCAAGCCTTTTCTTAGTTCACTAGCATTAATTTCTTTTGACTTTGTAAACAAGAAAAACAAAACAATTATTCTAAACTTAGCCTTAAATTCTAAGCTAAAATTATATACTATAAACACGATTAGTAATAAATAATGTAAATCAACGTTGTTATATTGTGTTTGTTGGGCTCTACAAATTCGATTAGTATTATTGTATACAAAACTAATGGGATCTTCTGTCTTGCCGTAGCAAAACCATACAGGTTTTTTATTGTAAAAATAAAACAGCATCGACTGTCGACGAACTTTGGAAGCCTTATTAACCAATATTTTCATTAAGGCAGTATTTGCTACATTTGTTATTTTTTGTTCTTTTAGGAATATGATAAAAAAGTAAATGGTAAGCCCTTCTTCTGGTTAATTTATGTTTGATTTACCGTTATTTTACTGTAGCACTTGTTATACTGTATTATCACAGTGTAGGCTTAAAATTTTTATAAAATATTTTAGTGTCAAAGCTATAGTCTTCGGTGGTATTTGAAAAATAAAATATTTATCTACATTATACACGTACAAGTTAGGAAGAGTCAGGTAGATACAACGATTCTTAACTTGCATAGAGTTAACAACGTTCTTATGTATGAGCATGTTTTCTGCATTAATAAATAAACTGTAATGTTTTTTTAATGAATGTAAATTCCCGTAGATCATAAACATGATAATAAAATATAGTTGTAAAAAAGATAATTAGAAAGACATTACTCAAAGCATGATATCAGCACAGAAATATGGGAAAAACTATCCATTGATGACATTGGCTTGGGTATTTCTAGAAGGAATACATTTATTTAGTTTTAAGTATGACCATGTCTAAGGTATAAGGAATGAAAGTATAAATAGAAATGTAAATACTTTCATTCAGCAGTTCATATGTAAATGGTTCTTAACTTACATTGTTAAAAAAAATAAATAAAATAATGAATAAGACAGAAAAAGTTGAATTAAATAATGCTGTGAAAAATAAAGTTTCCATAAAAGCAGGCAATAAATGTTCTCTGCCACATTGTAGCAGATCGAAAAGAAAATTTCCTGAAATGAAACTTTTCCGTTTTCCAAACACGAATTCACCATTATTTAAAGAATGGCTAAAAAAGTGCAATTTTGAGAAACAGTTTATGGAAAAAACTAATTCCCTCTTTTTATGTGATAGGCACTTTTCGCCTGATTTAATTGGTAAAAGATATTTACATCGAGGAGCCGTACCAACATTATACTTAATTGATAGTGCTGAGTCAGAAAGTATTGCAAAAGGCAACTGCTCTGAAAATGAGAATACCAACGATTACTTTTTTAGAAGTCCGTCACGTAAGCGAAAAAGATCCGAATCACCGCCACCTTTATGCACAAACTGCCTTAAAAGTTTAAAAAATGAAGAATTTTATAGAAAGAAATTTTTCAACATGTTTAAAAGACTTAAGAGTAAAACTCAACAAAACCGCTGTATGAAGTCGAAAAATGAAAACTTGAAAAAAAGATTGAAGGCATTAGAAGCAAAGTTAAAAGTAAAAGCCTCTCTTGAAAGTGAAATTGATAAACTTGGTATCAACCCTAATGAAAAAACATTCTGCAGAATTCTAATGAAGGGAAGCAGGGGAACAAACGCTCGATGGAAGGATTGTGAAAAGAATTTCGTTCAAAGCATATATTATAGATCAACCTCTACGTACTTGTTCTTGCGTAATATTTTGAAATTGAACCTTCCAAGCCCTTCATCTTTAAGTCGGTGGAACGATATTAAGAATTTGCAGCCAGGAAGCAATGCTTGCATATATAATGTTCTTAAGAAAACGGTTATAAAGATGAAACCTCTTGAAAGAGAGTGCATTTTAATATTTGATGAAATATCAATCAGAAGAAATTTAAGTTATAATGATTGTGCGGATGTTATAGATGGAGTGGTTGATATAGGATACGAGCGAATAAATGAAATGGGTTCTCAAATTTGTGTTTTTATGATTAGAGGAATTATAGAAAATTGGAAATTTGTGTTAAACTACTTTGTAACTGCTAGTTCCATAAAAGGAGAAATATTGAAAACACTTCTAATATCAAATTTAGATGTCCTTACCCAAATTGGATTAAAAGTTCGTGCAGTTACATGTGATCAAGGTCCAAACAATAGGAAATGTTACGACCTATTAGGAGTGTCACCAGAACAGCCTTATTTTCTTTATAACACTAATAAAGTATATATGCTATATGATGTACCTCATATTTTCAAATCAATAAGAAATGCTTTTATTAAAGGTGACTTTAAAACACCTGATGGAATAGCGCGGTTTGATGTTATTAGAGAAGTTTTTGAACTAGAGCATGGTAAAGTCACAAAAATGACAAAGTTGACAATATCCCATATAAGTCCAACAAATTTTCAGAAAATGCGCGTGGGGTTGGCTGTTCAAACTTTAAGCCGTTCTGTTGCAGCTGCGATTCAAACCCTTAACGAAAATCGTAAATTTACAAGAACTTCATCGGAAATAGCCTCTTCTACTTACTTATTTATAAAAAAACTTGACAGTTACTTTGACTGTTTAAATAGTAAATATTTTAGCGATCCTAATCCTCTAAAGCGTGGTTTAAAGCATAATAATAATACTTGGCAGGTATTGCAGGATCTAATAATATATATGCAACAAATTGAATATGTCGGCAATAAAATATTTTCCATCTGCGGTCTTATCCAAACCACCAGGGGTATATTATCTTTAAGTGAAGAAATGTTTCAAGAAAGTTCTAATTTATTCACAATTTTAACTAGCCGGTTTAATCAGGATCCATTAGAAAACGTATTTTCATATGTTCGCGCCAAAGGCGGACACAGTAAGAACCCTTCAGTTCACGAATTTAACATTGCAATGGCAAAGCTGATATCTTTAAAAATAAGCCAGTTTAGTTCATCAAAAAATTGTGAAAACGACGATGCAATATTCTTACCGGTGGATTTTCAAAGCTCCGCCGAATGTAGTGAAACTGTATCAGCTGATAATCAATGTCCAGTGATAGATATCGTAGACATATATCAGAATAATGAAGAATATTTTGATGAAAGCGCCGACTGTTTTAACTCTCCGAATGTATCAATAGAACTTACTTCAAGCCGATATTTCATTGGATACATAGCGCAACGAATATCATGCAGCAAATGTAGAATGGATACAATAAAACCTGCACAAATTCTAACATATCCATCAGAAATGTATATCCACACAAAAAGCTATGAAAGTGACTCAGATTTTGGAAGTTTATGTGCACCCTCCGACCAGTTTTTCGAAATTTGTAAGATTCATATAAAAGTTTTTGAAAAGCTTTTTTCTACCAATAAAGCAATGAAAAATATTAAAAAAGTCATAGTTCAGCAATGCATAGAATGTACTAATAGTACAGTTTATTCCTTTTGGTTTGACGAGAAGAGTGCTTGTTACAATCATAGGCTGGAAATTTTAAATTTGCTTGTAATAATATTACTAAGAAAGCATTCTGCCTGGGAAACATACCAGTATAAACCAGCACATATTGAAAAAGTAAAAATTTTAAAACACTAATTTGAATAAAAATTAAAAATCATACATATGTTTACATGTCTTTTATTTTATCTCCATCTTATTAGATCTTATACCGAAAGTTGTGCGCGGTTGAATTAACTTTAAAAAATAAGTAAATAACAGCATCATGACTTCGGTGTAAACGTAAATTTTTTCATTCATACAACAATAAAGTAAGTATATTTGCCCTACAATAACGAAAAGAATCATGTTCGTTTTCTATTAATGTTGAACATCCACACAAGCTGTATGCTGTGAACATTAATAAAGTTGCTAGTAAACCTAATTCATTTTTAATTTTCAAACAGAATTAAAAACAAAAATATACCTAAAACAATACACGCACACCCAAACAGAAGTATTCACGGGAAGCATATGTATGCATACATGAATAAACGCGTGTTTCTGTGCATAAAAAATGCTACTCTCTTTTCTGTTATTGGTTTTGCTCAATGCAAAGACAGTATTCTCTTTATACCCTTTACACTTTCCCCCCTCGTCTATTGATGCTTAAAATTTTTGTTTATGTAAAATGTTCGCAGTGCAACATCTTTATAATTCTATAATCTTTGCTACAACTAAACATTACGTTCTTTGTTTTGTTTTATCTCTTTAATAATACAATATTCGCGTAAAGACATTGTTTTGCTATTCAACTACTCATTCTAATGCTTTCATCATATAAAATGTGCCAGATGAAATCATCAATTTTGTGTTTCTTTTTACCAATAACAAATATTAATAATTATCATTTTACAAGTGGCTAAAGAGAAGAGACTAGTACGACGTGTGAATTGAAAGGTTACAGCCGTATAAGTTTTGTAATAATTATTTTAATTTATATTTAATTTGTGTTATTTATTGTATAAAAAATAATATATTTAATATGGGTGCTGTCATCTCACGTTTATATTGTGCTAAGCCAAAAGAATCAGTTATTAAGTGGGCTGGAAGTATGTTTATCCAATTAAAAAATACCTAAGCAAAAAGCAGTTGTCTGTCTAAAAAGAAATAGCTTTATAATCAGATAAAATTCTTGTGAATGAATTTTCTTGTAAATGAATTTTCAGGCATTAAATTAATTATTAAACAAAATAAAATACTTAAGTTAATTGAATTTAAGAGGTGCTTTATTCCCACTCAAAATAAAGTCAATTCAGCGATTTTCATGATCAGCTCTTCAGTAGACTTCTAAGATTTTTATCCAAACCATCTGACTAAATCCAATGAATAATTTTATTTTGAATTAGTATAAATTAAATGATTTAATATTAATTTTTTCCTTCTTCTTCGGACCAGCATTCAGGGGAGTAGTATTTGTGGACATCCAATTTGAACTTTCCTACATTGAAATCGGCAGGAAAGACCTCTGGAGAGAGTTTATTGCACATACGGACTGTTCTGCTAAAAACTAATTTTCCCGGTAATATGTAGTGCGATTCACTGGCCAATCAACCGCAAATGGATGTGCTCTCATCGAAAATCGAGTTAAACGCGAGTAACGGGAACAAGTACCCCAATTTCGTTAGACCACTTATCATTGTAGAAACGATAAAACTGTGAAATACAGCGCACATTGCGTCGATAATCCAAAGAATCAATAGAGTTGGATACCCTACAGTCCCAGTGTGCCTCTTGACCCTCTCCTGTACGCGGTCGAGCAACTCCAAAATAGATTTTGGTGCGCCGTTCCATACATGAGAGCTATATTCCATCGAATATAAGTGGTATAAATAGTACGGAGATCGGATATGTTCAGCCCTTTGGAACCCACCTCCAACTGGTTCGGTCTATTATTAAATGAATATAAATGACAAATGGTGTTATCATCTGCGAAAGAGTATACAGGGTTAAAAGTTTGATAAAGAAGGTCTTGAAAAATGTTATATCAGGTTGCTTTCCTATTATTATTATTTTTGAATAAATTCTCCAAGGATGTCTTTATATTTAAAAATTTAATTGGCCAGTTGAAAATGATGAGCGATGTGGGCCAGCGGACATTATAAGACTTCAATTGATCAGAGGTGTTTGATGTCGATCAATACGTAGCACAACAGTTTTCAGCTAATTGACTCAATTTGGGACTCAATTCTGAGAACTGCCACGTGGAAGTATCCCCAAAAATAAGAACTTCTGTTTCGTTTTTTTGTCAAGTTTGGCTGCATTTAAGAATTTAATAGCTGTGGAATAAACAACCCTTTTGTTCAGACTGAATTACAATATGGAAAATAACAACTGCTCCAAATTACATTTGTGGTCATGTCGTCCCAAAAATAGGCAAACAGAATCGAAAAGACTTTTTTTTAAGGAATTTAAAACAGCGAATACGGTAGCGAGTGACAAATGTCATTATTTTGATGAAACGGATTTAAGTGGTGCAAATTTTACGCCACACATAGTGTGCAAAAGTTGTTATAATAACGTTATAATGTGGATACATTGAAAAGGTGTACAGTTTTCGTTTATAAAGCCAGGCGCTACGCATACATAAATTCTTTTTATAGATGGAACAGAAAAAAAAAATTGAAAACGAGAGCATACATTCCCGCTTTTACTGCGACACTTTCAGTACAATACGCTGCTGTTACTGATCCACATATACCTCTGATTTTTGATACTGTGTCACTGCAAGTCAAACCCGTTTTCACCAATTTGACAAATGTGAATAATGCAGATTGGAAATCCGATATTGAAAATAGTGCGCCAAAACCATTAACACAAATTACATTACATTGGAGAGGTTCCAGAAGGTGACCATGGCAATAGAAAAGTGATTCAACGGCATCCATGGCGTTAAAATTACACTTCATCCATTTTCACCTTAAACCATTTTGGCACAATTACTTCAGATTTCGGACGAACAAGGACAGAGGTTTCACCAGGTGACCATGCCAATGGAAAAGTGATTCAAAGGTCAATAATAAGATGCATTGTTTGCGGGGATTTTTTTAATTGAGTTCTAAAACTATGCAGTTTGAAGATGAAAGCACCGAAGATGAAGATGACACTAAAGAAAACATACCCTTGAATATTATAACCAAATCGGATAATGATAAATATGACTCAGAATATGAATATAAAAAAGATCGAAGAAAACAAGATCATCACAACCACAAGCGTCAACTTTCAACGAGGATGGATATTAACAAAAATTGAAAATGTTTCTAGATTTTGTTTCCACGCATTGATAACAAATAAAAATCTTATATTTTCTGTGTAAAAATGAATAGCTGTAATATGAATCCAGAAATTTTATTTTCATGCAAAATAAAGTTCATAAAGAAAAAAAAAAAACGGCAAGCATATTTGTGGATTTGTTATCCAGTTACTGAGCAAAAAATGGGACATTTTTGGGATGTTTTGCGTGTAGGTTTGTTCCACTTTTTTTGCTCCTATTCAACATCTAAGACTTTGTTGCTTCAGACACAAAAGAGATATTCTGCATGCTATAACGAAATGTAAACGTGTTAAAATATAATTTAATTATTAAAACAGCCAACTTGACAAAACTTATGAAGCAAAAGTTCATATTTTTGGGGCTACTTTCATGTACAATTATCAGAATTGAGGCCGTAATCAATTAGCTGAAAACTGTTGTACTGTGTTATTTGATCGACGTCAAGCCCTTCTGACCAATTGAAGTTTTTTGATGTCCATTGTTTACAGATTTGTGTCCCAAAATCTAGTGTAATACAGTGTAAGGCATACAGAGCGGCAAGTGAGTCCTACAGGCGGTCAATGAAAATCATAAGGTGCCTAATGGTTCGCAAGGAAGCCAGTCGACCAATAATTATTGCTAATTTTTAAGTTTTTGTTTTTATGAATAACAGATCAGTAAAAGAGAAAATGCACTTCAATGGGCTTCTGTTAATTAAATATAATTTTTTTTTCTCTGTACTAAACAAAAAGAAACTGTTTACTTCTTTTTTGGGGATATAAATAATTTTGGAAGAATTATTTTTTCACATTTATTTATTTGACGTATTTGTTAAAAGACATACATATATGTATACATATTCTACAAAAGCTTTTATAGTTGCGTGTAAATAAAATTTATTTATTGCTTGTACGGTGTGCGGCTAGTTTTACGACAGTCATTACAACTTGCAATATTTCACACAAAGTTTTCTTATCTCAATTTACTGGAATGAAACAAAAAAATATTATTTTTTTTTTTTGTATGACTTCTTTACTTAAATATTTTTTCCTTTAGTTAACAAGCAGCTGAGTATAACTGGGTTATTTATTACGTTTATTCCTTTAATACGCATGTTGTTTATTGAGTTTCTTTATTGTAAAATAATTAAACACAACTTTTAGAGTTCTAAATTAAATTATACAATTTATTTAGACGAGCTATTTACTTATTCGCGTTTATACACAAAAAAATATACGATGGAAATTTTACCTTTTCAACGGATGTAAGCTGCTGTATCAACTGTCTTCACTTGAACAACTACACAATTAAAATGTATTTTGCCCACAATAGAGGGAGCCTTTATCTAATGCTTCAGTGGTTATAGAATTTACTACAAAATTCCAATCCATTGCATTTACTCTAGATCATTATTCAGTGTAGGTCTTTGGTTGTTTTTTTTATTTTTTTATTGTTAAACTTAGCTCATGGAATTTGAATGTAATATGTAATTGTTGTGTTATATTCATAAGATAATAGACAATTGATTATGACACCATACGAAACATATTTTATCAACCATTAATAGTTAAAATTGCTAGACTTTTCGTTCGGTGTTCGACCATATGCTTGTTTAGTATTATATTACTCGCTGAGTGTTCGCCTCACTTTGCCTGGTTTTTTTTCTTCCGTAATTGAATGATGTTGGATGTTGTAGAGCTATACGTCTTAAATTAATGTTCTCAAATTCCTATTTTTCCAAAAGTTTTCTTTAGTTATAGCTACAGATTTTCATCAGTAGAAATCTGATGACCTTGCTTTAAAAAAAATTAAATTATAAAAGACGTCAATAAATTATAATCTTAATAACGTTTAATAAATAATTGTAGAACGAATGCTTACTTAAATTTATAAAATATTTAATTTTTTTTTGGTTTTCAAGTTTATTAAATAATTCTCAAATGCTTTTCCTGCTTATTGTTTTTACAATCAAGATTGCTGGGCATCCTCAATGTCAGCCGGCCCCTATTTAGATGAACAAATTATACGTTCTTGGTATTATTCCTCACTTCCTCTTCAATGATATTTCTTAGACCAAATTTTTTTACGTACCAACACATTTGACGGCACAGATGATCTGGCCAAGACTGAACCGTGAATGCATGGCAAAGAAGTGTATAGAATACGAGTGTGTGAAATAAAAGTCACAATCAATGATGACAAGGAAGAGGAAACGATTGCATGTCTACTCTATTTCTTCTCTCTCTCTCGCTCTCTCTGCAAAAGTATTTCTGTCAATCTTGAATTTCCATTTCACAATAGCTGGAAACTTAACAGTTTTCCCGTTTACAATGACTCCTGCATATTCCTTTTTTTATATCCTCCTCCTATAATCTGTCAACACAAAGAGGTCGGTTTTTTTTTTGTAGAACCAGGTGGGCTGCTGCTTAGTTGCTTGGCCAACCCAATTGTTATAAAAAATGTCAATTAAATTTTTCTTAGACCGATAACACTTGTACAAGATTTCTTTTTCGAATGCTCTTTTTAAGATTATTAATAACTATTTAAAAATTTTCAGGTGAATATGATTACGATTTAATTGTCTTGGGAGGTGGTTCTGGTGGCTTAGCTTGTGCCAAGGAAGCGGTTGCATTTGGTGCTAAAGTAGCGTGTCTCGATTATGTTACGCCCACACCTTTAGGTACGAAATGGGGAATTGGCGGTACATGTGTCAATGTTGGGTGCATTCCCAAAAAATTAATGCATCAAGCATCTTTATTGGGCGAAGCAGTGCATGTAAGTGTAGAACAAAATTAAAAAACAAAAGATATTTAATTTAAAGCGTTTATTTTAATTTTTCTTAAAATCTTTAGGAAGCCGCTGCTTACGGCTGGGATATTCCTAATAAAGAAAGCATTCGACCAGATTGGAGCAAATTAGTTCAAGCCGTACAGAATCATATTAAATCTGTTAATTGGGTTACACGTGTGGATCTGCGTGACAAGTAGGTGTTGTTACATTTTATGTTTTCAACTTTCAATTTTACATATTTCATTTTATTTGTTCTCTTTTTTTGTCTTGTAGGAAAGTAGAGTATATAAATGGTTTGGGCTCCTTTAAAGATCCCTTTACCGTTGTGGCTAAAATGAAAAACAACACTGAACGTTCAATTACAGCCCGTAATATTGTTATTGCTGTCGGCTGTCGGCCTCGTTATCCTGATATACCCGGTGCTAAGGAATATGGCATCACCAGTGATGATCTTTTTAGTTTAGAAAAAGCGCCTGGCAAAACGTTAATTGTGGGTGCTGGATGTGAGTATTTTTGAATTCCGCATCACATTAAAAAAAAATAACGAATTTTTTTGTTGGCTTTTTTTTCAAAAGACATCGGTTTAGAATGTGCTGGTTTCCTTAACGGTTTGGGTTATGATACTACCATTATGGTACGTTCTATTATATTGCGTGGTTTTGATCAACAAATGGCCAATATTGTGGCTGATTCTATGGCTGAACGTGGTGTTAAGTTTATAAAAAAATCCATACCCAAATCAGTGGAGAAAACTGCAGAAGGCCGCTTGCTAGTAAAGTATGTTGATACTGAGACCGAAGAAGAAAGCAGCGACGTATATGATACCGTATTGTGGGCCATTGGTCGTACAGGTTTAATTGAAGGTCTCAACTTAGCAGCTGCTGGTGTTCAAGATTATAAGCAAAAAATTATTGTCAACGATGCTGAACAGACAAATGTTTCTAATATTTATGCAATTGGTGATATTACTTACGGTCGTCCTGAATTGACTCCCGTAGCCATTCACGCTGGCCGTCTATTGGCTCGTCGTTTGTTTAGCAACTACGATCAAATAATGGACTATACGAATGTTGCTACCACCGTATTTTCTCCCCTAGAGTACGCTTGTGTTGGTTTACCCGAAGAAACTGCCATCAAGAAATACGGTGAAGACAATATTGAAGTTTTTCATGGATTCTATAAGCCCACAGAATTTTTTATACCTCAAAAGAGTATACGCTATTGTTATCTGAAAGTTGTAGCTGAACGTCAGGGTGACCAAAAAGTATTGGGTATGCATTATATAGGTCCTGTCGCTGGCGAAGTTATACAAGGTTTCGCTGCAGCTGTCAAGTGAGTAGTTTTTCGAATTATTTTTTTGCTAAAATAAGCGAAATAAAAAAACAACACTTTTTAACTTTTAAATTTTTGTAATTGTAGATCTGGTCTTACCGTTAGAATCTTATTAAATACTGTTGGCATTCATCCCACTACCGCTGAAGAGTTTACTCGTCTTGCTATAACAAAACGTTCTGGCTTAGATCCCACTCCTGCTTCTTGCTGCAGTTAAATAATTATTTTGTTGTTAACAATAAAAAAAAAAATAAATAAAACTACGACAACCACTAACGGCTGAAATACCATCTTCTTATGTCTTTTGTATCAGTTTTTCCATTATACATCTGAGTAAATGTCTTCAAATAAAGAAGAATTTTACTTAATATTTTTTAAGTCCTTTTTTTTCATTTTTCGTTTTTTATAAATTATGTTGGCTTTTGCATCTTAAACTATTTTAAAAATTATCTTACGTTAAATAGTAAAATTTAAAACTAAAAGCATAATGAACATTGTAGAACATTGCATGTTTTTGAAACACCAATTTGTTTTTCAAAATGAAAAACACAAAAGAACACAATAAATACTTTAATAAGTTTGTAAAATAATAAAGATGTTTATTGTTGTCCTAAATAAGAAAAGAAAATATTCCTTTTAATTTGTTGTTTCAACTGATTCAAACGTTTCAAATGACGGATGTTTGTTTTTATTTTATCAAGTTAACAACGCTTAACTGGCGGTCATTTTATATCGGTTAAGTGATTTTTAAATGTACTGAGGATACTTAACAAGGGTATTTTTAATAGAGGTATAAAAATTCAAGTTGGTAACACTTGCATTTTGTCAATCGTCAAGTAATTTATGTTGGAATTGGTTTGGTATTTAATGTGAATAGACTGACGCCTCACGAACGATTCCAAATTGGTCCCAAAACAAGATCGCCGTTGATCACAAAACTATGCTGGTCAGATCGTTAAAGACAATGGCGACCATTGTAGAGCCATGATTCTTGATCAAGTGAGCGAGCAACCACGATGTCACACAGCTCGTGCCACAATTGATTTATTGAAAGAAGCGTTTAGTAGCCGCATAGCTTCATGTTTCGAATCCTTGAATTGGTCTCCGAGATTGTGCGATTTGGCTGCGCTAAATACATTTTTTTGGGGCTACGTGAAGTCACTAGTCTAATCCGATTAGCCCAAAACGATTGACCACTTGAAGAACAACATTTGCCGCATTTTTATTGATATACGGCCGCAAATGTTAAAAACTTATTGAAAATTGGATCTCCAGATTAGACTATGTCGAAGCCAGCCATGACGTTTAAGGCCAGAAGATTATTTTTGTAATAAAGTAAATTTCAATTTAAAAAATTCGACTTTGTTTTATTTCAAAGTTCTATACCTCTATAGGAAAGGACGAAGGTATCGATAAATTTACTTTGCATAAAAAGGCCAGGTGACTGGCACTCTGATGACCTGAATAGATACGAACTTAACAACAGAACTGCCTGAACGCCAACACTGACTCACCAGTACAAACCACAACGCGGCTTGAGAGTGATGCATTCGCGTCGAAAGCGCTCGCCTTCGACTACAAACCAGCTAATTAGGACAGGAAATAGCAATAGCACTGCAAATGTGTTTTCGAAGCAGTTGTTGCGACATTGGAAATGGTAAAGTTGCAGTGGACAACTCGATCGAATTTGTTACATTATCCAAACATTCTGTTACATCACAGACTTAAGAGTATTTTTCAGATATAGCAGTTTCAAACTATAACTGGCTGGGAGAACGAGCAATATTGGCGAAAAAAATAAAGACGTCGATGATAGTAATGCGAGCATTCAGAAATTTCTTCCGAAACACTTTGTTTCCCTCAAATCAGTTGACAACGTTATAAATCAGGATGATATAGTCAACTATCAAACGGAGTTTTTAAATTCATTAGAATTGCCTAGACTATCACCTTAGAATTTTCAGTTAAAAGTAGGATCGATGATGGCTTTTATCATGCTAACATAACATTCATCAACCTCGACTGTGCAATGGAACGAGACAGGCAGCAAAAAAGCTAAGGAATAACGGAAAATACAAAGGACAAAAGGAGGATCCCGCATATGCCAATGATTCCAACGGATGTATTATTCGATTACAAACCTAGGTGCTCCTGTAGGCTAGTAGGTAGTGTACTAGCTTGCCAGTCTGGCTGGACTGTCGATGGGGCTGCTCAGTGATGAAGGCATGGTAACTGGTAGCTGTGCTGTTTCATACGACAGTTAATTTTTGACTATCCTTCTACTTTCACCACCTGTTTAATTTCATTTCATCCCTTCTCTAACCCTTTCCTGAAGAATGTAGCACGGTATTTGACTAAATGGGCATTTTTGCCTGAAGTGCTTCTTCTCTTTTTAAAAAACAAAAAAAAAACCAAAACCTCATTCATAACGAATAATTTTTTTAATAATTATGAATTCCTTCTGTTTGTTTTAAGTTTATTTTACACAAAAGTTTAACCTTTTTATTTATCGACGAGTCAGCGCAAAGTCAAGCGAGTCAGTTAGTGATCAATAAATTAGTTTAAGACCAACATCCAGCTTGCCAGCTTCTGTGTTTAATTGACGTATACATATCAAGAGCCCCCCCGGGGACACATTTATCGGTCTTTATAGAATACTTGACTATCTAGACCTGTGCTGCTGGGGGTATAAGGGAGCCCAGTCCTCTGAAGGCAGCTCAGTAGCCCGCAGAGTTTCCGCTATTTGTCTCTTTAGGCATTTAGCTGTTTCTCTGACTGATTATTGAGGTTGGCCCTATATGGGAGTATCGTGGTGGTTGTGGTTTCGCGGCCCCATAACAGTTATAATGGTTCTTATGGTGGCCAGGATCATCTCACTGATAATGACACGCAAAGTGAATGATCCAGTCCAGTGGGCATGCTAGATATGTGTTCTGGACAGGAGTTGGAAAGTCTCCAATTCTTTAGCAAGGTGTGTTGATTTGCAGTCCTGCTCTGGAAACATTAAAGTTGCAACTAGAAGGTTTCTATTGCATAGAATTATAGCTTCGGCTTTCTAGGACGAGCATGACGTTCCAAATCATGCAGTGGTTAGATTCACCATCTGATTAAGGCTTCATGGCCAGGTGCGGATGTAAATCGAATCACACAGTTGAGCATCGTAGTCATGTGTTCTGGACAGGAGTCGGATAGTCTCCAGCTCTTCAGCAAGGAGTAGCGGTTTGCAGCTCTGCTCTGGAACCGCTGAAATTACAACTAAGAAATACCTGTTGCTAGAATTAGTATTCGGCTTCCTAGGGCGTGAATGAGGTTGCTTTTCATTCACAGTGGTTTGACCACCATCTAATTAAGGCCCACGGCCAGGTGAAGATGTAAATCTTACCACGAAAATACATACCGAGAGCTTGTGCTTAGAAAAGTTATTTAATTTTTTTTTTTTTTTTTTGTAGAACAGTGTAAGCAATGTTACCAACATTTTTCTCCATATTGTGAAATTCAATTACATCAACCATTTTTCTTATTATTTCTTTATTGACTTTTTTTTATTAGTTAACTTAATTTCCTTTTCAAGTCTTTATCTATTTATTTTTATTTTATATTTGTGTTATAGAATATTTATTGTTTTTGTTTTTTTTTTGTTTTTGTTTTTATAAATTAACTAAAAATTAATTACTGTAACAGTTGCTAGACTTAAGGCCGTTACAAATAGCTAAACTTAAAACAAGTTATAACTAAAATTATAAATTTTAAGTCTGGATAAAATTAATTTTTTAAAGATTTTTTTTTGTATTTTGAAAATGTTTTAAAATTTCTTACTTTTCGCAAAATAATCTTGCTTTAGAAATTTGAAAAATTTTTTTTAAACCAGTTGATTATATGAAAAAGGCCCTAAGTTTTAAATAAATAAATTTATAGTTCAAATTTTTTTTTTGATTTATGTTAATTTAAAAATGGCGGGCCAAATAAAATTTGTCTTTTTTTAAGCTGTCACTTTAATAAAAAGTAGAAAATAGAAAAAAAAAGAAATAAAAAAATTTAAAATTGTTTTTTTTTTGCAATTATTTTTGAGTTGAGTAATTTTTTTTTGTTTTTAAATTTTTGTAAAAATTTTTTTAAAGTGACTTTTTTGTCATTTCTATATATAAATTTGCTACACATCGATATAATTTCTACTAATACATTTTAAAAATTTTTTTTTTCAAGTTTGATAAAATATATTTAATTTTTTTTTTCTTTTTGGTTTTTCATTTGTTTCACAGATGCCATTATTTCGTTTTAATTTAAATATTTTTTTTGTTAAAAAAACAAAAAAATAACACAAAAACTTGTTCAAGCATGATTGTATAGTAAATATTAAAAATTTCTGTTGGTCCAGTGAATCATTTTTGAGTTAGATTTAATGTTATCGTGTATGTGTAAAACAAAGTTTAAATTAAAAAATAATAATAATAATAATAATGCACTAAAATAAGAAGAAAATCAGTTTATTGTATCTGAAATATAATTGACGCTGCGTGCATTAACATCGAGTTGTAAATTTAAACGTTCAATTAGACGTGCCATATCATAATATCCGTTATCCGTTATTTTTATACAAAAGTTATGAAGTTATTTCTAGGGAAAATTTATGACTGATAAAATTTTTCTATAGAAAATAATAGAATAGACTCCATAGCCCGAAATCACTAAAGTCAAGAGAAAAAGCTGATGATAGCACGTGACTCAATGAAAGTAAGATTGCGACCATTAAAGACGGAACGGGTTCGAAACGGAATGTCTAAGCGGTCTGCTTCGATTTTTCTCCTACTGTAATATTAATAATAATACCTTCTCCTTCTATAAGTAAAGGATCTTTCTATCCACATTTCATTAACATGCTTTGAAAACGGAAGTCTCTAGAGGAAAAATGTTAAAATATATGATTATTTTTATACGTGTGATTGTAAAGTGTGTTTTTATAAATTCCGGTATTATAATCTAAATATGACTTCTATTTTATCAGAAATGTTATTATTATCATCAAAAAAGTTATGCCTTATGAAATTTTACTATACAAAAATTATGACTGATGAAATTTTTTTAATGAAAAAATAATAAAATTTTTTTATAGATAAATTATGGCCAATGAAATTTTTAATAGAAATATTATGACTGATGATAATTGTTTATAGATAAATTATGAGTGATGAAATTTTTTATAGAAAAAATATGACTGACGAAACTTTTTTATAGAAAAATTATGACTGCTGAAATTTTTTAATAGAAAAAACATGTCTGACACAATTTTTTAATGGAAAAATTATGATTGAAGAAATTCTTTTATGTAAAATTGTAGTTGATAAATTTTTGATAGAAAAATGATGAATGATATAATTTTTTTATAGAAAATAATATGAAATTTTTATTATAGATAAATTATGACTGGTGAAATTTTTATGGGAAAATTATAACTTATAAAATTTAATAAAGATAAATTATGACCAATGAAATTTTTAATAGAAATGTTATGACTAATGAAATTTAATATAGAAAAATATGACTGACGAAACCTTTTTATAGAAAAAATTTTTTTTATAGAAACATTATGACATAACATTTTTTTAAGATGATTGATGAAATTTTTTTTATAGAAAAATTATGATTATTATGAAAATTAAAAAAAAACCTGGACAGATGATTTATTTTATTTATGATTAATGAAATTTTTTTAAAAGAAAAATGTTGTTTGAGGAAAATATATTTTAAGAAAGTTTTGACTGATGAATTTTTTTAACGGAAAATTATGACTGCTGAAATTTTTTAATAGAAAAAATCTGTCTGATACAATTTTTTCATGGAAAAATTATCATTGATAAAATACTTTAATAGAAAATTTGTGGCTAATAAATTTTTGAAAGAAAAATTATGACTGATATAATTTCTTTTTTTTTAGAAAATAATGACATAAAATTTTTGTTATAGATAAGTTATCACTGATGAAATTTTTATGGAAAAATTATAACTATTAAAATTTTTTTATAGATAAATTATGGCCAATGAAATTTTTATTAGAAATATTATGACTGATGAAATTTAATATAGAAAAATAGGACACAACATTTTGTGTTTAAAATAAATTATGACTGATGAAATTTTTTTTAATAGAAAAATTATGATTGATTAATTTTATAATAGAAAAATTATGAATGGTGAAAATTAAACAAAAAAAACCTAGACAGATGATTTATTTTATTTATGATTAATGAAATTTTTTTTAAAGAAACAGAGGTTACAATTTAATACGATAAGTTTTATTAAAAAAATGAAGACCGGAAATGCGCCAGACTACCTCGTCGAACAACTAGAATATGTAGGCTGTGTTCAGCCTTACAACTTAAGGAACGCGAATGACTTCAGGTTGAGAAAAGCGAATACAAGATCAATGCAAAGATCGTTATTTTGTAAGCGATTAATGCTGTACAACACAATGCCAAATAATATAAAGAATGAGCAAAATATAAGTTTGTTTAAGACAAATGTTGTAATTTTTATTAAAAATCTAAATTCACAGAGCATGGAAAAATGCAAATTTTTAATTTTTTACTGCATATTTGTAAAGTATTAATAATACTAATTATACCAAATAAAAAAAAATGTTGATTGATGAAAATATATTTTAAGAAAATTATGACTGATGAATTTTTTTAACGGAAAATTATGACTGATGAAATTTTTTATAGAAAAATATAGCTGACGAAACTTTTTTATAGAAAAAATATGACACAACTTTTTTTTTTAAATATATTATGACTGATATAATTTTTTTTAATAGAAAAATTATGATTGATTAAATTTTATAATAGAAAAATTTTGAATGGTGAAAATTAAAAAAAAACCTAGACAGATGATTTATTTTATTTATGATTAATGAAATTTTTTTAAAAGAAAAATGTTGTTTGAGGAAAATATATTTTAAGAAAATTATGACTGATGAATTTTTTTAACGGAAAATTATGACTGCTAAAATTTTTTAATAGAAAAAACCTGTATGATACAATTTTTTCATGGAAAAATTATCATTGATGAAATACTTTTATAGAAGAAAGTGTGGTTGATAAATTTTTGATAGAAAAATTATGACTGATATAATTTTTTTAGAGAAAATAATATTATGAAAATTTTGTTATAGATAAATTATGACTAATGAAATTTTTATGGAAAAATTATAACTAATAAATTTTTTTTTATAGATAAATTACGACCAATGAAATTTTTAATAGAAATATTATAAATAATGAAACTTTTTATAGAAAAATATGACTGACGAAACTTTTTTATAGAAAAAATAACTTTTTATAGAAAAATTATGTCATAACATTTTTTTTTAAAGATAAATTATGATTAATGAAATTTTTTTATAGAAAAATTATGATTGATTAAATTATATAATAGAAAAATTATGAATGGTGAAAATTAAACAAAAAAAACCTAGACAGATGATTTATTTTATTTATGATTAGTTAAATTTTTTAAAAGAAAAAATGTTAATTGATGAAAATATATTTTAAGAAAATTGTGACTGATGAATTTTTTTAACGGAAAATTTGACTGATGAAATTTTTTATAGAAAAAATATGACTGACGAAACTTTTTTATAGAAAAATTATGTCATAACATTTTTTTTTTAAATAAATTATGACTGATGAAATTTTTTTTAATAGAAAAATTATGAATGGTGAAAATTAGAAAAAAAAACCTAGACAGATGATTTATTTTATTTATGATTAATGAAATTTTTTTAAAAGAAAAAATGTTGATTGATGAAAATATGTTTTAAGAAAATTGTGACTGATGAATTTTTTTAACGGAAAATTATGACTGATGAAATTTTTTATAGAAAATATATGACTGACGAAACTTTTTTATAGAAAAAATATGACAACATTTTTTTGAAAGATAAATTATGATTGATGAAATTTTTTTATAGAAAAAATTTTGATTGATTAAATTTTATGATAGAAAAATTATGAATAGTGAAAATTAAAAAAAAAAAACTTAGATGATTTATTTTATTTACGATTAATAAATTTTTTTTAAAAGGAAAAATGTTGATTGATGAAAATATATTTTAAGAAAATTATGAATGATGCATTTTTTTAACGGAAAATGATGATGATAATTGATGAAATTTTCTTTAGTTGCTTATGAAGCATAACCGTTACCATGGCCCCAAAACAATAGTGATTATAACTTTTATTTTTTAATTGCCGTACAACCCTGAAAAAATTTAATTTTAAAGAAGACTTGTAATTTTTGATCACAACAGCTGATAACAAATTAAAACAGACACACCCTTATTCCGTTCGGCGACGGCAATACAAGACAATGACGTTTTTTTATCGTTTATTGTAAATGCGTATTCTCGTTGGCAATATTGCCATTTATCGATGACTGGCAATACACGTTTGGTAATCTGTAAGACAATTTGACGTTGATGTTGCCTTAAATTGCCTGTGATTTTGGTGTCATCCTGTTATTAACAGAAATTTAAAAAGATTGAAAAAACTAAAAAAACAAAATAAAATACAAACAAAATGGAAAATGAAAAAAAATTATAATTAGCAACGCCAAACAATTTGAAAAACTAGTGGAAGAATTGGGATTTCGAAGAGGCAGTGTTCCTACTAATTTTAAGAAACAATGAGAAAGAATTACGACTGCTCTAAACGTCCTTGGCCCACCAAATAGAACGAGTGATGGATGGCAAAAGGTATAGTATGTAGTTCAATACATGATTTGGGGCGACTTAAGACTTATATTAAAAAAAAAGATGGTAAAAAACAAAATGGAATGCAAAGCTACTGAAGGTGGCGCATTTAATCAACTTTTACTGAGCCCCTTGGAAGAAGCTGTGGCAAATCTGCTGAACATTTTGATTTTATTAATTTTGATTTTTAATTTATTTGAGGTTCAATTTAATAGATTTTATTTTTTTTTCACACAGTTTATATTTTCATCACAACAAGTTTATTAAAAAAAGTAAAAAATGAATCAGCTGCCTCAAATATTAGAGATATGTGTGTTATATTTTATTAAAATGATCGATAAACTGTTAGGGAATACCAAATTAGCATTGATGTTGTGTTAAAGAGATGTTGTGTCAAAATCGACGACGATGTTGCCGTCGTTAAACAGAAAAAAGGTGAAAATGTTCTATATTTGAAATTTCTCTACATCTGACTTTATTAACATATCGCACTGGTTACTCTAAAAAGAGTTAACACAAAACTTTACAATTTTTACTTTTTGCAAGAAATCTCGATATACAGAAGTCATATATACTGACTGCAAAAAGCTTATATCATTTTCTCTACTCTTTCGTCAAAAATTATCGCTTCTTGATGTAAAAGTTGATTTAAGAAAAAAAAAACTGAAAAAATGCTACTGATGACACATTTTAAGGGAGTGATGCAACATTTTAAAAATACTGATGCAACGTTTTTTCTTGTAAAGATTTCTAAATAAAACTATAAGGCACGGATAGTAAATAATTTTCTTGATTCTATCCTGGACTTACCTGCTTTTCCATTTACTTTACTGATTTCGTTCGCAGCTGAACATATGAATTTGTTTCCTTCCTTTGTTGCTATAGAAAAAACTGTGACAGATTATACATTATTTTATTTTTTTCTTAAAAGGACAATAACACTCAACTAGTATTGCCACTAATTAATTGTATTGGTTTCCTTGCTAAGGGTTACTTGAAATTAAATTCCATCGGACCACTAATAAGTGATTGCAAAGATAATTGATAAAAAAGAGTTTCAGAATATGGGAATTTATCTAAAATTTAATTAATTTTAGATGCAGAGATGCATATAAAGGATGGGCAAACTTGAGGTTAGGCAGTAAATTGGCTTCAAACACACAATTTTTTGAGAACTTCAATATCATTCATACAAATAAGAGAACTAATAATGGAACATGATGCCACTTAACTTCACTTATCTTTTAAATGCATCGTCAGTTGTTTGTGGTCCCGATCTTTCTAATGGCTTCACAGAAAATAATCTAAGGGCATTAAATCACAAGAACGAAGCGACCAATTTACATCGCCAAATGAAATAACCCAACCGGGAAATTTCTCATGCAATATCTGAATTAGTTGGGTTACTGTGTGACCACAAATAATTACTTATCATGGTTTGGTAGCGCAGGGAAATCACGATGACGTTGTTTCTTGTTCATTTGAAAAAATATACCGGTCGATTTTTTTGGTTTTTGAGGACTGTTTGTGGATCCTGCAAGACACATAATCGATATTTTAGTTTGTTTACTTAACTTAACCACCTAATTGAAAATCAGCCTCATCACTAAAGCTTTTTAAACAGCCATTTCACAAACGCTCGACACAAGCAATGGTCGGTCGGCTTTAATTCTAGAACGAGTTGAACTTTATCAGCTCAATCATGAATAAAAATTCCGCGTGAGTAGTCTCCCTTTTTCCTTTTCTACTATTATGAATAAATATTTTTCCTTTTTTTCAACTGTGGGAAGAGAAAAAAATTCGGCGGGGAAAAAAAGTAGGTATCATAAATGAAAAAAAGGGGAGAAAGCGTTGCTAGTTCTCAAGTTTTTTTTCCACCTGCTATAAGCAGGGAGTTCGTACAAAAATGTAAGTAATGCTTGGTTTTCAAATTTTTTTTGGTTTTATAATTTTTATTATTATTTTTATCAAAAAACACAAATAAACAGCAAATGCAGCATTTGCTTACTGTGATGGAAGTCAACGCAGATACAGCGTGCGGGTTTTTTAAAGGCAACAAGGAGGCACTCCAAAAATTTTGAAAAAAAAAATTTTTTTTTATATTTTTCTTTTTATATTTTCCTTTATTTAATTAAAATAAAATTCTCCGATAAACGTTGTAAATAAATAAAAAATCTCAAGTTACAAACAAAAAAAGAAAAAACAAATGTAAATAAACAAAAGAGTTGGTTATAATATTCAATGATGCCACTTTTTAATTATTTTTGTTCCCGCGGAATTTGTGATTGGAGGAACTTTTTCTCGAGAAAAGTAAATTCCGTGAGAAAGAAATTCCTAGGGAATATTCGTGATTGGGCTGTATATACGTGTAGATGACAATCTTTATACAAAATGTTGTGCAAAGTGCCTCTACTGATGATCAATTGCTGTAGATGTCGACGAGTTCCAAGCTCCTTGCTATGCAAAATCACTACGGTCACTACAAGCTGAATGTTTTAGACTATTGTCCTCAGCAACAACGCCGTGAGCCTCGAATTAAGCGATTAAATTATGCATAGCGGTCTCAAAAGGAGCCTGATTACGAGGAGAAGCTGCTAGAATGAATTTTTCGTGCTCAAAACTGTAACGTTCCATAACTAAAATTATCCAACTTTTTACTAAATAAATGTTAAGGAATGACTGTTCAATTCTGGACATTTTATCATTTGGCAGGCAATTTAGTTCTTAACCTCAATTTTGCTCATCCATTATAAAAAGTTATCAGTTTCGCCGCTAGAAGAAACTGCAGCGAATATACAGCCAGGTTCTACATTCCACTGCAAAATGAAAGTGAAATCGTTTTTAATTTCACTTAAACAATTACACAGTGTTCTAGAAAACGAGTGTAACTTTTTTCCACGACGATTTCATTACCATTTTGGTTTAAAAAACTATTTAAAATTACATGGGAGAAAACAAAGTTTGTCACTTTAATGTGAATGAATGCACTTCATTGTGACTGACTAACTAATATTATTCAATTTTGAAAAACGTGTATTTAAAGAAAAAAAAAACTGAACTAAATAACTTGTGTCCATAATTGTTTGTTTTAAGTTTAAAAAAAATAAATAGAACATGAGTGCCGTTTTCGCGATTTCATTTTATATGTTACAAGAAGAAGAAATTAAAACTGAAAGGATTGCTAGAAGAAAACTTCGAGACTGTTCAAACCCTGTCGAATTACCCGAACATTCATGAGTAAACATTTTGAATAGTATCGTAAATATTTGTACTTAATAAAAGACTTTAGATTTATAGCGTATTTTAGATTGAATAAGGATGCATTCAGAACTGTTTTAAAAGAAATATCCCACGTCCCGAATAAAACAAGTATCCCAATCATTTTGCAATTGGCAACTGCGCTTCGTTACTTCGGTCAAGGGAGTGCTCAGCAGATAATCGGAAGGGACTCACATCTGGCTTTAGGAAGAAGTACAGTGTCGAAGGTGCTTACACGTATGTGTAATGCTTTAGAAGCAAATCTATGCCCGAAGTGGATAAAATTTGAAAGAACAAGGGAGGATTTAGCAAGATCTAAACGATATTTTTATGAAAAATTTCGGTTGCCTGGAATTATTGGTTGTGTAGACGGGACGCACGTGAAAATTAAGGCTCCAGTTAAAGATGCTCATATGTTTTACAACAGAAAGGGCTGTTTTAGTTTAAACACAATGATAGTAAATATAAAATATTAAAACATATGTATGTTCATAAGAAAAGAAAACTGACTAATTTTGTTTTCAGATATGTGATGATTTAATGAGCATTATTGCGGTAAACGCATGCCATCCCGGGTCTTGTCATGACTCATTTATTTGGAAGCTTAGTGATGAAAGGCAGCAGCTTATAATGAAATACAATAATGGAGATAGAAGGTCATGGCTATTGGGTGATGCAGGATATCGTTTAGAACCCTTTTTACTTACACCTTACAGAAGCCCTGAAATTAATACAACAGAACACATTTTCAACAAACAACACGCATCAGCTAGAAACATTGTGGAGCGAGTTATTGGGGTTTTGAAAAGCAGATTTAGGTGTCTATTGTACACTATGTCGTATGAGCCACAAAAGAGCATACAAATAATTAATATATGTTGCGCTTTGCATAATATTTGCAAGTTTTTTAATGTAAGTGCTCATGTCATTGAAGAAAGAGTATCAAATGTTACTGAAGAAGATGATTTGAGATTACTAAATGATGCTATACGGATAAGAAATGAAATTGCTAGAAGTCTTCATTGACAAAAATATAACTTTATTTTAATTAAAAAGAAATGTAATTTCCTAACCATCCACACAACTAACAACACCAGGAAAATTAGGTTTTCTCTCGAAGAATTTCTCTCTTTTGCAACAAATACCGAGGTGGGCTGTGATAATCAAAGGTTAAAATCAAGAAAGTATTGCTGCCAGTTTCAAGTCTTAAATAAGGGGGGGGGGGGGGGGCTCCAAGGGGCTCAACGCAAGTTGCTTAAATATGCCAGCTCCAGTAGCATTGCATTCTTCTTTGTTTGTCACCATTTTTTATACTTTAAGTTTTAAATCGCCCAAAATAAATCTGTAAATAGTAAATCTGCTATACAACATGCATTCGTAAAACACTATTTAGCATACCTTTTGCCATTCGTCACTTGTTCTATTTGGTGGGTCTAGGGTGTTCAGAGCAGCTGAAACACTTTTACACTGTTCCTCTGGCACGAGATGGTATTTTTCCCACTTTACCACTAATTTTTCAAGAAAAATTATATTATTTTTTTTGCACAAAAATTCATGTATATGGCAGAGAAAGTAAAAGGGGACGCAGCAATGCATTGGTCTCTTGTATGTACTTGTCAACGTCTGTAAATACTTCAGTTTGATTATGTTTATTTATGCTTTGATAATTCTCATTGATTGATTTGCCATCGTTAAATCACGATCTTTCTTGTTAGTTCTCAAACAGACAATACGAAAGCAAATGACCTATTGTGTGGTGTCTTTATCTAGTTTCTAACAAATCTTACACACACAAGACAACAAACAACATTATTATTAAAATTTCCAGGAGAAAAAGTGAATACAATTTGTAACTTAATTTAAAACCTCAAATTTTTGAACGAGGGTAACGCACCTTTCAATGTGTTCAAAGTTCCAATTCTAAACAGTGGTCAGCAAAAAATTGAGGGGACAATAAAGGATATTCTCATAAAATATTTTTCTAAAGGAAGATTCCTTTACAAATGAACGTAGATTTAATTTTTTAGAAAATATACAAACCGCACTGTGATCAATCTTTTTGCTAAAATGCCTGCAATTTAAAATCGACTTATTTTTTCGATTGCCTTCTTCAGCACACGATTTTAGTCGTAAGTGCAATAAGCAATTAAAATGTTAATACGAATTTCTGCTCTTGTATTTTTTTGAACAACTGATTTTCAAAAAAACCCCGAAAATAAAGAAAACTGAATATTATTTAACAAAGCTTGAGAAAAACTAAAAACAAAAATCCAACAGAATATCATATGTTAAAGAGCAATTTTCGATATTTTGCTTTGTCTGTTTTTTGTTTTTTTTTGTGTTTTGCTCATTTGTATAGAAAATAGAAGTTGTTTTTACACGTTTTGTCTTCTTTTTTTTACAAATATTTATTTAAAATTTTTGTTTTTTGTTTGTTTAATTTTGTTTTAATATTAATTAATTAATTTACACATTTAAACATACATTAATACATTATTGTTTATAATTATAATAATAATTAATATTATTTATGTTATATTCAATCACATTGAATGTATATTAAATATATTTTAATTTGTTTCTTTTTATTTGTATTATTATTATTATTATAACATTTTAAATAATTTTGTTGTTTTTATTAAATATTTGTTTTTATTTTCTTAATTACAAACTAATTTTAAGATTTAAGTTTAGATTTATTTTATTTTTATACAAATTGCATTTAAATATTTAATATTTATTTATAAATTTATGTATACTTTATATAACTTGACTATATTTCCACTTTTTTTGTAATTTGCTTTTTTAGAATAATGTTTTTTTTTTGTTGGTAATTTTTTAAAATGTTTTCTTTTTAGTATAATTTAATTTAAATTTTGCTTAAATTATTACACACAGATTTGTTGGTTGATTTTACGGAGAAAAGCAGGCCGGCACAATAATAAAAAAAAATACAGTTAAAAGAAAAGAATAAAGGTAGACAGTTTTAAGGATGGAGTTATCTCAAAAGGAGGGAGCGGGGTGGGGCGGGTCGGGGCTGCTAGGTTATGGATTAGTTATGTCTTAAAAATTGTTATTTTTCAACTTAAAATTTTAATTTTTTTTAATATTTATTTTCTAACTGCTGTATTCGCCTTATTTCTTTTTGTTTCCTATTTATAATTTAAAATATTTTATTTTTGTTATACTTTTTCTTTTGATTATTTTCATGATTTTCTTTTTGCTTGTGTGGTTTTTTTCTTTATTTTATTTATGCTTTACGCAATTTGTGTAAGAATATTCTGAATGAATAAAACTAAAAGAAGTCACTTTTATTTTAATTAAATTAATTTACTAATGGATTTATATCGTTTTTTATTTCTTTTAGAAAGGTGGTTTCTGTTGCGCAACAGCATTAAAACACTTTGATATAAAAAATGTGAAATTTAACATATTTATTTTAATACAATTAAACATAACTTTAAAAATGACGCTGCATAACTTTGTTTGCTTTTAATACTTAAAAAAAAGTTTTTTTTTTTAATATTTATATAATTAAAATTGCTGTTGACTTTTAACTTAAAGAATAGATATTAATTTTGTTTCAAAAGTTTTTTAACTAGAAAAATTGCAAAAGAAAGAAAAACAAAAATCAAATTATTTTTAAAAAAAATTGCATATATTAAGGCGGATCTGGTAGAGATGCTAGCAATTGCGAATTCATTTATTTATTATTATAATATTTATGATTTTCAATAACTTTTTGTATAAAAAAAAGGCCATGACGAAGTCATGTATCACGTGATAGCAATTAACCAATTTTCATAAAATGTATGAATTGTCCACACCCAGTACTTTATTAGCCATTACCTAGGCAGCATAAATACTTAACAACTTTAGCCCAAAAACCTTGTAAATTCAATAAATAGGAATAAAATGAAATATTTTGCTCAAAACCTTTTTCTATCACCTTGAGTTTGTTCAAACAACTTAAGTTTGTTCCAACAACTGCTATGGGGTTTAGCATATTTAAAACAGTTTCTCAATTAGACTTTGGTATTCCTAATTCAATTTTAGCCTAAAAAACTTTCGAACGCATGCGAAATGTCGACAAATAGGAGCAGGGCGATATCTTTTCTCAACAACTATTTCTAGCGCATTCACTTAAATCTTGAGTTTGTTGTACAACAGCACTATAGTTCAGCTTATTTAAAAATAGTTTCTCAGTTGGGTTTTAATATCCTAGCGACCAAAGAAATCTTTAATTTTAGTAATAAAAAAAAGGAAGGGAAAGGTCTAAAAAAATCTGCTTTAATGGTCTTAGTAACACCAGCATCTGTACCTCCTTCGGAGTATCTCAAAGATTTGATTAATATATCCATCAATATATTCCAGGCAAAAACTGTTTCTACAAAATTGCCCTATCCCGAACATCTTTTTGATGTTAACGAGAAAATTGTACAAGAGGCCCATACACAAAAACTGTACCAAGGTTTCCACTTGCACCATACAGTGAATAGTAATGATAAATAACCTCAATAACTATCTTTGGCAATGTTTGAATCCGCTGTTCCGAACAGAATTCACTTTTATGCCCCGAAGACCCAGTACTGTGTGCTTTCGCAAAAGCGTACGGCCGAACGTGATACCTTATCTGCTATAATGGTGGATAAACATTCAATATCAGATCTCAAAAGCAGCATTAAAATGCCCAGACATTATCAAATGGTGTAAGAGATACTGCAGTCCATCAGATTTTTTTTTACTATCTTTGCCGTCTTATCAGAGAAAAAACAGAATGCAACTCTCATTTAGGGATCGGTGCTACTTAAAATTTTGGAGTTGCTCGACCGCCTACAGGAAAGAGCAAAGCGGCGGTTTATTGGTGACAACTATTGTAACTCACTAGAGCATTGACGCAAGATGGAATATGCTTCACTATGTTATCGTTATTACAACGAAATACTCTCTGATGAAACCAGAAAAATTATTTATGAAAACCGCGCTCATCTATTTCTTCCTCAAGAGCACATCCAATTGTGCTGCTATAACTAATAGAACAATAGTTTAAGTTTATAAATCTGAATTAGTTTTATAATTTATTTTTAGTAGTTTTTTAATCAACTTTTTTTTAACTTTAATAAATACCTCTTATTCTTTTTTACGGTCTTTTTAATTTAAATAAACAATATATATTTTTTTCTTTTCGATAGGAAAGCGAAATATCAAAAAGAAAAAAATATATATTGTTTATTTAATTTAAAAAGACCGTAAAAAAGAATAAGAGATATTTTTTATAATTTATAATATATTTATTTTATAAATTTTACTTAATTAAATTTTATAAATTTTAATTTATTAATTTTTTTTTTTGCAAAAGTTGCTTTGTTTTTAAAAATTGTAACCAGCTATTTTTAATAGGCTCAATCTAACAAAAAATAATGAATTCGCCTTGCATATGACTGCTTCATATGCATTGCTATCAGCTCTAACAGATTCGTTTAATTGAATTGATTTGCCACTTCTATGATCGTTAATTTAATTTTCCCAGCAAATCATAGCAAAATTTTAAAAGAATTTCAACAAGTTGAAAAGAAACTCAGTGCGAATTCGAAAATAATCAGAACTTGATATTATTAAGAAATGCTAAAAAATTAAACAAAAATTGTTATCGGGTCATTATTTTTAATATGATTTCTTAATATGTGTGTTTTACTTGATATTTATGATTTTTTTTTTAAGATTGTTCACCTCTTTCTAAAATATTTTTGTTTTAATTATGTATATTTTTTTGTTTTTTTTTTTTGATTTTTTCAATTCTTGTGTGTTGCAAACTCGTTGATGATGGTGATGGGCGGATCTGTTTTTGTATTAATTAAATTATTAATTATGTTTTTTTACTTTTCTTAATCATTGTCTTGCTCTATCAAAAACTCTAATTTTTATTTGTTTGTTATTGTAGCGCTTCTTTGCTAATTTCAATCGTTGCATAAAACAAAACAAAAAAAATGTTTACAAAATGTGTTGAAGTGTTTAACTGCTGATGGAGGGGGTGGTACTGTTTGATTTGGACTGTGTTTTGTTATTATTAAATGATGTTTGTTTGATTTTAAATTTTAATCTTAAATTAAATATAAAAGTTTATCGTTGCAGTTTGTTCTTTTGGTTTTTTTTTCTTTTCTTTTTTGTTTGTTTTGCTTTGTTTATTTGTGTGATTTGTGTCATTGTTTATTTGACAAAAGGTGGGAGCAATTTCATTTGTTTTGTTTTTAAAGATTTGTATGTTGTTGTTATTGTGGCTTTTAATTTTGTTTAATTTATTGTTGTAGTGTATATTTATTTGACTCTTTTAGTCTTTACTCTTTGACTTGTTGCTGTTGTTGTTATTGTTTTTGTTAGCTTTATTCCACTTTCCACTGTCTTTGACATGTCTTCGTTTTTGCACACAAACGACAAGTTTAGTGTTTTTGTTTGTTTAGAGTGCTGTTGTCGTTATTATTGTTTTGCCTGATGTCCAGCAAATATTAAGCGCCTTGAGTTTTGTTCCTTTTTCATTATTACAACCTTTTTCCAAACTTTATTGTAATGTATTGTGTTTAATTAGTAGTAGTAGTACCTCCAGAGCGCCAAGCAATAATAGAGGACTGAAACGTAAAAAAGAGAGAATGATATGAAAAGGCCACATAAAATAAGTTATATGTATCGCGTGTTTTTATAGAGAAATATAACTTTAAGTTACCAACACATTTTGTCATTATGAAATAAAACTTTCAAATTGAGAAAATTGTACAAGATAGCCGTTGATACCGATGATTTTTATAAGCGATTTTTGTTTAGCGATGGATGCCGTATTTGCATCCAGAAAAACTTACTTCATTAAAAACAATGCCGATCAGAACGTTACAGTCAATGGCAACCGCTATAGAGCCATCATTACTGAGATTTTCGTTAAGGTGCCCCTGTAGGCTAGTAGGTAGTGTACTAGCTTGTCAGTATGGGGATTGTGGCTTCGATTCCCAACGCAGACCTTGGTTTTTTTTTACTACAAGGCATAGTCACTGGTCGCTGTGCTGTCTTATACGGCAGTTAATTTCCGACTATCCTTCTACTTTCACACCTGTGCTACATCTCTTAAAAAAAAATATATCACCTAGCTCGTGCCACCATTGAGGAATTGAAGAAAACTTTTTGGTAAACGCATAATTTCACCTTTCGGACTCGTGAGTTGGCCTTTAAGAACGTGAGATTTAACAACGCTATATGTGGGCATGTGTGAAGTCACTGGTCTGCCTGAAAGTTTTACCACTATGGCCACAAATATTGGAAAACATTTTTGAAAATTGTATCTCCCGATTAGATTACGTCTGAGGCAGCCACGGCGGTCATATACCAGAAATCATATTGAAACTATAATGCTAAAAAATTATCTTTCGAATAAAGTCAATTTTATGTCAATTTAAAAATGTCATCTTTGTTTTATTCCATTACAAAGTTCTATACCTCTATAAAAAAATACATCTTATATGATTTTATCAGCTATTTAACATTATTACATTATTTTAAACTATTGAACAAATTCAATGTTATTATTAAGATATCAAAAATAGAATGAACCATTAGACAGATACATGGTTGTTGTAATTTCCTAATAACAATTGAAAATAAACAATGTTTTTTGTTGTTTTGAAATGTTTTGCTGTGTTTGTATAGAAGTGTTTTTGAGTCTTGCTGTCTATGCTATGTTGATTTTATGAAAAAATTCTCATGGAATCAGTTTGGCTTTGGATATAAGACTTTTAGGTTTTTCTATACAATATTGGGGTAAAATTCACTGATGAGCTGTGTGAGCAATAGTGAAATTGCAATATGGATATGCTCTCCCCCGCAGTAATACATTTCAAATATTTTTTTATTTTTGTTGGAATAAATGTTTTATGAGAATATCATAAAATGTTTACTTTTTAATAAAAATTTTTGTAATAAATATTTCGTGAGAATATCACGAAATATTTATTTAAAGGAATCAAGCACGAATAATAAAATTGCTTAGATTAATTATTAATATTATGCAGATACAGAGTTTTGTTTTATAATTTTGTGCAATATTCTCCGCATCTGCTTTAAAATTTATTCTTTTGGTTAATGGTACTTTAACTATTTATAACATTTCTAACATATTCTGACGTTTATAATTATTTTCTAAATTTGAAATTGAAACATTTTCAAAGTTAGGATAGTGAATAACTTTAGAACAATGCGAGGATAATGCTCTTCTTGCAAAACTAATATTATTCGTGTATTTTTGGTCTGACCTATCTATGTCCTGCAATTCTAGTTTTCAATTTATTTTTTGTTGTGCCTACATAAACCTTATTACAATTCTCCTTATCATTACCGTTACAAGGAATTTTGTACACTACATTGGACATATTTAATTTTTGAATTTTATCCTTAGTTTTACTAAACAACCTATTTAATGTATTTGTATTCTTATATGCCATTTTGTATTTTTTGTATCAAAAATTTTTGAATTCTCTATTCTTTCAGGCAAGACAGGTATAATAAAAGTTATCGATTTATATATTTTGGGTTCAGTGCCACTACTTATAACTCTTTTCCTTCTATTATTAAATTGGTTAATTAACCTATTAGTTAATCATATTGGAAAATTGCTCTCAGTTAACAAATTTTCTAATCTTTTCTTTATTCTTTTTTATGGAATTCTTTGTCACTTATTGTTAAAATCCTCCCTGTTAAATTATTGGCCGTGTTAATAATAATTCTTTTATTTTGTTTAGACTAATAATAATTAATAATTCTACCTGAAGCAGTTGGTTTTTGGTACCAATCCATAATTAATTCTTTATTTCTTCTTATTATTAAAGTGTCCAAATATGGAATTTTAGCATCACATTCCCTTTCAGTTGTAAATTTTATTGAAGTGTCAAATTCATTTAATGTTTCTAACATTTCCTTAATGGCAGTTTCAGATATAATAAAAAAAAATTATCAACATATTTTTTTTTCATAACATTTAATTTTTCAATAAAATTGTCTAACAATTTCTCCATAACAATGTCTGCCACAATTGGAGAAGCTGTAGAGTCCATCAGAAGTCCTTTTTACTGGATATATATCTTTTCATTATACGGAAAATATCTATTATCTTCTATACAAAACTTGAGAATACGAAAAATTAAACCTTTCTCTATCTTTGTAAAATTTTTCAAAACATTCCATTTCTCTTCTATTGTGTTGATCGCCAAATCAACAGGAATATTTAGAAATAATGATACTACATCAAAAGAAATTATTAGTTTTAAATTCAATTGAATCTTTTATATTATAGTTAGAACCCTCAGTGATCTTTTTCAATATATTAGTAATATATTTACATAATTCGTAAGATGTTGGCCAAATAATTATAATTAATACATATTTGTTTATAAAAAAAATTTCCTTTGTCGTGATTTTTAAAAATAAAAAATTTTTCTTCAGTCATGATTTTTCTTTAGAAAATTTTTATCAGCCTTTTTTTATTTATTAAAAAATGTTATCATTCATATTTGTTTATAAAGTAGTATCAATTTTGAAAAATAAAACAATTTTTAAAAATAAAAAATCATGACTAAAGACATGATTTTTTATGAGTCATGATTTTTCTGTAAAAAAATTTCACTAGCTAATTAAGCTGGATTCACCCATTTTGTGCGGACAAAATTTTTGTGAGAACAAATATTTTTTTCAGAGAGTTTTCTACAGCACGATTCACCCATTTCGAAAAATTAGTCCGGACAAACAAAGCTGCCATATGAATACATAAATATACAAGTCATATTAATTTTACAATGTGGCAGCAAAGCAGCAAGTGATTAAAAATAAAATCTTGATGTGAAATTGCAAATTTTTTATTATTTCAAACATTTTGCTTACTAAGCAAACAGTTTTAAATATTGTGAAGTCTACAGTTTGTCTGCAGAACTTTCTTCGAGAGAGGGCTATGCAAACCGAACTTGTTGACAGAGAAGGTTTAGATGATGGGGTTGTTTATCCTAGACTTTGGCGAGAGGAAAGGAGTGAACGCTTAAGGTCCATAGGTCGTATTGGTTCCAACCGAGCATCTAATGACGCCCATAATATTGAGGAAAATATATACAGTTTATTTTAACAATTGTTTAACCTAATTAAATTTTATTTCAATTCATTTTATTTTAATTCTTTTTTATTGCAAAATTAATAAAAGTTCATTTAAAAACAGTGTACTATTTTTTAATTTAAATAAATAAAGTGATGAATTTTGAATTCATTTGCCCAAAAGAAAAACAAACATTTTTTAAAATGTTAAAAAGTTTACGTTTATTAAAATATTTAAACGTTTTTAATTAGTTCATTTGAACACTCTAAACGTTTTTTAATTAGAAAACTTTCCCATGCTCATTTGAACACTGATCAACACAAACAAAACTAATGCTATAATTTCATACTATGCAAACACTATATGATGTGGCAACTCAATTTAACTTTTTCAGAAAAAAAAATTTAGTGGCAACTCAGTTTAATTTTGTTCGAACAAAAATTAAAATTAAACCAAATCAAGCTAAGAGTTGTCTGGACAAAATAACTTCTCTCACACTTTTCTCTCTCTCTGAGAGAAATGTCAAACAACGTATAAAAAAAATGTTGTTCGAACAAAAATTTTGTCTGGACGAAATGGGTGAATTCAGCTTTACTCTTAATTTTTATGCTTTATGATTTTCTAGTCAAAATTTTTCTATTAAAATATTTCATCAGTCATAGGATTTTTTCTGTGGAAATTTTTTCTACGTATTTTTCTATTTTCTGTGTTTTATATCGCATCCTAATAATTTGCAATTGAATTATTATTTTTTAAAGCCTTCTCCTCCTCTTCTTACCTTGTTACCGGTGGTTTTCGTTTTTGATTCTGCAATATTTTGGAAATTTGATGCCATTGGCACTATTGAAGCTGTAGCCAGAGTCGCATTTGCTGTTACACTGCTATTATGACGGGTAGAGCTTGCTATAGTCGTAGTGTTGCCAGCAGCCAATAATTGGGCAAAATTGCCAGCAAAATTCAAGCCATTAACACTAGATGTTGCGGGCGATGTTGCCGCAGTTACTAATAGTGGTGTCACACTAGTGGCATCTAGAATAATAAAAAATTGAAAACTTTAATTGCGAGAACAAAAACCAAAAAAAAAAATGTTTTCATACCTTTAAGCAAAAAACCATTTGTAAGAGTTGTTGTTCCATTGCTTGTTGTAGTGGTCGAATTGGGCAAAGGCGACGCCGGTGGGTGTTGCTGATATTGGTATTGATGTGATTGTGGATGTGGCTGCGAATGATGATGATGATGATGAGCTGGTGGCCCATTAACAAAAGTGATTTTGCCATTGGCATGATAAAATGCTGTAGCAACTGGGCCAGCACCACCTGAGGAGACTTTTAAACCATTTGAGGGTAAAATATTTAATTCAGCACCTCCGGGCAAACGACATAATTCATTTGTGGATGTTATTGTTGCAGATGTTGTTGCTGACGCTGCATATGAAGCTGAACAGCTATTAATAGATTTATTTATGGCTGCCACTGCAGCCGCAGTCGTTATTGAACCATTCATATTTCCACTGTTGTTATTGCCACCACAAAGACCACCCCCAACCCCAACAACATCACTACCACCACCAGCACCAGCACCACCACCACCACTACTACTACCACCACTATTGGTTAATAATAATTTCTGTCCATGTGCTTTAATTTCTTGTTGTTGTTGATGATGCTGATGATAATGGCCATTTGTTGTTGCCGTGGTTGTTGTATTGAATACTTTTAAAAATTTTGCCGGTTGTTCACCATCTTCACTAGTATGTTGAAATTGCTGTTGTTGTTGTCGCTGCTGCTGGTGGAGGTGTTGATGATGATGATTATTATTTTTTGTTTCACCAGCCTTGTTATTGCTGTTGTTTTTCTTACGGCCATTGTTGTGTTGTTGCGGGTGTTGATTTCCCAAAACTGCTGGGGAAAAATATACAAAACAAAAATTTGTTGTTGTTTGTTTAAATGAAAATTTCAAATTTATTTCTATGTATTTTTGATTTGTTTTGTTTGTTTATTTTCACTTATAGAAATTTTTTATTAAATTTACAAAGGAAAATTGTCTTCATTTTTTTCTTTTGCATTTTTCAAATCAAATTTGATGATTTTGTGGTGGAAAAAAGGTGGTTTAATTTTTGTGGTGGTATTTTGGTTTGGTGGTTTGTTTTTTTTTTAATGATTAAGAAATGGTGGAGGTGGCTTATGGTTTGTGGTTTATCAAAACGGACGGCAATGGTTGGTGCTTAGAGTTTTTGTCTTTTTTTTTTTTGTTTTTGTTTTTGATAGAGAGGAAAAATCATAAAAGTTTTGTTGGATTTTCATTTTGAATAGTATGTATGTATGTTTGTATGTATTTAGTAGCTTTGGCAGTATCAGGACATGTTTGGGAATTTGAACAATTTCACAATAGCTGTTTGTTGTTTTTCATTTTTGTTGGAGATACATAAAGATGTGTATTTACAAATATATTTTTTCTCATAATTTTTATTTGCCTTAATTAGTTTTTATATTTTATTTTTATAATTGTTTCAAATTTTTCCTTTTACTTTACTTTTTTTTAAATAAATTTAATTGTGGAAATTTTTAATTTATAGCAAGTTCGTTGTTGAATCCTTTTGCTTTGAGGATCCTTTTTTATTCATTTCAAATATTTCATTATTTGGCCAAGTTCTATTTTCTTTTGCAGATTTTATACCAAATGGCAACCACGTAGTGCTTGCAACATTATTGCTATTTTTTTGTATAGAAAATATAAAAAATATATGTATAAAATAGGGCTATTAAATAGTATTAAAATAAAACTTAAATAAGATTTATAATAAAAAAAAAAATATGTTTCAAGATCGTATAAAAATGTTTAATTTAAAAAGATTTGCTGTAAAAACAAAATTAATTTTATGATACTTTTTTACTAATTTCCGTGTTTTTGTTGTTTTTAATTACGCTGTCCAAACAGAGATCTATTTGATAGTTTGTTTAATACTGCTAAACTGTTTGTGATTACGATTTCTACTTATAGGCGACTTTAAACGTGTAGATTATTATAATATGGAAAGATCTGGCAGCTTGTTTCGGTAGGTTATTTTTGTACACATATATATTTGTATTAAAAATAATTTCGATTTATTGTGCTGTTTGTTAACTGTGTTTGTTTTTGCTAAATGTATGAGAACTTTACTATTGTGTTGCAAATAATGTTATGAATAATTAAAACCGGCAAATGTTTAACTGTAGATAACAAATCTAACTAGCGATAGCACAAGCTTTTATGTTTCTAAATAACAAAAATTGTTTATATTTCCAAAATGTAGTAAGTTGAGAGTTACCGAACTATTTTACAACACCAACGACGATAGTCGAAACACTTATCTCGTCGTAATATTGTATTAGCTGACCAAGAGCTGAAACCTTTTTTGGACGGATTCCTGTAATTCTTCACGCCTTGGCTACGAGAACCGAAGTATTTACTTCGCCGAAATATTGCAGTTAGAAGACCAAGCAAAAAGTGAATGACACTGTTCTGCGCTTATAACATTGCCTTAAGGGAAGGACGGAGGAACATCTCAAAATAATTCTGGACAATTTAAACTCATCTCAGCTGGAAACAAAACTATGCCAGGACGGATTTCTGGCATTCTTCACGCCTTGGCTACGAGAACCGAAGTAATTACTTCGCCGAAATATTGCAGTTAGAAGACCAAACAAAAAGTGAATGCCACTGTTCTGTGCTTATAACATTGCCTTAAGGGAAGGACGGAGGAACATCTCAAAATAATTCTGAACAATTTAAGCTCATCTCAGCTGGAAACAAAACTTAATTAAAATTCATAAATAATTATTTAATTAGCACACTAGATATAACTCAGTTAAAAATTCGGCTGCCGTTTCCTATCCGAGTGGTAGGTATTTAAAAAAAAATAACCCACTTTTTAAGGATATTAAAGGAAGTCTTCTTGTCAAGATGATTATTGTGACCCCGTTTAGTAAGCTTTTTGCATTTGTTGCTTTTCAACACTTTGTGCCCAATAACAGATTTTTCGTTTAATTTGACTCTAAAATTTTAATTATTAATTAATGCCCAAAATAAATAAATAAATAAATTCTTCAAACCGATACCTGATTGTGTTCTAAAACTTAATATATGCGTCTAGATAATTGATTTATCGTTTATATTGGTTATATATGTAGATACGGTAAGTGAAGGGGAAATCTCCTGGAAATTATTATGGACCAGAAAAGTATTGTATTTCTTAGAAAAATAATGAATTCTATTTCGAATATTTTTTCTGTTGTCAAGAAGATAAGTTGCACCCGATCGATCGTTATTGAATTCGTCCACTGTTAAAAACTTAAATAAAAGAAGCATAAGTTAATGCCCTTCCCCCCTCCCTCAGACTTAACAAAAAATTCTTAATGTGGTGATAATTTAACAAAAAAAAAGGCATTGGAATTGCCTGAAATTAAAAGTATAATAATGTATCATATGGACTTACCGTTATTTGTATTATTAACTCCTTGTGCGGGTGCTGAAGTAGACAATATAGTTGCTGCACCAGCAGATGTCGATGTACCATTGTTACCTATAATGCTGACACCGTTGCCATTTAAACCAGCTCCGGCTACAGCAGCAGCGGCTGCTTGCAATTTCAAACCATTAGGAATGTTAACGGTCACATTACGACCATTATTTATCACCCCATTAATGGGAGGTGATGACGAGATCAATGATGATGATGAGGATACACCACTCGAAGAGGACGGCGACGGTGATGGTGTTGATGGTGTGGGTGAGCCACGTGTTACAGCTGTAGCTGATATATTTTTTGCGGTCAACGACAATGGCAAACTGCTAGCAAATGTTACAAGAGCCGTAGGACTGCCAGCAGCTGGTGGACTACTAATGTCACTATTTCCACTGCCGATACCCACAGCTGGAATTGCAACAGCTTGTATTGTTGTTGTCGTAATTGAAGCATTTTTACGTTGATGCTGATGCTGCTGCTGTTGTTGTTGTTGTTGGATGCCATTATTACTGTTGCTATTAATTGTAATTGGTGATGTAGAGTTTATGTTGTTGTTGATTTTATTTATCACAGACGATATTGTTGTGGGCATTGCTGTTTGCAACTATTTAGTAAAATAATAACAATAACCATATTTAATATAACATAACACAAAATTTGTAAAAGTAAGTTTAATTTTTCTTCTTGAATCTAATGTCAAGTTGGGATGTGTGTGTGTGTGCAAAATTATAAATTTGATTTTGTTTGTGTGTGTATAGATAGGAGATTTTATAATATTGTTTATAATTAAATTAATTAAAAATAAAATAAAAAACCAACCCAAAACCAAATTTTAAAAAAGTAAATTTTGTTAAGTTAGAAATAAATATGTGGTCCCGCTTAATTATGAAAATGTTCTAAGTCATTTATTTTTTGTTTGGAGATATTTAGTGTTAAGCTTTTGAATAATTTAAAAATTATGAAAATCATCGCCGGCAGTCTCGTCAACTCGTCAATATCGCATTAATTCGACGTCTACAGTACCTTTGTGAACTTTTAGTATTAACTAAAAGTGTTGTGTTTGTTCATGTCGACACGTTATCGAAAATATTTTTATGTCTGATTGCAGCAAAAGTTCTAACGATGAAAAAAAATGCAAAGACTTAAGGTCCAACTATAATATGCATAACTTGGCTTAGGCCAACTTAAAGAACTGTGCTAATACCTAATAATAATCATATGTGACAAACTATAACGTAGTTAACAAAGTTTCGTTAAATATCAATTGCTTAAGGAAAGTACGAAACTGATCGCACATTCCGTATGGAAACAGCTGATTTTAAATTGCGCAGTGTGTTGTAGATACATTAGTAAACAAATTGCAATGGAGGACGAAAGCGAATTTAATAGAAAATGTACAAAGAAAAAATTGCTTATATGACAAAAGAGATGCGTTTTATTATAACCGCAATTCAAAGGAATGAGTATGGAAAAAAGTAGCAGAAAATGCAGTAAAAGTGGTAAGTAATACTTTGAAGAATTTTGTTTGCGTTTTTCATTTTCCTACTGGTATGAATTATATAAGGTCGTGCCGGGCAAACACAGATGGCAGTTACTACGAGAACGTTTCTGCATGGAAATGAAAACGATGGGAGCTCCATCAGGCAGTGGCAAAATATGATTATTAAATATCTTTTTGTTAATAAATTTCATTTATTTGGAAAGAAATTATTTTTTTTTGCATAAGTGGGAATAAAACAAATGTGCAACTGTGTATAATAATTTCTATATTCGTGTAAGTACATTAAAGCCACCTAAAAGTCTTCAATGATTTGCTTAAGCATTTAAAAGACTTTTCGTTCAATTTTTGGCATTAGCTTGAGCCAGCTTATGTATATTATAGTTGGGCCTTTTATCTGCAAATGTAAGCTTTGAGGCAAAATTCAGACATTAAGTAGACAAATAAAATAGTTATAAACTTACAAAAGAAAATCGTTAAATCACTGAATAAAACAGATATATATATATATATATATATATATATATATATATATGAAAAATCTAAAATGTGGAATTAACAGTCATCTAAGTGAATTTTGTAAAACATCTTATCAAGTTAATTTTTTTTAGTAATTTCATACATTGTATGAGAAGAGAAGGATTCTCAAGAGTCATATTCTCCTATTGGTTTCATGGAAATAAAATTCTGCTGCAGTAATCATTGTATGAAAAAAATATTTGCTAAAAATTACAGTGGTATTTTGTAGATGGGAATGACCCCACTTACCAAAAATTTTTGATCTATCAGTTTAATATATCAGTCAGAGCATTTAAGAATTTTTAATAAGTAAAAGAAACTCTCATATTTGACAATATCTTAAAAATGAAGTTAATTGAAAAACTATTTTTTTTTATTTTGACTTAGACCACTTTCATAATTGAGGGCATATATATGCATATATAGTTTCCTATGGTATTTCTTTAGTATTTTGTTTTTATAATAATTTTGTTATACATTTGATTTTTACTACTTACACCAGCTCCAACTGGTGATGACATTGTATTACTGCCGCTGCCACCATTGCTGCTGCTGCCATTACTGCCACCACTTGATAAAGAACTCGATGAACTGTACAATGTACTGCCACGTCCAGATGAGAGCGAATGTGTGTCAGTTATTGTTTCTGTAAATATTAATATAAGAAAAACATACAATTTTTTATTTTTTGTAAAAGAGTTATGACTTTAGTCCCTAAATAAAAATTGCACACAATAATAAATCATTCGAATAGTTTGAGACATTCCAAAAAACTACATTGGAAAGCAATACGGGAGTATGCATCCTTACGATATATTAAACCTCCGCGGTAAGAAAGAGAGAGAGAGAGGCGTATTATAAAAAGAAGAAATGATATTCAACTCCCTCTCTCTCTGTCTCTGGAACCCATTAAGAGAGACATTTCTTGTTGTAGAATCCACACATTTAAAGTGACCATCCAATGCGTTTTCGCTTCGCTAAGTGAACCTGCGATCGACTTACAAAAGATGCCGATTTTGCAAAAAAAATCATCTGTTCAGATGAAGCTCATTTTGATCTTGGCGGGTATGTAAACAAGCAAAATTGTCGCATTTTGGGCACAGAAAACCCGCACGCCTACATTGAAATGCCGACGCACCCAAAACGAGTCCCTGTTCGGTGCGGATTTTTGTCCAGAGGCATATTTGGGCTATTTTTCTTCGAAAATGGGCAAGGAGAGGCCATTACAGTCAATGGCGATCGTTATCGGGTCATGTTGAACGAATTTTTGTTCACAAAAATTGAAGGATGGCGCACTGTGGGAACATTTTACGAGAAGGCGGTCAAAAATATATAACTTTTGAACGGATTTTGCGAAAGTAAAATATTAAAACTTGTTCAAAGAGTTTGATTTACATAATGTCTTATATTTTGAGTCACGTTTAGAACGTACACTTATTGAAAACTTAAATTTAGTCAGGAAGCGCCCAGCTTTGGCTTCCGTGAAATGTTTAATACGAAGGCCAAAGGTTGGTTTTTTGAGTTAAAAATTAGCTGATTAAGTAGCAATAACAAAAAATATATTCATTGGTTCAAATTTACTTTCGATAAGGAAGTATTTAAGTCCAAAATAAACATAAATACTGCTCGTATATGTAAACTTTTGTTGTAAATTGATTAATACTTTATTAATATACAACAAATTTTAAAAGGATGAAATACATACAGGATGAAAGGATGAAATACATAACTCTTGTGTTTGGAAAAATTACTATTAATTAAACAATTTTAGTGAATATTTCTTCTAAAAAGCCTAAATTTTCATCTTTTAGAAGCAGTTTAGCTTCTACGTCTAGTTCAATAGAAGTAGTTTTCCATTTTTGCCAGATATTGGACATATAGGGATGTGATGTGCATAATAAAATAACTATCAAGTCTACACTAGTACAATATCTAGAAATTTTTCTTGTGTTGTGCTCGCGAAAGAATCTAGTCTTTGTTTCGTTTTTCTTGAGCCTCTGCAGATAGATCTCCTATTGGTAGAATATTGTGTTGAAATATTTGTGCCCCATGGTACAAAATTTTATGAACTGTGGATGGCATATATGTCCAAGAATATTTTTCGTTGTAAAGTATAGCTGTTTTTTTTTTGGCGTAATCTCCAAAATTTTTTGCATTTATCTTTCTGCTGCATGCTATAACTTGTAAAATAATAGTGAATCTCCTTATTAGTTCCAAATCTTCTGTTTCTGGATCTGAAAAAAATCTTCTTGCAGTGTTTTCATCTGTTCCGTTCTCTTGGCTTTGGCTGATCGATGATTAGGCCTTGTTCTAAATATTTTTCTTGAATTTGTTATTTTTTGGTTTCTTTTTTCTTTATTTTCCTTACTTTTTTCTCACTGTTTCGCCTAACGGACCAAAATCCAAATCATAACCCAATTTAAGAATATGTTCCATAAAACGTAGTCTAGTATGAAGAAGGGACAATCCAAATTCGTATGCTGCCTTGAAAGTCTCATCTTCTGGAACTGGATGGCTTAATTGACTTAATGTCTTTTTGCATATAATGCAGCTTGATGATGCTTTTGTATCAGTTAAAGCTGGTGCAACTTTTCCATCAATCATTGTGAGATACATTTTAAAATTTACTTCGATTTCCTGTTCATCAACAATAAATATTACAGGTTGAAGGTCTTTAATTTCATCTTTTATTTTTCGGACTTCTTCAGTTATGACAATTTTTGTTTCTTTTTTGAAAGTAAAATCGCAATGGAACGAATGATAAATTAGCGTCCGATGAATTTTTTGCATTACATTGCTTGTAATGCCAAATTTAGAAATTAAAGTAATGCTGCTATTTCCAAATTTTTTTAAGCGGTTAGAATCAAACGTATTTGACAACCGTTCGGCAGTGTGTTCAGGAAGGTTTTTCAATTTTATTTCTGCTGAAGTAGAAGTGACAGTTATAGCGGTTTGTGAAGTTAGGCATTCTTTTTTGACAGCGACTAAATCTCTATACTGTGGGAAAATCCAAGAACTCTTTTCATTTGATCGCTTCCGCAATTCGTTGTACTGATTTTTAGCTAACTTTAAATCCAAAAATAGTACTAGCGCATCTTCTGAAGTAAATTTCTTCTCTTCTTTTGGTGTAGGAATACGCATATACATCTAAACAACGTCTGCCATAAATAAAATGCTTACAAAATAACAAAAAGAAAAAAAAATTTTTTTTAATTCCATTTTGCAAAAACTTTTCGACCTTGTGTCAGAAAAATTGTTCTGGTGCTCACGGTCGGATCTTGCCGGGTATACAATGGGGTATAGGCGTATAGGGGATATTTATGACACAGTGCTAATGCTTTTACATACCCTAATGAACTTTAGAAGTAATGCTCTATTTAGTAAGAGAATTTAGAAAAAAATTGGATATCTAAAAAAATTAATTCCTAAAAATCAAAAATCAATCAAAAACATTTCAGTTTTTTTATACTAATAGCTAACAAATTGTACTATTACACAAAGTTTGTTCCGTTTAAAAACCTTGTACAACAAAATAGTTATAGATATTTAAAAATCAAAAATTTACTAAGAAATTTCTCTTTTTAGCAAAATACTGAAAATGCTCATTTTTAATCACCCTGTTCAGTGTGATATAGTTAAAATAAAGTTTTAATTTTTTGGCTTCCGAGGTATACCAGTATCTACTTTCGAACGAACTTTAAAATTTTACAATTGGGGACCATGAAAAAAAGGACTTTTGACCGCCTTCTCGAAAATGATCCACTGTGCGGCGCTACGTGCTACGTGCCACACAGCCAAAGCTGCACTCGACATTTTGCGCCCTATTTTTAAAGATCGCATTATTAGCCGCAGAGCTGATGTCGTTTGGCCACCTCGGAGCTGCGATTTGACAACGTTAGACTATTATTTGTGGGGTGCCGTCAAAGATAAGTGTTACGCCGACAAGCCAGCGATAATTGACGCTTTAAAGGACAATAATCGTGAAGCCATTGGTGAAATATAGCTGCACACAATCGATAATGTGCTTAAAAATTGGACCAATTGTGTAGGCTACTGCTTAGCCATCCGAGGCAGCCGTTTGAATGAAATTATTTTCCATTATTAACCGGAAGGATTATACTTTCAAATAAAAAAAGAAATTTGGGAAAATATTCAGTAGTTTTGTTTAAACTTTTGTTTAAAACAAAAAAAAAGTTATTTGGCGTACTCTTAATAATCAGTTGTGATCATGCTGTGTCACATTAATCAACCTCGACTGTGCAATGGAACAAGACTGGTTGTGAAAAAGCTAATTAATAACAACAAAGGAGAAATGTCTTGATCCTGCGTATAAACATGATTCCAATAGATTTGCCATTCGATTCATATCGATAATTTTTTTTTATTAAAACGCATTCCTTCTGTTTGTTTTGAGTTTATTTTATACAAAAGTTTAGATTTTATGTTTATCGATAAGTCAGGACGACGAAGTCTGCCTAGTTCAGCTAGTAAAAATATAAATTTTCAATTTACAAGAAAAAAGGGTAACTTAACATGTTACGGGTTATTTCTTTTTCCAGTACAACTCGCACTTGGCTAATTGCTTTGTTGGTATTTGTTTTTCTTTTTTATATTAAAGCATAAAGATTTGGTATAAGTCCTGTACATAATTCTCGTATTGTTTTAAGAAAATTTGCTACTTAAAAATAAATTTTAAAATTTTATTAAAGATATTCTGAAAATCTGCCGTAAGCAACTAATTACATATTTACAATTATTGTAATTCAACAAAATTGTTTCATTAATATGTAATCGTTTTTATTTCATTTAATAGAAGGAAGGTCATCTTCAACGTATGTTTTTACAGTTCTAGCTTTTGTTGTGGACTTTCGTTTTCATTCTATGGAAATACTTTAACATTATAACTGAAATGTAAAGGTTTTTTTTAATTTAATTATCATAAAATTGTAGCACATTTCTTAAAAATAAAAAAAATAAAAAACAAAGAAGAACAACAACACTAGATAAATAGCAGCAGAAATAAAAATATTAAAGTAAAAATAAAAATAAAAAAAAAAACAATTATCATAAACACAAGGCAGTTTTATTGATGGTGGGCATTTGATGTTTGAGTAATTTTTGCATTAATAAATAAATTGAAGTCAATTTGTGTGTTTCCACGGTACCCTACAAAAATTAAGGAAACAGAAAAACAAGCTAAATCATGTCACATATGTTCTAAAAAATTCAATTATTATAATTTCTTAAAGGCATTAATTGAAACCTAAACTTCTTGTATATCTGTTATATTTGTTGTAACACAATATAATACCCTAATTTTGTGGGTAGCCTTGTGGCAGCAGCCTATTTGCAGGCACAAAGGTATAAAAGTAAAAATGCAGTCTTACACTTGCTGCAGCGGATTCAACTTCTAAGTAAGACAAGATGCATTAAAGGAGCTGCAGTAACAATTACAGCTTTTGTCTTTATTGTTGTATTTTGTATTTAAAATCAATTTAAAAATTGTTTTCATTAAAATTAAAGATTCTTTATTCTTAAGCTGAAAGTCCATACCACGCGTTCTACGCGTACACGTTTTATATGCGTCTGTCAAAAAAGTAGAATCAGTGTAATTGTATGTGACAAGTTACACAGCACATCGCATAGAATGCTTATGACGCATAAAACGTATGAAGGAGGTTAACTTTCTACTTTTCTACGTGTTGCAAGCGCCATGAAAAAATGTCAGTTGTGTTTGACGTTGTATCATTTCTGTTATTTTGATTTTTCAAACGTTGCTGCAAAGAACCACTCACTTCCCTTTCCAAAAACAAGGGACGCACCCAGAAGCGCATCTACCATATACCATGATAAACAAGGTAAGGTTTGGTCGACCCCGCAAGCTAACAGAATTGAATGAACGCCAAATCGTTCTTAAAGTAAGAAAATATTCTAAAACTAATGCCACGATTTTAGCAAAAATTACTGAGGAACACACACAGGCGTACCTGTTACTACCCAAATAATGTCCCAAAAAAATACTATTTCCATGCACGATCAGCCAGAAAGATGCCACATATTTCTAAGAAAAATCGGTGCCCGATAGGCTAGTAAGGCTAGTAGGTACTGTACTAGCTTGTCAGTCCGGGGGTTATGGGTTCGATTCCCAACGAAGACCTTGGTTTTTTTCACTACAAAAATAAAAATTGGCTATCGATCGGGCTGCTCACTGATGAAGGCATGGTCACTGATCGCTGTGCTGTTTTATACTATACGGCAGTTTCACCTGTTTCATCTCTTCTCTATCCCTCTTCTAATGAATGCTGCACGGTACTTCACTAAATAGGCATTGTTGCCTGAAGTGCGTGCTACTTCTTTTTATTAAAACAAAAACAAAACAAGAAAAATATAAAGATTAAATTAGACTTTGCGAAAGTAAATACATATAATATGAGTTATAGATGGATTTTTACCAACGAAAGTAAATATAACCTTTTTGTATGTGATGGCAAAATTCTGGTGTATCGTAAAGTCTAACACAGAATTAGAAGAAAGAAACTTGGTACCAACTGTGAAACATGGTGATGGTGTAATGTATGTCATTATTTGCGTTTCAGAATTTAGCATTTATTGATGAGATCATGGACCCATTATCGACAATACATTTTTCGCCTGAAGCACAGACAAATTGAGTCTGTCAAATAGATTTAAATTCTATCAGGACCATGATCCTAAACTCTGTACGATTAATACAAAGCTTTGGCTACCATATAATTGTAATGCAAACGCCACTACAGTCCATTAAACATTTTTGGGATCATTTGCAAAAATATATCAGATATCGTGAATTTTCGAAATAAAAACCAGATGAAAGCCACCCGGCAGGAGGAATGGGGCCAAATTTATTGTTCCTTAATTAAACGTTGTGTAGATTAGATTTCTTTTACTATTGCTCTTTCCTATCCTAGCTGGCTGGTTTGTAGTCAAAGGCGAGCGCTTTCGATGCGAATGCATCATTCTCAAGCCGCGTTGTGGTTTGTACTGGTGAGTCGTCAGTGTTGGCGTTCAGGCAGTTCTGTTATTAGGGTCGTATCTATTCGGGTCATCAGAATGCCAGTCACCTGGCATTTTTATACAAAGTAAATTTATCGATACGTCTCCGTATTTTACTATTATCCAGGTACGTGTATCGGTCTGAGGGTATTTTTGTTTGCCCGTTTGCAGGAGTAGTTTTAATGGTGTGAAAATTCTGTCTAAGGTCGTGATTGCCTGTTCGTTTATAATGTCACTTAAAAGTTTTTGTTTTATAGATTTCCATGTTTTCAAGAATGTCTAGTCTTCGTCCTTTTTTGCTAGGATGTTGTAATGTCATACATTCATCTATTTTCCTTGGTGTGTGTGTCCGTGATTGTCAAGGTGTAATGCAAAGTTGGAATCTTTTCTTTTCCGTTTGTATGATCGTATGTGTTCTGTAAACCTTGTTTTTAATGTTTGTCCAGTTTGCCATATATAAGTTTGTTTGCAGGTACAGGTAAGTCTGTATACCCAGCTGGAACTAAATTTGTCAGTTGTTTCTGTCGTTCATTGTTGTTCTGCGATTATGTCTCAGAGTGTTGCCACTTTTTAATGCTGTGAGTATTCCTTCTTGGTGAATAAGGTTAGTTAGTCTGTATATTTCTGGTCCTGTGTAAGTAAAAGTGTGCCATCGTGCTGTATCGGCTGTCTCTTTGTCTTCTTTATTTCTGTTTTTAGTGTTGTATTGTCTAAGAATAGCATTACTCTATATAGTATTTCATTTATTGGCGGAGAAAAAATAAACAACATAATACTAGATTTATTTTGTTTAGATTAACATTTTACATGTTTTTATTAATATAAAATTAAGCTTTATGTCGATTAGTTTTTTTTTTAGCGACTATACTTTTAGCAATAATCAAAAAAAGTGGTTTAAGATTGGGCGTTCAGAAGTAGTTTTGTCAAGAAATTATTTTCAAATGTTTTGCGTAAAAAAAATAATTCTTTTTAATTAAAACTAAATCACAAGCTCTTGCTTCTTCTAAAACAAAGGTAGCACACTTTTCAAACTTTAATTGACGGCAATAATTTGTCTTTAAATATTTTCGTAAAGTGTTTTTTGTGTTTATTTTCTTTATTTGAATTTTATTATATTTGTGTGGCTTTCAGCTCAATGCATCTGATTACGAATGTCAGCATGCTTTTTCTTCAATATTTCGAAACTATATTCAATTGCATAGAAAAATAGCAGTAGATGTTGTTTACAAATGCAAAATAAAATATCAGCCGATAACAGACAACAGACTAAAATAAATGCTAAAATATGGCGCAAAATCATATTCAATACTTGGTCTACTTTTTTAAAAATAAGTCGTACAAAATTTGAATAAAATTCTTAAATTTATTCTTTAACACTTTGTTGTTATTTATACAAAAAATGTTAACACAACGCACGCAACGTGTACGACGGCTATTTTATTGTAGTATTTGACTGATTGTTGAAAAATTATTTTCCATCAAAGTGAAATAATAAATTTTAATTAAAAATTTTAAAGCAAAGCAAATTTCTCAATAATAAATTGCAGAGAAAGAGGGAGATACAGAGAGAATAAAATCTTGTTCTTTCTTTTTTGAAATGCTTGCAGAGCATGCAAATTCCGTTAGCTGTAGACTTTAAGTTATTTTTAAAATACACATGTCAATTTTAATAATTCATAAGCTTATTTGGGTCTTTTAAAAATAATCGTATGGAATCAGGTTTCATTATAGAATCTAAATCTTAAGTTTAAAAACACACTAACTGTGTGTGTGTGTGTGTATGTGAAGATATATTCGAATTTCATTAGCGCAGACTTAAACCAATTTTGTTAACATAGTTAATCTTGACGTTGAGAGAGCATTCCATATACAAATGTTGGTTTTGGGACTGCTTATGAACCCATGATAGTGAAATTATTATGAAAATTTTTGGCAATTTTTTTTTTTCGTTCGGACCAGTACTCAGGGGATGACTCCTACTCATGCAATGCATGGTACCACAACTAGGAAATTAGGACTGAGGAGAAAACAGCGAGTAGTGGTGTTTGTGAACATTCGATTTGAATTTTCCTATATTGAAAGTGAGAGGAAAGACTTCTGGTGGAAGTTTATTCCACGTACGAACTGTTGTGCTAAAAACTGAATTTTCTCTGCAATGCATAGTGCGATTCAGTGGCCATTCGGCCACAAATGGATGCGCTCTCAACGAAAATCAAGTCAAATGCAAAAACGTGCGAGTTTCGGCAACAAGTTCCCTAATTTCGTTAGAGCCCTTATCATTGTAAAACAGTGAAGTACTACCCACATTGCGTCAATGCTCTAGGGAATTAATAGAGTTGCACACCCTACCGTCCCCAATTAGTGTTTTGGCGCGGTCGAGCAACTCCAAAATAGACTTTGGGGAGCCGACCCATACTTGAGAGTTGTATTCCATCTTTGGACGGATATAGGTAGTATATATACGAAGATCGGATAGAGTGAAGTATCTCTTACACCGTGTGAGAAAACTGAGCCACTTGAAAGTGTTGCAGCTACTTCAATTCATTGGGCCCCAGGTTTATCGGAGCTGGGTATTATAACGCTAAGCACACCTACTGGGGATCGCGTCTGGTAACAACGAAAGCTAGGGTCTTGTATGTTTCTATTATTAAAATGAATTTGAATGTCATGTCAAGTGGCCAGCCCACATACTGGCCAACAGATCGAAACAAAATTCCAGACGTTATTGACTTCGGCGTGCTAAGGGGAATCCCCGAAGATAAGGTATGTATTGAAGCCTCCTTAGATTTGTCATCCGACCACACAACAACTATTGGTTATATACGTAATGACCGGATATCTAATTTACCTAAAGGATTACCAGCGTTGTCAGGGACAAGTATAAGTTGGTTGAAATATAAGAAATATTTAAGTACCCACTGCTCGGAAAATATTATGCTTAGAACACGAGAGGATATAGACACCTCCATTGTTTACCTCGAGGAAAATTTTAAACACGCTGTTCAACACGCTAGCCAAATTTCCAGACAAGTCAGGTGTAATAAAATTTATACAGCACACGGTGAACGACTTTTGGTCGAAAAAAGGGGCTCGAAGAGAGTCGCAGCAGCACAGAACCCGGCGAACTCCGTTCGTCACGTTTGCCACCAGATGGCTTTGCTTCTTGAGGAATACCACACACCACGTAGTGGTACCGCTGTAGTAGATGCTATGTATTAGAAATGGCGCTGTTTTCCTGCTTTTCACTTGAAATTGTTTCTGAAGCTTACGGGGCCCGAGACCTTTCCAACTAATGCAAAACCGTGGAAATCGGTTCGTGCGTTCTGGAGTTATAGCGTCAGGAAAGAACACACGACCTATTTATAAGAAGATTTTACTAAAAACTTAAAATGGCTGTATCTCCGTAAATAAGAGGAATTTCGCAAAAATAAGCATAATTTGGGATCATTTATAAAAAATCGATTTTCATAAGAAAATTTCACTAAAAATTGAAAACCCGGCGAACTCTGTTTCGCCACCAGATGGCTTCGTTTTTTGTAAGTAAAAAATAAAGTGAATCCAAAGTAAATACTGAATCGAAGCGTTATACGCGTGCGCAAGTTAACCGTTTCATTGAAGTGCTCTTTGGTAAACCACATTTTTTCTTTTTGGTCTGACGTTAACACAAATAAAGCGAATGGTTTCCCAACTCGTGAATATGCAATTTATACCGCAAATTGTCATTGCGAACGCAAGGCGAACCGGAAATTGCAATCGTTTGAAGTTAAACGGAAGATCAATCGGAATCATTGGTATTCGAGGAATACATACATTTTCCTTGCGAACTTTCCGTTAATAATGGTTGCCTCAATCAAATTCGGCATAAGTCTTTTCACCGCAAGTCGAGTACCGTTGCAAAGTCGCGGTGGATTCAAATTACGCAATATCATAATAACTGAACCAACTTCGAGTTGCAAGTTATGTGGTGGAAATTCTGGTAACTCCAGAGAGTTAAAAAACTCCGTTGGATAATTTACTGCATCATCGGGTTTTTTATGGAATCAACGGATTTGTATGTCACCGAATCGCCATCGATTTTTGATTGAATGGTGAAAATCAGTGTGTGTACAGCGAGAATTGCTTGTTTACTTAACCAAGCATAATTCTGATAATTCTCACTAATGTTTGGGAAAACATTTTCAATAAGAGCTAATTGAGAGTCTACAAATCGGCAAAAGTCGTTGGTAAGAGTAATTAATCCAGCTGTCGCATCAACTGGGAGTTTTCCATTTCCAACAGCTAACAATTGTTTGGAAAATTGTGCAGCACTTTGATCATTTTAAAGTTAAACTCTTATATTAGTGGTTAGCGATAAATGTTTTTACGTTGTTCCACAAAGGTGATGCCTTTAGGCAAGCATTCAATTCATCTGCAGGCATTGCACAGGGAATGCATATCCGTAAATAAGAGGAATTTAGCAAAAAATAAGCATAATTTGGGATCACCTACTGTGCTACGGAGCTCGAGACCTTTCCAACGAATGCAAAACCTTGGAAATCGGTTCTTGCGTTCTAAAGTTATAGCGTCAGGTAGGAAAACCCGACTTATTTTTGATTAATAAAAAAAACAACAACAAAATATGTTGATTTTGCTAAAAACAATAAAAACTTTTTTTTTGGATCTAACTAGCCGGATAAATAATATTCATTTTTATACATCGTTAACTACAAAGTGACAACGGAAAACAGTTGTTGGCGTTGCCAGAATCAAAATACTAATTTTACTAAAGCATGCATTACCTAAAGTTCCATTTTTTAACAAACGTTTGTTAACCTCCTTAAAATGTTTGTGTAACTAACGTGTACTTTAAAGCTCAAGTAAGAGTTTTTTTATGCATACGACTGTAAGTCTTTAAAGAGTGCGGAAAATAAATTCAGTTTTTTTTTTTGTAAATCTCAAATTTTGATTTAAAGTTAAATTTTTTATGAAACTATTAATAATTATAGTTTATTGATCTTTTGAATATGTTATTAATAATTTCTTTATTAAAAAGAAGTAAGAAGTTAATGTATCAACAATTTTAGTAAAACCTTCGTGTGGTGAAATATTCAAAATAAAAATGAAATTTATTATAAAGAAATTTATATTTATAAAGAAATTATCTTAAAGCTTATACGCTTAAACTACAATTTTATTTTCGGAGGTGACTTCAATTGCCGTCACAGATCTTGGGGCTGCCTGCGTGCTAACTACTGGGGCAACATACTTAACCGCTAAAATCGAGTTAAATAATGTCTGGCTAAAATATCCCAGCGACCATTCATTTATACCTGCCAGTCAACAACAACAATCCTCTACGTTGGACTTTTACCTCACCAACATACCACCAAGAATGTCTGAGCCTATCGTATTGAATGAATTGAGCTCTGACCACCTACCAGTACAGGTCACATTAGGCAGTTCATATTATGAAGCTTCAAACTTTGTCTACGACTTCAGCAAAGCCAATTGGTCCAAATTCCAACAATTTATTAATCGTAATGTCTCCGAAACGTATAATGAGTGCACGAACGAGAATGATGTAAACAAAGTGATAGATGTATTTACAGAAGAAATAAGAAATAGCATGGAAATTAGTATACCAAAAAAGCTAATTACGTACAAGAATAAAACACTGCCTCTTTATGTCAAACACCTTATTATGAACCGAAATTTCTATAGACGTCGTTGGATTCTTTATAGATATGATTTCGATAAATACGAGGTAAACAGATTGAATAAAATTATAAAAGACGAAATAATTTGCGAGAGAAATAAAAGCTGGAATAATGTTTTAACATCACTTGAAAAAGGCTCAACTCCCTTTTGGAATATTTCAAAAGTACTTAGGAAGAAGTATAATAACATGCCAAGTTTAAAACATGGTGATAATCGCTACAGAACTGCCGAGCAAAAATGTGAACTGTTAGCTAACGCATTTAAAAGAAACCATAAGCTCACAGCTAGCTTCAGTGACGCCTCGACTATTTCTACTGTTATGAACTCCATATATTCATTCAATCACGATAATATCGCTATAATGTCCGATTACCATGTGTCATATGACAATATTTCCGAAATTTTAAGAAAACTTAAAAACAAAGAAGTCATCTGGCATCGATGGACTGAGCAAGAAAATATTAAAAGCTCTGCCCAAAAAAGGAATACAAAGTCTCACAAACATTGTGAGTCAATGCCTAAAAGTATGTTACTTCCCTGAATGCTGGAAAGCAGCAAAGGTAATACCAATATGCAAGCCTGATAAAGATCCGTTCCGCCCGTCTTCTTATAGACCCATTAGTTTGTTGTCATCCATAAGCAAAATTCTGGAGAAAGTTATAAAAAGGAAAATTTTATGTTTGTGTGATGAGCACCATATATTTCATTCGCAGCAATTCGGGTTTAGAACTGGACAAAACACATCTCATCCCCTAATCAGAATTAAGAGAAGAACAACTAACAATTTTAGAGCCCGAAAATCCACGGGAATGATTCTACTTGATGTAATATCCGCTTTTGATTCTGTATGGCACTATGCCCTCATCTTTAAAATGATAAATCGAATCGCAGCTGGCTGTCCTCAAGGCTCATGTCTATCACCCAGTGGCGTACCTAGACGGGGGCGGTGGGTGTGGTCCGCACCGGGCGCCACTTACCTTGGGGCGGCATTTTTGATATTTACTTATAGTTGTAAAAAGCAACTTATTCATTTCATATTTATTTTCTTTCTTGAATAATAAATAATTATTATAAGTTTAATATTTGATTTATATAAATTACGATTAACTATATGATTTCGAATATTATCCTCGGTGTATAAGTTGACGACTGGAATAAATTCGTTAACTGTAACAAATATTATCAGGCAATCATTCGTCTCCTCTGTGCAAAATTCTTTCTTGACTGTTTTTTTTGGTAACCTTGAGACTGTACCAAAATAAGAGCGTCACGAATTTTGTTGCTGACACAGGAGATGGTGATTGGTCAGGACTGGTTTTTTGAAAATTTTGCCTAATGGCGAAAAGCTCTTAAGATCGTGGATGGTAAATTCACCATTAAGGAAAAGTATTTATTGTTTCTGCTGCAAACTGATAATCTTTGTCAAGCAGGTTTTAATACTAAAATAGTTTAATAATAATTTGTTAATAATGGTTTTAACAAATGGTGGAAACTTAATCCCAAAATTAGTCAGCATGAGGTGAGTCCACTGCACATTCGATCATATTCCAAATGGAAGGAATTAGAAATAAGACTTGGACGTGGCGCAACTATTGACAAACTACAAAAACAGAATATTGTTAAAGAAATAAAAAAAATGGATGGAAATTCTAACAAGAATACTTGATATAATTAGATTCTTAGTAAAACAAAATTTGGCGTTTCGAGGAAGTGTTTATCGATTCAATGGAAAATAGAGGAAATTTTCTTGACTTATTGGCTAAGTACGATCCAGTATTACGAGAACACGTAATAAAAACTAAGATGGGTAATAAATATGGTATCTCTTATTTGTCGCCGAAGATTCAGAACGAATTCATAGAGCTATTGGCGCAAACAGAAAAACAATTATGGATCAAATAAAGCAGGCTAAATACTTTTGTATTATATTTGACAGCACTCCTGACATTTCACATAAAGATCAAACCAGTCAAATTACTAGATATGTAGTTATTGATGGTAGCGAAGTTAAAGTTGTAGAATCGCTTATTGACTTTGTAGAAACTATAGAAAAAACTGCTGGTGAAATTACAGATATGATTTTAACGAAATTAGAAAATGACGGTTTAGATATAAAAAATTACAGAGGACAGGCTTACGAAATGCTGCCGTCATGGCAGGAAAGCACAGCGGTGTTCAAACTCGTATTAAAGAAATAAATCCAAATGCAGAATTTGTAGAATGTACAAATCATTCTTTAACCCTGGCATGTTTACACGCAGCTTCTAGAGCTATCAATTCCACCACATTTTCTGGAACTATCGAACAGTTGTTTCAGTTGTTTTCTTCTTCCACTCATAGATGGAATGTTTTACTTTCTGTTACCGGTCAAGGTGTTAAACGCAGTGTAGAAACTCGTTGGAGCGCTAGAGCTGTTTACGAGTGCATACAAATATATCTAAAAAAATTACTCTGTGTATTAATTAATATTGATTAAATAACTTAATAATTTATTTATGTGTATTAATTTATAAAAACCACTATTTGATTGACTTATAATAGAAAGGGCGGCAAACTGGAGATCGCTCCGGGCGGCAAAAGTTCTATACAATGTATTTACATCGGATTTTCCGGTACTGACCAATTGTACATCGTCAATATTCGCTGATGATACTGCTATTATATGTCATGGAAAACGTGCTGAGAATATAATAGATAATCTCGAAGGCGCACTCATTAATACAGACAAATTTTTTATGAAATGGAGAATACTCATGAATCCACAAAAAACTCAGGCAATGTTTTTTACAAGAAGGCGGATACATCCTTACATTCCTCAGAGAAATATATGCATTAACAATACGGAAATTAACTAGTCGAACCAAGTAAAATATCTCGGCGTTATACTCGCTAAAAAAGTAAACTTCAGCGAACACCTTTCATATGTTGTTAAAAAAGGTAAATAATGTCACGAGACTTATGTATCCGTTTGTTAATAGCAAATCTACGTTAAGACGAGAAAATAAAATATTAATATATAAAGCTATTTTCATGGCTATAATATATTATGCTGCCCCAGTTTGGAGCAATGTAGCTAAATGTCATGTAAACAAACTGCAAATATGTCAAAACAAGCTTCTAAAAATGATATACAATCTGCCATGGTATTTTTCAACCTATCGTCGGCACTCCATTCATAATATTGATATGGTTCATGAAAGATTACTCCAACTAACTTTAAACTACACTACCAGGTGCGAAGAATCTGAACATCATCATATTAACTAACTGACCGTTAACAATTAGAGTTAAGTTTTATTTAACGTTCCAAAAAAAAATTTTTTTTTTTTTATCAAATAGATTTTTGTAAATTTTTCCTCATGTATATAATATTATTAAATTACAAGTACAAATTACCTGTTAATATTATTTCTAAGTAGAAAAGGCTAAGCTGTCTGAACTCTTTATAAGTTGTATATTACATTGTAAATATTATATTACTTACTTAAATAAATTAAATTGAATTGATAAAGAAGTTATTTATAAAATAATAAGAATTAATAACCAAAATTTTAAGAATCCAAAATTTTCCATGCAGTCTATAAAATAATATATATTAGCCAAGGTCGCGGTGCCAAGTACGTGCTACTTTTTAATTTTATAACTTTATTATTTCTTGTTGCCTATTATTCTGTTATGGCTGCATAACAGAATTTGCGGAAACCGTACTGTCATCATTTTGAATTATAATTTACAGTTTTATTATTTGTAGGTAAACATAGCGCTTGTAGTGGCTGCTCCCCCCGGGGGCACATTATAGTCTTTTTGGAACCTACTATTCCATTTAGATTGGTGTCTTGCGGGGTAAAAGGGAGCCCAGGCCACTCAAAGGCTAGTAGGTGTCACCTGGACAATCCACATATTTCCACGGGAAATCAGTTGCCCCAGAGTACACTATTTGTTCTCTTTAGACAATGATGTGCTCTGACTGGTTATTGAGGTTGGCCCCTATATGGGAGTATCGTGGTGGTTGTGGTTTCGGACCCTCGTGAGAGTTTGTGGGTCGGACCATTCAAATTAACACAACGAATGGTTCAGGTCCAGTGAGTGTGAATGCTGGCGTGTTCTTGATAAATAAGAGCTTCATGCGTTCTGGACCAGGAGTTAGAAAGTCTCCAACTCTTTAGCAAGGAGTGAAGGCTGCGGCCTACTTCAGGCTTTTGAAATTGCTACTAGAAGTGACCGGAGGATATACGTATTCGATGGCCTTCTAGGGCGTAGTTGGTGTCCAATCAACTAAGTGGTTTGACCACCATCTGATTATGACTATATAGTCGGTGCAGATGTAAATCAAATCACGCTTTGTAGTGGCTGTGTTGATGCGAACATAGCCGCTGTAGAGCAAAGTATGAAAATGAGTTTAGCACATCAACTGAGCGACGTTCGCAACAAATGCTCATAACTAGAAGCACTTTGCACAACATTTTTCATAAAGATCTTTATCTTCACGTTAATAAAGTTTAACTCGTCGAACGTTTCTGAATAAGCTGAAAAATTAAACGAAAACAAAGCGTTTTTTAACTGCATGGTACGGTTTGTCGTCAGGTGCCCTTATCTGCACGTTTTTTTTGCTTTTTTTTTTTTTTGTTTTTAAAAATAAGCCAATTATCTTCTCTACCAAACCATGATATTTAATTTTTTGTGGCCAAAACTGGGCAATATTGACGTAATCGTTGGTTTTAGCAAGCCGACACCACAAGCTACGCAGCCACGCAAACAAATCAGTTATTGCATGAGAAATTTCAACTTGGCTGCATGTTTTTCTCTGAAGCCATTTGAAAGGCTGGGTTTACGTAGACTCCCACGAATAACTGACACTCTGAAAAAGAAAATTCGGTGCTGCATTGACGAGATTAGTAAAGTAAAGCTTTGTTGCAAAAGTGCTTCAAAATTTTGTGAAAAGAGCGTCCATCTGCCGGAATGTTAGAGGTAGACATTTGCCCGATTTTATATTTTATTTTGAGTTCCCATATTTCTACTTTACATAGGCATCAATAAAACTGAAGTTAATGAAATAAAGTGTGTGGTTTAAAGTCAATTTACTTCCTAACCTCAAATTTGCCTGCCTGCCTGCTAGAAGCTATAATAATGTACCTTTGTTTTTTAAATGCAACGACTTCGAAAGTAAAAGTCTGTGACAGGCGGAATGACAGCCCTAAAAATGTGCAGAAAACAAAAAATCCCTACACACTTTCCTATTCTATTCTATTCCATTCCATATCAATTCTACTTGTTCTTTTTTGTAACACTTTTTTTAGCATTTTAAAATTGCGATTTTAATCGCTTATTTCAAGAATTTTTTTTAAATTTACAATTAAAAAAAAATGTTTCAACTTACCTCTCTCACTTGGAATGCTGTTAATTTCATTATCAGGAAATATTCCCGAAAATATTTGTTCATACTTTGGACCGAGTTCACGCTTTAAACTAACAATACGTTTTTGTAAATTAATTTTATCATTTGCTAAATGCTCCCATTCTGCTTCCAATTCTTGATTACGTTTTTGGAAAGACTGAAAAGAAAATAATATTTGTAAATCAAGTCCGCAATCCAAAATAAATATAAAGAAAGAATTAATACAAAACAAAATTTTCAGAAAAGGTTGCCAAATTTTTAAACCCATTTAAAGGTCGTGGACCACGTTTTTTGGCAGCTGGCGATTATAATGCAAAGCACACCTACTGGGGTTCAGGCTTAATTACACCTAGGGGCCGAGCATTGTACAAAGCTATTAGCAGCAGTGATTTGGATGTTGCTGCGAGCGGTCAGCCTACATACTGGCCTACTGACAGACAAAAAATTCCGGATGTAATAGATTTTGCTGTCACAAAAAATATTTCAAGAGATTTACTGACAGTAGAAGCTTCCATGGATTTATCTTCGGATCATTCTCCAACCATTGTAACTATTTGTAACCCGCTTAGAAGACATTTGTTTTTTCGTGATACAAATATGATCAGTCGCATCAACTGGTTGAGTTTTAAAAAATATCTCAGCAGCATTGTTCGGAAAATATTTTGCTAGGAACACCGGAGAACGTGGAGTATAGCCTTGCAACTTTAAGTGAAAATATTAAACAATCAGCTCAGCTTGCAACAACTAAACATCCGCAGACTACTTTAGGTCACATCTATTCTGCAGACATTGAACGTCTCGTAGCGGAAAAACGAAGAGCTAGAAGAGATTGGCAACAACATAGATCGCCCCTGCAGAGGCAGTGTTTTAGAGACTGCACAAAGCGGCTTAGAGACTTGCTAGCATTTGAAAAAACTGCATCTTTTGAGAAATATCTGGAGGGCTTCGATGCTACACCTAACTCCAATTATTCTTTATGGCGTGCTACAAAAAACCTTAAAAGACCCGTTGAGTACAAGCCACCTCTACGTAATGTCAGTGGAGATTGGGCAAGAAGGTACGCTGAAAAAGGCAACTTGTTTGCCGAATACTCGAAAGATGTATTCACCCCACACAAATGTACTGCTGATGTTAATTTGCCGAGCGTAGTTGCATTACCCCCTCGACCCTTAAAGTTTAGGTTGCGTGAGGTTCAAAAGTTAATTTCTGAGATAAACCCGAAAAAATCTCCTGGTATGGACGGTATAAGTAACAGAATGTTGAAAGAGCTCCCCAGTATTGCAGTCAGAATCATGCTATTCATTTTTAATGCCATTTTACGGCTTGAATACTATCCTGACCACTGGAAGATTTCCAAAGTTAAAATGATTCCAAAACCGGGTAAGGACTTAACCAAAACCGAGTCATATAGGCCCATAAGCCTATTACCGACTATTTCAAAGGTTTTTGAAAAGTTGCTTATGAATAAATTGTCTCCAATGCTAAGGGATAGTGGGTGTATCCCAGACCACCAATTTGGTTTTAGAAGTAGACATAGCACAATTGAGCAAACCCATAGATTGGTTCAGGTGATAAGAAGGACTTTTGAAGAAAAGAAGTATTGTTCAGCTATTTTTATTGATGTTTCTCAGGCTTTTGACAAAGTTTGGCATGAAGGTCTATTTTTGAAACTCACCGCTCACTTGCCTTGTAATATAAGCAACCCACTGAAAAGCTACATAATTGGACGAAAATTTTCTGTTGTTGAAGGAGACTTCGTTAGTTTATTCAAACCAATTTCCTCAGGCGTACCACAAGGTAGCATTTTTGGACCAGTTTTATACTTGATATATACCTGCGATATGCCTGTAAGTGAAACTGTCCACACTTCTACGTTTGCTGATGATACAGCGTGTCTAAGTTCGCATGAAAACTCCCATCAAGCATCCATAAATCTTCAGCAACATATAACTCAGTTGGAGTTGTGGTTAAAATTATGGAGAATTAAAGTGAACGTTCAAAAATGCATTCATGTGACCTTCACTCTGCGAAGAGATAATTGTTCACCCGTTCGAATCAATAATCACATTGTTCCTCACCATACTTATGTGAGATAGCTTGGTATATATCTTGACCGTTGCCTTACATGGAAACATCATATTGACTCAAAGCTAACACAAATCAAACTTAAACTAACACAACTACATTAGCTAATTGGCAGGAACTCAAAACTTAGCCTAGATTGTAAGCTTCTAATTTACAAGACTATTTTAAAACCGATATGGTCTTACGGAATCCAACTTTGGGGCACTGCCTCAGCTTCAAACGTGGATAGAATCCAACGTATGCAGAATAAAATTTTACGGTTGATAACTTCCGCCCCATGGTACTTCAGAAATTCAAACATACATTGTGATTTAGACATACCGCTGGTGACTACAGAAATCATCAAATACGCAGGCAAATACTTAATGAAGCTTGAAGACCATCCTAATCCCCTTGCTCGCAATATCTTGGATTATAGTGGACATAGCCGATTAAAAAAGAGGGATACCGCAGCTTTAATCCTCAATGCTACAGATGACACATCTTAGGAATATTTGTTTTGTTTTTTTTAATGTCAATTTTTTTTTTACCCAAAAGGTTAGGCCTGACATTGTCGGGACTAATGTAACTTTTTTTTAGAATTTAAGATTTTAAAACTTATTGTTAGTTCAGTTTCTTGAAGATACAATAAATAATTATTGAAAAAAAAATTGAGAGGCAATTGAAGTTTTGTTGTAAAATAGGCAAAATAATGGCTGCCTCCCAATTAATTGTGTTGCCTCTTTTTTTAGAAAGGGTTAGAGTAGAGTGGAGGAGAAGGTTAGTGCAGAAGAGTGTTCTGTGTATTTTCAGAACAGCATTGCGGCGCCACTATATGTTTTAGCGCGTTGCAATGTATGTAGGAAAGGGGAGTACCTTGGAAAATCAAATGATCGGGGAGCTGTGCGTATTTACTGACTTAGCAATACTACATATTGGATTGGAGATCGGAACATTTAACACCAACACTGGCTTCAAACAAGGTTTTTCAGTCTCGGCACTCCTATTCACCATTGTGCTCGATGTTATTATGAACGAAGTCTGTGTGGGCATAACTTGCGACTTAACGCGTCAACTATAAGACTTTGTCTACTATGTGATATTGAAATTTGTCTACTATCTCACAAAGCCAAAGGCATGCAGGCTATGTTAGACTAGCTGCAACCGGAGGACTATGTATAAATGTCAAAAAGACCAAGGCCGCCATGGGAATTAATATCACCGACACAGCCCATTATCACAGGACGATAACCAGTCGACGTTGTAGACAGCTTTTGCTATTTAGGACATATAATAACTACAGATGCGTGATCTGATTTACACCTGTACCCGGCAGTTAGCCCTTACCAGATGGTGGTCAAACCACTGTGAAAAGTATGTAGCGCCATTCTCGCCCTAGGAGGCCTTCGAGTCCGTGCCCTCTTCGGTCACTCCTAGTTGCAACTTCAAAAGCTCGAAGTAGGTCGCAGCCTTTACTCCTTGCTAAAGTGTTGGAGACTATCCAACCCCTGGTCCAGAACGCAAGTAGCTTAATATAATTAAGAACACGACGGCATTCATACTCACTGGACCTGAACCATTCACTGTGTTCATTTTGAATGATCCGACCCACGAACTCTCACGAGGGCCTCGAAACCACAACCACCACGATACTCCCATATAGGGGCCAACCTCAATAATCTCTAACAATATCACATCGTAGACAAATGCCTCGTAATCATATGCAGAGCATTCTGGCCAAATAGAATATCAAACATCAACTTATAGCAAAAGACAAGGCAACACAACCCATAATGGTGAAAATCAGGAGGGGAAAATGGATATCGATACGCCACACGCTTTGAAAAATGCAGTGACAACTCGCAGGGAATAAGACCAGCGGTACGACCCAACAATACCGTCGATCAGTGACCCAAGAACTTCCACAACCTCACATGGTAGGATGAAAAAATAATTGCGCCAAATAGAAAAAGATATCGATGCTAAGTGTGGATGCCATATGCTTCCAAGAGGGGTAAAGGAAAAAAAATTGCAGCGCATTGAAGTTTAGAGCATTTTAGTTATAATTTTTAACTTGACCATACATTCACACGATAAACGCGCAAGCAAACTGACAAAGCCGCTTCCATTTTTAATATTTGTTACAAAATTGTGACAAAAATGTGGCAATTTTTTTTTTTTTAAGAAGTAGCACTTCAGGCAACAATGTCTATTTAGTCAAGTACCCTGCTTCATTCTTTAGGTAAGGGATAGAAAATAGATGAAACTGGTGGTGAAAATAGAGGGATAGTCGGAAATTAACTGCCGTATATAAGACAGCACAGCGACCAGTGACTATGCCTTAATCGCTGAGCCGCCCCACCGACAGTTAATTTTTATTTTTGTAGTGAAAAAACCAAGATCTTCGTTGGGAATCGAACCTACAACCCCCATAATTACTAGGTTGTACACTTCCTACTAGCCTACAGAGGCGGGAATATACAACCTTTGCGAAATACATTTTCTCAAAGCCGGCTAAATACGGAATTAAATGGAATTATTTATACAGGTGAGCTACCTGATTGATGATGGTCATCACCAGGTCAATAAGTAAATGTGCGAAGAAAAAGTTGTTTTAGCTACAGATTTGGGAATAAATATAAAAATTAATAACTTTTTCTCGTCATTCTCTTCTACCAGCCAATCGGCTTTAAATGAGAGGAATAAGTTTTTTCGTTACCCTTCGTCAAACAAAGCTTACATTCCTAAAGAGCCAAACCAAACTGTTATGGGTTATCGTTTCAATAACAGCGGAACTCTTTTTTTGACTGTTGTAATAAGGAAAACAATTATTTATTTGTTGCTAACAAGGCACTTTACTGAGGGAAGCGTGCTTTAAACCGTAAGGAAGAAGTAAAGGAAAAGGCGGATTATAAGATAACATCTGTGGACTAAATAGTGTCAAAATAGCATAAAACGTAAAACAAACAGATGTTCCTTGGCTCTTTTTTTTACATGGTTGACTTGGCTATCTTGAGTGCATTTTATACATTCTTTAACCGCAATCCAAGTGCCTAAAAAGCTTGAAGCTTTTGTCGTGGTATTTGACATCACGTGGCGTAGAATTGGCAACCGAAAATATAAAAACAAGAGCCAACAGCAATCGTATAACACCATAAGTTAACAAATAGCTCTCAAATTCATGTGAAATGCCACCACCATCCCTAAGGAATGCCTAACATTAAAATTGGTTGCAAAGCAATTCCTCCATCAAAATTTGATCTTAGACTTCCTTTTGACTCGCCCAAATGCGGCAATTTTGCTTGTTGACATTCGCTGGCAAGTGAAAAAAAAATCATTTTTTCAGAAAAAGCAGTCGGCTGTTCCTGAATGAATTGAGCGAATCTACGGTGATACGAATGGTCGGTCAGCTTCAATTCTTTCGCTAGTTGGACCTTGTAAGGCTTCAAAATCAAGTTACTACGCAAAATTCGCCTTGTGATGGTTTTGGATAACTCCAATTGTTGAGAACGTTGATGCGATGTTTTTTGGTCGAATATGCGTTGATGTTCGCACATTTTGTAGCGAGCCTATCCTGTCGACTCAAATTTTACGACCAAAATTCAGAAGGACGATTATGTTGTCCGAAAATATCACGAATTTTACGAAATGTAACTTTAACAGAACCACCATTTTCATAGTGGATTTTAGTTATTTAAATGCGATTTTCGAGCGAAATTGAATCCTTATAACAATTGCCAATGCATCTACTACGAATACGTCAAATGTCAAAGCCTTCATGTTGTTGGTGTTGCCTCTATTAAAAAAAAACTACTTGTTAAAACAAGAGATATTTGACTTTCAGTGGCTTCACAGGCAACTTAAGCAACTAAGGAAAGCTTAAGATGATAAAAATCTTTAAGAACTTGCAGAACTTTAACTTTGTATCTTTTGTTGTTTGAAAGATATTTGACTTTAAAGTTCGTTCGGATGCCGGGGTACCCGGGTTTGGAGGGTTAGAGTTACATAAATAAATAGGCCAACAGGAAGACGTTCTGAGTTGAGTGTAAAAAATCTTAATAAATCTAAGAAAATAAGATCTGGCAACCCTTTTAATATGTAAAGGAATAGAGCTAGTTGTAACTTCCACTACTGACAAAATATTGTGTGTATTTAACATTAAAATATATAAAGTAACCGCGGTTTAGCGATTAGCCTTAGTAGAGAATTCTGATTATTTGTTAAACAGAACATCATGATGAGTTCAAATCCCAACACAGCCTCGTGGAATATAAAGAAAAAAAATATTGCTGAGGATGCAAATAGTTTTAAATGGATTATGTAAATGAAGAGCAGCAGTTCGGATGAAATCTCCAGGATTTGCGATAAAAAAAAAAGAAAATTCATTTTAATGAGTTGATGAAGACTTTACCGACTTTTCACATTGAAATTTTAATTTGTTTTAAATTAAAAACTAAAATAAATTGTAATTTTTTTACTTATTTGTGACAAGAAATTTTTAATAAAATTTAAGCAGATTTTTATTAAAAATACACAACTTACTTGGACACATTTTAAAGCTTCACCCAAAATAGCTAAATTAGATGTTTTTCGACGATCTTCATCTTTCAAGGATAATTGATTTTTTAATGCTTCATAGCATTCCTTTAAATGGGCACGACGATTCTTTTCTAGTTTATTATGGACTTCACGGGTACCAGCCCTAAATATCAAAAGCAAAATGAAAATGCAAAAAATTTAATTTTTTTTTATATTCGAAGAGATTTCGAAGACAAAAGCCCTCAAAATTGTGTGAAAATTTCAAATTTGACTCACCCATTACTTGTGGAACTTATAGTTCGCCTTCTAGGCGTAGCATGTGTAACATGATTTGCTCCTGTTGTTTGATGTGTACCAGCGGCATTAATCATATGCATATAATGACTGCCGGCCGATGCAACATGACGTGGCGGTGAATGTTGGCTTGACGACGACTGTTGACTGGATGATGAGTTTGTTGCAAAACTAGAATGCGTTGGTAGTACATCATCGACCATCATACTGTTGTTGTTGTTGTTGTTATTGCTATTGTTACCATTTTGTATATGCAACTGATGATGATTGTTGGCTGAAAATTTATGGGAGGATAGTGAAAAACTTCGTATACGTGATTGTGTAGGTTCAATAAATTTTCTACTCGACATTGGTGGCGGTGTTAAGGGTATAAAAGTTTTAGGGCGATTATTAAAAGTTATGCTACTACAACTATTAACACTAACGCCACCAACAACACCACTGATGCCATTGTTTGAAATTTTTTGCTGCTGTGATGCCGATGACGATGACGACGAGGAGACTGTTGCTGTTGCTGCTGAGGTTAATTGATATGGGAACCCTGCTATTACGGGTATATTTTTATAATTGAAAGGCATGTTTATGGTCTTAGGTATGGACGTTTGTTGTGACTGTGGCTGCTGCTGCTGGCCAATTAAGGCCGATGGCGGGGCTGCAATTCTTATGCCATTAGCCAGCAACATTTGTTTGCCGGCAGCAGTATTTCCTATAACTTCACCATTTTTACCAATTAAAGTAAATGTCGCCGCTGTACTATCGGCGGCTTCTGCTTTAGTCTTTTTCATTTCAAATTTCGATTTAATTAACACATCATCATCATCATCGTCATCATATGGTTCTTCATCAACAGCCATAGGAATAGGTGACAGTGATGACATTTTTATTAATTTAGTTGAGGTTGAATTGGCCAATAACATGTATGAAGTACTTGTCAAATCATTATTTTTGTTGTTACTGTTACCGTTACTGTTTGCACCATCTTTATTAGGGCGTTTTTTTTTCGTAATTTTTAAAAATTTTTTTGTGTTGTATGTTGTGTTAATGTTGTTGAAAGGAGGTGATGAGCAGGGAAGTTGGATTTGAATAAAAAAATAAAAAAGTGAAAAATTTATAAATTTTAAATTGTCGAAACAAGGATAAACACACACACACACACACACAAATTAATGAGAATGACGCTAGTAAGTATGGACGAGATGGATGGTTAAAAAAAGCATTGAAATAAATGGATGTTTGAAGCACATTACACAATATGGCAAGCAGTGTTAAGTAGTGGTGAGTAGTGGTGAGTTAGTTATATTTGCAGCATAATTTACTTTTTTTCAATTTAATTTTAAACCTACAAAATTAATTGATTTAAGGCGTTTTTTAACAGACCTTAAATTCATGAGAAGTGAACTTAAGCTCATAATAGTGAATGAAAATAAATAGCGTTAGATTGGCTCGAATTCCTTAGCCAACCTAAGTTGAATTAACTAAATAAATTTGGTGCTTCAAGCGCTAGATTTTAACAAAGCACATTAATATTTAATTTAAAAAAATATATACAGTTACAGTCAAATAAATAGGGCCACCTAAATATATTTCGAAAGAAATTAAACATATAGTTTCAGTGTAAAGGAAAAACATAGAATACGACTTTTAATTTTGATATGTGCGCATATTTTCCGACGGGGTTTAATTTATTTTTATTTGGGTATGGTTTTACGGCGACCCTCGTCAAGAAACCGTTTTCGGTTATTTGCCATCTTTATACTTTATATACATTATACTGAGTATAAAGAGAGCACTGAAGATGGCAAATAGCCGCAACACAAACCATATTTGACGAAGGTCGACGGAAAACCATATCCAAATAAAAACTTTTAATTTTTTTGTTTTTTCGGGGATGAAAGATCAAGATTTTTCTCCATCACACTGTCAATAAAATGCATTTTTTCAGGGGTTATTATGAAAACTAAATTTATTAGAATTCAAAATCGATTAAAATTTTAGTTGCAGTTTGAATTTTGACTTTCGAGTAGATCATTATGGTCATTATGGCAAAATGACTGATAAAACAAAAACACATTTATATTAATGATGGTTCAGGGACGACTACTTTATAAGCCCTTGGTAGTGGTATATCTGAAATATATTGTTACGTTTATACCTTTTATAAACGTTTTGTTGTGAGTTCTTTAATACAAAATAAATAACACCAGTTTTTAGAGTTTTTAACTTAATAGCAAGTTTATTTACTTTAACTACACAAAATTGACACTAATGTACAATTTACTTAAGATGCACGTCTTTTTTTACGAGGTTTAATTTTACACTGATAGACTATCCACTCAGACGCTGCCCTATTTATATTTGTCCATTTAAAGTCTAGAAAATTTAAGAATCTTCTACTCCCTTTGTATCATATTTTGTTGTTGTATGTTGTTTATTTGATGTATAGGCACCTGTATGTCTGTGTGTATTTTTGTTTTTGTTTTTATGCTGATAAGGTTTCTGCTTGGGATTTATTTCAACATATTTGTTGTTGTCGTTTGTAGAAAAAGTTTCTTAGAAAACTGCGCAGATGGTAAACAGCATATATGCTTGTTGTTGTTGTTCGCATGTATAAAATTTCTACGCAGTTTGTAACTAGAAATTTTGTTGTTGTACCATAAGTTTTCTTAGCAAGCCACGCAGTTCGTAAACAACATACGCAGTAGTACGCTTTATTCCTTAATTATTTTATTTTAAAACTTAAGTAACACACATCCGTAAAAATATTTTGAAATTGATAAAATTTTTATATCTTTACAAGAAATTCAAGAAAGTTTTTTTTTTAATTACTTCATAAATCCCGGTACCACCATTTGTATTAATCAGACGTTGTTTGTTTTTTTTTTTTGCCTCATCTTTTGAAAGGTTAAAACTCCATTCACTGTTAAGTGATTAATATAATAGTTCATCCGTTAATTGCAAAATTAGCTATGTTAAAGGGAATTGGTTTAAGTCTCTGCTAATTAAATTCGTATTTATCTACAATAGGCATTAGGCAGTCTTTTACATCAAAAAGGTTAATTATTGTTTTAAAAAATATTCTCAAATATTTAAAGCTGTTGTTTTAGTTACATTTCAATTATTTATATGGAAAATTTCTTTCAAATTGTGCAACTTTTGTTAATTACCCGGCAAAAAAAAAAAAAATTAAATTAAAAAATCGTAAAAAAAAATTAATTTGCCTCAATATGTGACTTAATGAAATGTATAAAAATATAATTAAAATATCGTTAATTTAAAAATTAAAAGTTAATTTGTAATATTAATCGCACATAACAGTTGTGTAATCTCAATATCATTAAATAATAAGAAAATATATCTTGTTCAATTTTAATTCAAATAAAATTCTTGAAACACGACAACGAACAACTTAATTGCATAATTTTGTAGAATAAAAACTAACGTCTGTGTTATTTATTGGTTTTTTTTAAGCAAAGTAAGTTTAAGTGTTTAAAAAAAAAAGTAAAATATTTTGTCTTAGAATCCCGTCGTCAGAGACTGGTCACTTTATTTAGATGAAGTTTTCAAAGTTACAAAAAAAAACATAGTTTGAGAATTGCGCTTAACATCAAGTAAAACAAAGGGTGATCCAACCATAATGTAACGATGTTAATTATGTGTCACTTCGTTCAGTTTTTTGCCCAACCTAATTTAACATTTTCTTTCAACCACTCAAGAGTTATACAATTAAGCAGCGCGTTAAGATTGTTCAAGACTGTTAGCGAAAATGTGTGTTCATGCATTGCAGGCACTTTGTGAATTTTTTTAGTCAGTACAATCGATCAATTGGGAGCAGTGTCTGGGTCTGTGGGAAATATGAAAACACCTGCACATGCTTTGCCCTGTTCGTTGTGCGAAAAACATTGCTATTGTTCATGATAGTGTGGCAGAAGAGCGAGCCGTCATTCTCAACTTGAACAACTTACGAATTTTTAAACAAACTCGTATTCATAGGATTATGCTGAAAAGGTGCATCAGCATCACCTGACACCTTTTCCCCTGCTAATTGTGATATACGGCCATCGGTATTTTTAAAAAAGTGACCATAAATTAGATGTTCCGAATGCGATTCGTCAAGAATTGACGTGATGGCCTAATATTTAATATCATTCTTAAATTTAATGCCGTCAAAAACTGTTTCTTTGGCGTTTATTTAATTTTAATTTAAATAAAAACACGTGTGTTTTAAGTGTAAACACGCATTTTTTACCAATCACCGTACTAATGTCGAATTGAATGCCTAAAATGGATGTCTGATAACCTTCTTTCATTTGAAGAAAATGAGTTATCGATTGTTGGTAGAAGCTTACGTTCAACATGCCAAACTGCAAAAAAAAACTTGGGAACGACGGCTGAATTTAAAAGTGATGATGTCGACACAGAAGACAAGGAAAGGCCTGGCCGAAAGTCAAAAGAGTTTGAAGATGAGGAATTGGAAGCATTTTTTGACGAGTATTGTTAAAACACAAGAAGAACTTGCATTATCATTAAGACTACCGCAACAAGTCATTATCCTAATTTTAAAAGCATTGAGACTCATTCAAAATCAAGAAGAATCGAATCCCATATAAATTGAAACTGAGAGACATTGAAAGCCCATTTTCGCACGTCAAAAATGATGCAGGAAATGCTACAAAAAGAATTTTTATTTGGGTACGATTTTACGTCGACCCTCGTCAAATTTAGTTTGTGAACAAACCGGTTTCGGCTATTTGCCATCTTCAGTGTTCTCTTTCTACTTTATACCCTAAAGAGAACTCTGAAGATAGCAAATAGCCGAAAGCGGTTTGTTCACAAACCAAATTTGACGAGGGTCGACGTAAAACCAACAACACCACCCAAAACACTTCGGTCAGCATAAACATAATTTTTGAAAAATTTTATCATTAAATTAAATTTATCATGACAAAAAATCTTTAAAAATTGTTAAAGAAGAAAAATTAAAAATAAATATAATATTTAATAAATTAAATTGGCTAAATTACAAAATATTTTATTTCGATTATACTTCTTATTGTAGTTGTTGTTTTGAATTTTTATTGACTTTGACTTGTGAAAATTTAAAAGTAAAAAAACATGAAAAACTGTTACACGTAGACTGACATGTAAATGACAGGTGAACTGTTTAGTTATGCATCAACCAACAACTGTCTAATGCATGCATGACGGAACGTTTTTGTTTTTGTTTTAAAATTTTACAAGAACTTTCTTTCGTAGCAAGAAAAAAAAAACAAAAATACACCTTCAATATGGAAAATGTTTTAGATCATTTGGGAAAGAATTTATTTAAAATTGTAACTTTGTTTTCAGCACACGTTATTTATTTAAAAATTTATATATTTGTTTTCTCAAATAATTTTTAAAAATATTTCAAAACAAAAAAAATCGCAAAATAAAAATTTTCTAATGCATGTTTTAGTTACGAAAATTTTAAATAAAACTTGTTAAATGTGTAAATAAATTAAATTTTAAAATACAAAAACAAAAAAAAATAATTTTTAAATATAAATAAACTTGCAACAAAATTGTGTCACATCAAAACAACTTTGTTGTCACTAATCGCCACAACAACAACAAAAACAAAAAATTGAATTCATATAAATTTTAATTTCATTTAGCATCTCTCAACATCATTCACAACATTGAGAAAACACGTGATTCAGAAGCACGTTTTTCTAGTTTTTATTGAAGGAAAAAATTAAAATAAATGATTTAATTCTCATATGATTTATTATGCAAAACTCAATTATTTAAAACAAAATTTAAGGTATGAAATGAAGTTGCGAATTTTAATGGTTTCGAATAATATACAACAAAGCGAGAGAGAAATAAAGAAGATCTCTAGTCGCAATTATTAAACAGAAGCGCTCTATTTTTTCATCTGAAAAAGAAATTAATATAAAAAATACGAGATGTTGAGTTTATTCTAACCAACTCTTTGCCTCCTCTTCCAATTCTCTTTAAGAATTGAAAAGTTTTAAGCGCTGAAGACTTAAAAACTTGACTTGAAAAGATTTATCGAAAGGAAAAATATTCAGTTCTGATACAGATTCTGTGGGGCTTGTTTTTTGAAACGAATATTTCGATTTCGTTCAAAAAAGTGACACTCTTTCATTAACGAACCATAACGTACCCTAACTTTAATTTTATTATTATTCGCATGGCGACATCATGTACCAGGTGATAGCAGTGACAAATTCACATGCATATGTTTTCGTTGCAGCTTTGGACTAGGTAAAATAACTTTCCTATATTTTGTAACAACGATCCACTAGTGATAACTACCTCTGATTCTTCGGCTAGATTTACAATGAATGATCAAATTTAAGGTTAGAAAATAAATTGTCTGTCAAATGATTAAATGTCAAGAATCGAGCTGTCATCCTTTGGTATTTATTTAGTAAAAAGTTGAGAAATTTTATCAATAGAACGTTACAATCTTGAGCAAAGACCTTCTGAGATCGCTGTGTGTCATTTAATCGTTAAATTCGAGGCTCAGGATATCGCTGCTGACAATAGAATAAAACAATACGCCCCCAGTGGCTGTTGTGACTTAAGCATAACCGCTGTCTAACAAAATGTTGAAAATGATCTTCGTCAATGTTCGTGAGCTCTGTGCCTTATCAAACCATGGTAACAAATTATTTGTGGCCATGTTTGGTTAATGTTGACATCAGTGATCTCTGGTAACACAAAAAATTTAGTTACTGAATGAGAAATATCCCGGTCATGTAATTTCTCGATTTGGCGATGCCTCCCACGTTGTTATGATTTAATGACGCTGGTTTATTTTTCTGTGGGTGTATGTGAAATAAACCACAAACAATCAAGCCTCTGGCAGATGAAAATCGGCGCTTGTATTGACGAGATAAGCGAAGCTTTGTTGCAAAATGTACTTTAAAGTTTTTGCACGTCTGCCGGTGCGCTAGAGGTGAACATTTGCCCAACATCATATTCCATTATTAATTCCCACATATCTACTTTACATTGATATTAATAAAACTGATGATGTCAAACGAAAGTGTATGTTCTAAGGCGATCTACTTTCTAACCTCAAATTAGTCCATCTTATTTTAAGTGTTATGACTCACTGTGAGTTATGCTCGAAGGTGCCCAAAATTATAATTTTATAATTTAAAAAAAAAAAAAACATTGTTCTATGGAAGTGCAAATATTTCACTCCAGCTTTGAACATTTTTAAGCGGTTGTCGAATCGGATATTTTATATCGGGTTTTTCCAATAAGAAGTAGTTGCTGTAGCAACCTCAACAACATGATAGCTTTGACATTTAGTTTTTTTTAGTTCGCATTAAAAATAATTAAAATCTACTATGAAAATGGTGATTCGGTTAAAATTACATTTCGTCAAATTTGTGATATTTTCGGACAACATAATCGTCCTTTTGAGACCGCTATTAAGAATTTGGTGGTTAAATTTGAGTCGGAGAGACTCGTTACACAATGTGTAAACATTAACGCGTGTTCGATCGGTTCGTTCAACTGAAAACATCGCAGCCGTGAGCCACAGTGTTGAAGAAGCAGATCCAAATTTGTCAATTTCTCTACGTTCTCAAACATTTTTCTTGTCCAAAATCACTACATGACGAATTTGACCATTCACATCGCCTTAAATTCGCTCAATTCATTGAGAAACAGCCGGCTGGTTTTTTCAGACGAAACCCATTTTCCCTTGTCAGGGTAGGTTTGTCAGCAAGCAAAATTGCCGCATTTGCCTTCTGAAAATCCTAGAGTGATTATTGAGAAGCCTTTGCCTGTTCAATGTGTCACTGCATGATATGCTGCGTGGCCTGAATTCGTGATTGCGCCGTTTATATCTCGAAGATTAGACTGATAATGCGGTAAAGGTCTTCCTATTGCGAGATGCTAAAAACACAATTTTGGCCTATTATTACGACGTGGATTTCATTGACATGTGGTTTGAACAGGACGCTGCAACATGTCACACAGCCAATGAAACGATCAATTAATTGCAAACCAAACTTCCCAGTCGCATAATTTCACGAAAATCAACAGTTAAATGGCTACACAGATCATTAGATTTAACATCACTGGATTAGTTTTTGTGGGGCTATGTTGAGAACGGAGTCTATACGGAGCTAATTGAATCGATTTTAACCATAAAACTCAAAATCCGTGATGTGATTAACCGAAATAGGACCGCCATTTTGACAAAAAGAGATTAAAAACTTTGATGAAATAATCGACATCTGTCAGCGTGGTCGTGGAGGAAATTTGCATACAATAAAATTTTGAATCATCTTAGAAAACAAACTTCTTGTTGAAAAACCCTTGATATTTATTTATGTTTAATTTCTACAGAAGCTGGATTCTAAGCGAAGAGCTTTTTCATCACAAGTGTAGAAGTTCGGCAATGAAACTGGACTATTTCAAACTCAAAATAAATTGTAACTGAAAACAGGGAAGGAAAGGGAAGAGAGATAACAGATTATATTACTTGTTATTATAATTTGTTGCTAATGGTGATACAGGCGCCTTTAGTTCATATCTTATCCATTAAAAAAATAAATAAATAAAAAACAAAAAGCAAACAAACAAAAAAAGTGGTCAAGTGTTTACACTGCATTAGAAAAGTTAATTCAGTTTGGATGTAATCAAACTAAATATTTAAATGCGAGAGAAAGAAAGAGAGAGAGAGAGAGAGAGAGGCAGAGAAGAGAGCATTAATAAATTAAAACCTGTTTAAATTCAAAACACGTGCATGTTGCAAAACACAACGAAAAACAGAAACAAAATCAAACCGAATGGAAAAACACTAGAAATTAATAACAATTTAATTTTTTAATTGCGATTTTTATAACATTATTTAAGCATAATGTTTAAATAACACATGATATTTGACGTGTGCACAAAATAAATATTGTTAAAGTTTGCTGGGAATTATTAATAGAAAATGATGTTGAGCGAATGTCCACCTCTGGCAGATTGACAAGCATTCGCTCTTTTCACATTTTACACACAAAGCTACGCTTATTTCGTGACTGTATGCCGAATATTATTTTTGAAATGATGCCAATGATGCCAGGGGGCCACAAAAATATGGTCACTTTCTTTGGATGTGATGGTTTTGCGAGAACTGTTTGTCGATTTTGTGAGTGCCATATGCGACAATTTTACTTGTGCCTCATCACTAAAGGATGAATTTGCTTAAAAATGCCTTGTTTTCGTTAACTTTTTCGAATAGTCAATTTACAAACAACTCATTATTGTCAATACTTTGCCGTGCAGCGGCTACATTTGCATCATTACGGCCTTGAATTTAGTTGAAAAACACCAAATCCGAGGACAAACAACAGCAAGAGGTAAGATAGACAGAGAGAAAATATGGATTTAGCTACACGTAGCGTTATCAGAAGAAGTTAGATTATAATGAAAGACAGCTCGAATTTTACAAAGTGATGTTGCGAATTTTTCACGATTTTGATAGGAAAGTTTCACAATTAAAATTATTCGCTTAAGAATTTTCCAACATTTTACTAAATAAATGTAAAAGAATGACAGCTCAACTCCTGACATTTAATGATTTGACGAATAAATTCGTGCACTTGTTTTTTAATTTAACTTTAGGTGCCCCTGTAAGCTAGTAGGTAGTGTACCAGCTTATAAGACGGGGGTTGTGGGTTCGATTCCCACCAAAGACCTTGTTTTTTTCACTACAGACTGTCATTGAGCCTGTTCAGTGATGAAGGCATGGTCACTGTTCTGTCTTATACGACAGTTAATTTCCATAACTATCCTTTTACTTTCACCACCTGCTTCATTTCTTCTCTATCCCTCTCCGAAAGAATGTAGCACGGTACTTGACTAAATAGGCATTGTTGCCTGAAGTGCTACTTCTCTTAAAAAGAAAATAATAAACTAGCAATACATTAACAGTGCACAACAAAAGTAAATATAAGAAAATATACTTTGCATCGTTGCTCATACTAATAATAAGAACCAGTTATCGACGAACTCGTATAGCTAAAAGTGTTCCCCAACTATGTTAGTTTTTTATAAACACCAAAGAAGCCATTTTGAAAACTTTCTAAACTTCATGAAATTATATTTAAGATACCGAGTTACAGGATTTTAAAATTAATAGTAAAAATGAAAAATTGACATGCTTTCCTGAAATCTTAACAAGCATTTCTTTTAGTGACTTTCTTTTTTGATAATTTTGTAATTTCAGTTACATTTAAATGCAAGAGTAATAATAATACTGGGCTTTGAAATTGTTCGCCGAAATGGAAGAAGTCTTAAACTGACAAATCAGTCTGCTATAAAAAGATAAATATCACAAAAAAAAAAAATAAATAAAGTGAAATGACCTATTGTGTCTGTTAATAAATCTAAGAAATCTTATGAACACAAAACAACAATAACATGCTACATTCAAATTCCATGAACTAAGATTAAAAATAAGAAAAATAACACAAATTGAAGACATACAATCAATCAACCAAACACCTACTCCCAATGAATAAGAACAACCCACTATTGCATCTGTAGTAAATCCTCTAAATTAGAGTTTTCTAGCAAATTTAAGAACCGTTCAAAACAGTATATAACCTCCCTTTTTTGTGGACAAAAGCAGTCTAATCGCGGAGGTGTCAAGTAAAGACACAAAAGTACACCAGCTTACAATCGTTGAAGCAGTAAAGTTGCCATCGTCTGTTTTTGTGTATAAATGCGGGTAATTGCCTAATAAATTGTGTAATTTAATATAACTCCAAAAGTTGGGTGTTATTTGTGCAGTAAGAGAACATAATAAACTAAACATCTATTAAAGGAATTAACGTAACAATATTTTTTCATCACAATGCCTTTCTGTTTTAAAAATCGCGTTTATTATCTGACATTTAATACACAAAGTTAATATTAATTTTCATATACAGGGCAGATCAATAAGGTAAGAATTTATAAAATATAGGAGCCATTTTTAGTAGAAAAATTACTAAATTAACAAAAAAAATATCCAAAAATGAGTTTTTTTTAATCGCAACATTTAGCGAAAAAACTCCACAACTGACAACACTGACTTTAAAACTTTAATGATTTTTATTGCGATTGTGCCTGCAGTAAACTGGTACTGCCGCTATTAATATGCCAGTTCGTAAAAGATCAGGGCCCGTCCTCGTTTAACAAATTTTACAGCAAACAAACAAACATTTCCGTTTATTTTTTTATTTTTATTTTAATTGCTGTCTCTTTTCTATTTGCTCTTGTCTTTCTCTCTCAAGTTTTAAGTACCGACTTGAGTATTTTGCACATGTCAGAGCAAAGCAAAACTTGCATTGATATGCACATGCATCCAAGCACTCTCCGTAGCTATTTAAAAAATCATGTCTGTACATATGGCTTTGTGTGTGTGTGCACAATTACGTTTTGTAATGGTTTTCTATGCATGTGTGACTGTGTTTTTTCTTTTTAAATTTAATAAATAAAAGGTGTCCGCCGGGAAGGTATACTACTGCTTTGTTTTGCCATCATACTTGATTCATATTTGGCAGCCGTGCAGTAGAAACGTGGCAAATTAATTATGGAAAAATATTCGATAAACTAACGTGTTTTAATCGTTAAAACATTTTATCAAAATCAATCATTGATTACTGTTAGCGGAAGAAAGTTGCGTGAAATTTTTGGAAGAAACAACGTGCCGGCAAAACGCACTAATTATCATGTAGTGGCCCAAGCATGGACTACAAAGTACTGTAGATCCACTGACAACAATACTGCTGTTCGAGAAAGTGTTCAAAACAATCCATCAACCTCAATTCGACGCCGCGCTCAAGAGCTTGGTCTACAAAGAACAACTTTGGCGACAATTTTTCACAAGGATTTGCATTTATTTCCATATAAGATTCAATTGACATAAGAACTTCTTCCGCAAGACCATTTACGCCGCCATACATATGCCAATAGGATGTTACAGCTCACCCATGATAACTCCAATTTTCATGAAAAAATCATAATCACTAACGAGGCACATTTTCATTTAAATAAATTAAATTGTGGAGAATGGGAAACCTTCAAATTTTTCAATAGTCACCTTTGCATCCATTAAAAGTGACACAGTCTGGTGTGCAATTTGGTCAGAAGGAATCATTGGACCTTACTTTTTTGCAAATGAAAACGACGTAACGGTAACGGTAACTGTAAATGGGGAGCGATAACGTGATATGATTGAAAAGTTTTTAATGCTACAACTACATGCTTTGTGCTTGATTAACTTATCGTATCAAAAACCATGCCACATCGCATATAGCCACGTTTACAATGAAATTACTGCAAGATCTTTTTCCACAGCAAGTTATTTAAAGAAATAATGATGTTGATTGGCCTGCATGGTCAGGTCGCCTGAGTTGACTTCTCCGGACTCCTTTTTGTGGGGACATATGAAAAGTTAGATTTATGGAAACAAACTAGAAACGCTCTCGAGCAACTCAAACATAATATTCGTGATGTAATTGATGTGAATATCGTGTGAGCTGTATGAGAATTGAATGAAAAATGTGCTCAAGAAACAGCCTGCATTTGTGAGACTAACAGAGGCGGACATTTATCTGATATTGTATTCCAGACATAATTGCCAACTTTAAATAAAACATTTATTTAAAATAAAACATTTATATAAAATACATTCCCTTCATTTAATTCAAAATTATAAAGAAAATAGTATACCTTCCCGGCGGTTACCCTGTATTTGAGTATTTTGCACATGTCAGAGCGAAACAAAACATTCATAAACACACATGCAACTAAACTCTTTTCGTAGGTATTTAAAAAAATGTCTGCACATATATACATATGGCTATGTGTGTGTGTGCACAATTACGTTTTGTAATTGTTTTCTTTGTGTGTGAATGTGTGTATGTTTTTTTTTCTTTTTCTTTAATTTAATAAATATAACTTTTTATCAAATTTGCTAAAGTGAAAAGAAAATAAACAAATAAAAACGTTTAATAATTTTATATTTTATTTTAGTATCTTTTGACAAAAACCTTAAGAAACAAAAAAGTTTTAATAAAAATTTTGCAAATTAAAAATCGTTTTCTTTTGCAACATATCACATTAAAATAACACTGCACTAGTGTGTGTGTGGTTTTAAATAAAGGAAGTTAATTTTAACTTTAAAAATATTTTTCTCTGCAATTGTATCATGTCGAAATTATAAAAGGTGTCACAATTAGCCCAGCAGTTAGTCAAGATAATCGAGAAAACAGGCGATTCGTTTCCTTTCATATCAAGGATCTATATGCATGAAACCTTAGATATCCTACGCGACACACTAGACAATTTATACGACAGTCAATACATCACCGACATTATAGATATTGCAAAAACGATAATAACACAGAACTACTTTAGATTCAATAACCGTTTTTACAAATTACCTGACGGACTCGGTATGTAAAACCCAACTTCCGCAATTTTTCGTCGAAATTTTCATGCAACATCTCGAACAAAATAACTCATTACTATAGATACTTAGATGACATCATATGAATCCTCGAACAAATTCTAGCAGACTTAAACACAATCCATAATAACATTAAATACACAATGAAAAAAGAACAAGACAGAAATTTGTATTATCTTGACATCACAATAACACAAGCAACTGACTGTTTAACATTTGACATCTATAGAAAACCAACTACAACGGACACTATCATCCACATTACCTCGAATCACCCTACCCAACATAAACTAGCAGCAGTTAGATATATGATACACGGACTTAAGATAATTCCACTTACTCCAAATAAGTACAACAAAGAACTCGACACAATTTACACCGTAGCTAAAAATAATGGCTACAAACCTACTACTAGCATCGACAAACTTCTTAGACAATACAACACTAAAAACAGGAATAAAGAAGAGAAAGAGACAACAGGACTTACACACCAAGGGAAGTAGATGAATGTATGATTTTGATGCATCCTAGCTAAAAAGGACGAAGACTAGACATTCTTCTTGAAAACTTGGAAATCTACCAAACAAAAACTTTTAACAGTGACAATGTCGAACAGGTAAACGAACAGGTAAACACTGACCTCAGAGACAATTTTCATACCACTAAAACTACTCATACATACGAACAAACGAAAAATGCCCTTAAGGCGGACACACGTGCCTAGATAATAAATAAAAGACGGAGATATGAAAGATTAGCCTTGCATAGAGGGACAGGTGGCTGGCATTCTACCTTCATGACTAGATTCGATCTTAACAACAGAACTATCTAAACGCGAACACTGACTCACTAGTACGAATTGAATCACGGTTTGAAAATGATGTCTTCATATTGAAAGCGCTCGTCGTCTACACCGAACAAAGAACAGCCAGAAAGGACAGTGAAAAATAACAATGACATTTCATTTAGTGGTGTCTGCTGGCAAAATGACCGCCACTTAAAAAACGTAGTCGACTTAAAGTGCTGAAAAACACCTGGTACAAATTGTTTTTTTTATTTTTTATTCGCTGCCAAAATATTGCATTGGCCGTTAAGGGTTAAAAAAAATGGAGCACTCCTGGAAAGAAATCAAATTCAATAATTTGAAATTTTGGTGGGCAGATACTGCAAATGAAACATTTTGGCATAGCAAGTCCTTCAGTTAGTTAATAATATTTGGTTTATTGAGTTAGCGCGTTTGCTTAGTTTTATACGGAACAGGGTTGCCAAGTTTGTAAAGCTGATAAGGTTGTGTTAATTATAAGAGTTAAAGATGTAAGTTCAGATTTTTTGTAAACAGCTCTTGATTGGAAAAAAGCCTGGCAGATTGGGAAAAAATAAACGTTATCGAAATGATCTTCCTGCAGTCATCGATAACGATTAATTGATATTATTAAGCTTAAATTTAATTAACATAAATTAAATATTGCTCTGATTTAATTTTAAAATCAAAAATATTCAATGAGATTTAAACGAAAAAAAAAACAAAAAAAAAACTGTTCCCAGAAGAATCCCCCAGTGGGAAGAGGAGAAGGCAGTTAAAACAGGAAATAATATTAAGTTTTTGCTAGAGAAATAAATTTTCTTAAATAAAACTAAAAAGTGTTGTCTCTCGATCATATTCATGTATTTCATGTTTCTTATAAAGAATGAATTTGTTCGTCAATTTGAAAGAACCCTTTATAAAATGCATTATTTTAAGAAGTATTTAGTATACATTTTCAATTACTGTTATGAAAGGTACTATTGTGAGAGCAACAAAACAAAAAAAATAAAAAAACACGTGTATGTAATTTGCTGGCACAAAAGAGCAAACGATAGGAGAGACAGACAGACAGACAGAAATACGGACGAAACTGTTTGTTAAGTATTAAATTTTTATCTATTTGCAATCGTTAGGAGAATGACATCAACTTTTGAGGGCACAGACAAGTCAATTTAAAACACACACACCTGCATACATATGATATGTAACTACATACTTATGTATGTACACGTATGTATGTATGCATGTACATATATATGAGTGTTTGTAATTGCATACACGTTTCAAGCTAAAGAAAGCAAAAATAATATTTAGTAATAAAAAAAAAAAAAAACAACAAGCCCACACTTAATAGTTGGCAACACTAACATTAGAGAATTTAAAAATTTATGGATACATGGGTATTGTACATGTGCTTGTGTGTAAAAAAAAATTAATTACGACAACTAAATGGAAATGTAAATTCGAAAATTAAATAAACAACAAAACAAACAAAACAAGAAAAAAAAACGAAATTAGAAAAAGGTTTCGAATTAAAAAATGAGTTTCTAATGAGCAACATGTGCGCTCTAATAGATGTCAATCATTCGAAATGTTTACACAATTTAGTTTTAATTTTTTTAATGGTATTTTTTTACCATTTTTTTTTTTTGTGTGGATGAATAATGACGACTCGTATTTTTAATTTAAACTTCATACAATACAATTGCATGCAGTAAAACAATTTTCACACCTTTCTTTCATTAGAAATTTAACAAAAAAAAAAAATAAATAAAAAAAAACAAAAATAAATAAAATCTTTCTTTTATCAATTGCATTAATTTTACATTTACAAAAATCACACAACCTGAAGTTGTTTATTTTAAAACACAGAAAATTAAATAATTAAATGGAATGAATATTAACAACAAAAAATCTTTATAAAATTACCAAAGTCTGTGAGAAACATTTATAAATTTATGTGCAAGTGAGTATATTATTAAATGCTAGTTTCTTTTTAATTAAAATCCTTACGGCAAGGATAACAAAGGAATTTTAGCTTTACCAATAATGACAAGAAGACATGGTAAAATATGGGAATAATGTAAACGGGGGCAATATAATGCCTGCAAATTCAAATAAAATTGCTTTTCCTTTTAAATTATAAAATTATTTCAGATATCATTTGACTAATATGGTTTCATCATAAAGTACTGACTGGATTCTCTAATCACGTAAAAATAATTAACCATTACAACACCAACTCATTTCAACTTTTCTTTGCAAGGATTTCTTATCTTAGCTTATCATACAATTATGTAAAAGGATTGCCAGGTTTAAGGCTATTTAATTTATTCAAATTTACTTAATATGTTTAACAACAGCAAACGAAAACAATTAAAAACCCTGCGCAGTAAATGTCGCATGCGGAGTTATTTACTTTTTTGAATTTTTTTAATCTTTTTGCAATATGAACACTACATTAACAATACAAAATTCCGCACAAATCAAGCAACTGACAGTTTAGTCCTCAATACAATCGCATAATGCATTCTGAGCAAACGTTTCTTTAAACGTTTTAATTTTGTTTTGTTCATCATCTTGCCTTGTTCTTTTGTGTTCACAAGAAAAAGGCAATAAAGAACGAAATGAAATAACTCGTCTTCTAGTTTGTTTTTCTTTTTTACATACTAAAACGAACAAAACAAAAGAACAAAAGAAAAGCAATCGTTTCGTTTTGTTTATTTGTTCATATCCTGGTGCCAAACACTACAATTTAAGCATGCACTCTGTTTATCACTTCGTGCGAGATGCTATCTATCAAAATCCCATATAAAAAAAAAAAAAACTTTGCACGAAATGAATAAAGCCCGTGTCAGATAAAACTTTTGCTTTGCGTTGCGTCAGAGTTTCGCTTTGACATTTGAGTTAAAATGTACGTAAATGTATGAAAGTTGCCACATAAAGCATTTTTGACGCAGCGCAAAGCGAAAAGTTAACCAACATTCAACTTTTTGCGCGCTTTGACAAACACCTGGTTTTTTTATTTGTGTTTGTGTATTTGTGTGTGGGCGTAAACAAAAAATGCATGAGTGTTGTCAAAGTTTATTGTGACATACACCACTTGATTTACGCTTTTGCTTTAAAGTTTCAAATGTCACGCACAGCAACAAAGTTTTATCTGACATCGCCTTAAGAAATAATGTTGCTCTACATTTGTTCATGTTGTTGTTAAGTTACTACATGTTTCAGGCAACATTTTGGTCCAAGTGAAACATGTTTCTAGTCGTTTCAGCTGCGAAACAATAGGTCTGTCTGCGTACACAAATTTTGCATCATTTTGATTATTTTTAAAGCCTCTTTAGTGAAATTATAAAGTTTGTATTTCGTAAACTGTCTAAACTGTAAATTAGGAATCTCCTCCAAAAAAACGAATTTTCGCTGCCAAGTAACAGATGTCGGAATTAAAATAAGTCATAATTTTATTGCGAACAACACGGTCTGATTCATCTTGTCTGCCGTAATGCGCAACATTAAGTGATGAAAGCATGGTCACTGGTCACTGTGTTGTCTTATGCGACAGTTAATTTCCCTAACTATCCTTCTACTTTCACTACCTGTCTCATCTCTTCTCTATCCCTTTCCTAAAGAATGTAGCAAGGTACTTGACTAAATAAGCATTGTTGCCTGAAGTGCTACTTCTCCCTAAAAACAAACAAAAAAAGAAAACAACAATTCGGTATGCTGTTTACTAACTGCGTAATTTTCTAAGCAAACTTATCTACACAAGACAACAACAACTATCCTAAAAAAATCCAGGAAAAAACTTCATCATTATAAAAACAAAAACAAATATACTCGCAGACATACAATATACAACAACAAAATGTGATACAAAGGGAGTAGAAGATTCTTATTTTTTTAGACTTTTAATGGACAAATATAAAATGCAGCATCTGAAAGGATAGTTACTTAGTTAGTTGAAAAATAAACCTCGTGAAGAAGTAAAGACGTGTGTGTATCTTAAGTAAATTGTTCTGTAGTTTCAACTTTTGGTGTAGTTAAAGTAAATAAATTTGTAATTAATTTAAAAACTCTAAAATCTGGTGTTATTTATTTTGCAATAAAGAATTCACAACAAAACATTTATAAAAGTTTAAAACATAACAACATAGTTCTCACAAAGTTTTTGCTAAAAAGAATATTATGTTAAAATATGTGATGTCAGTGCAAAATTTATGAATGGATTTACGGCTACATCCACTGTGAGAGTTAAATTTCAAAGAGAGAGAGATAGATTATTATTCTCATCTTAAAGTAACACATTCGTTATGAATTTTCAACACCAGGCCAAAAATCCACACTTGCTTGAACAGATCAAAAGCAACAAACATTAATACATAGCAACATGCATACATACATGTTCATAGCCAAGTGTACATACATTTCATATCAGAATTTTTCTTTATTGCTTTCTAGTGATTAAAAAATTAAAAAAAGTCCTGCTGTCATACAATTTATGTGCATCAAACATACGTAAGATTAAATGTTATCGATTGTGTTATTGTACAAATAAAACTATAACGGCTTTTATCGAATTAAAATGCAACTTGTTTAGAGAATTAAGATAAATTAAATTATTTTGTTACTGCTACTTCTATAAAAGAAGATATTTTAACGGCAGTGGGACTAAAAGTATGTGACCAACAAGTTCCTAAAAACAGAAAATGTCAGATCCAGGGAAGAACCTCATTTTTTTTTACAAAAATATTAAAGAAGTTTACTTGATGTACGATGTTCCCTTTTATTTTTGAGTCGATCGGAAATGCTTTCATAAAAGTTTCTTTTTTTAAATAAAGTATTTTAAAAAGTGTTTTTTAAAAGTCTCTTTAAAAAGGTCACTTTTTACGTTACGTTTTTGACAACGTACTTTTTGAAAAGATAAGTTTTAGTAGTAATTTAATGGCAACTTAGTTTTAAGCAGCTACTTTCTTAAAAGGTAGTAAAGGAACTTTTTCAAAAACACACATATTACAAAGGTACTTTTTAATATGGTGCTACTTGAAGAGTAATGCTTTGAGTATATTTTTTTTTAATGGTTTTATTAAGAGGACTTTATATAAAAGATTACATTTTACCAAGTACTTTTGTAAAATGATACTTTTAGCATATAGTATTTATTATTTTATAAAAAGTACCTGCCTACAGTACCTTTTAGATAAGGTAGTTATTGGAAAAAATTATTTTTTAAGCTTAGTATTGAACATCTTTTGTAAAAAGTACTTTCTAAAAGAGTAGTATACATCGAAAAAAAACTCGTTCAAACGGTACTTTTGTGAATTGTACTTGGTAAGAAGCGGATAGTTTCTTTGAATGTTTTTATTAAAAGCAGTTTATATAAAAGTTTACTTTTTATCAAGTACATACTTTGCTAAAAGTTTTTTTGAAGAAACTAATTTAAGAGGTACTTTTAGCTTATGTTTTATATTAAGAACCTTTTCTACGGTACTATTTTTGGCAAGGTACTTTTTAGAAAAATTTTATATTTAGTGGTTATTTAATAACATTACCTTTAAATTTATTATTGCGCATGCTTTTTTAAAAAGTCCTTTTTTGTAAAAGGTAGTATATATTAAAAGAATTTTTTTAAAATGGCTCTTTTTCAATTGTGAATTTTTGTGAATTGTACTTTTTAAGAAGCATAATGTTTTGAGGATACTATCTTTTAATGTTTTTATTAGAAGGTTTTTATATAAAAACTTAGGTTTTGCCAAGTACTTTTTTAAAAACAATACTATTGGTAGATATAAAATATTTTGTTATTTTGCTAAAGGATTTTTTTTTAAGATTTTAACATAACAGGTATTCTTACCACATATTTTATAAAAAGTACCTTTTTGCGGTACTTTTTCAAAAGGTACTTTTTGAAAAAAAAATTATTTTTAGTAGTTATTTAATGGCAGTAATTTTAAACTGCATACCACAAGACGTTTATATTGCAGAAATAAATGTCGCAGATGTTTACAATGACAATTACTAATATTTTAGGAAAGACGCCGATTGTTTTAACTTCCGCGATTTGCCAACGATATTTTGTTGGTTACAACATAGCACAGCGGATATCGTATGGAAATAATTAAACCAGCCCCAAATTTTGTCATATCCTTCCGAAATGTTTATTCATGCAAAAAGTTATGAAAAAGACTTAGAGTGTGGGAAGTTTGTGTGCTTCATCCGACTTTTTTTTTTGAAGTTTGTAAAAGTCTTTGAAAAAAATTTTTAAAAACCGAATCAATAAAAAAATAAATTTGTTGTTGAGTAATGTGTAAATGTGTAGCAAAAAAAAAAACAATTTATCCTTTTGGTTTGAGGAGGAAAATAACGTATGTTATAACTGCAGGATGGACATGCTAAATTTGCTAGTCGTTATATTATTACGCAAAACATTATTTTCATGGGAAACAAAAAAAAAAAATACAAATCTTGGAAAAAAGAAATATATACCAACACATGTCTGTGAACATGTATGTATGTATGTTTGTATGTATTATTATGTGTTGCTTTTTGAATCTCTGAAATTTTTGCTTCTGAAGTAAAAACTTCCCCCGCTCATAAATGTAGTAAGTGCGACATGTTACAGTGTAGAGTAATTAACAGTGTTCTGTTAATTAAAACCAAAATATCTGTGTTTATAAAAACTGGTTTGTTTACTCTCTTTCAGCTAATTTTCAATCGAGAAAAATGCAATGGGCAATTAGGTCTATTTTCGAATAAAACTTAAAATAGACAAAACTGATAAAAGACACAAATAAGGAAGGAAGGCTCGATGGTTAAAAATGTTTTCCAGATGGAGTTACGTTTTCTGTAAATGGGAGAATTTACAACATGGTCATTAAAGCGGTCATTCAAAGAAAGTACTCAACAGGTATTTTATTTATATGTATACCCAACTGCTTCCCATATGACCTTGTGTCTTACTCTCTTTTTATAAATCAAAATATTTTTTATTGTTTCTATTATTTTGTCCACCCCCCCTGATAACTTCTTTTAATCCTTTTTGAATTGGTGGAATGTTTGTTTAGCATAAAAAGAAAGTAAATAAATAAAAATGTACCCTTCAAATAGTGACGTATCCATTTCTTTTTTGGTGGTGGCAACAAATTATCCGTTTCTCCTTCCGTCCTTGAAGATTTTTTCAATAACAATTCCTTGCGTTCATCTCGACGTTTGCGTATATAACGCTGTTGTTGATGATGATGATCACAGCTTAAGGAATTAGAGGAATAGGCTGTTGATGTTGGCGCTGATAAATGATTTGAATTCATGGAGGCACTGTAATAGCCATTTATGGCTGAAGGTCTGTTGGCACAACCTTTATTTATATTATTAAAAGCTATTAAATGTTGCTGTAGTTGTTGGTGTTGTTGCTGTTGTTGTTCCATGCCAGAGTAATGTTTTAATATATTCAAATGTTGTAGAGTGTGTAAATTTTTGCTAGCAGCAAGCGAAGATGATAAATTTAACGGATGTGATGAAGATGAGGAAGGTGACGATGATGGTGATGATGATGATAAGGCAGAAAGTAAAGTGCTATTATTTTCAGAAAAATAACAATGCGGCTGTAAAACTGCAGCAGAACTATTGGAAGTGGCTGCCATTAATTGCGCCATAATTTGGGCAAAATTTGGATTTGTTAATTGCAAAGCATGTAATTTGGTAAATGTGTCGGTCAGTAGATCCAAGGGCGGCAACATATCTAAAACCGTAGCTGCTGTGGGTATTTGCGTTGATGCTGGCAAAGCAGCAACAACAGGAGGTAGTGGTGGTGGTAAGAATGTTGGCATTGTTACAGTTACAGCATCAGGTGTTGCGGATGATGTGGCTGAAAGCAACAAGTTTTTGCTATTGTTATTAACCATTGCTGTTGTTGCTGTTGTTGTTGGAGTCCATTGTGCAGAGGAGAGTTTTCCATTTCGAACTCTTAAATATTGTTGCAAATGATTAATTAGACTGCCTGTTGGTGGTGGCGGCAAAGTCAATGCTGAACTATTTTCTATTAAAGAGGAAGTTGCAGCAACATTTGTATAAAAATGTTGCTGTAGTTCAGACGATGTTAAGAGTGGCGGCGGCACCGAAGGCGGCATGGCATCTGTTAATTGTAACTTTTGCAAATTTAACAGCTTGGCTGCTAATTCATCCTGTGATTGAGCACCAATGTAAGGAGAGGCATTTCCATATGAATGCTTTTTTAAAGGTGGCTGCCACATTTCAAAAGTGGTTTAATAAACAAATAAATTTCTTAAAAATAAATTTCGTTAAAAAAAACGACTTTTTTTAAATAACTGCTTTTTATAAAAACAACTGTTTTTGTTGTAAATAACAACACTTTAATTTAACTTTTTAAAAATCAGCATTTTTTTCCAATTTCAAATTTTTTTTATTTCAATAAAAAAAACACATCACTTATTTTCTATCTTCACAAATAATAATTTTTGTTAACCCGTTTTGTTTCTTTTTCTTTTTTTTGTATTTCAGGTGGTTGGTTGGTTGTATTTTTTATTTTGCTTTTGTTGGTAATTGTTGTTGTTATTATTTTCTTGTCAACCACACACGCGAACGACTTTTGTACGAATGATTGCTATTTTTACTTAAAAACTTTAACAATGCTTTTTTTATTATTATTATATACAATTTTTCTTTTTTTGTTTTGTATATTGTTAAATCGTAAAAATTCTCATTCACCACCACTCACTGTCGTAGGTCTGTAAAAATAAAAGCGAACAGAATGGAACGCAGCAACAGATAAAAATGCAATTATTATTTTATTTTGTGTTTTAAAAGCAAAAAACAAAAAAAACGATTTGTATTGATATTCTAACCACGGCAACAGCAACAGCAATAAAAAAAGTTCTCATAATCATCATCATCATCAAAACTATCAGAAAAAAAAAAAACAACTGACAGCAACAGCAACAACTTAACAAAAAATTGTTGTTGTAGTCGCTTAGTGTATTTAAAAACAATAATGAGAGCAATGTAAATAAAAATGCAAACACACACGCGCACACACAATATAAATAACAGCACACAGCTACGTCAATGCAAAAATACACAACACATTACGCCAAACTGGGAGTAAGAAACACCGACTTTTTCTTTTCTTTATGCCCTTTATAATTTCATACGCATGCAAGGGTGTTTGTAAAAACAAAAACAAAACCAAAAGCAACAAAGTGCAAAACGTCTCCATGATGTTTACAAATGTTGCGATTAAAATGTTTTTTTGTGAGACTTAACATGGCCGTCATATATCTATGTGTAGGTTGGTTGGTTAGCTGATGAGAAGTAGAAATATCATTTTAGTTGCAAACAGCATTGCCAGATTTGTAATATTTATTGTCGTTAAGGATTAAAACTTTTTTTCTAAGAGTTCAGTTTGAGTTTTTAGTTTGAATTTATGCATTTACTGCGTCATAAAAAAAATACGAGGAGAGAAAAATGTTAAAATAAATTAAATAATTAAAGCAAAAATAAAATTACCAAAATATATAAAAAAAAAAGAAATCGTAGCTACTATTTGTCGAATTATTAATTTTTTGTTGCAGTCGATGGAACGAAGTTTTTTTTTCTAGGACCAACACTCCAGGCGGTAACCCCTACACATGCAATGATTTAGGAAATTAAGTTATGAGGAGGAGGAAAGAGGGATTAGTGTTGAACTTTACTACATTGAAAGTAACAGGAAAGACCTCTGGAGGGAGTTTATTCCACATGCGGATGACTGTTCAGCTAAAAAAAAAACGAATTTTCCCTGTGATTCACTGGAAAATCAACAACAAATGGATGCGTTTTCAAGGGAAATCGAATTAAAGGCGAAAGCGTTCGATTAACGGGAACACGTTCCCTAATATTGTTGAAGCACTTATCGTTGTAGTAACGATAAAGCAATGAAAAACATCCCACATTGCGTCGCTGCTCTAAAAAATCAATAGAGTTGGATACCCTACTGTCCGCAATGAGGTTCTTGGCCTTCTCCTGGTACGTGCTCGAGCAACTCCAAAATAGACTTTGGGACGCCAGCTCATACATGAGAGTTGTATTACCTTAATGTGCAGATATAGGTGATATAAATAAATAAATAGTATATCTGTATGTATCGCTGCAATAGAGCAAATTCTGTGTACTTTTCTTCTCAGCGCAAAACGCAATGGGTTATATTATTATAATTGAAGTACCCTCCACAAAATCGTACAAAATTCACTTGGTAGTTTTTCGTAAAAGCGCAATACATATTTAATACAAAATTATCATCAAAGATTGCGTGGCCATTTGTATGTGCAGGCAGGTCAATCCACCTTGGAGGAGGACAGATGTAAAAGCTGAGTTGTCATATAATAGAACTCCTCGGCAATATTAAATAGGATGCAAAAGAATTTTATTTAATGCGTTAAAACTGGCACTGTTCGTAGACTCTTGATTAAAAACAAGTTGACGGTAGGATTATAGAAGTTCAAGGTGTCATTTTACAACGAAAAAGAAAAAGAATCCTCATTCAATTGCTAGATGGAACCGCTTTTAGAGAGTGTTGCTGAAAGTCTCCCAATTTATTTCTTTATTTATCTCAGTCTATAGATTTAATATCCAAATAGACTATAACAATATGTAATACATTTTTACAACAATAATTATTCAAAAAGAGACGCAATATTTTTTCTTAACGGTATGCATGTTCTGATAATAATCAATAAAACTATATTTATTAATTTCAGACAAAAAATTCTTGATAACGGATCCAAGTTAGCGTTATTAGCTCTGTAAGGATAGCGGAATAAAATTATGTGTAGGACGTGATGGAAAATTAAAACAGATATTACCTATTAAAAGTTGACAGGACACATTTCCTTTAATAACATTAAGGACGAAACGGGCATTTAACATTGTTCTACGACTTTTAAGCTTGGCAAGTTTAATTAAAGCAAGTCTGTTATTATAAGATGATAAATTTTGCATATTCCAATACAAGCCACGGACACAAAACAGCAAAAATTGTTTTTTGGAACGGATTCGCCAGTATTAATATGAACATTGTAGGTTGGGTCTCAAACTATAGAACCGTATTCTAGAAAAGATCTAACTAAAGCTATATACAATTGCTTTGTTAAGGGTCAGTAAACTCTTTAGCCCAGCGTTTAACAAATCCCAAGATAGATCGGGCTTTACTTACTGTAAATTAAATGTTTTGTATAAAATTTACTTTAGGATCAAGTGAGAAAAATAGCTCGGAATTGCTTCACCTTTTTTCAATATTACATCGTTCAAGATATATTCAAAATTAAAATGTTTTCTATGAAAGAAACACACACTGCTGCATTTTCTATATTTAAGCTGCATAATATACAATACTTCATATCGTAAATACAACGTAAAAAAGTTACTTACTACGCAATTGGTCCACACGAAAACAGAAAAAGTATCTTGGTCCGGCGAGTGTAAGAATTGAAAATCATAAGGGGGTTTTTTTATTTATTTATTTTGCTGCAAATCGCTACATATAATCACCCTTATTCTGTTTAACGACGGCAACATTGTCGTCGATATTGTGGTAACAACACTTTAACACAACATCAATAATAATTTGGTATTCCCTAGCAGTTTATCGATCATTTTAATAAAATATAACATACATATCTAATATTTGAGTCAGTTGATTCATTTGTGTACTATTTTTGATAAAATTATTGTTAAGAAAATATTAAATGTGTGAAAAAAAAAATAAAATCTGTATTTTTTTTATTATTTATTGCTCGACCTTTTTTATTCTTCCTTATTAATAAATACTTATTTATTAAATAAAATGTGTATTAAATTGAACCTAAAATAAATTAAAATCAAAATAATCAACAGATTTGCCACAGCTTCTTCCAAGGGGCTCAGTATAAACGGATTAAATGTGCCACCTCCATCCAGTAGTTTTGAATTCCATTTTATTTTTTACCATCTTTTTTTTAACTTTAAATTTTAAGTCGCGCCAAATCTGTAAAAAGAATTTGTCAAATATGTAACTGTAAAGAACTACATATTTTAACATTTGCCATCCATCACTCATTCTATTTGGTGGCTCAAGGACGTTTAGAGCATTCGCAACACTTTCCCATTGTTAAAATTAATAGGAACACTACCTCTTCGAAATCCCCTAGCAAATGAAGGATTTTTTTCCCAATTCTTCAACTAATTTCTCAAATTGATTGGCGTTGGTAGCTTTAATTTTTTTCATTTTCTATTTTATTTGTCCATTTTTATATTTTATTTTGTATTTTTAGTTTTTTTTCAATCTTTTTAAATTTTTGTTTACAACAGCACGACACCAAAATCACAGACGACAATATCTCAACGGCAATTTAAGGCAACAACAACATCAAATTGTCTTACAGAATACCAAACATGTATTGCCAGTCATCGATAAATGACAATATTGCCAACGAGAATACGGATTTACAATAAACGATGAAAAAAAACGACGTCGTCTTGCCTTTGCCAAACAGAATGGGAGTGAATATTACAACCCCCAACTTTCATATTGCAAGCTTTCATAATTAGACGATTTTTTAAGTTATAGACGTTTTTTCGTTATCATATGGCAACCTAAGAACTAAAATCGCATTTACGTCAGCCGTAATATTTTGCATACGTAAAAAAAATTCTTCAGTTTAAAACGCAAAAAGGATACAACACTCTTTTATTTGTTTAAGAAGAAGGAGAAAAAAACCCTCTTTCAAAGAGAATATTACCTATGAGTTTAACAAGAAAATTAATCACAAATGTATAATATAAACACATACATATTTATTTATGTAAATACATACCAGCCTATGTGTGATTAATGTTGCCTTAATATATTAAAAACATTTTTTTTTTCAATTTGTTTTTTTTATTGTTTGGCAACATGTTATTGCATGTTGCACGCCAACAAATTATAATACACAGTTAAAACAATCTATAAATATACATATGTAAATACAAATAACAAAAAAAAACAACAAAACCAACAGTTATAAGACTAAAAATATGTGCATGAGCATGTAATGACAGAGAGAAAAAAAACCTGACAAACTTATTAAAACTCACACGCAGTTATGCTTGTGTAATACCAACAATAAATGAAATAAAGAGCTAAAAATAACTGTTCTCATAACGAGCAATACAGCACGTACATACGTATGCAAGCAAACCACAAAACATGAATGCATTCAAGTTTAATATACTTGTGTGCGTGTGTGTTGTGTGCATATGACCGTACTTTTATTAAGAAGCCTCCAAATGCAGACCATTGTTATTTTGCTACGTTTTAGGAAAAAAAAATACATACATACATATGTATTTATACATATGTAAAGAAAAGCATGTCAATGCATACGATTGTTATGTTTGGGAGCATGTCAAAATCTTTGCTAATGTAATATAAATCATACGTAGAGTTGTGCTCAGCTTGTGAGAGTAGATACATGTGTATTTACTTTGTGCATTGCATTATACACATGTTTATGGGATTCTGGAGTTTCCAATTATCCCTTCATTTTGCTATTATTATTACGATTTTCTAGCTACGGAAACTTGTACAAAGCAAGTAAAAACTTGTTTTTTTTTGTTATTACTTTTATTTGCATTCTACTTTTTAAATAGCACGTTTTTAATCTGAGTTTTTATTTACAGTAAATTAACATGCAGAGAGTTTAAAATAATAAAAAAAAATTTCCTTTGAAAAAAAAATAAAAACTTTTTTCTCATTAACTTGGACTAATGCTAAGTAAAGTAAAGGAATGACTGCCATGCCCCTTCAAAGTTTTGTATTTGAACTGCCATATAGAAAGTACCACTCTATGGATTTTCGAGGTTTGTGAGACAAAAATTACCAACTGTAAGAGCAAGATTCCCATATATCCCATTATTTCTTTTGACGACATTTAATTTTTGCTAAGAAATCCACTCGTTTAAACAATCGCTCTTAAGTGTAATTTGTTATAATAGACGATTTAAAACGTCTAGATTATTCTAATATGCAAAGATCTGGCAGTGCGTTTTACATTGTTTGCTACCTTTTTTATTTATATGCATATGTACGTGCTGCAAAAATCTAATTTTTTTTTTGCTACCTAAAATATGTTCAGCGTATGGCTACGACAACATTTTTACACATACAGTTAGCTAGGAAAAATATGAACACTCGACAGTGTGAACGTCCCAGAAAGGTGAACAATTTTATTTTTCCATAGAGTATTCTAAAACGTGAACAATAGTTGAAGGCTCTAAAACGTGAACACTTATCTTCTTCTTTATTATCTTTTAAACAGTTTTCAAATTGGGAAATCGCCCTAAATAAAATATTATTTGCTTCTTAAGTGCCTCTTTAGACGCTGCAACTTTTGTTGCTCAACTTTTAATTCTTCCATTAGAAAGAAAGAGAAACTTTTATACCCTTTCCATTAGAATGAAAGAGAAGGTTTTATACCCCTTGTCTTTCTAATGGCAAAATCAAAAGTTAAGCAACAGAGAAGAGGTATAAAACCTTCTCTTTCTTTCTAATGGAAAAATCAAAAGTTGAGCAACAAAAGTTGAAGCATGTAAGCAGGCACTTACTTATGTTAAACCGGTTTATTTCCTTTTGTTTATGCGTTGATCTTTTAGTTGCTCTTAGACATTGCTACGTTGGGATGTTGCAAGTGATTAAAAAATTTTTAGTTCGTGAAAGTGAAAAATGTCATTAAAAAAACCTAAAGTGTTAAAACTTTACAAGAAAATGTGAAGTTGCAAAAGCAACAATTTCTGCCATTAAAAAAACAAAAACAGGAAATTACTAATCGTGTAAATAATACACTTTGTGGCACTGGTAAGTGTAAAACATTACGTGCAGCGGAGCTTCCGAGAATGAAAAATATCTTCACATGCGAAATAAGAATATGCCTGTAAGTGGATTAATGTTAAAGGCGCAAGCTTTAGAAATTCACGATCACTATTAGTAATTGGAAAATGTACAAATCCACGAAGCTTCAATAACTTTACTTGTCATGACATGTAATATTTTTTTATCACTGGTTTCATCAATGTTTTGTTAAAGAGATCGATTTTAAATGACAATTTAAGAAGAACTTAAAACTTTCAATAATTTTTTGTCTACGTTACTAAGTTCTTGACTGAGAACTCTTGCCACGGTTAAAAATTGGAACAACAACAAGCCTGAAGAAAATTACACAGAGGCAGGAAGTGTTGAAATTCAGGATGATACCGACGACAATGATGATCATTTGATTATATTCCAACCAGAAGTTACAATTAAGTCTACGGAAGCTGCAGAAGCTTTGGATAAGGTTTTCATATGAGCTAAAAACGAGATGGTAGGTAGGTCAAACTGACATTAGAGTGTTGAGAAACCTTAAAGAAAAAGCTCCTTTAAAGATGGCAAAAGAAAAAACTTACCAACAAAAGTGACTGATTATTTCTTTTAAACTTTACTTAACCGATCCTTAATTAAAAAAAAAAATAAAAACAAATGTTTCTATTATTTAGTTTTAGTGTAGTTTTTGTTGTTTTTGTTTATTAAAAATGAATTTCTTGTTTCCTTTATTTTATATTATTATTATTATTATTTTTTTTTTGTTATTTATCTCGAATGCAAAGTGAATTGAAAATATTGCATTTTATTTTTTGTGATTAAAAATTAATAAAAAAAATTAATTAAATTAAATTAATTAAAATTAAAAATTAATTATTAAAATATTATTTTATATATGTATATATATATATATATATATAAAGTATTTTAATTATTAAAATATTATTTTATAATTCATTCACATTTTCGCGAGTTCACTGTATATTCAATTTAAAAAAAATAATTCTTTTAATTTCCATCATATTTCCTAAATTTAAATTAATGAATTAATGCATAAGGCGACGGAAAAGCATAAAATTAAATTAATCAGGAAAAAAAAGAACAGCAACAACATAAGTAAATCAACCTGTTACCTTCGGCATTAACATGTGCTACTGCACTAATCAATGGTTGCTGTTTACAACAATAAAATTGTTTATGGCAACAAAAAACAACAATAATAAAAACTAGAAAATTAAGGAAATAATCAAATACAGTCAAAGCCCGGTTTAACGAATGATATAATGTTCAGACCTTAGTGTAGAAAGGAAACTTTAATTGATACGCTCACGTTTATTTAAGAATTGTTTTTATTTATAATAATTTTCGAAACACTCTTTTATTTTTATTTATTTACTGGCTAAACCCGGTGTGCTTCGCTACCACCCACGTTATAAAATAAAATTAAAAGTAATTATATATTAACAAAAATTTATTTCTGTAATTTTAATTTAATTATTGCAATGCTTTAGGATATACAATATTTTTAGTTTGCCCATCAGGAGCATACACATTTAAATCGGTGGGTTTTCCTACACGCGAGCATGCAACATAAAGCTGTCCATGCGAGAAACATGGATTTGCTAAATTTAATACGCAAACTTGCAGAGATTGACCTTGAGTTTTTTTAACAGTCATCGCAAACGCTAACCAAACAGGAAACTGCAATCGTTTAAAATCGAATGGTAAATCTGTTGGTATCATTGAAATGCGTGGCAAAGGAACATCTGTCCCTTTATATTTTCCTGTTATAATCGTCGCTTCTATTAAATTATTTCTCAGTTTTTTTACTGCAAGTCGAATGCCATTGCAAAGCCGTGGTGGATCGATATTACGCAGTAAAATAATGGGCAGTATATTGCGCTGAACAGCAGTCTCGGAAGCCCTTGATGTTGAGATTCGAGATCGCGTGCTTCACGTTAGTTAAAAAATAATTTAAAAAGAAAACTGCAACTTCTGTCTAATTCACTATTGCAAATGCGTTAAGGCAAAAGTAAATATGCAGTAAGGTTAGTGCTCCCCTTTTTTGTTTTAAACCAATTAGAATTCAGTATTGAACCGCATGTAATTTGCTTCATGCTCCCCTTTTTTATTTTTAGACGAATCAAAAAGCAGCAATTACACAATCAGCTGTTACCGCAGTCACTTGTAAGAGAATGAGAATGGCGTTACCACACTCTCTGTTTTAATTAACATATATTACAAAATCAGCTGTTTTGCAGACAGTTGTGGGAGAAAGAGAATGGGGCTACCCCACTATTTTAATTAATATGTATTTCAAATTTGAGGTAAAACCGTTAATAAACGTAGTAACAGTAGGTGCAAAAGTGTGCATGGTCGAAAAATATTATCATGTAATAAGTATTCCTGAGTCAAAGAATTTATTATTTCGTAAGAATGTAATGACGATCGGTCCAGTAGTTAAGACTATATTACGATTTTTAATTGTCCTAAAAAGGGGCGTGGTCCCACCCACTTTTCTCGTGGTGCGTATTCCTTATCATGCCAATACCATATGTACCAAACATCATCGACGTAGGTCAAAAAATGCCCAAAATATGGCGATTTAAATTTTTGGGTTACATGGGCGGTGCCACGCCCCTTTGTCCAATCAAAGCTTCATATAGCCTACTATTTCTTCCAGAGTCACAGCAACATGCTGTGAAAATTTCAGGATAATCGGCCCAAGGGTTTGGCCTCCTATAAAGCACAAACAAACAAACAAGTTGTTGGGTTCAAGCATCCAGGGGGGTGGGTTTCCAACCTAGGACAGTATTCTCCTATAACGTATTTTTTTGCAGTGTTGACAATATTCCATTTATTTCGGATGGCATTTTAGTCCATCGGTTGTATTAAAAGTGTTACGTTGGGTGTTAGATAAAGCGTCCATATTTTTCCGTCTTTGGATGACTTGGTACATTATCAAGCATAAGTAGTGCTTTTATGGGTGGACTGCTGCTTTTTAAAAATTGTTCAACCTTACAAAAAAAAATTAAAACACAAAAGTAACACCCTGCTACGAAAAATATATCTGAGCATAAAACTTACCTCTGGAATAAAAATTTCAAAGAGCCACATTTTAAAAATTGCTAAATTCATTCACGCATTTTTTGAATGGGTGTAATTCGTTGGAATAACCCTGTCTTTAAATGAATGAGATTTTTTTACTTTACAAATTAAGAGCGGTTTTCCTTTTTTTTTTTTTTTGTTTTTTTGTACCGAATGAATTTGCACACAGAAGAGCTTTCCTTGGATAACATCCTACCAGGAGCTCTGGTTTCTCGTGCATGTACAAGTGTTTTAGCAGGCAGCAATTTCTAACATAAACCGGTTTCATTCGCATTAAAAATTGTGTCGTTTGTCAAATTCTGTTCGATTACTATGTTATGGAAATGATTTGTAAAAGGCCGCACGAAATCTTGTCGAGCTGAAAGTTTTTTGCCGGCTTGCTTTAGCAACCTGATTCCATATCTTTTCTTAAAACGTAATAGCCAGCCATCACTTGCATGGAAATCGGAACCGTTCATTTGATTATGGATTTCTAATGATTTTGCTTTTGCTTCTAAAACCATTCCATTGATAGAGTGTGATTTGTTTTACATTCGCACCTGGCTATGTAGCCTTAATCAGATGGTGGACAAACCACTAATAGTATAATTTGGAACGTCATACATGCGTCCTAGATTGCCGAAGGCGTAATTCTAAGCAACAGAACCACCTAGTTGCAACTTTAATGATTCCAGGACAGGGCTGCAAGCCATCACACCTTGCTAAAGAGTGGGAGACTTTCTAACTCCTGTCCAGAACACATGTCAAGCATGCTGACAGGACTGGATCATTCACTTTGCGTGTCATTATCAGTGAAATAATCCTGGCCACCATATTTATCATAAATTCCTTATGGGGCCGCAAAACCACAACCACCACGATACTCCCATATAGGGGCCAACCTCAATGATCAGTCAGAGAACTATTAAATATCTAAAGAGACAAATAATGAACTCTGCGGATTTACTGATCCCCGTGGAAATAATGTGGAGCTTCCAGTTGTCTCCTTGTCTGACTTCAGGGGACTGGGCTCCCTTTTTCCCCAGTTGCACTGAGTCTCGATAGTGGAATATTCTGTAAAGACCATATTTATATGCCCCTGGGGGGACCATTCCATTGACAGGTATATTATGCTTGTTTCTTTGGCTTAAAAACCATTCGAAGAGAGCCTTTTCCATTCTTGCAAATTCACCCTTTTAAGAGATGGCCGATTTTTTTTGCATTGTTTGTAATTTTTAAATTTTCCACAATTTTATGTTGGTTCGTTTTTAAGGTACATATTGAAGATTTTGGTATTCCATACTTTTGAGATATTACTGAAAGATTTACACCTTTCTTACATTCTTCTAAAATCTTTAATTTCTTATCAAAAGAGCTTCTCTTTCGATTTGACATCTTGTTTTCACAATGAACCAAACAAAACTACTAAAACCTTAAAAAAGCAACGCATCACACATGTTCATTCAATACGAAGCAAAGCAGCCGGAAACACACACAAAAATCAAACGGTTGGGTTCTGTAACTTTTTCATTCGTTAAATCGGGATTATTTCTTTTTTTTTTTTTTGCCTTTCGCTATATAAGATAGTCAATGTAAAAATTTGACCATTCGTTATATCGGATATTCTTTAAACTGTGTATTCGTTATAGCGGGCTTTGACTGTACATACATACAAATTTTAATACAGAATTCATGAACAAAAACACGTTTTGAGTAAAATAAAAAAAGAGTGGCTGCTGACCAGTGACAGATAAGAAAACAAAAAAAAATTACACTTATTTTCAAAATGATAATTTTTTTTTATATAATAATACATATTTTTCTCTACAATTGTAGAGTAAAGAAAATTAGGTAAAAAAACAATTACACTCAGTTAAAAATGTAACAGGCGGCATGAAGAGTTACAATGTTAAATAAAATAAAATAAAAAAACACCCAGCCAGCTCTTTCGTGCTGAGTGAGAAGAAAATGCCACGCGACAACATCAACACACGATTCAAAATAAAAAATAAAACAAATAAATAAATAAAAAAAACACCTTAAAAACAAAGAGCAGGCGCAGACAAAAAAATATACAACAAATTAAATAAAAATAAAAAGATACAAAAATTTCCCTCATTTTATTATTATTCTTCATTTCTTCAGCAATAAAAATAAATTTGTATGAAAAGCATGAGTTGTTGGTATTTTAATTAAAACAGCAATAAAAAAAAATAATGCCTGTAAAATTTTGTTAAAATACAAAGTGAAATACATAAATTTAAAAAAAAAGTGTATTTTATCAAACAACAACAACAAAATCGTACAAAGTTCAACGACATTTTGTTTACAATCGCCACAGTTTCTTTTGTTTTTTTCTTTTGCAATTTTTATACTGTACGCCTTACTCTATAACCCAATATGTAGTACATAATGCAACAACAACAAAACAGAAACAACAAAAAACATTACATTGTTCAAAGTTATGATTTTGATGGCTCTCTGCTGACGTTGAAACTGCTGTTAGCAGCAAAATGTTAAACATGAAGTGGCCACCTGATTGATCTAAAGCTGCTATTTAGACGTTGTGTGAAATTAACATTTGGAAATCGCATTGTTGCATTCTTTCATAGCTTAAAAAACAGACCGAAAGCGAAAATGAAGAGAAGTAGTGTTTGGAGAAAAGAGCTGGAAAATGGCATTTTTAAGAAATTTAACCACTAGATCCTTTCTCAATTGTGTTTCTGAGCCTTATTGAGCATGATTTTTATATTTTTTTTTAACAGTTTCTATTCTTTATTTGCAATTTATTTTACACAATTTAAAATAATAAGCAAATTATATAATATTTATGAGAAGAAAACATAACTGAAATAACTAAGTGTCGAGCTTAGTAGCTCAGTAAAAATAACAATGCTTGTATTATTTACATATTTTCATTATAACTCGATTTTCAAAAAGCCAGGTCGAGTTCATGTACATTTTTTAACCTGCGTACTTAATTGCCAACGTCTAACAAGTTGATGGCTATAGCACGTTGGAATGATAGCTAAGACGGTTAAGATATCTGAGTTGTTTTTAAAATATTTACAAATCTGCTCACAATCACCTGATATTTCAGTATATCAGTATACCTTAGTCGAAAAAAAGTGCTAAGTTTTTAAACTATTCAGGAGAGACAAAAACACTGTTTTTTTTAGTTTTTTTAGTTTATCCTCTTAAATTATCAGTAGTCGTAGGATTTTAAAATAAATCATTTGTGAACTTATAGGCTTTGTTGGAGCTTGGACATTTTTTCTTTGAAATTTCATTATTTTAGTAGGAACTTATAGCAAATTTTGTTTTATTTCTGGACGTTAATTTAAGAATTTTTTTTAAAAGCGAAGTATTACTTCAGGCAACAATAACTATTTAGTCAAATACCGTGCCGCATTCTTTAGGAAAGAGATAGAGAAGAGATGAAATAGGTGGTGCTAGTAGAAGGATAGTCGGAAATTAACTGCCGTATATAAGACAGCACAGCGACCAGTAACTATGCCTTCCCCGCTGAGCAGTCCCACCCCGACAGTCAATTTTTATTTTTATAGTGAAAAAAGCCAAAGTCTTCGTTGGGAATCGAAATCACAACCCCCATACTGACAAGCTAGTACACTACCTACTAGTCTACAGGGGAACCTGAACGAAGATTTTTCGATTGATATCTTTGCAGAATTTCAATATTCGAATGACTAGTGGTTCCCCATAATTATATGCCGCCATAAGTTCAAATTGGTTTAAGAATAGTTTTATACAACATAACTATGTTTTCTAAATTAAGTTTAGATGATGGTCCTAATAACCAATACATTTTCTTTGATTTCATATTTAATTGCTTTTACGTTTTGTTTGTATGTGCTTTTTCCATGTTAAGCGTTTCTTAAGATACACACCTAAGTATTTCATCACCTTTTTTTGAATAGGGGACGGGACCCCCATTAATTATTAGGGCAGGGCAATCACTTCTTTTTAGAATGAAAGTCACATGTTCCATTTAACCAACCAATTTTTTAATAAATTTAATAAATCTTATAGTATTCTTGTGGATTATACTGGCGCTTCGTACGATGCTAATATTAGCAGTGTCATCAGCATATGTTGCAACAATTAACCCGTCAATAGTTGGCATATCTCTTGTATAAATAGTGTAGAGAACTGAGCCTAAAACACTGCCTTGGGGAATGCCAGATTATACTGCACCAAAATCTGATTTTTTATCATTGACGCTAACGTAAAAATATCGTGGATGGAGATACGTCTTGAGTAATAAGTAGTAAGGAGCAGGTATTAACATTTTTAGCAACCCTTCGTGCCACACTTTATCAAGATTTTTATATTTAACATAAATAAATGAAAATAAGTGAGACTGTTAGACTGACTTTCAAAACGTCAGTTGCTTTGCACTCTGTTCGACTGTCGACTGTCTAGTGATTCATAACGCCGCAATACAAAATAATTGCAATGCAAACCCCTTTCAAAACGCAATCGACAAGATTAGCAACGCAGTGCAAAAAAAAAATAATCACGGCATCGGTTTTAATGATGATGCTCAGTTGTTTATTGTAGTTATTGCGGTATATTTTCAAACAAAAGGAGAAGAAAATGGATCAGTCGGAAGCGTAAGTACATTTTTTATTGATAAATAATTAACATAAAACCCTAAAATATATTTCAATTTCCATTTTCACTCGTTCCATCGTCATTGTTTGGCTTATATGGAAATGGTATTATTTTTTTGTTTTGAGCAACAAAATCAATCACCTTAATTGGTTTTTATCGATCACTTAATTCCCTGAAGCTGTTTCAATTGCTTAGCTCTTCCAAAGAGTTAAGTTAAGTAAATCGACTTGGACAAGGGCAGACAAGAGCGTCCAGTGTCGTTCTTTGACCACAAAGGCTCTAGCATACATTGTATCACCTACATAGTTTCGGAACTTTGCATACGTACATGATTTTAATACGGTAGAGCAACTGTGTACAAACTTTGCATTGATACGATCGATTGTTAGTGAAAATATGATATAAAATTGATATTCTTTCTAATAACTTTTTCTTCTACGTAAGTCTCAATAAAAAAAAAGCTTAGCAGCAAAATTTTGGTGATATAATTAATTTTCGTTCAATGATCACCAGAGAGCATTGTGTTTCAAATATATTTTTTGGGGTAATTTTTTATATTTGCTAGTCTTTCAATGTGCTAATAACGAAATAACTTTGATTGCCCACCACAAATCGTCAGAGAACGTTTAACCATATTTTAGAAAAGCTACAGCTGCTTCTTATATTTACAATTTTTTTCACAGACCAACACTTGCAATACATTATGCCAGAACTAAAACATTAGGTTATGGGGAGGACGCTACAGGGAGTAGTGTTTGTCGACATTGAATTTAAACTTTCCTATATTGAAAGTGACATTAAAGACCTCTAGAAGGAGTTTATTCCACATACGAACTGTTCTGCAAAAAAAAACGAATTTTTCTTGTAATGCGTAGGGCGATTTAAAGGAAAATCAACCACAAATGGATGCGCTCTCACCGAAAACTGAATTAAACGTGAAAAAGTGCATGTAAAGGGAACAAGATCCCTAATTTCACCCCACCTTGCTTCGCTGCTCTAGAAAATCAATAGAGTTGGATAACTTACTTTTCTTAATGAGCCTCTTGGCCCTCTACTGTACGCAGTCGAGCAACTTCAAAATGGACTTTGGGGCGCCGGTCCATACATGAGAGTTGTATTCCATTTTTGGATGGATATAGGGGGTATAAATTGAACGAAAATCGAATGGAGTGAAGTATCTTTTTTTTAAGAGAAATAGTTCTTCAGGCAACAATGCCTATTTAGTTAAGTACTGTGCTACATTCTTTAGGAAAGGGATAGAGAAGTGATGAGACAGGTGGTGAAACTAGAAGGATAGTTACGGAAATTAACTGTCGTATAAGACAGCACAGTGACTAGTGATCATGCCTTCATCACTGAGCAGCCCCATCGACAATCAATTTTGATTTGTAGTGAAAAAATCAAGGTCTTTGTTGGGAATCGAACCCACAACCCCAAGTCTTGGAAGCTAGTACACTACCTACTAGCCTACAGGGGCACTTTACACCGTTTTAGAACACTGAGACACTTGAAAGCTCCTCTAGAAACCTGAAATGTGTTTAGGCCATCGAATATCACACTGAATTTTCATCCCAAGAACATCAAGAGCTTCCGATTTCGTAATACCTTCATCACCCATAGTAATTGGTGCAGCACTATTTTCGAACATAGATCTATGCGTAAACATGCAATATTGTGTCTTACGGGCATTAAAATTGACTATTATTCGCACGACACCATTCGAAGATTCCAGCGAGATAGTGATTGAGTGTATCATTCATGTTCCACCCTTTGAAACTCAGCTCCAATTGAATACGAATGACAAATGATGCTGTCATCTGCGAAAGAGTATATAGAGCACAAAATTTGACAAACAAGGTCATTTAGAAAAATAAGAAATAGAGTTGGTGAAATAAGGGAGCCTTGCTGAACCCTTGAATTAATCTTAAACTCGTATAGTGCGATTTCTGAGAAAAATCGTCATAAATCTGGAGAAAGTATCACCGATACCAAAAGCAACAAGTTTTGACGGAAGTGCATCATGTCACACTATATCAAGGGCCTTGGATTTATATGCAGAGCCACCATTTTCCTCTCTCCGAAATGATGTATGGAGTTGCACCATTGTTCTGAGATGTTGGACTCCATATTCCTCACAAAACTGAAAATTAATCATACTTTCCATCACTTTGAAAAGTGCAGAACAAATTGCAATTGGGCGGTAATACTTTCAGGGTTGTTATGTTAGCATCACCGTTTTTTGGAGATCGGGACGTTAGATTGGCAACCTTCCAACACTTTGGAAATTCGCCGGCATGATACAACGTGCTGAAAAGAGCTGCTAATGGACGCACTAGCGTCGAAGAGCACTGTTTCAAGAACAGTGCTAGAATCCGAGGTTGAATTGGTGATTGATTGATTGATTGATTTTATTGTCCAACAGAGAAGTGAACCAAAAGAAATCAGTAAACACAAATATTCAAAGTTAAATAAAATACCAACAATCAATAGTGACTTCATTTTTCTTATATTTCTTCATACACGTGGTTAGTTCTTTTACAACTGTGAATGGAGACGTAAGAAAGAATTAAAGAATTAATTTGTGTTTACAAAAACTCAAAGACGCAGTAAATAGGCACAGGTTTTTCGAAAAAGCACTTGCGTTTTTACATTTAAAATATTTGTACTTTCTTCCGCCAAAATGCCCCTAATAACAAATAGATGATAGCAAAACACAAAATCATCTATGACACAAAATATTTATTCTAATTTATTAAATATAAATCATTATCCTACATTATGTTCATAGTAATGGTTCTGGATCTTTCTTTTCCTTTAATATTTCAATAAACCAATAATAACGATTAATCTCTCGTTATTTTAAAACATAATTTTAAATAAATAAATTGTGGCAACTACAAAACGCTGGCAAACATTGCTGTAACCTCTTTTCAAAAGCTCTTAAAAGTCAAAGAGAAAGAGAATTTTACAGTTAACAAAAACAAACAAAAAGAAAAATAAAACAACTCCATAATACCAAACAAATAATTATCAAACTCTCCACTCCACTCTCTGATTTATTGAAGTAAAATTGCTATACAAGTGCGCATATGTAGATACAGTATGAGTCATAAGTTTACAAGCAGACAAGTAAATATAATTGTTGTTTAAAAAAAAATTTTTATAATTCTATTGCAGCATTTAGTACACAATATTATCTTCAAGTTTTATTTTACATCGCAGCAAAATAACCGAGATAGTAGTAATTTTACTGCTCGCTCTAAAAAAAAACAAACGATCAAAAGTCTCCAAACACTTAAAATTAGAAGAAGAAAGTGTGTAAAAAAGAAGGTTTTTCAGCAATTCAATAACGTGTTGGATATCCGTGTGTCTTACCATGTGACTTACCATCGAACGTTTCTTCATTATAGACACAAGTTTTCCCGTCTGTTTAGGCGTTATCCTAGTCCACCACTCATCCAATATGATGCTTTTGAGCTGCTAAACACTGGATATTGTGTGTTTTCGAATTTTTTTTTTCAAAATATCCCATAGATACTCTAGTGGATTTAAATCAGGGGATTAAGGCGGAGAGTGTAATTGTTTTGGAGCATTATATAACAACCAGAGCAGCAATTTCTGCAGTAAGCTAGGGATCGTTGTCATATTGGAAATAAAAGTCCTTATTTAATCCAACTTTTTCATAACTTGACTTTATACTGCGTTTTAAAATGTTCAAATATTTGTTTTTATCCACTGTTGCCTCTAGAATCTTCATATTTCCCGCTTCACTTTTTGACATATAGCCCCCAAAGCATTTTACACCCCCACCATGTTTCACTCTTGATATTGAGACAGGATTTGTCGAATGCATCGCCTTTCTTTCGCCACATTCTTTTGCGCCTCTTTGTATCAAAAACACACAACTTTGAATCATGAGAGAAAAGCACGTTATTCCTAAACTCATCGGACATATTGACATACTTGTTTGCAAAGACTATGCGTTTTATTCTATTAACTAAAGGGCTTTTTCCGAGCTACTGGGCCATGAAAACCAGTCCGCCTTAAAATTCTGCGAGCAGTAACGATAGACGTATTTTCGGAAAACTTTCCCTGTACATAGCTGACAATTTCAGATGCAGTCACACGAAGATTTTTTTACTGTGTTTAAAATAGTGTGCGACTTTCACGGACGGTAAGTTTTGGCGGGCGACCAGAACGAGGCTTTGATGTTATAATTCCGGTTTGTTTTAAAGTTTTTTTTTTATTACAGTGTATACTGAGCAGTGTGATCTTCCTTCCCTGTTGGATTTACCTTCTTTCCAAAACTTTATTATTAATTTTTAATAACAAAAAAAAAAGCAATTCTAGTTTTGAAAAAATTTCAATTTACTATTAAATCACAATTTTTGGCAAAATCACTTTTTATAACTTTTGAAGCTGCTGTAATAATAAGTATTTGTAGACTTTTGGTAACGATTTTTGTTACTGTAAGAATATAAATATACCGTTATTATTGTTTTATGAAGAAATATGCAGTGAAGTGTGGCAATATCACTTAACATTGAACTCCAGTGTTCAATACGATATGATTTCAATATATTGTTATGGATGTGTTTTGCTTAAGTTTTAAAAGAAAACAAATTAAGCAATAAAGTAAGCTACAGGGTAGTTTGTTTAAAAACTGCGTGGCTTGCTAAGAAAACTGATGCACAACAACAAAATTTTTAGTTACAAAGCGCGTAGGAATTGAATACACGCAAACAACAACAATTTGATATGGTGTTTACTAACTGCGTGGCATGCAAGACAAAAAAAAACAAATTTCTGTTTACTAACTAAACGAGCAAGACAACAACAACATGTATGCTGTTTATCATCTGCGTAGTTTTCTAAAAAACCTTTTTCACAAAAGAGAACAAATATTTTGAAATAAATCCCAAGAAGAAACTTTATCAGCATAAAAAACGAAAATACACACAGACATACAGGCGCCTATACATCGCATGAACAACATACAACAACAAAATGTGATACAAAGGCAGTAGAAGATTTTTAATTTTTGTAGACTTCTAGTGGACAAATATAAAAGGGCAGCGTCTGAGGGGAAAGTTAGTTAGTGTAAAAATAAACCTCGTGAAGTAAAGACGTGTGTGTATCTTAAGTAAATTGTTCTGCAGTGTCAACTTTGTGTAATTAAAGTAAATAAAATTGTAATTAATTTAAAATCTAATTTTATTTATTTTGCATTAAAGAACTCACAACAAAACGTTTATAATAGGTATAAACGTAACAATATTTGACTTAACTACTTTTGAAAAAATAAAGAAAAATAATTTCTTTTATTGTGACTGCTTATAGATTTATGACTTGCACTGTATCTATATGCTACACAGTTAATTAAACAAAAAATGTTTTTTGCATTAGTATTTAACCAAAGAAAATGAACAGCAACAATTTACATTTATTTTAATATTTATAAAAATGCAAAAGCCAGAGCCATAACCAAGCAGCCAGTGGCAGTGCTGCCAGTTTTTTTGGATTTTTAGCTTGTTATTGTCAATGTAAAAAAATATAAAATACTAGCTGACCCATTGCGAACGAATTTGTGAGATTGCAAAGAAGAAACACAAACAAATAAGCTCTATGCCCAACGCGACTGTTTCAACGGCGGCAGTAATCAAGTCTATGTTACTTTGGGCCTTTCACCGTCATCCGCCAATGCATATTGGAGGCAGTTGGCGACTGGCGACGACGTTATGGCGTGTGTATATTTTTGAAGTAAACAGCGTTCAATATTTACGTAAAAGCGATACCATATCAAAATACAGCGCACAAAAAAGCTAAATGCATTGAATAAATGAATACACAAAAATTCATTCAAGTCGATCCAGTCGTGTAGTTGAATAGCCTAGATACCGACTGCAGCGCCATCTGGCGGGCTTATTTCGTGAATGGTAACACTTAGCTCATGTTTGCTTTGACAGATAATTAGTTTTATCCTTCCTCTGAACGAATATGGTTGTGTATATGCTTGAACAACGCTTCGCTAAGTGGGCCTGCGATTGACTTACAGAAGATGCCGATTTTGCAAAAAAAAAAAATCATCTTTTCCAATGAAGCTCATTTTGATCTTGGCGGGTATGCACACAAGCAAAATTGTCGCATTTGGGGCACAGAAAACCCGCACGCATACATTGAATAGTCGACGCACCCAAAACGAGTCACTGTTTGGTGCGGCTTTTGGTCCAGAGGCATAATTGGGCCATTTATCATGAGTGGCCGTTACAGTCAATGGCGATCGTTATCGAGCCATGTTAAACGGATATTTGTTCGCAAAAATTGAAGAGGAGGATATTGACAACATTTGGTTTCTACAGGATGGCACTGCGTGTAGTTTTGTTTATAGCATTTAAAAAAAAGTTATTTGGCGTACCCTATAATTTAAGAACACATATCATTGTATCAAATCTTTCATAATCAATCTGCTTTTCATAGACTTTTTAGGGCACATTATTTTCGTTTTGAGATAAAGAAGGCATCAAGCTAATTTCTGGTACCCATTATTATTACATTTGACAGAGCATTATGGCCTTGTGTCCGAACTGTCATTTTTTGGTCATTTTTCGCTCTCTTCAAACGAATAAATTGTCTTCGGTACAGGTGAACTATGACTGTCTGATGTTATTTCAATAGCTCATAGTACAAAACACCTTTCGGCGTTGATTTAATTTTAGATATGACTTTTTGCGCTTGGGTTTATCCTAACGTATACATTTTTAATCACCAGTAATGATATGATAAGATTTACATATGCAACGGCAGTGAGCCATAATCAGATGATGGTCAAACAACTGTGGACGGTATGTAGCGCCATCCTCGCCCTAGATACGTATATCCTCCGGTCACTCCTAGTTGCAACTTCAAAAGCCCGAAGTAGAACGCAGCCTTCACTCCTTGCTAAAGAGTTGGAGACTATCCAACTCCAGGTCCAGAACGCATGAAGCTTGATTTAATTAAGAACACGACGGCATTGCGTGATATGATTTACATCTGCGCCTGACTATGTAGTCTTAAATCAGATGGTAGTCAACCACTGCGCATAAATAGGAACGTCATGCTCGTCCTAGGAAGCCGAAAAATAATTCTAGCAACAGGTCTCTTCTAGTTGCAACTTTAATGATTCCAGAGCAGGGCTGCAAATCATCACTCTTTGCTGAAGAGTTGGAGACTATCCAACTTCTGTCCAGAACACATGTCTAGCATGCTCACTGGACTGGATCATTCACTTTGCGTGTCATTAACGGTGAAATGATCCTGGCCACAATATTAAACAACAAACCTGATATGGGGCCGCGAAGCCACAACCACCACAATACTCTCATGTAGGGGCCAACCTCAATAATCAGCCAAAGAACAGTTAAATGTCTAAAGAGACAAATAACGAAACTCTGGGGCTTACTGATTCCCGTGGAAATAAAGTGGAGTACCCAGTTGACCCCTGCTGCCTTCAGGGAACTGGACTCCCTTTTTCCACCAGTTGCACAGGTCTAGATATTCAAGTATTCTATAAAGACCGATAAATGTCCCCCGGGGGTAGAACACGTCGGCATTCATACTCACTGGACCTGGACCAGTCATTGTGTTCATTGTAAATGATCCGACCCATAAAATCAAACGAGGGCCTCGAAACACACAGACACCACAATACTCCCGAAGGGCCAACCTCTATAATCAGCCAAAGAACAGCTAAATGCCTAAAGACAAATAGCGGAACTCTGGAGCTCACTGATTCCCGTGAAACTATAGTGGATTGTTCAGTTGACTGCTACTAGCCTTGAAGGGGACTGGGCTCCCTTTTATTCCGCAAGACACAAGTCCAGATGGTTGTTGTAGGATCCATAAAGACTTATAATGTGTCCCCGGCTTTTTTTTTTGTTTTGTTTAGCGTAGGGAAATAGCTTGTTGTGTGACTCCAAAGGATAATGCTAGCCATTCTTGCGTTTAACAACAGTCTTCGTCGACTAATGCTTGCAATACCTCATCAAACTTCTTCGTCTAAACAGAACTCTCTTTGTCTTATGTGTCGAAATACACCACTTTTAAATCGCGAAAACCATCGTACACAAGCTTTTTGGGTTGGTGCATGTTAGCCGTAAGCTTCTACCAAAATTTAATAACGTTTAGTAGCCATTTTTTTGAAATGAAAGAAGGTTATCAGACTTCACGGCACATCTTTTAGAGGCACAAAATTCGATATTATTATTTTATTATGAAAAAATGAAAAATTCGAATACTGAATTATAATGACCGATGTTTATTCTACCATATTTGTAATTAATGATATAAACCGTATGTGATAGTTATGTCATATGTTGTCCAAATTAACATTTTTAACTTGTATACCTATTTCTTAAAATATCCTTTGAATTCATTGCAAAGAAAGTTATTTCGAGAACTACTATTATATTAACAATAGTCTTAAGAAGAATAGTATTAAATTAATTCTGTGACCCCATCACTATATACACTATGTATACAGTTCTGGGACCCATTTTTATAAAAATTATGATCCTTTATATTAATTTTTTTTTAAGAGAAGTAGCACTTCAGGCAACAATGCCTATTTAGTCAAGTATCGTGCTACATTTTTTTAGGAAAGGGATAGAGAGGAGATGCGACAGGTGGGGAAAGTAGAAGGACAGTTACGGAAATTAACTGTCATATAAGACGAGTGAGTGACTATGCCTTCATCACTGAACAGCCCCACCGACAGTCAATTTTTATTTGTAGTGAAAAAAACCAAGGCCTTTGTTGGGAATCGAACCCATAACCCCTTGTCATGTAAGCTAGCACACTACCTACTAGCCTACAGGGGCACCTGTACGAAAGGCACCACCGCTTGCATTAATTGAATCTCAACCATTTGAATGATGTCACTTATTCCCACAAATGCTATATAAAGTTAAGTTCGAAGGATGGTGATAAATGGTCAAGTGATACAGCAGCAACCATTTTTTTTACAAATTTTTAAGGAATGTTTTGGATCGTTATGCTGTTGAAATATCTAATTCTATGCTAACCATAATTTCTCTATAGTAGGAGCTACATTGCGTGTAATAATTCTAAGATAATATTCATTTTTATTGTTGACTCTATAAGCAGAGGACTTTACAGACTCCCGATGCAGACCATTTCGGAACCTTCACTATATTTTTTTTTTTGCACTAAATATTTTAAATTTGCGTTCATCCGTAAAAAGATTGTTCTGGCTGATTGTTGTTAAAGGCTGATTTCTTTATTTTTTTTTTTACGATATTTTGATAAGATTGACGTTAAACACGTAAGGCTGTTTTATAGACAACTCTGCCATGTATGTACAGTGTGCGTTAAAACATATGCACGAACTTGTCTTTGATCTCATATAGGATGCTAACACCCAAAATATAATTGGTAAATAAGTTCTTTTTATTTATTTACTACAATGAACGTCTCCTTTTAGGAATGCATAACGCAAGGAAAAGATAAAACAATTATAACGGATTTTTTTTTATTAAATTTTGCAACGTCGCTTTTTGACCCGCGACAAAACAAAAGCACAAAGTTATACACTTTGCATTTTTCCTTAATTATAAAAAGACTACAAACAGAAAGTACCGTTAAATAATAAACAATTCTCTTTTAAATATTAGGGGAATAATTGGTGAAATTTTGCAAGTGTTTGCAGACGCTAATTATCTTTCCGAGCCATCGGTTATAGTTTTAAATTTTTTAACGAAAAATAGCTAATAATAAGTACCCTGCGCATTTAAAAGAAAAAATAATAAATGATTACAACAGTGGTGAATCAGTAACATGTATTGGAAAAAAATTTGGAATAAGTCATAGTGTACTTTCGCGCATAATAAGCCGTTTTCGTTGTACAGGCTCTTTGAGTACTATACACAAAGGGGGTCGGCCGAGGAAAACTACTAAGCGTGACGACCAGGCAATACTTAGATTAATAAAAAAGAATCCCTTCATATCAGCAAGATCTATCTCGAATTAAATTCAATTGAATGTATTCATAAGGTCAATATAGAGACGAGCTGTTGAGGGTGGATTGAAGCCATACCGGTGTTTAAAAAAACCTTTTATTTCTGCAAAAAATAGATTAGCCAGACTTGAACTTGCAAAGGATGAACACATGAACTGGACGGCAATGCAATGGAATACCGTGCTCTTTTCTGATGAATCGAAGTTCAACCTGAAAAGTTCAGACGGATTTAAGCTAATACGTAGACCTAAAGGACAACGCCCTAATCCTCGGTATACTAAGGGTACGGTGAAACATGGAGGAGGGCATGTTTTGGTCTGGGGATGCTTTTCGGGCCGCGGAATTGGACCAATCCACAAAATAAATGGTATAATGGATCGCTTCGTATACAAGGACATCTTGAACTCTGTAATGCTTCCCCATGCAGTAGAAGAAATGCCCCTTAAGTGGAGATATCAGCACGATAACGATCCGAAACACGAATCTAAGTATGTGACGGAATGGCTCGGAAACAAGAAGATCGACGTTTTGAAGTGGCCAGCACAATCGCCGGATCTCAATCCCATAGAAAATTTAAGGGACATTGTAGATCATAAAATAAATCGGGATAATTGCAAAAATTTAGACGAGCTTTTCCAGCAAGTGGAAATCGCATGGAATGGAATTTCTAGTGAAATTTTATCGAAGCTAATCGAGTCGATGCGAAGCGGTTTTAAAAAACAAAGGGTACGCCACTAAATATTAGGGATTTAGTGTTTCTTTTTTTTAATGAACTGAAATAATGCTTATGTTTTGTCGCGAACAAAAAAGTATGTTCTTAACTTTTCTTAAATATTTCTAATTTTTGATAGGAATTCTTTTTGTTTTTTTTATAGCAAATATTGGTTATATACTACCTATTATGTAAAAATAAGACAATCTTAAATTATAATATGTTTGGCGTTGTTATTACGGAATACATTATGTGTCACAAGTTCGTGCCTTTGTTTTGTCCCACACTGTAGATCATTTTGGCATAGATATTTTAACGGTGCCAGCACTTACTGAGTTTCCAGATATATTTTGTAAACTTTCTCTTATTTTTACGACACTAGAAAATGAATTTGCTTTTACTTTTTTAACAATTGCCCTAACTTTCTTATCTGTAAAGAGTTTTGCTGGTCTTCTACTTGTCAAATTCTCCACTGTCCTGAATTTAACGTACCTATTTATTTATAATTTTTTCTTATAATACAATGATTCCTTCCAAAAATTTTACTCATCTCCAAATATAAAATTTATAAATTCTAAATTAATGGCGTTTCAAACAATCATTTCACGTTTATTTATACAGTACAGATGAAATATTAGTTCAGTTTAATTTTACTTTTTCATTATTGAAAGGTTAAATATTAAAAAAATGTAAAATATAACAAAAGCAACAAACTTAAAACTTATTTTAAACTAATCAAAAAAATACATTTTAATTTTCGTTATTTTTCTTTTATTTGATTATGTACGTTTTCTAAGAAATTTTAGTTGTAAACATTTTTTGATTGTGGCAACGCTGTAATTTGTACAGCTTTAAAAAAGAACCAAGTTAGAGAGTTTTATTATTAAAAGAGTTTTTCTTTTCAAAAGCAACAGAAGAACACGCAAGATAAATACAACTGTATAATAACATTTAAAAAGTACTGATTTAATTATTAATGAGTTTCCTAATTAATTATTTCTACTTTCTTAAAAACAAAACAAAAACCTCAAAAAAAAAATAAATAAAAAAGGTATGACACACTAAACAGTTATTTAGTGAGTAAACAAAAGACGTAATCATTTATTCTCTCTCTCTCTCTCAATCTCACCAAGCAAATATAAACAAAACAAGGAAAGAGCAACAAGTTTAGATAGTGGGGTTTTACACACATCAACTTTTGTTGCTCAACTTTTGTTGTTTCGATTAGAAAGAAAGAGAAGGTTTTATACATATTTCTCTTTCTTTCTAATGGAAACAACAAAACTTGAGCAACAAAAGTTGATGTGTGTAAAACCGCACTATGTGCATGCCAAAGTATATAAGTATTTACGTATGCATGTATGTATGTAAGTGATTTTATTGCCTATGCATTCGTATACCAACCAATGAATGTTATATAAAACTTAGCCAATATGTGAGTGTTATTTATAATAATTACCTGAATCTGATAATGTTATAATTGAATAGAAAAGGTGATATAGGGGTCAAAAATCAGAACCAATTTAAATATTTAAAATCCTATAACTTGCTGATATTTTTTCATAGCTTTTTTTCAAAAGTGAAAATTAGATACACCTACAGTGGCACGCAAAAGTAATGATACAGCAATATTTTTTTTTTTAATTCCGTTAATATTTGTTGCTTAAAAATGCAAAACAAATTTTAAATAGTCAAATGCAATAACAGGGTGTCCGCCGAGAAGGTATAGTACTTTGTTTGTTTATAATTTTTGATTAAATGTAAGAGAAGGGCTCTTATTTGTATATTGATAAATATTTTATTTAATGTCGGCAATTATGTATGGAATACAATATCAGATAAATGTCCGCCTTGCTCATTCTCAAACATTTCACACGATACTCACATAAATTTCATCACGAATATTTTGTTTTTTTTAGTTGCTCAAGCGTTTCTGGCTTGTTTGTATAACTTTTGCTACAAAACGAAAAAAGTAGTTCGGAGCAGTCAAATCAGGTGACCCGACCATGCAGGCCAATCAACAACATCACAATTTCTTAAAATAACTTGCTGTGGAAAAAGATCTCGCAGTAAATCCATTGCAAACGTGACTGTATGTGATGTGGCATTAATTAATTTAAATTAATTTTCGATTTGTATGAACATTATTAACATTTACATATTTGCCTATTAAAGCTACACTAACAACATATTTCCGAAATAGAAATCACTTTTGGTCCGCCATATCCTTATTTTCAATAAACTGTTATTGAAGAAAAATTATAAAAAATATCGCCAGGCATCTCGGCATTCTTCTCCATTTAAAAATTTTCATCGTCTATAAGGATCAAAAAAACATCGAATCGTTTGACGAGAAAATCGCTATAACCGACAACACTGGTAAGGTGTAACATGTATTTTCCCCAATTCGTACTGTTCGTTAAGTCAAACATTGTAAAGGGAATGTTTTTAAGGTTAATATTTTTACAGACAATTTTTTGTTTAAATTTAAATTTAAAAAAAAATTTTGTGCAATCAAAACTTCTAGAAAAAATTTCAATTGCTAATTAAAAAAAAAAAATTCAAGTTAAAATTTTTTCACAAACATTTGCTTTCTTTTTACAGAAACAATGTTCGTTAAGTAAAAAATTGTAAACAACAATTATTTTAAGGTTAAAATTTTGACAGGAATTTTTTTGGTTAAATTTCAATTTTTGAAAAACAAATTTTGTACAATTAAAACCTTTAGAAAAAAATTCGTTGAGTTAAAAGTTTTACAAAGCAATTTTCTTCAAGCTAAAATTTTTAGAGAAAAATTTTCATTAAATTTATAGAAGTAAAAAAAATGGACATAAAAAACAAATTTCAACTTAAAATTTTTTAAAAAAGTTTCGTCAAGTTAAAATTTTCTCAGAAAAGGTGATATAGGGGTCAAAAATCAGAACCAATTTAAATATTTAAAATCCTATAACTTAATGATATTTTTTCATAGCTTTTTTTCCAAAAGTGAAAATTAGACACACATACAGTGGCTCGCAAAAGTAATGATACAGCAATATTTTTTTTTAATTCCGTTAATATTTGTTGCTTAAAAATGCAAAACAAATTTTAAATAGTCAAATGCAATAACAGGGTGTCCGCCGCAAAGGTATTTTCTTCAAGCTAAAATTTTCAGAGAAAAATAAAGTTAAAATTTATAGAAGTAAAAAAAAATAGAAATAAACAAAAATTTCAACTTAAAATTTTTTAAAAAAAAGTTTCGACAAGTTAAGATTTTCTTAGAAAAATATTTTTCAAACTATTTTTTTTTACACAAATTCTTACAGAAACATTGTTCGTTAAGTCAAAAATTGTAATTTTAAGGTAAAAATTTTTACAGAAAGTTTATTTTTTCTTTTTTCAAATTTAAAATTTTTGGAAAAAATAGTCGTTAAGACTAATTAAAATTTTGAGACAAAAAATGTTCGTCAAGTTATTATTTTCAGAAAAATATTTTAACGTCAAATTTACAAATTTCGTTAAGTTAAATTTGCGTAATCAATGGAGGCAAAAAATTTGGTCGAGTGAAAATTTTCAAGCTAAAAAGTTTCGTTAAATAAATATTTACAAAAAAATATAATCTTAAGTAACAATTTTTTAAAGAAAAATTTTCATTAGAGAGTAACAATTTTGGTTAAGTTAAAATTTATGTGGAAAAAAATTTCGTTCCTGTATAGAAGTTAAGTAAAATTTTTTAAAAATCATTTTCGTTAAGTTTGAAATTTGTATAAGAATGTGCTGTAAAAAATTTTAACGTAAGCGTTTTCTTAGGCAAAAATAAAAGTGTTGTCAAAGACAAAATCTTTATAAAGGATCCGCCATCTAACGTTTTTTTTTTCTTCAACTACTGCTTATTTCGTGAATGATAACACTTAGCTCATGTTTGTTTTGACAGATAATTAATTTTATGCTTCCGCTAAACGAATATGGTTGTGTATACGCTTGAACAATGCTGGGAAATATTGCGACATTACTTTGCAAAGCAAAATGCGTGCGAAAATTGCGTACGGATTTTGGAAGAAGAGAAGCACCGTCAGCTTTGTATGTTCGTTATCTTGTAAAAAAAAGTGAAAGAAACTGACATCCTCATCGATAAACCAAAGCGTGAAAAGCCAAAAACAGTGCGTACACCCGAGAATATTGCTGCTGTGGCAGAAAGTGTGCGTGAAGCGCCATCAACATCAATTCATTCACCGTCGTTCTCAACAACTGAACATTTCGCAGACATCATTGAGACGAATTTTGCACAAAGAACTTGGTATGACGCCATACAAAGTCCAATTGGTTCAGGAGTTGACGCCAAGTGACCATCCAATAGGTTTTTGCTTCGCTAAGTGGGCCTGCGATCGACTTACAGAAGATGCCGATTTTGCAAAAAAAAACATCTTTTCAGATGAAGCTCATTTTGATCTTGGCGGGTATGTAAACAAGCAAAATTGTCGCATTTGGGACACAGAAAATCCGCAGGCACCCAAAACGAGTCACTGTTTGGTGCGGATTTTGGTCCAGAGACAGAATTGGGCCATTTTTCTTCGAAAATGAGCAAGGAGTGGCCGTTACAGTGAATTGCGATCGTTATCGGGCCATGTTGAACGAACTTTTGTTTACAAAAATTGAAGAGGAGGATATTGGCAACATTTGGTTTCAACAGGACAGCGCTACATCCAACACAGCCGAAGCTACACTCGATGTTTTGCGGCCTATTGTTGAAGATCGCATTATCAGCCGCAGAGCTGACGTCGTTTGGCCACCTCGGAGCTGTGATTTGAAATCGTTGGCCTATTATTTGTGGGGTGCCGTCAAAGATAAATTATTTTCCATTATTAACCGGAAGGATTGTACTTTCAAATAAAACAAGAAATTTGAGAAAATATTCAGTGGTTTTGTTTACAGCATTTAAAACAAAAACAAAACAAAAGTTATTTGCCAGACCCTTTTTTAACTTGTTCATAAAATACCGAGATACCACCACATCAACATTATACCCTTTTCAGTATAGTTATTTTATACATCCTGTCTTGTACATTTTTAACTCATGCCTAAAGATCACGACCTCTGCAATAACCTCTTCTCTGGTTTGTTATTTTCTGCCTTTCTCAAAGAACAATTGCTTTTAAATTTTCTTTTTTTTTTTTTGTTTGTTTTTGCAACAACTTTGTTGCAAAGTGTTGTTTATTGTTGTACGTCTGACGCTGTTTCTTCATTTATTTATATTTTGAAAGGTTGTGCAAGAAATTAATCCCTCTGCTGTTGTTACTGCAACTCTGTTTTTAAATGAATTTAAGGTTTAAAGCAAAACAAAAATGGCGGTTATGTTATGTTTTAAGTGTTTGATTTTTTTTTATCCAAAAAAGTAAAACGTGCTTTTATTGAACATTAAATTTTATAAAAAAAAATTGCAAAATAATTGCACATAAATTTTTAGAATTTTTTTTTTAAATTAAATTACACGATTATTCGCGTTTATACACAAACTGGAACTTTACCACTTTAACGCCTAAAAGCTCTGTTGTATTAACTTTTGTGTCTTTACTCGTTAATGCTCACCATTGAATTGTTTCTCAACTGTTGTGTCTTGTCCAAGAGAGGAAGCCTGCCTTTATATTCTGTGTTGAACGGTTGTAGCATTTACTGGAATACTCCATTTCAGATTATGAAATGTAACTGACGTTGTTATCATTGTCAGTGTTTATTTGGTTGTTTGATTTCTTATGCTGTGTTAGTTGCCTTTATTTTCTAATTGTTAATCTTAGTTTATGAAATTTGAATGTTATTGTTTTATGTTTGATTAAGATTATTTACAACTTTCTTAATTTGTAAACAGTTACAATAGGTCATTTCACTTTATTTTTTTTTTACTGATAATTTTCTTTTTATAACTTGAATCTAACATCCTCGTAACAAATATAAATTCTTACAAATATCGGTTGGTACAAATGCAGATATCTGTATAAAACTTCGCCTTAAATAATAAAGGTCAAGATAGAATGGCAGTGGTGAAATATGAAATAAATACTGGAGCTTTAAAGCAAGCAAAGCGAAACGAGGTCAAAGATCTGGTCAACGAAATGGAGTAAAACGGTGTCAAGCCCTTGCAGCTCGCCGATAGTTATAGTGTGGAAGAAAGAAGACAGCGGCAGATGTTGCCTAGACTACAAGAAAGTCAATAATGACCTAGTCAAAGGCGAGCGCTTGTGATGCGAATGCATCATTCTCAAGCCGCGTTATAGTTTGTACTGGGGTCAGTAAGTGTTGACGTTAAGGCAGTTCTGTTGTTAAGTTCGTATCTATTCAGCTCATCAGAATGCCAGCCATCTGGCATTTGTATGCAAAGTGAATTTATCGATACCTCCGTCTTTTTTCATTATCTAGGTATGTGCCCCTGTAGGCTAGTAGGTAGTGTACTAGCTTGTCAGTATGGGGGTTGTGGGTTCGACTCCCAACGAAGACCTTGGTTTTTTTCAGTACAAAAATGAAAATTGACTGTCGGTGGGGCTGCTCAGCGATGAAGGCATAGTCACTGGTCGCTGTGTGGTCTTTATACGGCAGTTAATTTCCGATACTATCCTTCTACTTTCACCACCTGTTTCATGTCTTCTCTATCCCTTTCCTAAAGAATGTAGCACGGTGCTTGACTAAATAGGCACCTGACTTTAGGCCACCTGTACTATCATGTACAAATGCAAAGAGAGAGAGAGAGAGAGAAATTGAAAACAACCAAAAAGTTGCTAATTAAAAATGGGGAGAAAAAAACTGCTCTTCTTTATAAAGGGTCCGCCAAATAACTTTTTTTTTGTTTTGTTTTAATGCTATAAACAAAACTACACAGCTTCGGCTGTGTGCAACGTAGCGCCGTCGTGTTGAAACCAAATGTTGCCAATATCCTCCTCTTCAATTTTTGTAAACAAAAATTCGTTCAACATGGCGCGACTGTAACGGCTACTCTTGAAAAATGGCCCAATTATGCTTTTTATTTTCAACGCTATTTTACGCCTGGAGTATTTTCTTCTGCAGAATGGATGTGCCGGCAAGCGTGGGATTTATTTGCCGCACACTTCCGAGACAACAGCTTCAATGCCTGTAGTCCTCGAAAATTCCCGCTCCTTTCCTCCAATCATGTTGCTTAATGGATATAATTTGCTAAAGCCCATCCAAATTGGCCAAAGGAAAAGTGGAGAAATGTGCCATAGACTGACGAATCCAAAATTGTTCTTTTTGGTGGAAAGGTTCCAGATGTTTTGTCCATTGGCCACCTAAAAGCGAATATAAGCCACAATTTACAGCAAAAACTATCAAACATGGTCATAGTATTATGGAATGGGGTTGCTTCTCGTATCAAGGTGCGGGTTCCATTTATATTAGATCAAAACCGCTATGGATATATCGGTTTATTGAAAAAAATTGTTGATGAAATTATGCTTCCGTATTCTTCCTACGAAATGCCGCTGGTGTGGGCCTTCCAGCAAGACAATGACCCCAAACACACCAGCAAAATGGAAAAAAAAAATGGTTCAACGATAACTCTAGCAATGTAATGGAGTGGCCTGTAAAGTCCTCGGATTTGAACCCTATCGAAAATCTATGGACGGACATAAAGATGGGTGTATTTACAATAAAACCAACAAACATTGAATCCCACTAAAGTAGAATCCTATAGGACAATAAGTTTACTGCCGACGATTTCCAAAGTGTTCGAAAAATTACTCATGATAAAGTTGACTTCCGTACTAAATGCTATAGGATGTATCCCCAACTATCAATTCGGTTTTAAGGCTATACACAGCACCCTTGAACAAACACACACAGATTAGTGAATGTCATAAGAAAGTCTTTTGAAGACAAAACATATTGCTCAGCTCTCTTCATTGACGTTTCTCAAGCTTTGGACAAAGTGTGGCACGACGGCTTCCTTCACAAAATAAAGCTAAATTTGCCTACAAACACCCACAAACTTTTGGAAAGTTACTTATGTGGTTGCCAATTTATCATACGAGAAGGAGACTTTACAAGACTCCCTCAGCCTATTAAAGCAGGAGTCCTCCCGCAAGGAAGTATACTGGGTCCTCTACCTTGTATTTAATTTAGGCGTCGGACATGCCAATAGGATCCCAAATCCATACTTCAACTTTTGCAGATGATTGTGCATTTCTTATGGTGTCCATGAGGATCATCAATTAGTCTCGCGAAATTTGCAGAAACATATTTTAAATTTAGAGAAATGGCTAAAACTCTGGAGATTCAAGGTAAATGGACAGAAATGTGTTCATGTAACATTTACATTGCGCAAGGAAACATGCTTGCCAATCAAGATCCAAGAATCAAGTAATCCCGTACCTTGGCATTTACCTTGATCGCCGGCTTACGTGGAAGTCTCATATTGATGGAAAACTGACTCAGATGAAACTAAAAGCAGTGCCAGTTGCACTGCTGGCTTATCGGTAGAAACTCTACACTGAAATTGGATTGCAAACTTTTGCTGTACAACCCAATCTGGTGTTATCGAATTCAATTATGGGGTACATAGCCTCAGCATCAAATATTCCAAAAATTCAAAAAGCAACAAAACCAAATTCTCCGTATGATAACAGCAGATTCATGGAATATTAAAAACTTCCGTATTCAAGAAGACCCAGGCGTGACCTTGGTAAGAGCAGAATTCGCTAGGTTCGCGATTAAGTATATCGAAAAACTAGAAACACACTTACTCTTACCCACTCGCACGTAACATCCTTCATTTTGGCGGCCATGCTCGGTTGAAAAGGAGGGATACCCTTGCTATCAGCCGAGCACAAGACAGATGACTTTGCAGATTTAGCACCCGTTGCAACATTAATTTGTTGTCTAGCATTGGCTAGCTTCAAATAAATTTTTATTATTAAGATTTGTAAGTATACTTATTGTTAATTCATATATGAAGATGCAATAAATAAATAAATTTATTAAAAAAAAACCTTAAAACTAAAAATTAATCTGAGATTTGAATAAACATTTTTGTTTTGTGTGCAACTGTATTATGTATAGTAGTAAGTATACCTACAGGAATTTTTTAAACAACGTTAAATAGTTTAGTTTTTAATCCTCTTTTACGTTGATATTCGCTTTAAAATATGCTAAAACAAAATAGTAAAAATTGCCTCTTTACAGAACTAATTGAGACCACAGCCTTTTTTTGTTAGAGAACAACAAAAAGTGTTGGATTATTTTTTTATTTGTGAACATTTTTTTTCCATAATGTATGCAACCTCACGCATGCACTTATCTAAAGTGCTATAGAAATAACAATCAACAACAACAACAATAACACATCATGAGCACAAACAAAAAACCAAAGAAAAAGCAGTAACAATAAACTACTTCTGAAAGAGGAGCACGGGAGAGAGAGAGCGAGAGAGAGGGTGAACAAATTTAAACACAAGGAGCAATTTTTATATGCAAATGCACACGTATACTGACTGCTACCTTAGTCCCTGTTTACACGCTTCCACTTTTGTTGCTCAACTTTTGATTTTTCCATTAGAAAGAAAGAGAAGGTATAAAAACTGAATATGTTGAATATTTCACTGCAGTACGGAGCTGCTTGTACTCGGTAATTCGACATTTCTCTGTATTCCCTGTTTCATTGTTAAAAAGGAATGTTCAAATTTCGTCATAAAATTGCCGGATTTAGCGATGCTCACGCCTAAACTTGTTTTTTTGTAGTAATAAATATTCTTTTAAGCTAAATAAATTCCCCTAAATAATAAGAATGTGTTTACAGTATTTTATGATCTTTGCAATATTTTTTTGATCTTTAAACACCCATTAGTCACTAATAATTATGATTAATGACAAATATATTTACGAACAATAGGAAATTACTACACTATTAAGTTAGTATTTAAGAGAGATATTTTGGAAAATAAAAGTAGTTAATAATAATTAGTAGGTCTTTATTATTAACCACTTAGGTCTTTATTTTATAAAAAAATTTTAATTATTTTTTCATTTTTTTAATCGACCTTTTTATATCTTAAATAAATATCTGATATTCTTTTTAACGGTCTTTTTTAGTTAATTTAACAATATATATTTTTTCAATATTTCGCTTTCCTATGTGGAAAGCTTCTTCAGGAAAATTAATTTTAATAACAACAACTATTGACAATTTTTTAATAATTTCTTAATAATTGTTGTTATTAAAATTAATTTTCCTGCAGAAGCTTTCCACAGGAAAGCGAAATATTGAAAAAATATATATTGTTAAATTAATTAAAAAAACACCGTTAAAAAGAATAACAAATATTTATTTAACAAAAACTTTTTAAATTTATTTTTTATTATATTTCAAGATTTCGCCAAAAAAATATAAACAATTAACCAAAAATTAAAAAAAATGTTGACTAACAAATACAAAACAATCAGAAATTTCTTTTCAAATTCCATCTTTTTCACTGTGTCATCTGAATCCCATTCAATGACTTCTCCAAAGCAGTCAGTTAGTGCTGTTTTACACGCTTCAACTTTTGTTTTTTCCATTAGAAAGAAATAGAAGGGGTATAGAGCTTCCTCTTTCTTTTTAATTGAAAAAACAAAAGTTTAGCAACAAAAGTGGAAGCGTGTAAAACCGCACTTATAGACTCCAATATGTAATTCGTTTCTTTAACATTAATTTTTTTAAATTTTTTCACAACTTGAATGAAATAAAACGTTAAAAAGTATGAATTTTGAGCCAAAGCACAACACAAAAATTGTTGACACAAATTGCTGCGTATAAACATTACATCAACTTTATAAGAAACAATGAGCAACAAAAGTTGAAGCGTGTAAACAGGGACTTAGTTGCTTGCAATTAAATAAAATAAAATAAATGCATGAAATGTATGTATGTACGGTTGTATGCAACCATAAAAAAAAAAGTTTATATGAATTTTAATCTAATATAATTATAAAACCAAAATATAGAAAAAAACAAGCAACAACCACAAATAAAAGGGAACATTAAAATTGTAGAAACACGTTTTAACACCTTTTGCAAATGGTGCCCACTTATCGAAGAAAGTTGCCTGATTCAAGTGTTTATGGTTATTTTAACGATTTTTATATTGTAAAAATTATTACATATTTATTTTTCTCTGTCCTTTTGTTTGGGGGTAAACAGCGAGCGCTTTCGATACGAAGACATCTTTTTCGTCGTAATCAAATTCGTACTGGTGAGTCAAGGTAGTTATGTTGTTAAGCTTGCACTTTATTTTGCACTCCCCCCGGAGGCACATGATAGTCTTTTTGGAACCTACTATTCCATTTAGACTGGTGTCTTGCGGGGTAAAAGGGAGCCCAGGCCCCTCAAAGGCTAGTAGGGGCCATCTGGACAATCCACATATTTCCACGGGAATCAGTACGCTCGCAGAGTTCACTATTTGTCTCTTGAGACAATTAGCTGTTTTCTGACTGGTTATTAAGGTTGGCCCCTATATGGGATTATCGTGGTGGTTGTGGTTTCGAGACCCTCGTGAGAGTTTGTGGGTCGGATCATTAAAAATGAACACAATTAATGGTTCAGTTCCAGTGAGTATGAATGCCGTCGTGTTCTTAATTATATTAAGCTTCATGCGTTCTGGACCAGGAGTTGGAAAGTCTTCAACTCTTTAGCAAGGAGTGAAGGCTGCGGCCTACTTCAGGCTTTCGAAATTGCTACTAGGAGTGACCGGAGGATATACGTATTCGATGGCCTCCTAGGGCGTGAATGACGTTTGCAAATCATTCAAAGTGGTTTGACCACCATCTGATTATGACTACTAGTCGGTGCAGATGTAAATCAAATCACATCAATCCTCCCATGCAAATTTATCGCTCTTTATAAAATACTTAACTATCTAGACCTGTGCTGCTGGGGTTATAAGGGAGCCCAATCCCCCTAAAGACAAGCAGGGAGTCACCTGGAAGCTCCACCTTATTTCCACGGGAATCAGTAAGCCCCAGAGTTCCGCTATTTGCCTCTTTAGGCATTTAGCTGTTCTCTGACTGATTATGAGGTTGGCCTTTCGGGATTATCGTGGTGGTTGTGGGTTTGCGGCTCCAAGCATGAACTGATTATATGGGCCAGAATCATCTCGCCTTTAATAACACCAACGGGTGAATCAGCCGGATCCAATGAGCATGCTAGTCATGTGTTCTGGACCAGGAGTTGGATAGTTTCCAGCTCTTTAGCAGGGAGTAGTGGTTAGCAACCCTGCTTTGAAACCGCTGAAATTGCAGCTAGAAAAGACCTGTTGCTAGAATTAGTCCTCGGCTTCCTAGGGTGTGAATGACGTTGCCTTCCAGTGGTTTGACCACCATTTGATTAGGGCCACTGTTAACAGTTTTTGTTTTGTAAATTTCCATCTTTTCAAGAATGTCTACTCTTCGTCCCTTTTAGCAAGGATGTATCAATATCATACATTTATCTATTTCCCTTAATGTGTGTCCGTGAGTGTCAAGGTGTAATGCAAAGTTGGGAGTCTTCTCTTTCCGATTTGTATGAGCGTATGTATTCTATAAATCTTGTTTTTAGTGTTCGTCCAATTTGTCCTATATAAGTATGTACGTTTGCAGGTACAAGTAAGTCTGCATACTCTACTGGAACTAAATTTTTCAATTGTTTCTGTCGTTGTCCTGAGATTATGTCTTACAGTGTTGCCGGTTTTTAATCCTGTGATACTCACTCTTTGTGCAAAAGGTTAGTTAGTCTGTATATTTCTGGCCCTGTGTAAGTAAAAGTGTGCCGTAGTGTTGTATCGATTGTCTCTTTGTCTTCTCTATTCCTGTTTTTAGTGTTGTATTATCTAAGAAGTTCATTGGATAGTGTAGTGGGTTTGTAGCCATTATTTTTAGCAACGGTGTAAATTGTGTCGAGTTCTTCGTCGTACTTATCTGTAGTAAGTGGAATTATCTTAAGTCTGTGTGTCATATGTCTAAATGCTGCTAGTTTATGTTCGGTAAGGTGATTCGAGGTGGATGGGAGTGTCCGTTTTATTTGGTTTTCTTATTCAGTTTTTAAAAGTTCATTGAAAATGCTGGTGCTCTTGTTAAAACTTTTAGGTTTTTCATTGAGATAATGATGTTTAGTAAGTATTTCAGAATATACCGTTATAAAATTAAAATACGTTACATATTTTAACACTCATTTTAACGGACGAAAATACCGCTTTGGTTCTTGTTAATCATTTACCCATTTCTATGCAAGTGATCCCGAAAATGAAGTGCAAAGGCAAAGAACCATCTCTTGGTCTGAAAAAATTTAATAATACATATTTATAAATTAGGAAAAACTGAAAAAACCGAAAAGCAGAGGTCGTCCAAGGTAACAAGGTAAGGACTAGTGGACCTCCCAAGCTAAGAGAATTAGATGAATGGCGAATTGTGCGGGAGGTAGAAAAGATCCTAAAACTAACAACACGATTTAATAAAAATGACTGAGCGTATCTGTTACTTCATAAACAATAAGGAATGTCCTAAAAAAATAACACTTCCATGCACGATCAGCCAGAAAGAAGATATACATTTCTAAGAAAAATAGAATTGGATTAAACTTTGTAAAAGAAAGCCTATAGAGTTCTGGATGGAGGTAATTTTTGCTGACAAAAGTAGATATAACCTTTTTGGATGTAATGGCCAAGTTTTGGTGTATCGTAAGCCAAACACAGAATTTGACGAAAGAAACATGGTACCAACTGGTGTTATATGGTATGGGGTGGGTATGGCAGCATCAGGTGTTGGCAATTCGCATCACTGACCCGACCCTACATTGATCTCCTGAAGCAAAAATTACGAAAAAGCTCAGACAAATTGGCTATCAAATAAATTAAGTTCTATCTGCGATTAATATAAAGCTTTGGCTGCTTTATAAATGTCCAAAGATAATAAAAACGCCGCCACAGTAACGAGACCTTAACCCCTTCGCACATTTTTGGGATCACTTGGAAAAAAGTTAGAAATCGAGAATTTTCTAACGAAAATTATATGAAAGCTATCGTACAGATACATGATGGAATTAGTTTCGAGTACGCGGTAGCCAGGCCGTGCCTTCACTTCTTACTGCAGGCTTGGAGACTATCCAACTTCTTCGAAAATTCCCGCTCCTTTCCCCAACCATGTTGCTTAATGGATATCGTTTGCTTAAGCCCATCTAAATTGGCCAAATCCAAAATTGTTCTTTTTGGTGGAAAGGGTTCCAAATGTGAATATAAGTCACAATTTACAACAAAAACTATCAAACATGGAGGTCATAGTATTATGGAATGGGGTTGCTTCTCGTATCAAGGTGTGGTTCTATTTCTATTGGATCAAAACCGCTGTGGATATATCGGTTTATTGAAAAATCCTTGATGAAATTATGCTGCTGCCGTATTCTTTCTACGAAATGCCGCTGGTGTGGGTCTTCCAGCAAGACAATGACCCCAAACAAATCAGCAAAATGGCGAAAAAAATGGTTCATCCATAACTCTATCAATGTAATGGAGTGGCCTGTACAGTCCCCAGATTTGAACCCTATCGAAAATCTATGGACGGACATAAAAAAGTGTGTATCTACAATAAAACCAACAAACATTGAATCCCACTAAAGTAGAATCCTATAGGCCAATAAGTTTACTGTCGAAGATTTCCAAATTGTTCATGATAAAGTTGACTCCCGTACTAAATTCTATAGGATGTATCCCCAACTATTAATTCGGTTCTAAGGCTATACACAGCACCATTGAACAAACACACACAGATTAGTGAATGTCATAAGAAAGTCTTTTGAAGACAAAACATATTGCTCAGCTCTCTTCATTGACGTTTCTCAAGCTTTGGACAAAGTGTGGCACGACGGCTTCCTTCACAAAATAAAGCTAAATTTGCCTACAAACACCTACAAACTGTTGGAAAGCTACTTATGTGGTTGCCAATTTATCATACGAGAAGGAGACTTCACAAGCCTCCCTCAGCCTATTAAAGCAGGAGTCCTCCCGCAAGGCAGTATACTGGGTCCTCCACCTTGTATTTAATTTAGGCGTCTGACATGCCAATAGGATCCCAAATCCATACTTCAACTTTTGCAGATGATTGTGCATTTCTTATGGTGTCCATGAAGATCATCAATTAGTCTCGCGAAATTTGCAGACACATATTATAAATTTAGAGAAATGGCTAAAACTCTGGAGATTCAAGGTAAATGGACAGAAATGTGTTCATGTAACATTTACATTGCGCAAGGAAACATGCTTGCCAATCAAGATCAACAATCTAGTAATCCCGTACCTTGGCATTTACTTTGATCGCCGGCTTACGTGATGCAAAACTGACTCAGATGAAACTAAAAGCAGCGCCAGTTGCACTGCTGGCTTATCGGTAGAAACTCTACACTGAAATTGGATTGCAAACTTTTGTTGTACAAAGCGATTTTAAAACCCATCTGGTGTTATGGAATTCAATTATGGGGTACAGCCTCAGCATCAAATATTTTAAAAATTCAAAAGCAATAGAACTAAATTCTCCGTATGATTACAGCAGCTCCATGGAATATTATAAACTCCCGTATATACGAACACCTAGGCGTGCCCTTGATAAGAGCATGTTGAAATATTACACCACAGTTCCAATTAAATAAAATAACTTTTATTTAATTTCGCAATTCAAACTTTTTTATTTTAATTTCACTTATAGGCGGCTTGTCTGATACACTCTAGAACAAGAAGTAAAAAGAAAAAAAGTCAAAATAGAAAAGCTCTACGCATGAATAATTTACCACACTATTTATGTAATAGTATTGTCCCTTTCTATTTTACAGAGTCACATAAGTATGTTGCTTTTGCGCAAGATTATAAACAAAAATGAATTATTGCATCAGCCAATCTTAACATGAAGTTCAAATCATCCAACATGTAACTGTTAAATCCAACAGAGCACAATTCGATATGTTCGCGATTAAGTAGATCGACAAACTAGAAACACACTTACTCTTACGCACGTAATATCCTTCATTTTGGCGGTCATGCTCGGTTGAAAAGGAGGGATGCCCTTTCTATCATCCGAGCACAAGACTTTGCAGATTTAGTTTATATACAAAGATTCAATATATAAATAAATGTATATAAAAAAACCGGATAACACAGGGTGCCATAGCCAATTTTGAACGCGACCATTGGAAACACTTTTTGCAAAACGTACGACTAAATGACAAGCTGTTTAGAAAAGTAAAGGCGGCTGCAGGCTTAAGTTCTCGCCCCTCAATTCAAAGTTTGGTTGAAGCTGATGGTTCAATCATTTCTGATATGTCTAATTTGCTTGCCAATCAATTTTTCCCACTAAGCTCTAATCATGGAGATCCTTTCAGTGCGAGGGTTCGAGCTGCAGTGTCTACTTTGTGCAGAACGACGCCTTTGATGACTTTTGGAAGAATTTTCGATAGCTGACGGTGGAATTATTGACTTTAGTAGACATATTAGCAGACTTGGCTTTACCGATGAAGTGGCAGTAGGTAATGATTTAAAGCGCAGAGCAAATAAGAGGTCTAGTCGAATGGATGATGGTATATCTGATTTTGTTTTGAAGAAGACGGACAGTGTGGCCGGCCTGGCGTTTTTGGCCATTGTATTTAACCACTGCTTGAATATTGGATATTTTCCGGGAGCTTGGAAGGCTGCCCTTGTGGTGCCGATACTTAAACCTAAATCGGATCCTCATGAGAGTGGAAGCTGTAGACCTATATCCCTATCACCGGCCTTTTCAAAGCAATTTGAATGCTTTCTCCTGGCAAAAATCAATGACGTTATTATTAGTGACAATGGCATTTTAAAAGATTTTCAATTCGAATTTAGAAGCGGACTTTGGACGACACACGCTGTTGTTGTACTCACGGACTATGTTGCCAGGGGTCTGAATAAGAGATGCCCTACAATAGCAATCAGTTTGGATTTTGCTAAAGCCTTTGAGACCGTTTGGCACAATGGCCTCATTTATAAGCAGTTGAGTATGGGATTTGGTACTGGCATCTGCCGTATGATTGATAGCTTTCTAAGGGACCACTCTTTTTGCGGGAGTGCCACAGGGATTTTTGCTGGGAGCGGTTTTATACAATGTCTTCATGTCAGATATACCTCCTCCGCCACAGGGAGATCTCTTGTTGATCTATGCTGATGACATCCTTATTGCTTCTTCAGGAGCTAGGGCAAGGACTGTTAACGACGGAGTCAATCAAGACTTGACAACACTAACGGACTACTTGAAAAGGTGGGGTCTCATCCTAAATATTCATAAGACTGTTGCTATGATGTTGAAAGGAAGGCGTAAATATTTATACCCGAATTGCAGATCTTTGAGACCGTGCTTGAGTATTGGAGTAGACACTATTAGGACATCAAACAGACTAAAGTACCTTAGCGTCACCTAGCATGAAAGTTTTGAGTCGTATGGCCACATCGACAATGTGCTTGAGAGCACCAAGAGGGCCTATTGCGCATATCAAGGCGTGCTAGGGTGCAGAAGAGGACTCGATAAAAAAGTACGCCTTTTGGTGTACCGCCAGATTGTACGTCCTCTTATCTCCTATGCTTTTCCCGCTTGGTTTGGAATTTCTTCTGCCTAGATGGAGAGGCTTAGGATATGGGAGAGACGAATCTTAGTTGCATGCCTCGGGTTAAGACCATATTTAGGGCGCAACGGAGAGTTCCGTACGCCCTCTTGTAGTTCTATATGCCGAGCAAATAAGTTTGAACGGCTAGATGCTTTTATGGTCGGAGGGGCTCTTAAGTTTCTGGAAGGTGCACGTTCCGTGGAAAACGCCTTGGTAAGAGATTGTTTGTCAAGGTCTTTAAGTCGGGCGGCTATTCAATTAGTAAAGTATCATTCTCCGGTGGACTTGTTGACCCTAAGTTGAGCTGGACTTCTTTATTAGCGTGCAGACCTTCTATATTATTATAGAGGAATTAATACTTCGAATATTGTTGACACTGCTTACAATACTGCTCAATAACTAGTTGTTATAATAATGCTTGTCGTAACAGACAACTCTGCAACATATTTATAATCTCTGTGAAATAATACATTTTTTTAGTTAACAACTGCATCCTGCAAACATGCATCATGAAAAATCGTAATCAAATTAAGTGTAATTGTAGCGATGTGGCAACCTTTTGATGTAATAATACTTAATTGTCTATGGTGCAAAACGTTTTGATTCTCTCTCTCTACTCTCTCTCTCTCTGTCTCTTTGACAGAGACTTTTTTTAATATCTTTTTTACTCCCACGTGAATTATGGTAAATTTTCATTACTGTAAAAAAAAACAACGGCCGCTTTTCTTTTTTGTTCTTTAATTATAAAAATTTCTGTTTTCATTGTTGTCACTTGATTCTTGATTTATTTGGAATTTTCAAGTTTTCAAAATAGAGATAGAGAAGGAACAAAAAAAAACAATAAACAAAATTTTGCTTTATGATGACCTTGTTTATAATAAAAACTAGTAGAACCAACACAATGCCAAACATCAGATGCAAACTCGCTCATATTTATGAGAGCGAGTAGGTACAAATTATAAAAGAGAAGTGTTAAAGTCTTATTATTATTATTTCTGTGTAAGAAAAATAATGCATTTTTCTTTGTTAAAAATTAAAAAAGAAAAATACAACAAAATACTAAAACAAAAAATTGAATGATTTTTCTTACTTTGTTGTTATGATGAGTTGTTTTTACAATATTTACAAATCTGCTCACAATCACCTGATATTTCAGCATATCGTTACCTTAGTCGAAAAAAGTGCTAAGTCCATTTTTTGTTTTTAAATTATTCAGGAGAGACAAAACACTGTTTTTTTTTAGTAGACTTTAAATGCAGTTTTTTTTCCTTTAGTTTATCCTCTTAAATTATCAGTAGTCGTAGGATTTTAAAATAAATCATTTGTGAACTTTTTTGGAGTTTGGACATTTTTTCTTTGAAATGTCATTATTTTATAGGAACTTATAGCAAATTTTGTTTTGTTTCTGGAATTTAATTTAAGATTTTTTTTTTAAAGAGAAGTAGCACTTCAGGCAACAATGCCTATTTAGTCAAGTACCGTGCTATATTTTTTTAGGAAAGGCATAGAGAATAGGTGAAACAGGTGGTGAAAGTAGAAGGATAGTCGGAAATTAACTGCCGTATATAAGACAGCACAGCGACCAGTGACTATGCCTTCACCGCTGAGCAGTCCCACCGACAGTCAATTTTTATTTTTGTAGTGAAAAAAAAACCAAGGACTTCGTTGGGAATCGAACCCACAACCCCGATATTTACAAGCTAGTACACTACCTTCTAGCCTACAGGGGCACCTAATTTGTTTCTACTAGGTGACCCGGCAAACGTTGTTTTGCCTTATAAATTATTTATATTTCTAAATAAATTCTCTTATTATAAGTGTGTAAGGATGTGGTATATGCGTGAAATGGGCATGGAGCGCTATGGACGATAAGGGAATATAAAAATAACAAACGCCAAACAATATTATTTTCAAGTTATTATAGTTTATTTGTTAAAATTACATATCACGTATTAATTGCGACAGCAACACTATAGCGTGAACAATATTTTTTGTTAGCCCATCTTTAGCGAGCACAAACAGCAAACTGGATGGTTTACCCACTCGAGAGCATGCTACGTACAATTACCCTTGTGTAAAACATGGTGTATTCTTGGCCTTGGGATTTGTTGATTGTGATTGTAAATGCCAATCTAATCGGAAACTGAATTCGTTTGAATTGAATTGGCACATCTGTAGATATTAATATATTTTCACCTTTGAACTTGCCATTCATAATGCTTGCTTCGATAACGCTTTTCATCAATTTTCGAAAGACTAATCGCGTACCGTTGCACAGCCGTGGCGGGTTTAAATTACGAAGCAAGATAATTGGAGATCCAACTTTCAATTGTAAATTATGCGGTGGCATGCTGGCATCGCAAACTGTATCAATAAATTTGTGTATTACCAAATTAATATCTGTTTTAAGTGGTCCTCGCATATACAAGAATATTCTACCTTAACATAATTGCATATTTTTGTTGTTGCCATCATTTAGTGTAGTCGCCTGTTTGGCTGTTTATGTTTCTTTGTTCATCCTTAGTTATTTATGTTTTCTGTTAATTATCTTTTTTCCTAGAACTTTTGTGTGTATAAGATTTCTTAGAAACTACGTAATTTGAAAAAGGCACAATAGATCATTTCATATACTTTTGTATTAATAAAATTTAAACTTGTTTTTGTTTTCTATTAATTATCTTTTTTCCTGGAATTATTAATAAGCATGTTGTTGTTGTCTTGTGCGTATAAGATTTCTTAGAAACTACGTGATTTGTAAAAAGGCACAATAGGTCATTTCATATACTTTTTTTTATTAATAAAGCTAAAACTTGTTTCTGTTTTCTGTTAATTAACTTTTTTCCTGGAATTTTTAATAAGCATGTTGTTGTTATCTTGTGTGTATAAGATTTCTTAGAAACTACGTGATTTGTAAAAAGGCACAATAGGTCATTTCGTTTACTTTTGTTTTAAGGAAACTTATTTTTGTTTCCTGGAACTTTTAATAAGCATGTCGTTGTTGTCTTGTGTATATAAGATTTCTTAGAAACTACGTGGTTTGTAAAAAGGCACAATAGGTCATTTCATATACTTTTGTATTAATAAAATTTAAACTTGTTTTTGTTTTCTGTTGTTTATCTTTTTTCCTGGAACTTTTAATAAGCATGTTGTTGTTGTCTTGTGTGCATAAGATTTCTTAGAAACAATAGGTCATTTCGTTTACTTTTATATTGATATTTTAAACAAATTCATTCGTAACAATATTTATCCATAAAAAATAAAAGTATCCATAAAAACTTTTGGCTTAACAATACGTTTTCTATAAAACTTTAACTTGATGAAAAATTTTGTTATGAAAAGCTTAAGCTTAACGAAAATTTTTCGATATAATGCATAAAAACTAAATGAAAAATTTTTTATGAACAATTTTTGAATAACAAAGATAAGAAAAATTAAGTTTTTTTAGGAAAAATTGCAACTTAACGACAATTTTGTTGCTTTATGAACGTTAGTAAGCAAATTTTGAAGTTGTAAAAATATGTTTTTGTTTTATAAAATTATTTTTTATAACGCAAAGAATTTTATTTTATTGAGAAAGAAACAAATAATCAGTTGTATTATTTAATTTTTTTAAGAAATATTTTCCTAGAATTTGAAAAATTCCATTTTTTTTTTTTCAATATAAATATTTTATAATCCGCTACACACTTTGCTTGTCGGCCATTATTACCTTCATTCATTCATTAAGAAGTACCGCTGTGTGTGTTTAACACAAAATTATTTGTATCGCAGAGCAATTGTCAGCGAGTTAAGCAATGAAATCAATTGCGAGTTGTTCTTTTGTTTTAAATATCAAACCAAATTTAAAAAGCAATGAAGCACTCAATAATCGGTGGTCTTTACATATTCAACACTAATTAATTTATAATTAATTTATTTTTAGCAGTTTTACGATAATTTTTTCCCACTCACTTTTGACTCGTGAGGGTTTAGGAGAATTTATGTTAAATTTTTTTTTTGTTAAAAAGCACCAATGACACGTAGCAGAAAATTTGTTTTGAGAAAAAAAAGGAATTATTTAACATAAAGAAAGGATATGATGAAAAGCATTAAATAAAGGATACACAAAAACAACATGAAAAAATGTTAAGAGTGAAATAAAAAAAAAAAAGAGAAAAACTTACCCATTATGCGACCTTCACTGGACCTGCCATTTAAAGATGATTGTTGTAGTATATTGCCATTAGTTGCCCCGATGGTTGATGATGAAGTTGTTGCCACCGTTCTACTACCACTAACACTGCCACTGATACTGGCACTGCCATTTGGGCTTCCACCATTTCCATTAAATTCATAATCGTTATGATTCGTAGTTAATAATTGACTATTTTGCTGGTGATGATTAAGGTTTAAATTTGGATGATGATGTAAAGAATGGTGCAGGTGTTGTTGTTGTTGTTGCTGTTGTTGGTGGCCATTTGCTGTTGCTGCTATTGTTGCTGTTGATGTTAAAGCGGATGCGTTATTTGTACTACCGTTAGTTAATACCTTTGTTAAAGCATGCGTTGCTGTATGTAGAGAGGAGGAGGCGGTGGTATTGCTGCTGTTCAAACTGCTGGTGTGATGATGATGATGATTATGATGACCATTAACATGTTGAAAAGTGGCTGCAGCAGCTGGTGCTGATGATGACACTTGCAATGAGCCGGCATTTCCATGTCGTATATTTGAATTGCGTATATTTATGCTGTTGCCACCATTCATATGACCATTAGTTGTTATCGTTGCTGTTGCTGTTGTTGTTGTTGTATTGCTAAGATTAGCCGATGCAGCTGCTGCTGCCGCAATTGTTGCATCATATGCATGAACTATAAAACGCTGTTGCTGTTCATTGAGTATTGCCGGTATTGGTGTGGCCTGTGGTGACAATTTTAATTTCTCCTGCTGCTCAATGAATTGAGCAGCTTCTAGGAGCGCTTTTAAACCCTCCGACATATCAGGTTTAAAAAAAAAGTGCTAAGAACTTTGTTCTACTATCGCTGGCGATGATGATGATTTAACACGATTTTTTTTTTCTTTCTATCTTAAATATAACTTTGATCGATTGTTTAATAGCGTTGTTTTTTTGTTGTTGTTGTTTGTTTTATTACTCGTAAATGGATGTTATGATTTATAAAAAATATTTTTATTGTTTACAATTTAGGATTTACTTTTTAAAAAAAAAAAATTTTTTTTTTAATATTTTTATTGTGGGATAGTTTTCTATATTTTGGTGTTGGAGAATTTTATTACTGTTAAAGAGTTTTGTTTTTGGTGGATCTGCAAAAAGAGAAATAAAAAATTGAATTTTAATTGAAATATCAAATTTAGTGTTCTTTAATAAGTGTGAGTCGTTTTCTTTATTATTCTCTTTAAGAGAAAAATTTAATAAAGCTGGAAATTCAAAAGTAAGAAGTACAAATGACTGAAAGAAAGTGGGTCTTTAGAAATTTTACTTAAACAGAAATTCTTATTCCTTACTGTGTTATGGTGGAATAGAACGCATGTTTAAAGTGACGCTAAGGAGCAGAGATTTCACTCCTTTACAACCATTCATTTTCCCCAAAAGATGCTAAGAAATCTGCTTCAACTGGCATTATTAAAGAGAAACAAAGACTCCGGAAAGAGCTAGACCACAAAAAAAATAGTTTAGTTTCATAACGGAATGTAAATCACTCTTTTGCAGAGAGGTGAAGCAGAGCTGGCATTAAATTGAACTCGATAGAAGAGTACAACTTTTAAAAAGTTGGCAGAGCACAATTATATTTGCATGACCTCGAGGTACATTTCGTGATAACATTTACATCTGCACCTGGCCGTGGGCCTTAATCAAATGGTGGTCAAACCACTGTGAATGAAAAGTAACCTTATTCACGCCCTAGGAGGCCGAAGCCTAATTCTAGCAACAGATCCTTCCTAGTTGCAGATCCAAAGCAGAGCTGCAAACCACTACTCCTTGCTGAAGGGCTGGAGACTATCCAACTCCTGTCCAGGACACATGACTAGCATGCTCACTGGCTCTGGATCATGCACCAGTGGATGTTATTAAAAGCGAGATGATTCTGGCCACAATAAACCAATACATGTATGGGACCGCAACCACCACGATACTCCCAAAAGGGCAAACTTCAACAATCAGTCAGAGAACCAGCTAAAAGTCTAAAGAGACAATTAGCGGAAACTCTGGGGCTCACTGATTCCCGTGGAAATAACGTGGAGCTTCCAGTTGACTCCCTGCTTGACTTCAGGTGACTGGGTTCCCTTATACCCCCAGCAGCACAGGTCTAGATAGTCAAGTAGTCCATAAAGACCGACAAATGTGCCCCCCCGGGAAGGCCACGAGGTACATTCAGATTATTCTAAACTTGGTAATTGGTGCAGTGATAGGAGAGGGAAACTTAATCTAACCATAATAATATAAGTTAAGCACCATGATGAAAAGAATTAACACACCAGGATGCTCGGCATCTATGTAAGTGTCCACAGGTAACACACATACGGTTTTAGCATAGATTGGAAATAACATTCACAACTAGAAATTTCTGAGGCCAAATATTAAAGGGATTTTCAACAAGAAAATTAAAAAAAATTATTTAAATTTTTTTGTTAGTTATGGCTTTTTACATTGCAGATAGCGACCGACATTTCTCTAACTTTCTTTATTTTGCTTACTTTTGTGTATTACTATATAAATAAAACTAAATTTTGTGATGAAATCACTACATTTTTTGATAAATATATTTTTCTCCTCACCTCCATACAAAAATCCCCAGTGTGCGCCGTTGAAATAAAATAAGAAAAAAAATGGATGAAAAAACTTTAAAACTTAACATCATAACAGCCGTTACAATAGTTGTTTTTTTTAATGGAATCTTTCCAATACTTTTGTGTGTCCATTAACTTTCCTGGTTTAACTTTTGAAAAAAGATAAAACAGTAATTTATAGGGCGTTATTACCTGAGTACAGCCTTGCTTAAAAAAAAAGCTTATCGAACTTTTCAGATCACTTTAAGCTTTTAAGCTGGGATACTTGTAAATGATGCCCCCAAATTAAAATCAAGATCTCAAAAAAAAAAACATATTTCATATAATTTAAATTATTTCACTGGCTGCTTGTCATGTACAATCATCATCATCAGCTACATCATTAGCTACATCGATTGCATCGAATTTTGGCAAAAAGAATTGTTTTATCATGCTGTTAAGCTCAAATAACAGTTACTGCTTAACCTGCCTGACTTTAAATAGAGTAAGAGTATAGTCCAATGATGCCTCCAACTTAAACGGATCTAACAGCGATACTCTGTAGATGAATTTGTTCATTGGCAATCAAATGTGGTCTCTTTAAACCTCAAACATTGTAATTTCGACTATTAACGAAGTTATCAGGATGCCATCAGGAGGCAAATTTTAAAATGTTACGTTTAAACTGCTACACTGATTATAACTTGAGCCGACAGCTGAACAGCAAATTAAAAAAATCTTCTTTTTTTAAAGTTAACAGACCTCATTTTACAATAATGTAGAAATATTATTATTTAAGTAGATTCGAAATTTCGAGTTTAATTTCGACACACCAATCTTAAAGCCCAAGTTCCTTCCTTCACTATTTAAAAATGTCTTAAGATGAATTAAGTTTAAAAAAAAATTTTTTTAATTATTTACTTTTTGTTTTTAGATTTTAAAAACAAATCGTAAGTTGTTAGTTGTTTTATAACTAATAACGACACTGCACGATAAAATTTTGGACTGGGAAGTATGGAAAAATATTTGTGGTTTTACTTTGCTTGGAGAAGAGCCAGTTGGGAAATGCACCAGCTTATGAATTAAGAAAAAAAGTATTCGAAAATAAAAACAGTAAGAAATGGAAAAAAAAAAATTTTTTAAGTATAATTAAATAATTATTAATCTTAGTAGCGATCTTTTTCAAATAAATGTCACACTAATTTTTTTTTAATATTTCGCTTTCCTGTGGAAAACTTCTGCAGGAAATTATTTTTTATAAGAAGAAAAATTATAAAAAAAAATTATTATTATTTATTATAATAGTTTTTTTTAAACGATCTTTTTTTATTTATCTTTAATAAATATCTTTTTTCTTTTTTAAGATCTTTTTTATATATTTTTTCTTCTCGATATTTCGCTTTACTTTGGAAAGCTTCTTCAGGAAAAAAAATTATTAAATTAAATTAAAAAATGGTAAAAGTCATAACACATATTTAATAATTTAATTAACCCTCAAATTACCCTTGTGTGGAAAACCACACAAACTGAACCATGTTTATACGATAAACCAAAAAAAAAATTGGGGTATGCTAAAGAAATTTCCTGTTATTTGTTAAAAAATATTTTTTTATTAAAAAATATTAAAAAATATTTTTTTATTAAATTAATTAAAAAAATTAAATATTTTTTTATTAAAAAATATTTTTTAGTAACGAAATATTTCAAAACTTACGTAAGTTTCCCTCGTGTGTGGTTTTCCACACATATGTAGTTTCAATGTAATTTGCAGTTATAATTGCAATATATTAGATCAAAGAATGAAACAGTGTTGGATTTGTTCGATAGTGAATATGGACGCTCCATATTTAGAGCGATAATGTCAAAAAAACATTTCAATACATGAATCGTGTTATTCGTTTTGATGACGTTATGAGCAGACGTCAAATGAGCTCAGCAGATAAATTTTCTCCAATTTATAAGATATTCGGCAAATGGGCCAAGTTATTGACTCATTTTTTCAATCCATCTGAGTGTGTTACAGTTGATGAATAACTGCTTGGATTTCGTGGACGATGCAAGTTTAGGCAATATATGCCTTCAAAGCCTAAAAGATATGGAATTACGTTTGGAAATCCAATCATATTTGGGTAAGCCTGTTGGTAGCATAGCTGAAAAAAATCAGGGAGAACGTGTTGTTTTGGAGTTAGTTAGATTTAAGGGTCACAATATAACAATGGATAACTTTTTCTCATCCTACCAACTTAGGCAAAAGTTGTTGTCACAAGGACTAACAATGGTAGGTACTATGCGCAAAAATAAAAGAGGCATACCACCCAGATTATTAGAGTGCAAAAAGGTTCCCCTGTAACATTCAACTTTTGCGTTCACCGTAAGTACAACTCTTGTGTCATATGTGGGGGGAAAGTATAATTGTGTACTACTGCAAAGAACAATGCATCATTCGAATGAAGTAGAGTGTGATGCGAAAAAATTGCCAAAAATCATTCAATTCTACTACAAAACTAAAGGTTCGTTTTATATTAGCTTTATTGATCTGCAGCTTTACAACTTTATTCTATATGTGGCGTGGATACCGTGGACAAAATGTTATCGGGCTATAGTTCGAAAAGAAAAACAAATAGATGGCCAGTTGCTGTTTTCTCAAACATGGTTGATATTTCAGCTTTAAGTGCGTACATTATATTTAAGGATATAAATCCAAATTGGAAAATAAACAAAAAAATTGCACGTCGAGTTTTTTTCCGCGAGCTTGGAATATCTCGCGCAAAGCCTTACATGGCAGTACGAAAGGGCGTACCAAGAACTCAATCAGCAGTATCTATGCTTTCTGCTATCAACCAAAGCGATTTAGTGGATGAACCAATAACCCAGTCCCGTGAACCATCTGGAGCTGAGCAGAGCTTATCGCAATCGTTCGAAATTCCTTCAAAAAAGCAAACAACTATTACTCCTATAATCGAAGGAAAATCTCGATGTCATATTTGTTATAGCGAAAAGTCAAAATATAAAAATTATATTCACCAAACGAACTGCTGTTTTTGCAAAAAAAAAGAGCGTTTGTAATGTAAAATAAAACGATATATAAAACAAATATGCCATTAATAGTCATAAAAAATCATGATTTTGTCTGAACAATAACTATGTCCCTTCAGCAAAATATATACACATTGCATAAGTGTGAAAAACCACACAAGGATAACTGACGTAAGTTTTTTTTGAGGGTAATTTGAGGGTTAATTAAATAAGGTGTTAAAAATAGTTTTTTTAAATTGGTGTGTGACTATTATTTGGACAGCATTTGCTAAACTATACAAAAGACCTGTCAAACAAACAGCACAACATATTTGACTTGCTGACTTACGTCCTTTCTCAGCAAGAGAAAGATGGCCCCCCTGTAGGCTAGCAGACAGTGTACTAGTTTGTGAAGTTCGTTTCCCAACAAAGACCTGGATTGTTTTCCTTACAAAAATAAAAATTGACTGTCGGTGGGGCTGCTCAGTGATGAAGGTATGGTCACTGGTCACTGTGCTGTCTTTATACGGCAGTTAATTTCCGTAACTATCCTTCTACTTTCACCACCTGTTTCATCTCTTCTCTATCCCTTTCCTAAAAAAGTGCTACTTCTCTTAAAAAAAATATATATATCACCTAGCTCGTGCCACCATTGAGGAATTGAAGAAAACTTTTTGGTAAACACATAATTTCACCTTTCGGACTCGAGAGTTGGCCTTCAAGAACGTGAGATTTAACAACGCTATATGTGGGCATGTGTGAAGTCACTGGTCTGCTACGGCCACAAATATTGGAACAAATTTTTGGAAATTGCACCTCCCGATTAGATTACGTCTGAGGCAGCCATATACCAGGAGTCATAAACCAGAAGTCATATTTAAACTATAATGCTACAAAATTATCTTTCGAATAAAGTCAATTTTATGTCAATTTAAAAATGTCATCTTTGTTTTATTCCATTACAAAGTTCTATACCTCTATAAAAAACACACCTTATATGATTAAGTCAGCTATTTAACATTATTACATTATTTTAAACTACAATTTGTTCAATGTTATTATTAAGATATCATCAATATAATGAACCATTAGACAGATACACGGTTGTTGTAATTTCCTAATTTTCATTTGATATTAGTTATGAAAAACGTAAAAAACCCATGGCCCCCGGACCTCGCTTATTCGTTTCTAAACTACATATTAAGCCGATAACAGAATTCATTACTGTTTATCCAGTTAAGCTCTTCGTAATTAATTATTGTCGACAAATAATTTATATATTTGAACTCTATGTCGACAGATAACTTTCGACATATTAGTTATTATTCGGATATGATGTGGTCTGCAAGAAATGGAAAAATATTATACACAACTTCAAATGAATCATGTCTAGATATCAAAGTGTAAATTTAGAAACCCCGGAAAATAAGCGTTATTATGAACTAATGGGAATGTGTAGAAGAATAAATTTTCCATAAAATAATGCCACAGAATGAAATTGCTAGAAAGATCAACAAGAAAATTATGAAATATATCACAGTGTTGAGATTCGTACATAATTTACGACATACATACATATATAGAATATTTTATAACGTAATATAAAGAAATATTATGTTCTTCATGCATCACCATTCAACTAGTATCGGAAGAAAAATATAAAAGATAATATGCTTCTAAAAACTATTTATCACTCTTGGATTTTTCCATTGATAATTTTAATGAGCCATAATTTTTCTATAAGAATTTTTCTGTAGAAAATTTCATCAGCAATTATTTATTTATAAAAAAAAATTAGTCATAATTTTTCCATAAAAAAATTTTGTGTAAACGGCATTTATCCTACATCATCTTTCATTTCTATATTTCTATTTTACATTGATACAAACTTAAAGTTGTCAAAATAAAGTGTGTGTTTTAAGCCAATTTAATTTCTAACCTCAAGTTTGTTCAGTCTTCTATGCCAGTTTTATTTAACTTGTTATATTAAAAAACACATAATGTTTGTTGTATGTGAGAGCTAAAGGATACTTTTGATAATATACTTTAACTTAGAGTATACGTTAGGTGAATACATTTGCAAAAGTAATAAATTTTTCATACCTCAACCATACCTGTCTACAGGTCTAACAGGATTAATAAACTCTATTGAGTGGTGCGTGCGTACATTAACATTTAGGTTCTCCCTTACTTCGTCATGTCATAATATTTGAGATGTCTTTCTTCTCTTAACTTCCTCTTTCTCAACATCCATTAAAGAATTCAGGTACTATTTAGAGTTGATACAAATTCTGTTCAGTTTACATGTTACACGGTCTATGAATAATTTTATAACTCATACACACACACACACACACCTTCACACACGCACACAAATTTAACTTTTTATTAATAGAGAATGGAAGTGTGCGTGTGTATAATGTATTTATTTCATTCTTGTTTAAGCTAATTGGTAACGCATGAAGTAACCTGATAATAGCATTTATACTTATTAGACAGCCTCACACAACATAAATTGTTTCAAAGTAAACGGGAAGTGTTTGTATGTATGTAAATAGCTGAGTCTGCTAAACACTTTTCAATATGGACTTGTCTTTAATAATATTAAAGATCATTTTAAATTTCCTAAAAACAAAAAAAAAAGAAAAAGTATAAAATAATAAATACGTATAATAACAAGCAGTGAGATAGATATTAGAACGTCTAACTAAATGTATAGAAATAGTAAAGGTACATACGTACAGTATGTTTCTTTCTTTAGCAGCCAGAGATTGTGTTATAATGAACAGCAGCAGCTACACCTGGCTTGTCAAAAATAATTATTTATAAAAAACAAGAATTAAATTGTGTGACCTATAAGATAAGCAAACAAACAAACAAACAAACAAAAAAATATATTATTAACGACAGCTTGAAAACAAAATAAAAAATTATGAAATATGAGGCTCTGCTTGTCTTTTCGAGCTTTTGATTTAAAGCACAACAATGAATCGAAGGAAATTCCCCTCGTAGACAGAAAAAAACGTTAACTAAATAATTAAATAACCTTGTATTTGCTACAAAATTTCATGTCTTGGAAACAAATCATGACTTAATGCAGGCAACAATATGTTTAAATATTATTAAAACAAAAAAAAAAATGATTTATTAATTTTAAATACAAAAAAAAACAAAAAAAAATATTTAATTTGCTATTTAAATTTATTTACTTAATTCATATTTAATTTCTTTAAAAATGTATTTTTATTATAAATATCACAAAGTGCTATTTTCAAAAATTATTCCATTTTGTGGCACAAGAAGGAATAAAGTAAATTTGAAATTTAAAACAATTTATTGGGGCCATTTTTTTATAATTTTAACTTCTTTAAATTTTAAAAAATTTATATTTTTATCAAGTAACCATTTGAAAAAAGAATCATTGTAGAGAACAATTAAATCTTTAACTGAAAAGATAATTATTTTTTTCAAGTTTTTAGCTGAAAATTTTCTCCAATTTTCCGAGAACATTTTTTTTGTCAAGTTGACAGAAAGCCTTAGAGAGAAAAGTTCTTCAAGTTAAAATTTTTTCAGAGAAAAATTTTCGTTAAGTTTAAATTTATAGTTAGCTTATTGAGTCTAAACTTTAACATTAGTTTTTTATTCAAAATTTGTATAACATTTTTACAAAAACTTTTTTTTTTATCAAAATTTTTTTTAAAAAATTTTCAAGTTAAGCATTTTGGTCAAATTAAAATTTTTAGAAAAAATTTTTACTTTTAATAAAATGGAAAAATTTCAAGTTAAAATTTTTCCACAGAAATTTTATTTCTTTTTACACTCTTCGTTAAGTCAGAAATTGTAAAGGGCATATTTTTTGCCTAAATTTACAATTTTTGAAAAAAAATTCTTTGACTTTTAATTTAAAAAAATATAATTTAAGTTAAAATTTTTCCACAGAATTTTTTTTTCTTTTTGCAAAAGCACTGTTCGTTACGTCAGAAATTGTAAAGGAAATATTTTAACAAAACATTTTTTTGCTTAAATTTAAAATTTCAATTAAAAAACAAAAAAAAAATCAAATTCAAAATTTTCCAGCAACATTTTCTTCTTTTTTTCACAAACATTTTCTTTCTTTTTACAAAAGCACTGTCCGTTAAGTCAAAAATTGTAAACGCAATATTTTTTAAGGTTAATATTTTTACAGAAAATTTTTTGTTTGAATTTAAACTTTAACAAAAAGAAAATTCTTTGTGCAATTAAAACTTCCAGAAAAAATTTTAAGTTATAATTTTTCCACAAACATTTGCTTTCTTTTTACATAAACATTGTTCGTTAAGTCAAAAATTGTAAAGGGAATATTTTTAAGGTTAATATTTTTAAAGAAAATTTTTTCGTTTAAATTTAAATTTTTGAAAAAAATTTTCTGTGACTTTTAATAAAATAAAAAAAAAATTTCAAGTTAAAATTTTTTTCAGAAAAATTTTCTTTACTTTTACAAAAGCACTGTTCGTTAAGTCAAAAATTGTAAAGGGAATGTTTTTAAGGTTAATATTTTTACAGAAAATTTTTTGGTTTAAATTTCATTTTTTGAAAAAAAATTTCTTTGACTTTTAATAAAAAAATAAATTTTCAAGTTAAAATTTTTCCAGAAAAATTTTCTTTGTTTTTACAAAAGCACTGTTCGCTAAGTCAAAAGTTGTAAAGGGAATGTTTTTAAGGTTAATATTTTTACAGACAATTTTTTGTTTAAATTTGAATTTAAAAAAAAAATTCTTTGTGCAATTAAAACTTCTAGAAAAAATTTCAACTGCTAATTTAAAAAAAAAATCAAGTTCCACAAACATTTGCTTACAGAAACAATGTTCGTTAAATAAAAAATTGTAAACAACAATTATTTTAAGGTTAAAATTTTGACAGGAATTTTTTTGGTTAAATTTCAATTGTTGAAAAAAATTTTGTACTTTTAAAACCTCTAGAAAAAAATTCGTTGAGTTAAAAGTTTTACAGAGCAATTTTCTTCAAGCTAAAATATTCAGAGAAAAATTTTCATTAAGTTAAAATTTATAGAAGTAAAAAAATAGAAATAAAAAAATTCAGCTTTAAATTTTTTAAAAAAAGTTTCGTCAAATTAAGATTTTCTCAGAAAAATATTTTTCAAAATATTTCTTTTTACACAAATTCTTACAGAAACATTGTTCGTTAACTCAAAAATTGTAATTTTAAGGTAAAAATTTTTACAGAAAGTTTATTTTTTTTTTTAATATAAAATTTTTGGAAAAAATAGTCGTTAAGACTAATTTTCTTCAAGTTAAAATTTTGAGACACAAAATTTTCGTCAAGTTATTATTTTCAGAGAAACATTTTAACGTCAAATTTACAATTTTCGTTAAGTTAAATTGGCGAAATCAAAGCAGGCAAAATTTTTGGTTGAGTAAAAATTTTTAAGAAAAAAAGTTTCGTTAAATAAATATTTACAAAAAAATATTATCTTAAGTAACAATTTTTTAAAGAAAAATTCTCGTTAGAGTGTAACAATTTTGGTTAAGTTAACCACGCCGTTAGTAAACAATAGTTTAAGTTATTGATTTTCTTTTAAATCTTAAGCAAAACACATTCGTAACAATATCATAGGTTAACTTAAATTAAAACGGGTGGGCCAACCATAATTAACGATGTCGTATGTGAGACAGAGCCTAACGTAAATTTTTTTTGCTGAATTTAACATTTCTTTGTATCAGGCTTTGGACGTATGCAGCCAGGCAGAGGTACAAAATTGAGTAGCGCGTTAAGATTTCGTGCACATCTTAATTTTTTTTTGGTCAACATAATCGACCAAATCTGTCCACAATCGTGTAATTATGAATACACCTATGCGCCCGATTCGTGCTGCAAAAAACATTGCTGTTGTATCTTATAGTTGTTGTTGTTGTCTTGTGTATATAAGTTTTCTTAGAAAACTACGCAGTTAGTAAACAGCACACTTAATTGTTGTTGTTTTTGCGTGTATGAAATCTCTATGCAGTTTGTGACTAGAAATTTGTTGCTGTCTTGTGTTCTCTTAGCAAGCCACGCAGTTAGTACTGTGTGGTTTGAAGAAAACTTATGCACGCAAGACAACAATAAATTTCTGTTTACTAACTGCGTAGTTTTCTAAGAAAACTTATTCACGCAAGAAAACAACAAAAATTATAAAATAAAATTCATAAAGAAACTTTATCAATATAAAAACAAAAATACAAACAGGCATACAGGCGCCTATACATTGAATAGACAATATACAACAACAAAATGTGATACAAATGGAATAGAAGATTCTAAATTTTTCTAGACCTTTAATGGACAAATATAAAAGGCAGTCTTTGAGTGGATGGTAAGTTAGTTAGTTGAAAAATAAATCTCGTGAAGTAAGGACGACGCGCATCTTAAGTAAATTGTTCTGTAGCGTTAGCTTTGTGTGTAGTTAAAGTAAATAAAATAATAATAATAATCAATTTAAAAACTCTAAAATCTGGTGTTATTTATTTTGCAATAAAGAATTCACAACAAAACGTTTATAAAAGGTATAAACGTAACATTATTATTATTACTATAATAAATATCTCTTATTCTTTTTTAGGTTCTTTTTAAATTAAATTAACAATATATATTTTTTTTTTTTTTGATATTTCGCTTTCCTATGGAAAGCTTCTTCAGGAAAAATTTTTTTTATTTTTGAAAACAAAAATTATTAACATATTGAAAAAATTTCAAAACATTTGACAAAAACATACAAAATATTTTTTCATACATACATTCAAAAATTTAAATTTTCAAATATTTAAACATACAAAAACAAGGAAACGGAAATAACAAATAACAAATTCTCTCCCATGAAATAATTATAACAATTTATGTGTCTTTTGAATTAAGTACCTATAATTCTGAGCTAAATTGTCTGTGTCTGTTTTGAAATTTATTCTCCTTACATTTGGTACGTAAACAATTTCTAACATTTCTAAATTTTTTTCTATATCTAATATTGATGCTTCGTCAAACTGAGGATAATGATTATATTTCTTACAATGTGAAGATAAGGATGTCTTCTGTGCTGAAATATTCCTATATTTTTGGTCACACCTGTTACCAGCTAATCTTGATTTAAGTTTGTTCTTTGTTGTCCCAACATAAACTTTGTCACAGTTCACCTAGTCATTTCCTGTATACATCATCATCATACATCAGATATTTCCATTTTCCCTATTTTATCCTTCATATTGCTAAATAATTTATTTAATGTGTTATGTGTTTTGTGTGCAATTATATATTTTTCTCTGTGTCATATATTTTACACTTTCTTAATCTTTCTGATATTCCAGGAACATAAGTTAATGATTTATAATTTCTTAGCTCTGCCGTAGAATTTTCTACATTATGCCTATAACTACCATATTGTCTAATTAATCTGTTAGTTAATTCTACTGGAAAATCATTGTCATTAAGTATATCTCTTATTGTGTCCTTATTCTTCAAATGAAATTCTCTATCACTTATAGTCAATATTCTGTCTATCAGATTTTTCGCTGTGTTTATTATCATTTTTCTCGGATGTTTTGAATAAAAATTAATAATTCTTCCAGAAGATGCTGGTTTCTTATACCAATCAAATACTAACTTATTTCTCTTCCTTATTATCAATATATCTAAATATGGAAGTCTAGATTCTAATTCTCTTTCAATCGTAAATTTAATATCCGGATGAAAACTATTCAATTCTGACAAAATATCACCCACTGCATCTTCTGATGTTATTCAAAATAAATCATCCACATATTTTGTGATTATCTTTGGTTTAATATGCATTTTACTAATATATGAATTTAGTAATTCCTCCATCACAATATCAGCTATAATTGGAGATGCTGGAGAGCCCATAGGGAGGCCCTCGTTCTGTTGATATATCCTATTATCAAAATGCCTTCAATGCAAAACTTAAGAATACGTAAAAATAATTCCTTCTCAATATTCGTATTTTGTTCTATTATCTGCCATTGTTCCTCTATAATCCTCAAAGCTAAAATCTACAGGAATACTTGGAAAAAGTGAAACTACATCAAATGAAAACAATCTACCATTATCTTGTATATCTATTCTCTTGGCTTTATCTTTTAAATTCCAACGAATTTCTAATATTATATATTGATTGTCCTGTTATCACCTTAAGAATATTTGTTACATACTTGCACAGTCTGTATGCCGGGGAATTAATGTAAGAGCAAATAGGCCTTAAAGGAAAATTCTGTTTATGGATCTTAGGTACTCCATATAGACACATAATTTATTATAATTATTTCATAAGAGAGAATTTGTTATTTGTTATTTATTTGTTATTTCCGTTTCCTTGTTTTTATATGTTTAAATATTTGAAAATTTAAATTTTTGTATGTATGTATGTACGAAAAAATATTTTATATGTTTTTGTCAAATGTTTTGAAAATTTTTTCAATATGTTAATAATTTTTGTTTTCAAAAATAAAAAATTTCTTTCCTGAAGAAGCTTTCCACAGGAAAGCGAAATATCGAAAAGAAAAAAATATATATTGTTAATTTAATTTAAAAAGGCCGTAAAAAAGAATAAGAGATATTTATTAAAGATAAAAAAGGTCGATTAAAAAAACTACAAAAATATTAAAATCATAATTGTAACTGATAACTGACAAAAAAAAAGAAAACAAATCTTGAAATTCTTTAAATAAACGCTTTCTATACCGCTACTGCATATTTTCTTTTGTGGTATATTATAATCGAAAATTCCTTTAAATTATTTCAACACTATTAAATTTTATAAAAACTTCATTAATTTGTATTGTTTGTTTTGTTTTGTTTTTTATGTGCCCCCTTTTATTATGATAAAATTTCTCTTTTGTTGCCAGACACATTTTTCAAGCTAAACAAAATTAAATCTAATTATAATTTCAGTTGTTTTTTTTACTTTAATTAAAATACAAAAGATAATAAAATAAAAAGAAACATTTAAAACTATGTATTTCCTATGCATTTTATCAAAATGCACAGACACATACACATAAACTTACACATACACTTTAGTTACAATTATTCAATGTTGGGGTAAAACAACAAACAAATAAACAATTTAAATATAAAATATAGATGAATATGAACTTAAAAAGACGTGGATAAGAAGCAGCACAAAGAGAAAACAATATTTCGTCAAAATAAAAACAATTAAATTTTTAATTGAATACTTGGAAAAAAAAACATACGTGGTCTTAACGATAAGAGAACGAATGCGCTTAAAAAAAACTCAAATCATACAAAAGTTGCATTCAATTATAACAACTTGAATTTTAAGCTTCACAACTCTTTAATAATGAGAACAACAACTAAGAACTAAAATATTTAGAAATATAAGAAATTTAAAAGACATTATTTAACAGAGAAACAAAAGCCAAGATAACAATAAAAAAAACTTATGATACTTTAGTTCACTATGGAAGGGGCTAAGACACGCCCGATACAAGAAAAACAAAGTGAATCAAGATATAAAAAAAATATCAATTTAAATATTAAATGACGTAACTCGTTACGTCAATATGTAAAAAACGTAATGTCTTACGTCATTATACTTTTACAATTACGTTTTTTTTTATATTTCAAACATATCAATATCAACTTTGTTGTCAAAAACGTTGATTGTTTTTTCTTAGGTTGTGGTCAAACCAAAGAAGATTACAGAATCCAACCTGCATACGTCATAGTAAAGTTTTCCCCCAAACAGTCTTTATTAGAAAAAAAAATATTTTTAATAATAAAATTGTGCTTTTTTGTAATATTGAAAGTGGCATCGAATTAATAATAATTTAAAATATAGGGTCCGCCAAATAACTTTTCTTTTTTGTTTAAAATGCTATAAACAAAACTACACAGCTTCGGCTATGTGGCAAGTAGCGCCGTCCTGTTGAAACCAAATGTTGCCCATAACCTCCTCTTAAATATTTGTGAACAAATCGCCACTGAAGGTAACGGCCACTCCTGAAAAATAGCCCAATTACGCCTCTCGACCAAAATCCCCACCAAACAGTGACTCGTTTTCGGTGCGTCGGCTTTTCAATGTATGCGTGCTGGTTTTCTGTACTCCAAATCAGACAATTTGGCTTGTTTACATACCCGGCAAGATCAAAATGAGCTTCATCTGAAAACATGATTTTTTTTTTTGCAAAATCGGCATCTTCTGTAAGTCGATCGCAGGCCCACTTAGCGAAGCGTTGTTCAAGCGTTTACACAACCATATTCGTTCAGCAGAAGGATAAAACTAATTATCTGTCAAATCAAACATGAGCTAAGTGTGGCCATTCACGAAATAAGCACTAGTTGAGAAAAAAAACAAAACGTTAGATGGCGGACTCTATATAATAAAAAAGGGCTTGTGCTGAATCTAAAGGATGATTTAATATTAAGCCTGCTTTTGCCTATTAATTTCAGCCCAAAAGTACAACGAAGTAATAAGGCGACTTGCTTACCTTTCTGTCTGAACAATGGAGCATACATTCATACATCATTTCGGAGAAAGTAAGGTGGTGGCTCTAGATATTTCCAAAGCATTCAATAGGGTTGTGGGCATGACTCCATTCTATCAAAACTTGCTGCTTTTTCTCCATATTTATATCGAGTTTTCTCAGAAATCGCACTATATGAGTTGTTATAGATTGGATTTCATCAAACAAGTTGAATTCAGGGGTACGTACCCCAAGGTTCAGTTCTTTCTCGTACCCTTCTTCTTATTTTTCTAAATGACCTTCTTTGTCCAACTTTCAATCCTATATATTCTTTTGCCGATGACAGCATTTCCTAATATACCAGGCCATTTGTATGTAAGTTCCAAAAGGCGCAAAACATGAATGATACGCTCAATCGCGATCTCGCGACAATCTTGGAATGGGGTCATATGAATAGAGTAGATTTTTAATGCTCGTAAGACGCAATGTTGCAAGCTTACGCATAGATCTATGTTCGATAATGGTGCTGCTGCATCTGTAACTATAGGTGATATAGGTATTACGGCATCGGAAGCTCTTGATGTTCTTGGCATGAAAATTCAGTGCGATGTCCGATGGACTAAACACATTTTTCAGGTTTCGAAAGAAGCTTGTAAGTGCCTTGGTTTTCTAAAGCGGTGTAAAAGATACTTCACTCCATCCGATCTCCGTACTATCTATGCCACCTCTATTCGTCCGAAAATGGAATACAACTCTCATGTATGGGCCGGCGCATCAAAATCTAATTTGGAGTTACTCGCCCGCCTACATTAGAGGGTTAAAGGGTTCATTTGGGGACGGTAGGGTATCCAACTCTATTGAATCTCTAGAGTATCGACGCAATATGGGATGTATTTCACTGCTCTATCGTTACTACAATGGTAAGTGCTCTAATAAAATTAGGGAACTTGTTCCCGATACTCGCACATTTTCGCGTTTAACTCGATTTTCGTTGAGAGCGCATCTATTTGTGGTTGATTGGCGGCCAGTGATTCGTATTACGCATTACAGGGAAAATACGTTTTTTAGCAGAACAGTCCGTATGTGAAAAAAAATCCCTCCGGAGGTCTTTTCTGTCACTTTCAATCTGGGAAAATTCAAACTGAATGTCCACAATCACTACTCACTCTTTCCTCCTTTCCGTAACCTAATTACCTAGTTCTGGCACAATGGATTGCATGTGAGTGCTGGTTCCGAAAAAAAATATTTGAGGCTAGAAAATAGTATTGCTATCACAAAATTGATTGGATATCAAAAATTGCCAAAAAAAAAGAGTAAAAAGTGTCATGACTAAAAAAATACATATCTGAAAATAATGAATGACGTAATATGTTACGAAAAACGTTAGTGTAATAACGTAACACGTTACGTCATTTCATATTTTAGTTTATTTATCTTCATATATTTATAAAAGAATTAAAATATTAAAATTTGGCAAGTGAATTTGGCTTCAAGCACAGAAAGAAAGTCACTGCTTGTGCAACGCGCAATACCAATTTCTACGTATGTATGTATGCAGTAGCACCTCAAATTTATCCCATCAAAGTTCATTTCAAGTTTGTTTTTTATGAAGAAAAAAGAATGTATAATTTGTTTAATCCATAATATTCGAATTTTCTTTTTTGCTTATCGAAAATTATGGTTATTGACGAGCATGAATTAACCGTACGCAGTTAAACCAGAACAGATTTATTTCTACAATCTTTGCATTACACTTGCCATAATGACAACAAACCACGATTTACTGAATCAATTTAAAATAAAACTTCTTTTCATTCATTTTTAAGCGCCTAAAGAACTTGCGCGCACACGTATCAAATTTTCTTCAAAATTGTGCAGATGAGGACATTAAAAGTATTTTGATGGATGATGCTAAGAAGTGGTGTACAAAAAAAAAACAATTGGAGCAGTTTAGAACTAGATTGTGAGTCCATGTATGACATGGATCACAGCTTAATTTATTGTGGTGTTAAGGAAATTCACTAATTTAAGTCTAGTCTCAAGTCACTAAATGTAGTGGTGTCGATGATCGCCTAAGTTTGTGTTTAGTAAAAAAGTACAAGAGATCGTGGGGTTTGCTGGTCACTGTGCTGTCTTATACGACAGTTAATTTCCAATAACATAGACCTTCTAGAAATGAGCGCTGCCCCGGTAGGCTAGTGGGTAATATACTTAGCCTACCAACCTAGCGGTGGTTGTTTTCACTACAAAACTAAAAGTTTGAAGGCTGTGTTACTATCCTTCTACTTTCACCGCCTGTCTTGCCACTTCTCTATCCCTTTCCTAAAGAATGAATGTAGCACGGTTGTGACTAAATAGGCATCGTTGCTTGAAGTGTTACTTCTCTTAAAAAAAATGCTGTTCGTTATTGATCTCTATTCGCTAATTTTTGTTTCGAAATTTTAAGTGGATGTCCTTGAAAGATTTAAACGGTGAGAAATATAACTAACAAAAAGAATAGAATAGAAAATACCAAAAACGACAATTTAATTTTGCCATCGAAATGTTCCTAGCTGTGTCTTGCTTTATATTCTCACTTGGTAGTCAAATATTTATATGTGTTTCGAATATTTTTTGTCTTGCTGCATGTTTAAATCTAAAAGATTTTTGGATTAAGTATTGTTATGACATGTCTGAGGATATTCTATCTATTCTATATCTTGCACTACATATATACTAGTATAAATCTTAATGGAATAAGAAATGATGAAGCGAATATAATTGTTAAAAAAATATTTATATGTGTTTCGAATATTTTTTGTCTTGCTGCATGTTTAAATCTAAAAGATTTTTGGATTAAGTATTGTTATGACATGTCTGAGGATATTCTATATATTCTATATCTTGCACTACATACGAGTGTGGAATTTTTTGGTGATCACTGTCAATATTACTATGTACCTCCATACGGTTGTGTGAAGTGCCAGTCCACTTTGGTGGAAATAGTTTTCCCAAACATTGCACAGAAATACAAAAATCATCAGTGACCCAGTAATCATTAGCATTATGTCAATACCATTAACTTCACTATTCACAATGGAATACCCGACGAAAAGAAAATCTTGAATCATTGATGCTACGGTGACTCAAGATTTAAGTTGTTTACTGTTGAACTGGTAGGTAGTGTACTAGCTTATTGGACTGGAGGTTGTGGGTTCGATTCCCAACAAAGACTTCAGTTTTTTGTTCACTACAAAAATGATGAAGGCATGGCCACTGGTCACTGTGCTGTCTCATACGACAGTGAATTTCCGTATATATCCTTATACTTTCACCAACTGTCTTATCTCTTCTCTATCCCTTTCCTAGAGAATGTAGCACGGTTCTGACTAAATAGGCATGATTGCCTGAAGTGCAAAATGCCACTAGATTTGTCAGGCATGTCACCGCATGTTCTTACATTGAAAATTGGCATATCCATCATTCTGCTTCGAAACATAACTCCACCACGTTTTTTGAATGGTGCCCCAGACTATCAAACAAGAAAATTATGAACAATGTTATTCAGGTAACAATTGCCACATATTCCAATGATAGCTACAGATATGCCATTCCAATTCAAACGCTTGCAATTCCTTTCGCGGCTTACTTTCGCAATAACTATCAACAAAGTACAAAGAGAATCGTTAGAAATGTGTGAATTAAATTTGGAGAACTCATGCTTCTCACATGGGCAGCTGCTTCCCCCCGGGGGCACACGATAGTCTTTTTGGAACCTACTATTCCATTTAGACTGGTGTCTTGCGGGGTAAAAGGGAGCCCAGGCCCCTCAAAGGCTAGTAGGAGTCACCTGGACAATCCACATATTTCCACGGGAATCAGTACGCCCGCAGAGTTCACTATTTGTCTCTTGAGACAGTTAGCTGTTCTCTGACTGGTTATTGAGGTTGGCCCCTTTACGGGAGTATCGTGCTGGTTGTGGTTTCGAGACCCTCGTGAGAGTTTGTGGGTCGGATCATTCAAAATGAACACAATAAATGGTTCAGGTCCAGTGCGTATGAATGCCGTCGTGTTCTTAATTATATTAAGCTTCATGCGTTCTGGACCAGGTGTTGGAAAGTTTTCAACTCTTTAGCAAGGAGTGAAGGCTGCGGCCTACTTCGGGCTTTCAAAATTGCTACTAGGAGTGACGTATTCGATGGCCTCCTAGGGCGTGAATGACGTTTGCAAATCATTCAAGTGGTTTGATCACCATCTGATTATGACTAACTAGTCGGTGCAGATGTAAATCAAATCACATCATCATGGGCAGCTGCTCTATGTGGCTTGCCTGATGGAACTGAATTGAAAAGTAACTTTGCAATGTCGCAAAATTAATAAAATGCCTTAAAAAAAGAATTGAATATTTGTCTAATATGTCTTTCCTTTAAAATTTTTTTTGTTTTTATTAGTGACGTAGAAACTCCCGCAGGGTACAGTTAGTTAACAAATGTAAATAGAAAATTAAAATAAATAAGAACGCAAACTAGACTTTTACGTTACGTCTTTGTTCAATCTTGGGTCATGTAAAATAATTATTAAATAAAGGATTTCAAAACTACTTAAAAACACAATCTTTAAGTTTTTTCGTCCAGCTGGCTTTGAAAATAAAAAAAACTTTTTTTCCCTCCCCGTCTCGTGTTTTTTTTTGTTGTTGTTTTAACAATAAATAATACGTCTTGTGTCTAATATGTCGTCATTAACACATTTCTTCTCTATTATCTTAATACATTTTTTGTTTCCTTCTTACTGTGCTTACTTCTAAATTTGATCTGATCCCTGTTATAAGAATTGAAGAAAACGAAATTTAATTCTTTTTATAGAAGATTTTCTATCAATTTCCCTTGACATTTATTGGCAACAACAATAATAGTTGTAAATAACACTAAATCTGTGTTAAGTTTTATGTTTCTCTTATTTATTATGCTTTTAGTATTTTGCTCTTCCTCTCTCTCTCTCTCTTGCTCCTTCTTCCTTTTTTATATAAATTATGAAATTGTAGATATAAAAAGAGTTTGTCAGTTAGTGCTTAACTAGCTGCTACCACATGTTAAAAATCTGTAGGGTATCATTTTCCATAATCATTTTGTTAGTGTTGGGAAGAAATCAATTCATTGTTTTACTTTTCTTTTTGTTTTGCTTTTTTGAAATTTTATTTTTATCAAAATTCCTAAAAGAAATTCTTAAAAGATTCTTTTCATAGTTTGTCTTCCCAATGGCATGTGTGTATGTGTGTGTGAGAGAGAGAGTGTGTGTGTGTGTGTGTGTGTGTGTGTACATTATGTGAAATCCTGTATCTAAGCGTAATTACTTCCATTTAATTAAGCAAAAATGCAAACCCTTTCCACAATAAATTATTGTCATTCTCTTGAATAGCTCTTCTTTGTTTATTCGTTTGGCTGAGGGTTGTCTGTCTACTATAGTCCTTTTACTTTTGTCTTATATTTCGTTGTAAGTGGAGTTTGTTTGATGACCAAATATGAAATAAGTTCTATTTTTTTATTACACAGTAAGGACTCATATATAACTGAAGGCTATTAAATAGAACTCCCATACAATAGAGAGAAGTTGATCTTAGAATAATTTTCATATTTTCTTTATTAAAATCATTCTATTTAAAAGAACACAAAACGGGACGCTTACTTATATTTTTTGGTGTAAAAGAAAAAGAAATAATGAAATGCGTAATAAAAAAAAACTCAAACAAACATCTACAACAATTTCATTGAAAAAGTCACGTTTGGTGGTAAATGTCTCACACTCTACAATTGTGCGAATCTTGGGCACGTTGCAGTTGTTAGAAAGTAATAAATAGGAAAAGACCATGATTTTACTTTGTACTTAATATTAGTTAAATACGAGGTATATTCCAAATTTTAGGTAAAACGGTAAAAGAAACACTAAAATGTAAACATCTTCTGGATTCAAAATTTTACTGTTCTCTTCATAATTAATAATAAAATTGAAAACGAACTTAAGCCGCCATCAACAATTATAATAATTTTAATTATACGAATAAATGTATACTAGTATAAATCTTAATGGAATAAGAAATGATGAAGCGAATATAATTGTTAAAAAAAATACGTTCGAATAAATTTTAATCGAATAAATGTTAGTCGAGAAACATATATAATAATAATTGTGTTCAATTGAAATGCAATTTTAATTATATGAATGAATGTATACTAGTATAAATCTTAATGAAATGATGAAGCGAATATAATTGTTAAAAAAAATACGTTCGAATAAATTTTAATCGAATAAATGTTAGTCGAGTAACATATATATAATAATAATTATGTTCAATTAAAATGCAATTTTAATTATATGAATGAATGTATACTAGTATAAATCTTAACGCAATAAGAAATGATGAAGCGAATATAATTGTTAAAAAAATACTTTCGAATAAATTTTAATCGAATAAATTTCAATCGAATAAATGTTAGTCGAGTAACATATATAATAATAATTGTGTTCAATTAAAATGCAATTTTAATTATATGAATGAATGTATACTAGTATAAATCTTAATGGAATAAGAAATGATGAAGCGAATATAATTGTTAAAAAAAAAAACCATAGAGTCTTTATTGGTGGGACCTAGAGCCTGGATAGAAAGAAAATAAATTAATAATAAATAAAGGTCGAAAGAAAGAAAGAAGGAAGGAATAGAACAATTTTGCAAAAATATAAATCTTAATGGAATAAGAAATGATGAAGCGAATATCATTGTTAAAAAAAATACGTTCGAATAAATTTTAATCGAATAAATGTTAATCGAATAAATCTTATTCGAATAAATAAATTCGAAAATATAATATATGCAAAAACTGTTAAAAAAACCATTTGTCACCATTTTTTTTTATAAAAAATATTTTATTTTTTAAATAAAAATATTCAAAAAAAAATACCATTGAAACTAAAAATCTATTTGCATAAATTCTAAACGAATAAAATACTTGTGGCATTCATATTATTCGAAAATAAAAAAAAATTTGAATAAATATTCGACCAAAAAGCTTATCAAATTATATTAAATACCTTTCACAACAAAAGCTGCATTACATTAAAAATAGGATGTCTGCCGGGAAGCTATGCTACTTGTATATTTAATTTTTGATTAAATGAAATGGAATGGATCTTATAATGATAAATGTTTTATTTAATGTCGGCAATTACGTATAGAATACAATATCAGATAAATGTCCACAAATGCGAGCCGTATTGAGCACATTTTTCATTACCTTCTCACACATTTCACGCGGTATTTCGTTAATTTCATCAAGAATATTTTGTTTGAGTTACTCAAGCGTTTCTGGTTTGTTGGCATAAATCTAGCTTTTCAAATATCCTTACAAAACAAAAGTCCGGAGCAGTCAAATCAGGCGACCGTGGAGGCCAATCAACATCACCATTTATTGGGACAGACACACTCTTTTTTCGAAATCATTCACTATACGATAAATAGTGCGTTTTGTTGGCACGTTGTTTCGATAATTGATTTTGATAAAAGGTTTTAAATATTAGAACGCGCTGTTTTATCAAAAATTTGTCTAAATAAATTTGCCACCTATCTACATCACGACTGCCAAATATGAACTGTCGAAACAAAGTAGCATACTTTCCCGGCAGACATCCGGTATTTTTTAATGCAAAATTGTTTTTACCAGCATCAAAATAAAAATGTTACTTGCATAGAAACTTATTCGTATAATCTATACTCGAATATATAATTTTCAAACTCTTACTCATTCGACAATATGAGTTAATTCAGAACAAAACCTGCCTGCAAACATATGAGAGAAATGTTTTCTATCGCAAAAGTTTGTCAAAAATATTATTTTTCAAAAATAAAAGTAAATATCGAAAAACAAAATTCGATTAAAAATCGAATGGGATAGGTACCAATCAAATAAAAAAAAATAAATAAAAAATTGTGGGATTCATATATTTCGGAAAAAAAATTAAATTAAAAATTTTCTGTTCGAATATTTATTCGAATAAAAATCGTATTCGAATAAAAATCACATTCGAATAAAAATCATATTCGAAAAAAAATTCTATTCGAATAAATTCTCGAACAGAAAATTTTTAAAACTTTATAGCTTATCAAAGAATATTAAATACATTTCAAAACAAAAACTGAGTGAAATTAAATATTTCTGCAATAAAAAAGTTTTTACGGTTAATATTTTTATTTGAAATAAAAATGTTATTCGCATCAAACTCTTACTCATTCGACAATATGAGTTAATTCAGAGAAAAACCTGCCTGCAAGCAAATGAGACAAATGCTTTTTAACGCAAAAGTTTGTCAAGTTCATACATTATTTTTCAAAAATAAAAATCGAAAAACAAAATTCGATTAAAAATCGAATGGGATTAGTACTAATCGAAAAAAAAATTGTGGGATTCACATATTTCGAAAAAAAATTATTCGAATAAAAATTATATTCGAATAAATATTCGAACAGAAAATTTTTAAAACTTTAGAGCTTATCAAATAATATTAAATACATTTCAAAACAAAAACTGCATAAAATTAAATATTAGTGCAAGAAAAATATTTTTAAATTTACTTGAATAAAAAAACTTATTTGGACAAATGTATTGCAAATAAAAATATTTTTTTTCTCAATAAAAACCTTTGACGAATAAATATTGGAATTTCAAACTGTCTAAAATTTATTTGAAAGCAAAAACTTTATGAAAATAAAGCAAGAAAAATGTTGTTTTTTTATCCATTCACTAAGAATATAAAAAAGTGGTGTTTTAATCATTTTTTTCTTCTTGAACACACCTCGTATAATTAGGAATTTTTGTTTATTCCCATTCACTGACTTTTAGTGAAATTCTTTTCCATTTCTACTTAATGTTGTCCCTCCTTGTTGTTAAACTAAATTCTATACATCGGGTCACACACACACACACACACACACACAGGCCAAATTGAATCAAACATAAATTTTTATTAAACATTTAGTTGTTCCCAGTCAAAGGATGTCAAGTAAAGTGGATTCAAAAAAGTTTTTAAATTTAAATAATTTGTTGTCTATACGAATTGTTAAAATATATTTTTCACGGCAAATCAATATAAACATTTCTAACAGAATCAATGTTAACAGTGACAATTATAACAGTGACAATTTTAACAGCGACAATTATAACAGTGACAATTTTAACAGTGATATAAACGAAGTACTTAAAAGGATATTGACTCTCATATCTATTCCAAAATATCAATATGGAGGTTTAAAGCAAAATCCTCAAATATATACAGTTCCAAGCAAAACTTTGTGTTACTTTGTGTCTTTCACCGCCATCGCCAAGACACATTGAAGGCAGTTGGCGGCTGGCGACGAATTTATGTCGTGTTGAATATCAAAACACAGCGCACAAAAAAATTAAATGCATTGAATGAATTAATGCACAAAAAAGTCATCCAAGTCGATCCAATCGTGTAGTTGCAGTGTAGTTGAATAGCCTGGATGCCAACTGCAGCGCCATCTGCCGGGCTGGTTTGCGAATGTAAACCTTGGTGGCTCCCAAACGCATTCAAAAAAATCTATTCAGTGACATAAACACGTACAGTAGAATTATATAAACAAAGAAGATTTGTATGGGAGGTACCACGCGTCTTTATAAAATCCCGCCTATATTTGCAGCAGAACTTAAAATGTGTTCACTTAACCGAAATACCATATTCTGTTTAAATACCGTTAGCAGGAGCATAAATATTTGATTCTTAATTTGTGGTTTGTATGGGAGCTACCACGCCCCTTTGTACAATACCGCCCGTATTTGGACCAGCACTTAAAAAATGCACACCAAACCGACGTACCAAATTTGGTTCAAATACCGTTATCAGGGGCAGAAATAATAGATTTCTATGGGACTTACCACGCCCCTTGGTCCAATTGGACCGAATTGTAAATCTAAACAACCAGGGGCGCCATCCAAACGCATACAAAAAAATGTATGCAAATCGGTCCAGCCGTTTAGGGAGAGCTTAGTCGCAACACACGAAACAAATGAAATAATTTGTAAATTTAATCGTAATCGCTGTCCGTATCCAAAAAAAAACTCATATCGAGTATAAATATGAAGTTGAAGGGATATCGTCTTGATTACCTTCTACTGAAAAATTCATGTTATTTTCAAATTGAGTAGAGTGCGTGCAAGTTCCAGTTGCACGATATATTTGTTGTTTTACCTGCTCTTTGTGTTGTTAAACGGTTCCTTTCATGTCGAAGTTCTTGGGTGACTGTTGGACGTCCTACTAGTTTTGATTCTTTCGAAGGGCCATTAAAGTTATGCTGTCGGCAACTTTCGAAGTGTGTGTTCTATCCATTTCCATTTTCTTCCCTTTATTTGCATCATTATGATGGGTTCTCCACTAGTCCTTTGCCATAGATTAATGTGTGATATTATATTTTGCCACATTAGAAGGCATTTGTTTTCAAATCCTTGTAATATGTATGTGATGCGTGATAAGATTTACGTCAGTACCTAGCTGTGTAATCCACTGTGGATGAAATGTAGCGTCATGCTCGCCCTAGGAAGCCTTCAGATACGTATATCCTCCAGTCACTCCTAGTTGCAACTTTAAGAGCATGGAACAGGCGGCAGTCACTCACTCCTTGCTGAAGAGTTCATTGTGGCCATTTATTGTGTTCATTGTGAATGATCCGACCCACACCCAACTCAAACGAGGGCTTTAAAACCACAGCCACTACGATAGTAGCGAACGGCCAACCTTAATAATCAGTCTGACAACAGCCAAAAGGCTAAAAAGACAAATAGCTGAACTTTGGGGCTTTACTGCCTCCCGTGAAAATATAGTGGAATTGCCCAGTTGGCTTCTGCTAGCCTTGAAGGGGACTGGGTTCCGTCTTACCACCAAAACATAGCAAAGTGCCCCCAGGTACCCCGCCATACGATAATATCTCTTCGAAGGCAACCGATAATAAACCACAGCGGGATCTCACCAATAACCAGAACAGGGCAGTAGCCCAGCGGGAAGATGGTTCTCGTTTCACCAATGTGGGTGTAAAAAGTCACTGGTCATATTTCAAAAGCCCTTAATTATTTCTCTTCCAGTTTCGGGCTCCTGCCAGTAAAGACGACTGGTGCGTTTTTAGGCCCGAGTGGCATTGTCCAGTTTTTATTTTTTTTTTTTAAGAGAAGTAGCACTTCAGGCAACAATGCCTATTTAGTCAAGTACCGTGCTACATTCTTTAGGAAAGGGATAGAGAAGAGATGAAACAGGTGGTGAAAGTAGAAGAATAGTCGGAAATTAACTGCCGTATAAGGATAGCACAGCGACCAGTGGCTATGCCTTCATCGCTGAGCAGCCCCACCAACAGTCAATTTTTATTTTTGTAATGAAAAAAAACCAAGGTTTTCGTTCGAAATCGAACCCACAACCCCCATACTGACAAGCTAGCACACTACCTACTAGTCTACAGGGGCATCTTCTTCTTGGCTTCTGCTAGTCTTGAATGGGACTGGGCTTCCTTTTACTCCCGTTGACATCTGCACCTGGTCGTAGGCCTTAATAAGATGGTGATCAAACCACTGGGAATGACAAGCAACGTCATTCACGCCCTAGGAAACCGAGGACTAATTCTAGCCACAGGTGTTTCCTAGTTGCAATTTCAGCAGTTCCAAAGCAGGGTTGCGAGCCATTACCCCTTGCTGAAGAGCTGGAGACTATCCAACTCCTGGTCCAGAACACACGACTAGCATGCTCACTGGATCGGGATCATTTACCCGTTGGTGTTATTAAAGGCGAGATGATCCTGGCCACCATAATCAGTTCATGTTGGGGGCCGCAAAACCACAATCACCACGATACTCACGAAGGGCCAACCTCAATAATCAGTCAGAGAACAGCAAAATGCCTAAAGAGACTAAGAGCGGAACTCTGGGGCTTTACTGATTCCCGTGTAAATAACGTGGAGCTTCCAGTTGTACCCCTGCTGACTTCAGGGGACTGGGTTCCCTTATAACCCCAGTTGCACAGGGCTAGATAATTAAGTATTCTATAAAGACCGATAAATGTGCCTCCGGGGGAGGGAGGGATATGTGTGTGATTGATGTGATTTGATTTACATCTGCACCGACTAGGTAGTCATAATCAGATGGTGGTCAAACCACTTGAATGATTTGCAAACGTCATTCACGCCTTAGGAGGCCATCGAATACGTATATCCTCCGGTCACTCCTAGAAGCAATTTCGAATTCCTGAAGTAGGCAGCAGCCTTCACTCCTTGCTAAAGAGTTGCAGACTTTCCAACTCCTGGTCCAGAACGCATGAAGCTTAATACAATTAAGAACACGACGCCATTCATACTCACTGGACCTGAACTATTCATTCTGGTCATTATGAATGATCCGACCCACAAACTATCACGAGGGTCTCGAAACCACAACCACCACGATACTCCCATATAGAGGCCAACCTTAATAACCAGTCAGAGAACAGCTAATTGTCTAAAGAGACAAATAGTGAATTCTGCGAGCGTACTGATTCCCGTGGAAATATGTGGATTGTCCAGGTGACACCTACTAGCCTTTGAGGGGCCTGGGCTCCCTTTTACCCCGCAAGACACCAGTCTAAATGGAATAGTAGGTTCCAAAAAGACTATCATGTGCCCCCGGGGGGAATATGTATGTGATGTTGGAGATCGACCAAGTTTCGCATAACGTGAGGTGAATATTCCTAACCTTGTTTTCGTGCACAAGCGACTGTCCTTCGATACTAGCCATAGTTGTGCAAATGCTGCTTTCGCCTTGCTGAGTCTGTGTTTCACGTCGGCTTTTGCTCCACCATCTATAGTCATTATAAAGCCTAGAAAGCAGACATTGTCCGCGAAGTCAACCGGTTATTGTGTCACACGATGATGGGCTGTGTGTTGGTGGTTTTACAAATAAGCTTATACTTTTGGCATAACCTATATTACCATGTTATTATTATTATTATTATTATTATTATTATTATTATTATTATTATTATTATTATTGTAAATGATAACTGAAAATAAAAACTAAAGAACTTGTTTTGCTGATTCATTGTCGTTGTTGTTTGTTATTGCTGAATTTAGTTATTTTTAGGGCCATGTAGCGACTTTATCTATTTTCTTATCTCTTTCAACAGTGGATTCAGAACACAAGCACCAGTTTGAGTTACGTTTAATCAGTACGATTTGGGTACATCTGTCTGTAAGCAACCTGTTACATTACAAGAGAGTAAAATTCGAATTCTAATACTAAATATTATTAAAAAAAAAAAATTATAAAAACAATTTTTCTAAAAACTTGTTTTCGGTTTTTGAAATGATAAAAAACAAAAAAATAAAAGAATAAATTTCGAATTTTTTTTTATAAATTATTGAATTTAACAGAAGAACTAACTATTTATCTGAGAGAACAAAAGAGAAAACTAATGAGATATTTATAGAGAGCATTTATTATAAAATATGAATTTACAAAGAGAAGAAGAAGAACAAGAAGAAGAAGAAGCATTACAATGTTGAATAATAAAAGCGGCACCCAGAAGTGCAAAAACAAATCACAATGTATGTTGTGGTGGTTGACGTTTTTTCATTTTTCAAGCAGCAATTTGCTAAAGGACACAAAAGGACAAACAAATATTTAACAAAATAGAGCATTTTTAAAGCCAAGGCGGAAAAAGGTTTTTTTCTTTTTTTTCCTGACGAAATTCTTAAGTAAAAATGTTTAGAAAAATGTATATAAAAAAATTCATAATTACCTGGTGGAGTTTGTCTTGTTTTTTCTTGTTTGCTTTAGTAGAACAACAACACAATATTTGTTGGAAGGATATACAATTTTTGATAAATTTCAATTTAAATTTAAAAATTGTTCTAGGTGTATAAAAAAAAGGAGAAATAATTGCACAATTATTTATTGAGATACACGGAGGCAACACGCACGTAAGCACAACACAAACTGCGAAACGCTGATTAAAACGCACTAAAAACTTTGTGAAAATAAAAAAAATATTTTTTTTTTATTATTAAAATTAAAACATAATAAATTTCACAACACTCTGTAACAACAAAAATCGAAAAAAATTTCTTAAAAACATGTTTATTTTTAAAATTCTGAGAATTGTTAAAATTATTAGTTTTTTTAATTTTTTCTTTTCATTTTTTTTTTGTTGTATATTTTTTTCCGTATCTCTATTTCAGGCTGTTTCTCTGCTATAAAATTTTTAACCGACTGTAAAGTAAGTGGAAACTGACGCAACTTTTTGAAACGCACCAGAAATGACGACGGCAACGACCACTACGCAAAAACCAACAAACCACGTAATGTGTACTATAACAACAGCAACAACAACAACAGCATAAATAACAACATTAACAAGAAGATAGAAGCTGAACCAAAAAGAAGATCTAAAAAAGAAAAACAAACAAAAACAAAAGCTAGTATTAAAGAAATTGGGGAGTCAGAAAGAATAAGCAACAACAAAAATTGTGTTTTTTTTCTTCTTCGTCTTCTTTCTTCCTCCTTCTCTTTGTAAACACATACAGCTCGTGCAAAAAGACTTTTGAAATACAAATAAAACTGACACTTCTTTTTAATCTAGGGAGTTGGATAGAGATAAAGAGAAATAATAGCTAACAGAGAAAGGGGCTGTAAACTTTCAGCATGCGCAATCTGGGCGTTCCTCATTTATATGTATGTATGTATGTATGTAAATATGAAAGTTGGTATGCATATTTCCAAGTAATAGAAAAACAAAATTGAAAAGCATGCACAGCTCCAACAAAACAGTTAAGCACTTTACAATCGCAAACAAACAAACAAAAATTCTCTATCAATCTCTCTTGCATTTTTTCTTTATTTCACACTCTTTCTCTCTCTCTTTCTATCTCTCTCAATTTCTCTTTATTAATAACTCTTTGTAGTAGTAGTAAACAAATAAGTACATTGTAAATGATTAAAAAACTATAAGAAAATAATTAAATATACAGTGTGTCATACAAGTAAAGGGAAAGCAAAATTTTAATGAAAAAACAAATAAAATAAGTCACAAATGTCGCCCTCATCGAAGAAAGTTACTCGCACATCTCTACTTAGGTGTTACCCAAGAAGCAGTGAATTGCAAGTAATTATATTTTTGGCCTACCCAAAATATGGCAATGAAGAGCATAAAAGTTAAATTGCCTGATTTGATTTACATCTGTGCCTGGCAGTTAGCCCTAAACAGATGGTGGTCAAACCACTGTGAATGGTATGTAGCGCCATGCTCGCCCTAGAAGGCCTTCGAATACTTTTATCCTCCGGTCACTTCTAGTTGCAATTTCAAAAGCTCGAAGTAGGTCGCAGCCTTTACTCCTTACTAAAGAGTTACAGACTATCCAACTCCTGGTCCAGAACGCATGAAGCTTAATATAATTAAGAACACGACAGCATTCATACTCACTGGACCTGAGCCATTCATTGTGTTCATTGTGAATGATCCGACCCACAAACACTCACGAGGGCCTCGAAAAACACAGCCACCACGATACTCCCATATAGGGGCCAACCTCAATAATCAGCCAGAGAACAGCTAAATGTCTAAAGAGACAAATAGCGAAATCTGCGAGCTCACTGATTCCCGTGGAAATATAGTGGATTGTCCAGGCGACTCCCACTAGCCTTTAAGGGGCCTGGGTTCCCTTTACTCCGCAAGACACCAGTCTAGATGGAATAGTAGGCCTAAAAAAGGACTATCATGTGCCCCCGGGGGAAGGTATAAAAGGTAAAATAAGCAAAAAGGTGCCTCTGTAGGCTAGTAGGTAGTGTACTAGCTTACATGACTGGGGGTTGTGGGTTCGATTCCCAACAAAGACCTTGGTTTTTTACACTACAAAAATAAAAATTGACTGTCGGTAGGCCTTCTGATGAAGGCATGATCACTGGTCACACTGTGCTGTCTTATACGACAGTTAACTTTCGTAACTATCCTTCTACTTTCACCACCTGTCTCATCTCTTCTCTATCCATTTCCTAAAGAATGTAGCACGGTACTTGACTAAATAGGCATTGTTGCCTGAACTGCTACTTCTCTTAAAAAAAAAATATTGATGATTCAACTTTTCTTCCTCTTGGATTAACAAACTCAGCTGGAACAAATGTCCTTCTTTTGTTTACTATGTCTAATATGGATAAATTATAGACCAACATCAAAGTCGAGACCAAATTGTAATTAGATGGAAATTAGATTTCCATTAGTCAGATTTGTGGACATTCCTAAAGAATGTAGCACGGTACTTGACTAAATAGGCATTGTTGCCTGAAGTGCTACTTCTCTTTAAACAAAAAAAACAAAATGGTGATATCAATGAGGTGGTCGACGAATCCTAAGTAAAGTAGGAGGCAACTTAGAAAGTTTAGAGAATCTTAACGATTCTCCGGAAAGTCGAACCACACAAATATGTGGTGAGAAACTTCTTGAGTCAAAAGACACAATAACAAATGATCTATAAGACTGTATTGTATATACCTAAACTATTGCGACACTCCTAAATGATGGCAAAAAGGCATGCGTGGTGTCAGACTGAGGACAAGTGCCAAATATGTACTGGAAGATAATTAAGCTAAATTTCTACGCAGGCTCAGGGCGCCAACAGAAGAGAAATTAATGTTTCGGAAGGAAAAATAATTATTTTCGAAAAATTGGTAGAACACACTCTGGGATTGGGAGAACACACTCTTTCGTCCAACGTTTAGTAAATAATTTCAAAAGTGCAGGTATATTTACTAAGCTAAGCTGCTATCGCGACGCCTATAATTACTTTATGAACGAGAAGAACGCAAAATTCTTAATATGGCAAAGGTTAATCCTAGTATAACATCCTTAAATATTGTTGAAAATATTCAGCAATCCTTTAACAAGAAAGTCTGTGCAGAAACCGCTAGAATAATTTTAAGAAGAGCGCACGATATCATGGTAGAGTGGCCCGTAGAAAACCATTTATATTCAGAGTCAACAGACAAAAGCACATTGAGTTTGATAATGCCTGGATTTTGGGGACAAATCGTGTTTTCAGATGAAAGCAAATTTTGCATTTTTGGAATAAAGGGACGTCAAATAATATGACACAAGACCGAAACTGCTCTTGACAAGCAAAATCTAGTCGGTACAGTTAAGCATAGTGGTGATGGTGGTTAGATTATGGTATGGTTATGGTTGTATGGCTGCTGGAGGTGTGGGTCAAATGGAGTTTATTGAATCGACGATGGATAAGTGGGCATATCTTGACATATTAAAAAGATTTTTTTTTTTTAAAGAGAAGTAACACTTCAGGCAACAATGCCTCTTTAGTCAAGTACCGTGCTTTAACATTCTTTAGGAAAGGGATAGAGAAAAGATGCGACAGGTGGTAAAAGCGAAATTAACTGTCATATAAGACAGCACAGCGACCAGTGACCATGCCTTCATCACTGAGCAGCCAAACCGACAGTCAATTTCTATTTGCAGTGAAAAAAAACCCAAGGTCTTTGTTGGGAATCGAAGGCATAACCCCCAGTCATTTAAGCTAGCACTTTACCTACTAGCCAACAGGGGACCTATTATATTTAAAGGAAATTTGAAGCAGAGTGCAGAAAAACTTGATTCCAGCAAGACAACGATCCAAAGCATACAGCGGAGATAGTCAGACTTTGCTCTTGCACAATGAGCACAAGGCAGCTTAAAACGTCTTCTCTGATGCCACCCGACACCAATCCCATTGAGTACCTCTGGACTCCCCTCGGGGGCACATATATATGGTCTTTGGAGATAGCAACAACTTAGACCTGTGCAACTGGGGTAAAAAGGGAGCCCAGTCCCCTGAAATCAGCAGGAGTACAACTGGAAACTCCACTTTATTTCCACGGGCATCAGTAAGCCCCAGAGTTCCGTTATTTGTCTCTTTAGACACTTAACTGTTCTCTGACTGATTGTTGAGGTTGGTCCTTCGGGAGTATCGTGGTGGTTGTGGTTTCGCGGCCCCATACAGGTCTGTTTTTATGGTAGCCAGCTTCATCTCGCCTTTAATAACACCCACTGGTGAATGATCCAGATCCAGTAAGCATGCCAGTCATGTGTTCTGGACAGGAGTTGGATAGTCTCCAGCTCTTTAGCAAGGAGTAGTGGTTTGCAGCCCTGCTCTGAAATCATTGAAATTGCTACTAGAAAGGACCTATTGCTAGAATTAGACTCCTAGGGCGTGAGTGGCGCCGAAATCATATCACGAAATGAGCACCTCTGTGATCTTTTGGAAAAAAAATTCGTCAGCAGGTCATAACAAGCAAAGAAACTTTACGAAGCAGCGTTCTGTGGGCAGAGTGGAAAAGCATCACATCTGAGGAAATAGAAAATTTAGTCAAATCCATGGCAAACAGACTGCGTGGGTATCCAACAAAATATTAAATAATCCTTTTTTTTAATAACTTGAAGTTTTGCGGGAAGTAGTGGTATTAAACGCAGACTTTTTTGATGCACTTTATATTTAATTTCCATTTTTTTGTTTAAATTTTTTAAATAAATGTCGTTTTTATTTTATGATATTGAAAATATAGAGTTGAAGAAGAGTTTGAAGAAGTTTCAATTAAACGTTTGCATGCTTTTTCTTTATAACACTGAAAACTGTATTCAGATGAACGCAGACTTTATGGGCTAAGTGTACATTATCAGCAGACCGTATTCTCTATGAGAACATAACAAAAAAATAAAGAAATAAATAAAAGCCTAAAATTATTTTTATATAAAAAATAAAAAAAATTTGGTTTTTTTGTGTTTTTTATAGCTTGCTGGTCTACTTATTAAGCCCACTGTTCAAACTTGTTTATATTTTTTTCAAGTGTTTGTTGTTTTTGTTAAATTTAGAACGATGAAGTTTAAACTTTAAAAGTTTAAAGCCACTTCCACTTACAAACAAACAAATCCTTTCTTTGTTTAATAATTGTTGGTAATTTTCTATATTGAAAACTTTAGGGCGTGAGAGCTAGTAACTGTTTAAGTAACAAAAGAGAACTTAATATGTGCGAAGAGATTTGCGGAAAGCAAGAAAAACAACAAAAACTCAGGCGATAAACAACAAAGAAGAGGAGCTGAATACAAGTTTATTAATGCGTATAAAACACGTATTTAATTTTAAAAGAAGGCAAAAACAAAAAATCTAATAAAGAAGAACAAACAAATAAGAGAGCGAGGGAGCGAGTGAGCGAGCTTTACACAAAACATTGAGCTATTTATGTACATTTTTATATATATATTTATATTTTTGTTAAAAAAGCAAAAATATATATATTTACAAAAGTACACATCTATATTTTTTTAAATGTTAAACAACAACAGCAGCAACAAACAACATACAAAGGCACACAACTGAATATAATGGATGAAAATATATTGTATAAATGGTTGGATGGATGACTGGCTGGCTGGCTGGTTGGCTTGTTGTTTTTGCTATTGATGGGATGGTATGATTTGGTTTGATTTTGTTTTTTCATGCTACGTTGTGCTGCTACTGATGTTGCTGTTGTTTGCTTGAACTAAAAACTGAATTTTACAAAAAACTTTTATAAAAAATAATAATAATAATATTAATGGTTGGTTGGTTAATTGCTGTGTGTGTGTGTGTGTGGATGACGACGATATTGTATGTAAATATTGGTGATGTTGGCACTTAGTTTTTTTTTGTTCATTTTATTAATTCACTTCTCTGTGCACTCAGCACATACTATAAATATTAAGATACTTTTGGCTTAATTTCGTTTTTCTTTTAGACAAATAAATTTTTTTTTTATAAATATTACAAAGGCAAATATTATTTATTTTTAACTTTTCTAATTATTTATTAAATATGTTTTGCACACACCTTTCCAATTCTAAAACAGAGAGACGTTACGTTTGCTTTTTACAATTTTCAGTTATTATAAAACACACTCATCAATTAAAATTTAGTAAGTTTGAGCAATTTTTCTATATTTATAACAAGTCTTTTTTGCTTTTTGATTTTTCTTTTGTGTTTGTTTATTATTAAACTAATTTCATATATTTTTTCTTTTACTATTCTCACGTGATGCAAACTGTGCAGCGTCAAAAACGCAACTGAAAATCCAACCAAAGAAAAAATATTACAATGACACCATACGAGTGTATATAACAACAGCACCAGGGCACATTTAATAAAAACACAATAAAAGCAAAAGAAAAACATTAAAAAGAAAACAGAGGTAGAAAATATTTGCTCTCTTTTTATCAGTGAGAGGCTAGAGGCTCTCTCTCACCCAGCAGTTAATTTTGTAACTGTGTGTATTTGTTAAGTTGATTAAATTTGCTATTTTATTATTAAAAAAGCAGTGTAACCAGATTATTCAATGAATAATATTCAATAGCTGCTTGAAAAAAGCAAAAACAATTCCTTGCAGAATATTACGACAAATTTGAGGTTGGGAAGTAAACTGCCTGTCAAATAATTAAATGTCAAGAATTGAGCTGCCATTCTTTAGCCTTTATTTAGTAAAAAGTAGGAGAATTATAAATATGGTTACACTTACCAGATAATTCAAATAATATTATTTAAAAGCAGCTTCGAAAAAAGCAAAAACAATTTCCTGCAGAATATTAAAATTGCTGGATAAATTTGAGGTTAGCAAGTAAATTGCCTGTCAAATAATTAAATTTCAGGAATTGAGCTGGCAGTCTTTAGCCTTTATTTAATAAAAAAATAGGAAAATTATAAATATAGTTACACTTACCAGATAATTCAAATAATATTATTTAAAAGCCACTTTTAAAAAAAGCAAAAACAATTTCCTGCAGAATATTACAATTGGTGGACAAATTTGAGGTTAGGAAGTAAATTCCTTGTCAAATAATTAAATGTCAAGAATTGAGCTGCCATTCTTTAGCCTTTATTTAGTAAAATGTTGGAAAATATGGTTACAATAAATATTATTCCATAGCAGCTTCGAAAAAAGCAAAAACAATTTCCTGCAGAATATTACAATTGAAGGACAAATTTGAGGTTGGGAAGTAAACTGCCTGTCAAATAATTAAATGTCAAGAATTGAGTTGCCATTCTTTGACATTTATTTAGTAAAAAGTTGGAAAATTTTAAAAAATATTATTCAATAGCAGCTTCGAAAAAGCAAAAACAATTTCCTGCAGAATATTACAGTTGGTGGACAAATTTAAGGCTAGGAAGTAAATTGCCTGTAAAATAAAATAATGTCAATAATTGAGCTGCCATTTTTTAGCATTTATTTAGTAAAAAGTTGGAAAATTTCAAATACGGAACATAAGCTCTTGAGGAAAGAAATTAAATTGTGAACAGTACTCTACAAAAGATTGATTTATAAAAAAAAATCCAAAACCAAGCCAAGATTAATTTATCGGCATTACATTAAAAACAAAAAAATTAAAAAGCAAAGCGTCGGAAAGTAAATAATCGTAAAACACTAACATATTATACAATTAAGGCTTTTTAAATGCAAACGAAGAATTTTCAGTGTAACCGAAAGGCAGCTTAAGCAACTGGGCAAATGACTAATAATCATATGTGGCAAACTATAATGTACTTAACAAAACTTGTCGTGAAGTTTCGTCAAATGTCATTTGCTTAAGCAAAGTACGAAACTGATCGCAAACGGAAATAGCTGATTGTGCATTGTGTTATAGATATATATTAGTAAATAAATTCCAATGGAGGGCGAAAGCGAAAAAATATTTTATCTGAATTATATGAAAAAAGAGACGCGTTTTAGTATTACGGCAATTCAAAGGAACGAGCATGGAAAGAAGTAACAAAAATAATCAGTAAAAATGGTAAGTTATACCTTGAAAAAATTTTGTTGGCGTTTTACATTTTCATACTGCTATGAACTATATAAAGTCGCAGAGTGCAAACACAGATGGAAATTACTAAGGGAACATTTGTGCAAGGAAATTAGGAGAATGGAAGGAAGCTCCGTCAGGCAGCGGAATGGGCACTATTGCAGCCAATGATAATTTTGAAAGTTCTCTCGCATACCGCCGGTATAAGCATTTATATAGCAAATTTTCTTTCTTTTTTACAATGTGAATCTTTATTTTGTAGTACTCGTGACAACGTTGAAGAACTAGACTCAACCTTGTTGTTTAATATTTTAAGGGCCTTTAAACATTTTAATTTCTTTTCCATTTTTTTAAACCACAATTTGCAATAAAATTTAATTTTTTATTGTTTATAAATTCAGTGATGCACACAGTTGCAATTTTTTAGTACTTTTGGGACCAAATAATACAAACAGCGAAATATAAAAAAAATATAAATTTATATAAGGATAGTATGATTATTAAACACCTTTTTGTCAATAAATTTCATTTATTTAGAAAGAAATTATTTTTTTTTTTTAGCAAAAGTACGAATAAAATAAATGTACCTACCAACTGTGCATAATAAATTGATGTAAGTCCATTATAGCCACCTAAAAGTCTTCAATTAGTGCCTTAAGAATTTGACAGACTTTTCCTTAAATTTTTGACATTAGCTGACATTAGCCAGCTTATGCATATTATAGTTGGGCGCCTATAGATTTACATATGCTAAAATAATTTGTCTGCTTAGTTGCTTTATTATGGATAGCACACTATTTTTTTATGTCCATAATTTGGCATTTCGTATTAAAAAAAAAGAGTTTAAGTAGAAAAAAAAATAAATCTTGAAATGCACTTAACAGACGAATTATTTTATGGGCAAAAACGTCAGTGAAAACGTTTCAATATTTTCTACTTCAATTTGTTTACGGAAAACCAATTCAATAAATAAGTATTAATTTTAATGATGGTCTTTTTTAAATAAATTAAACACTATATTATTTCAATATTTCGGAAAGCTTCTTCAGAAAATTAATTTTTATAAAAACAAAAAATTATTATTAGCAATTTGAAAAATTTTTTTGAAAACAAAAAAAATTGTTAATAATTTTTTGTTTTTATAATTTAAGCGAAATATTGAAAATAATGTGTTTAATTTATTAAAAAAAACATCATTAAGATTAACACTTATTTATTTAATGAAAAAAAAGAGATGGAATACAAATAATAATTAAATGGAAAAGCAATTCAATATTTTTGCTTTCAAGCGTTTAATAATTACAAAAAAAAAATTAACATATGGTCACACTAAACATAAGATTATATGTTGAAGTTGTTGTTGTTGTTATTATTTTTGCTGTTATTGTTGTTTTTTTGTTATATTAAAATTATTATTCTTTGTGCTATTTATTATCACCGTGAATAACAACATAATGATGATCATTATCATCATCATCATTATTATTATTATTGTTGCTGTCGTCAACAACGTTGAACGTTCTGTTATAGTAAATAACTGCAATCTTGGATATACATATATACACACATATATACATACGAATATAATTATCTTAAGTTGTTGTTTTTCAATACACATATTTTGATTGTTATTTTTAATATTGAGTAAAAACAAAAACAAAAAAGTTTTTATATATTTTTTTTCTGTGATCTTCTTTGTTCACTTCTATAAAAATTCAAATAAAAAGAAAAAGGAAAATCAACCATCCACCAGTCCAGTCAGTCATTGGCACATGACTCTCACTTAAAACTCATGCAAATAAACCCGCACATTTTATAACAAAAACAAAAATAAATACAAACATGCATGCATACATGCAAACATACATTCATACCCATATTAGTAAATATTTATATTCAATAAAAGAGAGAAATAAATTTATCTCTGCGTTTATACACATGCATACATATGGACGTGTTTATCTACATTGTGCTCCTCAGCCACTTTGTTAGAGAATTTCTATAATAATTTCTGTAATAGACAAAAAAAATGTATGTGCATGTATGTATATACGTACGTAGGTATGTACATACCAATTTATGTAAAAAAATTTATGTTTTGGATATTCTTGGGTAATTATCAGAAAATTGCACGTTGGGGCGTTTTTGTTATAATTTGTTATAATTCTCTATATATCCACTTATTGTCTCTTGCTTACTGATTTTGTTATAGAACTTCTCTTTCATTATTTTGCTTTATGCCAAACTTGTATCCATAGATACATGCATGTACGTAACAATGTACATATTTCTATATATTTATTATTCTATTATAATTTTTTACACTTCCCATAGACTAGCTATGGGGATGCCAAACTGTTTTTCTTTTTTTTTTCTTTGACTGTGGAAAAATTCCACTAAACAAAAACTTATTTTCGTAAATAAACAACAGTTTAGTTGTGAGTGATACAGATGATAAATATCAATACCCCCAGCTTGTTAGCTTCAAACCGACCATCCAGCTATTATTGCATGGAATACAATGCATCTAATAACATCCTTTGCATAATGCTTAAGAGCTGAAGACTATCTCATCATTATTCCCGATTACCTGTTTGGCATACCAGAACAGTGTCAAGGGATTGTCAACACTATTTCATACGCTTTCGAAAGGAAATTGTATTTTTCTGCAGTATTTTTACCGGTGCCGGTACTGTAGACTAGTAAATAGTGTGCAAGCTTATCAGTCTGTGGATTGTGGGTTCGATTCCCCACAAAGCGCTTGGCTATTTTCACTACAAAAAATAAAAATTGACTTTTGATGGGGCTGCTCAGCGATGAAGGCATAGTCACTGGTCGCTGTGCTGCCTTATACGACCGTTAATTTCCGAGCTGCCCTGTTAGGCTAGTAGGTAGGGTACTTAGCGGGCGGTTGTTTTCACTACAAAAATAAGAGCTTGAAGGCTATGTAACTATCCTTCTTCTTTCACCACCTGTCTTCTCTATTCCTTTCCAACCCCCCCCCCCCCCGCACATTTATCAGTCTTAATAGAATACTTGACTATCTAGAACTGTGCTGCTGGGGGTTTAAGGGAGACCAGTCCCCTGAAGGCAGCAGGGGTCAACTGGAAGATCCATGTTATTTCCACGGGAATCAGTAGCCCGCAGAGTTTCCGCTATTTCCCTCTTTAGGCATTTAGCTGTTACTCTGACTGATTATTGCGGTTGGCCCTTCAGGAGTATCGTCGTGGCTGTGGTTTCGCGACTCCATAACAGGTCTGTTTTTTATGGTGGCCAGGATCATCTCGCCTTTAACAACACCTACCTGGTGGAATGATCCTAGATCCAGTGAGCATGCTAATCATGTGTTCTGGACAGGAGTTGGATAGTCTCCAGCTCTTCAGCAAGGAGTAGTAGTTTGCAGCCCTGCTCTGGAACCGCTGAAATTGCAACTAGGAAGGGCCTGTTGCTGGAATTAGTCTTCGGCCTCCTCGGGCGTGAGTGGCGCTGCTTTTCACTCACAGTGGTTTGACCTCCATCTGATTAAGGCCCACAGCCAGGTGCAGATGTAAATCTTATCACGAAATCCCTTTCCTAAAGACTGTAGCCCGGTTGTGACTAAATAGGCATCCTTGCCTGAAGTGCTACTTCTCTTAAAAAAACACAAAAAAAAAGTATTTTTAGATGTTCAATAGGTTTTCCATAGAGTTTGGCATAATAGATTTCCGTAAAAATTGCAAACTCTTAACCCAATCCCATTTTATTTGGTACTAATAATATATAAAGGGTGTCCGCCGGGAAGTTAAACTACTTTGTTTTGGTACACATTAGTTTTGATAGTTTGTCTACCTCACGACTTAGGTACCCAGGTGGCACCATTTATTATGGAAAAATATTCAATAAACCAACGTGTTTTAATCGTTAAAATATTTTATCAAAATCAATCATCGATTGCTGTGACGATTAAAAATTTAAGGTGAAATTTTTGGAAGAAACAAAGGGCCAACAAAACTCACTAATTATGGTGTGAAAGGCCCAAGCATTGCCCACAACGTGCTACAAGATAGGCATTGCTGCTGCTCAAGAATGTGTTCAAAACCGTCCATCAACCTTAATTCGACGTCGTGTCCAGAAACTTGATCTTCAAGGCAAATCTTTGGCAACAATTTTGCACAACGATTTGCATTTGTTGCCATATAAGATTCAGTTGACACAAGAGCTTCTTCCACAACACCATTTACGGCCACGTGCATATGCCAATAGGATGTCGCCCATGACAATCCCGATTTTCATTTGATTGAATAAGTGAATAAATAGAATAGTCGATTCTGGGGAAATGGAAAACCTCGAATTATTATACAGTCACCTTTGCATCCATTAAAAGCGGCAGTCTGATATGCAATTTGGTCAGAAGGAATCATTGCTTACCTAACTTCATTGAAAATGAAAACAGCATAATGGTAAGTGTGAATGGGGAGCGGTAACGTGATATGATTGAAAACCTTTTAACGCCACAACTGCATGATTTGATCTTAATTAACTTGTGGTATCAATAAGACGGTGTCACATCGCATACAGCGAGGATTATAATGGAAGTACTGCGAGACCTCAAATTATTTTAAGAAATGATAATGATGATTTACCTCCACGATCGCCTGATTTGACTGCTCTGGACTTCTTTTTGTGGGGATATCTGAAAAGCAAGGTGGTTTATGCCAACAAACCAGAAACGCTTGAGCAACTAAGTATTCGTAATGAAATTAATGAAATATCGTGTGAAATGGGTGAGAATGTTATGAAAAATGTGCTCAAAAGGGCTCGCATTTGTGAGGCTAACAAAGGCCGACATCTATTCATTCTGTTTCATTTAGTCAAAGAAGTAGACCTTCCCGGCGGACATCTGTTATTCAAGATAGATGTTTTTCTGTAATCATAAATGAAAGTTATTCGGTATTCGGTTTTGGTATTCCACAAAGTAGTGTTCTGGGACCAGCCCACCCCCCGGGGGCACATTTCTGGTCTTTATAGTACGTATCAGCTATCTAGACCCGTGCAACTGGGGGAAAAAGGGAGCCCAGTCCCCTGAAGACAGGCTGAGAGTCAACTGGAAGCTCCACTTTATTTCCACGGGGATCAGTGACCCGCAGAGTTCATTATTTGTCTCTTTAGACATTTAATAGTTTTCTGGCTGATCATTGAGGTTGGCCCCTATATGGGAGTATCGTGGTGGTTGTGGTTTCGCGGCCCCATAACAGTATAATGGTTATTATAGTGGCCAGGATCATCTCACTGTTAATGACACACTAAGTGAATGATCCAGTCCAGTGGGCATTCTAGACATGTGTTCTGGACAGGAGTTGGAAAGTCTCCCACTCTTAAGCAAGGTGTGATGATTTGCAGCCCTGCTCTGGAATCATTAAAGTTGCAACTAGAAGGTTTCTGTTGCACAGAATTATAGCTTCGGCTTTCTAGGACGAGCATGACGTTCCAAATCATGCAGTAGTTAGATCCACCATCTGATAAAGGCTATATAGCCAGGTGCGGATGTAAATCGAATCACACAGTTGTTCTGGGACCAGCCCCCATACCCCCGCGGGCACATTGATATGTTTTTACGGAAATCCACCGTCAGTACATGTGTCTTCGGGGGTAAAAGGGAGCCCAGGCCCCTTCAAGGCTAGCAGGAGCCAACTGAACAATCCACTATATTTCCACGGGAATCAGTAAAGCCCCAGAGTTCAGATTTTTGACTCTTTACACTTTTAGTTGTTCTCTAACTGATTATTGAGGTGCGGACTTCGGGAGTATCGTGGTGGCTGTGTGTTTCGAGGCCCTCGTTTGAGTTTATGGGTCGGATCATTCACAATGAACACAATGAATGGTCCACGTCTAGTGAGTATGAATGCCGTTGTGTTCTTAATTATATTAAGCTTCATGCGTTCTAGACCAGGAGTTGGATAGTCTCTAGCACCTCAGCAAGGAGTGAAAGCTGCGGCCTGCTTGGGGCTTTGGAAGTTGCAACTAGGAGTGACCGAAAGATATACGTATCCGAAAACCTTCTAGGGCGAGAATGACGCTACATTTCATCCACAGTGGTAATGTTCCACCATCTAATTAAGGCCCACGACCAGGTGAAGATGTAAATTTTATCACGTCATCTCGCGATTGCGTGATCCATTGACCGTTGCCACATTTACAGTCTCAGCTTCTAAATAAACCGATCTAATCACGCCTCTAAACCACATAGCGCACCATACAGTGACACGTTAAGCATGCAAAGGCTACTCAATAATCGCTCTAGGATTTTCAGAGGCCCAAATGCGAGAATTTTGCTTTTTGACACACCCTGACAAGTGAAAATGAGCTTCGTCTGAAAAAATGATTTTTTCAGAAAATCTACGGCGAAGTGAATAGTCGGTTGGCTTCAATTCCTGCACGAACCAGTTGAACCTTGTAAGGCTTCAAAGTCAAATCCTTACGCAAAATTTGCGATGTAGCCAGCCAATTGTTGAGAACGTCTAGGAATTGACAAATCTGGATCGGCTTCAACACTTGAACAAGCTTTAGTATTCGCACTTTCTGTATCGAGCCTGTCTACTCAAAATTTAACAATCAAATTCTTAATAGCGATCTCTGAGGGACGATTAGGTTGTCCGAACAGAACACACAGTGGATTTGAATTACTTTAAGGCGATTATCGTGCGAAATTGAAATCATTGTAGCAATTTCCAATGCATCTACTACGAAACGTCGTCAGAAAACTAAATGTTGATAAACGCGATAGTAGAAGTGAATTGTTATTATAACGATGTTATTGTTTTATCTTCATTATTATGTTTCTTTTGTGTTTGAATGATGGAAATAACAAAAACAACAACAACAAAAAAATAAGAGAATCTAAAACAACATCAGAGTAAAAAAATTAAAAACAAAATTGGTAGTGAATTTAAAAGAAGCTTAAATATCATGCATGTAAAGAGAGAGAGAGAGAGAAAATAGAAACAAGTCCAATAAGAACGCATAGCAAGAATAAAAAGTACATCAATTACAACCGTTGCCATTTTCGTTTCAATTCTAGTTTATTCCTATTTGTTGGTAATTTGTTTTGTTTGTTACTTTTGAGCTCTTAATCCTGTTTTTATGTTGCAAATTCGTTTCCTATTAACGAATAGTGTTCACCAGAGTCATAAAATTAAAGGCAGAAGAAGTAAAAGAGTGATATTTTACACATTTGGGTTTTAAATTAGCCTCGAAATTTCTTGGCAAGTTTCGAAGTCTATTCTATGACTAGAGAGCTATCCCATAAGAAATACGATTTTTATGCATTATCCGTAAAACAAAATTCTTAAAATTGCGTTTCGATTAAGCAACGCTGTCCATTAAAAGCGATGGAAATAAAAGTGTAATTTTATCTATGTAAAGAAGGTCGCCCTAAAAAATACATTGAACAGCTATAAAACAGGTTGTTTCAAGCCTATAGGCAAAGAAACAGTGCTGGAAAAATTAATATCTATTAATTACTCGATACTACTCATTTGGGTTCTCGATACTATTCGACAATTTATGGGCAAATTTGAGGTTAGCAAGTAAATTGATCTGAACCACGCATTTGTTTTCACAAACTCAGTTTTATTGATACCAAACACAACGTAAAAATATTGTTACGTTTTTAGCGTTTATAAACGTTTTGTTGTGGGTTTTTTATTGCATAATAATATTCTTGTTATTATTATTAATAACAAGTTTATTACTTTAACTATACAAGGTTAACACTACAGAACAATTTACTTAAAATGCACGTCTTTTCTTCAAGAAGTTTAATTTTACACTGATTGACTATCCACTCAGATGCTGCCTTTTATATTTGTCCATTAAAAGTCTAGAAAATTTAAATTTTATATTTGTCCATTAAAAGTCTAAAAAATTTAAGAATCTTCTATTCCCTTTGTATCACATTCTGCTGTTGTATGTTGTTTATTCAATGTATAGGCGCCTGTATGCCTGTGTGTATTTTTTTGTTTTTGTTTTTATACTGATAAAGTTTCTTCACTTGCATTTGTGGCGTTAAAATGATCTATCGAGCTTTTAACTTCAGTTATGGTAGAAGTATCGCTAAGATTTATAGAAATTGAGTGATTTAAACCAAAACACTGTGCTAGTATTTCACACTTCTCCAGCTGTGTATGATATTTTTCATCGTTGTGTTTTAAAACCGGGATAATTGTAGGTGTCTTCTTTAAAATTTTTAAAATGTTCCAAAAAGGAGAAGAGCCCTTATCCAGGGCTGCCAGCTTTTTATTCCATGTAATTTTTTTTTAAATCCTTAATTGCTTCCCTAATTTTGTGATTATACTCATTTGTACGTGAGTGAACTAAAGTATCTCTATATCTTATCCAATTTCTCCTATGGATATTCCTTTGTTGTATCAAGACTTTATTAATATGGCGGGGAAGCACTTTCGAGGCGGCATTTATCGCCTTTTTTTGGGACACTGCATTGTACAGCTGACATAATTGTATCAGGTAACTCATTTATCAAATCATCGATGCTATCTTATATTAGTTGCACTCCTAGTAGTTAAATTGTATTTAATATATGCGGAATATCTAGACCAGTTAGCTTGTTTTTAGTCGAAGTACTCTTTCAGAATTGGTACAAAGTTACTATTAATACTAATTTCCACAGGAAAATGATCAGAACTTAGGTCATTAATAACCCTAGCTGCCGAAATACTGTTTTCCAAATTCGTCAGAAATAGATCAAGAGTGGATGCTTCTCTTCTTGGGTCAGCAGGTAAACAGGTTGGGTCTGCTAGATATAATATTCGCAAGTATTCTGAGGCGAGCTTTTCATGAAGAATATTACCCCAACAATTTGACCGCTGACAGCCCCATAGGTTATGCCTGCTGTTAAAATCACCTCCAAGTATAAACTTTTCCTCCCCGATGCACAATTTTCTTAAGTCTGACTGAAACTTCAGTTTTTTCGAATTATCAACACTGGCCGAACCGCCAGGAAAATAGCAAGAGTATATTTTAACAAAATTCCCATTTAAAGTTTTAATTTTGACACCGATGTTCTCAATCAACAAAGTATTTAATGTTGGCAAGAGTGTATGCTCGACATTTTTTCTTATCAAAATCGCTACACCTCCCCCTTGGGTTTCACGATCATTTCTATAGCAATAAAAATCTTTGTGTTTTCTAGAAATAGTCCCATTCAGCATTGTTTCCGTGACTAAACAGATCTGTACGTTTCTGTTTAGTAAAAGGTTAAATAATTCGTCTTTCTAATTTCGTATGCCACGAGCATTCCATGTTGCCATATTTAAATTGTTACTCATATAAAAACTTACATGCACGTGAAGTTATAACTTTGAACTGGTCGGCCTTACATTTACAGTTACTCAGTTAGAGATTAACTCAAAAGTTTGACTTTTTATTTCGTCGATTGAAAACAAATTAGAATTGTTATTATGATGACTCCATTGGTTGGAATTATTAGCCAAGTCCAGTTTTAAAGTGTTGGGGAATTCAGAGTTGTAATTAGCATTGTTTATATTACTGAAGCGGGAAGTATCATACGAATGTTGTTGCCTAAGTTTAGGTTTTGGTTGGGAACGTTGTCTAAGTTTATGATAATTTATTCTATTTGGACACTCCGGCGATGTCGATTTATGTGGTCCCTTACAATTGGCCCACAAGATAGTCATTGAAGTACACTCTGAGGTTTTATGGCTGCCAGCACAGTTCGCACAGAAGGTCTTAACTTTACACCGGCTGGAAAAATTTTTTTTTTTTTTACTATTATTGTTTATTTATTGTATCTTCATTATTTTGAACTAACAATAAGTTTTCTAATCTTAAAACTAAAAATGAAATAAATCTAATCTTGTCCAGCCAATGCTAGGCAAGATTTTAATTTTGCATGATTATTCGTAATTTGGTGATCAGTTGTCTTGTGTTCGGCTAAGAACACACATATTTCTTCTCTTCAGTCGAGTGTAACCATGGTCATACAGGATGTTGCGGGCTAATGGGTTCGGGTGGACTGCGAGCTTTGTTAAATACTTAGAAGCGTATTTACTAATCTCTGCTTTGACAGTAGGCACTTCTAAACCTTTGTGTATGCGTGATTTGATTTACATCTGCCCGACCATATAGTCATAATCAGATGGTGGTCAAACCACTTAGTTGATTGGACACCAACTACGCCCTAGAAGGCCTTCGGATACGTATATCCTCCAGTCACTCTTAGTAGCAATTTAGAAAGTCCGGAGTAGGCCGTGCCCTCACTCCTTGCTGAGGAGTTGGAGACTTTCCAACTCCTGGTCCAGAACGCATGAAGCTCTTATTTATCAAGAACACGCCAGCATTCATACTCACTGGACCTGAACCATTCATTGTGTTAATTTGAAAGGCCCGACCAACAAACTCTCACGAGGGTCCGAAACCACAACCACTACGATACTCCCATATAGGGGCCAACCTCAATAACCTGTCAGAGCACATCATTGTCTAAAGAGAACAATTAGTGTACTCTGGGGCAACTGATTTCCCGTGGAAATATGTGGATTGTCCAGGTGACTCCTACTAGCCTTTGAGGGGCCTGGGCTCCCTTTTACCCCGCAAGACACAAATCTAAATGGAATAGTAGGTTCCAAAAAGACTATAATGTGCCCCTGGGGGGAAGCCTTTGTGTATGTTCGAATTTTTGATATACCAAGGAGCATCTGTTATCATACGTAGGATCTTATTTTGTCGCCTTTGAATTTTGTCTACGTTTGAGGCTGAGGCAGCGCCCCATAGCTGGATACCGTAGCTCCAGATGGGCTTCAGTATTACATTGTACAGCAGGAGCTTACAATCCAAACTTAATGTGGAGTTTCTGCCAATAAGCCAATTGATTTGTATCGCTTTCAGCTTCATTTGAATTAATTTTGCTTCTATATGGTTTTTTCAAGTTAGTCGCCTATCAAGGTGTATGCCAAGGTATTTGACGTTGGTTAGTTGTTGAATTATTTTACCGTTTATCGTAATAGGTGCGCAAGTTTCTCTGCGTAGGGTGAACGTTATATGGCTGCATTTTTGCTCGTTAACCTTTATTCGCCATTTCTGGAGCCACCGTTCCAATTTGTACAAGTGGTCTTGTAGTATTCGAGAGGCCTCTTGAGGACTTTCATGAACACTAAGAAAGGCTGTGTCGTCTGCAAAAGTTGAAGTATGAATGCTGTCAGTCGTTGGCATGTCAGACGTGTATAGCAAATAAAGCAGCGGCCCCAGTATACTTCCCTGGGGAACGCCAGCTTGAATTGGCTGAGATGAGCTTAAAATATCTCCGTGCTTGACTTTAAACTGCCGATTAGCTAAATAACTTTCTAGCAGCATAGATATGTTTTCAGGGAAGTTTAGCCTTATCTTGTGAATCAGGCCTTTATGCCATACTTTAGCAAAAGCCTGGGAGACGACTATGAAAAGAGCTGGACAATATTTCTTTTTCTCGAAAGCCTGTTTTACTACGTTCACCAGTCTGTGCGTTTGTTCTGTAGTGCTATGTTGTCTTCTGAAACCGAATTGATGATTAGGAATGCTTCCCTTGTCGCTCAGAATAGGGAGTATCTTAGCCATCAGAAGTTTCTCAAATAATGTTGATGTGTTTGATAACAGACTTATCCGCCTGTATGACTCGGCCTTTGTATGGTCTTTTCCCGGCTTAGGTATCATAGTTATGAGTGAAACCCTCCATACTCGAGGAAAATACTCAAGTCGTAATATAGCATTAAAAATGTAGAGCATAACTCTTAGTGTTGTTTCAGGTAGCTCCAAAATCATCTTGTTGCTGATTTTGTCAAAGCCAGGTGATTTTTTGCAATTTAGATCTCCTATTGCTTTCTTTAAGTCACGAAGATGGCTTGAACCATGACTTAGATTCTTTAAATCGGAAAACTACTGTAGTTACATATATTTTACCGTTAAATTAACAAATAATACATAAAAGCAGAACCTAAAATAATTAAAATAAATTTAGATGAGGCCTTTATTTGTTCGATTTAATTTAGCACATCTCACGTAGCGCCATGAAATTGTCAAAATTTCTACTTGAAAAAAAAAACAAAAAAAAACGTTAAATAAACAACCCTATAAAATATATAAAGATGCCTGATTTTATTTTTGTTTCTCAAACTTTTACATGTGAGAACCTCTCAGGTATTTTGTACACATGTTGAGAAGTAAATAAATAGAAGTAAAGTGAGTGCCATGTGTACATACATACATACATACATATGCATACATATTTGATTACGTATGAAAGCCAAAATAGCAACAACTTTTGTATCGGGAGTGTTTTCTTCTTTGCAACAGCATTCCAGACAAAAAAAAAAAAAAAAAAAATAAAAACAGAAATTGGGCATAAATTAAGAAGGGTTGTTGTTTGTTATGTTTGAAATAAGATTCCTTTCTGTCGCTTTAAAGAAGTTTTCTGAGGGACGGACAAAAAAATAAAGAAATCAAGAAATTTTCAAGTGGGCGTCTGTTGTGGTCTATAACGGAAATCTTTAAATAATTTGTAGTGGAAATAAATGAAATGAAATACGAAACAAAAACAAAAACAAGAAACATTAAGGCAGACAACAACAAAAATATACTTTTGTGGTAAAAATGAATGGGAAATTATAGAAAAAAAAGAAGAAGAAAAAAAATAATTTATTTGACTGTTTAAATACACAACGTTTGTGACGTAAATTAAATATACACTGTCTTGACATTTTCTACAACGACCAAAAAAAATTTAATGGCTTTACAAGTTAATAATGTCGATTTGGACAAGATAAGTATGACATAACTATCACATATGGTTTGTGTTAATAATAACAAATACGGCTATTTGTAGGGTAAACATCTGTCACTATTCGTATAAACACACATTTTTTTTCAATCGAGTGAAGTTTGATAGCCTTCTGTCATTTCAAGGAGAGGTCCCCCCGGGAGCACATGATAGTCTTTAATGATCCTACTACTTCCATCTAGACTTGCGGGGTAAAAGGGAGCCCAGGCCCCTTTAAGGATAGTAGGAGTCACCTGGACAATCCACTATATTTCCACGGGAATCAGTGGCCCGCATAATTCCGCTATTTGTCTCTTTAGGCATTTAGCTGTTCTCTGGCTGATTATTGAGGTAGGTCCTTTTGGCAGAATCGTGGTGGCTGTGTGTTTCGAGGCCTTCGTTTGAGTTTGTGGGGTGGATCATTCACAATGAACACAATGAAGGGTCCAGGTCCAGTGAGTATGAATGCCGTTGTGTTCTTAATTATATTAAGCTTCATGCGTTCTGGACCAGGAGTTGGATAGTCTCCAAATCTTTGGCAAGGAAATTGTAACTAGGAGTGTCTGGAGGATATACGTATCTGAAGGCCTTTTAGGGCGGGGATGGCGCTACATACCATCCAAACTGGTTCGAACATTTCAGAGACATCATTGAGACGAATTTTGCATAAAGACCTTGTTATGACGCCATATAAAGTCCAATTGGTTCAGAAGTTGAAGCCAAGTGACCATCCAATGCGTTTTCGCTTCGCTAAGTGGGCCTGCGATCGACTCACAGAAGATGTCGATTTTGCAAAAAAAAATCATCTTTTCAGATGAAGCTCATTTTGATCTTGGCGGGTATGTAAACAAGCAAAATTGTCACATTTGGGGCACAGAAAACCCGCACGCATACACTGAAAAGCCGACGCACCCAAAACGAGTCACTGTTTGGTGCGGATTTTGGTCTTCGAAAATTAGCAAGGAGTGGCCGTTACAGGCAATGGCGATCGTTATCGGGCCATGTTAAACGAATTTTTGTTTACAAAAATTGAAGAGGAGGATATTGGTAACATTTGGTTTCAACAGGACGGCGCTACGTGCCACACCGAAGCCGAAGCTGCGTAGTTTTGTTTATAGCATTTACAAAAAAAAAAACAAAGAGTATTAGCGAATCTTATAAATGAATTTTTCAAGCAAAAAAATCTCCGATAATAACTTGTAAACACCTCTAACCGAAACAGAAACAGATTTTCAAAATGTTTGCAGAGTAGTTTGGAGTTTCGATTTTCACTCTGTGTGTCAATAGTGTCGGGCTTATCAGGCATAGACTAACGATTTTTATATCCCCTAGCGGCGTACGATCTCGGAGGTCAGTTCACGGATACGAAACGTGAAGCTACACGGATGCCAAAACCTCTCCTTCATAAATCAACTGTGGCACGAGCTGTGTGACGCCGTCTTATAACCGTCACTATTGACTGTAACATTCTGACCGGCATCGGTCAATAATTTCACCATCCGATAAAGCGAACAGTCGGTTTTTCTGCATCTAACAGTGTCCCAACCCAAGGTCAACTGTGTGATTCGATTGACATCCGCGTCTGGCCATGAAGCCTTAATCAGATGGTGGACCAAACCACTGCATAATTTGGAACGTTATGCTCGTCCTAGGAAGCCGAAGCTATAATTCTATGCATCAGAACTTTCTAGTTGCAACTTCCATGATTCCAGAGCAGGGCTGCAAATCATCACTCCTTGCTTAAGATTTGGAGACTTTCCAACTCCTGTCCAGAACACATGTCTAGCATGCTCACTGGACTGGAGAATTCACCTAGCGTGTCATTAACGGCGAAATGATCCTGGCCACCATAATAACCATTATACTGTTATGGGGCCGCGAAACCACAACCACCACGATACTCCCATAAAAGGCCGACCTCAATAAACAGCCAGAGAATAGTTAAGTGTCTAAAGAGACAAATAACGGAACTCTGCCGGCATTACTGATTCCCGTGAGAATAAAGTGGAGTTTCCAGTTGTACCCCTGCTGACTTCAGGGGACTGGGCTCCCTTTTTCCCCCAGTTGCACTGTGTCTAGATAGTCGAAGTTCTATAAAGACCATATATATGTGCCCCCGGGGGGTTCCCAACCCAAAGTCCAGAGGAGGAGGAAGAAGGGAGTAATCTTTGGGGACAGGAAAGGCCTATGGAGAAAGTTTATTCCACATGGGACAGACAAAGCCGCCACACAGTGAACAAGCACAAGTCAATGAATTGAATTTAAAAAAAGAAGAATATTTTCCTTACGTAGGTTTTTAATCTGGAATTACGTGATAAGATTTACATCTGCACCTGGCAGTGAGCCTTAATCAGATGGTGGTCATACCACTGTGAGTGAAAAGCAGCGCCACTCACACTCTAGGAGGCCGAAGTCTAATTCTAGCAACAGGTCCTTGCTAGTAGCAATTTCAATGATTCCAGAGCAGGGCTGCAAACCACCACTCCATGCTGAAGAGCTGGAGACTATCCAACTCCTGTCCAGAACACATGACTAGCATGCTCACTGGATCTAGGATCATTCCACCAGGTAGGTGTTATTAAAATGAAATGATCCTAGCCACCATTAAAAACAGACATGTTATGGGCCGCGAAACCACCACGATACTCCCAAAGGGCCAACCTCAATAATCAGTCAGAGAAACAGCTAAATGCCTAAAGAGACAAATAGTGGAACTCTGCGAGCTCACTGATTCCCGTGGAAATAACGTGGAGATTCCAGTTGTACCCCTGCTGACTTCAGGGGGCTGAGCTTCCTTATACCCCCAGCAGCGCAGGTCTAGAAAGTCGAAGTTCTATAAAGACCGATAAATGTGCCCCCAGGGAGGAATTTAAGCTGGAATCACAGCGTAAACATTATTCTGGCCAGGGTTGAAAGTTAGTTGGATCTCTTAAGAAACTGCATCTTTCCCGCTGTGGCGTATGAATGATCTAATATGCAGGGTGTATCCCCACATATTAGACAACATTTTTCTTTAAATTAATTTTAAAACCTGAAAGAAATGTTGTTGTATTTTAGTTTAAAACATTTACTCTTCCTAAAAATATTTTACATCAAAATTAGGAATTTTCCTTGAATCATAAACCACACACATAATATCCTTTCCTAAAAACAGCAAAAAGTACCTGAAGCCTTACAAAAATAATTTTTAAGTTTAAGGGAAGGTTGGTGTCTTTGAAAGTGAGAAATTCATTAGCCATATTTAAGCCTCCGTAAGGCTGTAAATTGAAATAATTTAAAGAATTAGCTAAAAACGGACAAAAAGAAATGCAGAAAACAAAAAGCGATTGGAATATTGTGGAAATGAAACTAGATTTTCTATTCAAAAATATATTTGTAAATGGTGGGCTAGAAAACCCACCAGAAATTAAATAAACAGGTTTGAAGAAAAACGTTACAAAAAGAAAAATTACACAAAAAACACGATATTGAATTCGCTTAAACCAGCATTTTCTTTTAAAAGTTTTTTTTTGTTTTTCAGTTGCTATTTTCCAAGTCAAAACCTGTGCTAAAAAGGACTCTGGAAACAAGCTCTTTATCTTTTCATGCTAAATATAGAAAACAATAACAACATTTATTCCTACACGAAACACTCCACACACACACACACAAACATGTTTAAAAAGGAAGCAAATAATTATAAATAAAAAAACAGCAGTTATTTGTAGGCTGTTGTCGTCTGTAGAGCACGTTGTGATAATGAAAAGCATGACGTTAATACAAAGAACCCCACAAAATAAAAAAACAGCAACAGGGAGAGCATAATAATAACAATGAGAGCAAAAGATATGTAAATGTATAAAATACAGAAATAGTTGGAGCACAAAGCTATAGAACCAGCTATAGAAAAAGAGAAAAAGAGAGAGAGAGAGAGAGAGTATACAAGTAAGAGTAGAAAGTTGTAAATAAGCAAAAGAGCATGTACGCGTTCGAAACACATGTTGTAATCGTAATGTCAATGGCTGATTGTAAAATGTTGCATGCAAAACAAGAATAATAACAACAACAAAAGCAATAAACCAGAGCGTGTAAATGGACTGCGCCGTTTCCTATACACACTTTATTAGAATTTCAAATAAAAAAACTTGTTAATGCGTTGGATGACCTAAAAATTAAAAAAAAAGAAAAAAAAAACACATGTAATGCAAAGAATTTTATTTTATAAGGAAACATATCCTTTTTTAAACAGTAATTATTAACTTGGCTATGATTGAAAGTTTTAGGTTATTTGAGAAAAGAGGAAATAGCGTAAAAAGTAAATAACGAGATGATTCCCTACAAAATAATCCTCTCCTTCCATGTTTCGCTCAGGCGGCACGCATTAAAGATCGTTCTCTTCGCCCTCTTGACATGTGCATTCGCGGCTAAAAACGCACCAGTCGTCTTTTCTCCTAGGTGCCCGAAACTGGAAGGGAAATAATTAAGAGCTCTCGAAGTAAGACCAGTGACTTTTTACACTCACACTGGTATAACGAGAACCAGTTTCCCGCTGGACTACCGCCCTGATCAACTACAAAATAATCTTCTCCTTCATGTTTCACCCAGGCGGCACGCATTCAATCTCTTTGCCCTCTTGACATGTGCTTTTGGGGGTAAAAACGCACGAGTCGTCTTTTCTGGTAGGAGCCCGAAACTGGAAGAGAAATAATTCAGGGCTCTCGAAGAATGACCAGTGACTTTTTATACCCACAATGGTACCACGAGAACTAGTTTCCCGCTGGGCTACCGTCCTGTTCTGGTTATTGGTGAGATCCCACGGGGAGCAACGTGGTGGCTGTGGTTTAATATCGGTTGATCCCACACAAAATAATCTTCTCCTTCCTTGTTTCGCCCAGGTGGCACGCATTCAACATCGTTCTCTTCGCCATCTTGACATGTGCTTTCGTTAGCTAAAAACGCACCAGTCGTCTTTTCTCCTAGGTGCCCGAAACTGAAAGAGAAATAATTAAGAGCTCTCGAAGTAAGACCAGTGACTTTTTACACTCACACTGGTATAACGAGAACCAGTTTCCCGCTGGACTACCGCCCTGATCACCTACAAAATAATCTTCTCCTTCCATGTTTCACCCAGGCGGCACGCATTCAATCTCTTCGCCATCTTGACATGTGCTTTCGGGGATAAAAACGCACCAGACGTCTTTTTTGGCAGGAGCCCGAAACTGAACGAGAAATAGTTAAGGGCTCTCGAAGTATGACCAGTGACTTTTTACACCCGCATTGGTACCACGAGAATTAGTTTTCCGCTGGACTACCGCCCTGTTCTGGTTATTGGTGAGATCTCGCTGTGGTTTAATATCGGCTGTCTCCGAAGAGATATTACCGCATGATGAGGGGACCCGGGGGCACATTGTTTTGACGGAAATCCAACATTATTACATGTGTCTTCGATGGTAAAAGGCTAGCAGCAGCCAACTGGGCAATTTCACTATATTTCCATGGGAATCAGTAAAGCTCCAGAGTTCAGCTATTTGTCTTTTTAGCCTTTTAGCTGTTCTCTCACTAATTATTGAAGTCGACCCTTCGGGAGTATCGTGGAGGTTGTGGTTTCGAGGTTCTCGTTTGAGTTGTGTGGGTCGATCATTCACAATGAACACAACGAATGGGTCCAGGTCCAGTGAGCATGAATGCCGTCGTGTTCTTAAATTATATTAAGCTTCATGCGTTCTGTACCAGGAGTTGGATATTCTCCAACTTTTTAGCAAGGAGTGAGGGCTGCGGCCTGCTCCAAGCTCTTGAGGTTGCAACTAGGAGTTACCAGAGGATATATAGGCAAGGATGACGCTACATTTCATCCACAGAGGTATGATCCATCAGCTAGGTACAGATGTAAAGCTTATCACGTATTACCGCATGCTAACATCAAATGTCCGATGTTAACGCTTGCAACAGGACAGAGTCTGATTCGTTTTATTACCGCAGGCTATTTAGCCTTAATCAGATGGTGGACAAACCACTATTGTATAATTTGGAACGTCATACATGAGTCCTAGATAGCCGAAGCTATAATTTTAAGCAACAGAACCACCTAGTTGCAACTTTAATGATTCCAGGACAGGGCTGCAAACCATCACACCTTGCTAAAGAGTTGCAGACTTTCTAATTCCTGTCCAGAACACATGTCAAGCATGCTTACTGGACTGGATCATTCACTTTGCGTGTCATTATCAGTGAAATGATCCTGGCCACCATAATTTTCATAAATCTCTTATGGGGCCGCGAAACGACAACCACCACGATGCTCCCATATAGGAGCCAACCTCAATGATCAGTCAGAGAACTATTAAATGTCTAAAGAGACAAATAATGAACTCTGCGGGTTCACTGATCCCCGTGGAAATAAAGTGAAGCTTCCAGTTGTCTCCCTATCTGACTTCAGGGGACTGGGCTCCCTTTTTCCCCCAGTTGCACTGTGTCTAGATAGTGGAATATTTTATAAAGACCATATTTATATGCCCCTGGGGGGGGGGGGGGGGGGTTGCAACAGGATAAGGAGTGACAGCATGAACCTTCTGCTGTGCTCTTAAAAATTGCTACTAAGGCATGTATGCGCTTTAGAATGCGGATGAGCGAATGCTAAGACCACTGTTCGATTAAGGCCAAACGAACAGGTGTTGCCCTGAAGCTACATTACATCCGCCCGCCACAGTAATACATTTACATGGAGGAAACTCAAACCTTTGTAAATGTCTAAGTATTCAAATAGTTTTACTTTCATTCGTTTTATAACACCTTTTTCAGCCAGGAATGATCGCTTACGAAAAACTATAATTGAAAACTATTCTCAGTCGCTGCCCCCAAAAAGGTATAATTAACTACTAGTTTTTTTTTTTTTAACTCAATAATTATTTATTGTATCTTCACGAAAAGAACTAACAATAAGTATTAAAATCTTAAATTCTAAAAAAAGTTACATTAGTCCTGACCATGTCAGGCCTAACCTTTTGGGTAAAAAAGAAAATTGTCATAAAAAAAAACAAAGCAAATATTTCTAGGACGACACGTCTGTAGCATTGAGGATTAAAGCTTAGGTATCCCTCTTTTTTAATCGGCTATGTCCACTATAATCCAAGATATTGCGAGCAAGGGGATTAGGATGGTCTTCAAGCTTCATCGAGTATTTGCCTGCGTATTTGATGATTTCTGTAGTCACCAGCGGTATGTCTAAATCACGATGTATGTTTGAATTTCTGATGTACCATGTGGCGGAAGTTATCAACCGTAAAATTTTATTCTGCATACGTTGGATTCTATCCACATTTGAAGCTGAGGCAGTGCCCCAAATTTGGATTCCGTAAGACCACATTGGATTTAAAATGGTCTTGCAAATTAGAAGTTTACAATCTAGGCTAAGTTTCGAGTTCCTGCCAATAAGCCAATTCAATTGTGTTAGCTTAAGTTGCACTTGTGTTAGCTTTGAGTCAATATGATGTTTCCATGTAAGGCCACGACGGTCAAAATGTATACCAAGATATCTCACATAAGTATGGTGAGGAACAATGTGATTATTGATTCGAACGGGTGAACAATTATCTCTTCGCATGGTGAAGGTCACATGAATGCACTTTTGAACGTTCACTTTAATTCTCCATAATTTTAACCACAACTCTAACTGAACCACAACCACAACTCTGCTGAAGATTTATGGATGCTCGATGGGAGTTTTCATGCGAACTTAGACACGCTGTGTCATCAGCAAACGTAGAAGTGTGGACAGTTTTACTTACAGGCGTATCGCAGGTATATATCAAGTATAAAAGTGGTCCAAGAATGCTACCTTGTGGTACGCCTGAGGAAATTGGTTTGGATACACAAACGAAGTTTCCTTCAACAACAGAAAATTTTCGTCCAATTATGTAGCTTTTTAATAGGTTGCTTATATTACAAGGCAAGTGAGCGGTCAGTTTCAGAAATAGACCTTCATGCCAAACTTTGCCAAAAGCCTGAGAAACATGAATAAAAATAGCTGAACAATACTTCTTCTCTTCAAAAGTCCTTCTTATCACCTGAACCAATCTATGGTTATGGTTGTATTATGGATTTATTATTCTTTTGTAAGGAAGCTGGTGCCTTGACCGCCCTGACCCATAATAAAATTTTCCAATACAATTGTAGTGTAAACGTTTCTACGACGTAGATTTCATATTCTTATTTGAATGGATGGATGTATGGGAGTAGACGAGTACATACATACAAATGTGTGTACGTGGCAAGTCGTTACGTTTTAAAAGAAACAAAACATTAAAGGAAATTAATAAAACTGGAAAATTAGATAAATGTAAGAGCAGAAGTAACAGATGGAAATGCCACGAATCGTTTAATGGAAATGGAATGTAAAAACAAAGGAATAAGAAAAAAAGAAATACAAAATTATGTTAAAGTCCAGATTTACACATTGTCATTTTTTTGTTTTTTTATTATTCAATTTTTTAAAGTTTCAACGAGTTTCAATGTGTGCCGCCTTAACGATAAAACTGTTAATGTCATAAGCTATTCCTTATTGTTGTTGTTTGTGTTGTTTGAGGATATGCCATTTTGCTTATTCCGCTTGCCTATGTGCCGCTCTCTTAACAATACATAAATATTGCATGCAACTGTTTTCATGACAAATTTCCTAGTGTAAACGCGTATAATAAAATAATAATAAACATTTGCACAACAAGGGGGGGTGTACCGGTCTACAAACACCAAAATCAGTAAAATCAAAACATAAAAAACAAAGTACAGACCTAAAATAAAAACTAACGACAATAAACAAAAATAATAAAAAGAAATCCTTAAATTTATGCTTAAAAAACAACAACCATGCAAGAGCATGCGCTCTTAAATCTCACCACAAGTTTAAAGGAAAGAAGAAATTAAAATGAAATGAAAAAACAATAAGAAAAAATCAAGTCCTAAAAATTTAAATACTGCTTCTCTCTCTCTCCCTCTCACTCTCTTTATATTTCTCGCGCTCTCAATTTTCTTGCACACACGCCCAAACATGTTATGGTTTATCATGCCTTCGTTTATGTAAACACGGATGTGGGTGTATTTTGAAAAGAAAACAAAACAGAGCAAAACAAAGCAAAACAAAACAAGCCAAAAACAAAACAAGTAGTTTTGTTCCACTCATTTAAAAAACCCACACCCAACAATAACAAAAATCATGTAATTGTACGTTTTCCTATTCTACTAGAGACATTTTACGGTGGTCACATTGATAAACAAGAAGAGCGTGATTATCAAACATTTTGCAATTGTAAACTTGGGGCAAAAACAGAAACAGATACATACAAAATATCGGAATGATGAGAAGATTTAAACCTGTTTGTTTTCTTTAGGTAATTATAACACGTTTTGTGCCAGGGCACGTTGTGAAAAAAATCTTTATTTCAAAACAAAAACAAATACTTTTTTTTCTTTAATGCCATTAAAGCCCTCATGCATTTTAACCAGGAACAACAAATACATATGTAAGTATACAGTGGCTGGCAGGCAAACTGTTTTAAGTACATGTTTGATAATACTTGTACTGGTTGCAAATAGTTTGCATACAAACATCTTTCGAACTGCAAGCAATAGTTTGTTCTTACGATTCATAAATTTACGCTTTACAGCTTTATAGTTTTGTGAACAACCAGGTAACAAGAGGGGCAGGACCGCCGCAGGCAGGTGCCCCTTTAGGCTAGTAGGTAGTGTACTAGCTTGTCAGCCTGGGAGTTGTGAGTTCGATTCCCAAGGAAGACCTTAGTATTTTTCACTACAAAATCAAAATTGACTGTTGGTGGGGCTGCTCAGCCATGAAGGCATAGTCACTGGTCGCTGTGCTGTCTTATACGGCAGTTAATTTCCGACTATCCTTCTACTTTCACCACCTGTTTCATCTCTTCTCTATACCTTTTCTAAAGAATATAGCACGCTACTTGACTATATAGGCATTGCCTGAAGTGCTACTTCTCTTTTTAAAATAAAAAAAAGCCAATAGTTTAGGGTTGTCATCTTAACGATTTTAAATTGTGAGCTACGCTCCGAATATTTAACAGAAATCATCAGTTCGGCCAGAGCGTTGATATTATGTTGCGCTATAGCTATTTAATAAAAGATCTTCCAACAGATACCCTCAACCTCTGTTAGTTGATAGCGTCCATATATTGCTATTTTATTATTGTTACATCACTGGTGATTAATTCAAAAAATATTTTTTCTCTTCAAAATGACGCTTTCCAGCGATCGGGCTCATTCGTGGATAAATGGTTATTACGTGATAAGATTTACATGTGCGCCTGGCCGTAACACGTAATTAAATGTTAGTCAAGCCACTGGGAATGAAAAGCAACGTCATTCACGCCCTAGGAAGCCGAGGACTAATTCTAGCAACAGGTCATCTTTAGTTGAAATTTCAGCGGTTCCTAAGCAGGGTTGCAAACCACTACTTTTGCTGAAGAGCTGCAGACTATCCAACTTCTGGTCCAGAACGCATGAAGCTTAATATAATTAAGAACGTGACGGCATTCATACTCACTGGACCTGGACCATTCATTGTGTTTATTGTGACTGATACGACCCACAAAGTCAAACGAGGGCCCCGAAACACACAGCCACTACGATACTCCCGAAGGGCCTACCTCAATAATCCGTCAGAGACCAGCTAAAAGGCTAAAAAGACAATTAGCGGAATTTTGTAGGCTTTACTGATTCCCGTGGAAATATAGTGGATTTTCCAGTTGGCTCCTTGCTAGCCTAAGGGGACTGGGCTACCTTTTAACCCCGCCAAACACAAGTCTAGATGGTTGTGTGATCCATAAAAACTTATAATGTGCCTCCGGGGGATAAATGGTTATTTCGTGATAAGATTAACATCTGCTCCTGGCCGTAGGCCTTAATCAGATGGTGGTCAAACCACTGGGAATGAAAACCAACGTCATTCACGCCCTAGGAAGCCCAGGACTAATTCTAGCAACAGCTCATTTCTAGTTGCAACTTCAGCGGTTCCTAAGCAGGGTTGCAAACCATTGCTCCTTGTTGAAGAGCTGGAGACTATCCAACTCCTGGTCCAGAACACATGACTAGCACTGCTCACTGGATCCGGATCATTCACTACTTTTTCTTTTTTTTTTTTTTTATAAAGAGAAGTAGCACTTCAGGCAACAATGCCTATTTAGTCAAGTACCGTGCTACCATCTTTAGGAAAGAGATAGAGAAGAGATGAAAAAGGTAGTGAAAGTAGAAGGATAGTCGGAAATTAACTGCCGTATAAAGACAGCAACAGCGACCAGTGACTATGCCTTCATCGCTGAGCAGCCCCACCTACAGTCAACTTTTATTTTTGTAGTGAAAAAAAACCAAGGTCTTCGTTGGGAATCGAACCCACAACCCCCATACTGACAAGCTAGTACACTACCTACTAGCCTACAGGGGTACCTATACTTGGTGTTATTAAAGGCGAGATGATTCATCATCAATCATAATCAATTCATACTTGGGGCCGCAAAACCACAACCACCACGACACTCCCGAAGGGCCAATCTCAATAATCAGTCAGCGAACAGCTAAATGTCTTAAGAGACAATTAGCGGAACTCTGGGGCTTACTGATTTCCGTGGAAATAACGTGGGGCTTCTAGTTGACTCCCTTATACCCTCCAGCAACACAGGTCTAGATAGTGAAGTATCCTATAAAGACCCCGGGAGGGGGGGGGGGGTATAAATGGTTATATCAACAAACAAACTTTTTGAATTTGAAATGAAATAAATGCACGCCATCCATGGAATTGGGATGTATATTTAGACGATATTATATTACACGCCTCCATATATATGCCTTGCATGATGACAATCTCACACACACACACACACACACACATCTGTAGGTTTTCGATCGCCAAAAATAATGGTTTTTCTAAGTGAATATCATACTTTTTCCAAGAGTTAACCTGCTCTTATTTCTTTTCTATTTCTTTCTCGGACCAGCACTCAGGAGAGGAGCCTAGTTGTGGCGCAATACAATGCATTAGGAAATTAGGTTATGGGCTGGAGGAAAGAGGAAGTAGTGTTTTTGGACACTCAGTTTGAACTTTCCTACATTGAAAGTTACAAGAAAGACCTCTGGAGGGAGTTTATTCCGCATACGGACTGTTGCGCTAAAAAAAAAAGAATTTTACCTGTAACGCGTAGTACGATTCACTGAAAAATCACCTACAAATGGATGCGATCTCAACGAAAATCGAGGTAAACGGGAAAACGTGCGAGTAACGGGAACTAGTACCCTAACTTCATTAGAGCACTTACCATTGTAGTAACGATAAAACAGTGAAATACATCCCACATAGAGTTGGAGCAACTGCAAAATAGACTTTGGTGTGCCGATCTATAAATGAGAGTTTTATTCGATTTTTAGAAGAATATAGGTGGTATAGAATGAAGATCGGATGGAACGAAGTATCTCTTACAGCGTTTTAGAAAACTGTGGCACTTGAAAGCTTCTTTAGAAACATGGAAAATGTGTTTAATCCAAGAACATCAAGAGCGTCCCATTCGGTAATATCTATATCACCCATAGTAACAGATCCAGCACCAATTCCGAACACACATCTATGCGTCAGCATGCAACATTGCGTCTAACGGACATTAAAATCAATTCTATTTTCATGACCCAATTCCAAAATTGTCGCGAGATCGCGAGATTGAGCGTATCATTCATGTTCTGCCTTTTGGAACTCACCTCCAACTGGTTCGGTCTATTGCCAAATGAATGCGAATGACAATTTGTGCTGTCATCTGCGAAAGAGTATCATTTGGAAAAAATAGGGTCATTTGGAAAAGTAAGAAATAGGGTAGTAGAAAGAACGGATCATTTCGATCATTATAGAAGTTTTGGTAACAATTTGAGGGACAGCAATTAGCCGATTTTTAAGAATACAACTATCGCATACTATCGGCTGTTATAGATGTTTAACTGGTCGCCATTTTGTCTACTGTCAAGTTATTTATGTTTAGTTTGGTTTAGCATTTCCAAATTGTGCAAATTGGTCCCAATACGAAATAGAATTTTGTTTAGCGATAAATTTCACTGTTTGTTGGAATGGATATACATCACATGATAAGCAGAAAAACCGACTGTTTGGTGTGTTTTATAGATTGATGGAATCATTGGTCCATAATTCTTTAAAAATAATGCTGGCTAGAAAGTTACAGTCAAAGGTGGCTGCTATAGCTTCATAATTACTGACTTCTTCTTGCATCTATGGAACAACTGTTACATGCAGTAGCTGTGGTTTTTACAAGACGGTAGGTGCAACATGTCACACAACATGTTGCAATGTGCTACAATTGATTTAATGAAGAAAATGTTTGGTAGCTGCATAGTTTCATGTTGCGGACCCTCTTAGATCGTGCTATTTAACGTCTCTGTGGATGTATGTGATGCCGTTGGTCTACGCCGATAACCACGGTGAATCAGTTCGAAAACAAATTCGCCCTAGCGGTCATGGACGACAAGTCATATTTTAATTGTAATGCCAGAAGACTATCTTTAGAACAAGTTAAATTTCCTGTCAAGTTAAAAAAAATAATTTATGTTTTATTCCATTTCAAATTCTATACCTCTATCGAAGCACTCTCTACTTTGAAAAATCCTCCAACAGCCCAACAATACCGGGCGTAAGAAGTTAGTTAAATAATCGAAAGATTAAATAAAATAAATTTTTATCTTTTAACATTAAATTTTAAGCCAATCGACAAGCTTTGAAGCCGCCCGCTGTAAGTGTAAAACGCTTGAAATGTTGATTCAAAAAATTAAGGAAATAGAAACAAAAGCAACAACATGATTATAAAACCAGAAACAGAAACGAACACATGTTGTTGTGGCAACCCCAAAAACAAAAAATAACACATGTTTAAAGAGTCATTGAGTGTGAGCAAGTTTTTTCTTGTTCTTGTTCTTGTTGCACAAATATCCACCATTGCACCATATGTATGTAGGATTGGCAACAACAAAATAAGCGTTTTACAAACTAAAAATAAAACTATTTCAACCAAAACAAAACCCTCAATGTTTAATGGAACGAACAAAAAGTCTCTTATTTGAATAAAATTGTTTCAAAAAGTAAATTCCTTGCCATTTAGAGAGCTCTCTAAAAAGGAGCCAAACACATAATAAACATGTGCATATGGATGTACATATATTGAGAGATAAAGAGAGGAGAGAATAGTAAATAAAGTATGGTATTTTAAGTTGTTGTTGTTGTTGTCTTCTAAATCGTAAACATGGAATGGCAAACAACCAAGAAAAACAGGAAAATCCAGCTGGTTTTTGTTTTTATATTTTAACAAGTGTGTTTTTGGCCGGGCTTAAAACAAGCATGAATGGAAGAGCAAGAATTTAAAGTACAGAGAGTTAAAATGTTATATTATTAAGGAATGAAAGGACGGGGGGAGAAATAACGTGGGCTTCTAATATTCATTTAACAGAAACTTTTTAAAAAAGCATTAAGTGCGGTTTTACACGCTTCAACTTTTGTTGCTCAACTTTTGTTTTTTCCATTAGAAAGAAAGAGAAAGCTTTATACCCCTTCTATTTCTTTCTAAAGCCTGATAATCTGTTCATAATTTCGTGCGAAATGCTGTCAAAGTCCATATAAAAATAAATCATACGAAATAAATAAGAAATAATGTTGCTGAACTAGTACTCTGTTTATTTTTGAAAAAGTCACGAAATGTTTCTGGCCGCATGTTTTTCTAAATGAAAAACGTTTTTCAACTACGAAACAATATGAGCAGCACTTTTTTCGCACGGAATTGTGAGCAACAGCTGATCACTTAAGTATTTGAATTTTTAATTTTAAATTTGTTGTGGCAAAAAGTAAAAGTATGGAGAAAAGCGTAAAGTTATTAAAAAGTGAAAAAGAAAAAATAAAATTTAGTGACGCAGAAAAGCGTATCCTTATTTCTGCAGTAAAAAAAAACTTATTTGGGATAAATCCCAAATGATATATTCTAACCGCAGTGCCGCGAAATCATCGTGGATAGATACTGCTAAGGAGATTGGAGAACCTGGTAAGGTTTGTATGATCTTTTTTGATTATTATTATTAGATGAAGCATGTAAGCAAAACTGGAGGAGTATTTTGAGTAGCAAACGGTATCACAATTAAAAACGAAAAGCATCAAAATATCTGGTAGTGGATACGACTTGCAGTTCTCTTCAGACGTCGCAGTTTTCTGAGGACTTCACTGAGACATCGGAACTAAGAACGTAAGTGTTATTATTCTAACTTATTGTTGCTTATTGTAACTTTCGTAAGTGATAAAAATTTTGATTGTTGAAACAGTTGCTCACAGCTTTTAAGCACGCCAGATCGGCAGCCCACGCAAGATATTTTATTTGATTCTGAGATGCTGTCTATTACGCCACCGGAGAAAAAAACAACTTATTTCTAAGTAAGTCTTTATTATTCTAATTTAAAACGTAATTTTAATTACGGTTTTATAGATTTTTATTTTGTTTTAGAAAAACAGAGCAGTTTCATCGAAAAACGTATATCGAAATGAAATGTGAGCTGGTGTCCCAAAGGTGACAGATGTGATGACAACGTTGGTGGATAGGGCAAAATAACAAAAATAATGTCAACGCACCTTTCCTCAATTATATTAATTCCTTGTAGTTAAAATTGTCTAATGAGATTTTGGCGAAAATGTACGATGATTAGCAACTAAGCAACTTATTTTTAATATTAATGCATAATAGCAATTTTTTTTTTCAAATTTTTTAAAGACCGGCCAAACAAAACAAAAGGCTGCATAGGTATATGATTTTTTTTATAATAGCCAAAATTTTTCTTTTAATAATAGTATATGTTTATATTATTCTTTGCAATAAAATATATTGCTTTACGTATCCACCTTATTAAAAGTTATTTAATAAAAAGTTTTTTTTTGTTTACAAACAGATCTTTTTATTAAAGCATTTTGATAATTTAAATTATTTTTAAAGCCTCTTTAGTGAAATTATAAATTTTTTATTTCGTAAACTATTTTTAATTAGAAATCTCCTCCAAAAAAGCGAATTTTCGCTGCCAAGTAACAGATGTCGGAATTAAAATGTCATAACTTTATTGCGACAACACGGTCTGATTCATCTTGTCTGCCGTATTGCAGAGAGAATCAGCTAGCAACATATTGTCAAAATTTTCAAGCGAAATATCAAATGTTGCTCAACACTTTTCGCACATTAGAATAGAGTACTATGCTTAATGGAAAAAACAAAAGTTGAAGCGTGTAAAACCGCACTAACTGAAAAGAATTATTAACAAAAAAGTGCGTCCAAAAATATATATTAATTAGATTTCTCTCTCTCTCTCTCTTTCTCCACCTCTCTCTATTTTAAAGACCTTTAAAGGAAAAAAAATATATATTTAACACCGGAAATTAATGTTTTAAAAGTTGAAAAGAGCATCAAACAGCTTAAAGTTGTTTTAGTAGCAGCTTAAGAGTTAAGGACAGTGAGGATAAAATCGAAGTGTTGCCACAATCAAGAAATATTTACAGCTAAATGAAACAAATGTGTGGAAAAACTAAAAAAAAATTTAGTTATATCGATAACTTATCGACTTGCATTAAATTGGAAGCGTAAATCCTAACCTAGAAGCTGTATAGGCTGCTAGGATAGGAGATACGGACCTTTTTACACAACTCATTAACTTGAATTAAATCGCAAGACTTTAGATATTGTACTCTTAATATTGTTACGTTTATACCTTTTATAAATGTTTTGTGGTGAATTCTTTATTGCAAAATACATAAATAACACCCGATTTTAGAGTTTTTAAATTAAGTAAAGGGTGTTTTTTTAAGCCCGATAGAACTTGAAATTGTAAAAAATAACACAAAAAATTAAATTGTAATCAAAATTTCTTTTTTATTCGAAGGATCAATACGTGACATTAACTTTTGAAAATGATTTCGGGCATATGGGCACTGCGGCTGTTCTTGACGAAGCGCATTCTGGACGTCCAATTTTGGGCCACTTTTTCGAGCACTGCTGGGCGTATGTCACGAATAACACGAACAATGCTGTCCTCCAAGGCGTCAATTGTTGCTGGTTTATCAGCATAAACCAGTGACTTCACGTAGCCCCACAGGAAATAGTCGAGTGGTGTCAAATCGCACGACCTTGGAGGCCAATTGACAGGTCCATTTCTCGAAATCAACTTATCGCCAAATTTTGATTTCAATAAGTCGATGGTTGCGTTCGCTGTATGGCACGTAGCGCCATCCTGTTGAAACCACATCTCGTCCGGATCAATGTCATCCATATTTTCAAACAAAAAATCATTGATCATGGTGCGGTAACGATCTCCATTGACCGTAACGCGAGCTCCGGCCTCATTTTTGAAGAAATAAGGTCCGATGATGCCACCAGCGTGAAAACCGCATCAGACGGTGCATTTTTCTGGATGTAATGGAGTCTGTAGGGTCTGTTGTGGATTGGTCTCACTCCATATGCGGCAATTTTGCTTATTAACAAACCCGTTAAGCCAAAAATGCGCCTCATCGCTGAACACCATTTTGCGATAAAACAACGGGTCAGTTGCCAACTGCTCTAGAGCCCAATCGGCGAAAGAACGACGCATATAATGGTCTCGTGGCTTCAATTCCTGCACCAGCTGGATCTTATACGGGTATAGGCCGAGATCTTTGCTCGAAATTTTCCACATAGTGGACGGACAGAGCCCCAATTCCTGCTACCGACGACGAATTGATAAATTTGGATCTTTTTCCACACTTTCGTTTACAGCGGCGATATTCTCTTCAGTACGCACATTCCTTCGACGTGTTGGTGTTATTGCATCCTCTAGAGAGTATGTGGTACGAAATCTATCGACAGTTCGACGAATGGCTTGTTCAGATGCACGATTATGTACGCCATAAAAATGACGAAGTCGTCTATAAGTTGCGCGAATCGACGACTGATTTTCAAAGTAAATTTGGATAATTTCGTAGCGTTGTTCAAGCGAGAGTCTATTCATGATGATTTGTCAGAATATACTGAAACAAATAAAAAAAAATCTTTCATCAAAATTTCCTTTTTTTTTGTTACTTTTTACAATTTAAAGTTCTATCTAGCTTAAAAAAACACCTAGTACAAGTTTATTTACTTTAACTACTACACAACAATTTACTTAAGATGCACGTCCTTACTTCACGTGGTTTATTTTTACCCTAACCAACTATCCATCCAGATGCTGCCTTTTATATTTGTCCATTAAAAGTCTAGAAAAATTAAGAATCTTCTACTTCCTTTATATCACATTTTGTTGTTGTCTATTGTTCATTCAATGTATAGGCTGGCTGTGTGTATTTTTGTTTTTTGTTTCTTCCTGGAATTTATTTTAAGATAGTTATTGTTGTTGTTGTTGTCTTGTGTATATAAGTTTTCTTAGAAAGCTGCGCAGTTAGTAAACAGCATATCTAATTGTTTTTGCTTTGCGTGTATAAAATTTCTACGCAGTATGTTACTAGAAATTTATTGTTGTCTTGCGTACATAAGTTTTCTTAGCAAGCCACGCAGTTAGTAAACAACATACCCAGTAGTTTCCCTTATTGCTTAATTATTTTCTTTTAAAACTTAAGCAGGACACATCCGTAACAATATATAATGTCGGTAATGTACTGGTTGCCATATAAAGTGTCTAATGTGTCGCGTACGATAACTAAACCTTTATTGTATTGGTGTTGATATCGTTGCTGTCAAAGACAACTCATACACTGCAAAAAAACGGCAAACACCAGGGGCCAGCTGCAGCAATTATTGACGCTTATTATTAAAGGAGACCGTCAAAAGGTTCAACGGTTCTGGCATAAAGCATGCAAAAATTTTACTGAATGGAAAAAGTTATTCAAAAATGTTATTATGTATGTATATAAATATGTACATGCAATTCTGTTATATTCAGGTATGGTCTGACCAAAAGAAATATGTGCGTCAGAAGGCATCCCAAAATTTGCAACATCAAAAGGACCTAATAGGGAATATAAGTTCTCAGCAACGGAGGAAAGTATATACAATTTAATTGCCATGAAAACTTCTGTTGAAGGCGTGCCTGGAAATGTTATCGGCCTAAGATCCCAAAAAACTTCGAGGATCCTCTAAGCATAACGTTGGATTCAGTATGCGTTAACGTTTCTATGAGAGAACAAAACCAAAATGTCAGCGTTGAAGGCGTGCCAGCACCTTAAAAATTGGTACAATATAACAAAGCTTCCAGCAATCCAAAAATTCACCATGTTCAAGACACGAATTGAAAAGCTTAGAAATTATGGCTGCAATATTTAAAAAATATCGCAGTATAATCTCCAACTGAACATTTGGTATCATTCCCTAAGTCATTTATAGCATAATACACATCAGCAATGGTTATATTAAAATTGATTCCACCACTTTCGTTATCTACGCGATGGTAGCTGGAGTTATTACAAGCAGGTTTAGCAAATGTGCTTTGAAAATACTTAGAAAAAAGGTCATACGTACTTTAAATAACATAGGATTGCATGTTGTCATAACACATACGTTTTGGAGTAATAGTGTGATTCGTTTTACATCCGCTCCTGGCTATGTAGCCTTAATCAGATGGTGGACAAACCACAATTGTATAATTTGGAACGTCATACAGGCGTCCTAGGAAGCCGAAGACATAATTCTAAGCAACAGAACCACCTAGTTGCAACTTTAATGATTCCAGGGCAGGGCTGCAAACCATCACACCTTGCTAAAGAGTTGGAGACTTTCAACTCCTGTCCAGAACACATGTCTAGCATGCTCACTGGACTGGATCATTCACTTTGCGTGTCATTATCAGTGAGATAATCCTGGCCACCATAATAACCATTATACTGTTATGGGGCCGCGAAACCACAACCACCACGTTACTCCCATATAGGGGCTAACCTCAATGATCAGCCAGAGAACTATTATAAGTCTAAAGAGACAAATAATGAACTCTGCGGCTCACTGATCCCCGTGGAAATAAAGTAGAGCTTCCAGTGTACTCCCTGCCTATCTTCAGGGGACTGGGCTCCCTTTTGCCCCCAGTTGCACAGATCTAGATAGCTGTTGCGTACTAAAAGGTGTTTTTTTAAGCTAGATAGAACTTTAAATTGTAAAAAGTAACACAAAAAATGAAATTTTGATGAAACATTTTTTTTTATTTGTTTCAGTATACTCTGACAAATCATCATGAATAGACTCTCGCTTGAACAACGCTACGAAATTATCCAAATTTACTTTAAAAATCAGTCGTCGATTCGCGCATTTTATAGACGACTTCGTCATTTTTATGGCGTACATAATCGTGCATCTGAACAAGCCATTCGTCGAACTGTCGATAGATTTCGTACCACATACTCTCTAGAGGATGCAATAACACCAACACGTCGAAGGAATGTGCGTACTGAAGAGAACATCGCGCCGCTGTAAACGAAAGTGTGGAAGAAGATCCAAATTTATCAATTCGTCGTCGGTCGCAGGAATTGGGGCTCTGTCCGTCCACTACGTGGAAAATTTTGCGCAAAGATCTCGGCCTACACCCGTATAAGATCCAGCTGGTGCAGGAATTGAAGCCACGAGACCATTATATGCGTCGTTCTTTCGCCGATTGGGCTCTAGAGCAGTTGGCAACTGACCTGTTGTTTTATCGCAAAATTGTGTTTAGCGAGGAGGCGCATTTTTGGCTTAACGGGTTTGTTAATAAGCAAAATTGCCGCATATGGAGTGAGACCGATCCACAACAGACCCTACAGACTCCATTACATCCAGAAAAATGCACCGTTTGATGCGGTTTTCACGCTGGTGGCATCATCGGACCTTATTTCTTCAAAAGTGAGGCCGGAGCTCGCGTTACGGTCAATGGAGATCGTTACCGCACCATGATCAATGATTTTTTGTTTGAAAATATGGATGACATTGATCCGGACGAGATGTGGTTTCAACAGGATGGCGCTACGTGCCATACAGCGAACGCAACCATCGACTTATTGAAATCAAAATTTGGCGATAAGTTGATTTCGAGAAATGGACCTGTCAATTGGCCTCCAAGGTCGTGCGATTTGACACCACTCGACTATTTCCTGTGGGGCTACGTGAAGTCACTGGTTTATGCTGATAAACCAGCAACAATTGACGCCTTGGAGGACAGCATTGTTCGTGTTATTCGTGACATACGCCCAGCAGTGCTCAAAAAAGTGGCCCAAAATTGGACGTCAAGAACAGCCGCGGTGCCCATATGCCCGAAATCATTTTCAAATGTTAATGTCACGTATTGATCCTTCGAATAAAAAAGAAATTTTGATTACAATTTAATTTTTTGTGTTATTTTTTACAATTTCAAGTTCTATCGGGCTTAAAAAAACACCCTATATAAAGACCATAAATGCAACCCCGGGGGGTACGTTTTGGAATAATATTCCTCAGATGGCATAATCTGGCATTATACCAAGGCGGTTTATTATTAATCCTAGGTTCGAACTCCGGCACATTGAGTCTTATGGTCATATCAAAGTGGTTAGAGATAATTGAATAAATTGCACACGGATCATTAATTTCCTCTAATACAGTCCCATCAACTGCTTCAAAGTAATTATTTAAACCTTCAATATTGGCTTTATTAAAATTGTATTCCAACACGTGATCACAAATATTATTATCAAAAAAAAAAAAAAAAATAAATTCGAATTTAAAGTCCAAGGGTTTATGATGAACTGAATTTATGGTAACAGGAGAACCGGCAAGAAACTTTTAAAAAATCATTTGCATTTCTTTGTACGTACACTTTTTCTAGTTACTGTACATAAATTACGAAAAACTTTTTCTTGCCTTTTTAAAAGTTTTGCAATAAAAATTATCCAAAAAATATTTTTCTAGTTAATTACAACAACAAAAATAAAACTCATTTTACATGGCCGCAAAATGAATTATTAAAAAAGTAATGATGTCAACTTGTGAAATATTAGAACCCCAACAAAAGGTTTTGCAAAATTTGTCGTTTTTTCTGTTTGTTTGTTTGTTTGTTAGAACAACAAGTTACCATGAGTAATTCCTACAAACTTGAAGGTAAAGTGAAACATGATATCTGTGAATAAGAACAAATGGACAGACATACTTATAACTAAAAGATCTAAAATAGTTATGTTTGTCGGTAAAAGCGACAAAACAAATAAATAATGAAAAATGATAAAAAAAAAACAAAAAAAAAAAAATAGCAAACACAAGCTTTACCTTAAAAGATCAATAAACTTTCAATTTAATAATTGTAATGAATTTAAATAGCGAACAAATTAAGCAAAAATATTAACCTCATTTTGGATCTTTTGTTCTTTAAATATTTCGCTTTATTGGGAAATGCATCTAAAACGATTGTTGCTTTTACCACTCACAGTTTTCCTTAGGCTTACAAAACCTATGGGGAATAAGTAACTCTATTAATAAAGCTACAATGCCTGTTCGCCTGTCTAACCTTTTTATCTAACGTCTCCATCTCTAGAACCCTCTGTACATTTGAAATTTTCACAAAATTGGTAAAATATGACATGGCAGTCAAAATAATCAAACAGACAAACAAACAAAAACAAAATAAATGGTGTAACAATCGATACGTTGTTTGTAAAACCGTTACCAACAGAGACTTGCAATTTACATATAGCACTATATTCGCTTAGGTTAAAGGATAAAAAATAAGGAGACATAATTGCTCTCAGAGAGACGTTAATTCCACGCTCGTATTTGGTCTCAGCGTTTAAAGTGGTTTAGGCTGACAAAATAAAGCCCGCATACAATTTAAGCTGTCCTCTATATTTGAAAAACCAAAACATTCATCGGTATGCATTTTTACTGCAAATGAGAATAAAAACCCCATCACCGTGAATTTTCCGTGCTACCAAGCTATAGTAACCAATTTTATAGTATATTGTACCAGAGAGTTACGTAATAAGATTTACATCCGTACCTAGTTGTGTATACTATAACCATCATGGAGTATCATACCACTATGGATGAAATGTAGCGTCATCCTTGCGCTAGAAGGCTTGCCTTCAGATACGTACATCCTCCGGTCACTCCTAGTTGCAACTTCAAAAGCCCGCAGCAGGTCGCAGCCTTCACTCCTTGCTGAATGGTTGGACACATTCAAACTCCTCGTTCAGAACGCATGAAGCTTAACAAAATTTAAGAACACAACGGCAGTCATGCTTACTGGACCTGGACCATTCATTGTGTTCATTGTGAATGATCCGACTCACACAACTCAAACGTGAACCTCGAAACCACAACCACCACGATACTTCCCAAGGGCCTGCCTCAATAATCAGTCAGAGAACAGCTAAATGCCTAAAGAGTTAAATAGCGGAACTCTAAGGATTTACTGATTCCCGTGGAAATATAGTGGATTGTCCAGTTGGCTTCTGCTAGCCTTGAAGGGGACTGGGCTCCCTTTTACCCTCGAAGACACATGTAATGACGGTGGATTTCCGTCAAAGCATATCAATGTGCCCCCGGGGAGAGTACTGGAGAGGTGTATGATTCGATTTACATCCGCGCCTGGCCATGAAACCTTAATCAGATGGTGGATCTAACCACTGCATAATTTGGAACGTCCTGCTCGTCCTAGGAAGCTGAAGCTATAATTCTATGCAACAGAACTTTCCAGTTGCAACTTCGATGATTCCAGAGCAGGGTTGCAAATCATCTTTCCTTGCTTAAGAGTTGGAGACTTTCCAACTCCTGTCCAGAACACATGTCTAGCATGCTCACTGGACTGTATCATTCACTTAGCGTGTCATTAACAGTGAGATAATCCTGGCCACCATAATAACCATTATACTGTTATGGGGCCGCGAAACCACAACCACCACGATACTCCCATTAAGGGCCAACCTCAATAAACAGCCAGAGAACAGTTAAGTGTCTAAAGAGACAAATAACGAACTCTGCGGCTTACTGATTCCCGTGGAAATAAAGTGGAGTTTCCAGTTGTACCCCTGCTGACTTCCGGGGACTGGGCTCCCTTTTTCCCCCAGTTGCACTGTGTCTGGATAGTCGAAGTTCTATAAAGACCATATTAGTATTAGGTTTGTTAGCATAAATACTTTGGGTTTAGGTCGTTTCTTCACTGCGGTCCTATCCATTTATGCTGGTAAATTGTCCCGCCACCTGCCATTTTATGCGGGTCTAATTTAATATTTCCGTCTTTTATTATTTGCCAGATAGATCTGTCCGTTTGCGAGTGATTTTCGTTTGTTGGAGCATATGAGTAGTTGCAGTGGTATGAAAATTGTCTTTGAGGTCGTATTTACCTGTACGTCTACAATGTGACTTTTCTTGTTTTGTAGAATGTCTGTTTTCAAAAAATGTCTTAACTTCGTTCCTTATATTTCCCATAGTGCATGACCTTGACACTTATGGACACATTTAATATATCGGTGTTAATAAAAATATGACATTTAAAATAACAAATTTGTGGTAAATTTCTTAACAAAAAACAAAATTGGAGGGTAAATTGTTAAAAACTTATCATATACAATGTGCCTAAAATGTCTATGCTGCAACATTTTAACCAACGATTTTGCTTTTAATTTACTATCTTTGATGAAAACATATGTAAAGCTTTTTCCGAAAAAAAAAGAAAACTATATCATGATGGATATTTTTGCACTCTATCAATCGTATATAGTTTAAAAATAGTTGTAAGAAACCAGTAAAGCCCGGTCAACCAGCGAAATCAATACACACGACATCAAGGTAATGCTGTGTATTTGGTGGAATCAGAAGAGTGTTTTATATTATGTGGTATGGGTAATCACAGGGGATCTGTACCGAAGAAAATTGATTCGTTTTAAGAGAAAAAATTACCATAATATTTCACGAGGCCATAATTTTTCATTATGATAACACTCGACCACATGTCAGAAGACCACCGACCGGTCATAAACTATTTGAAAAACAGTCGATGGTAAGCTTTGGCTAACCTGCCTTATAGCCCAGACCTTGCTTGGCCCTTCCGACTACCACTTGTTTCGATCGATACAGAACGCCCTTACTGCAATACGTTTTCCTTCAGAGGAGCGTATCAGAAATTGGAAATTACCAAAAAACCGGAGTAGTTCTTTTGGCGCAGAGTCCATATGCTACCAGAAATATGGGAAAAGGAGTGGCTAATGATGGACATAATTTGAAATAATCTATCAACTCATTTTGTTATTAGAATAAATGCAGTTTTCAAGCGAAGAACTTCATGGGAAGTATATTTCCTTATAGAACACAAGTTAAGATTTCAGTGTTACGTAAATTTAAGTTATTCAAAATTTACAAGAGATAACAGTAATGTAAACGAATGGATTGGAATTCTCTTTAAATGAAAAGAATCTTAAATAAATTAAATATGCTAAGAAAGCGAATACGAATAAAAATAATCGCATAAAAATTTTTCTCTTTACTGAGAGACTCTAATGGGGTCAAACAGTGTAAGCACTGCGATAGTAAGAACTCTAAAGCTTTGGTAAATCCTGCCATATATTCTAGAAATAAAGGGCATTTTTAGAGAGGTCTAAAGCTTTGACATGGAATAATAACAAAAGGCGCAGCTAATTTGGAGGTGCAATTTTCGATGACTTTTTTCAATATTTCTGGCCGCATTTTGGTAATAATGCAGCGAATGATCTCCTCCAAGTGATCAATCGTTTAGAGCTTAGACTAGTGGGTCCTCTCGGAGCACATTGATATGTTTTGACGAAATCTCACCGTCATTACATGTGTCAACCTTGGTAAAAAATGGCCCAATCCCCTTCAATTCTAGCAGTAGCCAACTGGACAATTCCACTATATTTCCACGGAAATTAGTAAACACTAAATCTTTTGCGAACTATTTTTTATAGGATTAAGATCTGGCGATTGCATTAGCCACTTGAAAACCCTTAATTTCTTGGTTAAGTTTTTATCCGAATAAACATACTAACATGCATTTAGGAGTGTTTTTGGTCATTGTTATTTTAATACAACCACTTAAGGGGCATTTGTAAATTAACCCAATTCCATGTCCTTGAAGGCTATCCATAGACAAATAAAAACATTTTCCTCTCCATGCTTAGTTGTGCCTTGTATGTGGGGAAGGTTTAGACGTTGCCCTTTAAGTATGCGTTCTAACCAAAATCCATCCAAATGTTTTAACTTTAACTTGTCGGAAAAGAGAACGATTTTCCACTGTATTTTGTATTTTGATTTCAGTATTCCTATGCAAACTGAATTCGAGCATGTCTACTTGCTGGGGAAATATATTGTTACGGATGCGAAAATAATTAAGTAACAAAGTAAACAACTGGGTATACTGTTTACTAACTGCGTAGTTTGCCAAGAAAACGTATACACGCAAGACGACGACATCAACTTTCTATTTACAAACTGCGTAGAAATTTTATACGCGCAAAACAACAACAATTGGATATGCTACTTACTAACTGCATAGTTTTCTAAGAAAACTTATGTACACAAGACAACAACAACTATTTTAAAATAAATTAACAGTACAAAAACAAAAATACTCACAAACAAAAATACAACAGACGCTTATACATCGAATGAATAACATAACAATCACAATAACTTAAAAAAACACCCTTTATAATAAATACAAATTCCATTCGAGTGAGAACATACTACTGAGTCGCGTAGCAATGCTTAAGCAAAATTTTGACACTAGTTCTTTTAACGGAATGTGCTTGAATTGGGATGATAAGCTATTACCTGCTTTAACAGGAAGTGAATAATATCGTTCGTTATACGTTCGCTTGAAAACCATATTCTCTAGGTTATTTTGAGAAGTGTCTTTAAAATAAAATCTAAGCAAACCAGACTAGTCCGAGTAGCACCACTTTCAATAGATATAAAAAAAATGCCTAGCCAAAATGGAGTTTAAACAAGTTGCGTTATAGAATAGATGAAGAAATAACAATATATTGTGTTAACGATCAACTAAGCGTGTTATAAATTTCGCTTAATCTATGCTCAAAGAAAAATAGCCAAGAGCTGATAACAAAGAGTTACTAGAACTCACTGATATTTTTAGGGCAACTATGTGAAAAACACAATTCTAAGACTGTGATTTTTTTAACCCGGCCACCGGCCCACCACAAAAGATGTATGGCGAAAGTCATTTATAGCAAATAAAATATTTGTTTAAATGGAAATGAGATAAAATTGACAAGGCAAGAGAGAGGCTTGGTTATCTTCATCTGCAATAATAGTGCCTTACAATGATATCCTTTTATTGCAACAAATAAACAATTTTGAACAACTTAACGGAGATACATATATCACAGGTTCTTATGGAAAAGTGATTTCGTATTTATGTTAGCTTAGTTGCAAAAATGTCGCTCTGATCGCTTGATTCTGAACATCACATTCCATAGTATACGAGGGTGGATCCAATAAGTTCATGACTCTTTGAGTGAAACACAGTTTTTTTTTTTTGCCTTTTATCGCAATACACTTAATCCAACGTTTCTCCAGTTTTTGTATGCCTTCCAAAAAAATGGGATTTATCGACGAGGTCCTTAAAATAAGCATAATTTCATCGTGGGAACTAAATCTCTTTTCCCCGAGCCATTTCTTTAGGTTTAGAAATAGAAAAAAGTCATTGGGGGCTAAATCCTCAAAATATTGTGAATGAGGTAGCAATTCGTAGCCCAATTCATAGAGCTTTGCCATTGAGACTGCACACGTTGCACTTCTGCATTATTTTGTGAAAAAAAGGTTTCTTCTTGGCCATATAGGGTCGTTCTTGTTTTATATCCTCATTAAATCGATCTAAAATGTTGGCATAATATTCGCCGTTTATTGTTTTCCCCTTTTAAAGGTAATCGATGTTGATTATCCCACGTGCATTCCAAATAATTGTTGGCCGACACATTTACCTTGACCTTTTTCGGAGCAGATTAATGCGGAGAAACCCATTGTTTAGACCAGTAATGGTGGAACTTTTTGGGTGGCGGGCCAATAAATTAAAAAAAAATCTTGCGGCGGGCCATTAAATTAAAACAAAAAAAAACATAGAGGGTCATTTATTAAAAAATTATGGGGTTGCTGTTCAATTAAAAGTTCGGTTTATTATGATTTTAAGACTTTCCAGGTGTATGGGAAGCATGGATCTGTTTCTGACTTGACATAATTTCCTCAAAATCTGGTTCCAGCTGGCAGGATGCGACTTTAAATAAATTAAATAGACTCTCGTCTGACAATCGGTTTCTTATTGAATTTTTTCTGCATTTCATTACTGAAAAGGCCTGTTCACATAAATATGAGGAAGCAAACATTGCCATAATTCTCTGAGCATGATTAATTAGCTTTGGAAATTCATCTTTTGGTAAGGATTTATAGAAATGAAGCTTATCTGTATTTAAAAATAGCTGTTTTTAATTATTATTACATTGCAATTCTATAATTTCCAATTGTAGATCAGATGGAACATTCTCAGGATTAACATTAAAAGGCATTGAAAAAATATCTAAACATGGTTGGATTTTTATTGTTTTTTAACCGATCTTTTTTTATTTATCTTTAATAAATATCTTTTTTCTTTTTTAAGATCTTTTTTATATATATTTTTTTTTTTTACTTCACGATATTTCGCTTTCCTTTGGAAAGCTTCTTCAAGAAAAAATTTTATATTTTTGAAAACAAAAAATTATTAACAAATTGAAAAAAATGTTTCAAAACATTTGACATTTATGTTTTTGTCAAATGTTTTGAAACATTTTTTTCAATTTGGTAATAATTTTTTGTTTTCAAAAATATAAAATTTTTTCTTGAAGAAGCTTTCCAAAGGAAAGCGAAATATCGTGAAGTAAAAAAAAAAAAATATATATAAAAAAGATCTTAAAAAAGAAAAAAGATATTTATAAAACATGGTTGGATTTTTTAAAGTCAGCAAATCTGTCCTCAAATTCTGAATACAGTTTTTATAAAGATTGTGAAAGGACTTTTGACTACTCTTCACTCACAGGACACAAAGAATTAAGTCTTGGAAAATGAGTCAAATCATTTTTTCCCAAACATTTAGAAAATATAAACCATTGAGTTTTAAAAGATCTCAAACTGCCCCAAGTTTCATCTATAATTTGATTTCTTCCCTGTAACTTCTTATTCAGTTTATTATAGTGCTCGAGTAAATCCGTAAAAAAAAGCAAACTCGATGCACCAATTTTTATTCTCCAATATTTACCACTCATCCTAAATTTCAGTTTTGGTTTTTAGAAAAACTTTAATTTCTTCAAGAAGATTCCAAACTCTCGAGAAGGCATGCCCACAACTCAGCCACCTGATCTTTGTGTAATAAAGTACATCTGAAAATTCTGCATCAACTTCCGATAAAAACTATTGAAATTGTCGATGTAACAAACCACGGACTCGAATGGTATTAATTAATTTTAAAATAATATTAAGTAAGTGGTTAATAACCCAGGCAGCCTTGCAAAGAACATCTTGGTGGATTATACAATGTAAAAAAAATGTTTCGCTTCCAGGATTCTGGCTTTTATAAACTCCTGCAAACCCCGTATTTTTTTCCCACCATGTTAGGTGCTCCATCAGTTGTTAAATTAATACATTTGGAAATTGGGGCATTAAGAGATTCCATCCCCTCTCTAAATTCATCATAAATTATTTTTCCTGTCGTCTTTCCTTTCAAAGATCTTAAACAAGTAATTTCTGCGGTTATTACAAAGTTTTCATCGACTCCTCTGATAAAAATTAGAAGTTGGGCTGTATCACTCCTGTCAACACTCTCGTCCATAGTGACTGAAAAATACTTAAACTTTTTAAGACGTCCATTGAGTTGATTGGTTAAATTAGAAGAAACCGCTTCAGTTCTTTTTGTGACCGTTCTACGTGACAGCCCTATAGATTCGAAATCTTTTACCTTTTCTGGGCATAATACTTTTCCAATGCTAATTAACACATCCTTAATAAATTCTCCTTCAGAAAACGCTTTGTTACTTTTTGCTATTTTATAGGCAACAATGTGACCAGCTAACGTGGAGGATCGCTGGACACTTCTTTGATTTTTAAAAAACATTTGCTGACTAGATATTTTTCTTTTCAATTCCTCTGAATGAACTTTCTTGTCTTCACCTGTCATTTTATAGTACTTCGACCCAAGATGTTTTGAATTAAAGTGCCTAGCGAGATTATAATCTTTTAGTACAGCTACCGGTTCTTGGCAGATAAGACAAATAGGTTTTTGGTTATATTCCATAAAGAAGTACTTCCATGTCCACTCTTCTTGAAATACTCGACATTCCGAATCAATTTTTCTCTTTCTATTTTCGATTGACATTTATGGGGGTATTTACTTTTACACTTTATTATTTTAATTACACAAATAAAATTGTACGTTGGCAACTTTATAATTTTACTTCACAATTTGTTCTCTACGTCACGAGATTTACACTTTTACTGATTGCTGATTAATCCATCGCTGGCCCTTTTATCTTCTAGATCTCACATATAATAGTTGTTGTTATGTTATACGTTCAGTTTTCTATATTAGTTGTTAGTATTTAATGATGTTTATGTTTCTTCTTGGAATATTTCATCAGAAAGTTGTTGTTCTCTTGTGTGTACAATATTTTCTAGAAAACTACACAGTTTGGACCCAATATAATATAAAAAACATCGAATTTTTTTAATAAAATTGTCAATTTATATCTTTTTTAAAACATAATGTAAATTTATTTTTTGGGCATAATTTTTTATTAGGTGATTAATTTTTTTTTGAAAAACGCTCGGCGGGCCGAATTAAAACTTCTCCGTAATTGGGCCGTAGTTTGCCCATCACTGGTTTAGACTGTTGCTTGGTCTATGGAGCACAGTAATGGATCCATGTTTCATTCACAGTTCAAATGCCGCAAAAACTCGGATTCCGATTGGGTTTAAACAACTCCAAACAACCACACGTTTACGTTTATGGTCAATTGTGAGCAAACGCGTCACCCATCTTGCAGGCAACTTTCTTGAAACCAGCTGATCATTTAAAATCGAAACCACTCTGCCATAGGAAATGCCTATGGCATCAACAATATCACAGCCTTTTCGTCTTCGGTCGGCCAACACCATATAGTGGATTTTTTCGATATTTTATACCCCAAAAATACTGACCTCAATTCGTTGTTTAAAACGTTCAGCGAAATCCAGTAAACCACTTCTTTACAATTGAAATCGATGATGCAGAGTCCCCATAGTATTTATCGAGTTTTTCCTTGGTTTGATTGATGGTTTTTTTTCGTATAAAAAATAATGCTTAAAGAGCACTCGAAATTCACTTTTTTCCATTTTTAGAAAAATACACCTGGTTGTACGTTTTGAACGCCTGCTAAACGCAGAGTAGATGACACCACTTGCTTAAAATTTGACAGTAGTCTACCAACAGATGGTACTTGATGGGAACAGTGTTACATTGCATATAACTACGAGTTAAGTTTAAAAATTCACGGACTTATTGATCCACCCTCGTATTTCAAAAGAAACCCAATTGTTTTTTTTAAGGATTGTCAATACAGTACACTCGCGATAATATGAATACCCTATTATATGAACACCCCAAAATATGAACACATTTTTTCTTCCATTGAAAATATGTACTTAGCGTGAAAGCTTTAAAATATGAACAAACTTATTTTTGAAGTTCTTAACGGACTTTTATCTAAACAGTGATAAAATCTTTGCAAACAGGGTTGTAAATAAATTCTGGTTCAATTGCATAGTACGCAGTATTCATTATTGTATATATATATACATACATTTTAAAAAGCACAAGTTTTAAACTTTAAAAGAAAAATCCGAAGTTTTCGAGCATTTACAAAAAGGAGCAAGTGTTACTAGCTTAGCGACTAAAGTTGGGGTGAAAAAATCTACAATTTGTGGAATAAAAAAAACAGAAATTCGATTATTAAATGTATCAACAATACCTTCCATCGACCTGGAAAAAGAAAGACTGTGTGAGTACCCAAAAATGAAATACGCTGTATACCGGTGGTTTCTGGATATGAGAGACAAAAAGTTTACTATAAATGGACTTATGTTAAAAGAAAATACCAAATATCTTCATAATAAAATTAAAGAAAATGCTTTGAAGTTCAATGTCAGCGATGGATAGCTTCAAAACTTCAAAAAGAGATACGGCGTTCGCTTGCTTCAAATATCTGGAGAAAAACTTTATTCACAGCCCCACTTAGTGATAATAATGAAGCTAAAAAGTAAAATTGAAGAGTTGGGATTGGCCAATGACCAGCTTTATAACGCTGATGAATCCGGATTGTTTTGAAAATTGCTTCCACAAAAGAGCTACGTGCCATCATCGGAAAAAACAGCTCCTGGTGCAAGAACTGAAAAGCAGCGGGTAACTTTCTTGTTCTGCGCAAACGCCGCAGAAACTCACCAACTTAAACAGTCTCGCTGTTTTAATAACTTTAATTGTCTTGTTCATTATAGACATTATAGTCATTCAGCTTGGATGACAGGAGCCATTTTTAAAGATTGGTTTCATGTTTTATTTGTTCCGGAAGTAAAATTTATAAACTCGAGCTAATTACAATCTCACAACTTATTTTGTATAATTTAGGTTAAAAAAATTGTACCAAAAAAACAAAGTTGCCGCTGAAAGCTATTCTCCTAAGACACAACGCTCCATCTCATCCATTGGAGGATGAACTTAAAACTGGGGATGGCTGTATTTTTGCAATGTTTATACCATCAAATCTGACCTCGCTCATACAGCCTATTGATCAAAACGGCATCAAGATTACAAAACCCTATTATAGAAACAGTCTGCTAGCTTCAGATACTACAAAAGCGGGATGTTTTCTGGATTCTATGAAGTAGACCATACTTAAGGAAGCCATAACAATTTTAGAATTCGCATGTATTCTTCATGGATGGCAATGTATTAAAAAATGATGGATAAACGTTTTAAATATGATCCGAAATCGAGACGATCCTGAAGATGAAATACCTTTAAGTGTTGTTAGAAACACCCTGATGATGAACTTGGTTGATTTAGAAGAAAGTGCAGCTAATGTTTTAAATTCTTTGATACCTGAGGTTTGTATTTCGGAAAATGTGTTTTTAAAACAAAGTAAAGTTTTGACTTTACTATAGGTTGAATTTACGGCTTTGAACATTCAAGAATGGAAGGAGGTCACTGCAGAGCGTAACGAGAGTGAAGAGTAATTTTTAATAAGGCATTGGAATGGGCCGAAAGTGAACCTGATCAATCAGATTTGAACGTTTTGAGACAGTTAAGAGAGCAAGCCGTTTTAAAGGTGGTTGCACAAAAGAAACAGCAAAGAAAAATAACAGATTTTTTCACATCAAATTGTTTGTTTTTTTTTTCGAAAGTACATAATATGTTTATATGTAAAAAGTAACACATAAAAAATTCTACATACATAATAAATTGTTATTTCTTGGGGAAAAGGGAAAATTAAATGTCATTCGTAAATATGAATAATCTTGCAAAAGTGAACTGGCTTGGTTTTAATTACTTCATATTATCGCGTGTGCACTGTAAGTCAGAAATATCTGGAAGAAAAAAAATCGAAAAAAAATTAAACATATAGCTAAGGGCCACCCTAATACACATATGCAGGTCTGGCAGCTATTAGGGGACTTAAAAAATTTTAATTTTAATAAATTCTGTGATATACGTTATTTTTAGACTTAAATATATAAAAACACTTTTTAAATAAAAAAACTATATTTTTTTTAAATTCCTACCACCCCGCCCATGTGTGAAAAACTAATCAAAAACTTGCAAAAAATAGTTGAATGCAAAAGAATGAATGATTTTTGTTTTGTAGCCACTTTTGCAAGTTCCTTTGTTTAACTATTTGTTCTATTTAGTTTATAACCATCAACAACAACAACAATAATAAAATGAATAAAATGAAACTACTTTTTCTACAGCAAGTGAAAATTTTAACAAAAAAATGCATGCTTACATATCCATATACACACACACACACACACACATAAGCATGCATATGCACGATATATAATGCAGCTGGTTACCAACACTTTATGCAAAAAAAAAAACCAAAACCCTTTAGAAAAAAGTGTAGAAAAACTAAAAAAGTTTTTAAAGCTGAACTAAACAAATGAAACGGAAATTATCAAGGCTTGACTCGTTTTTATTGTTGTTATTTTTTTAAACGTAAATTTAGACTTATTTCTGAGGCAAGTTAATTGTTGCTTTTTTTCTTTTTTTTTTGTAAATTCGAAACACTTGTCAAAAAATTGTATGAAATTTTTTTAATTTTTTTGTTTAAATACATTTAATTATAAAATTAAAAAAAAGCATAATAATTTTTATTTAAGTTCTAACCAAATGATTAATATTTATTGTTATAAATATTTGTTATTTGTTTGCACAAGAAAACTTTTTTAGAATAAAAAAAACTAATAAAATCCATATTTTTTTTGCTAAAAAAAACACCTGAAAAAAACGCGAATTTAGAATTTTAATGGATAAAAATTTCCCATTCAGCTAGCTGAATTAAGCTTAAAGACACTGTTTAATTTACTAATTCGTTTTAAGCTTATAAAATTCTAACTTTTTTACTATAAAGCTTCTGAAAATGCTATTGTTATTTCCCGTCCTAGCTAGTTGGTTTGTAGTCAAAGGCGAGCGCTTTTCGATGTGAATGCATCATTCTCAAGCTGCGTTGTGGTTTGTACTGGCGAGTCAATATTGGCGTTCAGGCAGTTCCATTGTTAAGTTCGTATCTTTTTAGATAAACAGAATAGCAGCCACCTGGCATTTGTATGCAAAGTGAATTTATCGATACCTCCGTCTTTTATTATTATCTAGGTACGCGTGCCCGTCTGAGGGTGTTTTCCGTTTGCCCGTTTCCATGAGTAGTTTTAATGGTGTGAAAATTGTGTCTGAGGTCGTGTTTAACTATTCGTTTATAATGTCACTGTTCAAAGTTTTTGTTTTGTAGATTTTCATGTTTTCAAGAATGTCTAGTGTACATTCATCCATTTCCCTTGGTGTGTGTCCATGATTGTCAAGGTGTAATGCAAAGTTGGAATCTTCTCTTTTCCATTTGTGTGATCGTATGTGTTCTGTAAACCTTGTTTTTAGTGTGTTCGTCCAGTTTGCCCTATATAAGTTTCTTTGCAGGTACAAATAAGTCTGTATACCCAGCTGGAACTAAATTTGTCAGTTGTTTTTGTGTCGTTGTTCTGAGCTTATGTCTCAGAGTGTTGCCAGTTTTTAATGTTGTAAGTATTCCTTCTTTGTGAAAAAGGTTAGTTAGTCTGTATATTTCCTGTCCTGTTTAAGTAAAAGTGTGCCTTAGTGTTGTATCGATTGTCAGTTTGTCTTCTTTATTTCTGTTCTTAGTATTGTATTGTCTAAGTAGTTTATCGATGGTAGTGGTTTTGTAGCCGTTATTTATAGCAATGGCGTAGATTGTGTCGAGTTCTTTGTTGTACTTATCTGGAGTAAGTAGAATTATCTTAAGTCTGTGTATCATATGTCTAACTGCTGCTAGTTTATGTTGGATTGGGTGGTTTGAGGTGTTGTGGATGGTAGTGTCTATCGTAGTTGGTTTTCTATAGATGTCAAATGTTAAATAGTCAGTTCCTCGTGTTATAGTGATGTCAAGATTATGCAAACTTCTGTCTTGTTCTTTTTCCATTGTGTATGTAGTCTTATTATGAATTGTGTTTAAGTTTTCCCAGAATTGGTTCGCCGTTGTTTTGTTCGAGGATCTATATAATGTCATCTACGTTTCTATAGTAATGAGTTATTTTGTGTTTTTCCATTAGTGTTTTTACGTGTAGTGATTCAACATGTTGCATGAAAATTTCCATGAAGATTGCGGAAGTTAGGTTTCAGATACCGAGTCCGTCAGGTAATTTGTAAAAGTGGTTATTGAATCTAAAGCAGTTCTGTTTCATTATCGTCTTTGCAATATCTTTAATATCAGCTTTCGTACAAATTGTCTATTGTGTTGCGTAAAATATCTAAGGTTTCATGTGTTGGTATTGAAGTATATAGATCCTTGATATCGAAGAAAACGAGTCGCGTGCTTTCGGTTATTTTGATGTCCTTAAGTTTATCAAGGAGGTCTTGTGTATTACGTATGGTATATGTGTTTTGTAAACTTATCCTTTCCTTAATTACGCCGGTGAGGTTTTTAGCTAGGTGGTATGCCGGTGCTGGTATTATAATGGATCTCATTGGTATGTTTTATTTGCACATTTCTGATTGTGCTCTGAGTGTTGGTGGTCCTGGATTCATGTTCATGTTTTTGTACACTTTTCTGTCAGTAAACGTTTTGCAGCGTTTTAATAAGTTGCGTATTTCTATTTGGAAGGATTCAGTTGGGTCATTTCCTAATTTAGTGCAGTTGGTCTTATGTACAAATTGTTGTGTTTTGTCTATATAATCTTCTCTTTGCATTATTACAGTCGTATTTCCTTTGTCTGCCTTTGTAATTATTAGGTCATTGTCCCATAATTTTGCCCTTACTGTTCTGAAAATACCTTGTTTTGTAAAAAGAAAATGCAAATTCAGTATTTTAATGAGAATAGTTTTGCAATTCAGCTAGCTGAATTAGGCTTGAAGACACTCTTTAATTTATTTATTAGCACACACTTACATAATTTCTCTACACAAATCCCATAATTCCATATAAGAATTTTTCTACTTTGCATCCGTCCGTTAAGCTGGCGCTAGAATAATTTCCTTTCCTATAATGAAAATCAGTTCCTTTTTAAAAAAAAAAATTATAATTATACTTCAGACTCCGTGTTGCTGCAACCGTGTTGTTGCAACAAATAGCGTAGGATTAGGCGGGTTCTGAAAACATTCCCTCCAAAAAAACTATGCCTGGAGGGTATAAGCAAAGTAAGTTCTCTTAAGTTTTTCTAAATTGTCGAAAGCAATGTTGGTTATGACGTGATAAGATTTACATCTGCACCTGGCCGTGGGCCCTAGTCAGATGTTGGATCATTACCACTGTGGATGATATGTAGCGTCATCCTTGCCCTAGAAGGCCTTCGGATACGTATATCCTCCGGTCACTGCTAGTTGCAACTTCAAAAGCCTACTCCGGCCGCAGCCTTCATTCCTTGCTGAAGAGTTGGAGACTATCCAACTCCTGGTCCAGAACGCATGAAGATTAATATAATTAAGAACACGACGGCATTCATACTCACTGGATTTGGATCATTCATTGTGCTCATTGTGAATAATCCGACCCACAAACTCAAACGAGGGCTTCGAAACACACAGCCACCATGATACTCCCGAAGGGTCTATCTCAATAATCAGTCAGAGAACTACTAAATGCCTAAAGAGACAAATAGCGGAACAACTCGGGGGGCTTTACTGATTCCCGTAGAAATATAGTGGATTTTCTAGTTGGCTCCTGCTAGCCTGTTAGGGGACTAGCCTCCCTTTTACCCCCAGAAGACACAAGTCTAGATGGTTGTGTGATCCACAAAGACTTATAATGTGCCCTCGGGGGGTAAGCAATGTGGGTTATATTAAGTTGATAGACCAGGGTTGTTTTTCTTATCTTTGTTGTGTAGTAGGACACGTTTCGCCGGTATTTCCCAGCTTCTTCAGGGAAATACCGGCGAAACGTAGGAGGAAAAAGCTATGAAAATGTTTTCAATCTTACTTCACTAATCGACCAGTATAGCCAAGTCAGTAGGACAACACAACAAAAATAATGTGGGTTATATCTCTTCTCTCTTGAATTCGTCAAATTTGTATACATTGCTGATAAAACTATTTTGTCGTATTGATAATTTCAAGACAGATTTCGCCTACTGAGTCACAGTAAATATAAGACTTACTGCTGATATAACATTACTCTTAATTTGTGCTAAATTTTATTCAAATTTCATTTCAGACAATTTTTTAACATAAAAAAATTTTGCAGTTAACACAGCACTGTTAATCATTTAACAGTAGTGGGAATTGTAATCGTGTAGCCAAATATTTCTTAAAGAGATTGATGGTCTTGGAAAGGCCATCTCTGGTGATGTCTTATACCAGCCATTGTGCAATTTTTTCACACTGACAAATTATCTTCTCAAAATCAAATTCAAAATTCCAACTACTGCTGAGTGATTATCAGAGCTCTTTGAACTCCCTCTCTTTCTCTCTTAACTGTAAAATTATCCCTGTTAAAAAAGTTGGTTCACGTCTCTGTTAGTTAAATTTTTCATTTATTTTTACACATCATTGTAATCTATCAAGTGCAGACAGGAGTTTTAATAAAAGTAGAACTTCTTCGGCTAAAGTCGAAAGGCAACCATTGAAATCTGGTTTCGATTGGAGTTATAGTTTTTAATTAGTCTATTCTTTTTAGTTTCACAATAAAGCCTTTGTTTAAAGAAAATTCTGTTTTCCCAAAGTCCGTTTTTTTTTTTAAGAGAAGTAGCACTTCAGGCAACAATGCCTATTTAGTCTGGTCAATTTCCATCTTGTGAGGTACTTAGAGTCCAAAAACTTACTTAGCGATCGACAGTATGGTTTCCGTAAGGGGCGCTCTACGGGCGACTTGCTGGCCTTTCTGTCTGAGCAATGGTGTAATTCTATTCATCACTTCGGAGAAAGTAAGGTGGTGGCTCTAGATATTTCCAAAGCATTCGACAGAGTGTGGCATAACGCACTTCTATCAAAACTTGCCGCTTTTGGTGTCGGTGATAATTTCTCTAGATTTATATCTAGTTTCCTCAGAAATCGCACTATACGAGTTGTTATAGATGGGATTTCATCAGACGAGTTCATGATTAATTCAGGGGTACCGCAAGGCTCCGTTCTTTCTCCTACTCTATTTCTTATTTTTCTAAACGACCTTCTTTGTCGAACTCTCAACCCTATATATTCTTTTGCCGATGACAGCGCCATTTGTCACTCATATTCATTTCGTAAGAGACCAGGCCATTTGGAGGTTAGTTCCAAAAGGCAGAACATGAATGATACCCTTAATCACAATCTCGCGACAATCTTGGAATGGGGTCGTGTGAATAGAGTAGATTTTAATGCTCGTAAGACGCAATGTTGCATGCTAACGCATAGATCTGTGTTCGGTAGTGGTGCTGCATCTGTTACTATGGGTGATATAGATATTACCGAGTCGGAAGCTCTTGATGTTCTTGGCATGAAAATTCAGTGCGATGTTCGATGGACTAAACACATTTTTCAGGTTTCTAAAGATGTTTTCAAGTGCCTTGGTTTTCTAAAACGGTGTAAAAGATACTTCACTCAATCCGATCTCCGTACTATCTATACCACCTATATCCGTCCGAAAATGGAATACAACTCTCATGTATGGGCCGGCGCTCCAAAGTCTATTTTGGAGTTACTCGACCGCGTACAGGAGGAGAGGCTCATTGGGGACGGTAGGGTATCCAACTCTATTGATTCTCTAGAGCATCGACGCAATGTGGGGTGTATTTCACTGTTCTATCGTTATTACAATGGAAAGTGCTCTAATGAAATTAGGGAACTTGTTCCCGATACTCACACGTTTTCGCGTTTAACACGATTTTCGTTGAGAGCAGATCCATTTGTGGTTGATTGGCCAGTGAATCGCACTACGCATTACAGGGAAAATTCATTTTTTAGCAGAACAGTCCGTATGTGGAATAAAATCCCTCCGGAGATCTTTCCTGTCACTTTCAATCTGGGAAAATTCAAACTGAATGTTCACAGACACTACTCCCTCTTTCCTCCTTCCCGTAACCTAATTTCCTAGTTCTGGCACAATGCTTTGCATATGTAGGGGTCATCCCCTGAGTGTTGGTCCGAAAAAAAAAGTACCGCGCTACATTCTTTAGGAAAGGGACAGAGAAGAGATGGAACAGGTGGTGAAAGTAGAAGGTTAGTCGAAAATTAACAGTCGTATAAGACACAGCACAGCGGCCAGTGACTATGCCTTCATCGCTGAGCAGCCCCACTGACAGTCAATTTTTATTTTTGTAGTGAAAAAAAACCAAGGTCTTCGTTGGGAATCGAACCCACAACCCCCATACTGACAACTAGTACACTACCTACTAGCCTACAGGGGCACCTAATCGGAATCCGTTTCTTTATGTAAATAAAATTCAACGCCATTTTTTTTCTATGTAACATTGTAGTCGGTTAAACTTTGCCAAAATAGCTCATATTTCAAATGTTGATGTTGCGCCCTGTAACAACTTCGCAGAAGAAAACATTAAATGTGAAAGAAGAGACAAGAAAGCGTCAACTAATGCCGTATAACTTTTTTTGTCATTTAATATTTCACACGTTATGCCGACAATATTAATGTCAACATACATTTTTGCGACGATCTATAATTAAAAAAAAAAACATCCTTTTGGAAAACCCATCAGAAGTGCTAACAATGCCAGATTGTTGTATTTTAAAAATTGCTTTTTGTTTTCAATTTAACCCATATCCAATTATGAAATGGAATAATTTTGAATGTTAAGGGAACGATGATGATGATGATGATGATGAGGACGAAATGCATACATACCCAAATCCTCGTGCACACATACAAAGATAAATACAAAGGATTTGATTTTTATTCTTATTTAAATAAGCGACAATCGTGATAATTATTGTCGTTCCTGTCATTTGATGTCGTCGTTGTCATCATTAATAGCACAACCACCATCATAATCAACGTATTTGCTACACAAACCAAACGACAAAATAATGCAATACACCACATATGGGTGTGACACAAAACCACACCACACAAATATCGATAAAATATCCAAAAAAAAAAAAAAATAACAAAAGACAAAATTGAATCTCAAAAAACGCGATTTCAATATAAAACAACAAACACTTGAATAAAAATATAAAAAAAAATAAAAAAATAAACTTATTCAATCCGTCAGTCTGTCATTTATTCTTATAGTCAGCCATCAGCTGGCTGTTAACATAAATGTAAATGGATGAATAAATGAAACTGGTGGATGGAAACATAAAATAAATTTCACAATCATCATAAAACAACAATAGCAAAACATGAAAAGGAGAACAAACAGAAAGCATGCATGCCCATATAGACATATATGTAAAATCATACCAACAACAACAACAAGCAACAACAACAATCATGTATGTTAAAGAAGAAAAAAATATATAAATGTTTGCAATCAATTGCTGAGTGTATGCATGGACGATGCACATTGTTAAAATACATTTACGAGAAAGTACCTTTAGATCTCAATTTAGGACATTAGAGGGGGCCTTATTTTTATGGAAAATTCTACAACAATTTAAAATTGTTTTTTTTACACAAAAAGAAACTGAAATGAATAAAAATTGAATAAGAAAAAAAAAACACTTTTAAAGTACAAATTCGTATATTCAGCTAGCTGAATAACAAATTTTCTTACTATCTTCTAGAAGAAACATAAAAATTTAATATAAACAATCGTAAAAAAACAATTCAGCTGGCTGAAAATAATGTTTAAGGCAAGTATTTTAAAGTTGCGATAAAGGTATTAAAAATAAAATTAAAAAATGCTATTCAGCTTAAAACGCCAAATGTATTTTTATTAATTAAGTGCTGGCTGAGTACAGGTTTCACCTTAAAGACTTAAACATTTATTATATTTCGTTTCAATACTTTTATTTTCAATAATATAGGTTTCTTTTAAAATTTACGAGTTATAAATAAGGATTTTAACTTTAAGTGCCTATTCAGCTAGCTGAATTTATTTTTTAAACTAAATTTATAACAACTTATTTTGAAATAAATAATTTATTTGAGTATCTAATAATTAAGCAAGCTGAATAACACTTTTGAACCAAAAATTTTGTAATACAAAAAATTTTTTTCTAAATGATTTTATTAAAAGTTACTTTTACATCATAAAAATTAAATTGATTGAGATCAACAGTTTAATTTTATTAAATAAGAAAAACTCTTTAAAGCTACAAATTTGAATATTAAGCCATAATAAAAACAATTTAGCTGGTATAAAATAATGTTTCAAAGAACCGTAAAGAAAGCTAGAAAGGTGTTAAAAAAATTCTATCCAGCATTAATAGAAAATATGTTTTTTTTATTCATTTTTTACTGGCTGAATTTTGTTGTACTTTAAAGATTTTAACATTTAATATATTTCGGTTATTTTGAATAATAATATTTACTAGTTTGTTTTAAAAATGCTAAGGTGTAGATAAGAATTTTAACTTTAAATGCCTATTCAGCTAGCTGAATTAAAATTTTTAAACAAAATTTATAATAAACAACTTTAAAACAAGCAAATTATTTAAGTGTTTAATAATTCAGCTAGCTGAATAATACTTTTAAGCCAAAAGTAAATAGAAATTGCTATTATTTAAGTTTTATAATACAAAAAATGTTTTTCTAAATGATTTTAATAAAAGTCCCTTCGACATAATAAAAGTCAAATTGATTTTCACTGATAATTTAACATAAAAGTTTATTGTATGATACTATAGGCTATAAGGGACCGGCTTCAAAGACACAGTTGTAGTCCGAAATAAATAAAAATTAATATGGCCGAAGTTTATTTTTTGACAGCAAGCGATTTCTGGCGAATGGCATTTATTTTACCCTGAGTTACCTTCAAGTGTTGATCATGGTATTGGTCAAGTTTTACGTGCGAAATAAATAAATGAAACGAGCCTAATGTTCTCTATATTTGTGTTATGTGAAATACACCCTGTGTCTGCACACACAGCCAAGTTACTTATTTGCTGAATACTTTAAAACATAAATGATTACAAAATAAGCAGAGCATCACAAAATAATTTTTATTTTATTGCAATAAATTTATTTTGACGTTCTGCGCATTTTTACGCAGTGTTTTCAAAATAATGCGCTTGATTTCTTTAGGCATCTACAGATAAATTCGAATTCAGCTAGCAGAGACTTGAACCAATGTTTAGCTATTAACAGCTCACTGTTAATTATTAAACAATTTCCGCAAGATCATAATAGACAAATTAAGAATGGCTGATATTCCAACTAACCTGCTACTATCATGGATCCATAAAGTAATACCTAGATCACCATTTGTATACTGTTTGTTATGCCAGCCATTTGGCCATAGTAACCACTAATCTTTTCGAAGGTTAAAATTCTAACTGCTGTTGAGTATTTAACAGTGTTCTGTTAATCGGTTTAAATCTCTATGCTAATTATCTTCTAAAAAGAGATGTCTCATTCTATAGGGTCTGCCAAATAACTTTTTTGTTTTTTAAATGCTATAAACAAAACTACACAGCTTCGGCTGTGTGACACGTAGCGCCGTCCTGTTGAAACCAAATCCTACACTTCAATTTTTGTAAACAAAAAATTCGTTCAACATGGCCCGATAACGATCGCCATTGACTGTAACGGCCACTTCTGAAAAATGGCCCAATTATGCCTCTGGATCAAAATCCGCACCAAACAGTAACTCGTTTTTGGCTTTTCAATGTATGCGTGCGGGTTTTCTGTGCCCCAAATGCGACAAGTTTGCTTGTTTACATACCCGCCAAGATCAATGAGTTTTTTTGCAAAATCGGCATCTTTTGTAAATCGATCGCAGGCCTACTTAGCGAAGCATTGCTCAAGCGTATACACAACCATATTCGTTCAGCGGAAGGATAAAACTAATCTATCTGTCAAATCAAACATGAGCTTAGTGTTATCATTCACGAAAGAAGCACTAGTTGAAAAAAAAACGTTAGATGGCGGACCCAATATTATCGAAGCTTTCTGATAAAATAAAATTTCTTAAGAAGAAACCGAAGAATTCACATAAGATTAGCTTTATAACTACTACGATGTCCCCCCGGTCTTTATAGAACTACGACTATCTAGACCTGTGCAACTGGGGATATAAGGGAGCCCAGTCCCCTGAAGTTAGCAGAGGTACAACTGGAAGCTCCACGTTATTTCCACGGGAATCAGTGAGCTCGCAGAGTTCCGCTATATGTCTCTTCAGACATTTAGCTGTTCTCTGGCTGATTATTGAGGTTGGCCCTTTTGGCAGTATCGTGGTGGTTGTGGTTTCGCGGCCCCATAACAGGTCAGTTTTATATGGTAGCCAAGATCATTTCACTTTTAATAACACCTACCTGGTGGAATGATCCTAGATCCAGTGAGCATGCTAGACAGGAGTTGAATAGTCTTCAACTCTTCAGCAGGAGTGGTGGTTTGCAGCCCTGCTCTGGAATCATTGAAATTGCTACTACGAAGGACCTGTTGCTAGAAATAGACTTCGGCCTTCTAGGGCGTGAGTGGCGCTGCTTTTCACTCACAGTGGTATGACCACCATCTGATTAAGGCTCACTGCCAGGCGCAGATGTAAATCTTATCACGTAATAACTGCTACGATATTAAAAGTTAATTGTTCAAAATATCTAGTAGAGTCTGTTTTCCGATTCAGTGCCATCTATCTGGTCTTTTATGACGTTTAGTGTTATACCATTTAGAATTATGCCGTTCAGGGTTATTTGTTTTTTTTTTGTTTTGTTTCTCTGTAATCGAACTAACAATAATTACTCATATCTTAGTTCCAATAAGGTATGCTTCATGCTGACTGCTATTATCAGCGGGTCATCCTTTTGATGTTTGAGCGACAGAAGCAGTATCCCATGCTTTTGATAACAATTTGAAGGCCCTTGCTACTCTTCAACTGATATGTATAAAAACTCTTTTTTTGGCCTTCAAATTCGGTAATCAATTTGCGAAAACATTGTTCATTAATTATCTGAATTTTTCTTTCGTTGACTTGTCCGCGCTTAATCGAAATAACGTAGAGTGAGATCAAACTTTTAATGAGCTCATTTGAATTTTGCTGTCTCAAAAAGATTGGAGGCGGTTTAAATGATTTAGGTAACGTTGTAATCTCGTTTGCTTCACTATCCAATATTGCAAAACGGTTTTCGGAACGTAGTCCGGTATTTTCCCTATCTCTAGCTAGTTTTGGCATCGGTGCCTCCTGCGAGGATTTACGGCTTCGTCCCCGTTTTAATACAGTAACGTATCTATCCATTTCCACTTGTGACTTGGGATTTAGAGCACTGATTTGGTCGTACATGTGTGATTTGTTTTACATCTGCACCGACCGCGAGGTCATAATCAGATGGTAGTTAAACCACTTAGTTGATTAGACACCAACTACGCCCTAGAAGGCCTTCAGATACGTATATCCTCCAGTCACTTCTAGTAGCAATTTAGAAAGTCCGGAGTAGGCCGTGCCCTCACTCCTTGCTGTTCCTGGTCCAGAACGCATGAAGCTCTTATTTATCAAGAACACGCCAGCATTCATACTCACTGGACCTGAACCATTCATTGTGTTAATTTGAATGGTCCGACCCACAAACTCTCACGAGGGTCCGAAACCACAACCACCACGATACTCCCATATAGGGGCCAACCTCAATAACCAGTCAGAGCACATTTTTTGTCTAAAGAGAGCAAATATTGTACTCTGGGGCAACTGATTTCCCGTGAAAATATGTGGATTGTCCAGGTGACTCCTACTAGCCTTTGAGGGGCCTGGGCTCCCTTTTACCCCGCAAGACACAAATCTAAATGGAATAGTAGGTTCCAAAAAGACTATAATGTGCCCCCGGGGGGATTTGGTCGTACAGTTTGCAGTAGTCAAGGAGGATTTATTCCCCTTAATGTTACTGCCACCACTTAACAACAAAGGCGAACAGGAACGTGTGCGATAAGCTGACGTAGCACTTAAGAGCTCTCCAGTTCGCAAATTCTTATTTACCTGGCTGTTTTCATCAGCATTTATAGTAAAATACGCATTTCTGCTGTTTGCATTCGCACTTTTCACAGTATTATCCAATTTTAAATTTGAGAGACTCATAGGTGAGCCCTTGTCCTGTTAGTTTAGATTCCTCTATTACTTAAAAACAGCAATTCGCAGTAAAAAACAGAAAAAAAAGCCAAGCAGCCAGTTTAACCGGTCAGAATCGCCGACGGCGGCAAAAAATTCACAGCACAGGAGTGCAGGAAATTATTTTAGATGCAGTACACAAATAATCTGTCTGTATTTCTGCAATCCGCAGTCGGATCTGCTCGATATGCACACCAAATTATAGCTCGGTATCGTGGCTTTCCGGCCGAAAAATTAATGTTTAAAAAATGCACTGCGAAATTGGCTGTCGCTTCATACACAAAGCTGTGTTTGTTTACACAGCAACAATCAAAAATTTTATCTTGTGCAAAATATCGTACAGATTTCTGTGAATCATATATTCACTTGTCGGGAAAATTTTTTTCTTTTAAATCGATATCACTTTCACTATTCTCCGCGTATTATTTGCACAAAAAATCACTTTTTCAAAATCAATATAACACAATTGTTTAAACGCCGTTCAAAGCAAATTATATTTGGTAACTTACTGAAATTGTTCGAATCTTAAGAACCCTCTCTCTCTCTCTCTCTCTTTCCAACAATGTGTGCGTGTACTGTTAATTTGCTCTTAACTGTTACTCAATTAAGTGCGAATGCAACTGAAGTGTCAGATTTTTTATTGCATTGTTTTTTTGGCTTTATTACGAGATTGATTTTAAAACTGCATATGGAGCGTGATAGCAGATACTTAAAAACAAGAGGATATAAAAAATTTGACAACAACTACAAAGAATTACAAAAGTAATTAAAATTGAAAGTTGAATAAAAACAAATGAATGTAATCAAAACCATTTAATTATTATGTTGGACTGTCCACTTGGAAAAAAACTGGAAAATTCTGCTTGATATACAATAGCATGAAGGTACGCTAATAGTTGGAAATTGCACTTTCGTTTGAGGTTTTCTTTAAACGAGTGATTTTATTTAATCGTTGTAATACATTCATGAATATAACTTCGTTCACTTAGGAAGCATATTAGAGGCATATAACGCAGTGCTGAGTTAAATTAAGCAAAGCGATTGTTATAAATAAAAAAAATCTTATAACCTTCTTATTAGCCTTAAGTGTATTTGGTAAAAAAAGAGCTAAATAAGTTAATACTCACTCTCACTACTAAAGCGTAGGCAAATTTAAGGTTAGGAAGTAAATTGACTGTCAAATGATTAAATGTCAAGAAAAGACAGCTGTCATCCTATGACATTTATTGTGTAAAAAGTTAGGAAATTGTCAGCATGGAGCATTACAATTTTAAGCAAAGAATTTTGAGTGTGATTTTTACTAAACAAAATTGTGAAAATTTCACTAAATCACTTTGTAAAATTCTAAAAGCTTTTATTTGCAAACAGGCTCTTTCTGGCACCGCTGTGCGTAATTTAATGGCTAAATCCAAGGCTCGCAGTATTGTTGCTGACAACAGATCAACGCAATACCCTCGTAGTAGCCATAGTTATATCTACAAACATAGCCGCTGTCGACATTCGCCACTATTGAGCATCACTAGGAGGCACTTTTGCGCAACATTTTGCATAAAGTTCATCAACTTGTTCAAGAAATACAGCCAACCGAAAGTTATGAACCGAACGAAAACAATACATTTTTCAACAAAATTATTTTTAGTGATGAGACATATTTTCAATAAACATTATTGTCGCATATGGTGCTCACAAAATCGAGGAAAAGTGTTTGAAAAACCTTTGCACCCAAAGAGGTGACCGCATGGTGCGGTTTGTGAACAGGCGAATCTTCGGTTCATATTTCTTCGAAACTTAGCAATGACACGCCGCACAGTGAAATAGCCCTATAGTAACTGCGGCAGAAAATGGTTTTTAGCATGTCGTCCAATTTGGACGAAATATTAACAGATATATGAGTAACAATTCCCTGAAATTTCAGCCTCATAACTTCATTACTTTTTGATCTAGAGCAAGTCAAAGTTGAGGTATGCCAACGCGCTTGAAATATGCTAATTCAATATGTAATATTCAAAAGCTTATTAATAAAAAAAAAATACATAATAAATATAACTTTAAAGTATTTTTTTAATTAATTTAGTTGTTGTAGAATGAGTAGATGAAAAATAAATTTAAAAAAAAAAAACACAAAAAAAATTTCTTAACAACAGAATTGTGGTGTTGAACATTTTGCATTTTCAATGGACTAGGAAATAAAGAGCAGCCCCTCGCCCTAGGTGCAGACTTATATCAAATAAAAGATTGAAGTCTAAGCTTTCATTTGAAGTAAAGGACATATAGCAAAAGTTTGCAAAATTACTTTAAACATACAAAAAATACGCAGCGCGCACATTCTGTCGCTATACGTATGTTAGCATGCAAGAGCATGTTTACAACTTTTTACTTTTATTTTTTTTTTTAATTGTTTACAACTATGTATTCATTATTTGGGGCTATTCTGCGTTTCGATTCGAATCGAAATTTTCTCCGTCTAGCAGCTTTGGTATTCTGCGTTTCGATTCAGCTCAGTTTCTTTCGATTGTATGTATTCTGCATTACGATCGATCGGAGCTCCGTTTTTCTCAGTTGCTTTTTTGTTAACGGAGGGGTTTTCTCTATCTGTGTTTTTTAGTTAAAAAGTTTAAAATTGAAAAAAATGTGAGCAGAAAATGAGATAAAATGTTCAGAAACGATAAAAAAAAACACTCAAAATTATTTTAAATTAATTTATTGAATTAAATTAATTTTTTTTATTGGTTTTAAATTGTTAATTTTTGTACCCGAAAATGATGATGTGTTATTTATGTGTTACAGGTCAAAAACAACAACACCAACACCAACAGCACCAGTATGAAAAATTGCCAAATTTAATGGCATCTAAAGCAGACATTGCATGTAGATAGCACCAGCAATCGAAGCAAGAAGTGGCAGTGTTCTGGGAGGAAGTTGCAGGAGTCCTCAATGCACTAGGTTCTCCAACAAAAAATGCTTATTTTTAATTATGTATGTATACATACAACTTTATGTATTAAATTTTACATTTGTCTATGAAAATGATAACAAATTTGCTTATTTTGCTATTTCATTTCCACATTCCACAGTGATGCTATTAATTTTGTAAACATTGTTGTCTTCTTCTTTTTCTTTCGATTCCTTTTTTTCTTCAGAATACCACTTAATCGAAACGCAGAATAGGGGTGATTATTTTATTTACATTATTCATTTGATTGATAATTTTTTTGAAGGTCATTGATTTTGGGTGTTCTTGTAATGATCTCTTTTGCTAAGAGATTAGCATTTCTCTAACATATTTCATATCTGATCACCGATGAAAATGTTTCCGATAAAAATATGTTTTTAACATCTCTTGTTCCGTTAAAGTTAACTGATCTTTACAATGATTCTTATTTGTGATGGACAATTTTAGAACCATCTTCAAGAAGACTTTGGAGGCCTATGAAAATCGAATTTGTGAAAGAAACAGCAGATGTTATTAACAATGAAGTGAATCGTTTTAATAAAGAAATTAAAAATTTAAAAACGACAGAATTCGAAATTTTCAACAAGAAGTTTTCGATATCTCATAGTTTAACTTTGACGACGATTGACGGAAAAGTGGCAACAACAGTCAGTAAGAATTGCTCGATAGCTGTTTTTTTTTTATATGTGGAGCAAAATCTGCTGAAATGAATAATTTGGAAGCAGTTATCTTCAGAGAACAAATTCAGCTGCAACATTGAAATTTGGAATTTCGCCGCTACATACTCCAACAAAATTCATGGAATTATATTACATATCAGTTATAATAAACGTTTTAAAGCGTGGAGGACAAATAGAGACACAAAAGAATATAAAGAAGCTGTTAAAACGGAAATAAAAAAAATTTCAAATTAGTTCTGGATTTAAAAGTCGATGTGGTGAAACAAGGCATGGAAACAACCAATGATAGTAATGTCTCTAGAAGATTTTTCGAAAATCCAGTAATAACCGCTGACATAACTGGTGTAAATGCAAACTTAATTCACCGATTTAAATTAAATATTGTAAATACTAGTAGAAATATAGATGTTGGTAAATTCCATACGTATTGCATGGACACTGCAAAATTGTATGTAAAGCTTTATGGCAGAGCTTATTACATGCCTATCAGTGTGCATAAAGTTCTCATTCACGGCGGCAAAATGGCATCTGAGGCTTATATATTGCCAATAGGTTTGTTTGCAATTTTTATTTTTGAAAGTATTTTCTTTTTTTAAATTTTATTTAATATGAACTTTTTTTTTGCTACAGGAATGTTATCCGAAGAAGCGCAAGAAGCAATGAATAAGGAGTATAGAAACTGTAGGCTATTCACGTATTTCTACTAATAAAAACGTAATGGAATATTCGAAAATATCATCAGATCCTTATATTAATTCATTTAGGATGAGAATGAAATTGAAAAAAATTAAAATACAATGATGATGTTAAAAAACTATTGATAGAATGAAAAAAAAAATTGTTAATTTTTATTGCATTTCAATGGGAGGTGGGCGTAATAGTAGGCAAATTTTCTTCATTTTGTTTTTAAAAATTTGGATTTGTCTCAAAAATAAGCTGTGAAAAATTTCAGAGTTCTATAATGACTCCTTGTATTTATTTAATGCCGGCGTTGTCTCACTGTGCGCCGTCTCCGTGAATACTCTGTATTACCAAACCGTTATAAGCAATTTCTTATGGCTACAATTGGCAAATATTGACATCAGTGGTGACCTTCGGTTTCAGCAAGACGCCGCCACAAGCCACGCAGCCACCCAAACAATTCAGGTAGTGCATAAGCAATTTCCCGGTCACGTAATATTAATATTTCGATTTGGCAATGTGTATTTTTTTCTATAATTTCATTTGAAAGACAAACAACAAGCAACTGATGATGAAATTCAATGGTGCACTGACAAGATAAGCGAAGATTTGTTGCAAAATGTGCCTCAAAAGTGGATGTCTGCCGTTTGTGATTTCTTAGCAGAATCCAACGATTTGGCGAAACTCTACCCGATAAACATTTTCACATTGCATTAAATAGTTGGGATATCAGAACTGAATGTGATTTTAAAAAAGTGGCTCCAATAGTAGGATGTCATATTTCTTGTTAACGACGTCAGAAAGGTCATTTTTAACACTGACTTCTCACTGACTACTAAGTTATGGGAATTTTTACATAAATAAATTATTTATTTTTATTTTCAAGCTTTTGGCATACAAATTTTGAAATTCTTTAGAAGTTGTGTTGAAAAATATTTTCAATTACAATTTTAAAATAATATTTTGGCGGTTTCACAATTTCAACTGGCAACTAAGCTGATGCAAACCTTTAATCTCAAATCATAGGTGGCAACTCTTAACTTATTAAGTTTTTCACACAACGCTCGCATACGGTTTTTTCTTCATGCTAAAACTGGGCGAAAAACACAAAAAGAAAACAAACTTAAATTATGAGGCGTTTTTGCTTCGTAATATTTAATGCTCGCACACTTTCGTAATGCTTGCAATTGCAATATGTATTCGTAATTATTTTCGTTCTTGATTTGCAGCAACACGTTTTGTTTACTGTCGTTGACATCATTCGTGTATGTGTTCGTGTTCGTGTTTTCAGTTTTGTTTTTGTGTTTTAGTCCATAATATTGTTTTGACGTGAAGTTGCCCTCAATGCTCAAAAATAATAAGAGTATCATGTAATTTAATCTTACAACCAAGAAGATGGCAAAAATTAAAGTTGCCAGACAATATTAATTATTCATCTACAAATTTTGCAGCGACAAATCGGTTAAAAAAATTTTATATTGCTTGAAATTGTTGTCAATTTAATAAAGAAAGAAAGAATTAATTTTATTTATTTTTATGTTCGGGTTTAAAAAAATAATTCCCTTCCCACCCAGCTTTGTATATCCTGAAAATAATCTCTGCTGGCGCAGTTATTTGTCTCCAAAGGTTTACGCGCATAAATCCAGTGCATTGAAAGATGTAAATTTACGCTGACTTAACGTAATACTTAATGCCACGTCTTTACAATTGTTATGGAAAAAGTTTGTGTGAAAGAGCACAGCAATGAAAGCGAGTTCATCAATGTGTCATTCCATTAATAATTCTGTCTGCTTTTTGATGTAATAGAAAAAATATCATCTTATCACAAGTTTAGGTTTCACTTTTTAGAAATCTTACGCCTAAATGTCAACTTCTTTCATCAATTTACAAGAAACAACCTAAACTTCATTTACTTAAAGCACTGCAGCGTAAGAAATACGAGAAGGACAAACATTGCTGGCGTTTAAATTAGCACTCAAAGCAGAGTTGTATTTTCAGTATTTTTAGAAGAACCCGTGTCAACACGCTCAAATGGAAGTTAAATGTAATCTACGATCAACGATGGTAAAGAGACATTTCCCCGCTAGCAGCTGGAAAGCTCAAAATGAAAGCTGAAGCCAGATCAACTGAAAAAAGAAATAACTCCAGACTCGCTATTAAAACCACTACTCGAAGCAGAGTTAAATTTGCAGTATTTTTAGAAGAACGTGTGAACACGCTCATATCGAAGTTAAACGTAAACTACTTTGAACGTAAAGTGATAGTGCCCCCACTAGCACCTGAAACCCCTAAAACGAAACCGAAGCCAGATGAACTGAAAAAAGTTATATGAAGGACTGTGTTGTGGGAAGTAGCAGAAATAACTCCAGGGTTCCTATTAAAACCAACACTCGAAATAGAGTTAAATTTTCAGTATTTTTAGAAGAATGTGTGATCATGCTTATATTGAAGTTAAACGTAAAAAACCTGAAAAATCCAAAATGAAGCTAAAGTCAGATCAATTAAAAGATCCACTGTGTTGTGGAAAAGATTAAGAGGACAACCAGTCGCTTTTAAAATCAATACACGAAGCAGTGTAGAATTTTCAATGTTTTTAGAAGAATATGTACAGTGATGGTACCTCGCTTGCACTTGAAAACCCCAAAGGGAAACTGAAGCCAGCTTAACTAATACGATTTAGCCAAACTGTAACTAATAATACAAAAGAAAACATAACGGTATATTGTTGAGATTATTACCTTAAAAAAATTATACCATTTTCATTTATACACCCACTGATCTGATTTGTATAAAAGATAAATCGTTAAAATTATGTTAAAAGGTTAAACGTGGCAACTCAAATATAAAAAATGTGCAGTTCGTAAGCAAGTTGCTAGAATAGAGATGAGTTGGATGGCCTGGTTGTCTATCTGGTTGTGTGTTTGCTTGTTCGTTCATTTCTCTTCGTTGAATGGCTTTTATGTTGTTTGTTCTGTATTCAAGTATGTTGATGATGATGAACGAACGAACGAACGAACGAACGAACCTTAGAGCATGTTGTTCACATTTAACATTGAAAACGTCCATTGACATAAATGCATTTTTACAATAACCCTGTTTGTAGCAATATTGTAAACAGTATACGGTTAAACATGTTATACACACGTATTCATCAATGACGCTTTACCATGAATTTCAATAACGAGTAGAAACACTAGTTCGTCATACATATGCATGTAAGTATGGCATGAGCTAACTAACGCTTGATTTGGAAACAACAGCAAACAAAACAAAAATTACAGTTTTATGACGAGGAGTGTGGAGTTAAAAATATAATTATGGCAAATATGCAATTGTGTAATTTATAATTCTTGCACGGTGTACAGCCGAGACAGAAACGAAATAGCTGGGACGGACAGAAAAAAAAGGCTGGCACGTTTAAAACTTATTTTTATTTAATTTTAAGAGACCTTTCCTAAATATGGTTTGAAAAATCTGAAAGTTTAACAATAATCTCTTCGATTTTTTATGAATTTATTCTAAATATTTTTACTTGCGAAGAAACTGCAAAGATTGAGCAGCATGCAATAAAATATTTATTTGTAGATGTTGCCAAATGGAAATTGGAATATTTTACACTTATTGATGTCTACTTTTTCTTTTAAATATCGTCAAAGAAATAAGTCCAACGTTATCAAATACAATAACCGTGGTGATCAATTAATATCGCCACGACGTGAGATAATTTTGTTTTTTTTTTAAGAGAAGTAGCACTTCAGGCAACAATGCCTATTTAGTCAAGTATCGTGCTACATTCTTTAGGAAAAGGATAGACAATAGATGAAACAGGTGGTGAAAGTAGAAGGATAGTCGGAAATTAACTGCCGTGTATAAGACAGCACAGCGACCACTGACTATGCCTTCATCGCTGAGCAGCCCCACCGACAGTCAATTTATATTTTTGTAGTGAAAAAAACTAAGGTCTTCTTTGAGAATCAAACCCACAACCCCACCATGCTCCCGAAGACCCAACTTCAATAATCAGTCAGAAAGCAGCTAACAAGTAAAAAAGCTGAACTCTGGGGCTAACTGATTCCCGTGGAAATAACGTGGAGTTGCCCATTTCGCTCCTGCTAACCTTTAGGGGACTGGACTCCCTTTTACCCTCAGTGACACATGCACTGATGGTGAGATTCCCTCAAGACACATCAATGTGCCCCCGGGAAGTGGCCACAAGAGATGACGTGATAAGATTTATATCTGCACCTGGCCGTCGGCCTTAATCAGATGGTGGATCATTACCACTGTGGATGATATGTAGCGTCATCCTCGCCCTAGAAGGCCTTCGGATACGTACATCCTCCGGTCACTCCTAGTTGCAACTTCCAAAGTCCGGAGTAGGCCGCAGCTTTCACTCCGTGCTAAAGAGTGAGAGACTAACCAACTTCTGGTCCAGAACACATGACTAGCATGCTCACTGGATCCGGATCATTCGCCCGTTGTTCTCAGGAAAGGTGAGATGATCCTGGCCCCCTATTCAAATTCATGAGAGGCCACGAAACACACAGCCATTAGGATAGTCCCGAAGGGCTAACCTCAATAATCAGTCAGGAAAAACAGCTAAAAGGCTAAAGAGACAATTAGCGGAACTCTGGGGCTTACTGATTCCCGTGGAAATAACGTGAAGCTTCCAGTTGACTCCCTACTGCCTTCAAAGGACCGGGCTCCCTTATACCTCCGTATGCCCACCCCCGGGGGGGGGGCACATTATAAGTCTTTATGGATCACACAACCATGTAGACTTTTTTTTTTAAAAGAGAAGTAGCACTTCAGACAACAATGCCTATTTAGTCAAGTACCATGCTACTTTCTTTAGGAAAGGGATAGAGAAGAGATGAAACAGGTGATGAAAGCAGAAGGATAGTCGGAAATTAACTGCCGTATAAGGACAGCAACAGCGACCAGTGACTATGCCTTCATCGCTGAGCAGTTCCACCGACAGTCAATTTTTATCTTTTGTAGTGAAAAAAACCAAGGTCTTCGTTGGGAATCGAACCCACAACCCCCATATTTACAAGCTAGTACACTACCTCCTAGCCTACAGGGGCACCTTGTGTCTTGCGGGGATAAAAAGGGGCCCAGTCCCCTTGAAGCAAGCAGGAGCCAACTGGACAATCCACTATATTTTCACGGGAATCAGTAAAACCTCAGAGTTCCGCTATTTGTCTCTTTAGTCATAAGCTGTTCTCTGACTGATTATTGAGATAGACCCTTCGGGAATATCGTGGTGGCTGTGTGTTTCAAGGCCCTCGTTTGAGTTTGTTGGTCGGATCATTCACAATGAACACAAAGAATGGTCCAGGTCCAGTGAGTATGAATGCCGTCGTGTTCTTAAATTTTATTAAGCTTCATGCGTACTGGACCAGGAGTAGAATAGTCTTCAACTCTTCAGCAAGGAGTTAAGGCTGCAACTAGGAGTTACCAGAGTATATACGTATCCGAAGGGCGAGGATGACGCTACATTTCATCCACAGTGGTAATGATCTACCATCTGATTAGGGTTTACGGCCAGGTGCAGATGTAAATCTTATCACGTCATACCTCTGGACAACACAAGTCTAGAACGTTAAGTAATCCATAAATTCTGATAAATGTGCCCCCGGGCGAGGAATATAGTGTGATATCAGCGCAAATAGTGTAATTAAAAACTTTTAATTTACGATTTTGGCTTAAAGAAATAAGAGCCCTGTTTACCACAGAGAGGGTTGCCAGAGGGTTTAAAAACAAATATAATTAAATATTAAAAAAAAACTTATTTTTTCCACAAGCGATTAAAAAGAGTTTCTCTTTAAAATAATGAAAAAATGTTCCATTATCTGATTTGTTTAAAATATCTGATCACAGTTCAAAAAATTACCTGGTTTTTAAAACACGAGTATATGCTCGGGTTGGCCTAAAAGTAAAAAGATCGAAATAATTATTAATAAAAAATTAATTACAAATTTAAATCTTGAATGAAAATGTAAATAAAAACTTTAATTATTTAAGTATTTTAATGGCGAATATTCTTCTTTCAAACAAATATACGGATCGAGAGAACATATACATCGCCTACGGGGATGCCTTTTAATATTTAAATTTAAATATTTGTATTTATTTCAGAAGTGAGTAGTACACAATTTTCATTTACTTGCTTATTACGGTACAAAAGCTACTGCCCATAGAAGTCAAATTAAGTGTGTATGTCATTAATGGGCACACCCTTTAATTCCCTAATACAAATATTTTTATTTATTTCTAAAGCATACACATTCTGTGTAGTTTTTAATTGTTTGGGTTTAAAAAGGTTCAAAATATACTGTCCTGAAGTCAAATTATGTCATGTATGGACACACCTCTTCATTTTTAAGCTTATTTCTTCTTTATTTTACTATCTGTTATTGGGAGCTATAATGATACCATTATTGTTAAAATTTCATATGGATGTATATAACAGTTCAATAAACATGTAAAAAAAGTATGAGTGTGTGTGTGTATGTGTTATATGGGAGCACCCTTTAATTCATTAAATTATCAACAACAAAAAATCTCAAAATCATTTCAGAAATGACTCTGCAAGCACAAACATGAAATTATATATCCGGTATTTTTTATAAAGGTATAGAACTTTATGTTGGCAATGCTTGTTTAACTAGCGGCCATGTTATTACCATTTAAGTGATTTTTTAATTCGAATGACATATATTTTGGTTTCATTGGGATTTCGTCTTTGAATTTTCCAGTCAAAATTGTTGCCACGATAACATTGTTCATCATTTTTTTAAGTAAGAGTCTAAGTTCTGTTGCAAAGATGTGGTGGATTTATGTTTCGAAGAAGGCATGATGGGTATGCCAATTTTCAATGTAAGAACGTGTATTGGCATGACTGACAAATCCAGCGATCACAAAAATTAAATTTTTTAGTTGACAATTTCATCTTGATTCACCACAGTATCGATGAACTTATAAATATGTTGTCGTTTCACCCTTTATTTCATTCTGATCCCCCCGGTGGCACATTGATATGTTTTGATGGAATCTCACCGTCATTACATGTGTCAACGGGGGTAAAAGGGAGTCCAGTCCCCTGCTAGCTAGCCAGAGGTTAGCCCTTCGGGAGTACTGTGGTAGTTGTGGTTTCTACGCGCTTGTTTGAGTTGTGTGGGTCGGATCATCCACAATGAACACAATAAATGGTCCAAGTCCAGTGAGCATGATTGCCGTTGTGTTCTTAAATTTTATTAAGCTTCATGCATATTCGACCAGGAGTTGAATAGTATCCAACTCTTCAACAAGGAGTGAGGGCTGCGGCCTGCTCTAAGCTCTTGAAGTTACAACTAGCAGTGACTGAAGGATATACGTATCTGGAAGCTTCCTAGGGCAAGGATGACGCTACATTTCATCCACAGTGGTATGATCCACCTTCTGATTATGGCTTACATAGCTAGGTACAGACGTAAATGTTTACCCGCATTCCATTGTGAATGGTAAAGTTGATGGTATTGACATCGATGCTTTTGACGACTAATTTAGCACGTGTACTAACTCACTGATGATTTTTAGCGTTCTGTTTATTGTTTGGAAAAACTTTCTGCAACAATTCGTCTTTGCTTACTGTCAACGTACAAAAGTTTGCTGTCTGTTGACACGCGATTGACAGAGATCATCAACAAATTCGCAGTAATTTGTAGTGTACGATTCAAAGTTTGACAGCGCACCCGACACGAAACATCGTCAGACTTGTCATACCTAAACTTAAACCACAAATCTTTTAGATCCGAGGGGAAACATGTCGATATAATACTGAAAATGCACGTTTGTGGATGAAATTTGAGCCCAAAAAATATGTGAAATTGAAGTGCAGCGCCACCTATTGACCAAAAACAAGATTTAAGAAGACTGTCAGCTCTTTTCACGTCTAAACACATCTAAATGTTTGACATACAAGAGACAATTTGACAATTGACAGAGGACATCAATGTTTTTAAGTTTGAAATATTTTATAAGGAAAAATTAAATTGTCGTTTTTGGCATTTTCGATTACTTATTATTTAAAGGGTCCGCCCGCCATCTAACGTCTATTTCGTGAATGATAACACTTAGCTCATGTTTGATTTGAAAGATAATTAGTTTTATACTTCCGCTAAACGAATATAGTTGTGTATACGCTTGAACAACGCTGGGAAATATGGCGACATTACTTTGAAAATCAAGCGTGAAAAGTCAAAAACAGTGCGTACACCCGAGAATATTGCTGCTGTGGCAGAAAGTGTAAAGTGAAGCGTTATCAACATCAATTCACCGTCGTTCAATTGACAATTGACAATTTCAGAGACATCACCGAGACGAATTTTGCACAAAGACCTTGGTGTTGAAGCCATACAAGAAAAAAAGACGAGACTTTTGGAAGATAAAAATACATATAGAACAACGAGGACTGACCCAACTATTAAACTACAAAGAGAAAATAATAGTATAATTTTAAATCTTTATAAAGACAATTATATTGATAAAATACAAAAAAAAATCGTCTAATATGCTCATCTGCAATAGCTCCTAGAATTTACGGTCTGCCTAAGATTCATAAAGAAGGCACCCCTCTCCATCCGATTGTATCATCAATGAATGTACCTTGTAACCAATTATCTAAATAAAGGGTGTTTTTTAAGCCCGATAGAACTTGAAATTGTAAAAAATAACACAAAAAATTAAATTGTAATCAAAATTTCTTTTTTATTCGAAGGATCAATACGTGACATTAACATTTGAAAATGATTTCGGGCATATGGGTAACGCGGCTGTTCTTGACGAAGCGCATTCTGGACGTCCAATTTTGGGCCACTTTTTCGAGCACTGCTGGGCGTATGTCACGAATAACACGAACAATGCTGTCCTCCAAGGCGTCAATTGTTGCTGGTTTATCAGCATAAACCAGTGACTTCACGTAGCCCCACAGCAAATAGTCGAATGGTGTCAAATCGCACGACCTTGGAGGCCAATTAACAGGTCCATTTCTCGAAATCAACTTATCGCCAAATTTTGATTTCAATAAGTCGATGGTTGCGTTCGCTGTATGGCACGTAGCGCCATCCTGTTGAAACCACATCTCGTCCGGATCAATGTCATCCATATTTTCAAACAAAAAATCATTGATCATGGTGTGGTAACGATCTCCATTGATCGTAACGCGAGCTCCGGCCTCATTTTTGAAGAAATAAGGTCCGATGATGCCACCAGCGTGAAAACCGCACCAAACGGTGCATTTTTCTAGATGTAATGGAGTCTGTAGGGTCTGTTGTGGATTGGTCTCACTCCCTATGCGGCAATTTTGCTTATTAACAAACCCGTTAAGCCAAAAATGCGCCTCATCGCTGAACACAATTTTGCGATAAAACAACGGGTCAGTTGCCAACTGCTCTAGAGCCCAATCGGCGAAAGAACGACGCATATAATGGTCTCGTGGCTTCAATTCCTGCACCAGCTGGAGCTTATACGGGTGTAGGCCGAGATCTTTGCTCAAAATTTTCCACGTAGTGGACGGACAGAGCCCCAATTCCTGCGACCGACGACGAATTGATAAATTTGGATCTTCTTCCACACTTTCGTTTACAGCGGCGATATTCTCTTCAGTACGCACATTCCTTCGACGTGTTGGTGTTATTGCATCCTCTAGAGAGTATGTGGTACGAAATCTATCGACAGTTCGACGAATGGCTTGTTCAGATGCACGATTATGTACGCCATAAAGATGACGAAGTCGTCTATAAGTTGCGCGAATCGACGACTGATTTTCAAAGTAAATTTGGATAATTTCGTAGCGTTGTACAAGCGAGAGTCTATTTATGATGATTTGTCAGAGTATACTGAAACAAATAAAAAAAAATGTTTCATCAAAATTTAATTTTTTGTGTTACTTTTTACAAAGTAAAGTTCTATCTAGCTTAAAAAAACACCTTTTACTTTCAAATAAAAAAAGAAATTTGAGAAAATATTCAGTAGTTTTGTTTACAGCATTTAAAACAAAAACAAAAAAAAAAGTTATTTGCTGGACCCTTTATATTCCTCACTGTTTTAACCTTCTTTGGACTTTCTCTAATAATTCAAAGCAAAATCGGTCCAGCCGTTCTCTAGTTTTAGCGAGACCAACATGAACGACGATTAATTTTTATACTATATAGAAGAAGAAGAAGATAGAAGATTTAATCCATTATTGGTCGGCCTGTAGGCAGACAACATGCTGAAATTCTTACAGCCCGAACTTAAACACAAACACAAATTATGCAAATATTCTAGAAATAATAAATGCGTATTCGGCCCTGCTAAAAAGTTTCAAGAAATCCTTCGTAAATATCTGCAACAACATGTTATCCTTGTTTCTTTATTTTTTCGAAGTCTGCAATAATTTAAAATTTTTCTTTTTCATGGAATACAAGACATGTGAACTAACTGGCAGTTAAAAGTGTTTGGGTTAACCGTCTGTTTGTTTGTTTGTTTGCTTACCCATTCATTCGTTATATTTTGTTTGCTGTTTGCTGTTTGTTGTGTCAATCAGTGTAAGATGATTAACATGGGTGAATGTACGAGTATGAAAAGTGAATGAATGACTGGCTGTCTGCCTATTTAACTTAAACAATAACCGTTGTTTGATATGCTAGACTTTTTTTTGTAATAAAACCAACCACTCCACTGCACACTACATGCAGTGGTGTGGCGAGAAATGTGGTAAGGTTTACACAAAGCCTTCTCCGCCTTGTACTATTAGCTCATCATTTACCCCATACAATAATAATAAACTGGCTCCCTTAAAACTTCTTTCGAGGATAAATATTTGATTACCAACGATAATCTTTTAAATAAAAAGAAAGAAAAAAAGAAGAAAGTAAAGCAAAGAAAAGCATAAATAGTAGCAAAGAAAACTAAAAATTAAGTTTGCGCCGAAACTTATTAGCCCTTCACTTTGGAGATATTAATCACTTATTTTCTCGAAGGTAAAAAATTCAAATTACTGTTATGTATTGAAGATTGCTATGTTATCTCCAGAATTAGTTATGCTAAGAAAAATTAGTTTACATCTCTCTGTTAAAATATCTCTTATTTTTGGAGAGAAAACTTGAAACTTGAAAGGTGAATGATCCAGTCCAGTGAGCATGCTAGACATGTGTTCTGGACAGGAATTGGATAGTCTCCAACTCTTCAGCAAGGAGTGATGATTTGCAGCCCTGCTCTGGAATCATTAAAGTTGTAGCTAGGAAAAATCTGTTGCTAGAATTAGTCTTCGACTTAGGACGAGCATGACGTTCCTATTTATGCATAGTGGTTTGATTCACCATCTGATTAAGGCTTCAGGGCCAGGCGCGGATGTAAATCTAATCACACAGTCATCAGTCAACGATATTTTAATAGAAATGGGCATGCACGCAGTTATTGTTAATGCACATCCCCATAATAATTATGGCCCGAAAATGAATAATGCAGAGATAACAAACGGAATAACAAACTTATAAATGTTATGAAGACTATAAAAGAGATAAATATTTGCCAGCACTGAAATATGAGTGCAGACGCCAAAAAAACATTTTAGTCTTCAAACATATTTCGTCATATTTCTTTTTATTATTTTCTTCTTCTTTTTTTTAACATTTTCTTTAAGACCTTAATATGTGTTTTTATTTAAACAACAACAACAACAAAGAGTAGTGAGTTTATATTATACAAAGAAAAAAAAACAAAAAAATTGTTCTGAGGCATCATGTGGAGCAGGTTTTATTACCCAACAAGGAGCAAAATTATGTATGTGGTCTTTAAGTAACAAGAGTCTTGTAATTTCCTTTCATTTTACTTCTATTCCCGGTTCATTTATATTGTTTCTTTTGCAATTTTTTTCTATATAACATCAGTCCTTTGTTCAGAATTTGTATGTGTTTATTTGGTAGACAAAACATAAATAAAGACTTCCAAACACGCTCTCTCAAACCTAAACAAATTACAAAGAAATAATTTTTAAAATAATTAACCGAAAACTATTCATTCTACTTGAATGGAAGGATTATAACGATAAAAGTATAACTAAATTTGTTGTTACTATTTTAAAGTTAGCAGCCGATTGGATTAATAAAGGGTGTCTCTTTAAATTGCAAAAAAAAACCCCGTTTAAAACTTAATTCTGATCAACAACAAAATTTTATTCGAAATACCAATACTGTCATGTATTCGAAGTGATGTCGCTTAAAAGGCCACCACGACTCTTCTTAATGATTTACGTGCTATTCTTTCAGTTTTAGGAAACTTTTGCTGGCCGTATGTCAGTATAAACGAGTGTTTTGATATGGCGTCACAGAAAATAATTCAATTGCACAACCAATTAATTAAGTATTGTTACGTTTATACGTATTGTTACGTTTAAACGTTTTGTTGTGAGTTCTTTATTGCAAAATAGATAACACCAGTTTTTAAAGTCTTTAAATTAATAACAAGCTTATTAATTTTAACTACACAAAGTTGACACTACAGAACAATTTAATTAAAATTCACCTCTTTACTTCACCAGATTTAGTTTTACAGTGATTGATTATCCACTCCGACGCTGCCCTTTTATATTTGTCCACTTAAAGTCTAGAAAATTAAGAATTTTCTGCTCCCTTTCTATCGCATTCATTTTGTTGTTGTATGTTGTTTATTTGATGTATAGGCGCCTGTATGTCTGTGTGTATTTTTGTTTTTGTTTTTATGCTGATAAGGTTTCTGCTTGGGATTTATTTCAAAACATTTGTTGTTGTCTTTTGTTGAAAAGGTTTCTTAGAAAACTACGCAGTTGATAAACAGCATACATGTTTGTTGTTGTCTTGCGCGTTTACTGAGTAAACAGAAATTTTTTTTTTTTTCGTCTTGCATGCCACGCAGTTAGTAAACAGCAAATCAAATTGTTGTTGTTCGCGTATACAAAATTTCTTAGCAGTTTGTAACTAGACATTTTGTTGTTGTACCATAAGTTTTCTTACCAAGCCCCGTAGTTCGTAGACAACATACCCAGTACTTCGCTTTATTGCTTAAATATTTTATTTCAAAACTTAATCAAGACACATCCGTAACAATATATTTTCCTAAAATCAACTTATTCTGAATGCCATAAGAACATAGAACCACAGATCATGGGGACATGCCAGCAGGATCACGAATGCTATTTCTGATCTTATAAAGTACTGCACTCCATAAGAAAATTTCTCTTTGATTTAAAGGAGGTTCACTCTCGTCCATCTCGAGCACTTTGCATTTATACTGATGGCTCTAAGAGAGGAACGAGAGTAGTCAACATGGGAAATTTGTAATAACAATGAACTTAAGACGCCCAAATGACTGTAATGTCTAAACGAAAGGAATATTTGCCATTAGGAAAGTGCTAGGCTAGTTAAGGTACCATAGAATACCTAAAAGGGATATCTAGCCATAGCAAAGCTGCAACCATGTTCTTCAAAAGTTCTGTTTAATGTCTCTAAATGCTGGGTGTCCTTTAAAGAGATTGCAAAATATTCGGCAGTCACCCTAAAATTACTAAAGGGCCATGTGACTACTCTTATCAACAGTATTTCATATAAACTAGCGAAGAAGACGACAACGCCTGCTGAAACTGCCATTGATACTTTTTGCATCATCTGACTGTCTGCTGACGGACAGCGTATTGACGCTGCTTTTTATGATCTGGTCCAGGTAAAATTATTTAAAAAGTTCACTTGCTTGACTGGAAGGACAATCTGACCCTCATTAGATCAAAAGAAGAAGGTTGCACTGCTGCGGTTAGCGAAAACACAATTGAAGATAACTTGGTAGCTGCAGTAACGGGATATTTAACACCCATGCTAGGAGGATAGGTCCCCGAAACAATGACTTTTGCAGAAGGTGCTCTAGGATAGTAGGTAGTGTACTAGCTTGTAAGTATGGGGGTTGTGGGTCCGATTCCCAACGAAAAACTTGGTTTTTCTTCACTACAAAAAAAAAAATAAAAATTGACTGTCGGTGGGGTTGCTCAGCGATGAAGGCATAGTCACTGGTCGCTGCGCTGTCTTATATACGGCAGTTAATTTCCGACTATCCTTCTACTTTCACCACCTGTTTCATCTATTTTCTATCCTTTTCCTAAAGAATGTAGCACGGTACTTGACTAAATAGGCATTGTTGCCGGAATGCTACTTCTCTTTAAAAAAAAAAAGCTATTAGAACGAGGAAGAGGCGATTGAACCTTCTGACGGTGCCCGCATTGGAATACCTACGACTGAGGCATCTCGCTCTATAGTAGCTTATCTGATGTTTCATCATTGGTAATCAATTCCTTTTTAAAGTTTTCTGAGCCATATTCGCACACCGTAACTCTGTCCTCTGATTTATTGCTTACCCTGGCTATCGAGTCTTATTCGGCATTTAATGCCCCCACATTCTACGTGTCTTTCTTTCTCTCTCTTTCGTAAGACTGCTTCTTTATTATATTCAGCTCTTTCTTTTCTTCCTTCTAGTGGCAGGAGATAAGCAAATACACCCGATCTTTCTTCTTGTAAAAATATAATTTCCATAAATCCTAGTGAAACCCTATTTCGGCCAGTTAATCTCGATTATATTTTTTTTTTAAAGAGAAGTAGCACTTCAGGCAACAATCCTATTTAGTCGAGTACCGTGCTACATTCTTTAGGAAAAGGATAGAGAATAGATTAAACAGGTGGTGAAAGTAGAAGGATAGTCGGAAATTAACTGCCGTATATAAGACAGCACAGCGACCAGTGACTATGCCGTCATCGCTGAACAGCCCCACCGACAGTCAATTTTTATTTTTGTAGTGAAAAAAAACCAAGGTCTTCGTTGGGAATCGAACCCACAACCCCCATATTTACAAGCTAGTACACTACCTACTAGCCTACAGGGGCACCTTTCCACAAACAAAAACAAAAAAATAATTGATCGTGATAACCATAAAGTTCCCCATTAACCGCATTACAAGCTGCCAGCCTGTAAAGCGCGCACAAAGAAGCAATTTTCTAAATGTAATGAAATCTGTAGTGTTTTTGCGGATCCGTTTCACTGCACATACGAGAATTTTGTTAATTAACAAAGTGAATGAGCATCATCGTTGAACACAATTTTGCGAAAAAAAAAGCATGGGATTAATATTAAATTACGCTAGACGTCGATCGGTAAAAGAAAAACCCACTTCATTGATGTGTGGATGTGTTAAATAGCAGCGACTTAAACCTTTTTTTATTGTAAAGTTAATTTTGCCGTTAACAGTGCACTGTTAAACAGTTAACAGTAATTAGAATTGTAAGACCTTCGTGAAGATTTGTGGTTATTATGGAAGAATTGAAGAATCGCTGGTAAAACACACTAGCACAGATTAATTCAACTTTTAAAATTATTTCATGGACCACCATTTGATATATAGTTTACCAGACATTCTTCATTTTTCCATAATGAACACTTCTCGGAGATTAAAATTCCACCGACTGCACATGATTAACAGTGTCCTGTTAGCTACATTATTATCTACGTTTATATAATTGGTTTACGTCTTTGCTAGTTAAATTCAAATTTATATTGTAACCACACGTTCTTGCGATACGATAGGATAGAGCTGGCGACGTCCAGGGTGCGTTACAAAAATTTTTTGTTTTCAATAATACGAGTGACACTTGTTTTTTTTTTACAGTCCACTCTTAAATTTAGCTTAAAATTATACTATTGCACTATTGAACACGCCAACGACGATTCACCGTTTCGCGGCCTTCAAGAGTTCTCGCAGGTCGACACCTACTCTCCGACTACATGGAGGAGAGTAGGTGTCGACCTCACACTCACCTCTCACACTAGAGCGAATAAGATTCCGGTCCAGTCTGAGCAGAACAGTTTGCCTGTCCACCAATTTTCGACTAGTTGCGGTTGTCATGAGACAACCTTTCCACGTCTAAATTGGTGTTGGCCTTTTTCACCATCTTGTTCATTCTGTTCAGCTAGGGTAAATAAAATTCTGGCCTGGCTGAACAAAGCACGGCCTTGCTCTGTCTTCCGTCATCTAGACGAATAAAATTCTGGCCAGGTGAAGCAGCGACAGAACTTGCTTTGCCGACAGAACTACTTTGAAGTCGAATAAAATTCTGACTTTGAATAACTGAGCTGAACCTATTCCCCAAGAATATTTTAATTAAGTTGAATAAAATTTTAAATTACTTAAAAGACGTCTTGCCCGGTTGCTTGACCGTGGCTAACTCTCTATAATACTCAAGTATACCGCTTTTATAGGCCTTTATAGGCTAGGCACACACACACACACACACCCATAACACTAAACGCCAGCTGCCTGTGACTGTTTAGGGTTGTGTTTAATGGTATGTTTTCTTACAAATGTATTCTCTACATGTCAATAGGTGGCGCTTCTTAATTTAAAGTATTTCATTAAACAACTAATAAATGTAATTATAAAATATGAAAAGTGTATAATGGAATTCATTGCTATTTTTAAAAAAATTATGAAATTCATTAAACAATAAAAATTAAGAAATGTGAAGAATGTATACAGTTTAATTGATTATCTTATGTGATCCAAAAACAAGCCTGCCGATTTTTGGTCGTCACAATCATCACACACATGAAGCAGAACTTTTTCTAAAATAATGCTACGGTCCTGCATGGATCTGAAAATCGAAAATTCATAAAATTCAGGGGAATTAAGAAACTTTCCAACATGTTCTAGAGTGTTTCAATTTTTCTCCATTTTTCTTAAAAACAATTTTCGTAAAGGAACGGATAGATATATAAAATATGCATTAAGATATCAGCTTTTGGTTATTTTGATATTGATAAAATCAATATTTTTGTTTAGTCTAGGGTTTGCAATACCGGGATACCGAACATTTTCAATACCGTGCAATACCGGTATTACACGAAACTTAAATACCGGTTTCCGGTATTATGATAAAATTTAAATTTTAACAAAGTTACAAATTTCTAAATGATTCAATAATATAAAACTTATAATAACTTCAATAAAACTTCAAATGATGCCAACAGATGAGGTTAAGATACCTTATATTTTATTTGGCAGCACTACACATAGATGTCAGCTGTTATTGCATACAAGTTTTTTGTGATTCCCCAAAGTTATTGTGAAATTGTGTTATTTGTTTGTTGGATATTTAAAACTTAAAATAAATCGTAGTCATAAAAACAGATTTTAATTTTAATAAGTAAGTATTCAAATTAAATATTGTTATGTATTTATTTTATGGATAATTTTATCATCGCTTGTTTTCTTTAGACTATGGAAAATTGTGACTTTGAAGAGAAATCGGCTGATGAAAATTCAGTGTGGTTTTATTTCCTTCGTGAAAAAAAGAACGAATTGAAAAGTGTAAGAAATGCAATAAAAATAATTAAAGTTCAGGGAGGTAGTACAAGTGGTCTACATACCCATCTGAAGACATTGCATTAAATTAATTTTAAAAAAAAGGGATGTTCCTAGCTCCAATACTTTGAGTATTAGAAGTGGGCCAGAACCATCAACCTCTAAACTAAAAAAGAGTTCAAATGCAAAAATATCATCATTTTTTGTTTCTGATATGGACAGTTCTTTGGCTGCAGTTTTAGCTCGAATGACGGCATGTAATGGTTTATCCTTAAACATTTTTCGCTCTTCGATTGATATCAGGAAAGGTTTAGCTGCCAGAGGATACGAAAATACACCAAAATCGGTAAATTCAATAAAAAAAAATTCGTTATGGAGTATAGTGGAAAAATTCGTGACCATACAAATGCTTTCGGGTCAGAGATTTAGTATGACATTTGATGAATGGACATTGGTAAAGAATCGACGTTATTTAAATGTAAATGTTCATTCTAGTAACAAGAAATTCTGGAACTTAGGATTAATTCGTGTGCATGGATCCTTGCCTGCAGAAATGTGCGTCGAGCTGATTGAAGAAAAACTTAAAATGTTTGGACTTTCTTTAAATAAACACATTGTGTGCATTACTACAGATGGTGCATCTGTTATGGTCAAAGTTGGAAAATTGATTTCTCCAAGTCAACAACTTTGCTTAGTTCACAGGATACAATTGGCTGTTCTTTATACGATTCTTTATACGATTCGCCAAAATTTAGAAAATGAAGATGAGGTCACAGATGAATTTGATTCGGAGAAGTCTGATCCTGAGGAAGACTATATTATGGATACAAGAGATGAAATTGAGAATAATATTGATGACATTGACAATGGTTTAAATTTAATTCAAGATAACAATAAAGGTAATTCTTTGCTTAGTCATGAAGAGATAGGTCCATTGATTCAAAAAAAGTTAGAAAAATTGTAAAGTTATTTAGACGTTCGCCAACTAAAAATGATAGAGCTTTACAGAAACATGTTAAAGAACAGTTTGGAAAAGAAATGAATTTAGTTCTAGATTCTAGAATGCGCTGGAATAGCTTAGTTGCTATGCTAGAATGCTTTGTCCTATTAAAGACTTGCATTCAAAAGGCTCTCATTAATTTGAATTAAAATGCCGGCGAAATGCCGTTTTCGGAAAATGAACTTATTTTGACATCAACAGTTATTTTAGTACTTCTTGCAATTAAATTAACTGTGGAGGCTCTTTGTCGTCAAGATGCCACTCTTTTTATAACTGCAGATGCCGCGTTACAATTCATGTTTAATCAATTCACAGAACAGAAGACTTCCTTGAGTAATGAAATCAAGGAAGAACTCATTATTCGTGTACAACAAAGACGTACTGATTTATCAAGTCTCTTGCAATATCTGCATAATTCAAGCGAATTTGAAGTTAACCAAAGCAGCGACATTTTTTCCCGAATTAATAAGACAACAATCATAAGGAAAATTTTATACTTATTGCAACGGTTGTATTACACCAAGAACGTAGCAGCCTCTTCTATTCAAAATGAAATAAATGAAGATATGTCTTCCGATTCAGAGCCAGAAATATAAATGACAATGAAGGAAAAACTGGATATGGCTATTTCTAAGAAAGTCAACATTAAAATAAAGAAAACTACAAGTGGTGTTGGTGTATCAACAAAGGAAAATTCGGAAATATTAAATAAAATTATTAAACAGGAAATAGCTTCTTTCGAAGCTGAAAATATAAGGGGAAAATATCGTCAACTTGCATATGAATACCTTATGTGTATACCACCAACCAGCGTCGAGTCTGAGCGAGCCTTTTAAGCAGCAGGGCTGCTATGTACCAAAATTCGTTCTAGACTAAACGATACAACTCTGGACAAATTAACATTTTTGCGGGCATATTTTCTTTCAAAAAAATAAACAAATTATTGTTAATTAACTTTTATAATGAGCTTAAGACCATCGCTGTCATAGCTCTCCTCCATTACTCTTATAATTTACTTGTAAATAAAAAAAAAAAAAAAAAAAAAAAAAATATGTTTTTTTCTTTTTTAAGATCTTTTTTATATAAATTTTTCTCTTTTCAATATTTCGCTTTCCTTTGGAAAGCTTCTTCAGGAAAAAAATTTTTTTTATTTAAGATAAAAAAGATCGTTTAAAAACTATAAAAATTATCAAAAAAAAAAAAACCTTTTATAATATATTTATGTTAAATTTTTAATCAATCCAAAATTTATGTTATTTTTTTTTTATAATTGAATTGTTTTTGTGAACTCGACACAATCTACGCCATAGCTATGAATAACGGCTACAAAACCACTACCATCGATAAACTACTTAGACAATACAACACTAAGAACAGAAATAGAGAAGACAAGGAGACAGCCGATACAACACGACGGCACACCTTTACTTACACAGGACCAGAAATATACAGACTAACTAACCTTTTTCACAAAGAAGGAATACTCACAGCATTAAAAAGTGGAAACACCCTCAGACACTATTTCAGAACAACGACAGAAACAACTGACAAATTTAATTCCAGCGGAGTATACAGACTTACCTGTACCTGCAAACGAACCTATATAGGGCAAACTGGACGAACACTAAAAACAAGGTTTACAGAACACATACGCTCATACAAACGAAAAAGAGACGATTCAAACTTTGCATTACACCTTGACACTTACGGGCACACATCAAGGGAAATAGATGAATGTATGACATTATTACGTCCTAGCAAAAAAGGGCGTGAATAGACATTCTTAAGAATATGGAAATCTACAGGACAAAAACGTTAAACAACGACATTATAAACGAACAGGTAAACACGACCTCAGACACAATTTTCACACCATTAAAACTACTCCTGCAAAACGGGCAAACGAAAAACACCCTCAGACGGACACACGTACATACATAATAGTAAAAAAAGGAGGTATCGGTTAGTTCACTTTGCATATAAATGCCAGGTGGCCGGTATTCTGCTTACCTGAATATATACGGACCTAATAACAGAACTACCTGAACGCCAACACCGACTTACCAGTACAAACTAAACCGCGGCTTGAGAATAATGCATTTGCATCGAAAGCGCTCGCCATCGAATACAAATCAGCCAGTTAGGACGGAAAATGGCAATATTATTTCATCTACTTGCGGAGGACAACCAAACAACGTAATACTAAATAATTTTTATTTGTTTTTTAATTGAATTTATTTTTATCTTAACAGCTTTTTTTGTCTCGATTAATTTCTTAAACTATACCGGGATCCCGGTATCAATAAAATCAAATACCGGTTTTAGAAATTAGGTCCAGTATTGCAAACCCTAGTTTAGTCATAAAAAAATGAAAATTAACAGTTCAATATCAGTTGTGTTATCAAATGTTACAGTTTGAAACTGATCAAGGTGACATGAAGTCAAAATTTTCCAAAAAATTAAAAGCCAGAATGCAAATGAATGCAAAATAATTTGTGGGTTTATGTGTGTGTATTTGCGGGAGAGGGGGGGGGGGGGGATAGAGGACCCTATACATTATTTTTTTGCATGTGCAACTTAGCTTAACTTGTTTATGTATTACAAACATGCATATTTTATTTAAATTATATTTGTGTGTGTGTGTGTGTGTTTGTGTCCTGCGTCTGGTGGATTGTTGTGTGAGAGTTGGTGCCGTTAGTTTTGCAATTGTTGTGCTGCTCGCATTTAGGAACATTGTAAATGCTTTTATATGAAAATTAATCTTTGAAGTTTTGTAAATGCGAGTAAACAAAATATATTTGGCTCAAGAGCCTGCTGAACTTGACAAATGTTGAAAGTGTGTACAGCAGAATGTATTTCTTCATTTGACAATAAATCAACAGCAATTGGGTAGCTGAGGCAAAAGCAGACAAAATGTTTGCATATTCAATAGAAATATAAGAACAGGGAGAGAGTTAGGGTGAGAGATAGAGAGAGAGAGAGAGAGTGCAAGTATGAGTGCTAGTGCAGACCTTGCCTTGTTGTTTTAGGAGACTCCTTTACTTTGCCACATTTTTTGCCTTTAAGAAGTTATACATATATGTATGTATGTATATGCTACATGTCTATGTCCGTCCGTCCATCTGTCTGGCTGCTCGTGAGAATTTAGAACTTTGACATGCAATTATGTTTACTTCGTCTTTAATAAATTTCTATTTATTGTTGTTGCTTTTTATTTTTTTTATTTTTTTTTTCTCCCAGACAATTATTGTTGCATGCCACATGTAACGGATTTTTTATTCACACAACAAATAAAAACATCATAAAGAATGAAAAAAACATGTCATATTAGAAGACATGTTTACACCGGCATGCTTGTTTTACTGTTGACTGCCACGAACACCTTTTGAAAAAGCTTTTCATTTTCTCTTATCCACTTTAACATCTTTTTCCATAATTCTTTTAAAGCTGCTGCATTATTTGCATTTTATCGTTTAAAATTTATTGAAATTCATTCGTACTCACTCTTGTTTAAACAAATCTGCCTTTAAGGACCTCATCAGTGCTGGATTGTATCTTTAAATATAAGGTTCCCTTGATAAATCACAGAAATTTCTAAAATCTTGCAAATAACCCTGACCCAGATCTCGGTGGCCAGAACTGGGAAAGAGGTAATAGTGTTTGTTTGCATTTAATTTTAACTTTCCTACATGGTAACTGACAGGAAAAACCTTTAGAGACAGTTTATTCCAAATACGGGTTGGTCTGCTAGAAAACGAATTTCTCCTGCAATGCACAGTGCGATTCACGGGAAAATCAACCATAAATGGATATGCTTTCAACGAAAATCGAATTAAATATGAAAACATGCGAGCAACGGAAATAAGCTCCTAATTTCGTTATAACACTTACCATTGTAATAATGAAAAAACAGTGAATTACACTCCACCTTGCGTAGATGCTCTAGGAGAATCAATAGAGTTGAGCTCTTGGCTCTCTCCTGTACGCGGTCGAGTAACTCTAAAATAGACTTTTGGGGTGTCAGCCCTTACATGACAATTGTATTCTATTTTTCAGACGGCTGTACGTGGTATAAATAGTACCAAGATAGGATGGAGTGAAGTATTTCTTACATCGTTTTTGGAAAACCGAGGCACTTGAAAGCTTCTTTAAAAAGTTGAAAATAGTCCATCGAACATCACATTGAATTTTCATGCCAAAAACATCAAGGGCGTCCGATTAGGTGTCCCTGTAGGCTAGTAGGTGGTGTGTTAGCTTACATGACTAGGGGTTGTGGGTTCGATTCCCAACAAAGACCTTGGTTTTTTTTCACTACAAATAATAATTGACGGTCGATGGGCCTGCTCAGTGATAAAGGCATGGTCACTGGTCACTGTGCTGTCTTATACGACAGTTAATTTCCGTAACTATCCTTCTATTTTCACCACCTTTCTCGTCTCCTCTCTATCCCTTTCCTAAAAAGAATGTAGCACGGTACTTGACTACATAGGCATTCTTGCCTGAAGTGATCTTCTCTTTAAAAAAAAAAAAAAAAAAGAGCATCCGATTCCGTAATACCTATATCATCCTTAGCAACAGATGCAGCACCGATTCCGAACACATACATCGGCCATTAAAATCGACTCTATTTACACGACCTCATTCCGAGATTGTTGCAAGATCGAGATTAAGAATACAATTCATGTTCCGCCTTATGGAACTCCAACTGATTCAATCTCTTACCAAATGGATACGGATAACAAATCGTGCTGTCATTTGCGAGAGAGTGTGTAGAGTTGAAAGTTTGGAAAAAGAAGGTCATTTAGAAAAATAAAAAATAGGGTAGGGGAAAGAACGCAGCCTGGCAACACCCCTTAAGAAACTGACTTTAAAACTAACCGACAATAGACGTTGATTTTACGTCTGCTGTGAGAACACTCTATAACAGTGATGGGCGTACTACGGCCCTCGAGAGTTTTCCATCCGGCCCGCCGAGCGTTTTTCAAAAAACAAAAATTAATCACCTCTTAAAAAATTAAGCCCAAAAAATAAATTTACATTGTGTTTTAAAAAAGATATAAATTGACAATTTTAGCAAAAAAAATGCGATGTTTTCATATTATATTGTGTACAAACTGCGTAGTTTTCTAGGAAACAAGACACACAAGACAACAACAACTTTCTTATACAATATTCCAAGAAAACACTAACAACTAATATAGATAACTGAACGTATAACATAACAACAACTATTATATGTGAGATCTAGAAGATTTTTGAATATTCGAGACAACATGCGCAACAAATATAAAAGGGCCAGCGATGGATGATTAATCAGCAATCAGTAAAAGTGTAAATCTCGTGACGTAAAGAATAAATTGTGAAGTAAAATTATAAAGTTGCCAACGTACAGTTTTATTTGTGTAATTAAAATAATAAAGTGTAAAAGTAAATACCCCCATAAATGTCAATCGAAAATAGAGAGAGAAAAATTGATTCGGAATGTCGAGTATTTCAAGAAGAGTTGACATGGAAGTACTTCTTTATGGAATATAACCAAAAACCTATTTGTCTTATCTGCCAAAACATCTTGGATCGAAGTACTATAAAATGACAGATGAAGACAAGAAAGTTCATTCAGAGGAATTAAAAAGAAAAATATCTAGTCAGCAAATGTTTTTTAAAAATCAAAGAAGTGTCCAGCGATCACATTGATGCCTATAAAATAGCAAAAAGTAACAAAGCGTTTTCTGAAGGAGAATTTATTAAGGATGTGTTAATTAGCATTGGAAAAGTATTATGCCCAGAAAAGGTAAAAGATTTCGAATCTATAGGGCTGTCACGTAGAACGGTCACAAAAAGAACTGAAGCGATTTCTTCTAATTTAACCAATCAACTCGATGGACGTCTTAAAAAATTTAAGTATTTTTCAGTCACTATTGATGAGAGTGTTGCCAGGAGTGATACAGCCCAACTTCTAATTTTTGTCAGAGGAGTCGATGAAAACTTTGTAATAACCGAAGAATTTGCTTGTTTGAGATCTTTGAAAGGAAAGACGACAGGAAAAATAATTTATGATGAATTGAAGGAGGGGATGGAATATCTCAATGCCCCAATTTCCAAATTAATTAATTTAACAACTGATGGAGCACCTAACATGGTGGGAAAAAATACGGGATTTGCAGGAGTTTATAAAAGTCAGAATCCTGAAAGCGAAACAATTTTTTTACATTGTATAATCCACCAAGATGTTGTTTGCAAGGCTCCCTTGGATATTAACCACGTACTTAATATTATTTTAAAATTAATTAATACCAGTCGAGCCCAAGAGTTTTTATCGGAAGTTGATGCAGAATTTTCAGATGTACTTTATTACACAAAGATCAGGTGGCTGAGTTGTGGGGCATGCCTTCTCGAGAGTTTGGAGTCTTCTCGAAGAAATTGAAGTTTTTCTAAAAACCAAAACTGAAATTTGGGATTAGTGGGAAATATTGGAGGATAAGAATTGGTGCATCGAGTTTGCTTTTTTACGGATATACTCGAATATCCTTTAATTTCAGTTTTCATTGTTTGCTGTTATACTCGTTATTGGAAGAGTAGTTATAGTGTTACGAGTACTGGTTCTTGACACTTAAAAGATGCAATTAAATTAAATATGATATACTATAGACTCCCTATAGTTTTAAAAGCGGTTTAAAAGCGGCAACTTTTCACTTCCTTTATGTTAAGACAATGCTCTTCATTTTTATTCTTTCTGGCTTTAAGCAGTTGAACTTGCTAAAATTAAATTCTTTAAAAAAAATATTAAATTAAATAAAATTTGCAAAGAAAAAACATTAGAGACGAGTGTATGAATATTTTAAATAGAGTTTGCGGTCGTTACGTTTTAAATCTCTGTCTTTTATTTTTTTGGAGAGAGCCACCCCCTTAACACACTTCAGACATTTTTAATTAGTGCATAAAAAGGTGGAAATAAATAAAATATATAAAAAATAGCTTAACAAACAAAATTTTGTTTTTCTTTTGTATTTTTTTTTTTGACAAAACAACGGAAAGTTGCAAAAAAAAAAAAGAAATGACAAAAAACAAAAGCTAATGAAGTGAAAAATGGTTACATTTCTACGGAATCATTCTCGCTAACATATTCAGGGGTTTGTTTAGTTTAAACTTAAAGGGTGTTTTTTTAAGTGTCACACAAAGTGTTATGCTGCTTTCACTTTTCGACATTTATAATAATCAGCTTACGCCGGAAAATCATCATGAATAGATGAGTTGACGCTTGAATCTATTCAAACGCTTAAATTAAACAAATGTATACCTTCCCGGCAGACACTCTGTACTTTCAGGAATCAATTTGCGCTACTAAAAAATGACTGCGGGATTATCATAACGTACATAACTGTCCATATGTCTGCCGTATAGAGGTATAGGTTTCATGCCACACACATACTCCCCAAATGATGTTTAACACCAACACGCTGATGAAATGATTCTGCGCACAGTGGACATTTTGTGAGTTGGTGGTAAAAATTCTATAACTTTTGACGGGATTGGAATTTTTGAAAGACAAATTTTTTGTTGGATAGCAGATATCAGAACCTTCAACTTAATAAATTTATGAACTTAAAAATCGAACCGAAAAACTAGCTGATCGCAAAGAAGAAACGCAAAAAAATAAGCTCGATGATGCGCACCGCGACTGTTTTAACGGCGACAGTAATCGAGTCCATGTTACTTTGGGCCTTTCACAGTCATACGTCAAAGCACATTGGAGGCAGTTGGCAACTGGCGACGAATTAATGGCGTGTGTGTATTTTTGAAACAAACAGCGCTGAGTATTTATGTAAATGCTATACCCTGCAATATCAAAACACAGCGCACAAAAATATTAAATGCATTGAATGAATGAATACACAAAAATTCATTCAAGTCGATCCAGTCGTGTACTTGCAGTGCAGTTGAATAACCTGGATACTGATTGCAGCGCCATCTGCCAGGTTAGTTTGTAAATGTAAACAATCCAAGGTGGCACCTAAACGAATGCAAAAAAAAATTTATTCGGTGACATACACACGTACAGTAGAATTATAAACATAAAGAAGATTTGTACGGGAAGGTACCACGCGTCTTTATCAAATCCCGCCTTTATTTGCAGCAAAACTGAAAATATGTTCACTCAACCAAAATACCAAATTCTGTTTAAATACCGTTAAAAGGAGCACATTTATTGGATTCTTAATTCGTAGTTTGTATGGGAGGTAACACGCCCCTTTATATAATCCCGCATATATTTGCTGCAGCACTTAAAAAATGCCCACGAAACCGACGTACCAAATTTTGTGCAAATACCGTTATCAGGAGCAGAAATAATACATTTTGAATTTGTGGGTTGTATGAAAGGTGCCACGCCCCTTTGTCCAATTGGACCGAATTGTAAATCTAAACCACCCGGGGCGCCACCCAATGGCATACAAAAAAAATTTATGCAAATCGCTCCGTTCGCCACGTTTGCCAACAGATGGCTTCACTTCTTGAAAGATACCACACACCACGTACTGGTGCCGTAGTAGTAGATGCTATGTATCAGAAATGGCGCTGTTTTCGCAAAAATAAACATATTTTGGGATCACCCACTTTGCGATAAACCTCACGGAGCCCGAGACCTTTCCAACTAATGCAAAACCGTGGAAATCGGCTCGTGCGTTCTGCAGTTATAGCGTTAGGAAAGAAAACACGACCTATTTTTAAGAAGATTTCACTAAAAACTTAAAATGGCTGTATCTCCGTAAATAAGATGAATTTCGCAAATTTGGGATCATCCTAATTTGGGATCATCTATAAAAAATCGATTTTTATATGAAAATTTCTCTAAAAATTGAAAACCCGGCGAATTCCGTTTCGCCACCAGATGGCTTCGTTTTTTGTAAGTAAAAAATGAAAGTGAATCCAAAGTAAATATTGAATCGAGGCGTTATACGTGTCCGCAAATTATCCGTTTCATTGAAGTGCTCTTTGGTAAACCACATTTTTTGCTTTTTCTGGTCTGACGTTAACACAAACAAAGCGGATGGTTTTCCAACTCGAGAACACGCAACGTATAGCTGCCCATGTTAAAAACAATGATTTTATAAATTTATCCCGCAAATACTAAGCGATTGGCCTTGCGACTTGTTAATTGTCATTGCGAACGCAAGGCGAACCGGAAATTGTAATCGTTTGAAGTCAAACGGAAGATCAATCGGAATCATTTCACCTGCATTTCCGTTAATAATGGTTAACTCAATCAAATTCGGCATAAGTCTTTTCACCGCAAGTCGAGTAGCGTTGCAAAGTCGTGGTGGATTCAAATTACGCAATATCATAATAACTGAACCCACTTTGAGTTGCAAGTTATGCGGTGGAAATCCTGGTAACTCCAAAGAGTTCAAAAACTCTGTTGGATAATTTACTGCATCATCGGGATTTGTTATGGTATCAACGGATTTGTAGGTCAACAAATCGCCATCGATTTTTGATTGAATGGTGAAATTCAGTGCCATCATAATTCTGATATTTCTCACTAATGTTTGGGAAAACATTTTCAATAAGAGCTAATTGAGAGTCTACAAATCGGCAAAAGTTATTGGTAAGAGTAATTAATTCAACTGACGCATCAACTGGCACTTTTCCATTTCCAAGAGCTAACAATTGTTTGGAAAATTGTGCAGCACTTTGATCATTTTGAAGTTTAACTCTCATATTTGTGGTTAGAGTTAATGTTTTTACGTTATTTCACAAAGGTGATGCCTTCAGGCAAGCATTCAATTCATCTGTACGCGTTGCCCGGGGAATTACTGGCAACGTCTGCCTGAAATCGCCTGCCAACAATATCATCAAGCCGCCAAAGATGTTGTTATTTCGCCGAAGATCCTTCAGTGTGAAGTTAAGTGCTTCAAGTGATTTCTTATGTGCCATTGTGCACTCGTCCCAAACACTGAGCTTGCATTGCATCAACAATTTTCCCATTGAACTGGATCGGGAGATATCGCATGTTGGAGTATCAATTGTGTTTAAATTGAGTGGCAACTTAAGCGCAGAATGTGCAGTACGACCGCCATCTAGAAGAGTCGCCGCAATTCCAGTTGATGCTAATGCCAAAGCTATGTCACATCTTGATCGAATAGTGGCCAAAATCAATGAAATGACAAATGTTTTCCCTGCTTCTCCAGGTGCGTCCAAAAGGAATAAACCACCAGTATTATTGTCCACCGCTTGCATAAATGTTTCGTATACTTGTTTTTGCTAATCATTCAGCAACGGCACATTATTTCGAACGAATTCCTGCAATCTATCAACATTGTATTGCAGCTCTCGATTTAACTCTTGGTTGAATGCATCGTGCATCGATCGATTTGGCGCAATCATTCCTACTTCAATCAATAGCTTGTTTGCCATAGTCAAGCATTGATCGTCAATCAGAATCAAATAAAAATTTGCACAATACGCGCGATTGATTCGATGGTTTCCAATTGAACTGTTAGGAAACGAGTAACATGCGCCTGAGTAGCTGCCAAACAATGTATCACGCACCGGCGCCATCTACTTAAAATGAAACGTACTTATTTTCGTGAGGAATACTCACACACCACGTAGTGTTACCGTTGTAGTACATGCTATGTACCAGTTGTGAAAAATTATTTTCCCTGTTTTCCTGCTTTTCTCTTGAAATTTTTTCTGAATTTTCTTTGCCATAAACCTCACGGAGTCCGAGACCTTGCCAATCAATGCAAAACCATGGAAATCGGTTCAGGCGTTCTGGATTTATAGCGTCAGGAAGCAAAACTCGACTTATTTTTATATATATAGAAGAAAAAATACAGGGTATCCGTCGGGCAGGTTTAGTACTTTTTTTGTTTTTAATTTTTGCTTAAATGGCAGAGAATGATAATTGTTTTATTTAATGTCGGCAGTTATGTGTGGAATACAATATCGGATAAATGTCCGCCTCTGTTAGCCTCATAAATAATGCGAGCCCTTTTCCCTTTTGAGCACATTTTTCATTACATTCTCACACATTTCACACGATATTTCATTATTCATGCATCACTAATATTTTGTTTGAATTGCTCGAGCGTTGCATAAATCTTACTTTTCAGATATCCCCGCAAAAACAAAGTCCGGAGCTGTCAAATTAGGCGGCCAATCGACAGAACCATTTCTTAAAATAACTTGTTGTTATTCCATTGTAATCCTGGCTGTATGCGATGTGGCACCGTCTTGTTAATCAAGCCCAAAGAATGGATTTAAGGCGTTGAAAAGTTTTCAATCTTATAACAATATCGCTCTTCCTACACAGTTACCGTTAGGCCGTTTTCATTTTCAAAGCAGTAAGTTGCAATGATTCCTCCTGACCAGGCTGTCACTTTGAATAAATGCAACGTTGACTATTGAATAATTTGAGGGTTTCGCAAATCCACCATTCAAATGAAAATGTGCTTCGTTACTCATTGTGAATTTTTCATTAAAATCGAGGTTGTCATGGGCGCGAACTGTAACATCCTATTGACATATGTTCGGCGGCGTAAATTGTCTTGTGGAAGAAGCTTTTGTGTCAACTTAATCTTATATGGAAGCAAATACAAATCCTTGTGCAAAACTGTGAGCAAAGTTGCCCTTTGAAGATCAAGCTCCTGAGCACGCTGTCAAATTGAGGTTGATGGATTGTTTTGAACCCTCTTTCTCCGAAATTATTCATTACACGATAAATAGTGCGTTTTGTTGGCACGTTGTTAATCCCAAAAAAATTTTACGTAACTTTTTCATCGTCACAGTAATCGATGATTGATATTGATAAAATGTTTTAACGATTAAACTACGTTAGTTAATCGAATATTTTGCCATAATAAATTTGCCACTTCATGACTGCCAAATATAAACTAATGTCAAGAGTAATGTTTACCAAAATGGCGGCAAAACCAAGTAGTATACCTGCCCGGCGGACATCCCGTATTACGATAAATTCTACACAAAAAAATATTAATTAAAGACGAGGTTGTACACAGCATTACCTCCCGGGGGCACATATATGGTTTTTATATAGAGCAACTATGTAGACCTGTGCAACTGGGGGAAAAAGGGAGCCCAGTCCCCTGAAGTCAGCAGGGGTACAACTGGAAGCTCCACTTTATGTCCACGGGAATCAGTAAGCCCCAGAGTTCCGTTATTTGTCTCTTTAGACATTTAACTGTTCTCTGGCTGATTATTGAGGTTGGCCCCTATATGGGAGTATCGTGGTGGTTGTGGTTTCGCGGCCCCATAACAGACAGGTCAGTTTTAATGGTGGCGGGGTTCATTTCACCTTTAATAACATCTACCTGGTGAAATGTTCCCAGATCCAGTGAGCATGCTAGACATGTGTTCTGGACAGGAGTTGGATAGTTTCCAACTCTTCAGCAAGGAGTAATGATTTGCAGCCCTGCTCTAGAATCATTAAAGTTGCAACTAGGAAAGGCCTGTTGCTAGAATTAATCTTCGGCTTCCTAGGACGAGCATGACGTCCCAAATTATGCAGTGGTTTGACCACCATCTGATTAAGACTACATAGTCAGGCGCAGATGTAAATCTAATCACACAGTTGTACACACCATTATCCCCCCCGGTCTCTATAGAATACTTGACTATCTAGACCTGTGCTGCTGGGGGTATAGGGGAGCCCAGTCCCCTGAAGGCAGCAGGGGTCAACTGGAAAATCCATGTTATTTCCGCGGGAATCAGTAGCCCCCAGAGTTTCCGCTATTTCCCTCTCTAGGCATTTAGCTGTTACTCTGACTGATTATTAAGGTTGGCCCTTCAGGAGTATCATCGTGGCTGTGGTTTCGCGGTCTGTTTTTTATGGTGGCCAGGATCATCTCGCCTTTAACAACACCCACCTGGTAGAATGATCCTAGATCCAGTGAGCATGCTAGTCATGTGTTCTGGACAGGAGTTGGATAGTCTCCAGCTCTTCAGCAAGGAGTAGTGGTTTGTAGCCCTGCTCTGGAACCGCTGAAATTGCAACTAGGAAATACCTGTTGCTAGAATTAGTTTTCGGCTTCCTAGGACGTGAATGACGTTGCTTTTCATTCACGATGGCTTGACCACCGTCTGATTAAGGCCCACGGCCAGGTGCAGATGTAAATCTTATCACGTAATGTACACAACATTTACAGAAAAATATTATTAATATTAAGAAGAAGCACCCTGTATATTTTACAAAAAAATTTAGCTTTTTAATTGTCGATGAGTCGGTACGAAGTCTGCCAGGTCAGCTAGTCAGCGAAGATAAAATAAGAAGGCCAAACTTGAAGTTAATTTCAGTTAATTTTTTTAACTGCATCGTAAGAACCGCAGCTGAGAAAACAGGAAAATGATAAACGCATTCGAATGGGCGAATAATTCTTAGACAGACATCGTATTTTAAGAAACAATTTTATATTTTAAAAGTTTTTGTCCAGCAGAAATGATGCTGGTCAGTTTCTGCTTTGTTGTTGATTTTTTTTCTCTTTTTTTATGCTTCAGCAGCAATAGAAAAAATGTCATGCACAGTTTGTGTAATGTTGCCATTGTTTGTTTTTGTTCGTTTTTGCAATATAGAAATAATTGTAATTGTAGTAAATATGTGCGTACATGTGTATGTTTGTATGTGTTTATTTTATTACACTTTTTTCAAGGCAATTATTTTCAAATGAATTTTTAATTGAATTTGTTTAAAATTTTTGATTAAAATTTCGCCTGAACTTCATGTTTTTGTTTTGTTTTTGTTAGAAATTAAAAAAAGTACAATTTTTGTTTTTGTTGTTTAATAGCTTTTAGAAAATGAGGTGATTAGCGATAGTTGATATGTATGTATGTATGTATGTATGTACACATGTGATAAAACAAAAGCGAATGATAATTTTGTTTTTGTAAACAAAAAATAGAGGAAACGTTGTAAAGAGTAGAGAGAAATACCTACTGAAACCCGTTATTATCATAATTGAGACGTACATGCGGCTGCATGAATAAAATATGCAAAGCTCCACCCCATTATACTTGACTACGTCGTTTATGTGTTTGGAAAATGATTATAATTGCATCTAGAGTTTGGAGTCCTATTTATGTTCAAGCAAAACCTTGAACTAAAGTAAAATTATAATTACGTATTACTGCGGGGGAAAGCATATAGCATATCCATATGGCCATTGCACTACTATGGCTCATATAGGTCTTCAGTGGATTTTGCACCAAATTCTGAATAGAAAATTCAAGTGTTTTATATCGTAAACCAAATTGATTAAATGAGAGTTCTGATTTAAACAACACAGCAAACATTTCGAAAAGGAAAACACTTTTTATTTTCAATCTTTCTACAGTAATACATTTCAAATATATTGTTGCAGATGTGTCTTGCTTAAGTTTTAAAATAAATAAAATAAGTAAGCAATAAAGCGAACTACTGGGTATCTTGTTTACGAACTGCGTGGCTCGCTAACGAAAACTTATGGTACAACAACAAAATTTCTAATTACAAACTGCGTAGAATTTTTGTGCACGCAAACAACAACAATTTGCCTGGCAGGCAAGACAGAAAAATAAAACAAATTTCTGTTTACTAACTAAACGCTCAGCACAACAACAACAAACATGTATGCTGTTTACCAGCTGCTTAGTTTTCTAAGAAACCTTTTCTACAAAAGACAACAACAAAAAACTTAAAATAAATTCCAAGAAGAAACTTTATCAGCATAAAAAGAAAAACATAAATACACACAGACATAATGGCGGCTATACATTGAATAAACAACACACAACAAAAAAATGTGATGCAAAGGGAGAAGAAGATTCTTAAATTTTTTAGACTTTAAATGGACAAATATAAATAGGGCAGCGCCTGAGTGGATAGTCAATCAGTGTAAAATTAAACCTTATAAAGTAAAGACGTGCATTTTAAGTAAATTCTTCTGCAGTGTCAACTTTGCGTGTAGTTAAAGTAAATAAAATTGTTATAAATTTTAAAATTCTAAAAACTGCTGTTATTTATTTTGCAATAAAGAACTCACAACAAAACGTTTATAAAAGGTGTAAAAGTAACAATATCAATAAATGTTAAATTACCCACCCCAGACGCTGACATGCAGCCCCAAACCACAATGGAGTCACTACCGTTCTTCATCGTAGGAAGCAAATTTTTGGGCAATAATGCTTCATTATTTCGACGCCATACTTTTTGCTTGCCATCATAGCCAAACAAGTTGAACTTGTTTTCATCACTAAATAAAACATTAGGACAAAAATCTATGCCTGCATCAATACGGGGGCTGCTATTTATATTTCTGGCCTGCTAACACTGACTATTGCTAGGCACCAGCTGATGTTTCCAGTGCAACCTTCACATTGTTTAACATAACCTCAACCAAAACATTTTGTCATTTTATTGTTGTTAGTGTTAGTGATAGCAGGCTGAAAAAGTGATCTTAGGAGAAAATGGAATTAACTCGTGAACATTTTCGTGCAATAATTTTTCATAACTTTCGACGTGGCCTGACACGACAACAGTGCACAGATGAACTTAATTCCTTATATGGCAATGAAGCACCTTCTTACAGCACCATTAAAAACTGGTATAACGAATTCAATCGTGGCCGACAATCACTCCAGGACGAATCCCGTGAAGGTCGTCCAACGACGGCTGTTGTGCCAGAAAACATCGCAGCTGTGCATGAGCTGATAAAGCATATGATCGTCATGTAACATATCGCGAGATTGAGGGGATCTGTAGGGATTAGTATGACAAGCATCAATAAGATCTTGCATGAACATTTACATGTGAAAAAGGTTTGTTCACGTTGGATACCGCATAACCTGCCAAACGCACAGAGTGTGATTTGTTTTACATTCGCACCTGGCTATGTAGCCTTAATCAGATGGTGGACAAACCACTATAGTATAATTTGGAACGTCATACATGCGTCCTAGATAGCCGAAGGCATAACTCTAAGCAACCGAACCACCTAGTTGCAACTTTAATGATTCCAGGACAGGTCTGCAAACCATCACACCTTGCTAAAGAGTTGGAGACTTTATAACTCCTGTCCAGAACACATGTCAAGCATGCTCACTGGACTGGATCATTCACTTTGCGTGTCATTATCAGTGAAATGATCCTGGCCACCATAATTTTCATAAATCCCTTATGGGGCCGCAAAACCACAACCACCACGATACTTCCATGTAGGGGCCAACCTCAATGATCAGTCAGAGAACTATTAAATGTCTAAAAAGACAAATAATGAACTTTGCGGGTTCACTGATCCCCGTGGAAATAAAGTGGAGCTTCCAATTGTCTCCCTGTCTGACTTCAGGGGACTGGGCTCCCTTTTTCCCCCAGTTGCACTGAGTCTAGATAGTGGAATATTCTATAAAGACCATATTTATATGCCCCTGGGGGGTGACAAACGAAACTGCAAAAAAATGTTGCAGAAATTCGCTCAAGGTGCATCAAAAGCAGTTTATAATATCTGCACAGGTAACGAATCATGGATATACTCATATGATCCTGAAACAAAACAGCAATTTACCGTATGAGTCTTTCAAGACGAGCGAAATCCCACCAAAGTTGTTCGTGGAAGAAGCACATCAAAGCAAATGGTTGCCTGTTTCTTCGGCATTACCGGTTATGTGGCGACTGTGCCATTAGAGCAACGTAAGACGGTTAATTCGGCATGGTACACCACTATTTGTTTGCCAGAAGTCTTTGAGAAACTTCGGGTAAAGTCAAGGAAAAGACGCATCATTCTGCAGCACAACAATGCGAGCTGTCACCGATCGGCTGAAACAATGGAGTTTTTGACAGGGCAAAACACTGAATTGATGGGTCATCCGCCGTACAGCCCTGACTTGGCACCTGATGACTTCTTTTTGTTTCCGAACATCAAGAAAAAACTACGTGGACGACAACGGTTTCCTACACCTGAAGAAGCAGTTTCTGCATTCAAAACCCATGTTTTAGAAGTACTTAAAGCGGAGTGGAAAAAGTGCTTTGAAAATTGGTTCCAACGCATGCAAAAGTGTATAAATCTTCATGGAGAATATTTTGAAAAACAATGAAATAAATTTTGTCTTTAAATGCTTGTGTTGTCATCCTTAGGCCACAAATATAAATAGCAGCCCTCGTATATTTCTTAGCAAATTCAATTCGTGTTTCCATATTTATTTTGCTGATGAATGGCTCCTTTCGAGGCATACGGTTGTGGATTCCACTGCTTCTCATTAAATTTCTCACCGTTTCTGGATGCACTAAAGCAATATTCTGAGTTTTCAGGGTTTTTGCAATTTCGATTGCTGTTATTCTTGGATTTTCTTGCACGTCTAACAAAAAATTTTTTTGGCTTAGCACAAGCTGTCTGTTTAAGTGGGCGACCAATTCTTGGTTTGTTTTCTACACTATTAGTTTGATTATATTTCCGAATAACTGCTTGATTTTGGTTGCCCGACCAGTTCTCCAATCTCTCTTTAAGATTTTTTTTCCTTAAAACATTTTACATTTTGGTTAAATTAGCACAACTACAATATTTACAGTGGCTCACAGCTTATTTCAACCAGCCTCTTTTAAAAAAATATAACCCATATAATTTCGAAACGAAGCAAGATATTGAAAAATTGGGGCTTATAGATTAATTTCTAAATTTAAGGAAAAAAGTTTTATTTAGTCTTTAAGTTCATTTTTTTAAAACTTACAAAATAAAAACTATAAATAAAGGTACATAAGTAGTCACAGCTTATTTCAACCAGCCACTTCTATTATCTGTTAAATAGACATCACTTGGCGAGTAACGGTAAATTTCCAAGCATTTTTTTATAGTTATGTTTTCAATTATTTAAATAAGGTTTTAGAGTGATTTTGGTAGTTAAGTGAACCAGGGGCGCATTTTTTTTATAATGGGACGTCGCACTACTGTAGGACAAAGGAAATTGGTTATAAGCCATTTTAAAAACGGCTATTCCCGCCGAAAAATTGCTGAAATGGTTTGCCTTAGTGATTCTACAGTACAAAGCATAATATCTCGGTTCGTTAAAGAAAATCGGATACATGATAAGGGTAGAAAAGCTCCCAACAAAATTTTTAATGAAACTGATGAGCGCTATATTGTCAGAAAAATAAGAGAAAACCCAAAGCTATCCGCTCCAAAACTGGCTATAGAAGTTAAAAATGAGCTTAAAAAAACATGTTGCGCAGAAACCATTCGCCGTGTTCTTCGAAATAATGATTTTAATGGTAGAGTAGCGTGGAAAAAACCCTTTATTAATAAGAAAAATCAAGCAGCGCGTCTAAAATTCGCTAAGGGGCACATTACGAAAGACTTAAACTTTTGGGAGCAGGTTATTTTTGCGGATGAATCCAAATTTAATATCTTCGGTTCCGATGGTCAGTCTTACGTGTGGAGAAAAGCAAATACAGAGCTTCAAAATAAAAACTTAAAACCAACAGTCAAACATGGTGGTGGAAGTGTTATGGTGTGGGCGTGTATGTCATCATCTGTGGTAGGAAACTTGCAGTTTATTGAGAATATAATGGACAAAAATATATATCTTGATATCCTAAAATCCAATTTATTGCAAAGTGCCGAAAAATTGGGTATAAAGAACGAGTTTCGGTTCTATCAAGACACCCCAGAACCATAAATCAAGTATTGTGCAGTCATGGCTTATTTGGAACTGTCCCCACTTGATGCAACCGCCGGCACAATCACCTGATCTAAATGTAATTGAAAATCTATGGGCAATTTTAGATCAAAACGTCCGCCAACACCAGATATCGAATAGGAATGATCTGAAAGCAGCCCTTAAGGAGGAATATGCAAAAATAACTCCCCAAATAACAAAAAAAATAGTGGAATCCATCCCGAAAAGGCTAAAAGCGGTAATTGACCAAAAAGGAGGTCATACTAAATTTTGAAATTAAAAAAATCGTTAATTAATAGTTTTAATATGTTTTTATAATAACTGGTTGAAATAAGCTGTGACTACTTATGTACCTTTATTTATAGTTTTTATTTTTTAAGTTTTAAAAAAATGAACTTAAAGACTAAATAAAACTTTTTTCCTTAAATTTAGAAATTAATCTATAAGCCCCAATTAATTTTTTTTCAATATCTTGCTTCGTTTCGAAATTATATGGGTTATATTTTTTTAAAAGAGGCTGGTTGAAATAAGCTGTGAGCCACTGTATATCGAACAATTAAACTTCTTTCTAACTAACGGTATCTACTAAAGGCGCCTGTTTGACTACAGACCTTCATTTTTTATACTCCACTTCAAAGCCGTATGCAAACTTTTCTGTGCTCGAAAAATGAATTTTGTTCATTTTTGCTAATAAATATTTTTGGATTAAAATTTTTTTGTTAAAATTTGTTTGTTGTTAGATTAAATTTGTTTGCAATATATTTTAAAGCTACAATGTTCAAATAAAACTCCAAACCTCGCCTTTCCATGGGGTATGTAGACTTTACTGTGTAACTGTATATGTATATCAATTGGAACGCAACACTTGCATTTCTAGCAACAGCTTGAACATACACAATAACTTTTGGAAACAGTCAACTAATCGATAACAAAATCTTCAGATATTTTAAAATAAATTAAAAATTTTTTATACATTTCACATTTTTTAAAACAGAAAAACAAAATATCATACATTTTATATGAACTATAAGCACAGACCAATCAGCTGTTGTTATGCTCATGAAAACTTTACAAAAAGAGATTAAACCATAAACGTAAAGTGGAGAAAACTCTAGAGAGCGTAAAAAAAGCATATTTTTATGCCATAGAGAAAAAAAAACAAAAACTGTATAGAAACTATGTTTGTACGAGTATGTGAGTGATAATTTTATTTTATTTTATAAAGTTCAATGGCTAGTTAATGTGCTGTTTGTCTACATTATCATAAATTTTCTCAAACAAAAACAAAAATAAAAATAATGAAAAGCAAAAATGAAAACAAAACAAAGCAAACAACATCATACATTAGAGATGGCAAAGTTGCTACAAATATGGTACTTTATTTTGCACAATTCCAAATTGAATTTTAGTAGAAAAGAAAACTTTTCGTTTTTTTTTTTTGTTTTGTTTTTTCAACTGTTGTATTCGTGATTACGTAAAGTTCAAATACTTATAGTTTTAACCCTTTCGTTATTACAAATAATGATAAGTAAACATAAAAGAAGCATCAAACTTTGCAAAAATAGGAAATAGATCAAATGTGTAGTCGCCTAAAATCGGCAGAAGTTAAAGTAAAATAAAAGGAAGGAAGAAATAGAGCTTATTGTTATTTAGCTATTCGTGCTAAAATTAGTTAAAATTTTTACTTAAGAGATTTTAGCCCTGCATTCAAGAATCTTTATATGCTGTTAAGCGCGACTTTTGTTAAAACAAAAAATAGTCCTCATAATTTTTCTAAAAAAAAAAAAATATTAAACATAAATTTTCCATATAAAATTTTCATTTTATTACGATTTTTACATAGAAAATTGTATCAGTCATAATTTTTCTACAAAAACCTTTCTCGGGCATAATTTTTTAGTAAAAAAAATTTCATCACTAATAATTTTTCTGCAGAAAATTTTCTGTAAAAGAATAATTTCATTAGTCATAGTTTTGTATTATTAATATTTTACATTGAAATTATGTGAATTAAGTCAATTGAGTCAAGGGAGGAGCAGGGTACTTTTAAACAACAAAATTATGATCGTCTTAAGATTTCCATCACAGAATTAATGCAAAATATAATCTTTTGGCATTATAATTTAAATATGACTTCTGGATATATGACTATAATTTTTTTTTTTTTTTATTTTTCCTTAATCATTGAATCTTTCACATTATTACGAAAATTATAATGAGTATTCAAATCTTAGCCTAAGAACAAAAAGTCTTCGTTGCCACTGCAACTACAACATTAAGTTCCCACGGCTGTTGTCTTCATCTGATGAGTTCAAAGATTCCCCTCCTTTTAAGACGTTTATGGCCCTCAGATATGAGCAAGTCTCTTGCAAACTGATTTGGATGAGTTGTAACTTTTGATTTATAGTTTGTGATAACTTTCCTAGTTTCCTCACGAATAGTGGGAATGCTGAGGTCTCTGTGAATATTAGTATTCCTGATGTACCACGGGGTACACGTTATTATTCGCAGGAGTTTTGACTGCCGTCTTTGTAGTTTTTCGATGTTTGATGACGAAGCAGTTCCCCATAGTTGTATACCGTATAACCATGTGGGCTTTAAAATGGCCTTATATAGAAAGACCTTGAGGTCAAATTTTAATGAGGATCTTGGTCCGATAAGCCAGTAAAGTTGGGCAGATTTCAGTTTTATTTGTGTTATTTTTGCCGCTATGTGGTAAGTCCATGTGAGACGTCTATTAAGATGAATTCCGAAATACCTCACATTATTTTGTTCAGGAATTCTTATGCCATCAATTAAAACCGGAGGACAATTTTCTCCTCTCAATGTAAAAGTAATGTGAACGCACTTTGAGGCATTTACTTTTATCTTTCATTTTTTGAGCCATATCTCGAACACTTTTATGTGTGCTTGAAGTTGTTCAGATGCAACTTTTGGATCTTTGTGAATTCTTACAAAAGCAGTATCATCAGCAAATGTAGATGTATGAGTTAGTGGACTAGTGGGCATATCAGCGGTAAACAAAATGTAAAGGAACGGCCCAACAATGCTACCCTGTGGTACACTAGCAGAAATTTGTTTCGTGGAGGATAAAATAGATTTTGATCTTATATTAAAAGATCTATTGCTTAAGTAATTCTTGAATAATTTGTGCACATTTACCGGTAGCAACTTTACAATTTTCGATAATAGACCACTGTGCCAGACCTTGTCAAATGCCTGTGATATGTCTATAAAAAGCGCTGAACAATATTGTTTACTTTCGAAAGCACTTTGAATAAGATTTGTTATCCTGTGTACCTGTTCTATAGTACCGTGCATCTTCCTGAATCCAAACTGATGGTCTGGGATAATGAAATTTGTATCAATATGAGACTTTAGACTCTCAAGCAGCAATTTTTTAAAAACCTTCGAAAAGATCGGCCACAAGCTTATTGGGTGGTACGACGTTACTTGTGAAATATATTTACCAGGCTTTGGTATCATTACAATTTCAGAATGTTTCCATATCTTCGGAAAAGCACCAACACATAACATTGAGTTAAAAATAAATAGAATACTCCATAAACTATTATGACTGGCTTAAACGTGGTCTAAACTAAATATCTAATTTTCTAATATTTCCAATATTTATGACCGTATAGCTATGTACACAACTGGGACGAACGACGAATTTCGTCCAACATGACGAATACGCCGGTTAAAATTCGCTGTGTAAATTCGTCGTATGAAACACAATAACGACGAAAAACAAAAACATCTGTTATATTTAATAAAGTTGTTTATTGTTTGTTCAATTTAAATGAATCAAAGAATTTCAAAATTTGTAAAAAAATTAAAAAAAATAAACATCATGTTCATTATGGTGAAATCCCTTTTGTTTGTACGTAAACGTTTACGAAGGAGGTGGTGGGTACGGCCAGTGAACTTAAATCGAAACGACCTAGGATTCCAAAAATGGCCATATGGTACTGATTTGTTCGTCGTTTGCCGGGGCGTAAGAAATAGAAATAAATCTATTTCAAGTTCGCCGCGTAGAACGAATTTCGGCCGACGTTGTGACTGTGTGCATTTTCATATACACCAATGTTTTCCCCCCGGGTGCACATAAATATGGTCTTTATAGAACTTCGACTATCTAGACACAGTGCAACTGGGGAAAAATGGGGCCCAGTCCCCTGAAGTCAGCAGGGGTACAACTGGAAACTCCATTTTATTTCCACGGAAATCAGTAAGCCGCAGAGTTCGTTATTTGTCTCTTTAGACATTTAACTGTTCTCTGACTGATTATTGAGGTTGGCCCCTATATGGGAGTATCGTGGTGGTTGTGGTTTCGCGGCCCCATATCAGATCTTTTGTTTTAATATGGTGGCCAGGATCATTTCGCCGTTAATGACACGCTAGGTGAATGATCCAGTCCAGTGAGCATGCTAGACATAAGTTTTGGACAGGAGTTGGAAGGTCTCACAACTCCTAAGCAAGGAGTGATGATTTGCAGCCCTGCTCTGGAATCATCGAAGTTGCAACTAGAAAGTTCTGTTGCATAGAATTATAGCTTCGGCTTCCTAGGACGAGTATGACGTTCCAAATTATGCAGTGCTTTGGTCCACCATCTGATTAAGGCTTCATGGCCAGGCGCGGATGTAAATCGAATCACACACAAATGTGTTTTATTTTTGAGGGCGAATATTCGCGACGAAAAATTCGTCGTTCGTCCTAGTTGTGTTCGTAGCATATATCGGCAATAACATGGCGAATATATTCCTTTATTAGTGACTTCACATATCTCCACAGAAAAAAGTCTAGCGGTGTTAAATCGAACGATATTGGAGGCCAATTCACAAGTCCGAAACATGAAACTATGCGCTTACCAAAAGTTTCGACACGAGCTGTGTGACAAGTTGGGCCGTCTTGTCAAAACCACAGCTTCTGCACATCATGGATATTCAATTGATGAACAAAGAAGTCAGTAGAATTATTATCACTGCTAATATGCAAGTTTTGTTTATTGACATATCCATTCAAACTAAAGTTTTAGCCTCATCGCTAAACAAAACTCTCGTATAAAAATCGATATCAACTGCCATCTTATTTTGGACCCAATTTGCACAATCTGAAAGCGTTTTTCAGGCGTCAGTCTAATTATGTACATATGTTGAAATGCTAAACCAAACTAAACAGACAGCACTTGACAGCTAATAAAATGGCCACCCTATTGAAAAAGTGTTGCCAAGTTAAATTTCTATAACTTCAATACTATATAAAAATATTTACAAAAACTTTTGAATGATCTGAAAAATACAATTTAAAAAGTTATTAAATATATACATTTCAAAATATCGTTTCCCAACCCTGTCATCCTCGCATGTAGAACAAGTAGATGATAATTAAAAGAGAAGTGTTCTTTAAAGAGAACAAGATACGAAATCAAATTTATGTATTGATGGCAACCAAATACTATGAACATGATTAATTGATTTGATTAGTTTGTTTTATTTCGTACTTTTCTTAATAAATTTCCTAGTTAATTATGTAGGTACATTAAAAATTAGAAGCCCATTTTTATTATAAAAAATTTTATTATATTTTTGTAATAAAGAAGATAAAATATCGTAGAGCTCATTGCACTGCAATTGAATTTTTTAATTACACTTCATAAATATAAAATGTTTTATTTATTTTCTAACAGATCAACTCAAAAATTATGTGTTATAAGTTCATATGTATGTGCTAGCGTTGCACTATTTTCGCGCATAACTGTATTTTATTTTATCTACTTATATGTATTATGAATTTTATTTAAGTGACTAAACATCCAATACAATCACCAAAAATTTTGTTTTGTTAACGTAGCAGATATTTGATGACGCATTCGAAACAACAGTGCAAATAAGCACGTAGTCAGTCGTTGCAAATAGAAATTAACTCTTTAAAAATGAAAGCATTTAAAAGAAAAATGAAATCCTTTAAACAGTTTATTACAAAACACATTTAATTATTGATTGAAAATATTTTCAACGTTTTGTCGAAGGAATTGAAGTCTCTGAAGAAAAATTTTTCCATTTTAATCATCAAAGTTATAAAAATATTTATTTACACATGCATACATATGTATGTATGTATCTACATAAATAAATGCACACATACATACATATAACAAACAAGAACTTACATATTTAGATTGAAAGCTTTTTTTTAAAATTTAGCACTTCACAGTCAGTAGCAATGGATACAAATGTATGTAGATCTCACTTATAGTCAGTCACAACGTCACAAACACAAATTAACTGATGTGCTATTTTATTTTTTCTTTTGTTTTTGTTGTTATTATAAATATGTACAATTATTTTTGAAACAACTACCTATTTCAGCAACAAATTTACATACATATATTTGTAAATTAACACTTCCATCCATATGTATAACCATCATCTGTATGTAATTAAAAACCTTGAGTAGTAAAATTTAATTTAATTAATTATAAGTATTTCAAATTATTCACAAACAGATTTTATAAATTGAATTCTTAACGCACGTATTATGTTTTACCACAATAAAATCATACTTGTGTTGTTTAATATTTAATAAGTTTCAATTTAATTTTAATTAAGTTTTTATTTTTTATAGAAAAATTCAATTACTAAAAATGAAAAAGGGCTGCCTGATAAATATGATTTTAAAAAACCCGTCACAAACACAACCTTTCATTCTCACAGTTTTCAAACCGCACTATTTTATTGTCTCATGGATTGGCAGTGAATCAGTCTGGCATGTTTAAAATGGGAGCCATAACAATACCAGCAAAAACATTGTTTTTTTTGTATTTGCAATTTTTGTTATTGTTGCTCTTTAGAATACGGGTTATTTTGCTTTTGGATTTCTAGTTGAAAGTAGCAGTTTGTATTGCTTGTTTTCACAACAATAACAAAGGCTGCATGCCAAAACAAAATATGATAAGCCAGTAAGTGTACTGGCATACTAGTGCACTGGTTTATGGCTTGTATTTATTATACACAACGTGCAAGAGAGTAAGTACAACTATTTTGTTATTATCTGCTATGAGAGCAAAAACTCAATAAATGCAGAGAGAAAAAACTTAGCAAAACAAATTACTACGTACGGATTTTGCAAGGGTGACCAGTGGGTTGTTTTGCTAAAATAGCTTTAATTGCGATCGAATATATTTATATATCTACATATATATATAAAAGAAAGTGATGTTAGTTACTACGCTTATAACTCGAGAATGCCTGGACCGATTTCGGCGATTAGCACTAATTCGGACAGGTCTCCGGCCAAATAAGAAGAATACACAAGAAAATTTTGGAAAATTTCCTAAAAAAAAAATTATGAAGAAAATTCATTTTCACATACACTTATTTTACAACGCTATCTTAACTCAAGAACCCATAAAAAAACATGATTGTAAATGCTATATTGCCAGTAAATGGCGTTGTATGCACACTTGGCAGATGCAATGACATATGTGACTGGAGTTTTAGTAACATAAATATTGGAATTTTCTTCAGCTTTTATCAGCTTTCCTTATTTATTTAAATTAAATTTGATTTAATACAATATTTTGAAGAAAATTTTGGAAAATTTCCCAAAAAAAAATTATGAAGAAAATTCATTTTCACATACATTTTTTTTACAACGCTATCTTAACTCAAGAACCCATAAAAAACATGATTGTAGATGCTATATTGCCAGTAGATGGCGTTGTATGCACACTTGGCAGATGCAATGACATATGTGACTGGAGTTTTAGTAACATAAATATTGGAATTTTCTTCAGCTTTTATCATCTTTCTTTATTTATTTAAATTAAATTTGATTTAATACAATATTTTGAAGAAAATTTTGGAAAATTTCCCAAAAAAAAAAAATTATGAAGAAAATTCATTTTCACATACATTTTTTTTACAACGCTATCTTAACTCAAGAACCCATAAAAAACATGATTGTAAATGCTATATTGCCAGTAGATGGCGTTGTATGCACACTTGGCAGATGCAATGAAATATGTTAGTAGTCAAAAAAGTCATGAAAAATGTGATTGAAGCAAAAATTTTAAAAGAAAAAAATAAGGGCGATGTGTTGAAACCACGCATTCCTATGATTCTCCAGATTTACCGTTTGATTTTAAATGGCTTCAGTTCCCCATACCTGTTGCTTTTCAATGATCCCTGTTTTTTGCACTTTCAGTTATATGTATCACGTTCACGTGCTTTGTTTTTCAATACCGCGAACCAAAATCGATCAAAAAATGTCGAAGAAATGACTTGCAAAGCAGTCACGGGCACGCTAGTTTCTTATAAAAATTAATTTCAATTTTAAAACTTTTTAAATCTTTATATTTATTACAAAATTTTTATTATAAATTGGTTTTTTAAAAGAATTAAAAACTTACAACTTCATTAACACAGCTATCTTAACGACTGTCTTTCTTTGGTTCAGGAAATATTCAAACCAACGATCTCTGTTATTTGCTAAGTAGACTCCTTAAGAAACGTAACTAACTTTATTCAATTCTTATTTGTCTCAGTCAGTGATAGGCGAACTTTTTGGTTAGCGGGCCATTAAATTAAAAAAATCATAGAGGATCATTCATTAAAAAATTGTGGGGTTGCTGTTCAATTAAAAGTTCGGTTTTGCGCTATATATTTTTTAGTTATATTACGTAATATTTTAAAACAACATAAAAATTTTATAAGTTACGGTTTATTATGATTTTAAGATTTTCCAGCTGTAAGGGAAGCATGGATCTGTTTCTGACTTGACATAATTTCCTCAAAATCTGGTTCCAGCTGACAGGATGCGACTTTTAATAAATTAAATAGACTCTCGTCTGACAATCGGTTTCTTATTGAATTTTTTCTGCATTTCATTACTGAAAAGACCTGTTCACATAAATATGAGGAACCAAACATTGCCATAATTTTCTGCGCATGATTAATTAGCTTTTGAAATTCATCTTTTGGTAGGGTTTTATAGAAATTAAGCTTATCTGTATTTAAAAATAGCTGTTTTAAATTATTATTACATTGCAATTCTAGAATTTCCAATTGTAGATCAGATGGAACATTTTAAGGATTAACATTAAAAGGTATTGAAAAAATATCTAAACATGGTTGGATTTTTTTTAAGTCAGCAAATCTGGCCTCAAATTCTTAATACGGTTTTAATAAAGATTATGAAAGGACTTTTGACTTCTCATCACTCACAGGCCACAAAGAATTAAGTCTTGGAAAATGAGTCAATTCATTTTTTCCCAAACATTTAGAAAATATAAACAATTGAGTTTTAAAAGACCTCAAACTGACCCAAGTTCCATCTATAAATTGATTTCTTCCCTGTAACTTCTTGTTCAGTTTATTATAGTGCTCGAGTAAATCCGTGAAAAAGCAAACTCGATGCACCAATGCTTATCCTCCAATATTTCCCACTCCTCGCAAATTTCAGTTTTGGTTTTTAGAAAAACTTTAATTTCTTCGAGAAGACTCCAAACTCTCGAGAAGGCATGCCCACAACTCAGCCACCTGATCTTTGTATAATAAAGTACATTTGAAAATTCTGCATCAACTTCCGATAAAAACTCTTGAAATTGTCGATGTAACAAACAACAGGCTCGAATGGTATTAACTAGTTTTAAAATAATATTAAGTACGTGGTTAATATCCAAGGCACATCATTTCAAGGCACATTTTACTTCACAATTTATTCTTTACGTCACGATTGCTGATTAATCCATCGCTGGCCCTTTTATATTTGTTGCGCATGTTGTCTCGAATATTCAAGAATCTTCTAGATCTCACATATAATAGTTGTCGTTATGTTATACGTTCAGTTTTCTATATTAGTTGTTAGTGTTTTATGATGTTTATGTTTCTTCTTGGAATATTGCATCAGAAAGTTATTGTTCTCTTGTGTGTACAATATTTCCTAGAAAACTACGCAGTTTGGACGCAATATAATATGAAAACATCGCATTTTTTTGCTAAAATTGTCAATTTATATCTTTTTTAAAACATAATGTAAATTTATTTTTTGGGCATAATTTTTTAATAGGTGATTAATTTCTTTTTTTTTTAACGCTAGGCGGGCCGGATTGGGCCGTAGTTCGCCCATCACTGGTCTAAGTCATAACTCTGTAACTTTTTAGTGGACAACATTAAAATTTATTTTTTGAATCTTACGGCGAAGACCATCGTCAATGCCTTCTTGCTGACAGTGATTGACATGTTAAGACAATATATCAAGCCACATCTTGGAGAAATAATTATTATCTATATAGGAAGTTAAATACACATACTTATATGTTTGTATTCGTTTTCTTCAAATACATTTGGTAGCTTACGTTACGGTAATGTATGTAAATTTTATAGGTTTATATATTTTCAAAAAAATGCTAGGTGCCTTTAAAGCTATACAATGCAGTGTTTCAAAAAACTGAAATTTTAAAATAAAAAAAAAATAAATAAAACAAAAACAAACACACAAAGATTAACCAACAACAATAGAGTATTTATAAATCTTGACATTGAAAAACGTCTGTTTATAGTTTAATGTTATGATTTTTAATTTCTACTTTTAGCAATTTACATATAATTCTTTTTTTTTTTTTTTTTTTTGCTTATTTCCCCATCATCATTAATTTATTTGTACTTTTTCGCTGATATGTTATTGTTTATTTTTAACGTGATTTTTTAACTAAAATAAAAAAGAAAGATAAATTATATGGATTTGTTTTCTGGCAGAATAGGTGATAAAAGCAAAATTTTGTGAATTTAATAGAAAAAAAAATAGTAAACATGTGTACCAACATAGTCAATTAAAGTCAATATTGAAAGGCGGCAAAGTGCATCACAAGTGAAGCTTTTGTTGGTGAAAACTGACAACAGAGCAGTTTAACCACTAAAGTGAGTAAAGAATAATCAGCTAAAGATGACTGGCACAATTAATAAATAATTACTTAATGCTGTTATAACCTCAAGAGGACTTCGTCAATTAGTGATGCCATCCATGTATGTTGATCGTGCAGTAAAATGATATTTTCAAATTATAGTTTTGATGAAAACCACAAAACAAAAAAATTTTCATGGTGGTGGGGCATTCAACTTTCGATAATGTTTTACATAGTGTGTCTCCTTGCTAAAATATATCAAGCAATTTAAGTTTTATTTATGTATATCCTGTTCCATTTCACTCGATTTTGTTTTTAAATGAACCACTGTTGTCTTTAACAGAAAAGAATATAAATTCTTGAATATGTATTTTTTTTTTTAATAAAAGATATATATTTTTAAATACAATTTATTTTTAATTTAATAATTTCAATGACATACATATTTTCGCCATAGATTCTTTCGTTCACTAAATAGCAGCAATTAACCGCTAAAGAAAAGCACCACAATTTTATTTTTTCAAAACGCCTACTCAAAGCGCTTAAACATTATAATGCTCACTGAACGTGTTTAAGGCCTACAAAGGAAAAATGTACATAGTACATACTTACATACATACATACACATGTGCACATGTGTTTTTAAAAACAAAATTAACAAATATTTCATAATAACAATGCCTTACGATTTTGTAGCTATTAAAAAGTTCAAAATTAAAGTAAAAACAAACAAACAAACAAAAAACAATTCAGTTTAAAGCAGCCTTCACCTCAATAATGTTTTCCTTTTTTTTCAGTCAAAATATCAAAAACAACAAAGCAAAACACTTAAAACAAAAAAAAACATTTTATAACAGTTACAAGTAAAAACAAACGTTCTCTCTTTTCGTTTAAATTTTTGAATCTTCTTTCTGCTCAATTATAATTTTATTTTCAAAATTACTACGAAAGGGTGTTGCAAATTTTATGCAATATTTTCAGTTAATTCGAAAATGTGTTTTTTTTTCATATTTTTTATTTAGTGAGTCATAAAATGTACATGGCATATTTAGAGGGGCAAATGGTATTCGCGGTTTTTCAGAGAGTAGGTGCTCTTGTCGAAAATTCTCATTAACGTTTTGCTTAAAAGAGACTGAATATCGTGGTTTTCATGGACGACCAAATATGTATAGCGAAAGTAGTGTCATGCATCCGTAATTGATTTTTTTCCATTATTGTTTCTGTAATATTGTCATGTGGAAAGCGCATTTAGTCCAGATTAACATTTTTTAATATACTTAAGCAAATCATGACGCGATACCGAACACGGTTACTACTTGACCTGAATCAGAAGTATTGTCCAATAAAGCCTTCAAACGATTATCAAGCATCTAAGTTTTCGATATTGACCGCAAGTCTTAACATCAGCATCGAAAATTTTAGTGCTTCAAAAATATTGTTACTTTTCATTACTTCCATTGTGCTCTTTCGAGTAGAAAATAAAATACCCAAACTTTGATATCACGTTAAGAATACACACCTAACTACTATGTAAGCGCAACTTTTTTATTCTGCACTTAATTCATACTGAAACACAGATGGCAACTACTTGTTCAATTTAGACGAATAAAACACCTGTAGTCTTGTAACATAAACGTACTTGGCAACTCTTCCTAGTTATTTTTCTTACACCCAATTTACATTGCACGATTTTTGTCGCTGCAATTCTTATTTTGTTGTTGTAAATAAGCGGTGTAAAGAGAGTTCCTCTCTTCCTCTATTCTCTTTACACCCTTTATTTACAACAACAAACTAAGAATTGCAGCGACAAAAATCGTACAATTGTATTTGAGTGTTATACAAGGCACTCTTCTTGCTCCATAATCATTAATAATCTTCACGAAGATCAAAATTCAAACTAGTGTTAACCCTTTGACGACCATAGGCAAATATGCTAGCCCGGGGTTCCTTAGATTATATATTTGTCCAGGTAACAGATACAGCAAATTTGTCAAAGACTGTTTTATAGAAGAGGATTGGGGCAACAAGAATGTGGTTGAGTACAAGCTGGTAAAATAGATATTGATTGCCCCCTGATTATACAGCACTATAACAAAGAAATGGGAGGTGTCGATCTAATGGATAAAAAAAAAATATATTATGAGTACGATCGTAGAAGTAAATAGCGTTTTTATTTACGTTTGTTCTTCGACCTTTTCGAGTTATGTGTTCACAATAGCAATATAATATATAAAAAACTCATATTGGCCAACAGTTCCTCAATCAATTTGACCTCCATTGAATTTCGGGCAGCTTTAGCCAAAGAGTTGAGAAGTAGCTTCAATTCAAGGAAGCGTGCCTTTTCAGCCGCAACCAAATGCGAAACCCATTTTATAAGCAAACCTAAATCTCTCCATTATATGGAAAAACGTGAAGGTTGGAAACGGTGTTCTCATTGTGCTTCCAATAATAAGCATAGTCGCACAAATGTTTTTTGCGTTCAATGTAATGTGTTCCTTTGCTTCACTACGTCCCGTGATTGCTTTGGAATCTATCACGAACAACAATAATTATAATAAATTTTTGTGATCTCTTGTATTTTTCTTTACGTTTTAAATAAAAACTGATTTTTAAATTGTTTCTGCAATTAAATAATTTGGGATGAAAAATTTCGTTCCAACCCACAGGCAAGTATATTTGCCAAGCAAAAAGGGGGACTTAGAGGGTTCCAAGGAGGGCAATTTTTTTTCATAACTACTATTAGATCACGAAAATATAACACAAAAGTAAGTCGCTTCAGCCAAAAATGTTTGGTCGTCAAAGGGTTAAGTGATTAACAGTGCTCTGTTAACTGCACAGTTATAAATGTTAAAACTATTGGCTTGAGTCGTTACTAGTTAAATTCGAATTTATCTGCACTCGCATGCAGGCAAGTTAAGAACAAATAAAAGTAAAAAAAAAATATAATTTAAAATTTCTAAAGGTTTGTTTTGGGAACACTGCATTGTAGAAACGTAAAAGAGAAGAGAACAGCCAAATTAAAAGCATAACAACAATTACAAGGTCACTTGAAATGCAGTTCAACACACTTTTTATCTTGTTTTGACGTAGAAAACTAGCAGTGAATAGAATGAATAATCAAAATGAACAAGCAATGTAATGCCAATAAGGAATATAATTAATTCAAACATTCCTGTTATCAATAAAATAATATAAAAAGAAGAAATAAAGAAGCATGCTGCTGCTGCTAATTTCTATCGCTTCTTCCTTGACCCTAACATAGAATTAGAATAAAATAATTTAAGTGCAAAAAAACAAAAATTTATAAAATAAATAAGTTATTCGTCCACAAAGAGATAAGTTAATTTAGTTTTCATTATCAACATATTTAGCTGCTGTAGTTGGCTGGATATTTATTTTCAAAAGCATATGAACAAATTCTGAAGAAGAAGGCAGAAGTCATTAATAATACTAACAATAATAATACGCGTGTGTGTACAGCCAGCAAACTTGCTGCCGAAACGACAGATGGTATATCATTACCACTCTGGATGATATGTAGCGTCATCCTCGCCCTACAAGGCCTTCGGATACGTATATCCTCCGGTCAGTTCTAGTTGCAACTTCAAAACCAGAAGCAGGCCGCAGCCTTCACTCCTTGCTGAAGAGTTAGAGACTATCCAATTCCTGGTCCAGAACGTATGAAGCTTAATATAATTAAGAACACGACGGCATTCATATTTACTGGACCTGGACTATTCATTGTGTTAATTGTTAATGATCCGACCCACAAACAAACACACAGGCACCACGATACTCCCGAAGAGCCTAGCTCAATAATCAGTCAGAGAACAGCTAAATGCCTAAAGAGACAAATAGCAGAACTCTGGGGCTTTACTGATTCCCGTGGATTCTCCAGTTGGCTCCTGCTAGCCTGTTGAAGGACTGGGCTCCCTTTTACCCCCGCAAGATGGTTGTGTGATCCATAAAGATTTATAATGTGCCCCCGGGGGGATATACATACATACATATTTCGTGATAAGATTTACATCTGCACCTGGCCGTGGGCCTTAATCAGATGGTGGTCAAACTGCTGTGAATGAAAAGCAACGTCATTCACGTCCTAGGAAGCCGAAGACTATTTCTAGCAACAGGTCTTTCCTAGTTGCAATTTCAGCGGTTCCAGAGCAGGGCTGCAAACCACTACTCCTTGCTGAAGAGCTGAAGACTATCCAACTGCTGTTCAGAACACATGACTAGCATGCTCACCTGATCTAGGATCATTCACCAGGTAGGTGTGATTAAAGGTGAAATGATCCTGGCCACCATAAAACAATACCTGTATGGGGCCGCAAAACCACAGCCACCACGATACTCCATGATAGTCTTTTTGAAACCTACTATTCTATTTAGACTGGTGTCTTGCAGGGTAAAAGGGAGCCCAGGCCTCTCAAAGGCTAGTAGGAGTCACCTGGACAATCCACATATTTCCACGGGAATCAGTACGCTCGCAGATTTCACTAATTGTCTCTTTAGACAATTAGCTGTTCTCTGAATGGTTATTGAGGTTGGCCCCTATATGGGAGTATCGTGGTGTTTGTGATTTCAAGACCCTCGTGATAGTTTGTGGATCGGATCATCCATAACGAACACAATGAATGGTTCAGGTCCAGTGAGTATGAATGCCGTCGTGTTCTTAATTATATTAAGCTTCATGCGTTCTGGACCAGAAGTTGGAAAGTCCCAACTCTTTAGCAAGGAGTGAAGGCTGCGGCCTACTTCGGGCTTTCGGAATTGATATTAGGAGTGACCGGAGGATATACGTATTCGATGGCCTCCTAGGGCGTGAATGACGCTTGCAAATCATTCAAAGTGGTTTGACCACCATCTGTCGGTACAGATGTAAATCAAATCACATCAATACCCCCCCAGCAGCGCAGGTCTAAATATTCAAGTATTCTATAAAAGGCGACAAATGTACCCCCGGGGGGGTGCTATATATATACATAAGTATGAATGTAAATTCATCAACAGTATAGTAAATCAAAACGAAGTTGTCAACTATCTAACTGAATTTTTGACTTCGCTAGATTAGCTAGGGGTTTCATCGCACATGTTCTTACATTCAAAATGGAATTGGTTACCCATCATTCTTCTTTGAAGTCCACCACGACCTGGAAACGGAACCCAGAATCTCAGTCAAGAAAATGTGGGCAACAATTTGACAAAATATCATTCGCATTCAAACGCATGCCGTTCCTCGTGCGACGTACTTTCGCGGAGGATACATGTAGTCAATTACAAAAAAGAAAGTACCATTTAAAAATTTACTCTCTTTTGAGCATTTTAAGAAACTTCCACATGTTTATAGTCGTTCATGCTCGTTCATACAGATTTTAATTAAAAAAATGTTTAGTAATGAGCAATCGGGGCAAGTAAAAGAAAAATAAATTAAAGATTATAACAGTAGAAAATCTGTGACATCAATATCAATGGAGTTTAGAATTTCTCATGGCTTTATATCGCGTATAATAAAGGTTCGTTAACCACTATTTGCAACTTTGGTCGTCCACCGGAAACAAGCAGGTGAGACGCCGAGGCAATTATTAGATTAATAAAAAAAACGATCCGTTTATATCACCCAGATCAATTGCGAATCAAATACCACTAAATATATCTTTAAAGCTACGTTCAAACAAGAGTCGCCGAAGATGGCTTAATATAATACTGAAGTTTTACATAAATCATATCGTTCTACAAAATTTAGACAAGCTAGAATTCAGTTTGAAACTAACTCAAGTGGAAGATCGTTCTCTTTTCCAATAAGTCAGTGTTCAGCTTGAAAAATTTGCATAAGGTGGAGTTAGTAGGCAGACCTAAAGGACAACATCTAAACCATTGATGGGCGAACTTTTTGGGTGGCGGGCCAATAAATTAAAAAAATCTTAAATAATTATGGGGTTGCTGTTGAATTAAAAGTTCGGTTTAAGCTATATATTTATTAGTTATATTTCGTAATATTTTAAAATAACATAAAAATTTTATAAGATACGGTTTATTATGATTTTGAGATTTTCCAGATGTATGGGAAGCATGGATCTGTTTCTGACTTGACATAATTTCCTCAAAATCTGGTTCCAGCTGGGAGGATGCGACTTTTAATAAATTAAATAGACTCTCGTCTGACAATCGGTTTTTTATTGAATTTTTTCTGCATTTCATTACTGAAAAGGCCTGTTCACATAAATATGAGGAAGCAAACATTGCCATAATTCTCTGAGCATGATTAATTAGCTTTGGAAATTCATCTTTTGGTAAGAATTTATAGAAATTAAGCTTATCTGTATTTGAAAATAGCTGTTTTAAATTATTATTACATTGCAATTCTATAATTTTCAATTGTAGAGCAGATGGAACATTCTCAGGATTAACATTAAAAGGCATTGAAAAAATATCTAAACATGGTTGGATTTTTTTAAAGTCAGCAAATCTGGCCTCAAATTCTCAATACAGTTTTAATAAAGATTGTGAAAACTTCTTCACTCACAGGCCTCAAAGAATTAAGTCTTGGAAAATGAGTCAAATCATTTTTTCCCAAACATTTAGAAAATATAAACAATTGATTTTTAAAAGACCTCAAACTGTCCCAAGTTTCATCTATAAATTGATTTCTTCCCTGTAACTTCTTGTTCAGTTTATTATAGTGCTCGAGTAAATTCATGAAAAAAGCCAACTCGATGCACCAATTCTTATCCTCCAATATTTCCCACTCATCCCAAATATCAGTTTTGGTTTTTAGAAAAACTTTAATTTCTTCGAGAAGATTCCAAACTCTCGACAAGGCATGCCCACAACTCAGCCACCTGATCTTTGTGTAATAAAGTACATCTGAAAATTCTGCATCAAATTCCGATAAAAACTCTTGAAATTGTCGATGTAACAAACCACGGGCTGGAATGGTATTAATGCTCCATCAGTTGTTAAATTAATTAATTTGGAAATTGGGGCCTTAAGAGATTTAATCCCCTCCTTCAATTCATCATAAATTATTTTTCCTGTCGTCTTTCCTTTCAAAGATCTCAAACAAGCAAGTTCTTCGGTTATTACAAAGTTTTCATCGACTCCTCTGATAAAAATTAGAAGTTGGGCTGTATCACTCCTGTCAACACTCTTGTCCATAGTGACTGAAAAATACTTAAACTTCTTAAGACGTCCATCGAGTTGATTGGTTAAATTAGAAGAAATCGCTTCAATTCTTTTTGTGACCGTTCTACGTGACAGCCTTATAGATTCGAAATCTTTTACCTTTTCTGTGCATAGTACTTTTCCAATGCTAATTAACACATCCTTAATAAATTCTCCTTCAGGTTTGTTACTTTTTGCTATTTTATAGACAACAATGTGACCAGCTAACGTGGAGGATCGCTCGACACTTCTTTTATTTTAAAAAACATTTGCTGACTAGATATTTTTCTTTTCAATTCCTCTGAAGGAACTTTCTTGTCTTCATCTGTCATATTACAGTGAACTCGCAGAAACGTGAACACCCAGTAACGTGAACATCCAAAAACATTAACATTTTTTTTTGTACATTGACTAATCTAAAACATAACCAAAAGCTGAAGGGTCTAAAACGTGAACTGTTTATCGAACGTTAAAATTCAATTTTGTAAGCTTATTTAAAAATTTTGGGACTCCCGTAAGGAGCAAAAAAGATGCAATTTCGAAATGCGTTAATAATACATTTTCAAGTTCTGGAAAACGGAAAACTCTGCATTCTTCGGAGCTTCCATAAATGGAAAGATCTATGTACTAATTTAGAAATTAGTATCTTAGAAACCCTTTTGCAACCCATAGTAGCATAGTACACATATTAAAATATGGCAGGAACCTACAAAAAGTAGAATCAAAACATGTTTCATAGGTGGAAAATAACGTACTTTATTTTACATTAAATAAAAGATAAAAGAGACTAAAATATATTATAGAAAAAATGCAATCTAAAACGTGAACAAAATCGAAAACGTGAATACCCGATAAAAATTAGTTCACGTTTCTACGAGATCACTGTATAGTACTTCGACCCAAGATGTTTTGAATTAAAGTGCCTAGCGAGATTATAATCTTTTAGTACAGCTGCCGGTTCTTGGCGGATAAGACAAATAGGTTTTTGGTTATATTCCATTAAGAAGTACTTCCATGTGCACTCTTCTTGAAATACTCGACATTCCGAATCAATTTTTCTCTTTCTATTTTCGATTGACATTTATGGGGGTATTTACTTTTACACTTTATTATTTTAATTACACAAATAAAATTGAACGTTGGCAACTTTATAATTTTACTTCACAATTTGTTCTCTACGTCACGAGATTTATACTTTTAATGATTGCTGATTAATCCATCGCGGGCCCTTTTATATTTGTTGCGCATGTTGTCTCGAATATTCAAGAATCTTCTAGATCTCACATATAATAGTTGTTGTTATGTTATACGTTTAGTTTTCTATATTAGTTGTTAGTGTTTTATGATGTTTATGTTTCTTCTTGGAATATTGCATCAGAAAGTTGTTGTTCTCTTGTGTGTACAATATTTCCTAGAAAACTACGCAGTTTGGACACAATACAATAGGTCTATATTAGTTGTTTTTGTTTTATGCTTTTTAAGTTTCTTTTTGGAATATTGTATAAGAAAGTTGTTGTTGTCTTGTGTGTACAATATTTCTCAGAAAACTATGCAGTTTGAACACAACATAATATGAAAACATCGCATTTTTTGCTAAAATTATCAATTTATATCTTTTTTAAAACAATGTAAATTTATTTTTTGGGCATAATTTTTTAATAGGTGATTTATTTTTTTTTTAAACGCTCGGCGGGCCGGATTGAAACCTCTCGCGGGCCGAATGTGACCAACAGGCCGTAGTTCGCCCATCACTGATCTAAACCTTCGCTTGAACTGCTTTAGTCTATATTTGTTTTTCCATGAATAAAGCAATTCACAAAATCAGTGGTGTAATGTTTGCAGCCTAAATAATGTCATCTTGCCTCAGACAGAGAAAAAATTGCCGCTTAAGTGGCGACATCAACAGCTTACAGTATAAAATCTAAATGTGTGAAAGAGTGGCCATGAAGCGGACAGCGCAAATACCAGCTGCGGCCATAGATCAAAAATAATCTAATAACATGATGATCGAAACTTTTGCATAGAGCCGAGTTTTAACCGAAGTTTTCCAATTAGTGACGTTAAATGCCTTAGAAAGCTTAACCAAAACCTTGCCATAATACAATATACATATACAGAGCTACATTTAATAATAAAAAATAATTTGTTTAACACTTCAAATAATACACATACTTATATAAATACTTATGTAACAAGGTCATTGTTTGGAAAAATTCACTCAAATTCGGTGCCATCTTTCGTTTGCTTGTGCTTGTTGTGGTTGTGGTCATTATTTTCTCTTTACACCTAAGACCACATGTTCATTTGTTATTGCAATTTAACTGAAAAAAGGTGATGTTTATTTTAATTGAATATTAAAACAAACAAACAAACAAACAAAAAAATAAAAAATGAAACGTATAAGACGAATTATTTGAAAAAATAAATAAATATGTGAACGAACGACATCTATTTCTAGATAAATTTTGCTTGTGCATGCAAAAATGTGAGCAAACTTTTTCAAGGTCAATTAAACATTCGACAACAACAACAATAACATCGCAAAGAAATAAGAATTCTAAACATCTTTTTTTTCTACCCAAATAAATATAACAATAATAAATTTATAATATAAACTGTGTGAGTATAAAAACCACAAAATCATGCGACTTTTAAGAGCTTTTATAACGTTGCCAGGCGAAGTATGAATAATGAATTAATATAAATAACTATAAATCTTCAGTCAGCTGCATTGTTTGCATGAAAGAGAGTTATGTGTTTCATAGAGAAGCCTCTAAGAAATGGGAAGTTTAAAAAAGAAATAAATTGCAATAGAAACTGCTTTATTTTTTGTTCCTCATTTCGCAGCAATTACATATGGATGTGTATATTCTATAAGCGAATGCATGTCCCGATATACCTCGGTGGCTATCTAACTCCATTAGATGGTTGATCAGATGATCCCTTTGATAAAGTCTCAGAAGGTACTGTTTCCTCAATATGACATGTGCGTATCTTGAACATCATCTTGACCATCATCAACTCTTAAGCTTCTTTCAATAATTCTTGGAGACTTTTAATGCTTAAACTGACACTGCATAATTAACCACCACTGATCGTCGAATCGTTTTATAAGCGGTCAAAAAGAGTTTCTTATTTATTCCGCTAGTGGTGTCGACTAGACACTTGAGAACACTCCACCTTCTTGCTCATATTTGAGGCGCGGTCTGAGGACATGAAGAGGCTATTGAGTGCGCACCAAACACTTTGGGATGGCTTACTGTCGGAATTCGGTTTCACTGCAATATTTAATTGCATCCCTACCTTCTATGTCTATAAAAGGAATCGCTGTTAATATATTGTAGCAGATATTTAAGGTTTCTTGTATTGAGAAGTTACTAAGTCACCTAGGTAAACATTCCTCAAACAAGATAATCATAGACATAATGGAGAAGACGTTGGAATATGAAACTACTTGCATAGCCTGGGGAGAAGCCGGGCTTTTAGGCATATATAAATTAAACAGAATGAACATAACTCTGCTTTGGAATGCTCTCTGTTTAATTAACTTCACCAACGACTGCCTTCCTTAATCGGGAATCCAACAGCATTCGGTTTTATATTCCGTTAACAACTTAAAAGTTTATACAACTTCTACCAAGGATTGCCAACTCCACAACATCATCACCAAGCAATTGCAATGGCAGCGGTATATAACATTTACTATACAAAAGTTCAAACTCCAACGTCATATAGAGAAAGAGAAAATAATAATTACTGTACAGCTCTTAAAAAACTCATTAAATACAGATAGAACGAGTTTTTTAAGAGGCGATAAAAGTGGAAAATAGTTGATACAATCACCCAGAGAAAGCCATTATTCTATTGATAAAGGTTTCTATATATTAGAACTACACAAGGGACGGTTAAGGCGCCTATAAAACGGAGAAATCGCGATCTAAGCTTCAATAAAGTCTTATTTAGAGTAGAAAACAACATCATAACAAAATTGTGTGCCGTCATAACGCATTAAGTTAGCGAAACAAGAGATAATTTTCAGTTACAAATGACGTTTTTATAGAGGTAAAAAAACTGATATGAAATGTACCTTATTCAAAAGCTAAATTTCTGTCATTATAATTAAAATATAATTTCTGATATATAGCCGACTTAGTGTAATCTGGAAGTCCAATTTTCGATGATTTTTTGCAGATCTGTGCCCGTATATCGGCGACGAATGTTGTTCTCCTAGTAGACAGTCGTTTCAGACTTCTCGGCCTGGACTAGCGCCTTTACATAATCTCACAGAAAATAGTCTAGCGTCGTTAAATCGCACGATTTTGGCTTCGAAACGTTTCCTTTAATAAATCAAATAAAGCACAAGCTGTGTGATATTTTGCGCCGTCTTGATGGAACCATAGCTCCTGCACATAATGGTTGTTCAATCGATTAACAACAAAAAGTTAGTAATCGTGGCTGTAACGTTCTGACTAGCATGGTTTTTAAAGATGTGCGGATTAAAGATTCAAACAGCCACTGTGCCCCTGTAGGTTAGTAAATACTGTACTAGCTTACAAGACGGGGGTTGTGGGTTCGATTCCCAACAAAGACCTTGGTTTTTTTCACTACAAATAAAAACTGACTGTCGGTGGGCCTGCTCAGCAATGAAGGCATGGTCACTGGTCACTGTGCTATCTTATACGACAGTTAATTTCCGTAACTATCCTTCTACTTTCACCACCTGTCTCTTCTCTTTTCTATCCCTTTCCTAAAAAATTTAGCACTTTACTTGACTAAATAGGCATTGTTGCCTGAAGTGCTACTTCTCTTCAAAAAAAAAAAAAAATAAGGCGATGTCTCAATATACACTTGAGGATTATCATCAAATAAAAGTAAGCGTCATCGCTAAACAAAGTTCGCTTATGAAAATCGGGATCAGTGGCAATCTTGTTTTGGACCCCATTTGAAAACGTTGTTTAGGCGTCTGTCTATACATATTAAAATAAAAAACCATAAACATAAAAGACTTGACAGCTGACAAAAATGGTCACCAGTTAAATATGTGTTACCAACGTAAAACTATATCTATATATAAAAATTAAGCCCAAAATAGGTATCCGTTGGTTGCCAGTGTTTGACGAGATGCGTCGTCGGATTGCTCACATTACCTTCGTAATGGTCGTTCGCTGGTTTGTATCTTTGTTTCATGCGTTTACGCACATAGTGCGTGTTTGAAACAAGACAAATTTTCCAAAAAATCAAAATTGTATTGTTTTCTATCAAATGAAATGTGTGTTTTCGTTTCTACGTTGATGTGTGTGTGTGTGTGTGTGCTTGCACAGAATGCAACGGCAATACAAATCGAAATATGCTCATGTTCATAGCAAGTGGATGTGCAAACGAATAGAGAATTTTGTTTTCCATATTCTGTTGCATTTTGTGTTTGTGTGTTCAATTGCAAAATGATCCATCAGCCGAACGTTTTTCAAAGCAATTGTTAGATGTTGGCAATGGCGCAATTCCAATTGACCCCACCACAAAAATGATTACGCTTCCAGATTATTTTTGACACTTTTAGAAACCATGATTGGTTGGGCGAAAGAGCTATCTTAGCTGCGAAAATGCAGATGTTTCGGATATCAATGTGACAATTTTGAATGACATTCCCGCGGAAATTTTTCCGCAAATTCGGTTAACTCTGTTACCAATCAAGACGATATTGTAAATTATTAAGTACAATTTTAAAATTCGCTTGAGTTACCTGGACTGCCGCCCCACCGGCCTACAAGTGAAAGTTGGTGTACCAATTATTTGTTTTGCTTAGAAATATATGCCAGCCACGATTTTGCAATGGGACACGTTTGGTGATGAAAATATGATTGAAGCAAAAATTTTAAAAGGAAAATATAAGGACGAGGATGTGCTGATACCACGCGTTCCTATGATTTCTCCAGATTTGCCGTTTAATTTTAAACGGCTTTAGTTGCCCATACGCCTTGCTTTTGCAATGATCCCTGTTTTGCGCACGGTCAATTATATGTATCGTGTTCACTCGTTAATAAACCCAAATCGATCGAAGAATGTCGTAAAGTCGTAGAATAAGGCGTATTATATAAGTTTTATTAAAAAAACATAAAAACGAAAAAAAAAATAAATTGTGTTCTATGCGATTAATTTTCTTGAATGATTGAAATGTTTGGCGCACACAAAAAAGAACTCTGCAGAATAAAAACAAACCACAAATGACTTGCAAAGCAGTCACGGGCACGCTAGTATCTCTATAAAAAAGTTTATTTGTTCCATTTATTATTCGTCCGTCAAATGTTTTTTGTTTGTATATTTCCATGTTTTCCAATACATTTAGTCTCCTTCCTTTGTGCTGTGTGTGAAGCAGTTTAACCGTTGTCTTAATATGTCCTGGTGTACATTTGTTGTTAAATATATGGTTCGCGAAGTTTGATTCTGGAGTCGATTTTGGTTCTCGTAGTTTTTTGTTAAAGTCTCTTATGTGTTCCCTGAATCTGGTCTTAATTTTTCGTCCTGTTTGCCCGATGTAGCTATAATGGCATGTAAATACAAGTTAATTTGTTCACTCCTTGTTTGTCTAGTATATCTGCCTCGGTTGTTTTATCCCGTAGTATTCTACCTAGGTTGTTTATTGTTCTGAATGCGGTATTGATGTTGTGTTTTCCAAAGAATTTCGCCAGTTTGTACGTTGATTTTCCCATATATGTTCATGTAGCCCATTTTTTCCTTTCATCCTCCTGTTCTTTGTTCGTTCTAATTTGTTTCTTGATGTTATCTACGAGGCGCTTTTTGTATCCGTTATTTTCCGCTATGGTGTATATTGTCTCCATTTCCTTCATATAAATTTGCCGTGTTAGTGGTGTTCTCTGGAGTCTTATTATTAACTGCCTGAATGCTGCATTTTTGTGTTGCTGGGAATGATTTGATGAGTTGTGTATTATTGTATCCGTTGCTGTTGGTTTCCTGCATATTTCATATTCGGAACACAGAAGATGGCAAACAGCCGAAACCGGTTTGTTCAAAAACCAAATTTGACGGAGGTCGACGGAAAACCGTACCCAAATAAAAATAAATATTCCATAGAAGAGCACGGAATTGAGCACATTAAGGAAAGCAAATTAGCTTTAAATAATAGAAAATATTTTTTTAATATTAATTTTTAAATAATTGTTGCAGCTAAATTATAATTCCAAAGGGTTTTCAGCTATTCAAAGATAAGTTTTTATTTAATTTTTGTTTTAATTCACATAAATACACGTACCTACCTTTCATTTATTAAAAACATTTGTTGCGCTTAGTGGGCTACTCGGCTCAATCATCATGCAAATTTCTTGTTAGGTGGGACAGGTATTACAAGAGTTAAAAATTGCCTGTGAAGTTTGTTGCTAAATAAATGAATTATTTTTGATTTAGATTTTACTAACTTTCACAAAAAAGGTAAATTTCTATTTTATTTGTTTATTTATAAGTTTTTCTCTATGAACACACACACACGCGCACTTTTGAAATGGATGAGAAAAATATACCTATTTAAAACACCTAAATTAAATTTTAGCTCTTACTACGCAAACAAATAAATTAACAGTAAGTTATTATTTAAATCTATGTGTACATGCATATATGTATGTATGTATGTATTGTTCACTTGTAGAATGTGTACAAAATTTATATTCGGGAAAAATAAAAACAAAAGCTTTCTTTAAGAATTTTTGCTGAATTGTCAGAAACAAACACGCAACATAGCTTTCACTATCGAGAACAAATGTGAAAAAATCAATTTCGTTTAAATCTAAAATATTTCCCCGCTATTGCTTTTTTTCCAGATGCAACCGTCCATGCTGCAAAGTACAAAATTTACTGACAGACAAGCAAACACTCACAAGCTCTCCAAAAGCATTTTAATTTTTAGTGCCAATGCTGTCAGATTACGGGATGTGTTTTGCCAATATGGGGATGAAAAAATTCTCTCTTTTCTGGCAGAATTTCAAGTGTTTTGGGGATTTTTTAAAGGTTTATATATTGCTGTTGTCATACCTTCCGGTGAAAACCGTCGTTAATGGTTGTTTCTTTGATACAACTGGCGAGCGCTTTCGATGCGATGACATCTTTATCAAGCCACATCTCAGATAATACTGGAGAGTTAGTGTTAGTAGGTGTGTTAGTATAAATAGTTTTGGGTTTAGGTAATTTTTTGTTTGCTTTTAATGTAGGCAAATTGCTTGTTATCCATCTTTTATGCGGGGTTAATTTATTATTTTCGTCTTTTATTATTACCTAGGTAGGTGTGTCTGTCCGTCTGAGGAAGTTTTTTAGTTTGTTAGAGTGCCTGAGTAATTTCAGTGCTATGAAAATTGTGTCTGAGGTCGTGTTTACCTGTTCGTTTATAATGTGACAGTTTAAAGTTTTTATTTTGCAGAATGTTTTCAAGAATGTCTAGTCGTCGTCCTTTTTTGCTAGGATGTAGCAATGGCATACATTCATATATTTCCCTTGGTGCGCGTCCGTGAGTGTCAAGGTGTAATGGAGTCTTCCCTCTTTCGTTTGTACGAGCTTATATGTATGTTCTGTGAATTTTGTTTTTAGTGTCTCATTATCCAGTTTGTCCTATGTAAGTACCTTTACATGTACAAGGAAGTCTGTATACTCCACTGGAACTAAATTTGTTGGTTGTTTCTGTCGTCCTGAGATTAGGTTTCTGAGTGTGGCTGATTTTTAATGCTGTGAGTAAACCTTCTTTGTCAGAAAGGTTAGTAAATCTATATATTTTTAGTCCTGTGTATGTAAAAGTATGCCGTCGGGTTGCATCGGCTGTCTCTTTATCTTCTTTATTCCTTTATTTAGTGTTGTATCGTCTAAGAAGTTTGTCGATAGTAGTGGATTTTTAGCCGTTACTTTTAACTACGATGTAAATTGTGTCGAGTTCTTTGTTGTACTTATCTGGAGTAAGTGGGATTATCGTGTATTATATGTCTAAATGCTGCTGGTTTATGTTGGGTAAGGTGGTTCAAGGTAATGTGGATGGTAGTGTCCATCGTAGTTTTCTATAAATTTCAAAAATTAAACAGTTAGTTCCTCATGTTGTTGTGACGTCAAGATAATTTTTTTTAAAAAGAAGTAGCACTTCAGGCAACAACGTCAAGTACCGTGCTACATTCTTTAGGAAAGGGATAGAGAAGAGATGCGACAGGTGATGAAAGTAGAAGGATAGTTACGGAAATTACCTGTATATTAACTGTATAAGACAGCTCAGTGACCAGTGACCATGCCTTTATCACTGAGCAGCTCCACCGACAGTCAATTTTTATCTATAATGAAAAAAGCCAAGGTCTTTGTTGGGAATCGAACCCACAACCTCCAGTCATGTAAGCTAGCACACTACCTACTAGCCTACAGGGCGTGAAGATAATTTTACATTGTTCTTTACTTTTTTCTACTCCAACCTATACTTTATAATTTTTTTATTAATTTTAGACAATCTTTCAGTATGATAGCAAAAGCATTATTTAAGCTAAAAAGGTATATGCCAAAATGTAACTGAAGAAATATATTTGGGTTTGTATAAGAAAACAAATCGTTAGTTTTGGCTTTATCATTAAATGTGAAAAAGATATGATTTCTATATTTAAAAAGCATTAAAACGATTCCCCTTAAATATTATTTTATCAAAGTATGTAAACAATTTGCTCCAAACAGCTGATTCGATCCGAACATTTTAAGTAAATTCTATAACATTAATATTAATATACATTTTGAAAATAATCTGGGAGTCCTATTTAGTACTTTAATTGAAATACAGTACTTTAGTACTCAGGCAAAGGCAAAGAAAGAGAGAAATGCTAACAATTGCAATACAAGAAGAGAAAAACAATTACAAGTGTTGTTAATTATGTCGAGTTGTCGCCAAAAATTGCCATGAAATAGTTGTGAATTCTTTATGTTTAAAGAAAAAGATAAAAAGACTAGCAATTTTATTTCATATATTGTAAGTCGATTGAAAATGTATGTATTATCGGAATAACCAAAGTCGCTTTAACTCCGTTGGCGCACTTGATGTCTACGAAATACAGTGGTAAAACTTTAAATGGAAGTTAATATACAGTGTGCAGTATAAAATAACCTTGACAAGTTTTGTCCTTATGTTTGCGATTATCACAAAACTGCTTGTACTTATCACTTTTAAGAGTTTTCGCAGACTTTATGTATTTTTTGTGGTTTTATTTATTTTAAAATTTTTTATTATAATTATGTCTTGTTTTTTAATACTATAAAAAATCAATGTATGTATCTCTAATATTAACATCATTTTATGTGAAAGCTTGTTTTACATTCTTATAAACAAGGCAATTGTTATGTTTTATGGTAAAAGAAATCAATTAATTGAACTTTTAAATTTTTTGTATTTGTGTTGTATATTCGCCATATATCGTAAAGCCCCCCCAAAAAAAATGGGCAGCACTGTCAATAATAAATGTTTTTGGGCAGAGTAGTCAAAAGAGAGAGAGAGAGAGACATATCAAGCAATAAAAAATACAACGTGTATGGAAAGCAAAACAATAACAAACAAATAAACAAATAACAAATTGGTTTCGCAAAGTTTCTTGTTTGAGGTTGTTGTCGTTTCAACCGTTGTGGCCATTTTAGTTTATCTTAATCTTTTGATGATACTCTTATACAATACTCATTAATAAACAAATATATTTGAAATGTATTACTAGGGGTGGTAAGCATATCCATATGGCCATTTCACTACTGTCATATATCACATCAGTGGATTTTATCCCAAATTTTCTATAGAAAATTCAGGTGTCTTATAGCGTTAACCAAATTGCTTAAATGAGTGTTCTTAACACAGCAAACAACAAAACTCAAAAATACTTCTATACAAAAACACAGCAAACATTTAGAAATCAAAAACACTTTTTATTTTCAATCTTTCTACAAAAGGGTTTCTTTTGGAAGCCATTCACATGTAATTTGAAAAATAAAGAAAACAAAAAAATATTTGTAAAGTATAATAGGTAGTTATAGTTTTTTGACCTTTTTAATATTTTTTTAGTAGTTAATTAAAAAGCACCAGGTCACTATTTAATAAAAAATTTTTAAAAATTTTTATTTTTTATTATTTTTTCGATATTTCGCCACACCGTTGGTTCGCATCATCAGGAAAACAAAAATAATGAGCAAACAAATTGAAAAAATTTTTTGTATTTTACAAATCAAATTTGTATCAATCAATCAATCAGTTCAGATAAATTTGTAATAAAAAATTGGGAAGACATAAATTCTTTCCAAGATAACACAGGTATTTTATATAAATAAATATTTTTCTTTATTTGGGAAGATTTTTCGCAAAAAAAAAGAAAATACCTTTTTTATATAACAACCTTTATTTCTTATTTGATTCTAATTCACGTTAAAGAAAAAAGATTTTTAAGATTTTTGCTTTCATCTTAATTATGCAACGAACTTTTGTTTCTACAAATTCAAACTAAATGTATGCGTGGCCTGTTATACTTTAAAGAAAAATTGTAATTCTTTAAAATTTGAAGGCTTTAAAATAAAGGTAAATATTACGTTTAATTTAATTACAAAAATTTGAGATTAAGATTTCCTTCTCAATAAATTCAGACACTATCGACGCATGCAGTTTTAGGCTCGCTCCGATTAACGAGTTGTTCGGACTATAATAAATGAAAGTATTGATATAATCTAAGTGAATTAAATATGTACATACATACATTATTTGAGTTTGAATGTTAACAAGTCCATTATAGGTATTCGAAATAAACTGTTTTAATTTCTCCTTTTTTTTTCATAGTGTCGCAAATCGCTGATTGAAGTGTGTGAAATTTTTCGGCACACTGCTGGTTTTTTTCTCCATCAAGACTTTGTAAAATATCACAATTCTGCTTTAAGCTTAATATTTTATGATTGTATTTATTATTTTAAAACATGGCACTTAGAATAGAATTATGGAAACACTATTCCCTAAGAGTGAACCGAAATTAAAATAATGACAGTGTAAATGTAAACCAAAGTACATACATACATGTGAATAACAAAACGTTTCTTCTCCGGATTGTAAAGTTAAAAATGTTTAATTATATGAAATTTAAATGCGTCTGAACTATTAAGTGACCAGTCTGCCGACGTTATGTAAGCCAAATATGGAAAAACAAAATAAATCTTCCGCGTTGAGTAAGTTTCTATTACTAAAACAGTACTCTCCGAAGTTTGTGTGTTTATTGGGAAATAATATTTTTTCAGATTCCTTTTTAGAATAGCCTGCATATTAAAAGCAGTTTACATTGTAATTTCACTATCAGTTATTCTGATCCTTCTAGAAGACAGACTGCTTTCGTTTAACGCCCCAACACATTTACAATTTTTTCAAGATTAACAGCAGTATGAACAGTTTAAACGGTTTTATCTACTTTAATGTAAAATCGGCCACATTTTTACTATATGAAATGGAGATCTATGAAAATACATGTGGCATCTCCAAGAAATTTTGTGCGCAATTTACACTTTATTAACAAAACATAGTGCATGTTTAAATTTTGCAAGGAATAATTTTTTAAAACAGCAAATATGGATGATACACCGATTTTAATAGAGTCTGACGCAGAGGAAAGTATAGGAAAAGATGGAGAAGAACAATTACTTACAAGAGTTACTAGTAACACTGCAAGAAGAAGTCTTTTCGATTTAAAATTTGAAAGTTGTGAGTTTGAAAAACATTTAAAAATTAAATACCTAAACAAAATTAGCTCTTTTCAGCGGATGAACAAATGCATGAAAGTGTCGAACTCAACGAGTAGGTTTTTTTAATGTAGTTAAAGTTACAACATAATTTAAAACTCCTTTTTTTAAGCTATGAAAATCGTCTTCATCAAGAAATGAGAGATTGGACGTCGGTGCTATTTAATGCTTACCAAAATTTGAAACAATCCAAACAAAAACACCCAATAGTGGATAAAACTTTACTGCCACCTGAAAAAAGGGAATATTTAGATAAGGCTCCTTGCTTACAAAATTTCATTAGAGAATCTATCGAGTTTAGACAGCAGGCTGTTTTGTTTTTAGAACTTGACTATGCTGAATTAATTGAAATGATACAAAACTTAGAGTCTTTGTGTGAACATAAATTAAATTTAATAAAGGCCAACAAAATTGCTCAAAATCTGGCAAATGGTCCTAAAAATAAGTTAATTTAAGCATAAGCTTCATAAATATTATAGAAAAAAAAATTATATATTAAAATATTTTTAACAGCTTTTTGTAACTTAAACAATAAAAATTTGCATTACAGTCATTCTTTGCCCCATGCTGCTAAATATTTCATTAAATCGGTTAAACTTTCAAAATCAGTACGACTTGTAGGCGGACCATCGTTTGTAATTTTAGGTAAAGCTTTACCTATTTTCAAGCGGAACTCTTCCATCTGCAAGGTCATGACATAAAATAGAAAAATGTTTTTTCATCTGTGAGATACTTACGCTCTTTGCCCCTGACAGCTTCCAGACGGCAAAGCAAAACGTTCCAGTTCCCATCACAGCATATAACGTTCCCCAACCTAAGGCTCTCATAGCTAAAGCCGAACCCTCGTCCAGAAGAATTATTGTTTTATTACCACCTTTTTCAATCAATTTTGATTCAGATCTTTTGGCTTTCCCCAAAGTACGTGAGAAGCCAAATAAAGCTGATATACCTCCTACAAGGCCCAAAAATGCGGCTGCTGTAAATTCAAATGTTTTATAATCTTTTAGAAGTTCTTTTTTTAGTGAAAAAATTATCTTTTATTTCATGCCTTGTTTTCTATACTTTTTGTGATCGTTTATATCTGCCTTGGGTTCACTCATCTTTATTTATTTTATGTTTATTATTTAGTTAAAATACTTTCTTTTTGTTTTTTACTATTTACATTTTTATAGACGAAAGTGTCATAGAATGAACCTTAACAAGAGAGATGGTGCGGCACGTTTTATATAAATCATACATTTTGTAAACAACAGTGGGCAAAAAGTAAACAAGATATTCTAAAAAGAAAGTATACTCTGGCCTATTATTATTATTACTGCTTTTACACATCACACAATTTGATAATATAAAATTTTACATGTAGTAAATTTATAATGAAGTTACTTTTAATCATCAACTGTTTGGGTATTATAGGGTAGGTTTTCTAGATATTAGAATATGTATTTTTTTATTCGGTCGACAAACTTTAATTTATCAAGTTGTACATTTACACGTTATTGCTCTTCATGCTGTCCACCAAAGCACTTACATAATTAATCACCACTTATCTGTTAAAAGTATTGCTAGTTAATTTTATTTATTTAATAAGTGCTTTTCATAAAAATCATAGCTTTGTCAGTGGAGAGGTGGAGATTGTTCGGTATCACTCAATTCTTTCAAATTCATACACACACTCACGAGATTGCACAAACATATCTTTAAATTCCTAATTGAATAAAGAAAATCAAATAATTTTAAACACCAAGATTAATTAACCAATTTTAATTTCCGCAATTCTCATTTTCTCTTTCATTTTTCTGATAACGCTCTACTGTGCAAGAAAAACTGGGTGCGTTCAGTGCTGTTTTAAAAACAAATTGAAAACATCTGATTTTCACTTAATAAAATTTTTTAAAATTAGTTGTACAATAACAACTATATAAAAGATGTCGAAAATAATATTGAATGCAATTAAAACTTCTCGTAATATTAGCAACAATATTAATAAAATAACAAGCAGGTAAATATTGCATTTAAAGAACCAATTTGTGCAAAAAGTAATCAGTGGGTTGAATTTTAAGCAATGCCGCTGCAAAACGATATTTATTTCAAAATACATGGGGAAAGTTATCAAAGAGTAAAGTAAATTTATTGATTGCTCCAAAGAGTGTGCAAATTTTACAAAACTTTCAAAGAAATATGTTTATACAAACTCAAGATACACCAAATCCAGACAGTTTAAAATTTTTACCAGGCGTCGAAGTATTGGGCAAAGGAAATACTTATGATTTTCCTTCTGTGTCGGCCTCCTATTGCAGTCCCTTGGGTAAGTGATAAAATAGTGTACAAAATAGGTTTGTTATTTCATTTTTTGTTTGTTGTAGCTAAACTTTTGTTTCGAATTGAGGGAGTACGTGCCGTATTTTTTGGTTCTGATTTTATAACTATTTCTAAGCAAGAGGACGCTGAATGGGGTATAATAAAGCCTGAAGTATTTGCAGTTATAATGGATTTCTTTGCCAGCGGCTTACCTATTTTAAATGAGGCCAAGCCAAATGCTGATACCCAAATCGATGAAGAAGATGATGATATCGTCATGATGATCAAAGAACTCTTAGATAGTCGTATACGGCCTACCGTTCAGGAAGATGGTGGTGATATAATATTCATGGGCTACGAAGACGGCATTGTCAAGTTGAAAATGCAAGGTTCTTGCTCATCATGTCCAAGCTCGATAGTTACTTTGAAGAATGGGGTAGAAAATATGTTGCAATTTTATATTCCAGAAGTTAAGGCTGTCGAACAAGTTTTCGATGAAGTAGACAAAATTGCGGATAAAGAATTCGAAAAATTTGAGAAAAAATTAAAGCTTAAGGAAAGTAATGTGGATGCTACAGAAGCCAAATAATCGAAGTTTTTCTCAAGTTAAAATAAATAGTTTGTTGTTTTACCCACTAAGATAATGATAGCGAAATTAATTAAAACTTGTTGTTTTAAAATAATAAAGAAGTGCGCCATTGTAAGCGGATCTGGTCTATTGCTGTTAGCAATTAGAAGGGCGAAATACTTAGTGTTAGGCCAAACTTTTTTTGATAGTTGAAGTTTGCATAATTTCTTTGGAAATATTGTTTATCTTCAGAGAAATAAAGTCAGCTACTATCTTAAAGGAAGAACCAAGAATCATAACAGAATTAATATACTGCATATCTGTTTTAATGTTATTCAGCAGTATTAAAAAAAAAACAAATTTTTAAAAAATTGCAAATACTTAAATTTGTTTTCTCAATTTTGCAAGTCAATGCTTGCTTAAAGCTAAACCAATTTCATTTGTATCTTTTAATTCATAATTTTATTTTCAAGTTTATAATTAATAATTGCAAGAAGATACTTTTATTTCGCTTGGTATTTATTAGTCACGGTCCCCTAGCTACCCACGTTTCCTCCATGGTCTTCTAAAATTTCCGGACTATCGATTTTTAACATTTTTTTGGTATTGCCTAGAACTTATTCATATTTAAAAGTAGTGATACATATTAATCAAGGCATTTCCAAAGGAGATTTGAAGCCGCATTCATAAATTACCGATAGTACAAACATATTAATTAAGACGAATAACCAGGTATTTAATAGTTTGAAATAACAAAGGGGTTACCTATGGGTTTTTTGTTGATCATATCTCAAACATGATATTAGTCACAAAATTAGTTCTGGCAATGTTTATTTATGCTGGCAATAGCTGACTATCTATGACCCAGTTTACATTATGCAACTTTTGTCGCTGCAACTCGTAGTTTGTTGTTGTAAATAATGTGTGTAAAGAGAATAGTGGCAGAGTTACTCTCTTCCCCTATTCTCTTTACTCACACTATTTACAACAATAAAGTACGAGTTGCAGCGACAAAAGTTGCATAATGTAAACTTGGTCTATACGTCACAGAACACAACGTTACTATAGTGCTGCCAAATTCTTAAAGAAAGAAGGTGATGTTTTTACAATGTATCTTCGGTTTCTTTTGTTATAAAACACTTTAAATTTGTATTTGTTTTCGTGTCATTCTATTATAAAAGCCCAGCCTATACCATAGATTTATATTTGTGCCTATACGTTGTAAATAAATTCAATCTTAATAGTAAATATTTGTTCAATTTCCTAATAGTAAGAATTTGTCTAATACATTAAAACCCCAAGAGTTCCCATCACTTTTAAATAGGTATGGCTCGGTTAGTATGACCTGTCAAAATAAGTTAATGACAAAAATGAAGTTTCATACTTATTGGATAACTTTAATCGACAATATCATCAAAAGGAATACGACTTATTTATAAATTAAATTTATGTAACATATATACAATATTTCAATTTGATTAAAACTTATATTCTTGCTAACACAATATAAAATTTAAAGGTAGAAAAATAATTCATTTATTTTGTTTGTTAGTTTTTTAAATAAAGGATTACAATTACCGTAATTACGAGATAAAACGCTAAAAATTACATAATTCAGTTAATTTTAGTTCTTTTATATTCTAAACTTTAATTTAAATAAATATTGAATAGTTCTTTTAGTTTTCTACTACGCTTTATTACTATTTAATTAAAGTATTAAATAGTGGTGTGGTTATGGATTATACTATAAACACGTGTATTATTGGAGGCTTTCGATTTGTTGCAAGTAAATAAACAAAATTTAAAGCAATCGTGAGCAAGCAACAATTTAAAAAATAATCATTTTTTAATACCAAGTACTCAAAAACCTTTAATCTTTATGGTACCCATATATTCTAGACTTTTACAAACCTATTATCTAAGCAGCCATTTTATTTTAGTTTGGTTTTGTCAAGCCAACGTCGTTCCTCGCTTTGCTGCAAATATTTTTTAAATAAATTAGTATTAATATTATTAATTTATTAAATATTAGTAGTTAAAAATATATTAGTAGCAACTTAATATATATTTATAACGAAAAACGTAAAAGCAACAATTACTTTTTTCGTTCAAGTAATAAAATCCAAATAAAATTTATTTGAACTACCTACGTAAGTGAAAAAATCGATTTTTCCCTTTTTCACACAAAGAAACTCGAAGACTTTTACAGGAAAAAGAAGAAATCAAGGCGGCGGCTTCTGCTAATAAAAATAAGTTTTAAAATTAAAACTTCAAATTGGATTTAAGTGAATTCCTTTGAAAAGTTTTAAAGCATTCTATTTTGTTAAAATTCTTAACAAGAGAGAAAGCAGCAAAGTTAGGTAAGTTCATAATTTTTTTCTCTAATCTCCGAAAAAAACTTGTGTAGACATAAAAGAGCTGCCAGAGCTATTAATTACGCGTTTGCAAAGTGAAAGGAATTAAGCACATGTGTATAATCTACAATTTATTTGAGTTTACAGTTGGCAATCCTTGTACTTACGTACAAAAAAACTATTGGAAAATATTGACATGGTTTTTGATTATATCGTGAGAGTAATTGGTTGTGAAATTTATAGTGGCAACGTTTTAACAATTATAGAAAATTTTGTTTGCGTTTTTTGTAGCGATGACAGATATTTCCAATGTTAAAGCTGCCGACAGAAGCCGAACTGCAATAATTAAATTTCAATATACAGTATAAACTACAAAAAAAATGTATTTCCTCGGTATTTTTTAGAGCAAAAATAATTTACTTAAAGAGGTGTTTAGGAAAATATAAGAATAAGCTGAAGCGTGCTGTTTATTTTTTTATGGTGAAATAAGTAGCTCCTTATAGGTATTTATTTTTTATGAGTGACTTGTATACACACGGAGATTAATAAATTAATCCAAAATATTTAACTCTAGTGTGGCTATCAAAACTGAATGTTTGTTAGACACTGGCAATCAATAGATAGCTAGTAACAAAATGAAAATTTCAATAAGATCGGTTCATTAAAGTACAGCTACTGGTAAGTCCTTTCCATTATTATTTATTCCTTACAACTAATTTACATTGTACGATTTTAGTCGCTGCAATTCTTATTTTGTTGGTAAATAATGTGTACCTTTTTTGTTCCTCTTCTCCTATTCTCTTTACACCCCTTATTTACAACAACAATCTAAGAATTGCAGCGACAAAAATCGTCGCAATGTAAATTAAGACTTATTTAACTTCGATGGCAAGAAACGCTGGAATGTATCGATTATTTCCGAACGGCTAGGTGTAACGTTTGGCTTAAATCAGTAAAGAATAAAAGTGAAATTTTAAACAAACAACATACTAGTTTCAGAGTTTTTAGCTTAAAATTGCAATTTACTTCAGTTAGTCAACTGTTAAAAATTTATTGGAATCGTAAAAATTCAAATTAGTGCCCTTCGGTATGGACCAACGATATTTAAATATTTATTATTTATTTGTTTTGAGTTATGCTAAGTATTTAAAAAGTGTACTCTTTTTTTATATTTAATTTGATTTGTTAAAAAGAAACTCCGAATATTTTGATTAACATTTTCTCAATTTAATTAATTTTGAAATGTAAGGCAAAAAGGTAAGGGAAATAAATTAATTTACTTCATTAATTTTATATGTCTTCCACTGATTTTTACAATTATTTGTAATGAATTTAAAAGTTTTGGAATATAATTCGTAATTTTTTTTCTTTTGTTAATATTTTAGAACAGTGACACAAGAAATCAAAATTATTAAAAAGAAATAATCAATTATTTGAAAGAATTTGAAAACAAATTGCATCATGTATCCCAATGGTTATACTGCAGCTGCTCCAGGTGTTGGAACCCCGGACACAAATTATTCTAATGGAAATATGAATACGGGTCAACGCACAGATCGCCCACAATATCAACGCAACCCTAACGGTGGAAGCGGTAATGGTGGATCTTATGGCGCTCCAAATAATATGGGCGGCGGTTATGGAGGAAACCCTCAATCTTCTGCTTATGGCGGTGGCTATCGTAACAATTTCAATCCCATGATGGCTAATACAGGTCAAAACTTTTATAACAACTCAGCTGGAGGTTTCAAACCTCGTTTCAACAATCCCAACTTTGTGCCACGTTATCAGAAACCACAAAATGCCAGTGGCGGTTATCAATCGAATAATCCATATAAACCTCCCATCAATGTGGGTGCCCTATCGAAAGAGGAACGTGCTGAGCTACAACGCGAAAAAGCTAAAAATCCAGGTCGCACTTTGTGCAAACCAGAATGGGAAAACTTGCAGCCATTTAAGAAAAATTTCTACATTCCGCATCCAAATACGTTGAATATGAGCGAACAGGAAGTTTCGGAGATGCGTGCTGAATTGCAAATCACTGTATCTGGAAATGAAATTCCTCATCCAATATGTTCATTTGAAGAATGCACTTTGCCCGAATATACGATTGAAGAAATGAAACGTCAAGGTTTTACAAAACCCACAGCCATTCAGGCTCAGGGTTGGCCAATTGCTCTATCTGGACGGGATTTAGTCGGCATTGCCCAGACTGGTTCTGGCAAGACTTTAGCCTATATGTTGCCAGCCATGGTACATATTGCAAATCAACAACCATTACAACGTGGTGAAGGACCCATTGCATTAGTTTTGGCGCCTACTCGCGAATTGGCCCAACAAATTCAATCTGTTGTTCGCGATTATGGTCATTTGTGCAAGCCTGAAATTCGTCATACTTGCATTTTTGGTGGTTCCTCAAAAGTACCACAGGCTCGCGATTTAGACCGCGGCGTAGAAGTCATTATTGCCACACCAGGGCGTTTGATTGATTTCCTTGAAAATCGTACAACTAATTTACAACGTTGTACTTATTTGGTCTTGGATGAAGCCGATCGTATGCTCGATATGGGATTTGAACCTCAAATTCGCAAAATTATAGAACAAATTCGTCCAGATCGTCAAGTAGTAATGTGGTCAGCTACCTGGCCTAAGGAAGTACAAGCTCTAGCTGGAGATTTCTTAAATGATTATATTCAAATTAATATTGGCTCAATGAATCTATCGGCCAACCATAACATCCGTCAAATTGTAGAGATCTGTCAGGATAATGAGAAACCACAGTTGGTAGTAAAACTATTGAAAGAGATTTTGCCAAATCAAAATAATTCAGCTAACAACAATAACAAAATTATTATATTTGTTGAGACAAAAATCAAAGTAAGTAGAAACGTTTTTTTTTTTTTTTTACTTTATTATTATTCTTTTTTTGTAACTATAAAATCCGTTCGTTTTTTAATAATAGGGTCGTTTTAAATTTAAAAAATAGTTTTTATAAAAATTAAAACGGAACTTTACTGAATTAAACATAGAGACGGTTCTTAAATTTGTTGTATATATTTAAATTTGAATAAAATTTAAATTTGTTAAAAATAAAAAAAATGGTTTTGAAAAATGTTGCTGGCGCCACTTAATAAAATTACAAAGAGTATTCGAGCTGTTTGCATAGATTTATAGACGTTTTTAGATGGATAGAGTTAATAGAGTTTTTGGATGGATATTTAAACAGCTTATTCATTTGGCAGTGGCTGTTGATTTAAAATTTAGTAAATATAAAATTTTACCAAAAAAAACCATCACATAACTTTTTTTTAAAAATAAATGTTCTACATAAATAAAAAAAAAGAAGTAGCTTCGTCTATAGCAAATTTTCTCAAGTTTGTTTCTTTTGATTTTTTTGTTTTGCAGGTTGAAGAAATATTGCAAATTATCCGCAACGAAGGCTACACAGCCACTTCAATACATGGTGACAAAACCCAAGCTGAACGTGATTCAGTGCTGAAAGATTTCCGTAATGGTAAATCCAATATATTAATTGCTACCGATGTGGCTTCGCGTGGTCTTGACGTGGAAGACTTGCAATATGTCATCAATTATGATTACCCAAATTCGTCCGAAAATTATGTCCATCGTATTGGACGTACGGGACGCTGTCAACAATTAGGCACAGCATATACATTCTTTACACCAGACAATGCCAAACAGGCTAGAGAATTAATATCTGTTTTAGAAGAGGCCGGGCAACAGCCGTCCCCTGCTCTTTTAGATTTGGCTCGTTCTGTTGGTGGTGGAGGCAATAATCGTAATAACAATAAACGTTGGCAGCCAACAAATCAAGGCAATCAACAGCAGCAACAACAACGCAACAATCCTTTAAATTATCAGGCAAATGAAGGTCAAGGTGGTAGTTATACATCCAAGCCACAATATCAACAGTATAATGCTAACAATGCAAGCGGTGGCGGCTATCAACAACAAAGCAGCGGTGGTAAGCCAGGTGGTATGGGTAATTGGAATAATCGCAACAATGGACAATTTAATAATGGCGGTGGCGCTCAAGATGGTGGAAGATCTTATCGTCCACGTGCTCCATTTAACGCTGGTAGTGGTAGCGGTCCACGTCCAATGATGGGTGGCTATGTAGCTCATATGCCACCACACATGCAACAGCAGGGAGGTGGTGGATACATGACGCCCCAACAATATCGTCCTCGTGGACAGTATATGCAACCAAATGGTAGCACTCCACGTTTCCAGCAATATCAAAAACGTGACTATCAACAGCAGAATGGCCAGTCTGGCGCTGGGCAGTATAACAAGCAAATCATGGAGCAGAATAGTCAGCAAGATGCCAATTCTTTAGCAGCTCAGCAACAGCAAATTAGTGTAGCTGCAAACATAGCTGCGGCTGTAGCTGCCGCTGGTGGTCAAGTTGGAGGACCCGCTGAATATCCAAATGTTTCCACGCCACCAGCTGGTACTCTATATGCTGCACCAGCCCAATCCCCACCAGCTACTGGTGCTCCTACATATATGTACGATGCCAGTGGCATGCTTGCTGCTGCAGCAGCAGCTGCCGGTAATCCCTACGCTGCTGGTCAATTTGGACCTCCACCTACTGCTTACTATGCAGCTCATCCCCATCAATTTGCAGCAGCACCTAATGGCGGTGTAGCCACAAACGCCAATGGAGCCAACCAAGGCGCTGAGTTAATAACCCAAACTCAACAGCAGTAAAATTGTTGTTGTGCAACACTAATAAGGTACATTTTTTTAATACATACACATATATATACATATATATATTTTTGTTTTTCAACAAACATAAATATGTATTAAATATTAATTATTAATATTAATCAATTTAAATATTTAAAAAAGGCAACAAAAAAACAATTTAAAAAAATATCAATTAATCTAATCACACAGTACTCTTCTAAAAATATAAACACAAAAAATGATTTCTTTTTCTCGAAAAAAAAACAAACAAACATAAAAATGTGTAAACAAACATTTTTAAACTTTTTTCATGTAAAATGAACGATGTTAAAGACCCAAAAGGAAAGAGTTTGAAAATAAAGCAAAAGGAGTTTTTTGCTCCCAAGAAATACCAACAAAGAAGAACAGCATTTATTTATAACATCTTTTAAGAGATGCTGGTCATCTAAGAAACAAAAACTCCTTAAAAAATTAATAAAAATAAATCAACATTTTTCCCAATTTTATATAATTTTCTCTACTTAAAAAACATTATTAAAAAAATTAATTTGATGTAAAAATTATATTATCAAATCGTTTTAAAAAACAACAAGAGCAAGGATTTAAAAAGAAGGAAAACAGACAAAAAAAAAGAAAACAGACAGAGCAAAAAATGCATGTTAAATATAAAACGAAATTTCTTTAAGCCTTGTGTAAGTAAAAAAAAAAACCATAATAACATCAATTAATGATAATAATTATAACGATAGTAATAATAATTTATAAAAAAAATAATTATTGAAATATTCTTAACAAAAACAATTTTATGATTTTTAAGAAAAGTGAGTTTTTTGTTTTAAATTTATTTAATTAATTTTATATTTAAACCTTTTCATTTTAATTTAACAATGAGTAACAACAAAAAAAAACAAAACATGATACAAATAATACAAGTTTTTGAAAACGAAAAACTTATTTCGAAAATATATTAAATGAGCGTTAAAACCATTTTTTTTGTTTTTTGCATTTAAGTATTAAATATTTTTGTTGTGTGTTTAAAATCAATCTTAAAAAAAGCTTATTGAAAATAATATGCTTGTTATTATTTAATTAATGCATTTATAAATAAACTAATACCGTTAAAAGAAGAATGTATTCTTAAAAACTTGTCAAAGCCGCCGCCGTAGACGCCGCAGTCGCCTTTTGTCTTTGTTTATTATATGTGTGACTTATAATTTTTTTGTTTGAGTATGTAAAAAAGAAAAAATATATTGAATGAAAATCATACATTTGTTAATTGAAACTATATCAAGAATGAATGAAAAAGCCATTTTTATAATAATCAGCAAACGATATATTATTAAATGGATAAACAGTTTAAAATTAAATCAAATGCGCCACATTCATCCATACAAATAAAATGGGTTAAATTTTTAAATTTATTTTTCTTTTCAATAACGATTTTCTTATAACAACCTTTTTTTTTTGTTGTATTAAAGAAATGCAAACATTTGTTACAAAAATAAAATAATTAATAATAAGGGAAGGGATACAGCAGTGAAACTTAAGCACAAAAAAATTATTTAAAATCTATTTTCTTGTCTGCCTTAAAAGAAATTTCTTGTTTTTTTTTTATTATTATTTAAAATTTATTATTACACCTCAACAACATTCCGTTTATTTGTTTTAATAATTGAGTTATTTTTTTTTTTAAATTTCCAACCAAAACCAAGTTTACATACGACAATTTTCCTTACGCAAGACTTGGTTATAGAGGAGAGAAATAAAGACTTGCTGAAATTCATTTTCATAAGTGAATAATAAAAATCTAAACTAAATTGAAAAATCGCTGCTGCAAGAATGTGAACGTTTGCCTGCCTGTATCTGAAATCAGTGGACTTAAGTGAAATGAATAAAAATAATTTTACTATTTTTGAAAAACGAGAAGGTTTAGAAATTTCCAAAAATTTAGCGTGGAGTCATAATGCAAAACCACATTAAATATTTTCAATTGAATAAGAATTAAGGGGGAAAATATTAATTAGTCAAGTTAAGAGGGCAGTTTTCTAAAACTTATGCCGCTCATTTATAATTCTAAGTTTCACTGCCTGTTCACAAAAAAAGAAGAACAAGAACTATACACATATTATTTTAACTGAATCTGATGTTACCATAATTTTAATTTAAACCGAATCGAATAAAAATAAGAAGAATCCTTTTATATGTGTGTTGTGTTTAAAAAAAACAGAAAATAAAAATGTATTAAAAACAGTTTTAAAAATTAAAACAAAATTAGGCGCGCAATTAAACTTTTAATTTAATATTCAATAAAACAAAATTAAAGAGCAAGAAAAAGATTTTTATATTAAAGCTATTTTTAAGGACCTGTTGAATTATTAACGTACCAGTTAAGGTATAAAAAAGCATTGTCTGCCCTCCAAAGTAACGAACAATTTTTTTAATATCGTTAATCTTCGGCAGCATGCTTTTTCTATACTTAACCGTAACTCTAGCCTTTTGGATTTTTTTTTACAAATATTGTAAGTTCTTTTTATTACTTAAAAACAAGAAAAAAGATATATAATAATTTTTTCTTTTTAATGCTGATGTTTTAAACAATCACAAAGTAAAAGAAAACAATATTTTTTTACAATTTTCATATTTATATAAATATATATAAATATAAATAAATTAAAATAAAGGATTTAAATTCAACATTTGAATCTTAAATTTAATGCAAAATAAAAAAAACAAAAAAAAAATCCAAAAAAGTAAATTTAAATTATTTTTATTTTATTTCAAATATAAAAATTAAAAGTTTTTGTACATATAATTTTTTATTGTTTTTTCACAAAAAAATAAAATGCAATTTGGTTTTTGTAAAACCTAGAACTTAGCGAAAATGGAAAAAATACAAAAATACAATTTAAACAAATTAATCACAACAAACAAATAATGAAGGATCTCGTATTTTTTAATTATATATTTTTTTAATATTTACTATTATAACAAATGCTGTGAGTGTTGTTTTTTGTTTTTTTTTGTCTCAATCTCAACAGAAAGAAGAAGAAAAAAGAAACAATATTTTGCATTTATTATACGAACAAAAAAAATAATTAAAATACATTTTTTAACGAAATGAAACAAAAAAAGAAAAACGATACAAAAAACATGAAACTATTAAATAACAAACAAAAAATACAACAATGTTATGTGATATAGACTTAAAAACCAAACGAAAAATGATTTAAACAAACAAACAAACACGCTAACAAACGAAAAATATAAAACATTTTTATGGATGACATGAGGCACATAAATTTATTATAATTTTTAGTTTCATTTTGTTTTTTAACTAACTTTTGTTTTTTTTTATTTGTTTTTAAATGAATAATAATAGCTTTCATTTCATAATTATTATTTACAATTATAAATATTACTAAAAAAATTTTGTAACCGTAAAATATCCGAAATGCAACAAACAAAAAGCTGCTACTTTTTAATAACAACTTGGAAAAAATAAATTAAAACAAAAATATTTAAATTTTTTTATAAAAATAAAATTTTAAAGAAATACTTTAAAAAATATTGATTGATTGTATCGTATGTAAACCATAGCAAAATTAAATAATAAAAACAACAACAACAAGAAAAAAATATATATGTGATATTATTATTACATAATTCCAAAAACACATTTAAACCAAAACATAAACTAAACAAGAAATTTTAATTTCTAAGAGTTTCTAACGAAAAAAAAAAATAATTTAATTAATTGGTGATTAAAAAAAAATAAATTTCTTAACACAAGGTGCTAAAAAAATTTACTTAAGTAACTAATAAAAAAAGAAATTTCTGTCCTCAAGAAAAACAAAAACAAAACAAAAAGCCAGCAACTTGAAAAGACTAAATTGTTTTGTTTAAAAAAGATTTTTTATCACATACATACGATATTAACAAATATAAAATTCAATTTTTGTATTAATTGTTGTTCTCATTGATTATAAAATAAATTGAATTGAACTAAAATTATATAATTTTTTTTATAAAAAAACCCTTTTAAAAATGTAAATTTTTTCTTGTACTTTTTATATATTTAATATCACAAAAGACTCTTAATTCATTTGTTTTTGTGTTCTTTTTTTTCTAAAATAATTCTAATATTAAACGAAATGTATTTCAAAAATAAAACTACTAAAACTCAGCGATAACAGGAAATTTTATGTTAAAATGAAACAATAATTTCAAGCATAAGAATATTTAATATTTAAATTATCATTTATTAATTTCTGTATTGTTTACATTATTCATTATATATGCAATAATTTATATTTTTTTTAATACACAAAGTAACAAAAAAAAAAATCCAAATACAAAAATAATCTTAAAACAAAATTTATTATTAATAAAATTGAATTTATTGTTATTTTTTTAAATAGAAATTTTATTTTTTTATATTGTTTTATTTCATTTTTTTAGTTAAAAAAGTAACAAACTCTATGACATAAAATTATTAAAGTTAAAGTTTTAATTTCATTACACTAAAAATATACAAATACAATTTTCAAACTACAGAAATTGATTATGCTTTAAATCTTTATAATTTTTAATGAAGCCGATTAGATCGTACAGAAACTTTTTAAAGAAATAATTTAAAATATGTTTAACTTCATTCTTACATGAGTTGAAAAGGTCAGCTAAAGATGTCTTAATACAAATAAACAATTTAATTTAAATTTGCTTTATTTTTCTTCTTTACAATATCCACTTTCACCTTTACGTAATAGTTATTGCTTTGCATAAAGGAGCGCTAACAATCCAAAATTTATAAAATAAAATAATTAGGTCTCTTCTGAAGCGAATTGGTTTAGCTGTTTATTTTCCGAGACGACTTAGTCTTATGTGTTCTGTTAGTTGAAGCAACTTTTCTTTCAATAAAGTATATACTTTATATTTCTTTTGCAAAATTCGCTTATACCTGCGATTTTAAGCTGCCAGATTCCCAACATTTGCGGTTGACACAGATCAAGATCCCCAATTTAAGTTGTTGAGATCCGTAAACTGCTATAGAAGTTAAGGTCAACGATAATGTTAATGTATAAACATAAACTTGCTCACCGGCTTACATAAACTAACGTGGTCATATTATTAAGTGATATATTTGTTCAAAAAAATAGGCTGTTGCATTCAGTCAGTCAACTTTTGAAAAAAGAACGTCAGTTAGTTACTATTAAATTTGCATTATAATTAATTAAGTTTGAAAATGTGAATATCCAAAATTCATAAAATTGAAACAGAATAATAATTTAAAAGGGAAACGGAATCGATTAATTGTACAATCAGTTTTCAAAAAATTACAATGAACTGGGGTTTAAAATTTGTTTTCTCCTGCAAAGAGATGTTACAAAATTTCGCCACTTAACACGTTCGCGGACGCGAATGCTATAGCATTCATTTTCATAGTGATATAAAATGACGTGAATGCTATAGCATTAGCATTCAAATTTTAAAGCCAATTTTTATTCATTTAATTGTATACAAACTTAAGTTTTTGGAATTAATATACTTTTCAAAATAATGACCAACTGGTTCATTAGTTAATTTCATATTATTTTATATTTTCTCCATGTATTTACAAATTTCCCTAAGCCGACACATTGAGTAAAGTAAAAGTGTAATCGTCGTGAATGCTATAGCATTCATTGTATATAACGGTTAAAATACGATGTGCTCTTTGAAAATTTTATCGTCCGCGAACGTGTTAAACAAATCACGATGCTATTTCCATTAATTGATTAACTGAATCTTTCATAAATGTATATAAGCTAAATAATGAAGACAGACTTCCAAATTGTTAAAATAATATAAAAAAACTCCATAAATGTTATAGTCAGTCGAAGCTGATGTAGAGCCGCCCTTTTATTTTTAATTTACATTTCAAATTTTTTCTTTAAGGCTTATGTGCTTCTGAAAAAATTTTTAACGCTTCAAAATAACACTGCTCCTGACGAAAAAATGTTTAACAAAATCATTTTGATTATCTTTAAATTTTACTGTACATGATTTAAGAGGGTCTTCATAAATTTTCTACCTCCATACCAAAATGCATTTTATAAAAAAAATTAAAATTGCATTTGAAAGTTGTAGAAAATTGAATAGTAAAATATACAAAATTTTACATGTTTATTATTTACTTTCAATTTAGAGAAAAAGAAATAAAGCCCAATAACAAATAATTTGTGTGATAAACTTTAGACTAAACTTGCATAAAATGTTATTTAAAACTCAACAAAAATAAAAACAAACATTTAAGTAAATTAAATATTCCAATAAGGAAAGGCAAACCTCCAAATTGGAAAAATATATTTTTTACTTAAACAAAAACACAAAGTTTTCTCTTTTGGAAAACTCTAAAATTTGAAAATAGCATTTTAAGAAGAAACAAATGGGATTTTAGCCTAAAACTTAAAAAGTTTCACACAAATTCATATAAATTTGGTTTGGTTAAATACTATTTTTTTTTTCTTTTCTTCTGTTAAAAATAAAAAAAATCATGTTAATAATGCGAATCTGATTTGAAGTGTAAATTTTGTAGAAAAACAAACAAAAAGTCAAATGCAATTTAAAAAGTTTGAAAAGATTTAACTAAAATTTTTTAATTTATGAATTTTTATTCTTTCACTTAACAAAATTAAATTTATTACTACTATAAATTATAATTATTACATTATAAATAAAAAAAACAAAATTTATTTAAAATGTGTAAAATGAATTAAAATCACAAAATAGATTTTATTTTCTATTTGATTATTTTTATAACAGCTTATTTGTTAATTTTTGTAACACTAATTTTTTTCAAAAATTACATTTTAACCATATATAAATAATAACAAATGTTGAAATAAACAAAATGTCCTTAAGCCAGCTAAATAAGAAACACATGACAGGCAAACGGACAAAGAGATCAATATTGTTTGTATACTTAAAAAATCATATGTAAGTATGTTTCATAGAACTTCAAAATCTTGAAACAATGTTTTGAAAACAAGTTCGATAATTAATAAATAAACCAAGGGAACGAATATATACAAACAAATAAAAATGAAACAATTGTAACTTGTCTTAAAAAAAAGAAGTTATTTTGTATAAATAAAACCTGAAGAAAAAGAAACCAAAATCTCATTAATTGTTGTTTTATTTAATTTTGTTTAAAAGAAATTTTTAATAAAAGTATTGTCTGCTAAAAATTGTGAGATGATATTACTAAAATAGCGCAATAATTAATTAATTTCTATAGAACTATTGTTAGTATTTCGAGTTCAGTATTTGCTTCGTATTTGGATCAAGAGGTTTTCCTGGTCTGCTGTTCTAATATATGAACCGTCTCTCAAAGCCCTTTTTAGTTTTTAACATAAAGGGCGCCTTCGCCAACTCGTATGTACCTGCCATGGCTGCACAACTGATCTCCTCTTAAGACTCTTAAGAGATTTTAACTGCTTGATGTTTTTTCATTTATTCGCCTTAAAACAACTTATTTATTGCGGCTACTTAGCAATTATTTTTCTTTATATTCACTCTTAACTATTGATTTTGAAAATGTTCTATTCAATTTTGACAATCGCACTAGCTTGTGTTATTTTTTAGCTGAAGCAAACTCCAAGCTTTAAGTAAAGGGTGAACACATTTAGTAACAATATTGTTGCCTTTCTTTCATACTTTTTTCTTTTTATTAAGTAGTATAGATTATACTTTTATATTTAACAATTTTAATATTTTAAAATATAGTATAAAATTTTACAACAATAAAAGGAAAAACAAAGAAGCAAAATCAACAAAGTCATTTTAGAAAAATAAATAATTTTAATCACAGTTATTTCTTATGTAATATATGACCTTTCTCTTAAATACGTTCATATTAGTTTCTAGTTTAATTTCATTTGGAAGCATGTTGTAATGATTTAGTCCTTTATCGAAAATGGATTGTTGCATTAACGTTGTTGTGGTCCTTGGAAGCCGGAAGTTGCTAGAGAATTTCTAAATGAATATGGATGTACATCTCCAACATAGTTCAGCTGATCAATAAGGTATTGCGGCGCAGTTCCTAATTTCATTTTTTGAATAAAACAGAGTGTGTTCATTTTAAGCCGTTGTCTTATACTCAACCATTTCAAAGCAGATAGCATAAAATTTAGCGGTGTATATATATTACATCTCAATAATGACTTCATAGCCCTGTTTTGCATTTTCTGAAGTCTCCCTATTTGTGCTATCGTGCAGCATGTATATTAAATTGTTGATCCAAATTCAAAATGTGGCTTTATGATGGTTTGATGGTGTTATATATGCTTATTGCTGTTAATGTGGATATTTTGCTACGAATTCTTTTAAAAAATCCGATTTCCTTTTTAATTTTATGGCAAATGTATTCTACGTATTCTTTAAATTTTAGATTCTTGTCTATTATGAAACCGAGGTATTTAAACCGATCTACTGTCTCTATTACCTGGTTATTAACTTCAAAGTCAGGTCCACCGTCCATATTTATTTGTATCATTTTTGTTTTATTTTCATTCAATTTCATTTTATTAATTTTTAACCATCTATTCACCCTGTTCATATCATCTGTCATATTTCCCAGACATTCCGTTTCTGTATCTCCTTCTGTAAAAATAAGTGTGTCATCGGCATTTGCACAATATTTGGCATATCATATATATGTATATATATATATATATGTATATATATATATATATATATATATATATATATATATATAACTAGCTGACCCGGCAAACGTTGTTTTGCAATAGAAATAACGAAAAAATTGGATTTACTTAATTTTAATTAATCTTTCGTGTAGAGAACACCTTAAAAGTGCTATGTTATGTTATAGTTCGACTTGTAATAGAAGTTAAATGTTTCCAGATTGAAATATGCCATAAATGTTGTTGATTTGATTTGTGGAAAAAACGTAATTTTAATGCAATTCTGCCGAATCCGTTTTTCAGGAATTTTCCGAGTTTTCCACTAAGAGTTTTCTATTTTGCAATTCGAAAAGCTACAACGGAATAATTGCACACAAAATTCCATACTAAAAATTAATATTCGATTTTTCCAATTTCCCGGCTTTTTCGTACGGTTTTCCCAAAATTTTCTTTCGTACTAACATTCTCCTGGCAATTACGAACAACTGAAAAAAAATTTGAGCCTAATCGGCCCAGCCGTTCTAGAGTTATGGAACGACAATAAAATGTACACTTCTTTTTATATAGATAGATATAAAGTAGCGCTCCTAGAATTGATCACTGTGGTGCTCCATACTCATTATCTATGTTTTTGGATCTTATATTATTAACCTTTAATATGATTTAAACCATTTTAATTCTCTTCCTTTTATTCCACACATATTTAATTTTTCAATTAAAATATCTCTATCTATCGTTTCAAAAGCTCTAAAAACAATGCCATTACTTTTTTAATTTTTTTCCATATATTTCCATTTATTTATAACGTAATTTACTGCCGTTTCACAAGAAAATTTGTTTCTAAATCCGGATTGACATCGAGAAAATAGTTCGTTATCTTCGAAATACTTTTCTAATTGCTGTTTGACGAGTTTTTCTATAATTTTTTCAAGTGTTTTCAATATAATTATTGGTCTGAATTCTTCGCACATCGAGGTATTAGCAATTTTTTGTATTGGTGTTATTGACGATGTTTTCCAGTTTTCTGGGAACACTCCTATTTCCAGTGATTTGTTTATTATATTCATTATTGTTCTGCCTACTAATTCCCAATTTTCCATCAATATTCTCATCGAAACATTATTGTAGTCTGGTTTATTCTTCATTTCCTTATATATCGTTTTGGGCCCTTCTAGGTTTATTGCCCGAAACTTAAATCTTTCTTCTATTACATTTATATTGCTACAATATTGCACATTTTCTATTGAATTTCGAATTGCCTTAATACTGTTAACAAAGTAATAGTTAAATTGATCTGCAATTCGTTCGTTTCCGATAATTTCCTCTTGTCTGAATATCACAGATTTTATAACATTAATGGTCAGAGAAATTTTTGTATTTTCATGAAAAGTCTCAATGTATATAATACGAATACGTCCATGTTCTCACAAGCTCACGTTTCCAAATTAGAAAACACTAAACCTTTTGGGACAATAATAATTAACTAATTAATTATGAACCATAGTCGTATAATCGCAAGAATTTGGTTGAAACAGCTAAAATGATAATTCGCTTTTTGCGAAAATTTATGAAACGGTGTGCTAAATTTGCTCTTTATTGTGTTTATTTTCTATACTTTGAAAATCAAACTCCCTTATTTAATAAATTATAAAAAAATCATTTAGTTTAATTTGAGGTTAGAAAAATTTATATCACAAAAGTAACGTTCGTTCGTTATAAATATAATTTTAATAGTTGGGCAGTAAGATTTTATTTATAAGATGTAATTTCTTAAATTTTCTTTTAAAACGGCAGCAGATTCCATCCGTCGAATCCAACGGATGCTTAAAATTTTGGTTTTGATTCGTTATCGTTGTTATTTGAGTGTATTAAAAAGGGCATTCATACGTACTATGTATGAGCTTCTGCTGAAATGTATGAGCAATGAAATGTGTTAAAAAATTCCTTCAAAACCCAATCTAATTTTTCATCCAACAAAAATTTTTTGTAATTGTCTGAAATAACAGAATACAGAAAATCTGTACTCCCGATCAAAAGTCGGCTAAACAAATTCATGTTTTTATTACCGCAGAAACGAAATAGACAACTGATTCATGTTTAATAACTTTTTTATTACAGCTCCATCTAGAGCTTTTTAAAATTACAATTGAATCAGCAGGGTTTTTTCGACAGTAAAATTGCAGCGCCTAAGGCCTCACATTGTATTTGCAGATTAACATTTAACATAACCACAATTGATAATCTATGTACATAACTTGCAATTAACTAATTCACTATTTGTACGGCAAATTCCAAATATATTATTTCCATTTTAGTGTTACCAGCTATCAAATTTTTATTTAAATTGTGCTGCTGCTTGCGAATATACCTACTTATTTTTCTGCCGTAAAGGCTAAAAAGTTATGAGGAGGCGGCAGCGCCTTGCGTTTAATTGCAATCAGTGAGCCAGTTCACATTGGATTAGTTGTGCTGGTCTAACATGGCAGTTTGTGGGCATTTTCGGTGAGGGGGGTAGTTTTTGGTTGTCACAATTTTTCTACCAGCTTCAACGCCGCACAACGAAAACAAAACTAATGCACATGCATTTATGAAAACACGGGTCTTGTGCGTTTTTTTTGCAGAGCGATTTTTAGTCTTCAGTTGGCTATTGCAGTGTAAATATGAATATGAATTCAAAAGTAGATAAATAGATTTTATGCTATTTATTTTTATCTTTTTTACTATTTTATCTTTTTTATTATTGAATTCAAGTTTTTGTTATAATATTTTTATATTTTACAGAAAATTAAATATGTGTTAATCTTTTAAACGTCTTTTTAATTAAATATTAACGATATACATATTTTTTCAATACTTCGCTTTCCGATGGAAAGATTATTCAGGAAAAATTAATTTTTAATAACAAAAATTATTAACAAATTGAAAAATTTTTTTTTATTTAATTAAAATAAATAAGGTCGATTAAGAATAAAAATAATTTTACATAAAATAAAATTAGAAACAAACATTTCATCATCACTTATTTTTTATATTTATTTTGTAATGCGTATACTGTGGTGTATACCGAACGAAAAACAAACGTGAAATGAATTAAAAGCACTAATACACACAAAGATGTGAATTTTGTGCTAAAATAATTAGTCTAGTGTGTTTTGGAAAGAACTAAAGTTGTGCGAAACAAATATTAATCCAATGTGAACTGGCCCGGTGACGTTAATTTCGTATTGTTTTTGTTTTAAGTATTTAATAAACGTAAAACGGTAGTTTTAAAAACTTTATTATTACCTTATTTGCTTTGCAAACGCTTAGCAAAAGCAGTAAAGTTGTGTATGTTCAGTTGTTTTTGGATTTAAGAATTGCACTGAACAACTGGGAATTAAAAAAGCTAATACGGATTTAAAAATTTTGAACGTAAGTTATTATATATTTTAATTATTTTTATTAAAAATTTTTTCACGAGTTATGTGGTTTTTACTAAAATTATGTTCTTATTTCTGTTGTAGTTTTTAAAATGTCAGTTAAAAGTGACTGCATACTTGTGCTAAGTTTGTTGAACAATTCGTTTAGGCATTCTGTAAACGTCTAATTTACTGATTGCAATTATATTCAAAGAGTTATATGTATATCAAGTAATGAGTTTTATTAGGCTTTTGTGCTCGATAAAAAATTAATACATTTATTTAATAGAAAATATATTTGAAGTTTTTACAAACAGAAATAACGATTTTTGTCATAGTTTAAATTTGAATAAAATATAATTGAATATGCTGTAGCTTTGCCAATGAAATAAGATTTTTAATTTGTCTGAAAAATTCATCACTTGAACTACCGTCAGCAATTCACCGTAAATTAACTTCATATTTTTAATACTCGGCAAGATAACTGAGTACTTGACACTGACAGTTAAAAACTATTATACAGCACTAAAGGAATCTGTGTCATTTATCAGTGGAGGTATAACAAGAATAAAAAAGGAAATAAGAAAACATATTTGGTTACAAAGAAATAATATTAGAAATATTTTTAAACTAAACAATTTAAATAACATAAATATAAGTTACAAATAATAACCCACCAGTGTTTTTTAAAGACAAAATCCTATATATAAAAATCAAGATGGTCAAATTATTTGCCTTAAGTGTTTTTTATAAAGGTTCAGCTGAAGCTCGGCTGTTAAAATCCGCCTATGATTTGCAATCATTTTCCTTTTTTCAAAGGAGCACAGTGCAGGAATTTATGACGTAAGTACAATTATGGAATAAGTTAAAACAAAATTATGTACATACGTGTATTATTTCTGAAAAAGATAGATTTGCTTCTAAAACAATAGTCGAAAGAACTCAGCCAGCAATGCGGCAATCAGTTAAACAGGAAGCCTACATGTGCCACGTTTATGTTAGAGCTGATAATTTAGCTGGGGTACTAATTGCCGATCACGAATATCCTCAGCGTGTGGCTCATACTTTAATTACAAAAATTCTTGATGAATTTTCAGCAAAAATACCCGCAGATTTATGGGAAACTACCAATGAAAATAGTGCAGATTTTTCTGTTTTGCCCTCATATCTTGCTAAGTATCAAGATCCCAAAGAAGCCGATGCACTAACAAAAATGCAAAATGATTTAGATGAAACAAAGATTATATTGAAAAATACTATTGAGGCGGTACTGGAGAGAGGAGAAAAACTGGACGACATGGTTATAAAATCGGAAAATTTATCAATACAGAGCAAGGCGTTCTACAAAACGGCAAAGAAAACTAATTCTTGTTGCAATTTTAGTTAAGGAAAACATCTAGTTATACTATTAAGTTAAAGCTAATATTGAAATGAAAATTATGGAGTCTGCGTTAAAAATTGTGAAAAATTCTTTGTTTTTTAAGTTCGTTTTTTTTTTTAGATTATAAAATTTGCTTAAGAAAACATAAGCTGTATAACTAATCAGAAAATTTATACTTTTCTAGACATTATACTAAAGTGTTAGAACTCGCAGACTGTTGAAAGATGTATTAAAAATTTTTATATATTTTTTAAAAGAAATTAAGAGATTTCTGTTTAGGTTTATTTTAATACAAATTACTCTTAATATGTGTACAAAATTTTATATATATATATATATATATATATATGTATATATATATATATATATATATATATATATATATATATATATATATATATATATATGTATGTATGTATATGCATAAGCGAACGAATTTTTATCATAAAACCTTTGTCAATGAGTAGGCGTTAAATAGTGTCTCTTCACTGTTGAATTCTATTGAAAAAAAACTTTTTCTGTTCCTTATATAAATATAGCATCAGGTGTGAGATAATGATAAAAAACAACAGTTTATGAATTTTATTTTCATTTAAAAATGAAAATGTTCAAAAATGTTGAAAATTATCGATATTGAGAAACGACTGTTTTTAAATCGATCGAGTTTTTTATACATATACACATATGCTTTTAGCACCTTTCGCTTTGATTATTTGGACTAAATTATTTAGATTTTTATATTTTATCAAGTTATGTGTAATATCTTATTTATTTAACAGTTAAAGGAATTCAAAAAATTGTTTGAAAAATTAATTTGGTTTTTATTTGCTGGTTTTGTAATTTAATGATTTTTTTAAGATAACAAATTAAAAAGAAAAATCCCTATATATCATTCCAATCGCGAATTACATGAATATTACATATATAAGTTTTATGAATACAAATAAACATCCCTACAAAATTAAAACAAATCGTTAAATTGTATATAAAATAACAAAATATGTGGCCTAAAATTAATTTTTATTAGAATCAACAATCTAAAGCCAACATGTCATAAATAATCTTATAGGAAGTTTTAATAATAATAAAAATAAATCATCCGTAAAATTGATTTCATTAACTATTTTTCACTTTGATATTGATGTCTATATTTAAAAAAATTTATATGCAAACTACAACTTTTGAATGTGCGTTTTATTAGTTAAATAAAATTAAAATAATATTGCCTCTTAAAACTACAAACGAAATTTTCAAATAAAATTATTCAGGCATAAAATATAAAGAAATTAATTGGTTAGAAAAAAAAATGGCTGTTTTAATTTTTGAAAAAATAACGAAAGAACAAAATTATTCAATTATAAAGTAAAAAGATTATTTGTTTATTTTTATTGCACGTATGTATGTATGTATTTACTTATTTTATGTGATGAGTTAGAAATTCTTTTAAATTTGATGTGAGAAAAAGCTTTTGCTTAATAATGTAGCAGGCCTCAAGGCGCATTTCCAAATTAACTACAGTTTAGAGGAGCTGCCAGCTGCCAAAAACAAGCCTGCCGACTTTTGGTCGTCACACACTTCAGTCTTCACTCTTCAAAATATGCTATCAAATCAGTCGTATGCTGAAAGGCTTGTAAATACTTTTCAACAAATAACATTATTAGATAGCAAACGTAGTATGATATTTGTTGAAAAGTAAAAATATGGTGTCTGCACGATATGCTAAAATCGTGTACAAACTAAAGGGCTGCACAAAACCATTTAAATTACAAACAAAACATTTTATGACCAAGCAGTTACTTCAGGTCATATACTTTTTGCGTTGCGAGATGAGTGAGTGTGTGTCAACAGCAATAAAACAAAAAGAGAAAACATAACTAATAAATGGTGAGTGATGGACAATACATGACACTGACGGTCAAAATACAACTAAGTTAAAATATATGATTTCAGTGTGCAGTTCAGCAGTGTACTCGCTGTAATTTAATTATTATGTTCAAATATATTAAATAAATATTTTATGAAACATAATAAACTGATGCTTAACTTCATTAGCAGTAAAAAAAACCAAAAGTGTTAACTCTTCAAGAAAAGTCAGATATTTTAAAACTTTTATGAAAAGGTTCACCTGTAACTGGTTTGCCGAAAAAGTATAATGTCGTCAAATCGACGATTTGTTCAATAAGAAACAAAAAAGATGCAATTTCGAAATGTGTTAATAATACATTTTCCAGTCCTGGAAAACGGAAAACACTGCATTCTTCGGAGCTTTCAAAAATGAAAAGATCTCTGTACTAATTTCTTAGAAACCCTTTTGCAACCCATAGTAGCATAGTACATATATTAAAATATGGCAGGAACTTACAAAAAGTAGAATCAAAACCTGTCTCATAGGTGAAAAATAACGTACTTTATTTTAAATTAAATAAAAGATAAAAAGAGACTAAAATATGTATGTTATATAAAAAATGCAATCTAAAACGTGAACAAAATCGAAAACGTGAATACCCTCGGTAAAAATTAGTTCACGTTTCTGCGAGATCACTGTATATTATATTATATTATATGTGTCCATACACATAATTTTCCCAACCAAAAAATAATAAATAGAAGACAATAGCTTAAAAAATAAATTTTTATTATTTATAAGTCCACAGAAAAATGCTTATTTAAATAATGTTTGTCATCTTTATGATGTACATTTTATTACCTGCGGTTGTTTCCACGCGAAAGGGGTTTTTTATCTTTAGGTTGGGAAGTTTATTTTTAAAATTTTTTATTAATTTATTGGTTTTTTGCTCTATTTTTTGTAATTGATTCTTTTGTTAAGCCCATTATTTGAAGAGTGTAATTAACCTAAACGATTAATTGCGAAAATTACCCAATATTAAAAATTATCTAAATACAGTCCGCTTTGCCTTATAGGTAAATTACATTAGCAAAAATTTGGAAATAATTTCATCTATAAAAGAATGTGCCATTTAAAATTAAATTCTGAATAAGGAAATACATTTTAAATATTTTTTATATTTTATATATTAAAACATTTAATTTAATCTAATAAAATACTAAAAACGAACTCTAATCGATTTTATTTATTGAAATATAAATTATGTTTCTTTTATTTAACTTATAAAAATGAAATAAATCTCCAAATAACTAACACCAAAAATTAACAAGAAATAATCAAAACAATCATAAAACAAAACAACCTTTTCATTTAAAAATGCACGAGTTATCAGTGTCATTCATGTTATTAGTGAAACAGATACTACAATTGCTGACACGACACTTGGACATGAAAATATAAATCAACTATAGGGCATGTGAAAGTATTGGTAAACACAAAATTTACGCACATTTGCTATATTCTTGTCAAGTACAATACTTGTTTTTGCTTGAGTTTTTATTTGCTGCTGAGTGCAGAAGAATAATTTGAACACCATTGCATTGTACACTGAAGCATGTCATTCACTGAAGATATGAAAACGAATATACTTGTGCAGCCCTTTAGTATAAACCTTTGTTGGAATCATGAACAAATGTTAATCATATGAGTTTAAGTATACGTATGTTGAAGAAATATAGTGTCTACACGATTTGCTAGCAGTGGAAGTAAATTTTTAATCATAAATATGCTGATTCAACCTAACGTTTAGACGAAAAGAGAAAAGAAAAGAGAAATCGAAAAACTTCAGACTGCAGATGGATAGAAAGATAGTCATATAGATAAATGTAAAAAATACTCGTCCAAGGTCGTTTTTGGCCACATAACAAATTTTAAATCAGCCTTGGCTTTGGCGGCGTACAGACAAATTTAGACGGAGCGTTCACATACATAGCCGTGTTTATACCCAGCCGAGTTTGTGCCCGCAGTCGCCACCGACAGTGACGTTCTTCGAATACTGACCGTGTGACGTAGAAGAGAGCTATCTAAGCCGCCTGCACACATAGCAGTGCACCAGATACGAAGCCCGAGCTGCAGTCAAGCAGAAAACCGGGAATAAGGAAATCCTTTCCTTAATAAAGAACAAGCTTGTAACTAAAGTTTTGTTTACAACGTAACGACACGCTTGAGGTATTTAACTTAAATTAAAATTTTTTTATTTTTGAAATCAAAATTAAAAAAATTTTTTCCTGAAGAAGCTTTCCATAGGAAAGCGAAATATCGAAAAGAAAAAAATATAAATGGTTAATTTAATTTAAAAAGACCTTAAAAAGAATAAGAGATATTTATTAAAGATAAAAAAGGTCGATTAAAAAAACAATTTCGCGTTAAAATAATTAAAATCCACTATAAAATTGTGGTTCCGTTAAAGTTACATTTCGTAAAATTCGTGATATTTTCAAACAACATAATCGTCTTTCTGAGACTCGTATTAAGAGTTTGGTCGTTAAATTTGAGTCGACAGGCTTAATAGAAAATGTGCGAACATCAACGCATGTTCGACCGGATTGTTTAACTGATAACATCGCAGCCGTGAATCACAGTGTTGAAGCAGATCCAAATTTGTTAATTCCTCGACCTCCTCAACAATTGGGGTTGACGTGATAAGATTTACATCTGCACCTGGTCGTAACCTCTTATCTAATGGTGGTCATCCTCGCCCTAGAAGGCCTTCGGATACGTATATCCTCCGGTCACTCCTAGTTGCAACTTCAAAAGCCCGGAGTAGGCCACAACCTTCAATCCATGCTGAAGAGTTGGAGACTATCAAACTCCTGGTCCAGAACGCATTAAGCTTAATGCTCCTACTAGCCTAAGGGGACTGGGCTCCCTTTTAGCCCCGCAAGACACAAGTCTAGATGGGTGTGTGATCCATAAAGACTTATAATGTGCCCCCGGGGGGGAGATAACAATTGGGGTTTCGTAATAAGATTTACATCTGCACCTGGCAGTGAGCCTTAATCAGATGGTAGCCATACCACTGTGAGTGAAAAGCAGCGCCACTCACGCCCTAGGAAGCCGAAGTCTAATTCTAGCAACAGGTCTTTCCTAGTAGCAATTTCAATGATTTCAGAGCAGGGCTGCAAACCACTACTCCTTGCTGAAGAGCTGGAGACTATCCAACTCCTGTCCAGAACACATGACTAGCATGCTCACTGGATCTAGGATCATTCCACTAGGTAGGTGTTATTAAAAATGAAATGATCGTGGCCACCAATAAAAACAGACCTGTTATGGGGCCGCGAAATCACAACCACCACGATACTCCCAAAGGGCTAACCTCAATAATCAGTCAGAGAAACAGCTAAACACCTAGAGAGACAAATAGCGGAAACTCTTCCAGTTGTACCCCTGCTGACTTCAGGGGACTTGGCTCCCTTATACCCCCAGCAGCGCAGGTCTAGATAGTCGAAGTTCTATAAAGACCGATAAATGTGCCCCCGGGGGGAAATAACAATTGGGGTTATCCAAAATCAACACATGACGAATTTTGCTTAAGGATTTGACTTTAAAGTCTTTTTACATTCAACTAGTGTAGGGATTGAAGCTGGCCGACCATTTAGATCGTCGTAGATTCGCTAAATTAATTCTGAAAAAATCCATTTTTTTATACGAAGCCATTTTCACTTGTGACCTTGTGGAAACCCTAGAGCGAAGCCTTTAATGCTCAATGTGTTACTTTATGGTACGCTATGAGGTCTGGCGGCGTGATTGGGCCATTTTTTATCCACAATGAGACTGGAAATGGATCATGCTATCGCGAGATGCTAACAACTCAATTTTGGTCTATTATTGACGATGTGGATACCACTGACATATATTTTCAACCGGACCGAGCTACATATCACACAGCCAATGAAACGATCAATTTATTGCAAACCAAATTTTCCGATCGCACAATTAAGTCGTAGTTAAGTAGCCAGTCAGATCGTGAGATTTAACACCACTGGATTATTTTTTGTGGGGCTACGTTTAATGACAGCGTCTATACGGAGCCAATCGAATCGATTTCAGCCTTAAAACTCGAATTCCCATGATGTGATTAACGAAATAGGACCGCCATTTTGCAAAAAAGTGATTAAAAATTCTGACGAAAGACATTTTGATATCAATATTCGTTAACAATTGCCGAACTTTTCTTTTCGTGATACAATAAAAATTTAAATCATTTTAAATGATATTTTCCGTTTTCTTTTATAATTTAGAAAGCAAACTTCTATATATTTATATAAAGAAATCGATTAATGATTTTCTTTATTTAAAGTTCTGACTTATATGATAAGAATGCATTTAGTTAGATATCTGAGATAAAAAACATGTGTTTTGTAAGAAGTTAAACAGAAATTAATTAATTATTACAGAAATTTAATACAGTTGGATAAGAGATATTGTAAAACTTAAGAGTTATAATCTTTTAATATCGTTTCTTCGATTACAGGTGGTGAATGTGTTACATTTAAGGCGATGTCAGATAAAACTTTGTTGCTTTGCGTGACATTTGAAACTTTAAAGCAAAAGCGTAAATCAAGTGGTGTATGTCACAATAAACTTTGACAACCCTCATGAATTTTTTGTTTACGCCCACACACAAATACATAAACACAAATAATAAAAGCCAGGTGTTTGTCAAAGCGCGCAAAAAGTTGAATTTTGGTTAACTTTTCGCTTTTCGCTTTGCGCTGCGTCAAAAGTGTTTTATGTGGCAACTTTCATACGTTTACGTACACTTTCACTCAAATGTCAAAGCGAAAGTCTGACGCAACGCAAAGCAAAAGTTTTATCTGACACGGCCTTTATAGTTAATATAAAATGTATTGCATTTAAAAAAAATTATAAAATCTTAGATTACAGTGTAACGACACGTTCCCGCTGGTTGCTGGGGTAGCCCAGCGGTGGCCAGTGTCGAAGTCTATTTCCTTGGAGGGGGGAGGAACCCAATCCGGCTTCGACTGCCTAGCTCAAGGGTAAAGGACGGTGCACCTGACTGTTGTATCCAATCTGACCAGGTTCACCGTCGCTCCCTTAGCTGCAGTACTCCCACGCGTGGCCCTCAGTGAGTGGTGGGTCTGACTGTTGTACCCAATCTGACCAGAACCACCACCACCGAGTTGTGCGTGTTTGCACGGCTATAGGCTCCTGCTTCTCCGGGTAAGGAAACACTTTTAATTATCTTTAATTAAATTTTTTTCTTCTGTTTATTCTTCTTTTTTTCTCTTGTGGATATAAATAAAATTAACAATTAGATCTTTTAGCACTTATTACCAATTATATTTAATTAATAATAATGGTAACCAAAGACTCTTATTCTATGATTCAAACACGAGATCTCGCTTCCCTACTTGACCAGAACGCTTTTCTAAGAAACGCCCTAACCGGTAGCCGTTCGCCGCCAATCGTGGAAAGCCGAGAGTCACTGGTTGTTGTGTCCAAGCTCTCCAGTGACTCGAGTCTTCCCCCGATTCTTGCAGCCGCTCAAGAAAGTGGGAACGAATGACGGTATCAGATTGGTACCCCTAAACCGATGCCGACATTCGCTTCCTTAGTCAACAATAGTGTCTTACCTTCTTGGCAATTCCTAAACGACTAAAGACAGAACAATGTATATGCTCTTATATGTACATGTATATGAGCTTAGATGTAAATGAGAAAACAATGCTTATGACTAACAAAACACAGTTCATTCCAGTGAATATTAATAAAAGAGAAAAAACAATGTATGTGATCTTAGATGTAAATGTATATGAGCTTAGATGTAAATGAGAAAACAATGCTTATGACTAACAAAACAGTAATTCATTCCAGTAAATATTAATAAAAGAGAAAAAAAACAATGTGTGAGATCTTAGGTGTAAATGAGAAAAACAATGCTTATGACTAACAAAACAGTAATTCATTCTGGTAAATATTAATAAAAGAGAAAATGTGATCTTCGATGTAAACATAAATGCGAAATTCTAAATAAGACCTCCCTCTGCTACATATTTTAATGTGGGCACAAAAACGACTCGTTGGGACTTTTGTCGTCACACTGCCCCCCTCCTGCGGTTGGCGTACCGGTCCATAGGCACTATTCGCACTTGGTTGGGCTGCCCACGTGATCCAAAAGAGTTTAAGATAGAATAATGGGTTTGTGTTGTTGCCTGCACGAATGGCTTTAATTCGCTAATATGGGCTGTACGCCGTTCGCTACTGTCTACTGTGCTAAGTTCGCTTATGACGGGGGATACGAATCCTCGTACGACGTATGGACCTCAAAATTTCGGGGCCAATTTAGCGGTGAAGTTATCGGCGGCTTTTGATAGCGGGTGAAGTCGGACTAAGACCTGGTCTCCTATTGACGGTTTCCAGCTACGCCGGCGTAAATTGTAATGTTGTGCCTGTTTCTGCGTGGCCTCTGCCAAATTATGCCGGACTATTTTAAAAACCTGTTCCAGTTCGGTGGCACGCTCCTCTGGCTTCACCCTTCGAGCTCCGGTACCAATAGTTACTTTGTCGTACAAGGCACGTGGCAGTCTAGGTTCCCTTCCCTGGGTCAGGTACGCTGGTGAATAGCCTGTGGATTCCGATGTGCTCGTGTTTAGTGCCAGCATTATCTCGGGCAGCAGCTCGTCCCAGGTGTTGTGTTGGTTTCTGGCGAGTTGTGCGATGATGGTTTTGAGTGTGCGATTGACCCGTTCGGTGGGGTTCTCTTGCGGCGTGTAAGGAGCAGTAAATTGTTGGCTTACTCCTAGTTCACGTAGATATTGTTTTAACACTCGTGATGAAAATTGCGTACCATTGTCAGTGAGTAGAGTTTTTGGTACACCGTACCGCGACACTATTCGTTCCCTGACCGCTTTTACTACAACTTCCGCTGTGGCCTTACGTACCGGGATCAATTCGACCCATTTGGAAAATTTGTCCACGAAAACGAGCAGCATGGTATGTCCGTGTCGGGTTCTGGGCAGTGGCCCCATGAAATCGGCACATACTAGTGACCAAGGCTCGTCCGGGATGCGTGACAACATTTTTCCTGCCGGGAGTTGTTGGGCGGTTTTATACCGCTGGCACGTTTCGCAACGTCGCACGTAGTTTCTCACGTCTCGGGCCATGCCGGGCCAATAGTAACGGCTGGCAACCTTGTTCAGCGTTTTCCGAGTACCTAGGTGACCGCCGGCCGGTTGGTCATGAGTTTCGTTCAGCACCTGTAATCTTAGGGGCGTGGCAACACACAGCTTCCAGGGGGTAGCATCTTCGTCGTTAATTTCTCGATTAAAGTGCCGATAGAGCTGGCCGTTTACGATGGTATAATCTGCGAAATTTTCCGGGCTCTGGCGGACGGCCGCCACTTTATCGTCGAGCCACGGACAAGTGCTAGGTGATTGGGCCTGGGCCAAATTGACTCCAACTCTCGGGTGACGCGATAGTGTATCGGCGACCACATTTTGTTTTCCTCTCCGATAACTGATTGAGAACTGGTATTGCTGTAGTTCTAACGCCCATCTTGCCAGTCGGCCCGTGGGATTATCAATAGAATTCAGCCACTTCAGCGACAGATGGTCGGTTATCACTTGGAACTTATAGCCCTCCAGATAGGCTCGCATTTTCCGAATACCCCATACAATTGCCAGACACTCTTTTTCGGTGGCTGAGTAGTTCTTTTCAGCCTGGTTTAGATGCCGGCTCGCATAGGCTATCACGCGTTCGTTGCCATGAATTTCTTGGGTGAGCACTACGCCCAGTCCGAAATCACTTGCATCGGTTTGCAATGAAAATGGTCTACTGAAATCGGGGCAGGTGAGGACCGGTGCACTGGTTAATTTCAATTTTAATTCTTCGAAAGCGCGCTGTTGTTGCTCTCCCCACTTCCAGTGCTTGCCCTTTTTAAGCAATTGCGTCAGTGGTTGGGAGATCTCCGCGAAGTTCGGCACAAATCGTCGGTACCAGGATGTGACACCCAGGAATCGCCTGATTTCCTTAACGTTAGTTGGCGGGGGTATTTGGGTGACTGCTGCGATTTTATCGGGGTCCGTCTTGATTCCCTCGCTGGTCACCACGTGTCCCAGGTACTTCGTTTCTGATTTAAAAAATTCGCATTTCTCGGGATTTATCCTCAGGTTCGCTAACCGTAATCGTCGGAATACTTCGCGCAGATTTGCCTCATGCTCCTCGAAAGTGCTGCTAACTACAATTATGTCGTCGAGATAAGCGAACGCGTGGGGCTCCATTTCGGGCCCTATTACACTATCCAGAGCCCTTTGAAACGTGGCAGGGGCCGAGTGTAGTCCGAAAGGCATAACACGCCATTGGAACAAGCCTCGTCCGGCGACTCCAAATGCTGTGTACTTTTTGCTGTCTGCCTCCATCGGAATTTGCCAGTAGCCATCTTTTAAGTCAAGACTACTAATGTATTTCGCATTACGCAACCGGTCCAAGATAGTGTCAATCCTGGGTAGGGGATAGGCGTCCGGAACTGAACGGGCATTTAACTGGCGGAAATCCATGCATGTACGCCAGGAGCCATTCTTCTTCTTGACCAGGGTGATAGGAAAGCTATATGGGCTACACGACGGTTCGATGCATCCGCGTTCTAATAATTTATTCACCTCCTCATCAATAATAGCCTGCATGGCTGGGTTCCGGGGTTTGTATCTTATCTTGATCGGTCGGTCATCTTTCATCACTATGCGATGGCTAGCTATGGAGGATAGGCCCTTCACTCCTTGGAACTTTGGCAGTTCGGTGTTCAAAAACTGTGTAATTCTTTGTGGTATGGCCGTCTCTGCCCCGACCCGCTTAATCGGATATGTTCTAGAACTGGTTAAAGGGGGTCTTTTGCTTACCTGGTTATTTATGGTTCCGGTTCCCGGGTTTCCATCAGGTGCTCGCTCAGGTGCGGCTTTCAAACCCGCGCAGGTAATGGTTGTGTTAAAAGCCTTTAAAAAATCGATGCCCAGGATGATTTCTTCGGTGGCCTCGTCCATTAGCGAAAACACATGGTCCCTTGATGTATCGCCTAGTGTCACCTTGCATTTGATGGCCTCTGAGAGTTGTTTCTTCGATCCATCCGCCAATAATACTTCCATATCCCGATTTATCAACTGGGGCTGTTTAAACATGCGATTTACCACCTTTGGCGCGATGAAGCTGCGAGTAGCCCCGGTGTCCACCAGTGCGGGGATTAGCTTCCTCCCGATAAGGACTACGGCCGTGAGTTTCTCTTGTTCCCACACAAGGTTGGTCGGGGTTTTTAGCCCCCCGGATCGTTGACCGGGTCGTGCGCATGTGTCAGCGTGGCCTCCATCCACCATTCTATGATGTTCGCCCCGTCCTGGATGTGGATTATTGGGGATGCTCTCCAGATCGGCTGCGAGGTTAATAAGATCACCTAGTGTACCAAAATCCTTCCTCCGAATGTATCTTTGGTAATCGGGGAGTGAGTTGCGGAAGATTCTTTCGAGCTTTTCTGCCTGGTTCAATCGTGCGTGACGCATCAGGTCCTGGAGCGCCAGTACGTAGTCCTTGAAGTTTTCCTGCGGCCGTTGTGTTCGCTTTCGGATTTCGTCTTCTAGTCTCTCGAAATACCGCGGCGGTAGGAAGAAGTTTAAAAAATCTTCCTTAAATCGCGACCATCGTTCCCATTGCTGATTGTTGTTTCGGAACCAGCTGAGTGCCTTATCTCGAAATAGCTCGAACAACACGCGTACAACAGTGTCTAGGTGGATTTCATACATTCCGGCCATCTCCTCTACCCGCTCGACAAAGTCCAAAGGGTTCTTGCCCCCGTCGTATTTCAGCCCCCACTTACGTATCACTTCTATAGCCGCTAACCGGTTTTCTCTACGGGGTGAGACTTCGTCCCCTCGCCCGCTAGGTTGAATGGGCAATTCCCGTTTGGGACTAGGCACGGCCTGGTTGGGAAGATGGGTTAGGTGTGTATCGGGTAGTGGACTCAGTGGGAGTGGTGTAAGGGCGTCTGGTGTTGGCTCAGTCGTTGTCATGTTTCTGGATTTCACTTCTTAATTATTAAGTTAAATATAAATTAACACAAAAATTATTAGTGTTCTATAGCTATATATATTATCCTCTTTTCCTGTCCGTCTTGTACGAAGAAAAAAAAAGAAGTATATATAAAAAAAAATTATGTATAATTAATTATGAAAATAATTGCCAAAAAAACTATACAATTATTCACGGGAGTATAAATCGTCCCTGCTCGGGCGCCATTGTAACGACACGTTCCCGCTGGTTGCTGGGGTAGCCCAGCGGTGGCCAGTGTCGAAGTCTATTTCCTTGGAGGGGGGAGGAACCCAATCCGGCTTCGACTGCCTAGCTCAAGGGTAAAGGACGGTGCACCTGACTGTTGTATCCAATCTGACCAGGTTCACCGTCGCTCCCTTAGCTGCAGTACTCCCACGCGTGGCCCTCAGTGAGTGGTGGGTCTGACTGTTGTACCCAATCTGACCAGAACCACCACCACCGAGTTGTGCGTGTTTGCACGGCTATAGGCTCCTGCTTCTCCGGGTAAGGAAACACTTTTAATTATCTTTAATTAAATTTTTTTCTTCTGTTTATTCTTCTTTTTTTCTCTTGTGGATATAAATAAAATTAACAATTAGATCTTTTAGCACTTATTACCAATTATATTTAATTAATAATAATGGTAACCAAAGACTCTTATTCTATGATTCAAACACGAGATCTCGCTTCCCTACTTGACCAGAACGCTTTTCTAAGAAACGCCCTAACCGGTAGCCGTTCGCCGCCAATCGTGGAAAGCCGAGAGTCACTGGTTGTTGTGTCCAAGCTCTCCAGTGACTCGAGTCTTCCCCCGATTCTTGCAGCCGCTCAAGAAAGTGGGAACGAATGACGGTATCAGATTGGTACCCCTAAACCGATGCCGACATTCGCTTCCTTAGTCAACAATAGTGTCTTACCTTCTTGGCAATTCCTAAACGACTAAAGACAGAACAATGTATATGCTCTTATATGTACATGTATATGAGCTTAGATGTAAATGAGAAAACAATGCTTATGACTAACAAAACACAGTTCATTCCAGTGAATATTAATAAAAGAGAAAAAACAATGTATGTGATCTTAGATGTAAATGTATATGAGCTTAGATGTAAATGAGAAAACAATGCTTATGACTAACAAAACAGTAATTCATTCCAGTAAATATTAATAAAAGAGAAAAAAAACAATGTGTGAGATCTTAGGTGTAAATGAGAAAAACAATGCTTATGACTAACAAAACAGTAATTCATTCTGGTAAATATTAATAAAAGAGAAAATGTGATCTTCGATGTAAACATAAATGCGAAATTCTAAATAAGACCTCCCTCTGCTACATATTTTAATGTGGGCACAAAAACGACTCGTTGGGACTTTTGTCGTCACAACAGAGAAACTCAATGTGTCTCGGCACTTTTTAGATATCGTTATATACAGTCAACAAAAAAAAAGTTTGTACACTTACCAACTCAGAATAAAGAAAAGCAAATTAATAAAAATTAATAAAAAATATGCGAAGAAGGAAAGGTTTATTAAACACAAATTAAAGCTTGAGATCCATATTATAAATGTATATCAAAATTGTTTTTGTAACAACAACAAAAATATGTCAATATTCTTGGACAAAAGAAAACTTGTGCACCTCTTATTTTCATTGCACAAAAAGCCTCGTTGCAAATCCTTTACTCAGGAATTAATTAAATCGAGTTTGAAGTTAGTCAAATTAACTAATTGGTAACGCATTTCCACTAATTGAAAACAAAAAATGGAGCAAAACAAATTTGAAAAGATTTAAAAGAACCGATTATAAATATATGGAAGGAAAATAACTCAATACGTGAAATCGGGAAAATATTAAAAAAAAAGCACACAGTACCGTACGCTGCATAATAAAAAGCTTCCAAAGAAATAATTCTCTAGAAAGGTCTAGTGGAAGTGGTCGCCCCAAAAAAATAAATACTCCTCAGATTGAGCGAAAAATATTATATTTTGTGAGGAAAGATCCAAAAGTTTCTACCATAAATGTTGCTAAAGAACTTAAAAACTCTAAAATAGCTGATGTGACTCCACAGACAGAGTGTGATTTGTTTTACATCCGCACCTGGCTATGTAGCCTTAATCAGATAGTGGACAAACCACTATACAAATTTGGAACGTCATGCTCGTCCTAGATAGTCGAAGGGATAATTCTAAGCAACAGAACCACCTAGTTGCAACTTTAATGATTCCAGGACAGGGCTGCAAGCCATCACACCTTGCTAAAGATTCGGAGACTTTCCTACTCCTGTCCAGAACACATGTCTAGCATGCTCACTGGACTGGATCATTCACTTTGCGTGTCATTATCAGTGAGATAATCCTGGCCACCATAATTTTCATAATTCGTTATGGGGCCGCAAAACCACAACCACCACGATGCTTCCATATAGAGGCCAACCTCAATGATCAGCCAGAGAACTATTATAAGTCTAAAAAGACAAATAATGAACTCCGCGAGCCACTGATCCCCGTGGAAATAAAGTGGAGTTTCCAGTTGTCTCCCTGTCTGACTTCAGGGGACTGGGCTCCCTTTTTCCCCAGTTGCACTGAGTCTAGATAGTGAAATATTCTATAAAGACCATATTTATATGCCCCTGGGGGGTGACTTCACAGACGGTAAGAAATTTCCTCAATTTGATAGAATTGTATGGATATGCAGCTGGCAAGAAAATCCTACTTTCCAAATTAAATACCCAAAAACGCTTAATGTATGCCAATGAGTTTATTGGCAAAGACAATGCTTACTGTAAAAGATTCTGACGAATCTAAATTCAATATAATTAGCAGCGACGGACGAAAATTTGTATGGAGAAAGAAAGTAGAAGCTTTAAATCCACATAATATAATACATACTGTTAAACACGGTGGTAGAAATGTAATGGTTTGGGGTGCTATGAGTGCAAATGGAGTGGGAAACCTTGTTTTTGTAGAAGGAAACATGTGGTAGTAGCTATTCATGATCGAAGTTAATAAAAATGACTATTAAATGAGTTACCAGATAGCCGGCCGTGCTGGCATGTTGGCGTTTAGCACCGGCTAGTTCTCGCCGTCCTTTGTCAACTCATCCGGCTATTACACAGCTACACACAAAAAAATAATCATGCCAGCAAAAAAAAACTGTACAAAGAAAATTAATGAGGTCCGAAGCAAGTCCAACTAGTTTTTTCCTCGCACATCATACGTCACATCATCCTGGCAGATGGTCCGCCAGATGATTTCCTTCCGTCTTGAGGCTAACGGATAACCTCACCATGGCATCGTAATCAAACCTTCGTCTTTAGATGCCCCTATCTCTGCCTTGCAACCCTTTACCTTACTTAGCGTCCGCTAAATCAAGCCTTCATTTCAAAAAAAAAAGAACAACATAAAAATTCATTTAAAAAAATCATACATAGTTTTGTTAAGGTAATAGACCGGGGTAGTTTTCTCTATTCTTGTTGTATTGTCCTATTAACTCGGCTATACTGGTCGATCATTAGAGTAAGATTGAAAAAATTTAAATCTTTTTTCCTCCTACGTTTCGCCGGTATTTCCCGGCTTCTTCAGGGAGTATGTACTTTTATTTATTCTTAGTACTATAAAATTAAATTATAACTATCGCTGATCTTGTCCATGTCTTCCTTCAAAGAAAACAAGGACAAAATTCTTATAACAACAGCAGATAAAGGCAACAAAACAGTTATTTTATATAAGACAGAATATCACAAAAAAATGTCCCAATTATTAGAGGATAAGAATACATATAAATTAAGTAGAATAGATCCGACGAAAAAACTCCAAAAGACAAACAATGGCATTGTTAATGAATTATTCAAACGAGGACATATTGATTACAGACAGAAACTTCAACTGTACAGTACATCATCCATCGCACCTAGGTTATATGGACTACCAAAGACTCACAGAGAAGACATGCCAATGAGACCAATATCCTCGTCAATGAGTGTACCATGTTACAAAATGGCGAAATACCTGGGGAACATTATTTGACATTTAATCTCACCAGACCTGAACATAAAGAATTCCTTCGAACTGAAGAATAAATTGAAACACATCACACTGGAAGATAACGACATACTAGTCTCATTTGACGCAATTTTACTGTTCACCAACATACCTACATACTTAGCCATTAAAAAAAGAAGGAGGACACGGACAAGATCAGCAATAGTTATAATTTAATTTAATAGTACTAAGAATAAATAAAAGTACATACTCCCTGAAGAAGCCGGAAAATACCGGCGAAATGTAGGAGGAAAAAAGATTTAAATTTTTTCAATCTTACTCTAATGATCGACCAGTATAGCCGAGTTAATAATACATAGTTTTAATTAAACAAAATCCTCGTGACAATTCACTCTAAGCGGTATATGATTACAAGAAAAAAAAAAGCAAACAAATCATCTTTTCGTAAGTGTTTATATAAATCTTAAATTTTCTTGTTTTACCTTAAGTAAACTTTGATACTTAGTGACTATTAATTATGCATACAAATAAAGGCGAGTCAAAGGTAAATATTGTTCCGCCTGTTACTGCTGTTAACTTTTACAATCTCTTTTCTTCTATCAACTTTTCTATTCTAATCGTGCATAGTTAAGTTTCAACAAATATACAAAAGCCATGATTAAACCTTTTGTTCCTTTGGTCTTCAATTAAAGGTGGACGTTTTCCGCAAGGTACTTTGTTGTTAACCGGTCGGTCCATTCACGAAGAAGATAAATATAAGCGTATGCAATATACTTACGTCTGTTGGCTATAAGCAGGCAATTTATCCTCTCCCTTCAAAACAGTGCAGCATTTCAACGATCGACTCTTCCTTCGCTTCGAACATTTCTGGGCCGAAAATTACTTTGAGGATAGGGGAACGACAGGGACTGACCGCCACTTCGGAAACCCTACAGCTTTGCCCGTCCGTCCGTCTACAAGTCGGTACAGGTTTTTTTATTCACTCGTCACAGTAACACAAACAGAGATTCTATGTTTATATATATATATATATATATATATATATATTTTCCTTTTCATCAATTGCAAAATCTATTTTTTTTTCTTTCAGGGAAGACGCTTTCAGGATCGGGCAACTAGACCCACCGCGATGAATCGAACCTTAGACCTGAGCTCAGTTCTTGGGGACGCGCACTCGAGAGCAAATCCTCCCGAAGAATGGACAAATAACGACCAATACCGTTTTCCCTAAAGACTAAAGATGAATATACATAACACATATAACACAGTGCGTCAATTTCCTGTCCACCGGGTAGTGCGTAATTGTCCGTGTTGTCCGTGGCAAAATATCTGGCACCGCCGGATGGCGATGCTAAACGTGGATGAACCACAAGTCCCTCGTTGACAAAATCTTCCCTCCTTCACTCGTTCTCACGGATGCTTCTTGTAGGTGTGTGTAGCCTCCAAATTAGTCAAAGTTCTGATTTTTCTTTCTTTTATTTAATTTCCTTCTATTTAACTTCTTTTCTTATTTAATTTTCTTTTATTTAATTTCTTTCTATATAAGTTCTTTTCTTATCTAATGTTCTTTTATTTAATTTCTCTTCTTATTTAATTTTCCCCTATTTAATTTCTTTTCCGCAAAATTTCTCCATCCACCTCAGCTAAAAACTCAAACGGAAAAGGAAAGAGATTTTTTCTTTCCCTGGCTTGCCACCTGTCATTCGCTCTCCTGGCAGTACTACAGCTGATCGTGCTGCCCTATCACCGCAGTGTTGCCTATGTACAGGGTGCACACGACAAACATACCCAAAATGGGTTATTTAAATATTTAAAAAAATCTCAATCTGCTCAAAAAATGGGTTTGGCTGATAACTTTGCTTTCGTCCAAGATAACGATTCAAAGCACTCAGACCTTGTAGTAGAGAAATAGCTGCTTTATAATACGAAAAAAGTATTACCTCATTCTCCACAAAGCCCAGATTTAAACCAGATAGAGCATTTGTGATCGTATATGAGAACTAAATTAAAGGATTACCGGATTGCTAGCAAAAAAACGCTAAAAATCGCCTTAAAGAATATATGGAGTTCTATTACTGGAGATGTTACAAAAAATCTAGTCCATTCAATGGCGAAAAGACTCTTTGCCGTTAAAGAAGCTAAAGGTCAGAACACACAAAATACTGAAATACGTAATATTTCTTTATTTATTGTTGTAATTTAAGTTTTATTCCTTTTTTTTGTCCAAGAATATTGACATATTTTTGTTGTTGTTGTTATTTTTCTCTTTATATATAAGCATTACGAAAGCAATTTCGATGTACATTTATAATATGGATCTCAAGCTTTAATTTGTCTTTAATAAATCTTTCTTTTTTGTCACATTTTTATTAATTTGCTTTTCTTTATTCTGGGTTGGTAAGTGCACAAGTTTTTTTGTTGTTGACTGTATATAGGATGTAATTATTTTAATTTATTTATGGTGCTTTTAAAGAAAAAGGATTTTCTTAAATTTGTGAAGGTTTTTAAGTAAAATTGTAATAACAATTAATTACGCTTTAAAATGCATCACATATCAAATACGTTATTTTTCAATACACTGTAACGATACGTTCTCGCGTTATGCTGGGGTAAAGCTCGCGGCGTCCAGGATTCGTTGCAAAAAAAAAGTTCCCTTCACTAATAACACAAGAGACACTCTTAAACTAAGTTAAAATTATACTACAGCACTACTGAGCACGCCAACGACGATCAACCGCTTCGTGGCCCTCAAGAGTTTTCGTCTCCACTCTCCGCCGGCTAGCCTACTGCTTCTCACACTGGAGCGAATAAAATTTTGGTCCAGTCTGAGCAGAACAGTTTGCCTGTCCACTAATTTTGACTTGTTGCTGTTGTCACGAATAAGATTCTGAGACAACCTTTTCACGTCTAAATTGATGTTAGCCTTTTGACGATCTTGTCCAGCTAGAGCGAATAAAATTCTGGCCTTGCTAAACAAAGCGCGGCCTTGCTCTGGCCTCCGTCACCTGGGCGAATAAAATTCTGGCCAGGTGAAGCAGCGACAGAATTTGCTTGGCCGTAGACCTGAGCTATACTCAGTTAATTCAAAGTCGAATAAAATTCTGACTCTGATTAACTGAGCTGAACCTATTCGCAAGACGATTTTAATTAAGCTGAATAAAATTCTAACTCACTTAAAAGAAGTCTTGCCCGGTTGCTTGCCCGTGGCCAACTCTCCTCAAAAACGTAATTATCTCGCTTTTATATGTTTCTGTTAGGCACACATACACACCCATACCACTAAACGACAGCTGCTTGCGACTGTTCAGGGTTGTGTTTAATGGTATGTTTTCCTTAAGGATGTAACTTCATGTTAATAGGTGGCGCTTCTTAACGGCTATTATAATTTCAAATAAGTAATTTTATTATTTGTGCTTGATTCCTTTAAATAAATATTTCATGATATTCTCACGAAATATTTATTACAAAAATTTTTATTAAAAAATTAACATTTTATGATATTCTCATAAAACATTTATTCCAATAAAAATAAAAAATATTTGAAATGTATTACTGCGGGGGAGAGCATATCCATATTGCAATTTCACTTTCGCTCACAAAGCTCATCAGTGAATTTTACCCCAATATTGTATAGAAAAACCTAAAAGTCTTATATCTAAAGCCAAACTGATTCCATGAGAATTTTTCCATAAAATCAACATAGCATAGACAGCAAGACTCAAAAACACTTCTATACAAACACAGCAAAACATTTCAAAACAACAAAAAACATTGTTTATTTTCAATCATTTCTACATTAGGGTTGCCATTGGAAACCATTCATATGTAATTTGAAAATTCAGAAAATAAAAAATATTTGTAAATAATTTTACAAAATTTCTAAGAAAGCAACGGGCACATGAGAATATCATGAAATATTTATTTAAAGGAATCAAGCACAAATAATAAAATTACTTAGATTGAAAATGATTCCGATGAATAAATTACTTATAATTTCAAATATTTCATTAACAAATAATAAATGTAATTATAAAATATAATTGTGAATTATATGAAATGAAAAGTGTATAATAATAATGTTCTCTTTTAAAAAAATTATGAAATTCATTAAACAATAAATATTCAGAAATGTAAAAAATGTAAAAATTTATGAAATTCAGTAAAAAAATTAAAAAAATTTTAAAAATATATATATAGAGTCTAACTGCTTGTGATTTAATTGCTATGTGATCCAAAAACAAGGCCGCCGACTTTTGGTCCTCACAACACTTAGGCATTAATATTCATTTTGGACCTGTAATGATTGAAGATATCATTCATTTAAGCTGCTGGCTGTACTCCAGTAAAACAAAAAAATAACAAAAACTACAACCTGACCAACGAAAACGTGAAAATAAATTGTTGAAAGCGACAGAGTGCTGTTTAGTTTGGCTTGAAAACGTCAAAAGAGTAACACGTTTTATTTTTATACTTCATTGTATACAATTTTGTAGTTAATTATTCAAGCATAAAATGTTGAAACAATAATTTGTTAATTAAAAGCTACAAATTTTTATACTCAAAGTGTTAGTAAAATTTATCAAAGTGAAATGTTAAACGAAAAACAAAATACAAAAAAAAAAATAATAAATTAATATAAATAAAAAATTAAATAAAATAGTGATGATTTAATTTACTGTGATATAATTTTCTTTTTTTTCTTTTATAATTAAAAAAAAAAGCAAATATATTTTTTATTCTAAACTAAAATATTAAGTCATTTAAAAGTGCAACAAAGTTACAACAAACGTTCAGTTCAGTACATGCGTGCTCAAATAACTGATAATATGTATGAATGTATGCGTGTTAGATAAAAAAATTAAAAAAAAAAACAATATTTAAACACTTTTCATGGTCAATAGATTAAAATTTAATAAAATCAAAATCATTAAAAAAGTGAATGATTTTCCTAAAACAAAAATAATAATAATAGAAGTGAATTAAATTAAATATAGGGTGTCCGCCGGGAAGGTATACTACTTTGTTTTACCTCCATTTTGGTAAACATTAATCTTGACCGTTCACATTTGGCAGTCGTGGCATATTTATTTTGACAAAATATTCAATAACATATTTTAATCGTTAAAACATTTTATTAAAATCAATCAGCGATTGCTGTGACGATGAGAAAGTTGGGGAGAAACAAAACGCACTATTTACTGTAAGTGATAGGCTCAAGCATTGATCAAAGCGTACTAGCCACCCCGGGAACAAATTTATCGGTCTTTATAGAATACTTGACTATCTATACCTGTGCTGCTGGGGGTATAAGGCAGCCCAGTCCTCTGAAGGCAGCCCAGTCCTCTGAAGGCAGCCCAGTCCTCTGAAGGCAGCCCAGTCCTCTGAAGGCAGCAGGGGTCAACTGGAAGCTCCACGTTATTTCCACGGGAGTCAGTAGCCCACAGAGTTTCCGCTATTTATCTCTTTAGGCATTTAGCTGTTTCTCTGACTGATTATTGAGGTTGGCCCTTCGGGAGTATCGTGGTGGCTGTGGTTTTGCGGCCCCATAAAACTATTGTTTTATGGTGGCCAGAATCATTTCACCTTTAATCACACCTACCTGGTGAATGATCCTAGATCCAGTGAGCATGCTAGTCATGTGTTCTAGATAGGATTTGGATAGCCTCTCAGCAAGGAGTATTGGTTTGCAGCCCTGCTCTGGAACCGCTGAAATTGCAACTAGGAAGGACCTGTTGCTAGAATTAGTCTTCGGCCTCCTAGGGCGTGAGTGGTGTTGCTTTTCAATCACAGTGGTTTGACTACCATCTGATTAAAGCTCACGGCCAGGTGCAGATGTAAATTTTATCACGAAATCACAGCGTACTTCCCCCCGGGGGCACATGGATAGTCTTTATTGATTCTACAACAACCATCTAGACTTGTGTCTTGTGTGGTAAAAGGGAGCCCAGTCTCCTTCAAGGCTAGTAGGAGCCAACTGGAGAATCCACTATACTTCCACGGGAATCAGTAAAGCCCCAGAGTTCCGCTATTTGTCTCTTTAGGCATTTAGCTGTTTCTCTGACTGATTATTGAGTTTGGCCCTTCGGGAGTATCGTGGTGGCTGTGGTTTTGCGGCCCCATAAAGGTATTGTTTTATGGTGGCTAGAATCATTTCACCTTTAATCACACCTACCTGGTGGAATGATCCTAGATCCAGTGAGCATGCTAGTCATGTGTTCTGGACAGGAGTTGGATAGTCTCCAGCTCTTCAGCAAGGAGTAGTGTTTTGCAGCCCTGCTCTGGAACCGCTGAAATTGCAACTAGGACCTGTTGCTAGAATTAGTCTTCGGCCTCCTAGGGCGTGAGTGGCGTTGCTTTTCAATCACAGTGGTTTGACTACCATCTGATTAAAGCTCACGGCCAGGTGCAGATGTAAATTTTATCACGAAATCACAGCGTACTTCCCCCCGGGGGCACATGGATAGTCTTTATTGATTCTACAACAGCCATCTAGACTTGTGTCTTGTGTGGTAAAAGGGAGCCCAGTCTCCTTCAAGGCTAGTAGGAGCCAACTGGAGATTCAACTATATTTCCACGGGAATCAGTAAAGCCCCAGAGTTCCGCTATTTGTCTCTTTAGGCATTTGGCTGTACTCTAACTGATTATTGAGGTAGGCCTTTCGGGAGTATCGTGATGGCTGTGTGTTTCGAGGCCCTCTTTTGAGTTTGTAGGTCGGATCATTCACAATGAACACAATGAATGGTCCAGGTCCGGTGAGTATTCATACTCACGCCGTCGTGTTCTTAATTATATTAAGCTTCATGCGTTCTGGACCAGAAGTTGTATAGTTTGCAACCCTTCAGCAAGGAGTGAAGGCTGCGGCCTACTCCGGGCTTTTGAAGTTGCAACTAGGAGTGACCGGAGAATATACGTATTCGAAGGCCTTCTAGGGCGAGGATGGCATCCACATTTCATCCACAGTGATAATGATCCTCCATCTGATTAGGGCTTACGGCCAGGTGCAGATGTAAATCTTATCACGTCAATACAGCGTACTAAAAGATCGACTGAAAACATTACTGCTGTTCAATAAAGTGTTCAAAACAATCCATCTACATTAATTCGACACCTTGGTCAGGACCTTGGTCTTCAAAGCACAACTTTGGTCACGATTTTGCGCATGAATTTGCAGTTGTTTCCATTTACGCCGCCGCATACATATGCCAATAGGATGCTACAGCTCGCCCATGACAACCGCAATTTTCATGAAAAAATCATAATGAGTGACGCGGCACATTTTCATTTGATTGGCTATGAGAATAAACAGAATAATCGGTTCTGGGGATTGGGAAATCCTAAAATTATTCAACAGTCACTTTTGAATCCATTTGGAAGTTTCGGAAGATATTAGACAGCAAGTTGATTGCGGCAATGTTTTTTAGTACTTTTGGATCATTCGAAAGCTTTCGACACTGTTGATCATTACATTTTACGTAACAATTTAAAATCTTTTCATCAACTTCTGCCGATCTGATATTCTTTTACCAATCTGACAAACGTCAACTTATTGAAACAGGTACCTCAAAATCAACTACTTTGCCTTTAAGTCTTGGGTCCCCTTCCGTTTGCGCTATATATTATTGATCTACCAACAAAACTTAAACATTGTAAAGTTAGATTATATGCTGATGACGTGCAGCTTTATATAAATTGTAACATTAAATCAGTTGAGACTTGTGTAAGAATTTTAAATGATGAAATTTATCGCGTCTTTGAATGGGCTACTGCTAATGGCCAAGAGATAAATCTAACTAAATCCAAATGTTTGATCATCAAGAAGAATTTATTGAAACTTGATTATATTCCTGTTTTGATCTTAAATAGTCAACCCATCGAAATTTTAAACGTTGTTAAAAATCTGGGAATTTCCTTTAACAGCACCCTCACTTGGTCTAACCATATTAATTTTGCTGTGGTCGTGTATCTGCTATGTTAAAAAATCTTTGGCAAACTCATCGTTGCACTCCCTTAAATATTCACATACTTCTCGCTAAGACATACTTGATGCCACTTTTACGAAATGGTTGTTAACTTTTTTCGAGTTGCGATAGTATTAGCAAAATCAAACTAAATGTGACTTTCAATAATATTATTCGTTTTGTATATGGTTTGAGAAGATATGATCATGTTTCTTCTTATCTTAGTAAACTTTATGGCATGTGGCTTGATGACTACTTGAAGATAAGGGTTTTAATCCTAATGCATAAAATTATATACACGCGTTAGCCCGAGCATTTAAATGAGCGATTGAACTTTTCAACAGGGTTCAGAATTTTTCATTTATGAACATTCAAAAATCAACATTCATGATATTTTTCATAAATGAGAAATCTAAAATTTTATATTTATTTTGCACGCTCATAAACGAACAACAAAAAATGTTCTGCTTATGTTCATATTGTACATAAATGCAAACAAGAAGAATTATTAGTCTTATTCATATGTGATGAATGATAAATTAGCTACTTCTCATTAATGTTCTTTTTCATAAATGTATATGTTCATATATGAACGTTGAAATTTTATAAAATTTCTCATAAATGAACGTGAAAAAATCTTCTACCTACGATCGCAGTTTACCGTAAAATGTAGTAAAAGCGCATGGGTACATATTAACTCAAAATACAATATTGCAATATATTCTAAAAGAAATAAAAAACAACATTTTTTTTTTCTGCATACGCCGACAATTGCACATTACCAAATATGTGCGTTTATGTACGCTAATGCTTAACGCACATATTTTTACGATCTTTTCATTTATGAAAAATTATCAAAATTGTAAATATTCAAAAATGAACACTTGTGTGTTTCTCATTTTTTCACTTATGGATAGAAAGAAAAAAATAAATCGTCGCATTTACAAACGAAAAAAACACAAAATATTTTGTAGTCTCTCACACGTGTATGAGAAGAAGCGGCTAAAAAATGAAATGTATATATTCACACATGTATCAACAGTGAGTGAACACTTCGCTACTCGGCTTTTCAATCTTTAATAGAGGCAAAAGACTATTTTGTTTTAGATACAGCTCTCTCATACCTCAATTCCAAATCTATATTTATGCAATACGACGCTGACGCGAGATTCCCCATAGCTCTCAAATCGTTAGTAAGAGCCCTTTCACACAAGCAAATTTTACTTTGACAAAGTTTTGTTAATTTTCTTTTAAACTTTCTTTGGTGTTCAAACACAAAAAGTTTTCTTTTACAAATTTTGTTTTAGTCACTTGGTGCTTTATGAAATCTGTGTATAAGTACAACTGTGTATAAGCGACGAAAGAAAAACAAAGCAACTTTGCGAGTACATCAAAGTCTGTACACATAATCATGCTTTCTCCCTCGCTCTCATATAAAATCAAAACTTTGCAAAGAAAAGTTTGCCTGTGTGAAAGGGGTCTAACGCACATCATTTTAAAAGAAATATAGTTTGTCACTTAGTGGGCTTATACCCCTTCTCTTTCCTTCTAATGGAAACAACAAAAGGTGAGCAACAAAAGCTGATGTGTGTAAAACCGCACTTATTAAACTAGTGTTAACTAATTTTAAATATATATTTTTATTTTGATAATTATGTTTTTATTCGTTTTGTTATTTGTTATTTTTTTTGCTTAACTTTTGATTTAAATTTTTGTTTGTACTTGTATTGAGTTCCATACTGCAATATGAGACTTAAAGTCTTGTGTGTGGGAAATCGAAAATAAATAATTTGTTCCAATCCATTAAGAGTGTCAGTCTGTCTGGTGTGCAATTTGTGCAATGAGAAATCATTGGACCTTACTTCTTTGAAATTGAAAACGGCGTAACGGTAACTGTGAATGGAGAGCGATATCGCCATATGATTGAAAACTTATTAACGCCACAACTGCAACATGCTTTGGGCTTGAGTAACATGCGGTATCAACAAGACAGTGCCACATTGCATACAGACAGGATTACAATGGAATTACTGCAAGATCTCTCTCCAAAACAAGACTGACTGTTCCGGACCTCTGAAAAGCATATTTTGTGCATACAAATCAGAAACGCTTGAGCAACTCAAACAAAATATTCGTGATGAAATTAATGAAATTACCGCCTGAAAACTGTGAAAAAATTTTTTTTTAACTCTCAATAATTATTTAAGGTATCTTCACGAAAAGAACTAACAATAAGTATTAAAATCTTAAGTACTAAAAAAAGTTACATTAGTCCTGACCATGTCAGGCCTAACCTTTTGAATAAAAAGAAAATTGTCATAAAAAAAAACAAAGCAAATATATCTAAGATGTATCGTCTGTAGCATTGAGGATTAAAGCTGCGGTATCCCTCTTTTTTAATCGGCTATGTCCACTATAATCCAAGATATTGCGAGTAAGGGGGTTAGGATGGTTCTCAAGCTTCATCAAGTATTTGCCTGCGTATTTAATGATTTCTGCAGTCACCAGCGGTATGTCTAAATCACAACGTATGTTTTAATTTCTGATGTACCACGGAGCGGAAGTTATTAACCGTAAAATTTTATTCTGCATACGTTGGATTCTATCCATGTTTAAAGCTGAGGCAGTGCCCCAAAGTTGGATTCAGTAAGACCAAATCGGTTTTAAAATAGTCTTGTAAATTAGAAGCTTTCAATCTAGGCTAAGTTTTGAGTTCCTGCCAATGAGCTGTGAAAATGTAATGAAAAATGTGCTCAAAAACACTCGCATTTGTGAGGCTAACAGAGGCGGACATTTATCTGATATTGCATTCCATACACAATTGCCGACATTAAATAAAACATATATTAGTATAAGATCCATTCTCTTTCACTTAATCAAAAATTATAAACAAACAAAGTAATATACCTTTCCACCGAACACCCTGTTTACTACTGTAATACTGTATATTACTAATTAATATGCAGCATTAATATTTTAATGGATTATTTTGCAAAACTTTAGATTTTGTTTATTTTCTGTAATTATTTTCTGGACTTTCGCTGTGAGCCACTGTATGTATTTAACAAATTCACAAAATTCAATTCAAATTTTAATTTGCTTTAATTTCTTCTCACCCAAACAATTTGTTGAGCGAAATTGACAGCACTGACCTGCAGATAAAAGTAAACTACAACTAGACATATATTTTTGTTTATAAAAAAAAAAAGAAAAGCATGAATAAAACTTGTTTTTGGGCTCTTTGTATAATACAGTATCGCACAAAACTTAACCACGAACTGTTATTTTTAAACAAATTTTTAAAAATCAAAATTAAATTGTAACACACAATAATCTTTTATTTACTAAAAAGAAAACTAAATTAAAGTAAATTGCAAATGAAAAAAAAAAAACAAAAATAACATTAATTTTTCAGTTTAAAATATTCAAAATTAAAGAAAATCGGTAAGGCGACAAAACTAAAGCACATAGTTAAAACGGGGCACAGTGTTGTAAGCGTGGCCATATAAAGGGTGTTTTTTTAAGCCCGATAGAACTTGAAATTGTAAAAAATAACACAAAAAATTAAATTGTAATCAAAATTTCTTTTTTATTCGAAGGATCAATACGTGACATTAACATTTGAAAATGATTTCGGGCATATGGGCACCGCGGCTGTTCTTGACGAAGCGCATTCTGGACGTCCAATTTTGGGCCACTTTTTCGAGCATTGCTGGGCGTATGTCACGAATAACGCGAACAATGCTGTCCTTCAAGGCGTCAATTGTTGCTGGTTTATCAGCATAAACCAGTGACTTCACGTAGCCCCACAGGAAATAGTCGAGTGGTGTCAAATCGCACGACCTTGGAGGCCAATTGACAGGTCCATTTCTCGAAATCAACTTATCGCCAAATTTTGATTTCAATAAGTCGATGGTTGCGTTCGCTGTATGGCACGTAGCGCCATCCTGTTGAAACCACATCTCGTCCGGATCAATGACATCCATATTTTCAAACAAAAAATCATTGATCATGGTGCGGTAACGATCTCCATTGACCGTAACGCGAGCTCCGGCCTCATTTTTGAAGAAATAAGGTCCGATGATGCCACCGGCGTGAAAACCGCACCAAACGGTGCATTTTTCTGGATGTAATGGAGTCTGTAGGGTCTGTTGTGGATTGGTCTCACTCCATATGCGGCAATTTTGCTTATTAACAAACCCGTTAAGCCAAAAATGCGCCTCATGGCTGAACACAATTTTGCGATAAAACAACGGGTCAGTTGCCAACTGCTCTAGAGCCCAATCGGCGAAAGAACGACGCATATAATGGTCTCGTGGCTTCAATTCCTGCAGCAGCTGGATCTTATACGGGTGTAGGCCGAGATCTTTGCGCAAAATTTTCCACGTAGTGGACGGATAGAGCCCCAATTCCTGCGACCGACGACGAATTGATAAATTTGGATCTTCTTCCACACTTTCGTTTACAGCGGCGATATTCTCTTCAGTACGCACATTCCTTCGACGTGTTGGTGTTATTGCATCCTCTAGAGAGTATGTGGTACGAAATCTATCGACAGTTCGACGAATGGCTTGTTCAGATGCACGATTATGTACGCCATAAAAATGACGAAGTCGTCTATAAGTTGCGCGAATCGACGACTGATTTTCTTTGGATAATAATTTAGATAATTTCGTAGCGTTGTTCAAGCGAGAGTCTATTCATAATGATTTGTCAGAGTATACTGAAACAAATAAAAAAAATGTTTCATCAAAATTTCATTTTTTGTGTTACTTTTTACAATTTAAAGTTCTATCTAGCTTAAAAAAACACCTTTTATATCGACATACAATTAACAAACACAAAACTGGAAAGAGAAAAGGAAGAAAAATGTTCCAATTATTAGTAAACAGTTTGTGACAAAGTTTAGTAACGTACTCAAAAGTTTTTAACATAGAATTTTTTGGGATGTGAATATTCATTGTGAAATGTGTTTTAGGGTTGTTAATGTTTATTGTAGAGAAGAAAAAAGCCCTGGGGATGACCAACAAAGTTGGCCGAAATATTGGTTTTTAATGGGAAAATTTTTTAAAAATTAAAAATTCACAATAAATTGTTTTAAACTTAAACAAATTTTTTAATTTGTTAATTTATTGAACAAGACCTTAAGCCGAAAAAATGAAAAAAGAAAAATATAAAATAAATATTTAAATAAAAAAACGCAAAAGTCAATGTTTGAAACAACGATCCACAAATGAATTTAACATAAAAAAACAAAACTTGTTATTGTTAGTTGTAAATAAAGCAAAAAAAATAATAATAAATAAAGAAAAAGTAGTTTGCGAATTAAAATAATACGTGTATAAAATAATAAACGCTGAATAAAATTGGTAACAACATTATTGCCAGAATTCCTTACCAGTTGTCAGATATTTTTTTTAAAGTAAAACGGACATTTTGCCCCCAAAGCCCCAATGTACTCGTAATTTAAAAGTGTGCGCTCGGAAACTCGCTTAACATGCACAGAAACAAACGTACACAATAATCATCCAAAAATCGCCTTAAGCCGTAACATTGTTTTTATACGCAAATACTAATTCTATAACCGATTTTCTTCCTATCTCGACTAAATATTATTTTAATAAATGTATTTTATTTATTAATAATTAATTACAAAAATACAATTATAGTAATTAATAAAGGAAAAGAGAACTTAGCTACTAAGACTTTCGTTTCGTAAAATTAGATAAACTTATTTTACAATTCGGGAAGATGATACAGTTTCATATGAATTTATGAAGAATTTCAATATTGAAAAGTTTAACGCTCGTCTAATATATTTATGATAAACTAGCAAACCCAGCGAACGTTTCGCCACCAGATGGCTGCGTTTTTGTAACATTTCGTTTGGGGGAAAAATTATTTTTTTTTTGTTTTATATTAAAATTAAATTAAATTTTATTTCATTGCACAACAGTAATGAATTCATTTCGATTACAAAAATGAAGTGGAATTTAGTTGAACTTCTCTAAGTAAAAACTGAAAGTGAACTCAAAGTAAATATTGAATCGAAGCGATATACGTGTCCGCAAATTATCCGTTTCATTGAAGTGCTCTTTGATAAACTACATTATTTGTTTTTTGGTCTGACGTTAACACAAACAAAGCGGATGGTTTCCCAACTCGTGAACACGTAACGTATAGCTGCCCATGTGAAAAACAATGATTTTCTAAATTCGATATGTGCTTGGCTTTTCCGACAGGGTTATAATTAATTCTATTTGGGTACGGTTTTCCGTCGACCCTCGTCAAATTTGGTTTGTGAACAAACCGGTTTCGGCTGTTTGCCATCTTCAGTGTTCTTTTCGTACTAGTCCTAGTACTTCTACGTGCTAGTACGAAAAGAACACTGAAGATGGCAAACAGCCGAAACCGGTTTGTTCACAAACCAAATTTGACGAGGGTCGACGGAAAACCGTACCCAAATAGAATTTTCTAAATTTATCCCGCAAACACTATGCGATTGGCCTTGCGACTTGTTAATTGTCATTGCGAACGCAAGGCGAACCGGAAATTACAATCGTTTGAAGTCAAACGGAAGATCAGTCGGAATCATTGTTATTCGAGGCATAAGTATTCTCAATGCAAGTCGAGAACATATTGCAAACTGTCGGTGGATTTAAATTACGTAATATCATAATAACTTAACCAACTTTGAGTTGAGAGTTATGTGGTGGAAATCTTGGTAACTCCAGAAAGTTCAAAAACTTCCGCATCATCGAAATTTTGTATGGAATCAACGGATTTATATGTCACCAAGTTGCCATCGATTTTTGATTGAATAGTGAAATTCAGTGCGTGCACATCATTATTCTTTGCGGCGAGAATTGCTCGTTTACTTAACCAAACATAATTCTGATAATTCTCACTAATGTTTGGGAAAACATTTTCAATAAGAGCTAATTGAGAGTCCACAAATCGGCAAAAGTCGTTGGTAAGAGTAATTAATCCAGCTGTCCCATCAACTGGGACTTTTCCAATTCCAACAGCTAACAATTGTTTGGAAAATTGTGCAGCACTTTGATCATTTTGAAGTTAGACTCTCATATTAGTGGTTAGCGATAATGTCTTTACGTTATTCCACAAAGGTGATGCCTTCAGGCAAGCATTCAATTCATTTGCAGGCGTTGCACGGGGAATTACTGGCAACGTCTGCCTGAAATCGCCTGCCAACAATATCATCAAGCCGCCAAAGATGTTGTTATTTCGCCGAAGATCCTTCAGTGTGAAGTTAAATGCCTCAAGTGATTTCTTATGTGTCATTGTGCACTCATATCAAACAATGACCTTGCATTGCATTAACAATATTCCCATTGCACTGGATCGGGAAATATTGCATGTTGGAGTATCAATTGTGTTTAAATTGAGTGGCAACTTAAGCGCAGAATGTGCAGTACGACCGCCATCTAGAAGAGTCGCCGCAATTCCAAATGATGCTAACGCCAAAGCTATGTCACATCTTGATCGAAAAGTGACCAAAATCAATGAAATGACAAATATTTTCCCTATTCCTCCAGGTGCGTCCAGGAAGAATAGACCACCAGTATTATTGTCCACCACTTGCATACATGTTTCGTATACTTGTTTTTGCTGTTCATTCAGCAACGGCACTTTATTTTGAACGAATTCTTGCAATGTATCAACATTGTATTGCAGCTCTCGATTTAATTTTTGGTTGAAAGCATCGTGCATCGATCGATTTGGCCCAATCATTCCTACTTCAATCAGTAGCTTGTTTGCAATAGTCAAGCATTGATCCTCAATCAGAATCAATCCTTCATTGTATATTTCATCGGTTATTTGCATGTCGAACGTACTTATTTTCGTGAGGGATTCTCACACACACACCACGTACTGGTGCCGTTGTAGTACATGCTGTGTATCAGAGATGGCGCTGTATGTGAAAAATGATTTTCCCTGTTTTCCTGCTTTTCTCTTGAAATTTTTCCTGAATTTTCTTTGCTATAAACCTCACGGAGCCCGAGACCTTTCCAACCAATGCAAAATCGTGGAAATCGGTTCGGGCCTTCTGGAGTTATATCGTCAGGAAGGAAAACCCGACTTATTTTTATATATAAAGATGATAAGTTGCGTATTACAGATAGAGCAATATTCTGCAATATACATAAGCAAAGGGCGAATTTTTGCTCTTTTCTAGCCTGTGACAGTTAGGTGTCTGGAAATGCTGATCCACAGGGTTTTCACTTACCTGAGTACCACCTACTATCGCTTTTCAATTTCCATCGGGGCCTTGCTTTATATACGAATATACGCAATGAAGTACCAGTGCCAGCAACCTTTGGGCACATATGACCCTGAATTTAGCTGCTTCTGGGTAAAATACACCATCAGGTCACATCTCTTGCATTTCGGGTTTCTCTACAGAAGTCAAAACGCGGAAAGAGATTAAACCCTAACTAGCTTCGATTGTCTTTCCGACTCCATATCGAAGATTCTCGTAAGTGAAATTGTTGATTTCAGTGTCCACAACTGTGTTTCCCCCCGGGTGCACATTTATGGTCTTTATAGTACGTAGCAGCTATCTAGATCTGTGCAGCTGGGGAAAAAGGGAGCCCAGTCCACTTTATTTCCACGGGGATCAGTGGCCCGCGGAGTTCATTATTTGTCTCTTTAGACTTATAATAGTTCTCTGGCTGATCATTGAGGTTGGCCCCTATGTGGGAGTATCGAGGTGGTTGTGGTTTTGCGGCCCCATAAGGGAATTATCAAAATTATGGTGGCCAGGACCATCTCGCTGTTAATAACAACCTAAGTGAATGATCCATTCCAGTGAGCATGCTAGACATGTGTTCTGGACAGGAGTGGGAAAGCCTCCAACTCTTTAACAAGGTGTGATGGTTTGCAGCCCTGCCCTGGAACCATTAAAGTTGCAACTAGGTGATTCTGTTGCTTAGAATTATGTTTTCGGCTTCTTAGAACGCCTGTATGACGTTCCAAATTATACAATAGTGGTTTGTCCACCATCTGATTAAGGCTGCATAGCCAGGTGCGGATATAAAACAAATCACACTCTGTCCACAACTGTTCTTGGCTTCGCTATTCGAGCCAAACAACAGCAGAAGGACAGCATGTTGAATTATTTGCTACTCACAACCACCTTGTGCAATTAGTGAAGGAACCAACACACATATTTCTTGTGTTGAAGGTTACCTAAATAATACGCTCGAGTTTTTTTCTAACTTTACACCCCCCAAAATATGAAGTTAGTGTTTGTGTACCCCTCTCGGAAATTCCAATCACTGCACCATCTCTATATATTCAGAACTTCACAACACTTCGAATTCAGCTACTAAACACTTAAAATATATTTATGAAAAGACTCATTGGGATGAGCTCAACGAATTTTTAGGCAATTCAATTGAAAATTATGTTTCTTCGACAATAATGACGATGCGATAGCGGAAATGGTTGCAAATATCGGTTGGTTAAATCTAACGTGCAAAGATGCAGTCAAATCAAGAGAGGAAGCATTCAGTAGCTGGCGTAAAAATAAAAACTCAGATACTGATTGGCTACTTAAAAGGGCAAGATCTTCGTGTGTCCTAGGGGTAGCAAGAGCTTTTGGTTATTTGTTAAAAGAGTAAGGGATAATTCTAGATCTTCAATTCGGATTCATTTAAAGAATGACCAAATATGCACTGAACCGGTTGATTAAGCTTACCTTTTTGGCTGTTATATTCGCAAACAATTTTTATTTGGCGGAGAGCAATCAACCACCGCCCGAGTTGGACACAGTATCCTTTACTATGCCGAAGATATTTTTTCAAGCTCATGCGGTTAAAAAGTTTTCAACATCAACAAGTCTCGTGGCCCGCATGGGATTCCATGCCAGCGGAACAATGTTGTCGTCGCCAAACAGAATAAGAGTAAATGTGCCGATACGTATGCGGGCCCGTGTAAACAGCATCAGTTTACTCACCTTTGACATAACCCCGATTAATTATCGTTGTGAAATGCAATAAGTTGGCAATAATTGAAGAATTTTTACGGAAACCAATTTTGATGAGGCAACGAAACTGAGGATGTTTGGTGGCAGAAATAATCTAATCTAAAGTTTTTCGCAGAGCTTTAATTTCAACCTTGGCTTTGGGATTTCCCAGTAATTTAAAATGTCAGATTTGATAACAGATTTTTATAGCTGGGAATACCATTTGGTCCATGATTTACTATCGATTTTAGACTTTTTATGCCACGTAATGCACTAGCAGTACAAATAGGCGGGAACAAGCCGATATTCATGGGTGTTGCGGTACTTAGCTTCCAAATATATTGAGAAAATAAAATCGGCAAATAAGTTACTAATGGCGGCATTTTCTCCTGTTTCAGTATAAGCGATTTTCATAACTGAAAGAAATTATTTGGATCTTCTTTTGGAATTTACAAGTTGATATAACGATTTGGAATTACGTTTAAATTTTAATTTCATTTTTTCAACATATATTTTGTTACAAACATTGGATCCGTCTCGTTGCAAGGTTTTTTATATATTAAATTTGAATTTTCAAATTTATCAATTTTTGATTGGGAGATGTGTTAATGATTTAAATGGTTTTTCCGTCTTTGTGGCATTTTCAATAATTTGCGTTGCCCCGTTAAGTGAAAAACTATTCTTTTCTAAAATTTTTCTAATTTTTTGGACGTTTTGGGTGTTTAGAATAGAAGTTGGTAATTCACTCCGAGGAGGTTGGTTTTTGATACCTGTCTATGGTGAATGTGTTTTGTTTTCTAATACAGGGCGTCCGCCGGGAACGCCCTGTACACAAGACAAAAGGTAAGCTTTATCAACCGGGTCAGTGAATATTTGATCATTCTTTAAAAGAGTCGGAATTGAAGAACTAGAATCATCGGTTACTCTTTTAACGAACTCTTGCTGCCCCAAAAATTTAATTGAAATTGAAAATCAAATTCAAATTAAACAGCACAAAAACGAACAATACACATCATGCACATAAATATTTGCTCATGGTTTGAAGGAAGTTTTAGCTTGCTATCGTAGTAATCCAACAAGTTTTCTATGACAATATCTGCAATTACTGGTGAAGCCGGTGAGCCCTTAACTGCTCATATATTTTATCTTTAAATTTATTTGTTTTTATTTTCAAGTTTTCGCCACACCATTGGGTGGCATCTTCAGAAAAGAAAAAAATTGTATAAACAATTTTATTTTTAATAAACAATTGTTAATAAAATAACAGATTTCTTAAAAAAAAAATACAAAAAATTGTTTAGTTCCTTTTTTTTCTTTTCCTGTAAAAGCTGTTACTATAATCGAAATTATCGTGCTAAGCTTAAGTCATTAAAAAAAAAAAATACTTTTCAGCTTTAAATAAAAATGTCATCATTAACCGAATACACACAACCAATTTGGCGTGGACTTGATATGCGTAAATTATATGTTGATGAAGCTTATTTAGTGTCAAAGACATTTTATCATAAAGAAACTTATTTATATAGTCTCTCCGATGAATGCTATACGGTATGAAATTAATTAATTATTTTTAAATACAACAACTTTATCATTTTAACTTTTTGCATAACATTTTTTTAAAATTTCGTTGTTGTTCAGTGCCCCTACACAAAAGTGAAAGTTTTGCTTGACCAAAATAATGACAACATAACAAACGCTTCGAACAATATAAATGTGGCTCATGGTTTAAAATTTAAATTGTTGGCCGATGATGTGGGACGTTATGCCTTCCATAATGAGTAGGTAGTTTCTTTTGATGTTGTAAAAAATAATTCAATCAAATAAAATTTAATTTAATTTTAAATATTTTTGTTTTTTATGAAAAGTACATCTTTATGTGAGTTAATGCCAAGGTCTCTGAAAGAATTTGGTGTTTACAACTTGACTTTGTATCAAAATGGCACTTGCGCCTGGGCTGTTGATAATGAAGGAGTCAACACAAACTACTGTAAGTTTACTTTTAATATTGAAATTTTTATTACGCCCTTCACCTGATACCCCCCCCCCCCTCCGGGCCCATTAAAGTTTTAACGGAATCTCATCGTCATTACGTGTGTCAACGCCGGTAAAAGGGAGCCCAGCCCTCTTCAAGGCTAGCAATAGCCAACTGAACAATTCCACTATATTTACGCGGAAATCAGTAAAGCCCCAGAGTTCAGCTATTTGTCTTTTTAGCCTTTTAGCTGTTCTCTGACTGATTATTGAGTTTGGCCCTTCGGGAGTATTGTGGTGGTTGTGGTTTCGAGGCCCTCCTTTGAGTTGTGTGGGTCGGTTCATGCACAATTAACACAATGAATGGTCCAGGTTCGGTAAGCATGATTGCGGTTGCCCACAGTGACTCGTTTTGTGTGCGTCGGCTTTTCAATGTATGCGTGCGGGTATTCTGTGCCCCAAATGTGACTATTTTACTTGTTTACATACCCGCCATGCTCAATGAGCTTCATCTAAAAAGATGATTTTTTTTGCAAAATTGGCATCTTCTGTAAGTCGATCGCAGGCCCACTTAGCGAAGCGAAAACGCACACTTTCTGCTACAGCAGCAATATTCTCGGGTGTACGCACTGTTTTTGGCATTGCACGCTTTCGTTTATCGATGAGGATGCCAGTTTCTTTCACTTTTTTTAAAAGTGAACGAACATACAAAGCTGACGGTGCTTCTCTTTTTCCAAAATCCGTATGCAATTTTCGCACACATTCTGCAACCTTACCATGATTTTCAAAGCAGTGTCGCAATATTGTTCAAGCGTATACACAACCATATTCGTTCAGCGAAAGGATAAAACTATTTATCTGTCAAATCAAACATGAGTTGCGTTAGTTACCATTCACGAAATAAGCACTGGTTGAAAAAAAAAACGTTACATGGCGGACCCCTTATATAGTGTGTTATAAAGGGTGTTTTTTTAAGCCCGATAGAACTTGAAATTGTAAAAAATAACACAAAAAAATTAAATTGTAATCAAAATTTCTTTTTTATTCGAAGGATCAATACGTGACATTAACATTTGAAAATGATTTCGGGCATATGGGCACCGCGGCTGTTCTTGACGAAGCGCATTCTGGACGTCCAATTTTGGGCCACTTTTTCGAGCACTGCTGGGCGTATGTCACGAATAACACGAACAATGCTGTCCTCCAAGGCGTCAATTGTTGCTGGTTTATCAGCATAAACCAGTGACTTTACGTAGCCCCACAGGAAATAGTCGAGTGGTGTCAAATCGCACGACCTTGGAGGCCAATTGACAGGTCAATTTCTCGAAATCAACTTATCGGCAAATTTTGATTTCAATAAGTCGATGGTTGCGTTCGCTGTATGGCACGTAGCGCCATCCTGTTGAAACCACATCTCGTCCGGATCAATGTCATCCATATTTTCAAACAAAAAATCATTGATCATGGTGCGGTAACGTTCTCCATTGACCGTAACGCGAGCTCCGGCCTCATTTTTGAAGAAATAAGGTCCGATGATGCTACCAGCGTGAAAACCGCACCAAACGGTGCATTTTTCTGGATGTAATGGAGTTTGTAGGGTCTGTTGTGGATTGGTGTCACTCCATATGTGGCAATTTTGCTTATTAACAAACCCGTTAAGCCAAAAATGCGCCTCACCGCTGAACACAATTTTGCGATAAAACAACGGGTCAGTTGCCAACTGCTCTAGAGCCCAATCGGCGAAAGAACGACGCATATAATGGTCTCGTGGCTTCAATTCCTGCACCAGATGGATCTTATACGGGTGTAGGCCGAGATCTTTGCGCAAAATTTTCCACGTAGTGGACGGACAGAGCCTTAATTCCTGCGACCGACGACGAATTGATAAATTTGGTTTACAGCGGCGATATTCTCTTCAGTACGCACATTCCTTCGACGTGTTGGTGTTATTGCATCCTCTAGAGAGTATGTGGTACGAAATCTATCGACAGTTCGACGAATGGCTTGTTCAGATGCACGATTATGTACGCCATAAAAATGACGAAGTGGTCTATAAGTTGCGCGAATCGACGACTGATTTTCAAAGTAAATTTGGATAATTTCGTAGCATTGTTCAAGCGAGAGTCTATTCATGATGATTTGTCAGAGTATACTGAAACAAATAAAAAAAAATGTTTCATCAAAATTTCATTTTTTGTGTCACTTTTTACAATTTAAAGTTCTATCTAGCTTAAAAAAACACTTTTTACAAGCTCTCTTAGCTGCAAAATTAACTATTTACTAGTCTCTGCTAGTAAAATTTCACTTTATCATCACATAAATGCATACATCTCGAATCACTATGGTGTAGCGTAAGAAATGTGAGACGCTTTTCTTGTTTTATTTACATTTTAAATAAAAATTTTTTTTGTTTTTTGTTATCATTTCAGCACTTTTATCGACTTTTGTGTTGGTCTTTCTTATTTTGTGTGTATTAAAAATTTCGGTATGTGCCTGGCGTTCCTATCACTATGAAGAAGTTTTAAGTAATGCGGCGGCCAATGAATCTCCTATAGCACCACCCACTATAAAGCAACGTAATCGCATGCGAAGTTTGGATGCTTTTAGAGGGTAAATCTATTTCCTTTATAAAAAAGAATATTTTGAAGAAACTAAAGATAATTTAAGGGCTTTCACTGCTTAAGCTATGGTTTTTTTTTTTTAAATTGGGCAAATGTTTTAAAAAGCAATACTAAAAATCCAACTTGATTTCGAAGTTAAAAGAAAAATTCGAAATTTTAAATTACTGAAAACTTTAAAGCTTTTTTTTTTGTTTTGCTACAGTCCATCAAGCAGTTTAACAGCTGATTATTTTTATTTGTATATTTTTTTAATCGTTAGCGTGGGTGTCATGTGAAAAGGCCTTTATTTCCACGGGGATCAGTGAGGTCGCAGAGTTCATTATTTGTCTCTTTAGACTTATAATAGTTCTCTGGCTGATCATTGGTGTTGGCCCCTATATGGGAGCATCGTGGTGGTTGTGTTTTGCGGCCCCATATCCTATGGTTTTCTATGGTGGCCAGGATCATTTCGCTGATTATGACACGCATGGTGAATGATCCAGTCTAGTGAGCATGCTTGACATGTGTTCTGGACAGGAGTTAGAAAGTCTCCAACTCTTTAGCAAGGTGTGATAGTTTGCAGACCTGCCCTGGAATTATTCAAGTTGCAACTAGGTGGTTCTGTTGCTTAGAATTATGTCTTCGGCTATCTAGGACGTATGTATAACGTTCCAAATTATACAAAGTGGTTTATCCACCATCTGATTAAGACTACATAGTCAGGCGCGGATGTAAAACAAATCACACTCTGTACCCCAGCTGACTTCAGGGGACTGGGCTCCCTTTTTTCCCCAGTTGCACTGTGTCTAGATAGTCGAAGTTCTATAAAGACCATATATATGTGCCCCCGCGGGGTTTTACCATGGGGAACAAATAATTCAACACAATATTCTACCAAAAGGAGATCTATCTGAAGAGGTGCAAGAAAAAACGAAACAAAGACTATAGATTCTTTCGCGAGCACAACACAAGAAAAATTTTTAAATTTAAATTGTTTAATTTATAGTAACTTTTCCAAACACAAGAGTTATCTGTATGTCTTTTATCCTTTTAAAATTTTTTGTACATTAATAAAGTATTAATCAATTTACAATAAAAGTTTGCATATACGAGTAGTATTTATGTTAATTTTGGACGTAAATACCTCCTTATCTAAAGTAAATTTAAACCAATGAATATATTTTTATATTTTTGCTACTTAATCAGCTAATTTTTAATTCAAATTGTTTTAAAAAAAACCAAACTATGGCCTTCGTACTAAAAATATGACGGGGGCCAAAGCTTGACCCTACCTGACTAAATTTAAGTTTTTAATAAGTACAAGTTCTAAACGTGACTAAAAATATAAGACTTTATGTAAAACAAACTCTTTGAACTCTTTTCGTACAGTCGACTCTTGATAATTTGAAACTCAAGGGACCGGAGAAAAAGTTCAAATAATCGAGTTTTCATATTAACGAGACTTCAAAATATCAAAAGAAATATAAAAAATTCAAATTAACAAGAGCTTAATTAAAATTTTTTATTGTGAACATTCGTACAGTGTCATGTATACATATCTAGTAAAAGAACAATTTTTGAGTACATGTTTTAATCTGTCATTGTCTAACGAATTTTCAACTGTGATTAGAGCTGAAAAGAAGTCATCACTTGTATCCGTTCTGAGAGCATACGATCGTAATGTGCTAAGACTTGCCATTGCTTGGCTTAAAGACACTGAAAGTGGTGGTTCCTCATTTTCGCCTGCTTCATCTTCCTCATCCAAAGAAGTCAGATTCAACAGTTCAGCATCGGTTAAGACACCATAGACACTGATGTTATTGTCTACCTGAACGTAGTTTTCAAAACTCACCTCTTTAGAGTTAGGTAGAAGTTGCCATGCTGGACGAGAGTGCGTAACTTCTGGTGGCTCTGGTAGCTGAGCTGAAGATGTTAACGAAAACCCGCTCTTTTTGAAGCAGTTGTAAATGGTTGTAGAACTGACATTTTTCCACGCCTTTTCAATTATAATTATAGCTGTTAGAACTGTTATGGTCACTTTCTCGCCCTTTTCAATGCTATCAAACATTTTGGAAACAATTTCTCTGCGGTATAGGGTTTTAAAATTTTGGATAATGCTTTAGTCTAAAGGCTGTAACTTAGATGTTGTATTGGGCGGAAAATAAATCAATTTCACGTGGTCTAATAGTGGTGGATTATTGTGCACCGTGCAGTTGTCCAAAAACAATAAAATTTTGCATTTTTCACGTCATATGTCACTATTAATCGACAACAGCCACTCATTAAATAAATCTGTATTCATCCATGACTTTTTGTTAGACCGGTAAGTTACGGGCAGTGTTTTTATTCCTTTGAAACAGCGTGGTTTTGCTGATTTCGCAATAACAAGAGGTTTAAGCTTTTGATCTCCGTCCATGTTACATGACAAAAGTACAGTTATTCTTTCCTTGCTGAGTTTGCCTTCGTGACATTTTTCATCTTTAAATGTCAATGTGCAATCAGGAAGGCACTTATAAAAAAGCCCAGTTTCGTCCGCGTTGAATTTGTTTCTTGGCTCGTAGTTATTCAGAAGTTGACCAAGGTTGTTAGTCCAATCGGAACAAATCAAGCTCGTGCTCTCGCCGCATATTTTTTTTAAATGTGATTGAGTATCGGTTTTTGTAATTTGATACCCACCCTTCACTGGCATTAAATCTGTCAATTCCGAGAGGTTTTGCAAAAGACTTGGCTTTCTCCTTCAAAATAAAACCATCCATTGGTACGTTTTGGTCTCTGCACTGACGATACCACTCTATCAAGCATTTCTCAAGACGGGGAAATTCAACCGGACGTAACCGTTTTCTACTCCCACTTAAGGTAGATTCGGTGATGCGATTTCTATTTTGCAAAATCATTGATAATGTTGATGGCAAAATTCCGAATTTTTTGGCAACATCTTTCTTTAATTGTCCATTATCCACAGCTTCAATTACAATTTTTTTCTCCTTTATGCAAAGGCACTTGTTTTTTTTAGAACTCATTTTAATTTAATACGCAAACCTTTGAAAACAAATGCTCAAGACTTCAAGTTTACTGATGTTAAGCATGAATATGAGTATCAGTACAACAATTTTTGAAAATGTTTGTCATTCAACAAGCCTTAAAAGACAAAAAATCCGTTGGATTTCATAAGAAAACAAAAACATTTGCAAGTTTCGCAAATTAGCAAAAGCAAAGCAAAGAAATTTTAATTTTGGTGCATGCTAAAAGCGTTGCATAGAAACTAAAGAAAACGGTTTACTTTTTTTTTTCAAGCAGAAACAAAATCACATTAGGATTTCAAATTATAAAGTGTAAAAAAATCGAACTTCAAATTATAAAATGTTGGCAGGCAAGATGACATTTTGTAGCACATCACAAAAAGCAAAAATAAATGATTGTTTTATTTTTGCAAAATTAAAATAATTCATATTATAGAGCATAGAGCTAAAAAATTCAAATTACAGAGAGTCGGCGATAAAAATGTCCTTGAAATAATTTCAAATTATTGAGGGGACCAAATTACATAGATTTTTTTCAATATATTTAGTGTATTTCAAAGGACCTGGAAAACAGTTCAAATTATCGCGAGATTAAAATTAACGAGTTTCAAGTTATCAAGAGTCGACTGTACCAAAAATCAGCTAAAACTTAGAATGTATTTTTAAACCTATCACAACTATTTTTCTAACCGAACGATTTTAAAGTACCTGTACCTTAAACGAAAGCCTATGATCTCACCTAGTAGACAGAAAAAAACGCGTATCAAAATTACGATCCGTTCAAAAGTTATATATTTTTGAACGCCTTCTCGTAAAATGTTCCCACAGTGCGTCACAGTTTGTGCAAAATATTAAAGAAGCCAGGAAATATCTATCACGTCTGGAAGCACACCATTTGGATTACACGTTTTTCTTAGATTTTGAAAAAATTCCGAAGCGTTAGTTGTCAATTCGACCAGGTAATAAGAGAAATTATTGTGCATTTTTTTTTTATAAATTTTTATTTGAATTTTAATTGCAAATTAAACTTTAGGAAAAAAGGCAGGTGAGAATACTGTAAATATGTTGCGTGCTCTTGCATACGATAATTCAGGGGTCATATATTTTAAAATAAATATTATGGGACGAATATGAGCTTCTTCCATATATTTAGAACAAAAGCTTGCATAGAACGCATCATTCCAGCACGTCTACATAAAGAAAAATTAGAAATTCCAAAAAAGAAATGGAAGCATTTGCAAGACCTAAAGAAATGAAAAACCTATAGACTGCCAAAACTTTTATGATACGTTGCCTTACAAATTATTAACACACTATTTTTATTTTCGAACTTAATATGTTTAAAAAATGGCAATATTTTCTAGTAATTTTAATCCTGGATTTTTCTTAATACAATTTGTTTTGATCGCTACAGAACTACAGCCCTAAGTTACATTTATGCTCAATTTGTTAATAATTTTTTGTTTTCAAAAATATAAAAAATTTTTTCCTGAAGAAGCTTTCCAAAGGAAAGCGAAATATCGCGAAGAAAAAAATATATAAAAAAGATCTTATAAAAGAAAAAAGATATTTATTAAAGATAAATAAAAAAGATCGGTTAAAAAAAACAATATAAAAAAAATTTTGAAAACCAAATTAGTCCTTCATTTTTGTCAACTTTAGTTTTAAATGTGTTTTTACCTTCTCCTGTAAAGTTTTAAATATGCGAGATAGGGCCTTTCTACATGAGACCAACAATTCATTTTTTGGCTTATCATTTCAGAATGGCGATTGTGCTTATGATATTTGTTAATGGCGGCGGTGGTAATTATTGGTGGATTGAGCATGCTACTTGGAATGGTTTACATTTGGCCGATATTGTATTTCCTTCATTCCTTTGGATAATGGGCGTTTGTATACCCATTTCGGTCAAGTCCCAATTAGCTCGAGGAACAACAAAAATAAAATTATGCACAAACATTTTATGGGTAAGAAATAAAAATATATAAAAAAAAGAATTTTAGTTCAATTGAAGTAATTAAATTTAATTATTAAAATTATATAAAATTCATTAGAAATTCAACAAATAATTTAGTGAACATTTTTAATATTAAAGAAATTCCAAATTATCAACACATTATTGAGAGGTACACAAAAGATTTACACAAACGAATGTTAAATTTAGCAATTAGGCAACAACATGACATACTAAAAATTTTAAATAGGAACATAGAGATGTTATTATATAATATGGAAGGACATTTGACAGTAGATGAGATAGAATTATTAGAATATATATCGATAGATTAACTCATATTTTTGAAAAAAAGATTAAGGAAACACATAGTAGGAAATTTAAGAATCTTTCTAGAATTCAAAGAAAGGAATTGGGAATTAAGGTTAATGAAGATTGGTTTGTTAAGAAGACTGGCATAGATATTCCAGGCGATGTTAAGTATTGTATATTGATAGATTAAAGGCCCAACTATAATATGCATAAGCTGGCTTGAACTAATGTCAAAAATTGAACGAAAAGTCTGTCAAATGCTAAAGCGAATCATTGAAGACTTTTACGTGGCTATATTGTACTTACATGAATATAGAAATTTTTGTGTAGAGTTGCTAATATGTTTTATTCGTACTTTTGCAAAATAATAATAATTTTTTTCTAAATAAATGAAATTTATTAACAAAAAGGCCTTTAATAGTCATATTTTATATACTAAATACCAGGGTTCCGAATTTTTCATTTATGAACATTCAAAAATCAACATTCATGATATTTTTCATAAATGAGAAATCTAAAATTTTATATTTATTTTTCACACTCATAAACGAACAACAAGAAATGTTCTGGTTATTTTCATACATGAATGCGAACAACAAGAATTATTAGTCTTATTCATATGTGATGAATGATAAATTTATAAATTACGCATTATTAAATATCTGCGTTTATGTACGCGAATGCTTAACGCACATATTTTTACGACCTTTTCATTTATGAAAAATTATCAAAATTGTAAATATTCAAAAATGAACACTTGTGTGTTTTTCATTTTTTCACTTATGGATAGAAAGAAAAAAAAATAAATCGTCGCATTCACAAATGAGAAAACACAAAATATTTTGTAGTCTCTCACACATGTATGAGAAGAAGCGGCTAAAAAATGACATGTACATATTCATACATGTATGAACAGTGAGTGAATACTTCGCTACTCTGCTTTTACTGCATTTTTCTGCTACTTCATTCCATGATCGTTTTTTTTAATTGCGTTTATAATAAAACGCGTCTCTTTTGTCATATAAACACTTTTTTGTTATATCTTTCTATTAAATTAAAATAAATAATTTTTTCACTTGCGTCCTCTATTGCAATTTATTAACTAATTTATCTATAAAACAATGCACCTTGCAAAATCAGCTGTTTTCGTACTGAATGTGCGATTAGTTTCGTACCTTGCTTAAACAATTGACATTTGACGAAACTTGACGAAAAGTTTTGTTAAGTACAAGTACACAGTTCACCACATATGATTAGCAGGTATTTGCACAGTTGTTTAAGGTGGCTTAAGCCTACATATGCATATTATTGTTGGGCCTTAACACATATTTTTGAAAAAAAGATTAAGGAAACACATAGTCAGAAGACTGACATAGATATTCCAGGCGATGTTAAGTGAAAAAGAAAAATTTTCTTATGATGAAGGTAATTTCAGAAGGAAATGATTTGCTTCAAACTATAAAAGAAAAAGAGGATCAGGAAGTAGCGCGAACTAAACTAACAATGATTATTGATAGGCACATTGGCAATATTAGACCTACAGCAAGGGATATTTTTTTTATTAGATAAAGTAAAAACGGCTAAAAAATTTTTGAACACTAATAGGAACATATTGTTACGTTTATACCTTTTATAAACGTTTTGTTGTGAGTTCTTTATTGCAAAATGATTAACTCCAGTACCCCCCGGGGGCACATTTATGGTCTTTATAGTACGTAACAGCTATCTGGATCTGTGCAACTGGGGGAAAAAGGGAGCCCAGTCCTCTGAAGACAGGCAGGGAGTCAACTGGAAGCTCCACTTTATTTCCACGGGGATCAGTGAGCCCCAGAGTTTATTATTTGTCTCTTTAGACATTTAAAAGTTCTCTGGCTGATCATTGAGGTTGGCCCCTATATGGGAGTATCGTGGTGGTTGTGGTTTCGCGGCCCCATAACAGTTATAATGGTTCTTATAGTGGCCAGGATCATCTCACTGTTAATGACACGCAAAGTGAATGATCCAGTCCAGTAAGCATGCTAGACATGTGTTCTGGACAGGAGTTGGAAAGTCTCCAACTCTTTAGCAAGGTGTGATGATTTGCAGCCCTGCTCTGGAATCATTAAAGTTGCAACTAGAAGGTATCTGTTGCATAGAATTATAGCTTCGGCTTTCTAGGACGAGCATGACGTTCCAAATCATGCAGTGGTTAGATCCACCATCTGATAAAGGCTACATAGCCAGGTGCGGATGTAAATCAAATCACACAGTTGATTAACTCCAGTTTTTAGAGTTTTTAAATTTATAACAATTTTATTTACTTTAACTACACAAAGTTGACACGCTGAGGTTTAATTTTACACTGATTGATTATCCACTCAGATGCTTCCCCTATTTATACTTGTCCAATTAGAATCTAGAAGTTTTAAGAATCTTCTACTCCCTTTGTATCGAATTTTGTTGTTGTATGTTGTTTATTCGTTTTATAGGCGCCTGTATGTCTGTGTGTATAGTTGTTTTTGTTTTTATGCTGATAAGGTTTCTGCTTGGGACTTATTTCAATAAATTTGTTGTTGCTTTTGTAAAGAAAAGAGTTTCTTAGAAAACTACGCAGATGGTAAGCAACATGTATGTTTGTTGTTTTAAAAATAGTTTTTGTCTTGCGCGTTTAGATGATAAACAGCATACTTGTATTTTTTTTCTTGCATACCAGGCCGTTAGTAAACAGCATATCAAATTGTAGCTGTGTGTGTGTATAAACTTCTACGCAGTTTGTAACCAGTAGTTTGCTTTATTGCTTAATTGTTTTATTTTAAACTTAAGCAAGACACATTCGTAACAATATTAATTGTTAAGGCCGGGGCACATAGAATCCGTCATGCGTTATACTTTGACGTATGCAACTGAAGTCAAAGTAAGGACGGATTAGTTTGGCACAATGAGTACTTTGTTGACGGATAAGAAATCAGCTGTTTTTTGTTTTTCTTATTTTATATTTTTTTGCAGCAAAGTTTTATTAAAGTGCACATTTGAAATGGAGTTAGACGACATCTTAGACTTTCTATTAGTGGTAATTTGTACTATTTATTCCATTATTTATTATTATTTATAATTAATAAATATCTTTTTTTTTTTTTTTTTTTTTTTTTTCCTGAAGAAGCTTTCCAAAGGAAAGCGAAATATTAAAAAAAAAAAAAGATAAAAAAAAGATCTAAAAAAAGAAAAAATATATTTATTAAAGATAAAAAAAGATCGTTTAAAAACTATAAAAATTATTTATAATTTATTTTAAAAATATTTTGCTACGATAGAGCGAAAAAAAAATAAAAACAAGAAGAAGAAGCGAATGAAAAATGTCAAAGTACTGAACGTACGTCAAAAGTTAAAAGTTGGCCAACTTTCGTACTTTGCGTTGACCGAGACGTATTGATTGTGACAACGCTGCTGAGAAAACGTGTATTTCAACTTTCTTGTCAGTTGAAAAATACAACATATGACGGATGACGGATTGTATGTGCCACAGCCTTTAATGCTGACAAGGGTAATGTGGCTATTGCTATGAACAGAGACGATTATAATTCGAGAATAAATGACATTCTTAACGATTCTGCAAAATGCTCAATATTGAATAAGGATCCTACTACTCATTTGCAGAAAACAAATAAAGTTTTAGTTGATGAACTTTTTAAAAAAGATATCATTTCAGTAATGGAGAGGAATAGGCTTAAGACTAATGTATCAAATTCTCCAAAGCTATTTGGAGTACCTAAGATCCATAAGCAGAATTTTCTTTTAAGGGCTATTTGCTCTTGCATCAGGGACAGAAAATAATAATTATTTTTAAAATTTTACATCAAAATAGCACACATAAAAAATAATCGTAAAAAATTTTGGATTTCATCATTATGATACATTGGTGATGTACCTGAAAATTTTTGTATGACTTTTAAAGTTGTGCTTTTTTTCGATAAAAGTCAAAAAACAACTTTTAATTTTGACTTTTATATTTTAAGGCAAAAATAAAAGTCATCAATTAAATATTGCATAGTAATACGCAAGTTTTATTGCTATCAATGCTATAAATGATAAAACATTCGTTATTATAATTTCAAGAAACATGATACTTTGTTCGAATACAAAGCAATTAACATTTTGGAAGTCAGTCTTATTTAGCGTTATGAAGGATAAAATAGGGAAAATGGAAACAGAATGCCATGTGGAGGAAATGAACAGGTGAACTGTGACAAAGTTTATATTGGGACAACAAAAAATAAACTTAAAACAATATTAGCTGGTCACAGATGTGACCAAAAATATGGGAATACTTCAACACAGAAGACATTCTTATCTTCACATTGTAAGAAATATAATCATAATCCAAAGTTCGAGGAAGCATCAATATTAGATATAGAAAAAAACTATAAGAGACGTTTAATGTTAGAAATGTTAGAAATAGTTAATGTAGCAAATGTAAGGAGAATAATTAATTATAATTAATTTCCTGAAAAAGCTTTCCAAGGGAAGGCGAAATATTGAAAATATAGTGTTAAAATTATTTAAAAAGACCATTATTATTAATTAATACTAATTTATTTTATAAAAATAAAAATGTTTATAATTAATTCATTTGCAGAGATCTATAAAACTTTTTACCATCGGAATTTGTTTAAATTCCCTAAATGGTCCTAATTTGGAAGATTTAAGAATTATGGGAGTTCTACAACGTTTTGGCATCGCTTATTTGATATGTGGCGTTGCACACACTATATTTACCCAAAAGGATGTCGTGGAGCCGCAGGTAAATAATTCTTATGTTTCGTTTTAGCTTTAACTCTTTCAACAGTGAAAAGAGTGTCTTTAAAAAGTTATTCTAGTCCCAAAAAAAAAAGTATTTTCAAAATATAACTTTAATATTAAATTTAAAAGGCAGATGTTGAAAAAAGTACCCCGAGAATACAGCTAGATTTACAAGATTGAAGGCATTAAAAAATGTATTTTGATGTTCTATTTACACGTTTTAAAAAAAACAAACGCAAGTGTGGTTCCTATGCACAATCAAGAGACTACGACCAAGTGAATGCGGATGGATCTATAACGGATGGACGATGGCGTGAACAAGTGCGGACAGAGAATATATTACCTTCAATAGAACCATTGTGCTATCAAGGTCGTCAAAGCGAAACATTCAAGCTCATTCGACAAGAATTCACGGAATATTTTTTAAATGAAGGAGAAGTTCCATGGCAGTACAAGCATATTAAATAAATGGAGACAATATACACCATAGCGGAGAACAACGGGTATGGGAAGCGCTTCGTGGATGACATCAGGAGACAGATTAGAACGAACAGAGAACAGGAGGATGAAAGGGGAAAATGGGCTACAGTGACATATATGGGAAGATCAGCGTACGAGCTGGCGAAATTCTTTGGGGAACACAACATCAATACCGCATTCGGAACAGGAAACAACCTGGGCAGAATACTACGGAGTAGGACAACCGAGGCAAATACACTCGACGGAAAAGGAGTGTACACATTAACTTGTACATGCCATTACAGCTACATCGGGCAAACAGGACGAAAAATTAAGACCAGATTTAGGGAACACAGTACTAGAGACTATAACAAAAAACTACGAGAACCAAAATCAACTCCAGAATCAAACTTTGCGAACCATATATTCAACAACAAATGTACACCAGGACATATAAAAACAACGGTTAAACTGCTTCATACACAGCACAAAGGAAGGAGGAAGGACTAAATGTATTAGAAAACATCGAAATATACAAACAAAAAACATTTGACGGACGAATAATAAATGAACAAATAAACACTGCTTCGGACACAATATTTGAACCATCGAAACATTTTTACAGGAAAACAAACATTACACCAACACAAACACGTTACGCGGGTGCACAGGACCATAGCAATAAAGAACATCATAAACGTACAATTTCAGATTATTATGTCACATAAAAAAAAGAGGAAAAGAAGAGAAAAGAAAAAAAAACCCAATAGGTTTACACATAAACAAAAACGGACAACAAGCATGATCGTAAAAGGATTTAGTTAGAAAAAAAAGACGAATGAAAAAGGGAGCGACAAATTAGATAAAAAGACACAAACAAAAAAGGAGAGAGAGAGATACAGACAAAAAAGGCAGAAAGTGACGAACGCAATAACACGAAGGGAGACACGAACTATATAAACACAACTGACAATAGAACGCAACTCGTACGAAAAGAACACTGAAGATGGCAAACAGCCGAAACCGGTTTGTTCACAAACCAAATTTGACGAGGGTCGACGGAAAGCCGTACCCAAATAAAAGTAATAAATATAAATTAAAACCCATTAAAGCGAAATAAAAAATTGAATTCATTTATTTGGCAACTTAAAATTACATTCCGTTTCTATATAAAAAATAAAATTAAAATATAAAAATTCTGTTCATATATGAAATATTGAATTAAAGAAAAAAATGTTAAGCAATTTAATTGTTTTCGTATGGTTCAAATGAGTCGATGACATTATTAATTACAGTTCTTAGTCTGAAAACATAAGTTCGTATCAAATATTATTTGAGTCTGAATATGCAGAAAGCTGCTGGCCAACATACTCTCCATAGCGCTTCTGCCAACCTATGTCTTCTTTTTCTTCTGACACTTTTTGCGATAGGAATTGGCCAAGTTTTTTGTAAACTTCTGAACGCTGACTGTCGATTTCATTACCCCCCGGGGGCACATTTATGGTCTTTATAGTACGTAACCGCTATTTAGATCTGTGCAACTGGGGTAAAAAGGAGCCCAGTCCCCTGAAGACAGGCAGGGAGTCAACTGGAAGCTCTAATTTATTTCCACGGGGATCTTTGAGCCGCAGAGTTCATTATTTGTCTCTTTAGACATTTAATAGTTCTCTGACTGATCATTTAGGTTGGCCCCTATATGGGAGTATCGTGGTGGTTGTGGTTTCGCGGCCCCATAACAGTATAATGGTTATTATGGTGGCCAGGATCATCTCACTGATAATGACACGCAAAGTGAATGATCCAGTCCAGTGAGTATGCTAGACATGTGTTCTGGACAGGAGTAGGAAAGTCTCCAACTCTTTAGCAAGGTGTGATGGTTTGAAGCCCTGCCCTGAAATCATTAAAGTTGCAACTAGGTGGTTCTGTTGCTTAGAATTATGTCTTCGGCTTCCTAGGACGCATGTAAAAGGTGTTTTTTAAGCTAGATAGAACTTTAAATTGTAAAAAGTAACACAAAAAATGAAATTTTGATGAAAGATTTTTTTTTTATTTGTTTCAGTATACTCTGACAAATCATCATGAATAGACTCATGCTTGAACAGCGCTACGAAATTATCCAAATTTACTTTGAAAATCAGTCGTCGATTCGCGCAACTTATAGACGACTTCGTCATTTTTATGGCGTACATAATCGTGCATCTGAACAAGCCATTCGTCGAACTGTCGATAGATTTCGTACCACATACTCTCTAGAGGATGCAATAACAACAACACGTCGAAGGAATGTGCGTACTGAAGAGAATATCGCCGCTGTAAACGAAAGTGTGGAAGAAGATCCAAATTTATCAATTCGTCATCGGTCGCAGGATTTGGGGCTCTGACCGTCCACTACGTGGAAAATTTTGCGCAAAGATCTCGGCCTACACCCGTATAAGATCCAGCTGGTGCAGGAATTGAAGCCACGAGACCATTATATGCGTCGTTCTTTCGCCGATTGGGCTCTAGAGCAGTTGGCAACTGACCCGTTGTTTTATCGCAAAATTGTGTTCAGCGATGAGGCGCATTTTTGGCTTAACGGGTTTGTTAATAAGCAAAATTGCCGCATATGGAGTGAGACCAATCCACAACAGACCCTACAGACTCCATTACATCCAGAAAAATGCACCGTTTGGTGCGGTTTTCACGCTGGTGGCATCATCGGACCTTATTTCTTCAAAAATGAGGCCGGAGCTCGCGTTACGGTCAATGGAGATCGTTACCGCACCATAATCAATGATTTTTTGTTTGAAAATATGGATGACATTGATCCGGACGAGATGTGGTTTCAACAGGATGGCGCTACGTGCCATACAGCAAACGCAACCATCGACTTATTGAAATCAAAATTTGGCGATAAGTTGATTTCGAGAAATGGACCTGTCAATTGGCCTCCAAGGTCGTGAGATTTGACACCACTCGACTATTTCCTGTGGGGCTACGTGAAGTCACTGGTTTATGCTGATAAACCACAACAATTGACGCCTTGGAGGACAGCATTGTTCGTGTTATTCGTGACATACGCCCAGCAGTGCTCGAAAAAGTGGCCTAAAATTGGACGTCCAGAATGCGCTTCGTCAAGAACAGCCGCGGTGCCCATATGCCCGAAATCATTTTCAAATGTTAATGTCACGTATTGATCCTTCGAATAAAAAAGAAATTTTGATTACAATTTAATTTTTTGTGTTATTTTTTACAATTTCAAGTTCTATCGGGCTTAAAAAAACACCCTTTATGTGTGTAAAACAAAAAAAAAAATTTTCCATTTGTCGTTTTTTTATTGTTTTTGTTTGTTTTGTTTTTTTGAAAAATTTTTTGATTATTTGAATTTGTTAATCAAAACATTTTTTCAATTTGTTTGTTCATTATTTTTGTTTTTCCTGATGATGCCAACCAACGGTGTGGCGAAATATCGAAAAAATAATAAAAAATAAAAGTTCTTAAACATTTTTTATTAAATAGTGACCTAGTGCTTTATAATTGACTACTAAAAAATATCGAAAAGGTCAAAAAACTATAACTATTATATATTTAAGAAATTTTTTAATTTTTAATTTTTTATTAACAGGTTTCTTGGAAACGTGACCTTCATGAAATAACTTTATTAAAAGGGGAAATATGTTTACTGCTCATTTTAATTATTGTTCATCTGGCCATAATATTTGGACTTAATGTGCCCCATTGTCCCAAGTATGTTTAATATCAAAATTAAATACAGAGTGTCCGCCAGGAAGGTACACTACTATGTTTTACCGCCATTTTGGTAAACATTAGTCTTCAAAGTTCATATTTAGCATCAACCCATCAACCTCAATTCGACGCCGTACTCAGGAGCTTGGTCTGGAAAGAACAACTTTGGCCACAATTATGCACGAAGATTTGCATTTGTTTCCATATAAGATTTAGTTGACCCAAGAACTTCTTCCCAGAAGACCATTTACGCCGCTGTACATATGCCAATAGAATGTTACAGCTCGCTCATGACAACCCCGATTTTCATGAAAAAGATCATAATGAGTGACGAGGCACATTTTCATTTAAATGGATATGTGAATAAACAGAATAGTCGGTTCTGGTGAATAGGAAACCCTTAAATTATTTACCAGTCACCTTTGCATCCATTAAAACTGACGGTTTGGTGTGCAATTTGGTAAGAAAGAATCATTGGACCATACTCGTGATAAGATATCGAGATATCTGATAAGATTGCCCCTGTAGGCTAGTAGGTAGTGTACTAGCTTGTAAATATGGGGGTTGTAGGTTCGATTCCCAACAAAGACCTTGATTTTTTTTCACTACAAAAATAAAAATTTACTGTCGGTGGGGCTGCTCAGCGATAAAGGCAAAGTCGCTGGTCGCTGTGCTGTCTTATATACGGCAGTTAATTTCCGACTATTCTTCTACTCTCGCCACCTGTTTCATCTATTCTCTATCCCTTTCCTAAAGAATGTAGCACGGTATTTGACTAAATAGGCATTGTTGCCTGAAGTGCTACTTCTTAAAAAAAAAAACACAAAAAAAAGATTGAAAACTTCTCAAACCCCCCACTAAATCAAAAAGACGGTGCCACATCGCCTACAGCCAGGATTACAATGGAATAACAGTGAGACCTCTTTCCACAACAAGTTATTTCAAGAAATGGTGATGTTGATTGGCCTTCACGGTCACCTGATTTAACTGCTCCGGACTTCTTTTTGTGGAGATATCTGAGAAGCAAACAAACCAGAAACGCCTGAGTAACTCAAACAAAATATGCGTGCTGAAATGATATTGCACTCCTTACAGAATTACCGACATTATATGAAACATTTATCAATATAAGAACCATTCTCTTTCATTTAATAAAAAATTATAAACAAAGCAGTATACCTTCCCGATGGACACCCTGTATATAAAATTAAACACATTTCTTTTAACAATTAATACTCCTGTGTTTTTAAAGAGGTTATTTAGGTCCTGGTGGTAAACACAATAATGCTTTATATCCTGATTGTATAGGCGGTGCTACTGGCTACATCGATTTACAAATATTGGGCATTTCCCACATTTATCAATATCCTACAGCAAAATATGTCTATGATTCAAAGTCTTTTGATCCTGAAGGAATATTTGGTACAAAAATGCAAATAAATTTAAAATAAAAATGTACTTATTTTTCTGCTCCATCTTTAGGCTGTTTGTTGACTATTGTACAGGTACTTTTTGGCGTTTTGGCTGGTGTTATAATTTTAGTTTACACCAATTGGAAATCACGTATTATACGCTGGCTATTTTGGTCCTTGATTTTAACAATAGTTACAGGATTTTTAACTGGATTGAATAAGGAAACAGGACTTATACCAATAAATAAAAATCTTTGGTGAGTAAAAAATTAAATAAAATTAAATTTATAAAATCACTAGCAAACCCGGCGAACTCCGTTTCGCCACCAGATGGCTTCGTTTTCTGTAACATTTCGTTTGGGCATTAAAAGATGAAGAAAAATTATTTTTTTTATTTTAAATTGGAAAGGGAAAAATTGTATTTCATTGCACAACGGTAATGAATTCATTTGGATTACATAAATGATGTGGAATTTAGTTGAACTTCTCTAAGTAAAAAATGAAAGTGAATCCAAAGTAAATACTGAGTCGAAGCGTTATACGTGTCCGCAAATTATGCGTTTTATTGAAGTGCTCTTTGGTAAACTACTTCTTTCGTTTTATGATCTGACATAAACACAACGTATAGCTGCCCATGTGAAAAGCAATGATTTTATAAATTTATCCCGCAAACATTAAGCGATTGGTCTTGCGACTTGTTAATTGTCATTGTGAACGCAAGGCGAACCGGAAATTGCAATCGTTTGAAGTCAAACGGTAGATCAGTCGAAATCGTTGGTATTCGAGGAATACATACATTTTCACCTGCGTACTTCCGTTAATAATGGTTGCCTCAATCAAATTCGGCATAAGTCTTTTTACCGCAAGTTGATTACCGCTTCAAAGTCGCGGTGGATTCAAATTACGTAATATCATAATAACTGAACCAACTTTGAGTTGCAAGTTATGTGGTGGAAATCCTGGTAACTCCAGAGTGTTCAAAAACTCCGTTGGATAATTTATTGCATCATCGGGATTTTTTATGGAATCAACGGATTTGTATGTCACCAAATTGCCATCGAGTTTTGATTGAATGGTGAAATTCAGTGCAAGTACAACATCATTATTCTTTGCGGCGAGAATTGCTCGTTTACTTAACCAAGCTTAAATCTGATAATTCTCACTAATGTTTGGGAAAACATTTTCAATAAGAGGTAATTGAGAGTCTACAAATCAGCAAAAGTCATTGGTAAGAGTAATTAATTCAGCTGTCGCATCAACTGGCACTTTTCCATTTCCAACAGCTAACAATTGTGCAGCACTTTGACCATTTTGAAGGTGAACTCTCATATTAGTGGTTAGCGATAATGTTTTTACGTTATTCCGCAAAGGTGATGCCTTCAGGCAAGCATTCAATTCATCTGCAGGCGTTGCACGGGGAATTACTGGCAATGTCTGCCTGAAACCGCCTGCCAACAATATCATAAAGCCGCCAAAGATGTTGCCGAAGATCCTTCAGTGTGAAGTTAAGTGCTTCAAGTGATTTCTTATGTGCCATTGTGCACTCATCCCAAACAATGAGCTTGCATTGTATCAACAATTTTCCCATTGAACTGGATCGGGAGATATCGCATGTTGGAGTATCAATTGTGTTTAAATTGAGTGGCAACTTAAGCGCAGAATGTGCAGTACGACCGCCATCTAGAAAAGTCGCCGCAATTCCAGATGATGCTAATGCCAAAGCTATGTCATATCTTGATCGAATAGTGGCCAAAATCAATGAAATGACAAATGTTTTCCCTGTTCCTCCAGGTGCGTCCAGGAAGAATAAACCACCAGTATTATTGTCCACCGCTTGCATAAATGTTTCGTATACTTGTTTTTGCTGTTCATTCAGCAACGGCAGATTATTTCAAACGAATTCCTGTAATGTATCAACATTGTATTGCAGCTCTCGATTTAATTCTTGGTTGAGTGCATGGTGCATCGATCGATTTGGCGCAATCATTCCTACTTCAATCAGTAGCTTGTTTGCAATAGTCATGCATTGATCCTCATTCAGAATCAATCCTTCATTGTATATTTCATCGGTTATTTGCATGTCGGGATTGTTCGTTCGAATGCACAAGCGATGCAAGATATCTTCACATATGTCGTATTTGTATTTGTTCCATAACTAAATTGGTTGTGAAGGGAAACGTGTGGTGATGATAAATGCGAACAGCGTTCATATTTGGTACGCATTTGATGAAACAACTGAATCCGCAAGTGTTAAATCCCAATGAGAATCGTTCTCCAGGAATAGTTGACATGCTTCTCGATATGTTTGGCATTCAGTTTTTAAATGCGCAAATGATTTTGGTTCACGTACATTTACCAACAGCAGTCGCAAATAAAAACATTCATCATATCTAGGATGAACAGTATACATGCGACCTAGTGCTCGGCGCCATCTACTTAAAATGAAACGTACTTATTTTCGTGAGGAATACTCACACACCACGTACTGGTGCCGTTATAGTACATGCTATGTATCACAGATGGCGCTGTATGTGAAAAATGATTTTCCCTGTTTTCCTGCTTTTCTCTTGAAATTTTTCTAAATTTACTTTGCTATAAACCTCACAGAGCCCGAGACCTTCCCAACCAATGCAAAACCGTAGAAATAGGATCGTGCGTTCTGGAGTTATAGCGTCAGGAAGGAAAACCTGACTTATTTTTATATTTATAAAATATTTAAAATATTTTATGTAAATACAAAATAAGGCGAATTGAGAGGCAGTTGATGTTTGTTGTTATCTCAGGGGTTTTTCCAAAGCGTATGGTGTTATACTTTGTTCTTTTGCTAAAAAAATATTGGGTGGTCAAATTTGAGGTTAAGAAGTAAATTATCTGTCAAATTATTAAATTTCAAGAATTGAGCTGTCGTCCTTTGAGATTTACTTAGTAAAATGTAGGGACATTTTAAGCATGGACAGTTTAACTATTGAGCCATAAATATTATTTGTGAAAATTAACTATTAAAATGGTGAAAATTTCAATGTATCACTTTGTAAAATTCGAGCAGTGTTTTTTTTTAATCAGGCTTCTTCTACAACTTATAGTAAGTTCACACTTGTGTTTTTGAACGTGTTTAAGCAAAATGGTTTAAAAATTAAACACAGCCGTTCACACTATAGTTGAGATGTTTAAGGCTGACATTTACCTTAAAAATGAGTTTTTGAAGTGAAAACACCCATTTTAGTTTGGAATCAAACCCAAACCCCAGACAAATTAGTTAATTACACTACCTACTAGCATAAAGGGGCAAAAACGCACTTAGCACATCCCAAAATTAAATGAAATTCCGAGTTGTATTTGGAATTTACGTGTTTAACGACGTGTTTAAATCAAAAACAACTCATTTGAGATGTTTAACAAAACACGTGAATGCGTGATTTGATTTACATCTGCACCGACCGCGAGGTCATAATCAGATGGTGGTCAAACCACTTAGTTGATTGGACACCAACTACGCCCTAGAAGGCCTTCGGATACGTATATCCTCCAGTCACTCCTAGTAGCAATTTAGAAAGTCCGGAGTAGGCCGTGCCCTCACTCCTTGCTGAGGAGTTGGAGACTTTCCAACTCCTGGTCCAGAACGCATGAAGCTCTTATTTCTCAAGAACACGACAGCATTCATACTCACTGAACCTGAACCATTCATTGTGTTAATTTGAATGATCCGACCCACAAACTCTCACGAGGGTCCAAAACCACAACCACCACGATACTCCCATATAAGGGCCAACCTCAATAATCAGTACAGAGTACATCTTTGCCTTAAGAGTACAAATAGTGCACTCTGCGAGCTTACTGATTCCCGTGGAAATATGTGGATTGTCCAGGTGACTCCTACTAGCCTTTGAGGGGACTGGGCTCCCTTTTACCCCGCAAGACACAAATCTAAATGGAATAGTAGGTTCCAAAAAGACTATAATGTGCCCCCTGGGGGAAAAAAACACGTCAATGTATGGTAAAACACCTCAAATTCGCCGTTTTTAATGCTTAAACACGATTGAGATGTTAAACACGCTAGGTGTGAACTTAGTATTAGCCGCTATAAAATAAAGTGTTGAGAATAACTCTTATTTGGGTATGGTTTTCCGTCGACCCTCGTTAAATTTGGTTTGTGAACAAACCGGTTTCGGCAGTTTGCCATCTTCAGTGTTGTTTTTATACTAGAGTTGCGTTCTATTGTCAGTTGTGTTTATATAGTTCATGTCTCCCTTCGTGTTATTGCGTTCGTCACTTTCTGTCTTGTTTGCCTGCAACTCTCTCTCCTTTTTTGTTTGTATCTTTTTACCTAATTTGTCACTCCCATTTTCATTCGTCTTTCTTCCTAACTAAATCCTTTTACGATCATGCTTGTTGTCCGTTTGTCTTTATGTGTGAACCTATTGGGTTTTTTTTTATGTGACATAATAATCTGTAATTATACGTTTATGATGTCCTTTATAGCTTTGGTCTTGTGCACCTGCATAACGTGTTTGTGTTGGTGTAGTGTTTGTTTTCCTGTAAAAATGTTTCAACGGTTCAAATATTGTGTCTGAAGCAGTGTTTATTTGTTCATTTATTATTAGTCCGTCAAATGTTTTTTGTTTGTATATTTCCATGTTTTATAATACATTTAGTCTCCTTCCTTTGTGCTGTGTATAAAGCAGTTTAACCGTTGTTTTTATATGTCCTGGTGTACATTTGGTGTTGAATATATGGTTCGCAAAGTTTGATTCTGGAGTTGATTTTGGTTCTCGTAGTTTTTGTTGTAGTCTCTAATGTAATGGTACAGAGCCAAGTTGTTAAACCAAGAAGCCGAGGGTTTTGAGGTTTTGTTTATAGACTATGGCAACACTAGCATTAGTTTAGAGTGTCGTGAGATTTCTAAAGACATTGCAGAATTACCTCCCCTATCCAAAAAATGTGCTTTAGAAGTGCCACCTAATTGCATCTGCTGGTCTGATGCAGCTGAACAGAAATTTATGAAAATCGCCGATACTGGCGAAACAATATTTTGTGTAGAATTGCGTGAGCCTTCGCAACATCATGCTATAGTTCATTTGTTAATTGATGGTCACGATATAAGTGAGGATTTGCAGTTGTTGTGTTTGCACACTCCTTGTTTGTCCAGTATATTTGTGTCGGTTGTTTTATTTCGTAGTATTCTGCCTAGGTTGTTTCTTGTTCTGAATGCGGTATTGATGTTGTGTTTTCCAAATAATTTCGCCAGTTTGTATATTGATTTTCCCCCATTTTTTCCTTTCATTCTCCTGTTCTTTGTTCGTTCTAATTTGTTTCTTGATGTTATCTACGAGGCGCTTTTTGTATCCGTTGTTTTCCGCTATGGTGTTTATTGTTTCCATTTCCTTCATGTACATCTGCCGTATTAGTGGTGTTCTCTCGAGTCTTGTTATTAACTGCCTGATTCCTGCATTTTTGTGTTGCTGGGGATGATTTGATGAGTTGTGTATTATTGTGTCCGTTGCTTTTGGTTTCCTGTATATTTCATATTCGATTCTGTTCGAGATTATGTTTCTCTTGATCGTTAGGTCTACATAATTAATTCTCCCCTCCTCTTCTTTTTCCATTGTCAATTGTATGTTCTTGTGTCTTCCATTCAAGTAATCTAGAATTTGCTCATCGTTGCTTCCTTCTAGTATACATAAGATGTCGTCGACATATCTTGCATAGAATATTATTCCGAAGTTGGTTTTTAATTCCTTTATGTATTCTTTTTCTAAGTTCTGCATAAATACTTCCATTAGGATTGCAGATGTTGGATTTCCCATCCCTAGTCCTGTTGTCTGTCCAAATTACTTTAAGTTTAACAATAATATATATGACTTATGTTGCGAAAAAGTCTAGTTCATCAACTAGTCGACGGTCTCAAAAATTGGGCATCACTAGAGGCACTTTGAGCAAAGTTCAACTTATTTAAGAGTTAAAGCCGACCGACCACCACTCTTTGCATCAAACGTTCTGTTTTGGCTATTCGAAAAATTTAACGAAAATAACACATTTTTCAATAAAATAATTTTAGTAATCAGTGATCATTTTAAATTAGGCGGCTATGTAAACAATAAAATTTAGGGTTTTCGGAACCGACAAACAGTCTTCGAAAAACTATTACATCCTAACAAAGTGACAGAGAGTGTAATTCGTTTTACATCCTCACCTGGCTATGTAGCCTTAATCAGATGGTGGACAAACCACTATTGTATAATTTGGAACTTCAGACAGGCGTCCTAGGAAGCCGAAGACATAATTCTAAGCAGCAGAACCACCTAGTTGCAACTTCGATGATTCAGAGCAGGGCTGCAAATCATCACTCCTTGCTTAAGAGTTGGAAACTTTTCAACTCCTGTCCAGAACACATGTCTAGCATGCTCACTGGACTGGATCATTCACTTTGCGTGTCATTATCAGTGAGATGATCCTGACCACCATAATAACCATTATACTGTTATGGGGCCGCAAAACCACAACCACCACGATACTCCCATATGGGGCCCAACCTTAATCATCAGTCAGAGAACTATTAAATGTCTAAAGAGACAAATAATGAACTCTGCGGCTCACTGATCCCCGTGGAAATAAAGTAGAGCTTCCAGTTGACTTCCTGCCTGTCTTCAGGAGACTGGGCTCTCTTTATACCCCCAGTTGCACAGATGTAGATAGCTGTTACGTACTATAAAGACCATAAATGTGCCCCCGGGGGGGACCTAACAAAGTGACAGTATGATCAGGCTGCATCATCGGCCTGTATTTATTCGAAAATGATCAAAGAAATTAGGTCACCGTGCATTCTCTGCGCTCTCAAGCCATGATAACCAATTTTTTTAGCAACAGTTGGCTAATGATAATATCAGTGACCTTTGGTTTCAGCACGACCGAGTCACAAGCCAGCTGAAAAACTGCCAGGTCGCATTTTCTCTGGAGCCACAAACAACTAATACTCTGAAACATGAAATGCAGCGCTACATTGACGAGATAAGCGAAGCTTTGCTGCAAAACGTGATTCAAAACTTTTTAAAAATAGCGATTGTCAACGGACATGCTTCCCGACATTATATTCTATTATTAATTCCCATATTTCTGCTGTCAAGAAAAAGTGTGTTTTAAGCCAATTTATTTCTCAGCCTCGAATGAGCCAACCCATTATTAACCCTTTCATGCATTTGTTGTTTGTATACAACGACGCTATTTAAGAGCTCATGTCTCATAACAAACGATACATTTTTTTGCTTCAGTTTTGTTTTGTTTTTTTTTCGCAAATAAAAAAGTTGTTGTGTTTCTTATTCAGTGTTTTGTGCGCGTGGGTGGACGATTTTTTTGCTGAAAATTTTGACAATAAACAATTGCTCTAATTTTAATAAAGGACTTAAAGTATTTCAGCGGCATTTTTTTTAATTGCAGAACATTATACAGGTGTGAAGTAAAATAAAAAATAAGTGACAATTTTATTCGGGCAACGTTTGAGAGCATTTATTCTATTGTTTTACATTTACAACATGGTGCATTAACGGTGTATTGCGTTACATTTCTTGTTGCTTTTATGTTATTCTCCAGTAAGTTATATTCTTGTTTGGATCCTAAATCCACTATGAACAGACGAAAGGGTTTGACTGTAAAGGAAATTAATCATATTCTGGAGCTCAATTGGGATGACTCAGATGCTGAAGCAGAACTTGAAGGACCTTCGGTAGAAATTCCTGTTGAGGAAGCCAGCATTTTGAATAGTCTTTGCGAGGAAATAACAGCTGCAGATTTACGCGATGAGCTCCGCGAAGAAATAGAAGCTGAATAATTGGAAGAATGGTAATAATTATAATATGGTGTAGATATTTCTTCGGACATGGTTATCCATCTGCTCAGTAACTTGCCAGAAATCAAAACTATGAGGTGTACTTTGATAATCGGTTTACATTTTTTCACCTAATGAAGATTCTAAGAGATAAAGATTTTGTAGCAAACGGAATAGTGCGAAGCAACCGTTTAGGAAAGGTAAGCTTAGACTCTAATGCAAAGTTGAAGGAAAATGGGCGTGGTTCATACGATTATAGAGTGGAATCACACAATGATATCAAAGTTATAAAATGGTTTAATAATACAACTGTACAGCTGCTGTCTACGGACTATTGTATTGCACCATTGTCTACATATCGGCGATGGAATCAACGAGAGAAAAAATTTGTTGAAATTCCAATTCCAAATACTGCTCAGAAATATAATCATTTTATGAGAGGTGTTGAGCTGGCAGATGCGCTCTGTGAATTATATAGAATAAAATAAATCACCGATCCTGAAAATGAGAATTTTCTTTTGGTTCTTGAACTCCGCAGTCACAAATAGTTGGCTTCTATATAGACGTCACGGTAACTTACTCTTATACAATTGCAAACTAAAGTTGCTACTGGCCTTATATACAAAAATATTTTAGGTCCGAGGAAGTGTGGTCGTGCCTCAGACTCTTTACAAATGTCTCGCGTAACTTCAGAACGTTGTGTACCTTCAATTCAATTTGCAGGCGTCAGGTACGATGGTGTTGTTCATTTGCCATGTTAAAAACCAAAGCAGTCACGTTGTAAATTTTGTAAAAGTGGTTTAACAACTGCACTAAATGCAATGTTTCTATATGTTTTACGCATAAAAAAAATTATTTCAAGGAGTTCCGTGAAAAATGAAAATGTATATTAAAATATCTTAAAAACCATTCTGTTATTAAATGCTTTTCCTTTTCTAAATTACTCAATAAAATCAATATAAAACAATTATTTTCCTCTAGCAAAAAATTTACCTTATTACCGCGTTTATGAGCCATGTTGTATATATAAAGGGTGTTTTTTTAAGCCCGATAGAACTTTTTTAAGCTAGATAGAACTTTAAATTGTAAAAAGTAACACAAAAAATGAAATTTTGATGAAAGATTTTTTTTTATTTGTTTCAGTATACTCTGACAAATCACCATGAATAGACTCTCGCTTGAACAACGCTACGAAATATCCAAATTTACTTTGAAAATCAGTCGTCGATTCGCGCAACTTATAGACGACTTCGTCATTTTTATGGCGTACATAATCGTGCATCTGAACAAGCCATTCGTCGAACTGTCGATAGATTTCGTACCACATACTCTCTAGAGGATGCAATAACACCAACACGTCGAAGGAATGTGCGTACTGAAGAGAATATCGCCGCTGTAAACGAAAGTGTGGAAGAAGATCCAAATTTATCAATTCGTCGTCGGTTGCAGGAATTGGGGCTCTGTCCGTCCACTACGTGGAAAATTTTGCGCAAAGATCTCGGCCTACACCCGTATAAGATCCAGCTGGTGCAGGAATTGAAGCCACGAGACCATTATATGCGTCGTTCTTTCGCCGATTGGGCTCTAGAGCAGTTGGCAACTGACCCGTTGTTTTATCGCAAAATTGTGTTCAGCGATGAGGCGCATTTTTGGCTTAACGGGTTTGTTAATAAGCAAAATTGCCGCATATGGAGTGAGACCAATCCACAACAGACCCTACAGACTCCATTACATCCAGAAAAATGCACCGTTTGGTGCGGTTTTCACGCTGGTGGCGTCATCGGACCTTATTTCTTCAAAAATGAGGCCGGAGCTCGCGTTACGGTCAATGGAGATCGTTACCGCACCATGATCAATGATTTTTTGTTTGAAAATATGGATGACATTGATCCGGACGGGATGTGGTTTCAACAGGATGGCGCTACGTGCCATACAGCGAACGCAACCATCGACTTATTGAAATCAAAATTTGGCGATAAGTTGATTTCGAGAAATGGACCTGTCAATTGGCCTCCAAGGTCGTGCGATTTGACACCACTCGACTATTTCCTGTGGGGCTACGTGAAGTCACTGGTTTATGCTGATAAACCAGCAACAATTGACGCCTTGGAGGACAGCATTGTTCGTGTTATTCGTGACATACGCCCAGCAGTGCTCGAAAAAGTGGCCCAAAATTGGACGTCCAGAATGCGCTTCGTCAAGAACAGCCGCGGTGCCCATATGCCCGAAATCATTTTCAAATGTTAATGTCACGTATTGATCCTTCGAATAAAAAAGAAATTTTGATTACAATTTAATTTTTTGTGTTATTTTTTACAATTTCAAGTTCTATCGGGCTTAAAAAAACACCCTTTATATCAGAAGGTCAGAATGTGACCTTCAAATCAACGACCCAAATTAATGAATTTGCTATTAAAATAAAGAATTTTACTTACAGGTCCTTATCATTTGTGTGTATAACCACAGCCTTGGCGTTTATCTTGCTTAGCTTGCTGTACTATATTATTGATGTACAGCATTGGTGGACGGGTTATCCATTTGAAGCGTGTGGCATGAATGCTATTATTATGTACGTTGGTCATACAGTCATGTATAAAATGTTGCCTTGGCATTGGCACATTGGTGCTATGAATACTCATTTTGTTTTACTTCTGGAAGCTATTTGGAATACAATGTTATGGATTGGCATTGCCCTTTATTTAAACTGTATAGAATTTTATTACAGCGTGTAAAAGAAAACATAAATTATAAAAATTTTTCTACATACATTTTTTATTTTAATAAAAATCAATAGAATAGTAAATCTAGCGAAGATGAGCATGCGAAATGATTGTTCCAAATTCTTGGTAACCCGGTTTTGTTTAAAAAAAATCAACTGTTATTTCTTCTCGCTTCTGGAAATCGAGTCTACTCGGAAATCAGTTATTTTTCAAAACTGAATAGTAAAGTGTTAAATTTTTATTTTATTTGTTTGTTTTATTAGTATTTGGTTCCCTATAACCCTTTCTATCTTTAAAACAGCTGTATAGGGTGTCAGCTAGTGGAGGAAGGCATTCAGAGGAACTGCCAGAATGGAGACTTTAAATAAAAACAAAGGCAATGCTGCCAGTATTAGCTTGTAATCAAAGTCTAAATTTATTTGCTTATTTTTACTGCTGATATACGACTTATGAAAATCTAACTTATCATCTAGAATTGAGTTGGTTTCTAGTTCCACTCAATTTGTAACACAAACACACAGTATCAGCAACATGCAAGCGGCCAACAACACAACACATGCCAAATACATTGTATCGATGAATTTGATATCTTAAATGTGTCAGCATATTTACAACTGGGTTATTGTAACACTCTACATGAGTTGTGTTGGTTTGCACACACTTTACATACCGTATGACTACTGGATGCACTACAAAAGCATTTGGTATTCTGTAAGTCAAGTTAAAAAGCCCCGAAGGTTTTACTATTAATTATCATAGTCTTAAAAAAAACACCTAATTCAACAGGAAAACATCCGAAGAAGACTGCTTAAAGATGATTCGAATTCCTGAAGAATCACTTGGAAAATGTATGTTCGCTCATAACTTTAATTGTAGTTAAAGGTTTGTGAAGCTTCATAGAGTTAACAAACATGCTTTGTAATATAATTGAAAAACATCGCTACCTCAGTTAAGTGTAATTTCTGAAAAGATTTCGTAATTGGCTGCATTACGATATTTGGCAGTCGGTGCTTTTAAGTGTGTAACGACACGCTTTCCAGGGTCATGTTTGTTGATTAAAAAGTAAAACCTTGGTTACATGCTTATTCTCTATTAAGGAACGGATTCCTTATTCCTGGTTTTCTGCTAGACTGCAGCTCGTGCTTCAAATATAACGTCGCGATTCCTCTGATAACTGAGGTATGCTCAGCGGCGTCCAGGATCGTGTTGTGTCGATTAAAAAACAAAACTTTGGTTACAAGTTTGTTCTTTATTAAGCAAAGGATTTCCTTATTTCCGGTTTTCTGCTTGTCTGCAGCTCGGGCTTCGTATCTTAAGCACTGGTGTGTGTGTGTGTGTGTAGGCGGCTTAGGTAACTCTCTTCTACGTCACACGGTCAGTATTTGAAGAACCTCACTGTCGGTGGCGACTGCGAACATAAACTCGGCTGGGTATTGTAGTGTGCACAGAACGTGACATGTAAGTGTGCACATACCAACTTTAACAGTATAGTGCAATAACTACTTGAATTAGACTTGTTGAAGTGTGGTAAAGACCACCAAAGTAAATTAGAACAAAAGTGTCAAATTTATAAAACTCTTTTGATTTGCTTTGTGGTTGTCCGCTTACATGTTGCTGACATACATACATATGTATTTTTAAATAATAATTATTAGTAAGAAAAATAGAAATAAAATTTGAGTGAAAGTAAAAGTCACTCAATTTAGGTAATAAGAAATTAGTAGATAAGCTAGGTTAAAATTGTAAATAAAATTAGAATTAAACTGAATACTTCCGTGGCATCAACGTGCCTAGTGCTGTCTTTTTAATTTTCAAACTTTCTGCTGGCAGTTTTTTCGAACGACTACCCTTAGAGCTGTTATCCTCGACAGGAGGACGATAGGGAATTTAGTTACATTTTTGAAATTATTAATTATCATTTTTATGGCAATCCTCTACATGGCGATCTTTTAACATTCATCCTCTACAGTATAAACACGGCTCTGTATGTGATCGCTCCATCGAAATTTGTCTGTACGCCGCCAGAGCCAAGGCACTGTAGGCTGGGCTGGGTATTACCACGGTGCAAAGCGAAATAATTACGTATCGCAATTAATTCTGATAGCTTGCAATTTTCTAATTCTATGAGTCGAATCGTAACGAATCGTTTTGTGTTTCAGTGTTGTAAAACGGAAGCAAGAAAAAATTTACCCACACTGTAAATTAACATAAACAAGAAACATATGTTTCGTGAAAAATAGAAAAAAATTATATACAAAATTTTTAAAAACAAATAGCAATTGATTAATGAATCCAAGTTTGTTTTGTTTTTCCTCTTCTGCGGATAAAGAGGAGTGCAATTTAACACGCATTAGAAAACAAATCCGCATAAGAAGTGATCCCTTAACATTGGCAGACTCAGAGTAAGTTAAAATATTATATCTTTTTACAGATTTGTAAAGCGATTTCGACTAATGAAAGAAGCCTTAATTTATGTTCTAAACGAATTACAATTTAACGAAGTAATTTCAACAAGCATACCACCAAAAATTCAATTGGCTGCAGCTTTGTCTCTTCTGGCATCTGGAGGCTTCCAACATAATGTTGGAAACGATTTTATTATTGGTCTTAGTCAAAGTGCAATAAGTAAACTTATACAAAAATTTATTGTGGAATTAAAGACTAGGCTGTGCTCGAAATTTATTACATTTTTTGTCGGAGAAAGTGATGAATGTAAGGAGTATTTTTTGAGAAAATATAAGATTCCCGAAGGTTTGTACGCAATAAACAAAACTAAAAATAACAAAGTGTTCATTGGTTATTTGGTTAAGTAATTGTAATTGATATTGTAAGACAATATCAAAATATCGTTGTGTTATAGTTAAAGAAAGATAGTATTTCTAGTATTGCATTTATTTAAAAATACATAAAATAAATTAATTCAATTTGTATTAGAAAATTATATTAAAAAATAAAAATAATTCATTTACTTATTCTACTTAAATACATTTACATCGAAAAATAAATTTACTTTAAAATTTCATACTCTTTTATTTAATCTCTAATTCAATTTTTTTTCCATAGAGATGTTAAACTCTTTTTGCTTCATTTCCAGGGACTCTCTTTTTAATCTCAATAAGCATGTAAATTTTTTGAAGCATCTGTGAGGATATTCTTCATTGAGATTCATGTTTTTCCTCAATAGGCAAATTTTGCTCTCCTTCGGCTTTAATAGCTTAGATTTTTTGTTAACCGGTTGATCTTGTTCAAAATCTTCATCCAATGTTATTTTTTGGAGTGAAGTGGCTACAGCTTTTTCTGGAGAACCACATCCAAAACTGCTTATACTAAGTTCACACCTAGCGTGTTTAACATCTCAATCGTGTTTAAGCACTAAACAAGGCGAATTTGAGGTGTTTTACCATACATTGACGTGTTTTGTTAAACATCTCAAATGAGTTGTTTTTGATTTAAACACGTCGTTAAACACGTAAATTCCAAATACAACTCGGAATTTCATTTAATTTTGGGATGTACTAAGTGCGTTTTTGCCCCTTTATGCTAGTAGGTAGTGTAATTAACTAATTTGTCTAGGGTTTGGGTTTGATTCCAAACTAAAATGGATGTTTTCACTACAAAAACTCATTTTTAAGGTAAAAAAAAGTAGATAAAATGTCAGCCTTAAACATCTCAATTATTGTGTGAACGGCTGTGTTTAAATTTTAAAACATTTTGCTTAAACACGTTCAAAAACACAAGTGTGAACTTACTATTACAGTCTTTCAAACATCTGCTTCATCTTGAATTCCCGCAGCTTCTAAAATCAGTTCGTCCGCATTTTAATATTTGTGACTCAAATATTTATAATATTTTTAAATTTACACATACTTTACGCCATAATTTGAAGTCCTTAGATGGTGGCCCCGAAGCATTTAATTTTGTAGTTAAATTTTCCCACAATCTATTGGGAGTCGCTCTTCCTCGAGCACTACATGCTATTACCCCTTTCGCAAGCTCAGAATGCTCTAACATAAATTCACCCAAAATCTGCTTTTGCGTAAAGTTTATTTTAGTTAAATTGGACCTTAAATTAACACATTAATTATTTAAGCAATTCACACAAAAATTAACTTACATTTTTAATTTTCTCTCCATGATATTGATATACGCTTCGTTCTCTTTTTATGCGGTTTTAGAGTTATGCGGTGCAAGAAAAAAAAATTTTATTCGAATTTCGAGAATTTATTTTTTTTGGGGATTTACCAAATTTATACCTTAAGCTTTTTTTCTTTTATTGACATGCTTTCTCTTGATTTCTTCTTAAAAACAAAAGAGACAAAAACACTGCGTGTTTTTATGCTTTTGTTATTAACATATATGTACAGTTAGGGACTTAAGTCTTCATACATACCCAAAATTTCATATATTTGTCAATCAAAGAGAACCAGGAATAAAGTTTTACAGCTAAAGTATTCAAATACATTTTAATTACTGTACCAATCAAAAAATTTTATTCTGCTTTTAAAATAACGGTAAATACGAAAAAAAAACTCAAATTAAGAGAGACAAAAGTGTTCATACATTGCATTCTCTTCTGCTTTATTTATAATTTGGAAATAGTTTCATTTCAAATACCGTTACTTTTTTGCAATACAAGTAGTCTACTTGATCCTTAAATTATTTTTTAGCACTTTATCATTTAAATAAATTGTTACAAAGCGTCAAGATGAGCACGCGTAAAGAAGTTAGTGTCGATATAAAAAAGGCTATTATTGAAGAGTATAAAAAAGGAAAATCTTACCGCGCAATCAGTAAACTTTTCAACACACCCTTTGCTACGGTCCAATATATTGTCAAGAAATTCAAAAACACTGGCTCCGTGGAAAATAAGCCAAGATCGGGACGCCCAAAAAAGCTCTCCAGACGACATGTCAGTGTCATTGTAAGGGAAGTTGCGAAAAATCCAAGAATTTCAGGGCCAAAATTGGCGACAAGAATCGAAAATTCTACGGATAAAAAAGTTCATCCGAAAACTATCCAAAGGGCATTACGAGATCAAGGGTATGCAAGCCGAGTTTCCCGCAGAAAACCTTTGATATCTGAAAAGAATCGAAAACTGTGCCTCGAATTTGCAAAAACACATTTAAATAAAGGTATTGATTTTTGGAAAAGAGTTTTATTTACGGACGAAAGCAAGTTTAACTTGTTTGGAAATGATGGACGAGGAAAGGTTTGGCATAAAAAAATGCAGCTCTTGAGCCAAAGAATATTGTGCCAACAGTGAAACATGGCGGTGGCAACGTAGTGGCTTGGGGCGCAATAGCAGCATCTGGAGTTGGCCGACTAGTGTTTATTGATGGTATTATGGATCGATACTATTATAAACAATTATTAGGACATAATTTGCAGCCATCAGTATATATGTTGGGTCTTGGCCAGAGTTGGATTTTCCAACAGGACAACGATCCCAAGCATACCGCGATCATTGTTAGAGATTGGCTGCTATATCATGCACCAAGGCAATTAAAAACCCCTCCACAATCGCCGGACCTAAATCCTATTGAGCACGTTTGGGATATTTTAAAACGAAAAATTGCTCATGTCGATGTTACCAACAAACAAACGTTAAAAGAAGCTTTACAAAGGTGCTGGTCGGAAATTACCACCGATGTGACCCAAAATCTTGTTGAATCTATGCCAACAACAAAGTATTAATGTAGAAGGAATTGATTTCAAAAATTATGTTTTTTATTTAATGTTAAGAAATCTTTTGTTATGTATGAACACTTTTGTCCGCTCTTATAATTTGTTTTTTGTTTTTTTTTATAATCTTAAAAGAATAATGAAAAATTTTGTTTTCGTATAATAATTGAAATGTATTTGAATACTTTAGCTGTAAAACTTTTTCCCGGTTCTCTTTGATTGACGAATATATGAAATTTTGGGTATGTATGAAGACTTAAGTCCCTAACTGTATATGTGCCATTTATTAAAATATGATGAAAAAAATTTAAATCTTATTATTTATAAATTTTTTTATGCGATTTCTGGTGCATTTTAAAACATTATTTAGGTTTTATTATTTCTGTTTGTTTTGTTTTTTTTTGGCGCTAAACGTTTTGCGATAGCTTATTTGCTATCGAGTAAAATAGCGAAGGCTCACGTTCTATAGCTACATAGTTATCGACTTATAGAATACGCAATTCTGATACACTTTAGCGATATCGACTGATAGAATACCAAAAGCACGAAATTTCGATTGTACGACTATAATTTCGAACGCTATCAGTTAATTTAAAATGATTTTATATATATTTTTTACTGTAAACCCTAATGTAATTCTTGTAGCTAAATCCAAAACCCTTTTTAAGGGCTCATTGCAAGTGGAGAATTTTTTTCCAATTTTTTACCAATTTTTCGAATTGGCTTGGATTTGCTACTTTAATTTGCACCTTTTCCTTCTTCCACCGAATCAATTTCAATAAGCAGCAACGTTGACATTCATCGATAAGTGGCAATCAATATTTACAACGGGAATACCAATTTACAAGCGACAAAAAAAAAACGGTATTGCGGTTGCCAAACAATATAAGGGTGATTAAATCATATTTCGTTTATAAAGGCCTTCTTTATTTTTTTAAGAGAAGTAACACTTCAGACAACAATGCCTATTTAATCAAAACCGTGCTACGTTCTTTAGAAAAGGTATAGAGAAGAGATGAGACAGGTGGTGAAAGTAGAAGGATAGTTACGGAAATTAACTGTCGTATACGACAGCACAGTGACCAGTGACCATGCCTTCATCACTGAGCAGGCCCATCGACAGTCAATTTTTATTTGTAGTGAAAAAAACCGAGGTCTTTGTTGGGAATCGGACCCAGAACCCCCGTCTTGTAAGCTAGTACACTACCTACAGGGGCACAGTGGCTGTTTGAATCTTTAATCCGCACATCTTTAAAAACCATGCTGGTCAGAACGTTACAGCTAACTTTTTTGTTCATCAATTGAACAACCATTAGGTGCAGGAGCTATGGTTCCATCAAGACGGCGCAAAATATCACACAGCTTGTGCTGTGAAGTCGCTAGTCTAGGCGGTGAAGTCTGAAACGACTGACTACTTGCAGAAGAATATTCGTCGCCGATGTACGGGCACAGATCTTTTCAAAAAATTGGACTTCCAGATTAAACTAAGTCGGCCATATACCAGAAATTATATTTAAATTATAATGACAGAAATTTATCTTTTGAATAAGGTAAATTTCATATCAGTTTTTTTCCCCCTTATAAAAGCGCCATTTTTAACTAAAAATGATCTCTTGTTTCATCAACTTAATGCGTTATGACGGCACACAATTTTGTTAAGATGTTGTTTTCTACTCTAACTTAGACTTCGTTGAAGTTTAGATCGCGACTTCTTCGTTTAATAGGCGCCTTAAACATCCTTTATGTAGTTCTACTACATACGTTCTTTAGGAAAGGTATAGAGAAGAGATGAGACAGGTGGTGAAAGGAGAACGATAGTTACATAGCCTTCAAACTCTTATTTTGTTTTTTTTTCGTGGTGAAAACAACCACCCTTAGATTGGTAGGCTAAGTACACTACCTACTTGCCTACCGGGGTGGTAGCTTTCATTTCTAGAAGGCCCACGTTATCGGAAATTAACTGTTGTATAAGACAGCACAGCCACCAGTGACCATGCCTTTCATCACTGAGCAGCTCCACCGACAGTTAATAATTTTAATAATTTTTTGTAGTGAAAACAGCCACGGTCTTTGTTGGGAATCGAACCCATAACCACCAGATTGGTAAGCTAGTACACTACCTACTAGCCTACAGGGGCACCTGATGTTTTTTGTGATTCGATGCTGTTTGTGAATATATCTTTCTATTTGCTTTCAAGATTCTTTCACTTTACTATGCAAGTTTGTTTGATCTTTTAACAGTTGCTCAATTAGATTTTCGAACATTTTCATTAATTTCAACAAAATAATATTGAAAATTTTTTTAAAAGAACTGACGTTTATTTACTTCCTTGCCATCGGGACTAATAATACTGTTTAATTGTAGCAAAACTGAAGCAGCTTCTTCTACCGGTGTCAATATACATATTTCGGTTTTTTGAGCCTTCACCAGTTGTAGGTAATTTTTTATGATAAAGTTTCTTTTTTTTAAAGTTTTATAATCCGCCCAGGCGGCGCGTTCATCGTGGGTGTTTAGCTTATTTGACATCTCTACCCCTTCTGCCTTTGTTTACACTGGCTTTTTTTCATGCTTCCATGAGGTTAATTTCAATCTAAAATTATTTCCATTACATAAAAATAGTTTTCTTAAAGCTTAGAAACAATAACACTTAAGGCCGTGTCAGATACCACTTTGTTGCTTTGCGTGACATTTGAAACTTTAAAGACAAAGCGTAAATCAAAAGGTGTATGTCACAATGAAAACTTTGACAGCACTCATAATATGTTTATTTACATACAAAAAAAGATGCACATTTGGAATTGTAGAAGTGTTTCGTTTAAGTAAAACATTGAAGTGATTTGGAATTTTAGAAGTGTTTGTTTTGTGTAAAAAAATTCAACTGATTTCGAATTGTAGCGCAAAGCACACAAAAAGTTGAATGTTGGTTAACTTTTCGCTTTGCTTTGCGTCAAAAGTTGTTTATGTGGCATCTTTCATATAACTACGTGCATTTTAACTAAAATGTCAAAGCGAAACTCTGAAGCAAAGCAAAGCAAAAGTTGTATCTGACACGGCCTTTACTCTTTTGATGATTTTAATACATTTTTTCTTTTTTGTCGAAGGAAATAAAGTGAACGACTATTTTTCCAACTTTTGACATTTGATTTCGAAAATCGTAGTGCAACAAATTGCAAAGTAATTGTTGTTGACAAAGTTGTATTTTAATGGCTTTAGTGAAAACTAGTAACACTCAGTAACATAACAGCAAGAAAGCTTCAATACAAGAATCGTACTAAGACTAAAAAAGTTTAAAATTTTTTTTTAAATTTCATTTTTATGGAAAGTTCAAACCGTAAAAAATAATAATTTTAATAAATATCTTTTTTCTTTTTTAAGATCTTTTTTATATATTTTTTCTTCTCAATATTTCGCTTTCCTTTGGAAAGCTTCTTCAGGAAAGCAAAATATTGAGAAGAAAAAATATATAAAAAAGATCTTAAAAAAGAAAAAAGAAATTTTTTTTTAAAAGATAAAAAAGATCGTTTAAAAAACTATAAAAATTATCAAATAATAATTTTATTTATTTGTTTATATTTTATGACTTCTTTTTTGTTAATATATTTTATAGATGGTTTGAGGTGAAATATTTTCAATTAAAATAAATATTTTTAGGATTTATATTTTATATAAAATTAATTGTTTAAAACGAAATTTTTGTATAAAAAAAAAAAAAAATACACAAATTAAAAAATGGTGTTTGTTCTCAAGTATTGGAAATTTGAAGATAAAAAAATATATATTTGTATTATTTATTATTCTCAAAATTCGTTAATTTATTATATTTTAATTATTCATGTTATTTTAAACTAATTTTTATTAAATTAGTAGTTCAAGCTGATGTAAGTATTTTTATGTTTTTTATAATAATGTGCGCGTGTGTTTGTGTGGCATATTTTTTATATATAAAATATAAATTATTGAAAAATTTATTAAGTAATAAATCGTTTCGTTTATTAATAATTTTATTTTCATTTTTCAAGATTTTTTTCTTTTGATAAAATCTAAAAGAAAGAATGTACTAGAACTTTATATTTGTTATAATATTTTTAGGAATTTTATGTTACGACAATTACGAATTGGCATGTGTATTGAGATATATATTTTTTTCTATAGAAAAATATATGTATTTTTTTTTTAATTTCTTTTATCATTTTATATTAAATTTTGTTAAAAGTTTTTTTCCTGCGCTTTAAAAGTTTTCAGTCAATTTAAAAACAAAAGTAGTTTCATATTTTCAAAAAATTTGTAATGTTAAATGCATTTGATTTCATTTAACAACCGTAAGACGGAAATGTCTTTGTTGATGTCTTTATGTTGGAGTTAAATATTTAAATGTTTACGATATTGTACAATCACAACACATCAATGTATAATAAAGACATTTAACTACATTCTCATCTTCCTCCTTGACAGATGAATCCGTATCTTTTGTGGGTACGCCATCCAATTGATCCAGTTCCTTTGAATTTTTCTTCTTTTTTTTCTTCTTCGGCTTGGCCAAAATATCATGGTCATTTCTTTCCGCTATCACTGTATCGATCCAATCCAAATCGCCAGAAGGAATTTTTTCACTTTTAGATTCATCGGTTACACTTTCAATTGAATTTACATCACCCTGTTAACATGAGTTAAGAGAAACAAAAAGAAAGTAGTTTAGTTTAAAATTGTTTAAAATGTATTTTATTTTTGTTATTTTATGATTAAAAAATAAAATTTATGTTCAAATTCTGTTGTCCGGACAAGAGTGCTAAGTTAAGTTGTCTGTTTAAAAAAAAGTTATTCTAATGTTTTTTAATTGTTTGACATGAAAATTTTCTGCGCCTTAAAGTATGCAACGTTGTTTCAATTGTGGAAGGATAAAAGATGTTTAAATTTTAAACATAAAAGTGTGCAAATTTGAGCTTATGAAGTAAATTGGCAACTTCAATTTTATTAAATTAGAAATATAGAAATTGATAATGGAAAACAATGTCGGGCGAATATACACCTCTACACGCTTCCGGGGGCACATGATAGTCTTTTTGGAGCCTACTATTCCATCTATACTGGTGTCTTGCGGGGTAAACGGGAGCCCAGGCCCCTTTAAGGCTAGTAGGAGCCATCTGGACCATCCACTATATTTGAGGTTGGCCCCTATATGGGAGTATCGTGGTGGTTATGGTTTCGAGGCCCTCGTGAAAGTTTGTGGGTCGGATCATTTACAATGAACACAGGTCCAGTGAGTATGAATGCCGTCGTGTTCTTAATTATATTAAGCTTCATGCATTCTGGACCAGGAGTTGGAAAGTCTCCAACTCTTAAGCAAGGAGTAAAGGCTGCGACCTACTTTAAGCTTTTGAAATCGCAACTAGGAGTGACCGGAGAATGCACGGATTTGAAGGCCTTCTTGGGCGAGAATGGCGCTACATACCATTCACAGTGGTTTGACCACCATCTGGTTAGGGCTAACTGCCAGGTACAGATGTAAATCAAATCACGCATACACATACATACAGCAGATTTCTTATCTCGTCAATCAATGCAACGTTGAATTTTATCCTTCAGAGCGTCAGTTATTCGTGGGTTGCTTACGTAAATCCGGACTTTTAAATCACCCCACAGAAATTAATCGAATAGTGTTATATCGCAATAAGGAGGCGGCCAATTGACACCGCCAAATCGAGAAAAAACGCTATCGGTAAATTTGCCATGTCATGGCCTGCTGAAACGAAAGGTTACTGATGTCAACAATAGTCAATTGTGGCCACAAAAGTTGATTATCATGGTTTGGTAGCGTAGAGAACTTACGGTGACGGTGTTTCCTTGCTCATTTTGAAACAAATACCGAGTCAATGATGCCGCCTGAACATAAATTGCACTATACAGCAAATTTCTTTAGATGTAATGGTTTTTCGATGACAGTTTGTAGAGCACTAGATTCAACAATTTTGTTTCTTTACATAATTGCCTAATTGTGTATGATTCCATCACTAAAAATGAGTTTGTTGAGAAGTGAGTAATTTTAATTCAGTTTTTTAAACAGCCAAATCAATCATCGGTTGGCTTTAATTCTTGAACGAATTGAACTTTATAAGCGTGAAGATGAAGATCTTAATGCAAAATGTTGGGCACAGTGCTTCTAGTGATGCCCAATTGTTGTGAACGCGATGAGTTTGGTCACTCTCGGCACTTTGCTGTATAGCGGCTATGTTTGCATTACTACGACCGTATTGTTTTGGTCTATTGTCAGCAAACAATAACGTGAGCCTCGAAATTAGTGATTAAATTACGCATAGCGGTCTCACAAGGGGTCTGATTACAAAGAAAGCTGCTCGATTTTTAAAAGGTGATGCAGTAAAATTTTAATTATTTTAATAAAAAATTTTTATAATTTTTAAATTAAAATTGTTTACTCATGTGTTCATATTTAAAATTAATCAGCTTTTAATAATAAATTTTTATAATTTTTAAATTAAAATTGTTTACTCATGTGTTCACATTTAAAATTTACCATCTTTTTAGTATATAAATGTCAAAGAATGACAGTTTAATTCTTAATATTTACTCATTTCACAGACAATTTATTTTCTAACCTTAAATTTTCCCACTCATTGCATGCATGCCCAGTAAAAGAAGATTGGGGACAAGAAGTAATTTGAAATAGAAAATAATATAATAATGATAATTATAATTTAAAATGATATATTTGTTTGTGTTAAGGCAATAGTTAATTCAATTAAAAAACACGCGAATCAGTTGAATGAAACACCTTAAATGCTTTAAAGAAAATGATTGATTATTTGATTTCTTTTCCATTCTTATATAATAAATTGTTTTATATTTTTTAGTAGTTTATTATTAAGCACTAGGTCTTTATTTATTTATTTATTTAAAAATTTTAAAACTTTATTTTTTATTATTATTTAATATTTCGCCAAACCGTTGATTGGCATCTTCAGGATAAACAAAAAAATGTATAAATAATTAATCAAAAATGAAAAAAAATTGTTTTTTGTTTTATTTTTGATTAATTATTTATACATTATTTTATTTATCCAATGGTTTGAGGAAATATTGAATAATAATAAAAAATGAAGTTTTAAATTTTTTTATTACATCAAGATCTAGTGCTTAATAATAAACTAACTAAAAAATATTAAAAAGGTCAAGTAACTGTCATTATTATATATAAATTGTTTTACAATAAATTGATTTAAGTTGCTGAATTTACATATTTCTCTTTTTCTTTTATTGCAAATTTAAAAGTTAAAATAAACGATTGTTTGTCAGCAACAATGGTTAATGAAACTTGATATAAAATTTTGCAATAAAAAATATGTATTAAAATAATTGAACTAAAAAAAACTTAAGTTTAATAAATAACAAAAATGTTATGTCAACAATAATGTTTTACACAAGAATAAAATGTTCAGGTAATCAAAACAGAAAAATATTTGGTCAACAAATGTAAAATTAAAAAAAGGGAATAAGATCATGTTCCTAAGTTATGATAATTAAATAAAATAATAAAAAGGAAACCAAAAATAAAATTATATTGATAAAAGTATTAATATTCCCCCCGCGTTGACCAACGGTCACTGGTGACAAACGTTCATTAGGTTTGATTTTATATCGATGATAAAACAGTTAGCGGTAAGGGAACTAAATGAAGTGTCGGTTGAACAACCCTTGCGATTTTCTTTCTTTATAGGTAGAATATAATTTCACTAAAATGATGGCTACTAAGATAATTAGAAAAAATAAAAGTGCAGTATAGCTTACGGCATAGTGGTTTTGTCTTTGGGACCTGATTAGCTCTGGTAATCGTGCAATAGTTGATTTTGCAGGTTATTCAGCTGATTTAAATGCGTTTCAAACTTGTTGTCAGTATTATTATTAAAAATTCTTTTGATCACTTGTGGAGTGCTAATTTGATCAATGTGCCTGAATTTAACGTATGAAGTATGCAAGCTATTTGATACATCAAAGTGGCCTTGAATAGTGAGAAGGTTGGTTTTAATTATGCAATTAGGTTTTATTTGCATTATTCTATTGCCTATTATTAGCTGTTGGGAAGCTTCATTGCCGCAAACTGCTGAAATATCTATTTTTGTTGTGGAGGCAAAGATCCATTTATTCAAATTTCTCAGTTGCATCCATGTTGGGTTATCCACCAGCCGAGTAAGATTACAATTGGCTGTGTTTAGGCTTTTGAGGATACTGGTTTCACAGGAATTTACATCCTTTTTAAATCTAAGCTGCTTGTTGTAGCATATATATACATCTCCTTAAGCTATAGTGCAGCTTGACAAATCATCGTTCGTAAATGGAATAAATTCATCTTTACGTGGGTTTTATGCTAGAAAACGTACATCTAGTTTGATGGATATTAAGTTATATATTTATATATTTTGGGTTCTGTTACATTTCTTATAACACTTCCTTATCCTTCCATTATCAAATTAATTAATCAACCTATTAAATCGTATTCGAAATTTGTTCTCATTTAATAAATTTATAACATTTTCCTCATTCTTTCTATGGAATTCTTTGTCACTTATTCCTAAATAATAATAATTCTTTTATTTTGTTTACAATACTTGAAGCAGTTGGTTTGTGGTACCATTCTATAACTAATCTTTACTAATCTATAATAATCTATAAAAATCTATAATCTATAACTAATTCTTTTTATTAAGGTGTCCAAATATAAAAAAATTTTTGCATCGCATTCCCTTTTAATTGTAAAAAATTTTTTGTAATAGAAAAATTCTATGTATGTAAATATAAAGTTATATATAAGTATTAATCTTAATAATGGTATTTTTAAATAAATTTATCACATATATTTTCAATATTTCGCTTTCCCTTGGAAAGCTTCTTTAGGATATATAATTTTTTTTTTCAATTTGTTACTAATTTTTTGTTTTAAAAAAATTCATTTCCTGAAGAAGCTTTCCGAAATATTGAAAATATATGTGATAAATATATTCAAAAAGACCATTATTAAGATTAATACTTATATATTTAAGAAAAAAAAAAGGTCGAATAATAATAATCATATAAATAGTTATAATATCTTTTCAATTTGTAGTTTTTATTGTTTCTGTTTTAGTTTGTTTTGTTTTTTTAAAAAATGTTTTGATTATTTAGAATTTGTTTGTCAACAATTTCTTCATTTTTTTTTTTTTTTGATTAATTTGATAAATTATTTATATATATATATATATATATATATATATATATATATATATTTATATATATATAAGATTAAAGAAAATAAGAATTTAAATATTAATATGTATAATTATGTATTAACGGTATACATAAGGCCATATAGCTATCAGTGGATTCTAATCCAAATTTTGTATAGAAATAAGGAATTTTTTTAATAACAAATAATGTTACGAGAATATCACAAAAAAGTTTGTTTAAAGGAATCTTAAGAAGAGATTTTAAATTAAATTACTTTACCACTGTAACGCCTAAAAGATGCTTTATTATTTGTATGTCTTTACTCAACGACGATTGCGTTTGGATTAACTTTGTTGCGCAGCAAATGGTGCTTATATCTCGTCATTGCTCTGACATGATCGGTTATGTGCAAAATTTGAAACCAAATTTTATTGCACCTTTTTGGCCTGTTAGTACTGACATATTTGCTTACCAAATAGTTTAATGGTATCTTAATTGGTTTAGAAGTTACCAAAAGCAATTAATTATGTGAGTCTCGAGTCATTTTTAATTGAACGTGAAAAAGGGAATAGCTACAAAATTTTGTACGATAATTATTTTAAACTTTATATATTCAGAAAGTTTTTAACTGATTCTGGAAAGCGTTACAGATGATTGCCAGCCAAGAAGAAGCGCTTTTTAAAACTGGAATAAAAAACAAAGAAATGAGACGAAAAGAGGTCTGAATAAAAAGTATGGACTAAGAAAGGCTTAGAGCAGTTGAAGTAAAACCTTACATTTATTTAGCAAAAAAAACAAAGAAGTTTGTTATGTGTTGCTGTGAATGAAGAAGCTAGAAAAATTACTTTCCATTATTTTATGGAGTTTAGTTTCACGAGATACTTAAAAATCATACGAAAAAAGTGCGAACAAATTCAAGACACTTGGCAGATGTTTGAGGCAAACCGCTAAATTTTCTACACTTGAAAAATGAAAAAGACGCAGCTATTCGACGACTGCTGTTTAACATAAGGTGATAACCAAAATCTGAGTGCCTGCAGAGATTTTCACTTAGAGAATTTTAACCTGATGAAAACTACCAATTACATATTGTACAAAATAAAGTAAGGACTGTCAAACTGTTAGCTATTGATAAAATGTGGCCGGAAATAATAGTCATTGTTATGGACATGCGAAGCGTTTTGCTACGTCCAAAGCTACAAGTATCTTAAGAGTATTATAAATCAAAACTTACTTTCCATAATTTCAGTTTTTATATTTAAAATACAAAAAAGAGGTGCATATCTCTATATATGGCTTGAAGGTGAAAGTGGGGTAACAATATTACAAGCTGTGTAATAAATTGAATCCTGTTTAACATATAAAAAATTGATTTTGATATTTGATTAAAATAGAAATACATTTTTTTTCGCTTTGGCAAACCTCAATTTAAGAGCAGATATTAAAATAGAACAGCTAATTTTGGAGAAAGGGCACACAATGGATGGAGATCGTTCAGTGTTCATTCTACACTAGACAGACGTTTTCAGGCTACAATATATACGCCAATAGATTACATAAGCCATATACGCCAGGCTAGGCGTCACAGTCTTATAACATAAAGTATTTGCAAATTTTATATTTTAAAGACCACGAATATGTTCCTGGAATTCAATAAGATCAGGTAATAGTTATGGGGAAGCAACTGTAAGAAAGATTTAAAGCATGTTGTATAAAGAAAGTAAAATAATACATAAAATTCGTCATTTAGATGAATGCAGTATTTTATCACAAAAAAGAAGGGGGAAAATATAGCGGAACTAAAGCGAAACTGTTATACACTAAGAAACTTAAAATAGAGGAATCTAAATAAAAAAGTTTACAATCTATTAAAACATATACATATGCATAAAGATCACCACCCATTTTACGATAATTTAAAATATAAGCTTCATCGTTCAATAAAAACAAATTCACTTATGAAAATCAGATTTAACGACAGACAATCTTGTTTTAGCCAAATTCGCACAATTTGGAAGCGTTGCTCTGTCATTAATCTATTCATGTTGAAATGCTAAACCAAACTAAACGAAATCATTTGACTGCTGACCAAATGGCTGCCACTTAAACATTTTTGTCAACTTAAAGTATACACCTCTATAAAAATACCCTTTACATTCATAAAATTAAACATTCATAAAAATTCTTTCCTAAATTCAAAGATTATTCAAATTGATAATACTGCACAACAATAATAATAAAAATTTTTAATTTTTTCAAAAACTAAATATTAACAGCCATATTAACGCATAAAAACTTAAAGCAAGTTTAACTTCCCTTGTTAAGCAGAATTTCCTAAAGTTGTATTAAAAAAACGTTTTTACCTTCAAATACCTTTGTTAACTTTAAAGTAGGAAAACCCACTTTAAACCTGCAATAAATAGACAGTTCTATTTTATTATTTAAACTTTAAAAACAAAACAAATTGTGTTTACAATAAATTGAGCCGTTTATTTTAAAAACGGCATAAGTCACTTTGTTTTTGTCATCTTTTATATCTTAAATTAGTTTATAAAACATCTTATAGGAAATATCATGATAAAATTGAATCCATTAAATATTTAACCAATTCACTTTGTTTTTGGTCTGTATTTACTCTTTTTTTCTGAAACAGATTTTATGTGTACTATATTAGATATCACTATAATATAGTTCAGCAAACTGCACTACTCTTTCGTACTAATAAAAATAAGTCTAATAATCAGAACAATACTTCACACGCACACTTATTACATGTTTCCATTTCGTTCACACTAAGCTTCGTAATTATATTCCTGAGTACAGCGACTAACGCCACTTTCAAAATAAACATTTTAGTTATACCGTTAATTATCAACACTCCTCTCAAACAAATCTCAATAGTTCTCCACTTATTAATTTCAAATTTATTACAAATGAAAAGAAACTATTCAGTTGTGACTTATGCCACTTTCAGTATAAACGGCTCAATTTACAAATTTTTAAAAATGTTTATTAAAACCAAATTGTAGTATACAAATAATAAAAAAAACTAATTCATAACATGCCATTCAATATAAAACATTTTTACATCTTTATTCTATATTTTACAAAAATATAATTATAATTAATTATTTAAAACAAAAGTTTTATTGATGTAATCAAAACAAAGCTCGTTATCCGAATACTTAGTTTTTTTTTTTTAATATAAAAAAATTCTTTGTAAGTTCTTCGTAAGCCTTGCAAATTGACTTTTTTGGGTTTTTTGTTTTTTATTAAAAAGATTAATTAAAAAAGACAACACATAAATATGTTGATTTTGCTAAAAACTATAAAAACATTTTTAATGGATCTAACTACCCAGAGAAATAATATTAATTTTTACACATCGTTAACTACAAAGTGACAACTGAAAACAGTGGCATTGCCAGAATCAAAATACTAATTTTACTAAAGCATACATTAGCTAAAGTACAATTTTTTAACAAACGTTTGTTAAGGCTCATCTATAATATGCATAATCTGGCTTAAGCTAATGTCAAAAGTTGGACGAAAAGTCTGTCAAATGTTTAATCAAATCATTAATGACTTTTGCGTGGCTATATTGTACTTACATGAATATAAAAATTATTATGCACAGTTGCACGTTTATTTTATTCGTACTTTTGTAAAAAAATAATTTCGTTCTAAATTAATAAAATAAAATTTATTAGCAAAAAGGCGTTTAATAATCATATTTTGTATACTTAATACATCCTTATACAAATTTATAATTTTTTGTTAATAGTTTTAAGAAAATTACGAAAGAAAAATTATACATGCAACTGTGTGCATCATTGAATTTATAAACAATAAAAAATAAAATTTTATTGCAAATTGTGTGTTAAAAAATGGAAAAGAAAATTAAATGTTTAAAGGCCCTCGTTCCTTTGAATTACCGTTATAATAAAACGCGTTTCTTTTGTCATATAAACTATTTCTTCTCCGTACATTTTCTATTAAATTTAGATAAAATATTTTTTCAGCTGTTTCCGTACGGAATGTTATTAAGCAATTGACATTTGACGAAACATGACGAAAAGTTTTGTTAAGTACATTATAGTTCGCCACAATTAGGTATTTGCACATTTGTTTAAGTTGGCTTAAGCCTGCATATGCATGTACTTTAAAGCTCTAGTAAGAGTTTTTTATGCATATGGCCGTAAATATCTCTAAGCAAAAAAATATATGACTTCGATCACTTTCACAATTAAGAGCACAATACATAAACAATGTTAAATGATTATTCCTCGTATGTATTTAAAACCAAACTGCCCTTGCATAAGTTTAACCAGTCGGTCTTAATTATTTTAACACGTTCACAATCGTCATAGTTTTTGACACATGGCAGATATTTGAGGTAAACCGCTAAAAATTTTATACACATGCAACATGTGTTAACATCTACTCGTGTGTGCGTATATATATACATATACAGTGGAAAGCACAACTGTCCGGATGTTTTGCATTAAGGAAGTAAGGTAATGAAAATAATACACATAAAGGTATATTATGAAATATATATATATTTTTTTTATTTAATTGAACATTATTCTAAATTATAAAGCACAAAAACTCATATAAATTGCTTTAGGAAAATTAGCAAAATTAAAAGAACAAGAAATTTACTATTCGGACACTTTTGCACTATTTGCGGGGTTTGTTGAAAATCAATTAACGTTGCCAACTTAATATTTCTACCAACTTTTGGATGATATCATGATCAAGAGCTCGCCATTCATGTTGTATTCTCTCCCAAAGCTCGTCAACATTTTTTGGTGGGTTTTCATACGCTACCAGCTTTCTTTTAACAATAGCCCATAAATTTTCTATGGGATTCAGGTCTGGGTTTTGTGCAGGCCATTCCATTGTCCCAAAAGTTTGGTTTTGTAGCTAGCTTTTTACTATTTTGGCCGTGTGCTTTGGATCCCCGTCTTGCTGAAAAATTACCTCTTCGGCTGGATAAGCACTCTCGTCAACAAAACCTTTTAAATTTGTATGTAGAATATTCAAATAATCCTCCTTCTTCATTATACCTTGGATTCTCACCAAAGGTCCAGTGTTCCACCAAGTAACACATCCCTAAACTATAATACTGCCGCCACCATGTTTCATCGTTTCCTTCACATGATATTTTTGGATGCGCTCATGCGGCCTATGCCAATAATATTCTTTTCCATCAGACTGGTACCGGTTGACTTTTGTTTCGTCGCTCCAAATAACCCGTTTCCAGTCATCGACTGTCCAATTTTTGTGGGTTTTACAGAAATTCAGGCGTCTTTTCACATTTCTATCAGAAAGTGCTGGCTTCTTCTTTTTCACACTGGCTACTAAACCAATTCTATTTAATGCTCGTCTGACCGCCCAGGAACTGACATCTTTACCAATACTTTTTGCAGCAATTTTCGGTGTTTTGATGGTCTTATTGTGTAGCAAACGTTCAATCTGCCGGGCATCACCATCAGAAAGCAGTCTTGGTCGACCACCTTGGTTATTATTGCAAGCTACATTACGTCGTTTTTTTATATCATTAATTTTTTAGCAATTTTACGTCATGAATAATTATTTTGCAACAAATTTATCACATTGTTTTCAATGTCAGTTGGCGTTTATCGCATTTTTAAAGATCTTTTTTTTTTAATCTAAAATCCACTAAAATCCACAGCTCAAACAATAAAAACAAAACAAAAAAACAACGGGTCAAATACTGTTACTTTTTAACAAAGCAAAAGTGTCCGAATAGTGAATTCATTGTTCTTTTAATTTTGCTAATTTTCCTAAAGCAATTTATATGAGTTTTTGTGCTTTATAATTTAGAATAATGTTCAATTTAATAAAAAAATATAAATATATTTCATAATATACTTTTATGTGTATTATTTTTTATTACATTTCTTTCTTAACGCAAAACATCCGGACAGTTGTGCTTCCCACTGTATGTTTCAATGCATTGGTGAACTAGTTTAATATTTAAATTAAATGAATGTAATTTTTCATAACAGACCATTGCACAAAATCTAAGTAACATGCGCCTATTTCAATTGCGTTTCAATTTTTAATGATCTGTGTTTAAGAAAAGTTGGAATTCCAGTAATTTTGTTAGATATAAATCAATTTTGCTATTTAGAATTTTACAAAAGTTAATTTTTTTTTAAATAACAAAAACAACATAGGAAATAGTTTCGTTATAACTTTTACATTTATCACTCACTACCTAATAACAAGCAAGTGCATTAAGTCTGTGCAAAATTTCGCACAAAACATACAGATGTATGTATGTACGTTCAATATCAATTCAATTGTAGGCCGGCCGGCCGGACAACTTTACAAAAGAAATTAATTAATTTTTAATTAGAAGAAAGTACCAAAACCAGCAACGTTGTATGTATAAAACGCAATGCAACACATGATTTGGGACTTAAGAAATGATGCAGAAGTTCTTATTTTTGGAGCTACTTTCACTGAAAGCTGAAAATAGTGTTACCGTGTAATAGTCAACCGAAAAACGTTTTGCATAAGCCAAAAATTAGAGGGAATTTTTATTTGTCTTTGTTTTATTTACAGATGATGTTGCGTCATTTTAATTAAAAAAACTAATCAAAACAGATTTAACATCTTGATTTGTCATTTCTTAGGAATAAATAAATATCACTGTATTTGTGTCTGTTAGCAAAAGTTTTAATCAAAACTTACAAACTGACAGGCGCCATGTTTGTTAGGTATAGTAAAATATTGCTTTTTCGCATTATTGGAGTTTCGCTATTGATAATAGTGCTTAACATCGGGTGGTCCAACCTTAATTCACTATGTTAATTATGAGTCACACCTTAACGTCTATATTAATTTGACATTTCTTTATTTCAGTGTTTAAGAAATTTAACCATGGAGAGGCTTCAATTCAAAATTCATTTCGTGCTCACTATCAACCGCATTGTTAACAAATTTCAGCAAACCGCCCGGACTGTAAGAAACACCTGTTCATACTTGCCCAACTCGTGCTGCGGAAAACATTTGTTCGCAATAGTGTAAAAGAAAAATAAGTGAACTTTGACTTGTCGTCGTACCCAATAGTTGAGCATCTCACAAATATCACTCATAATTGAATTTTGAATAAATATTTGAATTTACAAGCTTACAAGGTTCAATGACTCAAGAGCTGAAAGTCTACTGACCGTTTCAACCATCGTAAATACGCCGAGTTATTGGTTGAACAGATAGAAGTGGATGGTGGCTGGTAACTTTACAAAGAAAATCACCTTCAGTGACGAGGCGCACTTTCACTTCAGTGAATTAATTAACAGGCAGATTTGCGGCGTTTAGACAGAGTGTGATTCGTTTTACATCCGCACCTGGCTATGAAGCCTTAATCAGATGGTGGACAAACCACTATTGTATAATTTGGAATGTCATACAGGCGTCCTAGGAAGCCGAAGACATAATTCTAAGCAACAGAACCACCTAGTTACAACTTTAATGATTCCAGGGCAGGGCTGCAAACCATCACACCTTGCTAAAGAGTTGGAGACTTTCCTACTGTCCTGTCCAGAACACATGTCTAGCATGCTCACTGGACTGGATCATTCACTTTGCGTGTCATTATCAGTGAGATGATACTGGCCACCATAATAACCATTATACTGTTATGGGGCCGCAAAACCACAACCACCACGATACTCCCATATAGGGGCCAACCTCAATGATCAGCCAGAGAACTATTAAATGTCTAAAGAGACAAATAATGAACTCTGCGGCTCACTGATCCCCGTGGAAATAAAGTGGAGCTTCCAGTTGACTCCCTGCCTGTCTTTAGGGGACTGGGCTCCCCTTTTCCCCCAGTTGCACAGATCTAGATAGCTGGTTACGCACTAGAAAGACCATAAATGTGCCCCCGGGGGGGGGGGGGGACGCGTTTAGACAAATAAAAATCTACGAATGATCCACAAAAAGTGTTTGTTTAATGGGACTTACGAGCGCTGTCGGCGCAACTTCTTTAAAAATGAGGCGGGTCAAGCAGTCACTGTGCATGATGCTCGCTATCGCGAGGTATTAACGAACTTCTTGTGGCCAGGAATTGAGGATGTGAACCTGAACGATATGCGGTTCCATCGGATGGTTATCTGGTAGAATATTTAAAACCATTTAATATACGTCTCAACAAGCTGAGAGCAATTCAGAAACTCAAAGAAAATATAATTCGGATCATTAACGACATTGAACTTCAATTATGTCCCAGAGTTATTGAAAATGTTAACCATCTGATAGATAGGTGTGGCATCGAAACCGTGGCAAGCATTTAAACGATAATATGTTTCACACATAATTCTCATAGATTCTACTATTAACATAGTTTTCTTTTTTCCTTTTAAAGAAAAGTAGCACTTCAGGCAACAATGCCTATTTAGTCAAGTACCGTGCTACATTCTTTGGGAAAGGGATTGAGAAAAGATGAAACAGGTGGTGACAGGAGAAGGATAGTCGGAAATTAACTATCGTATAGGACAGCACAGTGACCATGCCTTCATCACTGAGCAGCCCCACCGAGGGTCAATCAAGGTCTTCGTTGGGAATCGAACCCAGACTGGCAAGCAAGTACACTACCTACTAGCCTACAGTTTTCTGCAGACTTTGTTGTTTCATTTGCAATTAACATAGGGAATATTGGTTGGACCACCCCTTATATATATAAAATCTCACCTGATTATTATTTTGACTTTGATATTGATGTTTTTTCTTAATCGGTGAACTATTGATAGAGCCATTTAGGGATTCACTATTTGCTTTGGGCGGAGATTCAGAAATTGTAGTTTGTGAAACAGTCGTACCGGACGAATTGTTTAAATTTTCATGGGAACTAAAATGATTTGTTGGCGGTGAGGGTAAACTATAAATATCCAAACCATTCGTTGCCACATCTTTGCTGGCTAACAGAGAAAAGCGATTATTCTGTAAAATATGAGCGGAACGACAACCAAAAAAAAACGGTTTTTAAATTTAAAATATTAAAAAGAGGAAAGACAAAATTACCTCCAATATTTCAGCGGTAGTTGTAGTTGTTACTAAAACTGGTGAAGATTGATGAGATTTAGCAGGCATTGTGTTATTGTTAGTTGTTATTGTTGTTGTATTACTAGTAATGGACGGTGGTTTTATTGATTGATTATCAAGCTGTACGTTTTGTTCTAAAGGCGATAGAGGAGGTGAGACTAAAGGCGCCGTTGAGCTGGAACTATTTGGGGTTGTAGGCGAATGTTGTTGTAGTTGATTAGTGTATAATAAAGGATATTCAGTTGTTGTATCAGGTGAATTTAGAGATTCCAAACATTGCGCTGTATTAGCAGTTGCAGCAACTGCTGTAGCACCACTGACAGCACGAGTAGCACGAGCTAATGACGACAAACCTGATGTTGAGGGACCATCTAAAAGTGTTGTATCGGGATCTCTGTAAATAAAAACAGATAAATTTTACTTAAGTATTAAATGTTCTAAAAAGCTAAATTATTTTTTTAAACAATAGTGTTGAATAAATTAATTTAATTTTGTTTGGAAATAAAGAAAAAAAAAGCAATTTAAATTAAATTAATTTCATTTCGGTTTTTTAGTGTCGTCATTATTTGAATTCTATTTTATTGGAGACTAGACGACTAACATACAAATTGGCGATTTCATGTGTTTATTTTTCCATTGTAGATGAGATGACGTCACAATATTTACAGAGCTTAAAATTGTTTATTGTGTTTCGTTTATTAGAAGGCCAATATATTCATGAATTTTATTTTTAATTATTTTAATTTATTAATTGTCTTGTTACTTAAAAAGACTAATTTATTACTTCGTGTTTAAAAATTCGGCGACAGAAGAACAAGTTTGTTCGTCAGTTGTTTGGCCCTTGTTGATGTTTAACCTCTTAGTGGCTTAACGAAATGAGAAAACAAACGTATTGTTGATCGTTTAAACAAATAAAATGAAATGAAATATTTAAATTTAAATAAAGACAAACAAAATCTAAAAAACAAAAAATAAAGACAATAATCAGAGTTCGGAGTATAGCAAGCAGGATTGTATTTTTATTAAGCTGGCCGCCAAAATGCCTAAAGCTTTTAGAAGTTTAATTTCTGCCTCCCAAAAGAATAAAACTTGCGAACGTAACATACATAACGTAACCCAACATATTGAAAATATAAATTCAAATTTTAAATAAATTAATTTCAGAAATTTATTACCAATTTTAAATGAATTAAGTTAATTTAAAATTTTCACAAAAAAAATTTTCGCACAAAATACACCACCATTGCAGTTTAAGGCATTCATGTTTGCGGTTCTGGCCGGCCGGTATTGATTTTCATAATCTCTGATTTTTTAATCTTTTGTTATACGCAATAAAAAATTTTAAACTTCTGCTTGATATAGATGAAAAAGTAAGAAAATATACTTCAAAATTGAAGAATTTTAGGAAAACACAATATAAATTTTAATGGAATTTTTTATAGCGGACAAAATTAATTCTAGATGTGTCAATACTTTATGGGGACACGCTTTAACATTTTTGTATTGTAGCAACTACACATTTTATGTAAATTACAACTATAAACCGATTACGGTTTCATATTTAAAATTAAATATGTGAACATTTAGTCACTAAGTTTTATTTTAACAAAGCAGCAATTTGCCATTTATAAATTATAAAAAAAGAAGCATAAGATAATTAACGGCTTTACCTGTTAAAAAATAAATTTTTAAATAAAAAAAAATTGCAAAATTATTCATTATTCAACATATCACGACACAATAATGTAAACGATATAAATACATAATGGGTACGTGTTCACAATTAAATCAAAATTAAAGCATTTTAACGCATAACACAAAATGTAAAGGAAATCGTTATTTACACAATTATTTATTTTTTTTTTGTTGTTCTAACTAATTGTAATATCTTTTTATTACTGCCATTTACAGCCCATAGTGTGTAATGTAATGTGATGTGCTATCATGTGTTATTAAAGGCCAATTTTACATAACTTGCTAACATGCATAAAAATTCTTAATTTATAAAAATAATAAAAAAAATTATTTTTATTATTTGGAATTATTTTTAGGTTAATCTATGTTAATTCCTTTAAACATAAATATTTAAAAAAATTGTGAATGTTTAAATAATAATTATTTTATGAGAATATCAGAAAATATTTATGTTTAAAGGATTATATCACACTGTTATTAGAAATAATAAATTAAAATTTTATTTGAATGACCTGCATTATTAATTTAATTACAAATAAAAGAAAAAAAAATCGAGACACTTTTAAATGGCTGTGAAGATAAATTCGAATATCAGGGTCTTAAACCATTTTTCTTTAACATGGCTAATTTTTTAACTGTTAATCAGTTAAGATAATTGGAATTACTATCTTTATTATGGAAAAATAGAGAAAGGTGAATATACAGTGAACTCGCAGAAACGTGAACACCCACTAACATAAACATCCAAGAACATGAACATTTTTTTTCTTACATTGACTACGTGAACTTTTTATCGAACGTTAAAATTCAATTGTGTAAGCTTATTTAAACATTTTGGGATTCCCCGCAGAAGAACAGGTTTGTTCGTCAGTTTGTTTGTTGTAAACAACTTCTGTTGCAGGATAAGTAGTTATGGTATTACCGCGACAGTTCTACTGGAAGCATCTCTCTGTGCTGACTATGCATATACATAAATAATATAAACAAGTGATCTCTAAAAATATTTTTATTGAAAATATGTCTAACAAAAAAACCAAAAGTGTTAACTCTTCAAGAAAAGTCAGATATTTTAGAGCTTTTACGGTTTGCCGAAAAAGTATAATGTCGTCAAATCGACGATTTGTTCAATAAGAAACAAAAAAGATGCAATTTCGAAATGTGTTAATAATACATTTTCCAGTCCTGGAAAACGGAAAACACTGCATTCTTCGGAGCTTCCAAAAATGGAAAGATCTCTGTACTAATTTCGAAATTAGTATCTTAGAAACCCTTTTGCAACCCATAGTAGCATAGTACATATATTAAAATATGGCAGGAACTTGCAAAAAGTAGAATCAAAACCTGTCTCATGGGTGAAAAGTAACGTACTTTATTTTAAATTAAATAAAAGATAAAAAGAGACTAAAATATGTTATAGAAAAAATGCAATCTAAGACGTGAACAATATCGAAAACGTGAACACGTGAAATCACTGTAATTCTCAAGAGTACATTAAAATATCATTACATCCAGAATATCTGACTGGTTGATGTACTTAATGGGCTGATGGAATCACTCGTCCATACTTCTTTAAAAATAATGCTGGTCAGAACGTTACATTTAATGGTGACCGCTATAGTCCTAATTGCTCACTATTTCGTTTAGCAATTAGACAGAGAGGGAGAGGCAAATTAGGTAGAAAGAAACAAACGAAAAGGGAGAGAGATAGATACAGACAAGAAGAGAGAAAGAAACGAAGGCAATAAGAATAACAGAAACACGAAGAGAGACACGAAGACGACGAACTATAGAAACACAGCTGACAATAAAATACAACATAGTCGAAACCGGTATGTTTACAAAACGAAATTTGACGCGATATGACGTAATGTCATACCCAATTATATCAAACCCCGTCGGACAATATACGCAAATATCTCAACATTAAAACATGTGTCACCAGTCCTCTAAATGCTAGCCGCAGCCAACTGGACAACTTTCACTTTATTTCCACGGCAGCCAGTAAGCGCCAGAGTTCAGCTTTTGCTATTCTCTGTCTGATTATTGAGGTTGGCCCCTTGGGAAGTATCATGGTGCTTGTCGTTTCGCAGGCCCTCATGAAATCTCACTTTTGACCAAGAACACAGGGTGAATGATAGGGATCCAGTGAGCATGCTTGCATGCTTGGAATTGGATAGTCTCCAACTCTTTAGCAAGGAGTAGGGGTGGCAGCCCTGCTTCGAGCACCCGAAATTACAACTAGGAGTGACGATTCATAGATTTACGATTTTATAGATTTGTTGTTTTGAAAGAAACTTTTGTAAGGTGTCCCTGTAGTCTAGTAGGTAGTGTGCTATCTTACATGACTGGGGGTTGTGGGTTCGATTCCTAACAAAGACCTTGGTTGTTTTTTCACTACAAAATAAAATTGACTGTCGGTGGGGCTGCTCAGTGATGAAGGCATAGTCACTAGTCACTGAGCTGTCTTATACGACAGTTAATTTCCGTAACTCTCCTTCTACTTTCACCACCTGTTTCATCTCTTCTCTATCCCTTTCCAAAAGAATGTAGCACGGTACTTGACTAATTAGGCATTGTTACCTGAAGTGCTACTTCTCTTTAAAAAAAACTAGGAGGAGGACTAGAGGATAGAAACATTCCTAAGGCGGGCGTGCACGTTACATATCACCCAAAGTGGTTCAGTTCACCACCACATATGACCTCGCGGTCGGTGCTGGTGTAAACTTTACCACGTATGTCACACAACTCATGCCACAGTTAATTTATTGAAGTAAACGTTTAATAACCGCATAGTTTCGCGTTTTGGACACGTGAATTACCCTCTAAGATTGTGCTATTTAATGCAGCTAGACTATAATATGTGAAGGCGCTAGCTTACGCTGATAAGACAGAAACGATTGACCATTCAAAGGAAAACAATCACCGCCTTATTACCGACATACAGCCAAAAATGTTGGTAAAAGTAATTGATAATTGAACCTCTAGCTTAGACTACGTCTGAGCCAGCCATAGCGGTCTTATGCCAGAAGTCATATTTAAATTATAATCCCAGCAGGTTAATATTCCAAAAAAGTAAATTTCATGTTAATTTAAAAAAATAATCTTTCTTTTATTCCATTTCAAAGTTCTATACCTATATAAAAAACACCCTTTCGAATTTCTATGCTTTTACATATACAGCCAAACGCAAACTCACCATACAATTTCACTAAAAAAATTAATATTTTTTTAATTCTCACTTAAGGGTTTTTAAGAGATTAGCGAGTTTCTTTATTGCTGTGACCAAACCTTTCCATTTCGTAGCATCCCTGTAAAAAGAATAAGCCACAATAACGGAATCCCTTATAATTCATTTAAGAAATATTTTCTCAAATTCAATTTGGTTTAACAATTACACAATTTAAAAGCACAAAACAAAGTATTCACCTCACAGAAGCTATTTTTAGATTAAAACTTTTACTAACAAATTAAAATTATTATTTATTTTTATTATTAAAAAATTGTCAAATTAAACATTTTTAAACATTTTTTAATTGATCGATTATTATCTAAAATTGAAGAAGAAATAGAAATCCCCGTTCGATTTTAGATTTTTGTTGCTAATTTTAGTACTTTTAAGGTAAACAAGGGATTTTTTTGTAATTTTTGTCCATTACACTGAACCTGTGATTTGAGAGAAATTTTACCCAGAACTTTATTTGTCTATGTAGTTGTTGTTGTTATTATATGGACAACTATTTTTGTACTTACTCTTGGACTTAAATACCTTTACTATATTAAATTCCTTCTCTGGATGGAATAATGATTTGGTTGCGGTGATTGTAAAGGGTGGTGTAAACTTGAGGTTAGAAAGTAAATTGGCTGTCAAATGATTAAATGTCAAGAATTGAGTTGTCATTCTTTGACATTTATTTAGAAAAAAAATTAGAAAATTATTTAAACATGGAACATTACATTCTTAAGCAAAGAATTTTAATTGTACAAATTTACTATTAAAAATGGTGAAAATTTCTCGGTATCACTGTGTGAAATTTGAACAGCATTTCCTTGTAATCACGCTTCTACCAAGATCGTGTGCGTAATTTAATCACTAAATTCCAGTCTTATGGCATTGTTGCTGACAATTGACTAAAGCAATATGCTCGTAGGGGACGTAGTGATGCACAGATAGCTGCTGTATAGCAAAGTGTTGCGAATAATATTTTCACCTTCATGCTTATAAAATTCAACTCGTTGAAGAATTAAAGCCGAAGCCTTTATTGTTTGCGTCGTACGTTTGTGAATTGGCTATTTGAAAACCTGCACGAAAAACAAATTTTTCAACAAAAATGTTTGGTGATGGTTTCTCGTATATGGAAGTCACAAAATCCAAAGCAGTTCTCAAAAAATCATTACATCCAAAGAATGCTACCGTGTGTCGCGGTTTCGGACAGACGGCATCATCGGCCTGTATGTTTTTTTTTAAGCAAGAAACCACCGTCACTGTGAATTCTCTGTGCTAGCAAGCGATGATCGTCAATTTTTTGTTGCCACAATTGACATCAGTGACCTTTGACCTTTAGCCACTCAAATTATTCAATAATAAGATGAGATATTTTCGGGTTGAATTATTTCCCGATTTGGCGATGTCAATTGGCCGCCTCGTTCTTGTGAGTTAATGCCTCTAGATTATTTTTTCTGGTGCCATTTCAAAGAGCGGATTTATGTTAACGAAGCACAAGCAACAGACACTCTGAAAGATGAAATTCGGTGCTGTATTGACGAGATAAGTAAGTGAAGCTTAGTTGAAAGGGGCGGAAGTCAGTCGACGTGCTAAAGGTGGATATTGGCCCGACATTATATTCTATTATTAATACCCATATTTCTACTTTAAATTGGTATCAACAAAACTGAAGTTGTCAGCAAATACGTGTGTTTTGATCCAATTTACTTTCTAAGCTCAAATTTTTCCATCCATTATTTGTTTAAAAAAAAAAAAACTCTTAACTCCCTGCACTTATTTAACTCGACGACTTTGAATTTGGCTTAATATCAAAAAGAAAACATTTTATTTCAAAGGTTTAACATTTTGTTTGCTGGGTTTTATTGCTGATCGGTATATAAAAGGTGTTTTTTTAAGCTAGATAGAACTTTAAATTGTAAAAAGTAACACAAAAAATGAAATTTTGATGAAACATTTTTTTTTATTTGTTTCAGTATACTCTGACAAATCATCATGAATAGACTCTCGCTTGAACAACGCTACGAAATTATCCAAATTTACTTTGAAAATCAGTCGTCGATTCGCGCAACTTATAGACGACTTCGTCATTTTTATGGCGTACATAATCGTGCATCTGAACAAGCCATTCGTCGAACTGTCGATAGATTTCGTACCACATACTCTCTAGAGGATGCAATAACACCAACACGTCGAAGGAATGTGCGTACTGAAGAGAATATCGCCGCTGTAAACGAAAGTGTGGAAGAAGATCCAAATTTATCAATTCGTCGTCGGTCGCAGGAATTGGGGCTCTGTCCGTCCACTACGTGGAAAATTTTGCGCAAAGATCTCGGCCTACACCCGTATAAGATCCAGCTGGTGCAGGAATTGAAGCCACGAGACCATTATATGCGTCGTTCTTTCGCCGATTGGGCTCTAGAGCAGTTGGCAACTGACCCGTTGTTTTATCGCAAAATTGAGTTCAGCGATGGGGCGCATTTTTGGCTTAACGGGTTTGTTAATAAGCAAAATTGCCGCATATGGAGTGACACCAATCCACAACAGACCCTACAGACTCCATTACATACAGAAAAATGCACCGTTTGGTGCGGTTTTCACGCTGGTGGCATCATCGGACCTTATATCTTCAAAAATGAGGCCGGAGCTCGCGTTACGGTCAATGGAGATCGTTACCGCACCATGATCAATGATTTTTTGTTTGAAAATATGGATGACATTGATCCGGACGAGATGTGGTTTCAACAGGATGGCGCTACGTGCCATACAGCGAACGCAACCACCGACTTATTGAAATCAAAATTTGGCGATAAGTTGATTTCGAGAAATGGACCTGTCAATTGGCCTCCAAGGTCGTGCGATTTGACACCACTCGACTATTTCCTGTGGGGCTACGTGAAGTCACTGGTTTATGCTGATAAACCAGCAACAATTGACGCATTGGAGGACAGCATTGTTCGTGTTATTCGTGACATACGCCCAGCAGTGCTCGAAAAAGTGGCCCTAAATTGGACGTCCAGAATGCGCTTCGTCAAGAACAGCCGCGGTGCCCATATGCCCGAAATCATTTTCAAATGTTAATGTCACGTATTGATCCTTCGATTAAAAAAGAAATTTTGACTACAATTTAATTTTTTGTGTTATTTTTTACAATTTCAAGTTCTATCGGGCTTAAAAAAACACCCGATATAATGATATATGATTTTAAATATTATTATTTCTTTCATTATATATTTTTTTTGTTAAAGATAAAAGCAGGCTTTTACAAACCCTGATGTTCTTTGCACTTGATTGCGAAAGAGAGAAAAAGAGAGAAAGACAGAGAGAGGTTAAATCTTTAAACTTGAATAAATATTAAACACTAATGGTATTTTTAATAATGTTCCTTATTTGTTTAAACTTATTAAGCATGCAATTAATTTTAATTCTAATAAAAATAAAAATACAAATACAAAACTATACACACCTCCACTTTAGGGCCCATTCAATATTGTGAATAAAATAACAGCATTGAATAATGAGCAACACAAAATTATGAAAAATATTAAACATGTTTTATTTTTACAATTTTTTTTTAATGAATGAACAAACAACGTTGATACAAAAATTATAAAATTTTATTGGTGATCTGTTATACTCGCAAATATTTAAGTGAAAGAAAAGCACAAATAGTTTAAACGTTACGTTACGTTATATTTTAAGTTTATTCAGTCCCCACGGTATCTTTTTAAGTTGTTCGTATCAATTAAAACAATTTTTATTTTAAATGGCTGGCTGGCACTTTAGGTCACCAATAAACAATACGGAAACCGATCTCTTATGGTATTTAAATAACCGTTCAATACTAGCGGACAATAGAATGCGGAATGAAGTTTTAGAGAATATTGTTAAGATAAGAGTGAGCTTAATGAATTAAACAAAAATCATTCACTCTGTGATTATAAATAAACAAATTTCTTTCAAATAAATGTCTGATAAGGCAAAATTTGTTTATGTTAATGTTTTATGTTTAATGTTTACATTTAATGGAATTTGTTCGCAAATTTGTTGGATAACGAGGTTAAGACAATAAGTCTCTATAAAACTGTTTGCTTTCAACAGGAGGCTAATTCTATCATTCGTATACGAGCGTATTTTTACTCGAATGTGCGAGATTTTTTTCTTGCCGAGATATTCTGGTACGTTATCGAATACCGGTATCGAAATTTCTAATCGTGGCTTTGATAGTGTGCGATAGAGTGCGAAACCAATTATGTGAGTTTTTACTCGCACCTCAACAATCATTTGAAGTAACGTTTTTCTGACATTAAATATCATATAAAAATGAATTAAAATAATAATTTTAGTACTTTAAGCCAAAAATATTATTGGGAATTTTATGACCCAACATAAAGATTTAGCAAAGAGTATACTGCCAAACTCTTCACAAGGAAAATCAAGAACTAACCAACTTTGGGATCCATTAAACAGTGAACTAAATGCTTCTGTTCCCACTAATAGAAGACGCTAAAACGTGGCGCAAAGTAACTACCTTAAAAAAGAAAAATTTGTCTATGATCAATAATTTCATGTACATACACCCACCCACATTTTAATTTAAAGAGTTAATCCGTTCTGCAAGAAATCGCACAAACCGAATTCATAAACAACGATACACTTGCGTTATATAAAATCTATGGATGGAGTCAAACAAACTCGCCTCAAAAATTCAACACAAAATACATTTCATTTACAAAAACAACATAACAAATGGGCTAAAAAAATATTGTAAACTTTTTAAGAACAGTTTAAGGATCAGCCCCGCTAAAGTATTCAAAGTCACTTACATCACCAGAATTTTGATTAGAGCTAACTGTCATAGAATTATCCTTTCAACTAATTTCATACCAGACTTTGTGGTGCGGACCTTAATACCCTGAAAAATATCGTTTAATTCACGTTAAAGCTTTAATGCTTTTTCTATATCTGGATCCATATTTAGAAATTCATTTTGTAAATCACTCACAGCTTTAAGGATTTTTTTTACCAATATTGTTTTTTTAGCCACAGTCATTTAGCAATGATTTTTCTCGTTATTACCAGCATTGGTTAATAAAATAATATCGTCTTCAGATAATGACCCTTTTCAGAGCAATTCCTTTAAGTTCTCCTAATTTAGATGAGCAAATCCTTCTGTAACTAATTTCTAATATTTCATCACATAATGGGGATACTTCATCTTCCGTATTGCTACCAATAGAATTTTTTTAAAACCGCTTAAACTTGTATTCGCTTAAAGTTAATTCGCATAAAACCAGGTCTGGGTGCATTTAGGTATATGCTGATCAAAACATAAAAAAAATTCTTTCAGCAATTACAAAAATAAAACGGGGTCCCGATCAATTTTTTAAAATTTTTAATTTTGGTTTTTTGTTTGTCTGATTTTTCGCTACTTTGGGCCAAAACTTATGACTTTTGCTTGTTTTTTTCACAGCGCTGTATAAGATATTTTACAAAACTAAAGCATTAATTCGATTCGTATCGCGTCGAATAATAGGATTAGAAAAATTTTGTATCCGAAAACAACTTTATTCGCAACTACCAGAATAAGACCCCCCAGATCTTTATATATAGAGCCGTAAAAGCTGCATGCAAAAATTTTTGAAAGATGTTGAGTGATCAAAATAGTATTGGCAACATTTTGAAAAGACGCCTAGCCTTAAAGTTTTTTACTTTGTAGCAGGGAAGAAGAAAATGTTTTCGGGAAAGCAATTAATTCATCGGCTAATCTGTTCTAATCTGTTCGAAGGTCAAAGTTGCAAGCTCTATTAAATCAGCTATGATTAAAAAATTGATTTAAATTTTTGCTAATTAAATTCGAATTTATCTTCCCACACATTAATTGACAGCTATCTAGTAAATACAGGGTCCGCCATCTAACGTTTTTTTTTTCAACTGGTGCTTATTTTGTGAATGGTAACACATAGCTCATGTTTGATTTGACAGATAATTAGTTTTATCCTTCCTCTGAACGAATATCGTTGTGTATACACTTGAACAACGCTTCGCTAAGTGGGCCTGCGATCGACTTACAGAAGATGCCGATTTTGAAAAAAAAAATCATCTTTTCAGATGACGCTCAAACAAAATTGTCGCATTTGGGGCACAGAAAACGCGCACGCATACATTGAAAAGCCGACGCACCCAAAACGAGTCACTGTTTGCTGCGGATTTTGGTCCAGAGGCATAATTGGGCCATTTTTTTTCAGGAATGGCAGTTACAGTCATTGGCGATCGTTATCGGGTCATGTTGAACGAATTTTTGTTCACAAAAATTGAAGAGGAGGATATTACAAACATTTGATTTCAACAGGACGGCACTACGGCATTTAAGACAAAAAAAAAATTATTTGGCGGACCCTATAGATACCTGGAAATGCTGATTAAGATGTTAGCGAACCAAAAAGTACAATTAAGTCTGCTGGCATCTTAATTTCACTGTTCTTTTTACCTCCCCCCAGGGGCATATAAATATGGTCTTTATAGATTATTCCACTATCTTGACACAGTGCAACTGGGGTATAAAGGGAGCCCAGTCCCCTGAAGACAGGCAGGTGGAAAACTGGAAACTCCACTTTATTTCCACGGGCGTCAGTGAGCTCGCAGAGTTCATTATTTGTCTCTTTAGACATTTAATAGTTCTCTGGCTGATCATTGAGGTTGGCCCCTGTATGGGAGCATCGTGGTGGTTGTGGTTTTGCGGCCCCATATCCAATGGTTTTCTATGGTGGCCAGGATCATCTCACTGATAATGACATGCAAAGTGAATGATTCAGTCCAGTGAACATGCTTGACATGTGTTCTGGACAGGAGTTGGAAAGTCTCCAACTCTTTAGCAAGGTGTGATGATTTGCAGACCTGTACTGAAATCATTAAAGTTGCAACTAGGTGGTTCTGTTGCATAGAATTATGGCTTCGGCTATCTAGGACGCATGTATGACGTTCCAAATTATACAATAGTGGTTTGTCCACCATCTGATTAAGACTAATGGTCAGGCGCGGATGTAAAACAAATCACACTCTGTTCTTTTTACCTGTTCACCCCCCTCCCCCAGGGGCATATAAATATGGTCTTTATAGAATATTCCACTATCTAGACTCAGTGCAACTGGGGAAAAAGGGAGCCCAGTCCCCTGAAGTCAGACAGGGAGACAACTGGAAGCTCCACTTTATTTCCACGAGGATCAGTGAACCCGCAGAGTTCATTATTTGTCTCTTTAGACTTATAATAGTTCTCTGACTGATCATTGAGGATGGCCCCTATATGGGAGTATCGTGATGGTTGTGGTTTTGCGATCCCATAGCAGTATAATCGTTATTATGGTGGCCAGGATCATCTCACTGATAATGACACACAAAGTGAATGATCCAGTCCAGTGAGCATGCTTGACATGTGTTCTGGACAGGAGTTGGAAAGTCTCCAACTCTTTAGCACGGTGTGATGGTTTGCAGCCCTGCCCTGGAATCATTAAAGTTGCAACTAGGTGGTTCTGTTGCTTAGAATTATGTTTTCTGCTTCCTGTCCTGTCTGCCTGTATCACGTTCCAAATTATACAATAGTGGTTTGTCCACCATCTGATTAAGGCTACATAGCCAGGTGCGGATGTAAAACGAATCACACTCTGTTCTTTTTACAGTACCCCGCGGGGGCACATATATATGGTCTTTGGAGATAGCAACAACTTAGACCTGTGCAACTGGGGGAAAAAGGGAGCCCAGTCCCCTAAAGTCAGTAGGAGTATAACTGGAAACTCCACTTTATTTCCACGGGAATTAGTAAGCTCGCAGAGTTCCGTTATTTGTCTCTTTAGACACTTAACTGTTCTCTGGCTGATTATTGAGGTTGGCCCTTTATGGGAGTATCGTGGTGGTTGTGGTTTCGCGACCCCATATCAGTCTATGGTTCTTTGGTCGCCGGGTTTATTTCACCTTTAATAACACCTACCTGGTGAAATGTTCCCAGATCCAGTGAGCATGCTAGACATGTGTTCTGGACAGGAGTTGGAAAGTCTCCAACTCTTAAGCAAGGAGTGATAATTTGCAGCCCTGCTCTGGAATCATCGAAGTTGCAACTAGAAAGTTCTGTTGCATAGAATTATAGCTTTGGCTTCCTAGGACGAGCATGACGTTCCAAATTATGCGGTGGTTTGGTCTACCATCTGATTCAGGCTTCATGGCCAGGCGCAGATGTAAATCTAATCACACAGTTGTTCTTTTTACAGTGTGTTCTTAATTATATTAAGCTTCATGCATTCTGGACCAGGAGTTGGATAGTCTCCAGCTCTTCAGCAAGGAGTAGTGGTTTGCAACCCTGCTTTGGAACCGCTGAAATTGCAACTAGGAAAGACTTGTTGCTAGAATTAGTCCACGGCTTCCTAGGTCGCGAATGACGTCGCTTTTCATTCCCACTTACGGCCAGGTGCAGATGTAAATCTTATCACGAAATGTTTTTTTTATAGTTTATTACAATTAATAATAAACTTGAAACTGTAAAAAAATTATAAATCTTTAAACAAATTTTTCAAATTAAGGATATCGGTCAAACTGTCTTTCTTGTTCGGTCCTTGATGATCGACCCATTTCTTTTTCGGATGTTTTCTTGAGATTATTGCTTTGAAAAAAAATTATGTTAATTATGTGTTAAGATACATTTTAAAATGTTTTGCCTTAAAACAAGTAATTTCAATTAACAGAGCTCTGTTAAAATCAGAAAATGTTAACAGAATGCAAATTCTGGTTATTCTTCCAAGCTGAAATTTTAATGGAAACCTCGAAGTGGGAAAATTATATTTGTTAACGAGGTGCCCTTCTACAGTTTTATATATTTAATATTTTTAGCAACGCGAGTTGGATAGCAAGTTTATGAGCATTTTAAAAATTTCAAAATTTTAAATTTAGACCATTTTAGGTCTCAGCCCTTAGAGAATGACACATTTTTTTTTTAATTTTAAAAATAAGCCAGTAGCACTGTTAAAAATTCCAAGTATGGAGAAATATAGAAGAACACCTTGTTTAAAAATTCCATTATTTTTTTTTTGCCACTTTTTGGTTTCATGAAAATGTCAGTTTGGATGCATAACCAGACTTTTTATGCTTTTAACAGTGCTAAGATGAATATAAAGGTTTGTGCCAAAGCTAAATATTTTAAGATTTAACTTTACACACATGTTATGTCAACACTGTCGATGTAATTCATTTCTTCTCATAGTGAATTTTGTTTAAAGATGACTATTAGAAAAAAAAGCGTAGTACACACGCTTTAAAGCTGAATAAAAGCCTGGGGAGGGAGACCTCGTTGATAAATCCATTAATCGTTGAGAATATATTTGTTTTTCAAACGCCCTTCGTAAACATACGATTCTCAACGAATTGAAGCAAAAGTCAATATCACTCTTAGTTCAATAGAAATAGCGTAGAAGCTAGAAAATGTTCCAAATGATTTAAAACACAATGTCGAAAAAATTAGAATCATATGAAAAACATTAATTTTGCCACACTAAATGCGATTGACATGCACACGGCATTTGTATCAATTCATTTTCATCACGCTGTCAATGCAGAAAAATGTACATAAAAAAATAAAATTTAAAATAAAAATATAATTTGTTTATTTCCATTTTCGTATATAATTGCTGTTTGCTGCTGCTGTTGTTGTTGTTGTTGTTGTTGCTGTTGTTAAAACTGCAATGAATTAAAAAACCTACAAAATAAAATTGATGTTTAAGTAATTTGTTGGTTCGTTGTTTTTAGTTGATGGAATTGCTGTGTTAGCAAAATGTAGGTTAATTTTGATATAAAAAGCAAACAAACAACAACAAAATAAGAGAAAATGTTATCACAAATTAAAAAATAATTTTCAATTTAAGCACTTGCGTAAATAAATACACATTTTTTTATTTGATTTTTATTTTAAACAATTTTTAAATGCACAAAAAAAGCAAAGTGTATGAGAATATAGCTGCTCCGTCAGCAATCTCTCATTTTTTTAATTTTAAATCCCTGTTTTAGTTAACATGTCTCTCTCCCATTAAAAAAATGTTAAGTTAATAGAAACGAATAAGTTTAACATTTCTTTACAAAACAGTGAAAAGAAAATGATATAAAGAGCGTATTATCCTTATAAAAATTTTAATTTTAATTATTAATGGCAAAACATACAAAGTTAAAATAAAAAGGATAAAAAACAAGGGGATAGACAAATGAATGGATTCCTTTTTCTATTAGAAAATTAGAAAGATCCGGCTTGGCTTAAACCTGTATAGGTTTTTAGTAATTAACTTAAGAAAAACGTAATTTCCCAAATACTGAATGTGCACTTAAATATACATGTATCGGGTGATTAAATTTGAGGTTAGAACGTAAATTAGGTTGGGCAAATATCCACCTTTAGCATGACGGCAAACGTCCGCTCTTTTCATAAAATTTTGATGCACATTTCGTAACAAAACTTCGCTTATCTTGTTAATGCAGCAGTGCCAAATTTCATCTTCCAGAGCGTTATTACATATAACTCCTCTATAAACAGTGATAGACATTCGTTTGGCCGCACTTATTTTTTTTATTTTTAAGTTGTTTTTTTTTAACTGTTTATGAGAACAGTTATTTTATTTTCTGTTTTTTTATTTACATTATTAAGCGTACTTTACAAAACAATAACAATTATTAGTGTATTAGTGTATATTATAGAAAATGTGCGTACTTTTGTAAAATTGTTGCTGTTTTTCGTGAGACAATCGTTTGAACGCATTAAGAGAAAATGTTATTTAATTTGTGAATTTTGACTTGTAAACACGTGTTTTCATACTAATTTAATAAAAAATTTAATTCAAATATAAACAATAAAAAACAAATTGCAGAATTTTTTTAAACCGATTAGATATGGGCTCAGGAAAGCGGTTAAATGATACCGAAAAAGATTTAATCGATAACTTAAAGAAAAAAAGGGTTATAAAATCGAAAAGTTGCTAGAACAATAATAATGCGTTCTGAAAGAGTAATAAGAAATTATTTAAAACTTGACAAAAACTATGGCATTAAGGCTCCAACGAAGGAATCATCCACAATTACGACCGTCAAAAAGAACCGATTCGCCAAGAAGCAACTCGAAATCGCTTATACTGTCGGGAAATAAAGGACAAACTTGATCTTCCAGTTACTATGCGAACCATAGCCCGTGTTTTGAATGCGATCCCATCGATATAATGGAAAAAAATGAAGTCTAAACCACGACTAACTAAAGTACACAGGGAGAGACGTCTTAGCTTTGCCCCAGCACACATGTCATTGACTGATGAATGGAAAGAAGTTAGTTTTTCAGATGAAAAAAAATTTAACTTGGATGGTCCAGATTGCTACAGTTGTTATTGGCATGATTTGAGCCAATCGAACGTAGTGCGATCAAAGCGAAATTTTGGTGGCGAAAGCGTTATGGTGTGGGGAGCATTCTCTTATAACTTCAAGCTTTGTATTTGTTTTATAACCACCAGAATGAATTCAGAAATGTAGCTGGAACATCTGGAAGATGTCCTTATTACAAAACTTGACGAAAATTCTGACAATGAGTATATTTTCCAATAGGACAACGCGGCAATACATGTATCGAAAAAATGTAAGGAATGCTTTTCAACCAATAATATTGATTTACTTCCATGGCCGGTATACAGTCCCGATTGTAACCCAATCGAAAACTTATGGGGAATCCTTGCAGTTAAGGTATACGAAAAGGGAAGGCAGTTTTCGACAGTTAATAAGCCGAAAGAAAAAGTCAAAGAATGTTGGTTGGGTATTGAAATTGAAACTCTTCAAAGTGTTGTAAACTCAATGCCGAATAGAATATTTTCCGCCATTCGAAGTGAAGCTGGTCCTACTAAATATTAATACATAATAACTTTTAATATTTTGTAAATAATTTTAATTCTTTTTTTAATTTAAAGGAAACTGCGTTCAAACGAATGTTTCTTAATTTTTTAGTTTTACCTCAATTACGTATTACGAATATGAAATATGTTTAATTTTTGTTTACTATTTTTAAGCTAATAGATCACTTAATCGTTTTGTTAAGAAAAAATAATTAAAGTCCTTTTCGTTTCTTCTAAAATAGAAAAAAACTTGGTGCGGTCAAACGAATGTCTATCACTGTACAACAGTTGACAACTAATTATAAATGCTTTGGTATTCTTTCTAAAAACTATAAAGATTTTATTTATTTATTTTACTTATTTAAAAATAATTTCCATCACTTAATCCTTTACCACCAATAACCAATTTAGTCATTTTATCTATATATATATATAAAAATTAAGGCCAAAATAGGTGTCCGTTAGTTGCCAGTGTTTGACGAGACGTACCTTCGTCCACAGTGCGTTTTGAAACCAGACAAATTTTTCAAAAAAGTCAAAATTTTTTTTCCATTGAAGTATGCAAATGAAATGTGTGTTTTCGTTTGCACGTTGCTGTGTGTGTGTGTGTGTGTGTGTGTGTGCTTACACAGAATGCGACGGCAATACAAATCGAAATATGCTCATGTTCATAGCAAGTGGATGTGCAAACGAATAGAGAATTTTTTTCCATATTCTGTTGCATTTTGTGCGTGTGTGTAATTTGCGTGTTCAATTGAAAAATGATCCATCAGCCGAACATTTTTCAAAGCAATTGTTAGATATTGGGAATGGCGCAATTCCAATTGACCCCAACACAGAAATGATTACGCTTCCAGACAATTTTTTGCACAATGAAAACAAGAATTGGTCGCAAACGTATTTCCCGGTATTGCAAAAAATTCTAGAAACCATGATTGGTTGGTGGAAAGAGCTATCTTAGCTGCGAAAAATGCAGATGTTTCGGATATCAATGTGACAATTTTGAATGACATTCCCGGGGAAATTTTTACCTACAAATCGGTTGACTCTGTTACCAATCAAGACGATGTTGTAAATTCACTTGATTTACCTGTACTGCCGCCACACCGAAAGTTGGTGTTCCAATTACTTTGCTTAGCCAGCCACGACTTTGCAATGAGACACGTTTAGTCATAAAAAATGTGATTGATGCAAAAATTTTAAAAGGAAAATATAAGTGCGAGGATGTGCTGATACCCAGGGTTCAGAATTTTTCATTTATGAACATTCAAAAATCAACATTCATGATATTTTTCATAAATGAGAAATCTAAAATTTTATATTTAGTTTTCACGCGCATAAACGAACAAGAAAAAATGTTCTGCTTATGTTCATACATGAATGCGCACAACAAGAACTATTAGTCTTATTCATATGTGATAAATGATAAATCAGCTTCTTCTCATTAATGTTATTTTTCATAAATGTACATGTTCATTTATGAATGTTGAAATTTTTTAAAATTTCTCATAAATGAACGTGAAAAAATTTTCTACCTACGATCGCAGTTTACCGTAAAATGTAGTAAAAACACATGGGTACATATTAACTCAAAATACAATTTTGCAATATATTCTAAAAGAAATAAAAAAAAAACATTTTTTTCCTGCATACGCCGACAATTGCGCATTATCAAATATGTGCGTTCATGTACGCGAATGCTTAACGCACATATTTTTACGACCTTTTCATTTATGAAAAATTATCAAAATTGTACATATTCAAAAATGAACACTTGTATGTTTCTCATTTTTTCACTTATGAATAGAAAGAAAAAAATAAATCGTCGCATTCATAAATGAGAAAACGCAAAATATTTTTCAGTCTCTCACACATGTATGAGAAGAAGCGGCTAAAAAATGAAATGTACATATTCATACATGTTTGAACAGTGAGTGAACACTTCGCTACTCTGCTGATACCACGCATTCCTATGATTCTTTCAGATTTGCCGTTTGATTTTAAATGGCTTCAGTTCTCCATACGTGTTGCTTTTGCAATGATCCCTGTTTTTCGCACGGTCAATTATATGTGTAGTGTTCACGTGTTAATAAACCAACTGCTTTGTTTTTCTATACCGCGAACCAAAATTGATCGAAGAATGTCGTATATGTAAAAGCATTGCAATAGAATAAGACGTATTATATAAGCACACAAGAATATTGAATTGTTAAAAAGATAAAATTATGAAAAAAAATATAAAAGCGAAAAAAAGGAATTGTATTCTTTCTGATTAATTCTTTTAAATGATTGAATTTTTTGGCGCACAAATGACTTGTCACGGGCACGCTAGTATTCAAATAAAATTTAGGTTATTAGCACGCTGAAAAGTGAACTAAAATTCAAACCTTTAAATATGTTAACAACTTTTTGTTGTTGTTTAAAATTTGTTTGCGATTCCCCATGAAGTAGGAATGAGGTTACACAGCAACTGTTGCGCCACCATCACATGTGCACTGGCATGAGATCAGTGATGAAAAATTCGAAAAATTTTTTATTGTTTACGCTTCAATACTTACAAGGGTAAAAGCATCACCCTGCATATACATACATTACACACATACACCTGTTGCACACCTGTAGATACCTTGCAAGTAGTAACAAGGATTAAAAGGTATGCCCATATTGATTTCCATTAATATGGACATAAACTGTTATACGACGTTGGTCTTAATTGAAGTGGCAACAGTGCTCCTGCCAACAGGCAACTGCCAGTTGAGTTCTGTCTAAATTTAAATAGTTTGTCAGTCGTTGATAGCAGGCTACATCTCGTTTTGGGAAGAGAATGTTTTGTCTCTGGTGTGTTGTGGTAAAGCCACGTTTCGTTAACGTCTACGAAACGGCCTAAAAACTTATCCATATTCGTATACAGAAAATTGAAATTTAGATAGGAAATTTATTACTGTGGCCGCTATAAGAAGTAAAAGATAAAAATGAAAATTAAATGCTTTTGTCATAGATCTGTAAATGAAACTGCTGATGAGCTGACAATAAGTAATTTATTTGCAGACTTCTTTTCTATGGCCTATTCTGATAACATTGTTTACGAATCCAACCTCCTATGTACTATCAGAGGTGCCATATCGAACTATATCAACTCAATTTCTGATGACTCAATAGTTTTGAACTGTTTAAAAAAACTTGAATTTTCCTACAAATATGGTGTTCGGATGGTATTTCAAGTTACATTCTTAACAAATGTGCTGTGGGACTGGCAAAACCTTTTACACTAATCGTATTCTTTGAAGTTTGCCTAGTTTCCTAAAATATGGAAGGATTCTTTTATTTATTCCATTATTTAAATCTTGTTGTAGGATACAGAGATATTGCTATACCTAAGCCACCAAATATCATCTATATTTGATGCTGCTCAATTTGGTTTTAGAAGGAGTTGTTCAACTGTTACTTATCTTTTGGAATCAACAACGCTAATCAGTCGGGGATTTATTGAACAAAAATAAATAAAAACAAATTTACTTTAGTAAGGCGTTTTATAAGGCAACTTGACCTCATGGCATTCACGATTATTAATTGGATGGATTAATTCATATCTGTCAAACAGAATTCGAAACGTTTGTTTTAATGCGCTTACTTCCAATGTAATTTTTATTTCATCCGGTATGCCTCAGCTGGGTCCTTAAACATTCTATTATATACAGACTTGAAGATATTTCGTTCGTACAGTCAGCCGTCTCGCTGATCACATTCTCCTGCAAAATAACCTAGATGCATTAAGTTTCTAGTGTAACTTTAACCTTATGAAGTTGAACGCTAAAGTCCGAAGATGCAAACGTGCACTATATTTCAAAAGGTCACGTCACTGACATCCTGAATGTGGTGTTAAGTCTTAGTATTTTACTGCATGCTGAATAATATTTTATATAGGACTAGCTGAACCATTGAGAACGAATTTGTGAGATCGCTAACAAATAGGCTCGATGCCCACCGCGACTGTTTTAACGGCGGCAGTAATCTAGTCAACGTTAATTTGGGCCTTTCACCGTCATCCGCCAATTCACATTGGAGGCAGTTGGCAGCTAGCGACAAATTTATAGCGTGTGTATATTTTTAAAGTAAACAACGCTCAATATTTACGTAAATGCGATATCATGTAATATCAAGACACAGCGCACAGAAAAATTAAATGCATTGAGCCAGTTCACATTGGATTAGTTGTGCTGGCAGTTTGTTGGCATTTTCGGTGAGGGGGGTAGTTTTTGGTTAAAACAATTTTTCTACCAGCTTCAACGCCGCACAACGAAAACAAAACTAATACACATGCATTTATGAAAACACAGGTCTTGTGTGTTTTTTTTTTTTTGCAGAGCGATTTTTAGTCTTCAGTTGGCTATCGTCGTGTAAATATGAATATGAATTCAAAAGTAGATAAATAGATTTTATGCTATTTATTTTTATCTTTTTTATTATTTTATCTTTTTTATTATTGAATTCAAGTTTTTGTTATAATATTTTTTATATTTTACAGAAAATTAAATATGTGTTAATCTTTTAAACTTCTTTTTAATTAAATTTTAACGATATACATATTTTTTCAATATTTCGCTTTCCTATGGAAAGATTCTTCAGGAAAAATTAATTTTTAATAACAAAAATTATTAACAAATTAAAATTTTTTTTTATTTAATTAAAATAAAATAAGTTCGATTAAGAATAAAAATAATTTTACATAAAATAAAATTAGAAACAAACATTTCATCATCACTTACAGCCATATTTATTTTGTAATGCGTATACTGTGGTGTATACCGAACAAAAAACAAACATGAAATGAATAAAACACACTAATACACACAAAGATGTGTATACGTATAGAATTTTGTGCTAAAATAATTAGTCTAGTGTGTTTTGGAAAGAACTAAAGTTGTGCGAAACAAATATTAATCCAATGTGAACTGGCCCATTGAATGAATGAGTACACAAAAATTCATTCAAGTTGATCCAAATCGTTTAGTTGCAGTGTAGTTGAGTAACTTGGATATCGACTCCAGCGCCGTCTGCCGGGCTGGTTTGTGAATGTAAACCATCCAAGGTGGCACCCAAATCCATGCAAAAAAAAAACTTATTCAGTGATATATACATGTACAGTAGAATTGTATATATAAAGAAGATTTGTATGGGAGGTACCACGCGTCTTTATCAAATTCCGTCTATATTTGCTGCAGCAGAACTTAAAATATGTTCACTCAACCGAAATACCAAATTCTGTTTAAATACTGTTAGCATGAGCAGAAATAACAGATTGTTAATTTGCGGTTTGTATGGGAGGTACCACGCCCCTTCGTCTAGTTGGACCGAATTGTAAATCTAAACTACCCGGGGCATAAAAAAATAATTATGCAAATCGGTCCAGCCGTTTAGGAGCAGTTCAGTCATAACACACGTACAGTTGAATTATATATATAAAGATAAAGCACGTACAGTTCTTGGATTTTTAAAACTCTGGGCGAAGGAATTTGGTAAGCCCTATATTACAAAACATCTTTTCTTCTCAGACCTATTCTAGAATACGGCTCAATAATTTGTGATCCAATTTGTAAAGTCCTTAGTAATTAGAATGGAATCGATGGTCAAACAATTCTTGTTATTTTGCCTTCGAGGCTTACAATGTTATCCCTTAATTCTATCATTCTACACAAAGAGTTTTGGTCTAATAAAGCTGCCAACTTTAAATATCACCTTTGTTTTAAATTTAATAAAAGGAAATGTCTGTTGAGATTTTTTTGATTAGTAATATCTCCTTTAATGTTTTATTCCGTCCTTTGCGCTATTATAATCCATTAGTAATTAAAGTATTCAGAGCAAATTACGCTAACTCCAACCCATTTTTAAAAGTTCGTATTGGAATTTAATAAATTTTATAAGCACATTGATTTTTCGTTGAATGTTAGTGCTATTAAATGTTATCTAATTTCATATTTTTATAACTAAATGTAAGTTTAGGTGCCCCTGTAGGCTAGTAAGTAGTGTACTAGCTTGTCAGTATGGGGGTTGTGGGTTCGATTCCCAATGAAAACCTTGGTTTTTTTTTTCACTACAAAAATAAAAATTGACTATCGGTGGGGCTGCTCAGCGATGAAGGCATAGTCACTGATCGTCTTTATACGGCAGTTAATTTCCGACTATTTTTCTACTTTCACCACCTGTTTCATCTCTTCTCTATCCCTTTCCTAAAAGAATGTAGCACGGTACTTGACTAAATAGGCATTGTTGCCTGAAGTGTACTTCTCTTTATAGAAAAAAAAAAATAAAAAAAAAAAAACTAAGTGTAAGTTTTATGTACTGTTATTATTTACTGTTTTAATGTCTGTAAGGATCTTGAATCTACAGACTCAAAATAAAAAAAATAAAACATTTCGAATCTTTGAAAACCTTAGTGAACTATGTCCGCTGTAACGAAAACGTTTCAACATAAAATCAATTAAAGTACTGGCTGTTCTGTTCAATTAGATTTTTTCGTCCTCTCTCTCGCTCTCTCTCTCTATCTCTCTCTCTTTAATTCCTGAGAAAAATCTCTATAACTTTTTAAGCAGCTTAAAGACCCAACTATAATATGCATATGCAGGCTTAAGCCAACTTAAACAACTGTGCAAATACCTAATAATCATATGTGGCGAACTATAATGTACTTAACAAAACTTTTCGTCAAGTTTTGTCAAATGTCAATTGCTTAAGCAAAGTACGAAACTAATGGCACATTCCGTACGGAAGCAGCTGATTTTGCATTGTGTTATAGATACATTAGTAAAAAAAACCCAATGGAGGGCAAAAAATATTTTATCTGAATTTAATAGAAAATGTACAAAGAAAAAATAGTTTTTATAGGACAAAAGAAACGCGTTTTATTATAACGGCAATTGAAAGGAACGAGGGCCTTTAAACATTTTATTTTCTTTTCCATTTTTTTAACACACAATTTGCAATAAAATTTAATATTTTATTGTTTATAAATTCAATGATGCGCACAGTTGCATTTTTTAGTAACTTTGGCCCAAATAATACATACAGCGATATATGTGTAATTTTTCTTTCGTAATTTTCTTAAAACTATTAACAAAAAATTATAAATTTGTATAAGGACAGTATTAAGTATACAAAATATGATTATTAAACGACTTTTTGCTCATAAATTTCATTTATTTAGAACGAAATTATTTTTTTTGCAAAAGTACGAATAAAACAAATGTGCAACTGTGCATAATAATTTCTATATTCAAGTAAGTATATTATAGCCACGTAAAAGTCTTCCTTAATTCGTTTAAACATTTGACAGACTTTTCGTCCAACTTTTGACATTAGCTTAAGCCAGATTATGCATATTATAGTTGGGCCTTAATGTTAATATTTTTAGGCTATGGGAGACTATTATTTTTTTTGTTTATCCACTTTGATTTTATTTAATTATCGGCGAAAATTTTCTTTTCTTTTAACATTTTTTTTTTCATTCGGACCAGTACTCAGATGATTCCTACTCACGCAATGCATTGTAACAAAACTTGAAAGTAAGGTTATGGGGAGCAGGAAACAATGAATAGTGATTGTGGACATTCCACATTTTTTAACATTGGTTATGTTAAGTGTTATCGTAACAGAATGTGAATAGAGTGATAAATTTTACATTTTGCGAATGAGAGTTATGTTAGCTATAGCAGAGTTGTCAAAAACGAAACTAAGTGCCGTTTTACACGCTTCAACTTTTGTTGCTCAACTTTTGTTTTTTCCATTAGAAAGAAAGAGATGGTTTTATACCACTTCTCTTTCTTTCTAATGGAAAAAAACAAAAGTTGAGCAACAAAAATTGAGGCGTGTAAAACCGCACTAACAAACACACACTTAATTACAATTGCATGATGGCTGTAAGTGGGTGTGTGTGTATGTGTATGTTTGCATATGTGTATATGTGTATTAGCCTGGTATGTTTAATTTGAATATGAAGATAAATAAATATAATTTTGCTTCATGACCATTAATTTCATCATTTAATATGTGTACAAGAAATCACAACGATCATCATTAGACATCATTAATATGATTGTTTTTATATTTAAGACACCAAAAACAAAAAAAAAACAAATAAAAAAATAAAGAATCAATACTTGTGCAACAACATACTGATGGATATCGACACTAGCTATGCCACACAGCACAATGCAACAACAAACAGTTAATACTTACATAATATAAAAGGAGAAAAAGAAGAAGAATAAAAACAAAGCAAATACCAACTTACGCTTCCAGCAAGTTTTGTTGTGCTTTACTGCCACCCAAAGACCAAACTTCACTTTTTTTCTGTCTGGGCGTATATGAAACATATTTATTTGTTGAATTAATACGACCCTTGGGATTATTTTTACGACCGCCTGGTATCCAAAGTATACGTAAACCTGACGATTTTTTACCGTTACGTGATGCCATCGTAACTACATAAGTATTTGAATAGAGAAAAATCATATCAATATTAAATAAATTACAACTAAGTGAAAAGTGTGAACAATTAAAATGTCATTAAACCAAATGCAATGCAATTAATTGAGTGCAGCAATAGAAAATATTCAAATCAATTAAGTCGATTGTGATTGTGATGGCGGCTAATGCTTGTGTTAAAGTATTTTATTTTGATAAGTGAAATTAATTAATATTTTCTACACATTTCATCAAGCAAAATTCATGCGTTAATATCAGTTCAGAATGAAATCTTCTTAGGAATTATGACCGATTGTAATTTATGTTTCTTTTCGAGTCCTATAAAACTTACAAACTATTATACTAAGTTATAACCAACTGTCATACTCTGTTTTCCACATTTCTAATCAGTATTCTGTAATGGTATATCATTTTGAATAAACTAACGCTAGAATAACGATACGAAATTATTTAGCTTAACTTTGAAAATCTGTCATCAAGTTGCGCAATTTATAGAGGCAAAATTATGCTTAAAGATGAAGCTAATTTTGGTTTAATAAACATTAGGACTGCAATCCCTGTAGCTGTACAGGTGCCCCTGTAGGCTAGTAGGTAGTGTGCTAGCTTACATGACTGGGAGTTGTGGGTTGGATGCCCAACAAAGATCTTGTTTCTTTCAATACAAATAAAAATTGACTGTCGGTGGGGCTGCTCAGTGATGAAGGCATGGTCACTGGTCACTGAGCTGTCTTATACGACAGTTAATTTCCGTAACTATTCTACTTTCACCACCTGTCGCATATCTTCTCTATTCATTTCCTAAAGAATGTAGCACGGTACTTGACTAAATAGGCATTGTTGCCTGAAGTGCTACTTTTAGTGGTGGTATCCTTGGACCCTGTTTGTTTTTTATAAAACCACCTATTCTTCTACCTAAACCGTAACTATCCTTCTACCAAAAACCAAAATTCTTCAGGATCTTCTTTATATTCAGAAAAATAGACCATTTAGTATGGTTTACACACACAGTGGTGGTATCCTTGGAAAGCCAACCATAATAAATGCGAACTCATCTGACTTTAGCCCTTTTTTTCTTTATACGAATGTTGATCCAGAGACTACTTTATGGAGCCATGACAGTGGAATTTCTGAAATAATTTTAGTAATTAGAAAAATTTAGGCTAGTTTGCTTTACCAGCTATGCTCCATCTTCTTTAAGATCAAAATTCCAACTACTGTCAAGGAATTAACAGTGTGCTCTTGAATGCCATTGACTCGGACGAATTCGGTTTCAACCAACAACCTATTGAAAACAAAATTTTGCAATAAGCTAATATAGAAAAGTAGATGTTTCAATTCGCTTCCAAAGTCGTGGAATTTGACACGTTAAGATTATTCCCTGTGGCATCTACGAAAGCTACCAGTTTATGCTTCTAAACCAGAAACAGTTGACGCCTTGCCTTAAAGGCAAAATTATAAATGTTGTGTTAAAAATTAGATATACAAATCCGCAAACAGTCGTGGAGATCATTTTCAAATGTTAGTGGCATGTTTTGATCTTTCGATTAAAAAAAAATGTTCGATTCAAATTTAAATTATTCTGGTAGTTTTTTCCAAATTTAATATGTTACCGACCTGGCTAAAAAATCCATATTTTATTAAACTGTCAATATATTTTTATCTTCCGAAATACAAGTCTTGCTGTACACATTGCGTACAACAGTGTTAGCGCTGTGTCAAGTATGAAAAAGTATAAGGTGCCCCGTAGGCTAGTAGGTAGTGTACTAGCTTGTCAGTCTGGGGGTTGTGAGTTCGATTTCCAACGAGGACCTTGGTTTTTTTCACTACAAAATTAAAAACTGACTGTCGGTGGGGTTGCTCAGCGATGAAGGTATAGTCACTGGTAGCTGTGCTGTCAGCAGTTAATTTCCGACTATCCTTCTACTTTCACCACCTGTTTCATCTCTTCTCTATCCCTTTCTTAAAAGAATTTAGCACGATACTAAATAGGCATTGTTGCCTGCAGTGCTATTTCTCTTTAAAAAAAAAACTAATAGTAATAATTAAGGAGCGCCCCCTGCAAACAGTGAATTTTTTGTAGGCTAATCGTGATTTTAAATGTTTTATAAAAGGTAGTCCAATCAGAAAGCACGATGTTAATTGTAACTAAAACAAAAAGTTTTCGCAGAATGTTCTTAATATTTTGTATTATGATAGAAGGATGGATCTATGATAATTATGTCATATGCTCGCCAAGACTTCTTTCCGTTGCATACCTCTATTCCATGGTCCATACTTTCAATGACTCTGAAACATAATCGAGTTTCAATGTCCTTAATGTGTTGAATTATTTCAACTTTAAATTGTTTTTGGCTTATTGAAACGTAACACCTTTTCTTTGAAATATCTCCAAAAAAACGATATCTAACGTTATCAAATCACATAAATGTGAGATAATACAGCCATTGAATTTCTCGAGCAAAAGAGACATTTTTTCGTTGGCTGTGTAGCAAGTGTCACCATCCTGTTAGAACCCCACATCGCCCAGGTCCATATCTTCAATTTTTGACCACAAGAAGTCCGTTATCAACTCGCACTAGCGAACACTATTCATGTTAACTGCTTGGGCGGCTTCATTTTCCAAGAATTACGGCCGGAGGACCACAAATTGCACCAAATAGTCACTCTGTGGATGCATCGGCTTTTCAACAAACACTAGTGGATTATCATTTACAATCAACTGAAATCATTCACTTCCATATATCAATCAGTATATTGACGACACTTAATTCAAAATTCGCATCAGTGATATTCGTGAAATGGCCAAATGTTGGGCATGACGACGAGTCAAAGGTGACAGTTTTGCTACCATACTATGGCGAACAAGACCAATATTTTTCGCAGAACGAATTGAGCGAGCGCACTGGTTTTTTCAAATTTTCTGCGGGTCGCTCGAAATGCATTTTTTTTGTTTTTTCGGACCAGCACTCAGGGGATGACCCCTACACATGCAAGGCATTGTTCCAGAACTAGCAAATTAGGTTACGGAAAGGGGAAAAGAGGGAGTAGTGTCTGTGGACATTCAGTTTGAATTGTCTCAGATTGAAAATGACAGGAAAGATCTTGTTCCACATACGGACTGTTCTGCTAAAAAACGAATTTCCCCTGTAATGCGTGGTGCGATTCACTGGCCATTTAACCACAAATGAATGCGCTATCAACGAAAATCGTGTTAAGCACAAAAACGTGCGAGTATCGGGAACAAGTTCCCTAATTTCACCATTGTAGTAACGATAGAACAGTGAAATACATTCCAATAAAATCAATAGAGTGGGATACCCTACCGTCCCCAATGAGCCTCATGGCCCTCTTCTATACGCGATCGAGTAACTCCAAAATAGACTTTGTAGCGTCGGCCCATACATGAGAGTTGCATTCCATTCCGTAATATTTATATCACCCATAGTAACAGATGCAGCACCACTACCGAACTCAGATCTATGCGTTAGCATGCAACATTAAGGTGCCCCTGTAGGCTAGTAGGTAGTGTACTAGCTTGTAAATATTGGGGTTGTGGGTTCGATTCCCAACGAAGACCTTGGTTTTTTTCACTACAAAAATAAAAATTGATTGTCGGTGGGGCTGCTCAGCGATTAAAGCATAGTCACTGTCTGTGCTATGTTAATTTCCGATTATCCTTCTACTTTCACCACCTGTTTCATCTATTCTCTATCCCTTTCCTAAAGAATGTAGCACGGTACTTGAGTAAATAGGCATTGTTGCCTGAAGTGCTACTTCTCTTTAAAAAAAAAAAAAAAAAAAAAAAAAAAAAAAAAAAAAAAAAAAAACATTACGTCTTACGAGCATTAAAATCTACTCTATTCACAATATTATTGCGAGATTGTGATTAAGCGTATCATTCATGTTCTGCCTTTTGGAACTAACCTTCAAATGGCCTGGTCTATTACGAAATGAATATGAATGACAAATGACGCTGTCAGCGGCAAAAGAATATATAGGGTTGAAAGTTCGACAAAGAAGGTCATTTAGAAAAATAAGAAATAGGGTAGGAGAAAGAACGGAGCCTTGCGATACCCCTGAATTCATCATGAACTCGTCTGATGAAATCCCATCTATAACAACTCGTATAATGCGATTTCTAAGAAATTATCAGTTTTGATAGGAGTGCGTCATGCCACACTCTATCTATCTGCTTTGAAAACATCTAGAGCCACCACCCTACTTTCTTCGAAGTGATGTATGGAACTACACCATTGTTCGGACAGAAAGGCTAGCAAGTCGCCCGTAGAGCGCCCCTTACGCAAACCATACTATCGATCGCAAAGTAAGCTGTTGGACTCCAGGTACCTTACAAGATGAAAATTTATCATACTTTCAAACACTTTAGAAAGTGCAGAACAAATTGCGATTGGGCGGTAATTTTCATTCCCCTTTTTTGGGGATCGGCGTTACATTAGCAACCTTCCAGCACTGCGGAAATTGTCCGACTTGGTACAATGTGCTGAAAAGGGCTGCTAATGGACGCGCTAGCGCCGAAGAACACGGTTGCAAGACCAGTGCTGGTATCCCATCCGGCCCAGGGGATTTGTTGATGTTGAGATCGACTAAAAATTTTTTTTTAAAGAAATGCATTTTAATTTGAACGCCCATTTTCGAAAAAGACTTCTATTGAGTACCTTTCCATAGTTGAATTTGTCAACAAACATTAAAACAAAGAAAAATTAAAACTTAAGGTGTAACTCACAATTAACATCGTGGATTATGGTTGGAGTACCCGTTATTTAGTCAGCTCAAAATATTTTCGTGGCGATTTTAAGAAAAATGGATAAAGTAAGAAGCTTTCACAAATATAAAGCACTTGTGGCAACACGCTAGTTAATAGACGCTATTATAATAGACTACTATTTACTCGAATAAAATGAAAACGACGAATAATAAATATTCCAAAATTGCTGCAGCAAAGAGCATATGAAAGTTTTACTCTAAAAACTACATGTGGTGAAAGAAGATCGAGGCTATGGTCAATGAGAGGAGTACTTTTGGTGTACGGAGGGTGTGTTACTATACGGCAGGACTAATTTAATTTTCCTGAGACTTATTTACATCAAAGTGTATTATTGGACAAGGATGGAAATGGGTGGTCTGTAATCGCAGGGTCTATTCACAATGTTTTGTTGGTGTATAGTGTTGAGTGTGGGGCTCAGTATTATACTTAGCACTGCTGCCGCTATAGTCCAGCATCAAAATGCCGATTTTTTTGTAATCAGTATTTCACTAAGCACTGCTGCCGAAAAAGGGACAAGGTATATGCTTTTTACCTTATGATTTAACATTGGGAAAAATGTTTTCAATTGATAAAATTAAAATTCCAGAAATTTGGCAGGATTAAAGCTTCTAAAAAAATTCGGCAATAATAATTCTTAATGAAAATTCGACATTTTTGTGCATTTAGCTTTAGTTTGTATTTCTCTAATCTGCTTAAGACTTTTGTAAGATTTCTATTGTGGTGGTTGGCATTACAGCCGAAAACAATTATATCATCTACATACTGGAATGCTTCTGATTCGAGACCTGATAACGCTATAGTGAGCATACGTTGAAAGCTGTTAGAAGATATGTTCAGTCCGAATGGTAGCCTTGTAAATTGGTAATGACCCGTTGGTGCCGTGCAAGGGCGTGAATCTTTAGCTAGTTTGATTTGGAGGAAGGAGTTCGTCATATCGAGTGTTGAAAAGTATTTGGCGCGTCCTAATTTGTCCAGAATGTCATCTAGCCGAGTTAATGGAAATTTGTCATTAATAATATTCTTGTTTAGTCTTTGAAAGTCTACTACTAACCTCCATTTTGATATGTCCGTGTGTCCCTTTTTTGGAACTAAGAGGAGAGGTGAATTGTAGGGGCTTGTGGATAATTCTATTATTTTTTCCTTAAGCATGTCTTGGACTTTTGAATTTATTTCGTCAGTATGTGTATGGGGGAGACGATAGTTTTTTGTGTATAGTGGATTGCTGTCCTGAAGTGTAATTCTTTGTGTATAGAAATTGTTTGCGGTTAATTCGTCCTCTTCTAAATGAAAAACATGTTGAAATCTTTTCATTATTAAAATTATGTCATTTTGGTCCTTGTTGCCTATGTTGTCCCATTAATAATTTTCTAGTATCTTTTTCAAGCGTTCCTTATTCTGTTCCTCATTGTGATTCATATACAGTAGTTCATATCTATTTAATGGTACAGTTTGAATCCTTAAGTTTTCTATAGTTACATCTTTTTCTGTCGCGTTCAGTATTTTTATATGTTTATTGCCCTATTTTGGAACAATAGTATTTGCCAAGTATACTCCCTTAGCTATTTCCCTATTTAAAATTACTGTATCCTCATCCAAATTTATGTTAAAGGGTAATATTGTTTCTGTTCTAGCGGGTATTTTCAAGTGGTTTACACATAAAGAACCAGTTTGAATTGGTAAATAAAATATTTTATCCTTATGTGTAAAGGAAAGGATATACTTGTCGTAGTCAATGATGCAATTGTATGGATTAAAAAATCCATACCTAGTGAAAGTATCGAAGAATTTAATTAGTCTTGCCGTATAGGATTACGCCCGACATTCACCAAAAATACTTCCACTCAAATGCCGAAACGAATCCTTCTTTTACCACATACATCATTATCATCATCATTATCATGTAGGTACGTGTTTTTAAACGTGACATAAATTAAAAACTCGAATGTTGTCACCAATTCTAAACAAGAAGAATGTTGAAAAATAACAAAGTACTGGATACTGTGCGAACAGACAAGGAATGAAAAAAAAATATCTAGATTTAAGATTTGAAAAGTGATGCAAGTATTCATTCTTACAAGCGAATTACAGTCCAAAATGTTTAAAAAAAGGAAACAGCAGCAAAATACTGTGTTATGTGATGTTGTAGTGAATGTTTTGGAAAATTTATTGTTTCCTGAACTTATCTCGCTTTAGAAATAAAACAAAAATAATTAACTTTAAGCGGCTGCTCTACTCTCGATATTTTTCTTCTTTATCTAATTAAGCTTTTACGAATTGTGTCATGCCAAAGAATGAAAAACCAACATTTCTGCCCACTATTAATGAGTTGTCAATGAAACCTTTGAAAATTTCAATTAATATGCAAATATGCTATAGGTATATATGAAGATAATTTCGAATTCAGCTATCGGAAACTTAAACCATTTTTTAACATAGCTGATTTTACAGTCCACAATCCGCTGTTAATCATTTAAAAGCAGTTGAAATTTTCATCTACGAGAAAAGTAGTACTCATTATGGAAATATATAGAGAATGACTGATAATAATACATATGTTTTGGAAAGATATAATGAATTTCGAGCGGCTTCAACACACAAACAAAAATGTTTCATAATCCATGAAAACAAATTTAAAAAAAAAAAACTAAGGCAAATTTAAAAACAGTTGTTTTAACACCACAGGCTTTAAAATTTGTTAAAAAAATATTTTTTACATTTTCAAATGTTAATTTATTTAATATTTCATGTCTGTGGATGCTCGCAGACATTGTAAGTTGTGACGACCAAAAGTCGTTATTTGATTGGATAAGCGAATAAGCGAATAGTCGATTCTGGGGAATAGGAATGAAATTAATGAAACGTGCGAATGTAATGAAAATTTAATTAAAAATTAAAAGCAAACAAAGTAGTATACCCTCCCGGTAGACACCCTGTATTAATAACATGGTTGACAAATGCCACGAAACGATAGACATTGGATGAGAGCTGGAGGAGTATGTCTATATATTTTTAATAAATTGAAGAGTTGTATTTTATGTGACTATATGGCGGAAGGTAATGTTGAATTACTATTTGTTGAAATTCTATTAAATAAGATGACAAGTATACTGTTTGGAAACATTTATTTACCAAAAGGTAGCTGTAGGGATTATCAAAATCTTTTGATTGACCAATGTAATGGCTTGTTTTTGGAGCACATAGCAATTAAATCACAAGCAATTAGACTCTATATATATATGTTTTTCAAATTTTTTAATATTTTTTACTGAATTTCATAAATTTTTACATTTTTTACATTTCTGAATATTTATTGTTTAATGAATTTCATAATTTTTTTAAAAAGAGAACATTATTATTATACACTTTTCATTTTATATAATTCATAATTATATTTTATAATTACATTTATTATTTGTTAATGAAATATTTGAAATTATAATAGCCGTTAAGAAGCGCCACCTATTACCATGAAGATACATCCGTAAGGAAAACATACCATTAAACACAACCCTGAACAGTCGCAAGCAGCTGTATGGGTGTGTATGTGTGCCTAGCAGAAAGACCCCTTTCACACAGACAAATTTTACTTTGACAAAGTTTTTTTAATTTTCTTTTAAACTTTCTTTGGTGTTCAAACACAAAAAGTTTTCTTTTACAAATTTTGTTTAAGTCACTTGGTGCTTTATGCAATCTGTGTATAAGTACAACTGTGTATAAGCGACGAAAGAAAAACAAAGCAACTTTGCGAGTATATCAAAGTCTGTACTCTCAATCATGCTTTCTCCCTCGCTCTCACATAAAATCAAAACTTTGCAAAGTAAAATTTGTCTGTGTGAAAGGGGTCAAACATATAAAAGCGAGAAAATTACGTATTTGGGACTTCTTTTAAGTGAGTTAGAATTTTATTCAACTTAATTAAAATAGTCTTGCGAATAGGTTCAGCTCAGTTAATCAGAGTCAGAATTTTATTCGACTTTGAATTAATTGAGTATAGCTCAGGTCTACGGCCAAGCAAGTTCTGTCGCTGCTTCACCTGGCCAGAATTTTATTCGCCCAGGTGACGGAGGCCAGAACAAGGCCGCGCTTTGTTCAGCAAGGCCAGAATTTTATTCGTCCTAGCTGAACAAGATTGACAAATGGCTAACACCAATTTCGACGTGGAAAGGTTGTCTCAGAATCTTATTCATGACAACCGCAACAAGTCAAAAATTGGTGGACAGGCAAACTGTTCTGCTCAGACTGGACCAGAATTTTATTCGCTCCAGTGTGAGAAGCAGTAGGCTAGCCGGCGGAGAGTGGAGACGAAAACTCTTGAGGGCCACGAAGCGGTTGATTGTCGTTGGCGTGCTCAGTAGTGCAGTAGTATAATTTTTAACTTAATTTAAGTAGGAATTATAAGTAATTATTCGAAATCATTTTTAATATAAGCAATTTTATGAGAATTTTTCATAAAATCAACATAGCATAGACAGCAAGACTCAAAGACACTTCCATACAAACACTACAAAACAATGTTTTTTGTAGTTTTGAAACGTTTTGTAGTGTTTGTATGGAAGTGTCTTTGAGTCTTGCTGTCTATGCTATGTTGATTTAATGAAAAATTCTCATAGAATCAGTTTGGCTTTGGATATAAGACTCTTAGGTTTCTCTATACAATATTGGGGTAAAATTCACTGATGAGCTACTTGAGCAATAGTGAAATTCCAATATGGATGTGCTCTCCCCCATTTACAATACATTTCAAATATTTTTATTTGAATAAATGTTTTATGAGAATATCATAAGATGTTTATTTTTTTAATAAAAATTTTTGTAATATTTTGTGAGAATACAACGAAATATTTATTTAAAGGAATCAAGCACGAAATAAAATTGCTTATAGTAGGAATTATAATAAAAATTATTAATAAAACAAAAGTGAAACTAATTTTTGTTTTTGTCACGAACCCTGGACGCCGCGAGCTCTATCCAAGCATAACACGAGAACGTGTCGTTACAAAGTGAATGCCCAGCCCAAGGCTTGGGACCACAAGGGCAGAAACTTTTTAAATGTGAACTGTTGGCAATTATTAAAGACTGCGTTCTGAGAAAGAATTTGTTTTCAAAGCTTCCTTATGGCTAATAAAACATGCGTGTTTGCAAACTTACGTTATCATCCACGCCGCGCAGTACCTCTTTTTTTCCGCGAGCCTTGAATTATTACTTCTTTGGGCAAATATGCACCTTTTACTAAAGAGCCATCCAAGATTTTTTATTTTACAAATCAGGCTCTTTTAGCCAACTCAGCCACGCCGCGCACTGGGGATTTCGCGGAAAAAAGTCTAATTCTCAACATACTCTTCATGCAATATTCAATGATAATTTGAATTTTAGACTAAATGGCACAATCAAATCAAAAAGAATTACTCCGATCTGACTGCCTCAAACTCAGTACTTGTAGGTTTTACTGAACCAACTTAATTTAAACCTAAGAATTTCAAAACGAATATTATTTTATTCTGTGAGCTAACGATTTTTTTTTTATTTTTTATTCAAAATAGGATATTTCAGTATACTAAAATTGAAAAAATAAATTCTGCAGAGATTTAAGTTTTTTTTTTGTTTGTTTATTTTTATGAACATATAAAAAACAATCCCTTTTGTCTCCAAACATTTGGACCTGCAATTTTAGCCATACTTTCCCACAGTTGGAAATCACTACTAATACATTGTCTCATATCTGTTTTTACATTTTTAATCAATTTCAAGTCCCACCAGGTGCCACCTCTCATTTTGTTGCATTACACAGTACACTCCAGCAAATGCAGTCGAATTGCCACGAACAAAGATATTATGCACCGAATGATGGTAACATCAGATCCCATGATTTCACAATTGACGCCTTTATTTAGCCAGAAAAATCATAGTGCTATAAGTCACGAAGTTAAGGCTCTTTTAGAATAATTAATTTAAAATAGATTTCAAATTCAAAATTTTAAAAAATCATTTAAATTTTTTTGTTAGTTATGGCTTTTTACATTGCAGGTAACGATTGACATTTCTCTAACTTTCTTTATTTTGATTACTTTTGTATATTAACATATAAATAAAATTAAATTTGCGATGAAATCGCCACATTTTTCTACAAATATATTTTATTCCTCACCTCCATACACATATCCCCAGTGTGCATCGTTATGTTGTTGCTTTTGTTACTTAGCAAAGTAAAATTTTTTAAATAATTGAGCGCCATGATTTTTTTGTTCTTCTATGAAACCTTATAATCTGAAGCAGGCGCCTTCGCAAAATTATCTACTACGATTGGATAACAATTATTTTCTATTTTATTGTCTACGAGAGCTTTGTTATTTTAACAACTTTTACTTAACATTATTATTATTTTTTTTACATTCATGACTTTGATGGGAGTTGAACTCATGATTCATGATTTTCTGTTTTACAATAAGCAGACTTTTTTACCAATACAACTATCATCACTGTTGCTAAATGTGTTATTTTTTAATTCTATTCTGTTTATCAGACACATTAACACCATTTTTTAACTACACAAAGTATACTTAACAGATGACAGTTAATAAGGCAAAGAACGAACAATTTTACCTGGAAAGCCTACATTTTTTTTTTCATTTTTACCTTTAAAGCAAACCTTTTCATTTAACAGAGTTCTGGAATAAAAACTCAGCTGATGTATCCAAACTGAAATTTTGTATGGAACCAACAAAATATGGCAAAATCAAAAAGAATGACATTTGTTAACTAGGTGCGTGCCCCTTATACAGTTCTCAATATTTGGAATTTTTAACAGTGCGAGTTGGGAAGGGTTTTTGGGCATTTTATAAAAACGCAATTTTAAAAATTTCTAAACGCCCAAAATTTCTTTTCAAGCCCTAATTTTAGTCCTTTAACAGTGCTGACTTTAATTAAAAGGTTTGTGTCCAAGCTAAAAATTTTTAAAATTTATCTTCACGCACATCTAATTTTACCCGTAAAACGTAAAAAGCGACAAGTCTTTTGTTTGAAAATCAATGAATCGATTGAGCTTTAAAAGCATTTACGTGTATGAATGTGACAGTTAACGAATAACGTTAAGTTTCCAGAATAAGTTCACGTGCCGCAAAGTATTGACATTGCGGCAAAAAACCAAAAACAAAAAAAAAAAAAACATCATTAAAGTCAAAAACAAGGAATGCAAAATTCTATGCTCCATAAAGCATGGACTAAAGCAATACATCTTCTTGTTTGCCTTACAATAAGAGAAGAAGAAGAATAAGATGACTGCGACAACGAAAAAGTAAAAAGACGTTTCCATAAATAGAAAGAAAACCAACCCACTTTGTTGTTGATCTCACCAATCGATTTGAAAACTTTTTAAGGATTTTATGCTTGTCGTACGATTCGTTTTTAGTTTTTTATTTGAAAAAACAAAAACAAAAACAAAAAAACCGCCGGCCGACATCACAACACAAGCTATTGAACTGTTTTTAAGTTATTGAACAGTAAATAATTGTTATTGTGCTGTATTTAAACGAAACTTTAGTACCCTTTTCCTTTGCTAAATTTTCTAAAATTTTTATTACGGTAAAAAATTATTTTCCAAGTTTTATTATCTGAGTCCTTGGAGCAGCATTTCCATAATGACTATTAAGAAATGATTGTTAAGCAATGAAACCTCTTTAATTCGAAATTTGCATTTATTAAAACAGAACAATAAATTATTAGAAGAGTTTTATATGTTGTTCCATTGTAGAAATCCAAGCTTAAATTAATAACCACCTAATGATGCACGAGGTAGACTCAGCTAAACAAGATTTGTTTGCCAAAATGAGCCTCAACACATGGGGCTCATCAATTAGGGTCCTGAAACCGGAAGCACTGGCAGTAGCATTTTCGTAGCGCGTTACGGAACAAAATACGTTTTACATTAAGCAAGAAAGAGAAAAGCTTTAGATGACAAAAGTCCAACATTCATACACCAACTATCCAAAACCTACAACAGACCACAGCAAAACACAAATACTCAATTACTAATCATTGAATCATTCATTAGCCCTCAATAACAGTTAGTAATAATATGAATAGCTGATTCACAAATAAAATTAATTTAAACTTGAGTTTATTTTCACAAACATTAGAATGCCCTAGGATTTTTGCAAAGTGCGTTAATACAGATGGGAAACAAGAAACAATACCAGCTGTGAACTGTTTTAGGGTTTGCGAACTCGCTTGCTGTACTGTAAAGTTAATCTAGCATACATTCCTCCAATAGTGAAGCCATAGAAGCCGTTGTATCGAACCTAATCAAATCTCTTCCGCCAGTCAATTAAATACTGTTGATGAAACTCATCGTCACTGGTATTTTGTTGGGTATCGTACTGTACTGTAGTCGAAATAGATAAGTGCCCATGTAGGCTAGTAGATAGTGTATTAGCTTATCAGTCTGAGGGTTGTGGGTTCGATTCCCAACAAAGGCCTTGGCTGTTTTTTTTTCACTACGAAAATAAAAATTTGACCTTCGGTGAGGCTGCTCAGTGATGAAGCCATGGTCACTGGTTGCTGTGCTGTCTTATACGATAGTTAATTGCCGTAACTATCCTTCTACTTTCACCACCTGTCTCATCTCCTCTCTATTCCTTTCCTAAAGAATGTAGCACGGTACTTGACTAAATAGACATTGTTGCCTTGAGTACTACTTCTTTTTTTAACAAAAAAAAAAAAAGTTGGCGACATCGAAAGTCCCTAAGAGAATATGTAATTTCTAATTTCTCTACTATAAGCATTTCTAATCTTCCCGATTAATTAATTCTATTTAAAAACTTTTTGGATTAGTATTGAGATTTTCTTTTATTAACATGATAATCGTTAAAATCATCTGATAACGTTCAAACGTAAGAAATTTTTATAGTTTTAATTTTACTTAAAGGTAACGTAGCATGTATTCTCTGAGCACTGCTACTTTTAAAGTAAAAACTTAAGGAAGTTAAACCTCTTCGTTAGGGTTTAAAAGGATAGATGACTAATTTGGAGTAAAGAATATATCGATTTTCTGTCAAATTTCTCTCTGGAATTTTTTTTGCAAAAAGTCAGACTCTCGCTCTCTTTGTATTGAGATCAACCTCAAATATATCAACTTTCTGCCAAATTTCTGTCTGGAATTTTTTTGTTAAAAGTCATACTCTCGCTCTCTTTGTAATGAGAACAACCTCTAATTCCAACCTTAAGACAAGGATGAGCTTTCCAGGAACAAAAAAGAAAATAATTTGGCCACGGAAACATCTGCTTAAATTTTAAATAGATACGGGAAGATGTGGCCCAATTACAAGCGTCTGAAACAATTGGCTAAAATAGCATCAGCTGTGATTTGTACACAATAGTTGGCACCAAGGAAACGAAAGATGGCAAAATCAAAATAAATGGAATTTATTAATAAGGTGCACTTCTCTCGTTCTCCATTGATGGAATTTTGAATAGTACGAGTTGGTAAAGGTTTTTAAGCATTTTTTGTGTTCATTAAAATTGTCTCATCCCTCAGGGAATTTTAAAATTCAATATTTATATCCTCAGACATCCATCATCCCATTTGGCAGAATTCGGAAATGAAAGGGTGTAACAACATCATTTGAACTAATTTTTTTGTTTGCATCTAAAACTGAACAGAAAGAAAGGAAATAATTTTACATGCTGGTGAGCTCACTCTACCAGGCTATAGCTTATATTATGCTGTATATTTATTTTATTGAACATCAGTGCAACATTTGTGTTGTATCACTGTTTAAACATTTAAACGATGGAATGTACTCTTATGAGAGTATTGAGGGCATTACCTTGTATGTAACAGATTACCCTCTTAATTCAGGGTGAAAAAATTCAAACCGAGAGCTAAAAAGCACTACTTCCTCTATCCTTCATACTTTAATTAACTTTCCAGGCACCGCTACAATAAGCTGCTTGAATAGAAATTATCCCAGCGCTGATTCATTCGAAAAATAAAAATTAGCTAACGAAGCCATACAATCAGGAATTTAAGTTCTATTGTTAAAATAAATTTCACTCATTCCTATCATAAAATGATGGTGACAGTGTCATCACTTTTCTATCACTAACGCATTAAGTCGACGTCAATATCGCCTCGAGGGTAAATCGGTATTAACTAAAAATGATGCTGATAAAGGATATTCCAAAAAAATGACAACGTTAATCATTGTTTATTAAAAATTTGTTGATTAATATTGCTATCTCGTGTCCTAACTGGCTGGTTTGTAGTTGAAGGCGAGCGCTTTCGATGTCTGTACTGGTGAGTCAGTGTTGGCATTCAGACGGTTCTGTTGTTACGTTCGTATCTATTCAGATAAGCAGAATGCCAGCCACCTGACATTTGTATGCAAAGTAAATTCAGCGATACCTCCGTCTTTTATTATTAGTTAGGTACGTGTGTCCCTCTGAGAGTGTTTTTCGTTTGCCCGTTTGCATGAATAGTCTTAATGGTGTGAAGATTGTGTCTGAGATCGTGTTTACCTCTTCGTTTATAATGTCATTGTTGCAAGCTTTTGTTTTAAAGATTTCCATGTTTTCAAGAATATCTAGTCTTCGTCCTTTTTTGCTAGGATGTAGTAATGTCATACATTTATCTATTACGCTTGGTGTGGTGTGTTGGTTGGAATCTTCTCTTTTTCATTTGTATGAGCGTATGTGTTCTGTAAACCTTGTTTTTAGTGTGTTTGTTCAGTTTGCCCTATATACGTTTGTTTGCAGGTACAGGTAAGTCTGTATACACCGCTGGCACTAAATTTGTCAGTTGTTTCTGTCGTTGTTCTGAGATTAGGTCTCAGGGTGTTGCCACTTTTTAATGCTGTGAGTATTCCATTTTTGTGAAAAAGGTTAGTTAGTCTGTATAAGTAAAGGTGTGCCGTCGTGCTGCATCGGCTGTCTCTTTGTCTTCTTTATTTCTGTTTCTAGTGTTGTATTGTCTAAGAAGTTTATCGATGGTAGTGGCCTTGTAGCCGTTATTTATAGCTATGGAGTAAAATGTTTTGACTTCTTTGTTGTATTTATCCAGAGTAAGTGGAATTATCTTAAGTCTCTCTATCATAAGTCTAAATGCTGCTAGTTTATGCTGGATAGGGTGGTTTGAGGTGTTGTGGATGGTAGTGTTCGTCGTAGTTGGTTTTCTATAGATGTCAAATCTTAAATGGTTAGTTCCTCGTGTTATAGTGCTGTCACGATAATGCAAACTTCTGTCTTGTTCTTATTCCATTGTGTATGTAATCTTATTACGAATTGTGTTTAAGTATTCTAGAACTTGTTCGCCGTTGTCTTGTTCGAGGATGCATATAATGTCATCTACGTATCTATAGTAATGAGTTATTTTGTGTTTTTCCATTAGTGTTTTTACGTATAGTGATTCGAGATGTTGCATGAAAATTTCCATGAAGATTGCGGTAGTTGGGTTTCCCATACCCAGTCCGTCAGGTAATTTGTAAAAGTGGCTATTGAATCTAAAGAAGGTTTTCTGTTATTATCGTCTTTGCAATATCTATAATATCAGTGATGTATTGGCTTTCGTTTAAATTCTCTAGTGTGTTGCGTAGAATATCTAAGGTTTCATTTGTTGGTATTGAAGTATATCATGGATCTGATATCAAAGGAAACGAGTCACGTGTTTTTGGTTATTTTGATGTCCTTATCTTTATTGATGAGGTCTTGTGTATTACATTTAGTATATGTGTTTTGTAAATTTATCCTTTCCTTAAGTACGTCGATGAGGTGTTTAGCTAGGTGGTATGCCGGTGCAGGTCTGTAGTTTATAATGGGTCTCATTGGTATGTTTTCCTTGTGTATTTTTGGTTGTGCTTTGAGTGTTGATGGTTCATGTATTTTTATACTTTTCCGTTGTTGATTACTTAACGCTAAACAACACACCTGTGTGTTTAAATTTATTTTAAAAAAAAAATGGAGCCTTTAATGCATTTTAAAAAGTTATAGCTGGCAACAACATTAAGGTGACTAAGATTGACTTAAGGCTGTTACAGCTAAATGTTGGGAATTATTTTAACCTTAGATATTTACAGCCCACGGTATTTATTCTTTTAGGCGACATTCGAAGTTTTGCAAAAAGTATCCGCCCAAACTCTTCATCAGATTTGAAATGACGGAAGAAGACATGATTGAGTCAAATTTGAAATTCTTTGAAAGGTAAAATGGTTTCTTGATGTCATTGGTTTCGTAGGTGGCGTCGAAAATACTTGTAGAAAATTGTATCGAGTCGTTATTATAGAACGTTTTGAATAAACACAAAAAATTCCAAATGTCACACAATAGTAATCAATGGCGTTCACTGTCACAATACCATTATTGTGCCGTTGAGCTGACACTTTGCGTCGACATCGACATTTATAATTAGGGGTGCTTTTTTTGATAGTAAATCATGTCGTTAATTAGGGGTGTTAAAGTTACAAAGTTTTGCTTTGAACGTGCTGCGTTAAACTTAAATTTCCATTTATTGTTGCTTTTTTTTGTTTTTGTTTTTGTTTTAGCGGCGTTTAAATTGTTGCCGCCTGGTAGAAATTGTCGCAAAGCTATTAAATTGAGGTGGTAACAAACGAAATGTCGAATCTGAATGTGCTAATTTTTCGTAAAACTAATGAAGTCTGTCTCCTGCCGGTGCATATTTCTTTTATAGTTTCTCACAAAAAACTGCATCATCACAAAAATCATCGTCATCATCATCATCATCAGTAAAAGCTGATGTCCATGGATTTTCTTTAAGTTGCGGTCGTTGGTTTATTTAGACAATGTTTGCTTGCTGCCTGTATCATTTTTAATGTGGCGGCAAAAGGGCAATAAAAAAATAATCTCCATATCTTTGTTGGGTAAGATGTAGACGATGATGCCAATGATTAGTGTTGCCAGATGTTTTAAATTTATATCCCTGTTGTTAAATCACATTACATTTCTAATTAATTTAATACTGACAGTCACTGAAACGAGAACAATTGAACATCTTTTTACTTCAGTCAAAAAAAAAAGAGATATTTGACGAGTTCTTAGGGCGTGGGTGACACTACATACCATCCAAGTGGTTATGGCTTACACGACTAGGTATTGATGTAACTCTTATTACCAATTAGAAAGTTAAAGTCTATCGAAACGTTAGAACTTTAATATTTCTCTTTTTTTTCACTGAAGCCAGAGCAATTGAACATCTTTTTACTTCAGTTAAAATAAAAAATGGGGTAATGAAGGGTCTCTGAAAGCTTTTATTAAAAAACAGTATTAGAAATATAAAGTTCATCGAAATATTATTCTTATTTATTATTTTATTTTTTGAAAAGTATAACTCATTTTCCCCTCCTTAATTTAAGATTTCTTTATTTCAGTGTTTGACAAATTCAACTGTGGAGAGGAACACGAAATGTGCGTTCAAATCAAAATGCATTTGGTGAACTCAGCACAATTGATCAAATGTACACATTGAACACGCTCGTCCAGTTCTTTGTGCGCAAACCCTTGCTGTTGTTGACGATAGTGTGGCAAAAAGTCATCAACCTAGACTAGTCGTCGTGCCTAACAATCGAACATCTTTCGAAAATCACTGTTACGAATTTTGAATCAAGATTGGAATATATACGTTAACAAGGTTTAATTGACTCAACAGCCTACTGACATCTACAATATGCTGAATGGTTGGTTGAGCAAATAGAAGTGAATGGCGACTGCAAAGAAAATCATCTTCAGCGACGAGGCCCACTTTTATATTAGTGGATTCGTTACAGACTTCCCCCCGGTGGCACATTTATGGTCTTTATTGTACGTAAGAGCTATCTAGACCTGTGCAACTGGGGAGAAAAGGGAGCCCAGTCCCCTGAAGACAGGCAGGAAGTCAACTGGAAGCTCCACTTTATTTCCACGGGCATCAGTGAGCCACAGAGTTCATTATTTGTCTTTTTAGACATTTAATAGTTCTCTGGCTGATCACTGAGGTTGACCCCTATATGGGAGTAACGTGGTGGTTGTGGTTTCGCGATTAGGTGGTTCTGTTGCTTAGAATTATGTCTTCGGCTTTCTAGGACGCATGTATGACGTTCCAAATTATACAATTGTGGTTTGTCCACCATCTGATTAAGGCTACATAGCCAGGTGCGGATGTAAAACGAATCACACTACAGACTACAACAATATATAATGCATTTTTACAAGATTAATTATTCAAAAAGAAGACAATATTTTTCTGACAATATTGATCTGACAATAATAAATAAATCTATAATATTTATTAAATTCAGAAAAAAACCTTAATAACGGATCCCAGTTAGCATAGTTCGCTCTGTACACTTGTAAGGATAGCAGGATAAAATTACGTGTAGGACGTGATGGAATATTAAAAGATATATTACTTATTAAAAATTGACAGGACACATTTCCCTTAATAAGATTAAGGACGAAACTAACCTTCAACATTGTTCTACGACTTTTAAACGTCGGAAGTTTAATTAACGCAAGTTTATTGTTATAAGACGGTAGATTTCGCATATTCCAGTTCAGGCCACGAAGGCAAAGGAGTAAAAATTGTGTCTGAACAGATTCAACAGTATTAATATGGGCATTGTATGTTGGTTCCCGAATTATAGAGCCATATTCCAGAATAAGTCTAACTCAAGATGTGTACAATTGCTTCGTTATATAAAAGTCAGTGAATTCCTTAGCCCAGCGTTTTGTAAATCCCAAAAACAGAACGGGCTTTATTCACCGTAAATTCAGTTTAGGATCAAGTAAGACACCCAGATCAGAAATTGCTTCAACTTTGTTCAATATTCCATCGTTCAACATATATTCAACATTAAAATGTGTTCTACGAAAGAAACACATACTGCTGCACTTTTTATAATTGAGCTGCATAAGATTTATTTTGCGCCAGAAACTAATCGCATCCAAATCTTGTTGCAAGAAGATATTGGTGCGACCAAAAGTCGGCAGGCTTGTTTTTGGATCACATGGCAGTTAGATCACGGGCAATTAAACTCTATATATATTTTTCACATTTATTAATTTTTTTACTGTTTTTTTATTATTATCAAATGAATTCTATTATATACTTGTCATATTTTCAAACTATATTTATTACTTGTTTAATGAAATATTTTAAATCATAATGTATTAATTTTAAAAACAAATAATAGCCGTTAAAAAGCGCAATCTATTAACACGAGGATACATCTGTGAGAAGAACATACTATTAAACACAACCCTAAACAATAGCAATCAGCTATAGTTTAGTGGTATGGATGTGTATGTGTGCCTGGCAGAAACATATAAAAGCGAGATAATTACATATTTGAGAGGAGTTGGCCCCGGGCAAGCAACCGGGCAAGACTTCTTTTAAGTGAGTTAGAATTTTATTCAACTTAATTAAAATAGTCTTGCAAATAGGTTCAGCTTAGTTAATCACAGTCAGAATTTTATCCGACTTTGAATTAATTGAGCATAGCTCAGGTCTACGGCCAAGCAAGTGCTGTCGCTACTTCACCTGGCCAGAATTTTATTCGCCCAGGTGACGGAGCTCAGAGCCAGGCCACGCTTTGTTCAGCAAGGCCAGAATTTTATTCGCCCTAGCTGAACAAGACGGACAAAATCGTCAAAAGGCTAACACCAATTTCGACGTGAAATGGTTGTCTCAGAATCTTATTCGTGACAACCGCGACAAATCAAAAACTGGTGGACAGGCAAACTGTTCTGCTCAGACTGGACCAGAATTTTTTACGCTCCAGTATGAGAAGCAGTAGGCTAGCCGGCGGAGAGTGGAGACGAAAACTCTTGAGGGCCACGAGGCGGTTGATCGTCGTTGGCGTGCTCAGTAGTGATGTAGTATAATTTTAACTTAGTTTAAGCAGTGGATTATAATAATAAAAAAAATTTTATTAGTAAAACAAAAGTGGCTCTTGTGTTATCAGTGAAGCAACATTTTTTTTTGTAACGAAGCCGCGAGCTTTACCCCAGCATAACGCGAGAGCGTGTCGTTACAATATGATCCGGATAATAATTATGGGTGAAACAAATTTTACTTCATCAGCATACATGAGGGTATTTGAAAACTTTATTACCGTTGGTAAATCATTGATAAACAAAGAAAACAACAACGGTCCAAGATGACTACCTTGTGACACACCAGATTTAACATGAATTGGCTTAGATGTCAGATTCCTGAAGGAAACTTTCTGTATTCTGTTTAACAAATAAGAGGAAATCTATCTTAAAGAGTCAAGTGTAAATCCCATGCAATTAGGCGTGTGTAATAAAAGCTTACGATTGACCTTGTCAAAGGCTTTAGTAAGGTCGGTGTATATAACGTCTGTCTGCTTTCTTAGAACAAATCCGCGATTAACAACAGTTGTAAAATGTAAGAGATTTGTAATTGTTGAGCAACCTTTTCGAAAATCATGTTGAGCAGGCGATACAATTGATGAGACTTAATGACAAATTTGATCCGTAATAATTTTTTCAAAAAGTTTAGGCAGAGTGCCCCTATAATTTGGGATATTACTTTTACAGCCAGATTTAAAAAATGGAATTATAAATGAATCCTTCCAGAATGTAGTAAAATAACCATATTTAATTGATATGTTAAAAGTGTATGTTATAGGAAACGTTAAAGCAGCAGCACAATTGATGAGAAGAGAACTCGGAATACCATCAGGACCGGATTTATATGACAATTTCAGTTTAGTTAGATAATTAAATACAGATGCTGCATCCGCAGGTGCAAGAGATATATCCAAAAGTGATGACACAAGAAAAGGATACACAAAAACTTCATCATATTGTTCATCCGAATATGTTGTTGAAAAAAAGTCAGCAAAACGATTGTTTATTGGTTAATCATCATCAGATTTAATAGAATCAAGTTTCATTACTGGTGGAAATGATACTGAGCGACGCTTAGTATTAACGAAATGGGAAAATGATCTTGGATCACAATGAAGATTATTCCAAATCTTATTCAAGTACCTATTGTAGCAATAAATTATACTGTGCCCGTGAAGGAGAGTATTTAGCAAAGTCAATAAAAGATCCAGATTTTTTATAAATTTTGTACAGTTTATTCTTCTTGTTTTTAAGTTTTGAATAAAATTTTTGTACCCCAAGGAGGTCCAGAATTTTTGGAATAAACAATTTTCGGAATGCTGCAATTCATATATGTATATATTTTCTCATAAAATATATCAACTAAACTATCAATTTTGCCAGAAAAATTCATGATATCATTTTGGGAAAATATATAAATATATAAATATTTAACAAATTGTAGTTCGTTTTACTGAAACAAAATGATGTAATCCTGACCTTATCATTCGCAACAGATAGTTTACCATTAAAAATATTGATTTCAATATCAATTGGAATTGCGTCACAGCGATTAACGGTAATATCGGAATTATAATAAACAAAAACTAAATCAAGTATTTTCTGATTATCGTTCAGTATTCAATTCAGTTGATAAAGATTAAGATACAGGATCGAATTTAAAAATTCCATCGATTTGCTGTTAATATGAACGGAATAAAACAATCATCATCTCTCAAAGAATACCAAGAAACAGAAGCAAGCATAATTTTTATATTTAGGCAAATGATAATCCAAGAGTGATTGTTGAATATCCGATGCATCCATAAACAGTGCTTTTAGATTAAGTCACCTATGCAGTTACCGCGAGAATCGAGGATGGCATGAAGGAACCACAGAATAATACCACTTGCCTTACAAATAACGAAACAATGGTTCTTTTGCGCAAAAAAAAAAAAACAAAAAAAAACAGCGCCAGTGTTCTCTGATATGGTGGCAATGTCTATTGTTCTCTACCATCATATGATTTGACATCATTGGACTTCATCATTATTTGGGGGTTTTTTAAAGAAAAAGTGTACGTCTCCATAAACCAAGGACAATTCAAAGGCTAAAGCATATTAACGTCATTGAAACTCAATTATGTCTCACGAGTCATTGAACGATGAACCATCGGATAGGGATATACCACCAAAGTCGTGGCGAGCATTTGGTGAACACACATAATTCTTTCATTAAATACTTTTTTTATTCCTACAGAATGAAAAAATATTAAGATAAGTTTTTGAAAACTTTTTGTTTTAATTGAAAATAACATCGTGTGTTTTACTTTATTTGGACCTCCCCCATCCTATACTGTAAGTTCTCCAGATATATGGTATTTTATTGTAAAGTAGCTACCTAATCAAACCACTGCGTTCTATGCCACCAAGTCTTAACTGAAAGGAAGACGTCAGTTTTAGTTTAGCTGGCAACACTGCTGATGACAACTGAGCACAAGACCGAAAAATCAAGTAGGAATATCAGCAGAAGCAGAATATATTTTGACTTTAGTTCAAAGAGATGTACGTTACGTTATTTTGTGCATTTGTACTTTTTTTTGTTTATTTTTTTTTTGGTTTTTATGATTAAATCTTTTGGTATTCGTAAGCTGGCTGGCTGGCTGCGGCGTTGTGGCGTTTTGTATGTATTTAAAGTATGTCTTGTCTGTCATACGAGTTAAATAAATGTTGATCTTTAACCAGTTTGTTGAGTTTTAGTGTTTTTTGCCTTTTTTGCATTTGTAATTGTTTAAAATGTAAACTAAACGTGTAGATGAACCACAGACGAATAAAAAAAATTATAATAATAAAAAATTTTAAGTGAAAAAAACAACAACAACAATAATAATAAAAACGTTCGACCCAAAACAAATGAATTTCAATTACTTGCAGACTGTAACAAACACTATGGGATAGTAAATGTAGTTGTTAACCACTGACCACTGACAGCCAGAGCTTTGCAACCAAATACTTGTTAGAAAATGGAATTTCGTCTTCCATTCGCAGCAATATTTTTATTATTCGTATTAGCACCAGCTTAACAAACAGCATGTTACCACAACTTTAAAGCACTTGGCTGTTTTTTTTTCTTCCTTGTTTCATTTACGACACACCTTAAATATTGGTGCAAAAAACAAAAATTCAAATATTGAAAAGAAAATATTTAAATCATGAAACTTAAACACGTTTTTTGATTTTTGTTTTTGTTTTTTTTTTTGTTTTATTTTTTCTTTTTTTTTGTAAAAGAAGTTTAGATAGAGAGAAACTTGTATTTCAAATTTTTATTATTCCAAAAACTAAACGTGATTAATCAAAGTTAATTGAATTTTGCATGAAATTAAAAAATAATGTTTGATGCAACTTATAGACCAGTATGATGAAATAGATTTCATTTTTGCAACAATATTTAACGAAGAACAAATGGGTTTATTTTAAATAAAATTTTGATTTTACATTTCGGTAAAGTAAAATCCGTAATTGGCCAAAATCACAAATGCTCTGCGTATTAAGAAAAAACTCGGCCAAGCAAATAACACGTTTAGACGTTAGGGTAGATGGTATAAATACGAGTGAGTATATGATAATCAGAAGGGAGATGGTTGCCCATCTAGATTTACACAATTATTGTGGGACTCATCAGAATATGTCTATCTGTGGACGGGTAGCCATAGATCTTCTAGGCATTAGTTGGAGTTAATACTGACATTTGTCTGCAGCGGTATATGTGAAGTAATGAGCACGATGCCATAGCAAGCACTGGTGTGGCAAGTGTGAGTTTACTGTCGTTGGACTATCAACGATTGCACTATCAAAAACCCCCGGGGGCACATTTATGGTCTTTATGGTACGTAACAGCTATCTAGATCTGTGCAACTGGGGGTATAAAGGGAGCCCAGTCCCCTGAAGACAGGCAGGGAGTCAACTGGAAACTCCACTTTATTTCCACGGGGATCAGTGACCCGCAGAGTTCATTATTTGTCTCTTTAGACTTATAATAGTTCTCTGGCTGATCATTGAGGTTGGCCCCTATATGGGAGCTTCGTGGTGGTTGTGGTTTCGAGGCCCCATAACAGTCTATGGTTCTATGGTGGCCAGGATCATCTCACTGATAATGACACGCAAAGTGAATGATCCAGTCCAGTGAGCATGCTTGACATGTGTTCTGGACAGGAGTTGGAAAGTCTCCAACTCTTTAGCAAGGTGTGATGATTTGCAGACCTGTCCTGAAATCATTAAAGTTGCAACTAGGTGGTTCTGTTACTTAGAATTATGTCTTCGACGAGCATGACGTTCCAAATTATGTACAGTGGTTTGTCCACCATCTGATTAAGACTACATAGTCAGGCGCGGATGTAAAACAAATCACACTCTGCACTATCAACCACCCCCCGGGGTACATAGAACTTATAGAACTCCGACTATCTAGACACAGTGCAACTGGGGGAAAAAGGGAGCCCAGTCCCCTGAAGTCAGCGGAGATACAACTGGAAACAACACTTTATTTCCACGGGAATCAGTAAGCTCGCAGAGTTCATTATTTGTCTCTTTTACCATTTAATAGTTCTCTGGCTGATTATTGAGGTTGGCCCCTAAATGGGAGTATCGTGGTGGTTTCGCGGCCTCATAACAGTATAATGGTTATTGTGGTGGCCAGGATCATCTCACTGTTAATGACACCCTAAGTGAATGATCCAGTCCAGTGAGCATGCTAGACATGTGTTCTGGTCGGGAGTTGGAAAGTCTCCAACTCTTAAGCAAGGAGTGATGATTTGCAGCCCTGCTCTAGAATCATCGAAGGTGCAACTAGAAAGTTCTGTTGCATAGAATTATAGGTTCCTAGGACGAGCATGACGTTCCAAATTACGCAGTGGTTTGATCCACCATCTGATTAAGGCTTCATGACCAGGCGCGGATGTAAATCGAATCACACAGTTGCACTATCAACCACCCCCGGGGGCATATTGAAATGTTTTGAGAAAATATCACCGTCATTACTTGTGTCAACGGGGGTAAAAGGGAGCCCAGTCCCCTTCAAGGCTAGCAGGAGCCAGCTGGACAATTCCACTTTATTTCCACGGGAATCAGTAAAGCCTAGGCTAGTAGGTAGTGTACTAGCTTGTCAGTATGGAGGTTGTGGGTTCGATTCTTAACGAAGACGGTTTTTTTCACTACAAAAATAAAAATTGACTGTCGGTGGGACTGCTCAGCGATGAAGGCATAGTCACTGGTCGCTGACTTATACGGCAGTTAAATTCCGATTATCCTTCTACTTTCACCACCTGTTTCATTTCCTCTCTATCCCTTTCCTAAAGAATGTAGCGCGGTACTTGACTAAATAGGCATTGTTGCCTGAAGTGCTACTTCTCTTTAAAAAAAAAGCAGCCTCTTATTGAGGTTGGCCCTTCGGGAGTATTGTGGTGGCAACTAGTGGCAATTAGGAGTGACTGGAGAAAATACGTCCCGGAAGGCCTTCTACATTTCATCAGCAGTGGTATGATCCACCGTCTGGTTAAAGTTTACCCAGCTAGGTACAGACGTAAATCTTATCACGCTTGCACTATCAACTTTAAGTATACAAATAGCAATAGGAAATATTCGAATCAATTAAGTCGATTGTGATTGTGATGGCGGCTTATGCTTGTGTTAAAGTATTTTATTTTGATGAGTGAAATTAATTAATATGTTCTACACATTTCATCAAGCGAAATTCATGCGTTAATATCAGTTCAGAATGAAATCTTTTTAGGAATTATGACCGATTGTAATTTGTTTTATGTTTTAAGTCCTATAAAACTTACAAACTGTTATACTCTGTTATAGCCAACAGTTTTACTCTGTTTTCCACATTTCTAATCAGTATTCTGTAATGGTGAGTCATTTTGAATAAATTGACGCTAGAATAACAATACGAAATTGTTAAGTTTAACTTTAAAAATCAGTCATCAAGTTTCGCAATTTATAGAGGCAAAATTATGCTTAAAGATGAAGCTAATTTTGATTTAATAAACATGTGGATTGCAACCCCTATAGGTGTACAGGTGCCCCTGTAGGCTAGTAGGTAGTGTGCTAGCTTACATTACTGAGGGTTGTGGGTTCGATTCCCAACAAAGACCTTGGTTTTTTTTTTACTACAAATAAAAATTGACTGTCGGTGGGGCTGCTCAGTGGTGAAGGCATGGTCACTGAACTGTCTTATACGACATCTAATTTCCGTAACTATCCTTCTACCAAAAACCAAAATTCTTCAGGATCTTCTATTACATTCAGAAAAATAGGCCATTTGGTATGGTTTATACACACAGTGGTGGTATCCTTGGACTCTCTTTTTTTTTTTTAAGAAAACCAACCATAATAAATGCGAATTCATCTGACTTAAACAATTTTTTTTTATACAAATGTTGATTCAGGGACTATTTTATGGAGTCACGACAGTGTAATTTTTGAAATAATTTTAGAAATTGGAAAAATCTAGGCTAGTGTGATTTACCAGCTGTGCTCCATCTTCTGGAAGATCAAAATTCTAAATACTGTCAAGGGACTAACAGTGTTCTGTTGAATGCCATTGACTCGGAGGAATTCGGTTTCAACCATCAACCTATTAAAAACAAAATTTTGCAATTTGCTAATATAGAAAAGTAGATGTTTCAATTCGCTTCCAAAGTCGTGGAATTTGACACGTTAAGATTATTCCCTGTGGCATCTACGAAAGCTAACCAGAAACAGTTGACACCTTGCCTTAAGGGCAAAATTATAAGTGTTGTGTTAAAAATTAGATATACAAAATCCGCGAACAGTCGTCGATATCGTTTTCAAATGTTAGTGTCATGTTTTGAATAAAAAAAATACAAATACTTGAGTAGACAAGTCTTGCTGTACACATCGCGTACAACAGTGTTAGCGCTGTGTCTTCTTTAGCGACAAGTATGAAAAAGTATAAGGTGCCCCTGTAGGCTAGTAGGTAGAATACTAGCTTGTCAGTCTGGGGGTTGTGGGTTCGATTCCCAACGAAGACCTTGGTTTTTTCACTACAAAAATAAAAATTTACTGTCGGTGGGGCTGCTCAGCGATGAAGGCATAGTCACTGGTTGTGCTGTGCTGTCTTTATACGGCAGTTAATTTCCGACTATCCTTCTACTTTCATTGCCTAAAGTGCTCATTTTCATCAAAAAAAAAATTGTTACCATAGATTTGGGCCGAATATCGGCTGCATAAGAGTGTTTTAGGCCAGAGAAAGCAGAGAAATGAATGACTGAAGAAAATTTTTTGCGGAAAAATTATGACGGGTGAAAGTTTCATTATAGAAAAGTTATGACTATTGCAAATTTTCTATAGAAAAATTACGACTGATGAATTTTTATTACATTTACATTATGACTGATGAGAATTTTAATAAAAAAAATTATGGATGATGAAATTTTTTATAAAAAAAGTTACTATAGCAAACAGTTGTGCGCCAAATTCGAAATTACTGCTACTGGAATTATTTATTTTGTTAACGACGGCACTATCAAATAAACCAGACCAGAGAAACTTCTTGAACATTTGATTATAGAAAAATTATAACTGATGAAGTGTTTTTTTGTGAAAAAATTATGACTGATGAATTTTTTTTTACACAAATATTGTGATTAAAGAAAATTTTTTATAAAAAAATTATAACTGATGAAATTATTAATGGAAAAACTATAACAAAAAAATTTATTGTAAAAAATATATGATTGAAGTAAAATTTTTATAGAAAAATTAGGATTGTAGGAATTATTTTATAGAAAAATTCTAGCTGATAAAATTTTTATTATTAGAAAAATTAAATCTGAATAGGGGTTTTTTTGTTATATAAAAATTATGACTGATGAAGTGTTTTTTTATGAAAAAATTATGACTGATGAAGTGTTTTTTTATGAAAAAATTATGACTGATGATGTTTTTTATTATAAATATTTTTTTTGTCATTTTATTTATTTACAATCTATTTTTACAATAATGAGTAAATTTGATCAAATAGAATAATATGAAAAAAAAGAGAAACATAACATATGCTATTAGCTTCAGCAAGCTTAATAGCTTAAACAAATATTAAGTTCTAATATTGATTTGGATTAATTAAGAAAATATATATAAGTTTATTTTCTATAAGTTAAATCTAGTACATGAAATCTATTCAGTCTTTTTACTTCTTCTGTTTTATCTAAAAGAGCAATTGCTAAAATGTTGCTATGATTACTTAATCGATTCAAGTACGCATGACTAAATCTATTTATTTCATCTCTGATTAAAGGGATTTTGAGGTCTTTGTGAATTTGTTTATTCGTTACAAACCAGGGAGCATTGACTAACGTTCTTAGTGTCTTAGATTGGTATTTTTGTAAAATCTCCACATTTGAATTACTTGCAGTTCCCCAGAATTAGATACCATATGTCCATACCGGCTTTAGTATTGCCTTGTAAACTCTTATCTTATTTTCTAGACTTAGCTCAGACTTAGCTCCAAGTAGCCAGTACAGTTTTTTCGTTTTTATGTTTAGTTGTTGTCTTTTAGATTTAATATGCTCTTTCCATGTTAACCTTTTGTCAAGGTGCATTCCTAAGTATTTTACTTTATCAGTTTTTGGTATTGCAGACCCATTCAAAAACACCGCTGGGCATTCTTTCCTTCTTAAGGTGAATGTTACATGAGAAGATTTATGTGAATTAATGGTTATTTTCCATTTTTGCAACCAATTTTTCAAGGCATCAAGTTGTGTTTGAATTAATAATGTAGCCTCGTACGGTGACTGATTCGAATATAAAATAGCGTTGTCATCTGCATAAGTAGTCATAGTTATATTTTCATTTACAGGTATGTCTGAGGTATAAACTGTGTATAAAAGAGGCCCAAGAACACTACCTTGCGGCACACCTGCACTGATGCTACATATGTTGGACCTTTCATCATTGATTGTTATTTTATAAATATGAATGATGTAATTTGTATTTTTGGAAAATTTATTTATGACTAAAAAAATTTTTTTAAGAAAAATTTTAATTTATGCAATTTTTTATAGATAAAGTGATGAAATTTTATTATAACAAAATGAAGACTGATGAAAGTTGTTTCTCCTATAGACTACAGCTTTAGAATCGGTGTCTAATAGTTGAACTAAAACTATGAATGGTTTGAAGTGAAATCTATATATATAAAAGAAAGTGATGTTAGTTACTACGCTTATAACTCGAGAATGCCTGGACCGATTTCGGTGATTAGCACCAATTCGGACAGGTCTCCGGCCAAACAAGAAGAATACACAAGAAAATTTTGGAAAATTTCCCAAAAAAAAAAAAAAATTATGAAGAAAATTCATTTTCACATACATTTTTTTTACAACGCTATCTTAACTCAAGAACCCATAAAAAAACATGATTGTAAATGCTATATTGCCAGTAGATGGCGTTGTATGCACACTTGGCAGATGCAATGACATATGTGACTGGAGTTTTAGTAACATAAATATTGGAATTTTCTTCAGCTTTTATCAGCTTTCCTTATTTATTTAAATTAAATTTGATTTAATACATTATTTTGAAACAATTTACTGTGAAAATTCCCAGGGAAAGGTGATTTCGTAGATGTGAGTTTAGTTTAATGAAATGCACATTGTAAATGGTATTGCGTGCTCATCGATAATCAACCCAAACGTTCATTTAGGATTGTCCAATTAATTTTAGGTGGAATACTTTGAAAATTCATTTCACTCTGATTGATCATTTTGATGTTAAATTCTATTTTTAAACGGTAAGTTGCCCAGAAAGATGTTTATTTTGTGAGTTTATGACATTTGATATTTTGTGTGTTCGTTTATCAGTGTAATTAACAATGCCAAGAATCAGAAGATCGAATCTTTCGCATCGCACGCGAAATGCAAATAGAGTTCGGAATATTGCCTATCAATTGACGGCGGATGAACAACAAATCGCACGAGAACAGCGCCGTGTTAGTATGGCCCGACTTCGTGCATCACAAACACAAGAAGAAAGACAGGCGGGAAATGAAACGGCGCAGTTGACAATGAGAAATCGTCGGGCAAATGAGACAACTCAACAACGTAATAATCTAAATCAACGTATAAGAAGAAGTGCTTCAAGTGTTGATTTGCATCGAGTAGCGTTTCATTACGATTGCAGAATTGACTACAGCTCGCATCCTTCCGTTCAAATTCACCCAATGGAGGTAAAAAAACATGATTGTAAATGCTATATTGCCAGTAGATGGCGTTGTATGCACACTTGGCAGATGCAATGACATATGTGACTGGAGTTTTAGTAACATAAATATTGGAATTTTCTTCAGCTTTTATCAGCTTTCCTTATTTATTTACATTAAATTTGATTTAATACAATATTTTGAAGAAAATTTTGGAAAATTTCCCAAAAAAAAAAAATTATGAAGAAAATTCATTTTCACATACATTTTTTTTACAACGCTATCTTAACTCAAGAACCCATAAAAAAACATGATTGTAAATGCTATATTGCCAGTAGATGGCGTTGTATGCACACTTGGCAGATGCAATGACATATGTTAGTAATCAAAAAAGTCATGAAAAATGTGATTGAAGCAAAAATTTTAAAAGAAAAATATAAGGGCGATGTGTTGAAACCACGCATTCCTATGATTCCTCCAGATTTGCCGTTTGATTTTAAATGGCTATAGTTCCCCATACCTTTTGCTTTTCAATGATCCCTGTTTTTTGCACTTTCAGTTATATGTATCACGTTCACGTGCTTTGTTTTTCAATACCGCGAACCAAAATCGATCAAAAAATGTCGAAGAAATGACTTGCAAAGCAGTCACAGGCACGCTAGTAAAATAATAAAAGTCTATTTTCAATTGTTTCCCTTTGCCTTTAGATTAATTTTTAAGTTTTGCAGCAAATAACAAAAAGATTACAGTCGAAAATGTTTTATGCGATTTCGATCATTTAAACACTAAAATTAAATGTTGCGAGCAACGAGTAACTTTGCAATATTAATTTATATAAATTTTTAAAAAGCATAATTCTTTAATATTCAGAAACAGATAAACCTAAATAAAGATATCATGCATCTTCTATTGTTATGTTTATTCGAAAATGGTTATACACTAGTTTTGAACATATTAACGTAACCGTACTCTTTTTATCTTTGTTTAGTGAAGGAATTTTCAGCTGCACAAATGATGAAGCGTTGATAAATATTGTTAGGGATGTGTCTTGCTTAAGTTTTAAAATAAAATAATTTAACAATTAAGGGAACTACTGGGTATGTTATTTACGAACTGCGTGGCTTGCTAAGAAAACTTATGGTACAACAACAAAATTTCTAGTTACAAACTGCGTAGAAATTTTGTACACGCGACCAACAATAATTTGATATGGTATTTACTAATTGCGTGTTGACTAACTGCATAGAAATTTTATATGCCTAAGACACCAACAAACATGTATGCTGTTTACCATCTGCGTAGTTTTCTAAGAAACCTTTTCTACAAAAGACAACAACAAATATCTTAAAATAAATTCCAAGAAGAAACTTTATCAGCATAAAAACAAAACTACACACAGAGATACAGGCGCAAACACATTGAATAAACAATATACAACAACAAAATGTGATACAAAGGTAGTAAAAGATTCTTAAATTTTTTAGACTTTAAATGGAGAAATATAAAAGCCCATCGTCTGAGTGTATAGTCAGTCAGTGTGAAATTAAATCTGGTGAAGTAAAGACGTGTATTTTAAGTAAATTGTTCTGTAGTGTCAACTTTGTGTACTTAAAGTAAATAAAATTGTTATAAATTTAAAAATTCTAACAACTGGTGTTATTTATTTTGCAATAAAGAACTCACAACAAAACGTTTATAAAAGGTATAATCGTAACAATATTAACTTAACCAGGGCGCTCCATATTCTTTTCTTCTTTGTTTAGTGAAGGATTTTTCTGCTGCACAAATGATGAAGCTTTGATAAATATATTGAAAGGGGTTTTTAGAAATGTTTGTAAGAAAAATTAAAAACAACACACTTGTACACAAGATAATCAAATATAAGTTGAAAAAATGCACTTGTTCTATGAAAGAATCCTTTGGTTGTTTATTAATAAATTAATTTTTTTGTTTTACTGCTTCATTAAAAATACTACAATATTTCCTTAAACTAATCAATAATCAAGATTTGTAATTTAATATTATAGAAGATTTCTTACAAAACAACCTTCAAATACAGCTCAACTCAATTCAATAAAACCATATAAGAGAATTCAAACCAGTTTTAAAAGCTTTGAGTCTGTCAATGCAATGTGACTTGTATGTTCGTTCGTTTTGAAATCTTAAACTTAATAAAAAATGAAATGAAGCATCCACACACCTCAAAACTTTTAAATTGATTATGTTATTTTAAATATAAGTTTGGGGGTATTTAAAATCACCATCCCACCTAGCTATACATCACTTTATTAATAAAAAAAACGGGGTGGGGGTTGTTAGTTGCCAATGCCTTCTCATCTCTACGTTGATAGCTTTATCTAGTTTTTAAAATCATTAAATTTTGTCACGTCACATACGTAATGTTCGTGAAGCTAATTTAAAATACAACACACACATATTGTAGATGTGAACTAAACTGTTCAAGTTTATTTAAATTGCCTTGGATGTTTTTTAGTACAATAACACACAAGGGGTGTGAATATAAATAAAATGAGTCCTACACAAATTTTAAATGCGTTCCACACACTGCTAACTGCACTGTTAAAATAGAATGTTCATTAAAAACAAATTTGATAGCTTTCAATTATCGAATTCTATTCAAAGAATATTTAAACATTTTATAAAAAAATATTGTCAGTTCTATTTAAAATTTTAATAAATATTCACAACAAACCTGCAAATTTTGTTTATGGAAAAGTAATCGACCCAATTATTATGAATAACTATTCCCCGGGAGTTTTTTTCTCTTTTTCCAGTTCCACTATTTTAAATACATTCTCCCCGAGAAAGTTTTCTCTTTTCCTTTCCCCCTTTTTCTAAACGAATTTCGCAAATGGGAAACACTTCCCCGGGAGAAAAAGTCGGTATTACAAATTTCAGTTAAAGGGAGAATGTGACGGCAAATTTTTACAATTATTCCGTTAAAAAATGTGTGGGCTGAAAATGTAAGTATTTTAATTTTTTTTTTCATAAAATAAACATAAAAAAGATCTTTCTCATTTTCAGGTCCAAAATAACTAATAAGAAGCAGTTGGGTGCAAACTCACCCAGGCATTGCCCGTAGAATACACAAAGGAAGCAAGAAGGAATTAACTAGATTTTGCAATAATTTGGAGTCAGAATTAAATTCAATAGGACCAATAACAAAAAAAGTTTCCGAGTGGAAAAAGGTATGCTTAATGATATTTTTCCTATATATACATGAACAATAAAAATGCAATATATGCTACAGGTGTGGTCTGATCAAGAAAAATACGTTCGGCACAAGGCTGCCCAAAATCTTAAATCCTGTAAAGGATTCGCACGGAGGCCCGAATATGGAGCAAACGTTTTCTGCAATGGAACAAGCCATTTATAATTTAATAGGGATGAAGGAGTCTATAGCAGTAGTAGCCAGCACATTTTGATTAGGCAGTTCCTCTTCAAATGTTAGCAAACAAGCAGAAGAGAATATCGAAGATATACTGCCGGAGATAATAGTGACCGACGAAGCAATTATTTCAAGCCACCAAGTCTCAGCCACCAGCTAAAAAATTCAAAAGGGCTCCAACTGAGCAGACAGCACGGGTTTCCTCTACCGATATTCTTGACGAGGAAATATGTGTTCAGTAGAATATGTTGAAAGTTATGAGGGAGCAGAACCAAAACTCCAAAAAAAATATAACATTCCATAGACCGGCTTTGTGATTTAAAAAAAAGGAAATAAAAGAGCAAAAGCGGCACAATTTAGTGATGGAAAAATGAAGGCTTAGAGAAGTGGAGGATAAAATTGATAAAAAAATGGAAAAAATTAAAAAAAAATGAAAGCTGAACTATAGCTGTGTATGTGAATTGGAGTTTTTTTTTAATTTATTTTTATTATTTTATTTTATTTAAAATTATTATTTTTCGACTCGACACTTGTTTTTAATAAAAATGAATTTGCTAGTTTTAAGTCAAAACAATAACAGTTGAAAGCAAAAATTCGATATTCCCTTTCCCGCAGTAACATTCTCCCCGTGTGTTTAAAATAGGAGAATTTGTTGCCGGGGAAAATGAACTCCCTGGGAACTTATTTCCCGGGGAATATTCATAATTTGGCTGTATTGACCGAAGAAATATTTGTATTTGGGTATGGTTTTCCGTTTGATGAACTATTTTATAGAAAACTTTGACTCATGACTTTTGTTGGCGAAATATTATTTTTAACAAAATGGCTAATTAAATTTCTTATTTATAAAAGATATAAAAGATATAAATAAAAAACATTTTTTATAGAAAAATTATGACTGAAAAAAATTTATTTTGGAAAAATAATTGATAAAATATTTTTAATAAAAAAAAATTATTACATGAGTTTTCTATAGAAAAATTATGACTGATGACATTGTTTTATTAAAATTACAACTGATAAATTATTTTATAGAAAAATTACGAATGATGAAATTGGTTTTATAGAAAAATTATATTTGAATAAATTTTTATAGAAAAATTATGACTGATGAAATATTTTATAGCGGATGATTTTTTTTGTTTTTGTTTTTTGTTTTTTTTTTTTTGAAAATATTATTTATTTATATTTTTTCCTTCAAAATTTAAATTTTTTCTATTAAATAATAACGGCTGTATGCATAAAAACTTAAAGTAGGTTTAACTGCCGTTGTTAAGCACAATTTCCTAAAGTTGTATTCAAAAACCGCTTTTACCTTAAAATACCTTTGTTGACTTTAAAGTAGGAAAAACCTACGTTAAACCTACAATAAATTGACAGTTCAATTTTACTATTGAAAGTTCAAAAACAAAACAAATTGTGTTAACAATAAACTAAGCCGTTTATTTTAAAAGTGGCATAAGTTACTTTGTTATTGTCATCTTTTTATATTAAATTAGTTTATAAAACATTTTAATTTTTAGCCATTTTAACTAGTCTGTATTTAGTTTTCTTTCTGAAACGGATTTTTCTAATGATTGTGTTTAAATAAAATCTTTTTTCTCTATGTTGTGTACTGTGAGGGATTTTTTCGACAGGGGGCTATTACTACTATTACTATTTTGTCCTTTACATAAGTCACTATGTGCAATAATATGCTTTTGAGTTGTGACATTCTTAAATATTTTATATAACACGAAGCAACCGCCTGAGAATAAAAAAATAACAAAATAATGCTAATTATGTGTAGTATATTTTAGATATCACTATAAGATAGTTCAGTAAACTGCACTATTCTTTCGAACTAATAAAAATAAGTCCAATAATCACAACAATACTTCACACACACTTATTACATGCTTCCATTTCTTTCACACTAAGCTCCGTAATTAATTTCCTAAGTACAGCGACTAACGCCATTTTCAAAATAAGCATTTTGGTTACACCGTTAATTATCAACACTCCTCTCAAACAAATCTCAATACTTCTTAACTTATTAATATCAAATTTATTAAAAATGAAAAAAAGAAACTGTTCAGTTGTGACTTATGCCACTTTCAATGTAAACGGCTCAATTGACAATTGCACTTTGTTATTCCAAACATTTTTAAAAATGTTTATTAAAACAAATTGTAGTATAAAAATAATAATAAAAACTAAAATATAACATGCCATTCAATATAAAACATCTTAACATCTTTATTTTACAAAAATATAATTGCAATTAATTATTTTAAACAAAAGTTTTATTGATGTACATACAATCAAAACAAAGCTCGTTATCCGAATAATTATTTTTTTAATATGAACAAATTCTTTGTAAGTTCTTCGTAAGCCTTGTAAATTAACCTTTTTTGGGTGCTCTGCTTTTTATTAAAAAGATTAATAAAAAAGCAAAAAAAAAAATATGTTGATTTTGCTGAAAACAGTAAAAACATTTTTTATGGATCTGACTACCCGGATAAATAATATTCATTTTTATATATCGTTAACTACAACGTGACAACTGAAAATAGTGACATTTCCAGAATCAAAATACTAATTTTACTAAAGGCATACATTAGCTAAAGTACTGTTTATGAATACCATTTTTTAACAAACGTCTGTTAGCCTTAAAGTGTTTGTTAACTAACGTGTACTTTAAAGCTCAAGTAAGCGTTTTTTATGCATACAGCCGTAAGACATTTTATTTTTTTTCATTTTGTTTTTTCATGAAAAATATTGATTGATAAATTTTTTTTTATAAAAAAAAATTATGACTCATGTCTATAGAAAATTTAGGAACGATGAAAATTTTTTAAAGGGCGTGAAGATAAACACGTTAGTTCAATACGTCCCACAAAAATTAAATACGTTCCACATGCTGGTAATTGCACTGTTAAAACAAAATGCACATAAAAAATAAAGTTTATTGCTATAAATGATTGAATTCCATTTAAAAAATATGTAAAATTCTTTTAAAAAATATTTAGCCCGATATCGGAGATATGAATTTTTGAAAATTTTGCTTTTTGGGAACAATAATATGCAAAAATAGGATATTTTGAATATATCGGAATCCAGACATAAATTATTGCAGTCTACTGGTCCTGAGCTACTCCCCGTACGCCAGTGACCCGATTCATGTCTTCTCTAAATATCGGCTTTATCCACTTCAAAATATCCTATTTTTTCAAATTATCTTTTCTTAAAAATGTTTATTATGTATTAAACTTTTAATAGAGCCGTCGATATTTTTTTATAAAATTTTTAAATATTTTTTAATAGAATTTAATTATTTATAGCAATAAAGTTTATTTTTAATGTACATTTCAATTTAACAGTGTAATTAGCAGTATGTGGAACGTATTTAAAATTTTTTTAGGACGCATTAAAATGACGTCTTTGTCTTTACACCCTTAAATTTTTTTATTAAAATAAAAAATTGTTTATAGAAAAAATGAAAGTTTTATATTTTTCCATAATGGTGGCCTTCTCGATCTTTTCGAGGGCAAAAGTTTCGACTACAGTTAAGTAATTAATGTTGATATGTGTGTTTCAAAATTAGCTATGATAATAACACATTGGTTTAATTCTCTGCTAGTTAAAAACCCATCTTCACACACACACATAAATTGTATACTTTCAGCAACTTTTTTCTTTAAGCGATTTGCAAATCTTGAAACTTCTTTACCAGTCTCCTCTTATCTTTACCACTGTTTTTATTGTTAAACCATAAAGCAAATCAACTAAAAACATTTTTTTACATGATTTCTGATGAAAATTGTCATTAACGTGAATTCACTGTATATTGAGTTCTTTACAAAAAAGTCATGTTTAATTTCAATTGTAGTTCATTAACGCAAATTTAAAAAGTTTTTTTTTTTTTGTAAGGAAAAATACAAATCTAATCAACGAGACAACTGCTGATTTAAATTGAAATAAATAAACGTAAAAATATTCGCATCATATGACGCTATAACATTTTCTTCTCCACTTTAACATCGTTGTTGCGATTTTTATATAAAACACCATTTATTATAATTTAACTAATAATATTTTCTATTTCAAATAGCAAGCTAAACCAATAAAAACAAATTATTAATGCAGCAAATGACCAATAATATTTTAAAAGATAAAAATGTGTTTTCGTAACAAATAATAATATTCCAAAGTTTTATAACAGGACTAACGTGTCCGTGACTGCTTTGCAGGATATTTGTGGTTTGTTTTTATTCTGCAGCGTTCGTTTTTTGTGTGCGCCAAAAAATTCAATCATTCAAGAAAATTAATCAAAAAGAACACAATTTCTTTTTTTTTTCGTTTTTATGTTTTTTTTTTAATAATTTTATCTTTTTCACAAGTCAATATTTTTGTGTGCTTGTGTAATATGTCTTATTCTATTGCAATGCTTTTACATATACGACATATTTCGATAGATTTGGGTTCGCGGTATAGACAAACAAAGCAGTTGGTTTAATAACACGTGAATATGATACAATTGACCGTGCGAAAAACAGTGATCATTGCAAAAGTAACACGTATGGGAAACTGAAGCCGTTTAAAATTAAACGACAAATCTGAAGGAATCATAGGAATGCGTGGTATCAACACATCCTCGCCCTTATATTTTCCTTTTAAAATTTTTGCTTCAATCACATTTTTCATGACTTTTTTGACAACTAAACGTGTCCCATTGCAAAGCCGTGGCTGGCAGATATTTCTAAGCAAAATAATTGGTACACCAACTCTCGCTTGTAGGCGGTGGGGCGGCAGTCCAGATAACTCAAGCGAATTTTAAAATTCGACTGGATAATTTACAACATCGTCTTGATTGATAACAAAGTCAAACGATTTTTAATTAAAAATTTCCCCGGGAATGTCATTCAAAATTGTCACATTGATATTCGAAACATCTGCATTTTTCGCAGCTAAGATAGCTCTTTACCCCAACCAATCATGGTTTCTAAAATTTTGTGCAATACCGGGAAATACGTTTGTGACCAATTCTTGTTTTGATTGTCTAAAGTGGAAAAATTATCTAGAAGCGTAATCATTTTTGTGGCAGGGTTAATTAGAATTGCGCCATTCCCAATATCTAACAATTGCTTTGAAAAACATTCGGCTGGTGGATCATTTTTAAATTGAACACGCAAATTACACACACACACACACACATAAAATGCAACAGAATATGGAAAACAAAATTCTCTATTTGTTTGCACATCCACTTGCTATGAACATGAGCATATTTCGATTTCGATATTGCCGTCGCACACACTTGCACAGCAACGTATAAACGAAAACACACATTTCATTTGATAGAAAACATTGAGTCGAAGTATTCAACGAAAAACAAATTTTTTTTTTTTGAAAAATTTGTCCTGCATCAAACATGCACTGTTGACGCACTATTGTAAAAGGTGTTTTTTTTAACCTAGATAGAAGTTTAAATTGTAAAAAGTAACACAAAAAATGAAATTTTGATGAAACATTTTTTTTATTTGTTTCAGTATACTCTGACAAATCATCATGAATAGACTCTCGCTTGAACAACGCTACGAAATTATCCAAATTTACTTTGAAAATCAGTCGTCGATTCGCGCAACTTATAGACGACTTCGTCATTTTTATGGCGTACATAATCGTGCATCTGAACAAGCTATTCGTCGAACTGTCGATAGATTTCGTACCACATACTCTCTAGAGGATGCAATAACACCAACACGTCGAAGGAATGTGCGTACTGAACAGAATATCGCCGCTGTAAACGAAAGTGTGGAAGAAGATCCAAATTTATCAATTCGTCGTCGGTCGCAGGAATTGGGGCTCTGTCCGTCCACTACGTGGAAAATTTTGCGCAAAGATCTCGGCCTACACCCGTATAAGATCCAGCTGGTGCAGGAATTGAAGCCACGAGACCATTATATGCGTCGTTCTTTCGCCGATTGGGCTCTAGAGCAGTTGGCAACTGATCCGTTGTTTGAGGCGCATTTTTGGCTTAACGGGTTTGTTAATAAGCAAAATTGCCGCATATGGAGTGAGACCAATCTACAACAGACCCTACAGACTCCATTACATCCAGAAAAATGCACCGTTTGGTGCGGTTTTCACGCTGGTGGCATCATCGGACCTCATTTCTTCAAAAATGAGGCCGGAGCTCGCGTTACGGTCAATGGAGATCGTTACCGCACCATGATCAATGATTTTTTGCTTGAAAATATGGATGACATTGATCCGGACGAGATGTGGTTTCAACAGGATGGCGCTACGTGCCATACAGCGAACGCAACCATCGACTTATTGAAATCAAAATTTGGCGATAAGTTGATTTCGAGAAATGGACCTGTCAATTGGCCTCCAAGGTCGTGCGATTTGACACCACTCGACTATTTCCGGTGGGGCTACGTGAAGTCACTGGTTTATGCTGATAAACCAGCAACAATTGACGCCTTGGAGGACAGCATTGTTCGTGTTATTCGTGACATACGCCCAGCAGTGCTCGAAAAAGTGGCCCAAAATTGGACGTCCAGAATGCGCTTCGTCAAGAACAGCTGCGGTGCCCATATGCCCGAAATCATTTTCAAATGTTAATGTCACGTATTGATCCTTCGAATAAAAAAGAAATTTTACAATTTCAAGTTCTATCGGGCTTAAAAAAACACCCTTTACGTAAACGCATGAAATAAAGTTACAAACCAGCGAACGACCATTACGAAGGTACTGTGAAAATTTGGTGGAAAGCCGACGGCGCATCTCGTCAAACACTGGCAACCAACGGATACTTATTTTGGGCTTAATTTTTATATATATAGATAGACGAAAAACCGTACCCAAATAAAAATAGATAGATTACTTCCTGAAAAAATAGCATGCTAGAAACTGCACACTGTTCTCACTCTGTTCTCTTAACGTGTATTTATATTGAACTGTGAATTTTATTTATTTCTTTTTTTTTTTTTTTTTTGTACACCAAAAATGACCTTTATCGTATCATAATGATCAATAATATTATTGTCTTCTTTTAACAAATGATCTTATTATAATTGATTTTTGAAAAAATATAAATATTCTGTTGAAATTTAATTGCGTCGTTAAGAAACTTCTTTGAGGAACTTGACATAAATCATTAACAAACTTGAAAGCGAAGCAAATAATTTCTTCAATTTTAGATTTTTTATTAAAATTTGCATTTTGCTCTTTAAATTTAAAATATTGGCAAAACAAAGCCACATGTCTGAGCCATCTAGTTCATTATAAAGAATTTGTTTCGTCAAATCAGAAAAAGACAAAGAAATCTAACCTGAAATGGCTTTCGCCCCCTATAGTCCGCTAAGCCGCACCCTTCCAATTTTGAACCATTTTTGAAATGTCAATATGGCAAAATTCATATTTTCTCTATGCAAATTCTGAATTTAACTGTACAGTTCTGAAATCTACAATGCCATGGCTTTCGCCCCCTATACTCCGCTAAGCCGCACCCTTCCAATTTTGACCCATTTTTGGGCATTTTTGAAATGTCTATACAATTACTGTACAGAAAAAACAATGCGAGTATTTTTCACTCTCTTTTTCTTAAATTGTTTTATTTTGACTTTTATCTTTTGTTATGAATAAAAAAAGTTAAAATTTTTACAAATATGTTTGCTTTTTATATTATTTATTTCATTTTCGCACCAAAATGTTAAAATAACTCAACTCTGTTAACTTAACATTTCATGAATAAGAGGTATGTAAACTATAACAGCGTTGGCAAAACGAAGCTCACTTTCGGAGCTAACTTTACACACTTATTCTCATCAATAAACCATAGCGTGAAAAGCCAAAAACAGTACATACACCCGAGTATATTGCTGCTGCGGCAGAAAGTGGCGCCATCAACATCAATTCACTGTCGTTCTTAACAATTGCGCATTTCAGAGACATCATTGAGACGAATTTTGCATAAAGACTTTGGTATGACGCCGTAGAAAGTTCAATTGGTTCAGGAGATGAAGCCAAGTGACCATCCAATGCGTTTTCGCTTCGCTAAGTGGGCCTGCGATCGACTTACTGAAGATGCCGATTTTGCAAATCAAAATCTGAAAAGATGTTCAGATGAAGCTCATTTTGATCTTGGCAGATATGTAAACAAGCAAAATTGTCGCATTTGGAGCACAGAAAACCCGCACGCAAACATTGAAAAGCCGGCGTACCCAAAACGAGTCACTGTTTGTTGCAGATTTTGCTCCAGAGGCATAATTAGGCCATTTTTCAGAAGTGGCCGTTACAGTCAATGGCGATCGTTACCGGGCCATGTTGAACGAATTTTTGTTCACAAAAATTGAAGAGGAGGATATTGGCAACATTTAGTTTCAACAGGACGGCGCTATGTGCCACACAGCCGAAGCTGCACTCGATATTTTGTGCCCTATTTTTGAAGATCACATTATCAGCCGCAGATTTGACACCGTTGGAGTATTATTTGTGGGGTACCGGCAAAGATAAGTGTTACGCCGACAAGCCAGATACAATTGACGCTTTAAAGCACAATATTCGTGAAGTCATTGGTGAAATACAATCGATAATGTGCTTAAAAATTTAACCGGTCGCGTAGGCTACTGCATGGTCAGCCGAGGCAGCCATTTGAATGAAATTATTTTTCCATTATTAACCGGAAGGATTGTACTTCCAAATAAAAAAAGAAATTTGAGAAAATATTCAGTAGTTTTGTTTATAGCATTTAAAACAAAAAAAAAATGTTATTTGGCGGACCCTTTATATATAAGCGCTTATATTTAAGCGTGATAAGATTGACCTAATTCGGTTAATTATTGTCGATATACGGCCACAAATATTGGAAAAAGTCATTGAAAATTGGACCTTCAGAGTAGACTACGTCCGAGCCATTCGTGGCGTTCATATGCCAGAAGTAACATTTGAATTATAATGTCACAAGATTATCTTTCGAATAAGAAAAAGATTTCATCACAATTTAAAAAAAGTCCTCTTTTCTTTAACTCATTTAAAGTTCTATACCTGTATAAAAACACCCTTTATTAATATGCATATTCATTTTATTTATAACAAAATTATTTACAGAATGCGTTTTTCTGCTTCATTTTTTGAGATCAAATAAGAAAACGATAGACAGGGGTTAAACTAATTAAAGTCGTATATTTGACGTATTTTGTTATTTTTACTCTTTCACTTTACCGTTGTTCTTTTATTTTTATTGCATTTACATATGTATGTATGTATGTATGTATGTATATATGTAAACTTTTGTTTTTCAACAATTAGTTGTTGTTGTACATAGTAATTGAGCATTTTTAAATTGATTTTATGATTTTTAAAAAAGATGTTTTATGGCGAAGTCTGATAACCTACTTTCGTTTGAAAAAAAAAAAGGACTGCTGAAAGTAATCGATTGTTGGTGGAAGTTTATGGCCAACATGCGCCAACTCTCAAGTAGCTTCTGAACGATATTTTGCGCGATTCAAAATTGGTGATTTCGACACATTTAGGCAAGCACAGCTGAAAACAAACGCAAGAAGACTTTGCATTGTCATTGAGAGTCACTTAACATGCCATTTCCCTACTTTTTAAAGCATTGCGATCCACCCAAAAACAACAAAATTGATTGCCATATAAAGTGAAACCGAGAGATTTTGCAAGACGATTTTACGATGTCAGAAATGATGCTTTAACGCTACAAAAAGAAGTAATTTTTGTATCGTATCGTTTCTGTTTACGAAAAATATTAGAAGAAAACTTTATTTATCAATGAATTATCAATTTTTTACTGTTTATTACTATTCTCCTTAGTTCTCCCAGTTGGGAATTTATGTCCCATAACTCCGTTTTTTTTTTGACAGTGTGAATCAAAATGATTTTATTTTGCATGAAATGTATTAAAAAATAACTTTTTAAAGAAATGTGAGAAAATGATAAAAGCGTAAAACTAAAATTAATAAATGTTGCATTTTTTTACAAAGAATTTATACAGGGTGTCCGCCGGGAAGATTTTTTAGTTTATTTTGTCGCCATTGTTGTATACATTAATCTTGAATATTTGACAGTCGTGAATTAAACGCGTGACAAATTTATTATCAAATAGTCAAATATTGACTAAATAAACTTGAAAATAAAAATAAAATAAAAAAATAAAGCAACGTCTTTTAATCGCTAAAACATCATCATCAAAATCAATCATCGATTACTGTGAGGATGAGAGAGTTACGTGATATTTTTAGGAGAAACAACATGCCAACAAAACGCACTATTTATCGTGTAGTAAGTGATTTTAAAGAAAGAGGCTCTGTAGATGATAGCCCAAGCATGGACTACAACGCACTGCTAGATAGGTTGAAAACATTACTGCCGCTCAAGAAAGTGTTCAAAACAATCTATCAACCTCAAAAGAACAACTTTGGCCACAATTTTGTTCAAGGATTTGCATTTGTTTCCAAATAAGATTCAGTTTACACAAAAATTTCTTCCACAAGACTATTTACGCTGCCGTACATACATATGCAAACAGGATGTTACAGCTCGCCCATAACTACACCGATTTGCATTAAAAAATCGTAATAATGAGTGACAAGGCACATTTTCATTTGAATGGATATGTGAATAAACACATTCTGGAGAATGGGAAACCCTCAACAGTCATCTATACATCCATTAAAAGTGACAGTCTGGTGTGCAATTTGATCAGGAGGAATTATTGAACCTTACTTCTTTGAAAATGAAAACAGTGTATTGGTAACTGCGAATGGGGAGTGATGTCGTGATATAATTGAAAACTGCATGCTTTGGGCTTAATTAACATGCTGTATCAACAAGACGGTGCCACATCGCATACAACCAAGATTACAAGGGAATTACTGTGAAACTTCTTTCCACAACAATTTGCCTCCTTTGACTGCTCCGGACTTCTTTTTTTGTAGGTGTATCAGAAAAGCAAGGTTTATGCAAACAAACTGGAAACGCTTGACCAAATCAAACAAGATATTCGTGATGAAATTAATAAATGTGAGGTTAACAGAGGCGGACGGACATTTATCTGATATTGCAATCCATACATACATTTCGTGATAAGATTTACATCTGCATCTCGCCGTATGCCTTAATCAGATGGTGACCAAACGACTGGGAATGAATAGCAATGTCATTCACGCCCTAGGAAGCCGAGGACTAATTCTAGCAACAGGTCTTTCCTAGTTACAATTTCAGCGGTTCCAAAGCAGGGTTACAAACCAAGACTATCCAACTCCTGGTCCAGAACACATGACTAGCATGCTCACTGGATCCGGATCATACACCCGTTGGTGTGATTAAAGGCGAGATGATCCTGGCCCTCAAATCAAATTCATGCGAGGGCCGCAAAACCACAACCACCACCATACTCTTGAAGGGCCAACCTCAATAATCAGTCAGAGAAACAGCTAAAAGTCTAAAGAGACAATTAGCGGAAACTCTGGGGCTTACTGATTCCCGTAGAAATAACGTCGAGGTGCTAGTTGACCCACCCCTGCGGCACCGGTCTAAATGATCAAGTATTCCATAAAGACCGATAAATGTGCCCCCGGGGGGTACATATACATACATACATATGTAATTGACGACATTAAATAAAAGATCAATCCATTCTCTTTCATTTAATCAAAAAGTATAAAAAAAGTAGTATATCTTCCCGCCAGACACCCTGTACATGTAACTACATACATATGTACATAAATTTGTGCAAATAAGATCAAAAATCTAATTAAACTTACCTTAAAGTAATTATTTGCTGTGTCCTGTTATCGAATTTATAAAACACATTATACATGGAGAAATGATTTTCAAATAACCGTTAATTATACAGTAAAAAACGCACACGGATTAACAACAGCACACATTAATTAATGGCATACGATTAATAATACAAGTACACTGAAAAATATATTAGGCAAAAAAAACGAAAAGAAGTTAGCAAAAACACGTTTGAAAATTTCTTTTTTGTTTTTGCCTATTGTTTTTGTATTTGTTCTTGATAAAATATTGGTGTTTTTTTATTTTGCTTTTATGCTACAACAAGAACTGTTCATTAATACGATCAAAGAACGAAGCCGAATCTAAATTTTCGTCGGCGGCTACTACATTAATTATTTTGGGAGTTCACATTTTTTGTAAATTTCGGAAAACAAATAAAGATTTAGCAGCAAATCATGCTCATAATTAACAATAAATAGTTTATAAGACAGGAGTTGACAAGTATTTATAAATTTTAAGGTTTAGAATGCAATTATGCTATTTTACTTCTGCAGTAGGTATGTATATGTATAGAAAAGTAATCGATATATATTCTATTTTTTTAACCCCATGCCTATTTTTAGTCACCCAAACATAAGACATAAAAACGTCTTTTAATTAATCTTTATCAGAAAGCAAAAAATATGAGCTTTCAATTGAATTTTTTGCAAACTGAATATGAAAAAAAAAACATTGATATGTAAGACGGCGTCAGCTTTATTTCTTGGGCCCCGTTCTCTAATTAACTAGAATGTAACCACAAGCATTCATTAAGTGCCGTTTACACGCTTCAACTTTTGTTGCTCAACTTTTGTTTTTTCCATTACAAAGCAAGAGAAGCTTTATACCCTTTCTCTTTCTTTCTTTCTAATGAAAAAAACAAAAGTTGAAACGTGTAAAACGGCACAAAAGGAACATACACGCTTAAAGTTAATATTTGATAGCAGAACCAGAACCAGGTTCTGCAAAAGAAACAAAAACCTTTTTATTAACTAAAATGCTGATTTTTTGATTTTTACAATCCTTAATAATGCGATTTTTTAAATTTTAGTTTCAGTAAAAATTAATGATATTAAATTCTTATTAGCACTTAAATTTTTTTACGATTTGCACTGAAATTAGCTACCACACTACTTATTCTTGTGGTCTAAGAATTGTTACCGGTTTTGAGCAATTGCCTGTGGTGACTACCGTTTTATATTTTTCAAGTTTGTTCATTAACCGTTTTCTTTACTCTTTGCAATCATCAACATTAATACGATGAACGACAGCGGCTACTTGTCTTAAGCATTTGCCACAAACAGCATCTTGTCTTCATTATAACACACTTGCACACACACAGCCTACCACTCCAACTAGCCATCTAACTAACCATTCAATTATTTGAGAACATGAATACTTGTATGTATATAGAGGGGTTGTATCAACAACAGAAGCTGGAGTAACTGCAACAAATAAAAACTTGTTGTTTCTTACATTCCAAGTCAAGCTTATTACTAAAATTTGTTTTTCGTATTAATGTTAACAATTACATAAATGTTAGAAAGTTAACTACGCACAGCAATTAAATAAATCATTACGTTTAATTTATTTTGTTAATCAATGAACGATTCTACAACAGCTATTAGATGCTAAATAAATTTTTATGTTTTAATTTTCGCTGTTTTATTACATTTATATTTGCGCTTTAATTCTGTATATTAATTTCTAGCTCGAAGTTCTAATGATTAATTTTAATCACACGCGTTTAATTTTATTGACTTAACACCAAAAGACAGCCCTCCGTACTTAAATCCAATTCAAAACTAAATAAAATAAAAGGAATATTAAAAAAGCAAATAAGAAAAGCAATGTTATTTTATTTACTTTTAGTCAGCTATTCGCATTTAAAGCAGAGTTGTTTAAAGTTTTCAGTTTGTTTAAAAGCAACTCTAATTTACAGGATGACTACAAAAAACAAAAATTTTTATATGCATATATATGGAATATATGATATATTATATATGATATTTCTTCCTTTGAATTAATTAATAATGAATGTAAAACAAATAACACAATTTTTTTAAATATACATTTATATGAAGTAAAAATAGATGGTCAGAATTAAGTTTAGAAAGTAAATTAGCTTAAAACATGCATTACCAATGTAAAATAGAAATATGAAAATTAAAATTAGAATATGAGGTCGGGCAAATGCCCCTACATTTAGTACGTCTGCTCTGTACACAAAATTTTGAAACACATTTTAAAGCCTTTCGTCAATGCATTGATTCCTAAATTAACGTATGGCTCTTAAATATTTTGAACTGCAACGCAAAAAGCAGATCTATGCTAAACTTGCCATTTAACAATATAACAAAATAGTCTTTTAGCCTCAAATCCTGTAGAAATTGTCAACACATGAATTACTACTACAGGTAAATTTGCGTGTTCTTCTTCTTATTAAAATAAAAACTTTACAATTGCTCTATAAAATAATCAGTACTCACCAACTCCAAGAAACGTATAGATAGTGTGATTCGTTTTACATCCGCACCTGGCTATGCAGCCTTAATCAGATGGTAGACAAACCACAATTGTATAATTTGGAACGTCATACATGCGTCCTAGGAAGACGAAGACATAATTCTAAGCAACAGAACCACCTAGTTGCAACTTTAATGATTCGAGGACAGGGCTGCAAACCATCACACCTTGCTAAAAAGTTGGAGACTTTCCAACTCCTGTCCAGAACACATGTCTAGCATGCTCACTGGACTGGATCATTCACTTTGCGTGTCATTATCAGTGAGATGATCCTGGCCACCATAATAACCATTATACTGTTATGGGACCGCGAAACCACAACCACCACGTTACTCCCATATAGGGGCCAACCTTAATGATCAGCCAGAGAACTATTAAATGTCTAAAGAGACAAATAATGAACTCTGCGGCTCACTGATCCCCGTGGAAATAAAGTGGAGCTTCCAGTTGACTTCCTGCCTGTCTTCAGGGGACTGGGCTTCTTGTTTCCCCCAGTTGCACAGGTCTAGATAGCTGTTACGTACTATAAAGACCATAAATGTGCACCCGTGGGGTCGAAGAAATGTAATTTCATCCGATCTGAAAGAAACAAAACAATATGAGATCCCAAACGCTAGTTGTTTGTTCTTTGTTCCCACTATTCTCCTCTAGAATACTTTCCCATCAAACAGCAAGCGACGTATTAGATTTTAGTTTTTATTTTTCAACAAATCTTTTATTGTACAGACTTAAATCTGAACCGCCCATGGCGGTAAGTGAACGAATTTTTTCGCCCTGACATTTCGTGAGTGTTTTACACTTCAAAAATGATGTCAGCGATTATGGCGCCTTGTTTTCAAAAAAGGTTTTGGCATACAGGGATACAGTATCCAGACTCGAAGGCTTAGGTGGATCGGTAACAGCAGCGTGTTGTACTGAAAATGTTACAGTTCTATCCTGTCCATATGCAGTTAAGTCGCACTCATGTATCCACATTATAAGGGTATAATAACGACTTTTGCACACTGTGTGCGGCGTAAAATTTGCACCGCTTATCAAAATAATGACGACAATTCGCTGTTTAAAATTCCTCAGTAAACAAGTTTTTTCGATTCTGTTTGCATATTTTTGGGACGATATGCCCATAAATGTAACAAAAATCGTCCAATTTTGAGTACGTTATTTTCCATATTGAAATATTATTAATGCAGTCAACAAGACAAAACGAGGGTTGGGGAAGTTCTTATTTTTGCGAATACTTCCTCGTGTAATTCTCAGAATTGAGTCCCGAATCTATAAGCTGTAGACATCTATTACTTTAAAACTTAAATGTTGTTGTATAACCTTACACAAATAAAATAAATAAATAAAATATTTGAGAAAGAGAGTGAGAGAGAGAGACGTTTTTCTTTATCATTTTCGCTTATTTATTACTTTGAGAATAATTTTAAAAAGGTTTATTTAACAATTTTTATGTCACACTGTTTATTATTATTCACACACAAGGGTATTGACCTTTTAAAAATCTAAACAAAATTAAGGTACTACTTAACTCTCAAGTTCATAACCATTTTAGCCATCACTGTGTGAACAGTAGTATGAGTATTACTATTTTAAATTTTTGGCTGTAAACGTATGGCTGCTTCTAAATATAAATTAAAAATACACAACAACAACAACAAAGATTTTTATCTTCTTTGCAGGCGAATTTTATACATCGTTGAGTTGTTAAACCAAAGATTATAGAATTACAAAGATGTTGCACTGCCATACATTGTTCTGCCACTGCTAAATTATTGATGGGATTTTCTGAAAATCCTTGTGTGTACGACTAATGAGCGAAATTTCATCAACAGAGAGCAAATTACCAAAACATAAATAAACTCTCAGCAAAAGCAATTCATACTTACGAACATTGTTTATGTGTGTGTGGGTATGTGTGTTTACGTTGTCAATATTATGCCCAACAAACAAAAAGGTTTGTTTTCAGATAAGTGCATATGAACTAATTAAAAATAATATTATGTGATCAAGCCTTTTCTTAGTTCACTAGCATTAATTTCTTTTCACTTTGTAAACAAGAAAAACAAAACATTATTCTAAACTTAGTCTTAAATTGTAAGCTAAAATTATATACTATAAATACGATTAGTAATAAACAATGAAAATCAACGTTGTTATATTGTGTTTGTTGGGCTCTACAAATTCGAGTGGTATTATTGTATACAAAACTAATTGGATCTTCTGTGTTGCCGTAGCCAAACCATACAGATTTTTTATTGTAAAAATAAAACAGCATCGACTGTCGACGAACTTTGGAAGCCTTATTAACCAATATTTTCATTAAGGCAGTGTTTGCTACATTTGTTAATTTTTGTTTTTTTAGGAATATGACAAAAAAGTAAATGATAAGCCCTTCTTCTGGTTACTGCATGTAAATTCCCATAGATCATAAACATGATAATAAAATATAGTTGTAAAAAAGATAATTAGAAAGACATTACTCAAAGCATGATATCAGCACAGAAATATGGGAAAAACTATACATTTATTTAGTTTTAAGTATACCCATCTCTAAGGTATAAGGAATGAAAGTATAAATAGAAGTGTAAATACTTTCATTCAGCAGTTCATATGTAAACGGTTTTTAACTTACATAGTTAAAAAAATAAATAAAATAATGAATAGAACAGAAAAGTTGAGTTAAATAATGCTGTGAAAAATAAAGTTTTCAAAGAAGCAGGCAATAAATGTTCTCTGCCACATTGTAGCAGATCGAAAAGAAAATTTCCTGAAATGAAACTTTTCTGTTTTCCAAACACAAACTCACCATTATTTAAACAATGGCTAAAAAAGTGCAATTTTGAAAAACAGTTTGTGGAAGAAACTACTTCCCTTTTTTATGTGATAGGCACTTTTCGCCTGATTTAATTGGTAAAAGATATTTACATCGAGGAGTCGTGCCATTATACTTAATTGATAGTGCTGAGTCAGAAAGTATTGAAAAAGGCAACTGCTCTGAAAATGAGAATACCAACGATACATTTTTTTGAAGTTCGTCATGTAAGCGAAAAAGATTCGAATCACCGCCACCTTTATGCTCAAACTGCCTTAAAAGTTTAAAAAATGAAAACTTTTATAGAAAGAAATTTTTCAACATGTTTAAAAGACTTAAGAGTAAAACTCAACAAAATCGATGTATGAAGTCGAAAACTTGAAAAAAGATTGAAGGCATTAGAAGCAAAGTTAAAAGTAAAAGCCTCTCTTGAAAGTGAAATTGACAAACTTGGTATCAATTGTAATGAAAAAACATTCTGCAGAATTCTAATGAAGGGAAGGAGGGGAACGAACGCTCGATGGGAGGATTGTGAAAAGAATTTGTTCAAAGCATTCATTATAGATCAACCTCTACGTACTTGTTCTTGCGTAATATTTTGAAATTGAACCTTCCAAGCAGATATTAAGAATTTGCAGCCAGGAAACAATGTTTGCATATATAATGTTCTTAAGAAAACGGTTTGAAAGATGAAACCTTTTGAAAGAGAGTGCATTTTAATATTTGATAAAATATCAATCAGAAGAAATTTAAGTTATAATGATTGTGCGGATGTTATAGATGGAGTAGACGAGCGAACAAATGAAGTGGGTTCTCAAATTGGTGTTTTCATGATTAGAGTAATTATAGAAAATTGGAAATTTGTGTTAAACTACTTTGTAACTGCTAGTTCCATAAAAGGAGAAATATTGAAAACACTTCTAATATCAAATTTAGATGACCAGTTACATGTGATCAAGGTCCAAAAAATAGGAAATGTTACGACCTATTGGGAGTGTCACCAGAACAGCCTTATTTTCTTTATAACACCAATAAAGTATATATGCTATATGATGTACCTCATATTTTAAAATCCATTAGAAATGCTTTTATCAAAGGTGACTTTAAAACACCTGATGGAATAGCGCGGTTTGATGTTATTAGAGAAGTTTTTGAACTAGAGCATGGTAAAGTCACAAAAATGACAAAGTTGACAATATCCCATATAAGTCCAACAAATTTTCAGAAAATGCGCGTGGCGTTGGCTGTTCAAACTTTAAGCCGTTCTGTTGCAGATGCGATTCAAACTCTTAACGAAAATCGTAAATTTACAAGGACTTCATCGGAAATAGCCTCTTCTACTTACGTATTTATAAAAAAACTTGATAGTTATTTTGACTGTTTAAATAGTAAATATTTTAGCGATCCTAATCCTCTAAAGCGTGGTTTAAAGCATAATAATAATACTTGGAAGGTATTGCAGGATCTAATAATATATATGCAACAAATTGAATATGTCGGCAATAAAATATTTTCCATCCGCGGTCTTATCCAAACCACCAGGGGCATATTATCTTTAAGTGAAGAAATGTTTCAAGAAAGTTCTAATTTATTCACAATTTTAACTAGCCGGTTTAATCAGGAGCCATTAGAAAACGTATTTTCATATGTTCGCGCCAAAAGCGGACACTGTAAGAACCTTTCAGTTCACGAATTTAATATCGCAATGGCAAAGCTGATATCTTTAAAAATAAGCCAGTTTACTTCGTCAAAAAATTGTGAAAACGACGATACCATATTCTTACCGGTGGATTTTCAAACTTCCGCCGAATGTAGTGAAACTGTATCAGCTGATAATCAATGTCCACTGATAGATATCGTAGACATATATCAGAATAATGAAGAATATTTTGATGAAAGTGCCGACTGTTTTAACTCTCCGAATGTATCAATAGAACTTACTTCAAGCCGATATTTCATTGAATACATAGCGCAACGAATATCATGCAGCAAATGTAGAATGGATACAGTAAAACCTGCACAAATTCTAACATATCCATCAGAAATGTGTATCCACACAAAAAAACTATGAAAGTGACTCAGATTTTGGAAGTTTATGTGCACCCGCCAATCAATTTTTCGAAGTTTGTAAGATTCATATAAAAGTTTTTGAAAAGCTTTTTTCTGCCAATAAAGCAATGAAAAATATTAAAAAAGACATAGTTCAGCCATGCATAGAATGTACTAATAGTACAATTTATTCCTTTTGGTTTGACGAGAAGAGTGCTTGTTACAATCACAGGCTGGAAATTTTAAATTTGCTTGTAATAATATTACTAAGAAAGCATTCTTCCTGGGAAACTTACCAGTATAAACGAGCACTTATTGAAAAAGTAAAAATTTTAAAACACTAATTTGAATAAAAATTAAAAATCATACAAAATATTTACTATATTTACATGTCTTTTATTTTACCTCCATTATAATAGATCTTATACCGAAAGTTGTGCGCGGTTGAATTAACTTTAAAAAATAAGTAAATAACAGCATCATGACTTCGGTGTAAACGTAAATTTTTTCATTCATACAACAATAAAGTAAGTATATTTGCCCTACAATAACGAAAGGAATCATGTTCGTTTTCTATTAATGTTGAACATCCACACAAGCTGTATGCTGTGAACATTAATAAAGTTGCTAGTAAACCTAATTCATTTTTAATTTTAAAACAGAATTAAAAACAAAAATATACCTAAAACAATACACGCACACCCAAACACAAGTATTAATGGGAAGCATATGTATGCATACATGAACAAACGTGTGTTTCTGTGCATAAAAAGTAATACTCTCTTTTCTGTTATTAGTTTTACTCAATGCAAAGACAGTATTCTCTGTTTACCCTTTACACTTTCCCCCCTCGTCAAATGATGCTTAAAATTTTTGTTTATGTAAAATGTTCGCAGTGCAACATCTTTGTAATTCTATAATCTTTGGTTAAACTCTGTGTTGTGGATTTTGCTCTCGTGGTCGGACGTGTGCTTGTCGTAAATTCGAATTCGTTGCTAAATTGTTCCTTAATTTAATAATAAAAACACAAAATTACTTACTGCTGCGTTGCGGTTGGCTAGTAATATAGAGATTAATATTTAAGAAAAAAATATCCACTACAAAGTAAGAATTAACTGCTTTAAAATAAAATTAACAAAGTTTTTCGAGTGTATTTCTTATCAATATTTAAAGAGAATTTGCAGTGAAACTTAAATGGGTTAAATAAGAAGCAGATGGTCCTTAGTCTGTTTCAGCTTTTTAGTTTTAGCGTTTAGCGCTATCTCCGTAAAGTTTATTTACAAAAATACTTAAGTATGTACATGCCTACTATAATTTAAAAAAGAATAAACTTTCTTGCTGAATAAAATTATTTAAGAAAAAATGTCAAGAATTTTGTGAAAATATTCATAAGTTTGTGTGCATGTTCAATTGGGTAAATTTTATTTTTTTTTAATTTGTTTTTTTGGTCCATCTTTTGCTATAAATTCGTGTTTATTTTTGGAGCTCATAAACCGTGCGGGGTTTTCTTTTTATTTTCATCTCTCTTTTTTCTTTTTTTTTTGTTTCTCTTAATCAACCGCTTGTTGTTTGCTTATATTTATGCACTTTTCCTATGTAAAAACAGAATGCATTTAAATGAAATGAAAAATTGAACTCTGATGAAAGGGATAAGAAGAAGAAAGTGTTAAAGTTGTGTGGAAATAAAATGTGTAAACAAAAACAAAAATAAACCGCTAAAAAATGTTGCTGCATCCATCCATCCACAAAAAAACAAAACTTAAAATTTTATTTTAATATGGTGTAAATGACATTTTGTGTACGTATGTATGTAAGTACATACATAAGTTCTTAAACACATACGAATATTTGTATTTAATATGACTTATGATTATATAATTTTGGCAAAAAAAATTGTTAAACAATTCAAAAGTTTGATATTCTATAAAATAATATGTATACATATACAGTGTGAGACAAAAGAATGTTCTACTTATTAATAAATGGCTAAATAAATAGCATAAGCAATGCAATGGAATTAAAATTCTGTTTACTTATTTGTTATCTTATGTTAAAAAAAAGACACAAACAAATTGATTTTTGTATACGACTAATCACGGCATTGCAGCGTTTATTTTCAAACTATGAGCAAATCACTTGGAACTGCTCTCCAAATTTAATTCACACACTTGCAACGATTTTCTTTTTATTTTGTTGCTAGTCATTGTGAAAGTAAGTCATACCTGGAACTTCAAGCCTTTGAATTTGAATGGCATATCTAGGATACGTGCCAGCAGTACATCTTCACCTTTAAATTTTCAGTCAAAATTGTTGCCTCGATAAATTGTTCATCATTTTCTTGACTGAGAGTCTAGGCTTCGAAGAAGAATGATGTCAGAACGTGCGCTGGCAAATCTAGCGAATTCAAGAATTCAGTTAGATAGCTGACAACTTCATCTTGATTAACCACAGTATCAATGAACTTACATATATATTGTCGTTGCGTCGGGTATTCCATTCCGAATGGTAAAGTTTTTAATGTTTTTGGCCGCTAATATGGAACTGATAATTTTTGCAGTTCTGTGCAGTGTTTGGAAAACTGTTTGCACCAATTCTAGTCTATGCTTTCTGTGATCTAACAAAAGTTTGCTGGCTGCTCACACACGGCCGGAAATGTGCACATTAACGAATATCAACAAAAAATTTTCGCAGTCGTTTATAGTGTAGGATTCAACGTTTGACGGCGCAAACGACACACAACATCCTCACACATGCCATATACTTAACCCAAAAATCTTGTGGATTCAAGGAGACACATGTCAATATGATAGTGAAAGTGAACGTTGATTGTGTTGCATAAAAAAATGGATGACATTCAAGCACACAAATATTTGAAATTGATGTATAGCGCCATCTGTTGACCAAAATAAAATTGACGAAGACTATATTGTTAGCTCGTTTCACGTCTAAAAATATAAGTATTCAACAACCAAGTGAGAATTTTTAACAAAAGACATAAAATGTTTCACAGCTGAGAACATTTTGTATAGGAAAATTAAATTGTCATTTTTGGTATTTGCCATTATTTATATTTCTCACCGTTTACACCTTCCTGAACTTTCTCTAATAATTGAAAGTAAAAATGAGCTAAATTGGTCCAGCCGCTTTCGAGTTTTAGTGGGACTAATGAACAATAATTAATTTATATATATATATATACATATATAGATACCGTTATCCAAGAAACCTTAAAAAAATGAATCACTGTCTTTTGAATGTTGTAAGAAGTTTATCGAAAACTACCACTCTCTTTCAGACCACGCTCATTTCATACAGATTTTTAATTACAAAATGGCTAAAAAGAAATGACGAGTCCAAGTAAAAAAATTATTTTCTTTTATTATTATTATTAAAGATTTATAACAATCGAAAGAAATTTGCAATTTATCATATCGTTGTATTTCAGGTTCAGGCAACCAGGCAACAATTATACTAATAAGAAAATAAGACCTCTTTATATCAGCCAGGTTAATTGTAAATTATATAAAATTTAATATTTCTTAAAAGTGCATCCAAAAACAAGCCATGAAGATGGATCAAAATCAAAGTAAAGTGTCAAAAACCCCTATCAAAAATAGCCCATCTAGAAGTCAGCTTGCAAAGGATCGCAGACCGAAGGGGCAATATCTAATATTTTGCTATAAACAAGAAAGAAATGTTGAAGACAAAGGAATAAAAACCACCTGAGTGCTGGTATTGACATGATAACAACCCCAAACATGCATTTAAATGTGTGGACAAGTGATTTTTTAATAAAAAAATAAAAATCTTTTTGAGGTGGCCAAAATCTCAATCATATAGAAAATGTATGGGAAGTTATAGATTGTAAAATAAGTTGCGATTGCGTATGCCGTAAATGCGAGATGCGAGGAGATTTTTAAAGATAAAGATGACAAAAAACGTGACCAAAAAGCTTCCAGAAAATTATCTTAATATTTTTTATTATGAAAACAGAATCTATGACAATTATATGTGAAGCAAAATATCGGTTAAATGCACATCACAACTTCGGCGTATCTATCCGAAGGTGAATATTTTCAATGGCACAATGAGACATAATTGAAGTTCAATGTTGTTAATGACTGAATCGTATTCTTTAGTTATAGAGACGTAAATTATTTTTTTTAAATATCTCCACGGTATCTGCTTGGCCGATCTAATTTTCGCAGAAGTACGGCACGATGATGCCGCCAACGCTCACAAATCGTACCGAGCAATCAGTTATTTTTTGTGGATTCTTTTTTTTTGCGGCAATTTTGCCTGTTAACGAAGCCAAAGAAATCACAAAGTGCAGGAAATGCATGTTATGCCTATTTTCGTAAAAGGCTTTAACAATCGTAACATGCTGCTCAATTGTGTACTTCGTCATAATTGAATTTGTCAAACAATGACGTTGAGTTGCGACACATTCGCCTCTGTCGTGGAAAGAAAATTTTGTCAATTTCTTAATATTACCGATCGTTACCCACTGATTTTTCCCATCAGTCTGGTAGAATATGGATTGCGCATCAAAAGAACTGAAAAAAATGAATCAAGACAATTTCTAATATCCTGTTCTGAAGTGATGCATTTTTCAGGAAGGGCATTCTCCATCGATCAAAACAAATGGTAGTCACAAGGGGTAAGGTCTGGGCTATAAAGCGAATGAGCCAAAATTTGCCATCCACTATTTTCCAAAGAGCTTGCAACATGTGGCCAAGCGTTGTCATGATGGCAGACTGTCTCGAATATTCTAGTCGTCTTTGGTTGATTGCTTTCTTCAAACGAATCAATTGTCTTCGGTATAGGTCCCGGTTTTGACAGCTTATAATACAAAGCACTCTTCTGATGCTACCAAATACAGATCATTACCATGTCATCATGGATATTCGGCTTCGGCGTTGATTTTTGTTTTTTTTTAAGAGAAGGCAACAATGCTTCTTTAGTCAAGTACCGTGCTACAGTCTTTAGGAAAGGGATAGAGAAGAGATGCGAGAGGTGGTGAAAGTAGAAGGATAGTTACGGAAATTAACTGTCGTATAAGACAGCTCAGTGACCAGTGACTATGCCTTCATTACTGAGCAGCCCCACCGACAGTCAATTTTTATTTGTAGTAAAAAAAAACCAAAGTCTTTGTTGGGAATCGAACCCACAACTCCCAGTCATGTAAGCTAGTTCTTCTTGCTTTTGACAACAACCTTCTTCAAACTTTTTCGGCTGACTAGGCCTCTCTTTGCCTTCTGTGTTTAAATCGCCACTTTTGGATTACGCAACCTATCGCTCACAATATTTTTTTAGTTGGTGCATGTTGACCGTAATTTCTAGCAACAATCGATAACTTTCAACAGCCATTGCTTCATATGAAAGCAGGCTATTAGACTTCCCTGCAAATCATCTTTTTCGCCACGAAATTCGCTATTACTATAGTCATTGAAAAAAATATGAATAAAAAAAGGAACCATATTTTCCGATACCAGAGGAGGCTAAATTAAATTTTAGAAACTAACACTTGTTTTATTATTATTATTATTTTTTTGACAAAATTATAAATTTTGAAGCCTAAAACTCTATAGCAGTTATACAGGGTGCATTAAATTGTAAAACACAGGCACAGCATTCTAACTAAGATAAAATTAGTGGTAGATTTCCATCACTGAAAGAGTTTTGACAAGGTCTTTGATGACACTAATACTGTGGCATAACATATAATTCGGACTGCTTTTAAATTTCATTTTTTTTTTGATCCGTTTCCTATGCTCTAAAACATTTTTGAATATTTTTAGCTTTTGCCAAAATTTCGAAAAAAAATATCAAGCAGGCGGGGAAAATCAGAAATAATAAAATAAATCACCTTTTTTTTGTGGTTAAATTGATAGTTTATATCATATATAAGAAATATATTGTTTAAAAGAACAAATTTAAATTCGGAATGAAATCATAAATTGAAACGAATATGCCGACACTGCAGCAAAGTTCTCTACTTAGTAACCTCTTATTATTACGATGAACAATTTTAATCCCACAGACTTATGTTGATAAAAAAAATTCCCTTCAAAAAATATCGGAATGGTACAATAAACTTAATAATAACGCTGGATCAGGCCATATCTTTGAAAAAATTATTAACACTAACAGAATGGATCTTTTTCAAAATCACCAGATTTCGACTAAGTCGCACAAAAATAACATATGCGTGCAATTGTTGCGTTTCCTACTCCACCGATCCAACACATCTTTTAACATCTTGTCTTTTTTTTTCTCGACACAAAGAGCCAATATATTAAAAAACGAAGATCCGTTACAACTATTAGCCGATTCAATAGATAAGAGCATATCTACAATAGTAAATTACTTAAAGTCTACTTATCTTAACTTTGTTGTTGAATTAATAGCTATCATTTATTTATGAGCTGAAGGCCTTAGTTGCTATTGCTTTTAATTTTAATTAGCTTAGAATTTTAATTGTAAATTAATTCTTATAAATAAATAAATAAAAAAAATAAATATTGTTAGAAAGATGCTTTGTTTAAATGCAAAAAAAAAAAAAATAATAATTATCAGTAAAAAAGCAAATGAAATGACCTATTGTGTCTCTTTACAAATTACATTGTTTCTAAGCAATCTTATGCACATTATAAGGCAACAACAAAATACTCGTGGAAACTTTCATGAGTATCTGTGTACCACAGCCAAACAGACGCCTGCACAAACTGATGAAAGGAACAACAATATGTGCGAGAACCGTACAAAGAAGAAGCAACACCTGCTCGGCAAAAAAGTTAGTTCAAGTTGAAACATCGTTGAGTAAAGACATAAAGATAATAAAGCAGTTTTTAGGCGTTAAAGTGATACAGTTACCATCGTGTATTTTTGTGTGTATTAAAATGCATAAATCGTGTAATTTATTTTCAAACTCTGAAGTGCTGTGCTATTATTTTGCAATAAAAGAACTTTCAATACAACAAAGCGTTTATTAAAATTATTATTTTTTAACAGTTTTTAAAATTATCTCAATTTTTAGCACACTAAACTTAAAACACAAATAACGTATTAATTAATACGATACGTTAGCTAAATGTGATAAGATAGTAAAATTGTACTCTCACCACTTTCTCAAAACCTTCGATTAAATTTTCGAAAAGATGGCAATACAGTGGTTGACAATTATTAAAAGATAGGTCGGATATACTTTCCTTAAATGACTGTATGTAAGAACAAATAAATTGGTCCTGGAAAATGTTTTAAGATATTTTTTGCTTCAGCTTTGCTAACTTTTTGTTTAAACAAAGTAGCGTTTATTTATATTTTAAATGCTGTTCACACCACTGCTGAAAGTGTTGACTTCATCTGGAATACCGCGGCTCTGCTTATAGACGGACGAACTGCACGTGCCGCCTTAAAATTACCATTACAAATTTAAATCAACGAAACATCAATTCGTAACATTGCGAAAAATATCGCAATCGCCAGGATCCTGCAGGTATGCAAATTGATTGTTTGGGACGAATGCACAATAGTCCATAAGAAGTCACTGTGGGAAACACGTTGAAAGATTTTCGTGACAACCAAAATCATTTTGGTGGCGCAATGATTCTGTTATCAGGTGATTTTCGTCACACTATTCCCTAACTTATTTCCGCATCAACTGTTGCTGTTGAACTAAACGCAAATGCCTAAAATCATCAAAATTGTGCCGGCACGTAAAGACGCTCCAATCAACAAATTATGCGCGAGTATTTTTGCAATAAGATGAAACTGCAAATGTGTTTTCGCAGCAGTTATTAAACATTGGAAATGTCCGACCTCGTCACATCACAGATTCAAAAGAGGAGCTTTTTTGGCGTGTTTTTCCAGATATAACGCAGCAGTTCAATAAAGATAAATAGCTAAGTTAACAAGCAATAATGGCTGATCTGTTTCCTTGAAATTAGTTAACACCGTTATAAACTAGGATGGCGTAGTCAACTATTCCTCGACTTTTTAAATTCATTAGAATTGCCTGGACTAGCACCGCGGTTTGCAGTTAAAACTAGGATCAGTTATCATTATGCTGCGTAACATTTATCAACCTTTACTGTGCAATGGCACAAGACTGGCTGTAAAAAAGCTAATGATTAACGTCATTGAGTCAAATAGGGAAAATTAAAGGAGAGAATGCCTTGATCCTGCGTATACCAATGATGCAAACAGATTTACCATTCGATTATAAACCTCATTCATATCGAGGATTTTTTTAATAATTACGAATTTCTTTTGCTTGTTTTAAGTTTATTTTGTGAAAAAGTTCAGCTTTTTTATTTATCGATGAGTCAGCTCAAAGTCTGCCGGGTCAGCTACTAAATAAATACATTTTTATATAGCTTTTGATCTAATTCTTATTTTTTTTTCCTTCCTACCCCAGTAGTCAGGAGATGAGGAAAGAGGGAGTAGTGCTTATGGACATTCGATTTGAATTTTTCTATATTGAAAGTGACAGGAAGGACCTCTGGAGGGAGTTTATTCCACATAAGAACTGTTCTGCTAAAAAACGAATTTTCCTTGTAATGCGGAGTACGATTCGCTGGCCAAACGACCACAAATAGATGCGCTCTCAACGAAAATCGAGTCAAAAGCAAAAACGTGCGAGCTTCGGAAACAAGTTCCCTAATTGCGTCGATGCTCTAGGGAATCAATAAAGTTGTATACCCTATCGTCCCCAATGAGCCTCTTGGCTCTTTTCTGAACGCGGTCGAGCAACTCCAAATTAGACTTTAGAGCGCCGGCACATACATGAGAATTGTATTCCATCTTTGGAGGGATATAGGTGGTATAAATAGTACGAAGATGGGATGGAGGGAAGAATTTCTTATACCGTTTTAGAATACCGAGGCACGTGAAAGCTTCTTTAGAAACAAGAACATCAAGAGCTTTCGATTCATTTTTATTTGGGTATAATTTTACGTCGATCCTCGTCGTCGTTTGTGAACAAACCGGTTTCGGCTATTTGCCATCCTCAGTGTTTTCTTTATTCTAGTTGCATTTTATTGTCAGCTGTGTAAATATAGTTCGTCTTGTTCGTGTTTCTCTTCGTGTTGTTTTTATTGCCTTCGTCACTTTCTCTCTTCCTGTCTGTATCTCTCCACCCCTTTTCGTCTGTTCATTTTTAACTATTTTGTCTTTCCCTCTCTGTCTGTCTCCTCCTCTCCCATTTCATTCGTCTCTCTTCCTACCTAAATACTTTCAGGACCATGCTTGTCATCCGTCCGTGTCCATATAAGAATCCATTGGGTCTCTTCCTATGACATAATAACCTGTAATTGTACGTTTATAAGGTTACTTATTGATTTGGTCTTATGCACCTGCGTAACGTGTTTGTGTTGGTGTAATGTTCGTTTTCTTGTAAAAATGTTTCAATGGTTCAAATATTGTGTCTGAAGCAGTGTTTATTTGTTCATTTATTATTAGTCCGTCAAATGTTTTTTGTTTGTATATTTCCATGTTTTCTAATACATTTAGTCTCCTTCCTTTGTGCTGTGTATGCAGCAGTTTAACCTTTGTTTTTATATGTCCTGGTGTAAATTTGTTGTTGAACATATAGTTCGCAAAATTTGATACTGGAGTTGATTTTGGTTCTCGTAGTTTTTTGTTGTAGTCTCTAATGTGTTCCCTAAATCTGCTCTTAATTTTTCGTCCTGTTTGCCCGATATAACTATAATGGCATGTACAAGTTGATTTGTATATTTGTCTCGGTTGTTCTATTCTGTAGTATTCTGCCTAGGTTGTTTCTTGTTCTGAATGCCGTATTGATGTTGTGTTTTCCGAAGAATTTTGCTGGTCTGTACGTTGGTCTTCTCATATATGTTAATGTAGCCCAGTTGTTCTTTCCATTCTCCTGTTCCTTGTTCTGTTCCCTGTTCGTCCTAATCTGCTTCCTGATGTTGTCTACCAGGTACTTTCCGCATCCGTTGTCCTCAGCTATGGTGGTGCTTCCGATTCCGTAATACCTATATCACCTATAGTAACAGGTGCAGCACTACTTCCGAACACAAATCTATGCGTAAGCATGCAACATTGCGTCTTACGGGCATTAAAGTCAACTGCTTTCGCACAACTACACTCTGAACTTATCATTTATGTTCCGCCTTTTGGAATTAACCTCTAACTGGTTCGGTCTATTATTAAATGAATAGGAATGACAAATGGTGCTGTTATCTGCGAAAGAGTATATAGGGTTGAAAGTTTAGATAAAGAAGGTCGTTTAGAAGAATAAGAAATAGGGTAGGAGAAACAACGGAACCTTGCGGTACCCGTGAATTAATCTTTAACTCGTCGAATGTATTCCCATCTATAACATCTGCGGGAGGAAACTTTTGAGAATTATAAATCGAAAAATGTCAAAAGAAATATCAGTATCATCTGAACAAAATAGAAGCAGTTAGGATAATTTTGCACTATCACATCGCTGATATATTCTACTAGGGCTGCTATTTATATTTCTGACCTGGTAACACTGACTGTTGCTAGGCACTAGCTGATGTTTCCAGTGCAAACTTCACATTGTTAAACATAACCTCAACCAAAACATTTTGTTATTTTATTGTTGTTAGTATTAGTGATAGCAGGTTGAAAAAGTGATCTTAGGAGAAAATGGAATTAACTCGTAAACATTTTCGTGCAATAATTTTTCATAACTTTAGACGTGGCCTGACACGACAACAGTGCACAGATGAACTTAATTGCTTATATGGTAATGAAGCACCTTCTTACAGCTCCATTAAAACTGGTGTAATGAATTCAATCGTGGCCGACAATCACTCCAGGAGGAATCCCGTGAAGGTCGTCTAACAACGGTTGTTGTGCTAGAAAACATCGCAGCTGTGCATGAGCCGATAAAGCATGGTTGTCATGTAACGTATCGCGAGATTGAGGCATCTGTACAGATTAGTATGACAAGCATCAATAAGATCTTGCATGTGAAAAAGGTTTGTTCACGTTGGATACCGCATAACCTGACAAACGCACAAAAGTATGCTCGTGTTGATTGGTGCAAGAAAATATTGCAGAAATTTGCTCAAGGTGCATCAAAAGCAGTTTATAATATCTGCACGGGTAACGAATCATGAATATACTCATATCATCCTGAAACAAAACAGCAATCCACTGTATGGGTCTTTCAAGACGAGCGAAATCCCACCAAATTTGTTCGTGGAAGAAGCACATCAAAGCAAATGGTTGCCTGTTTCTTCGGCATTACCGGTCATGTGGCGACTGTGCCATTAGAGCAACGTAAGACGGTTAATTCGGCATGGTACACCACTATTTGTTTGTCAGAAGTCTTTGAGAAATTTCGGGAAAAGTCAAAGAAAAGACGCATCATTCTGCATCACGACAATGCGAGCTGTCACCGATCGGCTGAAACAATAGAGTTTTTCACAGGGCAAAACATTGAATTGATGGGTCATCCGCCGTACAGCCCTGATTTGGCAGCTAATGACTCCTTTTTGTTTCCGAACATCAAGTAAAAACTACGTGGACAAAGGTTTCCTACACCTAAAGAAGCAGTTTCTGCATTCAAAACCCACGTTTTAGAAGTACCTAAATCGGAGTGAAAGAAGTACTTTGAAAATTGGTTCCCACGCATGCAAAAGTGTATAAATCTTCATGGAGAATATTTTGAAAAACAATAAAATAGATTTTGTCTTTAAATGCTTGTGTTTTTTCATCTTTAGGCCACAAATATAAATAGCAGCCCTCGTATGTTTTCAAAAAATTTATTGCTTTTTGTTTTTATTAATTTTTGTATTTAAAAAAAACTGTTTTTACTGAATTTAAATAAATTCTTTTACATAAATTTTGTTTATAACTTTTATTCTCAGAGTTACCAAGCGCACAAAAAAATATTTAAGGACAAGTAATAAGTCTAAACTTCCAACATGGATCCAGAAGCATTTTTAGATATGGCCAATCAGGTCATTAAATTAAAAATGTTTCCATATTTTGATATAGCACACAGTTTATTAGCCGCCCTGGCAGTACGTGAAGATTTAGGCTCAAATGCTCAAGCATTCTCCCGCAAACATCCAATGGCCTGTTGGCTGTCAACAATGTTGGTGATATTTTCGGGTGCTATGGTAGCTAATGGTTTGCTGGGTGAACCTATATTGTCACCACTTAAAAATACACCACAATTAATGGTGGGAACAGTTGTATGGTAAATTTTGTAATTAATTAATAAATTGAAATTTTTATTTTCATACTTTTTAATTTTTGTATTTTGTTGTTGTTTCGTTTGTTATCTCAGGTACATGGTATTTTATACACCATTTGATATCGGTTATAAGGTGGCCAAGTTTTTGCCCATTAAATTAGTGGCCAGTGCTATGAAAGAAATTTATCGTGCTAAAAAAGTCTATGATGGAGTGTCGCATGCTGCCAAATTGTATCCAAATGCTTGGATTATAATGATTATCATTGGTACTTTGAAGGGTAACGGTGCTGGTTTTACTAAATTATTTGAACGTTTAATACGTGGTGCTTGGACGCCTACCGCCATGGAATTTATGCAACCATCTTTGTAAGTTATTTTCCTTTTTTTTTGTTTTTTGTTTAAATGATTAAATTATTATTCTTCTTTTTATTTTGTTTAGCTACACAAAAGCTTCTCTTTTAGCTTCCATTATCTTTGTTTTGGATAAGAAAACGGATTGGATTTCTGCTCCTCATGCCTTGGTCTATTTTGGCATTGTGATTTTCATGGTTTACTTTAAATTGTCTTCGATTTTGTTGGGCATTCACGATCCCTTCTTGCCTTTCGAAAACTTATGCTGTGCCATTTTCTTTGGTGGCATTTGGGATAGTTTGGCAAAAATTTTGGGACGTGGCCAGGCTAAAGAAGGTGAAGGCAAAGATGTTAAGAAGAGCAACTAAAAGACTAATAATATATTAACAAAAAATATAAAAAAAAACAAAATGTAAAATCCCTAGCCTTATAGGCCAAACGAAAACGAAGCCGATTTAAATTTATAAAACATGTTTTAATTTAACAAAACGAAAACGAAATGCAACACATAGAGACCAATTAATTATCCCTTCAAACAGTTTTAACTCAAACAAATCAATTTCACCATTATTTTATCTTCTTTTCTTTTACATTTTTATATTTATAAATTATTTTGTTTGAAACTAGTCGTTAGTTTAAGTTTTTTTTTCACTTCAAAGTCACTCTTATTATTTAATAGGCCCAGTGGGTGGGTGCTTGTTATTAAATAATGACCAGTAACTTTAAAGGAACTATAAAGTTAATTTAAACATTTTAATTATGACGAGTTTTTTTTTTAATTTTTAATATTTAAAAAAATTAATTTAACAATTAATTTCTTAAAAAAAAAAAGAAAACAAACAAACTAAACTAAATAAAAACAAAGATTTCTATCCAATAAGTATCATGTCTAAAAAAATTTATACATACTTACATGCAGGCATCTTTTAATACTTTTTTAAATAAAACAATTTTAGTCAAAGCAACAACAAAGATCACTAAACTAGTGAGTGAAAAAAATTATGATCTAAACAAATTATTTCTAAAATTAAATTATATTTTTAAAATTAGATTTTAAGTGGTGTTTTCTCTTTTTGTATTAAAACAAAAAGCAGAAGAGGTCAATGTATTTTGTATGTTATTGTGAATTATAATTTAATTGTATGATACTTTTAAGAATGAGCAAATAAAACAACACATTTTTTGAGATACAAACAATTTTATTTCCTTTTTTGTATAAGACTTTAACGCGAGGATATTCCATCGTCCGGTCTAACCATAACTTTTGCGGAGTAAACTGTGTAATTCGATTTACATTCGCACCTGGCCATGAAGCCTTAATCACATGGTGGATCTAACCACTGCATGATTTGGAACGTCATGCTCGTCCTAGAAAGTCGAAGCCATAATTCTATGCAACAAAAACCTTCTAGTTGCAACTTTAATGATTCCAGAGCAGGGCTGCAAATCATCACACCTTGCTAAAGAGTTGGAGACTTTCCAACTCCAGTCCAGAACACATGTCTAGCATGCTCACTGGACTGGATCATTCACTTTGCGTGTCATTATCAGTGAGATGATCCTGGACACCATAAGAACCATTATAACTGTTATGGGGCCGCGAAAGCACAATCACCACGATACTCCCATAAAGGGCCAACCTCAATAATCAGTCAGAGAACTATTAAATGTCTAAAGAGACAAATATTAAACTCTTCGGCGTACTGATTCCCGTGAAAATAAAGTGGAGTTTCCAGTTGACTCCCTGCCTGTCTTCAAAGGACTGGGCTCCCTTTTTCCCCAGTTGCACTGGGGAGTAAAATTTAGTTAGTGAAGGGCCACAGGCAGAATTGTGTAAGGGATTTATTTCATTTTATAATTTACGTGTATATAAACAGGGTGCCCGCCGGAAAGGTATACTACTTTGTTTATAATTTTTGATTAAATGAAAGAGATTGGATAAGATAAATGTCCGCCTCACCAATGCGAGCCCTTTTAAGCACATTTTTCATTACATTCTCACACATTTTACGCGGCATTTCATTAATTTCATCACGAATATTTTGTCCGGAGCAGTCAAATCAGACGACCATAGAGGTCAATCAACATCATCATTTCTTGTAAAAACTTGTAGTGGAAAGAGATCTCGCGGTAATTCTATTGTAATCTTGGCTGTATGCGATGTGACACCGTCTTGTGTTGATACGTTGGTATGTGTTCAATCATATCACATTATCGCTCCGCATTCCTAACCAAATTGTCACTTTTAATCGATGCAAAGATGATTGTTGAATAATTTGAGGGCTTTCCATTCCCCAGAACCCACTATTCTGTTTATTTACTTATCCATTCAAATAAAAATGTGCCTCGTCACTCATTATGATTTTTTCATGAAAATCGGGGTTATCACGGGCGAGCTGCAACATTCTATTGGCATATGTATAGCGGCGTAAATGGTCTTGTGGAAGAAGCTCTTATGTCAACTGGATCTTATATGGAAACAAAAATGCAAATCCTTGTGCAAAATTGTGGCCAAAATTGTTCTTTGAAGACCAAGCACGGCGTCGAATTGAGGTTGATGGACTACTTGGAACAGTTTTCAGCTTTGCAGTACGTTGTAGTCCAGATTTGGGCCTATCATCTATAGAGCCTCTTTCTTCGAAATCATTCAACAGTCACCTTTGCAATCATTAAAAGTGGCCAGACTGGTGTGCAATTTGGTCAGGAGGAATCATTGGACCTTATTTTTTTTTTTTTAAGAGAAGTAGCACTTCAGGCAACGATGCCAATTTAGTCAAGTACCGTGCTACATTCTTTAGGAAAAGGGATAGAGAAAAGATTAAACAGGTGGTGAAAGTAGAAGGACAGTCGGAAATTAACTGCCGTATATAAGACAGCACAGCGACCAGTCAATTTTTATTTTTGTAGTGAAAAAAACCAAGGTATTCGTTGGGAATCGAACCCACAACCCTCATATTTACAAGCTAGTACACTACCTACTAGCCTACAGGGGCACCTTCTTTGAAAATGAAAACGGCGTAGTGGTAACTGTGAATGAGGAGCGATATCGTGATAGAACTGAAAACTTTTTAACGCCACAATTGCATACTATTGGCTTGATTAACTTGTGGTAGCAACAAGACTGTGCCACATCGCATCCACGGTCGCCTGATTTGACTGCTTCTGACTTCTTTTTGTGCAAATATCTGAAAAGCAAGGTTTATGCAAACAAACCAGAAACGCTGGAGCAACTCAAACAAAATATTCGTAACAAAATATCTCCTGAAATGTGTGACAATGTAATGAATGTAGTATACGTTCCCGCCGGACACCCTGTTGGTATTGGAAGGCTGATTATTTTTCCGATTCTTTTATTTTTATTGACATATATTGATTATTCTTATATATAATATCAATTTCAATAATATCTAGGAATTCAAATTCAGCCGTATTGCGTGAGCTGATTATTGTTTTATTTATTGACGAGCCTATTGAAGTGTTCTCAACAAAAATTTGCTTCAGTCAGTCTGCTGTCAAATGGGGAGCCGTAAAATTGTTTAAAACCGAAGGTTGATGACTAAATGAGACATTTCTGCAAGCAAGGCCACAACCACTTCTCTACCTCCTTGAAAAAAATTTTTATTCACTTTCTATTTCACAGTGTCACATGAATTTTTTTTAGCTCATTAATATTCAAAAAGTTTTTAACTCACTATCAGTGATGTGGGTTAAAACTGTAAAATTTTAAATCATCATTAGACATCAACTAAATGAATGCAATCATTTTGCATATCACCAACTGTTAGTGCACTACCCTCTGTAATGTTTTATTAAAAATGAAAGTGTACAGCCCAATCATGAATAAAAATTCCGCGTGAGTTTTCTCCCTTTTCCCTTTTCTCCTACTATGAATAAATATTTTCCCTTTTTTTCAACTGTGAGAAAAAAATTCAGCGGGGAAAAAAAGTAGATATAATAAATGAAAAAAAAGGGAGAAAACATTGCTATTTTTCAAGTTTTTTTTCCACCTGTTATATAGAAGGGAGTTTACACAAAAATGTAAGTAATGTTTGGTTTTTAAACTTTTTTTAGTTTTATAATTTTTGTTTTTAGGTTAAAAAACACAAATAAACAGCAAATGCAGCATTTGCTTACCATAATGGAAGCAAACGCAGATATAGCGTGCGGGCTTTTTAAAGGCAACAAAGAGGGAAAAAAAATCATTTTTTATAGTTTAATTTACTTAATTAAATTAAAAACAAAATTTTCCGATGAACGTTTGTAAATAAATAAAAATTCTCAAGTTACAAACAAAAAAAGGAAAAATAAATGTAAATAAACAAAACAGTTGGTTATAAAACTCAATGATGCCACTTTTTAATTGATTGAAGGAATTTTTTCTCGAGAAAATTATTTTCCGTGAGAAAGAAATTCCTAGGGAAATTCGTGATTGGGCTGGTAATGTTTTTATATTAACTATTCTCTATAGTCCTCGTTTATAATCCAGCTGTCGAGAAGAGCAGATAAACTAATAGGCGCTCAAAAGAATTGCCAACAGATTGAAGAAATAAAGGGAAGGCTAGGCACGTGAGTGACGATTAATGTTCAGTTTAGATCTTATTTTATTTATGAATTAAGCTAGCTTATATAAAAGGTGTTTTTTTAAGCTAGATAGAACTTGAAATTGTAAAAAGTAACACAAAAAATGAAATTTTGATGAAACATTTTTTTTATTTGTTTCAGTATACTCTGACAAATCATCATGAATTGACTCTCGCTTGAACAACGCTACGAAATTATCCAAATTTACTTTGAAAATCAGTCGTCGATTCGCGCAACTTATAGACGACTTCGTCATTTTTATGGCGTACATAATCGTGCATCTGAACAAGCTATTCGTCGAACTGTCGATAGATTTCGTACCACATACTCTCTAGAGGATGCAATAACACCAACACGTCGAAGGAATGTGCGTACTGAAGAGAATATCGCCGCTGTAAACGAAAGTGTGGAAGAAGATCCAAATTTATCAATTCGTCGTCGGTCGCAGGAATTGGGGCTCTGTCCGTCCACTACGTGGAAAATTTTGCGCAAAGATCTCGGCCTACACCCGTATAAGATCCAGCTGGTGCGGGAATTGAAGCCACGAGACCATTATATGCGTCGTTCTTTCGCCGATTGGGCTCTAGAGCAGTTGGCAACTGACCCGTTGTTTTATCGCAAAACTGTGTTCAGCGATGAGGCGCATTTTTGGCTTAACGGGTTTGTTAATAAGCAAAATTGCCGCATATGGACAACAGACCCTACAGACTCCGTTACATCTAGAAAAATGCACCGTTTGGTGCGGTTTTCATGCTGGTGGCATAGTCGGACCTTATTTCTTCAAAAATGAGGCCGGAGCTCGCGTTACGGTCAATAGAGATCGTTACCGCACCATGATCAATGATTTTTTGTTTGAAAATATAGATGACATTGATCCGACCGAGATGTGGTTTCAACAGGATGGCGCTACGTGCCATACAGCGAACGCAACCATCGACTTATTGAAATCAAAATTTGGCGATAAGTTGATTTCGAGAAATGGACCTGTCAATTGGCCTCCAAGGTCGTGCGATTTGACACCACTCGACTATTTCCTGTGGGGCTACGTGAAGTCACTGGTTTATGCTGATAAACCAGCAACAATTGACGCCTTGGAGGACAGCATTGTTCGTGTTATTCGTGACATACGCCCAGCAGTGCTCGAAAAAGTGGCCCAAAATTGGACGTCCAGAATGCGCTTCGTCAAGAACAGCCGCGGTGCCCATATGCCCGAAATCATTTTCAAATGTTAATGTCATGTATTGATCCTTCGAATAAAAAAGAAATTTTGATTACAATTTAATTTTTTGTGTTATTTTTTACAATTTCAAGTTCTATCGGGATTAAAAAAACACCCTTTACTATTGGATAATTGTCCAAAATTGAATGACTTTCAATTTTCACTCAATACTTTTGTATTTCATTACTTTTAAAATTTTAAAACGTTTAATTTACAAGCGTCAGCAACATGCAAGCGGACAGCCACAAAGTAAATTATAAATATTTTAGGAACTTAACACTTTTGTTCTATTTACTTTGGTGGTATACTTCAACATGTGTAATTCAAGAAGCTGTTGCGCTACGATGTTGAAGTTGGCATGTATACACTTACATGTCTCATGACAATATGGGTACACTACACCCCAAATATGAAGAATACGAAAGAGTGTTTTCTCGGCTAAGAAATTTTAATTTAGTTTAAATTAAATTACTCTGAATCGATTAAAGAAATTTTGTGATTTAATCATAAAATTCAAGCATTTGTTTTTTTATTTTTTATTTTTTTTTATGTAAAATATATATATTTTATTTATTTTATTTCATTTTTCTTTATTAGTTAGTATTCATCATAATGTGTCTTTTGTTAATATTTCTTGTCTGTTTTTAATAGTTTTTTAAGTGATAAAATCATAAACATAAACTATAAAATAATATTATATATTATTCAATTGTTTGCTTTGCTTATGTAAATGAAAATATATTTTGAACTATATAAAATAATAAATATATATTTAAGCAATCACCTTAATGTTGAGTTAAAAATTATTATTTGTCCGTTTTCAGTTTGTTTTATTCATAATAATAATAATAATTGAAAATAAGGTACATGAAAGCGTTAAAAAAAATTATTTTAAAAATATAAAATATAAAAAAGTTCCAAATAAACAATAATAATAATATAATAAATAAAAACCGGTGTCAAATAATATTAAGTAAAATGTAAAAAAAAAAATAATTTTTATTTAAATAAATTTGGGGAGAAGACCCTTAATAAATGACAGAGATTCCTTTAGTTTTCAATAATAAAGGCTTTCACGATGATTATTGCCCACTGTAAACGTTTTTGCAATTTATTTTAAGAAATATACAATTTTAATTAAAGCCAAATGTACTTTTTTGTTGTTTTATAATTAATTTTTTAAGCACCAGCTGTTAATCTTTGTTTAAAAGCATAGTGTGAACGCCTAATAATTATTAGGCGTTTGTTAGTTAAAATTATTGGGTAATTTTTATTCCTTATTAACTTTTTGTGTCTGTTTTACTTACGTTGTGTAAGTTGATGATTATGGTATGTAGAAAGGAACGCGAAGTCCCACAAACCAAATTAAAATTAATAAAAAATTTACATCCCATTTTTAACACCCGTCTTTTTATTTATATTTTCGAGGAAATATTTCTAGAAAGACAGTCTTAATATAAAAACTTTTATAAATTTATTTTTAATTTTCTTTACTTCGCCACACTCGGAAAAATCACCACCTAATGGTGTGGTGAAATTAAAAAAAAAATTATAACGTTTTTTATATTAAAATCTTTTGTTTAGAAAACTAATAAATTAAATAAAGTTGAAAAATTAAAAAAAGGCTGGTGTAAAAAATAATGAGTATTTTCTCAGTTGCAATAGAAGTAAATAACAAGTTTTGTCATAACACAAATGCCATATTTGTGTTTTAAAATTTAATTATTTTAAATTTGTTTATGATCGCTATACATATAAAAAATTAAAAAAAGCAAAGCTGCCAGATTTTTTTTTCAAATAGTAAATATTTTTTTTTATATGTAACATAAATATGTAAAAGATATTGAAATATCGCAATTTGCACATCGTGAAAAGCCTTAATGTTTCAAGAGATTTTTAAAAATATTTTAAATATTTCATAAATAAATTTCAAGAAATATAATCAATAATAATAAAAATATATAATATATAATATATAAATACAAACAAAAATGGAATGTTAAATGTCTTCAATAATTTTGTTTAAAAAATTCTTAAAAAAAGATAAGTTTTTCATATTTAAATACTTCAATTGTCAAAAACCTTTTTAAAACTTTAATTAATTAATTAAAAAAAAAAATCTTAAGGGATTTCTTAAATGTTTCTTTTCTTTATACAGTGCAACATTTCTCAGCTTATTGATTGGGAACTCAATTCAAATGAGAATTGCCCCTAAAAGTAGCCCCCAAAAATAAGAGCTGCCTCATCATTCGTTGGCTGCCTTAATAATTTAATGGCTGTGGAATAAACAACCCAGAAGAAACAACTCAGAGTAAATTTCATTTCAAAACCAGCGGAACATCAAATATTTCAATATGGAAAATAACAAAATACTCTTGTCGATAAAACTTATTTACTGAGGAATTTAAAACAGCGTATTATCATTACTTTGATGCAAATTTTACGCTAAACACAGTATTAAAAAATTATACTTTTATACTTTTTTAATGTGAATACATGAAAAAGGTATACAGTTTTCTTTTATAAAGCCAGTAATTTGGGTGCAAGACCTAACTGATCATGATGAATCCAGGTGCTACGCACGAATAAATTTAAAACAAAAGTATACCTTCCCGCTACGACACGTTCAGCACAATGCGATGCTGTTACCGATCTAGCATAAAATCCGAGACTGGATAGTGTCTGGAACAATGTGAATAATGTAGATTGAACACCCGATATTGAAAACAATGCACCACAACCGGTAACTGAAATCGAATTTTGACTATCACAAAATGTTTGACATTATTTTTGAAGTGTAAAAAATCACAGAGCAAAATATCAGAAATTTTATTTCCTTGACGAAAAAAATGCCTTCACTTACTGTCCTGATTTCGCAGGCTTATTAAAAAAATATAAAAAATGGATTATATCGCTGGCGACTTGTATATATATTTATCGACGATTCAGTTTTAAGACTAAAGTCTTAAACAAAAAAATTCTTCCTTCAATTGGGATTCAGCAGGAAGAAAATTTATGAAACATTGGCCGAAATTTTGGAGAAAATCAAATACAATGTAAACAAATGGAAGATTTTTGGTAATTTAAATGTTGCCAACATAATATAAGACATTCTATTAAAGGTCGGTTTTCCAAAATACTTCCTTTCGTTTTCTTTGTAATTGGAATTCGCGACACACAGGGAATCAATATGAATGAATGTAAAGATTGGAAAGTAAGAACCATTAATATTATGCAATTAACCGTTGATAAAGGATTTAGTTGATATTTTGTTGTTGCCACCGCTCCACAGGAAATTAGGAATAGCTGGGAAATTTATTAAAGTGGTAGTCAAAGATATTAAGGACGCCTAAGACAGTTTGAAATCCATCTTTGCAAAACACAGGGAAGCTAAAATAATAAAAAACTACATTCTCGTTGTCTGTATTCAAATACTGCCATATCTATTTCCTCTATCTATTTGTATATTAACATTAACAATAATTATTTCGGATGTGCTTATTTGTTATTTTCAACAGGTATACGAATATTAATGAAAAAATATAATTTCGAACCATTATAAGCACCTATGTAATTGGAATGCATTGAAACAAGTCGTTGGCCGCATTTTAGGAAAAAAAAAACGTTTACAACAAGTTGACATATAGACATACACGAGAGGACAAGTTGCTATATTATTTAAAAAAGATCAAAGCATCCGTGATGTTACATTTCATTCATTTTCACCTTGATACCTTTTTTAAATCAATTACATCAAAAATCGGACAAACAAAGAGAAAGAGCTTCCACCAGCTGAACATTCTAATAAAAACTCGATTTAAAAGCAAAAAATTAGATTCATTGTTTGCTGAGGTTTACTATGGAGTTCTAAAATTATGCAGTTTGAAGATTAAAGCACCAAAAATGAACATGATGCTAAAATTGCTGGACACACTGCAGAAAACATGATCTTAAATTTTATTCGAACTCGGCTGATGATGCAGAAACTCAGAACATGAATACGAACAAACTATGCAGAAGAAAACAAGATCATCAGAACCACAAACGTCAACTTTAACGAAGATGAATGAATATTAACAATAATTGAAAATGTTCTAGATTTTATTTTCATACATCATTGATAACAAACGAAAATCTTATATTTTCTGTGAATTGAAATTTTTATTTTCATGCAAAATCAAATTTGCTTCAGATACAAAAAAGATATTTCGAGCGGTATACCGACATATAATCGTGTTAAAATACAGTAAAAGCAAAAAATATAATATATACCTTGACCAAAAACAAAAAAAAATTCCTAAGGCCGTTAAACTATTATTGCAGCCTACTTGGCACAACGAATGATGTAGAAGTTGTTTTGTTTTTTTTTTGCTACTTTTACGTGCAATTCTCGGAATTGTGACTCGAAATCATGTATTGTAATGTGTTCTTTTTAAGTTTAAATGAAATGAAACATCGTTTTGACAATTGAAACATTCAGTTAACGAACCTACATAGAAAAGAAATAACTTGTTAAAAATATTGTTTAAGTCGCTTAAGAGATTTTGTTTCTTTGTATTTATTTAGTTGGTATTTTATAGAACGACACACTAAGCTAGAAAGTGGAAAATTTGAAGATTTTTTTAAAGCCCAAGTGCAAAATAAGCACTCTCTCTCCCGCTCTCTCTCTTTCGTACAATCTAAGTGAAAATTATTTCTTTATGATAACAGCCTTTAATTTTTAACTTAATTTTAATTTTTATTGCAACCGCACACGACGACGTGACATTTTAGCAATAAAAATAGCCAGCCTAAAGTTGACTTCACTCGCTTCTGTCCCTAGAGATATTTTCCATTATTAACTATTTTAGATTCTATTCTGTTTGTTGACTCATGATTTTTAATACTTTTTGAAAATGTAAAGCGAACACCCAGATAGCTTAAAGAGCGCTACCTGCTACATGTAAAATAAAGTAATTAAATATTAAATATACTCTCCTAATATTGAAATATTCTATGAAGTACTATTTTTCACACATCTTAATAAAAACTGTTTCAATAATAATAAGAGTCAGGAAAAGAAAAAAGGTTATATAAGAAGTCCTGAGTCTCTACTCATGCCTTCTGAAAGCAGATGTAAAATATAACAATTTTTCTGATTATGAAATAATCCAATAAAAATAATAAAAAATAAATTTTAACTAATAAAAATAATAACAATTTTCTGCTTCTTGCTAGAAAACGAAAAAATATTTTCAAATAAATAAATCAAAAACATTTGCTTACGCTATACATTACTTTTTACATTACTTGTCAGCTAGTTCTAAATTATTACTGCTGCTGCTATTGTTGTTATTGCTGCTTTTTGTGCTTAGCTATGTGCTAGCTGTGCTTGTATTTAAATTTCCAACACTTCCATTACTGCTGCCCAATAAATTCAGTAATTTTTGTCGTGTCCTTTTATCACTTACACACACACACTGTATGAGATTCATTAATTGTTTATTCGAATACTGTTGTATTTCAAGATTCTTTTGTTCCATAATCCATTCTTCCAACTGGTCGTTTGAGAAATAGTACGCCTTAATAAATACATCAACATATGAACGATATTCCGAAAATTTTTGATTCGAAATTAATTCGAGTATTGACATAAAATTTGTAAAATCGAGTTGCATTAAAGCTCGACCCCCAGCCGAACATTTTTTTACATTCGAGAAACTGTTAAATAAAAAAAAATAAAAATATATTTTTTAGTAGTTTATTATTAAGCACTCTTTATTTAATAAAAAAAATTTTAAAAAACTTTATTTTTCATTATTATTCAATATTTCGCCAAACCGGTGGTTGGCATCTTCAGGATTCTAAACATAATATAAAAGATTTAATTGAATTTAAGGGAAAAATTAAAAACCTTCATGTGCAGGATCATGAAAAACTAATTTCTTTTGGTGTAGTATCATTATTTCCAAGTATTCCTGTTGATTTGGCGATCAACACAATAGAAGAGAAATGGAATGTTTTGAAAAATTTTACAAAGATAGAGAAAGGTTTATTTTTCGTATTCTCAAGTTTTGTATAGAAGACAATAGATATTTTCATTTATAATGAAAAGATATATATCCAGCAAAAAGGACTTCCGATGGGCTCTCCAGCTTCTCCAATTGTGGCAGATATTGTTGTGGAGAAATTGTTAGATAATGTTATTGAAAAATAAGGAATTAAACCAAAAATTATGACAAAATATGTAGATGATTTGTTTTGTATTACATATATCTGAATCTGCCATTAACGAAATGTTAGAAACATTAAATGAATTTAACACTTCAATAAAATTTACAACTGAAAGGGAATGTGATGCTAAACTTTCATATTAAGACACTTTAATAATAAGAAGAAATAAAGAATTCAGGTAGAATTATTAATTATTATTCTAAACAAATAAAAGAATTATTATTAACACGGCTAATAGTTTAATAGAGAGGATTTTAACAATAAGTGACAAAAAATTCCATAGAAATAACAAAGAAAAGATTAGGAATTTATTAACTGAGAACAATTTTCCAATACGATAGGAGGAAAAGAGTTGTAGGTAGTGGAACGAAACCCAAAATATATAAATCGATAACTTATATACCTGTATTGTCTGCAAGAATAGAGAATTTAAAAATTTTTGATACAAATAAATACAAAATGGCATATAAGAATACTAACACATTAAATAGGTTGTTTAGTAAAACTAAAGATAAAATTCAAAAATTAAATATGTCCAATATAGTGTACAAAATTCTTTGTAACGGTAATGATAAGGAGGAGGTTTATGTAGGCACAACCAAAAATAAATTGAAAACTAGAATAGCAGGATATATGCCAGATCAAAAATACAGGAATAATATTAGTTCACAAAAAAGAGCATTATCTTCACATTGTTCTAAAGTTAATCACTATCCTAACTTTTAAAATGTTTCAATTTTAAATTTGGAAAATAATTATAAACGTCGGTATATGTTAGAAATGTTAAACATAATTAAAGTACCATTAAACAAAAGAATAAATTTTAAAGCAGATACGGAGAATGTTGCACAAAATTATAGACATTTAGTGCATAAAATTATAAAAGAAAACTCTGTACCTCCATAATATTAATAATTATTACTTAAATTTTTCGTAATGTTTGATTATTAAATTTATGTTTTGAATATATGTGTAAAATAATATTGTTTTGTAAATTTGTTATTGTCAAACTTGTTTTTCATTTGAATAGTTATAAACAATTTTTTTCAATTTGTAGTTTTTTTTTGACAAAGTTTTTGATTATTTTGTATTTGTTAATCATTTTTTTGTTTATCCTGAAGATGCCAACCAATGGTTTAGCGAAATATTGAATAATAATAAAAAATATAGTTTTTTTTTTTAATTTTTGTATTAAATAATGACCTAGTGTTTAACAATAAACTACTAAAAAATATAATATTAAAAAGGTCATATAACTATAATTAGTTTATGAAAAATAAAAATACTTTTATTAAAAGTAAAAATATTTAAATTTTAGAGAAAATAGAAGAAAATAAAAAACGAATTTTGTGATAAATTCTATTTGAAGAAAAATTAAGGTGGAACACGTTCGTATTTCGTTAATTTAAAACTTTATAATTAATAAATGATTTTAAGGATACTTTTTGCAGAGGTACAGATAAATAAAAGATGAACTGTTAAGTTGGCATGAAATTAATTTTATTTGAAAGATAATCTTCTGGCGTATGACCGCCACGGCTGGCTCGGGCGTATTCGAATCTGAAGCTAAAATTTACGACTTCTTTTTCAAACATTTGTGACCGCATATCAATAACACTCCGCGTCAAACTAATAAAATATTAACCGAATTGCAATAGCAAGTGTAATATGCTTAAATACGAGGAATCACCCTCGTGATACTTTTGATACAGATTCACTCTCTACACTCTTAGTAGTGTTTATGCTTTAAAAAAAATAAGTTACGATAGTGTTAAGAGAGCATAAAAAATCGATACAGTGGTATCAAATAGTTTAAGCTCTTTTGGTAAAATTAAAATTTTTTTAAACGAATTTTTTTCGTACTCTTTTGCAAATTAATAAACTTTTTTGTGATTGTATTTTTTGCAAGTTTACTCCGTTTCGTGAAATATTGTTTTCGATTTATTTAATATTTTATACTTTTTTTCATTTGACTTTAACTTACCCTTCCACCAAAAGATGTGTTGCCACATGAGCCATAGATTGCCATACAAGATAAGCTGGTATTGTAATTTCTTTAGCAATTTCTTCTAATCGCATAGCAAAGTTTTGTATGTTCTTAATAAGAAAAAACAAAAGAAATTTTCTATAGCAATTTTTTTTGTGAAACTATAACGCAAACTCTCACCCTATTCATTAAGTCGATATAAGCATTATGCTGAAAGCTAACATGATTAACATCCCACTTAACTTTAGCTATCATAGCCAAAATTGCTGGCAAGTCAAAAACTCTAGAAGTGACACAAATATAAACGGGACGCGCTACATCAGCCATAAAGTCCATATAATTAAAATAGGAATTTAACAAGGATCTTTCCTGAACAGGCAATAAATGATTTAAATAGTTGTGTAAAATTTTGAATTGTTGAGTCATACAGTGGCCACTTTCAACAGCCACAATGCGATGGCATAGTCCATACAAAGTATCAGGATTTGCAAGTTCATTGTTAATCTGAAAAATAATATTTATTCATTAGATATTTATGTTGCCTTCTTCTTGTTATTATTGTTGCTTACTAATGATGAAAAGTTTAAGGGCCAAATTTTTACATTAGGTAAAATATTTCGCTTTACAAATCCCAATTTTTCATCCAATTTAGCAGAATACAAATTATCCATTTGTACTGACTGAAAAATAATAAACATAAGGTTGTTTTGCATTTTTTTAACGATTAAAATATATTTTTTAAGGTACCGCATCTTTGGCAAATATTTCATGAACTGCAAAAGCATAAAAATCCATTAACTCCAACATGCTGGCTATAATTTTTGGTGATATACAATGCAAAAGTTTACACATTTGTAAATAACGTCCAATACAGCGAAACACGTTTAATGTTGTATTATTAATTATTAACTGTTGACTGGAGGATGACTCTTCAAAATCTTTACTCTGCATGCTTTTGGGTTCTTCGTCACTTTCTTCTTCACTAAAATAACAGGAGGCTTCGTCTACAATACCCGATAGAATATCTTCTTCCAACATGGCCACATCAAGGCCGCCATCAAAAGGAGAACTTTTCTCACTAAAACGTAAAAAATAACCATAGGAACCATAAATGGAACTGCCACCGTCTTGAGAATGAACTGAAACTAATTCATCACAGTTATTGTTGCTAGTAGGAGAATTATTAGCTGACTTTGAATTTGTTACCAACAATGTCATAGGAGGAGATTTATGACGCCTTAAAGTATGCCGTATGGAACGAAATTCCTAAAGATGTTAATAAAATTATTTAATTAAAATTATTATTTTCACCTGAATTTTGGTAATATCCATAAAAGAAGAAAAACTTACCGGCAATTGCAATATATTTGCAAAAGAATCGACCACTGTCCACGATTCATTGTCTAAGAAAAGACAAATTTCTTCTAAACAGGAGCTGTGATAGCGTTGAAAAAACTCCTCACTTTGCAGTTGCATAAGTTCTATTAACTTTTCGGAATGTTCGCCACAAAATTCCAAACCCACCTTCTTAAGTCTTTGTATTATTGATAAAACTTGTATAAAATGATCATATTTTAACATTTTTAGCTTGGAACTTTGTAAAAATATACAGATTTTAGTTAAAATATCATTCCATATACGCGACTGGCCCTTTTTTAATTTTTCCTGTATATAAACGTCCGGAGAATCGGGCATATCGAGAGGATATAATTTATAGTTTTGATGCCATATAACTATTTGATAATATGATGCCAGTATTGTCCAAAATGTTTTACACAGGCTAATTAAACATGGTATGTATTTATCGGCCTCAACGTGCTCGCACAATTGTTCGTATAACATTTTTATATTTTCATCAAGGTTGGGATCACTATAGCCACGTAGTACAGAATTGACCGAGGAATGTATTGCAGATATAAAGTTGATATGAAGCTATTCATTTGAAAATAAAAATAAAAAATTAGAAGTCTTTAGCAAAAAAAAACCTCTTTAAAGAAAAGTTTTACCTGATCCATTGCTATTAAAGATTTATTAAGTAATTTATACGCCTCTTGTAATTTGGCATATTTTCGCATATCAAAGTTTAAAATCATCTAAAAAATATATATACAAAAATTAATGTAATGTCAAATGCTATCATGTGAGGATGTGTGTCTTGATATTTATTCTCCTTACAGACAGATACAGATAATTTAGCTCAGAATTATAGGTACTTAATTCAAAAGACACATAATTTGTTATAATTATTTCATAAGAGAGCATTTGTTATTTGTTATTTATTTGTTACTAGCGTGCCCGTGACTGCTTTGCAAGTCATTTCCTCGACATTTTTTGATCGATTTTGGTTCGCGGTATTGAAAAACAAAGCACGTGAACGTGATACATATAACTGACCATGCAAAACACAGGGATCATTGAAAAGCAACAGGTATGGGGAACTGAAGCCATTTAAAATCAAACGGCAAATCTGGAGGAATCATAGGAATGCGTGGTTCAACACATCGCCCTTATATTTTTCTTTTAAAATTTTTGCTTCAATCACATTTTTCATGACTTTTTTGACTACTAAACGTGTCCCATTGCAAAGTCGTGGCTGGCAGATATTTCTAAGCAAAATAATTGGTACACCAACTTTCGTTTGTAGGCGGTGGGGCGGCAGTCCCGATAACTCAAGCGAATTCAACATTTCGGAAGTTTTAAAATTTTGATATTTTATTATATATTAGTGAGTTTTTTTTTTGTAAATATCTTCAGAACTACATAACCGATTTAAGAGATTGATATCTCGTTTTGAAAAGCATAACAATGGCTTTAAAAAATAAAATAAAGAAGAAAAAAAAAATAATAAAAATGTATATGTATATGTCATTGGTGGGTTTTGCCACGCCCCTCCGCCCACAGACCGAAATCAAAAATCGGACTTCACAGTGTCACCCGCCTTAATATTCTGAAGATTCTCTGAAAATTTCATCAAAATCGGCCCAGCCGTTTTCGAGTCCATTTCTTACATACATACACACATCCTCTTTTATATATATAGATTTCCGTTTCCTTGTTTTTGTATGTTTAAATATTTGAAAATTTCAATTTTTGTATGTATGTATGTATGAAAAAATATTTTATATGTTTTTGTCAAATGTTTTGAAAATTTTTTTTAATAAGCATCAATTTTATTCGTGCTTGATTCCTTTTCAAATAAATATTAAGTGATATTCTCACAAAATATTTATTACAAAACAATTTTCATTAAAAAAGAACATTTTATGATATTCTCATAAAACATTCTTTCAAATAAAAATATTTGAAATGTCTTGCAATGGGGGAGAGCACATTCATATTGCAATTTCACTTTCGCTCACAAAGCTCATCAGTGAATTTTACCCCAATATTGTATAGAAAAACCTAAGTGTCTTATATCCAAAGCCAAATTGATTTTATAAGAATTTTTTCCATAAAATCAACATAGCCTAGACATCAAGACTCAAAAACACTTCTATACAAACATTACAAAACATTTCAAAACAACAAAAACATTGTTCATTTTCGGGGTTGCCATTGGAAACCATTCATATGTAATTTGAAAGTTAGGAAATAAAAAATATTTGTAAATAATTCTACTTTAATACTAATAAAAAATTTTTTCAATTTGTTTGTTCATTATTTTTGTTTTTCCTGATGATGCTAACCAACGGTGTGGCGAAATATCGAAAATATAATAAAAAATAAAGTTTTTTAAAAAAAATTTTATTAAACAAGACCTAGTGCTTAAAATTAATTACTAAAAAATATTAAAAAAAAATTCAAAAAATTATAACTATTATATTTTTTCAATATGTTAATAATTTTTGTTTTCAAAAATAAAAAAATTTTTTTTTTCCTGAAGAAGCTTTCCATAGGAAAGCGAAATATGGAAAAGAAAAAATTGTATATTTTGTTAATTTAATTTAAAAAGACCGTAAAAAAGAATAAGAGATATTTATTAAAGATAAAATAAAGGTCGATTAAAAAAACTACAAAAATTTTTTTATTTCCTTTAAATATTTTTCGGATTACTATTTTCCGCTTATATTCAAGAATTTGTTAATTGTATTTCAGATTTTTCTTTTTAACTTTTGAAAATATACTTTAGAATAATTTTAAAAAATTCAGTAAAAATATTTAACAAAATAATTAAAATATTTAAAAAAATAATTAAACAATTTAGAAATGGAAATGAACCATCGTGAAACACAATTAAAAATATGTAGTTTAATAATATATAAAAATAAAAATTTATATATATATTAAAAATATTGTTACGTTTTGTAATTTCTCTTAAGAATATTTCGAGAGAATTACTTTAAATAATAATAAGATTGTGAGCAGTAGAAATTTATTCATAATCGCATTTCCAACAAATTTTTTACTTGCCTCATTTAACACTGTGTCAAGCTGAAATTCGGTCAGCAAAAGAGTTTCCTGCAGTTTTTTATTGAGGGATTGTACACAGTTATATTGCATAAACTCGGATGCTGAATCTTTACATGTGAGCAACACGGAAATGGCTCCAGAATAATTGCAATCACTTAAAAGTTTTTGAACTTCAACATCAGTCGATTTCTGAAATAAATTAATAGTAATAATTATTATCAGAAATGATTTTGTTCATAAAAATTCATTGTTAGAAATATTTTCAAGTCTAATAATTTTATTTAATTGAAAATTAAGCACAAATTAATTTTTGTTTAATTTTTTTTTTCATTTTTCTTTTTCTGAAGATGCCACCCAATGGTGTTGCGAAATTTTTAAAATAAAACTAAAATTTATTTAATTTGAAAAAAAAAATTATTTTTATAAAATATTAAAAAGACCACAACAACTACAATTATTATTATTTGTAAATTAAAAAAAAATAAAATTATAAAAACCATTATGTAAATGAATTTTAAATTCGCCTCGATTTTCAAGTTTCTATGCTTTCAAATTAACAACAACAACAACAAAAACACAACTAAATAAAAATAATTTATTTGAATTTTATACAAATTTTTTATGTGCTAAATGTTTCTTTTTGTCTCTTCTATTTCTAAAATGTTAAATGACTTACCAATTTTTTGATCGCCTGTAAAGTGTTTAATAATTCTTTAAGTATTTCACGTTTACGATATGAAGCCAAAATTTCCAAACTTGTAGTTGTTAGATTTAGTTTAGCATAATTTAAGTATGAACGAGCCTTGCGACAGGTCCACAAGGACTCTTCCAATTCCTTTTGAGTTTCATTAATAGCAGCAAATTCAATATTGCAGGCACTACGTTGTTCTAAAATGTTTTGCAAAACCTGTTTTGACAAGACCTTGTGTTGGGAACGAAGTTGAAACATGGTCGTTTCTATTAGTTCATAATCGACACCATTGCTTAAGACTTTCTGTTTGAACAAATATACAGAAAAACAAAAATATCAATAATAATAATAACAATAATTGAAACAATTTTAATAAAAATATTTAAAACAGTTGTTTTAAAACATGTTTTATTGTATTTTGAGAAAAAATAAAATATTTTTTCTTCTTCTGAATACGTCACGAACATTTAAAACAACCTACTTTCCCCCTCACTTTACAAACAAAATTTAACAACATACAAAACAATTTTTAACAACTGACAAATTCTTATAATCACTTACCTGAAGTTCATACATTTGTGCATTACTTTCTGGTTGAAAATATATTTCTTCAATACTTTCTAATATTTCCTGATCAGATTTTTGTGCTACTTCATTAGGTCCATCTGTTTCATCTGTGGATTTCTTGGAAGATTCTATTTTGTTTGGCTCTGCTGCAGACACTGTTTGTATAAAGTAGTCTGAAAATCCCATTGCTGGTATTTTTAATTGTCGATTGGTCTTTACATTAAATTGAAAGCAATTAAATATTTGACCAGTTTCTATTAATCAATTATTTAATATATACCTGTTTGTGTAACAAATCCATAAATTTTGTTTTAAATTCGTCCATTTTCGCCCTAGAATTTTGCATTTTTTTGTATGTTTTATGAAGAAAAATAGTTGACAAAGTTGAGATGACAAAAATAAGTAATAACAAAAATGTTTATGTATGCTTAGAGATGGTAGGTTTAGTACGAATCAATTAAACACATGGCACATGCTGCGTTTTTTTTTTCTAAAATAATTGCTCTATTCATTTTACAAATGTAAAAAAATTAAAAATTTGTTCTTCAAGCGAAAAAAGCTCTGAAGAAAACTGCTAGCTAAGCAACAGAATATGAAGGAGAAACGCATAAAGAAATTATACTCATGCGTTCCAATCCGACAATGTCAATACGTATTGATCACTATTCCATCTACTTTTCCAATTTCCATAGCCCACTTAAAAAAAAACATCCTGAATCTTTCGCATTGTGAATCAAATAAGTGCATATAATAAATATAAAAATCAGAGATTAATATGACATTATAAAATATAAATTTATTTAAGCAGCAGCATTTATTCTATATTTATTGGCGAGTAAAATAATTTTAATTAACTTACGCATGTTAATCTTATGATAAATGTTTAATTCTATATTATTAGATTAAAATATCCTTTATAGTAAAAATGCACACCATTATTATAATTCAATTATAAATTTGAAAATCATAACGATGAATTTTTATGTAGGATATTCAGGATCATCGGGCCTAGCTTCTAAGCAGTTTCACTTACTATTTTACTCTCTATTCATTCATTTCAACTTTCCCTCACAGTTCTTGTTTACTATCGGTTTCATGGTTACATTTTGTTTTAGATGGAGTTCACCACCCACTTTGGAAAGGTCATCTAGTAATTGTTAATGTTATACGTACCTGACACCCTTTATGGGTAAATGGCTTTAAGAATGACTTAAATCGTTAATTTTTCATGCTAGAAATTTGACACTCCATTTACTGCATCTCACATTTGCCATAAAGAGAAAGTGACTTTGTGCTGAACTGTTTCTTTTTCGTTCGTTGCTACTAATAAAATACTTGCTAGTTTCTTTTCCATCTATCATTAGTAAAATGGTTTAAAAGCCATACAGTTCAATTACTGAATACGATTTAGAGGCGTTCGGGCATAATCCAACGGTCCCAGCGTTATATCACTGTTTTCTCGAATAAGTATTGCGCCATAGGTCCACATCTGCAATTCATCTCGTACTACGCATGAATGCTGTTGCAATAACATATTGTCGTTAGTAGGGTAGAAGTAACACATCTCACACCGGTCTAATTAATCATCTACGTTAATAATGTTCTATGGCCCTTATTTTTATAGAGTACATTTACAGAATGATTGAGAGTATAACTTATTAATTCGTGAGTTAGAAGATTCCAAATAGCAGCTATTTCAATTTTATTTACAAAGTTTTTTATGTATACAATTATTTGTTTATATTTAAAAATATTTTTATATAATATATATACTAGGTCAATTTAATAAAAAAATCTTAAAAAACTTTTATTTTTTATTATTTTTTCGATATTTCGCCACACCGTTGGTTGGCATCATCAGGAAAACTAAAATAATGAACAAACAAATTGATAAAATTTTTTTTTGATTAACAAATTCAAAATAATCAAAAAATTTTTTCAAAAAAACAAAACAAACAAAAACAATAAAAAACGACAAATTGAAAAAAAAATTTGTTTTACATACATACAAACAAATTTTCAATATTAAAAAAAATTTTAAATGAAAAACAATTTTGAAAATACATAACAAATTTGCAGAACAATAGTATTTTACACATATATTCTAAAACATAAATTTAATGACCAAACGTTACAAAAAATTAAAGTATTAATTATAAATATTATGCAGATACAGAGTTTTGTTTTATAATTTTATGCTCTAAATGTCTATAATTTTCTGCTATATTCTCCGTATCTGCTTTAAAATTTATTCTTTTGGTTAATGGTACTTTAATTATTTGTAACATTTCTAACATATAACGACGTTTATAATTATTTTCTAAATTTAAAATTGAAACATTTTCAAAATTAGGATAGTGATTAACTTTAGAGCAATGCGAAGATAATGCTGTTTTTTGTAAACTAATATTATTCCTATATTTCTGGTCTGACCTATGTCCTGTGATTTTTTGATTATTTTGAATTTGTTCATTATTTTAGTTTTCCTTATGATGCCAACCAACGGTGTGGCGAAATATCGAAAAAATAATAAAAAATAAAAGTTTTTTAAAATTTTTTTATTAAATTGACCTAGTGCTTTATAATTAACTACTAAAAAATATTTTTATATATATAATAATAGTTGTTACAATTACACCATTTAACATTTTTGCTTGAATGCATTAGAAAAATATTTCATTTTTAAATTGAATTTCAAACATAAAATCAACGAATTCTTGACTGAAAATAACTTTTATTATTTTCAACAAATCATTTGTTATTATTATTATGTTATCTTATCGATAAATTGTCGATTAAAAAGTACCATCTGTATCACAGCTGTTCTAGTTACTGTCAGTGAAGTATTTTCAAGTAAACAAAGTTTCCACAAGCAATGCGAATATGGTAAGAAATTTTTAATTTTTTGGAAAATTTAAATTTATAAAAGAAAATAATCTTATTTACCTATGCCCAGCATGGCCTCTGACTTTTTCTATCCCAGCATAGGCGGAGTAGAAGAACACATCTTCAATTTATCACAAATTCTTTTAAAAAGGGGTCACAAGGTAAGACTTATGAAGAAAGCAAGAAAGATTTTATGACTCAAATTAACAATTATATTCAGGTAATAATACTAACGCACTGTTATGGCGACTGTAAGGGGGTGCGTTATTTAACAAATGGTCTTAAAGTTTATTATCTGCCCATTAAAGTATTTTATGCACAATCGATATTGCCAACGTATATTTGTAATGCTCCGCTAATAAGAAGTGTTTTAATAAGAGAACAGATAGAAATAGTTCATGGCCATTCAGCTTTTAGTGCTTTGGGTCATGAGGCTATGACCATAGCATCATTGTTGGGTTTAAAGGTAAGTGTGATTAACAAAACTGGAACTGCGTCCACGAGCGTTCAAAATAGTGCGTTAAATGATAATTTATTTTCAATAGACCGTTTTCACCGATCATAGTTTATTTGGATTTGCTGACTTATCGGCTGTTTTCACTAACAAAATGCTAGAAATTGATTTAACCTGTGTAAATCATTGTATATGTGTTTCTCATATAGGTAAGAATGATATATTTTGAAATAGTTCTGTTTGTTTTTAAACCATGATGGTCCATCCCCAATGAAAAGATTTTATTTTATGTTTGTTTCAAAGGTAAAGAAAATACAGTATTACGAGCCCGTGTGCGTAAAGAAAAAGTTTCTGTGATACCAAATGCTGTAGACACTGCTCTCTTTACACCAGATCCTAGCCAAAGGCCAAATGATGGCACAAGTATGTATAAATTCAGCAGAAGTGTATTATCACAAAATTAAATTTGTTTCCTATTTTTTAGTCAATATTGTTGTTGCTTCCCGTTTAGTTTATCGTAAAGGTATTGATCTCTTAGCCAGTATAATACCACGTTTTAAATCTATGTCAAATATAAAATTTATAATCGTCGGCGATGGCCTAAAGCGAGAACTCTTAGAGGAGATTCGTGAAAAGGCTAATATGCAAGATCGTGTTGAAATGATAGGCCCAGTAGATCATGTAAAAGTTCGTGACTATCTTGTTCAAGGCCATATTTTTGTAAATACATCCTTAACCGAGGCATATTGTATGGCTATAGTTGAGGCAGCTTCATGTGGTCTGCAGGTTGTATCGACATGTGTTGGTGGAATACCGGAAGTGTTGCCAGATAATCTTATAATATTAACAGAACCGGAGAGTGATTCAATTTATGAGGGTGTTTTGAAAGCCATTAAACGTCAGATGGCATATCAACGAAAATGTAGCATAACTAGCAATATAACAAATCATTCCAATCATAACAATTCAACTGATAACAAGGATATAACAAATGACATGGGAAATGGCAAATATGCTCGTAAACGACACAAAAGAAATAATTCAGTTATAAAAAATAAAAATAAACAAAATTATAATCATCGTGATGCTGAAGACTCTCAAGACATTATTTGCCCATTTAAATGTAATGAGATTGTAGCCTCACTTTATAATTGGAACAATGTCACCCAACGTACAGAAAAGGTTTACGAATATGTCATGAAAGAGCCAACACGCAGTTTCGGTGAAATTTTATATTCTTATTTGAATGCCAATGTTTGGTCGATGCTCTTAGTCATTTCCATGTTGCATTTAATATTAAGTTTTTTAGAATTTTTACGTCCTAGTCGTTATATGGAAAAAGCTAAAGACATTCCAAATTTTCATAAAAAGTAAGGCCATCTCTAATTGGTAATTTAAATGAAAACTTCATTTTGTAATTTATTTAGTTAGACGAATACAACTTTTAGAATTATTTATGTTGCCAATATTTACAAATAATTTGTTAATGAAATTGTTTTGTTTGTTATTTAATATATCATATAATGCATTTTCCAGTTGATTTAATATGTCAATTAGCCATTTTAATTATAAATATAATTATGAATTTAAGCTTTTTAATAAAATTAGTATGTATTTTCAAAAGGTTTTTAGTCAAATAACATTTTACTTAAAAAGTGGAAAATATGAAGATAAAATTTTTGTTTTTAATACAACTCAAATCGAAAATCTAAATACCAAAAAGTCTCTTAGATATAAGACCTATTAGTCTATTAAGTATTTTTGGAAATCCTTATTACCAATTTGAATTTAGGCAATGCCGTAGGGCACCTGACATTATTCGTAAAACATTTGAGGAGAAGAAATATTACTCTGCTGCGCTACATGATATTCAACAGGCATTGAATAGAGTTGCTGATCTTTTATTCAAAATAAAGAAACTTCTCCTGCCTGCATTTTATGCGTTCTTTAAATGATAACCAAGTAGGAGAGTATTTTACGTAAAATTTGTAGATGAAAGATCACATTTATTTAATAAGAGAGCAGGAGTTCCTTAAATTACTAAGCCCTGTATTATGTACAATATTTACGGTTGATATGCCAGTTTTGAAGGTTGTAAATATATATATACGTATGCATATAACGCGACTATTTTAGCTTCAAACAATTGTTCATTTACTGCTACTTCTTTTATTCCCAATGAATTAAATATATTTGAATCATGTACACATTATATTTACTCTTGGAAAATGGTGATTACCCACCCTGATGCTGCCAAATATAATATCCGAATTTCAAAATTTCGAATAACATGGAATGACTATAAAAAAGTGAAACGGCAACAATTAAATATTACAAATTAGTCCCAGATCTCAATTAAATAAAAATAAGATAAAATTTTGTAAAGCTCTTTTTTTATGAAGTTCAAATTTGGAGAACAGCAAGTGCCTCAAATATAAAAATATTAGAAAGGCACCAGTTAAAAAGGCTTATTGTTCGATCTCCTTGGTATATTTCCAATGGTACCTTACATAAGGATGTAAGGCAGATGTAGTAAATTCATACAGCGAAAAATATTTGGAAAGACATTAGTCACGTTAATCCTTGGGGTAGACGATACCGATGAAATAAGAAGATTTAAAAGGTACCATGACATAGATTTGCCATTTGGAAGTTAATTTCTTTTTATTAAAAATATATTTATAATATTGTTAGGAAGATGATTTGTTTTAAAAGAAAATAATTAACAGGAAACAAGTATTGTATTGAATGATGATAACAATATGGGGTGATGTTAAGGTTGAATATTCTTGTATACGCAAGAACTACTATAAACAACACTTTCTGGGCAAATGAATTAATTCAAGTTGAGACATCGTTGAGAAAAAAAAAATAACAGAATAATAAAGCATCTTTTAAGGCGTTACAGTAGTGAAGTTACCATCGTGTTTATTTTGTGTGCTTTGAAAGTAATAAATCGTTTAATTTTATTTAAAGCTCTAAAGTGTCGTGTTATATTTTGCAATAAAAGAACTCAATATAACAAAAAGGAATAAACGTAACAATATTTTTCTTTCTTTTGCTTTAATAAATATGTTAATTATGATTTTTTAATAATTGTAGTTAATTAATCTGTTTAAAAATTTATAAATCATTTGTTCAATCCTTATGTTGGTGTATACATTTTATTTTTAATATTTCACAACACCATTGGGTGGCAACTTCAGGAAAATAAAAATGTATAAATAATTTAATAAATCATCTGTTGCTTAAGCTATGTTTCGAAATGTAACAATTAAACATATTTTTTTCCACATGAGCAAATTTTTAATTATTTTGTCTATCTGTTTTCTTGAAATAGATTCCACTAATTTTTTGCGCACATCAGGCGTTATTTACTCCATTCCTCCTGTAATGTGGTCCTAAGCTGGTTTTTTTTACTGCACAATCTGTTTTGTATACGACGTCCAATTCCGTCCCATACTGCTCGATTACTTTTACATCTAAGCTTTATGCAGGTATTTAAATTATGTATGTTTAGGATCGTTGTCTTGATAATATTGGAAATTACGCAACTTGCGCGCACTTTCGTTAACATTAGTTTTAAAATTGTCAAGACGTTTACAAAATATCTCTATCCCTTTCCTAAAGAATGTAGCACGGTACTTGACTAAATAGGCGTTATTGCCTGAAGTGCTACTTCTCTTATACAAAAAAAAAAAAAAAAAAAAAAAAAAAATAAAGGTTTTCTTGTTTTTGTGTAAAAACTATTCATTGTATTTACGCCACAAGTAACGCCCGCCGGCCATCTGAACTCAATAAATTAAATTTGCTTTCATCCGTGAAATACGACCTACAAGATGTTAAAATGTTGATAAGAAAAGCCAACATAACAACGCATATAAATTATACCGTGCTCCAAAACGAGAAATGTTCTATAAAAAATTCACGCGATCTTTTCTATTTTATGGTTTCTTTCGAGACATTCGACCATGCAATTTGTTTTTTTTTTTCTTAAAACTACTTATTGTACTTCCTTTCCAAAATTGATTGTGGCAAGTGAATGGGAAAGGAATGAACCACTTTGTACTTTGCTAGCTATAAACTTCTCATCTTTCGGTTTACACATGCGCATTGATTATTTTTAATTCAGTTATCCCTTTTGTAACGCATCATGCTGTCGTGTAAAATTCATTTGCGTTTATTATTATTAACGATACTTGATTTGATTTTTCGTTGAGTTTTGCCTTATAAGGTAAACGTAGACTGATTGTACGCGGCATTACGAACAAAATTTAATAAGACCGCTTTCACACAGGCAAATTTTACTTTGACCCCTTTCAGACAGGCAAATTTTACTTTGCAAAGTTTTGATTTTATGTGAGAGCGAGGGAGAAAGCATGATTGAGAGTACAGACTTTGATATACTCGCAAAGTTGCTTTGTTTTTCTTTCGTCGCTTATACACAGTTGTACTTATACACAGATTACATTACAGATTACATTGACTAAAACAAAATTTGTAAAAGAAAACTTTTTGTGTTTGAACACCAAAGAAAGTTTAAAAGAAAATTAAAAAAACTTTGTCAAAGTAAAATTTGCCTGTGTGAAAGCGGTCTAATACTAACCGCTTGTAATATAAAAATAATAAGAAATGGACAAATGTAACGGTATTTAAAATGAATTATTTGCTTTGCCCTTCAGTGTCATCATAATGTTAGAAATTAGTTTTAAAGTAACGTGTCGGAAAATTCTTGGCACTACAGAATTTTATTGTATTGTATATAATAAGCTATGACATCTAAAATCTACATACAAAGTGTTCCTAACTGTGAAACATTTGATGTCTTTTGCTTAAAATTGTCACTTGGTTTTCAAATATATATGTGTTTAGATGTGAAGTGAAATATTTAAATATTTCTTAGGCATAAATTTCATACATTTGTAAATGCAGCACAATTAATGTGCGTTTTCAGTATAAAATCGACATGTTTCCCCTCGAATCTAAATATTTGGGGGTTAAGTATAGGTATGACATGTGGAGCCATAATTTTATTGCCAGTTGATTTTCGTTAAACTCTTTCCTGACTTTTTCCCCGATCAATTGTTGCTAATGAGCAACAAATTTGTGACGGCACGTAAAGACACTCCACTTAACTTATATCTGAGTATTTTTACAAGATGAATCTACAAATGTGTTTTCTAAGTAGTTGTTAGACATTGGAAATGGTAAAGTCGCAGTGGACACCTGGACCGGATTCATCACAATACCTACAGATTTCTGTCACATCACAGACTCAAAAGAGGAGCTTATTCCACGTCTTTTTTTCTAGATACAGCGCAACAGTTCAATAACCATATACATATATACATATTTATAATTTGCTGGGTGAACGAGCAATATTGGCAACGAAAAATAAAGATGTCGAAGACGAGACCATTGAGAATTTTTTCCGGGACATTATATTTCCTTCAAATCAGTTGACACTGTTATAAATCAAGATAGTAGTAGTCAGCTGTCCCATGGGGTTTTTAAATCTACTACAATTGCCTGGATTACCACCTCACAATTTGCAGTTAAAAGTAGGATCAGTTGTCATCATGCTGTGTAACATTAATTAACCTCGACTGCAATAAAACAAGACTGGCTGTGAAAAAGCTTATGAATAACATTATTCAGGCAACAATCATAAAGGGAAAATACAAAGGAGAGAATGTTAAAAGTAGGAACAGTTATCATCAGTCTGGCGCCATGGAACAAGACTGGTTTTGTGGTTGAATATAACTCCTATTTAATCAGATGAAAGATGTAAACATAGTTTAACAATTAAATTTTTTAATAATAAATATTTTATGGGATATGTTTAAATATTTATGTTTGAAGGGATCTAGCACAATTAACATAGATTAACTCAAACAGGGAACCAACGACTGTGCCGTTTACGTTAGCTATTGCAATGAAAAACAGTTTGCTTATAAATAATCGATAACTATATTTCAACAATCCACCACTAGAATGCAACAATAGAAAAACAGCCGTCATCCTAGAATTTAATGCAAAACAAAATATTCGCCGTAAAAGTGCATTATTTTTCAATTTTTTAATAAAAAATATTTTATGGAATTATCTTAAAATATTTATGTTTAAAGGAATCTAGCACAATTGACGTAGATTAAGTTAAAAATGCAAATAATTTAAAAATAATTAATAAAAAAAGGGACCCAACGACTGCATTATTTACGTTAGCTATCGCAATTAAAAACAGTTTGCTTATAAATAATCGATAACTATATTTCAACAATCCACCACTAGAATGCAACAATAGAAAAACAGCCGTCATCCTAGAATTTAATGCAAAACAAAATATTCGCCGTAAAAGTGCATTATTTTTTTAATTTTTTAATAAAAAATATTTTATGGAATTATCTTAAAATATTTATGTTTAAAGGAATCTAGCACAATTGACGTAGATTAAGTTAAAAATGCAAATAATTTAAAAATAATTAATAAAAAAAGGGACCCAACGACTGCATTATTTACGTTAGCTATCGCAATTAAAAACAGTTTGCTTATAAATAATCGATAACTATTTTTCAGCAATCCACCACTAGAACATAAGAATAAAAAAACAGCCGTCACCCTAGAATTTAATGCAAGGAAAATTTATATTCGCCGTAAAAGTGCACAACATAATCAGCTATTCATTAAAAAAAGTTAAGAGAGAAAAAATAAAATTATAGAAGATAAATTGTAAATAATCTTAAATTTAAAAATAAAACAGTATCAAAAATCATAGACATGGATCTATTGGGTTCAATACTAAATGCCATGGACAAACCTCCAACTGCCAATGAGGAAAAAAAGAAATTAATCAAACGACAGAAGGAAATGGCAGAACGTTTGAAAAATAAACAAAAAGAGGAACTCTCAAGATTTAGAAAATACGTTGAAGAACGAATAGGTCGTTTTGCCAAAGATGATCGCCATCATATAGAGTTTAAGCCCTTGGATAAAGTACATCGTGCTGTTATACATGAAGTAGCCGAATATGGTGGCTTTATATGCATGAGCTTTGGCTGTGAAGATGTTGATCGTTATTCGGTGGTCTATAAAAAAGAAAATAATCCCACAGAAGATGAATTAGCTGCCAGACGTAATGGCGATGGCTGGAATGATGAAGTAGCCAAGGAATATGCTGAGAGACGACTAAAACAGAAAGAACTCGAATTGGAACAGAAAAGACTGGCTCGTGCTTCCTTTGCTAATGCCTCATCAGGACAAACTTCTTCATCCTCATTGTCGTGCAATAATAACAAACAATCTTCTAATACAACACAAGCAATAGAAACTGAAATTAAGCCCACATATAATTATAAGGATAAATATGCCCATTTAATAGGTCAGGATGCGGCCTTAGAGGCTGCTCGTAAAACTGAAACAAATGTTAGTTATGGTTTTGTACCCAGCAAGAATAAAAAGGATGTGAGATCAATTGAACAGACATTGGCCGATATACAGGCCAAAAAGAAACTTAAATTACAGTTACAGCAACAACAAGAACAAGAGCAGCAACAACAATTAGAAACAACAATAAACTTGCAAAACGTTACTAATAATACAACAAATATTTCTAACATCACTGCTTCAGCTTCAGCTGCAGCTGCAAGCAAAACATTACACTGATAATTTTATTAATTCTTTTTAAATTTTCTTTGACTCCGTCTACTTTCTAATATAAAGGCCATAATTGAACTTAATTTAAAAAACAAAATTATTAAAACAAAGCCAAGTACGACACAAAGAGAGAATAAGTTACACACTACTGTTATAAAAACCTTTTCCTATAAACACAATTTTAATTATTTTTAAATTAATTGTTTTTTAAGAATTTTGAAATTTTCAAAAGTTTAAAAAATATTAATTTTGTTTTGTTGTTAAAAGCCAGTTTACAAAATTTTTCACCTTTGTAGAAATTACCAGGCGAACATACCTTAATGAATGATCAATTTCTTTTTAATAATGAAATGTATTATTTAGTATAAAATATCATTTTTAAGAAATTTAATTTACAAACGAAATAAAGGATTAAGATTTCATAAACATTATAAACAATAAAATAAATTTCGAAGTATTAAATTTATTAACTTCAAATGATAACTATTAATCCCAATATTTTATTATTTATTCTACAGCATTATCTTAAAGCAGATAATTATTGAAAACGGTGTTAATATTAATTTGTAGTTTTAAAATTAAAAAAAAACAAAATTAATGAAATAAAAACGCCTCTCCCTGCAATGCTATTGAAATTTAAAATATTAAAACTTGTAAACAAAAAGAGAAACAAATTATATATTTATTTTTAAATGATAAACCGTATTATTATAATTTCCTTATTTAATTTATAATTTAACTGTCCTACTAGGACAATTGCTTTGTATTAATTTGCGACACAATAATAATGGTGATGATGTGCTATTATAACTTTATTATTTAATACGTAATAATTATTTTTAAAACAATTAAGTTAACTTTAAAACAAGTTCAAAATAAATAAAGAAACTAAACAAACAATTAGTACATACAGGAGCAATATTCCTCTTTAAGCTTTAGCTGAAAAATATTTATAAAAAAAAATTAACACAACTTAATTATCAATCTTATATGTATATTTATTATTTGAATTAATTTTGAACTCTCTTAAAAAAATCAATTTGTTTATTTTTAACAGCCTCCTACTATTTTAGTTTTAAAAATAAAATTGTTGTTAAAAACTTTTTCTTTTTAAAATTTGTGTAATACGTTTCAAATTTTACAATTAAAAATGTTTAATTTTTTAAATTTACAATTAAAAATGTTGTAATTGTAATGATCTTTAATTACGAGTTAAAACATCGCATATGGTTTTAGTTTTTAAAATAAAATTGTTAAACGATTTTTTGTAAGTTCTGTAATTTTACAATTAAAAATGTTTTTTAAAGAATTTTTAACTTCAAGTTGGAACATCGAAAATAATAACAAAATTTTAGTTTTCAAAATAAAATTGCTGTTAAAAGTTTCTTTTTTTATAAATTATGTAATACGTTATACATTTTACATTAAAAAGTGTTTTTTGAAAAAACTGTTTCGAATTAAGATTTGTAATTTCGTGTTAAAACAGGGAAAATAATTTAAAATTATTGTTGTTTAATAAGGAGATATGGGTCCTTCCGTAGGATTCGTTTTTATTGCACAACACTTTAAATAAAAGTTTTGAGCCATCAATTTAATTTTCACCATTAATTTATCCCCATAACAAGGACCGGCTCGGTATGAAAATACAAGGATATTCCTCTTTGTGTGGTTGTTATTTTTTAACCTCCTTCTTTGACCCTCGAGGATCACAATTTACATTTGACCGAGTTAACGAAAAGATGCGTCCTTCTATGTTGTGAACTATAAATTATTTATTTTCACACTACTTCATTTGTTTTCATATTTTTTAAGTCGATCCTTTTGAATTTTAATTGCAAACTAACGCTAATTTCCGATTTACGAATTGGAAAGTGGATAAGGATTTTCTCTCCAAACCCTTAATCTTTTATTTTAAATATAATTAATTTTGAAAAATTCTTATTTATTTTTAATTCTTGCATCTATAGCTCTGCATTGTCTTTTTCACTAACCTACCCTATCCTGAGTCCTTACACATTTTTAGACATTTAAATTTTTATTAACCAAATTCACAAATAGTTTTCAAAACCCATTATTTTTTGCCTTACTCTTGTACATGTTACATTTAGGCATAATAATAGATTTGCCAACTACAGATTTATTCGTAATACACAATACTACCTACATATATATACACACACATAAAACATAAACATATAAGACCGAATTTACATTGTACGATTTTTGTCGCTGCAATTCTTAGTTTGTTGTTGTAAATAAGGGGTGTAAAGTCCCGAAATACATTGTACGATTTTTGTCGCTGCAATTCTTAGTTTGTTGTTGTAAGTAATGTGTGCAAAGAGAATAGGGGAAGAGAGGAACAAAAAAAGTACACATTATTTACCAACAAAATAAGAATTGCAGCGACAAAAATCGTACAATGTAAATTGGGTGAAAGAGAATAGGGGAACAAAGGAACTCTTCCACTATTCTCTTTACACCCCTTATTTACAACAACGAACTAAGAATTGCAGCGACAAAAATCGTACAATGTAAATTCGGTCTAACTAATTGACATTTGTAAACATTTAGTCAGCTGAGCGCGTATACACAATATTATTATATATTTTAATTTCATTATTTGTTTTCAGAATTTTGCCTGGCAAATATATTTTGGAACTTCGATAATACTATTTCTGGACAGGATAATTCAAGTATTCGTAAGTATCGTTCCGTTTTTCATTTTGAGCATTTTTTTATTTTTGTTGTATTTTTATTTCAAATTGCAAAATTAACAGACTGTCCCACAATATCGAATGTTATCGTGCGTACGCTTTTAAATGACAATCAGCTAATTTGCATCCCGCTAAAAATCATCAGCACGGCAAATAGAAAAATAACTAATGCGAACGATAACGTAAACAGTTTAGTACAAATTTGCGTGCCAATATCCGTTGCCATTTGTGGGAACAGAAATGTCAAAATCAGTTACTCATAAGAGAAATTGTTTTAAAAATTAGAAAAAATAATTATTAATTAATTAATTTTAGTTCATTTAATTAATTTTAGTTTATTATAGTTTTCATAGGGTTTCAACTTAAATGCTTTATATGCACTCGTATATACGTTTATGCTAAAATACTTGTTTACAAAACGGATTTTATGATTGATTTTAAGTTTAAACATTACAATACATGTATATATATATATATACTAGCTGACCCATTGAGAACGAATTTGTAAGATCGCAAAGAAGAAACACAAACAATAAGCTTTAAGCTTTAATGGCGGCAGTAATCGAGTCCATGTTACTTTGGGCCTTTCACCGTCATGCGCCAAGGCACATTGGAGGCAGTTGGCAGCTTGCGTCGTATTTATGGCGTGTGTGTATTTTTGAAGTAAGCAACGCTCAATAATTATGTAAATGCGATACCATATAATATCAAAACACAGCGCACAAAAAAATTAAATGCATTAAATAAATGAATACACAAACATTTATCCAAGTCGATCTAGTCGTGTAGTTGCAGTGTAGTTAAATAACCTGGATACCGACTGCAGTGTCATCTGCCGGGCTGGTTTGTGAATGTAAACCACCCAAGGTAGAACTAAAACGCATGCAAAAAAAAATTTATTCAGTGACATACACACGTACAGTAGAATTATATACATAAAGAAGATTTGTATGGGAGGTACCGCGCGTCTTTATCAAATTCCGTCTATATTTGCTGCAGCAGAACTTAAAATATGTTCACTCAACCGAAATACCAAATTCTGTTTAAATACCGTTATCAGGAGCAGATATAATAAATTTTTAATTTGTGTTTTGTATGGGAGGTACCACGCCTCTTTATATAATCCCGCCCATATTTGCAGCAGCACTTAAAAAATGCACACCAAACCGACGTACCAAATTTTGTTCAAGTACCATCATCAGCAGCAGAAATAATAGATTTTTAACTTGTGGTTTGTATGGAAGGTACCACGCCCTTTGTATAATCCTGCCCATATTTGCAGCAGCACTTAAAATTTGTACACCAAACTGACGTACCGAATTTTGTTCAAATACCGTCATCAGGAGCTGAAATAATAGATTTTTAATTTGTGGTTTGTATGGAAGGTACCACGCCCTTTGTACAATCCTGCCCATATTTGCAGCAGCACTTAAAATTTGCACACCAAACTGAGGTACCAAATTTTGTTCAAATACCATTATCAGGAGCAAAATAATAGATTTTTAACTTGTGGTTAGTATGGGAGGTACCACGCCCCTTTGTGCAATTGGACCGAATTGTAAATCTAAACCACCTGGGGTGCCACCCAAATGCATACAAAAAAATTTATGCAAATCGGTCCAGTAGTTTAGGAGGAGTTCAGTCACAACACACGTACAGTAGAATGATATTTATAAAGAAGAAGATATTCGTTTCTAAAATCAAAACAACGAGAATGATTCTTGAAAAAACATATTTTTTTTTTATTTAAATATCTACTTTATTTAAAAAGTAAATAACAAAAATGTATCATAGTTCTAGAATTATGGAAAAAAAGAACTAAAAGTAATTAATTTTGGGAAGTGGACCAAACAGTGATTAATATTTTGTTAGGTATCCTTTATTTTTTATGACTGCATCACAACGACGATGCATTGATTCAATTAGTTTATCAATGGTGTCCTTTGGAACTTTATGCCATTCACTAAGCACTTTTTTGCATAAGTCGTTTTTCTGTGTGTAATTATAAGCTCTTATTTTGCGATCTGGGGACTGGGCAGGCCACTTCAAAACACATACATCATTGGAGCGTAATCAGTCAGTTACAACCCTAGAGATGTGTTTTGAATCATTGTCATACTGAAACCTGCAGGATAGTGGCATGTTCTCCTCTGCATATGATAACATTATGTCGCCCTTTATAACATGAAGTGAACCCATATTCAATAAAAAAAGACGACTGCCCTAATTAAATTTTTTTATTCTTAACAAAAGTGCTAAACGTTATTTTGCAACGACAATACAAATCAAAATATGCTTACGTTCATAGCAAGTGCAAACAAATAGCGAATGTTGTTTTCTATATTCTGTTGCATTCTTTTTGTGCCTGTAATTTGATTTTGGCACATAACAGTTTTTTACTCATTTTAATAACAATTGTAGTTGCGAATTGGTATTGGAGACTGTACTACGGATTTTGTTTACACAGGTGCTTAACGAAACAGAATTTTATGGACCAATTATTTTAAAACATTCGGATAATGATTCAAAATTGGCTTATGGACTCACAGTGCATATTTTGTGCGAAGAAAGTAATTATTTCGTGTGATTGACAAAAAGTGTGACGAAGTGCAAATTTATGGACCGATTTTTTCAAACTTTCGGAAAACAAACCAAACAGCAGAATGAATTATCAATGCACATTTCGTGCAGATACAAGTCAAAATTTTGTGCGTTGTAAATTTTTTTCTGATTTTCTTTATAGGAGAAGATAGATTTGTGTTCCCTAAATTGTCAACGAACATAACATTGGAGGATTGCTGTGGTTGTCCTGGCGTTTGTTGCGAAATAAGCCACATGTAAGTAATCTAATATGATTGCTTTTCTTTGTTATTGAATTTAATGAAAATTTTATATTCGCCATGCAAAGTAACGAAGATGACAAGACCAAAACGGAATATCGGTAGGCGTTCACAAAAATCACAATCTGTGTCTATTGGACGGGCAAATCAGACAAAACAACTAAGGCAACAAAAAAATGATACTGAAAGTCAACGTTTATCTAGATCACGTTCAGGCCAATTCGACGAAGAAAGAATATCACAAAATCAAGATGGCACACAAAAAATCTTTAGAGACCTTAGAAAGAATTTTGAAAGATTTACGAAATAAGAATTGTTTGGTCGCGCCTTGATTCTATTGGCTGGAAATTTCCGCCAAACACTGCCTGTTATACCTCGGCCTGCTATTGCCAATGAATTGAATGCATGTTTGTGGAGACACATTCAAAAACTAACACTACAAATGTACGCGTTCAATTGCAAAATGATCCATCAGCCGAACGTTTTTCAAAGCAATTGTTAGATATTGGGTATGACGCACTTCCAATTAACTCCACCACAAAAATGATTACGCTTCCAGATAATTTTTGCTATTTTGCACAATCAAAACAAGAATTGGTCACGAACGTATTTCCGGGTATTGCACAAAAATTTTAGAAACCATGATTGGCTGGAGGAAATAGCTATCTTAGCGCGAAAAATACAGATGTTTCGGATATCAATGTGTCAATTTTGAATGACATTCTCGGGGAAATTTTTACTTACTCGACTTACTTGGCTCTGTTACCAATCAAAACGATGTTGTAAATTATTCAGTCGAATTTTTAAATTCGCTTGAGTTACCTGGACTGCCGCCCCACCGCCTACAAGTGAAAGTTGGTGTTCCAATTATTTTGCTTCGAAATATCTGCCAGCCACTACTTTGCAATGGGACACGTTTAGTAGTCAAAAAAGTCATGACAAATGCGATTGAAGCAACAATTTTAAAAGGAAAATATAAGGGCGAGGATGTGTTGGTACTACATATTCCTATGATTCCTCCAGACTTGCCGTTTGATTTTAAATGGCTTCAGTTTCCCATACGTGTTGCTTTTGCAACAGGGTCAATCATTAGCATTGTGCGGTATTGATTTGGAATATCCCTGTTTTTCGCATAGTCAATTATATGTAGCATATTCACGTGTTGGTGAACCAACTGCTTTGTTTGTCTATACCGCGAACCAAAATCGAACAAAGAATGTCGTATATTTAAAAGCATTGCAATAAAATAAGTCATATTATATAAGCACACAAAAATATTGAATTGTGAAAAAGATAAAATTATTAAAAAAAAAAACATTAAAACGAAAAAAAATTGTATTCTTTTTGATTAATTTTCTTGAATGATTGAATTTTTGGGCACATGACTTGCAAAGCAGTCACGGGCACGCTAGTTTTCTATAGACATAATACTAAAAGAAACTAATTTGTTTACATGTGTCTTTTGCTGTCATTTGTATAAGTTCGAGTAGCACAGAGTTGTAATATCTTTGGTACAATTTATTCAGTTTAGTGTTTTTTTTTCTCAAGTTTAATTTTTTTTTTTTTTTGATAATGTAACGTATTAGTTTGACGATGAAAAAATAGCTTACGTTACAAACGTAAAGTCAAGCGAACGACAAGTTGAAAGATAACGGGACGCTATTTAGAGCGAAAGTGAGTGACTAGTTTTCTTTCGCTTGAGTTAGCATTTGATATTCTAGGCAGGATGTTACAGTTTTTTTTTAATTACACGATTTATTTAGAGAATTATCCCAGTTATACATATAAAAAATACAAGATGTTAACTTTACAAGTTTAACGGATGCAAACTGTTGTATTAAATCTTTGATGCTTTCACTTGACCACATTTACAATTCGACTGACTTTTGCCCACAATTAAGGAAGCGGCTTTAGAATTTACCAGAAAACTAATTCATCGCATTTACTACAGACGACGCGGTAATCGTTATTTAGTGCTGGTATTTTCTTCTGATTGCTAATGTAATGTTAATGTAGTATGCTGCTGTTGTTTTGTGTATTCACAAGATCTCTTAGAACTCTTAGAAACTTCATGATTTACCAACAGACACATTAGATCATTTCACTTAACTTTTTTTTAGTGATAAACATCTTTTTATAACTTAACCAAGCACGTTTGGTAACAATATCAAGAAGTTAATTTTTCTATTAAAGCGGCAGAAACAATAAATTTTTTTCTATTTAGTCGCGAACATTTCAAAGGCTCGTTAATATTAGGTATACGAGGAAAATTAATGAGGCATAAAATCGAAAACTTTAATTTAAAAGTGGTCGTTTGTATATTATAATAAAAAAACAATAAACGTTTTACGTAAAAAAAAACTGACTTTATTACAAAATTCTGAATTATTAAATTAGAATATTAAATATTATTAAATATATTTGTCTGACTTTTAACTTAAGTATATAAATTTGTGATACAAATCTATTGTAAGTTATTAATATTAATTTTTGAATTTACTTTGGAATTCTTTTAATTTAATTATTTATAATACGTTTCGAATTTCTTGCTGTGATGCGTGGATGAAAATATAAATAATAAATAATCATAAATGCAATGCCGATATAATAAAAGGCAAAAGCCATTATACATAACGAATAAAATAATATGGACAGAGATCGTAAATCGTTTTTAGCATTAAATATAAATAATATAACACAAATAATATTTTCGAGCGAACAAAATATATAATAAAGAAAGTATTTATAACGCGTCGGAGTATCGCGTACCGGAATAAAAGTAAAAATATACACTACACCTAAAATTAAACAAAAAAGAAAATTGCAGAAAGAGTTGCGGGCAAATTTAGGTCGGTCTACAATAAAGGTGACAAAGCCAAATAATAAAGCATGAACTAAACAGGCGATTAAAATCCATAGGGGAAATATGCTGGCTACAAAAGCAATGCAAAGAGTACGAGAAACTAAATGTATACAGGAATAAAGAGAAAGAATAGAGAAATAGAGATATTGAAAGTGAGAGAGGGAGAGGGAGAGAAAAAAAACAATAAATTTAAACTTAGAAAAAGGTGATCATTTATTAGCAGCTCTTTACCTGATATGCAAAAATGCCAACATAACTGTAATATAACGCCACTTGTAGTTATATTGTATTTATCACTTTGCGAATAACGATTGTAACGATGATAGACTGAGAGACACCAGGCCATGCTACCAAAATACGATACAATAGCTATAATTTGTAAAACTGACCAAAAAAAAAATATTAATTATTTTTGTGAATTTGAATGCAATTTTACTTACTGTTCATTTTATCGATGTGAGCTAAAACTATTGATATTTGTAGAATTTTCTGTGGCGCCGTTTCCAAAAAGCACTCAAATAACCGTATAAATGCTACATCGCTTTCTTCTCGTGTATTTAATTTGTAGTTTCTGCAATACAATTTTTAAAGTTTTAAATATATAAATACTAGCTGTACGACCCGGCTTTGCTCGGAAACTATTTGCTAATTATTAAAATTTCATATGGAGTTAGAGAAACATTTTCAGTACAAAGAAGAAACGACACAAATTTTTTTCAATTTATTGTTTTAATAGTTCTTAAGGTAATTCATTAAAAAATAAACAAACAAAAAAGGTAAGAATATAGTTTTTTTTAAAGCTTGATAGTAAACAAAATTTTTTGTTTTTCTGTTGGGAGAGCTGACGGTGTCCCAAATCTTGAGCATGCAACATACAATTGTTCATGGGAAAAACATTGGAATTCTAGGCTTAACCCACACACTTTTAGCGATTGTCTTTGGGATATAAATATTAATCGTCATTGCGAATGCAAGGCGAACGGGAAGTTGGAAACGTTTAAACTTAAATGGTAAATCACTTGGTATGATAGGTATCCTTGGAATAAGCAGCTCTTCACCTACAAACTTTCCTATAATTATTATTGCTAAGGTTTTGCGATCAGTGTTTTAATAACCAATCTAGTACCATCGCATAGTATTGGATGATTTAGGTTACGTAACATGACTATTACCGCTCCAACGTTAAGCTGGAAGTTATGTGGTGGCTTTCCCGGTAAGTTTTATGAATTCAAGAACTCTACGGAGTAGTAAACAATATTTTTGGGATCGGTAATGGAACCAATCGCCATTAATTAGGCTTTGGATTTTTGAATTTATTTAATCAACGTATTTATTTTTTCGAGCCAAAATGGCTCTTTCACTTAACCAAAGTTAATCGCCATAATTTTGAGCAATGTATGTGAACAGTTTTGGCAACAGAATTGGCAAGATGCAGTCGGTTGTTTACAATGCCAATGTTTAACAATATATAAGAATAGACAGATAAACCTAGACGTAGATATTCATTCAAATTTTAAGAAAAGTTGACTGCTAACAAAATCGTTCGAAGTTGAGCTTTTATTTTTTTCTTTAGAACAAACGAATTTTGTTATTGGATTTTTCAGCGTATAAGCGATATACATATGTATATAGGAACGGACATAAAGGACAACACAGGCAATATAGTGTTAAACGGACGAGGATTAAACGGAGACATAATAAATGAACATGCAAACAGAGACTGAGGGAGAGAGAGAAATTAAAGATGAAAGATTGGACATTGACTTAGGCAACATGACATAAGTACAGGCAGAGTTTATTTGACCGTCGAGAGGACAACTACCTCTGCTAAACCTGTAACACGCGATCTGCTTAGTCTGACTGTTATTAGTGCGACAACACAGTACGGTTATTTGTTTCATATTTTGTTTGTTTGTGAAAATAAATTTTAAACCCAATACATAAGTCCAATATTATTATTAATTTAAAACAAAATAAGATATAAACTTAAATAAAGTGAATTTAACATTATAACGAAAGAATTATTGAGTTTGTTTTCCACATAGGACACCACATGTATGTATCATTAAAATTGCATCGAGTAGAAAATTATTTTTTAACTTCAAAGTGAAGTGTAATTGTCGGTGAATTAATATTTTTAAAACCTCACTATCCAGTATTTCAAGGTTTTTTTCTCTTATAAAACCTATTAATTTTAAAATTATGTGAATCAAATCGCACGAAAAATTTTAAAGCACGGATAATGTGCGTACATACATATGTCCAAATTTTTTTTCTCATATTTTTATTTGCAATCTATTTTTTAATAATAAGCAAATTAATTTAAAAAAAAATAAATATTCACATGAGTCTTGACCTACATTAAGGCTAAAGACATATTACATTAGTGCTCTTTAATCTGACTTCAATTATATGTTTATATGTACACAAATTCATTTTCTATATTTACATATTTACATTGACTATTTTAAATATTCACATCCTTATTTTCTGAACGAAAGGTCAAGAACAAGAAGCCTTTTTAATCTATGTTCTTCCTTGCTATCATCTAGTAAAATAATAGCAAGCGGGTTAGAATGGTCACTAAGACTTTCAAGGTACCTTGAGCTGTAAACGTTAATTTCATCTTCGATATATATAAATCTCTAGGAATTGTCTCATTTGTCACAAACCATGGAGCATCTACTATCATTCTAAGAGTTTTTGATTGATATCGTTGAATTGCTAGCAGTGCCCCACAGTTGAATTACGTATGTCCATATCGGTTTTAAAATAGTTTTGAATATAAGTACTTTGTTTTCTAAACTTAATTTTGATTTTTGTCCCAGCAGCCAATGCATTCGCTTTGTTTTAATACTCAGGTAATCCCTTTTTGCTTTTATATGTTGCTTCCACGTTAGCCTTTTGTCAAGATGCATGCCAAGATATTTCACACAATCAGTTTTTGGAATTTCGTTATTGTTCAGGAAGATCGGAGGAGAAATGCCTCTTTTTAACGTAAAGGTAATATAATTAGACTTTTCAGTATTAATTGAAATATTCCATCTTTTAAAGCAGTTCGCCATACTGTCTAGGTGATTTTGCACCTGGTTTGAGGCCTCTAATGCAGAAATATTACTCGCCATTAAGGCTGTGTCATCCGCATATGTTGCAATAGTAACATTTTCATTTGACGGCATATCGGACGTATATAATGTATATAGAACTGGACCCAGTACGCTTCCCTTAGAAATACCAGCTTTTATGTCACAAATATTCGAAGTTTTATCATTTATGTTTACGAAAAAATAACGATTTTGTGGGTAGGATTTAAGGACCAAAAAGAATGGTGCTGGAATAAGCATTTTTAGTTTGTACAAAAGACCTACATGCCATACTCTGTCGAAGGCTTGTTTGACTGACATCCAAATATGTCCATATGTATGTAGAATATATATTCAAATTTTCACTTTTAGTATTATCCAACACGTCTAAATTAAATCACTGAGCACTGTTTAGGAATTTTATAAAGTTTAAACGTAGGCTAAGTAAAAAAATCCACTAACATGATTTAATACATAATATATTCAAAAGTGAAAATAAAAACATGTATAAAAAAAATTAATACTTTTTCTTAAAAATGTGTTAAAAACTTTAGTTCTTCGAGTTGCTCTTTAAATTTTCTCATGCGAAGAAAAATTACTGCGAAATAAAGTCTAGATATTGAAAACGTATCATGTTCGTTGGGCTCTCCTGGAAAATTCTCTAACATAAGCAAAGCTTGCTGATGTTTATTAAAACGTATGTATGTATATGTTCATATGAAATTCAATTTTTTATATAAATATATTTTTATAGTATAAATTTATATACTTTTAGGAAAAAAACTTTAAAAATTAAACCTAAATGGCATATTTTTCTAAATTCGAAACAAATTCACCAAAGGATTTGAACTTTTTATTTTTTCCATACAATATACATATTTCAAAGTGTTGCAAAACATGCAATCTATTTACATACTTATGTACATGTGATTTTAATGTGAATTTTAAATAAAGTAAGATTTTTTCCCCATAATTGTGACGGTATTATCTCCAAAAAATCTGGCATCAGTGAATTTTACTTGAGCAATAGTGAAATTGCAATATGAATGTGCTCTTCCCCGCAGTAATACATTTCAAATATTTTTATTCTTATTGGAATAAATGTTTTATGAGAATATCATAAAATGTTTATTTTTTAATAAAAATTTTTGTAATAAATATTTCGTGAGAATATCATGAAATATTTATTTGAAGGAATCAAGCACGAAAAATAAATTTGCTTAGATTGAAAATGATTCCGATGAATTATAAATTTTTTATTGTATGTATGTTTAAATTAAACTAATTTTTATGCTGTACTTAAATTAAAATGTCTGCAAGGATTTTAATTTCCACAGACAAATAAATAAAAACAAAAAACACATTAAGTTCTATGTTTTGTATTTAGTTTTGATCAAAATATGCATTTTTGTTTGAGAAATTTTTTCGCTTCCACTTAGATTTTTTAGAATTTTGTGGATAAGAGTGTAATTTTTCGTTGTAGAACTATAAAATTTTACAAAAAAAACATGTATTTTGGTACATTACATCATAATCAGTCAAAAATGCGATTTTGAAAATTTTGTAACTCTGGGGTTTTTTTAAAATCATATAACGATATATTTTTTAAATGAACTTTTATTTACTTACTTTAACTGCTCTTCCTTATCACCCATCAATTCAGCTCTTTTACACTTAATGGCAAACATCAAAGAGCTCCAATATCGAAACAAAAAAGAAGATATTAAGACTAGACAAAGGGTTTTCAAAATTTGGTAAAAGCCTCTTTTGAATTTACCATCTTGATAACACCTACAACAGAAAAACATTTTAAGCAAACAATTAAACTAAACAAGGTAACATAATAAATCCTTACTAACATATTGGCATGTATTAGCATTGTTACAAACATGGGAGTCGCTATACATATCACAGTCCATATAAAGTAATCTTGATGTCCTTGACTAAAATAGTCTAGAGCTAATTTAATATTAATCCATATACTAATAGCTCTAATTATAATGGAAATGAATGTTGAGAATATCTCTCCATAGCTAATTGAGGCATTTAAAACTGAGTCCATGCCTTCAATTCTATTACCATCAACTTCCATCCATTGATTTTGTTGTTGCTGCGGTATGATTGCAACACAAAAATAATGTGCTGGTTGAAAATGTCTTAGCTGTTGTGCTTGCTGCTGTTGCATTATTAAATATGATTTAGATTGCAGTTTACTCAATTCATTTGTTGTTTCAATGATATCATTTGATGCATTGTTAGAGCATGATGAGTTATGTGTTGCTAGTGGTTGTTGTGCAGATTTATTTTCTCTTTTATTACTAAATGATTGTTTCATGTTTAAAAGACTTTTTTTCCGTAACTTTTTAATTTTATTTAGTTTATGGCCATTTTGTTTATTGAAATTACGTGGAATATTGTGTTTAATTTTCTATTGATTTGAAATAGTTGTTCAATTTATAGTATGTGTAACTAAAATTAAACCGAACGATATAAAGAAAACAAATAAACATAAGTAAAAATATTTACATTTTGTCTACTTCAGCTGTCAAATGTTAGTCATACGTTGCCAACTTTAGATGATTAATTGTTAAACCTTGGCAATGTTTATACATAAACTTAATAGTGCTTGCCAAACTGTAGAAATAAATGTAGAATGCTTTCTATACCGTAAAAGCATTCTTTGAGAGTGATTTAAGTCAAGAACATTTTATTTAACAAAAACCCAAATTAAAATAAAAAGGAAGTGTTGTTTTATTGTTTGTTCTATTTGGAAATAGAATTTTGGGGTTTCGTCCTGATTTTCTTTTGTTTAATGTCGTTTTGCTCAACTTTAATCAAAAAGAACGAAAGCAGACCCATAATTTATACGAAAAAAAAATATATTCAATTTCAGGCAGAAATTTTGACTATTGAACTTTAAGTAGGGTGTTCAAACTTTTACGAATTTAAGTGTCCTTTATGATCAAAAATAACGGTTTTACACGCATTTATATTTTAAATATTTTGTTGTGAGCCGCAACAAGCTAGATAAAATGGTTAATTTTTTTACCAGCAGCCATAATTGTTCGCATTTTCATGTTCATGTATTTTCAATACATGAAGTAAAAGACAGTGAATTGCAGCTGTTTAATGGCTCGATTATGGATGGCAATCGAACTTAAGTTGCGTTGCCATTTGCCAAAATGATATTACGTATGGCAACTGACAACTAACAGCTGTTAATTTCAGTTGCCAAACTGGCAACCACAAATTTTTAGTTGCTGTGTAGTTTTTAAATCAAAAAAGCGAGTAAAATTAATAGATAAGCAAAATAGTTTTGTTTTTATTATGAAATAATAATATTAAAATGCTCTAAGCTAACAGATTTCAAAATCGTAAAAATAACAAGCAGACAACAATTCGATCTTATAGTTAAAGATATGGAAGCCAGGCCCAATGTTGTTCATGGGGTCCGTGCTTTTTGGTATTAGGATTCGTACGGGTGTCCCATCCACACAGTCCACAAAGCCAGGAAACTTGGTTTTTGGATAGCACCTATTCTTGTTTTATTTTTTCTTCCTCTGTCATTTTGCAGTTTATCCAAAATCCAGAGATATTATTCTCGATCAAATAGATCACCTCTTTTAAAACCACCGACAACGTAGATTGTGCTATTCTAAGGTTGAAATCATTACCATATGCTTCCTGAAAACCTTGACGCAGCACACCCCTTTAACAGCGGAAGTATTGTTGTAGCTCTATGGTCTTTTAAATTATCCACCAGATAAAATACCGCTTCTTTGGGAAGACGAAAATATGCTTATTTAAAATAAATTCAATTAACAACATGAACTCACTGTAGAGCAGGATTTGAATTATCCCTCAAGTGCCGTCTACTTGATGCCACATTTTGCACTTCATTCTCTTCACCACTGAACTAATCATAATTAATTTTTGTACACTTTGATTTTTAAAATTTTCAAATGCTTTATCTTATAGCTTTGTTTACTTTTTTAGTTGCTTAGATGTCATTATCGATAACTTCTTGGCAACTGAAAAAAGTTGCCATACGTAATGTTAATTTTAACTTCAGTGGCGTTGCCAGTTCTCAATGCAACTGAACTTTGGTTACCTTCCGTAATATAGCCATAAAAGTTATTTTTCAAATAGGTCAATGGAGCGAGTAGCTTTAGTGGTGCTGTAAAATATGCGGTGTCTTAAAGAATTGGGCTGGGTCCACTTTAATTTTCAATATATATAAATGATGTGAAAGATCTGGAACTTATGGGAAAGATTTTTATGTTCACTTAAGTCAAGTAAATAATATAAAGTGAAAATTAAAAAAAGTGTATTGAATTACTATAATAATAAATCATAATAAGCCAAATAAACTCCACCGATCCACTAGTGATGGTTAGTATTAGTTTTACAACCTTATTGATTTAATAAAAACACATATTTTTATTTTATGCTTTATTATTTTTTTTTTGTTTTGTCATTTTATTTAATATTTTTATTATTTTGTCTGTTAAGTTTTTTTTTCTCTCGTTAAACTTATAGATCTGCGTTATTTATCAATAAGAACTGCATGTAGTTTTATTTATTTGTTTACTTTTAAATATTATTCAAATTGTCATACATTTGTTGTTGTTGATGTATTTTAGAAGTTTTTTTTCTTTTTGTTTAACCTATATGTATGTATGTATGTATATAATAATTATAAATGTAAGTGTGTATGTATGTTACTGTTGCTTTTTTTTAATAGTATATAAAGTATAATGACATTTTTTGCTGTATATTGCCTTTTTTATTTATTTAATTTTTTTTTTAATAATTATTTTTTTTTATATTTTTATACCAAGTTTATTTTTTAATATGAGGAGATTTTGTTTTGCTTAATATATATTTAAAAAAAAAAGTTTATTTTATTTTTTATAATTACATTTTATTTTATAATTTTTGTTTGCCATATTATTGAATGCTAAAAAAAATATTTTTTTTTAATTTAACACAATTATTTTTTTTTATAAATACAGTTGTTTGCTTTATTGAAATTTAGTTTTGCTTATTTTCTGTGTAAATTGTAAAGTTTACACTTTGTTTAACAAACTTTGTTTTTTTATATATATTTTTTTTAGCTTCTTTTCAGAAATTAAACTAGTTTTTAGGTTTTTGTTTGTGTTTGTTGTTAAGTTTTTTTATGTTATGCCCTAAAATATGCAACAATATTTCGGCTTTTTTTTATTTTCAATTTGCTGTTTTTGCTTTTTTTTAATAAACTAACAAAACTTTTTATAATTTCACCATAAATTTGTTATAATTTTTTTTTTTAATTTTGTTTGATTTGAAAGTTAAGTATGTTTGTCTTTGTTTTTTGTTTAATTATTAATTATTGTATTTCTTTTTTAAAGTTAAAAAGTTTGTGTCTTATTCACATGTTCTTAAAATTACTAAGCAAAAAAAGATAACGTTTTATTATTTTTTATTTTTTGCCAAACAAAACACAAAAATAATATTTTTTAAAATTTATTTTAATAAAAATTTGTAAAAATTAATTTATGAAAAAAACTTAGTTAAACGAAAATCTTAAAATTTGTTTTTCTTTGTTGAGTTTTAAATTTTATAAAAAAAAATTATTAAATATAAAAATAAGTTTATTAAGTATAAAATCTACTAAATACACAAAAAAAATTGAAAGTCAAGGAAATTATTATTGTTGCTTAATAAGAATATGTACGAATGTGTGTAGGTGTGGGTGTGTGTATTTATGGTTTACAGTTGGTTTCAAAAATAACTGCTTCAAAATTTATTTGCTGTGAACGTCTAAAGCTTATTTTTTTATTACTTTTTAAATCTAGTTTTAGCTTTACAACTTTTTATTTTTACAAGTTTTAATTAATAATTTAAAGTTTTTATTTAAAGGAATTCTGTTTTATAATAAAATTTTTAAAAATTTGACAAACTGATCTCTCACTTTTTTATTGGAACTATGAATTTTATTATTTTTATTGCCACCTTGTTACGGGAAACATTGTTTTAAAGGAAGAGGAAAAATGTCTTCCACCTTTAAAAATGCTATGACGCCTTCAGAAATGATATGACGGAAAACACTAACACGGACTGACTTAATTGCTTCATATGACTTGTCAATAGCTCAAAGTGTGGCGGTGGTAAAGGCAATATGTTATGAAAATATCCGAAAAAAGTTTGACAGTCTTAAACGATTCCTATTATTTTTTAAAACGGAAATTTAAAATTTATATAAAAATCATATTACAAAATATATTATTTGTTTTAAAGCAACATTGTATTTTAAGAAGACTTCTTAGTGGGAATCCAACGTATTTAAGGCGAAAATAAAAAAATTATTTTAATTTAAATTTATTCAGATTTGAAAATTGCATTTCTCACCGATTCCCAACTACACATTATGTGTATCCATAATTATGAAAGTGTCTTAAGTTAAAATTTTCAAAAATGTTTTGATTATTTAAAAAAATTTTTATATACTTTTCTGTTTCTGAAAATCCTAGCCAATGGTGTGGCGAAATGATGAAAATAAAAATTTATTTAATTCTTATGCCGATATGATACTGAAAACGCACGCTGATTATGCTGCATTTTTAAATTGTTGAGATTTGAGCTTAAAAAATATTTGAATTTGAAACCTTAGCGCCATCTATTGACCAAAAATAAGATTGAAGGAGAGAAAATTGTCAGCTCGCGTCAGATCTAAGCATCTATAAATATTTGACAACCAAGTGACAATTTTAAACAAAAGATTTCAAATGTTTTACAGCTCGGAACATTTTGTATGGGAAAATTAAATTGTCGCTTTTGGTATTTTCTATTTTCCACCATTTAAACCCTCCCTGGATCTTCAGTAATAATTAAAAAAAAAATAAAGATATATTTTTGTGGCCATCATAAGTGTATCATAGACTAATTAAAGTAGCCTTCTTTTGCTCATTAAGAAAGTTTTGCAAGCATTTGGTTAACAGCAATCCAAGGCACAACATTGCTGCTGAGCCCAGGCATTATTACCATGATAGCCATTGCTATAACTGAAGGTTATGTTGCGGCTTTGATAAAGCTCTATTGAACTTTTATTAATTAGAAAACGTTTCTTCGATTCCTTCTTAACAAGTTAATATGGGCTACTGTTGGAATGTTTCTGTCATAGAAATTATGTTCCAAAATACAAATTTTTGTGTCAATACTTTAGCTATGCGATAACTGTTCCAGGTCCAATTACTATTAACTCAAACTGCCTTTGTTTCGATTTCTTATAGACTCTATAAATAAATATATAAATAATCATTAAGAACATTTGATTGCAGCGCTGCCGTTAAGGATTAGAATATCTCGGTCAAATATTCGCTAATATCACATCTATCCTTCCTTTCTTGTTCTATTTTGGGATAACACTAATGATAAGTATTAATTTGAGATTCCTATTGCTTGGTCTTTTACAATAACGATGTTAATATATAAAAATGAACATTAATTTTCCAAAATCTTATCAATACAAGGAAAATGTTGAAGCTGCCTAAAACCATGTGTGGGCGTGGTTTTTTGAAATACAAAATTAATAAAAACTGTATAACGAACAGGTGTAACATTTGTAGCAGTTACCTCTGCCTCTACTACATATTCCCTTTATGGATCCAGATTTAACTAAGGTAGAAGAGGGGGGAAGGTAAACTGTTTTTAGTGCAATTGCGAAATTAAAAATATTAAGGGAGGATTTGATATTGTAGAATAATCGATAAGATAAGAGCAGCGGGTGTAACAATTCTATGAATGCCGTCGTGTTCTTAATTATATAAAGCTTCATGCGTTCTGGACCAGGAGTTGGATAGTCTCCAACTCTTCAGCAAGGAGTGAAGGCTGCGCCCTACTCTGGGCTTTTGAAGTTGCAGCTAGGAGTGACCGGAGGATTTACGTATCCGAAGGTCTTCTAGGGTGAGGATGAGGCTACATATCATCCACAGTCCCCCCGGGGGCACATGATAGTCTTTTTGGAACTTACTATTCCATTTAGACTGGTGCCTTGCGGGGTCAAAGGGAGCCCAGGCCTCTCAAAGGCTAGTAGGAGTCACCTGGACAATCCACATATTTCCACGGGAATCAGTTCGCTCGCAGAGTTCACTATTTGTCTCTTTAGACAATTAGCTGTTCTCTGACTGGTTTTTGAGGTTGGCCTCTATATGGGAGTATCGTGGTAGTTATGGTTTCGAAACCCTCGTGATAGTTTGTGGGTCGGATTATTCATAAGAACACAATGAATGGTTCAGGTCCAGTGAGTATGAATGCCGTCGTGTTCTTAATTATATTAAGCTTCATGCGTTCTGGACCAGGAGTTGGAAAGTCTCCAACTCTTTAGGAAGGAGTGAAGGCTGCGGCCTACTTCGGGCTTTCGAAATTGCTACTAGGAGTGACCGGAGGATATACGTATTCGATGGCCTCCTAGGGCGTGAATGACGTTTGCAAATCATTCAAAGTGGTTTGACCACCATCTGATTATGACTACCTAGTCGGTGCAGATGTAAATCAAATCACGCATGTCATCCACAGTGGTAATGATCCACCATCTGATTAAGGCTTACGGTCAGGGGTAGATGTAAATCTTATCACGTCATGACTATCTCAAAGCGAGAGCGAGTATTACACATATTAATCTTTTGAAAATATTATTACAAATTATATTTGACTTTATACTCGAATAAATAAAAACTTTGTTAAATTTAAATTTTTTGTAGGTTTTTTTTATTAAGCTTATCGCACAGTTTACTTGATTTAGCAGGTTATGCAACGATAAACTATTTAGCTAATTTTTTTTATTTATTGATATTAAAGCCGGTATAAAATTTATTCGAAAGAAAATCCTTTAAGCATATTTATTGCATTCAAGATTAATAGAGCGGCCATCGGATAATGCCGTTCAGATAACAGAGCGGAAGAAAATAATTATTATTAAACAATCGTTTACCAATATTTAACTATCACCGAGAATAATTTTTAGAGCAAAATAATTTCAAAAACTATGCCACAGCACAACCTCTTCAAACGAATCTATCAATGAATAGTGAAAATATCTGATCACTTTTAAAATATTTTTGCTTAAACTGCAATTATTGAATGTTAATGATTGAATAAAATTTAATGAAAATAATTGAAATGGGCAGATTTCATATTATATCTGGTCAAAATTATTGCTCATGAGCAAAATTTATGGCTCATCTCTCGTACAAAAAACATGTGCAAAAACAAAAAAATATCATTTAATAAAAAACACAAAATATAAACACACTCACACATTCAGCAATGAAAAATAAACAATCAAAGCAGTTACTCTCTCATGTGCACGAGTTAGTGAGCAATTATATCATACTCTGCATTAAATAAATGAATAATTTCATTTAGTTTATTGTTAAAACAAAAGCTTAAAGTTCTTTATTGTCATCTATGCAACATTCAGAGAATTTTGAAAATGACCTAAGTCCATTCTAATTTTAAATACAACAAACAATTTATACTGTTTAAAAAAAAAATTCCAAAAATATCACATAAAAGAGCGCTTAAAAAAATTATTTTTTTTTAATTTCTATAGCTGCAAATTCATTAAATAATTCGAAAAAAAAAATATTTGACTTAAAACACTTCCATAGTTATGGCTATATTTATTGGCAAGTTTTCAAAACTACTTTTTAAAACAAATTTAGCCAGGCGGTTTAATAACTGAGTCCAAATGCTGTCGTGGCTGGACATTTATTTTTTAAATCTTGTAATAAAACAAAAAATTTTGTTGAGTTTAAAACAAAAAAAAAATAAAATTCATAATTAAATTTCTGTTAAAAAAAATAGATTTTTTTATTATGTTTTTGCCTTTAATTTTTTATAACTCCCTTAAAAAAATGCATGCCATATACACTAGAGGAAATAATTATAAGACCACAAAAAGTTATATTTAATTTTTGTTGTAAGATATTTACTGTTAATTTATTTATTATTTACAACTGCAGTTGCTTTTTCATTTTAAAAAAGCTTTTTTCAACAACAACAAAAAACAAATAAAAAAAACTTTAACTTGTATTTCAAACAACCACTGTAATATTTTTTCCTTCGTGACGCACCAACCGATTTCCACGGTTTTGAATTGGTTGGAAAGGTCTCGGGCTCCATGAGATTTATAGCAAAGAAAATTCAGGAAAAATTTTAAAGAGAAAATCAGGACAACAGGGAAAATCATTTTTCACATACAGCGCTATTTCTGATACATAGCATGTACTACAACGTCACCAGTAGGTGGTGTGTGTGTGAGTGTCCCTCATGAAAATATGTACGTTTCATTTTAAGTAGATGGCGCCGGTGCGTGATACATTGTTTGACAGCTACTCAGGCGCACATGCAATTGAGGTTAAAGTTATTCGTTTCCTAACAGTTCAATTGGAAACCATCAAATCAATCACGCGTATTGTGCAAATTATTATTCAACTTCAACAGCAGGCCTTTGTCCTTACGGTGCTAAGTTGAGCTATGTAAATTAGTGTGATTCATTTTACATCCGCACCTGGCTATGTAACCTTAATAATATGGTGGACAAACCACTATTGTATAATTTGGAACGTCATACAGGCGTCCTAGGAAGCCGAAGACATAATTCTTAGCAACAGAACCACCTAGTTGCAACTTTAATGATTCCAGGGCAGGGCTGCAAAACATCACACCTTGCTAAAGAGTTGGAGACTTTCCAACTCCTCTCTCTCATGTCTAGCATGCTCACTGGACTGGATCATTCACTTAGGGTGTCATTAACAGTGAAATGATCCTGGCCACCATAATAACCATTATACTATTATGGGGCCGCGAAACCACAACCACCACGATACTCCCATAGAGGGGCCAACCTCAATAATCAGTCAGAGAACTATTAAATGTCTAAAGAGACAAATAATGAACTCCGCGGGCATTACTGATTCCCGTGGGAATAAATTGGATTTTCCAGTTGTACCCCTGCTGACTTCAGGGGACTGGGCTCCCTTTTTCCCCCAGTTGCACAGGTCTAAGTTGTTGCTATCTCCCGGGGGTACCCGTCCTGACTGATCGATAATTAAAAACAGCTAAACTTTTGTATAAAATAAACTTAAAACAAACAAAAGGAATTCGTTATTATTAAAACACCCCCCGCGGATATGAATGAGGTTTATTACCGTATGATAAATCCTTTTATGATTTGTTGCCTCAAAGAAGTTAATATTAATTTTGTTCCACCGAACAGTTGCGGTTGTTTAATGTTACGCAGCACGATGACAAGTGATCTTGATTTAAACTGTGCTGCCCACCGCAAAGGTCCAGGCAATTCTAGCGAATTTAAAAGTTTACTACGTCATTATGGTTTATAACGGTGTTTAATGATTTGAAGGCAACAAACGGTCCCGGAAGAAATTTCTGAATGGTTGCATTAATTTCGCCTCCAATTGTGGTTATTGTTCTATAATGATCAATGTCTCATTATAAATTTCTGCAGCCATTTGCATTGTAGAATTCGCACACGACGCTAAGCATCCTCAAATAGGTCATACCTTTTAGTCCACACATTTTTTCGGATTCGGGAAGAAACATGATACTGAAAACGTACGACGATTGTGCTGTATTTTTAAATGGATGAGCCTTAAAAATATTGGAAATTGAAGCACGGCGCCATCTATTGACCAAAAAATAAGACGGAAGTTGACTAAATTGACAGCCAAGTGAGAATTTTAAACAAAAGACATCAAATGTTTCACAGCTACGAACATGCGGGATAAGATTTATATCTTCACCTAGCCGTGTGGTCCAATATCAGATGGTGGATCGTTACCACTGTGGACGATATATAGCGTCATCCTCGCCCTAGAAGACCTTCGGATACTTATATCCTCCGGTCACTCCTAGTTGCAACTTCAAAAGCCCGAAGCAGGCCGCAGCCTTCACTCCTTGCTGAAGAGTTGGAGACTATCCAACTCCTGGTCCAGAACACATGAAGCTTAAATAATTAAGAACTCGACGGAATTACTACTCGCTAGGCCTGCCCCATTCATTGTGTTCATTGTGAATGATCCGACCCACAAACTCAAACGAAAGCCTCGAAACACACAGCCACCACGATACTCCCGAAGGGCCTACCTCAATAATCAGTCAGGGAACAGCTAAATGCTTAAAGAGACAAATAGCGGAACTCTGGGGGCTTTACTGATTCCTGTGAAAATAAAGTGGAGTTTCCAGTTGTACCCCTGCTGACTTCAGGGGACTGGGCTCCCTTTTTCCCTCAGTTGCACTGTGTCTAGTTAGTCGAAGTTCTATTAAGACCATATATATGTGCCCCCGGGGGAAGTTGAAACGTTACACTCTTTAGCAAAGAATTTTAGTCATTAAAAATTTAATTTATTATCAGAATGGTGAAAACTTCACTGTATGGCTTTGTGTTGTACCGCTGTGTACAATTTAATCGCTAAATTCGAAGCTATTGTTACTGACAATAGACTAAAACAATATGCTCGCAGTGGCCCTATGGATGCAAACATAGTCACCTAGTAGACAAAAGAATCCGCGTATCAAAACTACGATCCGTTCAAAAGTTATATATTTTTGACCGCCTTCTCGTAAAATGGTCCACTGTGCGACGGCTCATTTTCAATTACATTATGTTCTTGTGATTTAACAACGCTGGATTGTATGCAGCCATTTGAAATACTAAAATACTAACTCTCTGAAAGATGGGATGCGGCCCGAAAATGTGTTACACAATTTTGTGAAAAAAGCGGACACCTGTCAACGTGCTAAGGGGTGGACATTTGCGCGATATAATCATTAAATTATTAATTTTCATATTTCTACTTTAGAGAGGCATCATTAGTAAAGATGTCAAAAAAAAGAAGGGTGTGTTTTAAGGCAATTTACGTGCTAACCAAAAATTTGCCCACCCTTCTATTATGAATTAAAATTGTTTTTTTTTTATTTTTTAATTTAATATTGTAATACATAATAATAAAACTTTGTTATATTATAATTATTTCCAGCAGTGTATATATGTATGTATGTATGTATGAATGTAGGTATATGTATATAAATATAATTTTATATATAAATATGAATATATTGATTTTCTTTTATACTAAATACGTTTTAGTACATATTCTTAATATATTTTATTTCTATTTTATATTTTTATTTATTTATTTATTTTTTTTATTTATATTGTATAATATTTGTCATTATTAGTTATAAATTTGTTCCTAAAAATGATTAATATTTTTCAAATAGGAATACTTTCGAGCCTGAACTTGTTTGCATTGTTTTTTTTTTTACTTTTATTATTTTTATAGTTTTTCTAAATAAAATAAATTGAAAATAAATATGCCACATGACCTAAATAAACTCACATGATTTATAATAAATTGTTTTTTAGTTAATTAAAAAAAAAAAAAAATAAATAAATAAAAAAATAAAATTTACAAAATGTTTTTGTGAAATTTAGATAAAAACAAAATTATGTTGTAGTATTTTCTATTTTAATAAATTTTTAAATATTTTGCATAAATAGCCAGTTTATAGCTGGTTTTGTAAAATTTTATAATTTTTGTTTTCACAGAAAAAAAAAAATATTTTATTTACATTTAAATAAAATATAAATGTTATATACAATAACCGGCTAATAAAGTTAACTTTCCGTTGACACAAAATTTATAATTTTTGTTAAAATATTTTAACATTATTAGCAGCAATAAATGGGGGTGCATGACAGTAATTTAAACAAAATATGTGGTAAAAAAAATTATTTTTAAAATAAGATAAATTATTAAAAAGGTCAAATAACTATAATTATTATTTAAGATAAATTAATAAATTTAATGCATCGGCATTTTACAAATTTTCTTAATTTTAAAAAAAAAATTTGTTCGGAAACTGAATTAAAACTTTTGCTTTAAAAGATTTACAAATTTTGTTTAAAATGAAGTGCATTTTCCAAGTTTTTAAAATAAAATTTTTAATTAATTAAAGGCTTTAAAATTAAAAAAAAAAATTATTAATTAAGATTGTTAACACCAGCATAACCCAATGAATCGTTAATTGTCGCCTATTGCAAATGAAAAATTGTTAAGTTTTTTTTTATTCAAATTCGAGATTGTAGAAAACATCCTGACAAACGTAACATGCGGTGTTGCTTACGATAGCGTACTTGGTAGTTTTTTTATTTAATATTTATGTGAATGATGTTAAAAATTTAAATTTGTTTTTGGTAAACTTTTCTTTTATGCGAACGACATAATGCTTATTTTATAGATATCAGACAGAACCTTAAGGTTTTGCAAACTTAAATTGAATACTATGCTGCCATCTTTAGTGAATTCTAAGACTTAATCGTTTTTAATTTAATCAACTAAACTAAACTTATAAGATTATATTACACTAGCTAACCCATTGAAAACGAATTTGAGATCGCAAAGAAGGAATGCAGGGAGGTACCACGACCCTTTTGTACAATCCCGTCCATATCTGCAGCTACACAAAAAAAATGCACACCAAATCGACGCGCAAATACCGTTATAAGGAGCAAGAATAATAGATTTCTAATTTGTGGTTTGTATGGGAGGTACCACGCCCCTTTGTCCAATTGGACCGAATTGTAAATCTAAACCACCCAAACGCATACAAAAAAAATGTATGCAAATCCATTCAGCCGTTTAGGAGGAGTTCAGTCACAACACACGTACAGTAGAATTATATATATAAAGACTAGAAGGCTGACATATAACGGCTTTCATTAAAAGTTGCACTACTCGCTCGCTGTAGTTGCAGGGTGCACCACATATATATATGTTATCTACGTCTCTTGATTCACCCACTTTCCTATCATTAATAAAATTTATAGAAATTCCACAAAAATTCATTCAAGTTGAAACACGGACTGCAGCGCCATCTGGCGGGCTGATCTAAACCATTGAGGGCGCCACCCAAACGCATGCAAAAAAAATTCATTCAAATCGTTAAGGAGTTCAGTGACGTACAGTAAAATTATATTTTAGAGCATGACGAAGAAGTTATTGTTCACATTGAGGGTTATGTCATTGCTGAGGCGGGAAATGTTAAATATTTAGGCATTAAATTAAATCGCAATTTGTTGTGGAATGAGGATATATGTATGTACATCCTCACATAAAACAAAAATATCATCTTCTATTGATTTGCTTCATTAATGCAGTCTCACTTTACATATCTTCCACTCGTTTATGGCTGTAGGTAAACATCAATCTGAAGTCCCTTCAATTCGCTCAAAAGAAAGCACTAAAATAGTTTTCTATCATCCATTAAGGCGCGCAATACAATTCGGAGGTTATTCAAAGAAAATATTTGAATATAAGTTGTCAAAAGGCATTTGTTTGTGAGATTATTTTGTCGTTGGAGTTAAATTTCTTTCTGACGAGCCATTTCTTTAAGTTTGAGAACAAGAAATTGTCAATCTGAATAAATCTGGAGCATAGGGCGATTAAGGAAGCAATTCGTAACTCAATTCAGGGATCTTTTCTATGAACACTACCTACATAAGTGTGCATCTTTGCATTGTCTCAACTGTGAGCAAGTGCGACACCCATCTTGTCATAGCCAAGTGATCTTTCAAATCTGAAACCATTAAGTGCAACCTCAATTCAATTCTTTCTTGGCTAAGGCCATATTGTCTGTTTTTTTCCAATTGTTTCGTATGTAGAGTTCTCAACTGAATATTCACAGCATTCGACATCTTCTGCGCTTATACTGCCACATGCAAATTTAGTAAACCATTTTTGTTGCCATGGAAATGCATACTGCATACCAACATGGTTTACAATTTCACAGTAATGCAAATATTACAATGCGTCAAACACGATAAGTTTCGAACTTAAGATTAGTAGGAAGCCGTTTAGAATTGACAAAGCAGCGAAAAGTTATGCTGGACCATAACCATATAAATCTACGGAATATTGAAAGTGTATCTGTTTTGAAAGCCCATATTTGGGAATAATTATTTCAGCAAATTTAACTTGACATATGTTATCAATATAATTTGAATAAACAAATCATTATATTATTTTTTTTTTGTTGCCTTTAGCCTCCCTAAAACCACTTGCCGCTGGATTAATAAATAAATAAATTTTAGCCCCAGTAAACTGCAAAATTTCAATTATTTATTTCATCTTGCAATAACTGCGCTACAATAGTTTCAAATCCAAATTATATACTTTTGTAAAATACCCGATTTAATTATAATCCATTTTCTGACAATCGCATTTCGACTAAACTTAATGACACCTTATTTTTGTTGATGTGTAAATCACAAGAAATTTGCTGATTATAAACCGCTTGTATGAATATTTTCAAATATAACAAGAGAACCGATTTATTACAGTTATTCTGCCATAACACCGCCGCCTGTCTATTGACAACTATTTGCTTTTTGGATATCATGTCTTCACTTTAAAAAGCACTTGACAACAGTCTCTGCAATAAGCAGCCAGTAATGTCAACACCATTTCCCCAATAACTTATTTTGCTGATACTGGAATTTAAAAAGACAACTATATGATAAAAAAATAAAACAAAATAAAGAAAGAAAAGAAAAACCTTAATGGGGGTGGAGTTTAGTCAAGTTTCCTAGTTGAAAAAAAAAACATAATTAATTGTATATATTTTTTAATTAAAAACTATTTTACTTACTTATTTAAAAAAATTTTTTAGTGAAATTTTTAAATAAAAATTTTTTTTTTAAATAAAAAATAAAAAAAATTATTACAAAAAAAAAACACAATGGGGGAGGGAGTTTAGTCACTTTTCCTGGATTTAAATAAAATATTTAATTATATATCTTGTTTTGATTACCAAAAATTGAGTTCGGTTCCACGATTATATATTCATGCTGCACTAGACAACAAGTAGAGCGATTACAGAAACTGTAAAACATGACCATGCGGATAATACTGAAATGCAATAGGTACACATCGATCAATTTCATGCAAAGCGCGCTGAAATGGTTGAACATAAGGCAGAGGATTGCAATCAACACAATAAATTGTATACGGAAAATGAGAACGGGTCAAGCACCAGAATATTTAACAGAACAAATATCGTATGTAGGGAATGTTCAATCACATTAGCTAAGGAATAATAGCAGCTTTAGGATTGAGCGGGTGACAACTACAGCAATGCAGGGGAATTTATTCTATAAGGGCTTACAACTTTACAATAATCTTCCGACCCATGTGAGGGATGAGCAGAACCCACATCAATTTAGGAAATATATAGCAGATTTTGTTAAAGGTAACTCAATGTGATGTATACATATCTATAGATGTTTAAAAGAGTATTTTTAATACTAATAATAATATTAATAATAATTAATATTAACATGTATATAAAAAAAAATTTAGTTAAAAAATTATTAAACAAATCTTTTAGTTAAAAATTATTAAAAAAAATATTTTTTAGTTAAAAAATTATTAAAAATTTTTTTTTAGTTCAAAAATTATTTTAAAAAATTTTAGTTAAATCAATAAAAAAATTTTTTTTTTTAAATAATAAATTTTTATTTAAAACCAAAACCAAGAATTTAATAGCAAAAATTTATAATTAAAAAAAAATTAAATAGCTTAAATATTTCATTAACAAAATTAATTACATGTTTTTTAATTAAAAAAATATTTTAGTTCGAAAATTTCTTTAAAAAATTTGTTTAGTTAAAGAAAAATTAAAAATAAAAAGGTTTGTTAAATAAAAAAATTTAATTTGTTTTAAATATTTTTTTTTTACAAAAAGAAAAACCACAAAGGGAGAGTTTAGTCACTTTTCTTCTTTTTTTGATTAACAAAAATTTAGTTAAAAAATTTTTTAGTTAAAAATTACTAAAAAAAATATTTTTTTAGTTAAAAAATTATTAAAAAAAAATTTTTTAGTTAAAAATTATTAAAAAAAATATTTTTTTAGTTAAAAAATTATTAAAAAATTTTTTTTAGTTAAAAAATTATTTAAAAAAATTTTAGTTAAATTATTAAAAAAAATTTTTTTTTCTAAATAATAAATTTTTATTTAAAACCAAAACCAAGAATTTAATAGAAAAAATTTATAATTAAAAAAAACTTAAATAGCTTAAATATTTCATTAACAAAATTAATTACATGTTTTTTAATTAAAAAAAAATTTTAGTTCAAAAATTTCTTATTTAAAAAATTTTTTAAGTTAAAGAAAAATTAACAAAAAAATTTTTGTTGAATAAAAAAATTTAATTGTTTTAAATCATTTCTTTTATTACAAAAAGAAAAACCACAATGGGAGAGTTTAGTCACTTTTCCAAAATCAACCATATTTCTTTTTTTAATCAAAAAAAATTTAGTTAAAAAATAATTTAAAAAATATTTTTAGTTAAAAAAAATAGTAAATAAATAATAATAAGAAGAATTAAAAAAAAGTTTTTTGTTAAATAAAAAATGTTTATTTACTAAAACCCAAGAAGCAAATAGCAGAAAATTGTAATTAAAAAAAATTAAATGGTTTAAAAATTTAATTAAAAAAATTAATTAGCTTAAAAAAAGTTTTTAATTACCCAAGAGATCTTTATTAAAAATATACCAGCTAAAAATATTTTTTAATTTAACAAAAATGTTTTTTTTTTTAATTTCTTTTTTATGTTAAAAAGCACAACCAGCATGGAGAAGTTTATTGAATATTCCTACATTTAAATAACAATATTATTTATGAGTTATTTTTGTTAAATAAAATTTGGGAAAAAAAAACTTAAAAAAATTAAATTAAATTAATTTTTTGTTAAAGAATTTTTTTAACTGAAATATAAAATAAAAAATTTCTTTAATTTAGTAAAAGCAATATTTGAAATTAAAAACAAACATAAAGAAACCTTATTGCATACGCTATCGATTAAAGAACTTTTTAGTTAAAAGAGTTAAAACAAAAAAATATTAAGTAAAAAATGCTGGCTAAAAAATGTTTTAATCGTAAAACCAATGTTTTTTAATATTTTACTTAAACAAAAATATATAAATAAAAATAATTTTTCAGTTAAAAAAAATTGTTAATCTAATTTTGAAATTAAGAAAAAGTTTAAGCCGAAAATTTTTAAAAACAGTTTTTAAGCAAAAAAAAAACATTTTTCTAAATTTTCAAATAAAACTTTTTATAATTTTTTTTTAAATACAGTTTAAGTTAAAAATGGCTTTACATAAATAGAATTTTGTTTACTTAAAAAAAAAAAATCTTTTTTTTTTACAATTACCAGTTTTTTTCTTTAAAAACAAAAATGTTTAATTTAATTTTGTAATTAAAAAGAAATGTTTTTTGAAAAAAAAAGAAACAAATTTTTAATAGGTTTTTAATTAAAAAACATTTTTTGTTAATATTTTGAATAAGGAAAATTGTTTTAAAGTAAAATAAAATTTTGATTGAAAATAGTTTTCAACCAAACTGTTTTTTACTTTCGAAGTATTTTCTTAAATTTTTTTGTTTGCTTTAAAAATAAAAAAAATTGAAACTTATTTTAAAACCAGGAAGCGAATTATTTTAGTCGAAAAAATATTTATTTTTTTTAAATAAAAATAATCTTTCAGTTAAAAAAAATTGTTAATCTCTTTTTGTAATAAAAAAAATTTAGGTAAAATAACCAAAAAGCAGTTTTTAATGAAAAAAAAATTTTTTCAAAATTTTTAAGTTAAAAAAATTGTTTTGAAAAAAAATTTAGTTCAAAATTGTTAATCTATTTTTGTATTTAAAAAAATTTTTAGGTAAAATAACTTTACTTTTATTCTTATTCGACCTTTTTTTAAATTTTATTAAATATGAAATAATCTTTTAACGGTCTTTTTAAATAATTTAACGATTTTATTTTTTTTTCGATATTTCGCTTTCCTGTGGAAAGCTTCTTCAGGAAATTATTTTTTATATTTAACAAAAACAAAAAATTATAACAATAATTGTTATATTATATAACAATATTATTATAACAATAATTGTTATATTTTTTTGTTTTTGTTAAATATAAAAAATAATTTCCTGAAGAAGCTTTCCACAGGAAAGCGAAATATCGAAAAAAAAAAAAAAAATAAAATCGTTAAATTATTTAAAAAGACCGTTAAAAGATTATTTCATATTTAGTAAAATAACTTTAAAATCAGTTTTTTTTTTTAAGAATTTTGTTAAAAATGGTTTTACTGAAATAAAATTAGGTTTACTTTAGAAAAAATCAACAAAAGTTTTTTTTATTTAAAAACAAAAATATGTAATTTAATTTTGTAATTAAAAATAGTTTTTTTTTAATATTTTTAACGAGGAAATTTTTTTCAAAGTAAAATTTTAGTTAAAAATTCGTTTTACTAAATTGTTGTTTTACTTTTATTAAATTTTATTTTTACTTAAATTTTTTTTTTTTACTTTTAAAACTATTTACAGTTAAAACAGTTCAAAACTTATTTTAAAACCAGGAAGCAAATTATTTATTACATTCGATATTGATTGAAATTTTAAAGCATCATTCCGTGTCACTGAAGCGGATGTATACTACAAAATTGTGAAATAAGCACTTTCAAATTGTAGTAATTTTATTTATATGTAAATTTATGAATAGACATAAAATTCTCGAAACGTGTTGTATAATTTGCTCCCAAGAATCGTGAAATACTTTTCTCAAATTAAAAATGCTGTCTTCCACGACGTATTTAATAATTTTTAGTTCACAAAAAATTTGTGTGTTCGAAACGAAATATACGATTAAATGAGAATTATTTGGGCTGCAGTAATTATATCTTTTGAATTTCTTAGTATAGAAAAAACTTGTTTTTGTTTCTCTAAAAATGTTAGAAAAAAATTGGAAAAAATAGCCGCTTACGATTCGTTAAAAATGTTTTTTTTTTTAAGTAATAGATTTAATTCATATTTGATGCTTTTAAATACTCTGGAGTACACCCCCATATGATACGAAGCATTATTTTTTTTATACGACTCTAACATCTTAATGACAAAAGTCATTAAAACTGAAACCACAAAAATGTCTTTTAACAACTTCATTAAACTTCAAAGGAAAATTTTTTCGCAAAATGTTTAAAATATTTAAATTTGATTAATACATCAAATAGGTGAATTTTACAAATATTACAAATAATGGCAACTAATTATTCAAAACTTTATCTCTTATAGAGTTTTTAATCAATACATACATGGACACTACTTTTTATCTTCTTTAAAGGACTAAACTCCTCTAAAACAAACCATTATTGAGTGTGGAATAAATATAATTCTTTTAATAATTTTAAATAAAAACGAACATATTGAGTAAAATTTGTGGCATCATTTTATTTAAACACCAATTTTATTCTAAACTCCCGTATCGCAAATGGGTTGTCAGTTTAAGGAGGAGAAATAAAAATCGTTTTGAAAAACATTTCACCTGTAAATTCGCCATTCGTAAATTTTAGGACAGAGTTCTGTTGTCAGAATATGAAAAAAAAAATTAAAACCAATTTGAAAAACATTTTTAAATTTCACCGATCGTAAATTTTCAGTCTCAGTTCGGTAAACAGAATATGTTCACAAATTATAAATCGCTTTGAAAAAAATTTTTCAAAACTCGTAACTTGTTAATTCGTCAATCGTAAATTTTCAGGCAGAGTTCGTTGGTCAGAATATGTTAAAAAAAATGAAAAATCGTTTTGAAAAACTCCAACTCAGTAGGAATTTGCATTGCAATTTTTGATTAGATTAAAATTAATGATTTAGAAATGAAAATTGTTAATATTGAAAATTAAGTTAAAAAAAAAACGCTGCTACAATAAAAGATCATCTTCAGATTGCCATCGGGATTGTTAAGTGACGAGTTTGTGTGTTTTAAAATGCCTCACAACTGCCTCCAAAAAAAATTTATTAAAGTTTATTGCTGCGTCTTTAAATTTGTAGACCAGCTTCCACTGAAGCAGTTGCAAAAAATTTTAATGTGTTTTACAATCAGCTATTGGAAATGTGTATTCATTATTTTACAACGTTCAATCAGCCCACACCGCACTATAAAATTTTTGATTGGGACATTGCATGGCAATGTTTTAGAGTGTTTGCTTTAGAGCAGCCATTACATGATTTAGGACACTGACTTTAGATGACCATTTGGGCAGTATAGATCGGTGAATGTGTGTCGTGAATGATGCACTATTTGGCCGCTGTCGGAGGACTAGGCCGAGCAAGCTCAAATGGTAGACTACTAAGCTGGTAATGATACGGAGGGAGGTGTCTTAGGTAACAATTCTACAAAGTCCAACGTTCCAATGCTAAAAATCTTGTTCAGCTGACTTTTTGTTTGGCCTTAAGACAAACGAAATTTAGTATTTTTTTAAAAATATATATTTTTTTAAATTTTATAATATGTAGTTAAAAAATTTTTAATATTTTTTGTGGAAATTTTAAAACAAAATAAAAATGTTTTGCTTTCTTCTGGAATTAAATATATGAAAATTTTCAATCACGCCTCCTATCGTGAACAAAATGTTTTCTTCTACTTTTTTTTAATGAAATTTAATATTTTTTTTAAACCTATTTTCTTTATAATTTTTTAATGGCTAAAATTTCTGTTCAAAATAAAATTTGCAAATTTTAGAAATATCTCACTAAAGCAAAACAATGTGCCAAAAACAATTGTCAAACCATTACGTTTTAAACAATAAATTTATAAACATAACCTCTAAAAGTGCAACGCTGTAATGCATGCTAGAGAAAGCTTCTTAAGTGCTTTTAAAACAAAATTCTACATTTTTTGTTTTTCTTTTTGAATTTTATATGATGACTTCTTTTTAAACGAAATTTGTTATTTTTTTAAAGACATATTTTTTTTAATGGCTAAATAAAAACTGTTAAAAATAAAATTTGCAAAATTTTAATTTTTTTTCTTGCGAAAATTTTATTTTAAAATCTTATAATTTTTAGTCTTACGTAAGTAAAAATTTTTGTAACTGAAATTCCAATATAAAATTACAAATTTTTAAACAAAAATCCTTTAATCCTTTTTGTTTTTGAAATTTATAAAAAAAAAATATATTTAAAACTGGAATAAGACAAACAAAATTTTTAAATTTCTTTTTGAGACAATTATGTAAAAAAAAATATAAAGAAGCAAAAAAATTTTTTTTTTCAGAATCTAAATGAAGTTCGAAAATGTTATAGATGATGATGTTATTCAGGATAAAAAAATAGGCATCATAAGGGGATACGCACGCATAAATTAAAGATTTTTTTGTGGAATAAATTTTTTGTTGTTGTATTTATTGCTGTATTTTGTCTTTATTTTCTAAAATTCTATATAATAATTTTTTTCTTTTTGTTTTTATATTTTTTTTTTTGTAGTTTTGTTTATATAAACGCATAAACATGTTTGATTGTTAGTTAAATCTTCTTCTTCTTGTTTGTTTTAAGATAACTGCATATAGTTCATGGTTTTATTTTTTTATTTATGTGAGTTTATTGTTGTGTAAAAGTAGTCGGGTTTTTTCTCCATCGTTTGTTGTTGAAAAACACAAAATTTAAAAACAAATATTTTACATTTTTTAAAGGCAAAAAAAAATAATAATTAAAACAATAGAAAGAAGAGTTAGTTGGTCGCTAATTAAATTAAAACAAATAATGGAATTAAATATTCATCATCTACATGCAATTTAGTGTTTTTCTTTTCTTTTAATTTTTTTTTCATTTATATTTTAAATTTAAAATTAAAATAAAAAACTTCATTTCTTAGCTTAAAAAAATACATAATGAATTTAAAAAAAGGGAGCAGCTATAAAATTCATTTTGTTTATTATTTTGAATTTCCTCATCAACATAGGAAATGAGTAGTAGAGTAGGGGGAGTTATTTTTTTTTTCTTTTTATTATTTCAAAATCATTTGTTTTCTTTTTTTTCTTTTTTTTCTTTTTTTTAATTTTCAAGTAAATAAAAATGTTTTATATTAATAAAAAATATATTTTAAAAAAAATCAATTACTTGAGGTAATTTGCAAAAAAAATGTAGAAAAAAATTACACAGTAATTCTTCTTCTTCTTCTAAAATGAGTTTAAATTTTTAAATTATTTTTCATTATTTAAGCAAACAAATAGGAAAGAAAATGAAAGGAAAGTATAAAAAATTGTGGTCGTCGTTTTCATTTTTAAGGCAAAAACTAAAGAATTAATTATTTAATAAAAAAAAAAAGTGAGAGAAAAAATTTGAGTTACGTTTGCAGAGGTAAAAAAGAATTACAAAATTATAATGTCAAAATTTGGAGTGGGGGATGGAATAGGAGAAAGAAAAGTTTAAGCTGTTTTTTTTTAATTATGGTGGAATTAGTGAATTTCTTTCTTTCTTTGTTTGTTTTATGTGTCTGTGTGTGTGTAATTTTTCTTTTCTTTTTTTGTTTTGTTTTTGTTTGTATCTCATAAGCAACATTTTGGGCATATTAATATTTTTTGTTTTTGTTTTTTTGTTTTTTTTTTTAAATCTATTGATTTTCATCATCGTCACCCTCGCCATCATCATCATCATGATCTTCATGATGTTGGGCTGCTTGTTGGGCTGCCTGCTGTTGAGCAGCCACTGCTAACAAAGCAGCTTTTTGCGCCGCTTGTTGTTGTGCTTGCATGGAGGGGGCAGACATAGCAATTTTCCCACTTGTTTTATATTCGGTCATTTCCTATAAAATTAATATTTTCATATAATAAAAATTTAAGTTAAAACTTAAATCAAATAAAATAAAAACTCACTCTTTCATATCTGGCCTTGTCTTTTTCAGCCATCAATTCATATTTTTGTTTAACCTCCGGCTCAACATCTGCCCATTTACGTCCGAGCTCTTTAGCAATATCGCCTACGCCATATTCGGGATTAAGAGCTTTAACCTTATTACGTTCATCATTACAAAACCAAAAGAAGGCAGATCTAAAATATTGTAAAGAAGAAGAGGAAAAAATATTTGTTCAAAGTTTTTCTTTTCTTTTTTTTAATTTAAATTAAATTTTCTAAAAGATTGTTATCTACGAACTCACAATGATCGTTTCGGCGCATTAGGATCTTTCATTTGTTTCCTTTTTTTGCCACGTCCCACAACTGTTCCCTTCGGCGGTACATAATTTTGCATTTCCAATTCATATCGAGCCTTGTCTTTTTCGGCCATTTCATGAAAGCGTTTCTTTTCCTTGTCTACCATTGTCTGCAACAAAAAACAATATAATAAAACGAAAATTATTATTTATTATTTATTTTATTATTTTTTTGCTTTAAAAAAACAAAATAATCATCCCCGCTATGAAAGTCAAGGATCTTATAGCCTCGTAAATTCGTTGTCGATATCACATTAAATCAACGTGACATTGCCTAGGGGGTAAATTGGTGTTAACTAAAAATGTTGTGTTGACGTCAACCACGTTATCGATAATTACAAAGAAATTATTTTTCATATCAATAGTTTTTGTGACAGTTAAATAAATAACAACATGGCGATTATTCAAATTCTGAGGAAGAGGACGATAACATCCACTTCTGGCATGGCGAAAGACACCGGGATAGCAGTAAGGGGCAAGCTAAAGGGCGGAGTTTTGTCTTCGCTGATGTGGGGTATTACAGTTAACAGGTTGCTTGTGGAACTGAACTCCATGTGCTAGGAGTTCAGGATTCATGTTGATATGAGATACAAGCTTCCTTCCTTTAGATTAGATAGATTGAAATTCTTGGACATTATCTTTGATAGTAAATTTCCCTGGAAACTGAATACCTAGGCTAGGGCATTCAAGGCCATTACGGCAATATACATACATATGTAGAAGGGCCATTGGTAAAACTTGGCGAATCAATCTAGTGAGTGTGAATTTGCAGCTCGAACTGGTTATTAGTCCAATATTGCTGCACTATGGAGTCCATTTCTAGGTGGAAGGCTCTGAGTAGTGCGGTGAAAGTCGTGAGCTTGGAGAATGTGCCACTAGGTCAACGCCTACGAAGATACTTTTTGTCATGCTCAACTGGCTGCCAGAAGACTTATTGGCCAGGTAGCTAGCACAGAGAACGGAAGTTAGACTGATTGTCATAGATGCGTGGAATCCCAGATCATTCGGACATGCCAGCGTTCTAGGGATCACGATTTTATTCCTGATCTTATATATTATTGCACCCCAGAATTCTTATTCACAAGGAAATTTTTCTTTGATTTCACTGAGTCACTCTGTTAAATTTCGAGCACTCCGTATTTACACTGATGGTTTTAAGAGATGAATGAGACTTGGGAAGGAGTGAGCAATAATAATGAACTTCTGACTCTCCAAATGATTGCAGTGTTTGACAGGCACAAAAATAAATCCGCTTTGAAGAAAGCGACAAGCTGGTTAAAGTATCACAGAATATCTAAGACATTTTGTTCTACACCGACAGCAACGCCGCAATCAGATCCCTTAAAGCTCTGAATACCGGCAATCTCTCCGCCCGGAGGCACATTGACATATTCTGACGGAATCTCACCGTCATTACATGTGTCAAAAGGGGTAAAAGGCTAACAGGAGCCAACTGGAAAATTCCACTATATTTCCACGGGAATCAGTAAAGCTGCAGAGTGCAGCTATTTATCTTTTTAGCCTTTTAGCTGTTCTCTGACTGACTGTTGAGGTTGGCACTTCGGAGGTATCGTGGTGGTTGTAGTTTCGAGGCCCTCGTTTGAGTTGTGTGGGTCGGATCATTCACAATGAACACAATGAATGGTCCAGGTCCAGCGAGCATGATTGCGGTTGTGTTCTTAAATTTTATTAAGCTTCATGCGTTCTGAACCAGCAGCTGGATAGTTTCAACTCTTCAGCAAGGAGTGAGTAACTGCGGCCTGCTCCAAACTCTTGAAGTTGCAACTAGGAGTGACTGGAGGATATACGTATCATCTGAAGACTTCTTAGGGCGGGGATGATGCTACATTTCATCCACAGTGGTAAGATCCACCGTCAGGTTATGGTTTACACAGCTAGGTACTGACGTAAATCTTATCACTCATACGGGCATCACTGATGCCATTGACACTTCTTGCGACATCTGCCTATTTGCTTGCAGACAAAGCATTAACACTGTTCTTTATGATCTGAGTGTCTGGAAGAAGATGGTTGCACAGCTGCGGCTACCGTGGATAGCTGCATTAACTGGGCAATGGCTGTTTGAAACTATGCTAGAAGGGAGAGTCGATGGGTCTCCCATACAGGAAGATGTCAGGAAAAGGAAAAGATTTAGCACCTCCTCTGCCTGTGCCTCGCAATGGAAGAGCTGCGACTGAGGCATCTCGGTCAAAGGTATTTTGGCGCCCATATTCTACTTCTTTCTCTCTTTAGTCTCATCCTCTGACACATTTTTATTTTTACCTCCTCTTACACATCGCGATTTTATTCTCTTTCTTTTCTTCATTTTTCTACTCCACAGGTAACACAAAGGCATCAAAAAATGGTCTCAAGTGTGATGTGGAAATACAGTTGCCTGCTGGACCTAACCAAAGAAAAGCTTTCAAAGCAAAGTTCGTACATTATCAATTTGCCGGATAGAAAGCAAATGAATTAAATAGTTTGTGAACATTTCAAAAAATAAAAGCGGGTTATATTATTATTCTAAATTACAGATTTGCGAATTACTTTCGTTTAAACAAAACGCCAGGGGGTTAAATTCATCAATCTGGAAAAAATAAAGCCTTCAATGTAAAATGTGGTTTACGATCAACAACCTTGATCTAAGACTCTTACAGCTAAATTTTGGAAATGATTTTAACCTTCGATTATCACAGCAAGTTTTACAAAACGGCTTCAAATTTAAAATTACCGATGAAGAAGGGAGAAGACAGGATTTTCTGGTGTTATTGGATGGACTGGCGATTAAGTTGTTTGAAATCAGAATTCATGTCTTTGGAAGTGTATTTTATTTTTTGCAGTTTATTAAAGCGGCGAAATTAGTGATTGCTGTCGTAGTCACGTCTGCTGCGAATTTAATTAAAATTAAAATATGCGACACCGTAAACTAAAATGCGTTTATTTTTTCGCCAAACACCAGTATCCTTTTATTAGAGGGAACTCAATTTCAACTTTATTTCTCGCCAGCCTTGTTTTTAATTGTTAGGGTATAGGCTAAGGCCCTGGAATTAATGTTTCAAACTGTTTAATTTGTTTTTTATACTCTATAATTTATTAATTTTATTAATTTTTTAAGGCAATCAATTCACAAAGGTTCGACACAAAAAATGGTTCGTTAGTTTTATTTTTTGAAGGAGACTGAACTAAATGCTGCTTAAAAAGCCTTTAGTAATGCCTACGAATTGATGTGCCAGGCTCATTTTCGACCACTACGAGTTTATTGTTGTGTTCTAATCTCAGTAACGATACTATGAGCCTCAAATTTTACAATCAAATTAAGCACGGCGGTCTGAGAAGGAGCCTGATTACGAGATAATTTAACAGTGAAATTTTCAGCATTTTAATAGTAAATTTTCACAATTCTCTGTGTCACGTTTCATGCTTAAAATTTTCCAACTTTTTACTAAATAAACGTCAAAGGATAATATTTCAATTTTTAACATTTAATCATTTGACAGACAATTTACTTCCTAACTTCAAATTAGCCCACCCAATATGTTTGTACGTATGCATCTTTTAAAAATCCAAGATTTTTAACTTTAACAATAGTTTAAAACAACAAAATTACTTTTTAAAAAAATCTCAATTTTAAATCTTTTAACATTAATTTAAAATAAAATATAAAACTAAAAAAAATTGCTAATAAAAACAAATAGTGAAAATTAAATTAATTTCCTAAGAAAATGAAATAAAGGAAGCAGAGTAAAAAAAATGAAATAAAAATATAACACATTTCAGTTGATGATGAGCACCCAAACCAACCAAGCAACCCAACCCAACCCAATCCAGCCCCAAAAGAGACAGCCAACAAAAACAATAAAAAACTTTCCAACTTAACGACGTAAAATGCAAGAATACCAATTAATTTAACGCCCAACTCCCCAGTTTTAATAAATTTTTTTAACGTTCGGTATTTTTTTAGTCTCTTTTTCCTTTCCTTTCGTTTTGTTTTAAAATTTTAAATTCGTAGGGACGACGACGCGCCACACACTGCTGCTGTACTTTAATTTTAAAAATTCAACAAACATACACACGTATACACATAAAAACACACACACACTCACACACGCACGGCAACGTGAGCCAGTATTTTAATCTCCTTAAGGGAATAGGGGAGCTAGGGAAGCAACAGTAAAGCAGCAATGTCAGGCAGGAACAAATGACAGTAATGCAAACAACAACAAAAATACTAAAACAAGAGAGGGATTATTGCCATCATACATAACATGTTTATGTGTGTGTGTGTATATATATATATATAAGTAAAAAAAAGAAACAAGAAAAAAACATAAAATAGAGTTGCCAAACTGTAAACGCTTGATAAAAATAAATTAATAGCTTTACAGCTGGCAGCTTTATTAAAAATTTAAATAATAAAATATTCCTCCGAGGCAACAGGAGATATTTGTAATCAAAAGTGTCCTTTAACTTTTACCCAAAGTTTTATTACACAAAACAAAGACAACATTTCAGCTTATTGATTTGGGACTCAATTTTTTTTCTCGGAGGAGTGCTGGTCTGACACATGCAATGCATTGTGTCAGAACTAGGAAATTAGGTTATGGAGAGGAGAGAGAGGCAGTAGTGTTTGTGTTGTGGCAGGAAAGACCGCTGGAGGAAGTTTATACCACATACGGACTGTTCTGCTAAAAAAAAACGAATTTTCCCACAAATGGATGCGTTCTCAATGAAAATCAAAAGTAAATGCAAAAACGTTCGCATAACGAGAACAAGTTCCCTAATTTCATTAGAGCACTTTACCATTGTAGTAACAATAAAACAGTGAAATATTACCCAGATTGTGTCGTTGCTCTAGAGCATCAATAGAGTTGGGTGTCCAACCTACTGTCTTCAAATAAGCCTCCTCTTGGCCTTCTCTGCTGTACGCGGTAGAGCAAAGTTAAAAAGCTTCTTTAGAAACTTGAAATATGTGTTTAGGCAACCGAACATCACACTGAATTTTCATGCCAAGAACATCAAGAGCATCCGATTCCGTAATGCCTATATGACCCATAGTAACAAATGCAGCACCATTTCCAAACACAGATTTATGCATAATAAGCAGACAGCATTGTGCGTTACGGGCATTAAAATCGGGTCTATTTATACGATCCCATTCTGTTGCGAGATAATCATTGAGCGTATTAAATTGGTCCTCCTTTTGGAGCTCACCTATATTCGATCTATTACCAAATAAATAAAATACCAACTGACCAGGCAGGCTTCATCCTGACTGTGTGATTAGATTTACATCTGCGCCTGGCCATGAAGCCTTAATCAGATGGTGGACCAAACCACTGCATAATTTGGAACGTCATGCTCGTCCTAGAAAGCCGAAGCCATAATTCTATGCAACAGAACTTTCTAGTTGCAACTTCGATGATTCCAGAGCAGGGCTGCAAATCATCATTCATTGCTTAACAGTTGGAGACTTTCCAACTCCTGTCCACAACACATGTCTAGCATGCTCACTGGATCTGGGAACATTTCACCAGGTATATGTTATTAAAGGTGAAATGAACCCGGCCACCATATAACCATAGACTGTTATGGGGCCGCGAAACCACAACTACCACGATACTCCCATATAGGGGCCAACCTCAATAATCAGTCAGAGAACAGTTAAATGTCTAAAGAGACAAATAACGAACTCTGCGGCTTACTGATTCCCGTGGAAATAAAGTGGAGTTTCTAGTTTTATCCCTGCTGACTTCAGGGGACTGGGCTCCCTTTTTCCCCCAGTTGCACAAGTCTAAGTTGTTGCTATCTCCAAGAACCATATATATGTGCCCCCGGGGGTACCCGTCCTGACTGATCGATAATTAAAAACTCTATAAAATAAACTTAAAACCGACAAAAGAATTTCGTTATTTTAAACAGTTGCACAAGTCTAAGTTGTTGCTATCTCCAAGAACCATATATATGTGCCCCCGGGGGTACCCGTCCTGACTGATCGATAATTAAAAACTCTATAAAATAAACTTAAAACCGACAAAAGAATTTCGTTATTTTAAACCCCCCCCCCCCCCCCCACGGATATGAATGAGGTTTATTACCGTAAGGTAAATCCTTTTATGATTTGTTGCCTCAAAGACGTTAATATTAATTTTGTTCCACCGAACAGTTGCGGTTGTTTTATGTTACGCAGCACGATGACAAGTGATCTTGATTTAAACTGTACTGCCCACCGCACAGGTCCAGGCAATTCTAGCGAATTTAAAAGTTTACTACGTCATTATGGTTTATAACGGTGTTTAATAATTTGAAGGTAAAAACTGTCCCGGAAGAAATTTCTGAATGGTTGCACTAATTTCGCTTCCAATTGTGGTTATTGTTCTATAATGATCAATGTCCCATTATAAATTTTTGCAGCCATTTGCATTGTAGAATCCGCACACGACGCACACGATGCTAAACATCCTCAAATATGTCATACCTTTTAGTACACACATTTTTTTTTGGATTCGGGAAGAAACATGATACTGAAAACGTACGCTGATTGTGCTGCATTTTTAAATGGGTGAAATTTGAGCCTAAAAAATATTGGAAATTGAAGCACGGCGTCATCTATTGACCAAAAAATAAGACTGAAGTTCACTAAATTGACAGCCAAGTGAGAATTTTAAACAAAAGACATCAAATGTTTCAGAGCTACGAACATGCGGAATAAGATTTACATCTTCACCTAGCCGTGTGGTCCAATATCAGATGGTGGATCGTTACTACTGTGGATGATATGTAGTGTCATCCTCCCCCTAGAAGGCCTTCGGATACGTATATCCTCCGGTCACTCCTAGTTGCAACTTCAATAGCCCGAAGCAGGCCGCAGCCTTCACTCCTTGCTGAAGAGTTGAAGACTATCCAACTTCTGGTCCAGAACACATGAAGCTTAATATAATTAAGAACACGACGGCATTCATACTCAATGGGCCTGGCCCATTCATTGTGTTCATTGTGAATGATCCGATCCACAAACTCAAACGAAAGCCTCGAAACACACAGCCACCACGATACTCCTGAAGGGCCTACCTCAATAATCAGTCAGAGAACAGCTAAATGCCTAAAGAGACAAATAGCGGAACTCTGGGGCTTTACTGATTCCCGTGGAAATATAGTGGATTGTCCAGTTGGCTCCTGCTAGCCTTGAAGGGGACTGTGCCTCCAAAGGGGGCCACAGCTAGCAACATTTTTCCATTACTTATTATTTAAAACCTTAAACCTTCCCTGGATTTTCTCTAAAAATTCAACAGAAAAATTTGCCAAATCGGTCCGCCGGTTCCCGAGTTTTAGCGAGACTAGCAAATAGCAATTAATTATTTCAATAACAGAGCAAGTGCCCAAATTTGAATCATTTTTGTTACGTTTGGGGGCAGCAAACAGGATCGAAAAAAAACTTGTTTACTGAGGAACTTAAAACAGCGTATTGTCGTCATTACTGTAATAAAACAGATTTAACCCTTCCCTTATAACTTGGATACATGGAATAAGTGAAAGGCATAAATAAATGGACATGAATGAATGAAAGTGCTACCGCATGCATAAATTTCGGTTATAGATTGAACAGAAAAGAAATTGCAAACAAAAGTATATAATCCCGCTTTTACTGCGACGCACTAACGTTACCGATCCACCTAAACCTTCGAGTGTGGATACTGTCTGTGTCCCTTCAAGCAGAAATCGTTTGCACCAATCCGACCAATGTGAATGATGCAGATGGGACAATCAAAATTGAAAATAATGCACCACAACCGCCGGTAACACAAAATGAATCACAAAAAATTCAGAGCAAAATGTCTACACAACATCATACCGAAAACGCTAATTTTCGGAAACTTTATTCCGTTGACGAAGCAAATACGATATCTACCCAGGTTAAGTAAAAACATATAAAAAATGGATTATATCGCTGGTGACTTTTATTTATTCATCGACGATTCAATTCCAAATTTGAAGGCTGTAGGGTTGCACTAAACAAACAACCGTCCCTTCCCCTCCCTTTCATTGGGATGCAGCACAACTATGAAGAAACATTGAGAGAAATTTTGGAAAAAATTAACGACGCGTCTGTAAGCCGCAACAACATATTTGTGGTTTTTAAAAAAGGAGCGTAAATGATCGTTTTTGCGATATTAAGGTAGATTTATTGCCCTGTTTTTTTCGTGTATTCAATATCGTCAACTTCGCTTCAGACACAAAAGAGATATTCGGTAAGGTTAAAATATAAAAAAGTGATGCAAAAATAAAGCCCATAAGAGGCTAAGACAATGCATCAATAAGTCTAAAACAGAATTGCCGATAATCCCAATTTACACAAGCGAATTTCGTTTAGCGTTGAGGTTTACTTTTGCTGTATTTGTAGTGGTTATAAGCTTCAAAGTGTATGTTGACACACATCGTTACATCAAGCAAAACTGACTGTTTGGTGTGCTTTCTGGGCTGGTGGAACCATTGGTCCCTACTTCTTCAAAAGCTTTATAGAGCCAGAATGACGCAACATGTCATACAGTTAATGCCACAGATGATTGTTAAATGGAAAGGTTTGGTAACCGCATAGTTTTTACATTTCGCACCCGTGAATTGTGCTTCAAGATCGTGCTATTTAATGCGAAACGATTGATCGGTTCGAAGATACCATTCACCGCATTATATATACGTCCAAAAATGTTATAAAAAGTCATAAAAAATTCAATCTCCAGATTAGACTACGCCCGAGCCAGCCGTGGCAGGCATTTATATGCCAGAAATTATATTTAAATTAAAATGACAAATGATTATCGTTTTGGTTTTGTTGCACTTTAAAGTTCTATACCTCTAGAAAATACACCCTTTTTAATATTATAAGAATAATATGATAACTACTCGTATAAAAAAAGGGTGAATTCGAATTTAACTACCGGAGGCTTAAACCAATTTTTTAACATACCTATAATTAAGCTGTTAACAGAGAACTGTTAATCATTTAACAGCGATTTAATGCTGTAGAGTGCAATAAGTTGTAGCATCCTCAGATCTAAACAAATATTTTTTATACGAAACTAGTGAGTGTTCACACAGAGAGATATACGCAGGATTAAGACTGGCTTGACTGTTGTTTCTGTACTAACAAGGACTCAGTTTTATGTAAATTTTTCAAACGTTTAGATCCTTTGAAATACCCAAAAAGAATATTAGAAATTTTGAAATTGGACTCGGACGCTGAATAAAATAATTTAAAATTTTAAATTTATGTGAATTTAAAAGTTAGTAAAATAATAAATCAGTCTTGTGCAATTGTGTGTGTGTGTGTGAGTGTAACTTTGGCAACTCTATGAATAGTTATTTTGTATGCAAAAATGGTATAGAAAACACAATTCAGCAGCTTGGATAAATTGCTTGTGAGCCCTTCGTGAACTTTGCACAATTTATATACATCATGCACACACTTGCACATACATACACATCAGCACTAACATATACGCCATAACATCACCCCACCACCACCCCATTTCATTTCCTTTTAGCAAAAACAGCAACGACTTTCAACATAATTTATTTAATCACGCCTGAACTGTTCAAGGCACCGAAGAGCTGAACTAAATGTATAAAACACTGAAAAGAATGTAAACGAGCTGAGAAAGAGGGATAGAGTAAGAAACGGATGACGATGATGAAGAAGAACAACACACACACATACCATAAAAAAAGATGTTGATTGTTGGTTACCAAACCAAAAAACAAAAAAAAAAAAACAAAATTACAGTGTGTTACTTAAAGAAGAAACATTTTAAGAATTTTTCAAGTGTAAGTTTTCCTCCAATAAAAATTTAAATAAAAATAAATTTAATAAATATATTTTTAAATAAATTTTCGTTTGTTAAGCTGTTTTTTGCAGAACAGAAATATTCCCTTCATGAGCTAAAATTTTATTTGAATATATTTTTAGTTTTTCAAATCATTTTTTTTCGTTTTTAAAAAAATCCATTTTAATAAAATTGCAAAAAAAAAATGTGACAAAATTTTCTTAAAATTCAAATAAAAATTTAATATAATTTAAAATGTTTTAAACAAGAATGTTACAAAAATAGTTCTGTATAATACAAAAATAGCAACCACAATTGTGTTTATAACCAACCAGTGCCAGGCAGCAGGAGGACGGCGGATAAGCGGGGGTTGGTATCTTAATAATTTTTAACAGTGATGGTGGTGGTGTTACCATTGTGATGGTGTTAGTGGTGGTGGTGATGGCAGGGGTTTGCCTTTACAAAAGCAACAAACAAAAAGTAATAAATTTTAATTTAAGATGGATAACGTTTTTAAAGTGTTTCTTTTCTTTTTTTTGTTTTGTGAGATTTTAATTTAGTAATGAAAAATGTACAAAAAGTTAAAACTAACTAAATAAATAACACTGTTATCAACTTGAAGCCTTAAATTTTAAAGTCATGTTTAAAACTTAATTTTTTTTTAAATTAATACAAAAGCAAATCCTCGAAAAAAAAATAGACGACTTTTTTTAATTTTATGTTTTTTTCTCTTTGGTTAGCAAAAATTCGAAAAGGGAATTCAAATTTATAAAATTTTTTAGGAAAACCAAAATATTTATAGTTTCTAGGAAAAATTATTAATGAAAATGTAAATATATTTTTTTGAGTATCAGCACGACAGTAAGGCTATTCCATTGATGGAAGGGCATCCAAAAATGAGTGAAGGCATTGCCTTTCATTTGTTAAGTACCACCTGCTTCTGAATAATTTTTTTTAGAAACTTTTTCTTAAATTGAATACTCTTTCGACCAATTAAGCACAGCCTTTACGTCCAACATGTTAAAAAAAAACTTTCTGCACATTCGCAACTTTTTTTATTTTGTAGCATAAGCTAATATTTAAAATTCAGATTTCTTTTGGATTCATTTTAATACTTTTCTATTTTTGGGGTCTATTTAACTGGAGCTGATTCAATCAAAGTTTAAACGTAAACTTTTTCTCTTCCCATCTCATTTTCCAAAATTTTTTAAAAATATTTTCTTTATCATCGTCATTTATCTTCGCACATTTCATGGCACTGAATTTTTAACATCTGCATCTATCCTTCATATTTCTCGATTCTATCATCGCATCATCATCGATTGTCTTGTTATCGATTAAATGCTTTATTTATCCACAAAATTTTTTTAATTACCGATTTTAATTGCCTTATTACATTATTGTCAACAATTAATTATCTTATTATCGATTAATTTTCTTACCAACGATTATTGTTGTTTTATTTTGTGCTATTATCAATAACTTATCATATTATCCATTAATTGTTTTATTATCGAATCATAAAAACTCTATAACTTTTCCAAATTAATTTAATAATACAATAATTAATCTTATCGATGAAGAATGAATGAAGAAACAATTTATAACTTTTGTAAATTATTGTTTTATTAACGAATAATTGTATTATTATCAATTAAATTGTCTCGATTGCCTTATTAGGGATTAATTGTATTATTATCAATTAATTTTATTATTACCCATTAATTGTCTTAAAATCGATTAATTGTTTTATTATCGATAGCTTATCGTATTATTATTATTATTTTGTCACATTACCGATTGTCGTTGTTTTATTGTCGATTAAATATTTTAATTAAAAAATTATCTATAATTTTATATCAACTAATTGTCTTATTATCTATAACCTAACGCATAATCGATTGTCTTATTACCGATTAATTGTTTTATTGTCGATTAAACGTTTTAATAAAAAAATTTCTATAACTTTTATATCAATTAATTGTCTTATTTTCGATAACCTAACGCATTATCGATTGTCTTTCTTATTCGATTAATCGATTAATATCTTATTAACGATTAATTAATTGTTTTATTAACAAATAATTGTTTTGTAATTGATTAATTGCATTATTATTGATAACTTGTTGTATTTTCAATTAATTGTTTCATTATCGATTAGTTATCCTATTGTCTTATTACCGATTAATTGTTTTATTATCGATCAAATATCTTAATGAAAAAATTATCTATAACATTTATATCAATTAATTGTCTTATTATCGATTGTCTTTCTTATTCGATTAATCGATTAATATCTTATTAACGATTAAATAATTGTTTTATTAACGATTAATTAATTGTTTTGTAATTGATTAATTGCATTATTATCGATAACTTGTTGTATTTTCGATTAATTGTTTTATTATCGATTAGTTATCCTATTGTCATATTACCTATTAATTGTTTTATTATCGATCAAATATCCTAATGAAAAATTTATCTATAACTTTTATATCAATTAATTGTCTTATTATCGATAACCTAACGCATTATCGATTGTCTTTCTTATTCGATTAATCGATTAATATCTTATTAACGATTAATTAATTGTTTTATTAACAAATAATTGCTTTGTAATTGATTAATTGCATTATTATCGATAACTTGTTGTATTTTCGATTGTTTTATTATCGATTTGTTATCCTAAAGAAAATAAATCAATAATTTTTCTAAACCAAAAAAAAAAAAAAAAACAATAACAAAATAGGACAAATTCTAACAAATAAAAAATATATAAACGAAAAATTATTTAAAAACAAAAACAATAAAGTTGAAGTCCTTTTTAAAAGAAAATAAAACAATGAAAAAAAACTTTCCAAAGATTTGAAAACAAATAAAAATTAATAATTAATAGATACTTTTGTTTTAAGGAATGTGATCGATAAATTTTCTAAAGAAAATTTTATGTTAGGCATAATTTTGTTTTCTTATCAATTAACGAGTTTTCGCTAGAGAGCAGTCCACCGATTATCATCTCTTAAGAAATGCTCAAAGTTAAGACAACAACTGCATTTGATTGTTCTTTTACTACGGCATACTGCTCTATTAATCGAGAGAGCAATTACAGTTTGGTAGGCTTAGAAGTAAAACAAAACAGAATAGTTTTAAAAAGAAGTACTAAAAAAACCCAAGGTACCTAAAAGTGGTACTTTATCATAAATAACATGGCATAGAATCTCTTGTAAATTTACGAAAGTCTTACAAATTCAATTTTTAATTTTATTTTAATTTATTGTAGTCCCGAAGTATAAAGTTTACACGACATATTGAAATTAGTTAATAATGAGAGATGAAGGACATAAAAGTTTTAACAAAATTTATTAAACATAACCTCAAAAAATACAGCACCCTAATACAACCAAAAGGCAAAAGGCGAATATTTATTTTAAAATAACTTTATTTTAGTTATTGTTAACATAAGTTATAAAATAATATTGTATTATTATTTTCATAAAATAATACTAATTTCAAAATTTACTTTATTTAAATATTTGTAATTTATATTTTATATTTACGAATATTTCCCATATTTCAAAATTTACTTTATTTAAATATTTGTAATTTATATTTTATATTTACGAATATTTCCCAAGAGCCCCTCCATTTTACTACGCTCCGTTGCATTGCAGTTTTATTGTCTACAGATTTAGCAATACAAAAATAACAAAAACAATGGCACTATAATGAACGAATGAACAAACGAGCCAACGAGCCAGCCAGGCAGCCAGCCAGCCAGCTAGCTAGCCAACAATTCACATCCAACTAACTAACCATCCAAGCAAAAACCATTTTTCCCTGCTTGCCTCTGTAACCCCTTTGTGAGCCTTTATTTTGGACACTTTATAAATTGCTTTTTCTTCGTTCATATTGCTGCAATACAGCAACCAGAAACGACATGTCATGCAATAATATAAAAAAAAAAAATAACTAAGCAGAGAAAGAGAGGTTGCTGAAGAAAATTGAAAAGCAGAAGGGGAACAGCAGGTTGTACAAAAACAAAAAAAAAATATATATATATATATGAATATATACTCCCATGTAAAGTCGAATAGGAAAAAAATATTAAATGCCAAACATTAAATAAGAGCAGCTGCAATTTGAAGTCTAGGAATAGTAAAAATTATGTGAGATATCTTTCACAAAGTCTTAAACTCTGTATCCAAAATAATAGACGAGTCCAATTTCGAAAATCAATCCAATTTGAGGTTAGGAGTAAATTGCCTTAAAGCACACACTTCTTTTTGGTTTTCTTTAGTTTTATTGATATCAATGCCAAAGTAGAAATATGGGAATTAATAATGGTATACGATGTCGAATAAATGTCTACACTCCTAGCAGGTCGACATACGTCTCTATTTTTTAAAAATGTTGAAACGCATTTCGCTTAATTCGTCAGTGTAGCAGCGAATTTTATATTTCAGAGGATCTCTTTGCCATTTTGGCATGTGGTGAAAGGCAGCAGCAGTCGCCTGTGCTGGCGGGAGCCCGAAACTAGAAGATAAATAATTAAGGACTCTCGAAGTGCGACTAGCTGAGCGCATACTTGTACCAGGAGCACCAGTTGCCCGCAGGACTACGGACTTGTTTCTGGTTATTGGGATTAAACCGATTGCTTTTTAAGCTTTCGGAAGAGATTTCACCAAATAGAATGGATAACATCCAATATCCGATGGACGTGAATTTGGATAGTCTCCAACTCTCGAGCAAGGTGTCGAAGCATTGCCCTGCTGCCATGCTCTCAAAAATTGCTAAGACGTGTATATACACTTAGGGCGAGGGTGATCGTTATCTAACCACCCCAGACCATCGTAAAACCACCGTCAGATTAGGACGACCAAACGGCCAGATGTGCTGTGTCAATTTTTGTGGATTGTTCACGGCTTTTCAAATGGCCCCAGAGTATTTAATACAGCCGGCGTTAAATCATAAGAACAAGGCTTATAATTGACATTGCTAATTCGGGAAATTACGGGACCATAAAATTTCTCATGCGTTAAGTAAATTGTTTAGATGGCTGTGTTGACTGTGGCCGTCGTCTTGCTGAAACCAAAGGTTATTGCTGTCATGATGACAGTTGCTAATGTAACTGTGGCCACAAAAAATTGGTTGCCATCATGGTTTGATAGCGTAGAGATTTTATGGCGACGACGTTTTCTTGCTCATTTTCAAGCAAATATGGACCGATGATGCCGCTTAAGCACAAACCGCACCATGCGGTCATTTTCTTTGGATGTGATGATTTTTCAGGCGACTGTTTATGGATCCGACAGCTTTGTTTGCTTACCTAACCGCCTAATTGAAAATAAGCCTCATCACAAACGTTCGGTGTAAACAATAAGTCGGTCGGCTTTAATGATAAAGGTTAAATTCGTTCAAGATAAATTTAAATTCGTTCAAGACGAATTTAACCTTTATAAGCGTGAAGATGAAAATCTTTATGCAAAATGTTGTTTAAAAAGCCTTTAGTGATGCCCAATTGTTGCAAACGACGACGAATTGATATTCTCGGCTGATGCTCAACACTTTGATATAAAGCGGCTACGTTTGCCTAATAAGCGGATTGATTGTTTTGGTCTATTGCCAGCAATAATATCGTAAGCCAGCTTGATAACGAAGCAAAAGCTTCTCAAACTTTACAAAGCGATACAGTGATATTTTCACCATTTTGATATTTTAACAGTAAATTTTTACAATTAACAATCTTTGCTCAAGAGTTTTTGTTGTAACGACATTTCATGCTTAATAATTTCCAACTTTCTGCTAAATAAATGCCATGGAGTGACAACTCACCTCTGGCCATTTCATCATTTGACAAAACTTTCGTTTTTCTATAGAGAGTAAACTCAAAATTTTTCACTGTGTAAAAAACTAAAGAACCTAAAGAAGAACCGAAAGTACAGTTGTATTCCTTTTCTTGATATAAAAGAAGCTTTAAAATGGCGTTTTTTTGCCCCTACCGAAGATTTAAAAATGTTCAGTTTACTCTCTTTAGAGGAACCAGCAGTGCGATATGTATTAACAAAAGTTTTAGAGAGAAATGTCCCGTAGCGTCCACAAAATCTTTTATAAATTTTCGTTTGAAAAAATAAAAGAGTAAAAAAACAAAATCTGAGGGCAAGAAGTCAATAAATCTGAAATCGTTACATAAATTTAAAACAAAGCAAGTTTATAAATAAGTGCAAAAAGTAATTAGATTTTAAACTGAATATTAAAAGGGTGTGTCCAAAGTCATATTTATTTGACTAAATTTATCTTTTAAAATATAATAGACTCGTCACTTTAGGAAATTTATGGCGGAGTTTATGTTTTAGTAGAGGGCTGGTACAAAGTACTGCAAGCAACAAGTACTAACTAAAAAAAAAACATCAAATTAAAATATATAAAGGGTGTACCACATAACAAGTGATTCTGTATGTATAGCGACTGATCTTTTATAGGTTTTCGCCATTTTCGTAAACATTAGTCTTGACAGTTCATATTTGGCAGGAAGTGAAGCAGACACGTAGCAAATTTATTATGGAAAAATATTCGATAAAATAACGTTATTTTCACTTTTATTCGAACTTTTATTATTTTTTTTAATCCTTATTTTTAAGACGGTCTTTTAAATTATAACGATTTAGTTTTTCGATATTTCAATTTCCTGTGGAAAGCTTCTTCAGGAAATTATTTTTTATTTTTTATAATTTTTTGTTTTTGTAAAATAAGAGAAGAAGAAGCACAGGAAAGCGAAATATCGAAAAACTAAATCGTTATAATTTAAAAGACCGTTTAAAAGATTAAGATTTAATATAAACCAACGTTAAAAGATTTTATCAAAATCATTCATCGATTACTGTGACGATGAGAAATGTGAATAAACAGAATTTTTAAGTCGGTTCTGGGGAATCGGAAACCCTTAAATTATTCAACAGTCACATTTGCATCCATTAAAAGTGACATTCTGGTGTGCAATTTGTTTAGGTGGACATAAAAATGAAAACGGGGTAACGGTAACTGTAAATGGGAAACGATATAGTGATATGATTGAAAACTTTTTAACACCACAACTGCACGCTTTGGACTTGATTAACATGTCACGTCACATGGCTTACAGCCTGGATTACAATGGAATTACTGCGAAACCCCTCTTTCCACAACAAGTTATTTCAAGAAATGGTGATGTTAATTGGCCTCCTCCTTATGCAAACAAAGCAGAAATGCTTGAGCAACTCAAACAAAATGTTCGTGATAAAATTAATTAAATACCGCCTGAAATGTTTTAGGTGCCCCTGTAGGCTAGTAGGTAGTGTACATAGCTTGTCAGTATGGGTGTTGTGGGTTCGATTCCCAACGAAGGCCCTGTTTTTTTTTTTTTTTCACTACAAAAATAAAAATTGACTGTCGATGGGGCTGCTCAGCGATGAAGGCATAGTCAGTTGTCGCTGTGCTGCCTTTATACGACAGTTAATTTCCGACTATCCTTTTGCTTTCACCACCTGTTTCATCTCTTCTCTATCCCTTTCCTAAATAATGTACACGAACTGGTAAACACCTCAGACCTCAGACACAATTTTCACACAACACAACAAAACTACTCATACAATACACACGAATAAACGAAAAACTCCCTCAAAGGACGAAAACATGGAAACCTACAAAACAAAAACTTTCAACAGTGACATTATAAACGAAAAGGTAAACACGACCTCAGACACAATTATCACACCATTAAAACTACTCATGCAGACGGGCAAACGAAAAACATCCTCCGACGGACTCACGTACCCAGATAATAATAAAAGACGGAGGTATCGATAAATTTACTTTGCACGCAAATGCCAGGTGACTGGCATTCTGCTTACCTGAATAGATATGAACCTTAACAACAGAACTACCTGAACGCTAACACTGTGACTCACTAGTACAAACCACAAACGCGGCTTGAGAATGATGCATTCGCATCGAAAGCTCACGCCTTCGACTACAAACCAGCCAGTTAGGACAGGAAATAGCAATAGTATTTCTACAAACAAGATTTGCACAGAACACTTTTCATTCGTTACACCTTGAGAATGACGGACACTTACCAAGGGAAATAGATGAGGTATGATTTTGAGGCATCCTAGCAAAAAAGGGGGAAGAGACTAGACATACTTGAAAACATGGAACTCTATAAAACAAACAATTTTTGACAACGACATTATTAACGAACCTCAGACACAATTTTAACAGCACTTCTATAACTAGAGTGATAGATACGACGATTGTGGAATAAATATCTGAACCAGAAACACTGACGTAGATTGATAATGATGTATTCACTTCGAAAGCGCAAACAGCCAGAAAAGACGTCATATGGAGAAGGAATTGACAACAATTTTATATAAATTTTTAGGCAAAAACCTGAACTTGTTGTTTCTGTAAACAACGCGACAGACTTCTCTTTTTTTCTTCTTGTTTGTTTGTTTGTTAAGAATCATCCTGATGACTTTGTGCTCTTTTGCTTTTCCTTTTTTTTTATTTTATTATTTTTTCCCTCAATTTCTTTGCATTACATTGTTAATGAACAGCTATTTTTGTCGAAATGTCTAAAGATGGCAAGAAAGTTTTAATAGAAGAGACAGGAGATAAAAAACAGAATATAAAATTTAGCAGCATCAGCAAATAAAGGAAAATTCTTTGCAAGGACGTATTGTTTTAAACAAAAAAAAAAAAAGAATTACATAAAGCAAAAATAAAAGTAAAAAATCAAAAAAACTACTTGCTAAATATAAATAACAACAAATGAAGAGAGCTTTCACTTTTTCCTTTTGGTATAACTTTCGAATTAAAAAAAAAAAGAGAGATCTTGATTCCGCAAACTTTCATTAACTGGTCTCTCGATTTATTAAAGGTTACCGCAAAGGCCCGACGCACAGGAAATTGTAGACGTTTATAATCGAATGGTAACACCGTGGAAAGCATTGGTATATGTGAGATCAAGACATCCTATCCCTCTCCTTTGTATTTTCTCTTTATGATTGTTGCCTTAATGACCTTATTCATTAACGTTTTTCACAAACCTGTCTTGTTCACTTGCACAGTCAAGGCTATTTAATGTTACGCAGCATGATGACAACTGATTCGACTTTGAACTACAAATTGAGAGGTGGTAACTCCAGGCAATTCGATTAAATTTAGCAACTCCGTGGGATAGTGGTTTACAAACGGTATCAAATTTGAAGGAAACCACGAAACACTGTCGAATTAAGATCATCGACATCTTTATGTTTCGCCGCCAATATTTCTCGTTCACCCAGTCAATTATGGTTGGCTATTTGCCAAAAACCCGCTGAATAAACTGCTCTTTTAGTCTGTGATGTGACAGAAAATTCTGGGTGCCCCTGTAGGCTAGTAGGTAGTGTACTAGCTCGTAAATATGGGGGTTGTGGGTTCGATTCCCAACAAAGACCTTGGTTTTTTCACTACAAAAATAAAAATTGACTGTCGGTGGGGCTGCTTAGCGATGAAGGCATAGTCACTGGCCGCTGTGCTGTCTTATATACGGCAGTTAATTTCCAACTATCCTTTTACTTTCACCACCTTTTTCAGATATTCTCTATCCCTTTCTTAAAGAATGTAGCACGGTTACTTGACTAAATAGGCATTGTTGCCTGAAGTGCTACTTCTCTAAAAAAAAAAAAAAAAAAGTCTGGGTAATGTAATTAATTCGTTCGAGGCGTCCACTTTCCAATGTCTAATAACTGTAAGTTTATAATTGGAGTGTTTTCTATGCCGCCACAAATTTAATGATTTTGCCTACATACGGTTATTTGGTGCTATATCTGTTACTATAAGTGATATAGGTATTACGGAATCGGAAGCTCTTGATGTTCTTGACACGAAAATTCAATATGACGTTCGATGGACTTAACATATTTTTCAGGTTTGTGAAGAAGCTTTCAAGTGTCTCGGTTTTCTAAAACGGTTTAAGAGATACTTCACTCCATCCGATCTCCACACTATTTATTTCACCTACATCCGTCCAAAAAAAGGCATACAACTTCCACGTATGGACCGGCGCCCCAAAGTCTATATTGTTGCTCGACCGTGTACAGGAGAGGGCCAAGAGGCTCATTGCGGACAGAAGGGTATCCAGCTCTATTGATTCTATGGAGCGTCGACACTCCAATGATAATTGTTCTAACGAAATTAGGGAACTTGTTCATGTTACTCGCACGTTTTTGCGTTTAACTCGATTTGCGTTGAGAGCACATCTTTTTGTGGTTAATTGTCCAGTGAATCGCACTACGCATTACAGGGAAAATTCGTTTTTTAGCAGAACAATCCGTATGTGGAATAAACACCCTATAGAGGTATTTGCTGTCACTTTCAATGTAGAAAAGTTCATATTGAATGTCCACAAACACTACTCCCTCCTTTTTTCTCCACCCCACAAACTGATTTCCTAGTTCTGGTACATTGCATTGCATGTGTTTAGGGATTATCTCCTGAGCGCTTCTCCGAAACGAAAAAAAAAATTTCATCAACAACAGTTGATCGAGAAATAAGTCGGACAAGAGTCAGACGAATCATGGCTCCAGCAAAAAAATATTTTCGTCGTCATAAAGATCTTTTAACGTTCTGTTCAGTGTCATTCCACTCAATTTAAATACATGTGTGATGATCTAGGGCCATTGCGCTATTGCAAATTAGTGTTTCGTTGATTTGCATGTTTAATGGTAATTTCAAGACAGTTCGAATGCTTTCTAGCAGCATCGCAGCTATTCCAGATGAAGCCAACGCTAGAGCTACATCATTTTGAGTTCTAATGCTCGCCCAAAAGCATTGAAATTAAAAACGTAATTCCCGGTTCCTCCAGAATCATCAAGCAAGTAAATTCCACTATATCCACTATTGATAGCTTCTATCAAAGTGTCGCATGCAATTCTTTGTTGCTGATGTTTCAGTGTCGTAATGTTGTTCTCCGTGCAACTCGTGACTAAATGCTTTAGGTGTAGGATTCATAGTTTGATATCACACATAATCTAAAATATCCTCAGACATCTCATACCTACACACTTAACCCACAAATGGTTTGGATTCGAGAAGAAACATGTCGATACGATACTGAAAACGCTTGTGCTGGATTGTGCTGCATTTATAAATGGATAATAGTGTCCTAAAAAAATATTTCAAATTGAGGCACAGACAGCGCCATCTATTGACCAAAAATATGATTGAAGAAGACTATATTGTCAGCTCGTTTCACGTCTAAAAACATATAAATATTTGACAACCACGTGAGCATTTTAAATAAAAAACATCAAATGTTTCACAACTAGAAACATTTTGTAGGGGAAAATAAAATTTTCGTTTAATATAATGAGGCTCGTAAAGAATTTTGCCGAGCGTGGCACAATCGCAAGAAGGCCTTATCATCGATATCCCTTACTTCGGACGCTGCTGTAGCTGCTGCTATACAATCCAATCCTCGAGTTTCGACAAGGAGCTTATCTGCTTTAACGGGTGTCAGCAGAGAGTCACTGCCGACAATTTTGTACCAAGATTTAAACTTATCTTTATCTTTACCGATTTCCGCGGTTTTGCATTGGTTGGAAAGGTCTCGGGCTTCGTGAGGTTTATAGCAAAAAAAATTCTGGAAAAATTTCAACAAAATCAGGACAACAGGGAAAATCATTTCTCACATACAGCGCCATCTCTAATACATATCATGTACTACAACGGCACCAGTACGTGGTGTGTGAGTATTCCTCTCGAAAATAAGTACGTCTCATTTTAAGTAGATGGCGTCGGTGCGTGATACATTGTTTGACAGCTACTCATACGCACGTGAAATTAAGATTAAAGTTATTCGCTTCCTAACAGTTCAATTGGAAACCATCAAATTAATCACGCGTATTTTGCAAATTTTTATTCAACTTCAACAGCAGGCATTTGTCCTTAAGGTGATAATTTGAACTGTGTAAATTATGTGGATCGTGCATTTGAGGTTAAATTCACCAGTCTGTCCATAGTACAAAATACCGAGAGGACGACGTGCGAACATCGGCCGACGCACAAGACATGCAAGCCAACAAGTGTATTCACATAACTTAAGCGAAGAAAGATATTGTTGGCAGGCGATTTCAGGCAGACGTTGCCAGTATTTCCCCGTGCAACGCCTGCAGATGAATTGAATGCTTGCCTGAAGTCATCACCTTTGTGAAATAACGTAAAAACATTATCGCCAACCACTAGTATAAGAGTTCAACTTTAACATGATCAAAGTGCTGCACAATTTTCCAAATAATTGTTAACTGTTGGAAATGGAGAAGTCCCAGTTGATGCGACAGCTGGATTAATTACTCTTACCAACGACTTTGCCGATATGTAGACTCTCAATTAGCTCTTATTGAAAATATTTTCCCAAACATTAGTGAGAATTATCAGAATTATGCTTGTTAAGTCAACGACCAATTCTCGACGCAAAGAATAATGATGTTGTACACGCACTGAATTTCACCATTCCATCAATAATCGATGGCGATTTGGTGACATAGAAATCCGTTGATTCCATACAAAATTCCGATGATGCAGTAAATTATCCAACGGAGTTTTTGAACTCTCTGGAGTTTCCAGGATTTCCACCATATAACTTGCAACTCAAAGTTGGTTCAGTTATTATGATATTGCGTAATTGGAACTTTGGACTTTGGAACGGTACTCGACTTGCGGCGAAAAGAGTTATGCCGAATTTGATTTAGGCAACCATTATCAACGGAAAGTACGCAGGTGAAAATGTATGTATTCCTCGAATACCAATGATTCCGACTGATCTTGCGTTTGACTTCGAACGATTGCAATTTCCGGTTCGTCATGCGTTCGCAATGAAAATTAACAAGTCGCAAGGCCAATCGCTAAGTGTTTGCGGGATAAATTTAGAAAATCATTGTTTTGCATTGCGTGTTCACGAGTTGGGAAACCATCCGCTTTGTTTGTGTTAACGTCAGATCAAAAAACAAACAATGTGGTTTACCAAAGAGCAATTCAATGAAACGGATAATTTGTGGACACGTATAATGTTTCGATTCAGTATTTATTTTGGATTCACTTTCACTTTTTTCCTTAAGAGAAATTCAACTAAATTCCACTTCATTTTTGTAATCGAAATGAATTCATTATTGTTGTGCGATGAAATAAAATTTTTCCTTTTCAAATATTAAACAAAAAAAATAATTTTTTTTTCTCTTTTAATCACCAAACCAAATGTTACAAAAAACGAAGGCATGTGGTGACGAAACGGAGTTCGTCGGGTTTGCTAGTTTCCATATAAGATTCAATTAACAAACAAACTGAATCCAAGAGACTTTCCGATTCGCTTGGAATTGTGTGAGAAGATCATTCAACTGGCGTCAGAGAATAAAAAAAAAAAACGTCTTGAACTGCATTTGTATGTCTGACGAGGGTCATTTTGATTTAAACGGCAATGTTGAGAAACAACATTTTTGGAATATAGAGTAATTCTAACCCACAGATACTCCATCAGATGGAATTACATCCACTTCGCGTCACAGTTTCTTTAAGGTTCGTTGTCGTGCCTTACTTTTTCGAAGAAAACGGTCGTACTGTTACAGTCAATGGTGGGCGTTACTTGAAGATGTTAAAAGAATTTTTATTTTCAGAATTACGCCGAAAGAGTATCCCTTTCAACTCTGCAGCAACTTGTCACATAGCGGCGTCTGTTATGACAGAATTGCAGCAAAAATTCCCCAATAAACTGATTTCAAGAAACTCCACATTCCGTTTGCCTCCCAGGTCTCCTGACCTCACTGCAGTGAAACTCAACAAATTTGAATGATTTGAAGCAGTCCATTCGAATGGTAGTTGAGGTAATTCCCGCTGCAACACTCCAGACGGGACAGTAGTGAATAACTTTTTGATAAAATGTCGCACATGTGTCAGTCAGCCCGAGGGTGGAGGCCATTTGAATTCAATTATTTTCAAAACTTCATGAATTACTTTAATAAAAATGTATTTTTTTTTTTCAAATGAATTTACTAAAAAATAAATTACATAAACTTTACACCCGATAGATTAAAACGTGTTAATTCGCCTAGAAATGACATCGCAAGAAGAGAACAAAGTTGTATACACAGGGCAGCTACGAAAATAGTAAAAATTATTAAGAAATTAGAAAATTTAGTGTCCTTTATAATGGGACAAACCAACAGGTACGGCTCCACTCTTGTAGACATCATCAAACACTTACACATTTTACTATGCTCATGAATGAAGGTTACAAAAAGCTTCAAACACCATAATCCTGAAAGCATCATCTATTTAATATATTTGAGTCTCTTTCGTTATCGAAATTAAGCACATAAATCACTCCACGAACTAAGAACGGCCATGCACAAGAAATTAGAAAAAAATTGTTTGTAGTTACAAAGCAGAATAAGCTTTATTTCCAAAATGGCTTCATTGTTCTACAGCATTTATTTCAATTTATTGCTGAACATTACAGTCTTCCGTTTTAGTTACATTAAAAGACAAGACAAGACCCCAGATTCCTAAATTTGCATTTCGAAAATTTTTATTTTGAGTGTCGTAATTTTCCTCAATCCCAACTTAATTTGAAGACACATTTTAAAAATATGGCAATATCGTTATTTTGTTGAGACGCACTACAATGTAACATAATTTTAGGCATCCCTTAATTTAACTTTATATTTCTTTTTTCTTTCTTCTGTGGTTACAAAACAAAAAAGAATGTGACAAAATTATAGGCGTTTCTTAATTTCAAAAATCAAAAATATCATCGAAATAAATTCTGTACGTCGTTTTATGTTTTTGCTTTTTGTTTTGTTAAGAAATATACAAAAACAAATTAACTAATTAATTGCAAAATTACTTTTAATAAATACAGTGATAGACATTCGTTTGACCGCACCATGTTTTTTTGTATTTTAAAAGAAACTAAAAGGGCTTTAATTAAGTGATTTATTAGCTTAAAGGTAGTAAACAAAAATTAAACATATTTTATATTCGTAATACGTAATCGATAAAAAAAACTAAAAATGCACCTGTAACTTCTGAAAGATGTCCTTATTGCAAAACTTGTCGAAAATTCTGACAATGAGTGTATTTTCCAACAAGACAACGCGGCAATACATTTATCGAAAACATGTAAGAAATGGTTTTCTACCAACAATATTGGTTTACTGTAACCCAAACGAAAACTTATGGGGGATCCTTGCAACTAAGGTATACGAAAAGGGAAGGCAGTTTTCGACAGTTAATAAGCTGAAAGAAAAAGTCAAAGAATGTTGGTTGGGTATTGAAATTGAAACTCTTGGAAGCCTTATAAATTCAATGCCGAATAGAATTTTTTCAGTCATTCGAAGTGAAGGTGATCCTACTAAATATTGGTGCATAATAACTTTTAATATTTTGTAAATCATTTTATTTTTTTTAATTTAAAGGAAACTGCGTTCAAACGAATGTCTCTTAATTTTTTAGTTTTTTATCGATTACGTATTACAAATATAAAATGTGTTTAATTTTTGTTTTCTACTTTTAAGCTAATAAATCACTTAAATGTTTTCCTTAAAAAAATAAATGAATCCCTTTTCGTTTCTTTTAAAATAGAAAAAAACATGGTGCGGTCAAACGAATGTCTATCACTGTAGTAGGTTTATTAGCCGTTATTTTTCAGGTATGGTGTAGATTGTGTCGTGTTCATTGTTGTATTTATCCGAAGTAAGTGGGATTTTCTTAAGGCTGTGTATCATATGTTTAAATGCTGCTACCTTATGTTGGATAGGGTGGCTCCAGGTGATGTAGATGGTAGTGTCCGTCCGCCGTAGTTAGTTTCCTATAGATGTCAAATGTTAAACAGTCCGTTTTTCGTGTTATTGTGATGCCAAGATAATGTCAATTTCTATCTTGTTCTTTTTCCATTGTGTACGTAATGTTGTTATGGACTGTGTTTGCGTCTGCTAAAATTTGTTCGGCGTTATCTTGTTCGAGGATGCATGTGATTGTCATCTACTTATCTATAGTAATGCGTTATTTTTTTTTTTTTTTTCATTAGTGTTTTTACGTGTAGAGATTCGAGCGAGATGTTGCATAAAAATGTCCATGAAGATTGGGGAAGTTGTGGTTCCCATAGCGAGCCCTTCAGGTAATTTGTGAAAGTGATTATTAAATCTAAAGTAGGTTCTTTGTTATTATCGTCTTTGCAATATCTATAAGGTCGGTGATGTATTGGTTTTCGTATGAATTGTCTGGTGTGTCGCGTAGGATGAAAGGTCATTTTAATATTTTTAATTTTTAAAATTTTGAAATTTTTTAATAATTTTCTTTTTTTTTTAATTTTTTGGGAAATAATTTAGAATTAAACAAATTTTTTTCATGCATGTTTTTCTTACTTTTGATATAGTTTTTTTAATTTATTTTTATTTTTTTTATTTTTTTTTTATTTTTTTTTTTATTTTTTTTTATTTTTTTTTTATTTTTTTTTTTATTTTTTTTTTAATTTTTTGTTAAATTTTTTGTTTAATTTTTTGTTTAATTTTAAATTAATTTTAAATTAATTTTATTTTAATTTTTAAGAAATTTTTAATGTTATTTTGTATTGTTTGGTAAATTCTTTTATCAAAAAAAATTTTTTTTTTAAATTACAATTTAAAAAGCAATTGTTATATTTATTAAAAATAAATAATTCTGTTTTAATTAATTTTTTTTTTAATTTAATAGATCTCATTAGCAAAATCAGTAACAAAAAAAAGTAATTCTGTTGGTATTGCAAACTAAATTTCATTACCAGTAAAAATTTACTGGCAACATTCTTGAATGCAGTTTAAGTAAAATGCAGTGTAGCCAGAGATGGGATTTATTGGTGAAGTGAATAAAATAAAATATTCAAATATTTTAGTTTTTTGTTTTATACTAAAAAAATAAACAAAATTTTAAATTGATTGAAAAAAAAAATAATTTTGAGATTGAGTGAATTAAAAAAAGAAAATCAAAACTCTTTTGAATTTGAAAATTTTGAATTCTGTTAACTTTCTGAGAATTCTTTTTTCAATTCTTTATATGCAAAAACTTTTTACAGAAACAAATTATTTTTTCCAAAAATGTTCAATTTAGTTAAACTCACGCAAAGTTGTTAAGTGTACAAATACCACAAGTTGGTGGGGAGAGGGCCCTATAATCACTTACATCTTTTCCTTCCTCGGTGGACTTGAGTATCTAGGAATGAAAAAAAAGGGAAAAAATCGGTCAATTTCTACTGTTTTGTTTTGTGTTTGTTTTTTAAGTTTTAATTCTTAAATCGTACAGAAACATGAATTTTTTTTTTTTTTTTGATTTTGTGAATTACGACGACATTATAAAAAAAATATTAATTTTCTTTTTGTTGTTGTTATTTATTTTTTTTTTTTGCAAAACTTTCAAAAGAGTTAAGAAAATATCGTAATTAGTTAACCGTTAAGGCTTTAAATATATAAATGTTTTTGATATGAAAATTTTATAAGATTTAAGAATGTTCTTTGTTTTTGTTTTGAAAATAATAGAAATTGACTGATTTGAGAGAGAATGGGCAGGCAGGCATAGGCAAATAATGCCTACTGCATTGAAATAAAATATGTTACAAGTGGTATGAATAACTTGATAATGTACAAGTTTGTAAAATGTAGCAGATGCCAAAATTCTGTAAGTGAATTTAATTAAATTAAATTCAATATTTGTTAAAAAAATTTTTTGTGAAAGATTTTCATTGTAAACGTACAAACAACTTTGTCTAACCGTTAGTTAACGTTAATCAAATTATGGAGAAAAAATTATGTTGAAAATTTGTATTTCCCATTTAAAAAAACAATGGTTTCTGTAAAAGTTTTCATTTTTAAATTTGAACTTTATTTTTTTTTTTTTTTGAAGGCAAACGAACGAAAAAAAGTTTCTGGCGATTAAGTCAGACAAAAGAAAAATATGATCGATCAAAAAGTCATAAAAAAACGATATTGAATTAAAAACAAAAACAAATCGTTTTCATATGAGACCATAAATTTCCTTAAAACGTAAAAAACTAAAAAAAAAATTAATAAAAAAAAAGAAGAGAAATAAAATTGTTGTCTTGATTTAAACTCACCTTCCATCTCTCAGCACATTTTCGGGAGAACTCAGCAAATATAACGGTCTCATCGGGATGTTTTTTCTTGTGTTCTTCACGACATGTCTGTACAAAGTAGGCATAGGCTGTCATACGACCACGAGGTTTGGCATCCGCTTTGCCACCTCCACCACCAGTACCAGTGCGCACCATATTGTTCTGTAAATGATTTAAACGTTGCAAATCAATGTATGATTGTTCAATTTTGTATTGTTGTTGTTGCATAACATTTGCCAAAGTTGTGGTAGAATTATTTGTATGGGGTATAGAAGAAGAAGAAGAAGAAGAATTGTTTATGTAAGAGGAGTTGTTATTACATGTTGTATTAGAGTTTAATATAGTGCTATTATTAATTGTGGCTATGTTTGGTTTAATCTCTTCTTGTTGCTGTTGTAGTCGTTGTTGTATAATAGAAGCAGTGTCGTCTTCTGCATCATTTTTTACCAATTCGTAAATTATATTGCTCTACATATTTTTGAAAAAGTTGTTATTGTTGTTTTTTAAGGTGTTAAAAAAAAATCAGGAAAAAAATTAAAAACAAAAATCATAAAGTTTAAATAAAATTAATTGCGACATAAAAAAACAAGAAAACACTAAGATGTGTGGCAACACCTTTACGTGTGAAATGGATGGCAGCACACAGTAATGAGAAGAAAAACACACAGAGTTGTAAAATTAACAAACTAACCCAGCAAACACAAAATTAAAAGTTTGTATTAAATGACGTTTTTTATTTCTTTTTTTTTAAATTTAATATTCGAATAAGTTTTCGGAATATTGTTTTTGTAAAAATGAATTAAAAAGGCCAAATAAGTGTTTTTGCAAACAATGTTATTGTGTTACATTTATGAAAATTTTGCTAGTTTTATATTAAATTTTTTAAAGTTTTTTTTTTTTTAAATTCAATTTAATAAAAAAAAACATAATTGCTTACAAAAAATTACAAAGGAAGGAATGCAAATAAAAATGTACCGTTAGTTTTCTTTTTCTTATGTTTTTGTTTGACATCATTTGAAAGTCAGTGGTGTAAAGTAAAGTATTTTGTGCGGCAAACATTAATATGAAAAAAAGAAAAAAATTGTTCCTAAAAGAAAAACTTAAAATTATGGATGATCATTGAGAAATGGTTTGCGGATGACAGATTTATGTAAAAAATATGGACTGCAAGAATTCACCGTTAGTACAATCCTTAAATCAAAGGAAAACCTTTTAATATTGAAAACAGTAATTTTGGATATCGGAATAGAAAGGCTATAAAGCAAGGTGAGTTTCCTAGAATGGAAAAGAAACTATTTTCAATGGTTCCTCATGCAACGCAATTGTCATATGCCTGTATCTGAAACAACTTTGCAATACAAGGCCAACGAAATCCATAAAAATAATTTATGGGAAGGAGGGTTTAATGCAAGCCATGGTTGACTGACCAGATTTAAAAAAAGATTTGGCATACAAATTTTAAAGCAGAGCGGAGAAAAACTTTCATCAAATGCAGAAGAGGTAGAACCATTTAAAAAAAATTCCAAGTTATTATAGAAAATAACCTACTAAAGGATGTTATATTATTATGCGGACGAAACCGGTATTTATTGGAAGTCACTTCCACATAAAACCTCTGTCCATTCAGGGGAAAGATGTGCTCCGGCGAGAAAAAAATGTCAAAGTGTTGGCATCCCTAGTAATGCGAACATCAACAAAGAGAACGTGAAGAACACGCCATTCGAGTTTTAGCGGTAGAGTAGAAAACACAACATAATTGTGGCGACGAGGATTTGAGATTTTCTGCAACTCAAAGCTAAAAAAAAAACAACACACGCTGTTGCTGTTTTATACACACGTGATTTTCTTTCCCCAATTAACTCTACCGTCTTTTTTTCGGTAAAATTCGGAACTTATGTCATGGCTGACAAATGCCTTGAAACATTAACTGCGCTTCTGCACAATCATGACGCAATACTACAGCAACTTCTAAAAAAAAAAGAAGAAAAAAACATAACCTCAAATAAGGCATTCGATCTCTCAGCACAGATAACTGAATTTTGCTACGATGCAGATTCAGGCGTATTTTTTGAATCATGGTACCGGAGGTATGAACAGCTTTTCAAAGAAGATGGTAAAGACCTAGCTGACCCCACTAAAGTCAGAATCCTTTTGCGTAAAATACACTCAGCAAATTATGAGAAATACGCTAACTTAATTTTGCCAAAAATGCCAAATGAGTTCAGCTTCGATGAAACAGTAAAAAGCTTTCGGCAGACGAATTCGAGCCTGATTTTTATACTTGGGTTGAGTTCATCGCGTGATAAGGAAATTCGTACGCGTCTTCTGTCTAAATTAAATGATGGTACGCTTAAGGGAATTGATAAGCTTTTAGCCGAATGTCAAATGGTTATAAATTTAAAGTCAGATGCAAATTTAATCGAAAAGTGTAGCGAGTCAAAGATTGTGGTAAATTTCGTCAAACGGACACGTTCGAAAAACTTTCAAACAAACCTAAGTCAAAGTCAAGCCGTCAGATCATCTAACACACCACGCACACCGTGCTGGGCATGCGGCGGAATGCACTATATCAAAGACTGTCAATATAAAAACCACAGATGTTATCAATGTTCCCGGATTGGAAGGAACAAGGAAGGTTACTGTGGCTGTTTCCCAAACAAACAGCCAAGCAAGATAAGTATCTCACATAAATCATTTCGCGATAAAGCATCTGTGAAGAAAATTTCTGTTAATAGTATAGGTAGCTTGCAAACAAAGCGAAAATTCGTAACAGTGCAGATAAACGGAGTAGATGCTACTTTACAGGTCGATTGCGGATCTGATATTATAGTCATATCGACGTCGGTATTGGATCATATTGGCAAGCCAGAATTGTCAAATCCAACCACAATGGCGCGAAATGCAGACAAGCGTCGTCTCAGGATAGCAGGGCAATTTAATTGCGACATTAGTTTAAAAAACATAAAAAGCAGAGTTTGTTATGTGGCTGATGACATAAATCTTCTGGGTATAGATTTCATAGAAAAATTTAACCTATGGGATATTCCTCTAAGAGAAGTTTGCAATCACATCACAGAGCATCCCATGTCATCACACCCACTTGCAGTGCAGTTTCACAAACTTTTTTAAGGAAACATTGGGGCTATGTACAAAAACAAAAGTCAACCTCCATCTGAAGCAAGGGGCGAAACCCGTCTTCAAACCAAAACGACCAGTCGCGTATGCACTTTTACCGCTGGTAGATGATGAATTACAGAGACTGCAAAATTTAGGAACTATCTCACCAGTTGAGTATTCCGAGTGGGCAGCACCCATAGTTGTAATCAAAAAGAAAGAGGGTAGCGTTAGAATCTGCGCGGATTATTCAACAGGATTAAATGACACCCTACAACCAAATCAATTTTCTCATGCTAGTGTGCAGTAATGCAAGCGGTTCAAAAAAAATTACACCTCTATTGATCGGCAAATCTCAAAAACCACATTTGTTCCACAATAAAACATTACCCGTGTTGACTCTATTAACTCAAAAAATGCTTGGATGACAAGCACGCCTTCTCATCCGCCGGCGGAAGAAATGACAAAAAACACAAACTCTGGAAAAAATATGGGTGCTTTACATTCCACCAAATGTAACACCCTTGATTCAGCCGATGGATGCCATTCGCTTGCAAAAATTGCATTACAAAAACTTTTGTCTTTTGTCCCGACTCTTTTCAGTACCTGGGCAAAACGTAAGCACATTTTTAAAGCAATTTAGCTTATACGAAGCAGCAATGGCATTAGCATCAGCGTGGAAATCAGTTTTTGAGCATTCCCGGGCAAAATGTTGGAAAAAATGTTTGGAAGAAAAGGACGATCTTAACGTAGAGGACAGACAATCTTCCCTTGGCTTCGTTTTTTGTATCAGAATGAAGAGATTATAGCGTTCAAATTAAATTGGATACATATGTATGTACATATTCTAAAATTCAAATTAAATCAGTTGGATATAGCAGTAGATGATTTGAACAGCTGGTTTGAAAATAACCCTTTACCTCCTGAAGATGAACACGATGAACAAAATGAAAATGAAGAAATTTGTGAAATTTGGAAATTCAAGAGCCCAAAGTAAAACGCGAAGAATGAACTGAACAAAATAATCTAAGTAATGTAATGCTTTTAAGAGAGCTACAGGAAGATGTCATTTAGAGAAAGAGAAAGATCTCAATTCCAAAAAAAAAAAAAACAGGCTGTGCTTGACCAATTTTTTAAATAATTATTTTTGTACTAAAGTGTTTTATAATTTTTTTTTTATGTTTTTAATAAAATATGTTGTTTTATAATAATTAATATTTATTAATACACATTCATACATATATGCTTTTTAGTTTCTAATAACTTTTAAACTTAGTAACACGAACAAGCCTAACAACAATTAGGTTCGTTAAATCGGAACACTACTGTATATACAAATGGAAATATATAACGAATGGACAAATTTGAGGTTAGGAAGTAAATTGATTGAAAGCATACACGTTTTCTTTGATAACTCCAGTTTTATTAACATTTTATTAATCCCATTGCAAAGTAGAAAGAAATATAGGAATTAATAATGAAGATGATGTCGGGGAAATGACCACTTCTATCTAGCACCTCAACAGACATCCGCACTTTTCATAAAATTTTGTATCAAGCCTCAAATTTAGCATTCAAATTACATACAGCGATCTCAAAATAAGCCTGAGAAAAAGTTACTGCCGAAATTTTTGCAATTTTTTTTTTAAAGAGAAGTAGCACTTCAGGCAACAATGCCTATTTAGTCTAGTACCGTGCTACATTCTTTAGGAAAGGGATAGAGAAGAGACAGGTGGTGAAATTCGAAGGATAGTAACGTACATTAACTTTCGTATAAGACAACTCAGTAACCAGTGACTATGCCTTCATCACTGAGCAGCCCCACCGACAGTCAATTTTTATTTGTGGTGAAAAAAAACCAAGGTCTTTGTTGCGAATCGAACCCACAACCCCCAGTCATATAAGCTAGCCTATAGGGGCATAATAAACATTAATAATTAAAATTCCATGCTTCAAATGTCAAAGGATAGCAGGCTCTATCTATTGCTTGACACTTAATCATTTGACAGATAATTTACTTTCTTACCTCAAATTTTACAAATAGTGATTCAGGGACTCTACTTTATATGCCCATGAATAGTGAAATATTTGAGAAATTTTTTTAAAAAAATTGGATAAATCTGAGCTTTTTTCTTTGAAATACTCAAGAATTTCTTTGGAATATTGTAGGGCTGTGGTGTTGGGAAATTTTAATCTATAAAGTAGTCAGTCCATGTCCATGGAAAAGATAACAGCAATCTATATTTTTATAAACATATTCCTTCCAATTAAATTATTATGGTTTTATTTTTTGAGTTTTAGTAAAAGATAGCAACATATAATTAAAATTACAGTACTCTAAGAGAGTTTACTCTCTAAATAACTGAATACGAAAAAAAAAAATTACAAAGATGTTCCTTTACAAAACGTTTAGTATTCCATTATCTACAATGAGAGAATTTTAGAAAGAAACGTAGCCAAGATAAGCTTGTTTTTAAGGTTAATAAATTTACTACTACTGCTACTACTACTACTACCACTACCACTACTACTACTACCACTACTACTACCACTACTACTACTACTACCACTACTACTACCACTACTAATACTACCACTACTACTACCACAAGCGGCTTCGCAAGGTCCTTTTTGTGTAATAATGTTTTAAATTAATGTAATGTAAACATGAAATGTTACTTATGTTGAAAATTGAATAAAATTGAATTGAATTGAATAAAAAAAAAAAAAAAAAAAAAAAAAAAAAAAAAAAAAAAACTACCACTACTACTACTACTGCCACTACTACTACTACCACTACTACTACCACTACTACTACTGCTACCACTACTACTACTACTACCACTACTACTACCACTACTACTACTACCACTACTACCACTACTACTACTACCACTACTACCACTACTACGACTACAACTACACTACTGGCATGTGTAAGACCTATATTCAAAAATGCCTGCAGTACTGATTTTAATAATTATCGGCCAATATCAATACTACCAGTGATGGAAAAGATTATGGAGGAGATAATAGTTAACCGTTTAACTACTTTTGTGGAGAAATATAAAGTGATAAACCAAAATCAATTCGGGTTCCAGAGTGGGACGAATATGATTAAACTGCTAGGTAACTTTGCTAACTACATCAACGATCAATTAAGTAGAAATAACCACTATCTAGCCTTATATATTGATTTTAGCAAAGCTTTTGACACAGTCCCTCATGCCAAATTGTTATCAACATTGGAGAACATTGGAATACGTGGAAATTGCCTAACACTTTTTGAGAATTACCTAAAATTCAGAAAATATTTCGTCAAAATATCCGACTGTGTCAGCCATGAAGTAGATATGAGTTACGGTGTCCCATAAGGATCAAAATTGGGTGCAATTTTATATATATTATACTCAAATGAACTTATTGGCAGGCTAAACAACAGTAAAACATTTGCTTATGCTGATGATACAACCATAATTGTTGCGCACAAGAATGCTGAAAGTGCTTTAGAGATCATGCAAATCGAAGTAGAAAAAGCTCAAAGATGGTGTCATAACCATGGATTGGTAATAAATAAATCTAAGACAAAATTAATGCACATCAAACCACCACATTTCCGATACACTGATCTAAAACTGAGATTACATTGCGCAGATTATCTGCACGACTCAAAAAGGGCAAGCATCTACTGTAATATTGATGAGTGTAATAGGCCGGTTGAAATTCTTAACTCTTACAAATACCTTAGTGTAATCGTGGACCATAATTTCAATTGGCATGAGCACATTGAACACATCAGGAAACAATTAAGGAAAGCCTCATACATATTACACTATCTCAGATTGTGTTCAAATACAGCTGTTTTGAGGCAAGCATATTTCGCACTGGTGCAATTGCATATTCGACACGGTATCACACACAGCTTGGGGAAGTTCCACTTATTGCAGAAAACTACAAGCGACTCAGGATCAATTAGTTAAAATATTGGATATACCCAGACGATGTCGAAATTATCAAGTGAACTATGATGGTGCAGACTACAATAGGGTCATCGCTAGTACGACAAAAATCGATGATGTTTCAGGCTCAACAGCATCCAATCCGTCAACCGCTTCAAATGTGTCAGCAAATGAAATATATAACTACTTCAGTATCTCAAATAACAACAATGAAAGTAGAACCCTAAGAGACCTACAAATATTAAACATAAGAAGTATCTACTATACAACACTGGCCATTGAATTTGAAAAGGATTACCGTTTCTGTACGAAAATTGAGTATAAATACCAAACATGGCGAAACACCGAGGCCAGATTTAAAACCCCAAAATATAGAAACAATTATGGAAGAAACACACTAGCTGTTGTGCTACCCACGGTATTTAATATGATGCCAGCAGACATCTTTAATATTTCAACTAACCACCACAAAACTAGGAGTGTTTATAAACGATTTTTTTATGAAAATACAATAATATATCTTCTTACACTGGATATTTTTCTTGCATTAACGTAATCTTTAACGTAAATAGTATCATTATTTAGTATGCAACGAATGGAATTATATATGATTAGACTTTCAATATTATACTACTACTACTACTACCATTACTACTACTACCACTACTACTACAACTACCACTACTACTACCACTACTGTTACTACTTTTGAAGTATTTAACCTCTTTAAAGCTTTCTTCTTATTTAGCTTTAGCACTTTTTTACATACTTGAAATTGCATTTCTTTTTTATTTAATTTTATTAATTTTAATATTTATTTGCTTAATTACATACTCCTTCCTACTTATACAAAAACAAATATCCATCTGTTTGCAACACTAATCTTGTTGTTTGTTGCTTTTCTGTGGCCGCTAATTTCTAATTCATTCACTATTTGCATTTTAATTAGCACAGCTGTTTGGCAAGTTCAAAATATACATGCACGTAAATAGCGCAATGTAAATGTATATCTAACATATGTATTCGTGTGTGGGAATATGTATAAACAACACCTTTCAAATGACTCATCCACCCATTTAAATAAATAAAAAAACCGAAAAAAAAAACAAAAATAGCATGGAAAAGTAAGCAGGCAGGCGAGCGTAAATTAAACCACAAAAGTACTTTACTTTTTTTTACTTTACATAGAAGTATATACAGTGGAGGATCACATTGAATATCGGGCAAATCATTGGTAGATTTTAATCAACTACTACCTGTACTCTGCGCAAGTTTCTACGCCACTAATTAAAACAAATTTCAAGGAAAGGCCTCACACATTTTTAGTCATTTAATTGATTTTGTTTACTTCGAAAATAATTGCGACATTACAGCGTTCCTTTTCCATTCAATTCCGAAAAAGTCAGATGGTTTTCCGAAGCGTGTGCAAGCTATATAAAGCTTGCAACGATTGTCTTTGCACTTTGTTGATAGTCACTGCGAAAGTAAGACGCATCAACAACAGTAAGCGGCACATTTGGCGGGATCATTGGGATACGTGACAAAACAATACGTCTTCACCTTTGAGTATAGAGAGAACACTGAAGATGGCAAAAAAGCCGAAGCCGGTTTCTTCACAAACCAAATTTGACGAGGGTCTACGTAAAACCGTACCCAAATAAAAATAAATTAAACCCCGTCGAAAAATATACGCACATATTTGAATTTTTCATTCAAACTTATTGCCTCGTTAACATTGTTCACCATTTTCTTGAGTGACAGGTCTGGGTTCCGAGGCGCAAAGTCGCGATGATTTTATGTTTTGAAGAAGAATAATAGTCGTGCTAATTTTCATTGTAAGAATGTTGAGTGGCACACCCGGCAAATTTTGCGAACTCCAGAAAATCAGTTGGGTAGTTGACAACTTCATCTTGATTCCTCCTCACAGTATCGTTGTCGATAATGATAAAGTTTTTGGTACTGACATCGATGTTTTTGTCAACACGCAATATTTGGGAAAATGTTTTGCACCTATTCGTCTATGCTTTCCGTAATCTTACAAAAGTTTGTGGGCTGTTCACACACGGATGGAAATGTAGTGTAGGATTCAAAGTTTGGCGGCGCCCACGATCCAAAAAATACTTAGACATATCATATCTACAACACTCTTATCTTTTGGATCCGGGGGTACACATATCGATATGATACTGCAAACACACCATGATTGTGCTGCATTCATAAATGGATTTGACAGTCTACGTCTATCTAGGAAGAGCTATTAAAAAAAACTAATCAACTGTACATGACATCATAACGCGTTACAAAAAAAAAAAAAAAACAACAGAATTACAAGTAAGCAACGCGCAAAAAGTAAAGCTTTAACTGAGAGAGGAGAAGTTTATAGTTTACAAGGTAAATAAATGACCAACTCATCACCGCTCCAAGACTTGCCGCAATGGTTAAAGCTAATTTTGTAAAGGAAGTACATGCGAAAACAATAAGAACAGTTTTAAGAAAAAAAAACCAATTACTTGGCTGAGTACGGGCCACACGTTAGTATCAAAAATAGAAACGAGTACATAATCGGTAAAGGTTTACTTGAATAAAACTTTATTTAATAAGTTTTAATCGAATAACTTTTAATCGAATAAAATTTAATCGAATAAAATTTAATCGAATAAGATTTAATTGCATAAGGTTTAATTAAATAAGGTTTTGTCGAAAATAATTTAATCGAATAAAATTTAATTGAATAAGGTTTAAGTGCATAAGTTTTAATTAAATAAGGTTTACTCGAAAATAATTTAATCGAATAAAGTTTAATCGAATAAGGTTTAAACGAATAAAGTTTAATCGGGTAAGATATAATCGAATATGTAAAATGTATATCCGACGTTGTTATGTTGGCTTTTACTATTAACGTTTTAACATTTTACAGCTTCTTTTTACGCATGCAGGTAAATTTAATATATTTGGTTCCAATGTCAGGCGATAGACTAAGAAAACAGTGATGATCTGGGGTTGCCTGGCAACTTTGGGTTATCGGAAACCTTCACTTTATCATAGACAAGAACATGTCAAATAATCAAATAATAATATAATAAAAAACAACACAACCGCAAAACTAGAAGTACTAAAAACAGATGTTACGTCAATGCCCATGTGTGCAGTAATAATTTTTCTAGAGAAACAAAAAATCACACAATACACATCATCCATTTAATAAAAACTGTCACTGCAGTTAAAACGTTTACATACGCACACATACCTGCGTATTTATTCTCCCATCATAAAATAAAATGAGAAATGCAAACAAACAACAACAGGTTTTTGGCGCCACTTTTATTTTATTGCACTCATGATGCACTACATGAACTGTCGCGTGTGTGTATGTATAAAAATCGAGCAAATAATGAGAGACTTAGTAAAATGAATATTTCGAGATCTATAAAAAACAAATAATTGCCAACTTAAACAAGAATTGTCTTTTATAAAATTACTGGCAGGCTGCCCTCGGTGGGAAGGTATACTACCTTCTTTTGCCACCATTTTGGTAATTATTAGTCTTAATTATTCGTATTTCGCAGTCGTGAAGTTAAGTAGACAACGTGGAAAATTTATTATGAGAAAATATTCGATATACTAACGAGGTTTAATCGTTAAGAAAACATTTGATCAAAGTCAGTAATCATCGATTACTGTGACGATGAGAAAGTAATGTGAAATTTTTGCGAGCCAAAGTGGACGTAGGCTATTTTGGAGGTTTCAATGACTATTTCCAATATTTGTGACTGTAAAAACCTACGATCAGCGGCAATCTTTTTGTTCGTTCGAACGAGCACTCAGGGAACGAGTGCTACACATGCATTGTGTCGGAACTAGGAATATAGGTTCGAAAAGAGGGAGTAGTGTTTGTGGTCATTCGACTTAAATTTGAAAGTCAGTTTGTTCTGCTAAAAAACAAATTTTCCCTGTAATGCATAGTGCGATTCACTGGCCAATAAACCACAATTAGATGCACTGTTCATGATGAAATTTCAAATCAAACAAAATATAAACCACTTGATAGATAGCTGACAAAATGACCGCCAGTTAAAAAAGTGTTACCAACTTAATATTCTGAACCTCTAAATGAACACCCAACATAAAAGATCCTGGCAAGTTCCCATTATCATTTTAGTCGATAAAATTCTATACTTTCATTGATTTCTTTAATCTTTAATTAAACCATGTTTCGGTAACGTCAAAACGAATTGAATCGTAACTCTAGTGTTCCTCTAGTGTTACCTTTATAACACTACATTTCCGTTTCAGTCACTCCTTTGGTTTTTTTTTATTAAACACCACTGTTCCTTTATGTTTGACTCAAAATTTCTCGTTACGTAAAGAACATCCTTTCGAAGAGTAATGAAAGCCTGCAAAATACTGCCATTCCTAAATATTTGCAGCCCTTTTCTCTGCTCTTGCAGCTAGAAAAGAATGTCAATATATTTTCGTGGCTTTTCCATCCATAATGAACTATATATACTGAACTATTTACTATGTACTGTATGTATATGCATAGGTATATGTATATACTGAATTATTTAATGAACTGTATACCGAACTATATTAAGAACTATATACTGATCTATATGCTTTTCTATATAGTAAGCTATAAACGAACTACATATCGAACTATATACTGAACTATATACTGAACTATATTACTGAACTATATACTGAACTATATGCTTTTCGATATAGTAAGCTATAAACGAACTACATACCGAACTATATCCTGAACTATATTACTAAACTATATACTGAACTATATTCTTTTCTATATAGTAAGCTCTATATAACGAACTACATACCCAACTATATCCTGAACTATATTCCTGAACTATATTACTGGAATATATACTGATCTATATGCTTTTCTATATAGTAGGCTATATAACGAACTACATACCGTACTATATACTGAACTATATTACTGAACTCTAACTTTTGCAGAAAGAATAATATAGAAAAAAATTTCTTTAATCCTTTGATTCATAAAATGTCTATTGGGTTATAGTGAACTCACGCAAGACTTGTTTGTAGTGTAGTTACATAGGATTATTCATAGCGGAACGACACTGGCCATAGAGTACCCATTACACACAGAGTTCTTTATATGGTAACAGTTTTTGGCAATCTACTAAAAGTAGTTTTTAAAGAAATTTCGTTTTAAAAATTTAACTATAAAAATAATACTTTGAAAATTCACGTTTTAATTTTTAAAAAAGAAATACAGAACGTATCGAACGGGGTGACAACATAATTTGAAATTTTCGTCAATAAAGATGTCAATTTTATTTTATGAGCGATAATAAATTTTACTTATTGAGGAGGGGAGAAACAACACCTTTAGTATTTATTTCCAAGCACCCTCCTGCCCCCATCATTTAAACAATATTAAATATTTTAAATGAAATTAAAATTGTTTAATTGACAAAAGTCTTAACGCGTACAAAACAAACCAACAAACAAACAAACAGAAGAAGAACGATATTTCTTTTCTATAAATTAACACGCCTGTTGTTTGAGGTGATGAGGTGATATTGGCGAGTTTTCTGCTTCTCTGCTTCTGTTGCCACTGCTGCCACTGATTGTGGCTAATAAATAATTTAATGGGATTTTTAAAATACTTTTTGTCGCGTTTTAATTCATTTGTTTTCAAATCAATGAATGAATTAAATGCAAAAACAAACACGTACAAGCGTTTTCTTCCGATATGAATGAATAAAAATTAAAACAAAAACACTTTTATTTCAAAAAAGAAATTCTTAAACGTCTAGAGTGTAGTAAAACAAAGAATAATAAAATAAATAAAAAAAAAATAATTAGTGACTAGTAGTTGTAGAATAAAAATAAAGTCAAGGTACGTACGTCGTTTAAGGTTTGTTTTTCTAAAAGCAGCACAGATAGACATTAAAGGAGCTTAAATAACGCAAACAAACAACAAAGAGAAGTCACAGCAGTTTTACAGTCGCCAAAAAAAGTATTCGTCATTAGTAATATTTTTTTTTTTTTTTTTTTTAAAGAGAAGTAGCACTTCAGGCAACAATGCCTATTTAGTCAAGTACCGTGCTACATTCTTTAGGAAAGAGATAGAGAATAGATGAAACAGGTGGTGAAAGTAGAAGGATAGTCGGAAATTAAATGCCGTATATACATACATACATACATATGTATACATACATATGTATATATGTATACATCCATACATACGACTACATATTTTAATGCAACTTTAGTAGCGAATTGCTCTCTCGAAACGATCTTATATATAGAGATTTTACCAAAGCCTCGGTATATTCCGGATGGATTTGGCTCCATTCCTCCTGCAGGATGGCTTTCATTTGGTTTTTGTTCGAAAGTTCAAGATTTTTGATTTTTTTCTTCCAAATGACCCCAAAGATATCAGTGGGATTAAGGTGTGGGGCTTGTGGCGCCGTTTTTATTATCTTTGGACAATTATAGAGCTTTATATTAATTGCGCAATGTTTTGAGATTATTTTCCGGATAGAAATTACATCTATTTGATAGAGCCAATTTGTCGTCTACGCTTTCCGTAAATTTTGCTTCACGAGATCACTGTATGGTTAGTGGTCCCTGACCACAGCAATAAATGCTAAATTGCCAATTTCTATGCTGTCACACCACCATGTTTCACAGACTGTTAGACCGACTGGCTTACAATACACCAGAGCTTTGCCATCTCACATCCAAAAAGGTCTTATTTACTTTCGTCGGCAAAAATGACATCCATCCTTACACGCAAAATCTACCCTAATCTTGCTATTTTTTTGCTAGCAATTTGAGGCTTCTTTCCTGCAGTGATCAGTGTGTGCTGACATTTGAGTCAAGGGCATTTTGGAGATGCATTATTTCAAGGTATCACTCACTTAGTTATTGAAACCACACGTGAGATGTGTAACCTGAACCAATTAATGTTTATTTACCAACTTGAATATATTGGGGTATTTGATTCTAAATGTGTCGACGATTAGGACTGTTTGCTGCTCTATTTACGTGACCAGCTGATGTAGTATCACTACATCCTGTCAATGAAGAGTTGGAGACTATACAACTCCTGTCCAGAACATATGTCTAGCATGCTCACTGGATCTGGGAACATTTCACCAGTTAGGTGTTATTAAAGGTGAAATGAACCCGGCCACCATTAAAACTGACCTGTTTGTTATGGGGCCGCGAAACCACAACCACCACAATACTCCCATAAAGGGCCAACCTCAATAATCAGCTAGAGAACAGTTTAGTGTCTAAAGAGACAAATAACGGAACTCTGCGGGTCACTGATTCCCGTGGAACTTCTTCGACTTTATTCATCTTGGATGTTGTGGCTCCACAAACAAAAAACATGAAGATGCTGCTGGTGTTTCTGTTACTGATTGTACTGTCTTGCCGTCAATTCATGTTTTACTTTAAAGTTACGATTATGTACTGTTAGCTCAAATTCTTTTAGTTGAGATATCTCCTCATCGACTATTCTCTTTTCTTCTGGTATAATTTGAGGTGTCTCTTTAACGTATGCAAACTACTGTAGTGGTTCTACAATACTGTCTTAATGAAGGTTTATTGTTATTCCATACTAAATTATTTATGTCATCACTTAATGATAATTTACGTGATCATAATTCTTTTTGATTTGATTGTACCATTTATTGGTTTGTAAAATTTCAAAACATCACTCATATTGCATATTGCATGAAGAGTTGTTGACAATATGACTTTTTGCAAACACCTAATTTTTTTCTTATTGAGACAGACGCTTTCTTATTGTCCTGGAAAAAAATGTATAGCAAAATTCTCTGCTATTTCATTTTTAATTTTATTTTTTTATTTTATTTGAGCTTTTGAAAGGATTCTTAGCAACTGTTTTATAAATTAAACTGTCCTGCTTGGGTGTTGTTGTTGTTTAACATTTTTGGTAGTTCCATGCTGTCTGATGTGCTCCAGGGCGTTATAAATTTTTGGATCGCAAACATGAGGGTTTTAAAACTGATCATAATAACTATGCTCGTTTTATGTCAAATACTTTTTTTATTGGTTTTTGCTATTTTTTTTTAACGAATTTTCTATACTATTTATTTAGTGATCACATTTTTTTTATTGAATTTAAGTTTCTTGTTCCTTAATAAAACGTTGTATAGATTGCTTTTGTTAAGATTAACAATAACAACATTTTACGGTTTTTTTTATGTACAGTCTGTCAATAAACTGTTTGTACATTGAAAAAAAAAACATGGTTTAGTAAAAATTATTAGTATTTTAATGACATTATTATTGCAAAAACAATATTATTTTAGGTAATACAGTGAACTCGCAGAAACGTGAACACCCAGTAACATGAACATCCAAAAACATGAACATTTTTTTTCTTACATTGATTACTCTAAAACGTGAACAAAGTTTATTCACAATAGAAATGGATTTTAAATTTGTTTTTAATTTTTAATTTTTTTTCAACTCGATCTCTGTAAATAGCAATAAATTTATGATATACATTAATCTCGCAGAAAAGTGAACTAATTTTTACCGAGGATGTTCACGTTTTCGATTTTGTTCACGTTTTAAATTGCATTTTTTCCATAACATATTTTAGTCTCTTTTTATCTTTCATTAAATTTAAAATAAAGTAAGTTATTTTCCACATATGAAACATGTTCTGATTCTACTTTTTGTAAGTTCCTGCCATATTTTAATATATTTACTATGCTACTATGGGTTGCAAAAAGGTTTCTAAGATACTAATTTCGAAATTAGTACAGAGATCTTTCCATTTTAGAAGCTCCGAAGAATGCAGTGTTTTCCGTTTTCCAGGACTGGAAAATGTATTATTAACACATTTCGATATTGCATCTTTTTTGTTTCTTATTGAACAAATCGTCGATTTGACGACATTATACTTTTTCGGCAAACCTGTAACTACAGGTGAACCTTTGCATAAAAGCTCTAAAATATCTGACTTTTCTTAAAGAGTTAATACATTTGGTTTTTTATTAGATATATTTTCAATAAAAATATTTTTAGAGATCACTTGTTTATATTATTTATGTATATGCATAGTCAGCACAGAGAGATGCTTCCAGTAGAACTGTCGCGGTAATACCATAACTACTTATTCTGCAACAGAAGTTGTTTACAACAAACAAACTAGGAGATTCTTCTGCGGGGAATCCCAAAATGTTAAATAAGCTTACAAAATTGAATTTTAACGTTCGATAAAAAGTTCACGGTTTAGAGCCATCAGACTTTGTTCACGTTTTAGAGTAGTCAATGTAAGAAAAAAAAATGTTCATGTTTTTGGATGTTCATGTTAGTGGGTGTTCACGTTTCTGCGAGTTCACTGTATTCTTAATAAAAGTTCTTAATCTTTCTATTGAAACCAAAACTGGAAAAGTATTTTTGTGCAAAGAGTTTATTGTTAATGTAAAATAAAGTTAATTTTGTTTTATTTTTTTTTTGTTTTTTGCTTCAAGTTCGTTAAAATTTTTTTTTTGTTTATAGGATTTGTACAAATTGCGATATAAATACTTAAAAAATTTTTTGTTTAATAAAAATGTCATTAAATTACTAATAATTTTAATTGCAACGTGCCAACACATTATTGACAGACTGTATCTAAAAATGTAATTAAGCTTTATATGGTTTATGTCGAATAGTTTGTTTTGCCGTTGGCCATTGTTTATTGGGATTCTAAACTTTCACTATCTTGAAAATCTTTCCAAGTGGGTATCAAATCGATGATGTGATGATTTTTATTTTTAATCTGGCTTAAGCTAACATATTTCCTTTTGGATAACCTGCTAACCGAAACTTTGCTAAGACCCAGTTTACATTGTGCAACTTTTGTCGCTGCAACTCGTACTTTATTGTTGTAAGTAATGTGAGTAAAGAGAATAGGGGAAGAGAGTAACTCTACCACTATTCTCTTTACACACATTATTTACAACAACAAACTACGAGTTGCAGCGACAAAAGTTGCACAATGTAAACTGGGTCTAAGGAAACAACAAGTTACAGTCATATCTTCTTTTTATACATATTTTACTTAACATAAAATTAAAAAACAAAAAAAAAAAAACTAAAGCTGTAAAAAAAAAAAATTAACACACAACAGCTGGCATTTTTTTTTAGCATAAAAAGAGAAAAAAAACACAGAGAAGCTGGAACTGAGAAAAGCAAAGGCCAGTGTAAATAGAACAAAACTTTTACAAAAGTATAACAAAAAAAAATATAATAAAAATGTAACATTAAGAAAAGAAAATAACACTGATAAATAACAGCTAAAGAAAAAACAAAAACAAAAAAAAAAAAATAAACAAAACTGTGTAAAAAAAAGTGCAAACTCAGAAGACATCATCATCATCAGCAGCATTCTATGAATAACCAACCAAAAAAAAATTCACACACACAAAAACCACAAAAAAAACAAAAACTCAACTAACTGTTGCTTCCGTAAAATTATAACAAACAACACAAAAAAAAAACAAAAACAAAAAAAACAACAGTGAAAGCATTGGAGAATAAATAAATTCAATAAACAAACACACTAACGCCTAAATGTACCCACACACAAATATGTAAATGATACAAATTTTGAAGGGAATAAATATAAAAAACTCATACAAAACAACAACTACAAATGGCAACTCAAACAACAACAACAACAATAACAAAAAGTATGAAAACTGCAACCATTTTCCTCCACTTCTATTTCATAAACTTAACATAATTCTACAAACAAACAAAACTAATAATTTATATATTTGTTCGTACAGTGACGGACTATATTTGTGGCACGGTATGCAATTTTAAATAAAACGAACATAATATTCTAAAGAAAGCAAATAATCTATATCATACATGTTAAATTTCAATTAGAATTAGCAATTGATGCAATTAGTTTATATTCTCTAATTCATCAAACAATTGGTATTAATTCAACTAATTCAATAATTAGATAATTGAAATTTTTATTCCAATGGTAAAACTAATTGCAATTAGTTGCCATTAGCAACAAAAATTGGTTTACCTTTACAATTAGAAATCTAATTGAATTCTGCTAATGCAATTAGATGTTCAATTAGCTCGAATTAGAATTAATTATTTGGATAAAAATAATAAGGCTTATTCGTATCATCACTAACTACGCAATCAAGCAGAACATTCCTGGAACAAACGAAAATCATAAATGTGAGGGTTCGCATACTGAATCGACCCTTTTATGATTTCAGTGATGGTAGTAAGTTCTGCATAAGTGACATATATGGTATTTTTAGTAAATCTGATTACATTTTTGCAGAAGAAAGTACTGCTGCTTCATTGTCAATATTGGTAGAGGAGGCTGAAAGCCTGCGTTTTATTTCGAATATGGTGCATCAATATTTGAATGATGCTGATAAAACTTCCAATATATGGCCCAAATATCCTACATTAAAGGAAATAGCACTATTTTACAACACACCGCTTACGTCTTCAGGCCCTGTGGAGCGACTATTTTCCTTTGCGGGCATTGTTGATAGACCAAGGCGAGGTCGCTTGAAGGACTTTTCTTTTGAAAAGCTCGTATTGCAGAAAGGGAATATACCGGGCCATTGTTAAACAGTTAGTACGTACGTACATGTATGTAATATATGTAGTACATATTATGTCATAAGTGTGAAAGTGAAGTTTTTATTTGTTTTCGAAAATATCAAAATAATTGATTTTAATTCGAGCTAATTCAATATCTAATTGCATTAGCAGAATTCAATTAGATTCTAATTGCAACTAATTGCAATTAGTTTTACCAGTGGAATGAAAATTTCAATTATCTAATGAGAATTAGTTGAATTAATTCTAATTGTTTAATGAATTAGAGAATTTCACAAAAGAAGGTTAATTAGCAATCATTAGCAGTATCTAATCATTATTTAACATCTTTGATCTATATCTATATTAAAATTAAGCCCAAAATAGGTGTCCGTTGGTTGCTAGTGTTTGACGAGATGCGCTGTCGGATTTCCGCCAAATTTTCACAGTACCTTCGTAATGGACGCTCGCTGGTTGGTGTCTTTGTTTCCTGCGTTTACGCACAATAGTACGTGTTTGAAACAAAATTATTCAAAAAAAATAAAAATTTTTCCATTGAATGCTTCGTCGACTCAATGTTTTGTATATCAAATGAAATGTGTGTTTTCGTTTGTACGTTACTGTGTGTGTGTGTGCTTGCACAGAATCCGACGGCAATATCGAAATCGAAATATGCTCATGTTCCATAGCAAGTGGATGGTGCAAACAAATAGAAAATTTTGTTTTCCACATTCTGTTGCATTTTGTATGTGTGTGTGTGTGTGTAATTGTGTAATTTGCGTGTTCAATTGCAAAATGATCCATCAGCCGAACGTTATTACTTAAAAGCTAAGACATACGACTCGTCTTAACTTTTAAGTAATAAGTTTGCAGGCAAATGTTTATGTGAACTCTTGGAATAAATGATAAAATGATAAGAAACTGGGTAGGTGCAAACATATTAAATGACTCGCAATTGTATAAAGTACCGCCAAAAAGAAAACCCTCGATTAATGATAAAAGGTACAAGAAGCGTTTTTACTTTTTAAAAAATTGGTTAAACGACTTCCCGAAACTTGAATATCATTATCGAAGGCAATACACCAAAAAAAATTTATTTACAAACAGATATTAAATCATACAGTCAAATTTATAAATTATATTGTGATGAATGCGTATATAACAATCATCATGAAATTTTAGCAGTAACGTATCCAAACTTTATGCTTGCAATAAAAATACAAAATATTTCCTTATTTAAACCATGGAATGATATGTGTGATACTTATGTGACATACATATGAAGCAAAAAAACATAACTGAGGAGCAATACAACAGTCATAGGTGAGAAATTGATGACATGAGAGCAGAAAAGGCAAACGATGTCGAAGAAAATGCCAAGTCTAAAATGTGTTTATTATTACGCATGGATATGCCAGCAGTAAAATTGATTCCCCAAACAAACGCAAGTGCCGCATATTATAAAATGAAGTGGGATGAATTTGAAAGGAATCTTTTAACGTCTACTTTTACCATATGTATTATACAACACTTAAAACAATGTATAATTTAGTCACCAGGTATTCATCATATTATAATATATTCTGATGACTGCTTTCATCAAAACCGCAATTTAATATTGTCGAACGCATTGTTATCCTTATGTATTGAAAGTAACATAACAATAGAGCAAAAATATTTAATAGTTGGACACACCCAAATGGAGTGCGATTCAACGCATTCTCTAATCCAAAGAAAAATTAATAATAAAAAAATTAATCTTCCTTCTGAATTCGTTCAGTATGTTAAAGATTCCCGAAAATCTCCATTTCCACTAAACACCCATCACCTTACTCATTCGGTTTTTTTGGATTATGACTCTCTTCCTAAGCTTTACTCTTCTATTCGTCCAAGTAAAATTACTATTTTAGATATTTATGAACTCTTAATACAATTAAAAATAATTTCAAGGGAAAAAGGCTGGAGATGCCACCGTCAACAAAATTCAAGCATTAGGATATGATCCGTCTGGACTATTTATTTTAAAACAAACATCAAAGAGGAATATGCCATTCTTCCACACCGAAGTGCAATAAATAATAATCACAACAATGAATCTTATCCACTACATACTGAGAGATTCAAAAGAAAGAAGTGGGAACATCTTGATGTTCTCAAGACATTCATACCAGAAGATTGTCCATGCATTTTATATTAATTTACCGCCCTTTTCGGTTTCAGAAAACACCAATCCTCAAAGGCGTAAGTTTCATATCTCTGTAAGTAAAACCAAAACTTGGTATTTTTCTTTAAATACTAATTCTTTAATAAAAAAAATAAGCTTGACCTGAAAAAATGTTGAACAAATCTGGTTTATTTCTCAATTTAGAAGGTTTTTACCTTCTCCTATAAAATTCTTTAATTGTAACTTAGGGATTTTTTGATTTCATATGACTATATTGTACATTTCTTTTGTGCACCACTATCAATTCAACATGTTAAATTGTATTTTATGATGAAAATATAACAGTGAATGAATAAAAACGTTTTATTTAATAATCAAGGTCCCTTTTTTTGGGGGAAAAAAAAGCATTTGAAAAATCCCATAACATGATAAACTAAATATAGAGAAGAGAATTTACACACATACATTTACAAACACGTTACTCTTCTCTAATAATCTACAATAGTCATAAACGTTTGTGTATTCTTTTTGTTTTTGTTTTTGTTATGCACCATGTAATCAGTGTTTTTGTGTATGTCCTCCCACCCGCATAAACTGTGTACAACAAAGCAGAACAAAAAAAGAAGAATGCAACAGGTTTTCTTTATTTATTGTTGGATTTGAAAACTTTTTATTTATGCACGGACGGACACATTATTATTAAGTTTTTACAAAAACATATTTATATCTACTGTACTCTACTGAACTCCTCCTAAACGGCTAGACCGATTTGCATAAGTTTTTTTGTATGCATTTGGTTGGCGCCCCGGGTGGTTTAGCTTTACAATTCGGTCCAATTGAACAAAGGGCCGTGGTACCACCCATACAAAACACAATCTATTAAAAAATCTATTATATCTGCTCCTGATAACGGTATTTCAACAAAATTTCGTGCGTCGCATTTTTTAAGTGCTGCTGCAAATATTAACGGAATTGTACAAAGGGGCGTGGTATCTTCCATACAAACCACAAATTAAGAATCCAATATTTATGCTCCTGCTAACGTTATTTAAACAGAATTTGTTATTTCGGTTGAGTGAATATATTTTAAGTTCTGCTGCAAATATAGACAGGATTTTGATAAAGACACGTGGTACCTCCCATATCTCCCAAATCTTCTTTATATATATAATTCTACTGTACGTGTGTATGTCACTGAATAAATTTTTTTTGCATGCGTTTGGGTGCCACCTTGGATGGTTTACATTCACAAACCAACCCAACGAACAGATGGCGCTGCAGTCGGTATCCAGGGTTATTCAACTACACTGCAACTACACAACTGATTCGACTTGAATGAATTTTTGTGTATTCATTCATTCAATGCATTTAATTTTTCTGTGCGCTGTGTCTCGATATTACATGATATCGCATTTACGTAAATATTGAGCGTTGTTTATTTCATAAATACACACACGCACCATTAATTTGTCGCCAGCCGCCAACTGCCTTCAATGTGCCTTGGCGGTTGACGGTGAAAGGCCCAAAGTAACATGGACTCGATTAATGCCGCCGTTCAAACAGTCGCGGTGGACATCAAGCTTATTTATTTGAGTTTCTTCTCTGCGATCCCACAAATTCGTTTTCAATGGGTCAACTAGTAAAGTTATAAAATTTTCTTTTATTTTGAACTTAGTCTGCTTCTTGCCTTAAAACAAGTTCCAGTTATTATTTTGCAATTAGTGCAAAGGCAAAAAACTTGTACTGTAAAGATTAGAACACGGCTTAAAGACGGTGTCTTCACATCGAAAGGGCTCGGCGTTCATACCAGAAAAACTGTCAGAAAGGTTAGAAAGAAATAATGACAACAGTATGGACAGAATCTAAATTGATCAGGATAAACTGTAGAAAAAAAAATTTTTTTTTTTTTTGTTGAAGAGAATTAGCACTCAGGCTGCAACAATGCCTATTTAGTCAAGTACTGTGCTACATTCTTTAGGAAAGAGATAGGGAATATATGAAACAGGTGGTGAAAGTAGAAGGATAGTCGGAAATTAACTGCCGTATATAAGACAGCACAGCGACCAGTGACTATGCCTCTGCGTACAGATTGACGATACTATGGATATGATCTGCATATAAGTTTGTGTCTAATAAGGCTACTTTAGTCATTGCAATGATGATATCAATTGACAATTGAACAAAGTAGCAATTTGAGGCACGGCGACTTTTTACGAATTGTAAAATTATAACGAATGCTAGAGAAGTAGCACGGCTTTGTGGCAGAGGAAATGTACATCTACTATCAATGGTAGATTGCCCTATGCGCCTAATATCTAATATAAAATGAGGTATTGCAGGCAGCATGGCTACGTAAACTTTTACCTTACGTAATTACTAAGTAGGCAAGGTTGTTTTCGGTCATATTTATCTCGTTTCGGGTTAGATAGCTCTCCTTTATGCCGGCGTTGTGATCAGCATATAGAAGATCCCAAACATGTGTGTTTTTTTTTTCATCATTTTTTTCATCAGATTGCGCGTACCTGCAAAACTTATTAAGAAGAAGTATCTATAGGTGCCTCTGTAGGCTAGTAGGTAGTGGACTAGCTTATCAGTCTGGGGGTTGTGGGTTCGATTCCCAATAAAGGCCTTAAACTTTTATTTTTTCACTACAAAAATCAAAATTAATAAAAATTTACTGCCGGTGGGGCTGCTTAGCGATGAAGGCATAGTCCCTGCTCGCTGTGCTGTCTTTATGCAGCAGTTAATTTCCGTAACTATCCTTCTACTTTCACCGCTTGTCTCATAATCTCTTCTTTATCCCTTTCCTAAAGAATGTAGCACAGTACTTGACTAAATAGGCATTTTTGCCTGAAGCGCTACTTCACTTAAAAAAAAAGGTTGCAAATAACAAATAACCCAGCATATTTAGCACTTTAATTTATTTAATGATAGGTAAACAGGATTCCGGAGTGATTGCAGTTCACCATCTCCTTTGCTTGGTATTACTGAATCTCTAAAAGAGACCTTAAGGCAAAAAAAAAGTATTCTAGTGTCATTAGACTTATCCAAAGCCTTTAACCGAGGTAATCACGTAAAAATGTTGGAGAAATTTAATAATGAATTTTAAGGTTTTTAAATTCATAGTTTTTTCATTGCACTGTTTCAACGGGCTTATTTCAGACAATAATTAATGACACCATACGGCAAATTGAATGTTGGTTAAATTAAATCTAAAATTGTGCCCTTTGGATTCATAAATTCTAAAGATTTGGTAGGTAGTGTACTAGCTTGTCAGTATGGGGGTTGTGGGTTCAATTCCCAACGAAGACCTTGGTTTTTTTTCACTACAAAAATAAAAATTGACTGTCGGTTGGGCTGCTGCTCGGCGATGAAGGCATAGTCACTGGTAGCTGTGCTGTCTTTATACGGCAGTTAATTTCCGACTATCCTTCTACTTTCACCACCTGTCTCATCTTTTCTCTATCCCTTTCCTAAATAATGTAGCAGGTTACTTGACTAAATATGCATTGTTGCCTGAGTGCTACTTCTCTTAAAAAAAAAAAAATCACCTTGGACAAAGTGATCTAGAATTTGTGAATATGCTAAAAATTTTGAGGCATAAATAAAGATCGGAGAGTCTGTTTTACCCTTTAGAGATTATATTGCCTTAATATGTACCGCATTGAAAATGTGTCGGATGGATATCCTGCTGTAGGAATATCCTGTCAATAAAATTGTTTGCTTAATTTGTGTTTCATATAAGACATCGAAATTCTGTTTATGGCCAATATAAGAAAATGGAGATTACAACTACAAATATCGCCTTATGTCAGAAGACATAAGCCTTAAAGCTTTTATGGCGCTAAGCTTACTTTCCCCATGTTTTTGCTGATGTAAAAAAAGGAAGAAGAAAATTGCTGTTGTATAAATTCTAAACAAGTAAATAAATTTCTAGTTTTTTTTTTTAGTTTTTAGGGGTAATAAATTATTCTTGGTCTATCAACCATTCCCTTTTAAAAGTAATTTATTGTTGTTGTTATTATTGTTCTCCCTTTGTTGCATGTATGTATTGTCTTTTTTTTTTTTATGCAATAAAAACTCCATTATTTTTATGGCTTTTTATGGCATATTTTTCGTGTTTGAAGCGAAAATACAAGAAATTAAACAAAGTAAAACTTGTTTTGTTACTTCTTTTCATGACTTGTCCTTTTTTTATTTTTATTTTTTGTGTTTTTTCGATAAATTTTCAAGATTTCTTTGAATTTGGTGTTTTAAGTAAACTTTTTGATCTTGCAGCTTTTGAACTTGTTGTTGATTTTTTGTTCTTTGTATTTAAGGTGCATTTTAATTTTGGGAGAGTGGGCGTGAGAGAGAGAGAGAGAGACGATTTTTTTTATTAATGATTTAGTAGCAAAAACGTGTTTAACCTTAATTATGATTCTTTATTTATTTTATGAAAACAAACACAAACAAACAAACTTTAATAAAAAATTTCATTTTTAAATTAGAAAAAAATTATACTGAAATTTAAGACTTAGTTTTGTTATTATAACATACCATCGCCCAAAAAAAAATTTTTCGACGTAAACCATAAACCTTAATTTTTTATCAACAAAAATCTGTCAAATGTTAATACAGTGCAAACTGGGTATTCGCGACTACCCATTATCGCGACAGCTTAATTTTTTTAACATTGCAGGTTCCTTAAACGCGACAGTTTATCACGGCTGTTATTTGTCTTCTTAAATTTGATTACAATGTCTTTATGCAAAAAAGGGAAATCTTCGTCTTGTGGAATGTTAATCTTTTAAGATGATTTTTGTCAGTTTCTTCGGATCACTTGTTGTGTAAACATATCTCTTTACTATGGGAAAAGTTCAACGTCGTATTTTAAAACCAACAACTTCTCAAAAAAAAATAGAGATTTAAACAAAAAAATTAAAAGTGTAGATTCCATGAATTCAATTTGCGTGAACTATAAGTTACATAAGCCTTCGGTTTATAGCCTTATAAAGCAAGAAGATTCATTAAAAAAGTTCGTTCGCACAATAGAAAGTGGACCTGGCAAGAATGGAAAAAATGCTTTACAAGTGGTTTTTAAAACAAACGGAAAACCATTTTCCAATATCAGCAGAGAATATACGAACAAAAACCAGTCATTTGTATGCTAAAATTTACAAAACTAATTTAGGTTTTAATGCCAGTGATGGATGGTTGAAGAAATTTAGGTGTCGACATGGAATTAGAGTTTTAAAAATTACGGGCGAAACATTTTCTTCGAAATCTGCATGTAATTGATCCATTTGCGCAAGAAAAGGAATATGTTGATGAGCATGGCTTGAGTCTTCACCAGATCTACAATGCCGACGAATCTGGTTTATATTATAGGATGCTTTCAAACCACACTCTTGTCACATTTAATGAGAAAACGGCTTCAGGAAGAAAAATATCTAAAGAGCGAATAACTTTTCGCCTTTAAATGATTTTCCAATAATCCCGTATTATACGAGTCCAGTAATAACGCCTGGATGACATCATTTATATTCAAGAACTGGTTCCATCCCGAATTTGTTCCCCACGTAAGTTAATTTTTAGAATTATCAAAAGTAAGTTTTTCATATCTAAAAATTTTTAGGTCCGAGAGTTTTTGCCTTCAAAAGGTGTGATTTTAGATAACGCAACATGCCACCCAGTTGAAGAACTAAAGAGTGACGATGATTTAATTATAGCAATGAATCTACAAACCAATTGTACTGCCCTTATTCAACCGTTAGATCAAAACGTTATCAACTTGGTCAAATTAAATTACAAAAACAACTGCTCATCTACTTGAGAGAAGGGAACAAAGTTGGAGCTCAAACTAAAAAACTTCAATCTTAAAAATGCAGTTCAAATTCTAGCTACGTCCTGGGAGAGAATATCAAAGTCCAATATCCGAAAATCCTGGAACGCCTTGCTCGAATTCGGTTGCGAATGGAGTGAAGAGGATAGCATGCCGTTAAATATTTTACAAAATATAATTCAGAAAGCAAAACGAAAGTCCATGCAATGGAGTTTGGAAAATGATGACGCATTGTCTCGTGACGGCAAACAACAACACCAAGCTCTTCCACTAATTCTGTTGCTAGAGCTCTAGTAGATATTTTTGTATTTTGAGCCATTTTTCTTATAATAAAACGCTCGGCACGTTTGCTTATCCTATTTTTTCGTCCACCTCCTTGCTTTAAATCCAGTCTATTTTCTTCTTCAGCTCGATTTATAACATTGTAAATTGTTCTGCGTGAAACTGAAAACATATCCGACAACTCCTCCGCAGTCCTTCCTAGTTGACGATTAATAATAAATCAATTGAATAAATATTATAGGATAATCTTTATCCAGCCATTTTATTAATTTCAAGTTTTCTAAATTTACGACGGTGTACAATACAAATTAAGCAAATTATAACGCTAAATCACAGTTTAGTTGAAAAGAAAGTAAAAACTACAAGAGCTTGTTAACATCAAGAGAATCAAAATATTTTTGTGCAAAAAGTTTATTTACAATGTGAAATGGATTTTAAATTTGTTTTTCATTTTTAATTTTTTTTCGACTCGATAGCAATAAATTTATGATATATTACCTAAAATAATATTTTTTTTTTTGCAATAATAATATCATTAAAGTTCTAGTAAGTTTTACTAAACCCTGTTTCCTTTTTTTTTTCAATGTACAAACACATTATTGACAGACTGTACACAAAAAGCGGCAAAAATAAAATCTAAAAATTCAAAATCTGTCAACATAATAATCAATGTTTCATACAAAATACATTTCAATTACAAAAAACCCTCGCTAGTAGTGATTGTTAATGAACAATTTTTCTGTCTATTATGATTTGTCATTGAAAATCTGAATGCAAAATAGTTTTCCAACACTGTAAAATAACACAGTCTGTAATATAACAGTAAAATTTAAAAAATGTTAGACTGATTGATCTACTGGCCCATGAATAGATTCCTTTTCTTTATAAACCTGCTTGACCAAATGCACACAGGCGTACACAGTGGTGGCCACAAATTTAAGACACAACTTTTTACTGATATATTTCGGACATTCAGGCAAAATAAAAGTGCATTCACTTAATTAAAGTTTGAGTTTATAAAAAATCTTAATATTTGGTGGGGAATCCTTTATTTTGGAGCACAGCAGCGCATCTCCTCGGCCAACTTTCAACTAATGCCGAACAATGTTCCTTTGGAATGTCATACCAAGATTTTTGTATTTCTCCCCTTAAATCACCCACATTTGTTGGCTTTACCGATCACTCGTGCCCCTCAAGATCACGCCACAACTTCTCAGTTGGATTGAGCTGACCACTTTAGAACAGTAATACCGTTTTCCTCTAAGCAACTCTTCACTAGGCGTATCATACAAAAACTTCCACATTAGAGGAATTTTATGATCAGCAAATGGTATCCAATTGAGAGGCTGTCGAATGATGTTGAGGGGCATGAGCGATCGGTAAAGCCCACAAATTTGGATGATTTATGGGAATAAATCAAAAAATCTTGGTATGACATTCTAAAGGAACGTTGCAGAAGAGATTGGATCGAGCTGACCACCACTTTAGAACAGTAAAATACCGTTTTCCTCTAAGCAACTCTTCACTAGGCGTATAGGGTGCTTAGGATCATTATCATACCTAAATTTCCACATTAGAGGAAATGTTATCATCAGCGAATGGTATCATAGTACTTGTTAATATGTTTTTGTATATATGCTGATTCATTTTAGCGGCAATCTTGTGTATCGAGAACCTATACCCTGCCAGGAAAATGCTGCCCACACCATAACATTGCCACCGGCATGCTTAACAGTTTTAAGGGTGTACTTTAGTTGATGTTCCTGGTTTGAAGGGAGTCCATACAACGGCAGGAAGGAGTCATACAGGTGCCCCTGTAGGCTAGTAGGTAGTGTACTAGCTTGTTAGTACGGGGGTTGTGGGTTCGATTCCCAACGAAGACCTTTTGGTTTTTTTTACGAAGTTAATTTCCGTAACTATCCTTCATCTCTTCTCGAGTTCCCTTTCCTAAAGAATGTAGCACGGTACTTGACTAAATAGGCATTGTTGCCTACTACTACAAAAAAACTCTAGCCGGGATTTAATATTTTTTCTTTGTTTATTAAATTAAAATTTTTCTCATTGAGAGATGCCTTCTTATTGTCCTGGAAAATACATTCATTTATACCAACAAAATCCTCTGAAATATCACTTTTTAATTTTATTAGAGCTTTTTCAAGGAAATTTAGCAACTGTTTTATAAATTAAACTGTCCTCCCTGGGGTGTTGTTTTCCTGGCTCTACACTGTTGCTTAACATTTTTGATGGTTCTATGCTGCCTTGCTTGTATCGCGAACATGTCAGTGTAAGTAGGCTTGGACATCATCATTATTGTTTTTCCATTACTTTTCAATTGTTGAATGAGTTTTACATCGGCATCCCGAACTCGAAGTACCTCTGGCCATCTCTAAGCAAATATTTTGATGCAGTCCACAATAAAATTTAATAAATTATTGATTACTTATCTTTTACCTTCACATAATATCAAAAAATTACTTCGAAACTGGATATTTCACAATAATATCATACAAATAGCAACTAAACGATAAAGAAAAGCAAAACCAAAAAGGTGCCCCTGTAGACTAGTAGGTAGTGTATTAGCTTGTCAGTATGGGGGTTGTGGGTTCAATTCCCAACGAAGACCTTGGTTTTTTTTTCACTACAAAAATAAAAATTGACTGGCAGTGGGGCTACTCAGCGATGAAGACATAGTCAGTCACTGGTCGCTGTGCTATCTTTATACGGCAGTTAGTTTCCGTAACTATCCTTCTACTTTCACCACCTGTTTCATCTCTTCTCTATCCCTTTCCTACAGAATGAAAGAATGTATCACGGCACTTGACTAAATAGGCATTGTTGCCTTTCAACAAAAAACAAAAAAACGGTACTATTTCTTAACATTACATTACTGATCATAGCTAAACTCGTTGTTATTTGTCGTGTCTTAATTTCTTGGCCACCACTGTTTGTATTTAGGCATATACATACAACATGCATTCATACATGTTCGTATGCAGGGCAAATGTTTGTACAAACATTTGAAATGGCAAGTGCAAGTGAAATCATAAACTGTTTTTGAAAAAGACAAAAACAAAAAAAAACAACTCATTAAAAAAAATACAACAAAAAGGTACTATTTTCGGTGTATTCCGTCGTATGTTTACATTTTGTTATTATTATTAAAGCAACATTTGTATACAACAATAACAAAACTGGAATTTTCGACGCAATGTGCAATATTATTAAAAAAATAAAATAAAAAGAAAACTATAAAATCTAAGAGCAGACAGACATGGTATTAAAAAAACGACAGCTGGTTAAGATTTTTTATTTGGTCTGCTTTATGCTAAACTAAAAGAAAACAAGGAGCTATTATTGATAAGGAAATAAATAAAAAAAATCAGTAGGAAAAGTCCATTTCTGTAATAATATTGCACACGATTCACACAGGCAGTGTGAAAATCTTCGTTTCCTTAAATACCGGGTGTCCGCCGGGAAGGATATACTACTTTGTTTTACCACCATTTTGATAAACATTAGTCTTGACAATTCATATTTGGCATTCGTGAAGTAGACACGTGGCAAGTTTGTGATGGGAAAAATATTCGATAAACCAACGTGTTTTAAACGTTTCCATTTTTTTTCTATTTAAAGAGAAGCGGCACTTCAGGCAACAATGCCTATTTAGCCAAGTACCGCGCTACATTCTTAAGGAAAGGGATAGATAAGAGAAGGTGGTGAAAGTAGAAGGATAGTTACGGAAATTAACTGTTGTATAAAACAGCACAGCGACCAGTGACTATGCCTTCATCACTGAGAAGCCCTACCGACAGTAAATTTTTATTTTTGTAGTGAAAAAAAAAAAACCAAGGTCTTCGTTAGGAATCGAACCCACAACCCACAATACTGACACGCTAGTACACTACCTACTAGCCTACAGGGGCACATTTTAGCAAAATCATCGATTACTGCTGTGCTGATGAGAGAGTTACGTGAAATATCTGAGAGAAATAATGTGCCAACAAAATGCCCTATTTATTGTGTAGTGAATGTCTGTCGGTGATTGTGTGATTCGTTTTACATCCGCACCTGGCTATGTAGCCTTAATCAGATGGTGGACAAACCACAATTGTATAATTTGGAACGTCATACATGCATCCTAGGAAACCGAAGACATAATTCTAAGCAACAGAACCACCTAGTTGCAACTTTAATGATTTCAGGGCAGGGCTGCAAAACATCACACCATGCTAAAGAGTTGGAGACTTTCCTACTCCTGTCCAGAACACATGTCTAGCATGCTCACTGGACTGGATCATTCACTTTGCGTGTCATTATCAGTGAAATGATCCTGTCCACCATAATTTTCATAAATCTCTAATGGGGCCGCAAAACCACAACCACCACGATACTCCCATATAAGGGCCATCCTCAATGATCAGTCAGAGAACTATTATAAGTCTAAAGAGACAAATAATGAACTCTGCGGGTTTACTGATCCCCGTGGAAATAAAGTGGAGCTTCCAGTTGACTCCCTGCCTGTCTTCAGGGAACTGGGCTCCCTTTATACCCCCAGTTGCACAGATCTAGATAGCTGTTACGTACTATAAAGACCATAAATGTGCCGTGCCCCCGGGGGGGTGTCTGTAGGTGATAGACATAAGCATGGACCACAGTGTACAATGCAAGATGGGCTGAAAACATTACTGCTGCTCAAGTACTAAAAACAATCCATCAATCGCCACTCGAGGAATACAATCGATGACCTGCTTAGGAGCTTGGTGTTCAAGTAACAACTTTTACAAAGATTTGCTTTTGCTTTCATATAAGATTCAAGTGCTTCTTCCACAAGACCATATAAGCCGCCGTACAATATGCCAATAGGATGTTGCTACAGCTTGCCCATGACAAGCCCGATTTTCATGAAAAAATCATAATGTGTGACGAGGCACATTTTCATTTGAATGGATATGTGAATAAACAGTATAATCGGTGCTGGGGCATGGGAAACCCTCAAACTATTCAACAGTCACCTTAATAACGATTAAATGTGACAGTCTGGTGTGCGGTTTGTTCAGGAGGAATCATTGGACCTTACTTCTTTGAAAAAGAAAACTGTGTAACACGTCAAGTGTGATTGGAGAGCTTTATCGTGATATGATTGAAAACTTTTTAATGCCACATCTGCAGGGCTCGATCAACAAGACGATGCCACATTGCATACAGCCAGGATTACAATAAAATTACTGCGAGACCTCTTTCCACAACAAGTTATTTCAACTTGATTTTACTCCGGACCCCAGCCTTTTTTTTTTTTTTTTTGGAAGATATCTGAAAGGCAAGTTTTATGCCAACAAACCAGAAACGCTTGAGCAACTCAAACAAAATATTCGTGATGAAATTAATGAAATAACCGTGTAAAATGTGTGAGAATATAATCACAAATATGCTCAAAAGGGTGGGCTATTTGTGATATCTGATATTGTATTCCATACATAATTGCCGCCATTAAATTTTCTTCTCTTTCAGTTAATCAGAAATTATAAACAAACAATGTAGTATGTATACCTTCCCCACGGTTACCCTGTGTTTAAAATTCTGCTTCAAAACAGTATTGTTACTAGTTTAAAGGTTAAGATATTGCATCTTTTCAAATGCTTTTAGAGATTTTGCTAAAACAAAGGCATAGAGATACAGATATTGGCCAACAAGCCTGCAGAACTTTAAGTCAGGCGGAGGCAGCTGTAAGTTGCATTTTACTTTGCATTGTAAAAAAATAAGGAAATAATTTTATTTGTAAATCAGCAGAGAGGAAGAAGAAATAAAATAATAATAAAAACAACAAATAACAAGAGTTAATCGCCTACAAACAGTTGAAATTTATTTTTCTTTTATTCCCCATCAAATATGCACCGTTTGTAAGTCAATTGGCCACATGAAAACTTTATTGTGGAGGAAGAATAAATTCTATTCTTTAGGCTGGCTGTGTTTATTCTTCTCAACTTTATATTTTTATTTTTGAAATTATTTTATTTTTATGCAGAAATTTGTGAGCATTTTGTTGCTACTTTGAAATATTTATTTATTATTTAACCTTTTAAGAATTTAAATAAAAACAAAAATATTCAAAATGTGCCAGCAGAAACCGGTCTGAAGTAAAAACGAAAAAAAAATATCAAATTCATTTTTAACAAAAATAAATGTACAATAAAAATTCTTTCTAAAAATTAGGCCATCCACCCATCCATATTTGAAAATGAAGTAAAAATTTCTTGATCAAGGTGACAGTGGTGTTAGCTTTGACATTTATTTAGTTAAAAATTTAAGAGACATTTTCGGCATGAATTTTAATTGTGAAAATTTACTATAAATAAAAATAGTGAAAATTTCACTGTCTCTCTTCGTAAAATTTTATAGCAGGTTTTCCTCATAATTCAACTCCCTTAGAGACCGCTATGTGTAGTTTAATCGGTAACTTCGAGGCTTACGGTATTGTTGCTGCCAATATAGATGTGATACAGATTCACATCAGCCCTAATCTGAAGGTGGTCTTAGCACTACACACACCGTTGTAACAATTTTTAAGAGCACGTGCTCCCACTTATGGTCTAATGCTCTGCGGTCAACTGATTGCCTTGGCATTTGTGTGTGTAAAAATTAACAGGTCGGACTTCATTAATTAATTATTTTAATTATTTCTTTTTCAGTCTGAGGCTCCTGTCAGCACAAATGCCGTCTTTTACCCCCGAAAATACATGAAAAAATGAAGCGTCCCCAGCTAGGAGGAACCACAACAACACAGTCATGCAAACATAGCTGCGTCGAACATTTTTTGTGTATTTGGCTAAACAATACATTTTCCAACAAAATCATCTTTAGTTATGAGGCGGCTCATTACCATTTACAAACAAGTAAAATTAAGAACGAGATAAACGAAAAGGCGGATGATGTTAGAGATGCTAGAGGTGGACATTCTTCGAATATCATATTCCCCTTTTAATTCCCATATTTTTACTTTACATTTTTCTTTTTTGTTTCGGACCAGCACTCAGGGTATGACTCCTACACATACAATGCATTGTGCCAGAACTAGGAAATCAGTTTATGGAGAGAAGGAAAGAGGGAGTAGTGTTTGTAGACATTGAATTTGAAAATTTCGTACATTGAAAGTGACAGAAAAGACCACTGGAAGAAGTTTATTCCACCTACGGACCGACTGTTCTGCTAAAAAAAAAATAATTTTCCCCTGCAATGCATATTGCGATTCAATGCTTTAAACGAAAATGTAGTTAAATGCAAAAAAAACGTGCGAAAAACGGAAACAAGTTCCCTAATTTCGTTAGACCATTGTAATAACGATAAAGCAGTGAAATAAAATCTACACTGTGGCGATGCTCCATAGAATCAATAGAGTTGGATGAATACCCTACTGTTGCCAATGAGCCTATTGGCCCTCTCCTCTATGCGATTTTGAACAACTGCAAAATAGTCTTTGGGGGCGCCGGCCCATACATCATTGTATTTCATCTTGGTATGGATATAGGTGTTGTAAATAGTACGGAAATGGGATGGAGTAAAGTATTCTCTTTTCCGTTTTAGAAAACCGAGGCACTTGTGAAAGCTTCTTAAGAAACCTAAAAAAATGTGTTTAGTCCATCGAACATCATACTGAATTTTTATGCCCAGAACATCAATCAAGAGCTTTCGATCCCCTTACACCTATATCACCCATAGTAACAGATGCATCACCATTTCTATGCGTAAGCATGCAACATTTGGTCTTATGGGTATTAAAGTCAACTCTATTCCGAGATTGTTATGAGATCATTCATGTTCTGCCTTTTGAAGCCCCACCTCCAACTGATTGATATCCATAACACTGTGGCTGCCAAAAGCTGTGTGTGTGCTTTAAGCCAATTTACTTCCTAACCCCCAATTCACTTTAGTAGTTGCCAACCGTTTCGCCGTTGTTTTTAAGGCGAACTGACATACAGCTTGTAGCAATTGCGAAGTCATTAAATTTTTCTGTTGCTTAAAATGTAATACTCCCTCCCTCCTTCCCATGAAAAACTATTCACTAATACCTTAATTTTTATATAATAATCAAAATGGACTTGTGCCACTTATCAGAGAAACGGCAAAGCGGCTTATATTAGTTTTTAATATTTCTTTCTTAATAATTAAACATATAATCTAAAATCATAAACTTTGAAATATTTATTTTGATAATTTAAAAATAATCAAAAATAAAAAAAAAAATTTATTAAAAATTTCTTTTCTTTATAAATTTATTGTTCAACGGCATTTAAGAATTTATTAAAATACTTTCTTTGGCATTTAAGTAAATAGTTGAAAAACATTAAAAATTCACAAAAAAAAAAAAGAATGAAATAAAAAAATATCAGGTTCTTTCAAAACAAATCATATAAAATTCGTAACACGAAAACAAAGAAGCAATTTCAACAACACAAGGCACGTTCTGGTAAATACCTAATAAAGTTAAAGTTAAAGCAAAAACAAAAGCAAACGAAAAAAAAATGTCAAGAACCTGTTTAGCCATTAAAACGAATTATTATGATAAAACACATTAAAACTAAGCATGCAATAATCTCTTCTTCTCTGTTTTTATTATTTTTTTCTTTGTTTCTTTAATCATTCATTCATTTAGTAATTTATAACTTTCACTTCACTGAAACAAATAAAAATAAAAATAAAATTAAACTGACCTAATTTTTGGGTTACATACTGAGAAATAAATATAATAAATAAAATGAAAATTTAATTAAATAATGAAATGTGTAAATATTAAAGTTGAACGATAATTAAAACAAAAAAAAATACAATGTGTGACAAAAGTGAACGATCAAATTTTAAAGATTTTTTAAATAATTTACAAAAATGAATGTTGTATGTGAAGATAATTTTGAATTTAACTAGCAGAGAAAAAAATTAATTTTAAACTAACTTTATAGTTAACAGAACTCTGTTAATCAGTTAACAGAACTCTGTTAATCGCTTAACAGAACTCTGTTAATCGCTTAACAAAACTCTGTTAATCACTTAACAGAACTTTTTTAAGCACTTAACAGAACTCTGTTAATCACTTAACAGAACTCTGTTAATCACTTAACATAACTCTGTTAATCACTTAACATAACTCTGTTAATTACTTAACAGAACTCTGTTAATCACTTAACAGAACTCTGTTAATCACTTAACAGAACTCTGTTAATCACTTAACAGAACTCTGTTAATTACTTAACAGAACTCTGTTAACAGAAAGTAGAATTTTGACCTATGAGTAGATTATGGAAAAACACTAAAAGAAAGATGAACAAGCAGAATTCCATGCAAACAGAAGCTGTGTAAACCAAGCCAAAACTCTACGCATAATAAAATCGAACAATTACTGGAATAGCGTTCCCCCTGTGTGTCTACTGCTCATTGATTTCAAGAAGACATTTAATATGGTTCAAAGTGTTGCAATTTGGAGAGCATTGAGGGAAAAAAAAAAGAGTATCGCAAAAATCATCAGACTGGCGTCAAACAAGGTTATCCACTCTTGCCATTCCTAGATGTCATGTTAAAAGTTTTCACAGAAAGAAGAAGCATAACTTGGCACTTAACACATCAACTAGAAAACTTGGAGTTTGCGGATGACGTCTGTCTACTATCTCACAATTCAAGGTAATGTAGACGGATCTTGTAAGACTAGCTGCAACCGCAGAACTACAAATAAACGTCAAAAAGACCAATGCCCCGAGGACTAACACCACCAACACACAGTCCATTATAATTGGAAAAGAACCAGTTGATTTTTTAGACAACTTCTACTGTTTAGGAAGTATAATGACAGCAGATGGTAGAGTGAAAACACAGACTCAGCAGTATGGAAGAACAGCCACTTGTTCAACTTTGAAAACAAAGTTAGGAATATTCATACGCATGTGTAAAGTCCAGCATGTTCTTCGGATGCAAAACTTGGCTATCCTCCAACATCACACAGCAAGGTATTCATAAACAAATTGCTCAGAATCATATGCAGAATATTTTGATCCAATGGAATATCGAACATCATTCTATGGGAAAGGACAAATGCAAATCAAGAGAAGAAATAGGAATGGGTAGACCATACGCTTAGAAAATGCGCTAACAGCATAACTCGAATGGCCCTCGATTGGGATCCGCAAAGATCGAGACGAGCAGGACATCCCAGGAACGCCTGGTGTCGCTCAGTGACCCCAGAACCTCATATAAAAGGAACAAGATGGCGGTCCCAATTGGATGCCATACGCTACCAAGAGGTGCAATAGAAAACACATAAATCTGGTATCTATTATCTAGGTTCTTATTTCAAATAGAGTTACTTGGTGTTCATAGGACATTTTAATATAGGTTGTGTTTTATAGAGGTATAGTACTTTATAATGGAATAAAACATTGATATCGATTTTACTTATTATTACTTCATTTGAAAGACAATCTTCTACCATTACTTTATGTGACCCCCACAGCTGGCTTGGACGTAGTCTTATTCCTAGGTCCAATTTTCTGTGATTTTTTACTGCATCTGTGGCTGTATATTGGAAATAGCGAGGTGAATTTTGTCCTCGAAGTGTTCCAATCGTTTCGGAGCATTGATGCAGACTAACGTCTTTACGGGTCCAATGGGTGAAATTATGCGGTTACCACATTTTTCTTTTAATAAATTAATTGTGTGCAACATGTTGCGCCGTCTTGTTGAAAACACAGATCCTGCACACCATGATTGTTCTATTGATGAACGAAAAAGTCTATAGCGGTCACCAACCATTGAATACAACTTTCTTGCCAGCATCAATTTTTAAAGAAGTATGGACCATTAATTCCACCAGCCTATAAAGCACCTCAAACAGTCAGTTTTTCCTGAATGAAACAGTCCCTTAGCATGCACTTTAGGATTATCATCTCTCCACTACCCTGAAAATTACCACCCAATTGCAATTTGTTGTGCACTTTCTAAAGTAATGGAAAATATGATTAATTTTCATCCTGTGAGGTAACTGAAGTCCAACAACTTACTTAGCGACCGACAGTATGGTTTCCGTAAAGAGTGCTCAACGGGTGACTTGTTGGCTTTCCCTGTCGGAACGATGGTGCAACCCCTTCGTTTCGAAGAGAGTAAGGTGGAGGCTTTAGATATTTCCAAGTCGGTGGCATAATGCACTTCTATAAAAACTTGCTGCATTTGATGTCGGTGATAATTTCTCCAGATTTATATCGAGTTTTCTGAGGAATCGCATTTTACGACTTGTTACCCCCCGGGGGCACATATATATGGTCTTTGGAGAAAGCAACAACTTAGACCTGTGCAACTGGGGGAAAAAGGGAGCCCCGTCCCCTGAAGTCAGCAGGGGTACAACTGGAAACTCCACTTTATTTCTACGGGAATCAGTAAGCTCGCAGAGCTCCGTTATTTGTCTCTTTAGACATTTAACTGTTCTCTGACTGATTATTGAGGTTGCCCCTATATGGGAGTATCGTGGTGGTTGTGGTTTCGCGGCCCCATATCAGGTCTGTTGATTAATATGGTGGCCAGGATCATTTCGCCGTTAATAAACAGTGAGCATGCTAGACATGTGTTATGGACAGGAGTTGGAAAGTCTCCAACTCTTTAGCAAGGAGTGATGATTTGCAGCCCTGCTCTGGAAGCATCGAAGTTGCAACTAGAAAGTTCTGTTGCATAGAATTATAGCTTCGGCTTCCTAGGACGAGCATGATGTTCCAAATTATGCAGTGGTTTGATCCACCATCTGATTAAGGCTTCACGGCCAGGCGCGGATGTAAATCTAATCACATGTTTTACAACTTTTTATAAATGGGATGTCATCAGACGAGTTCAAAATTAATTCAGGGGTGCCGCAAAGCTCCGTTCTTTCTCCTACCCTATTTCTTATTTTTCTAAATAACCTTCTTTTAATCCAATACACTCTTTCGCAGATGACAGCACCATTTGTCATTCGTATTCGTTTAATAATAGGCCGAACCGGTTGGAGTTCGGTTGAGTTCGAAAAGGCGGAACATCAATAATGATACACCTAATCACGATCTCGCGACGATCTCCGAATGGGTTCGTGCTGCATCTGTTACTAGGGTTAGTATAAAAGTTAGGAAATCGAAAGTTCTTGATGTTCTTGGCATGAAAATTCAGTGTAAAATTCGATGGACTTAACACATTTTTCAGATTTCTAAAGAAGCTTTTACAAGTGCCTCGGTTATCTATCTTCGTACCATTTATACCACCTATCTTTATCCGCCCAAAGATGGAATACAACTCTCATGTATGGGCTGGCGGGCCAAAGTTTATTTTTAGGAGTTGCTCTTTGGGGACAGTAGGGTATCCAACTCTATCGATTCTCTAGAGCATCGACCCAATGTGGAATGTATTTGGCATTGTTGATTTTAATACCCATAAGATTCAATCTTGGGTTCTTACGCATAGATCTGTATTCGGAAATGGTGCTACATCTGTTATTCTGGGTGATATAGGTGTAAGGGAATCATAAGCTCTTGATGTTCTTGGTATAAAAATTCAGTGTGATGTTCGATGGACTAAACACATTTTTTTAGGTTTCTTAAGAAGCTTTAAATTCCCGCCTCGGTTTTCTAAAACGGAAAAGCAAATACTTCACTCCATCCGATCTCCGTACTATTGACACCACCTATATCCATCCCAAGATAAAATACAACTCTAATGTACGGGCCGGCGCTCCCAAAGATTATTTTGTAGTTGTTCAATCGCATAGAGGAGAGGGCCAAGAGGCTCATTGGGAACAGTAGGGTATCAATCCAACCCTAGTGATTCTCTGGAGCATCGACGCAATGTATAATTAAATTCACTGTTGTATCATTATTACAATGGTGTAAGTGGTCTAACGAAATTAGGGAACTTGTACCCGTTACTCGCACGTTTTTGGCGTTTAACTAGATTTTCATTGAGAACATACCCATTTGTGCTTGATTGACCAGGGAATATTTGTTTTTTAGCAGAATAGTCCGTATGTGGAATAAACTCCCTGCAGAGGAGGTCTTTCTTGGCACTTTAAATGTAGGAAAGTTCAAATTGAATGTCCACAAACGCTACTCCCTCTTTCCTCCTAGCCATAACCTGATTTCCTAGTTCTGGCACAATGCATTGTATGTGCAGGGTTCATCCCCTGAGTGCTGGTCCGAAACGAAAAAAGAAAAAAAAACATGCGACAGTTTTGCTTATTGACGTATCCATTCAAAAAAAAAAATGATTTTCATCGCCAAAAAAAAATTTGCTTATGAAGTCGGAATTAACGAAAACATGTCTTGGGCCCACCGAATACACGGCTTGCTCTACGCAACACTCCACAGCAGCAATGACTTTTTCTGTCATCAGTACGTAGTGCACGATGACTTTGTGGATGCGTTTTATCATTTAGAGTAAAAACGTGAAACCTTTCATAGGTAATTGAAATAACTGCTCTAATTGACAATTATGTTGACCGCAAAGGGGTTCGCAATATGTATTTCGAACAGAGGCATGAGTTAAAAAATAAATTTACAATTGTGTTGCCATATTTTTAACAATAAAAAAAGAAAGCGCTTAAAAAGGCAAAACGCATCGACATAAATCAATTATTTTTTTAAAATGGCTAGCACACGAAATTTAAAACACGCTGATAGTGAGTTACTTTTACGCCCTACTGTAAACATAATATATAAAAAAAATTGTCTAATTTTTTGCTTTATTTATTTATTTATTTATTATTTTACTTTTAGCTATTTTAAGTTAAAGACATCATGCTGGATTTAAAATGTATGCATTTCTATCTTGTGTTACAGACGCAGGGGAGGGGGTAGGGGGCAATGCAGGTTTGTTTTTTTTTTTTTTTTATTATCTACTACCAACTACCAGTTTCTTGTCGGTTATTTTTTTGTTTTTTTTTTGCCTGGAAACTCACTCAACCAGAAATCCCAGCGTAATATTCTGCTGTATTTCGTTTTTTCGTTCGTTACCAGTTAATATCGTTATTTTTATTTCATTTTTGATATCTTTTTTTTTGCGAGTTTCATTTTTTAAATTGTTGAAAAATGTATTTTTTCTGTTTTTCCTTTTTATTTCTTTCCCCTTCTTATGATGGTTTTTAGCAACAATCAAACATTTAAAGCAAAATTTTTAAAACAATGAAATATTATGACGGAACGGTTGGCGGAACATTTGTTATTTGATTTAATATTCAAACAGTTCGTTGACTAGAATTTTTGCCTTTTCTTTCTTAATAATATTTGCTTTTTATATTATTTCTAGGCACATTTTTTCATAAAAATGCGTGTCTCTATTTTAATTAATTCTATAAATAAATTAAATGCAAATAAACAACAGTTTTGGACACATTTTTGAGTTAAAAAGGAATTTCGAAAAAAGTTCATTTACAATCATAAAATTTTAGTAACGTTTTTAATAAAAAAAATTTGCATATTTCGTGATTAAAATTTTAATAATTATATAACGGCCTAATTTGAAGTGTGTGAAGTTAGCTCCGAAAGTTAGCTTCGTTTTGTCAACGCTGTTATAGTTTACATAGCTCTTACTCATTAAATGTTAAGTTAACAGAGTTAAATTATTTTAACATTTTGGTACGAAAATGAAATAAATAATATAAAAAGCAAATATATTTGTAAAAATTTTAACTTTATTTATTCATAACAAAAGAAAAAAGTCAAAATAAAACAATTGAAGAAAAAGAGAGTGAAAAATGCTTGGATTTTTGTTTTTTCTGTATAGTAATTGTACGGACATTTAAAAATGCCCAAAAATGGGTCAAAATTGGAAAGGTGCTCCTTAGCGGACTATATGGGGTGAAAGCCCTGGCATTGTAGATTTCAGAACTGTACAGGTTATATTCGGAATTTGTATAGGTTTTTAGTAATAGAATTAAAAAAAATGTGAAAATATGCATTTTGGCATATGGGCATTTCAAAAATGGTTCAAAATTGGGCATGAAATGCCCATATGCCAAAATGCATATTTTCACATTTTTCTGAATTCTATTACTAAAAACCTATACAAATTCCGAATATAACCTGTACAGTTCTGAAATATACAATGCCAATACTTTCACCCCATATAGTCCGCTAAGGAGCACCTTTCCAATTTTGACCCATTTTTGGGCATTTTTGAAATGCCCATATGCCAAAATGCATATTTTCACATTTTTCTGAATTCTATTACTAAAAACCTTTACAAATTCCGAATATAAAAGTACAGTTCTGAAATCTACAATGCCAGGGCTCTCACCCCATATAGTCCGCTAAGGAGCACCTTTCCAATTTTGACCCATTTTTGGGCATTTTTAAATTTCCGTACAATTACTGTACAGAAATAAAAAATGCAAGCATTTTTCACTCTCTTTTTCTTAAATTGTTTTATTTTGACTTTTTTCTTTTGTTATGAATAAATAGTGTTAAAATTTTTACAAATATATTTGCTTTTTATATTATTTATTTCATTTTCGTACCAAAATGTTAAAATAATTAAACTCTGTTAACTTAACATTTCATGAGTAAGAGCTATGTAAACTATAACAGCGTTGGCAAAACGAAGCTAACTTTCGGAGCTAACTTCACACACTTCCTAGTTTGTTTAAAAATATTTTATAGAAACGGTTAACACACCTAATGTATCCAATTCAAGACTTTTATAGTTTGTGAGTGAAATAAGTTATCTGGTTAAAGGTTTCAAATTTATTTACTAAAAGGTTTGAACAGCTAAAGACGAATTCAGTAGGCGAGTGCGAGGGTAGCAAAGAAATTTAATTGTGATAATTTAATATTAATAATGAAAATTTCACTGTATAACTTCGTGAAATTCAAGCCACTTTTCCTCGTTACCAGACTCCTACTGCCATTGTAACGACACGTTCTGGCGGTAAGCTAGGGTAAAGCTCGCGACGTCTAGGGTCCGTTAGAAAATGTTTTTTTTTTTGTTTTCAATAACACAAGTGACACTTTTGTTTTTCTTTTTACTAATAATTTTTATTACAGTCCCCCTTTTTCCCCCGGGGCCACATTATAAGTCTTTTTGTATCCTACAACAACCATCTAGACTTGTGTCTTGCGGTGTAAAAGGGAGCCCAGTCCCCTTCAAGGCTAGTAGGAGTCAACTGGACAATCCACTATATTTCCACGGGAATCAGTAGCCCCAGAGTTCTGCTATTTGTTTTTTTAAGCATTTAGCTGTTCTCTGATTATTGAGGTTGGCCCTTCGGGAGTATCGTGGTGGCTGTGTGTTTCGAAGCCCTCGTTTGAGTTTGCGGGTTGGATCATTCACAATGAACACAATGAATGGGCCAGGCCCAGTGAGTATGAATGCTGTCGTGTTTTTAATTTTATTAAGCTTCATGCGTTCTGGACCAGGAATGGGATGGTCTCCGACTCTTTAGCAAGGAGTGAAAGCTGCGGCCTATTACGGGCTTTCGAAGTTGCAACTAGGAGTGACCGGACGATATACGTATCCGAAGGCCTTCTAGGGCGAGGATGACGCTACATTTCATCCACAGTGGTAATGATCCACCATCTGATTAAGGCTTACGGCCAGGTGCAGATGTGAACCTTATCACGTCATTCCAGTCCACTCTTAAATTCAGCTTAAAATTATACTACTGCACTATTGAGCACGCCAGCGACGATTCACCGTTTCGCGGCTTTGAAGAGTTCTCGCAGGTCGATAGCTACTCTCCGCCGGCTAGCCTACTGCTGCTTTAGTCGTATTCACCATTGTGCTAGATGTCATCATGGAAGAATTCTGTACAGAAAGAAACGGCATAAACTTGGAGCTTAAGAAGTCAACTAAAAGAAGACTTACACTACGCGAACGACGTCTGCCTAAGGTAAACCATTCTGTAAGACTAGCTGCAACCACAGGACGGACTACAGATAAACATCAATAACACCGAGGATATGAGGATTAACACCACACACCAATACCCAGCTCGTTATCATAGGAAAACAACTAGTCTACCAGGTAATTGTCTTGCTATATAGAAAGAACAATCGCTCTTGTCCACGAAAACAAAGTTAAGAATATTCAACACATGAGTAAAGTCCACCATGCTCTACGAGTGCGAAACTTGGTTAATTTTCAATGACATCACACAAAGATTAGATTAAACAAATGCCTTAGTGCCATTTTACACGCTTCAACTTTTGTTGCTCAACTTTGGTTTTTTCCATTAGAAAGAAAGAGAAGAGGTATAAAGCCTTCTCTTTCTTTCTAATGGAAAAAACAAAAGTTGAGCAACAAAAGTTGAAGCGTGTAAAACGGCACTTAGAATCATATGCAGAATATTCTGGCCAAATGGAAACTTGGTGCGAAACTTGGTTAATTTTCAACGACATTAAGACACAAAGATTAAAATGGATTATTAAACATGCAATCAAGTGAAGAACCCATAAATAGTGGTGCAAATTAAGGGAAACAAATGAATATGGATAGGATGGATATACGCTTAGAAAAGGCACTAACAGCATAGCTCGAGTAGCATTCGATTGAAATCCGGAAGGCTGAAGACGATTCAAGAACATCTGGCGTTAATCAGTAATCCAAAAACTACGACCAGGCAACCTCACAAAGAGAATGGCGCCAAACAGAACAAGATATAGTCAAATGCCAAGCGGAAAAAAATGGAGTCATATAACATAGCTTATGACGAAGTTATTGTTTCAAAAGTAAACAAAAATTTTTTATGCATATAAAAACAAAAACAAAACACTCATTCATATTTTGTTGTAAATGAATACAATATGTACATAAATTAATTAATTGAATATTTGCATAAAAGACCATAACAATAATATGTAAAGTAAAACCACGTGGCGGTTGTTTCGTAATTATCGCAATTATTGTAGTGTTATTATTGTTTGTGACCAATAAAAATACATTCGAGTATTTTATTTTCATTTTATACAGTTTATTTTTATTTCATAAAAGAGTAAAATAAAATAAAATTGTTTATGGTATGCATAAGTTGTTGTTGTTGTTGTTATTGTTAAAAATATATTATTGTTTGGATTTTTATTATATATTTTGTTGTTGTGTTTATTATATTCCAGATTCAATGTCAATGTCATTTTCATTGGTAACCCAGTGATAATATGAGCAGAAACGTCAGAAGAAACGAAAAAAAAAAACAAAAAGCTACAACAATAATAACAACATACTTTTATATTAACAATGTAAGTACTTTTTCAACTTTTGTTGCTGTTGTTGTTGTTGTTTATTTTCTTACATTTTCATACATTTTTGTGTAAACGAATATGCATTCACAACTTTTTGTCGTTTTTTTATTATGCTATTTGTTTGACATCATTATTTCTCTCCATAAATTTTATTTGTTTATTTATACTCTCACGTACATAAATATTTTCCTACACACATGCATACTTACTTTTATTGAAGTGAGAAAAATATGTGTGTTAAAAGTTTTTTCTTGAAAAGAAAAAAAAGCATGCTCATGTAAGTATGCATGTGTGTGTGTGTGTTTAACATGAATATTTACTTGCGTACATAATAGATGTACTTAAAATTTTTTCTTTGATTGTTTTGTTGTTGTTTTTTTTTTTATTTGCTTTATTTAAAAGTGTGTGTGTGTAATGTTTACCGGCTTTTATAAGATACCTTTTCCGTTATCAAAGAAGCCAGATTTCATTTGATGATATTTTTTGGCGTTTTATTCATTCACTCTCATTCATTCATTTATTCATTTATTTATTTGATGAGAATTTGACGATTTTGTTGCTCGAAACAAAACAAAAAGGGGACCACGATTTAGCCTTTATGGCAACAGATACATATCCGAATATTTGTGTTTTTAAATCAGTGTATCTCAAAAAGTAATTACTGTATTAACCTAAGATTTCATAATATCCTCACTAGTAGTGTTTTCTATCTTATTCCTAGAATTGACTAAAATTGGGAGATGAGGTCCGAAGATGTGGCCATTTTTTTGTTCCTATCCCTTACGTCAACAGTTGCATACCTGGCTATGTATAATGAAATATATGAAACTATGATGATATTGCACGTTTATAGAACAACATTTACTAACTTTTAGTAATAAAATAAAATCCAAATTCAATCAGGTGTAAGAAAAGTTAATGAAAATATTAATTAATAATTTTTCTTAAATGCATTTGTTACATTCCGGCATGTTAATAGAATGTGCGGCAAACATGGGCTTTTTGCGTAAGGTGCAGGTGTAGGCTTTTCTGGTTGGTCATCGTTTTGAACATCATATAGAACAATTACCACCTTTAGCTTTAATTTTACCAGTCTACCACGGTTCCTCTTGTAGCACCTCTTACACTAAGTGATTATCCACATATGGCCTCAATAGCATTGCGTGTGAAAAATATTTTTGTAACGCGTTTATTATTTTTGGCTCTTTTTTCTATTTCCTGCTTTGCCAGTGGAGGTTGATTAATGTAACGCAGCATGATGACAACTGATCCTGCAAATTATGAGGTAATAGTTCAGGCAATCGTAGCGTATTTAAAAACTTCATGAGATAGTTGACTGGTTTATAATGGTGTCAACTAATTTGGAGGAAACTAACTGTCGGGAAGAAAAATAATTCTGTATGGTCGCATTAAGATCTTCTACATCCTTATTATTCGCCGCAAAAATTACTCGTTCACCCAGCCACGTATAGAGACCAAACTGTTGCGCTATACGTGATATTATTTACGTCGGTAACTAGCGGGTGTGGTCAAACCACTTGGGCGATATGATGCGTGCGCCGCGTCCTAGGAAGCCGAATACTAATTTCTAGCAACAAATTATTCCTAGTTGCAATTTCGGAGGTTTCAAAGCAGGGTCTCGCCAGCCACCATCTCCTTGCTGAAGAATTGGAGACTATCCAACTCCTGGTCCAGAACACATGAAAAGCATTCACAATGAATCCGAATCAGGCATCCATTGTTCTCAGTATAGGTGTGATGATGCTGGCCCCTTAATCAAAATTTATGAGGGCCGCAAAACTACAACCACCACTATACGCTCGAAGGGACAACCTCAATAAGCAGTCAGAGAACAGCTAAAAGGCTAAAGAGACAAATAGCTGAACTCTGGGGCTTACACTGATTGCCGCGGAAATAACGTGGAGCGTCCAGTTGATTACCTGCCAGCTTTCAGGGAACTGGGCTCCCTTATTCCCCCAGCAGCACAGGTCTAGATGGTCAAGTGTTTGGTAAACCCAATTTGCCTGCGCTTTGCGGTAAATTTTGCTTTAGGATATCAATGAATTATCGGTGATGATGGCATGATCCCATCAATAAATGCTAAATTACAAAAACAAATGCTGTCATACATCCCCCCATACGATAACACCACTGCCACCATGTTTCACAGTCAGTGCCCTGTTTTTTCTTCCAATTCTGTGTGAGGCTGGCTTATCATCATATACAAAAAGGTTATAAGTACTTTCGTCACAAATCCAGAACTCTATAGGCTTATTTACGTATTCTTTCGCAAAGTCTACTATATATAATCCTTCTATTTTTTTTCCTGGACCAGCACTCATTGGATGATCCCTAAATATGCAGTGCATTGTGCCAGAACTGGAAAATCAGGTTATGGGGAGGTGAAAGGAAGGAGTAGCGTTTATGGAGATTCAATTTGAACTTTCCTACATTGAAGATGACACGAACGAAAATCAAGTTAAACCCGAAAATGTACAAGTAACGGAAACAAGTTTCCTAATTTCAATAGAGCACTTACTATTGTTGCAACGATAAAACAGTGAAATACATCCCACATTGTGTCGATGCTTTAGAGACTCAATAGAGTCTCGAACGAGACTCTTGGCACTCTCCTGTACGAGGTCGACAACTCTAAAATAGAGTTTGGGGTGTCGGTCCATGCATGAGAGTTGTATTCCATCTTTGGACAGATATAGGTGGTATAAATAGTACGTTTAGTCCATCGAACATCACATTGAACTTTCATGCCAGAACCATCAGTCATCAAGAGCGTCCGATTCCGTAATACCTATATCACACAGAGTAACAGATGTAGCACCAGTTCCGAACACAGATCTATGCGTAAGCATGCAACATTGTGTCTTTGGGCATTTAAATCGACTGTATTAACGCAACCCTATTCCGAGATTGTTGCGAGATTTGATTGGGTGTATCATTCATGTTCCGCCTTTTGGAACTCACCAAAATCTGTGGATCGTGCATGGAAGTCCGATTTTTTTAGGATATTTCTTATTGTTTGGATTGTAACAGGTACGCCTATGTGCTTCTTAATGATTTTTCGTAAAATTGGGGTATTAGTCTTAGGATCTTTTCTTACTTCCCCCGCACGTTTCGCCGTTCATCTATATCTGTTATCTTGCGATTTCGACATCTGTTATGCAATGTATTTTTTTTTATAACAGTATATTCTAAAATACTATACTAAACAACAACGTTATCTCAACATTATATATCAAAAACCTAAAAATTTTAAAACAGTTCTATTTAGCATTTTCAATGGATTCTTAAAAACTGTCTCTAATGTCGAATATATAAAGGGTCCGCCAAATAACTTTTTTTTTTGTTTCAAATGTTATAAACAAAACTACTGAATATTTTCTCAAATTTCCTTTTTTATTTGAAAGTACAATCCTTCCGGTTAATAATGTAAAATAATTTCATTCAAATGGCTGGCTCGGCTGGCCATGCAGTAGCCTACACGATCGGTCCACCTTTTAAGCACATTATCGATTGTGTGCAGCTGTATTTCATCAATGGCTTAACGAATATTGTCCTTTAAAGCGTCAATTGTCTCTGGCTTCTCGGCGTAACACTTATCTTTGACGGCACCCCACGAACGGTGCCGGACCAACGGTGTCAAATCGCAGCTCCGAGGTGGCCAAACGACATCAGCTATGCGACTGATAATGCGATCTTCAAAAATAGGGCGCAAAACATTGAGTGTAGCTTCGGCTGTGTGGCACGTAGCGCCGTCCTGTTGAAACCAAATGTTGCCAATATCCTTCCCTTTTCAATTTTCGCGAACAAAAATTCGTTCAACATGGCCCGATAATGATCGCCATTGGCTGTAACGGCCACTCCTAGCTCATTTTCGATGAAAAATTGCCCAACTATGCCTCTGGACCAATATCCGCACCAAACAGCAGTGACTCGTTTTGGGTGCGTCGGCTTTTCAATGTATGCGTGCAACCCGCAGCCCCAAATGCCACAAGTTTGCTTGTTTACATACCCGCCAAGATCAAAACGAGCTTCATCTGCAAAATCGGCAACTTCTGTAAGTCGATCGCAGGCTCACTTAGCGAAGCGAAAACGCATTGGATGGTCGCTTGGCTTCAGCTCCTGAACCAATTAGACTTTATATGGCGTCATACCAAAGTCTTTATGCGAAATTTGTCTCAATAATGTCTCTGAAATGTTCAATTGTTGAGAACGACGGTGAATTAATGTTGATGGCGCTTCACGCACACTTTTCTGTCACAGCAGCAATATTCTCGGGTGTAAGCACTGTTTTTGCCTTTTCACGCTTTGGTTTATCGATGAGGATGCCAGTTTATTTCACTTTTTTTCACATGATAACGAACATACGGAGCTGACGGTGCTTCTCTTCTTCCAAAATCCGTACGCAATTTTCGCACACATTCTGCAACATTACTATGATTTTCAAAGTAATGTCTGGCAATATTTCCCAGCGTTGCTCAAGCGTATACACAGCCATATTCGTTTAGCAGAATGATAAAACTAATTATCTGTCAAATCAAACATGAGCTAAGTGTTACCATTCACGAAATAAGCACTAGTTGAAGAAAAAAACGTTAGATGGCGAACCCTTTATATTTTTCTTTTTTTTTTGCCCCTGTATTCATTTTATTTAACAGCAAAGCGATAAATTAAAAAAAATTTTTCCACTTATAAATTTTAAAAGTCCTGGCCCATATTGTGTAAAATTGATTTTGGCTATGAAAACCGGGGGTTTAAAAAGGTGGTCAATGATTAATTATAAACAAATTTTTTGAATATTTTTATATTTTGTAAAATTAAATTTCTTAGCATTTCTTTTTCTTGGATGAAAATATATGTTGTGTGATTATGGGAGGGAGAGTGGAGTGTGCTTATCTATAGGAAATATAAAACACACATGTGTTAACAAGCAGAGTATTTCTTCTTATCAGTCAACTACGACTTATACGCCCGCCTTATTTAAATAGAATAAAACTATGTTTTCACAATTGTTCACTAAGTAATTACAACTAGCAAAAATCAGAAAGCAACAGCTGTTGCCATATGAAATGTAAAGCAATATAAAAGGGAGAGAGGAGAGAGTATTAAAAATTAAAAATAAAATAATAAAAAAAAAACTGTCTAGATTTAATTACACTTTATTTCCTATTTAACTGTGAGATAAACAAAATATGGTCAGAAGTAACATGGAATAATAACTGTTAAATTTAAATTATAATTAAAGCAAAAAAAAGAAAAATTAAATTATGTCAACATAATATTCCTGTTATCTCTTTTTTAATGTTATTTTTATTTTTAGACATGTTTCTCAATCTCGTTATTAAATAAATTTAGAGCATACGTGAAGAAATATCATCAAATCTTCGTCGTCTTCATTGAACACATGACACATGCAAATTTAAACAGCTGCTTACAAAAGTTGATGTTATTTTTGTTGATTAAATTCAATTCAAGAAATCTATTGTTACGATTAACTTACAGAGACTGAAACCAATTTTGTTAACATAACTAATTTTAGAGTTAGCAGAGCGCTATTAATCACTTAACAGTGATTGAAATTTTAAGTTTTAAAAAAAAATTAGTAATAATTATGAAAAACTGGAGAATTTTTGGTGGTCCAGGGACTGCTTTACGGACCTATGATAGAGTAAGGTATCTTAAATAATTGGAGAAATTGGATAAATCGGAGCTTTTTTCGTAGCATAGAAATTTTTGAGATAAACATTTTCTTAAAACTGTTTTTTCACCACCAGCAAAGTGTGGCGTATGTGAAACCAAAAGCAAAAATTTAACTAAACGCAATGAATAAGATAAATATCAGACGTCGTTTTATAGGGTATCCGCCGGGAAGGTATATTACTTTGTTTATAATTTTTAATTAAATGACAGAGAATGGATCAGATAAATATCCACCTCTGTTAGCCTCACAAATGCCAGCCGCTTTTTTGAGAACATTTTTGATTACATTCCCACACATTTCACGCGGTATTTCATTCAGGTTTGTTTGCATAAACCTTACTTTTCAGATATTCCCACAAAATGAAGTCCAAAGCAGTCAAATCCGAGGTCTCACAGTTGCCGTTACGCAGTTTTCATTTTCAAAGACGTAAGGTCCAATAATTCCTCTTGACCAAATGTACACCAGACGACTGTCACTTTCATTAGATGCAAAGGTGACTTTAAATAATGTAAGAGTTTCCTATTCCTATTTTTTTTAATAAAATCTGGGTTGTCATGGACAAGCTGTAACAACATCCTATTGAGATATGTACGGCGGCCTAATTGTGCCTATGGAAGAAGCTCTTGTGTCAACTGAATCTTATATGAAGACAAATGCATATTCTTATGCAAATTGTAGCCAAAGTTGTTCTGAGTACAGCGTCAAATTGAGGTTTGCGGATTTTTTTGAACACTTTCTGGAGCAGCAGTAAAGTTTTCAGCCGATCGATCTTGCGTTGTACGTTGTGGTCAATGTTTGAATCTATCACCTACTGGCCCTCTTTATTCGAAATCATTCGCTACACGATAATTAGTGGGTTTTGTTGGCACGTTGCTTTTCCCAAAAAATTCCCGTAACCTTTTCATGGTCACAGTAATCGATAATAGATTTTGATAAAATGTTTTAACGATTAAAACACATTGGTTTATCGAATATTTTTCCATAATAAATTTGCCAAGTGTCTACTTCACGATAGTCAAATATGACTGTCAAGACTAATGTTTACCAAAATGGCGGCAAAACAATGTAGTATACCTTCCCGGCGGGCACTCTGTATTTAAAAAAAAAACATTTTTTTAATTCTGTCTGGCTGCAGAGAGTTTGCCACCCAGTTTAAAGAAAACTTTTATCGACACCTTTGGAAAACTTAAGATTTAATTTTTATTTAAGTGTCACTTCATCCATCCATCCAGTAAAGCCGATTACAAATTAATAGTGAAAGTATGGTATAACCCCCCTCTTACAATTATATAAAAGGCGTATTGTTTTTTTTTTATTAGGAAAATAAGTTATTAAACAACAACAACAAAAATGTGTGGAAAACAAAAATTATTGCACGTGAAGAGAAAGAGAGAGAGAGAGAGAGAGAGAGAGCGAATGTTTATGAGTATCAATATGAATATATGTGGAACAGTTTTAGGTGAAGGAGAGATAAACAGAAAGCTGGTCAGTCAGCGCAAAAAACAAAACAACAATAAATAAAACGTAATTTTTAAGAAATAAAAACTTACCGAATTTTGTTGCTGTTGCTGCTGTTGTTGCTGTTGCTGCTGTTGCTGTTGTAATTGCTGTTGTTGCTGTTGATGTTGTTGTTGTTGCTGTTGTTGCTGCTGTTGTTGTTGCTGTTGCTGCTGTTGTTGCTGTTGCTGCTGCTGTTGTTGTTGCTGCTGTTGTTGCTGTTGCAATTGGGCGGCTGTATTAGCATCGATTTGTCCTTGATTTGCTGCCGAATACCACCATTGGGAACCGGGTACCGCAGCAGCTGCTGCGGCCTGTGCCATATTTAAACGATAATCATAGGCGGGTGTTCCGGCTGCATTTGATGTCGCCACAACTTGGGCCATTGTGGTGGCTGGATTTGGAAAACTACTGGCCATTTTATACGTAAATAACTGTTGAGTACCAACGCCAGACGTTGTGTTGGCGTTATTTTGATGCGCTTGTTGTTGATTCTGTTGAACGACAACTTGTTGTTGTTGCTGCTGATGCTGCTGCTGCTGTTGTTGCAATTGTTGTTGTTGCTGGACAGCAGCGGCTGCGGCAGCGGCTTGTTGTTGTTGCTGTGCAACCAACTGTTGCTGATAATGTTGTAAAGTTTGCTGATCAATTGTTTGTTGTTGTTGTTGCTGTTGTTGTTGGTGTTGTGTAGCAGCCGCAGCGAGAGCGCCTGGCCACCATAAGGCAGCTTCGGCAGCAGTCGCTTGGCGTTGACCCCAAGCGCTATGTTCTGACATAATAATTTTTTTAAGGTTTCTTTTGTTTTCTTTTCTCAATACTTTTGCTTGTAATTTTTTCGTCCGTCTTATAAACTTAATATCCCCAAGGATATTAAAAAAAAAAATGTGTGGGGCGGGGGGCCCGAGAGGTGGGGGTAGAATTTGTGTGAAATTTAAAATTATAACAACTTTATGAATTTTATACAATTTCACTTAACAAATAATCTACTAATCTTCCGATTGATTTGTTATTGTGATCTAGGCGGGGTGGTGTTGAAAATGGAATTTATTTTAAGAAATAAATATACGTCCGCGTACCTATTTATATGCTTTACAAATTGTTTTTGTTGTTGTACATAAATAATTATAAAGGAAGTTTTCACTTGCTTACTCGTATTTTAAATTTTATACATATTTAGGTTATTTTGCATATTTATTAATTTTTATTAGTTGGTTCTGCTGCTAGTATGCTAAAATGCTACTTGTTGCAGCACCAGCAGCACTCTTTTAATTTAGTAACTTTGTTAATTTATTAAAAATATTTTTCAAGGACCTATTATATTTATTATTTACTAATATTATTATATTTATTTAACATTAGTATTAATTAAAACTTTCATTTTATCACTTTTTTGTATACTTATTTTGTTAACATTATCCAACACTGTTCGTGGGTTTCATTCTCTTTTCTTTTCTTTTCTGGCGTGAATTTTTAATTCTTTTTTGAAGTTTAAGGTTTTTATTTAAGCGGACGCGCAGGTATTTTATTCTATTTCTCTAATTGCCTAGAAAATTAACTACGAATTGAAGTGAAATTTTTATTAAATATTTATTTGATATTTGTTTGATTTATTAGCAAAAAGAGCTAAAAAAACAAGCTTGCAGCCACCATTTAAATTCACAACAAGAAAGAGGAGGAAATATAGGAAAACAAAAATAAAATTGTGTGTACCAGAGACAGGCTGACAGACAGACAGCTATATGTTGTTATATTGTATTTGTTCATTATGTTCTTGCTCATTTTTATTAATTTTACTTCTTATTTTATGGATATATGAATATATATAAATAAAATGATTGTTTGTTTTTTGTAGTCTGTTGTTGTTGTTTTTATTGTGTGGCTTAAACCAGAGAAATACGTTATATTAAAGCGTATGTGTGTGCGTGTGTGTGTTATTAATGCAAAAAGGGCGAATGAATGTATGTGCATGGAGTATTCTTATGCAAAAAATATACATTACGTTTTTTGAATAAAAAGTACGCAAAAAAGTAGTCCTTAAATGATACCAGAGATCGTTTATAATTAAGTTGAACTGAAAAACTTGTTAACCAAAGATCGCATTTGAATACAAATAAAACTAAATGTGTGTAGCGTGACCAAATTAATTTTAAGTAATTTAAAATTTGCTTCTATTTTATTTAAGTAGTTAAACCTATTGGAAATTTTAATTGCACTCTTTTAATAATTAACTATTGGTCGTTGGTGTTTGGTAACCTAATAATTATGTGAGCGAATTCAAAAGCAATAGGTATAAGAAAAATTTAATGAGCGAATTCAAAAGCAATATAAGAAAAAAATTACTTGAAATAAAACAAAATTTTAATTAACTAAGTATAAATTAAACAAAATCCGGTTTTTAAAGTACAGGATATATTTTGTGTCATATTTTTTTTTTAGAATTTTGTGCTTCTGCCCACAATCGATACGAAAAAATAACATTTTGAACTTTTGTTTACGGGCGGGCACTCAAAAAAAGGTGGCGTCGTTCTTGGAAAAATCATGCCGGCATCATTTCTTTTACGAAAGTCAATCATAATGATAAGTTATTTTAAATTTTGGTTACAATTTAAGTATTACTGATAACAAAAACTAAAACTTAAGTTTTAAAGTCATATGCAGGTACATAGTTGTAATGAACAGAAATGTTTATGCCCTGGCCAGGTTTAGATAAGTTCAACATCGGTAAACAAACTATAGAAATTACTTATATTTCAATTCATCTATTTACAACGCTCACTCAAGTTCTTCAGATTCATTAAACTGGATTTTGTATATAAACTTAGAATCACGATTAAATATCCTACAAAATTAATCTTATGATTTATTAGTTAGAAATTCTGCCCTACATTAAGTCAAGGCAAAAAAAAAGTTAGTTTGGATGCTGCAATTGTGCACACAAATTGGGACTCTGAAGGTATAAAAACAAATTGGGCGCAGGACGTGTCAAAAAATCTGTCATAAATTTTATAATATTAACATACATATTTGTTTTTTAATTACACATTTAGACTTGTCTATATGTGTATATTTCCTAACAATTTGATCTAAGCATCTGCTTTAAAGCTCCTAATAAACTTAACTCATGCCAAGCTGGAAAACAAAAACTTTTTTCTATTCTTGCTATCTGTTTACACATTTAAAAAAATCACCAACAAAGGATTTAATTAAGCTATTAAAAACCTAAGAAAATACCGCTTGCGTTCCCCAAACAAATGTTAACATTTAAAAAAGAGAAAATTCAATTGTATTTTGTTGGCTAACACCAGTCAGTCAAAGGTTTTAGCTTTATTACTAATAAAACTTTTTTCTTATTGCCTTACATTCATACATCAACACAATATGAAGAAGAACGAACCACTGCTCTTTATGGATAGATAGATAAATAGATGGATAATTTTTAAAAGGAAAAAGTAATTTTTTCACACTGTACACAATAAGAAGCAAAAAATCATTACAAAAGGTATGTGTGCGAATATGTATGCTGCACATCACACATTCAATCTTCATACAACATTTGTTTGTTTGTTTTTCTTTTTCATACTCTACATACAATAAAACACAACACAATGCTCACGGTAGCTATGCTTTTTTCTTTTTTCTTGTTAATTTTTTCCTTTTTCGTTTACTTGCTGGCTGGTATTTAATATGAAAAAATAACAAAATTTTTTACGAAAAGAAACTTTTTTGTGCAGGTTTATTATTATAGGGCGCGCTTTAAATTACGAGGAACTTCTTTGGTTTGGCTTGCTTGGTTTATTTTCTTTTTTGTTGTACTTTTTTTTTGTTCTACACACTATATTCTATTATAATACACAAGAGCAGTAAAAACACACAATTCACACAATGCAATGCAAACGACGTTTCTTTACCGTATGTTTATTGCTTGCCTGCCGTAGTATACTACTAGCCCTTGGCCACTAATACGTTTGCCTTTACCATCCATCCATATACATTCGTTGATAGAATGTGTATTTGTTGTTGTTGCGGCTGCTGCTGTTATTGTTTGGCTGTGTATGTGCATGCTAGCCTATATGCTGCACACCACGTTTCTGTATTCTATTTGTTATTAGGGTTTTGTGTACTCTCTGCGCGCAGCGCTGCCAGCTTCCCTTTCCCCTTCATACAATTTTTTTCATTATTAAGTATGAATTCGAGTGTGTGTGCTTGTGTATTTGGCTACGGCGAAAAAAGTTTGATATGTGTTTGTGTATATGTTTGCCAGTTTTATGTGTGAAGAAGAAAAAAGAACCAACCATTAACAACAAACATCGTCATCATCGTCGTTGTGTCGACGACAATAAGAAGACAACAACAAACAATAACGAATCAACGAACAAAAAACGAGGTAACTACAAAAAAGTGTTGTTTTAGAGCGATTTATTTTGTACAAAAAACATTTATTTTATACAAAGCAATGAACTAAAAGTGATCATTTATTAAATAAAATCGCTAAAGATTTATTATTAGTGAAAAGTTATGTCCTTTAACTACACTTTAGATAATATAGCAACAAAAGCTGTGTATTATATTTAAAAATTGCATTAAGCTACTGAGAAGTGGATAAAAAAAGCAATAAACGCAACCGTAAATTTTTTTACAAAATTCTAATTGAACCTCAATAAAAAATGTGTTACGCCATCAAAGTTTGGTATAAAAATTTTACATCTTGGAATATAAAAAATACGATATTCTAATTTCAACCAACAGACATTAATAATGTTAAAGAAAAAAATAAAGAAATAAGCCTCCAATCGAAATTTCTTTACATTTTGGTCAAACAAGCTAAAATCTATCATCTATAAACAATAATAAATAATTTTAATAGTAATTACAAGTACTTTATACAGTAACATTCGAATTTCTATTATAGAGTGTTATGAAAACCAAACAACTTTCTGTTTGCAGATTTAGTGAAAATCTCTGATATAAAAATATATTAAAAAATAATAAAATTATATAATAATAGCAGCAATCAACGTGAATTTAGAAAAATAAGTATTGAAATTGCCTAAATATAAAAAATTTCATAATTAAAAAAAAACGCTTAGAATTTCCCAAATATTTGCCGTGTTTTAAAACAAATACTATTATTGACAACCTTGAAAATTAACAAACATAAAAAAACAGGAGCATTTTTCCTATACACTCTTTTCAATTGAGTGGTGGTTCTTTTTTCTTCTTTTTTGTGGTGTTGTTTAGCTTCGTGTTTTCATAGCGCACATACAAACACACCAATGTGTGTATATCTATTGTGTGCAGATAATTTGTTATTTTGTTGTTGTTTTTTCTATATACCATATTCTAACTTGCCCTGCCTGAATTGTTGTTACTTGATAAGACCCTTTTTAGGAATTTTTTTTTGCTCTAGTGTCTCTCTATTGTTGCCCTTCGAAACTTTTCTTCTGGTGTTTTATTTAATGCATTTTGCTTTAAAAAGCCTAGAGTTCGTTCTTTTTTGCGCTTTATACCTACAAACATACATGGCATACATACATTCATGCATCTGCATGTTCATCATATCAACACACAAATGTACGTATGTATGTACATACTTCTGTAATAAGAAATATTTTTAAATCTTTAATTAGCCCTTGTCCTATCAATCTGTTTATGTGTTTTGTTGTTAATAATGAAGTTATTATTTATTTGCTTTTTATAACTTTGTTTAATGTTGCAAAAAACATACAATAGAAAATCAAAAATAAAACAAAGTGGCAGCATTTAAGAAAGAATATGTAAATAAAGAAATGCAAACATACAACACAAAAACAATTGCACAAAATATTTGTTGTGGCTGCTTTTCACAGCACTAAAAAGCGAACAAAAATCGACCGGCTGCTTGTCTATTTTACGAGGACTATTTAAAATAATGGGAATGCCAGATCGTTCATACATATTTATTTAAAAGAGCAAAATAATAATTATTCAACAAAAATATATTTGTTAAAATTTTGGAAATTAATTTAGTGCTACCATTATTTATGTTGTTGCAACGTTAGACAAACTAAATAGAAATTTTATACTTTAAAGGTTCTTTAGGTTGCCAATTTATTCATAAATGCAATATTTAACTTGTGTTTATAAAGATATACATTAAAGGTGGCATTTGTCGTAAGAGCGACTTATAACTTCTCGTCGTGACGATCACTGTATCTTACTTCGTAAGATTCAAGCAGCTTTTCCACGTAATCAGTTACGTTCTAAGAACGCTGTGCGTAATTTATTCGCTAATGAAGGTATTGTTGCTGGCAATAAACCAAAACACGGAACACATTGTAGTGATGCATAGCGAAGTATTGAAAATGAGCCTGGAACATCAACAATTGGGCATCACTTAGCATAACGATCTTCATCTTCACGCTTATAAAAGCTCATTTTAAATTAGGTGATGTTAACAAACGAAAATTTTCGTATATGGGACTCACTTAATCCACATTAATGAAAAGCCCTTACATCCAAAGAAAGTGACCGTATAGTAAGGTTTGTGATCAGGTAGCATCATCGATGCGTATTTGTTCGAAAATAAGCAAGTAAACGCCTATACCATGAATTCCCTACACTACCAAACCAATACAATCAACTTTTTGTAACCAAAATTGCCTGGTATTGGCATCAGTGTCCTTTTGGTCTCAGAAAGAAAGACACCGCCACACAGCCACTGAAGCAATTCAGTTATTGCAGGAGAAATTTCCTTGTCGTGCAACTTCTCTATATGATAATGTCAATTGGCCGCCTCCTTCTTGGGATTTAATGTCGCTGGAGTTTTTTTCTCTGGGGTCATTTGAAAAACCAACTTTTATGTGAACAACATTGCATTGGGAAGCTAAAAAAAGTTTTGTTTCCAGATGTGCTATAAGGTTTTGTGAATATAGCGGACTTTTACCGACGTGTTACAGCTGGGGCCATTTCTATTTTACATTGTTATTAACAAAACTGAAAATGTATAAAGCTTATAAACTTACCTCCTTAACTTAGCCCTAAATTATCTCAACAACTAGTATTCATCAACGCCAAAGAACAAATACGAATTCGGTCGTTAACTCTCAAGGTCCGTTATTAATACAAATTTTCCTGCGTTCTTTAAAACTCTGCATGAGGCAAATAAGTGATATATGTATGTAGAAACAGGCCAAGCAGAGAGATGAGAATTTTCATTCCGTAATTTAATTCTAGCTGAAAACGGATGAAAGACTTTGTCCCAGGAGAAAGTTGGATATTTAATCTAACATTAGCTTATTTGAACTACTTAAAATTAAAGTAATATTGTAGAATAAGGGCTCTTCACTGAAGTAGATAAACGTGGTAAATGTAAGCAAAATAAATGAATCGTAAGAAAAAAGTTGTGGTTACTGCTGAGGTTGAAGGGTCGACCTGTAACCTAGACAAAGGCAGAAGGGTGCATACAAAGAATAGTTAAATTTTAGATACGAATACTTATTTTATTTGGAAGATTCAATAAGATGCACTGACTGACTATGGTATGATGAAACTAAGATCTTGCCAATGTTCCACACAATTTAATATGTATAAAATATATCGAGGAAGACACGAAAATTTCAATATAACCTAATCGATCTAAATGTAAATCGATTCCGTTGTAGGTTTAAGCAGTAGCATCTAAAGCGTGAGGGACATGGTTTACCAGCCATTAAGCAAAAGATCTCAAGGAAACACCTATTCAATGTGCTGACCTCAAAAATATCTTCATTTACTGAGTAAAGAATGTGACAGCTTATTCATGATAAACATAGTTCGATAACTACAACCAGCAAACTGAACCCATGTAATTATTGAAAAGGATTATTAAGATTAGCGCCAACAACGCTGACACTTTAAGAATATATTTTTTCGCGTCCTGACCCAAAATTTAGAAAATTAAAATATCGATTTAACGTCGAGAAACGACGAAAAAATTAGAAATTTAATTAAAAGCATTTACTAGATGCGGAAGATAGGCGAAAATGCAGGTTTTAGTACCTTTGCACAGTTGGGGAAGAATAAAGGTAAGTTTCATATTCTATGATTGATAACAGCTATACAAGTTAATACTGTCGATTGTTGTCCTTGTTTTGCTTATAATAACATAAGTTGAAACATTATTCAAAATAATTGTCCATCTGTCCCATCTTTCTGGTAGCATATGGATTAAGCGCTAAAAGAAGTGCGCAACTTATCCTCCACTTTTTCCCCAGCTAGTTTTTGACATGTCTTGCAACATATGCTCGAACGTCGTTATGATAGAAAGTTGTGGTGAATGGTCGAATATTCTATTCGCTTTTTGTCAATTGCTGTTTTCAAACGGTACAGGCCCCCTGCGATCCGTCTAACCCGATTTGAACAACTCATAATATAAAACAAAAATATTGAGCATTACCTTGGGTTCATGGATATTCAGCTTTGGTATTGAGTTGGCTGGTTGGCCGTGCTTTACATATGCCTTTTTACTCTTAAAGTTATAGTAATATATCCATTATTCATCACCAGTAACAATAGGATGCAAAAATGATTCCTTTTTGTAACGTTTAAGCATCATTTTCGCCTTTCAAAGTCTCACGGTTTAAAAAACCCAATGCAGGGAACTTGTAGTAATTATTTATCGCCCAATGATAATGCAAGTTATTCTTGCTTTTGACATCGAGTAATGCTTCCAATTCATCTTCAAACTTTTTTAGCTAACCAGGCCTGTCCTTTTCTCACCACTTTTGAAACGCACAAACCATCCCATCCTTCACGAGTGTCTTGAATTGATGCATGTTGTTGATCGTAAGTTTCTACCAACAATTGATAACTTTCAGCAACCGTTTTCTTCAAGTGAAAAGTTATAAGACTTCCTCGCAAACACCTTTTTAGATACGCTTTGGCATCTATCGAATGCTGAATTATAATTACAGATATTTATTTACCCTTCTGAATACTATATTCGTTATGTTGTGCGCATCGATATGATACCTTTTATACAGTGTCGGTTTCCGATATTTTATCCTTCAATATTTTCATAGTGTTTTTGTGCAAAACTTCTTTATTGTGTTTGTGCCATACGTGAAGCCTGCCATTCGAACCAAACAAATTAAAATTTACTTTCATTCGTAAAAAGAACCTGTGAGATGTTAAAATGTTGATAGGAAAAACCAATTACTTATTAGATTATACTGTTACGTTTATTCCTTTAATAAAAGTTTTGTTGTATTGGGTTATTTTATTGCAAAATAATCACACAACATTTTATAGTTATTAAATTATACTACACGATTAATTCACATTAAATCCACACAAAATTAACACGATGGGTAACTTTACCACTTTAACGCCTAAAAGATACTTTATTATTTTGATATTTTTACTCAACAATGTTTCAACTTGAATTAATTTCATTGCCCAGTAGGTGATGCTTATAGCTATATCTGTTTTAATTCTGTTTATTTGTGTTTTACAAGAATGTTGTAGTTTAACATCATCCCATGTTGTTGTTCTTATCATCGTTCAGTGTAGCCGTCCCCCTTTGGTTGGGTATTTTTTTGTTTTCTGTTTTCTTTTGTTTAAGTTATTTCGTGGAATTTTTTAATAAACATGTTGTTGTTGTCTTGTATGCATAAGATTTCTTCAGAAAACTAAGCAGTTTGTAAAAGATACAATAGGTCATTTATTTTACTTTTTTACTGATAATTATTTTCTTTTAAAACTTCAACAAAACGTCGTAATACTATGTTATTCGATTAAAACTTATTCGATTAAACTTTATTCGATTAAACTTTATTCGAATAAAATTGGTTTTGGAGCAAAAATGAATATGTGTCATTTTGTACTCCACGAACTAAAAACTTCTCATCTCTCGGTTAAAGCTTCACAGGTGTGCTTTGTTTATTTGTAATTCTGTTGCCTGACTGATTACAATACAAAAGTAATAAGAAATGAACATACATAACGGTAGTTGAAATGAATATTTTGCTTTGCCCAATGTTTTTTAAAAATAATATTTTATTTAAAATAGCTGACACCAGATGCGGTTACCAATAAAAAATATTTCCTTTTGTTTTTAAAACCTAAGTAACATCCAAATGAATTAATGTTGCCAAACAGTCTTAAATGAAAAAGAATTCTTAATTTACTGATTAGTTAATAAGCGATTTCTGAATATGCATTTTTAATAACCATTTTGTATTAAGCTGAAATTTTAAATTTACTAAAATTTGCAGATGTGATAACGATATTAAAATTTTTTTGTGTATAACACTGTAAAACTCTGGCAACCTTATAGGGTAATTGACCTTTGTGAGAAAATAAACTCCAAAATACAACTTTTTCAATTATTGCTACAACATATTTACGATTAGAATAATTCAAATAATCAAAAGTATTTGCTAAAATTGAAGGTGTGTAGGAATATAGACAGACAGCCTGCGAAGGACAATTAGTGGCAAAATTCTTTTTTTAACTTATTGGGGTTTTGTAAATACAACAAATAAACAAAACATTTTTTGTACAATTATTTAGCCTTGAATTTTTTTACTACATAAACGTATACATACATATGTATGTGGGTATGTATGTATGCACGTATTTACATACATGAATGCTGCTTGTCTCTATGTGCTGTCTATGAATAACTCTCCCTTAAACAATAAAAAAAACCCTTTTTTGCAAAAAACAAAAGGCTCTTTTTGTTAGAAAAAAGTACATATGCAGGCATGCATGTCTACATACATTCATGCATACATACACACATACATGTGCATGCATCCATTTATATACATATGTAGATAAAGAACACAAAAACTATTGTGTGAATAAACAATCAACAAATAAATTAAAGTAGCAAAAATGTTGCTCACTTTAAATTAAAAAAGAAAACAAAAACAAACAAGGTAAAAAGATCAGTCCAATAGTTGCCACACAAATTTAATGTGAAATGTTTTTTTTAGCGAAAATCTATTAAAGTATTACTTTATTTAGGGTGTCCGCCGGGAAGGCATACCACTTTGTTTTGCCGCCATTTAACTAAACATTAGTCTTGACAGTTCATATTTGTCAGTCGTGAAGCAGACACGTGGCAAATTTATTATGAACAAATATTCGATAAACTACTGTGTTTTAATCATATTTAAAATATTTTATCAAAATCAACCATCGATTACTGCTGTGACGATGAGAAACGTGAATAAACAGAATAGTCAGTCGACGCCGTGCTCAGGAGCTTGGTCTTCAAAAAACAACTTTGGCCACAATTTTGCACAAGGATTTGCATTTGTTTTCATAAAAGATTCAGTTGATATTTGCCGGTATTAAATAAAACGTTTATCCATTCTCTTTCATTTAATCAAAAATTATAAACAAACAAATTTGTATACCTTCCCAGTATACAAATTTTCAGTTGCAACACTTTTTCATTGAAATAATTATACAAAATTGTGAAATTGCTTTATTTGCAACACAGTTTACAAAAATTTATAAGTTTTCAATTCCAGAAGTTTCCCTTTAATTCCAATTCTGCAAACCCATGTTTGCAACTCTAAAGGCAATTGATAACACAGTACAACAACAATACATGATTTTTCAGACTCAACTGGCAAAATAGCACCATTTCTATCCATTCCCATATTTTTCACTAAATCTGGGATGCGTGATAAGGTTTACATCAGTACCGATTGTAGGTCATAACCTGGTGGTGCCCGAAGAAGGCCTTTAGATTCGTATATCCTCCGGTCACTCCAGTTGCAACTTTAAAATCACGAAGGCCGCACGCACCCTTCACTCCTTCCTGAAGAGTTGGAGACAATCCAACTCCTTGTCTAAAACGCATAACGCTTAATATAATTTAAGAGCACGGCGGCATTCATACTCACTGGACCTGGACCATTCATTGTGTTCACTGTGAATGATCCGCCTGGCAAACTTAAACGAGAGCATCTAACCACACAACCACCCCACGATACTCCCGAAGAGTCGATCTCAGTAACCAGGAAACAGCTAAAAGGCTAAAAAGGCAAATAGCTGAACTCTAAGGTTTTACTGATTTCCGTGGAAATATATTGGATTGTCCAGTTGGCTGCTGCTAGCCTATTAGGGGACTGGACTCCCTTTTACCCGCGAAGACACATGTAATGACGTTCGATTTCCGTCAAAGCATATACATGTGCCGCCGGGGGGGACTAAACCTGGGATTTCGTGATAAGATTTACATCTGCACCTGGCCGTAGGCCTTAAGCAGATGGTGGTCAAACCAATGGGAATGAAAAGCAACGTCATTCACGCCCTAGGAAGCCGACGACTACTTCTAGCAACAGATTTTTCCTAGTTGCAATTTCAGCGGTTCCAAAGCAGGGTTGCAAACCACTACTCCTTGCTGGAGAGACTATCCAACTGGAGAGACTATCCAACTCCTGGTCCAGAACACATGACTAGCATGCTCACTGGATCCGGATCATTCACCCGTTGGTGTGATTAAAGGCGAGATGATCCTGGCCCTCAAATAAAATTCACGCGAGGGCCGCAAAACCACAACCACCACGATACTCCCGAAGGGCCAACCTCAATAATCAGTCATAGAAACAGCTAAAAGTCTAAATAGACAATTAGCGGAAACTCTGGGGCTTATTGATTTGCGCGAAAACAACGTGGAGCTTCCAGTTGAGCCCTGCTGCCTTCAGGGGACTGGGCTCCCTTGTAGCCCCTAGCGGCACAGGTCTAGATAGGAGGGGATAAACCTGGGATATCATAGAAGAAAGTGAACGGTATTTGCTTCGACAGTGGAATATAATTTCTGAAAATTTGTTTGGCATTTTGGGTATGATGCTACGCTGACATTTTGCTCTAGGATTTTGTAAAAATGATGCCAACATTTTTTTTTTATAATAATCCCATCTCAGCCACAATGTAAACCATTTCGAGTAGGTTCCCCGCTTGTGATGCATTACTTTCAATATCACGTGTTCATCCAATTCACATTGGTCGGATTGGCGAAAACAGTTTCGGGTTGCAAGAAAACAATATCCAGACTCGTAGGTTTTTTTTTTAAAGAGAAGTAGCACTTCTGGCAACGATGCCTATTTAGTCAAGTACCGTGCTACATTCTTTAGGAAAGGGATAGAGAAGAGATGAGACAGGTTGGGAAGGTAGAAGGATAGTTACGGAAATTAGCTGTCGTATAAGACAGCACAGTCACCGGTGACCATGCCTTCATCACTGAGCAGCTCCACCGACAATCAAGTTTTATTTTTGTTGTAAAAAAAAACCAAGGTCTTTGTTGGGAATCGAAGCCTTAACTCCCAGTCATATAAGCTAGTACACTACCTACTTGCCTACAGGGGCACCGATTTAACAGCAGTAACGTTGCACTAGAAGTGTCGCAGCAAACGATGTATCAGGCTTATTCTCAACCCTTTTCTAGACATCGGCTATGTTTTCATCAGTACGGCCACTAAAGCATATAGTATGGTTCTAATGTCAGCAGCAATACCATGAGGAGACTAGCTTACACACTTAGCGATAACATTCAACACAGCGTTCAAAGAAGGAGGCTGATTACGAAGAAGAAGTGCTGGAATTTAACAAAATTTTCAACATTTTGGTAGTAAGTTTTCTTAAATAAAACTCTTTGCGCAAGAGCATAACAACCCTAAAATTTTCCAACTTTTTACTTCAAAGGACGGCAGCTCAATTATTTACATTTAATCATTACGTAGCCTATTTACTGCGGCCTAACCTTAAATTCGCCCACCCGATACAGATACAACAGCTTGTTTGTTTACATTCCGAAAAATTTTAACGCAGTCAAAAATCCCAATATCGAACAGCTTGAAAATATTAAAAACATGAAACTACAAGATTCATTGTGTATTTTAAAAATTAAACAGCTAAAAGTGAAAAAGAAGGCAGACGTCTGAAAATTTTCATAACTTTCTTGTGAAAATAAACGATTTTATAATAAATTTATCTGGCAACTGTGATGTCACGTTTTTTTTTTGTGTGTTTTTATTCCTGTAACGTAAATGTTTGTGTGTGCATATGCCTTCAGCTGGCTGACTGATGACGACGATTGCCAGTTGCAGTTAAAGCATAAGAGGAAAACAAAAAAAAACGAAAATACTTACTTACATTTTGTTGTTGCTATGCTCGTTTACAAAAGGAAAATACAACTTTATGGCTTTTGTATGCCCTGTTTATAGTTTGGCTATTGAGTAGTTAAAAGAAAAAATATACAGCAATAATAAAAACAACAACAGAGGAAATACACTTTTACGCCTGCAGGTGTAAATTTAAATTAAGCTAATGTTAATGCATGCATTGTTGTTGTTGTCACCTTTTTTTGCTTTTCATTTTTCTTTTTTTTTATTTGTTTTTGCAATTTCTAAGCAGTAGAAAGTTCAATGACTTGAAGGGAATCTTTTTCAAATAAAACAACAAATATTAAACAAATAAAAACAAATAAACAAATAAATAAAAATGACCCAATTATTCGGAAAGTAAAAAAATAAAAGAAAATAGGTGGATTGTATGTTTGTATGTTTGCATGCATGTGTAAGTACATATTTGTTTGCATTTTTTTTATGAATAAAAAGAAAATGTACTAAAAAAAACTAGAAATGCCTGATATGAATGTGTGTAGATATTATTTATACGAGGATGGATTTATAATTAATAAAAAACTTTTGCATTATTCCTGCTTGCAGACAATACAGTTGACACAAAAATAAACAAGAAATGCAAATACACTAAAATTTTGATTTACAATAAATAACATTCAAGCATTAAGATCGACCGACCCGGTGTATGCGTCCAAAGTTTGTGTATTTTGGCTATTAAAAAAACTGAACAAAAACAAGGCATTATTTTTAACAAAAACATTTTTAGTAATGAGGCGGGCTAATTTTCAATTAAGCGATTATATAAACAAAGAAAATAGAACCCACAAAATTCACAAAAAGTTCTTGAAAAGGTATTACATCCACAGAAAGTGAAAGGCAGCATGGTGTGGTTTCTGGTCGGACAGGCGGCGTCATCGGTTCTTATTTGTTTGAAAATGATTACACAATTTTTTGTGCTCACAATTGTCGAATATTAGCGTCCATGGCCATTGCTTTTGGTTTCGGCAAGACGACGCCACAAGCCAACAGGCACCCAAGCTATTCAGTTATTGCCTGCTACATTTTTCAATCGCCCCATTTCCTGATTTGGCGATCCCAATTGGCCGCCAGCTTGATCGCTAGATTATTTTCTCTGGGATCACTGGAGAAATCCTATTTAGCTGCACATCCCACATACAACTATTGCTCTCAAAGATGAAATCTGGGCACTACATTGACAAGATAAGTTAAATTGTATTAAAAAAGAAAGACATTAGCTCGATATTATATTCCATTTTTAATTTCCATATTTTGCACTGGAATCAATAAAATTTGAATTTTCAGCAAAAAAAGTGTGTGTTTTAAGCAAATATACTTCCTATTCTCAAATTTGCCCATATATTAAAATGGCTCTTTTCGAAATTTAAAAAGCTAAGAATTCAAAAGAAATATTTTCAAAGGAGATCTTTAAACCATTGATATATGAGAGAGAGAGAACTTAATTTTTAACCATAACTGTTATCAGGCACATCGATCCAGCAACTGTTTTTAACATTTAATGTTAAAGTTGTTTACATACCTACATAAAGTTTTACAGAGAAGAGTACAAACAAAACTTCCTATATTACCAAAATGTGCTGTATAGCACGTAACATACATAAGTACATACATATATGATGGATTATGGTACCATAGGTATTGTATATATGTACCTCTATGGACGGACAGACCTACATATTTATGTTTATTTTTAAGTGAGTAATGTTATAATAGTTGTCACAGAGTAATTTTGAGTCACTGTATACACAACAGCAAAGTCCGGCAATTACTATTCATTCATGGAATGATACAAATAAAGTAGCGACTAATCAATACGCAATAAAAACGGCAGTCAGCATGGCGCATTAAAAAAATTATGACAAAAAAGTGTTGCTTTATTTGAAATGTCCATAAAAAAAGATACAATTTATTTGCATAATAAAAAATTGTAAACAGAAGGCATCCACACATACGTTGTGCATGCATAAAAATACATACATACGTACACATATACATTTAAGTATATATGCATGCATTCATGGGTTTTGAAAATTTTATTAAAAGGATTATTTAATTATGCTTGTACATATGTACATATGCATACATATCTACAGGGATATAAATAAATTTACTTACACATAGATACATGTACATTCATATTCATTTCATTTTTAAGTATATATATGATTGTGTGTATGTGTGTGTGTACATATCTATATTTTAGTTTCTTTTAGTTCTACATACATACATATGTACATTTCTACAAAAAAATTAATTGCTTTGAATTTTGGCAACAAGGTCTTAAAATTTTATACAATTTTGAGCCTGTAAATACATACATACTTATATACATACCTATGTACGGATATTTGTGTTATTTTTTTATTTTTATTTTATTGCCTATGTAATTGAAAAACCGGTTTTGATACTCTCTAATTAACAAACACTCACAACAAATAAAAAGGGATATACATTTTATACTCTGTATTTAATAGAATCTAAAATAAACTTATTCTCTCCACTAAAATATTCTCTCAATGTGAAAAAAATCCCAAAATTACTTTGGAATATATCCTCCTAAACAGAAAAGATAAGTGAGAGAAGACAGGTATTTTAAGGGGAATTTCATTTTAACTTCTTTTTTGACTTTATAAAAACGCAAAATACACTCAAAGTAAATTGATTTCCTGAAATTTAGCAAAAAAAAATAAAATAAAACTCTCTCATGCTCTCATTGTGTCTCAACAATTCTAAGAGATTATCTGAAAAAGGGCTGTATATCCAGGGTTCCCAGATTTTTTTTTTTAATCAAATCCCTAAATTAAAATCTTTTATTTGCAAAAGTTATGAAAAACCTGTTATTAATTCAAATTAAATTTATCCCACATTTTCCCTTTAATACATTTTACAAATGAATTTGTTTTGTAATTAAGTTCATTACTTTGAATTGGGAGTTTCTTTACGAAAACCAAACAAGTATTTATTTGGCACATTATTAGCTTACAATTTTGGCGTTAAAAAGAAAATAGTTTGTTAAATGATTAAATGCCACGAATTAATCCTCATCCCTTGAAATTTATTTAATAAAAGCGTTGGAAAATTATAAACATAGAAACGTTACAGTTTTGTACATAAGATTTTTAATTGTGAAGATTTAATATCAAAGTGGTAAAATTTTACTCTAACACGCGTAAAATAAGAAAAAAAGGCAAGAAAACGTTGTCACCCTGAATTCTCTGCGCATTCAAACAATGATAACGAATTACTTGACGAGACGGCGCTACAAACTACACAAATATCCAAACAATTCAATTAGATGAGAAATTTACCGGTGGCGTAAATTCTTGATTTGGCAATGTCAATTGGCCGCCTCTTTCTTGTGATTTAACACCGCTGTTTTATATTGTCTGGGCTCAATTGAGAGACTGGATTTATGTGAAACATTGCATTGTGTAGATCAGCGTAGCTTTGTTGCAAAATGTGCTTAAAATTTTTTAAAAAAGTGCGTACGTCTGTCGACGTACTAGAGGTGGCGATTTGCCCGTCAACATATTTCATTATTAATTCCCATATTTCTACATCGGTATCAACAAAACTGAAGTTTTCCAAAAAAAGTGTGTGCCAACTTACTTCCTAAGTAAGGTCACATTTACCTACCCTTTAATTCGATTTACAAAATCAAAAAGCCTCATATCAACAAATTTTACTCGTCATTCATAATATTGTTCCTCAATTGTGTGGTAAGAGAAACATTTCTTGCTAAAAAAAATCTTTATGCACAAGCCTTGCTTCTGGTCTTAAGTAAGCAGCATCAGAATTAAATAATAATAAATATATATAATACAGATACACGAAAAATTCCATTAAACATATAAAATTTCGCCAATTCCCAAAAGTGATTTCCTATTCCCATTTTCAAACAAAATTATAATTTTTAAAAATAAATCCAATAATCTGGCAGCACTGTGCATAAAAGCAATAAGATTTATGGGTAGGTAGTTTTTCATGAATGGTTATAATGGGTGCTTAGAGATTCTCGCATATTAATGTTAAATGTTTTCTTCTATCTTATAACCTGTTCCTTTGTGAAAATATTTTATTTTATTTCTTCATATATAAATAAGTTTTACAGGAAACTTACTACATATTTGACATGCCCGATTCTTCTTTAGCAACCTTAACGGAAAATTTTATTTATTTCTCCTTTACCAATTACCATCTATATAGAAACATAGTTAGTGAAGCCGACGCTTTCCGTTTATCGCTTAATTTTTTTTTAACAAGAAATTTACTTCAGCATTGCATTTTATTCAAAATTTTAAAATTTGAAAGAATAAAATTTTTAATTCGTTTTTAATCTTGAGTAAACAAAATACATTGCCACCATACACTGTGACGAAACTGGGAAAGCTTATTACAGAAAGGAAGATTTAATAGTATTCAGTCGCAATTCGCCCACAGCGAAAAAAACGTGCTTGTTCTGAGGGAATAAATTCTCTAATTTCACCACGGCAAATTCGGTTAAAATGATTATTAAACAGAGAATCATAAGATATAACGGACTGATTCTTTATAACAGTTTTTAAGAAAAGCCACATTGTCATTGTTACCTAAGCACCCATTATTTGTACGTAAAGAATTTCCTGTTTTTACATATTCTTGTAATTTTACACGGTATTTTTAAAGTGATGCGTTTTTAGTTTTTGAAATTCTCAAAAAGATCAAGTTTTATGATTGTTTTGTTTTGGCGTTTTATATTGGAGATGAGATCTTATTCAACAGGTAGGAATGCAATATTGTATCTAAACTGTTATATACGTGTATATGTTTAGGATTACTAAAAAAATATAAAAAAATAAAAACACGACAGAGATGCTATACCGCTGGGAATGTTTCATTGTTAATTTTAATGTGGCAGTTGTAAAGTTTAGATGTTTAAAAATTCCTTAGATTTTTAAGCCTAAAGATTAAAAAAAAATGCGAATTTACAATATTAAACCTAGCACAAGGCTCCATATAGCACATACATACGCTTAAGTCTAGCCTAAATTTGTTTTACATCGATCGAAGCAAATATGTAGACTCCATAAACAATTAATTAATAAATCGAATGAATACAAATCCATGGCAATAAATGTTTTCCAAATACTGAAATAGGTACCTATTTACTGATCCAGCAACATAAGAAAAATTATGTGGCTCATAATAGATTAAAACAGATCCCTCCTGTAAATAAATCTAAAATTTCTGGGCATCAGGTCGTGAGTATTGGTTTTTAATGCAAGAAGTAATCGTTTTTTTTTATTTTCCCAAAAATTAACTAATTTTAATTCAGATAGAAGGTTGAAAAGTCATAAAGAGAAATGCGAACATGTGTAGTCTACTACGTAAAGCGTTAATTCGCCTTAAGAGCCAAAAACAGCTTCGGTAGCGAATTGCCAAAAACACTCTTTCTCTTTTTGTTTGCACTGACAAAATTTTCTTACATGCACATTTTCCTAAATATTGTTTCTTTAATTATACAATTCCTTTAAACAATGCAGCATTTTATCCATAATCTATATTTTAAAACTAATTTCATTTAAGATAAAAATATTATATTACACTGGATCGAAAAACATGGCTTAAGAAATTGAGCTTTAATATACAGCCATACTTTAAAAGAACATTTCCTTACAGCCAAAGAACAATTGCATTAAGTATAATACGCAACCTTAACACTGCACTGTTATTATATTCGGAAATAAATGACCAAAACAAAGATTGAAGTCTTTTTTTATTGTACTTTTATAAACAAAAAGAATAAGCTTTATTTTCCCGCCAATTTACATTTCTTCTAAAATGAAAAATTGATTATGTTGTTTTTATACATACATACAAAAAGCTTTTCTGAATTATTAAGCTTTCAAATCATTATACAAACATAAAAAAAATTATTTTTTTATTTTATGTATGTTTGCAGTAATAGCATTAATTAATAAGTAAGTATCCACCTGCATGCTATGCTAATATAATAAAAAAAAAAGTAGCATTAAATAGAAAAGCGCGCCAATTCAGATTATGTGTACATTGACTGTTTTTATATAAACTTGCAGAAGTAAGCGGCAACACTGTATTAAAACGATAAAAAAAATAATAAAATTCTCTTTCACTTAACCTCTCAATCTCTATTTACTGTTGGAGAATTTTTCTACTCTCTTATTCCATTGTATATAAAATGGTGGCAAAGTTGTGTTGCAAAAAATTATATTACTTCGTGAGACTTCGTTTATTTTGTTGTTGCTACGGCGACCAAATAGGCGACTCTTGTTTATTAATTTTTTTTGGAGAAATCAATATTTGACAAAAAGTTGTGGCAATTAGTGAAAAGGTTTTATTTTTAATAAAATCTGCATGTTTGTTTACATATAATTAAAGCAAGCATAAAAATTGTATTTAAATTATGAATTAAAAATATTTTGCACATGTTTAATAAGCAGCATGTATGTATGTATGTATGTACTTAGTTAATTTTAAGTGATAGTCTCTGTTTTTGTTTTTTGTAACCTTGTTTTGTGTAAAAAAGTCAAGAGAGTGTTGGAAGGCATACATAAGTAAGCATATTATAGCTGATTTTGTTTTTGTTTTGCGTCGTAAAGTGATAAAAAATGCAACCGCATACTTACACCCAATGATTACGCAATTGAAAGTTTTTTTTTTAGTTGGGCTTTGGGCTTTTCTACATATTTTTTTAGAAAATATACGAAAATACAACAACAAAAATGTTAGATTTTATTTAAATAAAGTGAATCATTATTATTCGTTCTTTTTTGTGTTGCCAATTATTACATATTTTCGTAAGACGATGTGAACAATTTGGCGTTTTTAATCTTTGCAGCTTTATTTTTTGCAAGAAAAGAAAATTAACAAAACCGAAAATTTAAGTATTTATAGGTAATATAAGGTACATAATTGCGAGATATAGGTATTTCCGATGGATATCTAAAATTAATAATGAATGTAAGGTAAGTAGGTATACAAGTGAAAACTTTTTTATATTGAACGTTGCAAGTCAAGCATTTGTTGAATTCTTTGTTATAAATATTTTTGTTTTATTCAGAACATGGCGCTTTGAAGGGTTATATACATACTTAAGAACTAATTGGTTTGTTTTTGTATAAGTGTAATAACGAAATTAATTTTTTTTGTTGTTATACATTTTTAATATATGTTGGTACCTATGTGGGAATATTTTAACACCTTTTGACACATTTCTATTAATTTGTATGATTGAATATAGGTATATTTATGTGTTTTTTAAATATTAATTAATTTAAACAAAATTAACAAGAACTGATTCAACTGATGATGATAAATAAATAATAATAACAATTTCATTCCTTTGATTTACTTAGATTCAACTTTTTGTTTTAGTAGTAGCGATTTACATAAATACATGCATTTGAATTCTTGTATTCGGCTTATAGATAGTAGAGCGGATAGGACCACATTTCACATATCTGTCAATCGCTGCGATTGTACATTGACTAATCTCAATAAAAAGCCCCTTAGTATTAAAAAAATATTTTTACGAATAGTTGAAATCACCATCGCATTATTATTTAATAGGTATTACTAAAAAAAAATTCCAAAATCAATTTATCAAATCGAAATTGTAATCAATTGGCAACACTGCTATATTGTCCTTAATACTAAATAAGATCCTATAAGATGTGACAATTTCAGGCAAATTATTTGCAAATAGTTTCTTTAATTAACAATGTTTTTTCATGAATTATATATGTATGTATCTCAGCTTTAATACTAATTAGTTTCATTAGCTCACAACATTGTATTATCGAGATGAGTGCTGGTTTTTCACAGTACTTTTGTGCTATTTCATATTGAAAAGTTATAAATAGTTCCTCCCTATTGACAAGTGATCTTTATAAATTAACTGATAAGGAACGCAGTTTGAAAGTAGAATAATTATGTACCTATCTCTCAAGATAAATTTCTAACAATACGATTATTTACCAATTGACTAATAAACTAATAATGCGAGAACATATAATATCCTTTAGTACCAATTCAATTCAATTCACACACAGAAGTTTTGGCTTTTGCAGATTTTTTGTTTATTTTTTTTTTTGGACGTGTGACATACCGATGCAAGCGAGAAGTTCCGCTATGTGCTTCTCTCAGACATAAAGAGATTCCGTAATGCACATCCCCCGATCATAATTCTTTTTCCTTTATGTCTCTTTAGGAATAACCATCTGGTATCTTTTTCTTCCTCATTCATTCGTAAATATTTAGGAACAGTGCCGCCGTCCCCAGCATGCAGTCTTGCAGAAACAAAATTTCAGCGTGTCTCAATGACTGTGTTTTCACTTACGGAAATTAAGATACGAAATAAAATTCTATATTGGCAACACCACTCATTTAATTTTAAGAGAGAAATACCTAAAATTACCTTAATTTTTCATTTAAACTGTCTTTCTCAGCTACAACAATCTACAAAAAACCCATCAAAACAGTAAAATAAAACAAGTTGCATGACTTATGTTAATTACTACGTCAAATTGTATACTTGAAAGCCAGGTCTAGAATTCTATAAGCCCTAACTCGTATTCTGTCCAGCATGCGTTACCAACTTTTTTGCATACAAGCGAAAAGCACATGTACGTATATAAAAAAAATAAAGAAACATAGGATTAAGTTAGAAATGTGCCAAAAAGAAGTGTTCAAGAACGGTATTTGTTAAACAACAACAAAAAAGCCAATATGCGAACATTACACTTCCACTTACCTGTATCTGATGAAAGTGTTCCATGTTGTTAGTATATAGGTATTTCTTGGTATTTTAAATCGGCCTCATATAAGACTCCTTCCTTATTAATACTTCTCAATGTTGTCTATCAGTCCCAATAATACTCAGGTTGCCGATGATTTTTACGTTTCTAGCTTTGTTTTTTTTTAAGGTCTAGGTTTGTTATTTGTATTATTCACTTTTTTAAACACCGGTTTTAGTTCTTTGTATATACCATTGTCAGTATTATTCACATTTGTTTATTTTGTTAATTTTAATTAAGCTTTTTCTTTTTGTTAAACAAGATTCAATTCGCTATAAGAAAGAGAAAAATAAAACCAGCATAAAGACGAATTCACAAAAACACAATATTACAGAAGAGAAAATAACAACGCATACGACGAAAATAATCGGAAAACGTTGCAATTGGGCAAAAACAATTTAATAATTCATTATACATATTTATTACATGTGACTCTTCTTCTTGTTGTTGACGTAGTTACTCAAATGCGCTTTTAATGATCATGTTATTTTATTAATTGATGCACATGGTGAGAGGAAGGGGTTAATTGCAATACAAAGAACCATCCTAAATACACTCTAAATCAAATGAACTGCAAACAATTTAATATTAAATAATAATCAAACAGAAATAAAAAAAACCGAGAAGAGTCACCATTAACATCACTAAACTAAGTAGTGTGAAAATTTATTGCTGTTTTAATACGTTTTATGTTTTGTTGTTGTTGTCTTCTTATCGTTTTCGTCGTTGCAGTTGTTTTTATTATTTGTTAGCTTGCTTTAAACTTGTGAAAACACTAGTTTTTTTGCTTTCTTCTTTTTTTTCTGTAGCAATGCTTCTTCTTGTTTTCTGTTCTTTTTTTCTTTTTGTTTTACTTGACTCACTATACTATTGTATATTATAATGCTGCCGTAGCTGGTATATTAACAAAACACACTGTGTTGTACGTACCAACAACGAATGCTATGGCAATTGCCTTTACAAATGCTATTGAATTGAGTTTCTTTATGCCTTGGCTTGTTTGGCTTGCTTGCCTTAAAAAAAATAACTTCATATTAAATAAAGAGTGCAGAAAAAGAGCACAAAAAACTGAGAGTGTATTCTCAAAAACAAATCTCTCTCCTATTTTGTATATATAAAACATATACCATAGTTAAATGTTTCTTAACATGCTATCTCAATCACTCTGGTCAGGTATAAATGCAAACTGTCTCTTTCTGACACTATATACGTCAGTATTTTTCCAACTAAAGAAATGTGTATACATTTGCAAATCATTGTTAAACAGTGTTACCACGATTTTCACTTATAAAGTTTCATTTATAAAATTTCGCCAGAAAATAAACATATTTCATGTCTGCCACATATATGTATGTGTATATGTATATATATTTGTAAATTATGTTTACAAAAAATTTTTTCAAAATATTGCAATTAGCTGGCTACGTTCACTTAGGATAGAATATTTTTATATTTAAACGTTATTCAATCGAAACGAAGTCTATTGAATATCGAAGCCTAAGACCGGTACGTCACCAACACACTCATCCATTTGTATCTACTTATGCTTATAATAATGACTATATCGTGACTCAAAACAATATGTTTAAGGCATAAGAAAAGAATAAATAAATATTTAAGAATATATTTTGCATTTAAAATTTGGATAAATTCTCTAATAGTTCAAAATGTAGAGGCTATATGCCTTAGAGCTGTGAACTGTAATATATTTACTATTTTGTATTTTAACAAAAAAGAAAGTGACCCAATACAGAAATATTTATGGTCAAAGTACAACTCTGCTAATTGGCAACACCGCTGGTACACGTTTAAAGGAGAGTCAGTTAGAGTATCAAAAGCATTTGCAGATCCTCAGGTGAATCTATTTGAATATGGGACGTAAAAATGTATTATTCCTTTTCAAAAAGTTAACTTCACGTAAGAAGATTCAGTTTGAATATGCAATTTTTTTAAGAGTTGTGTGATATTACAAAAACTACAGCAAGCATCATCACACAGTTTTATTTATATCTAAACGACAAAAGTAAGTTGCCTTATAAAATACTGTCGTGTCAGAGGACTCAATTCTGACTGCAAGTGGCTATTCTTTAGAGAAATAATTGCCATTAATTAAGCCATTCTCAGTCTGTAACACTATGCCTGTTATAATAGCTAGTATAAAAATTAAAGGGTTTGATTTGCGCGAATATGTTCTTATAGATCTTAAACCGTTATAGCGGTTTGCATTGAGACGTGACTTTAACATATGTACATATATATTTTCAAATTTGTGGTTAGGCAGTAAATTGCTTTAAAACAGATACTTCTTTTGGCAACTTCAGTAAAGTAGAAATATATGTGGTATCGGGCAAAACTATCTCTAGCACGTCAACAGACATTCGCTCTTTTCACAAAATTTTGAAGCACAATTCGTAGCATAGCTTCACATATCTCTTCAATGCACCTCAAATTTTATCTTTCAGAGCATCAATTCACATCAGCAAATCGAGAAATTAACCGACCGGAATATATCACATGCAATAAGTAAAATGTTTGGGAAGCTTGTGGCACTCTCTTGCTGAAACCAAAGGTCACTGATGTCATGGTTTCGTAGAATTCACGACGACCCGATTATGTAGTCTGATCACTAACCGCACCACATGATAACTTTCTTTGGATGGAATGGTTTTCTGGGGACTGTTTGTGAGACCTACCTGCGACAATTTTGATTTTAATAACCGCCTAATTGAAAATTAGCCCCAGCACTAAAGATGATTTTGTTGAAAACCGGTTTCTTAAACAGTCAAATCACAAACGTTCATCCTAAATAATTCTTGAACAAGTAAAACTTTATAAGCGTTTTACGGTAAGTGTCTCTTGTGGTATACTATTATGGCAAACGTCAATATATTGTTCTCCCAGTTTCACTCCCAACACATTGCAAAGCGATCTCAATTATGCACCGTGATCTAAGAAGGAGCCTGATTACGAGGAATTTCACAAATTGATACAATGAACTTTTTACCATTTCGTCACAATTAAAATTCTTGCCTCGAAAATAACAGGACCGATCCATGCTGAAAATTTCTCAACTTTTTTTTAATAAAATGCTTAAGATTGGCATTTATTCATTTGTGAGACAATTTACTTGCTAAACTCAAGTTGCCCCTCCTCAATATATTATTGAATAAGAGTATGTACCCATTTTACATATTTATAAGACTCAATTTTGAACTGCAATATATAAATACCTTAAATCAGATTCTGGAGATAAAAAATTAATATATAAAAGCGAAATTTGTTTTATATGGAGGTTGACATTTTCGGCAGTAACAAAATTAATAAATGAATAAATTTACTATTCTTATTAATGTCCCTATATCATGAAAAGTAATAATGACAAGAAGTTTTTAAGGACATTAGTTTGTCTAGTTAAACTTATATTTGCAATAATCCACTTTATAAAAACAATGGTAACTCTTTTCTTCAATCTCTTTTGTACAAATGGCGTATTGTATACTGAAGCCTCTAATGCATAGTATACATACATATCTATAAAAAAACAACTCAATTCTAAATTCAAAAACATCTACATACATACGTATGTACGTATTTATATAAATATATATAGATATATATATTTTTCTATATATATATATGCATACAGATAGTATATGTAAATAAATATATAGATACATATGACTACAATATTCTCAGGCAAAATTTTTGCACTTTCATGTTTTTACTATTCATTATTGGAAAAAATGTATTGTAGAGAAAGTTGTATGTGGTTATATTATAAAAACGCAAAACCCACATCACAGACATTAACTAAACTCTGAATACCCACTGCAAAAAAAAAGTAACACACGGCTAAAAAGATTTCATTTTCTGTAAATTTAGATTTTTCACTTAAATTCGAGAATGCTACGCTGCAAGCAAGTTCAATTTTTTAACGGAATAATTTTTAAACTGATTACACACTTTTCTTAATACGAAAAATTTACATACGTTATAAAATGTATAAAGAAATAAAAATACTTATATTAATTTTTGGAACAACGATAACATCATAATTATTGGATAAACAAATCGGTTGTAAAGTTCTTGTACGAACTATTCGAAACACTTACTTACTACATACATATGTATGTATGTAGGTATGTTCAAATAAAAGCAGATGCAGACAAATAGTATGTATGTAGATATATATGTGAGTCGATTATTTTTTGTAATTTCAGGTGGTGCTCGTGGAGTTTAATCCCAAATAATGGCTCGGTAAATTTTGTGAAGAATAGATTTATGTATTTATAATTATTCACATATGTAAATATTGAAACTATTTTCGTATTTACTATGTCGTATGCATGGGTGTGAATAAAAAATGTATTTAATAAAATCTAAATGATAAAATGTTTTAGTTTTAAAAGGAAATTAGGTTCATTACCAATACGTTATGCATACCCTAATATGTACATATGTATGTATGTATATGTATTTTTTTAGATGCACTAATGCATACATACATATGTATGTATTTAATTAAGTATCCCATCAAAAAGGAAAAACAGACGTCTGGATATGTACATGCATACATATTTATGTACATACATACATATGTATGAGAACAATGGTTTTTTTACAAAATCTTTTTTTTAATTGTAATTTTTAACATTTTTTAGCATTTAAATTAACATACGTCAAATTATATTAAAATTAAAAATTTACATAAATATGTATATACATTTCTATGTACTATGTATATACATAAATTCATGATTTTCTTTTAGGAATCCTATATTTTCTTTTTAATGTATGACTGTACTTTACGCGCCTTTTTTCTGTTTGTGTGTGTTCATTTGTTATTAACTCTGAAGAGACAAGAAGAGCGTTTATATTTTTATGTAGTTAGTGTGTACAAAAACATATCTCTGGTTTCTTTGCATTTTGTTGTTTTCATTTTTAATGGTGGGTCCCTCAACATTGTATATACCTATATACATGCATATGTAAATATGTCATGATTGTTTATTTTTTTGTTCTCTTATTTACTTTTAATAACTAACCGGCTGTGCCTTTCTCTTTTTTTTGGAATGTTAAAAATGTTTGCTACGAAGCCTACATTGAGTTATTATTATTTAAAAAGTAAGAAAAAAACATGAATTATATACATACATACATATGTAATGTCGCTGTAACGTATTTAACTAAAAATTTGTAAACTTCAAATTAACATCACTTCTGTATATCCGACATGATAGTCTTGTATTGCCGCTAAAAGGATTCCGCTCGAATTCGCCACAGCAACAGTATCATGTTTTGAAAAAAAATTTGCAAAAAATATGGAAATTAAACTAAGTATGTAGAGGCATGAGAGGATTGAAAGGATAATAGTTCGATATGTAAAAGAAAACCTAAACACACAAAATGCATTAAAGTTTCTTGCAACTTAAACTTGGTTTGCTGGAAGTGGTCCAAAAAGGAAATTCTACTAAAGTCAGTAAATGCTAAAAAATCCCGATCAAAATGCAAGGTACATACATACATACATACGTACATACATCCGTATATCTGTGTGGAAATAACAAAAGTTACCGAAAAGAGGTATGTATGTTATCTGCCAAGTGCAAGCTTGGCGTTTTTGGCGGTACTTAAAAACACCAAGCGGAAAGTTTAAAAAGAAGGCTAGCATGTGCGCGGCGGTTTGAATTTCAAATTTATCAATGGAACTTTAAGTAAGACTAAGTAACGATATCCTTAGCAGACGAAAACGTACTTTTAAAAAATATGCAGAATTTCCAGACATTTTTCGAAAATGGCTGGTTTATAATGTAAAAAGTCAGCTAAAATATTAACCTCATTAATCACATTTAAATTATACACCACCTACTTATGCATGTGTAGGTTTATCTCTAAAAAACACTGAAGAAACATGCAATTTACTTTAAAAAGCTGAAGTCAAATTTGCTGTTGCGACCAATGTTATGAGGAATTTCAAGTTGGATTTAGATTTCATATACCTACATATCTATGTATGTAGATCAAGTGTTGCCATATGTTCGGGATACATTCCGAGTGCTGTTTTAAACTTCCTGTTCACACACTTCCACCTTTGTTGTTGTTGTACGATTTTTGTCGCTGCAATTCTTATTTTGTTGTTGCAAATAAGAGGTGTAAAGAGAGTTCCTCTGTTCTCTTTACACCCTTTATTTACAACAACAAACTAAGAATTGCAGCCACAAAAATCGTCCAATGTAAATTGGAACTAAGAAACAATGAGCAACAAAAGTGGAAGCGTGTGAACAGGCACTAAGTAGGACCGTAAGAAATACACCAATGTATGTATTAATAAACTACAAATGAGAGAACAATGGGTAAAAAGATGTATTCAAGTTTATAAGATTTTGATAAATAATTATTTTGAATTTATTTTAATAAAACAAAAATAATAATAAAAAGTATGTAAATAGATCATATTTGATTTACGTATACATACATACATATTTTTATTTATACATCATTGCCATGTCTGGGATCTTAGAAGTTAAAAATTGTTCTTGCATTTTAGCAGGAATAGTGGCAAAATTATATAACTAAAACAAAATAACTTTATTTATGTATATCGCTAATAGCCATTTCCATAAGATATGAACCACAAAACTTACCGACAGACACAGTTTGATAAAATTGCTAACAGTGGTATTTTTGTCTTTAAAATTGCTTGAATTTTTTAAAGCTTTTTGTTGGCAAAAGGTGCAGAGAAATAATCGGGGCAAGGGAAATAATATGGTCTGTATATTTAGGCAATTTTCTGACACTATATACATTTAATCGTTGCTTTACTGAACTTTGTATGCTTATTTAAAATAATACACAAACAACAACAATAACGAATATTAAATTCAAAGCAAAATGTAAAACTTCGATAGTATCAAAATCAACTTTCTTAAAATAAATTCAGGAAAGATATTTTATCAACATAACAACAAAAATACACACACCTACAGGCGCCTATACATTGAATGAATAACATAATAACAACAACAAAATGTGACACAAAAGGTGTAGAAGATTCTTAATTTGTCTAGACCTCTAGTGGACAAATATAATAGGCAGCGTGTGAGGGGATAGTTAGTTAGTTGAAAAATAAACCTCGTGAAGTAAAGACGTGCATTTTAAGTAAATTGTTCTGTAGTGCCAACTTTGTGTGTAGTTACAGTAAATAAACTTGTAATTAATTTAAAAACTTTAAAATCTGGTGTTATTTATTTTGCAATAAAGAACTCACAACAAAACCCTTATAAAAGATATAAGCGTAACAATATGGTGGTACAAAAATGGATTTTCCGTTAAACATATATAGATTGTATACTAAATTGACAATTTTTGCGTTTTTAGGATTTTTGACATACACTTAAAGTACTTTTTCAAGTTTACAAGCAAAAAAAATTGCAAATTCTTAAAATGCAAACTACTCTGAAAGGAGTATAGAATTGATAAAATCGTGAAAAAAAATTTTTAAACAATTATAATTTGAAAATACATATACAATTTCTTTCTAATTTTTCAAGACACTGTATTTTTGCAACATTTTATTTGAAAGCATTGTTTTCGTAATTTTTTTAGGGCGTTAGGTTATAGGCAGTTTTTACGCGTTCTCATGTGATAGTTTATTATAAAAGTACTAAGTCTTTTTTTATAAAAAATTTTAAACTTTATTTTTTATTTGATAATTTTTATAGTTTTTTAAACGATCTTTTTTATGGTATTATATTGTTTGGTTGTCTTTTTTATCTTGAATAAATATCTTTTTTCTTTTTTAAGATTGTGAATAATTTTTTTTGTTTTCAAAAATATAAAAAATTTGTTCCTGAAGAAGCTTTCCAAAGGAAAGCGAAATATTGAAAAGAAAAAAATATATAAAAAAAGATTTTAAAAAATAAGAGCCCTTCCACACAGGCAAACTTTTCTTTGCAAAGTTTTTATTTTATGTGAGAGCGAGGGAGAAAGCATGATTGAGTGTGCAGGCTTTGATGTACTCGCAAAGTTGCTTTTCTTTCGTCGCTTATACACAGTTGTACTTATATTTTTGTGTTTGACGTTTCCTTTTATTTCGTTATGTGCGGTTTTACACAGATTGCATAAAGCACCAAATGAATAACGTCAAAAAATTAAGAACGATCAAACAAAAGGAAACAAAATTTGTAAAAGAAAACTTTTTGTGTGTGAACACCAAAGAAAGTTTAAAAGAAAATTAACAACACTTTGTCAAAGTAAAATTTGCCTGTGTGAAAGGGGTCTTATTTTTCTATATTTCCTAAAGATGCCACTAATTTTTAAATATCTTCAAGTATATTTGTCTGGTAGCATCTTTTATAAACAAGTTCACAGGGATGTAAAAATTTTTCCCTTTTCTTTTAAAAATGTACACTCCTTGCATTACCGGGTTCATATGCATTACATTATTTTGTAGCAAATCTAAATTTTTGGAAGAAAAGAAAGATTAATATACAGTTCTTACTTTGTACTTCACACTATCTTTTCAAAATTTTAGAGAATGGGATTACAGCAAAAAATAGAACAAATAATCTATTCATTGCTGAAGTTCGTCATCATAGGGAGCTAATGACCTGTCTCAATAAAAGGCACTTATATACGTGGGTAAATTTTAGTATGGTAATGCACAAAGAAGTATAATTGTACCATTCAAACCAACCCTGCCGGATTAGCTGCAATTGCTAGCTATTTTTGTTCTATTTTGTTCAGTCTGATTTGTGAGAGATAGTGTATACGTCTTAAATTAAGAGGCACATTTGTTTTTAAAAAAATTTAAAATATTTAAACTTAAAGATAGAAATGAATCGCAGACGTGGTGGTGCAATGAGCAATCAAAAAAATTTTGTGTCTGGTGGTGTTTATGTAAGTAGAAAAATGTTTAAAAAAAATATTTTAGGACTGTCTCCAGGTCATATTTGTTATAAATTCATATGTACATACAATTTTTTTTCTTCGTGTGGGTGTCAAATTAATTCTTTTTTGTTTCTTTTTTTAAATTTTTGCAGCGAAAAAGTCGGTTTTATGGTTAAAAATCAATAAACCCAATTCTTAGACTTTTTTGCAATAATCTTTAGAGGCGCTAATATTTTCTTGTGTGTATCTGGTTTTTATAACTTAAAGAGAGAGAGAGTTAAAATTTGTGTGTGTGTGCTGTTTTAATTTCTCCCAGAACTTATGTTTCATACTCTCTCTGTGAGTTATATCAACTTGGCGATTTTTCCTTGCGACTTTAATATGTAAGCCAGATTTTAGCGCTTTTGAACGGTTATTGGAAATCGTTCTATGTGAACTTTTGCTTAAATTACTAGTTTTGCGTCCTATAGTTATGTACATTTTATTTCGCTTGTTACTCAAACATGATAAGAACTACAAAGATTGCAATTTCATATTGCTTATATTTTTGACTTTTCTATGTTTCTTCAATAATAATAATAAAATTTTAACTTGAAATTATTGGAATATGATTAAAGAAACGAGAAATAAGTATTTATCTCTGTTCATAAACCTCGTCGAAAGCAAATCGAAGGCAATTTTTCTTAAATATATAAATATTACAAAAACTTTCAAGCCTTTTTTATTTATTGTAAAAAAACCTTTAGTGTAAAAAAAATTCATATTTAAACAATGTTATATTTCACTAGATGTACATATTTCAATATGGCGTTCACATTTAGAAAGATTGAAAATGAATTGTTTTTAGTCTTTTTGTTTTTGTATGAAAGACTGATTTATGTAGATACATTCATACATACTTATGTTACATGAAATCTTAAATTATTTCTTTTTTATCTGCTTTTTTTTATTAACACAAACATATGTTGTTGTAACTTTTATTAAAAAATAAATAAAATATAAAAAACCTAACATAAGTATGCATTTTGTCTAATCAAAGATTCAGTTAATGCATCTCTAACTTGAAGGCATTCGGTGTTACGATTTTCTCCATATGAGTAAAAGTTATCTTAGTCAACTTCTTAATCGTTTTCATTAGATAATTTTCTATAGGTTTGTTGTTGTAAGCTTTATATGTGTGTGAAGAGTAGAACAAATGTTGACAATTTTCACATCTTTGAGGTTTATTAAAGACATGGAGCAGGGCTTCTTATTAAAGACATGTTCTTTTGTCCAGCATTGGAGATTGGAGTCAAGAGGTAACATTATAGCCCATATCCCGAGTTTCCAATAACCAACAGAATGGTAACTAATAATAAAAGCTCCGAGAATTTTTTTATTAATAGTATAAAATTTTCTTTAAAAAACAAAACGCTCCCTGAAATTTCTCTCCAACAATAAACAGCTGATAGTATTTTACTTTGGCATTTAAATGGCTTTATTTAAAAATTTTAATAGTACGATTCAATGAATATCAAATGATTAAATATTCGCTTTTAAAAAAATCACACTTTTTCAAACCGACTAGGTTTGGTGAACAGAGGAAATTATAAGAATTGAAACAAAAAAAAAAAACTTACAATTTGTTAATAGTATACCTATTAAAAGTTAATAATGTCGATTTTTTGCTTAAACAATGAATTTATTATAATAACAAAATGAGTTGACACATTATTTAAAATATCGTTAATCACTACTTTCTTTGTCGAATAATGCTCCCAACTTCTCATCTTCAAACTTTTTTCGGTTGGCCAGGCCGCCTCCCCTTGTCTTCTGTGTTGAAATCACCACTTTTGAATCTTACAAACTTTCGTTAACAAGTTTTTCCAGTTGATGCATGTTCACCGTAAGCTTCTACCAACCAACAATCGATGACTTTAAGCAGCGGTCTTTCTCCTAACAAATAATCATTTTTAGGCACAAAATTCGTTATGGGTGAATTGCAAAACGTCAAAACCCATTGCAGTGATGCAGTTTTACAAATGTCTTGATATAAAGCAAATGTGTTGTTTACTTTGTAATAAAAAACACATTTTGTATATTTTTATATTTAGAAAAACTTTTGATCAGAGTTGAATTAGGCACTATTTCGATTTTACGTTTCACATAAAACTCCTTTCAATTTTCTTTCGAAAGGCCATTAAAGTTAATAAAATTTTCTTTTTGTATGCGCATTGATAACTTTTATTATACATTTGGGGATGCGTTTAAGAATGCATGACTCTGCTAAGTTGCATTGCAAATGACGTTTTGGAACTTATCCTATTATAGCAATTGAATATATGTTTACACTTTGGCGACTACCGAATACCTTTCGAATAAAATCTATGAGTCGAAAGGCAATTGATACTGCATAAAACGTCCTTTAAATAAAAAAAGTTGTATTTCACGAGTGAAAAGAAATTGGCATTACTTTTTTAAATGTCAAATTTAACGCACAAAATGGGAAAAAGTTAAAATTTTTGGCAAGTACAATCTTGAGCATCAAACGTTATTTTTAAAGAGAACTTAAAAAAAATGATTTAATGGATTCTGGTTATTTATGAATGGATGACAGTGATGAAGATGACTTCCAAAAAAGAGTTGAAAGAAAAACTATTAAATACAATTCCTTTTTAAACCCTAGCAATATTATTCAGGTATGTGATAAGATTCGATCGATTTTAAACGTAAATCGAATACTGAAATCGAGAACTGTGTGATAAGTTTCGATCGATTTCATTTTTCATTTTAGTTTCGATTCCGTTGTATCTCTTAGGAAAATATAACTTTGAAAAAATATAACTCTGTATTCATACGACTTTGTTATGAACAAAAAGTCAAATTAAAAAAAAAAAACAAAAAATTCAATTTCACACAATTTTAAACATTTAAATTTTCGAGATGGCTTTTATAATTGCATCTTCTCTAATTTTGTTGGAAGAAGAAAATAGACGGAAGATATAAAACGAAAACAAATGAGGGATAAGTCAGATCCATTAAGTTTACCGGATGATGTGTAACTTTATTTTTTACCTGTTTTGACATTAAAATTAATACCTGCCTCCAGATTTATTCATTTCTGACATTTTGCTAATGTTTGCTTGATTCTTGTCTCTTAATATTTTCATTGATTTTTTTTTTTTCAACCTGCTTCCTTCTTTGCCTAAGGATTTATCTTTATGGTTTAATCTAGTAACAACACATTCATTGTTATTATTCAACCTGTGACAACTCACAATCAGATTTTAACTCAAATTATACTTCATTGTCGATCATATTTTGATCCATATTTATTGCTGCGAAAAGTTTTATACCAAATGAAGAAGCTCCAGCCATTCCATTGAAAATAGCTCAACCACTCACTTTTCCTTTGAGTGGTGTAAATGAGCAATACTTGAAGGGTCCAACAACTGTTCCTGAAATGCTTATTGGGCTGCGACGCTATTTATTCTTAAAATTATTTTTCAAATCTGTACAAACCAATTAAGAAAATTGTATAATTATTATCAATTAATTTATTAAAAATTTTGTTTTAAATACCTTTTTATAGATTTCGATTTAGCATGTGGAACTTTGAGAATACCTTTTGAACGATTTGTCATAACTGCCACCATAATTTCAAACAACGTTTGTTAAGAGTTTGATTTTCTTTTAAAACATTTCTTTAAAAAAAATTTAAATAAATTTTTTAAATAATAATATTATAGGTACTTTTATTACATTAAACTTCATTTATTACCTACAACGCTTTCGAATAATATTCGACATTTTTAACCCTTTTGACATTCGTTACATTAACGAAAGAGCAATTATTATTTCGATTCGATTAACGAAAGAGCAATTTTTCTTTCGATTCGAATTACCCAGTTACCCTCCCTGAATTATGACAGATATTTACCTTCCAAAATAACATATTTGCTGTTATTGCACAAACCATAGATGATAGTTAAAAGTATGTTTTTCCAAATCGACATTATTAACTTGCAATATTATAAATAAAGTACATAAATTCTTATTGTTTTATATCGTGTTACCAATCTGATATTAAAGAACTCTTAAAAAAGTATAATTTGAAGTACTTGTAATACTGTCAAGTTCTTTACTAACAGAAAAGGGTTATACAAAAGTTGCTGCTCTTAATACAAAAATAAATTGTTGTTTATCATCTTAACGGCCTTTTCAAGTTCTCAATTCCAATGAACAAATATTTCGTTTGTAATTAAATAAGCGTTTATTTGTTGGCAACTAATAAATTTAGATTATATTTGAATGTTTGTTCATATTGTTTAATTATGTTTATGTATGAGTAATGTATTGTAAGTGCGTTTGGGTTTTAAGCTGCAGAAAATGTTCATAACTATTCCTTAACTATAGTTTCAGTAGTAATAATGTACATGAAAACAGAAAAACAAGCGGGCCTGATTTCGTGACATAAGTAAATGAAATAATAAAACCAAGTTGGTGTTGAGGTCATCTGAACCGGAGATTAATGTCGCCATTATTTGGGTTAATTGGTAATTTTTATGTAAACTAGATTGTAAAACTAATTTAAAATTGTTGTTGTCTTTGCTTTTTTTGTAATTGTAATTTATAATACTGTTTGTTTTGAATATTTAATTAATTTGAAAATACTGATAACTAATTTAGGATCCAAGTTCTGCAACTAAAAAGTCAAATGAACAACAAAATACACCGCAAAAGCCGGTTGTACAGAAGGTTGTCGCTACACCAGTTGAAGATAAAGTTGAAGATGTTCCACCTTTAGAACCACCACCAGAGAATCCCTTCAAGGAGAGTGAGATGAATTTCGAAAATTCTGATGTTGTGGATGCTAATGGAAAAGTTAAATTTAAGAAAATCTTTATGACACGCAAGAAGGCATCCGGTATGTTAACATTTTATTATTCTCAATCAGTTGCATTTTAGGTTTTTTTCCCCAAAAAAATTCCGATTTAGAAGAATTCCCGTTAAAGGAGACTCGTAACTCCGTACAAAAAAAAACCGGTTCACCAAACTTAGTAATCGAAAAAAAGAAGTTTTTTAACATTTATTATACTATTTATTCATTTCTACAACAACAACAACATAAATTAAAATAAATTCATTTATTTAACCCCAACACAAAACAAAATAATTAAAAAAAAAAAAAATAAAAACGAAATTTCAATTGATTCTCTAACCCAATGGCTCGATTATGGATGGCAATCGAACTTAAGTTGCGTTGCCATTTGCCAAAATGATATTACGTATGGCAACTGATAACTAACAACTGTTAATTTCAGTTGCCAAACTGGCAACCACAAATTTTTAGTTGCTGTGTAGTTTTTAAATCAAAAAAGCGAGTAAAATTAATAGATAAGCAAAATATTGTTTTGTTTTTATATTAAAATAATAATATTAAAATGCTTTAAGCTAACGGATTTCAAAATCGTAAAAATAACGAGCAGACAACAATTCGATCTTATAATTAAAGTTATGGAAGCCAGGCCCAATGTTGCTCGTGGGGTCCGTGCTTTTAGGTATTAGGATTCGTACGTGTGTCCCATCCACAAAGCCAGGAAACTTGGTTTGTGGATAGCACCTATTCTTGTTTTATTTTTTCTTCCTCTGTCATTTTACAGTTTATCCAAATTCCACAGATTTTATTCTCGATCAAATAGATCACCTCTTTTAAAACCACCGACAACGTAGATTGTGCTATTCTAAGGTTGAAATCATTACCATATGCTTTCTGAAAACCTTGACGCAGCACACCACTTTAACAGCGGAAGTATTGTTGTAGCTCTATGGTCTTTTAAAATATCCACCAGATAAAATACCGCTTCTTTGGGAAGACGAAAATATGCTTATTTAAAATAAATTCAATTAACAACATGAACTCACTGTAGAGCAGGATTTGAATTATCCCTCAAGTGCCGTCTACTTGATGCCACATTTTGCACTTCATTCTCTTCACCACTGAACTAATCATAATTAATTTTTGTACACTTTGATTTTTAAAATTTTCAAATGCTTTATCTTATAGCTTTGTTTACTTTATTTAGTTGCTTAGATGTCATTATCGATAACTTCTTGGCAACTGAAAAAAGTTGCCATATGTAATGTTAATTTTAACTTCAGTGGCGTTGCCAGTTCTCAAAGCAACTGAACTTTGGTTACCTTCCGTAATATAGCCACAAGAGCATTTAGAAGAATTACTCAGAGAAAAGCCTTATCGTACGACGACATTACTTTATTAATTACTGCACGCTTAGATGATAACGAAATGAATGACTTTATACAAGACCCTTACTACACGGTCAAAACCGAAGAAACAATCCCCATTGACTTGTAGGGAAGTTGTTTAAACTGCAAATATAGGGTGTCCATCGCGACAACCTGTATTTTCCACGTGTCTACTCCACGACTGCCAAATATGAACTGTCACGACTAATGTTTACCAAATTGGCGGCAAAACAAAGTCGTATACCTTCCCGGCGGACACTCTGTGCTTAATCGTAAATAGGGTCTACAAAACTCAAGAGTTTACGGCGAAATCGACTACAACATTAACTGCCACATTAACTTCGCCTGATAAATCAGCACCCCATATTTTTAATTCGATTATGAAAAATCAACTAAAATGTTTCGTAATACGTTTAACCAATTTAAAATTAGAGGCAGGAAGTATTTGGTTCTCTAAACCAGGAAGATTTAGAAAAATTACTCGGAGAACAATCATTGTTGTACCACGACATTCTTTTATTAAAAACTGCAAGTAGAGGTGAGAAAAATAATTGTGGCAAAAGTCACTGATTGTGAGTAAAATATTGAACCTTATTAACAAAAAATATTGGTAACATCCTTAAGGCTTAAGTGATTGATTTACAAAACGAAATTCGAAATATGGATCCAGATATTGAAAGAGTATTAAAGCTCCAACGTGAACTAAACGATATTTTTTCGTGATATCAGGTAGGAAATTTATAAGCAAGTAAACATATCGGCAAATTATTTCGCAGGATAGGTTAATTTTATGACGGTCAACTCGAACGAAAATTCTAGAAATGAAGGTGAGTTGGAGTACTCTTTCGTGAGACCAACAACATTTTTAATAAAGATTTCATACTTTCTGACTTTTAAGCAAATTTAATTCACAAATTCAATTACGAAAACATGAAAGGGGCAACATAAAACAAATGGTTAATTGTCAAGAATTGAGCTGTCATCCTTTGACAATTATTTAACAAAAAGTTGAAATATTTTAAGATGGCCATTACGCTCTTGACCAAAATGTTTGAAAAACTGAGCAAAAAAAAGCACTTTTCAGGAAAACCGACGCTCTGAAAGATGAAATATAGCGCTAGTTCGTTGCAAAATGTCCTTCAAAACTATGTGCATCTGCCGACGTGCTAAAGGGTGGACATTTGCCCTACATCACGTTCGATTATTAATTCACATTGGTGTCAAAAAAATGTTTGGGGTTTTAAGTTAATTTATTTCCTAACCACCTCACCCTATACTTTTACAACTTTGTGGAAGAAATTGAAAAGCTCCTTTACTTTACTTTTGTTAAAGTCGCATTTCATATCCTTTCTATTAATTTATATATCAAAGAACAAAGATTTAAACATTTTTTTTTTAATGTTTTTAAAGTGCGTGCCAAGGAGAAGCGCATTCGACAAAATCGGCGCTTGCGTAAAACACTTATTCCTAAAAATGGTTTAATGGCATTAAATGAATTGAAAGGAGTCTCTATAAGTGAATTCACCATCAATAACAATGCTGGAGGTGGTTTTACAGCACTCGTAACAGTTAATAACAGTCAGTATGAAGGAGTTGGAAATTCAAAAGCCGCAGCTAAAAATAATGCTTGCGAAAAAGCTTTGCGAGATTTTATTATTGCTAAACTGCGTGAAAAGCCACGTAATCAAAAGGCTGCTGCCAGCTGCAATAATTCAGTTTGCAGTGAACCAATGGATACAAGCGATGACAACACACAGAATTCAAATAATGATGATTCGGATGATGTACCAATGATTAATTTGGCTGCGTATGCAATTCACAAACTTTTTTCCGAATGGGAAACTGAGGGATATGTAATACCCGAACTGCATCCATCAGCTGGTGGTAATAATAGTGAAAATGAGAGTATTATAACTCCAAAAGAGCCGAAAAAGGCACCTATACGCAGTGAATTGCCACAAAACTGGGAGGCTATGCATCCAGCATCTTTGTTGTGTGTGGTAAGTTGATTATCGTCAGCAAAACGTTTAGATTAAGTTCGTTTCTTATTCATATTTCTTTCTAACACAGATGCGTCCGGGCATAACCTATGTCGATAAGGGTATCACTGGGGAAAAGCCTAACGTCTTACAAAGTTTGGGCGTTACAGTCGATGACCAAGAGTTTGTGGCCTCTGGACGCTCTAAGAAATTAGCACGCCGCAATGTTGCCGCCTTGGCTTGCAATACCTTGTTTAATACAAATTTTCAACTTGACATGAAGTCAGAAACTACCACAGTTACAGCTGCTGCTGCTAGTAACTAAGTTACTCAATTATTGTAGCAATTTAATCAATATACAATTCATTGTAACACGTAATTATACACAAAGAAAAACATTTTTAGTATTTCGGTCCATTGACAAATCATTTAATCATTTTAAAACAATACAAACTTCTGGATCTACTTAATTGTAAAATAAACATTTTTAATTTATTACATCTAAAAGTAGACAGTTTTAATAAAAAATAATTAGAAAACATTCATTTTTTATTTGTTTCACTTGTTTATTACAGCAGACACCAGTGCTGCTGAAATTTATCATTTTTGGGCAAAAACATTGATTGCGGACGCTCAAAAGCCAAGGCGTACATTTTAGACTTTTTGCTTATTTCCTGATCAAATATCTAAAATAAAATATTCTTTTTAAAAAAACAAGGAAGAAAAGTAAGCTGTCAAACTAACATCATCTTCTTTAAGTTCCAAAACCGAAGATAAATCCCATTCGTGATTAGGCAGTGGCTGAGATATAAATCTAGCAGCTGTGGCCACCGAGGGAATTGAGTGCTTTTGCAAAGCTACAATTTCCCAAAGAGAACTTTTAATAGCGTTTGATTTTGTAGGCTCCCGTTCTTCCATTATAAAGGGATCTTCAGCGACTTTTTGACACAAACAAATTTGAAAAATATAACGCCATTAATTTAAAAGCAATTATAATAAAACTTTTACTTACCTTCCTGTGGCTGTTGACTAGATATAAGCGATTTTAGGCCGCTATGTCTTAACATTAAATTTCCTATAAAATACAATATTATAATGGCATCTTGGGGTGGTGCTATCAAACTGAGGCGAGCCAAACGTTTTACAAAAGCCGCCACTAAGTTTTCAGGTAAATAGGTTGAACTTAAAAAAATATCAGCCAAATAGAATAATCGCGCCTTGAATTTTGTGTGAAAAATTTCTGGCTCAAACATGCTGTAAAGTTTTTCATAAATATTTGGATATGTTATGTTATGCTTCTGTATCAGGGTATATACACCCTGGAGGGCTAAAAGCGATATTGCTCCTCCTGCAAAATAGACAGTGGCATTTCAATATTTTGTTGGACTTACATATATGTATATATACCCACCACAATCTAACGAATCCATTAAAAAGTCTGTTAGCAGAACCGGTTTTTCCAAATGTGGAAGAACGCTTTCCAATAACAAAATCAGCATTTGCTTGTGTACACTTTCTGACGTATCATTATCAAACCATAACGTTAAATTGTTCCAAGTTTTATTTATACACTTACGTGTGGTAGCATAATTAAATAGCTCTGAGCCAGATGCTTTTTCTGCTAAAGGACACAGCAGCTTATTCTCCTCTAACAAGCTATCAGTGACTGGCAGATTTTGCAGAAGTTCAAGATAATTCAAGGCTAGCGTTTCATTTTTGAACGTTGTTCGTTTTACCAGATTTTGCAGAATGTGCCAACAATTTTGTACCACATCCAGAAACGATGTATATTTCTTAAAACTTTCTATAGCTACCGATTGCAACCGTTGGGGGGAAATAAGTTTTTCCAAAACCTTGCGTAAACGGTGATGTGGAAATCGTAAGGCTTCTGTAGTGTTGAGAGGGCTCTTACCCTCTACGGCCAACAAATTCATGCACGACACTAAGGCCTGAGCAGATTCCTGTGGCTTTTCATAATCTATGGAATTAAGCATCAGAGACCACGTTTCTTCATAACGTAAGTTTAACCAGTTGCGATATTTAATTTCGGCTTCAGCAGAAAACGCAATTAAGCTGTCTGCATCTTTTTCACACAACAAATCTCTTCTTTTTAAAAGTTCTATGAAGATTCTCTCTAACGTTAAGAGAGATGGTGTAAGACATTGTTTTTCTTTTAAGCCCTTCTATAAATGCAATTGATCCAACTTGTTTAAATAAAAGCTAAGGAGCATGGATCCCCCCTTCTTATATATTTATGTACATACCTCTAAAACTTGTATGATTTCAATCAAATTATTGGCCTTGGCTCTGTTGTTGAGGAAATTATTAGCTTTATCGCGTAGTTCTTTGGATATCTTATTTTTTAAGGGATTGGATTTTATGTCTTCGCTGTCCATTATTTATATTTGAATAAAACACGTTTAATAAAAATAAGGCTAAATGAAACTGTACGATGCTGAAGATATTTACCACAGACATATGATATATCAAAGGTATAACCTATTCAACGCAAACATGTGGTGAATTCAGTTTAAGTGATTACAAGGTAGCCACATTTTTAAAGAACAATGCAATTTTAGAAGATGCTTTTTTTACTATTATTCTCACTTAATTTATATATATATTCTTTTTAGTTTAAAATATTTATTTTGACATAGGGGATTTACATTTTCAGACTTTAAGGCTCAGATATTATTATCTTTAATTAATTTAGGTTCTTCTTCTAAAATTCCATTCATTTATTTCGATCTGTACAAGCTGTAATTTCATAAAAAGTTCTCGGGGCTTCAATCTTTCAGGTCGATTTGTAAAAGATTCCGTAAGTAGCTATAATTACGTTTTTTTACGTTAATGTATCGTTTACTTAATTTTCGAAAACAGTTCCACAATTATTAGGAACTAACACCCCAAATGGAGTAATATTTGACAATTTTTTATTGTTTTTTTTAGTGATGGGTGTTATTTAATTTGAAGGTATGATATCCAAAATTATAATTTTTCTCCCCAGAAAACCTTTTTTGTTTTCAATATTAAATTTTTTATAAAAATAACAAATGAATGGAGAATAATTAACGAAATAATATTTTGTAACTAACTTCATACAATAATATTTTTAATTTTTTATTTAAACATCTTACATAAAAATAGATTAATAATACTAAGTTCACACTTGTGTTTTTAAACGCGTTTAAGCAAAATGTTTTAAAATTTAAACACAGCCGTTCACACTATAATTAAGACGTTTATGTTTGACGTTTTATCTACTTTTTTTACCTTAAAATTGATTTTTTAAGCATTAAACACGTAGATTTTGAGATGTTTTACCATACATTGACGTGTTTTGTTAAACATCTAAAATGAGTTGTTTTTGATTTAAACATGCCGTTAAATACGTAAATTCCAAATACAACTGTGAATTTCATTTAATTTTGGGATGTGCTAAGTGCGTTTTTGCCCTGTATGCTAGTAGGTAGCTAATTTGTCTGGGTTTTGTGTTTGATTCCCAACTAAAACGGCTGTTTTCACTTTAAAAAAATCATTTTTTAGGTAAAAAAGTAGATAAAACGTCAAACTTAAACGTCTCAATTATAGTGTGAACGGCTCTGTTTAAATTTTAAAAAATTTTGTTTAAACGCGTTTAAAAACACAAGTGTGAACTTAGTATAACACAGAAAATCTGTGTGAGCAATTAACAGAATTTTCGTCTGGCATCCCAAAACTTTTAAAACGGAATATAGTTTTGTGCCTTCCAAATTTGTGACGTTTTAATTAAAAATACTATTAATTATAATTGTGGTATTTATCACAGGTATTTAGTTTATTTGTGGGTATTTATTGGTCAGTAAAGAACTGAGCTGTGTAATTTAAAATTTTACAGAATGAACTATAGTTCAGAATTTAAACCTGTATTAACTAAAGCAGCTTTGGCTGTACAAAGTAAACAACATGAATTTCGGGCCGTTGTCTTGGAGGAGCCCAAAGGTTTCCCAACAACTAAAGTTGAAATAAAAAAATTTACAAAGAAAACCATTAATCAGCGTCCAAATGTCGAAGAAAATGAGTTTGATATTAAAAAAGCACGCCACGAGGTTCTTAATTTTGCTATGCGTAATCAGAGAGTTCAAAAAAATCAAAAGAAAATGTTAATTTACCAAATGATTAAACTAGGTGCTAAGCCTCCTAAAAAGGATTACAAAAATTATAAAGATCTTTTAAGTGAAAGGAAAAGACTGAAAGATATTCGAGAAGAACGGAGGAAGTTCCACCAGTTGGGTAAAAATCAAACAGGTGCAGCATCAGTAAAGTGCCGGAGTAAAACTAAGATAGATAAGCAAACAAGAAAGAGACCACCAGTGGCCGATATAAATCAGCATTATGGTGTTATTAAACCCAATTTTAAAAAGAAGAAATAAAATTTATAAGCAAACCTTTACGATTTTGTAGTAGCATCGGTTGAGGGAAGATATTCACCACTCTAATGGGTGTATGTGTATAGAAATACAAACACATGCTTTTTGACAGTTCAGTTTTTGCTAACATTACGTGAATACTGAAAAAACAAAATTCACACAGTCAATAATGATGAGAGGCTTACGAAATACCCAAAATTTGTTGAAACGTTTTGTTCATACACCTGGAGCCACTAATACTTCTCCACCATCCATTAGTAGCAATGTAAAGGGGTTATCGAGCAAGTGCGTAAAAAATGTCTCTGAACCTGTAGGACCTGGAGCTTCACCATCCGGTCAATATAAAGTACCAGAATATTTTTGTTTCAACCGATTTAGCTACGCTGAGGCTGAAATCGAAATGGCTAAATACCGTTGCCCACAACCTTCAGCTTTAAATAAGTAAATGAATTAAATAAAAAAACTGTAAAACAACATTGAAATAATTAAATGTTTATTTATTACAATTAATAAATCTTTTTAAACAATCATTTCCAGTTCACGAGCATAAAATATTGCCTGCTCCGCCAACTCTACAGATGGCAAAATTTCTTTTGGTTTAATCGATTTATCCACAAAGCTATATACATTATTTGCCCCTAGCACCCAGTTTCTCTTTTTTCCAAATGTTTTAACATCTTCAGTTGAGTTTAGATTTAGGCGCTTTCTAGCCTCCTCAATTGAAATTTTTTCATATGCTTTTTCAATGCATCCAGCAATTTCATCGCGCACAGTGCAGAGTAAAATATCCATAAAGTAGCAATATATTTCAGAAGGAGCACACCTCTAAAAAAGAAGAATAAATCAAATACGTTGCACGGCAAAACACATGGCGACTTACCTTGGCTTGGAAAATTTTATTGTAACGTCCTTCCATTATGTACTGTTCCAAAGCTAAGATGGGACATATATATTTATTTGAATGAATGATTTCCGCCTGCAGCAATTCTAGTTCAGTATGAAACTCGGAAACTCGATTAACTGATAGTAGATATAACAAATTCAAGCCCAGAAGCTTGTACATATTTTCAGATTCGCCGATTTGATGTCTGCAAAATGTTAACCAATATTATTCTGCATTATGTAGAAACGTAAACTTACTTATAATCGTAGTAATAACATTTTAATTGTGACATGTATCTCTCGAAGGCTGGGATGTCTTTTGAAACAACACTGTACTCAACAGCTATTTCCAAAACATTGCGCGCTAAGATCATTTCATTTTTTGATGATTTGACATCCTTTGTGGGGAGAAAGGCCAATTTCGTCAGAGCAACCTAAAAAAGCAGTTTTTAAGTGATTGAAAAAATAGATTTGAGAAAGGCTGTGAGAACCTTTAATTTATCTAATAATTGTCCACATTTTTTTATATTTTGGCATTTTTTACTCCACTCCGAATTAAGTTCTTTATATAAAGTTTCAACTTCTTTTAAATTAGACATCTCCAATATTTTTTAAATGTTTAAAAAAAAATTCTGCTTAATGATTTGCAACTTTTATATCTGCTGTTTGTTGTGGTTTTGTTTATTGATAAGTCTACTCTAAATTATCTTAAATGTCAAATTGACGTTTGTTGTCATTTATCATGAGAGGCTACAACTATTACAAATCTGAAAAGGATTTGTAAACTCAACGGTAAATTTTATTCATTAAATTAAACTTTTATTTAATTAAATGTAATGAAGCATATATTCCTACAGTGCTGATATGCATTTACTCTAATTATAAAAACTGCCAATAAAAATAATTTATAAACTTAGTTGTAATAGATCGCAGATATTTTCATCCGCCATTTTCTACCCAAATGTCAATTTATTCTATTACAACTGCTTATGCAAACTCACCATATTTTTTTTCTTTATAATGCTGTCGCATTCTAACTTATATATATATAATTTATACTGTCAAATTTTTGTGTAAACAATAGGATAGTCGTCTATTTCTTAATAAATTAAAGAGAAATTACCACTTTTTTCTAAGTGCTGCCGTACAAAATATCAAGCGTTGGGTCGACATCGTTTATAGTTGCTATTTTATTGATAATTTTAGTAAAAAATAGAAATAAATGAACATTAGTTTACCTAAAACAGTGAAATTACGAACGTTTTTAACAATCAGTGATAAATAAAATAAATGCAGTGTATAAAGAACATTTAATGGCCTTGCATTCGAGTTCTTTGTGAACGACAATAATCACACCGAGAAAAATCTTTGATAATTTTGTCAAAAAAGCGAACAACTTATCTGGCTGTACATTTTAGACATTGAGAAAAAATTATCTAAATGAACGTCGTTGTTAAAGAAATAACTATATATAAACGTTTGTTAAAAGTAAGTGCAATTTTGAAAACCAAATAAAATTATATGGTTTTGCTCTGCTGTTACTAAAAAGTCCGCGCAATATAGGTAGGCTGGCTGGATTGACTTAATACGTAAATATGTACATACTTGCATTGTGAATTGTAAGTTCGTTTATCTGTGTATGTGTATCATTAATATTATATTTTGGTCTGCCTGCTTGCCTGTTAATTTTTGTTTTTTATTTGAATGTACAGTAGGGCAACAAAAACAACTAGATATTTTTTTTAAATATCGTCCAATTGAAAAATCCTTGTTTTAAATTTACATAAATTAAATTTAAAATCTAAATCAATTTAATCAAAAATAATAATAAATTTTTATTACTTACCGTGAAATTCCCGCCAATTTTAATAAAATGAGTTGCCAGATAATTGTCTGCATGTAGCAGTTTTTGAAAAAAAGGATTTAAGTATTTTAACACAACAAATATTTTTTGTAAACATAATATATATAGAAAATGAAAATGAGGAAAGAATCAAGCATTAACACTTCTATTTATTTTATTAATAATTTTACATTTTTAAGCACAAGGGTTTTATATAATATTTTTAATAAATTATATTTTCAGTATTTTGCGAGGCCAGTGATGTATTAATAAACACTTTGTGCTTAAAAAAATTAATTATAAATAATTCAAAAAGAGACCTTAACTATTATTACATTTATTTTTTATTTCTTTAAATTAATTTATTATTTTTTAGAACATCTCCACGACGGCTTCTATGTAAAAAATGCGTGTTGGAAAAAAACCCGAAGTCGTGGAAATTAAAAGAACACGTTCTTGTGTAGTACGCTTAGAAAAAGTATCAAAACCCTCAGCAAACCTATTACCTTCAACGGATCAAAGTCGTAACATAACACACACGGATTATTTAAATATAACGACTATGGGAGCAACAGGTAAAGGACGCAAAGGAGCAATATCATCACAACAAGAAGATAAAGTCATCAGTCGAACTGTAAAAAAGAAAATCGCAAGCAGCAGTGGAACTACAAACAGTTTTCAAACACCACAGCAGCAAAAAGGAACAAACAGCAACATGTCTACTATAAGATCAAGTCAAAAGATTAAAATAATACCTAAATCAAATAAAACAACACCGGCATCAACACCTTCCAGAGATGAAACACCGCCACCTACAATTGCCGCTGGTAGATCAAGAAGAGCTATTAAGCCAAATCCAAAATATGCTAGTGAGGATATGGTTACCCCAAAAGTTATACGCAATGTTGGGATGCTATCCTCTTCTGCCAACAGAACAGCAACTGGGCAAGGTAGAATGCGTAAAACATCTTCAAGTTCTGATGATTTTTATAATCGCAATTCAGATGATGATTATGAAAATGATATTGACAACATGGAAAATGACGAGAATGACGACGACCTGCAAAACGATAAAGCCTATCAAGCAAGTGAAAAAGATGAAAATGATTCTGATTTTTCAGTTATTGAAGAACCCCCTGTAAAAATTGTTCGACCTCGTGGACGTCCAAAAAAAATACAAGAACCGGCTCAAGCAATAACACAACAGTTTAACAATAAATTGCCGACACAAACAACTATTACCAAACGTACATCTACTTCAAATACAGCAAACTCTTCAAATCTCCGATCAGCACCTTCACAATTACAGCAGATAAGACGTTCCATAGCCTCTGCCAATGCTCAACGCAATCTTAATTTATTGGCAGGTAGTGGTGGTGGGGCGCAAAAAAGAAAATTAGAAGAAATGCAAGATGCCAGTGATGACGAAACTAGTTATTCAACAAAACGTAAACAATTATTACTTTCCAATTCTTCGGGGCTTAAAGTCAAAGTGCCGATTAGAGAAAATAGAGTAAGTGCTACCTCCACTCCTTTAAATAAAAGTCGTTTGATCACGCAAGCACAAGCTCACAGGACCCAACAGCAGCAAACAGTGAATGGTAGCAATAGAATGAATAATAACCAAGCAACACGTCGGACTATCGAGATAACTGCCAAATCAAATTCTGAATCAATTGTAAAAACATCTATGAGGCAGTTGTCATCCGCGGGAAATACTAATCAAAACAATAAATTGCCAAACCAAAATCCTATTTCAACTCAAGCGAAAATATTTGCTTCAAAAGTACAGAGATTTCGTAGTGGTTCCCCCAAACTTCCCGTACAAAAAGAAAGACATAACAATGGGGCTACAATTTCGATACCATCGTCTTCCAGCTCCTCTTCCTCGATAAATGTCAACAATAAAACTAGTGAAAAGACAAAAACACTCAGCTCACAGTCTACAGCAAAATCAAAAATGGCAAACTCATTATCACAAGACATGATCGCCGTTAATTCTGAAAATGCACTTGAAATCAAAGAAGATTCTCCAAATTCGACCATGGATGATTTCGAAACAATGCCAACATTTACAATTGTCAATGTGAATGACATTATAAATAAGAAAGGAGATGTACTAATAACAAAATCAAAAGCGAATAATAATAAAACGCCCACGGTTATAGAATTTTCAGAAAGTATTAGTTTAGATGATGATGAAGATGATGATAATGAAATTAATGACGATGTACAAGAAGTAGAAACGGTTGTTCCCACTCCTACGCGATCAAAACAGGTTCTGCCTAGGAAAATGGTGAAATTACCCACACTGAATAATAGAAAAGATTTGGAGAACAAAAAAACCTCATTAACTCGCTCGAACGAATTTGTGAGGAAGCTGCCGACACTACCAACAACTTCGATGAATACAACTAATCAAGCACCACAAATACTTAATCATAAATTAGGTCTACGAAACTCAAGAGTTACGGCGAAAGCGACTACAACATTAACTGCCACATTAACTTCGCCTGATAAACCAGCGCCACGTATTTTAAATTCGATGGTGGCTAAGAAAACTCAACCGGTTAAGCCAATGATAGCTAATATGGATGATTCGGCTGATGAAAGCTTTCCGCTGTCATTAGATGAAGATGAGGATGAAGAGGAGATAACCGGAGATGAGGTAGAGAGTCGAAATGCAAATCTATTACAAACGACTGAAAAATGCAGGAAGAGAGAGTACAAACGTGTATTGGAAGTCGACACCGAAGACACTGAGTCTCAAAATACTGAAGAGGATGATTCAATGTTACAAACAACCAATGCAACTGCCTCCAACCATGCTGTCTCTAAAGCTGTAGCCTTAACAACGAAACAAAATACAGTTCCACAGCGGAGAAGACGCACGGCAGCCACATCAAATACTCCCTTTATTGTAAGTAGTAACCAGAAGCGATTAACACCGGCTGCGACAAAAGAAAACTCCTTAGCCGCTACCAATCAACAAGCCAACGATTCGACTGTGACTGGAAAGCATTCAATTGCTTCAACCTTTCCTCCTCGAAAAGCAAACACCGAAAAAGTCGTCATATCCAAACAGGGTGACAAAATTATAAAGAAAATTACATGCTTCGAAACCTGGTATGTAATTAATATGCCAGCAGAGCAAAAACGGCCAACAATAATGAAAAATCAACTGGAAATGCCTTTAATACGTTTAGCCAATTTAGCTAAAAATATTCGCCTGCCAAGTGATCTGTGGAGCAGTAAAGTAACTCTTTACGAGCTTTCGCCTCAATCTCTTTTAAAAGGTACTTTTGCAACCTACACAGGTGACCTTAGCGAACATAATATAAGCGACGAAGACCGCGGTAAATATCAGCCTTCCTGTGTAATGTTTCGCAGATCCATTGAGAAAAAACATGCCTCTCGAATGCCTTATGATAGGGCGGTAATATTTAAGAATAAAACATTCTATACAAATATTGAGGGAAAGAATGTTCGTTTGGTAGGAGCACCCAGTATAATAAACAGTGAAAGGGAAATTGAAATTCTGCTAGAAGTTGTGGATAGTCTGACGCTTCAAAGTGATTTTGTTGAACATATTTCTATAGTGCAGTAATGATAGTTCAGAAAAATTTGGACATTTGTTTCATCAAACGGTTATGTCGTTCCGTTCAGGCTTATGTTTTTTTTAGAAGTGCACAATCATTTAAAATGTTGATAAAAAGTTTATAAACATAAGAACCATAAATATGTAAAAATTTTATACCAAGAAACTTATTACTATTCATTATCATTCAACAAAAAATTGAGCAAACGTACTCGTATGTAAGAAGTATGTGGCTCCCTTAAAAACAAAACAAATTAAAAGAAAAACAAAACAAGTTTATTTATTTCAAAACTCATCTTTCAATTTGTTAATGTGTAATCAATTACTTTATCTTTTAGTTGTTTTTTTTTTCTCTAAAAGCATAGACCCTTAGTTTTAAATTATTTAAGTTATAAATATTAATAAAATCTTATTATTAAACAAAAAGCATAAGCTTACAATGTAATTGAATTACGTAAAAGTAAATAATGTTAATTTCGCTTCAATAACAAATCTATTAAAAATATTAAATAAAACTAAACATTTAATATTAATTATAATATACATGCATTACAAAAGAAAAAAATAGTAATAATAATAAAAAAAAAACAACAATAAAAAGAAAGTATGGAAATATTTTGTAATGTTAAGCAATTTTTCTTTAATTAATTTTTTTTTTGTATTTCTAAATGCACATTTGTCATAAAAACTAATTAATTTTTAATCATTCAAATAAACTAACTTTTAAAAATAGTTTTATTGGTTAATAATTAAAAATAGTAACTAGATCTACGTATTAATTTTTAATGTAAATTAAATGTGTATAAATATAACGTTAAAGAATTTTTTTTAACAATTTAAACAAGAAACGATTTTTAATTACGAAAATTCTTTAGCAGTTTTATTTGAATTTTCTTTATTTTTATTCTACAATCGAAGAGAGGAATTAATTATATTTTGTCTTATCAAATCTTGTTTATTTGTTAAGTTACATTATTTCTTTCAAAATAAATATGTATATTTGAAGTTAAATAAAAGTTAAATGGAAAAAACGGCATATTTTTCTGAAGTTTATTTGAGCATGGCAACCCTGCTTTTGTAGTGCGTTCAGTAAGTCGCATTCTGTAATGTATCGAGAGTTGTATTACAGTCATGAGCAAAATCGCCAAAAACAGTAAACCCCTAATAAAAAGGTCTACACTGAAAAAAATCTTTAAGTAGTTTGTATTCATTTCTTAAATAACAAATATTACAAATATACTTATTGGTAGAACCAAATTCCACTGAATAAATTTGTATATAAAAATAAAGTAACCAATTAAACTTTAATTAATATAAAAAATCCCTGCCTACCTTACTTACTTCTTAAGAACAGTTTATTGGAACCTATACAGGGGATTACAAAATTTTATGAATATTTAAAATAGATACCAGGCCCTAATAATAAAAAATAAACAATTTTTATTTTTAATATTTCGCCATACTATTGAGTGGCGTATTCAGGAAAAGAAAAATGTATAAACAATTTTTGAAATAATCAATAATTGAAAAAAAAATGTTAAAAAATATACAAAAAAAATGTATACACTTCTCCTAAAAATGCCACCCAATGATGTGCCGAAATATTGAAATTAAAAAAAATGTATACAAAGACCTTGTGCTTAAAAAAATTATTTCTTTTTTTTTAAATACTCGTATAGTTGGTTAGACAACGTGCATTTCTTGAAAATTAGTAGGAAACGTTTTTCAATTTAATGTTAAATATTTTAAAGTTTATTACAAAGATATTTTTTCAATAAGTCATTTTTTATATTTTTATAAACATTTTATTAAAGTAGAAATTTTCTGTAATTTCAGCAATTCTTTCAGTAACTCATGAAAGTAATTTAGTAATTAGAGGATTTACATGTAAATGCTCGCCGTTTTAAAGTTTAGTTTTTAGAAACGCGCCAAGTGCAGTAAAGGTAAAAGAAGACATAAGCGTATTCAGTACTCAATTAAAATCAACAATGTTGTTATGAAGATGCTTAGTTTAACTTATAAAAAGATAATTATCACTAACAAAAACAAAAAAAAACAAAGTGAAATAACCTAGACACAATAGGTTAACCAATCAAGAAATTTCCATTAACTAAAATTAACAGAAAATAAACAAACATCATCTATATTTTACCACCTTAAATTAGAGTTTTTGCTTAAATGCTCAAAATGCTCTTTCTATCTCTTGGTATTGATCAAGAGAAAGAGCTTTGTCTTAAACACATTGAACACAGCAGGCTACAGACCACAAGCTGTCAAAACTAAAGCACACTTTCTTATGGAAACAATTATTATGGCAAAAGCACAGCTACATTGCTACACAAAATTCGTTATATCTACGATCAGTTTAGATTTGTTTCTATTTCTGTTGGCTGCAAAAATAGAATAGTGATGTCAATGTATCAAGAACTGTTAAATAAATAAGTGTTTTGAGCTGAGGCTGAATTTGTAAATTCGCTATGTAAATTTCCGTTTGCTAGCATACAGCCGTACTGAAAAAGTTGAACGTTTTTTCCTTAAATGCTAAGAATTGTTTCAATTATGAACAACTTTTAAATTTTATTTTTATTTTAAAGTAATTTAAATACACAAAAACAAATTTTCTGTTTAAAAGCCATGTACACAGTACTTACGGAATTTCAGGTTTCAAATTTTGCTTTTATTTCTAGACGGAAAAATAAATGTGTAGATTTATAGAAACGTAATATCTTTCAAATCAACTTAAATGTTTTAACCATGGCCTGGCTTGTTGGAATAGCTAATAATGTGTTAGTTAAAAATTTTGCGTTAGTTTATAAAAATTAGTAGTTGTTGTATAAAAAGTATTTAGAAATAAGTTGTATTTTCTTAAACATAAATATTTTTCTTAAACTTATACAAACTTTACCAAGTTTTTAGGAAATTTTTATTTAATTTTGAAATTGTATTAAATAATTTCTGTTCGTTATAAATATTTAAAAGTTGGCTTTTCAAACGGAAAAATTGTCTGGTCAACCAAAGAAGCCTGGTCGTTTTACATATTTCTGTACTTTTTATTTAGTTTATTTCATGGATTTGATTTTTCCTAAATTTCACGAAGCATTTGATTGTTTAAAAACCGCTGGAAAAAGTTTAAAATTGGTACAACAAAAACACAAAAAGCAGCTGATGATATTTTTTAATTTATCATTTCAATTGTGAATTTGCTTTATTGTGTTTTGTAAATATTTTATTTATTTATTTATTTATTTACAAATTTATTATAATTAAAATTACAATAAATTATGTATGTATGTACACATATATATATATATATATATATATATATATATATATATATATATATATATATATATATATATATATATATTTAGAAATTTGATGGTAAAGTTTTCAAAATTGATATTTAAGAATTCAAAAACTTTGTTAATATTATTACTAGTTGGAGTTTTTAGCAAAGTCAACGATGCTAGTAAACTTACAAACCGCTACGCGTAAGTTTAAGAGAGCTAGACTATCTGCCAAGATATCAAAAACTGTCAATGGTGAAGAGCCACAGAATGTGTATGTTGGTTGCACCGTTTCGTTCAACAAATATTGATGAGTGAGACGTGTGTGTGTGTTGCATTTATTTTGTAAACAGTTGGTTAAAAATGGCAGAATTAACGGCTGTTTTGTGGGGTTTAAGATCTTGTATCTGTTCCATTTGTGTTCTAAGGATATATTGAATTTTGTGGTAGCACATTTTGTTAGAAATTTTCTGCATTTTGGAATAAATGAATATGTAGGTTGCCGGATTACTGTTTTTGCAGCTAGGTCTGCTGCCTCGTTGCCTATGATGCCAATGTGGCTAGGGATCCATAGCAGTCTAATATTGTTATTCATTATTAGTTGTTGTATAGACATAATTAATTCGTTCTTATTCTTTTGATTTAAAGCAGCATAAAATACGGAACGAGTGTCTGTGCAGATTATATCGCACCCTAAATGCAAAAGGTTAACTCAAAATACTAAAATTTTCGCAACTCAAAATAATTTTCATTAGTTCATCGTGCAGAACTAACTTAACACAAAAATGTAAATAACTGTATTTTTCCAGTTAAAGAAGATAATGAAGTAAAAGAAATTTTTGCAGTTAGAGATGTGCACTTTGAATTAATTTATGAAATAAAGTCCGTTTTGGAAAATTTTAAGTTATGACCCTTTTATATTTAGGGTGCGATATATTTTCTATGTGAAATTTGGCAGAGCTGTAGGGATTCAATTATTGTTACGGCTTCAGCTTCAAATGTAGTTGTACTTTGTGGCAATAGGCCTGTTTTCAGCGTACCTTTTTTCTTGTAATCGCTGTACATCTCGTAAATATTTAATTTTTATATTATTGTAAATTTCAGATGAAAGATATTGATATCTAGTTGAGGAAGTGCACAACCGTCCAATTTTATATAACGTGGGCCAGAATATAAACATATCAGATGTTTATGATGCTGCTACCTCTACAACAGTATTTAAGTAGCTGGCTACACAGCAGCAAAGTGCGGTTTTACACGCTTCAACTTTTTTTACTCAACTTTTGTTTTTTCCATTAGAAAGAAAGAGAAGGGGTATGATGCCTTCTCTTTCTTTCTAATGGAAAAAATAAAAGTTGAGTAACAAAAGTTAAAGTGTGTAAAACGGCACTCACAGAAACAAAATTTGTAAGTGCGGTTTTACACACTTCAACTTTTGTTGCTCAACGCTTGTTTTTTCCATTAGAAAGAAAGAGAAATCTTTATACCCCTTCTCTTTCTTTCTAATGGAAAAACAACAGTTGAGCAACAAAAGTTGAAGTGTGTAAAACCGCACTAAGTGCCTGTGCACACACTTCCACTTTTGTTGCTCATTGTTTCTACACGCAGCAATTTGTGTCAACAATTTTCGTGTTGTGCTTTGCCTCTGTAATTTTTGACGTTTTATTTCATTCAAGTTGCGAAAAAATTGACTTGAAAGAAAAAGGTTTGTTGAAAAAAAGGAATGTAAAAGAAAAAAAAATTACATACTGCACTGCTTTGGAGAAGTCATTGAATGGGAGCCTGATGACAGTGAAAAATGTTTAACAACATAACACTATTTTTTTCTTTCTAATGGAAAAATCACAAGTTGAGCAACAAAAGCGGAAGCGTGTGAACAAGCACTGCGTTTCTTGTTTGTTAAAATTTTTTTTATTCCAAACTTGCGACTGTAAGACTGCTTTTAGATAGGGGAAGTTAACTTTGATATTTTGCTTAATTCTCTTGTTAAATTTCTTTTGTGTTTATAAAAATAAATTTAATCAGATTTAATTTTGTATGAAAGTGTATGTTTAAACTTATCAATGACAAAACAAAACGATTCGCAAATAGAAGAAACTACAGATTATTCATCTTTTCTTTCATGTAAACTTTTGTAAACTAAAAGCACTTCTTACTCCGTTAATTTACCCTCGAGTTTTAGAAAATTTTGAGTAATTAAAAACACTGCAGTGAGTAATTAAAAACACTGCAAATTAGGTAAGAAAATGCAATGAAATGAAACATTTTTGTTAAGATAAAGTTGGTATTCGTATAAAATAGAATAATTCTCACAAGGATCAGTGTGAGAAGGTTTTTGAAAAGATTCCGATTTTAAGTTTTTTTAAGAGAGTGATAAGCTGACCGAGGTATAAACTGATAGTAAAGCCGCGATAATCTCATTATCCTATGTTTCTCTATATCTAGACTGTGATAGGAATGCATTCCAAGCTAGAGCTTAATTAGGTTCCAAGGCATGAGAGAGTTCCTGCAAAGATAATTGCGGATTAATTTCATACAAGATACGAGCTAGAATTTAAGGAAATAAATCTTTAATGCGGAGCACCGCTTAAATGCAGTAAGTGTAAAGTTAAGCGGAAATTATTGGGGATGAAAATGACCCCATAATCTAGCGAGGCGCTGCTAAAATATTGTTTTATTAAGGCCTTTGACGAAAAAGAAATCTTCCGTAAGATGGATACATTTTCGGAAGTGCTAAATTTGCTCATGAAGTGGCTTAGCCCTCAGCAAATACAGTTATCAAAAGAGGGTTAATCTTCCTATGATTGTTGCATTAATCGGACATTCCTACAAGCAATCGCTTTTACTCGCAAAATATTCAAATGCCGCAGATAATGTTGATCTATTCGAAAAATAAACCAAATAATACCAAACTTTTCGTTAGTGAAATACATATGTGTGTATGTTGGTATACATTCTGATAGGCGTCTAATGTAGAAATACCATGTAGTTTTGATTAACATTTTTATAATATTGTTACGGATATGTCTTGCTTAAGTTTTAAAAGAAAATAATTAAGCAATAAAGTAAACTACTGGGTATTTTGTTTACTAACTGCGTGGCCTGCTAAGAAAACTTATGCACAACAACAAAATTTCTAGTTACAAACTGCGCAGAATTTTATACACTCAAACAACAACAGTTAGATAGCATATCTACTAACTGCGTGGCACAAGACAACAAAAAATATTTTAAAATAAATCCCAAGAAGAAACTTTATCAGCATAAAAACAAAAATACAAATACACACAGGCATACAGCGCCTATACATTGAATGGACAACATACAGCAACAAAATGTGATATAAAGGGAGTAGAAAATTCTTAATTTTTCTTGACTTCTAGTAGGCAAATATAAAAGGGCAGCGTCTGAGTGGATACTTAGTTAGTGTAGAAATAAAACTCGTGAAGTAAAGACGTGCGTTTTAAGTAAATTGTTCTGTAATGTCAAATTTGTTTGTAGTTAAAGTAAATAAATTTGTAATTAATTTAAAACTCTAAAATCTGGTGTTATTTATTTTGCAATAAAGAACTCACAACAAAACGTTTATAAAAGGTATAAACGTAACAATATACAGGCTCATTGGTGGAAAGCCTTACATCAAATTGGAACATTCTTATTCATTATTCTTAAGCCAATATGGCGTTGCTAAGACGTGATTCAGTTAAAGAAACCGTTTCAAGTTTAAGAAGCTCTGAAGCATCAATAATTCGAAATCTCACAACGTAATACTGGTTGAAATTGAAAACGTCGAACTTAAAACAAAACATATTTAGACGCTCATAGCACAAAGGTATTCACTATACCACAACACTTTAGATAAGGAGTAAGAAGGAGATTGAAAAAAATTAATCGATGACAAAGTCATGTATCAGTCAATAGAGGTTATGAATTCATTCATTTTTGCTGTTGCTCGAAATGTTAAACGCCATATATAAAAAAATTGTTTTATATGAAGTTTAAAAGGAAAAAATAACTAGATATTGCCACCGCATGAAAGTTAAATTTAAATTTTTTCGAACTACACATACTTGCAGAAAATATCCGGATATAATGTGTCTTTTTGTGCAAGTGGCAAACCTTTTTCCATTATTTACACATTTTTATGGCACAATAATTATAAATTCTACGTAGTTAAGAAAAAATTTTCTATTGCAAAGCAATAAAATATATTTTCCACCCTTTTCTTGTTTTGATTCGACGTAAAAAAGCTTGCATAACGAGAAAAATATTAAATATGAGTAATAACAAGAGTATTGATGTTTTGGTTTGTGGTTCAGCTATTATGGATTTTATATGGTAAATACAAAGGATTTAGATGTACATATGTACATACATATGTATGTCTATACGTATGCATATGCATGCACATACATACGTACACATTTGTTTCTAATGAAATGTATTATGTTAAATACACTTAAAGCTATGTTGATCGATTACCAAAGCCGGGCGAAACATTACATGGGCATAAGTTTGCCACTGGTTTTGGGGGTAAAGGTGCAAATCAATGTGTGGCGGCAGTACGCTTAGGTGCTAAAGCAGCTATGATCGGCAAATTGGGTACAGATCTCTGGGGAAAACAATACATTGAACACTTGAAACAGGAAAATGTTAATGTAGATTTTGTTAAACAATGTGAAGAGGAAATTACAGGAATTGCCCAAATAGCTGTAAGTTCTAAGGGAGAAAATAATATTATTATAGTGGTAGGAGCAAATAATAAATTAGTTGCGAAAGATGTAAATGAGGCAAAATCATTATTTGAAAATGCCAAAGTTTTACTTTGTCAGTTGGAAACGCCCTTAGAAGGAACCTTAGCTGCTTTAAAGTTATTTAAAGGCGTTTCTATATTAAATGCAGCTCCTGCACTTCAAAATACACCTGTCGAACTCTTAAAAGCAGCAACAATTTTGTGTGTAAATGAAACAGAGGCAGCAATAATGTGTCAAATTGCAGAAATACATACTTTAGAGTGAGTAATTTTAATGAAACTTCTCTATTTCCTTATAAATAAACTTACGTATGAAAATTTATCTACATTCACACAGTCAAGCTAAAACAGCTGTCAATCAGCTTTTGAACATGGGTGCTCAAATCGTAATTTTAACTCTAGGATCTCAGGGTGTTGTTTACTCCTCTTGTAAAGAAAAACACAAATGTGTTCACGTCCCAGCCCGTAAGGTTGAAAACGTAGTGGATACAACAGGAGCTGGTGATGCATTTTTAGGCGCATTGGGCTTTCATTTGTCACAGTATCCAGATAAAGAGCTTCACCAGCACATAGGTTTCGCAAATTATGCAGCTGCCTATTCTGTGCAATTTCCAGGTACCCAGACGAGTTTCCCAAAAGCCAATGACATACAGTCCTCATCGGAAACTTATGCTTATAATGAACTATAGCACCCGGCTGGTTACATTAACATTTACTATGATTTGATTATTATTTGACTTTTTTTTCAATAAAAAAGTATAAATCTTAATAATGGTTTTTTTAAATAAATTTATCACATATATTTTCAATATTTCGCTTTCTTTAGGATATTAATTTTTATAAAAACAAAAATTATTAATAATTTGATAAAATTTTATGTTTAAAAATTTTTTAAAATTGTTAATAATTTTTGTTTTTATGAAAATTTATGTCCTGAAGAAGCTTTCCAAAGGAAAGCGAAATATTGGAAATATATGTGATAAATATATTTAAAAAGACCACTATTAAGATTAATACTTTTATATATTTACTATGATAAAATGTGTAGGCATTTTTTTTGTATACAAATTTAAAATAATCAACAACTTTGTCAAAAAAATAAACATAAAAAAGCATAGAAACTGCAAATTGAATATTTTTTCAATTTATAGTTTCTATTCTATTTCTAAAGTTTATTTAATTGTTATACAAAGTCCTTGTGCTTAAAGACATTATTTATAAAACATTACAAAACCGTAATTATTATTTATAATTAAAAAAAACTTTTTATGTTGAAATATTGTAACATTTGAATTTATTATTGTGCAATTCGGATTAAAAAAATGCGCCACATTAATTAAGAAATGACTTTAAAAACGATGTCATGATACTGCTATAAACTATTAAGCATTAGTTTAATCTCCGAGGGAATTGTCGGAATTCAAATGTACAAATATTCTTATAAAATTATGTGATATCCTAGCAAAGATGTTGAATAATGATTAGATAATGCTAATTAACCTTCTTTTGTGAAATTCTCTAATTCATTAAACAATTAGAATTAATTCAACTAATTCCCATTAGATAATTGAAATTTTTATTCCAATGGTAAAACTAATTGCAACTAATTGCCATTAGCAAAAAAAATTGGTTTACCTTTACAATTAGAAATCTAATTGAATTCTGCTAATACAATTAGATATTGAATTAGCTCGAATTAGAATCAATTATTTTGATAAAAATAATTTTTTAGTAGGGTGTAAAAAAAATAATACTTTGCTCTTTTCATGGAAGGACAAAAGGGTTGTAGCACTTCTTCGTATTTGGGGTGTGTTCGAAATTACAGATGTCTATAGAATATTGCAACATGCCGTACCTATTATAATCTTATAGTCTGCTGTAGTATTGATGTAACTTTTAACAGTTGTGCAACACCAACACATGCAGAAAAACAACGGTTCGACATTTTTAAAAACAGGCTGTTCAGATTGCAATAATTAAAAATACAAAACTTAATAAAATTAAAGCCAATCTTCATAAGGAATCGTGAGAGCAACAGTCAGTAATCCTTCTAATAAAACATTATTGGAATTATAAGACCAGTCAGCAATTATAACTAAGTACATACCTGTACACCCGAACCTGTACAGCAAACAAAGGGTAACAAACCTAAATTAAAAGACAATAAAATACATATTTTTTATTGTGTACACTAAAATTCCTCTACTCCTAATATTAAGTGAAAATTGTAATAAATTATATTGGATTATCATAAATAAACCAAAGTAGGTCAAATCATATTCCCACAATTCTGAGATTTGTACGAGAAAGTAGCACCAAAAATAAGAACTTCACGATCATTCGTTTCGTCAAGATAACTGCACTAATAATTTTATGGTTGTGGAATATATAACCCTTTTGTTTCGAGTGAATTGCATTTTAAAGCCTGAAGAACGCAACAACAGGATTAAACAAAATTTGTTTACTAATAAATTTAAAACTACCTATTAAAATGCCTGTATTTTGATGAAAAAAATGGGAATTTGACTCTGGATGCACTTTTTCAGGTTTCTTCCACTTTTTTTCCTTCTTTTTTAATATCTACAACTTTGCTTCAGACACAGGAAGGTGACAGAGAGCGTTAAAATACAGAAAAAGTGAAACAAATTGAAACTTGAGCAAGCAAATTCGAATGGTCGTAAAATTATAAACCGAGTGATGAGGAAGTTCTTATTTTTGGGACTAGTTGAGTCCCAAAATCATGTGCTATACTGCGCTATTTATGCATATATAACTTTAAGATGTAAGACTTGATTTAAATGGGAATAGTTAAACTATTAAACTTGCTATTTTATTTTAATTTTTAAAAATCACACTAGATTAAATAAATAAAAATGAGATTTATTTTATGAAGTTAAGACAAAAAAAATCAAACACCAGATGATTACTATGATGTTTTTTTTGATATCATGCCTGATTATGATCTTTTTTTTTCCAAATATTCCCTTATGTTCTATAGCAGTGTGACCGAAAATTGTCCCTTTTTAAAAAAGATTTAAATTACTTATTGATTGATACGGGTGGGTAAATTTGAGGTTAGAAACATTTCCGACAACTTTATTAATGTAAAGTAGAAATAATAGAATATAATGTCGGGCAAATGTTCACCTCTAGCACGTCGGCCGACATCTGCTCTTTTCGCATAATTTTGAAAAACATTTTCGAATAAAACTTCTCTTAATTCGTCAATGCAGTCATCATTCAGAGCGTCAGTTGTTTGTGGGTTGTTTACGTAAGCCCCATCTTTCAAATGGCTCCAGAGAAAATAATACGACCTCGTTAAATCACAAAAAAGAAGCGGGCAATTGACATCACCAAATCAAAAGATCGGGAAATTTCTCATGCAATAACTGAATTGTTTGGATGGCTGTGTGGCGTCGTCTTGCTGAAAGCAAATGTCACTGATATCATCCTTACCCACAATTGGCTAAGGTTTGATGGCGAAGAGAATTTACGGTGGCATAAAATAAAACACGCGTCTATGATGCCGCCTGACCATAAACCGCACCATATGGTAATTTTCTTTGGATGAGCCCCATATACAACAGTTTTGTTTGTTTATACAACTTCATAATTGAAAACGAGCCTCAACACTAGAGAGATGATTTTTTGAAAAATGCATTGTTTTCGTTCAGTTTTTAAAACAAACGTTCGACGCAAACAAAGCTTATTTTTTTAAGTTGAACTTTATAAGCGTGAAGATAGTTAACTATATTCAAGCGTATAGTTTTTGTTTATTGGCAGCAACAATGCCGTTAGCCTCGAATTTAACAATTAAAAAACGAACAGTGATCCCAGAAGGAGCCGTATTACAAGGAAAAGCTGCTCGAATTTTACGAAGGTAAATTTTCACCATTAAAATTCTTTGCTGAAGAGTGTAACGTTCCATTCTTAAAATTTCCCAACTTTTTGCTAAATTACTTGACAGGCAACAAATTTATTTATTCAACTCTTATTTAATATCCAAAGTGCAAAATATTTGTACAAACTGCAAAATCACTCTAAAAGTTCGATAAAAAAAAGATTAAAACGACTGTAAAGATCAGTAAAACTTGCTGTTTTCAAGATCGAACCGAAAAAAACTAAAAAAGTTCGGTAGTTTGTTGTTGCGTTCTTCAGTTTTTAATCATTGTGTACTGTAATTTGTTTGCGTTCATCTGTCCAAACGGTAAAAAAAATCTTTATACGTTATTTTGCGAACACTAGTTAAAATGAACATTCAAAATTTTTATAAAAACGATATCTATTTGATATTTAAAAAAGCACCTTCTGACAATTTTTTTAGAACTCTGGACGGTTCCATTGTGAGCAATTATATATTTTTTTTATTTTTACAAATTTGCTTAATCGTTATCTGGCAACTGTATCGACTATGAAAGAAAAAGCTCTGTGGTAGATTTTCGTTAATTTTATATTGATTTCAATCGTATAATCATAAAAATATTTAAAAACATATCGCATTTTCCCTTTTAGAAATAATCGACATTTAGTATTATCTATCTACTATAAATATTTTAGCTAATTTTACTCACTCCTAAAATAAAAATATTTAAATTTCCCTTTTCATATTCCGTCAGTTTTCTGCTTCTACTGAAAAATTTGTGTGATACATATGTAAATTATTTATCGGCTTATGTCCAATAAATTTCATATTAGGTAGAAATATTTCTGAGATTCTATATCTGTATTTTACAGGAACCAAAATTTTTCTTAAAATAAAGTATCTAAAATCATTTATTGTTAACTTGGTTAAGATTTAGGAGCATCACATGTATTTAAATAAATGCTTATTGAAAATCATTTTTTGCCAGACTTTTTAATACCGCCACCTACTAGAGGTCCTTTTTGAGAAGCTTTTTGTTTAGCAGCTTCCAGTGCCTTTTGCTGTTCTTTCTGTTTTTGTTTGAAAGCTACATCATCATCGTCCATCGATTTAGACTCCTTTTTTGGTGCTTTTAAAGGCTTTTTTTTGCCACCTTCCCGACCAGACATTTCTAGCAAATTAACTGAATATATATGTATATAAAAATAAACGTTTTATAATTAATTAATTCTTATAAATCATTTCTAACCTTTACGCACGAAAAAATTTTTAACACAGAAAAATTTCTAAAAAAATTAGTCGAAGCAAGCGCAATTGATAAAAATGTAATGAAAAGTTAGTATATACAAACGTTTTTCAAATACTATTATTTAACACATGTTTCGGTTTATAGTTTCGGGCAAGGCGAATTATTTGAGTTGATTCTAAAGGCGAATTTATTAAAGGTGTAACCAAAGTACGTTTTTTATTATGAATTATTTTATATTTGCATCGTTTTTTATAATGTCATTTATTACTTTTTACAACCATTACAATTTAAAAAAATCAAGTAACTGACGACGTTTTTTGTTTCTTATCATAAATATTATGGCTTTGCAACAAAACAATTTTTTGGCTAGATGTAAGGTAGAGTTAAGCGTTTGTTAAGACAAATATCATTTTATCCCAAGTGAATCTTAGCGTTGAAAAGCAATGGGCCAGTTCACATTGGATTAATATTTGTTTCGCACAACTTTAGTTCTTTCCAAAACACACTAAACTAATTATTTTAGCACAAAATTCTATACGTATACACATCTTTGTGTGTATTAGTGTTTTTTATTCATTTCATGTTTGTTTTTCGTTCGGTATACACCACAGTATACGCATTACAAAATAAATATGGCTGTAAGTGATGATGAAATGTTTGTTTCTAATTTTATTTTATGTAAAATTATTTTTATTCTTAATCGACCTTTTTTATTTTAATTAAATAAAAAAAAATTTTCAATTTGTTAATAATTTTTGTTATTAAAAATTAATTTTTCTTGAAGAATCTTTCCATAGGAAAGCGAAATATTGAAAAAATATGTATATCGTTAAAATTTAATTAAAAAGACGTTTAAAAGATTAACACATATTTAATTTTCTGTTAAATATAAAAATATTATAACAAAAACTTGAATTCAATAATAAAAAAGATAAAATAGTAAAAAAGATAAAAATAAATAGCATAAAATCTATTTATCTACTTTTGAATTTATATTCATAGTTACACTACAATAGCCAACTGAAGACTAAAAATCGCTCTGCAAAAAAAAAACACACAAGATCTGTGTTTTCATAAATGCATGTGTATTAGTTTTGTTTTCGTTGTGCGGCGTTGAAGCTGATAGAAAAATTGTTTCAACCAAAAACTACCCCCTCACCGAAAATGCCAACAAACTGCCAGCACAACTAATCCAATGTGAACTGGCTCAATAATCAATAGTATAGCAGGCGTATACTTGGTTGTTATTGTTAATTATTTATTTCAATAATGCAATATAAGCTTTCATCGTGAAAAGGAAGGACAATTAATAACAGATGAATGTTTTTAGTACATAGGTTTTGTTTTGAATACTTCAAAAAATTTTTATATAGTTTATGATGTTCTCATAAAATATTTATAATTCTAAAAATGTATTACTGTGGGGAAAGGATATCCATATCGCAATTGTACAACCGCTTATCTACATCATCAGTGAATGTTACAAAGAAAACTTCAGTCTTATCTCTATTTAGAGTTATTTAATTTTTTTTGTTTTACATGCGCTTTAACAAACTGTTAACAACTGTGCACTCTGATGCAGCCATTATGTAATGGTGGCATCATCAAAAAATAATAAAAATGTTCATGTTGCCACACCAGTCATAAAAATGATGGGAAATTTTTCGGCAAATGTCCACCATTTTTAATTACCAGTAACCATCACTTCACGAATTACGGTCGTTAAGTACGCACGTGTATTTTTTGTCAACGCCAAGTGGGAAATTAAAGGAAATTCTTCAAAAGTAATTTTTATTGTGTAACTTTTGAAAGAAATCTAAAATAAAGGTATTTAAAGCATTTTTTTATTACACATGCAAAAAAATTTAAAATAATCAATGTTGGAAAAATGTGTTGTGTGCTGAAAAATAAAATACTGTTTGAATATAATTCTGCAAAAAAAAAATTAACTTGTCAGCATATGAATTATATAAGAAAGAATTGATATTAATAATGTAAAAATAAATTTGTTAAATATCTAAGTTATATAACTTCTGAGAGTATAGGTAGTGCTTTTTTTACCAACCCCGCACTTAAAAATCAACAGCCTAGAGTACTTTTCACAAAACAGTCACAAGGCAAATGGGATTTTTTTTTGCAAACTGCTGTTCTACGTTTATATTCTCGACCTAACCTATAATTTTTATATTTATTACTTTAATTTTGGATGCCTGGCAATATGGATTCTTTTTATAAAAGTTAGTCATTGTTCTGTTAACAAAATGTTTATCTTTCCACCTAATAATGAAATGCAATAAATTTTTTTGAAAACGTTCTGTGACAAATTTTACTAAGTTTTATACCCTTGGACCATTTCAATTTTTTGTGCCATGTGTTATGTATTTAAATAAGAGAATTTTTTTTCTTGTTAATTTTTTGCCAACCAACTGTCATTGCTGTTGTACTCTAAAAATCGTTCATTTCTCTTTTTTTTAACACTACATCATTTTACCAGTGTTGAAAACTTGATTTTTTTTTAGCATGAAAAGTGGATAATTTCAATGTCAACAAATATTTTTGATTTCCTATAACCCATTTTACCAGTAAACTTTAAAAATTAAATATAAAGTTTTAGTTTTAATTAATTTTATTATATTTTTAAAGCAGAAAAAAAATAAGAATTAATTTTGTAAACAACCTAACGGATGCCGTTGTCCTCAATGCTGAATGTGTGAACAAGTTGTTTTTGCAAATAACGTATTTATTTGCTTATAAATAATTTTGGATTTTTGCCAATCCTTTTGTTTAATCAATTATCTAACTTGAAATTTTTTATTTATTTTAGAAGAATTCACGAATTTTTTGCGTCAATGTTTTTACCTTGAACTTTTTTTTGTCAATAAGTATTTTTCATTTGCTAGAAGATCGCTAATTGAGTTCAATATTTTTTAATGAATTTTTCAAGGCAAATATTAAATAGTTGTATGCAAGGCGAATTTGTTAATAAAAATTTTTTTAATGATCGCATAACTTAAATAATTTCCAGACCAAAACAAATTAAAATGCTGTTTAAGGGGTTTTCTTATGAAATACTAAAGAAAACTAACTTTTAACGAAAATTTTAATCATAAATTTTTTAAATTTTTGTTCTTAATTTCCCTGATTTCATGAAATGTTTATAATATCGAAAAACTATTTAATTTTAAACAGTGAAACATGCATATCTGCAATGCTGCATTTGTGCTAACTGTTAATTGTTCGCTGGTAATTTGTTATGCAAATTCAAAAATATTGTAGCTTTAAAAATCCGTGCCATTTGCATGAAAGGTTTTTCCGCAGTATGCTCGGTTTAAAAAATATAAATTGTTCTACGCCTTAAAAAATATAAATAAAGTATCTTTGGTAATAAAAGAAATTGCAGTAGAAGGAAAAAATGTTCTTTGACTGCAAAGCAGTTAGATATTGCTTTATAACTAGATGAAAACGCTAGATCTAATTAAAATGGCAATCTTGATCTCCATCCGCACATGCAATTTGAGGTTATTTAGTGGCTAAATACTAAGGTGGTTTTAAAGAGAATAAATAAACTCTATGGCGAAATTATAACAATTGTAACAAAAAGGTATATTTAAAATAATAGACTAAAACACAGAAAAAAAGAAATTATAGCAAAAAATTTGTAATGAAATTTTAAAAATTAATTTTAAATACTTTTACCTACCATTTTTGCAAATTTGAAAATTTACACAAAATTAAAATAAATTTTGACGCTCTCAGATGAAAAGAAAACCTGAACTAATGGGCTAATATTTGCTGCTGTTAAGATTTCGTCGTGCCCAGTATTTTTTTTGCCTGAGGTGAAAATTTAATTAAAATTTTTAAGGTTAAAAAATGTGGTAAAAGTGTTTTTTTGTTCCACAAATTTGATTTAAAACTTTTTTAGTTATTTTTCTTGTTCTAATCTATTTTTTATGACACTCACTCCAACCAGAAACAATTCGTTTTTCATACACCTTATTAAAAATGTTCTGCTTCTTTGTTTCTACCATGTCTCCCTTGATTGCTAAGATTTTGTTTTTCCTTTAAATAAAATAACACTGTAATTCAAAAGAGAACTGCAATTACTTTATCTCTGTTGAATTGCGCAACATAATTGTAAAGAGTAATAAAGGTGGCTGTGGAAATTTAGAATAAATGTTGTTTTTGCCTAGCAAGTGTCTAAAACAAAATCCTGACACCTGCGAAGTTCGATATTGCCTATTTATGTAACTCTAGTATAATATAAACATCTCATTAAAGTACATTTTTCTAAAAAAAAAGAAAATAAAAAAGGACAACCATTTTTAAATATTTAGACAACACTGAGTAGTTTATATTGTAAATTTAAGTCGAAATAGGTAATATTTTTATTTAAACAGTTTTGTTTATTATTTCCTGATAATCCTGATAAAATACTTGTTTATTTTTCATTACCTAAATACCGTCCTTTAATACATGTTAAACCCATATCCCTGTAATAAGCAAGTTATTTTGTTTAATGGTTTTTAATTTTAGCTTACGATATGTAGGTATTATATACACATTTATATAAAAGATTTATTTTTTAATTTATATTAAAATTATTGAATTAACGAATTATCAAGCGAAGTCTTTTTCGTTAACATTAAAGCTGCTTAAACCGTTATAAAAATTGCAATATATGAAGAAAAGTCATTTAATTCAAAGCCAATTTCGATTTCACTTACATGGCAATCTCAGTTGTCAAAGTAAATATAATCAGAATATCTGCTAAAGTTGTGTGTTTCTTTCATTATAAATATGAATCTTTACAGTGGAATTGATTAAATTTTGGAGTTTGAATTTCAAATGACAGCGAAAATAAATAAATTTGCCACTGCCAGCCACCACCTGGTGCACAAATTTGCAATATATATGCTAACGCACTGATGAAAATTATTTATGAAGCCGGTGGGAAAATCTTGACGTCGTTATATAATTTTAGTTTGGCGGCAGAAAAGTGACCTAATTTCCAAAGTTAAGGAGCTATATATGGATAGTGTTTGGATCGATCAAGTTTTGTTTTGTAATGCCACTTTTTGTTTGAAAAAAAAACATATTTGCAAACAGATTAATTTAAAGAAAAAAAATCGAAGGAAAGTTCTGCAAATTTTCTTTTCAAGTTTTTCCGTACCATAAAAAGCTTTCTTTTCTGTTAACAAAGTACATTTATTTTTATAAATTGTTTCTGTTTGAAAAATTACATAACCTGGCAATGAATTTAATTTTCAACTTGACTGAAAATTAAATTTAAAGAAAATATAAAAAGAAAACAAATTCTATTACATTTCACGGCCTTAATTCTTGACATTTCTTTTTAACATACTTCTTTTATTGATTGTTACGTCACCAAAAAGCTTTTTCTCTACGCTTTATATTTGTATGCTCTCTCTTTTTTTTTTACTTGTCTGCACATTAAGGAATTAAACTTGGTTGTTGCTGTTGTTTTGCAGTTGCTGATGTGTACATCATAGATTTCATTAGAATTTAATTTTATTAACGTTTAAGTTGCCGTCCGGAGCAGACCTTTGTTTAAAAGATTTTGGATTTTTATTTAACTGTGATAAATACACATAACAGTACGTTTATAAATTATATTTTGTTTATTATATCTTTTATTTAAAGAATTATAATATTTAATAACAACTTGTGTTGAAAAGCGGGTTAATGATTTATTAAAACAATTAAATAATATTAATAAAGTGAAATTTAACAACAAAGTGAATTTAAAACATTTCGAATTCTAAAATGTATTTGGTTTATGAAATAAGTATTTGAAATAAAATATATCTTTTCGATTTCTTTTGCTTAGCCACCAGCAAAGGTTATGCAACACCATTGTACTGCTATTAGCGAATACTATTGTTACACCCCAATCATTAACAATCATTGTTGCCAGACTTTTATTACAAAAATATATTATTTAAAACGACAAATTGAAAATTGGTGAAATTAACTTTTAAAAATATTTCGACTGTAAAGGTTTTATGCCAAAAATATTTTGTTTGTTTGTTTGCATTGGTAAATTTTAATTGATGATGTAACCATACATAAATATGAATAGTTCAGATAATGTGGGTACTAATAAATCAAAGTATACACAGCAGCTTAATGTTTAATTTTTTAACAAACGATAAGTTTGAAGTGCGGATTAAAATTTTTTCTTGGTTTTAAAAAGTGTTTTCGTCTTGTAGATTTTATAACTGTAAGTTAAAGCATAATGTTATATAACATTATTGGTTATATTCGTGTTTGCTGTGCATCGTATTTATATATTCATATATATATATATAGATATAAATTATATGGTGATATATTTTATACAACTCTTAATACAAGACTTTATTATTACTTTTACCTCTTTTTATTTTAAAATTTTAATTTTACCTAGAAATTGTATAGGCTATGAAACTCCTTGAATATTAATGTCATGATAATTTGTATTATCTCTAAGGCTATTCAGATTTGTGTAGCAAATTGTATAACCTTTAAATACATCTACTAACAATATGTATGTATATATATGTACATATTTTATTGATATAAAAATTTGTATTTGTTATCTGATTGAAAAAGAAATTCTAACAATTAAATTTGCTCTCACTCTCTTAATTATATTTTTAAATCACGTGCTTTATCATTTTTTTTTTAAACTTGTAATTATGTATACAAAAAAGTTTGTCGTAAAAATTATTCCAAAAATCTGCATTAAACTGGAAAAAGCAAATGTTATTTCGCAGTAATTTTATTTTTAAAAATTGTTTTGCCAAAATAAACAAAAACTTTTTCGATTTAATTTAGTTAAAGAGGCACACAGTGCTGCCACAAACAAAAAATTATTGCAACTGAAATTTTTGATAAAGTTACCAAATTATAAATTGTTGTGAGAAAAACAATTCCTTTTTTGGCAAAGATTTTAAAACCTTGGAATCGATATTATCGTAACCAAGATTAACCAAATTGAAAATACATATTTTATAGAAAAAACTTAAAAAAATTTTCTTTGTTGTACTGCAATAAGTATTTTCATATTTGCACTTATTATTATTATAGCAAAACAAAAACTCTCGAAAATTAAACATAACGAGACACTAAAAAGGTTTTTGTTTGTAAAAAGTTGTATAACATTTTATTAATACATGAAAAACTTGTTTAAAAAATGTGAAAAATATAAAAAAATTTGTTTAGAAATAAGCAAAAACCACAGTTTTGATGGGTGCGGTGCATACATATAAATTTCGACACTTGGTATGCAGGGGAATAAAAATGTGAAACTTAAAAAAAATATTTTCGAGAAAAACGGAGAAAACCCTGAAGAAAATAAAATTTTTTTCTTTAAAAAAATTTTTGTTTAAATTTAGTCGTCTGCTGTTTTTATAATAATGGCTGTTCCACATTGTGGTTTAGTAAGAGTAAAGAATTTCAGTGTAAAAGTAACTAGCTGAAAAAAAAAATTATGATTACTTAATCTACAAAGAATTATATCGGTTATTATAATATTTCAAGATTTAATTAAAGTGACTATTATTGAAAATGTATATAAAAAAATAAAAACGCAAGCAAGCAAAGTAATTTCTCATGAGGCTATATTTTATAAGAAATGTGTTTACGATTATATTTCTTAAAATAAAGAAGAAGGAAACGTCAGTTTAAAATAGCCTTCAAATCGAAGATGAACAAGCAAACAAAAATGTCGAAAAGTAGAGTAACTAGCAAAAAATAAAACTCTAAAAAAAGCTCAAAATGTTAAGCCTAAAGATACAAAAAATTAATAAATACAGGAAAAAAAAGGGGAAAAAAATTGTTAAGAATTTCTCTAAGTTCAACATAAATCAATTAAAAATAATCAAGAAGCGAATTTAGGAAAAATTAAAATTATATGAAAAAGTGGCAGGATATATCATTTTGGTACAAAAGTTGGCTTTAAGTAAAAGCTTATTTCCCTCGAAATAAAAAATGTAAAGCAGGATTCTTCAAGTTAAGCCTAAATTGCAGGCGAAAAATTTGTGCAGCAATTTTATCAAAGAGAAAGAGAGAGATAGAGAAAAAAAATCTATCGTCTATAAAATAACAAATGCTAGAAAAAAATCATTTTGTTGGTTATTTTATACAAATATTCTCCAACGTTTTTTTAACTTAAATTTTAATTTAAAATGCAGAAGCAGATATGTATATGTGCGTGCAGCGCTGTTTCTGTACTAAAATAAAAGGACTTGAAGTTTTTTCGGGTTATTTCTATACAAAGTTCTTAGATAAATTGTTCGCTTAGAATTGATAAATCAGCGATTTAATATTTGTGATTATTTAAATAAGCGGCAGAATACAAAATTAAATATGCATTAGGCTCCCTCGAGATCTAATAGTACTAAGAATATGAACTTGTGATTTTATAAAATTATCAAGAAATAGGACTCTAAAAACAGAATCAAGAAATGAAATTTGATTATCAAATTTTCAAGAAGTAGAATTCAAGAATAAAAGTAGTGGTTTATATAAATTTATGAAGAAATAGGACTCAAGAAACTCACTCAATATATTAGCAAGAAGTTAAACTGACTCCTGATATAAAATTATCAAGAAATAGGACTTAAGAAAATCATTACTGATATAAAATTAATCAAGAAATAACTCAAAAAACAGAAGAAACCAAATTGGATTACTTTTCAAGAAGTAGAATTCAAGAAATAAAGTAGCAAGAAATTAAAATTATCAAGAAATAGGACTAAAGAAAATCATCACTGATATAAAATTAATCAAGAAATAACTCAAAAAACAGAAGAAACCAAATTGGATTACTTTTCAAGAAGTAGAATTCAAGAAATTAAAATTATCAAGAAATAGGACTAAAAAAAATCACCACTGATATAAAATTAAGCAAGAAATAGGAACTCAAAAAACAGAAGAAACCAAATTGGATTACTTTGCAAGAAGTAGAATTCAAGTAATAAAGTAGCAAGAAATTAAAATAATCAAGAATATAATTCAAGAAACTTACTCGCTATAGACAAAATTTAAGCAAATATGAAATCTATAATGTTCAAGAAGTTTAAAAAATTCAGAGCTAGTCTCTCATTAGAAAAAAAAGGAAGCAAGAAGCCAAATAATCCCTAAAGCAAGTCTTAAGATCCTGTTTAGAAGAAGATTTTATAGAATTGTGATTGGTGGAACGGCATGATGCAGATGTGTGCGTGTTTGTTTTTCTTAAAAGATATTGCCTAAGTAACTACAACAAGCTATTAAAATATTCATTCCTTTCAATTTATAGCAAAATGGGTAAGGATGCTATTGATCCCCTTAGTTTCTTGAAGGACTTCGCTGCTGGTGGTATTTCCGCAGCTGTATCCAAGACTGCCGTCGCCCCCATTGAGCGTGTCAAGTTGCTCTTGCAAGTACAACACATCTCAAAACAAATTAGTCCCGATAAGCAATACAAGGGCATGGTTGACTGTTTTGTTCGCATTCCAAAGGAACAAGGTTTTGCTTCTTACTGGCGTGGCAACATGGCTAACGTAATCAGATATTTCCCAACCCAGGCTCTAAACTTCGCCTTCAAGGATAAGTACAAGCAAGTAAGTTACAGCCGTTGTCAATGTGTTAATAAAATAAATACCATTTTCATATTTATAATTTCAATTATTATTTGTTGTGTAGGTTTTCTTGGGTGGTGTTGACAAGAACACTCAATTCTGGCGTTACTTTATGGGTAACTTGGCTTCCGGTGGTGCTGCCGGTGCTACTTCCTTATGCTTCGTCTACCCCTTGGACTTTGCCCGTACTCGGTATGTTTAAAAAATATGTTTATAATCATAATAAATGTGCGAGGTACTTTTGAAGTGTTGTGTTTATTATTTAGAGCATTTATTATTTGATTTTAGCTTGGCTGCTGATACTGGCAAGGGTGGACAACGTGAATTCACTGGTCTCGGCAATTGCTTAGCCAAGATCTTCAAATCCGATGGTTTGGTAGGTTTATATCGTGGTTTCGGTGTATCCGTACAAGGTATTATTATCTATCGTGCTGCCTATTTTGGCTTCTACGATACTGCCCGCGGTATGTTGCCTGATCCTAAGAACACCCCCATCTACATTAGTTGGGCTATCGCTCAAGTTGTTACAACTGTTGCTGGTATCGTCTCTTATCCCTTCGATACTGTACGTCGTCGTATGATGATGCAGTCTGGTCGTAAGGCTACCGAAATCATTTACAAAAACACACTGCACTGCTGGGCAACCATCGCCAAACAGGAAGGTAGTGGTGCCTTCTTCAAGGGTGCTTTCTCCAACATTCTCAGAGGTACTGGTGGTGCTTTCGTACTTGTATTGTACGATGAAATCAAGAAGTTGATGTAAATTAAAAAAAACTAAACTAAAATAGACACCACTCTACACCTACAGTTAATACAATTTTAATTTAATTATTTAAATTTATCGAAAAGGAAAAACCATTTATTATTGTAGATTTAATTGAACTTATTGTACCAACAACATCAAAAATCATTGAACAAGTTTTAAGAAGTTTTTGTAATAAAACAAAAGTGTGTGTGTTCGTTTGAAATGTATTTTAAGTTTAATTATTGTTACGAGCAAACGAAGTGTGAAAGAATATTGACGAAAACACAGAAAAAATATTAAATAATGAAAGTTTTACAAACAAACAAATAAGCAAAAAAATAAAAAAGAACTACCAACTCTTAGTACGTGTTCATCTAGAATAAAACTAAGAAAAATCAATAAATAAAATAAAAGCTATATAAAAATAGTAAAAAACATTGCTCTTGTTTTACTTTATTAATTCGCAGTCCAAGTTATATTAGAACCTCAGAAATTGGAAATACTGAACATTTTTTTTTTTCAGAAAATTAAAAAATTAAAACTATGTACTTATGTTATTTTAACACGAATAAGTTTTTATTTATCAACAGTTAATTAACTGAACGTATTAAATTCATAAAAAGCTTTTGAAACGATTATTAGTTATTTAATTGGTTTTTAACATTAAAATCAGTAGTAATACTTAATTTGGCTTTTTTGGTTAAACAGTATCGTTATGGACGTCAAAATCTTTAGAATCGTGTTTACTGGAAAATATATAAACAATAAGAGTATTATTTTGAGTTTTTTTATTGCACAATAATAACAGCACTAGAGTTTTAAATTAAACGATGTATTTACTTTTCATGTACACAAAATAAACGCGATGGTAACTTTGTTGTCCTTATTCACTGATGATTCAACTTGAATTAATTCATTCGCCCAGCAAGTGGTGCTTTATATAATTGTTTTAAGCGGGTTTCGCACATACAAGGTTATTCTACTTTAACATCCCCCATATTATTATTATTATTCAGCTTAGGCGCCTTCATGGCTGTGCGCTTTTGTTTCTGTTGTTTATCTTGTTTGGTAGAATTTCTTATAAGTATGTTGTCTTGTATTTAATAGATTTCTTGGAACACTACGCAGTTTGTAAAATGCACAGTGGGTCGTTTTGTGCACTTTTTTTAGTGATTATTATTTTCTTTTAATCATTAATCTTCGTAACTGTATTTTTTCTTGATTTTTGCTGAGCTGGGCTTGGATAGTTTTTTTAACTAAGAGAAAATTATTTGTTCTACTTCCGAAAGCTCTGCGAAATAAGTTTTCGATCGAAAAGGCCCTCAAATTTAATGTCTATTACACCCCAATCATAAGCGAATCAACCTGCTTCGCCATACAAAATTTTGAGAGCGAAGCTGGTAGATTCATATTGAAGCTAGTTGCGAAGCAAGTAAAAATCCTCTCTTCCCTAATTTTTATCGTAAGTTTATCTGCACTAGTTATCAAAATTAAACGTTTTTGTAAACAAAGAAAATTTACAAACAAAATAAAGTTAAAACTTAATTAATTAATTTTAATTTTATAAAATTAAAAAAAAAATGGATAGGAAAAAAAATTATACTTAATGCTATCGCGGCAAGAAGGATATTTTCTGTTGTTTTTCAACTGTTGTTGTTGTTTTTCAACTTATGTTTTTCTGTTTAATAACAACAGCCAAATCGAAGCAGATAAATGAGTCGTGTAAACAGCATGATTCACAAACTTGCTTCAGAGAGCGAAGCACGAGATTCAAACTGTCGTGGAAACAGGCTATTAACAAAAGTAATCAAAGGCTAGTTGCTTTGAGAACGGCCAACGCCATCTAAAGTTAAAATTAATATAACATATGGCAACTTTTGCCAGTTGCTACACAGTTGTCGATAATCTTTATTTTGACATTTTAGCAACTAAAGTATTTGTAAACAATCAAACAATTAAAAAAAGGAAAATTTAACAAGAAGAGATTTTATTTTTAACACATTCGGCCGCACTTAAATTTAGCTGGTGGCTGCCAGCGACTCAATTAATTTTTTCATATAAAAACGAAGTGCTTGAATTCCCGGTTTTTTATAATGAATAATTTTTTAAGCTGTGTCGAACAAATGACGGATATTTCTACTATGACGGAAGTTGCCGAATTTTATATTTAAGCCCTATATAGCAACTCTAACTCCATACAAAGTGAAATAAACTTTGGAAAATTTGATCTGAACATTAGCGGGAATTTCCGTCATTAGTTTACTTAAAGATACGTGAATTACGTGAATTCCCGCAATTCAGCCGAATGTGTTAATGATGATAAGCTCAGTCAAACTATTTTTTGGTGTTCCTTCTCAATATTTCGATCCATTTCAATTAATTCCTCTATATCCAATGTCTCTGTAACGCCAAAAAGTTTACTAAGGTTAAGGGTCTAAAGATGTTTGTGTAAAATTGTTCCACACTCTGCCATTCATCAGGAGTGCGTCTTGATGGGCCATAGTTATTTAAGTTGTATGCAATGCCCTTCCACACTTCATTTATAATGGCATTGGTTTCACCAAAAATCCAGGTAGGCGTGTCCGTCTAAGGGAGTCTTTCGTTTGTCAGAGTGTATGAGTAGTTTCAGTAGTGTTAAAATTGTATCGGAAGTTGTGTTCACCTGTTCGTTTATAATGTCGCTGTTGAAAGTTTTTGTTTCGTAAATTTCCATGTTTTATAGAATGTCTAGTCGTCGTCTTTTGCTAAGATGTATTAATGGCATGCACTCATCTATTTCCCTTGAGTGTCAAGGTGTAACACAAAGTTGTAGTCTTCTTCGTTTGTATGAGCATATGTGTTCCGTACAACTTGCTTTTAGTGTTGATCGTTTGTCCTAAAGAAGTATGTTTACAGGTACAAGTAAGTTTTTATACTCCGCTGGAACAAAATTTGTCAGTTGTTTCTATCGATATCCTGAGATTGTCTCAGAGTGTTGTTGGTTTTTAATGCTGTGAATAAACCTTCTTTGTGAAAAATCTCTAGTCCTATAGTGCGTTGTGTCGGTTGTCTCTTTGTCCTCTTTATTCCTGTTTTTAGTGTTGTATTGTCTAAGAAGCTTGTCGATAGTAATGGTGTATATTGTGTCGAATTTTTTGTTGTATTTATCTGGATTATGTTAAGTTCGATGTGATGTGGATGGTAGTGTCGTAATGAGGAACTGACTGTTTAATACTATGTATAAGAGTTTTCTATGAAATTCTAGAATTGTGGGCAAAAAGAGGTCTAATTTGCAAATACGATTAATATTGTGGTCAGAAGGTTTATTAGTTCCAACTATCCGGTTTCTAGAAGAAGAAAAGGCGGGGCGTTCATTTAACTCATGTGTAATGCTAAACTATGTGTTGTAGGTCGAACATTGTGGAGTGGGTTTGCTACGTAAAGAGTGTAGAAGTTGTTTAGCTTCATATACTGTAGCATCAGCGTATTCATTTCCTGCGCATAATGGAATCCAAGTTTTGATTCGCACTGAGGGCATTACGAATGATGTTATTTAAAGGTGAATCTTGTTTAATGTTCTTAGTTGAAGAGACGGCTATCGTTGCAAATTATATACTTTGCATCATCTTTCTTGGATCGGAATAAAAATTGTTTATATGTTTCCGCTAGAACAGTAGTAGTCGAAATGTTATCTTGGATAACTGTAAAGGCTGTAAAGTTTTGAGATTTTGATCAATCAGTGTACCGCGAATTCCAGTTTTGATTAACATATTTGTCTACTGCGTTTTTAAAAGTTTGTTGGTTGATAAACTGTGGCTGTTGTTATTGGTTTTTCAAAAGTTTATCATGGAGGAAACATAAGAAGTGTTTTATAGGAGCCTTGGAAGTCAAAGAAATTGCTTGAGAAACTGGGGTCGTAATTGAAGATCAATAGTGCGGCAGAATTTTATGCATCGCGAATTAGAGGACTAAACTTAAACATTATTTTATTGTGGCTTGTGATTAATTTCGGAACTAGTTTTTAGGCGAGCCAGGAAGTTCCATCTTTGAACTGCCACCTTCGGAAAGTAAGTTTCTGGTTGGTCTAATGCCATACTGTAGCGTATAGATTTATAATAGGGAGATTTGATAAGTTTTATATGAGACAGAGTAGGCAGAGTACACCATATTGGAAGCCCATAATTTATTTTTTTAGAGAACAATAGATCGAGTGATGTTAAATTTGATTGAAATGGTTATAACAAAGTTTTCAAACGTTAAATACTTTATAATATTTAAAATAAACAATTATTTGTGTTAAGATTCCTTAAAAAAAAACATATTCTATAGAAAAATTCCATCAGCTATGATTTTTCTATAGAAAATTTTCATCAGCTATGATTTTTCTATAGAAAATTTTCATCAGCTATGATTTTTTTATAGAAAATTTTCATCAGCTATGATTTTTCTATAGAAAATTTTCGCCAGCTATGATTTTTCTATAGAAAATTTTCATCAGCTATGATTTTTCTATAGAAAATTTTCATCAGCTATGATTTTTCTATAGAAAATTTTCATCAGCTATGATTTTTCTGTATAAAATTTTCATCAGTTAAAATTTTTCTATAGAAAATTTTCATCAGCTATGATTTTTCTATAGAAAATTTTCATCAGCTATGATTTTTCTTATAGATCTGCAATGATTTTTGTATAGAAAAAATTCATCAGTCAATTTAAAAAATAAAAAAATTAAATCATAAGTTTTTTGTAAAAAAAATTCATCAATCATAATTTTTCTGCAAAACAAATTCATTGGCCTAATTTTTCTGACAGGCATGATTTTTCTGTAAAAATTTTATGAATATATAATTTTAAAAAGCGTACAAATTCATATTTTAACTTTTAAATTTTTACAAAAATATTGTAGTTAAATTAAAGATTCAAAAGTCAAGCATATTTTTATTTGTCATTCAAAAGTAGCAGAACCTTGATATTTTTTGTATGGTGATGTTCTGTTTTTTTTTATTTAAAATTAAATGTAAAAAAAAAAATTCAAATTATTTTTAGACACCGCTGCAGCAGCTATGGGAAAGGATGTAGACGTTGTATCTTTTTTAAAAGATTTCCTAGCAGGAGGCGTATCAGCTGCTGTTGCAAAAACAGCTGTAGCTCCTATAGAGCGTGTAAAGTTATTGTTACAAGTCCAACATGTGTCGACACAATTAAAAGAAGCCGATCATTACAAAGGAATAATTGATTGTTTTATACGTTTGCCTAAAGAACAAGGCTTTCTTTCGTATTGGCGTGGTAACTTAGCAAATGTTATACGTTATTTCCCAACACAAGCGTTAAATTTTGCATTTAAAGACATTTATAAACAAGTAAGTACTTTTAACTTTAAGGGCATTTTCTCCATAATTAATTAATAATTTTTAAAAATAAAATTAATTGTAAGTTGATGAAGAATAATCAGTTGAATGTTTAAGCCAAACTCGGTTTAAGTGTTCGCCTCAATAGCAATAAAAATGTATCTTAACAGTTATGCCGCTTATTATAATTTCGTTACGTTTCGTTAAAGCAGGTTTAACTGCCGTTGTTAAGCAAAATGTCCTAAAGTTGTACTCAAAAAACGTTTTTAAATTAAAATACCTTTGTTAACTTTAAAGTAGGAAAAAACCTACTTTAAACCTAGAATAAATTGAGACGTTTATTTTAAAAGTGGCATAAGTAACTTTGTTTTTAAGTCGTCTTTTTTATCTAAAGATAGTTTATAAAAATAAATATAATTCATTTTTATACATCATTAACTACAAAGTGGCAACTGAAAACAGTGACATTTCCAGAATCAAAATTAATTTTACTAAAGCATACACTAGTTAAAGTACTGTTTTTGCATACCATTTTTTAACAAAGGTTTGTTAGCCTTAAAGTGTTTGTTAAGTCCCAATTTACATTGGACGACTTTTGTCGCTGCAACTCGTAGTTTGTTGTTGTAAATAATGTGAGTAAAGAGAATAGAGGAAGAGAGTAACTCTACCGTGTAACGTGTACTTTAAAGCTCATTTAAGACTTTTTTTATGCATAAAGCCGCAGAGTTGTAAATGAACCATACATTTTTGAATTAATTAGCGAATCATTTATGCACTGAATAAGAAATTTTGAATTAGTTCTTTTCACAAAAAAATGAATTGAATGAAATTTGAGCTAATTCAAATGAGATTGGTAAAAATTAATTGCAATTCAATTGAATTAATTTAAATCAATTAGAAAAAATAATTAGCAATTCATTTTGAATTGATTTTGTTAGTAAATTTACAGTAAGTATCACTATTATTTTGTTATTTTATGTAAAAAGACTGACTGCAAGCATTACTCTCGTTTTGTATTTCACCTAGTATAGTGCAAAGACAAAAACTTCTTCATCTTGGGTGGTTGCTAGATACAAAATTTTAAAAATTATTATTGTTTCTTGAATATTAAATATAAAAATCAGTTCTTCTTGAAGAAACAAACTCCAAACACCATGTTTTCTTTGATCAGGCGCGGATCCAGGACAAGGCTTTTTCAAATTTATTTCTGAATATTTTCAATTCACTTAAAAATGAATTTCAACTCATTCTACGAATTCATTTGAAACACCAACTTTCTTTGATTAGGATAAGGCTTTTCAATTTTTGTACTGAATATATTAATTTTGGTAGGAGAAATTTCCATTTCATTCATTTGAATTGCAATTCATTGTTCTAATTCATTAGAATGAATTAAAAATTAAAGACGTGCACAGATACATCTGTTTACATCAGTTTTTGTGTCCCTACTCTAGTGAGGAAATTAAATAACTACCTTTTATGAGGTCAGTCCAATCGATAAACACAATTGGAATGAACATTTAGCAAATCGATTTTTATATATGAAATCTTCTCAGAACAGAATTTAACACACAATAAACACAACGTATTTAATCAGAAAATAGTGGTTTATAAACAAAACAGGCCCGAAGTTTGCTTTATTTTACTTGGTGTTGTCGCCCGCTCAACTGATTTTTTGACTTGCTATTATAGCAGCAGTAATGCACCTTTTTTTCCTGGAAAGATAAATATTTTATTTTTTTAAAGTAAAACTTTTGAAAAAATATCTTTTAAAATTAATTTTCAAATAAATGTATGTAATGGACAAATTTGAGGTTGGGATGTAAATAGGCTTTAAACACACACTTGTTTTTTACAACTTCAGTTTTATTAATACCAATATAAAGTAGAAATAATATACATTTATTTTGACTACTTCAGTTTTGTACATACTAGTGTGAAGCAGAAGTGTGAGGATAAATAATGGAATATGATATCGGGCAAATATCCACAATTTCAAGCGCATTTTGCAACAAAGCTTTGCTTATCTCGTCAATGCAACGCCTCATTCCATCTTTCAGGGTGTCAGTTGTTTGTGTACCGTACACGTAAACCTGGTCTTTCAAATGATCACAGAGAAAATAATCCAGTAGTAGCAGCAGCCTGACCACAAACCTTACCATACGATCACTTTGTTTTGTATATAAGCTGTTGATTTTGAAAGTGAGACAACTCCATTTTATTTTATTGGTAAATATTTAATGATTTGCATTAAGGGCGGTAAAAATATTCCCAAGCAGTAGTAGACTTATTTTAAATGTTGTGTGGCCTTCTTTCATGTAAATTTAATATGCAATAATGTTTATCCATCGTCGTTTTATAAAACAGTTTATATGGCGCATTTCTGAATCTTATCCAAATAATATTTAACCAATTGACAGTTTCTCCTTCAGTATTTTTTGTTCTTTGTTCTTTGGATTACGTTTGCGACATTTTGAATTATTGAAATATTGTTGACCGACTAAATTTCCAATAACAAATTTATAGTTATACTAGCAGCTATACCACATAGCTTCGCTTCGTGAGGGATATCACACACCACGTACTGGTGCCATTGTAGTTTATGCCAATTATCAGAGGTGGCGCTGTTTTCCTACTTTTCACTTGAAATTGTTCTTGAACGGAGCCCGAGACCTTTCCAACTAATGCAAAACCGTGTAAATCGGTTCGTTCGTTCTGGAGTTATAGCGCCAGGAAAGAAAACACTTCCTATTTTTAAGAAGATTTCACTAAAAATTTAAAATGGCTGTATCTCCGTAAATAAGAGGATTTTCACAAAAATAAGCATAATGTGAGATCACCTACTTTGTTATAAACCTCACGGAGCTCGAGACCTTTTCAACGAATGCAAAACCGTGGAAATCGGTTCGTGCGTTCTGAAGTTATAGCGTCAGGAAGGAAAACCCGACTTATTTTTATATTATAGATACTTATATTGAAATAAGACTGATTGTTAATTGATAAAAAATGTAACATGTTAATTTGTAATTAATTCAGCTTTAATTATTTTTTTTTTTGCAAACTAGAGTTGTCTCAGTTTTAAAATCAACGGCTCATATAATGATTTTTGGAGGACTGTTTCTGATTTCTGTGAAACCCATATGTGGCAATTTCGTAAGTTTACATAACCACCTAATAGAAAATGGGTCAGCCTCAAGAGTATAACGTTCGAAGCTTAAAATTGTCCAAGTTTTTACTTAATAAACGTCAATGACAGCTCAATTCTTGACATTTAATCATTTGACAGGCAATTTATTTCCTAACCTCAAATAAATGAAATAATTAAATGAAAATCATTAATTCTTTTACTAGATATTCTTAGGAGGTATTGATAAACATGAAAGATTTTGGGCATACTTTATGGGTAATTTGGCGTCCGGCGGTGCTGCTGGAGCTACCTCCTTAGTTTTTGTTTATCCTTTAGATTTCGGTCGAACAAGGTAAGAGTACTGTTTATTTATACAAAGATCAAAATGAATGCTAAATATATAAAAATTTATTAAAATATTTATAGACTTGCTGCAGACGTGGGTAAAGGACCTAGTGAACGTGAATTTAAGGGTTTAGGCGATTGTGTTTTGAAAATATTTAAAAGTGATGGCATTGTTGGCCTATATCGCGGTTTTAATGTATCAGTGCAAGGTATTATAATCTACCGTGCCACATATTTTGGATGTTATGATACTTGTCGAGATTTTCTACCGAACCCTAAAAGTACGCCATTTTATATAAGTTGGGGCATAGCTCAAGTGGTAACAACATTCGCTGGCATAACATCTTATCCTTTTGACACTGTACGACGCCGAATGATGATGCAATCTGGCTTAGCTAAAGAGAAGATGGTGTACAAGAATACCGCACACTGTTGGGCAAAAATTTTAAAAACTGAAGGACCCAAAGCGTTTTTTAAAGGAGCTTTATCAAATATATTGCGTGGCACGGGCGGCGCTTTAGTTTTAGCTTTTTACGATGAAATACAAAAATATATGTAAGAAATATATATCTGCCTAAAGTTACTCGTACCTATCTTGTCATTACAATGCTCTTAAACACAACTTATTTCCAATTTAATGGAAAATTTGTTTGAGACGGAATGTCAAAAGGATTTGATTTAAATAAAAGATAAAACATCCTTCTTTGTTTTATTGCTCAAAATGGATATATTTTTCTAAAATTGTTGTAAATCTTTAAGTAAATGAGGTAAACAAAATGGGACTTTGCAATGATATGGCGAATTAGTTTAGATATGATCCACACGAATTAAGATTTGAGGGGTTACTCTGTATTTTGACAATGTATAAGCTGAAGGCGAATCCATAACAGAAGAATGCATTAGTTCAAGCAGCCTCAAGATACTTGCCCCTGTTCTGCAAACCGAATCAGAGTAAGTTTTGCGGTTTTAAAACGAATAAAGCTTGTGTAAAATCATAAGATTTACTTTAATAAATGTACATCTTTGTTTATATTCGAAGCATCTGAACTGCCTAACTTTAAAAAATGAAATTGTCAATGTTTGAATATTGGTTGAATTAAAAAATATTGCTCATACAGTATCGTTTTGAGTCAGTTCAACTCGCGTCCACATAAAAATAATTTTGGAGCTACGAAAAATGAACTTCGTTATTTAATTAAAAGCATGTAAAACCTAAGACAAAAATGAACAATTGTTATGTTACACCGATTCAAATTGGGAATTTAATCAAATCGAAAGTCATTTATTTAATGGTTTTATTCTTTTTTTCGCATGTGCTCTTGTTAGAAGAAACAAAATGTCGCTGTTCTCAACTTGATAGAGGCTGAATATATTGAGATGTGTTAAGACGTCAGATATCATTTCACCAAAGTTTATTAGAGGAAATGGGTTTCAACTTTAAAGTTACATAGGCGTTTTGCAAGCAACTCCAATTTCCAAAAAAATGTCCAGGGTCTCAGAATAAAAGAGCAAAGTACAAAAATTTACGCTTGCCCAAATTTTCCGAGTTATGGGCTTCTCTGTGTTTTGTATCGTTTAAAAGCTTTCGAAGATCGTTTTCAGCTTTGTTTTTAGACATAAATGATTTTGATTTTAGATGATACCCATTAAAAACGTGGGGAACAGTCGTAGTTCAAAACCATAACTCGATAAATATGGACGACTTTTTGTAATTTTGTTTTATTATCACCCAAGATATATTTTTTTATCAGACTTGTTCCATATTATCACATACATCCTACCAATAAATGTCTTTTATTAATTTACAAATGTCAAATTTTCTTATTTATTGTAACTTGGTTGCTTTTTATATATGACAAACTAAGAACGAAACGTGCAAATTGCGATAGTATCAAAATCACCATCGTGTAAGCGAAAGATAAAATTGCAAAAATGGCAACCTTTAATTTTGTCTAGTTAGACCCCTTTCAGACAGGCAAATTTTACTTTGCAAAGTTTTGATTTTATGTGAGAGCGAGGGAGAAAGCATGATTGAGAGTACAGACTTTGATATACTCGCAAAGTTGGACCCCTTTCACACAGACAAATTTTACTTTGACAAAGTTTTTTTAATTTTCTTTTAAACTTTCTTTGGTGTTCAAACACAAAAAGTTTTCTTTTACAAATTTTGATTTAGTCACTTGGTGTTTTATGCAATCTGTGTATAAGTACAACTGTGTATAAGCGACGAAAGAAAAACAAAGCAACTTTGCGAGTATATCAAAGTCTGTACTCTCAATCATGCTTTCTCCCTCGCTCTCACATAAAATCAAAACTTTGCAAAGTAAAATTTGTCTGTGTGAAAGGGGTCTTGCTTTGTTTTTCTTTCGTCGCTTATACACAGTTGTACTTATACACAGATTACATTGACTAAAACAAAATTTGTAAAAGAAAACTTTTTGTGTGTGAACACCAAAGAAAGTTTAAAAGAAAATTAAAAAAACTTTGTCAAAGTAAAATTTGCCTGTCTGAAAGCGGTCTTATATTATCTATTTGAATGCTCCTATTCTGCCCAACAGAAATCAGCCTCGAGGTAAAAAAATTTTTTTGGGGCCGGCCTAGTAAGTCCCAATTTACATTGGACAATTTTTGTCGCTGCAACTCGTAGTTTGTTGTTGTAAATAATGTGTGTAAAGAGAATAGTAGTAAAGTTACTCTCTTCCCCTATTCTCTTTACTGGAATTATTTACAAAAACAAACTACGAGTTGCAGCGACAAAAATCGTCCAATGTAAATTGGGACTAAGAGTAAAGAAAAAAGTACTTAAACCAGTGCTGTCTACTTTTACACTAACCTAATAATATACAACTGTGTGTGTTGACTTTGCAATATTTTTACTGTCTGTTTTACAAGAGACAAATTGAAGAAATTTTAATTAAATCTAAAGAAAAAATAAGTAAAGTCCAAGAAATGACTGTCACTAATCGGGTAAGATTCATGCTTTTATTTCGGTTATAAATATACTAAACTTTTAATAAATTATAGATGGACATTGATGCAGCCTGTAAGGGTGAGGGCTTTCGTTCATATTATATTCAAAAAATTGAAGAACTTCAATTAATTGTAGCTGAAAAATCACAAAATCTCAGACGTCTGCAGGCTCAGCGTAATGAATTAAATGCTAAAGGTATTTTGTAGATTTATATTTCCATAACAAATTAAAATTAAATGAGCATTTTATAATTGATTAGTACGTATGTTACGCGAAGAGTTGCAATTGTTGCAGGAGCAGGGGAGCTATGTTGGGGAAGTGGTTAAGCCAATGGATAAAAAAAAAGTTTTGGTTAAAGTTCACCCAGAAGGTAAATTTGTTGTAGACATTGATAAAAATATTGATATCAATGATGTTACTCCAAATTGTCGTGTTGCATTGCGCAACGAGAGTTATACCCTGCATAAAATTTTACCCAACAAAGTTGATCCATTGGTATCACTTATGATGGTAGAAAAAGTGCCAGACTCTACTTACGAAATGGTGGGTGGCTTAGATAAACAAATCAAAGAAATTAAGGAAGTTATTGAATTGCCAGTTAAGCATCCAGAACTTTTCGATGCCCTGGGCATTGCCCAACCTAAGGGTGTTCTGTTGTACGGGCCGCCTGGTACGGGTAAAACTCTTTTGGCTCGCGCAGTGGCTCATCACACAGAATGCACGTTTATTCGAGTTTCTGGTTCGGAGTTGGTGCAAAAGTTTATTGGTGAAGGCTCTCGTATGGTGCGTGAGCTTTTCGTTATGGCCAGGGAGCATGCACCATCTATTATTTTCATGGACGAAATTGATTCTATAGGCTCCTCTCGTATTGAGTCTGGTTCTGGTGGCGATTCTGAAGTTCAGCGCACCATGTTAGAGTTACTAAATCAACTGGACGGTTTTGAGGCAACTAAAAATATTAAAGTGATCATGGCTACAAATCGTATCGATATTTTGGATCCTGCTCTTTTACGTCCCGGCCGTATTGATCGTAAAATCGAATTTCCTCCACCAAATGAAGAGGCTCGTTTGGATATTCTTAAAATCCATTCGCGTAAAATGAACTTAACACGTGGTATTAATTTGCGTAAAATAGCCGAACTAATGCCTGGTGCTTCAGGTGCTGAGGTAAAAGGTGTATGCACGGAAGCCGGTATGTATGCTTTACGCGAGAGACGCGTTCACGTAACTCAAGAAGATTTCGAAATGGCTGTTGCTAAAGTTATGCAAAAGGATTCTGAAAAGAATATGTCTATTAAAAAATTATGGAAATAAAGTTGAAAATCTGTTTTTGTATAATAATTATAATTCTTTTATATGACTTGAAATTTTCATTAAAAAATTCATTATCATTTCTCAATAACAGATTAATTTTTAAAATCGTAACTACATATCGCATTCATGCAAAGGTGTATTAACTTTGATTTTAAATATTACAATAGAAGTAAAACTTTTTTATATCGATTGTCAATTTTTGCAGTGGGTAAATATGAAAAAATAACAAATATTCTAGTTTTCCTAAAAAGTGAAAATAGCAAAAATTGTGGTTTAATATGCTAAACTTTTTTCAATTTTATTGTTTTGGAATTGTCATCATAATGTTTTTTATTTACACTACGACTGTAAGAAGGACATTCGAACCAAGAAAGAAGAATCGATAGCTCAAAAAATGGCAAACTACTTCACGATTAACAAACGAGATTTTTTATCGTTTGTTGTTTATATATTAAGTCTGCCGAAAAAGTGGATGTGGTTATTTAAACTTGTTCATGAATATTTTTCGAACTCAAAACGTTATTTGTACTAAGTTTTAGCGGAATCTCTAAAAAAAAAATACAAAAATCCCATAGAAAAGCACAATTTTGAGGTTTTTTTTTCAAATTTTCTGAGCAACTTTTCCAATGCCGCTTTCCTATAAATCTTTTTCAGAACAAAGTGGATGTAAAAACGAGCGTGATCAATTTAACTTGTATATGCATCTTTTCTCAACTTAATATGTTGTACGTAATAAGTTTAAGTTGAATCTAAAAAAAATTTTAAATCTCATAGAAAAACAAGTTTAGTTTCTTTCCATAAAAATCTTTTTCACTCAGAAAAAAAAATAGCGATATCGGCCAACCCGACTCAAGTTCTGCGCTTAGCAACGAACACTAACCTTTCGACTCTGTCCAAAATTTGAAGTATTTAAGTTTACGAATAAGAGAACTTACATATTTACATCGTAAAGTTCACATTAAGCCGTTTTGCTCACAAATTAAGTTTAAAGTAGCCTTCGATGTTTGAAAAACGATAATCGACATTCTTGTGTTCTAAGGGCTAATGCAACTCATTTTTTTTTATTATAAACACATTTTTAATTAAAATTAATTATGCATTTGCTAGTATAGTAAAAGCTTCATCATACTGGATACGAATACGAATGCTTATTAAAATATATTTCATTTTTCTTATAAAAGTAAATATTTGTTCTTAATAACTAATTGTTTTTAACCTACAAATAGAATAAATAGTGAATTTGTTTATATTGATTTGATGTTTTTCATTTAAAGAAAAAGTTAAAAAGGTCCGCTATAATCGAGTTATAAGCTAAATTATATGTGAATAACTATCTTAATCTTATGGTTAACTTATGAACACTATGACTAGAAATTCTATTAAATTAGTTTTGTATGCTTCACAGAAACATTTTGTTTTAACAATGACTAGAACTTTTAAAAAGATTCATAAAAATTATTTTAAAGATGAAATATACGATCGTTTTGAGAACGTCCAACTAAAGCATCATGTAATCGTGTATACAGTACACTATCCGAGGGAATACCTTCTCTTTGTAAAAATAACAATGTCTCTTGAGCACACATGGCGAAACCTAATGCTTCAGCATCTTCTTCAGACATTTGATTGTTTTGACCATTGTTATGAAGATCATTATGATGAAAGAGGTTTTCTTCACGAGCTTCAACATCATGCTCGAAGGCATCCAATTCATTTTGCAGTTCTAAAATTTTTAATTGTATAGCAGCGAGTAAATTACGATTTTGTGCATTAACTTGTGGTAGGTTTGGTAGATCTAAATCCTCTGATTCTGAGGGTGGTGTATCGCAGCGAATTCGTTTATTATCCGGCTGTGTGAGAAAAGCTTTATCGCCTTTATTAAATTGTTTATTCGGCTTGTTTGTTGCTGAATTTGACGATGAAACTGAAGATTCATTTATTTTATTATTAATTGGAATTTGTTCAGATCTATCCAATTTTCGTTTCATTATTAATTTACCCGACATTTTGTTTTTGTTAATTTTTAATTTCTCTTATGATCACTTGATAGTATTTATTTTCTAGTTGCGCGACATACACACTAGAGCTGATCCGAAAACTGACTGACCTGAGGATTCATTATGCTCAGATACTAGAAGTTTGTCTCGTATTTGAACCCTTAAAAACACAATTCACAGCATAAGGGCAACTGACAACCAGCTCATCCCCTTCCCTTACCCTTCGCTTGAATATTACTCAAAAGATACGTTTCATAAAAAAAAACAGCTGAGACAGCTGCTCATATTTGTCATGGTAATGAATGTGTATCTTCTGTTTCAATGCATATTTGTGCAGAGCTGTCAGCAAGACTGGCTGTATACGTAGTGGTTGTTAAAAAATATGTTGAATTAAGTTTTTTTACTCTCCATATAAAAACAACCCCAGAAGATCGCAATAACAACATTTTCAGTTGTTGATTGTAACCAAACTTTATAAACGAGAGAGTAATTTTGGTAGCAGCTGCATTATTTTGGGAGTAAATACTTACAAGCATAAGTACATACATAAGAATGTATGGATATGTGTGTATACTCTAACACTTTTGTTTTTTCATCAGCAGGGCCACGCGACTAACTGCACTCTTATTGTATCCATATGTTCACATACATATATAATGAACATAAATATACATATATTTTTGTAAATTTAAATTTTCTCCCCTATTTTATTTCTGCAGTGACTAACAAAAGTGTTTATATTTTCTTGTCACAAAACCGATTTCCTGTTGTCTTTATACAATTTATTGTTCTTTTTTTGCTTTTATTGATGCCAATGTAAAGTAGAAATATAGCAAATGATGTCGAGCAAATGTCCACCTCTTGCACATTGGCAGACATCCAATCTTTTTCTAAAATTTTTAAGCCCATTTTGCAACATAGCTTCGTTTATCTCGTCAATGGAGCGCTCATTTTTCAGGGCATTAGTTGTTTGTGGTTTGCTCTGGTCTTTTAAATGGCCCCAAAGACAATAATCTAGCAGCGTTAGATCACAAAAATGAGGCGATAAATTGGTATAGCCAAATCGAGAAGTTACGCTACCCGGAAATTCCTCATGCAATAACTGAATTATTTGACTGTCTTGCTGAATCCAAAAGTCATTGATGTCAACTTTAGCCACAAAAAATTGGTTTGGTAACACCAATAGTAGCCAATATCATTGTTTGGTTCCGCAGAGAATTCACGGTGACGGCGTTTCCTTGCCCATATTCGAAATAATATGGGCTGGAAATGACGCCTGACTACACAGCGCACCACACGGTCTTTATTTTTGGATGTAGTGGTCTTTCGAGAATTGTTTGTTTACACAACCGCCTAATTGAAAATGAGCTTCATCACTACAGATAATTTTGTTGAAAAATGCGTTATTTTCGTTCAGTTTTTCAAACAGCCAATTCAAAAGCGTTCGACACAAAGCCGATCATTAATTCTTGCGCGAGTTGAACTTCATCGGCGCGATGATGAAGATTTTTATGTAAAATATTATGTAAAGTGCCTCTAGTAACACCATATTGTTGCGAAAGTCGATGAGTTAGTGTTCCAGGCTCATTCTTTGCACTGCCACTATATGCGTTATTGTGTTAGTTTATTGTCTACAATAATACTGCAAGCCTTAAGCTAGCGATTAAATTACGCACAGTGGTATCAGAAAGAGTCCGATTACGAGGAAAAGTTGAAATTTTCACCTGAAGTGTGTAACGTTCTATCTTTAAAATTTCCTAATAATTTAGTAAATAAATGTCAAAAAGTGACACCTCAGGATATTATCATTTGTTAAAAAGTTTACTTCTTAGCCTCAAATTTATAATTAAAAAGATGATCATTGTAAATATGTAATACAAAAATTTTAAAATTAAAACAAACGAAAAAGGACAAAAAGGAGTACTATCCCCTGTAACTGATAGGTAGGCCTTTTGTAAAAAAAATCCCTATTGCAAGTGTGAATATTTAAGTTAAAATTTGGCCCTTTTTCATTAATAAGCCCACAGGTGAAAGCTAATTTGTATTCGTACAATAAAAATTGTTCAATTCATTGAAACTGTTACTAATATTAATAGTTATTGTCATGAAGTGGAAGTCTTATAACAAATTCTTTGAAAATGTCATCATAAGCTTAGAGATCAATTAAAGAATATTTTAACTGCCTGAAATCATGCTGATTAAAATATATTTCACTTTTCAGCGTGCTAATAAATAGATAAAATTTTATTGACTGGTTTGTAGTTATTTCCTATACAATATCTATAAATTTTTCGTGTTCTAATATTTTCATTTATTTTATTACGCTATCAAAAAACCATAAGAAGCATGCACAGTCATGTTGTATAACAAAAGTTTAGTTTTCTTTGACATTATGATGCAAAAATAAAGAATTCTACTGTAAACTTCTTTCCATATTTTTAAAATATTCCGAAAAAAATTAAGGGATATTCCGAAAAAAATGAAGCCAAGTACAATTTAAATTGTACTCCGGAAATATCATAGATCTCTGCCCGGTAGGAGCTTTAACTTCAAAGCCTTACTCCTTTACAGCGCGTCCATGGGAGCTATCACATTGTGAGACTATAGATGTGCTAGATGCTGTGGGTAGCGCAAGATTTACCAAATAATTAGTATTAAAAGTAATAAAGCAGAAGATACTTGGGGAGAAATGGGTCGCTCTATGCTTCTTGGAATCAGCACGTGACATTCATCCACATGATAACTCAGAAGGTCTCTTTTTCGTTATCAATTTTTCATTATAAATGAGATTTAAAAGTATTTTCTACTGCTAACAAGGTAAGTAGGTTTTTCTTGAAACAAGCATATAGAAAAGATTTTCTGGAATAAATTAAATTATTAAGTTAAATTATGTGCTAAAAATTTACTGTTTTTAAACTACAAATCAGTTAGTAATCGCAAATTTTATTTCTGCATGTGCTGGAAATTGATGGTTAATATTTTATGCCTTTTCACGAATGATCGATAAATCTAACTTAATTTCGTCCTCACTTTTCTTTGAAATTGTCAAACTTCTTTCAATCTATGGAAATTTCCGGCTATCTATTCGTAATTTTTCTGATTTCATTACATAATGTTAATATATTGAGTCCATTTCATACATAAATATTTGATTGCTTTAATTTGTACATATTTATTTTAAAATGTTCACGAAATGATTTTAATTAACAGTTTTAACAGACACTATATTTTTCTTTATCAAATGATAGTGGAGGCAACCTCAAGATGTTTAAATTTAAGTCGAACGAACAGCCCTAAATATGCATGTGCATATGTATGTAAATATATATAACACTGTTAATTGCTCTAAAAAAGAACGTTTTTATTGCTGTTGATATTTGATTTGAGTCAGGTTTGATGCAGATGATTTTATTTATTATTGTACTTACATGCATACATATATGTGTGTTTGTGTATATCTTCTATCAGTTCCTTCCGTTATGTGTGCAGATGTATTATTTTAATCTGCAGCAACATTGAACATTTTAAACTTTAAATGAAATATCATATAATACTAATAAGGGATGTAAAACGTACATATGTGTGTACATAGGTAATTTTGTTTATAAATATAATCAGAAGCATTTTAAGAAAACAGTACGCAAGCAGATCGCAAAGAATAATGAAGCTTTTAGGAAACTAAAAAACTTAATATTTCCTGTTAGTATTTTTAAAAATAAATATTAATAAGAAAGCATGTGGTTTAACATTTCAGTTTTACTGTTTATATCATAGTTTATGTTGATTCTTTATACAAAATGTTTATATTACATATCAAACGGTAGAGTGAACCACTTTAAAAATTTGCATTGTTGTAATCGATATATGTATGAGCCAACAACAAATATTTGTCTAAGTAGTGGTTTCGCTAAATAAAAATACCTTGGCAATACCGCATATTTTTTTAGAAATTCAATTTCTAATTTTCTGTTCAGTATTTTATAAACAAGCTGAGTATTATTAAAGAAAAAAATATTTAATTGGGAAAATTTCCACTTAACAAGACTGTACCATCATTTGATTTTTCCACCCTCTAAGACACTATTTTTTTCAAAAGCCGAACAAATAAATCACCTAAAAAGACAAATTTTAAATAATAACATAAAGTCACAATCTTAGTTTATACTTAAAAAAAAAATAATGGGAATGAAACAGTTAATTTATTTCATGGCAATTGATATTTAAAATATATAGTTGTTATGGTCAGTTGGCATGTAAATCTTAAAAATTCATATATACACTATAAAGTAATTACCTGTTTAATATGATTACCTGACGAATTATAAAAACACTGAAACATGGTGTTCTTATTTAAATAGTCGATTGAGCACCCTGTTAAACTTGTTTGTGGTACATAGCACAGTTATTTATTAGGGTGTGCAGTTTGACAGCTGATTAATATTTAAAATTTTGTTATAATATAAATATTAAAAACTTACGTAGTAAATACTTACAAAGCAAGTTTACAATTGAAAGGGATCTTGGTGTAACTTCCTTAATAGTTCATGTGGACCTCATTGACCTTTAACGACTCCAGAAGTTGTTGAATAAACTGATTGCAAAAACCTAACAGTAGGTCCCAATTTACATTATTTATTATTAATTATTCCCAATTATAGACAAACAAAAAAAAGTTTTCCTAAAAAGCAACTTTCAACTCCACTACAAGCAACTACACCCACCTGCAGATGTACAACAATTATGATCTTACATATCTAACATATACGTAAAGTTTATTTTTTTGCGATAAAACATGTAATTAATATATTTTTTTTTATTTGATAGTAATCACTTTTCAACCAGCTGATTGATTTGCAGTTCACACAATCTATATAATGAAAAGGTATGGGTTGTTTCGGACAAGAAGCATGCATTTCTTAAAAAGCTTTCTCTTTTACAAAAAATTGCAGGGACCCACCTATAATCTGAGTTAAAAAAACCTGACTACATAATTTTTAAACTTAAACCAGCCAAAGAAAATGACTTTTATTTAAAAAAGAAAATAATATTTCTTTGCTCGTATAGTTTCTTGCCACGATAGCTCCATCTGAATCTCAATTTGCCTTGATGTTCTTTTTATGTATTATAAAAGCTATTTAGTACTTTTAATTAAAAAGTACTGCTTCTGTTTATGTTTAGTCTGTCAGTGTTATCCAGCCCTGTGCATAAGTGTCAGAGGAGAAGTCTACTTTATTTTTTTTTTTTGGAAAAAAAACAATCTTTAAATTTTCGTTGATTTTGAGGCGAAGAATTAATAATTCTTAAAGAAAAATTAAAAATATGGATTACGAAAGTGTTTTAATTGTTAAACCAGAAGTATTTATATATAAAATTCCTCCCAGAGCAAACAATCGTGGATACAGGTAAAGAGAATACTAACAGATTGATACCTACAAGTCAATATTGTATATTTTTAAAAGAGAAAAAATCTACATGGAAAATTGTTAGTTGAAAATAATTTCTTAAAAATCTAAACAATGGTTTTATGCTTTGTTGGCGAAATTACGCCTTCAATTTTTCATTTTATATGGCTAAATTATATATTATTTGATAATTAAAAAAATATATATAGGCCGATATGTAATTGCATGTGTATATTTTTTTAGTTAATTTTACGTATGTACGTTTTTACACGTACATAGTATGGATGTACCATCAAAGTGTGTACAGTGTTTTTTTTTGTATTAAGAAATTTGTCCAAATTGTTTTGTGGTGTGTGCATTTTTTGATTGCTTCTTATTTTACTGTTCTTACACAAGGTTAAAACCATCTTAACAGGAACAAAAAAAAAATAATTGCATTTTTGTTATTTACAAAAACATACTTACGTTCATATGAACATGTTTTTTTAATTACAACTGAAGTTCAATTTTAATTGATTTTTTCTGCCCGTGTTTGCTTTATCGATCTTATGCATAATTTTTAATGATGTATAATTTTTAGATTTCCTTTATAAATACTCTGGTATAAACTTACAAGGGGACATATTTTTGCCTTTAACATTTTTTATTGTAAAATAAATTAATTTCGATATTTTTTTAAATGTTTAAAATTGTTGATTTTAATGATTTTTTCGGGTTTTAAAATGGGATAATTTTGTAAATAATATGTGTTGACATAAATTATTATACTAAATGGGTGTGGTACATCCCAGGAAAATTTTATATTTATGTTACTCTCCGAAAGTACTATTTTAATTACAAAAAATCGTTGTCCCATGGTAAAATTATAGCAGCTGCATTTGCAATTCGCTTTTGTAGAATCAGTTACATTTGTCAAAAATAATACAAAAAATCAATTTTAACCTTTTGTTACTAAAAACAAACGCATTATTATTGAATTCTTTTGTTCTTTTCTATTTTTTGCTCCTTCATGTTGTGCAAATAAGTACTTAGAAGGGGGAGTACGGAAATAAGTTATTTAAAAAAATCTTCTCGGTTAACTTTCATATGTAAAATATACTGGGACCGATTATGGCATATGATCAAGTTAAAACAACGTAAAATTTTATTGTAATAAAAACGTGTTAATTACATGTTATTAATTCAGGATTTATGGATAAACTGTAGCACTCCGTCTAACATAATAACATTTTAGTTAGGATTAGTTTAGAAAACTAATTGATTGATTTTAAGTAAAACAGTAAAATCTAGTAACGTAATGAATATTCTAAATGACATTTTGTTCATAATATATATTGCAATTTATAAATAAATATATTGTTTCATTAAAAAAATTAATTGAAATAATCTATTATATCTGTTAACAAGCTAAGAAGTTTCTAAGAAATCTAACAAAGAAGACAACATGCTTCATTTAAATTCCACGAACTAAGATCAACAATCAGAAAATCACACAAGAAAACAAACACCAACACTGAAAAAGAGAGCAAAATATTTTCAGCTCATTAATTTGGGATTCTGAGAATTGCCCCTAAAAGTAGGCAAAAAAGAACTTCTGTATCATTCGTTTTGTTAAGATGGCTGCATTAATAATTAAATGGCTGTGGAATAAACAACCCTTTTGTTCAGAATTAATTACATTTTAAAACTAGAAAAAGATTGAATTTTTCAATATAGAAAATAACAAGTGCTCAAAATTGTATAATTTAATTTAATTTGTGATCATATCGTTTCAAAAATAGATAAACAGGATCGAAAAAACTTGCTTACTGAGGAATTTAAAACAGCGCCTTGTCATTATTTTGATGAAACAGATCTAAGTGGTGCAAATTTTACGGCAAGGCCTAATTGGATATAATGATTCCAGGCGCTAGGCATGCATAAATTCCGGTGTCCTGCTTTTACTGTGACACTTTCAGTACAACGCGCTGCTGTTACCGATTCACCTAAACCTCTGATTTTTATTTCTGTGTCTCTTCAGGCCGAAATCATTTTCAACAATGCAACCAGTAACACAATTCGAAATGGATTGCATTATGGCTAAGTTTGGGGAAATATCACAAAAAATTCAGAATTTTTGAAGCGTAAAAACTCACGAAGCAAAATGTCAGCCCAACGTTATACCGAAAACGCCAAACTGATTTTCAGAAATTTTATTCCGTTGACGAAGCAAATACGTTAACTAACTGCCATGATATCATGGCTCAGGCATTAGTGAATGCATTATATCGCTGGCGACTGTCGTCGTTCAGCTTCAAGTAATATGAATTGGAATTTTTATTTTCATGTAAAATTAAGTTTATAAAGGAAATAACAATAGCATATTTATGGATTTGTAATCCAGTTATTGAGCAAAGTAGGGAAACGCAAAAATAGGGGGAAAATAGGAATTTTTGCGATTATTAAGACACTTTTTCGGGTAGGTTTTTCTTTTTTTTTCTTTTATTTAATATCTATAACTTTGCTTAGATACTAAAGAGATATTCCATACGGTATAACGAGATATAACCGTGTTAAAATGTAGAAAAAGCGATCAAAATCTAACTTGAGTAAAAAAACTTGACAAAACGAATGGGACTAATTTCGCGTCCAATTCTCAGAATAGAGTACCAAAACATGTGTTGTGCTGTGTAATGATAAATAAAACTTTCCAAATGTAGAGAATTAGAGCAATTTTAGAGCCACTCACAACAGTATATAAGCGCGCCTTTACTTATGGATTGTGAACGTGATCGAGTGCAGACACTTGATACAGCAGTTTAAATCCGTTGAACTGGCAAAGTTACAATCGTGTATTTATTTTTACGAATAATAATTTATTTAAAATAATTTAATGGTTTAATTAAAACTATAAAAGTTGTGTGTAATTATTTTGCAATTAAAGAACTAAGTAAACTAAACATTTATTAAAGGAAAAAACGTAATAATATATTAAGTAAAAGAAATATATAAGTATGAAAAATCAATAATTATTTTCATTCATTTATATTTCGCTGTAATATTAACTTATTGCCCATGTATATTGTTAAAAAAAATATTAAATTGCTTAACAAAAAATAATGTATACAATATTTAAGAGCCGCTGATTGGAATTTGGGAGAACCCACCTGGACTGGACGTATGCGCTTGGTAGCCAAAGGTACACAATGTAATCTTAAATTAGAAGATAAAACAACCGGTGCTTTATTTGCCAATTGCCCTATTGAAACATATCCTGGTGTGGCTATCGAAGCAGTAGCAGACAGCTCACGTTATTTCGTAATTAGGGTGCAAGATGATAATGGTATGTTGTTTTTTAAGATAATTGAAAATACCGCAAAACTTAAAGTTTCTCTAAAATTTAACAAATAGGTCGCTCTGCATTTTTGGGCTTAGGTTTTGGTGATCGTTCGGATTCTTTCGATCTAAATGTGGCTCTACAGGATCATTTTAAGTGGGTAAAAAATCAAGAACAAATAGAAAAAGAAAAAACACAACCCAAACAAGAATTAGATTTAGGCTTCAAAGAAGGTGAAACTATAAAAATTAATATGAGAATAACGGTAAGAAATTGCCTTGTCATATAAATATATATATTTTAATATTTTGCCTCTTTAATGAATTTAGAAAAAAGATGGCTCAGAAGGAACCGGACGTACAAAATCTAAAGCTGGCACTGGCATATTGCCACCACCTCCGGGTGGAATGGGTAAAATAGCACCACCTCCACCATCCACTGGTTCAGTTCGTCAAAGTTCTGGTACATCACCAGCACATAAGGCAGCCGGCAATGCGAATACGGAATGGACGGATTATGCATCAGCTGGGTATATAAGAACAATATATACAAGTTAATAATGTCGATTTAGAGAACATATGGCATAACTAATCACATGTGGTTTGGCTCAATAATAAAAAATATTTAAAGGTATTGAGATTCATTTAAAAGCCGAAAGACGTTGAAAGTTGATATTGCTTGTCGAAAATAATGCTTTAAGGCTTTAAAAAGAAGCCATTTCTGCATCGTACTGTTACTGGTGATGAAAAATGGATACATTACGATAAGCCTAAGCGCTAAAAGTCGTAAGTAAAGCCCGGCCAAAAAGCCAAATCAACGCCAAAGCAGTATGTCTATGACAGCAAGGTAATGCTCTAAACGTGGCGGGATCAGAAGGATGTTTTACATTATTAGCTGTTGCAATCGAGTCAGATGGTCATGATTGATTCATTTGAAGAGGGCAAGCAACGAAAACGACTAAACACGAGACCATAATCTTGCATCATAATAACGCTCAGCCGCATGTTGCAAGACCGGTTAAAAACTAGTTGCAAAAAAAACTTCAGAACAGGGTACCAGAAATTGGCTTGATTCATTCTTTACCTCAAAATTGGAGCAGTTCTTTTGGCGCAGAATCCATGTGCTACCAGAAATATTGGAAATGTGACTAATGATGGACAATATTTTAAATAACGTATCAGCTCATTTTGTTATTATAATAAATAGATTTTTCAAGCCAAAAACCCGACATTATTAACTAGTATTCCTATTATTTAAATTTTTTTAGAACATAAAAATATATTATTATTACGAATTGTTTTATGAATTTTGTTTTACTTTTAGATCTGCACCGGTTCAAAATCCTCAACAGAGTTCTGCAAATGCTAATTGGGTGCAATTTTAATTTTAAGCCTAAAGCTTGTCTAAGGTTTGTTGAAAAAATAAACATTAAATTAAAAAAAAATAATAAATAAAATCATAATGAGGACACAATACGAATTATATAATGAACTTAATTAAAACGTTTAACAAAATATATATACATATAAAAAATAAAAGAAAAAAAAAAACAATTTAAGAAAATTATACATATTAATTATTATAAATTAAATAAATAAAGAAAACATAAAGGGGTGAAATTCAATATTAGTTTTGTTATATTTTTGCCATTTAATAAGAAAAAAATATCATGAACAATATGCAACTAAAAGTAATTCAATTATTAAAACTAATCACCACCCAATACATCTATACTATTTAAAGCAAAATATTTAAATCTTTATTTTTGTAAAAAAAGCTTAAACGTTTAAACAGTTAAAATAATTTTAAATTTATTTCGTTTAAAAAAAAATCATTACAAATATTTAATTTTACATGTTGAGCCTTATTTGATTCTTTTAACTAAATTTAACTGCACTCAACAGTTACTACTAAAAAAGCAACAATAAACTATTTTAATATTGTTTATATATTTTTGTATAAAAATTGTACTTATTGCTTAAATAACACCATAATAATAATCATATTATTGATTTATTTCTGCTCTTAATAATGGCTCTCTTATACTCTTCATGCAATAATATATATATTTTTTTATTTAATATGATAATAACCGTTAATTCTTTTAGTTTAAATTAATAGTTTAAAACGAATTTAAACGACACAAAATACACAAACATACATACAATGTTTATATATTTGAATATAAAGATCATAAATATGTTAGTTAAAAAAATTTATCAATTTTATATTTTACTAAAATGTTGTTTTTATTTGAACATTCCTTCTTTTTATATACACATATATAGAAATAAAACGGATCTTTTAATTTATCAGTGAATGACTGTATAAATTTCAAATTATTTGAAACAAAACAAGTATTCAAAATAAACGCAATCGAAAAATTATCTTTATCATTTATTTTATTTTTCTACACGTTTCTAATTTAAAGCCTATTGTAAAATGTATTCAATACAAAGTAGCTGTTGTATGCAATACCACTTTCAAAATCGTCAACATAATAAAAATAAAATTAAAAAAAGCATCAATCAAAATAAAAATCGCCAAAATGTTTTTACCTAAATATGAAATATGGTAAATATATTGTTACGTTTATTCGGTTAAAAAACGTTTTGTTGTATTGAGTTCTTTTATTTAGAGTTGTTAAATTAAAGTACGCGATTTATTCACTTCAATACGCACAAAAATTCACACCTATATATGCTTTATTATCTTCTCGTCGTCACACAATGAAGTTTGTACTCCTTTATTGCACAGCAGATGGTACCTTTATATCTCTTATGAGTGCTTCTCGCATATACAAGAACATTTTTTTTTAACATCATCACATTGTTGTTGTTATCATCATTCAGTATAGGTGCCCGTTTAGCCAATTAATTAGTTAGTTGTTTTTGTCCTCGGTTGTTTACTTTATTTCGTCTTGTTTGCATAAGATTTCTTAGAAACTACATTATTTGTAAACAGACACAATAGGTCATTTCACTTACTTTTTTTTTACTCATAAGCATTTGCTTTTAAAATTTAAAGCATCTTCGTAACAATATGAAAAAAATTTAAACATAACTTTTGTAGAAAATATGAATTAAATAATTAGAAAAATCATTTGTATTACTATTGTGGAATTCGGCAACTTAGCATATTTACAACAGGCTGTGAATCGAATAATTAATTTGTTATAAGTAGCTTCTACTATGTAGAAAAATTTATTTTAGTTAAGAGAATTGAAAAAATATATTTAATTCAAAAAATTGTAACTCACGGAAATCATTGATAGATTTGTTAAGGATGTCAAAGCTTCTTTTTTTTGAAAAACTGTGGAATACTTTTAACTAATCATTGCCAAGAATTTTCCAACACGATGTTTTTAAAACTAATTTTAAAAAAATTCTAAAACTATGGCCACATTGAAAGTCTGACAAATTAATTACCGTTATATTTGTTAATTCTTTACAATTTTTATACTGAAGCGTTCAGTTGTGTATTTGCTTTCGTAGTGTGAAAATATATTTTTTTTAATGCGAATTACCTTGGAAGAGCGAAAAATTGTTATTAATAACTATTTAAAAGGCAAAACTCAACGAGAAATCAAAAGTATCGTTAATAAAAACACATCACACGACATCATTATGCGATACAAAAATGACAACAGACAACAGTTTATAGTTCGCAAAGTTCAAAATGACCCATCCACATCCGTTAAAACCAACCTTTGCAAGGAAGTACATACGAAAACAATAAAAGTTTTAAGAAAAACCAAATTGCATGGCCGAGTGCGAGTTCAAAAGAAACCATGTGTCGATTTTGCACAAAAGCACACATCAAAAGTGAAGCGTGTAGGCTTATCAGTAATGGTGTGGGGCTGCATGGCAGCTTCGGATGTCAGAAATCTTCGCTTTAGAGAAGATATCATTGAGAGGAACGTGTACCTTGACATTTTATAAAGTTGGGTATTTGTTGATAATTTTAAATTCTATTAAGACAACGACCCTAATCACTGATAGTTAAGAATAAGTTGCTTTACAACTGCCTTAAGGTCATCAAAATACCTGAATAAAGCCCAGATATAGAACAAATCGACCACTTATGGGACGAACTTGGACGTCGTATGCAAAAGAAGATTGTACATTAAGAAAAACCAGCTTAAGGCCACAATAGAGGTGGAATGGAGCCAAATAACAACTGTGTGCAAAAAATTATTGGAAACTATTCCAATAAAATTAAAAGCTGTAGAATATCAAATATTAGTTAATGCATAAATAATTCAATTTAAGGACTGCCCGATTTCAGAGTGAATTATATTTGTAAGGTTTTTTTTAAATTTTTTATTGTTTCTATTGTTGTAAGGCTGAAGTAGCTAAACTTTGTTACATTTACAATATTATTTATTTTAAAGCTACTGAAGTTTCCTACAATTAGCTGGCCGACTTTCGATATAAGTCAATGTATATATCGTTTCGCAAATATTGGAAAATTACAAAAAAAAGGGAACACATTACCTCACGTATTGTCGACCAGCCTGTCTAAATTAATTGTATAAAATTTTCTTTGAAAATGGCGAAAACTTTCCTCATTACTATCTTCATTACTTTGCAGAACTTTCGATCGAAATACGTAATAAAATTTGACTTTTCTGTTAGCTATATAATAAACCTTATTTTGCTTGGCAACATCGTCGTCGATTTTGAGGCAACATCACCTTAACGCAACATCAATGCTAATTTGGTATTCCCTAACAGTCTTATGACGACATTGTCAGTTTAGCGATCATTTTAATAAAATGTAGAAGAAAATAAAAACTGTGTGAAAAAATAAAAAATAGAATCTATATTTTTTTATTATTTATATTCGACCTTTTTTCTTCTTTAATAAATACTTTATTAAATAAAATCTGTATTAAATTGAACCTAAAATAAATTAAAATTCAAAATAAATTAAAATCACAATGTTCAGCAGATTTGCCACAGCTTCATCCAAGGGGCTCAGTATAAGTTGTTTAAATATCCCGCCTCCAGTGGTTTTTAATTCCATTTTGTTTTTTGCCATCTTTTTTTTTTACTTTAAATTTTAAGTCGCATCTAATCTAATAAAAGAATTTTGTCAAACATGTATTGAATTACATACTATACCTTTTGCCATCCATCACTCGTTCTATTTGGTGGGCCAAGGGCATTTAGAGCAGTCGCAACACTTTCCCATTGTTTCCTAAAATTAGTAGGAACACTGCCTCTTCGAAATCCCCTGGCAAGTGATGTATTTTTTTCCAATTCTTCCACTAATTTTACAAATTGGTTGGCGTTTGTAATTTTAATTTTTTCCATTTTATTTGTACTTTTTTATATTTTATTTTGTATTTTTTTCAATCATTTTAATTTTTTGTTTATAACAGTACCACATTATCAAAGGCAATTCAAGGCAACATCAACGTCAAATTGTCTTACAGAATACCAAACATGTATTGCCAGTCATCGATAAATGACAGTATTGCAAACGAGAATACGGATTTACAACAAACGATAAAAAACGACGTCGCCTTGTATTGCCGTCGCCAAACAGAATAAGGGTGAATATTTCATATAAACTAGCTACATGTATTATTATTAAATTAAAAATCGTCAAAATGCTTACTCTCCTAAATAGCGACTCTGCTGGTTGTTTACATTTGATAAGAGCAGAAACATCTGATTAATGACAACAATAATTTTTCGTCCGTCTGCCGCCATAGAACTAAAACACTTTATTTTAATTTTAACAAAATTATTAAGATTTTGTATTATTTAAGTGCAATTTGGTGTAGCTAATTATTATGTATACACTGTTACATGGCTTTTTTAAATATTTAACACAGAAAGATGAATATTGTGTTGTCATATTGGGTTTGGACAATGCTGGAAAGACGGTAGATTATAAACAAATGAATTTTGTAAATTTTAACTTACAAAATTTTATATTTAGACTTACTTAGAAGCAGCTAAAACAAAATTTACTAAAAACTATAAAGGTATGAATCCAAGCAAAATAACAACAACAGTTGGCCTTAACATTGGTACCATTGATGTACAGGGTGTGCGCTTAAATTTTTGGGATTTAGGGGGACAAACTGAACTGCAGTCACTGTGGGATAAGTATTACCAAGAGTCTCATGCGGTAATCTATGTTATAGATTCAAATGATAGAGATCGTATGGAGGAATCTAAAATCATTTTTGGTAAGAATTCATATATTGTAACATATACATTACTGTCTTGAAATAAAATAGAACCGAAAAGTTTCTTAAGCCACGTATATATGGCACATACTAATTTATGAATAATACAATAGGATAAATTTTAAACCAGAAGAAATCAGTGGAGCAACAAAAAATCACTTGAGAATTTTTACAGAGCTCTTCCTCTAAGGCTGCAGCAACAAGCTGGGCAACACTAAACCGTGACTTCGATAAACTGTATGAGGTTAAGAATTGTGAACATAAATTTCTAAACACACTCGTTCCTTTCCTAATGTAAACTAACTTTCCATTAAGGTATGCAGGGAGTTGCGATTGCTTAAAATAATAATGTTGGTTACTTTTTCATTATATGATGACTGTCATGGCTTGTCTCAATGCAAGCTTTCAGAATATCGAAACTCCCTGTTTTGCGTATTGTTTTATGAATGCACAATGCAATGTTTTATTTTAAATTCAATTTAATTTGTTTTAAAGTGTTTTTGAAGGTAATGGTTATTTAAATAATTTGAAAACTCCTCAGGTTACGTGCTTCATAATTCCATTCCATTAATAAAATGTAAATTTATTAGGTTTTTCTCTCTACCACTTAGAGAACATATGATATTAATTGTTAAATAAAAGCAAATATATTTCCATTTAGATAAAATGATTCAAAATGATTTATTATCGGGCGTACCTTTGCTAATACTGGCTAATAAACAAGATCTACCTGATGTGATGGGTGTAAGAGATATAAAACCAGTTTTTCAACAGTCTGGCGGTTTTATTGGCCGGCGAGATTGTCTTACCATACCAGTATCTGCTCTAACAGGGTTAGTTGAAATAAAAAAAATGCATTTGTTTAAATGCTGCCGATTTAATTTTCAATATGATATTTTTAATATATTTTTATTTCTTTATTGATAGTGAAGGGGTTGACGAAGGCATTAAATGGCTTGTTGAAGCCATAAAACGACATTCAATAGTACGACCACCCCGCGTGAACGACTGATGATAACTTTGTGTATATTTTACTAAAAAGTTATCTTCTTATTAAGCTTTTAAATTGATATAGCCTTATGCTAAATTATATTCCAGATTATGTTTTATTTAATTATTTTTTGTAAATGTACAAAATATTTATGTATATAAGGTAACTTATAAAGGAATAATTATAAATAACAATTTTTTTTGTTCTAAGGAAGTTTTTGATTATTAATTAACATTTATAACTATGGCGAAATCATGTACCAGGTGTCAGTGGTGGCCAAATTTTCGCCATTGCTCGAAATAATAAGTATTTTCCTAAAAATTACAAAGTGTTGTACATGCGGGTTGCGGTGGGTGCGAACGTTTATATAGATGGTTTTGCAACCTATTAACGATAGTTTTTGAGGAATTATTTGAGATTAAATATAACAATTTTGTTTTTTAAGCAATTAAAAATTTTCGTTTTAATCAGCATGCCATGCTCAACTACTGCGAATATTTTGATCATATCTTATGGCTACCTTGGTTCCTTTCTGGTGGCGTAAGCATTTTAAAAATCGCATTTCAAGACAAAATATAGGTTCTGGCCAGTGAAAAGTGATTTTAAACCACCGTGCTGCCTGGATTAAACAGCCTTTTCAACCATTTGACACAAGCACTTAACTAAGAACTGTGTCAGCATTATGTACCACCATCTGTTGGCAGCATAAATTTCAATCAAGGCTATTAACCTTAAAAGCTGAACTTTATGAATTATAAAAATAAATAAATTCGCGTGAAAATGATTTCGCTATTAATTATAAATTGGTTTTAAAGTTAATTTTTTAAAGAAAAAAAAATAATAAAAAAACTGTTTATAAAAAAATTTTGTTTTTGAGAACATCTAAGTTTTGTGTATAAGGATGATAAAATTAATTTAGGGAATAATATTAACAACATGTTGAAGAGACCAATTTCACAATTTTGTTTATTTAAAAATTAACAATGCAGAAACAGTGTTATCAGCGAGACACTTTTGACAACATCAGAGCTGATACAACAAAAACGAATTATATTTAATTGCAATACAACATTTGGAATAATTATTCATTATCATACCATATTATCATCCATTTGGCTGCATTTATAATTGAATGGCTGTGGAATAAACAAATATTTTGTTCAGAGTGAATTACATTGTAAAACCAGAAGAACATTGAATATTTCAATACGGAAAAAAACAGGCGCCCAAAATTATATGATTTTTTTAGGCTTGTGTGTAAAGTTACTCTTAATGTATACGGATATACAAAAATTAATGAAAATCGAATCTTTTATAAATATGTTTTTAAACCAATTATAGCCACCTAAGCATAGAACGCATTGAAACAAGTCGTTAAGGGGCAAATTGCATTTGAAGCAAAACCCTTCATTAATTACTTATCGAACATCTAGCAGTTATCCTAACACCGAAATTGTTGTTGCTTGGTATTCAAAATTCTTCCAAACGTGGAGTTGTAAAATTATGCAATTTGTAAATCAAAGCATCGAAGATAAAGATGACACTGGAGTTGATAGATACACTGAAGAAAACATGCCCTTGAATATTATGTCCAAGTCGTATGAGATGCAGACTACGAACATGAATATGTAATGTCTATGCAGAAAACAAGATCATCAAAATCATGAGCGTCAACTTTAACAAGGATGGATATCGGCAATAATTAAAAAGGTTCTAAAATTTGATAACAATAAAAATCTCATAATTTCTGTGTAAGAAAGGCTGTAATATGAAAACATATTTATGGGTTTGAGCAAAAAAGGTGAAAAAAGGCGATTTTTAAGACACTGGATGCACTTTCTTTCACGTATTTAATATCTACAACTTTGCTGCAGACACAAAAGAAAAATATTCCGTACGATTTAGCGAGATATAACTGTGTTAAAATATAGAAAAACTGATAAAAATCCAACTTGAGGAAAAAATAGAGATATTAAATTATTAATGCAGCCAACTTGACAAAACGAGTGATACAGAAGCTGTTATTTTTGGGACTACTTTCATGTCCAATTCTCAGAATTGAGCCCAAAATCAATGAGCTAAAAATGTAAGGTATAAGATAATAAAAAAATTATTCCTTAGGATATATTACGAATAATATTGCAATAAAATATAACTGTTTTTTGTTGTAAATGTTCTACTGTCCCAAATTCATGTGTTGCTCATGTGTTATGAGCCATAGTAATGATGAATAAATTTCCTACATGTCATTGGTTTCTGAATTGCTCTACTTATCTCTCACATTTTTATTTGGTAATTAATTTACCTTTTGAATTAAGTTCAAATAAATAATATAATTTGTAAAATGCTCACTTACTACAAAAAAAAGAACTTCTTATCACTTACTATTATAACGCTCGTACTGATAAGACTTTTACCAAATACAAAACTAACTAGATACTCACCTAACCAGTCAGGTATAACATTGCTTATTCTCTTATATAGTATGTATATAGAAATGGTTCCGAAAGATAAGCTCCATTCCAAAAACAACAAATGAGGTTTTCTCAATTTATTTTTTTAAATTGTTCATTTAACAAATTAAAGACACATTTAAGGTATTTTTGATATTAAGTTTCATACGGCTTATTAAAAAATAAAGAAGAAAATATGTATTTCGTTTTAAAATTTATTTTAAAAGCTTTCTTCAACGTGTTCCGACAAAATTTATATAAAAGTTTTATTTATAATAAAAATCAAATTAGTAAAATATAAGATCAAATACACATAATATATTTAATATTTGTTATTTAATTTGTTGTAAGAAAACTTCCCAAAAAAGAGTCTTTAAATAAATCAAAAATCATCATTAAGCTAAAGTGTATATGTAAAGGTAGACGGGGCGGGCAAATAAAGGAAGAGTGACTATTTTTTTATAGATTTTTTTTGCATTCATAATTGATTTAGTTGAAGTGCAGTTAAAAAATATTTGAATAAGACTAATTCTTTGAAGAAGTTTGTTTGTCTATTTTATTAATTATTACACGTTTATTTTATTAAATAATTCTTCCTTTGATAATATCTTAAGGAATAAAGAAGCCGATTTAAAGCAAATTTCCTTTATAATCGAAAAGCATGTATCCCTACTATGAACAAGACTGGAGTGTTTTACCACCGGATAACAATCGCAGGTGAGTACAAACAAGTGCGTATATTGAAATGTTAAAAATAAATTATGGGAATCTTAAGAAATTTAATATTATTGATTATCGAAATACAGTGATCTCGCGGAAACGTGAACTAATTTTTACCGAGGGTGTTCACGTTTTAGATTGCATATTTTAAATTCATTAAAAGATAAAAAGAGACTAATTTTTATCTTTTATTTAATTTAAAATAATGTACGTTATTTTTCGCCTATGAGACATGTTTTGATTCTACTTTTTGTAAGTTCCTGCTATATTTTAATATATGTACTATGCGCTACATTGGGTTGCAAAAGGGTTTCTAAGAAACTAATTCCTAAATTAGTACAGAGATCTTTCTATTTTTGGAAGCTCCGAAGAAAGCAAAATTTTCCGTTTTCCAAGACCCGATAATGTATTATTAACACATTTCGAAATAGCATCTTTTTTGTTTCTTAATGAACAAATCGTCGATTTGACGACGTTATACTTTTTCGACAAACCAGTTACAGGTCAACCTTTCCCTAAAAGCTCTAAAATATCTGACTTTTCTTGAAGAGTTAACACTTTTGGTTTTTTATTAGACATATTTTCAATAAAAATATTTTTAGAGATCACTTGCATAGTCAGCACAGAGAGATGCTTCCAGTAGAACTGTCGCGGTAATACCAAAACTACTTATCCTGCAACAGAAGTTTTTTACAACAAACAAACTATGAGATTCTTCTGCGGGGAATCCCAAAATGTTTAAATAAGGTTACAAAATTAAATTTCAACGTTCGATGAAAGTTCACGTTTTAGAGCCTTCAGCCTTTGTTCACGTTTTAGAGTAGTCAATGTAAAAAAAAACATGGGTGTTCACGTTTCTGCGAGTTCACTGTAATGGGTTATGTGCAAAATTTAAAAAAAATTTTTCTTGCACATTTTTGACCTCTTGGTACTAACTAGGCAGATGTCTACCAAACCGTTTAATAGTAGTATGTTTATTGCTGTCATTCCCCTCGGTTATGCGGTGCTTTATTAATAAAAGAAGGGCATAACCCAACAATATTTACTAACAGATATAATACTAACTCCCCAGTACTACTTATATAGAAACGCGGTTTGATTATGATGTCATCGTATCGATAGCGCTCGCCGATCATACTGAAGAGAAAGCCAGTAACAATGGTTTTTACCGAGGGGAATGATAACAGTATTTTATTTACGGGCGGTACAAATCCAAACAACCTAATATCTTTATTAGTTTAGAAGTTAGTAAAAGTAGCTTTTGAAACCTATATGCAATTTAGTCCAACAAAACGATTATCTGAAAAATATTCTTAACCGTTTTACACAGAATCAAAATTTCGTGAAGATATTCCATTTAATTCTTGTGCAAAAACTAATGCTGGTTTGAAAAATTAGTATTTTAAAAACTTTTAGAATCGTACTCGTTGTATAAACTAAGTATCTCGAGCCATTTTCTTAATTGATAATGAAATAGGAAAAAGTAAGTGCCCACATAATTTTTTAAGATATTTTTAAATTTTAATTGTTCGTTACACTGTAACGGAAATATGAACCTGAATATATTAAATTACATTTTAAATGAAGTAACAGGAAGTTTTGAACTAATTCCGGAAAGCGTTACAGATGACTGCCAAGACTAACCGCTATTGAAATCTGAAATAAAAAAAAGAAATACGACGAAAAGAGTTGTGGATAAAAAGTATGGAGTAAGAAGAAAGGCTAGAGCAGTTTAAGAAAAATATTTCATTCATTTAGCAGAGAAATGAACTGAAAGAATTTTGTTATGTGGTGCTGTAAGTGAAGAAGATAGAAAAATAATTTTTCGGATTTAGCCTCGTGGGATGCCAAAAAAGTGTAGAAAAAAGAAATGATGCAAATATGGACAAATCAAATATGAAGAAGATCAACTTTTATTGACATTGAAAAAGGACGCAGCTATTTGATTGCTATTTATCATCTGGTGATGGCCAAAAAGTGAGTGTCTGCAAAGAACTGTTAATCTGGACAAAATTATTTTTTAAACATGGCTTTTAGCCATGTTTGCAAAAACACAACATCGAAAAAATGTAAATCCGTACGACAATGGTTGGACACAGTACCTAAAGTACCAAGTCATTACTGAAGAGTCAGTTCACAAGATCAATTTAAAACGAAAAGTAATATGCACAAGATTTATGTTAAATGCTGTTAAAATAAAAAAAATCAAGTAATGTGAAAGAAGTTTGACGGAATTCTGGAAAAATAGCAAATTTAAATTTTTAAGCCACAAAATGATCAGTGTGATATATTATGTGTAGGAAATTCGGAAGGGTAAACAATTGCAGAAGAGTACCAATTACATGTTATGCTAAAAGGTAAAGCAAGGGCTGCCAAGCAGTTAGCTATTAATAATATAACACCGGAAATAATAGTCGTTACTATAGACATGTAAAGTGTTTTGTTAAAGTCCAAAGCTACAAGTATCTGAACAGTATTCTAAATCGAAACTAACCGTCCGCAATTTCAATTTTTATATTAAAAATAAAAAAAGGTTCGTCTCTATGTGCGACATGAAGGCGAATGGCTATTAATATTACAAGCTGTGTAATCAATTTTATCAGTGAATTCTGTTCAACATATAAAAAAATTGATTTTGATAACGGATGGCTGTTCTTAACAAAATAGGAAAAAAATTTGTCTTAAACTTTGACAAACCTAAATTCAAGAATAGGTATTGACAGGACAGATATGAACAGCTAATTTTGTTAAAAGGACACACAATGATGGAGTTTGATAGTATTCATTCTACGTTAGAAAGATGTTTTCAGGCTCTAATATATACACCAATGGAGAAATCTAAATATAAAAGTTTGCAATCACTTAAAAAATATGCATAAAAATAACCACCCACTATATTTCGGCTTTAAAAATGATCAAAAATAATAGGTTTATGTTAAGCAAGCATTTTAAATTAAACTTAGGTGAATTATACGAACCTGAAATTTAATATATACAGTGGCTCATATTGAAAGTCGGGCAAATAATTACATTAAAATACTTATTCTGGATATTATTAAATGTAATGAAACAAAAATTAGCTACACAGTCTTATGACGTTAAAAATTATTAATTTAAATTCAAAAAAGTTTGTTTATGCATTTATCAATATTTGGCTGCATATTTGATTTTCTACAGCTTTTATTGTTTGTGGAATAGATTCCACTAACTTTTTCCACGCATCAAGCCTTTAGCTCGTTTTTATTTCTGCACAATCTGTTTTGCATCCGACGTCTAAGCTCGCCCCATAAGCTGTGTTTATATTAAGGCTTTGTGCAGCTGTTTTGATGACCTTTAGGGCAGTTGCGTAGGGTCGTTGTCTTTAAAAAAAATTATTAGCAAACCCATAATTTGTGCACACTTTTCGTAACATTAGTTTTTAGAATGTCCTGATAAATGTTGCTGTTCACGATACCTTCTATAAAGTCAAGGTTTGCAACACCTACAACTGCCATGCAGCCCCAAATCCTCACTGATAAGCCTTCATGCTTTACTGTTTTCTTATTGTTTTTGTGAAAAATGTTCTTTTTTGTGTTTATAGGTCACAAGTAACGCCCGCCGGCCATTGGAACCAAATAAATTAAATTTGCTATCATCCGTAAAAAGAACCTGTAAGATGTTAAAAAGTCGATAGGAAAAGCCAAAATAATGTGCTCTTTTGATATGGGCGCAAAATCCTAGCATCCTTTTTATTTTTGATACTGACACATGGTTTCTTACGAGGCACTCGGCCAAGCAATTTGTTATTTCTTAAAACTCGTCTAATTGTTTTTGCATGTACTTCTTTCCGAAATTAACTTTAATCATTGTGGCAAGTTTTGCAGCAGAGATGAATGAGTTATTGTGCATTTTACGAACTATAAACTTTTCATCTCTCGGAGAAAGTTTATTTTTGGGATGTTCGTCTTGTTTATTTGTAATTCTGTTGTCTTTATTTGTATCGCATAATGATGTTGAGTACAGTTGAGTTTTTCGATCAGTCTCGATATACGAGACTGATCGCCGTTACCTGCAGTAATTAACAAAATAATGTCGTCGTCAGATAAAGTCCATTCTCTGAATAATTCAATTCTCTTGGTTTAGAGAATCAAATCCTTCGCTTTCAATTGTGCGATCTATTTCTAAAATTTCGTCACTTAATAAGAGCACTACAGTTTTTGTATTGCTTTAAAAATAATTTTTATTTTTAATTTAAAAACCCGCATAAATTTGAATTTGCTTAAAATGAACTCGCATAAAACTGAGTTTGACTATATTGAAAATCGCGCAAATCATTGGTAGATTTTTATCAACTAGTCAAAATGTCATAGATTTGCTTTCTTAGTGTGAAAATATTTTTAAATTTGTTTTGTAATGCCGCAAAAAATGAAACAGTTTACGGGTACCCTTGGAAGAGCGAAAAATAATTTTAATAATAATTTGGAAAGAAGAATTGCAAGTATCGTTAATAAAAGCAAATCAACTATATATGTACGACATCATTACACGATACAAACATCATTACACGATGTAAAATAATCCATTCATCGCCGTTCCAAAATTGCCGCAATGGTTAAAATCAATTTTGGAAACGAAGTACATGTAAAAATAGAAAGGATCAATTTAATTTCGCATAAAAGCACATATCAAAAGATTTCTCGTTACGGACCCCGGTAAAATTTATATGCCACATTTTTTACTTCTTTTTACGAATTAAAGCAAATTTAATTATTTTGGTTTCAACGGCCGGTGGGTGTTACGCCTGCGTAAAAGCAATAAAGAATTTATGCAAAAAAACACTAAAGAAACAGTGAAACATGAATGCTTATATAGTATGGGCTGCATGGCAGCTTCAGGTATCGTTAGCCTTGATTTAAAAGAAGGTATTTTGACATTTTAAAAACTAATGTTATGAAAATTACGCGCAAGTTGGGTGCTGCTAATAATTTTAAATGTTATCAAGAAAACTTGCTTTATATGGTGTTTCCACGGCACCTGCTTCGCTCTCTATTCTTGCTTCACACCCCAATCATAAGCGAATCAACCTGCTTCGCCATACAAAATTTTGAGAGCGAAGCTGGTAGATTCATATTGAAGCTAGTTGCGAAGCAAGTAAAAATCCTCTCTTCCCTAATTTTTATCGTAAGTTTATCTGCACTAGTTATCAAAACTAAACGTTTTTGTAAACAAAGAAAATTTACAAACAAAATAAAGTTAAAACTTAATTAATTAATTTTAATTTTATAAAATTAAAAAAAAAAATGGATAGGAAAAAAAATTATACTTAATGCTATCGCGGCAAGAAGGATATCTTCTGTTGTTTTTCAACTGTTGTTGTTGTTTTTCAACTTATGTTTTTCTGTTTAATAACAACAGTCAAATCGAAGCAGATAAATGAGTCGTGTAAACAGCATGATTCACAAACTTGCTTCAGAGAGCGAAGCACGAGATTCAAACTGTCGTGGAAACAGGCTATTACTACACCTGAAAAAGCACAGATATAAAAGTAATCGAGCACTTATGGAATGAACTTGGACATCGTATACAAAACAGATTGTGCAGCAAGACCGCATTACAGGAGAAATGAAGCCAAATAACGCCTGATATGTGCAAGAGATTTGTGGAATCTATTACAAGAAGATTTAAAGTTGTAGAAAATCAAAAAGGATATACATACATATGTATGTATATCCAAATTATGAGTACCTAACCAATCGAATTTAGAGACTTAATGGGATGAAAATAACTTTAAAAGTTTCGATCTAAAAAGTTTTATGGAACGCGCGAAGAGTTGAGTGCATTAAATTGCAATCCTTAGCCTAACACATTTTTCCGAAAACGAAATTAAAGTATAGTCATCAAAAGTTGCGAACTTATCTGCGAGAAAAAAAGCATCAATTTGAACATTTTCAAATAAAATATATTTTTGGTTTTGTAGATGATTAAAAATGTTAAATTTAAAATCTGAAAAGTTTAAATTAGAGTGGCCCTAACGTTTTTAAAATGCTCTTTTAGTTATTGTTGTGTGTTTATTTGACAGTTTGCTTATATATTGAATTTGACATTTCGAGCAATGTGAAAATAAATGAATTCGCCTTTACTTTTACGTTGACTTTGCCTTTAATTAAAACTTGAATTTTAAAATTACTTTTCTAAAGGAAAAAAAAAATAAATAAATAAAAACTTTAAAAGAAATTTGGAAGAAATTAAATTATTTTTTGAGCACATCTACTAAGTTTTGTGTATAAGAAATATAAAATTATTTTAGGAAATAATATTTTCAAGTTATTAGAGAGACCAGTTTCACAACTTTAATTCACAGTTGGGTTGGCGAGAAACTGGCAACACAGCAACAGCTGATACAGCAAAATCCAGGTACAGTAATCCCCCGAAGTAGACGTATATTTTCTTTTTATATACTATTTGGTTAAGTGGTTTTCCATATTCACATTGAAAGCGCTCGCCATGTAAATTACACCAAAAGAACAACAGCCAGAAAGGACGGAGGAAAAAAACAACAGTATCCCACTTAAATATTTGTGATATTTGATACTCCTATCGCCGAATTTTCAATATTCGGTTTTGTAAAAAAACAAAATTGTCCCATATGGGACTTACAAAATCAAGAAACAGTACTGGAAAACCCATTAGAGCTAAAGAAAGTGATTGTATGGTTCGGTTTATGGCCAAAATCAGCAAGCAAACGCCTCCACCGTGATCGTTTTTGTTGACTAATGCTGACATCAATGATCATTGGTTTCAGCAAGACGGCGCTAAAAGCAACATGGGCACCCAAACAATTTATTAAATTATTTCTCGGTCATGTAATTTCTCTACTTGACGCCTCGTTCTTGTGATTTAACGCTGTTAGATTTTCTCTAGTACCATATGAAAAATCGCATTTACGTGAAAAACTCACAAAAAATTGAACGTTGCATTATCGAGATAAACGAAGCTTAGTTGCAAAACGTGCAAAGAGTGAAAATTAGCCCGACATCATATTCCATCATTAGTTCCCATATTTATACTTAACATAGCTATCAATATAAAAGACGTTGTTAAAAAAATGTGTGTTTTATGCTCAAATTATAAAAACAGAATAATAACAAGACAGAAAATGTTATTTAAATATAATTACTGTTTTTAAATTAACAGTTCCTAAATATATATTATACGTCAAAGACGTAGAAAAAGATTTAAATTTTATAAACACTATTTAAGGTAGCAAATGACATGCGACGGTGTTATAAAGTTTCATTTCATAGTTTTACAACTGTATTTGATTATAAACGTTTGTGAAAATAAATTAGATTATTGCTATTGGATTGCTTCACGTTTTAGTTTAAATAAAAAATATAATTTACCGCCTGCCCACTGTCATTTTGTTGTTATAAAAGTTTCCCATTATTTGTTATCGAATTGTCAAAATTACAGCCCATCTGGCTACACTTTAGTGATTTGACACATAGTGGTTTTTTTCTTTTTCCCTGCAAGCTGCTGAAAATTGTTTTCGGAATTTTTTTAATGTTAAAAACATATTTATTTGCATTAATTTAATTTTTAATATAAAAAAAGTATTAGAAGTAATACTTTTATGTGAAGGCTAAAAATATATTTAATAATTAAATTCATAAAGCAAAAAAGTGAAAAAAATCAAAAATTAAAACCAGGAAAGAAAACTGTCGAGTTGTTAAAAGGCAGAATTAGCCAAGTAAAAGAAAACGGGTAATAAAAAGCAGCAGTGTATAACGTGAATAATACGAATGCGAGTGTCGTATTAATGATGAAGTAATAGATTTATAACAAAAAATTGTGCAGTGCTAATTTTAATTAAAACAGAATTGTCTACAAAAATAGAAAAACAAAACGGTAAAGTGAAAAACTAAGTTTTAGTCACTTTTCTTTAAAAATTTTGTTTCCTTCTTCGCAAGTAACTCCTTAAAAATGCCTTAACATAACAAACTCTCGTTTCGAGTACCTCGAACACCTGTCATGTTTTATTAGGCAAAACAAAACAAATTTATGCTGCCAAGAGCCCGCCTTACGTTTTCTTTCTTAACTTCTAAAAAGAGTTTATATTAAAGAAATAAAGTGCATTTATAACTTGCGCAGTCACTCGTTACCCTTTTCTTTTTTACATTTGACCAATTTCTGTGTTTTTAAAATGTTTTTTTTTTTATTTTCTTCCTTCTTTTGACCAATTCCCCTGAATTTTTGTTGCTATTACTCTTGTAGTTGTTGTTATCATTTTTTGTTTTGCTGTTTAATTTTTGTATGTCATTTAAACTAAAAGTCTCCAAAAGTATTTAAGAGGAGGTTTTCTTAACGTTTTATCACAAAAGTACCTAAAGATTAATAATGTTTTATTAACAAAAGCTTTGATAAAAAAAATTTTTATTATTTAAGTGTTTTTTAAACACCGCAGAATGTATTTTCAAGTGTTTTCAATTTTTTTATTATTATTATCAGTATTAAAATCTTTTTACAATATAGTTTCAATTTTAATTCAGTCTTTTCAAAACTATAAATTAACATTGAATCTTACAAAATTAATACATTTTTTACTAAATACATTTTCGTTAGTTTCATTTTTCATATTATTTGGAAGAGCATTAAAAAGCTGCAATCCCTTGTAAAACAGTGACCTCTGTATTTGTGTTGAGCTCACTCTGTTTATCCGAAAATTATTCATATTTCTCACTTCGTACGGTTGGCTGTCCCCAACATATTTGGGGTATCAGATGTATCTCGGCGCATCTCCTAGTTTCATCTTTTTTATAAATATTAGGGTGTTAAATTGAAGTCTTTGTTTCACATTTAACCATTTAAGTCTATCTAGCATTGAATTACGTGTAAAAGTTCATTTTATGTAGGAATTTAAAATTTAGTAATAGTAAAGTGTCTAGCTCAAAGATATTTATTTTATTTTTATTTTGCATGAGTTTAGTGCTTTAAAAACTATAAAAATATTAAATGTCCTATTTGCCAAGAGTTTATGCATGGCCGATGGCCGCAATCAGAAAAGTAACAGCAAACGAAGTAAAAATTGAGTCCATTAGCTTGTTTGATGGAATGTAATTAAAAAGTAAACACATTTTTCTAAGACGTCATTTTTATTTACTTTAATTTATTAACTTAAATTCTTTTCGCCCTTAAGTTCTACAATCATGCGAAACTCACCATATAATTATTAAGAAGGTTTTATAAATTTGTATAAAAATTTGTATTAGATAACTTTTTTGTTTTGTTTTTTCCAATTTTTTAAGGCCGAGTAAATTATTTAAAACGAATTTGCTAATGTTTTGAAGACGAATTATCTTTAATGTGCTTGGATTTTCGACGGAAAACCGTACCCAAATAAAAGGAATATTCTTTATTTGTTGTTTTCGAAGCATATAGCAATTTGGCAAATATGTTACAGTTACTTACAGTCTGAAATTAATCACTTGGAAGTTATGTCAAAGGCCTGAGAAGAAATTAATAATTTTTTATGTCTAAATATTTGAACTTTAAATTGTAGTAATTTTAGTTTAGTAGGAGACTAATACAGTGCGATTAATTTTTTTTTTTTTTTTCAACATAATTCTTATTTTAAAAAGCAACTTGTTTGCACATATTAAAAGGCATTTAAAAACTTTTTCAAATTGATAAAAAATTTTTAACTACTTTGATTCGAAGTGGCAACCTTATAGGTTTGTTGCTATAAGTCTCCACTCTATGGTTAGTTGTCAAATAGATATGTGTCTGTCAAATACATATGTGTCAGTGTTGTTGCTGTGCTGTTTTGGCCAACAATGAAAAGACGTTTTTGGTAGTAACTAGTTAGTAATTATCACACGACTATTAACAATTAAACGCAAAGCAAAATAAAAAGGAAATATAAATGAAACTTTGAACATCAAAAAGATTTGTAAAAATAAAATAAGAAATGTGTGGCACGTTTTAACAAAACATAAATCTATGTGCAATGAGAGTTGTTGGCTAATATTTTTTTCATTTTGGTTTTATTAACGAAACGAAAAAACAAAGTAAGAGAAATAATGAAATTAAATGCCCATTGACTGAAACTAATCCAGTGATTGAACAGAATAAGAAAGATAAACGGGCAGAAAATGGAATTTAACTTCTGCCTTTGCTGTTGCTGATTATTTTTGTTATTGTAATTAATAAATATTTAATATTGTTTTATGCAGTGGTCTGAATTTAAACTTTAACATACACATCAAGTTAAAAGCTTTAAAAATTAATTTAATTTAAACAAAAGATATATACAAATGCGTAAGTGCTAGTGGAAATATAAAATATCTTCAGATTTACATAAATCAAAAAATGTAAATGTGCATCTCACAGTTTTACGGTAATTGTGAAAGGATTGCTGCCAACCTTACACAAAAATATACTGTTCCGTCCAGGTTTTGATAAAGAAATTACATGTTATTTTATATATTTTTATGACCGCAAAGAGTGCTGCTAACTTTTCTTGATTATACATTGTGTTAAAATAAAAAAGATCAGAAAATTTATTAATTTATACGTAATTTTTAAATTCAACATGTTTACTTATTGAAATATAAATAATCAGTTGTATCCAGTGGTGCCAAATAGCTTGCCGACTAACGTCAAATATCGCTAATATATAAATTATGAAAACATTTTTATTTTATCAGTACAAATAGATGATATTACTTAATTCACTGCTTTTATCGAAAAATATTAACATTTACGCTTGTTCTGTAAATCTAATTCGAATAAATTATTTTGTTTTAAAATCTATCCAAAAAAAATGATCAGAATTATGTGGTAAAGTTCTTTGATAAATTACAAAGTCTTAAATAAAACAATTTATACATCTAATATAATATGGCAACACCATATTTGAATAACACATGTTTTTGCAAAGCGAACAATAAAAAAGCTGTTATATCTGTGGGAGCCAGTAAAATAATCTTTAGAAATATTAAAAAAAAGTAACCAAAAAATGTTAGTATTTAATTAAATACAGACAAAAGCGTTTTATATACTCTTGCATGTATGTATATAAATAATTTAGGAGAAAACCGAAGCCAAAAACGACGAAATCTCTAAAATTCATGAACACTCAGCCAAATATAACCACGGATTTTTGCAAAGGCGATAAGGCTGAACAGCATCAAGTGTGGGTAACGTTAGCAAGGTGTTTTGTGCTATTTTGGGGGTTTCTATACGGAGTTAAGAGACAACGTTCTAATCTATATCCAAAATCTCCTATTAAACCCACCAATTTGTTTACCCTTCTCGTACTGCTCTTTGCATTCCATATTCGTCAACGGCCTTAATTTTCATTTCAAAGTAACATATGTATCTAAGAAAATGAAGTTAAATTAAAGAAACAACATTGAACATGTTAATGTATACTTACAATTAATACATTTAGACTTAAGTGTCTTTTCGATGGTAAAATATTGACTCGTTATCTCTAGGTTTAATAAGCCTAAAGTGAGTTTCATCCACACATCGTCGGAGATCGGGTAAACCAAATTTCGTGTAGAAATAATTTCTAAATTCTTGCATTACTGCAGCAACAAATTCAAGATTTACCCATAATGGATAAAGATTGTTTGAATAACTATTAAAAAGGACTGCATCCAATACCTAGATGTGTATCGTTTGCCACAATTCGCTGAAAATCATAGGCTGCCAAAAACCGTAATGCAGCCAAAAACTGTATCTTTTCAGAAACTGATTCCTTCCTAACTTATGATGCAATGTTATCCAATATTATTACAAAAGCATGTTCAACAAAACAAATTAAAGTGATTAAATCATATATAATCTGAAACACTTAAAGGATTCGAATCGTTTCTAAATAGTATTCTTCAGATAATTTCCTGTTGTATGATTAATAATAAAAGCTCGGGTGATTTTTAATAAAAATATAAAATGTTCTTTGAAAAACAAAACTATCATTGAAATTTCCCTCCACCCCCACGTTTTGATTCCTTAGTTCAAAAAAGACTTTGAGTAATGCAAATCGTGCGATTCACAAAACACCAAATGCTTAACTATTCGGATTAAAAAAAACACTTGTCTTCTAATCGATTCGGTTTGCAGAAAAGAGACGTTTGTTTATAACGATATAAATTAATTAATTAATTTAATTTTTGTAATTAAAGTTGAAACCTATAGTTAATCTGTATGATGCTTAAAATATTTAAATAAATCATGAAAAATTTAAATTAATTTAAGAATCCATTTCAAATATTGAATGCAATTTTTTAAGCAATGTTCCTGTTGAGTTTCTATTCCATTATTCTTTTCTCTATTTCTTTTCTGTTTAGTATATCCTTTGTAAATATTCTATTTATATTAATAGGTCATATTTATATAATAGGTGATATTATTATAGAAAAGTGAAATTCCTATTTAATTTTTTTTCATAATGTAGTTTTAGTAGAATCTCATTGAGGAAAAAGTTCTTTCATCACATTCATTATTTGTGGAAAGAACAAACATAATCGGAACGAATTCGTATATAATTCAAATCAAAGTCTAATTTATAAAACGAAGTGTGTTTTCCATCTGTGTTTTTATAAACACCATTAGTGTTTATTAGTGCTTCCGAATCTTTTGAAAACTTCTTGAGCTGCTGGAAATTTAGTTTTAAATGCAGTGCTACAACGTTTTAAAAGTGACAATAAACTAAAAACATAGACTTGTTTTTGGAATGCAAATAACAACAACTCTGTTTGAAACCTTAAATAAATTAAATCCATATAAAAGAACGAATATTGTAAAAAATATTTTTGTGTTAGTCAAAATATTGGGCTTAAACTTTTTTTTCCAAAAATTTTTACACTATTTTTTTGGTATATTGAAATTAGATTTGCCCGCCTTATCCTTTAGTTAATGTAGTGTTATCTTAATAATAATAATATAGTCAGAAATATCTTAAGTTTTTCGCCAAATGTCATTCTAAAATTTTAATCCCCAAAAAGTGATTTTCACGCCACGCTTAGTAAAATATCGCCAATACGGAGAAATGCTTCATATTTAGCCGTTGCCTGTCAAATAATTTGATTGGCTTCGTGCTCTGTTTTTGTTATTGAATTAAGTGTTATTACGCAAAACAAAATTTTTTATGAAAAGTTACGCTATTATATATTTTAGTTTTGAAAATGAATTAAAAATATTGATCGCCGTGCTAAAATAGTAGTCGATAATAAGCATATGCCTTAGTTCACTTTATTGAATAAAGGAATATTGCAAAATAATTACATACAACTTTTTACAATTTGATATTAAGTTACACGATTTATTCAGAGGAGCTATTTACTTTTTTACAAAAATACATTAATGTGGCTTTATCAGTTTAACGCCTAAAAGTATATCAACTTTATCAACTTTAATGTCTTCATTCCATTACGTTTACAATTAAACTGACTATTGTCTAAGAAAAGGCATCCTTATATTCTGCTTTCAGCGGCTCTAGCATTTACTAGTAATTTAATCCATCACATTTTCATATAGATGCCGCCCGCAGTGTAGGTGTTTGTTTGGTTGTGTGCCTGCCTTTTGTTTGTTTTTTTTCTGATTGTTAATCTTAGCCCAGGGAATTTTAATTTTAGAATGTTTTTGTTGTTGTTGTTCTCTGTTTGTAAATAGACAATAGATCATTTTACTTTTCGTTTTTAGCGCTAATTATTTTTTTATAACTTAAACTAAGCATCTTCGTTACAATATTTACTTCTTGCGGTTAGTTTCACGCCAACACATTGGACTCCGGTAAAGTGTCTAATCGTTTTCTGCAGCTAACTTACGTTACGAATCAATGACTTTTCCCACAATAGGCAATGCAAGTGCAAGTTAACCAATTAAAGCAGTCTAGTCACGATCAAAAATCTCATCCAGCATTATTGTAGGATTTGTAAAAAGCTTTAAAGAATGTTTAACATGTTTATATGAAAAATGAGAAATTTTGATTTTTGACAATTTGATGTGTTTGTTCTTTAAACACGTACAAATTTTTCATTTTTAACAAGACTTTAAGTTGTGCGGTTTTCAGAAATAAAGAAATCTTAAAATTTTTCGAAGTTTACCGGTCGTTGCCTGTACTTTGAATGTAGGAAGTGCAGAGTCTAGTGACCGTTGTATAAAAGATGCACAATTGCAATTTTGTTAGAATGCTACAAAAAAAAAACAACATCCGGAGGAAAACTTGCAAAAATAAAAACAAAGAATAAATGTTATATCCACGAATTTTAGAAGAGAGAAACGAAAGAAAAAAACAATTTCTCTTTTTTTTTTTAAATCATTCTTTCATCCATAAACGTTCAGCACTGATGTACGAGTTTGACAACAAGTATTTTGATCTACACTGCTCTACAGCACTTGTTTTTCGGCGTAGAATTTTTTTCTTCATGTACATAGTTCAGTTTTTTTCTTTGTTTTGTTTTGTTGAACAAAATGTTTAAAGTTTTGAGTATTTTGGTTGAGAAACAGTAACCCACCAGAAAATTTGCAGCTTGATGCGGCCTAAAGTAAATGTGTTGTCTTTTTAACATTTTTAGAAAATGAATCTATTTTTTTTTTTGAAATTTTAGTTCTTCAATTTTAGTCTTGCAATTTTGCTTTTTTTTATGCGACGGCACCTTAAAGAATTTTCGGCGCCGTTGCCGTTTTTTAACTCTGGCGCTGTCGCGAAATCTGTTCAATACAGATACCTGTTATATTCATCCTGTTCTTCATAGTGATCGAGGATTCTTCTGCTTTTGCAATAATGCAATGCATTACCAAGTAACAAAATGCATACATACATCCGTTTATCCGTTTCTATGACAATTTGATCTACGCTTCGAAAAGATTCAAGTATTTCTCTGCCAAAGACTGTGAACTCAGCAACAGCTGTACTAACCGAATTTTTTCCCTCAAAAAGTCTAAAGTTCAAAAGATCTGCTTCAACAATAAGATCTACTCATTCATAAGGATTCTTATTGTACCGAAGCATGAATGAAGTAATTGTCAAGATATATAAATATTGAAATAAATATAAGCTAAAATGATTGTTCCCACCCTTAACACAGTACAATACATGATTTTGGGATTTCATTCTGAGAATTGCACGTGAAAGTAACCCAAAAATAACAACTTCTGCGTCATTCGTTTTTTCAAGTCGGTTGTATTAATAATTTAATGGCCATGCAAGCTTTTTTGCTCAAGGTGTATTTTAACACGTTTTCTACATTTTATCATTTTGTTTTCTCGGGCCACCAATCAGTACTAGGAAATTATGTTATAGGGAGAAGAAAAGAGGGAGTGGTGTTTGTGGAGGCTCAATTTGAACTTTCCTACATTGAAAGAGACAGGAAGTACCTCTGGAGGGAGTTTATTTCCACATACGGTCTGTTTTGCTAAAAAACGAATTTTCCCTGTAATGCGTAGTGCGATTGACTGGAAAATCAACCACAAATGGATGAACTCAACGAAAATCGAGTTAAACACGAAAACGTGCCACAGCTGACTCGGTAGTAGTCTATTCTGGAGATTTCAATGACTATTTCCAATATTTGTGACTGTAAAAAACTGGGATCAATAGCAATCTTTTTTTTTTTCGTTCGGACCCCTACTCATGCAATGCATTGTACCAGAACTAGGAAATTACATTGACAGTGACAGGAAAGCCATCTAGAAAAAGTTTATTCCACATACGGACTGTTCTGCTAAAAAACAAACAACTCCAAAATAGACTTTGGGGCGCCGACCTATAGATGAGAGTTGTATTAAATTTTTGAACGGATATAGATGGTATAAATAGTACGAAGATTGGATGGAATGATGAAGTATCTCTTACACCGTTTTAGAAAACCGAAGCTTTCGAAGCTTCTTTCGAAATTTGAAAAATATTTACATTTGGGTGAATCGTACGGAATATCTCTTTAGTGCCTGAAGCAAAACTAAACAAATTTTTCAGGTTTCTAAAGAAGCTTTCAAGTGCCTCGGTTTTCTAAAACGGTGTAAAAGATACTTCACTCTATCCGATCTCCGTACTGTATGATTAGATTTACATGAAGCCTTAATCAGATGGTGGATCAAACCACTGCATAATTTGGAACGTCATGCTCGTCCTGGTAAGCCGAAGCCATAATTCTATGCAACAGAACTTTCTAGTTGCAACTTTGATGATTCCAGAGCAGGGCTGCAAATCATCACTCCTTGCTTAAGAGTGGGAGACTTTCCAACTCCTGTCCAGAACACATGTCTAGCATGCTCACTGGATCTGGGAACATTTCACCAGGTAGGTGTTATTAAAGGTGAAATGAACCCGGCCACCATAGAACCATAGACTGATATGGGGCCGCGAAACCACAACTACCACGATACTCCCATATAGGGCCAACCTCAATAATCAGTCAGAGAACAGTTAAGTGTCTAAAGAGACAAATAACGGAACTCTGCGGGTCACTAATTCCCGTGGAAATAAAGGGGAGTTTGCAGTTGTACCCCAGCTGACTTCAGGGGACTGGGTTCCCTTTTTCCCCCAGTTGCACAGGTCTAAGTTGTTGCTTTCTCCAAAGAACATATATATGTGCCCCCGGGGGGTCCGATCTCCGTACTATCTATATCACCTATATGCGTCCGAAAATGGAATACAACTCTCATGTATGGGCCGGCGCTCCAAAGTATATTTTGGAGTTATTCGCCCGCGTACAGGAGAGGGCCAAGAGGCTCATTGGCGACGGTAGGGTATCCAACTCTATTGATTCTCTTGAGCATCGACCCATTGTGGGGTGTATTTAACTGTTCTATCGTTACTACAATGGTAAGTGCTCTAATGAAATTAGGAAACTAGTTCCCGATACTCACATGTTTTCGCTTGTAACACGATTTTCGTTGAGAGACCTCCGGAGGTCTTTCCTGTCACTTTCAATCTGGGAAAATACTAACAATGTCCACAGACACTACTCCCTCCTTCCCGTAACCTAATTTCCTAGTTCTGGCACAATGCATTGCATAAGTAGGGGTCACCCCCTGAGTGCTGGTCCGAAAAAAGCGGAACAAACCTACTTGGAAAAAGTGCATATAGTGACTTAAAAATTGCAAAATGCCCATCTTGTCCCAATTTTTCACTTTTTTTGCTCAATAACTGGATTACAAATCCGCAAATATGGCTTTTTTTTTTTAAACTGAACGATCGATGAAGAAACGCAAGTCGCCTGCGACATTATCCACTCCCATATTTTTTACTAAACCTGCAATATCAAGGTAGTAAGTAAGTGAAGATATTTGCTTCGTCAATGGAATAAAGTTTCTGAAAACCGCGCTGACATATTTCTCTGTGAGTGATGTTGAAAATTCATTTATTTTATTCGTTTAGTCATCTTACCCACACTTGGTTGGGGTGCATTATTTTAAATAGCGAGTGTACAATCTTTATCGTCTACATTGGTCGGATTGGTAAAAACCGTATCTGCCGGCAGGGACACACAGTATCCAGACTGGAAGATTTAGGTGGATAGGTAGCAGCTGTAGGTTGTACTAGAAGTCCTTTTCAACTTTTTTCTGTTCAATCCATAATGGGAATTTATGTATGCTCAGCACCTGGATTCTTCATGCCCAGTTAGGTCTGGCACCTAAATTACGTTATAAAAAAAAACTGTACACCTTTTTCATGTATCTACATTATAACGGTATTATAACAACTTTTGCACATTGTGTTTGCTGTAAAATTTGCATCACTTAAATCTGTTTCATCAAAATAACAACAATACGCTGTTTTATATTCCTTAGTAAACAAGTTTTTTCGATCCTGTTTGCCTACTTTTGGGACAATGTGATCAGAAACGTAGTAAACCCATCCAATTTTTGGCACTTGTTATTTTGCATATTGAAATATTCAATCTTCTTCTGGTTTTTAAAATGTAATTCACTTTGAACAAAAGGGTTGCTTATTCCACAGTCATTTAATTATTAACATAGCCAACTTGACAAAACGAATGATGCAAAAGTTTTTATTTTTTGGAGCTATTTTCCTGTACAATTCTAGGTTCCCCCCGGGAGCACATTATAGTCTTTTTGGAACCTACTATTCCATTTAGATTGGTGTCTTGCGGGGTAAAAGGGAGCCCAGGCCCCTCAAAGGCTAGTAGGAGTCAGCTGGACAATCCACATATTTCCACGGGAAATCAGTTGCCCCAGAATACACTATTTGTTCTCTTTAGACAATGATGTGCTCTGACTGGTTATTGAGGTTGGCCCCTATGTGGGAGTATCGTGGTGGTTGTGGTTTCGCACCCTCGTGAGAGTTTGTGGGTCGGATCGTACAAATTAACACAATGAATGGTTCAGGTCCAGTGAGCATGAATGCTGTCGTGTTCTTGATAAAAAAGAGCTTCATGCGTTCTGGACCAGGACTTGGAAAGTCTCCAACTCTTTAGCAAGGAGTGAAGGCTGCGGCCTACTTCGGGCTTTCGAAATTGCTACTAGAAGTGACCGGAGGATATACGTATTCGATGGCCTTCTAGGGCGTGGTTGGTGTCCAATCAACCAAGTGGTTTGACCACCATATGATTATGACTATATAGTCGGTGCAGATGTAAATCAAATCACGCTTTTGTACAATTCTAGGTGATTTCCAAATTAGTGAACTGAAAAATGTTGTACTGTGTTATTCAGTGGGGTTTGTGCTTGTTTGGTTGTGTATGTTCTTTTTTGATTGTTGATCTTAATTCGTGGAATTTAAATGTAGCACACTCAGAATTGACTATCAAAAACAATGAGCTGTAATCTTTCCTCAGCAATATTTGTTTTTAAAAATATAATACAATTTTAACAACAACAACAACACATAAATTAGAACAATGTTATACGTTTTAACTTGAACTGTTTGCGTATCAAACATTTCAATATTGATTTTTAATTATCCATTATAATCGATTAGTTTTCTAAAGGCGTTTTTACGTTTAACCGCAATTCGTTAAATAAACATAAACGTGCATTCTTCGCGGTAGTAGTAACAATATGAAATACATTTACGAAAGGGCTAAACCATTAATGTCACATGAACGGACTTATACATACTTATTGATCTTTTCAATTCTACATCTTAATTTTGTAGTTGTATCTATAGCCTTGCCTGACCATGCGTGCGTGTGTGTGATTGTGTGTCGTACACTGCGGTGTAAAGAAGAACGTAATTTTTTCGTTATTATCATGAAATTTCTAAACAATTAATTTGACAGAAAAAAAAACAGATAAGAGAATGTTATTTAAACGCGTTTAAAATAATAACGCGTTTATTTTTAATAAAGTCAGTCAGCTAAACAAGCTAAACAATAAAAGCTAAATGAAACAGCTTTATTAAAAATAAGTGAGACACTAGTGAGTAGTACATCGTACCTTTTGACGTTACGAATGTGAATGTAGTGCATGTAGTACACACATGTGAAATAATTTAAGTATGTATGCATGTGTATTTGTTAGGCTATTTTATATCGAGTAAGTGACTGCAACAACAACACTGGGTAAAAACAAAATATATTTGTTTTTTATTTTTTAAATAATCAAACAACAACAACAACAAAAACAGTGTTAACATCAACTGTAAAAGCAACAAAAATTCTTTCAGTGCGTTTAGTGAATCATTAATACAACTATTAATCTTAACTCAAACAATCCGTTCTCACTTTTATATTTTGTATGTCTCGTGCTTTAATTTAGTTATAATCTTAATCATACCCGTAAATTAATAAAAACATCACTACCAAAACTTCTTCATCATTATTTTCTACAACGGAATAAAGCCGAAAACAAGAATAAATAACAACTCAATATGAATTCGGAGCATGGGTAAATAAATGTCATTAAGTTTTTTCTTTACTTAAATTTAAATAATTATTTATTTTAATTTATTTTTTACGTTTCTTTATTATAATACTTTTATTTTTTCAATATTCAATTTTTAATATGAATCTAAGCTTTATTAACAGTTGGTTTAAAAAGTGTTCGTACACAAAGCTTTTTGTAGCATTAACAATTGTTAAAAATAGGTTTGTTATTGTAAAAAATGGAAATCTTATTTATAAAGTTTGAAGTTGGAAAGTAAATTGTCTGCCTATGATTACAATGATACCTAAACCCGGGAAGGCTGCCACTAAAGTAGAATCGTTTGGGCCAATAAGTTTACTGCCTATGATTTCTAAATTGCTCGAAAAATTACTAATGATAAAGTTCACTCCCGTACTTAGTGCTATAGGATGTATCCCCAACCATCAATTCGGTTTTAGGGCTAAGCACAGCACCATTGAACAAACGCACAGATTAGTGGGTGTCATAAGAAAGTCTTTTAAAGAAAAAACATATTGTTCAGATCGCTTCATTGACTTTTCCCAAGCTTTTGACACAGTGTGGCACGACGGCTTACTTCACAAACTAAAGCTAAATTTGCCTACAAACCCCACAAACTTCTGAAAAGTTACTTATGTGGTCGCCAATTTATCATTAGAGAAGGAGACTTCACAAGCCTCCCTCAGTCAATTAAAGCAGGAGTCCCACAAGGCAGTATACTAAGTCCTACCTTGTATTTAATTTATGCGTCTGACATGTCAATATGTTCCAAATCCATTTTTGCAGATGATACTGCATTTCTTAGCGTCCATGAAAATCATCAATTAGCCTCGCGAAATTTGCAGAAACATATTAAAAATTTAGAGAAATGGCTAAAACTCCAGAAAATCAAAGTAAATGAACAGAAATGTATTCATGTAACATTCACATTGGCCAATCAAGATCAACAATCAAGTAATCCGGCAGCACAATGAAGTCAAGTACCTTGGTATTTACCTTGATGGCCGGCTTACGTGGAAGTCTCATATTGATGCAAAATTGACTCAGTTGAAACTAAAAGCAGTGCAACTGAATTGGCTAATCGGTAGAAACTCTCCCCTGAAATTAAATTGCAAACTTTTGTTGTACAAAGCGATTCCAAAACCAATCTGGTGTTATGGAATTTAATTATGGGGTACAGTTTGGGCATCAAATATTTAAAAAATTCAAAAGCAACAAAACAAAATTCTCCATATGATTACAGCAGCACCATGGTATATTAAAAACTCCCGCATTCACGAAGACCTAAGCGTACGCTTGGTAAGAGAAAAATTCGCCAGGTTCGTGATTAAGTATATCGACAAACTTGCAACACACCCTAACCCACTCGCACGCAACATCCTTAATTTTGGCGGCCACACTCGGTTGAAAAAGAGGGATACCCTTACTATCATCTGAGCACAAAACAGATGACTTTAAAGATTTAACACCCGTTGAAAAATTACTTTGTTGTCTCCCCCCGGAGGAACATTTATCGGTCTTTATAGAATACTTGACTATCTAGACCAGTGCTGTTGCGGGTATAATGGTAAAATTTCACTGTATCACTTCGTAAAATTAGAGCAAATTTTTCTCGTAATCTGGCTGCTTCGGAAAACGCAATTTAAACGTAATTTAATCGCAAAACGTATTTCTTGTATTATAACATCATTTGTAAGATAAAACTTTTGGGAACTGCCGCCCGCCTATCGCTTGGGATAGTTTGAAGTTAGTAAAATTCGATCAGCTGTGCGTAACTTAATTGTTAAATTTGAGGCTCATTGTATTGCTGCTGACAATAGGCCAAAGCAATATGCCTCTAGTGACCGTAGTGATGGAATGAGCATGGAACATCAACTCGATGTTAGCTACAATTGATCATCACTATGAAGATCTACATCTTTATGTTAATAATGTTCAACTCGTTCAAAAGTTAAACCCGTGTTTGCTTCAACATTTGTGTATTGACTGTTTGAAAAACTGAACGAAAATAAAGCGGTTTTATAGCAAAAAAAATTATTGCATTTGGGGCTCATAAAATCCACAAACATTCCTTTAAAAATCATTATGTCTAAAGAATTAGTTAATGTTGACGTGATAAGATTTACATCTGCACCTGGCCGTGGACCTTAATTAGATGGTGGATCACTACAACTCTGGGTGATGTGTAGCGCCATCCTTGCCCTAGAAGGCCTTCGAATACGTATATCCTCCGGTCCCTCCTAGTTGCAACTTCAAAAGCCCGAAGCAGGCCGCAGTCTTCGCTCCTTGCTGAAGAGTTGCAGACTATCCGACTCCTAGTCCAGAATGCATGAAGCTTAATGTAATTAAGCACACGACGGCATTCATACTCACTGGACCTGCACCATTCATTGTGTTCATTGTGAATGATCCGACCCACACAACTCAAACGAGAGCCTCGAATCACACAGTCACCACGATACTCCCAAAGGGCCTACCTCAATAATCAGTCAGAGAACAGCTAAATGCCTAAAGAGACAAATAGCGGAACTCTGGGGCTTTACTGATTCCCGTGGAAATATAGTGAATTGTCCGGTTGGCTCCTGCTAGCCTTGAAGGGGACTGGGCTACCTTTTACCCCCGCAAGACACAAGTCTTGATGATTGTGTGATCCATAAAGATTTATAATGTGTCCCCTGGGGGGGGGGGGGGGATGTTTAATGTTGACATCAGAAACGTTTGGTACCACGTATAAATACATGTCCCATATTATTTTATTAATTTTTAATAATAGAACATATTCTAATGAGGTGGCCGCCATATACTATGAGAAAGCTTAAAGGTTTAAGAAGACTTCCATCAGTTAATTTTTCTCAGAGAAATTAATCTAATTTTAAGAATAATTTTCTTTGACTTTGTTATGCGTTAATGACGATTTATCGGTTAAACTGATCGTAGTGTAATTTAAAACGTCGCCAGATTCTTAAAATGTGTTTATGACTGAAGTTTTTTCAAATCTTGGACCCTTTGGTTTCTGATGTCACAAGCTAGCCAAACAATTCAGTTATTGCACGAGAAGTTTCCCGGTTGCATAATTTCTAGATTTGGCGATGTAAATTGGGCTCCTCGTTCTTGTAATTTAACGCCACTGGATTATTTTCTCTGGGGCCATTTGAAAGACCGGTTTTACGTAAACAACTCACAACCAACTGACAATCTAAAATATGAAACATGAACAAAATGAAACATAAATCATGAAAATCGATGAACGCGTTCAGGCAGTATACCTCTGCAAAATCTCTTGGATCATGCTGCTAAAAGAGTCCTAGAAATAAATAAAAGTGAAAACGGAAATCTAACAATGTACTATAAATGGGGATGTGATGGGGCATCAAGTCAAAGCGAATAACAACAGAGGTTTTCAGAAGATCAAATTTCTGATTACATAAATAAATTAGTATGGAACAACAATAAACCTTCTTCACAGTTTGCATACGTTAAAGAGATACCTCAAGATATACGAGAAGAGAGGAGATGAGTCGATGAGGAGATATCACAACTAAAAGAATTTGAGCTAACAGTAAATAATCGTAACTTTAAAGTAAAATATGAATTATATTTTACAATGACTGACGGCAAGACAGCGCAATCAGTAACAATAAACACCAGCAGCATCTTTTTGTTTTATTTGTGGAGCCACAACATCCAAGATGAATAAAATCGAAGAAGTTCAAGTTATGCCCCTGAATGAACAAGCACTGCAATCTGGTATGTTAGCACTTTTTTTTTTTATAAGAGAAGTAGCACTTCAGGCAACAATGCCTATTTAGTCAAGTACTGTGCTACATTCTTTAGGAAAGGGATAGAGAAGAGATGAAACAGGTGGTGAAAGTAGAAGGATAGTTTATGAGCGTATTAAGCTGATGGAGTGTCTTTTGCATGTAGCTTATAATATTGAATTTAAACGTGGGCGAGTCGACTCAAATACTCGTCCGATAAAAGAAGCCTAAAAATGTTTGACAAAGCGTGAACTTAAAGAGAAAATTGAAATACAGGTTGATACTGTTAAGCTAGGCTCTGGTACGACAAATTCAGGAAATACGTCACAAAGATTCTTTGCTAATCCTGTTTTGATTTACGAAATCACGGGCCTGGATGAAAACATAATCAAGAGGTTTTCAATAATTCTCGAAGCTATAACAATCACCGAGGTAGTAAATCCAAAAAAATTTGGTGATTTTTGTTTGGAGACGGCAAAAGAGTTTGTTGCACTGTACGAGTTGTACAATACTACTTTACAAAATATTGATTTATGGAAAAATTATAATTGAAAAGTATAGTTTTCCTGCAGGCTTACTATCCGAAGAGGCTCAGGAAACTTGTAACAAAGACTGGGTCCGTAATTTAACGTTTTTTTCTTTCTCAACTAGTGATTATTTTTTGAATGGTAACACTTAGCTCATAATTGATTTGACAGATAATTAGTTTTATCTTTCCGCTAAGCGAATATGGTTGTATATACGCTTGAACAACGCCTGCGATCGGCTTACAGAAGATGCCGATTTTGCAAAAAAAAGTCATCTTTTCAGAGGAAGCTCATTGATCTTGGCACAACAAGCAAAATTGTAGCATTTGGGGCACAGAAAACACGCACGCATACATTGAAAAGCCGACGCACCCAAAACGAGTCACTGTTTGGTGCGGATTTTGGTCCAGAGGCATAATTGGGCGATTTTTCAGGAGTGGCCGTTACAGTCAATGGCGATCGTTATCGGGCCATGTTGAACGAATTTTTGTTCACAAAAATTAAACAGGAGGATATTGGCAACATTTGGTTTCAACAGGAAGGCGCTACGTGCCACACAGTCGAAGCTGTGTAGTTTTGCTTATAGCATTCAAAACAAAAAAAAGTTATTTGGCGAACTTTATATAAAAATTATCTCCTTCAACACTCTAGAAAATGCAGTCGAATTGCCACGAACGAAGATATTATGCACCGAATGATGGTAACATCAGATGTCGCGATCTCACATTTGACATATTAATTTAGCCACAAAAAGCATAGCGTTATAAGCGACGAAATTCAGGTTCTTTTAGAATAATAAATTAAAAATAGATTTAAAATAAATAATAAATTAAAAATTAAAAAAAATAATTTAAATTTTTTTGTTAGTTATGGCTTTTTACATTGCAGGTAGCGATCGAAATATCTCTAACTTTCTTTATTTTGACTACTTTTGTGTATTACTATATTTTTCGACAAATATATTTTTTTTCCTCATCTCCATACAAAAACCCCCAGTGTGCGTCGTGGAATCTACTAGTCCTATACTACTTTTTATTTTTTTAAATTTTTTCCGGGTTTTGTTATGTTATCCAGTGTTCAAATATTTAATGGAGCTGGTTATGATTTTTTTATTTAAAAAATTTTAGAATTTACATCTAAATAGTTCCTTTAATGTACATTTTATTTTACAGTGCAGTTAGTAGTCTGTAAAATGTATTTAAATGTTTTGTGGGATGTATTTAACAGACGTATTTATTTACGAACTCTTTAACTATTTCTATTAAATATGAAATTAGCTTGTAGGACTTTCAACTCCTCATTTAATTTTTTTAACTGTCTGAATTATAATAATTTTCTTCTTTAATTTGTTTATCTCACCTTTGGGTCCAGTCCCAGGTTTGAAAGAATCTTAGCCATAAACATGTTCTAAGAATCTAGCGACGTTTTAAATTTCACTAAATCAAAGCAATAGATCAAAATCTATTTTATCCTCTACGAAACAAATTTCTGCTGGCGTACCACAGGGTAGCATTGTTGGGCCGTTCCTTTACATTTTGTTTACCGCTGATATGCCCACTAGTCCACTAACTCATACATCTGCATCACTAACTCATACATCTACATTTGCTGATGATACTGCTTTTGTAAGCATTCACAAAGATCCAAAAGTTGCATCTGAACAACTTCAAGCACACAAAAAAGTGTTGGAGATATGGCTCAAAAAATGGAAGATAAAAGTAAATGCCTCAAAAAGCGTTAACATTACTTTTACCTTGAGAAGAGAAAATTGTCCTCCGGTTTCAATTGATGGCATAAGAATTCCTGATGTGTGGTATGTGAGGTATCTCGGAATTCATCTTGATAGACCTCTCACATGGACTTACCACATAGCGGCAAAAATAACACAAATAAAGCTGAAATCTGCCCAACTTTACTGGCTTATCGGACCAAGATCCTCATTTAAATTTGACCTCAAGGTCCTTCTATATAAGGCCATTTTAAAGCCCATATGGTTATACGGTATACAACTATGGGAAGTTGCTTCGTCATCAAACATCGAAAAACTACAAATACGGTAGTCAAAACTCCTGCGAATAATAACGTGTGCCCCATGGTACATCAGGAATAATAATATTCACAGAGATCTCAGCATTCCCACTATTCGTGAGGAAACTAGGAAAGTTATCACAAACTATTAATCAAAAGTTACAACTCATCCAAATCAGTTTGCAAGAGACTTGCTCATATTTGAGGGCCATAAACGTCTTAAAAGGAGGGGAACCTTTGAACTCATCAGATGAAGACAACACCCGTGGGAACTTAATGTTGTAGTTGCAGTGGCAACGAAGACTTTTATTCTTAGGCTAAGATTTGAATACTCATTGTAAATTTCGTAATAATGTGAAAGTTTCAATGATTAAGGAAGATTAGAAAAAAAAACTAAATCAAAGAATTTTATTCTTAAAATTACATTAATTTCTCTGAGAGAAATATACTTACAGAAGTCTTTTAAAACCTTTAAGCTTTCTCATAATATAAGGCAACAACTCCATTAGGATATGCTCTGTTATTGAATTAATTAATTAACAGGTGGCTTACATTGAAAGTCGGGCAAATCATTGCTAGACTATTATCAGCTATTTAAGATTATTATTTTTGAAAAACTTTTAAATATTTTTAATTAAGTTGTCAATTTTAAAATTAATTTCAGAAAATTTTAAAATTATGGTAACACTGAAAGTAGGGCAAAGCATAAAAGACATTTCAATAACTGTTATCTTTGTTTATTTCTTATTATTTTTATAATTTAAGCGGTCAGTTGGACATTTGCTTTCGTAATTTGATAATATTTAATTTTTTTTTGTAATGCCGCATACACTACAACAGTCAGAAGAGCGTAAAAATTAATTATTAATAACTACATTAAACAAGTAAACTTAACGAGAATTCGCAAGTATCGTTTATAAAAGCAAATCAAGTTTACACGACCGATATTCTTACGAGACATAAAGAAGATAACAGAATTACAAATAAACAAAGCGCACTTGTAAGAAAGAGAGCTGTGTTCGGGAGATGAGAAGTTTATATTTCGCAAAGTACAAAATGATGAATGGGTCATTCATCTCCGTTGGCACATCGCAGGATTACAATGCAATCACTGCGAGACTTCTTTCCACAACAATTTATTTTAAGAAATAGTGAAATAGTCAGTCGCCTGATTTGACTGCTCCGGACGTCTTTTTGTGTGGCAACTCAAACAAAATATTTGTGATAAAATTAATGATTTTTTTTGTAACTCTCAATAATTATTTATTGTATCTTCAAGAAAATGAACTAACAATAAGTTTTAAAATCTTAAACTCTAAAATAAAGATACATTAGTCCCGACCATGTCAGACCTAAGCTTTTGTGTAAAAAAAAATTGACGTAAAAAAAAAACAAAACAAATATTTCTAAGATATGTTATCTGTAGCATTGAGGATTAGAGCTGCGGTATCCCTCTTTTTTTAATCGGCTATGTCCACTATAATCCAAGATATTGCGAGCAAGGGGACTAGGATGGTCTTCAAGCTTCATCAAGTATTTGCCTGCGTATTGGATTATTTCTGTAGTCACCAGCGGTATGTTTAAATCACAATGTATATTTGAATTTCTGATGTACCATGGATCAGAAGTTATTAACCGTAAAATTTTATTTTGTCTACTTTGGATTCTATCTACATTTGAAGCTGAGGCAGTGCCCCAAAGTTGGATTCCGTAAGACCATATTGGTTTTAAAATAGTCTTGTAAATTAGAAGCTTACAATCTAGGCTAAGTTTTGAGTTCCTGCCAATGAGCCAATGTAATTGTGTTAGCTTAAGTTTCATTTGTGTTAGCTTTGAGTCAACATGATGTTTCCATATAAGGCGAGGGTCAAGATGTATACCAAGATATCTCACATAAGTATGGTGTGGAACAATCTGATTATTGATTCGAACGGGTGAACAATTATCTCTTCGCAGGGTGAAGGTCACATGAATGCACTTTTGAACGTTCACTTTAATTCTCCATAATTTTAACCACAACTCTAACTGAGTTATATGTTGCTGAAGATTTATGGGTGCTTGATGGGAGTTTTCATGCGAACTTAGACACGCTGTATCATCAGCAAACGTAGAAGTGTGGACAGTTTCACTTACAGGCATATCGCAGGTATATATCAAATATAAAACTGGTCCAAGCATGCTACCTTGTGGTACGCCTGAGGAAATTGGTTTGGATAAACTAACGAAGTCTCCTTCAACAACAGAAAATTTTCGTCCAATTATGTAGCTTTTCAGTAGGTTGCTTATATTACAAGGCAAGTGAGCGGTCAGTTTCAGAAATAGACCTTCATGCCAAACTTTGTCAAAAGCCTGAGAAACATCAATAAAAATAGCTGAACAATACTTCTTCTCTTCAAAAGTCCTTCTTATCACCTGAACCAGTCTATGGGTTTGTTCAATTGTGCTATGTCTACTTCTAAAAGCAAATTGATGGTCTGGAATACACCCACTATCCCTTAGCATCGGAGACAATTTATCCATAAGCAACTTTTCGAAAACCTTTGAAATAGTTGCTAATAGACTTATGGGCCTATATGACTCGGTTTTGGTCAGGTCCTTACCCGGTTTTGGAATCATTCTAACTTTAGAAATCTTCCAGTGGTCAGGATATCAAAAAGGATATGCAATCTAATATTAATAAATTTTAAACAATCAAATTTTAAGACTGCCAACTTTTATTATTTCTATTGTTATAAGGCTAAAGTAACTAAATTTTGTCTCTTTGTATTTACTAATATGCAGAGTAAATATTTAAATGAAATAGCAAAATACAGTTCTGAAATCTATAATGGCACGGTTTTCGCACCCATATAGGCCGCTAAGCCACACTCTCCAATTTCGATCCATTTTTGGTAATTTTTGAAATGTCTGTACAATGCCGGTACAGAAAAAAATGCAAGCATTTTTCACTCTCTTTTTCTTAAATTGTTTTATTTTGACTTTTATCTTGTGTTATGAATAAATAAAGTTAAAATTTTAACAAATATAACAGTTGCTTTTTATATTATTTATTTTATTTTCGCACCAAAATATTAAAATAATTCAACTCTGTTAACTTAACATTTCATGAATAAGAGGTATGTTAACTATAACAGCGTTGGCAAAAAAGAAGCTAACTTTCGGAGCTAAGCACATATCAGAAAATGCCTGTCAGGCCTACAATTTAAAAGATACGACAACAAAGGCAAATATTTGGTTCAACAGACAATGCCTCGCATCGAATGTTACACCAAAATATGCCAGAACATAGATTAGAATCAACACCACAGCAAGCAGGAAGACCATAAAAAGAGCACAAAGAGACTTTGTAAAATTCGAAATCAGAAACCTTTACACCAAAAAATAAATTACTAGACATTCACCTTAAACTAGCAGAACGACTACCAACCGACGTACCCATGAACATATTAGACCAAATACGAGCAGAAAACGCGAAAACAATAAAACAAAACTACGCAACTTTAAACAGGAAACTCGAGACACTAACACACTCAACAAACAACAAAACGCGCAAAAATAACAATTTCTCCACTAGATTTTTAAATCTAACAGAGGTCACCATCAGCAGGCAAGAGGCTTAACTATTGGAAAAGGGATTAAAACACAACATCACAGAAAACAACAAGAAAAAGGAAATAGAACAAACCATTTTGGACACAGAAGTCGCAATTGCGATGACCACAAACGAAGAACAGGAGTAAGGCAGGCACATCTGCAAACAAATAATAGAAAAGGAGGCCAAGTCTAGAAAACACTTAAACGAAGAGCACAATGCAATTAGGAAGCTAAAACGTAAACTGGAAACGAACAACATCTTAGTCACAAAAGCAAACAAGGGAAACACAACGGTGCTCATCGGCAAACATGACTACATCGAAAAGACAGAACAGTCAATAAAAGACTCTAAGTGCAGGAGAATTGGTAAAGATCCTACGGATGAATACCAAACATAAATTAAGGAGATTATAAAAAAGGCAACAAGAATAATAAAACCAGACATATCGCACACATCAACAATGATGAACCCATCCGCACCATCTATGATAGCGCTACCAAAAATACACAAACCAAACACACCGATGAGACCCATAATTCATTCCAAATGTGCACCGGGCTACAAACTATCAAAATATATGAAAACAATACTAAAAGACACCTTAGACCTGAAATATAGGCATACAATAGCCAACACTAAAGAACTGATTGCTAAACTGGAGAATGTGAAAGTAACAGAGAACACAAAACTGGTCTCTTTTGACGTAAAGGACTTGTATCCATCAATTAATAGATACATTAAACATTGTTTAATAAGACAGTAAAAAACAAAATGGAAAACATGGAACTGGCAATACAACTTACAGGCACACTGAAAGCGACACTAGAACAGAATTACTTTAATTTTGACAATAATATATATAGACAAACAACAGGACTAGGGATGGGAAATCCAACATCTGCCATCCTCATGGAAGTCCCCCCCAGGGGCATATAAATATGGTCTTTATAGAATTCCACTATCTAGACACAGTGCAACTGGGGAAAAAGGGAGCCCAGTCCCCTGAAGACAGGCAGGGAGTCAACTGGAAGCTCTACTTTATTTCCACGGGGATCAGTGAGCCGCAGAGTTCATTATTTGTCTCTTTAGACATTTAATAGTTCTCTGACTGATCATTGAGGTTGGCCCCTATATGGGAGTATCGTGGTGGTTGTGGTTTCGCGGCCCCATAACAGTATAATGGTTATTATGGTGGCCAGGATCATCTCACTGATAATGACACGCAAAGTGAATGATCCAGTCCAGTGAGCATGCTAGACATGTGTTCTGGACAGGAGTAGGAAAGTCTCCAACTCTTTAGCAAGGTGTGATGGTTTGCAGCCCTGCCCTGGAATCATTAAAGTTGCAACTAGGTGGTTCTGTTGCTTGGAATTATATCTTCGGCTACCTAAGACGCCTGTATGACGTTCCAAATTATACAATAGTGGTTTGTCCACCATCTGATTAAGGCTACATAGCCAGGTGCGGATGTAAAACAAATCACACTATCCTCATGGAAGTATTTATGCAGAACTTAGAAGAAGAGTACGTAAAGGAACTAAATGCCAACTTCGGAGTAATATTCTATGCAAGATATGTCGACGACATCTTAGTTAGAAGGATATAACGATGAGCAAATTCTAGACTACTTGAATGGAAGACGTGAGAACATAAAATTCGCAATTGAAAAAGAAAAGGAGGGGAGAATTAATTATCTAGATCTAACGATTAAGAGGAACATAACCTCAAACAGAATCGAATATGAAGTATACAGGAAACCAACAGCAACGGACACAATAATACACAACTCATCAAATCATCCCCAGCAACACAAAAATGCAGCAATCAGGCAGTTAATGACAAGACTCGAAAGAACACCACCAACACGGGAAATGTATATGAAAGAAATGGAAACAATATACACCATAGCGAAAAACAACGGATACAAAAAGTGCTTCGCAGATAACATCAAGAAACAAATTAGAACGAACAAAGAACAGGAGAATGAAAGAAAAAAATGGGCTACATTAACGTATATGGGACGATCAACGTACAAACTGGCAAAATTCTTTGGAAAACACAACATCAATACCGTATTCAGAACAAGAAACAACCTAGGCAGAATACTACAGAATAAAACAACCGAGACAAATATATTAGACAAACAAGGAGTGTACAAATTAACTTGTACATGCCATCATAGTTATATCGAGCAAACAGGACGAAAAATTAAGACCAGATTTCGGGAACACATTAGAGACTACAACAAAAAACTACGGGAACTAAAATCAACTCCAGAATCAAATTTTGCGAACCATATAGTCAACAACAAATGTACACCAGGACATATAAAAACAACGGTTAAACTGCTTCATACACAGCACAAAGGAAAGAGACTAAATGTATTAGAGAACATGGAAATATACAAACAGAAAACGTTTGACGGACGAATAACAAATGAACAAATAAACACTGCTTCAGACACAATATTTGAACCATTGAAATATTTTGACAAGAAAACAAACATTACACCAACACAAACACGTTACGCAGGTGCACAAGACCAAAGCAATAAAGAACATCATAAACGTACAATTACAGATTATCATGTCATAGAAAAAACCCAATAGGTTCACACATAAACAAAAACGGACAACAAGCATGATCGTAAAAGGATTTAGTTAGGAAGAGAGACGAATAAAAAGGGAGAGAGAGATACAGACAAAAAAGAGAGAAAGTAAAGAAAGCAATAACACGAAGGGAAACACGAATAAGACAAACTATATAAACACAGCTGACAATAGAACGCAACTAATGCGAAAAGAACACTGAAGATGGCAAACGGCCGAAACCGGTTTGTTCACAAACCAAATTTGACGAGGGTCGACGGAAAACCGTACCCAAATAAAAAAAAAACTTCACACACTTTATTATTTAATATCACCATTTTCCGTCCTAACTGGCTGATTTGTATTCGATGGCGAGCGCTTTCGATGCGAATGCATCATTCTCAAGCCGCGGTTTAGTTTTTACTGGTGAGTCAGTGTTGGCGTTCAGGTAGTTCTGTTATTAGGTCCGTATATATTCAGGTAAGCAGAATACCGGCCACCTGGCATTTATATGCAAAGTGAACTTACCGATACCTCTGTCTTTTACTATTATGTAGGTAATTTTGTCCGTCTGAGGGTGTTTTTCGTTTGCCCGTTTGCATGAGTAGTTTTAATGGTGTGAAAATTGTGTCTGAGGTCGTGTTTACCTGTTCGTTTATAATGTCGTTGTTGAATGTTTTTGTCTTGTAGATTTCTATATTTTCAAGAATATCTAATCTTCGTCCTTTTTTGCTAGGATGTAATAATGTCATACATTCATCTATTTCCCTTGGTGAGTGTCCGTGAGTGTCAAGGTGTAATGCAAAGTTTGAATCTTCTCTTTTCCGTTTGTATGAGTGTATGTGTTCTGTAAACCTTGTTTTCAGTGTTCGTTCAGTTTGCCCTATATAGGTTCGTTTGCAGGTACAGGTAAGTCTGTATACCCCGCTGGAATTAAATTTGTCAGTTGTTTCTGTCGTTGTTCGGACATAGTGTCTGAGTGTGTTTCCACTTTTTAATGCTGTGAGTATTCCGTCTTTGTGAAAAAGGTTAGTTAGTCTGTATATTTCTGGTCCTGTGTAAGGTGTGCCGTCGTGTTGTATTGGCTGTCTCCTTGTCTTCTCTATTTCTGTGGTGGTTTGAGGTGTTGTGGATGGTAGTGTCCGTTGTTGTTGGTTTTCTATAGATGTCGAATGCTAAATAGTCAGTTCCTCGCGTTATAGTTATGTCAAGTTAATGTAAATTTCTGTCTTGTTCTTTTTCCATTGTGTATGTAATCTTATCATGAATTGTGTTTAAGTTTTCTAGAATTTGTTCGCCGTTGTCTTGCTCGAGCATGCATATAATGTCATCTACGTATCTATAGTAATGAGTTATTCTATGTTCCACTATGAGTGTTCTTACGTGTAGTGATCCAAGATGTTGCATGAAAATTTCCATGAAGATTGCGGAAGTTGGGTTTCCCATACCGAGTCCGTCAGGTAATTTGTAAAAGTTGTTATTGAATCTAAAGTAGTTCTGTTTTATTATCGTTTTTGCAATATCCATAAAATCAGCGATGTATTGGCCTTCGTACAAACTGTCCAGTGTGTTGCGTAGAATATCCAAGGTTTCATGTGTTGGTATTGAAGCATACAGATCCCTGATATCAACCAAACAACATAATACTTTATTATTTCCTCTAAAGCTGCTGATTCTTTCTGTAGTTAGTTGTCCGACTTTCGATGTGAGCCATTGTATCTCTTAACCTATTGAAGGCCGGATTTGAAAGCGTACATTTCAGATTGTCATACGAAGTATGCGTGTTAAAATGAAATAAACTGAAATTTAGGTGTGAAAACTTTTTAGATAAACTTTCACGTTGCGTCTGAAGTGTATGGAATTTCTTAACATTTATTTTCTTTTACGGAGATGTTATAAAAAGAAGTGAAAAAATTTGCTATCCGGTAATTGTGTGGCCGCTGCATTTTTTGGCATTTCATGTGCCTTGTGGATTTTCATTAATTAATTTCAATTCATTATTTAATTTTTTTCTACACACGATTTACTTTTCCGTTTAGAATTTTTAAAACGGAAACTCAGACAGAACTGCAGCATAATGGCCTTTAATGTCTTCTTTTAAAATTGTTACGTCAACAATTTCTACTTAAAAAATTTCTGAATAAATTGTTCACACTAATCTGTATTTTATAACACTTTGTACACACACTTTTACATTGAACTGTAGTTAAGTAATTATACTTTCGTATTTATTTTTCTCCTTTATAATTATAATGACTCAAATAATAAATATAAAGTTCATTGTTTTAATTATACTGAACGAGTAGATAAACAATTGTTTTAAGAAACTTGATTTGCTTTATATAGAGCTTATTAAACATTTGCATACATTAACATTTTCAGACAAAACAAATATGTACAGGGAGTTTCCATTAAGGAATGGCGGAGTTAAATGCAAAAATTTTTAAGTGTCATTTTCTTGATATTAAATATCGTTTGCATTCAATTTTATTATTTACGCTCGCAACGAAAGGCTGCGTTGACATACGATTTTAAAACTATTCTCATAATATCAGTCACCATGAATTTGAACAGAAACAGTTGAATAATTGTAAAGCAAAGAATCTGTTGGTTATTAAAATTTAAAATGATCAAAAAAAAAAAGATATTAAATAAGCACCCTACTGTGTGACTAGATTTACATCGGCGCCTGGCCATGAAGCCTTAATCAGATGGTGGATCAAACCACTGCTGCTCGTCCTAGGAAGCCGAAGCCATAATTCTATGCAACAGAACTTTCTAGTTGCAACTTCAATGATTCCAAAGCAGGGCTGCAAATCATCACTCCTTGCTTAAGAGTTGGAGACTTTCCAAGAACACATGTCTAGCATGCTCACTGGATCTGGGAAGATTTCACCAGGTAGGTGTTATTAAAGGTGAAATGAACCCGGCCACCATAGAACCATAGACTGATATGGGGCCGCGAAACCACAACTACCACGATACTCCCATATAGGGCCAACCTCAATAATCAGCCAGAGAACAGTTAAGTGCCTAAAGAGACAAATAACGGAACTATGCGGGTCACTGATTCCCATGGAAATAAAGTGGAGTTTCCAGTTGTACCCCTGCTGACTTCAGGGGACTGGGCTCCCTTTTTTCCCCCAGTTGCACAGGTCTAAGTTGTTGCTACCTCCAAAGACCATATATATGTGCCCCCGTGGGGTAATAAGCACCCTACTGCTGCCAAACTTCTTAAGAATTCTATAAAATAAGACATCACTTTAAAGCTCGAAATCTTGCTTAACAGTTATACGATTAAAACTGCCGCCAATCCTTAAGCAACAAAATTTGAGCAACATTTTTAATAAAATAGAAAATGCTTTTGTTTTTCGTTTTAAATTATTTTGAATTGAATCATAAAGTGCACAGGTAAAGGTTAGCATATGCCGATTCTTTAAACTTGAACTACAGATCCTTGCATGTGTAACATCGAACGTCGAAAGGTATTTGGATTTGTATTATGGATTTAAGATTTTTTTTTTTATTTTTGATTTTATTAAATGTATCTGAATTAATTTAATATAAATCAACAATGTGCAATTATATCCCCCCCTTCTTCTTAACAATATAAAACAGTATTTTATAATTTATTGGCAGTTAAGTATAACATTATTTTAGGGAGACAAAAATTTTCAAAAACCTTTGCTAAACACTATTTGGCTTAAATTAAAGAAGACTTAAGCTAAGAGGATAATAATAAAAAATATTAGCTCATTGATATGGTTAAAGACAGAGTCACGGCAGCTATTTTAAAAATTTGTATTAAGCCTGTGGAGGCGTGTATTGATAAGTTAAACGTGTGCTAGAATGCTAAGCCGTTCAGTAGAATAATGCCAAAACAGGCTGTGAATTATTTTTAATAGGATATTTTAAGCTATCTGTAATTTATTAATATGACACTGTGCAGCAGACCACCATAATGGAGCAGCATAAAACAAGATAGATGGAAGTATTGAATTAAATATCAAAGTCTTATTTCTTATTTCGAATTATCTTGATAATTTTGTTTATCTGGTAAGGGATATGAATCCTAATTTTAAAGTTTTGATCTAATACAACGCCAAAGTATTTAACTTTTTGGCCCAGACTGTTATGCGTTGTTTAGCCAGGTAACACTATAATATGCATAAGCTGGCTCAAGCTAATGTCAAAAATTAAACTAAAAGTCTGTCAAATGCTTAAGCAAATCCTTGAAGACTTTTAGGTGGCTATAATGTACTTACACGAATATAGAAATTATTATACACAGTTGCACATTTGTTTTATTCGCACTTTTGCAAAAAAAAAAAATAATTTCTTTCTAAACAAATGAAATTTATTAACAAAAAGATGTTTAATAATCATATTTTGTCCACTGCCTGATGGAGCTCCCATCCTCTTCATTTCTTTGCAAAAACCTTTCCCTAGTAACTTCCATCTGTGTTTGCACTGTGCGACTTTATATAATTCATACCAGCATGAAAATGGAAAACGCAATAAAAATTCTTCAAGGTATCTTTTAACACTGTTAAGGTATTTACCAGCATAAATAAACTTAAAATCTCAATCGTTGTATCTGCTTTACTTTATTTGTGAAATTTCCCTTAGCTATTAATTTCTAAGGGGTTCACAATTTAACAAAAAAAGACAAACAGCATAAATCAAGCAACTCAAAAATTTTATTCAGTTTCTTTAGGCTTAAATTTTCCTCAACTACACTGCACTTGCGTGGCTATTCAACTGCTGTCTATTCTATCAATAAGCTCAAGTGTGTCGATAAGAATAAATATTCTTTTCTGTCACTGCTCCCGTTTTGGTAAGCTGACCAATCACAATCAAGCATAATGATGAGAAGAAATATTTATTTATTCACTGCTCCCGTTTTGGTTGGATGACCAATCGCAGTCAATAAACAAATCAGCTGCCTAACTTATGCTGAATATATTTTTAGTATCGATATTTTAGGTAACACTCCCCGCAGGTAGTTCCTGGCTAGGATCTACCTCATCAATGCAATCCTTCACATCAAGTACAGCAATCATTGTTGCAGGGCGTACATAAACTCCAGTCGCAGTTTTGACCGTTGCACTTCTAACTTGACCGTCAGCTCCGGTACTCACGGCAATGACAATGCCTTTCGGCCAAAAATTTCTGGGGCTTCCTGGGTCGACGATGTATACAACGTCATTTACTGCTATAGGTTTAACTGCATTAAACCATTTACTGCGCCGCGTAATTACTGGCAAGTATTCTTTGGTCCACCTCCTCCAGAACGCATTGGCTAATTGTTGTGATGTTTGCCAAGTTCTACGTAAAAGCACGCCATCTGCTACTCCTTCAACTAGCGGCTTTGCACCACTTGAGCTGCCCAGAATAAAGTGGTTAGGTGTTAAGGCTTCCTCTGTATCAGGATAAATAGGAATGTAAGTCAAGGGACGAGAATTTACGGTCATTTCAACCTCCATAAGCGCTGCACGAAGTAGTTCATCGGTGGGGGCACGTGACTTGAGCACGCTGACTAGAACGCTCTTTACCGAGCGTACAAGTCGCTCCCATGCACCGCCCATGTGAGGGGAAGATGGAGGTATAAAGTTCCATTTAGTTTGGGAGGTAGTAAATGACCTTAATAGTTCATTTTTGTTAACTGCTTCAAAGGCATCTCGTAGTTCACGATCGGCACCTTTAAAGTTTGTGCCATTATCGCTCCATATTTCTATGGGTACACCTCTCCGCGCAATAAAATTACGTATTGCCATAATACACGAGTCGGTTGATAAACTGTAAGCAATCTCAAGGTGGATGGCTCGTGTAGTCAAACATGTAACCAAAACCCCATAACGTTTTTCACGGCTGCGACGTACTGATACCATTAAAGGGCCAAAATAATCAACTCCAACATACGAAAATGGGCGACAAAGTGCCGCAACTCTTGTTGGGTGAATATTACCCATTTGCGGTGGATTGGGATTTGCTGCGCGATTTTTACATAATTGGCAGCTGCGTCTAGTTCTGTAGACCTCCACACGTAGCCTTGGTATCCAAAATTGTTGCCTTAATTCATTTACGACAGTCTCACTGTTTGCGTGGTGGTATTTACAATGGAAATCAAGTAGAATTAAGCTCGTTATTCGATGTCTGCGTGGAAGTATAAGGGGGTCGTTGCCTTGTAGCAGTTTCACGCGGCCGCCAATGCGGAGAAATCCGTTTGCATCTAAATAAGGTGACAACTTATACAATGTGCTCGATTTTGAGAGTGGCTTTGTCTCCGATAGCAGAATAATTTCATCTAAAAACTCTTTTTGAGCTTCTTTTAGTAGTAACGTTTCACTAGACTGAATATCATTTTGTGTGATATATCTGCATTCAATTGGCGGCCCACATTTTAAGCTTTTCCATAGCCTGATGCTCTGTAAAACCTTAGCAATTATATGGACGAGACGCTTCCATGAAGAGACTCGATTAGCTTCATACATTAGTAACGAAGAATCTTCTACGTTTTGTATACTATGGTGGCCAATATAACTAGCCCGGAGTTCTAAGGTACTCTGCGAAAACTTTCCTGTAGTCTCTTTAGGCCAATTTGAAGGATCCATTTTTAGAAATTTCGGACCATTCAGCCATCGACTTTCACATGAGAAATCAGGAATCCTTTTCCATTTGGTGGCCTCATCAGCTACATTTTTGTCAGTGGGTACCCAATGCCAGTTATTCATGTCCGAAAGTTCTAAAATCTGGCTTACTCGAAAGGCGACAAATGGTTTATACCTACGATGGTCTGAACGTATCCATGATAGTACAGTGCTAGAATCCGACCAAAATATAAGCTTGTTGATTTTTATAGACAATGATTCACTCAAACTGTTTGCTAAACGAGCCCCCGTCACTGCTGCTTGTAGTTCTAAGCGTGGTATTGACTGCATCGTCAAAGGTGCTACTTTTGTTTTACAGCCCAGCAAACTTATATCGACTGAGTTACCATCGGTGCTTCTCAAATAGCTTACTGCCGCATATGCATCCTCGCTTGCATCTACAAAGGTATGGATTTCTCTATGAATTATATCTTCAGATTTTATTCTTTGGTAGCATCTGGGAATTTGCATTGCTTCTACCTTAGGCAAAAGGCGTAGCCAACGCAACCATTTTGAAAACTGATCATCACCGATCAATTCATCCCACGCGCAGCCAGTACGCCAAGTCTCTTGAAAAATTACTTTAGCAAAAAACACATAGAACCCTAACAGGCCCAGCGGGTCAAATATGGTCATGATTAGACTCAGAACCTGCCTTTTTGTAGGTCGCTGCTTGCCGCTCAGTAAATTGCTGTTTTTGTAACGTGAAGACATTCTATATACAAAATTGTCACTTGATGTTTCCCACCACATCCCTAAAACTTTCTCAGCTTCACCATTCCCATCCACATTGAAGCTTAGTTGACTGACAGTGGGCGCGCTTAATGCTTGTAAAACCTTGTGTGAGTTTGAAACCCAGTTCCGAATGTGGAAACCAGCTTGTGAGTGTACAAAATATACTTCGCGCGCTAAATTTATAGCTTCATCTTCTGTGTCTACGCTATCCAGCATATCATCAACATAATGGTTATTTATGATACAATTTGCAGCCCGAGGGTATTGCCCGGAAAATTCTGTCGCATTTATATTTTTCACGTACTGGGCACAACACGGCGAACAGGATGCGCCGAATGTCATGACGGTCATAACGTAGATTTCAAATGTCATGGAATCTGTGTGCCGCCACAGGAATCTTTGAAATTGCTGGTCCTCTTTTCGCATCCTTACCTGGTGAAACATTTCTGCTATATCTCCCCCAATTGCTATTCGTTTTTGTCGAAATCTTCTTATAACAGACACTAGAGATGTAAGTTGATCGGGACCTTTTAGTAGCATCGTATTTAATGATATTCCTTGCACTTTAGCCGCCGCATCCCATACCAGACGAATCTTACCTGGTTTGTTTGGGTTTATGACTGGAAAGATTGGTAAGTACCAACAACGTTTGACTTTTTGCTCTTCTAGCTGCAATTTTCTAACATAACCTTTTGATATATAATCACTCATTTTTGATTGCAAAGCATTTTTTAAGTCACGATCTTTTTCCATCTTGTCATGCAAGCATTGTGCCCGCTTTTTAGCCATTATGAAGCTTCCTTCAGGTAGCGTAACTTCACACCGCCACAGTAAGCTGGTTTCAAAATAGTTGTTGATGCGGCGGGTTGATTTTTGTAGTTGATTCATTGCAATTTGATCTTCATATGACGACGTAACATTTTTCTTTTGTATTTTGTCAATGCTGCTGTCGTTTAAGATGTAGTTCTTTACCATGGCGAGTAGTTTCTCTGCTGCACTAGAATCGCAATCGCATAAAGTAAACGAATGGTAGTTTACAACTTTGGCCGTGGGTTGATGTGTCGCTACAGACCCTTTTACCGTTCAGCCAAGACGCGTCTTTTCAGCTGTCGGTTCATTTTTATTACCTTCCCTCGATTTCAGACTTTGACTCAGATAGCCATTATTCAGGCCAATTAAAATTCTTGGAGCTACATTTGTGTATGAGGCCAGCGGGATATTTCTTAAATGCTTGTATTGATTTTTTAGTTTATTTGCGTCCACCGTTTGCTGTGGTAGATGAAGATGCTTAACCGTATGTACGTCTTTTAGTGTATATTGCCTATTAGAGTCTACACCAGAAATATCCATATTTGTGACTATAGAATCGTTCTCATAGCGATGGGTGTTTGATGTCCATCGAAGGCACAGTGGCTGTCTTTCACCTTGAAGGTTTAACTCATTATATAACTCTTCATCTATAAGAGTTAGAGACGACCCATCATCGAAAAAGGCGTTTGTGGAAATTTTCACTCCGTTCCCATATAAGGTGATCGGCAGCATGCGAAAAAGCAGTGAATTAAAAAATTGAGTGTAATGTGTATTGCAATTAACACTTACCGAAGGCACCACCTGCTGTGCAGGTGATGCCTTTTTATGCAGCAGCGAGTGATGGTTCATGTTACAGTTGTCAATATTACATCTTAATGTTGATGTACATGGCTCAGGAAAATGCGGCTGCAGGCATATCTTGCATAAACGGTTTTTCACTATAATTTTCCATTTGTCGGCCCTCTTCATTCTAGCAAAACGATTACAAAATGCTACTTCGCGGCAGTTACCTTTACAAACCAAACATTTTGCTTTTAAAGACGATTCACTTGTGAGTGATTCGCAATGTGCATTTACATTCCCACGTTTGTATGTTTTGGTTAATGTATCTGGGATAATAACACTGTTGGCGCCCTGCGCCAGCTGGAATAACCACTCGCTAAAATGTTCAAGGGTGCATGTTGCCAGCGAAATTTTATGCATTCCCCAAAATGCTGCAAGTAGACCTGGGAGTTTTGAAACTAATTCCTGTTGCAATTCCGGATTATTCAAAAAATTATCCAACCCTGCAGCTTTCATTGTTGCACACACATTTTGTACCTCTATAGCGAAATCCACTATTGATTCCAAGCGAGACTCTTTGGGTGGTGCCATATATCTAATTTGGTTGAGCAGAATGTTAATGATGAGCTCTGGGCGTCCAAATTTCATTTGTAATGTTGACAGAATTTGTGGCACGCATGATGCGTTTAATAATAAGCTTTTTACAGCATATCGAGCGGCGCCGTTCAAAGCACTACTTAAACGGAGGAGATTTTCCTCCCGTGTAAAGCCACACAGTTGAGTTGTCTGTTCATAAGTGGCTATAAATAGCGGCCACTCTTCAGGATTGCCTGTAAATTTCGGTAAGTCATTTGAAAGCCCTTTTCGTGCCGCTATTTGCTCACGAGTAAGTCGGAAAGCCGGCACACTGTTTTGTGGCTGAATTGCAGGCAAATCAAAGGTAACGCCAATGGGGTTCGCGGTTGAACTCATAGGGATCATTCCCGGTGCCCATTGTGAAGGTAAGGTATTTTCATCCCTTGTTGACGTACATTGATTATTTGTTCGAGGTTGCGTTAATGTTGTTGTTGGCGCTGTTATAATTTGTTCGTGAGGCGCTGTATTGATTTTCCGACGTTCTTCATTGGACACCTTTTTCCTAGATTGTACCCAATCTGCACATCTTGCTCCACGGAAAGAGGCAGTGAATGAAACTGAATCACTACCTTCTTCATTTTGTAACAAAGATCTCCTCTTTTGTATTAGCCTTTCTCGTTTTTCCAACAATTTACTTTTTTCGATATTCAGCGCCAACTCTTCTTCGACTAGTTGCAATTCAACTTGTACCCGTTGGGATTCTCTTGATGATGATTTGGAGCTTATAGATTTTACAGACGAATTTTCATTTTCAGCTGTCTTTTGAGGTACAGTACCATCCACAACTGAACATCTTTTGCAGCACCAATTTCGATGTGCTTCGCCAGCCATGATTTGGACGCAGTCCCAATGATAACAGCTCCTACAGTTGATGCATTTAACCATGTGATCATCGTCCTTCGTTTTTTTGCACTTTTTACAAAGTTCCATATCTTGTGGTGGTGTCGCAGGCATCGCAAGTTGCAGTAGAAAATTTAAGAATTTGTTAAGGTATTTACCAGCATAAATAAACTTAAAATCTCAATCGTTGTATCTGCTTTACTTTATTTGTGAAATTTCCCTTAGCTATTAATTTCTAAGGGGTTCACAATTTAACAAAAAAAGACAAACAGCATAAATCAAGCAACTCAAAAATTTTATTCAGTTTCTTTAGGCTTAAATTTTCCTCAACTACACTGCACTTGCGTGGCTATTCAACTGCTGTCTATTCTATCAATAAGCTCAAGTGTGTCGATAAGAAGAAATATTCTTTTCTGTCACTGCTCCCGTTTTGGTAAGCTGACCAATCACAATCAAGCATAATGATGAGAAGAAATATTTATTTATTCACTGCTCCCGTTTTGGTTGGCTGACCAATCGCAGTCAATAAACAAATCAGCTGCCTAACTTATGCTGAATATATTTTTAGTATCGATATTTTAGGTAACAAACACTTTTACTGCATTTTTCTGATACATCTTTCCATGCTCGTTCCTTTGAATTGCCGTTCTAATAAAACGCATCTTTTTTGTCATATAAGCAATTTTTCTTTGTTTTACCTGAGTTTTATATTAAATTCAGGTAAAACATTTTTTCGCTTTCATCCTCCATTGGAATTTGTTTACTAATCTATCTCTGACACAATGCAAAATCAGCTGTTTCCGTACGGAAAGTGCGATCAGTTTTGTACGTTGCTTAAGCAATTGATATTTAACTAAACTTGACAAAAAATTTTGTTAAGCACATTATAGTCTGCCACATATGATTATTAGGTATTTGCACAGTTGTTTAAGTTGGCTTAAGCCAGGTTATGCATATTATAGTTGGGCCTTTATAGTGCCTCAAAAAGTAGATTGCTTGAGTCTTTTGTATATTGACTATAATAATATGCTAACGAGAGCATATTATCAGCTAGTGTACCTGATTAAAGATCGCTATATCATCAGCAAATATGGATATATTATATACATTTAACCTGGGAAAATCTGCGGTAAATGTATTATATAAAATAGGGAAATTTGATTAATCTATTTCTTACGTGACACGTTTCAAAAAATCAAAAGGATGCTTTTCCAGAAATTTCAATTAAGTCGTGTTTTAAAAAAATGCTACGTAATACTGCACGGTTACAAGCCAATTAATGTAAAATTAACATATATACGATGACACCCTATATATATATATATATATATATATATATATATTTTCATTTTTTATTTGTTGTTGTTGTTGTAGTGATCGTAATAATATATCTTGTGTAAAAATTATGGTTCCAAAGAGAAGGGCCTGACAGAAGGCAAATACTGCATCATTTTTTAATTGGTTATGTTTTAACGTTTTACGTAAAGTAAAAAAAGAAAGGAAACATCAACAACAACATTAAAGTTGCACAAACACATTTATAAAAAGAAAAAAGTAATTTAATTTGTGTTCGTGTGTAATTAAAAAAAAAATAAAACAAAAATCCCAAAACATTAAAAAGGAAAAACACCCAATAAAATAATTTTATTATTTCAATATTTCTGTAGCTACTGAACACGTTTCACGTTATTTAGATATCCAAGAAAAAGTCGTGAATTGTGATAATAGCCCCATCTACCACAATAAGGTTGCAACAAACTGCATATCGGCTGTCTACTCGACGCCCAAAATGGTTTAGAGATGTCTGATGTGTTAAAAAAAAAAGTAAAAAATGGCAATCTGAAACCCTAGAAGCGTAAAATATGACAAAGTAGCGAACTAGATCAGAAATCCATGTGAAAGATAGGGATATACATACATATATCGCCTAGTGAAAGTTCTGCTAAACTCATGGACCACGTAGATCAGTTCACTAGTCATATTACGATTGTAAGAGAAATGCAAATTATATTTCCTATGATTGACTTTATACTTTATCCAGAAGATTGACAATTTCGTACAATGATGTCCGCAGAAGTTGGATGAAATCCTTCCTGTTACTGGTCGGTGTAATCTGCGAAAGGGACGGACTTTATTGGCAGACTGCGACTGCAAACGTTGATGGTATTTTGAATTGTAAAATAGGAAGTTTAAATTAATCTCATTTATTTTGCTCTAAAATGAAGCAAATATCATGCAGATCTTGTTTATATTCACCACGTCGTTATTTTTCTCTGTCATGTATCACAAACGAACTGATTTTTCACCATGGTTAAATCCTATTAAAACTTACCATGCCTACGAAAATTGCAATTGATCGGTTTATTGCATTATTGGTTGTTGCTTAATTCCTTGCTTGATATAAAAATATATATCTTCTGAAGTGCATTCAACCAGCTCTAGTTTGTTTTTCATTTCTTTAGCTGTTCTTTTCACGATTTTCGAATTGATTATTATTTAAAAATGCACTTAATAAAAATTAAAATGATCGAAACTCAAGAATATTTGCACCTGACGTTTCCCTTTTGCAATAACACACTCAAACTTTTTCAAATTGAGCAACAATTTGATTTAAGTTTTTCTTTCATGAGACGACATGGGAAGATGGGAAGATAAAGTCGAACTTAAAGTAATTTTTTAATAATTTTAAACTTCGAGTACATTTGTGGTTATTATGAAAAAATTGAGAATGACAAATAATGGTCCAGGGACTTCTTCATGCTTTTTTTTTTGAAAATTAATTAATTATTAATCTAGAGCGAAAATTAATACATACCGCTTCTCAATGAATGCAGGCAAACCGATTTAATATTTATAGTAAACATTAATTTCATTAAGCCTTTTCTCTTCATTTCACGATTTTCGACTGTCGACTGGTAACTGTCGGCCTTTTTTTCCATCATGCAGTCTTTAGTAAATTCTAGTAGCATTTATTCACGGCTTGATATCCCATGACATTAATATTTAATAAGCTTTTGCCAAGTAAAGGCTTGTGACTATTTAAGCAATGACAGCAATTTTCCAGGCACTGTCTTGTATTATCTTCTACGATTTTCATCCTGGCTAGATCCCTCATGGCATTCACATTTAATAAGCTTCTGTCTCTGGCTTCAAGACTTGTGCCACTATATCAGCCACCTCCAGAACCGTTTGCAAGTATTATCTTTCTCAATTTTTATTTTGGCTGGACAATACTTGGAGACTAGCGCAGTTATCCAGCATAAGGTACTTACTTCTATTATATCTGAGCACCCTATTTGCCTTCCTGCTAAGAGGCTTTTTTTAGAACACTATTCGAGCTTATCTACTTTTTTTTTTATTAAGGAAAAGTAGCAATTCAGGCAACAATGCTTATTTAGTCAAGTACCATGCTACCATTCTTTAGGAAAGGGATAGTGAAGAGATGAAACAGGTGGTGAAAGTAGAAGGATAGTCGGAAATTAACGACCAGTGACTATGCCTTCATCGCTTAGCAGCCTCACCGACAGTCAATTTTTATTTTTGTAGTGAAAAAACCAAGGTCTTCGTTGGGAATCGAACCCACAACCCCCAGACTGACAAGCTAGTACACTAGCTACTAGCCTACAGGGGCACCTTGCTCATTCCTAGTTGTGCCTTATAATAATAACAATCTTGAACCCACATCAGTGTTACCTTATTAACTGAGCACTCATTTAGAGTACACGTTCACTTGTCTCATGCGTTTTATAACCGACTGGTTGTCTAGTGCAATGACAATCTTTCTTCCATGCACCCGACTTTCCCTTAAGGAATCAGACGTATGTAGCAGCCCAAGTAATGCTGCCTGGTAAACGGTGACGCACTCGTTCAAACGGATAGTTTTAACTCAGCTGAATATACATCTGATTCTGCTCTACCGTCCATAAGAGAATCATCAATGAGAATACTGCTGTCCTTTTCGATACACTTATTGTTTATAACGCCTTCCGCACGCACCCCGGGGGCACATTTATCGGTCTATATGGAGTACTTGACCATCTAGACCTGTGCTGCTGGGGGTATAAGGGAGCCCATTCCCCTGAAGGCTAGCAGGGTGTCAACTGAAAGCTCCACGTTACTTCCACGGGAAACAGTAAGCCCCAGAGTTCCGCTAATTATCACTTTAAACTTTTAGCTGTTCTCTGACTGATTATTGAGGTTGGCCCTTCGGGAGTATTGTGGTGGTTGTGGCTTTGCGGCCCCAGCATGAGCTGATTAAGTAGGCCAGGATCATCGCGCCTTTAATAACACCAACGGGTGAATGATCCGGATCCAGTGAGCATTGATGTGATTTGATTTACATCCGCGCCTGGCCATGAAGCCTTAATCAGATGGTGGACCAAACCACTGCATAATTTGGAACGTCATGCTCGTCCTAGGAAGCCGAAGCTATAATTCTATGCAACAGAACTTTCTAGTTGCAACTTCGATGATTCCAGAGCAGGGCTGCAAAGCATCACTCCTTGCTTAAGAGTTGGAGACTTTCCAACTCCTGTCCAGAACACATGTCTAGCATGCTCACTGGATCTGGGAACATTTCACCAGGTAGGTGTTATTAAAGGTAAAATGAACCCTGCCGCGAAACCACAACCACCACGTTACTCCCATATAGGAGCCAACCTCAATGATCAGCCAGAGAACTATTAAATGTCTAAAGAGACAAATAATGAACTCTGGGGCACACTGATCCCCGTGGAAATAAAGTGGAGTTTCCAGTTGACTCCCTGCTTGTCTTCAGGGGACTGGGCTCCCTTTTTCCCCAGTTGCACTGTGTCTAGATAGTGGAATTCTATAAAGACCATATTTATGTGCCCCCGGGGGGATCCAGTGAGCATGCTAGTCATGTGTTCTGGACCAGGAGTTGAATAGCCTCCAGCTCTTCAGCAAGGAGTAGTGGTTTGCAACCTTGCTTTGGAACAGCTAAAATTGCAACCAGGAAAGACGCGTTGCTAGAATTAGTCCTCGGCTTCCTTGGGCGTAAATGACGTTGCTTTACATTCTAAGTGGCCTGACCACCATCTGATTAAGGCTTACGGCCAGGTGCAGATGCAAATCTTATCACGAAATAACGCTTTCTGCAATGAGTGTTTCATGAAGTCTTTTAACTATTTTTCTTCTACTCATGAGTTCCATTGCATGAAGTTACATTAACATTAAAGTACGTTGCCACTTTTATTAAAGTATTCACTTTCTGAGTAAAAGTTAAAAGGTAGGAAACACTACAGACAAACTTTTGCAAGAGTCGTGGAAATTTCTCTCAAAAATCTGCTCTCAAGTGTTATAAAATAGAGAAATAATTTTTTATGCTTTTTGTTAACTAATTTCTTACATTTTATTTCATTTAAGATTTAAGTGCAGTTTTAATTTGTTTGATATTATTTATACGTGCCTTTTTTTAAAAAATTCTATTAAATTACCTTAATAAGTTTTTAAGTATTTTACTTAATTTATTTTATTTGCATGCATTTTTATTGCTGCCTCTAAGCCAAAGAACCCCTTACTAATCATGTGTATTTTATCACGTGCCTTTTTTGCTTTAATTTGGGTTACGTGGTACTTTTTCCCCTCCTCTTGTTACAGATTTAATCCAGCCTTTAACATGGCCACCATAAGGCAAGCCTTTTCAGAGGCTGTTGAAAGAGGTAAGTGAGCCGTTTATAAAATATGTTTTGTTTTTTTTTTTCTTTTATGTATTTAGTTTTTTTTTTATATATTTTTCTTTGTGTGTATTTCTTCGTTGTAATGAGTTCATTACGTTAAATGTTGTTTTAAAGCTATTTTGTTTTTTTTTTGCATCTAAAGTGGTAAAGAAAATGTATTTTGGTAAATATGAAAAAACATATGTATGTGCTTATGCTTGTGTATATTTAGGTTCGCATGTGTGTGTGTGTGTACATATATATATATAGTGGTGGTCAGCTATATAGGTACACGATTTTGTTAAACATCTAGATTAATTTGCAAAAATTTACAATTTATTTATTAAAGTTAATATTCAAAATTAAAACCAATTCGGGGGCTATACCTTCAACTGGTGTTCCGTACTTTGGCTGCGCATATAAATATTGCATGGAAAACGAACAGCCCCTAGCCGAGATAATATATCTTTCAGCTTTTCTGTGCTATTCGGCGGGAGTATTTAATTGTGCCGTGGTGCGAAACTAATGCTCAGTTACTATCATTAGTCGATTACGATACGACTCAAAACGCTGATAGCAAGTTAGTTTTACGCTAAAATTTGATCTGAGTTCTTAAACGACTCTGGTGTCTGCTGAAGCTACCCCAGTGACAAGCAGAAACTTTACGTTACAACTTCTTAAAACTACAAAATTACTTGACGATATTTTCTTTCAGTTTTTTCTTCATTTCTTCTTTGAGTACTCAAGGTATTTATATAAACTACGCATTTTTAAAATGTCTTCTTATAGAATAGTTTTTATTAAAACTTGGCTGAAGTGTGGCACTGTATAAATAAATCCATCACACATATAACAGTCAAATTCCATAAGGACTTTTTTTGACAGCACATTAAGTTTACTTAGCGTCTACATTTACCATATAATTATATCTTAGCAACAAGATGACAAAACAAAATTGTTTTATTTGTTTCTTTTTTTTGTAAATATCCAATTTATACCCGATTAATTGAAAGACAGTTTTTTGATACAATTTCAAGTAAGTAAGTATAAAAAAAATAATCGACTATTACTCCTTATTACGATTAATTGTCCCATTACTGCTCTTAATAGGTGCCCCTGTAGGCTAGTAGGTAGCTTGTCAGTGTGGGGGTTGTGGGTTCGATTCCCAACGAAGACTTTGGTTTTTTTTTCACTACAAAAATAAAAATTGACTATCGGTGGGGCTGCTCAGTGATAAAGTCATGGTCACTGGTCGCTGTGCTGTCTTTATACGAAATTTAATTTTCGACTATCCTTCTACTTTCACCACCTGTTTTATCTCTTCTCTACCCCTTTCCTAACGAATGTAGCACGGTACTTGACTAAATAGGCATTGTTGCCTGAAGTGCTACTTCTCTTAAAAAAAAAAATACAGTTAGTCCGCCGGGAAGTTATACTACTTTGTTATGCCGCCATTTTGGAAAACATTTGTCCCGACAGTTCGTATTTGGCAGTGGTGAAGTAGACAAGTGGCAAATTTATTATGAAAAAATATTCGACAATCCAACATGTTTTAATCGTTGAAACATTTTATCAAAATCAATCATCTATTAGAAAGTTAGGTCAAATTTGTAGAAGAAACATTGCCAACGCAGTATTTATCGTGTAGAGAATGATTTCTAAGAAAGAGCATTTGTAGGTGATAGGCTCAAGCATGGACAACAACGTATTGCAAGATCGGTTGAAAATATTACTGCTGCTCAAGAAAGTGTTCAAAACAAATCATCAACCTTAATTCGGCGCTCTACTCAGAAGCTTGGTCTTCAAAGAACAACTTTGGCTACAAATTTGCACAAGGATTTACAAGGATTTGTTTCAATATAAAATTCAGTTGACACCAGAGTTTCTACCACACGGCCATTTACGCCGCCGTACATATGCCAATAAAATGTTACAGCTCGCTCATGACAACCCCCCCGATTTTCATAATGTGTGGCGAGGCATATTTTCATTTAAATCAATATATGAATAAATAGAATAGTCGGATTTGGGGAATGGGAAAACCTTAAATTATTCAACAGTCAGCTTTGCATCCTCCTAACCAAATTGTCTGATGTGCAATTTGGTTAGAAGGAATCATTTGACCTTACTTCTTTGAAAGTGAAAACGGCGCAACGGTAATGGGGAGCGACATCGTGATATAATTGAAAACTTTATAACGCCACAACTGCCTGCTTTGCGCTTGATTAATATGTGGTATCAACAAGACGGTGCCACATCGCATGCAGCCAGGATTACAATAGTATTACCGCGAGACCTTTTTCCACAAAAAGTTATTTCGAGAAATGGTGATGTTGATATAGATAGGCCTTCGCGGTCGCCTGATTTGACTGCTCCGGACTTGTTTTTGTGGGAATATTTGAAAAGCAAGGTTTATGCAAACAAACTAGAAACGCTTGAGCAACTCAAACAAATTACTCGCGATGAAATTAATAAAATACTGCGTGAAATGTATTATTTATGCTTTGGGTTTGATTAACATGCGGTTTCAACAAGACGGTGGCACATCGCAGGATTGCAGTGCAATTACTGCGAGACCTCTTTCTACAATAATTTATTTTAAGAAATGGTGACGTTGATTGGATCAGTCGCCTGATTTGACTGCTCCGGACGTCTTTTTGTGTGGAAATCTGAAAAGCAAGGCTTATGCAAACAAACCAGAAACGCTTAAGCAACTCAAACAGAATATTCGCGATGAAATTAATGAAATGACGCAAGAAATGTGTGAGAACGTAATTAAAAAGTTGCTCATAAGGGCTCGCATTTGTGAGGCTAACAGAGGTGGACATTTATCTGACATTGTATTTCATACATAACTGCCGACATTAAATAACATATTTAGCAATATAAAATCCATTCTCTTGCATTTAATCAAAAATTATAAACAAAGTAGCAAACCCGGCAAACTCTGTTTCGCCACCAGATGGTTTCGTTTTTTGTAACATTTCACTTAGGGATAAAAAGATGAAGAAAAATTATTTTTTTTGTTTTATATTTGAAAAGGAAAAATTTTATTTCATTTACAAAAATGAAATGGAATTTAGTTGAACTTCTCTAAGTAAAAAATGAAAGTGAATCCAAAGTAAATATTGAATCGAAGCGTTATACGTATCCGTAAATTAACCGTTTCATTGAAGTGCTCTTTGGTAAACCACATTTTTTGTTTTTTGGTCTGACGTTGGCAAACAATTAAGATAGAATTATTAATTTATTTATTTTTGAAGAATACGATCTGATTTCTGATCGTGTGATGGTGTAGTATGTGGTGTATGTGTAGTTGTTATGTGTTGCAGTTGATTGTGTTGGTGTGATTGATTGGTGTGAGTGAGGTTGAATAAAAACTTTTACCTTGCAAGTCGGCATGAAGCCGCCTTCTCGAATGATATTAGCTCTAAAGGAAGTCATGCGAAAGCGTTGAAGAATATGGTTGGAATTGCGATCCGTTCCATGGAACAATGGTTTCAGTGGCTGTGGTGGTGTAAGTAATGGATCCAGTTTGTCTTTTCCACTTGCGCAGCACAATCCAGCCGTTTCTCTTTTGAACTTTAACGCATTACAATATAGGCATACAGTCGTCATTGATCCAATAACTAAATTGTCATCATCACTGTAGTTCGCAGTGGGATCATATTGGAATGTCAAGCGATTGTATGATGCCAATGATATATGATTGGTTTCTCGGAAATACTATAGACTCAATTGTAAAATCTTACGGGAATACATAAGAGGGGAAGAATATGCTTTTGCTTCGGTAATTTATTTGCTAAATAAGCAGATGTTCTAAAGAAACAAATTGGATCTATTGTATTAGAGTAACATAACTATAAAATAAGTCGTAAGCTCAAAGTTTGTAACTTTATGAAATAAACGCAATGGTTTAGGTGGATATTACTGAAAATAGCAAACACTGTTATATTCGTGAAAGCGTGTTTATTTGCAACATGATCTCAACAAGTGTAAGATTTCTGTCACAAATATAAAATTTGACTTCACGTAACTTCATAAATTAGTTTTATTAGAACAATAGCATGTTTATGATGAGAGTCTGCAAAAGAATTTCATTTGTTCATTTTGATTTTTTTTTTAAAGTGCAAAAGTTTTTTTTAAACAAACAATTAAATTTTTAAAAATACCGAGCAACAAAATTAACATTAAATTGGTTAAGTTTATTGCATTGCTGCCAGATAATTATGAAATTTCATGAGAGTATTCTGAAAACCTGTTCCCCTTGCTTGTCATTTGTGCAAGTATAACAGTTTCAAAAATTAATTGTGCCTTTTTGAGGAAAGTTTTTTGAAATAATATGCCAAAGTTAAAATATTAACTCCAGACACGATATATAGGGCATTTAATTAACACTTATGACGATGGATTTTAAAATTAACAAGTATATTCAAGAAAATTCAATTAACTTGCGAAATAGAATTAGGAAAAAAAAAATAATAATAAATAAAAAATAAAAAATAAAATAATAAAAAGAAAAAAATTCAAGTAAAAGGAAATAAAAGCATAAAGAAAACTCTCAATTTGCACATTTATCTTCAAACACCTACTTACGTTTACATCTGATGACTGTTTAAAAATAGAAGTACGTTAATACAATCAACGGCCTCTGAATGGAAATAAAACCAGCAGACGACTATTGCGCTTAATATTTTTTTCCTCGCCCTACCACAGCTTGCCAGCTTTTTAACTAACACACACCTACACTTTATCACGAAAACGCGTACTTGTTAGGGTTTCCAAAAGTAAAATTTTTTATAAACTGTTGCTTGCTGATTTTTGATGTTTATTTTTGTCAGTTTAATTGTTGGTGGAAAAAAGGGTGATTATGGCTTTAATAGACATTTTTTTAAAGAGAAGTAGCACTTCAGGCAACAAGGCCTATTTACTCAAGTACCGTGCTACATTCTTTAGGAAAGGGATAGAGAAGAGATGAAACAGGTGGTGAAAGTAGAAGGATAGTCGGAAATTAACTGCCGTATAAAGACAGCACAGCGACCAGTGACTATGCCTTAATCGCTCAGCAGCCCCACCGACTGTCAATGTTTATTTTTGTAGTGAAAAAAGCAAGGTCTTCGTTGGGAATCGAATCCCACAACTAGCCTACAGGGGCACTTAATAAACAATTTAATTCAAAGGGAATTTGAATTCGTCCAGTTTTTGTATTTTCCACTTTAATATATATTAATTAACTTTTTAGTGTGCTAATAACCCACCCAACTTTATTGGTGGTAAAGCTAGTTCCTATTTCATTGAAAGTTCAACTCAAATCAAATTTTAGAAATGCTAAAACTGCTTATTATATTTAAAAATTTTGATTGACCACTTGAGAAGTTTACGAAAAAAATCATTAAAGAAAAGCATCAAAGCTTAAATAAAATACCAATAATCAATGGTGACTTTATTTTTCCTCACATTTCCTAACACAAGTGTAGTTGTAAGAAGCTGCTTTAGCTTTTCTAAAATGTGGCTAAAGCTTATCTCACGATTTAAGTTGGGCAATCACTGAAATGCCCATAATGATTTTATTTAAAATAAATTTGGGCTATTAGCACTCTGAAAAGTTAACTAACATAAAATAATTACTCCCAAAAATTAAAGCTTTAGTTTGTCTCGTGTAAATAATTTGTTTTCATTGAGTCTTAATTCGCTTGAAAAATTCCGATAAGCCACGATATAGAAGACATTATCACTTTAATTGTCTTTAAGTTTGCAACATCGTTTGTCGTTATTAAGAAGTATTTCATACTCTGCATGTGAAAGTATATCACTTTGAAGGATGATTTTATAAACGAAACAATCCATTATTCCAATTATTATATGAATCGGGTCTATGCCATATCCTGAAAAACAGCGCCAGGCCAAATCACTACCTCCACCATGTTTTGCAGTAACTTTTGTATAACGTGTATTAATACGTTGTCCTTTGGATCCTCTAACTAACCATAATCGATCGGAACCTTTCATCTTAAACTTTAATTTACTAGAGAAAAGTACGATTTTTCATTGTGTGGTGGTCCAAATAACGTATTCCTTTAGCGAATTCAATCCTGACTTGCTTGCATTTTATAAGATTTTAAGCCCCCTTACACAGCCCGTCTTTGAATGGTTCTTGGAGTAGCGTCTGGTAATAGTTGTGTAGCAGTGGATTTTGATGATATTAAAGGTTACTTTTAATCATCTAGCCAATGAGCCTGAAAATTAATACCGCTGCATTACTGTAGTATTTGTATAACATTTTCTTACAAAGGTATAGAACTTTATAATATAATAATACAGAGTGTCTGCCGGGAGGATAAACTACTTTCGGTATGATTTTACGTCAACCCGCGTCAAATTTGGTTTGTGAACAAACTGGTTTCGGCTATTTGCCATCTTCAGTGTTCTCTCTATACTCACATATAAACTACTTCGTTTGTTTATAATTTTTGATTAAATGAAAGAGAATGAATCTTACGAGGGCTGCTATTCATATTTGTGGCCTAAGGATGAAAACACCAGCATTTAAAGACAAAATCTCTTTTATTGTTTTTCAAAATATTCTCCATGAAGATTTATACAATTTTGCATGCGTTGAAACCAATTTTCAAAGCACTTCTTCCACTCCGATTTAGGTACTTCTAAAACATGGGTTTTGTATGCAGAAACTGCTTCTTCAGGTATAGAAAACCGTTGTCCACGTAGTTTTTTCTTGATGTTCGTAAACAAAAAGAAGTCATTAGGTGTCAAGTCAGAGCTGTACGGCGGATGACCCATCAATTCAATGTTTTGCCCTATCAAAAACTCCATTGTTTCAGCCGATCGGTGACAGCTCGCATTGTCGTGATGCAGAATGATGCGTCTTTTTATTTTTACTTTTCCCGAAGTTTCTCAAAGACTTCTGGCAAATAAATAGTAGTGTACCATGCCGAATTAACCGTCTTACGTTGCTCTAATGGCACAGTCGCCACATGACCGGTAATGCCGAAGAAACAGGCAATCATTTGCTTTGATGTGCTTCTTCCACGAACAACTTTGGTGGGATTTCGCTCGTCTTGAAAGACCCATACGGTGGATTGCTGTTTTGTTTCAGGATCATATGAGTATATTCATGATTCGTCACCCGTGCAGATATTATAAACTGCTTTTGATGCACCTTGAGCGAATTTCTGCAACATTTTCTTGCACCAATCAACACGAGCATCCTTTTGTGCGTTTGTCAGCTTATGCAGTATCCAACGTGAACAAAACTTTTTCACATGCAAATTTTCATGCAAAATCTTATTGATGCTTGTCATACTAATCCTTACAGATGCCTCAATCTCGCGATATGTTACATGACGATCATGCTTTATTAGCTCATGCACAGTTGCGATGTTTTCTGGCACAACAACCGTTGTTGGACGACCTTCACGGGATTCGTCCTGGAGTGATTGTCGGCCACGATTGAATTCGTTATACCAGTTTTTAATGGTGCTGTAAGAAGGTGCTTCATTACCATATAAGGAATTATGTTCATCTGTGCACTGTTGTCGTGTCAGGCCACGTCGAAAGTTATGAAAAATTATTGCACGAAAATGTTCACGAGTTAATTCCATTTTCTCCTAAGATCACTTTTTCAACCTGCTATCACTAACACTAACAACAATAAAATGACAAAATGTTTTGGTTGAGGTTATGTTTAACAATGTGAAGGTTGCACTGGAAACATCAGCTGGTGCCTAGCAACAGTCAGTGTTACCAGGCCAGAAATATAAATAGCAGCCCTCGTATATTGATAAATATTTTATTTAATGTCGGCAATAATGTATGGAATAATGGAATGTCCGCCTCTCTTAACCTCACAATTGCGTACCCTTTTGAGCACATTTATCATACATTTCACGCAGTATTTCATTAATTTCACCACGAGTAATTTGTTTGAGTTGCTCAAGCGTTTCTAGTTTGTTTGCATAAACACCTTGCTTTTCAAATATCCCCACAAAAACAAGTCCGAAGCAATCAAATCAGGCGACCGCGAAGGCCTATCTATATCAACATCACCATTTCTTGAAATAACTTTTTGTGAAAAAAGGTCTCGCGGTAATGCTATTGTAATTCTGGCTGCATGCGATGTGCCATCGTCTTGTTGATACTACATATTAATCAAGCGCGAAGCATGCAGTTGTGGCGTTATAAAGTTTTTAATTATATCACGATATGGCTGCCCATTAGCAGTTACCGTTATGCCGTTTTCATTTTCAAAGAAGTAAGGTCCAATGATTCCTCCTAACCAAATTGCACACCAGACTGCAAACTTTTAATGGATGCAAAGGTGACTGTTGTTGAATAATTTGAGGGTCTCCCATTCGCCAGAACCGATTAATCTGTTTATTCATATATCCATTCAAATGAAAATGGGCCTCGACACTCATTTTGATTTTTTTCATGAATATTTTTATCGAATATTTTTCCATAATAAATATGACACGTGTCTACATCACGACTGCCAAATATAAACTGTCAAGACTAATGTTGACCAAAATGGCGGCGTCAAAACCGTTATAAAATATGAATATTGGAAATTTACATGAAATTTACTTTATTCGAAAAATAATCTTCTGGCCTTATTATGAAAATATGACATCTGGCATATGAACGCCACTGCTTCTCGGATGTAGTCTATTTTTCGTAGTCGAATATGCAATATTTTTGGCCGTATAGCGGCAGTAGTGTGGCGAAGGTTGTGCCTTAGGTGGTTAATCTTTACGGGCTTACAGTCGTAAACTAGCGATTTTACAGATCCCCACAGAAAACAGTCTAGTGGCGTTACTTTGCACAATCTTAGAAGCCATTTCACGGGCTTGAAATCTGAAACCATGCAATTACCAAATGCTTCCTTGAATAAATCAATTATGGTATGAGCGCCAATCGATGTTCAATTGATGAACGAAGCAGTCAGTCAGTAATCATGACTCTATAGCGGTCACCATTGACTTAAATGTTCGGACCAGCATCGTTTTAAAAGAACTCCAGGAACAGTGATATCCCACCAGTTTAAGGGCACATAAAACAGTCAGTTTTTCTGGATATAACAGGGCCTCAGCATACAGTTGGGGATTATCATCACTTCAAATAGGGCAGTTTTGTTTAAAAACGTATCCATTGAAATAAAAATGAGCTTCATGGCTAAAGAAAACTCCGTTATAAAATCGGAATCTGGTATTTCGAATAGAAGTACTCGTATGATTTTTAAAATAAAATTGCACAATTTGGAAGATAGTGTGATTCGTTTTACATCCGCACCTGGCTATGTAGCCTTAATCAGATGGTGGACAAACCACAATTGTATAATTTGGAACGTCATACATGCGTCCTAGGAAGCCGAAGACATAATTCTAAGCAACAGAACCACCTAGTTGCAACTTTAATGATTCCAGGGCAGGGCTGCAAACCATCACACCTTGCTAAAGAGTTGGAGACTTTCCAACTCCTGTCCGGAACACATGTCTAGCATGCTCACTGGACTGGATCATTCACTTTGCGTGTCATTATCAGTGAGATGATCCTGACCACCATAATAACAATTATACTGTTATGGGGCCGCGAAACCACAATCACCACGATATTCCCATAAAGGGCCAACCTCAATAATCAGTCAGAGAACTATTAAATGTCTAAAAAGACAAATAATGAACTCTGCGGCTTACTGATTCCCGTGGAAATAAAGTGGAGTTTCCAGTTTGCTTTTTCCACAGTTGCACTGTGTCTAGATAGTGGAATTCTATAAAGAACATATTTATGTGCCCCCGGGGGGAGCACAATTTGGAAGAGTTAGTTGTTCAGCTGTACTTCTATTCTTATTGAAATGCAAAACCAAACTAAACATAAATTACTTTGATAGCTGACAAAATGACCGCCAGTGAAAAAAGTGTTGTCAACTTCAAGTTCTACAACTCTAAAAAAAAAACAATATCATCAATAAGTAATTTATAATTCATCGGAATCATTTTCAATCCAAGCAATTTTATTTCGTGCTTGATTCCTCCAAAGAAATATTTCATGAATGGAGGAATCAAGCACGAAATAAAATTGCTTGGATTGAAAATGATTCCGATGAATTATAAATTACTTTTTCGTGCTTGATTCCTCCAAAGAAATATTTTATGAATGGAGGAATCAAGCACGAAATAAAATTACTTCAATATCATCAATAAAATGTGTAAAATTGTTTTTTTTTTTTGTTTGTTTTAGATAGAAGTGTTTTACTTAAGATTTGTAAGGTAATTTGTAATGTAATGTTGTTTATTTCGCTGGAAATGTTGTAATAACAAAATGAGTTGTTACATTCTTTAAAATATCGTTAGCCACTACTTTTTTCCATCCTTCTGGTATCATATGAAATCCACGCCAAACGTACTACTCCGGTTTTCGAGGCAAAGAATTTGTGGAGCAGTGGAGCGCATTCCAGTAAGGGCGATCGAAACAAACGGTAGTCAGAAGGGCAAGGTCTTTCCTCTAAGGCAGTTGAGCCCCGAAACATCCCGTCCACTGTTTTTCAAATAGTTTCTAACCGGTCTTACAACATGTGGCGAGCATTGTCGTGATGGAAGATTATGGTCTTGTGTCTGCTCAAATATTCTCTCGTTTTTGATTAATTGCTCCCTTTAAATAAATCAGTTGTCTTCGGCACAGGTTCTCTGTGATGTTCTGATCCGATTTCAACAGTTCATATTACGAAATAGCTTTCTGATCCCACCAAATACGGAGCATTACCTTGGCGACATGGATATTCGATGTTGATTTGACTTTTTTGCAGCATTGAAGCATCATTATACACATGCATAATCAATCCCCTTTCAACGTCTCTCGGCTGTAAATAATGTTAGATCCAATTTTCTTGCTTTTGAATGAATCCTACTGCTTTTAAATGTGCCCTGTTGTGTGACTTTAAATGATAATGCAATTTTTTTTTTGCGTTTGACAATAATCATTGTCGAGCAATGCTTTCAGTTTCCGATTCCTTTTTTTTGCTGGCCAGGTCTTTTGTGTTGAAATTACTACTTTTGAATCGCCCAAAACATGGTCCACAAATTTTTGAGTTGATGCATGTTGACCATAAGCTTCTACCCACAATCGATAACTTTCAGCAGCCGTTTTCTTTAAATGAAAGAGGGGAAGGTTATCAGTTTACCATGAAAAACATCTTGTTTGGCAACATTATTATAGCGACTGAAAAAAATGTGTGTTTCTACTTTGGTGTATATCGAATACTGAATTACAATAACAAATGCTTACCCTGCAAAATATCATATTTGTTATTATTAACAACAACCATATGTGTTGTCCAAATCGACATTATTAACTTCTATTTATATTTATTGTTATCACTTTCGAGAAACCCTATTGTTAAAATAAGAAGACAACGCAAATTTACATAGACGATAACTTTAAGTTGTTGTTTGCTTTTCTGCTTTATAGTGTCATGAATGTATAAATATATAAATATATATATTATGTGTGTATGTATGTATGTATTTTGTATATTTGTTTGTTCTTTTTTTCTTTTTGTCCTCTACCTCTAGTGAGGATGCCTACACCTACACGTTTGCGAGATCTTATAAGACAGATACGTGCTGCTCGCACAGCTGCAGAAGAACGTGCTGTTGTTAATAAAGAATGTGCCTACATACGCACCACATTTCGAGAAGAGGATCCAGTATGGAGGTTAGTTAACGATTAGATTGTAAAATTTGCTATACATGGGAAATGTGACCGTAATAAAATAAATATTTAATCTGTTTTCTTTTTGTTTTTTGTTTTTGTATTTATAAATTTCCTTTTTAAATTTACGTACTTTACAGATGTCGCAATATTGCCAAGTTATTATACATACACATGTTGGGTTATCCGGCACACTTTGGGCAATTGGAATGTTTAAAATTGACAGCCAGTCCACGTTTTACAGATAAACGAATTGGTTATTTGGGGGCGATGCTGTTGCTAGACGAACGTCAAGATGTTCATTTATTAATAACAAATTGTTTAAAAAAGTAGGTTTTCATCAATACAAATTAATGTTTGAAAAGCAACAGGCTTCTTTCTGTATGATATTAAATAACAGTTTTTTCTGCTTTTCTTTTGCTTTTCATTTAATACTTGTTGTATGTTTTTCAATTGCTTTTTTTATTTTATTTTTTTATTTTTTATTTTTTTTTATGTTCTACAGTGATTTAAATAGTTCAACACAATTTGTGGTAGGCTTGGCTTTGTGCACCTTGGGTGCCATTGCCTCACCTGAAATGGCACGTGATTTAGCCAGCGAAGTGGAACGTCTTATGAAGTCACCAAATACTTATATACGTAAAAAAGCAATTCTTTGTGCTTTTCGTGTGATTCGCCGCGTACCCGAATTAATGGAAATTTTCTTACCAGCCACTCGTTCTCTGTTGAGCGAAAAAAATCACGGTAAATATACATTTTAAAATTTATTCATTAACTGTTTATTTAATCCCTCTCATAAAATTCGAATTAATTTAATTGATAAAATTGATAAAGACTCTGAAGATAAATATGTGAGTTAAATATGTCCTACACATATTTTCAATAAGTTCCACAAATGCTAACTGAACTATTGAAAAAAATATTTTTATCTATATATACAGTGAACTCGCAGAAACGTGAACACCCAGTAACATGAACATCCAAAACTATGAACATTTTTTTTTACATTGACTACTCTGAAACGTAACCAAAAGCTGAAGGGTCTAAAACGTGAACTGTTTATCGAACGTTAAAATTCAATTTTGTAAACTTTAATTTTGGGATTCCCCGCAGAAGAATCTCGTAGTTTGTTTGTTGTAAACAACTTTTGTTGCATGATAAGTAGTTTTGGTATTAAGTGTTAACTCTTCAAGAAAAGTCAGATATTTTAGAGCTTTCAGGGAAAGGTTCACCTGTAATTGGTTTCTCGAAAAAGTATAATGTCGCCAAATCGACGATTTGTTCAATAAAAAACAAAAAAGATGCAATTTCGAAATGCGTTAATAATACATGTTCGGGTTCTGGAAAACCAAAAATACTTCATTCTTCGGAGCTTCCACAAATAAAAAAATCTCTGTACTAATTTAGAAATTAGTTTCTTAGAAACCCTTTTGCAACCCATAGTAGCATAGTACATATATTAAAATATGGCAGGAACTTACAAAAAGTAGAATCAAAACCTGTCTCATGGGTGAAAAAAAACGTACTTTATTTTAAATTAAATAAAAGATAAAAAGAGACTAAAATATGTTATAGAAAAAATGCAATCTAAAACGTGAACAAAATCGAAAACGTGAACACCCTTGTTAAAAATTAGTTCACGTTTCTGCGAGATCACTGTATATAAAAATTAAGCTCAAAATAGGTGTCCGTTGGTTGCCAGTGTTTGACGCCCACGGATTCGCCTTCGTAATGGTCGTTCGCTGGTTTGTATCTTTATTTAGATGCGTTTATGCACAATAGTGCGTCCACAGTGCGTGTTTGAAACAAACAAATTTTTCAAAAAAAAATCAAAATTTTTTCCATTGCAAAATTCGACTCAATGTTTTGTATCAAATGAAATGTGTGTTTTCGTTTGTACGTTGCTACGTGTGTGTGCTTGCATAGAATGCAACGGCAATATAAATCGAAATATGCTCATATTCACAGTAAGTGGATGTGCAAACAAATAGAGAATTTTGTTTTCCATATTCTGTTGCATTTTGTGTGCGTCTGTGTAATTTGCGTGTTTAATTGCAAAATGATCCATCAGCCGGACGTTTTTCAAAGCAATTGCTAGATATTGGGAATGGCGCGATTCCAATTGGCCCCACCACAAAAAATGATTACGCTTCCAAATAATTTTTGCCACTTTACACAATCAAGACAAGAATTGGTCACAAACGTATTTCCCGGTACTGCACAAAATTTTAGAAACCATGATTGGTTGAGGTAAAGAGCTGTCTTAGCTGCGAAAAATGCAGATGTTTCGGATATCAATGTGACAATTTTGAATGACATTCCCGTGGATATTTTTACTTACAAATTGGTTGATTCTGTTACCAATCAAGACGATGTTGTAAATTATCCAATCGAATTTTAAAATTCGCTTGAGTTACCTGGACTACCGCCCACTGCCTACAAACGAAAGTTGGTGTACTAATTATTTTGCTTAGAAATATCTGGCAGCCACGACTTTGCAATGGGACACGTTTAGTAGTCAAAAAAGTCATGAAAAATGTGATTGCAGCAAAAATTTTAAAAGGAAAATATAAGGGCGATGATATGTTGATACCACGCATTCCTATAATTCCTCTAAATTTGCCGTTTTATTTTAAACGACTTCAGTTCCCCATACGTGTTGCTTTTGCAATTATCCCTCTTTTTCGCACAGTCTATTATATGCATCATATTCACGAATTAAAAAAGCGTCTGCTTTGTTTGCCCTATACCTTGAACCAAAATCGATCGAAGAATGTCGCATATGTCAAAGCATTGAAATAGAATAAGACGTATTATATAAGCACACCAAAATATTGAATTGTGAAAAAGATAAAATTACTAAAAAAAGATAAAAATAAAAAAAAGGAAATTGTGTTCTTTCTGGTTAATTTTCTTAAATGATTGAATTTCTTGGCACACACAAAAAAGAACGCTGCAGAATGCACAAATGACTTGCAAAGCAGTCACGGGCACGTATTAATTTTAACAATGGTCTTTTTTAAATAAATTTATCACGACTGGCGACAAATTTATGGCGTGTGTGTATTTTTGAAGTAAACAACGCTTAAGATTTACATAAATGCGATACCATATAATATCAAAACACAGCGCATGAAAAAACTAAATGCATTGAATGAATGAATACACAAAAATTTATTCAAGTCGATTCAGTCGTGTAGTTGCAGTGTAGTTGAATAATCTGGATAAGGACTGCAGCGCCATCTACCGGGCTGGTTTGTCAGTGTAAACAATCCAAGGTGGCACCCAAACCCATGCAAAAAAAAATTTATTCAGTGACATACACACGTACAGTAGAATTATATACATAAAGAAGATTTGTATGGGAGGTACCACGCGCCTTTATCAAATCCCGCCTATATTTGCAGCAGAACTTAAAATATGTTCACTCAACCGAAATACCAAATTCTGTTTAAATACCGTTAGCAGGGGCAGAAATAATAGATTTTTTATTTGTGGTTTGTATGGGAGGTACCACGCTCCTTTGTACAATCCTGCCCATATTTACAGCAGCACTTCAAAAATGCACACCAAACCGACGTACCAAAATTTGTGCAAATACCGTTATCAGGAGCAGAAATAAGAGATTTTTAATTTGTGGTTTGTATGGGAGGTACCACGCCCCTTTGGACCGAAGTGTAAATCTAAACCACCCGGGGCGCCACCCAAACGCATACAAAAAAATTAATGCAAATCGGTCCAGGAGTTCAGTCACAACACACGTACAGTAGAATTATATTTATAAAGATAATGACAAAAAAATATTATAATTTATAAAATGGTTCAATACATATGAACAAAAAATAAAATATCATTTTGTTTTCTGAAAATTAATTTTTATTATTTGGTTTTGATATTTTTATAATTTTAAAAAAGTGTTCTTTCCGTTCGTAGAAAAATTTTAGCTGTCAAAGGTTCATTTTTTCTTCAGCTCCAAACTAACAAAAAATGTGTCTTTAAGGGTGGACAAATTAGAGGTTAGGAAGTAAATTGCTTAATTAATTATCTGCCAACTAATTAAATGTCAAGAATTGAGCTGTCATCCTTTGACATTTTTATAGAAAAAAATTTGGAAAATTTTAAGCATAAAACGTTAGACTCTTGAGAAAAGAGTTTTAATAATGAAAAATTTAAGGCTCAAGGTATTGTGGCCGATGGTAGACCAACACAATATGCTTCAATATGCTCGTAGTGACCGTAGTAATGTAAGCAAAACTGCTATACAGCAAAATGATGAGAATGAGCATGGAACATCAACTCGTTGACGTTTGCAGCAATTGAAAATCAAAGTTTCCTTTGTTCAAAAATTAAAGCCGACCGAACGTTATTTGCGTTGGAAGGTTGTGAATTGGCTGTTTGAAAAACTGAACAAAAACAACGCAATTTAACTCATTTTCAATAAGGCGGTTATGTGAACAAATAAAATTATTACATATGGGGCTCACAAAATTCACAAACAATCCTTGAGAAACCATTACATTCAAGGCAAGTGACTTTATTGCCCCCCTCGGGGACATATTATTATGTCTTGATGGAATCTCACCATTAAGATATGTGTCATCTGGGGGTAAGCGAGTAAAGGCTAGCAGAAGCCTACTGGGAAACTTCCACTTTATTTCCACGGGAATCAGCAAGCTCCAGAGTTCAGCTTTTGCTATTCTCTGACTGATTATTGAAGTTGGCCTTTCGGAGTGTATAGTGGTGGTTGTGGTTTCGCAGGCCCTCAAGAAATGTTTAAGGGGCCAGAATCATCTCACTTTTGATCCAGAACACATGGTGAATGATCCGGATCCAGTGAGCATGCTATGTCATGTGTTCTGGCTCAGGAATTGGTAGTCTCCATCTCTTCAGCAAGGGTGGGGGTGGCAACAATGGTCAGAGCTTCCGAAATTGCAACTAGGAATGACTTGTTGGACAGAAATATCCATCGGCTTCCTAGGGCGTTGGTGCACGCTACATATTATCAAAGTGGTTTGATCCACCATCAGGTTATGGCCACATGACTCGGTACTGATGTAAATCTTATCATGAAATGACCGTATGGTGCGGTTTGTGGTTAGCTCTTATTTTCAAAAATGAGCAAGAAGACGCCGTCACCTTGAATTCTCTGCGCTATCAAATCATGATAACCAATATTTTGTGGTCACCCACACACTCCCCGGGGGCTCATTATAAGTCTTTATGGATCACACAATCATCATGTCCAGTCCCCTTAGGCTAGTAGGAGTCAACTGGACAATCCACTATATTTCCACGGCAATCAGTAAGCCCCAGAGTTCCGCTAATTGTCTCTTTAGACTTTTAGCTGTTCTCTGACTGATTATTGAGGTTGGCCCTTCGGGAGTATCGTGGTAGTTGTGGTTTTGCGGCCCCAAGCATGAACTGATTATGTGGGCCAGGATCATCTCGCCTTTAATAACACCAACGAGTGAGTGATCCGGATCCAGTGAGCATGCTAGTCATGTGTTGGATAGTTTCCAGCTCTTCAGCAAGGAGTAGTAGTTTGCAACCCTGTTTTGGAACCGCTGATTTTGCAACTAGGAAAGACCTGTTGCTAGAATTAGTCCTCGGCTTACTAGAGCGAAAATGTCGTTGCTTTTCATTCCCAGTGGTTTGACCACCATCTGATTAAGGCCTACGGCCAGGTGCAGATGTAAATCTTATCGCAAAATTTTGTGGTCACAATTGGGTAATGTTGACATGGGTGACTTTTTTTTCCAAAAAACGGCGCTACAATGCACAAAGCCACCCAGTTATTAGTGCATGGGAAATTTCCTGGACGTTTAATAATTCTCGATTTGGCCATCTTAATTTGCCGCGTTATTTTTATGATTTAACGCCACAGGATTATTTTCTCTAGAGCCATTTAAGAAACGGGGTGTACGTTAACAATTCCAAACAACTGATGCTATGAAAAAAGAAATTGGTCGCAGCATTGACGAGACAACCATGCTTTGTTGCAAAATGTGCTTCAACATTTTGTGAAAAGAGCGAATGAATATCTGCCTACGTGCTAGAGGTGGATATTTGCCCGCCATCATATTTCATTATTAATTTCTATATTTTTACTTTACTTGTCAAAAAAGTGTATGTTTTAAGAAAATTTACTTCTAAACCTCAAATTTTATTTCTGTGACGAGTACAATGTATTCGTACACTAAATTTTATTGCATATTTCACATTTATTGTCTTAAAATTTCATTATCAAACATTTTAAATGTATGTATCTTTTAGGTATTTTGATAACGGGTGTCACATTAATAACAGAAATGTGTGAGAACAGTGCCGATACTCTGATGCATTTTAAAAAGGTTAGTTACTTTTATGATTAAAGTTATGTAAAATATATAAATTATTTAAAAGTATAAAAATATTTGCAAAGAATCAAACATGTTATACATAGAATCCAAGAAATACATAATTTGTTTTAATAATTGAATTATTTATGATGTAAAATTGGTGTTATAATAAATGGAATGCAGGCCCATTAAACATCGTTAACACACTTGTTTTATGTAACTCAGTATTAAAAGTAAAATTTCTTTTTAATAGCACACTTGCATCACCTGCTCTTTACTTTCAATGTGTAATTTAGGCATCGTCTTAAAAAATATTTTCTATAAATCCACAGCAAAAAAAAAAAAAACTTACAGGACTTTAATTTTAAAAAATAAGCATCGTGATGGCATGCTGGAATTTTTAATTTAAAAAATAGTTAATAATTTTAAAAGTAAAAATAACTAAACAGACAAACATACATGCATCCATAAAATACGTTTTCAACTACAGTGGCTCACATTGAAATTTGGGCAACTAATGACAGAAAAGTTCAGCCGCTTTACAATTAATAATAATTAAAGCTTTGAAAAATATATTATTTAAATATTTATTCTGCATATTATTGTATTTAGTAAATATAGCAGAACAAAGACTAAGAACTGCAGCCTTAAAGCAATCGAAATAACAATAGAAAAGATGCTCAAAAAAAACCTTAAAACTATGATCAAACTGAAAGTCGGACAGACTCTTGATTGTTCATGCATTAATTAATAAATTAAATGCATATACTTTTTGATTTTCTATAGCTTTTAAATATTCTTGCAATAGATGCCCCCAAAGGTTTTGCACATATCAGGCCTTATTTGACTCCATTCCTCCTGTAAGGCGTCCTTAAGCTGATTTTTATTACTGAACAATCTGTTCTGCATACGCCAACCAAGTTCATCCCATAAGTATTCGATTGCAATTATAATGGGTTTTGTGCAGATCTTTTGATGAACTTGAACAGTTGCAAAGCAACGTGCTCTTTATTATCACTGAAATGTGCTGCTTAGGGTCGCTGTCTTGATAAAACTTGAAATTATCAGTGATAAGCAACTTTCCTCATCAATAGTATTCTAAATTTCAAGATACATGTTCCTCTGTTCATGATCCCTGCTATTAAGTGTAGGTTTCCGACACCTGTAGCTACTACGCAGTTCCACATGTTCTTGCTTCACTGTTTTCTTAGTGCTTTTGTGCATAAATTCTTTGTTGTGTTCACGCCGCACGTAATCGCCAGCCATCGTAACCAAAGAATCATGCAATTTGTTTTTTCGTAAAAGTTTTATTGTTTCCGCATGCAATGCGTTTTTAAAATTGTGTTAAGTTTTGGAGCGGAGATGAATAAGTCATTTTGTACTTCGCGAACTATAAACTTCTCTTCTCTCGAGCAAAGCTTTCTATTTGTAATTCTGTTGTGTTTTTTGTATCGCGCAATGATATCGTTTACAGTTCATGTACTTTTATTAAAAATACGATTTGCGATTTCTCGTTATCAACTATTTGTACACACTCTTTGATTGTATGCGGCATTGCAGAAAAAAATACATATATAAGCAAATATCCTTAATATAAAAATAATAAGGATTTGACAAATATAACGGTAATTGAAAAATGATTTTTTTTGCTTTGCTCGGTTTTCAGTGTGACCATAACTTTAGAAATTTAAAAGTACCGTTTTTTTATATCATTAATTAATTTATTTATTAAGTCCAACCAGTGCTAGACTTCTAAGAGAAAGTTCTGCGATTACTATATCGTTAAGAACATTCCTCCTTCTCAACTTATTATACTATACTATACTATGCTATACTATACTATAGGTACCTTTAGGTCTTCATGAATTCTCGAAAAGAATTTTGTTCTGTTGCCTTTAAATTTTTTTAATATTTGAGGCCGAGGGAGTGCATCATATTGGCTTAAGGATCACATTGTACAATAAGAGTTTACAATCAAACTTTACAGTTAAATTTCTGCCCATTAGCCTATTTAGCTGTATTGCCTTCAATTTCATCCTCGTCACTTTAGCATCAATATGAGACTGCCATTTTAGTCGACGGTCCAAATGAATGCCGAAATGTATCACATCATTGTGCTGTGATATTAGTTCGTTGTTGATCATGGTGGTGGAGCATGTATCTTTAGGTAGAGTAAATGCAGTAGATGTTTATTTTTGCTCGTTTACCTTTCTCTTTCCGAGCTTCAGTCATTCCTCTGATTTGTATATATGCTTCTATAAATTTTGTAATGCTACTTGGTGGCTATCATGGATGCTAAGCAGGGCTGTGATGTCTGTAGCAGTTGAGGTATGAATGTCGGAGCCTGTGGGCATAACTAATGCATAAATCAATCACAGGAGAGAGCCCAGTGTGCTTTCTTGCAAAACTTCTTGTAAAAAAAGGGTGAGAGAAGCTCTGATTTTGAATTCTCGACCAGATAAGTAACTTTCTAACAGGTAATGAGTATTTGTAGGTAGATTTAGCTTTATTTTATAGATGAAGCCGTCATGCCACATTTTATAAAACGGTTGCAATACATTTGTAAACAGAGCTTAACAATTGTGTTTGTCTTTGAATGACATCAACAATTCTGCGGATATGTTCAATGATGCTATGCTTAGCCCTGAATTAAAGATCTTCTAATACCGTAGTCAACTTCGCCATTAAGAATTTTTCAAAAAGTTTTGACATAGGCCTAAATAATTCCACCTTTGTATGATCTTTCCTAGCTTAGGAAATGATTTCTAATCAGAGCAACCGTTCACGCCGCAGGATAATACTTCAGCACCAAAATTGCATTGAAAGTAAATAGAATTTGTTTTTTTTTTTTGGCTACTGGAGGCGACATGACAAAAATTTAATTGATACAAATCTACCAATGATTTATCCGACTTTCAATGTTAGCCACTGTACATACTTCAAAAACTTTCCAATCAAATAATTTGACATGTCAATTAATTTTACTACTACTTTTTAAGTTTTCGCATTTTTTCGCTTAAAATTATTTTCGATTTAATTTTTGTTATTTGTCGTCACGCAACATAAATTTGTTTTCTTATGCTAAAAAAATTAATGCTAATTTATTGTTTATTTTTTCCTTAAAAATTAACAAAAAACCAAAACTAACAAAAAAAAAAACCTATACGTACATTAAAACCTTAAATTGTAATTTGCTTGCCAGGATAGCGGAAATCGAGAGGTATGATAATAATCATTTTTTGCTTTGTTTTCAAGTTCTTGTCCTTGTCTTGACTTTATTTTTATGGTTTCATTTATTTCTTTTCCCAATTTTTTGCAGCACCTTTTTTTTTGAATTTATCTTTTTTTGTGGTTTTTAATTATTTAATTTTTATATTAATGATATTGTAGTATTTGCTTTAGAATGTTTTATTTGAATATATTTTAATTTAGATTCGTAATTAGTATTAGATTAGTGTGAGCATTATAAAATAAAAACACAATATTAAATCTTTTATAATATTTTTAATCAATCAATCAAACGATTTTGTAGCAGTAGTAAAATACTTTTTATACTTGACACAAATTTTTTCTGTTTTCTTTCTTGCTTAAGCATTTTACTCTGTTTATGATTTCGCTCGAAATTCTGTTAAAAATCTATCAGTCCAATTCTAAATATTCCCCCGAAAATGATTTACCGAGGTATTAAATTTTCCGAGAATAAAATCGTTTTATTCTAAAAAGACAGGGAGAAGAATGATAAGAGAGAGAGAGAGAGAGAGAGAGAGACAGAGAGAGAGAGAGAGAAAGAGAGAGAATTTCAAATCTTCAATGCCTTGTTTTGGCTAAAACATTGCAACTAAAATTGTCAAAAATATCAAACGTACAAAGTGAATAATAAATAATTGATAATAAGTAATATATAAAAATAATAATATAATATGTAATAATTATAATTATTTGACCTTTTTAATATTTTTAGTAGTTAATTATTAAGCAATAGGTCATTGTTTAATAAAAAATTTTTAAAAACTTTTATAGTTTTTTAAACGATCTTTTTTTAATAATTTTTTTGTTTTCAAAAATATAAAAATTTTTTTCCTGAAGAAGCTTTCCAAAGGAAAGCGAAATATTGAAAAGAAAAAATATATAAAAAAAGACCTTAAAAAAGAAAAAAGATATTTATATATTTCATTGGTTGGCATCATCGGGATAAATAAAAAAGAAGAATATATAAATAATTAATCAAAATTGAAAAAATTTTTTTGATTAACAAATTCAAAAATAATCAAAAACTTTTTCAAAAAAACAAAACAAGCAAAAAACGATAAAAACTACAAATTGAAAAATTTTTAATAACTATACATACATACATACAAACAAATTTTTAAATATTAAAAAAAATTAAAAAAAAAATTTTAGACATTTGGTGCATAAAACAATAAAATAAAGTTCTGCACCTGCATAGTATTAAAAATTAACGGCTGTATGTATAAAAAAACGCTTTCTTGAGGTTTAAAGTACACGTTAGTTAACAAACACTTTAAGGCTAATAGACGTTTTTTAAAAAATGGTATTAAAAAACAGTACTTTAGCTAATGTATGCTTTAGTAAAATTAGTATTTCGATTCTGGCAATTCCACTGTTTTCAGTTGTCATTTTATAGTTAACGATGTATAAAAATAAATATTATTTTCCGGGTAGTTAGATCCATTAAAAATGTTTTTATTGTTTTCAGCAAAATCAACATATTTATTTTTGTTTTTTTTTTATTAATCTTTTTTAATAAAAAGCAAAAAACCCAAAAAAGGTCAATTTGCAAGGCTTACGAAGAACTTACAAAGAATTTGTTTATATTAAGAAACTAAGTATTCGGCTAACGAGCTTTGTTTTGATTATATGTACATCAATAAAACTTTTGTTAAAAATAATTAATTATAATTATATTTTTGTAAAATATAAAATAATGATGTAAAAATGTTTTGTATCAAATGGCATGTTATGCTTTAGTTTTTTTTTATTATTTTTATACTACAATTTGTTTTTAATAAACATTTTTAAAAATTTTCGGAATAACAAAGTACAACTGTCAATTGAGCCGTTTACATTGAAAGTGACATAATTCACAACTGAACAGTTTTTTTTTCATTTTTAATAAATTTGAAATTAATAAGCTGAGAACTATTGAGATTTGTTTGAGAGGAGTGTTGATAATTAACGGTATAAGAAAAGTGTTTATTTTGAAAGTGGCGTTAGTTGTTGTACTCAGGAAATTAATTACGGAGCTTGTGAAAAAAATTAAAACATGTAATAAGTTATTGGACTTATTTTTATTAGTACGAAAGAATAGTGAAGTTTACTGAACTATATTATAGTGATATCAAATATACTACACATAATTTGCATTATTTTGTTATTTTTTTATTCTCAGGAAGTTGCTTCGTGTTGTATAAAATATCTACGAATGTCACAACTCAAAATCATATTATTTTTACATAGTGACTTATGTAAAGGACAAAATAGTAATAGTAGCCCCCTGTCGAAAAAATCCTTCACAGTGCACAACATGGAGAAAAAAGATTTTATTTCAACACAATCATTAGAAAAATTCGTTTTCAGAAAGAAAATAAAATACAGACTAGTTGAAATGGCTAAAAATTCAATGGATTCAATTTTACCATGATATTCCCTATAAAATGTTTTATAAACTAATTTAAAATAAAAAAGATGACAAAAACAAAATGACTTATGCCACTTTTAAAATAAACGGCTCAGTTTATTGTAAACACAATTTGTTTTGTTTTTAAACTTTCAATAATAAAATTGAACTGTCAATTTATTGTAGGTTTTTCCTACTTCAAAGTTGACAAAGATATATTTTAAGGTAAAAGCGATTTTTGAATACAACTTTAGGAAATTGTGCTTAACAACGGCAGTTAAACCTGATTTACGTTTTTATGCATACGGCTGTAATACTTTAATTTTTTGTAATGTTTGGTCATTAAATTTATGTTTTTGAATATATGTGTAAAATAATATTGTTTTGTAAAATTGTTATTTTAAAAATTGTTTTTCATTTGAAAAAATTTTTTTAATATTGAAAATTTGTTTGCATGTATGTATGTATAGTTATTAAAAATTTTTTCAATTTGTAGTTTTTTGTAATCACAAACATTTTTTCAATTTTGATTAATTATTTATATATTCTTCTTTTTTGTTTATCCTGATGATGCCAACCAATGGTTTGGCGAAATATTGAAAAAATAATAAAAAATAAAGTTTTTAAATGACCTAGTGCCTAATAATTAACTACTTAAAAAATAAGTGAATAATAATAAATTAAAGGTAAACATGTTAAGTGTGGCAGCTGAAGCAGCATTTGCTTTTGGATGGTTCATTCCGCTGCGAGACACGTGTGTTTGCGAACTTTGTTTTATGTTGGTTGCCAATAGAATATCTCCTTCTCACATTCAACCAAATCTTCCGCCTGTAGAAAGCCGCCTAATACAGCTTGAACACTCTCTTCTGTTTGCTTTGCAATCGTACAAGAGTATAAGCCAAAAGAGTTGACCACATCTTCTACCGATTCTTTAATTCCAATTAGAGTATATAATCACTCTTCAATTGCCGAGAATTTCTTTCTATATTAAGCCCTCCACCAGTTCCTCCTAGAGTATTTGAGGTTTTGTGTTGCCTTGTGTCGCAAGTATGTTTTTGTTGCACTATACTTGGAAAATGCTATGCACCTTTAACACTTGTGTAAATTATAAAACTTCGTTGAACATACATTTTTCCTCTCGACAATACTTTTTGATGGTGCTCAAGCTAAATATAATTCTGCTTCCATATTTCGTCATACCCGGTTTGCATCTTACATATTTCCTTTAAACATGTCACCTGCAACTTGGATGTTTCTGATTTGCATGCAAAAAAGGTTAATTATTATTCAACTTCTCTTTAACTTATACGAGACTGTTATCTTCACACCTCTGTAGTCGTTGACAGTTTATGTCGTCAAACAGTCTTCAATTTTATCTAGGTGAGTGCCTCAAGGATCAATCCTTGGACCATTCTTTTTTTGTCTACATGATTAACTCATGCACAAACTTATAAGCGTTTGTGTGTGCTCTTTCTTCTACATCAATATAATCACTGACAATCCGAATGAACAGGAATTTTTCTATTAGTTTTATACCCCTTCTCTTTCTTTCTAATGGAAACTTCAAAAGTTGAGCAACAAAAGCTGAAGCGTGTAAACAGGCACTAATTCAACCAAATAATGTTCATTCGAACAAGTTTGATCGTTTAATGTAAAATATTTTTTTTCAGAATAAAAATTTTGTATCAGCGTTCTCTGATTCAAACACTCTCAATCTATCGAATGCAATCATTAGATATTTCGGTACTGAATCGGAAAATCTCAAAATCAAAATAAAGCTCGCACGTTCGTGTAAAAATCACAGAATTAGCCCCCAGGCCTAAGTTTTCTAAGTATAAGAAAGAAATTGCATTAAACCTCAATTTAGATTGATCTCTTTATTAACTAACAAGCGGAAGTAGTTTAAAAATCATTTAAAAACGAATATAGTTCTTTTTCCAATTTTTGATTTCTGAGGAGCTTTTAAGCAATTTAATGAGCTTTTTATTTATGCTTATTTTGTTTGAAACGCTAATTAAAAACATATTCTCTATTCGCACAATCTAAAAATCCACCAGCACCGTAGAGAATTTATTAACAATTTTTGCTTTTATTCACCTGCACCACAACACTGTTCCCAGCATATTCTTTGATCCAATAACTTCTTCGTGTTTGATTAACTAAAAACAACATTTTTTTATTTAAAAATAATTAACAATTTTTTTTCTAATATTCTGTTTAATACTTGAATTAAATGAATAATAACTGAAATTAATTTGATGTTGCCGGATCATTGGGAAAAGAAAGAGAGAGAAGAGTATGTTAGTATGGGATAAGCAAATTTCAGATTAGGAAGTAATTTGGCTTAAAACATAACTTTTTTGACAACTTCAGTTTTATTGATATAGCAATATAAAGTAGAAATATGGGAATTAATAATGGAATATGATGTTGGTCACATTACCACTTCAAAACGTCGGCAGACGTCCGCACAAAAATTTTAAGCCCATTTCGCTTATCTTATCGTAGCAACACAGAATTTCATCATTAATTGGATGACTTTGTGCCTCATGGTGCCGTCTTGGTAAAACCAAAGGTTGATGATGCATAACATTAGGTTTGATAGCGCAGAGAATTCACGGTGACGGTGTTTTCGAAAAAAATACGGGGCTCTTAGGCTTTTAAAAAATCATATAAACTAGGTATAACAGGGAGAACTTAAAAAGGAAAATGGGCATTCTTTGTTTCTGAATCGATTTTTTTTTAATTCGAACACAAGAAAGCTTAACTTAAAGGGTTATGCAGGCATAACTCTTTTTAAAATATGACTGAGAGACAAGAGAGGAAAATGGGAAATTTTATTTAAGTTTTTTAAATTTTATAGATAGATGGTTTCTTATCGAGAGGTAAATGGGGATATTTAAAAAATACTTAAATCTATATCGAAGGTCGAATATGTTAGGACTGATTGCATAAATTGGATCTATAGACAATCTTCATATATTTTATATAAGTACCCAGTCGAATCCAATGAATTTTTGCTTTATCTACTTTTGGTCATGGACTTGGTAGAAAGGTTACGGAGAGAATATTAAATTTTTATTTCCCAAATTACTCTTCCGATCACAAAGATAAGTGAAATAGAGAATTTAAAGGGTTATTTGCTTTACCAATGCCTAGAAAGACACCACAATGGTAGGCCTAGGCAATTCAGGGTACGATGAGGTAATTATATCATAAGTTATATCTGATAACATGGTAACTAATGGACGATTAATGAAATAAATCTTTTATTATTTTGTACAAATTTTATAGTTATAACGTGTTAAGAAAATTCAAGTTTTGTTTAAATGAATGTACCTACCAATATTTACATGGATAGATTTATTTAAATAAGTTTAACCGTGGTTTATCGATTATCCAATTATTCTCCTTTTTATTCAAACACTACTTTTTCCATTTACTTATTTAGATTGTACCGAATTTGGTGCGCATCTTAAAGAATCTTATTTTGGGCGGTTATTCACCAGAACATGATGTTAGCGGTGTTAGTGATCCATTTTTACAAGTAAAAATTTTACGACTGCTACGTATTTTAGGCCATAATGATACTGATGCTTCAGAAGCCATGAACGATATACTAGCGCAGGTGGCCACCAACACTGAAACAAGTAAAAATGTTGGCAATACTATACTCTATGAGACGGTCTTATCTATAATGGATATAAGGTAAGTTTTGAAATTAATAGTGAATAGTGAAATAATCAATTTTTTTTGTTTAAAAAGATCTGAAGGTGGTTTACGTGTTTTGGCTGTAAATATTTTGGGACGTTTTCTTTTGAATTCCGATAAAAATATACGTTATGTGGCTTTAAATACTTTACTGCGCACAGTGCATGCTGATACATCGGCTGTACAAAGACATCGTACTACTATTTTGGAGTGCCTAAAAGATCCGGACGTTTCAATACGAAAACGTGCTATGGAACTATCATTTGCGTTAATTAATGCCCAAAATATACGCACCATGACAAAAGAATTGCTGCTGTTTTTGGAAAAGGCCGATGCAGAATTTAAAGCTCAGTGTAGTTCGGGTATGATTTTGGCAGCAGAACGTTATTCGCCCAACACAAGATGGCATTTAGATACACAATTAAGTGTTTTAATAGCGGTATGTATTATTTTGCATTTAAGTTAAAAAAGTTTTATTTTATTTTTACTTCAATTTAAATGTATTTATGTTTTAATTAGGCTGGTAATTATGTGCGTGACGATGTTGTCTCTTCTACTATACAACTTGTGTCCAGCAGTCCAGCTTTAGAGCAAACTTATATAACCAATCGTTTTTGGGAGTCCTTACAAGTATCCAATCACTGTGAAGATAAGCAACCTTTATTGCAAGTTGCGGTTTGGGCTATTGGTGAATATGGTGATATGTTTATGTACGGTTCAAATGATGATGGTTAGTATTATAGTTAATAGATAGATTCGTAGTATTATAATTTATGTTAATTAACACGACAATTTTGTATTTAATTTAGAATTTGAACGTCCCTCAGAAAGTGAATTAATTGCAATGTTCCATAAATTTTTAACTTCTGCTCAAGTTTCAATAACTAGCAAGCAATATGCATTAGTGTCTTTAGCTAAGTTAAGCACTAGACTACAAAGCTGTGTCGAGTAAGAAAAATTATTTAAAAACTAGTTTTTTATTTTTATTGTCGTTGCTGTTTATATAGATTTATATTTTCGTTATCCCTATTGGTATAAGGAAAAAATTAAAATTTTTAAAATCCTGCTTAGGCCGGTCGCGTACAGCACCTATGCTTTACAAATACTAAACTCAAGACATAAATTAGTCACATTTTGTGAAAAAATTTTAAATTAAAGCAAGTTTCGGTTTACTTTTTCTTCTTATTTTTAAAGCAGCATTGGAGTCAAAGTTGACATTACGATCAACGGTTACGAAATTTAGGCCATGTAAGTATGGCTCAGCAGACAGACGCAATGTATTGGGTAAGCAAATTTGTAGTTAGAAAGTAAACTGTCTGTCATCTAACTGAGCTTTCATCCTTGACATTTATTTAGCAAAAAGTTGATAAATTTTAATCATCGAACGTTACACTAATCAGCAAAGAATTTTAAAAATTTGCTCTCAAGATAGCGAAAATTTTACTGCATCACTGCCTAAAATTTGAACAGCTTTTCCTCGTAATAGGAGTCCTTCTGAGATTACTGTGTGTTGCTCAATTCACGGCCCACGGTAAACCAAAACAATACGCTTGTAGTAGCTGTAGTGATGCAAACATAGCCGCTGTAGAGCAAAGTGTTGAGAATGACCCTAGAACATTAACGCGTCGATGTTTGCAACAATTGGGCAACAATAGAGACACTTTGCGCTACATTTTTCATAAAAATCTTCATCTTCACATTTATAAAGTTCAACACGTTCAGGTATTAAATCCGATCGACCATGGTTTGCGTTGAACATTTGTAAATTAAAAACAGCGCATATTTCAACAAAATCATGTTTAGTGATGAATTACCATTTTCAATTAGGCGGTTATGTAAATAAACAAAATTTTCGCATATGGGGCTCACAAAATGCATAAACAGTTCCCGAAAAACCATTTCATCTAAAGAAAGTTACTGTATGGTACGGTTTGCACCCAGGCGTCCGCATTGGCCCTCATTTGTTTGAAAACGAGCAGGGAAACGCCGTCACTGCCGCTTTTACACCCAAAATTGGCTAATTTTGACATCAGCGACCTTTGGTTTCCGCAAGACAACGCCACAAGCCACATGGACACCCACTTATTGTATGAGAAACATGACGATCGGGTGATAACTCGATTTGGCGATGCAATTTACCATTTCGTTTTTGTAATGTTACTGGATTAGTTTTTATGGAGCCATTTGATAGACTGGGTTTATATAACAGCTCACAAACAATTGACGTCCTGAAAGATGAAATTCGGTACTGCATAAACGACATAGCGAAGATTTTTTTTTGTATTTCAAAATTTTGTGAAAAGAGATAGAGGTCTGCAGACATGTTACATTTACCCAACATTATATTCCGTTATTAACTCCCATATTATATCAGTATCAATAAGGCTGAAGTTGTTGAAAGCGTTTATTTTAAGCCAATTTACTTTCTACCCTCAAATTTGTCCACTCGTATATGCTTAGATCACATAAGCTGATGTCTTTGTATTAGCCGTGGATAAGGGAAAAGATCAAAAGAAAAGAAAAAAAAGAAAAAAAAGGATAAAAAAGCACCTTAAGAGTCTCATCGGCGATGATCCCCTAGGTCGCGTTAAGGGAAGCTGGTTGGAAAACTAGCCAAAGCTCTTTAAAGTACTTATCCTCTTTATTTCTGATGAAGAAACTGCGAGTAGACTTCTGAATGACCTGTGGGGTAAGCACTGTATTGCACATTCTCAGAAATTTTATCGTTTAGATTATGACTTTATGTATGGTTATGCTAAAAATACTACTAAAAAATAAATATTTGATGTCCCAAATAATCTAAAATTTACCAGAACATTCATCATTATTTCATTACATGATTACGCAAAGTGAAAGATTGTTTTTTGTAAAATCTTAAGCGTACACAATTTCAATGTTCAATCCCGAAAAACCAGACAAGCAGGAGTCCAAATAAAAGTAACGAAAATATAAATTATTATTAGCGATAAATATGTTTTTATTAATTGTTCGGTATAATTCTTAATTTGTTAACCATAATTGTTATAAATTGTATAACAGAGAAGTGCAGGCGTTGATAACCTCCTTTGGAAGTCATTTAAATGTTGACTTACAACAAAGAGGTGTAGAGTTTTCACAACTATTTGGCACTTACAAACATTTGCGTCCAGCCCTTTTGGAAAAAATGCCAGCCATGCAAGTGAGTCGTATGTCCTCACAAAATGGAGAAAGTAGCGGTTCGTATGATGACAATAGTCCTGATCTAATCGAAAATGGTTTAACTGATGAACAAGTCAATACGGAAAGCAATATGAATACACTGAGTGATAATACTGTACGTTAAATTAATATAAACAAAATATTTACTTTATGCTTTTATTTTTTAATTTGTTTTTTTTTCTACGCGTATAGAACGTTCTGTTAGATCTTTTGGGTGGCTCTGATTTAACAATTACTAACACAACGTCGATGGATTTGTCGGTGCAAAAGAAAAATACGCTCAATGCTAATGATACAACAGCTAATAATCAAGATTTTCTTGATTTGTTAGGTTTGGATATATCTTCAGTTACGCAATCATCAAATGCTATCACAACAACAAATGCTACCTCGAATGTCCTTCATACAAATATGAATAATGTTTTAGTGGCTACAGGTGGTAGTGGCGGCGGTGGGGGTGGTATGATTGGCAGTTTAGGTGATTTAAATAGTATTTTATCTACAACAACAACCACCGTACCTACAAATGGTAATGATTTATCATCAATTATGGCTACCGCTAGTATAACTTCACCGTCAATGGATTTAACACAACAGAATTCTATAATTAATGATCCTTCAGCTGCAACAGCAGCTTTGAATAATGTCAGTGTGGTAAGTGCTTTAAAAACAAATTTAGTATAACATTTTTTCTTAAGACTACAAAATTAATTTTTATTATTTTAGCCTCAAGGACCTAAATTGACAGCTTTAAATAAAAATGGTGTTTTGGTTCAATTAGTACCAGTTAAAGGAAATGAATCTATGCAAATTTATATGACAACTACAAATAGTTCAACATCAACATTGGAACAATATTTATTTCAGGTAATTTAAATAGAAAAAGAAAACACAAATTTAATAATTTGAGAATATCAAATTAATGTAGATGAACTCAAAATATAAAAATTATAAAATTTGGGAATATTTTCTTTACCCAATTACTTTACTTCTAAGTTTATTCCATGTTATACAAGATAAAAAAAAGGCAAAAAAGACTAAGATTTTTAAAGGAGCTATTTTCTAGGGAACAGGAGCTATTTTGCTGGAACAATAGTTGTATTTCGTTTTTTTTTCGAAGTTTTTATGACTTGTTTTCGATTCTTAATGAAATTTCTTATTATTTTTTATAATTTAATGTCTTTAATGTTTTAATTTTCACCTATAATTCACACAAATTTATGTTGTGAATGTGCAATTCAAAAGTATAATTTTTGAAAAACAATTCTGATTGTCTTTTTATTAAAGTTTTACTTTTTGTTAGCTTATTTTGAATTTCGAAAATTTAAGACTTAAGTCGGTTTTTTTTTAAATTTTTATTTAGTATAATTTCGATTTGTTTGTATATTGTCGCAATTTTCAGAATTAAATAAAATCATATTTTTAAAATATGAATTATGATGTGTAACACAGTTTTTTTTATTATTTTAAGCTTTCCATGAGTGATTGTTTAGATAGTTTTTTCGGTTGTATCCTCTGCTTAATATTCATTTAAAGTTCATTAATTGTCGTTAACGAACAGAGGATTAGGAAGTAAATTGGCTTAAAATACACACCTTTTTTCACAGCTTCAGTTTTGTTGATACCAATGTAAAGCAAAAATATGGGTATTAGGAATCGAATATGATGTCTGGCGAATGTTCACCACTTACATCTCTTTTCACAAAATTTTGCAACGAAACTTTCCTTACCTCGTCAACGCAGAGCAGAATTTATGGGTTGTTCACGTAACCATTGTCTTTAAACTGACCCCAGAAAAAATAAGCCCGCGTCGTTAAAAGACAAGAACGAGAATCGAAAAATTAGGCAAGAGGGAAATTTGTCATGCAATAACAGTATTTTTTTGGTGGGTGTATGGCATGTGGCGACATCTTGCTGAAACCAAGGGTCACTTATGTCAATTCGCCAATTTTGGCCACAACAAATTGGTTATCATGGTGTTTGGAAGCACACAGAATTTACGGTGACTTTATTTCCGTGCTCTTTTCGAAAAAAAATTGAGTAGATAACGCCTTGCTTTGTATTGGTTTTCCGAGGACTCTTCTTGGATTACGTGAGCCCACAGTTTTGTTTGCTTAGATAACCGTCTAATTGAAAATCAGCCTTATCACTAAAGATGATTTTGTGAAAAACTGCATTGCTTTCGTTCAGATTTTTCAAACAGCCAATTCACAAACGTTCACCGCAAACAATGGTCGGACCGCTTTAATTCTTAAACGAGTTGAATTTAATAAGCATGCCCTGTAGTGATGGCCAATTCTTTTTAACGCCGATGTGTTGATGTTCCAAGCACCACTACGTATTGTATTTATATACGTTTTGTATGTATTGGTCTATTGCCAGCAATAATGCCCCAATATTCAACGTTACGCACAGCGACCTCAGAAGGAGCCTAATTTCGAGGAAAAGTTGCTCGAATTATACTAATTGGTAGAGTGAAATTGTCTCCGTTTTGGTAAAACATTTTCACAATTAAAATTCTTTCCTTAAGAATTGTAACGTTCGATATTTAATTTCACAACTTTTTACTAAATAAACATCGAAGGATGACAGCTCAATTGCTAACACTTAATCATTTAACAGACAATTTACTTCCTAAGCTCAAATTTACCCACCCATTAGAAGACCATCACCTTTGGTATGAATGTCAACAACGACGCATCTTGGTAGTCAATATTGACAAAAAACTTACTATTTCTTGGTGTTTGCTATTTTAAAAGACGGTTTGAAGGCGTCATTAAGTTGATGTAACTCAGTTTTTTTTCAACACATTATTTAATAAATACTCAACACAATTTCCTACAATTAAGTATTAATAAAAATTAATAAAATTAAAACAAGTGCTAAATAGTTTGACATATTAATTAAGCCAGGAAAAGACCACAGAAAGGTAGAATCATACAGACCTATTAGCCTTTTATCAAATGTATCAAAACTATTTGAGAGAATACTAATAACTAAGCTGAGCCCGATTCTGAGTGCGAAAGGATGTATTCCGAACCATAAATTTGGCTTGAGAAAACAACATAGTACGATCCAACAAACGCACAGATTAGTAAATGTGTTTAAAAAGACCTTTAATGAAAGAAAATACTGGTCGGCGCTTTTTATTGACGTTTCCCAAGCATTCGACAAGGTATGGCATGAAGGTCTTATATATAAATTAAAGCTGAACTTGTCAGAAAACTTTTTTAAGATCTTAAAAAATTATCAGTAAGATCGAATGTTTAAACTAAAATAAGGAGATTTGCTAAGCTCACCTCAGCTTATTAAAGCCGGAGTGCGCCAAGGTAGTATTTTGGGACCCATTTTATATTTGCTGTACACATCAGATATGCCAATTGGTACCCGAGTGCACATATCAACATTTGCTGATGACACAGCTTTTTTAAGTATCCACAATACCGCCAAAGTAGCTTCACAACATTTACAAAATCACATATTCAACTTGGAAAAATTGTTGAAGAAATCGAACAAAAATGTACTCACACTGCGCAAGGACTCATGCCTCCCTATTCGCATAAATAATCAAATGATACCATATCTTTCAGACGGCAAATACCTTGGTTGACATCTTAGTCGCCGCCTTACATGGAAAAGTCACATAGAATCCAAGCTTACACAAATGAAGTTAAAAGTAGCCCAACTCAACTGGTTTATTGGCAGAAAATCAACCCTCAGCTTAGATTGCAAACTTGTACTGTACAAGTCGATCCTCAAACCAATTTCGTGCTATGGAATACAATTGTGGGGCACTGCTTCAGCAACTAATATTGAAAAAGTTCAAAAGCACCAATGTAAGATTCTGCAAATAATCACAGTTACTGCCTGATATATAACGAATTCGAACATCCACAAAGATCATCTAAACATGCTATCAGTCAAAGCAGAAAAAGCTTTGAATATGAGTAATTATTAATAGTTCAAATATATTGAAGAAATAATAAATACTATATATAAAAAAAAGAAATAAGTAATTTATAATTATTCGGAATCATTTTTAATATAAGCAATTTTATTTCGTGCTTGATTCCTTTAAATAAATATTTGATGATATTCTCACAAAATATTTATTAAAAACATTTTTATTAAAAAATTAACATCTTATGATATTCTCATAAAACATTTATTCAAATAAAAATAAAAAAAAAATAAAAATATTTGAAATGTATTGTAATGGGGGAGAGCATATCCATATTGCAATTTCACTATTCCTCAAGTAGCTCATCAGTGAATTTTACCCCAATATTGTATAGAAAAACCTAAGAGTCTTATATCTAAAGCCAAACTGATTCTATAAGAATTTTTTATAAAATTAACATAGCATAGACAGCAAGACTCATAGACACTTCCATACAAACACTACAAAGCATTTCAAAACAACAAAAAACATTGTTTATTTTCAATCATTTCTACAGAAGGGTTTCCATTGAAAACCATTCATATGTAATGTGAAAATTCCAGAAAATAAAAAATATTTGTAAATAATTTTACAAAATTCTAAAAAAGCAACGGGCACATGCAATGGAATGCAAATAAAAAAAAAATATTTGAAATGTATTGTAATGGGCTACTTGAGCAATAGTGAAATTGCAATATGGATATGCTCTCCCCCATTACAATACATTTCAAATATTTTTTTTTTTTATTTCAATAAATGTTTTATGAGAATATCATAAGATGTTTATTTTTTAATAAAAATTTTTGTAATAAATTTTTTGTAAAAATATCATGAAATATTTATTTAAAGGAATCAAGCACAAAATAAAATTGCTTATATTAAAAAAAAGAGTGCAGGAAAATAACCCTTCATAAATGCTATTGATTCTTTGGCAAATATATTTTATAAAAGCTATAAGCGAAACGTTGTTGTATTTTCACATGTGAAGAGCTTTAAAAAATACAACCAAATAACTCTTTACACCCCTTGCAAATCTAATGTTAAAACTTTCTTTTTTTATAAATTTAATTGGTCTCTTGCAGGCGGCAGTTCCCAAAAGTTTTACCTTACAAATGCTGTCACCATCTGGTTCTGTTTTACCTCCTGGCGGTGTTATAACACAAGAAATGCGTGTTGTCAGTACATCAACTGTAAGTTCACCTTTAAACTTGTTATTGTAGTTTTAAAAAACATATACATATTTTTAGGCTGCCTTGCGCATGCGTATACGCATATCATACGTTGTTGATGGTGTTAATGTACTTGAACAGTCAGAAGTTAGTGGTTTTCCTGATACAACACCAGAATAGGAATAACTTTTTAATTAAAAAAAAACAAGAATAATAATAACAGTATAAAAGAAACAAACAACAGTAACAAAATTTATAAAAATAATCATACATAAATATAGTGATGAAAAAATTATGTCGTAAAACTACAAAACACACACATCCTTAGCAAAATCAAATCATTAATTTCAACAGGTATTTCAATTTGAATTTAAACTCAACATGAAGTAAAAATAAAAACACAAAAAACACAAACTCCCTCCCTTTTTGCGATATAGAAACGAAAACCACAAAAAAATGTTTTTGAAAAAAAAAAACAAAAATAAGAAAAAAAGAAAAAACAAACATAATATATATTTTTTTGTAATATACAACATAAATACATGTAACAATGGTATTTTTTCTATTAAAAAAAAACTTTTTAAAATAAATTCAAAAACCATTTCCACTTTCATATTCTATACTCTTATTTCCCTTGTTCCCTCTCATACATGCAGTCTTTTCAAACACTTTATATTCTATAAAATTATATTTATTAACGACCGCAACATTTAACTGACTAATCTACTATACATTTAAAAAAAGGAATATTTCAAATAAAATAAAATAAAAAACGAAAACAAAAACATAAACATAAACAAATTTATACTAAGGCATATGTTAAAGTTGTAATTTGTAAAATACTAAAAACTAAAATACAATAAATAAAAAAATATATTAAAATATATAAATAATTAATAAGTAGTAATCAAAGAATATAAACGCTTGAAATTGGTTGATAATTAAAATTCCTCAATTCATTTTAATAACTTGTGTGCATTTTGAAAATAAAAATTGATTTGCGAAGGCGATTAATGTGATAAAACAAATAGAAATTTATATTTTAATATTTTATCTTTATGTATACCAACTTGTCCAGTTCCGTCAGGTCCTTCTGTAATAAAACATTTACAATATTTAAGAACAAAATTGTAAATTTAACTATATTTTTAATTTAAAAAAAAATTGTTTATAATTTAATTCCTTAATTATTTTGCGGATTTAGTAGAAAAAAAAAAAATCAAATGTCTCGTATGAAGGGAGGTCTTAAAATACCGACTTATAATTTGGAAACATTTTATACAAATTGAAAGTAAACATTTAAATCTGTTAGCATATTAATAATGTATGCGAATTTTGGGGCGGCTCTCTTTTGTCTTTCTAAGAAAAAATTTCTCCAGTTGCTTAAATTAAAGCCTAATTTTCTTTAAGCACAAAACAAATAAAAAAATATTAATGCCTGATGATTAAAGTTTAAAAGGAGTCAAAGTATGTCCAAATAATTTAGTTATAGTTTTATTTGAATATTTTATATAAGTTAATTTTTCAGTGTGCTAAAAACCTTAACTTTTTTTAAATAAAATTACTAACTTGATTGTTGGTGGGAAGGCTAGTAACACAGGTCGGCTCGAATCTTGTTTTGTAATTTTAATGGACTTTTGTATGCTTAATCTAAACCTGTTCACCGATTTTTTTGTATCACGTCTAGTTTTTGAGATATTCTTATTCTTAAATAATCTTATACGTCAATGACTTCTATTGTATTAACTAAAAACTTAAATGAAACATAATAGTAATATAACATTAAAAATTAATTATTATTTGATAGATTGCTTTTTTTATAAGTGTTGTCTGTTGTTTCAATATTGATTTCCTAGCAGAAATCATCAGCTAACATTTCTGGGAACGACTTGCCAGTGTCATTCAAAATAGCAATCATTTGTGTGGTTTTTTAGTTCCTTCGGTATAAGCTGTAGTATTTTTTCGTCTCTTTGAATTAACCTGTCAGAGATTTTGATGTTGTATGTTTTGCAACGTACTTATATTTGGACTCCAACTTTTCGTCTATTTTGAAATAATGATAGTAAGCCTTTTTTTTACAAAGAGCGACCTTTTTTGCGATGCAAGGCAATAACAAAATCATCACAAACGTAGTAAAAATGGTTTGGGTTATTTTTACACTGACGTCACATTAAAGCCGTTAAAAAGTTATATTGAAATAAGTTAGCAATGTCGCCTTGTTTAGGGGAAAATATTAGTCACGCTCATAAAAAAAATCTGTACGTGATACGCGAAAACTGTAAGCTAAGCGGATTTAAATTTAGTGAGCTGAGATCACTATATTTCACATATTTATATGTTGAGGGACCATTTTTTTTTTGCAAACCAATCTATTGTAGCTTTATCTGAACTAGCAAAATATACTAGCTTTTTCGCTAAGCGTAGTTTTGTAATTTAAATACTTTAGTAATTCATCATCTTTTCTAGAACAAAAAAAGAACACGAAACGTAAAAATCCTTCCTGTCTATAGGTAAAATTTTTTTATTAGTTCTTAAGGTAGCATGGTCACATCAGCCAAACATTTGACTGAAATCATCATCATCATTTGTTTACTGTAGTCTGACCGCAAAATATTATTGGAAGGCGAAGAAGATTCTTGGCAAATACTATTATTTTCAACGCAAACAGAAATTTTTTGTTATGTGAACATAGTGTGACCATTCAAAATATCTAAAAAATATTTGAATGTAAAATGTTTTTATAAGAGCAACCAGCGGGAAATAACAGCTGTCTATAAATTAAAAGAATAAAAATAAAAAATATTAGTCGTGAATGTAAAACTGATTAAAAAAGCAGGAAATTGAAGAAAAATAATGTCATGTGAATTAAGAAAGAAATAGCAATTCCACTAGATATTTATTTACCTAGATCATATATACATTTACGTGTAAATATATATAGTTTTGAAAACGGGTGTTTGTCAAAATTTCTCGTTTATGAAGAAGCAAAAAGCATTAGGATAATATCCGAAACGCACTATTTAATATACCATCATTGGTTAATCCCTCTTTGTATGTGATTCGTGGTCCAAAAACAAGGACTTAATAAATACGTTGCCCATTAAAAAGTATGAATAAGTAAGCCTTGCCACAGTTTTTGTAAATAAGTGGGTCAGATTAGTGCTTCAGGAAAAAAAAGTTTTAAGTAAAATTTCAAGGGTAAAAGATGTAGAGTAAAACTGCAAAATCGCTGATTTTCAAAACTATGCAATGAACCGAAAATCTGCCGATAATGGAGAAGATAAATCTTGGCAACGCTGGTCGTGAAGAAAAGTGAAAATTAGTAAAAAAAAAAATTAGCAAAGACTATTTGAAATGTGTTAAAAAAATACATATCGGGTGGCTAATCAATTTTGCTACATAAAGAAACTCAAATTACTTTTTGTAAAGTTTATGTAATTTATTTTTTAGTAATTCATTTGAAAAATAATTTAAAAAGTCTTCAATTATATCACGATATCGCTCCCCATTCACATTTGAAAAGAAGTACGGTCCAATGATTCCTCCTGACCAAATTGCACTCCAACTGTTACTTTTATTGGCTGCAAAGATGACTGTTGAATAATTTGAGGATTTCCTATTCCCGACAATCGACTATTCTGTTTATTCGCATATGCATTTCATTCATGAAAATCGGAGTTGTCATGTGCAAGCTGTAGCATCCTATTGGCATATGTACGTCGGCGTAAATGCTCTAATGGAAGGAGCTCTTGTGTCAACTGAATCTTATATGGAAACAGCACTCAGGGGATGACCCCTACATATGCAAAGCATTGTGCCAGAACTAGGAAATTAGGTTACGGGAAGGAGGAAAGAGGGAGTAGTGTCTGTGGACATTCAGTTTATACTATCCCAGATTGAAAGTGACAGGAAAGACCTCTGGAGGGATCTTATTCCGCATACGGACTGTTCTGCTAAAAAACGAATTTTGCCTGTAATGCGTAGTGCGATTTACTGGCCAATCAACCACAAATGGATGCGCTCTCAACGAAAATCGTGTTAAAGGTGAAAACGTGTAAGTATCGGGAACAAGTTCCCTAATTTCATTAGAGCACTTTCCATTGTAGTAACGATAGAACAGTGAAATACACCCCACATTGCGTCGATGCTCTAGAGAATCAATAGAGTTGGATACCTTACCGTCCCCAATGAGCCTTTTGGCCCTCTCCTGTACGCGGTCGAGTAACTCCAAAATAGACTTTGGAGTGCTGGCCCATACATGAGAGTTGTATTCCATTTTCGGACGGATATAGGTGGTATAGATAGTACGGAGATCGGATGGAGTGAAGTATCTTTTACACCTGTTTAGAAAACCGAGGCACTTGAAAGCTTCTTTAGAAACCTGAAAAATGTGTTTAGTCCATCGAACATCGCACTGAATTTTCATGCCAAGAACATCAAGAGCTTCCGACTCTGTAATATCTATATCACCCATAGTAACAGATGCAGCACCTCTACCGAACGCAGATCTATGCGTTAGCATGCAACATTGCGTCTTACGAGCATTAAAATCTATTCTATTCATACGACCCCATTCCAAGATTGTCACGAGGTCGTGATAAAGGGTATCATTCATGTTCTGGAACTAACCTCCAAATGGCCTGGTCTTCTACGAAATGAATACGAGTGACAAATGGCGCTGTCAGTTGGTTTTTTTAAGACCAAGCTCTTGAGCACGCCGTCAAATTGAGGTTGATGGATTGTTTTGAACACTTTCTTGAGCAGCAGTAATATTTTCAGCTGATCTTACAGTACCTTATAGTCCATGCTTGGGCCTATCACCTACACACCGTCTTTCTTCGAAATCATTCACTACACGATAAATAGTGCATTTTGTTGGCGCGTTGTTTCTCCCAAAAATTTTACGAAACTTTCTCATCGTCACAGTAATCGATGATTGATTTTGATAAAATGTTTTAACGAGTAAAACACGAGTTGGTTTATCGTATATTTTTTTCATAATAATAATTTGCCAAGTGTCTTCTGCACGACAGCCAAATAGGAACTGTCAAGACTAATATTTAACAAAATGGTGGCAAAACAACCTTCCGACGGACACCCTGTATTATCAGATTGAGCTGAAACTTTGCCAATCTCCTTTTCTAGTTAATTGACACATTTTAGGGGCGTGAGCTGGTGAAAAATCTAAAAATTTTTTTTTTGGAACCACCCTAATAAGATATATTACTTAACATCGAGATTGGGAAATATTTTAGACCTTTATTGCAATATCCAGATCGCTAATTTGAGCAACGTAAGCTTAAATTTTTTTTTTAATATTTTATAAGTAGGAAAGTAAATTACGTAAAGACAAAAATTGTCCCAAAAATTTTTTAAAATATATGGATTTTATGAAAAAAGTGCATATTTTTCAGCACCCTATTCAAAAAATAGGTTTTTGTGTAATTTTATAAAAAATTTTTTTTGAAGAGTTTTGAACGTCTTCTCGTGAAATGTGCCACTGTGCGCTCTCAAATTGTTTTGTAGTAAACTTATTAAAATATGACGGACAGACGGATTCATGAGAAAACAATCCCTTTGCAAATCAATACTTTTCCTTTTAAGTTTTGCATACATTTTACAGAAAAGTTATTTAGTTATTTACCCTCCTAATGATTTTATTTTTAATATTTTATTTAAACCCTAAAACAACGCTAGGCGTTTTTTAATTCTTATCCTAAAAAGACAATATATCCTTGTAACCTTCCACCTTCCTTGCTTTTTTTTGTATTCGCCTAAACTTCAAAAGACAGAAATTAATAAATAATAATTAAAACTCCTTTTTGTTATCAATAATTTCTTTGTGTGTATCGTACTTATGTTTTTGTTAAAACTTTAAAATAAATTTATTTAAGTATTAAACTAAATTTTATTGTAAGTTTTAAAACAATTCTTCTTTGTTTTTAATATAGAATCACATTAAAAAAAATGGAAAAAATGTGGTAAAGAAAACTTTAGATAAAGTAAGTAAAAGAAAAAGCTCTATAAACATGCATACATAAATGAAAACATACATAATATGTATAGTAAGCAAAATAAGCCTCTAGTTATATATATATAATTAAATTGGAAGTAAAAAGAACAAATAAATATATATATATATATATACAGTGTAGGAAAAAGTAATAGGAGCATTATAACTTCTTATAGACATTTTATGTATACAAGCTGTTGTGCATGGAAGACAGCTTTATTTTTATTTTTTTAACAAAAATTAATTAAGTAAAAATAAATGCTTTTTGTCCTTTTTACCATTACACGTATAAAAAAATGTTTTAAGTTTTTTTAATAATGATTTTAATATTTTTTTCGTTAAACAGCTGCCTAAAATTCCAAATGCCCAATAAAGAAAATATTGTTACGTTTATACCTTTTATAAACGTTTTGTTGTAAGTTCTTTATTGCAAAATAAATAACACCAGTTTTTAAAGTTTTTAAATTAATAACAATTTTATTTACTTTAACTACACAACGTTGTCACTACAGAACAATTTACTTCAGATACACGTCTTTAGTTTATAAGGTTTAGTTTTACACTGACTGATTATCCACTCAGGCGCTGTTTTATTTATATTTGTCCATTTAAAGTCTAGAAAATTTAAGAATCTTCTACTCCCTTTGTATCACATTTTGTTGTTGTATGTTGTTTATTCAATGTATAGGCGCCTGTATGTCTATGTGTATTTTGGTTTTTATTTTTATCTGATCAAGTTTTTTCTTGGAATTTATTTTAAGATATTTGTTGTCGTCTTTTGTAGAAAAGGTTTCTTAGAAAACTATGCAGATGGTAAACAGCATACCTGTTTGTTGTTATCTTTCGTATATAAAATTCTACGCAGTTAGTAAACGGAAATTTGTTTTTGTTGTCTTGTATGCCAGGCTGTTAGTAAACAGCATATCAAATTGTTGTTGTTTGTGTATAAAATTTCTAAGCAGTTTTTAACTAAAAATTTTGTTGTTGTACCATAAGTTTTCTTTAGCAAGCCATGCACTTCGTAAACAGCATACCCAGTAGTTCACTTTATTGCTTAATAATTTTCTTTTAAAACTTAAGCAAGACACATCCGTAACAATATTAACAACTAAATTTAATTCAAAATTTCTTCACAACCAAAAACAAACACAAAATGCATGTGAAGGTTAAGCAAATTTGAGGTTAGGAAGGCTTCTTCATTAGACATTAGAAGAATAAGTTCTTCTTTAAAGTGCTGTAGCTAGTTTTTCTAGCCAGCTTCCCGTTAATGCCGCTCAAACGCGTATCGTAGCCGATGGGATTTATAAGGTGTGTTTCTTTTTTATCTAGGCTCTTCTTTAAATCCTGTTTTACTATTTTCCATTTCCACAGCTAAGATGTTCTGCGTGCAATGAATGATTAGATTTGAGATTAGGAAGTAAATTGGCTTAAAACACATACTTTGGGAATAAATAATACAATACGATGTCCTGCAAATGTTCACCTCTAGCACGTCAACAGACGTTCGCTCTTTTCCCAAAACTTTAAAGCACATTTCAATACAAAAAAATTGCTTATCTTGTCAATATATTGACGAATTTCAGCTGTCATTGTGTCAACATGATGCGCTTAAGTGTCTCTACACTTCAATTCATTCAATTGTTATTTATGAACGTGGAATATTTGATGTTCCAGACTCATACTCAACACTTTGCTCTACAGCGGCTATGTGTGCATCACTATGAGCGTATATTATTGCTTGGGTTTATTGTCAGCAACAATACCATGAGCCTAGACATTAAATTACGCAGAGTGGTCTCAGAAGAAGCCTGATTACGAGCAAAAGCAGCTCGATTTTTACGAAATGATAAAAAAAAAATTTCAACGTTTTCATAGTAAATTTTCACAATTAAAATTCTTTGCTCTTTGATGGATAACTTAGTTTCTAACCTCAAATTTTCCTCACCCATTATTAGATACACTGAAAAAGTGGTGGTAAAAATAGGGGTGGTCGGTCAACTAAAATTGTGCAAAGTTTTGACCGGATGCTATAAAAAAAAATGTGAAATCCCACAGAAGCACACAATTTTAATTTTTTTTTGTGATTTTTCAATTGTCGTGAAAAACCGGCCACTAAATTCTTGGTGTTTTTTAAAATAATTAATGCAAATAATGCAGGATGCTGCGTAAAAATTTGTCATGATGACCATGTTAGATGATAAAATCAACCGGTTCGTCTGGAGAAGGTCATTGGCCAAATTGTGATTACTCCTGTTAATATTGTTCAGAACTGTTAGCTGAATACACACTTCTTGAGAACATGTTTTCTCTTCAAACTCATTTAATACAAATTGAAAATACAGAGTCGTATGAAATATCAACGGCGGTATTGAAAATTTTAATATTTCCGCAGAACAGTGTTGTTGTTTTCTGCAACGTATAACATTTATTTTTCCTCACTATGCTTATTCGACTTAAAAGTCTAAACACAATCATTGCGGTGCGGTTTCTCGTTGCGGGAGAGAGAAATAAACACAATACACCGGAAGACGGCGACGCCAAAACTTGTCATTGTTTGTTTACATTCACTTTACGTAAAGTACTTAATGAATACTTGCTTACTCGTCAATAAAAGAAAGTATTTTTATATATTTATATTTCTATATATTTAATTTATAACAACATAACAATTCTTTATTCTCTACGAGATTAATAAAACATAAATTCAAATACAAAATTCCTTAGTTTCTACGAGATCAACAAAACAAAAAGTAAAATGCAATATTATAATTCTGTATGAGACCAATTTAATTGATGTATTCATTGAGCATTGAATATACTAATGTGCAAACAGAGCTCTCAATTTGGGTTTTTTGCTGCACTGTCAAATTGGCCTCATTTACTCTGCTAGCTAGTGACTCGAAAAACTGCGATGTTGTGTTAGTTTTGATTGTATTTGCTATACTTCCTATAGCTTTTGATGCTGCATCTACGAAGTTTCGCATCTTTTCGTGCATCTCCTCTAAGGTTTTTTTTTGCCGGTGGGGAACCTATTGCGTCGGAATCATTGCATACCTCTACTGTTGTGTCCAATGAATCTTCGCTCACATTACATATAGTTCTGAAATAACAGCACAAAGTAATAATTTAACTTCAGAAATTTGTAACCATATAACATCTTTATATACATATTACAATTTGTTTAAAAAAAATCTGCTTCAACTTACTTGCGTGCCGATGGAACTTCCTCTAAAAACTTTAAGGTTTCCGCGTACCTATACGGTTTTCGCAAGAACGCTGCACTTCCTGATGGCAAATTCTCCTTCTGCTTCCACTTTTTGTATGTGTCCCGTAAATTCCGAAAGTTTTTCTTGGCATCCTTAGCTATAATTAAAAAAAGTCTGACAACAACCGTAGATAACTAAAAGAAGTTTACTTACCTGACACGCCGACATCATTGCCAATTTTGCACCACAAATCTTCTTTCAATTGCGTGTTTTTATGATTCGACGACTGCAAATTATAAAGACACTCGTGCTTCTTCACTTCTTCAATTATTTGTTCGTTGATGTCCATTTTTACGTGTGCCGATATGATTTTATTGATGCCACAACAATTTATATAAACTTCAAAATCACATGTATTTTGTTTACAATAATGTTGTGAACACCGCCAATTAATGAAAAACGTATGGCAACATCAGAAAGAAAAAGAGTGTAAAAAATTAAGAGAATAAAAAAAACCGCAATGAGAGTCTAAACACAATCATTGCGGTGCGGTGCGATTTCTCGTTGCGGGAGAGAGAAATAAACACAATACACCGGAAGACGGCGGCGGCAAAACTTGTCATTGTTTGTTTACATTTTTTATGAATTTATTTGTGCCTAAATTTTTGTACAATTTGGTGTTTGTGTTAAATATTTTATGATGGCAGTAAATAAAAAAATTCAAGCTATTAAAAACATTGTAAATTTGGTAGAGGCCACGTTTGATTTATGTGTGGAATTAGAAACCACGAGACATAGTCATAGTTGATGTCCATTTTTACTTTTATGCTTTTTGCACCTTTTTTATTGATCCTACAACAATTAATATAAACTTCTAAATCACATGTGTTTTGTTTACAATAATGTTGTGAACACCGCCAATTAATGAAAAACTATGGCAACATCAGAAAGAGAAAGAGTGTAAAAAATTGAGAGAATAAAAAAAACCGCAATGAAATAAAATAGATTTTAATTTTATGCCGCACCGCACTGCGGTTTTTTACTTCAAAATCGTATGAAAAAACGCACCGCAATAAAATATCGCAGTATTGTGTTTAGACTCTTAGCTAGGATTCAGACCCAGGAATTCCAAGATAATCTAGTTTGTATGGAATTTTCCTACAATGGAATAGGTAATGGTAGGTTGATTCATTTGAGCAATCTGCAAAAGCTTTTCAAAACTATATTTTGATCGTTGATACTGACGTCGTCTTCAACCGACTTTCGAATAATGCTGTCTAGGGCTGTTTTGTATGTGACACTATTATTTATGGTATCCAGATTATATCGGATTATCAATCTCTTATTCGTAAACTCTCCCTTGACATGCCTTAGAGGAATGTCTAACTGTGCTCTCTTCTTCTTTAATCATAATTATTTTCGCACCTGCCTTTAAGTATTCTTTAGATGACATGTAAACACAGCCAATTATATCCCTTACGGCGAAATTTTAGCAAGTATGAAAGCCCTTACAATTAGTATTACCAACTTTCGCTATTACCATTGGTGTGACGTTGTTCAGCACTGTCTGATCAATCGTTTTATATATAGCTAATGAAATTATTTTTTTAATTCGCGGCATTTGGCTGCCGAGGTTACTATCTAATTTGGGTATGATTTTACGTCAACCCGCGTCATATTAGGTTTCTGAACAAACCGATTTCGGCTATTTGCCATCTTCAGTGTTCTCTCTATACTAGTTGCATTTTATTGTCAACTGCGTTAATATAGTTCGTCTTGTTCGTGTCTCTCTCCGTGTTATTCCTATTGCCTACGTCACTTTCTCTCTTTTTGTCTGCATCTCTCTCTCTCTCTCTCCTTTTTCGTTTGTTTGTTTTTAAATAATTTGTCTCTCCGTCTCTGTCTAATTCGTTTTACGCCCATGCTTGTTATTCGTTTGTGTTTATATGTGAATCTATGGGTTTTTTTTCCTATGCCATAATAATCTAGGGTCTAATTACGGGACTCGTGATCGTATCTAAATTAATTTCGATTGTACGAGTTAATATGAAAATTTATAAAAAAATTACCTTATTGTACATTTTCTTTTTATCCAACGAACTATTTAAAAATAAAATTTCGACATCAAATTTGCTTTCGAATTTAAACTCGTACGGTTGCGTTCGAACGTAAGCTCGCTTTCGAGTGCTATCATTAGAAATATCGATACAACTTACTCGATAACGAGTGGCAGAATCCCAAAAGTAAAAACAATCGCAACTTCGAGTAAATCTCGCATGAGTTCGACTGCGATAATTAGCCTGCTGTAAATGCACGTTTATAAGGTTCCTTATTGCTTTGGTCTAATGCACCTGACCTGCGTAACGTGTTTGTGTTAATGTAATGTTTGTTTTCTTGTAAAAATGTTTCAATGGTTCAAATAGTGTGTCTGAAGCAGTGTTTATTTGGTATTCGTCCGTCAAACGTTTTCTGTTTGTATATTTCCATGTTTTCAATACATTTAGTCTCTTTTTTTACCTTTAAAGGGCTTTTGTGCTTACGTAAATTTTAGGCTTCCTTCCGCAAGCCGCCTTGTAGACTATACGCTGAAAGCAATTCCGACATTAAGCCATGAATCGCCTAGATAAACTACAGTTAAAGAGAAAACGGAGATAGATAGATAAAGGGAGGTAGACGGATACAAACACGAACTTTTTTGTGCCTCAATTAGACCAGTTCGTTAATGATTTCTGCAAATTCATCTTCTACCACATTTGACGAACGATTAATTTTTGAAATCTGTCTGTGTGGAGATGTGCAGTCATGCATTTATGTTAACAACTCAGAAACATTAAATCTTTTAAAAGGCAACATTGTTAAAGAATGTGCTAATGCCGAAACAGTTAAAAAGTGATGGAACACGGTCGATTTAAAAAGATAATCAGCCCAATTATGAATATCCGGACGGAATTTTTCCCTTCCGCACTTTCCTGCTCCCGAGAAAAATTCCTCCTATTCTAACAAACCGAGGAATTAATAAATTAGGGAAAAGGAAAACCAGAAACAGCTGTTTTGCTTTTAATATTTTAGTTGGTTATTGTGATTTGTTTTGTTAAAGTGATTTAATTTGTATGTGATTTTCGTTAATTTGCCATTATTAAAATAATTTTTTTTTAAATTAATGAAAAAATAAAAACAATCTTTAATTTAATTTGGCTTGTAACTGAGATCATTGAACTGAAGCTGCAAATTATTTTTATCTAATTTATATTGAACCTCTCTAGTTCTCATTTTTTCCACGAAGGAGTGGTGGCGCCGCATCTCTTGTAGCTTTTCGCTTTCAATGTTTGCCGTTTGTTGAAAATGTTTTTTTTTGAGGTCGTACATCTTGTCAATGGACCTGTAAATCTTTTTTAAACTCTGCTGTTGTTCCTTTATGTCTACTACTACTTCTTTCAATGTACCCACTAAATCATTTTGTACGGCAAGTTCTGCTTGCAATATATTGTATGACGATCTTACGTTTTCTTTTGAAACATTTGTTTTTAACTTGGAAGAAGAGTTCGATATGCGGGTAGTTTTAGGTGCTGGCACGCCTTCAACACTGACATTTTGGTTTTGCTCTGTCATAGAAACGTCAACGCATACTGAATCCAACGTTATGTTTAGAGGATCTTCGAAGTTTTTTGGGGATCCTAGGCCGAAAACATTTCCAGGCACGCCTTCAACGGAAGTTTTCATGGCAAATAAATTGTATATACTTTCCTCCATTGCTGAGAACTTATATTCCCTATTAGGCCCTATACCTGTGCCCTTTTGATGTTGCAAATTTTGGGATGCCTTCTGACGCACATATTTCTTTTGGTCAGACCATACCTGAATATAACAGAATTGCATGTACATATTTATATACATAATAACATTTTTGAATACCTTTTTCCATTCAGTAACATTTTTGCTTGGAGGTCCTAGAGAATTCAATTCATCCTCTGCTCATTGCCAGAACCGTTGAACCTCTTGACAATCTCCTTCAAAACGCCCCCGTGCAATTTCTGGATTCTCCTGCATAAGCGTCAATAAATGCTGCAGCTGCTGTTTATTTGAGCTTTTGGACCTAAAAAAATTTTAACAAATATTTTATTTATTTTTTATTTACTTTTTTTATTTAATACTTACATTTTTCTTTATCTCTCTTTAAAATTGCTGGTGAAAAAACTCGAATGAAATAATAACCGTTTTTTCCCTTTTTATTATGGTAGAATTCCTACTTTTCTTCCCTGGGGGAAAAATCCGGGGGAAATTGTAATTCACAATAGGAGGAATGAGAAAAGGGAAAAATTTCTCTCGGAATTTGTATTCATAATTGGGCTGTATCTTTAATTTTGTTTTCGATTTTTAAATTTTATTTTCCTAAATAATAATTAAGTTTATACAACTTTTTAATATTTTACAAAAATTAAATAAATGTTATTTTCAATATTTCGCCACACCTTTGAGTGGCATCTGCAGGAAAAGAAAAAAAATTATAACTAATTTTTTTAAATAATAAATAAAAATTTATTGTCAAACAAATACAAAAAAGTCTCATTTATTGATTTAAAAAAAATTGTTTATACATTTTTATCTTTTCCTGTAGATGCCACCCAATGATGTGGTGAAATATTGAAAATTAATTGTTGTATTAACAACTTTTGCTTAAAGAAATTTTTTTAAAACATTTTGTTTTTGGTTTGTGTTTTATAAATCGATTAAAATATAGTGCACCCATCAAAAACGATCGTTTTCAAATTAATCGATTTCTATTAAGTCAATTTTATAGATAGAAAGTTTTGGCGTAAAGTCTTTTAAGTCAAATTAAGGTATACGCCCATTAACCTTTAAACAATCGGCGTTATTTATCTAAGTCCTCGGAAGTGATGATATGAAATAAAGTTGGCAAAATTTATTTAAAAAAAAATAAAAATAAATACTAATAAATTTGAAAAATAATTTATTATAAAATTCCTTCAAATACTTTCTCAATATTTTAATAAACATTACAGATTCTTAGAATTATAACTATTTAAAATCTTTTTCTTTTATTAACAAACTCTGTTGTCTGTTGTCTTAGATTATATAAAAAAAATTAATAAACATTTTAAACGTTCCTATTATTTTTTCCAACACTGTATATTAAATATCGTAACGAATAAAAAAATAAAAGTATTGTTTTAATACAATTTTATTCGCAGTATAGTTTAAGTAAAAAAAAAAGAATACAAAAAAACTATATAAAAATATTCGATAAAATAAATGCTACGAACAGGATGAAGTCCTTAACGTAACTCCACTAAAATTAAAACGTTAAATTTTGTTTTCAATAAAACCGATCTTAATGCTTTTAATAAAAACAAAAATTAAGACACCATAATTTTAAAGCAAAATCTCTCGATATACATAAATACTCCACGCCAATAAGAAGCATTTATTCTTTAGCTTCTTCTTGGTAAAGTTTTTGGATCCTTTAAAACGTTCATATGTGATCTTTCATAACGTTTCTTTTCTTTTTTATATTTATGCAACATTTGTAATACTCTGTTTAGTGAAAGTGATCCTAGAGTATAGTCGGCAATATTAAGACGATGACGATGTTTTTCCATGACCCCAAACACATACGAATATAAAACATTTTCAACGGGTATGTAATATTTGACAACACAATCACAGCGATATCTGAAATGAAAATATATTTTAAATTCGTGTAAAAATCGCTAAAATCAAAATTCGTTGTTTATGTCTAATATTAGCAATTTTTAATTTATGCAATTTTTTATTGCACTTTTTAATCTATGCAATTTTTTATTGCAAAAGATTCAAGCAATTGCCATAAATATCATTTTTAAAACATAAATTATTTATTGCAAATAAACAACAGTTAGACGTAAATAACAAGAATTCAGTGGGAGAAGAGAAAATATAAGTAAAACAACTAAAATGAAGTTGCGGCACAACCAGGCGCTTCGACGAGGAAAACGGCCAGATCAGGACTTTTATGACTCTTTTCTTTATAATATAACTTGTAACTGCTTTCCTTTTTTATAATAAAGGGTGTTTTTTTAAGCCCGATAGAACTTGAAATTGTAAAAAATAACACAAAAAATTAAATTGTAATCAAAATTTCTTTTTTATTCGAAGGATCAATACGTGACATTAACATTTGAAAATGATTTCGGGCATATGGGCACCGCGGCTGTTCTTGACGAAACGCTTTCTGGACGTCCAATTTTGGGCCACTTTTTCGAGCACTGCTGGGCGTATGTCATGAATAGCACGAACAATGCTGTCCTCCAAGGCGTCAATTGTTGCTGGTTTATCAGCATAAACCAGTGACTTCACGTAGCCCCACAGGAAATAGTCGAGTGGTGTCAAATCGCACGACCTTGGAGGCCAATTGACAGGTCCATTTCTCGAAATCAACTTATCGCCAAATTTTGATTTCAATAAGTCGATGGTTGCGTTCGCTGTATGGCACGTAGCGCCATCCTGTTGAAACCACATCTCGTCCGGATCAATGTCATCCATATTTTCAAACAAAAAGTCATTGATCATGGTGCGGTAACGATCTCCATTGACCGTAACGCGAGCTCCGGTCTCATTTTTGAAGAAATAAGGTCCGATGATGCCACCAGCGTGAAAACCACACCAAACGGTGCATTTTTCTGGATGTAATGGAGTCTGTAGGGTCTGTTGTGGATTGGTCTCACTCCATATGCGGCAATTTTGCTTATTAACAAACCCGTTAAGCCAAAAATGCGCCTCATCGCTGAACACAATTTTGCGATAAAGCAACGGGTCAGTTGCCAACTGCTCTAGAGCCCAATCGGCGAAAGAACGACGCATATAATGGTCTCGTGGCTTCAATTCCTGCACCAGCTGGATCTTATACGGGTGTAGGCTGAGATCTTTGCGCAAAATTTTCCACGTCATGGACGGACAGAGCCCCAATTCTTGCGACCGACGACGAATTGATAAATTTGGATCTTCTTCCACACTTTCGTTTACAGCGGCGATATTCTCTTCAGTACGCACATTCCTTCGACGTGTTGGTGTTATTGTATGCTCTAGAGAGTATGTGGTACGAAATCTATCGACAGTTCGACGAATGGCTTGTTCAGATGCACGATTATGTACGCCATAAAAATGACGAAGTCGTCTATAAGTTGCGCGAATCGACGACTGATTTTTAAAGTAAATTTGGATAATTTCGTAGCGTTGTACAAACGAGAGTCTATTCATGATGATTTGTCAGAGTATACTGAAACAAATAAAAAAAATGTTTCATCAAAATTTCATTTTTTGTGTTACATTTTACAATTTAAAGTTCTATCTAGCTTAAAAAAACACCCTTTATAATATAATTTTGCTTTAGCGTTGCCATTGTTTGTCATGAAGCCCTAGGACTGGTCGCCAGTGCTTAATAAGCGAAAATTATTGCCTTGGTTGCAGTATAGCAAATTAGGCGGTCAGATATAACTTTCTTGCTTGTTATGACAGGACAATTTAAAATTGACTTCTGCAATATACGCGGGCTAAGGGTGAATTTTTTTTCTGTATGTCTTCACACTTGTCTAAATCGGCCGGATATTTTACTCTTATGTGAGACTCAGGTGTCTGAAAATGCTGATCCACAGGGTGTTCACTTTCCTGGGTACCACCTATTATCGCCTTTAAATTTCCATCTGGGCCTTGCATTATATATACGCAATAAAGTTTGTAGCAGTGCCGGCAACTATTGGGCACATATGACCCTGAATTTAGCTGTCTCTGGGTAAAATTCACAATTCTTGCATTTAGGGTTTCTCTACAGAAGTCGAAACGCAGGAGGTGATAAAACCCTAACTGGCTTCGATTCTCTTTTCGACTCCATATCAAAGGTAATTTCTCCAGATTTATATAGAGTTTTCGCAGAAATCGCACTATACGAGTTGTTATAGATGGGATTTCATCAGACGAGTTCAAAATTAATTCAGGGTACCGCAAGGCTCCGTTCATTCTTCAATCCTATTTCTTATTTTTCTAAATGACTTTCTTTGTCAAACTTTCAACTCTATATACTCTTTCCCAGCTGACAGCACCATTTGTCATTCGTAGTCATTTAGTAATAGACCGGACCAGTTGCAGGTGGGTTCCAAAAGACAAAACATAAATTATACGCTCATTCACGATCTCGCTACAATCTCGGAATGGGGTTGTGTGAATAGAGTAGATTTTAATGCCCGTAAGACGCAATGTTGCATGCTTACAGATAGATATGTTACTATGAGTGATATAGGTATTATGGAATCGGAAGCTCTTGATGTTCTTGGCATGAAAATTCAATGTGATGTTCGATGCACTGAACACGATTTTCAGGTTTCTAAAGGAGCTTTTAAGTGCTTTGGTTTTAAAACGGTGTAAGAGATACTTTTATTTGGGTACGGTTTTCCGTCGACCCTCGTCAAATTTGGTTTGTGAACAAACCGGTTTCGGCTGTTTGCCATCTTCAGTGTTCTTTTCGTACTAGTTGCGAAACGAGGGTCGACGGAAAACCGCACCCAAATAAAAGTAATTTTAACCCCGTCGGAAAATCCAAGCACATATCGTGTAAGAGATACTTCACTTCATACGATCGGGTATTATTTATACCACCCATATCCATCCAAAGATGGAATACAACTCGCATGTATGGGCCGGCATCCTAAAGTCTATTTTGGAATTGCTCGAGCGCGTACAGGGGAAGTCCAAGAGGCTCATTGTGGACAGTGGGGTATCCAACTCCACCGATTCTCTGGAGCGTCGACGCAATGTGGATTGTATTTCACTGTTTTATCGTTACTACAATGGTAAGTGCTCTAACTAAATTAGGAAACTTCCTTTCCCCTACTCGCACGTTTTTGCGTTCAACTCGATTTTCGTTGCGAGCACATTCATTTGTAGTTGATTGGCCAGTAAATCGCACTAGGCATTACAGGAAAAATTCGTTTTTTAGCACAACAGTCCGTATGTGGAATAAACTTTTTCCTGTCACTTTTAATGTAGGAAAGTTCAAATTGAATGTCCGCAAACACTACCTCCTCTTTCCTCCTCCCCATAACCTGCTTTCCTAGTTCTGACACAAGGCATTGCTTGAGTCGGGGTCATTCCCTGAGGACTGGTTCGAAACAAAAATAAATATATAGACTTTTACTTCTCTGTCGGGTTTAATCACAATTCAGAATTTTTTGAAAGATTTTCTCTGTGAAAGTGAATAAATATTCACAAATTTATGATTTCATTTTTCACTTAATTTTCTTTAAATTTAAGAACTTTTTATTTTTGCAGCATATTGCAAACGTAATTAGTTTGCGCCCTGGTTTGCACCATCGCATCGAAATTAATCACAAATTAATGGCAAAAGTTGAAATCTGACAATTTTTGAACTTTGAATTGCTTAAATAAAATATCGCATCTGAGCAAATTGGTGTCGTGCAGCTGAGTGATATGAAATTGTGTTGAAAGTAATAAAGTTAACAATGTCGTTTTATTGCTTGAAAATGCAGTTTTTGTAATAAAGTGAGTTAATACATTATTCAAAATATTGCCCATCGTTAGCATTTTCCCATTTTTCTGGTAGCTTAGGAATTCCGCGCCAAAATAACTGATCCGGTTTTAAGGTAAATAATGAATGAGTCAATGAAGTGTATTTCAATAAAGGGAGTTCTGCATCGATTGAAACAAATGACAGTCAGAAGGTGCAAAGTCTGGCCTACAAGGCAGATGAGCGAAAATATCCACTGTTTTCCAAATAGTTTTTAAGCTGGTCTTGCAAAACATGGTCTAGCGTTGTCGGGATAGAGCATTATGGCCTCGTGTCTGGTCGTTTTTCGTTGATTGCTTCAAGCGAATAAATTGTTTTTAGCCATGTTTGTTCTTCAGGCTCTCAGAAACAGTCGTTGTGCATAATTTAATCGTAAGTTTGAGGCTCACGGAATTGCTGCTGACAATAGATGAAAACAATGCTCTCTTAGTGGCCGTAGTGATATAAACATAGCAACTCTATAGCAAATTGTTGAGAATGAGCTAAGAACATCAATTCGTCAACATTCGCAACAATTGCTTATCCCTAGAGGCACTTTGGGCAATATGTTGCATTAGGATTTTCATTTCGCTCGTACAAGAATTAAAATTATACGATAATTTTTTGCTTCAAACGTTTTTGAATTGGCTGATAGGAAAAGTGAACGGAAACAATGAATTTAGGCGGTTATTTTAACAAAATTGTCGGGCTCACAAAATCCACAAACAAACACTCCTCGAAAAACCGTTACATCCAAAGGAAATGGCCGTATGGTGAGGTTTGTTTTCAGGCGCCATCATGGCCCCGCATTTTCTCGTAAATAAGCAAAGGAATGCCAGCACTGTTAATTTTCCGCGCTACCAAGCCGTGATAACAAATTTTTTGTGGCCATAAACTGACTAAAGGTGAGTGTGATTCGTTTTACATCCGCACCTGTCTGTGTAGCCTTAATCAGATAGTGGACAAACCACTATTGTATAATTTGGAACGTCATACAGGCGTCCTAGAAAGCCGAAGACATAATTCTAAGCAACAGAACCTGCAACTTTAATGATTCCAGGACAGGGCTGCAAACCATCACACCTTGCTAAAAAGTTGGAGACTTTCTAACTCCTGTCCAGAACACATGTCAAGCATGCTCACTGGACTGGATCATTCACTTTGCGTGTCATTATCAGTGAAATGATCCTGGCCACCATATTAAACAAACCTGTTATGGGGCCTCGAAACCACAATCACCACGATACTCCCATATAGGGGCCAACCTCAATAATCAGCCAGAGAACTATTAAATGTCTAAAGAGACAAATAATGAACACTGCGAGCTTACTGATTCCCGTGGAAATAAAGTGAAGCTTCCAGTTGTCTCCCTGTCTGACTTCAGGGGACTGGGCTCCCTTTTTACCCCAGTTGGACTGTGTCTAGATGGTGGAATATTCTATAAAGACCATATTTATATGCCCCTGGGGGGCGGGACGACTAATTGCGATATCAGTGCCCTTCGTTTTCAGCTAGAGAAGCGCCACACAGCCACCCATTCATTGTATTATTTCCCGATTTGGCGATTATTATCTCCTGGACCGTTTAAATGAACGAGTTAATGTTAACAGCCCACAGACAACAGAAGCTCCGAACATTTGCCTGACATCATATTTCTACTTTTCATTTTATTTCGTTATTCATTGTTGCATAAAAGATTCTTCTACTTACATCAACTGCGAGTCTTCATGAAAGATTCTGATAAAGCGGTTTAGATTTTCCACATCCATACTTAAGCTAGAAATACAAAAATAATTTGAAAACAATGGATGCCCATAAGAGAGAAGGTTTTAAAACAACAATACTTCTCTTCCACTTCTTCCAATGTTAAACCATCCGCATAGAGTCTAATCTCTAAATAGAAACAGGCATTATAATTATATTCCAAATGATGAGGATTGTCATAACTTAACATTCCTCCATCATTTACTATTATCGCAAACTCTGCTAATTCTTTTAATTCTAATGTCTCATTTGTAGTAAAAATTATTGTATTATTCATGCTGCGACAGAATTTCAGAACACTCCAGATTAAGTGTCGATCATAAGGTGGCAAACCTTTTGTGGGCTCATCGAGTACTAAAATTCTTTTACGCGCAATTAAAGCTGCAGCCAAATTTACTCTGCGTTTTATATTTTCCGGTAAATATCCAATTTGAGTGTTCATATAGCCGCGCAACTGTAGTGACACAGAAAGGTGCGATATATTTTCTACAAGTTGTGACTCTCTTATGCCATAAAGTGTTAAAAAGAATCTCAATAATTCCCATGGTGTTAGCAGGCTGTTAAGAGTCTTATTTTGTGATAAATAGCCAACATGCTTTAAAGCTTTCGCCGTATGCTTTTTAATATTAAAGCCAGCTATATATACTTCTCCAAACCAAAAGCCCTCATCGCCAACTAGTTGTCTAACTATGTGAGATTTCCCCGAATGATTCGAACCGTAAATACCTAAAGTGCAGACGCTGTGAAAGAAAATAAAAAATTCTCATATTAAAAAAAAGTTTATGCCGGAATTTAGGTAACTAATTTTTAAAACACAGCAAGCCGTCGCACAGTGCTTTGTCCCCATATAGTGAATCGGCAAAATTAGAGAAGCCATCGTAGAAGAATGAAATTTGGTGTGTTGGTTCAAAATATGTCAATTAAAAAAAAAAACGAAGTTTCGGAAAAATCGGTGCAAGGACATGACTACCTCCCATACATCTTTAAATTTAAAACTTTAATTTTAGTTGTAATTGTGAATAGAATAAATCGAAAGTTAAAATATATATGTCTTTTAGCCCAGTGGTTAATTTTGTTTCATTCGGTGCAAGGACATGACTACCTTACATATATAATTTTTCCAAAAACTAAATTGTAACTACATTAGTGATCAGAATGCACTAAAAACTTATAACAACTTATAAAACTATATTTTTGAGCTCTCTGGGAAATTTCGCTTCAGTCGATACAAGGACATAACCATCTCCCATATATCCTTTTTCTCAAAAACTAAATTTTAGCTACATTTGTGATCAAAATGCAAATAATTAAATATTCCCTTTAAAATGGGTCATAAATAAATTTGTTTCTAAATTTGATAAAATAAGATAATTTATTTTAATTGTAATTTATGATGTTGTCTTTCAAAATGTATTTTTTTCAATATCTTTGAATTCATCATTATGTTTTATGTGTTTTGTGGACCTACAAAAGATAAAAATTGACTGTCGGTGGAGCTGCTCAGCGATGAAGGCATAGTCACTGGTCGCTGTTGCTGTCTTTATACGGCAGTTAATTTCCGACTATCCTTCTGCTTTCACCACCTGTTTCATCTCTTCTCTATCCCTTTCCTAAAGAAGGTAGCACGGTACTTGACTAAATAGGCATTGTTGCCTGAAGTGCTACTTCTCTTTAAAAAAAAAAAAAAAGTGACGATAGTTCCGGATCTGAGATTAATAATAAATGAGCCATTAAATCTCTATTTGTAATTTCTCTTGTCGCACATTCCTTATATTTTTATGACTGGCTTCTAAGGCTTCTTCGGACAAACACCCTAGAACAAAAGTAGTTTTAAAAAATGTGTAAAAGGTTTTTTTAATATTTTATTACCTATTGGCAAGTTGAAGTGTTCCAGAACATCGCACCCATGCACTAAAACCTTATGAACAGTACTTGGCATGTAATACCAGCCATACTGAATTAAATAAGAGTTCCTAGTAATATTTAGCAGCTCCTTAAATGTTGTAACATTAACCCGAATTCCGCAAGATAAAACTCTTAATATAATGCCAAAATTATCAATAAGACACACACATACGCAGTCAATAAAACTGCATAGCTTGCAAAATTAATTGAACATTGAACGTCTCTGGAGCCCTTTACTTGGAAAAAATTATATAATCATATTTTTGGTCTTTGTAAAACTAAAAAATATAGACGTTTTAAAAAAATGCAAAATTTCAAATTTCCGGTTAAAAATCTAAAATTTTTTTACTAGCGGTTAGATTTGTTAACAAAGTCTATAAATGAGAAATAAAAAATTGCCTACTTTTTATTTACACATTTTTAAAATTTTTTTAAAGTTTGCAAAACTTTAGGGTTTCCGCAAACAAAAAAAAAAGTTCTTTCAATTTTTGGTAAGTTTTTGTCACTATTTAATAAAAATTATAAACTACATCAAAATTTGATTCATTTTTTATAGTAATAAAAAAAAAAAGTTATAAACTACTTTTTTTAAATTTTGACAGTACCACAAACTTAGGTCTTTGTAACTTTTTCTGCAACTTAGGAAACATGTGATAAAAAAATTATATCACTTTTACATTTCCGGGTGAAAAATCTAAAACTTCTTTACTTCTTTATTCTATTTAAGCCCTTTAAAATGTACTAAAATCGCAAATCAAAAATTACCTATTCTTAAAAAAAAAATTTGTTTACTCAATGTAACTTTTGCATTTTAGTAATTCCAAATAAAAAATCGCAAAAGTTTTCGATGGCACAAACAACTTTTCCATAAAAAATATTAACCAAAAATTATTTTTGTTTTTTTTTTTGTACCTATAGTAATAAACAAAACTGTTAAGTTTCAAAGGAACACAATAAAAAATGAAATTTTGACAATTCTTTTTTTGTAACACAGTAAAAATCGTTTTTCTGTTCAGCAGTTTTACCTTAAACATTTTCTGACTTTAGCGCCCTCTACTGTTAACAAGAAGAAGAGATCATAAATTCTACTTACGAATCTACTTAAGGTACTTTGTTAGCTTTACAAAAATGTATATTACTTAAATATTCTATGCACTTTATTTTATTTTAATTTTGCCTATGGGACAAAGCACTGTGCGTCGGTTGTCCATCAAACAAATCATTCATCTATTACAAATGTTCTAGCAGTCAAATCCTTCCCAGAAGAGCAATTAAGATATTTTTCCTTTAAACAACTCTACACTTTCTGCTATTACCCGCCTCAAACAGTCTTTGATTTTTTTATAGTTTATAATGGGCCTCATTGGTATGTTTACCTTGTGTGTTTTTAGTTGTGTTGATGCTTTGATTTAATCACCACTTTTACAAATAACCTGACGGACTCGGAAATGGGAAACCCAACTTCCGCAATCTTCATGGAAATTTTCATGCAACATCTCAAATCAGTACACGTAAAAACACTAATGGAAAAACACAAAATAACTGATTCTATAGATACGTGATGACATTATATGCATCCTCGAACAAGACAACGGCGAACAAATTCTAGAAAACTTAAACACAATTCATAATAAGATTACATACACAATGGAAAAAGAACAAGACAGAAGTTTCCATTATCTTGACATCACTATAACACGAGGAACTGACTGACTGTTTATCATTTGACATCTATAGAAAACCAACTACGACGGATCACCCTACCCAACATAAACTAGCAGCATTTAAACATATGATACAAAGACTTAAGATAATCCCACTTACTCCAGTCAAGTACCACAAATAACTCGACACAATTTGCACCACAGCTATAAATAACGGCTACAAAACCACTACCATCGATAAACTACTTAGACAATATAACACTAAAAACAGGAATAAAGAAGACAAAAAGACAGCCGATACAACACGACGGCACACCTTTATTTACACAGAACCACAAATACACAGACTAACTAATCTTTTTCACCAAGAAGGAATACTCACAGCATTAAAAACTGGCAACACTCTGAGCCATAGTCTTAGAACAACGTCAGAGACAACTGACAAATTTAGTTCCAGCGGGGTATACAGACTTCCCTGTGCCAGCAAACAAACTTATATAGAACAAACTGGACGAACACTAAAAACAAGGTTTAAAGAACACATACGCTCATACAAACGGAAAAGGGGAGATTCCAACTTTGCATTACACCTTGAAACTCATGGACACACACACCAAGGGAAATAGATGAATGTATGACATTACTGCATCCTAGCAAAAAAGGACAAAGACTAGACGTTATTGAAAACATGGAAATCTACAAAACAAAAACTTTCAACAGTGAAACTATAAACGACAGGTAAACACGACCTCAGACACAATTTTCACACCATTAAAACTACTCATGCAGACGGGCCAACGAAAAACACCCTCAAACGGACACACATACCTAGACAATAATAAAAGACGGAGGCATTTAAAGATTTACTTTGCATAAAGTGCCAGGTGGCTGGCATTCTGCCTACATGCATAGATACGAACTTAACAATAGAACTACCTAAACGCGAACACCGACTCACCAGTCACGAATCACAACGCGGCTTCACACTGATGTTTTCACATCGAAAGCGCTCGCCATTAACTTCAACAGAACAACAGCCAGATAAGACGAGAAATAACAACACTCTTTTTCATTTAGGTTTTATAGATTAATAGTTTTGTAAGAGACTTCCACAATTATGGGTTGCGAACAACCAGGTCATAAGAGGGGCAGACATCACTAGAGAAGCACTTTGCAAGATCTTCATCTTTATGCTTATAAAGTTCAACTCGTTAAGTATTAAACAACAAACTATTATTTACGTCGAAGGTTTGTAAATTTTTCAACAAAATCGCATTTAATGATGAGGCTCATTTTCAATTAGGCGGTTATGTAAGCAACAAAATTATCGCATATGACAAAAGACCAAACCAATGCGATCGTATTTACCGTAGTGATGCAAACATAGCCGCTGTAAAGCTAAATGTTGAGAATGAGTCTTCACAGTTGCAATAATTGGTTACCAAAACGTTTGGCATAAAGATCTTTATAAGGTGCCTCTGTAGGCTAGTAGGTAGTATACTAGCTTGTCAGTCTGGGTGTTGTGGGTTCGATTCCCAACGCAGACCTTGGTTTTTTTTACTACAAAAATAAAAATTGACTGTCGGTGGGGCTGCTCAGCGATGAAGACATAGTCACTGGTAGCTGTGCTGTCTTATACGACAGTTAATTTTCGTAACTATCCTTCTACTTTCACCACCTGTTTCATCTCTTCTCTATCCCTTTCCTAAAGAATTTAGCACAGTACTTGACTAAATAGGCATTGTCGCCTGAAGTGCTACTTCTCTTTAAAAAAAATATTTTATTTACTGGCGGATAAAATATAAACAACATAATACCAGTTTAGATAGTCTCTGGCTCTCGAGCAAGGAGTGGGGGTCACAGCCCTGCCCGCTATGCTTTTTAAATTGCCACCTGGGGCGTGTAAATGCCTTAGGAGCACAGGGGGCCAACCTCAATAATCAGTCAGAGAAACAGCTAAAAGTCTAAAGAGACAATTAGCGGAACTCTGCGGGCTACTGATTCCCGTGGAAATAACGTGGAGCTTCCAGTTGACCCCTGCTGCCTTTAGAGGGCTGGGCTCCCTTATACCCCCAGCAGCACAGGTCTAGATAGTCAAGTATTCTATAAAGACCGATAAAGGTGCCCCCGGGGGGAACTGTAGATGAAATGTAGCATCATCCACGGCTTAGAAGGCCTTCAGATATGTAGCTAAAAGGCTAAAAAGACAAATAGCTGAACTCTGGAGCTTTACTGATTCCCGTGGAAATATACTGAAATTGTCCAGTTGGCTCCTGCTAGCCTTGAATGGGACTGGGCTCCCTTTTACCCCCTTTTACCAGATGAAAGATATAACATTTATAATAATAAAACAGAAAATCAACATTTCAGATGGTTATGATGGTGCTGTCGCACTAGCTACACGGCGGCAAATACCGCTGGCCGGTGTTATGTAACCTTCTGTGTTGAATCTGTTAATTGAATCAATCTAAAAACCCTGTGCGAAAACCGTTTACCAGAAAAATGGAAGGACATTACAGCTACACGTAGAGGCTCTAAATATCAATCTAGTCGGAAAAATCTATTTTTTTCTAGAATCCAAATAATTTGTTACATAATATGCACAAGAGCATATTTGTTTTGGAAAAATAACAAAATTAGCAACGTTTCATTTTTGTGAAGTGAAGTAAGTTGTGTTGTATTGATGCATCGTTAAGTCAAATCACAATTAATAGCGCAAATTAATAACGGTAAGAATAGTATTGCCATTTTCCGTCCTAACTGGCTGGTTCGTATTCGATGGCGAGCGCTTTCGATATTATTTCAATATTATTTTATTTACTGGCGGAGGAGAAACAAACAACATTATAAAGGGTGTTTTTTTAAGCCCGATAGAACTTGAAATTGTAAAAATAACACAAAAAATTAAATTGTAATCAAAATCGGGCATATGGGCACCGCGGCTGTTCTTGACGAAACGCTTTCTGGACGTCCAATTTTGGGCCACTTTTTCGAGCACTGCTGGGCGTATGTCACGAATAACACGAACAATGCTGTCCTCCAAGGCGTCAATTGTTGCTGGTTTATCAGCATAAACCAGTGACTTCACGTAGCCCCACAGGAAATAGTCGAGTGGTGTCAAATCGCGCGACCTTGGAGGCCAATTGACAGGTCCATTTCTCGAAATCAACTTATCGCCAAATTTTGATTTCAATAAGTCGATGGTTGCGTTCGCTGTATGGCACGTAGCGCCATCCTGTTGAAACCACATCTCGTCCGGATCAATGTCATCCATATTTTCAAACAAAAAATCATTGATCTCCATTGACCGTAACGCGAGCTCCGGCCTCATTTTTGAAGAAATAAGGTCCGATGATGCCACCAGCGTGAAAACCGCACCAAACGGTGCAATTTTCTGGATGTAATTGAGTCTGTAGGTTCTGTTGTGAATTGATCTCACTCCATATGCGGCAATTTTGCTTATTAACAAACCTGTTAAGCCAAAAATGCGCCTCATCGCTGAACACAATTTTGCGATAAAACAACGGGTCAGTTGCCAACTGTTTTAGAGCCCAATCGGCGAAAGAACGACGCATATAATGGTCTCGTGGCTTCAATTCCTGCACCAGCTGGATCTTATACGGGTGTAGCCCGAGATCTTTGCGCAAAATTTTCCACGTAGTGGACAGACAGCGCCCCAATTCCTTAGACCGACGACGAATTGATAAATTTGGATCTTCTTCCACACTTTCGTTTACAGCGGCGATATTCTCTTCAGTACGCACATTCCTTCGACGTGTTGGTGTTATTGCATCCTCTAGAGAGTATGTGGTACGAAATCTATCGACAGTTCGACGAATGGCTTGTTCAGATGCACGATTATGTACGCCATAAAAATGACGAAGTCGTCTATAAGTTGCGCGAATCGACGACTGATTTTCAAAGTAAATTTGGATAATTTCGTAGCGTTGTTCAAGCGAGAGTCTATTCATGATGACTTGTCAGAGTATACTGAAACAAATAAAAAAAATGTTTCATCTAAATTTAATTTTTTGTGTTACTTTTTACAATTTAAAGTTCAATCTAGCTTAAAAAAACACCTTTTACAAGTAAGAATAAATATTAAATTGTTAATGTTGCATGTAATATGTTTTATTTACTGAAAAAAAGGGGGTTAAGTATTAGAATTTTTGATGTGAATTGATTGGAATAGAAATCTGTTTTTCAGTATTTTAAAAATACAAAAATACTTACCTGCTTATACCAAACGATATTGTATTGACCCGATTTCCAATAGTGGGCAATGCATTCTCCAATTGATCCACTAACATAATTTGGGCTTTACAAGACTCTATAGTCATATTTGAAATGCGAACTTTTTCTTTAACTACACGATCATCATCGTATGGATAACACACGGAGGCTAATTTTTTTACTCTAAAAATAAATTTTAAATTAAAAATTATAATGAAAGAAGTGACAAACTTACTTTGAAGGCGTCGACTTGTAATGTGCTCTACGATATATAATAACACTTACGAATGCAGTAAACAATATAGCAAATGTTATGCACATACAAATAATTGAGTCTAATATGCCTGGATTGTACCAATTCAAATATGATTCTATAAAGAAAATAATTTTTTATTTTGTGCAAATTTCCAAATTATGATTTAAACAAGCGAAAAAGAAAAATAATAATAACAACTATACTTTATTGAGCTCTTGAATATGTTCGAAATAATTTCTTTAAGCACAAGGTCTTTATATAAAAATTAAATAAATTTTTTATTTTGAATATTTTACCACACCATTAGGTGGCATCTTCAGAAAAACAAAAAAAAGCATTCACACTTTTTTTGTGGTTCTGGCGAAATTTTGAAAATAAAAATAAAATTTATTTAATTTTTATGAAAGAAAAAAGCAATAAAGAATAACTTACCTAAAGTTAGTTTCTGATTGTTGTCGAAAATTCTAGTTGTGCCATGCAACACATTAAAGCCAGGCAAAAACATACATATTGAAAAGATTATGTCAGAAGCATTATAAAAAATATTCGTGACTATAGCATAGGGAAGAAGTCCTAAAATTAGATAAATAAAATAGTTTTTTTTATATTCATTAAAACTCTTAATTTTATATTTTTTTTCTTATTCTCTATTACCATCTTAAACATTCTTTATTGACTTTCTTAACCCTGCATAGATAAGTTACGTCTATGAGACGTATGCCTTTTTTTGTGTATATAGAGTTAATTTTTAAACTATATTGAATTTGTTGTTGTTTTGTTTCTATTATTAAATTTATTTACCAAATTTTTTGTTATCAAAGAGAAAATTCAATAAATAAATGATCTCAATAACTCCTATGCCAATTTTAATTTTTTTAAGTCCTTAAAAGGATGTTAGAAACCACACGTCTTTCAGAAGTAACGTTATCTTTACTGTACTAAAAAATAACGTTATCTTTCTAGGGTTAATTATCTTTCTACTTTAAAAGTATCTGCTGTTAACAACATCCACTGACGATCCTACACAATCGTATTATTCATACATAGTTCATGCAAATTCTAATGGAAATCTGTTTTATTTAGAAAAATCGTAAGCAAAAATTAGGTGGTACACTGTTACAGACGAAAGACTAGTTTTTATAAAATTTCTAAAAGATTTGGAAAATTGAACAGAAATTGAACAGAAAAAAATCTGTCATACATTTTATTTTAAAAAAAGGTGTTTTTTTTAAGCTAGATAGAACTTTAAATTGTAAAAAGTAACACAAAAAATGAAATTTTGATTATCACAAATCATCATGAATAGACTCTCGCTTAAACAACGCTACGAAATTATCCAAATTTACTTTGAAAATCAGTCGTCGATTCGCGCAACTTTTAGACGACTTCGTCATTTTTATGGCGTACATAATCGTGCATCTGAACAAGCCATTCGTCGAACTGTCGATAGATTTCGTACCACATACACTCTAGAGGATGCAATAACACCAACACGTCGAAGGAATGTGCGTACTGAAGAGAAATATCGCCGCTGTAAACGAAAGTGTGGAAGAAGATCCAAATTTATCAATTCGTCGTCGGTCGCAGGAATTGGGGCTCTGTCCGTCCACTACGTGAAAAATTTTGCGCAAAGATCTCGGCCTACACCCGTATAAGATCCAGCTGGTGCAGGAATTGAAGCCACGAGACCATTATATGCGTCGTTCTTTCGCCGATTGGGCTCTAGAGCAGTTGGCAACTGACCCGTTGTTTTATCGCAAAATTGTGTTCAGCGATGAGGCGCATTTTTGGCTTAACGGGTTTGTTAATAAGCAAAATTGCCGCATATGGAGTGAGACCAATCCACAACAGACCCTACACTCTCCATTACATCCAGAAAAATGCACCGTTTGGTGCGGTTTTCACGCTGGTGGCATCATCGGACCTTATTTCTTCAAAAATGAGGCCGGAGCTCGCGTTACGGTCAATGGAGATCGTTACCGCACCATGATCAATGATTTTTTGTTTGAAAATATGGATGGTTTCAACAGGATGGCGCTACGTGCCATACAGCGAACGCAACCATCGACTTATTGAAATCAAAATTTGGCGATAAGTTGATTTTGAGAAATGGACCTGTCAATTGGCCTCCAAGGTCGTGCGATTTGACACCACTCGACTATTTCCTGTGGGGCTACGTGAAGTCACTGGTTTATGCTGATAAACCAGCAACAATTGACGCCTTGGAGGACAGCATTGTTCGTGTTATTCGTGACATACGCCCAGCAGTGCTCGAAAAAGTGGCCCAAAATTGGACGTCCAGAATGCGCTTCGTCAAGAACAGCCGCGGTGTCCATATGCCCGAAATCATTTTCAAATGTTAATGTCACGTATTGATCCTTCGAATAAAAAAGAAATTTTGATTACAATTTAATTTTTTGTGTTATTTTTTACAATTTCAAGTTCTATCGGGCTTAAAAAAACACCCTTTATAAACTGTTCTACTTTTTGAATACATTTGTCGTTTTTGACAGATCTAACTACAACTGTCTACAACTGGAATAAACATTGGGATATTTTCTGAAAAAAGAAAGGCAAAACAACAGAGCTGATTAGTTAAATTCGTTAATTTCAATTAACTTCATTTACAATTAATTTTACTTTTACCATTAGTGACCTCAGCGCCAAATATGCAGAATGTTTATTTTGTTTTTTTTTTTGTTGGACTGAAGTGCAAGGACAAACGTGCGGGTAATGAGATCGGAACCTGTGTGCTTTTATATATTCAGAATCTTGTACAAAAGGTAAAAAATGCTCAAGATTTAGATCTAATTTTTTACATAACTGATGTGGTAAGTACACATTCTTTCAGTGTAAGCATATGCTGTACATACAGTCAAAAAAGAAAAGCAAATTAATAAAAATATGCCAAGAAAGAAAGATTTATTAAACACAAATTAAAGCTTGAGATCCATATTATAAACGTACATCGAAATTGTTTTTGTAACCTTCTTCTATGTATATAAAAATGAAGCCCAAAATAGGTGTCCGTTGGTTGCCAGTGTATGACGAGATGCGGCGTCGGATTTCCACAGTACCTTCATAATGGTCGTTCGCTGGTTTGTATCTTTGTTTCATGCGTTTAGGCTCAATAGTGCATCCACAGTGCGTGTTTGAAACAAGACAAATTTTCCAAACATTTTTTTTCATTGCCTATGTACTTCGACTCAATGTTTTGTATGAAATGAAATGTGTGTTTTCGTTTGTACGTTGCTGTGTGTGTGTGCTTGCTTTATACCCCTTCTCTTTCCTTCTAATGGAAACAACAAAAGTTGAGCAACAAAAGCTGATGTGTGTAAAACCGCACAAAGAATGCGACGGCAATACAAATCAAAATATGCTCATGTCCACAGCAAGGGGATGTGCAAACAAATAGAGAATTTTGTCTTCCATATTCTGTTGCATTTTGTGTGTGTGTGTGTGTAATGGCGTGTATAATTGCAAAATGACCCATCAGCCGAACGTATTTCAAAGCAATTGTTAGATATTGGAAATGGCGCATTTCCACCACAAAATGATTACGCTTCCAGATAATTTTTGCCACTTTGCACCATCAAAACAAGAATTGGTCACAAACGTATTTCCCGGTGTTGAACAAAATTTTAGAAACAACGATTGGTTGGGGGAAAGAGCTGTCTTAGCTGCGTAAAATGCAGACGTTTCGGATATCAATGTGACAATTTTGATTGACATTCCAGGAGAAATTTTTACCTAAAAATCGGTTGACTCTGTTATTAATCAAGACGATGTTGTAAATTATCCAATCGAATTTTAAAATTCGCTTGAATTATCTGGACTGCCGCCCCACCGTCTACAAGTGAAAGTTGGTGTACCAAATATTTTGCTTAGAAATATCTGCCAGCCCCGACTTTGCAATGGGACACGTTTAGTAGTCAAAAAAGTCATCAAAAATGTGATTGAAGCAAAAATTTTAAAAGGAAAATATAAGAGCGAGGATGTGCTGATACCACGCATTCCTATGATTCCTTCAGATTTGCCGTTTGATTTTAAACGGCTTCAGTTTCCCATAAATATTGCAATGATCGCTGTTTTTCGCACGGTCAATTATATGTATCATGTTCACGTGTTAATAAACCAACTGCTTTGTTTGTCAATAGAATAAGACGTATTATATAAGCACACAAAAATATTGAATTGTGAAAAAGATAAAATTATTGAAAAAAACAAAAACGAGAAAAGAAGCAATTGTGTTCTTTCTGATTAATTATCCTGAATGATTGAATTTTTTGGCGCACACAAAAAAGAACGCTGCAGAATAAAAACAAACCACAAATGACTTGCAAAGCAGTCACGGGCACGCTAATCCTTATATAAAGAGAAAAATAACAACAACAACAAAAATATGTCAATATTCTTGGACAAAAAAAAACTTGTACAGTTGGAATAAAACTTAAAATTACAACAATAAACAAAGAAATATTACGTATTTTAGTATTTAGTGTTTTGACCTTTAGCTTTAGCTTTAGACAGCTAAGAGTCTTTTCGTTATTGAATGGCCTAGATTTTTTGTAACATTCGCAGGAATAGAACTCCATATATCCTTTAAGGCGATTTTTAGGGTTTTTTTGCTAGAAATCCGGCAATCCTTTAATTTAGTTCTCATATATGACCTCAGATGCTCTATCTGGTTTAAATCTGGGCTTTGTGGAGAATGATGTAATACTTTTTTCATATTATAAAGCAGCCATTCCTTTACTACAAGGTCTGAGTGCTTTGGATCGTTATCTTGGGCGAATGCAATGCTATCACCTAAACCCATTTTTTTGAGCAGATTAAGCAAAATTATTTTTTAAAATATTTAAATAATCCATTTTGTTTACGTTGCCTTCTACAAAAACAAGGTTTCCCACTCCATTTGCACTCATAGCACCCCAAATCATTACATTTCTACCACCGTGTTTAACAGCATGTGTTATATTACGTGGATTTAAAGCTTCTCCTTTCTTTCTCCATACAAATTTTCGTTCGTCGCTGCCAAATATATTGAATTTAGTTTCGTCTCTAAAAATAACGGTTTCCTAGAAAGCATTGTTTTTTGCCAAAAAAAAAACTCATTCGTTCAATCTGAAGAGTATTTATTTATTATTCTTTATACGGCAGTAAATTTCCGACTATCCTACTTTCACCACCCGTTTCATCTCTTCTCTATCCCTTTCCTAAAGAATGTAGCACGGTACTTGACTAAATAGGCATTATTGTTGAAGTGCTACTTCTCTTTAAAAAAAAAAGTATTTATTTTTTTGGGGCGACCACTTCCACTAGGCCTTTCTAGAGAATTATTTCTTTGGAAGGTTTTTACTACGTAGTGTACGGTACCGTGTGCTTTTATAGTTGTAATTTGTGTTTAATAAATCTTTCTTTCTTCCCATATTTTCATTAATTTGCTTTTCTTTATTTTGAGTTGGTAAGTGTACAATTTTTTTTTTTTTGTTTGTTAACTGTAAGTATAATCTGAAAAGTGTTACGCATAAATATCCTATTAAAGATCACTATCAAAAAAAATTAGACCATGTGCACAGCGTTATTGAGAAGCAAGTACGAGTAAAAAGGCATTTAAGTAGTAATTCCATTTATACGCCAGAATTTAAACGTGGTCGTACAAGCATTGAAGATGAACCACGTAGTGGACGTCCAAAAACAGCAACAACAACAGAAATTGTAGCCAAAGTGCATGACATGGTATTAAATGATCGACGAATAAAAGTGCGTGAAATAGCTAATATCATGGGCATCTCGAATGATCGAGTCCATTTAATTTTGCCTGAAGAACTACAGATGAAAAAGCTTTCTGCAAGATGGGTGCCGCATTTGTTAACAGTCGACCAAAAACGCATAAGAATGAACATTTCTCAAGCTTGTTTCGATCGTTTTAAGCGAAATAAAATGGATTTTAAGCGTCGTTTCATAACTGTAGATGAGACATGGATCCACCACTATACTCCAGAGATAAAAAATAATCCAAACAATGGACGAAAAGCTGGAGGAAGTGCCCCAAAGAAGGCAAAAACAATTTAATTGGCTGGTAAGGTTATGGCAACGGTTTTTCGTACGAAAAGAACACTGAAGATGGCAAACGGCCGAAACCGGTTTGTTCACAAACCAAATTTGACGAGGGTCGACGGAAAACCGTACCCAAACAAAAGGTTTTTTTATTTACTTTGTTTTGCTGTTATTAAAAACTTTAATAATTTTAGCTTATCCGCGATTTATTCGTAAAGGCTATCGCTTCCACAAATAAAGCAAAAGGATATAAAAGAACTGGTGAATAAAAATCATATTTCAAAAATCTTTTATGAGTCATATTACAAATATTTATTTATTACATAGTTACAATGGCATTTAAAAACGTAAGTTTTTGAAGAGTATTTTTTTAATACTCATTTTAATAACTTGATTCGTACTTTGTGCTACTTTGTTATGTGCTAATGAAATTAATAAAACTTTATTTTAAAATAGAAACATTTGAATAGAAACATAGATTTCATCACTGCTGTGGATGATGTCGGCGGTTAGGAAACTTACAAAATTAAAACATTTTTATCAGTTGAAGAGTCACATCTTGAGATAATAGCATTAGTTAATCGAAAAAATTTCAGTTAAAGAGTCATAAATCAAAATTTTATTTTCGCACACATAATCACCCTTATTCTGTTTGGCGACGACAACAACGTCGTCGATTTTGAGGCAACATCACTGTAACACAACATCAATGCTAATTTGGTATTCCCTAGCAGTCTTAGGATAGGTGACGTTGCCAGTTTATCGATCATTTTATTAAAATATAACACACATATCGAATATTTAAATCAGCTGTTTCATTTGTGTACTATTTTTAATAGAATTGTTGTGAAGAAAATATAAACTGCGTGAAAAAAAAATAAAATCTGTATTTTTTTTTTATTATTTATATTTGACCTTTTTTTTCTTTCTTAATAAACACTTATTTATTAAATAAAATCTGTAAAAATCAAAATAAATAAAATCAACATGTTCAGCAGATTTGCCACAGCTTCTTCCAGGGGTATGACGTGAAAAGATTTACAGCTGCATCTAGCCGTAAGCCTTAATCAGATGGTGGATCATTACCACTGTGGATGATATGTAGCGTCATCCTCGTCCTAGAAGGCCTTCGGATACTTATATCCTTCGGTCACTCCTAGTTGGAACTTCAAAAGCTCGGAACAGGCCGCAGCCTTCACTCCTTGCTGAAGAGTTGGAGACTATCCAACTCCTGGTCCAGAATGCACGAAGCTTAATATAATTTAAGAACACCACGGCATTCATACTCAATACCATTCATTGTGTTCATGGTGAATGATCCGATCCACAAACTCAAACGAGGGCCTCGAAACACACAGCCACGACGATACTCCCGAAGGGCCTACCTCGATAATCAGTCAGAGGACAGTTAAATGCCTAAAGATACAAATAGCGGAACTCTGGGGCTTTACTGATTCCCGTGGAAATATAGTGGATTGTCCAGTTGAATCCTGGTAGCCTAGAAGGGGACTGGGCTCCCGTTTATCCCCGCAAGACACAAGTCTAGATGGTTGTGTGATCCATAAAAACTTAAAATGTGCCCCCGGTTGATTAAGTAGTTTTGTATTCCATTTTGTTTTTTACCAACTTTTTTTTTTACTTTAAATTTTAAGTCGCACCAAATCTGAAAAAAGAATTTCGTCAAACATGTATTGAACTACATACTATTTCTTTTGCCATCCATCACTCGTTCTATTTGGTGGACCAAGGGCGTTTAGAGCAGTCGCAACACTTCCCCATTGTTCCTTAAAATTGTTGGAACACTGCCTTTTCGAAATTCCCTGGTAAGTGATGTATTTTTTCCCAATTCTTCCACTAATTTTTCAAATTGGTTGGCGTTGGCAATTTTAATTCTTTCCATTTTCCAATTTATTTGTACTTTTTTTAATTTTATTTTGTTTTTTTAGTTTTTTCAATCTTGTAAAATTTTTATTTTTAAAACAGCACGACACCAAATCACAGACGAAATATCAACGGCAATTTAAGGCAACATTAACGTCAAATTGTCTTACAGAATACCAAACATGTATTGTTAGTCCTCGATAAATGGCAATATTGCCAACGAGAATACGGATTTACAACAAACGATAAAAAACGACGTCGTCATGTATTGCCGTCGCCAAACAGAATAAGAGTGAATATAAAATTGAAAAAAGTATAACAGAACCTTCTTCAATATTAAATTTTTTCATAATGGAAAATTTTAGTATTTTGTATTGTGACCCTTTTGTATTTAGGGTGTGATATATCAACAACAACCTAATAATATGACGTGTAGTAGGTTAGAAATGGAATGTTTTCTCTTAAAATCTTATTATTAAAATTAAAGTGTTTTTATTTAATAAAAAAAAAAAACTTACCTAAAGAGACCTGTATGCAAACGATTTTAAAAAAGGCTCTTAATGTGTCGTCTTCCTCAAAAAATAGGTACATGAGATAAATAAAAAATAAAGCAGCCATCCCACAGACAGTAAATAATGCCATTGCAGCTGAAAATGTTTGAAGAAATATGAGAAACTTAAATTAATAAATTGTTTACAAAAGTTTTACGAGTGCGAACCTAGAACTAACCTGCCTTATCTGTCGACAGTTAAGCAAATTTAAGTTACAACTAAAAAAGTCATGTGATTAAGAAAAGTTAATGAAACATAGAAGGAAATTGGATACCGTTCTTGGGCTTATTTTCAAAAAAAAACACGTTTTAGACCAAACAATAATCGAAACAAATTAAAATCGATTTTGAAAACGAGCTCATTCGTAATATAAAAATGATCTGTATAAGTTGCGAAATGCATTAGATGACTAAATTTGGGGAGGTACCATCTAACATGAAATAAAAAATCAGATAGTTTCAAGTAGCTGCAGTTTTTCTCGTAGTTTAATAAAATTTGACACTCTGACAAAGAATTTTAACTGTGAAAATTTACACCAAAATGGTGAAAATTTAACTGTGTCACTTAGTTAAATTCGGGCAGCCCACGGTATTGTTGCTGACAAAAGACCAAAACAATGCGCTCGTATTGGCCGCAGTGATGCAAACATAGCCGCTGTATAGGAAAGCGTTGAGAATGAGCCTGGAACCTCAACTAGTCGACGTTACCAATAATTTGTATAAAAATCTTCATTCTCAACACGTTCAATTGAATTGAAGAATTCAATTGAATTGAAGCCGTCCGATATTTATTTAAGTCGAACGTTTGTCAATTGTCGGTCTGAAAAACTTCGTTCAGTTTTTCAATAAAATCATCTTTAGTGATGAGAGTCATGTTCAATAAGACGGTTATGTAAACAAACAAAATTGTCGCATATGGGGCTCACAAAATCCACAAACAATTCTCGAAAAACCATTGCACCCAAAAACGGAACCATATGGTGCGGACCGGCTTTATGTGAAGAACGAACATTAGACGCCCTGAAAGATAAAATTCGGTGCTGCATTGACGTAATATGCGAAGTTTTGTTGCAAAATTGTGTTCAAAATTTTTTGAAAACAGCGGACGTCTGCCGATGTGCTAGAGGTGGACATTGGGCTGACATTATATTTTTTTAATAATTCCCATATTTCCCGGTATCAAAAAAACTGAACTTGCCACCAAAAGTGGGTGTTTTAAAAAAATTTACTTCTAAACCGCAAATAACTCTACACATGAATATTTGGACATAAAATATATTCGTTTGGTTAATTTAGTAACTCCTATAGGTGCCCCTATGCGCTAGTAGGTAGTGTACTAGCTTATAAGACTGGGGGTTGTGGGTTCGATTCCCAACAAAGACCTTGGTTTTTTTCACTACAAATAAAAATTGGCTATCGGTAGGGCTGTTCAGTGATGAAGACATGATCACTGGTCACTGTGGTGTCTTAAACGACAGTTAATATCCATAAATATCCTTCTACTTTCACCACCTGTCTCATCTCTTCTCTATCCCTTTCCTAAAGAACGTAGCACGATACTTGACTAAATAGGCATTGTTGCGTGGAGCTCTTAAAAAAACAAAACAAAACAGAAAATTTTCACAACGTCAAAAATGTAAAAATATTCAAATTAGGAAAGCAGCGGCACGATTTTATGTGGTTCGTTATTACACTCGCCAAAATCAATGAATATCGAAACTGCTATCCTTCCTACGAACTCCAGTTAATAAAACCGAAGATGATGATTAAATGTTTCTAAAAACGAGAGGTTTTAAATTGGTATCGAATACGATTCTAATGGAAGAGTCGAGAAGATATTAAACATCACTTAAATAATAATGTTGAAAAATAAGGAGAGTTAATTCTGATAACGCTCTCGTCTGATTTTTGTTTTTTGTTTTTATAATAAATTCTTATGTTTACTCATTTCACTTACCCAGTGCAATAAGCAAAGTTGGTTTGGCAATTATAAATGTTATTAACAATATTAAATATAATAAAGCGATAAGTAAAAATACTAAATAGTCCGAAAAAAATGTTATGTTCCATCGAATATTTTCGCTGACACGAGCAATTTTTTGCAATCTCAACATGCTGCTGGACCGTTCGTCCTGTAGCTGCACAAAAACGGCTGATATTGTTAAGGGCATTATTGTACCCAGTATAACGTGGATATCATAATTGGCTTGTACGACTATCGGCTTATTGATGTAGGTGCCTCCGCTATAAACAAAAATAATTATATATTTTGTTTTCATATTCATTAATTTGTTTTGTAATGCAAATAACGAAATTGTTGTTGTAAGAGCTACAAAGATATATTTTGGATTTGATTTACATTTTCTGTAAAATTAAACTGTAAATCAATCTGATTCAAATGTTACGACAAATTTAAAGTATGAAGCAAAAATAGAAAACCTTTAACCTTTGGAATCTGTTAAATCTATGAGTTAGATTCCTTCAAACATAAATATGGAGTGGGCAGATTTGAGGTTAGAAAGTAAATTGTCTGTCAAATAATGCAACGTCAACAATTGATCTGTCATATTTGACATTTATCTGGAAAAAACCGCTGTGTGTAATTTAATCGCTAAATTCTAGGCTCACCGTATTCTTGCTGACAATAGACCAAAACAATACGCATATAGTGGCCATATCTACAGCCGCTGTTCAGAAAAGTGCGTTTACTTTGACATCACTAGAGAAGCACTTTGCAAGATCTTCGTCTTTACGCTTATAAAGTTCAATTCGTTCAAGTATTAAACGGCCAACCATTATTTACGTCGAAGGTTTGTGAATATTTCAACAAAATCATCTTTAATGATGGGGCTCATTTTCAATTAGGCGATTATATAAGCAACAAAATTATCGCATATGAGAAAAGACTAAACCAATGCGATCGTATTTACCGTAGTGATGTACACATAGCCGCTGTAAAACAAAATGTTGAGAATCAGTCTTCACAGTTGCAATAATTGGTTACCAAAACATTTGGCATAAAGATCTTCATAAGGTGCCCCTGTAGGCTAGTAGGTAGTGTACTAGCTTGTCAGTCTGGGGTTGTGGGTTCAATTTCCAACAAAGACCTTGGCTGTTTTTCACTACAAAAATAAAAATTGACTGTCGGTGGGGCTGCTCAGTGATGAAGGCATAGTCACTGGTCGCTGTGCTGTCTTATACGGTAGGTAATTTCCGACTATCCTTCTACTTTCAACGCCTATTTCATCTCTTCTCTATCCCTTTCCTAAAAAAATGTAGCACGGTACTTGACTAAATAGGCCTTGTTGCCTGAAGTGCTACTTCTCTTTAAAAAAAAAATATACAGGGTATCTTAAGCTGGATAACTGCGTTAATGGTAAAAGACTATGCTTACAGACTGTGAGTGGAAGAATTTGGCACTTAAGCTGTGAGTGATTGGCCGGAATTGGGTTTACCATCATGAAGAGACAAATATTAAATCTGTATGCTATGAGGAAGAAGAAGCCTAAGAGGGACATTTAAAAAACTTTGTAATAAAAAAAGATGAGCGAGGCAGTCATTGCGAAATGAAAAGATTCAAAGCAGCTACTAACGAGGGCAAATAAATAAGTCCACGACTTTTCGCACTTTACTCGTAGTTATATTAAATGTAACACTATTCCCATCAAGTACCACCTAGTACTGTAAAATTTTAAACAAGTTTCGTCATTTTTCTAAAAATTCATTAAACATTATTTTTTACCGAAAAAAATAAACCGGAAAAGTTTGATAAATAATATGGGGACTCTGCATCATCGATTTCAATGATAAGCGGACAATAAAACGCAACTAGTATAAAGAGAACACTGAAGATGGAAAATAGCCGTAACCGGTTTGTTCACAAACCAAATTTGACGAGGGTCGACGTAAAACCGTACCCAAATAAAGATAAGGAAGTGATTAACTGACTTTCGTTGTGATGGCACAAGACGTACAAATGACACTGAACGTTATTGACAGCCAATTGAGGTCAGTACAACCGAAAATGTCGAAAAAATCCACGATATGTGGTGTTGGCGCCGACCGAAGAGTAAAAGTGGTGCACAAGATTTTTGATGCCATAGGCATTTCATATAGCAGTGTGGTTTCGATTTTAAATCTTTAGCTGGATTAAAGAAAGTTGTGTGCAAGATGGGTGCCGCGTTTGCTCTATATTGGCCATAAACATAAACGTGTGAGAATTTCAAAGGATTGTGTTTTTTTTGTTTTAAAGAGAAGTGCCGTGCTGCATGAAATTAAACGGGTGGTGAAAGTAGAAGGATAGTCGTATAAAGACAGCACAGCGACCAGTGACTATGCCTTCATCGCTGAGCAGCCCCACCGACAGTCAATTTTGATTTTTGTAGTAAAAAAAAAACCAAGGTCTTGTGACGGTGAAAGTCGAGTCCTTGTTTTCACCCACACGGCATCAGTTAATTAATTTTCGTAGAATGATCTACTTTCACCACCTGTCTCATCTCTTCTCTATCCCTTTCCTAAAAGAATGTAGCACGGTACTTCACTAAATAGGCATTGTTGCCTGAAGTGCTACTTCTCTTTATATATAAAAAAATAAAAAGGTTCGACTCGTTCAAGAATTAAAGCCGACCGACAATTGCTTGTTTCGAACGTTTGAAAAATTACGTTCAGTTTTTCAAGAAAATCATCTTTAGTGAGGAGGCTCATTTTCAATTAGGCGGTTATGTTAACAAAACTGCCATATGGAGTTCACAAAATCCAACAGTTCTCGAAAAACCATTACATCCAAAGAAAGTGACTGTGTGGTAGGGTTTGTGGTCAGGTCACATTACCGGCTTGTATTTTTACGAAAATGAACCAAAAGACGCTGTCTCTGTTAATTCTCTGCGCTATCAAACCATACTAAGCAATTTTTTCGTTTTCATAATTCGCTAATGTTGACATCAGTGGCCTACGGTTTCAGCAGCCACCCAGATATTGCATGAAAAATTTCACGATGACATAATTTCTCGATTTGACGATGCCAATTGTCCACCTGATTGTTGTGATTTATTTTATTTGGAGACATTTAAAAGATCGCGTTTGGTTAACAACCCACAAATAAGTTACGTTCTGAAAGATGAAATTTGCAAAATGTGCTTTAAAATTTTGTAAAAAGAGCGGATGTCTGCCGACGTGAGGTGAACAGTTGTCCATCATATTATATTACTTATATTTCCAGATTTTTATTTTATATTCTACTAGCGTTCCCATGACTGGTTTACAAGTCATTTGTGGTTTGTTTTTATTCCGCAGCGTTCTTTTTTTTTGTGCGCCAAAAAATTCAATTAATAAGAAAGAACACAATTTTTGTTTGTTTTTTGTTTTTTTTTTTTTTTTGTAATAATTTTATAAGCGCAATTTTATTTCGTGCTTGATTCCTTTAAATAAATATTTCATGATATTCTCATAAAACATTTATCCATTTATCTTTTTCACAATTCAATATTTTTGTGTGCTTATATAATACGTCTTATTCTATTGACAAACAAAGCAGTTGGTTTATTAACACGTGAACATGATACATATAATTGACCGTGCGAAAGACAGGGATCATTGCAAAAGCAACACCTATGGGGAACTGAAGCCGTTTAAAATCAAACGGCAAATCTGGAGGAATCATAGGAATACGTTTTATCAGCACATCCTCGCCCTTATATTTTCCTTTAAAAATTTTTGCTTCAATCACATTTTTGATGACTTTTTTGACTACTAAACGTGCCCCATTGCAAAGTTGTGGCTGGCAGATATTTCTAAGCAAAATAATTAGTAAACCAACTTTCACTTGTAGGCAGTGCGGCGGTAGTCCAGGTAACTCAAGCGAATTTTAAAATTCGTTTTGGTTGGTAACAGAGTCAACCGATTTGTAGGTAAAAATTTTCCCAGGAATGTCATTCAAAATTGTCACATTGATATCCGAAGCACCTGCATTTTTCGCAGCTAAGATAACTCTTTCCCCCAACCAATCATAGTTTCAAACATTTTGTGCAATACCGCGAAATACGTTTGTGACTAATTCTTGTTTTGATTATGCAAAGTGGCAAAAATTATCTGGAAGCGTAATCATTTTTTTGGTGGGGTCAATTGGAATTGCGCCATTCCCTATATCTAACAATGGCTTTGAAAAACGTTCGGCTGATGGATCATTTTGCAATTAAACACGCAAATTACACACACGCACACAAAATGCAACAGAATATGGAAAACAAAATTCTCTATTTGTTTGCACATCCACTTACTGTGAATATGAGCATATTTCGTTTTATATTGCCGTTGCATTCTATGCAAGCATACACACGTAGCAACGTACAAACGAAAACACACATTTCATTTGATACAAAACATTGAGTCGAATTTTGCAATGGAAAAAATTTTGATTTTTTTTTGAAAAATTTGTTTCTTTCAAACACGCACTGTGGACGCACTATTGTGCGTAAACGCACGAAACAAAGATACACACCAGCGAACGACCATTACAAGGGTACTGTGAATATTTGGTGAGAATCCGACGGCGCATCTCTTCAAACACTGGCAACCAATGGACACCTATATATATATAGAAGATAGTATCAATAAAACTGAAGTTGTCAAAAAAGACGCATGTGTTAAGCCTAACCTCAAATTTACCCATTATTTTAGAATCTTTACATAAAACGTTTATTATTCAAAATGTGAAAGAGGGAAAGTATATCCATGTGGTTACTTTGCTACTGCTTGTATAGCTCATCGGTTGATTTCTCCCAAATTTTGTATAGACAACTCAAGAGTTATATGTCGCAAGACAACAAAATTCCAAAAATCTTTTGAAACCATTTTATATTTTCATTTTTCTAGCTAAGGGTTTCTTCCATTGGAAGCCATTCATATGAATTTTATTATATCTTTTCTTTTTTTTTTCTCAATAATTATTTATTGTATCTTCAAGAAACTCAACTAACATTAAGTTTTAAAATCTTAAATTCTAAAACAAAAGTTATATTAGTCCCGACCATGTGAGAACTAACCTTTTGGGTAAAAAAAAATTCACATTAAAAAAAACAAAACAAATATTTTTAGATGTGTCGTCTGCAGCATTGAGGATTAGAGCTGCGGTATCCCTCTTTTTTAATCGGCTATGTCCACTATAATTCAAGATATTACGAGCAAGGGGGTTAGGATGGTCTTCAAGCTTCATCAAGTATTTGCCTGCGTATTTGATGATTTCTGTAGTCACCAGCGTTATGTCTAAATCACAATGTATATTTGAATTTCTGATGTACCATGGAGCAGAAGTTATTAACCGTAAAATTTTATTTTGAATTCTATCCACATTTGAAGCTGAGGCAGTGCCCCAAAATTGGATTCCGTAAGACCATATTGGTTTTAAAATAGTCTTGTAAATTAGAAGCTTACAATCTAGGCTAAGTTTTGAGTTCCTGCCAATAAGCCAATGTAGTTGTGTTAGCTTAAGTTTCATTTGTGTTAGCTTTGAGTCAATATGATGGTTCCATGTAAGGCGACGGTCAAGATGTATACCAAGTTATCTCACATAAGTATGGTGTGGAACAATCTGATTATTGATTCGAATGGGTGAACAATTATCTCTTCGCAGGGTGAAGGGTGAAGGTCACATGAATGCACTTTTGAACGTTCACTTTAATTCTCCATAATTTTAACCACAACTCTAACTGAGTTATATGTTGCTGAAGATTTATGAATGCTTGATGGGAGTTTTCATGCGAACTTAGACACGCTGTATCATCAGCAAACGTAGAAGTGTGGACAGTTTCACTTACAGGCATATCGGAGGTATATATCAAGTATAAAACTGGTCCAAGAATGCTACCTTATAGTACGGCTGAGGAAATTGGTTTGGATACACTAACGAAGTCTCCTTCAACAACAGAAAATTTTCGTCCAATTATGTAGCTTTTCAGTAGGTTGCTTACATTACAAGGCAAGTGAGCGGTCAGTTTCAGAAATAGACCTTCATGCCAAACTTTGTCAAAAGCCTGAGAAACATCAATAAAAATAGCTGAACAATACTTCTTCTCTTTAAAAGTCCTTCTTATCACCTGAACAAATCTATGGGTTTGTTCAATTGTGCTATGTCTACTTCTAAAACCAAATTGATGGTCTGGAATACACCCACTATCCCTTAGACAATTTATCCATAAGCAACTTTTCGAAAACCTTTGAAATAGTTGGTAATAGACTTATGGGCCTATATATATGACTCGGTTTAGGTCAGGTCCTTACCCGGTTTTGGAATCATTCTAACTTTAGAAATCTTCCAGTGGTCAGGATAGTATTCAAGCCGTAACATGGCATTAAAAATGAATAGCATGATTCTGACTGCAATACTGGGAAGCTCCTTCAACATTTTGTTACTTATGCCGTCCATACCAGGAGCTTTTTTCGGGTTTACTTCAGATATTAACTTTTGTACCTCAAGCAACCTAAAATTCAAGGGTCGAGGGGGTAATCCAACTACGCTCGGCAAATTAACATTATCAGTACATATGTGTGGGGTGAATACATCTTTCAAGTAATCGGCAAATAAGTTGCCTTTTTCAGCGTCTCTTCTTGCCCAATCTCTACTGATATTACGTAGAGGTGGTGGCTTGTACTCAAATTTTTACTTTTTATTTGCTTTTAAATTAAAAGCACCTTGAGATTGTTTTCAAACTTTTTTGGAATTGTTTAAAACACTGGTATGGCGCTTTTTTTACTCGCAATAGAACGGAACGTGGATAAAAAAAAACATAAAGATGCATAGAGCCTCCGTAAAGAACATTTGTACGGTAATAAGAAGACATTTAAAATCCCCTTAAAATTTATATTTTGGTTTCGGTTTGCTTTTGTAATAATTTTAATGGATATTTATAAATGTATTAGTTAACTTTAGATTTACACAAAAATAAAATAAAATAAAAACAACTTACTGAGAGAAATAATTGAATGCCAAATTAAGTGCCAATGGTGCTGAATGAAACACTCTTTCATTAAACCATGCAGAAATTGAAGAGTTTTTCACTTCTATGCCAGCCAAACTATCAAAACTTTCCGTTGTATTTGAATCTTTAACTTGAATGTTTTTATAATAAAATAATCCACTTTCAATATTCTTAACATTTGAAACTTCGAATATTTTGTCTGAATTTTTTATCAAGCGACTTCCAGAGATCGTTACACTTTTGGCAGTGATTCGTGCTGGCGATATACGACCAAAAAGTAATAATATCAAAAATGATATAAAAATTAGACAAATCGGCAGAGGATTTCTACTTTGGAGTAATATTTTTTTGTACTTCAATGCTTCAATTACACGTCTTTTAAGTGTGGTTTTCAGACTGTGTAAAACACTTAAACTTTTTCTCATGTCAGGAGGGCTATCTTTGATTTTTGGCATCGCAGACAAGGCCATATAAACATCATTTAAACCGCTGCCAGTCACAAATAAATTAGTGATGCCGAGTTTAGAGGATTCTTTTTCTACTTCGATTAACAGTCGTTGAAGGATGGGCTTCTTATTATCTGGGATTATATAAATAACACGTCCCGTTAAGTTTTTTTGTAACTGAACATCTGGTATATATTTTTCTACTATATCTGTTATGGATTTAATGTTTGTCTTTGGTCGATGTAAACACACCTAATAAGAAAAGAAAATAAGTAAAAAAAGAAACAAACGCATGTTAATTATTGTTTTATAAACGAGAAGACTTTTTTTCCCAGCTCGAAGTCAATATTTTAACACAAAAATAATTCTTTAGTTAACAATATTTCTCTAAACAACATCGAGAAGTATCGTAAGGATTATAGGCTATTGATACAAATACCGAAAAATAACAATAAACCTAAACATATGTAAATCAATCTCAATACATGAAACAATAAAACGTAAAATAAAATTGTTAAAGCTGCTATAGCTTCAAGATAATATGGCGGTCGGCCCATCATGGTCTGACATATTGCTTCCTTATTAAAGGGATTAGCATTTTTTTGTTGAATTTCTGTTTTGTTTCGCTCACAAACCGTTCTCAACGGTAATGGAGTTTTCTTTAAGGCGGCATAAGTGCGGTGTAACTCTTACCTCAAAGTCATTTTTCAATATATTTTCCGTACTATTGAAAAACACGCCAAAGGCGTCAACACTGATCGTATGACATCTGTTTTCTTCCTTTTTTCTTTTTTTTTTTCTTCTTGTTAGATTATTGTAAAAGTTGACCGCAGTGAGTTAAGTGCCCTCAAGTTATAATTGAAATTAAATTAAACATAACTAAAAGAAAAAGACTTTGTGAATTAAAAATAACTAAAATAAGTTGAATTTGTGAACCAAACATAACAAAAAAAAAAGAATCAGAAGTTGTGAACAAAAAATAAATATAAGAAATAGAGTTTGCAATAAAATAAAATCAAAGAACCCAAAAAAGCATTTTGAAATATATTTTGTGAACAATAAACACGTACTATCAGATAAAAATGAACTATTCTGATGAAGAATTTGCAAGGCTTTGAGGAAGATGAAGATGCCGCTGAAGTTTGAGCAGGTGGTGTTGCCAAAACTTTTACCGTAGATGTTTTAAGTTGAGCTTTAATATAATCATCCTCTGAAGTGCACATACTAATGTTACCATTTCATTTGGAATGATTGCCTTCAACCCTGCCATATGTGCCTTCTTCAAGAAAATGCTTCTGATCTAATTTACCCAACTTAAATGTTTTTCGCTTTAACAAAGTTTCAAACTCTTCTATAACTTTTTTGGGTGGCCTTAAACTACCATCTAGTGCGCCCACTTAACACATTCAAGGATTCGTCTTCTTCTGATATATTCTGATATATTGATTAATGCAATGCTAGGAGTTACAATATCTTTTATGTCAAAAGACAAAGACATTTTTGTAAGTCTGTTCTTGGTTGGCATAAACGGGTTCATCGATTGACAATAAACCATCTTGTTTTCAGTGATATTTCCAGCAGTCACTACAATCAGATTGTAGTGTGTTCATTTCTTTCACCTTAATTTCTCTTAAAATTAAAGATTCCTCACGATCTTGCAAAGCAGCAGCTTAATGAAAAATATGCAATTCATCAGATTCTAAATTCATGTGCAAAAAAGTTCTAGATTCGTTCTTATGCTTAGGTAGCTACTCTAGTCGAAATGACTTTGTTAGTTCAATATTCTCATAGCAGGTGGTTGGATATAATTAAATTTTGCATAACTTGATTCTTCAGAATCAACGAATTATTTCAGGAAAGGGTGTCATGGGCATAGGTGGTGATCAGGAGGATAAATATGCAGAATATTTGGAATTAATATCCAAACTATCAGTTATTTATTCTTCTCTAAAAATATATATAATTGCTCTTTTACACAACATATATTGCATGCTTCAAACGTTAGTGGATTGATTTTTTTTTGCGGTCTCTGTTGCACTGCCTTTTTAAACATCTTCATATGATGGTGGCTCTCCAACTTAATTAATTTAAGAGCAATATATGACTTCAATTGACTTATAACACGTTTTTTATCTGTTTAATGTACTATTAAAAATTATTTAGTTATAATTTCGGTGATTATCTGGATGGGTCGACATACTTCCTCGTTAAATTGTTGATTCGAACCCCTTAACAGTCCAATATATTATACAGCGCTTCGTATGCGAGAATCGTATTGCAAATAAGAGCAAAAATGCTCTTAATAAGATCTTCACTAAAGCTGAAGATCCAAAAATAAGTGCACCTTATTTAGCTGCGGAAGCGGAAAAGTGCATTGGAACAATGATTTTCATGGTCGAACGTTCAAAACAGAACTAATTTCGCAACAGAGTACCTTAAGGCCGTGTCAGATAAAACTTTTGCTTTGCGTTGCGTCAGAGTTTCGCTTTGACATTTGAGTTAAAATGTACGTAAATGTATGAAAGTTGCCACATAAAGCACTTCTGACGCAAAGCAAAGCGAAAAGTTAACCAACATTCAACTTTTTGCGCGCTTTGACAAACACCTGGCTTTTATTATTTGTGTTTCTGTATTTGTGTTTGGGCGTAAACAAAAAATTCATGAGTGTTTTCAAAGTTTATTGTGACATACACCACTTGATTTACGCTTTTGCTTTAAAGTTTCAAATGTCACGCAAAGCAACAAAGTTTTATCTGACACGGCCTTTAGAATGCCAGCTTCATTCTGGTATACCCTTTTTTTCTCACATGACAGTAAATATAAACTTTTTGGGTCTGACGAAATGTTTTCGTGTGGTTCCTCCAAATACACAGCTGAAAATTCAAAGTTTACGTGATACTGTAAAACATGACGGTGGTCATGTAATGGTTTGGGGGTGCGTATCGGCATCAGGAGTTGAAAGTTTGCTTTCTTTTGGTTTCGGACCAGCACTTAGGGGATGACCTCCACACATGCAATGCATTGTTCAAGAACTAGGAAAGCAGGTCATGGAGAGGAGGAAGAAGGGAGTAGTGTTTGTGGATATTCAATTTAAACTTTCCTACATTAAAAGCGATAGGAAAGAACTCTGAAAGGAGTTTATCCCACATACGGACTGTTCTGCTAAAAAAATGAATTTTCCCTGTAATGCGTAGTGTGCGATTCACTGGCCAATCAATCACAAATGGATGTGCTCGCAACAAAAATCGAGTTGAAAACATGGCGGTGGTGATATGCGGGTAAAGGCAACAAGTTCCCTAATTTCGTTAGAATACTTTTTTTTTGTTAACAAGAGAAGTAGCACTTCAGGCAACAATGCCTATTTAGTCAAGTACCGTGCTACTTTCTTTAGGAAAGTGGTGAAAGTAGAAGGATAGTCGGAAATTAACTGCCGTATAAGACCAGTGACGATGCCTTCATTACTGAACAGCCCCACCGACAGTCAATTTTTATTTTTGAAGTAAAAAAAACCAAGGTCTCCGTTGGGAATCGAACCCACAACCCCAATACTGACAAGCTAGTACACTAGCCTACAGGAGCACTTACCATTGTAGTAACGATAAAACATTGAAATACAACCCACATTGCGTCGATGCTCCAGAGAATCAACAGAGTTAGATATCCTACTCTCCCCATTGAGCCTTTTGGCCCTCCCCTGTTCGCGGTCGAGCAACTTCAAAATAGACTTTGGAGCGCCGGCCCATACTTGAGAGTTGTATTCCATCTTTGGACGGATATAGGTGATGTAAATAGTACGAAGATCAGACGGAGTGAAGTAACTCTTACACCGTTTTAGAAAACCGAGGTACTTAAAAGCTTCTTTAGAAAGCTGAAAAATGTGTTTAGTCCATCGAACATTACACTGAATTTTCATGCCAAGAGCTTCCGACTCCGTAATGCCTACATCACCCTTAGTAACAGATACAGCACCATTTCCGAACACAGATACATATATGCGTAAGCATGCAACATTGTGCCTTACGGGTATTTAAATCCACTGTATTCACACGACTCCATTCCGAGATTGTAGCGAGAACGTGATTGAGCGTATTATTCATGTTCCGCCTTTTAAAACATTACCACCGCCAGTTCGGTCTATTACTACATGAAAACAATTGGCAAATGGTGCTGTCATTTGCGAAAGAGTAGAAAAATAAAAAATAGGGTAGGAGAAAGAACGGAGCCTTCCGGTAGCCCTGAATTAATCTTGAACTCGTCTGATGAAATCCCATCTATAACAATATAAATTTGGAGAAAATATCAACGACACTAAATGAAACAAGTTTTGATAGAAGTGCATCATGATATACTCTATCAAATGCCTTGGAAATATTTGGAGCCACCACCTTACTCTCTCTGAAATGATGTATGAAGTTGCACCATTGTTTGGACATGAAAGCCAGCAAGTCACACGTAGAGCGCCTTCTTCGGAAACCACACTGTCGGTTGCTAAGTAAGCTGTTGGACTCCAGATATCTCACAAGATGAAGGGAATATGGACAAAGTTCAATACTTAAATATTTTGAAGGAAAATTTACTTTAGAGTGCGGAATTTCAGCTTCTATCAAGACAACGACGCAAAGCGCAAGGCGGTCGATCCAAACATGACTTTTACATTTTTATTTTACACTTTATTGTTTTATATATTGAGATTTGTTTACATATCTTTTGGTTTATTATTATTTTTCGGTACTTGTATCAACAGCCCACAATGCTTATGATGATGCTACGCGATGGTGTGTAGCGAAATATTGCCAATAAAAAATACATATATTTTTATAATAAAATTTTTACCTTGAGCTAGAAGAAAGTCTTCTTGGGCAAATAGGTGGGAGTAATAATTGCTTTATATATTAATTAATATTAAAATGTATAATTTAAGTAAATACGAATACTTACTAGAAAAAGCTGTGAACTAATTTTGGATTTCAAAAAATATGGACTGCCCCAGGCTAATAAACAACCATCATTTAAAAATCCAATACGATCGCCAATTTCATTTGCTTCATCCACACTAATCGTTGTGACAATAATTATACGATTTTGTTTCTCCTGCTTCAGAATGTTCCAATACAAAATCTGTTCGTCAAATCTCATATGTTCAGTGGGTTCATCTAATAAAACTATTGAAGTGCTACAGGCCAGTGTACAGCATAAATCAAGTATACGTTTCTCGCTAAAACTTAATGTTTTTACCAGTTTCTGACCATTAGCATCTATTGGCTTTAAAATATGAAGCCATTTTTCCAATTCTTCATTCAACTGAAAGCCGTCTGTATGTTTAATTAAAATAAAATATTTAAGAGTCTCTTCTGTTGTTAGATAATCGAAAAGAGCATTATTGGGTATAGAAATGTCCACATGTTTTCTATAGTATTTCCAATCCTCTAAAATATCATGACCCTGATAAGAAATGCGTCCCTTATGATCCTCCCATCCCGCTAATACACTGATAAAAATCGTTTTACCGCTATTGTGGGGTCCCACTATTACGGCGATCTCATTCTTGATAAATCTCATTGAAACGTTTTTTATTTGAATCTTGTTTTCCTTAAAATGATCACAGTATGTGTAAACATTTTTCAGCTGCAGCCATCCTCCTCTCAACGGACCATATTCAAAATTTTTTTCATTTATTTTAGGCTTTAATTCCATACACTGTTTCTCACATTTTGATTTTATTCGTATACTTCCTAATCTTTTTTTATACAATGCGGGCCGCCATAATGTATCAATTAACTTTAAAATGATAACATAGAATAACATTATTAGAACTTGTACGCAAAGTAAAATATAAATTTCTTTCAATGATTTTTCTTTTTCTTCTTCTTCGAAATAATTCATTAATACATTGGGAAACAGATTGTTAATAAATAATACGGATGTTATTAAGATTTTGGGTTTCAAAATATCGAAGTGGCTGGTATACAATAATTCTAAAAATGCTGCATATGAATAAATCCACACGGTGACTGCACACCACAGAGCCGTTTTTGTATTTTTTAGAAAGAGGCTTAGTATCATCGCATATAGAATTAACGACATATTATTCACAAGTAAAAATGCCAACAATAAGCAGAATTTTCTATAACCAAGTGTGGGCCATGTGATCTAAATTTTGATTAAAAAAAATATATATATACGAAAAATGTTAAATAAAAATTTAATGCAATTGATTAGAGGTTTGTTTCTAGTGTGCTCATTAACTGCTTTGATTATCCCTTTCAAAGCCAGAGTTTTGAAAACAAATTTTTTTAGTTTTAAATTTTATTTTATTCATAGACTAATTTTAATCTTGTTATTTATATAATAACGGGTGCCAAAATTTAAGGTTGGAAAGTAAATTGTCTGTCAAATGATTAAATGTCAAGAATTGAGCTTTGACATTTAATTAGTAGAAAGTGGTAACATTTTAAAAGTCGACTGTTACACTTTAGAGCAAAGAATATTAACAGCCCAATCACGAATATTCCCTAGGAATTTCTTTCTCACGGAAACTAATTTTCTCGAGAAAAAATTCCTCCAATCACAAATTCCGCGGAAACAGAAAACATTAAAAAGTGTCATCATTGAGTTTTATAACCAACTGTTCTGTTTATTTACATTTATTTTTCCTTTTTTTGTTTGTAATTTAAGATTTTTTATTTTTTTTACAAACGTTCTTCGGAGAATTTTGTTTTTAATTTAATTAAATAAATTAAACTATAAAAAAGAAAAATATAAAAATATGCTTTTTTTTCCACAAATTTTTGGAGTGCTTCTTTGTTGCCTTTAAAAAACCCGCACGCTATATCTGCGTTTGCTTCCATTATGGTAAGCAAATGCTGCATTTGCTGTTTATTTGTCTTTTTTGACCTAAAAACAAAAATTATAAAACTAAAAAAAATTCTTTAATAAATATCTTTTTTCTTTTTTAAGATCTTTTTTATATATTTTTTTTCTTCACGATATTTCGCTTTCCTTTGGAAAGCTTCTTCAGGAAAAAATTTTTGTATTTTTGAAAACAAAAAATTATTAACAAATTGAAAAAAAAATGTTTCAAAACATTTGACAAAAACATATAAAATATTTTTCCATACATACATACAAAAATTTAAATTTTCAAATATTCAAACATACAAAAACAAGGCAACGGAAATAACAAATTCTCTCTTATGAAATGATTATAACAAATTATGTGTCTTTTTAATTAAGTACCTATAATTTTGAGCTAAATTGTCTGTGTCTGTCTTGAAATTTATTCTCCTTACATTTGGTACATTAACAATTTCTAACATTTCCAACATATAACGTCTCTTGTAGTTTTTTCTATATCTAATACTGAAGTTTCATCAAACTTTGGATAATGATTATATTTCTTACAATGTGAAGATAAGGATATCTTCTGTGTTGAAATATTCCTATATTTTTGGTCACACCTGTGACCAGCTAATCTTGTTTTAAGTTTATTTTTTGTTGTCCCAATATAAACTTTGTCACAGTTCACCTGGTCATTTCCTCCACATGGTATCCTATATACTACATCAGATATTTCCATTTTTCCTATTTTATCCTTCATACTGCTAAATAATTTATTTAATGTGTTATGTGTTTTGTGTGCAATTATATATTTATCTGTGTCATATATTTTACATTTTCTTAATCTTTCTGATATTCCAGGAACATAAGTTAATGATTTATAATTTCTTGGCTCTGCCATAGAATTTCCTAAACTATGCCTATAACTACCATATTGTCTAATTAATCTGTTAGTTAATTCCATTGGAAAATCATTGTCATTAAGTATATCTCTTATTGTATCCCTATTCTTCAAATGAAATTCTCTATCACTTATAGTCAATATTCTGTCTATCATATTTTTCGCTGTGTTTATTATCATTTTTTTTTTTTGTTTTCAAAAATACAACAATTTTTTCCTGAAGAAGCTTTCCAAAGGAAAGCGAAATATTGTGAAGAAAAAAAAATATATAAAAAAGATCTTAAAAAAGAAAAAAGATATTTATTAAAGATAAATAAAAAAGATCGGTTAAAAAAACAATAAAAATTACTAAAAAAAATTTAAAAACCAAACATTACTTGCATTTTTGTGCAAACTCCCTTCTATATAGCAGGTGGAAAAAAACTTGAAAAATAGCAATGTTTTCTCCCTTTTTTTTCATTTATGATTCCTGCTTTTTTTGCCCGCCGAATTTTTTTCTCTTCTCACAGTTGAAAAAAAGGGAAAATAAGGAGAAAAGGGAGAAAACTCAAGCGGAATTTTTATTCATGATTGAGCTGTAATTGTAAAAGTTTACTATCAAAATGGTGTAATTTCACTGTATCACTGCGTAAAATTCGAGCAGCATTCCTCGTAATCTAAGACCTAATTCCGAGGCACCTGATACTCTTGCAAAACTAAAGTGCTGAGAATGATCCTGGAACATTAACTCCAGGATATTTTTCATAAAGATCTTCATTTTCACGCTTATAAGGTTTATATCGTTCAAGAATTAAAGTGTTTGCGTCGAACGTTTGTGCTTTGCCTATTTAAAAAAACTGAGCGAAAACAAAGTATTTTTAAATAAAAGTGATGAGGCTTATTTTCAATCAGGCGATTCTCTATCTCAAGGGCAATCTTGTTTTGGCCCCAATGCCAACAGATTGTGACAGATTAACGTCAGAGCCGTTTGGCTCTAAATCTTTTTATTGTGAATTCAACTTTATATTCATGTTTAAGAACGTCTTTATAACAGTAATGAAAACAAAATATATAATGGTCTTTAAAAAGGATTAAAAAATACTCGTTAAAGTTCATGAAGAAATGTTATACAAATCTTTGGCTTTGTGATGGTTGCCAAAAAAAATATTTTAGAAGGTATATGTTCTTAACTTACTAAGAGTAATTGTACTTACAGCTATTGCAATTAATATCACTACATCCAATAGTATAAAATGTATAAATGATACAGCAAAATGGGCATATTGGTGATCCCAATATTTGAAGCCATAAACACAATGATGAGAAAATATATTTTCTTCATATTCTCGGGAAAATTTCTTTAAAAAAGTGTTATTAATAAAAACATTAAAAAAAGAACCCAAAAAAAGTTATTTTCAATATTCTTACCTTTACTAGATTTAGAAATGGTAGAAAGAATATAAAATAATGTAGAGACCACTTTAAAAATCCTTCAGGATTAATGGGTTTATTGGTAATATTATTGACACAGCCAAGTTTTGGTTTGGTTTCATTAAATACAGAAGTAATTTCTGCGGGAAATTCGGGAGTCATTGGAATATTTTCAACCTCCATTTGTGTTTGTATAATAGTGTATAAAAGTTGTACAAATCCTTCTCGTATATAGTAATCGATAGTGTTATCAATGCCACCACCCGAGGATCGAGTTAACCAAAAATCATTTATACCGTAAAAGTTTGGATTCGGCCTTGTACGAAAATAGTTGGGAAATCTCAAAGTTATATTATGGCCCCGTAACACAACACAAGCTAATACATTAGATTCATTAAATGCTTCTATCATTTTTTCTTCACTATCGAATCCAACAGTGTCTATTAAATGTAATTTTTTTGCAGTTTTTTGGAAAATTGTTTCGGTACCTTCCTTGGGCGTGTAATATAATTGATAAGGAAGATTTTCTGATGTTATAGACATTAATTCACTGCAAAAATTTCAAAAAAAAATATATTGTTTTTATCAAAAAGATTTTAAGTTTGTTTACTAACCGAAATTTCGATAAATCGTTCAATTTGAAATTTTTATGAGCTTTGCCGTGCTCTTCTTTTTTCTCGATTTGAAAATGTAACAACGCAAGGCATAGAAATACAATTGTTATTATTTCTACGAAAGTAAACGAATAACATCGTTTTTCAACTGATAAATTTTTCTCCACAAGTATCCGAAAGCCTTTCTTTGTCATGGTTTTAAGGATTATATTAATAATAAATTGATTTAAATATGAAAATATTTGTTATATATCACAATAATAATTTCAGTTATTTCTTTTCCTATCTGACTTATATTTTCAAATTTCTTTTCATTAATGTTTGAAGTTTTTCAAATTTTTGTATAAAAACAGGCAAACTGACATCGATGTGTTTATTATTTTTTTTTTTCTTTATAGAAACTACAGCAGCGATCGCAGAAATAGTTGACTAAGCGGTAAAACGGCACAATTTACGAAAAATTAATTTGATAAACTTCTATTAGACCCCTTTCAGACAGGCAAATTTTACTTTGCAAAGTTTTGATTTTATGTGAGAGCGAGGGAGAAAGCATGATTGAGAGTACAGACTTTGATATACTCGCAAAGTTGCTTTGTTTTTCTTTCGTCGCTTATACACAGTTGTACTTATACACAGATTACATTACAGATTACATTGACTAAAACAAAATTTGTAAAAGAAAACTTTTTGTGTTTGAACACCAAAGAAAGTTTAAAAGAAAATTGAAAAAACTTTGTCAAAGTAAAATTTGCCTGTCTGAAAGAGGTCTTAGTAATATTTAATTGCTTCAACAGTTTTTAAAAGTCTAAGCAGTCAGTCATAAGTGTTTATTTTTAAATTCTTAATTTTTTAACGTTTTTTAATAATGCAAACGGATCGGCTTTTGTATTCGCTGTATAGAGATGTTTAAAAAAATTGTGTTTCACATACATCTGCTTATTGTCAAGGTTTAATAGCTTTAGTTTTGTGGATACCAATGTATAGTAGATATATGAGAATTAAAAATGAATTGTGATGCCGGGCAAACATCCACTTTTCGTACATTCTGTAATATAGTCCCGCATATCTCATCAATTCAGTTTCGAATTTCATCTTTTAGAGCATCAATTGTTTGTGGATTGCGGAATAGTTTTCAAGTTATTAACAAAATATTAAAATTTGTTACGATTTTTATTCAATTTTTATAGTTTTTATAGTTTTATAGCTTATTCCGTAAAGTTTTTCCAGAAATAACCTAACAAAAGTGAGAGTTAAAAAATCTGATGCTGTTGTCATTTCCCGTCTTATCTGGCTGTTGTTCTCTTGAAGTTAATGGCGAGCGCTTTCGATGTGAAAACATCATGGACAAGCTGCAATGTAATTTATACTGGTGAGTCAGTGTTCGCGTTTAGGTAGTTCAATTGTAAAGTTCGTATTCCCTTCCCGGGGACACATTTATCGCTCTTTATTGAATACTTGACCATCTAGACCTGTGCTGCTGGGAGTATAAGCGAGCCCAGTCCCCTGAAGGCAAGCAGAGAGTCAACTGGAAACTCCACGTTATTTCCACAGGAATCAGTAAGCCCCAGAGTTCCGCTAATTGTCTCTTTAGACTTTTAGCTGTTCTCTGACTGACTATTGAGGTTGGCTCTTCGGAAGTATCGTGGTTTTGCGGCCCCAGCATGAACTGTGAGCCAGGATCATCTCGCCTTAATAACACCAACGGGTGAATGATCCGGATCCAGCGAGCATGCTAGTCATGTGTTCTGGACCAGTCTCCAGCTCTTTAGCAAGGAGTAGTGGTTTGCAACCCTGCTTTGGAACCACTGAAATTGCAACTAGGAAAGACCTGTTGCTAGAATGAATCCTCGGCTTCTTTGAATGACGTTGCTCTTTGTTCAGTGGTTTGACTACCATCTGATTAAGGCTTACGGCCAGGTGCAGATGTAAATCTTATCACGAAATGTTAAGTTCGTATCTATTCATGTAGGCAGAATGCCTTTTATTATTATCTAGGTACGTGTAATCGTCTAAGGGTGTTTTTGTTTGTTCGTGTGCGTCAGTAGTTTTAATGGTGTGAAAATTGTGTCTGAGGTTGAGTTTACCTGTTTGTTTATAATGTCACTGTTGAAGGTTTTGTTTTGTGAATTTCTATGTTTTCGAGAATGTCTAGTCTTCGTCCTTTTTTTTTAGGATGTAGTAATTTCATACATTCATCTATTTCCCTTGGTGTGTGTCCGTGAGTGAGTATCAATGTGTAATGGAAAGTTGGAAAAATCTGATTCTATTTTCTACAAGCTTTTCAATTCATATTTTTTAAATCTAAAATACAATTTAAATTAACTATTCAATATCAATTTCAAAAATTTTATATTTTTGCCAGAATATGCTTACATATATTTTTTATCTTGGAAATGCGTTTGTGTTTATTTTTTTATAAATGCTCCGTGTTGTGCAACTTTGCAAAAGAATTTTTTAGAGTTTACTATCTTCTTATACGTGGGCAATTGTGAATATAGATTGGAGATATTTGTGGTGGACATAAAAATAATTTGTTATCGTTACTCAATTTCGAACGAACCGGTGATTCCGCCGGACCAATAACATACCAGTATATGAATGGTCGCTGACCTAACTAATATTTACAAAACTATACAAAACACATGGTAACGGTATATTTTTTTAACACTTTGTTTTTGTATTTTTGTTGAACAAAACAACAAAAGAAACGTTGTCTAATTTGGTTTCTAACACAATTTGTGCTTATTTAAATATTGTCTTTTTTTAAATTAAATTTTTTTTAAATAAAACCTAATATGTCCCATTATCATTTCTCTTTTAATTAAAAAAAATAATATAAAAACACTGAAGTGTACAACATTGTTAATGAAACGGTTAAAAGCTGTCAAAGCACAGATGTTTTACATAAATAATTTAAATTCTTTCTAACCTAAAATTAATGCTGAGCGAAGTAAATCTCTTGCATGCCAGTGTAGAAGCTAAGAAAACTGGTTAGTTAATCCAGGCAAATTTACGCAAGAGGTAAGATTTTAACACAAAAAGATTAAATTCTGTGTTTTATAATATAAATTTCATACTTTTTTTTAGTAAAATAAGCAATAACAAATGGCCACAGCAGCAAAGGCGACTAAAAATTTATACAAACTATTTGTAGGTAATTTACCTTGGACAGTTAGTCATCAGCAACTGAAAGGATACTTTAAAGATTTTGGACGTGTTGTAAATGCAAATGTCATATTTGATAAAAAGACTGGTTTATCACGGGGTTATGGATTTGTAGTTGTCAACGGTTTGAAATCAGTAGAAAAAATTGAAAACGAACAAAAACACATCTTGGAAGGCAATTATTTAAACATACAAAAAACCTAAAATATCAACAAACATACATACATATATATATTCTTTGCCAGCATTTAGTTTAGTAAGTTAGTATTTATTTTAAAGCAAATACAACATGAAACGTTCTGACAATCAGGATGATAGCGATTGGGAGTTTGAAGACAACGATGAAAATGATGAACTATTTACAAAAGCTACTCAGCAAGTACAAAGAACACATGACAAATTATTACCCAATGATCTGTTGGAATTATATGGCCTATATAAGCAAGCCACGGTGGGTAAATGTAATACCTCTAAACCGGGCATGTTTAGTATTCAGGCTAGAGCCAAGTGGGGTGCCTGGCATGATTTAGCTAATATGCCTAGTGATAAGGCTAAAGAAGAGTATATTGAAAAAGTAAAACAATTAGATCCCAAGTGGTTTGAAAATGTACAAAATGGTATTAAATCTACTGCTAGTGGCACTGGTTGGGTGGTGCATTCTATCGAATTACCCCCCGTTGATAATTCAAAAGCAGAGCATGAAAAAAATATTTTTGATTTTGTTAAGGACAGTAATCTTAAGCGTATTAAGGACACCATACAAAATTCCGATTTTCAGTTGTTAGATGAACATGGCATGGGCCTAATACACTGGGCTACCGATGCAAATAATATAGAAGTGGTTAAATTTCTTTTATCATCTGGCTATCCTGTAGATTTACGTGACGCTGACCAGCAAACTGCTTTGCATTATGCTACATCATGTGGACATTTGGAGTGTGTGAGGTTATTGCTACAATTTGGTGCTGATAAGAATACACAAGATGCCGATGGAAAAACGTGTATTGATGTAGCTGATGATCCTAGTATAGTTTCATTATTACAACCTTGATATATATGTTAAATATGTATTTGCTTTTATTTAAATAAATACTGAACTCATAAAAATTTCATGGAAATATAGTGTCATTTGAATAAAAAGTTCTTACTTATTTAGAAGTTTTCAAAATTTAAGCGGTGACTCGGAAATAAATAGTTTTTAAAAATCTGCCTTAGAATTTAGTGTTATAGAAAAACAGGATTTAAATGAACTCCATTCTTTTTGTTTATAGCTCATGGATTTGTTATTCGCTTGTTTTATTATATATTCACATTGAGTTAGCATTGTTTTAGATACAAGAATCCGAAAATCCTATTTAATATTAGCGTAAATTCCATATGTTATTGAGGTATACATGTACATTAGCACAAACGAAATCGCCTTGTGGACTTACTTTCAGGGTTATATCACAAAATGGTAGTTAAAGAAAATTACGTGTTTATAGACACCAGGCACTATTAATGCAAACAAAGAAAGCTATTACAAAATTTTATGGTAGTAACCCATACCATAATGTAATGAAAATACAATTTATTTGTTAGGCGGAGGAAATGGTGGCTATACGCATTTCGCAGTGCATCAAAAAGCCTTTGTTATACATTTTTCGAAATTTGTAAAACATTCTGAGAACATAAAAGTGACTGTCTATTTGGCATCACTGATTTTTTACATTTCTTTTCTTTTGTATTCTCCGCTAGAAGGAAACCGTTTTCCGAAGACGTGAGATTAAAAAAAACAAACAAATAAATATAACTATACTAAATATAGTCTGCGCCAATATGCCTCCTGGAGGTCCAGTTACGTCTGACAGTGATATGGAAAGTGTGCTGTCACTGCAGATCGAAAATCCAAAAGTGCGGCGAAATAGTATAGGCCCGAAATACTATTGTAGTATTGAAGGATGTAGTGAAACCTTTAAACGCTTAGACCATTTAGATAGACATGAGTACAAGCATACAGGAATCGTAAGTTTTTTCCCTAATACACTAAATTATATAACGTTTTAATTATATTTAAAATTTGAAGAAAAAACACGTTTGTCACTATGATGATTGCTTCAAAATGTACACAATAATAACGCATTTAAAAAGGCACATACGCTCTACACATGAAAAACAGGAGAAATTAGTAATTAAAAATATTCCCTGTGAGGTGGACACGTGTGACAAGCTTTTTACGAGTATCAGCAATATGCAACGGCATATACGTGAGGTCCACGAGAATCCAAAAGTATATAAATGCAATTTTTGTGAAGAAAAATTTACACAGAAACTTAAAATGCGAAGGCATGAGATAAATAAACATACAGGAGTTTATCCATATAATTGCGAAAAATGCAGCAGAGGTTTCTATCAACAGTGGCAGTGGGAAAAACACAGAGAAACATGTAAAGTGTATCCATGTCTAACTTGCACAAAAACTTTCGAAAAGTGGAGCTTATTTTTGAAACATTGTAAGGAAACGCAACATACGCGCACATACTATAAATGTGAATACTGTGAAAAAGTTTACGTTAAACCTGTCGAACTGCAGAAACATGTAGCAGCCAAACATTTTGAAGGAACAGCCGCCTATAAATGCCTTCACGAAGGCTGTCAAAAGTCCTATGCTTATGAGAGGAATTTACGTCAACACATTGCTACAGCTCATGAAGGAAAGAAATTTAAATGTTCTAACGATAATTGTGATAAAGAATTTAGTTCGTCACAAAATCTACAAAAACACTTTGAGAAGGATCATTGTAGAACAAAATCTAAAAATGACGAACTTTCTACTTTATCAAAACCATTGTTTAAACGTAAAAAACGCAAAGACGCTGGCACACCAAAGCTTTCGCATTTAGTTCAGCTTTCTGGTATAGCAGTGGACAGAGAATTAAACAAAAGACTCAAACTTAGGGAAGAAGAAGCATTGGAGGAAGTAACAAAACATTTGTCTCAGGAAATGAATTCTAGTACAGAGGATAACGAATTAATAGAAGATGAACATTTTGAAAGCATGAAAAGCCAAAAAGTGATGATAGGTAATTCTTATCCATGTACTACAAATAACTCGCTAGCTATGGGACTAGAGCAAGTTGATGAACAAAATTTATAGAACTATCTTTTCATTTTAAAAAATTATAGAATAAATTTACTATAAATGCTAATTAATGTTAAAGATTCTATGACTTTGCGAAGACACTATATTGGTGGATATCAAACTGATTATTCATAACATTCAATTGTGGATACGTCGTTGATACTTGCATCTAATATTGTAGTTTTGTGTACGCAGCTCAAATTAAAAATAAATTGCTAAGGATAGGACTTAAACTCATTCGATGTGTTAATGTTACTATCAAATTTAAGCCACTGGAGTTTATTATAAAAATTTATCTCAATTTACATTATAAACTTTATTTTTATTTAAAATTTGTAATTTAAAGTGAGTTGATAACTTTACGTTTACGCATTTGCTCCAGCCATTCCTCAAATTGCTGCGAAGGTGTTTTAGGATTAGGCAAATAGTAATTCTTTGGAGGCTCACCCTCTTCTAAACGCACAAAATAATGACAGTGTTTATATTCTACAACACCATAACGCCCGCGTGCATGACGTCTGAAGCCCTTAAAAACACGACCTTTACCCACAAATGATTCAGCTGCAAGAAAAGCATGGATTGCATTATTAATTTCAAAAATGTTAAATAGATATTCACCAATCCACAGATTACTCTTATATTCCACATTATGACTTTTTTGTGCCATTTCAATAGCTTCTTGAATTACTTCCTTGACATCAACAGCACCTTTCTTTAAAACAAAACTTAGCTGTTTTATAGCCTCATCAACAGACATGCCTCTTACCAAGCAGGCTATATACCACATTTTATCGGGACTATATTTAATATTAGTTCGCATATGGCATACATACTGAAATAAAAGTACTGCAGGGTATGAACGAAAAGTTTTGGTTAGATTGCTACAGGCGCCATTTATTCGGCCAAACTTACCGCTTTTCGTGGTTCCTCATCAGGTTTTTGAGGTTGATGTACCACTTTATTATATTGCAACCATTTCTGCGGTCCTGTATTGTGTTTGTTATAACGAGCCAACACACGACTGGTCGTATGAATATTAGCCGCTACTAAAGGTGCTCCAACATTTACAATTTTGTTTGCACTTAGAACAGTCCGTTGTGTTAGTGACATTTTGATCAATTGCCTTGTTAAGTTATTCATTTTAATGTTATTTTTATATATAATTCTAATTCAAAGATTTATTTATTTATTACCAAAATGATTGCAATACATAACCAACATCAATGTCAGCTGATTGGTAAAGGTATAATTGAAATACATTGTACTAGGCAGCACTTTTTTGTATTATTATGGTGTTTTCCATTAACTAATGTTTTACGTTTTTTTTTGTGTTTATAGTACTAATAATATTGATGAATATTCTGGAATATGTGTCGAGAAAGTAAAACTATATTGAAAACATAGAGAGAGAGAAAGAGAAACGAGTTTTTTAGTTTTATGTATAACAAATCAAAAACAAATGTTTAAGATTCTTTCTTTTCCAGAATAGACATGTGGTCTTTTGCCTGATTTCAAATTGGAAACAAGTGCCTGTTCAAAAAAAGTGTAGAAGCTGAATTTTTCCGGTAATGCAATTTTTGAACACACTAAATTTTCTGTTGGATTTTTATTTATAAATAATTATTTATAAAATGTTTTTTCATTATATTTATCCCAAAGACCCGAATAAGTTAATTTAAAAATTTTTGAAAAAGTTAACAGGTTCGTAGTTTAATAAATTCAGTGTTGTTTATCACGGACATTACACTTAAGCAAAACTTTAGGTAGGTTATTTTGATTTCGCCAGTCCACGCAATGACCGGTATAAATTCATAAATTATTATTAATGGTTTAACTAACAATTATTTATATTGACAAACAATAGCACAGCATTCTAAAATGGCTTTAAAGTCAGAATACAGCTTGCCCGAAATTCAGATTTCCAAAATTTTGGTAGTAAGCAGGTGAAAAGAAAAGTTAACCTATTGTTTAACGTATATTAACCAATACAGGGATGTTATAACAAGTGGAGATTTTTTGCTGTCAATTAAAACAAAAAATTATTGTTCAGGTCCAGACGAATTCATAGCATTAGCTACAAAAGCAATTTAATACTGCAAAACACCGCGAAACATTTGAATTTGCAAATTAAAAATACAGTTATCTGCATGAGCTAATGCTTTGTGAACTGTTAATAATTTCATTTATTATTTATATATTTGCCTCAAGTTTTTAATTTTATATTTAGTTATTTGCGTTTATAATTGTATAGAAAATTTTAAAACTGAAATTAAAGCAAAATTGCATACTGGCCTTAATTTTTATTTGTGTGTATATAATTATTGTTTCAATTATGGAACACCCTATGTCGAAAACTATGCATTGTTTAGTAAGGGTGGCATCTTTTGTTATAATTAACTTATTTTCTTCTATTTACCGTTATTCCTTGCTGTAAAGTACACATACAAAGTAAAGTGAAATAAAACACTTAAGGTTACAAAACGTTCCTTTTTGTAACGCTTTTCGTCCTGTTAATTTTTTGCTCATGAACGTGTAAAGAATTTCATTTAAGAAAATTTTTTGTTTAGTATAAATTAACACTAAAATGTGAAATAAAAATAATAAATTTAATTAAAAATATAAAAACGATCAAATAAAAAGAAATATGTAAATGAGTTTTCCTATATTAAAATTTATATAATCGTTTAAGCAAAGAAAAATATTAAAAAAAAAAATGTCCTGCACGTGGGTGTGATAATAAAAATTTTACTCAAAAATAAGTAAACGTAAATTGGTACAAAAGTATAGAAATAAATATAATAAAATACAAATATATGTACATATGTATGTACATGTGTATATGTGTATATAAAATTTGTGTAATAGATAATTAATTAAATACAAATATTTACTTTTCACTAAAGATTATAAAACAAAAAATATGGGTGACTTTCAAGATTTTGGTAAAAGTGCCTCCTCTCCAGCCAGTAAAATTGATGCTAAATCAAACACACGTTTAAGCAGCACCATAACAGCGAAGGACAAGCATGCATTAGATTTCGCACCAGAAATAAATCTACAAAAGCCTGATACTACTAAAGCAGTTAAACAAGTATGTTAAATTCATATATACACACACACACACACATATATATAAGCATAATTTTTTTATTACCGTTATTATATAAGATTAGGTAACAATGTTTCATGGCTGTTTAGTTTTCATTTACACCCCATTCTTTTCTTCTTTTTTTTTTGTTTTTTTTTAGAAATAACATTTTAATGATTTTTCTTTTTTTGGGCTCTCAGCCATGTGTATGAGTTTACATTTTTTAACCCCCTTCTGCGTTGTTTGATAATATGATATTTTGTATCTTTTGTTCCATTCACTTTTATTTTTTTCATATTCAACATTGTTGTTTGTTAAGCCGTTTCATAGCTTGCGGTCAAGTTCTTTTCTTACCCATTCCAATTTTGTTTTGTTTTGTTTATTTTTTAGTAAATAAACAACCCACTTGTGTTTATTTTCTATTTGCCTCTTCTGTCAATTTCTTTCGTTTGCTTGCATATTTACTTCACTATGCCGTAATTGCTCTTATTTTTGTTACCGTTTGTTTTTGCTCCATTTCCGATTGTTTTTGCTGCTCCTTTGAAAAAAAAAATTTTTGTTTAACCTACCGCCATTTTTCTTTTACATATGCAAACGTAAATAAAAACAGTTATTGTGGTTTTTGAAAACAGAATCGTGATTTAAAGCTTATTGATTTTTTTCTTATGCCTGCGGCGGCCAAACAAACTATTCGACATTAGAGTCAGTTGTGAAAAGTTCATTTAAAATTTTGGAATTCTTTTAAAATTTGTAGGCTTTTGATTGAGATATCGTTGTATAGTAAGTATTTCAGAATATACCGTTATAAAACTAAAAAAAAAACTTTTTTTTTAATTTTATAATTTAATAATAGATCCACAATTTCCTTAGATTTTTTTGTGGGATTGAATACGTTCATAGCGGTTGCGGACATATTGAGAATGAGCCTGGAACATCTACACGTCGACGTTTGCAACAATTGGGCAGCAAATAGAAACACTTTGCGCAACATTTTACGTAAAGATCACCTTCACGGTTAAAAAGTTCACTTGCTCAAGAATTAAAGCCGACCGACCATTGTTTGCTTTGAAGGTTTGTGAATTGGCTGTTTGAAAAAGAAAACCAAAATAACGAATTTTTCAACAAAATTTACTTTCGTGTTGAGGCTCATTTTCGATTAGGCGTTTATGCAAAAAAACAAATAAAATTGTCGCATACGGAGAGCTCACAAAATCCACAAACAGTCCTTATATCCAAAAAAAGCGATGGTATTGTGCGGTTTATCCCCCTCCCCCGAGGGGCACGTTGATATGCTTTGATGGAATCTCGCCATCATTACACGTGTCAACGGGGCTAAAAGGGAGCCCAGTTACCTAATAGGTTAGCAGGAGCCAACTGGACAATCCACTATATTTTTACGGGAATTAGTAAAGCCCCAGAGTTAAGCTATTTGTCCTTTTAGCCTTTGAGCTATTCTCTTACTGATTATTAGATTGGCCCTGAACACAATGAATGGTCCAGGTTTAGTGAGTATGATTGCCGTTGTGTTCTTTAATTTTATTAAGCCTCAGCGTTCTGAACCAGGAGTTGGATAGTCTCCAACTCTTCAGCAAGGAGTGAAGACTGCAGCCTGCTCCGGGCTTTTGAAGTTGCAACTAGGAGTGACTTGAGGATATACGTATCTGAAGGCCTTCTAGGGTGAGAATGACGCTACATTTCATCAACAGTGATTGGATCCACCATCTGGTTATGGCTTTCACAGATGTAAATTTTATCACGCATGTGCGGTTTGGGCTCAGACGGCTTCATCGGTCTGTATTTTTTGAAAGTGATAAAGGATCATGATTACCATTTTTTTTGTAGCACAATTAGCTAATATTGACATCAGTGACCTTTTGTTAAGGCAAGATGGCGCCACAAGCCATCCAAAAAATTCAGTTATTGCGTTAGAAATTTACCGGTCGCATTTTCTCTAATTGGCGATGCCTCATTCTTGTGTTTCAACATCGCTGGTGCCCTGTGATGGATTGCGTTTACGTGGAGAATGCACGAACAATGGCCATTCTAAAGCGAAGCTTTGTCTGAAAATATGCTTAAACATTTAGTGAAAAGAGCGGACGTCTGTCGTCATACTTGAAATGGACATTTGATCGAAATCATATTTCATTATTAATTTCCATATATTCACTGTACTCTTTTTTTTTTTAAAGAGAAGTAGCACTTCAGGCAACAATGCCTATTTAGTCAAGTACCGTGCTACATTCTTTAGAGAAGAGATGAGACAGGTGGTAAAACTAAAAGGTGTTTTTTTAGCTAGATCGAACTTTAAATTGTAAAAAGTAACACAAAAAATGAAATTTTGATGAAACATTTTTTTTTATTTGTTTCAGTATACTCTGACAAATCATCATGAATAGACTCTCGCTTGAACAACGCTACGAAATTATCCAAATTTACTTTGAAAATCAGTCGTCGATTCGCGCAACTTATTTTTATGGCGTACATAATCGTGCATCTGAACAAGCCATTCGTCGAACTGTCGATAGATTTCGTACCACATACTCTCTAGAGGATGCAATAACACCAACACGTCGAAGGAATGTGCGTACTGAAGAGAATATCGCCGCTGTACACGAAAGTGTGGAAGAAGATCCAAATTTATCAATTCGTCGTCGGTCGCAGGAATTGGGGCTCTGTCGGTCCACTACGTGGAAAATTTGGCGCAAAGATCTCGGCCTACACCCGTATAAGATCCAGCTGGTGCAGGAATTGAAGCCACGAGACCATTATATGCGTCGTTCTTTCGCCGATTGGGCTCTAGACCAGTTGGCAACTAACCCGTTGTTTTATCGCAAAATTGTGTTCAGCGATGAGGCGCATTTTTGGCTTAACGGGTTTGTAGTAAAAATTGCCGCATATGGAGTGAGACCAATCCACAACAGACCCTACAGACTCCATTTCATCCAGAAAAATGCACCGTTTGGAGCGGTTTTCACGATGGTGGCATCATCGGGCCTTATTTCTTCAAAAATGAGGCCGGAGCTCGCGTTACGGTCAATGGAGATCGTTACCGCACCATGATCAATGATTTTTTGTTTGAAAATATGGATGACATTTATCCGGACGAGATGTGGTTTCAACAGGATGGCGCTACGTGCCATACAGCGAACGCAATCATCGACTTATTGAAATCAAAATTTGGCGATAAGTTGATTTCGAGAAATGGACCTGTCAATTGGCCTCCAAGGTCGTGCGATTTGACACCACTCGACTATTTCCTGTGGGGCTACGCGGAGTGCTGATAAACCAGCAACAATTGACGCCTTGAAGGACAGCATTGTTCGTGTTATTCGTGACATACGCCCAGCAGTGCTCGAGAAAGTAGCCCAAAATTGGACGTCCAGAATGCGCTTCGTCACGAACAGCCGCGGTGCCCATATACCCGAAATCATTTTCAAATGTTAATGTCACGTATTGATCCTTCGAATAAAAAAGCAATTTTGATTACAATTTAATTTTTTGTGTTATTTTTTACAATTTCAAGATCTATCGGGCTTAAAAAAACACCCTTTAGAAGGATATTTACGGAAATTAACTGTCGTATAAGACAGCACAGCGACCAGTCACTATGCCTTCATCACTTAGCAGCCCTACCAACAGTCAATTTTTATTTTGTAGTGTGGGAATCGAACCCACAACCCCAAGTCTTGTAAGCTAGTTCACTACCTACTAGCCTACAGGGGCACCTCTGTTAGCAATAAAACTGAAGTGTTCAAAAAATATGTGTGTTATTTAGTTTATTGAATTCTTTTATTTATTACACACAACACTTTAGAGTTTAAAGTTAATTTATGCGAGTTTTTTACTTTTATACACACAAAAATACAGGTTGGCAACTTTACCCCTTTAATGCCTAAAAGCTGCTATATCAACTTTATGTCTTTACTCGACAAATTTTACGTTTAAACTTTGCTATTGCCCCAGAAAGAGAGCCATTTGAGTGGCTCTAGAGTTTACTTGAAAATTCTACTTTAACGCCATATACATACATAGTTGTTGTTATCATTATTCAGTGTAGGTGTTGTTGGTTGAGTTGTGAGTTGTGTGTCTTCTTCAGCTGTTTTTGATTATTTATATTAGTTCTTGGAATTTTTACATGTTGCTTTTGTTTTGTGTTCATACTTAATTTGTAGACTAGACAGAAACAATAGGTCATTTCACTTTACTTTTTTCTTGTTAATAATAATTTGTTGTTTATACCTTAAGCCAAGCATCTTCGTAACAAAATTATAAATAACAAGAATTAAGTAAATAAATTTTAAGATATTTTTATTATATAGTAAAGTGTTTTATTGTCTCTTTTTAATTTTTAGAAATAAACATTTAAAAAAATCCTGCGAAAATTGCAATAGTTCGTAAGATTTTACTGGTAATGCAATTAAAATTTCAGTAATCAGTAAAGGTAATGCAAACTAATTACAGTAAAAGTTAACTGAATTTTGAAATTCCGAATGCAATTACAATACAATTTTGTGTGCTCTATTCATCATATGCTACAATTTAACATCTGAAAAGCTTTTTCAAAATATTTATTTTCATCTATCCACAGTCAAACGTTCCACAGTCGTATGACTCTGAAGCACCCAATGATCATCCGTTCGTTGTAAATTTTTTTGCCAATTTCCATCATATTTGTGTTGTAACAGCACTGTTGCCACTGGTGACTTTATTTACCTGTTTCGTAACCGCATATGTCTTCCAATATGATGATGTACATGAAACGCATTGTAGAGTAAGCAAATGTGTAGTTAATTAAATTTTATTTTGAATTAAATGAGAATTTTTATTAATTATTTTATTTAATCTTTTTTGTTTTTTTCGGAATTTTTCAGGTTTATAATATTGTACCCTCAATAAGTGCTATAACTGGGGTAAGTCCTCAGCGTTATTTTTGGCGTTTTAGTATTGCGTTCAATTTGGGTCCACGCTTGCCCATTGCATTCATCTATAAAAACTATTATCTCACTATGTTGGCCAAATTGCAAAAAGAACATCCCGAAAAAGTCGGCAAAGGTGTTTATGTCGTCTATTTAATTTTGTTATTAAATTGTATAGAAATTTTTTCGTTGGGCGGAGTCACCTATATTTCAAATCGCGAAAACTATCGTAAGTATTAAAATTATAATAAAAATTAAAGAAAAACATTTTTAATAAAAAGTTTCTTTTTTATCAAATAAGAAAAGTATTCATTACAATTGTTTTTGTTATCACAGTACGCGAACCATTAGCGATGATCTAGTTCTTCTTTAATGTATTCGCCTGAACTAAGGTGAATTTGCTTCAAAAGTAATTCGCTTTCTTAAAATTACGTTCAGTTGACAAACACTTGCAATATTTTTATTTTTATTTACACTGTAAACGCACGAACCGATTTCCACGGTTTTGCATTGGTTGGAAGGGTCTCGGGCTCCGTGAGGTTTATAGCAAAGAAAATTCAGGAAACATTTCAAGAGAAAAACAGGAAAAATAAATTTTCACATACATCTCTGATATATCTCTGATATATAGCATGTACTACAACGGCACCAGTACGTGTTGTATGAAAATAAGTACGTTTCATTTTAAGATGGCGCCGGTACGTGATACATTGTTTGACAGCTACTCATGTGCACGTGAAATGGAGGTTCAAGTTATTTGTTTCCTAACAGTACAATTGGAAACCATCACATCAATCACGCGTATTGTGCAAATTTTCATTCAACTTTAACAGCAGGCATTTGTCCTTAAGGTGGTAAGTTGAACTGTGTAAATTTTGTGGATCGTGCATTTGAGGTTAAATTCACCAGTCTGTCCTTAGTCCAATATGCCGAGAGGACAACGTGCGAATATCGGCCGCCGCACAAGACATGCAAGCCCGCAACAAGTGTATTCATATAACTGAAGCGAAAAAAGATATTGTTGGCAGGTGATTTCAGGCAGACGTTGCCAGTAATTCCCCGTGCAACGTCTGCGCATGAATTGAATTCTTGCCTGAAGGCATCACCTTTCTGAAAAAACGTAAAAACATTATCGCTAACCACTAATATGAGAGTCTTATATGTCAAATATCTGGCAAACATGGAAAACTGCGTCTATTGAACTAGACGTAGAAGACCTATCACAACTATTTTTCTAACCAGTAGATTTAAAATTTTTATACCTTAAACGAAAGTCTATGATCTCACCTAGTAGACAAAAAAAACGGTTATCAAAATTAGAATCCATTCAAAAGTTATATATTTTGACCGCCTACTCGTAAAATCGTCCACTGAGCATCGTGTATTTTTGTGTATAAAAAGTAGAGAGCGCGTCTAAGCAAATTGTATTTACAATTGCAGTAAAAGAATATAATGAACTAAACTTTTTTTAAAGGAATAAGCGTAGCAAAAACATAAACCCAACTTGAAAATATTTTTTAAAAATAAACTCTTTCTTTATTTTTTCTTTCTAATTTTAGCGATTCATGAAAAAATCTTTATCACATTTATGATCTGTTCTTTATGCCACATGTTGGCCACCATTAAACTGAATGCCATCATACATGAGGATCATACCGAAATAACACAAATGCAAAGGGATTCAATTAAATGGAAGAAAATTTTATTTGCCATTTCAATTTTTAGCACTATTGGTCTACTGGTCTTCTTTGCCAAACATCGTTTCTACTGTCATGATTTGGGTAAGTTGCCAGTTTCTTCTATTTTTCTATTTTTCTCTCATTTGCCTTTTATTTAATGAATTTATTTTATTTTAGCCTTCAGTTGGTTTGCATTTTTTGAATATTTAATTGCCATTGCCAATTTGCTGTTCCATTTTACAATTGTTTGGGACTTTCCTTGTCAGTACATGTTGGTGGTGCAAGGATCACGCACAAAACTAAATGAAATGTTTCTTAAATCGTTAGACAAGTTAGAATAAATTTATTATTGCATGAACAAATGTTAACCTCAGCAAAAGGTCTTAAGAAACACTTTAACAACAAATTAATTTAAGTAAAAGTCTTCGAATAATTATATAACAAACAAAAAAAAAATAATTTAAAGACTTAACAAAAATAGCAAAAAATATAAAACAAAAAATTTATTATGCGAAAATTCTAGAAACTCGAAATCGAGCACCTTTTTTCTAATATTTGTAGTATTTAAATTAATATTTTGTATTTTTGTTTATTTGAATGTTGTAACTTTTTCCTGGCAGTAAACAGCGCTTCCAAATCATTTGCATTTTAAATATTTATTCTCTATTTCTATTTATTTTTTATTTTCTATTACAACTTTTCATCCTGAACTTTCCGCAAATGACCTGCTAATAAATTTAATGTTCCTTTAAAACAAAAACACGTGCTAAATATCGATGAATTAAAAATATTTGTTTCCTTTTTAGGGAAATACTTTTCCTTTTAGTAAGCTTTTTTAAGGATTTATTTTTTAAGATTTACAAAAATTAATGTTCGATTGTTTATTTTAACGCTCTAAATATTAAATTTAATATTTAAATATTTGAAATATTTTTATTATAAATTTTTTGAAAGCTCGAACTTGTGCCCGATTAAATAATTTTATGCAAAGCTTTTACTTTAAGGAAGAAACAACACTCATCTGCTGCTGTAAAAAAATGTCTGCTGTACGGACTACTAAGATTTTACGAGGGCGGATCAATAAGTTTGTTACTTTTTTAATGAAACACAGTTTTTTTTTTTTGCAAAACAATAATTTATTTTTCAACATAATCTCCTTTTAACTCAATACTTACCCCTGGGGGCACATAAATATAGTCTTTATAGAATTCCACTATCTAGACACAGTGCAACTGGGGAAAAAGAGAGCCCAGTCCCCTGAAGGCAGCAGGGGTTCAACTGGAAACTCCACTTTATTTCAACGGGAATCAGTGACCCGCAGAGTTCCGTTATTTCTCTCTTTAGACACTTAACTGTTCTCCAACAGCTTGTCCAACAGCTTGCTTAGTGACCGACAATATGGTTTTCGTAGGGGGCGCTCTACGGGTGACTTGTTGGCATTCTTGTCGGAACAATGGTGTAACTCCATACATCATTTTGGAGAAAGCAAGTTGGTGGCTCTAGATATTTCCAAAGCATTTGATAGAGTGTGGCATGATGCACTTCTGTCAAAACTTGTTGCTTTTGGTGTCGGTGATAATTTTTCCAGATTTATATCGAGTTTTCTCAGAAATCGCACTATACGAGTTGTTATAGATGGGATTTCATCAGACGAGTTCATGATGAATTCAGGGGTACCGCAAGGCTCCGTTCTTTCTCCTACCTTATTCCTTATCTTTCTAACTGACCTTCTTTATCGAACTTTCAACCCTATATATTCTTTTGCAGATGACAGCGCCATTTGTCACTCATATTCATTTGGTAATAGACCAGGCCATTTGGATGTTACTTCCAAAAGGCAAAACATGAATGATACGCTTAATCACGATCTTGCGACAATCTTGGAATGGGGTCGTGTGAATAGAGTAGAATTCAATGCTCGTAAGACACAATGTTGCATGCTTACGCATAGATCTTTGTTTGGTAGTGGTGCTGCATCTGTTACTATGGGTGATATAGGTATTACGGAATCGGAAGCTCTTGATGTTCTTGGTATGAAAATTCAGTGTGATGTTCGTTGGACTAAACACATTTTTCAGGTTTCTAAAGAAGCTTTCAAGTGCCTCGGTTTTCTAAATCGGTGTAGAAGATACTTCACCCCATCCGATCTCCGTACTATCTATACCACCTACATCCGTCCGAAAATGGAATACTACTCTCATGTATGGGCCGGCGCTCCAAAGTCTATTTTGGGGTTACGTGACCGCGTACAGGAGAGGGCCAAGAGGCTCATTGCTGACAGTAGGGTATCCAACTCTATTGATTCTCTAGAGCATCGACGCAATGTGGGGTGCATTTCACTGTTCTATCGTTACTACAATGGTAAGTGCTCTAATGAAATTAGGGAACTTGTCCCTGATACTTACACGTTTTCACGTTTAACTCGATTTTCGATGAGAGCACATCCTTTTGTGGTTGATTGGCCAGTGAATCGCATTACGCATTACAGGGAAAATTCGTTTTTCAGCAGAACAGTCCGTATGTGGAATAAGAACCCTCCGGAGGTCTTTCCTGTCACTTAAAATCTGAGAAAGTTCAAATCGAATGTCCACAGACACTACTCCCTCTTTACTCCTTCCCGTAACCTAATTTCCTAGTTCTGGTACAATGCATTGCATAGGTAGGGGTCATCCCCTGAGTGCTGGTCCTAAAAAAAAAAAAACTGTTCTCTGGCTGATTATTGAGGTTGGCCCTTTATGGGAGTATCGTGGTGGTTGTGGTTTCGCGGCCCCATATCAGTCTATGGTTCTATGGTGGCCGGGTTCATTTCACCTTTAATAACACTTACCTGGTGAAATGTTCCCAGATCCAGTGAGCATGCTAGACATGTGTTCTGGACAGGAGTTGGAAAGTCTCCAACTCTTAAGCAAGGAGTGATGATTTGCAGCCCTGCTCTGGAATCGTCGAAGTTGCAACTAGAAAGTTCTGTTGCATAGAATTATAGCTTCGGCTTTCTAGGTCGAGCATGACGTTCCACATTATGCAGTGGTTTGGTCCACCATCTGATTAAGGCTTCATGGCCAGGCGCGGATGTAAATCTAATCACACAGTTGTCCGAGCCAGCTGTGGCGATCATATGCCAGAAGTCATATTGAATATTATAATGCCAGATGATTATCCTTCGAATAAAGTAAGTTTCAGGTCAATTTAAAAAAAAATCATCTTTGTTTCCAATTCATCTTCTATGCCATTTCAAAGTACTAAACCTCTACAAAAAACAGGGTAACACAATAAATTAATTTAAATGAATTTGTAAAATAAAATGAAACTGCGGCAACAAGGATTTTTAAAAGAAATTTGATTTTCAAATTGCTATTTGACAAAGGCAAGCAAGAATTCCCTGATGCACGATAACTTCTGTTCTTATTTTTATCTTTAATCCATTAAAAAACCTCTTGAATTCTAAGTTATTTTATTCACAAACATATTTTTCTTAACTTAAACCCAAACTAAAGCTGCAAATAATTTTTCTAGAAACAATTTTAAAATACAAGTTATTTTCCAATTCTTACTTAACATATCGATTAATTAATATTAAATAAAATAACATTCTAAAAATTTTAATTTCTCTCTAATTAAAAACGACAAAGCTTTCAATTAACTTAAGATTTCAAAATATTTTTAAAAATAAATTTGTAGATTTGATTTAAAAAATAATTAAATAAAATTATGCCACATGTATGATTTTAAGTAGAAAAATTAAAAAAAAGAAATACGATTAACATATTTAATAAAGAATATAAAGGGAATAAAAAGTAGTTTAAATAAAGTTTAGAAATTAAAAACAAAACTCATTAAAGCGGAGACAAAATATATAAAAAAAAATATCGCAAAAGTCTCGAAAGAATTTTTTAAAATAGCAAAATTAGCAAATCCACAGCAAACTAGTGTCTAGATCTGTTATGAATTTATATATAAAAAATTATAGTATTTAATTATAAAATATAAATTTTTTAACAAGGTGCCGCAAAAGTTATGTCAATTGTTAATGTGAATTATTATTATTTATTTATTTTATTTATTTGTTTTTTCGTCTATTATAATTAAAATTATAAGAAATCTTAAGAACTAAAGCACTAGTAAAATTATTATTCTTTATTTATTTATTAGTTTTTTAATTAAAATTATAAACTAATTTTGGACTTTTAGCTCAATATTGATATATTGTTATGTTTATTCTTTTAATAAACGTTTTGTTATATTAAGTTCTTTTGCACAGCAAAATAATAACACAACACTTTAGAGTTTTAAATTAAATTACACGATTAATTACACTTTAAATACAAAAAAAAAAAAATAAACACAATGGTAACTTTACCACTGTAACGCCTAAAACTCTTTATTTTATTTTATCCAACGATATTTGTATTTAAACACACTCTATTACGCTTATATACATATACGGGCCGTCAATTCGAAAACAAAAATGACTTGATTGCTGTCATTCAAGAAGCCTGGAGCGAAATCAACCTGAATTATCTCGCCAAACTCTAAAAACTTGTTTTTGTTGTTAAACCTATTCTGATAAGTTTAAAAATTGTTTTAATACAATATTTCTTTTACAGCATGTATTAAGATAACGGCACAATATTCCCGTTAGATTTTTTTCAAAGATTTTAGGTATACATGCAATTTTGAAATAAAACCAATTGTATTACTAGTTTATGCGTTAGTTTTAGACAGAGATGGTAAACAAAATTATTTGAATGCCAAACCTAATCAGGTGAGCGGCAGTGTACAAGAAAATTTTACTTAACGAACAAACAGCCAACAAAGGCGGCAAGGTATAACAACAGTATTTCATTTACTGGCGGCACAAATCACAATTAAATATCAAAATACTACTGTAACATTATCACGTATTGCTGTTGTTGGATGACAACAATCCATCATTCATCAGTGCAGGCGCCTGTTTGGCTGTGTGTGTGTGTTTTTTTGTTCTATGATCTTTGTTTTGATTTTCTGTTACTTTATTGGATTTCTTTGGATTTTTAATAAGTATATTGTTGTTATCTTGTAAGCATAACATTTCTTAAAAGCTGCATAATTTGTTAAAAGACACAGTAGGTCATTTCGCTTACTTTTTTTTACTGCCATTTATTTTCTCTTGAATCCTTTTTAACAAATCATCTTCTTAACAATATGTATGATTTGTGTATAATACCTGTTTTTTGCTTCATATTAGTCATATTTGGATGGTGTGGGATTTGATAAAAGTTTTATTGGGTATTGTAGCTTTAAGACTTTGGATTTGTAATCATTCGCACAGGATTTGGTTAGAAAGGCCAGATTACAGTTACAACCAGGTGTAAAATTCGGTTTGTATTTAGCTGTTTATATACTTAGACGAAGTCTATTCGTTATTCGTTTGATACATAGATCTACACAGACATTCAAATAGCAAATAATAATTTTACATAAAACTTAAATTTAGTTGTCGGTGAAAGTCATCGTTAGTGGCGGTTTGTTTGGTACGATTGGCAAGCATTTTTGAAGCGATGACATCATTACCAAGCCGCGAGTTAGGTGTGTTAGTATAAATAGTTTAGGTACACCTAAACACTCAGACACGGATCTAAGAGATTTACGGAGGGGAAACCTGTCGATATGATACTGAAAACACTCGTTGATTGTGCTGTACTTTTAAATAGTTGAAATTTGAGTCTAAAATTAAAGCACAGCGTCATCTATTGACCAAAAATACCATCGAAACAGACTAAATTGTTAGATCATTTCACTTTTCTAAGCACTTTGAAATATTTGACAACCAAGTGACAATTTTAAACAAAAGACATCAAATGTTTGACAGCTAATTAAATTAAAATTAAATTGTTTTTTTTTGTTTTTTTCCATTATTTATTATTTATAATTATCACCAATTAAACCTTTTCGGGACTTATACTAATAATTACATACAAAAATTTGCCAAACTAGACCAGACTAACGAACAGCAATTTGATTTTTATATATAAAGATAGATGATCGATTATATTTGAGTTGATAATTTGAGGTTAGGAAGTAAATTGTCATGTAAAATGATTATGTGTCAAGAATTGAGCTGTCATTCTTTGACGTTTATTTAGTTGAAAGAAATTGTATGCATGGAACGTTATACACTTTAGAGTAAAGAATTACTATCAAAATGGTGAAAATTTCACTGTATCTATCACTTTGTAAAATACGAGCAAGTTTTTCTCGCAATTAGGCGAGACTGCTGTGCTTAATTTAATCGATAAATTCAAGGCTCACGGTATTGTTTCTGGTAAAAAACAAAACAGTATACTCCTAGTAGCCGTATGCTTAGAAAGTTAAACTCGTTCCAAATTAAAGCCGACCGTCCATTGTTTCAAACGCTTGACAATTGGCTGAACAAAAACAATGCACTTTTCAACAAAATCTAAAGTGTCTAAAGAGACAAATAACGGAACTCTGCGGATCACTGATTACCGTGGAAATAAAGTTGAGTTTCCAGTTGTACCCCTGCTGAATTCAGGGGACAAACCACTTGGTTAATTGGACATCACCCACGCCCCAGGAGGCCATCGAATACGTATATCCTCCGGTCACTCCTGGTAGCAATTTCGAAAGCCCAAAGTAGGCCGCAGCCTTCACTCCTTGCTAAAAAGTTGGAGACTTTCCAACTCCTGGTCCAGAACGCATGAAGCTCTTTTTTATCAAGAACACGACAGCATTTATGCTCACTGGACCTGAACCATTCATTGTGTTAATTTGAATGATCCGACCCACAAACTCTCACGAGGGTCCGAAACCACAACCACCACGATACTCCCATATAGGGGCCAACCTCAATAACCAGTCAGAGCACATCATTGTCTAAAGAGAACAAATAGTGTACTCTGGGGCAACTGATTTCCCGTGGAAATATGTGGATTGTCCAGGTGACTCCTACTAGCCTTTGAGGGGCCTGGGCTCCCTTTTACCCCGCAAGACACCAGTCTAAATGGAATAGTAGGTTCCAAAAAGACTATAATGTGCCCCCGGAGGGAATGTAACGTTCTGAAAGATGAAATTCGGCACTTCAGTAAGGAGATAAGCGAAACGTTGTTAAAAAATGTGCTTAAACATTTTGTGAAAACAGCGGACATTCGCTGCCGTACTAGAGCTGGACATTTGGCCAACATATTATTCCAGTATTAATCCCCATATTGGTATAATTGGTATCAATAAAAGAGCAGTTATTGAAAAAAGTCTACGTTCTAAGCCAACTTGCTGCCTAACCTCAAATTTGGCTAACCTCTTGATGTAAAAGAAGCAAACAAAAAAAAAATAATTATATTTATGTCCTTGTATTTCTCAGATATTTAGGAAATTTATTTTATTGATTTTGAAATAGCACTTTTCGTGGACTTTTGTGAGCATATAATGTTTTATATTGAGCTATTGTTTACTTTTAAATTAGGTGATTGTTTTGCGATTGACATAATTATTATTAAGAAAAACGATTAAATTTGAATCCTGCAGGATGCTGGGGACAGGATCACAGCTATTATTATAATGCTGATGTCAAATAATTGTGGAATATTCACATTATGACATAACTTTTGCTCCAATTGTTTTATTAAGTTTGACTTTTATCTAGACAAATTTAAGTCAGGTGTAAACACCAGAAATATTAATAAAATATTAAATCTAACACTTGAATACATTTTTTGTTTTATAAAAAAAACATCTATTATATTTTGCAATAGTTGAAATGCACCAATTTATATTAAATATTTTTAAATATTTATTATTTATTTTTAGTTAATTTAATTTAATTAATACTCTGTGTTTACTGTTGTTAAAAACGAATAAAATCGAAAATATTACATTTGTAAAGGCAATGAATGACAGACACAATGAAAAAAACTTTGATTTTAAATAAAAAATTATTAAAAAAACCAATAAATCGTTGAAGTTTATTTTTAAAAATTAAAAGGTAAATAAACACATAAATATGATGTTGAAATTTTAACTAAAATAACCATAAAATTAACATTTACATTTGTTATGAGTTAAATCATTAAGAGTTTAACATCCCACAGTGGGGCAGATATGAAATATTTTGAAAATAAATGCGAAACATCAAAACTTCACAACAGGTTAGCAAAACACTGCGATTTTAACATTTTCCCGACAAGGTGCCCTTGTAGGCTAGTAGGTATTGTGACAAGCGGTTGTGGGTTCGATTCCCAACAAAGACCTTGGTTTTTTTCACTACAAATAAAAATTGAATGTCGGTGGGGCTGCTTGGTGATGAAGGCATAGTCACTGGTCACTGAGCTGTCTTATACGTAATTATCCTTCTACTTCCACCACCTGTCGCATCTCCTCTCTATCCCTTTCCTAAAGAATGTAGCACGGTACTTGACTAAATAGGCATTGTTGCTTGAAGTGCTACTTCTCTTAAAAAAAAAAAATTGCCACTATTTTGTCTTACGTCGATCAGAAGGTTAATTTGAAAGGGTTTTTCAACAATAAGTTTGTTTTCTAAAACAAAGTAAAACAAAATTTTAGCTTAAAATGATTCAAATTGTTATTGTATTACGAAGAGAAAAGTTCGGCAATTATAAATGAAAAATGATGTCTGGCAAATGTCCGACCACAACCAGCCTGACAGATGTCGATTCTTTCAACAAATTTTTTAATCCAATTTTTGGCGAAATGTCGGTCCTATTTCGTTAACCATATCACGGATTTTGTGTTTTAAAGGTGAAATCCATGCGATCAGTTCCGTATAGATGCTGGTCCTTAACATAGCACCACAAAAATTATTCACGCAATATAGCTGGCCACTCAACTGCTGATTGCTGTAAAATTATGTGATGGGGAAATTTGGTTTGCAACAAATTTATTAACTGTGTGACATATGACACCGTCCTGTTTAAACCACATGTCACTGATATCCACTACGTCAATAATAGGCCTAAAGAGAGTTGTTAGCATCTCGCAATAGCGTGATCCATTGACCGTTACCGCATTTTCAATCTCATCTTCGCAAAAAACAGTCCCATAATATAGCACACTGGTCTAGACCATATAGCGCACCGTACGTATGTATGTATGTATGTATGTATGTATGTAATGGGTTTTTCAACAAGAACTTTTTTTCTAAAGCCAAATAAATAAAAACTGATATCTGGCAAATGTCCACCACGACCACGCTGATAGATGTCGATTCTCTCATCAAAATTTTTAATCACATTTTTCTATTTCATTAATCACATCAGGGATATTTAAGTTTTAAGGCTAAAATCGATTCGATTGACTCCTTATCTAGCTCCGATCTGGCTGCCTCTTAACTGCTGATTGTCCTCAAATTATGCGATTCGGAAATTTGATTTGCAATAAACCGGGTATACCCTCGTATACTCGGGTATACGAGGGTAACAGAGAATACAAGGACATTAATAGACTTCGTTATTACAAATACAAGTGATGTAAAAGTTAAAATTAATAGTGCGAATAATATAGGAGACCACGAGACAATAGATATATGTATTGAGAATAAAAGTATTATATATAATACAAAGAGACAAATGGAAATATTTGAGTATAATAGAATTTTGTTCAAGAGAGAATTGGAAAGGAGGATGTACAGTTATGAAAATGGGGATATAAACGGCATTACAAATAATTTTGATTATTGGATAGAGAACACAATAAAAAAATTCACGGTTATAAGAACAATAAATGAGAAAACCAATGACAAAAGATGGTTCAATAGGGAACTAAGATTACTCAAGATAGATAAAATTGCAAAATATAATACCGCAAAAATATATAACACAGGCGAAACATGGAACAATTACAAATTGATAAGAAACATATATAAGACAAGGAAACGTTATGAGAAGGACAAATATATAAAGAAGAGAATAAGTAACGCCAAGGACCAGAAACAAATGTGGAAGGAAATTAAAAAAATAGTAAATAATAAAAAACATAATGTTATAAAATCTGTGATATTTGGACAAGAGGAAATTACCGGAGATCAACGAATTGCAGATCAATTTAACTATTACTTTGTAAACAGTATTAAGGCAATTCGGAATTCAATAGAAAATGTGCAATATTGTAACAATATAAATGTAATAAATAAAAGATTTAAGTTTCGGCCAATAAACCTAGAAGGACCTTAAACGATATGTAAGGAAATAAAGAATAAACCAGACTATAATAATGTGTCGATGAGAATATTGATGGAAAATTGGGAATTAGTAGGCAGAACAATAATGAATATTATAAACAAATCAATGGAAATAGGTGTATTCCCGGAAAACTGGAAAACATCATCAATATCACCAATATAGAAACCAATGCAGATACCTCGATATGCGAAGAATACAGACCAATAAATACATTGAAAACAATTGAAAAAATTATGGAAAAAATCGTCAAACAGCAGTTGGAGAAGTATTTCGAAGATAACGAACTATTCTCTCGATGTCAATCCGGATTTAGAAAAAAATTTTCTTGTGAAACGACAGTAAATTATGTTATAAATAAATAGAAATATGTGAAAAAGGATAGGAAGGTAATGGCATTGTTTTTAGACCTCAAAAGAGCTTTTGACACGATAGATAGGGATATTTTAATTAAAAAATTGAATATGTATGGAATAAAAGAAAGAGAATTAGAATGGTTTAAATCATAATAATCCGGAAGAAAAGAAGATGGTAAAGGTTAATAATATAAGATCCAAAAGCATAGATAATGAATATGGAATACCACAGGGATCAATTTTGGGAGCGTTACTCTTTATTTTATATATAAATGATATCCCAAATATTGTGCAAAATTGTGAAATTATCTTATATGCTGATGACACACTTATGTTTAAGAAAGGAGATACGGAAACGGAATGTCTGGGAAGTATGAAAGATGATATGAACAGAGTGAATAGATGGTTAAAAATGAATAAAATGAAATTGAATGAGAATAAAACAAAAATAATGTGAATAAATATGGACAGTGGACCTGAATTTGAAATTAATAACCAGGTAATAGAAACAGTAGATCGGTTTAAATATCTCGGTTTCATAATAGACAGGAAGCTAAAATTTAAGGAACACGTAGAATATATATGCAAGAAAATTGGAAAGAAAATCGGATTTTTTAAAAAGATACGTAGCAAAATATCCACATTAACCGCAATAAGCATATATAACACCATCATAAAGCCACGTTTTGAATATGGATCAACAATTCTATATACATGCTGCACGATAGCACAAATAGAGAAACTTCAGAAAATGCAAAACAAGGCTATGAGGTCATTATTGAGATGTAATATATATACGCCGATAAATTTTATGCTATCTGCGTTGAAATGGTTGAGTATAGGACAAAGGCTTAAAATGAACACACTCTGCTTTATCCAGAAAATGAAATTAGGAAATGCACCACAATACCTTATTGATCAGCTGAACTATGTTGGAGATGTACAACCATATTCATTACGAAATTCTAACAATTTCAGGCTTCCAAGGACCACAACAACGTTAATGCAACAATCCATAATTCCATAAAGGACTGAATCAGTACAACATGCTTCCAAATGAAATTAAACTCGAAACTTATATGAATCTATTTAAGAGAAGGATCATATTTTACATAAGAAATAACAGTGATTAAATTTATTTACTTTTATAACTTTATTGATTTTGCTTCTTTTGTTTTGGCTATATGGTTGTAAAATCTTATATGTACTATATTTTAAAATATTAAAATTGTTGTATATGAGAGTATAATCTATACTACTTAATAATAATAAAAAAAAAAAATCATTCCATTCACGGCTGATATGTAGCACCGTCCTGTTGCAACAACATGTCACTGATATCCACTACGTCAATAATAGGCCGATATTGAGTTGCGAGCATCTCGCGATAGCGTGATCCATTGACCGTTACTGCGATTCCAGCCTCATCTTCGAAAAAAAAAACGGCCGAATCACGCCTACATACCATATAGCATGCCATACAGTGACACATTGAGCTTCTCAATAAGTTTCCTAGGATTTGTAGAATCCCAAATGCAAAAATTTTGCTTGCTGATATACCCGGAGAAATGAAAATAGGCTTCGTGTGAAAGAATGAATTTTTCCGAATTAATTGAGGGAATTTACGGCGATGTGAATGTTCGGTCGGCTTCAATTCCTGCACCAATTGAACTTTGTAGGACTTCAAAGTCAAATTCTTACGCAAACTTCGCCATGTGGTGGTTCTAAATAACCAAAATTGTTGAGAAGGTCTAGAAATTGACAAATTTAGATCTGCTTCAATACTGTGGCTCGCGGCTGAGATGTTTTCAGTTGAACGACCCGATCGAACACGCATTAGTGTTCGTACATTTTGTATCCAGCCTGTCGAGACTCAAATTTAACGACCAAATTGTTAAAAGCAGTTTCAGAAGGACGCCTATGTTATCCGAAAATATCACAAATTTTACGAAATGTAATTTTAACAGAACCACCACCATTTTCATAGTTTTAATGTGATTTTCGTGCGAAATTAAAATCATTGTAGCAATTGCCAATGCATCTACTGCGAATACGTTAAAAAACTAAATGTCAAAATGATCATTTTGTTGGTGGTGCCACAATTTAAAAACGAACTTCTTGTTCAGCAACCCGATACCATTCGCATTCTTATGAATTCTTACTCGAAAGTGCAATTTTCTTATTGTTAAAATTCTCGTATTCGTGATCGTACAACCGATATCAAAATTTCTAATAATGGCATTGGATAGAGTGCGAGTGTTCGAATTGCAATCATGTGAGTTTTTACTCGCACCCCAACCAACATTTGAAGTAACATTTTTCTAAACATAAAATGAATGTTTTTGTATGTAATAAATTTTAAACCAAAAATGTCAAAAATAAGTTTCGCTTAAAAAGAGATTTTCGGGAACTTTATAGCTTTATATACAGATGTAGCAAAAAGTATGCTGTCAAACTTTTCGCAAGAAAAAACAAGGGTTAACCAACTTTTGAAGCATCTAATTTTAAATGAACACTTCTGGGTCACTAGTACAACATGCTGAAATGTGGCGCAAAGTTAATCAAGGAAAAATTGTCGTTGATCAATGGGGTGGGCAAATTTAAGGTTAAGTAGTAAATGATCTGCCAAGAATCCAGCTGATTTTCATTGACATTTATTTACTAAAAAATTGTTAAATTTTAAGCATGAAGAGTTACACTCTTAAGCAATTAATTTTGAAAATTAATTGTGAAAGTTTACTATCAAAATGGTGAAAATTTCGCGTATCAGTTCGTAAAATTGGAGTAGCTTTTTGTTGCAATCATGCTCCTTCTGAGGCCACTGTACATAATTAAGTCTTTAAATTCGAGGCTTATGGTATTGTTGCTGATAATGGACCAAATTAATACGCTCGTAGTGGCCGTCGTGATGCACACATAGTCGCTGTAGCAAACTGTTGAAAATCAGCCTGGAACAATAACTCGTCAACGTTCGCAACAATTGGGCATCATAAGAGCCACTTTGCGGAACATTTTGTGTAAAGACTTTCGCGTTTACGCCCATAAAGTTGACCAATTATTGTTTGCATTGAAAGTAACGCGTTTTCAACATATGTGGTTCATGTATAGTCCTCGAAAAACAATTACATCCAAAGAAAGTGGCCGTATGGTGCTATTTGTTCCGCATTTGTTTCGAAAATGAGCAAGGAAACGCTCGTTTGCGTAACCAAACCCTAATAAAAAATTTTTTATAGCCACAATTGGCTAATGTTAACATTAATGATCTTTAGTTTCACCAAGATGGCGCCACAAGTACGCAAACAATTCAGTTACTGTGTGAGAATAATTTCTCCGGTTGCATAATTTCACAGTTGGCCGTCTCGTTTTTGTGTTGCAAAGCAGCTGAATTATTTTCTTTGGAGATATTTAAATGACTGGGTTTACGTAAACTGACGCTCGGAAGTGTAAAATTCGGCACTGCATTGCTTTGTTGCAAAATGTGCTTCAAAAAAAAAAATACCGGTGGTGGAACGTATGAAAAGAAAGTTCCTTCCCAAAGTAAAGGGTGTTTTTTTAAGCCCGCTAGAACTTGAAATTGTAAAAAATAACACAAAAAATTAAATTGTAATCAAAATTTCTTTTTTATTCGAAGGATCAATACGTGACATTAACATTTGAAAATGATTTCGGGCATATGGGCACCGCGGCTGTTCTTGACGAAGCGCATTCTGGACGTCCAATTTTGTGGCCACTTTTTCGAGCACTGCTGGGCGTATGTCACAAATAACACGAACAATGCTGTCCTCCAAGGCGTCAACTGTTGCTGGTTTATCAGCATAAACCAGTGACTTCACGTAGCCCCACAGGAAATAGTCGAGTGGTGTCAAATCGCACGACCTTGGAGGCCAATTGACAGGTCCATTTCTCGAAATCAACTTATCGCCAAATTTTGATTTCAATAAGTCGATGGTTGCGTTCGCTGTATGGCACGTAGCGCCATCCTGTTGAAACCACATCTCGTCCGGATCTATGTCATCCATATTTTCAAACAAAAAATCATTGATCATGGTGCGGTAACGATCTCCATTGACCGTAACGCGAGCTCCGGCCTCATTTTTGAAGAAATAAGGTCCGATGATGCCACCAGCGTGAAAACCGCACCAAACGGTGCATTTTTCTGGATGTAATGGAGTCTGTAGGGTCTGTTGTGGATTGTTCTCACTCCATATGCGGCAATTTTGCTTATTAACAAACCCGTTAAGCCAAAAATGCGCCTCATCGCTAAACACAATTTTGCGATAAAACAACGGGTCAGTTGCCAACTGCTCTAGAGCCCAATCGGCGAAAGAACGAAGCATATAATGGTCTCGTGGCTTCAATTCCTGCACCAGCTGGATCTTATACGGGTGTAGGCCAAGATCTTTGCGCAAAATTTTCCACGTAGTGGACGGACAGAGCCCCAATTCCTGCGACCGACGACGAATTGATAAATTTGGATCTTCTTCCACACTTTCGTTTACAGCGGCGATATTCTCTTCAGTACGCACATTCCTTCGACGTGTTGGTGTTATTGCATCCTCTAGAGAGTATGTGGTACGAAATCTATCGACAGTTCGACGAATGGCTTGTTCAGATGCACGATTATGTACGCCATAAAAATGACGAAGTCGTCTATAAGTTGCGCGAATCGACGACTGATTTTCAAAGTAAATTTGGATAATTTCGTAGCGTTGTTCAAGCGAGAGTCTATTCATGATGATTTGTCAGAGTATACTGAAACAAATAAAAAAAAAATGTTTCATCAAAATTTCATTTTTTGTGTTACTTTTTATAATTTAAAGTTCTATCGAGCTTAAAAAAACACCTTTTATAAGAAAGCACAAAAAGTACAAAAGAATACAAAATAAAACGGGGTCTATCTATTATTAAAATTTTCCTGATTTTTTTCAGTATTGTAAAATATATTTGTTTGGATTGTCTGCATCACTAAAGCATTAATTCGATTTGTATCGTGCGGAATAACAGAATTAGAAAATTTCGCTCTTGACTGCCAGAATTAGCATCCAGATTAACTATTTTATTAAAGTTTTAACAAAAAAAACTTTGAAAAGGCCTTCTATACCCAGCCAGAAATGAATGACCAAAATGAATACTTTTATTTTAAACGGCGTTGCCGTTGTCGAACTTTATTTTACTAAATTTGAAAGAATCATTATTTTAGGTCTGTGTTTATAGATATTTAATTAAGTTAAAGTTTTTGTAAAACTTTTATACATTGTCAGGAATTTTTTCAGTAATTATTTTCACTTTGCCTATTAAAAGTGTGATTAAGTGTGGTCAGATTTGAGGTTAGGAAGTAAATTGGTCTCAAACACATTTTTTTCGACTTCAGTTTTATTGACACCAGTGTAAAGAAGAAATTTAGAAAATAATAATGAAATATGACGTCGCATAAATATCCACCTCTAGCTCATTGGCAGACATCCTTTCTATTCGCAAAAGTTTTAAAGCACATTGTGCAACAAAGTTTCGCTTATCTCGTCAATACTGCACACTAAATTTCATCTTTCAGAGTCTCAGCTGTTTGTGGGTTATTCACGTTATTCAAATGGCTTCTGAAAGATAATTCAGCGGCTTTAGATAGCAAGAACGAGACGGCCAATTGACATCGCCAAATCAGAAATAGCTCATGTGTTAACTAATGGTTTGTGGCGCCGTTTACTAAAATCGAAGGTTATTCAGGTTAATCTTAGCCCAATTGTCGACGAGTTGATATTCAAGGCTCATTCGCAATGCTTTGCTGTACAGCGGCTATGGTTGCATCACTACGGGTACTACAAGCGTATTGTTGTAGTCTTTTGTCAGCAACAACATAGTGGGCCTCGAATTTAAGCAATCAAATTGCACGCAGCGGTCCTAGAAGATGACTGATAAAGAGGAAAAGCTTCTCGAATCTTACGATTCCATTCACGTAATCTAGAATTTGCTCATTGTTATTTCCTTCTAGTATAAATATGCATAGAATGTTACTCCGAAATTGGTTTTTAGTTCCTTTACGTATTCTTCTTCTAAGTTCTGCATAAATACTTCCATGAGGATTGCAGATGTTGGATTTCCCATCCCTAGTCCTGTTGTTTTTCTATATATATTTATTGTTAAATTTAAAGTAATTCTGTTCTAGTGTCGCTTTCAGTGTGCCTGTAAGTTGTATTGCTAGTTCCTTGTTTTCCGTTTTGTCCTTCACTGTCCTATCACCAATGTTCAATGTATCCATTACCGGTATTGATGGATACAAGTCCCTTACGTCAAAAGAGACCAGTTCTGTCCCCTCCGTTATTTTCACATTCTATTTTCATATTTATATGCCCCTAGGGGGACGTGCTGGTGTACAATGGGATATAGGCATATAGAGGACATTTAGAGCTATAACACAGTGCTAATGCTTTTACATTCCCTAGCGAACTTTAGAAGTTATGCTCTATTAAGTAAGAGAATTTAGATAAAATTTGGACCTCAAAAAAAAAATTATTTCTATAAATCAAAAATCACTCAAAAACAAGTCAGTTTTCTTATACTAATAGCTAACAAATTACGCTGTTATACAAAGTTTGTTTCATTTAAAAACCTTTAACAACAAAAGAGTTGTAAATGTTTAAAAATCAAAAATTTACTAAGAAATTTCTCATTTTAGCAAAATACTGTAAATGTTCATTTTGAATCACCCTGTTCAGTGTTATATAGTTAAAATAAAGTTTTAAAATTCTGGCTCCCGAGGTACACTAGTATCTGTTTTCCAATGAACTTTAAAATTTTACAATTGAGGACCAGAAAAAAAGGACCTTTGGTCGCCTTCACGGAAAAAGGTCCACGGTGCGTCGTCTTGTATTGCCGTCGCCAAACAGAATAAGGGTGAATAACAATAATAAAGTAACATACTCAAAATTTCCAATTATGTAGTGTTTCATAGGATGGAGTTGAAGGCTGCTGGTTTTGATTATAATTCTTAAACTGTCTTCGTATATAAATGATTTATTTATCCTTATTTAAAACTCTCACAGTAGAGGGGCTAGAAAAATAAAGCTGCACATCACACACTTCTGTTTTATTTTATTCCTTTATTTTTTTTTGTAATTTACAGTTGCGCTTCTACATCATCTACATTAATTCTTTCAACATCATCATCATTATTATCGTCATCATCATTATCATCGTCATAAGTTTTTTTTTTCTTGTCTTATTTATAAAACAAGACATTTTTTTTTATTCTCCATATATGATTATGTTTCTTCATTATCCTCGTTATCGTCATCTTTTGTACGTCATGCCCTTCTCTTTTCCAATTAAACTATTCGTGGCATCTATAAAATCTGCCTTCATGTTTAGTTTGTCGTCGTTCTTCCATTTTTTTTTTGTTTTTGGTTTTTAGTATCACCACGATCTACCAGTATTTTACTAACTCTTACGAGGCATTAAAAACAAATAAGAAAGAACTAAATGATTATGTTCCCACTGAATGGCTGGCTGGCTGGTCGGCTGGCGCATTCATTTGTTAACTCTCTGTCGGCTTTGGCCAACTACTAACTGACCAGCTTGTTTGACTTGAAACCGTTGATAACTTTGTTGTCATTTTATATTGCCGCCGGTCTCATTTTCGCATCTATTTTTTTATACACATTTTTGTTGTTGTTTTTTTTTGTCGCCTGTTATTATTGTTTTTTTGGTTTGGTCATTGTCGCCTTTAATGTTTTTGCTGTTAGTTAATTTAATTTTTTGTTTGCTGCATTATTATAATCAACATTTTCGTATTGAAGTTCTAGTTGATATTATATTTCTTTTATTTTTTTAATTTAGTATTGTTTAAAAATTTTATAATGCTTCTTATAGCATTTATTTAATATAGCAAAAGAAAGCTTTTAAACAAGTTTTATACCATAAAGCTTTAATTTATTTGTGACATCCTTTTTTGGCAAGCAAAACTAAGATTTAATTCTTTGGAGAACTTTTAATAATCTGGAGCAGGTTTGCTAAGCTTAATTGTTAATCAATAAATTTTGAAAATATTTTAAAAAGCTAAAGGGCTTGAATTCCGGTAAGCGGTGTATTACACTAAAAAAATGTCCCTATTTCACACCTTAAGGTCTTGCTCCTAGAAGCTATTAAAGGCTCAAACTTGAAACTCAAATTTAAATGCTCCTAGCAGATAGTGGACCTGTTATTAAAGAAATTTTTTCCCCACCGTTTCTACTAAAACACCATTTCAGTAGTTAACTAATTATTGTCTTTGAACTTGTCGCGTTATTCAAATTTAGTTTGTTTTGCTAGTGTCGCTAATTAAAAATTTATTTTTATTAAACATTTTTCTTAAAAACAAATTTTTAATTACAAGAAAAAACGTTTCAAATGCAATCATTGAAAGAACCCAATCTGGCTTTTGCACGCGCCATAATTTTTCGATACAATACAATCGGCAAGAGCATTCCCTATAGCCCGATTATAGCTGATTAAATAAAGTTTAAAGAAAAAAATCGGTATTTTTTTTAGTTAGTTTTTTGTTTTGCCATATTTAAAAGAGTGGTTTCTTTAAAGTTTCTCAACAAGCAATTTGGTCCACCATCTTGTTTTCAGCCAATTCAAATTAAGATTTCAATTAAGATAAGATTGAAAGTAACAGAAAACACCTTTGGAGGGAGTTTGTACCACATACGAACCGTTCTGCTAAATGCGAATTTTCCCTGTAATGCGCCAATCGACCACAAATGGTGGCGTTCTTAACGAAAACCAAGTCAAAAGCAAAAACGTGCGAGTCACGGGAACAAGTTTACTAATTTCGTTAGAGCACTTACCATTGCAGTAACGATCTCCCCCCCGGGGGCATATTTATGGTCTTTATAGTACGTAACAGCTATCTAGATCTGTGCAACTGGGGGTATAAAGGGAGCCCAGTCCCCTGACGACAGGCAGGGAGTCAACTGGAAGATCCAAATTATTTCCACGGGAGTCAGTGAGCCCCAGAGTTTATTATTTGTCTCTTTAGACATTTAATAGTTCTCTGGCTGATCATTGAGGTTGGCCCCTATATGGGAGTATCGTGGTGGTTGTGGTTTTGCGGCCCCATAACAGTATAATGGTTATTATGGTGGCCAGGATCATCTCACTGATAATGACACGCAAAGTGAATGATCCAGTTCAGAGAGCATGCTAGACATGTGTTCTGGACAGGAGTTGAAAGTCTCCAACTCTTTAGCAAGGTGTGATGGTTTGCAGCCCTGCCCTGGAATCATTAAAGTTGCAACTAGGTGGTTCTGTTGCTTAGAATTATGTCTTCGGCTTCCTAGGACGCTGTATGACGTTCCAAAATATACAATAGTGGTTTGTCCATCATCTGATTAAGGCTACATAGCCAGGTGTGGATGTAAAACGAATCACACTCTGTAGTAACGATAAAACAGTGAAGTACATGACGTGATAGGATTTACATCTGCACCTGGCCGTAAGCCTTAATCAGATGGTGGTCAAACCATTTGGAATGAAAAGCAACGTCATTTACACCCTAGGAAGCCGAAGACTAATTCTAGCAACAGGTCTTTCCTTGTTGCAATTTCAGCGGTTCCAAAGCAGGGTTGCAAACCACTACTCCTTGCTGAAGAGCTGGAAACTATCCAACTCCTGGTCCAGAACACATGACTAGCATGCTCACTGGATCCGGATCATTCACCCGTTGGTGTTATTAAAGGCGAGATGATCCTGACTCAAATTCATGCGAGGGCCGCAAAACCACAACCACCACAATACTCCCACAGGAGCAACCTCAAGAATCAGTCTGAGAAACAGCTAAAAGTCTAAAAAGACAATTAGCGAAACTTCAAAGCAGGGTTGCAAACCACTACTTCTTACTGAAGAGCTGGAAACTATCCAACCCCTGGTCCAGAACACATGACTAGCATGCTCACTGGATCCGTTGGTGTTATTAAAGGCGAGATGATCCTGACTCTTATAATCAAATTCATGCGAGGGCCACAAAACCACAACCACCACGATACTCCCAAAGGCCCAACCTCAAGAATCAGTCTGAGAAACAGCTAATTGTCTAAAGAGACAATTAGCGGAACTGTGGAGCTTGACTGATTCCCGTGGAAATAAAGTAAATTTTCCAGTTGACTCCTACAAGCCTAAGGGGACTGGGCTCCCTTTTATCGCCGCTAGATACAAGTCTAGATAGTTGTGTGATCCATAAAGACTTATAATGTGCTCCGGGGGATAGTGAAGTACAACTTACATTGCGTCGATGCTCTAGGATATCAATAGAGTTGGACACCTTATCGTCTCCAATGAGCCTCTTGGCCTTCTCCTGTATGCCGTCGAGGAACTCCAAAATAAACTTTGCAGCGTTTGCTCATACATGAGAGGTATAAATAGTGGTATAAAGAGTACGACGATCGGTTTCCCCCGGCGGCACATGATAGTCTTTTTGAAGCCTACTATTCCATCTAAACTGGTGTCTTGCGGCGTAAAAAGGAGCCCAGCCCCCTTAAAGGCAGGTAGGAGTCACCTGAACAATCCACTGTATTTCCACGGAAATCAGTGAGCCCCAGAGTTCCGCCATTTGTCTCTTTAGACAATTAGCTGTTCTCTGGCTGATTATTAAGGTTGGCCCCTATATGGGAGTATCGTGGTGGCTGTGTGTTTCGAGACCCTCGTGAGAGTTTGTGGGTCGGATCATTCACAATGAACACAATGAATGGTTCAGGTCCAGTGAGTATGAATCCCTTCATGTTCTTAATTATATGAAGCTTCATGCGTTCTGGACCAGGTGTTGGATAGCCTCCAACTCTTAAACAAGGAGTGAAGGCTGCGACCTACTTCGAGCTTTTGAAATTTGCAACTGAGAGTGACCGGAGAATGCACGGATTCGAAGGCCTTCTAGGGTGAGAATGGCGGTACATACCATTCACAGTGGTCTGACCACCATCTGGTTAGGGCTAACTGCCAGGTACAGATGTAAATCAAATCACGCATTTGTACGCCGATCGGTTGGAGTGAAGTATCTCTTACACCGTTTTAGAGAACTGAGGCACTTGAAAGCTTCTTTAGAAACCTGAAACATGTGTTTAGTCCTTCGAACATCACACTTAATTTTCATGCCAAGAACATTAAAAGCTTCCGATTCCGTGATATCTATATCACCCTTAGTAGCAGTTGCAGCACCACTTCCGCATACAGATCTATGCGTAAGCTTGCAACATTGCGTCTTATGGGCATTCAAATCGACTCTATTCGCACGACCTCATTCAGAGATCGCCTCGAGATCGTGATTAAGAGTATTATTTATATTCCGCCTTTGGAACCAATTGGTTCGGTTTATTACCAATTGAATACGAATGACAAATGATCCTGTCATCTGCGAAAGAGTTTGACAAAGAAGGTTATTTAGAAAAATAAGAAATAGGGTAGGAGAAGGAACGGAGCCTTCCGATAGTCCTGACTTAATCTTGAAGTCTTGAAATCCCATTTATAACAACTTGTATAGTGCGATTTCTGATAGAAATTTATATAAATCTGGAGATATTATTACACCAGAATCAGCAAGTTTTGACTCATGCCATACTCTATCAAACGCCTTGGAAATTTCAAGAGCCACCACCTTACTCTCTCCAAAATGATGTATTGAGTTGCACCATTGTTTAGATAGCAACAGAAACCATACTGTTGGTTAGCAAGTAAGCTGTTGGACTCTTGGTACCTCACAAGATGAAAGTTAATCATAATTTCCATCACTTTAGAAAGTGCAGAACTAATTTCAATAGGGCGCTCATTTTTAGGGTTGTTAGCCTCACCCTTTTTGGGGTTGCTACATTAGCAACCTTCCATAACTTTGGAAATTTAGCGGCATGATACAACATGCTGAAAAGGGTTTGCTAATGGACATCCTAGCATCGAAGAGTACTGTTTGAAGACCAGTGCTGGTATCCCATCTGGCTCAAGGGACTTTTTGACGTTAAGATCAGCATCTTCTGCATAGTAATGGATACTCTGTCGAGCTCGGGCGGTGGTTGATTTCTTTCCGGCAAATAAGAATTATTTGAAAATATACCAGCCAAAAGGTTAGCGCTTTATCAACCGGGTCAGTGAATATTTGGTCATTATTTAAAAGAGTCGAAATTGAGAGAATAAAATTATTTCATACTTTTTTCACAAATGACCAATAGCTCTTGCTATCCCGAGGAGTAGCAAGTACTTTAGCACAAAGGCGCTCATCGTACAGATTTTTCTCATGCCTTGGTAGATTGGCACATGAAGAACTTGCTCTTTTGCGTAGCGAATCACTATCTTCATATTTGTTTCCACGCCAGGCTATTGAATGCTTCCTCTTTTGATCTGACTACATTTTTGCACGTCTGATTAATCCAAGACTTCGATTTAGTTTTAAGCAAACATTTTTTGGATGGAATACAAATTTTTAGTTCCAAACAAAATGATGTTAGCAACCATTTTCGCCATGGCATCGCAATTATAGTCCAAAAAACATAGTGTCCAATTAAATTGCCTAAAAAATTCATGGAGTTCATCCCAACGACCGTTCTCATAAATTAATGAATTATAACTTCTGGCTGGAATATAATTAATCATCATCGACCTCGTTATCATCCTGAATTTCAGCAGCTCTTAATTCTGTGCAATTTTCTTCGTAATAGTTGTTCCAGTCTTTGCCCATGGAAAGACTAACAACGGCCTGTAATTAAATTTTAATTAAAATCTCTTCAAACACTGCAACTTATAATAAAACAGAAGTGAGAATTCAGCGCATGCAGAAATAAAACCGCCCTATTTTCTAGACGTCTTATTTTTGCAGTATTTATACTCTCTCTTAAAACACTTAAGCGACCGCGAACATCTAAGCTAAAACTCAATTTAAAAAATGTTGTGCATTTGTTTAAAATTCGTTGCGAAATGCGTGATAAGATTTATGTCTTTACCTAAATGTGTAAGCCACAACCAGACGGTGGATCATACCACTGTAGATGAAATATAGCGTCATGCTCACCCTAGAAGGCCTTCAGATACGTATATCCGCCAGTCACTTCTAGTTGCAACTTTAAGAGCGCGGAGCAGGCCAATGCTCCCACTTTTTGCTGAAGAGTTGGAGGGTATCCAACTCCTGGTCCAGAACGCATGAAGCTTAATAAAATTTAAGAACCCAACCGCAATCATGGTCACTGTACCTGTACCTGTACCATTCAGTTTATTCATTGTGAATGAATTCATTTGTGTTCAGTTGTGTTTATTGTGAATGATTCGACTCATACAACTTAAACGAGGGTCTCGAAACCTCAACTACCACGATACTCCAAAAGGGCCAACCTCAATAATCAGCCAGTGAATAGATAAAAGGCTAAAAAGACAAATAGCTGAACTCTGGGGATTTACTGATTCCCGTGGAAATATAGTGGAATTGTTCAGTTGGCTTCTGCTAGCCTTGCAATGACGGTGAGATTCTGTCAAAACATAGGTGCCCCTGTAGGCTAGGAGGTAGTGTACTAGCTTGTAAATATGGGGGTTGTGGGTTCGATTCCCAACGAGGACCTTGGTTTTTTTCACTACAAAAGATAAAAATTGACTGTCGGTGGAGCTGCTCAGCGATGAAGGCATAGTCACTGGTCGCTGTTGCTGTCTTTATACGGCAGTTAATTTCCGACTATCCTTCTGCTTTTACCACCTGTTTCATCTCTTCTCTATCCTTTTCCTAAAGAAGGTAGCACGGTACTTGACTAAATAGGCATATTTGCCTGAAGTGCTACTTCTCTTTTATAAAAAAAAAAAATGTGCCCTCGAGGGGGACAATACTACTCCATGCTGAGTCCAAGAGATTAGTTCTTGCATCTTATATAGTTAACATCCTAATATAACCTCACAATTCTCGTTTTAGTTTTTCAGGCATTTTGTTATTTTAAAAATATTCCCGTCCATAGACTGAGTGTATGGGACGTTGAGTGGCAGGAACATTTCATAAATGGAGACGTCAGCAGAAATCAATGGAGATGTGAAGGGCTTTATCTGGTGGCCTCTTTTTAGTAAAGAGCTCAGTATAATTAAAAGCAAAAAATGATTACAAATTTTTAAGAGCTTCCGATTCCTTAATGCTTATATCACCCATAGTAACCGATGTAGCACCATTTTCGAACACACATCTATGCGTAAGCATGCAGCATTAAGGCTGCAAGGATCGATTTAATGGCTTTTTAAGGAATAGATACACAATCAGTCATAAAAAGTTATTTATATGCTGATGCTGATTTCGAAAATTTGTAATTCTTTTTGAAGCTTCTTAGATGTTTAGATTTGAAAAGCTTCCAAAGCTTTTGAAAAGCCCATTACAGTTAAAAGTACCTGAAGTACTTTTCTCCAATAATGACACACTGCTGGCCTTAACAAAGAAAGAGTTTTTTTTTTCATTTTTGCTTTCAACTTTTCTTTAAATGCGACTTTTTTCCGGAAATTTTAAAAGGGCGAACACCGAATCTTTGTTGAAGCTTTTAGAGCCATCCATCACTGGCGATAATTTGCTTTTATTTGACTGTGAGTTTCTAAGGCTTTGGCTTCTGACATTAGTATTTTTTTACTGGCACTATTTACAAAGACTTCCTATTTATAAAGACAATCCACTTTATCCTTTATCCTGAGGTTTTCGAAGGACATTTTTCACTTTAACGAATTCAAATCTTTAAAATACTTGCAACATCTAGCAAGTGAAGAACAATGTCAAAGAGTAACTAACAAGTCAATGTTTACATAAACGAAAAAAAGAACATTTGAACTCCAGTAATCAAACAAATAACCTGTAAATCGGGGATTACCCAATTGAAAACAAATTAAAAAATAATAAATTAAAGAAGTGTTTAAGTTTAAGAGCTTTCAGATTTTGGTATTATGAAGACGAAGTGTAGACAATCTTGAAAACATGGAAATCTATAAACCGAAAACTTTCAGCAATGATATTATAAAGGAACAGGTAAACTTGACCTCAGACACAATTTTCACAATATTAAAACTACTCATGCACATGAACAAACGAAAAACACCCGCAGATGGACACACATACCCAGATAATAATTAAAGACGAAGGTATCGATAAATTTACTTTGCATACGAATGCCAGATGGCTGGCATTCTGCTTTTATGAATAGACACGAACCTAACAACAGAACTGCCTGAACGCCAACACTGACTTACCAGTACAAACTACAACGCGGCTTGAGAATATGGCATTCGCATCGAAAGCGCTCGCCCCTTGACTACAAACCAGCCAGTGTATGGAAAAATAAATTTGTTCAAATTAAATCAAAGGAACATAATAATTAGTTTATCATACATTCCTCCAAATTCACTGGAGATTGTGTATCAGGCACGTGCTACAGTGTCCAGCCAGTACATTGGGCTTGGATGATATTGTGATTGCTCTTGAAAATTTTAATATATCTTCTGTTTTTTGGTACTTTTCGAGGGATAAGTGTTGTTTTATTCCGTTCATATTAACAGCAAATCAAAATTACATGGAATTTATAAATTCTATTCTGGATCTTAATCTTTATCAACTGAATGGAATACGGAACGATAATCAGAAACTACTTGATTTAGTTTTTGTTAATTATAATTCCGATATTACCGTAAATCGCTGTGACACAATATCCTTACCTGAAGATTGCCATCATCCTACAATTGATATTGAAATCAATATTTCTAATGGTAAACAATCTGCTGCGAATGATAAGGTCAGTATTAAATCATTTTGTTTCGGTAAAGCTTACTACAATTTGTTAAATGAACTGCTATTTAACACTAACTGGATTAATATATTTTTTCAAAATGACATCATGAATTTTCCTGGCAAAATTGATAGCTTAGTTCAGTGATGGGTGAACTACGGCCTTCGAGAGGTTTCAATCTGGCCCGCCGAGCGTTTTCCAAAAAATAAATTAATCACCTCCTAAAAAATTATGCCCAAAAAAATAAATTTTAAAAAAGATATAAATTGACAATTTTAGCAAAAAAATGCGATGTTTTCATATTATATTGTGTCCAAACTGCGTAGTTTTCTGAGAAATATTGTACACACAAGAGAACAACATTTTTCTGATGCAATATTCCAAGAAGAAACATAAACATCATAAAACACTAACAACTAATATAGAAAACTGAACGTATAACATGACAACAACTATTATATGTGAGATCTAGAAGATTCTTGAATATTCGAAAAAACATGCACAACAAATATAAAAAAGGGCCAGCGATGGATTAATCAGCAATCATTAAAAGTGTAAATCTCGTGACGTAAAGAATAAATTGTGCAGTAAAATTATAAAGTTGCCAACGTACAGTTTTATTTGTCTAATCAAAATAATAAAGTGTATTGTAAATATAAGTGCAATAGTAAAATAGTCTAAGTTTTTTACCCGCATAAATGTCAATCCAAAATAGAAAGAGAAAAATTGATTCGGAATGTCGAGTATTTCAAGAAGAGTGGACATGGCAGTACTTCTTTATGGAATATAACCAAAAACCTTTTTGTCTTATCTGCCAAGAACCGGTAGCTGTACTAAAAGATTATAATCTCGCTAGGCACTTTAATTCAAAACATCTTGGGTCGAAGTACTATAAAATGACAGATGAAGACAAGAAAGTTCAGTCAGAGGAATTGAAAAGAAAAATATCTGGTCAGCAAATGTTTTTTAAAAATCAAAGAAGTGTCCAGCGATTCTCCACGTTAGCTGCTCACATTGTTGTCTATAAAATAGCAAAAAGTAACAAACCATTTTATGAAGGAGAATTTATTAAGGATGTGTTAATTAGCATTGTCACGTAGAACTGTCACAAAAAGAATTGAAGCGATTTCTTCTAATTTAACCAATCAACTCGATGGACGTCTTAAAAAGTTTAAGTATTTTTCAGTCAATATGGACGAGAGTGTTGACAGGAGTGATACAGTCCAACTTCTAATTTTGATCAGAGGAAGAAGAACTTGCTTGTTTGAGATCTTTGAAAGGAAAGACGACAGGAACAATAATTTATTATGAATTTAGAGAGGGGATGGAATCTCTTAATGCTCCACTTTCCAAATTAATTAATTTAACAACTGATGGAGCAGCTAACATGGTGAAAAAAAATACGGGGTTTGCAGGAATTTATAAAAGTCAGAATTATGAAAGCGAAACAATTTTTTTACATTGTATAATCCACCAAGATGTTCTTTGCAAGGCTGCCTTGGATATTAACCGCGTACTTAATATTATTTTAAAATGAATTAATACCATTCGAGCCCGTGGTTTGTTACATCGACAATTTCAAGAGTTTTTATCTGAAGTTGATGCAGAATCTTCAGATGTACTTTATTACACAAAGATCCAGTTGCTGAGTTGTGGGCATGCCTTCTCGAGAGTTTGAAGTCTTCTCGAAGAAATTAAAGTTTTTCTAAAAACCAAAACTGAAATTTGGGATGAGTGGGAAATATTGGTGCATCGAGTTTGCTTTTTCACGGATTTACTCGAGCACTATAATAAACTGAACAAGAAGTTACAAGGAAGAAATCAATTTATAAATGAAACTTGGGGCAGTTTGAGGTCTTCTAAAACTCAGTTGTTTATATTTTCTAAATGTTTGGGAAAAATGATTTGACGCATTTTCCAAGACTTAATTCTTTGAGGCCTGTGAGTGAAGAGAAGTTAAAAGTCTTTTCACAATCTTTATTAAAACTGTTTTCAGAATTTGAGGCCAGATTTGATGACTTTAAAAAAAATCCAACCATGTTTAGATATTTTTTCAATGCCTTTTAATGTTAATCCTGAGAATGTTCCATCTGATCTACAATTGCTAATTATAGAATTGCAACGTAATAATAATTTAAAACAGCTATTTTTAAACACAGATAAGCTTCATTTCTATAAATCCTTACCAAAAGATGAATTTCCAAAGCTAATTAATCATGCGCAGAAAATTTTGGCAATGTTTGCTTCCTCATATTTATGTGAACAGGCCTTTTCAGTAATGTAATCCAAAAAAAAAAAATCAATAAGAAACCGATTGTCAGACGAGAGTCTATTTAATTATATAAAGTCGCATTACGTAACTAATAAATATATAGCTTAAACCGAACTTTTAATTGAACAGAAACCCCATAATTTTCAATGAATGAACTTCTATGTTTTTTTTTAATTTAATGGCCCGCCGCAAGATTTTTTTTAATTTATTGGCCCCAAACCAAAAAAGTTCGCCCATCACTGGTTTAGTTGATATATTTTATGAGAAAATATATTGTGCATATATGAATTGCAGCATTCCTAAAATAGTTTATTCCAAAAATTCTGGACCACCTTGGGTTGAAAAAATTTTATCAAAACTTAGAAATAAGAAGAATAAACTGTACAAAATTTAGAAAAAGTCTGGATCTTTTATTGACTTTGCTAAATACTCTTCTACGCGAGCACAGTATAATTTATTGAATCAATCTTGCTACAGCAGGTACTTAAATAAGATTCGGATTAATCTTCATTGTGATCCAAGATCATTTTACCATTTCGTTAATACTAAGCGTTGCTCAGTATCATTTCCACCAGTAATGAAACTTGATTCTATTGAATCTGATAATGATTAAACAATAAACAATCTTTTTGCTGACTTTTTTTCAACAACATTCACAACATACCAAAACCAAGTCATATAGGCCCATAAGCCTATTACCGACTATTTCAAAGGTTTTTGAAAAGTTGCTTATGAACAAATTGTCTCCAATGCAAAGGGATAGTGGGTGTATCCCAGACCATCAATTTGGTTTTAGAAGTAGACATAGCACAATTGAACAAACCAATAGATTGGTTCAGGTGATAAGAAGGACTTTTGAAGAGAAGAAGTATTGTTCAGCTATTTTTATTGATGTTTCTCAGGCTTTTGACAAAGTTTGGCATGAAGGTCTATTTCTGAAACTGACCGCTCACTTGCCTTGTAATATAAGCAACCTACTGAAAAGCTACATAATTGGACGAACATTTTCTGTTGTTGAAGGAGACTTCGTTAGTTTATCTAAACCAATTTCCTCAGGCGTACCATTCTTGGACCAGTTTTATACTTGATATATACCTGCGATATGCCTGTAAGTGAAACTGTCCACACTTCTACGTTTGCTGATGATACAGCGTGTCTAAGTTCGCACGAAAACTCCTATCAAGCCTCCATAAATCTTCAGCAACATTTAACTCAGTTGGAGTTGTGGTTAAAATTATGGAGAATTAAAGTGAACGTTCAAAAGTGCATTCATGTGACCTTCACCCTGCGAAGAGATAATTGTTCACCCGTTCGAATCAATAATCAGATTGTTCCTCACCATAGTTATGTGAGATATCTTGGTATACATTTTGACCGTCGCCTTACATAGAAACATCATATTGACTCAAAGCTAACACAAATGAAACTTAAGCTAACACAACTACATTGACTCATTGGCAGAAACTCAAAACTTCGCCTAGATTGTAAGCTTCTAATTTACAAGACTATTTTAAAACCAATATGGTCTTACGGAATTCAACTTTGGGGCACTGCCTCAGCTTCAAATGTGGATAGAATTCAACGTGGACAGAATAAAATTTTACGGTTAATAACTTCCGCTCCATGGTACATCAGAAATTCAAACATACATTGTGATTTAGACATACCGCTGGTGACTACAGAAATCATCAAATACGCAGGCAAATACTTAATGAAGCTTGAAGACCATCCTAATCCCCTTGCTCGCAATATCTTGGATTATAGTGAACATAGCCGATTAAAAAAGAGTGATACCGCAGCTCTAATCCTCAATGCTACAGACGATGCATCGTAGAAATATTTGCTTTTTTTTATGACAATTTTCTTTTTTACCCAAAAGGCCTGCTGGCATGGTCAGGACTAATGTAACTTTTTTTAGAATTTAAGATTTTAATACTTATTGTTAGTTCTTTTCGTGAAGATACAATAAATAATTATTGAGAGTTAAAAAAAAAATGTTTTCCTGCAACAAGATTTGGATGCGATGAGTTCCTGGTGCAAAATTAATCTTATGCAGCTCAATTATCAAAATATGCAGCAGTATGCTTTTTTTTTCGGACCAGCACTCAGGGGATGACCCCTACATATGCAAAGCATTGTGCCAGAACTAGGAAATTAGATTACGGGAAGGAGGAAAGAGGGAGTAGTGTCTGTGAACATTCAGTTTGAATTTTCCCAGATTGAAAGTGACAGGAAAGATTTCCGGAGGGATTTTATTCCACATACGGACTGTTCTGCTAAAAAACGAATATTCCCTGTAATGCGTAGTGCGATTCACTGGCCAATCAACCACAAATGGATGTGCTCTCAACGAAAATCGTGTTAAACGCGAAAACGTGTGAGTATCGGGAACAAGTTCTCTAATTTCATTAGAGCACTTTCCATTGTAATAACGATAGAACAGTGAAATACACCCCACTTTGCGTCGATGCTCTAGAGAATCAATAGAGTTGAATACCCTACCGTCCCCAATGAGCCTCTTGGCCCTCTCCTGTACGCGGTCGAGTAACTCCAAAATAGACTTTGGAGCGCCGGCCCATACATGAGAATTGTATTCCATTTTCGGACGGATATAGGTGGTATAGATAGTACGGAGATCGGATGGAGTGAAGTATCTTTTACACCGTTTTAGAAAACCAAGGCACTTGAATGCTTCTTTAGAAACCTAAAAAATGTGTTAAGTCCATCGAACATCGCACTGAATTTTCATGCCAAGAACATCAAGAGCTTCCGACTTCGTAATATCTCTATACCACCCATAGTAACAGATGCAGCACCACTACCGAACTCAGATCTATGCGTTAGCATGCAACATTGCGTCTTACGACCATTAAAATCTACTCTATTCACACGACCCCATTCCAAGATTGTCGCGAGATCGTGATTAAGGGTATCATTCATGTTCTGCCTTTTGGAACTAACCTCCAAATGGCCTGGTCTCCTACGAAATGAATATGAGTGACAAATGGCGCTGTCATCGGCAAAAGAATATATAGGGCTGAAAGTTCGACAAAGAAGGTCGTTTAGGAAAATAAGAAATAGAGTAGGAGAATGCTTTTCTTTCGTAGAACACCTTTCAATGTTGAACGATGGAATATTGAAGAAAGTTGAAGCAATTTCTGATCTGGCTGTCTTACTTGATCCTAAACTGATTTTTATACGTCATATATCATTTACTGTGAATAAAGCCCGATCTGTCCTAGCATTTATAAAACACTGGGCTAAGGAATTTACTGACTCTTATATAAAGAAGCAATTGTCACATCTTTAGTTATACCTAATCTGGAATATGGCTCTATAATTTGGGACCCAACATACAATGTCCATATTAAAACTGTTGAATCTGTTCAGAGACATGGAGTGGTGAATGTTTTTTACTCTTTTGCCTTCGTGGCCTGAACTGGAATATGCAAAATCTACCATCTTAATTAAACTTCCGACGCCTAAAAGTCGTAGAACAATGTTGAATGTCAGTTTCGTGCTTAATCTTTTTAATAAGTAATATATGTTTTAATATCCCATTACGTTCTACACGTAATTTTATCCCGCTATCCTTACAAGTGTACAGAGCGAACTATGCTAACTGGGATCCATTATTAAGGATTTTTTCTGAATTTAATAAATATAGATTTATTGATTATTGTCAAAATATTTATTACTATTAAAAAGAATATTGTCATCTTTTTGAATAATTAATCTTGTAAAAATGTATAATATATCGTTATAGTCTGTAAGGATATTAAATCTATGGACTAAGTAAATAAATAAATAAATAAATAAATAAATAAATAAAAAAGTTTCTGAAATGTTCACTCTTTGGAGTGTTTACAATTCTGCGACTTCACTGTAAGCCCATTAGCTATGCAACGCAGTGATACATTTAGCAACAGGCTTTTTATTATTAGATAATTTAAAGTATAAATATAATACAATATTTATAAAATATATTTTATTCTATTTGCTTTTGAAAAAAAAATTCAATATAAAATTAATTAAAAACCAAAAAACAAATGCGTTTTATTAATTTAATACGCATAAATTAAAATGATTTTTTCTTTCACATCACTTATAAATTGCTCACCATTATTATCGATTAAACTACTTGTACTCAATAATCAACAACTAAAATAGATAACCAGTTGTTGGCATTAAATCAAAACTGGTTCACACGGTTCCATTCATATGAGTATGATCGATCGTATATCCATGTTAAATAATAAACGGCCACATACATTATGTGGAAGCTCCTTTAACACACAATCACGCCAGCCAGCAGCAACAATACATTAAGCCACTTTATATTAATACAATAACAGCAGCAACAGCAACAACAACAACAAAAAAAGTATCTTTGCATAATGCATGATTGTGAAACTGCATTTTGTTTTTTTTTTTTTGTAATTCATAATATTCTTACGAACTGAGAGGCAACAAGACTGCTGTGCAAAGGAAAGCAAAGTAAAGCAAAGCAACAATTTAATGTAATTCCAGAAATTCTTTAATGCCTCAAGAATTAAGAAAAATGCCGTCCATGGAAAGAAGAGAAACGAGAAAATACATTCTTAAGATTGTTGAGAAGAATTTCATGTTGCGAATTTGATATAAAAACAAAACTGGTCAAACATATGCTTTTTAAGAATGCATTAAGCGAACCTAACAGATATAAATCCACTCAGTACTCAGTAACAGTACACAGATACTATCTACATCTACATCTACATCTACACACACACAACATTAACTTGCTTTTGCTAAGTGGGGAATGGTGAATGTTTTCGTTTCTGTTTTTGTTTTTATTTATTTCGATATCTAAGAAATATCGTATGATGGTATGCAGACCATATGTATGCTGACGTTGTTACTTCAACTATGTGAACGTTCTTCAAATTGTTTTGTTGCATACATATGTGTATGTTTTTATATATTTTTCTTATTGTTGTTGTTTGTTGGCAACAGTCGCATTCGCACTAGTAGTCTATAGGGTATACGCCGGTAAGGTATACCACTTTGTTTTGCCGCCATTTTGAAAAAACACTAGTCTTGACAGCTCATAGTTGGCAGTCGTGAAGTGAGGCCACGTGAAAATTTTATTATTGAAAAAAAAATATTCGATAAACGAACGTCTTTTAATCGTAAAAATATTTTATTAAAATCAATCATCGACTAGCCAACCCGGCGAACTCCGTTCCGCCATCAGATGGCTTCGTCTTTTGTAACATTTCGTTTGGGGATTAAAAGATGAAGAAAAATTATTTTTTTTTTGTTTTATATTTGAAAAGGAAATTTTTTTTTTCATGGCACAACAGTAATGAATTCATTTCGATTAAAAAAATGAAGTGGAATTTAGTTGAACTTCTCTAAGTAAAAATACTCAATCGAAGCGTTGTACGTCTCTGCAAATCATCCGTTTCATTGAAGTGCTCTTTGGTAAACCATATTTTTTGTTTGGTTGTTTGTCTGAGGTTGAATATGGTGTGACTTCTGATCGTGTGATGGTGTAGTTTGATTGTGTAATCCAGTTTGACTTTTCCACTTGTGCAGCACAATCCAGCCGTTTCTCTTTTGAACTTTAATGCATTGCAATATCGTCATTGGTCCAATATCATCATCACTGTAGTTCACAGTGGGATCATATTGGAATGCCAAGCGATTGATGATGATGCCAATGATCTTCTTGTGTCATGCATTGTCGCAATCCGGCATTTTCTCTTATTATATTTTGTCTTTCTTCGCTTAAGTTATATGAATACACTTGTTGCTGGCTTGCGTGTCTTGTGTCTTGTTCGCACATCGTCCTCTCGGCATTTTGGTCTATGGAAAGACTGGTGAATTTAACCTCAAATGCACGATCCACATAATTTACACAGTTCAACTTACCACCTTAAGGATAAGTGCCTGCTGTTGGAGTTGAATGAAACTTTGCACAATACGCGTGATTGCTTTAATGGTTTCCAATTGAACTGTTAGGAACCGAATAACTTGAACCTCAATTTCACGTGCGCATGAGTAGCTGTCAAACAATGTATCACGCACCGGCGCCATCTACTTAAAATGAAACGTACTTATTTTCGTGAGGGATACTTACACACCACGTGCTGGTACCGTTGTAGTACATACACTGAAAACTTAAAATGGCTGTATCTCCGTAAATAAGAGGAATTTCACAAAAATAAGCATAATTCGTGATCACCTATAAAAAATCGATTTTTATATGAAAATTTAAATAAAAACTTAATATGGGTGTATCTCCGTAAATAAGAGGAATTTCGCAAAAATAAGCATAATTTGGGATCACCTACTTTGCTATAAACCTCACCGAGCTCGAGAACTTTCCAACGAAAGCAAAACCATGGATATCGGTTCGAGCGTTCTAAAGTTATAGCGTCAGGTAGGAAAACCCAACTTATTTTTATATTATAGACATATAGAAGTTTACTGTGACGATAAGGAAGTTACGTGACATTTTAAGGAGAAACAACGGGCCACATTAGTGAATGATTTCGAAAAAAGAAGGTCTGTAGGTGATAGGCCCAAGCATGGACCATAACATACTGCAAGATCTGCTGAAAACATTACTGCTTCTCAAGAAAGTGTTTAAAATAATCCCTTAACTTCAATTTGACGTTGTGCCCAGGAGCTTGCTCTTTAAAGAATAAAATTTGCTCACAATTTTGCACAAGGATTTGTATTTCTTTTCATATAAGATTCAGTTCACACAAGCGCTTCTGCCCCAAGATAATTTACGCCGCCGTACATATGCCAATAGGATGTTACAACTCGCTCATGACAACCCCAATTTTCGTTAAAAAGTCATAATGAGTGACGAGGTACATTAACATTTGAATGGATATGTGAATAAGGAGAACAGTCGGGAAGCCCTCAAATTATTAAATAGTTACCTTTGCGTCCGTTAAAAGTGACAGTCTGGGTACAATTGGAGTTTACTTGTGAATGGGGAGCATTATCGTGATGTGAATGAAAACTAGTTAACGCCACAGCTGCATGCATTGGGCTTAATTCACATGCGGTATCAAAAAGACGGTGCTACGTTGCATACAGCATATAGAATTACAATGGAATTACTGCGAGGCCTCTTTCCACAGCAACTTATTTTACGGAATGGTGATGTTGATTGGCCTCCACGGTCGCCTGATTTGAATTCTCTGGACTTCTTTTTGCGGAGATATCTGAAAAGCAAAGTTTATGCAAACAAACCAGAAACGCTTGAGCAACTCAAACAAAATATTCGTGATGAAATTAATGGAAATACCGTGTGAAATGTGTGACAATGTAATCCAAAATGTGTTCAAAAGGAGTCGCATATGCGTTGCTAACAGTAGAATACCTTCCCGGCGGACACCCTGTACTTATGTCCAGCAGTAAGTTAATGTTTGCCTGTTCGTTACAACTTGAAGTTTTTCATTTTCGTTGGTATCTGCTACAGTTGACTTCTTCTACTTTACGCGCATGCAACATTTATATGGAGCAAATGAAAAAGCTGATTTGGCCTTTAATGTTGTTGTAGAATCTTTTATTTCAATTTTTTTTCTTGTCTTATTTTTCTTGTGAATTAAAATGCAACTGGCTAAAGCGTATTAGTTTTAAGAAGCAGCTTTTTAAATTGTAGTTCATTACATTTGCCGCCATTTGTAATATTTATATTGCAGTAGGGTTGCCAATTATCGAAATTTAAGTGTTTCCTGTTAAAGGGTAGTTGCGTTACTTTTGGTGTTTATTTTTTAAACATAATGCAACTACAAACAATAACACACAAGCAGGCAAACATTTGCAGCTGAAGTTGCTTGGGTTTTTAAGCTTTTGAATATCACTGTGGTCATTTCTTTCCATCTTTGTTGGCTGTTTGTTAGGTATGAATGGTGACCGCTTTCGATGAACATGAATATGAATAATACGCTCAATCACGATCGATTATTTTATGCCCGTAAGCCGATTTTAATGCATGCTTACGTATATTACTATGGTAGATCCCCCCGGGGGCACATTTATCGAACTTTATAGAATACTTGACTATCTAGACCTGTGCCGCTGGGGGTATAATGGAGCCCAGTCCCCTGAAGGCAGCAGGGATCAACTGGAAAACTCCACGTTATTTCCATGGGAATCAGTAAGCCCCAGAGTTCCGCTAATTATCTCTTTAGACTTTTAGCTGTTTCTCTGAGTGACTATTGAGGTTGGCGCTTCGGGAGTATCGTGGTGGTTGTGGTTTTGCGGCCCCAAGCATGAACTAATTATGGTGGCCAGAATCATCTCGCCTTTAATAATACCAACGGTCAATGATCCGGATCCAGTAAGCATGCTAGTAATGTGTTCTGGAACAGGAGTTCGATAGTCTCCAGCTCTTCAGCTAGGAGTGGTGCAACTAAGAAAGACCTGTTGCTAGGATTAGTTTTCGGCTTACTATCGTTGATTCCCCCCGGGGGTACATTATAAGTCTTTATGGATCACACAACTATTTAGACTGTGTCTTGCGGGGCAAAAGGGAGCCCTGTCCCCTTCCAGACTAGTAGGAGTCAACTGGACAATCCACTTTATTTCCACGGTAATCAGTAAAGCCCCAGAGTTCCGCTATTTGTCTCTTTAGGCCTTTAGCTTTTCTCTGACTGATTATTGAGGTAGGCCCTTCGGGGGTATCGTGGTGGCTGTGTTTCGAGGCCCTCGTTTGAGTTTGTGGGTCGGAGTATGAATGCCGTCGTGTTCTTAATTATATTAGACTTCATACGTTCTGTACCAGGAGTTAGATAGTCTCCAACTCTTCAGCAAGGAGTGAAGGCTGCGGCCTACTACGGGCTTTTGAAGTTACAACTACGAGTTAACGGAGGATATACGTATCCGAAGGCCTTCTAGGGTAGTGATCCACCATCTGATTAGGTCCCACGGCCAGGTGCAGATGTAAATCTTATCACGTCATTACTATGGTTGATATAAGTATTACGGAATCGTAAGCTCTTGTTGCTCTTGACTTAAAATTCAGTGTAATGTTCGATGGACTTAATACATTTTTCAGGTTTCTAAAGAAGCTTTCAACTGCCTCGGTTTTCTAAAATGGCGTAAGAGATACTTCACGCCATCCGATCTTTGTACTATTTATGTCACCTATATCCGTCCAAAGATGGTATACAACTCTCATGAATGGGCCGACATCTCAAAGTCTATTTTGGAGTTGCTCGACCGGATATAGGAGAGGGCCAGCAGGCTCTTTTGATTCTCTAGAGCATCGATGCAATGCAGGTTGTATTTCACTGTTTTATCGTTACTACAATGGTAAGTGTTGTCCCCGCTACTCGTACGTTTTTGCCCTCGATTTGATTTTCATTGAGGGCGCATCTATTTGCGTTCGATTGGCCAGTGAATCGAACTGCGCATTATAGAGAGAATTCGTTTTTTAGCATAACAGTTCATATGTGGAATAAACTTCCTGCAAATTGAATGTCTACAAACACTATTTCCTCTTTCCTCCTCCCCATAACCTAATTTCCTAATTCTGGTGCAATGCATTTCATGAGTAGAGGTCATCCCCTGGGTGCTGGTCCGTACGAAAAAAAAAAAACAAAAGAATGTATTAATGCCATAAACTCATTCATTTCCCTTTGTGTGTGTCCGTGAGTCTCAAAGTGTAATGCGAAGTTTGAGTCTTCTCTTTTGTGTTTGCATGAGCGTATGTGTTCTGTAAATCTTGTTTTTAGTGTTCATCCAGTTTTGGGCTATATAAGTATATTCGCAGGTACAAGTAAGTCTTTATATTTCGCTGGAACTAAATTTGTCAGTTCTATCTGTCGATGTCCTGAGGTTATGTCTCAGAGTGTTGCCGGATTTTAATGCCGTTAGTAAACCCTCTTTGTGAAAAAGGTTAGTTATTCTATATACTTCTGGTTCTGTGTAAGTAAAAGTGTGCCGTCGTGTTGTATCGGTTACCCCTTTGTCTTCTTTATTCCTGTTTTTAGTGTTGTATAGTCTAAGAAGCTTGTCGACGGTAGAGAGTTTGTAGCCGTTTAGCTATGGTGTAAATCGCAGCAAGTTCTGTACTTATATGTCTAAATGCTGCTAGTTTATGCTGAGTAGGGTGGTTCGATGCGCCATTCACGTATCTATAGTAATGAGTTATTCTGTGTTTTTTCACTAGCCTTTTCATCAATCTTAATTCGACACCGTGCTCAGGAGCTTGGTCTCCAAACAAAAATTTTGATCAAAATTTTGCACAAGAATGTGCATTTGTTTCCATACAAAATTTGGTTGATACAAGAGCTTCTTCCACAAGATAATTAATGCCGCCGTACATATGCCAAGAAGATGTTACAGCTCGTCCAAGACAACCCCGATTATCATGAAAATTATTTGAATCATTTGAATGGATATGTGAATAAACAGAACAGCCAATTCTGGGGAATGGGAAACCTTCAAATTATTTTGGTATGTAATTTGGTCAGGAGGAATCAATGGACCTTACTTCCTTGAAAATGAAAACGGCGTATGATATGATTGAAAACTTTGGGCTCCTTCATTAACATGTGGTATCAACAAGAGGTTGCTACATTACATACGCCCAGGATTACAATGAAATTAATGCGAAACCTTTTTCAGCAAGTTATTTCAGGAAATGGTGATGTGATGATGATGATGGTCCAAGGTCGTATTGTGCCAATGTTTAATTAAAAGGAGGCTATTTGATTCGGAAAAAATCTTCAGTCTTTATTTGGCACTAATCTCCTTAAAATGGCAGCTCACTTTCTTTGCTTTGTGTGCCGTGTAATGGTCTGCGGAGGTACCTCTGGGATAGGTACCACGTATCGCCAGTTAGTGGACGAGAGAAATAGCTAGACCAGCGAAAATTGTTCAGGGTAGAAACTCTGCATTCTCAGTAGCGACTGTAGGCACCTACCAGGCTGGGTAAAAACTACTGCACCCAGAACAGCGGTAATTGTGCAGGGTAATAACCACTATAACACAATTTAACGCTGCTCTGATCACCCCCAGCAGCGACTGTAGGTACAAACAATGCTGGGTAAAAACCACTACACCTATTTGTGACACAGTATTTGTCGAATATACTCAGAAATATTTTCGAGCGATACGCTTCTGTTAAAATATTGGCTGTTACCTGTCGGCCGGCTGCCCAGCGAGCTGCCGTTTAACACAATATTATAATAAAAAATTCATCCGACTTAAAAATAGAATAATAAAATAAATATAATTATAAACTAAAATAATAATTCATATAATTATAAAATAAGTTGCATATGGCAACTTATCATCAGGATCATCAGGACTTTTAGCGTAACCATGTACATAAATAAAATATATAAAATAAAAATATTGAGAAAATCTGCTTTATCAGTATTTTAGCCTCTGCTGTTGAATTGAAAATGGTCAAATTCCGTTAATACAGAGTTGAATTTTTTTTATTAGGTAAACAACAGCTCTGAGTGCAGATATTTAACTTCACTGAAAATTGAATCAAAAGATCCAATAGATCATTCGTTTTTTTTTTTAACCACATGGATATTTTTAGTACTCAAGCACCAGTTACCGAAATACCAGTCGTATTTGCAAAAAAAAGTTGATTCAATAATCCTTCCAGCCCATAATCGGAATCAGAACGAATATACATACACATAAATAATGTTTATTGAGTTCCTTTATTACAAAAGAATTACACACACAAAAATACACGATGGTAACTTTAACACTTTAATGTCTAAAAGTTTCGGTATTTATTGTTTGTGTTATTTGACTTGTCAACATTCACACTTAAACTGCGTTATCACTGTTGTCTCTTGACTTGACAACGTTCACACTTCAACTGCGTTATCATATCCAAGAGGAAGCTTATATATCACATATAGTTATTGTTATCACTATTCAGTGTAGGTGTTTGATTGGTTATTATGTGTCTACTTTTTCTGTGTTAGTTGTTTTTTCTGATTGTTAAATTTAGTTCGTGGAATTTTAATGTATTATGTTGTTGTTAGCTTGTGTTCATACGATTTCTTAGAAATTTGTAAATTTGTAAAACGATACAATAGGCCATTTAACTTTATCTTTCTTTTTTTTGTTAATGATAATTATCTTTTTATAATTTAAACTTTGACTCAATATGTAAAATTAAAAGTTCTGTATTAAAGAGGTGACTTAGAGAAATAATAAGTATTATTAGTATGCTATTAAAAATAGCGCAGTCTTGTGATATGCTTAAAAAAGCCTTTAACACCTTTGATGAGATCTCATTTAAAACTAATTGTTTGAGTTATTGGTTGGGCAAATTTGAGGCTAGCAAGTAAACTGATTTAAAAAAGTAGAAATATGGAGTAATGGAATATGATGTCAGCCATTATGTCCACCTCTAGCACATCGGTAGTTGTTCCGTTCTTTTCACAAAAATTCTAAAGCACAATCCGTCAATCATTAGTTGTTTTTGGCTTGTTCACGTTAACCCGGTCTGACAAATGGTTCCAGAGACAATAATCCAGCGGGGTTAAATCACAAGAACGCAGGGACATTGACAAATCGAGAAATTACCCAATCCGAAAAATTTATGTGGAATTTCGTGATAAGATTTACATCTGCACCTGGCCGTAGGCCTTAATCAGATAGTGGTAAAATCACTGGGAATGAAAAGCAACGTCATTCACGACCTAGGAAGCCGAGGACTAATTCTAGCAACAGGTCTTTCCTAGTTGCAATTTCAGCGATTCCAAAGCAGGGTTTCAAACCACTACTCCTTGCTGAAGAGCTGAAGACTATCCAACTTCTGGCCCAGAACACATGACTAGCATGCTCACTGGATTAGTGTTATTAAAGGCGAGATGATCTTGGCCCACAAAATCATTTCATGCTTAGGGCCGCAAAAGCACAACCACCACGATACTCCCGAAGATCCAACCTCAATAATCAGTCAGAGAAGCAGCTAAAAGTCTAAAGAGACAATTAGCGGAAACTTTGGGGCTTACTGATTCCCGTGGAAATAACGTGGAGCTTTCAGTTGACCCCTACTGCCTTCAGGGGACTGGGCTATCTTATACCCCCAGTAGCACAGGTCTAGATGGTCAAGTATTCTATAAAGACCGATAAATGTGCAATTCGTGTACAATAACTAAATTGTTTGGGTGGCTGTGTGGCTTGCAGTGCAGCCATGCTGAAAGCAAAGATAACTGATGTCAACATAAGCCAATTGTGGCCACAAAAAAATTATGAAGTCATGACAACCACAACGTCACGTCATGATTGATGGCGCGTTCTTGCTAATTTTTGAACAAATACAGGCCGAGATGCCGCTTGACCACAAACCGATCATAGGGCCACTTTCGTTGGAGCCCCTGTAGGCTAGTAGGTAGTGTGCTAGCTTACATGACTGGGGTTGTGGGTTCGATTCCCAACAAAGACTTTGGTTTTTTTCCCTACAAATAAAAATTGACTGTCAGTGATGAAGGTATAGTCATTGAGCTGTCTTATACGACAATTAATTTCTGTAAATATTCTTCTACTTTCACCATTTTCGCATCTCTTCTCTATCCCTTTTCTAAAAAGAATATATCACGGTAATTGTCTAGATAGGCATTGTTCCCTGAAGTGCTACTTCTTTAAAAAAAAAATAAAAGAAAACTTTCGTTTGATGGTTTTCCGAGGCCCGTTTGTATTTTGGGAGCTTTATGACTAAAGATGATTTTGTTGAAAATGCGTTTGCGTTTTAAAACAGCCAATTCACTAACGTTCGAGGCAAGCAATGTTTGGTCAACTTCAATTCTTGAACAAGTTGAGCTTTATAAGTGAGAAGACGAATGTGTTTACGCAAAATGTTGCACAAAGTGCCTCTAGCGAACGTCAACGAATAGATGTTTCAGGCGCATTTGCTATATAGCGGTTACATTTGTAAAGCTATGTGATGACGAATTTAGCGATTAAATTCATCATAGCAGCTTCATAAGGAGCTTGATAACGAGGAAAATTTGTTTAAATTTAACGAAGTAATAGAGAGAAATGTTCACCATTTTTATAGTTAATTTTTAGAATTAAAATTTTTTGTATGCTTCAAATTTCCCAACTTTTTACTATATAGCTGTGAAAAAATTACGGTTTAATTGGAGACATTTAATCATTTGACAGCCAATTTATTTTCTAACCTTAAATTTGCACGTCCTAAATATTAAAGAGCTTTTACTGATACCAAAATATAAAAGATGCCCTGTTAAAGAGCTTGAGCAATGGCTTTTAGATGGCAATGACTTGCTTTCTGTATCAGTTAATATCATGCCCAACTGCCTTATTTTATTACTTTAGCAACGGAAAAAATTGGTTTAATGCGTATAACACTTTCCTAGATGTTGGATTTAAAAATTATATTTCTACAATGTCTTATGATTTTACACAGTTCTGTATAACACTTATTTTTGAATGTACAAAAGCAATAACTTTTCCCCACCAAAATAAACTTTGTTGTCTGGCATCTCTACATTTTTTATTTGCCCCAATATCACTAGTTACCGCTGTAATGAAATCATCCTCTTCCCTACAGTGACTACTGTTGCAGCTTCTGTTTGCTTACCTTTTTGTTTGTTTGTTTATGGCTGATGCTTTTGTTTTATCTTTTCCTTCTTTTATTCTTTACTTCACTTTTGTGTTGTTTTTAATTTTTTTTAGTTCGGTCTGTTGCATTTAGTAACGCGCGCGCATATTTCTTCTGCGTTTTGGAATTTTTGTGTTCGGCAAAAGAATTTTAGTTTTTTGTTTTAACCATCATCATTTACTTGTTAATGCTGACTGAGTATTTGCAAAAAAGATAACAAGAGAAAAAAAAACAAATAACAACTCAAAATAATTGGTAAAAAATTAAAAGGAAAATAAAAAAATTTCAAATGCCTTCAACTGGTTGGTTGCATTGCGCTTTTTTGCAAAAGCAAATTGTTGTTTTAAGAAACAAAATGAAAACATGTTGGTGCATGTAAGAATTTTTTGTTCGTGTGTGTTGCTAAAAGCGAAAAGCAAAAAATAGTGAAATAAAAATAAATGATTAAATGAAACTTGAACTTGTTAAAACAACAATAATTTCAGATTTTCTTAAAGTAAAACCTTTTTTCTAATAAGAGTTGTCCTGGCAATTTGTAGTTGGGTTTGTTTTGATTATTGGAATATAAACAAATTTGCTTGCAACAGTTGATGATGAATTCGCCGCTGACAAAATCATATGTTTGAATAAAGTGTTCCTGTAGTACGCATATCGCCATCTCGTTCTTCTTGGTGTATAAAACAGACTTGACTATTTAAATGAAAATCACAGTGGTTTAACATTAACAAAAATCTGCTACAATTGAAAATTAAACTTTTTTAAATATTTAAAGGTAAGTGGACTGTTGGCAGCATTTTTACTACATATTTTGGTCATTATAAAATTTTTAATTAAACATCTTAAAATTATGCGGAAAAGAAATAATTTAAAATACATAATAATGAAGTTTAAATATTTTATAAATAATTTTTTCAATAAATTAAACTATTTAATTTGTGTTTGATAAAATTTTTTATAAAAAATATTTTTGCTTAGTACACATCATTCAGTTTTAAGAATATTGGGTGGGAAAATTTGTGGTTAGAAAGTAAATTGTCTGCCAAATAATAAAATGTTAAGAGTTGAGCTGTCATACTTTAACATTTGTTAAAAAAAATACTTGTAAAATATTCGACATGGAACGTTACACCTTAATTAAAGAATTTTAATTGTGCAAATTTACTGTCAAAATGGTAAAAATTTTACTGCACTACTTCATAGAATTCGAGCAGCTTTTTCTCGTAATCAGGGTGTTCTTCTGAGACTTTAATGCATAATTTAATCGCTAGATTGAAGGCTCACGGTGGCCGCAGTGATGCAAACAGATCAATCCGTCGACGTTTGTAACAATTGCACATCATTACAGTTTTAGCGCAACATATTGCATAAGGTTCAACTCATTAAAGAATTACAGCCAATCGACCTTTGATTCCATCGAACATTTATTAATTTGTTGAACGAAAACCACGAAGTTTTCAATAGAATCATCTTTAGTGATCAGGCTCATTTTTAATTAGGCGGTTATGTAAACAAGCACAATCCTCAAACAGTCGTCGAAAAACCCAAGAAAGTGACCGTTAATTACAGTTTGTAGTCGGGCGGATTTATAGTCCTGTATTATTTTCAAAACTAAGCAAGGAACTGCCGTCATCGTGACATCTCTATGCTACCAAACCATGATAACAAATTTTTTATGGTCACAATTGGCTAGTGCTGATATCAGTAATATTTTTATATGAGAAATTTCAATGTCGTTTAATTTTTCGGCTTGGCAATGTCAATTGACCGCCTTGTTCTTCTAATTTAACACCGCTGCATTATTATTTCTTCTGTAGCTATTTAACTAAACCGATCCCTATCCCTTTCCTAAAGAATGTAGCACGGTACGTGACTAAATAGGCATTCTTGCCTGAAGTGCTACTTCTCTTTAAAAAAAAAGCCCTAGCATGGACGACAACGTACTGCAAGATCGGTTGAATACATTATTGCTGCTCCAAAAAGTGTTCAAAATAATGCATCAATCTCACTTGGACGCCGTGCTCAGTAGCTCGTTCTTTAAAGAATAACTTTGGCTACAATTTTGCAATTTTTATAGATTTATAGTTTTGTAAGAGACTTCACAATTATGGGTTGTGAACAACCCGGTTACAAGAGGGGCAGGACCGCCTGTAGGCTAGTAGTTAGTGTACTAGCTTGCAAGACTGGTGGATGTGGGTTCGATTCCCAACAAAGACCTTGGGTCTTTTTCACTACAAATAAAAATTTACTGTCAGTGGAGCTGCTCTTGGATGAAGGCATGGTCATTGGTCACTATGGTGTCTTACACGACAGTTAATTTCCATAACTATCCTTCTACTTTCACCACCTGCCTCATCTCTTCTTTATCCCTTTCCTAAAAGAATGTAGCACGGTACTTGACTAAATAGGGATTGTTGCCTGAAGTGCTACAATCTTAAAAAAAAAATAAGATTCAGTTGCCACAAGAGCATCCTCCATATATCCTAATAAGATGTGTCAGCTCGCCCATGATAGCCCAGATTTTCATTAAAAAATTAAAATGTGCAACGAGGCACATTTGCATTTGAATTGATATCTGAATAAACAGAATAGTTGGTTCTGGGGAATGGGAAACCCCCAAATTACTCAACAGTCACCTTTGCATCCATTAAAAGTGACAGTCTGCAGTGTAATTTGGTCAGAAGGAATCATTGGATCTTACTTCTTTGAAAATAAAAACGACGTAGCTGTGAATGAGGAGCGATATCGTGATATGATTGAAAACTTTTAAGCGCCACAAATGTATGCTTTGGACTTGATTAACATGTGGTATGAAAAAGACGGTGCCATATTGCATGCAGCCAGGATTACAATGGAATTACTGCAAGACCTCCTTCTACAACAAGTTATTTCAAGAGATGATAATGTTGATTGACCTTCACGGTCGCCTGATTTGAATGATCCGGACTTCTTTTTGTGGAAATATCTGAAAGGCAAGGTTTATGCAAACCAGCAACGCTGGAGCAACTCAAACAAAATATTCTGATGAAATTAATGAAATACCGCGTGAAATGCGTAAGAATGTAGTGAAATATGTGCTCAAAAGAGCTCACATTTGTGAGGTTAATAGAGGTGGACATATATCTGATATTGTATTCCATACATAGTTGCGGACTTTAAATAAAACATTTATCAGTATAGAATCCATTCGCTTTCATTTATTTAAAAATTATGAACAAAGTAGTATACCTTCCCTCTGCATAATTTACGTTAATATGTGCTTGATTTCTTCGGAATAAAAACCACTGATGAGCAGTTGTGAACAGTAGTGAAATGGCCATATGGATGTACTTTTAAATATATAATTTTTTATTGGATAATAAAGGAATTAAGGGAATTTAGCACACATAATGTACATTAAATTAAAAAATGATTCCAAAAAATAAAAAAAAAAATATTTTCTTCATTCAGAATATAATAAATAATAATTTAATATATTTTACAATAAAATAAAGAAAATAAAAATAATTTTATTGATTTGGCTTCACTGTCAAATCTTATGCATTGATTTAGTAGGCAACTATTATATCTCGCTTTGGCCCCACTGCAACATCTTATGCATTGAGTCTGTTGACAACTTCTTTCTCCTTACACTACAAGAATACAACAACACATTAATGGAGAACGTATTAAGAATTTTGTAACAGTGTGAATTCGCTTTTTGTGTATGGAGATGTCATGCGCTTCACACAACCAACTTGATGGCGACTTGTTAGTTTTTGTTGTCTTCTTCAGCATACAACAATGGCTGAATTCAGCCAACAAATACAATTTTTATTGTTTTCATGCCAGCTCTTTTTAACTAACAGCCTCATTATATAGCGTTATTGCTTTAACGCATGCAAATTTGATGAAAGAATCAATTGATGTTTGCATTTGTTAATAATGGTTGGGGTAAAATCGAGAAGAGGAAGCACCATTTTCGCCGCACATTCTTCAGCGCATTTTTCCGGTAAATTTCTAAAATATTTGGAATTTTTGTGCGTATATGTAGTTTGTATGTATCTATGAGATACACAAGAACTTAGTAGCGAAGTTTGTACGTAAATACATACATACATACATGCATACATTCATGGATATGTATGTAAGTACTTATATAATATTAACTTGGCATTCATAGTTTTTTTTATTGATGTTAGTGTTGTTGTTGCTGTGGCAAGTTTATTCGAGTGGGTGTGTACATGTGTACCGTTATAATAAAGTGAAAATATTTTCATATAGATGGCGCTACAGGGTCCAAACAAAACAGTAAACTTTAACAATAAAATTCTAAAAATAATAAAATAAAAAAATACAAAAAATGTGGGAGAGTGACATGCTCAGTTTTGCTCAAATATAACTTCTATTTGTGTGAATGTTGTGTGCACATAAATACATACATACATACATACATATATTATGGCTCAGTAGGAGGTGTGGATGGATGGCTGGCTGGCTAAACAGATGGATGGATAGATGAATGACTGTTTAAATGAATAGATGTTGTTGATATTATTATTTAAAAAAAAAGAAAAAGAAAAAGAGAAACAACAACAACAACTACAACAAAAGAACATTAAAGATTACTGTTCTAGATTTTAACTTACAAAAAAAAAACAAGACGATTTGTATTTTGTTTGGAGGCTTGTAAATACACGTTGAGGAAAGGTGGAGTAGCGCCGCTGACACAAAACGTACTGACTAAAATCACATTATTTGCTCTTTAAGTTTACGAAGTTGTTTTTATCTATTTTTTTGTGCTCCCTTTTGTTTTTTTATTTCGATTTAAAATAAATTCCAAGAATTTAATCTCAAATTTTATTTTAATATTTTGCTTAAATCATTTAATAAAGTAGTGGTTTAACGATTGTTCTTGTTCTTCTTTTAAGTGCCTTAACGATGAAATAAAGAATTTTTTTTGGACTTTAAAAAAAATTTTAAAGAAATAAAAGTTTTGGTTGGGAAAACTTTTGCCGACGGCAAAAACCATGATTTAGAAGCGGCACTGTACAATATACAATTTGCATTATAATAATCGTCCCAGCGCCAGCGGAATGGAGTTCGAAAATAGAAGCTCTAAGATTTTTAAAAGAATTATTCTTCCTCTTTTATCTATTCCAAAAATCTGGCATGGTTTCTCCTAAAAGAGGCCAATGCGTGCGAAATATGTCTTGATTTGTCTAAATTTGTTTAAGTAAAATCCGACTAGTGGCTCTTGAGTTATGTTAAACAAAAGGGCCTCATCAGAATTGAGTCGCGAATCAAGCAGCTGAAAAATGTTGTACTGTGTAATGCAACAAATTGAGAGGTGGCACCTGGTGGCACTTGAAATGAATTAAAAATGTATAAACAGATATGGGACAATGTATTAGTAGTGTAACGACACGTTTCCGCTGGTTGCTGGGATAGCGACAGCGGCGGCCAGGGTCGTTGCAAATTTTAATAGTTTATTACCGTAGAATGAATGACGCGCAATGTTTTATAACTTTATAAAACATAACACCAAATTTATTTATTAGCTAATCTTTACAAGGTGGCTTGTTGTAGTGGACGGTCGGGAATTGTAGCCGAAGAACAGGGAGTCAGCTCGCTGAGGCAATGGGCAGTGGTAGGGACACCAGCAGTCATACAGACGGCAGCGGTGCAGGCAGCGGCGGTCAAGATGGCGCTGTGATAATAACGGCAGCAGTTCAGGTGGCAGCGGGACAAGCAGCAGCGGTAATGGCGGCAGCGGTACAGGCGGCAGCGATACAGGCGGCGGCGACACTGGCTGCAGGACCTAGTAGTGGTCCTGGCGGCAGAGGTACAGGCGGCAGCGGCAGGACCTAGTAGTGGTCCTGGCGGCAGCGGTACAGGCGGCAGCGACAATGGCTGCAGGACATAGTAGTGGTCCTGGCGGCAGAGGTACAGATGGCAGCGGCAGGACCTAGTATTGGTACTGGCGGCAGCGGTACAGGCGGCGGCGACACTGGCTGCAGGACCTAGTAGTGGTCCTGGCGGCAGAGGTACAGGCGGCAGCGGCAGGACCTAGTATTGGTACTGGCGGCAGCGGTACAGGCGGCGGCGACACTGGCTGCAGGACATAGTAGTGGTCCTGGCGGCAGAGGTACAGATGGCTGCGGTAAAGGCGGCAGCGGAACGGATGGCTGCGAGAGAGGCGGCAGCGGCACCAATGGCTGCGGTGCAGATGGCTGCGAGAGAGGCGGCAGCGGCATCAATGGCTGCGGTGCAGATGGCTGCGCTAGAGGTGACAGCGGCACCGATGGCTGCGGTGCAAATGGCTGCGGTAGAGGTGGCAGCGGCACGGATGGCTGCAGGAGAGGCGGCAGCGGCACCGATGGCTGCGGTAGAGGCGGCAGCGGCACGGATGACTGCGGTGTAGATGGCTGCGGTTGAGGCGGCAGCGACAAGGATGGCTGCTGGGCAGATGGCTGCGGTAGAAGCGGCAGCGGCACGGATGACTGCTGTGCAGATGGCTGCGGTAGAGGCGGCAGCGATATAGATGGCGGCGGCACAGGTGGCCGCGGCGGTAAACTAAGCACTATCTTCGCAGCAGTGATCGCGGGGAATTCTTGGCCGGGTGAAATGATACTGCGGGAATATTAAATTTCTCCACAGCCTCAGTCGCACGGTCAAGCCAATCCCCGGTAGAAGATAAACTTCCACCACTCGTAGCCGTACTGTCTCTTACCGGCAGGCGGGCTGTCTGCGGGCAAGAAGTTTTTGCGGAATATTAAATTCCTGTCCAAAAGCTTCTTACCTACAGGCGATCTACTTGCTTTCTGCTGATAAGAAGTTATTGCGGAGTATTAAACTCCTGACCAAAAGACTTCTTATCTGCAGGCGATCTTCTTGCCAATTGATCCTCGTTTCATGAAATGTTTCGCCTTATATATATGTGCGGGGCTACACACATTTACACACACACACACACACACACACAGATTATCCATCATGGCCGCATGACAACTATCAGCGGTGAGTTTTTATCTACTTCACAGCTGACTGTGTTCTTGATCCTGTTGTCTCTGACTCACAGGTGGCGCTCTTACGTTCCCGACCGTTAATTTAAATAATAATTTATAATTCTTAAAGTAATGAATGAATTCAATAATAATAAAAATAATAACAATAAAAAATGATAACTATAAGTAAGAATAATAATAGTAATTCATAAACAAAATTAAGAAAAGTATAATAAGGTGGTGACGTTGTGTAGGTGAAAACGAGATACGACTTTCACCGTTACAGTAGTGATTTAAAATTGTGGGAAAGTATGGCTAAAATTGCAGGTCCAAATGTTTGGAGAAAAAAAGGGATTTTTGTTAGATGTTCATAAAAATAAATTCCCGCTTTTCCTACGACACTTCCAGTACAAAACGCTGCTGTTAACGATTCACATAAATCTAAAAGTCTGGATACCGTGGCCCTGCAAGCCGAAATTAATTTCACCAATCCGACCAACCCGATATTAAAAATGATACACTACAACCGATAACACAAATTGGAATGGATTTCATTGTGGCTAAAATGAGACAAATTGAGAATTTTTTAAAGCGTAAAAAACTCACAGAACAAAATATCAGCGCAATGTCATACCGAAAATGTCAAGCTGATTTTCAGATATTTTATTTTATGGACGCAGAAACTACGTTAAATTTTTCACAAATATGCTTGCAAACCTTTATGCACGGAACTTACTGGAACAAGTCTCAGGCAAGCATTTTAGGAAAGAACACGAGTGGAGAAGTTGCTGTATTATTTTATATAAATCAATGCATTCATGACCTTAAAGTAACATTTCATGCATTACCACCATCATACCTTTTTTGGCACAATTATCTCAGGAATCGAACGAACAAGGAGAGAGAGGTTCCATTAGTTAAGCATGCCAATAGAAAAGCGATTTAAGGGCAGCAATGCGCTGGCTAAGGTTTGTTGGTGGAGTTCTAAAATGATGCAGCTTAAAAATGAAATCACTGAAGATGAAGATGACAATAAAATTGGTGGATAGATACATTAAAGATAACATGCCCTTAAATATAAGGTGTAGCACGGTGAATGAAACAAACTCGGAACATGAATTTAAACCATCTACGAAGGAAACATAATTATCAGAATCACAAACGTCAAATGCCACAGCCAGCGAGCTTTTCAAGGCAGTTCCTCTTCTAACTTTCTTTCGTTTTTAATACCCTTCTTTGGTTACAGCTCTTTCCTTGACTTCTTTTATTGCTTCACTTTCTTATGCTTCTGTTCAGCAAAATGGTCGGAAATGGGTTGAGGGTCAACCGAAGTCCAACAAAAGATCCATAAAAATAAAACCATTTAATAAGTCAAATTAAAGTCAAATAAGTTTTGCGTCGATAGTTTTTTAAAATTTCTGGCTATCAGGCATTTGCTGTTTTGCCAAGGTCTTGCCAAGGTTTGATAGCACACCTATATTAATTATTATTATTGATTTTTATAACAATTTCTGATAACACAATTTCATTGTCATACATTTGTCATCATGTTCATGTGTATGTCTGTTTCTTCTCAATCTTGATGTAGTTTTTCTGGTTTTTTTCCCTCACAAAAAGTTTATGCTTCATTTCTTAACAGATTTCCGGTAAATTTTAAATTACTTTTTTTTTCTATATCTGGATGTATGTATGTATAATATAAAAATATCAGTGTGTGTTATAATTCCAATGTCAATTACATAAAATTTATTTTGCTTGAAAGAATTTTTTCTACTCAATCTTAAAGGTCTCAAAGCATCTTGTTAATACGAATATTTTTTTATTTATATCGTTATGTTACTTACATACAACTAACATACATACATCCACACATACATACACATTATGATAACTACCATTTTGTTACAGTTGCAGAAGACAATATTCGACAAGTTGACAAATATGTTTCAATCTTAAATGGTTGTTGGCTGTAAATTCAGTTTTGGCTTGATGTCTGTTCTCCTTTAATTGGTGGTGGCAACAAGTGATCTGAACTGAAACAAATTCAAACTGTCACTGAATGTACATACTTACATGTTCGGCATACAAGTAATTATACCATTTAAAGATTTTTCTAATCCATTTTTGAGTTTTTCATTTATTAAACATATAAAAAGATAGAAGAACACACATGTGTTTACACCAGACTTCGATATGTGGTGTTAATATTCCTAAGTGATTTTTTACACACTGATACTTTACATTTATTTATAGTGGTCGCCATCCTTGAGCGGGCCTAAATCTGCTGGTGGGCAAATTTAAGGTTAGGAAGAGCCATTGTCTGTCTAAAGATTAAGTGTCAAGATTGTTGAGGATTTGCTATACTTAAAGTAAATCAAGGAAATCGTGCTCCAAATCTTAAAGAAGCAACGTGTGTGAATAGATTTACATCCGCGCCTGGCCATGAAGTCTTAATCAGATGGTGGATCAAACCACTGCATAATTTGGGACGTCATGCTCCTTCTAGGAAGCCGAAGCTATAATTCTATGCAACAGGTCTTTCCTAGTTGCAACTTTTATGATTCCAGAGCAGGGCTGCAAATCATCACTCCTTGCTTAAGAGTTGGAGACTTTCTAATTCCTGTCCAGAACACATGTCTAGCATGCTCACTGGATCTGGGAACATTTCACCAGGTAGGTGTTATTAAAGGTGAAATGAGAACCCGGCCGCCATAGAACCATAGACTGATATGGGGCCGCGAAACCACAACCACCACGATACTCCCATATAGGGGCCAACCTCAATAATCAGCCAGAGAACAGTTAAGTGTCTAAAGAGACAAAAAACGAACTCTGCGGCTTACTGATTCCCGTGGAAATCAAATGGAGTTTCTAGTTGTACCCCTGCTGACTTCAGGGGACTGGGCTCCCTTTTTCCCCCAGTTGTACAGCTCTACATAGTAGCTCTCCATTATGACCATATATGTGCCCCCGGGGGGTATCTTAAACGAGCAGCAACAGTGAGTGACAATCTCGGCTGAGTAGTTGCCAAAAAAAAACCTGCTTAGAAAAGAAACAGATCATTAATTTGTCTCGCCCGAGCTGCAGCGTATTAGAGTCTATATAGCTGTGTGCGCGTTAAACGCTCAGCTTTGCTAAATAAGACATCGAGAATTTTAAATCTTGTCGGAGTTGTATAGGATGTTTTTCCCCTCCGGAGACACATTTATCGGTCTTTAATGGAATACTGCTGCTGGGGGTATAAGGAAGCCCAGTCCCCTGAAGGCAAGCAGGGAGTCAACTGGAAGCTCCACGTTATTTCCACGAGAATTAGTAAGCCCCAGAGTTTCCGCTAATAGTCTCTTTAGACTTTTAGCTGTTTCTCTGACTGATTATTGAGGTTGATCCTTCGGCAGTATCGTGATGGTTGTGGTTTTGCGGCTCCAAGCATGAACTGATTTATGGTGGCCAGGATCATCTCGTCTTTAATCACACCAACGGGTGTGTGATTCGGATCCAGTGGGCATGCTAGTCATGTGTTCTGGGCCAGGAGTTGGATAGTCTCCAGCTCTTCAGCAAGGAGTAGTGGTTTGCAACTCAAGGAAAGACCTGTTGCTAGAATAAGTCCTTGGCTTCCTAGGGCGTGAATGACTTTGCTTTTCATTCCCAGTGGTTTGACCACCATCTGATTAAGGCCTACAGACAGGTGCAGATGTAAATGTTATCACGAAATAGGGTGTTTTTTTCGTCGAAATTTTTCTAAACGATCTGTAATTGAATTTGATGTTCACATAAAGGTAATAACGTCCTTTGGGCAATATTTCTCTTAAGAAGCGGTAGACACAGGCTCCAAAAGTTTTTTGCCATAACAACCATATAAGACGATTCGTACAGACTATGAGTGGAAGAACTTGGGACGTAAACCGTAATTTGAGTGATTAACTAGTATGGGATTAAGAATTGTGAACAGCTAGATAATAAATGTGAAGGCTATAAAGAACGAAAGGCTAGGAGAAACCTTTTATAAGATTTTGTGATCAAAAATAATATCAAAACTTTCCAGGCAGTCGTATTACAGGGCTGTTAGAAATCATTGTGGAACGGAATTGTTCAAACAAGCACCCACTTAAAATGTTGGCAGTCCGTTCAGAACACATTTTTGTTTTAAAGCAACAGGTATGTGTGAGTTATTTCTTAAAGTAAAAGCTTTGCCTAGAGACAAAGTATTAATAAGGCACGAGTTCGATTTAAAAAAAAAATAAGTCGGGTTTTCCTTCCTGCTGCTATAACTCCAGAACGCACGAACTGATTTCCACGGTTTTGCATTGGTTTGAAAAGACTCGGGCTCCATGAGGTTTATAGCAAAGAAAATTCAGGAAAAATTTCAAGAGAAAAGCAGGAAAACAGGAAAAATAATTTTTCACATACAGCGCCATCTCTGATATATAGCATGTACTACAACGGCACAAATACGTAGTGTGTGAGTATTCCTAACGAAAATAAGTACGTTCGACATGCAAATAACCGATGAAATATACAATGAAGGATTGATTCTCATCGAGGATCAATGCTTGACTATTGCAACAAGCTACTGATTGAATTAGGAATGATCGATCGATGCACGATGCATTCAACCAAGAATTAAATCAAGAGCTGCAATACAATGTTGATACATTGCAGGAATTCGTTCGAAATAATGTGCCGTTGCTGAAGCTGAATGAACAGCTAAAACAAATATATATAACATTTATGAAGCGGTGGAAAATAAAGTGCTGGTCTATTCTTCCTGGACGCACCTGGAAGAACAGGGAAAATATTTATCGTTTCACTGATTTTGGCCACTTTTCTATCAAGATGTGACATAGTTTTGGCGTTAGCATCATCTGCAATTGCGGCGACTCTTCTAGATGGCAGTCGTACTGCACATTCTGCTGCCACTCAACTTAAACACAATTGATACTCCAACATGCAGTATTTCCCGATCCAGTACAATGGGAAAATAGTTGATGCAATCCAAGCTCATTGTTTGGGATGAGTGCACAATGACAGATAAGAATTCACTTGAAGCATTTAACTTCGCGCTGAAGGATCTTCGGCGAAATAACAATAACTTTGGCTGCTTCATAATATTGTTGGCAGGCGATTTCAGGCAGACGTTGCCAGTAATTCCCCGTACAACGCCTGCAGATGAATTGAATGCTTGCCTGAAGGCATCACCTTTGTGGAATAACGTAAAAACATTATCACTAACCACGAATATGAGAGTTCAACTTCAAAATGATTAAAGTGCTGCACAATTTTTAAACAATTGTTAGCTGTTGGAAATGGCAAAGTCCCAGGTGATGCGACAGCTGGATTAATTACTCTTACCAACGACTTTTGCCGATGTGTAGACTCTCAATTAGCTCTTATTGAAAATGTTTTCCCAAACATTAATGAGAATTATCAGAATTATGCTTGGTTAAGTCAACGAGCAATTCTCGCCTCAAAGAATAATGATGTACACGCACTGAATTTCACCATTCAATCAAAAATCGATACCGATTTGGTGACATACAAATCCGTTGACTCCATAACAAATCTCGATGATGCAGTAAATTATCCAACGGAGTTTTTGAACTGTCTGCAGTTACCAGGATTTCCACCACATAACTTGCAACTTAAAGTTGGCTCAGTTATTTTAATATTGCGTAGTTTGAATCCATCGCGACTTTGCGACGGTACTCGACTTGCGGTGAAAAGACTTATGCCAAATTTGATTGAGTTTACCATTATTAACGGAAATGCAGGTGAAAATGTATGTATTCCTCGAATACCAATGATTCCGACTGATCTTCGGTTTGGCTTCAAACGATTGCAATTTCCGGTTCGCCTTGCGTTCGCAATGACAATTAACAAGTCGCAAGGCCAATCGCTTCATGTTTGTGGGATAAATTTAGAAAATCATTGTTTTTCACATGGGCAGCTATACGTTGCGTGTTCACGACTCGGGAAACCATTCGCTTTGTTTGTGTTAACGTCAGACCAAAAAACAAAAAATGTGGTTTACCAAAGAACACTTCAATGAAACGGATAATTTGCGGACACGTATAACGCTTCCATTCAGTATTTGCTTTGGATTCACTTTCATTTTTTACTTGGAGAAGTTCAACTAAATTCCACTTCATTTTTTTAATCGAAATGAATTCATTAATGTTGTGCAATGAAATAATTTTTTTTTTCAAATATTTGAAAACGAAGCCATCTGGTGGCGAACGGAGCATACTTTTTAAGTGTATTATCACCTATATCACTGTAGGCCGCAAATATAGGGATTAAATTACATCCAGCTGCCCCAGAAGTAGCCTGATTACGAGGAAAACTGCTCAAATGCAATGAAATAAAATTTTTCCTTTTCAAATATAAAACAAAAACAAATAATAATTTTTCTTCATCTATTAATCCCCAAACGAAATGTTACAAAAAACGAAGCCATCTGGTGGCGAAACGGAGTTCGCCGGGTTTGCTAGTTTATTATAAAAATATTTGAAAGATTTTTGGTATACAAATTAATAATGTCGATTTAGATAACGATATACGATTGCTATGTTATACAATCATATATCGTTGTGCCAATAATAACAAATATGATATTTTGGAGGGCATACATCTGTCATAATAAATTAGTGTTCGGTTGACGCCAAAGTGTAAACGCACAGTTTTTTAAGCGCTAAAAGAGATATTTTGCGGGGATATCTGATAAACTTCTTTTATTTGAAGAAAACGACCACTGATATTCATCGATTGTTGGTTGAATCTTGTGGTCAACATGCATCATCGATGATTTGCGTTATTAAAAAGTGGCGATTTCGATGCAGACGAAAAGAAGAAGCCTGGTGAGGCGAAAATGTTGAAGGTAAGGAAAAAGAATTGGAAACATTACTCGATGAAGAGTGCTAGCAAACTCAAGAAGTATTTGCATTTTCATTGGGGTTCATTCACAGGCAAAGAAATTGGGGCCATATGAATTTGAAGCCGAGCGACGTTGGATCCTGTTGTCATTGATGATGAATAATGGATACATGATGATAATTCTAATCACAAAACGCCATACTTAAAGTCCAACCAAGTAGCAAAATCAACGCCGAAGCCGAGTATCCTTCACATCAAGGTGTAAATCAAAAGGGTGGGATTAAAAGAGTGTTTGTATTATAAGTTGCTGAAATCACGGATTGGAAGGGAGCAATCAACGAAAAACCATCAGAATATCCGAGATGGTTTGCGATATCCAAAAGTGGCGATTTCGATATTGAAGACAATGAGAGTCCTGGTGAGCCGAAAAAGTTTGAAGATGAGAAATTTTAAGCCTCACTCGGCGAAGATTGCTGTCATACACAAAAAGAATTAGAAGCATTATTGGGATTCATTCAAAAGCTAGAATATTGGGGTCACATGAATTGAAGCCAACAGACGTTATTTCATGATAACATTTACATCAGCACTTGGCTGTGTGGTCAAACCACTGGTCAAATCACTCAAATTACGGTTTACGTCCCAAGTTATTCCACTCATAGTCTGCATGATTCGTCTTATGTGATTGTTATGACAAAAGACTTTTGGAGCCTGTGTCTACCGCTTCTTATGAGAAATCTTGCCCAAACGACGTCATTACCTTTATGTGAATATTAAAATCAATCACAGGTCCTTTAGAAAATTTTCGACGAAAAAAACACCTTATTTCGTGATAAGATTTACATCTGCACCTGTCTGTAGGCTTTAATTAGATGGTGGTCAAACCACTGGGAACAACCACCCTAGGAAGCCGAGGACTAATTCTAGCAACAGGTCTTTCCTAGTTGCAATTTGAGCGGTTCCAAAGCAGGGTTGCAAACCACTACTCCTTACTGAAGAGCTGGAGATTATCCAATTCCTGGTCCAGAACACATGACTAGCATGCTCACTGGATCCGGATCATTCACCTGTTGGTGTTTTTTTAAATGCGAAATGATCCTGGCCCTCATAATCAAATTCATGCGAGGGCCGCAAAACCACAACCACCACGATACTCTCGAAGGGCCAACCTTAATAATCTGTTAGAGAAACAGTTAAAAGTCTAAAGAGACAGTTAGCGGAAACTCTGGGGCTTACTGATTCCCGTGGAAATATAGTGGAGCTTTCAGTTGACCCCTGGACTGGGCTCCCTTATACCCCCAGCATCACAGGTCTAGATGGTCAAGTAATCCATAAAAACCGATAAATGTGCCCCAGGGGGGTAGCCAACAGACGTTTTATTGGATCGTATTGTTAATGGTGCTGAAAACTGGATACAGCACAGAAATTCATATGCAAGCCCAGCCAATCAGCCATATCAATATCGAATATCCAACATGCCAAGGTAATGCTCTACATTTGCTAAGATCAAAAGGGTTTTTACGATTCAAAAATTTACGATTTTATAGATTTATAGTTTTGTAAGAGACTTCCACAATTATGGGTTGTGAATAAGCAGATCACAAGAGGGGCAGGTGTCCCTGTAGGCTAGTAGGTAGTGTACTAGCTTCTCAGTATGGGGATTGTGGGTTTTTTTTTCAATACAAAAATATTAAATTGACTGTCGGTTGGGCGGATCAGCGATGAAGGCATAGTCACTGGATGCTGTGCTGTCTTATACGGCAGCTAATTTCCGACTCGCCTTCTACTTTCACCACCTGCTTCATGTCTTCTCTATCCCTTTCTTAAAGAATATAGCGCGGTACTTGACTAAATAGGCATTGTTGCCTGAAGTGCTATTTCTCTTAAAAAAAAAAGATCAAAAGGCTATTTTGTATTATAAGCTGATATATTCGGGTGAGACGATCACAGGATATCTGTACCGAAGACAATTTGTTTTTTTGAATAGAGCAATCAACCAAAAGCCATCAGAATATTCGATTCGATACGAGGCTATAATATTTCATCATGAAGGCACTCGGCCATATGCAGCAAGAACTGTAAAAATTATTTGTTAAACAGTGAAAGTTTTAACTTTATAGCCCAGATCTTGGCCCTTCTGACTACAGTTTTTTTTCGATTGATGCAGAACGTCCCTAGTGGAATATGCTTTACTATAAAATAAAGGGTAGCAGAAATTGCCTTTATTTATTCTTTATTTTCAAACCCGGAGCAGTTCTTTTGGCGTTGAATCGCTAAGGTGGGTAAAAGTGGTGGCTAAAGACGCATAATATTGTGAATAATATATTAACTTAGTTTGTTATTATAATAAATGCCTTATTCAAGCAAAAAATTTGTAAAAAGAATATGTTTATTAGAAGTTATCACAAATATAAAAAAAAGATTGTGCACCATTTTCCACAACAATTTTTAAATTCAGCATCAATATAATTCTTCCTCAATTAAATTTCTCTGCTTTCCAACGTCTTCTAATTTGTATTTTATTCTCAAATAACCAAAGTTATAAAACATTTTACTAAAGAAAATTAAATTTATTAAATATTCTACACAATGTAATTAATTAATCGACTTCTGCTACCACCCATACATACATAAGTTAAGATAAGAAAGTAATGGGGACGATTAATGGACAATAACCAAATAAAACGAAATACGACTATCGTCTTAAGACAAGAACAATTTTTGTGTACATTCAACATGTACAGATACGAGTACAAAATATAAAACACATCATTAATTTTCATTAAATAAATCATAATGAATTGTGGTCTGTCTAATCAATTCAATGGATGTATGAATTTAAATCTATTGACCACAATAACCAAAAACTCGATTATTAAATGAAAAGAAATATGTATTAATGCATGTTTATATTTGGTTAACTTGTGTTTTCTAATTTCCTCCTTTCATTTCTTTCTCTTCTTTTTATGCTGCAAACGAGCAAAGTTACGCCGCAGCAGCAATATCCTGTTACTTTTGCGAGTATCACAAAACCAATTAATGTCTTTGTGCCTTTAATCGGCCGAGTCTTACAGACTCAAATACATTGTGACTTCAGGGAAATTTGAACTCACCATCTCCTTGTTTGACTCTCCTTGTTCTAGTCTTTAATTAAAAAAGCCACGATTGTCATATATCCTCATTGTGTCCTTAATTTCCTATCTAACTAAAGCTTCCCTGAGGATCAAATGTCAATGTTCTTATTTTACAAACTCATGTGCTATTCTAATTATTAGTCACTCTCTTTAGCTATCGTGACAATGTTTGAATTGCTACTTTACATTTAGTCACCTTTTAAACGACTGTGATAATGATTTCATTCTACGTACGGCAAATGGGTGGGCAAATTTAAGGTTAGGAAATAAATTGTATTTTAAAAGATCAAATGGTAATAATTAAATAATTATTAATTAATTAAAAATTAATTAATAATGTTAACAATTAAGCAATGTTAATAATCCTTTATCATGTATTTAGTAAGTTACGAAATTTTAGCATGAAAAGCTACATCCTGGTCAAAGAATTTTAATTGTGAAAATTTACCATCCCAATGGTGAAAATTTCACTGTATCGCACTGTACGCTCAAAACTTGAGCAGTTTTCCTCGTAATCAGGCTACTTCTGAGACAGCTGGATGTAATTTAATCGCTATATTTGCGGCCTACAGTGATAATAGACCTAAAAAGTATGGTCCGTTCGCCACGTTTGCCACCAGATGGCTTCGTTTTCAAATATTTGAAAAGGAAAAATTTTATTTCATTGCACAACAGTAATGAATTCATTTCGATTACAAAAATAAAGTGGAATTTAGTTGAACTTTTCCAAGTAAAAAAAGAAAGTGAATCCAAAGTAAATACTGAGTCGAAGCGTTATACGTGTCCGCAAATTATCCGTTTCATTGGAGTGCCCTTTGGTAAAGCACATGTTTTTGTTTTTTGGTCTGACGTTAACACAAACAAAGCGAATGGTTTTCCGACTCGTGAACACGCAACGTATAGCTGCCCATGTGAAAAACAATGATTTTCTAAATTTATTCCGCAAACACTAAGCGATTGGCCTTGCGACTTGTTAATTGTCATTGCGAACGCAAGGCGAACCGTTCACCTGCGTACTTTCCGTTAATAATGGTTGCGCCAATCAAGTTCGGCATAAGTCTTTGCACCGCAAGTCGAGTACCGTTGCAAAGTCGCGGTGGATTCAAATTACGCAATATCTTAATAACTGAACCAACTTTGAGTTGCAAGTTATGTGGTGGAAATCCTAGTAACTCTAGAGAGTTCAAAAACTTTATTGAATAATTTACTGCATCATCGCGATTTGTTATGGAATCAACGGATTTGTATGTCACCAAATCGCCATCAATTTTTGATGGAATGATGAAATTCAGTGCGTGGACAACATCATTATTCTTTGGGGCGAGAATTGCTCGTTGACTTAACCAAGCATACCAGTTAAACTTTATAAAATCTATAATATAAAAATATCTTTAATATAAAAATAAGTTGGGTTTTCCTTCCTGACGCTATTCAGAACGCACAAACCCATTTCCACGGTTTTGCATTAGTTGGAAAGGTCTCGGACTCCGTGAGCTTTATAGCAAAGAAAATTAAGCAAAAATTTCAAGAGAAAAGCAGGAAAACAGGGAAAATCATATTTCACATACAACACCATCTCTCATACGGCACCAGTACTTGGTGTACGAAAAGTACGTTGAAGTACGTTTCGTTTTGAGTAGAGGGCGCCGTGCGCTAGGTCGTATGTATTCTGTTCATCCTAGAAATGATGAATGTTTTTATGTGCGACTGCTGTTGGTAAATGTACGAGGAACAAAATCACTTGCGCATTTGAAAACTGTGAATGGCCACCAATGCCAAACATATCGAGAAACATGTCAACTATTGGGTTTGCTGGAGAACGATTCTCATTGGGATTTAACACTTGCAGGTTCAGTTGTTTCATCAAATGCGTGCCAAATATGAACGCCGTTCGCTATTATCATCACCACATGTTTCCCTTCACAACCAATTCAGTTATGGAACAAATGCAAAGACGACATATCGCTTGCGCATTCGAACGAATAATCCCGACATGCAAATAACCAATGAAACATAAAATGAAGGATTGATACTGATTAAGGATCAATGCTTGACTATTGCAAACAAGCTACTGGGTGAAGTAGGAATGATCGATCGATGCACGATGCACTCAGCCAAAAATTAAATCGAGAGCTGCAATACAATGTTGATACATTGCAGGAATTCGTTCGAAATAATGTGCCGTTGCTGAATAAAGAGCAAAAACAAGTATACGAAACATTTATAAAAGCGATGGGCAATAATACTTGTGGTCTATTCTTCCTGGACGCACCTGGAGCAACAGGGAAAACATTTGTCAGTTCATTAATTTTGGCTACTATTCGATTAAGATGTGAAATAGCTTTGGCGTTAGCATTATCTTGAATGGATGGCGGTTGTGCTGCACATTCTGCACTTAAATTACCACTCAATTTAAACACAATTGATACTCCAACATGCAATATTTTCCGATCCAGTACAATGGGAAAATTGTTGATGCAATGCATGCTCATTGTTTGGGTTGAGTGCACAATGGCACATAAGAAATTACTTGCAGCACTTAACTTCACACTGAAGGATCTTCGGAGAAATAACAACATCTTTGGCAGATGAATTGAATGCTTGCCTGAAGGCATCACCTTTGTGGAATAACGTAAAAACATTATCGCTAACCACTAATATGAGACAAAATGATCAAAGTGCTGCACAATTTTCCAAACAATTGTTAGCTGTTGGAAATGGAAAAGTCCCAGTTGATGCGACAGCTGGATTAATTACTCTTACCAACGACTTTTGCCGATTTGTAGACTCGCAATTAGCTCTTATTGAAAATGTTTTCCCAAACATTAGTGATAATTATCAGAATTATGCTTGGTTAAGACAACGAGCAATTCTCGCCCCCAAAGAATAATGATGTTGTACACGCACTGAATTTCACCAATCAATCAAAAATCGATGGCGATTTGGTGACATACAAATCCGTTGATGCCATAACAAATCCCGATGATGCAGTAAATTATCCAAAGCAGTTTTTGAACTCTCTGGAGTAACCAGGATTTCCACCACATAACTTGCAACTCAAAGTTGGTTCAGTTATTATGATATTGCGTAATTTGAATCCACCGCGACTTTGCAACGGTACTCGACTTGCGGTGCAAAGACTTATGCCGAACTTGATTGGCGCAACCATTATTAACGGAAAGTACGCAGGTAAACGGTTCGCCTTGCGTTCGCAATGACAATTAACAAGTCGCAAGGCCAATCGCTTAGTGTTTGCGGAATAAATTTAGAAAATCGTTGTTTTTCACATGGGCAGCTATACGTTGCGTGTTCACGAGTTGGGAAACCATCCGCACTTCAATGAAACGGATAATTTGAGGACACGTATAACGCTTCGATTCAGTATTTACTTTGGATTTACTTTTACTTTTTTCCTTAGAGATGTTCAACTAAATTCCACTTGATGTTTGTAATCGAAATGAATTCGTTACTGTTGTGCAGTGAAATAAAATTTTTCCTTTTCAAATATAAAAAAAAATAATTTTTCTTTATCTTTTAATCCCCAAACGAAATGTTTCAAAAAACGAAGCCATCTGGTGGCAAACGTGGCGAACCCGTTCGTTGGGTTTGCTAGTTCCTTATAAAATGTTGGAGTTAGCATATCCTGAAAGGATACTTTCTTGGCATGCATGTTTGGTAGAACCGACAACCAAAAAAACTGTTGCGTTCTCCCACCCAGGTAGGCTCGCCCCGATAAAGCTTAACAAAATTATCGTAGCCTCGAAGTGTCTATTATTACTCAACCCATACCAAGGATTGCAAACCTGTAGAGGGAAAAGTTGGGCGTATAGTATGTGGGTTGTGTCAGTCAGGGTTCCTTCCTACAAATATTTTTAAAGTCTTTTGCGAACCATTTGTCGTAAGTCTAATAAATAAAATAAAAATAAAATTAACACATAAACTTAAGAGGAACTGCAAACTGCCGGCAGGAGCTTCATGGGTGTTGATAAAGAACACAGGTACTTTCAAACTAAAAACTCAAGAACCTTCTATACGGAACTTATTATATCAGTGACAATATACTCGATTTCCAAATATTTGAACAACCGAAAAATGTTTAAGACTAGAACGAATTGAACAATCGAAAACTAGAGATCAGTGAGAAAGTAAAGGTTTGATGTGGTCTCTCTCGAGACTTTTTTAATTATTTATATTTGTTCTCCTAACTTGAAATGGCATAACTTCTTGTTGGGTTATTTTTCATATCTAGAAATACATGTTCACGTTTCGAGCTGGTTTTTTAATAAAAACTTTGTGATAAAAAATATTTTAAAAATTTGCGCAAATGCTTAAAAGCAAAATTTTATGGTTGATCGTTAAACAAGCTACAACAACAACAATATGTAAATATCATTAAATAAACACAATCAATTTATAAAAATGTGAATATTCGTATCGTCACAACTAAAACTATGCAGCCATGCTCCTGATTATGGATCTGGGATACATTTATTGTTGTTCTATTGGCTTAATGTTCATCAAGTATTGATGAAGTGAAAACATTTGTGCTTTTCATTTCAGCTTAAGCCAGTAAGATATTGTTTTAATGGTTTAAGAAGCTGCTATCATATCAGTGACATTAGCGTTTTGTTGTTTACTTTTTACTTACATTCATCATCATTAATCATTGTGATATTTTTTTATGATGTTGTGTGACGTTCTGCTTTTGTTTGGCACTAGAAAAAACAACAACAACAAAAACAAAAATTTATATTTGAAATATTGCCAAAGAAGAATAAATGCTTTTGTAATGGAGGTGTGCACGACTGACGTGATTAATGTGACTTACATATGATCGTGCTCATTGAAGCTTTATGCATGTGAGCCTGTAGAAAGGCGTGATTGGGAGTGAATATTTTAGCGTTCCTTGTTTACTTGGCACTTGCTGATATTTTTCAATTATCGATGATATAATGTGTCGCTGACTTGCAAGAAATATGAAACAAGTTGTCAAATTATGTTGTGAATTTTTCTTATAACATTTTTGAAATATTCCATTAAAATCTATAAAAACTCTACTTTAAAATGTCTGTCTTTGTTTTTATAACTATTGTAGACATTGCGAAAATGGGCATTTTTTTTTTTTTGTAACTCTCAATAATTATTTATTGTATCTTCAAGAAAATGAACACTAACAATAAGTTTCAAAATCTTGAATTTTAAAAAAAGTGACATTTGTCCCGACCATGTCAGACGTAAACTTTTGGGTGGAAAAAAAGGAAACAAAACAAATATTTCTAAGCATTGAGGATTAGAGCTGCGGTATCCACTATTATCCAAGATATTGCGAGCAAGGGGATTAGGAGATGGTCTTCAAGCTTCATCAAGTATTTACCTGCGTATTTGGTGGTTTCTGTAGTCACCAGTGGCTCAGAATCGCATTTCTGTAACTTTTTAACTAACAAAGATTTTTTAGAAATTCTTATTTTAGCCAATAAATAACATCGAGGTAAGTTTTATTAAGATTGGTACAGTGCGCTGCACTTAACTTTATGCTTAACACTGCCTTCTTATTTCCTAGTTTTTGCTCAATTTTAAAATAAAACAGTGTAACTTAATTTTTCTTAAATTATATATTTACTAGCAAACGTGGCGAACGTGACTTCGTTTTTTCTAACATTTCGTTTGGGGATTAAAAGATAAAGAGAAATTATTTTTTTTTGTTTTATATTTGAAAAGGAAAAATTTTATTTCACTGCACAACAGTAATGAATTTATTTCGATTACAAAAATAAAGTGGAATTTAGTTGAACTCCTCTAAGTAAAACAGTGAAAGTCAATCCAAAGTAAATACTGAATCGAAGCGTTATACGTGTCCGCAAATCATCCGTTTCATTAAAGTGCTCTTTGATAAATCACATTTTTTGTTTTTTGGTCTGACGTTAACACAAATAAAGCGGATGGTTTCGCAACTCGTAAACACGCAACGTATAGCTGTGTATGTGAAAAACAATGATTTTCTAAATTTATCCCACAAACACGAAGCGATTGGCCTTTCGACTTGTTAATTGTCATTGCGAACGCAAGGCGAACCGGAAATTGCAATCGTTTGAAGTCAAACGGAAGATCAGTCGGAATTATTAGATTCGAAAAATACATACATTTTCACCTGCGTACTTTCCATTAATAATGGTTGCCTCAATCAAATTCGGCGTAAGTCTTTTCACCGCAAGTCGATTAACATTGCAAAGTCGCGGTGGAATCAAATTACGCAATATTATAATAACTAAACCAACTTTGAGTTGCAAGTTATGTGGTGGAAATCCTGGTTACTCCAGAGAGTTCAAAAACTGCTTTGGATAATTAACTGCATCATCGGGATTTGTTATGGAATCAACGGATTTGTATGCCACCAAATCGCCATCGATTTTTAATTGATTGGTGAAATTCAGTGCATGTACAACATCATTATTCTTTGGGGGCGAGAATTGCTTGTTGACTTAACCAAGCATAATTCTGCTAATTCTCACTAATGTTTGGGAAAACATTTTCAATTAAAGCTAATTGAGAGTCTACAAATCGGCAAAAATCGTTGGCAAGAGTAATTAATCCAGCTGTCACATCAACTGGGACTTTTCCATTTCCAACAGCTAACAATTGTTTGGAAAATTGTACAGCACTTTGAACATTATGAAGTTGAACTCTCATATTAGTGGTTAGCGATAATGTTTTTACGTTATTCCACAAAGGTGATGCCTTCAGGCAAGCATACAATTCAGCTGCAGGCATTGCACGGGGAATTACTGACAACGTCTGCCTGAAATCTCCTGCCAACAATATCATCAAGCCGCCAAAGTTGTTGTTATTTCACCGAAGATACTTCAGTGTGAAGTTAAATGCTTCAAGTTATTTCTTATGTGCCATTTTGCACTCATTCCAAACAATTAGCTTGCATTGCATCAACAATTTTCGCAATTAACTGGATCGGGAAATTACGTGACAAGATTTACTTCTGTACCTGGCTATGAAGCCTTAATCAGATGGTGATCAAACCACTGTGAGTGAAAAGCAAACGTCATTCACGCCCTAGGTAGCCGAAAACTAATTCTTGCAACAGGTCTTCCTAGTTGCAACTTTGATGATTCCAGAGCAGGGCTGCAACCCACCACTCCTTACTAAACAGCTGGAGACTTTCCAACTCCTGTCCAGAACACATGTCTAGCATGCTCACTGGACTGGATCATTCACCAGTCGGTGTTATTAATGGTGAAATAATCCTGGCCACCATATAAAACTGACCTATCTGTTATGGGGCCGCGAAACCACAACCACCACGATACTCCCGAAGGGCCAACCTCAATAATCAGTCAGAGAAACAGCTAAATGCCTAAATATACAAATAGTGGAAACTCTGCGGGTTACTGATTCCCGATGAAATAACGTGGAGTTCCCAGTTGACCCCTGCTGCCTTCAGGGGACTGGACTCCCTTTTTCCCCCAGTTGCACAGGTCTAGGTAGTCAAGTATTCTATAAAGACCGATAAATGTGCCCCTGGGGGGTTCTGAATCGGGAAATATTGCATGTTGGAGTATCAATTGTGTTTAAATTGAGTGGCAACTTAAGCGCAGAATGAGCAGTACGACCGCCATCTAGAAGAGTCGCCGCAATTCCAGATGATGCTAAGGCCAAAGCTATGTCACATCTTGGTCAAAATCAATGAAATGACAAATATTTTCCCTGTTCCTCCGGGTGTGTCCAGTATTATTGTCCACCGCTTGCATAAATGTTTCGTATACTTGTTTTAGCTGTTTATTCAGCAACGGCACATTATTTCGAATGAATTCCTGCAATGTATCAACATTGTATTGCAGCGCTCGATTTAATTCTTGGCTAAGTGCATCGTGCATCGGCATCGATCGATCATTCCTACTTCAATCAGTAGCTTGTTTGCAATAGTCAAGCATTGATCCTTAATCAGTATCAATCCTTCATTTTATATTTCATCGGTTATTTGCATGTCGGGATTATTCGTTCGGATGCTCAAGCGATGCAAGTTATCTTCACATATGTCGTCTTTGCATTTGTTCCATAACTGAATTGATTGTGAAGGGAAACATGTGGTGATGATAATAGCGAACAGCGTTCGTATTTGGTACGCATTTGATGAAACAACTGAACCAGCAAGTATTAAATCCCAATGATAATCCGTTTCCAGCAAACCCAATAGTTGACATGCTTCTCGATATGTTTGGCATTGGTGGCCATTCACAGTTTTCAAATGCGCAAATGATTTTGGTCCACGTACTTTTACCAACAGCAGTCGCAAATAAAAACATTCATCGGCGTCATGCACGGCGTCATCTACTTAAAATGAAACGTACTTATTTTCGTGAGGGATACTCACACACCACGTACTGGTGCCGTATCAGAGATAGCGCTGTATGTGAAAAATGATTTTCCCTGTATTCCTGCTGTTCTCTTGAAAGTTTTCCTGAATTTTATTTGCTATAAACCTCATGGAGCCGGAGGCCGTTCCAACCAATGTAAAACGGTGGAAATCGGTTCGTGCGTTCTGGAGTTATAGCGTCAGGAATGAAACCCCGACTTATTTTTATATATTATAGATAGATGATACCGGGATATTTATTTTAGATATTGAAAAAACTTTTGATTCCAGCTGGCATGACGGTTTAATATACAAGCTAAATAAATTTAATTACCCCATATATGTACAAAAAATTATAAGGAGCTGTCTATCTGATAGATTATTTGAAGTTCGAGTGAAAGAAGAAGTCTCTAGCCAGAGAAATATTCCAGCCGGTAAACCGCAAGGCTAAATATTATCGCCATTATTATTTTCCATTTTTATTTTCTGATTTTAAAATACCAAGAGAACAGTTCGTTGCATTTTACGCTAATGACTCTGCAGTTATTGCCTCTGGAAAAGTATCTAATGCTATTATAAAAAAGATGAGTGTTGGATTATTGAGTTCACAAAAGTATTTCAGCAAATGGAAAATAAAAATCAACCAACTTAAAATACAGGCAGTTCTGTTTTCATTTAATAAATCACCGAAAAGAGTTCCCTGTATAATAGCTCTTGCTGCTGAAGGAAACATCATTCCGTTTCAAGACTCCGTTAAATACCTACATGTCATATTGGATTTAGTACATGCGCCAAGGCCTTTTAAATGCGGTAGAGCATTGTTGCCGCTTTTAAAAGGAAAATCAAAACTCGATTCTAAAAACAAACTGCTGTTGTACAAAATGTGTATTCTTCCCATAATGACATACGGCTGTGAAGTTTTGCTATCTTAACAGTGCCAAAACCCATATTAAGAAACTTCAAACCATTGAAAATAAGAATTTGAAAGCTCTTTTTGATTTATCTCGCAGATTTTCCACGAGACGTCTACACAGAGAGTTGAAGCAAAAATTGCCGCTGAATGACGTTTTTAGTAACATTAAGATTCGAAGACAGGTGTAGATCTTCAAGTTTTCCGATAATAAGAAACTTGATTAAATAACCCTTCTTCACTACATCTGTGAAATAAAATAAAAAAATAATAAATAAATATAAATAAATAAATAAAAAGGTGAAAAGTGAGGGAAAAGTTTAGCATAGTTTAGCGATTTTTAAGGCAGCAGATATACTTTTATCGGATAGGTTTGTTCCGTTGTTTTCTAAAGTTCTATTTAATAGGTACAACTTTGCTTCAGATGCAAAAGAGATATTCCATATGGTTAACCAAAATATAACCCTGTTAAAACATAGAAAAAATTATAAAATTCTATTTTGACCAAAAAAAAAACAAAAAAACAAAATTGGATGGCCATTAAATTATTAATGCAGCCAAATGGACAAACCGTATGAGGCAATAGTTCTTATTTTTGGAACTATCTTTCTGTGCAACTCTCAGAATTGGGTGCCAAAATCATGTGTGACAGTTTGAAATAAAAAATTGATTGGAGTGACCTTTTAAGTTTAAGAAAAGGTTTCTTTACTTAGAAACTTAAAAGTTAAAGATGAGGGTTTTCTAGGAAAACCCAAATCCAAAGCTTAACGTGTTACAGGCATAATTTTTGAAAAAAAGGAAATTTTCTTTTTTTCAAATGAAAAACTTGGCAAAACTCTATTAAGGCTACAAAAAAAATATCATTTCTTTAGCTCCTTAAGAAGTGTGAAATTCTGCAAATATTAACTGCAAAATAATGCCGGCATTAAAGTGTGACGAAAAAATGTTGCAAACAGCAACGAACTATTATTTGCTTTGTGCTATATGACACTTAACTATTAAACATGCAAGACAGGTAAACGATATCAATCCATAATTGGTGCAGCAAGATATTTTCTTTTAATTTTAATAATTATTTTAAATATTTTCAACTTGAAAGCAAAAAAAAAACAACTTAATATTAAAATTCTTAAGCAAAATATGGACAAAATAACTCCAAGAATAGTAGTAGTTGAAAATAAAGTCAACTACCATAACAAGTAATAAATATCCTTATAAGGATACAGTATTAATTTCCCTCTTACCGCAAACAAAACTCAACATTCTATACCTCCACAGGCACTTGAACATTTTTGCATTTAATACGAGTATTTATAAGCAATTCATATATAAAATCTTCACACAGCCACAGAAACGCACACACACACACACACACACGCATACAGACAATACAGATTTATTAGTATGAAAGCAAGTAGTAATTATATTTTAAGCACCTCCACTAAAGCAAAAAAAGTTTTTAATATTCCAACAACAATGGAGAGATAAAAAAAGAAGAAGAAGCATAACAAGAAGAAGAAAATATTAAAACCATTTATGCATCCATATTGAAATGAGATTATTTCCATAATATAATATAATATTAAATACAAATAAGGATACTGATTAAGAAAATTAATAATGCTTTCAATTATGGATGTGTTACTCTCTCAACGAACATACATACACACGTACACATAAAGTTTATTATACAGCTTAAGCGTATGAGAAGAAAGAGTAAGGGGTTCATCACCTTGTTCAACATTAACAGTATTGTCAGCAATACCAACAACAGCAGCAATAGCAGAAGCATAATAATAATAAATAAATATTACATACACACACACACACACCCACATACACACACACATGCACTAATACTAAACAGGAAATGAGTACGGAAATAATAAACGAAAATTCAGTTTCACTCCAAATTAGGAAACAATTATCCAGAGACCTGAGAGACAGACAGAGAGAGAGAGCAAAAGTAAAAGAGAAATTCACACAATATTTAAATAAAAAAAGCTCATGAATTTGCGCTTTAAGAAATATTAAAATAACTCATCTCAGCAATTATTCTCTCAGCAAATATTCTCTCTCTCTCTCTTTTGAACGACCACAGTAAATAAAAATTTGTTCTTTTCTAAGTGTTTTTGAAATTCTTCAAAAGGCCTCTAACTAAACTTAAAAAGAGACTGAATTCTTCAACAGAGAAAGATGTCTGTAACTGTGTTAAATGCTATTTTAGTTTATAGTAAATATAAAACATTTTAAGTTCATAAATGCATATTTAATGAGTATAAATACACGGCAACAATATGTTATAGAGTACCCCTACCCACGCAACATTTTGTGCCAACATGTCTGCTGCTAGAAATACAGGATGTTCGCTGGGAAGGTATACTACTTTGTTTGTTTATAATTTTTGATTAAATGAAAGAGAATGGATTTTATATTGACAAATATTTTATTTAATGTCGGCAATTATATATGGAATACAAATCAGATAAAGGTTCGCCTCTGTTAACCTCATAAATATGGGCTCTTTTGAGCACATTTTTCATTACGTTCTCAAACATTTCAAGATTTTATCAATTTCATTACGAATATTTTGTTTGAGTTGCTTAAGCGTTTCTGGTTTGTTTGCATAAAGCCTATTGCTTTTCAGATATCCCCAACAAACAACCCACCTCCCCCCCGGGGGAACATTGATATATTTTGACAGAATCTCACCCTCATTACATATGTCTTCGGGGGTAACAGGCAGCCCAGTCCCCTTCAAGGTTAGCAGGAGCCAACTGACCAATTCCACTATATTTCCACGGAAATCAGTAAAACCCCAGAGTTCAGCTATTTATCTTTTTAAACTGACTGATTATTGAGGTTAGCCCTTCGGGAGCATCGTGGTGGTTGTGGTTTCGAGGCCCTCGCTTGAGTTGTGTGGGTCGGATCATTCACAATGAACACAGTGAAGCATGATTGCGGTTGAGTTCTTAAATTTTAAATAAGCTTCATGCATTCAGGGTCAGGAGTTGGAGAGTGTCCAACTCTTCAGCAAGGATTGAAGGCTGCGGCCTACTCCGGGATTTTGAAGTTGCAACTAAGAGTGACTAGAGAATACCTGAAGGCCTTCTAGAGCGAGGATGACGCTACATTTCATCCACATTGGTATGATCCACCGCCTGGTTATGGCTTACACAGCTAAGTGCAGACGTAAATTTTATCACGCATCTCTACAAAAAAAAACTCCGGAGCAGTCAAATTAGACGACCGTTGTAATCCTGGCTGTATGCGATGTGGCACCGCCTTGTTGATACTACAAGTTAATCAAGCCCAAAACATACAGTTGCGGCGTTAAAACAGTTTTCAATCATATCACGATATCGCTCCCCATTCACATTTACCGTTTGTTCCAAAAATTGTTTTTTTTATAAAACTGATCGATCTGGCTTTATTAACTATGAAGCTGTCAAATCGTTTTTGGAGTATATAGCCAAGATATGGAGCTTTAATTTTTTTTCTAATCGGTGCTTTGCACTTCGATCAATTTTGATGTAATTCGTACATTTGGTTTCAAAATTGGCATTAAACATTGCGTCTTACCGGCATTTAAATCGACTCTATTAACACGACCTCATTCCGAAATTGTTGCGAAATCGTAATTGAGCGTATCATTCATGTTCTGCCTTTTGAAACTTACCTCCAACTGGTCTGGTCTATTACCAAATGAATACGAATGATAGATGGTGCTGTCATCTACGTTGAAAGTTTAACAAAGAAGCTCATTTAGCAAAATATGATATAGAGTAGGAGAAAAAATGGAACCTTGCGGTAGCCCTGAATTAATCTTGAACTTGCCTGATGAAATCCCATCTATAACAACTTTCCTAAGAAAACTCGATATAAATCTGAAGAACTTATTACCGACACCAAATGCAACAAGTTTTGATAGAAGTGCATCATGCTACACTCTCTCAAATGCCTTGGAAATACCTAGTGCCACCACCTTACTCTCTCTCTCTCTCTTTCATTCTCTCTCTCGTTCAATCTCTCTCTCTCTCTTTCACTCTCTCTCTCTCTATGTATGAAGTTCCACAATTGTTCCAGCAAGTCACCCGTAGAGCGTCCCCTGTTGATCGCTAAGTAAGCTGTTGGGGACTTAAGCTACCTCACAAGATAAAAATTAATCATACTTTCCATTACTTTAAAAAGTGCAGAAGGGTTATTAGGCTCACTATTTTGGGGAGCGGCCTTACAATAGCAATTTTCAAACACTTTGGAAATTCGCCGCCACGATACAACGTGCTGAAAACGGCTGCAAACGGATGTGCTAGCATCACTGTTTGAAGGCCAGTGCTGGAATCCCATTCGATTCAGGAGACTTGTTTGTGTTGAGATCTGCTAAAATTTTTTTTTTCAATAATAATCCGAACCTAAGTAAGTTCACCACATCACTAAGTTAAGGTCGGCCGAAAATTAAAACAACCGAAAAAAATTTCTAACCCTATTTTCTCTCAAACGAAAAGGGGAAGGAAACCTAGATCTGTAGGCACATATCTTGTAGATATCCCCCCCCCCCCCCAGGGGCATATAAATATGGTCTTTATAGAATATTCCACTATCTAGGCACAGTGCAACTGGGGAAAAAGGGAGCCCAGTCCCCTGAAGTCAGACAGGGAGCCAACTGAAAGCTCTACTTTATTTCCACGGGGATCAGTGAGCCGCAGAGTTCATTATTTGTCTCTTTCGACTTATAATAGTTCTCTGAGTGATCATTGAGGTTGGCCCCTATATGGGAGTATCGTGGTGGTTGTGCTTTTGCGGCCCCATAACGGATTTATGAAAATTATGGTGGCCAGGATCATTTCACTGATAATGACACGCAAAGTGAATGATCCAGTCCAGTGAGCATGCTTGACATGTGTTCTGGACAGGAGTTAGAAAGTCTCCAACTCTTTAGCAAGGTGTGATGGTTTGCAGCCCTGTCTTTGAAGTTGCAAAGAATTATGCCTTCGGCTATCTAGGACGCATGTATGACGTTCCAAATTATACTATAGTGTTTTGTCCACCATCTGATTAGGGCTACATAGCCAAGTGCGGATGTAAAACAAATCACACTCTTGTAGATATTTTTGAGGTCTACTTAAATTTAAAGACATTAACATTTTAGTAATAAATACACTTATAATTAAATTTCCGGGAGCATACCCTGAAGCCAGCCCCTGTAGCTTCACTTAGAAATACCTTTACTTAGTCCCGATGAAATTTGATTAGAATATCTTATTTGGTTCATGGGCTACCGAATTATTTCCCTCATTTCAAACCATTTTCCAGATGTATGGGAAGCATGGATCTGTTTCTGACTTGACATAATTTCCTCAAAATCAATCTGGTTCCAGCTGGGAGGATGCGACTTTTAATAAATTAAATAGACTCTCGTCTGACAATCGGTTTCTTATTGAATTTTTTTTTGCATTTCATTACTGAAAAGGCCTGTTCACATAAATATGTGGAAGCAAACATTGCCATAATTTTCTGCGCATGATTAATTAGCTTTGGAAATTCATCTCTTGGTAAGGATTTATAGACATTAAGCTTATCTGTATTTAAAAATAGCTGTTTTAAATTATTATTACGTTGCAATTCTGTAATTTCCAATTGTAGATCAGATGGAATATTCTCAGGATTAACATTAAAAGGCAATGAAAAAATATCTAAACATGGTTGGATTTTTTTAAAGTCAGCAAATCTGGCCTCAAATTGTGACTACAGTTTTAATAAAGATTGTGAAAAGACTTTTAACTTCTCTTCACTCACAGGCCTCAAAGAATTAAGTCTTGGAAAATGAGTCAAATCATTTTTTCCCAAACATTTAGAAAATATAAACAATTGACTTTTAAAAGACCTCAATCTGCCCCACGTTTTATCTATAAATTGATTTCTTCCCTGTAACTTCTTGTTCAGTTTACTATAGTGCTCGAGTAAATCCGTGAAAAAAGCAAACTCGATGCACCAATTCTTATCCTCCAATATTTCCCACTCATCCCAAATTTAAGTTTTGGTTTCTAGAAAAACTTTAATTTCTTCGAGAAGACTCCAAACTCTCGAGAAGGCATGCCCACAACTCAGCCACCTGATGTTTGTGTAATAAAGTACATTTGAAAATTCTGCATCAAATTCCGATAAAAACTCTTGCAATAGTCGATGTAATAAACCACGGGCTCGAATGGTACTAATTTATTTTAAAATAATATTAAGTACGTGGTTAATATCCAAGGCAGCCTTGCAAAGAACATCTTGGTGGATTATAGAATGTAAAAAAATTGTTTCGCTTTCCGGATTCTGACTTTTATAAGCTCCTGCAAACCCCGTATTTTTCCCACCATGTTAGGTGCTCCATCAGTTGTTAAATTAATTAATTTGGAAACTGGGGCATTAAGAGATTCCATCCCCTCTCTAAATTCATCAGAAATTATTGTTCCTGTCGTCTTTCCTTTTAAAGATCTCAAACAAGCAAGCTCTTCGGTTATTACAAAGTTTTCATCGACTCCTCTGATAAAAATTAGAAGTTGGGCTGTATCACTCCTGTCAACACTCTCGTCCATAGTGACTGAAAAATACTTAAACTTTTTAAGACGTCCATCGAGTTGATTGGTTAAATTAGAAGAAATCGCTTCAATTCTTTTTGTGACCCTTCTACGTGACAGCCCTATAGATTCAAAATCTTTTACCTTTTCTGGGCATAATACTTTTCCAATGATAATTAACACATCCTTAATAAATTCTCCTTCAGAAAACAGTTTGTTACTTTTTGCTATTTTATAGGCAACAATGTGACCAGCTAACGTGAAGGAACGCTGGACAATTCTTTGATTTTTAAAAAACATTTGCTGACAAGATATTTTTCTTTTCAATTCCTCTGAATGAACTTTCTTGTCTTCATCTGTCATTTTATAGTACTTCGACCCAAGATGTTTTGAATTATAGTGCCGGTTCTTGGCAGATAAGACAAATAGGTTTTTAGTTATATTCCATAAAGAAGTACTTCCATGTCCACTTTTCTTGAAATACTCGACATTCCGAATCAATTTTTCTCTTTCTATTTTCGATTAACATTTATGGGGGTAAACAACTTAGACTATTTTACTATTGCACTTATATTTACAATACACTTTATTATTTTAATTACACAAATAAAACTGTACGTTGGCAACTTTATAATTTTACTTCACAATTTATTCTTTACGTCACGAGATTTACACTTTTACTGATTGCTGAATAATCCATCGTCGGCTCTTTTATATTTGTTGCGCATGTTGTCTCGAATATTCAAGAATCTTCTAGATCTCACATATAATAGTTGTTGTTATGTTATACGTTTAGTTTTCTATATTAGTTTTTAGTGTTTTATGATGTTTATGTTTCTTCTTGGAACATTGCATCAGAAAGTTGTTGTTCGCTTGTGTGTACAATATTTCCTAGAAAACTACGTAGTTTGGATACAATAAAATAGGTCCATATTAGTTGTTTTTGTTTCATGCTTTTTAAGTTTCTTCTTGGAATATTGTGTAAGAAAGTTGTTGTTGTCTTGTGGGTACAGTATGAAAACATCGCCTTTTTTTTGTTAAAATTGTCAATTCTTCTTGGAATGTTGTGTAAGAAAGTTGTTGTTGTCTTGTGGGTACAATATGAAAACATCGCCTTTTTTTTGCTAAAATTGTCAATTTATATCCTTTTTAAAACATAATTTAAATTTATTTTTTTTAGCATAATTTTTTAATAGGTGATTAATTTTGTTTTTTGAAAAACGCTCGGCGGGCCGGATTGAAACCTCTCGCGGGCCGTATTTCGCCCATCACTGCTCTAAACAAATTGAAAATAAATACACGACCAAATGTTCTGTGGGTAATCGCAAATGCAATGTGTGAATGTGTGAAACCTAGTGGAGGGAACGTTCGTTTATCGTGAAAAGTATGCATGCAAGTGCTTCTAAGGAATATAAAACATGTTTAATGAGAGAGAAAGTAAAATCGTAGAAAAAATAAATAAATAAATACACAAACGAAATGGGGATTTTGGGTATTATTGTTGTTTTTATTTGGTTTTTTTTCTTGGTTTTGCCAACATGTCTGCTGTAACATTTTGTGTTATCATCATGTTATAAATGTTTGTTAAAGACAGCTTTTGCGTATTATTTTTTCTATTCTTGTTTATTTGCAAGATCCGGAAGTATTTGAATTTTAAACGGGCAAACATACTTTTTAACGCTTAAATAAGTAATCCAACTTAAATGGTGGCCATAAATGTTTTAGGGGCTAAATGTGGAGAAAGGCGTGTTGTATCACTTAAGATTATGTGGGTGGATTCGTATCAAGTAACAAAATAAGCGAAAAACATTATAGTTTGTAAAAACGCAAAAGGAGATCTCAGTGTTGCTTCTGTAAAACAATATTTTTTATAGTATACTTTTAGGCGCCGAACATATCTATCATATACAAGAAGATGAAACTTAAAGATGATGCCAGCAGACTGTAGTTGGAAGACTCTGAAACAGTATATCAATATCTAACACAAGACTTGGGGCCATAGGCACGAGCTTATTAAATGTGAATGACATGGGAAGAATGACAAGTCTTGGACAAATACTAGCAATTGCTTAAGACTGCATAATAAGAAGGCCAAAAATTCCTACAGTCACGCGAAAAGTTTGGTGATAGCACGTGACTCAATAAAAGCAAGGTTTGCCATAAACTACAAAACCTTTTTTCTTTAATCATTGAAGAGAGAAAAGGGTCGAAAAGGAATTTTTTAGTTTCCTACAAGGCTTTCTTGTTCATTTTTGGCGGATCTCGAGTTCGACTGACTTGATTTAGCCAGTTATCTACCAAATAAAAAAAGATAAGGCTCAAAGAAGATAATGTTTGCAGACTGTGCCAAGGGCAACTAACCCCCTCGGGGGCACATTTATCGGTCTTTATAGAATGCTTTACTATCTAGACCTGTGCTGCCGGGGGTAAAAGGGAGCCCAGTCCCCTGAAGTCAGCAGGGGTACAACTGGAAGCTCCACGTTATTTCCACCGGAAACAGTAAGCCCCAGAGTTTCCGCTAATTGTCTCTTTAGACTTTTAGCTGTTTCTCTGTCTGATTATTGAGGTTATCCCTTCGGAAGTATCGTGGTGGTTGTGGTTTTGCGGCCCCAACAGGAATTGGCACTCAATTTAAACACAATTGATACTCAAACATGCAATATCTCTCGATCCAGTCCCCCCGGGGGCACATTTATGGTCTTTATAGAACGCTCGACTATCTAGACCTGTGCAACTAGGGGTATAAGGGAGCCCAGTCCCCTGGAGCCAGCAGGGGTACAACTGGAAGCTTTACGTTATTTCCACTGAAATCAGTAGCCCGCAGAGTTTCCGCTATTTGCCTCTTTAGATATTTAGCTGTTTCTCTGACTGATTATTAAGGTTGGCCCTTCGGGAGTATCGTGGTGGTTGTGGTTTCACGGCCCCATAACAGGTGTTGTTTAATATGGTGGCCAGGATCATCTCGACATTAATAACACCCAAAGGAGAATGATACAGATCTAGTGTTCTGGACAGGAGTTGGAAAGTCTCCAACTCTACAGCAAGGGGTGATGGGTTTGCAGCCCTGCTCTGGAGTCATTGAAATTGCTACTAGGAAGGACCTGTTGCTAGAATTAGACTTCGGCCTCCTAGGGCGTGAGTGGCGCTGCTTTTCATTCACAGTGGTATGACCACTATCTAATTAAGGCTCACTGCCAGGCGCAGATGTAAATCTTATCACGTAATCTCTTGATCCAGTACTGCACATTCTGCGCTTAAGTTGCCACTCAATTTAAACACAATTGATATTCCAACATGCAATATTTCCCGATCCAGTGCAATGGGAAAATTGTTGATGCAATGCACGCTCATTGTTTGGAATGAGTGCACAATGACAGATAAAAAATCACTTGAAGCACTTAACTTCACGCTGAAGGATCTGCGGCGAAATAACAACATCTTTGGCGGCTTGATGATATTGTTGGCAGGCGATTTCAGGCAGACGTTGCCAGTAATTCCCCGTGCAACACCTGCAGATGAATTGAATGCTTGCCTGAAGGCATCACTTTTGTGAAATAACGTAAAAACATTATCGCTATCGACGAATATGTTATCCCTATCGACGAATATGAGAGTTCAACTTCAAAATGATCAAAGTGCTGCACAATTTTCCAAACAATTGTTAGCTGTTGGAAATGGAAAAGTCCCAGTTGATGCGACAGCCGGATTAATTACTCTTACCAACGACTTTTGCCGATTTGTAGACTCTCAATTAGCTCTTATTAAAAATGTTTTCCCAAACATCATGTGAGAATGATAAGAATTATGCTTGGTTAAGTCAACGAGCAATTCTCGCCGCAAAGAATAATGATGTTGTACATGCACTGAATTTTACCATTCAATCAAAAATCGATGGCGATTTGGTGACATATTGATAGTGCAGTAAATTATCCAACGGAGTTTTTGAACTCTCTGGAGTTACCAGAATTTCCACCACATAACTTGCAACTCAAAGTTGGTTCAGTTATTATGATATTGCGTAATTTGAATCCACCGCGACTTTGCAACGCTACTCGACTTGCGGTGAAAAGACTTATGCCGAATTTGATTGAGGCAACCATTATTAACGGCAAGTACGCAGGTGAACGATTGCATTTTTCGTTTCGCCTTGCGTTCGCAATGACAGTTAACAAATCGCAAAGTCAATCGCTTAGTGTTTGCGGGATAAATTTAGGAAATCATTATTTTTCACATGGGCAGCTATACGTTGCGTGTTAACGAGTTGGGAAACCATCCGCTTTGTTTGTGTTAACTTCAGACCAAAAAAACAAAACAGAAAATGTGGTTTACCAAAGAGCACTTCAATGAAAGAGATAATTTGCGGCCATGTATGACGCTTCGATTCAGTATTTACTTTGGATTCACTATCATTTTTTACTTGGAGAAGTTCAACTAAATTCCACTTGATGTTTGTAATCGAAATGAATTCGTTACTGTTGTACAATCAAATAAAATTTTTCCTTTTCAAATATAAAATAAAAAAAATAATTTTTCTTTATCTTTTAGTCCCCAAACGAAATGTTACAAAAAATTAAGCCATCTGGTGGCGAAACGGAGTTCGTCGGGTTTGCTAGTTAATGATAATAACATAGATAAGCTAAGTGCTTTTAAAGGTATAGGTATTATGTGAAAATTTGTACAGTAAAAATAAATAACATGCTTCGATCATCTGTAAAATCTGTAAAGTTTCCTTAAAATTACCTTGATTTAAGTTTCCAAGAAATATTACGAAAGGTCTGAGTCTGAATCCTGAATCTAATATTTAATGAAATTCAAGCAATATAATCTGATTGATTTTATGTTATATTTATGGAAAAAGGAAATATAATTTTTAGTATGACGATATTATCTCGTCTACAATATCAAAATATTCATTCATTCAGTTGAAAAAGTTTTGTTTGTTTTATTATTGCTGTTATTTTGCTGTTGTTGTTGTTAATCCTTAACACTTGAAGATGGCTGATTGTTTTTATTCTCTGACGGGCATATAACAAATGCGTTGCGTTCTATATTAATGTATACGTGACACAAACATCATGAGATTAATTTTTAAATGACTTTTTATTGTTGCATATGTGTGTGTGTATGTATGTATGTATGTATGTATGTATGTGTGTGTGTGCTTTTACTTGTGCTCTATTGGGAAACATTACAATATTTGTTTGGTTGTCGCTCGGTTCTGATGATGATAGAAAAAGAAAAAGTGTACAAAACCTCTTGATGCTACTGGTGACGAACAGTGTTTGGCATCTTTTCAACACTGATGATGAGCTTTATAACTTTCAACATTTGCATTTGTATGAGAATTTGCTAAAGTATGTGTGCGCGTGTGCGTTAAAGATTTTAAGTAAATTTAAATGTAGATTAAGATTGACATACTGACTTATTTGATATGAAAAACTTTAAGGATGTTTTTTTGTATGTGTATATGTAGATGTGCATTAATGGCAAATGCAGTTGTATAAATTTATATGCCGCAGTTTAAAATGTTTTATAGATTAAGCAGTGAATAAAGGGAACATTTAAAAAAGTACAAGTGAATCTCAATAAAATAAAACTAATATTCAATGGATTGTAATTGATTAGCATCATAGTACGAAAATAACAAAAAAAAACGTTTGCTCTCGTTTTTGCTCAGCCCGTAAAGGAATGACTGTTTCGCTCCTAGGACAAAACTTGTCCAACACAATTTTATTTAATTTTATAAAATTTGTTTTAATATACTGCTCTTTCTAGCAAATGTTGAAAATAGCAGACATTATATATGTATCTATCGAATAAATTATATTTTACAGGAAAAAATTTTAACAGTTGATTTCTCTAAAAATCAGCTTTAACTTTTCTATACAAAACTTCTTTAAACAAATTTCATTACTCTTGATTTGTTTTTATAAACACACTTCAACACTCATAGTTTTTCTAAAAAAGAAGTGTAACAGTCATAATTTTATTTAGTTAACTTGCTTGTCATAGTTTTTCTATGAAAAAAATGTCATCAAACATCATCGTCTATACAGTTTTTTATAGAAAATTTTCATCATTCATAACTTTTTGTATAGAAAACTTTCATCACATATAATAAATTTCATCATTCAGCATTTTTCTTCAAATAACGTTTATTTAGAAAATGGCATTAAAATTATGAAAATTAGTCATAATATTTATATAAAAAATATCACAAAATTTAAAAAAAAATATTTTATAGAAAATAAAAATTGAAAAAAAAAATTTAATATAAATTTTGTTATAGAATCATTTTTTTGTATAGAGAATTTTTATGAGTCATGATTTCCCTAACAAAATCTCATTAGTCACACAATTTCTAAAACTAAAAAAAAAAAAAATCATATCATAATTGTTTAGAAAAGTCACATCAATCATAGTTTTTCTATAAAAAAATGTCACCAATAATAATTTTCTACAATTGTTTTACAGAAAACTGTCATTATTCATAATATTTTGTATACAAAATTATTATCAATGATAATTTCTATAAAAAAAAATTATGTTAAAATTTTTCTATAAAGAAAATTATAATCAGTCATAATTTCTCTAAAAAAAAATTATATCCAAATTTTTCTATAAAGATAAATTAGTCATTTTTTAAAATAAATATATCAGGTAAATATTTTCTACAGAAAAAACTTTTATCAGTTATAATTTTTATTTAGAAAATTTTAGTATAACACACAAATAAAATTTTCTATAAAAAACATTATGACTTTCATTAGTAATAATTTCTCTAGCAAAAATTTTATCAGTCGGAAATTTTATATAAAACATATCTTAAACGTAATTTTGTATAAAATAACAACTTTTACAGAAAATTTTCATCAGTCATAATTTTTTGGTATAGAAAATATTTATCAGTAATAATTTCTCTAACAAAACCTTTTGCATAAAAGAATTTACCATTACCAAATTTTTACAGAAAATTTTCATCAGTCATAATTTTTATTTAGAATATTTTTTACAAAAAAAAAATGTCATAAGACATAATTTTTTATAAAAAAAATTCACCAGTCACAATTTGTTACAAAAAATATTCATCAGTCATAATGTTTTGTATAGAAAATTTCCATCATTGAAACTTTTTTATATTTAAAATTTTCTTCAGTAACAATTTCCTTAACCAAAATTTTATCAGTCAAAATTTTTATATAAAAACATATCATAAACATAATTTTGCATAAAAGAATTTACCATTAACAACATTTTACAGAAAATTTTCATCAGTCATAATTTTTTGGTATAGAAAATTTTCATAAGTAATAATTTCTCTAACAAAATTTTTGCATAAAAGAATTTACCCTTAACAACTTTTTACAGAAAATTTTCATCAGTCATACATTTTTGGTATAGAAAATTTTTATAAGTAATAATTTCTCTAACAAAAATTTTATCAGTCAAATTTTTCTACAAAAAAATTCTTTTAGATATAATTTTCTATGAAAAACTTTCACCAGCCACAATTTTTTATAGAAAATGTTCATCAGTCATAATTTTTTGTATAGAAAATTTTCATTAGTAATAATTTTTTGTATAGAAAGTTATCATCATTAACAAAGATTGTGACTCGTGAAATATTTTTAAGATAAAATTTTCATTATTGAAATTTTTTGTATAGAAAATTTGTATAATTATTAATTTCTCTAACAAAAATTTAATGCATCAAAATTGTTATAATTTTTATTTAGAAATTGTTCAAAAAAAAAAACTGTCATCGGACATTTTTTTACAGAAAACTTTTATCTGTCAAAATTGTTATAATTTTTATTTGGAGAATTTTTTATATAAAACTGTCATTTCTTTTTTTGCAGAAAATTTTCATCAGACATAATTTTGATGTAGAAAAAAATTTTCTGTATAGAAAATTCTCATCAGTTATAATTTTTTTATAGAAAATTTTTATCAGACATAATTTTTTTTTAAAGATTTTTTTATCAGTCATAATTTTTTGTATAGAAAATTTTCATGTTATCATTTTTTAAAAATAAATACGTTAGTCAAAAATTAGCTACAAAAACACTTTTATTAGTCCTAATTTTTATTTAGAAAATTTTCTCTAAAAAATGTCATCAAAATTTTCTTCTATAAAAACATTGTGCCTGATAAAATTTTTAACAGAAAATTTACATCATTAAAAATTTTTTGTATTTAAAACTTTTATTAGTAATAATTTCTTAAACAAAAATTTATTAGCAAAAATTTTTCTATAAAAAAATGTCATAGAACATATTTTCTATAAAAATATTTTACCAGTAACAACTTTAATACACAAAATTTTCATCGTTAAAATTTTTTTGTATTTAAAATTTTGATCAGTAATATTTTCTCTAACAAAAACTTTACCAGTCAAAATTTTTCTACAAAAAATGTCGTAAGACATAATTTTATATAAAAAACTTTCACCAGTCACAATTTTTTACAGAAAATGTTCATCAGTTATAATTTTTTTTTATATGAAATTTTCATCAGACATGATTTTTGGTATAGAAAATTTTCGTTAGTAATAATTTTTATATTGAAAATTATTGTGATTCAAAAAAAATTGTGACAGGTGAGATATTATTAAGACAAAATTTTAGTTTTATTTCATCATTTTAGTTCAACATTATTAATTTCTCTAACAAAAATTTTATGCATCGAAATTGTTATAATTATTATTTAAAAATTTTTCTGTCATCGGACATAATTTTTGATAGAAAAATTTCAACAGTCACTATTTTTTACAGATAATTTTTATAAGTCATGATTTTTATGTAGAAAATAATTTTTTTTAAAGAAAGTTTTCATCAGTCAAAATTTTTTTATAGAAAATATTCTTCAGACATAATTTTTTTTAAAGAAATTTTTCATCAGTCATAATTTTTTGTATAAAAAATTTTCATTAGTAATAATTTTTTTTATTAGTCCTATTTTTTATTTAAAAAATTTTCTCTAAAAAATGTCATCAAACATAATTTTCTATAAAAACATTGTGCCTGATGAAATTTTTTAACAGAAAATTTATATCATTAGAATTTTTTTGTATTTAAAACTTTTAATATTATTAATTTCATTTAAAATTTTATCCGTAAAAATGTTTCTATAAAAAAAGTCATAAGACTTAATTATCTATAAAAAAAATTTTACCATTAACGATTTTTTTTCAGAAAATTTTCATCAGTCATAATTTTTTGGTATAGAAAATTTTCATCATTAATATTTTCGCTAACAAAAATTATATTAGCTAAAATTGTTACAGTTTTTATTTAGAAATTTTTCTATAAATATGTGCCATCAGACTTAATTTTCTATAAAAAAATTTCATCAGTCACAATTTTTTACAGAAAATGTTCATCAGTCAAAATTATTATTATTCAAAAAGTATTGTGTTTGGTAAAATTTTTTGTATAGAAAATTTTCATCATTATAAATTTCTTTAACAAAATTTTTAACAGTCAAAATTTGGAAATTTTTCTATAAAAAAACTGTCATCAAACATAATTTTATATATAAAAATAATTCAGCAGTCACTATTTTTTTACAGAATATTTTCCTCAGTCATAATTTTTTTTGTAGAAAATTTTCATCAGTCATAATTTTTTGGTATAGAAAATTTTCATCAGTCATAATTTGTATAGAAAATTTTCATTAGTAATAATTTTTGTATTGAAAATTATCATTATTCAAAAAGTATTGCGTTTGGTGAAATTTTTTGTATAGAAAATTTTCATCATTAAGATTTTTTGTACAGAAAATTTTCATCATTAAAATTTTTGTACTGAAAATTTTCAACATTATAAATTTCTTTAACAAAATTTTTAACAGTTAAAATTTGGAAATTTTTCTATAAAAAAACTGTCATCAGACATAATTTTATATATAAAAATAATTCAGCAGTCACTATTTTTTACAGAGTATTTTCATCAGCCATAATTTTTTTGTAGAAAATTTTCATCAATCATAATTTGTATAGAAAATTTTCATTAGTAATAATTTTTGTATTGAAAATTATCATTATTCAAAAAATATTGTGTTTGGTGAAATTTTTTATACAGAAAATTTTCATTATTGAAATTTTTTGTATACAAAATTTTCATCATTATAAATTTTTTTAACCAAATTTTTATCAGTCAAAATTTGGACATTTTTCCATAAAAAAACTGTCATCACACATAATTTTATGTATAAAAATAATTAAGCAGTCACTATTTCTTTACAGAATATTTTCATCAGTATAAAAAAATTTTATTGTTATTTATGTTATCTATCAAAAAATAAATTTAATCGCTCATAACTTTTCTAATTAACACTAAAAACTACAGTCATAGTTAACACAATAGCCGTACGACATAAGATGATGATAAGGTGATGTTCGAATATGACGAATATTTTTCTCTACAACTAAATTTCCAACGACTATTGCTTACAAGCTGATGGAACTTTCCATACAACTCGTGATATAATTGTATTTCTGCATGAAAGTTTTATTGGTCGGTGAATTTTCTAGCTCCACTGTTCAGAGTTAACCCTCAAGATCATGTGATAAAATTTATTTTTATGGATCAATAAGATCTACTTCATTCCTACTTTTAAAAAGAAGTTTTTGTGTATATTTATGTAAAGTCTTGTGCTGAATTTGAAAGAGAAGCTGTTGTGTCGATGAGATAATTATTTAACGGATTTACTGATGCTATTCTTAAAAGTTAAGACGAAAAAAAATTTATTGAAATCTCTTAAACATTTTTTATATAAAATTAATGAGAGTCAATGTACTTTTTTCTTTTAAAGTTTACTTGTGTTTGTTGTTATTATTGGCATTTAGTTTCGCATTAGATGAGTGTTAATATATAATTTACAATGGAAAACAAAATGGGAGGATTTTGTTTTGTGGCTTAAAATTGTTGCTGTTTAAGCAGCTTTTAATATCTTTTTGTTTATTAGTTTCTTTTTTTGTTTGTTTGTATGTAGTTGTATGTAAGTACGAATATGCTTTAACTCCTTGCGTGTTTTTGTAATAAACGATTAAAATCAGTGTTACCAGCTCTTTAAAAATTAAGAAAACCTCAAAAATAAAATAATCAAATTTATATATAACGGGTTTTTCAACAAGTGGCAATACCAACAGCATGATAGTTTTAATATTTAGTTTTTGGACGTATTCGTTGTAGATGCAATGAATTCAATTTCGCACGAAAATCACATTTAAATAATTAAAATCGCGCTATGAATATGGTAGTTCTGTTAAAGTTACATTTTGTGAAGTTTGTGATATATTCGGATCGTCCTTCTGAGACCGCTATTAGGAATTTGGTTTGAGTCGACAGGCTCGATACATAATATACAAACAGCAGCGCATGTTCGACCGAGGTGTTTCACTGAAAACATCGCAGTCGTGAGCCACACTGTTGAAGCAGATTCAAATTTGTCAATTCCTCGATGTTCCCAGCAATTGGTGTTATCCAAAACCACCACATGGCGAATTTTGCAAAAGGATTTAACTTTGAAGCCTTACAATATTCAACTGGTGCCAGGAATTGAAGCCGAACAACCATTCACATCGCCCTGGGTTCGCTTAATTCATTAAGGAACAACCGGCCGATTTTTCTGAAAAAAATAATTTGTACAAACGAAGCCCATTTTCACTTGTCAGGGTATGTCAACAAGCCAAATTCCCGCATTTGGGCTTCTGAAAGTGCTAGAGTGATTATTGAATAGCCTTTGCATGCTCAACGTGTAATTATGTGGTGCGCTATGTGGTGAGGAGGCGTCATTGAGCCGATTTTTTTTCGAAGATGAGGCTAGAAATGCGGTAACGGTCAATGTATCATGCTATCGCGGGATTTTCGTGATAAGACTTACATCTGCACCTGGCCGTGGGGCCTTAATCAGATGGTAGATGGTGGTCAAACCACTGTAAATGAAAATCAACGTCATTCACGTCCTAAGAAGCCGAAGTCTAATTCTAGCAACAGGTCTCTCCCAGTTGCATTTTCAGCGGTTCCAAAGCAGGGATTAAAAGAAAAACGATCTGAATATCCGATATGATTTGCGCTATTCAAAATTGGCGATTTCGATATTGAAGACAATGAGAGTCCTGGTGAGCCGGCGAAGATTGCTGCCATACACAAAAAGAATTAGAAGCATTATTGGGATTCATTCAAAAGCTAGAAGATTGGGGTCATTTGAATTGAAGCCAACAGACGTTATTTCATGATAAGATTTACATCAGCACCTGGCTGTAAGCCTTAATCAGATGGTGGTCAAACCACTGGGAATGAAAAGCAACGTCATTCACGTCCTAGGAAGCCGAAGACTTATTTTTTCTACAGGTCTTTTTTTGGGTTGCAAACCACTACTCCTTGCTGAAAAGCTGGGGACTATCCAACTCCTGGTCCCGAACACATGACCAGCATGCTCACTGGATCCGGATCATTTACCAGTAGGTGTGATTAAAGGCGAGATGATCCTGGCCACCATAAATCAAATCATGCTGGGGCCGCAAAACCACAACCACCACGACACTCCCGAAGGGCCAATCTCAATATTCAGTCAGAGAAGCAGCAAACAGTCTGAAGAGACAATTAGCGGAAACTCTGGGGCTTACTGATTCCCGCGGAAATAACGTGGAGCTTTCCAGTTGACCCCTGCTACCTTCAGGGAACTGGGCTCCCTTATAACCCCCAGCGGCATAGGTCTAGATAGTCAAGTATTCTACAAAGACCGATAAATGTGTCACCGGAAGGGGCTATCACGGGATGCTAATAACTCAATTTTGGCCTATTATTGGCGACGTGGATATCACTGACATGTGGTTTCAACGAAACCAATTTAATACAAACCAAATATTTCGATCGCAGCAATTAAGCTAACACCGCTGGATTATTTAAGGACAGGGTCTATACGGATTCGTTCGAATAAATTTCACCCTTAAAACCCAAAAACCTTGATGTGGTTAACGAAATAGGAACGTTATTTTGCAAAAAAATTATTTAAAAATTATGATGAAGAAATGGACATCTGTCAGCGTGTTCTCGATGAACATTTTCCTGATATCCTTTTATATCCTTATATCCTTTTTCATTCATAATAGCCCAAGTTTTTTTTTTTTCATAATACAATAAAAATTTGTTTTATTTGTTGTGGGAACCAAACTTCTTGTTGAAAAAACCCTTTAAAAGAGCTTCAAAATGGTCACACTGGTAGAAATAAAAATGAGATTTAAACTCTCTAATAAATCTATGAAAAAGCTGGAAAGAGTAATAAATTGCTCTTTTTCCGAGACGGTTTATTTTTTTTTTTGATTTTTTTTTTGTGTGCTTTAACTTGTTGTGTTTTAGCTTGCTGTTGTTTTTATTAAAACATAACCCAAATACACGGGTAAATGTTTGAACATGAATAGGCCGAAGGAGGGAGGGAATGCCATTTCCTAGTATCGTACCTTGTCTGTATTAAAGTATTAATGTGGGTGAATGTGTGTGTGCTAAGGTTTTCAGTTTAATTGTTTTTAACTGTTATTTCTCTTGTTCTGAGTCATAATATTGTTGTTATTGCTTTATATTTCATGATTGTGTAAGTGTGTGTAAGTGTGTGTTTTTTTGACTTTTGGATTCTATTATTTTTATTATCATTATTGTTGCTGTTGTTGTTTTTGCTGTTTATTTGTTGGTATTTGTAAATAAAATTTAGTCCTGCTCGAAAATGAGTGTGCGAGTATGTGTGCGTGTGTTTGTGCGTATGCTTTTGTATACAACTTGTTGTGGCATTGTGCTTGTTCTATTAATGTTTTACATTGTTGTTTCGTTTTATTTCCTAGAAAATGATTGCGTTTGTTAAAATTAGTGTGTGTGCTTGTCTGTATCCGCTTTGTTGCCTCTGTATGAAAATGATGCAGTGTCTTGCTGTGTCTTTTATTGTTTGTCTTTAGTAAAATGGGTGCCAAGGGATACGCTGACAGGGGATCAAATCTTTCCAAATTAAATTGAAATTTGTGCTTGATTTCAATTGTTTTACTGGCTTATTATTGTATGCATGTATGTATGTATGTATGTATATATGCTTGTGTGTATGTATGTATTTAGGTGTATATGTCTTATTGTTGTGTATCATTGTACTTTATTTATTTAATATGTTTATGCTTGTCCTCACAATAGAAAAAACATGACCAAATGACTTCTTTAATTAAAATTTTCGGATATTTTTATTTTGTTTTGTGGATAAAGAAAAATATCAGTATTTAAGCTTTGAAAACATATTCAATAAAATATATTTTTATAGAATCAACTGATTGTTAGGTGAAATATTTAAATTTAAAGTTGTTCATGTGGTTTGTTGAATAACCTTTGCCAGCTTATGCAATTGACCAAATTTGAGGTTAGAAAGAAAATCGCTTGTGAAATGATTAAATTTCAAAAATTGAGCTGTCATCTTTTGACAATTATTTAGTAAAATGTTGGGAAATTGGAAAGCATTTAACGTTTTACTCTTAAGCAAACAATTTTAATTGTGAAAATTAATTAGCAAAATGGTGTATCACATTCTACAATTCGAGCAGCTTTCGCTCGTAACCAGGCTCTTTCTGAGACCGCTTTGCATAATATCATCGCCAAACTGGCAGCTCATGATATTATAGCTTCCTAGTGGCCATAGTAATGCAAATATAGCCGCTGTACTGCGGCTATAATATGGTTATACAAACCTTAATGCGTTTTCTTTACCAAAACATGGTACATTTACAATTTTTTAATAATTATTTTCTTAACGATAACGTTAATATTGACCATTAAAAGATTATTGCTTTTTAGTTATATTTAATCACTTAATTACCCTAAAATTATATATTTATAATTTATTTATAATATTGTTACGAAGATGCTTAGTTTAAGCTATAAAAAATTGTTATCAAAAAAAAAGTAAAGTGAAATGGCCTATTGTAACTATCTATTCTATCTACTATTTCATGAACTAAGATTAACCATCAGAAAAGAACAAACAAGAGAAGGCAGGCATACAGACAAACAAACAAACACCTACACTGAATAATGCTAACTGCAGCATATATAGTAAATGCAATGACTTCAAGTTTTCTAGTAAATGCCAGAACCGCTCAAAATTGTATATAAAGGCTGCAAAGTAATTACACACAAGTTTTAGAATTTTGTATTAAATTACACGATTTATTTAGAGGAACTATTTACTTTTATATACAAAAATACACATTTACGCCTAAATACACTTGCTCACATTCGCAATTAATCTAACTATTGGCCAATAAATATAGCCCTTATATTCTGTTTTTAACAGCTCTATTATTTACTAGAAAACTCTAATTCATCGCATTAAATATAAGATGATGTTGTTATCACTATTCAGTGTGAGTTAGTTATACTTATTTTCTGATTGTTAATCTTAGTTTTTGGAATTTAAATGTAGCATATTGTTGCTGTTTTGTGCTAATAAGATTTTGTAGAAATTTCTTGATTTGTAAAAAAAACTCAATAAGTCATTCCACTCTACTTTTGTTTAGTGATAATTTCTTTTTTTCTAACTTTGTTGATTGGTAATCTTAGTTCTGGGAATTTTAATTTAGCATATTGTTGATGTTTTGTGTTAATAAGATTTTGCAGAAATTTCTTGATTTGTAAAAAACACAGAAGGTCATTCCACTCTACTTTTTTTAGTGATAATTTCTTTTTTGTATAACTTTCTTAATTGTTAATCTTAGTTCTTGGAATTTGAATGTAATATATTGTTGCTGTTTTGTGTTTGAATGTATCACATTGTTGGTATTTTGTGTTAATAAGATTTCCTGATTTGTAAAAAAACACAATAGGTCATTCCATTCTACTTTTTTTAGTGATAATTTCTTTTTTTATAAATTTGGTAATTTTTAATCTTAGTTCTGGGAATTTTAGTGTATCACATTGTTGGTGTTTTGTGTTAATAAGATTTTGTAGAAATCTTTTGATTTGTAAAAAACACAGAAGGTCATTTCACTCTACTTTTTTTTAGTGATAATTTTCTTTTTTATAACTTTCTTAATTGTTAATCTTAGTTCTTGGAATTTGAATGTATTACATTGTTGGTGTTTTGTGTTAATAAGATTTTGTAGATATTTCCTGATTTGTAAAAAAACCACAACAGGTCATTCCATTCTACTTTTTTTTAGTGATAATTTCTTTTTTTATAAATTTGTTAATTTTTAATCTTAGTTCTGGAAATTTGAATGTAGCATATTATTGGTGTTTTGTGTTCATAAGATTTTGTAGATATTTCCTGATTTGTAAAAAAACACAACAGGTTATTCGACTCTACTTTTTTTAGTGATAATTTCTTTTTTTATAAATTTGTTAATTTTAAATCTTAGTTCTGGGAATTTGAATGTAACATATTGTTGGTGTTTTATGTTAATAAGATTTTATAGAAATTGTTAACAATTGTCACACTGCCTCCTACTTAAGCCTTTTCTTTCCGATCAACTCGCAATTCTGCCATATTGACCTCTATTAAACCAATTTTTTTTCCAAATACAAAACATTCATTACATGCTTCAACGCCGCCAATATATTTTAAATGAACTCGCACTATTTTCTTAAGAAGTAATTATCGCCATTTAATTGTGATATCAAGATGATGATGATGTTAAAATTGTGATAGTCTGAAATTTAAATATTTTATGGCAATTTTCTTCTAGTTTTCTTCTGCTGCTCTATTATAAAAACAAAATATAGTTTACACTCACACACACACACACAAAATTTAAACCAACAGCGAACTTTATGCTCAGTAATTATTACTCTATGATTATATTTTAAATAAAGATTACGATATAGACAGACAGACAGATAGGCAGGCAGACAGACAGACATAGTCAGCGTTAAGTTAAGGCAATAACGAAAAAATGAAATGAAAGAACAAAATATAATGATGACGACCCATAAACATGAATGAAAATATTGTTATTGCGAGGGAACAAAATTCGCTGCCAAAGGAAAAATAAAAACAAACAGGAGTAAATGGCAGTAGCAGCTATTAAGGTTTATTATGTTTAAGTGAATAGTAGTTTGTTAGGGGGTTCTCGTCGGGCAAGACGAAACGAAAAAGTCTTTAAGGAAATTTTTAATGGATTATTTTTATAATAATCTTTTGTTATTGTTTTTGCTGTTGCTGCTCTTTGTAATGGCAAAGTGTAGAAGTTGTTAAAGATTTCAAGTGGATTTTAATAAACGCCAAAATAACAAATATTTTTTTTGGAAGATAAATACAGGGTATTTTTTATAGAGGTATAAGGACATAAAATAAAGATGAATTGATGTTTGACATGACATTAACTCGAATAAAATAAATAAAATCTTTCATTATGACCGCATTATAAAGGCCAGCTGTGTGTTTCACACTAAAAGTTAGGCAAATGATAGACTTTTATCAACATCTAGATGTACCCTGCGCAAATTTCTTTACACCACTAATTAAAATAAATTTGAAGTCCAGACCCTACACAAATGTTTAAATAATTTTTAGTAATGTTATTGATTTTGTTCAATTTGAAAAAAGATGATTGCGACATTATATAGCGTTTCTCTTCAATTCGATTTCATTTGTTGCGTAAATGAATAAATCAGAAGGTCTTCTAACTCCTGAGTCAGCCACATAGAGCTGTCTACAGGGACATTGATAGTCATTGCGATAGTACGTCGTGCCAGGAACTGCAATCATTTAAATTCGAAGGCCACATTTGCCGGGACCATTGGGATAGGTGGCAACAATATGTCTTTATATTTGCCTCGATAACATTGATCATCATTTTGCTGACTAAGAGCCTGGTCTCCGTTGTATAGTTATTGTGCATTTATGTTTCGAAGAAGAATTATGGAAATGCCAATTTTCAAAGTAAGAACGTACGGCGTCATGTCTGGAAAATCTAGCATATTTAAGAATTCAGTTGGATAGTTGATAACTTTATCTTGATTACCTAGAGAAGTGATAGGCGAACTTTTTGGGTGGGGGCCAATAAATTAAAAAAATCTTGCGGCGGGCCATTAAATTAAAAAAAAAACTTAGAGGGTCATTCATTAAAAAATTATGGGGTTGCTGTTCAATTAAAAGTTCGGTTTAAGCTACATATTTATTAGTTATATTACGTAATATTTTAAAACAACATAAAAATTTTATAAGATACGGTTTATTGTGATTTTAAGATTTTCCAGATGTATGGGAAGCATGGATCTGTTTCTGACATAATTTCTTCAAAATCTGGTGTCAGCTGGGAGGATGCGACTTTTAATAAATTAAATAGACTCTCGTCTGACAATCGGTTTCTTATTGAATTTTTTTTTTGCATTTCATTACTGAAAAGGCCTGTTCACATAAATATGTGGAAGCAAACATTGTCATAATTTTCTGCGCATGATTAATTAGCTTTGGAAATTCATCTTTTGGTAAGGATTTAAAGAAATTAAGCTTCTCTGTATTTAAAATTAGCTGTTTTAAATTATTTTTACATTGCAATTCTACAATTTCCAATTGTAGATCAGATGGAACATTCTCAGGATTAACATTAAAAGGCAATGAAAAAATATCTAAACATGGTTGGATTTTTTAAAGTCAGCAAATCTGGCCTCAAATTCTGAATACAGTTTTAATAAAGATTGTGAAAAGACTTTTAACTTCTCTTCACTCACAGGCCTCAAAGAATTAAGTTTTGGAAAATGCGTCAAATCATTTTTTCCCAAACATTTAGAAAATATAACCAATTGAGTTTTAAAAGACCTCAATCTGCCCCACGTTTCATCTATAAATTGATTTCAGCCCTGTAACTTCTTGTTCAGTTTATTATAGTGATCGAGTAAATCCGTGAAAAAAGCAAACTCGATGCACCAATTCTTATCCTCCAATATTTCCCACTCATCCCAAATTTCAGTTTTGGTTTTCGGAAAAAAATTTAATATCTTCGAGAAGACTCCAAACTCTCGAGAAGGCATGCCCACAACTCAGCCACCTGATCTTTGAGTAATAAAGTACATCTGAAAATTCGGCATCAACTTCTGATAAAAACTCTTGCAATTGTCGATGTAATAAACCACGGGCTCGAATGGTACTAATTTATTTTAAAATAATATTAAGTACGCGGTTAATATCCAAGGCAGCCTTGCAAAGAACATCTTGGTGGATTATAGAATGTAAAAAAATTGTTTCGCTTTCAGGATTCTGACTTTTAAAAACTCCTGCAAACACCGTATTTTTTCCCACCATGTTAGCTGCTCCATCAGTTGTTAAATTAATTAATTTGGAAATTGGGGCATTAAGAGATTCCATCTCCTCTCTAAATTCATCATAAATTATTTTTCCTGTCGTCTTTCCTTTCAAAGATCTCAAACAAGCAAGTTCTTCGGTTATTACAAAGTTTTCATCGACTCCTCTGATAAAAATTAGAAGTTGGGCTGTATCACTCCTGTCAACAGTCTCGTCCATAGTGACTGAAAAATACTTAAACTTTTTAAGACGTCCATCGAGTTGATTGTTTAAAGTAGAAGAAGTCGCTTCAATTCTTTTTGTGACCGTTCCACGTGACAGCCCTATAGATTCGAAATCTTTTACCTTTTCTGGGCATAATACTTTTTCAATGCTAATTAACACATCCTTAATAAATTCTCCTTCAGAAAACGGTTTGTTACTTTTTGCTATTTTATAGGCAACAATGTGACCAGCTAACGTGAAGGATCGCTGGACACTTCTTTGATTTTTAAAAAACATTTGCTGACTAAATAATTTTCTTTTCATTTTCTATGAATAAACTTTGTTGTCTTCATCTGTCATTTTATAGTACTTCGACCCAAGATGTTTTGAATTAAAGTGCCGGTTTTTGGCAGATAAGACAAATAGGTTTTTGGTTATATTCCATAAAGAAGTACTTCCATGTCCACTTTTCTTGAAATACTCGACATTCCGAATCAATTTTTCTCTTTCTATTTTCGATTAACATTTATGGGGGTAAAAAGCTTAGACTATTTTACTATTGCGCTTATATTTACAATACACTTTATTATTTTAATTACACAAATAAAACTGTACGTTGGCAACTTTATAATTTTACTTCACAATTTATTCTTTACGTCACGAGATTTACACTTTTACTGATTGTTGATTAATCCATCGCTGGCCTTTTTATATTTGTTGCGCATGTTGTCTCGAATATTTAAGAATCTTCTAGATATTACATATAATAGTTGTTGTTATTATATACGTCCAGTTTTCTATATTAGTTGTTAGTGTTTTATGATGTTTATGTTTCTTCTTGGGATATTGCATCAGAAAGTTGTTGTTCTCTTGTGTGTACAATATTTCCTAGAAAACTACGAAGTTTGGACACAATACAATAGGACTATATTAGTTGTTTTTGTTTCATGCTTCTTAAGTTTCTACTTGGAATATTGTATAAGAAAGTTGTTGTTGTCTTGTGTGTACAATATGAAAACATCGCATTTTTTTGCTAAAATTGTCAATTTATATCTTTTTTAAAACATAATGCAATTTTATTTTTTGGGCATAATTTTTTAATAGGTAATTAATTTTTTTTTTTTGAAAAACGCTCGGCGGGCCGGATTGAAACCTCTCGCGAGCCGGGTGTGGCCCGCGGGCCCTAGTTCGCCCATCACTGCACTTGAGTATCGATGAACTTGTATGTGTTTTTTTTTAAAGAGAAGTAGTACTTCAGGCAACAATGCCTATTTAGTTAAGTACCGTGCTACATTCTTTAGGAAAGGGATAGAGAGGAGATGCGACAGGTGGTGAAAGTAGAAGAATAGTTACGGAAATTAGCTGTCGGTATAAGACTGCACAGTGTCCTTAATTACTGAGCAGCCCCACCGTTAGCCAATTTTTATTTTTGTAGTGAAAAAAAGAACACTAAGGGGTTGTTGGGAATCTACTAGCCTACAGGGCCATCTTAATTTCTATACCTCTATAAAACATGTCTATATAATACAGTGGAGCAAGTTTTATATTTATGTTAACGCTACGAATTTTCCTTACTTTGACAAATTTTATTACAGTTTTGATTAGATAACTCTTTATCGTTTTATCTTCTAGACTGCTTAAAATTTTAATACTGAATATATATAAAAATCCACGATGGGACGGCGAAAGTAAAGTCTAAGTGCGCGTATTTTATGTTTTGGTATAACGCTTAAATCTGTAACTTAAACGCTTTCAACACAAAGCAGTTGAACGATGATTTTTATTGAATTTTTTTTCATGGCAGACAGTTAAAAAAATAAAAATAAAATATTAAGGAAAGGAAAGGAACAAACTAAAAATAGACACACACACACACACAAAACCAAAAATAAAAAATACATGTAATAAAATAAAAAAAAAAGAAAATAAAAAAACACTAACACAAGCCAGAAACAATGAAGGAGACAAAGGTGGTGGTACAACTTGTAAGCTGACATTGTTTTCACAATAATACTTTGTACAACGTTTACTAGACTTTGAGGTTTTGTCCTTTTGAAAAACTTGAAAAGTTTGTAAATGTGTGTGCTTGTGTGTGTAAGTATATTTAAGTCGTTGCTTTTTAGCTTTTTTTGCAAATTAATATTTTCTGTTCAAGACATGACGTTTAACTTACACTGTGCGTGCGTGTGGGTGCGTACTTAATTCATTGTGCGCCCTTTAAGATTTTCCCTAACAAACGTCACAGTTTAAGAAGCAATAATGCTTTTATTTTTATTTATATTTTATTTTATTTTATTCCTTCTTTTCACTTTGCCTTCTAAAGCAGTGAATAAGTATTTAATGGTTGTTCATTCTACAGGTTTTCTTTTATTTTATTTTTTTTCTTGTAGTTGTAGTTGTATTTGCTGTGTGTTTATTGTTTTCTTTGAAATTCTTTGGTGGGTAGAAAAGTGTACCCGCCAGTATACAACACAAATGATTATCACTTTCATTGTCTTTAATGGCTTGCGGGAGAGTGGAACACAAAAGTTTATTGTCAAGATAAACATTTACAATGGGGGAGAAAAGAGAGTGTTGGAAGAAATGGTAAAATCGATTGATTTTTATTGCGTTTTAATAAATAATTAAATTGAAATAAATGGCTGCTCCTTTAGATTTGCATGTCAGTTAATCGACTAATTTAATACGCACATACAAACAACAAACATAATTTAATTGTTTATAATTTAAGTAAAACGATAATTGTATTAAATAATAGAACTGCAAACATATTATTATTGCCCATAATAATATTATTTTTATTGTAAACATATTACTGTTGAACATAATAATAATATTAGTATATAGTGGATGAGCAAATTTGAGGTTAAAAGTTAAATTGTCTGTCAAGTCATTAAAAGTAAAGAGTTGATAATTTAACCAAAGAGCGTTACACTTTTGCGCAATAAATTTTAATTCAAAAATTGATATGGATTTAACTATATCACTATGTAAAATTCGAGTAGTTTTTCCTCGTAATCAGGTTCCTTCTGTGATCGTTGTTCGTAATTTAATCGCTAAATTCGGTATTGCTCACGGTATTGCCGCTAACAATAGGCTAAAGCAATACGCTCCCAGAGACCCTTGTGATGCAAACATAGTCGCTGTACATCAGAATGTTGAAAATGAATATGGAACAATGAAATGGAACAATGGCCCAACCATTGTAAAGAGTGCGCAATATTTTCAATACAAATCTTCATCTTCACGCTTGTAAAGTTCAACTCAAGTTCAACAATTAAAGCTGACCAACCATTGCTTCTGTTGAACGTTTGTGTATTAGCTGCTTGAAAAACTGAACAAAACGCTAATGATTTTAACAAAATCATTAGCAATAAAATTAATTTCTTTCAATTATGTGGTCCACAAGCAGTCCTTGAAAAAGCATTACATCCGAATAAAATAAACGTATGGTGGGGTTTGTGGTTGGGCGGCAACATCAGTCGGTATTTTTTCGGAAATCACACCGTGAACACCGTGAATTCTCTGGCTTATCAAACTATGATAACCAATTTTTTATGGCCGCAATTATCAAATGTTCTTTCGTTTCAGGTGGATAAGCCAGCAAGATACGATGTCGATTACGCTGCTTCGTCCTTATGATTTAATTTCACTAAATTATTTTCTCTCGGAAAATTTATAACAACGAGTTTACGTTTGCCACCCACAAATAACTGACCTTCTGAAATTACGTGATAAGAATTACATCTGCATCTGGCCGTAAGCCTTAAACACTGTGAATGAAAAGCAACGTCATTCATGCCCTAATAAGCCCAGGACTAATTCTAGCAACAAGTCATTCCTGATTGCAATTTCAGCGGTTTCAAAGCAGGGTTGCAAACCACTACTCCTTGCTGAAGAGCTGGAGACTATCCAACTCCTGATCCAGAACGCATGAAGCTTAATAAAATTAACAACACGATGGCATTTATACTTACTGGACCTGGACCATTCATTGTGTTCATTGTGAATGATCCGACCCACACAATTCAAACGAGGGCCTCGATACTCCCGAATAATCGATACTTTTTAATAATTAGTCAGAGAACAGCTAAAAGGCTAAAAAGACAATTAGCGGATCTCTGGGGCTTTACTGATTCCCGTGGAAATAACGTGGGGCTTCCAGTTGACACCCTGCTTGCCTTCAGGTGACTGGACTGCCTTATACCCCCAGCAGCACAGGTCTAGATGGTTGTGTGATCCATAAAGACTTTATAAATATGTCCCCAGAGGGGGGGGGGGGGGGTGACCTTCTGAAATATAAAGTTCGGCACTGTATTGACGAGACTAGTGAAGTTTTGTTGCAAAATATGCTTTTAAAATGTTGTAAAAACAGCGGTTGTGTGCTAAAATGCTAGAGGTGCACATTTGTTCGACATCATATTCCAAAGTACGTCATTTTACAGACCTGCACCGACATACCACCTAGCTAAACACCTCACCGGCGTACTTAAGAAAAGGATAAATTTACAAAACACATATACTATACGAAATACACAAGACCTCATCGATAAACTTAAGAAAATCAAAATAACCGACAACACGCGACCCGTTTCCTTTCATATCAAGGATCTATATACATTAATACCAACACATGAAACCTTTGATATGCTACGCAACACACTAGACAATTTATTGGATAGCCAATACATCACTGATATTATATTTAGATATTGCAAAGATGATAATAAAACAAAACTACTTTAGATTTAATAACCAGTTTTACAGACTCGGAAATGGGAAACCCAACTTCCGCAATCTTCATGGAAATTTTCATGCAACATCTCGAATCACTACACGTTAAAACACTAATGGAAAAACACAAAATAACTCATTACGATAGATACGAAGATGACATTATATGCATCCTTGAACGGCGAGCAAATTCTAGAAAACTTAAACACAATTCATAATAAGATTACATACACAATGTGACGCCAAAAGTCCTAGGGTCGTTTTTGGCACGACAAACCTATATATTATTGCTGTATTGAATTTCCAAAGTTTATTTCAATAATATTTTCTCCATTGTATCTGAATTCCTAGTGTATAAAACAATGTATATTTATTTATAAACATATATATTTTGTGATTTGTTCAATCATAAATAATATTTCATCTATTTTTTCTGAATTCCTACTTTTGTTTATAATAGAATAAGTACTCTCACTAATTTTAGAAGATTAAGGTCTTTGTTTAATTAAGTTAATATTAAGTTAATGAATTATGTTTAGTTTAAGTCATTTTAATTTATAATTTTGTATTTGACGGCAGTTCGTTGGGCAACACCGCCGGGCAGAATGATTGGTGGTGAATACAGCCAATAGTTTTGTTAAGCAGCATCTGATGGTTGGTGGTGAATACAGCCATCGGCTGTGGTGTAAATAGACTGCTATTATGGTGTGTGTGTTAGTGTATAGCTGTGTGTTGACAGCATGAGTATAAAAGGGCAAACACCATGAATAAAAATTCAATTTGTGTGCAGCCGGCGGCGGAACAACAGGTAATTTTTTTATCTTATTTTAGACTGTTAGGTAAGACAGTCAGGTTATAAACAAAGCAGAGGTTTTGACCCAGCCGAGTTTATACCCTGAGATAAGAACTGTGGCTCGGTCACAAACGAAGCCGAGGTTTTGACCCAGCGGAGTTTGTGTCTACCGTCACCATAGTGGATGACCAGAGCATTGGACAGTTGAGCGGAGGTTTTGACCCAGCCCAACCTACAGTGTTTTGGTTATTTCCATAGGACACACGTCATAGTAAACTGAACTGTGGCTCGGTCACAAACGAAGCCGAGGTTTTGACCCAGTGGAGTTTGTGTCTACCGTCACCATAGTGGATGACCAGAGCATTGGACAGTTGAGCGGAGGTTTTGACCCAGCCCAACCTACAGTGTTTTGGTTATTTCCATAGGACACACGTCATACTAAACTGAACTGTGGCTCGGTCACAAACGAAGACGAGGTTTTGACCCAGTGGAGTTTGTGTCTACCGTCACCATAGTGGGTGACCAGAGCATTGGACAGTTGAGCGGAGGTTTTGACCCCGCCCAACCTACAGTGTTTTGGTGATTTCCCTTGGACACACGGCATATTGAACTGTGGCTCGGTCACAAACGAAGCCGAGGTTTTGACCCAGCGGAGTTTGTGTCTACCGTCACCATAGTGGGTGACCAGAGCATTGGACAGTTGAGCGGAGGTTTTGACCCAGCCCAACCTACAGTGTTTCTGGTTATTTCCCGTGGTCACACGGCCACTTCAACGAACGGTGCCACCAACGAAACGCCACTGACCGGTATATGTTGGACACAGACTACGGACACTGCCGCACTCATACACCCACACCAGTGTAAAGTAGACGAAGCCGACAACGAGCTGCCATCAAGAGGAAAGATATTGGCAAAATAAAAATTAAGTAAACCTGAGCAACCGCGGGTTTTTTTTTATTTTGTCCCCACGACACAACACGACCCTGGACGCCGCTGAGTATACCCCAGCAGCCAGGTAAAGCGTGTCGTTACAATTGGCGCCCGAGCAGGGACCCTATAAGGGTTACGAAGAAGAAGACAGGGAGGAGTGATTCATCCCCCCAAGACGTTAAGATGTTGAAGACATCATGGGCGTATACCTTACGCAAAGACGAATTGGTAAAATACCTAGGAGTCTTTGCCCAGGACTCTTCAGGCAACGTGGAAGAGTTGAGGAAGCGTTTCGCCAAGTTCCTAACAGCGGAACACAGCGAGAAGCGAAGACAAGAATTATTGGAGTTGCAAACCAGGCACGAGCACGCGCCTGGTACCACGCAGCTAACGCTAACAGTACCGAACGAGACGATTACCAGCACACCCGCCACCCCCGTGAAAGATGAAACGTCCCAGGTACCGAATAGCGATACTATGACCACCAGCCAATCACCTGCCAGGTCGACAACAGCAGCCATAGATGCCGTGGGTTTGACAGACAGCGCACCATCACCGCGCAACGATGCACAAATCATGATAGTGGAACTGGTCAGAAAGTGGGGACTGAAGTATGCGGGCGGCAAAGATCCCCTGGAATTCGTAGAACGAGCGGAAGAGCTCGCCGAGATGTACAACGTGGACCTCAACCAGTTACCACGTGTGATGCCGGAAGTTCTAAAGGAAAAGGCGTTAATTTGGTTTCGAAACAATAATCGACACTGGAACCAATGGCACCAATTTAAGAGGGATTTGTGTAATTTTTTTCTTCCTCCCAATTATTTTGAGAAGCTGGAAGATGAGATCCGTAAAAGAATGCAGCGACCCAAGGAACCATTTAAGGAATATGTGCTTGCCCTGCAACAACTGATGAGACATAGCAGCCTATCCGAACAACAAAAGACAGATAGAATCTTCAGAAACGCGAGATCAGACTACCAGTGGTATATTCGGAGAAAGGACTTTGCTTCTTTGAATGAACTTCTCCAGCTTGCTGATGACCTGGAGAGTATATCAACGGCTCCACAAAACCGGGGTGAGTACTACCGTATGATGAAAACGGCTCTAAAAGTACCATCAAGAGCTTCAACTGGCAACCACAACCACCAAATGCAAGAAACTACCCTGCTCTGGGAGGAAGATAAGCTAAGGGCAATCCTTCTGGTCGAAGGACAAGCAGTGGATGCAGTCCTCGATACTGGCGCCACTAGAAGTTTTATTACCCCCAGTAAGCTGCGACGTCTTGGTAAAGCACCCCAGGATTCTGGCAGTATTAACGTACTTCTGCCTGATGGGTCAAGAAGTATCAGCCAATCTGTGCGTTTGAAAGTGACGTTGGGAAAGAAGACCGCAAGAACAGAATTTCTTATCTTAGATGACGCCACTGAAGACATCGTAATTGGTTTAGATTTTTTGCGAGAATTCGACACTATCATCTGCTGTGCAGGCCTGAGTGCGAGAAGCAGGCGAAGAATGCCACAAATAATTACACCGAAGACTAACCGTGTGATTCCGAATAAAGAGGTAAGTGGCGTTGTCGGGACACGAAAAACAGAAAGGGCGAAGAAGAACAATGTCCCCTGGAAAACAGCAATGGACGCTATTAAATTGGTCCAGACCAGTCAGCAGGCCCCATGTCCATGGGTAACACACCCTATGAGGGAACTGAGAAAACAACCCGAGAAGATTTCAAATTTTTCAACTCAAAATAATAAACTGTGCAAAAATTCAACCCGGAATTGGAACGATGAAGACTGTACACCGAGGAAGTTTTACGTGCCAACACCATTCCGGGAACAAGTCATAAAAGCAAACCATGACGCTACAGCTGAAGGACAGTTGGGAATGGAGAGAACATTCAGTAAGGGCGCCAACCGATACTTCTGGCCAGGTATGTCACAAGCCATCAGTCGATATATGCGAAGCTGTGGATCTTGCGAACAGCACAAGGCGATGCAACAGATACCTGCAGGAGAAATGCTGATAAAAATTCCAACCGAGTACAACGACTCAAATTTGGCCAGTATGACCCCAACTTGCATAACGCCACAAAGGAGTGCGAAAGAATGGAGCGCGCTAACGGAACCCTTTGGTCTGCGGGAGGTAGCCTTGAATCAGACGCCCCCCGAAGTGCAAAGGAAGGTGGCCATGGTTTTAGAGAGCAGAAGTGGTCACCAGAGGTTACGCTTCCAACAGGAGGTGAACGGGCGGCAGTATAGGGTGAATGTCAGCCGGAAAGGGATGGCACGCATCCAAGTGTCGGAAACTATCACCTCATAGGGGAGAGGGCAGTGTGACGCCAAAAGTCCTAGGGTCGTTTTTGGCACGACAAACCTATATATTATTGCTGTATTGAATTTCCAAAGTTTATTTCAATAATATTTTCTCCATTGTATCTGAATTCCTAGTGTATAAAACAATGTATATTTATTTATAAACATATATATTTTGTGATTTGTTCAATCATAAATAATATTTCATCTATTTTTTCTGAATTCCTACTTTTGTTTATAATAGAATAAGTACTCTCACTAATTTTAGAAGATTAAGGTCTTTGTTTAATTAAGTTAATATTAAGTTAATGAATTATGTTTAGTTTAAGTCATTTTAATTTATAATTTTGTATTTGACGGCAGTTCGTTGGGCAACACCGCCGGGCAGAATGATTGGTGGTGAATACAGCCAATAGTTTTGTTAAGCAGCATCTGATGGTTGGTGGTGAATACAGCCATCGGCTGTGGTGTAAATAGACTGCTATTATGGTGTGTGTGTTAGTGTATAGCTGTGTGTTGACAGCATGAGTATAAAAGGGCAAACACCATGAATAAAAATTCAATTTGTGTGCAGCCGGCGGCGGAACAACAGGTAATTTTTTTATCTTATTTTAGACTGTTAGGTAAGACAGTCAGGTTATAAACAAAGCAGAGGTTTTGACCCAGCCGAGTTTATACCCTGAGATAAGAACTGTGGCTCGGTCACAAACGAAGCCGAGGTTTTGACCCAGCGGAGTTTGTGTCTACCGTCACCATAGTGGATGACCAGAGCATTGGACAGTTGAGCGGAGGTTTTGACCCAGCCCAACCTACAGTGTTTTGGTTATTTCCATAGGACACACGTCATAGTAAACTGAACTGTGGCTCGGTCACAAACGAAGCCGAGGTTTTGACCCAGTGGAGTTTGTGTCTACCGTCACCATAGTGGATGACCAGAGCATTGGACAGTTGAGCGGAGGTTTTGACCCAGCCCAACCTACAGTGTTTTGGTTATTTCCATAGGACACACGTCATACTAAACTGAACTGTGGCTCGGTCACAAACGAAGACGAGGTTTTGACCCAGTGGAGTTTGTGTCTACCGTCACCATAGTGGGTGACCAGAGCATTGGACAGTTGAGCGGAGGTTTTGACCCAGCCCAACCTACAGTGTTTTGGTGATTTCCCTTGGACACACGGCATATTGAACTGTGGCTCGGTCACAAACGAAGCCGAGGTTTTGACCCAGCGGAGTTTGTGTCTACCGTCACCATAGTGGGTGACCAGAGCATTGGACAGTTGAGCGGAGGTTTTGACCCAGCCCAACCTACAGTGTTTCTGGTTATTTCCCGTGGTCACACGGCCACTTCAACGAACGGTGCCACCAACGAAACGCCACTGACCGGTATATGTTGGACACAGACTACGGACACTGCCGCACTCATACACCCACACCAGTGTAAAGTAGACGAAGCCGACAACGAGCTGCCATCAAGAGGAAAGATATTGGCAAAATAAAAATTAAGTAAACCTGAGCAACCGCGGGTTTTTTTTTATTTTGTCCCCACGACACAACACGACCCTGGACGCCGCTGAGTATACCCCAGCAGCCAGGTAAAGCGTGTCGTTACAACAATGGAAACAGAACAAGACAAAAGTTTGTATTTTCTGGACATCACTATAATACCAGGAACTGACTATTTAATATTTGACATCTATAGAAAACCAACTACAATGGACACTACCATCCACAACACCTCAAACCACCCTACCCAACATAAAGTAGCAGCGTTTAGACACATAGACTTAACATAATCCTACTTCCTCCAGTTAATTACAACAAAGAACTCAACACAATCTACGCCATAGGTATAAATAACGGCTACAAGGCCACTACCATCGATAAACTTTTTAGACCAGTGATGGGCGAACATCCGATCCGCGAGAGGTTTCAATCAGGCCCGCCGAGCGTTTTTCAAAAAAAAAAATTAATCACCTATTAAAAAATTATGCCCAAAAAATAAATTTAAATTATGTTTTAAAAAGGATATAAATTGACAATTTTAGCAAAAAAATGTGATGTTTTCATATTGTACACACAAGACAACAACAACTTTCTTATACAATATTCCAAGAAGAAACCTTAAAAGCATGAAACAAAAACAACTAATATAGACCTATTGTATTGTGTCCAAACTGCGTAGTTTTCTGGGAAATATTGTACACACAAGAGAACAACAACTTTCTGATGCAATATTTCAAGAAGAAGCATAAACATCATAAAACACTAACAACTAATATAGAAAACTGAACGTATAACATAACAACAACTATTGTATGTGAGATCTAGAAGATTCTTCAATATTCGAGACAACATGCGTAACAAATATAAAAGGGCCAGGGATAGATTAATCAGCAATCAGTAAAAGTGTAAATCTCGTGACGTAAAGAATAAATTGTGAAGTAAAATTATAAAGTTGCCAACGTACAGTTTTATTTGTGTAATTAAAATAATAAAGTGTAAAAGTAAATACCCCCATAAATGTTAATCGAAAATAGAAAGAGAAAATTGATTCGGAATGTCGAGTATTTCAAAAAGAGTGGACTTGGAAGTACTTCTTTATGGAATATAACCAAAAACCTATTTGTCTTATCTGCCAAAAACCGGCACTTTAATTCAAAACATTTTGGGTCGAAGTACTATAAAATGACAGATGAAGACAAGAAAGTTCATTCAGAGGAATCGAAAAGAAAAATATCTAAACAGCAAATGTTTTTTAAAAATCAAAGAATTGTCCAGCGATTCTCCACGTTAGCTGCTCATATTGTTGTCTATAAAATAGCAAAAAGTAACAAACCATTTTATGAAGGAGAATTTATTAAGGATGTGTTAATTAGCATTGAAAAAGTATTATGCCCAGAAAAGGTAAAAGATTTCAAATCTATAGGGCTGTCACGTAGAACGGTCACAAAAAGAATTGAAGCGATTTCTTCTAATTTAAACAATCAACTCGATGGACGTCTTAAAAAGTTTAAGTATTTTTCAGTCACTATGGATGAGAGTGTCGACAGGAGTGATACAGCCCAACTTCTAATTTTTATCAGAGGAGTCGATGAAAACTTTGTAATAACTGAAGAATTTGCTTGTTTGAGATCTTTGAAAGGAAAGACGACAGGAAAAATAATTTATGATGAATTTAGAGAATTTAGTAATCTCTTAATGCCCCAATTTCCAAATTAATTAATTTAACAACTGATGGAGCAGCTAACATTGTGGGAAAAAATACGGTGTTTGCAGGAGTTTTTAAAAGTCAGAATCCTGAAAGCGAAACAATTTTTTTACATTCTATAATCCACCAAGATTTTCTTTGCAAGGCTGTTTTGGATATTAACCACGTACTTAATATTATTTTAAAATTAATTAATACCATTCGAGCCCGTGGTTTGTAACATCGCCAATTTCAAGAGTTTTTATCGGAAGTTGATGCAGAATTTTCAGATGTACTTTTTTATACAAAGATCAGGTGGCTGAGTTGTGGGCATGCCTTTTCGAGAGTTTGGAGTCTTCTCGAAGAAATTAAAGTTTTTCTAAAAACCAAAACTGAAATTTGGGATGAGTGGGAAATATTGGAGGATAAGAATTGGTGCATCGAGTTTGCTTTTTTCACGGATTTACTCGAGCACTATAATAAACTGAACAAGAAGTTACAGGGAAGAAATCAATTTATAGATGAAACTTGGGGCAGTTTGAGGTCTTTTAGAACTCAATTGTTTATATTTTCTAAATGTTTGGGAAAAAATGATTTGACGCATTTTCCAAGACTTAATTCTTTGAGGCCTGTGAGTGAAGAGAAGTTAAAAGTTCTTTCACAATCATTATTAAAACTGTCTTCAGAATTTGAGGCCAGATTTGCTGACTTTAAAAAAATCCAACCAGGTTTAGATATTTTTTCAATGCCTTTTAATGTTAATCCTGAGAATGTTCTATCTGATCTACAATTGGAAATTATAGAATTGCAACGTAATAATAATTTAAAACAGCTATTTTTAAACACAGATAAGCTTCATTTCTATAAATCCTTACCAAAAGATGAATTTGCAAAGCTAATTAATCATGCACAGAAAACAATGGCAATGTTTGCTTTCTCATATTTATAAGAACTCGATTGTCAGACGAGAGTCTATTTAATTTATTAAAAGTCGCATCCTCCTTTTGAGGAAATCATGTCAAGTCAGAAACAGATCCATGCTTCCCATACATCTGGAAAGTTTTAAAATCATAATAAACCGTAACTTATAAAATTTTTATGTTGTTTTAAAATATTACGTAATATAACTAATAAATATTTAGCTTAAACCGAACTTTTAATTGAACAGCAACCCCATAATTTTTTAATGAATGACCCTCTAAGTTTTTTTTAATTTAATGGCCCGCCGCAAGATTTTTTTAATTTATTGGCCAGCCACCCAAAAAGTTCGCCCATCACCACGGCACACCTTTACTTACACAGGACGAGAAATATATAGACTAACTAACCTTTTTCACAAAGAAGGAATACTCACAGCATTATGTCTGAGACATAACCTCAGAACAACGAGAGAAACAACTGACAAATTTAGTTCCAGCGGGGTGTACAGACTTACCTGTACCTGCAAATAAACTTATATTGGGCAAACTGGACGAACACTAAAAACAAAGTTTACAGATCACATACGATCATACAAACGGAAAAGAGAAGATTCCAACTTTACATTACACCTTAACACTCACGGACGTATACCAAGGGAAATAGATGAATGTATGACATTACTACATCCCAGCAAAAAAGGACGAAGACTAGACATTCTTGAAAACATGGAAATCTAAAAAAGAAAAGCTTTCAAGAATGACATTATAAACGAACAGGTAAACACGACCTGAGACACATTTTTCACACCATTAAAACTACTCATGCAAACGGGCGAGCGGGAAACACCCTCAAAGGGACACACGTACCTAGATAATAATAAAAGACGGAGATATCGATAAATTCACTTAGGATACAAATGCTACGTGGCTGGCATTCTGCTTACCTCAGAAATTCAGGGTTGGGGCGTATGGAAGTATCATCAGTATATGCGGTCAGTTATTTAGAGTCATAAATGCAGCTGCTTGTTTAGCAGTTTGTACTTTAGTCGGATTACATTGACCTAATTGACCTAATAGCGGCTAAAATAGGGTGGGTGTATGAGTATATGAAGGAAGAAAAATAGGAAGATTGATACATAGAGAAGAAAGAAATAAAAACAATGGCATAGTGCTAAAGAGGTTAATACTTATTCATAATGAAGTGTGACATTTGATAATAACGAATATTGTTGCATGGTTCAGTGGAAAGACCGGTAGCCTAAATTTTGTTTAATCCAGCTCTTGATAAGCCCACAAGTGCTTGAGGGGTACTTTTATAGGTTCGCTCACGTTATTTTATCAAGCTGTTGGTAAAAATAAAAATTTACCTGAAGATTTTATGTAGAACGATACCTGATGATGCCTGACTCTCGGACAGCATGGACAGTGTTACTTTTAAGAATAAATTATAATTCCAGATATATTTTGTAAAGTAGCACCAAGCATAGATGTAGATAAAGACACAAGCGAATGTTGTTCAGTAATTATTAAAAAAAAACGCTGGAATAAAATAAACCGAGATAAAAGAAAATTAGAATTATTTTTTTTTCTCGGTGGAATGGGCCCTACACATGCAACGCATTGTCCAGAACTAAGAAATTAGTTTAAGCATTCCTACATTGAAAGTGACAGGAAAGACCTGTGGGGAAGGTTTATTGCACTGCTCTGCTAAAAAAACGAATGTCCCCTGTAAAGCGTAGTGCAATTCAATCAAACACAAATGATGCGCTCTCAACAATGATCGAGTTAAATGTGAAAATGTGCGAGTAACGGAAACAAGTTTCCTAAATTCATTAGAGCACTTACCATTGTAGTAACGATATAACAGTGAAATGCACCCCACATTGTGTCGATGATCTAGACAATCAATAGAGTTGGATACCCTACTGTCGCCAATTAGCCTCCTGGGCCTCCCCTGTAAGCGGTCGCGCAACTTCAAAATCGACTTTGGGGCGATGAGAGTTGTATTCCATGTTTGGGCGGATATAGGTGGTATAAATAGTACGAATATCGAATGAAGTAAAGAATCTCTTACACCGTTTTAGAAAACCGAGGCACTTGAAAAATGTCTTTAGTCCATTGAACAACACACTGAATTATCATGTCAAGAACATCAGAGCGTTATTACATGCAGCAATAATTCCGAACACAGCAAGCAAAATTGCGTCTTGCGGACATTAAAATTGAATCTATTTACACTACGTCATTCCAAGAAGTATTTCTTAGCTCGAACTAGGAAAGACTCACATGATATTGAAGGCTAGAAAAAACTGTGGAAAATATGCTTTGCTTTTAATAGAAATCATAATAGTTAAAAGGGAATTAAAGGGAATGTTGATTCAAAATATTGTGTTTTGCAATGGTGGCAACACCAACAGCATGACAGTTTTGACATTTAGCTTTTGGGAACTGTTACAATGAATTTAATGTCGCACGAAAATCGCATTAAAATAATTAAAATCCACTATGAAAATTGTGCTTGTGTTCGTTACATTCGTGATATTTTCGGACGTTAAGTTTGAGTCGACAGGCTCGATACAAATGCGTGAACATCAACGCGTATTCGGTACCGGGTCGTTTAACTGAAAACATCGCAGCCGTGAGACACAGTGTTGAGGCAGATCCAAATTTTTTTTGTTTTTTTTTTTTCAATAGAAATACTAAAAAGGGAATTAAAGAAATATTGATTCAAAATATTGGGTTTTGCAAAGGTGGCAACACCAATAGCATGACAGTTTTGACATTTAGCTTTTGGCAACTGTTGCAATGAATTCAATGTCGCATGAAAAATCGCATTAAAATAATTAAAGTTCACTATGAAAATTGTGGTTCTGTTAAAGTCACATTTCGTCAAATTCGTGATATTTTCGGACGTTAAGTTTGAGCCGACAGGCTCGATACAAATGCGTGAACATCAACGCGTATTCGGTACCGGGTCGTTTAACTGAAAACATCGCAGTCATGAGACACAGTGTTGAAGCAGATCCAAATTTTTTTGTTTTTTTTTTTTTTAAAGAGAAGTAGCACTTCAGGCAACAATACCTATTTAGCCAAGTACCGTACTACATTCTTTTAGGACAGGAATAGAGAAGAGATGAGATAGGTGGTGAAAGTAGAAGGATAGTTAGGGAAATTAACTGTCGTATAAAACAGCACAGTGACCAGTGACTATGCCTTCATCACTGAACAGTCCCATCGACAGTCAATTTTTATTTTTGTAGTGAAAATAAAACCAAAGTCTTTGTTGGGAATCGAACACACAACCCCCAGTCTTGTAAGCCAGTACACTACCTACTAGCCTACAGAGGCACCTATCTTACAGTCTCTTAAAAAACTATAAATCTATAAAACCGTAAATTTATGAATCCTCGACCACCACTTGGAGAATTTTGCATACGGCTTTGACTTTGAAGCCTTACGAGGTTCAACTGGTGCAGGAATTAAAGCCGACCAACCATTCACATCGTCTTAGATTTGCTCAATTCTTTCAGAAACAGGCTGATTGTTCAGAAAAAATCATTTTTTCACACGAAGCCCATGTTTGCTTGACACGGTATGTCAATAAGCAAATTTTGCCGCATTTGGGCTTCTGAAAGTGCTAGAGCGCTTATTGAATAGAACTTGCATACTTAACGTGTCACTGTATGATGGGCTATGCGGTCTGGACGGGTGAGGTGGGAATTTGCAATAGATCACGCTATCGCGGGAAGCTAACAACTCAACTTTGACCTACTATTGACGACGTGAATATCACTGACAGGACGGTGTCACATCTGACAGGACGGTGCCACATTGCAAACCGAATTTCCGATAGCATAATTTCACAACAAGTAGCAGTTAAGTGATTTAAAACCACTGGATGGATTATTTTTTGTAGGGCTATGTTAAAGACAAAGTCTATACGGGGCCAATCAAACTTACGAAATAGGACTGCATGGACTGGGGAATTGTGTATTTATAAAAAAAACGCTTAATTTCAATTATTTCAATGTCGTTAAATTAAAGTTCTACAAAATTTATACTTTTATTGCTTCCATAGAATTAAAGTTTTATTATTCCTTTACGTTAAAGTAGTCTGTAAAATAACACGATAAATATTTTATTTGTGACCTTAACATTATCTGGAGGGTGTAATTATATTTGATTGGCTTTCCTTTTCACAGCTTTTTCTTAATTTTATTTTCAATGCCAAATTGTTGCCAACTTTTTTTTTGTTTTTATTTATTTTTCATTTTAAAATTATTTGTCTACTTTGTTTTGTTGTTATTTTTGGCTTTTGTTTTTCTACGGCATCTCTTGACTTTAATTCGTTTTTATTTAGATTTCAAATAAATCTTATTGGAGTTCTATTTTTTTGTGTTTTTGTTTTTGTGTGACTTTAATATGAGCAAGACGTGACTTCTAAAGAATGTGTGCAAGAAAGAGAGTGAGTGTGGGTTTGTGTATTTGTGTGTTTATGCAAGTAGATGTGTGATAAGTTGTAATATAATGACACATTTTCAGTGTTATTGTTTTCAATAAAAAAAGAGATTAATGTTCTCATTTGTATGTGTTGGTATGTGTATCATGAAGGATGTTTTAACCCAAATATCCTTTTATTTAAGGGCTGTTAAACAAATGCGATTAAAATTATATAATTTTAGTGATTTTGGTTTTAGTTCAGAAGAGAAACGATAGTTCATATCGAGAGCTTTTTCAGTGCAATAGCCTGCTTTAATGTTTAAAAGGCGGAACTGAAAACTTCTTTTAATATTCTTTAGTTTTGACGCAATATTAGCAATTTAATAATATCTTCACTCATCCCCATGTCGAACATGTCGTCAAGATGGATCTCTTTCCTATCTTGACACGTGCTTTCGAGGGTTAAAGGCGGCACCAGTCAGCTAGGCTGACAGAGGCCTGAAACTGGAAGAGCAATAATTATGGTCTTTCGAGGTTTGACAACAGACTGATTACGCTACAGCCACGCCACCCCGGGGACACATATATATGGTCTTTATAGAACTTCGACTATCTATCTATCAGTGCAACTGGGGAAAAAGGGAGCCCAGTCCCCTGAAGTCAGCAGGGATACAACTGGAAACTCCACTTTATTTCCACGGGAATCAGTGACCCGCAGAGTTCCGTTATTTGTCTCTTTAGACATTTAACTGTTCTCTGGCTGATTATTGAGGTTGGCCCCTATATGGGAGTATTGTAGTGGTAGTGGTTTCGAGGCCCTCGTGAGAGTTTGTGGGTCGGATCATTAAAAATTAACACAATGAATGGTTCAGGTCCAGTGAGAGGTTGTGGTTTCGGGGCCCCATATCAGTTTAATGGTTCTATGGTGGCCGGGTTCATTTCACCTTTAATAACACCTACCTGGTGAAATGTTCCCAGATCCAGTGAGCATGCTAGACATGTGTTCTGGACAGGAGTTGGAAAGTCTCCAACTCTTAAGCAAGGAGTGATGATTTGCAGCCCTGCTCTGCAACTAGAAAGTTCTGTTGCATAGAATTATAGCTTCGGCTTGCTAGGACGAGCACGACATTCCAAATTATGCAGTGGTTTGGTCCACCATCTGATTAAGGCTTCATGGCTAGGCGCGGATGTAAATCAAATCACACTACAGCCACGGAAACCATTTGCCTGTAGGGCTATGACACTGTCTCTCATCGAGAAGTAACGTGGTGTCAGTAATTTAGATCGATTGCTTTTAAAAGTCTCCAAAGAGATGCTACCGAATAGAAGAGGTAACATTCAATTTCTGGTGTTACGTGTTAAGAAGGACATGGAGTTGAATAGTCTCCAACAAGGAGTGGGAGCACAGGCCTGCTGCTGTGCTCTTATTGCTACTAAATCGTGTATGCACCTAATCATTCAAATGGTAAAGCCATCGTCAGATAAGGGCTAAACGGCCAGTTGCTGACTTGTTGCTGTTGACTGTAGAGATCTCAACTGTATTAACCTTCTTCAAGATTCCTCATACTATTGCATTGCATATGTGTCTGCGTTAGTTCCTAAGTTTTACATTAGTCACTAATATGAAATAATTACTGGACATGGATACACAATATTAGGCTCACATTACTGTAGGTACTCCAATTATAGCTACGCAACATTTTTCGTTCGGCTTTTTAGGCTTAACGATTTCCCAGCACCCGTTATATGCACTGATTTTTTTTTTAAGATAAGGTAGCACTTCAGGCAACAATGCCTATTTAGTCAAGTACCGTGCTACATTCTTTAGGAAAGGAACAGAGAAAAGATGCGACAGGTGGTGAAAGTAGAAGGATAGTTACGGAAATTGCCTTCATCACTGAACAGCCACACCGACAGTCAATTTTCATTTGTAGTGAAAAAAAAAACCAAGGTCTTTGTTGGGAATCGAACCCACAACCCCCAGTCATGTAAGCTAGCACACTACCTACTAAACACAGAGGCCTAAAAACCTATAAAAGCGGTATACTTGAGTAGTTTAGGGGAGTTAGCCACGAGCAAGCAACTGGGCAAGACTTCTTTTAAGTAAGTTAGAATTTTATTCAACGTAATTAAAATAGCCTTGGGAATAGGTTTAGCTCGGTTCGAATTAATTGAGTATAACTAAGGTTTACGGCAAAGCAGGTTCTGTCGCTGCTTCACCTGACCAGAATATTATTTGTCTAGGTGACGTAGGACAGAGCAAGGCCAGAATTTTATTCGCCCTAGCTGAACAGGACGGACAAAGTCGTGGAAAAGGCTTACACCAATTAAGACGTCGAAAGGTTGTCTCAGAATTTTATGCGTGACAACCGCAACTGTAGGCTAGTAGGTAGTGTACTAGCTTGTCAGTATGGGGGTTGTGGGTTCGATTCCCAACGAAGACCTTGGTTTTTTTCACTACAAAATTAAAAATTGGCTGTCGGTGGGACTGCTCAGCGATGAAGGCATAGTCACTGGTCGCTGTGCTGTCTTTATACGGCAGTTAATTTCCGACTATCCTTCTTCTTTCACCACCTGTTTCATCTCTTCTCCATCCCTTTCCTAAAGAAGGTAGCACGGTACTTGACTAAATAGGTATTGTTGCCTGAAGTGCTACTTCTCTTTAAAAAAAAAAAAAAAAAACTAGTCGAAAATTGGTGGACAGGCAAACTGTTTTGCTCAGACTGGACCAGAATCTTATTCGCTACAGTGTGAGAAACAGTAGGCTAGCCGGCGGAGAGTAGCTGTCGACCTGTTGAAGGCCGTGAAATGGTTTATCGTCGTTGGCGTGTAGTATAATTTTAAGCTAAATTTAAGAGTGGACTGTAATAAAAATTATTAGTAAAAAATAAAAACAAAAGTGTCACTTGTGTTATTGGAAACAAAAAAATTTATGTAACGAACCCTGGAGGTTGCGAGCTCTATTCCAGCGTATCGTGAGAACACATCGTTACAAAGCAGATAAAAATTTGTCAATTACTGGACGTTCTTAGCAATTGTGATTATCAAAAACCACCACATGGTGAATTTTGCATAAGGATTGGCATTTGAAGCCTCACAAGGTTCAATTCGTAGACACGTTCAGACCCAAACAGCTGGTTTTTCTAAAAAAAACTAATTTTTTTTAGAGCAAGCCCATTTTTACTTGTGAGTTTATGTCAACACGCAAAAATGCTGCATTTGGGCTTCTGAAAATCCAGAGAATCCTTTGCATGCTCAACGTGATACTGTATGGTTTGCTATGTGGTGTGGAGGTGTGACTGAGCGGTATATCGTCACTACCGTGCTCAATGGTGCAGTGTAGTATAATTTTAAGCTAAATTTAATAGTGGGCTGTAATAAAAATTATTAGTAAAAAAAGAAAACAAAACTGTCACTCGTGTTATTACAAAAAACAAAAACAAAATTTTTATAACGAACCCTTGACGTAGCGAGCTCTATCCTAGCGTATCGTGAGAATACGTCGTTACAATGTTATGTGTATTGCGTCTTTGTTACAAAGGTTAGTTAGTCTGTATATTGCTGGTCCTGTGCAAGTAAAAATTTGCCGTTGTATTGTATTGGTTGTCTCTTTGTCTTCTTTATTCCTGTTTTTAGTGTTTATTGATAGTCGTTGGTTTGTAGCCATTATTTTTGGTTCTGCTGTAAATTGTATCGAGTTCTTTTTTTGTACTTACCTGAAGTAATTAGGATTATCTTAAGTCTGTGTATTATATGTCTAAATGCTATTAGTTTATGTTGGGTTGGATGGTTCGAGGTGCTGGGCATGATAGTGTCCATCATTGATGGTTTTCTATAGATGTCAAATGTTAAACAGTCAGTCAGTTCCTTGTGTTTTTGTGATGTCAAAATAATATAATATTCTATCTTCATGCATATGATGTCATTTACGTATCTATGGTAATGTGCTATTTTACATGAGAATTTCCATGAGGATTGCAAAAGTTGGGTTTCCCATTTCCGAGTCCGTTACGTAGTTCCCAAAAGTTTATTAAATGAATTTATTTTATTATCCTCTTGCAATATCTATAATGGCGGTGATGTATTGACTTTCGTATAAATTGTGTAGTGTGTCGTATAGGATATCTAAGGTTTCTTAGGTGTTGGAATTGAAGTAGATAGATCCTTGATGTCAAAGGAGATGTGCCGCCAATTTTCGGTTATCTTTGTGTTTAAGTAGCCCGGTGTTTAGCCAGGTGATATGCTGGTGCAGGTCTATAGTTTAATATGGGCCTCATTGATTTGTTTTCTTTGTGTATTTTCGGTTGTGCTTTGAGTGTTGGTGCTCCTGGGTTCATGTAGTCGATTCGGGAAAAAATTAAAAAATGATTAATTTACAATTAAATTAGAAATATTGACGGCGATACATTGGGAAAAGAAAATACCCAAAATATGTGACTATTTACTAAAGGAGAAAAGGGAGTTGTTTTTGTAAATGTACACCTGACTGAGAGCGCCTCAGGCATCGCCAGAATAAATTTAGCAAAAATCTATTTCGTCATGGAATTTCCAATTAATGACACAGTTTTTATCTTTCTGTTCTATTAAGAGCTACAGCCTGTTCCACATCTCTTTAGGCCATTTTCACTTTACTGCTGTCTTCATTTGAATTTGGGTTGATGGTTAAAGTCTTATTTCGTTTATATGTTTTCCCCCTATTAATGATATTTGCCAGCAGAGCTATTTTCATTTATTTATTTATTTACATTTCGTTTTGCTTCCGCTATTTGTGTTTCTATTAATTTTTATTTGTTTTGCTCAACATGTGTGTGTGTGTGTGTGTATTTGCCTTTGCTGGTGGCTGTGTACGTGTTTGTTTTGTTTTTTTTTTGTTTCGTGGGTTATTTATGCCAAACGATTGTCCTTGTTCTTATTGCTTGACATTTATCATTGCCTCAGTGCAATTAAATTTTATTGCCTAAACTTCTGGGTGTGTGTGTGTGTGTGTGTGGTAAAGAGGTGTGCGGTTAATAATTTGGAATTGACTAAAAGAAAAAAGCTTGAAATGGAGCTAATAAATGCAAATAAAAATTTAAGACGAAACCTAAAAGCTATAAACTCATTTTATATCCAACTTTATTTCATTTATAAATTGTTTGTATGATTTGTTATTAATTTGTTATGCATTCACGCGTTTAGGCGTTAAATATCTTACTGATCGTTATTAAAATTTAACACACATGTTATCAGTGGCGTAACAAAGACCGTAGTGTTACCTACTTTTTAGAAAAGGTGTGCAGTTTGAAAAAAAAAATAACAATCATGTGGAATGCACTAAAATCGATAAATCGGTGATATAAAACCAAGCCTACTTGCTGTCAAGTGTTCAAACCATCAACTCAAGTCAACAACAGCTGCCATTAACATTTAATGTTTTGGACAATTTTTAATTCGTAAAACATCATATTTTATAATATTTTTTGCAGCGGTTTCTTTTGCTAAAGAGACCTCAAAGAAAATGGGTTCAAATGGCTTGATTCACATACAGTGTCTCAAAAAGAGGCAGGTAATTTTGAATAATTACTTACCGAAGCTTAGACAAACATTTTTTAGCTTAATATGTGCTTGGAAAACCGTACCCAAACAAAAGATTTTTTAGCTTCTTTGCTGTGTTATATATGTTCCATTTATTAAATAAATTATATGTTAAATATATAACAGCTGACTATAACATTCCGCTAAAATGGCTTGCAATATGTTCTACTTCTGTTACTCGAAGTATCAGCTGTTTCACATATGAACTCTTGTGTGGTCTCCGTATTGCGTAGAGTTCAGCGTACTGGTCAATCTGTCACAAAGGAATAGTGCTCTTGATACTGAACATGTCGCGCTTTGAGAAACACTTATCCCATTGCAGTAATAATAAAACAGTAAAACTCATACCATATTGTCCTGACGCTTCAGTGAATTAATGGTAGGTGCCCCTGTAGGCTAGTAGGTAGTGTACTAGCTTATAAGACCCCCAGTCTTATAAGCTAGAAAAATGGCCAAATTATGCCTCTGGACAAAAATCCTCACCAAACAGTGACTTGTTTTGGGTGCGTCGGCTATTTAATATATGCGTGGGGGTTTTCTGTGCCCCAAATGCGACAATTTTGCTTGTTTACATACCCGCCAAGATCAAAATGAGCGTCATCTGAAAAGATGATTTTTTTGCAAAATCAGGCGCCCCTGTGGGCTAGTAGTAGTGTACTAGCTTGTCAGTATTGGGGTTGTGGGTTCGATTCCCAACAAAGACCTTGGTTTTTTTTCACTACAAAAATAATAATTGACTGTCGATGGGGCTGCTCAGTGATGAACGCATAGTCACTGGTTACTTAGCTGTCTTATACGACAGTTAATTTCTGTAACTATCCTTCTACTTTCACCACCTCTCGCCACAACAGCATACATAAGAGTTGTGATACATTTTCAACTTAAAAAAGATGGCATAAATAGAATCGAATCGAATGAAATGAGACATTACATTACACATACCATCATCTCTCTTAACAACTAACAGGCGCTGCCACAACAAAACGCAAGCATTTTTTGTTTTTTTTTAAGTATGGTAACATTGTTAACATAATGCACATTTCAAAATAATTAAATAAAAAAAAAAACTTTGAAAATAAAAAAAGATTTAATGGCAACACTGGTATGGACTCTTGTTTCTAGCTGACAAATTTCGGCAAAGGTTTATGGTTCCAAAACAAAAAGCTTAAATTTAAAATAAAACATTATTGCATTACGAAAAGAATAGTTCGGCAATTATGTATGAAATATGATATCTGACATATATCCACCACGACCAAGCTGACAGCTGTCAATTTTTGCATCAAAGTTGTTAATCACATTTTGGCGTAATGGCGGTCCTATTTCGTTAACAACATCACGGTTTTTGAATTTTAAGGGCGAAATTTATTATCCAGTGATGTTAAAACACACGATCTGCTCCCCCCGGGGGCATATTGATATGTTTTGACGGAATCTCACCGTCATCACATGTGTCATGGGGTTAAAAGTGAGCCCAGTCCCCTTCAAGACTAGCAGGAGCCAACTGGACAATTCCACTATATTTCCAAAGGAATCAGTAAAGCCCCAGAGTTCAGCTATTTGTCTTTTTAGCCTTTTGGCTGTTCTCTGACTGATTATTGAGCTTGGCCCTTTGGGAGTATCGTGGTGGCTGTGTGTTGCGAGGCCCTCGTTTGAGTTGTGTGGGTCAGATCATTCACAATGAACACAATGAATATTCCAGGTTCAGTAAGCATGATTCCGGTTGTGTTCTTAAATTTTATTAAGTTTCATGCGTTTTAGACCGGGAGTTGGATAGTCTCCCACTCATCAGCGAGGAGTGAAGGCTGCAGCCTGTTCCGGGCTTTTGAAGTTGCAATTAGGAGTGACTGGAGGATATACGTATCTAAAGGTCTTCTAGGGTGAGGATGACGCTGCATTTCATCCACAGTGGTATGACCCACCGTCTGGTTATGGCTTACACAGATGTAAATCTTATCACGCATATGCGGTTTGTGCTCAGACGGCATCATCGGCCTGTATTTTTTGAAAATGATAAAGGAAACACTGCTGCCGTGAATTCTCTGTGCTACAGATATAAATCTTATCATGCAACACACGATCTGGCTGGCAACCTAACTGCTGCGATCGGGAAATTTGGTTTGCAATAAATTGATCATTTCAGTGGTGGTTATGTGAAATATGGCAACCTCCGTATTCCTTACACGTCAGTGATATCCTTAACGTAAATAACAGGTCAAAATTGAGTTGTTATCATCTCACGATAGCGTGATCCATTGATCGTAACCGCGTTTCGACAAAAAACAAAAAACCGCCCCAATCATGCCTCCAGACTACATAGCGCGCCAAGCCTTCCATTAGAATATTCAGAAGTCCAAATACTGCAACTTTGCTTGTTAACATACCCTGACAAGTCCCCCACGGGGGCACATTAATCGGTCTTTATAGAATACTTAACTATCTAGACCTGTGGTGCTGCGGGTATAAAGGAGCCCAGTCCTCGGAAGGCAAGCAGGAAGTCAACTGGAAGCTCCACATTATTTCCAGGGGAATCAGTAAGCCCCAAAGTTGCGCTAATTGTCTCTTTAGACTTTAAGCTGTTTTTCTGACTGATTATTGAGGTTGGCCCTTCGAGAGTATCGTGGTGGTTGGGGTTTTGCGACCCCAAGCGTGAACTGATTATGTAGGCCAGGATTATCTCGCTTTTAATAACACCAACAGGGAATGCGTGATTTGATTAACATCTGCACCGACCGCGAGGTCATAATCAGATGGTGGTCAAACCACTTAGTTGATTGGACACCAACTACGCTCTAGAAGACCTTCGGATACGTATATCCTCCAGTCACTCCTAGTAGCAATTTAGAAAGTCCGGAGTAGGCCGTGCCCTCACTCCCTACTGAGGAGTTGGAGACTTTTCAACTCCTGGTCCAGAACGCATGAAGCTCTTATTTCTCAAGAACACGACAGCATTCATACTCACTGAACCTGAACCATTCATTGTGTTAATTTGAATGATCCGACGCACAAACTCTCACGAGGGTCCGAAACCACAACCACCACGATACTCCCATATAGGGGTTAACCTCAATAATCAGTACAGAGTACATCTTTGCCTTAAGAGTACAAATAGTGCACTCTGCGAGCTTACTGATTCCCGTGGAAATGTGTGGATTGTCCAGGTGACTCCTACTAGCCTTTGTGGGGCCTGGGCTCCCTTTTACCCCGCAAGACACAAATCTAAATGGAATAGTAGGTTCCAAAAAGACTATAATGTGCCCCCGGGGGGAACCAACGGGGAATGATCGTCATGTGTTCTGGACCAGGAGTTGGATAGTCTCCAGCTCTTCAGCAAGGAGTAATGGTTTGCAACCCCGCTTTGAAACCGCTGAAATTGCAACTAGAAAAGACCTGTTGCTAGAATTAGTCTTCGGCTTCCTAGGGCGTGAATGACGTTGTTTTTCATTCCTAGTGGTTTGACCGACCACCAGCTGATTAAGGCATACGGCTTGGAGCAGATGTAAATCTTATCACGAAATACCCTGACAAGTGAAAATGGGCTTCGTCTGAAAGAATGATTTTTTTCAGAAAATCAGTTGGTTGTTGCTGAATGAATTAAGCGAATTTATAGTGATATGAATAGTCGACCGGCTTCAAAACCTTACACAAAATTCGCCAGGTCGTGTTTTTGTATAACTCCAATTGTTGAGAACATCGAGGTATTGACAAATTTGGATCTGTTTCAACACTGTGACTCACGGCTGCAATGTTTTCAATTAAACTATCCGTTCCAACACGCATTGGTATTCGTACGTTTTGTATCGACTCAAACTTAACTACGAAATTCTTAATAGCGCTCTCAGAAGGACGATAATGTTGTCCGAAATTATCACGAATTTTGGGTAATGTAAGTTTAACAGAACCAGCATTTTCATAGCAGATTTTAATTATTTTAATGCAATTTTCGTGCGAAATTAAATTCATTGTAACAGTTGCCAATGCATCTACTACGAATACGGCAAAAAGCTAAATGTCAAACCTGTTATGATGTTGGTATTGCCACTATTGAAAAATAAACTTCTTGTTGAAAAACCTAATATTTGATAAGAATCCATGGCAAGATATTGGTGGAATATAAGCTTTTAAATTCTTACTGCCCTGTCTCACAATCCGCCATTGTTATCCTTTTTAAAGTAAAAGTTCACCGAAATATTCTCTTATTTTTGTCATCACAATTTAAGTTTTCTTGCATTATAATATTTGAAAATTACTGGCATCACTGTATTGTTGCTGGTATTTTATAAGGTTTAGTTAGCATCACTTATTATGAAGTCAATCAGCTGTTTGCTGTTTGAAAAGAAAATTTTATTTCTTAATAAAAATTAAAATTGTTAAAATTTATTCGATAGTCTATTGGACACTCTGTAATAATACAAGATCAAGGTCAAAATGATGTTATTTTATTTGAATATAAAAAAATAAATTATTTACTCTTTTTAAAATATAATTCACTAATTTTTTTAGGGCAAAAGCACTTATTTTTTGAGGTTGACATTCTGTTTCCTTTAAAATAAAAATAAAACTATTGAATAACTATTTTTAACTTTCTTATTATCTTTTAATTAACTTCAAGGGCCTTTTGATAACTTCAAATTATCAGGGTAAGTCGTTTACATATTTGCAAAATAAGAAAAACTAGAAAGATGATTTTTGTTCCACTGGACATTTCTCTATAGTTTCATTTTTCCAAGATATAGTTAACAACGGTGGCAAACCTGCCAACGAACTCGATGTGGCAGCGTAAGCACTTATGTCACTTTAAATTATTACACGCGCTCCAGTTCGATGACCGGTAAACTACGTTCGGTCAGCACTACCAACGTTTTGGCTTCATTGGCGATTACAACATATTGGCTGCATCAGCAACTCACGTGGTAGTGCAACGTGATAGGGGAAGTCATCGATCTAGGCTAATTAAACTTACACCAGCAGTCTTGGTTACGCGCTCGATCAATAAAGTCTTATTTTTTTATTAATCCAAATTTTAATTGTTTAAATAAAATAAATTAAATTCAAATAAGTGTTTTTATTGCCGCAGTTGTTGGCGGCTTAAGATTTTTTTTATATAAAATAAATTAAGGATTTTTAACTATATTCTTGCGACGAAAATCAATAAATAAGCAAGCGAGACAGTGTAATAAAAAATAAATTGAAAAACAAGAAAATATTTACGGAAAAGGAGTAAAATATTATGCGTGCTGTGTGTGGTCTCCATCCTCCAGCATAACTTCAACTAATTATGCATATTTTTGTAATGATTGTCTATGCTTGAAGGAAACACAATTACCAAATTCCATTTTTTGTTTGTTTTTTTTTCAAAATAAGATAATAAAAATTAAATAAAGAAATATTGTGGTCTAAAGATGTTTAAAATTTAAACAAGAGATTTTTAATTTTCATTTTCAAAACCTGCCACGCATTCCGCTTCAGTATCTTCAAATGTTAAAAAGCAATTATGCGTTTTTTTATGAGATGCTTAGTTAAATTTTTCTTTTATTGTAATTATGCAGGATAATGTTTAAAAAGTCTTCTGTAAAGTCGCTAAAAGAAAAATAAATTAATCGAAATATCTGTTAAATATCGTCTCCTACATTCAACAGTATAATCGAAATATCTGTTAAATATCGTCTCCTACATTCAACAGTGGAAAAAACCTTTAAGTTTTGTCTGCACAGAAATTTCAGACAAACAAACAATGAAAATATATTTTTATTGCGGCGTAGTGGGATCACGGTATTATCTTTTTAATACATCTGGATCAAGCAGTCAATTTTAAATTTGTCCAATCAGGCAATAACTTTCACTTTTTGTTTTATGAATTTGGGAATAGAAGTTGGTCTCTGCGTTTGTTTATAAAAGTTTTGTTTTTGTTATAGAGGATTGATTACCTTATTCGGAATATAATCTTCTGGCATTTTAATATGAATATGACTTCTGTCACCTGTCACATTTTCAGAATTATGAACTCTAGTCATTGCGAAACCGTGGCTCCAACAATATCAATTCTATATTCTTTTCTTAAAGAACTGCTGAAATCACAGAAAATAGCATCTACTCCACAATCAAACTATTCATTAGAGAGTGCATGTAGGAAGTTCAAAAGACCAGTCTCACCCATGCCTCCCTTGCAAGTATCGTGCGGAGATTGGACACGAACTGATGTCGAAAAAGGTAATCTATTTGTCGAACATATAAAAAAAGTCTTCACTCCAAATGTCTCAACGGATATAGCTGAGCTGCCACTTGCAGATGTTAAACCGACAGTTCCCCTAAGGTTTGACCTTAGGGATATTAAAAGGGCAATAACAGATTTGAACTCTACAAAAGCGCCTGGACTTGATAAAACCAGTAACAGGATATTGATCGAGCTGCCCAGTAGAGCACTAAGAATTATTGTTTTTATATTCAAAACAATTTTACGTCTTGAATACTTTCCATGGAATTGGAAGATTTCTTTGACTACTATGATTCCTAAACCAGGAAAGGATCATACAAAAGTAGAATTATATAGACCCTTAAGCCTTTTATCGAACATGTCAAAGCTATTCGAAAGGATTTTAATTTCTAAGATGAACCCAACTCTAGGCGAGATAGGATGTATCCCGAACCATCAATTTTGATTCAGAAAAAAGCACAGTACAGTTGAACAAACACACAAAGGACGTTTGAAGAAAGCAAATATTGTTCGGCACTTTTCATGGACGTGTCGTAAGCATTCGATAAAGTATTGCATAAAGGGCTAATATAAGTTAAAGCTAAATTTGCCTGAAAACTACTATAACTTGCTAGAGAGTTTTCTAACTGATCGGAAGTTTACTTTGAAAGAAGGAGACTTTTTCAGTTCTCCACAGCTGAGTGGGGCCGGAGTTCCCTAAGGTAGTATTTTGGAACCTATCCTATATATACTGTGTATTCTTCAGACATGCCAACTAATAACCGAGTACATACATCAACATTTGCTGACGACACGGCTTTCTTAAGCATTCACGAAAATCCCCAAATAGCATCACGATACTTACACGACCACACAGTTAATTTTGAAAAATGCTTGAAGAGACGGAAAATAAAGGTGAAGAAACAAAGATGTACTCATATATAACGGTCACACTGCGAAGGAACTCATGCCCCCCTCATTTGCATAAATAACCAAATAATACGACAAATTACAGAGCTCAAATACCTTGGTATGCATGCATCTTCATTGGCGTCACATAGAATCCAAGTTAGCACAAATAAAGTTGAAAGCCGTCCAATTAAACTGGCTTATTGGCAGAAACTCTACTCTTAGCTTGGATTGCAAACTTCTACTTTACAAGTCAAGCCTGAAGCCCAACTGGTTTTATTGAATTCAGTTATTGGGCACTGCCTCAGCTACCAATATAGAAAAAATTCAAAGACGCCAAAATAAGATAGTACGACTGATCCCTCAGATATCCACAAGGATCTAAACGTGTCATCAGCTAGCGCAGAAATAGTGAAACGCGCAATAACATATTTAAAGAGGCTCGCAACTCATCCAAATCCACTGGCCCATAACATACTTAATGACAGTGGCTTCATTAGACTCAAGAAGAGGGATACTGTTTCTCTCGCTCAAACATCAGGGGGATGACCCGCTGATAATAGCAGTAAGCTTGAAGCATACAGAATTCTGTCTGACACTGGCTGGGCTTGATCTCTATTTTTAGAACTAAGATATGAGTAATTATTGTTAGTTCGATTACATCGAAGATACAATAAACAAAACAACAGAAACAAACAAAAATATTCTTTTCAGACAGACTGGCATACAAAATGTAACAGCTGCCTTGTTTCCTCATATTCCAACATATTATTTTACCCGGTATTTCGCATTAATTTGGACTCTATTATCGGTTTAAATTTTTGTGATCACTTAGCACTTCGCCTATACATTTTAAAGAAATTTACTTTAAATGGAGGGTTCCAAATTCACCTGCCACTCTTTTAAATTTTTATTCAGTCTAATCTGGAAGTCCAATCTTACTTTTTGCAACATTTGTGGCTGTATATCTCTGATAACATATCCCCACAGAAAATAGTCTGGCGGCAGTAAATCACACAATTTTGTAAGTCAATTCACTATTCCGAAACGTGAAACTATACGCTTACCAAAAGTTTCCTTCAATAGCTCAATTATAGCCCGAGCTATGAGACATGTTGCGCACTCTTGTTATAACCAAAAAAAGGGAAAATCTCCGACTAAGGCTCGAGCAACAAGCTTTCCGCACAAGCGGCAGTTTTCAGCTCGCCCAGGCGGGAGTTTATCCTAAAAGTGAGATGCTCTGAGGAAGAGGCCTACGCTGACTGCAGGAAGGTGCTTCGGAAAATACGGCTGGCAGTAAATAAACAGAGCAACATTAACATAGATGTCCAAAACGGAGTACTAGAGCTATAAGAGCTCATGGATGTTATATCGAATTACCGAGGAAGCTGGAAGAGAGCGTTAAAGAAAAGGGAGAAAGATAAAATTCGAATAATGCAGAAGAATGCTGCTGACAGAGAGAAGGTCAAGAAGATAAAACTGGCTGAAAAAGCCATAACTCCCTCGACTCAGCAAGGTAAACGGGGCGCATCTAGCCCAGCGGAGCAAAAACCCTTCCGAAAAGAAACTATTGAAAAACTAGAGGAAAGCATTGCAAAAAGAAATGAGGACACAAATAAAGGAGAGCTTAAGCCGGTGGCAACAAAAAGCTACAAAAGGGACAACTAAGGGCAAAAGAGCCAAAAAAGCCGTTATAATAAAGCCGCGAGAGGGCCGTAGTTAGCTGAAGTGCTCCGAAACTTAAGGAGAGCAGAACTTGGTTCTGCATTTTTTTGATTTTAAAGAGGCGTAGGACTTCAGGCAACACCGTCTATTTAGTCAAGTACCGCGCTATATTCTTTAGGAAAGGTATAGATAAGATATGAGGCAGGTGGTGAAAGTAGAAGGATAGTTACGGAAATTTAATGTCGTATAAGACAGCACAAAGTCCAGTGACCATGCCTTCATCACTGAGCAGCACTGACAGTTAATTTTTATTTTTGTAGTGGGTTGGAAATCGAACCCACAATCCACAGACTGATAAGCTAGTACACTACCTACTAGCCTACTGGGGCACGAGGAGGATAATATATTGTACGACGCTGGCCACACCTTTTTCAATACCACGCGGAAATAGAGGCACAAACAGACAAAATGGTTAGCAGTCGCGAAAACTGGACTGTTGTTTATGTGACGATAAACCAGAACTGATTTAGTCCTCAAAGTGGGTACCTGGACACAGAGTTAGTGGAACAGAGCCATACTGTTCAAATAGGGATTCTCCTCGAGGTGAGAGCGATGCCGGGGAGGGCAAAATATGCCGGACTTAATGTGGGTTTTTAGCCGATAGCCGCAACGGAGTCCGGTATGCGGCGGAATGACAATTCTCGCTAGATACGTAATGTATATTCCCATCTTAAATCCCCATAAAAAAATCACAACTCCTGCACATCATTCTTGTTTAACTATAAACGAAGGAGTCATTAATAATGCCTCTACAGCGGTCACAATTGACTGCAATCTTCTGATCAGCATCGTTTTTAAAGAAGTGCGGATATCAATGATAATTTTTCTATAAAGAAAATATCAATGATAATTTTTCTATAAAGAAAATATCAATGATAATTTTCTATAAAGAAAATATCAATGATAATATTCAATAATTTTCTATAAAGAAAATGACAATGATAATTTTTCTATATTTTTTTTTGATAAAAAATGATTTCTGTAAAGAAATTACAACAGTGATAGTTGTGTGCTGCGGCACAGACGGCAGGGTTAAAAGCGGTTGTACCTGGTAGTGGTACAGGCGCCAACGGTAAAGGCAGCAATGCCTGGTAGTAGTACAAGCGGCGGCGGCACAGGCAATAGTAGTAAAGGCGGCAGTACCTGGTGGCGGTACTGACGGCAGCCGTATAGGCGGCAGTACATGGTAGTGGTACTGGCGGCAGCGGTAAAGGCGACTGTACCTGTGAGCGGTATTGGCAGCAGCGGTAAAGGCGGCTGTACCTGGTAGCGGTACTGGCCTCAGCGACACTGGCGGCAGTACATGGTGGTGGTACTGGCGGCAGTACATGGTAGTGGTACTGGCGGCAGCGGTAAAGGCGACTGTACCTGTGAGCGGTATTGGCGCCAGTGGTAAGGGCGGCTATACCTGGTAGCGGTACTGGCGGCATTATCTGTTGGTGGTACAGGCGGCAGCGACATAAGCAACAGCGGTAATGGCGGCAGTACCTAGTAGCGGTACAGACGGCGGTAGTAGGTGCTACACCTAGCAGCAGCGATCGCTGGGGCCGTGTTGAATGATAGTGAGGGAATATAAAATTCCGCAACAGCATCAGTCGCACGGTCAATCCAATCCCCGGTTGCAGCTGCACTATCGATAAGAGATTATTGCGGAATATAAAATTCCTCCAAAAGATCTCTTACCGCCAGGCGTGCTATCTGCGGGCAAGAAGTTATTGCGGAGTATAAAATTCCGCCAAAAGATTTCTTATCTGCAGGTGATCTGCTTGCCAATGTTCTGCCTTATATACTTGTGGGTCGGTACACACATTCACACACACACACATTATTTGTTATAATTGATTGACAACTATCAGCTGTGGTGTTTGGTCTGCATAACAGCCGACTGCATTGATAATCTGTTTGTTCCTGACTCACAGGTGGCGCTCCGACATTTCCGACCGTTAATTTGAAAGCATAGTTGAATGTGAAATAAACTTTAGAACATCCTCTGGGTTTATGTCGTGATATGAAAATGCTTCTGATTTGCAGACTTCGGCGTATTAAAGCCCCAATATGACCAGCTACTTTCCAAGCGTGTAAGTGTTTTGAGAAGGATTTAGAAACTTTAAGAAAAATTATAAAAACTAGAAAATAAGTTTGTCAATATTTCTCAGATGCTTTTAAAATTTATTGATAGAACATCCCTGTTAATAGTGGGGTTAAGGTTAATGGGCTTCATATTGACACGTTGCCCACTTGAAATTAATGGCCATTTAATTTAATATTGCTATCACAAACTAGAAAAACTAAACCGACTTTGGAACCTGTCGCAAGCCACCACAGTATTGGTCCTTTCTTTTTAAAACTCTCTTTAAAAGGCTACAAACCCTACAATAATAATTTTCTTTGTTACGCTATATTATCAATAAAAGACTGTTTTAAGTACTTAACTTTTGAAGTCGCCTTATAAAAAGTGACGAAAAGTAACAAAGTGATTGTTGGAATGAAAATAAAAAAAAATCAATTTGTTTGCTCGTTCTAAAAGAACTTTTATTTCGCTCTTTTATTACAAATTAATTATTATTTTCTACTGGATAAATATAGATAGAAATAGGCATAGACAGTATAAAGGGTATGCCAAAAGTTGTGTAAGCTTGAATTGCGTTGTCATTTATGCAGTTAAGTGTTGGCGATTTTATAACTGTGTTAATCATTAAAATTGCTTTGTTAATCGTTCAGGAACCCATATGAATTGGTAGAGTTAAGTGGCATCACTGGGTGAAGTTTTTGTTTTTCAAAATGTGACAGGTCAAACAGCAGCCGCCGGCAATGAGCTGTTAAAAGACAAGTAAATGGTAAATATGTATAACTGCTAAACATGGAAAAATTATTGGTAGGTGGCCGCGGTGGATGAGTTGGTTAACAAAGACAAGTGATGCCTATGATGCTTGCACAAGTCGATACAGCAAATCATTGTTCAAACCGTAACAGAAACTTACTAGTGCGGTATCTATGAACAGGATAAAGGACAAAGAAATGTAGAATAGTAGGTGCCCCTAAAGGCTAGTAGGTAGTGTACTAGCTTGTCAGGTTGGGGGTTGTGGGTACGATTCCCAGCGAAGACCTCGGTTTTTTTCACTACTTAAATAAAACATGACTGTCGGTGGGGCTGTTGAGCGATGAAGGCATTGTCGCTGGTCGCTGTGCTGTCTTATACGGCAGTTAATTTCCAACGGATTGGAGATTAGTTCCAAAAGGCAGAACATGAATGATACCCTTAATCACGACCTCGCGACAATCTTTGAATGGGGTCGTGTGAATAGAGTAGATTTTAATGCTCGTAAGACGCAATGTTGCATGCTAACGCATTCGATACCGATCTGCGTTCGGAAGTGGTGCTGCATCTGTTACTATGGGTGGTAAAGAGATATTACGGAGTCGGAAGCTCTTGATGTTCTTGGCATGAAAATTCAATGCGATGTTCGATGGACTAGACACATTTTTCAGGTTTCTAAAGAAGCTTTCAAGTGCCTCGGTTTACTAAAACGGTGTAAAAGATACTTCACTCCATTCGATTTCCGTACTATCTATACCACCTATATCCGTCCGAAAATGGAATACAACTCTCATGTATGGGCCGGCGCTCCAAAGTCTATTTTGGAGATACTCGACCGCGTACAGGAGAGGGCCAAGAGGCTCATTGGGGACGGTAGGGCATCCAACTCTATTGATTCTCTAGAGCATCGACGTAATGTGGTGTGTATTTCACTGTTCTATCGTTACTACAATGGAAAGTGCTCTAATGGAATTAGAGAAATTGTTCCTGATACTCTCACGCTTTCGCGTTTAACACAATTTCTGTTGAGAGCACATCCATTTGTGGTTGATTGGCCACTGAATCTCACTACGCATTACAGGGAAAATTCGTTTTTTAGGTAGAACCGTCCGTATGTGGAATAAAATCCCTCCGGAGATCCTTCCTGTCACTTTCAATCTGGAAAAATTCAAACTGAATGTTCACAGACACTACTCCCTCTTTCCTCCTTCCCATAACCTAATTTCCTAGTTCTGGCACAATGCTTTGCATATGTGCTGGTCCAAAAAAAAACTATCTTTCTACTTTTAACATCTGCTTCATCTCTTCTCTATCCCTTTCCTAAAGAATAGGCATTGTTGCCTGAAGTGGTGATTCTCTTTATACAAGAAAAAAAAACAAGTGGTTGACAAGTGATTAAATGGTAAATAAGCAATAAAAGCCGTTTAGGGTTTCGAGCTAAAAATGAAAATAATGAATGTGTACTCGAGGTACATGAGTTCATATCCCAATGGAATATGAAGGAAGAAAAATTAATATTACTGAAGAGCCTAGGAATCTTTAAAGTTTGTTAGCAAGTGAATGAATGGTAAACAAGTAATACAAGCCTCTTAGGGTCTCGAGTAAAACATAATAACAAGGAATATGTGTTCGAGGTACATGGGTTCATATCCCAACAGAATATGTAGGACGAAAAATAAATAATGCTTTAAGTTGGTTAACAAGTGATTAAATGGTAACAACACAATACAAGCCATTTAGGGTCTTGATAATAATTAAAACAATGAATGTATACTCGAGGTACATGAGTTCATATCCCAACGGAATATGTAGGAAGAAAAATAAATAATGCTTTAAGTTGGTTGCTTAAGTTAATTTCGGGTTTCGAGTTAAAAATGAAAACAATAAATATGTACTCGAGGTACATGAGTTCATATCCCAATGGAATAAGTAGTAAGAAAATTAAATATTGTTAAGTAGCCTAGCAATGTTTAATATTATTGAAAAAATGAAATTAATGGACGTGTAGCCTCGATAAATAACCTGTTTAGGGCAATTAACTGAAATTGTTGGGCAATAAACAGAAAATTATGAGTTCGAATCGCTACGAAGTCATGATTGTCATGGCTATGCTGTTTAGAGAAACATTCTTGCTAAAGAGTTTGAAGGGATATTTAGACAAAATATTTGCGTTAATTTCAAATTACCTGTAAAAGCCATAAACAAATCAGCTTTTTATTATCGAATGTCATGGATAATTAGAAAAATATTTTTAAATAAAAATTTAACAACATTTAAAATAAACAAGAACTAAAGACTAAAACACTAAAAGCTCAAAACTGAAGACTAGGAAAATAGCCTGCCGTTATATGGAAAACAGTAAATCCCTTTAAAAAATATTCTGCCGCTTTATAATCCGTAAGAAAATAAAGGTTTCCACTTTGTTAGTGTTAATGTTCGTTTAATTTAGTAAAAGGTCAAGCTCTCGTTAACCCCAGTTAAAAAGAAATAGTAAAAATTAAATCTGTGTATTTCTGGCAGCAGCAGCAACAAAAGCAACAACAAAGTAACAAAACTTTTGTCTTTTACAATTTAAAAACTTAAAACACATTTAAAAGACATGGCAATAAGAGACAAGACGAGACAAGACAAGACAACACGTTGGTTGGTTGTTTGTTTACCTTGGCAAGACGTTGAGTTTGAAGATGTTTAATAGTTTTGTTGTTGTTCTTATTATTGTAAATTTGAGTGTTGTTGGGCTGTTTTTAAGCTGTTTTTTCTTGTTAACTTTAATAGTCTGAGACTTTTAGCACCTGTTGTTTGTTGCTTGCACTTCAAATTACGTTTTGTTTTTTTTTGTTTTTGTTAGTGATTTTGGTGGTAGTGTCAGTGTTATTGTTTTAACAATACAAAAAGATCAACAAAAGACTATATGCCGCCGATAATAAACATCAATGAAATGCGTTTTCTTTAATTTCGGTGTATCGTTTTCTACTTTGTTTCTTCTTTAATTAAAACGCATTCTAAAACATTTTAATCGTTATCTCTTTCGGTGAGTCGGATTGAGAATGTAAAACATGGCTTTGACTTTGGCTTTGGCTTTGGCTTCTATTTTAAGTAGCTGCTTTCATGTGAAAAGACAGTTTTTCTAATCATTTTATTTTATTTGACGTTAAAGTTATATTTTTGAATTAATTTAGATTTAAATATTTTTGATACATTTTAAAATCAGTAGAATTTAATAATTTATTTTATTTGTTTTTCTAATTTCATCAGTAAATTCTAAAGTACTCTGATATTGCAAAAATGGTGTTTAGAGGTCACATCATATCATATCATAACGCCAGGATATAAGAACTTTCTCCACTCATTTCGATCAATTAAACACCATCCCTTTGTACAACCTACAAAAAGTTGGGCGGTGACAGAAAACGAAAAAGGGACGCAACAACAACAACAATAACAAAAAAAAAAGAGATAGGTTGTCCTTAATCCCACCAGTGGCAAATGAATTTAAGAGCTCACGAAAATATCAATGTTAGTACCAACGTGTAAGTTAAAGAAAAGAACAGCTTAAAGTTTGTAGACATGAAATATTTCAAGTCCGGAAACTTATGCAATCATCTCTTCAAAAAACTATTAAAAAGTAATATTGTTTCTTTCGTTTCTTCCACTGTTTAAATTATTAAAATACAACCATGTCGTATTCTTCTTCTTCTTCTTTAAATTTTTGTGTTTCTTATTTTTTTGAGCTATAACAAACATATGCAGCAATCCATATCCACAATATTCTGAGACTCTCGCCTTCTTCAGCAGACATGTGTCTTTAACTAGCGCAGCAATCCAATCATAAATCACTATGTAGCTGCGACAAGGCGACGAGATTTAAACTCACAATCTCCAGTTTGCCGCATAGTCCCTTCAACTAATTTGCTTAGTGGCTGTCAGGCTATTTTTTGTCTCGAACAAAAGTTTTGTTCGTTAAGATGTCGACTATGATTTTCTTGTTTTACTTACACATGACGTTGAGACACAATTCTAAGAATTGCACATGAAAGTGGGCCCAAAATTAAGAACTTCTGCATCATACGTTTTATCAAGTTGGCTGGCTGCATTCAAAACTTAATGGCCATATGAATTGTATTCCTTAAAGTGAATTTTTATAACTTTTTTTATATTTCAACACGGCTATAGCTTGGTATACCGTATGGCGTAGACCGTTTGTGTTTGAAGCTAAATTGTAGATATTGCGGAAAAGAAGGGCGGAGCAAACTTAACTTAAAAACCGCAAAAAATGCCCATTTTTCCCCTTTTTTTGTGCTTAACATCGGGATTACAAATTCACAAATATCTAAGTCTGCATATCATAAGACATAATATTCAAGGGTATGCTTTCTTCAGTGTGTCCAACAATTCCAGTGTCACCTTCATCTTCGATGCTTTCATCTTCAAACTGCCCAATTATAGAAATCCACTAACAAAATTCTACTACTTTCACATGCAATTCTCAGAATTAAGTCCTACTCTGCTATGCAATCACCATTTCGTTTTTTCCTCGAGATCCTAGCAGGCTTGTGCTCATAATTCATGTTCATAATTTTTTTATACTTTAACCAACATTAAACACTGCAATTACACAATAATGTAAATTTGTATCTCTGCTTAAGGTTTCGCTGGGATATGAACTTATTAACTTTTTTTGTTTGACAAAAATTTAAATATCTGTAGCTAATGCAGGCATAGTGTCCTATCGCTTTACTCTTCTTCAAGAATTTATTTCCACACATCATTTAACTTTACTATCACCATTTTTAAAGGGCCAAAATTAACTTTAAGTTACGTTGTTTAACTACGTTCGGGCTTAAAATCTTATATTCCTTATTTGTCTTATTTTATTACCAATTGAAAGGTCACTTGCCTTTTAAAGGATCTAATTATGGTTTTGCCGAAGATACAAGTTAAATATCACATATTTGTGTAGGAACGACATAATTTAATGACGTTTTTGTGGGCTGAATTTCAACTCGAAAACCATGAACAACATTTCTTAGCACAGCTGGTCATACCAAGTTATCGCTCAATATTTATTTTAATTTTTATTTGGGTACGGTTTTACGTCGACCCTCGTCAAACTTGGTTTGTGAACAAACCAGTTTCGGCTATTTGCCATCTTCAGTGTTCTCTCTATACTGTTCGATGGTGGTTGCAGTTCCCCAAATGGCACATCTTAACCCGATCAATAACATCTAAATTTTCAAATAAAAAATCACTGATCATGGTAAGCTAACGGATATATATCGAACGTTATGCCGGCTACAGCTACATTTTTAAAGAGATAAGGTCGAACGGGGTGTCACCAACATAGGTATGACACTGTAAGTTGTAACACTGAGACTCACCTGACTACAAGAAGTTTGTTTAAACTGGATAGTTATAAATTATATAATACAAGAGATGCTAGAGGTAGATCATGCGGTGGCTCAGCGATTTTAATAAAATCGAGAATAAAAGCACTATTCTCTAGACGGTGTGTATGAAGAATATTTGCAAGCAACGAATGTATGCGTTGCAAACTTCGTGTCGAACTTCGTTGTTTCATCAATTTATTCACCTCCCAGATTCTCAATTACCGAGGCGCAATATGAGCATTTCTACAAATCGCTCGACAGCTGGCGATTATAATGCCAAACCTACGTACTTGGGCTGCCGTCTTATTACACATAGGGGTCGTGCACTGTTTAATACAGTTACAAAAATGTCTCTGGATGTTATTTCAAGTGGGAAGCCACCATATTGGCTTACTGACAGATATAAAACTCCGGATGTCATAGACTTTGGGGTCATGAAAAATTTCTGCTTGGATTTGATCAATATTGAAACCTCAGTAGATCTATCGTCGGATCATTCTCCAACTGCTGTTACAATTTGGAACCGTCAACTAACTGAAGATATTGAATCTAGCGTTGTCACAATGAATGAAATAATTAAGGAAGCCGCTGAAAATGCAACTACTACCTTCACTCAGGCTGGTCTTAGAAGAATATATTCTGTAAATATTGAACATCTCGTAGCGGAAAAAAAAAGAGCCTGAAGGGATTGGCAACAGCACAGATCACCTCAATATAAACTTTGCCTCAAGGAATGCACAAAACGACTAAAAGATTTGCTAAATTATGAAAAAACCGCATTTTTTAAAAAATATCTGGAGGGACTGGATGTTTTACCAACCTCTAATTACTTTTTGTGGCGAGCTGCTAAAAACCTTAAAAGACCTGTTGAATATAAACCAACTGGAGACTGCGCAAGAAGTGATTCTGAAAAGGGTGATATATTTGTTGAGCATCTGAAATCCGTTTTCACCTCGAACGCGTTTACTGGGGAGGCTGAATTGCCAAATGTAGTGGCTTTACCCCCTCTACCCGTAAAATTCAAGTTGCGTGACGTTCAAGGACAAATTGACAGACTCAATCCGAAGAAAGCTCCAGGCAAAGATGGTATCAGCAACAGAATGTTAATGGAGTTGCCCAGTATTTGTATTCGAATTTTGCTATTTATATTTAATGCCATTTTAAGATTAGAGTATTATCCAGGTATCTGGAAAAGTTAAAATGATTCCGAAGCCGGGTAAGGATCTTACCAGGGCCGAATCATATAGGCCCATAAGCTTATTATCGACCTCATCAAAGCTTTTCGAAAAGTTGTTTATGACTAAGCTGTCACCAATTTTAAGTGTTAGAGACTGCATTCCAAACGATCAATTTGGTTTCAGGAGCCAGCATGGCACCATTGAGCAAACTCATAGTTTGGTTCAAGTAGTAAGAAAGTCATTTGAGGAAAGAAAATATTGTTCTGCCCTCTTTCTAGATGTTTCGCAAGCATTTGATAAAGTATGGCATAAGGGCCTATTACATAAGTTGAGGACATATCTCCCAATCAATATGGTGAAGCTTCTGGAAAGTTATATTTTGGAAAGAAGGTTTACAGTAGCCGAAGGAGACTTCATCAGTGAACCCGCATCGATAGTTTCCGGTGTGCCACAGAAGAGTATACTGGGTCCAGTTTTATATCTGCTTAATACTTGTGATATGCCTGTGAGTAGTAGTATCCATACTTCAACATTTGCCGATGATACGGCCTGCTTTAGTACTCACGAAGACCCCTTTCAGGTTCTTCAGGAACATGTTATGCATCTGGAATTGTGCTTAAATTTATGGAGAATAAAAGTAGACGAGCAGAAGTGTGTCCACATAACTTTTACTTTAAAAAGGGAAACTTGCTCACCTATTCGTATAAACAAACAAGTTATTCCACACCACTTACATGCTAAATATCTTGGCATAATCCTTGATCTAGGCTTACATGGAAACACCACATTGACACAAAGCTTATCCAAATGAAAATCAAGTTATCTGCAATATACTGGCTAATTGGCAGTAACTCAACTCTTAGTCTGAACTGTAAACTTCTATTGTATATGTCGCTTCTGAAACCAATATGGTGCTATGGAATTCAACTATGGGGCACTGCTTCAGCTGCAAATGTGGACAAAATTCAACGCCAACACAACAAAATACTACGATTAATTACATTAGCTCCATGGTGCATGCGAAATTCAGTTATACATCGTGATTTAAATATTCCACTTGTGACAGCTAAAATTGCTCAATACGCAGGCAAATATTTACCTAGACCCGAGTGCCACCCGAATCCCCTTGCTCAGAATATTTTGAATTATAGAGGTCACATTCGATGAAAAAGGAGGGACACAGGGGCATTGGTCAATAACCCTCCAAATTGAATTTCTTGAAAATAGTTTTTTTTTTTCTATTTATTTTTTGAGTTTGAGAATTGGTTACGATATTATTTTAATTGCTGTCACTAGGATTATGTCTGACACTGGTCGGGCCTAATGATTATGTACACGTAGATTTAAGATTTGAAAACTTGTTGATAGTTCTTATTATTATGCAGATACAATAAATAATTTATATATGGAAAAAAAACAAAAAAAAAAGTTGTTTAATCGACATAGTTACGTTTCATTTGAATAGACTAATGCCTGAACAACTCTTTCAAATTGTTCTAATTAGGTCCAAAACAAGATTGCCGTTGATCCCAAATTTTCATAAGCGAATTTCGTATAGCAATGCAGTTCGACTTTGTGTGAATCACTACGCCAAAAAGAAAAAAACTGCCGTATTGGGAGTGATAATTATCCTCAAGTGTGGGTTGAGACAGTGTTGGGTGTGCTTCATGGGGTGGTGGAATCATTGGTGTCAACTTCTTTAAAAACGATGCTGGCTAGAATACTGCAGTCATTCGCTATCGTTATAGAGACATGATTACTAGCTTTTTCGTTCATTTATTGAACAACCTCTCTCTCTCTCTAAATATATATGCAACCAGCTGGTAAGCTTTCCAGCATCTCGGCCACTGAACCATTTAGGGTTAAAATTAGTTTTATAGCTTCTCCATCAATGTCTCATCAATGTTTCGAATTGGAACTTAAACCACATTAAAAGCTGCGCTAAGATTAACGCTCGAAATCTTAATATTGCTGAGGTGCTTAGAGATGACTCTCCCTGGTTCCTTGCGAATATGAAGATCGCTAATTTGCCTTTTTAATTAATGTAATTCTTTGCGTAGCTAAGACAATTTTCGCCAAACTCGGTGATTATCCATTTGTTTGCCGTAGATTTCTGAGTTGCCAAGTTTCCGTTTCGTTTTCTTGTATTTCATTCATTTTCTCTAGAAGCTTTGCGTTTATGTCATCAATTTAGCACTGCTGGCTTTAGAGATTTCCTGAAGCTTGAGCTTGTCTTCTTCATAGTGGCAAGCATTAAATTCCAGCATTGAATTCAAGTGTCCATACTGATGCTTGCTATCGAGATATATACCTCAATCTCTCTTTTTTTTAATCAAATTCGTAAGTGCCAATGCAGCTATCACATCGCTTGAATTCAGCAATTCTACCTTATTGCCCGTTATCGGCAGCAGCTAAAAATTTACTATTTGGTGGACTTTAAGGGCTGGTTGGAATCATTAGTTTATTTAGTAACTGTATAATTTCACACTGTGGACCCGTAAATTGGCCTCCAAGATCGTACGTTTTAATGCCGTTAGAGTATTTGCTGTAGTGATATATGAAGTCGCTAGTCTACGCTGATATTTTTTTTTGTTTTTTGGCGAGGTAGGGTTTAAAATGCCTTCGCACTTACAGTGACCGTCGTCAACTGCGTCGAATGGTGAATCTACTAAAACAGTCCCTCCTCCTTTCCTGGGGTATATTCCCTTCCCGGGGCGACCCACCTTAATGTCAACAGACGATATCACCGTATACCCACGTCTGGGTGCGCTATATTGCCAGTCATCATCGCTGACTCTTTCCACTATGTCTCCACTGGTGAGGTCTGATCCTCTCGTATTGCATCGAGGTCTTTCTTTTTCCTCCGTAGGACGTATTCTGTGTAGTCTTTGATCACACTCCAATTCTCCTCGCACTCAAGCGTCCTAGAAATTACTACCGCAGGATTGAATCCGCCAATCCGCTCGACACTTCGCTCAGTGTGCCATCGGGTGCAGCTGAAAAATCGCCATCCGTAGCCCCGCAGTAAATGCAGCCGGGGTCATCCACTTTGCCCTTGCGGTATAGATACTTCCGGAAGTATCCGTTTCCCTATAGGAATTGGGTCTCTGCGCCCCACCTGTCCTGCCATCGCCGGATGGTCCGGGACCTTCGCTCCCTGGTACTTATTCCAGAACGATCACTCCTCGAGTCCCATGCCTCCTTTTGCTCGCGCGCCAAAAGATCGATTGGCACCTACCCATTTATCACGAGAACTGCTGCGGCCGAAAAGTCTACGCTGATAAGCCAGAAACGATTGACCATAACATTCTCCGTGTTATTGTCAATATACGACACATTGATTTGGTTTGATGGCATCTCATTGTCATTAAATGCGTCGTCGAGGGTAAAAGGGAGCCCAGTCCCCTAAAGACTAGCAGGAGCCAACTGGAAATTCCACTTTAATTCCACGGGAATCAGTAAAACCCCAGAGTTCAGCTTTTTGCTTTTTAGCCTTTTAGCTATTCTCTGACTGATTATGGCCCTTCGGGAGTACCGTGGTGGTTGTGGTTTCGAGGCCCTCGTTTGAGTTGTGTGGGTCGGATCATTCACAACGAACACAGTGAAAGGTCCAGGTCCAGTGAGCATGATTGCGGTTGTGTTCCTAAATTTTATTAAGTTTCATGCGTTTTATACCAGGAGTTGGATAGTCTCCATCTCTTCAGCAAGGAGTGGGCGAGTTCTTAAAGTTGCAGCTAGGCGTGACTGGAGGATAGACATAACCGAAGGCTTCCCAGGGCGAGGATGAGGCTACATTTCATCCACACGTTATGGCTTACTCAGTTAGGTACTGACCTTAATCTTATCACGAATACGTACATTGGACATCCACCTTAGACTACATTCCAACCAGGCGTGGCGGTCATATACCAGAAGTCATATTTAAATTAGAATGCCAGAATGCATAAAGTAAATTTCATGTTAATTTACAAAACTTTATTCGATTCCGTTTTAAGGTTCTATACCTCTATAAAAAATACCCTTTACAACAATTGTAATTGTTTCTAATTTTTGATTTATTTTATTTAGTTTGTTTTAAAGAAATTTTAAACCATTTCTACTCAAAGATTGCACTCTTTCAAACTCTTGTTTTTAAAACAAATGAAAACAACGCCAAAATAAGTTCATTCAACTGCATCCATCATTATTCAAATTATTTTCCTACACATGTCAATTTGATTTTTGGTTTTTTGTATTCTTTTCGGTTATTTATGTAGTCAATTTGTCGTATTTTATTCGAATCTTTTCTTTTTTTTTTGTTAATTCTAAACCAATTTCCTTTTCCTTTCGTTGATTTAAATTCAAAGATTTAATAAATGAGCTTTTGTGCCTTTACGTATATGAAAAGTGAATACCGAAAGGCGTTTAGGACGGCAACAGAAAACTTAATGTATTCATTTAATTTCATTTGTTTCATGGAAGTTGTTGTTATTTCATTTGTTTTCTTATCACTATTTTATCGTATAATTTATTCGGGTTTTTTTCAGGTAATTTTTGATTTTATGAATTTTTATTTTGTCACACACAAAAACAAATTTATACAATTTTACAAATTTGTAGTGAAATTCATTATGTGTTACAAGTCTTTGAGACATTAATATTATTTGATATGATATGATATGTTAACATAACCAGGTCAGGTATTTAAATATTAAGAAAACGATTTCATTATTTTTGTTTTTACAAACACCAAGCAAACACTTTTATATCTGCCTGCAAACAGTTTGATTAGAAGTTACTAGAGCGTACTACTGTGACATACTCAAACACCAGTAATTTTGTGACCTTCATCCCCACATCGTCCTAGAAAGTAATTTATTTTTTAAGAAGAAACGCTAACAAATGAGCTCGATACCCAACGCGACTGTTTTAACGGCGGCAGTAATCGAGTTCATCTTATTTTTTTTTAAAGAGAAGTAGCACTTCAGGCAACAATGCCTATTAAGTCAAGTACCGTGCTACATTCTTTAGGAAAAGCATAGAGAAGACATGCGACAGGTGGTGAAAGTAGAAGGATAGTCGGAAATTAACTGTCGTATAAGACAGCAGAGCCTTCATCGCTGAGCAGCTGTACCGACAAACAATTTTTATTTTTGTAGTCCTCGTTAGGAATCGAACCCACAACCCTCAGTTATGTAAGCTAGCACACTACCTACTAGCCTACAGGGCCACCTACTACTACAGATGCCGTAGTCATCATTATTCAGTGTAAATGTTTGTTCGGTTGTGCATCTTCTGTTTGTTTGTTTTTTGATTGTTAATCTTAAATCATGGAATTTTAATGTAGAATATTGTTATCGTTTTGTGTTTATAAGATATCTTAGAAACTTTTTAATTTCTTAACAGACACAATAGGTCATTTCACTTAATTTTTTTTAGTCATAATTATGTTTTGATAACTAAAATTAAGCATCTTCGCAATAATATTCTAATTCTCAAATAATTTGTTTTTCTCATTTTAGATTAGTTTTCAATTTTATGCGACTGAAAGTCAAATGAGGAGGTAAGTGAAGTAAAGTTTTAATATATAACTTGTGACCCTAATATTATTATTATTATTATATAATTATAATTTTAAATATAATTGTTGAATATTAATTAAGCAGCTTTTTTAAGTAAATGTCTGGCAACTCTTACTTTTTATATGAATTACAAAGCCTAAAACCTCTTAATCTTTTTGTGTTATTATAATACATAGCCAGAATTATAAGTTTAATAATAAATATTATAATGATATTATAATTTTAACTGCAACTACAATTATCATTTAATTTACAATTATGATTATAAGTACAATTCTGTTTATATTTATTATAGTAATTATATTGAAATTATTAGTATAAACTTATAATAATTAGGATTTTAATAACAGAAAGCGTTCTTTGTAGAGGTATAGAATTTAGATATTTGATATTTGTAATTAACTTGATTGGAACGGTAATTTTTGGCATTATAATTTAAAAATAATTTCTGGCATATGATCGTCATGCTTAAAAGTACTTTTGTTATAGACGGTAACCTTTCTTTTCAAATAAAAACACTATCAATTTATTTCAGAAACACTTATTTTTTATTACTTTCTTCCTTCACGAAAAAATGCAATTGTACAAAAATTTTACTTTAATATACAATGTTTTATAAAAAATTGTTTTTATTGTAAAAAAAAGTACTTTTTATAAAAAAATTCTAACACCGTTGTTTTTGATAACAATTACATTTTATAATAAAAGAGTTCTTCACAAATATTTTCTTTAAAATAAAATAAAATTTAGCAATTGTACTATTTTGGAAAAGTAACTTTTTCTTTTAAAATTAAATAATTTAGAAATTAAGCCATTTTTAAAATAATGACTTGAGTTAGAATGAAAAATTTAATGTATTATTTTTAAAAATTATTTTTGTTTTTAAACAATTGCATAATAATGAACAAAAGGTACCAATTTAAGGTTAAAGCGAAAAATTCTGTAAACATTTTTCAGTTAAAATGCTACATTTTTACAGAAAACTATTAATTAACAAAAGTAGTTTTGTTTTATAAAGTATTTTTGCCTTATGCTTTTAAAGTTTTCAACAAATAAGATGACTTCAATTTTGTATTAGTATTTTCGTTATTATTATAAATAATGGCTGCTCCTTTAAAAATAGTTTCTGAAAAAACGTACTCTTTTTAAAAAAAAATTCATTTTAATGTCAAAGTACTTTTTTATAATAAAGATTTATTTAATAGCATTATTGTATTTTAAATTTAAGTTACATTTTTGTAAAGACTATTTTTGTAGAAAATTATATTTTGATTTAAATAATATATATAACGAATTTATAATAAATAAATTTTTGTGAAAAAGTACCAGTTTTAAAAAGTACCAATTTTTAATAAAATTTTTTTACAAGTGTTCTTATAAATCAAAAACAATTTTTTTTTTTTTAAAAACCTTTTTTTTATAAATAAGCTCAATAAAAAATAAGTACTTTTTATAAAAAACTATTTTTTTTTTAAATTTAAAAAACAATTAAAAATTTATTTTAAAACAGTAGTTTTTCTCAAAATAATTTTTTATATAAATATGTGTTGTTCTTTTTAACGGTCTTATTTAAGATATAAAAAGGTCGATTAAAAAAATAAAGAAGTTAATAATTTTTTATAAAATTTAATTTGATTTGATTTAAAACAAAAAGCGCACACTGGGAATTTTTATATGGAGATGAGGAAAAAAATATATTTGTGAAAAAATGTAGTGATTTCATTACGAATTTAGCTTTATTTAGATAGTGATACACAAAAGTAATCAACGTTACCTACATAAAAAAGTCATAACTAATAAAAAAAATTTTAATTATTTTTTTTTTAATTTTAAATTTATTATTTAATAGTTTATTATTAAGCACTAGGTCTTTATTTAATAAAAACTTTTTAAAACTTAGTTTTTTATTATTATTCAATATTTCGCCAAACCATTGGCTGGCATCATCAGCATAAACAAAAAGAATGTATAAATAATTAATTTTTGATTAATAAATTCAAAATAATCAAAAACTTAAAAAAAAAAAACAAAAACAATAAAAAACTGCAAATTGAAAGGAAAAAAAAATTTTCAATATAAAAAAAAATTTTTTCCAAATGAAAAACAATTTTGAAAATAACAAATTTACAAAACAATATTTTTTCATTTATTTATTTATTAATAATTAATTACAATAATACAATTATAGTAACTAACAAAGCCAAAGAGAAAAAGCTACTAAGGCTTTCGCTTCCTAAAATTAGATAAACTTATTTATAACTTGTGAAGAAAATTAAAATTTAATATGAATTTATTGAAAATTTCAATGTTGTGATCATTAATATTTTTTAAACAGCTTGATGGTTGAATAAATTGGAACAGTTTTGTTCCAAAATTGTGAAAAGTTTGACATTCGTCCAAAATATGAGAAATAGTAAGTTTCGTATTGCAGGTGAAGCAAATAGGACGTTAGGAACTACAAGTATCTATTAAATATTCGTGAGTTTATCTGCTATGGCCAATTCTCATTCTGACTATAAGAATGGAAATCTTCCTAGGGCAGTTCTAGGAAGGGTAACTTGGCCGTTTTTCACTTGGATTTAAATTTTTCTAAGCTGCTGGTAGTTGGACCATTGCATGTCCTTCAGGCTTGTATATAAGTTTGAAATTAGATTTAAAATATCATGATTCTCAAAAGTCTGGATACAGTGTAAAGGCCTATATTTTGCCTGCGCAGCCGCAGCGTCGGCCTGTTTATTACCTAGTATTCGAACGTGCGATGGAACCCACATAACCTTGATCTTGTTAGGATTTTTTAGGCAAACTTTTTTAATTTTTGAGAGCAGAGGAGAATCGTACAAAGAATTCTTTATCGCCAAAATGCTATAACAAATTTGATTTGGTTTTGGCATACAAATTTGGCTGCTGCATATATAGCTAACGCTTCGGCCGTGAAGTTGCAGCAGTATTATACCATTCTCATGTACAACAGCCAAGGAGGTCACGTTATTTGATCTTGAACCATCGGTGAATAAAATTTTCCATCCATGATTTGATAGATCATCTGCAGTGTTATAGAAAATTTGCCTATAGATTAATGGTGTTGTTGTAGGTTTGGGATAGACAGATAATGTATCCAAGAAGGATGTTTCATTAAGATGTCAAGGTAGTTCGGAAGCACATTTGAGGTAGTGTGGAAAACTTAAAAAATTTATCTTATTGGAATATTTACCACACCATGTTATAACGGATTAAATCTTGAGCGGTCTATTGCGACTTTGTCGTTTTTTTTTTTTTGTTTAAAGAGAAGTAGCACTTCAGGCAACAATGCCTATTTAGTTAAATACCGTGCTACATTCTTTAGGAAAGGAATAGAGAAGAGATGAAATAGGTGGTGAAAGTAGAAGCATAGTTAGGGAAATTAACTGTCGTATAAGACAGCACAGTGACCAGTGAGCATGTCTTCATTGCTGAGCAGCCCCAGCGACAGTCAAGTTTTATTTTTGTAGTGAAAAAAAACCAAGGTCTTCGTTGGAAATCGAACCTACAACCCCCACATTTATAAGCTAGTACACTACCTACAAGCCTACAGGGGCACCTGTATTTAATTTTGATAGCTGCTTTAAAGATATTTTTATTATGACATACAAAAATCTTTGGAATTAATTTTAATGTTAGGAAGAGACATGGATCTTCTACTGATGGCAAGCTCGCTTCAGCCAAAATATTTTGAATTGCGCTTATTCGGAAAGCACCTCTGCTGCGTCTAATAGCGGCGTGGTATATATTTGATTGGGCACAAAATACATATGTTATAGGAAGTGCGTAGTCAATTTTGGAAAGGATAATTGCTCGAGTTATATTAATCATTGTTGACTTATGTACCTCTGAAAGTGCCGTGAAGTTAAAATTTTTATTATATTCAATCTATTGCAGAGATTTTTCCTTAACTGCGGGCAGTGTTGTTTAAAGGCAAAAGCTTTATCAAGTACATACACCAAGAATTTTTAAATGATACACAAATTCGATTGTAAGGTCTTTATATTGTCAGACTTGACATCTGACAATTGTGTTTTCCTGCAAATGTGAAGAATTTTACATTTGGAAATCGAGAGTTCAGCCCCCTGATGTTTACACACTATAATCATCAATCTCTTTTAAGTAAGGTGGTGGATCTAGATATTTTCAAAGCATTCGATAGAGTGTGACATATCGCACTTCTATCAAAACTTGCCGCTTTTGGTGTCCGTGATATGTTCTCTAGATTTATATCTAGTTTTCTCAGAAATCGCTCTATCCGAGTTGTTATAGATGGCATTTCATCAGACGAGTTCATGATTAATTCAGGGGTACCGCAAGGCTCCGTTCTTTCTCCTACTCTATTTCTTATTTTTCTAAACGACCTTCTTTGTCGAACTTTCAACCCGATATATTCTTTTGCCGATGACAGCGCCATTTGTCACTCATATTCATTTCGTAAGAGACCAGGCCATTTGGAGGTTAGTTCCAAAAGGTAAAACATAAATAATACGCTTAATTACGATCTCGCGACAATCTTGGAATGGGGTCGTGTGAATAGAGTAGATTCTAATGCTCGTAAGACGCAATGTTGCATGCTAACGCAAAGATCTGAGTTCGGTAGTGGTGCTGCATCTGTTACTATGGGTGGTATAGAGATATTACGGAGTCGGAAGCTTTTGATGTTCTTGGCATGATTATTCAGTGCGATGTTCGATGGACTAAAAACATTTTTCAGATTTCTAAAGAAGCTTTCAAGTGCCTTGGTTTTCTAAAACGGTGTAAAAGATACTTCACTCCATCCGATCTCCGTACTATCTATACCACCTATATCCGTCCGAAAATGGAATACAACTCTCATGTATTGGCCGGCGCTCTAAAGTCTATTTTGGAGTTACTCGACCGCGTACAGGAGAGGGCCAAGAGGCTCATTGGGGACGGTAGGGTATCCAACTCTATTGATTCTCTAGAGCATCGACGCAATGTGGGTTGTATTTCACTGTTCTATCGTTACTACAATGGAAAGTGCTCTAATGAAATTAGGGAACTTGTTCCCGATACTCACACGTTTTCGAGTTTAACACGATTTTCGTTGAGAGCACATCCATTTGTGGTTGATTGGCCAGTGAATCGTACTACGCATTACAGGGAAAATTCCTTTTTTAGGAGTACAGTCCGTATGTGGAATAAAATCCCTCCGGAGATCTTTCCTGTTACTTTCAATCTGGGAAAATTCAAACTGAATGTTAACAGACACTACTCCCTCTTTCCTCTTTCCCGTAACCTAATTTCCTAGTTCTGGCACAATGCTTTGCCTATGTAGGGGTCATCCCCTGAGTGCTGGTCCGAAAAAAAAGGTCTTAACAAAAGTCTCCTTTACTACAGCATAGCGTTATCAGCGTATATGGAATGCTCAATATATTTTTGTCTTGAAATACAAGTGCTGAGTTAATTGAACGCAATTATGAATACCATTCTGCAGTGGTAGCATGGACGGGTAGTGATTGTTAATTCTTACGTTAAGCTTACGGTTACACAAAACCCCCTTAACCAGATTGTACATTTCTTTGCAAATACCCCAAGTTTGTTATTGTGGATACCGATTCGATCTAAAAGCTCTTTCAAAGTCGGTTGATAGTATGCTCACGTGGTTTTTGGTAGACAGTGCTTGGCAAATATAGTTTTGTAGGAGTAAGTGAACGTCGATTGTTCCTTGTTTCTTCATAAAAGCTACCTGATTGGGGGAAATAAAATTGTTAGTTTTAAGAAACCACATTAGCCGTCTAGCAATAATTTTTTTTTCAAGTATTTTACTTATACACGGAAGGAGAGAAATTGGCCTGTACCCATCAACCTCATAAAATGTCTTTTTGGGGTTTTAGTATAGGTATTACTACTGCCGTTTGCCAAGCTTGAGGAAATATGCCAGTGGAATAAATTGAGTTGTATAGTTGTAGTAACGCCTGTTTCGATGAAAAAGTAAGGTTTTTTAGGATTGCGTATGAGTTTTGCCTTTACATGATTAAAGAGCATCTTCAAGTTCTGTTAAACTTATTGGTGTTTGAGTTTTATGTGAATAAAGGTTGGGTGAGGTCACGGCGTAATGACAGATTTATTATACAAAAAGTGTGTTGAGAAATGTCTATCAGCAGGTAAATCGGACCAATGCTTAGCGAAACAGTTAGCTATGTCGTTCGAAGAAGTAACCAATTCGGAGCCGCTTTTAATATATTTAATAGACTCTGCTGTTTTACCACCAGTTATCCACAAACGATGCAACGGGGAGTAAGAACTAATATTTGATGTAAATTTCTCGATACATAAAGCTTTGTTTTTCTTAACAGCTCTCCTGAATGTTGCATTTAATTTTTTATATCGGATTGGGTTAAAGTCTGTTCTATTACATTTAAAAGTGTGCCATAAGTATTGTTTTTCTTTTCTTAAGTTATCCAAATTTGAGCTTCATCATACAACACGGCGTGTGTGTTTCCCGATAGTAGACTAAGGGATTGAGATATTGGCCGCCATTTTAACACATTTGACTACGAATGCTGCTTGTTTGTTTGGATTAGAGTAGATATGAGAAGCAATTAATTGCCAGTTCTAAAATTATAGGAAAGTGATCGCTATCGTGGAGATGGGGAAGAACTTTCTAAGAGCAAAACGGAAAAATAGAAGTTCAACATAAAGAGATATCGACACTGGTGAAAGTGTTATGCGTGCTAAAATGGGTGGAAGAGTCTTCATTGATTATTAAATTCTCAATGATTTTACCGCGAGTGTTGGTTAGGGTGGAACCCCGTAGTGGACTCCACGAATTGAAGTCACCAGTGATTATGAGCAGCGGGTTGCAATTGCTTATTAGGTTTCTTAGCCTCAGTTCTGAAAAACTTTCTTGAGGAGGTAAATATATATTGAACAGGGATATCTTTTTACCGATGTCTAATTGTATTGCGATGGAATTAGAATTTGGGTCTGCATAAACAAACTTGTGGAGTATGGTTTTTTTTTATTAATATTCCTACGCCTTGTTTGGTTGTATTTCCGGAAACCTTATGAAAAAAAGCTGAATAGGGCTTTGGATAAACAATATTTATGACATTAAAAGGTATGTGCGTATCTTGAAGGGAAAGGATATCTGGGTTTAAGTCATTAATAATCAGCTGCAGCTCGTGATAATTATTGATCAGGCCACTGAATTATTTTCTAATCCATATTAAATGTTGTAAAATTTGACTCCTCAAGAAACATAATGTCATCTTCCTCACTGTTACAGGAATTACTAAAAGTTGTTGTTAAATTATGCAGATTAATATTCTTGTAATGAGTAAAGTTTAGTGATTTTATTTATTTTCATTTGTTTTATTTGTTGTTGCGTTGTTTGTAAAGTTATTTGTCATCAAACGAGTGAGGACGGTATTTGTTGTTTTATTGCTGTTTGATGTAGTGGGCTTTTGCGATATATTTTCAGTTAAAATTGTTTTTGTGCCTGTAGGTAAAGCAATATTTTTTTTTGAATTCCAAAGGAGTTGCTTTGCTGTGGCTCAGTTGTCTTATTTATCTGTTCTACATTATTTTCAATATTATTTGGCTCTTTGATTAAGTTGCTGTTGACTTGTTTTGTGTTTAAAGAGATTTTAATATTATTTGTTATTTCAGCAAAAGACTGTTGTAACGGCTTAATTAAAGCTAATGAATTGTATTTTCTTTTAAGATTTCCTTTTGTTGTTGAAATACTTTACATTCCTTTGAAGATGATGGATGAGGTTCGGAATAGTTAACACATAAAGAACGCGTACACTCTGCTACTATATGGGATGGCAAATCATATATTTCTTATTTTGGATTATCCTTACACCATTTTTGTGTATGACCAAGTGCCTGACAAATTTTGCAGCCCATTGGATTTGGCAAAAACTGCCTGTCCTTAACTTTATGCCAAGAGATCAATAAATTTTCAGGGGTGAAATATCTATTCGAAAGTTAGTAGCAGGACACTACAAGATACCAATTTGCCTTTAGCGTTCTTTTCTTTGATATTTATAAAAGTCTGTAACTCCTTGAGAACTTAGTTCTGTGATAATTTCTTTGTCTGAAATGTGGTTCAAATAGGGTGCAAATATTGTTCCTTTCGAAGAATTCAAATTCGCATTAAATATTACATATCCCGGGCAGAATATTTGTAGACATAAGTTTATCAGCACTTGATTTTTTGGCGACTAGGAGAAGAAGACTAATTTTAATGCTCGATGAACTGCAAAACAGGAATACTGTAGTAAACTTTTGTCACCGGAGATGGCCGACATTACTACATATTTTGGGTTTGGCTTTCTTATAGTTGGTAGCTCAGGAAATATTTCGAGGGGAATTTGTTCCCTGCGTTTCTTTTTAGCACGGGGGAAGCGGTTATCCCCCAAGTTGGGAGGACCCGACATCGCTTAACAATGAAAGTTAAATGTCTGAACGCGAACTTTTGTAAATCACAGATAGATATAAAATAAAAAAAATCAATTAAACAGCACAAAAAACTCAAAGAATAATTCACAGGTTTTTGTTTAATTTTTATTTTTTTTTTGTTTTTTCAATTAAATTTTTTAACAAAAAAAGTTCACAGCAAAGTTATTTTCAAATTAAAAATATTTTTTAGTAATTAATTTTAAGCACTAGGTCTTATTTAATAAAAAATATTTTAAAAAACTTTTTTTTTATTATTTTTTCGATATTTCGCCACACCGTTAATTGGCATCATCAGGAAAAACAAAAATAATAAACAAACAAATTGAAAAAATTTTTTCAATTTGTTTCTCCATTATTTTAATTATTATTATTTTAATTACTAAAAAATATTAAAAAAGGCCAAAAAATTATAACTATTATATTTTCACAAATAAATTTTTTTCAATATAATTTTGACAAGAAAAATGCAGCTGTTCACTTCTAAAGCAAAACTCTGAATGACTAAACAATATTATTTTACACATTTATTCAAAAACATAAATTTAACATTACAAAAAATTAAAGTATTAATTATTGTTGTAAGCTGGTAATCTTGTTCCTATATGATATTGGCAACATTGTTTCTTTTTTATATTCTTGTACAACTTTTCTTTATCTCACTTGCCTTTGAATTATTCGAGAGAGAAGACGTTTTTAATAAAGATTTTTAAAAAAAGATTATTTACAACAATTTTTAATATTATGCAGGTACAGAAAAAGTTCTGCTTTATGTATATATAGGGTTTTTCACAAAGAAGTTTGTTTTATAAAACAAAATTTAGATAATAAATAAGATAGATAACAAATGAGATAATTCGAATGTTTATTGTATAACGAAAAGAAAAGTTCTAGCAGATGGCCCCCACGAACGACCACGCTGTCAGATGTCGGTTCTTTCATCAAAGTTTTTAATCACTTTTTGGAAAAATGGCTGCCCTATTTCATTAATCACATCACTGATTTTGAGTTTTAAGGCTGAAATCGATTCGATTGGCTTCGTATAGATCAGTGATGGGCGAACTTTTTGGGTGGCGGGCCATTAAATTAAAAAAAAAACATAGGGGTCATTCATTAAAAAATTATGGGGTTGCTGTTCAATTAAAAGTTCGGTTTAAGCTCAATATTTATTAGTTATATTACGTAATATTTTAAAACAACATAAAAATTTTATAAGATACGGTTTATTATGATTTAAAGATTTTCCAGATGTATGGGAAGCATGGATCTGTTTCTGACTTGACATAATTTCCTCAAAATCTGATTCCAGCTGGGAGGATGTGACTTTTAATAAATTAAATAGACTCTCGTCTGACAATCGGTTTCTTATTGAATTTTTTCTGCATTTCATTACTGAAATGCCTGTTCACATAAATATGAGAAAGCAAACATTCTGCGCATGATTAATTAGCTTTGACAATTCATCTTTTGGTAAGGATTTATAGAAATTAAGCTTATCGGTTTTAAATTATTTTACATTGCAATTCTATAATTTCCAATTGTAGATCAGATGGAACATTCTCAGGATTAACATTAAAAGGCATTGAAAAAATATTTAAACATGGTTGGATTTTTTTAAAGTCAGCAAATCTGGCCTTAAATTCTGAATACAGTTTTAATAAAAATTGTGAAAAGACTTTTAACTTCCCTTTACTCACAGGCCTCAAAGAATTAAATCTTGGAAAATGAGTCAAATAATTTTTTCCCAAACATTTAGAAAATATAAAAAAAGTGAGTTTTAAAAGACCTCATCTATAAATTGATTTCTTCCCTGTAACTTCTTGTTCAGTTTATTATAGTGCTCGAGTAAATCCGTGAAAAAAGCAAACTGGATGCACCAATTCTTATCCTCCAATATTTCCACTCATCCCAAATTTCAGTTTTGGTTTTTTTAGAAAAACTTTAATTTCTTCGAGAAGGTTCCAAGCTCTCGAGAAAGCATGCCCACAACTCAGCCACCTGATCTTTGTGTAATAAAGTACATCTGAAAATTCTGCATCAACTTCCCAAAAAAACTCTTGAAATTGTCGATGTAACAAACCACGGGCTCGAATGGTATTAATTAATTTTAAAATAATATTAAGTACGTGGTTAATATCCAAGGCAGCCTTGCAAAGAGCATCTTGGTGGATTATACAATGTAAAAAAAATTGTTTCGCTTTCCGGATTCTGACTTTTATAAACTCCTGCAAACCCCGTATTTTTTTCTCCATGTTAGGTGCTCCATCAGTTGTTAAATTAATTAATTTGGAAATTGGGGCATTAAGAGATTCCATCCCCTCTCTAAATTCATCATAAATTATTTTTCCTGTCATCTTTCCTTTCAAAGATCTCAAACAAGCAAGTTCGTCGGTTATTACAAAGTTTTCATCGACTCCTCTGATAAAAATTAGAAGTTGGGCTGTATCACTCCTGTCAACACTCTCGTCCATTGCGACTGAAAAATACTTAAACTTTTTAAGACGTCCATCGAGTTGATTGTTTAAATTAGAAGAAATCGCTTCAATTCTTTTTGTGCCCGCTCTACGTGACAGACCTATAAACTCGAAATCTTTTACCTTTTCTGGGCATAATACTTTTCCAAAGCTAACTAACACATCCTTAATAAATTCTCATTCAGAAAACGGTTGGTTACTTTTTGCTATTTTATAGGCAACAATGTGACCAGCTAACGTGGAGGATCGCTGGACACTTCTTTGATTTTTAAAAAACATTTGCTGACTAGATATTTTTCTTTTCAATTCCTCTGACTGAACTTCCTTGTCTTCATCTGTCATTTTATAGTACTTCGACCCAAGATGTTTTGAATTAAAGTGCCGGTTCTTGGCAGATAAGACAAATAGGTTTTTGGTTATATTCCATAAAGAAGTAATTCCATGTCCATTCTTCTTGAAATACTCGACATTCCGAATCAATTTTTCTCTTTCTATTTTTGATTGACATTTATGCGGGTATTTACAATACACTTTATTATTTTAATTACACAAATAAAACTGTACGTTGGCAACTTTATAATTTTACTTCACAATTTATTCTTGACGTCACGAGATTTACACTTTTACTGATTGCTGATTAATCTATCGCTGGCCCTTTTATATTTGTTGCGCATGTTGTCTCGAATATTCAAGAATCTTCTAGATCTCACATATAATAGTTGTTGTTATGTTATACGTTCAGTGTTCTATATTAGTTGTTAGTGTTTTATGATGTTTATGTTTCTTCGTGGAATATTGCATCAGAAAGTTGTTGTTGTCTTGTGTGTACAATATTTCCTAGAAATACGCAATTTTGACACAATGCAATAGGTCTATATTAGTTGTTTTTGTTTCATGCTTCTTAAGTTTCTACTTGGAATATTGTATAAGAAAGTTGTTGTTGTCTTGTGGGTACAATATTTCCCAGAAAACTCAGCAGTTTGTACACATGAAAACATCGCATTTTTTTGCTAATGGGCATAATTTTAAATAGGTGATTAATTTTTTTTTTGAAAAACGCTCACCGGGCCGGATTGAAAACTCTCGCGGGCCGTAGTTCGCCCATCACTGGTATAGATAGTATAGAGAGAACACTGAAAATGGTAAATAATCGAAACCGGTTTGTTAATAAACCAAATTTGAGGCGGGTTGACGTAAAATCATATCCAAATAAATCTGTCATTAACATTATCGCACAAAAAAAAATCCAAATTGATCGTATCGTTGGCTATGTGACATCCATCGTGTTGAAACCATATGTCAGTAATATCCATGTCGTCAATAATTAAGTTGCTGGCATCTCGCTTTAGCGTGATCCATTGACCGTCACCCCATTTCCAGCCTCATCGTCGACAAAAAAAAAAAAAAACGGTCCACGCTTTCATACCACATAGCGCACCATACAGTAACACGTTGAGCATGCAAAGGCTTCTCAGTAATCGCTCTAGGATTTTTAGAAGTCCAATTGTAGCAATTTTGCTTGTCGACGTACCCTGACAAGTGACAAAAGGGCTTCGTATGAAAAATGATGTTTTCAGAAAAGCGACCCCAGTCGAACAGACGTTGGTGTTCGCACATTCTGTATCAAGCCTGTCGACTCCAATTTAACGCCCCAAATTCTTAATAGCGGTCTCAGAAGAACGATTATGTTATTCGAATATATTACAAATTTTACGAAATGTAACTTTAATAGAACGACCATTTACATAGAGGATTTTAATTATTTTTATTCGATTTTCGTGCGAAATTGAATTCATTGTAACAGTTGCTAATGCATCCACTACGAATACGTCAAAAAATTAAATGTCAAAACTATCTTGTAGGTGGTGTCGTCACAATTGAAAAACAAACTTCTTGTTGAAAATCCCGATATGTGATATTCTGTCCGCTTTGTAGAATTTATGTGAATAAATAGGATTTTCGGGTGGGTAGGGTTTTTACCATACAGGAGTACAGATATCTTTTACTATAACTGACTAATCCACAAATTAGTTCATGTGACGTTGATACCACACATTTTTAATATCAAGCATTTAGCTGAAAATACATATTTAGAGTTACAGTTACAAAGGTGTTTATCTCTTCCCATACACGCTAAGAAAACTCATCTTGAAATACTTGCCAGACATCTTTTACTACAAGTTTAAAAGAGATTTTGATAATTTATGGCCGTGAATGAAACAAATAAATGTTTTCTTTCAATAAATAATTAATTCATTGATAAGAAAATAATTCTTTTTAAATTGAATTTATACAAATTTTACATTTATGTCGATAGTAAAATTTAAATATTTTTAACTCATCGTAAAATAGTTGACTAATTGTCTGCCAAAAAGCCAATGACACAAGATAACAAAAAACTTTATTTTATAAAAATTAAAAAAAAAATATATACAGGGTGTCCGCCGGGTTGTAAATAATTTTTGATTAAATGAAAGAGAATGGATTTTATATTGATAAATGTTTTATTCAATGTCGGCAATTATGCAGGGAATACAATATCAAATAAATAACCGCTTCTGTTAGCCTTTTAAATGCGAACCCTTTTGAGCATATTTTTTATTACATTCTCACACATTTCACGTGGTATTTCGTCACGAATATTTTGTTTGAGTTGCTCAAGTGTTTCTGGTTTGTTTGCATGAATCTTGATTTTCCAAATATCCCCACGAAAAGAAGTCTGGATCAGTCAAATCAGGCGATCGTAGAGGCTAATCGGCATCACTATTTCTTAAAATAACCTGCCACATCACAACTGGCTGTATGCGATGTGGCACCGTCTTGTTGATACCACATGTTAATATAACCCTCAGCATGAAGTTGTGATAGTTTTCAATCATATCACGATATCGCTCCACATTCACACTTTCCATTACGCCATTTTCATTTTTAAAGAAGTAAGGTCCAACGAATCCTCCTGACCAAATTGCACACCAGACTTTTACTTCCAATGGATGCGAAGGTAACTGTTGAATAATTTGAGGATTTTCTATATCCAATCAAATGAAAATGTGCCTCGTCAAAATTTTCTCTCCAGCATCACAGTAATCGATGATTGATTTCGATAAAATTAACGATTAAATAATGATTAAAACACTTTGGTTTCCCTAATATTTTTCCATAATAAAATTGTCACGTGGCTACTTAACGACTGCCAATTATGAACTGTCCAGACTAATGTTTATCAAAATGGGGACAAAACAAAGTAGTATACCTTCCCAGTGGACATCCTGTTTTTTATCATCCAAAGAGCTCATTTTTATCTATAAATTATCAAGTTTCTCTAAGCAATAGAAATAATGTTATTATTCCTAGGGATATGCATTATACTGCAATAATTAAAATTAGGAAAATTTTCAAATGTAAAATAAACTTTGATCAAATGGAAAAGTAAATCAAGCAAAAACCCAAGCCATAATTTTTCCAGATACCGTAAAATAACATCCAAAAAAAAAAAATGAAATTACTCCCAACAAAAAATTCAAAAATCGCATACAAATTGCGAGTTATTTAATAATGTAATAACTCCCAATTTTTTGGAGGTTATTTCATAATTTTCCATTAGGAGTTGTTTCATTATGAAATAAAATAACCCCTAACTGCATTCTGTTGGGAGTTATTTAATTTATTTTGATAATTGGGAGTTATTTCATTTTTATTGGGAGTTGTTCCATTTGACTAAAATTGCATTTCAGTTCATTCAGATATTATTATAACGGTTGCTATAACTGCCTTTTTAGAGTTTTTTTTTTAATTTTTTCTTAAGTTCTCCTCCATGGTATATTGAGCATCGGTTTCGCTTACAAATTTTTCTGTATAGCCGGCCTTCGGCTGGGCTGAAAGATTTTCTCCTCTATAGTATTTCGAATACCGGCTTCGCTAACAAAATATTTTCCTCTTTCAATCTCCAGGTATGTTAGAGAAGTTATTTCATTTTAATTAATAAAATAGCTGTTAATAGGAGTCACCTAACGAAAGCTATTTAATTAGAGCTTATTCCATTATTCTCTAGCTACAGAAAAAACTTTTAGTCAGCGAAACCGGTGTTTGTTATGCCATAGAGAATAAAATTCTTCCGCCTGGCCGAAAGCCGACTATGCAGGAAAGTTTTGGCAAGCGGAGCCGGGGTTTGTTATACTATAGAGTTTAACCCTTCCATACGACCGAAGACCGGCTATACAGACCAGGATGGCTCAATGATATCTCTATGGTATATTCCCCCCGGAGGCACATTATAAGACTTTATGGATCACACAACCAACTAGACTTGTGTCTTTCGGGGGCAAAAGGGGAGCCCCGCCCCCTTCAAGGCTAGCAGGAGCCAAATGGACAATCCACTATATTTCCACGGAAATCAGTAAAGCCCCAGAGTTCCGCTATTTGTGTCTTTAGGCATTTAACTGTTCTCTGACTGATTATTGAGCTTGGCCCCTCGGAAGTATCGTGGTAGATGTGTGTTTCGAAGCCCTCGTTTGAGTTTGTGGGTCGGATCATTCACAAGGAAAACAATGAATGGTCCAGGTCCAGTGAGTATGAATGCCGTCGTGTTCTTAATTATATTAAGCTTCATGCGTTCTATACTAGGAGTTGGATAGTCTTCAACTCTTCAGCAAGGAGTAAAGGCTGCGGCCTACTCCGAGATTTTGAAATTGCAACTAGAAGTGACTGGAAGATATACGCATCCGAAGGCCTTCTAGGAATAGGATGACGCTACATTTCATCTACAGTTCCCCCCGGGGGCACATGATAGTCTTTTTGGAACCTTGCGGGGTAAAAGGGAGCCCAGAACCCTCAAAGGCTTGTAGGAGTCACCTGGACAATCCACATATTTCCACGGGAATCAGTACGCTCGTAGAGTTCACTATTTGTCTCTTGAGACAATTAGCTGTTCTCTGACTAGTTGTTGTGGTTGGCCCCTATATGGGAGTATCGTGGTGGTTGTGGTTTCGAGACCCTTGTAATAGTTTGTGGGTCGGATCATTCAAAATGAACACAATGAATGGTTCAGGTCCAGTGAGTATAAATGCCGTCGTGTTCTTAATTATATTAAGCTTCATGCGTTCTGAACCAGGAGTTGGAAAGTCTCCAACTCTTTAGCAAGGAGTGAAGGCTGCGGCCTACTTTGGGCTTTCGAAATTGCTACTAGGAGTGACCGGAGAATATACGTATTCGATGGCCTCCTAGGGCGTGAATGACGTTTGCAAATCATTCAAAGTGGTTTGACCACCATCTGATTATGACTACCTAGTCGGTGCAGATGTAAATCAAATCACATCAATTTCATCTACAGTGGTAATGATCCACCATCTGATTAACACTTACGGCCAGGTGCAGATGTAAATCTTATCACGTCATACCCCTCTAGGCTAGTAGGTAGTGTACTAGCCTGTCAGTTCGGGGGCTGTGGGTTCGATTCCCAACAAAGACGTTGTCTGTTTTTTACTACAAAAATAAAAATTGTCTATCGGTGGGGCTATTTAGTGATGAAGGCATAGTCACTGGTCGCTGTGCTGTCTTATACGAGAGTTAATTTCTGTAACTATCTTTTCCTTCCTAAAAAATGTAACACGGTACTTGACTAAATAGGCATTGTTGCTACTTCTCTTTAAATTGAAAAAAAAAAACTGGAAGAATTGGACTCTCGCAGTTGGTCCAGTGGTAGTATGGGAATCGATAGGTAAATACAAAGAAAACCGATTTCAAGGACTTATAGTTAAATTTTCTACGTTTCCTATTGCATATTGATAGTAGCTAAGGCAAGCCCACCTAGCAGACATGCAGTCTTAATGAATAGCTTCCCACCCTAGCATATAGCTTCTGGGATAAAAGGTAGCATCAGTCTCTAAGATCAACACGGGAACCCACAGCATACTTAGAGAACTGAAGTAGTTATCTAAGTGTCCTATTGCATATTGATAGTATCTATGACATTCCCATCTGGGAGTCACGCAGTCTTAGCCAACAATTTCCCACCTTGGCATGTAGTTTCAGGGGATAAAACACGACACCAGTCGCTAAGGATAAAAGGATCCTAAAACTGGAAGAGTTTAACCCTCACAGTCTGACCAGTGACTTACTAACTGGTAGCACGGGAACTGGTTAGTACGTACAGAAAACGAATTTCAAGGACTTATACTTCAGTTCTCTAAGTTTCCTATTATATATTGATATATATGGCAACCCCACCTAGGAGACACGCAGTTTTAATGAATAGCTTTCCACCTTAACATGTAGCTTCTAGGGTAAAAGGTAGCAAGAGTCGCTTAGATTAACACAGCGCTACCGCTTTATATCAGTTATTTGTGAGGGCCTTCGGGGATTAACACCATCACGTGATTAAAATCCAAACAGCGAGAAGGTGCGAATTTCGCCTCTCCAATGTAGTCTTGTATTGCAACAGATTGTTGATTTTTCCTGCCGGGCGACATGAGTTGAAATAATCTCCGGCTCTTAAGCAAGGAGTTAAAGCATGGCCCTGCTTGTTGTAATTCAGAATTTGCTACCTGGTCTGTATTATGTATCTTGGGTGCGTTGAAAGATGCATCGTATTCTTCTAGCTGTAAGACCGCCGGAGGCACATATATGTGGTCTTTGGAGAAAGCAATAACTTAGACCTGTGCAGCTGGGAGAAAAAGGGAGCCCAGTCCCCTGAAGTCAGCAGGAGTACAACTGGAGACTCCACTTTATTTTCATGGGAATCAGTGACCCGCAGAGTTCCGTTATTGGTCTCTTCAGACACTTAACTGTTATCTGGCTGATTATTGAGGTTAGTTGGAGTATCGTGGTGGTTGTGGTTTCATGGCCCCATATTAGTCTATGGTTCTATGGTGGCCAGTATCATTTTCCCGTTAATGACACGCTAGGTGAATGATCCAGTCCAGTGAGCATGCTAGACATGTGTTCTGGACAGGAGTTGGAAAGTCTCCAACTCTTTAGCAAGGAGTGATGATTTGCAGCCCTGCTCTAGAATCATCGAAGTTGCAACTAGAAAGTTCTGTTGCATAGAATTATAGCTTCGGCTTCCTAGGACCAACATGACGTTCCAAATTATGCAGTGGTTTGATCCACAATCTGATTAAGGCTTCATGGCCAGGCGCGGATGTAAATCTAATCACACGTTGTAAGACCATAGTCAGTTTAGGGCGACATGGCTAAGTACTGGCGATAATCTGTTCTGTATCCCCTGAAAACATTTTTGCGTCGCATAAGACGTCCATCGAAAAAACTATTAAACATATGGGAGTAAAATTCTTTGAAGATAGAACCATCTGGGGGGGGCGGGTGTTGATGCATTAACCAAAAAGTTCTTAGTTTGAAGATTAATTTATTCTCAAGAAATTACACAAAACGAGTATGCACAGACGAATTAAGTTGAAAGGCTTGTCTTCAAGTTTTATTAATTGATGTTTTAGGATTAAGCTGAACCTCTTAAAGAACTTGAAAAGTTCAACCCATTCAATCTTTTCAACTGTAGAGTATTGGTTTTTCACCAATAATAAATATCATCTATTGCACATGCAAAACACGTACGATAAGCAAATACACAAATTACAGAATCGTGCTGAATGCAACTCTTATATTTTTGTTCTCTTTTTTATTTATTTGTTATGTTGCAAACAGTTTTTTTTTTTGTGGCAAAATATGATTTTAAAAACGACCGTCATGTAAAAAGTCATGTTTTATTATTTACAAATTGAGTTAAAATGTGTGATAAATGCATCACCATCATTATCATCATCATCATTATCATCCATCTTGTGCAGGAAAAAGAGATTTTAGAAAAAGAAAACACTCTACGTGAGAAGAGTATTATAAATATTAAGAGAGTGTAAAGCTGAAGAGTATTTTTTTTGTTGACACTGAAGAACTAAAATAAACTCACAACAACAAAGTTGAAATGAGTCATATGTATATTGGACAATGTGGTTCAAAAATAATGTGTTGATTGGGCCCCAAACATTTTATTTTTACGAAAATTATGTTGAAGAGTGTGTCCACGTTATGTTGCATGTTTTAAAATTGACTTTAATTTTTGGTTGATAAATGTGCGAGCATTTAATATTATTGTAGCTGCAGCTGTAGCTGTTGCTGTTGCTGCTGCTGTTGTTGTTTATTTTTAACAAATTGACTCTTTATGTAAAATTGAATGCATTTGCACTTCAATACATGTTTTATATCTTCTTCATCTTTTAACGTAATTAGAGAAAAACTGAACTCTTAGAGAAACTTAAATACAATATTTACATGGAGCTAACACATCTTAAAATACTATTGATATTTGATAGCTGCTGCTGTTGCTATTGTTGTTGTTTCTGTTGCTTGATGTGACGTTATGGCAGGGAGTCTCTAAATTGAAAGAAAAAAAAGCAAAAGGCAAAACCAAACATAATTTATAAACATTCATATTAGTTAAGTGTTGCATACGTTATTATGCTCATGTAAATAAATGATTTACGCAACAGAGATGGAAAGTTGAACAATTATACGAAGATTCTGTGAAAACTTCTGTAAAAGAAATAATGTTTAGCTTATCCTAGAGTAGAGTAACTCAAGGAAATTTAAAGGAATATAGTATTTTAGTAGCTGGAGTAGGCGAAAACATTCGCCAATCTGGTACGGTAAAGCAGAAGGATCAAGCTGACACAATAATCGTTATATTTTTGGGGAAAATGGACTTGGCAACAATGCCAGCTGGCAACTTTAATAATAAAAATCATGTTGACAATTATAGAAATAACAGCTGGTATCAATTTACACGAAGGTTAGCAACTGGTGCTAAAAAAATTCCGGCAGCTGACAAACGTAAAAATAAAACATTTCGTAATTTGACAAAAGATGGCGCTAAAATATGTAACAGTCGGTTAGATGCCCCTGTAGGCTAGTAGGTAGTGTACTAGCTTGTAAGTATGGGGGTTGTGGGTGCGATTCCCAACGAAGACCTTGGTTTTTTTTTCACTACAAAAATAAAAATTTATTGTCGGTGGGGGAGGCATGGTCACTGGTCGCTGTGCTGTCTTATATACGGCAGTTAATTTCCGACTATCCTACTACTTTCGCCACCTGTTTCATCTATTCCCTATCCCTTTCCTAAAGAATGTAGCACGGTACTTGACTCAAGAGGCCTTGTTGCTTGAAGTGCTACTTCTCTTTACAAAAAAAATGCTATTTTTTTGTGTTTTCCCTACCAGCACTCAGGGGATGACCCCTGACTTTTTTTCGTCTCAGACCAGCACTCCGGGGACTACCCCTACACATGCAATGCATTGTACCATAATTAAGATATTAAGTTATGGCGAAGAGTACAGAGGGAGTAGTGTTTGTGGACATGCAATTTGAACTTTCCTACATTGAAAGTGGCAGATAAGACCTGGAGAGAGTATATTCTACATACAATTCACTAGAAAATCAACCATAAATGGATGAGCTGTGGCAGATAAGACCTCTGGAGGGAGTTTATTTCACATACGGACTGTCCTGCTAAAAAGCGAATAATGCGTAGTGCGATTCACTGGAAAATCAACTACAAATGGATGAACTTTCAACGAAAATCAAAGTAAACGCGGAAATGTGCCAGTAATGGGAGCAAATTGCCTAATTTTATTCGAGCACTTACATTTGCAGTAACGATAAAACACTGAAATACATCCCACATTGCAATGATGCTCTAGACAATGAGCCTCTTGGCCCTCTCCTGTACGCGGTCGAGTAACTCCAAAAAAGACTTTGGGACGCCAGCCCATACATGAGAGTTGTATTCCAAATTTGGACGGATATATGTGGTATAAATTTTTTGAAGATCATATGGAAAGCTTCTTAGGAAACTTGCAAAATGTGTTTAGTCCATCGAAAATCCCATTAAATTTTGAATGCCAAGAACATCAAGAGCGTCCCATTCCGTAACAGCTATATCCCCGAGAGTAACAGATGCGGCACTATTTCCGAATACAGATCGAGGCGAAAGCATGTGATATTGCATCTTACGGGCATTAATATCTACTTTATTCACACGATGCCATTCCGAGATTGTTACGAGATCATGATTGAGTGTATTCATGTTCTGCCTTTTGGAACTCATCTGCAATTGCTTTGGTCTATTGCCAAATAAATATAAATTACACATAGTGCTGTCATCTGCAAAAGTTGAAAGTTTGAAAAAGAAGGTCACTTAGAAAAAAGAAGAAATAAGGCAGGAGAAAGAACGCAGTCCTGCTTTATCCCTAAATTAAACTTGAACTCGTCTATTAAAATCCCATCTATAACAGCCATTTGTGAGAAAGCTCGATATAAAACTGGAGAAATTATCACCGACACCAAATGCAACAAGTTTTAACAGCAGTGCATCATGCGACACTCTATTAAAGGCCTTGGAAATATCTAGAGCCACCACCTTACTCTCTCTAGAATGATGTATGGAGTTGCAGCATTGTTCTGACAGAAAAGCCTAACAATTCAGGCTGATTCTCTGGAGTATCACGCAACGTGGGATGTATTTCACTGTTTTGTCGTTACTACAATGGTAAATTAGCGAACTTGTTTCCGTTACTGGCACGTTTTTGTATTAAACTTGATTTTCGTTGAAAGCATATCCAGTTGTGGTTGACTGGTCAGTAAATCCTACTACACATTATAGGGAAAATTCGTTTTTTTAGGATAACTGTATGTGGAATAAACTTTACTCCAGAGGTCTTTCCTGTCCCTTTCAAAGTAGGAAAGTTTAAGTTGAATGTCCACAAACACTTTCCGCCTTCGTATAACCTAATTTCCTCTTTCTGGCACTATGCATTTAATGTGTAAGCATCATTCACTGAGTGCTGGTCCGAAACGAAAACAATGTCAAGACTTTGAAGTTCGAAAATGATCTGCAAAGTAGTGTATAAACTTACAGTCTTTATCACCTTTAGAATAAAAGTCGACTTAAGAGTGAGATTTGGATGTTTTTTCAGAAATTAAAAAAGTTTTCGCTAAGTTTTCCTCTTAAACGTATGTGTATGTTTATTCCTTTAATAAATGTTTCGCTTAAGAGTTTTAAATTAAATTACGCGATATATTTAGACGAGCTTTTTACTTTTATACACACGAACATTTTTGTTGGTAGTTTTGCCACCTTAACAGCTGCTGCCTTAAAAGCTGCTGCATCAACTTTATGTTTTTGCTCTGCAACATTCACACTTCAACTGCTTTATCAGTGTTGCGCCTTCACTTGAAAAAGTTAACACTTAAATTGCTTTATCAATGTTGGGCCTTCACTTGACAGGGTTCACACTTAAACGGCTTTAATGATATTCAAGATGGAGGTAATATTTTCCGGTTGAATACGAAACGCTTACACTAAATAATGATAACAGCCATTATAAGTGATGACATTTAAGTAGAGTAAATGTCTAGTCTAGAGTAAATGCTATTTAGTGTAGGTGTTTCGTGTTGTAGGTTAGTTGTTTTCATTTTCTGATTCCTAAATTTAGTTTGTGGTGTTTTACTGAAATATACTGTTGTTGTTTTGTGTTCATAAGATTTTTTAGAAACTTTTTATTTTGTAAACAGACACTTTTTATAATTCACGTTAAGCATTTCTTTAACAATATTTTTAAAAGTAACTTATTGCATTATTAACTACAAATTGTGATAATAATTGTTGTAATAATTTTTATAACTTAATTTGAAAATAAATAAATATGAGTAGTTTTATTTTACTTTAGTTGTATAAATGTTAGAATTAATTATATAATTACTATGATAATAATAATCTAAGAAAACTATTTGCCGCAAGTTATATCTCCTATCCTTACAGCAAATCTCTACTCGTCAGCAAATTGAATGTTGTTGTCTTCACCATAAAGTTATTATTTTCACAGAATCAACTTAAATATTTAAACTTAGAGCCATGAAAAATTTCACAAAATATGTGTTCACACTTATATCGGGCGGGCAAATTTAAGGTTAGGAAGTAAATTGTATTGTCAAATAATTCAAGTGAGAAGTCCTGCTTTCACATTTACTTAGTAAAAAGTTGGAATAGCATAAGCATGGATGGTGACACTCTTGAGCAAAGAATATTATATGTGAAAATGTTTTTATCACATTGGAAAAAAATTTCACCATGTTATTTTGTAAAATTTGAGCAAATTTTCCTTGTAATCAGACACCCTGTGAAACCGCTGTGTATATTTTAATAGTTAAATTCTATACTCACATTATTGTTACTGACAATAGATCAACACAATATGTTCGTACAGCAAAGCGTTGAAAATGAGGCAGGAACATCAGCTCGTCGATGTTGACGCAACAATTGCACACCAGTAAGCGCACTTTGCGCAATATTTTACTTAAAAATCTTTATCTTTACGCTTATAAAATTCAACTCGTTCAAGAATTTAAGCTGATCGACCATTGTATGCGTCCAACGTTTGTGAATTGATTGTTTGAAAAACTCAACAAAATCATGTTTAGCGGTGAGGTTCAGTCCTCGAAAAACCATTACTTTCAAAGAAAGTGACCATATGATGGGTGCGGTGTGTGTTAATAACAGAGCAGGCCTGTGATAAGCCTGGGATGATGATTTCTGTATATTATAAGTTTAACACAGTCGAAAATCGAGACTATTGATAAAAAAACTGCTGCAAAGAGTAGAATAAAAAGGAAAGCTTTTTGACAATTTATTTTCTGAACTGTCGAAGTGACTACACTTGACCCTACCTAAAAGAATTTAAATTTTTCACGAGGTGTTTGAGTTGATGTGCTATCCTTAATTTGCTCACTGGTACTATAAAGTTGCCTATGGATTTCAGCTTAATGTAAACGTCGCGAAGACTTTGTGGTGGAGATAAAATTCTGGGAAGGGGTAGTCTACATGCAGAAGTAAATATACCCTCTTTAAGTACAGATTTTTTTGTATCTAAGCAACTTGTAAAATCTGGTAGAAAGTTCCTCTTCTTTTCAAGTGCTATCTATAGCTTCTTCCAGACATTTTTCAAGTTACGCTAATGAGCGTTAGAATTAAATAATTTAGGAATTTTTTTATACTTTGATAAGTGTTCAATTCTATTAATCACATGAGATTGGCAGTATTAGCTTTTCCATCCCTGGCTAGGCATGATTCTAGTTAAAGCGCTCATTTGCCTAAATATACACATATATACACACACACACACACACTCTTGGATTTATGCACATGTGCCTCTGAAAACTAAACACTAGAGAGAACTAAAGTCAAAGCAAGAAAACAAACAAAAACAAAAACAAACACAAAAAACATTACCGATTCTTCTTCTTCTTGCCGTTTTAAGTTTAATTCGTAATCACTCGTTCGTGTGCGGGCATTTTATTTATAATTCTGTTGTTGCTGTTGCTATTGCTATTGGTGTTGTTGCCTTCGTTTGTTTCTGTGTTGCTGTTGCTCGTTCATAACATCAGCAGCAGCAACAACGGCAACTACAATAATAAAATAGTATTAGCAAAATTACACACACACACACACACACACACATACAACAGCAAACACAACACACTATACAATAAAACAATAGAAAAAGACAACAGACAAAATAAAATAAAATTGTGTATATTTTGTTAATTTGTTTTTTAACGTTTTGTTTTAAACTTTGCCGTGTTTTGTATACGTATGGAAAACCAAACAGCAGCAACAATAACAACAAACAGACACACAAACCTACCCACACACACACATATAATTATTTTCAGTTAGAAGAGATTTTTCGCTTGTACACAATTTGAGCCAATTTAAAGTTGGCAGTTTTGTTTATGCCGTCGTCGTAAGTGCCGTCGCGTTTTGTTTTGTTTTTCAGTTTTCGTACTAAAACAAAAGAAAATTAAAAGAATCAATTAAATAACAACAACAGTAGTAAATAATTATAACAACAAAAATATTGTATTTTGTCTGTTATTTAAAATAAATAAAAAAAATATGATATTTGGTTTTTTATTCTTAACAAAAAACTGGCGGGTTTTTTGTTTTCTTTAAATCGAATTATGTTTAAAAAATAAATTTAAAAAAAGGTAAAAATTAATATAAACAAAAAGTGTTGTTTTTAGCTGCAATTTAAAAAAAACTGTTAAGTTAAAAACTTAATTTACTAGCGACAACAACAAAATGATTTAATATAAATCAAATGTGACATAAAATTATGCCGACGCCAAACAGAAATTTTGTGAAAAAAGCAAAAATTTCAAAGAAATAATAATAAAAAAAAAAGAATTATAAAAATTATAATAATAAAAAAAAATTAAAACAAAAATAATTAAAAACGGTTTTAAAAACAAAAATTAAATTGTGTTGTGTGTTTTTGTTTAATTTTATTTTTTTTGTTGGTTGATTGTGACAAAAGAAATTTGCGCGCGCGTTTTTATTTTCAATGTAAAAACGTTTTCATTGTCACAGCAACAAAATAAATAATAATAAATTGTATGATAACGACTAAATTAAAAATTTAATTATTTTCAAAATAACAAAGTGAAATATGAAGCACAAAAAAAAATAATTTGAATCTTAACAACCACTTTTTAGTGCAAAGCCTTGGAACATGTTACAACAGCTCACATCAAGCCACAACACTTGACCCCATATTTTTTTCCTTTAAAGTATATTTCAGCCTGCTTCAGGCCGCTGTTATGTTTTCTATCCTTTAAGGCGATTTTTAAAATTTAATTTATGCGTAAATGTGAACGCTGCAGACTTTGACGTAAAGCTTATAGCAAATCTTTACTCGTCACCAAATTAAATGTTGTTGTCTTCACCATAGAGTTATTATTTTCACAGAATCAACTTAAATATTTAAACTTAGAGCCATGAAAAATTTCGCAAAATATGTGTTCACACTTATATCGGATGGGCAAATTTAATGTTAGGGAATAAATTGTATTGTTAAATAATTCAAGTGAGCAGTCGTGCTTTCACATTTACTTAATAAAAAGTTGGAATATCATAAGCATGGATGGTGACACTCTTGAGCAAAGAATATTAATTGTGAAAATTTTTTATCACATTGGAAAAAAATTTCACCATGTTATTTCGTAAAATTTGAGCAAATTTTCCTTGTAATCAGACACCTTGTGAAATCGCTGCGTATATTTTAATAGTTAAATTCTATACTCACATTATTGTTACTGGCAATAGATCAACACAATATGCTCGTACAACAAAACGTTGAAAATGAGGCGGGAACATCTGGTCGTCGATGTCGACGCAACAATTGCACATCACTGAGCGTACTTTGCGCAATACTTTACATAAAAATCTTCATCTTCACGCTTATAAAATTCAACTCGTTCAAGAATTTAAGCTGATCGACCATTGTATGTGTCGAACGTTTGTGACTTGATTGTTTGAAAAACTCAACAAAATCATATTTAGCGGTGAGGCTCAGTCCTCGAAAAACCATTACATTCAAAAAAAGTGACCATATGATGAGTGCGGGGTATTTTTTTTTGAAAATGTGCACGAAAACACTGAAGCAATGCTTGCAATCCGTAATAACCAATAATGGTGATAGCTGTGTTCTTTAGTTTCAGCCAGATGACACCATAAGCCCCACCCACGATCCAAACAGTTCAGATATTTTATTAAAAATTTCCCGGCTGTGTAATTTAGCGATTTGGCGATGCCAATTCGCCATCCGCCTCCTTTTTATAACTTAAAGCCCCTGAATTATTTTTGTGTAATCATTTTAAACAACCCACAGACAACTGACACTTTGAAAAATAAAATTCGGCGCTACATTGACGAGATAAACAAAGTTTAGTTGCAAAATGTGTTTAAAAATTTTGTGAAAAAAGCGAACGTTGCCGGACCTCATACTTCATTATTATTTCATACATTTCTACTTAACATTGGTATCAATGAAGCTGGAGTTTTTAAGAAACGGTGTGTGTTTTAAGCCAAATTATTTCCTAAGCTCAAATTTGCTCCCTCAATGCAATTAAGCTTGTTCTTTTGGAGATTTGAAAATCGAAATAACAATTTTTTTTTTATTATTATTGGCAGTTTGTTTAATTTCATGCTCCCCCTTACAGTTAAGCAACTACAACAAAACAAAGCTGTATTTTTAAAAAAAACGAAAATCGGTTTAAGCGGCCAGATAATACTATAATACCAGGGTCCTGTCAACTATCACGGTGTCAACCAAATTTTTCAAACTGCAATTTTAAATCTTGCAATATATTGCTTGAAAAAAAATATATTTTTTTCACATAATATTGAGCTTCCCTCGCCCACTGTGCAAAAATGACTGTAAAGCTTAATCAAACTTAATAAACTAAAATTTTCTCATATGAAGTTGACTTGAAAGTTAAAATCGTTCGTTTAAAAACATGGAAGCGGACCTGATTTCAGTTGTAGTTGGAAATGCAGAATGGAGAATGATTAAAAACTTACTAATTGGTCTATCTAGTGATGACACAGTTAATCGTGCCCGATTATCTATTTAATTGTATTGGAAACTTTTTCGTTTTTATTGAGATAAAAATTGTTTTTAACACAAAATAATATTTTACCGCTCAAGAAATTTTAATTTATTATTCGCTCTAGGAATTTTTGTTTTAGTTTTAAAAATACAGGGTGTCCGCCGGGAAGGTATACTACTTAGTTTATTAATATTTTTTGATTAAGTGAAGGAAATGTTTTTTTTTTTTTTAATGTCGGCAATTATGTATGGAATACAATATCAGATAAATGTTCGCCTCTTTTAGCCTCACGCACTCATTTCATTACATTATCACCTATTTCACGCGGTATTTCATTAATTTCATCACGAATATTTTGTTTCAGTTGCTCAAACGTTTCTGATTTGTTTGCATAAAACTTGTTTTTCTGATTTCTCCACAAAAAGAAGTCTGGAGCAGTCAAATCGGGCGACCTTGGAGGCGAATAAACAGGTCTCACAGTAATTTTGTTGTAATCCTGGCTGTATGCGATGTGGCACCGTCTTGTTGATACCATATGTTTATCAAGCTCAAATCAAGTTTTCAATCATATCACGATATCGCCCCCCATTCACAGTTACCGTTGCGCCATTTTCATTTTCAAAGAAATTAGGTCGTAATAATTCCTCCTGTCGCTTTTAATGGATGCAGAGGATGAGGGTTTCCCCAGAATATCCTCAGAATATCCATTCAAATTCAAAATATGTGTCGTTATAACTTTCTCCGCGTCACAGTAATTGATGATTGATTTTGTTAAAATATTTTAACGATTAAATCACTTTGTTTTATTGGATATTTTTTCTATTTTTTCTACTTCACATCAAACAAATTTGAATTGTCAAAACTAATGTTTAACACAATGACGGCAAAACAAAGTTGCATACCTTCCTGGTGGACATCCTATATTTATCACACGTTCAGAAGCCATATAAATTATATGTATATTAGAAAATCTACTATTTTATGTTTGTCCGAGCTGTCAGATTAATGCCAAATATTAGGCAAATTTTAATAAACTATTCGGCTGCACAAGCCATCTTAATAACAAAAACCACCAACTAAAATATAGCGCAAACCTTTTGGCTGTAAATTAAATTAAAATAAAAAAACCTCATTTTCCCGTATATCACTCATTTTATTCGAAACCAAATTTTTAGATTAACAATTTTGTAAAAATTTCCTACGTTTGTGATTTCGCGTAAAACATGCAGCGAATAAACAATTTAAAACGGCGTTAGCGGCATTTTCTCTATTAAACTTAAGATATAAAGATTTTTCGTTAAGATATTCCTAAGAGTTTTCTAAAGTTATGAGATTTATAGGGTTTGTGAAACGAAAATGCCTGAAGTAGCTCGTTTAAAAGCTACAAGAATGACTATAATTGAAACTTCTTCCATTGATGCTGCATTCGAGTAATGGGTTCACCACAAAATGTTGGCATATAAATGAAATTAAGAAAAGGCAATCACTCCAATGAAATTTCTTTTTTAACGCTTTAGTCCAGGTAGTACAAAAATGTACGCTAAGCATTATGCTCTTTCCTAAACGTACTATTTTTAATTGATACATTTCCGATCTTAGCCATAAAGATGATATCAAAAGTCTTTGTGCTGGCTTGCAAAGTGTTTAAGTTGAAGGGCAATAAATAGCCTAACCTATTTTTAATTTAGTGGACCAATGCGTTTCTAGACGTACTTCTTTCAAATAAAATTATTTCTTAATTTTCTATAGGTCATTTTTTCCCACTAGTACAGTACAGGACAGTACAGTACGGTACAGTATAGGACAGTACGGTACAGTACAGTGCGGTACAGTACGGTACAGTACAGGACAGTACAGGACAGTAAAGGACAGTACAGGACAGTAGAGGACAGTACAGAACAGTACGGTATAGTGCAGGAAAGTACGGTGCAGTACAGGGCAGTACCGTACAGCACAGTCCAGGACAGTATGGTACAGTACAGAACAGTACGGTACAGTACACGCCAGTACGGTACAGTACACAGAAAGAAAAAAATTATTGTGAATTTAATAGACTTTATAAATTTAATAAACAAATTTAATTATTTAAGCAATAGATGGGTGCATTCTTCAATTAAGACTTTGGCATTTAATTCAAGACAACTCACTCTTTCCGTTATAATGGTACCATTCTAGATTATTTGAAATATCGATTAGTTAAATGTTTAGGGTGTTAGTTTACCTGTTATTAAATGTAGTCTTTACACATATTGAAAGGATTGGCATTTGGTTTCTGGAAAAAGTCCTAAAAGCATTTGAAAAGGGAGTGATGACTTAAAAAGGATCTAATCGTAATTTAAAAATAAAATTTATAATTCGCTAATAAATTCTATATTTGAATTTTTGCGCTATTTAGGTGCTATTTTACACAATAAAATTAACTTCTAACTGGATATTCTAAATAAGATGCATCTTTTTGGCAAAATGTGAAACACTTTCCTTAGCAGTCCAGCTAGAGGGTTTCAATATTTTATACATTCACGATATTCGCTGTGTGATATTCTATTTAAAATGATTCTATTTAAATGATACAGACGTAAACTTAATCAGAGCGTCAAGCTCAGCATTTTTTAGCATCTAGCCTTAGCATAACAGAATAATTCTTATTGTGTTAAATAATAAATTTTTCTTGATTTATAAATTGAGATATCACCGACAATATATAAAAATTTGAGGGGATTTATAACTCCAAACGTATAAGTTATAGAAGACTAGCAAACCTGGCTAACTCCGTTTTGTCACCACATGGCTTCGTTTTTTGTAACATTTCGTTTGGGGATTAAAAGATGAAGAAAAATAATTTTTTTTGTTTTATATTTGAAAAGGAAAAATTTTATTTCACTGCACAACAGTAATGAATTCATTTCGATTACAAAAATGAAGTGCAATTTAGTTGAATTTCTCTAAGTAAAAAATGAAAGTGAATCCAAAGCAAATACTGAATCGAAGTGTTATACATGTTAATTATGCAAATTAATCGTTTCATTGAAGTGCATTTTGTTCTGACGCTAACACAAACAAAGCGCATGGTTTCCCAACTCGTACACATGCAACGTATAGCTGCCCATGTGAAAAACAATGATTTTCCAAATTTATCCCGCAAACACGAAGCGATTGGCCTTGCGACTTGTTAATTGTCATTGCGAACGCAAGGCGAACCGGAAATTGCATTCGTTTGAAGTCAAACGGAAAATCAGTCGGAATCATTGGTATTCGAGGAATACATACATTTCCATCTGCGTACTTTCCTTTAATAATGGTTGCCTCAATTAAATTCGGCATAAGTCTTTTCACCGCAAGTCGAGTACGGTTGCAAAGTCGCGGTTAATTCAAATTACGCAATATCATAATAACTGAACCAACTTTGAGTTGCAAGTTATGTGGTGGAAATCCTGGTAACTCTAGAGAGTTCAAAAACTCTGTTGAGTAATTTACTGCATCATCGGGATTTTATTTTTGGAATCAACGGATTTGTATGTCACCAAATCGCCTTCGATTTTTGATGGAATGATGAAATTCAGTTTGTGTACATCATTATTCTTTGGGGCGAGAATTGCTCGTTGTCTTAACGAAGCATAATTCTGATAATTCTCACTAATGTTTGGGAAAACATTTTCAATAGGAGCTAATTGAGAGTCTAGAAATCGGCAAGAGTCGTTGGTAAGAGTAATTAATCCAGCTGTCGCATCAACTGGGACTTTTCCATTTCCAACAGCTAACAATTGTTTGGAAAATTGTGCAGCACTTTGATCATTTTGAAGTTGAACTCTCATATTAGTGGTTAGCGATAATGTTTTTACGTTATTCCACAAGGGTGATGCCTTCCGGCAAGCATTCAATTCATCTTTAGGCGTTGCAGGGGGAATTACTGGCAACGTCTGCCTGAAATCGCTTGACAACAATAGCATCAAGCCGCCAAAGATGCTATTATTTCGCCGAAGATCCTTCTGTGTGAAGTTAAGTGGTTCGAGTGATTTCTTGTGTGCCATTGTGCACTCATCCCAAACAATGAGCTTGCGCATTGCATCAACAATTTTCCCATTGCGCTGGATCGGAAAATATTACATGTTGAAGTATCAATTGTATTTAAATTGAGTGGCAACTTAAGCACAGAATGTGATGTACGACCGCCATCTAAAAGAGTCACAGCAATTCCAGATGATGCTAACGCCAAAGCTATGTCACATCTTGATCGAATAGTGGCCAAAATCAATGAAATGACAAATGTTTTCCATGTTTCGTATACTTGTTTTTGCTGGTCATTCAGCAGCGGCACATTACTTCGAACGAATTCCTGCAATGTATCAACATTGTATTGCAGCTCTCGATTTAATTCTTGGCTGAGTGCATCGTGCAACGATCAATCATTCCTTACTCAATCAGTAGCTTGTTTGCAATAGTCAAGCATAGAACCTCAATCAGAATCAATCCTTCATTATATATTTCATTGGTTATTTGCATGTCGGGATTATTCGTTCGAATGCGCAAACGATGCAAGGTATCTTCACATATGTCGTCTTTGCATTTGTTCCATAACTGAATTGGTTGTAAAGGAAAACATGTGGTGATGATAATAGCGAACAGCGTTCGTATTTGGTATGCATCGTGCATCGATCGATTATTCTTAATTCAATCAGTAGCTTGTTTGCAATAGTCAAGCATTGATCCTTAATCAGAATCAATCCTTCATTGTATTTGCATGTCACAAAATGTGTGTAAATGTTTCCGTTAAATTTGTAATATTTTTTGTGAGTGCTGTATAACAGCGCGACGTTTTCATTAAGGTGGACCAGCCTACTACATATTTATTTATACGTACAGGAGCATGAGTCAAAAAGATTACTCATGATTCCATCTCTACCCCAGGTAAAGTTGGATTTAATAATTTGAAGTTCGATATGAATTTTAAAGCCGTACCCAGATAGTGGGATGCAATTAAGTTAACGAGACTTTTTGGCATTAATGTGAATATATTTCATGTGTATACTTTTAAAGGGGTGCCCCAGAAATAGATGATAGAATTAAATAAAATACAAGTCATAGCTTTCTGTTCTTAAGACTAGGAAATATTACTTTACGACTTTGTTACCAAATTTATCTAGACGAAGCCTTTTGTATACTGAAATGAGAAATTAGTTTGCTTTTAAGCCTGTCATCGCATTATCTAAAAATATACTGTGTACCCAGCTCTGCAATATATAATCCAGACTTAAAATAGACAAAAATTTGCTATTATATTCTAATGACAAATAAGTTATTGATATGCACTGCTTGAACAGCTTAGTTCTCAAAGAATGACATTCCAAATTATTTCTTGAGCAAAATTTCCAAGGTTCAAAAAGTTGGTGGCTCGATGAATCACTTTTCGGTTTCTTAAAATCTAAGTGCGGAAGAATTGACAACATGTGTAAACTATAAAGGCGGAGTTGTGCTTAAAATGCTCGCTGGTTTTATGTAACCCACTTAGTCATTTGCCAAATTGTGTTTAGGATTCCCAAGACTATATGGCACAAATGCTTACAAATTACAAATTAAGGCAAAATTATGGTTCAAAAATAAATTCTATCGCTGTAAAGCGTGGTAATTTTCCTGTGGATCCAGTGGATACATCAAATTATAAATGAATAGGGCGTATTCAAATTAGTTAAATAAAAAATTGAAAAATACTTTCGGTATTGAACACATGTCCGATGGGTCAAGCAATCAAAGGATAAAATTAATTTTGATAATGAAAAAATTCAAAAGCGTCATTTAATGGTGATAAAATTTCTCTACACAATAAAACTACTTCAAGGAGGATTAAAGTCAACTGCAAACTTCTTTTTGTTTTTAGTATTTAATATTGCTTTCCTTCTGCATGGTCACACCGTACAGCAAAACAGTCTTTCCGACGAGTTAGCTTAAGAGATCACTCCCTTTAGCGTATGTCCCCGGTTGGATTGTAAAATGAAAAATAATCCATTTGAACTATTTTAAAGTTTAAAGAAGTCACAATTAACAGCCTCGAATATAAATTTTTAAATTGCAAGAAAAGGATACCATGTGTACTAAGCGAAGCCTTATTGCGTATCGTGGAGAATTAAAAATATCGAATTTTACTTTGCTTAGAAAAATGTATGGTCTATAGAAAGTTAAAAGACCATGCGCGATCAAACATTTGATTCATAGAGCTGGCGAAATAGGAGAAATAAAATGTTGGTTTGAGACTTTAGTTGACGCTGTGCTGTGCTCTGTGGATTAAGGATGTGAATTTTATACTGTTGTTATTGCCCTCCGTCCTTTCTAGCTTCTGGTGTAAGTGGCGGGCGTTTTCGATGTGAAAACATCATTGTCAAGTCGTGATACAATTGGTACTCCTTAGAATGGTTGTTAAATTAAAGATACTCCGTGAATAGGGAAAATAGGAAAGATGTGAGAAGGGTGCTTAAATCTATAACTGCCTTACATCGATTGAGTGCTGCGAAAAGCAGCAAAGACTCGAATCTATAAAATGCATTCTAAACCATTGGCCAGGGCTTAAACGGAATTTATGAGAAGCTAGCTGCAAACTGTAAAGGAACTTTGTGGGCAACACTTTAAAATGGCAGCAATATATTAAAAGAATTAATTATCTTTTCCTTGTCGATTAATTAAAGCTTTAGGCTATACAATGTTGTTGCACCTATTAAACGCTTAATATGTTTTCAAAATAAAATTTAATCAAATCCTTTTTTACATCAATGAAATATTTGATTGAAAAAGATAAATGTAAAATTGAAGTGTAATTGAATCCATCACATGTTTAATTAAAGCAGTAAATTAATTAAATAAATAATTAAATCAATGAAAAATTTAAGTAACCGCCAGGCTTATAAAAAAAAACAAATAATTAATTGAATCTTATTAACAAGTTCGAAAACAATTTGATAATTAAAAAATAATTGAATCAATTAAAATAATAATTGAAAATATAAATAATTAATTGCGCCATTATATGTTTAATGAAAAATGGAGAAAATAATTATGTTGTTAAATAAATCAGGGAAACGATTACAAATGATAATGGGAAATGGAAATCCGTTATTAGGACCAAAAAAGGGTACTTTTACAGGCAAATGTATCCTTAAGTCTTACATGTTCCACTTGGCTTAGCGTTTAGTGTATAAACTGTGAATTTTTAAAGGCCAAAGGGGATCCAATTGAAATAAATTTTAAAGATTCAAATTATTTTTCCCAAAAGGTACAAACCAATATCAAAATGATTTAAAATATTTCAAACAATTGAAGGTCTGTGTGTGTATATTTTTTCTTAATTTTCCAGAAAATCTATGGGAAACTTTAAAAAAAAAATTTTTTTTAAATTGAAAAAAATTCAAGTAAGAATTTTTTAAAAATTATTTTGAAAAGATAAAGGAAAAATTGGAAGAACCAAAATACAAGATTTGTAAAATAAAACATTAACGGAAATTAGCAGCATGTTAACACCGCTGGCAAAAATTAAATAAATTAAAAAAAAATAAAAACAAAGTTTTGTGCTTTTAAAGGAAAAAAGAGGTGTTAAATAAATATGAAACTGTTAAAAAAGTGTAAAATAAATTTGAAATTATTTCAAATAATTCAAACTCACCACGAGGTGTACATGAGCGTGCGTTAGTGTGCGTTTAAATGAAGTGTTACAAACAATATTTTGTTTATTTTTGTTTTAAACTTTAAAAAACTTTCGGTTTCTGTTTGATTACAGTGGCATAAAAATCAATTCAACTCAATTCAATTTTATTTAATCTTATCAGTAAATTAATTTTTATTTACTTGAGCATTTTAAAACTAAGCACGTTTAGTGGTGGCAAACGTTTTATTTATGAACTTGTGGGTTTTGTTTTTTCTAACTTCATAAAATAAATTATGACGATGAGACAAGTGTTTGGCAAAAAAATTCGCAGATAAAAAGTTAAAAAAAAAATTAACACATTTTAAAAACAAAAGGAAAGGCCATAACAAAACAAAAAAAATTAAAAACTCAACTAAATGTTAAAATATGTACACAAAATAAATATAAAAAAAAATAATTTATTTAAGAAACCAAAAGCAGCTAAGAAGAGTTTTTAGAAAAATTCTTTTTATTACAAAAAAAAAATAAATAATTAAAAACCGGAAAAAATCTCTCTTAAAGAGACTTTTATAAAATTTAATAAACTGTTTTGCAAAATGTCTGCTTTTATTAAAGTCAAACTAAAAGTATTACAAATTTCATGATGTTCGTTATGCATGTGTAACTAGATTTAAAAAAAAGAATAAATAAATCAAAATTAAAAACAAATATAAATACAAACAATTATCAAATTAAAAAGTGAACCCCTAAAATTTATCCTTTTTTTTTTTGTTTGTTTTAATTTTATTTAATTTATTTACGTTTAAAATTGTTGTTGCAAATTTTTAATATTTTTAAAAAGTAAAAAAAAAACAAAATAAAGCAATGAAAGTGTGTTAAATAATAATTCTGAAATTGAAAAAGATTAAAATACCGTCGGTATTTTTTTATCTAAGAAATTATTTACCTAAAAAAAGCCACCACAGTCGCAGCAGATTTAGTAGCAGCATTAGCAGCAGCAGTAGCAGCAACTGAAGCTAAAACATGGATTGTGATTATTCAAAATTTTTATATAAACGTAAGTGAAAATAGCTTTTTTTCATTAAATCTGGAAAATTACAATTTCTTTAAGAAAACACGAAAATAAATAAATAATTAAAAATTAATTTTATACTTAAAAAAATATTTATTTTTATACATTCTCATCCATATCAGACATACAATTTACTATCCGCCGGTAAACGTTAAAAAAATATATATTTTGTTTTACATGTAAAAATACAAACAGTTCATGTTGTTGTTGTTGGTATTGGAGCGCCATATTAAAATAGTCGATGACTATTGATATTGATATGCAGAAAGACCCCCTTCCGTCGGTTAATAAATTTTAAGAGTTTAGTGCTGCCACGCACTCTTAGTCTGGCTATGATTTATTTGGTTCAATGTCAACATCAATCTTAAGTCGTTCTACACTTCCTGGTCCTTTAGAACTCTACTAAATATCTTACAGGCATTTTTCCAAAACGTATTTGCGTTTTTAAAGATTCTCTCATCCATAATTATTGTGGCACAAATTTTGCATATCTAATGATTGGCAAATTTGAGGTTAGAAAATAAATTGCCTGTCAAGCAATTAAATTTCAGGAATTGAAGATGAGACATTTCTTTAGCAAGACTTTTGGGAAATTTTAATCCTGGCAGGATTTATATACTGGCGTAAAAAATTTTAATTGTGAAAATTTACAATCAAAATCACTTATCACTTTGTAAAATTTGGGCAGCTTTCCCTCGTAATCAGGTGGTCTCAGATAACGCTGTGTGTAATTTGAACGTTAATTTAAGGCTCATGGTATTATTTGATGACAGCTATAACCAAAACAGTAAGCTCATAAAGGCCGTAGTGATTTATGTATAATATCTGTGTAACAAAATGTTGAGAATGAGCCTGGAACATCAACTTGTCGACTTGCGCAACAATTCGGCTTCAATTCGTAGGCATTTTTCGCAACATTTGCAAAAAAAAAAACGGGCGACAAAATTGTTGCATAATGGGCTCAGAAACTTTCGAATAACTGTCACATGCAAAGAAAGTGATCGTATGGTGTGGTTTGTAGTCAGATCGCATCACCGACCCGTAAATCCTTTGCGCTACCAAACCATGATAACCAATTCTTTGTGGCTACAATTGGTTAATGCCAATGATCGGCTAAAATTCTTAAAGAAGTTGAATTCTATAAGCATAATAATGAAGATTCCTAAGTAAAATGGTACGCAAGGTGACTCCAGTGATGGCCAATTGCTGCGAACATGGATGAATTGATGTTCTAGGCTCATTATCAACACTTAACTGTACAGTGACTGTGCTTGCAACACTACGCAGCCACTACGACCATATTGTTTTGATTTATTGTCAGCAAAAATGCCGTGAGTATTGAATTCAGCAATGAAATTGTATACAGCATTTTCAGAACGAGCCTGATTGTAAGGAAAAGCGGCTCAAATTTTGCAAAGTGATGCGGTGAAATTTTCACCATTTAGGCAGTAAACCTAACTTTGCTCAAGAGTATAACATTACATGCCTAAAATTTTCCAACTTTATTACTAAATTAATGTCAATGAATGACGGCTCAATTCTTATAATTTTGTTATTTGACAGACAATTTACTACCTAACCTCAAATTTGCCCACCCCTTATCTGCATTATTTGCTCTAAGAAAACTGTTAAAAATATTTTCGATTCGTTTTACAATTTTGTGAATGACTATTTATTACACTATTTTTAGTGATATATTTCGCAAGTTATTTAACGTTTTTTTTTGTCACCTGCCTTATGGATTTTCAAATAATTTCTTCATTCTGTTTTATGTCTCAAATAAAATAATTTTTTCATTCCGCAAACTTAAATAGATGGTTGTAGTGAAACTTAAAAATAAATAAGCTTATTTTTTATTGTTGTTGTTTTAAATAACAACTTAACTACAATATAACATACAACATTTAGTCGTAAGTACCCTAAAGAAGCCTGACAAAGAAACTTCGTATCGTCTTTAAGGCTTCTCATCCCAGTTCTTATGGTGTTAAACTTAATGACAATTTTTTTTCTGGTCCTGCATTGCATGCTGATTTAAAAACCCTTCGATACGTATTTAGTGCACACATTGCGAAAATCTATCGACAAATTCTCGTTACTTAAGCTAACAAACCCTTTACAGCGAAAATTATTTCGTGTCTCCACCCATGACAAGGTAGAAGATTACGAGATGTGTACAGCTACTGTCGGTGTAAACTATGACCCGTATTTGGCTACAGGAACTCTACTAGAATAAGCCAAGCAATGTGAAACTACAAGCCTTACTACCGTCGCTGAAATTCTTAGAAATTAATGACAATTCACTGTACTGATGTACTGTTTGAGTCCCCTAATTTAATGGAAGCAGTCGAAGTCGTATTTGCATTCTCAAAACTGCAGGATTTTTCTTTCACAAGTAGACAACAAGTCACCAGCGACTCCTGCAGAACATTTCCTAGATAACGAATTTTTCGCTCCGAGTCATGCACTTCAAAACCTCTGCTACTTTTTCTTTGATGGTTTTGATGAATTTACTTGTCCAAAATGAGCAGCTTGGTTGGAGATAGTTAAGCTGTTTGATCACGAGGGTTGCCTAGCTCCTTACTTCTCCAAAATGAGCAGCTTGGTTGGAGATAGTTAAGCTGTTTGATCACGAGGGTTGTCTAGCTCCTTACTTGTCCAAAATGAGCAGCTTGGTTGAAGATGGTTAAGCTGTTTGATCACGAGGGTTGCCTAGCTCCTTACTTGTCCAAAATGAGCAGCTTGGTTGGAGATAGTTAAGCTGTTTGATCAAGAGGGTTGTCTAGCTCCTTACTTGTCCAAAATGAGCAGCTTGGTTGGAGATAGTTAAGCTGTTTGATCAAGAGGGTTGTCTAGCTCCTTACTTGTCCAAAATGAGCAGCTTGGTTGGAGATAGTTAAGCTGTTTGATCAAGAGGGTTGTCTAGCTCCTTACTTGTCCAAAATGAGCAGCTTGGTTGGAGATAGTTAAGCTGTTTGATCAAGAGGGTTGTCTAGCTCCTTACTTGTCCAAAATGAGCAGCTTGGTTGGAGATAGTTAAGCTGTTTGATCAAGAGGGTTGTCTAGCTCCTTACTTGTCCAAAATGAGCAGCTTGGTTGGAGATAGTTAAGCTGTTTGATCAAGAGGGTTGTCTAGCTCCTTACTTGTCCAAAATGAGCAGCTTGGTTGGAGATAGTTAAGCTGTTTGATCAAGAGGGTTGTCTAGCTCCTTACTTGTCCAAAATGAGCAGCTTGGTTGGAGATAGTTAAGCTGTTTGATCAAGAGGGTTGCCTAGCTCCTTACTTGTCCAAAATGAGCAGCTTGGTTGAAGATGGTTAAGCTGTTTGCTCACGAGGGTTGCCTAGCTCCTTACTTGTCCAAAATGAGCAGCTTGGTTGGAGATAGTTAAGCCGTTTGATCAAGAGGGTTGTCTAGCTCCTTACTTGTCCAAAATGAGCAGCTTGGTTGGAGATATTTAAGCGGTTTGATCACGAGTATTGCTTAGCTCCCTACTTGTCCGAAATGAGCAGTTTGGTTGGAGATAGTTACGCTGTTTGATCAAGAGGGTTGTCTAGCTCCTTACTTGTCCAAAATGAGCAGCTTGGTTGGAGATAGTTAAGCTGTTTGATCAAGAGGGTTGTCTAGCTCCTTACTTGTCCAAAATGAGCAGCTTGGTTGGAGATAGTTAAGCTGTTTGATCAAGAGGGTTGTCTAGCTCCTTACTTTCCAAAATGAGCAGCTTGGTTGGAGATAGTTAAGCTGTTTGATCAAGAGGGTTGTCTAGCTCCTTACTTGTCCAAAATGAGCAGCTTGGTTGGAGATAGTTAAGCTGTTTGATCAAGAGGGTTGTCTAGCTCCTTACTTGTCCAAAATGAGCAGCTTGGTTGAGCTGTTTGATCAAGAGGGTTGTCTAGCTCCTTACTTGTCCAAAATGAGCAGCTTGGTTGGAGATAGTTAAGCTGTTTGATCAAGAGGGTTGCCTAGCTCCTTACTTGTCCAAAATGAGCAGCTTGGTTGGAGGTAGTTAAGCTGTTTGATCAAGAGGGTTGCCTAGCTCCTTACTTGTCCAAAATGAGCAGCTTGGTTGAAGATGGTTAAGCTGTTTGCTCACGAGGGTTGCCTAGCTCCTTACTTGTCCAAAATGAGCAGCTTGGTTGGAGATAGTTAAGCCGTTTGATCAAGAGGGTTGTCTAGCTCCTTACTTGTCCAAAATGAGCAGCTTGGTTGGAGATATTTAAGCGGTTTGATCACGAGTATTGCTTAGCTCCCTACTTGTCCGAAATGAGCAGTTTGGTTGGAGATAGTTACGCTGTTTGATCACGAGGTTTGCTTAGCTCCCTACTTGTCCGAAATGAGCAGTTTGGTTGGAGATAGTTAAGCTGTTTGATCACGAGGGTTGCCTAGCTCCTAACTTGTCCAAAATGAGCAGCTTGGTTGGAGATATTTAAGCGGTTTGATCACGAGTATTGCTTAGCTCCTTACTTGTCCAAAATGAGGAGTTTGGTTGGAGATAGTTAAGCTGTTTGATCATGAGGGTTGCTTAGCTCCTAAAGTCGCCGTTGCCAAACTGATCATGCACCAAATATGGAGAGATAAAATAAAAATATTGAATAAATTCCTATTCCTTGCTTTGGTCATTACGAATCTTTTTTTAATTGAGCTACTTTATATATTCGCATCGAAAACGCGATTTACATCATTCACACGCACCTTCTAGTTCCCAAAACTAAAGTTGCTTCCATTAAATGCTTAACTCTGTCTCCAAAAGAACACTATGGTGCCCAATTAACGGCTATCATGTTCGACAAAGCTCCCACCAATTTGAATATTTCATATATCATAAAGGATATATGTGCAGCCAAGCAGAAACCCGCCATAGCCATTGGAAAACATTTGTACTTCATAAAACTACGAAAGATGTTTGCTCTCTCGTTGATTCAAAAGATAAGCCAGCCGACCTCCCATTCTGAGGTACTGGCATAGTTGAATTTATCTCGAATGATGGATCAGCTACCAAACTCAAAATGGCTAAAAAATAATGTAAATTGAAAATTTCAAGACGAACTTCGGCAAATTGGAGTACACTTAACTCTACTATCTGACTCTGACTCTACCCGGGGGCACATTAATATGTCTTGAGGGAATCTCACCGTCATTACATGTGTCACCAGGGGTAAAAGGGAGCCTAGTCACCTAAAGGCTGGCAGAGAGCCAACTGGACAACTCCACGTTATTTCCACGGGAATCAGTAAAGCCCCAGAGTTCAGCTTTTTGAGTTTTTGGCCTTTTAGCCTTTTACACATGTGTTAACGGGGGTATAAGGGAGTCCAGTCTCCTGTAGGCTGGCAGGAAGTCAACTGGAAGCTGCAAGTTATTTCCATGGGAATCAGTAAGCCCCAGAGGTCAGATAATTGCTTCTTTAGCTTTTTAGCTGTTTTCTGACTGATTATTGAGGTAGGTCCTTCAGGAGTATCGTGGTGGTTGCGGTTTCGCGGCCCTCATGAAATGATTAAGGGACCAGAATCATCTCAGCTCTACTGAGAACAAAGAATGAATGATCCAGATCCAGTGAGCATGCTTGTCATGTGTTTTGCACCAGGAGTTGGATAGTCTCTTACTTTTCAGCAAGGAGTGGGGATTGGCAGCCCTTCTTCGAAACTTCCAAAATTGTAACTATAAATGACCTGTTGCATAGAATTATATTTTCGACTACCTAGGGCGTGGGTGCACGCTACATATCAAACAAGTGGTTTGATCCAGCGTCGGGTTAGGGCTTACACCGACGTAAATCTTATCACGCATCACACATCTGATTCTGATATTCTTTGGATTTTTAACATCAAAGAACGTTAATAACTTAGTTTCCCATATAATATTTTCGATCTATGAGTTCATTTTCCGTGATAATGACCTTTATGTTTAAATGCTGACTTTTCCTCTGCCGGATTTATTAGAAGGAACGACAGGAAATAGAATCCTTATTCGAAAGGAGAACAAAAATTTCCTTTACCTTAAACTTTTACGTTATATCGGCTTTTCTGTGTTAGTTTCCGTTAGTTAAAAATCTTATTGCCACGCCTTTAAATATGTATTTGTATAGCTAATGCCTAATACCTCAACTTCATTTTTAAATCCTTGATATGATGTGCAATCTCCTAATTTTAAAATGTGTGACGTGGATGCTAATGACGTGCTTGAATCAATATTTTTGACATCAACACGTCGTTATTGTAATCACATGTATACCTAAAACTAATGCTTACATTTTGGCTGTATTATATTTTTTGGATTTTGCCAGGTTAATTGCAATGTTAAGGTGTCAGTGAAAATAAGAAAAATTGAGGAAAATACATCTTCACCACAAACCATCCCACAAAAAAAAAAAACCAGCAGTCGTTAACTGTTATAAGAACAGTGACTAATGCAGGAATATTTTTCTACTTAAGTGTTAGGGGTATTTATAAATACAGGTCTTTAAATAATTTAAAAAACTTGATAATTCTCTAATTGTTTTAATTTTCTAATAAGCGAGCATTGGAACTTAAAATAGTTCAGGTGATAAGTACATCACTTTCTCTTTATTTAATAACAAAATTATTTTTTTGTGATTAAATTTTAGTGATAAATTTCCTCAACCAAGCGGATTGAATTTAGGATAATTAAAAAAAAATTACCTCAATTTTTTTTATCCCTAATTAGCAAACCCGGCAAACTCTGTTTCGCCACCAGATGGCTTCGTTTTTTGTAACATTTCGTTTGGGGATTAAAAGATAAAGAAAATTTTTTTTTTTTGTTTTATATTTGAAAAGGAAAAATTTTATTTCATTGCACAACAGTAATGAATTCATTTCGATTACAAAAATGGAGTGAAATTTAGTTGAATTTCTCTAAGGAAAAAAGTGAAAGTGAATCCAAAGTAAGTACTGAGTCAAAGTGTGATAAGTGTCCGCAAATTATCTGTTTCATTGCAGTGTTCTTTGGTAACACGAACAAAGCGGGTGGTTTCCCAACTCGTGAACACGCAACGTGTAGCAGCCCATGTGAAAAACAATGATTTTCTACATTTATTCCGCATACACTAAGCGACTGGCCTTGCGACTTGTTAATTGTCATTGCGAACGCAAGGCGAACCGGAAATTGCAATCGTTTGAAGTCAAACGGAAGATCAGTCGGAATCATTGGTATTCGAGGAATACATACATTTTCACCTGCATACTTTCCGTTAATAATGGTTGCCTCAATCAAATTCGGCCTAAGTCTTTTCACCACAAGTCGAGTACCGTTGCAAAGTCGCGGCGGATTCAAATTACGCAATATCATAATAACTGAACCAACTTTGAGTTGCAAGTTATGTGGTGGAAGTCCTGGTAACTCCAGAGAGTTCAAAAACTCTGTTGGATAGTTTACTGCATCATCGGGATTTGTTATAGATTCAACGGATTTGTATGTCACCAAATCGCCATCGAGTTTTGATTGATTGAATGGTGAAATTCAGTGCATGGACAACATCATTATTCTTTGGGGCGAAAATTGCTCGTTGACTTAACCAAGCATAATTCTGATAATTCTCACTAATGTTTGGGAAAACATTTTCAATAAGAGCTAATTGAGAGTCTACAAATCGGCAAAAGTCGTTGGTAAGAGAAATTAATCCGGCTGTCGCATCAACTGGCACTTTTCCATTTCCAACAGCTAACAACTGTTTGGAAAATTGTGCAGCACTTTGAACATTATGAAGTTGAACTCTCATATTAGTGGCTAGCGATAATGTTTTCACGTTATTCCACAAAGGTGATGCCTTCAGGCAAGCATTCAATTCATCTGCAGGCATTTAATTGGGAATCACTGGCGACATCGTCTTGAAATCGCCTGCCAACGATGTTGTTATTTTGCCGAAGATCCTTCTGTGTGAAGTTAAATGCTACAAGTGATTTCTTATGTGTCATTGTGCCCTCATCGTAAACAATGAGCTTGCATTGCATCAGCAATTTTCTCATTGCACTGGATCGGGAAATATTGCATGTTGGAGTATCAATTGTGTTTAAATTGAGTGGCAATTTAAGTGCAGAATGTGTAGTACGACCGCCATCTAGAAGAGTCGCCGCAATTCCAGATGTTGCTAACGCCAAAGCTATGTCACATCTTGATCGAATAGTGGCCAAAATCAATGAAATGACAAATGTTTTCCCTTTTCCTCCAGGTGCGTCCAGTAGGAATAGACCACTGGTATTATTGTCCACCACTGGCATAAGTGTTTTATATACTTGTTTTTGGTGTTCCTTCAGCAGCGGCACATTATTTCGAACGAATTCCTGCAATGTATCAACAATGTATTGCAGCTCTCGATTTAATTCTTGGTCGAATGCATCGTGCATCGATCGATTTGGCTCCATCATTCCTAATTCAGTCAGTAGCTTGTTTGTCATAGTCGAGTATTAATCTTCAATCAGAATCAATCCTTCATTGTAAATTTCATCGGTTATTTGCATGTCGGGATTATTCGTTCGAATGCACAAGCTATGCAAGATATCTTCACATGTGTCGTCTTTGTATTCGTTCCATAACTGAATTGGTTGTGAAGGGAAACATGTGGTGATGATAATAGCGAACAGCGTTCGCATTTGGTACGCTATTGATGAAACAACTGAATCCGCAAGAGTTAAATCTCAATGAGAATCTTTCTCCACCAAACCCAATAGTTTACATGAATCTCGATATGTTTGGCATTGGTGGCCATTCACAGTTTTCAAATGCGCAAATGATTTTGTCCACGTACATTTACCAACAGCAGTCACAAATAAAAACATTCATCATTTCTAGGATGAACAGAAAACATGCGACCTAGAGCACAGCCCTCTCTACTTAAAATAAAACGTACTTATTTTCGTGAGCGATACTCACACACCAAGTACTGGTGCCGTTGTAGTACATGCAATGTATCAGAGATGGCGCTGTGTGTGAAAAATGATTCTCCCTGTTTTCCTGCTTTTCTCTTGAAAATTTTTTCTGAATTTTTTTTTTTGCTATAAGCCTCACGGAGTCCGAGACCTTTCCAATCAATGCAAAAATGTATAAATCTGTTCGTGCGTTCTGGAGTTATAGCGTCAGGAAGGAAAACCCGACTTATTTTTATATATAAAAAAAAGATTATTAAGTGAATAATTTTAGCTCACCTTAAGTTCACATATATTTTTTCTTCTTAATTCTTATACATGTTATTGCAGCTCCAGTTTGAAGTTTTTAAATTTAAGTTTTTGCCGCAAAAATCCATCTACAGCCCCTTTTTTGCTGTAAAGGGTGTTTCTCAAAGGTTCATTATGTTGAATTATATTAAAAAAAGAGATACCTGATTTTAATTTAATATTTTCACTTAGCCTCGGCATCTTTGGATTTTCCCATTGGTTGCATTGTTGAAGTTCTTTGGTCACTGATCGATGTCAGATATTCTTAAGACGTCCTGCTCATCTTAATCCTTGCGTATGCCAATTGAGGATCATTTGAGTTATACTGTCAGTGCCTTTCCTAAGCATGTATTCTATCCATTTCCATTTTTTTCTCTTATTTTGCTCCATTATGAATTCCTCACCTGTCCTTTGCCATAGATTGATCGATATATTCTATTTGGCCAGAATATTTTGCATATGATTCTGAGCCATTTGTTTACGAATACTTGTAATCCCTGTACGATATTGTTAAGCATACTGGATTTTATATAAGCGTTAAATTTTACTACCTTTGTTTTTGTGGACAAGTGACTCTTCCGTCCCATAGCAGTTATAATTGTGCAAATACTGCTTTCGCATGTTGAGTCAGTGTTTCATGTCTACTTCTGCTTCACCATCTATAGTCATTATACTTCCTACATAGCAGTTGTCAACGAACTCAAGTGGTTGTGCTATGGTGATGGTCTATGTGTTGGTGGTGTTAATCCTTATGGCCTCTTGGCCTTCTTGAGGGTTATCTATAGTCCGGTTGCAGCTAATGATTTCAATTTCATTAATATTCGATTATTATTTTAAATAAGTGGCGGTTGGCTCAAATCCAATCCTTACATAATTTTTGCGGTGATTGCGATAGTTGTTTGGTAGTAGCTTTCTAACTTCGAGAATGTTGTGCTCCCCTTCAAGAACCATCTCTGTTTCTGGCAAAAATTTTTTCTAACTACACATTAATTTGAGCTGCATTAATTTCGTGCGAAAACCAGTAAAAAACACGACAAGTCTTCTCCAATTCATAGGAATAAGTAAAGCTGTTCTGTACCATTCGCAGTTGAAGGCAATATTCCGATGCCTTCGCAAAATCATGTGACGCGGCTAGATAACAATTTGTTTTTCTGGGGGGGGGGGGGGGGGGGGGGAGGTTTAAACTGATACCAGCATGTTGCTACTAGAATTTGAACTAATAGGTCCCCTTGTAGGCTAGTAGGTAGTGAACTAGCTTGCCATTATGGGGGTTGTGGGTTCGACTCCCAACGAAGACCTTGGTTTTTTCACTACAAAAATTAAAATTGACTGTCGGTGGGGCTGCTCAGCGATGAAGGCATAGTCACTGGTCGCTGAGCTGTCTTATATACGGCAGTTAATTTCCGACTATCCTTCTTCTTTCACCACCTGTTTTATCTATTCTCTATCCCTTTCCTAAAGAATGTAGCACGGTACTTGACTAAATAGGCATTGTTGCTGCCTGAGTGATACTTCTCTTTATAAAAAAAATTCATTTTCTGGAAGATGAGATGGAGCGTTATCTATCAAAAGTAAAGCTTTATTGGGTAATCCTTACTCTTTTAAAAATTTCCTAACCTAGAAAAATAAGAAATTTATCGACATGCACATATACAATTGTAAAACTTTGAAATCAATAAAAACGTTTTTTTTTCCTGTGATACAAACGAGTGGTGGAACCAATTTTTAAAAATGGAAGCTGTCATTCATGACGATTTGGAGTAGTTGTAGACAACAGGAGATTCAACATTTCTGAAAGAGCGAGGGTTTTTTGCCTTTCTAATCACAACAAGTTTTCCTTTAAGTGCCACCGTTGCGTTTGTGCAAAGAAGAGTGATACGCTGTTTTTCAGTTTTTTTCCAGGAGCATTTTTTTGTTGAGATGATACGTATGTTCGGTCAGGTAGCATCTTCCAAAATAATACCGATACGTCTGCATTATAAATTTGGCTTGCAGCTTATTCTTGAAAGGGTCCATCCACAAGTTCAGATCTAGAAGACAACTTTAGTCCAGTTATTTTAATAAAACGCACACCAAACCGCTTCTTGAATCGTTGCAACCATCCGTCGCTCGCATTAATATCACTTTTATTTTCTTTAATTTTGGAATGAAAAAATTTAAGCTTTTGCTTTATTATTGACTTTGTAACATTGTTCTGCTGTGCTAAGCTAGTCACGCTTGATCCTCTTTTTAGTTTTTCTATTACATCCACTCTTTCTTTTAAAGTTAAGAAATTTGGTAGTTGTAAACTAAAAACAAAATAAGCGCATTACACAAAATGCTAGAATGTATTCATATGCATCCATTTAGGGGAATTCCCAATTTTTAAAAAGGTAGTGATGGCTTAAAAATGTTCAAAAGAAAACAAGGTTTCCTATGTTGCATCAATTATACATTTGTTCACGTTATAGGGCTTTCTTACTGTGTTCACGCTGCGGAGTAGCGTCAGTGTAAAAAAAATTACGTTAATGCTAGCCGGTGTTCACGTGAAGCGGTGTTTTTGTCATCGCGAGTCTACTGTATAATCTTTATATAATAAAATAAGTAGCAAATAAAATTTAGGAAAAATTTCAAGAGAAAAGCAGGAAAACAGGAAAAATCGTTTTTCATATACAGCGCCATCTCTGATACATTGCATGTACTACAACGGCACCAGCACGTGGTGTGTGAGTATCCCTCGCGATAATAAGTACGTTTCGTTTTAACGAGAGGGCGTCGTGCGCCCTAGAAATGATGAATGTTTTTATTTGCGACTGCTGTTGGTAAATGTACGTGGAACAAAATCATTAGCGGATTTGAAAACTGTGAATGGCCACCAATGACAAACATACCGAGAAGCATGTCACCTATTGGGTTTGCTGGAGAACGATTCTCATTGGGATTTAACACTTGCGGGTTCAGTTGTTTCATCAAATGCGTACCAAATATGAACGCTGTTCGCTATTATCATCACCACATGTTTCCCTTCACAACCAATTCAGTTATGGAACAAATGCAAAAACGACATATCGCTTGCGCATTCGAACGAATAATTCCGACAAGCAAATAACCGATGAAATATACAATGAAGGATTGTTTTTGATTGAGGAGCATTGCTTGACTATTGCAAACAAGCAACTGATTGAAGTAGGAATGATCGATCGATGCACGATGCATTCAAGCAAAAATTAAATGGAGAGCTGCAATACAATGTTGATACATTGCGGAAATTCGTTCGAAATAATGTGCCGCTGCTGAATGAACACCAAAAACAAATATACAAAACATTTATGCAAGCGGTGGACAATAATATTGGTGGTCTATTCTTCCTGGACGCACCTGGAGGAACAGGGAAAACATTTGTCATTTCATTGATTTTGGCAACTATTCGATGAAGTTGTTACATAGCTTGGCGTAAGCATCATCTGGATTTGCGGCGACTCTTCTCGATGGCGGTCGTACTGTACATTCTGCGCTTAAGCTGCCACTCAATTTAAACACAATTAAAACTCCAACATGTAATATTTCCCGATCCAGTGCAATGGGGAAATTGTTGATGCAATGCAAGCTCATTATGTGGGATGAGTGCACAATGGCACATAAGAAATCACTTGAAGCACTTAACTTCACACTGAAGGATCTTCGGCGAAATAACAACATCGTTTGCAGACGATTTCAGGCAGACGTTGCCAGTAATTCCCAATGGAACGCCTGCAGATGAATTGAATGCTTGCCTGAGGGCATCACCTTTGTGGAATAACGTGAAAACATTATCGCTAGCCACTAATATGTGAGTTCAACTTCAAAATGATCAAAGTGCTGCACAGTTTTCCAAACAATTGTTAGCTGTTGGAATTGGAAAAGTCCCAGTTGATGCGACAGCTGGATTAATTACGACGACTTTTGCCGATTTGTAGACTCCCAATTAGCTCTTATTGAAAATGTTTTCCCAAACATTAGTGAGAATTATCAGAATTATGTTGGTTAAGTCAACGAGCAATTCTCGCCGCAAAGAATAATGATGTTGTACATGCACTGAATTTCACCATTCAATCAGAAATCGATGGCGATTTGGTGGCATACAAATCCGTTGATCCCATATAAAATACTAATGATGCAGGAACTCTGTAGAGTTACCAGGATTTCCGCCACATAACTTGCAACTCAAAGTTGGTTCAGTTACTATGATATTGCGTAATTTAAATTAACCGCGACTTTGCAACGGTACTCGACTTGCGGTGAAAAGACTTAGGCCGAATTTGATTGAGGCAACCTTTATTAACGGAAAGTACGCAGGTGAAAATGTATGTACTCCTCGAATACCAATGACTCCGACTCATCTTCCGTTTGACTTCAAATGATTGCAATTTCCGGTTCGCCTTGCGTTCGCAATGACAATTAACAAGTCGCAAGGCCAATCGCTTAGCTATACGTTGCGTGTTCACGAGTTGGGAAACCATCCGCTTTGTTTGTGTTAACGTCAGACCAAAAAACAAAAAATGTGATTTGCCACTTCAATGAAAGGGATAATTTGCGGACACGTATGACGCTTCGATTCAGTATTTATTTTGACTCACTTACATTTTTTACTTAGAGAAGTTCAACTAAATTCTACTTCATTTTTGTAATCGAAATGAATTCATTACTGTTGTGCAGTGAAATAAAATTTTTCCTTTTCAAATGTAAAACAAAAAAAAATATTTTTTCTGGCGGCGAAACGGAGTTCGCCGGATTTGCTAGTTAATAATATAAAATAATACGTTGCGGCATAACCAAGAAAAATATTAAAGATATGAGCAACCCCCTTTTTTCTGTGTGTAAATACGAAAATAATTTCCAAAGAAATTATTTAGCTAGAATTATTTGAAGAAGCGTACTTTAAGCGATCTGTAGTAAGAACATGCATGAGTATCGTGAAATCATATACTAAAGGCGAGAGGTTGCGACGTATATTATTTAAAAGTTACTTTTGTGTTATCTTATCCCTGTTAAATCAGGCAGGCCTTAAATTTATTTTTACCCCCCATATAAATGCGTGAATATTCCATAATAAAGAAAATTTGCTAATTTATGCCATTTTACTCAAAACGACTATAATTACCATTTACTAACAATTTTTTTGAAATTTTATATTTAAAATTAATGACTGTTTTTTATAGCCCTGTACTCGTATATTTAAAATTTAAACGGTCTTTTTTTTGTAAACGCTTTTTTTAGCACTTACAAATATTTTACTTTATGTGTTTTACCGAATTGAACGTCAACAGGCAATTAAAAACATATAAAAAAGTGCTAAACACAAGATTAATTACTGTTGATTATGAAAAACATATTGATGCTTAACGCATAAAATAAAATTTAAAAGCAGTTAAATTTAAATTATGAACTGTAAGTTTAAGAAACGTTAATGTGAAGAAGCTCCGAAACATCAGGCCACCATATGACATTATTATTGGCCCCAATTAAATAGAAGACGCAGTAGAGATTTTGTAATGAATTTCCCCTTTCCTCAGACCTGGATAAACTTGTAGACGACGGTTTGAGAACGGCGAAAGTTGAGCTCATGGTGGTCTTTATCATAGTGCAAATTAAAGCTAGAATAGCCAAATTACATTGAGACCATTGAGTCCAAGGTATCATCAATACAAAACGATTAGCTTGTTTTTGTTTCTTAAAAACACGCTGGCGATTCATGTCAGGCTAGAATTCTGCTCTACATACTGTTTAACGTATATGAGCAAGCAAAAAAAAATTCTAGTCAAATATGCTAAATCTTAACAGATGGAATAGCACGTTAGCTAATTCTGTATTTTGTAACGTATCGAAAGCAAAATTTTTTTTCGGTATAAACGTGATCAAACCTGACACTTGCTCAACGATGGATTTCTTTGCTCCCCCGATTAGGCTGTTGTGTTGCTAGTTGTCTGTGATTATTATATATTCAGGTGTCCTTTATATTGATTGATTGACTGATCCTTTTCGCTATTCTAAACTGCAATTAATCTAACTGCGGCATTAAAGGAATACATTCTTTTATTTGAACTTTGGAGTGTTTTTGCACCAGAATTTAATACAATTTTAATAATTACATCCTCCTCCAGCGTAATAACCCACTTAATGCTTAAAGCTATGCATCATTGGTATTATGTTGTTTATTTTTCCTCCGCCAGTAAATAAAATACTATTGCTGTTTCCTGCTCTATTTGGCTGGTTTGAAGACAAAGGCGAGCGCCAATACCATCGATAAACTTCTTAGACAATACAACACTAAAAACAGAAATAAAGAAGACAAAGAGCCAACCGATACAGCAGACGGCATGTACAGAGAGAGCACTGAAGATAGCAAATAGCCGAAACCGGTTTGTTCACAAAACAAATTTGACGAGGGTCGAGGTAAAACCATACCCAAATAACGACGGCACACTTTAACTTACACAGGACCAGAAATATACAGACTAACTAACCATTTTTTAAAAAGTGGCAACACTCTGAGACATAATCTCAGAACAACGATAGAAACAACTGACAAGCGGGGTATACAGACTTGCCTGTACCTACAAACTTATATTGGGCAAACTGGACGAAAACACTAAAAACAAGGTTTACTGAACACATACGCTCATCCGAACGGAAGAGAGAAGATTCCAACTTTGCATTACACCTTGAAACTCACGGACATACACCAAGGGAAATAGATGGATGTATGATATTACTACATCCCAGCAAAAAAGGACGAAGACTAGACATTCTTGAAGACATAGAAATCTACAAAACAAAAACTTTCAACAGTGACATTATAAACAAACAGGTAAACACGAGCTCAGAAACAATTTTCACACCACTAAAACTACTCATACACACGGGCGAACGAAAAACACCCTTAAGGCGGACACACGTATCTAGATAATAATAAAAGACGGAGATATCGATAAATTCACTTTGCTTACAAATGCCAGGTGGCTGGCATTCTGCTTACCTGAATAGATACGCACTTAACAACACTGACTCACCAGTACAAACCACAACGCGGCTTGAGAATGATGCATTCGCAACGAAAGCGCTCGCCTTTAACTTCAAACCAGTCAGATAGGACAAAAAATAGCAATACTATGCATCGCTATCCATATTAATCTTAAATTAAATGGTCTCCAAAACAACTCTTTCTCTACAAAGTTAGTTTTTTTTTAAAGCTCTAGTGGGTGAAGACGACCTTTTGTTAGAACGCTGGTAATTTGTGTTAACTATTAAATTTTGTGTATTAAATACAGTGTTGTACTGCCTTTACTGAGATCAAATCAATTTTGCCTTTTTGCCATCCCTTTTTCGTGCAGTCGATCTTTAACTTTACTGTTTTTGAAACGTTTTCCAACATCAGAAATCATGACACAATGGGCAGAAATAATAAATGGTTCTCTGCTCGGAGAAATATAAGAGAAAATAAAAAGTTTTAACAACAACACTGGTATTATGCTAAAGTTTATCACACATTGTGTGTGGTAAAATTACAGAGGGCGCTATTGTCTATAAATATGTTTTCAATGATTATGAAAAAACGTGCATTTAAAGCTGAAATCCTTTTTCGGGATTGCTTAATTAAAATTTTTTATTTCTTAAAATTGAATTTGACTTTGCAGCATCCTTACTGCTTTATGTTTTATAACCTTAAAGCAATTTTTTAAATTTCACTTAAATAGTTATAGCCATTAATAAGGTGTGGCCAAATTTGATGTTGGAAAGCAAATTACTGTGAAATCATTAAATGTCCAGAATTGAGCTATTTTCCTTTGATATTTATTTAGTAAAAAGTGATACAATTTTTGCCTGCAACGTTCATTTTCAAAACTTTTTTTATAATTATCCGCTAAAATTAATAATTTCAAAATTACATTTTTATTAGTTTCTAAAAATTTTCGAAAACTCGCACATAATTCCGAAAAATTCGAAAATTTTTTCAAAAATTTTTATAATCGTCCGCTAAAATTAATAATTTCAAAATTACATTTTTATTAGTTTTTAAAGATTTTCGAAAATTCGAACATAATTTCGAAAAATTCGAAAATGTTTTCAAAACTTTTTATAATTATCCGCTAAAATTAATAATTTAAATTTTACATTTTTATTAGTTTTTAAAGATTTTCGAAAATTCGTACTTAATGTCGAAAATGTTTTTGTTAAAGGAAGTTAACGGAAAGGTTGAGTTTTTATATAAGTAGTCAAATATTTAACCTAAATTTTAATGTACCTCTTGCTCTTTGTAATTTTTTTCTTTTTGGCATTTACAATAATTGAAGGTGAACTTTTGTTAGAACATTTAATTATAGTTAACTAGCAAACCCGGTGAACTCCGTTTCACCACCAGATGGCTTCATTTTTTTGTAACATTTCGTTTGGGTATTAAAAGATGAAAAAAAATTATTTTTTTTTGTTTTATATTTGAAAAGGAAAAATTTCATTTCATTGCACAACAGTAATAAATTCATTTCGATTACAAAAATGAAGTGGAATTTAGTTGAACTTCTCTAAGTAAAAAATGAAAGTGAATCCAAAGTAAATACTGAATCGAAGCGTTATACGTGTCCGCAAATCATTCGTTTCATTAAAATGCTCTTTGGCAAATCACATTTTTTGTTTTTTGGTCTGACGTTTACACAAAAAAAGCGGATGGTATCCCAACTCGTGAAAACGCAACGTATCCCGCAAACACTAAGCGATTGGCCTTGCAACTTGTTAATCGTCATTGCGAACGAAAGGCGAATCGGAAATTGCAATCGTTTGAAGTCAAACGGAAGATCAGTCGGAATCATTGGTATTCGGGAAATACATACATTTTCATCTGCGTACTTTCCTTTAATAATGGTTGCCTCAATCAAATTCGGCATAAGTCTTTTCAGCGCAAGTCGAGTACCGGTGTAAAGTCGCGGTGGATTTAAATTACGCAATATCATAATAACTGAACCAACTTTGAGATGCAAGTTTTGTGGTGGAAATCCTGGTAACTTCAGAGAGTTCAAAAACTCCGTTGGATAATTTACTGCAGCATCGGGATTTGTTATGGAATCAACGGATTTCTATGTCACCAAATCGCCATCGATTTTTGATTGAATGGTGAAATTCAGTGCGTGTATATCATTATTCTCTGGGGACGAAAATTATTCGTTGACTTAACCAAGCATAATTCTGATAATTCTCACTAGTGTTTGGAAAAACTTTTTCAATAAGAGCTAATTGAGAGTCTACAAATCGCCAAAAGTCGTTGGTAAGAGTAATTAATCCAGCTGTCATATCAGCTGGGACTTCTTCTATTTTCAACAGCTAAAAATTGTTTGGAAAATTGTGCAGCACTTTGATCATTTTGTCTCATATTAGTGGTTAGCGATAATGTTTTTACGTTATTCCATAAAGGTGATGCCTTCAGGCAAGCATTCATTCCATCTGCAGGCATTGCACGGGGAATTACTGGCAACATCTGCCTAAAATCACCTGCCAACAATATCATCAAGCCGCCAAAGTTGTTGTTATTTCGCGCCGAAGATCATTCAGAGTGAAGTTAAGTGCATCAAGTAATTTCTTATGTGCCAGTGTGCACTCATCCCAAACAATGAGCTTGCATTGCATCAACTATTTTCCCATTGCAATGGATCGGGAAATATTGCATGTTGGAGTATCAATTGTGTTTAAATTGAGTGTCAACTTAAGCGCAGAATGTGTAGTACGACCGCCGTCCATTCCAGATGATGCTAACGCCGAAGCTATATCACATCTTGATCGAATAGTGGCCTCAACAATTTTGCCATTGTACTGGATCAAGCGATTATGTGATAAGATTACCATCTGCGCCTGGCTATCGAGCCTTAATCAGATGGTGGTCTAACCACTGTGAGTGAAAGGCAGCGCCACTCACGCCGTAGGAGGCCGAAATCTAATTCTAGCAACAGGTCCTTCCTAGTAGCAATTTCAATAATTCCAGAGCAGGGCTGCAAACCACCACTCCTTGCTGAAGAGCTGGAGACTTTCCAACTCCTGTCCAGAACACATGTCTAGCATGCTCGCTGGACTGGATCATTCACCTAGTGTGTCACTAACGGCGAAATGATCCTGCCTACCAGAATAAACAACCACAACCACCACCATACTCCCATATAGGGGCCAACTCTGCGAGCTTACTGATTCCCGTGGAAATAACGTGGAGCTTCCAGTTGTACCCATTCTGACTTCAGGGAGCTGGGCTCCCTTTTCCCCCCAGTTGAACAGGTCTAGATAGTCAAAGTTCTATAAAGACCATATAATGTGGCCCCGGGGGGCTGGATCGGCAAATATTGCATGTTGGAGTGTCAATTGTGTTTAAATTGAGTGGCAACTTAAGCACAGAATGTGCAATACGACCGCCATCTAGAAGAGTCGCCGCAATTCCAGATGATGCTAACGCCAAAGCTATGTCACATCTTGATCGAATAGTGGCCAAAATCAATGAAATGACAAATGTTTTCCCTGTTGCTCCAGGTGCGTCTAGGAAGAATTGACCGCCAGTATTATTGTCCACCGCTGGCATAAATGTTTCGGATACTTGTTTTTGCTGTTCATGCAGCAACGGCACATTATTTCAAACGAATTCCTGCAATGTATCAACATTGTATTGCAGCTCTCGATTTAATTCTTGGTCGAATGCATCGTGCATCGATCGATCATTCCTACTTCAATCAGTAGATTGTTTGCAATAGTCAAGCATTGAACATCAATCAAAATCAATCCGTCATTATATATTTCATTGGTTATTTGCATGTCGGGATTATTTGTTCGAATGCGCAAGCGATGCAAGATATCTTCACATATGTCGTCTTTGTATTCGTTCCATAACTGAACCAGCAAGTGTTAAATTTCAATTAGGAGCGTTCTCAAGCAAAGTCAATAGTTGACATACTTCTCGATATGTTTGGCATTGGTGGCCATTCACAGTTTTCAAATGCGCAAATGATTTTGTTCCACGTACATTTACCAACAGCAGGCGCAAATAAACACATTCATCATTTCGCGGATGAACAGTATACATGCGAGCTAGTGCACGGCGCCATCTACTTTAAATGAAACGTACTCATTTTCGTGAGGAACACTCACACACCACGTACTGGTGCCGTTGTAGTACATGCTGCCTATCAGAGATGGCACTGTATGTGAAAAATGATTTTCCATGTTTTCCTTTGCTATAAGCCTCACGGAGCCCGAGACCTTTCAACTAATGCAAAACCGTGTAAATCGATTCGTGCGTTCTGGAGTTATAGCGTCAGGAAGGAAAACCCGACTTATTTTTATATATATAGACTATGATATATTTTGCATAAATGAGCAGTAAATTCAGTGCTATCATACTCGAGCTGATCTTAAAAATGCGAACATCGTTTCGCCATTGCTCATTCTGTAACAAAAATAATTCCGAAAAACATTTAGGCGTCAAGTAGAGTTAAAGGAGGCTCTTTGCTATTACAGGACAATGGTCGGTTTCAGGCAAAATTACTACTGTAGGTAGCTAGCTGTTGGTCTTATTGAAATCAGCTATTAGGTGACAAATAAAGCGTATAGTTCGCATGAAAACTGGAAGCATTGCTGATCTTTTGTATGCCAAAAAGATGTTGGAGTTGATATACATGCTTTCAATAGACGTTGTCAGCTGTAGTGCCAACAATCCTAAAATATCGTGCCGAGTTTAATTTCAAACAGAGCTTCTCATTCATCGAAAACCCACATCACATTAATTAGTGTTTCCAAATAATGTCGTCTAATTTTAAGTTTTTAGGAAAAAAAAGTATTTTAAAATTCTGCCGTTAACAGGCTTTAGTAGAATTGTGACGGCAAACGCGTTAGTGCTATGGTATGAGTCATAGCACTAACATCAATATGAGCGGCATATGCTTGCTTTTCTAACATGTACGATACTGAGATGACAGATGACAATACAGAAGCGACTTAGGTGACTGAAGTGATCACTGATCACAATCGTTCCTGTTATAGCGTTTACCGATAAAATAATTTTTTTATAATTTCACTTACAACATGATACCACATGATCTTTTTTCCTTTAGTTACTCTACATGTGAACACATAGAAAATCGATTTAAATTGTTTAATTTTTTAAAGCCTTCAAATTTAACACGGTCTTCCTTAAGTCTGTTTTGTTTTTGTTAATTCTTCCTTCTTTATTTTTATTCTTTGCTGACCCCTTAACCCAAAAGCTTTAAAAAATACTTTGTAATAATTAGTCAGTTATATTACCAGTTCTAACGTTTTAGTAAGTTTGAATGTAGAAAAATTAATTAACAATTCGTGTGCTATGCTGTGCTGTGTTGTTCTATGTTGTTCTGCATGTTTCGTTTCTTTTGTGAAAAGTTTTTTCTTTAAACCGTAACAAATAAAAAACAAATGTCTTTAAGAACTAAAAAGAGATTAAAATAAAGTATTTAAAAATGTCCCAAGTTTTTCTTTCTTACACTTGCTATTCGGTGTTAAAAAGTGTTTATTTCAAGAAAGTATTAAAGACAACAATAACAAAAAAAAAATAAAATAATAAATAAAAGAAAAAACAACAAACCCAGACAGAAAGCAAAAATTCCTAACAACAACAACAAAAAAACTGCAACAATATATATAGTTAAAGTGACTAACATGACAATTGTTATTGTTGCAATTTACAATCGTCAATTAGTTTTTTTGTTATTGCTGCTGCTGTTGTTGTTGTTTTCGTTGTTGTGCATAAGTACTTATGACAACGTATCTTTATACATTTTCGTAGATAAATTAAACTTTGGTGTGCTTTTGCGTTTGTCTGTGCCTAATACCTTTAGGCCATCGATGTCTGGTGATGCCTCTTGCACTAGACGCTTGTATCTCTGTGTAGCTGTGTGCACAAACAACATTTTTAAATTGCAAAGTTAACAAATATATACTTAAACTTTTATGAAGCCTTTAACAACAACATCAGCTTTGGGACATTATTTTAAATGCAAAGGTTGCCCCAAAATTCATCAAAAAATTTTTCTCTTTGCAAAAATGTTTCATTCTTGTCTCATTTGAAGAAGACAAGCTACGCTTAAATAAATTTTAATAAACTGTACTTACTTGTACTTGTACCTTCTTAAATTAAATACAAAATTTTTGGCTACACCCTGTATTTTTAACTTTAGTTTGGTTCAAGTTCTCCTACTAATTTCATTCTTTTTTCCACACGGTTTTTTGCAACTGAATATTAAAACAATTTCGAAAAAAAAAATAAATACGAGGTCTGTTCAATAGAAAAGGTTAATTTTCACATTTCTCTAAAAATATTCATTTATTCACTGATTTCCATCTTAAAGACATTACACATGAGCCAGTGTTTTTTCCCAATCCTCGAGCTCGTTTTTGGTGTGCTCTTGAGCTGTCTCAGTGATTCGGTATTTATCTCCTAAATTTATCGGTCTCTTCAATTTTTCCATCGGATAGAAATTACAGTGAGTGACTGAACACAGTGGCTGAAGTATGATTTTGGTATTTCTTCGCACAAAAATTATGAACCAGCAATAACGACTAAGCGGTAGCTTTATTGTCCGCTCTGCCCCCTTGTCATTGATAAAGAACCGAAACGAAGTTAGACATACAGTACAGTACAGTAAATAGAAACGGTTCAAATGTCAATTTCTCTCCTCTCTGGCTCTGTGTTCTTACAACAACATTTTTGGTTGCAACATCCACCAAATAAGTTTTTAAATTTCACTTAAACAGATTTAGCGCGTTATTAATGGGTGGGCAAATTTGATGTTGGGAAGCAAATTACTGTCAAATCATTCAATGTCCAAAATTGAGCTGCCATTCTTCGATACACTTTTGGGCAGAGAATTTTAAATGTCAAAATTTATTAGCAAAATGGTAAAGTGTTCACTGTATCACTTCGTAAAATTTGAGAAAGTCTTTCCTCGTATTATGCTGTTTATTTCTCCTCCGCCTTTAAATGAAATAATAATGCCATTTTCCGTCCTAACTGGCTGGTTTGTAGTCGAATGCGAGCGCTTTCGATGCGAGCGCCAACACTGACTCACCACTACAAACTACAACGCGGCGTGAGAATGATGCATTCGCATCAAAAGCGCTTGCCTTTGACTACAAACCAGCCAATTAGGACGGAAAATGGCAATATTCTTTCCTCGTAATTAGGCTCCATCTAAGACTGCTGTACGTAATTAAATCGCTAAAATCCAAGATCACGTTATTGTTGCTGACAAAAGACCAAATCAATATGCCACTGTACAATAATTGGGCATCAGTAAATATCATTATGTTCATCTTTGTAAAGTTCATCTCGTTTAAGAATTAAAGATACCTGAACATTGTTTGCGTTGAACGTTTTGTGAATTGACTTAACGAAAACAACGCATTTTTTAGCAAAATCATCTTTAGCGATGAGGCTCATTTTCAATAGGGCCTTTATGTAAACAAGCAAACTTGTCGCATATGGGGCTCACAAAATACATAAACAGTCGTCGAAAAAGTTTTAAATTCAAAGAAAGTGAACGTATGGTACAGTTTGTAGCCGGATGGCATCATCAGCCCTGATAATAGATTTCTTTTTTTTTGGCTAATTAGTGACCTTGGTTGCAAAGAAGTAGGCGCCACAAACGTTTCGATTAAACGCTACTAGATTATTTTCTTTGAAGCTATTTAAAAAACAGGGTTCGCCTGAACAATCCCTAAACAGCTGACGCCGGTGAAAGGTGATATACGGCGCTGCATTAACCGGATAAGCCAAGTTTTTTTTTACAAAATCTTATTCAAAATTTTTTAAACTTCGTACGATGATGACCTGCTATGGGTAGACGTTTGAGCGACATTATACTCCATTATTAATTCTCATATTTCTACTTTACAGTGGTAACAATACAACTGAAGTTGTCACAAAAGTGTGTGCTTTAAGCCAATTTATTTCCTAACCTCAAATCTCTTTAAGCTTTGTAAGTACTTCTTTCTCTTTTATTATCAGCTGAGCTTTTAAAAATGACCAATTTTCTCTTGCCTCTGGCCTTGTGCTTTGTTGATAGTCATGGTGAAAGTAAGTCGCACTAAGTGTTGGAATTCGAATGCCATATCTGTTGGGATTCAATAGGATACGTGGTAGCAGCACATCTTCATCTTTGAATTTTCGAGTCAAAATTTTACCTCCATAACGTTCTCCATCATTTTCTTCAGATTCTGGGTTTCATTGCAAATTCATGTTCGATTTATGTTTCGAAGAAGAGTATTGGGTGGTGGAGTGCCTGGCAAATCAAGAATTCAGTTGGATAGTTGACAACTTCACCTTGATTCACCACAGTATCAAGGAACTGATATGTTATCGCATCCTTGGGTATTCCATTCTACATGTTGAAGTTGATAGTATCGATATCGGTGTTGCACAATATTGTACTGAGTCCTTGATGCTTGCTGTAGTTCTGTGCAATGTTTGGGAAAACTTTTTGCACTAATTCGTCTAGACCTTCTGTGATCTTACAGAAGTTTGCTGGCTGTAAACGTTAATATTGACAGTGACCACCAAAAATTTCCGCAATCATTTGTAGTGTAGAATTTAAAGCTTGGTGGGGTACACGATACAAAATATCCTCAGACATGTCGTACTTATACCTAACTCACAAATCTTTAGGATTAGAGGGAAAATATATCGATATGATATTGAATCACGCTGTGATTGTAGTGCACTTATAAATGGATTAAATTTTAGCCAAAAATACTTGAAATCGTAGTACAGCACCATCTGTTGACCAAAAATATGATTGAAGGAGACTAAAATTTAAGCTCGTTTCAATTTTTGACAACCAACTGACAATTTTCAACAACAGACATCAAAATTTTTCACTGCTAGAAAGGTTTAGTATGGGAAAATTAAATTGCCGATTTGGGATGACCCCTACTCCTGCAATGCATTGTAGCAGAACTAGGAAATTAGGTTATGGCGAGGAGGATAGAGGGTAGTAGTGTTTGTGGACATTCGATTTCAACTTTTCTATTTGGAAAGTGATAGGAAAAATCTTTGGTGAGAGTTTATTTCACATAAGGACTGTTCTGCTAAAAAATTTAATTTTCCCTGTAATACGTATACCGATTCACTGGCGAATCGACCACAGATGGTTGGGAAGTTTCGGGATCAAGTTCCCTAATTTCGTTAAAGCACTTACTATTGTAGTAACGATAAAGCAGTGAAATACAGCCTACATGGCGTCGATGCTGTAGGGAATCAATAGAGTTAGATACCCTTCCGCCCCCAATGAGCCTCTTGGCTCTCACCTGTACGCTGTCGAGCAACTCCAAAATAGACTTTAGGGTGCCGGTCCATACATAAGAGTTTAATTCCAACTCTTTACGGATATACATATGGTGGAATTCACTAGAAAATCAACCACAAATGGATGAGCTCATAACGAAATTCGAGTTAAAAGTGAAAATTTGCAAGTAACGGGATCAAGTTCCCTAATTTCATTAGAGCACTTACTGCTGTAGTAACGATAAAGCAGTGAATGATGTATTCCCACATTGTGTCGATGCTCTAGAGAGTCAATAGAGTTAAATAGCCATCCGCCCCCAAGGAGCCTCTTGGCCCTCTCCTGCAGGCGGTCGAGCAACTCCAAAATAAACTTTGGGGCGCCGGCCCATACATGAGAGTTGTTGTACATATTTGGACGACTATAGGTGGTATAAATAGTACGAAGATCGTATGGAGTAAAGTATCTCTTACACCGTTTTAGAAAACCGAGGCACTTGAAAATTTCCTTAGAAACCTGAAAAATGTGTTTAGTCCATCGAACATCACACTTAATGATCATGACAAGAACATTAAGAGCTTCCGACTCCGCAATACCTATATATACAGATCTATGCGTAAGCATGCAGCATTGAGTCTTACGGCATTAACATCGACTCTGTTCGCACGATCCCATTCGGAGATCGCCGCGAGATCGTGATTGAACGTATCATTTAAGTTCCGCCTTTTGAAAATCATCTCCAACTGGTTTGATCTATTACTAAATGAATACGAATGACAAATGGTGCTGTCATTTGTTAGAGTTCACTCTTTCTTTAGAAAAAAAGAAAGAGTGATAAGATTTATACATGTACCTGGACGTGGGCCTTAATCAGATGGTGGTCAAATCACTGTGAATGAAAAGCAACGTCATTCACGCCCTAGGAAGCCGAAGACTAATTCTAGCAACAGGTCTTTCCTAGTTGCAATTTTAGCGGTTCCAGAGAAGGGCTGCAAACTACTACTGCTTGCTGAAGATCTGGAGACTATTCAACTCCTGTCTAGAACACATGACTAGCAAATGGATTTGGATTATTCACCAGTAGGTGTGATGAAAGGCGAAATGATCCTGGCCACCATAAATCAATTCATGCTGGGGCCGCAAAACCATAACCACCGCGATACTCCCGAAGGGCCAACCTTAATAATCTGTCAGAGAAACAGCTAAAAGTCTAAAGAGACAATTAGCGGAACTCTGGGGCTTTACTGATTCCCGTGGAAATAATGTGAAGCTTCCAGTTGTCTCCTGCTGACTTCAGAGGACTGGGCTTCCTTATACCCCCTGCAGCACTGGTCTAGATAGTCAAGTATTCTATAAAGACCGATAAATGTGCCCCTGGGGGATGGAGGGTATTTATTATTATTTACTATTTATATTCGTTGCCGTTTATACCTTCCATGGGCTTTTTTAATATTTTAAAACAACAAATTAGCCAAATCGGTGCAGTCGTTTTTGAGTTTTACCGAGACTAATGGGCAGCATAGTGTGATTCGTTTTACATCCGCACCTGGCTATGTAGCCTTAATCAGATAGTAGACAAACTACAATTGTATAATTTGAAACGTCATACATGCGTCCTAGGATGTCGAAGACATAATTCTAAGCAACAGAACCATCTAGTTGCAACTTTAATGATTCCACGGCAGGGCTGCAAATCATCACACCTTGCTAAAGAGTTGGAGACTTTCCAACTCCTGTCCAGAACACATGTCTAGCATGCTCACTGGACTGGATCATTCACTTTGCGTGTCATTATCAGTGAGAAGATCCTGGCCACCATAATAACCATTATACTGTTATGGGGCCGCGAAATCACAACCACAAAGTTACTCCCATATAGGGGCCAACCTCAATGATCAGCCAGAGAACTATTAAATGTCTAAAGAGACAAATAATGAACTCTGTAGCTCACGGATCCCCGTGGAAATAAAGTGGAGCTTCCAGTTGACTCCTGCCTGTCTTCAGGGGACTGGGCTCCCTTTATCCCCAGTTGCACTGTGTCTATATAGTGGAATTTTATAAAGACCATATTTATGTGCCCCCGGGACTAACGGGCAGCAATTAATTTTTTTATCTAGTGTTTATTTCGTGAATGGTAACACTAAGCTCATGTTTGATTTGACAGATAATTAGTTTTATCCTTCCGTTGAAGGAATATGGTTGTGTATACGCTTGAACAACGCTGGGAAATATTGCGACATTACTTTGAAAATCATGGTAATGTTGCAGAATGTGTGTGCAAAAATTGCGTACGGATTTTGGAAGAAGGGAAGCACCGTCAGCTTCGTATGTTCGTTATCTTGTGAAAAAAGTGAAAGAAACTGGCATCCTCATCGATAAACCAAAGCGTGAAAAGCCAAAAACAGTGCGTATACCCGAGAATATGGCTGCTGTGGCAGAAAGTGTGCGTGAAGCGCCAGCAACATCAATTCACCGTCGTTCTCAATAATTGAACATTTCAGAGACATCATTGAGACGAATTTTGCATACAGACCTTGGTTGGTATGATGCCATAGAAGGTCCAATTGGTTGAGGAGTTGAAGCCAAGTGACCATCCAATGTGTTTTCGCTTCGCTAAGTTGGCATGCGATCGACTTACAGAAGATGCCGATTTCGCAAAAAAAAATCATCTTTTCAGATGAAGCTCATTTTGATCTTGGCGGGTATGTAATCAAGCAAAATTGCTGCATTTGGGGCACAGAACACCCGCACGCATACATTGAAAAGCCGACGCACCCAAAACGAGTCACTGTTTGGTGCAGATTTTGGTCCAGAGACATAATTGGGCCATTTTTCAGGAGTGGCCGTTATAGTCAATGGCGATCGTTATCGGGCCATGTTGAACAAATTTTTGTTCACAAAAATTGAAGAGAAGGATATTGGCAACATTTGGTTTCAACAGGACGGCACTACGTGCCACACAGCCGAAGCTACACTCAATGCTTTGCGCCTTTTTATTGAAGACCGCATTATCAGCCGCAGAGCTGTTGTCGTTTGGCTACCTCGAAGCTGCGATTTAACGTCGGTAGACTATTATTTGTGGGGTGCCGTCAAAGATAAGTATTATGCCGACAAGCCAGAGACAATTGACGCTTTAAAGGACAATATTTGTAAAGCCATTGGTGAAATACAGCTGCACACAATCGATAATGCGCTTAAAACTTTGACCGTTCATGTTGGCTACTGCATGGCCAGCCGAGGCAGCTATTTGAATGAAATTATTTTCCATTATTAACCGGAAGGATTGTACTTTTAAATGAAAAAAGAAATTTGAGAAAATATTCAATAGTTTTGGTTGTAGAAAACAACAAAAAGTTATTTGGCGGACCCTTTACGTAGACAGATATATAGAATGTAAAGGGATGTAGAATTTACTTACCCGTTTTTTTTTTGTTTTAGGTGCTCCTTTAATTATGTTTAATTGAAAATTCTCTCGAATTTCTATTTGAATTTCGTTTAGTTTGATTAGATCGTTACAGTGTTGTAATATGTTCATTTAAACTGTTTAGTTTTCGTAATTTTGTGTTGACTTCAAGTCAACATCTTGTCTAAATCCAATGATCTTATCTCGCAAATTTTAATAATAAAATAGAAAAATTTTAAATGAAATCATTTTAAAAGTAACAAAGCAAAATATTGAAAAATCTGTTATATTTTTTGTACATTTTTATAATTTTTATAATTTTCGCTCTAAAACAGCAACAGCAAACAAACTTAAGTGCTGATTGAAATGATAACAGAATAAAACAGATTTTTCTTACAATAAACGAAAAATAATTTGTTTTTTTTTTGGAAAGAAAACGAAAAAATAACATCAGCAATTGTAGCAGTATTCAACACGATATTAGACATGATTGTTTTTGTTTTTTGTTGTTGTTGTCGAAATTTACTGCTGTTAATTTTAAAGCAGTTGTGTGTTACTCTTGTCATTATGAAATAAACAAATGACACGAATTAAGCTATTTTTTTAAAGGAATTAAAATCACGTATTATGCCGTTTTCGTTTTAATTTTTTATTTTAAAAATCTTTTTCTATAAAAATTTTGTACAAAATTATTGTGATAGAAATAATATTTAAATTAAAACTAAAGCTTTTGTTTCCTTACACTGAAACATTTTCAAAAGTTTAAGCACGTTTTCTGAAGTCAGAAATCATTTTGCAAAGATGAATATTTAAATGGGCAGCACAATGGGCGTAAAAATTAAATGAGTGCGACAGTAAGGGTAAATAAGATGTCTTAAAAGCAACAGTTTTAAAGCTTCCTTGTGAGTAGTCAACGAACAGATGACGCTACATTCATCAAACATGGCTGTTAGTGAAAAGACTTTTAGTAATGAGAACAGATTTAAATCTTAAATCATTCTTTGATTTGTTATTTCCTTAAAATAAATTTTATGATTTTTTATAATTAATTTTTAAAATTTTTCATTTAATATATATTTGGTTTTTTTAAAAACACCAAACAAAAGCGGGAAGGGATAAAACCTTAGCTGGGTTCGATTCTCTTTCCAACGCCATATCCACTCCACTATCAATAGTTGCTTGAACAGTGGAATTATTGTTGCTGGTGATTTCAATGTCTACCAAATCTTATCCACGAATTTATTACACTTTCTAAAATTCGAATCTTCGAATTCATTTTGAAATTATTATTCTTTTCTTCAATTTTTAAATATCGTCGTTGATATGTTTTTTGTTTTCAAAATTCTAAGGAAAATTTTTTGAATATCTTAGAATAGATTTTATAAGGACAAAAATATGTATTATAAATATTATTCGAATTTAAGAAATTATACTTTAATAGCGCTGGTCGCACTATCCGTTTAAATAAAGTTTTCGTATTGCTGCTCTTAAAATATATTTAAAAATTGGATATAAAAAAAATTTTTAGCAGATTTTTGTTTTTTGAAGATGTTTTCGAAAATATTACAATTTTCATTTTAAATCAAAACAGTAGTTTAAACTTCAAAATTGTGTATTCGAAGTTTTTTTTTCAGAATTTTCGAAATTATGCTCTAATTGTTTATCTTGATGTGATGGTTATCGGAACTAGAAAACAATAAGAGAAAATTAATTTTTTTATTTAATTTTAATTAATAAATTAAAATCGGCCACAATAAATAGACTTGAAATTTTCACAGAACCCATGTTACTATAATCGCTATAGCAGATGTTCAAAATTAAATGGGGGAACCCCGCCCAAGGGAGAGAGGCAGATATGTCAATTTCGCCCAGTGCAAGTAAAACTAAACCTGTTGTCAAAAAAAAAAAATATTTTTCGGGGTATATTTCACGTATGTTTTTAACCGTCATAAATGCACTCTTAAGGTTTAAGTACTTTTGTATTCCTAATTATATAAAGAGTGTTTCTATAGTGACTTGATTTTATCATTTATGATTTTTGTTTTACTCTACTCACGCAGAAATTTACAATTTATAGCAATAATCGACAAATATGTCACAAAAGAAAGTATAAACAAAACATCAAGTATAAATAAAAATAAATACAGCTGTTACATTCACGTAAATAATTACCTATGAAACGATAGCAAAACATAGTGCCGGATCCTCACAAAATATAAGTTCCATTCTAACTTGAGCGTTCTTCACTCTTTTTTTTTATCGACTGCAATTCTTATTTTATCAGTAAAGTTTGAAGCATAACATTCTTTAATTTCTAAAAAAAAAATATGAACAGAATAACTGATGGAATATATCAGAGTAGCGAAGTGTTCACTCACTGTTCATGCATGTGTGAATATGTACATTTCAATTTTTAGCCGCTTCTTCTCATACATGTGTGAGAGACTACAAAATATTTTGTGTTTTCTCATTTGTGAATGCGACGATCTATTTTTTTCTTTCTATTCATAAGTGAAAAAATGAGAAACACATTAGTGTTCATTTTTGAATATTTACAATTTTGATAATTTTTCGGAAATGAAAAGATCGTTAAAATATGTGCGTTAAGCATTTGCGTACATAAACGCACATATTTGATAATGCGCAATTGTCGGCGTATGTAGGAAAAAAATGTTTTTTTTATTTCTTTTAGAATATATTGCAAAATTGTATTTTGAGTTAATATGTACCCATGTGTTTTTACTACATTTTACGGTAAAATGCGATCGTAAGTAGAAAATTTTTTCACGTTCATTTATGAGAAATTTTATAAAATTTCAACGTTCATAAATGAACATGTACATTTATGAAAAATAACATTAATGAGAAGTAGCTTATTTATCATTTATCACATATGAATAAGAATAATAATTCTTGGTGTTCGCATTCATGTATGAAAATAACCAGAACATTTTTTGTTGTTCGTTTATGAGTGTGAAAAATAAATATAAAATTTTAGATTTCTCATTTATGAAAAATATCATGAATGTTGATGTTTGAATGTTCATAAATGAAAAATTCTGAACCCTGGAATATATAAAGAATAGTACTGAAATAAGTAGCCATACCTATTTAATTGTTTTTTAATTATGCATATTGCAAGAAACCACAAACAATAATTCTAAATAATTAATTTAATATTTATAATATTAAAAAATTACTGCACTATCAGTCTGATTGCCATAGATCCTAAAGTAAGTTTAAAAGAACTGATCACATTCTGTTAAATATCGGGTATTTTTGTAGAGCTATAAACGTTTAGTTGGCAACACTTTTTTAATTTTTTGTTTTTTTTTTTCAAATATCAAAAAAAAAATGTCCCGTTTTTTTAAAAGAAATAAAATTATTTGGAAAAACAAACACCAATACTTCTGCCATGATTATCGTTAATATAGTTTTGTTCGATTTTATGGATTGTGTAAGTGGGGTATGGAGCATTATGACAATAAAATAAAAGAAACAAATAAATAAAATAAAACTAGAGCAAACAATAAAAAAAAAACAAGAAATCGAAAGTAAAACAAAAATGATATAAAACACATGTCAATTTTACCCTTTCAAAAATCGGACAGACACACACACAACTGACTCCCCAAAACATCGATTCCCAAATTCTAAACACCTTTCATACACACAAGCCACCACATTTGGTGGCTTAAAGATAGATAGACCTGTGTACCTCTTAGGTGGCATAATACGAAGCAGTTTGTATTTCAGCTTAAGCAACTTGCATAAACTAGTTATTTTCGTTACAACAAAACAAAAGCTTATTAACGAATTAGATTAACATTGAATTAAAATAAATTGAACAAATATAAAAAACAAAAAAAAATAAACTGAAATACAAATCAACATAACAAAAAGAAAAATAAAAAAGAAACTAAAAAAAAACGCTTAAATCAACATTTAGACAAATGAATAAAACGAGAAGAGGGAAACGGGAAACGATTACAAAAGTGGCGGGAAAAAAGCCGATGGCTAACAAGACTGAAAATGTTTAAGCATCTCAAACATAACAATTGAAAATAGCAGCCACTCTAAGAAACATTGACAGTTAGATACACAGAAAAAAAATGTGTTGCAGTTGTCTTTTTAATTCCAAAAAGATTTCAAGTTTTTTATTTTCAATGCCTAAAAACTTTTGAATTATGGAAATAAATATTTTGGTCTTTCTGAATGTTTGCGTGGCTACAAAAACCATTTTTCCCAACATCGATTCAAGAATTATGTAGCTCACACGGAGCTTTTGCCACCTATATAAATCTAGTACTCCCATCTAAGCGAAGCCATTTTAAGTGTTTAAAAACTTTGTGCAAAGAAGAGAGAGAGAGAGAGAAAATAAGAAATTTAATTCTGGCTTTCATGGTTATAACAGTAAAGGCCGGGGCACATAGAATCCGTCATCCGTCATAGTTGAAATCACGTTTTCTTATCAGCGTTGTCACAACCAGTACGTCTCCGTCTACGCAAAGTACGAAAGTGGGCCAACTTTTAACTTTTGGTGTACATTCAGTACTTTGACATTTTTCATTTGTTTCATCTTCTTCTTCTTGCTGTTTTTTTTGTTTTCGCTCTAATGTAGTAAAATATTTTTAAAAGAAATTATAAATAATAATAAATAATGAAATAAATAGTAGATAACAAATTACCATTAAAAAAAGTCTAAGATGTCGTCTAACTCCATTTCAAATGTGCACTTTCATAAAACTTTGCTGCAAAAAAAATATAAAATAAGACAAACAAAAAACAGCTGATTTCTTATCCGTCAACAAAGTACTAATTATGCCAACCTCATCCGTCGTTACTTTGACTTCAGTTGAATGCGTTAAAGTATAACGCATAATGGATTCTGTGCTCCGGCCTTAAGGCAAATTTGACGTAAGGACGTAAATTGTCCCTCATTTGTCCCTCAAATGTCAAAAACCGAACAGTCACCCTTTGACATTTAATTAATGAAAGGTTGCCAATTTTAAGTACGAACGGCACAAATGTGATGACTTCAGGCAAGCATTCAATTCATCTGCAGGCGTTGCACGGGGAATTACTGGCAACGTCTGCCTGAAATCACCTGCCAACAATATCATCAATCCGCTAAAGATGTTGTTATTGCGCCGAAGATCCTTCAGTGTGAAGTCAAGTGCTTCAAGTGATTTCTTTTGTGCCATTGTGCACTCTTCCCAAACAATGAGCTTGCATTGCATCAACAATTTTCCCATTGCACTGGATCGGGAAATATTGCATGTTGGAGTATCAACTGTGTTTAAGTTGAGTGGCAACTTAAGCGCAGAATATGCAGTACGAGCGCCCTCTATAAGAGTCGCCGCAATTCCAGATGATGCTAACGCCAAAGCTATGTCACATGTTGATCGAATAGTTGTCAATATCAATGAAATGACAAATGTTTTCCCTGTTCCTCCAGGTGCGTCCAATATTATCGTCCACCGCTTGCATAAATGTTTCGTATACTTGTTTCTGCTGTTCATTCAGCAACGGCACATTATTTCGGACGAATTCCTGCAATGTATTGTCGATTTAGTTCTTGGTTGAATGCATCGTGCATCGATGGATTTGGCGCAATCATTCCTACTTCAATCAGTAGCTTGTTTGCAATAGTCAAGCATTGATCCTCAATCAGAATCAATCCTTCATTGTATATTTCATCGGTTATTTTCACGTCGGGATTATTCGTTCGAATGCGCAAGCGAGATGTCTTTGCATTTGTTCCATAACTGAATTGGTTGTGAAGGGGAACATGGGGTGATGAAAATAGCGAACAGCGTTCGTATTTGGTACGCATTTAATGAAACAACTGAATCCGCAAGTGTTAAATCCTAATGAGAATCTTTCTACAACAAACCCAATAGTTGACATGCTTCTCGATATGCTTGGCATTGGTGGCCATTCACAGTTTTCAAATGCGCAAATGATTTTGGTCCACGTAGATTTCCTAACAGCAGTCGCAAATAAAAACATTCATCATTTCTAGGATGAACAGTATACATGCGACCTAGCGCACGGCGCCCTCTACTTAAAATGAAACGTACTTATTTGCGTGAGGGATACTCACACACCACGTACTGGTGCCGTTGTAGTACATGCTACCGATCAGAGATGGCACTGTATGTGAAAAATGATTTTCCCTGCTTTCCTTAGCTATAAACCTCACGGAGCCCGAGACCTTTCCAACTAATGCAAAACCGTGGAAGTCGGTTCGTGCGTTCTGGAGTTATAGCGTCAGAAAGGAAAACCTGACTTATTTTTATATATAAAAGATAGATTAGTTTTTGGCTATTTTGAATAACAACTGCTATCGTAAATGAACTGATAAGAAAATTATTTTTTTTTTCTTAAAAAAATAACGAGGATAACTTTAACAGAAAAAAATAGATCTTCTGCTTCTAAAGCCACATAATTCTTGAAAGGTGACCACACTTTCTTTAAAGGCAACATAACCTCCCTTAGAGAAATGATACAAGTTTTAAATACACTAATGACTTTTCTTAATTTTACTAATGTTTCCATTTTATTATTTTAACAACTCTTGCGATGAATCGTTGTTATCGGTTGTTGTTGTTGTTGTCATCCAAAGTAATTTATTTACGCTACTGGCCTTAAATAAAAAAAAAAAAATGAAGAAATACAATTGGAATTAAAATAATCCAAAGCCACCCACCCATTTGCCTGTCGCGAAAATTAGAAACACCAAATAAAACAACAACAACAACAACAACGAGCAAATTAAAAAAAAACATTGCAAGAAAGATTTGCTCATTTTGCTTAATGAAATTAGTTGGTGAAATTGATTAAATTGTTGTTTTTACCTTTTGTCTTAAACACTCCTGCTAAATTTCTTTTTCAGTTCTTTGACTTGTGGGTCTCTGTTGTTTCGAAAATAAAATAAATAATGCTTCTCCTCTGGATAATAATTATTTGTCATCCGTTTTTAAGCTTAATTAATGTGCATTTTAATAAAATTTAACAACGTTATGGCTGTGGCCATAAATCAATTTCCTATGGGGCTAGTGTCAGAGACTATAAGGCGTTGAAATTATTTAAGCTAAACACTAAACATAATAAAACCACAAGAGATTAACTAAAGATATTCCAAACATATAAATATAATTCATTTGCTATATATGTAACTAGGAAAAATAGGATAGTCCTTTAAATAGATAGATAAAATGCTGGTCTTATGTTAGGTGCTAACGGTTCGAAGGATCATGTTGTAAAATATTTATGTTTTGTTTATAGCATACCTTTAAAGCTCATGCTAAGCATAATAGAATTCGAAGCACTAATTGTAAAATGTTATTTTATGCTTATTGTTAGCCTAATACTAAACAGAGGAGGCTCAAAGGATCATATTTTAAAATACAATACATTTTAATTTTTTTTGCACACCTGCTTGCATTACACTAGAAACAGTAAGCTCGAAGTATCGTATTGTATAATAAATTATTCAATGGAGATCTATAAATCTGAAGCTAGGCATTTACTGTTCGAAGGACCATATTGTAAAACATTTTAGAATATATATGGGACACCTTCATCTTTGTGTTAGACACAGTTCTATGAATCATTTTGTAAAGTATTATCTATTATTCATATGATATCTTGTTAGTCTTTAATGTGTATATATATGACACAGATAGTTCGAAGGACCATAGTTTATTTTTAATATTTTCATGGGAAACCAGTAAATCTCTTGCTAGACACTTACAGTTCAAAGGACCTGATTGTAAAATATTATTTCTTGCTATTGCTATTTCCTGTCCTAACTGGCTGGTTTGTAGTCGCACTTTCGATGCGAATGCATCATTCTCAAGTGCGGCATTCGCATCGAAAGCGCTCGGCTTCTACTACAAACCAGCCAGTTAGGACAGGAAATAGCAATAGTATTTCATTTACTGGCGGAGGAAAAATAAACAATATTATTATACTCTTATTATATAATTATATAGAATGATCGATATTTTATATTGCAGAGCTGTTAGCCGAAACACCGAAAGCTCGAAGGACCGTATGTATCTTTTATATATATAATTCTACTGTACGTAAACGGCTGGACCGATTTGCATAAATTTTTTTGTATGCATTTGGGTGGCGCCTCGGGTGGTGTAGATTTGCAATTCGGTCCAATTGGAGAAAGGGGCGTGGTAACTCCCATACAAACCATAAATTAAAAATCTCTTATTTCTGCTCCTGATAACGGCATTTGCCCAAAATTTGGTACGTCGGTTTGGTGCAAATATTTTTAGTGCTGCTGTAAATATGGGCGGGATTATATAAAGGGGCGTGGCAACTCCCATAAAAACCACAAATTAAGAATCCAATAAATCTGCTCGTGCTAAAAGTATTTAAACCGAATTTGGTATTTCGATTGAGTGAACATATTTTAAGTTCTGCTGCAAATAAAGGCGGGATTTGATAAAGACGCGAGGTACCTCGCATACAAATCTTCTTTATGTATATAATTATACTATACGTGTGTAAGTCACTGAATAATTTTTTTTGCATGCGTTTAGGTGCCGTCTTAGATGGTTTACATTCACAATCCAGCCCGGCAGATGGCTCTGCAGTTGGTATCCAGGTTAGTCAACTACAGTGCAACTATACGACTGGATCGACTTGAATGAATTTTTGTGTGTTCATTCATTCAATGCATTTAATTTTTTTGTGCGCTGTGTTTTATTATATGTGGTGTATTATATGGTATCGCATTTACGTAAAAATTTAGCGTTATTTACCTCAAAAACACACACACACGCCATAAATTCGTCGCCAGCCGCCAACTGCCTCCAATGTGCCTTGGCGGATGACGGTGAAAGGCCCAAAGTAACATGGACTCGATTACTGCCGCCGTTAAAACACTTGTGGTGGGCATTGAGCTTATTCGTTTATGTATACGACACAGATAATTCGAATGACTATATTTTATTCTATATAATTCATTGGAAACCTGCAACCCCCATATTAGGTGCTTATAGTTCGAAGGATCATATTGGAAAATTGTCTATATATTTCTTATTGCACGGCTTTTAGTGTTATGTAAGAAGAAGAAAGCTCTAAGGAACGTATTGTATTATATGTAAATGATTCATTACAGACCTGTTAACCTCATGATAGCCACTTAAAGCTTGTATTATTTATGGGGCACGTAAATACAAAATGTTGGAGACAATTCGAAAGATCATATTGTTAAGTATTATAAATTATTTATATGGCATCTAGTTCGACTTCTATATAAAACACAAGTAGTTCTAAGGACCACATTTTTTTAATAAACAATATTATTCATGGGAAGCATATAAATCTCATGCTCCGTTCTTACCGTTCGAAGGATCATATTTCAGAATATAGTAATTTATTTACTAGAGACATGTTAGCCTTCCTTTTTGTCAAGTAGAATCGTTCGATATACCTTTCTGGCACTGGTGAAATGGGAATTTAAATTAATTCTTAAAATGTTAAGTAAAGGGTCCGCCAAATAACTGTTTTTTTTTGTTTTAATTTCTTTAAACAAAACTACTGAATATTTTCTAGAATTTCCTGTTTTTATTTGAAAGTACAATCCTTCCGGTTAAGAATGGATTTCATTCAAATCGCTGCCTCGGCTGGGCATTTAGCAGCCTACACGAGCGTTCCAATTTTTAAGCACATTATCGATTGTGTGTAGCTGTATTATACCAATGGCTTCATGAATGTTAACCTTTAAAGCGTCAATTACCTCTGGCTTGTCGGCGTAACATTTACCTTTGACGGCACCCCCACAAATAATAGTCAAATCGCAGCCCAGAAGTGGCCAAACGACATCAGCTCTGCGGCCGATAATGCGATCTTCAAAAATAAGGCGCAAAACATCAAATGTAGCTTCAGTTGTGTGGCACGTAGCGCCGTCCTGTTGAAACCAAATGTTGCCAATATCCTCCTCTTTAATTTTTGTGAACAAAAATTCGTTCAACATGGCCCGATAACGATCGCTATTGATTGTAATGGCCACTCCTTGCTCTTTTTCGATAATAAAGATAAATGGCCCAATTATGCCTCTGGACCAAAATCCTCACCAAACAGTGACTCGTTTTGGATGCGTAGGCTATTCAATGTATGCGTGCGGGTTTTCTGTGCCCCAAATGCGACAATTTTGCTTGTTTACATACCCGCCAAAATCAAAATGAGCTTCATCTGAAAAGATAATTTTTTTTTGCAAAATCAGGTGCCCCTGTGGGCTAGTAGGTAGTGTACACCACCTGATTTTGCAAAAAAAAATCATCTTTTCAGATGAAGCTCATTTTGATTTTGGCGGGTATGTAAACAAGCAAAATTGTCGCAGTATGGGGGTTGTGGGTTCGATTCCCAACGAAGACCTTGGTTTTTTTGACTACAAAAATAAAAATTGACTGTCGGTGGGGCTGTTCAGCGCAGAAAACATAGTTGGTGGTCGCTGTGCTGTCTTATTATAAGGCAGTTAATTTCCAACTATCCTTCTACTTTCACCACCTTCTCTATCCCTTTCTTAAAGAAAGTAGCACGATACTTGACTAAATAGGCATTGTTGCCTGAAGTGCTACTTCTCTTTAAAAAAAAAATCGGCATCTTCTGCAAGTCTATCGCAGCCCCACTTAGCGAAACGAAAACGTATTGGATGGTCACTTGGCTGCAACTACTGAACCAATGGGACTTTGTATGGCGTCATACCAAGCAAGGCCTTTATGCAAAATTCATCTCAATGATGTCTCTAAAATTGTTGAGAACGACGTTGAATTGATGTTGATGGCGCTTAACGCACATTTTCTGCCACAGCAGCAATATTCTCGGGTGTACGCACTATTTTTGGCTTTTCACGCTTTGGTTTATTGATGAGAATGCCAGTTTCTTTCACTTTTTTCACAAGATAACGAAAATACGGAGCCGACGGTACGTCTCTTCTTCCAAAATCTGTACGCAATTTTCGCACACATTCTGCAACATAATCATGATTTTCAAAGTAAGGTCGCAATATTTATCAGCGTTGTTCAAGCGTATACACAACCATATTCGTAAGTATTACCATTCACGAAATAAGCACTAGTTGAAAAAGAAAACGTTAGATGGCGGAACCTTTAGGTTATGATATTGAACTCATTTCTCAACATGCCTGGTTTTTGAATATTTTATCACCGAAATGATTAGTAGTTACTGTTACTTTCATTTCACCCCCGGGGGCACATATATATGGTCTTTGGAGACACAACTTAGACCTGTGCAACTGGGGGAAAAAGGGAGCCCAGTCCCCTGAAGTCAGCAGGGGTAGAACTGGAAACTCCACTTTATTTCCACGGGAATCAGTGACCCGCAGAGTTCCGTTATTTGTCTCTTTAGACACTTAACTGTTCTCTGGCTGATTATTGAGGTTGGCCCCTATATGGGAGTATCGTGGTGGTTGTGGTTTCGCGGCCCCATAAGACAGGTCAGTTTTTATATAGTGGCTGGGTTCATTTCACCTTTAATAACATCTACCTTGTGAAATGTTCCTAGATCCAGTGAGCATGCTAGACATTTGTTCTGGGCAGGAGTTGGATAGTCTCCAACTCTTCAGCAAGGAGTGATGATTTGCAGCCCTGCTCTGGAATCATTAAAGTTGCAACTAAGAATAACCTGTTGCTAAAATTAGTTTTCGGCTTCCTAGGACGAGCATGACGTTCCTATTTATGCATAGTGGTTCCACCACCATCTGATTAAGGCTCTATATTCAGGCGCAGATGTAAATCTTATTACGTAGTTACTTTCATTTATAAGGATGGAATAATTGAAAGTTTCGTATTTTCTTTGCACTCAAGCGCCTGAGCTTTGAAGGATAAATCAAATTTTCTTTATCTGATCTTCAAACTATATGCTCATGTATTGGCCAACGCTTCACAAAATATTTTCAAGTACTTGGCCGTTTAATTTCTTCTCTCTGTGAATATGTTCTTAAGGATGGCCTTAAGATATGTAGAGGCTGACCTAAGTTTTCTTAGGATTGAAGTTTGTAAAAAAAAAAACTACCAAACAAACAACATTAGCGTTGCGAATTCTAAACGATTCAGAGGCAAAACATGTTCACATGAGGGTTAATTAAAGGTGACATGGTAGCTGCAGTTTAAGCTCAACAGTCAGTGCTTACCATCAGCTGCGCTTTTTAGAGCAGCAGAAAATTAAGATAGCTGGTCTGCCTGATATATTTTCACAGGATTTTATTCAACAAGTGAAATTATCATTATCACAAAAATTTATATGTCATATGCCAAGAAGGCTGGCTCACTGAAAATGTTTCTTTTGTAGAGAAAAATGTGTATAGAAATCAAGCAAACTCATTGTTATTTAAATGATATAAAAATTTCTAATGGCTGTTAGACTATAGCAATGCTAGTGAAACAGCCATTCCAAGAAAACTTTGTTGAAATAACAGAAAACAAAAGCTATTAAATAAAATTAAACTAATAAAAACAAATAAATAAATAAATAAAAATTATTAACCGTAATACCTGAAATTAAAATTTAATTTAAAATTTATGATTCGAAGGACCATATTTCATTTATTTGTTTATATTTCTTTGCGCAAGCTAATTTTGAGTATATTTATTTATTTATTTATTTCATAAATAATTTATATATATATTTGAAGAATAATCTAAATAATTTTTATTACATTTTGTTAGATTTTCTGTTCTGTTTTTTTTTTGTTTTTGTTCAGAACATGCTCGTTAATGTTTTGGTAGTTGTTTAAGCAAATTATGGAGCAACTAGTCGGCGGGAAGTTGTGGTATTTTGAAATTGTATTAATTAATTAATTGCTAAATTTGCTAAGAGCTAATTAATTGTAAACAAAAAAAAAAATTAAAAAAAAAGAAAATTATAATAAAGATTAATTTGCTTATGGTTAAAATTTTGTATTAAAAAACAAAATAAAATGAAATTTTTTCTTTAAGACAAATTGAGTTTTTCAAATGCCAGCGAAAATTTAAAAAAAAAATCAAGTCTCAAGCAGAATGCAAAATAAAATAAAGTGAAATTAAGAAATAAAATAACTTTAACTTTAAACAGAAAGATAGCCACACTTTGGAAGAAAATACTTTTACAGTAAATGCCATAGCCTTCTTAACATGTAATGTGTTTAACATGCTTGGTAACGTGAATGCTATAATATTCAGTTTGATAGTGATGCAAAATAACGTGTATAGTCAAGTTTTATTCATTTAGCGTTATATAACATTAACCCAGCTGTAAGAGTATACATTACATAAGCGATTACATAAGCTATACTAAGTGGTAGTCAGTGGTGATGCGTTCGCTTATTTCGCCACTTACATTTAACATAGAAGTGTCATAGGCTGTTAAATCGGTGCGCCCTCGCTTACAAAGTAAGCGACGACGCACAGTGCTTTGTCTCATAGGCAAAATTAAAATAAAATAAAGTGCATAGAATATTTAAGTAATATACATTTTTGTAAAGCTAACAAAGTACCTTAAATAGATTCGTAAGTAGAATTTATGATCTCTTCTTCTTGTTAACAGTAGAGGGCGCTAAAGTCAGAAAATGTTTGAGGTAAAAATGTTGAACAGAAAAACGATTTTTACTGTGTTACAAAAAAAATTGTCAAAATTTCATTTTTTATTGTGTTCCTTTGAAACTTAAGAGTTTTGTTTATTACTAGAGGTACAAAAAAACAAAAATTATTTTTGGTTAATATTTTTTATGGAAAAGTTGTTCATGCCATCGAAAACTTTTGCGATTTTTTATTTGGAATTACTAAAATGCAAAAGTTTGATAGAGTAAACAAATTTTTTTTTAAGAATAGGTAATTTTTGATTTGCGATTTTAGTACATTTTAAAGGGCTTAAATAGAATATGTAAAGAAGTTTTAGATTTTTCACCCGGAAATGTAAAAGTGATACAATTTTTTTATCACATGTTTCCTAAGTTGCAGAAAAAGTTACAAAGACCTAAGTTTGTGGTACTGCCAACATTAAAAAAAAAATAGTTTATAACTTTTTTTTTTATTATTACTATAAAAAATGACTCAAATTTTGATGTAGTTTATAATTTTTATTAAATAGTGACAAAAACTTACCAAAAATTTAAAGAACTTTTTTTTTTTTTTGCGGAAACCCTAAAGTTTTGCAAACTTTAAAAAAATTTTAAAAATGTGTAAATAAAAAGTAGGCAATTTTTTATTTCTCATTTATAGACTTTGTTAACAAATCTAACCACTAGTAAAAAAAAAATTTTAGATTTTTAACCGGAAATTTGAAATTTTGCATTTTTTTAAAAAGTCTATATTTTTTAGTTTTACAAAGATCAAAAAAATGATTATATAATTTTTTCCAAGTAAAGGGCTCCAGAGACGTTCAATGTTCAATTAAATTTTGCAAGCTGTGCAATTTTATTGACTGCGTATGTGTGTGTCTTATTGATAATTTTGGCATTATATTAAGAGTTTTATCTTGCGGAATCCCGGTTAATGTTACAACATTTATATTACTAGGAACTCTTATTTAATTCAGTATGGCTGGTATTACGTGCCAAGTGCTGTTCATAAGGTTTTAGTGCATGGGTGCGATGTTCTGGAATACTTCAACTTGCCAATAGGTAATAAAATATTAAAAAAACCTTTTACACATTTTTTAAAACTACTTTTATTCTAGGGTGTTTGTCCGAAGAAGCCTTAGAAGCCAGTCATAAAAATATAAGGAATGTGCGATTTTCCCATACAAGAAAAACGACAAGAGAAAATACAAATAGAGAATTAATGGCTCATTTATTATTAATGTCGGATCAGGAACTATCGTCACTTAGGTCCACAAAACACAATAAAAATAATGATGAATTCAAAGATATTGAAAAATACATTTTGAAAGACAACATCATAAATTACAATTAAAATAAATTATCTATTTTATCAAATTTAGAAACAAATTTATTTATGACCCATTTTAAAGGGAATATTTAATTATTTGCATTTTGATCACAAATGTAGCTAAAATTTAGTTTTTGAGAAAAAGGATATATGGGAGATGGTCATGTCCTTGTATCGACTGAAGCGAAATTTCCCAGAGAGCTCAAAAATATAGTTTTATAAGTTGTTATAAGTTTTTAGTGCATTCTGATCACTAATGTAGTTACAATTTAGTTTTTGAGAAAAATTATATATGTGAGGTAGTCATGTCCTTGCACCGAATGAAACAAAATTAACCACTGAGCTAAAAGACATATTTTAACTTTCGATTTATTCTATTCACAATTATAGCTAAAATTAAATTTTTAAATTTAAGGATGTATGGGAGGTAGTCATGTCCTTGCACCGATTTTTCCGAAACTTCGAATTTTTTTTAATTGACATATTTTGAACCAGCACACCAAATTTCATTATTCTACGATAACTTCTCTAATTTTGCCGATTCACTATATGGGGACAAAGCACTGTGCGACGTCATCAAGTGCCACTACAATTCAGTTTACATCGTAAGTGGAGTAGTAAGCAACGTTGATTACAAACTTACTTGCGCATGTAAGGTGTGGTTAACGTGTGGTGCCACTATTGCAATGATTTTGTAATTAAAAGAATAATACATGGTTTGCTTTGAAGCCTATATGTATAAATGTAGAATGTGTGTGAGCTAACAACATTTGCTATTTACTTTACTGTTAATGCATTTTATCATTAGGGTGCATTTAATTTCTTAAAGTGCAATAATACTTACCACAAAATTGCTCACATTACAAACCGAAATGCAGCACAAACTTTTACACGAACATCCAAGAAAAGAAAATATTATATAATAATATATTAAAAAATATTTTTTGTATACTAATTTTATACACCGATTACAGCTGCATTGCATAGTAAGTACTTAGAAGCTTCGCTTACGAAGTCATATGTGCGTCATCGGTTATTGTCTAAGTACTTCGTTTCATTTACAGCTGGAAAGGAAATGGAAATTAAATAACAAATTCTCTCTTATAAAATAATTATAACAAATTATGTGTCTTTTGAATTAAGTACCTATAATTCTGAGCTAAATTGTCTGTGTCTGTGTCTGTTTTGAAATTTATTCTGCTTACATTTGGTACATTAACAATTTCTAACATTTCTAACATATAACATCTCTTATAGTTTTTTTCTATATCTAATATTGATGCTTCCTCAAACTTTGGATAATGATTATATTTCTTGCATTGTGAAGATAACGATGTCTTCTGTGTTGAAATATTCCGATATTTTTGGTCACATCTATGACCAGCTAATCTCGTTTTAAGTTTATTTTTTGTTATTCCAATATAAACTTTGTCACAGTTCAACTGGTTATTTCCTCCACATGGTATCCTGTATGCTACAACAGATATTTTCATTTTTTTTCTATTTTATCCTTTATACTGCTAAATAATAATTTACTTAATGTGTTTGTGTTGTGTGCAATTATATATCTATCTGTATCATATATTTTAGACTTTCTTAATTTTTCTGATATTCCAGGAACATAAGTTAATGATTTATAAATTCAAATTTATAAATCTTTAAATTTATCAATTTTAAATCTTAAACTGTATTGTAATATTTTCCTAAATTATAATAAAAAAATGTTTTTATTTTATCTAATTTCAGGTAAGTATTGTGTAATGAAATAGGACAAGTTCTTAAGCTATTAAAATTTGTGAGTATAACAAAACGACTTCTTACTAAAACATTGGGCTGTTTGCCCATAAATAGCGTGCTGATGTCAACTCTGGATTCTTAAATAAAAATATACGTTTTTTATTATGGTACTATTTCAGGAAACGAAGCGGTAAATTGTCCAAAACGTACTCACTTGTATTACAAAAAGTGTAATTTTTTTAAAAACCCCCAGTTCTAGAAAGGAATTATTTCAAATAAGTTAATGATTTATAAATTCTTGGTTCTGCCGTAGTATTTCCTAAATTATGCCTATGATTGTCATATTGTCTAATTAATCGGTTAGTTAATTCTACTGGAATATCATTGTCATTAACTATATCTCTTATTGTATCCTTATTCTTCAAATGAAATTCTCTATCACTTATTGTCATTTTTTATTATCATTTTTCTTGGACGTTTGGAATAAAAATTAATAATTCTTCCAGAAGATGTTGATTTCTTATGCCAATCAAACACTAACTAATTTTTCTTTCCTATTATCAAAACATCTAAATATGGAAGTTTAGATTCCAACTCTCTTTCAATCGTAAATTTAATATCGGGATGAAAACTATTCATAATGCTGACAAAATATCATCCACTGCATCTTCCAAAGTTCTACCAAATAAATCATCTACATATTTTGTGATAATCTTCGGCTTAATATGAATTTTACTAATACATAAATTTAGTAATTCCTCCAGCACAATATCAGCTATAATTGAAGATGCTGGAGAGCCCATAGGGAGGCCCTCCTTCTGCAGATATATTCTATTATTAAATTGAAAGTACCTGTTGTCTTCAATACAAAATTTAAGAATACGTAAAAATAATTCCTTCTCAATATTCGTATTTTGCTCTATTATCTGCCACTTTTCCTCTATAATCCTTAAAGCTAAACCTACAAGAATACTTGGAAAAAGTGAAACAACATCAAATGAAAACAATCTTGTATACCTAATCTCTTGGCTTACGGCTGCATGCATAAAAAACGCTTACTTGAGCTTTAAAGTACACGTTAGTTAACAAACACTTTAAGACTAACAGACGTTTCTTAAAAAATTGTATTCATAAACAGTACTTTAGCTAATGTATGCTTTAGTAAAATAAGTATTTTGGTTCTGGCAATGCCACTGTTTTCAGTTGTCACGTTGTAGTTAACGATGTATAAAAATGAATATTATTTATCCGGGTAGTTAGATCCATAAAAAATTTTTTAATTGTTTTCAGCAAAATCAACATATTTTATTTTTTTTTGTTTTTTTATTAATCTTTTGATAAAAAGCAAAGAACCCAAAAAAGATGAATTTGCAAGGCTTACGAAGAACTTACAAAGAATTTGTTCATATTAAAAAAATAATTATTCGGATAACGAGCTTTGTTTTGATTATATGTACATCAATAAAACTTTTGTTTAAAATAATTAATTATAATTATACTTTTGTAAAATTTTTATAGTTTTTTAAACGATCTTTTTTATCTTTAATAAATCTTTTTTCTTTTTTTAGATCTTTTTTTATATATTTTATCTTTTCAATATTTCGCTTTCCTTTGAAAAGCTTCTTCAGGAAAAAAAAAATCAAAAAAAATTTTTTCCTGAAGAAGCTTTCCAAAGGAAAGCGAAATATTGAAAAGATAAAATATATAAAAAAAGATGTAAAAATGTTTTATATTGAATGGCATGTTATGAATTAGTTTTTATTATTATTTGTATACTACAATTTGTTTTAATAAACATTTTTAAAAATTTTTGGAATAACAAAATATACTTGTCGTTTACATTGAAAGTGGCATAAGTCCTAACTGAGCAGTTTTTTTTTCATTTTTAATAAATTTAAAAATAATAAGTTAAGAAGTATTGAGATTTGTTTGAGAGGAGTGTTAATAATTAACGGAGTAACAAAAATGCTTATTTTGAAATTGGCGTTAGTCGCTGTACTTAGGAAATTAATTACGGAGCTTAGTGTGAAAGAAATGGAAACATGTAATAAGTGTGTGCGAAGTATAGTTGTGATTATTGGACTTTTGTTTATTAGTACGAAAGAATAGTGCAGTTTACTGAACTATATTATAGTGATATCTAATATACTACACATAATTAGCATTATTTTGTATTTTTTTATTCTCAGGAGGTTGCTTCGTGCTGTATAAAATATTTAAGAATGTCACAACTCAAAAGCATATTATTGCAAATGGTGACTTATGTAAAGGACAAAATAGTAATAGTAGTAATAGCTCCCTGTCGAAAAAATTTTCCACAGTGCACAACATGGAGAAAAAAGATTTTATTTCAACACAATCATTAGAAAAATCCGTTTCAAAAAGAAAACTAAAAACAGACTAGTTAAAACGGCTAAAAATTAAAATGTTTTATAAACTAATTTCAAATAAAAAGATGACAATAAAAACAAATTACTTCTGCCACTTTTAAAATAAACGGCTAGGTTTATTGTTAACACAATTTGTTTTGTTTTTGAACTTTCAATAATAAAATTGAACTGTCATTTTATTGTAGGTTTAACGTAGGTTTTTCTTACTTTAAAGTTAACAAAGGTATTTTAAGGTAAAAGCGTTTTTTGCATACAACTTTAGGAAATTGTGCCTAACAACGGCAGTGAAGCCTGCTTTAAGTTTTTATGCATACAGCCGTTAATCTTTAAATTCCAATGAATTTCTAATATTATATATTGATTGTCCTGTTATTACCTTAAGAATATTCGTTATATACTTGCACAGTAGACCGTAGATCGGGGAATTAATGCAAGAGCAACTAGGCCTTAAAGGAAAATTCTGCTTGTGGATCTTAGGTATTTCATATAGCTTTGGAGAATTTGTTACATTAGTCTTAAGTCTATTTCTCTCCATTACTGAAATGACATCTTTTTTTTAAAAGTTCATCAACTAAAACATTGTTTGTTTTCTGCAATTTATCAGTAGGATCCTTATTCAATATTGAGTATTTTGCAGAATCGTTAAGAATGTCATTTATTCTCGAATTATAATCATCTCTGCTCATAGCAACGGTAACATTACCCTTGTCAGCATTAACAATTAATATGTTCCTATTAGTATTAAACATTTTTTTAGCAATTTTTACTTTATCTAATATAAAAATATCCAAAGAGAATACTGAAGATGGCAAACAGCCGAAACCGGTTTGGTTACAAACCAAATTTGACGAGGGTCGACGGAAAACCGTACTCAAATTAAAATAAAAATATCCCTTGCTGTAGGCCTAATGTTGCTAATGTGCCTGTCAATAATCATTAATGTTAGTTTTGTCTGCGCTACTTCCTGATCCTCTTTTTCTTGTATAGTCTGAATCAAATCATCTCCTTCTGAAATTACCTTCATCATAGGAAAATTTTTCTTTTCAACTGTTAATGCAAATTTCTCTTTTAGAGAAAGAATCCACTTAAAATCCCCTAGAATATCTATATCAGTCTTGTTAACAAACCAATCTTCATTAACCTTCATTCCCAATTGCTTTCTCTGAATATCAGAAAGATTCTTAAATTTCCTACTATGTGTTTCCTTAATCTTTTTTTTTTTTAATATGACTTAATCTATCTATATATTCTAATAATTCTGTTATCTCATCTAATGTCAAATGCCCTTTTATATTATATACTCATCATATCTATGTTCCTATTTAAAATTTTTAGTATGTCATGTTGTTTCCTAATTGCTAATTTTAAAATCCTTTTTTTTTTGTACCGCAGAATAGTGTGTTGATAATTTGGAATTTCTTTATTATTAAAAATGTTCGTTAAATTAGTTGTTGAATTTCTAATGAACTTTGGTGTAATTCCAGGCTTCCTACATTTTATCAAAAATGTAATTGACGCTTTCGTTCTTACAATTTTGTCCATAGTAGCCTTATATTTATTGATTATTGGTCGAATGGAATTATTTTTCTTGAACTTCTTGTAGCACATCATCGATTTTAAATTTTGATTTTTCTGCTTCTTCTGATAATTCTCTTGCTCACAAATGTTTTTATCCAAATTTACTAATGTGAAATGTACGAGGGCTGCTATTTATATTTCTGGCCTGGTAACACTGACTGTTGCTAGGCTCCAGCTGATGTTTCCAGCGTAACCTTCACATTGTTAAACATAACCTCAACCAAAACATTTTGCCATTTTATTGTTGTTAGTGTTAGTGATAGCAGGTTGAAAAAGTGATCTTAGGAAAAAGTGGAACTAACTCGTGAACATTTTCGTGCAATAATTTTTCATAACTTTCGACGTGGCCTGACACGACAACAGAGCACATATGAACTTAATTCCTTATAAGGTAATGAAGCACCTTCCTACAGCACCATTAAAAACTGGTATAACGAATTCTATCGTGGCCGACAATCACTCCAGGACGAATCCAGTAAAGGTCGTCCAACAACGGTTGTTGTGCCAGAAAACATCGCAGCTGTGCATGAGCTGATAAAGCATGATCGTCATGGAACATATCGCGAGGTTGAGGAATCTGTAGGGATTAGTATAACAAGCATCAATAAGATCTTGCATTAACATTTGTATTTGAAAAAGGTTTGTTCAAGTTGGATACCGCATAACCTGACAAACGCACAAAAGGATGTTCGTGTTGATTGCTGAAAGAAAATTTTGCAGCAATTTGCTCAAGGTACATCAAAAGCAGTTTAAAATATCTGCACGGGTGACGAATCATGGATATACTCCTATGATCCTGAAAGGAAACAGCAATCCACCGTATGGGACTTTCAAGACGAGTGAAATCCCACACACATTCCAAGCACATCAAAGCAAATGGTTGCCTTCGGCATTACCGGTCATGTGGCGACTGTGCCTTTAGAGTAATGTAAGACGGTTAATTCGCCATGGTACACCACTATTTGTTTGCCAGAAGTCTTTGAGAAACTTCGGGAAAAGTCAAAGAAAAGACGCATCATTCTGCATCACGATAATGCGAGCTGTCACTGATCGGCTGAAACAATGAAGTTTTGGACAGGGCAAAACATTGAATTGATGGCTCATCCGCCGTACAGCCCTGACTTGGCACCTAATGACTTCTTTTTGTTTCCGAATATCAAGAAAAAACTACGTGGACAACGGTTTCCCACACCTGAAGAAGCAGTTTCTGCATTCAAAACCCATGTTTTAGAAGTACCTAAATCGGAGTGGAAAAAGCGCTTTGAAAATTGATTCCAACGCATGCAAAAGTGTATAAATCTTCATGGAGAATATTTTGAAAAATAATGAAATAGATTTTGTCTTTAAATGCTTGCGTTTTCAGCATTAGGCCACAAATATAAATAGCAGCCCTCGTACACCTTTTTGTATATTTAAAATTTTTGAAAGTTTATTTTTGTATGTATGTGTGTATGTATGAAGAATATTATTTTACATGTTTTTGTCTATTGTTTTAAAAAATTTTTTTTAAATTATTCATAATTTCTTTCCAAAGAAAAGCGAAATATTAAAAAATATATATTGTCAAACTTAATTAAAAAGACCGTTAAAAAGATCAATGCATATTTATTTAAGAAATAAAAGGTCGAATAAAAATAATAATCAAATAATTAAATTATTATAATTTCATATTTTTTATATTTTCGCCGTGTATTTGTAAAATTCCTTAAGCCGGCCAAGTAAAAAAAATATTATAAAAATCGACCTGGATGCTATAACCTTCAGTGCATATGAAGTTTTGATTACTCTTCTAATATATTACACGGCTTTCTCTAAAGAAACTTATTTCAAAATTTGTTGTTTAATTTTAAATTTTTTGCAAAGAATCAATGTACAGTGGTCACATATACCCGTAGTAAAAATCTTACAGTATTTTCTTTACTCTTGCGCCAAAAAAAAAAAAAAAAAAAAATACAACTGCATCCCGCTTTCTGATATAAAAGTAGATTAAAAAAAATATTTTTTTGCCTCTCCTGTTCAGGAGAACCAGTGTTATATATCTAATCTGAAATTGTTTACAGCCTACGGACGGACCTCATAGCAAGGGATAGGTGACCGAAACTAATACTTACACAATTTAACACTACCATGTACATCAATTTTGTATTCTTGAACACATTTTTTTTGAAAATAATTTGATGTGTGAAAGACAATCAGGTTTTCCATGTCATCATAGCTGTCTAACTGTCTTGGTGGATGTAAGCAGTAGCCGTATAATTGATAAGGGGAAAACTAGTTTCTTAGTATTTCTCGATCATTCAAAAGCACAGTTGATACGGTTGAGCATGTGATATTGTATAACAAACTTAGGTCCCTCTTTAGGTTTTCTTCGACGGACCTTACACAATCAGTATACATAGGTGAATGGGGTAATATCTAACCTGACTGGACTTAAAAGAGATGTGTCGTAGGGTTAAATTTTGTTATCATTAATTTTTTTTATTTTGCTTTAGACAACAAACTTCTAGTTGAAAAACTCATCCTTTATTTGCTTTAGCATAGTTTAAAGAGGTTCAAAAACAGTTTCGGAGATCAGCGAAATTTTTATTGAAGTTTTTATCAAATCCCGTTAAATGACCGTTACTTCTATAGCTAAGCTCAAACAGTATAATTTAGTTTGTTTCGAATTAGCCGTTTTTGTCATGTGCTCTAGTGAGATGGTACAGTTACTTGATGACTTCATTGCTTGTTTGAGCGTAGTGTATAACATAATATTTTATTACATATAACGGTGAAAAAGTGTGGTCAGGCTCGAGATCGCTTGTCAATTTTCTTTCATTTCTAAATAAAATTTTGGATACAATAAAAAAAGTTATTTTGGGCACCAACACAATAAACTGTGTTTTCTAATCTGCCATTCCCTCTACAACAGTCAACATTTCTTTGTGTCATCGCCATTGAGTCAAACAAGCCATTGTATTATTCCGAAAATATCATTTTGAATCAATGCTTACACATGTTAATCATTATGTTTTTTTTAAGTCCTTTTTTTTAAGCCTAGATTTAGACTTCGTTTATAACAAAATTCTAAAAGATTGTGATTGTGTCAGTGAAATCAATGCCTTGGGAAAATTTTTTAAAATTGCATTTATTTTCTTCCTCCCTTTAAGGCAATTTATATAAATTGACCTGCTTTACTGATGGCTTGGTTATCATTAATTCTCAATTTAAAATATTTTAGCTTTTTCATTCACAAAAATACACACATTTTTTCTGTCAATTCACTTCAAACTTGCAATTGTGGCATTAGACACGCGCCTGACTGGCCAAATTTAATAAATTGCAAAAAAAAAACAATTTTTTTTTATAACCCCGTCAGTCAGTTTAATGTCTTTTTCATTTCAGTTAGTGGAAATGAAGACAAATGTGCCGAATAGAAACAAAATATGTTTATCATCAAAAAGATTGATGATTCTATTCCATCATGGCAAATGATTTTTTCTTTCGCTTTCATTTCCATGATAAATTGAGGGATGCATTGAATTGTTTTTTTTTAAGAAATTTAAAAATTTTTCGAATTTTTTAAATTTCATAGGATTAAAGATAAAAAGAAAAGCAACATTTATCTAAACTGGCTTAATTGAGATAATTTATTCATTTATTTTTTATAAAGTTTTTAGGTTTCCATAAATATCGGCCACTTTTTAACGCCCAGAAAGAAACGCTAACTGTCAAACAGCTTGTCATATGCTGCTTACAATTTAACATTTATAGTCAGCGAAATTTGGTAAAGCATCATAAATAAATTGACACTTGAAAATGACTACCAAATTTATTTATTCGAACAGTTTACGGATAGGGAATTACCGGATTGGGAATTGCCGGATTGGGAATTCGGATTTCATTATATCACAAAAGAGCACTGTTTGATTAAGTTTACACATTGGCATCATTATTGGATGCTATTTCTTCTTCGGTCGACAATTAACTCTGTCGTACTTTTTTTCCTTCTTTAATTCTAAGATGCAAAAATGCGTTACGCCTTTAGCTATAAGCGCCATTTCGCCGTACTTCGTTGCGACTACCAGCTGAAAGCCCATTATAAGCGCGGGATATTTTGTCTTCCACAACCGCTCTCTCGCTTGACTTCGGCGAGGAACTCTATTTCGGCAATGAGCCCCTGTTCTACTAACCCAGCATCCAGGAATCCAGGAACTCTTCCCCATCTTGACATGAGCCACCGGCGGTGAAAAGCGGTACCAGTCACCTGGTCTAGCAGAAGCCCGAAACTGGAAGCTATGTCTCCTGCATTTTCGGGCTCCAGTGAATTTTAAAAATACACACTGGTACCACGGAAACCAGTTCCTGGCAGGCCTGCGGCCCTGTTCTGGTTATTGATGAGGCCCCTCGGGCAGCAACGTGGTGGCTACCACCTTAAGGACAAATGCCTGCTGTTGAAGTTGAATAAAAATTTGCACAATACTCGTGATTGATTTGCTGGTTTCCAATTGAACTATTAGCAAACGAACAACTTGAACCTCAATTTCACGTGCGCATGAGTAGCTGTCAAACAATGCAGTCTGGATGTAGTCTTTGAAGTAAGCTCTGAAGAGATGTTAAAAAAAGTTAACATCCAAAGTCCCACCTTGAATATTTTTTTTTAAAGAGAAGTAGCACTTCAGACAACAATGCCTATTTAGTCAAGTACCGTTCTATATTCTTTAGGAAAGGGATAGAGAAGAGATTAAATAGGTGGTGGAAGTAGAAGGATAGTCAGAAATTAACTGCCGTATAATAAGACATCACAGCGACCAGTGTCTATGCCTTCATCGCTGAGCAGCCCCACCGACAGTAAATTTTTATTTTTGTAGTGAAACCAAAGTCTTCGTTGGGAATCGAACCCACAACCCCCATACTCAAAAATACACTACCTACTAGCCTACAGGGGCACCTAACGCGATCTGAATTTTCCAAGGGAAAAGGTTGTTCACAGCCCTTTAATTGTGATCGTTAAAATGCTGGCTTAATAAAAAAGGTTGAACTTGAAATGAATATGCACCAGGACTAGCAGTTGGATAATGTCCTACCAACTCTACAGCAAGGAGTGGAGGCACGGCCCTACTACCGTGCTACTAATTGCTACTATGGCCTATATGCTTCTAGTATGTATGAGTCTTAGGGTGGGGGGACGCTTGTTTTAATACCCAGTGGTAACACCATCAGATTAAGGCCTCGCGGCCGGGTGCTCCCGTTAATCCTATGTAATCCAAGCAGTTGTATAATGTCCTAACAACTTTACAGCAAGGAGTGGAGGGACGGCCCTGTTACCGTGCTACTAGTGATGTGTTTTAGGGCGAGGGGACGTTTGTTCTAACACCCAGTGGTTAAACCGTCAGATTAAGGCCTCGCGACCGGGTGCTCACGTTAATCCTATCACATTCTGTCTATATGAAAGTAACGCTTCTACTTGCGCAGTACTTGCCTCACGTATCTCGCCACAGCAGTCTAGTTTTCGTGGCAACTCACTATTTTCTTGACTATACTCGTAGCCATGGTTTGAGCAATTTGCGCCTCCAATTCCGTGTAGTATGCAAATCAATGGTGGTACTTAACATGGGTGTCGTCCCCTACCTCTTCTCCCTCGTAAAGGCCTAAGAAAGTGCTGCATTTTCCCATATTGTAAAGATACTAGCGGATGTAGCCGTGATCCTTTAGCATCTGTGTTAAGTAGAAATTCCCGTATTTTCTGTTCTAATTATTCAAAACAAGGATCATTGAATACGTCCACCTTCATAATCCCCCCCGGGGGCACATTTATGGTCTTTATAGAACGCTCGACTATCTAGACCTGTGCAACTGGGGGAAAAAGGGAGTTCAGTCCCCTGAAGACAGCAGGGGTCAACTGGAAACTTTACGTTATTTTCACGGGAATCAGTAGCCCGCAGAGTTTCCGCTAGTTGTTTCTTTAGACATTTAGCTGTTTCTTTGACTGGTTGCTATGGTTGTGGTTTCGTGGCCCCATAACAGACAGGTCAGTTTTTATATCGTGACCAGGATCATTTTACTTTTAATAACACCTACCTGGTGGAATGATCCTAGAACCAGTGAGCATGGTAGACATGTGTTCCGGACAGGATTTGGATAGTCTCCAGCTCTTCAGCAAGGAGTGGTGGTTTGTAGCCCTGCTCTGGAATCATCAAAGTTGCAGCTAAGAAAGACCTGTTGCTAGAATTAGTCTTCGGCTTCCTAGGGCGTAAATGACGTTTGCTTTTCATTCCCAGTGGTTTGACCACCATCTGATTAAGGCTCCATAGCCAGATACAGATGTCAAACTTATCACGTAATACGTCCACCTTTCATGATTTTCGGTTCTACATGGCGTTTGCCACTTTACCACTGTTTCCAGTTTTATGGCAGCTATTGTATTGCTGTTAGAGGGTAGTTACTACATTCTGCTATACTCTATTGCTTGTAAAACCACCAGCCGCATTCCGTCAATTACGAAACAATGCGATAAGCCGAAGTGACTAGCTGGTGTTCTCTGCGTCGAAAGTAGAGTCTTTGCTGTTCGTTTGACTTTTAATGTTCGTGCCAATATTTTTCTAAAATAGCGGATAATGCTGTTCCAGTATTCCATAAGTAGCATTCGCCTACTTGAATTGGGTCCTGCGATGTTCCCTATGAGCTGTCTAGGTTATGACGGTTTTTTTGCCGCTGCTATTCTCTGTACTGATAGTAGAATCTTTTCCCTACGTTTGACATTCAATATTCACGCTCATATTTCATTACCATATAGGAGAGCGCAGTTGCAGATTTCCATAAGTAGCCTTCGCCTACTTGAACTGGGCCCTTCGAAGTTCGCCATCTATTTCGATCGGAATTTGTCTCCTGATAAGCAGCAGAAGCTGTGTCTTGTGCGAGTTGCAAGTCATCTGAGACGAGCCAAGTCTTGAGCGCCCTGTGTGATTCTTGCTACCTCTATCGTCACTATATCCCATTAGGAATATGTCTTCAGTGTTCGCAATATTCCATCATAACTTGCGTTCCATAGAACGGGGCTTGGTCTGGAGCCTCCTTTCTCCTGGTGCCAGTGGCCGTGCTGAAGATAAACACTCTATTCTTAAGATAGTTTTTAATTAAGTATTTCGTATGGCTCGCCAAAAGGTGAACAAATTATTAGTTTTATTTAGAATCCCAGGAAAGCAAATATTATGTAGTCCGTAATTCTATTAATCACAAGATTAAGTAAATTATTGAAAATGGCAACATATTACATATAACGAATATTATTGTTTCTTTATTTTTGTTGATATATCTTAATTAAAAAAAAAATCTTTTAAGTGTTATTTATTTATCGCTGTGAGTGCATGTATGACTGACTGGCCCTCAATATTTTATTTTTAGTTTTGTGAGAACTCATAACGATTTTATTTATTATTTATTGATTTACAAAACAAAAAAAAAATAATCATGTTTCATTTGATAAATCGTTTCTTTATGAAATTAATTTATAAACAATTATTTTTGTTGCTGTTGATTTGATTTATCACAATAAGTTGTTGTGTATAGTTTACGGATTTTAAATGTAAACAATTTATTTAATTTTTTATCACATGCTTAAGGTATCGTTTATAAGGTGTGGACAAATTTGTGGTTAGGAAGTAAATTATCAATCAAATGATTAAACGTCAAGAACTGAGCTGACATCTTTTGTTGGTTATTTGGTAAAAATTTGGTGCCCCTGTAAGCTAGTAGGTAGTGTGCTAGCTTACATGACTAGAGGTTGTGGGTTCGATTCCCAACAAAGAACTTGTTTTTTTTTTCACTACAAATAAAAATTGACTGTCGGTGGAGCTGGTCAATGATGAAGGCATAGTCACTGGTCACTGAGCTGTCTTTATACGACAGTTAATTTCCGTAACTATCCTTCTACTTTCACCACCTGTCGCATCTTTTCTGTATCCCTTACCTAAAGAATATAGCACGGTACTTGACTAAATAGGCATTGTTGCCTGAAGTGTTACTTCTCTTAAAAAAAAAAAGTAGGGGAAACGTTACGCTCTGGAGCAAAGAATTTTAATTTTTATAATTTACTATCAAAATGTTAAAAATTTCACAGTATCACTTTGTTAAAGTCGAACGGTTCTTTATTGTTTATCGCTGAATTCTAGGGGCACAATGGACCTAAACAATATGCCCCTAGTGGCCGTAGTGAAGCAATCACATTTGCCGTAGAACAAAGTGTTGAGAATGAGCGCCGACATTCGCAACAAGTGCACGTCTCTAGAGGCACTTTGATCAGTATTTTGCTTGCAGATCTTCATCTACACCCTTATAAAGTTCAACTCTTTCATTTTTGGTATCAAAGGTTTGTGAAATGGCTGTTTGGAAAACTGAATGAAAACAATACATTTTCCAATCAACTCATCTTCGGTAAGGAGGCGGTTATGTAAACAGCCATAATTGTCGGGCATCTAAAACTCACAAATTCATTTTGAAAAGCATTACATCTATAGAAAGTGACCGTATGGTCAACGCGTTCTGTCTGCTATTAAACCATAATAACGAATTTTTTTATGGTCACAATTACCTTAAAGCATCAGTGATCTTTGGTTTCGCCAATACGTCGCCACAAGCCACACATCCACCCAAAACAATTTAGTTATTGCATGAGAAATTTCTCTGTCGCATACTTTCTCAATTTGGCGATGTCAATTAGACGCCCCGTTCTTTTAATTTAACTCCACTGTATTATTTTCTCTGAAATTATTTGAAAGACCAGCCAGCCGTAGGTGCACAACCCACAAATAACTACAGCTCTGAAAGATAAAATTCGGTGCTGCATTAAAGTATTTCAAAATTCTGTTCATAGTAGGCCCATTTGTCAGCGTGCTAGAGGTGGACATATTCCATTATTAATTCCCATATTTCTATTTTACATTAGTGTCAATAAAACTAAAGTTGTCAAAAAAAGTGTTAAAATTAACCTCAAATATAAATCAATAAATTAAATTTATATAAAATTTTATAAAATTATTACGAATTTTCTATTTGCTTCAACACTTTAATTTTTTCTTAACACTTCCATGTCACTTTTCTTCTCTAGATTTGCTTCCAATCTCTCGTTTATACTTTACATCTGCCGTTCAAACTAACGCATCTATTCATGTTAAAAGATTGTGTTACTTCTGGTGAAACTTCTTTAATAAAACTGTGCATTTAAGAAACGCCTTTCTCTCTCTCTCTCTCTCTCTTTTCGTCAAGATTCGAGCTAACAATATTATGCTTTATGAACCAACCCTGCCCTTCACATCATATTAAGCATGACTAGCATATTTTTTATTTTCTGTAAAGGCTTTAACTACGATTTAATCTTTACATCTGCCGTTGATCGAATCAAAGCAAAAGATCTCAGAACAAATGCGACAATTTTAATACCGGTAATTACTAAGTTAGTAAACTCAAGTTTACACCACACCATTGTGCCAGAGACACTCAAAACCTCAATAATTAGACCAATAAATAAAAGCGGCAACAAATCAAATATACAGAACTATAGACCAATAGCTATATTGCCAATTTTGGATAAAATTCTCGAGTAAATAATAAGCAGAAGAGTTATGAGCTTTATGCAAAAGTATAAAATCATTAATAGAAAAATCAATTCGGGTTTCAGAAGGGAAAAAGCATAAATAAACTTCTTGATAACTTTTCAACTTATGTAAACAAATGCTTAAGCAGCCACATGGATGTTTTGTTACTTTTATAGACTTTTGTAAGGCATTCGACACTCTCTCGCATAACAAAATCCTTCACGCGATTGAGAAAAACGGTATAAGAGGAGAAATGTAGCTTTGGTTCAAAGATTATTTAGAAAATAGATCGTATTATGTACAAATAAACAATAAATAAATATAGTGAAAGAATATCATGCGAATGGGCAGTATCTCAAGGATCAAAGCTTGGACCAATTTTGTATATTATATACGCAAACGACATGATGAGATAGATGTTTAGAAGATGGAGCAAATTTTTGCTTATGCGGACGACAATAACGGCAATAATAACGGGCAATAAGGCCATAAGCAATGCGACTGAGAAAATGCAGAATCAGTTTAATATTATCACGAAGTAGAGTCACGACAATGGTCTTATTATAAATGCCAATAAGACTAAAGTTATGCACATAAAGCCACGTCACCTAGTCGACAAAACTGTTACGCTGCAATTTCATGACCCAAAATATCTTCACAGCAATGTTAATATGATGAACAATCAGGCTGACGATTGCACAAGTTTCATGATTATTGACAGTAATTTTAAATGGAGAAGTCACATTGAAAAATTACAGAGGAGTCTTAGGAAAGCGTCGCACGGTGGCTCGGAATCAATTTTCATTGGCCATTTTTTTTTGACATGGATTCTTGAAATTTTTATGCCATCAGAAAGGAAACAGATCAGAACTTAGGTAGCCAAAAAATGTTGACAAAATATTCACAGCAGTAGGCGTGGCATGCTGCTAAAAGCAAAGAATTTAAGTTAATTTAGAAATAAAAAAAATTTGTAATATTTGATCTCATATTTTTTTTTTTTTTTTTTTAAAAGAGAAGTAGCACTTCAGGCAAGAATGCCTATTTAGTCAAGTACCGTGCTACCTTCTTTAGGAAAGGGATAGAGAAGAGATGTAATAGATGGTGAAAGTAGAAGGATAGTCGGAAATTAACTTCCGTATAAAGACAGCAACAGCGACCAGTGACTATGCCTTCATCGCTGAGCAGCTCCACCGACAGTCAATTTTTATCTTTTGTAGTGAAAAAAACCAAGGTCTTCGTTGGGAATCGAACCCACAACCCCCATATTTACAAGCTAGTACACTACCTCCTAGCCTACAGGGGCACGATTTCTTGAAAACTGTTATTGATAATGGGCTGAGGTTTTTTTTTTGTTAGGTTAGGTGGACTGTTGTTTTTCACAAATGGCTTTTGAGCACCCTGTATAATTTGTAGTTAGGGTGTTATATAATAAATTTGAAACCACCATATGTTTGTAAAATTTGAAGTTTAACAGTGGATAACTTTTGAAGGACAAAAAAGGACAAACAATCGCAAGCACCCAAAGAAAGGCAAAAGTGTTTTCTTTAAGCCTATATATACTTTTGCACCTGCCCGGATCCGCCCGTAAAACATTTTTTTTATTTTAATGAAAATATTCAAAATTTTTACAAACAAAATTCTATTAAAATTGCTAGTAAATTTACTTTAGAAACTATTCACTGCTATAAATACAAATTGCAGATAGCAAAACGTAGGGAGAAAGAAAGGAAAGTTATTAGTGGTACAAATATTTCTTCAAATGGTTGAAAAACTTCCTAGAATTTATCGTGCATTTTTGCATGGATGTTTCAATTACCTGCTAAAAATTATTGGAAAAAATGTTTAAAATTTATTTCAGTAAAGTACAGATATAAAGTACAATTTATACCCATCATATCACCACATAAGTGCAGCTAAAAAGGAGTGTTATCCTCCAAAGGAATCTATCAAAATCACACCAATTTCGGCACACTTACAACTGCAAGCGCTACTTGATCATACAGCCGAAAGGTTGCTACAATCACTTAAAGGAAGTGAGTTGAAAAAACATCTAAACTTCAATTTGACTTGTTCTTGTAAATGGGGATGCGATGAATCTTCTGGCAAAAAACAATATAAAAAATTTTTATTTGAAGATATTTTTGACATAGATATGTTCATAGTGTCATTTGTGCCATTGCGATTATTAAAGAACTTAGAGGACTCGTAATCTTCGTCCAGCACAATGCAAACAAATTGTGTTTGGAAAAACCCTACTCCATCGTCTACGAAATAGTTTAGGTCAATAAAATTTGAGTTTAAAAAGGGTAACTAACATTAGAGTTCAAATTTTAACACTAAAACCATTAGAGTTAGTGATAGATGAACAGACTATTAAATTGAATTATCAATTAATACCTTCAATGATAGACGGTAAAACTGCCCAGGTTTTGACTGATACAAAAGCTTCATCCAGCTGTATCATATTTAAAGCAACATCAAGTCGGTTAAACCAAGAACCGACAAAGTCAGTAGATAGTACTGATGCATTTGAATTTAGATTATCACCGCTATATACGAGGATAAGATTTATGGAACACGCACTGAAAATTAGCTATGATTTGGACTTAGGATCTTCAGGATCAGTAACCAATAATGACACCAACAAAGAGAAAAGAAAATTGCAAAAGAAACAAGTTTAAGGTGTGCACCTTCAAACATGGGTTAACTATAGATCAAGCAAAACAAGAATCAGGCAATACAAACGATGGCAATAGCGCAAGAAAATTCCTTTTGGTTTCCAAAACTACATCTGCTACAACAAATGTTGATATAGATGTTATTTCAAGATTTAAAACAATCACTGAAGTAGTTAGTCTGTATATTTCTGGTCCTGTGTAATAGCCTGTTTCCACGACAGTTTGAATCTCGTGCTTCGCTCTCTGAAGCAAGTTTGTGAATCATGCTGTTTACACGACTCATTTATCTGCTTCGATTTGGCTGTTGTTATTAAACAGAAAAACATAAGTTGAAAAACAACAACAACAGTTGAAAAACAACAGAAAATATCCTTCTTGCCGCGATAGCATTAAGTATAATTTTTTTTCCTATCCATTTTTTTTTTTTAATTTTATAAAATTAAAATTAATTAATTAAGTTTTAACTTTATTTTGTTTGTAAATTTTCTTTGTTTACAAAAACGTTTAATTTTGATAACTAGTGCAGATAAACTTACGATAAAAATTAGGGAAGAGAGGATTTTTACTTGCTTCGCAACTAGCTTCAATATGAATCTACCAGCTTCGCTCTCAAAATTTTGTATGGCGAAGCAGGTTGATTCGCTTATGATTGGGGTGTGAAGCAAGAATAGAGAGCGAAGCATGTGCCGTGGAAACACCATATAAGTAAAAATATGCTGTCGTGCTGTAACGGTTGTCTCTTTGTCTTCTTTATTTCTGTTTTTAGTGTTGTATTGTCTAAGAAGTTTATCGACGATATTGGCCTTGTAGCCGTTTTTTTTAGTTATGGTTTAATTTGTTGTACTTATCTGGAGTAAGTGGGATTATCTTATATTTCTATTATATATTCTAATTGTCTTTTTTCAGTTTAATTAAGAAAATTATTTATTTGTTGGTGTCTGTTTTTGTTCTTGTTCCTGTAACTTTTAAAACTTTGTCTTGCACTGCAGAGTTTTTAATACGCTTAATTGATTTCGCCATTTTGTGAGAGCTAAATACATGCCTATTTGTGTTTTATATTTTGATTATTTTTAATTAAGTGTAGACAGTTGTAAAATACTTTGAAATTTATTTATTAAGTTCTTTTCTGCGCTGAGGAAGATTTACTTTTAATAGCTTTCAACAGTTTGTCAATGTTGCCTAAAGGAGGATGGAGATAATTATTCGAAAACAGCTCTGAAAAGAAATAAAATAACGACAATGTTGAGGGGAAAAAAATAAAAACAAAAATAAAAATTAAAATAAATTTCAGTAGAATGGCTTCAAATCAAAATTAAGTTAAAATATCAAAATGAAATTGAAAATGATTAGAAGAAGAGAGAGAAGAATATAAGAGCCTAAAATTAAATTATAATAAAATGTGAAATTTCAATAGAGATTGAAAGAGCAGAGAATGGCATAAAAGCGAAATTAACTCCAAATTACTTTCATATTGTCATCTGTTACCATGTTATCTGAAATTACGAACTTTAGCTCCTTATGCAGCTAGAAAAGTGACAAAGTAGGTGTCCTATATTGTTTTTGTTATCGCAATTGTAATCGCTGTGACAGAAGTCGTGATATATAGATAATATTCACGGGACAGTTATGTTTAAACGGTACCCAGTTATAAAGACAGCTTTTAAATTTATTGTTATTAATGATCAAAATTAGGGTGGCTCCATTCTATTAAGATTATCCTGGTTATATGAAATAAAATATATACTTCTACTGTACGTATGTTGTGACTGAACTCCTCCTAAACGGCTGGACCGATTTGCATAAATTTTTTTGTATGCTTTTGGGTGGCGCCTCGGGTGGTTTAGATTTACAATTCGGTACCTCCCATACAAACCACAAATTAAAAATCTATTATTTCTGATCCTGTTAACGGTATTTAAACAGAATTTGGTATTTCGGTTGAGTGCACATATTTTAAGTTCTGCTGCAAATACAGGCGGCATTTGATTAAGGCGCGCGTGGTACCTGCCATTTATTTATTTATTTATCATTATTTGTCTACGGAATTTAACATCCTTGCAGACATTTTAATTAAAATACAATATAAATTATCTTAAATTAACACCCATACAATAATAAATACTAGCTTTACATACAACATAATAATTTGCTCAAATTTAACATACATACAAAAAAAAAAACAAATTCTGTAAAAAAAAATATACATAAATGCAAACACCTAGTTGTTCAGGTAAACTAATAAGTTATTCCTTATTGCGCTTACTGATAAATTGTAATCTACGAAATTATAATATTTATTACAATCTGCACAAATTCTCCTAAAAGGGTCCGCGTTAGCATAATTGGCTCGAAAGAATTCCATTGCTAAAGGTATAAAATGTCGTGTAGGGCGTTGCGGTACATTTAGAGTAATCCTGTTAATAAGTGAATAAGTAGAAACATCGCCAATTATCACACCAAAAATGAACGAAATGTTAAGTGCTGTTCTACGACTCCTTAAAGTTGGTAGCTTAATAAGAGAAAGTCTAGCTGAATAGGCAGGTAAGTCCAATGGGTTAAAGTTCAAACCACGGAGGCAAAAAAGCAGGAACTGTTTTTGAACAGATTCGAGAACATCTGAGTATTTTCTATATATAGGGTCCCAAATGACGGATCCATACTCTAGAATAGGCCTGACAAGGGACATATAAAGGCTTTTGGTAACGTATGGATCATCAAACTCTTTAGCCCAACGTTTCACAAATCCAAGTACACCTCTAGCTTTGTTTGCTGTCAAATTGATATGTGCAATAAAATTGAGTTTGGAGTCAAGTAGCAATCCAAGATCTAGTATTTTGTCAACTTCCTCCAAATGATGGTCATCGATATAGTAGCATGCAGTTATCGGTTTCTTTCTAGCAAAGCACATATATTTACATTTCTTGAGATTTAGCTCCATACGATTTATTCTACACCAGTTGTGAAACGAGTTAAGGTCTCCTTGGAAGCGTTGCTGGTCAGTTAGTTGACAATAACTAAGAATAACTTTTACATCGTCAGCATACATCAAAATATTGGATGATTGAATGACATCAGGCAAGTCATTAATAAATAGCAAAAAAAAAAAAGCGGCCCAAGGTGGCTTCCCTGTGGTACTCCAGATAGAACCTTTATGCATCTAGAGGAGGCGTTATTAAAACGGACCATTTGTTTCCTATTCGTAAGGTAAGAGTAAATCCATTTGACAGTTAAATCGGCAAAACCTATTAATTCCAATTTTTTCTTTAGGAGGATATGATTTATTTTATCAAATGCCTTGCTGAGATCAGTATATATAACGTCAGTTTGTTGTTTTTTTAAAAATCCACGATGTATAATTGTTGAAAAGTGTAAAAGATTATTTGTTGATTATTGGTTATCAAACTTGATGTATGAAAGCATAAATGTTCAGTGATAATTTTTTCAAATAATTTGGGTATAGTACTTAATTTTGCAATACCACGGTAATTTGAAATATCAGACCTGTTACCTGATTTAAATAAAGGAATAATATAATAATCCTTCCAGATTTCAGGAAAAGTACCATATTTTATTGACATGTTGAATAAAATTTCCAAAGGGATGGAAATACTTTCAGCACAATTTATCAAGATATTGCTGGGGATGTTGTCAGGTCCACAATTATATGAAAATTTAATCCTTTTCAATTCCTTGGAGATTGTCAAAATATCGATAAATGGTATATTAATCGTTTGAGATTTTGCAATATTAAATGGGTACTTAAAACATTCATCATAATCTGCAACTGAGTAATTTGTCGAGAAAAAGTCAGCGAATAAATTGCATATAACAGTTTCATCACTAGATTCGGTTTGTTGGAACTTTAAAGTAGAAGGGAATCCATCTATTTTCCTTTTTTGATTAACAAATCTGTGAAATGCTTTTGGATTGCGTTTTAAATTGACTTTCAATTTGTGCATATAAATACTATAAGATAGTTTATTAAGCGAAGAGTATGTAGCGCGGCTAATAGAATACCTTAAATAATCAGTAGAATCACCAGACTGTTTGAATTTTTTATATAGTCTGTTCTTCCTATTTTTAGTGTACGATAATTGTTTATTGTTCCAAGGAGGTCCAGCCTTTTGCTTAGTTATTTTTTTCGGAATACAAAGATCCATAAAGGAATACAACTTATTGTAGAATGCTTTAGTCATTTGATCCATATCAGTGCAAGATAATATGTTATTCCAGTTAGTATCCATTAAGAGTTTATTTAATAAACTGTAATTTGTATTCTTAAAACAGAATGTCTTTGTATATAAAGGCACAACAGATTTGTTTGGAATTGAACCCAATATTTCGATGGTAGGATGGTAGATATCCTCGGGTGTTATTATAGGTAAGGAGCGCCTAATATAAAAATTGGTAACATCATTTACGAAAATTAAGTCCAATAACCTTGAGGAACTATTTGTAATGCCATTTAGTTGGTATAACCCCAAATCGTATAAAGTGTTAAAAAATTCTGCACTATTAGAACCGAACGTAGTTTGAACATAATATTTCTCTTCCGGTAAATAGTTCCACGATATTGAAGGTAAATTGAAATCTCCAAAAACTAAAATTGAATCATCAGTAAATGCTGACCGAGCAATAGATTTAATAGATTCGGCGTGTAAATTATATATTTGCATTGGAGAAGATGGCGGTAAATAAGAACATGTTATAAACATTCGTTTATCACTGTTTTTTATCAATACAGATATAAATTCAATGTCAAAAACTGAGTCAATTGTAACAAGTTCAGATGACAAACTGCTAGAAACTGCAATAAGGACTCCACCTCCAGTAGTTTTACTGCCACGATCACGACGAAAGATATTGAATTTATTGCAAAGTATTTCAGAATTTAAAAAGTTGTCGCTAAGCCATGTTTCAGTAAATACCAAGATTTGTTGTTCCAAGTTAAAACTTTCCATATATAATGACGAAAGTTTTGTTCTCAAGCCGCGAACGTTTTGGTATACTATTTAGAATAGAATATAGGTGGAATCGATATTCTAAAAGATAATATGGATCTTGGTTGAGAAAATCTGTACTTGTATACTGATATATCCACGTCTCTTCCAATTTTATTCCTCAAATAGTATTGAACTGCTTCAACAGTAGTATCACTAGCCAGACGAGATACAAAAATGGATCTTTTCGGAGGAACAGCTCGTAAAGGACTGTGAACTACCACATTACTATCAGATGTTGTTGTTGTATTGACATTATTCAGAGAAATTGCATTCATATCCTGTGCGGTAATTACATTCGATGGTGTTGCCGACATAGGGCTCTCATCAATGATTTCTACAGAATTTTGAGTAGTACAAATCTTCTTTATGTATATAACTCTACGGTACGTGTGTATGTATCCAGGTTATTTAACTATGGTGCTCCTGTAGGCTAGTAGGTAGTGTACTAGCTTACAAGAGTGGGGGTTGTAGGTTTGATTCCCAACGAAGACCTTGGTTCTTTTCACTACAAAATTAAAAATTGACTTTCGGTGAGGCTGCTCAGCGATGAAGGCATAGTCACTGGCAGCTGTGCTGTCTTTATATGGCGGTTAATTTCCGACTATCCTTCTACTTTCACCACCTGTTTCATCTCTTTTCTATCTCTTTCCTAAAGAATGTAGCACGGCACTTGACTAAATAGGCATTGTTGCCTGAAGTGATACTTCTCTTTAAACAAAAAAACAAAAACAAAAAACTATACTGCAAGTACACGACTCGATCGACTTGAATGAATTTTTGTGTATTCATTCATTCAATGCATTTAATTTTTTTGTGCACTGTGTTTTGATATCATATGGTATCGCATTTACGTAAATATTGAGCGTTGTTTACTTCAAAAATACACACACGCCTTAAATTCGTCGCCAGCCGCCAACTGTCTGCAATGTGCCAAAAGTAATATGAACTCGATTACTGCCGCCCTTCAAATAATCGAGCTTATTTTTGCGTTCTCACAAATTCGTTGTCAATGGGTCAGCTAGTTGTTTAATAAAATTTTTTATTACCGTTTTGTTTTTTGGCAATTTTCGATAATTTTCTATTTGAGCGTTTTTTTCCCCCAAGTTAGTGATTTTTTATTTTTCTTTAATACAATTGTTATTTTGGTTGCCGTCAGTTTAACTCGATCTTGTTTTAAATTTTTTAGTTTTAGCAAAATTTTTCCCTTCCTGTTTTGAAGTTATACACCTAAATATTTTATTTTAAGTTTTTTTTTTCGCTCCGATTTCAGCGATTTTAATTTGTCGGTTGTTATTCTGTGGTTAAGGTTAAATTATTTGTTAATGAATTGGTTGTTTTGTTTTATTTTAGAAGGTTTCAAGTAAAAGGTTTTAAGGTTTTTTTGTTGTTGGTTGTATTAGGGAATATTGCCGTATTGCCACTGTAGCGGTTTTTCTTTATATTGCATTTTTTTATCTGTTTGGCGATTTTATTATTCTTTTCATTTAAACAGTTTTGATACTTTTTTGGGATGTTATGCATTAAAAAGATTCACTAATCATTTTTTTATTTCTCATTAGTGTGGAAATTTGAGGTCTTTCAAGATACTGCTAAGGAATATGTAATTTTTGGACTATAGTTGGTCTAAATGGTTATAAATTATTTGAACTTACGAGAGAGTTTCATCGTGATCTGCATGGTTGCAAGAAAAACAATTTAAAAATAATGTTTAACTAGTTGCCACCAATCCTCTATTCATGATAACCTAATTTGGTATCTGGGCAATACGAGTAAAATCTAGTTAGAACTAAACTTACAGTTAATCTTCTTGCTTTTATTATGAGAACCTTATGGAAATTTTTTATCGCTGCGTACATGAAAAATGAGTAGTTATCAAGAAAGCAAATGCTATTTATTTATACTTTTTAATTTCATATATTATATTTTTGGCAACTTTATTTTAAATGTATTTTTGATAAGATTTTAGCTGATTTTAAATTAGATAAACTTGAGGTTGTTCTGAAGACGGTGTCTAATTAAATAAATATTTTATTTTGTACATGTGCCCAGATAAAGAATACAATTACAATTGATTAAAAGAAATTAAATGCTTTATCAAGACAGATAAAGCATTAGAGTTGCGTTGGTCCCATGTGTCATGATCCATGGCTTCGAGTAAATGCCTGACCTAAACTTTTATTTACTTATGCCTGTGCTAAATTCATCTAGTGTTGAGGGCATCGTTAGTTTTTGTCTTTTGGGCAGGTACACTATCACTAACCTTGAACATTTATGTTTCATATTATGGAATTTTGCTGCTAATAATCTCGACTTGGCGTTGTAATAATGGAAGGTATTTCTCAGCTATTTGTGTGAGCTTTATGGGAAAACTAACTTACAGAAGCAATCTATAGGGTATTTTTTTAAAGAGGTATAGAATGAAGAAGAATTAATAAAAAATTGATATGCAATTTTTTTTCATTCGAATTGGACTTGTGGCTTATAATCGCCACGCTAGGCTCGAATTTACTCTATTTAATGGTTTCAATTTTCGACGGATTTATTCACCATTCGGGGCTTTTAATTAGTTAAAATTTTCTAAAAATAAAAAAAGCAATAAAAATTGTTCATGAAATTTTTAAAGCTGAAAAACGAGTTTTGTAATAAATTTTTCAAATCAAATTTACGCGAAACTAAAATTTTCATATTTTGTGGATTTTTTAATTTTTGCATAAATTTGAGACCCTTTTAATTAACACATGATTTAAAAGGTGCTTCTTATAGTGGTAGAGAAATTTGAAATGCAATAAAATAAACATGATTTCATTTAAATTGTCATAAAATTTATTTTATTCGAAAGAATAATTTAATTATAAAATTAAAATTTGGCTTGTAGCATCTGACCGCCACAGCTGGCTTAGACGTAGTCGTCCAATCTGGAGGTCACATTTTCTATGACCTTTCACCGCGCCGCGTACATTTTTCTTCAAGTGTTCAATTCTTGCTTATCGTTCTTGACTGCAACTTTATATATTGCCACAAAAATAGCTTAGCGACGTCAAACCGCACAATCTTGTAGGCCTCTTCAGAGGTCCGAAACGTTAAACTATGCATTTTCCAACAAACATTTTTTTCTATTAATCAATTGTGGTAATTGATGTGTGTAATATGTTGCATCGTTTTGGTACAACCACAGCTCTTGTACATCAAGGCTGTTCAACTGATGAATGAGAAAGTAGATAATCTACAGGTGCCCCTGTAGGCTGTACTAGCTTTTCAGTATGGGGGTTGTGGGCTCGATTTCGAACGAAGACCTTGTTTTTTTTTCACTACAAAAATAAAAATTGACTGTCAGTGGGGCTGCTCAGCGATGAAGGCATAGTCACTGGTCGCTGTGCTGTCTTATTATACGGCAGTTAATTTCCGACTATCCTTATACTTTCACCACCTGTTTCATCTGTTCTCTATCCCTTTCCTAAAGACTGTAGCACGATGCTTGACTAAATAGGCATTGTTGCCTTATGTGCTACTTTTTCTCTTTAAAACCAAAAAAAAAATCTATGGCTCTATTGCGGTCACCATTGACTATAAGGTTGCGAGAAACATCGTTTTTAAAGAAGTATAGACAAGTGTCTGAACATACACTTGAGAATACGATAGCTTTGTTTACTGACTTATATATTCAAACACAACTGAGCTTTATCGCTAAACAAAATTCCTTAATGAAAATCCACATCATCGGTAATTTGCGTTTGGGCCCAATTTGCACATTTTTAAAACCTTGTTCAGACTTCATAAAATGAGAAACCAAACTAAACAAACATCTGTTGCCATTCTTTTCTGTCTTTGCTGGCTCTTTGTTCAGTTTAAACCGTGAGGGCTTTCGAAGTGAAGACATCATTTTCAAGCCATGTTCTATTCTATATATTCATACTGAAGAACCAGCCGACAGACAAGAATGACAACTATGTATCATTCATTGACGGAAGACATTCAACCAATTTAAATATACATCATTTGACAGCTTAGTAAGTGGTCCGTAGTTAAAAAAAGTATTGCCATTTTAAAGTTTAATTGTTCAAAATTTACATTTGAATACTTTTAATACATTTTGTCTGATGAGCTATAAAACTGAATGCGGTTCTTGTCGTCGTAGTTGTAGAACGATATAAAGGGTCCGCCAAATAAATTTTTTTCTTGTTTTAAATGCTATAAACTCCTGAACCAATTGGACATTGTATGGCGTCATACCAAGGTCTTTATGCAAAATTTAAGAGTTGAGAACGACGGTGAATTGCTGTTGATGGCGCTTTATGCCCCCTTTCTGCCGCAGCAGCAATATTCTCGAGTGTACGCACTGTTTTTGGCTTTTCACGCTTTGGTTTGACGTTAAGGATGTCAGTTTCTTTTACTTTTTTCCCAAAATAACGAACATACGGAGCTGACAGTGCTTCTCTTCTTCCAAAATCCGTACGCAATGTTCGCACACACATTCTGCAACATGATTTTCAAAGTAATGTCGCAATATTTCCCAGGGTTGGTCAAGCGTATATACAACCGTATTCGTTCAGCGGAAGGATACAACTAATTATCTGTCGAATCAAACATGAGCTAAGTGTTGCCATTCACGAAATATGCACTAGTTAAAAAAAAAAACGTTAGATTGTGTACCCTATAGTTAGTGCTATAAGCAGTTGCTGGCGCGATTTATATCACACAGCTTGTGACATCATGGACTAAACATTATTTCACTTTCACCTTACGTTTGCCTTGCTTTTTAATTTTTACATAAAATTTTTCTTCGAATGCCACTCAATGCCATTCAACGAATTAAATAAACTTTTTTCTTGTTATACTTTTCTACAATTTTTCTTCACTTATCACTAATTATTAATTATCATTTGTTATCTGCTATATATCTTCAATATTATAATTTTATAATGCCGCTAGAGGGTGCTGACATTAAAACCCAATTTTCTCTTTAACGATGATTCATATCACATAGTGAATATACTTCTTTCTAAACGAAATATTGATTGTTAATTTTCTAAAACAGTTTTTTGTTTATTCCCTTCAACGTTTCATTTTCTTAGTTTTTTTTTTCAAATTCTATTGAAAAACAGCCGCCTTCTGTTGTATCTTAAATAAAAAAAAATTAAAAAAAAGACAAAGTTTATGGTTCATTGAATTTGTGGGTTTCTGATCATTTGCTTCAACACGCAAACATAAACACACACATACACACATATACTTTTAAATACTCTTAAAATACCAACATGTCCCAGTTGATCATGTTTGGAAGACATGTTTAAACCTGGCTCAAAATCATTAAGGTAGAGCTTGATTTGATATAAGAAACCATTCGAGGCTGCTCATTGTGACATCCTGTAGAAAGCTTTGGCGAAATGCATCCACGACTATAAAATAATTCTAGTCCCTGATTTTTTTTCAGGCAACAATGCCCATTTAGTCAAGTACCGTGCTACATTCTTTAGGAAAGGGATAGAGAAGAGATGAAACAGGTGGTGAAAGTAGAAGGATAGTCGGAAATTAAAACTGCCGTATGGGAATCGAACCCACAACCCCCATACTGACAACATTGTACACTACCTACTAGCCTAGAGGGGCACCCTGATTTTGTGTCACGGAATCTCAAATCTTTCTAAAGGGTCCGCCATCTAACGTTTTTTTTTTCAACTATTTTCGTGAATGGTTACATTTAGCTCATGTTTGATTTGACAGATAATTAGTTTTATCCTTCCGCTGAAGGAATATGGTTGTGTATACGCTTGAACAACGCTGGGAAATATTGCGACATTATTTTGAAAATCATGGTAATGTTGCAGAATGTGTGCAAAAATTGCTTACGGATTTTGGAAGAAGAGAAGCACTGTCAGTTCCGTTTTTTTAGTTATTTTGGGAAAAAAGTGAAAGAAACTGGCATCCTCATCGATAAACTAAAGCGTAAAAAAACAAAAACCATGCGTACCGAGAATATTGCTGCTGTGGCAGAAAGTGGGCGTGAAGCGCCAACAACATCAATTCACCGTCGTTCTCAACAATTCAACATTTCAGAGACGAATTTTGCATAAAGACCTTGGTATGACGCCATACAAAGTCCAATTGGTTCAGGAGTTGCAGCCAAGTGACCATATAATGCGTTTTCGTTTCGCTAAGTGGGCCTGCAATCGACTCGCAGAAGATGCCGATTTTACAAAAAAATCGTCTTTTCAGCTTATTTTGATCTTGGCGGGTATGTAAACAAGCAAAATTGTCGCATTTGGGGCACAGAAAACCCGCACGCATACATGGAAAAGCTGACGCACCCAAAATGAGTCACTGTTTTTTGCGGATTTTGGTCCAGAGCTATAATTGGGCCATTTTTCTTCGAAAAAGATCAAAGAGTCAATGGCGTTCATTATCGGGCCATGTTGAATGAATTTTTGTTCACAAAAATTGAAGAGGACGATATTGGCAACATTTGTTTTCAACAGGGTGGCGCTACGTGCCACACAGCCGAAGCTACACTTGATGTTTTGCGGCCTATTTTTGAAAATCGCATTATCAGCCGCAAAGCTGATGTCGTTTGGCCACCTCGGAGCTGCGATTTGACCCCGTTGGACTAGTATTTGTGGGGATCCCGTCAAGGATAAGTGTTACGCCGACCAGCCAGAGACAATTGACGCTTTAAAGGAGAATATTTGTGAAGTAAAATACAGCTGCACACAATCGATGATGTGCTTAAAAATTGGACCGGTCGTGTAGGCTACTGCATGGCCAGCCGATGCACCCATTTGAATGAAAGTATTTTCCATTACTAACCGGAAGGATTGTACTTTCAAATAAAAAAGAAATTTGAGAAAATATTCAGTAGTTTTGTTTATAGCATTCAAAAGAAAAAGTTATTTGGCGGACCTTTTATGAAGGTTGGGTAAATTTAAGGTTAGGAAGTAATTTGGCAAGAAATATTAATTTTATTTTTGGCAACTTTAGTTTTATTAATACAAAAGTAAAGTTGAAATATGGGAATTATGAAAACAATTAATATTTTTAAAACAAAAAAAAAATTTTTTTTTGTGGTAGATCAAAATTTCGTTGAACTATTTTGGCCAACTGGGACAAAAATCTCTTAAATTAAATATAAAAAAAAAACAAAAAAAAATTTACACACACACAAACACATACACACTTCTGAAAAATATATGCAAAAGCCCGACATAAATTTCTGCAAAAAATAAATTATAAAAAAGCATCTTGTATCCCACGCTTGTCATTTATCATTGATTCGCTAGATGGCAACAAAAAAGAAGAACTCAATAAGAGGCATTGAATTAAAGACTTTAAGCTCATCTTGTTGCCTTTATTGAAATGGAAAAAAGACTTTAAGCTGAAACCCTTTTAATTTTTTTTTTGGTTTTTTGCAAGTTGTTTGAAGCAGCTTTAAAAAAAAGGGGAACACAACACCAGAAAACAGAAGGGATACAAATCGTAAAATAAGATGCAAAAATAAAATAAAACGAACTCATTGAATGATTTCAAGGCACACAATATGGAAAAAGGCAACAAAACAAACATTTTATGAATGAATTAATCTGAATGTCAATGTTACTTTTGTGTTTTTGCATACTGCTAAATACATTGCAAAAAATTATGGTGTTAAATTTTCACTTAAATGAAATATAATTAAAATGTTGAAATAATTAATTAGTTAAATTTTTAATAATTATGAGTTTCTCTTCAAAAGCAACTAAGAAAAAATTGCAAAAAATTTAGGCCGCTAGATTATATTGCGTATTTTGTAGCGCTCCAAACTTCTTCAGCTTTCTAATTAATTGTTTAATACTAATAAATTTGAAACATGTTAATTTTATAATAGTCCGGCTGTGACAAATGTACGTTATTAAATCACAAGACATTTATTTCAATTGTACAGTTCGTCTCAGTATATTATCTATTTAAAAGCCGCCACATCGATTTTGAGAGAGATTTTGTCACACCAGCCTCTAATTACTCTCTGTAGCGTGCTGCTAGAAACCTTAAAAGACCCGTTGTGTTTATACCACATCTTTGCGCACTTTGATTAGAAGTTGAGCAAGAACTGATGCTGAAAAAGGAAAAAATATTTGCTGAACATTTGAAAAATGTATTACCCCCCACCCCCCCAAACACAAGTACTGGTATTATTGATTTGCCGAATGTAGCTGCTTTACCTCCGCAACCATTAAAGTTGGAATTGTGTGATGTACAAAAAGTCATTGGTGGTGAACTTAACGCGAACTTAAAGCTCCGGGTATCGATGGTATTAGTAACAGAATGCTGATTGAGTTACCAGGTATTGCAGGTAGAATTTTGCTATTTATATTCAATTCAATTTAAAGACTGGAATATTATTCACAAAATTGGAAGATTCTTTTTTTTTTTTTTTAAGAGAAGTGTTGCACTTCAGGCAACTTCAGGCAACAATGCCTATTTAGTCAAGTATCGTGCTACATTCTTTAGGAAAGGGATAGAGAAGAGATACACAGATAAACAGCCTTCATCGCTGAGCAGCCCAACCGACAGTCAGTTTTTATTTTTGTAGTAAAAAAAGCCAAGGTCTTTGTTGGGAATCGAACCCACAACCCCCATACTGACAAGCTAGTATACTACCTACTAGTCTACAGGGGCACCTAACCAAACTTAAAATGATTCCGAAGTCAGGAAAAAATCTTACGAAGACTGAGTCATATAGGCCAATTAGTTTATTGTCAACAAACAATGTCGAAGCTTTTCGAAAAGCTCCTCATGAGTAAATTGTTGCCTATCCTAACAAATGGCTGGTGCATTCCGAACCATCAATTTGGTTTTAGAAGCCAGCTTAGCACCACTGAACAAACGCACAGATTGATTCAAGTCATCAGAAGGACATTCGAACAAAAGAAGTATTGTTCTGCTCTTTTTATAGATGTCTCTCAGGCTTTTGACAAAGAGTGTAGCATGAAGGTCTGATTTTAAAATTGAAAACATATCTGAAGCTTTTGGAAAGGAATATTATTGCCCGGAAGTTTACTATTACAAAAGGAAACTTCATAAGTCCTCTCGAATCTATCGCTGCCGGTGTGCCACAGAGAGGCAGTATACCCTGGACCATATTTATATATAGTGTATACTTGTGATATGCCTGTGAGTAATAATATTCATACATCTACATTTGCCGATGATATAGCCTGTCTTAGTATGCATAAAAACCCCCCCGCAAAGCATCTCAAAATCTCCAAGAGCACATTAGCCAGCTAGAAATATGGTTGAAATTATGAAGACTAAAAAGGTTAACGAACAAAATATATAACCTTCATCCTTCGAAGGCACACTTGTTCCCTCATTCGAATCAACAAACAATACCTTCATCGACGGCTTATGTGAAAAAATCACATTGATGCAAAACTGGCTCATTGGTAGAAATTCTACCCTCAGTCTAGATTGTAAGCTTTTATTATACAAGTCTCTTTTGAAACCAATATGGTGCTACGGAATTCAGCTATGGAGCACTGCTTCAGCTTCTAATGTGGTAAAGATCCAACGTAGACAAAATACAATTTTGCGCTTAATAACATCAGCTCCATGGAATTCCACGTAAGGAATTCTAATCTCCATCGTGACTTGAACATGCCCCTACAGACTGCCGAAACTGCTAAATACGCAGCAAAATACTTAGCAAAACTCGAGACCCATCCTAATCCACTGGCTCGCAATATATTATTGCTTAAAAAGGAGCAACACTAAGGCTCTAGTTGTCAATGCTACAGATGAAGAATCCTTAGAATATTTTGAATATTTGTTTGAATACTATGTATCATTCATTTGCTGCCACTATGTTTATGTCTAAAATTGGTCGGGCCTAATATTTAGTTCTAGATTAAAAGATTTGATAACTTATTGTTAGTTCATATTTTGAAGATACAAAAAAAAATTATTTATTTATTTTATAAACAATTTTTTATATAAAAATTGTATAAATTTTCTTTTTATCCTCGACATTTTGCCACACTAATGGGTGGTATCTTCAGGAAAAGAAAAGTGTATAAGCAATTGCTTTAAATCAATCATTTTATTGATTGATCGATTGCCCGCCTTAAAAATTAAACTCAACCAGTACCAGAGTAGGCTGCACAACGCTATATAGGAGGAAAAGGAGTCTGGTCTCAAAAATTATCCACAGCAATTAGACGCAACTAAAAGGACGGATGGATTATAGCTTATGGAAAGCCGTTAAAAACTTGCGCAGCCCGACGGTATATGATGCTCCCATTCGGCTACAGAACGGTAATTGGGCGAGAAATTCAAATGAAAATGTTTAAGCTTTCGCTGATCATTTTGAAAAAGTTTTCACCCCAAATGATTCACGTTCGAAAATTGATCCAATTTTAATTGATGAACCGGTACTGAGCCCTCTTAAATTCTTAAGCCCCAACTTGAAAATAGCTATTAGAAACCTGAATGCAAAAAAGCTCCAGGATGCGATAAAATCATCGCCACAATGTTTAGAGAATTACCATATTCTGCTGTACGAATTGTGTTATTTAATTAATTCTATTCTACGAGTTGGTTCAAGAGATACAACGGTGTGATTAGATTTACATCTGCGCCTGACTATGTAGTCTTAATCAGATGGTGGTCAAACCACTGCATAATTTGGGACGTCATGCTCGTCCTAGGAAGTCGAAGCTACGATTCTGTGCAACAGGTCTTTCCTAGTTGCAACTTTAATGATTCCAGAGCAGGGCTGCAAATCATCACTCCTTGCTTAAGAGTTGGAGACTTTCTAACTCCTGTCCAGAACACATGTCTAGCATGCTCACTGGATCTGGGAACATTTCACCAGGTAGGTGTTATTAAAGGTGAAATGAACCCGGCCACCATAGAACCATTAAACTGATATGGGGCCCCGAAACCACAACCTCTCACTGGACCTGAACCATTCATTGTGTTAATTTTTAATGATCCGACCGACAAACTCTCACGAGGGCCTCGAAACCACTACCATCACGATACTCCCATATAGGGGCCAACCTCAATAATCAGCCAGAGAACAGTTAAATGTCTAAAGAGACAAATAACGGGTCACTGATTCCCGTGGAAATAATGTGGAGTTTCCAGTTGTACCCCTGCTGACTTCAGGGGACTGGGCTCCCTTTTCCCCACAGTTGCACAGGTCTAAATAGTTACTCTCCACAAAGACCGATAATGTGCCCCCGAGGGGTCTTCAAGAGATACACCAAGCATTCTTTTACGGGTTCTTAGTGTTGGGAATCTGATTAATATTAGTCTGTAACGATAAGCTGGAAGATGAATTCCAAACCACCATTTTAACCCTCGCAAGCAGAGCGTTAGAAATTGTTTTTGAACCGATTTAACATGGTTGTTATGCACATTATTTTGTGGGTACCATATTACTTAACCATATTCTAAAATTAGTCCCACCTTTCAATGAACCCCAGTAGACCTCTAGCCTAGCTTTATTAACAGTTATATGAATATGAGATATGTAAGTTAATTAACGTCTGGCGGAGCTAATTTTTATTAATTTCCTCCTTTATTATTATCTAGGTACTTGTAACCGTCTGAGGGTGTTTTTCGTTTGTTCGAGTGTATGAGTGAATAATTTTAAAGGTGTGAAAATGATATCATGAGGTCGTGTTTGCCTGTTCGTTTATAATGTCACTGTCAAACGTTTTTCTTTTGTAGATTTCTATGTTGTCTAGTCTTCGTCCTTTTTTTGCTAGGATGTAGTAATGTCATACATTCATCTATTTGCCTTAGTGTGTTCATGAATGTCAAGATGTAAGTTGGAGTCTCCTCTTTTTCAAATCCAGCTTGGCGCAAATAGCCAGCAAAGATGGAAAGGAATGACAAAAGTATTTCATTTACTGGCGAAACAAATCCAAACCACTTAATTCATTATCCAATTTATATACTTTGAGAACAGCATAAACATTTCTTCCTCTGAAATTTTTTCGGCTTAAGTCGAGTCAGAGAACGAGAGTTGAAAAAAGCGAAAAAGTTGTGAGGTTAATTCTATAAGTTTAAAAAAGAATAATTTTATCTTGCAGCCGTTGAAAAAAAGTAAAAATTGTTGAGCAAAGATTTTGTTTTTGGACAGCAACACAATGTGAGAGCTGGCTTCAAGTCACTTATTTCACCTTAATTAAAAGCAAAAACTTTCTGATTAAAAACCTATAGCATTTATTTTCGCTAATAAACTTAATAGCAATAGACCGAACCAGGTTGAAGGTGAGCTCCAAAAGGCGGAAAATGAATGATACACTCAATCATGACCTCGCAATTAGCTCGGAATGGGGTCATGTGAATTTCGATGGATGTGTAATGTTTGATGGACTAAATACATTGTTCAAGTTTTTAAAGAAACTTGCAAGTGTCTCGGTTTCCTAAAACGGTGTGTACGGGATTCCTTACTCCATCCGATCTTCGTGCTATTTATACCACCTATATCCGTCCTAAAAATGGCATGCAACTCTCATGTATGGGCTGGCGCCTTAAAGTCTATTTTGAAGGTCGTAGACCGTGCATGGGATAGGGCAAAGAGGCTAATTGGGGACAGTAGGGCATCCAACTCTATTGATTCTCTAGAGCATCGACGCAATGTGGAATGTATTTCACTGTTTTATCGTTACTACAATGGCATGTGCTCAAATGAAATTATGGAACTTGTTCCCTTTACTTGCATGTTTTTGCGTTTAACTCGATTTTTGTTTAGAGCTCATCCATGTGTGGTTGGTTTTCCAGTGAATCGTACTATGCATTATAGGGAAAATTTGTTCTTTCCTGTCACTTCGGTCTTTCCTGTCACTTGCAATATACTAACAAGTTAAGTGCTCTAATAAAATAAGGGAACTTATTCCCGTTATTCACACGTTTTCGCGCTTAGCTCGAATTTCGTTAAGAGCTCATCCATTTGTGGTTGATTTTCCAGTGAATTGCACTACGTTTTTTAGCAGAACAGTTCGTATGTAAATGTGATAAGAATTACATCTGCACCGGCAGTGAGCGATAATTAGATGATGGTCAAACCACTGTGAATGAAAAGCAACGCCATTGATGCCCTAGAAGGCCTTCGCAGACGTATATCCTCCGGTCACTCCTAGTAGCAATTTCGAAAGCACGCTGTAGGCCGCAGTCTTTACTCCTTGCTGAAGAGTTCGATCCAACTCCTGGTCCAGAACGCATGAAGCTTAATATAATTAAAAACACGACGGCATTCATACTCACTGGACCTGAACAATTCATTGTGTTCATTGTGAATGATCCGATCCGCACAACTCAAATGAGGGCCTCGAAACACACAGCCACCACGATACTCCCGAAGGGCCTACCTCAATAATCAGTCAGAGAACAGCTAAATGCCTAAAGAGACAAATAGCGGAACTCCAGGACTTTACTGATTCCCGTGGAAATATAGCGGATTGTCCAGTTGACTCCTACTAGCCTTGAGGGGACTGGGCTACCTTTTACCCCGCAAGACACCAGTCTAGATGGCAGTTGCAGGATCCATAAAGACTATCATGTGCCCCCGGGGGGAAGTTCGTATGTAGAATATACTTTCTTCAGAAGTCTTTTCTGTCACTTTCAATGTAGAAAAGTTGAAATTGAATGTCCACAAACACTACTCCCTCTTGCCGCCTAATTTCCTATTTCTGGCACACATGTGTGAGGGGATCATCCTCTGAGTGCTGATGCAAACAAAAAAAAAATCTTAAGGTATTATTATTAATTGTACTTAAAACCTTAAGATAATTGAGTTCCATAACATTTTTGCAGGCTGTCCCAGACTCCCCATTCCATGTTTTTTTTTTGTTTTATAATAAACAACTTAAAAACTAAAACTCAACAATATTTTTTGCCATTAATCTTTCTTTTATTGCTGTGTTATTTTAAGCCAGTAACAAAATATGTTTGTTTTGTTGGCTAAAAATTACAACAACACAAACTGCATTTTAGTGGAAAAAATGCATTAAAAAATAAAACAAAATTAAGAAAAAATTGTTCACCAAAAAATGCAAAAATGAAATCTGTAACATTAAATCAATTTAAATAAACCGCAATAACGAGAAATAAATTATAGTTGGACTTTTGTTTGCCAACCATCCACGAAGTAACAAAGGCACACACACACACACACACACACATTCAAATTGTTCTCTTTAACCCCTTGCAAAACTAAAAACAAAAATAAAAATTGGGGGAAAAGATAAGAAACAGTGAACTCAGTGGAAACCGAAAGATAAAAAAGAAAACAGGGCCTCCTCAACATAAATTGAATGGAAGAAATTTTTAGTTTGTTGTTGGATTTTTTATATTATTTTCTTTAAACAGTCCCATGGGATATGAAAAACATGTAAACGTGTAAGTAGGCAAACATATTTACATACACACATACACACACACACACTTACACATGCATGTGTATAATTTTAAAATATGGAGACATTGCAGTCCTTTTAAATTCTTCATATTGTTGCTTGTTGTTTCATTTAAGCAAAATCGCAAAAACAAACCCAGCAACACTATAAAGTTAACAGCCCTTTTTTCGTTACATATGTATGTATGTATAAGAGCATGCGTGTGTGTATGTGGGATATACATATTAATACGTTTTCCAAAGTAAAATAAAATACTTTGAATCGTTATGAAAAAAAAACACCATTTTTATTATGGCGGCGTGTAGGCCTTTTTGTAATATAAAGAAAAACAAAAACTTCTTAAAATAACATTAATTGTACAACACAACATTATTACAGTGGCAAACAAAACATATCCTTAAAATTATTATACCTTTACCATGCACAAACGTATTAAATTTTTTAGAGGTGGCTTTGTTTGGCCTAACATATTTTTAGGACTAAAAAGCTTTCAACTCTAGGCCCTGGCCCTCTCATTTCTATGTGCACTTCTTGAATTTAGGCCTTTGCCTATAACATAGCAGGATATTTACTACATCTTCTAGTGGGGATATTTTCGAAATCTTGTACGTACAACTTCTTTCCACATCGTCACATTTGAACAGCCTTTAGTACGAACGAAGACGCTTAACTAATGCGGGTTAAAGGTAGCCCCCTAACAATGATTTGTATTATTTACCAATCAAGAAACACTTAGGCTAAGGGCGGAATTCAAAGATTTGTGGATTGTTGATCAGCTCAAATATCTAGAGGGCTTAAACTAAGAATAATCTAGAGAACACTGATGATGACAAACAGCCGAAACCGGTTTGTTTACAAACCAAATTTGATGAGGGTCGACGTGAAACCGTACTCAAATAAAAGTAATAAAATATCAATACCAATGTAAGCTGTCTTTGTGTAGTAGCCATGAACCGAAAAGCTTAAAATCAAAGCGCTGTATGACAACTTCTATCGGCTTCGAAATTTAGCCACAAATGATGCCTACCTTACCCATACTTTAAGGGCATCTAATATCCTTAGATATTCCCCCTCCTGTGTATCTCAGGGCAATAGAAAACATGCAGAAGTGCACTGTGCGCGTCGGATATATCAATTGTTAAAACTGGAAGCCTGAAACAACATATGTGGATTAATTTTATAGGAATCGAAAAGTTCCTACTCCTGATGACAAACAAAATATTTGGTATCATGAGAACAGATACTGATGGCTTAAAATAAAAGAATGATGACATAAAAGCTGGCATTTTTGACCCATCCTGCCGATACGGCCTAAAACCACACAGCTTCAAACACAGTGAGGATACAATGCGTCTATAGCAATGCCGCCACAATGAAACGTGAGTACCAATGCGAAACCTTGATTGGGTTGGATCCTATATAAAACTCCTTCGTTTCTAAAAGTCATGGCATCCGGTTACAAGGCAACTCCACACTGAGCCAAGAGTTTTTCCGAAGCTCACCACCACCATCAGCCTGGAATCGAAGTTCCAGGGCCGCCTGGCACCGGTGGTACCAGAATTAACTTTTCGGTCGTAACAAAGCATACTATCAGCTGAGTTACAAACAACTCGGCACTGGTAATCCACGTTAAATCAGAACATATTACAAATCAAAATCTAGTGCACTGCAAATGCTTTCAGATGTCTTATCTACTACAAGCCCAAGTACTGCAGCAATCTCCCTTTATAGTCCCTCGAGTACAGAAGAAAGAACTTATCGCAAAACCACAACTGATGCGCTAACCCAGTACACTAGCCACTAGAGGAAAACCAGTGATAACAACAGCAATAAACAGCTACAATGACCACCGGACAACAAGGCCCTGTAGGCTAGTAGGTAGTGTACTAGCTTGTCAGTATGAGGGTTATGGGTTCGATTCCCAATGAAGACCTTGGTTTTTTTCACTACAAAAATAATAATTGACTGTCGGTGGGGCTGCTCAGCGATGAAGGCATAGTCACTGGTCGCTGTGCTGTCTTATATACGGCAATTAATTTCCGACTATCCTTCTACTTTCACCACCTGTTTCATCTCTTCTCTATCCCTTTTCCTAAAGAATGTAGCACGGTTCTTGACTAAATAGACATTGTTGCCTGAAGTGCTACTTCTCTTTAAAAAAAAAAAGAACAAAAAAGGCGTGATACAGCCCAAAAGCTAACAGAAGCAATAAGTTTGTCAAGGTTCCTGCAGTGACTTAGCAGCTACAAACGCTTTAACCTCATGGGGAAGGCTATATGGGTAAATTGAAGCACTTTGGTCCAACAGTTTTAAGGCAGAAAACTACACTATTCACATGTGCGCAAATAAGTGTTTAAGGAAGACATTTATGTAACCCAAACTATTCTTTGGGCGCTAACCTCATATAAACTGATCCTGGATTGTGTGTTATCTTCTGAGATCGATAAAATTAAAAAAAGGTCTTAATAGCATACTGGCTTCAAAGCAACAAAGTCTCTATGGAAAACAGTAAGGTAGCTAGCTCATTTAGCACACGAAGGTGTAAGGAGGCATAAGAAAAAAGGTACAATTTATTGGAATTTTTGGTGTTGCACAAGGTGGAATAATAAACTTAATGACTGTGCAGAAGAGCGTTTGTATTATGGCCCCATAATATGACACTTTTGTGATAATTTCGCTGATATTTGTTGTCTCTAATATCTACGTAATATCTATGGCTTCCTAGTCAACGTCAATTGCACATGAATCATTTTTGACATTTTTGGTTATTTCAAGCCTTTCGGGATTTTATTGCATATATTGGTTGTTGTAAAATTTCACTCCAACTTCTTAAGCAGATATTGCGGTCAAGCTCAAGGCCAGGCTATACCTCAAGTATCTTTGTAGTAGCTCTACTTATCCTCTGGCAGTAGTAACGTTAAACAAGTAAACGAACTCCATAGTCGCTGATATATCCAGCAACCAATTTAGCGTACCGGCGTGTCATGGTTGCCTAAACTTCTGTTTCCATTTTTAGTTATCACGACTAGAGTTATACGGATTTCGTTTATGGTTCACAATGAGAGAGAGAGAAAGAGAAGCAATAGCCATCTTGGAAAGTGTTTTAATAAACGAAAGTCTTGGCCAAATGGGTTTTATTTCAAACGACAATGTATTTCTGTGTGTTTGTGGACTTCCTTCTTGGCGTGTATGTGAGAACGGATTTATACTACTACAACAATAATAACAGCAGCATAAGCAGTCAGTACTTTAATAAAAAACAAAAGAAAAAGAAAAAAATATCCGTTCGCGAACATTGTATGGAATTTTCGTAATTCTGTTTTATTTTATATAATTTTACGTTTTTTCTTGTTTTCGTTTTTAACTTGAGTTGAGACAAAAAATATTTCAAATTCCTGTACGTTGAAAAATGTTGAGAAAAATACAGAAATAAGCGACGTTATACAACAAGCAACTAAATTGCAAATAAAAAAAAAAAAAAACAGCAACAAAACGTCACACTGACAAACGACAAACAACACAGTACAACAAAAAATCACATAGAGTCACAATATTTACAAAAAGCAACAACAACGGCAACAAAAACCATATTAAATAAAAAATCATTTATAGAAAAAGACACCAACCAACACAAATAGCAGACCATGTGATACAGATAAAATTAACAAAAACAACAACTACAACAACAATAAATAAAAAAAAAGAAAAGAAAGAAAAAAGACAGAATTGAAATTCAAACAAATTTTTGTTAAACCGACAAAAAACAAAAGTAGAAACAACGACATTATGGAGACAAAATTGAAACAGCTGAAGTTTAAAAATTTAATTTTATATAAAAAGATCTCTTGAAATTTGCACACACACACACACTCACTCATACTTATACACCTCTTTGACTTTTAGGAATTAAAATCACACACTCTGACTTGGGCTTTTTTGTTTTTTTTTTTGTCAATATTATTGAAGGCATTTACTTTTTTAAAAACACAATTTCTTAAGATAAAAATTATAAAAAAAACTTCTTCCTTTTTGAAAAAATATTTCTTGTGAGTTTTAATGATTTTTCAAGTCAATATTTATTAATAATTGTTTTTTAAAAACGTATGTGTATTTTTAAAACGTTTCTTTTCCCCAGTATTTATTTGCATGCACATGTTTTGAAATGTGACTTCCTCCTCATTTCAGGTGAAATGAATGCAAAAAAAAACAATTCGTAATGAAGTGCATAAATTTAGCTTCCTGATTTGATCCACTTTAATTCGAAACAGAATTTTATAAATTTAGTTGTTAGTTTTCTTGAAATAAATACCATGAACTTTATTAAAGAGACCCAACAAAAATATCAAAAATATTTCAAAATCAAGTTTTCGCGCGTTTTGGAAATATCATTGAGTCAGGCTCTCCCTTTCCATTGCCTGCCGTCTGTGTTGGGTTTTCTCTTTAACAATTTTTATTTAATTTCATTTTTGTTATTGTTGTTTTGCTTTCTTATTTGTCGCCTTTTTCAATATCTGAACTGTCCGGCAGCACTGGATTTTCGCTTTGACTAAATAACAACTCGTAAATGTTTTAAGAATCAAACATACAGCAACACTTCTCAGTTGAGCTTTGAAATATTGGATTAGAAATATCTGTATTGTACAAGCAGTGCCTAATCATTACTGACGCTTTTTAGGATGTCTAGTTCACGTTCAAATTGAGCTTAAAGATTTTCGTTATAAAACTTGATTTTTGGGACCAAATAATTTATTTTTAGCATTTTAAGTGACCACTGAATTTTATTATTGAAAGAAAATCACTTTTCGTTGCTCGTCGTAAATGTTCACCTCAGTATTTATGTAAACGGGTGCTGTGAAGTTATACTACTTTGTTTGTTTATAATTTTTGATTAAGTGAAAGAGAAATTTCTTGAAATAACTTGTTGCGGAGAGAGGTCTCGCAGTAATAGCAGGTGCCCCTGTAGGCTAGTAGGTAGTGTACTAGCTTGTCAGTATGAGGGTTGTGGGTTCGATTCCCAACGAAGACCTTGGTTTTTTTCACTACAAAAATAAAATTTTACTATCGGTGGGGCTGCTCAGCTATGAAGGCACAGTCACTGATCGCTATGCTGTCTTTATACGACAGTTAATTTCCCACTATCCTTCTTCTTTCACCACCTGCTTCATCTCTTCTCTATCCCTTTTCTTAAAGAAATTAGCACGGTACTTGACTAAATAGGCATTGTTGCCTGAAGTGCTACTTCGCTTAAAAAAAAATTAAAGAAAAATGTTTTATTTAATGTCGGCAATTATGTATGGCGACCGTGGAAGTCAATCAATATCACCATTTCTTGAAATAACTTGTGGCGGAGAGAGTTCTCGCAATAATTTCATTGTAATCCTGGCTGTATGCGATTAGGTACCGTCTTGTTGATACTACATGTTAATCAAACCCAAAGCATGCAGTTGTGGCGTTAAGAAGTTTTTAATCATATCACGATATCGCTCCCCTTTTACAGTTACCGTTACGCCGTTTTCATTTTCAAAGAAGTAAGCTCCAATGATTCCTCCTGACCAGACTGTCATTGTTAATGGATGCAAATTCGACTTTCAAATAATTTGAGAGTTTCCCATTACCCAGAAACGACTGCTCTGTTTATTCACATACTCATTCCAATGAAAATGTGCCTCGTCTTTGATGAAACGACTGTTCTGTTTATTCACATAATCATTCCAATTAAAATGTGCCTCGTCTTTGATTATGATCTTTTTAATGAAAATCAAGGTTGTCATGGTCGAGTTATAACATTCTATTGGCATATGTATGGCGGTGTAAATGGTCTTGTGAAAGAACTTGTTGCGTCAACTGAATCTTATATGAAAACAAATGCAAATCCTTGTGCAAAATTGTGGCCAAAGAGTGATCTCCTGAGCAAGACGTCGAAGTAAGGTTGAATACTTTACTAAGCAGCAGTAATGTTTTCAGCCGATCTTTCTTCGTACTCATTCACTACACGATAAATAGGGCATTTTATTGGCACGTCGTTTTTCCCAAAAATTTCACGTAACAACTTTCGTCACAGCAGTCGATGAATAATTTGGACAAAATGTTTTAACGATTTAAACACGTTGATTTATCGAATATTTTTCCATAATAAATTTGTCAAGTGTCTACTTCATTACTGCTAAATATAAACTGGCAAACCTTTCCGGCGAACACCTTATACAATATACAATGCACAGTTGTTCTCTTAAAGCCTTAAAATTCCTTTAGCTTGGTCAAGGATTGATGATGAGGCATGACTTCGTGTACATCAGGATTTTTTACGTGAGCTATTAATTGAATTCAAATAACTTGTAATAACTTAGGTCGTTTTTCTCGGAACACTTTGAACAAAAGTTTTTGAGATTGGTTCTGACGAAATCGGCTTAATAACAATTACAAAACTCTTAAATTCAACGGCAATCATATTAAGTAATTTATTTTGAATTTTCTTTTTAAAAGAGTATGTTTACTAACTTGTTTACTAACAAAAATTAAAAATTTATAATAATTTTATAACAAGATTATTTGAATGTCTCTACTACTGTTAATTTTGCATAATGTGTTGATTATCTAGTTATATTCGTATAATATTTATACTTTATGCCCCATAACTGTCTTAGATTTTATTATGGACATTTGTGCAATTTTCATTATTTCCCGCAAGTCGTAAACTCAACTGAACTCTACTAGACTCAATTAACGTAAGAAACCAGTAAACATCAATACAGACGAGGGAACAACATATTAGGCAACATAAAATGTTTATGTTTTAATATTTCCGAAAATAAAAATTTCACCTAGAAATATTGACATACAAGCTTTCTTCAAAGATTTCGCGTATGCTTTTAGTATTAAAGTTGCTACAAAGAGCTTTAAAACGCTTCGAAGAATTTAAACTAGAGAAAAATCTCTTTTTAATAGGATGCTACTAAATTACTCTGAAATGGGCAGCAGTAAAATTTCAATAAAATAAATTTAAAGGATTTTGTTTTTTTTGTAATTTGTTTAAAAATTATAAATTATTTTCACAATAACTTTCCTGTCATTGCAGCTACGTGTCGTTTGCAAAATAATACTTAAAACCACAGAAATGTGCAAAATTATTAAAAAAAAATATGTGCTATAATTAAAATTCAGTCCCATTAATTAATAATTATCTTGAAAAAGTAAATCTTTCCTTAAAAAGATACACACGTTGATAGGTTTCGACCAAATTTGTTGCTAAAACATACACGTTTTTGGGCGAACATTAATTATTTAACACTTTTAAGTATAAATTAAAAAAAATATAAATAATAGCAAGAATAATAATAATAATAATAATAATTACAACAACATTAATACATGTAATTATCTACAATTAACAAAAAAATTTTTTTTATTGTATTAACGAAATAAAAGTGATAGCAAAAATGGTCGAATGACTAAATAAAAACAAAGGCAACCACTCAGACAAGTGAGTGCAACTTAAAATAGCGAAAATCATGACTCTTGGTTGATTGTTCAAACATTAACAAACAAACTGAGACAATAACTAGAGTGCAACTGCATTATGACACAAACACAGATAAACATAATGGCAGACGTACGTACTCATCATATTTTAATGTATAAATATACACAGGCAGACAGAGACTAGAGGCGACAGACAGGCTGCTAAGTAATGCAATCTTAGAAATCTATACGATTTTTTAAAATGTATTTAAATACAAAGAATATAAACTGGAAGAACTACCATTTTACTCGCATGAAGTTGTTTGATAATGTTTAAAAGCCTTTTTAAAAGAGAATATTTCAAAAGTACTGTTAAAAAAATTGTACTCAAAAAGTACCTTTGCTAATAAAGGGTTTTGTACCACAAGCTTTACTTAAAACTGATGTTTCTTTATTAATAAACTTCATTCTAAAGAAAATATTTTCCAATGAAATGAAAAAAAAACGTTGGGAAAAAGTACTATCTGAAAAAAAAGACATCTCCTATTGATATGGTTTGAAAATAAGCAAAACTTTGGTTTAGAATTAAGAACAAGTTTCCAATACAATCAAGAAAAACTTTAGTTTAGAAAAGTAATAAAAAAACAAAAAGTAATAACGAACGTAATAAAAAGAAAATGAAAACGTACCATGTACCGTAAAGTACTTTTTAACAAAAAGCAATAAAGTTTTTTCAAATTCCGGTTTAAATTGCAGCAATGTTAATTTTTTATTTAAGAAACAAAAAACATAACTTTTTCATTAATTTTGGTTTCAATAAAAATCCAAAAGTACCTTTGAGAAAAGTAACTTTATGAAAAGTACCTTTATGAAAAGTATTTTTATGAAAAGTACCTTCCAAAACCCCCTTTTAAAAACTTACTTTTTTACAATTTTTTTTTTTAATTTTCATATATAAAATTTACTCCTTAAAGAATTCGCCTTAAAAACTCCTTAAAAAGAAGTAAATTTTTTAACACAGAATAGAATACTTTTAAGAGAATAGAATACTTTTTGTATTCTTTTCCAATGATATCCGAAAGTAGTGAACTAATTTGTCATTAAGTGATTGAATTTCAATAATCGTTTTTAATAAAATCAAAATTTTTACTTTTTACGCAAATAAATACTATTTTTTTTTAATCTGCGATTAAAAAGCGCCATCTATGAACATTATTTTAATAAAAAAAACATGTAATAATTTGAAAAGAGGTTTTACAAGAAAGATTTAAAAACAGGGTTTTAAGAAATATGTTTTATTTCAAAAGGCAATCTTACCAAAAAGTACTATTTTGTGTAACATGCCTTTTAAAAAAAATATTTTTGTTAAAAAAGTTTTTGTTTTGTTTATTAAAAGTATGCTAAAATAAGCCTAGGTTAAAAAACAGAAAGGTACTTTTTTAAAAATAACCTATCAAAAAGTACTTTAATGGGAAGGTACTATTTACAAAAAAAAAAAAATATATAAATAAAAATTATAATTTATAAATCATATAAAATAATAAATACTTTCCAGGACTGTTACATTTGAAAGTCTAAAATTTCAAAAAGGCTAGTTAAGAATGCAATTTCTTTGCATTGTTTTTGTTTTTTAAAGGAATTTATTTATAAAAATAAAATTTTAAAAAGAAAAACTTTAAAAATTAAATAATTTGTGAAAAACTTTTTATATAAAACGTACACTATAACATACTCATTGGGTTATGTGTAGCAGAATTCAAAATTTAGGAAAATTGAAATTAAAATAAAAAACACCCTTCTCCCTTTGTTGCGTTAATTGTTCTACAAAAATGTACTTTATCTAATGCCACCCTTTCTTTCAATGTTGGAAAGTTTAAATTGAATGTCCACAAAAACTACTCCCTCTTTCCTTCTAACCATAACCTGATTTTCTAGTTCTGGCACAAGGCATGGCATGTGTGGAGGTCATCCCCTGAGTGCTGGTTCCAAACGAAAAACAACCCTGTCCTTCTTCATTTGCAGGTTATTTGTAGCGCAACACAGCAACTTAAGGTTCATTTGTTCGTCCTTTTGTTTGCTGTAAGCAGAAAAAAAATAAATAAAATATTTTTATTAAAATATATGCCTTTGTTTTATTATTAATAACACTTTCTCAAAATTGGTTTTTAAAATTTATGTAGTTATAACATCCTTAAAATATGCTACAGAAATTGTAATAAAAACTCAACTTTTCATTAATCACACACATCCTTCAGTTCTAGTGAATTATTAACATAAAGAAAAAGATACGAAATTTATTACTTGGAGTTTTTTAATGATTTGAAAAATTATACTTTATTTGTTTAAAATGAAATCACTCTTTGTCATAGCTGCTAATGTCGCTTGAGTCATATGTGTCTAACAACAACCACAAAAAAAATTAAAATTTAATACGTTCGTTCGCTATGAATTGCAGCACAACATTAGGTCTTGTTCGTAAACAAACATCAACTTTTTTACGTTTTTAGTTTACAAATATTTTATTATTATTGTTATTGTTGTTGTTGCTAATATTATTGCCATTTAACAATTGCACATGTTTTTATTTTATTTTCCCTCTTATTTTTGCTTAAATCAACAGTTTGTTTTAGATTTTTTTTTTTATAAAATACAAAACTGAAACTAAAAGTCCAAATAATAATTTCAGTTTTATTTCTTTTTTTTACAATATTATTGTTACAATAAAAAGTATTTCATTGTTGTTGCTGCTGCTGCTGCTGTTGTTGTATAATACAAGACATTAAACAACAATTAACATGTACATATGCGCGCTTGTACAAGTAATTTAGACTTTTTTGTTATTGTAAAATGAATGTGTTGTGTTTCTTAAATGTTTTAAAGTTTTCAAAATAAAAATTATTATTACATCTTTTGTTGTTAAATCATTTTCATTTTGTTATAATTTCAACAACGATTATAACAATACGTTTTTTAAGCAATACAAACATCAATAAAATAATTAATACGCAGGCAAGTCAATCTGTCTTTATAAAATCTTAAAAAGACTGCAACCATTTTTTTTTTAATAATTTTTAAATAATTATTTTCTGTTAACACATATTTTTGTGTAATTTTGAAAATAACCCAAAAAAATATTCGCGATTGAGAAATAAATAGTACAATAATGTCTGTCTCTCTGTCACGCCAAAAACTGTTAATTGAATTTGAACAAAATTAATATTTTCATCAGTCAAAATTTTTCTTTTTTATTTAGAATAGTTTTATCACATTTAAATTTTAAATTTAAGTTTTATATATGAAATTAAATCAAAAATTTTTTATAATCAAATGTCTTCAGTCATAATTTTATTATTGAAAATTTCATTAATCACAATTTGCTTCACAAAATAATTTTATCTGTCATAATTTTTGCATGAGAAAACTACATTCGATACAATTTTTATACAAAAAATTTTACAATTTTTCTGTAAAAAAAATTTCATCAGTCATACTTTTCTTTAAAAAAATATTTTTTAATCATTACTTTTCTATAGAAAATATATATTAGTTAAACATTATTTTTTTCCTTTTTTTGCTGTTTAAAAACAGAAAAAATGTCATCAGTCATAAGTTTTCTACAGAAAATTTTCATCAGTCAATATTTTTCTATACTTTCACAATTTTGTTAACATAATTGTTTTTATAAAAATAATTTCATCAGTCCCAATATTTCTTTAGAAAATTTTTATCAGTCTTTTTTTTATAAATTAATTTTTATCAGTCATTAATATATTAAAAAAAAATTTCATTAGTTATATTTTTTTTCTAAGTAAAAATGTTTCACTCGTAATTTTTCGAAAAAAACAAAATCTCCTGGCTAAATTTTCCTATAAAAAATTTTAGTATGAATTAAAAAAAACATCTGGATCCACCTAAATGCTTGGTAAAAATTTCCTCTATTATAAATTTTCTATAGAATAATTACATCGGTCATAAGTTTTCTACAGAAAATTTTCATCACTCAATATTTTTCTATAATTTAACAATTTTGTTAACATAATTGTTTCAATAAAATAAAATTTTCATCAGTCAAAATATTTCTTTAGAAAATTTTTGTCAGTCTTTTTTTTATATTTTATTTCTATCAGTCATTAATTTATTAAAACAAATTTCATTAGTCATATTTCTGTTTTAAAAAAAATTTTTCCCTAAATAATTTTTTTCAGACACAATTGTTATACAAGAAGTTTTACAATTTTTCTGTAAAAAAGACTTCATCAGTCATAATTTTTCTCTATAAACATGATTTTCAATCATAGCTTTTCTATAGAAAATGTTTATTAGTCAGTCATTATTTATTCTTTTTTTGCTGTTAAAAATAAAAAATCTCCTCTATCATAAATTTTCTATAGAAAAATTTCATCAGTCATAAGTTTTGTATAGAAAATTTAAACCACTCAATATTTTTCTATAATTTCACAATTTTGTTAACATAATTGTTTCTATAAAAAAAATTTTATCAGTCAAAATATTTCACAAAAAAATTTTTCATAAATAAAATAATTTTTATCAGTCATTAATTTATTTAAAAAAAATTTCATTTGTTATATTTTTTTTAGCCAAAATTTTTCACTCTTAATTTTACCAAAAAAACAAATTCAGTCTGGCTTAAAAAAAATTACCTGGAATATTTTTTGTCCCAAGTAATTCATCAATCAAAATTTCCTCTAATATTTTTTTATAATTTCACAATTTTGTTAACATAAAAAAAAATTTCATCAGTCAAAATATTTCTTTAGAAAATTTCTATTCGTTTTTTTTTAATAAAATAATTTCTATTAGTCATTAATTTGTTAAAGGAAATTTCATTAGTTATGTTTTTTTTTTATTTTTCACTCGCAATTTTTCCAAAAAAAAAAACAAAAAAACCTCTGGCTTAATTTTCTTACAAAAAAATTTCAGTCAGGCTTAAAACAAATCATCTTAAAAAATTTTCCACCAAGCATTTCATCAGTCAGAATTTGTGCCTAAAAAATAATTTATTAGTCACAATTTTTATCTAAACAACTTCACAATTCTTCTGCATAAAAATTTCATTAATCATAATTTTTCAATAAGGAATTTTTATTCGTCTTCTTTTTTGTTTTAAATATTTAATCCATCATAAATTTTTTAAAAAAAAAATTTATCAGTGTTTTTTGTAAAAAAATTCCCTCATTCGTACTTTTTGTATAGAAAATCATAATCAATCAATATTTTCCTATAAAAAATGTAAGATCACAATTTTGCAAAAAAAAAAATTCCTTGTGATAATTGTTCAATAAATAAAAATTTCATCAGCCACAATTTTTCTATATAAAAATACTTTTCAGAATAAATAATATCCTGTAAAATATTTTCTCATCATAATTTTCAAGCCATAACCTTTCTACAGTAATTTCTGATTAGGCACAATGCTTCAATTAAATAAAACTTTATCATCTATAATATTTCTAGGAAAAAAATTAATTAGCCAAAAAATTTTATAAACAAATTTCATCAGTGTTTTTGCAAAAAAAATTCTTTTCTCAGTCTTACATTTCGTGTGGAAAAATCTTAGCAGTCGTAAATTTTCTATAGAAAATTTTCATTAGTCATTATTTTTTTCTATAAAATTATCATATCACAATTTTGCTATAAAAAAGATTTCATCAATCATCATTTTTTTATGAAAAAAACTTCATCAGTCATCAAACTTCTATAGAAAATGTGCAGCAGTCACAAGTTTTGAATAAAAAAAAGTCATTTCATAATTTTATCACTAAAAACTTTAGATCAGTCTTAACTTTTTAGGAAAAAAATTTCATTAATCTTAATTTATTTGGAAAAATTTTGTCGTCAGCTTTAATTTTTCTTTGAAAAAAATTTCATCAGTCTTAGTTATTTTGGAAAAAATTTTCATTAATTTTAATTTTTTTAGGAAAAAATTTCATCAGTCTGGGATTTTTTGGAAACAATTTTTATCAGTCCTAGTTATTTTGGAAAAAAATTTTTATCAGTTTTAATTTTTTTAGAAAAAAATTTCTTCAGTCCAATTGTTTTTTTTTGGAAAAAATTTATATCAGTCATAATTTTTTTGGAAAAATATTTATATCAGGCATCACTTTTTTTGAAAAAAAATTTATATCAGTCTTAATTTTTTTGGAAAAAATTTATATCAGTCTTAATTTTTTTGGAAAAAAGTTTTCATCAGTCTCAATTTTTTTGGAAAAAGAATTTTATCAGTCTTAGTACTTTTCTTAAACAATACTTCATCAGTTAAAATTTTTTATTTCACTATTTCGCCATTAATTTCTTAATTAATATCTTTGAAAATAAATATCACTCAATAATTTTGTTTTTTTAAATTTCATCCAGCATATTTTTTTGTAAAACATTTTATCAGAATATTTACATAAAAAAGTATAAGTCAGAAGTTTTATATAAAAATATTTCATAAGTCATAATTTTCCTTTCTATAAAAAAATTTATCAATAAGCATATTTCTATAGTAATACTTGATCAATTATAATTTGTTATCAGTCATAATTAGTTTTGAAAAAAATTTAAACGGTCTAAATTTTTTTATAAACAAATTTCACAAATGTTTGCTTTGTTTTAAAGAATTTACTCAGTCGTATTTTTTGAGCAGAATATTTTCATTAGTCATAGCTTTTCTACAGAAAATTTTTCATCATTCAAAGTTTTACATTAAAAAAATTTATTTTATAATTTTGTTATAAAAAGTTTTATCACTCATAGTTTTTTTTCTACGAAACCGTCATAATTTTTCTACAGAAATTTTTCGTCATTCAAAATTTTTGTAGAAATAATTTTCTTCAGCCATAATGTACCTTTTAAAAAATCGCTTATCTAGAAAATGTCAAAGGGCCCAACTAGATGAAAACCGTACGTTTAGAGAAAGTACCAAAACTCATTTGTACTGAAAATAAATCACTTGTCTAAAAGGATACAATTACCAAAAAAAAAAGTTAAATCTATTTTAAAAGTACCTTTAAAAGTACCATGTTTTTAGAAATGGGTTTTTTGTTTGTAAAAATTCTTTTTGAATAAAAATCGTTTAAAAAATTATTACGAAATATAAATGCTGTCGGAATGCAAGTTAAGAAAGTTAATTAATAAAAAAAGTACCCTAAAATAAAATAAAAAAATTATGTTTCAACAGAAAATTTATTCGTTTTTAGTAATTGACTTAAAAAAGTACCACTCAAAATACCTTTTATTGCTAAGAAGCATTTACTCTTTTAAAAATGGAATTCACATAAAAAGGTACTTTTTCAAATTCATATTTCCAAAAAACGTCGCCTTTGTAGGAAATATTTTAATACAATTTTCGTTTAAAATAGTTTTTTTAAAAAGTACCTTCATGAAAAGATACTTAAAACATGCCGTTTAAAAAATGTAATTTAATGAAAAAGTACTTTAGTAAGTATGCGTTTTTAATAAATCAAAATATTTAGCAGCAATAATCCCTTTCTGTCTGTTATCGAAAATACTTTGGAAAAATTATTTACTTAAAATATGATACTTTTGTAAAGACTTTTAGAACTAGCCTCGTTATAACAATTGCAATAAAATTTACTGAAGTATTTGGAGTAGAAAGAAAAATGTGCAAAAAAAAAACAGAATTAAATAATGAATTTGTTTCGCATTATTCTGTTACAAATGCTTTAAAGTCTGAAATAAAATTAAAAATTAACTCTTTAAGCGCCGCAATATTTGCGGCAGGTTTTAGCATTTACAGATTTAATTTTTTTTCAAATGCTGTAAGTTAACATAAGCACAAGGATCATGTTGCCTTTAATAACAACAACGGGTGAATGAACCGGATCCAGTGAGCATGCTGGTCATGTATTCTGGACTAGGAGTTAGATAGTCTTAAGCACTTTAGCAAGGAGTAGCGGTTTGCAACCCTGCTTTGTAACAGCTGAAAATGCAACTATGAGCATATTGCTGTGGTCTGTCAGCAACAATATCGTCAGGTGAATTTAGCGCTTAAATTATACGCAGCGTTTCATAAGCGTTGAGAAAAAAATCACACAATTTTAAATTAAATACGTGTCAAAGCTCAATTCTTGACATTAAATCATTTGACAGACAATTTTCTTCCTAACCTCAAAATAAAGAAAAAATTAAATTTTATTCGAAAAATTAATTAACTAATTTCAAAAGTATTTTATTTTGATTTACGGCAGTTGTTGAGGAAACGTATACAGGATGTACATCCTGGGCCACTTTTTCGCGAATGTTCCAAATAACGAGAACAATTTTTTCCCCAATAACGTCTATTGCGGCACCTGGCCTTACAAGAAATAACCGAGAGGTGCCAAATCATATGAACTCAAGGACCGTTTGTTATCTTCCAAAATTATATATTTGAATCATCAACATTTTTAAACAACAAATCCTTGATGCAGAATAAGGATCTCCATGGATAGTGTAGACTCATTTTTTAAGAAAGAAGTTCGTGTAAAGCGCACCAAACCGTGCATTCTTTTGAATGTATTAAAATTCTTAAGGAATACATTCATAAGTCTTATAAATAGGCCCTACACAAGTTTTAAAAACGTCCCGCATACTGCTAAAGACACTGTCAAAGTTAAAAGTACCTCAAAATAAAAAGTACCTAAAAAATATATTGTAGACTGCGTTAAAAATTTTAATACGTAATAACTTGTATATTTATTTATAAAAAAAAATAATGCGAAAATATAGGAGTGGGAACCGATATTTCGTGATAAGATTTACATCTGCACTTGGCCATAAGCCTTAATCAGATGGTGGTCAAACCACTGAGAATGAAAAGCAACGTCATTCACGCATTAGGAAGCCGAGGATTAATTCTAGCAACAGAATGGTTGCAATTTCAGCGGTTCCGAAGCAGGGTTCCCAGCTGAAGAGCTGGAGACTATCCAACTCCTGGTCTAGAACTTTTGACTAGCACGCTCACTGGATCCAGATCACTCACCTGTTGGTGTTATTAAAGGCGATATGATCCTGGCTCCCATAATCAAGTTCATGCGGGGGCCGCAAAACCACAACCACCACGATACTCCCGAAGGGCCAACCTCAATAATCAGTCTGAGAAACAGCTAAAAGTCTAGAGAGAGAATTAGCGGAACTCTGGGGTTCACTGATTCCCATGGAAACAAGGTGTAGCTTCCAGTTGACACCGTGCTTGCCTTCAGGGGACTGGGCTCCCTTATACCCCCAGCAGCACAGGTCTAGATGGTTAAGTAAGCCATAAAGACCGATAAATGTGCCCCCGGGCAAGGGGAGAGGGGGTGGGTAACCGATATAGTGAGAATAGCCTAGGACAAATTTTTTTATATTATTTTTCTCTCAATAATCAAATTTTTCGAAAATGCATATCTCCGAGATCAGGCTGAATCCAAACGTAAATTATATACAGTTTCAAGAACTCTTAATTGACTTTTATATACAGAAAAAAATGTTGTTTCTAAAATCATTTATAGTAGAATAAGAAAATTTTTTAATTTAATGGATATAAAATAATTTTTACAAAATGTATTATTTCTGGCTTTTTATATTTCATTAGTGTAACGTAAAATCGTATAATTATTAAGAATTCCTAGCCCTAAGAGTCTACCGATTTAATCATTGCCAACGTAATAGTTTTTACCCCATTTCTTAAGTAAATATTCCTAAAGTAATTTTGGTCCTTCGAACAGAGAAATTTATAATTTTAAAGTTATAGGAAATAAAAATTTTTCTAAGCACTTTAAAATCTTTACAAAAAAAAAAAGAAAAATTAAATAAGTCCTATTTTGATTTTCAATATTATGCCACACTATTGGGTGGCATCATTACGAAAAGCAAAATTTTATACATTTTTAAAAAATCAATAAAAACATAATTTTGGCAAACAAAATTCAAAATAAATTGTAAATGTTTTTTTTTGTTTTAATCATTTTATGCCTTACAGCCTGGATTCTGTTAACTATAAATATTGTTTGTGATAATGGAGCCCGAAAAAAATTAAAAATTCATTTGGAGATTAAACCGGCAAAAGTGAACAGATTCAAGGCTGTAAGGAATGAATTGATTATAAAAAAAGCAAAGATTGTTTCTTTAGAATTTCAAAAATTTTTTATGGATATTTGCCTGAAGATGCCACTAAATGGTGTGGCGAAATATTGAAAATAAAAAAAAAATTATTTATAAAATATTAAAAAGATTAATTAACTATAATAATTATTTGGTTTAGAAAATACCAAAAATATAAATTATCTATTTCATAACTCCCTCGCTCTCTCAGAGGGTTAAATATTAATATTTGTTCTGGCTAAATTTCAATTACAACAATTGCCAAAATAAAATGCAAAATCAAATTAAACACGCAATTATTTATATTGAATTGAATTAAAAAATTAAAAAAAAAAATTAAATAAAAAAAAATATTATTATTACGTATGCATTTTATTATAAAACACGAATTCAAGCAGAAATCATTAAGTAATAACTACAAAAAGTAACGCATTGTTAATTAATTAGTATTTCAAAAATATTTTTTAATTCTTAGTTTTTTTTTTGTACAACTAAAATAAAGAATTATGAAATTTACAAGTGAATTTAATTGATTCAATAAGAAATTAAATACAAATTTGGCAAAACTTAATCTTGATTGAGAACGAATTTTAAGGAGTTGCCAGATTGATGAATATGTAACGATTTTATCTGCCACAATAAATGAAAATAAAATTTGTTGGCATCATAAGCTTTTTAAATGTATTGGTTTCTTAATTTTTCTTGTTGTCTTTTCATACTTAAATCGTGAGCGTGACTTATATTTTTTCATACTCATGTTATATATTGCATTAACGTGACCCCAAAAAGTAAGATCGTGAGTAAGTTCATATGAATAAAACTAGTTTCTTGTAAACATGCACGATCGTGAATGGAAATGTCGTCTTTTACATCGCAAAGGTGTAACTAACAGTCGAAGCTTAGACAGCTTTTAGATGAATCTGCCTTAGCGTCGATTTTGTATTACTTTTTGAAATAATTTCAAAATAATTGTATTGTTGGTTTATTATCGGGTCGTTGGTTGGAAATACTTGCCACAGCTGTGTCATCTAAAGGAGTTATTATTTGAACACGATGAACTCACATTTAGACAGTTTTCACACCAAAAGTTTACAAATATCAAATTAATTACGGTGAATCTTCCCACCAGTGAATCGCATCATTTGAGCTTTCGCTATAAAGTCCTAAATCACATTCTCGTTATTTTATGTTGAGTTAGAATATCTCAAACTGTTACGCTTTCGGAAATAATTGCATATTATATGCAACTGGGCTTTCTTGGGCTATAATAATTATTTTCCTTGTTTTTATAGAGGTATAGAATTTTAAAGTGGAATAAAACAAAGATGAATTTGTTGTGAAATTTACTTTATTCAAAAGATAATCTTCCCGCATTCTAATTCAAATTTGACTTGTAGCATATAACCGCCACGGTATTCTTAGATTTACTCTATACGGGAGGTCCAATTTTCGATGGATTTTTCCAGCATTTGTAACCGTATATCGGCACTAGCGATAGTTGTCCTCAAAGTGTTCAAACGTTTCGGGCTTAATAGTAGTCTAGCAGTCTTAATGTGCATGATCTCGGAGGCCCATTCAACCATCCAAGTTGTTACTAAACTTGTCCTTCAATAACTCAATTGCGTTACGAGCTGTGTGATATGTTGCGTTGTTTTATTCGAAACCACATCTAATGCACATCATGGGTGTTCAATTGATGAATAAGACAGTTAGTAATCATGACTCTGTAGCGGTCACCATTAACTGTAACGTTTTAACCAGAATCGTTTTTAACGAGTTGCGGATCGATAAAGCACAGGAAACAGTCAGGTTTTCGGGATGTAATGCTGTCTCAACATAAACTTGTTTAGTGACATGAAGCTCTCGTTCATCGTTAAACAAAATTTTCATATGATATACGAGGTCAACAACGATCTTATTTCAGGTGATATGATTTACGTCGGCACCCAGCTAAAAGCTAAAAAACCAATTATCTGAACTCTGGGGCTTACTGATTCCCGCGGCAATAACATGCAGTTTTCAGTTGACTCCCTGCCAGCCTTTAGGGGACTGGACTCCCTTATACCCCCGTTGACACATGTCTAAATGGTTGAGTTATCCATCGAGATAGATAAATCTTATCATTTCTTACCATTTCATGATAAGATTCACATCTGCACCTGGCTGTAAGCTTTAATCAGATGGTGGTCAAACCACTGGGAATGAAAAGCAACGTCTTTCACGCCCTAGGAAGCCCGGGATTAATTCTAGCAACAGGTCTTTCCTAGTTGCAATTTCAGCGGCTCTAAAGCAGGGTTCCGAACTACTACTCCTTGCTGAAGAGCTATAGGCTATCCAACTCCTGGTCCGAAACACATGACAAGCATGCTCACTAGATCCGGATCATTCACCCAATGTTCTCAGTAAAGGTGAGATGATCCTGGCCTCTTAATCAAATTCATGAGGGCCGAGAAGTCACAACCACCACGATATTCCCGAAGGGTCTACCTCAACAATCAGACAGAGAACAGCTGAAAAGCTAAAGAATCAATTATCTGAACTCTGGGGCTTACTGATTTCCGTGGAAACAACGTGCAGCTTCAAGTTGACTCCCTGCCAGCCTTCAGGGGACTGGACTCCCTTATACCGCTAGCAGCACAGGTCTAGATGGTTGAGTAACCCTTAAAGACAGATAAATGAGTCCCCGGGGATGGGGGGCATATTTTAGGTATAATTTGCACAATTTGGAAGGAGTCAGTCTTTCCATGTTGAAGTGAAAAACCAGCTGACAAAATTGCCGCCAGTAAAAAAAGTGTTGCCAATTTAATGTTTTATACCGCTATGAAAACACCCTATATGTCATATTTTTGTTACTAAATTATTTTCCGCATCATATCGGTTTCACCGTTTGCGCTTTTTTTATCAGACTTTTACAAAGAATCATGCTTTCGGCCGCATGTGGGGTATTTCATACGAAATTCAAATGCGTGATATTTTTCACGTTTGCTGCTGAAAATTAACTTTTAAAACTGCAACTTTTTAAGACTTTCAGAGGTTTTTAATTCCGGTGATTTATAGATAATAGCTGATAATGCACAGTGGGAGCTGCAGTATAAAAAACTTTACAAAATACCTGAATTCCACTACTGAGCTAGTTAAGTGGTTCAAATATTTATTTGACCTTCCAAAAAACGGTGCCATTGAGGAAAGACTAGTAAATGTTGTTTTCGCTTTGCTTTAGTGATTTATAGCTTTCTAAAATATTTAATTTGCACTTTAAAAGTTTTCAACCCACTGTAGGTTTTTTACTTTCTAATAAATTTTGTTGATAATTTAGAATTTTAAAAATTTTAATCCCACTGTAAATTACTTTAAATCTTAAACAAAATTATTAAAACACATCAAAATCGAATGTTAGAAAAACAATCATTAAAATCTAAATCTAATTGCTTAGAAATAAAGCAAATAATAATAACTACAACAACAAAACTAATATTCAAATCTAAAAATGCATTTCCTGTTGCTGCAAAATGTGTAAAAGAAAAGGAAAATTAATGAGAAACAACTTAGAAGACGAATTTTATTTTTAACACCAAACGCACTTTAGTGAAATTGAAATTAAGAAATAAAATAAAAAATAAAATAAAATTAAACAAAACAAAAAACTGTTTGTATTTAAAACAGCAATTTGCCTTTAATTGCTTGATTTTTCGGTTCTCATTTTTTGGCGCACAACATTGTGAGGCGCGATAGTGAAGTAAAAGCTACAAACAATATCCTCAATTTAGCCTCGTAATTTATTTTACATGTGCGAAAAACATAAAAATTTTTAAGGCAATTGATTCTTTTACTTCTTGTATATTTTTTGTTTACAGCATTATAACACATTAAGTGCCCTAAAGGCATAAACAAGATTGAAGATGCTTAATAAATAGTTAGTAGACTATCAAATATTTAATCAATCTTGACTTAGTTTTGTTGCTTCATAAATTTACTGGACCCTGCTTAAGGGCAAAATAAATTTTAAGGCCTGTCCATAATCATTTTTTACAAGCTTATGTTAAGTCGTTACACACTCACTGTAGAGTACTGCTTATTTTATATTTATGCCTACATTTTACGGTTTGTTATTTTTGGCTCTAAGAACAATATTTTTTTTTTTTTTTTAATTTTGCTGTTGCTTTTTTGTTTTTTTTTTTTGTTGCATTGAAAATCATTCATAGATTGTTTGATTGAGCGTATATTTTTGTATGTTCGTTTCAATTAATGTAAACGAACCTCCAATACAAATAGTTTGTTTGTATTTCTGCTATATTTTACTTTTAAAGAACTTTTATTGGATTATAGAATATTCTTTTGAATTTGATTTTTTCTAATTTAGGGTAAAAAAAGAATTGGCCTCCTGCTGCTCAACGCCTTTGCCATTTTGTTTGAGTAAACTTTAGAATTAATCAAAAGAAAGAGAATGTTTCTTTATAAAAATCAAATGTTTTACACTAAGAACAAAGTCGAATTAAAATAAAAATAAGTTGGGTTTTCCTTCCTGACGCTATAACTACAGAACGTACAAACCAATTTCCACAGTTTTGCATTGGTTGGAAAGGTCTCGGGCTCAGTAAGGTTTATAGCAAAGCAAATTCAAGAAAAATTTCAAGAGAAAAGCAGGAAAACAGGGAAAATCATTTTTCACATACAGCGCCATCTCTGATACATGTACTAGCAACTGATAGCATGTACTACAACGGCACCAGTACTTGGTGTGTGAGTATCCCTCACGAAAATAAGTACGTTTCATTTTAAGTAGATGACGCCGTGCACTAGGTCGCATCCTAGAAATGATGAATATTTTTACTTGCGACTGCTGTTGGTAAATGTACCTGGACCAAAATCATTTGCACATTTGAAAACTGTGAATGGCCACCAATGCCAAACATATCGAGAAGCATGTCAACTAGTGGGTTTGCTGGAGAACGATTCTAATTGGGATTTAACACTTGCGGATTCAGTTGTTTCATCAAATGCATACAAAAAACGAACGCTGTTCGCAATTATCATCACCACGTGTTTCCCTTCAAAACAAATTCAGTTATGGAACAAATGCAAAGACGACATATCGCTTGCGCATTCGAACGAATAATTCCGACATGCAAATAACCGATGAAATATACAATGAAGGATTTTTTCTGATTGAGGATCAATGCTTGACTATTGGAAACAAGCTACTGACTGAAGTAGGAATGATTGATCGATGTACGATGCATTTAACTAAGAATTAAATCGAGAGCTGCAATACAATGTTGATACATTGCAAGAATTCTTTCGAAATAATGTGCCGATGCTGAATGAACAGCAAAAACAAGTATACGAAACATTTATAAAAGCGATGGACAATAATATTTGTGGTCTATTCCTCCTGGACGCACCTGTAGGAACAGGGACAAGATTTGTCATTTCATTGATTTTGGCCACTATTCGATCAAGATGTGACATAGCTTTAGCGTTAGCATCATCTGGAATTGCGGCAACTCTTCTATATAGCGCTCGTACTGCACATTTTGCGCTTAAGTTGCCACTCAATTTAAACACAATTGATACTCCAACATGCAATATTTCCCGATCTAGTGACCCCCCGGGGGCACATTTAACGGTCTTTATAGAATACTTGACTATCCAGACCTGTGAAACTGGGGTAAAAAGGGAGTCCAGTCCCCAGAAGGCAGCAGGGGTCATCTGGGTACTCCATTTTATTTCTACGGGAATCTGTAAGCCCCAGAGTTTCGTTATTTGCCTCTTTAGACATTTAACTGATCTCTGGCTGATTATTGAGGTTGGCTCCTATATGCGAGTATCGTGGTGGTTGTGGTTTCGCGGCCCCATATCAGGTTTGTTGTTTAATATGGTGGCCAGGATCATTTCACCGTTAATGACACCCTAGGTGAATGATCCAGTCCAGTGAGCATGCTAAACATGTGTTCTGGACAGGAGTTGGATAGTCTCCAACTCTTCAGCAAGGAGTGATGATTTGCAGCCCTGCTCTGGAATCATTAAAGTTGCAACTAGGAGAGACCTGTTGCTAGAATTAGTCTTTGGCTTCCTAGGATGCGCATGACGTTCCTATTTATACACAGTGGTTGACCACCATCTGATTAAGGCTACATAGCCAGGCGCAGATGTAAATCATATCACGCAATTTCCCGATCCAGTGCAATGGAAAAATTGTTGATGCAATGCAAGCTCATTGTTTGGGATCACTGCACAATGACACATAAGAAATCACTTGAAACACTTGACTTCACACTGAAGGATCTTGGGCGAAATAACAACATCTTTGGCGGCTTGATGATATTGTTGGCAGGAGATTTCAGGCAGACGCTGCCAGTAATTCGCCGTGGAACGCCTGCAGATGAATTGAATGCATGCCTGAAGGCATCACCTTTGTGGAATAACGTAAAAACATTATCGCTAACCACGAATATGAGAGTTCAACTTCAAAATGATCAAAGTGCTGTACAATTTTCTAAGCAATTGTTAGCTGTTGGAAATGGAAAATTCCCAGTTGATGCAACAGCTGGATTAATTACTCTTACCAACGACTTTTGCCGATTTGTATACTCTGAATTAGCTCTTATTAAAAATGTTTTCCCAAACATTAGTGAAAATTATCAGAATTGTGCTTGGTTAATTCAACGAACAAGTCTCCCCAAAAGAATAATGATGTTGTACACGCACTGAATTTCACCACTCAATAAAAATCGATGGCAATTTGGTGACATACAAATCCGTTGATTCCATAACAAATCCCGATGATGCAGTAAATTATCCAGCGGAGTTTTTGAACTCTCTGCAGTTACCAGGATTTCCACCACATAACTTGCAACTCAAAGTTGTTTCAGTTATTATAATATTGCGTTATTTAAATCCACTGCGACTTTGCAACGGTACTCGACTTGCGGTGAAAAGACTTATGCCGAATTTGATTGAGGCAACCATTATTAACGGAAAGTACGCAGGTGAAAATGTATGTATTCCTCGAATACCAATGATTCCGACTGATCTTCCGTTTGACATCAAACGATTACAATTTCCAGTTCGCCTTGCGTTCGCAATGACAATTAACAAGTCGCAAGGCCACTGCGATTGCGCTTAGTGTTTGCGGGATAAATTTAGAAAATCATTGTTTTTTACATGGGCAGCTTTACGTTGCGTGTTCACGAGTTGGGAAATCATCCGCTGTGGTTGTGTTAACGTCAGACCAAAAAGCACTTCAATGAAAAGGATAATTTGTGGACACGTATAACGCTGCGATTCAGTATTTACTTTGGATACACTTTTATTTTTTACTTAGAGAAGTTCATTTTTGTAATCGAAATGAATTCATTACTGTTGTGCAGAGAAATATAATTTTTCCTTTTCAAATATAAAACAAAAAAAAATAATTTTTCTTCATCTTTTAATTCCCAAACGAAATGTTACAAAAAACGAAGCCATGTGGTGGCGCAACGGAGTTCTCTGGGTTTGCTAGTTACTTTTATATTTATCTTGTAATTCTTTTAATTCCTTATGCTTTAATGATTGTAGGAATCAGGGTTCCTTAACTTATTTCTTGTGTTTTTATTTTATTTTTTCGATTATTTTTATATTTTTACCTATAGAATTTTATTGTTAATATCTCAATGCATAAGTGTTGCTGTTATAACAAAATTATTAAAAATAGTTAGTAATTTTAAAAGTGACATTAAGCTCACGTTTTTCAAACATGTCATCGTGATTGTTTCAATAATTTGACATGAATTTATGGAATCTAAATTAAGGAAATATTTTATTTAAAACAATTTTTTTGTGTATGAAAAATTTCAAATTTTTCACGTCTTAAAAATAACTTTTAAAGTATCTGAAATAATTAATTTGATGTAAATTTAAGTTGTTAATATATGTTACCGTATTCTATTTTAAATTAGTTAGTAAATTAAAAAAAAAATAACTTAATGAAAGTTTACAGTTGATTTAAAGTGTATGGTAAAGCACGTGCTTGAAAGCTACATCCTTGTTTAACGTGTTATAATTTTGTTTTGTAAATTTCTTTTTAGTCGAATCATTAGCGAATACTCAGCTATTTAAGGTGAAAATCTATGAGATTTTTTTTGTGCTATAAATTACACAGGCCAACAAAAAGATTTTTTTTTAAACTTTTTTCAGATTTTTATGTCCTGAATCCAAAAATTCTTTTTGTTATTGAAATTATCTAGTGATTTTAAAATCTCCCTAAGGTATAGTGTAAAATTAATGAGACGTTAGTGATTTTATTCACATTAACCAATTAAAAATGATTAAACAAATTTATAGTGTAGATTTCATTAGTGAGATGGGATTGCTTCATATATCCTTTCTCTTTTTTCTTTAAAGCTTCTGGTGTAGCTTTTTCTGCAATGTGCTGCTTGTTGAGCTACTCGATGAAGTGACCAACAGTAGTCCCCCATCTTGTTTGGTGTTCTAGCGGCCCTGGTGGCATTTTTCCAACAATTTGATGTCTTGGTGAAAACGTTTACCCTGCTCCTCACTAAAGTCTCTCAAATTTTCAGGGAAGTACACAAGATGATTGTGAAAACAAGTGAATTTTCAGGCTCATCAAACATACTCAATTTTTAAGCGTACTTAACATGTTTGCTACAATTATAACATATTCTGGGTCTTTTGAATTTTCTAAGAATTTTGTAATAATTTATTTCTCATTTCTGGTCATTGTATGTTCAAAGTTAATGTTGAACATCATTTTTCGAATGTCAGGCCCTACAAAGACGCCTTCTTTGAGTTTAGCTTCTGAAAGGTTTGGCAACATTTGGCTGAGATACTTGAAACAAGGTCCATCTTTAGGCAATGCCTTCGTAAACTGCTGCATTAGGCTTAATTTTATATGTAGAGATAGCAGGAGAATGTTTTGAGGATCTACAAGTTTTTTGCGTATAATGTTATTCTTGACGCTTTTAAAAGACTCCCTTATAAACCAGTTCTTTCTGTTGGAATGTTGATCCCTACTGCTCTACTAACCCATTCGCACAAGAATCAAGGAAATTTGCTGTAACGACTTTGCTGACCAAGAAGCATGCAAATCACTTTTGAATCGCTACATATCATCCAACCATGAGCAGAATAGCCAATTTTATATACCGCATTCAGAACAAGAAACAACCTAGGCAGAATACTACAGAATGAAACAACCGAGGCAAATATACTAGACAAACAAGGAGTGTACAAATTAACTTGTACATGCCATTATAGCTGCATTGGGCAAACAGGACGAAAAATTAAGACCAAATTTATGGAACACATTAGAGACTATAACAAAAAACTGCGAGAACCAAAATCAACTCCAGAATCAAATTTTGCGAACCATATATTCAACAACAAATGTACACAAGGACATATGAAGACAACGGTTCAACTGCTTCATACACAGCACAAAGGAAGGAAACTAAATGTATTAGAAAACATGGAAATATACAAACAGAAAACATTTGACGGACGAATAATAAATGAACAAAAATACACTGCTTCGGACACAATATTTGAACCATTGAAACATTTTTACAAGAAAACAAACATTACACCAACACAAACACGTTACGCAGGTGCACAAGACCAAAGCAATAAAGAACATCATAAACGTACAATTACAGATTATTATGTCACATAAAAAAAAAACAAAAAAAAAACCCAATAGGTTCACACATAAACACAAACGGACAACAAGCATGATCGTAAAAGGATTTAGTTAGGAAGAAAGAAGACGAATGAAAAAGAGAGCGACAAATTAGGTAAAAAGAGACAAACGAAAAAGAGAGAGATATACAGGTAAAAAAGACAGAAAGACAGAAAGTGACGAAGGGAAACGCGAACTATATAAACACAGCTGACAATAGAACGCAACTAGTACGAAAAGAACACTGAAGATGGCAAACAGCCGAAACCGGTTTGTTCACAAACCAAATATGATGAGGGTCGACGGAAAACCGTACACGAACAATTTAATATATTCCTAGAAAGAAAAAACGTATTCGACAATAACCAAACAACAATAACGCATTTTAGTACGGAAAAAATGTCAAATAATTTAAGTGATTTACAAGCCGACAATTATTTCATAACAAAGAACAAATTGGTTTATATCGTTTCTAAATTGAGAGGCAAGTTATCCACGGGTAACGATGCAATTCCAAATAGAGTATTAAAAAACATTCCTGATAAATTGATTCTTGAATACTGTTGTCTTTTCAATAATATGCTTAATAATTCATATTTTCCGGACAGGTGGAAAACGGCAAAAGTGGTGCTTTTACCAAAAAAAGATAAAGACGTTACTGAGCCAAGAAATCTACGTGCTATAAGTTTACTACCTAATATTAGTAAAATATTTGAAATTTGTATTAACAATAATATAATCAAGTTTTGCAATGAGAAAGGACATATCAACGACAAAGAATTTGGTTTTAAATATAAACATTCGACAATTAACGCAATACATTGCCTCACTTCTTGTATTAATTGGAATTGGAACAAAAAACTATGTACAGGAGCTTGTTTAGTAGATATGGAAAAAGCATTTGATAGCATATGGATTCCGGGATTAATATTTAAATTAATAGACCTCGAGTTTCCTCCTAGTTTGTTAGTACTCATATTTAATATGATAAGTAATAAATCCTTTATAATATTCTACCAAAATTACAAAAGCAGTAAAACGTTCAAAATTATTAACGGCTTGAAACAAGGCACTGTTAACTCCCCAACTCTATTTAATATATTTATTTTGGATTTGTTGAGCAAAATAGAGAATATAATTGCATTTGCTGACGATATCATTATATATCATGCTGACACTACAATTGAAAAAATAAACAAGAAGCTACAAGATTCTTCTAATATTGTAGAGCAGTATTCTGTAGATTGGTTTATGAAGTTAAATATACAGAAATGCGAAACAATTTTGTTTAGACCCCCCAACAATAATTGTAATAATAGTATTAAAAAAACTGGAAATCCTTTGGAATTAAATCTAATTTATATAATGTCTGTCTATCCAACAAACAACTAGTCAGATATTTAGGAGTTTATCTAGATAAATTCTTATACTATAATAACCATGTGAATGAGATAATCAGGAAAGCACAGAAAGCATTTTTTGCTTATAAATCATTGTTTTACTCAAAATATGTAAAGCCTAGAGTAAAAGTAATTATGTACCAGTCTCTTATTAGACCAATTCTTACATATGGAAGTCCGATTTGGTTTTATATTGCACCTTCTTACATGGAAAAAATTCGGATATTTGAAAGAAAATGCTTAAGGTCTTGTACATCGTTATTCAGATCATCACACAGCAACTATTTAAAATATGTATCAAATAAAAATTATACAATACATCAAATATTATAAGAGTAGACAATTTTATTATTAGTTTGATAAGAAATTATCTTTTGAGATGTACATCCTGTAAAGAAAACAATTTAATATTGGTACCGCATTATACGAATCTAAGTTATATAGCAAATGCTGTACAAAATGGCTTTGGACCTCCTGAGTCATTTTTATATTTAGATAAATTAAATCTTATTCAAGATGAAAATGGTTTACCAGTATTTTATCATAACTTTAGACGGGCTAATGTTAAAGCGGTTAACTGCAACGTATCCATTATCTCAAGTAGACATGACAAAAGTATTTCTGATAAAGAACTTCGCACAATGCGAAACTATAAAAACAAAAACCACCAAAGGTTAGAGGAATAGTTAAATATAAAATTCTGTTTTTTTTGTTTATTTTGTGTTTTTTTTTTACTTTTAGAGTTCTGATTTTTATCCTTGCCTTTTACAAGTGAATTTTTTATTAAATTTTCATTACATTAAATATATATAACTTTCTTATTTACAAAGTAATACATATATATATATATATATATATATATATATATATATATATATATATATATATATATATATATATATATATCCAATATATATATATATATTTATATATATATATTTACAATTAAAATGTGTTATATTATATTGATTGTACTCGAGAGCTCGTTTCTGGGACTTTGTATATAAATGTATATATTATTGAATACTAGTGTTTATTATAGTATAAATAGTTTAAAAGATGTAAATAAATAAACAAAACTAAAAAAAAAAAAAAAGGTTTTTTATGCAACACTATTTTTCAGATTTTCATAGCTCTCTTTCATATGTAGGTAGAAATGCATAAATGTTACCATTGTGTAATAAAACAGTTTTCAAACTAGCTTTGAATGAATCGATAAATAGTCTACAGTCTTCTTTGTTGTATTTAACTCCGATATTAGGTTAGGTTGCTTATTACCCTCTTTTTTATTAATTATGGCCAGTAATGTCAATACTGCAAAAGTAGCAATCAGCAGTGTGGTTTCTGGGCTCCCTGCATACCATAGGAATAGTAAACTTGAAAGTTTTTGTCTCCTTTTTTTAACCACTTTCTCAGAGCTTTAACACAAACATAACGAATCTTATGTGGGGGGGGGGGGGGGGGGGTCAAGATTTATCCTGATCTCCAACTTTAAATCCAAAATATAAGAAATAAACCTTTTTCACTACTTAAGTCTGTAATGTTTCTTTAATGTGTTTTTTAACTACAAACGCACCACAAATATAACAAAAACTATCGGCAGAATTCTTACCACCCCGATGAGATATTTTTATTAAACAGTGAACATATTCACTGTAAGACTGTAACCAAAAAGTAAGATTAGTTTACACAATATCAGCTAGAAACATAGAGATGTATTTCACCAGTGCTGCCAACTCTTCTATATTGTATTTTACAATTCCATTTAAACTACATGAAAGGTGTTAAATTCTTGAAAAAATCACAATATTTGATCAATTCAGGTACAAATGAAAAAAAAAAATGGTGGGTGTTACCTCCTAATAAATGTCAGATTTGGATTCAGTACCCTAAAAGACATCAGAATAGAGTATTTTGGGTAAAAGCTTTTTTCATCGTTGGCCTGTGTTATTAATTGATAATATTTTGAAAAGTAGTTTTTCATAACTTTTTCTTTAATTTATCTCAAATTTTGTTTACAAAAAAAATTTTTTTGCCTTTAAATTTAACAGCCTTCGCTGGCCTTATTTTCATGCTATTACTTGGCTATTACTTCATATTCTTTTATTCACTTTTTTTATAACATTTCATATATTTTGCAATCGACCTCAAATGAAGTAATCAAACACAAACAAAAAAAAATTTTTAAGTATTTAATTTTGTTTTAACTGGATATCATGTTTTCCTATTACATACTTTTTAAATCAGTCTGTCTTAACCACAAATCTCTTCTTTGTTTGTTTAAAATTAAAAAAATAAATATTTTTACGTATTGAATAAGTTATTATTATTATTATTATTAGAAACAAAGAAGAAGGAAAACCATTTAATGCGGTTTTTTTTTTTGCAATTTACGAAATAATTATACAACTTTAGCAATAAAGGGAGAACTAAAGTAGCCGCATACTAAAAAAATGAAAAAAGCCAAGAAATAATATTTAATCCATTTATTTAAAACAAAACAAATTGATCGTGCTATAGGGTTTTTTTTAAGCCCGATAGAACTTGAAATTGTAAAAAATAACACAAAAAATTAAATTGTAATGAAAATTTCTTTTTTATTCGAAGGATCAATACGTGACATTAACATTTGAAAATGATTTCGGGCATATGGGCACCGCGGCTATTTTTGACGAAGCGCATTCTGGACGTCCAATTTTGGGCCACTTTTTCGAGCCCTGCTGGGCGTATGTCACGAATAACACGAACAATGCTGTCCTCCAAGGCGTCAATTGTTGCTGGTTTATCAGCATAAACCAGTGACTTCACGTAGCCCCACAGGAAATAGTCGAGTGGTGTCAAATCGCACGACCTTGGAGGCCAATTGACAGGTCCATTTCTCAAAATCAACTTATCGCCAAATTTTGATTTCAATAAGTCGATGGTTGCGTTCGTTCTATGGCACGTAGCGCCATCCTGTTGAAACCACATCTCGTCCGGATCAATGTCATCCATATTTTCAAACAAAAAATCATTGATCATGGTGCGGTAACGATCTCCATTGACCGTAACGCGAGCTCCGGCTTCATTTTTGAAGAAATAAGGTCCGATGATGCCACCAGCGTGAAAACCGCATCAAACGGTGCATTTTTCTGGATGTAATGGAGTCTGTAGGGTCTGTTGTGGATTGGTCTCACTCCATATGCGGCAATTTTGCTTATTAACAAACCCGTTAAGCCAAAAATGCGCCTCATCGCTGAACACAGTTTTGCGATAAAACAACGGGTCAGTTGCCAACTGCTCTAGAGCCCAATCGACGAAAGAATGACGCATATAATGGTCTCGTGGCTTCAATTCCTGCACCAGCTGGATCTTATACGGGTGTAGGCCGAGATCTTTGCGCAAAATTTTCCACGTAGTGGACGGACAGAGCCCCAATTCCTGCGACCGACGACGAATTGATAAATTTGGATCTTCTTCCACACTTTCTCTTCAGTACGCACATTCCTTCGACGTGTTGGTGTTATTGCATCCTCTAGAGAGTATGTGGTACGAAATCTATCGACAGTTCGACGAATGGCTTGTTCAGATGCACGATTATGTACGCCATAAAAATGACGAAGTCGTCTATAAGTTGCGCGAATCGACGACTGAGAGTCTATTCATGATGATTTGTCAGAGTATACTGAAACAAATAAAAAAAAATGTTTCATCAAAATTTCATTTTTTGTGTTACTTTTTACAATTTAAAGTTGTATCTAGCTTAAAAAAACACCTTTAATTAAACCCATATCCCAAGCCGAAGTAGGACAAGCAATTGATAAGTTGAATAATAACAAAACTCCTGGTTACGATAATATCGATTCAAAGGTTTTAAAATCTTTGCCAAAAAAAGGACTTGTTTTTCTCACAACAATTTACAATTCTATATTAAGGCTAAACCATTCGCAATGGAAATATGCGAAAATAATAATGGTAGTAAAACCCGGCAAACCCGAAAATAATGTTGCATCCTATAGGCCAATCAGTTTGTTGTCAGGTTTTTCAAAAATTGTTGAAAGGCTCTTTTTAAAGAGATTAATGCCAATCGTGGAAAAACAGAATATTATACCTGATTATCAGTTCGGGTTTAGGCATAAACATGGAACACCAGAACAGTGCCATAGAATTGTCAACAACATTTCATACGAGTCTGGCACAGTAGCCTTTTGTATAAATTGAAAAACCTTATCCCAGCCCCATTTTATTTGGTACTAAAAACATATATTCAAGGCAGATCCTTCTTTGTGAGCATAAATGATAATTATTCAAGTTTTGGTTGTATTAAAGCGGGTATTCCAAAGGGTAGTGTCCTGGGTCTACAGCATATATGCCAACAGTCGAAAATATAACTACTGCTACATAGGCAGACGATACTGCTTTATTAGTCTCAAACGAATTATCGTTAATAGCTTTCAAGATGCTACACAGTCAATAAAATCTTCTTCAAGATTGGCTTCAAAAATGAAATATTAAAGTTAATAACACAAAGTCCATTCTTGTTACATTTACGCTAAGAAAAAATGATTGCTCTCCTGTTTATTTAAATTCTACAGCTGCAGCACTGTAAAATATTTAGGGCTTCATCTCGATCGAAGACTTACTTGGAAGGAGCATGTCAACAAGAAACATGAGCAACTTAAATTAAAAACAAGAAAAATGTTGTGGTTATTGGGCCCAAGATCAAGCTTAAGCTTGGAAAATAAGGTTCTCTTATACCACACAATACTAAAACCTATATGGTCATACGACATCCAACTTTGGAGGACGGCAAGTAATTCGAACGTTGAGATATTACGGAGATACCAGTCAAAAAAAAATGCGCAACAAAAACATACACCGAGATCTTCGAATTTTAATGGTAAAAGATGAGATCAATAACTTCAGTGAAAGATACCTAATAGACTAAGTAATCATTCCAATGTGTTAGCAATAATCCTGTTAGATAATAGCAATGAAATCCAGAAACTTAAAAGGCTTCATGTTCTTGACCTTCCCTTCCGAAATTTTTTTTTTTCTGAGTTTTAAGGAAAATTCAATGTATGTTATTTCAAAGTCATGAAACTTGCTTATTATTTTAATTGTAAAATAGATTGAAAATAAAAAAAATTAAAAAAAATTATATGAGTATATATATTTTGTTTGATTTTAAAATATTAAATAAATAAATAATAATATATATATAAACAAATAATTCATATTGTTCCACTAAATTTGTAAGCAAACTTTACAACAAGTTCTCATGTCTAAATTACACTGCACAACAAAAAATATTTTTTGAATGTTTCTTACGCTAAGTTTGTCAATTTCTACTAATTATGGGGTGATAAAAATGAAAACGACAATGACAAATTTTTATTAGCTCTGGTTTTGTGGGAATATATTAAGATGAGAGTGAAGAAAATGAATTTTTAAGGACATGTTGCATCCAAATTGGTGGTAAGCTTGAAGAAGCTCTTTAAATAATGCTGTGAAGTTATCATTTTTTTTCTTACCTAAAAACCCATATACAACTGCCTTAAAGGCTTCCCAGGTTTTTTTTCATTGCCTGTTAAAATCATGTCAAAAGCAGGATCATTTACGATTTTACGGATTTGAGGCCCAATAAAGATGCCTTCCTTGACTTTTGCATCACTTAACCTGGAAAACCTTGATCTCAAGTACTTAAAAGCGTGTCCTTCCTGGTCCATGGCGTTGACAAAGTTTTTCATTAGTCCCAACTTAATATATAATGGGGGAAGGAGAACATCCTTAAGATCTATAAGAGGCTCGCCAACTACATTTTTCTAATTAGGGTTTAGGTCTCGTGTAGGGTTTAGGTCTCGCTATCCCGACTGTCCCACAGACACAAAAAACAACCGTACTTGGTGAACGCTAAATGCATTCCTAGGAGTATAGCAATGACTTTCAGAAAAACCACAGACTTGCCACTTGTGTTGTTCATATTTGATTGATTGGAGAAGTGTTTTCATATTCATATAAGTTTCCTTCATGTGAACTGCATGACCTATAGGAATAGAAGGTAGCGGATTTCCATTATGCAAAAGTACAGCTTTTAAGCTTAGTTTTGAAGAGTCTATAAACAGTCTCCATTCAGATGGAGTGTGATCCAAATTCAAGCAGTTCATCAAACCGTTAATTTCAAAACAAACTATCTTCTGGTTCTTCAATTGACAACGTTTTCAGTAATATGGAAGTGCATTTTGAAATAAATTCCATTGAGTGCAAATTATCAGATCACAATATAATAAATATAAGAATTGATCTACCAACAAACACAACCAATACTATGGAAATAGTACGGTATTGTTGTGATTATGAACGTTTAAGGGAAATACTGGGACAAAATCTCTCAGAATCACATCTTATTGATAATACATTTACTGATACTGAGTTTTAAATTGAACGTTTTCAGAATGCAATAAGAAACTCAACAAAGGTCACTAGAGTTAAAAAAAACCTTAATTTGGAGTTAACACCATGGATAAATAAAAACTTGCTTTCCCTAATAGAATATAAAAAGAAACTTTTGAAAAATAGAAAGAGAAAACCTAACAACACTACTATTAAAGCATGCATAAAAAGGTTGAGCAGAGTTATTAAAAATGCTTTGAAAGACTGTATGAACAACTATTATATAGATAATATTAGTAGAATGCAAGGAAACCCGAGAAAGTGTTGGGAATTTTTGAATCAAACTCTGGGAAGAAAGTGCAAATCTGCAATTAAAATTAAAAATGATCTTGGTCAAATGGTTGAGGATGAAAATGAGAAAGTTAAAATTTTTAACCATTATTTTATAAACTCTGTTAGGAACCTAAGTAACTCGATAGAAACAAATCCAGACGACGATTTTAATACTTTTAGAACTTTGACATATATGCGTAGGAGAATCAGGTTAAATCATGTCACAGAAGATGAGATTTTGGAGTTAGTAACGAGTTTAGATTTGAATAAAAGTCCAGGAAATGATGGCATAACTACAAGATCCATATTTGAATCTAGATATTTTTTAAGTCCTATTTTGGCAAGAATTTTTAATTGCATGATTGATCAGGCAGTATACCCTAATATCCTAAAAATTCATAAGGTTGTTCCGATTCCTAAGGAAGTAAATTCTAATACAGTTAATAAGTTTAGACCTGTTGCGGTACTACCATTAATAGATAAAATTTTTGAAACAATGTTGCATAACCAGTTATCTGATTTCCTGGTAAATGAAAACTTAATGTATTCGAATCAATACGGTTTTCGTAAAGGTTGTGGTACAGAAGAAGCTGTAGTCAACGTAGTAAATTATATCTGTGATAGTTTGGATAGAGGTTACAATGGGGTCGCAGGTTTGTTTTATGATTTCACTAAAGCTTTTGACCTGGTTGACCACTCAGTATTAATTAAAAAGTTGGAGTTTTATGGTGTTAGAGGATGTAATTTACAACTATTTACAAGTTATTTATCAAACCGAAAGCAATATGTCCAGATAAATAGTTCAGAGAGCCCATTAGTAAGTGTAGAACTTGGAGTTCCTCAGGGAAGTGTATTAGGGCCTTTATTGTTCAATATATATCTTAATGATATTACTAATCTACGTTTAAATGGCAAAATATTTATCTATGCAGATGACTTATGTTTGCTCTACCCTTACAAAGAGGATTTAGTTTTAAAAATGAATGTGGAAAGGGATGCAGCTCTTATTTTAGAGTTTGCAAGATTAAACAAATTAGTGTTAAACCCAAATAAGACAAAATTTATGAGATTTAGGCCTCAACCAACTCGTAATTTTCCGAATTGCGAAATATTGGTAAATGGAGAAAAAATTGTTGAGGTAGAGTCGATCAAGTATTTAGGAATTTATCTTCAGAACAATTTGGGTTGGCAAAACCAAATTAAATATGTTCGTTCGAAAATATCACCAGCTCAAGGTATCCTCTATAAGCTAAGATATAGATTAAATGCAAATACTAAGCTTTTAATTTTTCAAGCTCTTGTGCAAAGTCACCTTTATTACCTTACCCTTGTCTATGGTTATAAGAAAAACAGTGATTTAAAATCTCTTCAAATTATTCAGAACAAATCCCTCAAAGCTGTATTTAATTTACACAACCGGCACTCCACTTTGTTACTCTATAAAGAAGTTGCCAAAAATGTATTACCAATATATGGAATTTATAAACAAAAACTCTTAATATATGTTTTTAAAGTGCTACATGGAGTAGGCCACCATACAATTCGTTTTAACACAAACCAAACCGTTTTTAACACACGAAACAATTCAAATCTAAGAATTGCTCTTTGTCGGTCAGAGACCACCAAGCAGAGAATTGAACATATCGGTGCTTTGGAATACAACAATTTGCCACAGTATTTAAAAGAAAATATGTCAATATATTCTTTTAAAAACCTTTTAAAAGTTTATTTGTTAAATAATATTGATATGCTTTTAATGTAATTTCATAACTTCATAATGTATTGCTTTGTATTTTCTTACCTACATATTACAATTACAATTTATTTATAAAAATTTATTTTTAGTGTGCCTTAAATATTACAAAATTCTAATTAAGATCAAAGTTGCCAAGCCTGTCTCAAATAAAGCCCTAGTGGCGCTGAGACCATCAATTAATTATTATGTTATGTAACTATAAATATGTTAAATTTTAATAAATCAAAAAAAAAAAAATTACGAGGTTTTCTTTCTTCTCAAAAAAAAGGACGCAAACCTTTTTGACGCTGTCTGCACTGAGATATTTTCACATCATGTTTTAGAAGATTCCACTGTTGTAGTCTTGACCCTAAAAGCTCAGCCCTTTCCTTAGACAAGCCAAGATCTCTTATAAGGTCACTCAACTCTGCTTGACTAATTCTGTGCGAATCACTAGACCTATCGCTTACCTCAAAATCAGGGTCATAAGATGTAGAAGGAAAAGTTGCTCCTTCTACACAGTCTTTATCACCTTCCTCTAAAATTTCATAGTTTCGGGGTAGAGAAGGGACTGGCAAAGTATCTGAGTGTGGTACAGGCCGAAGAGCAGATGGGAGATTAGGGTATTTAACCGTTCCTCTTTTCTTCATAGATAAACCATGCTTAATGGGAGGAGTTAAGCAGAAATAACAGTCGTCTGTATGATGGGTAGGCTCACGCCAAATCATGGGTACTGCAAAAGCCATTGCCCGGTTTTTATTTTTCAGCCACTCTCGCAATATGACGGAACAAGAATTGCAACATATATGAGAAGCCCATGATTTATCTTGGTCCCCAACTTGCACACCAAAATAATGTTCATAGGCAGTCTTAACGATAGGTGTCATTTTACGTTTCTGAGCCAAACATGTTATTTCACCACATGTATAGCAAAAGCTATCGACTGACAAACTCACATAGGTTATGTTTACTACTTATGAACAGCTGAAGAGAGGGAAATTATGTAAACAAACATGTGTACCAACTGTTGGTGATGCAATATTTCATTTGTTGAAAACTCAATATATACATTTATATATAATATAATGATACAAAATTTGAAAACAAGATCTAATATATAATTTTTATGGTCTTTTTCGGTTTTAACACGTGGAAATACATTAAAATCAGCTAATTTCAATACCGAAACAAAAAATTTGTTGTTGTTCAGTGTTATCAGACTGTAGATTGTCTTAGGACAAAATGACAAATTTTGAAATCAACGCCAGTGTATAAAAACAGTTCGCTAGTGGTTTCCGTAATTATTTTTTATTGATATTCGATTAATCAAATAAATTTTGTTAATCGATTAAAATAAATTAATCGGAAAATTTGCTTAATATTGAAAAGACTCGTATTTCGTCTTACACATACAAAAAAAAATTTTATTCGTATTTATAAATTTGAATTAAGATGTTGTCACGTACTCGAAAATATAAGTCTAACAAAATCGACAACACTAAACCTGAAAAACGTTTGATGTGGTGGCCATTTAAGGTTTTATGATCAGGATTGCTTGACAGACATTTAAATTTATTTTATTTTTGTATTTCCAAATTAGCTAACATTTTCTTTAAGGATTTAATCGAATATTTATAATAACTAATTCAGCTGTAGGTTTTTAATAACATCACTAACAAAGTGTGGTGTGTAAATCTAATAAAAAGAAATATTAGCTAACACAGGCTTACTTAACACACTGGCGGAGTTAGGCCAGCGTTTTTGTTTCGTATAAGATAATCATGAGTTTAAATCCCAGTGGAGTAATTAAATTATAAAATACGTGTTTTTTTGGAAGGGGTTAACGCGGTACATAACTGGGTAAAAGGGCAAATAAATGGAAAGTAGTACTTTAAGCCGTTTTGGTGTACATTAAGTAGAAACAAATCATTGTATTTTAGTCACGGTAGATGAGTTGATAAATGATTGTGTCTGTATATTAGAAAAGTGAGTGCGATAGCTAAAATACCTTTAATGACAAATTAAGGAGGAGCCCTAGACGTAAAACTAATAAAAAACCATCTACGTGCCGTAAGATATCGAATAATTTCTGTAGTTAGCTTTCATCTATTTTCATTGCAAAATGAAAAATACAAATCGTGTACCATAGTACCATAGTGGTCCTCTTAACTGTGGTGACGAGAAACATATAGTTTTTATAATTTTATGTCTGACAAATTTTGAAATAAACGCCAGTGTATAAAAAGAATTCGCTAGTGGTTTCCTAAATTTTTTTTTATTGATATTCGAATAATCGAATAAATTACGTTAATCGATTAAAATAAATTATTCGGAAATTTTGTTAAAAAAAAAACTCTGCCCCAAAATGAGGGCACACATACTATATAATATTTAAAAAGACGAACACATTTTCACCAATCAGCTGATGGGTTTTCTCTAATTTGCAATTTGCAAAAAAAAGAAAGGCATCAAAAACTGGCCTTAAATTAACGCAGGTAAACGTTCAATTTTATTGTGCCATTTTTTAAAGTTGTAAATCATAAGATAAAAACGCAAAGGGCAAAATGGTAAAATGTATATCAGATTTGGTGGCGGCGATTTCCAAAAATTTGATAAAAATCCATTGCAGTAGAACTTGGAAAGAGGAAGTAGTGTTTTTGGCCATTCAATTTCAATTTTCCTACATTGAAAGTGATAGGAAAGACCTCTGGAGGGAGTTCATTCCACATGCGCACCACAAATGGATGCGCTCTCAATGAAAATGGAGTTAAATGCAAAAAGGTGTGACTAACGGGAACAAGTTCCCTAATTTCTCTAGAGGACTTAAAATTGTAGTAACGATATAACAGTGAAATGCAACCAACATTGCATCGCTAGTCAAGAGAATCAATAGAGTTGGATGCCCTACTGTCCCCTATAGGCCGTATGGCCCTCCCTTGTACGCGATCGAGCTACTCAAAAATATACTTTGGGCTGCCGGCCAACACATCATTTTTGGACGGATATAGGGGATGTAAATATTACGAAGATTGGATGGACTGAAGTATCTCTTACACCGTTTTAGAAAACCGAAGCACTTGAAAAACCTTCTTTAGAAACCTGAAAAATTTGCTTATTCTATCGAACATCATAATGAAGTTTCAAGCCAAGAATATCATAAGCTTTCGATTCATTAAAACTTATAACACCCATAGTAACGCCCGCAACATGCAACATTAACTCCGTTCTAAGGTTATTGTGAGATCGTGATTGGCTTTTGGAAACCACCTCCAACTGGTTGGGTCTTTTGCTGAATGATACGAATGATTAATGGTGCTGTTATCTGCGAAAGAAAGTTTGACAAAGAAGGCCACTGAGAAAGATAACAAATAGAGTAGAAAAAAGAACGGGGCCGCGGTACCCCTAAATTAATCTTAAACTCATAACAGCTCGTATAGTACGATTCTTAAGAAAACTCGATATAAATTTGGTGAAATTGTCACCGTTACCAAAAGCAACAAGTTTTGGCAGAAGTGTATCATGTCACACTCTATCTTTGCACTCTATTATTTGCAAAAATACATTCTTTTAAATCTCCTTTTATTTAACATGCAGAAAATATATTAAATAAAAGATTTTGTGACACAACCAATTACAGCCATAGAAGTTCGTATTTAAAATTAAATTTTGCTTTTGCTGTAAAATTCCAACAACAACAAAAATAGATAAAGGAACACTGTGCATAATTTTAATAAATCTCACTTTTCTTAAAAGAAGATATTTTAATCTCTAAACTTATTTACGGAAGATCTAAAACAATATCGGGAATACGTTGGACGCTTTCTGAAGTTTTCATTAATGGGGGTTAAACTGAAGCAGGTTGCCTGTAATTTTTTGCCACTTTTCAGCTTTCATTTCGCTCAGTGAAGATTTAAAACTTTGAGAATATCAAGATTTACGCTCATTGTTTTGCCCCGCGCCCTTTAGAGGGATTTAGTGTCTGGACTAGTGGTTTTTGGTGGTAAACTGATAACCGCGAACTATTTTTTATCACAGAGTCTCGAATAATCACTCACTGGTATCTGCATTAATTTACTACTGCCTGTGATTTGCTATAACCCGAAATTGCCAAGGTTGTTGTCCAACGCAGTACAGCTTGATTGTATTTAAGTAACTTTATGGCGTTTGTCTTTGCGTAAGATACTCTTAGGAAGAATTCAAGCCTTCTCGCCTAGAGTTAGTTTTCATCTTTTTCAGATTTATTGAAATCAGCATTGAGAAGCCCTCTGTCCATAACCTACTATTCGAAAAGCTATACTGAAAACTGAACAGCTTATCTAGTCTAATTTTGCCTAAAGAGTTAAGCTTTAGTTGCTATTCTAGCAACAATTAAAAACCAGGTAGCAATAACGAAAAAAAAGAGTCCGCTTTACACCAGATTCTATAACAGGAAGCAGGCCGAACACTGCCATCTGATCAAGCAGGGGAATAAAATTTAATTTTTTTAAAGGTCAGTTTTTTCTACAAAAAATTCCGGCAACAAATATCAATTCCTTAAGCTGCTGCCTGGTCAATAATGAAATTCAGTCTAATAAAGGGGTTTTCAACAAGAAGTTTGTTTTCTAAAATAAATTAAAACAAAATATTTAGATTAAAATGATTCAAAGTTTTATTGTATTGCGAGGAGAAAAGTTTGATATCTGGCAAAGGTCGACCATGCCCATGCTGACAGCTGTCGATTTTCTTATTAAAGTTTTGAATTACTTTTTAGCGAAATGGCGGTTCTATTGCGTTAACCACATCATGGATTTTGAGTTTTAAGGCGGAAAGCCCCACAAAAAAATCCAATGGTGTTAAATCACACGATCTGGCTGGCGACTTAACTGCTGATTGTCGTGAAATACGGTAGTTAATTTCCGACTATCCTTCTACTTTCACCACCTGTTTTATCTCTTCTCTATCCCTTTCCTAAAGAATGTAGCACGGCACATGACTAAATAGGCATTGTTGCCTGAAGTGCTACTTCTCTTTAACAAAAAAAAAAATTATACGATCAGTAAATTTGGTTTGCAATAAATTGATCGTTTCATTCTCTGTGTGACACGTGGCATCATTCCGTTGAAACCATGTGTCAGTGATATCCACGTCTTCAATAATAGGCTAAAATTAAATTGTTAGCATCTCACGATTGAACCTTACCGCATTTCCAGCCTCGTCTTCGAAAACATAAGTCCCACCAGACCACCTAGCGCGCCATACAATGACACGATGAGCATGCTGAGGTCTCTCAATAGTCGCCGGATTTTCAGAAACCCAAATGCGGCAATTTTATTTCCTGACGTACCGTGACAACTGAAAATGGGCTTCGTGTGAAAAAGTGATTTTCTCAGAAAACACAGCCAGTTGTTCCTGCATAAATTGAGCGAATCTACGGCATTCTAAATGGTTGGTGGGCTACAATTCCTGCATCAGTTGAATCTTGTAAGGCTTCAAAGTCAAATTCTTATGCAAAATTCACCATGTGGTGGGAGTTTTGGATAATTCCAAGGAATTTACAAATTTGTTTCTGCTTCAACACGGTGAGCCACCGTGGTTGCAATGTTTTCAGTTGAACGACACGGTCGAACATGCACTGGTATTCGCATATTTTGTATCGCGTCGGTTGACCCAAATTCTTAATAGCGATTTCAAAAGGACGGATATGTTGTCCGAAAATATCACAAGTTTTACGAAATGCAACTTTAACAGAACCACAATTTTTATAGAGGCTTTTAATTATTTTTATGGGATTTTCGTGCGAAAATGAATTCATTGTAATAATTGCCAATGCATCTACTACGAATATGTCTAAAACTTAAATGAAATTTTTTTTTGGTGCTGCCACAATTAGTTGTCCCTGTAGGCTAGTAGGTAGTGTACTAGCTTACATGACTGAGGGTTGTGGGTTCGATTCCCAACAAAGACCTTTTTTTTTCACTACACAAATAAAAATTGACTAACGGTGGGGCTGCTCAGTGATGAACTTATGGTCACTGGTCACTGTCTTATACGACAGTTAATTTCCGTAAGTATCCTTCTACTTTTACCACCTGTTGCATCTCTTCTCTATCCCTTTCCTAAAAAGAATGTAGCACGTTAATTGACTAAATAGGCATTGTTGCCTGAAGTGCTATTTCTCTTAAAAAAAAAAAAAACAAGAAAAACAAGCCATAATCGGCTCTGACAAACGGCAATAAAGTGTTTTATTTTAATTCGCCCATGGAGCTCTCTGTTTTTATTTAAGAAACTTTTTAGCAGTTTTAATAAAAATTTAAAAATCTGTGGTTTCTCTAATGGCATAATAACCATAAATTTCCTTCCTTATTTAAATAAATCGCAGTGTGTATATTTTTAAAACAAAAAATTCATCAACATTCGTCATCCAAAAAAGTTTGATGCCGCTGATGGTGATGATGCTACTCATCATCGTTGTCAAAGTAACGCTACTTCTAGCGAGACAGCAACAAGATCCCAGCAGAACAACATGAATTGTTTTATTTCAAATACTACAACTACAACAAATATGGAAATATCTTTATATATATATTTTTCTTTCTTAATTTAAACAACTAAATGGCATTTTAAGTAATAAAAAATATTAAGAAAAAGAAATAATAATAATAATAAAATATAAAATGTTTAAATTTAAAAAGCCCCTAAACTTATGAAAGTCAAACGAATGAATAGAGAGACAGCGAACTTAAGCGCAAAGACAATGGCTGCTTTATTACAAAATAAATGTTTTATAAAATGATTTAATGAAGAGGAACTACAAAAAAAAGAAAATATAAAATTTAATTTATTTTCATAAAATTTTATAATAAGAAAAAATTAATTTTGCTTGAGTACTTTTAATAAAATGAAATAAAAAAAGCCAATAAATAGTTTTACAAAAATTAGAAAGTGAGGAAAAGGGTTGCTATTTGTTTTTAAATAAATCTTTTAATATCTTTTGTTTTTGATTTAATTTAAAAATGTATTTAAAGAGATTTTTTAAAAGCAGGTCCATTGCCGGCGCTAAGCCGTTTTTAATTATAGTTTGACGTAAACGACGTTGACGATTTAAGGAGAGTCGATGAAAGTTTCAGGTTAAATTAATTTTTTTTATCTGTTGCTTAACGAAGGACTGCTTAAAAAATTTCTATCAGCTGCATAATTTGCTTTAATAATTCATAGATATATACGTAATCGAACTTTTTAATTAAAAGTTGACGGCGCACAGTGGACCATTTTACGAGAAGGCGGTGAAAAAAAAATATATAAATTTTGAACGATTCGTAATTTTTGGTACGCGGATTTTTTTTGTCTACTAGGTGAGATCATAGGCTTTCGTTTAAGGCATAAAATCGACTGGTTGGAAAAATAGTTGTAATAGAATTAAAAATACGTTCTAAGTTTTAGCTGATTTTTAGTACGAAAGTAAAGTATTAAAACTTGTTCAAAGAGTTTGTTTTATATAAAGTCTTATATTTTAAGTCACGCTTAGAACTTATACTTAGTCAGGTAGGGCCAAGCTTTGGCCACCGTGAAATCTTTAGTACGAAGGCTGATTAAGTAGTAAAAACAAATAATATAAAAAAAAATATATTCATTGGTTCAAATTTACTTTAGATAAGGAAGTATTTAAGTCCAAAATAAACATAAATACTACTCGTATAGGTAAGCTTTTGTTGTAAATTGGTTAATACTTTATCAATGTACAAAAAGCTTTAAAAGAATCAAATGCATACAGATAACTCTTGTGTTTGAAAAAAATACTATTAGTTAAACAATGTTAGTAAACATTTCTTTCAAATAGCCTTGATTTTCATCTTCTAGAAGCAGTTTCGCTTGTACGTCTAATTCAATAGAATTAGTTTTCCATTTTTGCCGGATATTAGACATATAGGGATCTGATGTGCATAATAAAAAAAATAATCAAGTCTCCATTACTACATTATCTAGAATTTTTTTTTGTGTTGTGCTCACGAAAGAGTCTATAGTCTTTGGTAGCATATTGTGTTGAATTATTTGTTCCCCATGGTACAAAATTTTATGAACTGTAGATGGCATATATCTCCAAGAATATTTTTGTGTTGTTGTAAAGTGTAGCTGTATTTTTGCCGTACTCTCTAAATTTATCTTTCGCCTGCTTGCTATTTAGAACTTGTAAAATAATACTGAATCTCTTTATTAGTTCCAAATCTACTCCTGTGATAGATGCTGCAGTTTCTGGATGTGAAAAAAGTCTTCTTGCAGTTTTTCCATTATTTGTGTTCCCTTCTCCTTGCCTTGGCTGATCGATAATTTGGCCTTTTTCTAAATATTTTTTTTTAAATTTTTTTTTTAATTGGTTTCTTTTTTCGTCATTTTCCTTAACTTTTGTCACTGTTTCTTGCCCTAACGAACCAAAATCCAAATCATAACCCAATTTAAGAATATGTTCCATTAAACGTATCCTAGTATGAAGAGGGGACAATCTATATTCGTATGCTGTCCTAAAAGTGTTATCTTCTGGAAGTGGATGGCTTAATTGACTTGATGTCTTTTGAAATACAATGCAGCTTGATGATGCTTTTGTATCAGTTAAAACTTGTGCAACTTTTCAAACAATCATTGTGAGATATATTTTAAAATTTACTTCGATTTCCTGTACATCAACAGTAAATATTACAGGTTGAAGGTCTTTAATTTCATCTTTTTGTTTTTGGACTTCTTCAGTATGATATTTTTTGTTTCTGTTTTGAAAGTAAATTTTATTGGTCTGAAATATTTTGTTGATGAGGGCACAATTAGTGCAAATCAATATTTTTGTGACCTCCCAAATTATATCAATTTACGTCATTTTAAGTATGCAACATATTTTTCTGGCCAATTGTGCATGACTTTGAAATTGGCTAAAAATCTTCTAAAAATACGCATATTCATCTGAACAACGTCTCTCCTAAAGGCGATTTAAAAAAAAAAGTAAAATGCTTACAAAATAGCAAAACAGCAAAACATTTTTAATTCCTGTTCACCTTTGGATCGTGCCGGGCTTACAATGGAGTACACGCGTGTAGAAGACATTTAGGGCTAAAACACAGTGCTAATGCTTTTACATTCCCTAACGAACTTTAGAAGTTATGCTCTATTAAGTAAGAGAATTTAGAAAAAAATTTAGACCTCTAAAAAATTAATTTCTAAAAATCAAAAATCAATTACAAACAATTCGGGTTTCTTATACTAATAGCTAAGAAGTGACGCTATTATACAAAGTTTCTTTCGTTTAAATACCTTGTACAGCAAAAGAGTTATAGATCTTTAAAAATTAAAAATTTACTAAGAAATTTATTTTTTTAGCAAAATAATGAAAATGCTCATTTTGAATCACCCTGTTCAGTGGGATATAGTTAAAATAAAGTTTTAATTTTTTGGCTCCCGAGGTACACTAGTATCTATTTTCGAATAAACTTTAAAATTTTAGGGACCATAAAAAAAAGACTTTTGGCCGCCTTCTCGTAAAATGGTGCACTGTGTGGCGATGCAGTGTCTGAGGCCCACCAACACTGTATACTGTACAGACTTCTGATATGCCTACATCTGATAATGTTAAAGCTGCTACTTATGCAGACAACACCACCATAATCTGTAGTAATAAATGCCACATTGCAGTTGCAGCTGTAATCATCTAAAGTTACTGTAAATGTAGAGAAATATAATCCTGTTACTACATATTCCTTGAGTAGGGGAGACTGTCGACTGATATATTTGATTCGCTTGCAAATACCAACATCTAGTAGAGCACCGTATTTAGGCATGTATATAGACAAACCTCTTACGTGAAAAAACCACATTTGAAATAAAAAAAAGTATCTTAATATGGGACTTGGTTACTTGGATCCAACTCTCTCCAGTCTAGAAAATAAAATGAAATTTTATAAAATTTATTTTAAAACCCATTTGCACATATGGCCTTTAGCTGTAGGGGGAACGGCCAGTAAATCAAATATTGAACTATTAGAACGTTATCAGTTCAAAACTTTAAAAAACATTTCTGGCTCACCAGGGTCCATGAGCGACATCTATATGCATAGGGGGACCTAGAACTGCCTTTTACACTATAGATTTAGTTTGAGGTATTTAAGCTAAGGCTCAACAACCACCAAAATTTATTGGTGACTGAAAAGGTTTTATGTACCGGGTTTCCGCCGGAAAGGTATACTACTTTATTAGTTTATAATTTTTGACTAAATAAAAGAGAATGGATCTTATATTGATAAATGTTTTACTTAACGTCGGCAATATAATATCAGATAAATGACCGCCTCTGTTATAGCCTCACAAATGCGAGCCCTTTCAAGCACATTTGTCATTACATTCTCACATTAATTAATTTCATTAATTCATTAATTTCATCACGAATATTTTTCGTGAGTTGCTCAAGCGTTTCTGGTTTGTTTGCATAAACCTTGCTTTTCAAATATCCCCACAAAAAGAAACCCGGGTCAGTCAAATCAGGCGACCGTGGAGGCCAATCAACATCGCCATTTCATAAAATAACTTATTGTGGAAAGAAGTCTCGAGGCTGCCAGATGTTAATCAAGCCGAAAGCATTTAGTTGTGGCATTAAAAAGTTTTCAATTATATCATGATATCACTTTCCATTACCGTTACGCCGTTTTAATTTTCAAAAAAGTAAGGTCCAATGATTCCTTCCTTCCTAATTGCACACCAGACTGTCACTTTTAATTTGAGGGTTTCCCCTTCTCCAGAATCGACAATTCGGTATATTCATATAACCACCATTCAAATGAAAATGTGCCTCGAAACTCATTATGATTTTTTCATGAAAACCGGAATTGTCATGGGCGAGCCGTATTATCCTAGTCGCATATGTACGGCGTCGTAAATAATCTAGAAGAGGAAACTCTTGTGGCAACTGAATCTCATATGGAAACAAATGTGCAATATTGTGGCCAAAGTTGTTCTTGGAAGATCAAGCTCCTAAGCACGGCATCGAATTAAGGTTGATGGCTTATTTTTAGTATATTTTTGAGCAGCAGTAATCTTTTCAGCCGTTCTTGCAGTACGTTCTGGTCCATGCTTTTGCCTATCATCTAAAAAACCTTTTTCTTAGAAATGAATCACTACACGATAAATAGTTTGTTTTGCTAGCACCTTGTTTATCCCAAAAATTTCACGTAACTAACTCATCGTCACAGTAATCGATGATTGATTCTGATAAAATGTTTTAACAATTAAAACGGGTTGGTTTATTGAATATTTTTCCATAATAAATTTGCCACGTGTCTACTTTACGACTGATAGATATGAACTGCCAAAGCTAATGTTTACCAAAATGGCGGCTAAACAAAGTAGTATAACTTCCCAGGAGACACCCTGTAGGCACATTTATCGGTCTTTATTGAATACTTGACTATCTAGACCTGTGCTGTTGGGGGTCCCCCCGGGGGCACATTATAGTCTTTTTGGAACCTAGTATTCCATTTAGATTTGTGTCTTGCGGGGTAAAAGGGAGCCCAGGCCCCTCAAAGGCTAGTAGGAGTCACCTGGACAATCCACATATTTCCCCGGGAATCAGTAAGCTCGCAGAGTGCACTATTTGTACTCTTAAGGCAAAGATGTACTCTGTACTGATTATTGAGGTTGGCCCTATATGGGAGTATCGTGGTGGTTGTGGTTTCGGACCCTCGTGAGAGTTTGTGGGTCGGACCATTCAAATTAACACAATGAATGGTTCAGGTCCAGTGAGTATGAATGCTGGCGTGTTCTTGATAAATAAGAGCTTCATGCGTTCTGCACCAGGAGTTGGAAAGTCTCCAACTCCTCAGCAAGGAGGAGTTGGCACGGCCTACTCCGGACTTTCTAAATTGCTACTAGGAGTGACTGGAGGATATACGTATCCGAAGGCCTTCTAGGGCGTAGTTGGTGTCCAATCAACTAAGTGGTTTGACCACCATCTGATTATGACCTCGCGGTCGGTGCAGATGTAAATCAAATCACGCATTGTGCTGTTGGGGGTATAAGGATATGACGAGATAAGATTTACACCTGCACCTGGCCGTGGGCCTTAATCAGATGGTGGATCATTACCACTGTGGATGGTATGTACCACCTTGCTGAAGATCGGAGACTATCCAACTCCTGGTCCAGAACGCATGAAGCTTAATATAATTCAGAACACGACGACATTCATACTCACTTGACCTGGACCATTCATTGTTTTCATTGTGAATGATCCGATCCACAAACTCAAATGAGGGCCTCGAAACACACAGCCACCACGATACTCCCGAAGGGCCTACCTCAATAATCAGTCAGAGAACAGCTAAATGCCTGAAGAGACAAATAGCGGAACTCGAGGGCACACTGATTCCCGTGGAAATATAGTGGATTGTCATCCTACTCGCTTTAAAGGGGACTGGGCTCCGTTTTAACCCACAAGACACAAGTCTAGACGGTTGTAGGATCCACTTATACTGTGCCCCTGGAGGGACGTGGTATAAGGGTATAAGGCAAGCAGGGAGTCAACTGGAAGCTAAACGTTATTTCCACGGGAATCAGTAAGCCCCAGAGCTCCGCTAATTGTCTCTTTAGACTTTTAGCTGTTTCTCTGACTGATTATTGAGGTTGGCTCTTCGGGAGTACCATGGTGGTTGTGGTTTTGCGGTCCCAAGCAGGAACTGATTATGGTGGCTAGGATCATCTCGCCTTTAATAACACCAACCGGTGAATGAGCCGGATCCAGTGAGTGTGCTAGTCATGTGTTCTGGACCAGGAATTGAATAGCCTGCAGCTCTTCAGCAAGGAGTAGTGGTTTGCAACCCTGCTCTGAAATCGCTGAAATTGCAACTAGAAAAGACCTGTTGCTAGAATTAGTCGTCGGCTTTCTAGGACGTGAATGACGTAGCTTTTCATTCCCAGTGGTTTGACCACCATCTGATTAAGGCTTACGGCCAGATGCAGATGTAAATCTTATCACGTTCACTAAACTTATTGTAGTTTAGTAACACATGTTATAGTTTGTTATCAAAATGATCGAACTTAATAAATTTGCTAAATGTAAATAAAAAAACAAAAAAAAAATTAAATCTATTGCTAAATCCATCGATTTAATTTTGTTTTGTCATGTTACAGCGACTATTTTTTACTTTAGTTTATTCAGCGATTCATTTGTTAGTTCATGTTTATAAAAATTTGTTTTTTTTGTTGTTTTAGAACAGGTTTATTATATTATTAAGTAATTATAATTTAATTAATTTGTTAGCAACTAATGCTGCAGCAGTTTTTACTACTAACCATATGTAATTTGTTTTTTTTAATACAATTTCTATTAATAGGCGATTTAAATCATGTAAATTCATCTATTATGATATGGTCTGGCAACTTGTTATAGCACATGTTTTTAAAATTTGGTGATAAAAAATACAAAGTTCTTTAGATTTAATTTTTGAACGATCGATCTTCTGTAGTGGGCAAAGTAAGCAGTTACAAGGAGAGCTCTTCACAATAAAAAAAGATCATTTTTGGGATTTTCTGCTATCCTACTTTAAGAGGGACTTGAAAAATTGTGAACATCGAGTTTTTTTTTTTTTTAATAACTTTAGATAATGACTATTTATGCTAAAGACTAAAAGCTGAAAAACACTATTAAGAGACTGTTAAGTATTCATTCAAATCATTCATTTCCTTAAAATCATTTTCTCTGTATTTTCGTTAATCTTTTGGTTTCATTTCATTGATTTTTAATAGATTTCTGTTTGTGTCTCCAAGCAGGGGTTTCTTTCACTTTGTGCCATAAATAAAATGTACGCTTTGCTCGAGTTTGCAATTTATTTTCATGATTTGAAGACACATTTGTTGCCAATTTAATTTTTGTTTTTTATTCCGTTTTCTAATGTTTTTCTGCGTTACTTTTTACTAAAACTGATTTAATATTTTAATAACAAAAATCAAAATTTGTTTTCATGTTTCTTTGCTGTGCTTCTAATTGTCAAGTGTATGAAATGTTTTATATAAATTTTTTTGAAATAATATTATTTTTTTATTTAAATTTAAAGAGAATTTTATTTTGTCATATTAAGCTTTTTGTTGTTGTTCTTGTTGTAATACCGATAACCAATGTCTGGCATTTATTTGTGCGATTCTTTTGTTGTCATTTCAGAAAAATTAAACAGGCAGCAAGAAATACTCGAATAAACTTATAAGTAATTCGTATATAAATGTCATATTTTCAATGAAACGAATAAAAAAAAATAAAAAATAAAAATCTTAAGAAATAGACACAAGCTTTGCAGGTGGTAGAATTTTAAATAAAACCAAACCAACAAAAATTTGGCGGAAATTTTTTTTTTTTAATTTAATTTTAAATGAAAATTTGTATAGACACGCTGAATTGACATTAACAATTGTTGAAGACAAAATTGAATTCATTGTTGCATAAATAAAATCAAAAATAATGACACATTGAATTAATTTAAGATTGTTTTCTCATTAAATGGCAAAATTCATATTTTTGTACATTTTTCAGATAAGTCTGATAATCTGAACATTGGAGAGGATACACAATTGTTTCTTTAATTTTTTTTTCACAATAACTTTATTATAATTTTATTATTTAATATATTATTAATATCTTGTCTCTTTGTTTTTTTCTTTCAGGTAAGTTTCCGTTAATAATCCAAAATAAAAAGCCGTTATTCAGGTATGCAAACGTTGCAAAAGTTGCACGAAATCCAGTTCAGCCGCTTTTGATAAGGAGTCTAATTTGTGCTCTTCATTTGCCGGAATTAAAATTCTTTTCTTTAAGTGAAATTTAATTAAAATAAATTTGAATTGCTATCGGTGAAGATTGCCCACAAAGGTGCCCCTGAAGGTTAGTAGGTAGTGTGCTAGCTTACATGACTGGGGGTTGTGGGTTCGATTCCCAACAAAGACCTTGGTTTTTTCACTACAAAAATAAAAATTGACTGTCGGTGGGGCTGGTCACTGAGCTGTCTTAAGCGACAGTTAATTTCCGTAACTATCCTTCTACTTTCACCACCTGCCGCATCTCTTCTCTATCCCTTTCCTATTGAATGTAGCACGGTACTTGACTATATAGACATTGTTGCCTGAACTGCTACTTCTCTTAAACAAAAAAAAAACTTATCCAAAGTGTAAAACTTTATGCAAATCTTACACGTAAAAGCCCCAGGAAAGTGCGAGCAGATTTAACGATATTCGTGCCGCAAGAAAATTCATGATGAACACTCCAACGGAGATCATTTAAAACAATTTATTCTTTTTTTAAAATCATTGCAAAATATATTCGTTTCGATGTCGCATACATCTATAAGTTAAAGGTAAAGGATGTTTTTTATAGAGGTATAGAATTTGAAATGAGCAATTTTTTTTTAATTAGCGGCTATTTTTTTATCGATTGTCAAGTGATTTATGTTTACTTTAATTTAACATTCAACATCAATGGTCTGACGTTTGAACATCTCTTCCAAATTGTTGAAATTTATTTTGAAAATTATGATTCTATTGGAAATACCCGAACCCGATTGCCTAAGCGAAGTTTCCTTAGCAAAAAACTCTCTTTTATTTCAATGGATACATCGGTCAATAAAACTGTCCTGTGTGAAGAGGCGATAATCCTAAAGTTTATGTTGAGACTACTTGTCATTCAGAAAAAACAAACGGTTTGCTAAGCTTTGGGGGCTATTCGAATCATTGTTGTATACATAATTCCATAACGCTACAGTTAATGGTGACCGGTAGAAAGTCAGGGTTACTAACTTGTTCATTTATCAATTAAACAACCATAATGTGCAGGAACTGTGGTTTCACTAAGACGACATATCATACAGCATGTGTCTTGATTTTCGTAATAAGATTTACATCTTCACCTGGGCGTAAGCCTTAATCAGATGGTAGTCAAACCACTGGGAATGAAAAGCAACGTCATTCAAGGAAGCCGAGGACTAATTCTAGCAACAGGTCTTTCCTAGTTGCAATTTAAGCGGTTGCAAAGCAGGGTTGCAAACCACTACTCCTTGCTGAAGAGCTGGTGACTATCCAACTCCTGGTCCAGAGCACATGATCAACATGCTCACTGCATCCAGATCATTCACCCGTTGGTTTTTAAAGGCGAGATGATCCTGGTCGACTTATAATCTATTTATGCTGGGGCCAATACTCCCGAAGGACTAACCTCAATAATCAGTCAGAGAAACAGCTAAAAGTCTATAGAGATAATTAGCGGAACTCTGGGGCTTACTGATTCCCGTGGGAATAACGTGGAGCTTGCAGCTGATACCCTGCTTCCCTTCAGGGGACTGGGCTCCCTTATACCCCCAGCAGCACAGGTCTAGATGGGCAAGTATGCCATAAAGACTGATAAATGTGCCCCCGGGGGGGGGGGGGAGCTCGTGCCTTGATGGATTTATTGAAAGCAAAGAATACAATAACCGCATAGTTATACACTTCGGACCCATAAATTGACCTTCAAAATAGTGCGTTTTAATGCGGCTAGACAATTTTCTGTTGGGATCTGTGTATTCGCCAGTTTACGCTGATAAGCCTGAAATAATTGATTACTTGGAGGACAATATTCGCGTTATTACCGATATACGGCCACAAATGATGGAAAACTTTATCGGAAATTGGACCTCCAGATGGCGGTTATATGCTAAAAGTTATTTTTTATTAGAATAATAGAAGATTATTCTTGAAACAAAATAAAAATCATGTCAATTCAATTCATCTTTGTTTTATTATTACATTTTAAAGTTCTCAACCTCTATAAAAACACCCTTTATTTTCAAAAATTCGAACAAAATACTAATAGTTTAGGTATATTTTTGAATCAACAACATTATGAAAGCTGAAATTCAACAGAAAATATTAACAGAAAATATCGTTGTCATCTTTCGGTGGTTTTCATAACTCGCAAAATGAAATTAGAATACACACAGGTTATAGGACTTGCGTTCACCTTACTGCTTATTTAAGAGTGAAACAGAAATGTACTGTACAGTACAGTGCACTAAAGTAAATTACAGCAAATGAAATATAACACAGCACAATATAGTACAACAAAGTGCAGAATAATACAGTATAGCACAATAAAGCAAAGTGCATTTACTTAGAGTACAGTACCGTACAGTACATTACATTACAATACAGCACACCAAAGTATAGCACAATAAAATGCAGCACAGAGGAGTAAAGTATAGTACAGTAAAGTACGCCACAGTACAGAAAAGCACGCTATCGTACAGTACAGTAAACTTCAGTACAGTACAGAACAATAAAACAGAAGAATATATTGCCGAATAGGCTGAAAATCTTACGAGACATATTTGGATGAAATAACTCAAACTTTTTGAATGCTAACACGTGCCAAAAACTCCTAAATGGTTTTTTTTTAAATATACAGAATTCAAATAACATGACAAAGCATGTTGCTGCATGCACTGATAAATTTTAAATCTCTTGTGAATTTTGTATCATATCGAAGGCAAAAAAAATCAGACCAGATTCTTATTAGTATAGTAAGTCTTACACAGTACTTAATTGGGAATCTGAACTCTGAAAATTGCACGTGAAAAATATAAACTTCCATATCATTCGTTTTGGTACTAAAAGTTTAGTAGAGATACCACTTTTTGTGCTGACCTTTTATGACCTTTTTTATTTTAGCACGTTTATATCTCGGTATATTGTATGGAATATCTCTTTTGTGTCTAAAGCAAAGCTATAGATATTAAGAGGAAAAAAGCGAATAAAACTATATGAAAAAGAGCATCCAGTGCCTTAAAAGTTGCTAGTTTTGTGCGTAGGTTTTTTATATTCATGTTCTGAGTTTGCATCATCATCCGAGATGGACATAATATTCAATGGGATTCGACTCCTAGCAGAAATCATAATTTAAGAAATTTTCTTTTTGGCAGCGGCTTAGTTATTTAATATGCCAGCATGTCATTTTAGGTCCAGAAGACACATGTTATATCTCCCTTATGGATGGGATCCTTTACAAAATGAGTTGTGATATTAATGTGCTTGATTTTGGCACTAAACTTTTATAGCTTTTGCAATCTTTATATATTTTATTAAGAGAAGGTTCGCTGCCTATGTATGTCATCTAAGAAACATTGTATCTAAATAGTCTGTTTGCAAGTTTCAGAAAGTGAAACAAATTCTGCCGTCAATCGTCGTGCTTTTGCATGACCATTTTATTGTACCTCAATTTATCTGAAAAATATATAACCAGACAAAATAATTGATGCAGAAGTTCCTATTTTTGGTGCTACTATCAATATTGTATTGTGTTATGAATAATAACGTTTCTTTCTCTCTCTCTCTCTCTCTCTATCTCTCTGTAACCACAACTGCAAATTTGACGTTTAAAAAAGTTCCAAAAATTAATACCAAAAATGAAGGGTAAATAAAATTCGGCACACCTGAATGAAAATTTCTCAGTTGCTATTTATTATATTTATTATGTCAGTTGCATCAACGACAATTATTACAATTGTTTATAATTTATGCCACATAAATACAACAATAAATCTGAAGCAACTGCAAATACAGGCACGAAAAAAAAAATAAAATAAAATAAAATAAAATATAAAACGAATAAAAGACGCCATTAAACCATAAATGCAATGATGAATTTTAATCGACTGTAAGCAATTTTTTCTCACTTATTTTTTTATCTTTTTGCTTTTAAGCTGAAGCTAGTGGCGAAAGAAGTACCAAAGAAAAAATATTTAGAATAACAAGCTAATGTCTACACTTGTAGCGCCACAAAAGTGAAGGCGTCAGTCAGTATTTGCATCATATTTTTCTATTTATTTTTTTTTCTTATTTCTTCTATGACAGATTAAATTTAATGATTCCTAGAAGAAGTTGTAATTAAGAGTGTTTTTTTGTTCGCTCGCAGCAAAAAATACATTGAAGCGTGCAAATTTTAAATAATAAGTGATGAATGATTTTGTATTAAAATAGTATCGATATCGAAAAGATTTTTCTCAAAAACAAAATCAAATTATGGTATTATTTTTTTATGGTATGATTTTTGTGTGTTTTAAAACAATTTCTATATTTTTTTTAGAAAATTGCCTGCTTATACATATTTTTTTTTTGTAAATTTTTTTAGAATTATATTTGTAGTTAATTGAGCTTTTTAATATTTTATAAATAATTTTTTTTAATAAACAAATTTAAATAAAAATTAACTAAATTTAATTTTAATTCAAAATTGAAGAATTTTAATTTTAATTAAAAATTAAATAAATTTAATTTAAATTAAAAATTAAAGAAATTTAATTTTAATAAAAATATTAATTAAAAATCTAATAAATTTAATTTTAAATAAAAATTAAATAAATTTAATTTTAATTAAACATTAAAGAATTTTAATTTTAATTAAACATTAAAGAAATTTAATTTTAATTTAAAAGTTAAATAAATTCAATTTTAAGAAAAAATTAAATAAATTTTTTTTTAATTAAAAATGAAAGAAATTTAATTTTAATTAAAAATTAAATAAATTTAGTTTAAACTAAAAATTAAAGGAATTTAATTTTAATAAAAATATTAATTAAAAATTAAAGAAATTTAATTTTAATTTTCACTATTTCGCCACAGCAATGGGTGGTGTCTTCAGCAAAGAATAAGAGTATTAATAATTTTTTAAATAATCATTTCATTTATTGAAGATACCACCCAATGGTGTGGCGAAATTTTGAAAGTAAAAACAAAATTAATTAATCCCTTGTTTTCTAAAACAAAAAATATTGATTAAGATGGTTTAAATTTCTTGTATTGCGAATATAAAGGTTTAGCATTTATGAATGAAAAGTGATATCTGGCAAATTTCCACCACTACCACGCTGACGAAGGTCGATCCTTTTATCAAAGTTTTTAATACCTTTTTTTTGGAAAAATGGCGGTTCTATTTCGTTTATCACATCACGGAATTTAAGTTTTAGAGCTGAAATCGTTTCGATTGTCTTTGTGTAGTCCCTGTCCTTAACGTAGCCCTACAAAAAAGAATCCAGCGGCGTTAAATCACACGACCTGGCTGAATCGCTTCATTGGCTATGTGACATGTGGCATCATCTTATTAAAATTGCATGGCAGTCATATCCACGTCGTCAATAACACTTCAAAATTGAGTTGTTAGCATCTCGCGTTAGCATTTCCACATTTCCAGCCTCATCTTCTAAAAAAAGGCACCACACAGCGCACCATACATTGACACGTTGAGCATGCTTCTTAATATTCGCCCTAGGATTTACAGAAGTCCAAATGGAGCAGTTTTGCTTGTTGACATACACCCTGGCAGGTGAAAATGGCTTTCGTCTGAAAAAAAATTTTTTTTTTCAGAAAAAGCAGCCAGTTGTTTCTGAATAAATTAAGCGAATCGACGGCGATATGAATGGTCGGTTGGCTTCAATTCCTGTACCGGTTGAACCTTGTGAGGCTTCAAAGTCAAATCCTTACGTAAAATTCGCCATGTGATGGTTTTGGATAATCTCAATTGTTGTGAGCAGGGAGCGGGAGGAATTGACAAATTTGGATCTCTTTCAATACTATGTTTCAGGGCTGCGATGTTTTCAGTTAAACACGCATTAGTGTTTGCACATTTTGTATCGAGTCTGTTGACTGAAATATAATGTTTCTTATAGCGGTCTCAAGGGAATTTTACAAAATTTAATTTTAACATTTTCATAGTGGATTTTAATTATTTTAAGGCGATTTTTCGTGCGACGTAGAATTGCCGATGCATCTACTACAAATATGTTAATAAAAACTAAATGTCAAAACTGTATGTCATGAACAACACAGACAATGTTGATTTTATTTTTGTTTTCCTTTATTAGCACAAAATCAGTAGGTACACGAGCCCCTATAGAAAATGTTCCTCAAATCATAGGAAATTCAAATCATAGGAGGTTCATTACTCGAAAGGAGGTTCATTTACTCGCCAAATTTTTCTTTTAACAAGTTGATGATTGCGATAATCGTATCATCATCATCTGTTGAAATAACAGATGAAAGCCTTGTTTAAAGCATTCCATAATTTTAAACAAAAACTCATTAATCATATTGCTGTAAGGATTTACAGCGACCATAAAACGGATTCCGCTTTCATGAAACAAAACAAAATAGTTGGAGTGATGCCACCAGGCATTAAAAACTGTTATATACTGCATTTTTCTGGAAATAATTGGAGCTGCAATATTTATTATGAGCCTGATGCACTTCATATGACAGAACACAATTTTTAGTTTATAACCTGGATAATTCGGTAGCGTCAGTAATCTATTAATTATGATATGCCAGAAATATTAAAAACACATGTGAATAGTGAGGGCTGTCTGACAGTTCGTTTATTCTCATGTTCTATTAGGTTTAAAGAATAGCAGATTTTTCTGTTTTTGAAAATTTAAGAGATCTGTTGCAATTATGGTTTTATTTTAAAATTAACGTTTTTCGGTGTAAATTTTAAGTGAAAAACTTAAGGCCCAACTATAATATGCATAAGCTGGCTTAAGCTAATGTACAAAAATTGAACGAAAAGTCTGTCAAATGCTTAAGCAAATCATTGCAGACTTTTAGGTGACTATATTCTACTTACATTATTATGCACAGTTGCTTATTTGTTTTATTCGTACTTTTGGAAAGAAAAAATTATATCTTTGTAAAAAAATGAAATTTATTAGCGAAAAGGCGTTTAATAATCATATTTTGTATACTTAATACTATCCTTATACAAATTATTAATTTTTTTTGATAGTTTTAAAGTACTAAAAATATACAACTGTGTGCATCGTTGAATTTATAAACAATAAAAAAATAAGTTTTGTGGCAAATTGTGGGTTAAAAAAAAGGGAAAAGAAATTAAAATGTTTAAAGGCCCTTAAGTTTTTTTTAACTCCAAGGTTCAGTCTATATCTTCAACGTTATCACGGTACTAAAAAATAAAAATTCATATTGTAAAAAAGTAAAAAAAAAATATTTAATATAAATACTTATACCGGCGCGGTGCGAGAGAGCTGCAATAGTGCCCATTCCTCGATGTAGCCCATTCCACCTGCCTGATGGAGCTTCCATCCTCTTCATTTCCTTTCACAAACGTTCCCGTAGTATCTTCGATCTGTGTTTGCACTCTGTGTCTCTGTATAATTCATACCAATATGAAAATGAAAAACGTAAACAAAATCTTTAACTTTTACCGAATTTTTCCGCCACCACTTTCCATGCTCGTTCCTTTGAATTGCCGTTATAATAAAACGCGTCTCTTTTATCATAGAAGCAATTTTTTCTTTGTACATACATTTCTTTGTAAATTCAGATAAAATATTTTTTCGCTTTCGCCCTGCATTGAAATTTTTTACTAATGTATCGGTAACACAATGGAAAATCAGCTGTTTCCTTACGAAATGTGCGATCAGTTTCGTACTTTGCTTCAGCAAATGACATTTGACTAAACTTGATAAAAAGTTTTGTTAAGTACATTATAGTTTGCCACATATGATTATAAGGTATTTGCACAGTTGCTTAAGTTGCCTTAAGCCAGCATATGCATAATATTTTGTATGCTTATGCTTTTTGTAATGCACCTTTTAATGGTGATAACAGTGGTGAATGTCATAATTTTTCCTGTTGCTCATAATATTAAAATAAGTGCTTCAAAAACTGCTGCTCTTTTGCATATAGAAATCGCTAAGTTTACTACCTGAACTATGTTATCCTATTTGAAATACTTATAATGTTCGATAACACATTCCGGACAAATCAGCAAAAAATTTGCCCATTTTAGGACTAAAAGTGTTTTGCTTTTTCTTTTTGTAATGCTGAGTGAGATGTCTGCTCTTACTAGTGCAATTTTGAATAGTGACAGAGGAAAATGTCCTTCTTAATATTTTTTTTATGAGCAATAGGGACCAACTGCTACAACCAAATTTTATATGAACAATTCTTTACTACGTATTAATATTTCAGAAATTAATCATTTTACTCATAAATAACTTACACGTTATAACATTTGTGACGTTTTACTTAGTTTTGATTTGTTTATCCCCATTAAAATTAAAATTTTGTTTAAGATTTTTTTATTATTTTTTTAAAACTATCTGGCTAAAAACAAGCTGTTGGTTTCAATGGAAATTAAAAACTATTGAAACGAAAAAAAAAAAGAAAATCAGTGGCAGCCAGTAGAAAATTATCCAGTTGACGACAGATTTATGTGTCTGACCTAATTCAAACAATTATAATAATGTTCATTGAATTAAATACTTTTTGCATCTCTTCTCTAACTCTGATTTTCTGTTTTTTTGCTTTTTAGTTTTAAATTTTTGTGCTAAACAAATGCTTAAAGAAACAAAAATAATTTTTTGCAACGAAAACCTGTTTGTAGAAGAAAAATCTCTTTGAAATCTTTTTATGCAGAATTTTAAATTTTTTGTTTCTTTGATAAAATTTGGCACAATTTGTTTTTAAATTATGTTTTTAAAACTTTTTATATGTTTTGGGGAAAAAATATTTTTGTTTTTTGTGATAAAAAATTTATAATTTATATAATTTTATGCCTGCAGCTGTAGATTTTTTTTTAATCCTTAAGAAAGTTATATTTGAAATTTTTTAAATAATTTCGCTAACGTTTTTATATCATTTTTTTTATTTCAATTATTTTTTATTTATATTTATTTATTTATTTATATTTATTTATTTATTTATATTTATTTTATTGTACAAATTATTTTATGAATTATAAATAAAAAAAAAATTACAGCAAACAAATATTTTTATAAAAAAAATGTGTGTTTTTAAATTTTTAAAAATTATAGTTATACTTAATTGACCTTTTTAATATTTAATAAATAATTTTGTTTAAGCACAAAGTATTAAAATAAAAATTAAATAAATTTTATTCAAAATTAAATAAATTTAATTCTTATTTTCGATATTTCGCCACACCATAGGGTGGCATTCAGGCCAGGAAATAAGTGTTTAGAAAAAATTTAACTTTTATTATTCAATTTGTATATTTTTAAAAATTCATTTTAGCCAGCCAGCACTTTTCTAATTTAACAAAACTTCTCAAAAGTCATGTCAGATTTTTTTTTCCTTAAAAAGATTTATATTACCTTGAACTTAAAAATGTTCACAATCACATGATCACACGTATGCAAACGAAAGTAAATTCAGTTATTAGGCATCGATAGCCACGAGGTAAAATTTTGACGCTATTGTATTCCCTACAATATTCATCACATTGATTTTCACGAATATGATCTTATCCTTCAACACTAATAGGTAAACGATTAATATACTCACATAATATATGCTAATGTCTGTGCCAAAAAAGAATAAGTAAAAATTAAAATTAAATTAAGTAAAAAGTGTTCCGGCAGTAATGTGATTTTTACTAATGCCTTATCTTTAAATATTCTCAAAATCCGCCCTTATGGATAAATCTAATCCAAGAAAAGGTCAGATATTTTTGCATCCAGTTTATAGAAATTAGCTTAATTAAGTTAAGATATATAAAGCTAATGTAGATGGGCACGGTGATGTAATAGTAAAATTTTTAGCGCCACAAAGATTAAAAGCTGGCTCTCATATTTATTCCTCGATCACTTAAAACTATACTGCGAATTTGATTATTGATTTGAACTTACAGCATTCTATTATGCCCACACGCCCACCATAGTAAGGCCGTTCTTTGTTCAGCGAGGACAGAATTTGATTCGCTCTAGCTAAACAGGATGGCCAAAGTCGTGAAAAGGGCTAACACCAATTTGGATGTGGAAAGGTTGTCTCAGAATTTTATTCGTGACAACCGTAACTTGTCGAAAGTTGGTGGACAGGCAAACTGTTCTGCTCAGGCTGGATCAGAATCTTATTCGCTCAGGCTGGATCAGAATCTTATTCGCTCCAGTGTGAGAAGCAGTACGCTAGCCGGCGGAGAGTAGGTGTCGACCTACTGCGAGAACTTGTGAAGGCCGTGAAACACTGGAATCGTCCTTGGCGTGCTCAATAGTGCAGTGTAGTATAATTTTAAGCTAAATTTAAGAGTAGACTGTAATAAAAATTATTGGTAAGAAGCAAAACAAAAGTGTCACTTGTGTTATTGGAAACTAAAATTTTGATAACGAACCCTGAACTTCGCGAGCTCTATCCCAGCGCATCGTGAGAACACGTCGTTACAAGATTTAATATTGTAGATTAAAATCGGCAAAAAAAGGCTTTGTGATATTTGGTAGTTTAAATCACCTTACTTCGTCGCATCATTTATGTACAATTATGATTTGCTGTTTTAATATCTGTAGAGATTTTGAATCCCTTTTTAGTCTCTCTAAACATAAAATAAATAAATAACTAAAAAAGTCCACAACGGCTTTGTGGTAGTTTTGAAATATATATGGAATTATTATTTTAGTTTTTTGCTTTTTTTGCTGAATTCAATCTTTTTACAGTTCCTACCATCGTAATTTGTTGCCATTGTGCAAATATTGTTGTCCTTCCAGCTAACCAGTAATATCTAGTTTTTTTATCGAACCTGTAGTCAAACTCGACTCTTGTTTTTTTCTTCAGGTTTTTCCCGAATAAATTGCAAAAACTAAATGAATAATGTCAACAGATTTCTTAAATATAGCTCATAATCAAGTGTTCCCAAATTCGCACAGCGGGCGCAACCATTCTAAAACTTTCTTCAATCCTTTCCCTGTAATTTAGTGAACCTCTTTTTCTTAAATTTATTATAATTTATAGGGAGGAAAACAAACACAAGTGGACAACATTTGTCAATCACTTAAGTTAATTTATACAAAATTGACAGACACAAGAAAACAGAGAATAAAACGTTAACAGGCATTTAAAAAAAAATTTTATCACTGTAACGACCTACAAAAGAAAACTAACAGGAAAAAAAGACATTTTAAAAGAAACTCATGAAAATGTTGTCACCAGCTAAAAAAATCTGAATCGACTCGAACTGTCAACAAATTAAATTCGTATTTAAATGTGCTAAAATCATACAAAAAATCAAACAAGCCCTCGAAATATTACAATAAAATTCTACACAAAAGCTGATGTTAGGGTACAGTGGGCTACTTATTTTCTAATGTAACAAGCTGTTTGTTTAGAGCTTATAAAGTTTGTGAAATTGTTGCTATTTCTATATTCAATGCCATTTTAAGATTAGAGTATTATGAAAGCGTGTGAAAAATAGCCAAAGTTAGAATGATTCCGAAGCCAGAGCCGAAGCATACAGGCCGATATGCTTATTATCAACCTCATCGAAGCTTTTCGAAAAGTTGTTTATGACTAAGCTGTCACCAATTTTAAGTGTTAGAGGGTGCATTCCAAACCATCAATTTGGTTTCGGGAGCCAGCATGGCACCATTGAGCAAACTCATAGATTGGCACAAGAAGTAAGAAAGGCATTTGAGGAAGGAAAATATTGTTCTATCCTCTTTCTGGATGTCCCGCAAGCATTTGATAAAGTATGGCATAAGGGCCTATTACATAAGTTGACAACATATCTTCCAATCAGTATGGTGAAGCTTCTGGAAAGTTACATTGTGGAAAGAAGGTTTACAGTAGCCGAAATCGACTTCATCAGTGAACCCGCATCGATAGCTTCCGATGTGCCGCAGAGAAGTATACTGGGTCCAGTTTTATATCTGCTTTATAAAAGGTGTTTTTTTAAGCTAGATAGAACTTTAAATTGTAAAAAGTAACACAAAAAATGAAATTTTGATGAAACATTTTTTTTTATTTGTTTCAGTATACTCTGACAAATCATCATGAATAGACTCTCGCTTGAACAACGCTACGAAATTATCCAAATTTACTTTGAAAATCAGTCGTCGATTCGCGCAACTTATAGACGACTTCGTCATTTTTATGGCGTACATAATCGTGCATCTGAACAAGCCATTCGTCGAACTGTCGATAGATTTCGTACCACATACTCTCTAGAGGATGCAATAACACCAACACGTTGAAGGAATGTGCGTACTGAAGAGAATATCGCCGCTGTAAACGAAAGTGTGGAAGAAGATCCAAATTTATCAATTCGTCGTCGGTCGCAGGAATTGGGGCTCTGTCCGTCCACTACGTGGAAAAAGTTGCGCAAAGATCTCGGCCTACACCCGTATAAGATTCAGCTGGTGCAGGAATTGAAGCCACGAGACCATTATATGCATCGTTCTTTCGCCGATTGGGCTCTAGAGCAGTTGGCAACTGACCCGTTGTTTTATCGCAAAATTGTGTTCAGCGATGAGGCGCATTTTTGGCTTAACGGGTTTGTTAATAAGCAAAATTGCCGCATATGGAGTGAGACCAATCCACAACAGACCCTACAGACTCCATTACATCCAGAAAAATGCACCGTTTGGTGCGGTTTTCACGCTGGTGGCATCATCGGACCTTATTTCTTCAAAAATGAGGCCGGAGCTCGCGTTACGGTCAATGCAGATCGCTACCGCACCATGATCAATGATTTTTTGTTTGAAAATATGGATGACATTGATCCGGACGAGATGTGGTTTCAACAGGATGGCGCTACGTGCCATACAGCGAACGCAACCATCGACTTATTGAAATCAAAATTTGGCGATAAGTTGATTTCGAGAAATGGACCTGTCAATTGGCCTCCAAGGTCGTGCGATTTGACACCACTCGACTATTTCCTGTGGGGCTACGTAAAGTCACTGATAAACCAGCAACAATTGACGCCTTGGAGGACAGCATTGTTCGTGTTATTCGTGACATACGCCCAGCAGTGCTCGAAAAAGTGGCCCAAAATTGGACGTCCAGAATGCGTTTCGTCAAGAACAGCCGCGGTGCCCATATGCCCGAAATCATTTTCAAATGTTAATGTCACGTATTGATCCTTCGAATAAAAAAGAAATTTTGATTACAATTTAATTTTTTGTGTTATTTTTTACAATTTCAAGTTCTATCGGGCTTAAAAAAACACCCTTTACTTGTGATATGCCTGTGAGTAGTAGTATCCATAATTCAACATTTGCCGATGATACGGCCTGCCTTTGCACTCACGAAGACCCATTTCAGGAACATGTTATGCATCTGGAATTGTGGTTAAATTTATGGAGAATAAAAGTGGATATAAGTGTCCATATAATTTTTACTTTAAAAAGGGAATTTGCTCCCTCTATTAGTATAAACAAATAAATTATTCCTCACCACTTACACGCTAAATATCTTGGCATAATTCTTGATCGTAGGGTTACATGGAAACACCACATCGACACAAAGTTAATCCAAATGAAAATCAAGTTATCTGAAATATACTGGCTAATTATCAATAACTCAACTCTTAGTCTGGACTGTAAACTTCTATTGTATAAGTCGCTTCTGAAACCAATATGGTGCTATGGAATTCAACAATGGGACACTGCTTCAGCTTCAAATATCGACAAAATTCAACGCCGACAGAACAAAATACTACGATTGCTCCATTAGCTCCTTGGTACATGCGAAATTCAATTATACATCGTGATTTAAATATTCCACTTGTGACAACTGAAATTTCTCAATACGCAGGTAAATATTTAACTAAACTCAAGTGCTAGCCGAATCCCTTATCTCGGAATATTTTAAATTATAGAGGTCACATTCGATTGAAAAGTAGGGGCACAGAGGCACTGATCAATAACGCTCCAAATGGAATCTCTTGAAAATAGTATTTTATTTTTTTTTAATCTTTAATAAATATCTTTCTTTCTTTTTAACGAACTTTTTTATATATTTTTTTCTTTTCGATATTTCGCTTTCCTTTGGAAAGCTTCTTCTGGAAAAAATTTTTATTTTTGAAAACAAAAAATTATTAATAATTATAATTATTAATAATTCAAAAGGAAAGCGAAATATCGAAAAGAAAAAAATATATAAAAAAGTTCGTTAAAAAGAAAAAAAGATATTTATTAAAGATAAATAAAAAAAGATCGTTTAAAAACTCTATAAAAATTGTTTTTTTTTTTTTTTTATTTTTTGATTGTGAGAATTGGTTACGATATTATTTTAATTGCTGTCACTAGGATTATGTCTGACATTGGTTGGGCCTAATAATTATGTACATATAGATTTAAGATTTGAAAACTTGTTGATAGTTCTTATTATTATTAAGATACAATAAAAAATTTATAAATGGCAAACAAATTTTTTTCTATTAGCTGCCTCACTGTACAAAATTTTTTTTGCTGCGAATCTCTTCTAAAAAAATGAATTCAAACATCTGTAATAATGAGAAAAAGATAAAATAAAATTAATGTAATTTAAAAGAGGCTCGCAAAAGCTCTGGCAAAAGATTTAAAGTCATGGTTCCATGCAAATAATTTGAAATAACAACACAAACAACAGAAAATACAACAAACTTCAATAATAATATTTAAAAAAAATGTTTTCGTTGTAAAAGAAATAATTAAAATTTGCCTCTCTTTGGCTTCAATTGAAAAATTATCATTTAAAAATCTTAAAAATTCTCTCTCATTCCCAAAACTTTGCTTAAGTTCTCGCCATGCGACTTTCAAGATAAAATACCAAACATTGTAACATTATGAAATTTAATCATAAATCTTGATGAAACAAAAAACATAATCCATCCAGAGATAAAATGCTTTGATAAACCGATTAAACATCATAAATCAATGGCAATTAATGACTTTCAAACAATAAAACATTCGAAATTTATATAAATCTCCATCAATTAATTCATAAACAAGCTGTTCGAACAACACAAACAACAACAAAAAATAAAATCAAAATAAATAGAAGCAATCACGAGTACATTATGGCCACTTGATTCATGGTCATAATGGAACGTCTTCCTTATTTTAGTATTATCTGCCAGAGGCAGTAGAAAAATGAAAAGAAACACTTGTTCTACTTTAGAATGCAATGAAGAATATAAATGTTGGGTAGAACAAGTACAAAGCTTCTTTTGGCACATCGATAAAAGTAAGGCACTTCATTAAGCTTCTAAAGAAGCTTAAAGAGTTTTATTAAGAAAATAAAAAGTGAATTGAGCTTCTAGGACTCATTAATATTAATCGATTTCTATAAATTACCATATTACATCAACTGAATCGTTTAAATGAAACGGTTCCTAAATAGCTCTTTGGTAAATAAATAAGTTTGTTTAAAAGACTTTGACAAAAGAACTTGTTTGTTCTGACAAGTAAAGTGGTTCATTTAGAACACTCTGTCTGTCAACTGAAGTGATCATTAAAAACACAATGTAAATGCAGTGGCTTATTTAGAATACTTTATTAAGTATACCGATCCATTTTAATATATAAAGGGTCCGCCATCTAACGTTTTTTTTTCAACTAGTGCTTATTTCGTGAATGGTAACACTTAGCTCATGTTGGATTTGACAGATAATTAGTTTTATCCTTCCGCTGAACGTACATGGTTGTGTATACGCTTGAACAACGTTGGGAAATATTGCGACGTTACTTTGAAAATCAGGGTAATGTTGCAGAATGTGTGCGAAAATTGCGTATGGATTTTGGAAGAAGAGAAGAACCGTCAGCTCCGTATGTTCGTTATCTTGTGAAAAAAGTGAAAGAAACTGGCATCCTCATCGACAAACCAAAGCGTGAAAAGCCAAAATCAGTGCGTACACCTGCTGTGGCAGAAAGTGTGCGTGAAGCGCCATCAACATCAATTCACCATCATTCTCAACAATTTTACATTTCAGAGACATCATTGAGACGTATTTTGCATTAAGACTTTGGTATGACGCCAATTGGTTCAGGAGTTGAAGCCAAGTGACTATCCAATGCATTTTCGCTTCACTACGTGGGCCTGCGATCGATTTACAGAAGATGCCGATTTTGCAAAAAAAAAGTCATCTTCTCAGAAAAAGTTCATTTTGATCTTGGCGGATATGTAAACAAGCAAATTTTTTGTTTTGTTTATAAAGAGAAATAGCACTTCAGGCAACAATGCCTATTTAGTTAAGTACCGTGCTACATTCTTTAGGAAAGCGATAGAGCATAGATGAAACAGGTGGTGAAAGTAGAAGGATAGTCGGAAATTAACTGCCGTATATAAGACAGCATAGCGACCAGTGACTACGCCTTCATCGCTGAGCAGCCCCACCGACAGACAATTTTTATTTTTGTAGTGAAAAAAAACCAAGGTCTTCGTTGGGAATCGAACCCACAACCCCCATACAGACAAGCTAGTACACTACCTACTAGCCTACAGGGGCTAAAAAGATTAAGGACACAGAAACATCTGAACTGGTTCATTTAGAACACTGTGGCAAGTGAAATGATTTATTAAATACACATTGACAGGGGCATTGGTTCATTCCGGAAGAAGTGGTAAGTAATATGGTCCATTAAAACACCAATGATTATTGAACTCCATCTTAAGAACTAAGTGTCATGTGCGCTGGTACAGTTAGCAACATCATTAGCAACATAGTGACTTATTACTTTTCATTTTATTGAGAACATAGGGAAGTGAAAACTAGTTTATTTAAAAGACAGAGTCAGGCGAACTCGTAAACACAACAATAGCGGAATTAATTCTTTGAGGTTATGTAATAATTTGTCTGTCAGTTGATTAAATGTCAACAATTGAGTTGTCATCTTTTGACACTTATTTAGTAAATGTTGGTACTTTTTAAAAATGGAACGTTATACGCAAGAGCAAAGAATATCTGTGCCACATTCAATTAAGTTTTTTAAAAAGGTTTTCTTAACAAGAAATTTGTTTTCTAAAACAAAATAAAACAACAAATTTTCATTAAAATGATTTAAATTTTTATTGTATTGTGAAGAGAAGAGTTAGGCAATTATGAATGAAAAATAATATCTGGCAAAGGTCCACCATGCATATGCTGACAGATGTCGATTCTTTCATCAACGTTTCTAATCGTTTTTTTTTTGGCAAAATGGTGGTCCCATTTCATTAATCACATTACGGATTTTGAGTTTTATGGCTGAAATCGAATCGATTGGCTCCGTAGAGTCTCAGTGCTGTTAAATCACTCCATCCAGCTGGCCATTTAACTGCTGATTATCGTAATATTATTTATCGGCAAATTTGGTTTGCAATGAATTGATCATTTCATGGGCTGTATGACATTTCGTGATATGATTTACATCTGCACCTGGCAGTGAGCCCTAATCAGATGGTGGTCAAACGCTCTAGGAGGCCAAAGTCTAATTCTAGCAACAGGTCCTTTCGAGTAGCAATTTTAGTGATTCCAGAGCAGGGCTACAAACCACTATTTCTTGCTGAAGAGCTGGAGGCTATCCAACTCCTGGTCCAGAACACATGACTAGCATGCTCACTGGATCTGGATCATTCACCCGCTGGTGTGATTAAAGACGAGATGATCCTAGCCACCATAAATCAGTTCAACCACAACCACCACCATAGTCCCGAAGGGCCAACCTCAATAATCAGTTAGAGAAACAGCTAAATGCTTAAAGAGACAAATAGCGGAAATAACCATATGTCAGTGATATCCACGTCGTCAATAATAGGCCAAAATTGAGTTGTTAACATCTCGCTATAGCGTGATCCAGCCTCATCCTCGAAAAAAGCGGCCTAATCACGCTTTTAGACCACATAGCACACCATGCACTGACATGAGCATGCAAAAGCTGCTCAATTATCGCTCTAGGATTTTAGAGAAGCCCTGTAGGCTAGTAGGTAGTGTACTAGCTTGTCAGTATGGGGGTTGTGGGTTCGATTCCCAACGAAGACTTTGGTTTTTTTCACTATAAAAATAAAAATTGACTGTCAGTGGGGCTGCTCAGCGATGAAGGCATAGTCACTGGTCGCTGTGCTGTCTTATAAGGCTATCCTTCCACGTTCACCACCTGTTTCATCTCTTCTCTATCCCTTTCCTAAAGAATGTAGCACGGTACTTGACAAAATAGGCATTGTTGCCTGAAGTGCTACTTCTCTTTAAAAAAACAACAACAAACAAATGCGACAATTTTGCCCGTTGACTTATCCTGACAATTGAAAATGGGTTTCGTCTGAAAAAAAATATTATTTCAGTAAAACCTTCTGGTTGCTTCAGAATGAATTGAACGAATCTACGATGTGAGTGTTCGGTCGACTGCAATTTCTGTACCAGTTGAATTTTGTAAGGCTTCAATGGCGAATTTGGATCTGCTTCAACACTGTGCCTTATGGCTGCGTTGCTTTAAGTTGAACGACCCGCTCGTTTATGTGTTGGTGTTTGCATATTTTGTATCGAGCCTGTCGAGTCAAACTTAAGGACCAAATTCTTAATAGCGATCTCAGAAGAACGATTATGTTGCCCGAAAATATCATAAATTTTACGAAATGTAACTTTAACGGAACCACCATTTTCACAGCGGATTTTAATTACGTCGTACGTTAATAACGTCAAAAAACTAAATGTCAAACTATGATATTATTGATTTTGCCACAATTCAAAAACAAACTTCGTGTTGCAAAACCCGCTACAATTCTCCACGGTATAATTTCATTTAGATTTTGTGGATTTTGTGTGTTTTTTTTTATGCATTTTTAATATTTTACCTCACAACGTATCAATTCCCAAATTGACTCTGTCAAATTGTGTTTGTGTAAATGGATTCAAATCGTTTCCTATGATGATGTTGCTTCTTCTTCTTCTTCTGCTTTTTCAATTTAATTTTCATAGTTTTAATGGAATTGCTTGCGAGCTTCAACAGAAAAATAAAGAAAAGGAAAAAAAAATATTCGTGCTGCAGTTTTTGTTTTTGAGGTTTTTGTACATGAAAATTGCCACCATAAAACATGTGCCATGTGGGTGAGAGTAGGGGATTTATTATCATTTGAGTCAGCCACAGTCAGCGAGGCAGTCATCCTCGTCAACAATCAACCAGTGTTGAAACAGCATGCAACCACAACATGAAATCTCTGAATTCGCTTTCAATGGTGGTGGTTAAATGTAATTGACTGACAAACTGCTGCTGCAGCAATAGTAGCACTGCCAGCAACAACAACAATGACAAGTGAACGATATTTCATGATTTCATTTACAGTTTCAGTACAAAAAAAAACAATAAAACAAAAAAACCGTGTATTTGTCTGCTTAAGCCATGTAATTTTTTAAGAGTGATTTTGATATGTTGCTGAGGGTGTTTTCTATATAAAAATAAAATAAAAACTATTTGTTATAAACAGTGTGCCAGGAGACTGTGTCACAGAATTCAGCATGTTTGATTGTGTCTTTTATGATTTTTTTTTTTTTGCGCAAGTTTTTAAAGTCATCACTTAATTTCTTTGAAACATGAAATTGATTTTATCAATATGATTGACAACTTCATTTCGAATTTAATAAAAATAGAATCCATTAGAATTTAGTGAAACGAAAATCGACTGCAGTTAAGCGAACATTTCAAAATAATTTTATCGAGATTTGATAAAATCTTATTCTATCAGAAAGCAAAGAAAATTAGCGAGAAGAAAGCATCTTCAGTTTGAACTTATCAAAAATTAAATAACTGATTTATTTCTTCCCATCACAATTTTGCCGTAATTAATTTCTCTCTTAATATCGTAATTTATTTTGATAACAACAACAACAACAACACAAAAACAATATTATTTAATTAAAACTATCACTGTGTGACTTTAATTATTATTTAAGTGACATCAATAGTTTATACAATCTATTAAAATATATACACACACACACAACCCCCCCCCTCGCCCCCTTTCTAGCAACAACATTTCATTAACTACCTCCCTTTTTCTTACTTCCTTTCGAAATTCTTCATGTCTACAAACCCCTTTTACAGGCAGCTGATTCGAAATGTTTTTTATTTATAAAAATTATTATGTGCCGCTCATGTTTATGTTTAACCATCAAAAACACAGAAAAATAGTGGCTGAACTAAATAAAATTACAAAGAAAGCAAATTTATATTAAAACCCCAACATAATAATGATGAACATTTTTTTTGCGTGTGCCTGTGTATTTGTTTTTTATTTTGCATAGCAAAAGCTCAATTTACATAATTTTCAATTGAGTGCATTTTCGCATTCAATTGGAAAAGTATTTCTTTTTTTTTGTTTTTTTTTTTTGTTTATTTCATAAACTCGTTCATTTTTATAATATTTCATTCATTATTAAATTTATTGTTGTTGTATCTTTTGGACTGATTAACTGCAACATTATTGCTGAGTTTTTTGCAAGTAACCAGCTATTTGTGTTCTCTGTTGTGATACAATTAACCAAAGATATGTTAAGAATATTTCAATTATTTGTAATATTTTTCATAGTAAATATTTTTGCATCCTTCTTGGAGCGAATTTTTTAATAAAAACTTTTTATCTTTTAAGGATTATCGACTAAAATTTCTACTCCGTTTGGAAGTAATGGTTGTCGAACAGAAAATGCTTACTACCCTGTTTCGGAATAATAATTTTCGGGTAGGTGTTTTTGTGCCAATTTAGAGAAAGAAAAATGTTTGCCCTGATTCGGGGTAATGATTGTTGGAAAAAAAATTTCTACTCCGAATCGTACTAAAAATTTTCCAAAAAGAATTTTTACTCTGGTTCGGAGTAATGATTTTCGGATAGAAAATATTTACCAGAATTTGCAGTAATGAAGTAAACATTTTTACTCCGGTTTGGATTTTCGGACAGAAAATTTTATACCTATTCATAGTAATAATTTTTGGACAGATAACTTTCAACTTAATTCGGAGTAATGATTGCTGGAACAAAATATTCTGCTCCGATTCGTACTAACAATTTTCCAAAAAGAATTTCTATTCTGGCTGGGAGTAATGATTTTTGTACAGAATATATTTACCAGAATTTAAAGTAATGAAGTAAAGATTTCTACTCCGGTTCGGAGTAATGATTTTCGGACAGAACATTTTTATCCTGATTAGGCGCAATAATTTTCAGATAGAAATTTTTATACCGATCCATAGTAATGATTTTTGGATAGATCACTTTTAACTTGATTCGGAGTAATGATTGGTGGAAAAAAAATCTACTCGTATTCGCACCAATAATTTTTGGAGTGATGATTTTCGGACAGAATATATTTACCCGAATTTGAAGTAATGATTTTGTGACAGAAAATTTTTATCCTGATTGGACAGATCATTTTTAACCCGATTCGGAGTAATAATTGTTGGAAAGAAAATTTTTATCCTAATAGCTCAGATCATTTTTAACCTGATTCGGAGTAATAATTGTTGAACAGAAAATTTTTATCCTGATTGAACAGATAATTTTTAACCTGATTCGGAGTAATGATTTTTGGACAGAAAATTTTTATCCTGATTGGACAGATCATTTTTAACCCGATTCGGAGTAATAATTGTTGGACAGAAATTTTTTATCCTGATTGGACAGACTATTTTTAACCCGATTCGGAGTAATAATTGTTGGACAGAAATTTTTTATCTTGATTGGACAGACTATTTTTAACCCGATTCGGAGTTATGATTGGTGGAAAGAATATTTTTATCCTGATTGGACAGATCATTTTAACCCGATTCGGAGTAATGATTTTCGAAAAAGAATTTCTACTCCGTCTCGGAGTAATCATTTTCACACAAAAAATATTTATGCGAATTTAAAATAATGATTTTCCGACAGAAAATTTTTATCCTGATTCGGAGTAATGATTTTTGAACAGAAAATGTTGATCCTGATTGGACAGATCACTTTTAACCTGATTCGGAGTAATGATTGTTGGAAAGAAAATTTTTACTGCAATTAACAGTAATGCTTTTCGAAAAAGAATTTCTACTCCGTCTCAGAGTAATCATTTTCACACAAAAAATATTTACGCGAATTCGAAATAATGATTTTTCGACAGAAAATTTTGATCATGATTAAACAGATAATATTTAACCTGATTCGCACTAATTATTTTCGAAAAAGAATTTCGGAGTAACACAGAAAACTTTTACTTGGATTCGTAGTAATGTTAGTAGAACAATAATTTCTACTCCGATTCGAAGTAATCATTTTTGAAGAGAAAATATTCATCCTGGTCAGCAGTAATAATTTTCGGACAGACTTTTTAGTCCCAATTCGGTGTAATGATTTTTAGATAGACAAGTTTTAATCAGATTCGGAGTAATTATTGATGGAAAGAAATTTCATACTCCCATTCGGACTAATGATTTAAAAAAAAGGGATATATGGAGTAATGACTTTCGGTCATATATTTTTTACTCTGATTCGAAGTAATGATATTAGAACAATACTTTCTACTCCAATTCAGAGTAATGAATATCGGATTAATTTTCATCCTGATTAACAGTAATAACTTTTGTACAGAAATTTGAATCCCTATTCGGAGTAATGATTTTTGGACAGATAATTTTTAATCAGATTTGGAGTAATGATTGTTGAAAAGAAACCGTATCCAAATAAAAAAAAGAAAAGAAAATTCGAACTCTCATTCGGACTAATGATTTAAAAAAATGGAAGATTCGGAGTAATAATAATCAAACAGAAAAATTTTTAGACTTATTCGAAGCAACGATATTAGAACAATAATCTCTACTCCAATTCGTAGTAATGATTTTCAGATTGATTTTCATCCTGATTAACAGTAATAACTTTTGGACAGAAATTTTTATCCCGATTCGGAGTAATAATTTCTGGACAGATAATTTTTAAGCAGATTCGGAATAATGATTGTTGAAAAGGAAAATCTTATTCCAAGTCGGACTAATGATTTTCAAAAAAAAAAAAAAAACAAAAAAATCTAAGATTCGGAGTAATGATTTTCGAACAAATTTTTCTACTCTGATTCGGAGTAATGATTTTCGAACGAAAATTGCCACTCTGATTCGGAGTAATGATTTTCGAACGAAAATTTCTACTCTGATTCGGAGTAATGATTTTCGAACGAAAATTTCTACTCTGATTTGGAGTAGTGATTTTCAAAGACAAAAGTTTTTTCCTGATTCTGTATAATGATTTTTGGGACAGAAATATTTATCCCTATTCAGAGTATTGGTTGAACAGAAAATTTTACACTGATTGGGAGTAATTAAACCGAAAATTTTTAAATCGATTCGGAGTAGTGATTTAAAAAAATAAATTATAATCTGGCTTGGAGTACTTATTTTCAGATAGAAAATTTTTACTCTTGTTTCGGGTAATGATTATCGAATAAAAATTTGTACTCCGATTCGGAGTAATGGTTTTTGAATAAAATATTTTGCTCGGATTCACAGTAATGATTTTTAAACGAAAATGTTTAATCGCATGCGAAGTAATGATTTTCAAATAAAATTGTTTTTCCTGATTCGGAATAATAATTTTTGGACAGACTATTTATCCCTGCTTAAGATATTGATATCAGAGCAGAAAATTGTTACACTGATTCGGGGTAATGATTATTAGCCCGAAAATTTTCACTTTGATTCGAACTAATGATTTTTGAACAAATTTCTACACCGATTTGGTGTAACGATTTTTTTAGAAGTGGTAATTTTTGGATAAAAGTATTATTCTCTAATTGGGAGTAATGATTTCGAACGAAAAATTTTTACGTATTAAATTTTTACGATTTTTAACGTAAAAATATTTCGATTTATTATTTTATTGAATTGATGAAAAAACTTATTTACTCCAGTTTTCCGAATAATGATAATAGAATAATTTTTACCATGACTAGAAATTATGATGTTTTAATAGAAAATTAATTTTGCAATAAAATTTATTGCTTTGATTTGTGGAAAAATGCTTTTCTGATAGAAACAATTATAACTCTGATTTTCGGAGTTAGAATCTCTTCCAATAAAGAATATTTATGCTGCTGCCAAGTTATGGTTTTTCAGTAGCAAATGTTCACGGCAATTTAAGGTCATGATTTTCTTCGGAGTGTTAATTTTTTGTGTGCCAGTTAAACTCCGCTTTTCGGAGTAATGATTTTTACACAAAAATTTTGCTGCTTCGTTTCAAAAACTAATAATTATTTAATTGTTGTGTTATTTGCTTCGATTAAGGCTCTACTAAAAATTATTTTTTAAGAATTCGTGTTAAATATAAAAAATTCTAAAGAAGCAGTTCTTCACGAATAATTTATTTTGTCTCTACTCTTTTATCTACGTCATGGCAGATATTGAAGAATATTAAATTTAAAATCTACCGACTTCAGGCAAAAGCTATTGCATGTGCGCATTATTTTGAAAAGTAACACATGTTTTCCATTTCCATTATCTCAACTAACAAAACGTAAAAACAAACGTGTGTCGAAGAAGACACCTTGTCTGTGATTTTCTATATTTCTAAACTGATTGTGGATGAATTTTTTTAATTGTTTTAAATTTCTTTTTTTTTTAAATGTCATCTTTATATGATTTTGGAATATTAATGTGTACCAAAATGAGTTTCAAAGAAAAATTAGACCGAAAAATGCCAGTGATAAATTAGCAGATAGAAGCAAGCAAAAATATTCGATTTAAAAAACTGAATTCTTTTGTTAATAAACACGTGGTCATCCCTGCCTTCAAGTTTTACCTGCCCTCGGTTTTTCTATATTATTTGTGTTAAATAACATTTTCATTATCATTATTACGTCAGACAAATATAAAGTCGTCGTCATCTACTACGTCGCTATGGTTCACAACAAGACTGTGGTACCGCAGCCAATCGAATCGAATTAGGTCGAACTGAAAGTTAAATATTTGACAGAGTACTATCAACGTAACAAGTTTATCGTTGCCCCAAGGATTTGCACGTGTTGCTCATTATAATTTGCTTTGCATAAAGATTAGAATAGAGAATATAAAAAATAATCGCAATAGACTGTCGATTTCTACCCTCAAATTTAGCTAAAATTAGGAAAAAAAATTACATGAAACATTAAAAATTTGGTTTTTTCTATTACCAGCAAAAAAAAACCTAAGCAAAAGTTTCTTTATAAAGAAACACGTACAACAAGTATTTACGTAGAAAACTGTATTAAAAATTAAAAAAAAAAAACCAGCCAACGAAAACATAATTATTTCAATAATTGGCTAACAGCCAAAATATACTAAAATTTTAAATTAATGTGGAAAAAAATAAAAAAAATTAAATAAATAAAAAAGGAAATAAGACTAAATGTTTTAAGATTTTCTTAATCGGTTTTATTTTGAACCGGTTTTTTATTCGATTAATCGATTAATCAATGTAATCGATCGCATCTAGGTAATTTTATTTAAATTATATTATAATTAATGTACTATTTAAAGGCATTAAAAGTTAAAATGCAAAAATAAGTCGATTATTTAAAACTTTTCTTTTAGAAAATCGAGGCTCTGATTCGGTTTGTAAATTTTTTTTTGTTGAACAACCAGGACTCAAAAAATTGGAATATAAATTTTTTATTAGTAAATCATAATTCTTCAGTGGGGTAAAGATTTTTACATTAGAAAATTATTATTATTCGAAAAAAATGAATCACATATTTTTTATAGGAAAATTAAGTAAAAGTTGTTCTATTAGAAAATTACTAGCCAAAAAAAAAATAATACCACAACTTTTCAATCGGGAAATCGATACAACGAATATTAAAATAATTATCTTTTTTTATCGAAAAATTATTATCGCAAATCCTTAGGAAATTTTGTCTATAGAAGAAAACAAGAAAACTCCGAAACAATGAGTGTTTTCCTGAACAAAATTCCCGATTGGAGAAAATTATTACTCAACAAATGGGGTTGAAAACTATTTTTCATAAATTTGCTATATTCTATCGTAAAATCATTACCATGAAATTGCCTTGGAGTAAACAAGAAAGTCCTCACATAACGGAATAAGAGTAAAATTTTTCTATCACATTCAAAATGGTACCGACATATTTAGAGTACAATAATAGCTAAAGAGGGTTTCAAAGAAATCCGAAACACTTTATTTGCAAAGAAAATTTCTTAAAATTAAGCGCATCAAAGATAAACGACTTAACCGTTTCAATTTAGTTTTGCACTGAAACGGTTTGCTTAAACCCACTGCCATTTAGAATTAAGTTCTTTTATATTCTAAAGGCTCTACTAAATTTTGAATCGGTTTATTTTAATGTCATAAATATTAGAACTGAATCGAATCTAACTAACTTGTCTTTTTTGATACACTTTACTTTACTGCACTTGCGGTTTACATTAGATTAACCGATTAATTTATAAACGATTTACAACTATTTTCATGTTTATGTTTGACGATTGATACCAAAAAACTAATTTTCGTTTGCAAAAGGTGATGAAAACCCATTCAATCGATGACCCTGAAGTGGGTTTATGATAATATAGAATTTTTTTTGGTGACTTAAAATCGATAATATTGGCTTTTTCAACAAGAAGTTTGTTTTTAAATTGTGGGTGTTGACATTTTGTTTTTTCACGTATTCATTTTTGACGATACATTGGCAATTCTTACATTGAATTCAATTTTAAAAGAAATAAAATTCCCTATTAAAAAAAGGTGATTCTGTTAAAGTTAAATTTCGTAAAATTCGTGATAATCGCCCTTCTGAATCGCTATTAAGAATTTGGTCCATAAGTTTGAGTAGACAGGCTCGATGCAAGATGTGTGAATACCAATGCGTGTTGGACCGGGTCGTTTTACTGAAAACATCACAGCCATGAGCCACAGTGTTCTCAATAATTGGGGTTATCCGAATCCACCAGCAGGCGAATTTTGCGCATGGATTTAACTTTAAAGCCTTAAAAGATTCAATTGGTGCAGAAATTGAAGCCGACCGACTATTCCTATTGCCGTAAATTCGCTCAATTCATTCAGGGTGTTTTTTTTTATGAAACAATAATTTTTTCACACAAAGCATTATCTCAGTTGTCAGGGGCTTGTATGCCCCTGTAAGCTAGTAAGTAGTGTGCTAGCTTACATGACTAGAGGTTGTGGGTTCGATTCCCAACAAAGACCTTGGTTTTTTTTCAACTGCAAATCAAAATTGACTGCCGGTGAGGCTGCACAGTGATGAAGGCATGGTCACTGCTCATTGTGCTGTCTTAATTTCCGTTACTATCCTTCTCCTTTCACCACCTGTTTCTTATCTTTTCTCTATTCCTTTCCTAAAAGAATGTAGCACGGTACTTGACTAAATAGGCATTATTGCCTGAGGTGCTACTTCTCTTTAAAAAAAAGCCAAATTACCGCATTTGGGCTTCTGAAAATCCTACAGCGATTATTGAGAAGCATTTGCATGCTCAACGTGTTACTGTGTGGTGCACTATGTGATCTGGAGGCGTGACTGAGCCGTTTTATTTTTTTTTCGATGATAAGGCTAGAAATGCGGTAACGGTCAATGGACTACACTATTGCGAAAGGCTAAAAACTCAATTTTAGCCTATTATTAACGGCGTGGATATCACTGACATGTAATTTCAACAGAACGCTACCACATTTCGCACAGCTAGTAAAACGATCTGTTTATTGCAAACCAAATTTCCCGATTGCATACCCCCCGGGGGCACATTTATGGTCTTTATAGTACGTAACAGCTATCTAGACCTGTGCAACAGGAGGAAAAAGGGAGCCCAGTCCACTGAAGACAGGCAGGGAGTCAACTGGAAGCTCCACTTTATTTCCACAGGGATCAGTGAGCTGCAGAGTTCATTATTTGTCTCTTTAGACATTTAAGAGTTGTGGTTGTGGTTTCGCGGCCCCATAACAGTATAAGGGTTATTATGGTGGCCAGGATCATCTCACTGATAATGACACGCAGAGTGAATGATCCAGTCCAGTGAGCATGCTAGACATGTGTTCTGGACAGGAGTTGGAAAGTCTCCAACTCTGCAGCAAGGAGTGATGATTTGCAGCCCTGCTCTGGAATCATTAAAGTTGCAACTAGAAGGTTTCTGTTGCATAGAATTATAGCTTCGGCTTTCTAGGACGGGCATGACGTTCCAAATCATGCAGTGGTTAGATCCACCATCTGATAAAGGCTATATAGCCAGGTGCGGATGTAAATCGAATCACACAGTTTCCGATTGCATAATTTCACGACAGTCAGCAGTGAAGTGGCCAGTCAGATCGAGTGATTTAACAACACTGAATTATTTTTTGTAGGGCTATGTTAAGGATAGAGACTATACGGAGCCAATCGAATCGATTTCAGCCCGAAACTTCAAAATAGAGAGAAATATGTGAACTGACAATGATCGCAATATGTCGCATTTTTTTTTTAACATTTTTAAATTCTGCGCATTGTGGATAAGTTACAATATTCTAAGCAATATTCCACCTTTCAAAGTCTTTTTTTTTTGGAGCAATCTTACTCCTCAGCAGGTATTGGGTATACATTTTGAAGGTGCCAATGAGGTTGAATAACGTTAACTGAATATAAACACTATTTTCAATTCGTCCATATTGGTAAATGTGCTTTTCGGATGTAATATTCACCGACTGTAATTGGTGTCTTAGTCCCCAATTATACTCCCACAACGGATTATTGATGGGGACCTAAGCAACCTTTACAAATTGTATTTTGCAGTATGTCCATGACATGCTTCTTTTTGATGGTTAATGTCAATGAAACGTCAAAACTTAAATTTAATTTTGCTTAAATAGCCGGTTAACGAGACAATGAGTACCTTTAGGTAGTCTGGCTTAGTGACAGCAGCCTTTAGAATATATTTTGAAACAGAGTAATAAAACTCCCCCAAAAAAATTTTTTCCAAAAACTGAACAATGCGCCCAAGAGTTCTTTATCTTCTCCATTGATTTATTAAAAACGGTTCTAGTTCTATAAGGCTGTATGACGACGACCCTTTTTCGACGAATCAATTTAACCATTTATTGCCAGAAAGACTTTAAGGGCTAAAAGTTTAGCACAGTGCTGTATCTGCTTAGATTTTCAAAATGTTATATAGTCCTTGAATGCCTAAAATCGTAGCTCAATTTAGGTTAGCACAGGCTGTTAACTTATGTTAAAAAGATCGAATAGAAATTGGTGTACATTTTTAAGTATTTAATCGATTAAAATTTTAAGTTGTTTATTCGGTTATTAAGCAAAAGGAAATCACGGCTACTGTGATTAGCAGCTCTTAAGTGCGTTGGCAAAGACTATAGGATTCATTGCAAGCAAAAAGAAATTTATTTCGTCCAAAGACAATCGCGAAGCGGTTAAATTTGTTTTTGTAAAATTTTCAAGGGTCTGTTATATATTTTTTAGGAAGAATGACTTGGCTCGGTGTCCACAACTTATCTTATCCACAACAATTTATTTCTAAATCGCAATAGTTTTTACTGGTTAACAAAGTGTGTGCAACAAAACCTTGTTCCTTAAAGCTTAATTGCAAATAAAGCCGCTTAATTTTGGCTCGCTTAAAAATTAATCGTTTTTTTTTTTAATTCCTTAAAATAATTCGTAATTGCTTTAGTAGCGATAGTTTTTGTTTTTCAACTTTGGAAAAAATCTAAACGTATTAACTGGCCTTTTCATGGACTTCTGTTTTCTTGATTCAGCTGTTTAGTTTTATTTTATTGCAATTTTGAAATAACAAAGATTCAATATTTTTTTTTATTGTTGGTGTTCTACAATATTATTTCTTGTTGGGTATTTTTATTTGTAGTTGTTGTTTTTAATTATTTTATAGCTTGAAAACTACATTTCAAAACTGAAGAGGAGGCCATATGAATGAATAAAAAAGCAGGCAGGCAGGCGGGCACATGCAGAACGTGTTGAAATTAATAAATTTTTATTATATTTTCAAATTTTAATCGAAAACTACAAATTTAACAACAACAACAAAATACCATATTAAAATAATTAGTTATACATATTTCTAGGAATTGAATTAAAAAAATTAATACATACGAAGGCGGCATTAAAATTGGTTAAAGAGCAAAAATAAATATTATACCGACTGTAGCAAATTTGAGGTTAGGAAGTTAAGTGTTTGTCAAATGATAAATTGTCAAGGATTGAGCAGCCATTCTCCGACATTTACTTAGCCAAAAAGTTTTAAAATTGTAAGCATGCAACGTAATAACAGTCTTAAGTAAAGAATTTTAATTGTGGAAATTTATTGTCAGAATAATGAAAATTTCTCTGTATCATTTCGTCAAATTCGAGCTGCTTTTCCTTGGAATCAGGCTCCTTCTAACGCTGCTGTGCGTAATTTAAACGATAATCCTAAGCTAACGGTAGTGTTGCTGATAATAAATCAAAACAATACGCTCGTAGTGGCCATAGTGAGTGTAGGGATGCAAAACCAGACGCTGTACAGCAAAGGTTTGAAAATGAGTCTGGATTATAAACTTTTCGTCGTTCAAGAATTAATGCCCACTGACCCTTTTTTTTCGGATCTACACTCAGCGGATGACACCTACACATGCAATGCATTGTGGCAGAACTAGGAAATGATATTATGGGAAAGAGGAAATAGGCAGTTATGTTTGTGGACATTCAAGTTGCACGTCCCCCCCCCGGGGGCACATTATAAGTCTTTATGGATCAGACAACCATCTAGACTTGTGTCTTGCGGGGACAAAAGTGAGTCCAGTCCCCTTAGGCTAGTAGGAGCCAACTGAAAAATCCACTATATTTCTACGGGAATCAGTAAAGCCCCAGAGTTCCGCTATTTGTTTCTTTAGACCTTTAGCTGTTCTCTGACTGATTATTGAGGTAGGCCCTTCGGGAGTATCGTGGTGGCTGTGTGTTTCGAGGCCCTCGTTTGAGTTTGTAGGTCAGATCATTCACAATGAACACAATTAATGGTCCAGGTCCAGTGAGTATGAATGCCGTCGTGTTCTTAATTGTATTAAACTTCATACGTTCTGGACCAGGAGTTGGAAAATCTCCAAGTCTTTAGCAAGGAGTGACCAGAGGATATACGTATCTGAAGGCCTTCTAGGGCGAGGATGACGCTACATGTTATCCAACAGTGGTAATGATCCAACATCTGATTAAGGCCCACGGCCAGGTGCAGATGTGAATCTTATCACGTCATTCAATTTAAATTTTCGTACATTGATAGCGACAAAAATGGAAGGAGTTTATTTCACATACGGACTGTTCTGGAGCGAACTATCTCCCACATAATTTTAGACAACCGAAGCACTTAAAAGCTTCTTTAGAAACTTGAAAATATATGTACCAAAAACATCATCATAGGCGTTCGATTCCCTAATACCTATATCACCCATAGTAACACAGATGCAGCACCATTTTCGAGCACAGATCATCATGTTGCAAGCATGTTGCATGCTTACGCAACATGATGAGATGATCAAACCCATTCAATTAGGCGGTTATGGAAACAAGGAATTGGCGTGTATGGGCCTCACAAAATCCAGAGGCAGTTTTTTTTGCAAATAAAATCGCTGCATGCTGGCCCTTTTATCTTACAGAATTACAAAAAAAGTCCCTTGTCCTACAAACCTGAAAAATTCCGTGTGAATAAGATGTTCACACGGAGTTTTTTAGAAGACGCAAAAATTAAAATGTGATTAGAATTTTAAAGCGCGAATGTTGCTTTATTCTTTAAAATTGAAGGGTCTATTCGAGGATGGCTGTTAATATACTTGTACCATTTTGGAATATATAAATGGGGGAAAATATTATCACATGCAATATTTCTTTCTCTAAAAAATGCAGAAAAACATCGTAATACCCCGATTACCAAATTAAAAATATATGATGATGACCGAAATTTATTGTTTTTTGTAGAATGGGGAAAAATTTAACGCATGTAATATTTTTTTTTTTAACATAAAAATATTTCATTTTATTTAAAATGTTATTCCATAAATGCCAGATGAAGTTTTTGCCCGCAGCCGTTTTTTTCAAAACTCGTACAATATTAATGGGGCAAACAAATTATCGCATGCAATATTTTTTATTAAAAATTACAGAGAAACATATCACTTTAATTTAGATTTTATTCTATAAATAAAAAAAAAATAACGGACATTTTTTGAATGTGGAAAAATTTAACGCATGCAATATTTTTTTTTGAAACACATAAAAATATTTCATTTTATTTCAGATGACATTCCATAAATATATAAGATGAAAACGATAATCTTTTGGAGTTTTTGCCCGCAGCCGTCTTTTACAATACTCGTGCAATTTTAATGGGGCAAAAAAAAACTATCGCATGCAATATTTTTTATTAAAATATACAGAGAAACATTCATTTTATTCTAGATTTTATTCCATAAATAAAGAATAATAACGGACATTTTTTGAGTGTGGAAACGTTAGACGCATGCAATATTTTTTTTGGAAATACATAAAAATATTTCATTTTATTTCAGATGTCGTTCCATAAATACAAGATGAAAACAATAATCTTTTAGAGCTTTTGCCCGCAGTCGTTTTTTACAATACTCGTAAAATTTTTAATGGGGCAAAAAAATTATCGCATGCAATATTTTTAACTAAAAAATACAGAGAAATAAATCATTTTACTCTGGATTTTATCCTATAAATAAAGGATAATAATGAACATTTTTTGAGTGTGGAAAAATTATCGCATGCAATATATTTTTTCTGCAAATACAACAAAAAAAAAAACACTTAATTTTACTTTGAATGTTATTCTATTACTAGAGATAGACAACGGAAATTTTTTTATGTTTTTTTGTGCTGTTATTACTATTACAAAAATTTGTTATTAATTTAAATTCAACCCTCGTATCATATGGCTAATATTGTTCATTTGTTGATGGTTTCTGAATCATTATTATTCGCTTTATTTGTGCTATGATGGTTTGAAAATTCAATTGTTTAACAATTGTTTACCACAGAAAATAATTATGTTTTTTTATATTTGTATGTTTTAAATACAAACAAGAAAACTTTTCGTCCATTTACACATTTTAAAATAATACCTAATACATATATATATAAAAATATAAATTTTTCCATCATGTTTATAATTGTAATATGGAGTTTAACAAATAAACAGCCAAAATAAAACAAATAAACACAAAAAACCTCAACTGTATTTTATTTAAAACAGCCCATGGAGTTAATTAAAATAATAAATATAAATTATTTTAACTTAAACAAAAAAAATATATAGAAGTAAACGAATGTTGTACGCTGATTTACAGGGCTGGCAGAATGTTCAAGGTTTCGCAAGTTAGAAAACTAAATGAGAATTAGATGGGAATCAATAAAAGAAAACACTATTTCGAAACATGATTTGCTTAAATATATTTGCAGCAAAATTTCAATGTCCTCATACCTATTAAATTTATACAAATTTAGGCCACAAATTGGGCATCCCTGACAATTATTTCATTGCTATAGAGAAAACAAATAGATTTTCTATTTTTCGTCGGAATAATTAACTGAACGAATGCACAAACAGTTATATATTTTTATTGTTGTACCAGTAGTATTGAATCGATTCATACAACAGCCATTGTTGTTTAAATTATGTTGGAGTTGGCTTATTAAAAAAGCAACAAAACAAATTAAAAAAATTAATTTTTTATTGAATTGTTTTTTTACTCATTTGGTTATTGTATTTTCATTTAGAGGTTTATAAAATGTATTCATTTTTGCATGTAAAAATGAAATAAAACAAACCAAAAATTAAGCCAAAGACAAGGTTGGTGGGCACCTTTCTAGGCAAAAAAGAAATAACAAAATAATTAAAAAAAAAAATAAATATTTAAATAGAAAAAAATTACTTTGGAGTAGAAGTATAAAATCTAAAAAAATATCCAGTTTTAACTCGGTTAGAACATTAAATCATCACGAATAGCATAAAAGCTATTTTTTTTATTAGAAGAATGTTGAGCATATAGCCACCCTTGCTGTGGATTACTTTTTCAAGTTTTGTTGGCGATATGTTGCGAAACACACGAAAAATTTTAGCTTCAATTGTTGCTGGTTGATTAGCAACAAACACTGAACTCATGTGCCCATACAGGATATAGTGTGATTCGTTTTACATCCGCACCTGGCTATGTAGCCTTAATCAGATGGTGGACAAACCACAATTGTATAATTTGGAACGTCATACAGGCGTCCTAGGAAGCCGAAGACATAATTCTAGGTGGTTGCAACTTTAATAATTCCAGGGCAGGGCTGCAAACCATCACACCTTGCTAAAGAGTTGGAGACTTTCAACTCTTGTCCACAACACATGTCAAGCATGCTCACTGGACTGGATCATTCACTTAGGGTGTTATCAACAGTGAAATGATCCTGGCCACCATATTAAACAAACTTTTTAAGGAGCCTCGAAACCAAAACCACCACGATACCCCCATATAGGGTCCACCCTCAATGATCAGTCAGAGAACTATTAAATGTCTAAAGAGACAAATAATGAACTCTGCAGGTTCACTGATCCCCGTGGAAATAAAGTGGAGCTTCCAGTTGACTCCCTGCCTGTCTTCAGGGGACTGGGCTCCCTTTATACCTCCAGTTGCACAGATCTAGATAGCTGTTACGTACTATAAAGAGCATTAATGTGCCCCCGGGGGGGGGGCCCATACAGGATATAATAGAAAGCAGTAAATTCGGACGACTAATTAATAGCTCCTTTACTTGATATCGTTATCGCCAAATTTTAATGTCTATAATTGAGGCCACCATTCGCAACATTTTTCTCAAATCAATGTCACAAAAAATCAGTTGTCATAGAATAATGTTCAATAATGTCAGAAGTGTGTCAAACTCGCCATCCAATCCATTTTATAATGAAAATGACGATGAAGATAATGTGAGTGTGCACTAATTTTGTGTGTTAAGACCATTGTGAAAGAAATGAAAGTTAACTTGGACAAAATAATGTTTGAGAATCAAACCTAATTAAGCGGAAAATCTTAAAAACATATAAATTTTAAATCGATTAGAACAATAAATCATCACGAATAGCAAGAAAGCTATTTTGTTTATTAGAAAGATGTTGACCATGTGTCCGCTATTAACCGCTAAAATTCTTTATTAAATGGACATTTAATTTTGGATTACTTTTTCCAATATTATTTGCGCCATGACGCGAAAAACATGAAACATTTTAACTTTTATTTTAAGAAAAAAAGTTGCACTGTTAGGCAACAATGCCTACTGAAATGAGACAGGTGGTGAAAGTAGAAGGATAGTTACGGAAATTAACTGTTGCACAACACAGCACAGTGACCAGTGACCATGCCTTCATCACTGAGAAGCCCCACCGACAGTTAATTTTTATTTTTGTAGTGAAAAAAACCAAGGTCTTTGTTGGGAATCGCACCCACAACCACCATTCTTATAATCTAGTTCACTACCTACTAGCCTACAGGGGCCTGCTGGGTTATTAGCATAAAACACTGACTTTATGTGGCCATATAGGAAATATTCGAAAGCAGCTAGTCGATAATTGAGGTCACTATATTCGGAACACTTCGCTAAGGTCAATGTCATCTATATTTGTTTAACAAAAAATCCTTCTTAATTGAACATGGGGGCCCGTGGCCTCATGCATGATAGAATAAAAGCTAATAATGTCACCAGTACCCCAAACTCACTACCCGGTTTATGTTTCTTGAATATAATGTAGGGTGTGCTCTAATTTTGTGCGCTGAAATTAATTTCGGGTCTAGTTAGTTGTTGGGCGAAATGATAATTGAAATTTCAAAGTAGATCTATATAACTTGTCATCCTTATTTAAGCTTCAATATAGTATAGTATAGTATAGTATAGAAGTATACTGATGGTTATGCAGTATGACACTCGTAAGTTCTATCGGTTTTTAAAAATTAAATTTTCAAATTTAATTTTATTAAATTTAAACAGTTTAAATTTTAATCGGTTCTAAATGATCGAAATTTCCCAATTAAATGTTGCGAACGAACGAATGAACCAGTTTATTTAATCCATTACTAATAATCATTCGGGTTTTATTCAATTGCCAAGTATTCAAAATAATACTTTCTTTAAAAAAAATATTAAAGTACTTTTATAAATTTTTGAATCGAATCGCTTTGTTTAAACGAATATTAATTTTTCGGTTTTTATTTCATTGAGAAATATTCGAAGTGAAACTTTTTTTAAAGAAATATTAAAATAACTTTACAAACCGAATCGTTTAATCGACTATTTATTATTCGATTTATATTCGATTTCCAAATATTCGAATTAATATTTTTTTTAATAATTAAAATATTTTTATAAAATTAATGAATCGTTTCGTTTAATGAATTATTATTTTTTAGCTTTTTATTCGATTGCGAATTATTCGTAGTAACACTTTATTTTGTAAATAGTTAAAAAACTTTTATAAAGTCTTGTGTGCAACGAAAAAACATTGCTGTAATATGATCACCAGAACCATATTATGTTTTCTATATTAAAATGTAATAAAATATGGTTGTAAGAAAAAAATGGCTTCTTTATTCAGCCAATGGTTAGCAGAAGGCAAGAAAAAGTACATGTGACGATAAGTAAATAAAATGATGAGAAAATAAATTTATGTGAACTTTATCTAGCCATTTGAACAGTAAAAGTTTAGAAGTTGTTCTTTGTGTCCTAATTTATTGTTGTGATTAGTTGTTGAGAAGAGATGCAACCAAAGGCGTATAGATGCAAAGAATGCTGAGAAGGGATATTTGATCATAAAAATTGCTAGTGTCTCTTATTCATAGAGAAATAACAAACACATTTAATTAGTTCAGTTTTCACTGTACTAATACCTCACATTTTTTAAGACCAAAATCACTATATTTATTATTGGTGGTACTTAAAGGTTACCTGATGATTTGAGTTGAGCAATCAATGATTTTATTTAAAATAAATTTGGTTAGCATAACTAAAATAATTATTCCCGAAAACCCTTATAAAAAAGGTTTAACATCTCTTTATCATCATATATTTAAAAAGCCAAACATGACTTAATTTATATTTAACAATATTGTTGTTATCAATTACAGCAACATTATAAATGCAAATATCTCTTTCTTAAATATGGTTGACATAATCACGTTATCTTTTAGCTTCTTAACACAAAGTCTTGATTATAATTATAAAAATGACTGAATCTATAAGAGAGAACTTACATAGCGGTGAAAAAATTTTCCAGGATCAAAGTCTTTAATAGACGTAACCAAGTAAAAATATTGGATTAATAACGAATTTAGGTTTTGAAACATATCGTGTTTCCTTATAAACTCGTACCTTTCAGAACGAAAACAATTTATATATCTCAATGGTAGAGAATCAAATGTAAGGCAGATGAAATTTTTGGTATTCCAAAGATCTGTTTTTGGCCCATTTTTCATATATTTAAATAACTTTTTCAGTATGGTTGCATCAGAGACATTCTCAGAATATGCTTCTGCAGATGACATTCAATTATTAAATCTGTCGCCACTGTCTCCACGGACTTATTTCAGAAAATGAATGATATGATACAGCGCCTTAAATGAGATCAAATTCTTGAATATCTCCAAATCTAAAATTTGAAAATTCAAATATGACAAAGTGAGCTCGAATTTGTGGATAAACCAAAAGTTTTAGACTTTAAGATTATTCATATTGTTACGAAGATGTTTTGCTTAAGTTTGAAGAGAAAATAATTATCAGTAGAAAAAATTTAACGAAATGACCTATTGTGTCTTTTACAGACTGCGTAAATTTCTATGAATTCACATACACATAAGACAACAACAACATGCTTCTTATCATGAATTTCCGGAAAGAAGTTTAAAAAGTAAAAAAAAAATTAAACGAAATGACCTATTGCGTCTTTAACAAACTGCGTACTTTTCTAAGAAATCTCATATACATAAGACAACAACAACATACTTATCATAAATTCCAGGCAATTAGTTTAAAAAGAAAATAATTAACAATAGCAAAATTAAACGAAATGATCTATTGTGTCTTTTATATAGTAGCTTTCTAAGAAATCATATACACAAGACAACAACAACATGTTGGTCATAAATTCCAGGAAAGAAGCTAAAGAATAAAAACCAAAAACAACGAACACAGAACAAAAACAAAACACACAGTCAAACAGGCATCTACACTGAATGACAATAACAACAACAACAACACTACGAGATGACATGGATGAGGTGAAATATTCTTGTGTATGTGAAAATCGTTTAAACAAGATTTATAAGCACCCTTCGCTGGCAATAGAGATGAATTCAAGTTAAGTAAAGACAACAAAATAATGAAGCAACTTTTTGCGTTACGATGGGTGGTAAAGTTACCATGGCGTTTGTATTATGTGTATTAAAGTGAATAAATCATGTACTTTACTTTAGAAAACTCTAAAGTGTTGTGTTATTATTTCACAGCAAAATAACTGAATATAATAAAACATTTATTAAAAGGAATAAACATAACAATATCATATTGACAATATATATTCGAGAGTCTGTTTTCAACTTCGCAGATTATATTGCCTTCTTCATGCATGCATTAAGGGCATCTCGTATATCCTACTGTATGGATATATCTTTTGTATATCCTTGTTCGACGGCCCGAAATGTTAATAGAATAAAACTTATCGGTACTAAAGTTTTAAGGTTTGTTGTTGATATATATGATTAAAAGCCTGTTCATGGCTAATATGAAAATGGGTATTATAACCATATATCGCCTTATCTTAGGAGATTTTTGATATCTTCGTTTGTTCCCTTTTTAGTGATAAAATGTCTTTTGAACTTCTCGTCCTCTACTAGGAATATTAAAATAATTATCCTCTTAACTAATAGTTTGGTATTTCCGAATCCGTTTCTCATTTATAGAATAGTTCGCCTAACAATCTAAGAACCCTGCCTGCGAATCGCAAAAAGATAATGACCTATTAAAACAGTACACAGTGGTTTCAAAACGTTTTATTTTGGAAATAAATCAGCACCGCGATTTTTACCAAACTATGAGAGTTAACCTGGATGCGTAAGGACATTATTTGTAAATATTTTCAAGGTCAAAAATTTAAAAAACTTTTAAAATATTCGTTAAAAATTTAAATTTTATTACAATTTAAAAAAATGTTAGGTAAACAAGGAGGTATACTTAGAAGCCCCTTTTATCGCAGAGGGCCGATTGTCTCTGACTTCATTCACAAATACCTTTGCTTCACCTCTGTAAAATTTCATTAGGATATTTACAGAGGTTTATGGCGACTGAATTATTTCCAAAATAAGATGTGTTCAAACCCCTGTGCAGTTGTTTGTTTTAAATGTATCATTTATTTATTTCCGATGATGCACTGTTATTCATTTTTATTTCAAAAGTTTTTGCCATTTCTATTTCAAAGTATTACAATGTTATAAAGCTGTTAACCAACTACTATTGACATTCATTATTATCAGGCCGTGTTGTAGCCAGTCTATTTCGATCGATGTAAATCGTCATTGCTGGCTATTCTAGACAGTATAAAACACGGTTTGATAATGATGGCATCACATCGAAATAACAAAGCGAACAAACAGCCAGCAATGGCAGTTTATACCAAAAGAAGTGACAACAGTATTTCATTCAATTGCGGAACAAATCAAAACGATGCCTCTTTAGGCTAATAGGTAGTGTACTAGCTTGTCAGTTTGAGGGTTGTGGGTTCGATTCCCTACGAAGACCTTGGCTTTTTTCACTACAAAAATAAAAATTGACTGTCGGTGGGGCTGCTCAGCGATAAAGGCATATTCACTGGTCGCTGTGCTGTCTTATACGGCAGTTAATTTCACCACCTGTTTCATCTCTTCTCTATCCCTTTCCTAAAGAATGTAGCACGGTACTTTACTAAATAGGCATTGTAGCCTGAAGAGCTACTTCTCTTTAAAAAAATAAAAATAAATAACTTAATACCTGTTAAGAGAACATTAGTTTTTTGGGGGATATTAATTACATTTTCTAATTAATTTCACATTCAATTACTAAATTACATCATGTAATTACATTATGTAATTACATTCAAATTTTGCAATTGTAATTGGGGTTTTTGAATTACACATTGAATTAAAAAAATACAATTACAATTGCTTGTAATTTGTAATAAGAATATTCTAATTAAAATTACTTGTGATTGTAACTGAAAAAAATCAATTACAATTACTTGTAATTAAAAAATTTTAGTGATGAATGTCTTATTAAAATTACAATTACTTGTAATTTGTAATTGAACTTTTACAATTACAATTACATGTAATTATTAATTGAAGTAATTGAAATTTTTCAATTGCAAATTACAAATAATTGTAATTGATTTTAATCCCTAATTTCAATTACTTGTAATTATTAATTAGATTAATAATTACATATAATTGTAATTGTGATTGAAATATAATTGAATTCTCCCAGGTATGGTAAATAGACTTAAAAAAGATAACCATTCAGAACTTTAGTATGTATTTTGGCCACAAATATAATTTCTCTTTCTTAGCCTTTTGTAAGTGCTAATTTTTTTCTCTCTACTGTAAAATAAAAAAAAATTGCATAATTGTCATATTATCGATAACGATTTCACTGAAAGTAATCCTTTTTTATTTTTTACCATATTTAAATATATTAACTGTGTAAGTGGCTATTGATTTCATTTATTCTGAAGTAAATTTCTGTTGTTGAAGTTATCATTTCAATTGTTGCAATTTTTTTTTGTTAGTAAATTCTTTATAGTTTTTTTATGTTTTATATTTTTAATTAAGCAATACTGTTTTTTTTTATTTTATTTATATTGCATGTTATTTAATAGTCATATATATGTAGTCTATTTAATAATGTATGAGAGGCTAAAATGAACTGACAATTAAATGTTGATAAAAGTTAATTAATGTGGTAAATTATGGCAGTAAAACAAAGAAATAAATGAACTAAAAATATTTTTTTCTTCTAATGTTTGCAGTCATACTAATTTTGATTTATTTAAAAACAAACCTACAAAAAAAAACACTCAAACAAATAATTTAATTTCAGTTACAAATAAAATTTCATGTCTAATAAAATATTAATCAGATTTATTTATTTATTTGAAAGAAAATTGCGATTTTAAATATCGAGACGTATGCTTAATATTTAATAATTATAATTACAGCTTGTGTCGTGTGATTAATATAAAATATTTAAAATTAAATATTATTTATTTTTTGTTTTATATTTGAAAAGGAAAAATTTTATTTCACTGCACAACAGTAACGAATTCACTTCAATTATAAAAATTAAGTGGAATTTAGTTGAACTTCTCTAAGTAAAAAATGAAACTTAGTCCAAGGATCGAAGCGTTATGTGTGTCCGCAAATTATCCGTTTCATTGAAGTGCTCTTTGGTAAACCACATTTTTTTTTAGTCTGACGTTACCACAAACAAAGCGGATGGTTTCCCAACTCGTGAGCACACAACGTATGGCTGCCCATCTGAAAAACAATGATTTTCTAAATTTGTCCCTCAAACTTTAAGCGATTGGCCTTGCGACTTGTTAATTCTCATTGTGAACGCAAGGGGAATTGGAAACTGCAATCGCTCACCTGCGTATTTTCTGTTAATAATGATTGCCTCAATCAAATTCCGGATAAGTTTTTTTACCGCAAGTCGAGTACCATTGGAAAGTCGCGGTGGATTCAAATTAAGCAATATCTTAATAACTGAACCAACTTTGAGTTGCAAGTTATGTGGTGGAAATTCAGGTAACTCCAGAGAGTTCAAAAACTCCGTTGGATTATTTACCACCAAATCGCCATCGATTTTTGATTGAATGGTGAAATTGAGTGCATGTACAACATCATTACTTCTTGGGGCGCGAATTGCTCGTTGACTTAACCAAGCATAATTCTGATAATTCTCACTAATGTTTGGGAAAACATTTTCAATTAAAACTAATTGAGAGTCTACAAAACGCCAAAAGTCGTTGTTAAGAGTAACTAATCCAGCTGTCGCATCAACTCGGACTTTTCCATTTCCAACAGCTAACAATTGTTTGGATAATTGTGCAGCACTTTGATCATTTTGAAGTTGAACTCTCATATTCGTGATTAGCGATAATGTTTTTACGTTATTCCACAAAGGTGATGCCTTTAGGCAAGCATTCAATTCATCTGCAGGCGTTGCACGGGGAATTACTGGCAACGTCTGTCTGAAATCGCCTGCCAACAATATCATCAAGCCGCCAAAGATGTTGTTATTTCGCCCAAGATCCTTCAGTGTGAAGTTAAGTGCTTCAAGTAATTTTTTATGTGCCATTGTGCACTCATCCCAAACAATGAACTTGCATTGCATTAACAATTTTCCCATTGCATTGGATCGGGAAATTGTTTGATTTGATTTACATCCGCACCTGGCTATGTAGCCTTTATCAGATGGTGGTCAAGCCACTATGTATAATTTGGAACGTTATACACTTCCTAGAAAGCCGAAGCTATAATTATATGCAACAGAAACCTTCTAGTTGCAACTTTAATGATTCCAGAGCAAGGCTGCAAATCATCACACCTTGCTAAAGAGTTGGGGACTTTCCAACTCCTGTCCAGAACACATGTCTAGCATGTTCACTGGACTGGATCATTCACTTTGCGTGTCATTATCAGTGAGATGATCCTGGCCACCATAAGAACCATTATAACCGTTATGGGGCCGCGAAACCACAACCACCACGATGCTCCCATATAGGGGCCAACCTCAATGATCAGCCAGAGAACTATTAAATGTCTAAAGAGACAAATAATGAACGCTGCGAGCTTACTGATTCCCGTGAAAATAAAGTGGAGTTTCTAGTTGACTCCCTGCCTGTCTTCAGGGTACTGGGCTCCCTTCGGATCGGCAAATATTGCATGTTGGAGTATCAATTATGTTTAAATTGAGTGGCAGCTTAAGCGCAGAATGTGCAGTACGACCGCTATCTAGAAGAGTCGCCGCAATTCCAGATAATGTTAACGCCAAAGCTATGTCACATCTGGATCAAATAGTGGCCAAAATTAATGAAATAACCAATGTTTTCCCTGTTCCTCCAGGTGCGTCCAGGAAGAATAGACCAGCAGTATTATTGTCCACCTCTTGCATAAATGTTTCGTATACTTGTTTTTGCTGTTCATTCAGCAATGGCACATTATTTCAAACGAATTCCTGCAATGTATCAACATTGTATTGCAGCTCTCGATTTAATTCTTGGTCAGATGCACGTGCATCGATCGATCATTCCTACTTCAATCAGTAGCTTGTTTGCAATAGTCAAGCATTATAAGTTTCTACTAAAGGGTCCGCCAAATAACTTTTTTTTTGTTTTAAATGCTATAAACAAAACTACACAGCTTCGGCTGTGTGGCACGTAGCGCCGTCCTGTTGAAACCAAATGTTGCCAATATCCTCCTCTTCAATTTTTGTGAACAAAAATTTGTTGAACGATAACGATCGCCATTGACTGTAACGGCCACTCCTGAAAAATGGCCCAATTATGCCAAAATCCGCATCAAACAGTAACTTGTTTTGGGTGCGTCGGCTTTTCAATGTATGCGTGCGGGTTTTCTGTGCCTCAAATGCGACAATTTGCTTGTTTACATACCCGCCACAATCAAAATGAGCTTCATCTGAAAAGAAGACTGTTTTTTTGCAAAATCGGCATATTCTGTAAGTCGATCGCAGGCCCATTTAGCGAAGCGTTGTTCAAGCGTATACACAACCATATTCGTTCAGCAAAAGGATAAAACTATTTATCTGGCCTTGAAAAAACATTACATCCAAAGATGTTTAGAGAAACATTATGACCGTCACTCAATTTTTTGCGCTACCAAACCACTATGAGCAATTTTTTATGGTCATCACCATGTTAACTTCACTGACTTTAAGTTTCAGCAGAATAATGCCACTAAGTACACAACCACGCAAACAATTCAAATGTTGGATCAGAAATTTACCATTCGTGTAATTTCCCGATTTGGCAGTGAAATTGATCGTCTCTTTCTTGTGATTTAAAGCCATAAGATTACTTTCTTTGGAGCCTTAAGCAAACAACTCTGTATCAACTGAGGCTCTGAAAGTCGATATTTGATGGCGCTGTGTTGACGAGATAAGCAAAGTTGTGTTGCAAAATGTGCTGTGAAATTTTGTGAAAAGAGTGAAGATCGGTGGATGTGCTGAATATTTGACTCATATCGTATTCTAGTTTTAATTTCCATATTTTTTTACATCGGTATAACTAAAACTAAAAATGTTAAACAAGCCAATTTATATCCTGACTCCAAATTTGCCCATCTTTTATTATTCTTCTTTTCATATTGATCGCAGAGAAATAGGAGTCATAAAAAGTCCTTAAATAATAACGCGTAATGACATATTTATTGTAGTCTTAAACGGGTAACTTTTTTTGGGGATGCAAAAGAAATATTTCATTAAATTTGCTAATTACTGATAATTGTTTAGTAAGCAGTAAATGCAAATGGGTAATGAAAGTTATCACTATCAGTAAATAATGATTAATATTTAACCAATTTTAATGGTAATGCAAAGAGCTCATCGGTAGAGGTTTTTCAAATGAAATAACTGTCGAATTAAGTGCGCGAGACAAAAGGCGAACTTTTCTATAAAACGTTTATTCAGTGAATACAATTTTATTTAATTTGCAAAGTGACATTTTAGATTAACACAAGTATTATAAAAGTGTTTGGATTGTAAAAGGCAATTAATCGCAAGGTAGTACTAACATCATATATGCTGCCTTTATTTCCTTTTGAGACTCATCTAAAAATTTTTTTTGTATCATAAGGTAACGCAACTAGTTCCTAAAGGTCTTCTTTAAGAGAAAGGAAAAGAATAAGAGGACATTTCTTTATAGACAATCTCAACTCTTTTTCAGTATCTTAAAGGAGCTTAAGCCAATAAGGCGCTTTAAGTATATGCCTAAGCAGATGACAAGATACGAGTTGTAAACATCGCATATTGCATGAGCATGAGAATTAGGTCGCCTTAACCGGGTAGATGCTGTAACGACAAAGCTTATTATAAACATTACAGGGAATATTAAGCACCAGGTTAAGGCTGTTATATCATACCTATAGGAAAAGACTAACTTATACTCTACGGCCAGACACTACTTAAGCTTCAGGAGGCCTGTTTGATGTTTAAAAATTACTTAATTCACTTTTCAATGAAATGGGCTTAAAAGTTGGCTCTATACTGCCTGCAAATATATTGTTACGGATGTGTCTTGCTTAAGTTTTAAAATAAAATAATTAAGCAATAAAGCGAACTAAGCGAACTAAGCGAACTACTACGAACTGCGTGGCTTACTAAAGCAAACGTATGGCACAACAACAAAATTTCTAGTTACAAACTGCGTAGAAATTTTATACACGCAAACAGCAACAATTAAGTATGCTTTTTACTAACTGCAAGACAAAACAAAACAAATTTTTGTTTAAAAACTGCGTAGAAATTTTATACGCGCAACACAACAACAAATATGTATGCTGTTTACCATCTGCGTAGTTTTCTAAAAAACCTTTTCAACACGAGACAACAACAAATAGTTTGAAATAAATCCCAAGCAGAAACCTTATCAGCATAAAAACAAAACAGAAAAAGACACACAGACATACAGGCGCCTATACATCGAATAAACAACATACAACAACAAAATGTGATACAAACGTAGTAGAAGATTCTTAAATTTTCTAGATTTGTAATGGACATATATATAAAAGGGCATTGTTCTGAGTGGATACTTAATCAAAGTAAAATTAAACCTCGTCCAGTAAAGACGTGTATTTTAAGTAAATTGTTCTGTAGTGTCAACTTTGTGTATAGTTAAAGTAAGTATACTTGTTATTCATTAAAAACCTCTAAAAACTAGCTAGTAGGTAGTGTACTAGCTTGTAAGTGTGGGGGTTGTGGGTTCGATTCCCAACGAAGACCTTGGTTTTTTTCACTACAAAAATAAAAATTGACTGTCGGTGGGGCTGCTCAGCGATGAAGGCATAGTCACTGGTCGCTGTGCTGTCTTATATACGGCAGTTAATTTCCGACTATCCTTCTACTTTCACCACCAGTTTCATCTATTCTCTATCCCTTTCCTAAAGAATGTAGCACGGTACTTGACTAAATAGGCATTGTTGTCTGAAGTGCTAATTCTCTTTAAAAAAAAACGTATTTTTTAAACAAATTAATAATTTGATTAAATCGTTAATTTGATTAAAAATTAACGTAATGTAATAATTTGTATAATAGGGATTTGACTAAATTTTTACATTAATACCACCTATGAAATATACCTCAGTGTAAACCCTAGAAAACACTAACAATTTAATAAACCTCTTGAAGAAAAGACCTACATCTTAAGTAAATTGTTCTGAAGTGGCAACTTTGTGTAGTTAAATAAAATTGTTGTAAATTTCAAAATTCTAAAAATTGGTGTTATTTATTTTGCAATAAAGAACTCACAACAAAACGTTTATAAAAGGTATAAACGTAACAAAATTGGACTTATATTTTCAAAAAAAATTTTTTAACGCTTAAAAATGGAATTTATTAACTAAACTCGATGATTATAATTTTTATGCGATTCAAACTCAATGCCTGACCAAATTTTTGTAATTGCACTGAAGAAAAAGCAAAAAAAAAAAATTAATTTCTTTTCTTCTTAATTAACTTAATTATTATGTTGTAAAGCTTTAAATAACATTCACTACCACTCTCTGACAAAAGCAAAGTTAACAATTCAACATTTCTCCGACTGTCAAATTTAGTTGAATATGAATTTGAAAAATGTAAAGGATTAATATTAAAAATAATGCCAAACAGTCACATATACATGCACACAGCTATTAATTTATATTCACGTTCTGAAATATGAACGAGTATATGAAATTATTTAGTCCTGCTGCACCGTAAGATGAACAAGAATCAGAGCAATAAACAGCAACTCGTTTTAAAAATTCCATTCCCAAACAATATTAACAAAAATTCAAACATACCAAACATTGGTAGCAGTAAATACTTAGCCCACACACACACACACACACACACTCACACTCTCACTCAAACATATTTAAAAAAAAGAAATCTCAGAAACGCGGTAACTTTGTAAGCAAATGTCTGACATGACGAATTGTCAGAGTTTTTATTTTTTTTTTTTGTATTTTGTTTTGCGTCATGTTTATAAAGAATCAACAATTCATAAGTGTGTAAAACCGTGTAAAGTTGGTGTAAAGGATTCCCTTGATATGGCCATTTACTCATACACACCGCATCAGCAACACAAAACATTGTTAGTGTTGTTGGTTTAAATATTTGTTTTTTTTTTGTTTCATTTTTATTTAATTTTTGTTATTCTGATTTTTTTCAGAGCATCATCATCTGTCTGTCTCTTGTTTTCATCGCTCAATTCATTTTTGCAACTAGTTATTTTTATAAAGTGGGTATTTGCGTATGTGTGCATGTGCGTGTGTGTGTGTGGGTGTATATATATGCTTCCATATGTTATGCATGTTGCCCTTGCAGATAATGATGACGTTAATTTTGTTGATATTTTGTTTTGTTGTATTTTGTGTGAATGCTGGATATTTTGATACCACTACACATGCAGCTTTATTTACAATGGAGTGCATGTGTAGATTTTATATCCGCATGTCTGTCTATATTTGAGAAATGAACTAGAAAGAAATATTTCATTTTCACAACAACAACAACAAATATGTATACAAATAATAAGAACTCATATAAAAATTCTTAATTTCTTGATTGAAAAATGTTTTTTAAAGAATTTTTAACTGGATTCGCAAAAGGTAACAAGAGTTAAACTAAAAATGTGTATAACTCGAATAGCCAAAAATATAGTTCTAGAAACAAAAAAAAAAAAAAAAAAGTTAGCAAAAATCCTTACAAATCTAAAGTGGTTTATAAGCTCTTTTACTTCTATCAAAATTCTCTTTTGCATAAAAATTCTGTCATTTCTTTTTTTCATAAAATTTTTCACATCAAAAAGATTCTGACAACTTTATGATCCCCTGTTTAAGGCCTTTTAAAAATAATATTTTTTTTTTTATTTTCTGGTATAAGCAAAAGATACCACATCCTGTGCTGGGGTTTCTTTGCGATTGAATCTTCTAAGAGCTTTTGGATTTCTGGTATCCTTTTTATCTTCAAATAAAATGCTACATGTGCTCTTAACAAAAGCAATTAATGTATCCAATTTTAATCTTTTCTTTGTATATTTGTTCAAATGGTACTTTTTTTCGTTTAATGGTTTAATGGTACTTTTAAAACAAAATTTTTTTAGCACACATTTTTTAATTAGTTCTTTATCTCTTAAATATTTTAATGTTTAATATTAAGGTATCCTTTAAATTAATTTACTGGTTGATAAAGTTGTTCTTTTATGTAAATGATCAGCAACTTCTTATGGTCCATATTTCTCTTGGTACCTTTTTTAGACTTCCCTTTGTAGCCTTATTATAAATTTTTTATTTTCTAAATAATATATTATGTTTTTGTTATGAATCCGATAATGAATTTTAAAGATACTTTTTTCCCTTTGGTACTTTTTTACCTGATAGTACTTTTACCTTCTACAGATATTACTGTTGGCCATAGTTGTAGCCAAAAATAAATAAATTTTAAACGCTATTTTTGTGGAATTAAAGGGTTTTTAAAACTAAAACTACCTTTTTCGGCTGATAATCTGTTATATATTCTTCTGGTACAATTTTTCCTTTAATTCTTTTAGCATTATTTATTTCCCTTTTCACATTGCCCCCCTTGAAAGGATTTCTTGCTTTTTCTCTATTGAGGTTTATTTTCACTATCATTTTAAATAATTCAGTGTTGTCGTGCGGTCTTATCTGCAACTTTTTATGATACACATTTCTATTGGTACACTTTTTAGTTTTTGTTTTTTTAGCCTAATGATTCATTTTTAATTTTCTAAACAAAGTATTATGTTTTTCGGGCTAATGATTATGAAGGTACATTTTAAAGGAACTTTTGCCTTTGGTACTTTTTTTACCTGTTAGTACTTTTTGCCTTTTGTGGTATAATTGCTTCGCAAATTATTGTGACCAAAAGATAAATAAATGTTAAAGGATAATTTTGTGGCTTTAAGGTGTGTTTGAAACTAAAAGTACCTTTTCCGTTATATTTTCTTCTGGTACAATTTTTCCTTTAATTCTTTTGGCATTATTTATTTTCCTTTTCACATTGACCCCTTGAAAGGACTTCTTGCTTTTTTTCTATTGAGGTTTATTTTCACTATCATTCTAAGTAATTCAGTGTTGTCGTGCGGTCTTATCTGCAACTTTTTATGATACACATTTCTATTGGTACACTTTTTAGTTTTTGTTTTTTTAGCCTAATAACACATTTTTGATTTTCTAAACCATATGTTACATTTTTCGGGCTAATGATTGCGAAGGTACATTTTAAAGGGACTTTTTCCTTTGGTACTTTTTTTTTAACCTGTTAGTACTTTTTGTCTTTTGTGGTATTATTGCTTCGCAAATTTTTGTAGCCAAAAAAGAAATAAATCTTAAACGCTAATTTTGTCGCTTTAAGATGTGTTTAAAACTAAAAGTACCTTTTCTGTTATATTTTCTTCTGGTACAATTTTTCCTTTAATTCTTTTAGCATTATTTATTTTGCTTAAAAATAACTTTGTGTTTTCACATTGGTCTCTTCGGAGGATTTCTTGCGTTTTCTCTAATAAAGTTTGTTTACACTTTGTTTTGTCCGGTGACGTTATTTATCTTAAAAAATAATTTAGTAAAGTTTTGCTGCCTTATAAGCCTTTTTTCTAAGATCCTTTTTACTGATTTGTAAGCAGCTTTTATACTTTCAAATTAAAGTTTAAAATATTTTTTAAGGATACCTTTTTCCTTAAATCTATGATGCTCCTTGTACAAGTTAAACTTATTTCTTCCCCTTTTATATTTTTGAAGATAATAATATGTTTCGTAGGTTTTCTGTATTTTTTTAGCATCTTTGGTCTCTTTACCCTATTGGGCATTGCCAGTCTTACTGTATTTTATTTCCTTTTTCCTCAAATGTTATTTTTTATGGTTTATTTTGCATGCTTTTTTTGTTTTTAATCTGTCGGACATTTCAAAATTTCGTCCACTGGTGAAAAACTAAAATCTCAAACAAGAGTGGCATGCTGTAGTGAAGTGATTATGAGTTGAGAACTATAAAAACCCAATTCTTTAAAATTCAACATACGAAAGGATATGTGGGTTGTATGCTCATATTGAAGCTGCATATGTAGAATGTTTTTAACTACTTTTTGTTAAAGACAGATTTGTGTCTTCCTTGCAACATTCTTTCTCAGTAGCAATGGGGGTAATGAAGCCAACATTATTTCATATACAAATAGAGACTGTCACTCAAGCAGGAAGGCAGTATGAGTTGAACAAATGCATCAACATCATAAAGACATGCAAATTGTTGTGTTTTTTTTTTTTTTTGCCTTGTTTGTTTGTGTATTTTTGGTTTCAGTAGCAACATTTCTCATACATTCATTCATCTGTCTATCCATCTCTAGCTGATATTAATGATGATGATGATGATGATGATGATGTTGCAAATGTGGCAAATATTTTGCTGGCATAAAAACCATACAAAAGTTATGAAATGGCCAGGAACTCGACTCTGACTCACAAAGCAACAAACAAACAAAAACAAAAAAAAAATGTAGCGGCAATTTTCATAAATGTTTTATGGAATCTCAATTCCTACCAACTCAATTCGACTAAATTCATATTGAAATATTTTTCAAGTCAGTACTATTGCTGCTTTATTTACGGTTAGTTGGAATTATGACATGAATGACTGACTGACTGAATGCCTGCCTATGACTATTTGCCTGCCTATGTGCCTGCCTGCCTGTCTTCCCAACTATATTGTTGGCTGTTGTCTTTAGCTCTTTAGCTTTGCTTCCTCTTTTACATTTCCACAGAACTAGAAATGTATTGCAAGTGAAATGAACAAAATATTTGCTTGCAAATATGAAGAACAATTGCATAACTGATATAAATAGTTGCTAAATACAAGTAATGGAATAGAATTTATATTAATTTGAAATATTAATATTGAAATAGTTTTGTGCATAAAATTCCTTAACAAAAACAGATGTAATTTAACAGATTTAAATAATGCAAAGTGTATAACGAATGTTTAGTTTATGGTACCTGGCATATCACACAAAGGCACCTTGTAAAAATTATAAAAATAAAATCAAATACCAGCTGGTAGCTGTTCAGAGGAAGAGTAAACAAATTTAACTATTTAAATATCATTTTTGATATGTATTTCAAAAGGTTTATTTATAAACGAGACAACTAAAATACTGGGCACTGCATAGAAGAGGCACAATGAGAAAGAAAAGCTGTTGCAACTTTTGTGCACATTTAATGTTTGTTGAAAATAGCATTTCGACTGACATAAAGTTTTTCTTAACTAACTTAAATATCTACACTCGATTATTATCTTCTCTCCCCCTGTTTCACTCTAACTCTCTCTCTTCTTCAAAGCCTTTAAGTACCTTTAGATCCTACAAGTACAAAATACAGAAAATTTTAGAAGAGAGTTTCTCAAGATCCTTTAATGTTTGAAGCATTCTGGGCGTATGATTAACAATTAACAATTTAATTAAATTACACTCATACGTCGTGTAGTGCAAAACATAAAAAATAATTTCAACATTTTTCTGTTTTATTGTTTTGTTTTTCAACTTACACACACACACACACAGACAACCATACAGACGAACATTAAAAATATTTCTGTATTTATTTTTGGGTGTATGCTGTTGTAGCTGATATTGTTGTTGTTGTTTTTATTTGTTCACCTGGTTGCTGTAAACACCTGTTTATTGTTTCTTGATTTTAAGCAATAATAAAATTGTGTTGTAGCTGTTAAAACGACAACAACAACAATAATAATAAAAAGGAAATAAATTTTTTTTGTTTTAAATACAAAACATACACACACACAAATACACACACACAAATACAACAGGAATTTTTTCATTTAAAATGAAATATTTGTTGTAGTAAAAATACAAATCTTTTTTTATATTTAATTTTTTATTTTTAGTTTTTGTTTTACCTTTTGTTTGTGCTGGAAAACAATAACCAAGTACAAAAGGTGGCCACAACAACAACAACAACAAGAATATAAAGAACAAATACCATGTAATAGTACGACTACAACTACTACTACAATTATAAAAATAAGAAAATTTCAACATACAACAAATGTGTTGCAATTGCAACGGCCAACATTTTTCAGATATTAAGTTTTACAATGCATCATCTCTTTGTTGCCAGTAGCGGTTTTAATACATACACATACGATAAAACACATAGACAAACAACACCCACCCAGCCAGCCAAAAAACAAATGCGGTAAAAAGAATTAAACAAATAACTACAACTACTAACATACTCGTACAGTTGTAATGTAAACAGATGCAGACTAAAAAGTCCTTTTTAACTCTCTTCACTTTTCTATGAGTTGTAGTAATTAAAGTTTATGGTCCCTACAAATAAACCAACAAATTAAGTTTTTTTTGTTGGCAGCTAATAAAATGATGAACACTTTTTGCTTTAGCAACAGCAAGCATTTTTACTATAACTTAACCGAATAGGGTTCTTCAATAGGTTCTTCGAAAAAATAGTTTTTGTTGTTATACTCTTTAGAATTTTTTTTCGAATATTTTCGTTACCCGAATATGATTTCTAGAATTTTTCTTTTTTTTTTGGAATTTTCCCAAATTTACCTTTCTTCCCGTGTTATGTGCTTCTATGTATGACGAAGCGATTGTATTTAAAATTGAGAACTAGGAAAACCTACCTACTTATAATCAATTCTATGCTCTTCATAACTGAACAAAAAAGTAGTAGTCTGTCGATTGGTCAATAAATTGTATATGCACTCCCGCAGAATTCTAGCACTCTTACAGCGATTTATAAAATTTTTCCTTTTGATAAATTGTGACAAGCTGGTCACAAAAATTAACAATGGGTGTCCCGGTATAGCATACATGATTTACGCATGTCTAATGAATCGTTTTGGACATCCACCTACAATTATGACGAAGTTTATATCACTAGAGCTAACCGTAATATAAAGTAATAAAAAATTAAGGTTCAAATTTTAAGGTGTTATCTTAGATGTGATTTAAGTTATAGGTTCTGCCTCTTTAACCGTTATGCATAATAAGACTTACATCTGCGCCTGTCCGCAAGCCCTAAGCAGATGGTGGTCAAGTCACTGTGGAATGAAAAGCAACGTCATTCACGCCCTAGAAGGCCTTCAGATACGTATATCTTCCAGTCACTCCTAGTTCCAACTTCAATAGCTCGAAGCAGGCCGCAGTCTTCATTTCTTACTGAAGAGTTGGAGACTATCCAACTCCTGGTCCAGAACGCATGAAGCTTAATAAAATTTAAGAACACAATCGCAATCATACTTACTGGAGCTGGACTATTTATTATGTTCATTGTGAATTTTCCGACCCACACAACTCAAACGAAGGCCTTGACACTACCGAAGGTCCAATCTCAGTAATCAGTCAGAGAACAGCTAAATGCCTAAAAAGACAAATAGCTGACTGATTCTCGTGGAAATATAGTGGAATTGTCCAGTTGGCTCCTGCTAGCCTGTCAGGGGACTAGGCTCCCTTTTACTCCCGCAAGACACAAGTCTAGATGGTTGTGTGATCAACAAAGAATTATAGTGTGTCATGTCGTTATTTCGTGATAAGATTTACATCTGCACCTGGCCGTAAGCCATCAGGCGTAATCAGATGGTGGTTCAGTACCACTTTGGATGAAATGTAGTGTCATTCACGCCCTAGGAAACCGAGGACTAATTCTAGCAACAGGTCTTTCCTAGTTGCAAATTCAGCGGTTCCAAAGCAGGGTTGCCAACCACTACTCCTTGCTGAAGAGCTGGGGACCATCCAACTCCTAGTCCAGAACATATGACTAGCATGCTTACTGGATCCGGATCATTCACCCGTTGGTGTTATTAAATGACCATGAGTGATTATCCTGGCCCCCTAAATCAAATTCGTGGGGAGCCGTAAATCCACAATCACTACGATACTCCCGAAGGGCCAACCGCAATAATTAGTCAGAGAAACAGCTAAAAAGCTAAAGAGACAATTCGTGGAACTTTGGCGCTTTATTGCTTCCCATGGAAATATAGTGGAATTGTTCAGTTGGCTCCTGCTATCTTTGAAAGAGACTGGGCTCCCTTTTTCCTCCCGTTGACACATGTAATGACGGTGAGATTTCGTCAAAACATATCAATGTGCCACCCGTCGAAAATATAAAAATTTTTTACAATGTTTACTTCTACATCTGCTATAACAATATAAAATAGAAAATAAAGGGTGTCCGCCGGGAAAGTATACTACTTTTTTTTTGCCGCAATTTTGATAAACATTAACCGTGACAGTTCATAATCGGAGTGAAGTAGACACGTGGCAAATTTATTATGTAAAAATATTCGAGAAACCAACGTGTTTTAATCGTTAAAATATTTTATCAAAATCAAACATCGATTACCGTGACGATGACAAAGTTAGGTGAAATTTTTGGGAGAAACAATGTGTCAACAAAATGCGCTATTTATCGTGTAGTGAATGATTGCGATTTAAATAATAGGCCCAAGCATGGACCAAAACGTACTGCAAGATCGGCTGTAAACATTACTGCTGCTCAAGAAGGTTCTCAATTCGGCACCGCGCTCAGGACTTTGGTTTTCAAAGAACAACTTTGGCCACAATTTTAATAAGATTCAGTTGACACAAAAGGATGTTACAGCTCGCCTTTGCAAGGCTAACAGCGGTGGTCATATATTTAGTATTGTATTCCATACATAATTGCCAGCATTAAATAAAACATTTATCAATATAAGATCCATTCTCTTTCATTTAATCAAAAATTATAAAAAAATAAAGTATTATAATACCTTCCCGGCGGACACACTGTATATGGCCTTTTCTATCAACCGTTAAAAGCAAACACTTCGGGTTTAAACTAATAGCATGTTTTCACGGCACCTGCACCGCTCTCTATTCTTGCTTCACACCCCAATCATAAGGGAATCAACCTGCTTCGCCATACAAAATTTTGAGAACGAAGCTGGTAGATTCATATTGAATCTATCTATCTATCTATCAAGGAAAAATCCTCTCTTCTCTAATTTTTATCGTAAGTTTATCTGCACTAGTTGTCAAAATTAAACATTTTTTTAAATAAAGAAAAATTACAAACAAAACAAAGTTAAAAGTTAAAAGTTAAAAAATATAATTGTTTTGTGGTGTGTTAATTTATTTTAATTTTATAAAATTAAAAAAAAATGGATAGGAAAAAAATTATACTAAATGCTACCGCGGCAAGAAGGATATCTACTGTTGTTTTTCAACTTATGTTTTTCTGTTTAATAACAACTGTCAAATCGGAGCAGATAAATGAGTCGTGTAAACAGCATGATTCATAAACTTGCTTCAGAGAGCGAAACACGAGACTCAAATTGTCGTGGAAACAGGCTATAAGTGTGAAACAATCTGTTGGATGTTGCAAGTGTAAGAAGAGGGTGTCCTAGTAGCTGACGTAATTTGGCTTATGTCCTATTCCTATATTGTGAAGTTACGGTTAAAAACTGTGCTATAACAAGAAGTGTAAAAAGTGTAAAATTAGAAATTAAAGTGTGTGCCCATAGTACAAGCAATTTAAGCTCGTTATGCGAATGATTTTTGAAACCATTATAATGAATAGACAATTGAAATTTAAAGTGTGTGTCCTTTTAAAGTCGTGTTTTATGCAGCCGTAGTTTTCTATTTCTTTCAATTGTAACTCTATACTCTGCCAAGTGCTGTGTAAAGAAAATACATAAAAGTGATTAAGTGGACTTACTACTACCAAACAGTAGAAGATATAATCGTGGCTAAAGCATTTGTTAAATTAAACATGAGTAGATTCTGGCATTATACTAACCAACATCCTTTGTTCCTTTGTAATTTCAATTTTTCTTTTCACAAGAAACCCTATTAGTTACATGCCGGCTTAAGAATATTTATTTATCATTTTAGTATGAATGAATACATGTTCACATATTGATGATGATATTCTGATTTATTTAATGAATGCTTTTCACCAAACTCTATGCATTCAGCATCATTCAAAAATGTTGTGTATAATTCATTATGTAAACAACAACAGCAACAACAAAACAACGTGGAATTTAAACGAAATTGTTAATTAGCATGTAAAAAAAAAATTACAACAACTTTAACATATTTACACAAATTACAAAATATTATGTACACATGCATTTCAAAATGAGAATGTTGTTTTATATTATAGTGCTGAATGGAAAACAGAAATTAAATCTTATAGAAATATTATCATGTCTATTGATGAGAAAAATGACTGTAGGAAACATGTTAACACACAACAACATAGCATAGTAATAATAGTAAAATTAAAATTATCATTTTACATTTAAATAATAATCAAGCATTTTTGCACGTATCAAAAAATCCGTTAGCAGTAAAAGGATTCTAACGCAAAATTATTTATAATTTGATAAACTCCTTAAAAGCAAAACTCTTCTTATTTGTCTTAATGCCAACTTTATATTCGCCAACTTGACACAAATCAAGCTGGGACTTTTAAAAGAAAAGGTGGGCAAATGCCGAAATGGGTTCCGAAAAAAATAACAGTTACAGACACAAAAATAGCATCACCACTATCGCAAATCTAATTGAAATGTTTTTGTAAATGTAAAATTAGCAATACCTTTTAAATGGCCATCTGGCAACATTGCATGTTTTAACATTGTCCCAATAAAAGTTGGAATTTTTGAGAAGGGAAAAAACAGGAGCGGAGGTAAATTGAAAAAAAAAATGTAATAAGGCATTCATTTAAACATGGACATTAACATTGACATTGTTATTATTATTATTGACATTAACATTGACATTAACCTTGACATTATTATTATTATTGACATTAACATTGACAATATTATTATTGACATTAACATTGACATTTTTATTATTATTGACAATAACATTGACATTATTATTATTGACATTAACATTGTCATTATTATTGACATTAACATTGACATTATTATTATTGACATTAACATTGACATTATTATTATTGACGTTAACATTGACATTATTAATATTGACATTAACATTGACATTATCATTATTATTGACTTTAACATGGACATTATTATTATTGACATTAACATTGACATTATTATTATTATTGGCATTAACATTGACATTAATTTTATTGACATTAACATTGACATTATTATTATTGACATTACCATTGACATTATTATTATTATTATTGGCATTAACATTGACATTAATTTTATTGACATTAACATTATCATTATTATTGACTTTAACATTGACAATATTATTATTGACATTAACATTGACATTATTATTATTATTGGCATTAACATTGACATTAATTTTATTGACATTAACATTGACATTATTATTATTGACATTAACATTGACATTATTATTATTATTATTATTGGCATCAACATTGACATTAATTTTATTGACATTAACGTTGACATTATTATTATTGACGTTAACATTGACATTATTAATATTGACATTAACATTGACATTATTATTATTGACAGTATTATTATTATTATTATTATTCTTGACATTATTATTATTATTATTATTATTATTATTATTATTATTATTACTATTATTATTGACATTATTGACATTATTATCATTGACATTAGCATTGACATTATCATTATTATTGAAATTCACATTGACATTATTATTATTGACATTAACATTGACATTATTATTATTGACATTAATATTGACATTGTTATTATTATTAACATTAACATTGACATTAACATTGGTATTAGCATCCACATTAGCACCGGCATTTACATTAACAGTGGCATTTACATCGACATTAACATAAACATTGACATTTGCTTAAGCTAAAACTTATTATTTACGTTTATTATGATACGGATAAAATGAAAGTGAAATGATTAAACCCAAGTGCCGCTGTAGGCTAGTAGGTAGTGTGCTAGCTTACATGACTGTGGGTTTGATTCCCAACAAAGACCTTGTTTTTTTTACTACAAATAAAAATTGCTTGTCGGTGGGCTGCTCAGTAATGGAGCCATGATCACTGGTTAATGAGCTGTCTTATACGACAGTTAATTTTCGTAGCTATCCTTCTACTTTCACCACCTGTCGCATCTCTTCTCTATCCTTTGCCTAAAGAATGTAGTATGGTACTTGACTAAATAGGCATTGTTGCCTGAAGAACTGTTATGAAAGAGGATAACAGTAACAGTATTCAACAGAGTGTGGCATGATGCACTTCCATTAAAACTTGCTGCTTTTGGTGTCGGTGATAATTTTTCCAGATTTATTAGGAGTTTTCTCAGAAATCGCACTATACGAGTTGTTATAGATGGGATTTCATCAGACGAGTTCATAATGAATTCAGGGGTACCGCAAGGCTAAGTTCTTTCTCCTATCATATTTCTTATTTTTCTAAATGACCTTCTTTGTCGAACTTTCACCCCTTTATATTCTTTTGCAGATGACAGCGCCATTTGGTAATAGATCAGGCCAGTTGGAGATTAGTTCCAAAAGGCAAAACATGAATTATACGCTTAATCACGATCTAGAGACAATCTTGGAATGGGGTCGTGTGTATAGAGTTGATTTTAATGCCCGTAAGATGCAATCTTGTATTGCTTATGCAGAGATTTACATTCGGTAATGGTGATATAGGTATTACGGAATCGGAAGCTTTTGATGTTCTTGGCATACAAATTCAATATTATGTTTGATGGACTAAGCACGTTTTTCAGGTGTCTAAAGAAGCTTTCAAGTGCCTCGGTTTTCTAAAGCGGTGTAAAAGATACTTCACTCCATCCTCCACTCCATACTATCTATACCACCTACATCCGTCCAAAAATAGAATACAACTCTCATATATGGGCCGGCGCTCCAAAGTCTATTTTGGCGTTACTCGACCGCATACAGGAGAGGGCCAAGCTGATCATTGGAGATAGTAGGGTATTCAACTCTATTGATTCTTAAGAGCATGGACGCAATGTGGAATGCATTTTACTGTGCTATCGTTACTACAATGGTAAGGAACTTAGGGAACTTGTTCCCGACACTCGCACGTTTTCGTGTTTAACTCGATTTTCATTGAGAGTGCATCCGTTTACGGTTCGAGTGTGGAATGCACTCTCTCCAGAGGTCTTTTCTGTTACTTTCAATGTATGAAAATTGAAATTGAATGTCCAAAAATACTACCCCCTCTTTCCTAGTTCTGGTACAATACATTTTAATCAAATTTTTGGAATTCGCCGCCACCGAATCTGATGTACATTTTTACCATTTTGTTTAGTTATTTTGCCCTGCGCTATTATGCTTTGTTATTTCACAGCAGCATATTTTTGCATTTTTCTCTTATGGATTACAACTGTAAAAAATGGCACAATAATTGAACGTTTAGCATCGTTAGTTTTAAGCCAGTTTCTGATTCCTTTCTTTTTGTTGTTGAGTAGCCAGTGAATCGCACTACGCATTACAGGAAAAATTCCTTTTTCAGCAGAAGAGTTCGTATGTGGATTAAACTCCCTTCAGAGATCTTTTCTGTCACTTTAAATCTGGGAAAGTTGAAATCGAATGTCCACAGACACTATTCCCTCTTTCCTCCTTCCCACAACCTAATTTCCTAATTCTGTCGCAATGCATTGCAGGTGTAAGGGTCATCCCCTTAGTGCTGGTCAAGGTATTATTGACATTACCATTGACATTTTTATTATTGACATTAACATTGACAGTATTATTATTATTGACATTAACATTGACATTATTATTATTATTGACATTAACATTGACATTATTATTGTTATTGCTTCAATGCACTTAAAAATCTGTTGCAGTGGTTAGAAGTAAGCTACGCGTACAAAGAATTCACAAAGGCAGTAAGAAAACGATCAATGAAAAATAATCTAAAAGGGAGATGGAACAAAAAAGTAAAGTAAAAAGCATACGACAGCGGCAAAATTGCATAAGGTTTTCAAAAGTAAACCCAAACTGAGCAGGATCTATCCTCATTGAAAATTAGTGAAATGAGTTAAATGAATAAAATATTGAATTGACAGTTAATGACTGGTTGCTAAACATAAAATCAACGTTATATTAATATTATTTAATATTATTAAGATAAGGCTCTTGTTTAACACTTGATTATCTCTTACTGAAACGACGGTACATGATCAAAAATTATCTCATTAAGTTTTGTAATCGTAATTGAAAATCAGAGTTGGAAAACTTTTGCGTTTCTGTAAGCCACGTGTAACATAAACAATTTTAATAACCTTTGCCTTTTGGCAACATATTGCTCACCATTTTAAGTATTCAATGCAATCAAGGAGTATCAGGCATTTAATTCTATACGCCTCAATAAAGTGAAAATATAATTATGTTGTCGTCATATTCCGTTTTAATTTTGCTAAAAAAAAAAAAAAAAAACTAAAAGAATATAAATCATCTATTCAATTCATTCACTCGCTCAATGATGCGTTACCTGGAAGGAAGATATGTCAAATTTTATTTATGATAAACATGTTTAATATTGTGTGTGTATGTGCTTGTATGTGTGTGTGAGTATATGTGATATCCCAAACATATCGGCAATCCTGAAATGTTTACATGTATGACTTTTCCCTTTTTTTTCTAAAGTTTTACACTAACATTTTTCATTAACCTCATAACGGGGTTTTATTTTTCAAGCCCACATACAACAGCAACATTTATGCACAATAGTCTACATGTACAAGTTAACCACTTTAATGAATTATAGAGTAAACATTTCGTGGTTCTGATATGCCAATTTGGTTTCAGTTTCTATTCAAAAATTTACACATCATTGTGATTCCTTTTTTTTCTTGAAATCCATTTTCTTACAGTTATTTAACTGTTATCTGGTTGTTAAATCTGGCAGCTCCGTTATTAGTTTTATCAGCTTTGTTTTATTTACAATAGATAACGACGCAACAATTTAAACAGCTTTCGCAAATTATATTAAAAATCGGTTTTTAGAAGACACAAAAGGTCCTGTGCTTAATGTTCACTCGTTACAATCGTTTTGTCCCTTGTCCAAGTAATAACTTCTTCAGAATCCGCAAAAGGTCCTGCGCTTAATGTTCACTCGTTACAATCGTTTTGTCCCTTGTCCAAGTAATAATTTCTTCAAAATCCGCAAAAGGTCCTGTGCTTAATGTTCACTCGTTATAATCGTTTTATCCCTTTTCCAAGTTATAACTTCTTCAGAATCCGCAAAAGGTCCTGCGCTTAATATTCACCCGTTACAATCGTTTTGTCCCTTGTCCAAGTAATAACTTCTTCAGAATCCTCAAAAGTCCTGCGCTTAATGTTCACTCGTTACAGTCGTTTTTTCCCTTGTCCAAGTAATAATCTCAACTAATAATGAAGATCCATAGAGGCTTAATGCAGGGGTGGGATTTGAATTTTGTCTTTCACTAAAAAGTTTACATAAGCATGTCTGTCTATCACTTTCTAATATCCGTTTGGTACAAGAACTAAAGCTGAGTGGACATTATTTGCCGGAAGTGCACCTACTATCTGTACTCAGAAATCCAACAATTCAGACAAAACCTAACAAAGCTTCTCCAGGCACCGCTGAATCTACAAACGTTAAATTTTTGCAGCGATATTGTTTCTATTTCTTCAGAAATGGAGCCATCTAGATCACTGAATACCAACTAAGGCTGGAAGATATTGTAAATAATTAATTAAAATTAATCGGTTGATATAAATCACCTAAAACTAATGGATTAAAAATAATTGATTATTCTGAATTAATTGCTCTTTTTTTTGTGGCAGTACTCAGTTTTTCATTTTAGGTGCCCCTGTAGGGTAGTAGGTGGTGTACTAGCTTACAAGACAGGGGTTGTGGGTTCGATTCCCAACAAAGACCTTGGTTTTTTTCACTACAAAAATAAAAATTTACTGTCGGTGGGCCTGCTCAGTGATGAAGGCGTCACTGGTCACTGTGCTGTCTTATACGGTAGTTAATTTCCGACTATCCTTCTACTTTCAGCACCTGTCTCATCTCTTCTCTACCCCCTTCCTAAAGAATGTAGCACGGTACTTGAGTAAATAGGCATTGTTGCCTGAAGTGCTACTTCTCTTTAATACAAAAAAAAGTACTCAGTTTTTCATTCTAAAATTATTTATTCGAACAATAATAATCGGTTAAACGACTAATCGTTTCAATTCCAATAAGGAAACCAAAGATTTTTCTTGCTGAATATGACAAATAAATATAACTTCAGATAAACGTCTATTAAACATTACATACACCCAAACTATTAATAAGCGTTGCACCGGTTGATCTTAAAGTCGGCATTTGTTTAAAGATGGCGCAAATACAATAAAAGCAATCAATTGTGGTGGATACAGCCACATGGTTTAAAATATTTTATTGTTTTATTATATTTTTTTTAAATGTGATTCGACGTTGTAGTCGTTGTACGGATTTTTTAATTATATATAGACATTTGCGTAAATATGTCGGTTATTTGAATTTCTCGCTAAGATTGTGTGACTTGACATCTTTAAATTATTTTTTTTGATGTCACAGAATATCGATTTTAAAAAACTGTAAACTCCCCATCATTTTTAAATTTAAATGCCTTTAAAATTTAACCAAAACCTAAATATAATGAAAATTACTTTAAATTGATTTCTTCCTGTGTAAGATGATATCCCTCCAATTCAGGATATTCCACAATTATTGATAGCACATTGCAGAGATGCCCTAATTGTCTTCATTAGAAATGGAATTTAGGGTTTTGTCATTTATTTGAACAGCCACAAAATAGATAACCCTATATTAGCCTGTGATGTGCATGTGTATTGAAATTTAGTTATATTCGTGTTTAAATGGATGTTAAATAGGAATGGACTATAAAAAATTGTTTGGTATTTATTAAATTGTTGGCAACAAAATATTTCATGGTCGAAATGTGAAAAATCTTAATTAACTTGATTTGTTGTTACAATTTTTTTTTTCATTCTAGTTTTTCGTTTTCCCTTCTCTACAATTGTTATTGATGGCTTGTTAATAAAATGTAGGAAATGCAATAAAATATTTTTAATTTATATTTCAACAAGAGAAATATTTAAAATGAAATTGTTTTTTTTTTTTGATAAAAAAGTATAAAATTTCATATGAACAATAATTTGAATTTAAACGTCAAAAAAAATTAATACTTTTTGTTAGTCAATCCAGAGTTTCTTTTCATTTAAAGAGTCCGCCATCTAACGTTTTTCTTTGCAACTAATCTTATATCGTGAATGGTAACACTAATGCTCATATTTTATTTGACAAATAATTAGTTTAATCCTTCCGCTGAACGAATACGCTTAAACAACGTTGCGACATTATTTTGAAAATCATGGTAATATTGCAGAATGTGTGTGCGAAAATTTCGTACGAATTTCGGAATTAGAGAAGCACCGTCAGCTCCATATGTTCGTTATCTTGTGAAAAAAGTGAAAGAAACTGGCATCTTCATCGATAAACCAATGCGTGAAAAGTAAAAAACAGTGCGTACACCCGAGAATATGGCTGCTGTGGCAGAAAGTGTGCGTGCAGCGCCATCAACTTCAATTCACCGTCATTCTCAACAATTGAGCATTTCAGAGACATCATTGGGACGAATTTTGCATAAAGACCTTGGTATGACGCCATACAAAGTCCAATTGATTCAGGATTTGAAGCCAAGTGACAAACCAATGCTTTTTCGCTTTGCTACGTGGGCCTGCGATCGGCTTACAGAAGATGCCGATTTTGCAAAAAAAAATCATCTTTTCAAATGAAGCTCGTTTTGATCTTGGCGAGTATGTAAACAAGCAAAATTGTCGCATTTGGGGTACAGGAAACCCGAACGCTTACACTGAAAAGCTGACTCACCCAAAACGAGTCACTGTTTGGTGAGGATTTTGGTCCAGAGGCATAATTGGGCCATTTATCTTTACTATCGAAAAAGAGCAAGAATTGGCCGTTACGGTCAATGACGATCGTTATTGGCCCATGTTGAACGAATTTTTGTTTACAAAAATTTAAGAGGAGGATATTGGCAACATTTGGTTTCAACATAACGGCGCTACGTGCCACACAGCCGAAGCTGCACTCGATGTTTTGCGCCCTATTTTTGAAGATCGCATTATCAGCCGCAGAGCTGATGTCGTTTGGCCACCTTGGAGCTGCAAATTGACACCGTTGGACTATTATTTGTGGGGTGCCGTCAAAGATAAGTGTTACGCCGACAAGCCAGAGACAATTGACGCTTTAAGTGAAGCCATCGGTGAAATACAGCTGGACACAAACGATAATGTGCTTAAAAGTTGGACCGCTTATGTAGACTACTAAATGGCCAGGCAAGGAAGCTAATTAAATGAAGTTATTTTTATATTATTAACTGGAAATATTGTACTTTCGAATAAAAGAAGAAATTTGAGAAAATATTCAGTAGTTTTGTTTATAGAATTTAAAACAAAAAAAAATTATTTGGCGGACCCTTTATTATATGATTCACATGCAAAAATTATATTGAAAATTTCGTACAATTTAAGAAAAATTTATTTTCACTTATTTAAATCGAATTAAGTAAGCAGCATGCTTAGACCCGCTGTACTCACAAAAAACTTCGTTCAAAGCCCCTCGTAACAGTAAATCAATAAGTCTTTTTTTATCTCATGGACAACGCTTAAGCACGATTATTTTACACAATTTATAGACTCCAAATTGAGTTCAGCGATGAGACGGGCTTGTTAATAAACTAAAATGCCGCAAATATAAAATGAAACTAAGGCGTCATGAACCCCACCACATGAAGAAAAAATGCATTTTTTGCTGCAGTTCATATTCTGCTGGCATTATTGACCCTTATTTCTTCAAAAATTAAGCCGAAACTCGCATTGCGAACGATCGAGATAGTCTCTGGCTGGGATATATGCATCACAATAATCTGGATGGAAAGTGGCTTCAACTGAATGAGGTTATGTGGCACATAGCTCTCTAAAATAAATATTTTACGATAAGTTGATTGCGACAAATGAAGTTGTTAACTTTAACAGCCATTTTACACTTCCTTGTTTTTTGTTAGGCAACGTAGTCAATGTTGTAAACTGATAAATCAGCAACAATTACTTCCTACTTTTCAAATTTTTTTACGAAATATGGCCAATTTCTGGCAAAAAACTATTTGAAAATTTGACGTCCAGAAAATTATTTGGCAAGAAAAGCTAAGGTTGCCATATGGCAAAAAATATTTGTGGATGATAATAGTTGGAGTAATTTTTTCTTAAAACAAAATTAAATTTTTTTTTATTTATTCGGACGCATCTCTGGCATGCTTATATTACTTTTGTGCCATCTGTTACAATTTAACGAAATAACATAATTAATACAAATAAATTGGGTAATGGCATCTCTTCAAATGCCATAAAAAATAATTTATGAAAAGAATTTATCTTTACAAAGGTATAGCAAGCATATGAAAACAGCTCTTAAATGGAAGTTCAAATAGCTTGATGGTCACAATAGTTCGCCTTTTTCGCCAAATTAAAATTCAGCAACTGAATGAGAATTATAGCATTTAAAAAATAAAGCTGTGTATTGCAAAAAAAATCTCTATAGAGGTTGTCCGCCGTGAAGGTATCCTTTTATGCTTTAACGCCATTTTGGCAAACATTAGTCCTGACAGATCATATTTGGCGGTCATGAAGTAGACACGTGGCAAATTTATTATGAATAAATATTCGTTCAAACAACGTGCCTTAATCGTTAAAACATTTTATCAAAATCAATCATCGATTACTGTGACGATGAGAAAGATATGTAAAATTTTTGGTAGAAACAACATGCCAACAAAATGTATTAATTATCGTGTAGTGTATGATTTCGAAGAAAGAGATTGAGTACGTGATAGGCCCAAGCATAGACCACAACGTACTGCAAGATCGGATGAAAATATTACTGCTGCTCAAGAAAGTGTTAAAAATAAAATCCCTCAACTTTAATTCGGCATCGTGCTGAGGAACTTGGTCTTCAAAGAACAACTTTGCCGACAATTTGTATTAATTTCCAGCTGACACAAGAGCTTTTTGCACAAGACCTTTTACGCCGCCGTACATATGCCAATAGATTTTTATAGCTCACCCATGATAACCCCAATTTTCATGAAAAAATCATAATGGATGACCAGTCACATGTTCATTTGAAAGGATAAGTGAATAAATAGAATAGACGGTTCTGGGGAATGGGAAACCCTTAAATTATGCAATAGTCACCTTTGCATCCATTAAAAGTAACGATCTGGTGTGCAACTTGATCAGGGGAATAATCTTCTGTGAAAACGAAAACGACGTAACGCTAGCGACATCGCGATATGATTGAAAACTTTTTAACGCCACAACTGCGTGCTTTTTGGGCTTGATTAACTTGTAGTAACAACAAGATGGTGCCACATTTCATACAGCCAGGATTACAATGGAAGTCCTGCGAGACAAATTTTTTGTTTTTGTTATTAGTGGAAGTCTAGGAAGGATTTAAATGGTGAGAAATATAAACAAAAAGTAATGGAAAATACCAAAAAGGACAATTTAATTTTTCCATACAAAATGTCCCAGGCAGTGAAACATTTGTTATCTTTTGTTTAAAATTATCACTTTGTTGTTAAACATTTATATGTGTTTAGACGTAAAACTAACTAACAATTTAATCTCCTTCAATCTTTGTTTAAGCCAAATATTTTTTTCCTTATTCGGCACAATAAGAGTGCGTTTTCTGTTTTATAACGACAATAGCAAACCCGGCGAACTCCGTTTCGCCACCAGATGGCTTCGTTTTTTGTAACATTTCGTTTGGGGTTAAACGATGAAGAAAAATTATTTTTTTTTTTCGTTTTATATTTGAAAAGGAAAAATTTTATTTCATTGCACAACAGTAATAAATTCAGTTCGATTATAAAAATGAAGTGGAATTTAGTTGAACTTCTCTGAGTAAAAAATGAAAGTGAATCCAAAGTAAATACTGAATCGAAGCGTCATACGTAGCCGCAAATTATCCCTTTCATTGAAGTGCTCTTTGGTAAACCACATTTTCTGTTTTGTTTTTTGGTCTGAAGTTAACACAAACAAAGCGGATGGTTTCCCAACTCGTGAACACGCAATGTATAGCTGTCCATGTGAAAAATAATGATTTTTTAAACTTATCCCGCAAACACTAAGCGATTGGCCTTGCGACTTGTTAATTGTCATTGCGAACGCAAGTCGAACCGGAAAATGCACTCATTTGAAGTCAAACGGAAGATCAGTCGGAATCTTTGGCATTCGAGGAATACATACATTTTCACCTGCCTACTTTCCGTTAATAATGGTTGCCTCAATCAAATTCGGCATAAGTCTTTTCACCGCAAGTCGAGTACCATTGTAAATTCGCGGTGGATTAAAATTACGCAATATCTTAATAACTGAACCAACTTTGAGTTGCAAGTTATGTGGTGGGAATCCTGGAAACTCCAGAGAGTTCAAAAACTCCGTTGGATAATCTACTGCATCATCGAAATTTGTTAGGGAATCAACGAATTTGTATGTCACCATATCGCCATAGATTTTTGATTGAATGGTGAAATTCAGTGCATGTACAACATCATTATTCTTTGCGGCGAGAATTACTTGTTTACTTAACCAAGCGTTATTCTGATAATTCTCACTAATGTTTGGGAAAACATTTTCAATAAGAGCTAATTGAGAGTCTACAAATCGACAGAAGTCGTTGGTAAGAGTAATTAATTCAGCTGTCGCATCAACTGGGACTTTTCCATTTCCAACAGCTAACAATTGTTTGGAAAATTGTGCAGCACTTTGATCATTTTGTAGTTGAACTCTCATATTAGCGGTTAGCGATAATGTCAATTCAGTCAGATAAAGTCAATTCATCTGCAGGCGTTGCATGGGGAATTACTGGCAACGTCTGCCTGAAATCGCCTGCCAACAATATCATCAAGCCGCCAAAGATGTTGTTATATCGCCGAAGATCCTTCAGTGTGAAGTTAAGTGCTTCAAGTGATTTCTTACGTGTCATTGTGCACTCATTTCAAACAATGAGCTTGCATTGCATCAACAATTTTCCCATTGCACTGGATCGGGAAATATTGCACGTTGGAGTATCAATTGTATTTAAACTGAGTGGCAGCTTAAGCGCAGAATGTGCAGTACGATCGCCATCTAGAAGAGTCGCCGCAAATCCAGATGATGCTAATGCCAAAGCTATGTCACATCTTGATCGAAAAGTGGCCAAAATCAATGAAATGGCAAATATTTTCCCTGTTTCTCCAGGAAGAATAGACCACCAGTAATATTGTCTACCGCGTGCAGAAATGTTTCGTATACTTGTTTTTGCTGTTCATTCAGCAACGGCACATTATTTCGAACGAATTCCTGCAATGTATCAACATTGTATTGCAGCTCTCGATTTAATTCTTGGTTGAGGGCATGGCGCATTCGTTCCTAATTCAATCAGCAGCTTGTTTGCAATAGCCAAGCATTGATCCTCAATTAGAATCAATCCTTCAGTTTAAATTTCATCGGTTATTTGCATGTCGGGATTATTCGTTCGAATGCGCAAGCGAGATGTCATCTTTGCATTTGTTCCATAACTGAATTGGTTGTGAAGGGAAACATGTGGTGATGATAATAGCGAGCAGCGTTCGTATTTGGTACGCATTTGATGAAACAACTGAGCCCGCCAGAGATAAATCTCAATGAGAATCGTTCTCCAGCAAACCCAATAGTTGACATGCTTCTCGATATGTTTGGCATTGGTGGCCATTCACAGTTTTCAAATGCGCAAATGATTTTGGTCCACGTACATTTACCAACAGCAGTCGCAAATAAAAACATTCATCATTTCTAGGATGAACAGTATACATGCCACCTAGCGCACGGCGTCATCTACTTAAAATGAAACGTACTTATTTTCATGAGGAATAGTTACACACCACGTATTGGTGCCGTTATAGTACATACTTTGTGCGTGATTTGATTTACATCTGCACCGACTCTATAGTCATAACCAGATGGTGGTCAAACCACTTAGTTGATTGGACATCAGCCATGCCCTAGAAGGCCATCGAATAAGTATATCCTCCGGTCACTTCTAGTAGCAACTTCAAAATCTCGAAGTAGGTCGCAGCCTTCACTCCTTGCTAAAGAGTTGGAGACTTTCCAACTCCTGGTCCAGAACGCATGAAGCTCTTTTTTATCAAGAACACGACAGCATTCATACTAACTGAACCTGAACCATTCATTATGTTAATTTGAATGATCCGACCCACAAACTCTCACGAGGGTCCGAAACCACAACCACCACGATACTCCCATATAGGGGCCAACCTCAATAACCAGTCAGAGAACAGCTAATTGTCTCAAGATACAAATAGTGAACTCTGGGGCAACTGATTCCCATGAAAATATGTGGATTGTCCAGGTGACTCCTACTAGCCTTTGAGGGGCCTGGACTCCCTTTTAAACCACAAGACACCAGCCTAAATGGAATAGTAGGTTCCAAAAAGACTAACATGTGCCCCCGGGGGGAAGTACATGCTATGTATCAGAGATGGCGCTCTATGTGAAAAATGATTTTCACTGTTTTCCCGATTTTCTCTTAAAATTTTTCCTAAATTTTTTTTGCTAGCCCGAGACCTTTCCAACCAATGCGTCAGGAAGGAAAACCCGACTTATTTTTATATATAAAAATGTCTCCCCTCGGATCCATATAACATATCTGAGGATGTTTTGCATCGTGTGGTTTCTGCACTACAAATGACTGCGGATATTTTTAGTAGTCACCGTCAATATTAACATTTGCGTTAGTGTGTGAATAGCCAGAAAACATCTATAAGATCACAGAAAACATAGACGACTTGGTGTAAAAAGTTTCCGAAACATTGTGCAGACCTGCAAAAAATATCATGCTATATTAGCCTTCACCATTCAGACTGGCATATCTGTCGCAACAACAACATATAAGTTGTTCGATACTGTGATAAAACAAGATGCAAGTTTTCAGCTCTTCAGTGAATTATTGAATTCGCTGAATTCTAATAAAATTAGTGAACTTCGTCAAGGTGTTCTCATCATTTTCATTAATAAAACATTGAAAACTTGGACAAAAAAATGTTTCTGTTATCGAACGGTGGTTTTGGTGCTATCAGTTCCAATGGGCATAGTGTAAGGGAGGTCACAATTACACATGTTTTCTTTCAAACAATTTATTGAGTCTTCACTTAATATTTTATTTATTTTTTATTAATTATTCTATGCGTTTAATTAAAAGTTCTCCAAAGCTCAATGAAGGCATCCTGTTTTTAAATGAACTGTTGATCACAAGTTTTAAAATTTTATAAAAATTAACTATTTTTTTTAGCAATTTGTTGTCTATATTTTATGACTTTATTCGCTTTTATTCGCTTTCGTTACAAATATTAAAGGTTAAAATATATAAAATATGTCGTTTGAGTCTCTGTTCACATCACTTCACTTATCGCATGAAATGTTACATTTTATGTACTTTTGCTTTTTATCTCAAAACTTGTCATTATTGTTTTTTTTTCCTTATTTTTGCTATTGCTGTTGTTGTTGTTTTCTTAATGTTTTAATGTTAAAGTTAAAATTTATGCAGCTGTTATCACAAACATGCTGTTGTTATTGTTTTTGTTGCATTTATTTATAACTATTATCTTAATAGTTACTGTGCTTTGTTGCTTTTATAGTTTAATATTTGTTTACTGTCTGTCGCTTTATACATATAAACAAACATAAACTAGTTTTGATTTTATATGCGATACTGTGGATTTTATTTGGATTGTATGTGACACAAGCCTTATGCTTGGATTCTTTTATTATTTTTTTTTATTTTATTTTTTATTCTCTAACTCTGTCTGTATTTATAAATAATTTATTTTTATTGTTGTTGTTGTTTTATTATTTTATTACACTCGAATTAACAGGAAAGTATATAGCTAAATTGTTTTTGTGATGACATGGACAGTGGGACTAAATTAAAATTTATTAATAATATAAATTAAATATTTTTATTTGAAAGGCATTTTGTGGAAGCCTTTTTTTATTAAATAATAAATTTTTTCAAAAAATACTTATTTCTGTATTTAAAAAAAAAAAGTTTTTTTTATTTGAAGTTTTTTTGCAGAGTTTTTCTTAAAATTGTTTTTGCAAAGCGACATTTTACATTTTAGAAATAATTTACCATCTTAAAAGTCCTTTAAATAATATTCAAAAGTTTTTTTCAAAAAGTATTTATTTATGTATTTCAAAAAACAGTATTTTATTTAATATCTGCTTGGATTCTCCGACGGGGTAAAAATTTCTTTTGTTTGGGTACGGTTTTCCGTCGACCCTCGTCAAATTTGCTTTGTGAACAAACCGGTTTCGGCTGTTTGCCATCTTCAGTGTTCTTTTCGGACGAAAAGATTTTTTTTTTGTTGCAGTTTTTTTGCAGAGTTTTTCTTAAAATTATTTTTGCAAAGCGACATTTTACATTTTAGAAATTATTTACCGTCTTAGAAGTGCTTTAAATATTAGATTTTTTTCAAAAAGTACTTATTTATGTATTTAAAAAAATGTACCTTTTGTTGTAGTTTTTTTCAGATATTTTTTTTTTTAACTATTTTTGCAAAGCGACATTTTACATTTTGGAAATTATTTACCATCTTAGAAGTGCTTTAAATTATAATTTTTTTTCAAAAGTACTTATTTGTGTATTTTAAAAAATGTATCTTTTTTTGTTGCAGTTTTTTTTTCAGATTTTTTTTTTTTTAATTATTTTTGCAAAGCGACATTTTACATTTTAAAAATGATGTATAAGTACTCTTTGTAAGAAGTACTTTTTAAATAAAAGGTACTTTTACAAATGGTTATATAATATTTTTTAATTTTTGAAAAATTTATTTTTAAATGCGGTTTTTAAAGGACGTACATTAAAAACTTTGTAAAGTTATTTTTTTTAATTAAAAGTGCTTTTAAACCAGGGTTTCTAAAAAGTACTTATTTCGGTATTTTTAAAAAAAAGTGTCTTTTTTTGTTAAAGTTTGCTTCAGATTTTTTTTCTTTAATTATTTTTGCAAAGCGACACTATTTTGAATTCTAGTTTTTATAATATTACATTTTAAAAATGATGTACTTTTAAAATATTGCAGATAAAAGGTACTTTTACAAATGGTTATAAAATATTTTTAACTTTTTGAAAAATTTATTTTTAAATGCGGTTTTTAAAGGACGTACTTTAGAATTTTTGTAAAGTTATTTTGTTTAATTAAAAGTGCTTTAAAACCAGGTTTTCTAAAAAGTACTTACTTCGGTATTTAAAAAAAGTGTCTCTTTTTTGTTGAAGTTTTCTTCAGAATTTATTTTTTTAATTATTTTTGCAAAGCGACACCGTCTTGAATTCTTGTTGTTATAAAGTTAAATTTAAAAAATGATGTATAACTACTCTTTGTAAGTAGCACTTTTTAAATATTACATATAAAAGGTACTTTAAAAAATGGTTATAAAATATTTTTACCTTTTTTAAAAAATTTATTTTAAAATGAGGCTTTAGAAACTTTGTAAATGTAGTTTTTCAATTAATTTTTTTCAAAAAGTACTTATTTTGGTATTTAAAAAAAAGTGTCTAAATAGTTTTTTTATATTTTAGTTGAAGTTTTTTTTCAGAAGTTTTTTAAAATTATTTTCCCAAAGTGACTTTATCATGAATTCTTGGAAAGTACTCTTTGTAAGAAGTACTTTTTTAACATTACAGATTAAAGGTACTATAAAACAATTGTTATGAAATATTTTTAACTTTTACGAGAAATTTACTTTTTAAATATGTTTTTTAAAGGATTCTATTTAAAACGTTGGTTGGGATCTTTGAAAAGGTACTTTTTCAAATAGGGCTCTATTTATAAAATACTATTTTTAGTATTATTATCATTGTTATCATTAATGGGTATTGTTTCAAATGTACTTTTTACTTAAGCCTTTAAAACTAATTATATACTACAAAGAGGTTCTAAAAAAGGGCCCTTAAAAAAACCTAAAAACTGTGAATTTTGATACTTTACTAAAATATCATTTTCTAAAAATCTACTTTTCCAACGATCGTAATATTAAAAATGCTTTAAAAAGCAGGTTCTTTTAGTAGTAATTTTGGCTGAGTATTTTAAAAAATACCTAAATATTTTTTTCTTAAATTTGTTGTTGAACTTTTTCTTGAAACCTTCTTTAAAATTATTTATTATTATTAATTATTGAATCCTTGTTTTCATAAGGTTACGTTTTGAAAATTATGTAAAAGTGTTTTTTGTAAAAAGTACTTTTTTAGCATTATAGATAAAAGGTACCTGAAAAAAGATAGTTTTAAATTTTTAGTATTTACTATAATTTACTTTTTAAATGTGTTTTTTAAAGGATTATATTTCAAACGTACTTTAAAGGCTTTTTAATAGTACTTTTTTAAATAGTACTTTTTTAATTCTTTTAACAATTATATTTATAAAACATTATTTTTAATAAAATGATTATTGTTATTATTGAAAGTTGTTGTTTTCAAATGTAACTTTTATTTGAGCCTTTTCAAATAATTAGGTACTTTAAAGAGGATCTAATGAAAATATTGTAAAATATATGTTTTTCACTGGTTGTTTTTAAAAGATTTTATGGAATCTGTTCCTTTATTTTTCTTAAGTACTTTACTAAGATTAAGTGTGTTATTTTTATAGTTATAGTTTTTTATGGTACCATTTGTAAACTTAGTTTTTTATATAGCATAATTTCAGGTGGTATTTTCATTAAGTACATATTTAAAAGTACTCTTTTCTTAAAACTGTTACTTTGAAAAAAATAATACTTCTTAACAGTGTATTTTTTTTTTGTAATAAATTTATTTTTAAAAATAAATTTTTGGTGGTTTTTTTAAATTACTTTAAAAAATAATATTTGAAACCATAATTTTTTTTTTACAGAAGAGGACTTTATTTAAAATATTTTTCAAAGATACTTTTAAAAAGTATTAATTTTTAAACAATTTGTTAGAAGAAGCGCTTGTACACAAAGAAAAAATTTTTAATTATTATTTTAATTTTAAAGTTATTACTTTAACGAAAGTCTATTCAAGCTACTAGTTTTAAAGGTACTTTTCAAATGCTAATTTTTTGAGGTACTATTTTTAAGGCTACGTTTTTAGAAATAGGTTTTCGAAAAGCTTCATTTTAAATACAATTTTCTAAAGCACCTTTAGGGGATATTTTTTCTAGGGAAATAATTTTCTTAAAAAAATTTTTTTTTTTAAAACATTTTACAACACTTATATGTTTGACCCACTGTTCATCAGCATAAATTAACGACCGTGTAATGACAGGAAAACTTGCTTTCAACATGAACTCAGCTTTTTGTTACAATCTGTAGCTGAGCTTATCTATTTTAGTGTTCCTTAATTTATTAAACAAATTTTGTTAAGAAAAAACGAGTGTAAATATTGTCTTAAAAAATAAATACAATAATTAAACAATGAATAGAAGGAAGTATTTTATTATAAAGTCAAGCCAAAGACAAATCTAAATTTCTGGATAAAAGTCAACAGATATATAAAACAAAAATAGATAAATGCGATAACGCCAAGAGACATTAAAAGAAGATCTCTTTAATCAGTGTTCGGCGCTGTGTACTTTACGATGACCCATTTAGATAAAAAAAACAATAACCAGATGTGAAACAAGAATTCAAATGTTGTATTAATTAGAGTTATGCGTGAAAAATAATAAAGCGCCAGAAAATTGTTTTACTTAAAAAATAATTTTTAATTTAAGATTTAAAATTTAATTAAAATGGTAAAAAAAGTTAAAAATGTTTATATTTTCAGTTAAAATAACACAAACTTTTATTTTAAAGTTAATTAATAAATATTTTACTTATTAAAGCAAGCTGTTACCATTTAAAGTATATTCCGAATTCGATGTTATTAAAAGTGTGTTATAAATAAAATTAATTAAACCTCTTTTGACAATGACTGGATAAAACCAGCCCTAATTAATGTCAGCAATTAATTTTTGTTTTCAAAAATAATTTAAATATTTATTTGCTGCTATTGAAAATTTTGCTTGCCAAACAGGTTATTGATTTAAATAATAAAAGTTTTTAAACTAATCGTGATTTATTATTAAAAATTAACTCCTAAACACGAATTTAAAATATCTTTTTTTTCGCCAAAGAACACGATATATTTGGTTAAAAGATTAGTGCCATTTACAGTAGTTGCTATTTAACAGTCCATGGAAGCAATCATAACGTTTTGCAAACATTACATGCAGAAGCATTAAATAAAACTTTCCAAAATAAAGAATTTTTGGAAATATTGTCGGTCACTAAGAATATTTGGGTTACTTTTTATCCACTGATACATTATTTACCATAACGAGCGAATTGATAAGTGAACTTTTACGAAATTCTTTTTCCAAAAATGTTTCGATTTCATCTCATCAAGATCTCTTGTGGCGGCGGGCACTTAACTCAAAAGATATATTGTACAGGGTGTCCACCCGGAAGGTATTCATATTTGCCAGTCGTGAAGTAGACACGTGGCAAATTTATTATGAAAACATATTCGATAAACCAACATGTTTTAATCGTTAAAACATTTTATCAAAATCAATCATCGATTACTGTGACGTGAAATTTTTGAAAGAAACAACGTGCCAACCCAAAACTCACTATTTATCGTGTACTGAATGATTTCAAAGAAAGAGGGTGTGAAGGTGAAAGGCTCAAGGATGGACCACAACATATTGCTAGATCGGCTGAAAACGTTACTGCTGCTCAAGAAAGTATTCAAAACAATTCGATGCCATGTTCAGGAGATTGGTCTTCTTTTAAATATTTAAGAATTAAGTTTCGCTGCTTTTGCTTTAGCTTCGTAAATATCTTCCTTTCAATTCACACATATCGCTGGCTTAACCTGCAAAGGCTCTAAGTCCACTTTTTTCAGAAAATGAGATTTTAATGCACCAATGATTAATAAGTAAAAATTCATTGACTACAAAGAAAAAAATTACAGTTATCTCATTTGTTGTTGTTGTTGTCTTGTAGTGATGAGCAAAAGCGCTAAGTCCAATTTATCACAAGAAAGAGCTGTAAGTCCCTTTATAAAAAGTGCAGTTTAATCATTTCTGTCACATTGTTCCAACACATGTATTAAAAAATCGAATAACTGTTTGAAAATAATAAAATATGCTAAATTTTGTTGGACGTAGGGCAAAGGCTGTGCTTAATTTGTCGAAGAAGTATTCAACTTTAGAAACAGTTTCTAAAAAAAATTATTCAGAAACAGGGATGTTTAACAAATGTAAGGCCTTTCCAGAATGGCGCACAAAAAGCGAACTCCATGACTTTTATGTAAATGAATGGTGCAAAAAGTAGACCATGCAGTTACTCTCAGTAGCAGCATTTTATAAAACACTTTACGATAAAAAACTTGGCCCTGTTTATGCCAAAAAAAATATCAATGTGAATTTTGTGCACGCTCTTCAATCGGTAGCATCCCTTCTAAAGAGCACGCACATCACCAAGAGAAGAAGACAAAAACGACGAAACATATGTTTTTACAGTAGACCTGCAAGCGGAACTAATAGCCCCAAAATCCCATGTTAGCAGCCTATATTACCGCACAAAGCTGCAGGTTCACAATTTAGTTTTTTATAATCTTAAAAATCAAAAATGTTTAGGCAAAGAAAAGTTCGGTTGTTTTTCGTCTCTCCTGTAAAATTTTAGATTTAGAGCCTTTGCACGTTAAGCCAGCGATATGTTTTACTATAAAGCAAAAGGTTAAAAGTCACTAGCAACTTTTAGTTGTTTTGGTCCCCAGGGAAATGCTTAAAATTCAACAGTTTCTGGATATGGTTTTGTAAGCGCCTTCTAGATACAAAATGGCTGTCAAATTGTCTATTTTTTTTTTTTAATTTTCGTTTATATTTATAGCTGTAGAACTCTATCGTTTAGAACCGATTTTAAAAGAACAATTTTTTGACAAATTGTTCGCCTTTTAAAAGAAGTTAGGTGCCCCTGTAGGCTGGTAGGTAGTGTACTAGCTTGTAAATATGGGGGTCGTGGGTTCGATTACCAACGAAGAACTTGGTTTTTTCACTACAAAAATAAAAATTGACTGTCGGTGGGGCTGCTCAGCGATGAAGCATAGTCACTGGTCGCTGTGCTCTCTTTATACGACTGTTAATTTCCGACTATCCTTCTACTTTCACCACCTGATTCATCTCTTCTCTATCCCTTTCCTAAAGAAAGTAGCACGGTACTTGACTAAATAGGCATTGTTGCCTGAAGTGCTACTTCTCTTGTATAAAAAAAAAAAGTTCATATTATTAAGATTCAATATTTTTAAACGTTTACTTCCCGAATGTTCATATAATATTGTTACGTTTATAACTTTTATAAAATATTTGTTATGAGTTCTTTATTGCCAAATAAATAATAACAGATTTTAGAGTTTTTCATTTAATTTTTATTTATTTACTTTAACGACACGTTGACACTTAACATGCACGTCTTTACTTCACGAGGTTTATTTTTCAACTAACTAACTATTCACTTACACGCTGCCTTTTATATTTGTCCATTAAGAGTCTAAAAAAATTAAAAATCTTCTACTTTGCATCACATTTTGTTGTTGTTATGTTATTCATTCAATGTATATCTGTGTGTATTTTTGTTTTTCTTTTTATGCTGAATAAATTTCTTCCTGGAATTTTTTTTAAGATGGTTGTTGTTGTCTTGTGTACATAAGTTTTCTTAGAAAACTACGCGATTAGTAAACAGCATATTTACTATTGTTTTTTGCGTGTATAAAATTTCTAAGCAGTTTGTAACTAGAAATTTGATGTTGTCTTGCGTGCGAAATTTTTCTTAGCAAGCTACGCAGTTAGCAAACAGCATACCCAGTAGTTTACTTTATTGTAATATTGCTAATTCCTGTCCTAACTGGCTAGTGTGTAGTCAAAGGCGAGCGCTATCGATGCGAATACAGTTTACACTGGTGAGTCAGTGTTGGCGTTTAGGCCGCTCTGTTGTTAAGTTGTTGTATCTATTCAGGTAAGCAGAATGCCAGCCACCTGGCATTTGTATGCAAAGTAAATTTCTCAATACCTCCGTCTTTTTTATCTAGATACGTGTGTCCGTCTGAGAGTATTTTTCGTTTGCCCGTTTTCACGAGTAGTTTTAATGGTGTGAAAATTGTGCCTGAGGCCGTGTTTACCTGTTCGTTTACAATGTCAGCGTAGAAAGTTTTTGTTTTGTTTTGATGTACTGATGTCATACATTCATCTATTTCCCTTGGTGTGTGTCCGTGAGTGTCCAAGTGTAATGCCAAGTTGAAATCTTCTCTTTTCCGTTTGTATGAGCGCATGTGTTCTGTAAAACTTGTTTTTAGTGTGTTCGTCCAGTTTGCCCTATACAAGTTTGTTTGCAGGTACAGGTAAGTCTGTACACCCCGCTGGAACTAAATTTGTCAGTTGTTTCTGACGTTGTTCTGAGATTATGTCTCAGAGTGTTGCCAGTTTTTAATGCTGTGAGTATTCCTTCTTTGTAAAAATGGTTAGTTAGTCTGTATATTTCTGGTCCTGTGTAAGTTAAGGTGTGCCGTCGTTAGTTGGTTATGGTTTTACCTCGACCCTCGTCAAATTTGTTTTGTGAGCAAACCGGTTTCGGCTATTTGCTATCTTCAGTGCTCTCTTTATGTGCCGTCTGCTGTATCAGTTGTCTCTTTGTCTTCTTTATTTCTGTTTTTAGTGTTGTATTGTCTAAGAAGTTCATCGATGGTAGCCATTATTTATAGCTATGATGTAAACTGTGTTGAGTTTTTTGTTGTACTTATCTGGAGTAAGTGGAATTATCTTAAGTCTGTGTATCATATGTCTAAATGCTGCTAGTTTATGTTCGGTAGGGTGGTTTGAGCTGTTGTGGATGGTGGATATCCGTCGTAGTTGGTTTTCTATAGGTGTCAAATGTTAAACAGTCAGTCAGTTCCTCATGTTATAGTGGTGTCAAGATAATGCAAACCTCTGTCTTGTTCTTTTTCCATTGTGTATGTAATCTTATTATGAATTGTGTTAAAGTTTGCTAGAATTTGTGCGCCGTTGTCTTGGAGGATGCATAGAATGTCAACTACGTATCTATAGTAATGAGATATTTTGTGTTTTTCCATTAGTGTTTTTATGTGTAGTAATTCGAAATGTTGCATTAAAATTTCCATAAAGATTCCGGAAGTTGGGTTTCCCATACCGACTCCATCAGGTAATTTGTAGAAGTGGTTATTGAATCTAAAGTAGTTCTGTTTTATTATCGTCTTTGCAATATCTATAATATCAGTGATGTATTGGCTTTCGTATAAATTGTCTAGTGTGTTGCGTGGAATATCTAAGGTTTCATGTGTTGGTATTGAAGTATATAGATCCTTGATGTCAAAGGAAACGAGTCGCTTGTTTTCGGTTATTTTGATGTCCTTAAGTTTATCGATGCGGCCTTGTGTATTACGCATAGTATATGTGTTTTGTAAATTCATCCTTTCCTTAAGTACGGTAGTGAGGTGTTTAGCTGGGTGGTATACCGGTTTGTCTGTAGTTTATAATGGGTTTTAGTCGTATGTTTTCTTGTTACTTTATTGCTTAAGTAGTTTCTTATAAAACTTAGGCAAGACGCATCCGTAATAATAAATTTTTTAAGTTTACTTTAACATTTAAGAATACTTTAACAAAACCCCTTATTGTTTTCCTGTTTAGGCACCTGCTTGGCAGTGTGTTTTGTTTTGTTTTTTTTTTTTTGTTTTGTGTGGTTTACTTATTTGGTAGAATTTCTTATAATGATGTGGTTGTCTTGTGAGTCATTTACCTTATTACATGTAAATAATTTTCTTGTACAACTGCGTCTTCGTAACAATATTTAATAAAGTTGACATCATTATAGATTCCAACAATATTAAATAATAAAAAAAATTTGCTTATTTGCTAAAGGGTGTGTACATAAGTGATATAGTTTAACTTATATGGTCATATCTTTGGAAAATTACACAGAATATGTTCTTGTTTATCTGCGCTATTAACAAGTATAAAATTGGAATGTAAAGGGTGTCCCCATATGTGACTTTATTAGATAATATTTGATTTATTGTACCGTTATAGACAAGCGCTAGAATATAAATAAAGTGCTTATTAATGTATTCAGCGAACACAATATGAAAAAATAAAAAAACGAAAAAGCCTAGTTTTAGTTATATGGCTTTATATTTTTAACCGTTATAACCAAACATTAGAAAAGGGCACACAATACATTGTTCTATGTCGGCTATAAAAGCAACTACGAATAATTCAAATGAGAAATTAAAGGGTGTCCCCACAAGTAGCTTTATATGATATTATTTGATGTTTTGAAGATCTATTAAAGTATTCAATAAATACAAAAAGAAAACACTACAAGGTGTTCCCATTACCAGCATGATTTAAATTATATGCTGCTATATATAAAACCGCTATAGTCAAACACTAAAAAACTATACAGAATATGTTTTGCTGCAAACTTTAAGTTTCGATTCTCTTCGTGTCCTGTCATTCATCGTTGTAACTGATGTCACATGTTAAAGTCTCATTCAGAATATTTTCAAAACTATTGAGTTTTTTAGTTTAATCAATCATTTTGATCACTAAAGTTTTAAAAAGAATTAAAGGGTTTCCAAAATTTTTTGTTTTCAAAAATAAAAATTATTTCCTGAAGAAGCTTTCCAAAGGAAAGCGAAATATGGAAAAGAAAAAAATATATAAAAAAGATCGTTAAAAAGAAAAAAGATATTTATTAAAGATAAATAAAAAAAGATCGTTTAAAAAAACTATCAAAATTTTTATATAAATTTTTTTTTAAATATCTTTTATAAACCTGAAAATTCTTTCTTTAGCATTTTTATAATTTTTCTTAAATAACTTATTTAATTATATATTTTTCATTCCTCTCTCTCTCTCTTTCTTTGCAGGTACGTATCACTTTCAATTAAAACTTAAATTTTTAAACAAATTAAATTGAAGATAAAAATAAAACTGGTGACCATACAAACAAACAGGTTTTTCAAATGAATTTATTTATTGTTTAACGCTCAAAGAAACAACTCCCAACTAAAATAAGGTTGATCTAAAATTAAGTTAATATTTTATTTTACTTGTTTATTTCTGTTTCTGATTTCGTACTATAAAATATAAATATAAAAATGTATAACTGGTTTTCATTTTGTCATTTGCTTAAAATTTATAATCTTTAAATTTAACAAACATAAGACGAAACAGTAAAAAAAACTTAAATCTTAAACATTCTGTAATTCTTAATAAATTTATTAACGTTTTATTGACTCACTCACTCGCTCACTGTTTATGATGAATGAACGATTGTATAAAATCGAATTTGAAAGATGATAAATGACAAGGTTACTTACTACAAAATACTAAACCAAATAGAACTTCATAATTAATTTTGGCGTTTTTAATGAAATTATTTTAAATAAAATAGAAGTTGAAATGAATTTTAAATGATTTCAAAAATTGTATTTTAATATTATAATTTGTTGTTAAAATCTTTAAAATAAAAATAAATACAAAATATTTCTACCAAACAAACTTTCCCAAAAGCTTATTGCAAATAACGACAAATAAGTAAGAAATACAGCGTGTGCGCCGGGAAGGTATATTTTATTTGGGTATGATTTTACGTCGACACTCGTCAAATTTGGTTTGAAAACAAATCGGTTTCGGCTATTTGCCATCTTCAGTGTTCCCCGAGTATAAGGGAAAGTTTCAGTTGTCGAAAAATGTCAAATTATCAACATTCACTCATGCAATATACAATGATATTTTTAAATTTTAGACTAAATGGTACAATCAAATAAAAAAGAATTACTCCGATCTGACTGCTAGTCTGCTGAGCCGTCTCAAGCTCAGTACTTGTATGTTTTACTGAACCAACTTAATTTAAACCTAAGAAGTTCAAAACGAATATTATTTTATTATGTGAGCTAACGTTTTTCTTTCTATTTTTTATTTAAGGTAGGATATTTCAGTATACTAAAATTGAAAAAATAGACTCTGCAGAGGCTATAATTTTTTTTTTATTTTTATGAACACATAACAAAAATCGCTTTTTTCTCCAAACATTTGGACCTGCAATTTTAGCTATACTTTCCTGTAGTTGAAAATCACTACTTGTCTCATATCTGTTTTTACACTTTTAATAAATTTGAGGTGCCACCTCTCAATTTGTTGCATTATACAGTAAAACATTTTTCAGCTGATTGATTCGCAACTCAATTCTGATAAGGCTCTTTTGTTTAACATAACTCAAGAACCACTAGTCGGATTTCGCTTAAAAAAAATTTACATAAATCAAGAATTACAAGTACTTTCATCTGTTTATATAACGTTTCGCTATATAAGCAATAGTTTCGAAGTTTTAAATAAATATATATGAAGACAAAAAATATTTTTTTCCCAAAAATACTAATTTTGTTATCTTTTTAATTCATGAAAAATCCAAAACTGTAAAAAAAAAGTGTCAAGTCCTATTACTTTCACGTAAAGTCGTATAACCTATAAACAAAATGAGACATAACTCATAAAAAGCGAAGAACGCATTCAGGCAGTGTATCTCTGCAAAATCAGTTGAATCATACTGCTAAAAGAGTCCTAGCGACCAAGTCAGTAAAGCAAATAATAAAAATTGAAAGCGGAAATCTAACAATCTACTATAAATGGAGACGTGATGGGGCACTTAGTCAAACCGAATACCAACAAAGGTTTTCAGATGATCAAATTTCTGACTCTCCCATTTATATGTGCCATCAGTTGTACCACTTAAATTATCATTCAGTGATGACATGAATAAATTAGTAAAGAACAACAATAAACCTTCTTCCACACTGCATTAGAGAACACAACAGTTTGCAAACGTTAAAGACACAGCCCAAGTTATACCAGAAGAAAAGAGAAGAGTCGCTGAGGAAATATCTCAACTAAAAGAATTTGAGTTCACAGTAAATAATCGTAACTTTAAAGTAAAACATGAATTATATTTTACAATGATTGATGGCAAGACACCAGCAGCATCTTTTTGTTTTATTTGTGGAGCCACAACATCCAAGATGAATAAAATCGAAGAAGTTCAAGCTATGCCCCTAAATGAACAAGCACTGCAATTTGGTATGTCACCATTTCATGCGCGTATTAAGCTTATGGAGTATCCTTTGTATGCAGCTTTTAATATTGTATTTAAACGTGGGAGAGTCATCAAAGACTCGTCCGATAAAAGAAGCCCGAAAATGTTAGATTAAGCGTGTACCTTAATATAAAATTGGCATACAGGTTGATACTGTTAAGCAAGGCTCTGATACGACAATTTCAGGAAATACCTCACAAAGATTCTTTGCTAATTCTGCTATCACAGGTCTAGATTAAAACATAATCAAGAGGTTTTCAATAATTCTCGAAGCTATAACAATCACCGAGGTAGTAGATCCAAAAAAAATTGATTTTTGTTTGGAGACGGCAAAAGAATTTGTTGCTGTGTAAGCCCGAGTGGTACAATATGCCACCTACACTGCACAAAATTCTGATTCATGGAAAATATATAATTGAAAAGTATATTTTTCCTGTAGGCTTACAACTAACCGAAGAGGCTCAGGAAACTCATAACAAAGACTATAAAAAATATCTCCTTAAATACTCCAGAAAATGCAGTCGAATTGCTACGAACGAAGATATTAATGATGGTAACATTAGATCCCATGATAACTATTTAGCTATTTTAGAATAATAAATTAAAAATAGATTTAAAGTAAATAATATTTTTTTTAAAGAGAAGTAGCACTTCAGGCAACAATTCTATGTAGTCAAGTGCTACATTCTTTAGGAAAGGGATAGAGAATAGATAAAACAGGTGGTGAAAGTAGAAGGATAGTCGGAAATTAACTGCCGTATATAAGACAGCACAGCGACCAAGGACTATGCGTTTATCGCTGAGCAGCCCCAACGACAGTCTATTTTTATTTTTGTAGTGAATAATACCCACAACCCCCATACATACAAGCTAGTACACTACCTACTAGTCTACAGGGGCACCTATAAATTAAAAAATTAATTGTAGTTATTTGACCTTTTTAATATTTTTAATTAGTTTATTATTAAGCACTAGGTCATTATTTAAGGCCAATTTGTTCATTTGTTAATTCACCATCTTACGAGATATGTAAATATGTTCCCAACATTATTGAAAAAGATCACTGAGGATTCTCATTATAATATAAAAGATTCAATCGAATTTAAGGGAAAAATTAAAAACCTTCATGTGCAGGATTATGAAAAATTAATTTCTTTTGATGTAGTATGAGTATTTCCAAGTATTCCTGTTAATTTGGCGATCAACACAATAGAAGAGAAATGGAATGTTTTGAAAAATTTTACAAAGATAGAGAAAGGTCTATTTTTTCGTTTACTCAAGTTTTTTATAGAAGATAATAGATATTTTCAGTATAATGAAAAGATACATATATATCCAGCAAAAAGGACTTCCGATTGGCTCTCCAGCTTCTCCAATTGTGGCAGATATTGTTATGATAATATTATTGAAAAATTAAATGTTAAACCAAAAATTATGACAAAATATGTCGATGATTTTTTTATTATATCTGAATCTGCCATTAATAAACTGTTAGAAACATTAAATGAATTTGAGACTTCAATAAAATTTACAAGTAGACTTCCATATTTAGACACTTCAATAATAAGAAGAAATAAAGAACGCAATTAGTACAAAAAAAAAACACTGAAGATGGCAAATAGCCGAAACTGGGCGATGGAAAACCGTAACCAAATAAAAATAAATAAAGAATTAGTTATCGATTGGTAGCAAAACCCACTGCTTCAGCTAGAATTATTAATTGTTATTCTAAACAAAATAAAAGAATTATTATTAACACGGCCAATAATTTAATAGAGAGGATTTTAACAAATAAGTGACATTGAATTCCATAGAAAGATTAAAGAAAAGATTAAAAATTTAAAATTGAAAACAATTTTCCTATACGATTAACTGGGTTTATTAATCAATTTAATAATAAGAGGAAAATAGTTATAAGTAGTGGAACGGAACCCAAAATATATAAATCGATAATTTATATTATACCTGTCTTGTCTGAAAGAATAGATAATTCCAAAAATTTTTGATACAAATAAATACAAAATGGCAGATAAGAAGACTAACACATTAAATAGATTGTTTTGTAAAACTAAGGATAAAATTCAAAAATTTAATATGTCCAATGTAGTGTATAAAATTCCTTGTAACGGTAATGATAAGGAGGATTGTAATAAGGTTTATGTAGGCACAACAAAAAAAAAAAAAAATAATAAATTGAAAACTAGAATCGCAGAACAGATTTGGTCAGACCAAAAATACAGGAATTAGTTTACAAAAAACAGCATTATCTTCGCATTGTTCTAAAGTCAAGCACTATTCTAACTTTGAAAATGTTTGAATTTTAAATTAAAATTTAGAAAATAATTATAAACGTCGTTATATGTTAGAAATGTTAGAAATGCTAGAAATAATTAAAAGTACCATTAACCAAAAGAATCAATTTTAAAGCACATACGGAAAATGTTGCACAAAATTATAGACATTTAGTGCATAAAATTATAAAACAAAACTTTCTCTGTACCCGCATAATATTAATAATTAATACTTTAAGTTTTTGTAATGTTAAAGTTATGCTTTTGAATAAATGTGTAAAATAATATTGTTGTTTCATTCAGAGTTTTGATTTAAAAGTGAAGGGCTGTGTTTTTCTTGTCAAAATTATATTGAAAATAATTTATTTGTGAAAATTTTTTAATTTGTAAATAATTTTGCTGTGCACTTTTTTTGTTAAAAAATTTAATTGAACAATAAAAAATAAAAAAATAATAAAATTTAAACAAAAACCTGTGAATTATTCTTTGAGTTTTTTGTGCTGTTTGATTGACCTTTTTTATTTATTTCATATCTATCTGTGATTTACAAAAGTTCGCGTTCAGACATTTAACTTTCATTGTTAAGCGATGTCGGGTCCTCCCAACTTGGAGGATAACCGCTTCTCCCGTGCTAAAAAAACGCAGGGAACAAATTCCCCTCGAAATATTTCCTGAGCTACCAACTATAAGAAAGCCAGACCCAAAATATGTAGTAATGTCGGCCATCTCCGGCGAAAAAAGTTTACAACAGTATTCCTGTTTTGCAGTTCATCGAGCATTAAAATTAGTCTACAATGACATTGTGTCTGTATCCGAGTTAAGAGATGGAAATCTTCTTCTCCTAGTCGTCAAAAAATCAAGTGCTGATAAATTTATGTCTACAAATATTCTGCCCGGGATATGTAATATTAAATGCGAATACCACAAAAAGTTGAATTCATCGAAAGGAACAATATATGCACCCTATTTGAACCACATTCCAGACAAAGAAATTATCACAGAACTAAGTTCTCAAGGAGTTACAGACTTTTATAAATATCAAAGAAAAGAACGCTAAAGGCAAATTGGTACCTTGTGGTGTCCTGCCACTAACTTTCGATAGATATTATACCCCTGAAAATTAATTGATCTCTTGGCATAAAATTAAGGTTAGGCAGTTTTTCCCAAATCCAATGCGCTGCAAAATTTGTCAGGCACTTGGTCACACACAAAAATGGTGTAAGGATACTCCAAAATAAGAAATATATGCTTTGCCACCCCGTATACTAGCAGAGTGTACACGCTCTTTATGTGTTAACTATTCCGAACCTTATCCATCATCTTCAAAGGAATGTAAAGTTCTTTAACAACAAAAAGAGATCTTAAAAGAAAATACGATTCATTAGCTTTAATTAAGCCGTTACAACAGTCTTTTGCTGAAATAACAAATAATATTAAAATCTCTTTAAACACAAAACAAGTCAACAACAACTTAATCAAAGAGCCAAATAATATTGAAAATAATTCAATAAGACAACTAAGCCACAGCAAAGCAAGTCCTTTGGAATTCAAAAAAATATTGATTTACCTACAGGTACAAAAACAATTTTAGCTGAAAATATATCGCAAAAGCCCACTACATCAAACAGCAATAAAACAACACCTACCGTCCTCACTCGTTCGATGACAAATAACTTTACAAACAACGCAACAACAAATAAAACAAATGAAAATATACAAAATCACTAAACTTTACTCATTACAAGAATATTAATCTGCATAATTTAACAAAAACTTTTAGTAATTCCTCTAACAGTGAGGAAGATGACATTATGTTTCTTGAGGAGTAAAATTTTACAACATTTAATATGGATTTGAAAATAATTCAATGGAATATTAACGGCCTGATCAATAATTATCACGAGCTGCTGCTTATTATTAATGACTTAAACCCAGATATCCTTTCCCTTCAAGAAACGCACATACCTTTTAATGCCATGAATATTGTTTATCCAAAGCCCTATTCAGCTTTTTTTCATAACGTTTCCGGAAATACAACCAAACAAGGCGTAGGAATATTAATAAAAAAAAACCATACCCCACAAGTTTGTTTATGCAGACCCAAATTCTAATTCCATCGCAATACAATTAGACATCGGTAAAAAGATATCCCTGTTCAATATATATTTACCTCCTCAAGAAGGTTTTTCCGAAGTGAGCCTTAGAAACCTAATAAGCAATTGCAACCCGCCGCTCATAATCACTGGTGACTTCAATTCGTGGAGTCCACTACGGGGTTCCACCCTAACCAACACTCGCGGTAAAATCATTGAGAATTTAATAATCAATGAAGACTCTTCCACCCATTTTAGCACGCATAACACTTTCACCAGTGTCGATATCTCTTTATGTTGAACTTATATTTTTTCGTTTTGCTCTTAGAAAGTTCTTCCCCATCTCCACGGTAGCGATCACTTTCCTATAATTTTGGAACTGGCAATTAATTGCTTCTCATATCTACTCTAACCCAAACAAGCAAGCAGTATTCGTAGTCAAATGTGTTAAAATGGCGGCCAATATCTCAATCCCTTAGTCTACTCTCGGGAAACACAAACGCCGTGTTGTCTGGTGGAACTCAAATTTGGATAATTTAAGAAAAGAAAAACAATACTTATGGCACACTTTTAAATGTAATAGAACAGACTTTAACCCAATCCGATATAAAAAATTAAATGCAACATTCAGGAGAGCTGTTAAGAAAAACAAAGCTTTATGTATCGAGAAATCTACATCAAATATTAATCCTTACTCTCCGCCGCATCGTTAGTGGAATGATATTAAACCGATTACTGGTGGTAAAACAGCAGAATCTATTAAATATATTAAAAGCGGCTCCGAATTGGTTACATATTCGAATGACATAGCTAACTGTTTCGCTAAGCATTGGTCCGATTTATCTGCTGATAGACATTTCTCAACACAACACACACGAATAAGCACAATACAAAATATTTTGGCCGAAGCGAGCTTCCCATCAGTAGAAGATCCATGTCTCTTCCTAACATTAAAATTAATTCCAAAGATTTTTGTATGTCATAATAAAAATATCTTTAAAGCAGCTACCAAAATTAAATACAGGTGCCCCTGTAGGCTAGTAGGTAGTGTACTAGCTTATAAATGTGGGGGTTGTTGGTTCGATTCCCAACGAAGACCTTGGTTTTTTTTTCACTACAAAAATAAAAATTGACTGTCGGTGGGTCTGCTCAGCGATGAAGGCATAGTCGCTGTCTTATATGGCAGTTAATTTCTGACTATCTTTCTACTTTCACCACGTGTTTCATCTCTTCTTTATCCCTTTCCTAAAGAATGTAGAACGCTATTAAACTAAATCGGCATTGATGTCTGAAGTGCTACCTCTGCATAAAAACAGAAAAAAAAACAAAGTCGCAATATACCGCTCAAGATTAAATCCGTTATAGCATGGTGTGGTAAATATTCCAACAAGATAAATTTTTAAAGTTTTCCACACTACCTCAAATGTCCGAACCACCTTATCATCTTAATGAAACATCCTTCTCAGATACATTATCTGTCTATTCCAAACCTACAACAACACCATTAATCTATAGGCAAATTTTCTATAACACTGCAGACGATCTTTCAAATCTTGGATGGAAGATTTTATTCACCGATGGTTCAAGATCAAATAACATGACTTTCTTTGCTGTTGTACAGGAGAATGGTATGATCATTGGACACGGTCTACTTCACAACTACTGCTGCAACTTCACGGCCGAAGCGTTAGCTATATATCCAGCAGCCAAATTTGTATGCCAAAACCAAAACAAATTTGTTGTAGCATTTTGGCGATAAAGAAGTCTTTGTACGATTCTCCTCTGCTCTCTAAAATTAAAAACGTTTGCCTAAAAAAGATTAAGGTTATGTGGGTTCCATCGCACGTTTGAATACTAGGTAATGAACAGGCCTACTAACGAAATAACATATGCTACACTAGCTGGTTATTTAGCCTCCCTGGCAACAAAAAAATATTAACAAGCTTGCTTAATTGTATTCAGCAGCTATATTTTTGTTTAAATACTAGTAGTGACAAATTTTTTCTTTAAAGGCGGCTGTTAATTCTTTGATTGCATTTTTCTAAAAAAAAATTACAAAACTAGTTTTTTGTATAAAAAATTTTAATTATACCTTGACGTTCAAATTGTTGTTGTTGTTGTTGGTATTAGTATTGTCATATATTTGTTTTAAGAACAATTTGGAACTTGGTTTGGTTTAGATAATACGAAACAACAACAAAACTTTAGAAAAATAAAGTTTCTTTAGTTCATATCCAGTGTTTCTCACACGTTTTCCAAAAGTCCTGAAAATAAATACTTTCAACAATTTCAATTCAATTTCAAACAATTGTCTTAACAATATTAGGAGTAACAAGAAAGTGGCTGTAGATTTAAAAAAATACTGTAGGCGAATTTAGTGGATTTTAAACTGGTTTGTTTAGATTGACTGAGGTTTATAAGGTATAGGGTGTTGCCTTATATTCGGTCATCTGAAACAATTCCAAGGATGCAAAAAAAAATTAAATTTTAATATAAATTTTACTTCTTTATATGTGACTTTTATTTATATATTTATTTTATTTGTTTTGTAAAATAAATTTAAATTCACACTCACACAAGTCAGTATATTTGTATTCTATTTAGTAAGGAAATTCTTACAAATATTCACGATTTTTTACAGTGTACAGTACTTTTACAAAACACTGTTTTCGAATAGCACATAGACCCCACGTTGCAATAAACGCTTGTTTGTGGGGCTATGTTAAAAACAGAATCTATACGAAGCCAATCGCATCGATATCAGCCTTAAAACTCCAAAACTGTGATGTGATTAATGAAATAGGTGCGACATTTTTCCAAAAAATTATTAAAAACTTTAATGAAAGAACCAACATCTGTCAGTGTGGTCGTGATGAAAATTTGCGGATATAATTTTTCATTCATAATTACTCTTCGTTATACAATTAAAATTGGAATTGTTTTAATATAAATTTTTTGTTTTATTTTATTTTTGAAAACAAAATTCTTGTTCAAAAACCCTTTATTTAAACGTTTTTTTTTACCAATTGAGAAGTGAATAAAATATTAATAAACACAAGAATTAAAGCTTAAACAAATTTTTTTGTTTTAGAAAACAAACTTCTTTTTGAAAAACCCTTTATATAAACATTTTTTTGACCAATTGAGAAGTGGATAAAATATCAATAAACACAAGAATTAAAGCTTAAAATAAATATCAACAATTGAAAAATTTTTTTGCTTTAGAAAACATACGTTTTGTTGAAAAACCTTTCATTAGACTTAATGAGAAACTGTAAAATTCAAACACACAAAAAAAAAACGAAACAAATCGAAAGACAAAAAACCAAAATTTGCAACAAAAGTTTTAAGTAAAAAAAAGTAAAGAAAAATCTTAAAAACAAATCGAGAATTCATTCGATACTGCTTTTCCACCAAAAATTGGCCATGTGCCGCCCCAAAATTAAATTTCGTAGAAAAATCGATTTTTTTTATTATCAAAACACATTTTAATAAAAAATTTGTTTTGATTTTTTTGAGTCCACTAAAAATCGGCGGAGCTTTACAAAATTAAAAAATAATAAAGAAATAATAAAATGCAACAAAAAATCGAAATAGGGGCACATTAATAGTCAGAGTAGTTGACTAACGGTGCCCCTGTAGGCTAGTAGGTAGTGGGCTAGCTTACATGACTGGGGGTTGTGGGTTAGATTCTCAACAAAGATCTTGGCTGTTTTTTTCACTACAAATAAAAATTGGCTGTCGGTGGGGCTGCTCAATGATGAAGGCATAGTCCCTGGTCATTGAGCTGTCGTATACGACAGTTAATTTCCGTAACTATCCTTCTACATGCATGAATTTCTTTTCTATCCCTTTCCTAAAGAATGTAGCACGGTACTTGACATTGTTGGCATTGTTGCTAGAAGTGCTACTTCTCTTTAGAAAAAAAGACTCACTTAGAGCCCATGGTGAATTCTAGAAACCCAAAAATTAAATGTCTTCACTTATTTCTTCTTCCTGCGACTTTAAAATATGAGTTGATGCCTGCTCACCTTTTGCAAACATTATTCCATCTATTCTCCACAGCTATTTTCCTAATAATATCACATTTTCTAACGTAATAATATCCTGTGGGGAAGACATTTGAATGACAAGGACAAGAAGGTTGGATTGCTATATCTTCTCAAGTTGAGGCAAAGCCACAGTTCTCAAAATATTACTAAAGATATTGATTTTAGCCTTCATGTTAGTGATATTATTTAATTAATCACATGAAATAATTTGGCTTGTTGTTTTAATTCACAAAAAATATTATATACGAGTGCTATTAAATTTGTGATAAACCTTGATGCAAGGCAATTTAGTGGATATTTTTTTTGTTGTTAACGAAAACCAAAACCCCTTTAAACATTCACTTTTCTTATTAAGGCATTCGAATAACAAGGGCTTTTAAAATTAATGCCAAAACTGTATTTGAACTAAAAACAATGTATTCTTACAAATGATTAGTCAGTCAGTCAGTCAAAATAAAACTGAATAAATAAAACTACAACAACAACAAAACAGACTTAATAGTAAAGGAAAAGTAACTGGTAGCTCCAAATAATGGTTAAAACCATACTGAACATAGGAACTAAAACAACAAAACACAAACAACAGAATTTTATGAAAACAGTAGTTGTTTGCTATTTCAGTTACTTTTCATTATTCTTTAACACATTCACAACCATAATTCATATCAGTCAACAGCAGCAGCAGCAGCAGTAGCAATAATATAAAAATTTAAATGTTGTAAGTTCACAGCTTTTTTTCAAGTTTCAAAATTTTGACAGACAACGGTCGCCTTTTTTAACAGCAAAGACAGCAAAGGAAAAGTAAATGTTCAAAAGAACAAAAATATAATGGCTGTATAGAGTAGATTGTAAAAGTTATTTCTAACTTTGCTAAGTTAAGTCTGCAAGCCATTCATTAAAGGTCTTTTCTTTTTTTTTTTTGTTTTCTGCTTCGTGCTGCAATATACATACGGGGCGTTTTCAATGATTAGCGAACGTTTGTTATTTAAAACGCTTCAATGGCTGTGATTATTTTAGTTTTAGCTGATGTTGTTATAATTTATATCTTATCATCGATTGGCTACTGTATGTGAAAAATAAGGAGGCTTTTTTTCTCCTTAAATACTTGTATTGATAAGTTTTCCCTCCAGCAACATTGTTGCAACTGAAAGAGATTTTGTAGCAACATATTTTGATTTGATAATAATTTGTTCGAATTAGTGGTTGAAATTTGTTTAAGCCACAAGAAATAAGAACCTGCAGGTAATTTGCATGGCTTGATTGAATTAATATAGGAAGCCATAGTCTGTCTATCTTGCAAAAATCCCAATCAGTTTTCTTAATCATATTTTCTTCAATATTTTGTAATTGTATTGAGTGTTTTTAGTTCATTGATTTAAATCATCTCATGAATTGTGGTCATTTGTTTTTTTAATGGAAATACCAGCACCTTAGTTTTAGTTTGAAAATTTTCTATTTCATATGATAATTATAGTTATTTGACCTTTTAAATCTTTATATATAAAAGTATAACGCACGAACCGATTTCCACGGTAAGGATTATAGCAAAAAAAAAATTCAGAAAAAATTTGAAGAGAAAAACAGGAAAACAGGGAAAATCATTTTTCACATACAGCGCCATCTCTGATACATAGCATGTACTACAACGGCACCAGTTCGTGGTGTGTGAGTATCCCTCATTAAAATAAGTACGTTTCCTTTTAAATAGATGGCGCCGTGCACTAGGTCGCATGTATACTGTTCCTCCTAGAAATGATGAATGTTCTTGTTTGCGTCTAAGTTGGTATTATCAGGCATATGAATGAAACCTTTTATTTCTCTAAATCTATTTCGTGGCATATTTTGGGAAACAATCGGTGTGTGTGTGTGTCTTCGCAAAGCTGCCAATACATATCGTCTCTAAGCATTGAGTAATAACCACTAAACAGCAAAATACCGATGAATACTTTCAAGTCTTCTGCGTTGAAGAAGAAATTGTGCTCGCTAGCTTGTGACGCATAAATGCACGTTTGCTCAACGATTAAATTAACGACTTTTTCATTAAATAAGACTTCAAAAACGATGTTCTATTCAATTCCATTCATGCCATTTGAATATTGAGCTTATTATCCAAAAAAATATTGGTTCGATGCATTATTTTTTTGGATTGGAACTGTTTTATTTGATTTTGACGACATCATTGTCTGTTGCATTTGCTCAAGTGGTATATTATCTTCGCTATCACTTCCGAAAAATAATTCGACTTCACCTGTTATATGATTTGGCATGCGATCAAAAAGAATATCCTCAGCCTTCCCTTCCTCTTCATCTGTGTTATAGTCCGGATCTGGTGGAATAATCGCTACATCAAAATGTTCGTGATCATCTTTTTCCACAAAATCAAGAGCGCTGTTTAAATTTTTATGATAAAAACTTGACGGTTCGATGGCTTAAAATTCCATTTTTGTCCAAAGAAAATTCTGAACAAATTTATACATATCAAGCCATTGTGAGTCCAATTCAGTAATTGGGTACAGCGATTTTGCTACTCACATAACTTTGTGCAAAAACTATATAAAAAACTCTAGTTTGAACAAAACACTACTCACTCTACTGACCTAGCTAAAAACCACAAAAATCATAAGGTGTTACAAAAACAAAACAAAATACACCATAACGGTATATTTTTCTTTACATTTTTTTTCGTGTGTCTTTAAACTACAACATGCTGAATGCAAAAGCACAAGACACATTGCATAATTTCGTGCCTTAAAAAATTTATGCCTACTTAATATTGACTTTTTTTTCTACTCAAGCGAGTACAATGGGTGGGAATGGGTTAAGCTGGCATTTGATTGGTTTCTGACCAAAGTTGCAAATTTAAGATTATTCCTGGCCAGAATATTTTACAAATATTTTTGAAACATTTGTTGACAATTACTTTTATGGATTCATACTTGGTTAGTGATGTGCTATAGGTTTTGGTATATACGATGCATTTTATGCTGAGAAGACAACTGTATAGTTGACGTGCCTTATTTATGCGGCTAAAAATATAAGAATTGGAAGCATCATTCTAACCTAAGATGCTTTTTAGATTGCAGAAAAAGTTTACATTTTCTAGAGCTTGATCATCTTATCACATTGTATATGTTTTGCTGATATTTTTTTCAAAGTTGTCGCGCAATGTAGCCTTCACAACCGCCGACAGCTTAGATTGCATATTCGAAAAAATGTGGCTGAGTAAGCAGATATCAATGTAGTCAAGGCTCAGTGAAGGCCCCTGGTAATTAAGTTTCTGTAGGATGTTGTCATATTTATTGCAATGTCCATTACGCCTCTTCGACCTAAATCAGAAAAAATGTTGATTTTTTAAGCAGATAAAATTTTTTCAAATTAATTCCTTAAAATTATTTTTATTGACAATTAATTAATGGCAATATTTAATTTTAATGAATTTAAAAAAAACAAATTAATATAAAAATATTTAATTTAATACCAAATTAGAAAATATCGATCATTGTGGGAATTTTAAATTTTACTAGAGCGTCAGCATGTCTTGCCTGTGAGGAAAATAAAAAGGTATAAAAAATCACTAAATAATCGGCAGATACCTTACTACATAACTCTTCAATAAACTATCTGTAAGGATTAAAACTGTATTACGTTCATGTTCTTTGTTTTAAGTCTCCTAACATTTACTTTTAAATTTAAAATTATAAATTAAAATTATAATTTCGAAAGTGTAGAACATCAATTATCTGAAAAATATAAAACAGAATAATTAATGCAGTTTTAATTAATTAAGCAACACTTGGTAACCATGCTATATTCAATAACTTAACTTTCATCATTTATTGTTATTATTATTAACAAAAAATAAAATACATTTCAATAAATTCAAATGTTAAACACAAATTAGAATACAAACTGTTTCTTTGAAATATGGGCGGTAAAAAGCTTTTGACAATATTTAATTGAATATGAAAATTTATTACCTCATTTGTTTTGTAAAATGTTGGCAACCCTTAAAAAAATTCAATTCGAAGCTGAAGTAAAAATGAAGCGTTACAGCAGAAAGTATCGCATAGGCAAATTTGAGGTTACAAAGTAAATTGGCGCCAAATATACACTGCTTTCCGATAACTCCAGATTTTATTAATACCTATACAGAGTAAAAATATGGGATTTAATAATGGTATATAACATCGTGCAAACATCCACCTCTACTCTTGTCAGCAAGCGACGCCTTTTTTCAAAAAATTTTAAAACATATTTTACAACAAAGCTTCGCTTATCTCCTTAATGCAGTGCCAAATTTTATCCTTCGGAGCTTGGAAGAGTAACACTTGAGCAAAAAAATTTAATTGTGAAAAATTCAATGTGTCACCATAAAATTTGAACAGAACTACAAGATTGACGTTTGAACTGCACTATCAAATGCACCTTATTAAACTTTTTCAGCAATGAGGATCAAAATCGTTATAAACAAAATATACAGAGTAAATTCATTGAATTTCCGAAAATATCATTTTCCCTTCATAATCAATGAATATTAAGCTCAACAGGAAGAGCGAAGGCGGCTATGATAGAGTACTATATGCTTGTAATGGAAATGGGTATTTGCTAAGTGAACTCCATCCAACCGTGTGTAGATTATTCATTTTATGATGCAGTATGTTATCATGGTATTGGTGTATGGCATTTCGGAGCGTCATTTGTTAGCGGGTTGCTTTCGTAAACCTGATTTTTCAAATTGCCGCCAAAAAATAATCCATCAGCTTTTAACAAGACTAAGACAGCCAATTTACATCTTCAAATCTAGACATTATGTGACTGAGAAATTTCTCATGCAATAACTGAATTTTTAGGGTGTGGCGAGGATTTTTGTGGCTAATGGCGACTTCTTTCTGAAACCGAAGGTCACTGATATCAACATTAGAAAATTGTGGCCACAAATAATTGATTACCATGTTTTAGTAGTGCAGAAAATTTACGGCGATGGCGTTTTCTAGCACATTATCAAAAAAAAAAAAAAAACGGTCCTATTACTTTCTGAATGTTTGTGGATTTTGTGAGTCTCATATGTGACAATTTTTGTTTGTGAACATAAGTGCCGCATTGGAAATAAATCTTATCACTAAAGATAATTTTGATAAAAAAAATATGTTGCTTTTCAAACAGCTAATTTCCAACGTTTGACGCAAACAAAGGTCGATCGGCTTAAATTCTGAAACGAATTGAACTTTAAAGGTATAAAATGAATGATCTCAATGCAAAATGTTGGCTTTAGTGATGTCAAGGGATAGAGTAGTTGCGAACGTAACGAATTGATGTTTCAGGCACATTCTCAATTCATGGTTATACAGCGGCTATTGTGTTAATCTACTGCCCTGCCAATAACAATACCGTGAGTCTTAGTACTGCAGTCCATACAACAATACCATATACCATTACGTTACAACGGTATCATAAAACAGTATCATACAATATTACCATATAACAACACTATATAACTATTATAAAATAATACCATATAACAGTACCATAAAAACTAACACAGAAATACCATGATACAGTATAAAGTAAATCTCTCAATGCCTCCCTCTTTTATTTTGATCTCTGTACGTGTGTCCGTCTGTGGGTGTTTTTCGTTTTTTCGTGTGTGTGAGTAGTTTTAGTGGTGTGAAAGTTTTGTCTGACGTTATGTTTACTTGTTCGTTTATAATGTCACTGTTGAAAGTGTTTGTTTTGTAGATTTCAGTGTTTTCAAGAATGTCTAGTCCTTCGTCCTTTTCTGCTAGGATGTAGTAAAGTCATACATTCATCTATTTCCCTTGGAGGGTGTCCGTGAATCTCAAGGTGTAATGCAAAGTTAGAAAAAGCTACCACACAATAGCACTATATAATACTATAATACAACACCATACTACAAAATCCTACAATAATACAATTCATACAATAGTGCCATACAAAAATGCCATACAGCAATAGCATAAAACATTACTAGTTTCATAGTGCATCATAAAATGAATAATCTATACACGGTTGGATGGAGTTCACTTAGCAAATACCCATTTCCATTACAAGCACATAGTACTCTATCATAGCCGCCTTCACTTATCCTTTTGTGCTTAATATTCATTGATTATGGTGATAAAATGATATTTTCGGGAATTCAATGAATTTACTCTGTATATTTTGTTAATAACGATTTTGCTCCTCATTGCTGAAAAAGCTTAATAATCTGCCTTTGATAATGCTGTTCAATCGTCAATCTAGTAGTTCTGTTCAAATTTTATTGTGACACATTGAATTTTTCACAATTAAAATTTTTTGCTCAAGTTTTACTCTTCCAAGCTTAAAATTTTCCAACTCTTTACCAAATAAACGTCATAGAGTGACAGCTCAATTCCTGACATATAATCATTTAACAGATTTTTGATGACATATACTTCAAACGCTAAAGAACGACTGCGCCTTAATGTCTCGATCACCAAATTTTGTCGCAAATAGAACTTAAAAAACAATTAAAACGAAATAACATGACAATAAATCATGCAGGGAGCAATGGAATAAACATCTTCGAAGGGAAATTTATCCAAGCAGTGACTGTTATTGGTGCTCAATATGCCGACAAAATAACTGAAATCATTATGGTAAAATCAGCAGATCAAGCGAATGGTCTTTACACCATGTGCAAGCCGCTTCAAATCAATATAGAAAATTTTCTAGATTTTATAGGAACAACTCCTTAATAGCTTTATTTCATTTAATTAAAGCCTACCGGCGGTCATATTTATGCTAAAATCAAAAACAAAAAGAAAGACTTGTTCTTGACTTACAATATTCCCAATCTAAAAGCTTCTTTTGCTGCAGGTTTCGCTATGAACCTGTTAAGCGCTGCTAAATATAAAAAAATAATAATAAATAACGATAACTTATGGCCTGACACAATCAAAAACACAAAGTGAATGTTTTCAAGCCGAACAAAAACCAAAACCAACAAAACATAAAATAATAAATAGTCTGGGTTCTTTTATTAAAAACAAATTGCAAATATAAAAAGAAAAAACAAAATACAAAAACAAAAATAAAAATTAAAAAAGTTCACAAAAACCGTCTTAGAAATGAACATTCGAAAAGGAAAAGAAAACGAATACGTACGAGTACATGCAAGAATTGATTGGCTTAGATTTGGTCAACAACATACGATTACATGTAAAACAATTTTCGACTTATAACATGAAGGTTTAATATAACTACTCAACATGGATTGCACTACCGCCTTTCTCTTCTTGAATTGAACGAAATAAATAAATTACAAAAGTTGAGATTTTGTTGTTGCTATTTTTGTTATTTTTGTTAAAATAAATTAAATCTCAAGGGATAGAGAGAAATTGTAGATGTGACAAGAAGAGGGTCAATTGGAGAGTTTCAAATGATTTTTGGGGAAAGGAAAATGTTTTTGTTTTTGTTGCTTGAGTGTTCCTTTTAATTATTTGTTATCCATCTAATATAAAGCATGTGTCTTAAGTCTTTTGTTATTCAATTCAAATGTTTCACAGGTTTCTTTCTCTTTGCACGTGTATGTGTCTTAAGTTTTTGCTGGTTTCAGCTAAAAATTTCTTTGTGATAATTTCTTTAATAGAACACCAAACCCCAGAACTCTATATCACTTTAAGATATAATATTTTATTCAATATTAATTTTTTAAGATTGGTTTTTGCTCAACAGCTACTAATTATTATTACACTTGAGGGCTAATTACGGGACTCGTGATCGAAATAAATTCGAATGTAAATTAATTTCGATTGTACGAGTTTTTCTTATGATGGGACTCGATACATAGCGAATCGTTTTTTTAGTAAAGTCTTGTAAAAGATTAAAAAAAAGACTTTACCAACACTAGAAATAAGTAAACAAAAAACATATCAACAGAAGTGCCAATTTTATTTTAAATTTTGGGTGTTTTTCTTTTTGTTTAATCGGTGACATGTACAAATCCGAGACACATGTAACCCATTGGGCTTGCCGAACAATGAGTAAGTTACAGCGGCTTAATTTGTAAGCATTACGTATACATTTATTTTATAGGTTGAACAAACGGTTTAGAGTATCAAAGGAAGATGCAGAGTCTTGGCAAACTAATATATTCTTTTTTTTGGTGTTTCTTCTTCCTCAACTACATCCATTAATTGTATGATTAAGTCATTACTTTCTTGAGACGGATCTGTGCTGTTGTCATATATTTATTCGTTTTGCTGGTTTTGGGATGCGAATGTCTAGACTTCCAGTCCTTAATGTAGTGAAGGTTCGTAATAGAAACTTGGTCTTAATGCTAAGATATTTGCTGGGTAACTTGATGAATAAATCGGGCGTTAAATAGTATACGCCTTAGATGCATCACCCTTAAGGAACATAATCGCATATATATATTTATATATATGGCCTCTGGAAGCCTATTTGATCTAGAGTTACTTGTGTAATTAGAGCTCTGTACAAACAAATGGTTTATGTAAAATACTTGTGCTGTAAGTGGAAAACACCTATGGAGTCACGAATAATGTTGACGGGCTAAGATTTAAGAAAACGGACTTTTTCAATTAGCAGAAGATGAAAAGAATATTGCTCTAGTTATCGAAGGAACCTGTTTTATTATATATTAGGGACTAACTAATCTATTCTAACAGAAATGTAAGTTGACAGGTACGATCGGGTTTTAGCGACTAGCACGAACAAAGAAACTGTGTCTGAATTAGGGAAATAGAAGACTAATCTACTCTGTAAAAAATTAGAGGATACGAACCATGGTTATGTTGGTCTTTTATTATCTTTTTGTTTTGTTCTTTTTGTTTTGTTTTTTTTTTTTTTGTTTGACCTACGCGTTTTTTTTTCAGCGTATGCTAAGAATGCATAAGTGTATAATCCGTATAAAAAGTTAAATTAAAAGGAAAAATGTAACTCTTACAACCATATAGCTTCGTCAAACTAGTTCGAACGAACATGTCGAGCCGTGAATTTTTTATGTTTACAAAAACAAAAGCAAGAAGAAAGTGAATAAATGAATTTTCTTAGTTTTACAGAAAATTTCATATTTTTTTCATTAACCATCGCCTTAAAATTTAGAATCGAACAACTAAATAATCAGCCAAATCGCAGAAGTCCTTCTCACGCCGTTACATTACATACGTGAACCATTTTATTTTTATATATATAAATATAGCATGTAACCGCCACAATAGGTTCCGATGTACTCATATGTGAAGATCAAATATTAAATGGATTTTTCCACCGCTTGCAACCGTATATCGGCAATAATGTGGTGAATGTTGTCCTCGAAGTGGTCGTACGTTTCTGACTTAAAAAATAGTTTAGCGGCATCAACATTCACTCATCTGAAACCTGAAACTATGCTGTTACTAAAATTTTCCTTCAAAAAATCAAATGTGTTACGAGCTGTGTAACTTGTTGCGTCGTGTTATTGAAATCACAGCTTCTGCACTTCATTTTTGTTCCATTGATGAACCTGAAGGTCAGTAATCATGACTCTATAGCGGTCACTATTGACTGTAACCTTTTAATCTGCCTCGTTTTTAAGGAAGTGTGGCCGAATAATTCCACCAGTCCATAAAGCACCGCAAATAGTCAGTTTTTCTCGATATAACGGTGTCTCAACATAAACTTTAGGATTAATATCACTACAAATTCTAAATTTTTGTTTAGTTATGCATCCATTCAAACAAAAAAGAATTTCATCGTTAAACGAAATTTACTTACGAAATACGAGGTCAACGGCAATCTTATTTTGCACCCAATATTTAAAATTTGGAAGCGTTCTTCAGGCGTCAGTTTATTCTGTAGCTAACAAAAGGTCGCCAGTTTAAAAATTTGTCCAACTTAAGGTGCTATACCTCTATAAAAAAACACGCATTGTTTATTTTGGCTGTTAACGTATTCTTGCAAAGAAAAAACAGTTTCATCGCGCTAAATAAAATTCGTATATGAAAATCAGTGTAAGCGTCAATTTTGTTTTTAGCCCAATTTTCACAGAACATGACAAGATTAAACACCGATACCGAGCCATGTGTCTATAATCAGATGGTGGTCTTACCACTGGCTGTAAAAAAAAGCGTCCACCCACGACTTAAGACGCATACACACTAGGTGCATATACGCCTTAGTTGTTATTTTCAAATGCACGGTAGCAGGGCCGTACCCCCACTCCTTGCTTAAGAATTGGACACCATCCAACTCGTGGTCCTATTGCAAGTGCAACTAGAACATTTTTTTGGATGTTAACTTTTTTTCTTCATGAACACCTTTTCGGAACTTACTTCAAAGCCTGATTTAAGGCACAGCTACCATGTTGCTCCCCGAGGGGCCTTACCAACAACCAAAACGGGGCCAACTGGTTCCCGTAATGCTGAACTAAGTTACTGATCGGACTCCGAGAGTCCTATTTCTATACCAGTATCGGTCTCATGCTAGTCCAGGCGACTGATGCCGCCTCCCGAAGGCACATGTCAAAATGGAGAATAGATCCATTAAGACTGCGTGCTCCCGAGGGCCACCAATTTGCACAATTTAGAAGCGTTGTTCAGGCTTCAGCATTCATGTTAAAATGCCAAACCACATTAAATATGAAATACTTATTTGATACCTCTAAAAGAAATACACGATATAAATTGAGTTTGTCTTGCTTCTTCCATTTTCCTGTAGATGCATTTATTCGAACTCGTCACAGTGTTCTAATGAAAGGTTGCGAGAATTTTTCTGAATTGAAAAATTTTTCTGAATAGAAAAATATTTTTTCTGAATAGAAAAATACTTTTTCTGAATAGAAAAATAATTTTTCTAAATAGAAAAATACTTTTTCTGAATAGAAAAATACTTTTTCTGAATAGAAAAATACTTTTTCTGAATAGAAAAATACTTTTTCTGAATAGAAAAATACTTTTTCTGAATAGAAATATACTTTTTCTAAATAGAAAAATACTTTTTCTGAATAGAAAAATACATTTTCTGAATAGAAAAATACTTTTTCTGAATAAAAAAATTTTTTCTGAATAGAAAAATTTTCTAACAAGTTTTATTAGAAAATGAGATCGCAACAAGCAACATATAAAATTCTCATATAATGAAAATTTGCATTAAAGGATAATAATTTTTTAAATACGAAAATTAGAAAGCGAAATTATTTTTCTATAGAAAAAATTTTCGCATGCAATAAAAAAAATTATAGAAAAATTTTCTACTAGACACTGTTTCTTAAAAATATTATTTCTGATCAAATCTGAATTTGGATATTTGTTTGGCAAAAAAGAGTCTTAATAAAATTTATTTATCACAGGCAATATTTTATAGATATTTTCGCATACAAAATTTTTTTTTTAATAAAAATTTCTATCCATGCAATTATTTTTAGTTAAAATATTTTCTCATGCAACAATATTTCTAAGGCAACACTTTTTAGCGTGCAGCATTTTTTTTATAAATTTTACAGTATTTCTACAAACACATTTTAGTTTCATGCAATAATTTCGCGATGGAAATTTTTGTGTTATGCAATACGATTTGTTTTTGCATAAAACAATTTTTCCATATAATAATTTTTTCAATGGGGTTTTTTTTATAAAAATCTTTTTTAAAAGCAATAATTTTCTATAAAAATCTGTACAAGCAACAATTTGTTATAGATGTTTTTGCATGCAATCATTTTCCGAGACAACTTTTTGCCAGCAGAAATTGTTCTATATTATATATATATTGTTCATTTTATGCAATAAATTTCGGTCTTTCACTAAAAAATTTTTTATAAAATTTTATAAAAAAATATATAAAAATATATTTTAAAATTGTTTTAAAAATATTTTTAAAGCGAAATAAATTTTATAAAATTTTTTTTAAATAAAAAATAAATAAAAATATATTTTAAAATAAAATTATTTTAAAAATATTTTTTAAATAAAAAATATTTTTTATTTTATAAAATAATAATAAATAATATTTTTATTTAAAAAATTTTTTAATGCAATATAAATTTTATAAAATAAATAAAAATATGTTTTAAAACTCTCTATAAAATAAAAATAACTCCCAAGAAAAATCCTATAAAAATTATAGTAAATTCTAAATCCAGTGAAAAATTAAATTGCAAAAATATTTGTGTTTAGCTAAAATTTAATATAGAAATAAATAATTGTAGCTAAAAAATATTTAATGCAAAAAGTATTTTTTTTCTATAAAAATATTAAATATTGTTTAAATAAAAATATTTTTATTTAAAAAAAAATAAATATTTCTTAAATATAAATATTTTTATTTAAAAATAAATATATATTTTTTAAATAAAAATATTTTTAAACTGAAAAATATTTTTAAATAAAAATATTTATTTAGTTTTAAATAAAAATATTTTTAATAAAAATATTTTATTTTTATAAAAAAAAATATTTTTTGCATTAAATATTTTTTGCATTAAATATTTTTTAGCTTCAACAATTTATTTCTATATTAAATTTCAGCTAAACATAAATATTTTTGCAATTGAATTTTTCACTGAATTTACTATAATTTTTATAGGATTTTTCTTGGGAAAATTTTTTTTTATAGAGAGTTTTGTGAAAAAAGGCCTTATTTTTCTACCTCCCCCCCTCATTTATTTGTTGTCATACAAAGAGACAGACAGATGCATGCGTAGACATTAATGCTGTACACAACATCTTAATCGCACTGCCATGACTAAGACAAAAATGCTTAAATTCATATTAAAACATTTAAACATTTTTCGAAAAACAATATGAAACAAAAAAATAAATAATTACCAAAAGAGCTATCGGTGTAAATTAAATCCGACTGAAAATGGTTAAAACTACTTTAATATCGTTAAACCAAAAATGGTATAAAAACATTTAAAAGACTGAGTACCAACACTGACAACTGCAACAATAAACAACAAACAACAAACAAATGAAAAGTTTTACTTGAATCATAAAATCTCAAGACCAAAAACACAAACACAAGTTAAAAGACACGCGCGTTGCGAACAGAAAAAAGAATAAAAATAAAAATTTTGTGACAGTTTACAGTCAGCGGCAATAAATTTTGCAAATAAGTAGATGCGACGATTTTTTTTATAATTTATTTTAAAGCAACTTTAATGTGTCTTTATAAATTTTATTTAATTTCTTAGGAAATATGTTTGTAAAAATTTTTTCGAACTTTTTTTTTGATAATTGTAATTTGTCAAATTGACAAACTCAACCCGAAGAAAGCTTCAGGCATTGATGATAACAGTAACAGAATGTTAATGGAGTTGCCCAGTATTTCAATTCGAATTTTGTTATTTATTTTCAATGCCATTTTAAGATTGGAGTATTATCCAAACAACTAAAAAATAGATTCCGAAGCCGAGCAAAGATCTTACCAAAGCCGAATTATATAGACTTATAAACTTATTATCGAACTCGTCTAAGCTTTTCGAAAAATTTCTCATGACTAACGTGTCACCAATTTTAACTATTAGTGGGTGCATTCCAGACCATAAATTTGGCTTTAAAAGTCAGCATAGCACCATTGAGCAAGCTCGTAGATTGGTTCAAGTAGCGAGAAAGACATTTAAGAAAAGGAAGTTGTGGTTAAAATTATGGAGAATTAAAGTAAACGTGTAAAATTGTGTCCACATAATTTTTACTTTTAGAAAGGAAAGTTGCCTCGCTGTTCGTATCAACAAACAAATTATTCTTCACCATTTGCAGGTTAAATATCTTAACATACGCCCTGGTCGTAGGCTTACATCGAAACACCACATTGACGCAAAGCTAATCCAAATATATTGCCTGATTGTCAGAAACTCAACTCTTAGTCTGGACTGCAAATTTCAACTATACAAGTTGCTTTTCAGACCAATATGGTGCTATGGAATGCAACTATGGGGCACTGCTCAGCTTCAAATGTACCGCAATTGACTAAAAGTTAAAACCATTTCTATTTTGGTCATGCACACTTCACCTAGATGTTGCTCTTTGTCGTAAGGCAAATCTGATCCGCTCTGGGTTATAAACTTCTATGATTATATAGCTATGGGCACCGATCACTAACAACTGGGTGTGCAAGATGTTGTGCTGATATAGATACGATTCAAATAAGTAATTTTGCTCATACAGACAATATTTGTGACAAATTGTAGCATTATGGTTACGCACATTACGTTATTGATTGTTCATATTTTTCTTAAACAAATTTGTGGCTTCTCCTTGATAATCTTGGAAAACTAAGAAAAGATTTTGAAACTTGAAATCCATCAACTTTTATCGCTGTTACAGTATTTAAAAATTCACAATTTTTCTTACAACGATATAAAAATTTTTATCATGGAGATGCTTACGTGAAATGTTGACCAAATGTTGCCAAGTAGAAAAGAGAAATTTTTCCTGTAATTGTATAACAACTGTTTTGCGTCATAACTATATAAGCAGTCAAATGTTGATACAACCTTGTTTATGTAAAAAAAAATTATTATTTCAGTAACCATAAGTTGCTTAATGCAAAATACTATATTGCTACAGAGAATATAACATGGTTGTAGTAACCATACATAAACCTAGTGAGCAAGCAAATTTGAGGTTTGGAAGTAAATAATTTTAAAACACAAACTTTTTTATTGAACAAATTCGCCAGTATACAGACGTGTTCTTTTTCTACAAACTTTTAAAGCATATTTTGCAATAAAGCTTGACTTATCTCATCAAAGCAACGCCGAACTTCATCTTTCAGAGCGTCAGTTGTTTGGCCCCCAGAAAAAAGTAATCCAGCGGCGTTTAACACAAGAACAAAGCGGTTAATTGGCATCGTCAAACAGCCAATAATTCGCCAATGTTCGGTCAGCTTTATTTCTTGAATGAATTGAACTCATTAAGCTTTAAGGTGAAGATCTTTGTATAAAAATGTTGCGCAACGTGTCTCTAGTGATGCCCAATTGTTGCGAACGTCGACGAATTGATGTTCCAGGCTCTTTCTCAACACTTTGCTATACAGAAGCTATTTTTGAACTACAATTGCAACTATGAGAGCATTCTTTTGGTCTGTTGATAGCAAGAATTCGGTAAACCTCAAATTTAGCGGTGAACTTTCACAGGAGCCAGTAATAGTGAAACTTTCAATATTTTTATTGTAAATGATTGCAATAAAAATTCTGTGATCTCAAGAGTGTAACGTTCCATGCTTAAAATTTTCCAGTTTACTAAATAACTGCCAAAAGGTGATGCCTCGATATCGGACATTTAATATTTGACAGGCATTTTACCACCTAACCTTACATTTTCCAACCCTATCTATAAATCACGCAGTTGGGAGGCAAATCAGTTCATGAACCTTAAAATAAAGTACATGTTCGGTCCCGAAGACACCAAAAAAGTAAAAAAAAATCGAAAATACTATGTTTAATGCAAAAGACTTTGGTGGCAAATTTTAAGAATACCGTGTTTTATCACACACAGCAAAGTGCTCTGTTTGATGCGGCTTACTCGCCGAAGACATCATTTATTTTTTCAAAAACCAATACGAATCTCGACTTGCGGTGGATTAATACCGCATCATGATTAATTTATGAGTTTTTGTTTGAAAATATGGATCATCTTGGTCTGGGAGAGACGTGGTTTCAGAAGGAGTTATGCTGCATGGCTGCTGCAAATATCGACATATTTCAAATAGAATTTGGCAATAAATTCTTTCCGGGAAATGGATCTATAAATTAATTAATTCCTAAGAGCACTGGCGGCAATTGACGCTTTAAAGAAAACCATACAATACTTAAAAAAGTAGCCCACAATTGCATATCCCAAATGCATGGCATCCGAAACGGACGCGGTAACCATATACCAATTCTTGTCGTCAACTGTATACGAGCACTTGATAAGCATTCATAAATTAATCCTTAAATGGCAGCTTGAAAATATGTATAATTTACAATTAAATTTAATAATATTGTAAATTACTAACTTAAATACTTTGCAATTTTTCTTCTTTTAACGTTGAACACAAATCAAAACCAATGATTATCAATATTTTTTTTTTTATTTAAATAATTTAAAAATTAAATATAGATAATTTTGCAGCAACAGAGCATCCAGCAGCATCAACCCGTTTATTTATTTTAATTTGGCTGCCGCCGCTTTAAACAAATTAAGCAAAAACAGCAACCAGTAGCAAACACTCAAAGACATCATAATAATCATGCCCACACTGGCCCCAAGAAGAGTTTGTTTTTATGGTGCCTCGAGTGCAACATCTTGTAAATAGCAAAAGTCAATATAAGTTGAATTGAAATTAATATAAATATTGTTTGTTGATGTTGCAGTTAACGTTGCAGCTGCCGTGTTTTGTTGTTAACAAAACAAAAACAAAAAAAACACGTTAAAAGCATATAACTTTATTCAATTCAAGTTAGTAAGAAAACATAAAAATAATCTTCAGTCACTGTTAAAGAACATGAACATTTTTAACCAGAAACATTCACACAATTACTTACGAGGGCACACACTCAAAGGAAGTGCTCGTAATATTGAAATACAAGTGATTTTTTTTTGTTTTGCTGCTTTTATTACAAATGTATTGTTTTCATTTGTTGTTGTTGCTGTTGTTATTTTAGTTACTTCAGTTTCATTTAACCAGACCATTCAAAAACGTAACATGGCCATTCAAAAACCCAATCATGCTCGAAAGGTTTTTTGTTTAAGTTTTGTTTTTTGTTTTCAATAGATTCTGATTTTTAATGGATTGCAGCCAGTTCTTTAAAATAATCAATTTTTTTTTTTGTTTATAAATTCTTAAGTTTTATCTTTCAAAAGAAATTCTATAAACAGGTTATCTCAATACTATTTTCTATGTAACCTATTTATAAGCAAATGAGCAAAAAGCTTTGGAAATTTTTCAAAAAAAAAAAAAAAAAAAAATTTGCTCATTATCAATTTTCAGCAAAACTACTTATCAAAGAGACAAATTTTCTTCGCTACCAAATATTTATAACAACAAAAACAAATTATCAAATACTTGCTGTTGAGCAATTACTCTCAACTTTTGAATCTGGGATGATAGAACGAAAATTTTTTATAGCAATTTCTAGGAAAGCTGTCAGTATAAAGAGAAGGCGCAAATTGTTATCCCCTCCTTTGTCAAGTGTCTAGTGTACTAACGCCCTGAACTCTCTTTACACAAAAACATCAGTCAAATATGTAATAAACATCGTCGTAATGATGCGTTACATACCAACTGAGCGGTTAAGCATTCATACAAAAAATCATGTCTGAACACCAAATTATTGTGAAAAGAATTTTTCTTCATATAATTTTCTGTAGAAGATTTTTCAGTTCTATAGACATGTTTTCATAATATAATTTTCTACAAAAAATTTTTTCAGGGTATATTATTCTATAGAAAAATTTTTTTCACAAATTTTCAACAAAAATATTCTTATAATTTTGTATAAATATCTATTAACACTTTTTTAAAAAATAATTTCCTATAAAAAATTTTTTCAAGATATAATTTTCTATAAAATACCCCTTCAAGGTGTTATTTCTAAAAAAAATTTTTTTTTAAGATATAGTATTCTATTAAAAAATTTCTTTTATAGAAAAACCTTTTCAAGATGGAATTTTCTATAGAAAGTTTTTTTACAATATACTATTCTATAGAAATTATTTTTCCAAGGTAGATTTAAAAGTATATTCTATAGAAAAAAATTGTCTAGGTATAATTTCCAAAGAAATATTCGTTTAAAATATTTCGAAATAAGATTTGCATCTGCACCTGGCCGTAGGCCTTAATCAAATGGTGGTGATCCATTCACGCCCTAGGAAGCCGAGGACTAATTCTAGCAACAGGTCTTTTCTAGTTGCAATTTCAGCGGTTCCAAAGCAGGGTTGCAAACCACTACTCCTTGCTGAAGAGCTGGAGACTATTCAATTCCTGGTCCAGAACACATGACTAGCATGCTAACTGGATCCGAATCATTCACCCGTTGGTGTTATTAAAAACGAGATGACCCTGGCCACCATAATCAGTTCATGCTTGGGGCCGCAAAACCACAACCACCACGATACTCCCGAAGGGCCAACCTCAATAATCAGTCAGAGAACAGCTAAAAGCCTAAAGAGACAATTAGCGAAACTCTGGGGCTTACTGATTCCCGTGGATATAACGTGGACCTTCCAGTTGAAACCCTGCTTGTCTTCAGGAGACTGGGCTCCCTTATACCCCCAACAGCACAGGTGTAGTCAAGTATTCTATAAAGATCGATAAATGTGCCCCCGGAGGGGATTTGTTCAAAGTATAATTTTCTCAAGCAAAATTTTTCAAGGTATAATTTTCTTAAGCAACATTTTTTCAAGGTATAATTTACTATAGAAAAATTTTTCAAGGTATAATTTTCTATAGAAAAACAAATTTTCGCGGTGTTATATTTTATGGAACATTTTATGTAACTTGAACATTTTCTATATAAATTATTTTCTATAGAACATTTTTTTGAAGGCATAATTTCTTATGGAACATTTTCCAAGGTATAATATTCTATAGAGAAATTTTTTGTAGGTATAACTTTCTGCAGAAAATTTTTCTCGGTATAAGTTTCCATAGAACATTTTTTTATTGTATAATATTCTATAGAAAAAATTTTCGGATACAATTTTCTATAGAAAAACCTGTTCAAGATATAATCTTCCACAAAAAGTTTTCTTCAAAGTGTAATTTTCTACAGAAAATTTATTCAACCAATAGGTTTTTATTTAAAATCTTTGCAAGGTATAATATTCTACAGAAACTTCTTTTACGGTATAATTTTCTATAAAAAAATTGTTTAAGTTATAATTTTGTATAAAGAAATTTTAGCAAGATATTATTTTCTAAAGAAAAATTGTTTTCAAAGTATAATTTTCTATACACAATTATTTCAAGGCATTGTTTTTTATAGAATATTTTTCCAACACCTTTTTTCAGATTGTTCAATTATTCTTCAGGACTTTCTATTCCTATTTCATCAATAGATATTGTAGATCGAACAGTTCTTAAATGCCACTGTGACTGATTAGTGAGTTTAAAAATAATTTGATTAGTTCTTAGTAAGCTAGAATAAAAACACGATCCCTGGTAATATTTTAACTTAAACCAATCACGATACGCGATATCACGTCTATGGAAAGTAAATTCGGTAGAGAAATAAAACGGTCCGGTATATGTTAAAATTATGCTCTACGTTATTCGCATCCTATTTCACCCTTAATGGTCTTATTTAAGTGTTAATTTTAGTTATAATTTTTTTTTATTTGGTATTGAAAATTGGATTTTTTTGCTTTTTAGGATTAAAAATAATAGACAGTATACGTATACTTTAAGATCAAGACTTCTTTCTGTAAGTACAAGTGTACTGAGTTTTAATTTTTACTTTCTATAATTTTTGTAGAATGCAAACACTATGGCAATTTCACCATTTTTAATATATAACAAATCAGAGCCAAATTGGCCTTTCCAAGGGAATTTTTAATTAAAATTTTTGTTCGTTTTTCTACAGTGGACGTATACTTAGTATAAATCTCAAAGGTTCTGTGTTTAATTTCTTTAGTAAAGGTTTTTATGTAGAATACGATAAACTTAAGGACAGCAAAATAACTGAAAACACGCGACTCGTTTCCTTTGATATCAAGGATCTATATTCTACGCAACACACTAGACAATTTATACGAACGCCAATACATCACTGATATTATAGATATTGCAAAGACGATAATAAAACAGAACTACTTTAGATTCAATAACCACTTTAACAAATTACCTGACGGGCTAGGAAATGGGAAACCCAACTTCCGCAATCTTCATGGAAATTTTCATGCAACATCTTGAATCACTACACGTTAAAACACTAATGGAAAAACACAAATAACTGATTACTATAGATACGTAGACGACATTATATGCATCCTCGAACAAGACAACGGCGAACAAATTCTAGAAAACTTTAACACAATTCATAATAAGATTACACAATAGAAAAAGAACAAGACAGACATTTGCATTATCTTGACATCACTATAACACGAAAAATTGACTGGCTGTTTAACATTTTATACCTATAGAAAACCAACAACGACGGACACTACCATCCACAACACCTCAAACCACCCTACCCAACATAAACTAGCACCGTTTACACATATGATACACAGACTTAAGATAATTCCTCTTACTGCCAGATAAGTACAACAAAGAACTCGACACAATCTACGCCATAGGTATAAATAACGGCTACAAGGCCACTACCATCGATAAACTTCTTAGACAATACAACACTAAGAACAGAAGTAAAGAAGACAAAGAGACATTCGATATAGCAGACGCCACATAAAGAGAACACTGAAGATGGCAAATAGCCGAAACCGGTTTGTTCACGAATCAAATTTGATGAGGATCGAGGTAAAACCATACCCAAATAACGACGGCACACCTTTACTTATACTGGACCAGAAATATACAGAAGGAAAGAAGGAATACTTACAGCATTAAAAAGTGGCTGCAGCCTGAGACATAATTTCAGAACAACGACAGGAACAACTGACAAATTTACTTCCAGCGGGTATACAGACTTACCTGTACCTGCAAACAAACTTATATAGGGCATACTGAACGAACACTAAAAACAAGGTTTACAATACACATGCGCTCATACAAATGGAAATGAGAAGATTCCAACTTTGCATTACACCTTGACACTCACGGACACACACACCAAGGGAAATAGATGAATGTATGACATTACTGCATCCTAGCAAAAAAGGACAAAGACTAGACATTCTTGAAAACATGGAAATCTACAAAACAAAAACTTTCAACAGTTAAATTATAAACGAACAGGTAAACACGACCTCAGACACAATTTTCACACCATTAAAACTACTCATGCAGACGGGCAAACGAAAAACACTCTCAGACGGACACACGTCCTTAGATAATAATAAAACACGGAGATATTGAGAGATTTACTTTGCATACAAATGCCAGGTGGCTGGCATTCTGCTTACCTGAATAGATACGAACTTAACCACAGAACTACCTGAACGCCAACACTGACTCACCAGTACAAACCACAACGCGGCTTGAGAATGATGCGCTCGCCTTCGACTACAAACCAGCCAGTTAGGACAGGAAATAGCAATATTACTTTATTTTTCAACTCTTCGCTTTTCGTTGTTGTAGCGCCTGTAATAATACACCATCTGTCAAATATTTTCAGTGTCTAGTTATGACGACTCTTAAGGCAGAGGCCAGGGATAAATTAATAGCGTAACCTTGAAATAACTATTGTAATTTAATAAAACTAACCAAAAAATGTTCCTGTTCAGGATTTGGGGTTCTATGAGCTAAGGAAAAAACGGTTACACTATTAATTTATCCCTGGTCTCTGTCTTAAGATTTTGATTTTTGCGTTAAAACCGTTCGCCATCTGAATGGAACTGGTGCAGAATGTGTTCTTAAGAATTAAATTTTTTCTTGCACAAAATTCGTTCTTTTTCACCTCTGATTTTCTGTTTTTTTTTTTAATAGTAACAGCTATTACAACAACAACAACAACAACAACAAACAAATGAGATTATTTGTTCTTGATGTATTGCTGTTATTGCTTGTACTTGTTGTTGTTATTGTTGTTGCTGTCGTATGTAGATAATGTTTATAGATGTGTGCAACAATTGTTAATATCGATGATGTAGTTGTTGTATAAATGTAATTGCCTCTGTTGTTGTTGTTATTGTTATTCCTGTTCGATTCTACCATTTAACACTTTATTTTATTTTTTGCAGATCATTAGTTGTTGTTGTTTTTATTTCAATCGATTTTTTTAATGTTCCTCTCTCTCTCTTTCTCTCTGTCAATATTTTTGCTTCATTTATTAATTGTTTTTTTTTTGTTTTGTTTTGTTTTGTTTCTGTTTTTTTTTTTTTGCCTTAAAAGTTTCTTGTGTTATTGTTGTTATGTTGCTGCTACTGCTGTTTTATTTCACTTAACCATGGCCTAAACCAGTAAATTGTTTTTGTATAGTCTTGTACAAGTTATAGAACTTGAAAACAAGTTGAAATAAAAGGCACCACTTTAAAAAGTAAAACTTTGAGTTGTATTGTATAACAAATGTATTATTGGAATTGTTGTCGTTATTTTTTTGCCTGCATGTGTTATTTTTGTTCTACTATCGATATGCCAACAATATACAGAAATTAAAGTGTTTTGTTCAAATATTTATTGTTGTTGTTGTTTTTTTTTTTTTTTTAATTTTATATTTTTCTTTATTGCCTCTGATTTAGTTTTCTCTTGTTTAATAAAAGCCAGTTTAAAAATGATGAAGTTTAAGTCTAAAATTGAAAATTTAATTTGATTTTTTTATTGTTGTTGTTAGTATTGTAGTGTTAACATGTTCATTGGTTTTGCTTGATTGCTTTATTTGAATTTAAATGTAATTCTTTTGTTTTGTTTGAATTTAAGGTCACTGTTTTTTACAATTCATTATTAAGCAGTTAAGAAATGAAGGGCTTTTTCAGCTTAAAAAAGAAAAAGTAACAAAACAAAATTGAAATATTTTATTATGTTTCTTATTTCCCAACAACTTTCGTTTAAAATAATTTTTATCTTTAAATATATAAGTGAATTTTTGTATTATTAATAATGCTATCTCACAGAAAATTTCATTGTCACCACTATTCTATCAGAAAGTTGAGAAAATAGTTTTTTTTTTTTTTTAATTTGTTAATCATTCAATTTTGATAACTGTGGAGGGGTGTCATACACAAATACATCTCTTTGTCAGACCTCCGATTGCCAACGGTTGACCGATAGTAAGGAATATCGTTACTACTCATAATATTATTATTATCTTTTACTCTTTACCTTAATGATTTTTCAGCGTCGATTAATAGTGGCAAGTGAAGATTTATTTCTATAGATTTATTTCTCGGTATTGATGAAACTAAAGACGCTACAAACTATTGATCTATCACACAACATTTCAGCTCAATCAATGATCATCACGAAATTGTGGTTTGTTTTATGTTGAAAATCGTATACTTAATCTTCTTCATTCTCCTTTTGCTGCAAATTGTTTTAAAGTCGAAACTCAATTGATGCTGAGAATGATGATGATGATGATACATTCAAATGCAGTCATTAGCATTGAGGTTATTTTGGTTGCATTTGCATCATCATTGTTTTATCATTATACCGATTTAATATTAAAAATAATTTATTTTTAAATCAATGACCTCTCCCCCTCTATTATTAATGACTGAAAAGTTTAATGTTTTTGTTTTTAATTTATTTGTTTTTAATGTTGGTTTCTGCCTTAAGCAAACAAAATTGTTATTAAGACTTTTGTTACTTAAAATACGTTGTTCTATCCTAGAGCCAACACTGTGACTTAAAATATATTTGTTGTAATAAATACTCCGTTCTCATCATTATTTATATGGATCCACTCCACAAAATAATTTGTTTTCCAATTTCTCAAGACTTTTTTTTATATAATTAATGTGAAATGTGTCTTATGATGTCATTATTCAATTTAAATTTCCATTTTAAAGAAGCCTACAAAATTTTAATGAAAAATATTTTTCTTTTTTTTTGTAAAAAAAGTAAAATAAAAAACCTAAATTTAAATATTTTTTGCTCTAAAAAAATTGGCACAATTTAATCAGACCTAATTAAACACACATTGACAGGTATGGTCAAATAACTAGCACAAGTTGATGCTTACAAAAAATCATCATAAATTCTTTTATGGAAGAAAAGTAGTAAATAAATTTAGTACAAAATCTACTCCTAAGGAAATAATTTTGTGACAAACTTAAAGAAGCCAAGCTGCTATAGGAGTTTATCACGTTATCTTTGATAATGTTAATGATAACAGCTTGCTTAGTAAACATTTTAAGGAAAAAAGTAACATAGGGTCCGCCATCTAGCGTTTTTTTTTTGCAACTAATGCTTATTTCGTGAATGGTAACAGAGTGTGATTTGTTTTGCATCCGCACCTGGCTATGTAGCCTTAATCAGATGGTGGCATAATTCTAAGCAACAGAACCACCTAGTTGCTACTTTATTGATTCCAGAACACAAGTCAAGCATGCTCACTGGACTGGATCATTCACTTTGCGTGTCATTAACAGTGAAATGATCCTGGCCACCATAATTTTCATAAATCCCTTATGGGGCCGCAAAACCACAACCACCACGATACTCCCATATAGGAGCCAACCTCAATGATCAGTCAGAGAACTATTATAAGTCTAAAGAGACAAATAATGAACTCTGCGGCTCACTGATCCCCGTGGAAATAAAGTGGAGTTTCCAGTTGCCTCCCTGTCTGACTTCAGGGGACTAGGCTCCCTTTTTCCCCAGTTGCACTGTGTCTAGATAGTGGAATATTCTATAGAGACCATATTTATATGCCCCTGGGGGGAGCGTGAATGTTAGCACTTATCTCATGTTTGAATTGACAGATAATTAGTTTTATCCTTCCGCTGAACGAAGTTTTTCGTGTATACGCTTAAACAACGCCAAGTGGGCCTGCGATCGACTTACAGAAGATGCCGATCTTGCAAAACAAACATCTTTTCAGATGAAACTCATTTTGATTTTGTAAACAAGCAAAATTGTCGCATTTGGGGCACAGAAAACCCGCCCGCATACATTGAAAAGCCGAAGCACCCAAAACGAATCACTCTTCGGTGCGGATTTTGGTCCACAGGCGTAATTGGGCCATTTTTCTGAAGTGGCCTTTACAGTCAATGGCGATCGTTATCGGGCCATGTTGAACAAATTTTTTTTCACAAAAATTAAAGAGGAGGATATTGGCAACATTTGGTTTCAACAGGACGGCGCTACATGCCACACAGCCAAAGCTGAGTAGTTTTGTTTATAAAATTTAAAAAATAGTAAAAAGTTATTCAGCGGACCCTATACATAAATGTGACAAAAAGTTTACTTCTAAGGAAATAACTTTGTGACATATTTTTTTTTTTTTAATAAATGTGAGCGCAGAAAGTGTTTGCAGAAAAAAAAATTATTTCGTAGAAAATTGTTTTACCACAAAGAGCTCCTAAAAAACCTTACTTTGGGACAAATATTTTTTTTGAGCGAAAATAATTATTAAAAACAAAAATGCAGTGGAATATTTTACTGCCATTTAATTATTATCTTTTGTCCCAAATATATTTAATTTTCTTTCCTTTGGCAAAAAATAATTTTTTCTAACAACAATTTATAGAATTTTTTATTTGTCTGAAAGAAAACTTTCACTACATCTTTATTTAAATCATTTTTGTCACAAAAAATTTTCTAAAACTTAATTACGGAATTTTTTTCCAGTAAATTCACCAAAAATTTTTTTCATTCCAAAACTAGTTTTTTAATAAAAAAATTTTTCCAAAACTATTTCGAATAGTTAGGGGCGCAAAAACTTCCTGCGAAAGAATTTCTTTTTTATTAAGAAAAATCGCAAAACTATTTTTTAGTAAAATGAATTTTTTTTATTCCTATTTGTGACACGATTCCTTTTTTAAAAAATTTTTGGACGCAAAAAATAAATCATTTTGCCAAAAGAATAAATCAAACCAATGTTAGAGTTCTGTTAAAAAAAAACTTGTAAAAATAAGATTTTAGTTAACACAAAATAATTACAAGATAGTGTCTTAAAAATAAGAAAAAAGTAATTATTTTGTAGAAAATTGTTTTATCACAAAGAGCTCTAAAAAATATTATTTTGAGACAAATATTTTTCTGAACGAAAATAATTATTAAAAATTTAATTACTTCAGCTAATTTGTCCCAATAATACTGTAAAAGGCTAAAGCAAGCTGTATTATCTTAGAATGAAGTTTTTTTTTAACATAGTTTAACAAAAATTTTGGGACATATGTTTTCCTATGTCCCGATAATAGTCTTTAGGACTCTTTGTGGTCAAACAACTTTTTCTAAAACACTTTATTTTCTACCAAAACTTTCCTAGGAAATACTCCTCTGCTTTATTTAATTAAATAAAAGATACCTATGTCACAAAATTGTGTCCTCAAGGCTAAATTTTGTGACAAATTTTTTTTATTACAGTTTTTCCTAAAATGTTTGCTAAACAAGCTGTTCTCATAAACAACAGCAGTATGTCCCAAATGTTACAGGCCATAAATTGCTATAGGATCTTCGCTTCTTAAATTTGTCATCTAAATAAAAATTGAACAACAATTCTGCATTAAAATCAACAACATAGAAAAATTTTTTTAAAGATTTTTGGACACTTTTATTTTTTTTGTTTTGGATCAGCACCCAGGGGATGACCTCTATATATGCAAATCATTTTATTAGAACTAGAAAATTAGGTTATGGGAATGAGGAAAGGAGGAACATTCGGTTTGAACTTTCATACATTGAAAGTAAAAGGAAAGACCTCTAGAGAGAGTTTATTCCGTACACAAACTGCTCCGCTAAAATTGGAATTTTCCCTGTAATGCATAGTGGGATTCACATTGCGTGGATGCTCTAGAGAATCAATAGATTTGAATGTTATTTGGGATTTGAATGTCCCTTGTACTTAGTCGAGCAACTTCAAGATAGACTTTATGTCTATGCCCATACATGTTTTCCATTTTTGGACTATAGGTGCTGTAAATAGTAGGAAGATCGGTTGAAGTGAATCATGTCTTACACCGCTTTCGAAAACTGAGGGTTTCCTGATAAATGTGCTTAGCCCTTCGAACATCACACTGAATTTGCATGCTAAGACTATCAAGAGCTTCCGATGCCGTGATACTTATATCGGCCATAGTAACAAATTCAGCATCCTTTCCGAATAGAGATCTGTACGTAACCATGCAAAATGGCGTCTTAGGGGCAATAAAGTCGCTAATAATCACATGACCCCCCCCCCCCCCCCCGGAGGCACATTTATCGGTCTTTGTAGAATACTTGACTATCTAGACCTGTGCTGCTGGAGGTATAAGGGAGCCCAGTTCCCTGAAGGCAAGCAGGAAGTTAACTGGAAGCTCCACGTTATTTCCACGGGAATCAGTAAGCCCCAGAGTTCCACTAAATATCTCTTTAGACTTTTAGCTGTTCTCTGACTGATTATTGAGGTTGGCCCTTTGGGAGTATTGTGGTGGTTGTGGTTTTGCGGCCCCAAGCATGAAATGATTATGGTGGCCAAAATCATCTCGCCTTTAATAACACCAACGTGTGAATGATCCAGATCTAGTTAGCATGCTAGTCATGTGCTCTGGACAGGAGTTGGACAGTCTCCAGCACTTCAGCAGGGAGTAGTGGTTTGCAGCCCTGCTTTGGAACCGTTGAAATTGCAACTAAGAAAGACCTGTTGCTAGAATAAGTCCCTGGCTTCCTAGGGCGTGAATAACGTTGCTTTTCATTCCCAATGATTTGACCACCATCTGATTAAGGCCTACGGCCAAGTGCAGGTGTAAATCTTATCATGAAAATCCTCCAGTCTCTCCTAATAGCAACTTCAAAGTCCCGCAACAGGCCACATCCTTCACTCCTTGCTGAAGAGTTGGACATTATCCAACTCCTGGTTCAGCACGCATGAAGCGACCCCATTCTGGAATTGTTGTGAAATTGTGTTTGAGCATATTTTGTAACTCGCCACTTGGTGGTTCGGTCTATTACTAAATGAATACGAATGAGAATTGGTGCTGTCACCTGCAAAAGAGTATACACAGACAAAGAAGGTCATTTAGAAAAATACGAAAAAGAATAGGAAAAAAAATGGAGCCTTTCGGTATCCCTAAATTAATCTTTAACTCGTCTGATGAAATCCCATCTATAACAACTCGTATCTTGCGATTCCTGAGAAACTCGATATAAATCAACGACAACAAAAGCAACAAGTTTTGATAGAATTGCATCGTGCCACACTCTATCAAATGCCTTCGAAAAATTTAGAGCAATCACCTTACTTTCACCATTTTTTTTTTCAAACATATTTTTGTAATTTTTATAAAACTCATTTGAAATGAATAAGGGATGGATAGAATATTATGTGGCAAAATAAAATTAATTTACAACTAAGATAATTAATCTGTAGCACACAAAACCCCTTAGAGGCTTAAGAAAATTTTAGACATGTTGCTTTGGTTTAAAAATTATTTAAAAAAGAGATCGTATTATGTACAAATAAACAATAAATAAATATAGTGAAAGAACATCATGCGAATGGGAAGTACCTCAAGGATTAAAGCTTGAACCACTTTTGTATATTATATAGATAGGCAAACGACATGATGAGATGTTTAGAGGAAGGAATAACTTTTTCTTAGGCGGACGACATAGCAATAATAAGGGGCAATAAGGCCATAAGCAATGCGACTGCGAAAATGCAGAATCAGTTTAATATTATCATGAAGTGGAGTCACGACAATGGTCTTATTATAAATGCCAATAAAATTAGAAACTAAAGACTAGATTTGTGCCAAAACTTAAAACTACTTTTGCTTAATAATTCTTTGTCACAAAAAAAATTTTGGCGAAATTTTTTTTAATGCAAAAATATCTCTTACAAAATCGTTCTACGTTTCGAAAGTTAAGACACAAAAATTATTTTTTTGTCCCCTAGTTTAAACAAAAATTGAAAAAATTGAGTTATCACAGAGATCAAAGAAACTTATTACTATTTTTGTGACACTTTATTTAAAAATCTCAATAATTGAGTGACTTGCTTAATTTTGCTATATCTGTTGCACTAAAAATATTCTTGCCACGCACAATCATTTATTAGTTTAGCGTTCATGCCACAGTCATCTAAGCATGACGTTTGAATACATTTAAGGAAGTTTTCTATTTAAATTTGCCAGTTTTTTCCAAGAAAAGTTTCAATTTAATAACAGCGCAGCGTAGACGAAAACTAATTACAAAACAAATGTAAAACATTTTTCAAACATTTTTGTTTTTGTTATTTTGTTGGGCAGAGAGACAAATTAAAAATAGTTTTATTTTTCTTTTTTTTTTTTTTTTGTTTTAAATAATCTTAAACAAAGCATAATAATTGTTTGGAAGAGATCCATAGATTTTGTAGCTGTTAAAAATTATATATTGTGCAATAGTTAGTGCGTCTGTGAGTGCGGTTTTTGTAGCTGCGTTAGTTTTTTGTTTTGTTTTATACATCTCTATGTCTGGCCGTCAAGCAACAAATGTTTGTCTGCTTTAGTTTTTTACATTTGTGGCAACAAAGCTTTTATTTTTTTTTCTTTCAGTTTTTTATTTCATAAATCATCATCGTTTGTTATTGAATCCATTTACTAATAAAACATGCAACATACTATAGCACACATATAGGCAACACTTGGTTTTTATTGTATTCTCTTAGTATTTTAATGCACTTATATGGACCAGCAACATAAATAAGAAAAATAACAACAACAACACCAACAGTGACATGATCTCATAAAAAATCAACAGCAAGAGATTAACGTCAACTTAACATTTGACATTAAATACTTTCATGACAACAGTTTGAACAATTATGCCAGCTTTGCACTGTGGAAATTAGTGTGAAAAAATTTTATTCAAAATTCAATAATTTAAAAAGTGCCAATATGAGGAGCTTTTCTAAAAAATTACCAGTTTAGTCATGTAATTATCCACAGTGGCAGGAGACAGCTTTTCTTTTAGAAATTCATCATTAATTTGTTTTTACCTTCTCTGAAGAGAAGTAGCACCTCAGGCAACAATGCCTATTTAGTCAAGTACCGTGCTACATTCTTTAGGAAAGGGATAGAGAAATGATAAAACAAGTGGTGATAGTAGAAGGATAGTCGGAAATTAACAGTCGTATAAAGAGAGCACAGCGACCAGTGACTATGCCTTCATCACTGACCAACCCTACCGACAGCCAATTTTTATTTTTCTGGTGAAAAAAAAACGAAGGTCTTCGTTGGGAATCTAACCCACAACCCCCAGACTGACAAGCTAGTACACTACCTACTAGCCTACAGGGGCACCTAATTTTGCATAAGTATTTGACTTTGAAGCCTTATAAGGTTTAACGGTGCAGGAATTGAAGCCGATCGACCATTCACCTCGCCGTAGATTCGCTCAATTTATTCAGGAATAACCGGCTCGTTTTTGTAAAAATAATCATTTTTGTTTGAAAGTCAACAAGAAAAATTTTCGCCTTTAGGCTTCTGAAAATCCTTGAGCGATTATAAGCCTTTGCATGCTCAACCTGTCGTTGTATGGTGCGTTATGTGGTCTGAAGGTGCGATTGGGTTTGTTTTTCGAAGATGCGGCTGGAAGCGCGGTAACGATCAATGGATCACACTATCGCGAGATGCTAACAACTCAATTTTGACCAGTTAATAAAGAGCTGGATATCACTGGCATGTGGTTTCAACAGCAAGTTGCAACATGTCCGACAGCCAACGAAACGATTAATTTGTTTCTGATCAGCAGTCAAGTGCCCAACCAGATCATCTGATCTGATCTAATCACACATGACCACTAGTAATGTATGGCTAATCTTGGACATCATTAAACGATATGTGCGTAACTTTTCCGACGGGGTTTAATTTGAGCGATTATAAGCCTTTGCATGCGTACTACTAGCAGTGGTACGAAGAGAACACTGAAGATGACACACGGCCGAAACCGGTTCACAAACCAAATTTGAAGAGGGTCGCCGAAAACCGTACCCAAATAAAAGTACTAATTAAGCCTTAAAACATAGTGAGACTACTACACATGTAGCAGGCTCAAAAAGTTCCTTGAAAGGATCATACGCTAAGTGGTCAGATGCAAGAGAAGCACATAAGCGAGTAACAGCTCAAAAAAATTTCTAGTATCTTCTAGCCAAGATAAAATCAAAGACGTTTATATTTGCACACTGTGTCAGGAAGAGGTTAAGACAGTGCTGCACGCAGTATGTGAATGTCCAACAGTGGCTTGCCTAAGGCCTAGGAGCACGTCAAGAAACTTGTTTAATATGAATGTCATGTTCAATCTAAGCCTTAGCACAGGTCACAGAAAATTCAAGTATCTGCTACCAAAGATAAAAATCGAAAATTGTAATTGGAAGAGACATTGTTTATGAATGTCCAGCATTGGTTTTTGGACCGCGTCAAGAAACTTGTTAAATATGAATGTCATGGACGATCTACGCCTTAAACAAATGCAAAACAATTATTATAGACCGCATAATGAGAAAAAGGGCTACAGTTGCCAGTCGGTAGTCGGAAATGATTAAAGTCAAGAGAAAATGTTAATGATAGCACGTGACTCAATGAAAGCAAGCCTGGCCATATATTACAAATCGGGTTGACCAAAACCATTGAAGAGGGTAGGGAGTCGAAAACGGGCTTTTTAAAGAACCTTTCTGTTTCGATTTTTCTCCTAATTTAGCAATACTATACACAGCTAGCACCACTAATAAAAAACCTCCACATCACTCCTATCCATCACATTAGAAAGTCATGTTTCAAAATATAAGTACAACTACAAACTGTATTTTATGGGCTAAATTTGGTTCAAATAAAACAATCGATACGTGTTAATAACACTCTACTTTACCCAGTTATGCTATTTGTAAATTTATTTGAACACAGATAAATGATTTTGAATACAAATACGATGATATTCCAAATATATTGCACCACTTACCCATTGGGCTTCTAAAAAAACGACAACGAAAATTCAATGCAAATAAGAAATTTCTCAGTTTAGTTACAGAAGCAAGGCACTAGTCATAAATATTCCAAAATATTTCTAGTCAAAAGAAATTTTTATTCGGTGAACCGAATAAAAGTTAATCGATTAGTTGTGTTAACGATTAATCGAATAATTATTAATCGGTTAACAAATTAATTAGTTTAACTGGTAGATATAGTTTTGTGCCATTGCATACATGTTAGTGACCACTTTAAGATGAAATAACAACGATCGTTAATAAATTAAAAAAACAAAAACTATTTTAAAAAATTAAAAATTACGAAGACATACACAATTTAAATCCAAAAAGATCTCTAACTGTTTAAAAGTCTATGGCGATGCTTCTTTTAGCCATCATTCTGCTATCTATCTACCTTTGGTTGCATATTAAAGGCGAATATAAATTACACTCTTCTAATTATGCTTAATACTCTTCTAATTATATAATTATTTTATGACAATAATGTATTTTCTTATATATCATTTAAGTGCAGATTATTTAGTATTATTTCTTGTCCTCTAATTTACTCACGCGCCAACAAATCGACTCACTCTTTTAGGGGCATTTTGAAATACTGAAAAATAAACAGATTTTAAATACCAAAAGAATATATGAGGTTCGGCAACAACAACAATCACAAAAAAGAATGAGCATTCTACGAAAAAACTATCATCTCCTATACGCTGCCTGCCTTGTTTGTTAACAGGCTTGTCATAATAATAATTTTGTGTATTTATAACGATTTTTCTTTATACAATTTTTAATTTTTAAAAAATATTCCTTCAATCATCCATTTCATCATTTATAAATAATTTGACTCAGTCATATCTTTTCTATACAAAAATATCATCAGTAGTATTTTTTCTATAAAAAATACCTTCAGCAACAATTTTTAATAGAAAATTTTCAATGGCCATAATTTTGCAGTAGAAAAATTTTATTCGTCATAATTTTTCGTTAGAAAATTTTCACGTCATAATATTTCTATAAAAAATTTTCATCAGTCAAAATTTTATTTACGGAAAATTTTCATCAGCCATAATTTTCTTATGGAAAATTTTTATCAGTCATAATTTTCCTATAGAAAATTTTTATCCGCCAAAATTTTCTTATGGAAAATTTCTATCATTCATAATTTTCTTATCAGTCATAATTTTTTTATGGAAAATTTTTATCATTCATAAGTTACTTATGGAAAATTTTTATCAGTTATAATTTTCTTACGGGAAATTTTTATCAGTCACAATTTTCATATAGAAATTTTTAATCACTCATAATTTTCTTATTAAAAATTTTTATCAATCATAATTTTCTAACAGCAAATTTTTAAATTTCACATTTTTTTGTAGAAAATTTTCATCAGTCACAATTTTATTGTAAAAAATTTTCGCCAGTTATAATTTTTCTATAGAAAATTTCCTTGTCAAATATTTCTGTATATTATAATTTTTCTTTATATATAAAAAAAATATTTGTCAGTCATAATTTTATTATAGAAAATTTTTTTCAGTCATAATTTTCTTAAGGAAAACTTTTATGTCATAATTTTCTTATAGAAAATTTTTAGCAGTCACAATTTTCTTATAAAAAATGTTTATGAATCATAATTTTCTTACAGAAAATTTTTAAATTTCATTATTTTTTTGCAGAAAACTTTCTTCCGTCATTATCTTATTGTAAAAAATTTTCGTCAGCTATAATTTTTCTATAAAAAATTTTTATGTTAAATGTTTCTGTAGAGAAATAACATTAATCAGAATTTCTGTTTAAAAACTTCATAATTTTTCTTTATATATAAAGAAAATTTTTGTCAGTCATACTTTTCTTGTAGAAAATTTTTATCAGTTATAATTTTTTTATAGAAATTTTTTATCAGTCATTATTTTCTTATAGATAATTTTGTTATTGAAAATTTTTATCAGTCAAAATTTTCTTATGGAAAATTTTTATCAGTCATAATTTTCTAATAAAAAATTTTTAGTAACCATAATTTTTTTATAAGAAAATTTCGGTAGAAAATTTTAACGTCATAATATTTCTATAGAAAATATTAATGTAAAATTTTCTTATGGAAAATTTTTATTGATCAAAATTTTCTTATAAAAAATTTTTGTCATAATTTGATATATATATAGAAAGTTTTTATCTTTCACATTATTTTATTATAAAAAATGTTCGTCAGTTATAATTATTTTATAGATAATGTTTATGTTAAATTTTTCTTTAGAGAAATTTCATAAAACAGAATTCCTCTTTAAAAATTTTTCATAATTTTTCTTTATATATAAAGAAAATTTTTGTCATTTTTCTATAAAAAAGTATGTTTTTATAGAAAACTTTTATCAGTTATAATTTTCTTACAAAATATTTTCATCAGTCATAATTTTCTTATGGATAATTTTCATCGGTTGTAATTTTCTTATTGAAAATTTTCATATCATAATTTCACTTAAAAAATTATCAAAATGTCTATTTCACTTTTTTTTTCTCCGGGCTCAAGGTCAATAATATTAATTCAAATAAAACTCTTTTCCGTTTCATTAAATATTGTTTTTATTTTCATTCGATATTTCGGACACCTTCGTTGTCCTTCTTCAGGAATTTGAGTAACGTTGTCAATCCCCTTGAGGGTGTCTTATGTTTACTCCTCTTATGGAGTTATGTTTACTCCTCTATAGAAAATGTTAATCAGTCATAATTTTGCTGTAGAAAATATTCAGCAGTGATAATTTTCCCAAGGAAAATATACATCAGTTAAAATTGTTCTATAGAAAATTTTGAAAGTTTTTATCAGTAATAATTTCTCGGTAAGAAAAGATGTTCTCAAAGGAACATCATTGCCATTTAAAAAAGTATAAATAAAAAAAGATCTTTCTAAAAGAAATTTCATCAATTAATTTAAAAAAAAAAAATTTATCAGTCAACTAAAAAAAAAAATAAATTTATCAGGCATAACTTTTCTGTGGAAATATCAGAACAGAGTATTAAAGCTGGCCAGCATAACAGGTGACTAAACATTAAAATATCGTATAAGCAAAGTGAAAAAGTTTTGTAGAATATTTCTATAGTAATACAATATCACATTCTCTATGAGAACGAAGACAACATCTCCCTTTAGATTGAGACAATTGAGAATGCATAGTAAAGGGCGTTAAGTTAAAAAAAAAAAGAAAACTCGGCAAAGTAAGATTTTTCTTTGATATAATAACAAACATGTTATCTGGTTAAGAGTTTCTGATTACACTGCTAGCGGTGACAACAAAACGTTTATTTTTAAAAAAAATAAAAATTCTCCATTTAACACTCTCATTTGTAAATGAAAAGAATGATCCCAAAAACAATAACCGAATGGCAAACGGTTTAATATCGGCGCTTTAGAAAGTAACACAAACAAAAGACGGCATGTTCATGCTTAAGGAGCAACAACAGTGACAACAAAACAATTTAACTGGACAGTGTAATGCAGGGCTGCAAATGTTATGTCATTAATATTTTTTCATAATAATTGTTTAATAGAAAAAAATAATTATAAACGGCCCGAATGAAGAAAGACTTAATAAGCATAATCACTAATAAAGAGTTAGTAAACAGTGATTATAAACATGTGATAATAATAGCGTTACTGTGAATTTCATAGATTTGTTTAAAATCAAGAAAATTTCTTTTAATTTCATTTTGGCCACTGGCAATCGTTTGTCTTTTTGGTTATCTGCCATTCACTGTGAAGGGCTTGTTTAATTAAATGATGATTAAATGTTTCAAACTCTATTAAAATACTTGTCGAAAAAAGTATGAAATATATTCACGGATTCTGGCTATTTCAGAAGCCAGTTTTGTCAATAAAATAAATATAAATTCTTAGCTAATTTAGTTTCAAAAGTTATATGGACCGACAGTTAATTAAAATATATATGCTCTTGGAAAGCAATAAATTGTCTATTTAAACAAGAAGAGAGATTTCAGTCAGCATTAAGTGGATTCGAAGTGGACGGTTAAAGTGTCTCAGAAGCAGTTAGAGGTATAAGTGGAATATTAGAAGGCGGCTAGTAAAACCTGGCGTCTCTGCAAATATTTTTGAAGCACCTACTTTCCCTATGGAGCCAATACCATCCTAGAGATTACAGCCTATCCTATCAAAAGGCATTAATAGGATACTTTTTTTATCTGTCCCTAAAATACAGGTGCCCCTGCAGGCTAGTAGGTAGTGCGCTAGCTCATATGAATGGGGGTTGTAGTTCGATTCCCAACGAAGACCTTGGTTTTTTTCACAAAAAAATTAAACTTGACTGTCGGTGGGGCTGCTCAGTGATGAAGGCAAGGTCACTGGTCGCTGTGCTGACTGATACAACAGATAATTTCCGACTATTTTTCTACTTTCATCACCTGTTCCATCCCTTCTCTAAAGAATGTAGCACGGTACTTGACTAAATAGGCATTGTTGCCTGAAGTGATACTTCTCTCTAACCAAAAAAAAAGTGTTACTATAAATTTTGTTGATACTTAAATAGAGGGTAGAGTCCCCCCGGGGGCACATTGATATGTTTCGACGTAATCTCACCGTCATTACATGTGCCAACGGGGGTAAAAGGTAGCCCAGTCCCCTTCAAGGCTAGCAGGAGCCAACTAGACAATTCAACTATATTGCCACGGGCATCAGTAAAGCCCGGAGTTCAGTCTTTTAGCTGTTGCCTGACTAATTATTGAGGTTGGCCCTTCTGTTTAGCCCTTCGTGCTGGTTGTGGTATCGAGGCCCTCGTTTGAGTAAGTGCGTCGGATCATTTACAATGAACACAATGAATGGCCCAGCTTTAGTGAGCATGATTGCGGTTGTGTTCTTTAATTTTATTATGCGTTCTGGACCAGGAGTTGGATAGTCTCCAACTCTTCAGCCCCTGTAGGCTAGCAGGTAGTGTGCTAGCTTACATGACTGGGGGTTTTGGGTTCGGTTCCCAACAAAGACCTTGATTTTTTTCACTACAAACAAAAATTGACTGTGGGTGGGCTGCTCTGTGATGAAGGCATAGTCACTGGTCACTGAGCTGTCTTTATACGACAGTTAATTTCCGTAACTATCCTTCTACTTTAACCACCTGTCGCAGTTCTTCTCTATCCCTTTCCCAAAGAATGTAGCATGGTACTTGACTAAATAGGCATTGTTGCCTGAAGTTCAAATTCTCTTTTCAAATAAAAAAAAAGGAGTGAAGGCTACGGCCTGCTCCAGGCTCTTGAAGTTGCAACTAGGAGTGAATGGAGGATGTACGTATCTGAAGGCCTTCTAGGGCGAGAATGACGCTACATTTCATTCACAGTGGTATGATCCACCCTGGCTTACACAGCTAGCTACAGACGTAAATCTTATCGCGCATAGAGCGTGGAGTATATAATATACGATACGGCTGAATACATTTTTTTTTTTGTTAAAATTTACCATTTGAAAACTTTAGCTTTTAACGCCTGCAGGACATTAATAGGAAACATTTTTTATCCTTTTCTATCAATTTTGTTGATACTTATATAAAGTGTAGAATATATACTCGTATATAAAATTTGATGCGGTGGAATACAATTTTTTTTGTAAAACTTACCATTTTAAAACTTTAGCTTCCCATCTCTGGAACATGTATTGTAAACAATGCCTAGATGATATTAATGGAATATATTTTTTGTATTTTCCCATCAATTTTAGTGGTAAAGTAGAAATGAAATTTGAAAGCGACCCTAAAATTTACTATTTAAAAATTTTAGTTTCCCATCTCTGAAGCATGTATCATGAACGGTGTTTGTTTTTTTTTGTAAACTTTACTTCCAATTGTTGATATTTTTCAATATCACACATTCACACACATTTTGTGTAAAATATTGTTGTTAAAATTGTTGTTGTTGATTTTAAGTAGCAGTAGTATTAACAGTGGCAATGAACATGTCTCACTCATCGCTCTGGTTTGCGATTGTTTATTTTGTATTTGTTTTTGTTATTACTGCTGTATTTGGTTGCAAAAGTTGTCAAGCTAAAAGTCCAGCTTAAACTTTGAATGCTTGTTCTTTTTAAATAAAAGAACAAGACAAAGATTTTGCCAATAATCGGAGCAATTTCTTTTTGTTTTGAAAATCTGGTTCTTGCGTGTGTTGTTCTTCAGTTTTGGAATATTTTCAATCAACAAAATATGCAATTGAAAAAGATTTTAATTTAATGAAAACCATAAAAGTTTCTACTAAAAATTGTAATATATTATGGGATAAATTCTTTAAAAAAAAATTAATGAAAATAAAAGTGGACCGTAGTCATCACCAACATCACTTGTGACCCAAAATTTAAAACATGATTGTCAACTTTATAAATTTTCGCTTATTATTGACCCGTTAGAACCTTTCTTGTTTGCTTACTTTAAGTCGAATAAAATTCGAACTATATTATTGAATATTTGAGCCTTTATATAATTCTCTACCGCCTTCCAAGCGGTTGCACAATCCGGCACTTTTTAAAAAAAAAATTTTAAGAATATAAATTCAATAAAAAATTGATTACGAGTCAAAGAATTTCAAGACTAATCTAAATTGTTATTTATTCTAGAAACTCAATGCCTTGCGACATTAGCGATACGTCGCCAATCACCGAATTCCAAAATGAACAAAAAATATCCAGACATATAAAAAGTGATCATTTAGCAAAAGTTCCGAGTTTCGAGAAATAAAAAATATTAGAAAAAATAGAGGGAACTATGGGCCTTTACCGATTCCCGTGGAAATATAGTGGATTGTCCAGTTAGCTCCTGCTAGCCTTGACGGGGACTGAGCTCCCTTTTACCTCCGCAAGACACAAGTCTAGATGGTTGTGTGATCCATAAAAACTTATAATGTACCCCCGGGGGGCCTTAATTTCCATATGTCAACATTAGTGTTAACAGAATTGAAGTTGTTAGAAGAAAATGTGTGTTTGTAGCTAATTTACTTCCTAACCTCAAAAAAACTACCCAAAAACTTTAAAAAGACAAATCAAAACTAAAATTCAAATTTAAGTAAATTTTTAAATTTTAAAAAAAGGTTTTAAACCTTTTGAATTTTTTTTTTATTAAAATTTTAAAAAGTAAATTTGGCACCATCAAATACAGCTCCTTTCTGCTACGTAGGCTGTTAAGGTGTATCGTGGTAAAAGCATGGCCATACAAACTCTCAATTATTTTTTAAGTGCCAATTTTAATATAAAATGTTTGCAGGGGCATGTGTGTGTATGTGTGTGTGTGTTAGTGTGCCTGTTTTTATTTCTCTTTCATTGATTTGTTTGCAAGTGTACAATGAAATTGTACAGTTTTTTTAGTTTTTTTAGTTCGATTGTTGTTCTTGCTGTCACAGCTGTTGCTACTGCTGCTGTTGCTGACGTTTTGCTGTGAAATGAGTCATATAATTTTTTACTTATTCAAACTTGTTTTTTCTTTTTTGTTTATGTATTTAGCCATGATTATTTTAGTAGTGATGTAGTTTTGTGTGGTGTCCATAGATCTAATTGGAGTCGCTATGACAAACGCGTGCTTTGTCTCATAAACTAATAATAACGAAAAAAAAGTATTAAAAAGCTCAAATAAGGGGGAGAGAACGAATTTTATTTTTTTTTCATTATTTTTTTAATTTTTTGTTAATTTTTATCTGATTGATTGAAACAATAGGAACAAACAACAAGTGTAATAAATTAATCATTTTGATTTTTCGTATTTATGGTGGCAAAGAACACCAAATTGTTATGATTGTGTGGATGTGGAAAGGCCAGGTATATAAAAAGTAAAATAGAAAATTGGGCAACAGATGGATGAATGACAGATAAGGTGAGCATAATTTTGTTTTACTTTAAAAATTATAAAAGAAACAAGAATTAAGAACGGAAATGGGGTTAATGTAACGCAGAACGATTGCGAAATAAATGAAAAATCAATTATAAAAATATCGTAGAGCATTTTAAAAAGAAGATATAAAATTAAGATTTTTGTCTTTTTAACATCGCACTAATGATATGCTTTGAAAAGAAACCTCTGACACCTTCATCAATTTAATGAAAATCATGGATGGCAAATGAATTTCAATTCCATTTAAACCTCTTCTACACTCTTCATGAGCAATCGGTTTTCAATGCGTTTAGCTGAAACGCATCTGGCGAATAAAAGAACGATTTAATAAATACAGGGTGATCGTGGGGGAGGTATACTATTTTGTTTTGAAGTGAAGTAGACACTTAGCAAATTTATTATGATTATTTTTTATTTATTATTTTGATTTATTATTATTTTATAATCGTTGAAAAATTTTATCAAAATCAATCATCGATTACAGTGACGATAAGAAACTTACGTGAAATTTTTGAGAGAAACTATGTGCCAACAAAACGCACTATTTATCGTGTGGTGAAAGTTTTCGCAGAAAGAGAGTTTGTAGGTGATAGACCCAAGCATGGACCACAACGTATCGCAAGAATGTGTTCAAAACAATCCATCAACCTCAATTCGCCGCCGTGCTCAGAAGCATGGTCTTTAAAGGACAACTTTGACCACTTTGTTTTTTAAAAATCGCACTAATGACATGCTTTCAAAAGAAACCTCTGACACCTTCATCAATTTAATGAAAATCATGGATGGCAAATGAATTTCAATTTTATTTAAATCTCTTCTACACTCTTCATGAGCATGCCTGATATGATTTATATCGGTACCTAGAGTGTGTATGCCATAACTCGACGGTGGTCAAACCACTTAGCCAATATGATGCGTGCACCGCTCCCTAGGAATCCGAAGACTATTTCCAGCAACAGGTCTTTCCTAGTTGCAATTTCAGCGGTTCCAAAACAGGGTTGCAAACCACTACTCCTTGTTGAAGAGCTGGAGACTATCCAACTCCTGGTCCAGAACACATGACTAGCATGCTCACTGGATCCGGATCATTCACCCATTGGTGTGTTTAAAGAGAGAGATGATCCTGGCCCTCATAATCAAATTCATGCTGGGGCCGCAAAACCACAACCAACACGATACTCCCGAAGGGCCAACCTCAATAATCAATCAGAGAACAGCTAAAAGGCTAAAAAGACAAATAGGTGAACTCTGGGGCTTTACTGATTCCCGTGGAAATATAGTGGAGTTGTCCAGTTGGCTCCTGCTAGCCTTGAAACGGACTGGGCTCCCTTTTACCGCCGTTGACACATGAAATGGCGGTGAGATTCCCTCAAAACAGATTAATATGCTCTCGGGGGGAGGCCTTTACTCATACCCAATAGTTGCAAACAGCGATGGGTTGATGTTTCAGGCACATTTTACTGGACATAAGCCTCAAATTGCCATTAAACTACGCAAGCCGTCTCACAAGAAGCCTGATTACGTAGAAAAGCTGCTAAAATTTTACAAAGTGACTGATACCGTGAAATGTTTGCCAATTAAAATTCTTTGCTATAACTTGTAACATTCCACGCTTAAAAGTTCCGCACTTTTTGCCGCAAAAAAAATGTCAAGGGATAACAGCTCAGTTAATAACAGTTAATCATTTGACAGATAATTTACTTCCTAACCACAAATTTGGTCACTCATAATATACTTGCAGCAGCAGGTAGTAATGGAGTTTAAGTTTCGAGTTTTTTCGGATTTTTTAAATCTTTCAAGAAAGGCGGAATGCAGTTTTAAAGTAGAGCATCATGGAGCTGCACATGTTTCGGTCCACAGTTTTGTTAAGAGATTAAAAAAGTCGCTGATAAAATCTTAGAATTGTCGTTTATGGTTGAGTTCTTTAAAAATTTAAAAGATACTGAAAGATATTGTTTTATTTGAGGGTTCTCCAATGGAAGCTACAATTCCTGTTTTTTCCGCTGGACAGTCTGTACGACTGTGACTGTAGAACCGTGATAGGTCGCAAAAGGCGGACATATTTTTGTGTCGGCTATGAAAACAACTACAAAGAATCTCCCAATAGTGGCGCGATTTTAATTTTTCAAACGTAATAAACAAACATGCAGAACTATCGAAGAAATACGCTGCCTACAAAAATAATTATGTAAAACAAATTTAAAAAAATATAACTCGTTATTTTGATAAAAGCGATTTCAAATTTTTAACATTTGTAGGCTGACATTTTTCCCAAAAATTATGAACTGTTACGTGAAAATAATATTATATAAAGAGTGTCCCACTAGTAAGGTGATTTTGGTGTTTATTATCTTATCTTTTAAATAATAAATAATACATAGATTAAGATTTTCATACATATTGTAAATGTCAGACAGACAGATTCAATATTAAAAAAAAAATAATAATAATAAAATAAATTTTAAGGCTGTTTTCTTTAGATTATCAAAAATTCTTGTGTAAGTTCAGTAGTTTTTTGAATATATTTTTTCTAGGTTTACGAAACATTATAAAAAAGGTTAACACAATGTCTATACTAGATTTCCCAAGAGCACAAGTCTTGGTGATTACCTTCACACCTTGATATTGAAACTTCTCGCGGTGAAAGGTTGAATCAGTTGCAGGAGCATGAAACTGCCTCAACTAGCACCAGGCAAAACGGTAGTCTGCAGGGTTACAGCCCTGTTTAGGTTATTGATAAGGCCTTTCGGGAAGTACTGTAGTTTAAACCCATAACCCGGATGGTCTGTGTGGCTTTTTGGTATCCGATAAGTCGCACAGTGGCTCAGAATCGTATTTCATTGGGCAAAACTCTGTTACTTTTTAACTAACAAAGATTTTTTAGAAATTCTTTTCTTAGTCCACAGATAACATCTTAAGCTTTTATCGAGTTTAGGTTTTATTAATCCGTTGGGCCTGCTGCACTTAACTTTACGCTGAACAATGCTTACATATTTCCTAGTTTTTGTACAATTTTAAAATAAAACAGTGTAACTTATTTTTTTTTAATTATATAATTATTTATAGTCAGAAATAGATTTTAGATAAATTTTTTTTTTCGGCTTAAGGTCTTGTTCAATAAATTAAAAAATTAAAACATTTGCTCAAGTTTAAAACAATTTATTGTCAATTTTTAATTTTTCCAAAATTCTTTTCCTTAAAAACCAATATTTCGGCCAACTTCGTTGGTCATCTTCAGGGCTTTTTTCTACAATAAACATTAACAACAATAATTATAGCTAATCAAAAACCTTAAAACACACTTCACAATGAATATTTACATTTAAAATTTTTATATTAAAAACTTCTGAGTACGTTACTAAACTACTAAACTTTGTCACATACTGTTTACTAATAATTGGAAAATTTTATTTTTCCTTTTTCCTTTTCAGTTTTGTGTTTGTTAATTGTATGTCGATATATGTGGGCACAATTGTCCGTATCAGTCTTGTAGTTAATACGTTTCTCTGTTGGGATATTTATTATCTGGAGCATCTCTTGCATGTATCTCTTTGCATAATTATTTTCTCTCTCCAGAACTCTTACTCGTCTTAATTCTGGTTTATGTCCAGTTGTTGCACAGTGGGATGTATGTAAGTGCAGTTTTGTGGTTAAATTCTCTGTTGTTTGTTTTTAAGTCTGACTTATGTGATGCCAATCTTGTCTTTAATTTTGTTTTAGTTGTACCAATATATACTTTTTGGCATATATCGGTGTCGTCTCCATTACATGTTATTTCATAGACTATATTTGATTGGTCCATTTTGTCTAATTTAGACTTCATGTTGTTGAATAACGTCTTTGTTGTGTTATTTGTTCTCATGTACTTATCTCTGTCATAAATATCCGAGTATTTAACTCTTTCCGATAGTCCAGGAATATAGTCTACTGATTTGTAGATTTTCGTCTGTATTCCAGCGGTTTTGTCATTATCGATTCTCATTCCTTTTTGTTCCACATGATTTATTAAATTTATTATTGTCTTTACAGGAAAGTAATTTTTAATAAGAATGTTCATGATTCTTTCTTTATTCTTTTGATGAAAGTGTACATTGCTGATATCCAACACTCTGGTAATAAAGTTAGTAGCTATATTGATGATTATATTGCGGGGATGTTTCGAATAATAATTAATTAATCTTCCAGATGACATAGGTTTTTGATACCAGTCTAATTTTAGTGTTCCTCCTTCTCTTTTAGATAAATAAAATAGCATTTAATATTAATATTTGTATACTTTGTTTTATTCAAATATTAAATGGAAATTATAAATATTATTTATTTGGCTGGAATATTTCCTGTAAATATTCTATATTCTGCTCTGTATTACTTCTTTCATATAGCAATGCCTTAGCTTCGGCATATAGGTCCCAATGATTCACTTTCCATTGACTTCGAATGCTAATGATGATTGGATCTGACATTGCCAAGAATATATGAAATAAATCTTCATTTGTAGAACTTTGTGACATTTTTCTTATACTATGTTCTCTGTACAATTTGTAATCCTTATTTCTTTTTTTTTTTTGCTGGGCTTCCTCTGATAAATCTCCAATTGGTAATAAATAGTGGCATCTTCTCCATGATAACGAACTTTGTGCACTGTTGCTGACATATTTCTATAATTGTATTTGGTTGTATATATTTTTTTGTTTTTTTTTTTTTCAATAATTACTTATTGTATCTTCAAGAAACTGAACTAACAATAAGTTTTAAAATCTTAAATTCTAAAAAAAAGTTACATTAGTCCCGACCATGTCAGAACTAACCTTTTGGGTAAAAAAAATTGACATCAAAAAAAAACAAAACAAATATTTCTAAGATGTGTCATCTGTAGCGTTGAGGATTAAAGCTGCGGTATCCCTCTTTTTTAATCGGCTATGTCCACTATAATCTAAGATATTGCGAGCAAGGGGATTAGGATGGTCTTCAAGCTTCATTAAGTATTTGCCTGCGTATTTGATGATTTCTGTAGTCACCAGCGGTATGTCTAAATCACAATGTATGTTTGAATTTCTGATGTACCATGGAGCTGAAGTTATCAACCGTAAAATTTTATTCTGTCCACGTTGGATTCTATCCTCGTTTGAAGCTGAGGCAGTGCCCCAAAGTTGGATTCCGTAAGACTATATTGGTTTCAAAATACTCTTGTAAATTAAAAGTTTACAATCCAGGCTAAGTTTCGAGTTCCTGCCAATGAGCCAATGTAATTAAGTTAGCTTAAGTTGCACTTGTGTTAGCTTTGAGTCAATATGATGTTTCCATGTAAGGCGATGATCAAGATGTATACCAAGATATCTCACATAACTATGGTGAGGAACAATGTGATTATTGATTCGAACGGGTGAACAATTATCTCTTCGCAGGGTGAAGGTCACATGAATGCACTTTTGAACGTTCACTTTAATTCTCCATAATTTTAACCACAACTCCAACTAAGTTATATGTTGCTGAAGATTTATGAAGGCTTGATGGGAGTTTTCATGCGAACTTAGACACGCTGTATCATCAGCAAACGTAGAAGTGTGGACAGTTTCACTTACAGGCATATCGCAGGTATATATCAAATATAAAACTGGTCCAAGAATGCTACCTTGTGGTACGGCTGAGGAAATTGGTTTGGATAAACTAACGAAGTCTCCTTCAACAACAGAAAATTTTCGTCCAATTATGTAGCTTTTCAGTAGATTGCTTATATTACGAGGCAAGTGAGCGGTGAGTTTCAGAAATAGATCTTCATGCCAAACTTTGTCAAAAGCCTGAGAAACATCAATAAAAATAGCTGAACAATACTTCTTCCCTTCAAAAGTCCTTCTTACCACCTGAACCAATCTAAAACCAAATTGATGGTCTGGGATACACCCACTATCCCTTAGCATTGGAGACAATTTATTCATAAGCAACTTTTCAAAAACCTTTGAAATAGTCGATAATAGGCTTATGGGCCTATATGACTCGATTTTGGTTAGGTCTTTACCCGGTTTTGGAATCATTTTAACTTTGGAAATCTTCCAGTGGTCAGGATAGTATTCAAGCCGTAAAATGGCATTAAAAATGAATAGCATGATTCTGACTGCAATACTGGGGAGCTCTTTCAACATTCTGTTGCTTATACCGTCCATACCAGGAGATTTTTTCGGGTTAATCTGAAAAAATAACTTTTGAACCTCACGTAACCTAAAATTCAAGGGTCGAGGGGGTAATCCAACTACGCTCGGAAAATTAACATCATCAGTACATTTGTGTGGCGTGAATACATCTTTTAAGTATTCGGCAAACAAGTCGCCTTTTTCAGCGTGCCTTCTTGTCCAATCTCCACTGATATTACGTAGAGGTGGCTTGTACTCAACGGGTCTTTTAAGGTTTTTTGTTGTATATATAGCAACATTTTCCTTGGCATAATCACCAAATTTTGTAGCTTTAATTTGTTCATTGCACGCAAGTACTTCAGTAATTGTTTTAAATTATTGAAATCAACACCTGTTGTAGCAGATGTAGATTTGGAAACCAAAAAACAATTTTCTTGCGCTATTGCCATCGTTTGTATTGTCTAATCCTTGTTTTGCTTGATCTATAACTAACCCACGTTTGAAGGTGCACACCTTGAACTTGTTTCTTTTTCCATTTTCTTTTCTCTTTGTTGGTGTCATTATTAGTTACTGATCCTGAAGATCCTAAGTCCAAATCATAGCTAATTTTCAGTGCGTGTTCCATAAATCTTATCCTCGTATATAGCGGTGATAATCTAAATTCAAATGCATCAGTACTATCTTCTGACTTTGTCGGTTCTCGGTTTAACCGACTTGATGATGCTTTACATATAATACAGCTAGATGAAGCTTTTGTATCAGTCAAAATCTGGGCAGTTTTTCCGTCTATCACTAATTCTAATGGTTTTAGTGTGAAAATATGAGCTCTAAAGTCATTTACTTCATTCTTAATGGTATCATGAGTTCCCTCTTTAAACTCAAATTTTATTGGTCTGCAGTATTTCGTAGACGATAGAGTAGGGTTTTTCCAAACACAATTTGTTTGCATTGTGCTGGACGCAGGTTCCGACTCTTCTAAGTTCTTTATTTATCGCAATGGCACAAATGACACCATGAACATATCTATGTCAGAAATATTTTCACATAAAAATTGTTTATATTGTTTTTGTCCAGAAGATCCATCGTATCCCCATTTACAAAAAAGAGTTAAAATACAGTTTCCATGTTTTTTCAACTCACTTCATTTAAGTGATTGTAGCAACTTTTCGGCTGCATGATCAAGTAGAGCTTGCAGTTGTAACTGTGCCGAAATTGGTGTGATTTTGATAGATTCTTCTGGAGGATAACACTCCTTTTTAGCTGCAGTTATGTGATGATGTGATGGATATACATTTGAGCCTTTTTCGATTGCACGCAATCTGAGTTGAGTATACTGCTATTTTATTAACTTTAAATCTAGAAATAATACAAGCGCTTCCTCATTTGTAAACTGTTTGTCCTCGTTTGGTGTTGGAATCTAAGCCGATTCTTGGACCGTTGCTGTTTTCTTTGTTTTTCAATGATTTACGAACGGTAATAAAGTTCTCAATTATTCTCATGTATGCTGATGATGTAAAAATTTTTTTAACTTATAATTATTATCCGGATCATATCTTCTTGCAAAAAGATTTGGATGCGACTAGTTACTGGTACAGAATTAATCTTATGCGGCTCAATTATAAAAATATGCAGCAGTATGTGTTCCTTTCGTAGAACACATTTTAATGTTAAACGATGGAATATTGAAGAAAGTTGAAGCAATTTCTGATCTGGGTGTCTTAGTTGATCCTAAACTGAATTTTATACGTCATATATCATTTACGGTGAATAAATCCCGATCTGTCCTAGAATTTATAAAACGCTGGGCTAAGGAATTTACTGACCCTTATATAACGAAGCAATTGTACACATCTTTAGTTAGACCTCTGTTGAATCTGTGCAGAGACAATTTTTACTCGTTTGCCTTTGTGGCCTGAACTAAAATATGAGAAATCTACCATCTTATAATAATAGACTTGCTTTAATTAAACTTCCGACGCTTAAAAGTCGTCGAACAATGTTGAATGTTAGTTTTGTCCTTAATATTATTAAAGGAAATGTATCCTGTCAATTTTTAATAAGTAATATATGTCTTAATATTCCATCACATCCTACGTGTAATTTTATCCCGCTATCCTTACAAGTGTACAGAGCGAACTATGCTAACTGGGATCCGTTAATAAGGATTTTTTTTTAATTTAATAAATCTTATAGATTTATTGATTATTTTCAGAACATTTATTGCTATTAAGACAAATATTGTCTTCTTTTTGAATAATTAATCGCGTAAAAATGTATTATGTATTGTTCTAGTCTGTAAGGATATTTAAAGAATTCTTCCAATGTACTCAATATCATTTTTTCGAATATTTTATCCAGAACATTCAGGCATGCTAATTGAACGATAGCTTTAGGGTAGATTTTTGTTTTCTTTTCCAGGCTTTAAAATGGGTATAACTACTGTCGCTTTGAAATGCTTAGGAAAATATCCATTAAGCAGACACCAGTTAAAAATTTCGCAAAAAATTTCGAAATATCTATCAGGCATTTTTTTCTGTTCGTGAAGCTTTTCTATTTTTCATTGTTTTCGTTGAAAATTTTAACTCTTCCGTGCTAGTTAAGCAATTATCGTTATTCTTTATCTGCTGCAAATCTATCCACATGATGTGTTCGTCTACGTCTTTCGCAACAGTTGAGATCAAACTATTTGTTATTGAATGAGAGTGCCTAGAAACGTCTGCAATGGGGTTCGCCTTTTCTATCTTATTACATACTATATTTCCGTCAACTGACAAATTACTACGTGATAAGATTAACATCTGCGCCTGGCTATAGAGCCTTAATCAGATGGTGATCGAACCACTATGCATAAATAGGAACGTGTTGCTCGTCCTAGGAAGCCGAAGACTAATTCTAGCAACAGGTTTTTAATAGTTGCAACTTTAATGATTCCAGAGCAGGGCTGCAAATCATCACTCCTTGCTGAAGAGTTGGAGACTATCCAACTCCTGTCCAGAACACATGTCTAGCATGCTCACTGGACTGGATCATTCACCTAGGGTGTCATTAACGACGAAATGATCCTGGCCACTATATTAAACAACAAACCTGATATGTGGCCGCGAAACCACAACCACCACGATACTACCATATAGGGGCCAACCTCAATAATCAGCCAGAGAACAGTCAAATGTCTAAAGAGACAAATAACGGAACTCTGCCAGCTTTTTGATTCTCGTGGAAATAAAGTGGAGTTCCCAGTTGACCCCTGCTGCCTTTAGGGGTCTGGACTCCCTTTTTCCCCCAGTTGCACAGGTCTAGATAGTCGAAGTTCTATAAAGACCATATAAGTGTGCCCCCGGGGGGTCTGATAAATTACTAATGGTGTTATAATTTTTCCTTTGATTGCCTTTGTGATGTGCCAAAACTTTTGTTGACCTCTTTATTTCTATCGATGGAAATGTTTTGATTTATCAATATATATTCAATTGATTTAATAAAACTTAAAATATGTGGCCTTTCGGTAGACTGATAACATTTTTGTAACTTACGTTTGAACCTTTTTCTCTGATGATTCCCTACTAAATGTAATTTGCCCTGTGTCAAAAAATTTTATAATTTCGAAAATGGAACGAAATTTCTCTTTATAGAGCAAATGTTCTAAAATCCCAAAGTTCTATTGCTAATCTAGTTATTCTCGAAAGCACTTTTTAAGTCGAATGGTAAAACCAGATTTCATTCCCAATAGTGCAAAAATTTCCTTCTTTTTTTTATGGGATTTTTAATACAATATTTGGGAATTTAGGCTGCTATTTTACAGCAGCTGTTACTTTAAGGGTTTGCAATCTGATCTGCAATATTTCATTTAATAAATTTAAATTATTTGTTTTTGTTGGGTTTTTTAATAACTTTTTATCGCTTATTGTTGTTGTTGTTGCCTTTCAACCAAATAAATCCTATAATTAACTTGGTGTTTTTAATGCTTCAAAATTTGAATGAAGACCATGATGTGCTGCTAAAAGCATTCATAATTTTTTTAACAATTTATGATAAACAACAAAAGAGATTAAAAGATTTCTGAAATGAATTTACCTTCGACTTGGAAAAATTAAAAAAAACAAAATTAAGCTAAAATTTACAACACTAATCTTGACGATGTCAGAATACCCCTGAAGAAAATAATGGGAAAAACTAGACATACAAAAACAAAAGCAACAAAAGAGTAAAATTTTAAAAACTGTCATAAATGACAATGATGATGATGATGAGGATGACAATAATTTTTTAAATGGAAATTTTGATGAAACTCACATCATGTCATCATCATTGACTTTGGCAGCAGAGTAATAATTCATACAAGAACGACTAACGAATAACAATACTTAACTTCAATAAGCAGACCATGACCCCAATGAAATGCACATTTATTTATATGGAAATGAAAAGTTAAAAAGAAAAAAAACTTATATAAACTTGCAACATGACTACCGAGAAACACTGAATTTGCAACAAATAATTTTCTTTTTATTTGTCGTTTTATTACTGAAGCAAGAAGCTGTTAAAAACTAATGAAAATTAACACAAAAAAAAGCAAATAAAGCAGGTTAAGGTAATAAAATTACAATAATTTTTTTATTGTATTTCCTTTAATTTTCAAGAATCAGCAAAAAGTATAAAATGTACAAAAGTGTCAAAAGACTTGACGCCACTTTGGACAAAAAAGAAATGTAACAAAAGATGAAAGTGGCTGAACATGAAATTTCTTTTTATTACACTTGGAAAAATAAGGCCGAAAATATTTTAGAATATCGCATTCAAATAAGAACTATTTAACCCATCATTTTTATTGCTGTTTATTTTTACATTTCGCTTATCAACGGGTCCCACACAGTAACCACAGATAAACTCACGAATTTAATGCTTCAGCTACTTTTGATACTGCACTCGGGAACGTGACACTTATTACATTCGACCAATTTGACTGTCCATTTGACACAATTACTCTACTCATTGCCAAAAACTCTAAACTTGAGATTGAGACTATGAAATTCCCTTGAAGGCATCTGAAGTTTATTGATTCTTTCTCACACTTAAGAAAATTTTAAAGACGCCCCAAAAATGCCAGCAATAATCACAATAAACCTGCACATTCAATAAAATCAAAACAGCCCATTGCATAGTGGTGTCCGTCTTAGGTGAAGAACCCAAAAAATGTATAATTTTTTCTAAGCTCTATTGCATTAAATACATTGATAACACTTTAAACTTGATGAATCTAAACAATTTTGTTGCTTTATTCTGCGAGCTGTAATGCTTGTGTCCATTCACCATGAAGATATTTTTATATTCCATTTATTATGGTTGCAAAGTGATAAAGAAAACTTAATACGCGATATTGTGGCAGAATCGACTTTCAAGAAGGCCATTTTTTCCGTTCGGACCAGTACTTAGAGGATGACTCCTACTCAGGCAATGCATTGTACCACAACTAGAAAATTAAGTTACGGGGAGGAAGATAGAGGGAGTAGGATTTGAATTTTCCTACATTGAAACTGGCAGAAAATATCTTTGGAGGGAGTTTATTCCACATACGAACTGTTCTGCTGAAAAACGAATTTTGCATGTAATGCGTAGTGCGATTTACTGGTCAATCGACCACAAATGGATGCGCTCTCCACGAAAATCGAGTCAAACGCAAAAACGTGCGAGTTTCTGGAACAAGTTACCGAATTTCGTTACAGCACTTTTTTGTTTTTTTTTAAGAGAAGTAGCACTTCAGGCAACAATGCCTATTTAGTCAAGTACCGTGCTACATTCTTTGGGAAAGGAATAGAGAAGAGATGAAACAGATGGTGAAATTAGAAGGATAGTCGGAAATTAACTGCCGTATAAAGACAGCACAGCGACCAGTGACTATGCCTTCATCGCTGAGCAGCCCCACCGACAGTCATTTTTTTTTTATAGTGAAAAAAATCCAAGGTCTTTGTTGGGAATCGAACCCACAACCCCCATACTGACAAGCTAGTACACTACCTACTAAGCCTACAGGGGCACTTACCATTGTAGTAACGATAAAACAGTGAAATACAACCAGCGTCCGCAATTAGCTCTCTTGGTCCTCTCCTGTACGCGGTGGTTGTGGTTTCGCGGGCCCATAACAGACAGGTCAGTTTTTATATGGTGGCCGGGTTCATTTTACCTTTAATAACACCTACCTGGTGAAATGCTCCCAGATCCAGTGAGCATGTGTTCTGGACAGGAGTTGGATAGTTTCCAACTCTTCAGCAAGGAGTGATGATTTGCAGCCCTGCTCTGGAATCATTAAAGTTGCAACTTTACGCGGTCAAGCAACTCTAAAATAAACTTTGGGGCGTCACTCCATACATGAGAGTTGTATTCCATCTTTGGACGGATACAGGTGGTAATAATAGTATGAAGATCAGACCCCCGGGGGCACATTGTCGGTCTTTGTGGGGAGTAACTATTTAGACCTGTGCAACTGGGGGAAAAAGGGAGCCCAGTCCTCTGAAGTCAGCAGGGGTACAACTGGAAGCTCCACGTTATTTCCAAGGGAATCAGTAAGCCCCAAAGTTCCGTTATTTGTCTCTTTAGACATTTAACTGTTCTCTGGCTGATTATTGAGGTTGGCCCCTATATGGGAGTATCGCGGTGGTTGTGCTTTCGCGGTCCCATAACAGACAGGTCAGTTTTTATATGGTGGCCGAATTCAGTTTACCTTTAATAACACCTACCTGGTGAAATGTTCCCAGATCCAGTGAGCATGCTAGACATGTGTTCTGGACAGGAGTTGGATAGTCTCCAACTCTTCAGCAAGGAGTAATGATTTGCAGCCCTGCTCTGGAATCATTAAAGTTGCTTCCTAGGACGAGTATGACGTTCCTATTTATGCATAGTGATTCGACCACCATCTGATTGAGGCTCCATAGCTAGGCGCAGATGTAAATCTTATCACGTAGTACGAAGATCGGATGGAGTGAAGTATCTCTTACAACGTTTTCAAAAACCGAAAGCTTCTTTAGAAACCTGATAAATGTGTTTAGTCCATCAAACACATTTAACATTGAGTTTTCATGCCAAGAACATCCTGTAGGCTAGTAGGTAGTGTACTAGCTTGTAAATATGGGGGTTGTGGGTTCGATTCCCAACGAAGACCTTGGTTTTTTTCACTACAAAAATAAAAATTGACTGTCGGTGGGGCTGTTCAGCGATGAAGGCATAGTCACTGACCGCTGTGCTGTCTTATATAAGGCAGTTAATTTCCGACTATCCTTCTACTTTTACCACCTGTTTCATCTATTCTCTATCCCTTTCCTAAAGAATGTAGCACGGTACTTGACTAAATAGGCATTGTTGCCTGAAGTGCTACTTCTCTTTAAAAAAAAAAAAACAAGAGCTTCCGATTCCGTAATAACTATAGAACCCATAGTAACAGGTGCAGCACCATTTCCGAACACAGATCTATGCATAAGCAAGCAACGATGCGTCTTACGGGCATTAAAATCCATTCTATTCACACACCCCCATTCCAAGATTGTTGCGAAATCGTGATTGAGCGTATCATTCATGTTGTGCCTTTTGTAACCCATCGCCAACTGGTTCGAATGACAAATGGTGCTGTCATCTGCAAAAGAGTGTATAGGGGTGGAAGTTTGGCAAAGAAGGTCATTTTGAAAAATAAGTAATAGAGTGGGATAAGAAAAAGGGCCTTGCGGTAGCCCTGAATTAATCTTTAACTAGTCTGATTAAATCCCATCTATAAACTCGGATATAAATTTGGTGAAATTATCACCGACAACAAAGGAGGCAAGTTTTGATGGAAATGCATCATGCCACACTCTATCAAACGCCTTGGAAATATCTAAACCCACCACTTTACTCTCTCCGAAATGATGTATGAAGTGGCATGATTGCTCCGATAGGAAAGCCAGCAAGTTGCCCGTAAAGCGTAGAAACAGGACAGAAGAAAGGAAGCTTATGGTTCAACGTATAGCAATTTGGACAGCAAAAAGTCGTCAAAATAAACAGAGAGTTGTACGTAGATTCTAACTTGGCAGTAGTGCATAGTACGGAGTACGAAAAAGAACACTGAAGATGGCAAACAGCCGAAACCGGTTTGTTCACAAACCAAATTTGACGAGGGTCGACGGAAAACCGTACCTAAATAAAAATATTAAATTGTGTTAAGATAAGCAACCCTGGAAATGTTGATACTCTCCCCACCAAGTTAATGAAAAGTTAGATAAAACACATTAAACAACTGCTGTGACGTCGTTAGTAGAAATGTTTTCTTGTTTGCCAAACAGAAGATCATGAGTTCACATCCCAACGTAGCCTTGAGTACAAAGAATACTTCCTATTGAAGAGCTATTTGAAAACGACGAAAGGGTATCCTTAAAAAACAATTCGATTGTAGCCGCAGCGGACATGCTGGTGAAGGAATTCTGTACTCGTGGTCCAAACCTTGATCAAACCTTAATTTAAAAATTAAAATCGTTACAGTGTAAAGCCATGGTCCCCTCGGCGTCATATTTATGGGTCTTTGTGGATTACTTGACCATCTAGACCTGTGCTGCTGGGGGTATAAGGAAGCCCAGTCCCCTTCAGGTAAGCAAGGTGTCAACTGGAAGCTCCACGTTATTTCCACGGGAATCAGTAAGCCCCAGATTTCCGCTAATTGTCTCTTTAGACTTTTAGCTGCTTCTCTGACTGATTATTGAGGTTGACCCTTCGGGAGTATCGTGGTGGTTGTGGTTTTGTGGCCCTCGCATGAATTTGATTATGAGGGCCAGCAACATCTCGCCTTTAATCACAGCAACGGGTGAATGATCTGGATCCAGTGAGCATACTAGTCATGTGTTCTGCACCAGGAGTTGTATAGGCTCCAGTTCTTCAGCAAGGAGTAGTAGTTTGCAACCCTGCTTTGGAACCGCTAAAATTGCATCTAGGAAAGGCCTGTTGCTAGAATTAGTCCTCGGCTTCCAAGGGCGTGAATGACGTTGCTTTTCATTCCCAGTGGTTTGACCACCATCTGATTAAGGCCCACGGCCAGGTGCAGATGTAAATATTATCACGAACTCTGCATAATTTGGCTAACACAGCGAAGACCTTGGGAAGGACCTGTAGATGCAGAGTTTGACGCTCATATCTGATGTGTCGTATCAGAGTCCCAGCAATATTTGTGTGTTGAAAAATTAAAAAGTAAATCTTATCACGAAATGTGAAGCCATGGTGGTTGATAAACTTCGCTGGTGGCAGATACATTTTGAGCCACAAAGAAAGACACAAATTTGTCGTATTTACAATCAAAAGAACTCCCCCGTTTGAGTGAGAATGAAACGCTTAACAATTTCAATTTTTAAAACAAGCTACGAAATACCATTATTATTTCTTACAGTGTACTTTTAGTTTTTGTTGTTGTAATTAATATGCAACAAAGTATGCTAAAAGCAAATAATGAAAAATAATGTGTTGCTTTCATTATAGTTAAACCTGATTCAAGAGTGGAGTCTCATTACTATAACGAAATTTAAGGTAGCTTTGCAACAAACAAAGCTTTCTGCTCCTAATCAATGACTCTATGCTCCAGCAAACAAGTCCTCATTATGCGCTTTATTTTCATGCAGCAAATAATAAGGTTCAAAACAAATATAATTCAATAATGAGCGGAAACGTGATGGCAATTTGCAGCGGATCGATGCAATCAAATTCTTTTTTAAATTGTTTTTCACTCCTGTACTCTCCTGCTGGTCTAAAGAATCTGACAAAATTTAAAACTCTGTGATGAGCTGGTAAAAAATGATTGGTTTGTCAGACGATAACGGAGTGTTACTTGAACAGTAAACAATAAAAACAAAAATACGTTCACTTTAGACACCAGCACTGAGTTGGCTTTGATATTTGCAACATAAAGTGAAAAACGTTTCACAGTCAAAACGTACACCAGCACACTTTCGACACTCGCCATTTACACAAAAAAAAAAACAATAATAAAAACAACAAAATACACTAACAGCGATATTGGAAAGATAAGATTCAGTTAACTTAAATGTACAATAAAAGATTAAAATTTTAACGTTACTTTGTTACGTTAAGGAGCAGCTGGAGAATAGTGTACCGGCAGAAGCCGTTGCGACATTTGTCATTTGTGAATAGAAATTTATATTTACAAAAGGAATTTTTTCGGACAAGAGGAAGCCAACTGACAGTTTTAATTCATTTTGGGCTTTTATTGGACTTTAATGCGCTTGAAGGCTGTAGGAAAAAATCATACGAAGTGCAAAGCGATTTTGGATAAACGGCCATGCATGTGACTAATATTTGAAAGTGTTTATGGTTGTATGATGTCAATGGAACGATTTTAAAGGCCAATTGACAGGGCAAAATCTCGAAATTAAATTTCAATTTTTAATTCTAATAATCTTGGCATGCCAGGAAGCGCTCTCCTATTGTATCGACATCTCGGACGGTTGTAGTTCATTGATATTTTCAACCAAAAAAATTATTATTCATGACATGATAACGATCGCCGCCAAACGTAACGAATGCCTCGCTTTCATTTTTGAAGAAATAAGATTCAATGATGCCATGAGCGCGCGTTTAAACCGCAATAAATTTTGTACTTATCAGGCTGTAGTGGAATACATTCTGTGTTGTAGTTTGGTTTCACTTGATATGCGGTAATTTTTTCCGTTAAGCCAAATCTCTGAACACAATTCTGCAATAAAATATCGAATCAGTTTCTAACTCCTCCCTAGATTGTATTGTGGAGAACACAACGTACGTGAAGTTCCTGTGGAGTAATTTTCCACACCTGCTGAATCTTACACTGGTGCAGATCAGGAAATACTTTCACGTAATGGACTGCACTATACTACTGAACTATTTATTGAACTATATCCCGAACTATATTACTGAGATGGATAACGATTCTTTTGAAATTAAAATTCTTTACACGAATGCCGTGTTGCTAAAAAATCTGCTTGATGGATGGCTTAATCAACTGAACTATTGAATGTTTCATGAGAATCGCGGTGTCGTCTACAAATGAGGCTACTTTTTTTTAAATCAATTTATTTATTAAATCTTCACAAAGTTTTTAATTCCGTGTGCCCCTGTAGGCTAGTAGGTAGTGTAGTAGCTTACAAGACTGGGGCTTGTGGGTTCGATTTCCAATAAAGACCTTGGTTTTTTTCACTACAAATAAAAATTAGCCGTCGGTGTGGCTGCTCACTGATGGAAGGCATAGTCACTGGTCACTGTGCTGTCTTATACCGACAATTAATTTCCGTAACTATCCTTCTACTTTCACCACCTGTCTCATCTCTTTTCTATAGCTTTCCTGAAGATTGTAACATTGTTGCCTGAAGTGCTACTTTTCCTAAAACAAACAAAAAAAATACTTAAGTCCATTCAGTGCTAAACTATTAAGAGAAAAATTCTATGGTCATTTCTGTGCTCAGATGGTTGCAAACTATTCGCAACCTATTGTGGCAGCCAAAGTTAAGGAAGTTGCTTGGCAGAGTGTTGGGGTATTTCTTAAGTTTCCTGACACACACTTTATCTTATATCTTAAGAATTCTGCTTTTACTGCAGTTACCTTTAGGTTTTAATGCATTTTCGAATTTTTAACATACCATGGAGCTACAGCAAGAGTCAATGTAACAGAAGTGCATTTTTTGCTTTATTTTCCAGATCTTCAGTCTTTCCTCTAATTTGTATATAAACTCCTGTAAATTTCCTGATACAGTATCTACGGTGATTACGAGGGCTGCTATTTATATTTGTGGCCTAAGGATGAAAACACAAACACGCATTTAAAGACAAAATCTATTTTATTTTTTTTCAAAATATTTTCCATGAAGACTTATACACTTTTGCATGCGTTGGAAACAATTTTCCAAGCACTTTTTCCACTCCGATTTAGGTACTTCTAAAACATGGGTTTTGAATGCAGAAACTGCTTCTTCAGGTGTAGGAAACCGTTGTCCATGTAGTTTTTTCTTAATGTTCGGAAACAAAAAGAAGTCATTAGGTGTCAAATCAGAGCTGTACGACGGATGACCCATCAATTCAATGTTTTGCCCTGTCAAAAACTCCATTGTTTCAGTCAATCGGTGACAGCTGGCATCGTCGTGATGCAGAATGATGCCTCTTTTCTTTGACTTTTCGCGAAGTTTCTCAAAGACTTCTGGCAAACAGATAGTGGTGTACAATGCCGAATTAACCGTGTTACGTTACTCTAATGGCACTGTCGCCACATGACCGGTAATGCCGAAGAAACAGGCAACCATTTGCTTTGATGTGCTTGGGATGTGTGCGGGATTTCGCTCGTCTTGAAAGACCCATACGGTGGATTGCTGTTTTGTTTCAGGATCATATGAGTATATCCATGATTCGTCACCTGTGCAGATATTATAAACTGCTTTTGATGCACCTTCAGCGAATTTCTGTAACATTTTCTTGCACCAATCAACACGAGCATCCTTTTGTGCGTTTGTCAGGTTATGTGGTATCCAACGTGAACAACCCTTTTTCACATGCAAATGTTCATGCAAAATCTTATTGATGTTTGTCATACTAATCCCTACAGATGCCTCAATCTCGCGATATGTTACATGACGATCATGCTATATCAGCTCATGCACAGCTGTGATCTTTTCTGGCACAACAACCGTTGTTGGACGACCTTCACGGGATTCGTCCGGAGTGATTGTCGGCCATGATTGAATTCGTTATACCAATTTTTAATGGTGCTGTAAGAAGGTGCTTCATTACCTTATAAGGAATTAAATTCATCTGTGCTCTGTTGTCGTGTCAGGCCACGTCGAAAGTTATGAAAAATTATTGCACGAAAATGTTCACGAGTTAATTCCATTTTCTCCTAAGATCACTTTTTCAACCTGCTATCACTACCACTAACAACAATGAAATGACAAAATGTTTTGATTGAGGTTATCTTTCACAATGTGAAGGTTGCACTGGAAACATCAGCTGGTGCCTAGCAACAGTCTGTGTTACCAGGCCAGAAATATAAATAGCAGCCCTCTTATCATGTACACTTTGCCTTGGGAAACTCCTGCTAAAATAGATTGGAGTGGGGCTAAGTCACCTTCTCTGATATTAAATTGTCGACCAGATAAGTAACTTGAATAAGTATTTGTTACTGTACTTGTTCTTGATGGCTGATTTTCAACATAAATCTGATTAATTTGGCAGTGATGTTTGAACGTCAATCTATTCATGTTGATATTTCGTGATAAGATTAACATCTGCACCTGGCTGTAAGCCTTAATTAGACGGTGGTCAAACCACTGTGAATGAAAAGCAACGTTTAGGAAGCTGAAAACTAATTCTAGCAACAGGTCTTTTCTAGTTGCAATTTCAGCGGTTCAAGAGCAGGGCTGCAAACCACTACTTCTGGCTTAAGAGCTGGAGACTATATAACTCCTGTCCAGAACACACGACTAGCATGCTCACTGGATCTGGATACTTCGTCAGGTATGTGTGATTAAAGGTGAGATGATCCTGGTCACCATAAAATAATAACTGTATGGGGGCGCAAAACCACAACCACCACGGCACTCCCGAAGGGCCAACCTCAATAATCACACAGAGAAACAGCTAAAAGTCTAAAGAGACAATTAGCGGAATCTCTGAGGCCTACTGATGCCTGTGAAAACAATGTGGAGCTTCAATTTGGCCCCTGCTGCCTTAAGGGGACTTATACTCCAGCAGCACAGGTCTAGATAGTCAAGTATTTTATAAAGACCGATTAATGTGCCCCCAGGGGAGATTGATATGTAATATTGAAGTGACCACAAATGTTAAAATGTGAGCACAATACGATCCTTTCTTGATTTTGATTGGGCTGAAAAAAAAACACCAGCCGCAATAGAATTCACTATAGCACGATGTTTACTTCGTAGGATGTGGTACTTTTTTCAATCACGTTAAGCGTTGCCTTATTTTTGGACAATATCTATTGCAGAGGGATTACGTGATGAGCTTTACATCTGCGCCTGACTATGGAGCCTTAATCAGATGGTGGTCATACCACTGGGAATGAAAACCAAACGTCATTAATGCCCTAGGAAGCCGAAGACTAAGTCTAGCAACAGGTCCTTCCTAGTAGCAATTTCAATGATTCCAGAGCAGGACTGCATACCACCACTCCTTGCTGAAGAGCTGGAGACTTCCCAACTCTTGTCCAGAACACATGACTAGTATGCTCACTGGACTGGATCATTCACCTAGCGTATCATTAACGGCGATATAATCCTGGCCACCATATTAAACAACAAACCTGATATGGGGCCGCGAAACCACAACCACCACGATACTCCCATAAAGGGCCAACCTCAATAATCAGCCAGAGAACAGTTAAGTGTCTACAGAGACAAATAACGAAACTCTGCGGGTCACTGATTCCCGTGGAAATAACGTGGAGCTTCCAGTTGTACCCCTGCTGAGTTCAGGGGACTGGGCTCCCTTTTTCCTCCAGTTGCACAGGTCCATATAATGTGCCCCCGGGGGGGCTATTGCAGAGGGATATTCGAAATCAATCGTCTGGAGCATAGCTACTTCGAAGAAGGACAAATTCTAACGCCTAAAGAAATTTTTAATAGTTCGAGCAGAACTTAACTCACTCCTGGAAAGACGTTAAATTACGCTGGTGTTTGAATTGAATATTATGAGGTAATTTATTTTACGATGGAGCTATAAGTGGTTCCAGTTATCAGTGTATTATTCGAATGATGGTTCTAGTTAAGAATTTGTAATAGAATCAACAAAATCTATTTATCAAAGAATATAGCCCGTCTTTCATTCCGTCCCATAACTAAACAATACACAAATTGCAAAAAAACCAAAATAAATAAGTAACCAAACCCACCTTATCATGTTGTAGGGTACAAAAAACAAAGCTGCAGCAATAAAACGAAAATTACCGTTTTTAAAGCCATAATAAAACCAACTAAGAAGGAGAAAAATAACAAATATAAAGAAAACCACTTGTAGTCGAGCCAAGAGAGTTGAAAAAAATCTTAGAAACCCCAGTTCAAGCAGATAAGAAAAGTAGTTATGGGACAGGTAACAGAGGAAGCAACCAAACGCGACTGGCTATAGTATTTAACCGCAGTGACACACAATACAGCAAATGCAATAGAGATTTACCCAGAAATATATTTATTGTACTTTGCCACCATCAACATCAACCAAACAACCAACTGCCTCAACCAAAACTGAGAGCTGATGTTGTTAACAATACAATTACAAGTTATTGTCATTATGTTGTGTCAACGTGTAGGATCTATGCTGTTCATGTAACAAATCTCACTTATTCTTGACGTGCAGAGGAAATGATGCTGCATCGATTTTGTATTTGAAAAACTTAAACGGCCAAAGAACTTCAATAGAACAGAGAAATATTAGTAAAAGCAAAACAGCTTCCGGGAGGATGTTCAACATCTCCCCACCAAATCTTCTGCTTGTTGCAATAATACAATTTACACAAGCTGATGTACTACGATAAGCAAAATGTGTGTAAAATAAAATTGTGAAACATGTTTCTTTTTCTTTTTCCTTAAAAGAAACCACAAACCAAATTACTTGCAGCAGAGGTAAAAACTTACATCTCCAAAACCATGCCACAACACAACACAACACACTACTGACAGTATGAGAGGACAAAGTTTAAGTAATAACCGCCACAATAAGTTAGCGTAGGCTGTGCTATACTTAACCACAAAACAACTATTGCCACTAGTGCTGCTATTAAGTGACTGATGATGATGATGATGATGATACTGTTGCGTCGTGATTGCAAACAAACAAACAATACTTGCAACATTATGCCCGCCATCATTATTTTATTATCGTCGTCAGTCAAAAGTATGCCATATTGTTTGGTTAACTTAAAACACCAGAAGTTGTAAATAATTAGAAATTGAAGCATATTATCGATTATTGCAATTTTGCAAGACCTTTAGCTTCTTTATTTAATATTTCACTCCAAATACCAACTTTAAGACGGATTGTGGAATTTTACGTAGGAAGACTTGCTTTATAGTTAATTTTCAGCTAAAGAGCATCAAAGGCGACTAACAATGACATATCGCATAAAACGCTGCTTCATTTTTGCGGTAACGGGCTGAATCTAAAGAGAATTAAAGACAGTGACAATTTTGAAGGTGTACAATTACCAGCTCCTACAACACTAATCCACTTAAAGAATGTAAAGAACTCAAAGAAATATTACTTATTGCATGACAAAAAAATTGTTTAATTCTATGGTTCCTATAACGGAAATACTATCAGCCCAATCATGAATAAAAATTCCGCGTAAATTTTCTCCCTTTTCACTATTTTGGAGTTGCTCGACCACGTGCAGGAGAAGTCCAAGATGCTCATTGAGCCATTAGGATATCCAACGCAATGTGGGTTGTATTTCACTGTTTTATCGTTACTGCATTGCTAAGTGCTGTAACGAAATTAGGTAACTTGTTCCCGTTACTTGTGCGTTTTGCATTAAACTTGATTTTCGTTAAGAGCACATCCATTTGTGTTTAGTTGGTCATCGATACGCTACGCATTACAGGGAAAATTCGTTTTTTAGCAGAACAGTCCATATGTGGAATAAACTCCCCCCAGAGGTCTTTCCTGTCACTTTCAAACTAAAACAAACTAAACGTTCACGAACACTACTCCCTCTTCACTGCTCCCCATAACCTGCTTTTCTAGTTCTTCCACAATGTATTATATGTGTAGAGGCCATCCCCTGAGTGCTGGTCCAAGAAAAAAACATGAACAGTATTAAAATTAAATATTTTATTACTAATAAATAAAAATTAATTTTAAACGTTAATTTAAGAATATTTTAAAATGTATATTTCATTCATTGAACTTCATATACATATGTATGTATAGGTATATGAACATATGTACATATAAAACAATCAGCTACATTTTAAAATTTTAAGGCCCAACTATATTGTGAATATACTGACTTAAGCCAACTTAAGCAACTGTGCAAATACCTAATAATCATATGTGACAAACTATAATGTACTTAACAAAACTTTTCGTCAAATGTCATTTGCTTAAGCAAAGTACGAAACTGATCGCACATTCCGTACGGAAACAGCTGATTATGTATTAAGTTATAGATACATTAGTAAACAAATTCCAAGGGCGGACGAAAGCGAAAAAATATTTTATATGACTTTAATAGAAAATGTACAAAGAAAAAAATGCTTATGAATATGACAAAAGAGACACGTCTTATTATAACGGCAATTCATAGCAACAGGCATCGAAAGAAGTAGCAGAAAAATGCAGTAAAGGTGGTAATACCTTCGAAAATTCTGGTTGCGTTATTTTATTATTTAAAATCAATGATGCATTTTTTAGTACTTTTGGCCCAAATAATACAAACAGCGAAACATGTGTAAAACTTGTAAAAAAAATGTATATTTGTATAAGGATAGTATTGCGTATACAATTTATAATTATTAAACAACTTTTTGTTAATAAATTTTATTTATTTATAAATAAATTAATGTTTTGCAAAAGTACGAATAAAACAAATTAGCAACTGTGCATAATAATTTCTATATTCATGTTATTACATTATAGCCAGCTAAAAGTCTTTAATGATTTCCTTAAGAATTTGACAGACTTTTCGTTCAATTTTTGACGTAAGCTTACGCCAGTTTATGCATATTATAGCTGGGCCTTTAATCTGACTGTAGGTAAGTCTATACATACACACATGCCTATACTCAAAACCCTACGTACATATGTATATATACATACATACATATGTACATATGTATATATGTATGGCCAATTCTGTTTTTATTAATATAAATTTTTATATTTAAAAAAAAAATGTTTAAAAACCTGAAACTCTTTGATCTAACGAAAGTTCATAATTTTGTTCAACAATCCCAAGCAGATTACATATGTACATACAATAAATACAAAATCAACAAAAATAAAACAATTTCATAACAATAAAATCAAGTTGAGCCATTCACTAAATTAAAAATAAACGCAACAAAATTTTAATGTAAACAATGATTTCATAATACCAACACCAACAATATCAATAATTAAATAAAACAACAAAATTAACTGTTAAAACAACACACAATCTGATATATATAAAAAGGTGCATACATACATACATAAATACATACATACATACATACATACATACAAATAATAAGCAAAACTCAGAAAACTGTACAAATATTCACATTGAACTTTATTGCTGTTAATAAATTAACAGACTGTTAAGTATGCGTTGGACTTCTTCGTCACTGTACGATCGAAATGAAAATCCACTGTTAGGCAGAGCGTATTCCCCGACTAGCAAGCAACTCATAACAAAAATATTTAAAATATTTCTGTTAAGACATCAAAATAAACAGTCACTGTTAAGTTACGTGCACCACAGAATAAAGAGAGAGAGAGAACAACAAATATTTTACATTCCACTATAAATGCCTAACATACCCATACAATAACAATAAACAAAATCAAATTTTTATATACGATTTGCTTTTCAAAAGAGGGAAATTCAAAAACAGTTGAATATTGAGAATTGGTATTGGCGATAATTCAAATGAGAGCTAACAGCAATGTTGCCAGTGCTTTTTGCTCTATTGTGCATACTTTTTTTTATTAATATTAACATTTTTAACCCTTAACGGCCGAGAGCTTTTTTTGTAATACTCGCCCATAGCACGACGGAAAATTAGGTGAAATTCTAAAACGTTTATAAGGATGAAAACTTAAACTAAACTGATTAAAATGATTTATTTAGATATGAATTCAATATATTTACTTGATTTTTAATGTTATAAATAAAATTAATTTTTATAATATATTTATATTTATATATTTATATATAATTATATATATAATTATAATATATAATTATATATATTTATATATTTATTTATATATTATATAAATGAAATGAAAATTAAATTCTTTTCATGTCATGACTAAACAGCTCAATTAATAGAACGAATTTTTTTATAAATACAATGGGCTAATTTGAGGTTAGGGTTTAACATGTAAAATAGATATATAATGTGGGGCAAATATCACCCTCCAGCACGTCGGTACCCACGTACTCTACTTAGATTATTTTGAGGCACATTTTGCAACAAAGCCTCGCTTATCTTACTTGTTGCGTCAGTTCTTTGTGGGTTGTTCACGTAAATTCGTTTCTTTAAATGAACCCAAAGTTAACAACACAGCGGTGTTAAATCACAAGAACATGGTGACCAATTGACTTCACCAAATCGATGCATGACCTTGAATTTTCTAATGCAATAACTAAATTTTTAGGTGGCTATGTGATTTGTGGTGCCGTCTAGCTGAAACCAAAGCTAACTGATGCCAATTAAATTAATTGTAACAGCAGCGCGTATAATTTACTGTGACGTTTCCCCAGCTCATTTTCGAAAAAATACGGGCGATGATGCAGGTTGAATCACACCATACTGTCTCTTTCCTTCCCCCCCGGGGTCACATTTATCGGTCTTTATAGAATACTCGACTATCTAGACCTGTGCAACTGCGGAAAAAAGGGAGCCCAGTCCCCTGAAGTCAGACAGGGAGACAACTGGAAACTCCACTTTATTTCCACGAGGATCAGTGAGCCCCCAGAGTTCATTATTTGTCTCTTTAGACATTTAATAGTTCTCTGGCTGATCATTGAGGTTGGCCCCTATATGAGAGCATCGTGGTGGTTGTGGTTTTGCGGCCCCATAACAGTTAATGGTTCTATGGTGGCCAGGATCATCTCACTGATAATGACACGCAAAGTGAATGATCCAGTCCAGTGAGCATGCTTGACATATGTTCTGGACAGGAGTTAGAAACTCTTTAGCAAGGTGTGATGGTTTGCAGACCTGTCCTGGAATCATTAAAATTGCAACTAGGTGGTTCTGTTACTTAGAATTATGTCTTCGGGATTCTAGGACGAGCATGACGTTCCAAATTATGTATAGTGGTTTGTCCGCCATCTGATTAAGGCTACATAGCCAGGCGCGGATGTAAAACAAATTACACTCTGTCTCTTTCCTTAAATGTAATAGTTGTTTAAGGACTATTGATATTGGTAAATCCAAAAATTACACGAGCGGGAAATTTTCATGCAATAACTGGGTGCCTTTTTGCTGAATCCAAAGGTCATTGGTGTCAGCTGTGGCCACAAAAAAATAGCTTATAATGATTTAGTAGCGCAGATATTTCACGGTGACGACGTCTTCTTGCTCGTTGTTGAAAATTAATGGGCGAATGATGCCGTCTGACCGCATCATACGATCACTTCAACCTTGTATGAAATGGTTTTTCGACGGCTGCTTGTAAATTTTGTGAGCCGCCCATGTGCGAAAATTTTGTTTATTTACATGATCGTGTCATTGAAAGCGAGTCTTTTTTTTTTGTTAAAGAGAAGTAGCACTTAAGGCAACAATGCCTATTTAGTCAAGTACCGTGCTACATTCTTTAGGAAAGGGATAGAGAAGAGATGAAACAGGTGTTGAAAGTAGAAGAATAGTCGGAAATTAACTGCCGTATTAAGACAGCACAGCGACCAGTGACTATGCCTTCATCGCTGAGCAGCCCCACCGACGGTCAATTTTTATTTTTGTAGTGAAAAAAACCTAGGCCTTCGTTGGGAATCCAACCCACAACCCCTATACTGACAAGCTAGTACACTACCTAGTAGCCTAGAGGGGCACCCAAAGGGTCTATTCATTCAAGGTAATTTTGTGGAGAAATACATTGTTTTCGTTTAGTTTTTCCAGCAGCGAATTAACAAACGTACAACGCAAGCAATGGTCGTTTAACTTTCATTGAACTTTATAACCGTGACGGTGAGGATCTTTATGCAAAATGTGCCTGTAGTGATGTTCAATTGTTCTGGAATATCTATAAGTTGATGTTCCGGGCTCAATACTTTGCTGTACTCTGGCTATATTTGCGTCACTACTCTCACTACGAGCATGATATTTTGGTTTATTGCTAGCAACAATACCCTGAGCCTCAAATTTAATAATCAAATTAGACACAGCGCTCTGAGAAGGAGCCTGATAGTGAGAAAAAGCTGCTCGAGATTTACGAAGTGATGCAGTGAAGTTCTTTCTATTTTGATAGTAAATTTTACAATCATGCCATCGTTTAACTACAACAATGTCAAAGGATGGCAGCTCCATTCCTTAAACATTAGTCATTTGATAGATAGTAATTTACATTCTAATCTCAAATTTGCCCAACCAATACATATACATAAGATCATGCATGCTGTTATTATTATAAATAATAAAGTGATAAATAACTAAATTTCACTTAAGCCTAAGTTCATTCGTTTCTCTGTGAAATTTTGTACTGTAATCTATAACGATACAACTCTTATTAGGACTATCTATTAACAAAAAAGTTTAGAACACGACTTTCGTCAGCAAAAACGATATGTATACAAATTCCTATAGGCTTATTTATCTAGTCTTTCGCAAAGTCTAATCTAATCCTTCTGATCGTGCATGGAAGTCGTACTTTTCTAGCAAACATCTTATTGTTTGGGTAGTGCGTGATAAGATTTACATCTGTATCTAGCTATGTAGGCCATAACCAGATGGTAGATTATACCAATGTGGATAAAATGTAGCACCATCGTCGCCCTAGAAGGCCTTCAGATACGTATGTATATCCTTCGGTGACTCTAGTTGCAACTTAAAACGCCCGAAGCAGGCCGCAGCTTTCACTCCTTTCTGAAGAGTTGCAGACTGTTCAACTCCTGATCCAGAACGCATGAAGCTTAATAAAAATTAAGAATACAATGGCAATCGTGCACACTGGACCTGGACCATTTTTTGTGTTCATTGTAAATGATCCGACCCACACAACTCAAACGAGGTCTTCGAAACCACAACCACCACGATACTCCCGAAGGGCCAACCTTAATAATCAGCCAGAGAACAGCAAAAAGGCTCTGGGCTTTACTGATTCCCGTGGAAATATAGCGGACTGCCCAGTTGGCTCCTGCTAGCCTTGAAGGGGACTGGGCTCCCTTTTACCCCCGAAGACTCATGTAAGACACAACTCAAACGAGGGCCTCGAAACCACAACCACCACGATACACCCGAAGAGCCAACCTCAATAATCAGTCAGAGAACAGCAAAAAGGCTAAAAAGACTCTGGCGCTTTACTGATTCTCGTGGAAATATAGTGGATTGTCTAGTTGCCTCCTTCTAGCCTTGAAGTGGACAGGGCTACCTTTTACCGCTGAAGACACATGTAATGACGTTGAGATTCCGTCAAAACATATCAATGTGCCGCCGGAGGGGAGTTGTTGTTTGGGAAGTATCAGATATGCCTGTGTACTCTGCAGTATTTTTTGCTCAAATCGTGGCATTAGTTTTAGAATATTTTCTTAATTCCCGCATGATTCGTCGTTTATCTAATTGTGTTAGCTTGCGAGGTCGACCAGTTTAGATTCCTGAACGATTTCTGCTTTTCTGTTCTTTGAAGTTTTTCCTAATTTACAACGCTGAGTTATTAAATTTCTTACAACAAGAGAAGTTCCTTTGCCTTTACGTTCCATTTCTGCGATCATATAAACAGAAATGGGTACAAAATGCTTGCAAATAATAAATAAGAATGATAGCGGTATTCTTACCTACAACAACATGCAGTGACACAAAATGGAGAATCACAATAAAACCAAAAATATATTTTTGGCAAATACTTTTAGCCAAAAAATAAATGAGCGTTAAAATATGTAATATTATAACGGTATATTCTGAAATACTTGTAATTATACAACTTTATCTCAATCAAAAAGCTAAATAGTTTAAAAAAAGTTCTAACTGACTCTAAAGTCGAACAGTGTTTTTAGCCGCTGTATTTTTCGAATATCTGGCAACATTTGAGAACACTAATAAAACTTGTTCACTTGCACGCACACACCTGCGAGTGAGCTCTCTTAATTTATTTTATATAAAGAGCTAAACTAACTGAGCATGCAAGAGCAAGAGACTGAGCATGCTGGTCGTGTAGACTTTTAGTTAATGGGTTTTTTCCTATATTCTTGCTTCTTGTTATACATACCCGAATAGAAAAAATAATATTGTGAATGGGGAGCCAAGTTGATTTCTTGTTTTTTATTTGTTATGCCTTTCTTATGTTAGTATTGTCTAGTGCCAACAGTGTGACCATTTTATGTTTTTAATTTTGCACTTAAGTTAAGGATATTAGATTTTTGCAAATTAGCATTTTTTTTATTTAGCCGCTGGTTATTTTATTCTTTTAATTTTTAACATTTTTCGCTATTTTTCTTATTTCAGGGGGAAAATAAAAAGCCATTAGATAAAGTTGTTGAAGATACTTCAACGGACCTAAATAGCACACTTTACCTTATTAACCATTTACTTAAACCTTTTAAGTTTACTCATTTACTCAGGGCCGTTAGGCAATTAATTGACGTATTTTTTGGCCGAGTATATGGAATTGTCGTAGTCCAACCAGATTTTAAATTTTAAATTTATTATAAACAACCATTTTTTTCGAGTTTTTTGGAAATGCTTATGTGAGAATCACTAGATTATGAATATCAATTTCACCTTTTTTTTTCTTGTCGGACCAGCACTCAAGGGATGACCCCTATACATGCAATGCATTGTGCCAGAACTAGGAAATTAGGTTACGGGAAGGAGGAAAGAGGGAGTAGTCTCTGTGGACACTCGATTTGAACTTTCCCAGATTGTAAGTGACAGGAAAGACCTTCGGAGGGATTTTATTCCACATACGGACTGTTCTGCTGAAAAACGAATTTTCCCTGTAATGCGTAGTGCGACTCACTCACTGGCCAATCAGCCACAAATGGATGAATTCTCATCGAAAATCGAGTTAAAAGTGTCGCCAAGATAATTTTTCACAATGAGAAGTAAAAATTTTAAAAAATTTAAAAGAGTACAAAAATGTGAATAAATCACAAGAAAAAGTACAAGAAAATACCCGTAATCGAAGGGAAAAACGTGTGAACCATCAGGACCAAATTATAATAACCTAGGTTAGATTTATTTAATCAATTTAATTAACAATGTTGTCATTTAAAAGATTTGCCTCCAAATGGGACAAATAGTGTTAACAAATTGTATTTCGAAATTGGAGATTTCTTGGAAACTTTTGGGAATTTGTGAAATTTTCAGTGATTTGTTATATTGCTTAAGGAAAAAAAATGTAGAATTATTAAGTCTTGCAAACATAATTGAAGTAATGAAATTTCAATGATGGTCCTTGGCCTTTAGATTCAATAGATTAACGCTATAAATTTAAGGAAGAAATTAACGCTGTAGCTTTGATTTTGCGATTAAAAGAGTAGAGTAGATAAGATTATTTTATTTTTCAAAACCCATAAAATGAATCGAAATTTTTGTACACCTGCTTGTAAATATGAAGATAGGGCTAGATTTATTTTAAGATCGGGTCTTAACGGGGCTTAGCATTACTTTGATTGGCTTTTAGAGATTTTTGCAAAAAATTCTTTCAGGGGTGTATATGGATTTAATATAAACTGGCTTCCATTTTATGATACAAACTTTTAATTAGGGATTCATTCTGAAAACATTTGGGAACTCTGGCAATAAATTATAAATTTCATTCTCATATTTCCTTCTGCTGATTTCATGCCAAAACTGATGATGTAGTGGCCATCGTATTTATACTAAGACGATATCAGACGATATCATTCTAAAAAATTACATAATTTTACACTCATACTATTTGTTATATCCGCATATAGCTGGCTCAATAGCAAATAAAAAATTTCAATACAAATTTATAAAGGGTAGGAAAATTTGAGGTTAGGTAGAAAATCGTCTATCAAATGATTAATGTTAAGAATTGCACAGTCATCCTTAGGCTAAGTGTTAGTAAAAGGTTGGCAAGGAAATTTTATTGTGAAAATTTACTGTTAAAATGGTGAAAATTTCACCGGCTCCTTCTGATACCGCTGTACGTAACTTAATGCAGCATGGTATTGTTGCTTATAGAAGACGTAGTGGCCGTAGTAATGAAAACATAGCCGCTGTACAGCAGTGTTGAGAATGTGCCTGGAACCTTCATTTGCAACGATTAGACATCACTAGAGGCACTATGTGCAACATTTTGCATAATGTTTAACGAGAATTAAAACCGACAGACTCAACCATTTTTGGCGTCGAAGGTCTTTGTAAATTAGCTATTTTAAAAATGATGAGGAGGACCATTTCCATTTAGTCGGTTATATAAAATTGTCACAATGAGGTTAAAAAAATAAACAAAATAATCCTCGAGAAACAATTTCACTCCAAAAAAAGGTGAACGGATGGTGTAGTGTGTGGTCGGGTGGAACCATCGGCCAGTATTTGTTTTGAAAGTTATCCAAAACCTCACCGTGAATTCTCTGTGCTACCAAATCATTATAGCCATTTTTTGTGTGATCACAATTGGCTAGCGTTGATATTAGCGATATTTGGTGTCAACAAAAACGATGCAACAAACCAACCACACAATCACTTAAATTTCAGTTATTTTCTGGTACTGTAATTTCTCGATCTGGCAATGCCAATTTGCCATCTTGTTCATTTGAAAGACCGTGTTTGCGTGAAAAGTCCACAATCAATTGACGCTCAGAAAATCGATGAGATAAGCTTAGATTTGTTGCAAAATGTGCTCCAAAATGTTGTGAAAGGAATGGATGTTTACCGATATGCTGTATGTGAATATTTGCTCGACGTCATATTCTCTATTCTCTTATTAATTGCTATATTTGTGTTTCAGATTAATAGCAAAATTGTAAGTTTTAAACCAATTTGCTTTCTAACCTCATATTTGTCGACTCGTTGTCATTGAAGTCAAAAATCTTATGGTCTTTCTAATGCTGATGTAGTTTCCATTTTTAAGCTTTTATACACTTTTTTGTTTAAAGAGAAGTAGCACCTCAGGCAACAGTGCCTATTTAGTCAAGTACCGTGCTACATTCTGTAGGACAGGGATAGAGAAAACATGCAACAGGTGGTGAAAGAAGGATAGTGATGGAGACAGCTCAGTGACCAGTGACTATGCGTTCATCACTGAGCAGCCCCACCGACAGTCAATTTTTTATTTGTAGTGAAAAAAACCAATGTCTTTGTTGGGAATCGAATCCACAACCCCCAGTCATGTAAGCTACCACACTACCCACTAGCCTACAAAGGCACTTTAATTCCTAAAAGCTGCTTTAATATCTTTATGATTTTACTCGGCCATGTTTTTACTTCAACTAACTCTATTGCCCAGGATAAGGTGTTGGGCAGTTATTCTGTTTTGAACGATTTTTGCATATAACAGAAAATGCACATATTGTTGGTGTTATCATTATTCACGGCACGCGCCTGTTTGACTATATGTTTTCTATGTTCGTTTGTTTTTATTTTCTGTTTATTTAAGTTATTTCGTGGAATTTTTAATTAGCTTGTTGTTGTTGTTGTCTTGTGTGCATAAGATTTTTTTAGAGACTTGGTAATTTATAAGATGATACAATAGGTGATTTCGTTTACTTTTTTTTAGTGATAATTATTTTCTTTTACAACTTAAAGCTTTTGTAAAATAATAACAAGCAAAAAATTTGCCAACATCATTTGTAGATTTATTTATAGAATTCAATTTTTGTACTATTTTCTCTTCTTGTAAGCTAGGCTATTGTTTTTCTTGTGTTATAAACGTAAATTCATTACCCAAAAAATAATTGGAATTTCTTTTAGAAGTTATTGTTCTTTTATTATTTTATTATTCTGCACAAATTCTCGAAAACAAAATATATATTTACTCTTACTTAGGTACGGTTTTCCGTCGACCCTCGTCAAAATTGACCGTACCCAAATAAGAGTGAATCTAGCCCCGTCGGAATATCTAAGCACATATCCAAATATATATTTCTTTTGAAAGTTAGAATTAAGAAAAAATATTATTAAAAAGCCATTATGATGTAGAAGGCTTCGGATGCGGGTATAACACTCCTAGATGTTATTTAAAAATTACTTAGAAAGAAAAAAAAATATTTTTAAATGATGAAATAACCTGTAGGCTAGTAGATAGTGTACTAGCTTGTAAGTATGGAGGTTGTAGGTTCGATTCCCAACGAAGAGCTTGGTTTTTTTCACTACAAAAATAAAAATTGACTGTCGGTGGGGCTGCTCAGCGATGAAGGCGTAGTCACTGGTCGCTGTGCTGTCTTATATACGGCAGTTAATTTCCGACTATCCTTCTACTTTCACCACCTGTTTCATTTCTTCTCTATCCCTTTTCTAAAAGAATGTAGCACGGTACTTGACTAAATAGGCATTGTTGCCTGAAGTGCTACTTCTCTTTTAAAAGAATTGAATAAATGCCAAATTGCCTTTCAACGTCTCTCGGCTTCAATTCATACAGGACCCAATTTCGTTGTTTTTTAATGACTCCCAGTACTTTGATACGTAAAGTAATGCCTTATTGTATGATTCCCAATGATAATGCAAGTTGTGCTTGCGTCTGACAACAATCTTTGCCGGTGCATTTTAATAACATTAAAAAATATTCATATTTGAAATAATTCCTTTCTAGAACTGGGGGTTCTTAAAAAAATTACACTTTTGTGATTTTTTTGAGTACGTTTTGGACAATTTACCACTTTGTTTTCTGAAATAGTACCATAATAAAAAAAAGGATATTTTTATTTAAGAATCCAGAGTTGATATCAGCATGCTATTTATGGGCAAACAGCCCAATGTTTTGGAAGAAGTCATTTTGTTATACTCACAAATTTTGATAGCCTAAGGAATTGTTTTATTTTATTGCACAATGCTTACCTGACTAAATACTTGACTAAATAGGCATTGTTGCCCGAAGTGCTACTTCTCTTTAAAAAAAAAAAAAGGGGGTGAGGCAACAATTTAAGTCAACTGAATTGGAGAAATCTCATATTATTCTTTTTCTCTGCAGTATTTGCTTTCGATGCGAATGCATCATTCCCAAATTACAACGCGGCTTGAGAATGAAGCATTCGCATCGAAAGCGCACGCCTTCGACTAAAAAGCAGCCAGTTAGGCCAGGAAATAGCAATATTATTTTATTTACTGGCGGAGGAAAAATAAACAACATAATACAATAATTTATTTAATTTATTATTATTCAAAAATTCAATTTCTTCATTATTTAATTGTATTTTTCTGATATCTGATTCATGTAATTGACTTTTAAATTAATCTGGTCACACTAACCATACGAGTGTATTAACGTGTGGTGCCTATGAGAGTGTGTACGTAAGTAGTTATAGGAGAGAATGTATAAGTTTTTTTTGTTTTTGTTTTTTTTTGTTTTTAAGTTGTGTATGGAGCCCTACCTTCTTACCTCCACTAAAAAACTCATTGATATCCAACATTTAGTCTTTAACGTTCTCTTGATTCTGCGCGATCATTTAACGCGTTTGTTTCTGTGGCTATTTCGAAAACAACAAATTTCTTTAACAAAAAAGAATAGTTTATATTTTCTAAACATCTAAACAGCTATTTCTTGTGTGGCTTTAAGTGCTTAACGTTTTTTTAATTGTTCTGATTGTCACTATTGGCCATTTTTTTTTTAATTTACAGCAGGGCTGTTCATATGTACATAAATTGATATGATATTGTTGGGAATATAAAGATACTTTTTGCAAAAAGAAATTTTTTTTAATAAATCAATAGAATTTAAGTGGCCATATTTTTTTTAAAGAAAGTAATTTAGAAAAAGTGATTTTTAAAAGTTTAATTTTTTAATTGAAAAACAAGAAATTAATATAGAAAATAAGGCATAGAAAAGATCATAGAGTTCTGGTTTTTACTTATGCTCTTTCGTTGCGCGCCTATCTCTCTCTCTTTCAATCGCTCTACATATTAACTTACTCTCTTGATTAGTTTGCTAAAACGTTAATAAAAGAAAATGAAGTGTAAAATTGTGCAAAAAATTAATAGAAAGAAAATTCAAGAAAAAATTAAATATATTTGTAAAACCAAGTGATCATTAACCTTTAGTTACAAAAATAAAAACAAACAAAACATCTGTTCTAATGCAAAAGACCCATCTATGAACAAGATTTATACGAAGTATTTAATAAAAACGAAGATAAAATTAAAAATTGATGCCATAGTAAATAAAATGATATAAATAAAAAAAAAAAAAATTTAACAAAAAGTTCAATTTAATTATTAAAGTGCCAAATTCAAATATGTATGTACTCGCCTATTAAAGATTTCTCTTACGAAATCAAAGCGCGCGCCTATTTTTATCTTGATTTCATCATCATCATCATCATCAACAAAATGCAAAAAATTCATTAACAGCAGAAAACAAAATCTTATGAAAACCTTATCAACGCCCCCTCCTGTTTTATACTCTTAATGAAATCACCAAAACATTTCGAAAATTAATGAATTTTTTCTAATTAATAATTTCTTACAAATAACAAAAACAACATTTTTAAACACCCATAAGTCAAACATCCATATTTAATACACTGTAATAATTCAAAGTCAAAGAAAATAGTAAAGTATTCCACCCCACTGTTCTGGAAAATTTAGATCTTTTAGATTTTGTTTATATTTCAATAATTATTTTTTGAATTTTGTTTATTAACACAATTACGCATGAAAAATATTACCAGCTCAGGCACTTGCGGCAGTGGGCTGCTGCAATTGCAAAATAATTTAGTTGTCAGCCATCAGTTGGAAAATGGTGATGATACCAAACAGAAAGGTGAGTTGCAAATCATGAATTTTGAATACTTCACTAAACATGATTTTATTTCCCTAAAAAAAATCATTAGTATACCTAATACTACGAGAATGGTCTCAAAATTACGCTGATATCTTAATATAACCTAAGTTAAAGTTATATCCTGCGTCTGCCTGCAATCACCATTTTTAATTAAAAATTAAAAATCGAAAAATCCATTTCATACGATTACTAACACGAAAAAAAATTACAAACTTGCCTTAAAAACGGTGAAAACAGAGACGTGAGGCAGATATAAAATATAAAGATAAGCTTTTTTTCACAGTGTATAAAACAAATAAACTACAAAGGAATCGATAATAAACTTCAGTGTAATCTTCTTCGGGGACCAAAATTGAGGAATTAGGAAGTAAATTTTCCATTAAATTAATTAAATATCAAGAACTAAGCTGTCATCCTTTAACGTTTATTTAGTGAAAGTTGTGAAATTTTAAGCACGGAACGTTACGCTATTGAGCAAAAATGTTAATTTCAAATATTTTTATTTTTTATAAAGAGCAGTAGCACCTCAGGCAACAATCCCTATTTAATCACAATCGTGCTACATTCTTTGGGAAAGGGATACGGAAGAGATGAGTCACAGGTGGTGAAAGTAGAAGGATAGTTACGGAAATTAACTATCGTATAGGACAGCACAGCGATTAGTGATCAGGCCTTCATCACTGAGCAGCGCCACCGACATTTTTCGTGATAAGATTTACATCTGCATTTGGCTGTAAGCTTTAATCAAATGGTGGTCAAACCACTGGGAATGAAAAGCAAAGTCATTCACGCCCTAGGAAGTCAAGGTCTAATTCTAGCAACAGGTCTTTCCTAATTGCAATTTCAGCGGTTCCAAAGCAAGGTTGCAAGCCACTACTCCTTGCTGAAGAGCTGCTGAAGACTATTCAACTTCTGGTCCAGAACACATGATTAGCATGCTCACTGGATCCGGGTCATTCACCCGTTGGTGTGTTTAAAGGCGAGATGATCCTGACCACCATAATCAGTTCATAATTGGGTCTGCAAAACCACAACCACCACGATACTGCCGAAGGCCCAACCTCAATAATCAGTCAGAGAAACAGCTAAAAGTCTAAAGAGACAATTAGAGGAAACTCTGGGGCTTACTGATTCCCGTGGAAATATTATGGAGCTTCCAGTTGACTCCCTGGGGCTCCCTTATAACCCCAGCAGCACAGGTGTAGATAGTCAAATATTCTATGAAGACCGATAAATGTGCTCCACCGATAGTCAATTTTTATTTAATTTAAAAAAATTTTTTTTTTTTTTGTTTGGAGTGAAAACAGCCAAGGTCTTTGTTGGGAATCGAACCCACAACCCCCACACTAATAAACTAGTGCACTACCTACTAGCCTACAGGGACTCTATCAAAATAGCGAAAAGTTCACTGTATTATTTTGTGAAATTCAAGGACATTTTCCCTCATAATCAGGCTCCTCCAGAGGGGCCGTAATTACGATATTGTTGTTAACAGTATACCAACATACAATGCTCATAGTAGCCGCTGTACAGCAAAGTTTTAATGAATGAGTCTGATAAATTAACTCATCCTTGTTTGCAATGATTGCTCATCACTTAGGTCACTTTGCGCAACATTTTGCATAAAGATGTTCATCTTTCCCCTCTATTATTTCAAGAATTAAAGCGAAGCGATCATTGTTGGCGTTAAACGTTTGCGAATTGGCTGTTTGAAAAACTGAATGAAAACAATGCATTTGCCAACAAAATCATCTTGAGTGATAGGGCTCGTTTTCAATTAGGCGGTTATGTAAGCAAGAAAAATTGTCGCATATGGGGAATATAAAACCCACAAACATTTCTCGAAAATACACTCTTCGACTCGAACGTTTGTGAATTGGCTGTTTGCACAAATTGAATGAATTGATTGTTAGCAAAATTATCTTTGTAGTTAGGTGGCATCATAGGCCCATATTTTTTTGAAATCAAGAAAACGATGTCACCGTAAATTCTTTATACTAACAGATCATTGTAACCAAATTTTTGCGGCCACTATTTAATATTATTGACATCACCGACACTTGGTTTGACACAGCTACCCAAAAAATTCAGTTGTTCCATGAAAAATTCCCCAGTCGTGTATTGGTCGCCTCGTTCTTGCTAGTTAACGCCGCTGGGCTCTATTCTCTGGGGCCATTTAAAAGAGCGAGTTTGCATCAATAACTCACAAGCAACTGACGCTCTGGAAGAAAAAAATTCGAGGCGGTATTGACGAGATTAGTAAAGCTTTGTTGCAAAATGTGCTTCAGAGCAGAAATCTGTTGATGTGCTGCCTGACATTGTATTCCATATTTTTGCATTACCTTGGTATCAGTTATACGAAAGTAGTCATAAAAAGTATATATTTTAACCCGATTCCTAATTCCAAGTTTGCCATCTACAAGTTTTAATAAGGCCGCTTATGAAAATATCCAAGAAGCATCTGAAGGCATCAGAAAGTATAAAAGAAAACTTTGCCCCAGAGATTAATTTGAAAGCGGACTTTTGTTGTTCGGAAATAGGACTTTAAGTAGCCAAATCTGACGATCAGCTGCAATATTCCATAATTCTTTATTAAAGTTTAAATCTTATCGTTAATTACGAATATACGAATATACCTTTGCTTACGGCGCGTCGTCCTCTGTCAATATTAAAATTTAGAATCAGCTTCAGCCCAACCCTGTGGTAGATTTCATTGTACAGAGTGTGATTTGTTTTACATCCGCGCCTGGCTATATACCCTTAATTAAATGGTGGACAAACCACTATAGTATAATTTGGAACGTCATACATGCGTCCTAGATAGCCGAAGACATAATTCTAAGCAACAGAACCACCTAGTTGCAACTTTAATGATTCCAGGACAGGTCTGCAAACCATCACACCTTGCTAAAGAGTTGGAGACTTTCTAACTCCTGTCCAGAACACATGTCAAGCATGCTCACTGGACTGGATCATTCACTTTGCGTGTCATTATCAGTGAAATGATCCTGGTCACCATAAATTTCATAATCCCTTATGATGCCGCAAAACCACAACCACCACGATGCTCCCATATAGGGGCCAACCTCAATGATCAGTCCGAGAACTATTAAATGTCTAAAGAGACAAATAATGAACTCTGCAGCTCACTGATCCCTGTGGAAATAAAGTGGAGTTTCCAGTTGTCTCCCTGTCTGACTTCAGGGGACTGGGCTCCCTTTTTCCCCCAGTTGCACAGGTCTAGATAGTAGAGTATTCTATAAATGAAATGTGCCCCCGGGGGCATTTCATTCTACACATTGCAAATACTGAAAATTTTTTAAAATCTTGATGAGCTGTAGTGAAGGATATTTCATTTTCGATTCGAATTTTTATAAGCATCGCAGCCAACGACGCACAACGAATAGTTGCATAAAGATTAATGTCAGCGCTTATCAGTGCTCTTCTTGCTTCATAATGCAACAGCATATGGAAATATAGTCAATCATTCATTTAGGTGTAAACCGCAGCGGCACAGAAACCGTAGCCTGCAGATTACCAACTCGAGTGATACCATTAGTTGAGTTTTGTCGCACCAATCAAAGTCAGTGGAATAAGTGTTGCAGGCCTCTATTTAATTAACTGTTGTTTGTGTCTTCTAGAAAATGGCATTTACATCTTTCCCAGAACTGAAAAAAAAACTGATTTGTGTAAGGCATTTTATGACCGCCCTCGTAAAGTCATAATTTTTCTTTCTCTGCCTTTATCACCATAATTACGCTTGGGTTTTTTATCTTAATGTTTTGCTTTCTCTTTTTTCTTTAGCTTCTTATATTGTTATTGTTGTTATTTTGTATTTTTATTCTTATTCTGCATCATTTTCTCTGTTTTCTAATTTTATAAATTTCTTTATTTTTGCATCCGTATCTGCTTGTTTATCATAGTTTTTTTTTTATGTGTTCGTTTTAATTAAACGTTTTTATTTTCATTTTGCGTGTGTCACATTTGTTGTGTTGTGTTGTGTTTTGTTTTGTCGTTTTCGGCTTTTTCTCTTTTTAATATTATTTTCCACCTTCCTAAACAGATCTTTTTTATACCTGTTTTCTGTTGGGTGTTTGTTGGTAAATTTGTACAAGTGTGTATTTTGGGTTTAAAGGCGTGTGTGTGTGGGTAAGTGTGTGACTGTGTATAGTTGTGGTGAATGAGTTTTTGTCGTTTAGCAAGAAAAATTGACTTGTTTTCTGTTAAATGCTTCATTTTTTTTGGAGGGTTTTTATTTGTTTAATGTTTTTTGGAGAGATACAAAGCTACACGTAGAGAAATAATAGAGTGAATATGAGCATAATGTGCATTTTTGTTTTATTTAAAATTTTATATAAAAAGTCTTGATTATGAAATTTCTCCTTTATGTCCATATTTTCTTAGATTTTATACCAATTGGATTTAAAAAGTAATAACTCTATGGGCCAATAAAAAATTATATGCCCGAATTATAGGCCGATAATAATGATTAAAAAATATTTGAACGGTGTTCAATATTAACCCTTAATTACAGACGTCAAATTATATAAAGGTTAATACAGACCACCGCACAGTGAATCATTTTGCGAGAAGGCGGCCAAAAGTCCTTTTTTCTATGGTCCCCAATTGTAAAATTTTAAAGTTCATTCGAAAGTAGATACTAGTGTACCTCGGGAGCCAAAAAATTAAAAATTTATTTTAAACTATATCACACTGAACGGGGTGATTCAAAATTTGCATTTTCAGTATTTTGCTAAAATGAGAAATTTCTTAGTAAATTTTTGATTTTTAAACATCTATAACTTTTTTGTTATACAAAATTTTTAAACGAGTCAAACTTTTTATAATAGCGTAATTTGTTAGCTATTAGCATAAGCAAATTGAATTGTTGTTGATTTATTAGAAATTAATTATTTTAGAGGTCAAATCCGTTTCTAAATTCTCTAACTAAATAGAGCATTACCTTAAAAAATTTGTTAGCATTATCACTGTGTCATAGCCTTAAATGTCCTCTATACGCCTATACCCCATTGTATACCCGGCACGTATTGTTTTTGAGTGAATTTTGATTTTAAGAAATAAATTATTTTTTAGAAATCCAAATTTTATCTAAAATCTCTTACTTAATAGAGCATAACTTTTAAAGTTCGTTAGGAAATGTAAAAGCATTAGCACTGTATTATAGCCCTAAATGTCCTCTACACGCGTATACCCCAGTGTACACCCGGCACACCTCCCGGGGGTACATTTATCGGTCTTTATAGAATACTTGACTATCTAGACCTGTGCAACTGGGGGAAAAAGGAAGTCCAGTCCCCTGAAGGCAGCAGGGGTCAACTGGGAACTCCACGTTATTTTCACGGGAATCAGTAGCCCGCAGAGTTTCCGCTATTTGTCTCTTTAGGCATTTCGCTGTTTCTCTGATTGCTTATTGTGGTTGGCCCTTTGGGAGTATCGTGTAACAGACAGGTCAGTTTTATATGGTTCCCAGGCTCATTTCACCTTTAATAACACCTACCTGGTGGAATGTTCCTAGATCCAGTGAGCATGCTAGACATGTGTTCTGGACAGCAGTTGGATGGTCTCCAGCTCTTCAGTAAGGAGTGGTGGTTTGCAAGCCTGCTCTGGAATCACTAAAGTTGCAACTAGAAAAGACCTGTTGCTAGAATTAGTCTTCGGCTTCCTAGGGCGTGAATGACGTTTGTCTTAAAATTATTTAAAGTGGTTTGACCACCATCTGGTTAAGGCTAACTGCCAGGAACAGATGTAAATCTTATCACATCATTTCTGATGTAGTGTCATGAGCGCTTTCTACACAATCAGGATCTGAATCTAAGTCGCTTATATCAGAATTAATTTCTATAAGCCATCTTTCCGCACTTTCATCAAAATTTCCTCGTCCCGTTTTAACACTCTTTGAAGTGCCCGGACTGCTTTTTCCATCCATTACCATATATAAAACAGAAAAGACAAAACATTAATATAAATTAAAAACTAAATTTTTTCCAGTTTAATTATAACACGAATTAAAAATACCGATTATGAATTTTAAATAGTGATAAATTAAAAAAATTTCACTGCACACAACTTCAGAAAACAAAGTTATACTAAGCCCCTTTACATAAACGTACAAATGCCTAACCTAAAGGGTGTTGTTTACCATAAAGTTTTTCCATTTCCACTGTAAAATCAGCCCGTTTCCAAAATTTTTCTTAGGGAGCTCCTGGATAAAATTCAATGCAGCCTAGAGTTATAAAATTTATTTTTAATTATGCATAATGTCAGAATCCATAAAACCCAGGAAGTTCGAAATATGGTGGATAATAGTGACTGTACATTTAAATTTTTACGACCTTGTTGTCCTATTCTGAACCCGATAGAGAAAGCATTTTCTAAGATAAAAGTCCACGCTCGATCATTAATAAGTGACATTACCATAGAGCATAACATAGTGAGTGTATGTAATTGAGGAAAGTATCGCACAAATTAATCAAACTGATTGTGCGAACTATGTTATGGGTATGATCATGATAATTCTTAAAGCGGTCAGTGGACAAATACTTCATAAATTTTAACAAGTATTAATTAAAAATTAATATTTTTAATATGTTTTATTTTTCTTTTGTTTTCTATTTAATTTTAAAACTGGTTTAATTTAATTTGAAAAATATTTAATTGAATTTGCATAAAGTTTAATTTATTCTGAAAAGATTTTTGTTTATTTTGAAAAAGGTTTCGTTTAATTTGAAAAAGGTTTAATTTAAACTGAAAATGCTGTATAATTTATAATAATAAATAATATAAATTATATATAAATTATATATAATTATATATAAATTATAAATAATTATATATAATTATAAATAAATTAATAAATTTATCAATTTATATTAAATTTTAATCTTAATGTTTTAAACGGTCTTTTAAATTATAACGATTTATTTTTTCGATATTTCACTTTCCTGTGGAAAGCTTCTTTAGGAAATTATTTTTTATATTTTACAAAAACAAAAAGTTATAACAATTTGAAAAGAAAAATTTTTTGAAAACATTTGACAAAACATATAAAAAAATTAAATTTTCAAATATTTAAACATACAAAAACAAGGAAACAGAAATTAAATAACAAATTCTTTCTTATGAAATAATTATAACAAATTATGTGTCTTTTGTATTAAGTACCTATAATTCTGCGCTAAATTGTCTGTGTCTGTTTTGAAATTTATTCTCCTTACATTTGGTACATTAACAATTTCTAACATTTCTAACATATAACGTCTCTTGTAGTTTTTTTCTATATCTAATACTGATGTTTCCTCAAACTTTGGATAATGATTATATTTCTTACAATGTGAAGATAAGGATGTCTTCTATGTTCAAATATTCCTATACTTTTGGTCTTGTTTTAAGTTTATTCTTTGTTTTCCCAATATAAACTTTGTCACAGTTCACCTGGTCATTTCCTCCACATGGTATCCTGTATACTACTTCAGATATTTCCATTTTTCTTATTTTATCCTTCATATTGCTAAATAACGTGTTATATGTTTTGTGTGCAATTATATATCTATCAGTGTCATATATTTTAGGCTTTCTTAATCTTTCTGATATTCCAGGAACATAAGTTAATGATTTATAAATTCAAATTTACAAATTTTTAAATTTCTCAATTTTAAATCTTAAACTTTATTGTAATATTTTCCTAAATTATAATAAAAAAATGTTGTTATTTTATCTAATTTCAGGTAAGCATTGTGCAATAAAATTGAACAATTTCTTAAGCTATCAAAATTTGTGAGTATAACAAAATGACTTCTTACTAAAACATTGGGCTGTTTGCCCATAAATTTTTTTTTTCAATAATTATTGATTGTATCTTCCAGAAACTGAACTAACAATAAGTTTTAAAATCTTAAATTCTAAAAAAAGTCACATTAGTCCCGACCATGTTAGACCTAACCTTTTGGGTAAAAAAACAAAACAAATATTTCTGAGATGTGTCTTCTGTAGCTTTGAGGATTAAAGCTGCGGTATCCCTCTTTTTTAATCGGCTATGTCCACTATAATCCAAGATATTGCGAGCAAGGGAATTAGGATGGTCTTCAAGCTTCATTAAGTATTTGCCTGCGTATTTGATGATTTCTGTAGTCACCAGCGGTATGTCTAAATCACAATGTATGTTTGAATTTCTGATGTACCATGGAGCGGAAGTTAGTAACCGTAAAATTTTATTCTGTCCACGTTGAATTCTATCCACATTTGAAGCTGAGGCAGTGCCCCAAAGTTAGATTCCGTAAGACCATATTAGTTTCAAAATACTCTTGTAAATTAGAAGTTTACAATCTAGGCTAAGTTTCGAGTTCCTGCCAATAAGCCAATTTAATTGTGTTGGCTTAAGTTGCACTTGTGTTAGCTTTGAGTCAATATGATGTTTCCATGTAAGGCAACGATCAAGATGTATACCAAGATATCTTACATAACTATGGTGAGGAAATATGTGATTATTGATTCGAACGGGTGAACAATTATCTCTTCGCAGGCTGAAGGTCACATGAATGCACTTTTGAACGTTCACTTTAATTCTCCATAATTTTAACCACAACTCCAACTGAGTTATATGTTGCTGAAGATTTATGGAGGCTTGATGGGAGTTTTCATGCGAACTTAGACACGCTGTATCATCAGCAAACGTAGAAGTGTGGACCATTTCTCTTACAGGCATATCGCAGGTATCTATCAAATATAAAACTGGTCCAAGAATGCTACCTTGTGCTATGCCTGAGGAAATTGGTTTGGATAAACTAACGAAGTCTCCTTCAACAACAAAAAATTTTCGTCCAATTATGTAGCTTTTCAGTAGGTTGCTTATATTACAAGGCAAGTGAGCGGTCATAAATAGCATGCTGATATCAACTCTGGATTCTTAAATAAAAATATACTTTTTTTGTTATGGTACTATTTCAGAAAACGAAGTGATAACTTGTCCAAAACGTACTCAAAAAAATCACAAAAGTGTAATTTTTTTAAAAACCCCCAGTTCTAGAAAGGAATTATTTCAAATATGAATATTTTTTAATGTTATTAAAATGCACCGGCAAAGATTGTTGTCAAACGCAAGCACAACTTGCATTATCATTGGGAATCATACAATAAGGCATTACTTTACGTTTCAAAGTACTGGGAGTCATTAAAAAACAACGAAAATGGGGTCCTGTATGAATTGAAGCCGAGAGACGTTGAAAGGCAATTTGGCATTTATTCTATTCTTTTAAAAGAGAAGTAGCACTTCAGGCTACTTCAGGCACTTCAGGAGATGAAACAGGTGGTGAAAGTAGAAGGATAGTTATGGAAATTAACTGCCGTATAAGACAGCACAGCGACCAGTAACTATGCCTTCATCGCTGAGCAGCCCCACCGACAGTCAATTTTTATTTTTGTAGTGAAAAAAACGAAGCTCTTTGTTGGGAATCGAACCCACAACCCCCATACTGACAAGGTAGTACACTACCTAGTAGCCTACATTTACAGGGGCATATCGGAAAGGTTGCGCTTGAACGCTAAAAAATAAAATAAAAATAATTTTTACATCGTAATTTTACTGGTGATAACAAACAAAAGCGCAAAAATCACATGTAAATTCCGGCCATTCAGCTAAATCAACGCCGAAGCCGAATACCCATGACGTCAAAATGATAATCTGTATTTAGTGGAAATAGAAGGGAGTTTTGCATTATGAGCCCATTAGGGTCGCACGATCACAGGGGCCTTGTGCCGAAGACAATTGATACGGTTGAAGAGAACAATTAACGAAAAACGACCAGAATGTTCGACCAGATACAAGCCCACAATCTTTCATGGTGATAATGATGGAAAATTATGCAACCACATGTTGCAATACAGATCAAAAACTATTTGGAAAACAGTGGGCGAAATGTTTTGATTCCCACGCATTATAAGTACAGACCTTGCTCCTTCTGACTTATCATTTGTTTCGATCGTTGTAGAACGCCTTACTAGAATGCGCTTCACTATAAAGCAGGGTATTAGAAATTGGCTTGATTCATTTTTTACCTCAAAACCGGAGAAGCGTAAAAATGGGAAAAAGTGGGGACTAAAAAACTACAATATTCTGAATAAACTGGGCCCTTTTAAACTTTGGTGTATGTCTTCTTTTATTACAGTGCATTACAAAAATTGTTTTATGAAATTTAGGTTCTATTTTTATTTTTTTTATTTTATCTATATTTAGTCTATGGACTCAAGGTCTCTATAGACATTAAAACATTAAATAATAATGGAATATAAAACTTAAATTTAGTTGTTTAAATATAAAAGTAGATAACACTTAACAGCATTAACATTTAAAGAAAAATTTGGAATTGAAAATTGTTCTCGACAAGTGATGTTGAAAAAGTTGAATTATTATTTACCACCAATAAGTGTAAATGCTGGTGGTAAATATAGAATAAAAGACATAGTATAACTATAATGGCTATTGTGGCAAAAGTACCTGTTTGTCTGTTTGTTTGTTGAACAGCAGATAACAAGCCTTGAGGTATTATCCCATTAGTATACGTAGAAATAATTTTTTTAGAGAAGCCAAAGTAGATGTCTGGCTCAAATAGCTCCCTTATACTTCCGGTTGCACAGGTCTAGATAGTCGAGCATTCTTTATTAAATTTCAATTCATTATTATTTCATTATTTATAAAATTTCAATTTCATTTATTTTTCACAGTGTAAAAGTTGAAATTAATTTACAAATTATTACGCAATTTAAAATTAATGTAGACTTTTAAATCTTTAATTTCATTAAATAGAAATTTTATTCTCACACTCGACTCAAATTATCTCTCTTGTCTTAAGCTTCATAATAATATTTCTCACGGTGTATTCACTTTTATTAATTTCCATGTAAATCTTGATAATGATGTTCGCTGAAAAGTTCATTCAAAATATAATATTAATTAAATTAATTTATGTTTTATTTTAAATGATAATTAATTAATAACGTTTAATGAAAGCGAAACAATAAACCAAAGAGTGAAGTCGTATAAACAGATTTGCCAGAATATATTTCCAAAAAATTAATATTTTGAACATGCTTCTTTTTGTCTGAAAAGCAAACCAAACCAAACCACAACCCAGTTTTCCTTATAGGTCATTTGCCAATTTTGGTGAGGTAACGAAGACACAGTGGGTTTAAACAGCATTACTTTTTTTTTATAAAGAAAAGTATTTGAGGATGGAATAAGGGCAGGATGTCAGTATAAATAAAATGTAGCAAAAAGACAGTACTCAGTTTGTTTTTGAATTTTAGGTCTACCGGAATTATAAAAACATAATTTGCTATGGGTGACGGATTTGAGCAACCGTTTGATCCTTATATTTACTGTAAAAAAATAGCGACCTAGAATTATATTCTACAGCTATTTAAGTGTAGGTGCCCCTGTAGGTAGTGTACTAGCTTGGCAGTATGGGGTTTGTGGGTTCGGTTCCAAACAAAGACCTTGATTTTTTTCACTACAAAAATAAAAATTTACTGTCGGTGGGGCTACTCAGTGATGAAGGCATAGTCACTGGTCGCTGTGCTGTCTTATATACGACAGTTAATTTCCGACTATCCTTCTACTTTCACCACCTATTTCAGCTCTTCTCTATACCTTTCCTAAAGACGGTACTTGACTAAATAGGCGTTGTTGCCTGAAGTGCTACTTCTCTTAAAAAAAAAATTGTGTAAATGGATTCTTATTAATGGCACACGGCGTCTTATGGCTCACAGCTAGCTAAGGCCGAATTTTTATTTATTTTTAAGTCGGCTGGCAAAGAAGCAAAACAAAATAAGAACAGTAAAGTCACCGTGGATTTTATTGTTCATTTCGTCCGGTTTTCCACAACGTAGTGACAGATATCTATGATGGCAACACCGTCTTAAACTTCAGGTTTGTCATAAGAGAGTTCCACTATCATTTTTTTAATTGCTTAGTTTTCGCTTTTCGTGAAATTCTTTATTGCCTTACAGGTCCACTGTTCTTTTTGACGTTTGCATTAGTGCTCATAGGTACACACACACACAAACATATACGCCCATAATGCTGCAAAATAAACATGTTTTTTGTTGGTTGGCTGTTTGGTTCATTTACTTATTTTTCCGCTTTTTGTTGTTGTGTTTTTGTTTTTCTTATTGGAGCTGAATCTCCATACGATCCAGTCTAAGCGTCGGGCTCTATAACCGTGTGCCATATTTTTGCTTTTGTTTGTTAAGTTTGTGGCTTTTTATTTTACAAATTTACCTGGCCAACAACAACAACAACAGCAAAAAGACTTTTTATTTTTGTTTTTTTTTAAATTATTTTTTTGTGTCGCTGTGGACTCGTTTTAATGTTGTTTTGTACTTTTTGTTTGTTGTATTTTCTACTATCTCCGTTTTTTGTTGTTGTTGTAGGTAATCAATCTGTAAAGGGTGGGCCAAAAGGGTTTCTGAGGTGAATAGCTGTCAAACAAACAAACAGTCCATGGTTGTGGAAAAATATTAAAGTTGGCTTGTTTTAATTGTAGACGGATTATTTTTTGCATAATAAAAATTGGCATTGCCTTAACAATAAACTTTCTGGCAACCTTGCGACTCTTTCGTCGTTTATAAGTGCCTGTTTAGATGCTTCAGCATTTGTTGCTCAACTTTTGATTTTTCCATTAGAAAGCAAGAAAAGTTTGTATACCCCTTCTCTTTCTTTCTAATGGAAAAAAAGTTTTTATACCCCTTCTCTTTCTTTCTAATGGAAAAAAGAGTTGTATACCCCTTCTCTTTCTTTCTAATGGAAAAATCAAAAGTTAAGCAACAAAAGTTGAAGCGTGTAAACAGGCACTAAGAGTTGTGCTGTGCTTCAAAGTCGCATATTTTGTTTTTCGTTTTTAGTTTATGAACTTAAGCCTGCTTAACGTGTGCAAAACATGAAACAGAGAAACAAAAATTTTAAGAAACCTATGTTAACTTAGTTATATTAACTAATCAAAATTTAGTTTGGCATTAAAGTTTAGAAAATCATACAAACTGGTTGTGAACAATTAACTCAAAAATATTTTTTTTATAATTCTCATTTAGTGTGTGATGGGAATCAAACTACGAGGTACAGTTTGAACAATACAGGTTAAGCTTAAGCGTTGAAATTCCGGCTTGAAATTTGGAACTTCTTTAAATCCTGTTTGTTAGTTATCACAATCTAAACTGGAATTTAAGCTACCTAAGGGGGGTGTAGATAGAGAACAAAGGAATAAGGATGTGTTATTTCTTGAAGGGGCTTTAGCATAGAAAATACAATTTATCTAAAACTCAAATCTGTAAAAGTTGCGGTTATCATCTTTATGGGTTCTTTCAGATTGAATTATTTCATAATGCGTTTCTGGAGCTTTATTATCGTAGGGTGATAAACAAGTGCAAAAGTTTCGCCTTTTGTTCAAACTGTAGACATAAAAAGAATGTGGCCTACTTTGGAGCACAACTTCGACTTTAGTAATTTTTTTTCCGGTTTCGGTAAAAATACCTATTGGCAATTCAAAATAAAAAAATGCAATCCTTCTGTGGACTCTATTTTTTTACAGATTTAGAAGTATTAAGTTTACAAACAACCTGCGCAGTCTTAAGATGATATCGAAGTGGCACAATTGTAACATTTCTTGCATAAATTATTGGCACCCTCTGATTCACTATTTAGCTTATTTAGCTTGATCACCTTCTCTTAAGCCACCAACCAACTAACAACATCAGCAGATGTATTAAGAGCAACACACATAAAATGTGAACTTAAATTTAAGGCGCGCTTATATGTTCACTTTTTGTTTTTATTTTGGTTGATGTTTTAGTTTTGTTGTTGTTATTGTTGTTGTTGTTTTTTAACCTTTTCAATTCATGCTTCATCCAATTTTTAAAATCCAACATAAAAACAAAAAAAAGAACAAATTTAGTTTAGATTAGTTTGTGCCTGTGTTCACGTTTTCTAAAAAGAAAAAAACCTTTAAAACACACGAGTCTTGCCCCGATTTGTTTTCCTACGTGTGATGAGCCGGGGATTTTTGTTGTTTGATTATTGTTATTATTGATATTCATGTTGTTGCTGCTGCTACTGCAAACCCGCTTTCCTGCTGAATCTTAGTGAAGAGCACAAATAGTTTTCGCTTTTACAGTTGTCGACCAGTTACTAAGTGACGACCAATATTTTAAAAGTAAAAGAGTATAAGAAAAACGAACTTTCTTAAAAGGGTAAAGCATCTTCTATATTATATTTGTATCACATAATAAAAATTCTCGTGAGATTAAAAAAAAAGCAGTTTTAAAAAAACACTTTTACTAGAGGATTAAAATATCGTCAGAAAAAAGCTCTCTGGAAAACTCAACAATACAAAACTATAAAAATTATTTAAAAAAAAGATAATATATAATCAAATTTAACTTCAAATAGTACCTTTAAAAAAATCATTTTATGTAACTTTAAAACTGCTCAACAAAAAAGCTTTCAAGCTTTATAAGACCCATTTAAAAGTCTTTAAAGAAAGCTACTTAAAAAATTTTTTTAATAAAATAGTTATGGTATTGTATTGAAAAGGTACTTTAAATAACGTTTGCGTACCTTAAAAAGAACATTTTAACAGTTATTTTTTTATTTATTTTAAAAATTGGTACTATTGATAAATTCGAGCTATAAAAGTATCTTTTTTTTTCAAAGTATTTGTTTAAACACAATTTTAATAAAAATTAAGAAAAAATGGTTTTTAAAAATACTTTTTGTACCTTTTCAAAGTATGTCCGTTAACATTACAAATATTGCTAAAAGACTTTTCCAAAACAATTTTACATTTATTTAAACAGACTGCTTATATTTGTTAAATTAATATTGATTAAAGTACTTCTAAACGTTTTGAAAGACATATGTTAACTACTTTAGAGAGAAGTTTTTTAATTAACAATTACACATTTAAAAAAATTTCTTGTGCTAAAAATATCGACTGCTATAGCCGAGTTGCGATCTAGTAAGGTTAAACCAGCTGCAATTTTTTGATAATAATTTAAATAATTTTTTTTGTTTAGAAAAAAGTACTTTTTGTAAAAAGTACTTTTTGTAAAAAGTACTTTTTATAAAATGACTTTTTCGAATTAGTGAAATGTTTTTAAAAAAACCAGCAATATTTTTGAAATAAATTTTAATTAAAAATACTTTTCTAAAAGGTACGCTGTTTAAGGAAAGCCATAATTAAAAATTTCAGTGACTATATATATTTTTTTCAATTATCCATTAAATATTTGAAAAACTTTTTACATGGAGTATCGACCGCCAAAATAATATGTATATCCTTCCTTCATCGTCAAGCGTAAACACCAATATTTCAGTTATTTACGTTAATTGTGGTAGATTCCTTTATTCTTAATAAGTATTTATTATTCAAAAATTTAATGGTTTAACAGGAGGAAAAGTATGTCCATGGGACCATTTCACTATTGCTCATGTAGATCACCAATGGATGTTACCCCAGTTTTGGTTAGAAGACTCTTCAGTCTTTACAAGCGATATTGATTAAATGAGAATTATATTCAACCAAAACAGTAAAAAGCCAGTTGAACACAAAAAAATTGTATAGAAGAAGACAGTAACAATTAAGAAAGTTTTTTTTCTTTTCTTTTCTAAATAAGGGCTTCCACTGGAAGTCATTAAAAAAGTGTTTCAAGAGAAATTGTTAATAATATGTTAATAAAAAAATATTTAATGTATTTATGAGAAAAAATCATAACCGAATGCGTGACATCCCTGATAACAAAACTCGGTATTAATCACAGTTTTATATCCAGAATTTTTAAGCCGTTTTCATTACGCAGACTCATTGTTTAGAGTACGTAAAAGTGGACGTCCTTAAGAAATAATACGATCAAGACGATCAAGAAAAAATACGTATAATCAAGAAGGATCCATTCATATCGTCAAAAATCTATTGCTACATAATTATCACTAGAGGTTACTTCATGAATCATTCAAAGACGGGCTATAGAAAGTTCAGCTTCAAATCTTATGAAAGTGCAAAAAAGTTCTTTATAGCACGTAAAAATAGTATCGCCAAAATTAAGTTCACAAAGGATTATATTAATTGAAACACCGTCCATTGGAAAATCATATTTGTTGCCAATGAATCGAAGTTTGATTTGAACGGTTGCATTGAGTTAAGGTTAGTTAGAAGTCCCAAAGGATAACACATTAATAAATAAAAAATAAAAAAGTAGTGTTTTCAAGCTATGACGTAAATCCGCTTCAGAGAGTAAATAGAAAAATGGATCCTTTTGTTTATATACTTTCACATATAAAGGAGAAAAAGCCTCTTAAAAGGAGATACCAGCACGATAACAGCTCTAAACTAAATCTAAATTAGTGAAAGGGTGGCTTGTGGGCACCCCTGTGGTGGGTGCCCCTGTAGACTAGTAGATTGTGTACTAGCTTGTCTGTATGGGGGTTGTGGGTTCGATTTCCAACGAAGATCTTGGTTTTTTTTTTCATTACAAAAATTAAAATTTACTGTCGGTGGGGCTGCTCAGCGATGAAGGCATAGTCACTGGTCGCTGTGGTGTCTTTATACGGCAGTTAATTTCCGACTATCCTTTTACTTACAGCACCTGTGTCTCATCTCTTCTCTATCCCTTTCCTAAAAGAATGTAGCACGGTACTTGACTAAATAGGCATTGTTGCCTGAAATGCTACTTCTCTTTAAAAAAAAACAAAATGTTTGAAATTGGCCGGCACAATCGTCGGATCTCAATCCAATAGAAAATCTATGGGAAATTGTAGATTGTAAAATAAACCGCGATAACTGTAAAAATATGAATTATTTCTTTAAATAAACGCGAAAACTGCCTGAAGTGGAAGTGCTTTAAGGGAATTTTCGAATTTAATTGATTCACTGCATCGAAGATGTGCTGCAGTTTTCAACAAAAGAAGACTACGCCACAAAACCTTGAGCATTGCTTGCTACCACTTACCCAGTAATGTGCTATGTGCTTTAGCTTAAAATAATGCCTTTTACTTATGGTCTTTAATTTACACCGTTTCAATTTTTGCTTATTAATCCTTGATTTCTATTTCTTTAACAACTTTTTAGAATGAAGCACAGTATCCTAGAAATATTGTATAGTTGTAGTGAATTACCAGTATACCTAAGATGCCCTAGAATATTCATAAGAATATAATTTTTATGACTTTGCAGCTCTTCATATTTATTGTTCATGTCTGTTCATGCAAAGACATGTTCTTCGATTTGTTTTAATATATTTTTAATATCTGCTAATAAATTTCCTTAAATTGGTTCATCGACCTACTATTTTCTATGTCACAGTTGGTTTTTGAGACCATCTCTCCCACCTAACATTTAACATAAAATGAAATCACAGATCTTAGAGACTGTGGAGAAAGAGAGAATGTGTGTGAGTGTGGTAAAGTAGAGAGAGTTTAAAACTTGCGCGCTTCATATAAAAACTTATTTTGGTGTTTAAAAGGCAAGACGAAAAGTTGTTGGGCCAGTTTAAAAGTTTTGTTGTTGCTGCGTTGTTTTTTTTTTTCTTTTATTGTTGTTGGTATTTAAGCCATATTCAAAACAGTCATGTTCGTTTGTAACAAGATTTTATGTACAAATGTATGACTGTTTGTAAGCAAGGTTCGGTTAGCTTTATTGTTGTTGTTTTTTTGTTATTATTGCTTTTATTCTTACTGTGTTCAGCTTGATTTGTATTCACTTCATTTTCGTATCTTTATTTTATTCTCCTACATTTAATTTCTTATTTTATTTTGATATTTTATTTTTTTAAAACTTTATGATTGTTGTTATTTGTTCACTGTTTCTGGTGCTGGTGTTGCTTTATCTATAAGAGGAAATATCTGTTTAACCCAACTACATACAACAATAATATTTAAATAAGAAGAAGAAGAAAAAAAACCCATTATACACAAAACCGCTGTTTTCTTTTTTAAATACAACAATCAATTAGTTTATTAATATTCATGAGCTAAAAACAAAAAAAAAAAAAAAACTTAAAAATAATTTTTTTTTATATTTTAACTTTGTGTTTTTATTTTTTCAAAGAATATTAAGCAAGAGAATATTATTAAAAAAAAAAAGAAACTGGATATGCAATACGTTTTCTAAAAGAACGCACACAATTCAATACAATAAAAATATGAATTTGAATTTGAATTTTTATTTTGTATTTTTAATTTTGTGGTAAATTTGAATTGATAATTTTATTCTTTCGTTAAGTTTTCGTTAGAGTGAAAAAAACTAAGAAAATAAATAAAACAAAAAACAATTCATTAAATGTCTGAAGTTTTCTTAATCGCAAAGCTATTCCCCATAATTATTTATAACCGACATTTTTTTTTAATCATCAAAATAATTTATAATCATTATAACGCACCAAAATTCTATTTTCTACTTATTATACTTATATACTTATACTCTTTTATTTTTGTTTTTTTATAAATCAGCATACCGTCTCATACTTCAAATGACTATTCTTTATAATACAACTAAAGTTTAACATTTAAGTTGATTGTTGTCTGTATAACAAACTTTTGCAAAAACATTTCATATTATATCAAAATTTCGACTTTCTTAAATTTTCGTATTATACAATTAAATAATCATAAAATTTATATCCTTTTCAACTATAAATTAAATTGTAACACTTTTATCGTTTACTTCAAAGCTTATCTTACATATATAACAGTCATAGTATACTACTTATACCCACAAAAATAAACATAAACAATTATGAATATACTGTTATATACGCATATTAATTAGGCATCCATGCATCCAATGCCGATTCTGTATGTATGAAGTTTACTGTTGCCCTGGTCAATCTATTGCCTGTAATTTATGTCTACTAACTGCTATCTGCGAATTTCTTCGGTATGACTTTTATACTGTCAAGGGTGATTTATGGGTGTTTTTTTTTATAGAGATATAGACCTTGGAAATGGAATAACACAAAATGAAATTGAAATGAATAAGTTAATATGAATTTTACTTTGTTCTAAAGATAATTTTCTGGCATAAAACTTACATATGACTTTAGGCATATAACCGCCACGACTTGCTGGGACGTCGTCTAATCTAGAGATTCAATTATCGGAGACTTTTGTAATATCAATAACACAATAATGCGATGAATGTTGCCCTCCAGGTGGTTAATCGTTTTAGGTTTATCAGTGTAAACTAGCGACTTCAGCTAGCAGCGTTAGGTCGTATGATCTTGGAGACCAATTTACGGTTTCGAAACGTGAAACTATCTGGTTACCAAAAGTTTTCTTCAATAAATGAATTCAATAAATTGTTATACAACCTGTGAGATATATATAATTAATTTTTTTTAAAGAGAAGTAGCACTTCAGGCAACAATGTGTATTTAATCAAGTACCGTGCTACATTCTTTAGGAAAGGGATAGAGAAGAGATGAGACAGGTGGGGAAAGTAGAAGGAAAGTTACGGAAATTAACTGTCGTATAAGATAACACAGCACATAAGAGCCGCCCCACCGACAGTCAATTTTTATTTGTAGTAAAAAAAAACCAAAGTCTTTGTTGGGCATTGAATCCACAACCTGCAGTCTTATAAGCTAGTACACTACCTATTAGCCTACAGGGGCATCTTCATGGATACATACGAACTTAACAACAGAACTACCTAAACGCGAACCCTGACTCACCAGTACGAATTGTGTCACGTGTATCGAAAGCGCTCGCCATTTACACAAAAAGAACAACAGCCAGAAAGCACGAAATGAAATGACAATAGCATTTTATTAAGCTTCTACACTAATATTCTTTCCTCTTCATAATTGTATTGAGCACGACTTGTGAAAGTGTTTAGCCCGTAATCTCTTTTTTCTATCTTTCTAACAGATTTTGTTTTGGATTTTTCTAGTTTACAGTATCACAGTTTAAGCGTAAAATTGCTTCTTTAAAGGCATTTCTTACAGCTTTTACAGCAGCAAGCTGGGTACTACTTAAGCTGTGGCTTAAATTTAAGATTTCAAGTTGTGCCGAAGACTAGAACACTTTATGAGATATAGTGGTTAGATTTGTTAAATAAAATAAATAAATAAAATAATCTATATGAATGGCTTAGTTTTTAATTAATTTCATAATTATAATAGTTACTGTACGATTAGAGTTTATTGGGTGACAGTAACAGCCTTTTAACTATATTTTTTCTTAGGATTTTTATAAGTATCTAGTACATAATTCCATCAGATATTCTTGCTAATCAATCGTATCATTAAGCGAAATTTTCAGTCGTGATCTTAACAAAAGGCGCTTAAATATAAAATTTTTTTAAGTTTTTAACTTTATTTTTGAGAAAAACGTTCGTTATTTTTTATACATTTTAAATTTTTTAAACCAAATGAAAATTACGCAATGTGACCGTATATAGAAAAGCAAAGAAGGAACTTAAATAAGATTTAATTTACTACACTTTTTCTTTTACATAAATTTAACGTTTTCCTACTTTTATGCTGGGTCACAACAAATAATCCGGCATTTTACTTTTACGAGTATAATGACAATAATTAAATTTAAAATTGCTTTCTCGCCAAATATGATCTGTTATGTTATAAATACTGGCCTTTTTCATTTAAAAGACTAAGGTTTTATACTTTAAATCTTATCGTTTTTTTTTTTAATTATTGTTTTAAATTAAAAAGAGTTCTTACTCACACGCGTTGTGAACCTGGAAACCTTTTCTTCTTTTTCTTATATAAATGAATTCTAAATCTAAATGCCAATTTTTTTTTTTTTTAAAGAGAAGTAGCACATAAGGCAACAATGCCTATTTAGTCAAGTACCGTGCTACATTCTTTAGGAAAGGGATAGAGAAGAGATGAAACAGGTGGTGAAAGTAGAAGATAGTCGGAACTTAACTGCCGTGGGTGCCCCTGTAGGCTAGTAGGTAGTGTACTAGCTGGGGGTTGTGGGTTCGATTCCTAACGAAGACCTTGGTTTTTTTCACTACAAAAAATAAAATGCCAATTATAATTTTATTTTAAAATTTGAGGTTAGGAAATGGATTCACTGTCAAATGATTAAATGTTAAGCACTTGTTGAGCAGAATTTTTATTACGAAAATTTACTGTCAAAAAAATTTACTGTATCGTTTCGTAAAATTCAACCAGCTTTTCCTCATAAACAGGCTTCTTTGGGAACCGCTGTGTGTAATTTATTCACTAAATGTCAGGCTCAATCAGTAATTGCTGACAACAGGTGAACGCAATATGCTGCACGGTAAAGTGTTAAAAATAATCCTGGAACATCAAACCACTAGAACAACTTTATTCAATATTTTGCATAAACATTGTCACGCTAACAAAGTTTAATTCGAATAAAAGCCGAACGGCCATTGTTTGCGTCGAACACTTGTGAATTGGCTGTGTGAATAAATTGAACGAAAATTACGCATTTTTCAGCAAATCAAAATTGTCGCATATGGGGCTCTCTAAATACAGTCCTTGAAAAATTACTAAATCCAAAGAAAGTGGCCGGGCGAAATCGTTGGCCTGAATGTTTTTCAAAATGATCGTGGAAACTTTGACATCAGTGATCTTTGGTTTTAGCCGGGCAACCAAATAATCTAGTAATTGTATGAAAAATTTTTCGGTCGCATAATTTCTCGGTGATAACATTTGGCTACCTTGTTTTTGTAATTTAACACCACTGAATTATTTTATCTGGATCATTTGAAAAAACAAATTTACGCCAATAGTCCACCAACAAAATGAAGTCCATCTTTATAAGTCCACTTTGAAAGATAAAATTCGATTGCATTGAGGAGCCAAGACAAGCTGTGTTGCAAAATGTGTTTAAAATTTTGTAAAAAGAGCGAACGTCTGGCAACGCTCTAGAGGAGAACATTTATCACAACATTTATGTTCCTTTACCAATTCCCAAACTTTATTTTAATGGAAAAGAAGTGTGTGTTTTAAGCCAAATTACTTCCTAATTTTAAATGTGCCCACGCGATACCTAAGACATCTACCCAAAAAACACTCCAATAATTTCTTTTCTAAAAGATTTGAAAAGATATAGCTCGTTAAAATGACTTTCATTTCAACTATTATGTTATCCTTATAAAATGTTATTTTTACAAAAAAATTTTAATTACGACTATTATTTTGTGTTTGAAAAACAATATTTTTTAGCCACTTCTTTTAGCCTTTTGCGATTTAACTTTTTATTTTAAATGCAATATTTGCACTTAATTTGCCCGTTAAACTAAAGAAGAGATAGATCATTTTGCTTACTAAGAAGCAAAATATTGATTAAAGCAACAATAATAAAAGGGAGTGTTGCTAGCAGAACTACAATGTTTATTATACAAACGCCTACACAAAGCGATAAACAAGCAGCGGACAATAAAATATATTCAAATATACAAAATATTGAAGTCTGATCACAATTTTAATTTTCTTAACAGCAATTTTTCAAACACCACAACTACACAACTGCAGAGAATTTTAATTAATTTAAAAAAAATTTACCTTTACAAAATTTATAAGAAATGAAATAAAAATTTTCGCAAAAAAGAAAATAAGAAATATAATGTTGATCCTTTTCTTTTTGTTTTTTTAATTTTCAGTTCGCCAAAATGACCATAAATTATTTAAAATTAAATTCAAAAAATGCAACAAATATTTTTTCACTGCCGTTTTATTTTTTTTTTTTTAATTTTTTAAGATGATTTTTAGAAACGTGACATGTTTCAACTTCCGTTTAAATAAAAAATTAATATACATAAGTATACAACAACAACAACAACAAACTCTCCCTTTTTTTATTTACATAAACTTTTATACTTTTAATTATTTTAATAAATTTTTTTTCTTCTAATTATTTATTGACTTTTTTTTTGTTGCATTAAATGGAAAAGAAAGTTAATTTTGTTTTTGTTGCTGATTTCTGCAGTGTTCCTTCTTTATCGCTTTTTAAAAATTTATCGCTTTTTGTAAACAAATAATTAAGTTGTTGCCAATTGTTGATAATAATTTTAGTTTTACTTTTTTATTTATATTTTTCTCCTTTATTTATTAATTTCTATTTATCTTATTATTGCTTTGCTGATGTGTGTGTTTTTTAACTTTTAATTTTTAGCCAAGTTTTTCAACAAGAAATTTGTTTTCTAAAGGGTCGGCCATCTAGCGTTTTTTTTTAACTAGTGCTTAATTCGTGAATGGTTGATTGATTTGTTTGATGTTGTATGTTTGATTTGACAGATAATTAGTTGTATCCTTCTACTGAACGAATATGGTTGTGTATACGCTTGAACAACGCTGGGAAATATTGTGACGTTACTTTGAAAATTATGCTAATGTTGCAGAATGTGTGCGTAAAACTGCGTACATATTTTGGAAGAAGAGAAGCACTGTCAGCTCCGTATGTTCGTTATCTTGTGCAAAAAAAGTGAAAAAAACTGCCATCCTCATCGATAAACCAAAGCGTGAAAAGCTAAAAACAGAACATTGCTGCCGTGGCAGAGAGTGTGCGTGAAGCGCTATCAACATCAATTCACCATCGTTCTCAACAATTGAACATTTCAGACACATCATTGAGACGAATTTTGCTTAAAGTCCTTGGTATGAGGTCGTACAAAGTCCAATTGGTTCAGGAGTTGAAGCCAAGTGACCATCCAATGTGTTTTCGATTCGCTAAGTGCGCCTGCCGATTTTGAAAAATAAAATCATCTTTTCAGATGAAGCTCATTTTGATCTTGGCGGGTATGCAAACAAGCAAAATTGTCGCATTTAGGGCACAGACAACCCGCACGCATACACTCAAAAGCCGACGCACCCAAAACTAGTCACTGTTTAGTGCGGATTATGGTGCAGAGGCACAATTAGGCAAAATTTCTTCGAAAATAAGCAAGGATTGGCCGTTACAGTCAATGGCAATCGTTATCAGGCCACGGTGAAGGAATTTTTGTTCACAAAAATTGAAGAGGAGGATATTGGCAACATTTGATTTCAACAGGACGGCGCTACGTGCTACACAGCCGAAGCTACACTCGATGTTTTGCGCCCTATTTTTGAAGACCGCATTATCGGAGCTGCGATTTAACACCGTCGGACTTTTATTTGTGGGGTGCCGTCAACGATAAGTGTTACGCCGACAAGCCAGAGACACAATTGACGTTTTATAGTACAATATTCGTGAAGCCATTGGTGAAATACAGCTGCATACAATCGGTAATGTGCTTAAAAATTGGACTGACCGTGTAGCCTACTGCATGGCCAGCCAAAGCAGCCATTTGAATGAAATTATTTTCCACTATTAACCGGAAGGATTGTACTTTCATTTAAAAAAAGAAATTTGAGAAAATATTCAGTAGTTGTGTTTATAACATTTAAAACAAAAAAAAAAGTTATTTGGCGGACCCTTTAAAACAAAAATTTCATTTAAGATGATTCAAATTTTTATTGTGCTACTAAAAGAAGAGTTCGGCCATTATGAAGGAAAATGAAGGACAGATGTTGATTTTTTCATCAAAGTATTTAATAACTTTTGGGAAAAAAGGCGGATTTTGAGTTTTATCGAGTTAAATCGATTCGATTGACTCCGTATTGACTCGGTCTTTAACATAGCCCCTCAAAAGATAATCCAGTGATGTTAAATCACACGATCTAACTGGCCACTTAACTGCAATAAACTTATCGTTTCATTGGCTATATGACATGTGTCACCGTCCTGTGGAAACCACATGTCAGTTGAACAACCCGGTCGACAACGCGTTATATTTCTTACATTTTTTAACGATTCTGTCGACTCAAATTTATTGACTAATTCCTTATTAGCAGCCTCCGAAGGATGATTATGTTTGCGGAAAATGTCACAGATTTCACGAAATGTAACTTTTGCAGAACCATATGCCAAAACATATACTACAAATACGTCAAAAAAGTAAATGTCAAAGCTGTCATGTTGTTGGCGTTGCCACAATCGAAAACAAACTTCTTGTTGAAAAACCCGATATAGTTATTTTTAAAGGTTTTTTTAACTACACACGGTTATTAGTGATAGGATTTACATCTGTACCTAGCTGTGTGAGCCATAACCAGATGGTGGATTATACCACTATGGATGAAATGTAGCGTTAACATCGCCCTTAAAGGCCTTCAGATACGTACTTATATCCTCTGGTCACTCCCAGTTGCAACTTCAAAAGCTTAATAAAATTTAAGAACACAACGGCAATCACGTTCACTGGACCTGGACCATTCATTGTGTTCATTGTGAAAGATCCGACCCACAAAACTCAAACGAGGGACACCACAACCACCACGATACTCTCGAAGGGCTAACCTCAATAATCAGTCAGAGAAGAGCTAAAAGGCTAAAAGGACAAATAGCTAAACTCTGGGGCTTTACTGATTCCCGTGGAAATATAGTGAATTGTCCAGTTGGCTCCTGTTAGCCTTGAAGGGGACTGGGATCCCTTGTACCCCCGAAGACACATGAAATGACGGTGGATTTCCGTCAAAACATATCAATGTGCCCCCGGGGGGTACACACGGTTATATTACTTTTATGAATGCTAATTAAATGGATTTATAACTTCCATTGTTGTTTATTGTAAAATCTTGATAAATCGCATTGATTGAGCTCAGCTCGCTTTATTGGCAAATGGAAAAATGTTTGGATGAAACAATGCAACCGGCTTTCATATTGAATAACCTTGTATTAACACAAATTTCAAAATTGTCAAGAATTAATAATTAAGTTAAAGTGGATAAATTAATAATAAAATTGAATACAATAGAATTTTTCGTTAATGATCCTAAATAATTTTTGTTTTATAAATAATTTTTTATTAACATTTTTTTTTATATTAAAATTAAACAAATTTTGTTTTCATTATTTCGCCACTCCGTAAGGGGAGTGTCTTCTGAAAAAGAAAATTATATAAACGATTTTATTTATTTAAATAATTAATGAAAAAAAATTTTTTATACACTTATCTTTTTCCTGAAGATGCCACCCATTGGCGTGGTGAAATATTGAAAATAAAAATAAATTTTAATTTAATTTTTAAACAAAGAGTTTGTTTAAAAGAAGAACTATTTTTACGTCTATACCTTTTATAAACTTTTTGTTGTGAGTTCTTTATTGCAAACAAAATTATACCAGATTTTATAGTTTTTAAATTAATTACAACTTTATTTACTTTAACTACACATAAAGTTGACACTACAAAACAATGTACTTAAGCTGTACGTCTTTACTTCACGACGTTTATTTTTACACTAACTCTCTATCCACTCACACGCTGCCTTTTATATTTGTCCATTAAAAGTCTAGAAAAAATTAAAAACCTTCTATTCTCTTTGTATCATATTGTGTTGTTGTATGTTGTTTTTTCAATGTATAGACGCCTGTATGTCTGTGTGTGTATTTTTGTTTTTATGCTGATAAAGTTTCTTCCTGGAATTTATTTAAAGATAGTTGTCGTCGGCTTGTGTAGATAATGTTTCTTAGAAAACTATGCATTTAGTAAACAGCATACTTAATTGTTGTTGTTCTGCGTGTTTAAAATTTCTACGCGGTTTGTAACTAGAAATTTGTTGTTGTCTTGCGCGCACAAGTTTTCTTAGCAAGATACAGAGTTAGTAAAGAACACACCCAGCAGTTTGCTCTATCGCTTAATTATTTTTTTTTAAACTTAAGCAATATTTGTGAACAATATTTATAAAATATTAAGAGCTCAATTAACTATAATTATTATTAATTTTTATTTTAATTTGTTTTCATTTTCTATGAGAAGTTTTTTCTTTAAATTTATTACCACAAATTCTTTTTATTTCTATTATGGCTTTTTGTCTTAAAACACTTAACGGATGTTTTTATTTATTTAAAGCCCCCACAGTATTTAATTATAATTTGTTTTAATTTTTTAGTTGCTTTTTGATTGCACTAAATTTAACTTTTTAGAAAGTTTCTCATTTTCTCTGCTCTCTTTCTCTTTCACACGTTCTGCAGCGCAACAGATGGTTTCAAAGAAACCCTGAATTCGCAAACGTAATTGAAATCCTGATAGAGATTGAATAAGTTGCCGAGTATTTAAATACAAAAAAATTATCAAAAATTATTATTTAATTATTATTTTGGATATTTTTCCTATAATGTAGGTGCTAGTTAAATCGGCGTAAATGACTTTATTTTTTTGTCTGTGTAAACAACACTTGTTTATTTTTCTGCTTGTTTACTTTAGGTCTCTTAATTTATTTTATTTTTGCTATTTTTTTATATTTAACTGGGAATTTTATCGCTGACAAGTGTCAGTGATAAAAAGAAAACAAAACAAAGTAAAAGTATAACACGAGCTAGTTGATAACGGACGGACAGAAATGAGCTGTTAACTGCTGTTTTTGTTTAATTATTATGAAATCACTTCCAGGGCCAGTTATTGAACAGTTTAATTAAAATGCAATTGAATGTTAATTTTCAAATGCGAAAGCAAAATTTTTGCTAAAGTTTTCAAGCTCTTGACATTAAACGTAAATTATTTCTTATACAGTTTAAATATAACTAACCTTAAAATTAGGATAACGACAAATTTTGCTTTGAATGTTTTTTTTCTTACTTCTTAAGTAAGAAAAAGTGGTGCAATACATCACCACTTAAATACAGAACACGTACGGTCATACAAACGGAAAAGAGAAGACTCCAACTTTGCACTAAACCTTGAGAATCACGGACACTTACCAAGAGAAATATAAGAGTGTATGACTTTACTAGATCCTAGCAAAAAAGGACGAAGACTAGACATACTTGAAAACATGGAAATGTACAAAACTAAAACTTTTGACAGCGACATTATAAACCAACAATCTCCGACGACATTTTCACACCACTTAAACTAATTGTAAACTCAAACAAACGAAAAACACCAAAAACACCCTCAGACGGATACACGTAGCTGGACAACAAAAAAAGACGAAAATATTAATACTAATCGCCACATAAAATACCAGATGGCTGACTTTGTAACTACATAGTTAGATATGACGACAATAGGATAAACACCTGAACCAGAAATAGGGACTCACCAGTACGTGATAGAACGTAGCTTGAAAATGATATATTCACATCGAAAGCGCTCGCCGTTCGCAGGAAACTTTATATAGAGGAGGAATTGACAACAGTATTATATTCACTGACGGAACAAACCCAGACAGTGTAGTACCAGAGATAGCCATTCGGGCTAAAATTATGTTAAATATACTGACCGATAGGACTCTACGGTTCCCTCCCAGGGGGCACATTGTTTTGACGGAATCTCACCTTCATTACATGTGCCTTCGGGGGTAAAAAGGAGCCCAGTCCTCTTTAAGACTAACAGGAGCCAACTGGACAATCCACTATATTTCCACGGGAATCGGTAAAGCCCCAGAGTTTAGCTATTTGTCCTTTTAGCCTTTTAGCTCTTCTCTGACTGATTATTGAGGTTAGCCCTTCGAGAGTATCGTGGTGGTTGTGGTTTCCCTCGTTTGAGTTTTGTGGGTTGGATCATTTACAATGAACACAATGAATGGTCCAGGTCCAGTGAGCATGATTGCTGTTGTGTTCTTAAATTTTATTAAGCTTTTGAAGTTGCAACTAGGAGTGACCGGAGGATATACGTATCTGAAGGCCTTTTAGGGCGAGGATGACGCTACATTTTACCCACATTGGTATGATCCACCATCTGGTTATTTTGCGATAAGATTTACATTTGCACCTGGCCGTAGGCCTTAATCAGATGGTGGTCAAACCACTGGGAATGAAACGGAAAGGCAACATCATTCACGTCCTAGTAGGCCGAGGACTAATTCTAGCAACAGGTCTTTCCTAGTTGCAACTTCAGCGGTTCCAAAGCAGGGTTGCAAACCACTACTCCTTGCTAAAGAGCTGGGGACTATCCAACTACTGGTCCACAACACATGACTAGCATGCTTAGTGGATCTGGATCATTCACCCGTTGGTGTTATTAAAGGCGAGATGATCCTGGCCCTCATAATCAAATTCATGCTAGGGCCGCAAAACCACAACTACCACGATACTCCTGAAGGGCCAACCTCAATAATCATTTAGAGAACAGCTAAAAGGCTAAAAAGACAAATAGGTAAACTCTGGGGCTTCACTGATTCCCGTGGAAAGATAGTGGAGTTGTCCAGTTGGCTCCTGCTAGCCTTGAAACGGACTGGGCTCCCTTTTACTGCCGCTGACACATGTAATGGTGGTGAGATTCCCTCAAAACATATTAACATGCTCTCGGGGGGAGGCCTTTTCTTTATACCTAATAGTTGCAAACAGCGATGGGTTGATGTTTCAGGCACATTTTACTGGACATAAGCCTCAAATTGCCATTAAACTAAAAAACCATAACCACCACGATACTCAAGAAGGGCCAATCTCAATAATCAGTCAGAGAGACAGCTAAAAGTCTAAAGAGACAACTAGGTACAGATAAAAATCTTATCACTGAGGCACACATCACGCCACGCTAGGTTACATTAAATTTCACCGCCCAAACCCACGCCTTACAACAAGCTAAACGTATAGCACAATTGACAGAGATAAATACTGAGATACGCTTACTTTACATCAAGAAGGAAAAACCAACAAGAACTTATTTAGATGTAGCGCACATTTTGACGATAGGATATGGAAAAAATGAATGGGAAATATAAACGAATGGATCGAAAATTTACAAATCTAATATAAAACGGACCGACAAGCACACACCAAACTAGAATTCCACACATGCATCAGGAACCTAATAGCGACATAAGATTCAGTGACAACGAAACAAAACTAAAAGAGAAAAGCTTGGAGCCTAACCTACCTTTAGAGACGATACAAAAAACAATTAAAACACAAATTGTGGATGCCGTAGCAACCAATACTCAGTTACTAAACGAACGACATGATCCCATGAGACACAAAGTAGCCGTCATACTCGACGGATAATTTGCTATGCGTTTGCGCTATTGATTCACTATCGGAAACTGTTGCTCAACCAATGCAATATTTTGTTATGTATTTGCGCTATCGATTCACTATGGGAAAATAAATAAAAATGTACAGTTTAGAAGTTTAACGCTTTAGTAACTAATCTCTCGCTTGCGGCAGTGCTGTTGCCTGTTACACTTCTTTTGTGTTAATTGGTGGTCAAATCTAAAACATTGCGTGCAATTTAAAATCAGGCTATAGCTCTAACACAATTTAAGGCAAAACCTTTTAACATATTTATTCCTCTAATTAATATTTAGTTTAGTGAGTCCAACTATTGCAAATTTTTGGGTTTTAATTTAATTGCACGATTTATTTAAACGAGCTATTTACTTTTACACATGAAAATACATGATGTTTTTCCTTTTTAAGAACTGAAGGCTTTTTAATATCAACTTTACTGCTTTATCAACTGTTGCGCCTTCACTCGACAACGTTCACATTTAAACTGCATTATTGACCAAAAGAGGCAGCTCACATATTTTATTTAAAATAGTTATTGCATTGGCATGAAATCTCGACCTAAACATCATCACACATAGTTACTATCATTATTCATTGTCTTCTTTTTGTTTTTTTTCTGATTGTTAATCTTAGTTCATGGTATTTTAAGGTAACAATATTTTGTTATTTCGTGTTCATAAGATTTCTTAAAAACTTCTTGTTTTCTAAACAGACACAATAGGTAATTTCAATTTATTTTTTATTAATAACTTTTTGTATCTTAAACCAAGCATTTTCGCAGCAATATGACCAAAACAGTGGGCCTAAGCAACCGAGCAAAAGTTAATAGGAAATCATAGCAGGTGAAATTTATAAATGACTGGCCTTACTCAACACTTCTCTAAGGCAGTAAATGTAGTAAATGGCGTCATAGTAGGTAGTGTACTAGCTTGTAAGTATGGGGGCTGTGGGTTCGATTCCCAACGAAGACATTGGTTTTTTTTAACTACAAAAATAAAAATTGACTGTCGGTGGGGCTGCTCAGCGATGTAGACATAGTCACTGGTCGCTGTGATGTTTTTTATACGGCAGTTAATTTCCGACTATCCTTCTGCTTTCACCACCTGTTTCGTCTATTCTCTATCCGCTTCCTAAATAATGTAGCACGGTACTTGACTAAATAGGCATTGTTGACAACATTTGTTGTTTATCATAAAAAACAAATGTTGTCAGGACGAAGCAGTAAAAGTGCTTGTAGTGGATAGAGAGATTGTGAAAGAAAAGCTAACACTCTAATCCCGCTGAATGATGTCCTAAATTAAATGACGTATATAGTGAAAAAATTTAAAAACTTTTTTGTAAAAATGATTACTAAAGATCACATTAGAGTGAAGATCTATGACGTTCTAGTGAAAATTCGCTACTCTTTTTCTTCAATAAACATTTTGCAGAGCAAACCATATCTCACGTATTTGTGTCAAATAAAATTAAATAATAAATAAATTGACCGGAATTCATTGTCAGACATTCGAAAAATTTAAAGAACATTTTTAATTTCGCCAATAAACTTAAATAAATAAAAGGAGACAACGGGGAGAAAAGAGATATGAGCAACGTTGTGATTAACAGAAATGAGTTTAGCATTGATACCTTTTATTAATAATATTTATATTCTTTGGCTTGGAATTTTCAATGCCAGCAAAATATATACATACACATGCATGTATATATGAATGTATGTATATGAACATATCTAATCATACGTATATACATTTATATATAGATATATGTTTGTATGTATATATACATTTTGTTATCTTTCGCAAAAACTTTTCTTCAAATTTATTTTTTATTTTCGATTGCAATTGGTTTCCCCTTTAAAATAGCTGATCAATAAATAATGTCACTCTACTGTCACGCATTATTTTTTGTACGTTAGTGCCATTAATTTGTCACTAAGCAAATTATAATATTCAATTTCTTTAAGTGTATTAAATCAATCTTACGGAATTAATAAAAAATATTACCAAGATAACATTTCATTTAAATAAATAAATATACAGTATCGGACAAAACTAAAGCACAAAATATTTATTTTACCTAATTAAAAAAAAAATAAATTAAATTGTAATATTTTATTAATTATTTTTAAACAACTAGCACAACCAGGCGAAATCCGTTTCGCCACCAGATGGCTTCGTTTTTTGTAACATTTCGTTTGGGGATTAAAAGATGAATTATTTTTTTTTTTGTTTTATATTTGAAAAGGAAAAAATTTATTTGATTGCACAACAGTAGTGAATTCATTTCGATTACAAAAATGAAGTGGAATTTGGTTGAACTTTTCTAATTAAAAAATGAAAGTGCATCCGAAGTAAATATTGAATCCAAGCGTTATACGTGTCCGCAAATTATTTGTTTCATTGAAGTGCTCTTTGCTAAACTACAGTTTTTGTTTTTTGCTCTGACGTAAACACAAACAAAGCGGATGGTCTTGCAACTCGTGAACACGGATGTGAAAAACAATGATTTTCTAAATTTAAACCGCAAACACTAAGCGATTGGCCTTGCGACTTGTTAATTGTCATTGCGAATGCAAGGCGAATCGGAAATCAAACGGAAGATCAGTCGGAATCATTAGTATTCGAGGAATACATACATTTTCGCCTGCGTACTTTCCGTTAATAATGGTTGCCTCAATCAAATTCGGCATAAGTCTTTTCACCGCAAGTCGAGTACCGTTGCAAAGTCGCGGTGGATTCAAATTACGCGCTATCATAAAAACTGAACCAACTTTGAGTTGCAAGTTATGTAGTGGAAATCCTGGTAACTCCAGAGGGTTAAAAACTCCGTTGGATAATTTACTGCATCATCGGGATTTGTTATAGAATCAACGGATTTCTATGTCACAAAATTGCAATCGATTTTTTATTGAATGGTGAAACTCAGTGCATGTACAACATCATTATTCTTTGGGGCGAGAATTGCTGGTTGACTTAACCAAGCGTAATTCTGATAATTCTCACTAATGTTTGGAAAAACATTTTCAATAAGAGCTAATTGAGAGTCTACAAATCGGCAAAAGTCGTTGGTAAGAGTAATTAATCCAGCTGTCGCATCAACTGGGACTTTTCCATTTCCAACAGCTAACAATTATTTGGAAAATTGTGCAGCACTTTGATCATTTTGTCTCATATTAGTGGTTAGCGATAATGGTTTTACGTTATTCCACAAAGGCGATGCCTTCAGGCAAGCATTCAATTCATCTGCAGGCGTTGCAGAGAATTACTGGCAACGTCTGCCTGAAATCGCTGCCAACAATATAATCAAGCCGCCAAAGATGTTATTTTGTCGAAGATCCTTCTGTGTGAAGTTAAGTGCTTCAAGTGATTTCTTAAATGCCATTGTGTACTCATCCCAAACAATGAGCTTGCATTGCATCAACAATTTTCCCATTGCACGCACTAGATCGGGAAATATTGCATGTTGGAGTATCAATTGTATTTAAATTGAGTGGCAACTTAAGCGCAGAATGTGCAGTACGCCCGCCATCTAGAAGAGTCACCGCAATTCCAGATGATGCTAACGCCAAAGCTATGTCACATATTGATCGAAAAGTGGCCAAAGTCAATGAAATGGCAAATATTTTCCCAGTATCTCCAGGTGCGCGCGGGAAGAATAGACCACCAGTATTATTGTCCACCGCTTGCATAAATGTTTCGTATATTTTTTTTTGCTGTTCATTCAGCAGCGGCACATTATTTCGAACGGATTCCTGCAATGTATCAACATTGTATTGCAGCTCTCGATTTAATTCTTGATTGAATGCATCGTGCATCGATCGATCATTCCAACTTCCATCAGTAGCTTGTTTGCAATAGTCAAGCATTGATACTCAATCAGAATCAATTCTTCATTGTATATTTCATCGGTTATTTGCATGTCGAACGTACTTATTTTCGTGAGGTTAACTCACACACCACGTATTGGTGCCGTTGTAGTACATGCTATCTATTACAGATGGCGCTATATGTGAAAAATGATTTTTCTGTTTCGTGCTCTTGAAATTTTTCCTGACACCTCAGGGAGTCCGAGACCTTTCCAACCAATGCAAAACCGTGGAAATCGGTTTGTGCGTTCTGGAGTTATAGCGTCATGAAGGAAAATCCGACTTAAACAAAATTGTAAATTAAAACAAAAATAATATTGATTTTTTATTTAGAATAATCAAAATGAAAGAAAACCTATAAAAGGCATTATTTTAATAATGGTGAGTAAGCAAGTGGTAAAAAGGACTCAGTATTTTGTGGGGTATCCATTATTTTTTAACAGTTGTCAATTTCTCCTCTTAACGTCTTTCCTGGCTGTTTCTTCGCGAATTGCGAACATTTTCGATGTGAGTACATCATTATCAAGCCACGTTCTATCACGTACTGATGAGTCAGTATTTCTCATCCAGGTTTTTATCCTATAATCGTCGTAACTACCTACGAAGTTAGAATGTCAGCCATCTGGCATTTTATGTGGGGATTAGTTTTAATATTTTCTTATTATTGTATAGGTACGTGTGTCCGTCTGAGGGTGTTATTCGCTTGTTTGAGTTTATGATTGTGTTAAGTCGGTTTATTGAACCAAATTAATTGTATAATGTTTCTGAAGAAATTCCATTCCTATCAGTTTTCGCGTTTTAGAAGGACACGTCTATATTTTTAAAATTATCGTAGTTTATTTTTCGACCCAAAATTTCCCATAAACTTTCTAGGGGTTAAAGATATCCAGCGATTGTGCTAGTCACATTAAAACAGTAATTATCTTGCCAGCGAAACACTTTTCTACACATTTATATGTATTTTAGGGTTATCGAGCTGGTATCTTCACTTAAAGAATATTTGCTCCTTTGTATGTAGAAGCATTCCATTTTGAAGAATGTCTTTATAAACGAAACGATCTATTAATCTATTTATTCTTTGAATCGGTCCTATTCCATAACCTAAAAATCAAGCGCAGATCAAAAAAACTGCCTTCGTCATGTTTCTTAGTACTTTTTGTATAACGTGAATTAATAATTAATCCTTTAGGTTTTTGAACTAGCCTTAATCCATTAGACTCCTTTAAATTTAGTTCGACTTAACGAAGAAAACAACGGTTTTCCATAGCGTGGTGGTTCAATTGGTGTGTTCCTTTGCAAATTTAATCCTGGCGATTCTAGTTTCAGCCATCTTCTACTGACCGTATTGGAATGGTGCTTCGAGTAACATTTAGTGATAATTGTAAAGCAATGGACTTTGACGATATGAATCCATCATTTTTCATCATGCACATTATTGCTTGGTCATCTCCTTTGCTTATTTTGCATGGGTGTCCACCTTTGTGTAGTGCAGCCAACATGCCTGAGAAATGAACGAAAATAATTCTGGATATAACACTGCGATGAATACCCAACTTTGCTGCCGGATACGTCACGGGTGCACTAATTTTAATGCAATGAATATTTGTTACTTGCCACTTTATTAACCACTAATTATAAGACTTTCAAACCACTTTGAAACCACATGAATTATTAGTAACTATATAAATGCTAATTTTCTTCATATACACTTAATGCGTGATAGTATTTACGTCGGTACCTAGCATGTGTATGCCATAACTTGACGGTGGTTAAACCACTTGTGCATTATGATGTGTGCGCCGCGCCGAAGACTAACTTCTAGCAACAGGTTATTCGTAGTTGCAATTTCGAAGAAAGGTCGCCAACCACCATTCCTTGCTGAAGAGCTGGAGACTATCCATCCTACCCCTGGTCCAGAACACACGACAAGCATGCTCACTGCATCCGGATCATTCACCCATTGTTCTCAGTAAAGGTTAGTTAATTCTGGCGCCTTAATCAAGCCACAACCACCACGATACTCCCAAAGCACCTACCTTAATAATCAGACAGAGAACAGCTCAAAGGCTAAAGAGACAAATAGCTGAACTCTGGGGCCTACTGATTCCCGTGGAAAAAACGTGGAGCTTCCAGTTGACTCCCTGCCAGCCTTCAAGGGACTGGGCTCCCTTATTCCTCCGTTGACACATGTCTAGATGGTTGAGTAATGCATAAAGACAGATAAATATGTTCCCGGGGGTGGGGGGGAGCGTATACACTTAAAATGATCTTTTTAAAAATAGCGGTAACTGTTATTTCTTTTTTTAGAGTGAAAAAAAATATCGAAAATTTGCCTGCTATAGTGTTGTCGTTGCATTACTGGAGTATTTGCATTATATATTTTAATTTCGTCAAATAATTGCTTCGTTAGAAACAAAAAAATTGTGCTTTAGTTTTGGCCGATACTGTATGTACAATAAAGCCATACATATGTACATACATACATCCCCGTGTAAATGCACGTCTATACAAACACAGCAACCACAGTTAAAAGGAAAAACACGATTATGTATGTCTATTTAAAAATAAATGACGTCTCTAATTGCTTTCAACTCACTTTAAGAAAAGTTTATTTTATTTAATATCATGTTTTTAGTTGTCGTTATTGTTGGTGCTATTACGATTCGCTTGTTCATTTAAAAACCACAAAAACAAATAAAAAGATAATGATGACTCATCTACTCGCATTCAGGCAGGCAGGCAGGTGCTTTTTTCACCTCACTACTCTCTATACCCAAATTCCCCACAGCAATATCCCCACCACAGTGCTGCTAATAAATTCTCTCCCTCTCTCTCTCTCTCTCTGACTTGCATGGACATTAATGAAATCTTAAATCCAAATCACACATTCATTGTGATTTAATAAACAAAACTATTTAAAACATAATAAAACGTTAGTAAAATAACTGCGTAAATTATAACTGATAATAGATGATGACACAAATTAACGGTTAGTTTTTATTCGACTAAAAGCATACTTTTCTAAGAATAAAAATTAGGAATGTTAAAATTATTAATTATGCATTTTTGTTAAAGAAGCGGAATTTGCAGAATATAATTAAGTTAAGATTGGGCATCTCCAAAAGCTGTCGCATAAAGGATAACCAGTAAATTGCTTGCCATACTAGGGCTAATTGCTATCTGTATCAAATTTTATTAGTCAGCTTTATTTATGAAAAAGCTGACTTAGAAAGCTTTTTTAAATGTTCAAAATTAGTTTTTTATCGTTTCAACGAGTGTTTAAAATAAGCGATTGTTAACAAAGAGACATTCTGTACAGACAACTGCTAATTTTCTTGATAAAACAACAAAACAAAAAAGAAATTTCGCTATCTATCTTGTCATTTAAGACATGTACTAACACTTCTTAATTTTATGAACTTCTTTCAGAACAAACCACATCTATTTCAGCGTTTCTAGTACAACGCACAGTAGACCATTTTACGAGAGGGCGGCCAAAAGTCCTTTTTTTCGTGGTCCCCAATAAAAAAAATAAAATAAAATTTTAAAGTTCATTCGAAAATAGATACTAGTGTACCTCGGGAGCCAACAAATTAAAACTTTATTTTAACTATATCATACTGAACAGGGTGATTCAAAATGGGCATTTTCGGTATTTTGTCACAACTTTTTTTCTAACCGGTCGATTTTAAATGTTTATACCTTAAACGAAAACCTATCATCTCACATAGTAGACAAAAAAAAACCGCGTATCTAACTTACGATCCGTTCAAAAGTTATTTATTTTTTACCGCCTTCTCGTAAAATGGTTCACTGAGCGACGGTAATCTAGTGTCCAACTTTGAAATCAGTGAAGTATTCTTAAACAGAAAACATTAATATCGGGTTTTTTTAACAAGAAATTTGTTTTGACATTTAGTGTTTTGACGTATTCATTGTACTTGCTTTGGCAAGTAGGTGCCCCAGTAGACTAGTAGGTAGTGTACTAGCTTGTCAGTATGGGGGATGTGGGTTCGATTCCCAACGAAGACCTTGCTTTTATTTCACTACAAAAATAAAAATTGACTGTCGACTGGGGCTGCTCAGCGATGAAGACATAGTCACTGGTCGCTGTGCTGTCTTATACGACAATTAATTTTCGACTATCCTTCTACTATCACCACCTGTTTCATCTCTTCTCTATCCCTTTCCTAAAGAATATAGCACGGTACTTCACTAAATAGGCATTGTTGCCTGAAGTGCTAATACTCTTTTTAAAAAAAAAATTGCGTAAATTTTTCAAAATCCACTATAAAAATGGTGGTACGTTTCGTAAAATTCGTTATATTTTTGGACAACATAATCGTCCTTCTGAGACTGCTATTAAGAATTTGGTTGTTAAATTTGAGTCGACAGGATCGATGCAAAATGTGCGAACACCAGCGCGTGTTCCACCGGGTCGTTTGACTGAAAACATCGCAGCCGTGAGCCACAGTTCTTTGTCAATTCCTCGACGTACTCAGCAAATGGTATTATCTAAAATCAGCACATGGCGAATTACGTGTAAAGCTTTGACTTTGAAGCCTTACAAGGTTCAATTGGTGCAAGAATTGAAGCCGACCGACCATTCACATCACCGTAAAATGATCGCTTTTTCTGAAAAAGTCATTATTTCAGACAAAGCCCATTTTCACTTGTCAGGGTATGTCAACACGCAAAATTGCCGCATTTGAACTTCTAAAAATCCTAGAACGATTAGTGAGAAGTCTTTGCAATCTTAAGGTGCCACTGTATGGGGCGCTATGTGGCCTGGAGGCGTTTTTTTTTTCAAAGATGAGGCTGGAAATGCGGCAACGGTCAATGGAGCATGCTGTCGTGAGATGCTAACAACTCAACTTTGGCTTACTATTGACGATGTAGATATCACTGGCTTCAACAGGACGATGCCACATGTCACACAGCCAATGAAACGATCACTATGTAGCAAACAAATTTTTCGAATCGCATAATTTCACGACAATCAGCAGTTTTGCGGCCAGCCAGACCGTGTGACTTAATCCCACTGGATTATTTTTTGTGGGGCTATGTTAAGGAGAAAGTCTATACGAAGGTAATCAAATCGATTTCAGCCATAAAACCTAAAATTCGTGATGTGATTAAAGAAAAAAATCAACATCTGTCAGCGTAGTCGTGATGGACATTTGACAGATATTATTTTTCCATTAATTATTAGCGAACTGTATCCTTTGTAATACAATAAAAATTTTAATTATATTAATCAAAAAAACTTCTTGCTGAAAAACTCTTTAGTTCAAGCTTTTGATCAAACCAGACCATTTGAAGTAAAGGCTTGAGGTGGATTTATTTAAATTAGAAATATATTTATTCTAAATCTATATTCAAATCCTAAGAGTCGAAGAGAACAGTGGGCAATTATATATACATATCAGTTTTAATAAGTTATTCCGCTAGATTTGTAACTTTCTGACAAGATAAAGAGCTCTTTGGTACACATAGAGGCTGCATGGAATGGTACTGTCTGAAAATTTTTTTTATTTAAATATTATTATCAACACTTAGAGCAGAATTTCGATTTATTAAAGGATTAATTACATATTGCACACCCAAGTTGATTAAATTTAAGTTTTGAATTAATTATTCCCAAAAAGTTTATATTCTTCTCCTCTAGGAGGATTTCTCTGTTTGGGAAAATAATGTCCCGTTAAGGAAGGAGTATAACACGGCGCTCTTTTTGTGCTAAAATATATTGCCGGGAGTTTTATCAGCGTTTACTTATTGAAATATTTAGCTATAATAAGTTTTGGGAGTTCCCTTTGTCAGTTAGCAACACTGATTCTATAATCCAACATAAGTGTGTTCGAACATACTTCTCCTGTATCGTCTGAGCCAACAGTCATGGTACAACTATTAAGTTTTAATAAATTCAAATTATACAAGCTACATAAAATAGAAGAGAGACAAGATCCTTGAGGATAGCCAGCTGGGATACTAAAAGTTTTAGAATTCTGAGTGCAAAGAGAGAAAAATATTAATTAATTTAAATTTTAGTTACCAAATTCCTAATGATTTTAACGACTCCCTTCGTAAGCCGTATTGAAGATGCTGAAAAATTCGAATAGATTTTATGCCCAATAAAAGTTTATCGTTTATTAATATCTTAAAAATGTTTCCAATAGATGATAGTAGACTAATTGGACGAAAGGAAGACGGGTTATCCGCAGGTTAATTGGGCTTGAATCTCGGATAACTTTTTCTTTCTTGAAATCGAGCGAAAAGTGAATTTCAATTTAAACGTGAATTAAAAATAGCCTTTAAAGTTTTAATTGAATTTTTAGAGAGATATTTTAATTAATTAATTCCATCAATACTTGACCCTTTTCATATCCTCAATGATTTTATTGCACAACTGATTTGGAAATATGTTATTGGGATAAACTAAGATATATATATGATATATGAATTAGATAGAATAGATTCGACTAGTTCAGTGTGCCCTAGGTCACTCGTACTTGTACGCCATAAAATTACACCCTTTAGCGTTTGCTGTGAATCTACAGAAGTTATGTTTTAAAATTGTTATTAAATTACCTTTCTGTCTAACTACTTTTGTAAGGTTACAAAATGGAGCTGTTCCCTTTACTAATGTTGATAACAAATGAGAATAAGATTTGCTTTTCAGTTTTACCCATTTCTATTATTATTTTGCGACTGATAATTTTCATCCCGTAAAAATCACTTGCCAATTTCGCCGAAACATCTTTCTTTCTCGTATGCAAAATTTTCACACATATTGGTATTGGCTTACCCGGAAAATAAGGATTTTTCTTTGGGATAACTGTATCAATGGCATCATAAGTAAGGTTAAGCGCCTCATCGCTCATGAAATAAAAAGTTCAAATAAATGAAATATAGTTCAGAAATAAAATAAAATAAATAAAAATAAAACAATAAATAATTAAAAAACACCCTAAAAAATTTCAAATGCAAAAATGTGTAATGAGTTCAATCCCGGGCTACTCTAAGAAATATTTATTTTTCTTTTAATTGTAATAGGTGAATAATTTTTGTTAAATGTATATGTTAAACTGAACACCATAAATGACAAATAAAAACTATCTGCGAATAAAAAATAACCGATATTCCAACATGACAGGCAAATTTAAATTTTTCGCCATTTTTTAAAATGAGTTTTTCGTGGGATTATTTGGACAGTTGTTAAGTGCAGAAATAACGCAATAAAGCATTAAGCGAGAAGCTTCATTACAAAATTTGACACCCAAATTACACTGATTGATTAGAAAATAATTTTGGTGGGTTGTCCCTTCGGTCACTTGAAAATAAATCCACAGTAGGGGCATCCGTTGTATTCTTACAGTCCAAATTTCTGCAAGATATTATTTCTCTGTTGGGCGATCAATATCAGCACAACATTATTGTGCAATTTAGTATCTATAAATATTTTTTTTTATAAAGAGAAGTAGCACTTCAGGCTTCACTTCAGGTGGTGAAAGTAGAAGGATAGTTGGAAATTAACTGCACAGCACAGCGACCAGTTACTATGCCTTCATCGCTGAGCAGCCCCACCGACAAATTTTATTTTTTTAGTGAAAAAAAAACCAAGGTCTTCGTTGGGAATCGAACCCACAACCCCCATACTGACAAGCTAGTACACTACCTACTAGCCACAGGGGCACCAAAAGAAAACGTTTTGTACGAATAATTTTTAAATAATTTTTTGAACACTAAAAATTTATTTGAAGCTAGCCAATGCTAGACATTAAAGTAATGTTTCAACGGGTGCTAAATCTGCAAAGTCATCTGCTTTTGTGTTCGGATGATAGCAAGGGTATCCCTCCTTTATGGCTGCCAAAATTAAGGATGTTACGTTCGAGTGGGTTAGGGTGTGTTTCAAGTTTGTCGTTATACTTAATCGCAAACCTGGCGAATTCTGCTTTTACCAAGAGCATGCTTAGGTCTTCGTGAATACGGAAATTTTTAATATACCATGAAGCTGCTGTAATCATACGGGGAATTTTTTTCTCTTGCTTTGGAATTTTTAAAATATTCGATGCCGAGGCGGTATTCCATAACTGAATTCCATAACACCACATTGGTTTTAGAATCGCTTTTACACAACAAAGGTTTACAATGCAATTTCAGGGTAGTGTTTCTAGTGATAAGCCAATTCAGTTACACTGCTTTTAGTTTCATCTGAGTCAGTTTGGCATCAACAGGCGACTTCCACGTAAGCCGGCGATCAAGGTAAATGTCAAGGTACTTGATTACTTGATTGTTGATCTTAATTGGCAAGCATAATTCCCTGCGCAATGTAAATGTTACATGAACACATTTCTGTTCATTTACTTTGATTCTCCAGAGTTTTAGCCATTTCTCTAAATTTAGAAATTTAGTATCATCTGCAAAAGTTGAAGTGTGGATTTGGGATACTATTGGCATGTCAGAGTCATAAATTAAATACAAGGTAGAACCAACTATACTACCTTACCAGACTTCTGCCTTTAATTGGTTGAGGGAGGCTTGTGAAGTCTCCTTGTCGAATGATAAATTGGCACCCATTTAAGTAACTTTTCAGAAGTTTGTAGGTGTGCTTGTAGGCAAATTTAGCTTTATTTTGTGAAGTAAGCTTTTGTCAAAAGCTTGAGAAACGTCAGTAAAGAGAGCTGAGCAATATGGTCTGTCTTCAAAAGACTTTCTTATGACATTCATTAAAGTTAGGTGCCCCTTTAGGATAGTAGGTAGTGTGTACTAGCTTGTCAGTATGGGGATTGTGGGTTCGATTCCCAACGAAGACGTTGGTTTTTTTTCACTACAAAAATAAAAATTGACTGTCGGTGGGGTTGCTCAGCGATGAAGACTATGCCTGTGCTATGGTCACTGTGCTGTCTCTTATATGGCCGCTAATTTCCGACTATCCTTCTACTTTCACCACCTGTTTCATCTTTTCTCTATCCGTTTCCTAAAGAATGTAGCACGGTACTTGACTAAAAAGGCATTGTTGCATCTTTAAAAAAAAATCTATATGTTTGTTCAATGGTGCTGTGCTTAGCCTTAAAACCACATTATTGGTTGGAGATACATGCTATAGCATTTAGTATGGGACTCAACTTTATAATCGAACAATTTAGAAATCGTGACCGATAGGATTCTACTTTAGTGGAGGATCCTTCCAGGGTTTAGGTGTCATTGTAAAAAAAAAAGCGGTGAAAATAAAAAGCCTAATTCTTCTAGTTATTCTAGGTTACTATACAAGAATTTTGTTACTAATTTTATCAATATCTGGAGCTTTTGTGAGTTGTAGGTTACAAATAGCATTTTCGATATCGAAAGTTAAAATTTACAGGCCCAGGGGATCTGTTGTCAAATGACGCAAATTCAGCCGCCTCATCAGATGTGTTTAAATCAAAAACATTTCTTAAATGGTGAACAAATAAGTGCCCCTTTTCGGAATCGCTTCTAGCTCAATCGTCGGTTGAATTTTGTAAAGGCAGCTTTGCCTAAACATCTTCTCGCGCGCCATATGGAGTAATCGGACAAAAGACTACTATTCAGACTTTTCAAAGAGGTTTTAAAGGATGAGGTTCGTTGAATTTCAAGTAGATTTCTAAATCAATTTGTTCATTTCCGCAGCCTGCCACGTTTATGTGATTTCACTTTCAAAACTTTAACAATAATAATAAAAGAATAACTTTGTGACAAATTTTTCATTACCATCATTTGGCTGATATTATATTTCACGTTTAAAGGAAACTAATTTTCTTTTATGTTAAAAATTTAAGCAATTTTATTATTCGTGCTTGATTCCTTTAAATAAATATTTCATGATATTCTCACGAAATATTTATTACAAAAATTTTTATTAAAAAATAAACATTTTATGATATTCTCATATTGCTTGAGCACGAATAATAAAATTGCTTAGATTGAAAATGATTCCGATTAATAAATTACTTATTTGAATAATTTAATTAATTTAAAAATATTTTTTTTATGCTAAAATAAATATCTGTTATTCTTTTTTATTTTTTTTTGTGTCAAATGTTTTCAAAAAAACTTTTTCTTTTTCAATTTGTTAATAATTGTTGTTATTAAAATAAATTTTTCCTGAAGAAGCTTTCCATTAGGAAAGCGAAATATCGAAAAAATATATATTGTTAAATTAATTAAAAAAGACCATTAAAAAGAATAATAGATATTTATTTAAGATAAAAAAGGTCGATTAAAAAATAAAAAAATATTTTTTTTTGCTTTAAAATTAAGTCCGGCATCTCCTTTGGAGCATCTTTTATAAGATCTGTCTGCCTTAATTATAGTCAAAGTTAAAGCCTAAAAGACAAGCTACTGTTTCAGTTGTCAATTATGACTAATTTACAATTATTTTAAAATTATTAATTTGAATTAATTGACAATTAATTGTTGGAAGATTTATTTGCCTGTTTTTTTTAAAAACATTATTCATGAAACAAACAACCGATTTAAGAGGTCGAAAAGTCTTTATAAATTAACACTCACATAACACACAAAAAAGAAAGTGGAATTAATTGGTTTAGCAAGTAAAGAAGGATTCAAAAATAAAAATTTTACAAATTTTGATTCAACTTTGGCAAACCCTTTTTCAGTGTTGACATTTTTCGTATTTTTTTTTTATATATTTCTCAATATTGACAAGCCGCATATTCAATTACTTTTAAAGATGAAAACGAAAGAGTGTTTGTTAAAACAATGGCTTTAAAGATCAGATGGCAGAACAAATGCACTAACAACAAAAAGCAACAGCAACAGCAAAACAACAAAAATTGCAATAACAATAAACTTAAATAAACACTAACTGAATATTAAATAAATAAATAATTTTTTCTGCACATTCAGCAGATTTATTTATTATTCACTTGCATTTAGTATAAAAACTAACCAAGAGTATTGCCAGCATATATACACATACATACATGCATTTATATATACATGTAAGCATTAATAAATTCATACATAAGTAAATATATGAATGTACAAGTGCGAGTAATGAAAATGATCTGACTGGTGTGTCTAAAGCATTTATTATTTGTTTTTTTTTTCCTTTTTTTTTTTTTTTTGTTTAAAACACACCTTAACAACGTGTTATCAAACCGTGTGAGCTGTATTTAGAATTATGGTTATTTCAATAATGGTAATGGAAATTTATTTTTGCATTCGCTATAGTACTTACAATGTATTTACGTATGCTTGCGACGATGATGACGACGCGATGACAATGCACAGTGGTTTGCAATGAGAAGTTACTAATTTAAATTAAATTAATTTATTATGTTATGGCGGCAATTAACGAAATGTGTGTGTGCACATCGTAAAAATATGCAAAAGTTTAAAAGTTCACAGTTTAAAGCTAAAAGCAGTTGGTTAAGTTTATATTTCGGCTTAAATAAAATGTTTTTCCATGTTAACTGATTTAACTAAATTAAAATATTGAAATAATGAAATTTGCTAGTCAAACAAAACTGTTAACAAATTTGTGTAATAATTTAATTAAATGGAAAGATATTTGCAACTCTTTAGATTGTAATTTATTTAATTATTCATAGTCAACACATTGGGAAAAAACAATTTTTATAGTTTTACATTTTTTGTGCCCATTATGCATGAATTTTGCAAAACTGCTTTGACACGCCGCTAAAGTTCTGATATGAAAATATGTTTGTGTGTGTGCTTTTTGCCTTAAGCCCACTAAAGACCAGTACTGAGGTTGCACCATATTTTAGAACTACTTCATATAGGAGTGACCTATGTATGTATATGTGATGGATAAAACACTTAAGGGTATTCGAATTTTATATTGAAATTAATAGCAGGCAGTCTGTTCTACGTAACAAATTGTTTGGCTGAAAGATAGATTCTATGTCTTTAAAGCTGCACTTACCACTCGAACACATGTGGATTGACTCTTAATGAAGAACTGATCGTATGAAAAATTAAATTTTTTTGCCAAACTATGCAAAACTTGAGCTTCCTCACCCTCTTCTCTCCACCGAATGTGGAGAATATATCTTGTTGCTATAATAAGCCCTAGCAATCATCACTGCTAGCTCAGCTTCTCCTTCTACGAACTACTGTCAACTAATAATGTCTAGCATCAAATAGTGATGCGGCATAGATATTTTCGTTCTTCGTGTACTAGCTTGTCAGTATGGGGGTTGTGTGTTCGATTCCCAACGAAAACCTTGGTTTTTTCACTACAAAAATAAATATTGACTGTCGGTGGGGCTGGTCGCTGTGCTGTCTTATACGGTAGTTAATTTCCGACTATCTTTCTACTTCCACCACCTGTTTCATCTCTTCTCTATCCCTTTCCTAAAGAATGTAGCACGGTACTTGACTAAATAGGCATTGTTGCCTGAAGTGCTAGTTTTCTTTACAAAAAAAAACGTGCTCTAATGAAATTAGGGAACTTGTTCCCATTACTCGCACGTTTTCTCGTTTAACTCGGTTTACATTGAGAGCGCATCCAATTGTGCTTGATTTTCCAGTGAATCGCACTATGCATTACAGGGAAAGTCGTCTTTTTTAGTAGAACAATTTATGTGGTATAAACTGCATCCAGAGATCTTTCTGTCACCTTTAATGTAGGAAACTTCAAATTGAATGTCCACAAACCCTACTATTCCTCTTTCCTTCTCCCCATAACCTAATTTCCTAGTTCTGGCACAATGCATTGTATTTATAGGCTTCATCTCCTGAGTGCTGATCCGAAAAAGAAAAAAAAAAACATGTGATACCCTTAACTACAAATTGCCATCTAAAGGTCATTTCTGAAAACAGCAAAGCTTGGCTGGTCATCATCAACCTTAATTTATTACTTTATATTATAAATGATTATAAAATATGTTTTAACAATCACTAGCATATAAACAAATTTTAGATGGCATTAAACCTTTCGTTAATCAATTATTTAATGTAATGACAAATAACGAAATATTTTAACATTTACAGTATAACTAATTATACTTAGAAACTCATAAAGTTTATGACCTGTAGTCAAAGTTCCAAGAGTCTATATTTTTTAAGGCTAATAAAATCTTACATGCTCCTAATTTATATGATCACGACAATAAGCGAATATTTATACAAACTTAACAAACAAAAGTCTAATAGTTTAAGGGTTAAAATGAACGAAATCGCAACTTTAAGTAAAAATTATGCCATTCAAATTAAATAACGAACTCAATAACTTCTTTTTTTTTTGTTTTTGATACCATCCCAGCAAGAAATGGGTGATCGAAACTAATACACAATTCGGCTGTAATGCTTAATACACATGAAGCAATATTTAGGGAAACCTGAGCAATCATTTCTTAATGTCAGGTCATGTGCAGCAATGTTTCCTTTCATGCGGCCTGAAATATGAAATTGTTTTAATATTGTTTCTGAATGTTGTTTCAATGTTGCCAAGTCTGTATTGATGTTAACAGTTTTTCTTTTTCTATTTAGTTGAAAGCTGTCGCGGCGTTAAAGTTATTTTCTAATTTGCTGCAAATAATGATGATAACTGTACAAATTTAATTGATGAGTATAAAAATGCTTATGCGACATAAAGGGAGACATTTATAAAAATTAGTTTACAAGCACTACAGCTTATAGTAAATATAATTGCATCTTTGTTTGTTATTTTATGTTTTATTGTTGTTAGTTTGGATTTTTTTTTCATATATTCTAATACATCCTCATATAATTTCCATAGCCTTGGTATAAATGTTACCTGTATACGAAAGTTCAGTTTCAGTTTTATTTATTTTCACTTTGCCCTTAATAATGTGATAAAAATGTTTTCTGCACAATGTCAGCCAATACGATCAATAATGTTACATAAATGATTCATTATTTTGATACAGACTTGGCAGATATCAATTACAGTTTGTAATTAATTACACATTTAATTACTGTATTATATGTAAGTGTAATTAGAAATTTCCAATTACAATTACATTCAAATTTTGCAATTGTAATTGAGTTTTTTTCAATTACACATTACTTGTAATTTGTAATTAGAATATTTCAATTAAAATTACTTGTAATTGTAATCGATTTTTATCAATTAAAATTATATGTGATTGAAAATTTGTAGTAATGAATGCCTTATTACAATTACTTGTAACTTGTAATTGAACTTTTCCAATTACATTACATGTGATTAGTAATTGAAATTTTGTAGTTACTAATTACAAGAAATTGTAATTAAAATTTTTCAATTGCAAATTACAAATAATTGTAATTGATTTTAGTCCCTAATTTCAATTACAATTACTTGTAATAAGCATTTGGCATTTTCAATTACTAATTACGTGTAATTGTAATTGATTACCCCCATGTCTGTTTTGCTAATTGTTTCCTTTCTGTTTCTTTGTTTCTTTCTTCTAGTCAAATACTTAAAAAAATAAAAAAGCATTCAATTTATTTAGAGCGTGGCACTATTATATGAGCGAAAAAAATAAAATAAGGAAAGCTTTGTTTGGATATTTCATTAGGAAAAAGTTTAAAATTTTTACAGTGGCTTCAAAATTGCAATGTTACAATCTTATTTGATGGCAATGAGCATTCACACACATTTTCTAAAGCGATTTTTTTCTTAAACAATCTACTTGGTATTCAAAGAATTTGCTGTGAATATTTTGAGTATTTGACTTGTTTTTACAAAAAACATTCCGTAGTATTCGCAAATGTCGAAACTTTCTTTTTTTTGTAAACAATGCTAGCGCCAGGGCACCTCCGCGGTATAGCAAACATCTGAGTAGCGACTTAATTAGCATCATATTTAGCAGACTCGTGCTCGTACTCCTTGCTGAAGGGCTCTAGACTTTCTAAAATTACACCGTACCATTGGCGGCTTTTGTTGCAATGCAACAGTATATCTGACGTAAACGACGATAGCGTTACTTGTGTTATATAGCCATATCCATCACCTTACTGATCGTAGTGTCTAACAAATAAATGGAATAGGAGCCGTTGAGCTAACGGATGCTTTATTTCCCGGTCTTTCTTCCAGTTACAGGTTTCTTGAAGCTCTGGTGTAGTCTTTTACCTCAAAGGCAATAAATTCAATGCGACGAGGTTTCCTTGACATTAAATTTTACTTTAACTGCTTGAAATTTTTGCCACTAAATTCTCAACAGTTGCAGGAATTATGAATTGCTTTCGAAAATAAAGTGGCAAATACGATCCCATTTTAAAATGGTCTTACGGATATCTGTGATTTTTTTTAACTGTACGGCGCGTAGATTTGACTTCCGAAAACATTGAAAATTTTGTCGATAATGTCTTGTATTTTTATAGAAAAATCGTTTAAGGGTTCTTTAGATTTCTAATACCATCACTTCAATATTTATTTATTTTTTTTGGTTTACTTTAAAAAAAAAATATTAATCTTAATCTTTTAAACGGTCCTTTAAATTATAACGATTTATTTTTTTCTCGATATTTCGCTTTCCTGTGGAAAGCTTCTTCAGGAAAAAGAAAAAGAATAATTTCCTGAAGAAGTTTTCCACAGGAAAGCGAAATATCGAGAAAAAAATAAATCGTTATAATTTAAAGGACCGTTTAAAAGATTAAGATTAATATTTAATAAAAATAAAAAAGGTCGAATAAAACTGAAAATAATAAAAAAAAACTTAGGCAGTCATCCTATGACACACCGCAATACTTTATGACTCCATCAAGACTCGAACTAATTAATATTGTTGAGTAAGCAAATACTTGTGTACGTGTCCTTTTACCAAATCGGCCATCTAAAACCACGACAGGCTCACTGTGGTACTTTAGTGAGAGTCAAACACCTGGGCGATGTCTTTTTTGTTTTGCCAACAACGTAGTCGCAAACTGTCACCACATTTTTTTTTATTATTTTGTGACTTTACTTTTTTAAGCTTTGTTGAGGTTTGAAACATCATTTCCTTATATAAATTAAATTATGCAAAAATGCTTATTTACCGCTTCTTATCACCTAGCATCTTCCTCAGCTGCAGAACTCCTTTAACCATCTATCATTATTCTGACTATATACAATAACTTGTCTTTTTCAACTCAGACAACACCAGGGAGGATTTCTTTTATTCATCTTTTTACAACTTATCCATTACATTACTCAACAACAATTATTTATTTGGCTATTCATATAATCCCTCCTGTTGGGACTTGAACTCAGAACTCTTTGTTTGATAAACAAAAAGGCATTTTTGCTAAAGTATTTTTACTTAACTTTTGTTTTTATCTTCCTTACAAACACCACAGTGACACACAACACTCTTTCTGCAAATGGCAATCAATTCAGCTCTGTTTTTCTTATTTAACACATGATCCAATACTTTTATAGGTTGCCAAATCTTATTGTTGCAACAATTTCAAGATCCATTTATAATTTTGTTTATTTCCTATTTATTAGCAATTTGAAATTAATTGAAACTTCGTTGCCCACCATTTCACTCTTCAATCTTTAACCAACCTTCTCCGATAAAAACAACAACATATTTATTTATTTATTTCTTATTTTTCTTGTATAACTTCTTGTTATTTACACCTTCAACAAAAGTGTTGAAATTAAATACACATAAATAAATTTTCGTTTAAAAGAACTATAAAGCAATTGACGTCTATGCCGGTTTTTTCCTCTTTGTAATAGATTCTTTTCTTCTCTGTTTATGTATGTTCTTTGCTTTTCATTTCTTTACTTTACACCTTTTTTCTTTCTTTGTAAGTCAAAGTCAGCAATAAAAATACAAAATATACATTTGAATTATTAAATGCTTTATTTTTCCAAAGAATTATTAAATGCTGTATGTTTTTCTACATTTTTTAAATAATTTTAGTGTACCTACTTCTACACTTAGAGAAAAAAAGTGTAACATTGGCAGGCTGTTCATTGTAAGACAGCAGGACAGTGTCCTAATTAAAAGTATTTTTTTTAAAATTGTTAAAAGTAATCGCTAATTGAAGTCGTTTGAATTAAGTGGAAAATTGATGAAACACGTTTAATCCCACATAACTTTTTAAATTGAATTCTATTAGCCTTAAATAGTAGAAGAGCTAAAAATAGATAGCCTTCTAAGTTTATTTTTAATTAGACACCCAAATTTTTATTTAAAAAAAAAATTTATTGTGTTATTTGAAAGAACTTATAATAAAGTAGCGAAATATTAAATATATTATGGTCGCAACAACAATATTATTAATAATATTGTGCTTATATATTACAATGATACGATTGAACTAAAATCATATAATTGTACTTATCATTAAGTACAAGGTTGTTCAAAAATGATATCATATTGTGAAAGTGCCTTTGTTAAACGATATCGTCATTATACTCTAACACTTTTGGTGACGGCTTTAAGATTATTTACGCTTTATGTTACAAAAGAATTAGCTTAAATATTCAAGCTCTATTTAATTATATGGTTTTAATTCAATCATATTATTGTAATATGTAAGCGCAATAATAATAATATTGTTGTTGCGACCATAATATATTTAATATTTTACTTGTTTTACGATTCATAACTTTATGGTTTTATAGATTTATAGTTTTGTAAGAGACCCTGTAGGCTAGTAGGTAGTGTACTAGCTTGTCGATTCCCAACGAAGACCTTGGTTTTCTTTTCACTACAAAAATAAAAATTGACTGTCGGTAGGCTGCTCAGCGATGAAGGCATAGTCACTGGTCGCTGTGCTGTCTTTATACGGCAGTTAATTTCCGACTATCCTTCTACTTTCACCACCTGTCTCTTCTCTATCCCTTTCCTAAAGAATGTAGCACGGTAATTGACTAAATAGGCATTAATGCCTGAAGTGCTACTACTCTTAAAAAAATTATATTATTGAAATATATAATAATATAATAATACAATAATAATATTAGTATTATTGTTGCGACCATAATATATTTAATATTTCTCTACTTCAAATAAAATTTTTTTAAATTGCCCAAAAACTTTCGAATTGCTTACCGAACTTATAGACGAAAATTTTGTCTGGGTTAAAATCTATATGAATCGTAAATCCAACAAAAAAATTTGTATGGTTTTCATTATACTTAAACAAAAACTGTTATTGTAGTACAAGAACAGTTGTGGTTATAATTTTAGCAAAAATTATTAAGTTAAATTTAATTATTGTTTTTTATTATTTTTTTTTTTTCATAAAACTCATTTAGTGGTTAAATGTTATTAAAAAATTTTTAATCTTGATTTAGGATTTGGGTTTAAAATTACTATAGTTTGTTCACATATCATTATAATGCTTTTTTTCTGCGTATAAAAAGAAAACAATTACGCTTCTTTGAAACTTGTTTAAGTAGTTTTTTATAGCTCTATGCTCTATTGCTCTATTTGAAAGCAGATTTGATCCAAAATCTTCATCTCGACTTTCATTCTCATTACGATTCTTTTTAATTACAATTATTTTTTTAATTTTTGATGCAGAAATTGCTATAATTCTACCGTTTGCAGATTAGTACCTTTTAATAGTCAAATCACTTTATCACTATATTTCCGAGTCCTTTGTGATACATACAAACAATATTACATCTCATTATGATGATATGCCATTTCGTCATATTTCTCCAAAAATAGGTAACCAGATAGCTGACGCGCTTTTATATATCAGAACCTCCTAAAGTTATACAGTCGAAACATTTGAAACCTTAATTCTTAACGAACAATTACCCAGATCAAAACAGTTTTGCGGCCTATAGAAAGCTCCTCATTATGGGGTAAGCTTTACAACTGTAAATTCACAGTCTGTATCCTCTGCACTTAAAATTGGCCTTTTAAAGAATGTAAAAATTACTCTTCAGCTAAGCCTCAGCTTGGGATAAAATAATCTATATTTAGTCTTCACTGCAAGAATGTTACTCGTATATTTGGAAAATTCTCCAATTTTTAAAATCTGATGTTTAAGTTTTCAATATTCTTTAAACTCCTTGGAGACTATAGAGATACTTTTATCCGTAGAATTAAACCATATTTTTTTTAAAGAGAAATAACACTTCAGGCAACAATGCCTATTTAGTCAAGTACAGTGCTACATTCTTTAGGAAAGGAATAGAGAAGAGATGAAACAGGTGGTGAAAGTAGAAGGATAGTCGGAAATTAACTGTCGTATAAGACACAGCACAGCGACCAGTGCAGCCCCACCGACAGTCAATTTTTATTTTTGTAGTGAAAAAAAAACAAGGTCTTCGTTGGGAATTGAACCCACAACCCCCATACTGACAAGCTAGTACACTACCTACTAGCCCACAGGGGCAGCTATGGTTGAGCAATAGTCTCCCATACTGAATCGATAGCGCAAATACATAACAACATATCGGATTGGTTGAGCAACAGTTTCCGATAGTGAATCAATTGCGCTAGCAAGCTAGTATACTACCTAGTAGCCTACAGGGCCACCTGTATCACATTATCACATAACCATGTTAAAGCTACTCTAACTTTGGCTACGCTACATTTTAAGGCATATACGATGTGAGATGTAAGTCTCTTCCAAACTGATAACCAACTGTGGTTAGCAAACCGTAAGAAGATGTTACAATACCAGTGTCTGTATTGATAAGCAGAAAATATCCCTTGCCATAAGTAGCCTTAGCTTATCCCCTATGCAAACATTGTTAACCTACCAAAGCTGGCTGCTGATCACCCAAACAGTGTATTATTGGTTTACCATTAATATCAGAGCTGGAAATAAATTTTAGCAAAATATATGTTGTGGACAAACCAAAAAAACTTTAGTAAGGGGGGAACCCACATTAACGTTTAAATATTCATCAAAATAGTACGCGAGGTCCTTGTAACATTGTTTAGATGAAGATCGCCTTAAGACAAAGTTGTAATTTTTTACAAGACAAAAATGCTCAATTCCGTAAACTAATATTTTATGTTATGACTGACTCTTTTGCAGCAATAATTTGATATTTTAGTGATCATTTTACTACTATGCTAAATTAACTATAAAGATAATTTGAAATGTAATGCTTAAGTATATTTTATTTCCAAGTAATCAAAATAATCATTCGTTTAAGGCCATTTACGGTACTTAAACTTTAAGGCAGTCTTTCTCAAAGTGTATTATTTTGTGTACGAGTATCATAACAAAATTTAACAGATATTTTTTTTAACAAACTAAGGGCTTAATGTTTTTGTCGCATATGTAAATTTTACAGATGTATTTACTATTTGCTTTCGTACGAGGAAAAAATCTTATACAAACAATAAACCAACTGCAGTGCCTTTACACAAGACCGTTTAAAAACTTTATTATTTGTATTAAATAAAAATATATATCCCAGCGAATATTATAGTTTAAATTAAAAAAAAAGCCAATTAATGGGGAAATTAAATTTTTAATAAATATCTTTTTTCTTTTTAACGATCTTTTTATATATTTTTTTCTTCTCGATATTTCGCTTTCCTTTGGAAAAAAAAAATTTTTTTTCTTAAAGAAGCTTTCCAAAGGAAAGCGAAATATCGAGAAGAAAAAAATATATAAAAAGATCGTTAAAAAGAAAAAAGATATTTATTAAAGATAAATAAAAAGAGATCGTTTAAAAAAACTGAAATTGAATTTTATAAAAGAATTCTAATCAACAATTCTAAAATTTTTGAGAAATATAATCAGCTGCATAAAAAGAATGGTATCATGCCGTCGAAGGTTCTACAATATACAGACTCGAATTAGGATGATCGATTATTAACTTATTTTCGAAGCTCCTTTTTCTTAATTGTATTCAATAGCTGGTTTTTCTGTTTGTACATTGCTATAAGTGAAATATCGATGTATATAAATACAATTTGAACTTTTCAGATGAAATTTTGTGCATAACGTTGGAAAATTTTAAATAAACAATTATTAATCTTAGTAGTGGTCTTTATTTTTAAATAAATTTAACTCTATATTTTCAATATTTCGCTTTCCTGTGGAAAGCTTCTTTAGGAAATTATTTTTTATAAAAACAAAAATTATTAACAATTTGAAAAAATATTTTTGAAAACAATTGGCAAAAACATATAAAATAATTTTCTTCATACACAGCGTTGCCAGAAGCTTTGAGAAGAAAATCATCATATGCCGAAAAAAAAATCATATTTTATGGAAAAAAACCAGAGTAGCGAAGTATTCACTCACTGTTCATACATGTATGAATATGTACATGTCATTTTTTAGCCGCTTCTTCTCATACATGTGTGAGAGACTACAAATTATTTTATGTTTTCTCATTTGTGAATGCGACGATTTAATTTTGTTTCTTTCCATCCATAAGTGAAAAAATGAGAAACACACAAGTGTTCATTTTTGAATATTTACAATTTTGATAATTTTTCATAAATGAAAAGGTCGTAAAAATATGTGCGTTAAGCATTCGCGTACATAAACGCACATATTTGATAATGCGCAATTGTCGGCGTATGCAGGAAAAAAAATGTTTTTTTTTTTATTTCTTTTAGAATATATTGCAATATTGTATTTTGAGTTACATGTGTTTGTACTACATTTTACGGTAAACATTGCGATCGTAGGTAGAAAATTTTTTCACCTTCATTTATGAGAAATTTTATAAAATTTCAACGTTCATAAATGAACATGTACATTTATGAAAAAGAACATTAATAAGAAGTAGCTAATTTATCATTTATCACATATGAATAAGACTAATAATTCTTGTTGTTCGCATTCATGTATGAAAATAACCAGAACATTTTTTGTTGTTCGTTTATGAGTGCGAAAAAAAAAATATAAAATTTTAGATTTCTCATTTATGAAAAATATCATGAATGTTGATTTTTGAATGTTCATAAATGAAAAATTCTGAGCCCTGTAAAAAACCTTCATTTTTTTAATACATTTTATTTAAAAATAACAATTAATATATATTAACATATGTATTTAAATTATTATTGTTTAAAGAATTTATGGCGAAACGTGTACTTATGTTTATATGGTGACAAATCATAATTTCGCTGGCTTTGTCGTCATTGATCTAACAAAATTAGTGAAAATAAGCAAACTTCATTTTTTAATCACACATTCACCAATAAAAAAATAGAAAACTTAGAAAAACACTCAACTGATTTTTTATTTCATATTTACTTATTTAAGAAAGCTTAAAAAAAATTTAGATTAAAAAGCACATGTCCTATGAAAAAGTTTTATGAAGAACTATTAATATAACATATACAGGGTTTCATATTTTTAATAATTTCTTGGTCTATTTTTAAATTATAACAGGAACAGTTTCTTATTGCTAAATAATCTTTTGCGTATAAGATATCTTCAAGAGTGCTGTTGTCTAATCTACTTCTATATTTAGTTTTGTTTAAATTGACTGTTGAGAATATTCGATCGACATTTGCTGAAGAAATGGAAAGGCATATTAAGTTTTGAACATATTTTGACAGCACCAGAAAAGTTGGAATGTTGTCGGCATGAGTTATTTTTAATAATTTGCAGTTAGCTTTTAGCTAGAAATCTTTTGTTTAACAAAAACACCCAGATGGACTTCTTCGTTATGTAGAAATAGACTTTTGTTTTCAAAATCAAGATCGTTATTGAGACTTATGTTCATAAATTCTGTTTTTATAAAATTGTCTAAAATTTCTAAGTAAAGGCGTTGCAGTTCCTCATACATTCTATGTATTTCACAGGATGAGCTTTGAAAAATTTTTATTTACCTCCATATTGTAAATACTTTAAAAAATGGTTAATCATTCATATAACTCGAGAACCCGTACAACTACAGACTCTAATGATAACCACCTGTGAGGGGTGACAAAATATTTTTGATATTGCTAATTACGTTTTGGATTATTCGCAATGTAATTATCTACTTCAGGTGGAAGCTTAAGATAAGAATAACAAGAGCAAAGCGCCATTGAATGACAAATACATTTGACAACAAATAAATTAGGAATTTCATTCATAAATAATCTGGCAACGGAATGATTTTTGCCTGTCATATTTGGAGCACCATTTTGTTAACTCACGTTAGTTACTTTAAACCTTAAGTAAGCGTTTTTTATGCATAGGGCCGTTAAATATTAAAAAAGTTTTAGGTTCGAATTAAGCTGATAAAATCGGTTCAGATAGTTTAGTTATACTTAAGTATTTTTTTTATAAACCATAATTCGGTTTCTAATAAGACTTTACTTTGATTTAAAATTTTTATATCAAATTAAAAATACAAATTTTAATTATTTTTAGAATATCGCCGCAAATTAAAAATACAAATTTTAATTATTTTTAGAATATCGCCGCTAATAGGTAAATTAGTGATTGTTTTATAACAAATTTTAATAGTCTTAAGTGCTGTATATGTACAATTTTTCATATAAAACATGAAAAATGACAAATAATCATTATGTCGTAATTTTTCCGTGCCGCATTGGGCTGCACAGTAGGGGATTTTGTAAACAAAAAAAAAATTAAAATTATTATGTGGTGTAAAACTTCACAGGCTAATTTGCAGTTCCATGCAAAGCGCTATAGAATAGATATTTTGGCATACAGTTTACAAATTGAATATTATGGCTTTAAATACTCGTGTGACAATGTTACATATATGAGATCCACGTCAGCTTAGGAAAATTTCTTATTTTATTTTATTTCTTCTATTGATTGACGGTATTAAAAAGCATTTCATTGGTGTAAAAATTCAAAATGTTTCTCTTTTTTATTATTGAAAAGTTTTTATAATTTTTCAATTGTTAAAAATGTTTTTAAATTTTCAAAAATGTCTCTAAAGTTGCATACATTTACAAAGCTTTCATGATAATTATAATTAAAATTTTGCTAATGATTTTAAGTGGGCCGTAAATCAGCTGATTGTCATTTAAAAAGCGGGCGAATGATAACGTTAGATATTATGGGAGAGGCTGTAAATAAAAAGAAGTAAAAAAGTATATGCAACAGCAAATTCTTTTCTGAAATATTTTACCTCCTGTTTTTATTATTAATTTCCCCACTGTGTTATATAAAATTATTTTTGTTTTTTTTTAATTTTCTTCTTCAAATACGCAAAAACATTTTCTTTTTTTTTTGTTTTAATAAATTGTGGAGGCGTTAAAATATTGTTAACAAATTATGAGAAAATTTAATAACTTTATTTTTTCGGTTAATTTCACAAATTAGTCGCACGGTTAATTGCTTCTTTTATTATTTATTCTCTGATTTAATTGATTGTTTTTTGTCATTTGTTTTTTGTACGTCATTTATTTTATTTTATTTCAATTTATTTGCACAAGACTTTGGCATTTCGACATTTTTTTGAAGAATTTCTAACGAAAAAGAAATACAACGCATACATTTTTATATTAAATATTTGACATTGAAATTTATAAATAAAAAAATAGAAAATAAACAAAAAAATATCTTTAAATATACAAACAGAGGGCATCTGTTCGATTGAAGTTTAGTTTTTCAAAACAAAATGTATGTGATAACTTTAAATGGTGAACAATTTCTGCAGCACTTTCTGTAGCTGATCTCCAAAGATTTAAGATAAATACCATACTGAATTCAGTTTCCAAAAGGCTTGAATCTTTTAAAGTTTTGTGGTATTTACTGTATAATTTTTTTTACGGCTCCTATAACCGTACAAAAACCAAGAAAAATTTGTTTACAAAAACTTAATTTTTATTCAATAGTTTTGAGATTTGAGAACGATTTTTGGCCTATTACAACCGTAGCAATTCTTTCCGTTGCGTTTTTTATACGCCCCACAATACTGGCCGTTTTTCACAAAAAATACAAGTAATGATGGCCTCCACATGTTAGCTTTATACATATGCCCCTGTAGAAAATGATTGAAGTGTCAAAAATAACAGCCTTGAAGACCAATTAACAGATCAATTTCTCGGAATTAACTTATTGCCAAATTGTGATTTCAACAAGACGATAGCTACGGTCGCTGTATGGCAGGTAGCGTTGCCTTGTTGAAATCAGATCTGGCTTCGTACGAAGTCATCCATATTTGTTTTACCGATCTTCATCGACAGAAACACGATTTTGTAAATCGGATGTAAATTGCAACAAACGGTCTATTCTTTTAGACATCATAGAATTTGTGGGGTCTGCTGTGGAGAGGATGTCGTTTGCCTACATAATTTAATTTTTTATTTTAACGAACCCGCCTCATCGCAGAACACAATTTTACTAAAGCCTTGAATCAGCTGACAACTTCCTCAAGACTTGATCGACGAAAGAATGAAACTTATGGGGGTCTGCACGCATTGACTCTTAAGAAGATGTAGTCAGAGATCTTTACTTTCCCCTTATCCAGCGACCAATAACGAGCCAGTAAATTTTATATAGAGTCCGCCATCTAACGTTTTTTCTTTTCAACTAGTGCTTATTTCATGAATGCTAACGCTTAGCTCGTGTGTGATTTGACAGATATTTAGTTTTATTCTTCCGCTGAACGAATATGGTTGTGTATACGCTTGAAGAACGCTTCGCTAAGTGAGCCTGCTATCGACTTACAGAAGATGCCGATTTTGCAAAAAAAAAATCATCTTTTCAGATGAAGCTCAATTTGATCTTGGCGGGTATGTAAACAAGCACAATTGTCGCATTTGGAGCACAGAAAACCCGCACGCATACATTGAAAAGCTACTGCACCCAAAACAAGTCACTGTTTGGTGCGGATTTTGGTCCAGAGGCATAATTGGGCCATGTTTCAGGAGTGGCAGTTACAGTCAATGGCGATCGTTATCGGGCCATGTTGAACGAATTTTTAGTTCACAAAAGTTGAAGAGTTAGCAACATTTGGTTTCAACAGGACGGTGCTACATGCCAGCCGAAGTTATTTGGCGGCCCCTATAGTTGGTATACTTTATTTTATAACCGCGGTTTGTTTATCATTAGACACATTTTTTTCGACGTGCTGAGAGTATGTGGTCTCAAATCTAATACCCCCGGAGACACATTATCGGTCTTTTTGGAAAGTAACTATTTAGACCTGTACAACTGGGGGAAAAAGGGAGCCCAGTCCCCTGAAGTCAACAGGGGTACAACTGGAAGCTCCACGTTATTTCCACGGGAATCAGTAAGCCCCAGAGTTCCGTTATTTGTCTCTTTAGACATTTAACTGTTCTCTGGCTGATTATTGAGGTTGGCCCTTCGGGAGTATCATGGTGGTTGTGGTTTCGCGGCCCCATAACAGACAGATCAGTTTTTATATGGTGGCCAAGTTCATTTCACCTTTAACAACACCTACCTGGTGAAATGTTCCCAGATCCAGTGAGCATGCTAGACATGTGTTCTGGACAGGAGTTGGATAGTCTTTAACTCTTCAGCAAGGAGTGATGATTTGCAGCCCTCCTCTGGAATCATTAAAGTTAGAACTAGGAAAAAGCTGTTGCTAGAATTATTCTTCGGCTTCCTAAAACGAGCATGACGTCACTATTTATGCATAGTGGTTCGACCACTATTAAGGCTCCATTCATTTCAAAGAATGGCTTCTTCAGACGCACAGTTATGAGCGTCATAAAAATATATATTATAAATTATTCTATATAATTTGGCTGCATTTCTGTAGCGTCAATATTTTTATGATGGTTGGCTGAAGTATACCGACCATAAATGGCAAAAAGTAAGCGTTGAATGGCAGTTTGTTTTACATTTAAGTTGCTCGGCTTAGACCCAACACAAAAAATTTTAGCGCATGCTATAATTTTTAAACGTAACGTTTTTATTTGCTGTATTTTTATATATTCCACATGTGACATTTGTCGATCTAAGCCAGCGAGCGACACAACAATTTATTAGCTGATGGCAAAAGAAATTATAAAATTTATTTAAAAAAAAAAAAACAAAGATATTAAAACATTTTTATTAATAAGCTTCAAAAATTATTTAACAAAAAATTAAATGTTTATTTTCTTTTAACTATAAAGTTCATTTTATTCAAAATGCAGACATTCAAAATCAACTCTTCTAAAATTTTGGATTTTCATAATGTTGATGAGAAATATTTTTAGTTCATTATTCCTTTGCAAATAAAAATTAATGAAATTTGCTTTCTTTTAATTAGTTGCCACAGAAAAAGCGAATAAAATTGTACTTTAATTGCCAGCAACTACAATTTTATAAATTAATCATTAAAAACAGAAACGCCTTTTATAAAAAAATACAAAAAAAAAACAAAAACATTAAGGGTATGCACAAAAACAAGCAAAACAAAAACATATATTAAAATATGCTAAAATTTTAAAAAGTTAAAAAACTATTTCCATTCTAAAAATATAAAAAGAAAAAACTTAAATTCTACTGGTACAACAAAAAAAAATATTTTTACCTTAAACAATATATAAGCATTAATCTTATAAATGGTCTTTTTAAATAAATTTGTCACATATATTAAATATTTAAATATTATAAATATTAAATATTATATATTATATTATTAATATTAAAATATTTAATTAATACTTAATATTTATTTTAAGATTAATGCTTGTATATTTAAGAAAAAAAGGTCGAATAATAGAATTACCTTAAACAATTTTTTTTTTCACTAACAAAGTGAATGCCCTTAATAAACATTTTGAAGAATATATTTATATAAATACTAAAAATAGCATAAAAATGAATTTATGCGCACACATGAAACTCTCTGTCTAGAAATTTAATAAATTTAAGAAAATTATAATTTAATTGTCTGCCATAAAAAACAAAAAAAAGAAAAACAAAATACAAATAAAAAAAAAATAAATATGCGAAAGTACTTTAATAAACTCAAAAAGACATTTTCAAGTCAATGATGATGGGGTTGTTTATAGAATTGCAAAATCATGTGAATGTATCATCTTCAAAGACTATACTTGTCTTGGCATTTTTTATAGTTTAAAGTTGAAAAAAAATAAGAAGCTCCTCAAATGTTTAACTGACGGAAGTGTGTGATAAATTGAAATTGTTTTAATATGGAGTTGTTTTTTATTTCTTAAACATGTTTTAGGTCTCTGAAACATTTCTACACTTACGAAAAGGGAAACATTTTTTACACAAAAAAAAAAAACAATAAAAACACTTTTCTTTCTAAAAAATTCTAAAAGCAGACATTTGATTTAGGAAGACAAATTTTCATTCACGAATTTAAATAAAAATTCAATAATAAAAATCACATGATAAAATTTGTTCCGAACGTTTTTTGTTTGTTCTTAAGAAATTTAGGATTCCCCGAAATAAATCGATAAATCACCCGAAATGCAATTTTGGTCAAAAACTTAAAACACATTCGTACCTCATCAACCATGTTTCACCAAAAAGTGAATTTTACTTAGCCTGAAGGTGATAGAAATGTCACTGTTGAACATAAAAAGCGAGACAAGTAAAGAATTTATAAATTTAGCAGAAAATATATAAAGAATATTTTTATAGAAGTGAAATAAAACAAGGACCACCTGTTTCATCTCTTCTCTGTCCCTTTTTCTAAAGAATGTAGCACGGTTTTTGACTATATAGGCATTGTTGCCTGAAGTGCTACTTCTCTTAAAAAAAAAAAATAAAATAATAACATATCTGTGAGTAATTCTTCTAAATCCTCTGGTTTAGGGAATCAAATATTCCACCTCAATTCTGCGGTAAATAAAATATATGTAATCTTTTTTCTAATTTAAATTTTGTATTTAAAAGTGCCGCGAAAATTTGAATTCGCTCATAATGAATTCGCATAAAACGAGATTTGTGGTGAAATTCTTTTCTAATGTGGTTTTCACATTTCTAGCGAATATAAACGTAATCATAATTACACTATTAAAACGTTAATCTATTTGACGCAGTCATTTATTTGTCAAGCTATAAGAAATTTTCACGAAACACGTTTTATGACCGCCACAATAAAGAGAATATTTAATTAAAGCGCATTCCATGAAGTCCTCGTTTTCATTATATATGGCCTTATTCCTTAAAATAGTACCTTTTAGAAATTTACATAGAGGACATCAAACTATGTTTTCTATAATGGCAAGTTGAAATATTTAACATTCAAAATTACGTAGTTTTCTGGATACCATACAATTCTATATACGTCACGTGACGTAAGTACAATTATATTTTTGACTACAACAAGCAACATTTTACTCTTCATTCGGAAGATCCAAATTTTACCGCATTCTCTATGCCCATACAGCCAAACGTAGTACGAAACGCAAAAGTATCTAAATCCAAATCGGATTTCTTTTGTATAAAAAATGGCGAAATATAGTTGAGTTTGGCTATTTCGATCTGATGGAGTTAAATAAAGTTGACTTGATTTTGAAGCAAAAGTGAAATTAAATTCCCTCCATAATCAAGAAACTGATATAAAAATTCTGGACCAACTCTTTAGAGAGAAGTGAAGTTACCTTTTTTAGTGATGCCATAAAAAAAAATTTACGACGAAATCGCACAAAAAATAATCTCTGTCTCTCTTTATTTTGAAATCTTAACGAAAATAATTTTTATTCTATAAAATACAGTTGCAATTAAGTTTGTTTCATTCGGTAACATTCATGTCGAAATCGTCTACTTGGTCGCAATGGCTAATTCAAATATTTTCGCTTATTTATAAAAGCTGCATCAATTTTTTTATATGAAGTTTGACATTTCGCGAAACAGCGAAAATAAATTTATTCACCACTGCTGTCACTTAGGCATCTTAAGGCCGTGTCAGATAAAACTTTTGCTTTGCGTTGCGTCAGAGTTTCGCTTTGACATTTGAGTTAAAATGTACGTAAATGTATGAAAGTTGCCACATAAAGCACTTTTGACGCAGCGCAAAGCGAAAAGTTAACCAACATTCAACTTTTTGCGCGCTTTGACAAACACCTGGCTTTTATTATTTGTGTTTCTGTGTTTGTGTGTGGGCGTAAACAAAAAATTCATGAGTGTTGTCAAAGTTTATTGTGACATATACCACTTGATTTACGCTTTAGCTTTAAAGTTTCAAATGTCACGCAAAGCAGCAAAGTTTTATCTGACACGGCCTTTAGGGTCTTCAGCTGCATTCCCAACTGTTCAATATTTCATTTTATTTTTAGTTTTTGCTTTAAAACTACCTCTAGTTTTCAACAATTTATTAACTGTAAATAACTTTTAGAAAGAAATTTTATAAAGATTCTTTAAATAAAATCAGATCACCTAAAATTTGGCACATTTCATTCTATTTTCTTACGTATAAATTTCAGAAGAAAAAAAATCGAACATCTGGTGAACATTTTGCAGATGTTTAAAATTGATATTGTTGCTAGCTGTCAATAACGGCCAATAGGGTCAAGTCAACAATTAACAAAAGTGAGAAATATTCTAAAAATAGGTAAACAAACAACAAGTGATTTTTATTTGCAGATAGAAATAGAAACCGTTTTGGCAGAAAATAAAAGACGTATGGTGAGGCAAAGCTACAATAACAAATAAATTGATTTATTTTTTGCCTCCGCCGAGTGGGAATCACAGTTTTAAATTTTAAATTTTATACACAATTTTTAAAGATGATTAAAGAGAGAGAGAGAGAGAGAGAGGACAAAGTAAGAAATATTTTAAATCAAAATATATTACTAGAAGCCTATTAAACTTGCCATTGCCCGCGTGGTTTCATTCACTTCAAACACAATAGAAACAAGTTTTTTACTGCACATTAAAAGTTCTCGGAAGCAGTTTCCCCTGTTGTATAAAATCCAGTGTACCCTATGATAGCTATTCTTCTAAGAATACACATATTTAGTTGGGCAAGCAAACAAAATCCGCCCACAAGAATTGTTTTTTAGCTTACATTAGTGAACTTTTTCTATATGTCTGCTGATCTTTAAAAAGTACAAAAAGTTCACAAAAAATGTACGCTTAGGATTATTAAAAAATGCGGTCAAGAAAACAACGAAAACAAAAAAAAAATTCGCTAAAGTACATTACGCAAACACTAAAAATATTTTAAAGCACACAACGCAACCACTAAAATTTCACTGCCTAAACTGCTAAAGATCAGTACATATACATACATACACACATACATACATACAATCATACATACATACATGGAGGCTACCATCAGTACCTCCACAGGCAAGGGCACGACAGCTCACCTCTTTGTCCGGTATGTCCAGGGGTGAACGAGGATGCGGAACATGCAGTTTTTCACTGTGGACGCTTCTCAGAGGAGAGACAATCGGCAAATATACCAAGCCCTGAGGACCTAATTTACCATATGACAGCTTCGGAGAGAAGATGGCATGAAATCGTCTCATTTGTGATAGCTGTTCTCGCAAACCTCCGAAGAGCAGAGGCACAGAGAAAGGCCCATAGGGTCGCTTCCTGAATATAGTATAGTTATTGCTAACCAGCCCCGCGAAGTAATACCTAACGGCAGTCTCGCGGGGAGAGTGGTGGAAGAGTGCAGGGTGTGGGTTTAGCACGTAGGCGCTTCCCGGAACCGAGTATTTGGGTGCGAATCGTGCATGCTGTTATACCTTGACATCAGTATCTTAAAAGATTCCCACATCCTTGGCGAGACCGGAAAAAAAACATACATACATACATACATAAAAAGTTCACTAAAGGACACTAGCAAAAAGACAAGTATGCTTTTTTATTGTTTGTATTCATCAGCTAAAAATCTTTGTGTGCGCAAAATTTGGTTTGCGTACACACACACAAAAGCCTTAAAAAAATGTTTGGCCATATTGCATTCCTTCGGAACAAAACGTATTTGCGTATTGATATCAAAAACTATAGTACAGAACGCTAAGATAGCGTACTTAATTTTATTTTTTTTCGAAAACTAGTTAAATCTATCGAGTATGTGGACGTCGATTCTAAAATTAAATAATTTGTATAGAAATCGTTTTTTCAAATGTTTACATCAGAATACATTTGATTTTTGTACACAAATCGCTTATTTTCCTTCTTGCTGTCGTTGCGAATTTACATCTCCTTCTAAAGAATATAACAACCGTGATTCAAATATGTTGTTAAGGAAATTTAGAAACCGAAAAGTGCACTTTTCTTTCCTTTACTTCCTCTCTAGGTACTAATTTTGAAAACGAACGTTATCTGTTATACCTTTTAGATTGGAATATCTCTGTGCTTAAAAGCTAGTTCCAAGTCCGTCAGCCATTTAGCCGTGCCGGGCGAAATATCAACAAAACCTTCAGCCTACAGTTTCAGAAATAGGAGGATCAGTGCTTCGCTTTGCTTTACTACCACGATCTCTTGTTTGCTAAATGTAATATGAAAACTTGCTCAACTATATGCGCTGCACTACTGTATTCTTCTTTTGAATTAAATCATTCCTGACTGTCACGCCATGTTTTGTTGAGACCTGTAATCCTATATTTGTTGTTGTAATATGCAGTCAATTGTTTTCCTTTTTCTTATTTAGAGACTCCAAAAGATTTAAACTGCTGTTTTATATTTGTTCGCCAAACTCAACCAATTTTTGTTTTTCTCTCTTATTCATGCAAGGCTCTCTTGAGATTTAAACTTATGATACTTTGCTTAACAAACAAGCAGTTCGCCTAATATATCTTAGTTAAATACTCCCTTTATTACGTTCCTGCACAGCAGACTTGTTCGCTTAGTCACATGTGTTTCATCTTAGCTGAGACACAATCCAAACATAAGATTTGGTAAAATACTGCTGGTCAAAGAACCAAAAATCAAAGAGAGAGCAGAGAGAGAGAGAGACAGAGCGTGAGACAAAATGACAGTAGTACAGTGAGCGAGAACTTGCTTTCAGCAAAATGGGGTTACAAACAAGGAATTATTTTAATGTTGAGCCATCTCAGTTTATTTTTGGAAGGTGCTTCAACAAGTTTTAAACAAAATCTGCAGAGTTTACAATGAAAAATGATTCAATATAACATAAATACAAACAAATAACAAGCATGGTCGCAAAAGGATTTAGGTAGAAAGAGACAAATTAAGTGGGAACGAACAAACGGAAAAGGGGGGAGAGATACAGACAACAAAGAGGGAAGGTGACGAATACAATAACACGAACTATATAAACACAGAATAGAACGCAACTAGTATAAGGAGAACACTGAAGATGGCAAATAGCCGAAACCGGTTGGTGCGCAAACCAAATTTGACGAGGGTCGACGTAAAACCGTACCCAAATAAAAATAAATTAAACCCCGTTAGAAAAAAATACGCAGATATCAGAATCAATATATATTTAGTTTTACTTTTTTGTAGAAAGAAATTAAAATCTTCAATTGGTTTGGTGTACATTTCAGAGCGGTTATGCCTTTGACCCATGTAAAAAGATTCTATGATAAAACTTAAAATTCGTGACATAAAATTTAAAATCCAACGAATTTGACGCATTAAAAATCGTCACTCTGGCACAACAAAATTAATTACGTCAAACTTATTCATTCTACAGGGTGTCCGCCGGGAAGGTATACTAATTTTTTTTGCAAACAATTTTAGTAAACATTAGTCACAAACAGTTCAAATTTGGCAGTCGTGAATTCGACAGGTGGCAAATTTATTATGGAAAAATATTCAATAAACCAGCGTGTTTTAATCGTTAAAATATTTTTTCTAAATTAATCATCGATTGCTGTGATGCGATAACAAAGTTACGTAAAATTTTTGGAAGAAACAACGTCCCGACAACACGCTCTATTTATAGTGCAGTGAAAGATTTCGAAGAAACAGGGTCTGTGGGTGATAGACCAAAGCATAGATCACTATATACTGCAAGGTCAGCTGAAAACATTACAGCTGCTCAAGAAAGTGTACAAAACAATCCATTAACCTCAATTCGACGCCGTGTTCAGGAGCTTGGTCTTCAAAGAACAACTATGGCCACAATTTTGCGCAAGGATTTCCATTTGTTTCCATAAAAGATTCAGCTGACTCAAGAGGTTCTTCGACAAGGATGTTACAATGAAAATCAGGGTTGCCATGGGTGAACCACGATATGCATGCAAAAATCATGAGTGACGAGGCGCATTATTATTATTTTTTTTTTAAAGAGAAGTAGCACTTCAGGCAACAATGCCTATTTAGTCAAGTACCATGCTACATTCTTTAGGAAAGGGATAGAGAAGAGATGAACAGGTGGTGGAAGTAGAAGGATAGTCGAAACTAACTGCCGTATAAAGACAGCACAGCGACCAGTGACTATGCCACCGATAGTCAATTTTTATTTCATTGGGAATCGAACCTACAACTCCCATACTGACAAGCTAGTATACTACAGGCCTACTAGCCTACAGGGGCACCTATTTTATTTTAATTAAATGGATAAGTGTATAAACATGGGAATGGGAAACCCTAAAATATTCAACGGCTACCTTACTTCGACCTTACTTCTTTGAAAGCTGCGTAACGGTAACTGTGAATGAGGAGCGATATTATTGAAAACTTTTTAATGCCACAACTGCATGATTTGGACTTGATTAACATGTGGTATCAATAAGACAATGCCGTATCGCATGCAGCCAGAATTACAATCGAATTACTGCAAGACACAGCAAATTATTTCAAGATATTCTGATGTTTATTGGGATCCACGGTCGCCGGAATTGACTGCTCCGGACTTTTTTTTGTGCGGTTAGCTGAAAAGCAAGGTTTATGCAAACAAACCAGAAACGCTTGGGCAGTCCAAACAAAATATTTGTGATGAAATTAATGAAATGTCGCATGAAATGTGTGAGAAGTAATGAAAAATATGCTCAAAAGGACTCGCATTTGTGAGGCTAACAGAGGCAGACATTTATCTGACATTAAATAAAACATTTATCAATATAAGGTACACTATCTTTTATTAAACAAAAATTATAAACAACCATAGTAGTATACCTTCCCGGCGAACACCCTGTATTACTTTAGATTAACTTGATATTGAAATATATAATTTTAAGGTGTGTTTGCTTAAAACTTCAACAAACACAAACATTTTGTTTTGTGCCTAAGAAAATTATTCTTTTAATTTATTACCTCTTCTTTCTTTCTTTCTTTCTGAAATTTACTTATTTTCAATTATTGTAATTGCAACTCAACAAAAAAAAAAAAAGAAAAACAGAAAATAGAATTTCTCTGCCAACTGTTTTGTTTTCTGCCTTTGAATTTGAAATATTTTCTAATCCATCGTTTTTGTTTAAAGAAAATTTATTTGACTACTTTTATGTGTGGCACCTATAAATTATATTGTCACACGTTTTGTCTTCTGTTGGTTGTCGTAGTCTTAGCTAAACTTAAAATTATTTAACTTGATGATAAATATACGTTTTATTTAACATTCGTGTGTAGCAAAGAAGTGGGCCCATTATTTATGATTAAATTTGATAAGTAAAAACACTATTGCAAATGCTATTGTAATGTTGTTTAAGGTAGTAATGAAACAACAACAACATTATTTAGGAACCACAATATTTTGTTTTATTTAAAAGCGATAAAAAAAACTCTTCCCAACAATTTTTTTCGTTTTTAAACATTTAATAGTCATGTTATTTGATGTTTGATGATTTTAAAATCATTCTTAAGTTGAAATAGGCAACCGGTTAAAACCGTGTTTTTGTAAAATCATTTGTTTTTTTAAATCATTTTCGAGAAGATTCATTTTTTCAAATTTTCAATACAAAAATATTGCTGGGACTCTGATACGACACATAAGATATGAGCATCAAACTCTGCATCTACAGGTCCTTCCTGAGATCTTCGCTGTGTTAGCCAAATCATGCAGAGTTCGTGATAAAATTTACATCTGCACCTGGCCGTGGGCCTTAATCAGATGGTGGCAAAACCGCTATGAGTGGAAAGCAGCACCACTCACGCCCTAGGAGGCCGAAGACTAATTCTAGCAACAGGTCTTTCCTAGATGCAATTTAAGCGGTTCCAGAGCAGGGATTAAAAGAAAAACGATCTGAATATCCGATATGATTTGCGCTATTCAAAATTGGCGATTTGGATATTGAAGACAATGAGGGTCCTGGTGAGCCGAAAAAGTTTAAAGATGAGAAATTTTAAGCATTACTCGGTGAAGGCTGCTGTCATACACAAAAAGAATTAGAAGCATTATTGGGATTCATTCAAAAGCTAGAAGATTGGAGTCATATGAATTGAAGCCAACAGACGTTATTTCATGATAAGATTTACATCAGCACCTGGCTGTAAGCCTTAATCAGATGGTGGTCAAACCACTGGGAATAAAAAGCAACGTCATTCACGTCCTAGGAAGCCGAAAACTTATTTTTTCTATAGGTCTTTTCTTGGGTTGCAAACCACTACTCCTTGCTGAAAAGCTGGGGACTATCCAACTCCTGGTCCCGAACACATGACCAGCATGCTCACTGGATCCGGATCATTTACCAGTAGGTGTGATTAAAGGCGAGATGATCCTGGCCACCATAAATCAAATCATGCTGGAGCCGCAAAACCACAACCACCACGACACTCCCGAAGGGCCAATCTCAATAATCAGTCAGAGAAGCAGCAAAAAGTCTGAAGAGACAATTAGCGGAAACTCTGGGGCTTACTGATTCCCGCGGAAATAACGTGGAGCTTTCCAGTTGACCCCTGCTACCTTCAGGGAACTGAGCTATCTTATACCCCCCAGCGGCACAGGTCTAGATAGTCAAGTATTCTATAAAGACCGATAAATGTGTCCCCGAAAGGAGCTATCACGGTTCGATCAGTAACTTATCATGTAATTCGCAGCATTACCGCCCTGTACTGGTTATTGGTGAGCCCACGGCGAGTAACATGTGGCGGTGACTGTGGCTTAACTCTAAATCGCAGAAATCGTTGCTTTTTCCTATACAATGTGCTGTTGCATTACAACAGAATATCACTTTGCTGGGGCCAACGTGAGTTTAGATAGTTTCTATCTGTCATGCAAAGAATGGCAGTACGGCCCTTCTTGCTGTGCTTCAGAAATTGCTAATGAAGGTGTGTCATATACTTTACGGGCGTTAGTAGATGCGTGGAATTTCATCCAGTGCATCACAACCATCCCCCCGGGGGTACATTATAAGTCTTTATGGATCACACAACCATCTAGACTTGTGTCGTGCGGGAGTAAAAGGGAGCCCAGTCTCCTTCAAGGCTAGTATGAGCCAACTGAAAAATCCACTATATTTCCACGGGAATCAGTAAAGCCCCAGAGTTCAGAGGTGCCCCTGTAGGTTAGTGGGTAGTGTACTAGCTTGTCAGTATGAGGGTTGTGGGTTCGATTCCCAACGAATACCTTGGTTTTTTCACTACAAAAATAAAAATTGACTGTCGGTGGGGCTGCTCAGCGATGAAGGCATAGTCACTGGTCGCTGTGCTGTCTTATATACGGCAGTTAATTTCCGACTATCCTTCTACTTTCACCACCTATTTCATCTCTTCTCTATTCCTTTCCTAAAAAGAATGTAGCACGGTATTTGACTAAATAGGCATTGTTGCCAGAGTTACGCTAGTTGCCTCTTTAGGCATTTAGCTATTCTCTGACTGATTATTGAGGTAGGCCCTATGTGTTTCGAGGCCCTTGTTTGAGTTTGTGGGTCGGATCATTTACAATAAACACAATGAATGTTCCAGGTCCAGTGAGTATGAATGCCGTCGTGTTCTTAATTATATTAAGCTTTATGCGTTCTGGATTAGGAATTGGATAGTCTCCAACTCTTCAGCAAGGAGTGAAGGCTGGGGCCTACTCCAGGCTTTTGAAGTTGCAGATAGAAGTAACCGGAGGATATACGTATCCGAAGGCCTTCTAGGGCGAGGATGACGCTACATATCATCCAACAGTGTTAATGATCCATCATCTGATGAAGGCTTACGGCCAGGTGCAGATGTAAATCTTATCACGTCATATCACAACCATATCGGTAAGTTATTGTAAATCAACTGCTTTTTGAATTGCCTTTTTGAACAGATGTTTTGCTGATTCGTTTTTTACATCCAAACCTTATCTTTGAACAGTGTGTATCTTACTATTTTGCATTTACCAACGCAAATAGTAACATTTCGTTGCTTTAGTGACTTATAAAACCAGGATTTCCTATTTTTCATGACTGAAAATCAACTTTATAATTTTATTGTTAGATAAAGCTGCGTCTTCTTGACTATCTCGACCTATGTTGCAAAGTAATGTTGCCTTCATGAACTTAATCATTACTTGCTTTCAATTTATACTAGAAATACTGATGAGGTTTGAAAAACTATTTTTATTCGCGCTTGTTCCAATCCCTACTCGGATTTGAACTCATGGTCTGCAACCTTAAAAACAAGGAGCTTTTTGCTTTATGCATTTTATACATAAAATAATTTGTGGCAGTGGAGTTAACAACTTATTTAGCATAGTTTGATAAATCAAATCGTTTTTGAGATTTTTTTAAAAGCTTTAAAATTTATAATTAAAGATGTGAAAATATTTCCAAGTTTTATATTCATAAAATTATTTGTCTTTAATGCCTAATCTACATCAATGCATGTGCTTCCTCATATATGACGAAAGCATCCAAAAAGACCACCACAGGAGTCTTCATATTCCAATATATAAAATGGTTACTCACTTTTCCTAATTTCCAAAATGGAGTTTTTCTAACAAACTTATAACACATAATCCAGACAAAAATCTATTTATTATTATAAAATTGGTTATTATCTGTGCTAATACATATGTATTTGAATTACGTTGTATCTTAATAATTAATAACCCATAAATTTTTAACCATAAATTTTATTTTTCTTTTTATTCCATTTTCAGGTGAGTAACATTTTACAATTTTAAGAAGCTGGTGAAATAATAACGAGTATAATGAGAAAATGCAGTAAGTAAAAAAATTTTTTTGTTTTAAGTATCCGCTGTTACCTGGACGTGTATCAAAAAAGACTTAAAATTTACTTGTTTTACACTTTTATTACACTTTTATTTATTTATTAATTTTTTTTTTATTTAATATAATTATTAGTATTAAAAAATACTCTTTCAAACATGGATAGATATGTATATATCACAATAAGTTATATTTAAAAAAATTTGCTTTATATCTTCTAAATTGATGTGGGTTCTGTTCATCCCTGATATGGGTTGGAAGATTATTATAGAGTTGTAAGCCCTTGTGGAATAAATTCCTTTGCAGTCGTTGTTACCCGCTCAATCCTAAAGCTGTTATTATTTCTTATTTGATAAGTTCAACATCCCCTACATGCGATATTTGTTCCGTTAAATATTCTGATGCTTGGCCTTCATTTTTCGTATAAAAAAAATTAGTGTGTTGATTGCAATCCCCTGCCTTGTTTTTTTTTTTTTAAAGAGAAGTAGCACTTCAGGCGACAATGTCTATTTAGTCAAGTACCGTGCTACATTCTTTAGGAAAGGGATAGAGAAGAGTTGAAACAGGTGGCGAAAGTAGAAGGATAGTCGGAAATTAACTGCCGTATAAAGACAGCACAGCGACCAGTGACTATGCCTTCATCGGTAAGCAGCCCCGCCGACAGGCAATTTTTATTTTTGCAGTGAAAAAAACCAAGGTCTTCATTGGGAATCGAACCCACAACCCCCATACTGACAAGCTAGTAGGTAGCCTGCGGGGATACCTTACCACTTCAACCACTTTAGCGCGCTTAGCATAAAATTGATCGATGTGTATCTATTGCATTTCAGTATTGTTCCCATGGTTTTGCAGTTTTTGGAATCGCTCTACTTGTTGTCTAGTGCAGCATGAATATATAATCATGGAACCGAACTCAAAATGCGGTTTAGTTATTGTATTATAAATGTTTATCGTCGTTTCAACTGTTATATTTTGCCTTATTCTTTTAAAAAAACTAATTTTCCTTCCAATATTTTGTGACGACCAAAAGTCGGCAGGCTCGTTTTTGGATCACATAGCAATTAAATCACAAGCAATTAGACTCTATATATATATTTATAAAATTTTTTAATTTTTTTTACTGAATTTCATAAATTTTTTAAAAAAAGAGAACATTATTATTATACACTTTTCATTTTATATAATTCATAATTATATTTTATAATTACATTTATTATTTGTTAATGAAATATTTGAAATTATAATAGCCGTTAGGGAGCGCCACCTATTAACATGAAGATACATCCGTAGGAAAAACATACCATCAAACTCACCCCTGAACAGTCGTAAGCAGTTGTCGTTTAGTGGTATGCCTGGCAGAAACATATAAAAAGCGAGATAATTACTTATTTAAGTGAGTTAGAATTTTATTTAACTTAATTAAAAATAGTCTTGCAAATAGGTTTCGCTCACTTAATCAAAGCGAGACTCGCTAAGGTCTCCGGCTCAGTAATTTTATTCGCCCAGGTGACGGAGCCCAGAGCCAGGCCGCGCTTTGTTCAGCAAGGCCAGAATTTTATTCGCCCTAGCTGAACAAGACGGATAAGATCGTCAAAAGGCTAACAACAATTTCGACGTGGAGAGGTTGTCATCTTATTCTTGACAACCGCGACAAGTCAAAAACTGGTGGACAGGCAAACTGTTCTGCTCAAACTGGACCAGAATTTTATTCGCTCCAGTGTGAGAAGCAGTAGGCCAGCCGGCGGAGAGTGGAGACGGACACTCTTTAGGCCCCGAAGCGGTTGATCATCGTTGGCGTGCTCAGTAGTGGTGTAGTTAAATTATAACTTAGTTTAAGAGTGAATTAAAATAAAAGAAATTTTTTTTATAAAACAAAAGTGTCTCTTGTGATTAATGAAAATATTTTTTTGTAACGAACCCTGGACGCCGCGAGCTTTACCCCAGCATAACGCGAGAACGTGTCGTTACAATTTTTACAAATATAGTCTTTATGAGTGTTAAACTTTAGTTCTTTATCAATAATCATTCCCAAACATGTTATTTCGCTAACTTTTTCTATCACTTGATAATTTACCTTAAAAACAATATTAGTGTTTGTTTTTATTTGGGTATGGTTTTACGTCGACCCTCGTCAAATTTGGTTTGTGAAGAAACCGGTTTCGGCTCTTTGCCATCTTCAGCGTTCTCTTTAGTGTTTGCATTTATTTCTAATATTTGAAAGAGTGAAAATCATTTAATTTTTATTTGTTTTATAAACCCTGAACAAACACAATCGTTTAAATGTTGTCACTTGTAAGCACAAAATAAAAAAATAATAATCGATGAGGGTCTTTTTACTGCCTTTCCTTAACGTACGCAACTATTCAACAGTAGCGGCTTTGATTGGCTTTTACTAAATCTATACTTGTCAGGTTTTTGCAAGCTTTTGCAGCATCGTCACCGTTTTAGTTTTTTGCAGTTTTACACAATATGGCATGTCGGGGTTGCCAACTCGTTCCTATATTTCAAAACTTCATTTATGATTAACTCACAGAAAACTTCTTCTGGTAAGTCTGCATTAAAAAAGGAGTATCCAGATATTGCATATTTATGGCCAAGCTCACCTTGCCACTACTCTGGTGACTAGTAATAGTAGCAACTCAAGAGTTACATAAATGTTTTCCTAAAACGTCCGGATATTTTAAAGCCGGTTAATTATACATTTCACTTTTGGGACTCATAATACTTTGTAGGTTTAATGAGCAACTGAAAAGATAAAAAACAAGGTGCAGGATGAGAAATAAACTCCACCGTATAGGAAAACATTTTTAGGAAATGGGGATTCTTTTTATCAAAATGGGAATAGAAAATTCTATTAAAGGGTTTCCCCGCGGATTTAGCAATTTTTCGTGGCATGCAGATTTTATTAATAAAATGGGGAAAATAAGTCCTATTTAGAGATTTTATTGGTGTTGCGAATATCGAAGGCTGCCTTCGATATTATATGCGGAATTAACCCTTTGCAACTACCAGCCTGGCTGGCATAACAAGTGAAGATGATCCTCTTCAACTACCAGTTCTACTGGCAACACTTTAGTTTGTAATTATTTCTAGTTAAAACATGAATTTATGTTTTCTCTCCCGGTCTACATGTAGGCGACTGTTTCATGAATTATCACACTAGAAAAGTTTATAAGAAATAAATGATTTTTTTGCTATTTTAATTTACGCTTATATACGAATAAATTTTTATATTATTAATCAATATTTAAATAATTTAGAGATGTTTAATACACTTCTACAAAAACTTCATCCAAATGTTTTTTTTGTCCGTTTATGTTATAAAAAAAATGTCAGCCAAATTAAACATTTTGAATTTGAATTTTAAGATAAATTCTCGTTAATATACCATTTATCGATATTTTGACAATCTGCAAGGAATTAAATTCTCATATAACTATGGAGCTGACAACATCCCTTATAATATTTTGATAAACTGCGCTGATAGTATTTCCATCCCTTTGGAAATTTTATTTAACACGTCCATAAAATAAGGTACTTTTCCTGCAATCTGGAAGGATCCCTATATTATTCCTTTTTTTAAATCAGGTAACAGGTCTGATATTTCAAATTACCGTGGTATTGCAAAATTAAGTATTATACCCAAATTATTTGAAAAAATTATCACTTAACATTTATGCTTTCATACATCAAGTTTGATAACCAATAATCAACATGGATTTCGGAAGAGATGCTCTGGCATCTCTTTCGAAATCTTTTACACTTTTCAACAATTATACATAGAGTTGGGTTTCGGGAAATTCCCGACGGGAATTCTCGAGAAATTCTCGATATTTTTCCATCCCGAATCTCGAGAATTGAAATTTTTAGCATTTCGGGAAATCCCGAATCTCGAGAATTTTTCAAGATTTCTCGAGAAATCCATTTTTTTTTAAATTTTTGTTGTCAAAAATTAAGAGAAAAAACAATTCTTTCAAAAGTAAAAGAATACACGAATACACATACATATGATTAATACCTGGAAACACTAAACTGTAACGGCCATTATGTTACAAAGAAGAGTAAAAGAGTAAATGCTAGATGCGTTGCTATGCTATGTCGAGGGAAAGCACTGTAACATCAAGCTAATGAAGTTTAGTTTTATGTGTTTCTTATATGTAGCAGCAGTTATGCAATTACAAATGCTTTGAAAATAGTCAAGCGATTTCAATTTGTTCGCAGACTGCACAGGCGACGTTTGTAAATTTATTTTTTGTAGTGAGCGGGTGCAATTCATTTTGTGGTACCTGATTAAGTATAAATTATACACCGTATAATAAAATATTTTGTTGTCCAAATATTACTTATTTTTAAGTTTTGAATCGACGTATCGTTGACTGTGAGTACCGGTTAGTTACTTCCTTTAAAAAACAAAATTTAAAACAAATTTTGAATTGTTAGCATTAAAAATCATGAGTTCAGAATACGAATACGACCAAGTGTGGCAGCTTTTCAAGCGATTTGACGACGTAGCAACATGTTTGAAATGCAATAAAATCATTAAATGCAAGTCATCGTCAACATCTGGACTTCACCATCACATGGAGAGGATACACAACATGAAGCGAAGGGAACAAGCGGCTCCAAACGAACAGCCACCAGCCAAGAAGACCCGAACTCTTCACAACTTTCTCAATACTTCTTCCTCGCCTGAAGCGCTTGAACAAATTGTTGCAAAATTGGCTGCAAAAGATGAAATTCCAATAAACGCGATAACAAAAAGTGAATTCATTCGTAATAGTATCAGCCGCTTAGGATTTCATCTTCCAAAGTGTCACAAAGCTGTTCTTGGTTTTTTATGAAGTACTGCACGAAAATAAAAAGGGATTTGAAGATCAAAATTGAAAATTTTAAATCTGCACAGCGTAAGTTTAGTTTGAGCATCGACGAGTGGACAAGCGTGCGAAACCGACGTTACATGAACATCCATATATATTATGACGATGGACAATCTGACAACCTTGGCCTGGTTCGCATTCAGGAATCATGTACCGCTGAAAAAGTATATGAGCTCGTAAATGCAAAGCTTTCAGACTTCAATATAAAACTACAGTCCGACATCGTGGCTATTACAAGTGATGATGCCAGTGTCATTATCAAATTTGGGAGACTATCACCAGCGCATCAACAGATTTGCTACAATCACGGCATACATTTGGCGGTCATGGAGGTAATGTACCAGAAACGAAAAGTCGCAAACAGGATATACGATAGTGACGTAAGCGATGGAGAAATGGATGAAAATGAAAACAATGCAGCCAGTACTTCATTTTCCGACATTAATGCGGAAAACGCTTCCGATGACGAGGACGACAATATCGTATTTGTTGCTGACAAGACGGTCACTATAAAATCTGCATTTGAAATCGTAAAAAAGGTTCGCAAGATAGTTTTGAAATTCAAGAACTCGCCTGTACGGAATGCCATCTTGCAGAATTATGTTAAATAGGTCGAGAAGAAAGAGCTTTTCTTGCTGTTGGATTGCAAAACACGTTAGAATAGCCTGGAAACTATGCTGGCCAGATACATTCGCATCAGCAAGCATGTTCGTAAGGCGCTCGACACTCTTAATTTAAATTTTATGGCCACTACTGACGCAGAAGAAAAGTATTGCGAGGATATCATAAATGCTCTTAAACCTATACGTGTTACTGTAGCTTCTACAGTAACACGTCGCAAAATGTGAACTTACTTGCTGCGGATTCTATTCTCAAGTTTTTGTTCACAAAATTGGAGAATCTGCACACCGAATTGGGCAATGAATTCTTATCCAGCCTAAAAAAAACTTAACAGCTCGTAGATTTAGCCGTTTGTTATCGGCCTTTAAATATTTACACGATCCAGTTAACAGCTCTAGTGACAAATCTGAATTTTTCCACACCTGTTCTAAAACAGAATTGATAAAAGAAGCCAAAAACTACTTGGTTCGTCTATTTTCTACGAGCATTCAAGAAGACCAAGCAGTGTCTAGTTCTGACGATGATGACGTATTTGCAACCAACAACGTCGATGAAGAAGATATGGCGAAACAGCTTGCAAAATACGTTCAGCAATGCTCAAAACCGAAAGCAGACATTGCGCAACATGCGGCGAACCAGATGTTTTCGTCGCTTAGAAACGAGCTAAAACTATATGAAAAAACTGGAGAGAAAACACAAAATGTTGAAAGACTGATCGGGGCTTTTAACACTGTTAAGCCAACATCGACTCAAAATGAGAGGAATTTTTCTACAGCGAGTAATTTTGTGTCCAAAAAGCGTACGCGATTGTCAGACGAAGCCATTGACAGTCTGTGTTTTTTAACAATCACTTTTTTCCCCTATTTTAATATAATCTTATAATCTTGAATTATTTTTGTTTTGAATTTTTTTGTAATTATTTTTGTTTCACTGGTTTTAGATTTTTTTTTTAAATTTTTTGGAACTTTTTCCGAATTTTCGAGAATTCTCAAGAAATCTCAAAAATTATTTTCGGGAAATCCCGCATCTCGAGAATTGAAATTTTCGTTATTTCGGGAAATCCCGATTCTCGAGATTGGGATTTTCTCGGGAAATACCCAACTCTAATTATACATCGTGGATTTTTAAAAAAGCAACAAACTGACGTGATATACACTGATTTTAGCAAGGCATTTGATAAAATCAATAATATCCCCCTAAAGAAAAAATTGGCATTAATAGGTTTTGCCGATTTAAGTGTCAAATGGATTTACTCTTACCTAACAAATAGGAAACAAATGGTTCGTTTTAATAACGCTTGCTTAAGATGCATTAAGGTTCTATCTGGAGTACCACAGGGAAGCCACCTTTGGCTTCTTTTTTTGTTATTTATTAATGACTTACCTGATGTCATTCAATCATCCAATATTTTTATGTATGCTGACGATGTAAAAGTTTTTCTTAGTTACTGTCAAGTAACTGACCAACAACGCCTCCAAGGTGACCTTAACTTGCTTCACAACTGGTGTAAAATAAATCGTATGGAGCTAAATCTCAAGAAATGTAAATATATGTGCTTTGCTAGAAAGAAACCAATAACGGCATGCTATTATATCGATGACCATCATTTGGAAGAAGTTGACAAAATATTAGATCTTGAATTGCTACTGGACTCCAATCTCAATTTTATTGCACATATCAATTTGACAGCAAACAAAGCTGAAGGTGTACTTTGATTTGTAAAACGTTGGGCTAAAGAGCTTGATGATCCATACATTACCAAAAGCCTATATATGTCCCTTGTCAGGCCTATTCTAGAGTATGGATCCATCATTTGGGATCCTTTACATAGAAAATACTCAGATGTTCTCGAATCTGTTCAAAAACAGTTCTTGCTTTTTTGCCTCCTTGGTTTGAACTTTAACCCATTGGAGTTACCTGCCTACTCAGCTAGACTTTCTCTTATTAAGCTATCAACTCTAAGGAGTCGCAGAACAGCACTTAATATTTCGTTCATTTTTGGTGTAATAATTGGCGACGTTTCTACTCACTTACTTATTAACAGGATTACTCTAAATGTATCGCAACGCCCTACACGACATTTTATACCTCTAGCAGTGGAATTTTTTCGAGACAATTATGCTAACGCCTAACCCTTTCTGGAGAATTTGTGCAGATTTTAATAAATATTATAATTTCGTTGATTTCAAGTTATCACTGAGCGCAATAAGAAACAACTTATTAGTTTACCAGAACAACTAGGTGTTTGCATTTATATATATTTTTTTGCAAAAAATTTTTTATTGTATGTATGTTAAATTTAAGCAAATTTTTATGTTATGTAAAGCTTGTATTTATTATAGTATGTGTGCTAATTTAAAATAATTTTTATATTGTATTTTAACTAAAATGTCTGGAAGGATGTTAATTTCCGTAGACTAAATTAAAACTAAAATAAATAATAAAAAATAATTTTTCCAAATACTGCAGCATCTCTTTCAAAGTATTGTGTTTACAAAATATTTCCTAAAAGTTCACACAAAAAATGCACGGAGCGCAAAGGGTTAAAAAGCTACTCATATATTTGTTAGGCTATGCAGTATCTGTGATGTAGAATTTTTTTTTTTTTTAATAATTTGCCCTTTATAGCATCACCAGACTATCTGTAGCCGAATTGATTACTCTGAACCTTAGATTCAAAAGTAGGTACTGGTTCTGCATGTTGAAGTGTATAGCAATCGCCGCACATGAATCCACGCTTCGCTCTACTTTTAATAAAGTATCATATGAAATGCAGCAGACTTAATTTGAACTTTCTCATTTCGGCCATAATAGTCTATCAAAATAATCATGTTAAATATTAAACAGTTTCTATTTATTTAAAACCTTTAAGAAGTTGTCTTTAAAACCGATTTTATTGTGCAATAATATTGTCCAGTAACACTGCACAACAAAAATATATTTTTTGAATGTTTCCTACACTAAGTTATCTAATTTCTACTAATTTTGGGGTGATAAAAACGAAAATAACAATGAAAAATTTTTATTAACTCTGGTTTTTTGATGAGAGTGAATAAAATGAATTTTTAAGGGACATTTTGCATGCAAGTTGGTGGTAAGCTCTTTAACCAATGCTGTGAAGTTATCTTTTTTTTTCTTAGCTAAAAACCCATGTACAACTCCCTTAAAGGCTTCCCAGGCTCTTTTTTCATTTCCAATTAAAATCATGTCAAAAGCAGGATCATTTACGATTTTACGGATTTGAGGCCCAATGAAGATGCCTTCTTGACTTTTGCATCAGTTAACCTGGGAAACTTTGCTCTCAACTACTTAAAAGATTGTCCTTCCTAGTTCATGGCCTTGACAAAGTTTTTCGTTACTCCCAACCTAATATGTAATGGGTGAAGGAGAACATGCTTAGAATCGACAAGAGGCTCGTCAACTACATTTTTCTCATTAGGGTTTAGGTCTCGTGTAGGCCAGACATAAAAAACAACAGTACATGGTGAACCCAAATTGCATTCCTAGGAGTATAGCAATGACTTACAGATCACCACAAATTTGCCACTTGTGTTGTTCATATTTGATTGATTGGAGAAGTGTTTTTATATTTATATAAGTTTCCTTTATGTAAACTGCATGACCTATAGGAATAGAAGGTAGCTGATTTCCATTATGCAAAAGTACAGCTTTTATGTTTAATTTTGAAGAGTCTATAAACAATCTCCATTCAGATGGAGTGTCATCCAAATTCAAGCAGTTCATCAAACCATTAACATCAGAACAAACTACGTGGTTTTCTTTCTTCTTATTTTCACATCATGTTTTAGAAGATTCAACCTTTTCGTTAGGCAAGCCAAGATCTCTTATAAGGTCACTCAACTCTGATTGACTAATTCTGTGCGGATCACTAAACTTATCGCTTACCTCAAAATCAGGATCATAAGATGTAGAAGGATGGGTTGCTCCTTCTACACAGTCTTTATCACCTTCCTCTAAAATTTCATAGTTTTGGGGTGGAGAAGGGACTTACAAAGTGTCTGAGTGTGGTACAGGCCGAAGAGCAGATGAGAGATTAGGGTATTTAACCGTTCCTCTTTTCTTCATAGATAAATCATGTTTAATGGGAGGAGTTAAGTAGAAATAACAGTCGTCTGTATGATGGGTAGGCTCACGCCAAACCAGAGGTACTCCAAAAGCTATTGCCCGATTTTTATTTTTCAGCCACTCTCGCAATATGACGGAACAAGAATTGCAACATATATGAGGAGCCCATGATTTATCTTGGTTCCCAACTTTCACAACAAAATAATGTTCATTGGCAGTCTTAACGATACGTTACGTTACGTTTCTGAGCCCAAAATGTTATTTCACCACATATATAGCAAAAGCTGTCGACGGAATTCACACACTTTTGAGGCATTTCAGATCAGCTTCACAACTTCACACAATAATTTCAATAGCAACCAGGCGCGTACAACTGGCAAACTCCCATAGCTTATGTTTACTACTTATGAATAGCTGAAGAGAGGGAAATTATGTAAACAAACATGTGTACCAACTGTTGGTGATGAAATATTTCATTTGTTGAAAACTCGAACTATAATATAATGATACTATATTTTGAAAACAAGAGCTAATATATAATTTTTATGGTCTTTTTCGGTTTTAACACGTGGAAATAAATACATTAAAATCAGCTAATTTCAGCCCCGAAACAAAAACTTTGTTGTTCAGTGTAATATAGAACGTTAGATCTATGTTCTATTCCATGTTCCCCTGTAAGCTAGTAGGTAGTGTACTAGCTTGTCAATATGGGGGTTGTAGGTTCGATTCCCAACGAAGACCTTGGTTTTTTTCACTACAAAAATAAAAATTGACCAGCCGCAGTCAACGATGAAGGCATAGTCACTGGTCGCTGTGCTGTCTTATACGGCAGTTATTTTTCGACTATCCTTCTACTTTCACCACCTGTCTCATCTCTTCTCTATCCCTTTCATAAAGAACGTAGCACGGTACTTGAATAAATAGGTATTGTTGCCTGAAGAACTTCTTCTCCTTAAACAAAAAAAAATTCTCTTAAAAAAAAATCAATATTAAATGAAATTTAATTAAAGTTACTAATCAAGACAAAGATTTTGTAATTCATATTAAATTTTTATTTTCTTTAAGAGTCGCATTTCTTTAAATCCCAGCTTGAGAAGAAATCACTATTACCACGTTTTTCTTTTTTCTGTATTTTTTTTTTTTTTGTTGTATTAAATCCCCAAGCAGTTTTAATTGAATTCTCCCCTAAAACTTTTATTATTATGGCCCATTAAGTAATTTATAAGGGTCTTGATCTTATAAAAAAAATAAACGTACAATAACAACAAAATTATAAGCAAAAACAAAAGCAAAAAAAAAAAAAGAAAAAAAACACATTTAACAATCAATCACTTGCGGAACAGCTGTTCACTTTTTTTGCCTTTTATTTAAGATTTTTATAGATTCTCGTTCGTTAACATGAAAAATCACTTCTTTCACTCACCTCATGCAAGTTCTTGTTATTTCTTACTTTTTCACACAAAACTATAAATATATAAGAAATAAAACAACAACAACAACAACAGCAGCACATACAACGAACTTAGTCATCGAATATGTTTGTCGTCTGGATAGTCTTTATTATTATACAATCACTTATGAAAGGATTGAAAGTTTAAGTAAGACTTTCATTGCCTTAAGACCGACTTTAATAAAAACAAGTTTCAAATAATAATTCTTTTTGACTTCTTTTCCTTCTTTTTGTTAACGTTGTTGCTTTGCTATTTATGCTGTTTTATTTTCCTGCTGGCAGTCTGGCCTAACTACTGGTGGCAAGACTAAATGTTGCCTCAGTTGCAATTTGCAACATTAAACCGGTTTACTACTGTTTCTATTCGGTGGTAGATGATGATGATGGTGACGATGATTGTTATTAAGACAAAAAGGAACTTTTAATGGTAACAGCTTTATGTTTTAAGGCAGAACAAATAAGTAGAAAAAAAAAAAGAAAAAACATAAGAATATTAATAAAAGACACCAAAAACAGGTTTAGTCTTTTTCTAAAATCAAAGGAGCAGAAATGGCAAACGAGTGTGATTAAAAAGTAACTAAGAAGGATGTATTTTTAAAGCTTTACTACTTGAACTTGAAACACCAACTATCAATTAAAAGATTTAAACGAATTAAAAAGTCACTACAAGTATACTATGATTTTATAACAAGTCAAATTATAATTGTATAACAGTTTAAGATTACAATCAAACTATTTAAATTATTTTTTTTTCTATAGCGGTGCTTCAGATTATTTTTTATTTAAAAATTTACAATTTTCTAAATATATTTTTATTTTATAACATATAGTATAACAAATTTTGAAATGTATATAAAATGAAAATAGTTATAATTGCAGTTTTGGGTATTAGCATAAAATAGAATAACAGTTGTGTCTTTTCTGTTTAGTTTTTATAACGCCAAGCATGTGAGATTTAACATTTTAAATAACTCTATGGGTAGACATCCTGCTGAATTTTAAGAGACATGATGCCTCTGTTTGCTTTTCAATGCGGCATAACTATACAAACAGAATAATTTTTAATTTTATATTATAGTATACTCTTCTTAATTTTTGCCATAAGCGTACATAAAAACGCAAGTGTTATATCAATTTAAAGTGAAATTGATTTCAAAATCCGTAATTGTTAAAAGTAGAAGAAAAGTTTTCAACTTAGTAACCAGAATAAGATAAAATTATAATTCAAAATTCTATGCTGGATAATTTTATTTTAAAATTGATTTACAAGGATCTGCACTGTTCAAACTGCTGACACTATTGCTGATCTATTTAAATATCGATAACTTAAATTTTATTAATGCACCTCTTTCGAAACGTCCACACTAAAATATCTAATGGTGGTAAATTGCCTGAATTTAGCATAAAATTCCTTAACTTCACTGTGTACCATGTATTGAATTCCCTTGAACTTAAAAATGCGTAAAGGTCGCTAATTTGAGATCACTACACTGAAATGTGTACCACAACTGCATCTTCGTTAGCGTCACTTTTCATGAGCTTTCATTCACTTGTTATCCTAGCTAAGCTATTCATTAAAAATGATTATAATCAATCGCTTACAATGGTGACCCTAACAAATACTTTATTAAATAATAAGTTTCTCATAAACAACCCGTACTAAGCTATTACAAAAAAAAAGAATAACATTCTTATATAATAAATAAAGCTTTAGTATAACAGTTATGCTAAGATTTTAAAATTTTTTCCTTGCCTCATGCTTTATACTTTATAATATTTAGTTCAATACTTATTTAACCCTTAGAGTGCGGAGTCTATTTTATAACATAAAGGACGGAGTGAGGTCACTAATGCCCCCCAAACAAAAATTGTTTAGTTTTTTTTTTTTAAAGTTGGCGTATTAATGTTACAAAACGATTATTTAATAAAATTTATAGCATTTATTTTTAATAAGCAAATAAAATACTATACACTTTCGTAAGGTTGGAACGGTTTTAGCTTCTTTTAGCAAAAATTGCCTCATGTCTGGTTCAGCTAATTTTTGTCCAACATTTAATAGAAAGACCTTTTTTAGTGATGAGTTTGAAAGTTTCCATTCAGGGATCTTCTGCGTAAAGATCATAAAAGTATATAGTGTAGCTATGTGGACCATATTCGTAAATATTATAAAAGGCCAACGTGCTGTTCCTTTGCCACATGAGTATTCTTATAAGTTTGTCACTATTGTCTACTGCTCCTTTAGTTCGATTATTGTCCATTATTATAATTGGCTTGAAATAAACTTAATTAGAAACAGAATTGTCTGCATGTTGGGAAAACAGAAGATGTACGATCTGGTTCTTTTAAGGAATATATGAAACCATAGATATGGTCTTTGTGAAAGAGAATATCGAAGAATACTCCTTCCGATTTTTTGATAACTTCTATTCATTGGGTGTGTCTGTTTTGTTTTTTCTGACAGTAACCAAGTCATAAGTTTCTGCTAAATCATAACTGGTAAAAAATTATCAGCAATTATGCCCATGCCAGTTTCAAACAAAGGCTCAACGAGTTCTTTTAACAATCCGTGCACCTTAATTTTTTTCTACATTTCCACCAGGAAGCTTTCCCGTATACACCTGCAGATTGTACAAATATAACGTTTTCACATCAGCGACAGCCCAAAAGTTTTATAGCATATTTTCCAGGTTTTGATTTAATGTGTTTTCGAAATATGGATCCTACAGCAACCATCTAGACTTGTGTCTTACGGGGTAAAAGCTAGCAGGAGCCAACTGAATAATCCACTATATTTCCACGCGAATCAGTAAAGCCCCAGAGTTCCGCTATTTGCCTCTTTAGGCATTTAGCTGTTCTATGTCTGATTATTGAGGTAGGCCCTTCGGGATTATCGTGGTGGCTGTGTACTTCGATTGAGTTTGTGGATCGGATCATTCACAATGGACACAATGAATGGTCCAGGTCCAGCAAGTATTAATGCTGTCGTGTTCTTATTTATTCCCCCCAGGGGCATATAAATATGGTCTTTATAGAATATTCCACTATCTAGACACAGTGCAACTGGGGTATAAAGGGAGCCCAGTCCCCTGAAGACAGGCAGGTGGTCAACTGGAAACTCCACTTTATTTTCACGGGGATCAGTGACCCGCAGAGTTCATTATTTATCTCTTTAGACTTATAATAGTTCTCTGGCTGATCATTGAGGTTGGCCCCTATATGGGAGCATCGTGGTGGTTGTGGTTTTGCGGCCCCATAACAGTATAATGGTTATTATGGTGGCCAGGATCATCTCGCTGATAATGACACGCATGGTGAATGATACAGTCCAGTGAGCATGCTTGACATGTGTTCTGGACAGGAGTTAGAAAGTCTCCAACTCTTTAGCAAGGTGTGATAGTTTGCAGACCTGCCCTGGAATTATTCAAGTTGCAACTAGGTGGTTCTGTTGCTTAAAATTATGTCTTCGGCTATCTAGGACGTATGTATAACGTTCCAAATTATACAAGTGGTTTGTCCACCATCTGATTAAGACTACATAGTCAGGCGCGGATGTAAAACAAATCACACTCTGTTCTTATTTATATTAAGCTTCATGCGTTCTGGACCAAGAGTTGGATAGTCTCCGACTCTTCAGCAAGGAGTGAAGGCTGCGGCCTAATCCGGGCATTTGAAATTGCCACTAGGAGTGACCGGAGGATATACGTATCCGAAGGCCTTCTAGGGCGAGGATGAAGCTACATTTGATCCACAGTGGTAATGATCCACCATTTGATTAAGGGCCCCACGGCCAGGCGCAAATATAAATCTTATCACGTCATGTTCATCAATAGTTATCGTGTCAAAAGGATTAAATGACTTTTGGCAATTGTCTACAAAAGAATCCCAGATTTTCCTTACGGCAGCTAACTTGTCAGTCTCTTTTCGAGTAAATATATTTCTCAGAATGGTTTCGTTGTGAAGTACTACATTTCTTTCACATTTTCTCTTCAACAATGTAGCGCTCCAGCTGTTATAAGTAGTACTCTGAGAAAGGTATCCAGTTTACCTTTAGTTATTAATTTCTAGTTTTTGTTTTGCCATTGGGGAGGCTTCTGTCTTGTTCGTTAGTATGGATACCAATTCTCGTGCATTTAGAGTCTTTTATTAACTGTTCCGTCTTTTCGATGTAGTCATGTTTGCCGATGAGTACCGTTGTGTTTCCCTTGTCTGCTTTTGTGACCAAAATGTTGTTCAATACCAGTTTACGTTTTAGTTTCCGAATTGTATTGGCTCTCCGTTTAAGTGTTTTGTAGGTTTGGCCTCCATCTCTATTAATTGTTTGCAGATGTGCCTGGCTTGCTCCTGTTCTTCGTTTGGGATCAGCGCTATTGCGACTTCTGTGTCTACAATGGTTTGTTCTATTTCCTTTTTCCCGTAGTTCTCTGTGATGTTGTGTTTTAATCCCTTCTCCAATAATTGAGCCTCCCGTCTGCTGATGGTAACTTCTGTTAGGTTCAAAAATCTAGTGTGGAAATTGTTATCCCTGCGCGTTTTGTTGTTTGTTGGATGTGTTAGTGTCTCGAGTTTCCTGTTTAAAGTTGCGTATTTAAATATGTTCATGAGTACGTCGGTTGGGAGTCGTTCTGCTAGTTTAAGATGAATGTCCCGTATTTCCGAGTTCGTAATTTCCTTCCCGGCGTAAAGGTTACTGATTTCGAATTTTACAAAGTCTCTTCGTGCTCTTTTTATTATCTTCCTGCTTGCTGTGGTGTTGAATTCAATCCGTATTCTGACATATTTTGGTGTAACATTCGATGCTAGGCATTGTTTGTTGAACCAAATATTTGCCTTTGCTATCATAACTCCTAATTGTCGTCGTTTGTAAATTGTTATTAGTCCAATTGTGTCTAAATTGTAGGCCTGACAGGCTTATGAAAGTTCCTCATTCTCGTCCTCTGTTTCGCTGGTTTCACTTGCAACAAATATCAGATATAAAATTACTTTTATTTGGGTACGGTTTTCCGTCGACCCTCGTCAAATTTGGTTCGTGAACAAACCGGTTTCGGCTGTTTGCCATCTTCAGTGTTCTTTGGACGAGGGTCGACGGAAAACCGTACCCGAATAAAAGTAATTTTAACCCCGTCAGAAAATCCGAGCACATATCGTATAAAATTACCGTTGTGACTGTTACAATCTGCTTCTGTATCACAAAAATCCTCTTCACTGTCATTTCTGGTATCCAAATTGTCTTCTATGTCTTACGGGGACAAACTTTTACCCGGTTTTTAATTTTTGGTCCTAAAAAAACGAAAACTGCAACGTAAAACACTGGGTAACTGGGGTCTCCCAGAAGTAAAAGTTACCTTATAATTATAATTAAATTAATAATAGAATGCCACTAATAAGCTTTTATACAAGATTTAAAATGAAACTCGACTACCTAAAGGGGAAAAAAGTGAGAAAGAAATTATTTACGAAGTTATTAAAGAAAAGCTAATCTTGGGAGGCCTAAAATTCCCAATCTGTACTTTAAGGGTTAATGTAATGAAATATACTTTTTAAAATAACAAAGTACGTTAATAACATTTAGCACAGCTGTAGTATAACAGTTTTTTTATTCAAGCTTTTCAACATAATAAAATATGAAATATGTACTTAGTTTCTTAAGCTAGAGATAAATTTAAATATAAGCTTGTTGTTGTTTCAAAATTGTAATATAACACTTTTAGTATAACATTATATTAACAAATTAAAAATACTTCAATTAATTGCAGTAGTAATTCAAAATTATAGTTCATATATCAGTTACTTTCCTATAGTTATATGTAGTATACAAATTAGATAAATAATATACATAAGTTATTGTCGTATTACAGTTTTGGTATATTATAAAAATAATATTTTATTAAATTTAAATTTTAAAAATTTTAAAAATATTTGTTATACTAATATAACAGATTTTTTATAAAAAATTTACTTTCGAAATTCTTTTTAGCTATAAAAATACTTAGTATAACAGTTATATTTGCTAAAATATTTTTCCAAAAAAATTAAGGATTTTATTTTGGTTTTATAATACCTTCAGTATAACAGTTAATTTGTAAAACATCACGCAATATCTAAAATAGTTTCTTTCTTGAAGAAACGTAGTGTTAATCTAGTATACAAAATTTTTAAAACAAATTCATAGTTGTAGAATTACTTAAGTATAACAGTTATATATTAATAAAATTATTTAATTATATTAACTTAAGATATAAGATTTAATTGCATTTCCCATTTCCTTTTTTTTAGAAATATGTAGGTTTATTATAACTAGATTTAGCTAGGTATAACAGTTACGCTTGAATTTAAGCCAAAAACCTTTTTAATTCAAAGAAGGGATTATTAATAAAAAAAATGTATATAGTAAAACAAAGTATGTTTTTTAAATTTAAAAAGTAAACAAATATTTTTTTTATGAAATTTAAATGAATGATAAATAGCAAAATTATAACAGTTACGTTGTGTATATAACAAATGAGTGGATAAACTTATGTTTTAAAAAAAATAAAATATCAAGATTGATGTTTGAGACAAATCAAATGTGTACAAGTGGTGGCTTAAATACAAACGTAAATTAAAAAGCATGATGAGTTCATTTTAAAGCGCTTGTCTTTAATGTAATCAAACCTCTTGAGCACAGACAGAAAAACAAAAAACCTAACAAACGTTCCGTAACATACAAAGACAAAAAAACAAAAAAAAACTTTTATTAAAACGAATTGGCTAAAAGGCGTAGAGCAACAACATATAAAATAAAGGGTTCTTGTGAGGATGTGGATAATGAAATCTGGTTTCTTTAAAAACGACCATTTAATATGGCTGGCAGATTATAATCATTATCATCGTTATCATTATCATCATAATAACACTTTATGTTGACGATAATGAGGGTAAAGATGACGTTGATGTTGGATTTAGATTGCAAATAACGCCTGTGCTTGGTCGTTGTTGATTGCTGTTCATTCTGTGATTTCATTTTGTCATTTGTGTTGCGCTCGAAATCTAAGTTTCTCTAAAAATCTAGTCGCTTATTTGGCATTAAGTGCAATTTAAAGTCAATTAAAATGCAATTAATTTCAAAACATGTATTTAAACTGTTTGCCTGACTTTTATTATACGGGTACAGTTTTTTGTTTTTTTTTTTTTTTTTGTTTTTTTCTTAGCGAACGTGCTTTAGATGTTAGAACAAGAAAATAAACTAATCAAATATATTGTGCAATAATTTCTTTTAAAATCAGAAATGTAAGCGCATGTGTACTTCTAAGGAAAAGAGTTACTGTTATTATGTAATATATTTATGCTATCAGCTTAAGTCGTAAAATAACGACTAATGGCGGGAACAACATGAAGCAGAAGGGATTTAAATATAAAAATCAACACTGATTTAAGATTTTTTCCTGGTGCTCGACTATCCTTTCGTTGCACATTATAAGTCTTTATGGATTACACAGCCATCTAGACTTGTATCTTGCGGGGGTAAAAGGGAGCCTAGTCCCCTTCAATGCTAACAGGAGCCAACTGGACAACCCACTATATTTCCACGCGAATCAGTAACGCCCCAGAGTTCCGCTATTTGTCTCTTTAGGCATTTAGCCCTTCGGGAGTATCGTGGTGGCGGTGTGTTTTGAGGCTCTCGTTTTAGTTTGTGGGTCGGAACATTCACAATGAACACAATGAATGGTCCAGGTCCAGTGAGTATGAATGCCGTCGTGTTCTTAATTATATTAAGCTTCATACGTTCTGGACCAGGAGTTGGATGGTCTCTAACTCTTCAGCAAAGAGTGAAGGCTGCGGCCTACTCCGGGCTTTAGAAGTTGCAACTAGGAGTGGCCGGAGGATATACGTATCCGAAGGCCTTCTAGGGCGAGAATGACGCTACATATCATCCACAGTGGTAATGATCCATCATCTAATTAAGGCTTGTTGCCACGTGCTGATGTAAATCTTATCACTTCATCTTTTCGATGAGGCTTCGGATTTAGAAAACCGCGTAGATATAATTGCAAAATATTTGTACAACAAAAATCAATATCTTTTGCAACACATCCATACAAAATTTTGCTTAATAAATCAACATAACATGATTAGGATTTCACAATACTACTCGTATAATTTTTTACAATATTTTAAATCAAAATCAAAATTAAAAACAAAATATTTCCTCGATTTTTGGCGGAGGTGTTTTTTGGCTACAGAAAATCAAATAATCGTACATCATTTATGATTTACAAAATGCCCACATTAAATTGTATTTGTTAACACAAACAAATTTATTAACTATATTTTTCTTTTAAATAAATCATTGAAACAAAATTAAAAAGCTAAAAATGTACGCAAAACAAACGATCACTATGGGCGCGGGGGAAAAAATTTAATTTTATAAAAATGTATTTTTAAATAAAAACAAATTGAATAATTGAATTTTGGAGGTTTGGTTTTATTACACTGCAAATTTGTTGTAGCTTTAAAATCAATTAAAAATGTTGCCTCAGGAATCAAAACATATTACGTGTTCCCAATTCAGGGTTAGAGACATGACTACTACAAGTTTCGTAACGCAATTAATTAATAAATTAATTGGCATTAAAATATTTGATTAGCGATAAATTTTGCATTATGTTCTTTATAATAAGTCCGCCAAGATCATGCCACTAAACAGTGGTGTATGCATGCGTCTAGGTTCTGTTAATCGCTAATATGTCAGCCTTTATTTTATTCTTCTTTGACAGTTTATTTATTCTTTCAGAAGATTTGCTGCAAGAATCTCTGATTCACAAAAAAACGCTTTTTAACCCGTACTCGCACAACACTGTGCTACTGCAGTAAAACGCACACTATTCAATATCTTGCTTAACAACTTTGCTTCATAAAATAAAGCTATCATTCAGATCACAATACGATGCAGCTCCGATAAGACTCGAACTCGTGATCTGCTGTTTTACCGACTAAGAAATTTACACCATGCCATATCCCCACTACAACAATCTGTCACTATATTGTTATTTTGCTTCATTTTGGCTTACACCACGTTTTGTTTTTATTTGTTTTAACACACAATGGCTCTTTAACAATCCTATCGGCATTTACCAACTTCCCTACTGCTGCTATTCAAATTTCTTTTTTTTTTTTACCAATAGAAACTTCGAAAATTTTAGCTGTTCTTTGGCCTCCACTCAAAAACTATTGCTTTTCTCTATATTTTGGAAAGTGATAGGATTTAAATTCTTGACCTTAACTGTTTTACAACAGGCTTTATCCTCGCCGAAAAAGGCCTTCGGATACGTATATCCTCCGGTCACTCCTAGTTCGAACTTCAAAAGCCCGGAGTAGGCCGCAGCTTTCACTCTTTGTTGAAGAGTTAGAGACTATCCAACTCCTGGTCCAGAACGCATGAAGCTTAATATAATAAAGAACACGACGGCATTCATACTCACTGGACCTTAACCATTCTATGTGTTAATTGTGAATGATGCGACCCACAAACTCAAACGAGGGCCTCGAAACATACAGCCATCTCGATACTCGCGAAAGGCCTACCTCAATAATCAATCAGAGAACAGCTAAATGCCTAAAGAGACAAATGGCAGAATTCTGGGGCTTTACTGATTCCCGTGGAAATATAGTGGTTTTTCCAGTTGGCTCCTAAGGAAACTGGACTCCCTTTTACCCCCACAAAACACAAGTCTAGAAGGTTGTGTGATCCATAAAGACTTATAATGTGCAAGATATTGAAGGTCAATTCATGGGTCCGAAATGTGAAACGAAATGCGGTTTCGTTTCCTGGCACGAGCTGTATGACATGTTACGCCGTCTTGTTGTAACCATAGCTCCTGCACTTATGGCTGTTCGTAAAAGTTCGTAATCATAGCTCCATAGCAGTCACCTTCGACTAGCGGTAGCTTTCTGACCAGCATCGTTTTTGAAGAAGTATGAAGCAAGGATTCCAATAGTCCTTAAAGCATACCAAGCAATCAGGATTTTTGGATATAACGATGCTTCAAAATACACTTAAGCATTATGTCATCACTTCAAATATGACAGTTTTGTTTATTGGCGTATCTAGTCAAACAAAAGTGGATTTCATCGCTAAACAAAATTTGCTGATAATATTAAGGATCAATGGCAATCTTGCATGGGGACAATTTTGCATAATGTGAAAGCCCTGTTTAGACGTCGGTCTGTTGAAATGCCAAACCAAACTAAGAATAAATCACTTGCGGCTGACAAAATGTCCGCCAGCTTTAAAAAGTATTGCATATACCTCTATAAAAACATGCTGCAAAAGTATTTGAACTTTAACGTATCAGTAGATGTAATTAAAATTCTATACCCCTATAAAAAATACCCTAAAGAAGTATATGAATACACAAAAGTATGATATTTTAAATCAGATGAATTTGGATTGCATTTGAACGTATCAGTAGATGTAATTATCATTCTGTACCTCTATAAAAAAATCTCTATTAAACTCTTTGTATTTGAACGTATCAGTAGAGGTAATGAAACTTCTATACATCCATAAAAAAAGCCAAAAAAAATATTTGAGTTTTAAGATATCAGTAGATGTAATAAAATTTCTATAGCTCTATAAAAACACCCTATGGAAGGATATGCATATACAAAATTACAATATTTTAATTCAGACGAATTTGGGTTGGATTTGAACATATTACTAGATATAATTATCATTTTAAAAGATTTAGATTTAGTTCTACATTTAAATTATTTAATTAGCAACGCTTCTTGCAAGTCATTTTGTTAAGTGTATTTAATATAAATGAATGTCTAATGTTGGCATGTGTTTTCTTTTTTTTTGTGTGTGTTTTGCAAATGCAAATTTAACTTAAATGAAACGAAATTGATGTTCATGGTGTTTTATTTGATTTTCATAATAAACAAAAATAATAATAAAAAATAAGCAACAGCAAAAAAAACAAGCAAGACTATGGTAATATTTACAACAAAATAAAGTAAATGTTGTATGCAACATAAAATATTGTTCATATTGTAGAAATAACAACAATAAGCAACAATCATGAGCAACAGCAATAGCTGGCAACATCAGTAATAAGTTACGCCAACATAAAAATTGAAACGTTTAGCTTAATGCACATTCAACCCCAATAAAACGATGATGATGTAGATGATGACGATAAAAACAACAACAACAGCAACTCAACTAATACAACAATTAAATGTGTTGCATGAATGTTTGGCATCGATTATATAGTGTGTTTGTTGTTTCTGTAACATATAAGCAATTATTATTATAATTTTTTTCTTTTATTACCGTTGTTGTAGTTGTTGCAATTTTGATGCAATCAAAATTTGTAAAATGTTCATTTATTTGTCTTTTTTGTTTTATTGCTGCAAGTACTTACTTACATCGTCGTTGTCGTGTATCGTTCATCATTTTATGGAACATTTATAAGTTGTATTAGTTGCATGTTTTCATTTGCTAAATATTTTGTAAATGTGTGTGTGTGTAAGTGTGTGTGTGTGTGTGTGTGTCTTCAAATAAAAATAATAAATATCTTTTAGTTATAATAAAGTGAGGTTATTTTACAGTTAAATAGTCATTATTTGAATTGCTTTTTCCTTTAATATTTTGCTTTAAATGTATTTTATAATAAAAACAACACACACACACACATATACACATACCTACATAAATACATTTGTACATTTGTATATTTGTCATTAATATTGTTTCATTGTGTGTGTTTTTTGTTGTTTTTGTTTTTGGTGCATATTAAACTTCAATACAATAATTTGTAAATTGTATGTTATTTGTATGTCAAATAAATCTGATTTCTTTTTTTCTTCCTCCTCTTCTTCTTTATCGATTTTGTTGCAACAATGGATTTCTTATATTAAAAAAAATTGTGTCATAATTTTCTTATTGCCACAATTAACTTCATTGTTGCAATAAATTTTGTAATTCTTTTTTTTTTCTTTGAAAATGTGTTCTATTAACACTTGACAGATGGTTTCTTTCAAACTTAATTTATTTTTGAATTTGTCCTACAGAAAGAAGGTTTTTGGGTATTAAAATACCGAGATTGTTTCTCAAATAATTAAATGTCAAGATTTGAGCAGTCCTTCTAATAAATAAAATGTTGGAAAGTTTAAGCATGAAACGTTACACTCTTCAGCAAAGAATTGTCAATGTGAAAAGTGGTGAAAATTTCATTGCATCACTTCGTAAAATCCAAGCATCTTTTCTTTCTAATCAGCTCCCTTCAGAGAACCTGTGCGTCTTTTAATCTATAAATTCGAGTTTCACGATATTATTGCTGACAATCGATCAAAACAATTCGCTCGTAGTGATTGCAGTGATGCAAACATCTCCGTTGAGTTAGCGGGAGGTCAAATTTAAGGTTAGGAAATAAATTGTATGTCAAATAATTAAACGTCAAGACTTCAGCAAATATTTTTTGACTTTTAATAAGTAAAAAATTAGTAAATTTTAGGCATGTAATGTTACACTCTCGAGCAAAGAATTTTATTTGTGAAAGTTTACTATCAAAGTGTAGAAAATTTTATTGAATCACTTGGTAAAATTCGAGCAGATTTTTTTTGTAATCAGGCTGCTTCTGAGACTGTTGTGTGCAATTTAAATGCTAAATTCAAGTTAAACAGCATTGATGCTGACAATAGACCGAAATAAAATGCAAACATTTCCGCTGTTCAGCAAAATGTTAAAAATTACCCTGGACCATCAACTCATCGACGCACAGTGGACAATTTTACAAGAAGGAGGTCAAAAATATATAACTCTTGAACGGATTGTAATTTTGATACGCGTTTTTTTTTATCTATTAGGTGAGATCATAGGCTTTGGTTTAAGGTATACAAATTAAAAATCGACTGGTTAGAAAAATAATTGTGATAGATTTAAAAATACGTTCTAATTTTAGCTGATTTTTTGTACGAAAGTAAAGTATTAAAATTTGTTCAAAGAGTTTGTTTTACATAAAGTCTTACATTTTGAGTCACGTTTAGAACTTATATTTATTAAAAACTTAAATTTAGTCAGGTAGGGCCAATCTTTGGCCACCGTGAAATATTTAGTACGAAGGCTGATTAAGTAGCAAATTCATAAAAAATATATTCATTGGTTCAAATTTACTTTAGACAAGGAAGTATTTAAGTCCAAAATAAACATAAATAGTACTCGTATATGTAAGCTTTTGTTGTAAATTGGGTAATACTTTATCAATGTACAACAATTTTTAAAAGGATAAAATACATACAGATAACTCTTGTGTTTGGAAAAAATACTATTAATTAAACAATTTTAGTAAATATTTCTTTTAAATAGCCTTGATTTTCATCCTTTAGAAGCAGTTTAGCTTCTACGTCTAATTCAATAGAAATAGTTTTCCATTTTTGCCGGATATTGGACATTTAGGAATCTAATGTTCATAATAAAATAACCATCAAATCTTTATTAGTACAATATCTAGAAATTTTCCCTGTGTTGTGCTCACGAAAGAGTCTATAATCTTTGTTTCGTTTTTCGTGCGCTTCTTCAGATAGATCTCCTACTGGTAGCATATTGTGTTGCATTATTTGTTCCCCATGGTAAAAAATATTATGAACAATTTATGGCATATATTTCCAAGAATATTTTTTTTTGTTGTAAAGTATAGCTGTATTTTAGCGTACTCTCCAAATTTGTTTGCATTTATCTTTTGGCTACATGCTATTTAGAACTTGTAAAATAATACTGAATCTCCTTATTAGTTCCAAATCTACTCCTGTGATAGATGCTGCAGTATCTGGATCTGAAAAAATGCTTCTTGCAGTATTTCCATCATTTGTGTTCTCTTCTCCTTGCTTTGGCTGATCGATGATTAGGCCTTGTTCTAAATACTTTTCTTGAATTTGTTTTTTTTTTTCTTTTTTCTTCCCTTTCCTATTTTTTTCGCACTGTTTCTTCGCCTAACGGGACCAAAATCGAAATCATAACCCAATTTAAGAATATGCTCCATAAAACGTATTCTGGTATGAAGAGGGGACAATCGAAATTCGTATGCTGCCTTAAAAGTCTTCTGGAACTGTATGGTTTAATTGACTTGATGTCCTTTGGAATATAATGCAGCTTGATGAAGCTTTTGTATCAGGTAAAGCTTGTGCAACTTTGCCATCAATCATTGTGAGATACATTTTAAAATTTACTTCAATTTCCTGTTCATCAACAGTAAATATTACTGGTCTTTAATTTCATCTTTTATTTTTCGGACTTTGTCAGTTATGATTTTTTGCTTCTATTTTGAAAGTAAATTTTATTGGTCTGCAATATTTTGTTGATGAGGGTATTTCATTTTTCCATACTACTTCACAATCAATGCATATCAATTTAAAAAGCAAAGTACTCTTGTGACCTCCTAAATTATATCAATTTACGTTATTTTAAGTAGGCAAAATATTTGTGTGACCAACTGTGCATGACTTTGAAATTGAATAAAAATTTATGTTTTCTTTCTGAAAATAGGCATATTCATCTAAACAACGTCTCTCATAAGGGCGTTTTAAAAAATAAATAAAGTGCTTAGAAAATAGCAAAACAGAAAAATATTTCTTTAATTCCATTTTGCAACAAATGTCCGACCTTGTGTCAGAAAAATTGTTCTGGTGATCACGGTCGGATCGTGCCGGGTAGGGCTATGGCGCCGTGCTAATGTTTTTGCATTCCCTAACGAACTTTAGAAGTTATGGTCTATTTAGTAAGAGAATTTAGAAAAGAAACCAAAAATCAATCAAAAACATTTCAGTTTTCTTATGCTAATAGCTAACAAAAGACGCTATTACACAAAGTTCGTTTCGTTTAAAAATCAAAAATTTACTAAGAAATTTCTCATTTTCGCAAAATACTGAAAATGTTTATTTTGCATCACCCTGTTCAGTGTGACATAGTTAAAATAGAGTTTGAATTTTTTGGCTCCCAAGGTACACTAGTATCTACTTTCGAATGAACTTTAAAATTTTACAATTGGCGACCATGAAGAAAAGGACTTTTGGCCGCCTTCTCGTAAAATGGTCCACTGTGCGACGTTCGAAACAATCGAGTATTACAAGAGAGAGTTTGTGCAGCGTTTTGCATCTTCATGTTTCATCTTTATGCTTATACAGTTCAACTCGCTCAAAAAATAAAGCCGATCTATAGCCGACTATTGGCTATTTGAAAACTAAACGAAAGCAGTGTGTTTTTCAACAACAGCTCACAAAATACAGAAACGGACCTCAAAGAAAGTGTAATTTTATGATTTGATGCTAACAATTGAGCGCCTCGTTCTTGTAATTTAATACCTTTGGATTATTTTCTCAGGCGGCATTAATAAGATCGGGTGTCCGTAAACAAGTCACAACAACTGACGCTCTAAGAGATGTAGTAATTCGGCATTGCATTGTGGAAATAGTGCAGCTGTGTTGCAAAATGGGCTTGAAAATTTTGTGAAAAGAGCGGAGATCTGCCGATAAGCTAAACATTTATCCACCATCATACTCCTTTATTAATCCCCATATTTATATTGGTATCAGTAAAACTGAAGTTGCCAAAACAAAAAAAAAAAACAGTCTACGTTTTAAGGCAATTTACTTCCTAACCTCAAATAAATCAACAACTAAGACAAAAGTCATTTTAAAATTAAAATGTTATTTAAATATTTTTTTTTTTAAGAGAAGTAGCACTTTAGGCAACAATGCCTATTTAGTCCAGTGCCATGCTACATTCTTTACGAAAGGGATAGAGAAGAGATGAAACAGGTGGTGAAAGTAGAAGGATAATCTGAAATATACTGCCGTATAAAGACAGCACAGCGACCAGTGACTATGTCTTCATCGCTGAGCAACCCCACCGACAATAAATTTTTATTTTTGTAGTGAAAAAAACCAAGGTCTTCGTTGGGAATCGAACCCACAATCCCCATACTGACAAGCTAGTACACTACCTACTAGCCTACAGAGGCACCTAAATTGTTTGAAGGCATCAAAGTTAAAGTCAATCGTGTGGAGTTTTATCAGTAGTAAACTTTTTTAAATCTCAGCTGCTACTTCGCTCTACAATTTCTATTCAAAATCTGAAGGAATCTATAAAAGAAATTAAGAATAACTGTCACCAAATTAAAGAATAGTCCATTTAATAACTTTATATATGTAATTCAAATCATCATAAAAGCATTAAAATAGCAACTACCCTTTTAATTACCGTGCATTTGCTTAAAAAACGTTTTAAATTATTTATAACAAACTTAAACACATTAAGGTTTACAAAATGCAATAAAACCATTAAAAAATAAAATTACCTAAGCCTTGAAGGCAATACAGCGTTTACTTCTTTCTTATAAAAAATGAAAAGAAATTAAGTGGACAAGGAAAGGTCTAGATGTTTCTTTAATAAATAGAATTTACAATTTTTACTCAGCCACTAGCCGTTTGTTGTGGTCACTGTATTGTTATCGGTAAATTGGTTTAAGTTCTGCTTATATGCAACTTGAAGTGGTGGATTGCTGTGGGCCTCTCCTTTACTGCTTGCTTCAGGCATATACATCACATGCATACATACATATATATACGAGTACATCATGTATAATTCATTGTAAAATTTTTCAAAAATTATAGAAGTGTGTTGTTAAAATTCGGTGGAAAAAATCATAGGATCTTTATTCATTCAAATGTAGTTACACTAAATTTACTAGCGTTTAAAAATGTTCAATTTTGCGTTCTCTCACAGTTATATTAAATATCTCATAAAGGTGCCCCTGTAGTCTAGCGGGTAGTGTACTAGCTTGTCAGTATGGGGGTTGTGGGTTCGATTCCTAACAAAGACCTTGTTTTTTTCACTACAAAAATAAAAATTGACTGTCGGTGGGGCTGCTCAGTGATGAAGGCATAGTCATTGGTCACTGAGCTGTCCTATACAGCAGTTAATTTCCATTACTATCCTTCTAATTTCACCACCTGTCGCATCTCTTCTCTATCCCTTTCCTAAAGAATTTAGCATGGTACTTGACTAAATAGGCATTGTTGTCTCTTAAAAAAAAAATATCTCATAAAGACATCCTACTGAAATGGAGAATTTTATTTGCAACACAGAAACAATTAGAAATAATTTTTATTTTCAGAAATTATTGTTAGAAAACTATTCCTAGCTTTATTACAATTTTAATTGATTCAATTAATTATTTAATTAAATTTTCCATTTCATTTGTATTATCTATGATAATGATTTTTTAGTTTTACTCATCTTGCACTAGTTCTTATTTTAGTAAAATAAAATTATTTAAGTTCGCAATCAAATTGATCGAAGTAACAATCATTCGTTGGTAAACCAAACTGTCGGATATTGGGGTCAGGGGACAGAATATATATGCCTCAATAAATCAATATCTTGTAATAATCTCGCAGACATACGACTTGGCTCTTTAAAAGAATCAAAATAAATATTCAAGCGATACTTTACTGCTGGGTACATGCTCACTGCTTACTCCGCTTAAATTAAATTAAAAATTAAATATGCCTGCCATAAACCACTCGTGGGGCCGCTATTTCAAAGTTTATTTTAGAGTATTATGTTGTTTGGTTGTCCTCCGCCAGTAAATGAAATAATATTTAGTTTGTACAAACTAAACCGCGGCTTGAGAATGATGTATTCGCATCGAAAGCGCTCGCCATCGAATACAAACCAGCCAGTTAGGACGGAAAATGGCAATGTTATTTATTTTAGAGCTTTATAAATGTGAAGAGGAAGGAAGGGATGCTTATAGGTAATGGTCAGGTATTAAACTGAAGTATTACAGTTGTTTTTCACTGCTTTAGTGCTGCTACACCTCTTTATACAGAATTAGCGCATATTTTTCCCATATTCAAGCGTTTTTGGACTTCAAATGCTTCTCTTTGAAAGCTCACAAACTTATTTCTCAATTGCTCAATTAATAAGTCCCTCAAAAAAACTTATTACAGCATAACTTGGACAAACAGTTCGTTCAGTGAATGCATTCCCTGCACTGCAAAAACGACCCAGATTAGTATATCAAAGTACTTTTAATGTTTGAATTGCATAAAAAAGTACCATTTAACTAGCTTCACCGTCTCTGAATACAAAAAACAAACACAAGAATAAATAATGCGAGCAGGAAAATTATGTCTTGGCAAAAAATGCAGACTAACGTTATATAGAAAATAACATAAATTTAACCCACAATATAATTCTTAGGTAAGAGCACGTAGGACGAATTTGAGGTTAGGAAGAAAATTGTCTGTAAAATGATTAATTGTCAAGAATTGAGCTGTCATTCTTTGATATTTAGTAAAAAAAAATTAAGAAATATTAAACATGCAACATTACACTCTTGAGCAAAGAATTTTAATTGTGAAAATTTACTATCAAAATAGTGAAACTTTTGCAGTATTAGGCGCCTTCTGAGACCACTACGCTTAATTTAATGGCTATATTTGAGACTCAGGCTATTGTTGCAGGAGAGGCCAACACAATAAAGTTTTAGTAGCCGTAGTAATGCAAACATAGCCGCTGTACAGCAAAATTTAAAAATGAGCTTGGAACATCAACTCGTCAATGTTCGCAACAGTTGGGCATCACTAAAGGTATTTTACGCAAATTTTTGTATAAATATCTTCCTCTTGGTACTTATAATGTTCAACTGGTTCCAAAATAACAGCCAGCCGACCATTGCTTGCGTCGAACATTTTTGAATTGGCTGTTTTCACCGAAAACAACTTTTGAATTACTCGTTTATATAAAGAAACAAAAGTTTTTGCATATGAAGCTCACGATGTCCTGGAAAACCCATTAATAACAAAAAGGCACCGTATGTTGCAGTCATCATCTAATCGTATTTTTTGGAAAATAAGTAAACCAATTTTTTTTGTGGCCATAATTTTCTAATCTTGACATTTTGGTTACATGACGTGATAAGATTTACATCTGCACCTGGCAGTGAGCCCTAATCAGATGGTGGTCATACCACTGGGAATCAAAAAAAACGTCATTCACGCCCTAGGAATCCGAAGACTAATTCTAGCAGCAGGTCTTTTCTAGTTGCAACTTTGATGCTTCCAGAGCAGGGCTGCAAACCAGCACTCCTTTCTGAAGAGCTGGAAACTATTTAACTCCTGTCCAGAACACATGTCTAGCATTCTCACTGGATCTAGAATCATTCCTGGCCACCATATAAAAACTGACCTGTCTGTTATGGGTCCGCGAAACCATAACCACCAGTCAGAGAAACAGTTAAATGTCTGAAGAGACAAATAGCGGAAACTCTGCGGGCTACTGATTCCTGTGGAAATAACGTGGCGTTTCCAGCTGACCCCTGCTGCCTTCAGGGGACTGGGCTCCCTTATACCCCCAGTTGCACAGGCCTAAATAGTCGAGCGTTCTAGAAAGACCATAAATGTGCCCCCGGGGGGAGGGGGCATTTTGGATACAGTGCGTGATTTGATTTACATCTGCACCGACTATATAGTCATAATCAGATGGTGGTCAAACCACTTGGTTGATTGGACATCATCCACGCCCCAGGATGTCATCGAATACGCATATCCTCCGGTCACTCCTGGTAGCGATTTCGAAAGCCCGAAGTAGGCCGCAGCCTTCACTCCTTGCGAAAGAGTTGGAGACTTTCCAACTCCTGGTCCAGAACGCATGCAGCTCTTTTTTATCAAGAACACGACAGCGTTCATGCTCACTGAACCTGAACCATTCATTATGTTAATTTGAATGATCCGATCCACAAACTCTCACGAGGGTCCGAAACCACAACCACTACGATACTCCCATATAGGGGCCAACCTTAATAACCAGTCAGAGCACATCATTGTCTAAAGAGAACAAATAGTGTACTCTGCGAGCGTACTGATTCCCGTGGAAATATGTGGATTGTCCAGCTGACTCCTACTAGCCTTTGAGGGGCCTGGGCTCCCTTTTACCCCGCAAGACACCAGTCTAAATGGAATAGTAGGTTCCAAAAAGAGTATCATGTGCCCCCGGGGGACATTTTATATACAGAGTGTGATTTGTTTTACATCCGTGCCTGACTATGTAGTCTTAATCAGATGGTGGACAAACCACTTTGTATAATTTGGAACGGCTATCTAGGACGTATGTATAAATACGTCCTAGATAGCCGAAGACATAATTCTAAGCAACAGAACCACCTAGTTGCAACTTGAATAATTCCAGGGCAGGTCTGCAAACTATCATACCTTGCTAAAGAGTTGGAGACTTTCTAACTCCTGTCCAGAACACATGTCAAGCATGCTCACTGGACTGGATCATTCACTTTGCGTGTCATTATCAGTGAAATGATCCTAGCCACCATAATTTCATATAATCCCTTATGGGGCCGCAAAACCACAACCACCACGATGCTCCCATATAAGGGCCAACCTCAATGATCAGCCAGAGAACTATTAAATGTCTAAAGAGGCAAATAATGAACTCTGCGGCTCACTGATCCCCGTGGAAATAAAGTGGAGTTTCCAGTTGACCACCTGCCTGTCTTCAGGGGACTGGGCTCCCTTTTTCCCCAGTTGCACTGAGTCTAGATAGTGGAATATTCTATAAAGACCATATTTATATGCCCCTGGGGGGAACATTTTATATACAAAGCGTGATTTGATTTACATCTGCACCGACTATATACTCATAATCAGATGGTGGTCAAACCACTTGGTTGATTGGACACCAACCACGCCCTAGAAGGCCATCGAATACCTATATCCGCCGGTCACTTCTAGTAGCAATTTCGAAAGCCCGAAGTAGGCCGCAGCCTTCACTCCTTGCTAAAGAGTTGAAGACTTTCCAACTCCTGGTCCAGAACGCATGAAGCTCTTTTTTATCAAGAACACGACAGCATTCATACTCACTGGACCTGAACCATTCATTGTGTTAATTTGAATGGTCCGACCCACAAACTCTCACGAGGGTCCGAAACCACAACCACCACGATACTCCCATATAGGGGCCAACCTCAATAACCAGTCAGAGCACATCATTGTCTAAAGAGAACAAATAGTGTACTCTGGGGCAACTGATTCCCGTGGAAATATGTGGATTGTCCAGGTGACTCCCACTAGCCTTTGAGGGGCCTGGGCTCCCTTTTACCCCGCAAGACACCGGTCTAAATGGAATAGTAGGTTCCAAAAAGACTATAATGTGCCCCCGGGGGGAACATTTTATATACAGCAAGAATTGTAATTACATGAGAAATTTACCGTTCGTCCAATTTCTCGATCTCAATTGGCTGCCCCCTTATCGTCACTTACCGCCGCTAGATAATTTTCTTTGGAGGGATTTGGAAGACTGGACAATTTGAACAACCTACTTACAACTGACACTCTGAAAAAACTAATTGACGAGGTAAGCGAACTTTTGCTACAAAATATGCATCAAAATTTGATGAAAAGAAGGAACGTCTATCCACTTGCTTGAGTTGGGCATTTGCCTGGCATCATACACCATTATTAATTCCCATATAATTGATATAAAAATCGATTTTTTGTAGGTGATCCCAAATTATGCTTATTTTTGCGAAATTCGTCTTATGTACGGAGATACAGCCATTTTAAATTTTTAGTGAAATTTTCACATAAAAATCGATTTTTTGTAGGTGATCATAAATTAGGCTTCGTTTTGCGAAATTCCATTTTATTGGCATCAATTAAACGGAAATTGTCAAACAAAAGTGTAGGTTTTAAGTCAATTGACTTCCTAACCTCAAAGATTTTTAAACAAAATTCAAATGATCCGTATTTTAAAGGAACACAATAAAATAACTTTTAAAACAATTTTATTGACGTTCGGTCGGTATTCATAATTAGTCTATTTCACATTATTACTTACACGTAATTTCTTTTGTTGCTTTTGATTATTCCATGTTGTATAATAAATGGAATTGGTTCAAATTTACCTGAATATGTTTTTAGCGAAGTGATTAAATTATTAGACAGAAACCAGTGCACCTGTTTATAAATTTCTGTTTTTACTTTAAACTGGTGGCAATTATTTTTCATTTTCTTTGATTTAAAAAAATATTTGTTATATGAAATATTAAATTGTAAAGTTTGTAATTAAATATCAGATTTTAATAAATAATATTTAAGTATGAACGGCAAAGTTTCGCAGTGCAATGAATGTTTTGTAAATTTATAATAAGAAACTTATTGAACAATTAAAATCTTATAATGTCCGCTAAATATGTGGTTGTTTCGCCAGCCGCGGCTATTACGTAGCGATATCTGCTTGTTATAAAAAGAAGACCATGAGTTCAACTCCTATCGGCTGCATGAATATAGAGAAAAAGACATAAGTAGTAGACTAAATGCACTTGCTGTCTAGCTGGGATAGATGAGTTAGTGTAGAAGCATGTGCACAAATACATTTTAAAACAAGCACACAACACAGTAAAGCTATATCAGTAGTGGCTGAGCTGCTTAAACAGCCGAGTTGGCAAACAAGAAACAAGACTGTGAATACAAATCCTTGCGTAGTGTGGTCTAGATGATTAAGTGAATAAAAGCAAAATATTTGCTTCACACTGTAGTATAGTATGAATACCTACGTTTATTAGAAAGTATAAACATACAACAGGAAATCCTGGAAACAAATGTAGCCAGAGCAACAGGGTAAGGCAAGAAAGATTTACCCATTGACGTTTATATTTTCGTAACAATTTTTTTTATAGTTTAAAAACTAAATTTGTTTAAAATCTTAAACTAAGAAATACAATTGATTTTGCCACTGTGTTCGAGAAAAATACGATGTCTAAACCATTAGGTCGATAGTTTGCATACTCTTGAGATGGTTATGACCCTCAAATAGGATTGGGATGAATTGTCAGGTTTACAGTGTAAGAAAACGTTGCATTCTGTATATCCTCTCGGATAGTGGGAACATTGAGGTCGCTATGGATGTTATTGATATACCATAATGCACGCGTTATTAACCTTAAGAGTTTTTGACTGCCTTCTTTGTAATTTTTCAACGCTGGATGGCTTCGCTGTTTCCCATATCTGGATTCCACATGTTTATATTGGTTTTATGACTGCCTTGTACAAGAGAACCTTAAGGTCTAAGTCTTAAGATGACCGTGGCCCAATAAGCCAGTGTAGTGGGGCTGCTTTTAATTTCAGCTGGGTTATTTTTGCAGCGATATGATGACTCCATGTAAGACGTCGGTCGAGGTGAATACCGAGGTACTTAATATGGTCTTGTTCAGGAGTTTTTACGCCGTTTATGGTAAAGTAAAAGTAATATGAACACATTTACTAGCATTAACTCGAATCCTCCATTTTATTAACCATTTTTCCATCTCCACGATATGCAATTGGAGCCGTGTTGATGCGGCATAAAATGCTGTGTCATCTGCGAAGGTTGATGTATGAGTCAGTAGGCTCGTAGGAAAGTACCTAGTATACTTCCCTGCGGCACTCCGGCAGAAATACTCTGTCGGGAAGAGATAACATCCTTCGATCTGTGTGATTAGATTTACATCCGCGCCTGGCCATGAAGCCTTAATCAGATGGTGGATCAAACCACTGCATAATTTGGAACGTCATGCTCGTCCTAGGAAGCCGAAGACATAATTCTATGCAACAGAACTTTCTAGTTGCAACTTCGATGATTCCAGAGCAGGGCTGAAAATCATCACTCCTTGCTTAAGAGTTGGAGACTTTCCAACTCCTGTCCAGAACACATATTTAGCATGCTCAATGGATCTAAGAACATTTCACCAGGTAGGTGTTATTAAAGATGAAATGAACCCGGCCACCATAGAATCATAGACTGAAATGGGACCGCGAAACTACAACCACCACGATACTCCCATATAGGGGCCAACCTCAATAATCAGTCAGAGAATAGTTAAATGTCTAAAGAGACAAATAACGAACTCTGCGGCTTACTGATTCCCGTGGAAATAAAGTGGAGTTTCCAGTTGTACCCCTGCTGATTTCAGGGGACTGGGCTCCCTTTTTCCCCCAGTTGCACAGGTTTACATAGTAGCTCTCCATTAAGATCATATATGTGCCCCCGGGGGGTATCCTTCGATCTTATTGCAAAAGATCTAATTTCTAAATAACTTTTGAACAGCTTGTGAAATTAGCCGGTAAACAACTTGTAACTTTATAAATCAAGCCATCATGCCGGAGTTGTCGAAAGCTTCTTGAATCAAGTTTGTTATTCTATGAACTTGTTCTGTGGTGTTCTGCTGTTTTCTGAAACCGAATTGATGATCAGGAATAATGGTTCTAGGTTCTACTGCCTGCAGTAATCTGTCGAGAAACATACTTTTAAATAACTTTGAAAGAATAGGTAGTAAACTTATTGGGCGGTACAACGTTACTTGAGTGGCGTCTTTACCCGGTTGTGGGTATCATTACTACCATGATGCGTATAATGAACCAAATCGAGAATAGAATTAAATATAAATACTGCAATTCGTACAGCAGAATATGGTAATTCTCTAATTATTGTGGCGGTGATTTTATCGCATCCGGGAGCTTTTTTTTTGCATTCAGGTTTCTAATAGCTATTTGCAAGTTGGTGATTAAGAAATTAAGAGGGCTCAGTACCGGTTCATCAGTTAAAATTGGATCAATTATTGAACGTGAATCATTTGGGGTGAAAACTTTTTCAAAATTATCAGCGAAAGCTTTAACCTTTTTATTTGTATTTCTCGCCCAATCACCGTTCTATAACCGAATGGGAGCATCATATACCATCGGTCTGCGCCTGGTTTTAAGGGCTTTCCATAAGCAATAATCCATCCGTCTTTTTAGTTGCGTCTAATTGCTGTAGATAATTTTTGAGATCAGACTCCTTTTCCTCCTTTATAGCGTTAAGCGGCCTTCTCTGGTACTGTTTAAGTTTAATTTTTAAAGCGGGCGATCGACACTGTTGCCACTGTCTTCTTATTTTCCTTTTTTTTCGCGTATCAGCAGTTCTATATGGCTGCGATAGGTCATGTAATTTAGTTTTGTTGGTAAACGAGAAGTTGGTCTAGATACTTTAGCTGCTGCTGCTGCTGTCGTAAAATTGCAGATTCAATCTCTTCTTTGCATTTAAGGGGGATATTTTGCGGTAAATGTGAACTCACATACGTCTTATATTTAAAGCAGTTTATCCGCCTGTTTGGAAAATAAAAATTATTTTGCTCCTGGCTACCTGGACTTTCAATCAGTGACAATAGAGTGGGCGAATGATCAGAAGAATGATCTAACGAAGGAGCGAATGAAATACTTTCACGTTTTATGCCTTTGACGGCAGCAAAATCTATGACATCTGTTATTTTGTTGCGATCTGTCGGCCAGTATGTTGATTGACCCGCTGCAAAGCATCCATCTTGTAGGACGATAGTGCATCAAATAATTGCCTACCTCGTGTAAGAAGACGTGAACCCCAGAACATGTTTTACGCATTCTATTTACCGCCTGCAATGAATTTTGGGCCTTTAGTTTTAAAATATTCACGAAACTGTTCTTTACTAATGTTGTGCTTAAGAGGACAATATACTGCTGAAATAGTGGTCCCACTATTGGGAATATTTATGGATGTGCTTCACTGTGGCAAAAACAAACAAACAAACAAACAAAAAATTTTACAATCATTAAAAATTAAAAACTTGAGAAACTTTAAAATAATTTAAAAATGTTTTTGCTTTTAAATTTACTTTTTTCCAATTTTTTTTTCCAAGAAAATTTTAAAGAAATTTTCCCTGAAATTAATTGAATATTCATTTAAATAACATTTATAAGTTTGTGATAAAGGTTGTATTAAAACTAACAGCCTACACAGCCTACCTCAATAAATAAAATTTTAGTGGAATTTGTTATTATTGTTGTTGTTTTTGTTGTTCTTGATTACGTTTAATGTTACGTACTATTGACATGAAATATTAAAACTAATGGAAATTGTAAACGCACAATCTCACGTTTTACCGATTGCAATAAACACACAATTTCATTTGTTTCCCAAGTGTTCATTAATTAAATTTATTGAACACGAAATTTTACGCAATGAAAAGCTTGGAAAATGATAACAGCAAAAATGTTCTCTATTAGAAGAACTTGTTTTTAGAATCAGATGTTAAAAGTATCATACACATGAGGCAACATCACATCAAACATGGTTAAATAAAATCATGTTTATTTTTCGTTACAAAGACTAGGCAACTATAAAGGATCATCATAATAATAATAATCATAATATAAACCCCAAAGGGTGACTGGTTTTCTCAAGAAACACTATAAACATCAATACAGATGAGATATCATCGTGTTAGGAAATATGAAATAAAAAAAAATTATATATTTCAGGCAACACGAAAGATAACACAAACTTTCGCAGTAACATTTCTATACACTAGGAAACATTATTTGGAGCATGCTCATGCTTCCTTCTGTGTTTTTGTTTTTCCTCATATTGATAATAATTTTGTCTTAGAAAACCAAAAATTTACAATGCGATTGTTTGCAAGCAGTGTTGTGTACAAACGGTGCAACTATGAATGCAAAGTGATAAATCAAAAGTATATCTTTGTTAAAGATACCAGCATCGGAAGTTCTGTACACAGTAGAAAAACTTAATTTTCAAGAAAGCAGTTGAAATTCCAAAATTACAATACACATGCTGCAATAATGACAATCAAGACATATTTCTTTAATGATTCCATTGTGTGCATTAACCATCAATCAATAAGATAACACTCACGACTTAACCACTCATAGCTTTGTTAATAGATTTTCATGAAGGATAATATATATTCCTTCAGATATTTTTTTTATATGGATTTTTTTTTATTTCTTAAGAGACCAAAATATTACAGTATGATTGATTGCAAGCAGTGTTGAGTACAAACGATGCAACTGTGGATGCAAAGTGAGAAATCAAAAGGACTTATTTATTAAAGATGCCAGCATTGAAAGTTCTGTAAACAGCAGAAAAACTTAATTTTCAAGAAAGCAGTTCAAATTCCAAAATAACAATACACATGATGCAACCATTGTGTAGACCACTGCAATAATGTCAATTAAAATATATTTCTTTAACGATTGCATCAATCAATAAGATAACGCTCACAACTTAATCATTCATAACTTTGTTAATAGATTTTCATGAAGGATAACACAGATTCCTTTAGATATTTTTTCATATGGATAATTTTATTTCTTTCGGGACTAAAATTAATCACACTGTAGATTGGTGACAAACAGTGTTGAATATATACGATGCAACTGTGGATGCAGAGTGGCATACGAAAAGGAATTCTTTGTTAAAGATGCCAGCACTGAAAGTTCTGTAAACAGGAGAAAAACTTTATTTTCAAGAAAGCAGCTCAAACTCGGAAACCACAATACACAAGATGCAACCTTTGTGTCGACCACTCCAAAACAAAAAAATATCATAATGCAATCAATAATATTAATCAAAACATATTTCTTTGCATTGAATGCATTAACCATCAATCAATAAGATAAGATTTGCAACTTAAACATTCATAACTTTTCTTTATTTGCGTACGGTTTTCCGTCGACCCTCGTCAAATTTGATTTGTAAACAAACCGGTTTCGGCTGTTTGCCATCTTCAGTGTTCTCTTTGTACTGATTTACGCACATATTTATAACTTTGCTAATAGATCTCCAAGAAGAATAATATTTTAGAATTTTTATTTATTCCCAATAGAAACACTTATAAAATTAATCTATTACAATTTGATCAATTGGGTATACCCTTTACGTATTCTTTTAAATATTGTTAGTGTAATATTTGTAAAGAATATGCTTTTGTATGCGTGGTAATTTTTCCGTTGACATTTTCTTTGTGTTTTTCAAAGTTTTGTGGAAAAACGTTAAAAGGAATTTCAAAAATTTGTGACTGAAGTATTAAAAACAAAAAACAAAAAAAAAAAAATTAAAATATAAAACAATAGAAAAGGGGAAGTTTTTTTTTTTTTGAGTTGTTGTTTGTTACAAAGTGCATTTAAAAATATACAACAATTCAAACAACAACTTAAAAGGGTTGTTAAGGCATTGAGCTTAAATTTGTTAAATACACCCTTTTTGTTTTGAAACGACTGTAATTTAAATAATTTTAGAAACAAAAAAAAAAAAAAAACAAAAACTTAAAAGTAATAAAAAAGAAAATTGAGACTAAATTTTTAATGCCACAATGCAGTTCAAAAATATTCTCAAATATAATTATTCTTGATAAATTAAAGGTTCAGGTAAATGATTATTTAGCAAAAAAAAAAATAATAAAAATTAAAAATCATAAACAAAAAAAACTAATTTTCACTTAAATACATTAATATTAATATAAACAGTGGGCGACAAAAGTATATGTATGCTTCAGAAGTATATGTGTGTTTCAGAAGTGTGTATGTAATATTATATAAAAGAAATGAGATAGATTTTTCTAGAAATATCTTTCGTTCGATACAGGGAAGAAATCAAATTCAGTAAGTTTCGAAAAGGGGATTCATACATGAAGGCTTTCATATTCTCGAACGAAATAGGTAAAGAAAAGTGTTTTATTTTTTTAGTTCGATATCATCACGGAAAACTCCGTCGATTATACAGATTTACTTTGAAAATCAGTCATGATTTCAGTCATCAATCTATTGTTAAGCAGTGACACTCATTTTTGCCTGAATAAACAGAAATGCCGAATAAAAAGTGAAGCTAATTTACAATAAACCCTTAAGACTTTTTTATATCCAAAAATCTACACATTTTTTGTGGTTTACACGTCGGTGGAACACAACTCTGGAACTTATTTCTTCAAAAATTTAGGCGGAGATTACCTTATGGTCGGTGAAAATCGTTCCGAGACCAATATGTGCCATGTGTGGTTTACAATAACTGATCTTGAATGTAACAGTGAACTGGTTTAAAGGAGCAGTGAGCAGTGAGCAGTGATTGAACAAATTGTGCTCTCGTTTGTCTTAACAGTCATTATTTTTTCTACTGATTTAGCAAAATTAACTATAGCCAGCGAGGTTTTGCTTTGGTGAAAAACGATTACAATAAGATTTATATCTACACCTGGCTGTAAGCCTTAATCAGAAGGTGGCCAGACCACTAAGAATGAAAAGCAACGTCTCCTTGCTGAAGAGTTGCAGACTATCCAACTCCTGGTCCAGAACATATGACAAGCATGCTCACTGGATCCGGATCATTCACCCGTTGTTCTCAGTAAAGGTGAGATGATCCTGGCCTCCTAATCAAATTCATGAGGTGCCGCGAAACACATAGCCACCACGATACTCCCGAAGGGCTAACCTCAAGAATCCATCAGAGACACAGCTAAAAGGCTAAAGCGACAATTAGAGGAACTCTGGGGCTTGCTGATTTTCGTGGAAATAACAAGGAGCTTCCAGTTGACTCCCCGCTGCCTTCAGTGGACTGGGCTCCCTTATAACCCCGAACGATATAAGTCTAGATGGTTAAGTAAATAATCCATAAAGACTGATAAATGTGCCCCGGGGGGGGGGACGATTACAATATAATGAAAAGCAATCGATTAATGAAATAAATACAACTCTGAAAGTTTTTATTATTCAAAATTTTTGTTGTTTTTATTAAAGCTCGCCGCCTATTTAGCAATGTTTTTGTAAATTATCATCATTGTGTTGATTTATTTTATTTATTTCCCCATTTTAGAGTAAAGTATCACTCACACATAAATAAACTTTTGTCACCCACTGTATACTTCATACTAAGTTTTTTTTTTTTTTTTTGCTCACTACCTTTAATTTAATTTTATGCACTTTTTATTAATAAACCATGAAAAAATTAAACTTTCACATTTATCAATTCTCTTTTTCTCAAAACTCAAAAGTAAAAAAAAAACAGGTTTCATTTTATTTCACAGCAAGTGACTCAATGACTCATTCTCTTGGATTGGAGGCTGTGGTAGTTTTTTTTTTTGTTTTTGCAATAGCCGTGTTTAAAATTATTGCTTAATAATAACCAACATCAACAGGAAGAACATTTGAAATCAGAAATCAGTCCTGGAAACTCGATATTTTTTTTTTTAATAAAGTACGTTTTTTATTTATTTATATTATTTCGATGATGGTTTTCACAATTCCGCTAACAAGCTGTTAAGAGATCATTTGAAATATTGCTTCTTAATTATTCCTTTGATTGTGTTTTTTACGTGTGCAATGAAAAGCACACATGTGGATTCTAAACTGGACAGCCGACATATACGAGGACTGTGTTCAAGCCCTGCAATTTCAGAGGCTGATGTTTGACCAAGGAATTTAAAATGTTGCTTTTAACTAAAATTTTGATTTTATTAAAAAAATTTTTAAGTCCATAATAATTCATTTAACAGATTTTAGGTTTCCAACTTTGGCACTCCTAAACTCAGTTTCATTTAATAAACTTTCGTTTTTATTATCAAACTCCTCTTGCATTTTTTTCAATATTTGAATTTATTTCTTTACTAAACTCTATTTGTCTTAATTCTCTTTCCATCAATTTTACTTTCACATTCTAAGCAAGAATAAATATTTTCGATTTAATAAAGTGTAGAAGAAATTAAAAAAAAAAAAAATAAAATTATATTTAGGAAATACGCATTTGAGGCAATTGGAATTTATGAGTGGCACATAAATGTTTTGTCTACATTCAGGCAGAAATTTCTATAAAAATATTTATTCATTTTTGTCATTTGCTATAGTTTGTACCGCCTCTGCTGCTGCTACTTTCTTGTTATTCTTGTCATCATTTTTATAAAAGAAAAATATTTGGAAATGTAAAAATTTCCTCCCTTCATTTTTTTTCATATGAAGCAGCAGCAGCATAATAAAACCAGCTGTAACATGAACATTTCATTAGGACTAAAACGGTTGGATGGATAATGGAATAGACGAACAGTAAAATAGAATTATAATTTTTAGTTTTCTATTCCAATGAAAACTGAAATATTATTTCTTTTAATTAAAACAGTTGAGATTCTAAATTATTCGGCAAAGAGAGAATGAAAGTAAAGATGGAGGGTTTCATGTATAAAATTATAATGCATTTGTAAAATACAAATGAGACACAAAAAACGAAAAATTATATGAATTAATATGTTTAACAGAGTGTTCTGAAAGGAGCTGAAAAGTATCTTTGACAACTTAAAAGAAAACTACATGAAAAACTATTTTAATCTTGTCAAAATAATTATTATTGTTGTTATCTGACGCTATAACCCCAGAACGCCCGAACTGATTTCCACGGTTTTGCACTGGTTGGAAAGGTCTCGGGCTCCACGAGATTTATAGCAAATAAAATTCAGGAAAAATTACAAGAGAAAAGCAGGAAAACAGGGAAACTTATTTTTCACATACAGCGCCATCTATGATGCATTGCATGTACTACAACGGCACCAGTACGTGGTGTGTGAGTATCCCTCACGAAAATAAGTACGTTCGACATGCAAATAACCGATGAAATATACAATGAAGGATTGATTCTGATTGAAGATCAATGCTTGACTATTGCAAACAAGCTACTGATTAAAGTAGGAATGATTGCGCCAAATCGATCGATGCACGATGCATTCAACCAAGAATTAAATCGAGAGCTGCAATACAATGTTGATACATTGCAGGAATTCGTTCGAAATAATGTGTCGTTGCTGAATGAACAGCAAAAACTAATATACGAAACATTTATGCAAGCGGTGGACAATAATACTGGTGGTCCATTCTTCCTGGACGCACCTGGAGGAACATTTGTCATTTCATTGCTTTTGGCCACTTTTCGATCAAGATATGACATAGTTTTGACGTTAGCATCATCTGGAATTGCGCCGACTCTTCTTCTTGCGGTCGTACTGTACATTCTGCGCTCAAGTTGCCACTCAATTTAAACACAATTGATACTCCAACATGCAATATTTCCCGATCTAGTCCCCCCCCCCCCGGGAGCACATTATATGGTCTTTATAGAACTTCGACTATCTAGACCTGTGCAACTGGGGAAAAAAAGGAGTCCAGTCCCCTGAAGGCAGCAGGGGTCAATTGGGAACTCCACGTTATTTCCACGGGAATCAGTAGCCCGCAGAGTTTCTGCTATTTGTCTCTTTAGGCATTTAGCTGTTTCTCTGACTGATTATTGAGGTTGGCCCTTCGGGAGTATCGTGGTGGTTGTGGTTTCACGGCCCCATAACAGACAGGACAGTTTTCTATGGTGGCCAGGTTCATTTCACCTTTAATAACGCCTACCTAGTGCAATGTTCCCAGATCCAGTGAGTATGCAGCTCTGCTCTGGAATCATTAAAGTTGCAACTAGGAAAGACCTGTTGCTAGAATTAGTCTTCGGCTTCCTAGGGCGCGAATGACGTTTGTTTTAAAATCATTTAAAGTGGTTTGACCAGCATCTGATTTAGGCTCCATTGCCAGGCGCAGATGTAAATCTTATCACGTAATTTCCCATTCCAGTGCAATGGGAAAATTGTTGATGCAATGCAAGCTCATTGTTTGGGATGAGGGCACAATGGCACATAAAAATCACTTGAAGCACTTAACTGCTTGCCTGAAGGCATCACCTTTGTGGAATAACGTAAAAACATTATCACTAACCACTAATATGAAACTTCAACTTCATAATGTTCAAAGTGCTGCTTAATTTTTCAATTTTTGTTAGCTGTTGGAAATGGAAAAGTCCCAATTGATGCGACAGCTCGATTAATTACTCTTACCAACGACTTTTGCTGATTTGTAGGCTCTCAATTAGCTCTTATTGAAAATGTTTTCCCAAACATTATGCGAGAATTATCAGAATTATGCTTGGTTAAGTCAACGAGCAGTTCTCGCCACAAAGAATAATGATGTTGCACATGCAATGAATTTTACCATTCAATCAAAAATCGATAGCAATTTTTTTTTGTTTTTTTAAATAGAAGTAGCACTTCAGGCAACAATGCCTATTTAGTCAAGTACCGTGCTACATTCTCTAGGAAAGGCATAGAGAAGAGGTAAAACAGATGGTGAAAGTAGAAGGATAGTCGGAAATTGACTGCCGTATAAAAGACAGCACAGCGACCAGTGACTATGCCTTAATCGTCGAGCAGCCCCACCCACAGTCAATTTTTATTTTCGTAGTGAAAAGAAAACCAAATCTTCGTTGAGAATCGAACCCACAGCCCTCATACTTACAAGCTAGTACACTACCTACTAGCCTACAGGGGCATTTTGGTGACAGGCAAATCCGTTGATTCCATAACACATCCCGATGATGCAGTAAATAATCCAATGGAGTTTTTGAGCTCTCTGGAGTTACTAGGATTTGCACCATACAACTTGCAACTCAAAGTTTGTTGATTTATTATGATAATGCGTAATTTTAATCCACCGCTACTTTGCAACGGTACTCGACTTGCAGTGAAAAGACTTATGCCGAATTTGATTGAGGCAACCATTATTAACGGAAAGTACGCAAGTGAAAATGTATATATTCCTCGAATACCAATGATTCCGACTGATCTTCCGTTTGACTTTAAACAATTGCAATTTCCAGTTCGCCTTGCGTTCGCGATGAAAATTAACAAGTCGCAAGGCCAATAGCTTAGTGTTTGCGGGATAAATTTAGAAAAGCATTGTTTTACACATGGGCAGCTATACGTTGCGTGTTCACGAGTTGGGAAACCATCCGCTTTACTTATGTTAACGTCAGACAAAAAAAAACAAAAAATGTGGTTTACCAAAGAGCACTTTAATGAAACGGATAATTTGCGGGCACGTATAACGCTTCGATTCAGTATTTACTTTGGATTCACTTTCATTTTTTACTTAGAGAAGTTCAACTAAATTCCACTTAATTTTTGTAATCGAAATGAATTCATTACTGTTGTGCAATGAAATAAAATTTTTCCTTTTCAAATATAAAATAAAAAAAAAAATTTCTTTATCTTTGAATCCCCAAACGAAATGTTACAAAAAACGAAGCCGTCTGGTGGCGAAACGGAGTTCGCCGGTCTTGCTAAATATTTATAGTTATTAATAGTATTATCAAATACCACTACCAAACGGCTGTTTCCCATACGGCTACCATTCAGCCCGAATATAAATAAGGCCAATCTCGCTCATCCACTAACGTAGAGTTATGTTATCTGGCAGCTTGAAGAAGCTAAAATTGTTAAATACGTTGAGTTATAGATGGAGATGTAGTCTGACGGGATTAGATCTATAGAGTACAAGATGTTTCGTGACTCTTGGTTTCTCTTCTCTCAAATAGATGCATCAACAGCTTTTACTTTTAACGGGTGGATTTATTTTTTTGATATAGAAATTGGCTTATAACAAATACACCTTCAGTTTTATTGATACCGATATAAAGTAAAATAATGGGAATTAATAATGGAATATGCTGTCAGGTAAATATCCATCTCTAGCACATCGGTAGACGTTCGCTCTTATCATCAAGTTTTGAAGTACATTTTAGAATGTCTATTGTTTGTGGGTTGTTCCCGTAAGCCCGGTCTTTCAAATCGTCCGACACAAAAGAATTCAACGGCTTTAAGTCACAAGAACGAGGCGGCTAATTGTCAAATCGATAAACTACATGACTGAACAATTTCTTACGCAATAACTGACCTGTTTGGATGGCTGTATGACTTTTAACGCCATATATCTTAAACTAAAGCTCAGTGATATCAACATTTGCCAATTTTTGCCACAAAAAATTATTTATCATAGTTTGGTAGTGTAGAGAATTCACAGTGACGCCGTTGAAATAATACCGCCTGACCACAAACCGCCTACTTTCTTTAGATGTAATGGTTTTGCGAGGGCTGTTTGTGGATTTTTTAACCCCCAATAGTGACTATTTCGTTTGTTGACATAGCCCCCTAATTGAAAATGAGTCTCATCACTAAAAATTTTTGTATTGAAAAATGTGTCGCTTTTAAACAGTTTTTGAAACAAAAAATTCAAAAACGTTCGAGGTAAATAATGGATCTCTGTACAAAATGTTGTGCAAAGTGCCTCCAGTAATACTCGACGAGTTAATATGCCAGGCTTATTTTTAACACTTTGTTGTTTAGCGGTTATATTTGCATCGCCGTGAGGCTCGAATTTGTCAATTAAACTACGCTGAACGGTCTCATAAGGAGCCTAATTATGAGGAAATGCGGCTAGAAATTTAACAAGTGATACATTTGATTCTCATTTTGATAGTAAATTTTCACAAATAAACTTTTTTGCTCAAGCGTGCAACGTTCCATGCTAAAAATTTCCTAACTATTTGCTTAATAAATGCCAAATGATGACAGCTCAATTCTTGATTTTTAATCAATTGACAGGCAATTTATTTTCTAACCTCAAATTTTACAACCTCGGCGAAAAACAACTATTTAAAGCCACAATATGAATAAAAGGTTTACTTTGATATCTGATAATCTGATCTGAACTAGAACGTAGATGGCAACTTCAATAAGTGCTCACAAGATGCAAGCTGAATAAGATAGAATAAATCAAACTCTGTCTTCTTTAGTAAGAACACACTTATTGCCTTGCTTTGCAGCATTGTTTATTCTAGTATCGGTTCCGTAGCCCAATACTCAAACTAGAGTTAATGTCCATTGTATTGCCATCCTTTTGAAGGATGTTAAATATTTTAATAAAGGCTTAAACACTGGAAACACAAGTTTGGATTGTTAAACCTAAAAAAGTTCAAAGGAGTAGATAGCTATTTGTGAGGAAACTGGAATGTTTTGAAAAAAGCGCTTAAGCCGAAATGTACGAAAAGCTGAACAGATAGTTGAAACTGTGCATATCTGAGAGCAGATGGGCTTTAGGTCTGAGTAACTATGGTGAGATTAATTGAATTTTACAATGATTTTGAAATTAAGTGAGCAATATCGTAAATGAAACATTCTGTTTGGTACACACGAGGCAACAACTAATGGAAACATAAACATATTCCACTTAAACTTAACATTGTTTCTGGTGAGTAGAGTCGGTTTCTTGTTGAAATTCATATATCGTATTTAATGTTTATTAACATCATGCTGCCTCGTCTGTATCGATGTCTACATTTTTTTTTTTGGGTTATTTAAGAGGAAGCAGTCGTGCGCAAGGAATATTTTGTGATTCACCGATAATCGCTATTTTGTGTTCTGTCATATCGGCAAACTTTTCACATATTTATTTTTTTTTCATTTTGGTAGCCTTTCGGCTACTTTTATTTCGATAGCAATTATTTGGACAATTTTTTTTTTGTTCGTTTTTTAATACAATATTTAGTTAATAGGAATTATTGTAGGAGTAATTTTATATTTGTTTCTGCTGCGTATGCGTTTAATGCTTTAAATATTTCCTGTATGGTTGCCTCGCTTGTATTAAAAGGAAACATGGTTTCTATTCCTTTTTATGTTGCCCCATACGTTACCAGCGTTATAATAATCAAGTATGATTTCGCTGCTAACCTACCTCTTTAAATAAAACACTTATTTGTGTTACACTCTTTAAATCAAGATTCAATGTAAATAATACTATGCGTAACTTGCCACCACCACTATCACCACTATCACCACCCTTTTGTATTTTTTTGGAATTCAAAATTTATATGAAAAAATTGTGTTGAGATAGTTCAAGGTTTAATACCTGCTGCATTTCAAATAAATTATTTTGTATAACTGATGCCAAATAAACTAGATGCTTTTGAACAAAGAGTATAATGGCATCGTCATTATTATTATTATTATTCTAGTAAAAATATTTTGAAAAACGTGCTGTTACGTTTGTTTCATTCAATCATTTGCAGCAACGAGCAGGCCGTACAGTTGTAATGAACATTGATGCGTTTTACTTCATTCACCACTCGATTTTTATTTTCACAGAAGGGTGGTTTATAATTTTTTTTTTTTTGCTTAATTCTAACCTTCAAATTTTTAACAACAAACAACAAACAACAACATTTGCTTTCAACTCATTTGGACTGCGTATGAAAATTCTGCTTTTAAAATTATTTTTTTTAATTTTCTTTTACGGATGCAAGAGTAAATTGTTGAGTCTAATAAATTCCTGACATTCCTAAAGGGTGAACTTTAAATTAAGCAAATTAGTAAGAAATATGGTATGTTATCTTTCTGTTAATGTTAATATTTGTTATTAATTTAGTCTCTGAAATTTATTTCATTTTCACATTTTAAATTGAATTTTCTCCCTCTCAAATGAGCCAAAGAAAATAAAAGAAAATTGAATTGAAGGTGGCAGGCTGGCTGCCTTAAGTAAAAGGATTGTTAATGGTTGGGGTTGTCTAGGAATGTACTAGGAATTTTATTATAAAATGCAAACTGTTGAAAATAGACAAATTTTTCTTACCTTTTTGAGTGCATACTTCAAAAAGGAACAGTGGCATTAATAGTTTGTCCTACGTTTTGTAACATTTAAGAGAGCAGTTTTTATGTTAAAAGATTATTAAAATTGAACTTTTTAATGTAAAAGGAAATAAAAAAAATTGGCGATGATGCACCCCAGACTAAGATACCTTTTGCATTATTTTTAATTGCAAACCAACCTTCTTGAGAATGATGCATTCGCATCGAAAGCGCTCGCCTTTGACTACAAACCAGTCAGTTAGGACAGAAAATAGCAACATTAAAACCACTGAATATTTTCTCAAATTTCTTTTTTTATTTGAAAGTACAATCCTACCGGTTAAAAGTGGAAAATAATTTCTTTGACGAGGGTCGACGGAAAACCGTACCTAAACAAAAGAAATTTTTACCCCGTCGGAGAATCCAAGCACATATCGAAAATAATTTCATTCAATAATGGCTGACGCGGCTGGCCATATGCAGTAGCCTACACGATAGGTTCAATTTTTAAGCACATTATCGATTGTGTGCAGCTGTATTTCACCAATGACTTCACGAATGTTGTCTTTTAAAGCGCCAATTGTCTCTGGCTTGTCGGCGTAATAATTATCTTTGCGGCACTCTACTAATAATAGCCCAACGTTGTCAAAACGCAGCTCCGAGGTGGCGAAACGACATCAGCTCTGCAGCTGATAATGCGATCTTCAAAAATAGGGCGCAACAGCTTCGACTGTGTGGCACGTAGTGCCGTCCTGTTGAAACCAAATGTTGCCACTATCCTCCTCTTCAATTTTTGTGAATATAAATTCGTTCAACATGGCCCGATAACGATCGCCATTAACTGGTACGGCCACTCCTTGCTCATTTTCGAAGAAAAATGGCCCAATTATGCCTCTACACCAAAATCCTCACAAACAGTGACTGATTTTGTGTGCGTCGGCTTTTCAATGATGCCTGCGGGTCTTCTGTGCCCAAAATGCAACAATTTTGCTTGTTTACATACCCGCCAAGGTCAAAATGAGCTTCATCTCTAAAGATGATTTTTTTTGTTGCAAAAGCGTCAGCTTCTGTAAGTCGATGGCAGGCCAACTTGGCGAAGCGAAAACGCATTCGATGGTCACGTGGCTTCAACTTCTGAACCAATTGGACTTTGTATGGCGTCATACCAAGGTCTTTATGCAAAATTCGTCTCAATGATGTCTCTGAAATGTTCAATTGTTGAGATCGACGGTGAATTGATGTTGATGGCGCTTCAGGCACACTTTCTGCCACAGCAGCAAAATATTCTTTGGTGTACGCACTGTTTTTGGCTTTTGGTTTATCGATGAAGATGCCAGTTTGTTTCACTTTTTTTTCACAAGATAACGAACATACGGAACTAACGGTGCTTTTCTTCTTCCAAAATCCATGCGAAATTTTCGCACACATTCTGCAACATTACCATGATTTTCAAAATAATGTCGCAATATTTCCTAGCGTTGTTCAAGCGTACACACAACCATATTCGTTCAGCGGAAGGATAAAATTAATTATCTGTCAAATCAAACATGAGCTAAGAGTTACCATTCACGAAATAAGCACTACTTGCAAAAAAAACGTTAGATGGCGGACCCTTTACATGTTTTTCGCCAAAAGGGTTTAAATGATAATTTCGGTTAAATTGTTTGAAGTTGGTTTTTTTAAATTGCTGTCTACTTTTGAATGCCAAACAGGCTTGTCAAAATGTTTGTGGTGTGGGTGTAAATAAATGTTATTCTTTTTATACAATAAAACATCAAAGACATTTTAATTTAATTTAATTGTATTTTTGGAATATAAAAAAGAAAATAAATATTTCGTTAACATTTTAATAAAATACAAAAGAATTTAATAATTTTAATTATCACAGAGCAGACAAAATAATTAAAAGATTTTTTTTTACATTTTTTTAGAAATAAATTGCATTATTTTCTTCCCTCCGTCCATCCCTGTATAAACGCTTAATTTCACCTACAACCATGGGTACCTCAGCAAGGCTGTTTGCTAAAGCTTGTTTACTCTTGCACTACTGGCCATATTTTTTTTTGGCTTTTTTGTGGTTGTTACACAGGTTGCTAACAAAGACTTAAAGCCATCTTTAAGCTGCATAAAATTTACGTTTGTTTTAGTCACGTAGAAATTGAGTCTAAAATGCTTAACATAGCATCGTATTGAAGTCACTACATTTTAGCTTCATGCTTAACTTAACCGTGACAACAATAAAAATAGCTGATAGGGAATGCTGGTGGTGTCTAAAAATTTTATTTATTTAAAAATATGAAAAGTTAACAAATATAAAACACAAATTAAAGGATTGTCGATGTCGGTGCTAAGCATTTTCATCATTTTGAGAGTGTTAAATAGCTCAATGATTTTCGTTTTATTTTCATACTTATTCGTCGTACGTATTTAACGTCTCTTGGAGTTTTTAGGCCCAAGCGATATAAATAAAAATCTATAGGTCTTTTTTGTTCTAGGATCCTACATTCGAGGCACAGTAGAATTAATATCAAAATCTATCGAGCCCAATCTAACCACGCCAGTTAAAATCCGCTTCCCGAAACTTACTATCATGCCAAGTGGGCATCACTCTAAATCCATAGTGCGAATCGTGCTCATGAAACTATTAGAACGGAATCTTCGTCAGGACAATCTGCCTGGCGAAGTAACGGTGGAGTTATGTTGTTAGGAAGGCTACGATTTGAAGGACCTCAGAACCCTTTCACAAACAACAACAGTTAAAGCGGCACATTGCCGCTACCGAGTTATGTATGGCCTAAGCAGCAGGAGCTAGCAACCATGATAGTCTAGTATAGGCTTAGGCAGGAGTACTACTTTACCTGCTGCTCTAAAAAGTATTCCCGCGAGATCTGGGTTTAAAATAAGAACTGGCAGAGGGAAGTTATGTTTGATAGGAATAACTTCAGCATCTGGATGCGAGGCCTTAAATTGACGCCAACACAACATGTGTTTTATATAAAAAAATTCTAAATTTCTCCCCAATAGATCCGAGTTCGAAAAACAGTCAAATCATATTCCACCTTTTAAATTGGGATTTGCCAAACTGTTAATTATATCAAATTTTCCTATTGTTAAACCTGTTAGCGACAGATATGGCCTTGTGTATTTTAAAATATAAGAAAAAAATCACGCATTTCACTATGGGCCAAGTTATTCTATATGGGCCTTTTGCAGATTTTTTTTTTTAAAGAGAAGTAGCACTTCAGGCAACAATGCCTATTTAGTCAAGTACCGTGCTACATTTTTTAGGAAAGGTATAGAGAATAGATAAAACAGGTGGTGAAAGTAGAAGGATAGTCGGAAATTAACTGCCGTATATAAGACAGCACAGCGACCAGTGACTATGCCTTCATTGCTGAGCAGCCCCACCGACAGTCAATTTTTATTTTTGTAGTGAAAAAAAAAACCAAGGCCTTCGTTGGGAATCGAACCCACAACCCCCATATTTACAAGTTAGTACACTACCTACTAGCCTACAGGGGCGCCTTTTTATTTTTAAAAATTTAGATTTAAAAAATGATATCGGACTGTAGCCGTAGAATAATTCCCGTACCACTATCCCATTAACAATTTCTAAAATATGTTTTAAATTCCCTTCAAATCGTTTCGGATTGGGACACATTTGTTATAACTCTATATTTCACATTGTTCTATTCTAATTTGGAAATGTTCCAACACTTTTGCAAAGTTTTGCCATTAAAATTTTTGTAAAATAATATTATTTTGTGATTTGATTATTTACAAAATTTCAATTTATTTGAAAAATTTTTAGTATCAAAAAATTGTGTGTGTATTTAAATAAAATAATTTCTCTCTGTGTAGTTTCTATTTTTATATTTTTTTTTTGTTTGTCAGCAATTTTTCCATTTTTTTGATTATTTAAAAAATTGTTTACATACTTTTCTATTCCTGAAAGCGCCACCCAATGGTGTGGTGAAATATTAAATATAATAATTTTTTTTAATTTGTTTAATTTTTATATAAAGACCTTTTACTAAAAAAAAAAATATTAATAAATTATTAAAAAGCCAATTAACTGTAATTACAATTATTTCTATATATTTTATTAATTTTTTCTGATTTTTATTAACCAAAAATCTTTCCTTCTTTTCCAGGTAAGTGTCTTAAATCGGATTTCAAAGTTTGTGTAGGACTGGTAAATACATTAATTTTTATCTTTGAAAGTTCTTTTACTAAACAAAACAAAATGATCATCTGAATGCATTAAGTTTATGCTAAAAGAAAAAAAATAAAATCATCCGAATAAAAGATGTTTTTCAAAATGTTCGAAAGTACCTGCACCGACATTTCAATAGTTGTTTGAGTTATTTTTCTATTCTAATAACTTTTAAGTTTTTTTAACTTTAAAATAGAATTTTTTATTAATTTCTTGCTCCCCTTTTAACTGTCTTTCCAACATATAAAAAAAAATTTTATACCAGGGATGGAATATCTATTTTTCTATATCCACAGTATTCTCTAAGAAAAGAAGTTTTTTTAAATATGATCTTTGAACAATAAAGGAAGTATTTCGTTCCATAAAGAGAAGCGCTACATTATAATAACTAACAATTTAAAAAATTAATAAAATTTATTGCTTATTTTATAATTTTTTAAAGCATTAGCTGCATTACTGCAATAATATTGTGTGCTGTAGGGCATCAATATTATATATATATAATGATTCCAGTGATTCATTCTATAAGTTTTAGAAGTTGTTTATCAAACATCAGTCTTTCAAACAAAATTAAACTTCTGCATAGCAAACATCAAGAAACTAAATTGTACTTAAAATAGCGCTTCCTTGATTTTGTTTGATTTGAAAGAAATGGCGAAGAAAAACTTTATATTTTGTTTCAAAATTTTCTAAAAAAGCAAAATTATTATTTTTCAAAATTGTTCAAAAGTTTCTAAAACAAAGTCTTGTAACAAAATCATAAATATTTTTCGAATATATTATGGTAAATATTTTTTTATTCTTCGAAAAAGTATCACTGCTTTAACTGTCCCCATAATAAATTTTTGTTTTGTTTTTATTAAAAATTTTTTATGTTAATGTCAAACTGTCTACTGGAAGAAAAATGACGGTATCTATGTTTTAATGCCAAATAAATTTTTGGAGTTTAAAATGTGATTTCTAGTATTTAATTGCAACAAATTAATTAAGAATTATAAGTTGACAAAAACCTGCTAAAAGAAATTCGGCAACATTTAACGTAAAAAACGAATCTCTTATTTTTTCATATTTTCTTATTTGATAATTCAACATTTATTTTCAGATGTGTATGTTGTAGAATGTACTAACTTAGTTTGATTCAATAAAAAAAAACAACCCCGCTTTCCATCCCTGCATTGCAAAATTCACAATATAAAAAGTACAGTAGTAAATGGGCTGGCTCCCTTAACAAATTAGTTTAGTGTGTTCTTATATTAAAAATTTCATGATTAAAAAATATATTGAAGTGAATGAATTATAATTTTTATAACTCCTAAAATTTAATTTAGGACTCAAATACATACACTTAAAGAAATTTCAACTATTTTTAATATTACAACTTTATAAAAAAAAAGCAAATAAAAGGCAAGAAAACAAATAAACAAATAATAGAAAGCAAAAGAACTCAACAAAAATCATTAAGAGTTTATTAATAGCTCAGAAGCGCACACAAAGACATTATGTAATACATACAAAAATACATATATACATAAATTAATATATGAACAGATTTAGATATAGAAATGCTCTTACTAACTTTACAATTTTTTACGTATAAAATTTGTTCCCTTAATATTTACAAAATATGAGACTGACAATGACATTCTCTACAACAACGAAATGGTGATAAAATATGAGTGCTATTTTGATGATTGTTCTAATTAGAAACTTAAATAAAACAAATAAAGAAAAAACAATTAAAGAAAACCATATCCACAAACCACCACTTTTGTTAACCTGAAACACACATTCCTTGCAATTAGAGATATTAGTTAACGAATGCAATTAAATATGAAAAAAGAACACAATACATTCAAATGTAATGGATATGTTCGAAGATGAATAGATTTAAACAGAAAAGAGTGTTCCATTTTGATTTCTTTTAACCACAACGACAAAACTATCTTGGCAAATGTGCTATCGTAATGAGAGCTGTTTTAAATGATGTTCACTCTTTTTTAACTTGCAGCCATTTTGTCACCTGTCAAATAATTTATGTTTAACAACAACGCTTGTCAATTTTGTAAATCAGGCTTAAAATAAGATTGACGTTGATCCCGATTTTCATAAACAAGTTATGTTTAGCGATAAGACACACTTGGATACACAAATAAACAGAACTGCCGTATTTGAAGTGATGATAATCCTCAAGTATACTTTGACACACCATTTAATCCAGAAAAACTGACTGTTTGGTGTGCTTTATGGTAGAATAATTGGTTCGCACTTCTTTGAAAGCGATACACGCCAGAAGGTGACAGCCGATAGTGACTGCTATAGAGAAAAGAAAACTGGCGGAACAATCACACTCTGACTATTATACCAACAAACGCTGAGGGAACCATAGTTAAAACAAGGTTGTATATCACTTCATTAGCATAAACCCATAATATGCAACACAAAGCAGGTTTTTAGGACAACATGTTTACGGCGATTATGCGCGCTCTTATCGCACCATATTCCCAAAAAAGAAAGAAAAGGGATTGTAATGAATATGCGCCACATACAAAATTTGAACCATAAAACGAATGATTTTTCACTATCACAACACACTGGTGTATCAAGTGATCTTCCCTTGCTTCCAAAATAAAGGAAACTTCTCGAGTTTAGAGTTTAAGGCCGAATAAAGAGTTCGTTTTGCTGAGTTTTAAATGCACATCAGATGTGTAAAGATATACATCCGCACCAGCAGTGAGTCATAATCAGATGATGTTCGAATCACGGAGTTACGTGATAAGATTCACATCTGCACCTGGCAGTTAGTCTTAATCAGATGGTGGTCATACCACTGGGAATGAAAAGCAACGTCATTTACGCCCCAGGAAGCCGCAGACTAATTCTAGGAACAGGTCTTTCCCAGTTGCAATTTTGATGATTCCAGAGCAGGGCTGCATACCACCAGTCCTTGCTGAAGAGCTGGAGACTCCTGTCCAGAACACATGTCTAGCATGCTCACTGGATCTAACACCACCAGGTAGGTGTTATTAAAAGTGAAATAATCCTGGCCACCATATAAAACTGACCTGTCTGTAATGGGGCCGCGAAACCACAATCACCACGATACTCCCGATGGGCCAACCTCAATAATCAGTCAGAGAAACAGCTAAATGTCTAAAGAGACAAATAGCGGAAACTCTGCGGGCTACTGATTCCCATGGAAATAACATGGAGTTTCTAGTTGACCCCTGCTGCCTTTAGGGGACTGGGCTCCCTTATACCCCCAGCTGCACAGGTCTAGATAGTCGAGCGTTCTATAAAGACCATAAATGTGCCCCCGGCGGGGACCATGTGGATGGAATGTAGCGCCATCTCCGCCCTAGAAGGCCATCAGATACGTATATCCTCCGGTCACTCCTAGTTGCAATTTCGAAAGCTCGGAGTAGGCCGCAGCCTTCATTGCTTGCTAAAGAGTTGGAGACTATCGAACTCCTGGTCCAGAACGCATGAAGCTTAATATAATTAAGAACACGACGGCATTCATACTCACCGAACCTGGACAATTCATTGTGTTCATTGTGAATGATCCGATCCACAAACTCAAACGAGGGCCTCGAAACACACAGCCACCACGATACTCCCAAAAGGGCCTACCTCAATAATCAGCCAGAGAACAGCTAAATGCCTAAAGAGGCAAATAGCGGAACTCTGCGGGCCACTGATTCCCATTGAAATATAGTGGATTGTCCAGTTGACTCCTACTAGCCTTGAAGGGGACTGGGCTCCCTTTTACCCCGAAGACACCAGTCTGGATGGCAGTTGTTGGATTCATAAAGACTATTATGTGCCCCCGGGGAGATGCACATCAGATATCTCGTATATGCAGAATCTTTAGCTCTCGACTCTATGAATTTTCTTTATTGGCATCTCTCACCTCTACTGGGACCTGATTAACGCCTATAATTATCTCACACTATAATTTATTACTTGTCTGCCGCCTCAAAGAAGGCGATACTGAACTCTTTGGCATAACAATTTCTTTCAACTCTATTTCTATGACGGTTATACTGTCGATCTTTGTGCCTAAAAAGATGTTGTACGGTGAAGTCTGCTAAGCTTCTTTTGGTTGAAGAAAACGGCCGCTGAAAATTTTGCTTGTTCGTAGAACAAGCGTACAGTCAACATTCAGCAACTCAAACAACCTGTGAACAAGGGTGGTGATTATCATTGGCTCACATAACAAGCCATTATTACTGGTATTATTGCTGGTAATGAAAAATAGATACACTATAATAACCGTAAGCGCTAAAAGTCATATATAAAGTCCGACCCACCAGTCAAATCAAGACGGAAGCCAAATATTTATGACGCCAAGGTAATGCTCCATATTTGGTGCTATTGTTTTGTGTACTTTGTATTATAAGCTATTGAAATGAGGTGAGACGATCACAAGGAACTCAGGTGCCCCTGCAGGCTAGTAGGTAGTGTACTAGCTTACAAGAGTGGGGGTAGTAGGTTCGATTCCCAACAAAGACCTTGGTTTTTTTCACTACAAATAAAAATTGACTGTCGGTGCGACTGCTCAGTGATGAAGGCATGGTCACTGGTCTTATACGGCAATTCATTTCCGTGACTATCCTTCTACTTTCACCAGCTGTCTCATCACTTCTCTATCCCTTGACTAAGTAGGCATTGGTGCCTGAAACAACCAGAATATTTGACCAGACATGAGGCCATAATATTTTATCCTGAAAAGCACAAATTATGTCCTCTCCAAATAATTTTCGCCATATTTTCGAAATTGATAAGTCATCATGAATGGTTTTGTTTGATACAAACCATGGAGCGTTAACAAAGGACCTCAATATTTTTGACTGAAAACCTCTGTAAAATATCAATGTTAGAATTGCTGGCCATTTCCCACAACTGTATACCATATGTCCACACTGGTTTTAACATTATTTTGTATAAAATTACCTTGTTCTCGAGTTTTAATTTGGATTTGAGATCTAGTAACCAAAATACGGGCTTGCATTTCGAGTTAAAATGTTGCTTCTTAGCTTTAATGTGGTTTTTCCATGTAAGCCGGCGATCGATATGCAGACCTAAATATTTGACTGTGTCAGATTGCCGAATATCACTGTTGTTAATTGATACACGCGAGCAGTTTCCACGACGCAAGGTAAACGTTATGTGTAAAGATTTTTCGGTATTGACTTTTGTCTTTCATTTATTTAACCAAATTTCTATTTCATCAAGCTCTCTTTGAGGATATAGTGATGCAACATTAGAGTCTATGTCAGCAGCTAATATCGCTGTATCCTCAGCGTAGGTTGCAAGTAGTACATTATTTATTAAGGGCATATCCGATGTAAAAATCTTTATATATAAAAATAAGTCGGGTTTTCCTTCCTCATGCTATAACTCCAGGACGCAAGAACCAATTTCCACGGTTTGGTTGGAAATGTCTCGGGTTCCTTGAGGTTTATAGCAAAGAAAATTTCGGAAAAATTTCAAGAGAAAAGCAGGAAAACAGCGCCATCTATGATACATTGCATATACTACAACGGCACCAGTACGTGCCGAAAATAAGTACGTTCGAAACGCAAATAACCGATGAAACATACATTGAAGGATTGATTCTAATTGAGAATCAATGCTTGACTATTGCAAACGAGCTACTGATTGAAGTAGGAATGATTGCGCCAAATCGATCGATGCACGATGCACTCAACCAAGAATTAAATCGAGAGCTGCATGCCCTTGCTGAATGAACAGCAAAAACCAATATCCAAAACATTTATGCAAGCGGTGGATAATAATACTGGTGGTCTATTCTTCCTGGACGCACCTAGAGGAACAGGAAAATATTTGTCATTTCATTGATTTTAGCCACTTTTCGATCAAGATGTGACATAGCTTTGGCTTTAGCATCATCTGGAGTTACGGCGACTCTTCTAGATGGCGTTCGTTCTGGGCTAAAGTTGCCACTCAATTTAAACACAATTGATACTCCAACATGCAATATTTTGCGATCCAGTGCAATGGGAAAATTATTGATGCAATGCAAGCTCATTGTTTGGGATGAGAATAGAAATCACTTGAAGCATTTAACTTCACACTGAAGAATCTTCGGCGGAATAACAACATCTTTGGCGGCTTGATGATACTGTTGACAGGCGATTTCAGGCAGACATTGCCAGTAATTCCCCGTGCAACTCCTGCAGCTGAATTGAGTGCTTGCCTGACGGCATCACCTTTGTGGAATAACGTAAAAACAGTATCGCCAACCACTAATATGAGAGTTCAACTTCAAAATTATCAAAGTGCTGCACAATTTTGAAAACAATTGTTAGCTGTTGGAAATGGAAAAGTCCCAGTTGATGCGACAGCCGGATTAATTATTCTTACCAACGACTTTTGCCGATTTGTAGACTCTCAATTAGCTCTTATTGAAAATGTTTTTCCAAACATTATGTGAGAATTATCAGAATTATGCTTGGTTAAGTCAACGAGCAGTTCTCACCGCAAAGAATAATGATGTCGATGTCGATTTGGTGACATACAAAACCGTTGATTCCACCGCAAATCCCGATGATGCAGTAAATTATCCAACGGAGTTTTTGAGCTCTCTGGAGTTACCGGGATTTCCACCACTTAACGTGCAACTCAAAGTTGGTTCATTTATTATAATATTGCGTAATTTAAAGCCACCGCGACTTTGCAACGGTACTCGACTTGAAAATAATAATGCCGAATTTGAGGCAACTATTATTAACGGAAAGTACGCAGGTGAAAGTGTATGTATTCCTCGAATACCAATGATTCCGACTGATCTTCCATTTGACTTCAAACGATTGCAATTTCCGGTTTGCCTTGCATTCGCAATGATAATTAATAAGTCACAAGGTTAATCGCTTAGTACTCGTGGGATAAATTTAGAAAATCATTGGTTTTCACATGGGCAGCTATACGTTGCGTGTTCACAAGTTGGGAAACCATCTGCTTTGTTTGTATTAACGTCAGACCAAAAAACCAAAAATGTGGTTTACCAAAGAGCACTTCGAGACACGGATAACGCTTCAATTCAGTATTTACTTTCGATTCACTTTCATTTTTTTTCTTAGAGAAGTTTAACTAAATTCCACTTCATTTTTATAATCGAAATGAATTCATTACTGTTATGCAATGAAATAAAATTTTTCCTTTTCAAATATAAAACAAAAAAATAATTTTTCTTCATCTTTTAATCCCCAAACGAAATGTTACAAAAAACGAAGCCATCTGGTGGCGAAACGGAGTTTGACGGGTTTGCAAGTTATGTATAAAATTGGGCCTAACACACTACGCTGTGGGACTCGTACCTTGACATTATAAATTTCAGAAAAATCCCGGTTGACCTTAACATAGTAATAGCTTTCGCTGATATAAGATTTGAGTACGAAGTCAAAATGTGTTGGAGGTAGTTTTTTAAACTTATATAGTGGGCCTGCATTTTAGACCCTATCAAAGGCTTGTTGTACACCCAAAAATACACCTGAGCAATATCGATTTGTTTTCCAAGAATTTCCGTATAAAATTTACTCTACGATGTTCAGATGTGCCATGCCTATGTCTAAGCCCGGATTGGTACTCTGGTATTATATTTTCTTTTCCTAGTATAGGTAACATTCTTTTCAGGAATATACTTTCAAATATTTTGGCGAATGTGACTAGTAGACTTATCGGGCGATATGATAACATTTTCTGGCCTTTCAGGTTTAGGGACCATTAACACTGCCGTTCTATATAGAAATTAAACAAATTTTATTTTCAATATTATGTATGAAAATTTTTTAAATAATCAATTAATGAAAAGAAACTGTTTATAAATTTTTCTTTTGCTAAAGATACCACCCAATGGTGTGACGCTATGTTAAAAATAAATTTAAATAAAAGTATCTTGAAAGCTGAACATCGAATCCAAAAAAATCGAACATCACACTGAATTTTCTAGCCAAGTACATCAAGAACTTCCAATTTATTAATAATTTTTTTATAAGGCCATTACAAAAAATTATTTATAAAATATTAAAAAGGTCCGTTAACTATAAACATTATTTTAAAACTTATTAAAATTGTACATTTTTGCCTCTAAGCCTGTTTGCGTTTTGAAAAACTAAAGCGAAAAAAATTAAATTATTAGAAAAAGCGAAATTTAATTTAACGAACAAAACGAGAAATTTAAATCTCGATAATAAAATGAAATTGTCTTATTTTTAAACATTTTTTTATCAATAAACTATTAACCTTTTTAAAATTACTTATATAACATAAAAGTTTCAATTCTCTAGCAAAAACAAAAGTAACACTTTTTCGCTTAAAGTTGCACGTTTTAAAATTTCAATAAATTTCCAACACAAACCTTTTCACAAATAATCTTAAACATTTTCCCCTTTCTTCTGCTCTTACAACATTTACAAAAATCAGCTGTTTATTAATATCCCAATACTTTAATTTTACCCCGGTACTTTTACGACAGCAATAACAGAAAATATGCTCGCTCTCTTTTAAACGAAAAATTCTTGAAATTCCTAAAATTCCATACCAAGAGTCTTAACAAAAATAAAACTCAATTATGATAAAGAATAAGAAAAAATCAAATAACTGCCTACTCCCCCTACTAGATATTTGTTAAGAGTATGAACACGTGTATGTGAACAGGAACATTTGCAGCCAGGTCTGGTAAACTAATATTTTTAATTAATAAAAAAACATCAGCTAACTAACAGCTAAAAATAAAATTATTTCTTATTGATCTAAAGCTAGTACGTGATATTTTTAGGCAGATTGTTGTGAGTTCTTTATTGCAAAATAAATAACACCAGATTTTAGAGTTTTTAAATTAATTACAAGTTTATTTACTTTAACTACAAACAAAATTGACAATGTAAAACGTCTTTACTTCACGAGATTTATTTTTCAACTAACTAACTATCCACTCCTCACACGCTACCTTTTATATTTGTCCATTAAAAGTCTAGAAAATTTAAGAATCTTCTATTCCCGTTGTATCACATTTTATTGTTGTATGTTGTTGATTCAATGTATAGGCGCCTGTATATCTGTGTTTGTATTTTTGTTTTTATTTTTATGCTGATAAAGTTCCTTCCTGGAATTTATTTTCACATAGTTGTTGTTGTCTTGTGTAGATAAGTTTTCTTAGAAAACTATGCAGTTAGTAAACAGCATATCTAATTGTTGTTGTTTTGCTTATATAAAATTTCTATGCAGTTTGCAACTAGAAATTTGTTGTTGTCTTGCGGGCATAAGTTTTGTTAGCAAGCCCTGTAGTTAGTAAACCGCAAGCCCAGTAGTTTACTTTATTACTTAATTATTTTCTGTTAAAACTTAAGCAAGACGCATTCGTAACAATATATACTTTTAAAAAGTTTTTGTTATTCAGTAACGATACAATAACACAAGGTAACAGCTATAAGCTATAGAAACACGAGAACTTATTGTCATACCTCCCGGTGAAAACTATCGTCACTTGCTGATTTTTTAATATATCAAGTGACTGCTTTTAATGTAAAGACTGAATTATTGGGTGATAAAATTTGAGATTAGGAAGTAAATGGTCTGTCAAAGGATTAAATGTCAGTATTTATATAGTAACACGAGGTGGAATATTACAACACTAGTGAGCAAAAAATTTTAGTCGTAAAAATTTACTATCAAAATGATGAAAATTTCAGTGTGACCTTTCATAAAATTCAAGCAGATTTTTCTCGTAATCACAGTCCTTCTGAGGCCGCTGTGTTAAATTCGAAACTCACAGTATGGTAGCTGATCATAAATCACAACAATACTCTTATAGTGGTCGTAGTGATGCAAAAGCTTTATACGGCAGTTAATTTCCGACTATCCTTCTACTTTCACCACCTATTTCATCTCTTCTCTATCCCTTTCCTAAAGAAGGTAGCATGGTACTTGACTAAATAGGCATTGTTGCCTGAAGTGCTACTTCTCTTTTAAAAAAAAAAAAAAAAAAAAAAAAAAGCACAGTCCCTGTACAACAAAGAACATCAACTCGTCGCCGTTGGCAACAACTGGACATTACTAGAGGCACTTTGCGCAATTTTTTAATAAACAAATTCTATTAACTCGTTTAAGAACTAAAGCCGTGCGTTTTGTAAACAAACAATATTGTCACATATGAGGCTCACAAAATCAATGAACAATCCTAGAAAAATCATTACATTCAAAGCAAGTAACCGTATGATAATGATGGTGATGGTTTATGGTCAGGCGGCCTCACTGGCATCTATTTTTTTTGGAAATTATTAAGTAAATGCCATTAAAGTGAATTCACTGCACTATGAAACTATGATAACAAGTTTTCTATGGCCACAATTGGATAATGTTAATATTAGTGACCTTAGGTTTCAACAAGTAGACGCCATAAGCCACACAACCACCAAAACAATAATTATTGTTAAATGGTCGCCTCGTTCTTATCATTTCACGCCAATGAACTTTTTTCTCTGGACTTACGTGCAGAACACTTAAACACTGGTTTCTTTAAAAGATAAATTTAGCGCTGTATAGCAGAGTTAAGTCAGGGTTTATTGAAAAGTGCTTAAATTTTTTTTTTAAATGGACGTCTGCTGACATGCTGGAAGTAGACATTTATCAGGCATCCTACATCATTATTAATTCCTATATTTCTACTTAACATTGGCATTATTAAAACGGAATTTGTCAAAACAAAAAGTGTGTGTTTTAAGACAATTTACTTCCTAACGTCAAATTTGCCCAACCAATATAAAGCAACATTTTGAATATTAAACAACTTTTGAAAGGGACAACGAACCGTGGCAGATAGGCATATTTCAGTAACTTCAAAAAGGCTTTAAACAAATCAGTTGCTACATATTGATATGTAATATTCGATTATGGATATCGCAATATCGGTGGAGGATTTAAAAGCCAAAAGAGTTATTTTCAAAATTTTGTATTTTCCTGTCTTTAAGTGTTTGGCAGATTATTCCAACTGACTATTGCAACTGGTCCTCCTGCAATACATTATTCTCCCTATCCAATTCTCCATATCTGTTTCTAACTCAAACTCTTGATGAAATGCTTAAAACAAACACTCAAATATTTTACTTTGACATGCTGCTTATTCACTCAAACTACTCTTCTCATCAATTCAAAGAACACAAAGAAAGAAAACCTCCCTCAAGAATTATTAATATAAAATGAAAATGAAATACAAAAAAAAAAAAAAATAAAGCGGCATTATTTACTCTTAAACATTATCCTGCACCAGGAATTTGAGAATTATTTTCCCTTGCTGAGAAGAAACTTTAACGAGTATTTGAATGTTGTTGCTGTTATTGTGGTGGCTGACACCACACAATCATCCCCTGCAATGTTTCTAATGTTGGTTGGTTGGTGGTGGTGTATCAAAGTTGTGGCCGTTGTTGTTGTTGTTGTTTTTGATTTTTCTGCTTTCTTTGGGAAACACTTTAAAAAAAGAAATAAAACAACAGCAGTTTTGATGTTGTTCTCTCCTGGCAAACATACACACACTGCGAAAAATATCTTAGGAATTTTAGATTTTTATTTAAACAATTAACAACGTTTGCTTAGCGGTTTTTACAGATTACACAGTGCGTCTTTTAATATTAAAAATTTATAAACTAAAAATTATAAAGAAAAAAAATCTTTAATTTTAAAATACAAGAAAAAAAAATTTTTTTTCAAATTTATCAAGTGAGCAAGTTATGAATGGAAACCACCCTTAAAATCTTGCAAAGGCTTTTTTAAGGGCAGCTGTTAGTTTATTTGAAATCGCCGTTAAATTTTTTTTTTTTAAATAACTTGTGTTACAACAACAAACTGATTTGAATTTAAAGTGTTATGTTAAGGTTGTTGTGTTATTCGTTTGTTTATGTTTGAGTGATTTTGGTGATTTGATCCAACAAATTAAAAAAAATCCTTATAGTCTGAGGTGTGAAAAAGTTAATCAAAATTTTTCTTAAAGCAGAAACTAACGGCACCAAAGTGGCGCCGTTACATAAAAATTTGGATTATCTAGAGGAATTTAAAGCCTTGGCCGGTAAGTTAAAAAAGTAATGATGAACTTTTAAAACCGAAAACCGATATTAATTTCGCGGGCTTATAAAATATTAAATTATGAGTGTTTTTTGCGACAAATTATAACTGAATGTTGGCAAATATATTTTGTCGTACCATGTTTATGAAAATTATATGGACCTCTGTCACCTTTCACCAGCCATGTAACAAGCAAGAGTAATGCGATTTTGTTTAGAGAGTAGAACCAATCTGTAACACCTTTAATATAAAAGCATTCAAAACTGATTCAGACATGATGTAGGTCTGCCAGCCAAACTAACAGCCTTCAACTTTTTGTGAAGCAGTGGGCAAATTCAAGGTTAGGAAGTAAATTGTCTATCAAATGATTAAATGTCACGAATTGAACCGACATCCTGCGACCTTTATTTAGTAAAGAGTTAGGAAACTGGAAGCATGGAACGTTAATATCTTAATCATAGAGTTTTAATTATGAAAATTTCATTGTACCACTTTGTTCCCCCCGGGCGCATACGATAGTCTTTTTGGAGCCTACTATTCAATCTAGACTGGTGTCTTGCGGGGTAAAAGGGAGCCCAGGCCCCTTAAAGGCTAGTAGGAGCCATCTGGACAATCCACTATATTTCCACGGGAATCAGTAGGCTCGCAGAGTTCACTATTTGTCTCTTTAGGCATTTAGCTGTTCTCTGGCTGATTATTGAGGTTGGCCCCTATATGGGAGCATCGTGGTGGTTGTGGTTTCGAGGCCCTCGTGAGAGTTTGTGGGTCGGATCATTCACAATGAACACACAGAGTGGTTCAGGTCCAGTGAGTATGAATGCCGTCGTGTTCTTAATTATATTAAGCTTCATGCGTTCTGGACCAGGAGTTGGAAAGTCTCCAACTCTTAAGCAAGGAGTAAAGGCTGCGACCTATTTCGAGCTTTTGAAATTGCAACTAGGAGTGACCGGTGAATGCACGGATTCGAAGGCCTTCTATGACACTACATACCATTCACAGTGGTAATGGCCACCATCTGATTATGGCTCAGTGCCGGTGCAGATGTAAACGTTATCACGCACTGTACTACTTTGTAAGCTTGTAATTTGGCTCCTTCTGAAACCGTTGTGCGTTATTTAGTAAGTTAATTTGAGGTGTACGGTATTGTTACTGACAATAGAGCAAACCATTATCCTCGTAGTGGCCATAGTGATGCAAATATAGCCGCTATACTCCAGTGTTAAGAATGTATCCTTAACTAGTCGACGTTCAGGAATTCTGTGCGCTGCCAAACCATGAAAACCAATTTTTTATAGCCACAATTAACTACATCATTGACATCAATTATCTTTGGTTTCAGTAGGACAATGCCACAAGCCTCAAACAGCTATCCGAACAATTCAGTTATTGCATGAGAAGTTTTCCAGTCGCGTAATTTTTCGATTTGGCGATGTTAATTGGCGGCAAAGTTTTGTTGCAAAATATGCTGAAAGAATTGTGTGAAAATTAACAACAACACACTTCATTATTAACTCCCATATTTCTACTTTTCACTGGTATCAATAGAGCTAAAGTCGTCAAAGAAACAGTACGTTCTAAGCCAATTTACTGCCTAACCTCAAATTTGCCCACCTTCTATTTGCACCTCTTTTGAATAAAAATTATTAAAATTCAAAATTTATATTTATGTATCAAAGATAAAAAACAATTTTTTTTTCATTTCTTCAAACAAAAACAAAAAAAAAGTAACACGCTGTAATAAATTAAATTTTTACTTAAACTAACGCACTAATTTTTAAATCACTTGATTAAACAAAAAAAAAAACAATTAGGGGGGGGGGAAGAGGTTCTCTGGAAACAGAGCATAAATAATGACTGTCATTCTGGCATATTAACTTAAGCAAACAAAATAAAAGAATATAAATTTTCAAATGAAATATGGCAAAACTTTAACACGCATTTGAATACCAAGTTTTCTAGCCAACACTATTTTACAACTTTAAAGAAATAAACTTAAATATATTATTTTATTGTTTTAGATTCATTAAATATGTACAACACGTTTTTATAAAATGTTTGGGTTAATAACTTGATTATTATGAATGAAAAATTACAATAACACATTTAGGCAGTTTACAGATTCAAGTTAATTTAATTTAATTTTCCAAGCAGTAAGAAACCCTTTATTGTGATATCAACAGTATGTTTTTTAAAAAAAATAAAATTAATTTTGTAATTGTTTCATTTATGGACATTTGCACTTTCGTATTCAAGGCTTTGGTGTGATACAAATTTTCTCGCCAATTATGAGCTCGAATCGCAGCATGTATGGGCCACATTTTACTATATATTTCACTTATCTTCTTAGTTTGGTATAAAAAAAAATAGTATAAACGTAAAAATTAGGGTTATTTGTCCCCCTTCAAGTTTTATTAAATTTGTTAGGTATATTGATATAGAGCGAACATTCTGTTATATATGCCAAGGCGGGTATTCACCATATAGCTAAATCGTTTTCAACTTATGAAGCACCTAGCTTGGCTTGCGTAATACTTATAATCTTTTTGATAACATAAATTTTCATGATACTTTGCGGCTTATCACGCCATTTGCTTCAACTAAAGCTCACTGATATCAACATTTGTCAATTATTGCCCAAAAAATTAGCTACCATAGTTTGGTAGCGCAGACAATTCACGTTAGGTGTCCCTGCAGGCTAGTAGGTAGTGTACTAGCTTGTAAAAATGGGGGTTGTGGGTTCGATTACCAACGAAGACCTTGGTTTTTTTCACTACAAAAATAAAAATTGACTGTTGGTGGGGCTGCTCAGCGATGAAGGCATAGTCACTGGTCGCTGTGCTGTCTTATATACGGCAGTTAATTTCCGACTATCCTTCTACTTTCACCACCTGTTTCATCTAATCTCTATCCCTTTCCTAAAGAATGTAGCAGGGTACTTGACTAAATAGGCATTGTTGCTTGAAGTGCTACTTCTCTTTAAAAAAAAAAAAAAAAATTCACGTAGACGGCGTTTCAACAATTTGGTCTGACCCTTAACCGCCTACTTTCTTTAGATGTAATGGTTTTTCGGGGGCTGTTTCGTGGATTTAGTAAACCTCCATATGTAGCTATTTCATTTGTCTACATAACCGCCTAATTGCAAATGAGCCTCATCATTAAAAATAATTTTATTGCAAAGTGGAAGTTATTTTCGATCAGTTTTTCAAGCAGCAAATTCAAAAACGTTCGACAGAAGGAAAGAATGATTGAATTTTATAAGCGTGAAGGTGAAGAGCTCTATAGTAAATGTTGTGTAAAGTGTCTCTATTAAGCCCCATTGCTGCGCACGTCGACTAGTTGATGTTCCAGGCTCATTCCAAACACTTTGTTGTTAAGCGGCTAGGTTAACATCATCCTGAGCCTTGAATTTATCAATGAAATTACGCACATTGGTCGCAGAAGGAGTATGATTATGAGGAAAAGCTGCTAGAAATTTACCATGTGATATATTTTTATCATTTTGATAGTAAATTTTCACCACTAAAATTTTTCGTTCTAGAGTGAAACATTCCATGCGAAAAAATTTCCTAACTTTTTACGTAATAAATGTCTAACGGATAACAACTCCATTCTTGACAGACAATTTACTTTTTAACCTTAAATTTTCCGACGTATTATGTAACAACCGTTGCGAAAAGCATTTGGCGGCATACCCTTGAGAGCACAATATCAATAAAATATTTACATTGATATCTCTTCTTTCATGACCCAGTACTCACATGTCGCAGGCCCTCCCCCCCACACACATTATAAATCTTTATGGATCACACAACCATCTAGACGTGTGTACTTCGGAGGTAAAAGGGAGCCCAGTCCCCTTCAAGGCTAGCAGGAGGCAACTGAAAAATCCACTATATTTCCACGGGAATCAGCAAAGCCCCAGAGTTCCGCTATTTGTCTCTTTAGGCATTTAGCTGTTCTCAGACTGATTATTGAGGTAGGCCCTTCGGTAGTATTGTGGTGGCTGTGTGTTTCGAGGCCCTTCTTTAGAGGCTGTGGGTCGGATCATTCACAATGAATACAATGAATGGTCCAGATCCAGTGAGTATGAATGCCGTCGTGTGCTTAATTATATTAAGCTTCATGCGTTCTGGACCATGAGTTGGATAGTCTTTAACTGTTCAGCAAGGAGTGAAGGCTGCGGCCTACTGCTTTTGAATTTGCAACTAGGAGTGACCGGAGGATATACGAACGTGAAGGTCTTCTAGGGCGAGGATGATGCCACATTTCATCCACAGTGGTAATGATCCACCGTCTGATTAAGGCTTACGGACAGGTGCAGATGTAAATCTTATCACGTCATGTCGCAAATTACATGACGCAGAATAAATCTAACTCTGTATTCTCTGAAAGAGCACACTTATTGCCTTGATTTTCAGAATTGTTTGTTTTTTTAGTATCGGTTCGATATCCCAGTACTCAAACTGGAGTTAATGTCCATTGTATTGACATTCTCTTTATGGATGTCAATCATTTTAGTGTATGTTTGATCTTTTCGCTTCGCTTTGTCCATAATGCCAAATTTCATCTTTTAGTTTTTGTGGGTTATTCACGGTATTATCCCGGACTTTCAACTTATCCCAGAGAAAATAATCCAGCGGCGGTAAATTACGAGAACGAGGCTTCTTATTGACATCTTCAAATCAATGGCGCCATGTTACCGAAACCAAAGATCATTAATGTCACCAGTGGAGAATTATGGTCACAAAAAATTGGTTATCATGGTTTAGTAGCGCAAAGAATTTATGGTGATAGCGTTTTCTTGCTTATTTAAAAAAGGAAAAAAGTCTGGGCCGATGATGCCGCTCAACCGTAAACTATACCATACAGTCACTTTGTTTGGACATAATGGTTTTTCGAGAACTGTTTTTGAATTTTAGGAGTCGCATATGCAATAACACCAATTTGAATTTTTTACATAACGGCCTAACTAAAAATGAACCTCATCACTAATCATGATTTTCTTAAATGCCTTGTTTTCGTACATTTTATAAAATGGCCAATTCACAAACGTTCAACAAAAACTATGACCGGTCGGCTTTAATTCTTAAAAAGTTAGTTTAATCGTGTGGCGATCAAGATCTTTATGCAAAGCATTGCTCAAAGTGCCTCTAGTAATGCCTAATTGCTGCTACCCTTGACGAGTTAATATTCCAAGTTTTACAGCACAGCGGCTATGTTTGCATCATTGGTCACTACGAACGTATTAATTTGATATATTGTCAGCAGCAATTCCGTGAGTCTATAATGTAACATAACGCACAATCAAAATTCTTGCTCAAGTGTGTAACGTTCCACACTAAAAATTTACCAACTTTTTACTAAATAAATGTCAAGATATGACAGCTCAATTCTTGACGTTTAATTATTTGACACACAATTTACCTTATAACTTCAAATACCAACCGATATTTCAAAGTCGCTTGTTGCGGTTCAAAATAAAAGCTCATATACTTAAAAGTCACACGTTTCATTTTCAACTTTTATATGGAGCACATAGTAAAGCTTTCAAGTCTATAAAAGCTTAAAAGATAAGGTAATTTATCTGTGAAGTAACATAGCTGCAGAGAGAGAGAGAGCATAACTAGAGAGAGAGAGTGAGAGAGATAAATCGATAAAGATGGAAACAACCGGCCAGGCTTTTATTTCTTATTTTGTCAAATATTGCTTTTTTAGCACGTGGTGCTGGTCAGTAAGGAAATATACTAAATTCTTGAAAATAATTTTTTATCTGACGTAGAGGGTGGTCAGTTTTGGTTGTCTTAACAGTAAAATTGATTGATGGAAAGGAAATCCAGTTATTAAAAGCTAGTTATTTACTCAAAAAAAATCGTATGAGGTGTTATTGTATCAGATATAACAAAAATAAAGATATCGTCTATACAAAATTTCTTCATCATTTGCATAAATTTTTTTGATTTCGTTTGGTTTGCGCCCCGGCTGGCTTAGATTTAGAATACGGTCCAATTGGGGCGTGGTACCTCCCATACAAACCACAAATTAAAAATCTATTATTTCTGCTTCTGATAACGGTATGTGAACAAAATTTAGTATGTCGGTTTGGTGTAAATATTTTAAGTGCAGTTGCAAATATGGGCGGGATTAGACAATAAGGCGTTGTACCTCCCATACAAATCAGAAATTAAGAATCCAATATTTCTGCTCCTGATAACGGTATTTGCACAAAATTTGGTATGTCGGTTTGGTGTACATTTTTTAAGTGCTGCTGTAAATATGGGTGGGATTGTACAAAGGGGCGTGGTACCTCCCATACAAATCATAGATTAAGAATCCAATATTTCTTCTCCTGCTAACGGTATTTAAACAGAATTTGGTATTTCGGTTGAGTGAACATATTTTAAGTTCTGCTACAAATATAGGCGGGATTTGATAAAGACGCATGGTACCTCCCATTAAAATCTTCTTTATGTATATAATTCTACTGTACGTGTGTATGTCACTGAATGAATTTTATTTGCATGCATTTGGGTGCCACCTTGGATGGTTTACAGTCACAAACCAGCCCGGTAGATGGCGCTGCAGTCGGTATCCAGGTTATTCAACTACACTGTAACCACACGGCTGGATCGACTTGAATGCATTTTGAGCATTCAATTCATTTAATGCATTTTTTTGCGCGTTGTGTTTTGATATTATAGGGTATCGCACTTACATAAATATTGAGCGTTCTTTACTTCAAAAATGCACACACGCCATAAATTCGTCGCCAACCGCCAACCGCCAACTGCCTCCAAAGTGTCTTGGCGGATAAGGATGACAGGCCCAAAGTAACATGGACTCGATTACTGCCGCCGTTAAAACAGTCACAGTGGGCTTCGAGCTCATTTTTTTTACCACCCGGGGGCACATATATGGTCTTAATGGAGAGCTACTATGTAAACCTGTGCAACTGGGGGGAAAAGGGAGCACAGTCCCCTGAAGTCAGCAGGGGAAAAACTGGAAACTCGACTTTATTTCCACGGGAATCAGTAAGCCGCGGAGTTCGTTACTTGTCTCTTTAGACATTTAACTGTTCTCTGACTGATTATTGAGATTGGCCCCTATATGGGAGTATCGTGGTGGTTGTGGTTTCGCGGCCCCATATCAGTCTATGGTTCTATGGTGGCCGGGTTCATTTCACCTTTAATAACACCTACCTGGTGAAATGTTCCCGGATCCAGTGAGCATGCTAGACATGTGTTCTGGACAGGAGTTGGAAAGTCTCAAACTCTTAAGCAAGGAGTGATGGCTTGCAGCCCTGCTCTGGAATCATCGAAGTTGCAACTAGAAAGTTCTGTTGCATAGTATTATAGCTTCGGCTTCCTAGGACGAGCATAACGTTCCAAATTTTGCAGTGGTTTGATCCACCATCTGATTAAGGCTTCATGGCCAGGTGCGGATGTAAATCTAATCACACAGTTGTGTCTCTTCTTTGCAATCTCACAAATTCGTTCTCAATGGGTCAGCTAGTTGATACATAATTTATTACAGCTTAAAAAAGCGAAATGAAGGCTAATTCATGGAATAGGTTAAAAACACCTTTTAATGCATACCGTTTGGTCCATAATGAACTTTTTAAGACTAAAAAATGGTATAACCAGAAAGGCGAGGGTGATAAAAAATGCGTTCTAACGAGATTTTTTTTTCAAAATTAATTTCTCGAATTTAACATATAATAAAATAAAACTAAGCTGAAGAAGTGAGAGAACATCAAAAAAAAGCATTTCAGAAACTTTAAAAAATATTTTTAAGAATTAAATTTTCTGGACATAAAAGCTTTTTACTATCAAACACAAATTTATGAAATATATCTTAAGCACATCTTAAAGTCATAAATCCACAAAAATAATAGTTTCTATATTTAAGGCTATAACTCATCATGACATTAAAAATTATTTGACAGCAGTCAAAAATAAAATAAAAAAAACCAAAAAGATACCTTTTCTTCACTTTTAAAAAAATACAATAATTGAAAATTTTCTTTCATTTCTGTCGTCATAAAATTTTAATAAAGACAAGTTTCAAATAATAAAAATATTCAAAGTGTTTATTGTGTGAAATTCAGTTTGTATGTCAGCAATTGTTTTAATAATGATGAATGATTTTATGCGATTTTATGGGGGAAAAATATAAAAGAAATATTAAATTTTAAAATGCTCTAAACGAATATTTTATATTCTTTTTGCATTAATTCCATGAAAATCAAATGACAACAAAAAAATATATATTTTTTTTATATAAAGAAGAAGAAGAAGTAAATAGTCCCCCACATATTTTGTGGTTGTTGTTGTTGTTGTTGCTCTTGTTGCTTTTATTGTTTGTAGAGTTTTTACAACAACAGCACTGCATTGCCAGATAGCCCAGAGTTGGGAGTCTATGTAATATTCAACACACTCAACCAGCCAACTGCCACTAGTAATATTAAGTTGGTCTAATGAATAAATTATTTTTGTACAACCAGCACCCAACACATTGCACACGTCTGTCTGTCTGTCTTTCTATATTTAGTTTTCTTAGTTTTTATATTTTGTCGTTTTTTCTGTGTTTTAATAAAAAAAACAAAAAGTACTTTATAAATATATTAAACAGTTTTTATGAACTCCTCATACTCACAATTTTAAGTATTTTTTTTATTTTTCCTCTAAAGAATTATGGCTTTGGTCAGTCAGTTAAGTTACATTTCTGTTTCTTTTTGTGTTTTTTTTTTTCCTACACACTGGGGCGCCACGAAATTTTCAATTTTATTTATGCAAAATTGTTACAACGGTATTCGTATGTGCGAGGGTGTTATTACAATTATATGACTGGACTAGAAATCATCAGTTGAATCATTTTGTTGTACGGAGTAATAATACTTAGCTCGATTGATTAGAAATGTTTGGCCAAATAAGTATAAAACCTGGATCGAGGCTTTTTGTAATCTCTTTCTTTCAGCTTTAAAAAAATACACAAATAAAATCTTAATTGGGGTTTTGTCTTGCTATCGAAACTGTTAAAGTTAAATCAATGATACTATTGCTATTTCCTGTCCTAACTGGCTGGTTTGTAGTCGAAGGCGAGCGCTTTCGATGCGAAAGCATCATTGTGATTTGTACAAACCTTGAGAATGATGCATTCGCATCCTAAGCGCTCGCCTTCGACTACAAACCAGCCAGTTAGGACAGGAAATAGCAATAGGATTTCATTCACAATTTCATAAACAACATAATAAATCAATGATCTCTTAACACTGTTAACAAATTTCCTGAGATTTTGCTGCCAACATATATTGAACAGTGCGTTATTATTTTAATCTAACTACTTTCCACTTTTTCAACAACTTTTAGTTGTTATTTTATAATCAAACTCTGTCTTCTTTGGAAGGGCACACTTTTTGCCCTCATTTTCAGAGTTGCTTTTTTAGTATCAGTTCCATATCCCAGTTAATGTCCATTGTATTGACATTCTCTTTAAGGATGTCAATCGTTCGCTTCGCTTTGTCGATAATGCCAACTGTCATCTTTTAATTTTAGTGGGTTATTCGCGGTATTATCTCGGTCTTTTAAATTAGCCCAGAGAAAATAATCCAGTGGCGGTAAATTACGAGAGCAAGGCTTCTTATTGACATCTTCAAATCGATAGTGCCGTGTTACCGAAACCAATGAAGAATTATAATCACAAAAAATTGGTTACCATGTTTTGGTAGTGCAAAGAATTTACGAATACGCGTTTTCTTGCTTATTTAAAAGAAAAAAGCTTGGGCCGATGATGGCGCTCAACCGTAAACCATACCATAAAGTCACTTTTTTGAACGCATTGGTTTTTCGAGAACTCTTTTTAAATTTTAGAAGCCCCATATGCAATAACACCAATTTGGATATTTTACATAACGGCCTAACTGAAAATGAACCTCATCACTAATTATGATTTTGTTAAAAAATGCCTTGTTTTCGCTCAGTTTATAAAATGGCCAATTCACAAATGTTCGACATTAACTATGGTCGGTCGGCTTAAATTCTTAAAAAGTTAGTTGAAGCGTGTGGCGATGAAGGAAGATCTTTATGCAAAGTATTGCACAAAGTGCCTCTGTTGCCTAATTGCTGCGATCCTTGACAAATTAATGTTCCAAGTTCTGTAGCACAGCGGCTATGTTTGCATCATTGATCACTACGGATGTATTAATTTGGTGTATTGTCAACGGCAATTTCGTGAGTCTAGAATGTAACATTACGCTCAATCAAAATTCTTTAATCAAGTGTGCAACGTTCCACACTTCAAATTTACCAACTTTTTACTAAATAAATGTCAAGGGATGTCAACTCAATTCTTGAAATTTAATTATTTGATACACAATTTACATCATAACCTCAAATACCAACCGATATTTCAAAGTCGCTTGTTAAAAAATGCACTGTTTTCGTTCAGTTTATAAAATGGCCAATTCACACACGTTCGACATATAAGCAATTTCTGAAATTTTGGCTTTTCAGCGAAAATCGGATTTGAAAAAACAATTTTTTTTATCAAAATTGTTTAATCAGTGCTAAAATCTGATAAGATCTGATAAGAAAACAAAATAATTATTATATAATTTACAAAGGAAAATATATTAAAATAATTTATTAATAATATAAAATTTATTTAAGTATATAAAATTCGAATAAAAATTATTCGAATATCCGAAATCAAAAATCGGATTTTTTTTTCTTAAAAAAATATTTTTTCTATAAAAAATTTTATCCAGATTTGTCGTTAAGATGTTTGAATAAATTTTTAGTTTTTTGCTTGAACCTATTAAGATTATATAAATTTTTCTTAAATTTGATTATTATTAAGGTTTTTAATTTATAAGTGTTTACAAATAGAAATCAATATAATATAAATTACATATTAAAAAAAAATTAAAACAGTTTGCGAATAAAATAATTACTCAAGTATATAATGTACGAATAAAAATTATTCGATTAAAAAATTATGCAACTTTAGAAGTATTCTAATGGAGACTATAACGGCTATGATAGCGCAAGTAAAATGTAGTTGAAGGAAAAAATTAATATAGCGAGTGGTAATGTAGATAAGAAAATTATTTTACTTTTTTAAAGAAAATGGAAAATCTAAAATATTTCATCCGAATATCTTTGTCTTATGTTTTATGAGTGAAAAATGAATTATGGTTGAAATTCTACAGTAAGAAAAGAAACTCTTTAATAGATTTTACAATTATTTTTTAAAGATTTCATTCTTTTAGGGAACTGATAGTAAAGAAAATAAAATGAAATGTGTCAGCTTACAATAAGAAAATTAATATTGTTCTTCAACAAATTAAATTCACACAAAACACAGTTAAAAACACGTATTTTTAAAAATGTTAATGAAATTTTAAAACTAAAATAATTTTAAAAAGCTCAAGCCTTGTTTTTAATAAAATTTTACTGCTGATTTGACAGAACTAAAAAAATTAAAATATTTTTAAAACTACATTTTTAAGAATAATATTTTAAAATGTAATAATTAAACGAGTAGATATTTGTGTTTAAAATCCAAAAATAACAATAAACAAAAAACAAAAGATGAGTGGAAAATTTTTAAAAATTAAAATACAATCACAAAATGAAAGTAATTTTAAAAACTAATATTAATAACGAAAAACTTTTTCAAATTGTTTAGAATGTTGCTATCTCATTTAGTTATCATCATAGCGCTTTAATGAGTTATAAAATAAAACAGCTTAAACTTGATATTAAATCACAATCATAAAAGTACGCAAATAAAATTTTGAAATAATTAAAACTAACGGGCGGGCAAATTTGAGATTAGCAAAAATAAATGGTCTGTCAAATTAACAAATGTCAAGATTTCAGCTCTCATCCTTTAAAATTTATTTAGTGAAAATATGGTTAATTTTGAAGTTTAGAATCCTTAGGCAAAGTAACAAATTTAAAAATTTACTATAAAACTGGTAAACATTTCACAGTATCCCTCATAATTTTGCCAAGTTTTTCCTGACAATCAGGCTTCTTCCGAAATCCCTGTATGTAATTAAAGCACTAAATTTAAGGCTGGCGTTATTATGGCCGACAATAAACTCGTAGTGGCTGCGGTACAGCAAATAATTCTTATTTACCGGAAAGCAGTCAACCACCGCTAGAGCTTGGAAGAGTATCCGTTACTACGCTAAAGACATTTTTTCGATTTAGAGCGGTTAAAAGATTTTTAGCTAACTCAACATCAACAAGTTCCCTGGGCCGGATGGGATACCAGCACTGGCCTTGAAACAGTGCTCTTCGACACTAGCGCGTCCCTTAGCAGCCCTTTTCAGCACATTGTACCAAGTCAGGCAATTTCCGAAGTGCTGGAAGGTTGCTAATGTAACGCCGATCCCCACAAAGGGGAAGGCTACCAACCCTGAAAATTACAGCCCAATCGCAATGTCTTCTGTACTTTCTAAAGTGTTTGAAAGTATGATCAATTTTCATCTTATGAGGTACCTGGAGTCAAAAAGCTTACTTAGCGACTGACAGTATGATTTTCGTAAGGGGCACTCTGCCGGCGACTTGCTAGTCTTTCTGCGTGAACAATGGTGTAATTCTATACATCACTTCGGAGAAAGTAAGGTGGTGGCTCTAGATATTTCCAAAGCATTGGACAGAGTGTGGCATGACGCATTTCTATCAAAACTTACTGCTTCCGGTGCCGGTAATAATTTCTCTAGATTTATATCTAGTTTTCTCAGAAATCGTACTATACGAGTTGTTAAAGATGGGATTTCATCAGACGAGTTCATGATGAATTTAGGGGTACCACAAGGCTCCGTTCTTTCTCCTACCCTATTTCTTATTTTTTTAAATGACCTACTTTGTCGAACTTTTAAACCTATTTACTCTTTTGCCGACGACAAAGCCATTTGTCATACGTATTCATTTCGTAATAGACAAGGCCATTTGGAGGTTAGTTCCAAAAGGCAGAACAATGATACGCTTAATCACGATCCCGCGACAATCTTGAAACGGAGTCGTTACGCATAGATCTGCGTTCGGTAGTGGTGTTGCATTTGCTACTATAGGTGATATAGGTATTACGGAATGGGAAGCTCTTGATGTTCTTGGCATGCAAATTCAGTGTGATGTTCGATGGACTAAACACATTTTTCAGGTTTCTAAAGAAGCTATCAAGTGCCTAGATTTTCTAAAACGGTGTAAAAGATACTTCACTCAATCCGATCTCCGTTCTATCTATACCACCAATATCCGTCTAAAAATGGAATACAACTCTCATGTATGGGCCGGCGCTCCAAAGTCTATTTTTGAGTTACTCGACCACGTACAGGAGGCTAAGAGGCTCATTGGGAACGGTAGGGTATCCAACTCTATTGATTCTCTAGAGCATCGACGCAATGTGGTATGTATTTCACTGTTCTATCATTGCTACAATGGTAAGTGCTCTTATGAAATTAGGGAACTTATTCCCGATACTCACACGTTTTCGCGTTTAACACGATTTTCGTTGAGAGCGCATTCATTTGCGGTTGATTGGCCAATGAATAGCTCTACGCATTATAGGGAAAATTCGTTTTTTAGCAGAACAGTCCGTATGTGGAATAAGATCCCTCCGGAGGTCTTTGCTGTTACTTTCAATCTGGGAAAATTCAAACTGAATGTCCACAGACACTACTCCCTCTTTTCTCCTTCCCGTAACCTAATTTCCTAGTTCTGGCACAATGCATTGCATGTTTAGGGGTCATCCGCTGAGTGCTGGTCCTAAAGAAAAAAAAACAGTGTTGGAAATAAGCCTCGCAACAACTGAGGGCATCACTAGAGGCACTTTGCACAATATTTTGCTTTAAGATCTTCATCTACACGTTTATAAAGAATAAAAGACGATTCGTTTAAGAATTAAAGTCGATGACTTTGAATTGGCTGTTTGAAAAACTGAACGAAAATGAGAATTACTGTCAATCAGAGGATTATGTAAACAAACAAAATTGTAATATTTGGGGCTCATAAAATCTACAAACAGTCCTCGAAGAGCCATTACACTGAAAGAAAGTAACCATGTGATGCGGTTCACACTCGGGCAGCATCATCAGCCTGTATTTTTTGAAGTAAACACTCTCAGCGTGAATTCTGTGCGCTACGAGACCATGATAATCAATTTTTTGCGGCCACAATTAGCTAATTTTGTTATCTGTGACCTTTGGCTTCAATGAGGTAGCGACATAAACTATACAGCTATCCCAAAAAATTCAGTTATTGCATAAGTAATTTCCCGTTCCTGCAATTACTCGATTTGGTCATGTCAATTAGTCGCCTCGCTTTTAATAATTTGATGCCGCTGGATAATTTTCTCTGCGCCCATTTGAAAGACCAAAGACCGGGTTAACGTGTACAATCCACAAGCGACTGACGCTTTGAAAGTTAGAAATTGTCGCTGCATTGAAGAGATTTTTATTTATTTATTTTATAATTAATCTATGTATTCCAAATCCCTACAGACATTAATAAAGTAAACTATAATTACATAAACCTTAAATTTAGCTATTTAAATATAAAATAAGACGATATTTAACAACATTAACATTCAAAGAATAATCAATATACTTATAAAATTTATTAAATTTAGCACAAATTCTTTAAAACGGGCCAGCATACGGAGTTAGCATAGTTCGATGTGAACACTTTAATTACAAGAGAATTAAAATAGCGCGTAGGACGAAACGGAACGTTAAATAAAATATTACTAATCAAAAGATCTGAACAGACATTTCCTTTTATTAAGTTTAAAAGAAACCTGACATTTAACATTATTCTTCGGCAAGTCTACTAGTGTAGGCTGGTAGATTTAAGGGATTTCATTGTAAACCGCGAAGACAAAATAACAAAAACTGCTTTTGCATCGATTCCATGTTATTACTATGAACTTTATAATATGGATCTCAAATTATTGAGCCATATTCCATAACAGGTCTGACAAGAGACGTATAAAGATGTTATGTGACATATGGATCACTAAACTCCTTCGCCTAGCGTTTTATAAATCCAAAAACTCCACATGCTTTGTTAGTGGCCAATGAAATATGCTGCATAAAATTAAATTTAGCATCTAGCGCAGAAGAATATGATCAGCGTGAGGATTATATATTCGAAATATCTTCACGTCGTCTGCATATAATAGAACGTTGGACTATTTAATAGCATTGGGTAGATCATTAATAAAAAATGTATATAATAAAGGACCCAGATGATTACCCTGCGGCATACCAGATGAAACAATAGTTACCTTGGAAGTAAGCGTGTTAAAATGAACTTTTTGAGCTCTGTTTGAAAGATTTTTTTAAGAGAAGTAACACTTCAGGCAACAATGCCTATTTAGTCAAGTACCATGTTACATTCGTTAGGAAAAAGATGCGACAGATGGAAAGAGATGCGACAGGTGGTGAAAGTAGAAGGATAGTAACAGAAATTAACTGTTGTATAAGACAGCACAGCGACCAGTGACTATGCCGTCACCACTGAGCAGCCCCACCGATAGTCAATTTTTATTTGTAGTGAAAAAAAACAAGGTCTTTGTTGGGAATCGAACCTACAATCCCCAGTTATGTAAGCTAGCACACCTACCTACTAGCCTACAGGGGCAGCTGTTTGAAAGATATAAATTAATCCACATTAGTAAACTATTTGTGAAGCCCTTAAGGTTAAGTTTCCTTATCAGAAGTTTGTGGTTCGAATGCCTTACTGAAGTCAGTGTAAATAACATCAGTTTGTTTACGTTGAACAACTTCCCGATTGACAAGCGTTGTTAACTGCAAAAGATTAGTAACGATCGAACAATCCCTTCTTTAACCATGCTGAGCAGGAAGCAATATCGACGACATTTGATGGAAAAGGTGATCAGTAACAATTTCCTCAAAAAGTTTAGCTATAGCGCTAAGTTTAGCAATACCCCTGCAGTTTGCTATATTATTTCTACAACCACATTTAAATAATGGAATAATAAAAGAATCTTTTCATATTTTAGGTAAACAACTAAATTTCAAATGATAAGTTGAAGATTATTGTAAAAGGTTTTTGCCAGTGCCAGAGCACATTTGTTGCAAAAGATTGTTACGTTTATGCCTTTTCTAAACGTTTTGTTGTGAGTTCTTTATTGCAAAATATACAACACCAGTTTTTAGAATTTTTAAATTTATAACAATTTTATTTACTTCAACTACACACAGTTGACACTACAGAACAATTTACTTCAAATGCACGTCTTTACTTTATGAGGTTTAATTTTACACTGACTGACTATCCACTCAGACGCTGCCCTTTTAAATTTGTCCATTAAAAGTCTAGAAAATCTAAAAATCTTTTATTTCCTTTGTATCACATTTTGTTGTTGTATGTTGTTTATTCAATGTATAGGCGCCTGTATGGCTGTGTGTATTTTAGTTTTTGTTTTTATACTGATAAAGTTTCTTCTTGGAATTTATTTTAAGATATTTGTTGTTGTCTTTTGTAGAAAAGGTTTCTTAGAAAGCTACGCAGATGGTAAACAGCATACATGTTTGTTGTTGTCTTGAGCGTATACAATTTCTACGCAGTTAGTAAACAGAAATTTGTTTTTGTCTTGCATGCCACGCCTTTAGTAAACAGCCTATCAAATTGTTGTTGTTTGCGTGTACAAAATTGTTACGCAATTTGTAACTAGAAATGTTGTTGTTGCACCATAAGTTTTCTTAGCAAGCCACGCAGCTCGTAAACAACATTCCCAGTACTTGGCTTTATTGCTTAATTATTTTACTTTAAAACTTAAGCAAGACACATCCGTAACAATATGCTTCCAAATTTTGTGCAAAAACAGCGGATGTCTGTATCGTGACGTGCTAGAGGTAGATAATCAATTATGAATTCCCATATTTCTACTTTACAGTGATATCAATATAACTAATGTTGTCAACAAAAGTGTGTTTTAAGCCAATTTATTTTCTGGTATCAAATTTCCTCACCCTCTACTTGAGGAAAATTTCATTTATTTTCGAAATAAAATTTCTAATTTTTCTAGACCTCAGAGTCTACAAATCAGAGTCTTTAGCCTTCAAGACCTTTTTTTTGGTTTCACAACATTTCAAACATTCTATCTACAAGCTAAATGTTCATTTTTAAATTGTCCTCAGCAATCAAATATTTCAATTTATTCAATTCATTGAAAACGCTTTAATATAAAATTTAATAAAATTTTCACATCTCTTTCAACAAACTATTGTTGTTTTTCGTTTAACAAAACGATCCCTTTAGCACGGAAACAAAAAATCAATTTTACTAGAACATTCTATTTATATTTATCATTGCTCTCAAGTGTGTGTGTTTATTTTATTGATAAAAAGAAAGGACACATGTCCCTTTTTTTTTGCAACTGCTTTCTTACGCTTGAAATGCATAATTAAATTTATATTAAAACACAGTAAATGAAAATTGAAAACGAAACGAAAATGTGAATAAAGAAAAAGAAGAGGAAAAATAATTTTAAAAAACCAATTTAAGTTCTAAACACCCTTCAAAAATGGTTCTTCGCAATGTAATGAAAAACATAAAGCAGTGGGTGCTTTTTTTATGAATACTTGCGATAGAACTATTGTATCTCTGCTCATCAGCATTGCGAACGTTAGACAATTAAGGGACTTGTTTGTACAAAAAAGCGTTCTAAAAATATTTATTTTTATTTGCATAGAATTTAATGGTTTTCTTTTAAATATCTCAGGCAACGTCAAATAGAACATAGTTTCTTTTTCAGTACAGATGAAGCAACCAAGCAAGATATTTTTAAAGTAACATCATTTCTCTGTATATTTACGGTGTAGGTATGCAAAAGAAAACCTAAACTTAAGAAGAGCAACGTACAGAGATTTGTGCTTGCAATTATTGTTATTGAAAATTTCCTCTATATGAAGAAGAAGAGAAAAAAATTGCCTGTAAAAAAATTACTTTTTTAGAAAATAATGAAATTTAAACACTTTTTTTTTAAACACGGCGAATCATAAAGTAATCCTCCCTTACGTCCACATTCACTCAAATGATACAAGAAAATCTTTAAACATTCATACAAACTAGGGAACATCGTATTAAGGAACATGAAATATCAAGAAATTATCTAAGGGTCTGCCATTTTTTTTCAACTAGTTCTTACTTTGTGAATAGTAACACTTAGCTCATGTTTGATTTGATAGATAATTAGTTTCATCCTTCCGCTGCAGGAATATGGTTGTGTATACGCTTGAACAATGCTGGAAAACATTGCGACATTACTTTGAAAATCATGGTAATGTTGTAGAATGTGTCCGAAAATTGCGTACGGATTTTGGAAGAAGAGAAGCATTTTATCTTGTGAAAAAAGTAAAAGAAAGGCATCCTAATCGATAAACCAAAGCGTGAAAAGCCAAAAATAGTGCGTACACCCGAAAATATTGCTGCTGTGGCAAAAAGGGTGCGTGAAGCGTCAGCAACATTTCTGAGACATCATTGAGACGAATTTTACATAAAGACCTTGGTATGACGCCATACAAAGTCCAATTGGTTCAGGAGTTTAAGCTAAGTGACCATCCAATACGTTTTCACTTCGCTAAGTGGGCCTGCGAACGACTTACAGAATATGCCGATTTTGCAAAAAAAAAATTATTTTTTCATATGAAGCGGGTATGTAAACAAGCAAAATTGTCACATTTTGGGCACAGAAAACCCGCACGCATAAATTGAAAAGCCGACGCACCCAAAACGAGTCACTGTTTGGTGCGGATTTTAGTCCAGAGACATAATTGACCCATTTTTCAGGAGTGGCCGTTACAGTCAATGGCGATCGTCATCGGGCCATGTTGAACGAATTTTTGTTCACAAAAATTTAAGAGGAGGATATTGGCAACATTTGGTTTTAACAGGACGGCACTACGTGCCACACAGCCGAAGCTACACTCGATGTTTTGCACCCTATTTTGGAAGATCACATTATCACCCGCAGAGCTAATGATGTTTGGCTAGCTCACAGCTGCGATTTAATATCGCTGGACTATTATTTGTGGGCCGCCGTCAAAGATAAGTGTTACGCCGACAAGACAGAGACAATTGACGCTTTAAAGGACAATATTCGTGAAGCCGATATTGTGCTTAAAAATTGAACCGATCGTGCAGATTACTGCATGGCCAGCCGAGGCAACGATTTGTTGAAATTATTTTTCCATTATTAACCGGAAGGATTTTAGTTTCAAATAAAAAATGAAATTTGAGAAAATATTCATAAGTTTTGTTTATAGCAGTTAAAACAAAAAAAAGTTAATTGGCGGACCCTTTATTTTTCAGGAAACATGAAGAAGAATCGCCATATATGAACTAACGTTAGGTAGCAGATCTTTACGTTTCCTTCTAGATTCGCTCGTGTGTACGTATCTACCATGAGGCAACGTTCTCTTACATTAATACAGTACTGTGCAAAACATAAGCAACACTATTTAAATGCCGGCAGCGTTCTAGAATTGTAGTAAATAAAGGAGGAAAGTTACAAAAAAACTGTTAAACTTATATTTCTCTTAACGAAGACATGAATTTAAAAATTTTTAAAACAATAAAATCAACCGTGTTTTTGTATTCTAATAATTTCTTTGAGCGATTTATATTTTTAAATTTCTTTTGCTTCTAAATATTTTGAATACAATTTTAAACACCTAAAAACTAAGTACAACTGGATCAGAACCTACTGCAGGTGGCCCTGTAGGCTAGTTGGTAGTGTGCTAGCTTACATGACGGGAGGTTGTGGGTTGGATTCCCCTTGGTTTTTTTTCACTACAAATAAAAATTGACTGTCGGTGGGGCTACTGAGTGATGAAGTCACTGGTCACTGGTCACTGAGCTGTCTTATACGACAGTTAGTTTCCGTAACTATCCTTCTACTTTCACCACCTGTCGCATCTCTTCTTTATGCCTTTCCTAAAGAATGTAGCAGGGTACTTGACTAAATAGGCATTGTTGCCTGAAGTGCTACTTCTCTTTATAAAGAAAAAAAAATGCGAATTTGCTTTTTAATTAATAAAATTAAAATTGTTGTTTCAGTACAGTGGCATCGCGCAATCACAAAACCGATATGAGGCCTACACCAAAGCAGAACAATATGCTCATTCACGAAAAGAAAATCCAAACACATTTTGTGACGGCTTTAATATAAAATTTTTTGAAGTATTTGTACAGATCTTTTCAGTTACTGTGCTATATTCCTTTAATTAGTTGGTAAAAAATTTAATCGTATTTTTCATTACACCTAGATTTGCGCTTAAAGTATTATTAATTTTACATCTAATTTAAAGGATTTAAATTGTTGTATTTTTTTGTTTTTTTTTTTTTTTTGAAATCTTTAGAGCTTTCGCTGCTCTAATTTTGTAATTTTATAGTCATTAAATTTATTAAAAGAACCACACAATTAAATGACAGCATTAAAGAATCTAATATTCAAAGCAAAAATTTCAAGTATTCGTTAATAAATAATAAATTTTTGTTAATAAAATTATATAAAAAAATACACACACATACACAAATATTTAATAACTAAAGTGCGTATGCAGCAGTTTTTAATTGCTGGTTTAAGTTTTATGACACAAAAAAATATATTTAAAATTAAACCTTTTAAACTTTAAAAACCACAAAAAAAATCAAATAAAACCAACCAAACGAGGGTTGGCAATCCATGAAATGGAAAATACTTAATAAAAAAAGACAAGCATTTTACTCGAATGAATTTAAAAATATTGTTTTGAAAAGTAAAGGATTATTCAACAAGAAGTTGGTTTTCTAAAACAAAATAAAACAAAAAAATTAGATTAAGATGATTCAAATTTTTGTTGTATTACGAGGAGACAAGTTCAAAAATTATAAATGAAAAATTATATCGGGCAAAAGTCTACCACGACCGTGCTGACAGCTATCGGTTCTTTCATCAAAGTTTTTAATCACTTTTTGGCTAAATGGCGGTACTATTTCGTTAATCACATCACGGAGTTTTAAGGCTGAAATCTTTTCGATTGGCTCCGTATAGTCTCTGTTTAATTTAAAATCCCTCTCTTGTTGTCGTATTGTATTAAAATACACAAAATTGTAAGTATTGCGTTAGTTACTTTGATTAAAAATTCTCATACAATTTTTAATTTTCATCTCAGTTGTTTAGTCATTTTTGGAAAGAAGAAAAATTAAAAATATAAAAATATAAAAATTATAAATTATAAAATATAAAAAATTATAAGCAGCAATATTTATTTTGTGCTTGATTCCTTTTTTAAATAAATATTTCATGATATTCTCACAAAATATTTATTTAAATAAAAATAAAAAATAAAAAATGAAATGTATTGTAATGGGGGAGAGCATATCCATATTGCAATTTCACTTTCGCTCACAAAGCTCATCAGTGAATTTTACCCCAATATTGTATAGAAAAACCTAAAAGTCTTATATCCAAAGCCAAACTGATTTTATGAGAATTTTACCATAAAATCAACATAGCATAGACAGCAAGACTCAAAGACACTTTCATACAAACACTACAAAACATTTCAAAAAACAAAAAACAAAAAAAAAAAAAAAAAACAAAAAAACATTGTTTATTTTCAATCATTTCTACATAAGGGTTGCCATTGGAAACCATTCATATGCAATTTGAAAATTCCAGAAAATAAAAAATATTTGTAAATAGTTTTACAAAAAAGCAACGAGCACATGCAATGGAAATAAGTAAATTATAATGTAGAAATGATTGAAAATAAACAATGTTTTTTTGTTTTTTTTTTTTTTTTTTGTTTTTTGTTTTTTGAAATGTTTTGTAGTGTTTGTATGAAAGTGTCTTTGAGTCTTGCTGTCTATGCTATGTTGATTTTATGGTAAAATTCTCATAAAATCAGTTTGGCTTTGGATATAAGACTTTTAGGTTTTTCTATACAATATTGGGGTAAAATTCACTGATGAGCTTTGTGAGCGAAAGTGAAATTGCAATATGGATATGCTCTCCCCCATTACAATACATTTCATTTTTTATTTTTTATTTTTATTTAAATAAATATTTTGTGAGAATATCATGAAATATTTATTTAAAAAAGGAATCAAGCACAAAATAAATATTGCTGCTTATAATGAATATGATTCCGAATAATTATAATTTACTTATATAAAAAATTAAAAATATAAAATATAAAAACTTTATCTTGATCTTCCTCTTCTCTTTTACTATTGTTAAAGGTTGAGTAAAATAAACGAATAACAAATATTGTAACACAATACAAAAATTTTATGAAACGCACAAATATTGTAATCAAGTTTTTATTTTAATGAATTCTATGAATGAGCTTAATTAAGGTGGCACCTTTTTTTTATACTTTTATTTTATACATCGCACCTGCCTAAAAATAGCATATTAGCGCTAAATTTTCAATTTTCCATGCAAAGCACAAACTTTTGTCTTTTTTCCAAAAAAGTGAAAATAAAAACTTTTTAATTAATAGACTATTCTTGCACGTGCATACATTATATTTACAATTTAATAAAAAACTTTGAAAAAAAAATTGATTTAAACATTAATAAATATTTTTCACCACCTTCGAAAAATAGAAAATTATTAAATACAAACTTTATTGACTTTTTGTTTTTCCTTAATCAGTGTGAGTCAATGTGTTGACCATAGTGCAGTGCTATGGGCTGATGTCTGATATAATAATAATTAATAATTATAATTTTTTTAGCTTATTTTGCACACATTCTAGTGATAAATTTTGTAATCTCAGCACTTTAAAATGTTAGAAAAGTAAACAACATCATGAAAAGCCAAACAAACATTTAACAAAAAAAAAATACAATACATGAGAGGTTCAAATTAGTTGCAATTTGATCACTTTTTGGGGTTTTTGTATTTGAGCTCATACAGCAAAATTGTTTTTTGCTCTATTCCCCCAAAAGTACGTGTGTCAAAAAATCGTTTTTTTTTCACTTACATCTGACACGCCAAAAATAAAAGCCGCAAAAGTTTTATATGATGATTATAGTTTATATTTTTTTAGTTATTTTTGTGTCCTCCACTTAGATTGCATACATTAATACACGGTGTTTCCTTCAGATGTGTGTGAATAATGGATAGGCAAATTTGAGGTTAGTTGGTAAATTGTCTGTCAAATGATTAAATGCCAAGAATTAAGACATTTTTTGACTATTTAAGCCTGGAGCTTTACACTCTCGAGCGAAGAATTTCAAAATAGTAAACATTTCTTAAAATTCGAGCATCTTTTTCTCGTAATCACGCTGCTAAGTCCGCTGTACTGAGACCGCTATACGTAACTTAATCATCAAATTCTAAGCTCACCTTATTGTTGCTGACAATAGTTCAAAACACTGTGCTCGTAGAAGCCATAGTCATGCAAATACAAACGCTGTACAGCAAAATGTTATTAAGCAGCCTCGACCATCAACTCGTTAACCTTCGCAATAATTGGGCACCTTTGCATAACATTCTGCGTAAACGTCTTCGTAAAATTCAATTCGTTCCAGAATTAAAGATGACCATCCATTGTGTGCGTCGAACGTTTGTGAATTGGCTGTTTGAAAAACTGAACAAAAGTAACGCGTTTTTTAACACAATCATTTTCAAATAGGCGACTATGTAACCGAACCAAATTGTCGCAACAGAAAATCAACAAACAATCTTCGAAAAATTATAAATTCCAATGAATTGGACGTATAGTCATGATGTGATAAGATTTACATCTGCACCGGCATGGATGAAATGTAGCGTCATCATCGTCCTAGAAGGCCTCCGGTCCCTCCTAGTTGCAACTTCGAAAGCCCGGAGTAGGCCGCAGCCTTCACTCCTTGCTGAAGTGTTGGAGACTATCCAACTCCTGGTCTACAACGCATAAAGCTTAATATAATTAAGAATACGACGGCATTCATACTCACTGGACCTGGACCATTCAATTGTGTTCATTGTGAATGATCCGACCCACAAACTCAAACGAGGGCCTCGAAACACATAGCCACCATGATACTCCCGAAGGGCCAACCTCAATAATCAGCCAGAAAGCAGCTAAATGCCTAAAGAGACAAATAGCGGAACTCTGAGGCTCACTGATTCCCGTGGAAATATACTGGATTGTCCCGTTGACTCCTACTAGCCTCTAAGGATCCATAAAAACTTATAATGTGCCCCCGTGGGGAAGAACGTATGGTCAACGTGAATTCTCTGCGCTACAAATTTATAACAACCAATTTTTTGTGGCCATAATCGGCTAATGTTGACATCTCTGACGTATGGTTTCAGCAAGACGGATCCACAAGCCATACAATCACCAAGCAATTCAGTTAGTGCATAAGACATTTTTCGGTCACACAATTTCTCGATTTGGTAATGTCAATTGGCCACCTCGTTCTTGTTGTAGATCGGTAGATAGACCGGGTTTACGTGAACAAGCAACTGCCGATTAAAAAGAAGAAATTCGGCAAAATATACTTAAAAAATCTATTTAAAAAAGCAAACATCTGTCAACATGCTATCAAGGTCCACCTTTGCCTAACGTCCTACTTTATTACTAATCTCTATATTTTTACCTTACCAAAAACTACAGTTAAGCAATAAAGCGAATAACTGGGTATCTTGTTTACGAACTGCGTGGCTTGCTAAAGAAAACTTATGGTACAACAACAAAATTTCTAGTTACAAACTGCTTAGAAATTTTATACACGCAAACAACAACAACTCTCTTAAAATAAATTCCAAAAAGAAACTTTATCAGTATAAAAATAAAATTACACACAGACATACAGGCACCTATATGGACATTTAATGGACAAATATAAAAAGGCAGCGTCTGTGTGAATAATCAATCAGTGTAAAATTAAATCTGGTAAAAAAAAGACGTGCATCTTAAGTAAATTGTTCTGTAGTGTTAACTTTGTGTGAAGTTAAAGTTAATAAACTTGTTATTAATTTGAAAACTCTCAAAACTGGTGATTTTTATTTTGCAATAAATAACTAACAATAAAACGTTTATAAAAGGTATAAACGTAACAATATGAAAGTAATGTAGATGAAATGTAAATTGAAAATTAAAGGACAATTTTTTTTAAGATTCCCATACAGTTTTAATTTAGACTCTAGATTGTCACACAAACTATACAAGCAATAGAAGGATACTGAGATCTTCGTAGATTTATAGCAGTAGAATTTTTTCTTTAAAAACTCATGAGAAATGGCCATTGACCCTTAAATTTGGCCAAATCCTGTCACAGAGTATAAAGCAAATATTGGGTAAAAAATTTCCTGTGATCTACATTTTATGTTCTTCAGAAGGGGTAGCGTAGTGCGCCCAAAAGACTTTTGTAATACCTGTCAACCGCTAGATATATAAACCTGCATCGCTGATGAATCTAAGAATTTCCTTCATGTAGTAGATGCTTTTATTTTCCACGGCATACGGGCCGCATTCCCTCCGACTATATTTTAAAGTCTTAATATCACATACGCAATATCTTCAGTAGCTATTGCTCACAATGCCCCTAGTTAATTTAAGAAACCAGTTATCGTTCTGAATTTTTATTATAAGTAGAATTGAAACTGATATCTGAGTATGATTTCGAGAATTGCTGGACGCATGTCACTAGTAGCAAGAACACAATTAGCAGGGCGTCAGTTTATGCTGCTTTATCAGCATAAAAGAGTAACTAAAGGGGCTATACAGGCAATTTTGTTTTTATTGAGTAAATGGTCGTTATCTCTTCTGAATCTTTGTCACCCAAATTTCTAAATAAAGATTATCTCTTGGTAACCTTTATATTTTTTTGATAAATATTTAAAAGATAGTCTTGGTCTAATCATGGATTATTGCTAATAATATGTAAAATCGGCTTTAGTAGTTAAAGAGACTAGAAAGGCGTTTAATCAAAAAAACTTCTGTTATAAAAGCACCCTGCATTTGATTGTATCCTTCGTCATACATATTAAACATTTGTGGCATTAAATGCTGGCAGCTATACTTTCTATCACTTAAAATTGTTTATTTGTTTATGAGGTTTAAAAAGTACCGTCAACATTTTGATTTATAGAAGTGGTATTCGCTTCTTTAAGCAAAATTTAAAAATTTTGCTCAAAGTAAGGTAAGATAATGCGACACTCTTTCTTTTTTTTTTTTTTGTTTGCTAAAAGCTTCATAATGAGATTTTGATTAATTTTTTGGAATATTTGTAAGAAAATTGTGAAACCGAAATTAGCTGTTACAATAACTGTTACAAAACATATTGTTACGTTTACTATTTTAATAAAAGTTTCCTTTAATGGGTTCTTTTATTGCAACATATTTTAACATTTTTAAATTTATTTACATGACTTATTTAGATGAGCTATTTCCCTTTTGCGTTAATGAACTGAAATGCACGTTTTTAACTTTACCATTTCAATGGATATAAGCTGTTGTGTCTTCACTTGATCGCATTCCCAATTAAACTGCTCTTGCCCACAATAGAGAAAGCCTTTATATACAATTTTGAGCGGTTTTAGAATTTACTCGATAACTCTAATTCTTGGCATTTACTACAGATGCCGCAGTCATGACTATTCAGTGCAGGTGTTTAGTGTGTCTGTTTTTATTTTTTTTTTAATATCGGTCTTAGTTCATGGTATTTAAATGTAGCTTGTTGTTATTTTTGCTTTGTGTTCATTAGATTTCTTAAAAACTTCATCCTTTGTGAACAGGCACAATAAGTCATTTTACTTTATTCTTTTAGTGATACTTATGTTTTTACCACTTAAGCACAGCATTTTCGAAAATATTAAAAAAAGAGACACACTCTTTATAGTAGAAAATTATTGCTTTTGTGCTAGAATTTTAAAATTGAACATGCGAGCATGCTACGGATAGTGATTTCAGCCAGTTTTTTTGGTTTCCTCTCAAAAATTTCCCCTGAACTATAGTGTCTTATGATTATCACAACTTTTCGAATTTATTAAGGGCATAACCTTTTCAAAAATATTATAAAGTTATGAATGCCCTGTGTTTTACCAAAACGAAACATTAGTTATTTTAGCAAATTTTATTTTATATTTTTAATACAACAAGTTTAATGACATGATAATGTAAACGGTTGTAGGTGGTTACAAATTGTTACAACTCTTGTTAAACAATTTTAAAAACTTTGACTTCTTTTTTTTTTTTGTTTTTGCAAAATATTTTATTTATTATCGATATCGATATTTTTATTTATAATTTAGATTTAAAAAATATATTTTTTAACTCTTTTTTTCAGACGGTATAGTTGGCCCTGGCACAATTACCTCACCGTGGACGCCGGTGAGTGCCGGCCATCCGAGTTCACTCGGACCGGCTGACTCTAATGGCAGTATGGTAGATAGTAAAAATTTAGATGTGGGCGATATGAGCGATGTAAGTACAAATAAAAAAAAATGTTATTCCTCATTTTCTACTTACTTTAATTATTCGTTATTTTTCAATAATATTCGCATACCCGGTATTATATTGCATTTTAAAATCCGAATATCTCTTAAACTATGAAATAGATAAGGCATCGGTTTATCCATGTTTCCTTAAAGCTTCATATCAGCCAGAGTTTACAATTTTATAATGATTTTTTTTAAGGAGAAGTAGCACTTCAGGCAACAATGCCTATTTAATCAAGTACCGTGCTACATTCTTTTAGGAAAGGGATAGAGAATAGATGAAACAGGCGGTGAAAGTAGAAGGATAGTCGGAAATTAACTGCCGTATATAAGATAGCACAGCGACCAGTGACTATGCCTTCATCGCTGAGCAGCCCCACCGACAGTCAATTTTTATTTTTGTGGTGAAAAATGGCCTTCGTTGGGAATCGAACTCACAACCCACATACTTACAAGCTAGTACACTACCTACTAGCTTATAGGGACACCTAATTTGAGGCAAAATAAAGAATTAAAAAATGGTTTTAAATTTTCATAACGTAGCATATCAGTGTGGAGATTCATATTTTGAAACAAACTAGATTACGACCTAAGAAATTCTGATGCCATCAAAATTATATCCATTTCTATTTTAATTATTTAACTAACGATAGTAAAAAATTCAGAGATCATTCGATTAATCGACTATTATTTGACTCATTAAACGAATAATCTCTTTTTACCATCACTACTGAACAGATATCCTTAAAATTTTAAATATTAAATTAAATTAACAACGATTTTTGCTGCACACATGAAAGCATATCCTGTTAAAATTTTATTTAAATTTATTTATTTGTTATTCTACTATTTCATTGCCACTAACTTAACAAATATATTTTACCACAAAACTAAATTCTGACAACTAAACACGAATCGTGTTTCTTGTTTTTTTTTTTTTAATAATGATTTATTATGTCCAAACACACTCACATAAATTAAAGTGGGGAGGGTGGCAATAAATACAAAACGATAGTTAAGGTACTTGACATAACTAGAATCACATAGTTTTAGGTGGTAACACTTAAATTACAAGTACAACTAAGTAAAAAAAAGTAAAATCCAACTTATGCTTATTGATACATAAAATAGTATATCGATTCATATTATAATTCCAAACAGCACTTAACTAAACTAAACTTAAACTAACTAAATACTTGACAAGTTGGTTGGAGTTCAAGTGCCATGTAATTTGAGCCATTTTAATGTTTAAAGTAAAATGTACTTGACACCCGGAGTAGCAATAAGGGCAGCAGTAAATACAGATAATGATCCTTGTTTTAAACTCTTGTGTTATTATTCTTTTTCTTTCAACTTATTTTATCACTTGAGTCGATGTTAGTAATGATGTGTCACAATTTCGAACGGGGAGAAGTTGTGTAAGGGCAGCAAGAAAAGTATTTTGAAAATTTTAAGCTTAATTTCAATGCCATAGTTTTTTTTCTTAACAATTTTCTCAGCAAAATCTTACCCATCTTCAGTAATCAGTATTTTGTTTCTGTACTCTAATGTGAAAAATTTCTGACATGAAAATTTTGTAACCTTTAAAATTTGTTATTTCAGTCAGTTCTAGATCACTTCAAACGTTTAAGATTTGCTTAATCTCAATTGTTTACTAAAATTTCGAATTCAAACCCTAAATTATCTGCTTATTTACTTTTCACAAAAAAAAATGTTGACGTTCATAAGAGCTCTTTTCCGACTTTCCCACTTCTACAGTAAACTCTTCTCTTAGCTCACGTTGAAGGAATTGAAGTTAATTCGTCATCTTTTCACACATAAAATTCGACTAAGTAACAATAATATCGTTAAAATATCAAATTATCGGTAATTAAAAAATAAACGGTATTCCCACAGAAACGTAATATTGACATGTGTGTGGACTTTCTTTTGATACGCAATAGACAGATATATGAAACCCACATCCGTTAAATGTTTCTATATCTATTTTAATAACAATAAGAGAAGAAACATAAACTAAAAATATAGGGGTGTTCCCATAGAGATACGATTTTGACGTATGTGGCTTTATCTTTTGAACCGAAATTGGTAGGCATCTAAAATTTTACAGTATCTGTTAAAATAACTTATTGTCGGAAATAAAATATTTTCTTTTAAAACCGGCAGCTATATGAAATTTACGCACAGTGTAAATAATAACAAGAAAACGAAAACAAACAAATTAAAAAGTTAATGTATTTTCCATAGAGACGTAATTTTGACGTATGGGGTTTCATCTTTTATATCCAATCCACTAAACTATATGGTACAACCTTTGTAGTTTGTCTTACGCAACTTACATAAAGTATGTATAACTTTGTTTTTGGAAGTACGCTTTTGATATTTAAACCGTCTGTTGTATTATAACCGCTACAACTTTTTCGGAAAGCTTATTTTTTTTTTTTTTTTTTAAAGAAGTAGCACTTCAGGCAACAATGCCTATTTAGCCAAGTACCGTGCTACATTCTTTAGGAAAGGAATAGAGAAGAGATGCGACAGGTGGTGAAAGTAGAAGGATAGTTACGGAAATTAACTGTTGTATAAGGCAGATAGTCAATTTTTATTTGTAGCGAAAAATACCATGGTCTTTGTTGGGAATCGAACCTACAACCCCCATGCTTGTAAACTAGTACACTACCTACTAGCCTGCAGGGGCAGGGGTTTTACATGAATACTATCTAAACTCAAAGCGCATCATTTGCAACTTATGACACATTGCAGCAGTACATAGGATGCCTACCCAATAATATAATTTCGATAAGTTTCGTGAGAAGTCAGGATATTTCTTTCACTCATCAATTAAAAAAAATTAAATAACTTTTCATGAATGATTGTATATGTCCTTTTAGATTTTCGCTTCGGTCTATGGCAAAGTAGACTCTTATCATTATTAACCGTAATTACGCAATTATATATCGGTAATACGGGGCTTATATTTAATAGCATGACACCATACTTGTTAAGGAATAGTGGTGTATAAAAGTAGTCTACAATCTAAGCTCACCAATAATATCACTACAATGTTTTCATTTTCTTTTGTGTTAAGTTTTTTTATCTAAAGGGTCCGCCATCTAACGTTTTTTTTTCAACTAGTGCTTATTTTGTGAATGGTAACAACTGTGTGATTAGATTTACATCTGCGCCTGGCCATTAAGCCTTAATCAGATGGTGGACCAAACCACTGCATAATTTGGAAATTCATGCTCGTCCTAGAAAGCCGAAGCTATAATTCTATGCAACAGAACTTTCTAGTTGCAACTTCGATGATTTCAGAGCAGGGCTGCAAATCATCACTCCTTGCTTAAGAGTTGGAGACTTTCCAACTCCTGTCCAGAACACATGTCTAGTATGCTCGCTGGACTGGATCATTCACCTAGCGTGTCATTAACGGCGAAATGATCCTGGCCACCATATTAAACAAAACACCTGATATGGGGCCGCGAAACCACAACCACCACGATACTCTCATATAGGGGCCAACCTCAATAATCAGTCAGAGAACAGTTAAATGTCTAAAGAGACAAATAACGAACTCTGCGGCTTACTGATTCCCATGGAAATAAAGTGGAGTTTCCAGTTGTACCCCTGCTGACTTCAGGGGACAGGGCTCTAGATAGTCGAAGTTCTATAAAGACCATATATATGTGCCCCCGGGGGGTACGTGAATGGTAACATTTAGCTCATGTTTGATTTGATAGTAATTAGTTTTATCCTTTCGCTAAATGAATATGGTTGTGTATACACTTGAACAACGCTTCGCTAAGTGGGCCTACGATCGACTTACAGAAGATGCTGATTTTGCAAAAAAAGTTATCTTTTCAGATGAAGCTCATTTTGATCTTGGCGGGCGGGTATGTAAACAAGCAACATTGTCGCATTTGGGGCACAGAAAACCTGCACGCATACAGTGAAAAGCCAACGCACCCAAAACGAGTCACTGTTTGGTACGGATTTTAGCCCAGAGGCATAATTAGGCCATTTTCCTTCGAAAATTAGCAAGGAGTGGCCGTTACAGTCAATGACGATCGTTATGGGGCCATGTTGAACGAATTTATGTTCACAAAAATTAAAGAGGAGGATATTGGCAACATTTGCTTTCAACAGAAGGGCGCTATTTGTTTGTAGCATTCAAAACAAAAACAAAGTTATTTGGCGGACCCTATATATATTTTTCCGGGTAAGAGGCGGATAAAGATATATTTCGAAATATTTCAGTATCTGTTTCTTGAGTAACAGAATCTTGTAACGTCGCTTTTTTATGCAAATTTATAAACAAACAATATGAACTCTTGTCATATAACTCTTGTCCCTTGTTAATGCTGTTATACTATTTCTTAACGCTGTAAGCAATTGCTGTTTGCGAACGCCACAATCACACAAAAGAATATGTATTATTATGCATTATTTTTTCATATCCAAGTAATAATCAATGTTACCCTTTTAGCATATAAATTTTCAAATCTGATATCCTTTGCTGAGAATGCTATAAGTGCAGCCAGTAAGAGATAAAAGAAAAAATTATTTCGCATATTGGCTACCATCACTAGTTTTCATTGCTCTAGCGAATGTAATCATAATTATTTAATATGGAACCATAGTCTCTGCTTGCTGTTAGTTAGTCTTCGAAAGTTTATATTTTTCCTTTTTTAGGCCAATACAAGCCCAGACGACTATTGCCTTCTTATACCAAGAATCACAACTTAGTTATAAAGTGTGCATTCTTACTAGGAATCTGAATTCCTTCATCACTTAAAAGAAATATGCTTTACTCACAAATATTTATTCGAATTTTTATATCCCTGGTGTACGCCGGGAAGCTAAACTACTTTGTTTGTTTATAATTTTTTTTTTATTAAATGAAAGAGAATGGATCTTATATTGATAAATATTTTATTTAATGTCTACTTCACAACTACTAAATATGAACTGTCAAGATTAATGTTTACCAAAATGGCGGCAAAACAAAGTGGACACCCTGTAGTTTTTTAAAAGACTTTTAAGTTTATCTCTATACATTATTTCATTATGACTTCAAAGTACTTTATTATTATGTGACACTCTTGACAATTAAAAATCACTTGTAATTTCAGTCAAGTGTTACTACACTGATACTCTTACAATCACACACATGCATGCACATACAACTATAAAATTCATTGACACTGATGACAATTGCAATGATGTGTAGAAAATATTATGCCAATGCATATGTGTTTGTGTTTCTGTTAAGGATGTTAATATCTAAGAGGATGTATCAATGTACTCAACAAGAGAAAGAAAGAAAGAGACCTAGACAGAGAGTGTCATATATGAATAGCACTTTATTAAACACTAAGCAACTCCATACATAATTTTTTCTTTTAAATACATGTAAAACAGTTCTGTCTGTGCATTTATAAATTTTAAGATATTGAAAATATATTTTAGCATTCATTTTCCTTTTATTTTTGTAAATTAATGTTTTTTAAAATAATTATGAAATGATTTATTTATGTTTGAAATTGGTTTTTACAAAAAAATAATGAATATAAGATGGGTTTTATTAACACGAGTGAGATCATCACATCCGTTATAAATTATATTTCTATACAGTATTTTTATGATAAAAATTTCGGTTCCTTTATTTCAAAAAATATTGTTCAAGTGGAAAATTAAGATAAGAAACCGTATTTAGTAGCAAAAATGTATTTTTTTTTTGTTATAAAAGTATACAAGTTAATAGTGTCGATTTTTTTGCTTAAGAAATTAATCATTATTCAAAATATTGTCCATCGTTAGCCAATAGTTTTTTCCATATTTCTGGCAGCAAATGGATTCTGCGTCAAAAGATTTTTTCCAGTTTTGAGGTGAAGAATGAAACAAGCCAATTTCTGATAACCTGTTCTTGAGTGAAGCGTATTATTCCAGGGCATTCTTGGTAGTATGTGACTGAGCGAGGTCATGATATGTCTGGTCGAATATTCTGCTCGTTTTACGTTGATTGCTCTCTTCAAAGGAATCAATTGTCTTCGATATAGGTCCCGTGTGATCGCCTGAACCGATTTCAACTGCTCATAATATAAAACACCCTTTTGATCCCACCATATACAGAACATTACCATGGTGTCATAGATATTCGGCGTTGATTCGGCTGGTTGGACGTAGTTTACATAAAACTTTTTTTGCCTGGATTTATCGTAATGTATCCATTTTTCTTCACCACATAACAATACCATACAAAAAAGACTTCTTGTAGCGTTTAAGCATCATTTCCGACATGCAAAATCACCGCCTTTAGACTTCAATTTATATGGGCCCCAATTTCCGTGCTTGTGAATGAACCCCAAAACTTTTAAACGTAGGGAAATGATAATGTAAGTTTTTCTTACCTTTGGCAGCAATCTTCATCGAGTAGTGCTTCCAATTCCTCATCTCCAAACCTTTTCGGCTTACCAGGCCTCTTGTCTTCTGTGTGGAAATCACCGCTTTTGAATCGCGCAAACCACCATTCACAAGTTTTGAGTTGAGTTGGTGCCAGTTGGCCTTAAGCTTCTACCAACAATCGATAACTTTCAGCAGCTATTTTCTTTAATTAAAAGAAGGTGGGTTTACACTTTGGCGTCTATCAATTACCGAATTATAATGACAGATGTTTCCCCTCAAAACCATCATATTGATTATTATTGACACAAACTATATGTGATAGTGATGACCTATGTTGTTCAAATCGGCATTATTAAATTATATATCCAAATATCTGCCGTTACTTCATGAATTGACATTGAAAGCCAATTCCATGAGGCTCAATCGATCACTGACAATTGTTGTATTGATAACTAGGACAGAAAATATCCAACAGGGCAAAATTAGACCTTTATAGTTCCTTTCATATCGAAGGCTAGGAAGGAAGTAAATAAAAAATCTGCTCAACTTACGTTTTCGTTTTCGCGAAACAATTACAAAAAAGTTAATAATAACAAAATTATAAAACAGTATAAGAGGCGTTATAAAGGGTCCGCCTTCTTCCGTTTTTTTTTCAACTAGTTCTTATTTAGTGAATGGTAATACTTAGCGCATGTTTGATTTGACAGATAATTAGTTTTATCCTTCCGCTGAACGAATATGGTTGTGTATACGCTTGAACAATGCTGGAAAATATTGCGACATTACTTTGAAATGCGTGGTAATGTTGCAGAATGTGTGCGAAAATTGCGTACGGATTTTGGAAGAAGAAAAGCACCATCAGCTCCATATGTTCGTTATCTTGTGAAAAATAGTGATAGAATATGGCATCTTTATCGATAAACCAAAGCGTGAAAAGTAAAAAACAGTGCGTAAACCCGAGAATATGGCTGCTGTGGCAGAAAGTGTGCGTGAACCGCCATCAACATCAATTTACCGTCGCTCTTAACAATTGAACATTTCAGAGACATCATTGAGACGAATTTTGCGTAAAGATCTTGGTGTGACGCCATACAAAGTCCAATTGATTCAGGAGTTGAAGCTAAGTGTCCATCCAATGCGTTTTCACTGCGCTAAGTAGGCCTGCGATCGGCTTACAGAAGATGCCGATTTTTCAAAAAAAAAATCATCTTTTCAGATTAAGTTCATTTTGATCTTGGCGGATATGTAAACAAGCAAAATTGTTGCATTTGGTGCACAGAAAATCCGCACGCATACATTGAAAATCCGACGCACCCAAAACGAGTCACTGTTTGGTGCGGATTTTGGCCCAGAGACATAATTGGGCCAATTACAATCAAAGGCGATCATTATTGGGTCACGTTGAACGAATTTATGTTCACAAAAGTTGAATAGGAGAATATTGACAACATTTGGTTTTAACAGGACGGCGCTACGTGCCACACAGCCGAAGCTACACTCGACGTTTTGAGCCCTATTTTTGAAGATTGCATTATCAGCCGCAAAGCTGATGTCGTTTGGCAACCTCGGAGCTACGATTTGACACCGTTGGAACTATTATTTGTGAGATGCCGTCAAAGATAAGTGTTACGCCGACAAGCCAGAGACGATTGACGCTTAAAGGACAATATTCGTGTTGAAATACAACTGCACACAATCGATAATGTGCTTAAAAATTGGACCGGTCGTGTAGGCTACCGCATATGGACAGCCGCGGCAGCCATTTGAATGAAATTATTTTCCATTATTAACCGGAAGGATTGTACTTTCAAATAAAAAAAAAATTTGAGAAAATATTCAGTAGTTTTGTTTATAACACTTAAAAAAAAAAATTATTTGGCGGACCCTTTATTTTGAGGAGAGCAACTAAATCGAATCAGCACTACACTGTGTCTTTTCCGTTTTCATTTGGTAGTTAGTTTATCAAAACAACAAGACCCATATGAAAAAGTTATATTTAATAATGTTTTCTGAAATTATTTAACTAAGCTGTTATAACGTATGTGACAAAAAATCATTATTTGTCGAACTCTTAGCTTATAAACCATAAACCAGGGTTCAGAATTTTTCATTTATGAACATTCAAAAATCAACATTCATGATATTTTTCATAAATGAGAAATCTAAAATTTTATATTTATTTTTCACGCGCATAAACGAACAAGAAAAAATGTTCTGCTTATGTTCATACATGAATGCGCACAACAAGAATTATTAGTCTTATTCATATGTGATAAATGATAAATCAGCTACTTCTCATTAATGTTCTTTTTCATAAATGTACATGTTCATTTATGAACGTTGAAATTTTATAAAATTTCTCATAAATGAATGTGAAAAAATTTTCTACCTACGATCGCAGTTTACCGTAAAATGTAGTAAAAACACATGGGTACATATTAACACAAAATACAATATTGCAATATATCCTAAAAGAAATAAAAAAAAAAACATTTTTTTCCTACATGCGCCGACAATTGCGCATTATCAAATATGTGCGTTTATGTACGCGAATGCTTAACGCACATATTTTAACGATCTTTTCATTTATGAAAAATTATCAAAATTGTACATATTCAAAAATGAACACTTGTGTGTTTCTCATTTTTTCACTTATGAATAGAAAGAAAAAAATAAATCGTCGCATACATAAATGAGAAAACGCAAAATATTTTTCAGTCTCTCACACATGTATGAGAAGAAGCGGCTAAAAAATTAAATGTACCTATTCATACATGTATGAACAGTGAGTGAACACTTCGCTACTCTGCCATAAACCATATTCTCCTTGCGAATTTACAATTTGACCATTTTCGAGATTATACCTCAGACAAAAGAGCAATAGTTCATCTTCAGTGATAATTAAGATTAAGCTATACATTCATTTTTTTATTGGCCAACGAGAATTGAAACGGGAATAATTAAACTCAGTCATAGGAGAACCGCCTGACTGTCAACGATGATATAAAAGTAGTAAGTCCGTTTTTATCTAAACATTGTAAAAACTATACTTTTTACAAATATTTAAAAATTAATTTTTGCTACACATTGATGAAGATGAAAAAAATCTTAATTAGAACACTAGACAATAGCCAGAGTAAGGACAGTACAAGAATTAAATTCAATTGTGAAAGTACTAAATTAGAATGAGTTTTTAACAGTGAACAAATTCAAAATTTGGGAGTTAAATATAAGAGCCGAAACGCGAGTTGAAAATTTGGCGGGAGTTTTACACTCCCGTAAATAAATTTAGGACTAAACACATTTCGTTGTTTACCTTTGCGTCCTACATTAAGTTATCAATCAATTGCAATCCTACTCAATACGTCTTACGTTTCCTTAATGTTACATTGTTTTCTTGTGTATGGACAGCACACTGTGCATGTTCGAACTCATACGAATAATAATTCATTTTTATACTTCCACTCAAATAAACAACTCAAATCATTCTCGACTTTTTATATGTAGCGGAGTAAGTTTTAAGAGTTATTATTATATTATTGTGCTCTCATCTTTTAGAATATTCTATAAAGAAAGAATAATATAAAATTGCACTCTCGAGAAGATTTTTTTTTCTACTCTGAGAATTTTAAATAATCTAAAAGTGTTTAATCTACAAACAATTACTATTAACTTTAAAGTCAAAGTGTTTAAATTAAATAATCGAATAAATCAAAAATCGAATAACTTATAGGTTGAATAACCAGAAACTTCAGTGTTTGGAAGTAGAACATTTTAATTGCAACATTTAACTTTTAAATTGAACATTATTTTGAACTGTAAGAGAAACATTGAAGTGAATTTTTTGTTATCTTTCTAGGATGAAAAAGATTTATCAAATGCTGATGCCGAAGGTGTTTGGAGTCCAGATATTGAACAAAGTTTTCAAGAAGCCCTCTCCATATATCCACCATGTGGACGTAGAAAAATTATACTGTCTGATGAGGGCAAAATGTATGGTAAGTCAACGAATAATTTTCTTTTAATTTTTAACTTTAACTTCTTAAATGTGACACAAATGATATTAAAATATTAATTAAATATATAACAAACAAACCCTTTTATTATTCTTAAGGCAAAAAAAATTTAAGAGAAAATTTTATTTTTTTTTAATGAAAAAACCCACGTAATATGTGTCACACTGTTACTGCAGCCATTGTCATGTGGCGTAAGGTTGTGTGTGTGTGTGTTGTTTTTTTTTTTGCCCTTGCGTGCCATTGATTGCATTTCTTTCTCAATTCATCAACTTTTTTCTTAGTCGGCTTATTTAATTATGCGTTTGAAAAAGAAACCAAGAGATGATACAAGATGATTATCTTTTTCATCCTCTTCATCGGAAGGCTTGTCAGCCACTGATTGTGTACCATCTTACTTTGTATGTTAGAGGCTGGCTGCATGTGTAAACAACATGATGCATCTTTTCAAAGGTTATGCAGTTGTCATTATGTGCTGTGTAAATGTCTGTCCAATCCTTTTATCAGTTTCTTTTACTTATTATGTCGCAAAAGTCGCCATTAATTTACCTGCTGTGGCTCTTATTTCTTTTGTTCTCTACTCATTTTCGATTTCTTCTTTAAACTGTCCAAATTTTATGTTGTCTGTGAACAGGTCTTTTCTTTGTCTTTTTTTTAGTTTTCTGTAATTTTGATAATGACGATGAAGATATCGAGGTCTTATTACATCATACTTATGTCATTAGCGTGACTTATCTTGACATTTAAAAATTAATTTGTATTGATGTCTTTATTTGAAGCAATAAACAAGAAAAAAAAATTATTCAAAAAGCCATTATAATCTAAAGTGATTTTTGAAAAGCTAATTTTCCAAAAAATACTTTTGATAAGAAATTAATAGACCTCAACAAAGTCTAGGTCGTTTGTAACATGTGACGTTTTATCAAATTGATTAAAATTTTTCACTTTAATATAATTTTAAATTTTTACAGATTTTTAATTAAAGAAAAGACGCTTGTTTCACTACACAAGCTTCTACGTATTCTCTAAATTACACCTTAATTTAAATTGTAGAAAAGAGAAGAAGTGGAAAATGTTGAATACAATAGACAACTTAAGAATGTGAAAATGTTTAGCAGCAATAGTTTATAACATGGCTCTAATATGCTTGAGGACATTTCCATTGCTCCTGCTGTTCTTTTATATCGTCACTCATCTTTTCTCCATTCCCCTTGTTTGCATACTCTTTTAGTTAAACTTTCTTTCTTAATATCTGAACAGAACTTCAACACATAATATTCCTTAAAGCAGTCAGTCAGTCCATCAAGTTTTATGAAATAAATTTATTTTGTTGTTAGTTTCATTAACTTTTTTTTTTGGTGTATCTTTTTATTTGTACTCAAGTCCATTTTTATCAGCAAGTAAAATAGTTTGTCACACAAAACATTTCACAATTTATCATCATCATCAGCAACAAACACCAGCAGCAACATATTTATAACATGACAACAACTTTTGTGCGTCCAACATCATCATCATCATTATCATTACTATCATCATCTGCATTAGCAGCATCAATTTTTCTGCAGTTATAAATTTCAAGTACAACAGCAATGACAAAAAGGACATGAACTTTCTCCATGCACAAAACATCAGATCCTTCAGACATAAATGTTGCAGAATATTTTTTTTTCTTTTATTTCTTTTCATGCTTCACGAGATACAAATGGCTGCGACCATAGAATAAAAGAGAAAATCAAGAAGGATACAGTCATAGTTAAATAAATAAAGTCAAATGTGTATTGTTTATCAAGGAAAATAGTTTTTTGTACAAAAATTTTCAAAGGTTGGCAATTTAAAAAAAAATATATTTTTTTCTAAGATAAGATTATATTCACGATTAAGACTATGGAATCACTAGAATTATACAAGAAAAAAACTTCCAATTGCTGCCTCCAAGGTTTTGCGCTTAATTCAGTATATGCTAATAAACCCCCCTCCCTGGGGATATGTTTTGATGGAATCTCACTTTTATTACATATGTCAATGGGGGTAAAAGGGAGTCCAGTCCCCTTCAAGGCTATCAGAAGCTGAACTGGACAACTCCATTATATTTCCACGGGAATCAGTAAATCCCCACAATTCAGCTATTTGTCTTTTTAGCCTTTTAGTTATTCCTTGACTGATTATTGAGGTTGGTCCTTCGTTGGTTGGTGGTTGTGGTTTCGAGGCCCTCGTTTGAGTTGTGTCGGTCGAATCATTCACAATGAACACAATGAATCGTCCAGGTCCAGTGAGCATGATTGCGGTTGTGTTCTTAAATTTTATTAAGCTTCATGCGTTCTGGACCAGGAGTTGGATAGTCTTCAACTCTTTAGCAAGGATGGTGATGGCTGCGACCTGCTCCGAGCTTTTGAAGCTGCAACTAGGAGTGACTGGAGCATATACGTATCTGAAGGCCTTCTAAGGCGAAGATTACGCTGCATTTTATCCACAATGGTATGATCCACCGTCTGGTTATGGCTTACACAGCTAGGCACAGACGTAAATCTTATCACGCACTTGCTGATAGAATGGTAGTAATTGAAACCACACTTTTCGTGCGAATCATGGCATTTGCCGGTTTATTTAAATATCAAGTAATCTGAACCGGGCAACAATAAATAGGCCACTTTTTATATTATAAAGCCTTAGCGCCGCTTGATTTTATGTAAATATTGCGAAACCAGGATCAACCTTTTTTGAAACGAATAGAAGCTGGTGCTGGTGTATTTAAAATCGAAACGGTTTATTTAAATTTCGAAAAATATGAACTAAGAATCAGTAAAACATAAAAACCGTCTGATTTTATACTATTAAAACACTTAATCGCTTTATTCAAACGCTGATTTGGTCCGCTTAATTTCATTAAAATATTTTGATAGTAAAAAATTTGAACCAGTTTATTAAATTTTTGTTTGGAAAATTAGCATATCTAATAAAATGGATCCAGATCTAACAAAGCCTACTTAGAGAGTATGAAAACTTTATGGAATCTTAACCGGTTCATTAACTGGTTTTTATCCGGTTTTAACCTGTTCATTAACCGGCTTTTATCCGATTTTAACCAATTAAGTAGATTTCTTTGTATTGCTTTATATCGTATAATACTCAAACCGCTTGATTTGGTTCATTTTTTTTTATATTCAACAGGTACCGTACAGGAGGTAAGCCGGTTTATTAGGATTTATTTTTGCAAAATTAGACTATCTAATAATATACGGCAAGGCAAGATCTAACAAAGTTCACTTAGAGAGTAGGAAAACTAAATTGAATCTTAAATTAAGCGCTTTTTATCCGATTTAAACCGCTTCATAACCGGGTTTTTATTCGATTTTAAACGGGTATATAGATTCCTATGTATTGCTTTATATCGATGACATTAAATAGAAATTTCCATTCAAATATAACGGTTTATTGTACAACAGCCAAATCTTTAAGGGATTGAAGGCAATGACTTCTAAAAGTATATTTGAATGCTCACAAAAACTTTCTTTAATTTAATATTTTTCACAACATATTCCTTCTTTTTTTCTAATCATTCTTATTATTTTTGTTCATATCCCTCGTTTTGTTTTTCCCAAATCTTAAATGTCTCTTCCTTGTGTGTTGTGTGCATCTAAGGGACGTGATGAATTTTGCATGAGTAACTTTACAACCGTAAAAAAAAGAAAAGTTTCAAAGAAAGAAATTAAAATAAAAAGATTTCTATTTATATGCGAGTAGAGCAGCTTAGAAGGAAAGAAAAGAAAAGGACATTAAAATATTGAAATAAATCGAGTGGACAAGCATTTAAATTGAATTTAATTTTTTTCTATTTCTTTTTATATTTTTCTTATTTTTGTTTTATGCTAAAAAAAATGCTAAAAAATATTTTTATGAAAAGTGTATTCTTAAGAGACGTTCTCCTCTTTCATCCAAGACTGAAAAATTAAGTAGGGAATGCAGGAAGATTTTTTTATTGTAAAAACCCTAAGTTTAAAAAATACATTTAAAATCGCTGTATTCAAGTGTCAAACTAAGGAATTAGCAGCACTGTAAAATTCAAGCGTGATACGTTATTTTTACGCTAAAAGCTTTTGTTTTTGATAGTTACACTTTATTTCGTATTCAAAATTTTTTACCTTTAGAGATTTCTTTTAATTAAGCTGACCTCTTCGATCTCGTTAAACACAGTATTTGTACTGTTTCCCAAACTCTTAGCTGCCGAATATTACTCTACGGAGTTCTTGTCTGGTGGGAGGCACTGGATAATAAGGTGAATGTCTCTAGCTTGAAGAGGGCGCTGCCAATCAAGGCGGTCTTAACAACAAGAAACATTAAATCAATGCCTACTGGCTTCCGGTAAACTTATGGACTTAAGATGATACTAGCACTAAAAACGCAGTTAAACTGAATGGCATAGATATGTGGCACCACAGATCATGCGAAAATGACAGCGTTCTAGGGATCACGAATGTTATTCCTGGTTTTATAGATTATTGTACCCCAGAACCCTTCTTCACAAGAAAACGTCTCTTTCATTTGACGGAGGATTACGTTCCTTCATCTCAAAGACTCTGCATTTATACTGATGTCCCTAACAGATGAGACGATAGTTGGAGCAGGAGTTTATATGACAGAATTTGGTATAAAAATTAGATAGACTCACAAATGACTGCAGTGCCTTACAGAAGAGCGGCGGGCTGGTTAAGAAACTATCGAATATCGAATAGGAATATCTTTTTCTATACCAACAACAAAGCCGCAATCATGTCACTCAAAGGTGTGATTACCACATCGAACCCTGCCTCGAAGTGCTGGCCGTCCTTGAATGTAATGGTAAAGTATTTAAAAGTCACTCTAAAATAGCTGAGGATACATGAAACTACCCTTGTCAACTATGTTGCGCGAACGAACTGATAAAGCAGGAGACTTGATAAAGGTGCTATTGATACTTTTGGCGGCAGCCTCCCATCTGCTTAGGATAGCATATTGGCACTGTTTTTTATGATCTGACCCAGCTCAGACGATCTAACGAGTTGACTTACTCGACTGGCCCTCACTGGATCGTAAGAAGGCGGTTTTTGCACTACTGCGATTATTAAGGATGCGATTGCTAGACTTGATAGTTGCAGTAGCTAGGTACTGCCCGCTAGAAAGATGAATCTTCCACACAGTGATTCCCGAACAAGCTGTCAGGACAAGGAACAGGAGAGAACGATTGAAAACTTATGCCTTTGCTCCGCTTTGGAATGCCTACGACCGGTGCACGTCGGCCAACTATTCTGATGTTTAGCCATTAGGACCGGTAGGTCAGCTTAATTATCTGACCAATTCCCGCACGCAACAACTCTGTCCATTGATTTTTTGTTTATGCTGCCCAGCAGCTCTTATTTGACAGATTTCTCCTCTGCAGTTTCATTCTCTAACACTCGTTTCTTCTGTTTATGGTCCTTCCTTCCTTCCTTCCTTTTTCTATTTCAGTAAATGGACTCAAACGGGTTTTGGAAACACAGCTGTATGCCAAACCTAACCTTGTTGCAATAATAATACTTGACAACTGCTTGCTCTTTAAGAAAACATACATTTTCTGCTCTGTGAGATATTGTATCCTACAATTTTGGCTTGTCTGTACTTTCTTAAGACTACGGACTTAAGAAAGTAGCTCTCCGAAAACAGACTCCTATCTATTTTACAACATAACGCACACAAGCGATTAGCTTTTATCGAAACTCAATAAGAAATGCTATCGCAAGCCAATTACTTCCCGCAGCATAGACCGCACCCCCGCCTAAAGCCAGCTTCATACCTGTTTCTGTTCCTATTCATATTGTCCCCTAATAATACTTGTGTTTGAAAAATTCAATAGCTAATAAATAAAGCATATTTTTAGGCAGAAAATTAAGAGAGGTAAATATTGACATAAAAACCATTCACTTTTAATACAAATTTATAGCCTCTTCCACAAGTTTCATAAGCATACAGGAGCAGCTCATATTTCATTTTAACACATACAGCAAGTGGCTTAACATATTAACATACTTGACTAATATTCAAAATAAAATTTATTGAATTCAACCTTTTTTGTATCCTTATTCATAAATATTCTTTTTTTTGTTCTCTCTTATATTCTCATATTCTCCTCTATACAGTATAAATCATATTCTGTTAATAATCCTTGCAGTAAAAGCAAGCGTAGAATATTATCCTTCTAATGTAAACCCTTGCGACAAAGCATAATGTTATAATAAATGCTTTTATCAGCTTTGGCGTTTTTCTTTTTAACTTGGAAATTCTTTTTACCTAAAATTTGTATTTTGTTTCTTTTTTACCCTTAAACAAATACCATTCTACTACTTGGATGAGCTATACAAGGTATTTACTTATGGCACATCTTAGCTTTTCCTTATGTCGTTTGTATGTCATTACGTTTGTTTAAAATATAAAATAGCGCCTTAAGGCCAAATATTTTATTTTAACAATATAAATTTTAAAAAGTTTGCTTGCTATTCTCTTTGTTTTTGCTTTTACCCAAAAGTTACTAGGACATATTCAAGAATGTAAGCATGGAAGTCTTTTTTCAATAGCAGAAAAATTAATAACAATTTTCATATAAGCTTATATAGCTTATATATATATATAATTCTATATATATATATATATATAATTTTACTGTACGTGTATTGTGACTGAACTCCTCCTAAACGGCTGGACCGATTTGCATAAATTTTTTTGTATGCGTTTTGGTGGCGCCCAGGTGGTGTAGATTCACAATTCGGTCCAATTGTACAAATGGGCGTGGTAGCTCCCCTATAAACCACAAATTAAACATCTATTATTTCTGCTCTTGATAACGGTATTTGCCCAAAATTTGGAACGTCGCTTTGGTGCGCATTTTTCAAGTGCTGCTGCGGGATTGTACAAAGGGGCGTGGTACCTCCCATACAAACCACAAATTAAGAATCCAATAAATCTGCTCCTGCTAATGGCATTTAAACAGAATTTGGTATTTCGGTTGAGTGAACATATTTTAAGTTCTGCTGCAAATATAGACGGGATTTGATAAAGACGCATGGTACCTCCCATACGAATCTTTTTTATGTATATAATTTTACTGTACGTGTGTATGTCACTGAATAAATTTTTTTTGCATGCGTTTGGGTGCCGCCTTGGATTGTTAACATTCACAAACCAGCCCGGCAGATGGCGCAGCTGTCGGTATCCAGGTTATTCAACTACACTGCAACTACACGACTGGATCGCCTGGAATGAATTTTTGTGTATTCATTCATTCAATGCATTTAATGCATTTTTTGTGTGCTGTGTTTTATTATATGTGGCGTATTATATGGTATCGCATTTACGTAAATATTGAGCGTTGGTTACTTTAAAAATGCACACACGGCATAAATTCGTCGCCAGCCGCCAACTGCCTCCAATGTGCCTTGGCGGATGGCGGTGAAAGGCCCAAAGTAACATGGACTCACTTACTGCCGCCGTTAAAACAGTCGCGGTGGGCATTGAACTTCTTTGCTTGCGTTTCTTCTCTGCGAAAATCGTTCTCAATTGGTCAGCTAGTAGCTTATAAGTATATATATTTATAGCTTACACAGTTTTATAAATCAATCTTATGATTTTTAATAATTTTGGAGATTTCATTTTAATTTTATAAATTTCTTTAATTTACATTGTATATCAAAATGAAATGTCAAAAAGAAAATATTCAAAAAATATTGTCCGTCGTTAGCCACTACCTTTTTTCAATCTTGCTGGCAGCATATGGATTCTGGGGAAAAAAAATAGCTGCTCCAGATTTCAAGCCAATTTCTAATACCCTGTTCTGACGTGAAGAGTATTTTGGTAAGAGTATTCTGTATCGATCGAGAAACTACTTGTAGTTAGATGGGGCAAGGCCTGGGCTATAAGGCGGGTGAGCGTCCAATTTTTTCCGAATAATTTTTGACTGGTATTTCAGCATGTGCCCGAGTGTTGGCTTCGAGTTTGGTCGAATTTCTGAACGTTTTTTGTTGATTTCTCTCTTCAAACAAATCAATTGTCTTCGATACATATCCTCCAGATTATATAACAACACACCATTCTACTAATCCCACCAAATAGACAACATTACCTTGACGTCATGAATATTCGGATTTGAAGCTGACTTTTTTTTTTTTAAAGAGAAGTAGCACTTCAGGCAACAATGCCTATTTAGTCAAGTACCGTGCCACAATCTTTAGGAAATGGATAGAGAAGAGACGAAACAGGTACTGAAATTAGAAGGATAGTCGGAAATTAACTGCCGTATAAAGACAGCGACCAGTGACTATGCCTTCATCGCTGAGCAGCTCCACCGACAGTCAATTTTTATTTTTGTAGTTAAAAAAAACCAAGGTCTTCGTTGGGAATCGAACCCATAACCCCCATATTGACAAGTTAGTATACTACCTACTAGCCTACAGGGGCTGGTTGTCCGGGCTTTACAAATGACTTTTTGAGCTTGAGGTTATTTTAGTGTATCCATTTGTCGTTACTAAAAACAATGCGATGCAAAAACAACTTTTTTGCAGCGTTCAAGCATCTAGTTTATGTGGAACCCAATTTTCCTGCTCTTGAATGAAACCCAATGCCTTTAAATGTAGCAAAATGGCTTGTTATGTGACTTCCAATCATGATGCGGCTAGTTCTACTTGCATTTGACAACAATCTTCGTCGAGTAATGCTTTCAAATCACCATCTTAAAATAATTTTGACGTGTATGGAATTTTTTTTAACGCATAAAACTCGACTGAGTAATAATAAAATAATAAAAAATAAAAAATAACGGGTATTCCCCCAGAAACGTAATTTTGACGTGTATAACCCTTCTTTTGATACGCAATAGATAGATATATGAAATTCACATACGGTAAATGTTTCTATATCCATTATAATAATAAGAAAGAAAACTAAAAATATAGGGGCGTTCCTATAGAGATATGATTTTGACGTAAGTGACTTTATCTTTTGAACCTAAATTGGTAGACATCAACAAAAAAATTTAAAAGTTAATGTCTTTTCCATAGAGACGTGATTTTGACGTATGTGATTTTATCTTTTAAATCGAATCCACTAAACTTAATGGTACAACCTTTACAGTTTGTCTTACGCAACTTACGTAAAGTATGTATAACTCTTTTTTTTTGGAAGTACGCTTTTGATATTTAAACCATGTGTTATATTATAACCGCTACAACTTTTTCGGAACGCTTATGCTTAGAGATTGACACCATTTAACTTGTAATTAAATTTTGAGCACCATTATTCAATTATTTATGCAAAAGTTATTTGTAATTGTTTTTAATGGATGCTTCTACCGTAACAACTTCCTCCAGTTTTTCTTAAATGCGTAAGGAACTGAAAAAACTGTGACAATAACTGAAAAGAAAACAAGAAAGCAAGTTATAGTTGTTTAAATAGCTTTGTATATGGGAGGAAAAACTTAAGCCGGGTTACGTAACTGGCCGGCCTAATTTAGTTTTAAAATATTCTCCATTAAGTAGAGATTCCTCTACAGGTGTTAACTGGGGTTTTTTTAAAGAGAAGTAGCACAGCAGTTAACAATGCCCATTTAGTCAAGTACCGTGCTACAGTCTTTAGGAAAGGAATAGAGAAAAGATGAGACAGGTGGTGAAAGTAGAGAGATAGTTAAGGAAATTAACTGTCGCACAAGACAGTACAGTGACCAGTGGCCATGCCTTCATCATTGACGAGCCCCACCGACAAGCTAGTACACTACCTTCTAACCAATAGGGGCACCTGTAATGAACTTACTCTTGAAAATTGTCACCTTATTTTCTTATATACCGAGATGGAACTTCTTAATAAGCTGTGGAGAGATTTTCGTTTTAAACAATTTTTTTATGTGATCGTTAGCTTTTAGCTTTTATTATACTTCACGGTTTTTATTTTTTTTTTTTTTTATAATGCCATGCGTTTTTTTATATTATTTATTTTGATCACTAAAATGTTATTTTTTTTATAACCAACACTTTATAAATCATCCCCCAAACAACTTTTCTATCCATTTTAAAATCAGTGCAAAATGTACTTTTATTTTAATAAACGTTACTTGTGCAATTTATTTTAAATTAAAGTTTCCTTATCCCATTTAACCATCATATAATTTGTTACTATTCGCATTATTATACCCCCACACTTAAAAATGTTCATTCATAATAAAATTTTCCACTAGATTATAAAGATCACAACTACAGCTACAAATGAAAATTAACCAGAAAATATAAAAACCATACATTTTTGCACATCTCGCATAGTTTTCCTTTATACTTAAGAAACTATGCAAACACACAAACACACATTCAACTACAAAAGAAATAAAACGTCACATAATGTGGGAAGCATAAATAAAATGCATTAAATGTGATTACAGCACATTTCCTCATCATCAACTTCAATATATGACGAAGATATAAACCAAAAGAAGAAACGAAATTGCATCAAACAATTTAAATGTAAAACAAGAGGCGCTGCTACCTACCTTTGCCTAAGCACCTAAGTAAACTTTTTGTGTTTTTACAGCCTGTACAAAGTAGATTTTTTATTTCTACAAATATAAAACGAAAGCTTATGCACGAATAAGTTTTTAAAAGTTTAAACAAATAATACTTTACATTTTTTTCAACATATAATTTGTTGTTTTTGTATTTGGTATGTCTATATATGACTTTCAGGCAAATCATATCATAAGTTCTTAAATCTTAAAAATACAATATAACTCACAATTTAAAAACTCGCAGCAGTTAAATGTTTAGCACAACATAAAATAAAACACATTAGCAACACCTACGCAACGTTTTTCGCAATAAATGGTCAAGCTATTATTTTTTTGTTATTGTTGTTGTTGCCTTAACACACTCCCATAAATTTTGTTTGTAATATAATTCATTTAAGTATAATTTTCGTAGAAACACAGTAAAAAATATATCTTATGCGCCTGAAAGTAGGCTATTTTTTTTTTTTTGTGAAACCTTAAAGTAGGCATCTCTTAATATCAAAAATGTTTGTATTTTAAGTTTCTGGAAAAACTTTACAAATATATCCTACGCGCCTTAAAGCAGGCAATGTTTCTTAAACCTTAGAGTGGACATCACTCAATATGAAACGTATGTTGTATATTATTTTCTAGAAAATGCAACCATTCCAAAACAAAACTTATTATATTTTAATAAATGTCTCTATTATTCCCCTTTTGGCCATACAAAATATTTAAAAATATGTATGTACTCGGCATTCTTAAAGACACAAAACTAGCTGGAACATAGCTGGCAAGAGATATCAGAATAATTTTCAAGTTTGTACCTTTGCATATCTACAGGCGGTATACTGTATTCATAACTAAAGCATAACCTAAGGCTATTATTCACAAAATACTCTTGCACTTCCACTTAAAAACTGTTTTGTAAAATATTTGCTTCATATAAAGCATTCTAAGAAAGACGGACAACGCTGGCAAGCTCTTGCCTATTATCACACTTTAAAAATTAATTACAACTTTTCGTGTGGTGGGGCTTAACACACAATTTTATTCCTCTAAAAATCAAACTCAATTCACAAAACCTAAATATAAATTGCAATAAATTTCAAACCTTGCTCATGTAATTTTACATTTACGTATTCATGTGTGTGTGTGTGTTGTCGTTAAAAGTTAAACGACCCTCTATGCAAATTGAAAGCAGCAACAAGAAAGGCATAAAAGGAGAAAAAAACTTTATAATTTAAATGAAAAAGGACATAAATTACAAAACTTGAGTGTAGTAGTTGTTTTGTAGCCGTATTGTCGTAGCCAACAAAATTTTTTTGTTTTTCCGAAACTCTCTATTGTCGCACTCTATCTCGCAGCTTCTACAATATGAATGGTTAAAAAAAACAACCTTAAGAGTTTAAAGCAAAAAGAAATTTTTTACAAGAAGTAGTTTCAAAATTTAATTAAATTAAAATGGTTTCTTTTTCAAAAGTACATTTCACAAAAAGTACTTTAAAAAAAAAACTTTCGGATAATTATTATAATTATTTCGTTACATAGAAAATATATTTTACATTATCCACTCATTCAAAATTTAACATTTTACAAAAAGTACCAAGCACAAAATTTATGATAAAAAGTACCTTTGTTACATAAGTATGCTATATTTGTTATGGCGTGAAAAAAATATTAGGTATTTTATTAACAGAAGAAAAGTACAAGCCTTTTATACAAGTCAGATCTATCACAGAAACATTTCAAAAAGTACTATTAGCAAAGTATGCTTTTTTCTAGTAGTTGGTTTTAGGAAAAATTTCTATTTAAATAAATCTGCCTTTATTTACTACTTTTTATAGTAGTAAATACTTTTTATAGTAGTAAATAAAGTCAGTTCTATCACAGAAAACATTTCAAAAAGTACTTTTAGCAAAGTATACTTTTTTCTAATAGTTGGTTTTAGGAAAAATTTCTATTTAAATAGATACGTCTTTATTTACTACTTTTTATAGTAGTGAATAATTTTATAGTAGTAAATAAAGTGAGTTCTATTACAAAAAACATTTCAAAAAGTACTTTTAGCAAAGTATACTTTTTTCTAATAGTTGGTTTTAGGAAAAATTTCTATTTAAATAAATCCGTCTTTATTTACTACATTTTATAGTAGTAAATACTTTTTATAGTAGTAAATAAAGTCAGTTCTATCACAAAAAACATTTCAAAAAGTACTTTTAGCAAAGTATACTTTTTTCTAATAGTTGGTTTTAGGAAAAATGTCTATTTAAATAAATCCGTCTTTATTTACTACTTTTTATAGTAGTAAATACTTTTTATAGTAGTAAATAAAGTCAGTTCTATCACAAAAAACATTTCAAAAAGTACTTTTAGCAAAGTATGCTTTTTTCTAATAGTTGGTTTTAAAAAAAGACTATATAAATAAATCAGTCTTTGTTTACTACTTTTTATAAAATGTTTTTTTTAAGATATTTAACCTGTTATAAAAATTATTTTTTCCAAAAAGTACTTTTTGAAAAAGAAATGCATGTTTAAAATATACTTGGTTTTATTTGAAATATTCCAAGAAAAATACTATTTAGATCAAATACTTTTTAATTTAGCATTCTTCCTAAATATAAACACCATTTATAAAAATATTTTAGTTTATATAATGCAGCAAAAATATATTTTAGAAAAGTACTTTCTCGTAAGATTAACTTTAGCACAAAAAAAACAGCAAGAAAAGTGCGTTTTAGATTAACACCTTTAAAAACGATTTGTTTACAACAAATAACTTTTAAACAAAAGTAAAACACTTGAAGTACTTTTTGCAAAAAGTACCATTTCAACAGGAAATTTTACGAAAAGTACAGCTTTTTTCAGAAAATTTTTCAAAACTATAATTTAAAATGAAAATCTTTAATAGAAATAGAATATAAAAAATTAACGTCATCTCTTGTAAATTGTGTTAGAAGAATTGGCCTAATGTAGAGTGCATATGCACATGTCCTAAATGCATTAAAAGTTAAAGTTTTTTAAAGCAATTTTTATGTTTTATTTGTAGTACTCGTGTAAACATTTAACCCTAGTGCTAAAACGTCTTTTCTGCGCTTGGCACTATTGCATAGAAAGCCATATCGTCCCTCTTGCGTTGTTTGTCGTTTCTTTGAACTATTTGCTATTTGTTACAAGAAACATATAGTTTTGCTGAAAATTGTTTAACCTAAAAGTTATAAATTTTAAAAACACATTTTTTGCAATCAGGGTGAGAGCAAAAATAATAAAATAAAACATTTAACACTTTGGATAGGCTGTGTGTATGTGTGTGTATGTGTGTGTGTGTGTAGTTGTCATTTAAATGTATGTGTATTGTTTTTGTCTATTCAGCAGTTGTGATAAAAATAAATTTCATTTATTAAGATTTTTCATATTATCTCTCTCTCTCTCTATTCTGCATAAAAGTCTAAGTTTGGAAAACAATTTTTGTGTTGTTGCAAAAATCATTATTAAAGAAGTTCGACTCCTAAAACTACTGGATGCATATTATTCACTTACATACTTACTACATGCACATAGCCATATATATATACACACGTATGTGTAAATATATGTGTACACAATAAAATATTTTCTTATCAATGACAAGTAGAAAATTTGTAAAAATAAATTTTTATATTTATTGAAAAAAAGGGGAAGAAAATGGAAACCTTTTGGAGAAAAAAATCAGTTTTTCGTATAAAATGTCTGTCTGCTTTTTTCCAAATCAAATAACTTGACACTTTTATTTTTTAATAAATATTTTTAATTTTTTTTGTTGTTTTTTTACAAATGTTAAAAGAAAAATGTTTTAATAAAGTATTTTTGGGTATATAAAATTGTATGCAGACACAACTTACACAATAATTTAACCATAAACCAGAAAATCTCTTCAAAAATATTTATTTTTTAATATTTTATTTATAAAAATATTAGTTGAACTGTTTGATAAAACAAATGAAATAATGAAGAGGGTATAAATTAATGTGATGGCAAGGAAAAATAATGCATTCAACACTAAATCGAAGATTAGCTTAAAGCAAGAACAAATATATGAGTGACGATTAATAAAGAGAACACCCAAAAGAAGCTGTGTCTTTAAGTGTGGATTTCGTTGATTATGAATATCTCTCGTATTCTTAACTCCTAAATTAGTTAGCTAAATAGATGTTTACAAAGTAAATGGCCTACAGCAGACAGAGTAAAAATTGCGCTTTAAGTGAAAGATGTTTAAAGAACATGGAAGACTTTGATGGGCCTAGTTTTCTTAAATTAATTGAGTAGTTTTAAATCATTAAAATTATTGCACATGCTGCTTAGAAAATGTAATGTGCATTACAAATCTATTTATTAAACTTCACTGTTTGTATTATGTCGTTTATTTCTCCAACAACGACATTATAAACGAACAGGTAAACACGACCTCAGACACAATCTTCACACCATTAAAACTACTCATGCAAACGGGCAAACGAAAAACACCCTCAGACGGACACACATACCTAGATAATAATAAAAGCAAGGTATCGATAAATTCACTTTCCGTACAAATGCCAGGTGGCTGGCATTCTGCTTACGCGATTAGATATGAACCAAACAATAGAACTGCCTGAACGCCAACACTGACTCACCAGTACAAACTACAACGCGACTTGAGAATGATGCATTCGCATCGAAAGCGCTCGCCTTCGACTACAAACCAGCCAGTTAGGACAGCAAATGGCAATATTATTAACTGTTTGTTTTTGGCTTTAGAATTTATACCTTCAATCGAATCATACTTTCTATATATGAAAAAGGAATTTCTTCCAGTAATCGGCCAAAACTTTAAATTTTCTTAGAGTATAGTACATCACCTTGGCTCCAAATTATTAAAGGGAGTTACAAATGCTATTTATAAAAAATTTATATACCGCGTATGTAACTACATCTGCTATAACAATACGAAAAGATACAGAAATCAAAAATTTTGGGGCGTTCCCATACAGGCTTGATTTTGACGTATTTGACTTCATCTTTTGAATCAAAATTGGCAGACGCCTTTAATTCAACAAACGGAGTAATATTGCATCTATTAAAATAACATAATGTGGGGAAAGAAAAACCCTGTCTTCTCATAGAGACGTATTTTTGGCATATGTAATAGACGCACTATATTCCACAAACTAAGTAATAATATATATATATATATATATTTATAATAGTTATAGTTTTATGACTTTTTAATATTTTTTAGTAGTTAATTATAAAGCACTAGGTCACTATTTTATAAAAAATTTTTAAAAACTTTTATTTTTTATTATTTTTTCGATATTTCGTCACACCATTGCTTTAAATTTAACTACTAAAAAATATATATATTTATATATAATATAGATGTAAATGCAATTTTTGTACGAAATTAATTCATTGTAATAATTGCCAGTGCATCTGCTAGGAATACGTCAAAAAACTAAATGTCAAAACTATCATGTTGTTGGTGTTGCTATAATTGAAAATGAAACTTTGCAATATGTTACATTCAGAAAAATATACAAATGACCAGGAAAATTGTGAGTAAATTTTTAAACCACTAAATTGATAAGCTTAGAAATCACAAGTTAGAAGAGCTTCTACCCGCAGTCACTATAGATATTCTGTACAAGAATTATTTTATGTAGATATTAAATATTACTTTTCAATATAAATCGAGTTTAGGGCTGGCTCTGAAAATACTTCAAAATTTCACAAGTTAAACTCGAGTGGTCTGCAAGAACATTGAGATGTCTATAGAAAACCCACTAATGAAAAAAGGCAATGCTTATAAAAGATTACAAGTATGTAAAATTTTCAGTAAATTTTTTTGTCCTAAATATATCTTGTCTTCGAAATATCCTTTCGTTATTTTTTTAATATTAACTTAAACTTATGTTATGTGTTTCTTTAAAATCTTAAAGAATTTATTTTTGTTTCTAACACCAGCAAAAGATTGATACTTCTGTCATATGTAAGCACCAAGATTGATGAGATATAGATGCAACTATGTGTAATAACCACTCCGGTTCAACCACGCTTTACAGACTTATATGCTAATATGAATTCATGCAAGAAGTGACCAATCATTTCTGGTAAAATTTCATTATGACTAAGATCCTTGCCGTTGTTTCTAAAATAAGATTTTACAATCTGACGTTCTCATTTGGTGGAGTCGCCTTCATAATTCACCCAGATTCCCCCCTTTTACCTCCGGCGGACACTCAGTCGATGGATATCTTCCCCATTTCAATATGTGCCTTTGGAGGTAAAAGGCGCTATAAGTCGCCTGGGCTAGCAACAGCCCCAAACTGGAACAGACTCTCAAAATCCGACCAGAGAATGAGTTGCCCGCAGAGCTACGGCCCTGTTCTGTTTATTGGTGGAGCCTCTCGGTGGCTGTGGTTTAATTAGGTTAACATCCAAGAATGTCCTATATTCCGCATGCTACAGGACTGGGTGTCGGATAGTTTTCAACTCTTTAGCAAGGAGCGTTGCCGTGCCCACGAAAATTGATAAAAACACGTACGTATATGCACCTAGTGTGTATGCTTCTTAGGGCAGTGGTAAGACCACCCTCAGATTAAGGTCTCACGTTCAGATTTTGACACTGTTCACGTTTAAACGAAATAACTCGATATATGCACCTCGAAGAGCAACATAAAAGCCAGACTGATACAAATAAAATTAAAAGTGGCAAATATGCGCTAAGTATGAGTTGAACTGACACATGAAGATTTACGGTCGCCCTTTAATTTTATGTTTAAAACTTTTTACAGTGAGCATAAATTAATAATCGCGCCTCGTAAAAATTACATTCTAATGACATATTTTTCAGTTTTTTGGAATTAATTTTATATTCGCATGTTATCGGCAATAAAAAAAATAAACAGTTTTCCCACAGAAACATAATTTTGACGTGTATGAACTTTTCTTCTAACACGCAACCAGCAGATGTTACAAATTTCTCTGAGTGTATGTTTCAATATCCGCTATAACAATAAAAAAATAAACCTGAATTAAAAATTTAGAGGCTTTCCCCTAGAGACTTAATTTTGATGTATGGGACTTTATCTTTTCAATCGAAATTTTCAGACGCCTAAAAATCAGCAAACGGAGAAATACTCTATCTATTAAAATATCATAATGTGGGGAATAGAAAAAGCCTGTCTTCTCATAGAGATGCATTTTTGGCATATGTATGTTGTGTTTTTTTTAAATCTATACACGATGTGTGTAGAAAATAGAAAACTAAACTTAAGAATTTAGGGTCTTTCCCACAGAGACATAATTTGGCTTATGTAGTTTTATATTTCAAATCGAAATTGGCAAACGCATAAAATTCAATAGACTGCGTAATAATGTATCGGTTAAATTGACGTATTTTCGGTAATAAAAAATAAACGATATTTCTATAGAACCTTTTTCATAGAAATGTGACATTTGACACTTAAATATAAAAAGACTGCGTATTAATATGACCGTCAAAATACATGGCACGGCCCTTATGTTTTGCCTTACGCAACTGACAGGTAGGTAAATATAACTCATCTCTTGAGATATATGCTTTTTATATTAAACCGTCTATTATACTATAACCGTAATAGCATTTTTGGAAAGCTTGTGCTTACATTTATATTTATAATTAAATTTTGACAGCCTTTTGCCTATCCGTGTGTTTTAAATTCGGTTATTTATCCAAAAATAATTTATGTGTTTTAATGGGTGGTCCTACATGAACAAGTTCCTGCATTTCTTTTTGAATCCGCTAGGAACTGGTAAAATACAATATTTGAAATAAATAATGTTTACAATTTAAACAATCTGCGGTAGATAGCTGCAAAGAATAAATATGGCGAATGAATACATATGGCGAATGAAGCGATCCGAAAAATGCTGCATGCCAAATCTGCTGCTGTCCAAACAACGTTTGAACACTAAAAGAGAAAAAGAAAAATAATTAATATTTTGTTGAATTTTGAATCTTAAATTTACTATTGAATTTCAAATGTTATCGATAACCATTTAAAAAAAAAATCGCATTTTTTTATCGCTAATATAGTCGTATAAGTCACTACACTCTTTTTAGAACTTATTTATAAGCTACAAATGAAACTGTAGTTTTTCATATTTTTTTACATATAAGAATATGAAGTTTATTTTTTAACAGACTTGTATTAAGAACTCACTTTCGATCTAACCGTTGATTAAACCAATTGTTTTTCTCATTTAAGTTTATTAAATTTAAAGGAAAGAAATTTGAATTAAATAATCTAATTAAAACACAACAGAATCATAGAAATACTTACCCTTTTTATTCATCCCGATTACCAAAAGGAAACGAGATAAGTATTAGCTTTAACTAAAAAGTTTCAGCTGCTGTTTAATTTTCCCTGTTTTTTTTTTTTTCTTTTAAAGAGAAGTAAAACTTCAGGCCAACAATGCCTATTTCGTCAAGTACCGTGCTACATTCTTTAGGAAAGGGAAGAGATCGACAGGTGGTGAAATTTGCGGAAATTTTAACTGTTTTAACAAACGACCGTAAGATTCGGAAATAATTTTTTCTTAATAAAAAAAAAGTTTTTACTAGTTAACTCAAAATTTATTTGAATAATTAAATCATTAAATTGAATAGTGGGTGGAAAATCTATTTTCTTTGGCCATTTCATTGATCACACAAACTTAACTCGTCAGGGATGCTTTAACTATATGTTACATAAGCAAAAGCTGTTTATCATATTAACAAAAATGTTTCAACCAACTGAGAAGTGCTCAAAAATCAATAAACTCAAGCGTTAGAACTTACAACAACTACCAATAGTCATTGCTTGCATTTCTTTAAAGCATTTTTATTTTTTCTTTTATTCTTTAAGGCGAAATTTAAGTTGAAACTCTGTTCAGTTTTTGTTAAGTTTCCTCTTCAATTAGGATCTTTTTTACTTCATTTAAAAAGGCCTCTGGTCATACCCTACTTTTTACACATGATTATTTTTATATACAAATTAATCCATTTCCCTTTTTATGACAGAATAATATTTAAAAAAAAAAAGTTATTTTAAATAGCCATCAAACACTATAAATTTGTGCATGAAAAGCAAATATATTTAATTTGACCTTATCACTTCGATTCGTATATTATTTTCCCTGTTTAATACTTATTTGTTTATAAAAACAATTAAACCTGAAAGACTCATAAATTAATCAAAATTTAAGACCCTGTGGACTAGAAAATAAAATTAAAGTTAAAAAAAAAACAAAAAACCAAACAAAACACAAGCACAAGCACAAATCTTGTTTTTTTTCTATTTCTCTACTTTCTATGTGTTGCAAACAACACAAAAATAAGCAACCAAAAGAACATGCCACAAATGGTAAATGAAAATCTAAATAAACTTTTTAGTTTGCCCAAAAAAAAAAACAAATAAACACTAACAACTTAGCACGACGTTAAGGAATAGAGTATAGAAACACTTCTGCAACATAAACCAACGGGCAACTAAAACAACAGCAACAGTAACAACAACAACAACAACAATAACAATATTATTACAAATCTAAACAAAACAGTCAGACAATATAACGGGAAAATTGTTTACACTTTCACATCATCACAGAGTCAAAGCAAAAAAAAAGTTCCTCTTTTAGCCTGTTTAAAATAAAAATGCAAAAAGGCTATGAACTACACGGCCAACCTAAACTACACACCCATTTTGTAAATATAAACACAACGCACACACACACACATACACAAACATAATAAAACCAAATGCTACAACAATAATTTTGTACACATTCAACAGTAGCTGGAAGAAAAACAACAGCAAGAAAAACATTTCTCCTTTTTGGAAATTTGTTCGACATTATTACACTCGTGTTGAAATATAAATACTGCTATAATGTTGCTACTGTTGTTGTTGTTATTGTTGTAGTTGTTGTTTCTGTTAAGTATATTTTGCAAAGACTATCATTTTAAAAGTAAACAAAACTTTAAACTTTATAATTTCTTTTCTTTTTCGTTTTTGTTTTTTTTTTTTTTTTGTTTGATTTAAGGCGGTTGTATATCAACAAATGTTCACAGTGACCGACAAAAGTACATACACTATACAAATACTTACATACGTATGTATGTATATTTTGAAGTTTAAGTCTTAAATTATAATGACCCTGCAGAAAAGTTGAACCAATTCTTTTCGATCTGATCGTTTTATAATTTCTGAAAAATAGGAGAAGTACAAAATATTGCAGTGTAAGAAAACGATTTTATTTCCATACAAAGTTCTGGAAAATTTTAGATAAATTGCTTTCGAGAATTTTGGAAATCAAAAGAATAAATAGAAGCTTTCAAAAGAAATTGTGAAATTATGAATATATTTTTTAAAGCAAAGAAAAAGATGAGCGGAAACAAATCTCATCTCATCCGGCAGGGTAAAAAATTTCTTTATTTTGCATCCAGCATCGACTAAAGTAATGCCGGATAAGTATTTTGAACGTGTCTAGAAAGCTGTATTGTAAATGGAAATGTGTTCTCTTTAACAATATATCTGTCACCGTTTTTTAATTTTCCTTCCCCTCAAGTGTAATGATTTTGACAAAATTATTTTTAGCGCCATCTAGCGTTCAAGCATTTAAACAAACTGCCTTCAGTACTCAGCAATGTAACCGAAATTTTGATGCTATCCATAATTTTATTTTCCTTTCCCTAAGTCGTATTTCTGTGGTGCTGGTTTTAATTTTTGTTTTTCTTTTAATTTTAGCACCCAGTGTTTTGTGGTTTTAACTAAGTATAGGACTCTTCTTAGTAAATAATATATTAAAATCTAATAACAAATTATCTGAGTCCATCTACTTTAAAAACAATTGTAGTATACTTTTTGCTACAATTTGCTTTTTACATCTACACAGTTCACAGACCACCCTCTTCCAACAGTCAGGCAACCCGAATGTTTTTGCCAAAATATTGTCGGCTATGCCACCTTTAAGTTTGTACAAAGATTAAGGGAAGCAAATAAGAAAGAAAAAAATGTGTGAAAACTTAAACGGAAGTTAAATAATAAACAAATGCAACAACAACAACAATATTAACCAATCATTGTATAACAAGAATAAAAGTGCCATGCTATAGCAGCAAATGATAATGAAAAAAGAAAACTTATAACAAATAACAGCAATTTGCTTCAGACCTCTATTTCATCTAAGAGCATCATATTCTTTTAAAAAATGGAAAATTTGATGAGATATCGAAAATACATTCAATTATAATCGAAACACATTTAACTGTTTTGTAAGAGACAAATAGTTTTTCATTGAGCTGTTAAGTATGCTTTGATTTTAATATTATTTGAAGTCAAAATGTAGGCAATATGATTTTTAGAAGTTGAAGAAATTATGGGAATTTTAGAAATTTTTCGAAAAAAAAAGAAGATAGAAATAATATAAGTCGGTCATTGGGAAATTGTTATTATTCATCTTTAAAAATTATATTATGCAACCTACTTAACCAATCGAAAAAGATTTGTAGGTGCCTCTGTAGGCTAGTTGGTAGTGTACTAACTTGTCAGTATGGGGGTTATGGGTTAGATTCCCAAGGAAGACCTTGGTTTTTTTCACTACAAAAATAAAAATTGACTGTCGGTGAGGCTGCTCAGCGATGAAGGCATAGAGTCACTGGTCGCTGTGCTGTCTTTATACGGCAGTTAATTTCTGACTATCCTTCTACTTTCACCAACTGTTTCATCTCTTCGCTATCCCTTTCCTAAAGAATGTATCATGGTACTTGACTAGATAGGCATTGTTGCCTGAAGTGCTATTTCTCTTTAAAAAAAAAAAAAAGAAAAACCGGAAATGTACAACAACATTTTAGTAATTACCACTGAGATGAAACATGGAAATCGTCACGAATAATTGCAATATAAGACATATAAGACAGATATTAGTATGAGCATCATACGTATTGAAAATGTTTTCTACGAAAATGTGAGTATAGAGCTTTAAGCTGGCAACACTTTTTTTAAACTGGCGGCCATTTTGTCAGCTGTCAAGTAACGCCTAAATAACGCATCCAAATTGTGCAAAATGGACCCAAAACAAAATTGCCATTGATTCCGATTTTCATAAGCAAATTTTGTTTAGCGATGAAGCTTACTATGGATACGTCAATAAACAAAATTGACGTATTTGGAGTGATGATAATCTTTAAGTGTAAGTTGAGACACCGCTACAACCAGTAAAACTGACTATTTGGTGTGCTCTACAAGCTGGTGGAATCAATGGTATGTATTTGTTTAAAAACGATGCCCATTAGAAAGTTGCAGTCGATGGTGAGCCAGGATTACGAATTTTTTCATTCATCAATTGAACAACCGCAAGTACAAGAGCTGTGCTTATAACAACACGGCGCACCTTGTAACACAGCTCGCGCCAGATTATTGAAGGAAACGTTTGGGAACCGCATTTCATTTCACGTTTCGGACCCGTAAATGTACCTCAATTATCTTGGGATTAAATCCGCTAGATTATTTTCTATAGCGATATGTTGCTAATCTACGCCAATAATCCCGAAAAGATTGATCACCTGGAGGGAAAATTTCGGCATGTCATTGTTGTTATACGGTCACAAATGGTGGAAAAAATCATAGAAAATTAGATTTCCAGATTCGACTACGTCCTAGCCAAGCAGTGGAAGCCTTATGCCAGAAGTTATATTTAAATTGTAATGCCAGAAGTTTATTTTTCGATCCAGATTAAACTACGTTCGATTAAAATTATAATACCAGGAGATTATATTATGAATAATATAAATTTCATGTCAATTTAAAAAGTTCATCTTTGTTTTCCATTTCAAATTTCTATAGTTATAGTCGAAGGTCACCATGCTATGGAGCCATGATTACTAACCATTTCGTACATCAATTAAATATGTTGTGCAGGAGCTGCGGTTTGTGCCACAATTGATTTATTGAAAGAAACCTTTGGATCCGTATAAGCCCGAAACGATTGACCACTTGGATGACAACATTCGCCGCGTTAAAAAAAAGTCATGGAAAATTAGATCTCCAGATTAGACTATGTCCTAGCCAAGCCTAGAATACAGTAAATTTAATGTGAATTTAAAAAATTGATCTTTGCTTTATTCAATTTCAAATCTCTACACCTCTATAAGATACATCTTTTATATCAAGGTTGTAACGACACATTCTCGCGATACGCTAGGATAGAGCTCGCGACGTCCAGGGTTCGTAACAAAAGTTTTTTGTTTCCAATAACAAGAGTGGCACTTGTTTTTCTTACTAATAATTTTAATTACAGTCCACTCTTAAATTTATTTTAAAATTATACTACACTGCCCTATTGAGCACGCCAACGACGATTCACCATTTCGCGGCGTTGAAGAGTTCTCATCGGTCGACACCTACTCTCCACTGGGTAACCTACTGCTTCTCACACTGGAGCGAATAAGATTCTGGTCCAGTCTGAGCAGAACAGTTTGCCTGTCCAACAATTTTCGACTAGTTGTGGTTGTCACGAATAATATTCTGAGACAACCTTTCCATTTCTAAGCCTTTTTCACGATCTTGTCCGTCCTGTTCAGCTAAGGCGAATAAAAATCTGGCCGGGCTGAAGGAAGCGCGGTCTTGTATGGTCCTCCGTCATCTAGGTGAATTAAATTCTGTCTAGGTGGAGCAGCGACAGAACTTGCGTTGCCGTAAACCTTACCTATACTCAATTAAATCGAAGCCGAATAAAATTCTGACTTTGATTAACTGAGTTGAACCTATTCGCAAGACTATTTTAATTAAGTTGAATAAAGTTCTAACTTACTTAAAAAAGTCTTGCCCGTGGCTAACTCCCCCAAAATATTAAATTATACCGCTTTTATATGTGTCTGCCAGGCACACATACACACCCATACCACTAAACGCCAGCTGCTTGTGATTGTTTAGGGTTGTGTTTAATGGTATGTTTTCTCACGGATGTATCCTCTACATGTGAATAGGTGGCGCTTCTTAACGGCTTTTCTTTGTCTTATAAAAAAACAACATTATAATTTAAAGTATTTCATTAAACAAATAATAAATGTAATTATAAAATATAAAATGAAATTCATTTAATAATAATGTTCTTTTTTTTACAAAAATTATGAAATTCACTAAACAATAGAAATAAAGAAATGTGAAAAATATATACAGTTTAATTGATTGTCTTATGTGGTCCAAAAACAAGCCTGCCGACTTTTGGTCGTCACAAGGTCTTAAATTCATCAAAAAATTAAAAATCCACAAAATATAAAAATTTAATTAAAAAGTTTTTATTGCTTCTCTTGTTTCCACAAAAGTTTAAATAATTAATAGCTTAGGCTTTAAAAAATATTTTTTTTCACTTAAAAGTTTCTCACGGTCGAGCTCTAATGCAACTTGATTACACAAATTTTATATCAACACTCGAATTATCGAATATGTCGAACAAAAGAATTAGAAAATACCGTAATATTCGAATAAACAATTAATAAAGCTCATACAGTGTGTGGCTGTGTAAGTGATAAAAGGACACGACAAAATTACTTAATTTATGGGGTAGCGATAAAGGAATTATTGTTTACAGCTAGCACATAGCTAAGCACAAAAATTAATAGTTTTAAAGTTAAACAGTAGATCATCCTTAGCTAGTTGATGCTAAACCTTTCGTGCATGCTGCTTAAATAATTCATTTGTATTCTTTTCTCTAATTGCTATTCCTGAAATATCATCAGCAAAAACTTTTCCAACTTTTCGCAATTTTATAAAGAACAAATTTGATTTCAGAAGCTTGTCATTGTTTGGTGCAGCAGTCCAGAATTTCCATCTATCGCTTGTCTACATACAATTGTCCATTCGCATACAATTGTCCATCGCTTAAAATTGGCTGTTACGATTTTAAATGCCAGAATAGATGCTGTAAATCGCTAATGTAAGAAATTTTGCAACTGTTGGAGTTATTTAAACAGCTGTAACACAGTTAAATTGTAATTCTTAGGTGCCCCTGTAGGCTAATGGGTAGTGTAGTAGCTTGTCAGTCTGGGGGTTGTGGGTTCGATTCCCAACGAACACCTCGGCTTTTTTTTCACTACAAAAATAAAAATTGACTGTCGGTGGGGCTGCTCAGTGATGAAGGCATGGTCACTGGTCGCTGTGCTGTCTTATACGACAGTTAATTTCTGACTATCCTTCTACTTTCACCATCTGTTTCATCTCTTCTCTCTCCCTTTCCTAAGGAATGTTGCACGGTAGTTGACTAAATAGGCATTGTTGCCTGAAGTGCTACGCCTCTTAAAAAAAGAAAAAAAATTAAACATTTGTCGAGAACATGGACATAAAAATGAGATTTTCACTTTCTTTGCCAAACAAGCAAGAGGTGACACGTTTGTATATAATGACGACTGCTCTAGAACTTGTTAGTGATTGGCTGCAATATTCCATAATTTTCATAAATTTAGTTAATCAGAGATACACACTTTGAATACAATAAACTATAGCTGATGCTGTAACAAATATACATCGCTTACAATTGGCGTTAACGTTTTTTTTGAAATAGCGGAATAGTTGTTGTAAATTCTTAAGGTAGGATATTATGCGACTTTAATTTCAACTTGTAAGAATTAAAATTTAAAGCGAAAATCTCCACAATATATTTTAACATTTTGCTATTTGAAAATGTATTTGCCAATAACAAGGACTTATAAATGAGTATTTCACTTTCTTTCGCAACAAAGCAAGAGATTAAACATTTAAAAGCTGATATTTTCTGTTTGATCGTATTGCTAGAGTCATATAAAATTATTATTTTTTGTCAAAATCTTTCTTGCTCTTCACCATTTCCCTTCTCCATAATTGTTGAATAAATTATTAAACACCTGCACAGTGGGTTTGATGACACCAAAAGTGGCGATTAATTCATGGGAGCCGTAATTAAAATTTTTTTGAATCTCTTTTTTTTATTCGTTAAATATATATAAAAAGGCATATTCTGAAAAGAAGATACACGGAAAAAAATTATTTTACGACTTTATAGACATTTTTATTTTTCAGATAATTTTCTGAGTTTCAGAATTTCAGCTGTAATTTTAAAATGCAAAGTGATTTTTTTAAAAAATGAGAAGCAAACGAAAGCTTATATTGTCTTCTTTCTAAAAAATAAAAAAATATATATATATTTTTCATAAATAAAGTCTGAATTTAGGTTTTGAAGTATCCGAGAATTTTACAACTTTTTTTTTTTAAAAGTAACGAAATAAATTTTTATAATTTTTTTGTTTATCAATAATTGTCATACACTTAAAAAGAAACCATATTAAACAAAAAAAAAAAAACATTAAAAAAACATCTTTTGTCTGTTTGGGAACGTTTTTCAGTTTTGTGGAAAATGGGCTTAATTTACAAAATTTATTGTAAATTTCAAATAGAAAGCTATAAATGATTAAATAAAATTTAAAATTAACATATATTGAATATATTATTAAAAAGATAAATTAAAAATAATATATACATATATAAATATTTCTACATAATTGATTTAAACTTCTATTTGTCCTTACGACATAATTTTATGAATTCTAAAATTTGTTATAAAATGTTAATAAATATGATACACTAATTATTTTAAAAATCTACATCATAATCTTCCTCATCTGTATCATTATGTTTATTCTCACCTTCATCATCATAATCTTTACTATCATTACTCTCACTATCATGTATTTCATGAGAAGTAAAAGGCGATAGCAAAAGCTGTAGATCGGAATTTGATAATTGTTGCTTTTCTTTCCGCTCATTTTGTTTATTTATACTAGATATGAATGGATCTAAACAGAAAGAAAATCTATTTAGAATATCTTCATTCGACTTTTCTTGGCTGCATTTGCGAGCAAAGTGTTGCCTGGTTTAATTTAGTTTTGTATACTAAACGGAAATATGTGATAAGTTCACATATAAGTTTCAAATGATCAATTTAAGTTCTGCGTTGATAATTTAAGCCATTGTTGCTAATAAAAATGTAGGCGAAGACAGCAAAGGCATCTGCCTCCAATTGTATTCCAGCTTAGCGCAAATAACATTTCTAAACCAAAGCAATTTAGAATCAAAATCAATCTTAATCTAAAGATATTATTATACTTTCAAAGACTATTAACCACTTTACGCCCCCATAAAAAAAATTAAATAAAAATTTAAAAACTTAAAAACTTAGCAACGTTATTATGAAAATAATGTTAAAGAAATTAATATTAAAAAGCCACTACATAAATCATAAAACCATTAGTTTAACATAATTTAACTAACCTTTTGTGATTACAAACGAATATAAAACTGACAAATTTTCTTGACAAATTTCAACAATTTTTAATAAATTACGCTCATAATATGCCAAACTAACTGATACTCATTCATATACTTTAGCATTTAGATATGAATTTCTTATTTGCATAAAAATAAATTATTATGAAATATGTTTATTGTAGTCGTATGTTTGAGATAGAAGACAACATTAAGGTTTGACCATCAGTGTTATTAAGCGGGAACAATGGCAAACATAAATAAAAATGGTAAACATTTAATCTTCAAAGTCTTTAAAGTCACTTTAACGGAGTTATTATTTGATTTTCAGGCTATAAACGTTAAATCAAAAAGCTAAAATATGCTAAAAGGCGGGTGCAGTTTTCAAAGACATCCTACAAAACAACAAAATCTTAATGGCATTTTACAATTTAGAAGCACGAAACGAACTATTGCAAAAAAAATTCTACAGATACAAATAACTTTTTTGTGCTAAAGACTTAAGCAAATTAAATGCAATACAATTCGTTTAAAGCAGCCAAAAAAAGTTAGAAAAAAACTGCACAAACCCCATTTTCAATTCTAACTAAAAACAAGGAAACGTGTAGGTGGTGTCTTTGGCAAAAGAAAAAAAAATACTCATAATAAGATACATGTCATATTGTAGGTATCCATGAGTACTTCATTCATTCATTCATTCACTCAGTCACTCACTCACTCACTCACCATTGTAGACATCTTAAAAATCAGCCAGACATAAAACTCATACATTATGTTTTTGTTCTTGTTGTTTTTGTTAATATCATTGTTGTTGATTCTGTTGCTTCCACAAATCTGTACAAGGAGCTTGGAAAATATCTTAAATCTTTTCCATTTGTTAAATTTAAATGGTTGTAATTTATTGACAAGAATAAGATAAAAAAAAAAAATAAACGATATCATAATGACTTTTTCTTTTATTCGACTCAAAGTCTCTAGTTATTTTAAATTAATTTAAACTATTTTTTTTATTATTTTATCATTACAAAAAATTAGATTATTTCCACAAGATTAAAAGCAAATTAGTGTTTTAATCAAAATTTTGTTTTAAACGTTTCTTAAAGTAGGCTTTCAATAACGTCTGGCTATTTAAATAGAATTACTTTGCAAGGAAAATCTTTTCAACAATTGAAAACAGTAATACCTTTGGTTCCTATTCATTACAGTCAGGATACCTATAGCAGATATGTTGCTCGTTAAGGTTCTTAAGAAAAATACACGATTAAAAGCAGAAGAATGATTTATTTTTTTTTTAAACCAGGGTGTGTTAGGAGTGACAATTGAGACACTCACAGTCTTATTACGCAAACCAACTCTATATTAGCCTTTATACAACATGGTTGTACCTTAACTGAAAGCAAAGATATTTAGAAGGTTAGAAGGTTTAGAAGGTTATCTTATTAAAAGAAACTCAGTTTATGCGTTAGCAACAGCTCATATTCCGGTTAGCTCTCCGTAAGTTCATGATATATCAGACAGTTCCCTCCGTGGGCACATTTATCGGTCTTTACGGATTACTTAATCATCTAGACCTGTGCTGTTGGTGTTAATAGGGAGCCCAGTCCTCTGAAGGCAAGCAGGGAGTCAACTGGAGGCTCCACGTTATTTCTACGGTAATCAGTAAGCACCAGAGTTCCGCTAATTGTCTTTTTAGACTTTTAGCTGTTTTCTGACTGATTATTGAGGTTGGCCCCTATATGGGAGTATCGTGGCGGCCACATATTAGATTTGTTGTTTAATATGGTGGCCAGGATCATTTCACCGTTAATGACACCCTAGGTGAATGATCCAGTCCAGTGAACGTGCTAGACATGTGTTCTGGATAGGAGTTGGATAGTCTCCAACTCTTCAGCAAGTAGTGATGATTTGCAACCCTGCTCTGAAATCATTAAAGTTGCAACTAGGAGAGACCTGTTGCTAGAATTAGACTTCGGCTTCCCAGGACGAGCATGACGTTCCTATTTATGCACAGTGGTTGACCACCATCTGATTAAGGCTCCACAGCCAGGCGCAGATGTAAATCATATCACGCAATATCAGGCAATATCCCCACCCAGAGGCACATTTATCGGTCTTTATAGAATACTTGACTCTCTAGACCTGTGCTGCTGGGGGTATAAGGGAGCCCAGTCCCCTGAAGGCAAGCAGGGAGTCAACTGGAGGCTCCACGTTATTTCCACGGAAATCAATAAGCACCAGAGTTCCGCTAATTTTCTCTTTAGACTTTTAGCTGTTTTCTGACTGATTATTGAGGCAGTATCGTAGTGGTTGTGGTTTTGCGGCCCCCGCATGAATTTGATTATGTGGACCAGGATCATCTCGCCTTTAATAACACCAACGGGTGAATGACCTGGATCTAGTGAGCAGGCTAGTCATGTGTTCGGGACCAGGAGTTGGATAGTCTCCAGCTCTTCAGCAAGGAATAGTGGTTTGCAACCCTGCTTTGGAACCGCTGAAATTGCAACTAGGAAAGACCTGTTGCTAGAATTAGTCCTCGGCCTCCTAGAGCGTGAATGACATTGCTTTTCATTCCCAGTGGTTTGACCACCATCTGATTAAGGCCTACGGCCAGGTGCAGAAGTCAATCTTATCTTATCACGAAATATCTGGCAGTATCTCCCACGGGGGCACATTGATATGTTTTGACGGCATCTCACCTACAAGGCAAGCAGGAGTCAACTGGACAATTCCACTTTATTTCCACGGAAATCAATAAAGCCCCAGAGTTCAGCCTTTTGCCTTAATAGCCTTTTAGCTGTTCTCTGACTGATTATTGAGGTTGGCCCTTCGGGAGTATCGTGGCGGCTGTGTGTTTCGAGGCCCTCGTTTGAGTTGTGTAGGTCGGATCATTCACAATGAACACAATGAATGGTCCAAGTCCAGTGAGCATGAATGCCGTTGCGTTTTTAAATTTTATTAAGCTTCATGGACCAGCAGTTGGATAGTCTCCAACTTTTCAGCAAGGAGTAAGGGCGTTGGCCTACTCTGAGCTCTAGAAACTGCAACTATGAGTGACTGGAGCATAGACATATCTGAAGGCTTCCTAAGGCGAGGATGATGCTACATTTCATCCACAGTGGTATGATCCACCGTCAGGTTATGGCTTACACAGCTAGGTACTGACATCAATCTTATCACGTATATCAGACAGTATTCCTGAATCTCACTCTCATTACATATCTCACCGGGGGTAAAAGGTGAGTAAAAGGTGGCAAGAGCCAACTGGACAACTCCTTGTTATTTCCATGGGAAACAGTAAGCCCCAGAGCTCAGCTTTTTGGCTTTGTAGCTGTTCTCTGACTGATTATTGAGGTTGGCCCTTCGGGAGCATCGTCGTGATTGTGGTTTCGTAGGATCATTCACTTTTGACGTTAATACAGGGTGAATGATCTAGATCCAGTGAGGATGCTTGTCATGTATTTTGGACAAGGAGATGGATAGTCTCCGACTCTTAAGCAAGGAGTGAGCTTGCCAGCCTGCTCCGAGCTCTCGAAATTGCGACTAAAAATGACCTGTTGTATAGCATTATGCTTCGACTTACTAGGCCAAGGGTGACGCTACACAGCAAGGTGCCGACATAAATCTTAGACATTATATTATTCCAAGCTTTCTAACAATTATGAATTGGTAGAAAAGTTATAAAATAGCAAAAGGTGCGCCAATAACCATAAATACTGAAGTGCCCAAGCACATGTCTGTAGTCCAATGCATAGCAGTTGTAAGCTGCTAAATAAGAAAACATCTTTACGGAGGTTAGTCATTTATATAAAAGAGTCTTTAAAACATATACTTCAACAAAAATGAAGTAACTGCCTAGGCATTGCAAATCCACCACATTTAGCTTTATTTTTTACGATCTATATAAAACTAAACACAAAAGTAGTTCCTATTATTCCCTAAAGGGCTTAACATTAAAAAAAAGCACTCTCACTCCTCTTCACATCAAATTAGCTATTTGAGACTAGACCTTTAGTATTTCCTTTCTTTTGTGATTGAACCTTCGAAAGGCAGGCTTTATGCTTTAATAATGGCTGGGCACATTTGAAGTTCGGAAGTAAATTGGCTTAAGATTCATTAATACCGATGTAAAGTAGAAATATGGAAATTATTAATGGATAGACATCACAAAATTTCGAAGCACATTTTGCAACAAAATTTCACCTATCTCGTCAATATAGCGCCGAATTTCATCTTTTAGATAGTCACAAAAAGAATTTTTCAAATTTCTTAATCAATAATGCTTTCATATCTTTAATTTAGCAGCTAGATTGGAAATTTATTTACGGTAGTAGCTGTAGTCATAAGATTCATTTATTTGATATTCGACTAAAAGCCAAAGAGGTGGCTTTGATCATGAACTCCTTAAATGTTCACTTATGTCAATATTAAAGTTAAAACCAACTACACTCTTGATCGCTGCCTCCAGAATTTCTGTTTTAGATTAGTCACCAGGTTTTATCTGATTACGACGTTATTCATTGTTTCTGAGTTGCTCACGTTGGGCTGATATTTCAAATGATCTTAGATAGAATAATGCAGCGGCGTTAAATTACGAGAAGGAGGCAGGAAATTGACATCGCTAAATCGTGAAGCTATGCAGCCGGGAAATTTCTCAGGCAATAAGTGAATTGTTTGGGTGTCTATGTGGCGCCGAATTACTGAAACCAAAGGTTGTTTGATGTAAACATTAGGCAATTGTAAATACACTGATTGTAAATATGGGGGTTGTGGGTTCGATTCCCAACGAAGACCTTGGTTTTTTTCACTACAAAAATAAAAATTGACTGTCGATGGGGCTTCTCAGCGATGAAGGCATAGTCACTGGTCGCTGTGCTGTCTTAATACAGCAGTTAATTTCCGACTATTCTTCTACTTTCACCACCTGTTTCATCTCTTCTCTATCTCTTTCCTAAAGAATGTAGCACGGTACTTGACTAAATAGGCATTGTTGCCTGAAGTGCTACTTCTCTTTAAAAAAAAAAAAAAAAAATTGTTACGGCCAATACAAACAATACAATTTTTTTTTGTTATACTGCCAGCAACAATACCGTGGGTTCACATTTGGCGATTAAATAACGCACAGTGGCCTTAGAAGGAGCGTGATTGCAAGGAAAATCTGCTCAAATTTTCTGAAGTGGTTCAGTGAAATATTTACCATTTTGATAGTAAATTTTGCATAATTAAAATTATTTGCCCTAAAGTATAACGGTCCAGGCTTGAAATTTCTCAACTTCTTACCAAATAAACATTATATGATGGCAGCTCAGTTGTTGATATTTCATCATTTGACAGGCAATTTACTTTCAATTCTCAAATTTGCCCAGCCTCTAAAATTAATGAAAATTAATTCCAACACAATTCCAACGACTCTATAGAATCAAAAATAAAAAATATCGACATCAAAAAATGTTCAAGTTATACTCCGGTGAGGATGAATATAGGCTGATTAAAAAAAAAAACAAAACAAAAATAAAACAAGTGCTTTGAAATATTATGTATGGCAAAATTATAAATTTATAAAATTTCATAATTTAATAATAATAATTTTGGTCTTTTAACAAAAATTTAACTTAAAACTATATTATACAATTTTGTTGCTAAATTTAATTTAAATTATAAAACTTTGAGTTGTCTCTTGTTATAAAAAGCTTAGCATACTTTAACTGCTGCTTAAAAACATAATGCATTGCCTATACTAAGGCATTTTCAAATAAATTATTTTTACTTAACAACAAATTCTATAGACACCTCACAAAAAAATAAATTATATAGTGAATGTTTTCAAGTCTTCAAGTCATCAGGCTTGAACAACAGCAGCAACAACACCCATTCTCTCTTGCATTTGAACACTATAAAGAATCTTCATGCTAATTAGTGGTGTGCTATTATTATTTTTCAATTATTTACACTAATTAAAAAGTTATAAAATGCATACTTTCATACAAATGTTTTTATCAACTTGGCGAGAAAAAAAATTAGCTATTTTATTCAGCAACAGCCACGTTCTCTGCATTATGACACTTTTGCATCCATAATATTTCCTTTTCTCCACACCTGACTGACAAAAAAAAATACACAAACTGCCAATTACAAAAAAAAAAAAAATACAAAATACCGCTTGTTATGTAAAAAGAAAAAAATAACATAAAACTGAAAATATCTAAAAATTAAAGATGGAAAAAATTCTTCAAAAATGCATTTGGTTTTTATCACAAAAACCAAACGTAAAAAAAAAACAAAAAATATAATTTGCCTTAAACCTAGTACGTACAGCTTTTTCATAACAAAGCGATAGCATAACAACCGCAAATATTTTCATCATCATCAGCAGCAGCAGGAGCAGTAGTAACAGCAGCAGCAACAGCAACATCATTATCTTCATTTACATTAGCAACTCTTTCCCATATGAATGAGAAAATTGTTTGGCAAAAGATTTTTCGTTATTTTTGCTTTACTAACTTGAGTTTTTCATCGATATTTTCATAATGCATGTGGTTGTGAATGAAAAATGTTGATGATATTTTTCTTTTTATATTTTCCAATAAAAAAACAAAAGAGATAATTGAAATTTTGTGAAAACTCGTCCTTTGAGAGCAGATAAAGTTGTCTGGCATGAGTTGATTTTGAAATATGACTGAGTGTGTGCATGTGTGTGTGTGTTTGAGTGTGTGCATGCGTGTGTGTAAAAATTATGTGGAAGTAACCACATCACTAAAACCATAATCGGCAACACTTTTCTTCATAATCGATTAACTGCATATCAGTGTTCAAATATTTAACACACATATTTGGGTAACATATTTTTGGGCGCAAATAGATTTTTATAAACTATTACTTTTTATAAGAAAGTTCATAAACATTTATTCTTTTTTTTTCTAAATGTTTTAAAAAATATGTAAAAAATAATGCATAATTCAATGCGTCGAAGATAAGGAGCTCGGTATTCGTGTGTTAAAATAAAATTTTAATGGGAAGAACATTCTTGTTAAGGTGAGCGGTTTCAATCAGTTGTCTGAAGGCATATATTTTGCAGTAACGGGTTATCCTTTGTTCTTTTAATTACAAATATTTTTTTTTTAAATTTACTGTCTTTACATTTATATTCTTTTATTTTTTTTTTCTTATTTTTTACTCTAAAACTTTCTCTATGATCTTTTGTTTCCTTAAAATAGGCATTTTACAAAGTTTGATACCCATCCATGTTCGCTACAACACTTTGCCACCACAGCGTGAAACTAATCTATTTCTAGTCGAAATTATGGTATTTTCGAACTGTTTTTTCCTTTTATTCACCATATTTTTTTCCTAAATTACTCTGTTCACACTTGCGGAAATTATTTAGCAACTTAACATATTTACACTTTCAGCACGAAATAAGTTCAGCATCTCTTATTTTACAATTGAATAAAAATGTTGCTGAAAATATTTTGTAGCTGATAAACATGTTGTTAGAAACATATTGCAGCAACAATAATTCTTACTTAATCAACACAAATTTTTCTTATATAGACTTTTGACACAACGGCTGATTTATTTACAAAATATATATATTTTTCTCCACGGTATAATTTAATTGTTCTTTGTTGTATGACAGAAAATTTGCTTTACCAATTTCTCACTGCCAGACTGAAATCTATTTTGAAGGGTCTTAAATTCGTTTAACCTTTTGAAAAGAATAGGAAATTTTCTAATTCAGATTATGCACGATTTTTAATTCCGCCACATACCAGAAATGATATTACATGGACAAATTTGAGCTTAGAAAGTTAAATGTCTTAAAGCACACACATTTTTTTCAACAACTTCGGTTTTATTGATACTAGTGTAAATCAGAAAAATATGGCAGATGTCCACCTCTAGCACATTCGCTCTTTTCACTGTGAAGCACATTTTGCAATAAGCCTTTGATTATCTCTCAATGCAGCAACAAATTTTTGCTTAAAGAGTGTCAGCTGTTTGTGGTCTTTGAAATGACCTAAAATAAAATAACACAACGGCGTTTAATCACAAGAAGGAAGCGGTCAATTGACCACGCATATCGAGAAATTACGCGACCAAGAAATTTCTTATGCAACTGAATTGCTTGGGTGGCTTTGCAGCTTGTGGCGTCGTCTTGTTTTTTTTTAAGAGAAGTAGCACTTCAGGCAACAATGCCTATTTAGTCAAATACCGTGCTACATTCTTTTGGAAAGAGATAAAGATAAAACAGGTGGTGAAAGTAGAAGGATAGTCGGAAATTAACTGCCGTATAAGACAGCACAGCGACCGACGACTATGCCTTCATCGCTGAGCAGCCTCACTGACAGTCAATTATTATTTTTGTAGTCTTGTTAAAACCAAAGGGCACTAATGCTCACATTAACCAATTATGGTCACTAAAAATTGGTTATCATGGTTTGGTAGATCACAAAATTCACGACGACGGTGTTTCCTGGCTCATTTACGAAAATGATAATTTTGCCTGACCACAAACCACACCAAACGGTCACTTTCTTTAGATCTAATGGTTTTTCGAGGACTGTTTGTGGTTTGTGTGAGCCTCATGTGCGATATTTGATTTGTTTACGTAACTGCCTTAATAAAAACAAGCCTCGTCACTAAATATCACTTTGTTGAAAAACGGGTTATTTTCGTTCAGTTTTTCAAGCAGCCAATTCACAAACTTTCAACGTTTGCGGTCAGTCGGTTTTAAATCTGAAATGAGTTGAACTTTAGTAGGGTGAAGATGGAGTTCTTTATGCAAAATGTTGCGCAAAGTAACTCTAATGATGTCCAACATCAACTTGTGGACTTTCGCAACAGTCCACAAGTTGATGTTCCACACTTATTCTCGACACTTTACAGTACTGCGGCAATTTTTGCATCACTACGACAGCTATAAGCATCTTGTTATGTTCTATTCTTACCGCAACAGTATTGCGAGCTTCGAATTTAATTATTTAATTATGCATAACGGTCTCAGAAGTATGCTAACTTAAGAAAAAATCTGCCTGAATTTTACGGAGTTTTTCAGTGAACTTGTCACCATTTTGATAGTAAATTTTCACAATTATAATTCTTAGCTTAAAAAATTTTTTTTTTGTTTTAACTCTCAATAATTATTTATTGTATCTTAAAAAAAATGAACTGACAATAAGTTTTAAAATCTTAAATTCTAAAAAAAGTTACATTAGTCCCGACCATGTCAGACTTAACCTTTTGGGCAAAAAAAAATTGACGCAAAAAAAAACAAAACAAATATTTCTACGATGTGTCATCTGTAGCATTGAGGATTAGAGCGGCGGTAATTCTCTTTTTTAATCGGCTTTGTCCACTATAATCCAAGATATTACGAGCAAGGGGATTAGGAGATGGTCTTCAAGCTTGATCAAGTATTTGCCTGTGAATTTGATGATTTCTGTAGTCACCAACGGTATGTCTAAATCACAATGTATGTTTGAATTTCTGATGTACCATGGAGCAGAAGTTATAACCCGTAAAAGTCTATTCTGTCGACATTGGATTCTTTCCACATTTGAAACTGAGGTAGTCCCCAAATTTGGATTCCGTAAGACCACATTGAGTTTAAAATGGTCTTGCAAATTAGAACTTTACAATCCAGGCTAAGTTTCGAGTTCCTGCCAGTAAGCCAATGTAATTGTGTTAGCTTAAGTTGCACTTGTGTTAGCTTTGAGTCAATATGATGTTTCCATGTAAGGCGACGGTCAAGACCTATACCAAGATATCGCACATAAGTATGGTAAGGAACAATGTGATTATTGATTCGAACGGGTGAACAATCATCTCCTCGCAGGGTGAAGGTCACATGGGAGTTTTCGTGCGAACTTAGACACGCTGTATCATCAGCAAACGTTGAAGTGTGGACAGTTGCACTTGCAGACATATCGCAGGTATATATCAAATATAAAACTGGTCCAAGAATGCTACCTTGTGCTATGCCTGAGGAAATTGGTTTAGATAAACTAACGAAGTCTCCTTCGACAACAGAAAATTTGCGTCCAATTAAGTAGCTTAAAATAAATACTAAATAATGGCAGCTTTATTCTAGACATTTATCATTTGACAGGCAATTTACTTGTTAACCACAAATTTGCCCACCCTATATTTAGCCATCAAGGCCATTAAATTATTTTTAAAAATATATACAGAGTCATGCAAAGTAAAAATAATCCATTTTATAAATAGCAAACATAAATTTGACCTTGTAATATATTTTTTGATATTTTAATTTTCTGTTTGTCTATTCAAATTGAATAAAACATTTTTTTCTTTCCTGTTAATGTATGTCGTGTTGAAGCGTGGCTACAGCATATTTAATTAAAAATATATACATATAATTTTCAACATCAATTAAAGATATTTTCCACTTTATTTTACTAGCAAATAATATGACTGTGTTAATTTACACCATCTAATAAAAATTATAAAACAATAAAATCAGCAGATCAAAGGTCAAATTTATCTGTCTTTCATATCAAATTCCACACAATTGAATGCAACGAAAAAACTAAACGAATCAGCTACACAGACTCCTTAACAAAATATGCCACCACAGACAATAAGTAGTGGAAAATCAAAAACAAAAACAAAAATAATGAAATAAAATGTGAAATGAACTGGGGCGTTTCTCAATTTGAGATCATTTAAAAGGGTTAATTGGAATTTTCAATTAAACATGAAAGTGTTTAAAAACACGCTCCCATTTAAACTTTAACTAAAGCAAAAATTCAACAAACTACAAACGGCGAATATATCAAATTAAGAAAATAATTGTTTGCTTGTGTTAATGCCAGATGTACCAAGTTGCTTTTTTTATTTTTTCCTAAAATGCACACAGTCGTCTTCAGCGCAGGATGTTCAGTTGTAGAAAAATGTTTTATATTTAATTTTAACAGATATTTTATCATTACCGACTCAAAGACTGAAGAAAATTGATAGTATTATTGGATTCGAACTTGTGTCTTAACACCTTAAAAAATGTTAATGAACTAATTACATGAGTAACAGCCAAGAAGCTTTGCTTTGCTATGAAGGGGTAAATGGAAGAACGGGACAAGAAAAATTGTGAGCATATCCCAGTAGAACCAGCATTCGTAACATTGGTCCCTCCGGGGGCACATTGTAAGTCTTTATGGATCACACAACCATCTAGACTTGTGTCTTGCGGGGGTAAAGGGAGCCCAGTCCCCTTAGGCTAGTAAGAGCCAACTGGAAAATCCACTATATTTCCACGGGAATCAGCAAAGCCGCAGAGTTCCGCCATTTGTCTCTTTAGGCATTTAGCTATTCTCTGACTGATAATTGAGGTAGGCTCTTCGGGAGTATCGTGGTGGCTGTGTGTTTCGAGGCCCTTGTTTGAGTTTGTGAGTCGCATCATTCACAATGAACACAATGAATGGTTCAGGTCCAGTGAGTACTAATGCCGTCGTGTTCTTAATTATATTAAGCTTCATGCGTTCTGAACTAGGAGTTGGATAGTCTCCAACTCTTCAGCAAGGAGTGAAGGCTGCGGCCTACTCCGGGCTTTTGAAGTTGCAACTAGGAGTGATCGGAGGATATAAGTATCTGAAGGTCTTCTAGGGCGAAGATGGCGCTACATATTATCCACAGTGGTAATGATTAACCATGTGATTAAGGCCCACGGCCAGGTGCAGATGTAAATCTTATCACGTCATTTGTAACATTGGTGCGGCAGGCAGCAGGACAACAGATAATATTATTTTAATATTTCACACCGTTAGGTAGGACAGTCAGGTTATAAACAAAGCCAAGGTTTTAACCCAGCCGAGTTTATATCCTGAAACACTACTTGGAGTGACCAAAGCATTGGACAGTTAAGCGGAGGTCTTATCCCAGCCCAGCTTACAGTGTTTTGGTTATTTCCATTGGACACGGTCTACTAATTGTGGTGCGGCCACAAACGAACGGAGGTTTTAACCCAGCCGTGATTGTGTTCACCGTCACCACTGTGGGTGAGTAAAGCAGTGGACAGTTGAGCGGAGGTTTCAACCAAGCCCAACTTAATTTGTTTTTGGTTATTTTCCTCGGCCACTGACCAGGATACGTAGGACCAAGACGGCGGAAAACACCACACACATCAGTGCGCAATAGACGGAGCCGAGAAGAGAGCTGCCATCAAGCGTAGGTTTAGTGGCAAATAAAGACTTAATTATAACGAATAAACCGAAGCCTTTTATTTGTCCCAACGGCACTACACGACCCTAGACGCCACTGAGTATACCCCAGCAGTCAGGGAAAGCGTGTCAATACATTTAAATTTTTTTTTTGACACCGAAGAGCACTAATGCGACCGAATATAACAGCAATAGGCGCAGCTTAGTGAAATATTGGTAGAACAAAGGTTATATTCCAAACTTAAAAATGCTGTGAGCAGCCCCACCAACAGTCAATTTTTATTTTTGTTGTAAAAAAAACCAAATTCTTCGTTGGGAATCGAACCCACAACCCCCATACTGACAAGCTAGTACACTACCTACTAGCCTACAGGGGCATATATTTACATGTAAAAAGTAACATTACTGATATAAAACTAATATATATCAGTTTTGGAAAAAAAACAGCCATTGGTCCGGGCACTTCCAAAAGCAAATAGAATTAGATGTACCTCTAGTTAAAACTTAAACTTAAGTACTTGAGTTCTTCAAGACCAGGAAAGCTACTGAGTGGACCTTGTAAAATTGAGTACTTAACCAACCAAAACTAATTTCGCTGCTTTCCAAGTAAGGCAACCTCTCAACAAAATTGTTCATTCATTTGAGGGTATAAAAGAAAGGACTTTTATTCAACGACTTGTAGTTCTTCTGTATACATTTTCGTATAAAATTTCCTAAAACTTTCTAATCTTTTCATCGTTGTTCTGTTAACGCTAAACCATATTGAGAATATGTAAAGAAGAATAAGTCTTTTATTTACTTTGTATAAAAAAAGTTCTATTTGCATACTGTTGAGCAATGATGAAAAAGCTTCTCTTATCTGAGTAGTCTTCTCCATATTACAAAAACACATGATTGTTTAATTTCATAAGCTTATTAAAATTTACTCTAAGGTATATGACACTGTCTTCAAATTTGATTATTACCATTCAAAAATAACTTAAAATTTTTTTTGTTTCTGAAACAGCAGTATACTGACACTTTCCAGAAGCATGTTACTTAAGCATATTGCTTTACTCTTCGCTATATTTATCCTTAGCCCCCAGTGTGCATACAATAGTTTTCGTCAACTGTTTCTAGGTGCCATCAAACATGTTGTAGTGCAATAAAAGCAAACTCATCGAGGGCATAAAATTACAAGTCATTAAAGAAAGTTTGTATTACTTAATTTAATTAATTTTTTGTTATCAATACAATGCTGTTCTCAATGGAGTTCAACATTTCATGTGTTTTTTATTGTATTAAATTTACTTATTATCCTTAAATGAATAGATTGCAAATAAAAGATTTGAAAAAAAAATTAAAGAAAGTGCGTGTTTTGAGTCCTAAAAATTCATGTGCATAATTATGGATGAAAATGTTGTACAAATAAGGAGCGAACATAAAGCCTTGTGGATATTTCATCTTAGCAAAATAACTTGTTTTCAATGTGTATTTCCGGTCACCAAAAAAGCTGTGAAGAATTTATCAATTGATGAACTAAACCCAATTCTAATTATTTTAAACAAAATGCCATTATCGAAAGCTTTCTCGATATCAAAAGAAAAAATAATAATGCCACAAAATATCTTAAGTTGTTTATGGCAGGACTATGTCTCTTTGTCATGTATGAGCCGAAGAACTACGAAAACCAAATTATTTTTAAGGAATATGTGTATCATTTTTAATGATAATTTTGTAATTTTGTAATTGTGTAATTTTTAAAAAAAAGCGTTTCTACCTTAAAAAGTAAGGAAATTGGTCTTAAGCTGTTAATTTCGTTTTTAGTCCTTTGTTTTTGGAAGGATACTAAAATTATTTTAATAATTATTGAATACAATAGTAAGGCTTTTTAGGTCAAAGATGTTAAATAATGATTAGATAATACTAATGATTACTAATTAACCTTCTTTTGTGATATTCTCTAATTCATTAAACAATAAGAATTAGTTCAACTAAATCCCATTAGATAATTGAAATTTTTATTCCAATGGTAAAACTAATTTCAATTATTTACAATTAGAAATCTAATTGAATTCTGCTAATGCAATTAGATATTCAATTAGCTGGAATTAGAATCAATTATTTTGATATTTTCAAAAACAGAAAAAAAAACTTAAATATTCATAATATGAATTTCGCACATATATATATATATATATTACTTATGAATCATAAGTCATAAGTTATGACATAATAGGTCTGTCTGCGTAGCAAATACTCAGTCAATTTTTTTGGGAGAGTAAGAACAATGTTACTCTATCGGCTGAGAAAATCTGAAAAAGTACGCAGGCAGTATCCAGTGAAATTTTGCAAGAAAACAGCTGATCGATGTGTAAACAACTGCAACTTCTGCTGCCTATATCACTTCTGCCATCTCCAATACACTTACGCCACGGTCGCACTGTATATTTAAACGTTTCTACCATGAAATAAAATATTTTGTTTATTATAATTTATCTATATATATAAAAATGAATGTCTGTCTGTCTGTTTGTTTGTTTGTTTGTGCTTTATAGGAGGCCAAACCCTTGGGCCGATTTTCCTGAAATTTTCACAGCATGCCACTGTGACTCTGGAAGGAATAGTAGGCTATATGAAGCTTTGATTGGACAAAGGGGCGTGGTACCGCCCATATAAGCCAAAAATTTAAATCGCCATATTTTGGGCATTTTTTGACCTACGTCGATGTGTTTGGTACATATGGTATTGGCATAATAAGGAATACGTACCTGGAGAAAAGTGGGTGGGACCACGCCGCTTTTTAGGATAATTAAAAATCGTAATATAGTCTTGACTACTGGACCGATCGTCATTAAATTTTTACAATAGGATATTCTTACGAAATAACATGATAATATTTTTCGACCATGCACACTTCTGCACCTACTGTTTACTACGTTTAGTAACGGCTTTACCTAAAATTTAAAATACATATTAATTAAAATAGTGGAGTAGCCCCATTCTCTTTCTCCCACAAATGTCTGCAAAACAGCTGATTTTGTAATATACATATGTTAATTAAAACAGAGAGTGGGGTAACCCCATTCTCATTCTTCTACAAGTGACTGCGAAAACAGCTGATTGTGTAATTGCTGCTTTTTGACTCGTTTAAAAATACAAAAAGGGGAGCATGAAGCAAATTACATGCGGTTCAGTACTGAATTATAATTGGTTTAAAACAAAAAAGGGGAGCACTAAGCTTACTGCATATTTACTTTTGCCTTAACGCATTTGCAATAGTGAATTAGACAGAAGTTGCAGTTTTCTTTTTAAATTATTTTCTTAACTAAATTTTTATTAAATTTATTACCAAAAAATTTAAAAAAAAACTTTAAGAAGTTAATATAATCATAGTTTAAATTAAGTGAGAAACGATTCTGTTAAAAACTTAGTTATAAATAAAAAAATGCCTGCAAAAAAATCATCCCTTTCGGCACGTACTCCAAAATCAATGAAAATGAAATCCAATAGAGCAAACGAAACTCATGAAGAACATGAAACACGCCTTGCAATTGAACGGTCTCGAGCCTCAACCTCTAGAGCTGCAGATAATTTATAGCAACGTGAAGCACGCCTATAAATTCAGCGATCTCGAACCTCAACATCAAGGGCTTCCGAGACTGCTGTTCAGCGCGAAACACGCTTAGAAATTCAGCGATCTCGAACCTAAACATCAAGGGCTTCGTGGACATCTGTTCAGCGTGAAACACGGTTACGAAGCGACCGATCTTTATGTTGCATGCACGCGTGTAGGAAAACCCACTAATTTATATGTGTATGCTTCTGATGGGCAAACTAAAAATATTGTATATCCTAAAGCATTGCAATAATTAAATTAAAATTAAATAAGTAAATTTTTGTTAATATATAATTACTTTTCATTTTATTTTATAACGTGGGGGGTAGCGAAGCACACCGGGTTCAGCTAGTTTATTATAAAAATTAAAAATAAACACATTTGTAACTCCTTACCTCTGCCATTGCTAAATTTCAATTTTTATTCTCACTTCACAACAATTATTTAATTCAAACACTATATGACAACAGCTGTTCAAAGTAACTGCAAAATCTTGCAAGCAGAAATTTCTCCAGTAACATTTTGCAAGTTCTCTGACTTTCAACTGTCCAAAAAATATCTTTTTAGCTCTCTCTTTTTGCAAGAGATTTCGAGTACGCAGACAACATTTTGCAAGATTTTGCACAAAATGATGCAAAATATGTGTACGCAGACAGACCTAATAATATGTATTATAAAGGGTGTTTTTTTAAGCCCGATAGAACTTGAAATTGTAAAAAAAAACACAAAAAATTAAATTGTAATCAAAATTACTTCTTTATTCGAAGGATCAATACGTGACATTAACATTTGAAAATGATTTCGGGCATATGGGCACCGCGGCTGTTCTTGACGAAGCGCATTCTGGACGTCCAATTTTGGGCCACTTTTTCGAGCACTGCTGGGCGTATGTCACGAATAACACGAACAATGCTGTCCTCCAAGGCGTCAATTGTTGCTGGTTTATCAGTATAAACCAGTGACTTCACGTAGCCCCCAAATCGCACGACCTTGGAGGCCAATTGACAGGTCCATTTCTCGAAATCAACTTATCGCCAAATTTTGATTTCAATAAGTCGATGGTTGCGTTCGCTGTATGGCACGTAGCGCCATCCTGTTGAAACCACATCTCGTCCGGATCAATGTCATCCATATTTTCAAACAAAAAATCATTGATCATGGTGCGGTAACGATCTCCATTGACCGTAACGCGAGCTCCGGCCTCATTTTTGAAGAAATAAGGTCCGATGATGCCACCAGCGTGAAAACCGCACCAAACGGTGCATTTTTCTGGATGTAATGGAGTCTGTAGGATCTGTTGTGGATTGGTCTCACTCCATATGCGGCAATTTTGCTTATTAACAAACCCGTTAAGCCAAAAATGCGCCTCATCGCTGAACACAATTTTGCGATAAAACAACGTATCAGTTGCCAACTGCTCTAGAGCCCAATCGGCGAAAGAACGAGGCATATAATGGTCTCGTGGCTTCAATTCCTGCATCAGCTGGATCTTATACGGGTGTAGGCCGAGATCTTTGCGTAAAATTTTCCACGTAGTGGACGGACAGAGCCCCAATTCCTGCGACCGACGACGAATTGATAAATTTGGATCTTCTTCCACACTTTCGTTTACAGCGGCGATATTCTCTTCAGTACGCACATTCCTTCGACGTGTTGGTGTTATTGCATCCTCTAGAGAGTATGTGGTACGAAATCTATCGACAGTTCGACGAATGGCTTGTTCAGATGCACGATTATGTACGCCATAAAAATGACGAAGTCGTCTATAAGTTGCGCGAATCGACGACTGATTTTCAAAGTAAATTTGGATAATTATGTAGCGTTGTTCAAGCGAGAGTCTATTCATGATGATTTGTCAGAGTATACTGAAACAAATAAAAAAAAATGTTTCATCAAAATTTCATTTTTTGTGTTACTTTTTACAATTTAAAGTTTTATCTAGCTTAAAAAAACACCTTTTATATATTACATACATGCACACCAATTTAACGTATGTTCTTACTGTTTAATAACTACAATGACCGGGTATATTCGGTTTCAGCAATACGAGCTTTTCAAAAGAAAAGTCCGTCAAGCGACCCCGCCTTGGACTATAAATAATGCCCGCAAAGGAAATAGTCGCTCCACAGTGCCTGAAGACGTAAGCGGTGTGTTGCACAATAGTGCTATTTCCTTTCATGTAGGATATTTGGACCATATATTGGAAGTTTTATCAGCATCATTCAAATATTCATTCACCATATTCGAAAAAAAATGCAGGCTTTCAGCCTCCTCTGTCAATTTTGACAATGAAGCAGTACGTTCTTCTGCAAAAATGTAATCTAATTTACTAAAAATACTATATATGTACATATATAAAGTGATCTCGTAGAAACGTGAACTAATTTTTACCGAGCGTGTTCACGTTTTAGATTGAATTTTTTCTATAACATATTTAAGTCTCTTTTATCTTTTATTTAAATTAAAATAAAGTACGTTATTTTCCACCTATGAAACTTGTTTTGATTCTACTTTTTGTAAGTTCTTGCCATATTTTAATATATGTACTATGTTACTATGGCTTGCAAAAGGGTTTCTAAGATACTAATTTTTAAATTAGTTCAGAGATCTTTCCATTTTTGGAAACTCCTTAGAATGCAGTTTTTTCAAGGACCCGAAAATGTATTATTAACACATTTTGAAATTGCATCTTTTTTGTTTCTTATTGAACAAATCGTCGATTTTACTTTTCGACATTATACTTTTTCGACAAACCAGTTACAGGTGAACCTTTCCCTAAAAGCTGTAAAATATCTGACTTTTGTTGAAGAGTTAACACTTTTGGTTTTTAATTAGAGATATTTTCAATAAAAATATTTTTAGAGATCACTTGTTTATATTATTTATATGTATAGTCAGCACAAAGAGATGCTTCCAGTGAAACTGCCGCGTTAATACCAAAACTACTTGTCACGCAACAAAAGTTGTTTACAACAAACAAACTACGAGATTATTCTGCGGGGCATCCCAAAATTTTTAAATAAGTTTACAAAATTTAATTTTAACGTTCGATAAAAAGTTCACGTTTTAGAGCCTTCAGCCTTTGTTCACGTTTTAGAGAAGTCAATGTAAAAAAAAATTGTTCATGTTTTTGGATGTTCACATGACTGGGTGTTCACGTTTCTGCGAGTTTACTGTATGTCACTTACCAGAACTTACCACCATCACTGAAATCATAAAAGGTCGATTCAGTATACGAACCCTCACATTAATGATTTTCGTTTGTTGCAGGAAGGTTCTGCTTGATAGCGTAATCAGTGATGATACGAATAAGCCTTTCCATTATTCGCATATATGTAAATTGCGGTGATGTTTTTTGTAAGATTTTCAGCCAGCTCAACTTTACGTTTGGACTAATATGCCTCCTCATTTAATTCAAAGAAAGCTGGAATCGTTTTTTTATTATCATAATAATTGATTCTAATTTCATTAGCAGAATTCAATTAGATTTCTAATTGTAAAGGTAAACCAATTTTTGTTGCTAATGGCAACTAATTGCAATTAGTTTTATCATTGGAATGAAAATTTTAATTATCTAATGGGAATTAGTTGAACTAATTCTAATTGATTAATGAATTAGAGAATATAAACCAATTGCATCAATTGCTAATTCTAATTGAAATTTAACATGAATGCTTTAGGTACTTTAAAGCTTTAATTTGAATATCCAATATTGTCCCACCCATCAAAGTCTTTATTGGAAAAATGTCTGCGATTGTGTGTAAAATTTTTCTTCAAATTTTTTCAAGTAAAGAAAAACGCTGTTGTTTCTATAAAAAAAAAAGTTTGAAATGTGCCCTTTTTACATGGGATTACAAATTGATCAAAATTTAAAAAACAAAATATGCTTTCAGGCACAAAAATAAATTTATTTTTATTGAAACATAGAAGGATCTAGTAAATCAGCTTAACATGAACTCTGTTTTAATATAGCAGATAACTTTATTATAACACACAATGGTGTATAGTTTATATTCTTGCATTTTATAACATGATTTAGTCATATTCTATAAATGAAATGAACTGCAACAAAAGTAGGTTAAATAATACTTTAACACAGCTTAACCAGAAACAATCTTTATTAGGTTTTACAATACTAATAAATTTTGCTAAAAGTCTCCATTTTCTCCACACATATAATGTGTATTCATATAGCAGTTAGTGCTTTTTAGTTATTGTTGCAGATGAAGACGAAGAAATGAGCAAATTTTCAACGCGCATCTAATTGTAGCCGTAAAAATGAAGTACTAAATGCTGCGTACAAAACGTCAATAACAGAAATTCTATAAAAAAGCTTCCTTGCAGTAGCCTTGGCTTATAGTTATTGTATGGCAGCAACTGTATTCAATAAAATACTTAAAGAGTGAATAAAACGAAAACAAGAAAAAACCAAATGCAAAAAGTAAAATAATATTTTTCTCAAAGAATCACTCCGATGCCGTCGGGTGGTTACGAGAAGAAAAAATATTAATTTTTTTCCAACTTTTTCTATGCTTGTTCGTGTTCTCTTAAAACAGAAAAACAAAAATTGTGATCCTAAACTATTTGAAAAATGTGCAATTATTTACTTCTAAAACTCTGTTTATATGAAGTTAAGAAATTTTAATATTTACAGCTTAAATATTTCCAAAGCAATAAACGAGTTGGAAATAAAAATTAAGAAATAAAAAAGTTAAATGAACGCAGCCCCTTTTGATGTTTAAAAGATATTTAAATTTAATTTCAGCTTTTTAATTTAAGAAATTCCTAAAATTTATATTTATGTTTACGCCAGGCAGGCAGCACATTTGCATATTTCCAAATTTAATGATGAGAAGAAAACATTTCGCTGTGGGCAAGTTTAAGATTAGGAAGTCAGTTTCGAGAATTGAGCTGATATCCATATTTAGTTAACAAATGGCAAATTTTAAGCATGGAATATTACACTCGTTAGTATCTATCACTTTGTAAAATGCGAGCAGCTTTTTCTCGTAATCAGACTCTCTCTGAGACGGCTGTAATTTAATCGCTGACAAAAGACTAAAACAAAACGTAGTGGCCGCATTGATATAAACATAGTCGCTGTACAGCAAAGTGTTGAGAATGAACCTGGAACATCAACTCATTGACGTTCGCAACAATTGGGCACTTTGCGCAACATTTTCCATAAAGAACTTAATCTTCACTTTTATAAAGTTTAACTCGTTCAACAACTATAGCCGGCCAATCATTGTTTCCAGCGAAACAATGCATTTTTCAACTAAATCATCTTTAGTGATGAAACTTATTCTCAAATAGGCTGTTATGTATGTATTTTGTACCCGTAGTTTTTCGCAAATGAGCAAAAAATTCTCAGCACTACTAACTCATGACAACCAATTTTTTTTGTGGCCACAATTGGCTAATTTCGACATCAGGGACCATTGCTTTTAGCAAGATGTGATAAGATTTACATCTGCATCTAGCCGTGGGTCTTCAACAGATGGTGGATCATTACCACTGTGGATGATATGTAGCTTCATCCTCGCCCTAGAAGGCCTTCAGATACGTATATCCTCCGGTCACTCCTAGTTGCAACTTCAAAAGCCCGGAGTAGGCCGCAGCCTTCACTCCTTGCTGAAGAGTTGGAGACTATCCAACTCCTGGTCCAGAACGCATAAAGCTTAATACAATTAAGAAAATGACGGCATTCATACTCACTGGACATGGACCATTCATTGTGTTCATTGTGAATAATCCAACCCACAAACTCAAACGAGAGCCTCGAAACACACAACCACCACGATACTCTCAAAGGGCCTAGCTCAATAATCCGTCAGAGAACAGCTAAATGCCTAAAGAGACAAATAGCGAAACTCTGGGCCTTTACTGATTCCCGTGGAAATATAGTGGATTGTCCAGTTGGCTCCTACTGGCCTAAGGGGGCTGGGCTCTCTTTTACCTCCCACAAGACACAAGTTGAGATGGTTGTGTGATCCATAAAGACTTATAATGTGCCCCCGTTTAGTAAGACGTTGACACAAGCCATCCAAATAATTCAGTTATTGCATGAAAATTTCCCGGACGCATAATTTCTGGATTTCGATTTCAATTGGCCGCCTCGTTCTTATGATCTTACGCCAGTGGATTATTTTCTTTGGGGACATTTTAAAGGCAATCCTTTAGCAAGAACGTTGGCACAAGCCATACAAACAATTCAGTTATTGCATGAGAATTTCCTGGACGCATAATTTCTGGATTTCGATTTCAATTGGCCGCCTCATTCTTATGACATTTTAAAGATAACCCTTTCAACAATCCACAAACAACTGATGCTGTGGAAGTTGATAATCGGCGCTGTATTGACGATATAAGCGAAGGTTTCTAGCAAAATGTACTTCAAATTTTTTTGTGAAAAGTTCAGATGTCTGCGGACGTGGTAGAGGCGGGCGTTTGCCCGATATTATCTGCCAATATAAATGATCATATTTCAGTAAAACTGAAGTTGTCAAAAAAAATTTGCTAGCCTACAGGTGCTCCTGTAGTAGTAGGTAGTGTACTAGCTTACAATGTCTGGAGGTTGTGGGTTCTATTCCCAACATCTTCCCAAAGATCTTGGCTGTTTGCACCACAAAAAAAAAATAAAAATTGAATGTCGGCGAGACTGCTCAGTGATGAAGGCATAGTCACTGGTCGCTGTGCTGTCTATACAACAGTTAATTTCCGATAACATTGGCCTTCTAGAAATCAAAGCTGCGCCGTTAGGCTAGTAGGTAGTGTACTTAGCCTATCAATCTAGAGGTGGTTGTTATTACTACAAAAATAAGAACTTGAAGGCTATTAACTATGCTTCTACTTTCACCACCTGTCTTATCTCCTCTCTATCCCTTTTCTAAAGAATGTACCACGGTTGTGACTAAATAGGTATTGTTGCCTGAAGTGCTACTTTTCTTTAAAAACAAAAAAAAAGCGATCGTGTTTCAACCTCAAATTTGTTTACCCGTTATTATTAGCTTAAAATCCCCCTTTTTCTCCTTGGGTTATAAAATACCGTTTGCATATGACGTGATTTGATTTAGTACACAAAAATTACGCAACGAACAATTTTATTAGTTTAAAAAAAAAAAATGAACACCACTTATTTTAAGTGGAACAACTACAATTCAGAAATAGCTTGAATAGTCTTTACATTACAATCGAGTTTCTGCTGAGTTCTATAACGTCTTCACATTGGATTATAAAAGTGAAATGAAATTATAGATGTGTGTGTGTGTGTGTATTTTAAGTGTTGCCATTATTAAAAACATTACTGAAAAACTACTAAACGTGTTGTGTTTCTACAAAAACTCTGCTTAAGAAGAATTAAATTGTTTTTAATTTCTAAATTTATTTAAAATTTGAATTGTGAGTTTATTTTTCTAACATAAGCATTTTATTTATGCTCTTTTTCAGGACGCAACGAACTTATCGCCCGTTATATTAAGTTACGCACCGGCAAAACGAGAACCCGCAAGCAAGTCAGTTCTCACATACAGGTTTTGGCACGCCGAAAATTACGCGAAATCCAAGCGAAAATCAAAGTTGTAAGTTTTTCAATGTTTATTCTTCTACATTTTTTATTTACTATAATTTATTCTTTCTCAAAACATTAAATTCATATTTTCTATCGATTTTTATTTCATTCTATTCATTCTAAAAAATGTTTACTTAATGTTTCCTCCAATTTCATGCTTAATTCATAATTTATCATATTCGTTTAATATTCAAAACCTTTCTTTAAGTATTTTTTTATCAAGTAGAATTAAAAAGTCATTTTGATAATAAAAAAGCAAGTGTTTTCAGTAGAAATGTATAAATAAATTTAAATTAAAACAGGTGTACATAAGTAGGTAAATCTGCAGATTTTAATATATGCTCCCATATAGCTATTTCGCTTTTCTCTAAGATTGTTTGTTTAGAACTGACACCATCAATTATGTTTCTCTGGATTTTAAATAAAATTTTATTTTCTAACATTGAATCTCTTGAGATTTTAAATTTAAGTACTCAAACTGATAAAAAGCTAAAAACATTATTTAAAAGTCTTTGTAAATTGTAAATTACACCAAAAAATTTTTGTTGTAAAATTTCTAAAACAAACTTCCAGACGGCCAATTTTGACAGTCGTGATCAAAATTGTTTTCAAATCGAATCGCATAGTTTTTTAATTCTATTACTCAACACAATCTGAATCGAATTAAGTCTATGGTATTGCAGAAAACCCACAAAGTTGACAAAAAACGAATGATTTTCCTTGCGAAGAGTTTGGCTGCATAATCTTTGCTAAATCTGTATATTGGCTCCTAAAGTTTCAAGGAATCTCCTTTTGAGTGAAATATATTTTTGACATTTTTGGCTTAAAGTATTTAAATTTTTGTTTTCTTTAAAAAAATTCAATTTACATTTTTTTTACATGGTTGCCTCTGAACACTCTTTGGCTACCGAATTATTCGATAAAGAATCCGAGAATCCTAAAAACAAAAAGAAAAAACTCGCAAGTTCCAGACAGAATTAGACTCCAAGTTTTAAGTAGAAAAACAATAAAATATTTATTATAAAAATTAAAATTTAAGTACATATATATTATTCGGAAGGGAATATTTTGATATCCCAGCTCGTTTCCTCTTTGTTTTCTATTAATTGTTCATTCATGGTAACTTGCGATTTTCTAACTTCAATTGAGTCATGCGTCATGTCACTGGTTTCTACTCTGTAATCACTGTAATCATTCAGGCTGAGGCTTTCTCATAGTATCCATTATAAGCTCAACCATTTTGCCCTCTTAGGCAGGATGTTTAAGAATTGTCGCCTAAAAATTATTTAATACAAAAACGTTGAATGCGCCTGAGAAAAAATCGTCAAACTTTGACAGTTAATGTTGACATTTACTAAACAGAAAAACCAAAGAAAGTGGCGTAGAAAGTGTTTAAAGCACATATGAATAAGTCCTCAGCCTGTTATAAACGTTATTCACTTTCGAAATATGAATAAATTTTTCTGGATTTTTTTTTTAAGGGAATGGGTAATTGGATTATTCGAAATGTAAAAATTTTTTAATTATTTATGGCCAGTGGGATTCTTTTATAAACTGCTTAATCAGCATACGGTATATGATCCAAATATTCCCCCCACGGTAGGATTCTTGCAAAAAATAAATTTTGGATTTTTTTACCGTTTCACCCCCCTCCCCTAAAATGTGCCAGTTGAATAAAAAATTAGATTGGCAAAGCTTCAGCTCAATTTGATAACAAATTAATAAATGTATTTTTTGTAACATCCTTAAACATCTTTCCTGTCACTTTCATTGTAGAAAAGTTCAAATTGAATGGCCACAAACACTACTACCTCTTTATTTGGGTACGGTTTTACATCGGCCCTCGTCAAATTTGGTTTGTGAACAAACCGGTTTCGGTTATTTGCCATCTTCAGTGTTCTCTTTATACTAGTTGCGTTTTATTGTCAGCTGTGTTAATATAGTTCGTCTTGTTCGTATTTCTCTTTGTGTTATTTCTATTGCATTCGCCAATTTCTATGCTTTTTTCCTTTATTTGTTTTTACCTAATTTGTCTCTCCCTCTCTTCCTTTTCATTCGTCTCTCTTCCTACATAAATCCTTTCACGACCATGCTTGTTATTCGTTTGTGTTTATATGTGAATCTATGGGGTTTTTTCCTATGACATAATAATCTGTAATGGTACGTTTATGAGGTTCTTTATTGCTTTGGTCTTGTGCACCTGCGTAACGTGTTTGTGTATTGTCTGTTTTCTTGTAAAAATGTTTCAAATATTGTATCTGAAGCAGTGTTTACTTAATATGTGCTTGGATTTTCCGACGGGATTAAAATTACTTTCATTTGGGTACGGTTTTCCGTCGACCCTCGTCAAATTTGGTTTGTGAACAAACCGGTTTCGGCTGTTTGCCATTTTCAGTGTTCTTTTCTTATTAGTTGCGTTCTATTGTCAGTTGTGTTTATATAGTTCGTGTCTCCCTTCGTGTTATTGCGTTCGTCACTTTCTATCTTTTTTGCCTGCATCTCTCTCTCCTTTTTCGTTTGCCTCTTTTTACCTAATTTGTCGCTCCCTTTTTCATTCGTCTTTTTTTTCTAACTAAATCCTTTTACGATCATGCTCGTTGGCCGTTTTCGTTTATGTGTGAACCTATTGGGTTTTTTTTTTCTCTTTTTTTTTAAGTGACATAATAATCTGTAATTGTACGTTTATGATGTTCTTTATTGCTTTGGTCTTGTGCACCTGCGTAACGTTTTTGTGTTGGTGTAATGTTTGTTTTCTTGTAAAAATGTTTGAATGGTTCAAATATTGTGTTTATTTGTTCATTTATAATTCGTCCGTCAAATGTTTACTTCTTTTCTCCTCTTCCTAATAATCTAATTGCCCAGTTCTGGCACAATGCATTGTCTGTGTAGGGGTCATCCCCTGAGTGCTGCGTGCGAGAAAAAAAATTGGCTTTAAAATATGCCAATTGAGCAGAAAATGAAAATGAAGAAATATTAACACGTGCCGCATTAATATTAATATTATCGCAATGCGGCAGGTGTTAATATTATCAGACCAATCTACCCGACAGTCATCTATCATGAATGGTCATAATGGATCATGGGATTACACGCGCAAAATATCAACACTATCTTAAATTTACAGCAAAACGAAATATAACATTCAAAGTACTGGCAATGGCGTCCAATGCACAGTGGTTAAAAGAAAATTTATTTTGAAAATAATTCGGTAGTTCAAGAGCCAGTTAAAATATTCTTTTAAATTTTTGGCCTCCCTTAACTTAGTATTTTTGACATGGCGTCCTTATTTATGTTCGGATTTTTTATTCCAAGATATTAACTACATTCCTGATAAAATTCATAATAATACAGTATTATAAGTTTGATTCTGATGGCATGTTTTATTAAAAAGTTGTTAAAAGTCTCTGAATTGGTAAAATGTAAAAACTACTGTTTTTGTAGGATTTTCCCCAAAAAAGTGGTGGTATGGTTTTTTTGCTTATACCATTAAACTTACCTGGATACTAGTAAACCTGTTTGCACTATTTTCAAAAATTTTAACAATTCACCTGGCAGCCCTAACCAAACATGACCAATTTTGAAAGAAAATTTATGAATTTACATCAATAATTGCTCGAAGTGCTTCATGAGCTATCGAATTATTTCCAAAATAAAACGTTTTCAAACCGCTATGCGTTGGGACGTAAAGATCTCCTACACATATCCATTTTGCTTTTATTTTATAGATATTTGACTATTTCAAAATGATTTTAAAAATATTACGATTTACTGATATAAAATTATCCTGTTTTCCTTGGTTATTATGTTATTTATGAAAAATCATTCAAAGTACATAAATTCCCTAAAAATACAAAAACTTTTAATATTTTTTTAACAAAACATTCAAATTAAAATTTAGTACCTCTACAGTTTCTAATTTATTTTTTTTTTCCTTTTTTTAAAAATATTTCAAAAACTTTAGTTTTATTAGAAACATTTATATATTTGAAAACCTTAGCACTAGAAAAAGAAAAAAACATTAAATAAAAAATAAAATAAGAAAAACACTTAACTTACTTTGATATTTCAAATAGAAAAAGATGCCATACCCCCATCACAAAGCCCAAACGAATGCAATACTCGTACATCCACAGAACAACAATAAAATGCAAAAGGAAAATAAAATAATAAAAAAAACATGCAAACTTTTTTAAACTTTTCATACAAATGCATTTTGTAAGAAATAAAAAAAAATAAATAAATAAAAAGAAAACTGTTGAAAAAAAAAATAAATTTTATTTTGCTGTGAAACTGCCGTGGCAGGCAGTCAGAGCAAACAAAAGCTATAAACTATACAAAGGCTTTTGCATCCTGGCCAGGGTGTGTATGTGTGTCTTAAACTACAATACAATAAAATAAAACAACAATCAAATTATATAAAAACAACAACAATAACATAAATAAGAAACATTTAACAAAAAGATTTTGTTTGCTTTTTTAATCAAAAGGAACCTTTGACATTCATGGCAAAAACATGAATAAAACAAAACAAAACAAACAACAACATGTCAAAGGATTCTTTTTTTTTTTGTAAAGTGAAAAAATATTTTTCTCTTATTTTATTAAAAAAAAAAAAACAAAAAAGATTTAGAAATGGAACTTAAATTATTAAATTATTTTCATGTCATCAAGGAAACTAAAACCATTTTACACTGTTCAAAATTTGTTTACTTCTAAAATTCTAAACTTAAAATTAAGGTCAACAGCTACAACTGTGTGATTCGATTTACATCCGCGCCTGGCCATGAAGCCTTAATCAGATGGTGGACCAAACCACTGCATAAATTGGAACGTCATGCTCGTCTTAGGAAGCCGAAACTATAATTCTATGCAACAGAACTTTCTAGTTGCAACATCGATGATTCCAGAGCAGGGCTGCAAATCATCACTCCTTGCTTAAGAGTTGGAGACTTTCCAACTCCCGTCCAGAACACATGTCTAGCATGCTTACTGGACTGGATCATTCACCTAGCGTGTCATTAACGGCGAAATGATCCTGGCCACCATATTAAACAAAAGACCTGATATGGGGCCGCGAAACCACAACCACCACGATACTCCCATAAAGGGCCAACTTTAATAATTAGTCGGAGAACTATTAAATGTCTAAAGAGACAAATAATGAACTCTGCGGCTTACTGATTCCCGTGGAAATAAAGTGGAGTTTCCAGTTGTACCTCTGCTGACTTCAGGGGACTGGGCTCCCTTTTTCCCCAGTTGCACTGTGTCTAGATAGTCGAAATTCTATAAAGACCATATTTATGTGCCCCCGGGGGGAGGTCAACAGCTACAGAGACGTGATTTGATTTACATCTGCACCTGGCCATGAAGCCCTTATCAGATGGTAGTCAAGCCACTTTGCATAATTTGGAACGTCATGCTCGTCCTAGGAAGCCGAAGCCATAATTCTGTGCAACTTTCTAGTTGCAACTTCGATGATTCCAGATCAGGGCTGCAAATCATCACTCCTTGCTTAAGAGTTGGAGACTTTCCAACTCCTGTCTAGAACACATGTCTAGCATGTTCACTCGACTGGATCATTCACTTAGGTTGTCATTAACAGTGAGATGATCCTGGCCACCATATTAAACAAAAGACCTGATATGGGGCCACGAAACCACATCTAAAGAGACAAATAATAAACTCTGCGGGCATTACTGATCCCCGTGAAAATAAAGTGGAGTTTCCAGTTGTATCCCTGCTGACTTCAGGGGACTGGGCTCCCTTTTTTCCCAGTTGCACTGTGTCTAGATAGTCGAAGTTCTTTAAAGACCATATTTATGTGCCCCCGGGGAGGGTCAACAGCTACAGAAGAGTTTTTGCATTTATTAAACGTTTTAATTGTTTTCAGATTAATATCTGATTACATTTTTAATTGATTCAATTATAGGGTACGCCATCTAACTTTTTTTTTTCAACTAGTGCTTATTTCGTGAATAAGTTTTATCCTTCCGCTGAACGAATATGGTGGTGTATACGCTTAAACAACGCTTCGCCTAATGGGCCTGGGGTCAACTTGCAGAAGATGCCGATTTTGCAAAAAAAAACATATTTTCAGATGAAGCTCATTTTGATCTTGGCGGGTATGTAAACAAGCAACATTGTCGCATTTGGGGCACAGAAAACCCGCACGCATACATTGAAAAGCCGACGTACCCAAAACGAGTCACTGTTTGGTGCATAATTGGGCCATTTTTCAGAAGTGACCGTTACATTCAATCGGGCCATGTTGAACGAATTTTTGTTCACAAAAATTGAAGAGGAGGATATTGGCAACATTTGGTTTCAACAGGACGGCGCTACGTGCTACACAGCCGAAACTGTGTAATTTTGTTTATAGCATTAAAAAAAGTTTTCGGCGGACCCTATATTTATATTATTTAAAAATTTGTATTCATTCCTGTTTTTTAATTAAATATACAATTGTTTCAATTATTTTATAATTAGAAAATTATATACATATATTTTTTTAATTCGGTGTGCTATTAATTTAACTTGATGTATTTAATTGAGCCAGATGGCACTGAAGCATGAAGCTCTTTGTGAGCCGAGCGACTTGCTTGTTTTCGGCTTAAGGGGTTTCAACTGTCAACAGAATGTTACCGAATTTCTTTCTATTACTAAGCGGTTTGCTTCATTACCTGTTTCGATCGTAAGTCTGTTATTAACCAGTGATACTTACTTTTATAGCTCCTTTCGCCCTTTTTCGAATTTTTCGATTTCTATCATTGTGGCTTGGGTACTATTATTGCATCCAAATATTTTTGGTTTTCCTTCTTTAGGGCTTTTTAGCTTTTTTACAGCAGGCTTTCATCTTTTTTATTTTACACAATTTCTCACTGAACATTTAAGTTCAATCCCGAATATAGTCATGAGCTACTTCAGTGTCAACTCGTTTAGCTATAAACTTTCAGAATTCTTTGTTTTAATCATTTGACTATCCATGAGCAAAACTACAATATCCTAAAAAATTTCTACATGATATATAATCAAGCTATATACAACCAATTTCTATACTTTTGCTATAGCTTAGATAAAAACCACATTGGAAACTGAGCCGAGATTAGTTTGGTAGCTGGCAATTTAGTAACATCAAGTTGTCTGATATATATTGACGTTTTTAACATAAAATTTAATATTCGGTGAAGATCAAAATAAATAAAACTATAATGCATCTTCCCAATGCTTCACTGCTTCACCATCTAGAAGGAATAAAATTAATAAGTACATCTATCCCCCGCTTTACACGGAAAATAGCTTCCATAAGAAACCGTGTTACTCAAAAAATTCACTCTTATGTGGAAAAACCGTGCTAAACCAAAATCACTAAAAAAGCCCTTTTTGTCAGTTTTTAATATGAAGAACAACAAACACATTAAACGAAAAATAAAAATTAATATATTTAAATTCAAATACATTTAATAAATTAAAAAAATATTAATTTATTTCAATAAAAATTAGAAATTCATTTAAGTTGATAGCGATAAATAAGACTTAACATTCTATTTTAATTGAAATTTAATTAAATTTAGAAATTTGTACAATATCACTTTCATCGCTAGACCACCCTATCTGATTTCATTATTTCTCCATAGAATTTGAACTTCCGTGAGATTTTGCAGTAAAAAAATCTGATATGAGCAATTGCGATTTATTTTTAAGTCATATCTTCGTATACCTCTTCGCATTGAGATAAAAGTTGGTTAACATCTCCTTGAAATTTAAGAGCTCGTTCAACATTCGTATCGTGTTTTTGTTCACCTTTTAATTTTCGACTATGTAAAGAGTGTCTTTGCTTAAAGCGTTCGAACCAGCTATGGCTTGCTTGGAAAGTGACCTGATTTGCAATTGTAGACGGCAACTGATTCTCGATTTTATCAAAAATGTTTAAGGCCTTATTTTTTATGGAGTTGGTATCGATAGGAATTCGTTTTTTATTTTGATCTTCTAGCCAGATTATCAAAGCTTTCTCCATATTTTCTATGGCAACATTTCTACAATGAGAAATTGTGGTAAGACTTGTAGACGTTCCAGCAGCTACACTTTTTCTAATTGAGTCGTATTTTTATTATTCTTATTGTAACTTCATTCATAGAATAAAAATTAGCAACATCTATTATTCTTTCATTATTACGGAGACGGTTCAAAATTTAAATTTTGGTTTGCAAAGATATAACTTTTCTTTTACTCCCTATCTGTTATTTGCTCACACTGAATAAATTTACGCTATCAATTATGTATAAACACTAATGAAACACAAAGGTTAAAAACAATGATGCTCTTTGTTTTGGTATTTCAAACAAACTAGCTTATACACACATAAAATTTAGTTTTGATCATAAAACGGGGAGTTCCCATCTTATCTATTTGCATCATAGACATAGACTACTAAGCAGGGTACGGATTTGCACACTCATGTGCAGCACACGCACATGAAGGCAAATATGCACACAAAATAAATACGCACATGCACATGCGTAAGTGCCAATTTTTGTATGTGCCTACTAAACGCACATGTGCAAGTTCAACTTAAAATGTGCGGCACATGAGTGCACACGATCTTGCACATTAATATATGTATGTGCAAGACGAAGAAGTACAATAATAACAACAATAAATTGTAGTGTTTTGTTGTTATGGTATGTGTTGAATATTTACCCATTTGAAAATAATTTTAACTGCGTAGTATAATGATGTGCATGAATATGTGCATTCATGTGCCTGTACTTTGCACTTGGCACATGTGCGTGTGCTTCTATTATCCATGCACACTCATGTGCCTTCATATTAAGATCAAAAATTGTTGCACATATTCATGTGCATGTACACAAATTTTGGCACATGTGCTGCACATTCATGAATAAATTTCTACTCTGCTACTAAGAATTCGTAACTGGGACATACATTTTGTAGTGCTGTATTTTCACAGTAAAACAATGAAAATATTATTGTAGATATAAGCAAATTATAGTTTAGTGTTTATAATTTCGTGTAAATGCAAAATTACTAAATTTCGTTAAAAAAATTTTTATTTTCAAAAACCGTGTAAGATCGAAAACGTGTAAAACGGGGGACAGGTGTAATCATTATTGCCTAAGTGTTAATCCCGGGCAACTTACTGTTCTTAGACTTAAAACGAAGAGGCAACTAAACTCTCACGTGACCCATCCATTGCCGTGCAGTGTCGCAGAAACCAATTCCACATTGGAATTTGATGATAAAAAAAGAAGATTTCATTACTTTTAAACGGATGCCATTGAAGGCATTTTATTTTGAGTTAATCATTTCTTTCACCACGTTTAAATTTATTTCTTTGTAGAGGGCCGCAAATATATCTATTGTTGAAGAAATAAACAAACTTCATTTCCGATGTTTGGTAAAAGTTTTAATGCATTGTGTTAATATTTTTTTTTTAATTCTCACTAAGTTTAAAATAGATTTTCTCTTAATTTTGAATGTTTTCTTCTAATGAGCTGAATAGGGATTTTTACTTTACGTAAAGGATCTTAAACTTTAACGAAATAAGAGCTAACTTAAAATATAATAAGCAAGAAAGTTTAAAAACTTCCATAATAATTTAAACATGTTTTTCTTTCAGTGTAAATAAATAACCGGAATCATAATCATCTCATTTGAAATGCAAAAAAAAATTAAACAGTTTTTAAACTGTTTTAAACAGGCTGCCGTGTAACACATTTATAAACTCCCTTAACTTCAACACTTTCTATCATTTCCCCAAAAAATTTAACATCATAAACATCAGTGTCAATATCCATCACACACTCCCAAATCATAAAATCGCGCAACATCAATGCACAATGAACATTTAAATTTCTCTCTTTCTCTCGCCAAATCGCCCAAGCAACTGTCAAACATACAACTCAAATCGAAACTAAAACTGATTGAGCAAATAAAGAGTGTTTTTTTCTGTTTCTGTTTTCTAATGTGTCTACAACTACAACTTCACTTTGAACATTTTTTTGGTTACAGGAACCAAATGGAGTTTTAGGTGGATCGGGTGCAAATAATGCTGCTGCTTTGCAGTTATTAAATGAAAAGGAGAAAGCTTTACAGGCCATGTCTGGTATGACTAGTTCACAGATTGTATCGGCACAGGCGGTGAAAAATTTGACTTTAGCTGCGTCGGCTCTTAGTGGTTTGCACCACCACCACCATCATCATCATCACACTGTGCATCCCCACCATACACACCATCATCTGCACCACCACCCAAGCAATCAACACCATCCCTTACACAATCACACTTCGTCCTCGTCGTCATCGTCCTCGGCGGCAACAACGAATCCTTTGGGGCACCCGTTAAGACCAGATATGCCACCACCACCACCACCGCCGCCGCATCCCCACCATTTGCACCATCACCACAATCAGCATACAAATTCGGTTAGTACTACAACTATATCATCTACCATACAGCCGCCACAGCTACTGTAAATAACTCATGGCAGTCATCATAATAAAAATTATAAAACTAGTTATGCTCTAAAGTTCCTTAAGGCATCTAACTACTTCAGGCAATAATTGATAGCTGTAGCACTGCTGCTTCTTTGTATTCATTGCTTGTGATATTCTTTACCTTTTTCATAAGATTTTAAGATCATCAACACACCAATTCCAAAATCTGTGAGCTTTTCATCTTTCTATAAGACGTTGTTGCATGTAAATGCTAACGTTAACCCATTATGTATTTCTGTTGTTATTTGTATGTTCATTTTTAATTTTCTGTTTCATCAAAAGTTCATGTAATTGTGCTACTAAAGGCCAGAACGCATGATGACATGTGTTTGCAAAAGTGGAATGTACTATTCCACTTATGATAGGTTATCCGATAGAACAGTCCGGCCCATATTGCTTATCTGTTTTTAATTTACATAAAATATTAGTTTGCGCGCTTAGAGTTGCATTTTGGGTTGCATCTTTCTTGCGTGACAGTGTGTCAAGTAAATTTCTCTTTGGAGTTTTGTAAATGGAACAAAGTTTCATTACATTTTCCTAGGAATGAATCAGACAATTGAATAGTCGTCTTAATAAGTTACCTTGCATTAATCTGGTATTAAAAAACTTATTAGACGATATTTGTGTAATTAAATTAAAAAAAAAATTATTTTTTATGTATTTTGCGTTTAAATAAAATTGCTAATTTGTACAGAAAATGTTGTTATGTAGCGTATAACTCATTGCAAATGACAGTAGAAGTTCAGGAAAATCGTTATAATTTAAAAATAAAGTATATCAACAATACCAAACATGCATCTATAAAGGAGAAAGAATACTCCTCTGCAAGCCTATTTAAATAAAATTTTGTGTGTAATAGATTAGATTCGATAGGTGGCGCTGTTGTTTTTTTTTACTAAAACAGCGCTGTTTTAGCGGTCGTAGTACTAAATTGGAATATAATTTTCAAAATTCTTAGGTATATTTTTGTTTAGTAAAAGTTCAGTTTTTTTTATAATGAAATCTGTTCCCAAAATTAAACTTAATTTATATTTCATTTCTTGTAAAAGTTAGTGGGTTTTATGGAATTTTGACAGTTTAAAAGAAAATATTTAAAAAATAATATCAATCAAAGGTTTTCAGTAATCAGTTATAATCTTTCTAATAAGCATTCATGAGTCATAATTTTTCTATAAAGAAAAGTTAATCAAGTACATTCATAAACATTCGTTACAATTTTCTTTCTAACCTGAAATTTGGCCATCCATTAGATGGCATGAAACCAATTAAAAAAAAGAAATAAAAATCGATTGTAATAACCGGTCCGTAACGATAATGGCACTATAATACACTTAAACAGGAGAATAGGCTCTACTTATTGAACGATTTGAATTTTATAAGCGTGAAGATAAAGATGTTTATGCAAAATGTTGCTTAAAGTGCCGCTAATGATGTCGAATTTTCACGAAAATGGTCACGTTTACGTTCCAGACTCATTCTCAACACTTTTCTGAATAGCGACTATGTTTGCATCACGACGGCCATGACGAGAGTATTGTTTTGATCTATTGCTCTGAACAACAAAGTTTTTGTTTCGGGATTGAAATTAGCTGATTTTAATGTTAAAACTGAAAATGTCCATAAAAATTATATATTAGCTCTTGTTTTCAAAATATAATATCATTATATTACAGGCATACCTCGTTTAACGCTCAGCTTGCGTTTCTGAAGATTGAGCGTTAAGCGAAATAGCGTTAAAAAGGCACTATTTGCATTAAAATATGGGGTTCCGTTTTTTTTTGCTGCCTTGAAGTAAAAAATGACAAATAAGATGGGTATTTTATTTAAAAATATATCTTTTATTTAATGTGTACTTCATTTTAAAATTAGAAATTAAATTATAATTCAAAATAACAATATTGCAATTACTAAGTCTGTACCGAACCATATCACTATTTCCAATGACTAATTTAATATGAGACAAAATTTCACAAATTATTTATCCTTATAGGGGAATTCCCAGAGTTAGGGAATTTTTTTAGCCTACTTTTATTTTAAAAAAACGTATGGAAAAAAATTAAAATTATGTATATTTTCTGCTGCTTTTTATGACGACTATGTTTCGAAAAATGACAAAAAATTTTAAAAAATAGCGACAAAAAATTGTTTTTTGAAGAGCGTTATAACGAAACAGCGCTAAACGAGGTAGCGTTAAGCGAGGTATGCCTGTATATATAAATGTGTACATATACATATTGAGTTTTCAACAAATGAAATATTTCATCACCAACAGTTGGTACCCATGATTGTTTACATTTCCCTCTCTTCAGCTGTTCATAAGTAGTAAACATAACCTATGTGATCATTTATATTAATTGGCCAATCCAGAAATTTTGTGTTGTTAATTTCATAAGCTTTAGCTAATCATGCCTAATATATTTGTGCCAATAAAAAAACAGTTTTTTATCAGTTTTTTATACACTACATTGCATTGTTTTTGTTTTTCTATTTGATCTTTTATGTTCGTGAATATTCTGTTCAATGTGCTGTTTGGTTTGTATGAAAATTGTATTTTATCAGTTTTTATTATTGACTTCAAGCTTTTGCTCTCAGTCAAACCTGGTATATATTTTACACCGTAAAAAGCTCTCTGTTGATTGTCCTGTTCAGTAATGTTAGTTTGAGGATAATTTGCCTTAAGTTTAATTCCTGCATCTTTTATTAAATTGTTTATAAGTTTAATCGGAAAACTGTTGCGTCTAAGTATTGTCGTTATTTTATTTATGTTCTTGGTGTAAAATTGATCGTCGCTAATGTTTAAAACTCTAAAGATGAAGCTTCTTGCAGTGTTAATTATTTGTGCCATGGGTTGCGTGGTATTGAAATTCATCAATCTCCCAGATGCTATATTTTGGCTGCGTGCCAATCGAAAAATATTCCGTCATTATTTCGTATCAATGTTGTGTCCAAATATGAAAGTTTTCCATTTTTCTCTATCTCCACAGTGAATTGTATTTTCGGGTGGTAACTAAGGGGTTTTAGAACTTCATCTTTATCGTCAAGTTTAATTATAGCTAAAATGTCATCTACATACTTAGTTATGTATTTTAGGTTGATGTTCTTATTCTCAAGTTCAGCTAATGCCTCGTCTAATAAGTTATCTAGTATAATGTCAGCTATAGTGGGCGAGAGAGGGTTACCCATTGGCATTCCAAACGTTTGGTTATAAATTTTACCATCATACAAAAAATAATTATTATCAGTCAGACAAAAGTTGAGTATCTTCAAGAATTTAGATTTCGATAGCTTAGTGAAAGTTTGAATAGTGTTCCAATTTTTCATTATGTTTTTAATTGCAATATGTACCGGAACCTATGTGAGTTTGTCAATTGTTGTTTGCCTGGTTGCTATTGAAATTATTGTGTGAAGTTGTGAAGCTGATCTGAAATGCCTCGAAAGTGTGTGAATCCCGTCGACAGCTTTTGCTATATAGGTGCCCCTGTAGGCTAGTAGGTAGTGTACTAGCTTGTTAGTATGGGGGTTGTGGCTTCGATTCCCAACGAAGACCTTGGTTTTTTTCACTACAAAAATTAAAAATTGACTGTCGGTGGGGCTGCACAGCGATGAAGGCATAGTCACTGGTCGCTGTGCTGTCTTATATACGGCAGTTAATTTCCGACTATCCTTCTACTTTCACCACCTGTTTCATTTATTCTCTATCCCTTTCCTAAAGAATGTCGAACACGGTACTTGACTAAATAGGCATTGTTGCCTGAAAGTGCTACTTGTCTTTAAAAAAAATGTGGTGAAATAACATTTTTGGCTCAGAAACGTAAATGACACCAATCGTTAAGACTGCCTATGAACATTATTTTGGTGTGAAAGTTGGGGACCAAGATAAATCATAAGCTCCTCATATATGTTGCAATTCTTGTTCCGTCACATTGTGAGAGTAGCTGAAAAATAAAAACCGGGCAATGGCTTTTGCAGTACCTATGGTTTGGCGTGAGCCTACCAATCATACAAACGACTGTTATTTCAGCTTAACTCCTCCCATTAAGCATGATTTATCTTTGAAGAAAAGAGGAACGGTTAAATACCCTAACCTCCCATCTGTTCTGCGGCCTGTACCACACCCAGACACTTTGCCACCTCAAAATGATGAAATTTTATAGGAAGGTGATAAAAACTGTGTAGAAGGAGCAACACATCCTTCTAAATCATATGACCCTGATTTTGAGGTAAGCGATAGGTCTAGTGATCCGCACAGAATTAGTCAAGCAGAGTTGAGTGACCTTATAAGAGATATTGGCTTGTCTAAGGAAAAGGCTAAGCTTTTAGGGTCAAGACTAGAACAGTGGAATCTTCTAAAATATAATGTGAAAATATCTCAGTGCAGCCAGCGTCAAAAAGGTTTGCTTCCTTTTTTTGAGAAGAAAGAAAACCTCATAGTTTGTTCTGATGTTAATGGTTTGATGAACTGCTTGAATTTGGATCACACTCCATCTGAATGGAGACTGTTTATAGACTCTTCAAAACTAACCTTAAAAGCTGTACTTTTGCATAATAGAAATAAGCTACCTTCTATTCCTATAGGTCATGCATTTCACATGAAGGAAACTTATATAAATATGAAAACACTTCTCCAATCAATCAAATATGAACAACACAAGTGGCAAATTTGTGGTGATCTGAAAGTCATTGCTATATAATGCAAAAGAAATCAAATTTCTTCACACATACAGACAACCACATTTTCCATTCAATATTTCTATTAAATTACTTGGTTTTCTGTTAGAAATACATTATAAAGAATTACCTGCTTCGTACGGAATATGCGTTTAGTTTCGTATTTTGCTTAAACAATTGACTTGAAGAAAAGCTTTGTGGTTACATTTTAATTTGGCATATTTGGTGCAGATGTATTTGCACTTTTGCTTCAGTTAGCTTAATCCAGCTTATGCATATTATATTCTCTTTTCAAATATTTTTTTTCTGCTAAATTCTGAGTGAAAATACAGGGATAATGAATATAAACAAAACTCTAATATTAGAGCCGGCCAAACGCCGGATGCAGTAAGCTAGTTAATAAGAAAACCTAATTATTCCTTTGAGATTAACAATAATACAGGAAAGGACTCTAAGTAATTAAACTCTTTTGTTATCTCCAATTTAAAGCAAAAACGAGAACTTCTAATTTGCTGTTATAATTTATTTATTGATTAAGCGGAAATAAAACTGTTAACACTTGCCAATAACGGAAGAAAATAACGTTTTTTACATATAGAATTGTAAATTGGGCGGGTGTAGTTTATCTCACGTAACAAAAAAATCTGCTTCCACAACACAGCCAAACGTTGGTTACGTTTTAAAACTGCGTATTGAAAACGTGCTTTTTTTTAAACTGCAAAAAAGTGTGATGCTATGAAAACGATGAAATAGCAAAAGATAGAAAAGGAAAAGCATGCGTGAACAAGGTATTTTTATAAAACGGCGTTGTAATAGTATACGCACAAAAATTGGTTTAAAAAAAGTTGCTGGGTATTTTCATTGCTATTAAACACGTGCATCCAATGTCAAAATTATATCTCCATCCGTCCTTTAAAAAAAAGCAAAAAGTATCAAAACAAGCTTTCGCTAAAAAGCTGCAAAATTTAACAATCCTTAAAGCATTTAAACTCATTTTCGCTGTGTTATTTTTTTAAGAAAGGAAATGCGTTAACACACTCAAGGAAACATTTTATTAACAGACAACCAACAACAATCATTAGGCGATAGCAATAGCGAATTATTGCATTTCGCCGTTGCTCAAACGGCCATACTCCATACCATGTGTAATATAATTATATCCTACCCGTGGGAATATGCAGCGTTTGCACTTTGTCCGGATTGTGTGCGGTGGGAATATGCAACGTTTGCATATTCCCACGTATGAAATAATTTCAATACGTATAAACGGAACACATCCAAATGTAAGGTGTACGATGTCATGTAGAAAACATGGCATACGCGACACAATTACACACGCTACAAATTACACACACTACACACGCCAATGCGACATCATGTACCAGATGATAGCAATGGCGGATTCATTCCTTTTTTCCGTCGCTGGAAATGTCAATATAAAAAACTCTGTGGCATATTTTATTTTAAGAAGTTTAGCATTACGCGCAAGGGCGGTAATAATGCTTACGCATAGATCTACATTCGGTAATGGTGTTGCATCTGTTACTATGGGGGTGATATAGGTATTACGGAAGCGGAAGCTCTTGACGTTCGTGGCATACAAATTCAGTGTGATGTTCGATAAACTAGACATATTTTTCAAGTTTCTAAAGAAACTTTCAAGTGCCTCGGTTTTCTAAGACGTTGCAAATGATACTTCACTAAACTTCATACTATTTATACCACTTATATCCGTCCAAAAATGGAATACAACTCTCAAGTATGGGCTGGCTCTCCAAAGTCTATTTAGAATTTGCTCGGCCGCGTACAGGAGAGGTAGGTCAAAGAGGCTCATTGGGGACAGTAGGGTACATCAAAAGAGCATTGACGCAATATGGAATGTACTTCATTGTTTTATCGTTACTACCATGGTAAGTGCTCTAATGAAATTAGACTACTTGTTGCTGTTTTCGTTAGCAGCTCATACATTTGTGGTTGATTTTCCACTGATACTTACTACGCATTACAGAGAAAATTATATTTTTTAAGCAGAACAGTCCATATATAGAATAATAGGTGTTTCCTTTCACTTTCAATGTAGGAAAGTTCAAACTGACTACTCCCTCTTTCCTCCTCCCCTTAACATAATCTCCTAAATCTGGCACAATGCATTGTATGTTGTGTAGGGGCCATCCCTTGGGTGCTGATCCGAAAAGAAATAATAAATTCACCACTACGATTAATTTGTACATATATTCGCCATTATAAAAACCATGCTTTTTTTTACAAAAATGGCTTTTTATATCTAATAATTTCACATTTAAATATTTATATTAATTTGTTTAATTAACAAAATCTCAATCTTCATTATAACAATACAGCAATTTTGGCAGCCCGGTCTTCAGCCAAGCACTTCGCAAGAGTAAGTTATCATAAATATATTTTCAAAGGCTTTAAATAATTTATCTGATTACATTGACCCTCAAAGTTTTTATGATTACAGTATAAAACCATTTGCACAACAACCATATCCCGCCGGCAAACCATCAACAGCTGTATCTGGTGATATTGAAGCAGGTCTTCCACCAGCCCAGCTGCCATGGGAGGGCAGGGCGATAGCAACGCACAAATTTAGATTATTAGAATTTTCAGCGTTTATGGAAATCAGAAGAGATGAAATTGTAAGTAAAGAAATTTGATTGTTAGAAAAACAAAATACGTTTATACTCTTGTTAACTTCTTTTTTTATTAATTGGGATATAGTACAACCGGCATTTGTTTGTACAATTGGGCGGTAAACCCTCCTTTTCGGATCCATTACTTGAGACTGTTGATATACGACAAATCTTTGATAAATTTCCCGAAAAATCGGGTGGTCTTAAAGATCTCTATGAGAAAGGTCCACAAAATGCTTTCTATTTGGTTAAATGTTGGGCGGACTTAAATACAGACTTAACTGGCACTGAAACGGGTGATTTTTATGGCGTAACTAGCCAGTAAGTTTTTCATTATTAAAAATTATTATTATTATTAATTTCTTTAATGTTTTTTATCTTTTGCTTTTACTTTTTTCATAGATACGAAAGTAATGAAAATGTTGTTTTGGTGTGTTCCACAAAAGTCTGTTCATTTGGCTCGCAAGTTGTGGAAAAAGTTGAGACCGAATATTCACGCTTGGAAAATGGACGTTTTGTTTATCGCATAGAACGTTCACCCATGTGCGAATATATGATTAATTTTATACAAAAATTAAAAAATTTACCTGAACACTACATGATGAATAGTGTGTTGGAAAATTTTACAATATTGCAAGTAAGTTTCTCAAACTGATCCCCTTTCAAAAGCTAATTTGAATCGTTCATTCGTTTAATGTTTTGCAGGTTATTCAATCCCGCGAAACACAAGAAACTTTACTCTGCATAGCGTATGTTTTTGAGGTTGCAGCACAAAATAGTGGTGCCACGCATCACATTTATCGATTAATAAAGGAATAGCATGAACTCCCTACATTAACCAATAACACTAACAATAGTAGTAGTAATAATAACAATAACAACAACAACAACAATACACTGTCCACAACAGCATCATCAACACTTAATGAATTTAATAAAATCAGCAGCGGTTCAAAAAACATCAGTATAAGTGCAGGTCTTGATGACCTAACAAATGAAATTGAAGACAATAGATTATCAAATAGTTTGCTTTTGGAAGAACCTAATAGCGGCGTCATAATCGAAAAGCGAGAGGCAAGTGGTGCGGCAATAGATAGAAATAAAAGATATTTAGCTGGCAACCAATCTACGACGACAATAATTAAACAATCACCCACGTCGCCAATATCTATGGATGTGCAACAGCAACAACATTCATCTCAACAATCTAGAGAAAGTTTGTTTTCAAACGAAATCACTACAGCAGCAGCAACAGACAACACAGGTGACATTACAAATGATGCAAGTTTAGCAGAAAATGTAGATTTAACAACTACAACAACAACAACATCGTCACAATCACACCATCAACATCAAACACATGTACAATCGCATCTTCAACACCATCAGCATCATATAATACAGCAAGGGACACATCACCAGTCTCATACAACAACAGCAGCAGCAGCAACAACAATACCAACAGTAAAGCTGAATGCTAATAGCAACAGAAATACGAGCAATAACAATAACAATAATAACAGCAGCATCAACAATCTTTTAATTAATTGTACACAAAATATCGCATATCCAAGACAAAAGCAAGAGCTACCTTTACCTTTAACCAGATCAATGGGTGAAAGCCAATTGACAACGACAGAAGTGGCACAAGAGCGACTACCGCCACCTTCATACCATAGCAACGCTTCCGAGCAGTCATGCGACGCAAAACTATATCATCCAGTAACATCATTAAACGTATCGAATACAACTTGTACAAATGAAATGGATTCAATGGTTTCATCAACAGCCACAGTCACAGAACCTTTGACTGTTTCTGCTGCTGCTGCTGGTGCTGCATCACGTCTTAAAGCTTATGAACAATTTCTAAAACTATCAGCCCAGGAGTACACGGCGGCCGCCGAGAGTGCAGCTCTTAATTTAAGTTCAACTGCAGCCATGGCGTCTGCCACAGCAACCAGTGTCACCGCAGCTGTAAGTAATAGTAGTTCAGCATCCTTAATGGATGGTGTTGTGGTGGGAGGCGGTAATGTTGGTAGTGGTGGTGGTGGTTGTAATGGTAACAATTTAAGTCATGTTGGTAGCACTAATAATAGTTCATTGTTGAATGCCAGCAAAATTAATGATTCGTCTCTACTTCATCATTAGATGTTTGTGAACACTAAAAACGATATATTGGAAATTTTAAGGTTTCAAAAATTAATAATATCGATATGAAAGGTATTTACGTCAACAATTGCAAAAGTGCAATAAGGGAAAAAGGAAGAATTTTTACACTAAATGACGTAACGATTTATTTTAGCCACAATAGCACATCTAAAATTTACTGGCTTTCTATACAAGAAAAAACGCTTTGCTGTTCAAATTGGTACTTTTTAAGTACCAAAACAATACTACACAACACAGTTGTTCAAAATTTTACATTGATTTTAAACACTTATAGCGAGTGCGCAAAGTTTTTTCTATGCGGTTATTATGGTTGAAAAAAGTTGTGCGTACTTTCGCAATTTTGCCAGGGTAAAATTGTTGACGTGAATAACTTAATTTATAACAACGAAATGTTATTTTTTCTACTTCAAATAATTGAACAAAAAAAGTAAGAGGAGAGCAATGAAAAGTTTCGAGATTTCAATACGCAGTATGTGAAAAGCTAAAAAGAACCTGGGTTAAATTGTGTAGGGCAGCCGATATATACTAAGAAGTTTTTAAATTCGGTCACAGCAATAGCCATTACTAAGCAAGATCAATGTATGATGCATGGGATGTAGCGTAGGCATTTTAACTATTTAGTCTATGAATTTTATATGTTCTGAAGTTAATCTTAATGTAGGAATTTGTTTTAATCTGAAAACGTAATAAACGAATTTAAATTTAAAAGGCTGCAATTAAAAATAAAATATTTTAATCAAATGAATTTTTAAATATGTATTTCTGTTATTCTAAGTTTGATAAACTTTATTTTTTATTAAAATCAAATTTTTATTAAAACAAATTTTATAAAAACAAATTTGTTTTTTTTATATATATTTATCAACCGAAGAATAATAATTTGCATTTAAATGCCCACCTATTGCCACTTTCCCTCATTTTTCATTTTGTTGTTATTTCTAACACGGTTTTAATTAAATTAATGTCTTAAGCCTTGTATTTTCTGTTAAGTTTTTCAGAAGTTAACACTGTCAAAAATGCCAAAAAAAATGTTGCATTATTGTGAATAAAACATAAGAAATGTTTCTGGCAACATGTTTCTTCAGCTATCAATTAATGTGATTGGCTACTATTTCGTGCAGAATATTGAAACATTTTGTATACATTATGTGCTCTTGGTGTTAAATAAATTATTTTGTACAAACTTTAATTTAAATATTAAATTTTTCACATTAAATAATCAAAAAATTGGTCAACAATTTCCTTAAGATCAAATAAAAGTGACAATCGAATCGAAAACAACTTAAATAACTCAAAGTTTTCCTTGCGATCGTAAGTGAATGGCACAATTAGTCTCGAGTTTTTTGTACACACTTGTAAGAATTATTTCGCAACTTTATTTATTTTGTTTAAATAATTTAACAATTTGCTAGAAATGCCACCCACCATGACTAATAAAAAATAGTCACTTTGTTGCCTTTTAAACATGCTTCTGTTTACAATAATTGCAGATTCCTTAGTATTTTCCCAATTGAGAGAAAAAGTTGCCACAACCAGTTGGCTTTTAATCAATATGAAGACAGAAACATTTTTTTATTTCTCATAAATTGAACACTGGCAAACTTCAACAGCAACATTTGTTTTATTTGTTCCCACAAATTTTTATATTGTTTTTTTGACAGTTTTTCGCATGAAATACTGAACCAAATAAAGTGTTTAATAGGAAAAAAACTGTGATTTATTAAAAACAAATAATAAGGCTGCTTATTAAATAAATATTTATTTAAAAAATTAAATGAATTCCTCACAACAGGTAACACTCGGGCAGCCATATTTTAAAAGAAATAAATGCATAAATCTATTTCGGCATAAATTGTTTTTACTGTGATATAGATTTAACGTCAGTATATAGCCATGATGGCTCTAAACTGACGACGCTCTTTCTAAATATTAAAAATAATGGGACTCTTGAGACAAGTAGCGGTAATAAAAAAAAAAGCTGCAAACTATCTAAAGTCACACCACAATATTGGCGGCGGCTTCTGTAGCAATACAAAAAATTAAAGAAATTTTGGCTTTACGCAACGCTGAATATTGTTGGTAAAAATGTATTCCAAAAGCTGTGCGAATGAAATGCATGTCGTTAGAGTCTGCGTAATTGATTTAGCGATTAGATGGAACAGAAGCGCATTCCCTAAAATTTGAGTTTGAACTACAGCCACTAAGTTACTCTATGAAAAACCTCATAAATGACCGGTAAAGCGACAGGTGAAAGGACTTAGTTATAAGCGTGGTTTCGGCCTATACTGCACCCTATTTTCCCCCATTCTCCTATCCTATTTCTTATTTTTCTAAATGACCTTTGCCGAATTTTTATTTGGATACGGTTTTACGTCGACCCTCGTCAAATTTGATTTGTGAGCAAACCGGTTACGGCTATTTGCCATCTTCTTTGTCGAACTTTCAACCCCATATATTTTTTTGCAGATGAGTTCCAAAAAGCAAAACATGAATGATACGCTTAATTACGATCTCGCGACAATCTTGGATTTGTCGATTTTAATTCCCGTAAGATGCAATGTTGCATGCTTACGTATAGATCTACTTTCGTTAATGGTGCTGCATCTGTTACTATGGGGGTGATATAGGTATTACGGAAGCGGAAGCTCTTGACGTTCGTGGCATAAAAATTGAGTGTGATGTTCGAAGGACTAAACACATTTTTCAGATTTCTAAAGAAGCTTTCAAGTGTCTCGGTTTTTTAAAGCGGTGTAAAAGGTACTATCTGTACCACCTATATCCGTCCAAAAATGGAACACATCTCTCAATTATGGACCGGCGCTCCAAAATTCGATTTTGGGGTTACTCGACCGCGTACAGGAGAGAGCCAAAAAACTCATTGGAGAAAGTAGGGTATCCAAATCTATTGATTCTCTAGAGCATCGACACAATGTGGGATGCATTTCACTGTTCTGTTGTTACTACAATGATAAGTGCTCTAATGAAATTAGGAAACTTGTTCTCGATACTCGCACGTGTTCGCGTTTAACTCTTTTTTCGTTGAAAGCGCATCCATTTGTGGTGAATCGCACTACGCATTACAGGGATAATTCGTTTTTCAGCAGAATAGTCCGTACGTGAAATAAAATCCCTCCAAAAGTCTCTCCTATTACTTTCAATCTGGGAAAGTTCAAAACGAATGCCCACAGACACTACTCCTTCTTTCCCCCTTCCCGTAACCTAATTTCCTAGTTCTGACACAAAGCATTGCATGTGTTGGGGTCATCCCTCACACAGGCTGGTCTATCCGAAAAAAAAATACTGCACAAGCAATTACAAATAGGCAGTGAGTGGATATCCAAGAAAAAATTAACCTTAGTTGGAGGTTATATCATACAACAGTTTTCTAGCCACTCTGATCTTCTGTGCCAAATTATTTCTGTCGGCGGTAATAACGGTGAAATAGGAAGCAGTGATTGATTATTATATTTTTTTAGCAGACTATAACAGTTTTATCAGTTCAGTTCAGCTTTTCATAATATTGTTTTTATTTTTATTGACTTTTTTTAAAAGAGCCTTAAACAGAACGATGTTTACAACAGGTTGGGACGCTAGGACATGTTGAAACAAAATCAGCATAACTTTTCTAATGGCTTCAAAGATCACCAGAAACTTTTAACTGCTTTTACTCTAAAAATTATTTTTGGAAACATGTTTCCTGTTATAGATAACTTAAATCTTAAAGTTTTTAAAATATTTATATGTTTTAAAAGATTTTTTTTAAACCAACAATTAAAATATATTAACCCATCCATTAAAACAAGTGAAATGATCTCAAAAATTTTTAAGATATATAAATATTTTATTTAAACATTTTTTTTAGAATTCATAAAAAATAAACCTTAAAATATCCAATATTTTAGAAATTTTATTCATGTTTAAAGCTGTTATTGAAAAAAAAAATGAAAAATTAAAATAAAAAACAACAAAAAAAAAAAACAGATTCATTAAGTTTACTTTTAATTTAAAAAAAAAAAATTGCAAATGAAAAATAAATAATAATTTTTTTTAGTGTAAATTAATTATATATATATATATATATATATATATATAATATATATATATATATATATATATATATATATATATATATATATATATATATATATATATATATATATATATATATATATAATACATCTGTGTAATATCATTTTTAATTTTTAAGATTTTAAATCGTTAAACTATAAAATTAAATAAAAAATAATTTTTAAATTGAATATAAAATAAAAATAAATTATGGTGTAATTAATGTAAAAAAAACAAATCTAAAACAAAAAACTAAATTAAAATAATAAAATTTACAAAACAAAAATGTAATTCATTTGTTGATGAATTTGAACCATCCACCGTTTTTTTAAAAACAAAACTCTTAATATTGAAATTTATTTAAAAAAAACATTAAAAATAATTTTTAAATTTAAATTTGAGAAAAAAAAAAATAATTGATTAAATTGACATTATTTGTTAACGAAACATGATTTTTTTTATATATTAAATACATTTTAGCTATAATTTAGTTTTTTATTTTGTAAGTGTAAAAAGTATTTTATTATATATATATATATATATATATATATATATATTTTCATTTAATTTAAATTAATTACATATTTATATATTTTCTACTACTTATAATAATTTATTAATATTTTGTTTTTTGAAAAATAATTAAAGAGGGTGGTCCTTTAATTACTCCAGCTAAAAGAAAAATACAAATATTTTGAAAAACAAAAAATTCTTTCCAGCATTGTTCCGTTTTGTTTTTTTTTTGTGGTCTTCTCAAATTATTTAATTATTTCTTGTATTTTTTTTAATATAAAGACGTAGATCGTCAATTTTAATAAAATTCAACTCTTGAATATTTATACTTGTTTTACCATGTCTAAACATATTTTTCAATAGTAATAATTTCGGTCAAATCAAGTGCAGTTAGACACAAATGTTGCAAGCAACATTTTGCTGTTGTTAAATATACTGGCTGACACATGTTGTGTTTTTTTTTACAAAACAAACAGTAGAACAAGTATTTGTTATATATTTCTTTTTATATTTTTTTATAAAAAAATTAACCTTTGATGGGATTTTGCACGATGTAATTTACAGAATACCATGCTTCTTTAGCTTATCCAATTTTTTAAGTTTGCATGTGAATCGAAAACCTTACAATTGTAAATGAAGTTGATTTAACTCTATTCACAGGTGTTACGCCTGTCTTTCATTGTGGAGCTGTCTTAACTAAATATGAAAATTCACTAAAACTTTTAATTATAATTAATGCTTTGCATAATTATTAGTCATTTTCTTAAGGCATATCTAATGGCAAGAAAAATTTAGCAAAAGCAAAAATTTTTATCCGTTTTTTTTTAATTGTAACTTTTCTTATTTAAAATTTTTATTTTTATAATTGAAACTAGGTTTCTTCTATAGTTTCTATAGTTTTTTATTATGAATTTTATTTATTATGGAAAGTATTTATGCAAAATGTTTATTAAGTCACTTTGCTAGATTGATCTCTGTAATACTACGATCGGTTTTTAAATCACACAACAGTTATTTTAAAATATTATATATTCTCCTTCAATTTAAATGTTTTACAAAACCATTGTAATAATAGCAATAATTGTTAAAAATAAACTACACTCCTAGATTTTAACAAAGCTCCAGTTTTATAACCTGTTTCGTACTAATCTTTTTAAAATACTTTCACAATTTAAATATTTGATAAGACTCTTCCTTACAAAAGTTTTCATAGCAACCTGTTTTTCAAATGCCGTTATTTATATATCATCCAATAACAAGTGGCAGAGTAATTTCAACACCACCCTCGTTAATTAATACAAAAACCAATCAATAAATAAAATAAAAATAAATAGAAAAATATCAACATGAATACATTTCTTAAAAATATTCATTAAAAAGAAAAATATATTAAACATTTGAAAATGAAGGGTAAACAGAAACAATAATTTTTTTTTAAACATACATAAATATACTTGACTAAAAATAATTAAATTTAATAATTAAATAAAATTAATAATTAAATAAATCGTATACATATTTATTAATTTATTAAAAACAAACAAATCTTAAAGATAGCCACCAACAAAATTTTGTTGATAATAATAAAAAAATAATAAATAAAACTTCATAAAAATATTAAAAAAAATCAATGTATTTAAACATTTAAACAATATTTTGCAAGTTTTATGTAATAAATGAAATAAAATAATATTAATAATATAAAAACAAAATAAAATAAAATAATAGTGCCTACATGACAGTCAAAAATATATTTAAAAATAAATTGAAATTGAAATGTTTACACAAGAAAAAAAAAATAGATAAAAAAATTCACACAATTTTCTTTTTTTTTGTTTTTGATAAAATTCTGAAAAATTATACTCTGTGCTCTCTGATTTAAAAAAAAGCAATCGGAAATTTTAAATAAAAAAAATTACTTTAATTTTCAATTAAATGAAATATTTTTTTGGTATTCTTAGTTCGCTGTCACAATTTCTACTGAGTTTTTTTATTATCACAAACACAACTGGAACGAGCCACTCACTACTTATATATTTAGTAGCTACAAATTTTCCATTGTCTGCATTAGAATTAATAATCGCTAAAGCTGTTTGGTTATTTTATGCTAATTTTTTTTTTTTTTAATTTGCTTTTCTTATTTTGCAACTTTTTCGGGATTGAAAATTATTTCAAAATATAAAATATAATTTCAAAATATATCAAGAAATAATCGTGTGAACGATTAAAAGTATATTAGCGCTTATCTATTTCTTATCAGTCTATTCACATTTTTAAATGTAATTTTTCCACATTTGAATAATAAATGTCGTTTAACAATTTCCCTAAATTTAATTGGCTTAAAGCTCAAATTTGTAAGAATTGTTTAGCAACTTTATTTTTGTTTAACAACATTTTACAATTCTATTGATGTCAAGATTAAAATGAAAATTCTATTCCATTTTCGTTTTTAGCTTTAAATCGAGCATATGCAAGCCGGCCAAGCTGTTTCAGCTTCCGTTCCGCAGTTTTTTTTTAAATAAAACTCAAAACAAAATATTTTTTGATTTTTTAGCATTTCAATTTAGTTTTGTTGAAGAGCATTTTATTTATTCAATGAATTTCTGTTTCAGTAAACAGTTTCGAAAAATTCGAAAATATTCAAACAAAGTTGTTTCATCGTCCATTTCACGTTTTGTTCAAACCTTTGCGACATTGTTAACTTGTATCCCTATTAGTTTTCAACACAACTGCATAAATCGCAGAAATTTGTAATTAGGAAGTCTCTTCGTACAAAAACAAAAAAAGAAAAAAACGAAGAATAACGTGAAATGTCTCTATTAATTTTTCTCGAGTTGTTCAAGAAAGCTGTACAGCAGTCCTGAGATAAGTGTGGTTTATCCATTGAAAAACCTGACGTAAAACAGATCAGTGTAAATAAAATTATGGTATTCACTGATAGTGAATGGTCATGGCGGAATGGACTAGAATTCGTGCGGAGCGCATAAATGTAAATAAATCTTAAATCGCTTTTAAACAGTTTTCATTAAAATAATTACAATTTTGGGCCGCAATTTGCAATTTAAGTAAAAAAATATTTTTAAGGTTCAGCAGGTTTTATGTTTTTTCTTAATTAAAGCCATTCTCACGGAGCTGGCAAATGAAATTGAAAATTAAAATCTTTTCTCTACAAATATCACAAAATTTTCAAACTTTTTGGAATCGCACAGCAGGATTCTAAATGATTATCTTTCTTAAAAAAACTTTGAAATAACAACTCTATTAGCGCCTGCTTCTTAAAATGAGATATTTAATTACAGCGGAATTAATGTGTTTTTGAGAAACTAATAAAGTTTCCGTGAAAGAAAATAAAACTGGTTACAAAAGTCAAAGAGACCAAGTTTGCATCATCTGAAGTTCATTAAAAAAATCTATAAATCAGAATCGGAGTTATTTATTGTAGAGAATTTTAAGAAGCGACTGCGTCTCAATATTTATATTTCGAAAAAGTGTGGCCTCATTTTTTTTATTTGCAATTTATTTTTTAATATTTGGTTTTGTTATTTTTAAAACCGTAAATTCAAACTTAAAAAAATAATAAACAACAACAATAAACTATATAATTAACAATCAATAAAAAGAAATCAATAAAAACTTTATACAAAAATAAAATATAAAAACCGCAGCAAAAATATATTAAAAATTAATTAAATTAATTTTCTTTTCATAATTAAAGATTTCATTAAAAATAAAACTCAACACAAATTGTAAATTACTTAAACTATAAACTTATTAAATAATTAATAATAGAAATTAAAGTTAAATAGATTAAGTAACAAAAAACTAAAATCAAGTTAGTTAAAAGCAAAAAAAAAACTAAAACTTAAAAAAAAACATAATAATAATAATAAAAATTTTAAAAATTAAGATAACTCAAACTTTACTTTAATTTTTTTAACCATATTTTTTTTAAAAAATTACAGTTTTTTTATGGTATTGATTTTAATATTAAACTAAATGAGTTGAATAAATACAATTTAAATTATTTAATTGTGAAAAATATTAATTAATAATTTTCTTAAATTTTAAATATTATTTTGTCCTAAGCAATTAAAAAAATACTTTTCTTTCTGTTGTTTTTCATAAAACAACTTAATTTTAATTTTAAAAACAATTTAACTATCAAGCAATTTTTTTTAAATTCTTTAAATAAATACAAAACGAATTATTATTTAAATTATTTTAAAACATTTTATGTTTTAACAATTATTATTATAGATTTATTTTTATAAAAATGTTTAAAGTAACAACAACAACAAAAAATAATAAATAAATAAAATATTGTTAATGTAACAGATATGAGAATTAAGCTTTTATATTTAAGACAAAAATTTATTTTGTTTTATTTTAATTTTTATTTTTTTTAATATTATTTTATTTTAAATCAATTTGAAAGCAACTCCGAAAATTTGTGTCATTTGATGATTTCTTTTTTAAAATCAAAAACTTAAAAAAAGAGAAACAGTTTAAATAAAAATAATTTTACAAAAAATTTAATTTAAAACGTTATTTTTTAATGAAAAATAGAAAAAAAAATATTTGAAAGGTGGGTGCCATAATTTAGTTTAATGACTTGTCGGCTTTAAAAAACCCTTAAAAACTGTAAAGATACAAAAGCTCAAACGAAAATTGTTAACTTAATAAAACATAATACAAAACCTGGCTATAATAAGTTTTCTGTAAGTATCCCTTGCGCCACCTCTTTTTGTGGAATAAGGATCGGCCTTAACGCCTGCAAGAAAAGTTTTATTAATATTTAAATTTATTTTCAAATTTTATCAATAAATTATTACCGCCTCTTTTGTTGGATTTTGCGTTTTCTAAATTATTCGCAAACAGCAAAATATGTATCAACAGGCATCTGAAAGAATTTTGTCTCGATTTCACGAGAAACGTATCACCATTTCAAATTTAATTTTAATTTTTTTAATTTTATTTTCAGTTGGTTATTAAAAAAATCAACTCTGTTATTTCTTTCTATAGGGTTTGCGTCGGGAGGATATAACTGGAATGCATCTTATATTGATAAATATTTTATTTAATGTCAGCAATTATGTATGGAATACAATATCAAATAAATGTCCGCCTCTATTAACCTCACAAATGCGAACCATTTTGAGCCCATCTTTCATTATATTTCTCACACACTTTACGCGGTATTTCATTAATCTCATGACGAAACTTTTGTTTGAGTTGCTCAATCGTTTCTGGTTTGCCGGCATAACCCTTGCTTTTTCGATATCCCCACCATAAAAAAAAGGATGTCTAGAGCAGAAATCGATCAACATCACCATTTCTTGAAATAAGTTGTTGTGGAAAGCCGTCTGGCAGTAATTCCATTGTAATTCTGGCTATATGCGATGTGGCACCATCTTGTTGATACCACACATTAATAAATCCCAAAGGATGCGTTAAAAAGTTCTCAATCATATCGCTCCCCATTCACAGTTACCGTTACGTCGTTTTCAGTTTCAAAAAAAGAAAGGTCCAATGATTCCTCCTGATCAAATTGCACTCTAGACTACTGTCACTTTTAATGGATGCAAAGGTGACTGTTGAATAATTTGAGGGATTCCCATTCCCCAGATCCAACTATTCTGTTTACTCACGTATCCATTCAAATAAAAATGTGCCTCGTCACTTATTATAAGAAGGGTGTTTTATAGTATGAGGAGCTGAAATCGGGTCCGTCGATCAGAGAGGACACTGATTCGTTTGAAGAGAGCAGTCAACGAAAAACAACCAGAACATTCGACCAAATACGAGGCTATAAACTTCACGACAACCGGCTAAAAACTATTTGGAAAACAGTGGATGGCAAGTTTTATATCATCTGCCATATTGCCTAGATCTTGCTCTGACTTCTGACTATAAATTGCTTCGAACGCCTTCACTGCAATACGCTTTACTTAAGAACAGAATATTAGCACAGGATATGGGCACGGTATCCATATATGTTCTGCTAAAAAGATGCAGAAAATAGTGGCTAACAATGGAAAATATTTTGAATAACATATCAACTCCTTTTGTTATTATAATAAAACCATTTTTCAAGCAAAAACAATCGACATTAGGCTACCGCCACAATTAGAATTCATTGCTAAAATTCGGAACTTGTCATCACATATCTGCAAATAATAAATTATTGCTTTTTTTACGATATTTATAATTAATTATACTCACCATCATTGATTTGAGGTTATGAAACCCCCTTTCTATTGAAAAAAAATATGACCATTTGGTTGGTTTTTGTAAATCAAAATGAGTTCCATCTAAGCAGCCAATGACTACAAATAAACAGTTGTAAGTCATTATTTATCTCTTCACTCAACGATGTTTACACTTGAACTAAATCTATTGCCCAGCAAATCATGATTATATAGTCCGTTTTGAGCGGTTCTCTTATATAAAGGGATTTTCGACAAGAAGTTTGTTTTCTAAAATAAAATAAATCAAACGAAGAGAAAGTTCGGCAATTATGAATGAAAAATGATATCTGTCAAATGTCAACCATGACCATGCTGACATCAAAGTTTTTAATCACTTTTTTGCAAAATGGCGGTCATATTTCATCAATCACATCACGGATTTAGAGTTTTAAGGCTAAAATCTAATCGATTGACGGTGTTAAATCACACAATCTGCCTAACCACTTAACTGCTGATTGTCGTCAAATTATGCGATCAGGAAATTTGATTTGCAATAAATTGATCGTTTCAATGGCTGTGTGGCATGTGCCACCGACCTGTTGAAACCACGAGCCAGTGGTATACACGTCATCAATTAAATTGAAATTGTTAGAATTGTTAAATTGTTAGAATCTCGCGATATCGTGATCCATTGACCGTTACCACATTTCCAGCTTCATTTTCGAAAATAAACGGCCCAATCATGCCTGCAGACCACATAACGCACTATACAGTGACATGTTGCGCAGGCAAAGGCTTCTCAATAATCGCTCAAGGATTTTCATAAGCTCAACCTAATGCGGCAATTTTGCTTGTGAGACATACCCAGACAAGTGAAAATGAGTTCCGTCTAAAAAAAGAATTTTTTCACAAAAACCACCCAGTTGTTTCGGAATGAACTCAGCGAATCTACGGCAATGTGAATGGTTCATGGCTTCAAAGTCAAATCCTTACGCCATGTGTAGTGGTTTTGAATAACCCCAATTGTTAAAAACGTCGAGGAATTGAGAAATTTGGATCTGCTTCAACACTGTGGCTCACGGCTGTGATTTTAGTAGTTGAACGACCCGATGGAAGACGTGCTGTTAGTCGCACATTTTGTATTGAGCCTGTTGACTCAAATTTAACGACCAAAATTTTAATAGCGATCTCAGAAGGACGATTATGTTGTCCGAAAATATCATGAATTTTACAAAATATAACTTTAACAGAATCACCATTTTCATAGTGAATTTTATTCATTTTATGCGATTTTCGTGAGAAATTGAATTCATTGTAACAATTGCCAATTTATCAACTACGAATCATCAAAAAACTAAACGCCAAAACTATCATGTTGTTGGTGTTGCCACAATTCAAAAACAAACTTGTTGTTGAAAAACCCGATTCTTAGAAAATTCTACTTCAACACCAGCACATATTGTTCTTGTTATCGTTAGTCAGTTTAAGCGTTTCTTTCGCTGTGTGTGTGTTTTATTTTTGTTTTGTTTCTATGCTAGTTGTTTTTGTTTTCTGTTGTTTATATACATATAAGTTAAAGTGTCCCTTGAAGGGAACACTAAAAAATTAAAGTTGGAGCCAACCCTTGGCTCTTGTTCGCTATTAAAAATAAAAGACAAGTTAGTTTAATTATTGTATTACCTTTTTTATTCCCAGTGACAGAATGAATCAATAACTTTCTATTACAATTCTTTTATACTTAATTATTGGTTAGTCAGCAAATAATTAAATTAAATATTTAAACTAAATTATTATTAAAACAAAAATATTACAAAGAAAGTATAAAGGTGCATTATCAGCATATTGGTTCAACAGGTAAATGAACTTGTTGGTGCAACGGTATTATGTTGGGTCAGCAAGTTGTATAGTGAAGCGTGTTAACTTATATGTCGTGGAATTTTTCATAAGAATTTTGTTGTTGTCTTGTGTGCTTAAGATTTTTTAGAAATTATGCAATTTGTAAAAAAGACACAATAGGTAATTTCGTTTACTTTTTTTATTAATAATAATTTTTGTTTTTAAACTTAACGAAAGAATCTTTGTAACAGTATTTTATTGAGATGGCAAAATCTTAAGAACTAGACGTGATAGAAAAAATTTGTGAATAAAAGACTTTGCCGATTAATTAGGTTTAAACTATTGTATTGAAAACTTCGTCATGTCTGCTTAAAAATTGATTAAGGTCGCAAAGAAACAGCTATAAACGTGTTACTATATCACACACAAAAAGTTATTATTTAGTATAGTGCTTATATTATTAAAAGCTTCTTTAAGTGTCATCTTTAAAGCAAGCAGAAACTTCTAACCTAACTAAATATAAATAGCCATAGTCGCTGGCTACAGTTAAATCAACTTTTTAATAAAATTTATAATTTCCATGTAATTCAAAGTGTTCGTTGTCGTTGTTTAAAATTTTTTTTCCTAGCAATTATGACTTACCCTCGTATAATCTTCATGAAATACAAATAAAATAGTCGTAATGTATACAAAAATAATTGTTAATAATTGTAAAAATAAATTTTATATTAATTGAAGCTTTAATTTATTTATTAAAATTTGTTTTTGTTTTAATTTTTTGGTTATTGACTCGCAAACATATCAAAAATGCATTTGTCTTATAAATATTGTAATTATTTATTAATTCTATAGTTTAGTCGTTAAATAAAATTATGGTGAAAATAATATAAATTTAATTCAATTAAGACTAGAATTTGAAAACTAAAAAACTCTTATGCCAGGAGGAAAAAAGGGAACAAAATAAAAATTTTCAATTGATGTGTTTTACAATAAACAAAAAAAAAAAATATTTATCAAACTGCATAACAGAATATTCCGTTTAAATAATGAAATCATCTCTTAATTTGTTTAAATTTTTTTTTTTTAATAATTTTATATTAAAAGTTTTTAGGTTAGAAATTATAATTTTGAGGTTTTCAAACAAGTTTTAAGATGAATGAATAGAATTAAAACTAAATACAAAGTTGAAAATACAAACCTTAAGAAATAATTATTTACGGCTGTATGCATAAAAAACGCTTACTTGAGCTTTAAAGTACACGTTAGTTAACAAACACTTTAAGGCTAACAGACGTTTGTTAAAAAGTGGTATTCATAAAAAGTACTTTAGCTAATGTATGCTTTAGTAAAATTAGTATTTTGATTCTGGCAATGCCACTATTTTCAGTTGTCACGTTGTAGTTAACGATGTATAAAAATTAATATTATTTATCCGGGTATTTAGATCCATAAAAAATGTTTTTATTGTTTTTAGCAAAATAAACATATTTTTTGTTTGTTTTTTTATTAATCTTTTTAATTTTAATAGTTTTTTTTAAACGATCTTTTTTTATTAATCTTTAATAAATATCTTTTTTCTTTTTTAAGATCTTTTTTCTTCTCGATATTTTGCTTTCCTTTGGAAAGCTTCTTCAGGAAAAAATTTTATATTTTTGAAAACAAAAACATTAACAATTTCTAACATTGTTAATGTACTAAATGTAAGGAGAATAAATTTCAAGACAGACACAGACAATTTAGCTCAGAATTATAGGTACTTAATTAAAAAGACACATAATTTGTTATAATCATTTCATAAGAGAGAATTTGTTATTTATTTGTTATTTCCGTTTCCTTGTTTTTGTATGTTTGAATATTTGAAAATTTAAATTTTTGTATGTATGTATGAAAAAATATTTTATATGTTTTTGTCAAATGTTTTGAAACTTTTTTTTTCAATTTGTTAATAATTTTTTGTTTTCAAAAATATAAAATTTTTTCCTGAAGAAGCTTTCCAAAGGAAAGCGAAATATCGAGAGGAAAAAATATATAAAAAAGATCTTAAAAAAGAAAAAAGATATTTATTAAAGATTAATATTTTTAATAAAAAACAAAAAACCCAAAAAAGTACAATTTGCAAGGCTTATGAAGAACTTACAAAGAATTTGTTCATATTAAAAAACTAAGTATTCGGATAACGAGCTTTGTTTTGATTATATGTACCATCAATAAAACTTTTGTTTTCAATAATTAATTATAATTAATTAATTATAATTATATTTTTGTAAACTATAAAATATGGATGTAAAAATGTTTTATATTGAATGGCATAATATGATTTAGTTTTTATTATTATTTGTATACTACAATTTGTTTATAATAAACATTTTTCAAAATTTTTGGAGTAACAAAGTACAACTGTCAATTGAGCCGTTTATACTGAAAGTGGCATAAGTCACAACCAAACAGTTTTTTTTTAATTTTTAATAAATTTGAAATTAATAAGTTGAGAAGTATTGAGATTTGTTTGAGAGGAGTGTTGATAATTAACGGTATAACAAAAATGTTTATTTTGAAAGTGGCGTAAGTCGCTGTACTCAGGAAATTAATTACGGAGCTCAGTGTAAAAGAAATGGAAACATGTAATAAGTGTGTGCGAAGTATTATTGTGATTACTGGACGTATTTTTATTAGTACGAAAGAATAGTGCACTTTTCTGAACTATATTATAGTTATATCTAATATAGTACACATAATCAGCATTATGTTGTTATTTTTTTATTCGCAGGAAGTTGCTTCGTGTTGTATAAAATATCTAAGAATGTCACAACTCAAAAGCATATTATTGCATATAGTGACTTATGTAAAGGACAAAATAGTAACATAAAACTGACATTAACTTTGATAAAAATTGTTCAGTCTTCTAAAAACAGTATTTGAATTCTTGATCACAAATTTTTAATTACGGATCATTCATACTTGATAGTCACTTTGGTGTGATAGAAAAGGCCTTGAAAAAAAAACAAATGTTTTGTAAAGGTCTAAATGATTGCTATAGGGTGATAATAGCCACCTGTCGCAAAAAATCCATCACAGTACGCAACATGATTTTATTTCAAGCCAATCATTAGAAAAATCCGTTTCAAAAAGAAAAGTAAATACATATTCCCTATAAAATGTTTTATAAAATAACTTAAGACATAAAAGATGACAAAAACAAAGTGTCTTATGCCACTTTTAAAATAAACGGCTCAATTTATTGTAAACACAATTTGTTTTGTTTTTAAAGTTTCAATAATAAAACAGAACTGTCAATTTATTGTAGGTTTAACGTAGGTTTTTCCTACTTTAAAGTTAACAAGGGTATTTTAAGGTAAAAGCGTTTTTTGAATACAACTTTAGGAAATTGTGCTTAACAACGGCAGTTAAACCTACTTAAAGTTTTTATGCATACAGCCGTTAGTGTTTATTAAAAACTTAAAGATAATATTGAAGTTAAGCCTTAAAACAAGAAATGTCTGATGATTATTATTATTATTATTATTGAGGCAAACATATGCCTCAAGCGATAAACTTCTTTAAAAGAAAATTATATTTAAATAATTACAAATTACAATTTAACTATTTTAAGTCTTAATGAAAAGCCTAGTTTCTAAATAAGAAGATTGAATACTTATCTAACATCTTGGCCCACTTTGAATTACAAAATTTTCACATAAATGTGTAAGCAGTTTTAAATTTTTTCACTATTTTTTTAAATATGAATTAAGACATTTACAAAATTTAGTTTTTATTACGCAAACTTAATAGAAAACAAAAATGCAAAGTAATGAACAACAAAATAAAGCTTATTTTTATAATTTTTATAGATTTCATTAGTCCGGCTTAAGTTCGTATTTTTTTTTTTAAATGTAAATTATTCTCAAACAATGATTTAAACACTGACAAAATGTGATTTTTTTTATTTAATTAATTAATTTCGCTATCCTTCTTTCCATATTCTTTTTATTCAAATAATTAATGGGTTTACAAGTGAGACCCTATCAAAAATAACTTGAGGTTAGAAAGTAAATTGGCTTAACACATACACCTCTTCTTGTAAAGTAGAATTAATGAAAATTATGTTGTTTATTTTTCCTCCGCCAGTGAATAAAATACTATTGCTTTTTCCTGTCCTAACTGTCGAAGGCGAGCGCTTTCGATGCGAATGCATCATTCTCAAGTCGCGTTGTGGTTTGTACTGGTGAGTGAGTGTTGCTGTTCAGGCAGTTCTGTTGTTAGGTTCGTATCTATTCAGGTAGGCAGAATGTCAGTCACCTGGCATTTTTATGTAAAGTAAATTTATCGATACCTCCGTCTTTTATTATTATCTAGGTACGTGTGTCCATCTAAGGGTCTTTTTCGTTTGCCTGTTTGCATGAGTAGTTTTAATGGTGTGCAAATTTTGTCTGAGGTCGTGTTTACCTGTTCGTTTATAATGTCATTGTTGAAAGTTTTTGTTTTGTAGATTTCCATCTTTTCAAGAATGTCTAGTCTTCGTCCTTTTTTGCTAGGATATAGTAATGTCATACACATTCATCTATTTCCCTTGACCGGGCTTTCAAATGGTGCTTGAAAAATAATCCAGCTGCGTTAAATCATAAGAATCACAAATCGATTCTGAATAGAAATAACTGAATTGTTTGGGTGGCTGTATGGCATGCATATGGCCACAATTGTGGTTTGGGAGCACAAAGAATTAACGGCGACAGCATTGCCTTGTCCATTTTCAAAAGAATACGGGGCCAGTTGACCAGAAAACGCGCCATACGGCCACTCTCTTTGGTAGTAATTTTTTTTTAAAGAGAAATAGCACTTCAGGCAATGCCTATTTAGTCAAGTATCGTGCTACATTCTTTAGGAAAGGGATGGAGAAGAAATGAAGCAGGTGCTGAAAGTAGAAGGATAGTCGGAAGTTAACTGCCGCATTAAGACAGCACAGCGACCAGTGACTATGCGCCTTCATCGCTGAACAGCCCCAGCGACAGTCAATTTTTATTTTTGTAGTGAAAAAAACAAAGTCTTCATTGGGAATCGAACCCACAACCCCCAGACTGACAAGCTAGTACACTATCTACAAGCCTAAAGGGGCACCTTTGGTTGTAATGGTTTTTCGCGGACTATTTGTGAATTTTTTAAACTCCATATGCAATAATTTTCGAAATTTTCGTTTACATAACCGCCCAATTAAAAATGGGTCTCATCACTAAAAATGACTTTGTTGTTTTCGTTCAGTCTTTCAAACAACCAATTTACAAACTTTCAACGGAAACAATAGTCGCTCGCCTATATTTCTTGAACAAATTGATAAGCGTGAAGATGAAGTCATTTGTGGTTTGTTTTTATTCTGCAGCGTTCTTTTTTGTGCGCGCCAAAAAATTCAATCATTCAAGAAAATTAATCAGAAAGAATACAATTCCTGTTTTCTACTTTTTTTGTTTTTTTAATAATTTTATCTCTTTCACAATTCAATATTTTTGTGTGCTTATATAATACGTCTTATTCCATTGCAATGCTTTTACATGTACGACATTCTACGATCGATTTTGGTTCACGGTATAGACAAACAAAGCACGTCAACGTGATAACATATAACTGACCGGATCATTGCAAAAGCAACACGTATGGGGAACTGAAGCCAATCATAGGAAAGCGTGATATCAACACATCCACGCCCTTACATTTTCCTTTTAAAATTTTTGCTTCAATCGCCTTTTTCATGAGTTTTTTGACTACTAAACGTGTCCCATTGCAAAGTCGTGGCTGGCAGATATTTCTAAGCAAAATATTTGCTACACCAACTTTCACTTGTAGGCGGTGGAGCGGCAGTCCAGATAACTCAAGCGAATTTTAAAATTCGACTAAATAATTTACAACATCGTCTTGATTGGTAACAGAGTCAACCGATTTGTGGGTAAAAATTTCCCCGGGAACGTCATTCAAAATTGTCACATTGATATCTGAAATATGTGCATTATTTGCAGCTAAGATAGCTTTTGCCCCCAACCAATTGTTTCTGAAATTTTATGCAATACCGGGAAATACGTTTGTGGCCAATTCTTGTTTTGATTGTTGAAAGTGGCAAAAATTATCTGGAAGCGTAATCATTCCCAATATCTAACAATTGCTTTGAAATACATTCGGCTGATGGATCATTTTGCAAATTACACACACAAAAAAAAGCAACAGAATATGGAAAACAAAATTCTCTATTTGTTTGCACATCCACTTGCTATGAACATGAGCATATTCCGATTTGTATTGCCGTCGCATTCTGTGCAAGCACACACCCACACACACACAGGAACGTACAAACGAAAACACACATTTCATTACGCAATGGCAGAGAAATTTTGAATTTTTTTTGTGTTGTCTTGTTGCAGACACGCACTGTGGACGCACTATTAACGAACGACCATTACAAAGGTACTGTGAAAATTTGGTGGAAATACGACGGCGCATCTCGACAAACACTGGCAACCAACGGACACCTATTTTGGGCTTAATTTTTATGTATATAGATGTTGGGCAAAATGTTTTAATAATGCCCAATTGCTGCATACGTCGACGTATTGATATTCCACGCTGTACGTCTGTCCTGTTTGCATCACTACGGCCACTACGAGCGTACTGCCTCGTTGTATTGTCAGCAGCAATACCACGAGCAACGGGTCAGAAGGAGCCAGATTACGAGGAAAAGCTGTTTGAATTTTGCAAAGTGATACAGTGGAAGTTTCACCATATTGATAATAAATTTTTTCAATAAGAATTCTTCTTTTTTCAAGAGTATAACGTTAAATTGTTAAGATTGATAAATTTTGTACTGAATAAATGTTAAAGGATGACACCTTAATTATTGACATTTGATCATTTGACAATTTGCTTCCTAACCTCAAATTTGCTAACCCGTTAATAGAAGCAATTAACAATTTATTTACAAAAACCTCCACAACTTATACGTGCCATATTAAATCGCAAGTTCACTGAGGAAGTCTTGGTAGCTAACACCAGATGAACAAATTTATGTGTCTATTGAAATTTGTCTTGTTTACTGTGAATTAAAAAATTAAATGGTAGACTGCTAACTTGGATCAGTTTTAGAGGAAGAACAGTTAAGTTTTAAGGTTACAAATTAATTAATTTAATTAATTATTTAATTAATTTCTATTAATTAAACAAATAAGTGAATAACAGCCGCAAACCCGCTGTCATTTTTAGAAATATTTAAATATATTTTAGCGGCAAATCATAAGCCCAACATTTGTAGAATTGTATTTACAGGTTGTCCGCCGGGAAGGTATACTTGCGTATGATTTTACATCAACCAGCGTCAAATTTGGTTTATGAACCGGTTTCGGCTATTTGCCATCTTCAGTGTTCTCTCTATACTTTGTTTTGCCGCCATTTTGATAAATATTAGTCTTGACAGTTCATATTTGGCAGTCGTAAGATAGACACGTGGTAAATTTATTATTGAAAAAATATTCGATAAACCAACATGTTTTAAACGATAAAACATTTTGTCAAAATCAATCATCGATTACTGTGACAATGTGGAAGTTACGTAAAATTTTCAGAAGAAACAATGTGCCAACAAAACGCACTGTTTATCGTGTAGTGAGTAATGTCCAAGAAAGAGGGTGTGTAGGTGAAAGGCCCAAACATGGACTACAACGTACTGCAAGATCGGCTGAAAACATTACTGCTGCTCAAGAAAGTGTTCAAAACAAGCCATCAATCTCAATTCGACGCCGTGCTCAAAAGCTAAGTCTTCAAAGAACAACGTTGACCCAATTTTGCACAAGGTTTTGCATTTGTTGCCATATAAGATTCAGATAACACAAGAGCTTCTTCCACAAGACTATTTACACCGCCGTACATATGCCAATAGGATGTTATAGCTCGCCCATGGCAACGCCGATTTTCATGAAAAAATCATAATGAGTGACGAGGCACATTTATATTTGAATGGGAACCCCAAAACTATTTCGTAGTCACTTTTGAAATCATTAAAAGTGACAGTTTGGAGTGCAATTTGATTAGGAGGAATCATTGGACCTTACTTCTTTGAAAATAAAAACGGCGTAATGATAAAGTGAATGGTGAGCGATATCGTGAATAAAAACTTTTTAACGCCACAACTGCACGCTTTGCGCTTGATTATCATGTGGTATCAATAAGACAATGCCGCAGCCAGAATTACAATCGAATTACTGTGAGACCTCTTTTCACCTCAAGTTGTTTCAAGAAATGGTGACTGACGGTCGCCCGATTCGACTGCTCCGGCCTTCTTTCTTGTGGGAATATCTGAAAATCCAGATTTATGCAAACAAACCAAAAACCCTTGAGCAACTCCAACAAAATATTCGTAATGAAATTAATGAAATACCGCATGAAAGGTGTGAGAACGTAATGAAAAATGTGCTCGAAAAGGGTTCGCACTTGTGAGGCTAACAGAGGCGGACATTTATTTGATATTGTCTTCTACACATAATTGCCGACATTAAATAAAACATTTATCAATATAAGATCGATTCTCTTTCATTTAATCAGCGGATTAAAACTATAAATAAAATGTGAAAGCTTGAAAAAAAGAGAATAACTCAAATATGTTCGCAGGTTGTTACAGAGTTATTGATATTTGAACATGTTATCTGAATTTTGCTTTTTTAAAAAGGGCAGAGACAAAACATTTACCATTCGCACACAATGTATGTTATGGGTCTATTATCGAAAGCAGCTAAATTTTAGAGGAGTTACCGGTTGCCAAAATTTCATTGCGGAAGGCAACTTTTAAATGACGATAGTCAATTTTAGTTGCGAAATAAGGAGTTCACCGGCAGCCGTTATTTGCATACTGCTGTGAAAAGTCTTAAAAGAACGAGAGATTGAATTTAAAAAGTTAAAAGTGTTTTTTTTAATAATTTTTTTTATAGAACACACTGCAGCATTTCTCAGCTCATTGACTTGGGACTCAATTCTGAGAACTGCATGTGAAGGCAGAATTAAAAATAAGAATTTCTACACCATTCGTTTTGTTAAGTTTTCTACACCACTGAAATTGGTGAGCACACTGAAGAAAACATGTACCTGAATATTAAGTCTACCTCGGATGATGATGCTGATCCAGAACACGAATATGTATTATAACCTACGAAAAAAACAAGATTATCTATCGCAACAAGCGTCAACTTCAACGAGGATGGGTATTGACAATTATTAAAAATGTCGTAAATTGTTTCCATGTATAGATAACAGTATAACATAATAGCAGTAATATGAATTGGAATTTTCATTTTCATGCAAAATATTTGTGGATTTGTAATCCAACTGTTAATCAAAGAAGGTGAAAAATGGGCATTCTTGCGATTTTTAAGGCACTGAAAAAGATTTGTGTGCTTCAGCCACAAAAGCGATGCAAAATTTAACTGTGTTAAAATATATAGGGTCCGCCATATAACATTTTTTTTTTAAATTTTATAAACAAAACTGCACAGCTTCGCTTATGTGGCACGTAGCGCCATCCTATTGAAACCAAATGTTGCCAATATCCTCCTGTTCAATTTTTGTGAACAAAAATTCGTTTAACATGGCTCGATAACGACCGCCATTGACTGTAACGGCCACTCCTTGCTCCGATTACTGCACCATCTCCGCCTCCTTTTCATATTCGAAGCTTCACGATGTTTCAAAATCAGCTACCAAACGTCTAAAATATATTTATGAGAAGGCTCGTTGGGCTGAGCTTAACGAATTTTTTAGGCAATTTAATTGGAAACTATGTTTCTTGGATAATAATGTCAATGCCATGGCAAAAATAGTTGTAAACATAATTTTGTTTGGAATGAAAACCTTTATTCCATCCAAAACAATTTCGATTAAAACCAGATCAAAGTCTTGGTTTAATCAGACGTGCAAAAATGCAGTCAGATCAAGAGAGGAAGCATTCAATATCTGGCGTAGGAACAAAACCGCAGATAATGATTTGCTACGCAAAAGGGAGAGATCTTCGTGTGCCAAAGTACTAAGGCGCCAAAAGCATCTGTACGATGAGCGCCTTCGTGCTAAAGTTCTTGCTACTTCTAAGGGTAGTAAGAACTTTTGGTCATTTGTTAAAAGAGTACGCGATAATGCTAGTTCTTCAATTCCGACTCTTTTTAAAAATGATCATTTATTCACTGACCCGGTTGATAAAGCTAACCTTTTAGCTGGTATATTTGCAAATAATTCTTTTTTGCCGGAAAGCAGTCAACCACCGCCAGATCTCGACAGAGTATCAGTTACTATGCCGAGGATATTTTTTCGAGCTCGAGCGGTTAAAAGGGTTCTTACAGATCTCAACATAAACAAGTCTCCTGGGCCTGATGGGATACCAGCACTGGTCTTGAAGCAGTGCTCGTCGACGCTATCGCGTCCATTAGCAGCCCTTTTCAGCACATTGTACCATGTCGGAGAATTTCCGAAGTGCTAGAAAGTTGCTAATGTAACGCCGATCCCCAAAAAGGGGGAGGCTAACAACCCTGAAAATTACCGCCCAATCGCAATTTGTTCTACACTTTCTAAAGTATTTGAAAGTATGATTAATTTCCATCTAGTGAGATACCTGGAGTCCAACAGCTTGCTTAGTGACCGACAATATGGTTTTCGTAGGGGGCGCTCTACGGGTGACTTGTTGGCATTCTTGTCGGAACAATGGTGTAACTCCATACATCATTTTGGAGAAAGCAAGTTGGTGGCTCTAGATATTTCCAAAGCATTTGATAGAGTGTGGCATGATGCACTTCTGTCAAAACTTGTTGCTTTTGGTGTCGGTGATAATTTTTCCAGATTTATATCGAGTTTTCTCAGAAATCGCACTATACGAGTTGTTATAGATGGGATTTCATCAGACGAGTTCATGATGAATTAAGGGGTACCGCAAGGCTCCGTTCTTTCTCCTACCTTATTCCTTATCTTTCTAAATGACCTTCTTTGTCGAACTTTCAACCCTATATATTCTTTTGCAGATGACAGCGCCATTTGTCACTCATATTCATTTGGTAATAGACCAGGCCATTTGGATGTTACTTCCAAAAGGCAAAACATGAATGATACGCTTAATCACGATCTTGCGACAATCTTGGAATGGGATCGTGTGAATAGAGTAGAATTCAATGCTCGTAAGACACAATGTTGCATGCTTACGCATATATCTTTGTTTGGTAGTGGTGCTGCATCTGTTACTATGGGTGATATAGGTATTACGGAATCGGAAGCTCTTGATGTTCTTGGTATGAAAATTCAGTGTGATGTTCGTTGGACTAAACACATTTTTCAGGTTTCTAAAGAAGCTTTCAAGTGCCTCGGTTTTCTAAAGCGGTGGAGAAGATTCTTCACCCCATCCGATCTCCGTACTATCTATACCACCTACATCCGTCCGAAAATGGAATACAACTCTCATGTATGGGCCGGCGCTCCAAAGTCTATTTTGGGGTTACTCGACCGCGTACAGGAGAGGGCCAAGAGGCTCATTGCTGACAGTAGGGTATCCAACTCTATTGATTCTCTAGAGCATCGACGCAATGTGGGGTGCATTTCACTGTTCTATCGTTACTACAATGGTAAGTGCTCTAATGAAATTAGGGAACTTGTCCCTGATACTCACACGTTTTCACTCGATTTTCGATGAGAGCACATCCTTTTGTGGTTGATTGGCCAGTGAATCGCACTACGCATTACAGGGAAAATTCGTTTTTCAGCAGAACAGTCCGTATGTGGAATAAGATCCCTCCGGAGGTCTTTCCTGTCACTTACAATCTGAGAAAGTTCAAATCGAATGTCCACAGACAATACTCCCTCTTTCCTCCTTCCCGTAACCTAATTTCCTAGTTCTGGCACAATGCATTGCATAGGTAGGGGTCATCCCCTGAGTGCTGGTCCTAAAAAAAAAAAAAATTTTCGAAGAAAAATGGCCCAATTATGCCTCTACACCAAAATCCGCACCATACAGTGACTCATTTCGGGTTCGTCGGCTTTGCAATGTACGCGTGCGGTTTTTCTGTGCCCCAGATGCGACAATTTTGCTTGTTTACATACCCGCCAAGATCAATATGAGCTTCATCGATGATTTTTTTTGCAAAATCGGCATCTTCTGTAAGTTGATCGCAGGCCCACTTAGCGAAGCGTTGTTCAAGAAGCCAGTACACACCCATATTTGTTTAGCGGCAGGATAAAACTAATTATCTGTCAAATAAAACATGAGCCAAGTGTTACCATTTACCATACCACCAGAAAAAAATCGTATGGCCGCTAAATTATTAATGCAGACAACTTGGCCAAATGAACGGTGAGGAAGTTCTTCTTTTTGGGGGCTGGTTGCGTTCCAAAATTATGTACTGTAATGTGCTGTGTTTGTCGGCTGTATGATGGTTAAAATCACCACAAATATGAGATATTGATTTAGCAGCTGGAAGCTAATCCAAATTTAGCTTGTGGCGTGCAATTTTTTGTTGAAACTAAAGCCACTTTATATGAATGGCAGGAAATGTGGGTTAATTCTAAAGCAAAATGTTAAAACGAAAATGGCACAAAAGAAAAGAAGATGAGAGGTCATCGCAAAAAGCGTGTTTATCCGTATTAAAGCAGATAGCAGCAGACTTATGGCAAATTGGTATGAATGTAAATCCAGGTAGTAACTTTTTGGCGCTATAGAGACAATAGATGTAGAGGAATTAAATGAAGTCGATTCAAATATTGAGAAGGAACACAAAAAGGATTCCAAACAACTTAAACAAGAAATGTATACGCCAAAGTAGTTCTACTTAAAGAGCAAACATCTACTCACAGTGAACATGGTAATTCTAAGGGATTCGAGCTATTCCTTAGATAGCTTCTAATTGATGCTGCCTCTTGGACATCTTCGTCTTCAATCAAAGAGATCAACTGAGTTTTTCATCATTGAAAATAAAATCTCTTTCTGTTAAACCATACTTTTTTAAATTAAAACATTTAATTGTTTATACGTAATTCAGTTGCTAAAATGTCAAATGTCACAATAAAGATTATCGATAAATTTGCGGCAACTGGCAAGGCAATAGTCGCCAAACGCCATGTTAATTTTAACATCAAAGGCATTGCCCGTTCTTAATAAAGCAACTAAATTTTCGTTACTTTTCATAATAGAGCCATTTTAAGCACATCGTGTAAAACCAATCCAAGTTCAAATTAATTGATTTGGAAAACGAACAAACAAGCAAGTAAACGCGAGGATAGCTGACATATCTTAAAATCTGTATTATCGACTACTTAGCACTAAACCTTTGCTTGCATGTCGACTGGGCAAAAATTAACACCGGTTGTAAATAAGAAATTAATTTTTAATGATTCTTAATACTAAGATGTAAAATAAATGTCGTGTAAAAGCAGCTTTAGCCTTTAAATAACAAATAACAAATAAAGATTGAATGTTTTAATTTTTATGAGTTTATTAAATGCAATAAGAAGTTTTCCCTAGCCGCACAACACAATTAATTTGCTGCACTTAAAGTTTTAAAAAATTTAAATATTTGAATTTATTATTTAAAAAAGATTTGTGTGTGTGTGGATGTTTACATGTGTATTGGATTTTTATTTATTGCTTTAAAAAAATATAAAATTTTTATTATGAATTTTTAATTTAGTTATCTAAATAATGGTTGAGTTAATATATAAAACTATAATGCAGAGTAACAAGAATTGGCAAGAGTTGGACGTAATGTCGTCGACACAAGCTTTTCCAATGATTGAGTTGGGGTAAAAAAATACCGCCCTTATAAAAGCAAGTCATGGAACTTTAATATAGTGATTATTCTTTCTTTTAAACGCTAAGCTATGTTCTTGCATTTATGTAAACTGTGTTATCAGACACATTATCGGTTAATGCAGATATTTCTTTTTTAAATTAATTTTTGATCTTCCGACACTTAATCATAAGCAAGGGAAATGAATTGCTGTTCGTTAGTCTCCCTAAAACTAGGGACCAATTCAGCAAATTTTTATTTTTAATTTTTAGTGCAAGTCCAGGAAAAGTTTAAGCGATGATGAGAAATATAAAATATAAACGTACAAATTGTTCCTAGGTGTGAAACATTTGATGTGTGTTCTGTTTAAAAACAAACAAGCTGACAATTTATTTAGTTTCCTTCAATCTTATTTTTTGGTCAATAGATGGAGCTGTGGTTCAATCTCTAATATTTTTTTGGCTCACATTTCATCAACACACGTTTTCCGTATCATATCGACATGTTTCCCCTTGGATCCAAAAGATTTATGGGTTAAGTATACGCGGCATGATATGTCTAAGGATGTTTTGTATCATGTGCACCGTCAAACTTTGTATCCTACACCACCACAAACGACAGCGGAAATTTTTGTGATCGTTGTCTACATTTCCATTCCAGCCAGCAAACTTTTGTAAGATTACAGAAAGCATGCGTGATAAGATTTACGTCTGTACCTAGCTGTGTAAGCCATAACCAGACGATGTGGATGAAATGTTGAGTCATCCTCGCCTTAAGAAGCCTTCATATACGTATATTCTCCAGTCACTCCTAGTTGCAACTTCAAGAGCTCGGAGCATGCCAAACACCCCCCCCCCCTCCTTGCTGAAGAGTTGGAAACTACCCAACTCCTGGTCCAGAACACATGAAGCTTAATAAAATTTACGAACACAACCGCAATCATGCTCACTGGACCTAGACCATTAATTGTGAATGATCCGACCCATACAACTTAAACTCCCGAAGGGCCAACCTCAATAATCAGTCAGAGAACAGCTAAAAGACTAAAAAGACAAATAGCTAAACTCTGGGGATTATTGATTCCCGTGGAATTGTCCAGTTGGCTCCTGCTAGCCTTGAAGAGAACTGGGCTGCCTTTTACCTTGACATGTAATGGCGGTGGGATTCCGTCAAAACATATCAATGTACCCCCGAGGCGGCACAGAAACCATAGAAGAATTGCTGCAAAAAGTATTCCCAAACTATGAAAATCATTAGTGACACAACGTGTGATTAGATTTACATCCGCGCCTGGCCATGAAGCCTTAAACAGATGGTGGATCAAACCACTGCATAATTTGGAACGTCATGCTCGTCCCAGGAAGCCGAAGCTATAATTCTATGCAACAGAGCTTTCTAGTTGCAACTGCAATGATTCCAGAGCAGGGCTGCAAATCATCACTCCTTGCTTAAGATGTGGATACTTTCGTGTCCAGAACACATGTTTAGCATGCTCATTGGACTGGATCATTCACCTAGCGTGTCATTAACGGCGAAATGATCCTGGCCACCATATTTAACAAAAGACCTGATATGGGGCCGCGAAACCACAACCACCACCATACTCCCATAAAGAGCCAACCTCAATAATCAGCCAGAGAACAGTTAAATGTCTAAAGAGACAAATAACGGAACTCTGCGAGCTTACTGATTCCCGTAGAAATAAAGTAGAGTTTCCAGTTGTACCCCTGCTGACTTCAGGGGACTAAGCTCCCTTTTTCCCCCAGTTACACTGTGTCTAGATAGTCGAAGTTCTATAAAGACCAAATATATGTGCCCCCGGGGGGTTCATTAGTGACACAGTAAGCGTGCTATGTTAGACGCCAAAAACATCAATGTCCATCAACTTTTCCATTGGAATACTCGGCGAAATGACAACATCTAATTGCCGCAAAAAGTATGAAATTCATTAGTGACAAAGTAAGCGTGCTATATTAGACGCCAAAAACATCAATGTCCCTCAACTTTACCATTCGAAATGGAATACTCAGCGACGCGACAACATCGAAACTGTGGTGAATCAAGATGAAGTTTGCAAGAATCCAACTGAATTTTTGACTTCCCTAGATTTGCCAGACATGCCACCGCATGTACTTACCCTGAAAACTGGCATATCCATAATTTTTCTTCGAAGCATAAATCCACTTCGATTTTGCACACGATCCCAGACTTTCAGTCAACAAAATGATGAACAATGTTAACGAGGCAACAATTTTGACTGGGAAAATTCAAAGGTGAAGACGCACTGTTGCCAATGATCCCGATAGATATGTCATTCGAATTCAAACGTTTACAATCCCTGGAGCGACTTTCTTTCGCAATGACAAACAACAAAGGAAAATCGTTGCAAGTATGTGCATTAAATTTGGAGAATCCATGCTTCTTACGCCTCGAAAAATTAATCAAATGTGAATATTTAATGCAATAGCAGGTAGCAGGTTTCATTTATAAATTTGTTTTCTTTCTGTACTGAAATGTAGGTTATACCTTAGTGGAAGTCAGAAACAATAACACCTGAGTAATATGGAAAGCTGGCAAATTTAACGGCCACAAAGGCAGATATTGCATGTCGATATCGTAAACGGCAGGCATACTGGGAAGAAGTCTGTAAGGCCTCTTAGCGGCCACAAATATCTCTTATTTATGCTTAGGTTTTCATCACAATAGTTCATTTAAATTATTTATTTCTTTTAAATGTTGAATCACTTTCAAACGTTGAAACGTTAAAAAAAATTTTTTTAATTATTTATTTAATCTCTTCTTTCTCCATGTGTCGCACCAACATAACTTCTTCTTGACCTTTCGATTCAGTTTTTTTCTTAGAATTGCATTTTTCAAGTTGTGTAATCAAAATGCGGAACTTATCATCAAACACATTATTTTGTACTGCAAGGAAAGCATGTCTTATAGACATGCTGTATGACCATATGGATCATATGGTCATACAGCTTTTCAGTAGATGTTTCTTTAAATTTTTACTTCCAAAACTTTATTGATTAGATGAGATGGCTTCGTTTTTTGAATAGGAAAAATTTTATTTCATTGCACAACAGTAATGAATTCATTTCGATTACAAAAATGAAGTGAAATTTAGTCGAACTTCTCTAAGTAAAAAATGAAAGTGAATCCAAAGTAAATACTGAATCGAAGCATTTCACTTGTCCATAAATTAACCGTTTAATTGAAGTGCTCTTTGGTAAACTACATTTTTTGTTTTTTGGTCTGACGTTAACACAAATAAAGCGGATGGTTTCCCAACACGTGAACCTGCAACGTATAGCTGCCCATGTGAAAAACAATGATTTTTTAAATTTATCCCGCAAACACTAGGCGATTGGCCTTGCGACTTGTTAATTGTCATTGCGAACGCAAGGCGAACTGGAAATTGCAATCGTTTGATGTCTAACGAAAGATCAGTCGGAATCATTGGTATTCGAGGAATACACACATTTTCACCTGCGTACTTTCCGTTAATAATCGTTGCCTCAAACAAATTCGGCATTAGTCTTTTCACCGCAAGTCGAGTACGGTTGCAAAGTCGCGGTGGATTCAAATTACGCAATATCATAATAACTGAACCAACTTTTACTGCATCATCGAAATTTGTTATGGAATCAACGAATTTGTATGTCACCATATCGCCATAGGTTTTTGATTGAATGGTGAAATTCAGTGCATGTACAACATCATTATTCTTTGCGGCGAGAATTGCTCGTTGACTTAACCAAGCATAATTCTTATAATTCTCACTAATGTTTGGGACAACATTTTCAATAAGAGCTAATTGAGAGTCTACAAATCGGCAAAAGTCGTTGGTAAGAGTAATTAATCCAGCTGTCGCCTCAACTGGGACTGTTGCATTTCCAACAGCTAACAATTGTTTGGAAAATTGTGCAGCACTTTGATCATTTTGAAACTGAACTCTCATATTAGTGGTTAGCGATAATGTTTTTACGTCATACCACAAAGGTGATTCATCTGCAGGTGTTGCACGGGGAGTTACTGGCCGGCAACGATGATGTTATTTCGCCGAAGATCCTTCAGTGTGAAGTTAAGTGATTTCTTACGTGCCATTGTTCACTCATCCCAAACAATGAGCTTGCATTGCATCAACAATTTTCGCATTGCACTTGATCGGGAAATATTGCATGTCGACGTATCAATTGTTTTTAAATTGAGTGGCAATTTAAGCGCAGAATCTGCAGTACGACCGCCATCTAGAATAGTCGCCGCAATTTCAGATGATGCTAACGCCAAAGCTATGTCACATCTTAATCGAATAGTGGCCAAAATCAATGAAATGACAAATGTTTTCCATGTTTCTGCAGATGCTTCCAGAAAGAATAGACCACCAGTATTATTGTGCACCGCTTGCGTAAATGTTTCGTATACTTGTTTCTGCTGTTCACTCAGCAACGGCTTATTATTTTGAGCGAATTCCTGCAATGTATCAACATTGTATTGCAGCTCTCGATTTAATTTTTGGTTGAATTCATCGTGCATCGATCGATTAAGCGCAATCATTCCTACTTCAATCAGTAGCTTGTTTGCAATAGTCAAACATTGATCCTCAATCAGAATCAATCCTTCATTATATATTTCATCGGTTATTTGCATGTCGGGATTATTCGTTAGAATGCGCAAGTGATGCCAGATATCTTTACATATGTCGTCTTTGCATTTGTGAATTGGTTGTAAAGGGAAACATGTGGTGATGATAATTGCGAACAGCGTTTGTATTTGGTACGCATTTGATGAAACAACTGAATCCGCAAGTGTTAAATCCCAATGAGAATCGTTCTCTAGCAAATCCACTAGTTGATAGGCTTCTCGATATGTTTGGCATTGCTGGCCATCCACAGTTTTCAAATGCGCAAATGATTTTGCTCTACGTACATTTACCAACAGCAGTCGCAAATAAAAACATTAATCATTTCTAGGATGAACAGTATACATGCGACCTAGCGCATCAGTGGAAAACACCTGTGGCCAATATGGAACTTGTTTGCGACATTGGAATTTCTTTGTTGACTGATTCCAAGTGTAATATTTGGACATTTTAACGTACCAGTAGCGTCGCTGTGAGTGGATCTGCTTCACACATTGCAAAGAAGTTAGTCAATGTTGTCGATGGTGGTCTCTCAGCTGGTTGTGCCGCATTAGTTTCAGTGAAATAAACTCTTTGTCCATTTTCCAAATGCACTGCTAAATGTACAACTGTGGGATATCATTCATGAATTTGAAACGACAATAATCGCCATAATGCTTCATTAGTGCTGACGTATCTGCCCATTTGTAAGTTGCTAATTTTGTCATTCGCATTTTCCGGCGCAATACCAAACACAGCCATGTCGCTACCTTTTGTGACGTACTTGCTCAAATATTTGACTGATTTGGCCCTCGTTCGCATGTGGTTTAAAAATTCATGATGGCAGCGGGTTATATGGTACAATGAATTCATTTCCGATCTCAATCTCTTGATTTTGAACTTTAACTTTGATAGTTCGACCATTATCTTCTTTTGAACGTCGACGATAAACTGGATATCCATCGTTCCATGTGACTGTTTCAGCAACTAACGGTCGCGGATATCGTTTTCTGCACTTTCCATCAGCAATGCAAGCCGATAATGAATTTAATGCACTGCACGATCCATGCACCATCTGTGTCCTTACAATTCGTGTAGATGGGGATCAGTGACTGGATCAGGAATTTCAGCTGATATGATGTGATCCACTTCATTTGAATGTAATTTGTTCAGCAACCAAATTACGATATCATCACGCGGTAATCCACGCTTCTGCCATTCCACGGAGTACATATAACAACGTGTGTCATTAAAAACTCGATACTAAATAAGCACATCCGTTATAACCTTGAGTTTTTGCTGAAATACTCTGGCGATTATGTCATTGGTGTGCACGGCGCCTTCTACTTAAAATGAAACGTACTTAACTTCGTGAGGGATACTCACACACTACGTACTGGTCCCGTTGTATGAATTAGAGATGGCGCTGTGTGTGAAAAATGATTTTCCCTGTTTTCCTGCTTTTCTCTTGAAATTTTTCCTGAATTTTCTTTGCTATAAACCTCATGGAGCCCGAGACCAAAGAATGCAAAACCGTGGAAATCGGTTCGTGCGTTCTGAAGTTATAGCGTCAGGAAGGAAAATCCGACTTATTTTTATATTATAGATATATAGAAGATTTTAAAAATGTCCTCTTGAAAAATGGTTCTTTCAAAGGCTTTTAATATGCCGTAAGTTAAACGCGTCGCATGACACGTAGCGCCATCCTGTTGAAATCACATCTAACCTCTTTGATCATAGTGTTATAACAAACTCCATCAACCATTTTGCGAAATCTACGACTTATTTTTTTGAAGAAAGAGTCTAATAATTCCGCCAGCTAGAAATTCGCATCCCGAGCAGAATTCTTTTATTAGGAAGGTCTGATGTGGCCTGAATTCGCTCCATATGGCGCAATTTTTTGTTTAGCCGAAAATAAGCTTCATCGTTGAACACAAGTTTGCTTTCGAATTAATATCTAATTTTCAAAGTTTATCTGAATAGTTCGGTAGAGTCGCTCAAGCGTCAATTTATTCATAATGACTGGCTTGAGCATATTGATCATGAATGCCAAAAAGTAAGTTCTGTCAGAATTAAATAAAATAATCAACCGAAAAATTGAACTAAAGCACGCTATAATAGTGTTTTGTACTGTAAATTTTGAACACAGTTTTTTGTTTTTAGAAGAAATGCAAAAACGCACATAAATTTGTTTGGCGTTTGTGCATGTGTACGCAAACAAAATAATGATTCTTGGCTGATAAACAGAAACATTAAAATGAGGTAGCGTGCTTTACTAAACTTTTTTGTGTATGTGTACACTGACCTTTAAGAGTTTACATGGTGAGCTTTTAGTAGTTGCGTTGTGTTGTGGTCTTTAACATATTTTTAGTGTTTGTACAGTTTGCTTTAGCGTTTTTTTTTTAGTGTTTGAGTTGTTTTCTTTACCGCATCTTTTTTAATGATCTTTAGTGTACATTTTTAGTGAAATTTTTGTGTATTTTTTTTTTTAAGAATTTTTGTTTAGCCGAACACAAGAAGTGTGCTTTTATAAGTTGCTCGAATTAATGACTAATTTTCAAAGTTGATCTTAATAGTTTGATAGAACGACAATTTATTTATGATGACGTGCTTGATAACACTGATCATAAATACCAAAAAGTAAGTTGTATGAAACTTAAATAAAATAAGCACTCGTTATTTGTAATTGCAAATTTTTTAGGAAGTACTCTTTCCTTTAAAGCCCAACTATAATATGCATAACCTGGCTTAAGCCAACTTATAAACAACTGTGCAAATACCTAATAATTATATGTGGCAAACTATAATGTACTTAACAAAACTATTCGTTAAGTTTCGTTAAATATCAATTGCTTAAGCAAAGTACGAAACTGATCGCATATTTCGTACGGAAATAGCTGATTTTCTATTGTGTTATAGAAATACAATAGTAAACAAATTGCAATGGAGGACAAAAGCGAATGTAATAGAAAACGTACAAAGAAAAAATTGCTTCTATGACAAAAGAGATGCGTTTTATTATAACCGCAATTCAAAGTAAGGAGCATGGAAAGAAATAGCAGAAAAAGGCAGTAAAAGTGATAGGTAATACCTTGAAGAATTTTGTTTGCGTTTTTCATTTTCATACTGGTATGAATTATATAAAGTCGCGCATTGCAAACACAGATAAAAGTTACTACAGGAACGTTTCTGCAAGGAAATGAAGACGATGGGAGCTTGATCAGGCAGTAAACACAATATAAATTTTAAACATGGTTTTGTTAATAAATTTCATTTATTAAGAAAAAAATTATTTTTTTACAAAAGTTCGAATAAAACAAATGTGAAACTGTGTATAATAATTTCTATATTCGTGTAAGTACATTATAGCCACCTAAAAAAGTCTTTAATGATTTGCTTTAGCATTTAACAGATTTTTCGTTCAATTTTCGACATTAGCTTGAGCCAGCTTATGCATATTATAGTTGAGCCTTTAATGCGAAATGTTTTAGTACTTAATTATCCTTGAAAGTTATTTTAAGCTGCCACCAATTTCTGTTACCCTGCATTACAGCCATTTGTAAACTTTTTTATGATTCTCTCTCTCTCTCTCTCTCTTTCTGTCCTTTCTGTTATCATGCATTAATTGCTGATTTTTTTTTAAGAGACTAAAAGAAGCTTTTCTTATTTTTTTTTTTATTTTTATATTTTTCATAAATTTTTCCTCCTTTAGTGTTAATTAATTTATTCTTAAACTTATATTTTCACTTAAATTGTTTATTAAAGTTTTGCAGTTACTAATTGCCGTAAAAATTTATTCATTTTTTATTTTTTTGTTTGTTAATTATTTTTATTATTTTTTATTGTTTAATTGTAGTTGTTTTTATATATTAAAGAAAAACAAGCTTAATACAGAAGAGGAAAACAAACGATTAATAGGAAAATTTCTAACATACAAATATTTAAATACTGTGAAATGAAATATTTATGTATAATGCGAATAAAAAGAAGGCATATAAATTATTGCAAATATATTTCAGTATAATAGTTTTTGTTTGTTTAAGTTTATTAAAATCAAAGTCATAACGTTAAATAAAAATACAAGTAAAACAATCTTCAAAGAAAGAACATGATCGGTTCATTTTACAAATATAAAAAATAATAATAATTTACAAAAGTTTATGGTTTTTTTTTTTTGGATAATAAAACTATTTATTTATTTAATAAATTTTGTTTATTTTTATTTTAAATTAAAAAAAAAAAATAATAATAATAAAAAGATATATATGAATTATAATGATGTTTTTTTTATTACAGCAATTGGCAGCAATGAGTTTTGGTTTTTGTCGGCTCTCGAACCTCAGTTTGACGTTGTTTTTTACGTGTTGAAATATCCCTGATAAGATCGTAAAATATCTAAAGTTTCATAAGAGAAAAGTACAAAAAATATTAACAAAAAAAAAACCTAAACAAAAGAATTTAATTGTTTAATTTTTTACTTTCAAGAAGAAAGAACCAAAGAAACCAACGAAAGATGAAAAGAAAAATGTACAGTTTAGGTGCAGTTAAAGCTACGAAAATTACAAGTAAGAAAACTTAAAACTAAAAATAATCGTAAAAAATAGAATTATATTATGTACATAACTACTAATAACATAGAAAAGTTTTTTTTTTTTTATTTTAAATTACTAAAAAAAAAGATAAAACACATAAATAGAATTCCCTAAACTGGTCTAGGGTTTTAGTAAATTGTTAACAAAAAATCTATTTATACTCACTGTACTTCAATAAAGAAAGAACACGGCGACTAACGATAACGATATCTATTTGAAAACTTCGGTCTCGAATAAACTCTACTAATTGATAATCGATTCAAAATAAGATCAAATTTAACTAGATTTTACTTTAATAAATTTATGATATTTAATTGCTATCAGCAGCTTGCTTTCTCTATTACAAGAAGTTCAACAGTTATTTATAAGATAGAAAGTAGACTATTACTTGAAACCATAAACGGCATAAGCTGACCAACTTAAGAAATTGTGCTAATACATATATATATCGGATGCGACAAAACTTCCGAGGTAGTTTTGCCTGCCAAACGAACTGCCAATTTTTGACATTTACGATCAGATTCTTCTTGTAAATCATTGTGGATAAAATGACTTTAAAAATCATCATTACCTCAAGAGTTAACTGTCAAACAACTGAAAGAAATAGCTTCGTTTTAGATGATTTTCTACCAACAAGGTGACTTCGTAATAAAATAATATTTGATCGAATGATAATTCTACTGGTAAAAGCTTCCATAGACGATATCCCGCCGGTTCTATAGCGAAATTGCGACAACGTTGTTTGGGCATGGCATTAAAACCTACAGTTTGTAATACACCCTGTCCGGCTAAAGCCAATAATTCGGCAGCATCACTTAAAGGTTTCGTAAATGCACCCACTAAACCTTTGCTAATGCCAGTAAATACTTCAGCGGTTGAACGGGCTTCATTTGCTGACATTTAGATTAGGTTTTTTTTTTTAATCATCGTAAATTCCATGACTTTAAAAGCCAGTTTTATATTCGAGAGTGGTAACTATCAAAGGCGCTGCTATGCTTCACTCACTTTTTGACATTTATGATCAGTAATTTTTTCCAATCATCATGCATAAAATGACTTTAAGCCATCTCTAATTTTAGAGTTATGTGTCATACGAACTGCCATACAGCACTCACTTTTTGACATCGTGAATAGAACAACTCACAAAAAGAATGTTTTCGAAGTCAGTCATCAATTCGAGAGATTTAACTGGCCAACGAACTGCCATACTACACTCACTTTTTGACATTTGTGATCAGTATGCTCTGGCAAATCATCGTGATAGAATGACTTTAAAAATTATCATCAATTCTATATCAATATTTTTTTTTCTAAATCATCGTAAATTGCATGACTTTAAAAGTCAGGCTTCTTATATTCGAGAGTGTTAACTATCAAAGGCGCTGCTATACTTCACTCTCTTTTTGACATTTGTGATCAGTAATTTTTTCCAATCATCATGCATAAAATGACTTTAAGCCATCTCTAATTTGAGAGTTATATGTCATACGAACTGCCATACAGCACTCACTTTTTGACATCGTGAATAGAACAACTCACAAAAAGAATGTTTTCAAAGTCAGTCATCAATTCGAGAGATTTAATTGGCCAACGAACTGCCATACTATACTCACTTTTTGGCATTTGTGATCAGTATGCTTTGGCAAACCATCGTGAATAGAATGAGTTTAAAAGCCACCATCAATTCGATAGAGTTAACTGTCAAATCAATTGCCATAATGCAAACACTCTTTTTAACATTTACGATCAGCAGATTTTTGGATCTCATCGTGAATAAAATGACTTTAAAATTCAGACAACCAACCACCTGGAAAAGGTTTTTATTCCAAATGAAACAGACTCTACGATAACACCAGTTGTTATTCAAGAATCTGTGTTAAATCCGGAAAAATTTTGCTTACCTGCGCTGAAAGCAGTTATAAATGAACTGAATCCGGAAAAAGCTCCTGGTAGTGACAAAATCACCAACACTATGGTCATGAATCTGCCTAATTCGGCCCTAAGAACTGTTATGTTTATTTTTAATTCAATGTTAAGAACGGGTTACTTCCCATCATCTTGGAAACAATCTGAAATAGTTATGATCCCCAAGCCCGGCAAAGACATTACGCAGGTATCATCATACCGTCCGATAAGCTTATTACCTGTTCTTTCTAAAATATTCGAAAGGTTGATTTTAAAATCATTAGCGGCGCATGTTATTTCAAGAAATATAATCCCAGACCATCAATTCGGATTTAGGAAAAAGCACAGCACTATTGAACAAGTACATAGAATCACAAATTTAATTCGAGAAACCTTTGAAAGGAAGCATTACTGCTCTGCACTATTTATAGATATATCACAAGCATTCGACAAGGTCTGGCACGAAGGGCTTCTATATAAAATTTCAATATTTCTCCCGTCAAACGTACTTAAAATGCTCGCGAGCTACTTAACAAATAGATCTTTTGTAATAAGGTCGAAGAATACTTATTCATCGAGAAAACAAATTTCAGCTGGAGTCCCGCAGGGAAGTATACTCGGGCCATTCCTGTATCTTTTGTACACCGCAGATTTGCCCACATGTTCAAACACACACACATCAACATTCGCAGATGATACAGCATTTCTAAGTATTCATAAACAACCAGAATTGGCATCGCAACAACTTCAAACCCATATAAATGAGTTGGAGAAATGGTTACATAAGTGGAAAATAAATGTTAATGCCACAAAATGCGTTCATATAACTTTCACGTTAAGAAAAGATAATTGTCCAGCTATAATAATAAATGGAGCTAGCAACCCAGAGCAAACCCATGTAAGGTACTTGGGAATACACCTCGATCGGCGTCTCACGTGGGTACACCACATTGCAGCTAAAATCACACAGCTTAAAATTAAAACCACCCAACTTCTTTGGCTAATTGGGCCACAATCTTCACTTGTCTTGGACCTCAAAGTGCTCCTTTACAAAGCGATTTTAAAACGTATATGGTCCTATGGAATGCAGCTATGGGGGTCCGCCTCCGCATCAAATGTTGAAAAACTACAAAGACGACAATCAAAGATCTTGAGAATGATTACGGGTGCTCCATGGTATATACGGAATCTTAACATCCATAAAGACCTCAATATTCCTACCATTCGGGAGGAAATTAGAAGGTCATGCACAAACTACGTTGCAAAAATCACCAATCATCCCAATCCGCTTGCGAGGAACTTGTTATTATTTGAGAGCCACAGGCGTCTTAAAAGGGTGCAAACTCTTGATTTGGCAAGACAACACTCCTATTGAAAAACGCGTTGAGTACTACAGTGGCAGTACCAACCTAAATCATACATAGATTAAGATTTTACTGCATATTGTAAATGTCATACAGACAGATTCAATATTAAAGGAAAAAAAAATTCAGGCAACAAGTCGAGAGAGTTATCTGTTAAATGATCTGCCGTACTGCACTCACTTTATGACATTTGTGATCAGTAATTTTTTTTTTTTTTTGTAATTATGTGACTTTAGCTGGCAAACGAACTGCCACTTTTTACATTTTTAACATTTATGATCAGTATGTTCTGGCAAATCATAGTGAATAGAATGACTTTAAAATTCAGGTCAAGAGAGTTAACTGTTAAATGATCTGCCGTATTGCACTCACTTTTTGACATCGTGAATAGAACAACTCACAAATAGAAATGTTTTAAAAGTCAGTCATCAATTCGAGAGATTTAACTGGCCAACGAACTGCCATACTGCACTCACTTTTTGACATTTGTGATCAGTATGAGTTTAAAAGCCATCATCAATTCGATAGAGTTAACTGTCAAATCAATTGCCATAATGCAAACACTCTTTTTAACATTTACGATCAGCAGATTTTTGGATCTCATAGTGAATAGAATGACTTTAAAATTCAGACAACAAGTCGAGAGAGTTAACTGTTAAATGATCTGCCGTACTGCACTTACTTTATGACATTTGTGATCAGTATTTTTTGTTTTTTTTTTTTCAAATTATTGTGAATAGAATGAATGACTTTAACTGGCAAACGAACTGCCATACTCCATTAACTTTTTAATATCTATGATCAGTATGTTTTGGCAAATCATCCTGAATAAAATGACTTTAATAATCAGTCATGAATTCGCGTAACTTATAAGTGTAAAATTGTGTGAAGCGATTAAAGTTTTGCGCTAAGTAAAATCGTCCCAACTGAGAATAGACCATAAATATAGGAAAATTCCCGTTTTTGTTGGGGTTTACATCTGGCGAATTTATTAAACTTTATTTTTGCAAAACAAAAAACAAAAACGTAACTAGTTCTCTCCCAAGTAGAAGAAAAGTAGAAGAATACATAAAGAAAACGAGGTCCATTTTTTATATCTTTAAATATAAATTACTCTTTTTTTTGTTTATAAATTCAGATTTTTCTCTTCTTTTTGTTTACTTTTTTACAGTGCTGTAAAATATATTTGTCTGAATTTTTTATAACACTAATCATTAAGTCGATTCGTAATGCGTCGTGTCAAAAAACAGAATTAGAAAATTTTAAATTATTCGATGACGACTGTTAGAATTAGAACCCATTGACACATTGGAGCACAATATTGTTCGTGTTAGTCGTGACATGTCATCAAAAAAAAAAATGGGCCATTATTCAACGTCCAGCTGAGATGGCCACATGCTAAAAATTGTTATTAAAATTTATTTTTGGAGTGCTATTTTTCACAATTTAAAGTTCTTTGAAACTTAAATAACCACATTTTAGAAAAAGATAACCCCTGCTAACTGCTTTGATATAAAAATAATGTAATTTCAATGCTATTGCAATACAAATATTAAATTTCTAACAATAAAACCGCAAACCACGATTATTATTTTAAAAATAATGTTCTTAACCTTAATTTCGCATAAAACTATAATTATATTAATTTAAGAAATCAAAAGTTTATACAGACAAAAGCCCAAAAAGTGTTATGTTAAAACTAAATAAAAACATACAATTAAACTTAAATACAAAAAAAGACTTTAGCAAATAAAGAAGATAGAGTTAGAGTGAGTAATACGTTACCACAAATAAAATGAGTTAAAGTAAAAATGAACTGTTCATATAAAATTAAGACACTTTGTAACAAAAAGTAAATTGTTCATATTCCTCCAGGATATCATTGAAGAAAATTTCACAAATCCTTGTCATCGTTCTACCAGGCTGGTATCTCAAAATAATACAAAAAAATTTATTTCAGATTATCATACTGTCAAAAGCACCATCTCAAAATTATTTCAAATACTCATAATAACAGTCCCATTAAGGATATCTTGTAGTTAAGCACATTGCAATATAACGAATAAAAGATTTATCAAAGAAACAAAGACTAATTTTTTCAAAAATAATTTGAGGTAAGGCAGGCGGAATTGTCTGTTATCCTTTGCAACTTATTTAAAAAAAATGTTGGAAAATTTGATTCCACATATTACACTCGTGACCAAAGAATAATGCAAAATTCGAGCTTTTCCTTGTAATCAGGCCACTTTTCGAGATCGCTGTGCGTAATTTAATCACTAAATTCGACGATATTGTTTCTGACAATAGACCAAAACAATACGCTAGTAGAGGCCCTAGTGATGCAAACATAACAACTGTACAGCAAAGTGTTGAGTGTTGAGCCTGGAACATTTTTTACAAGCTTTTGATTTTGTGTATTGCTCACATAAACCTGATATAAGAAATGACTCCAGGGAAAGTTATCCAGCAAAGTTAAATCACAAGAATGAGACGGATAATTAACATCGCGATCTGAAAATGTCTTATGCATTTTTTTTTCGGACCAGCACTCAGGGGATGACTCCTACACATTGTGCGAGAACTAGGAAATTAGGTTACGGGAAGGAGGAAAGACGCAGTAGTGTCTGTGAACATTCAGTTTAAATTTTCCCAGATTGAAAGTGACAGAAAAGACCTCCGGAGGGATCTTATTCCACATACGAATTTTCACTGAATGCGCTCTCAACGAAAATCGAGTTAAACGCGTAAAACGTGCGAGTATCGGGAACAAGTTCCCCAATTTTATTAAAGCACTTACCATTGTAGTAACTATAGAACAGTTAAATACATCCCACATTGCATCGATGCTCTAGAAAATCAATAGAGTTGAATACCGTAACGTCTCCAATGAGCCTCTTGGCCCACTCCTGTACGCGGTCGAGTAACTCCAAAATAGTCTTTGGAGTGCCGGCCCATATATGGGAGATGTATTCCATTTTTGGACGGACATAGGTGGTATAGATAGTATCTTTTATACCGTTTTAGAAAACCGAGGCACTTGAAAGCTTCTTTAGAAACCTGAAATATGTGCTAAATCCATTGAACAACACACTGAATTTTCATGCCAAGAACGTCAAGAGCTTCCGATTCCATAATATCTATATCACCCATAGTAACAGATGCAGCACCACTACCGAACACAGATCTATGCGTAAGCATACAACCTTGCTTCTTACGAGCATTCCAAGATTGTCGATAGATCGTGATTAAGCGTATCATTCATGTTCTGCCTTTTGAAACTAACCTCCAAATGGCCTGGTCTATTACGTAATGAATACGTATGACAAATGGCTTTGTCGTCGGTAAAAGAGTAAATAGGTTTGAAAGTTCGCCAAAGAAGGTCGTTTAGAAAAATAAGAAATAGGGTAGGAGTAAGAACGGAGCCTTGCGGTACTCCTGAATTCCTCATGAACTCGTCTGATGAAATGCCATCTAAAACAACTCGTATAGCGCGATTTCTGAGAAAGCTAGATATAAATCTGGAGAAATTATTACCGACACCAAAAGCAGCAAGTTTTGATAGAACTGCGTCATGTCACACTCTATCGAATGTTTGGGAAATATCTAGAGCCACCACCTTACTTTCTCTGAAGTGATGTATAGAATTATAGCATTGTTCAGACCGAAATTTTTGAGGAGCTGAGTGGCTTGTGGCACCATCTTACTGTAACCAAAAGTCATTGATATCAACATTAGCCAATTGTGGCCACAAAAAATTTGTTATCATGGTTTGTTAACGCTAAAAATTCACAGCGGCGGCATGCTCAATCTCGAAAAAAACACTGTCCAATGATGCTGCCTGACCATAAACCCATTACGCAATTCACAAACGTTCGAGGAAAAAAATCGTCCTGAAGATGAAGATCTAAATGCAAAATGTTGTGCAGAGTTTGTGGTGATATCAAATTGTTACAAACGTTGACGAGCTGATGTTCCGTGCTTATTATCAACACTTTGCTGTGTGTACAGTGGCTATGTTTGCATTACTACGGCCACTATAAACTTATTGCTTGTGTATTCCTAACAACAATACCGTGACCCTGGTATTTAGCAATTAACTTATGCACAGCGGTCTCAGAACTTTACGGTTTGATAAGATGAAATTATTTATTATTTTAATTTTAAATGTTCACAATTAAAACTCTGTGAACAAGAGGTAATAAATGTTAAAGAATGACCGCGCAATTCTTGACATTTAATCATTTGACAGACAATTTACTTCCTAACCTCAAATTTGGCCAACCACAATATATCACATAACTATCACACATATTTTGTGTCAATAATAATAAACATACTCACAGCGAAACAGTGTTTCATATGCTAGAGTAACAAAAACGTGAATTTTGTTTGTTTTAAACCGTGCTATTGACAAGGTTGGTAGTTAATTAGCAAAATTATTCAAGCGAAATTACTTATTTCACTTAACAATTTCCATATCAAGAGAAGACACTGCAAATGTTTGAAAAAGCTGATGAGCATAAGATGTGGTCAAGTTTGACGCAAAGACCAGTTTGAATACAAATAGAATAATATGAAAGAAAACTGCTTACAGAGCTAACAGCACCGTCTGTCGTGTTATAAAATATTATTTTGTGTACGCTATCTCTTCGACGCCATAATTTTATATGAACAGTTTTGTTAGTGGAAGGTATATCTACTTAACTAGATAGTGTCGTCCACCCAACCGATTATTTTTTTTTTTATTGCGATTTTTGCAAAAACATCACCGCTTTTTAAAGTTGCTTTGAGGTTCGATTAGTCAAAAGTGTATATTTTTTTAAAAATACATCATGGTTTGTTTAGGATTGGAAACAATTCCCTTTATTCTTTTTGTTTTCCTACATTTCCAACTGTAAAGTTGTGAAGATGGCACTATTTAGTAAAATAAATATACCTTAGTTTACAACAAATATGTTAGTAAAAGCGTAAAAAATATAAAATTAATTGTACAAATATTTTACAACAAAAACGAAACACAAATAATGAATGTTGAATATTCAAGAAAATATTTTTTTTTATGAATAGGAACAAGTGTTATAGAAATTCTTGAAAGAATAAAGAAAAAGAATTCTCAATACTTTTAATCGCATTACTTTAGAATTAAAATTGAAAAACAGAATATTTGGCATAACTATGAAGCTAAATGCACAGTGGGCAGAATAAAAATTTAATACAACTATCAAAAAAAAGCTTGTGATAGTTCGTTTATAGTTTTAATAATTTACGGCTGCATGCATAAAAACTTAAAGTAGGTTTAACTGCCGTTGTTAAGCACAATTTCCCTAAGTTGTATTCAAAAAACGTTTTTATCTTAACATACATACCTTTGTTAACTTTAAAGTAGGAAAAACCTACTTTAAACCTACAATAAATTGACAGTTCAATTTTATTATTGAAAGTTCAAAAACAAAACAAATTGTGTTTACAATAAACTGAGCCGTTTATTTTAAAAGTGGCATAAGTTACTTTGTTATTATATAACATTTTAATTTTTAGCCATTTCAACTAGTCTGTATTTAGTTTTCTTTCTGAAACGAATTTTTCTAATGATTGTGTTGAAATAAAATCTTTTTTTTCTCTCCATGTTGTGTACTGTGAAAGATTTTTTCGACAGGGGGCTATCACCCTATAGTAATCATTTAGACCTTTATAAAACATTTGTTTTTTTTCAAGGCCTTTTCTATCAGACCAAAGTGACTATCAAGTATGAATTATACTGTTTTTTGAAGACTGAACAATTTTCATTAAAGTTAATGTCAGTTTTATGTTACTATTTTGTTACTATGTCACTATGTGCAATAATATGCTTTTGAGTTGTGACATTCTTAGATATTTTATACAACACGAAGCAACCTCCTGAGAATAAAAAAAATAACAAAACCATGCTAATTATGTGTAGTATATTAGATATCACTATAATATAGTTCAGTAAACTGCATTATTTTTTCGAACTAATAAAAATAAGTCCAACAATCACAACAATACTTCACACACACTTATTACATGTTTCCATTTCTTTCACACTAAGCTCGGTAATTCATTTCCTGAGTACAGCGACTTACGCCACTTTCAAAATAAACATTTTTGTTTTACTATTAATTATCAACACTCCTCTCAAACAAATCTCAATACTTCTTAACTTATTATTTTCAAATTTATTAAAAATGAAAAAAAAACTGTTCAGTTGACTTATACCACTTTCAATGTAAACGGCTCAATGTCGTTATTAAAAACAAATTGTAGTATACAAATAATAATAAAAACTAAAATATAATATGCCATTCAATATAAAACATTTTTACATCCTTATTTTATAGTTTACAAAAATATAATTATAATTAAATATTGAAAACAAAAGTTTTTATTGACTTTTGTTTTCAATAATTAATTATAATTATATTTTTTGTAAACTATAAAATAAGGATGTAAAAATGTTTTATATTGAATGGCATAATATGATTTAGTTTTTATTATTATTTGTGTGCTACAATTTGTTCCTAATATTAGTTTTTTGAAGAATCTGTTACATTCAAAGACATAGGGCAGGCAGTCTTTGCCTAATTAATCCGGAACCGCGTCAAGCTAATCTCCTTAAATCAATCGCTTATTTCCAGAGCGAATACAATCCAGATTTCTAAACTTGAGTTATACTTTCTTTTAAACACTATGATCTAGTAGATTGGAAGAGATTTGCAGTTAGCCTAGAAACGCTTAAAATCTTTGGTCTACTTGGATGATTCAAAGTGATAAAAAATAATAACTAAGCGGGAGCATGCATTACTCACATTCGATTTTTAAAAAGAAAAAATTATTTCAGTTTTTATTTGCAACTCGCGTATGATAAAAAAAACTAAAATTTTTGATCTGTATTTGTTTGTAATCGATTAAAAAAGAACAAGGCAAACGAACAAAATTGTTGCCAATACAAATTTGCCAAAACTCTTTTTCCAACACAGCGCAACTGTTGATGAATTACCAGGTCCTTACTGTGTGCATGAGAAATGAAATAAGGTATAATGCAATAGATTTTATTCGGTAAATGGACCGTGAAGAAAGGAAAAGCAAAATAAAATCACCACGATTAATTTTATTTATTAAAAGCAGATGCACTTTTTTCGCAAATATTGAATGTTTTAAGACAGTTTTTCTAAATTTTGTCTCCAGCACCTGCCATTTAATTTAAAAAAGTTAGTCGGCTAAATATATTCGAAATCAATCTGCATTAGGACCTCGCATTGAGAACCTAGGCAATATCACTCGTCAGAGGACCTAATTTAGCTCACAATCGCTGTATATAAGGTGAAGTTGTATTACACTGTCACTTTATTGTGATCATCGCTGTTTGTTTTTTTTTTACATAGAGAAGTAGCACTTCAGGCAACAATGCCTGTTTAGTCAAGTACCGTGCTACATTCTTTAGAAAAGGGATAGCGAAGAGATGAAACAAGTGGTGAAAGTAGAAGGATAGTCGGAAATTAACTGCCGTATAAAGACAGCACAGCGACCAGTGACTATGCCTTCATCGCTGAGCAGCCCCACCAACAGTCAATTTTTATTTTTGTAGTAAAAAAAAAACAAGGTCTTCGTTGGGAATCGAATCCACAACCCCCATACTGATAAGCTAGTACACTACCTATTAGTCTACAGGGGCATCTAATTAGTTCTGATAAGAATTTCAATTCAATGGTGTAAATCAGCTAAAAAAAACAGAAGACAAATTTATTTTCAGTTCTGCCGCAATGTGCATTATTTCTCTAATCAGCCCTAATTATAGATCATTTAAATTTTAATATCGTATAACAAAAAAGAAATAATTTCAATTTGAATAGAAAAAATTTTAAGCAGCAAATCATAAAAAGTATTTTAATCATATAATGAATTCTGTCTTATATGAAACTATAAAGCGTGTTTTTTTAAGCCCACTATAATTTAGGAACGGTTTAACTGTTAAGCAAACGGCCACACTTTCATAATATATAAATATGAACAGTATATTGTTGAAAATCATTAGAAATAAAGATTAACATTTAAACAGTGCAACCAAATTTTCTATATTTATTTAGAAAATCCTTTTTTAATTCAGTATATGGAATGCAACCAATGCAACACAGCAAACCCTTATACACCACATTAAATTCAGAAAAAACTTGACGTTCACATTGGTGTAAACGGCGCACTATTTGAATCAATAATTTTTTCTTTGAAATTTTGGAAGACATTGATCCGGCGGCGATGTGCTATTTATATTTGTTCTCGGGGAATGGAATCGTTCATTGATTGTGCGATTTAAAACATTTTGTTTATTTTCTGTGGGGCCATATAAACTTGACGTTTACAGTTTATGCTGGAGGCATTGGAGGTCAACATAGTTTCGTCTTATTTATAACATACGAAGAATGATTCCGGTAAAATTTAACCAAAAGTGGTTGACCAAAATAAGCTTTGTCAGAGAACAGCCGCGATGGCCATTTGGCCGAAATCACTTTCAAGTTAATGCCATCCAAGTATTGATATTTTAAATAAAATATTTTTTTTATTAAAATTTAATCTTGCCTGATTTTTAGAAATTATAAGATCTCCGGGGCTTAAATAAACACACTATACATCAAATTAATGTGTATATATGTATGTGTGTGTGTGCGAGAGTGTAAAAAGATGTGAGAATAATATTTTTCAATATTTAGTATTAATTTCATTATTTAGATGTTGGTTAACAGTTTGTTATTTGTTTCTTATTAAAGTACGTGTCGTTAATTTTGAAAAAAGAAAATAATAAAAGAGTTTTGTATGCACCTATTGCCTAAAGAATTGTACACTTTAATCTCCGTTTCTTGCATCTATCTTTAGCTCGCCCACTGGTCGCTTTTGAATCTTCTGTTTTGCGTGATCTTATTTCGCGCATCAAATCAAAAAATACCTGCATTTTATATCGAAAAAAACAAAAATAATTAAAAACAATCGCAAAATTGCAAAAATTGTATTAAAAAAAATTTTTGTTTTTTTTATATTGTTTAAAGAGAAAGAGAGAAAGAGAAAAAAAATTAAATTAGAGAAGCAGCAGCAATAAAACTATTAAAAATATTTTAATTAAAAAAATTTTTTTTTGTTTATAATTTATAAATATTTAAAAGCAATTTGTTTAAACTGTAATTTAGAATATTTGCAGCAACTTAAAAAAGGATAAAGTAAGTTGAATGAATTGGAAGGAAGAAAGAAAATTTTTTAATAAAAATTTAATTAAATAAAAATTTTTGCTTTTAGAAAAAATGTTAATTAATTAAAGCAGCCGAAGCAATAAACTTAGTGAAACTCATTAAAAACCCTAGAAGTTTAAACAAAAATTGAAATTATTAAGGATTTTCATTTGCATTTTGCTGCGGGATCAATCATTCACGAAAATGTCATTAGTCGCTGTAGCCATTTTAGCACGATGGCATCAAAAAACTTTTTTAAAAATTATGTAATTTTATTTAAAACTTAATAAAAAAAAAAATTATTTTAGATGAGGAGATTATTTAAAAGCACCATCCCTAAATAATTTCAAATATTTCATTATAACTCTTTCTTGTAGCTCAAACCATTTCTTTATAGCGAAATGCGGCTACTATCTTCCTCAGAATTCTTAATAAAAAATTACTTATTCGCAAAATGTTTAAAAAAAAAATAATTATTTTAGAAATTACAGTATGGTCTTTAACAAGGACTCTGAGCACCACCGCATAATCATCGCTGGAAATAATAATTGCACATAAGCCTATCGTTAGAAGTGAAATTCTTACATATTCCATACAGAGAACGAAGCTTAAAGCAAGATATCTTGTTCACCAATTCGTGCGGAGTGCTGCCAGAAATCCATATAAAAAAAACTGTGCGATAGAAATAAGAAAGAAATAGAAATAAGGAGAATATTGCTGACGTAGTACTCTGTTGCGAAAGTTTTTAAGCAACATTTTATTCAACTGAATAATGTTTCAGGCAATTTTTTTCTTCAACTGCAAAACAATAAGTGTCAATTTTCGCGTACGGCACACAGTGAGACAATGCCGGCATTCATTACAAGAAGTCATTGTAGAGCTCTGAAATTTTGCACAGACAAATCTAGTCTTTTTTAAAAAAAAATTAAGAAAATTCGCCCACTATTACACGCCCACTTCTCATTGAAATGCAATAAAAAAGAAAATTTTTTTTTTCATTCTATCAATAATTTTTTAACATCATCATGGTATTCTATTTTTTTTTTCAATTTCATTCTCATTCTAAATGAATTAATATAAGGATCTGATGATATTTGCAATAGTGCATTTCATTTTCATTCGTAGAAATACGTCTACAATTTCTATACTCCTTATTCATTGCTTCTTGCGCTTCTTCGGATAACATTCCTATAGCGAAAAAAAAGTTAATATAAAATAAAATTTAAGAAAATACTTTCAAAAATAAAAACTGCAAACAAACCTATTGGCAATATAGCCTCAGATACCATTTTGCTGTCGTGAATGAGAACTTTATGGACACGGATAGGCATGTAATACCAGCCATAAAGCTTTACATACAATTTCTACTAGTATTTATAGTATTTAATATAATTTTAAATCGGTCTACGCCGCTTATTATTTCTGGATTTTCAAAAAATCGTCTGGAGACCATCATTGGTTGTTTTCATGAATTGTTTCACCACATCGACTTTTAAGCCCAGAACTAATTTGAATTTTTTTTATTTCTGTTTTAACAGCTTCTTTCTGTTCTTTTTTGTCTATATTTGTCCTCCACGCTTTAAAACTTTAATTATAACTGATATGTAACATACATTCCATGAATTTTATTCGAACATGTAGCGGCGAAATTCCAAAGCTGCAGCTGAATTTGTGCTTAAGATAACTGCTTCCAAATTACTAAATTCAGCATGTTTTGCTCCACGTATGAAACAAACAGCCATCGAGCAATTCTTACTTCGACTGTTGTTGCCATCATCGTTATAAGTCAACTATGAGATGTCGCAAACTTCTTTCGAATTCTGTCGTTTTTAAATTTTGAATTTCTTTATTTACACGATTCACTTTATTGTTAATAACCTCTGCTGTTTCTTTCACAAATTCGAATTTCATAGGCCTACAAAGTCTTGTTGGAGATGGTTCTGAATTTGTCCAACACAAATAAGAATCATTGTAAAAATCACTTAACGTTAACGGAACAAGAGATTTGAAAAACATATTTTTATCAGAAACATTTTCATCGGTGAAACGTTGATGATATTCACTGTGCCTTAATGATCATCACACCCCCATTTACTTATTAAATTCAACTCATTTGGAATCTCATCAATCTCACTTTTTGTTTTTGTTTGAAACATGCTATTGCACGCTAACGTACGTATAGCGACAGAATGTGCGCGTATTTTTTGTAGTTTTTTATATGTTTAAAGTACTTTTGCAAACTTTTGCTATATGTCCTTCACTTCAAATGAAAGCTGAGACTTTAATCTTTCATTTGATATAAGTCTGCGCCTAGGGCGAGGGGCTGCTCTATATTTCCTAGTCCATTGAAAATGCAAAATGTTCAATTTTTATACCACAATTCTGTTGTTAAGAAATTTTTTTCTGTTTTTCTTTTTTAATTTATGTTTTCATCTGCTCATTCTACAACAACTAAATTAATTTAAAAAATACTTTAAAGTTATATTTATTATGCATTTTTTTATTAATAAGCTTTTGAATATTACATATTGAACCAACATATTTCAAGCGCGTTGGCATACGTCAACTTTGACTTGCTCTGGACCAAAAAGCAATGAAGTTATGAGGCTGAAATTTCAGGGAATTGTTACTCATATATCTGTTAATATACTGTGAAAATTTAAGCTAAATTGGACGACACGCCAAAAACCATTTTTTGCCGCAGTTACTATAGAGGCTGTCTCACTGTGCGGCATTATAACCTACAGCTGATTAATACTTTATTTTTAATTTTGTATTTTAAGTTGAATGTGCCGAAAAATTAACAAAAACTGGAAAAAAAACTGTAAATAAAAATATATTCAAGTATGTGATGAAAATCGTTACTAAAATTTCACATTCCAATTTTTTTTTTTAAAAAAAAGAATGATTTAAGTGTGACAAATTTCGACAATATCGGTATAAATCCTTTTTTAAATCGGTACTTTTTACTTTAACCAAAAATTGCAAAAAGATTTTTTTTATATTACATAAATGTACAGGGAAAAGATGGCATCATGCCTTAATCCAGTTTATGAAAAATCATCCTGACAATCTAAGGGCTTTAACCAGGGAAGCAGAGGTAAATTTGAAAAACATTTTTTAAACTGTTGTTTGCTGTTAAACTGTTGTTGTTGTAGCTTTGGAAACTGCCTTTTGCGAAAAATATCAAAATATTGGAAGTGGAATGGATGTGCGAGGCAAATTGCTTTCAAATTTTGTTTAAAATAATAACAAATTCATATTTATTCAAACGAAAACATTCAATTAATATGTAAGAATGACATAAAACTAATATTTGTATACAATTTAAACACTTAAATTTCTTCTGGAAAACTAAAAGGATTTGATTTGCATATTCAGCATTTTCTTTGTAAATTTTCATCAAAAATTTCCTTCAAAAAAAGAAGAGGATGAAAAAGTCGTTTTATTAAATTAAATTTATATTTTTAATTTTTATTTAATTTTTTATTAATTTTTATTTTTTTCGACAATTGTCGACACTGGTGGATTTAGAAAAGCAATTTTCTTTTCAAATCGATCGATTTTTATCACATGCCTGATTAATTTCTATTCCAAATTTCCAAATCTAAACATGTTTTTTAAATGTTTGTATTTGTTCCGCCAGTAAATGAAATACTGCTGTCATTAAAGTGATTATAAAATAATAAATTTTGGATTTTCCACCGGCTCACGTCGGCTTTTCAATGTATGCGTACGGGTTTTCTGTGCCCCGAATGCCACAATTTTGCTTGTTTACATACCCGCCAAAATCAATGAGCTTCATCTGAAAAGATGATTTTTTTTTGCAAACTCGCCATCTTCTGTAAGTCAATAGCAGGCCCACATAGCGAAGCGTTGTTCAAGCGTATACCCAACCATATTCGTTAAGCGGAAGGATAAAACTAATTATCTGTCAAATCAAACGTGTTACCACTCACGAAATAAGCAGTAGATGAGAAAAAAAACGTTAGATGACGGTCCCTTTATTACCAGATTGAGCTGAAACTTTGTCAATCTTATTTTCTAGTCAATTGGCACATTTTTTGAGGGTAAGCCGGTGGAAAATCTAAAATTTGTTTTTTGTAACCACCCTAATTGCCATTTTCTTTGGTGTAAATCGTCATTGTTGGCTGTTGTTTTTTTCGGTGTGACCGGCGAGCGCTTTCGATGTGATGACACCATTGTCAATGGTCAAGTCGTGTTTCGAACTGTACTGGTGAGTTTCCCCCCGGGGGTGCACTTTTATAGGTCTTTATAGAACTTCGACTATCTAGAACTGTGCAACTGGGAGTATAAGGGAGCCCAGTCCCCTGAAGTCGGCAGGGGTACAACTGGAAGCTCCACGTTATTTCCACGGGAATTAGTGAGCTCGCAGGGTTCCGCTATTTGTCTCTTTAGACATTTAGCTGTTCTCTGGCTGATTACTGAGGTTGGCCCTTTTGGAAGTATCGTGGTGGTTGTGGTTTCGCGGCCCCATAACAGGTCAGTTTTATATGGTGGCTAAGTGGAATGATCCTAGATCCAGTTAGCATGCTAGACATGTGTTCTGGACAGGAGTTGGATAGTCTCCAACTCTTCAGCAAGGAGTGGTGGTTTGCAGCCCTGCTCTGGAATCATTGAAATTGCTACTAGGAAGGACCTGCGCTAGAATTAGACTTCGACCTCCTAGGGCGTAAGTGGCGCTGTTTTTCACTCACAGTGGTATGACCACCATCTAATTAAGGCTCACTATTCACTTAAGGCTCACTTATCACGTAATGTACTGGTAAGTCAGTGTTCGCTCAGGTTGAAATAATTCTTTTATAAGGGTCGTGTCTACTCATGCAGGCAGATTGCTCGCCACTAGTTATTTTATACGTGCCTAATGCGGCGCGGGAATATTGGATTAGCTCCGCATAAATGCCAAATGGCGGGCAATCTAGTAATATGCGTAGATAAAACCGTAATGAAAGAACGACGATTTATATAAAAGAAAATGACAACAGCACGTGTTTTTTGTTTACACACAGCTGAAATAATGTTGCATATTTGAAGGCAATAAAAATGGTAATTATCTTCTTAACCAGTGTATTATTGCCACCACTAGCGAATTGTCAAATTATTCAGCTAAAATAAGAAAAGGTTGCTCAACAGTATTCGCAAATTCAAATAGAGTACTAAGCTTAATGAAAAAACTAATGTTTTCGAAAGCTACGATATGTTTCGGCAACATGTTTATTAAAACGCTTATTTTTGTTGAATTATTACTCACAGCAAACAATGTTGCACAATAAGAACGAAAATTTACTTTTAAATTCTACAACTGGCTCTATTAGTTAGTTGTGGAAACGAAAAAAATTAAATTTGCTAAATAGTTTTTGTAAATTTCAATAGAGTCCTTAGTCTAACCATATGCATACGGTTAAGAATGTATTTTTTAATAGGCGCTACACAATACAAAGGAAGTTTTTGAATTGATTATCTTTTAATCTCGTCAATTGAAAGTTATCGAAATTATAATCCATTCAAATGTGAGCAGAAGAAATAGTTTTTGTATAAAAATATGAAAAGCTTACGTTTGCCTGATAATAATTTGCTATAAATTACGATATAAATTTCTACCTTTAACTAATTCTGACGTAGAATTCATAGAATTTTCAACTCAATTTTCACTCGAATCATTGTTTATTTAAATAATATTGTGCTTATTTTTTTTTTTTTGTTTTTTGTGTTAAATGGCTTTTATGTTTCATGAAAATTATTTGTTGAAAGAAGTGAAACATCTGAAGGTGCAAAAATTTCGTGATAAATTATTTAAATAGATAAAATAAATATGAATGTTAAAAGCTAAACAAATACAACATTCAGAAAATACGATAACTTATTGTTAAAAAAAAAAGAAAAACTAGATAAAATAAACACAAAAATGGCAGAGTGTAATCGAGTGTGAATGTTTGCAAATTAAGTGGAAATGATTGATCAGAAAATGAAGCGACATTTAAAAAAAAAAAATTATATAATTTTAATTAAAATAAGAGCAAGAGGGTTACAATATTTTCAGTGGACAAGAAACACAAAAGTAAGAATTGAAAAAGAACAAGAAGGAAAAAATTATCATAAACAAAACTAAAAATTCAGCTGCATTTAATAATAAACATAAAATTGTTTTTGCAATGCCCTTTTGCTTTTAATGCCTGATAATTTCAATATTCAATGATTGAAAGATTTTGATTTTTTTTTTATAGAAATACATTGTGGAAAAATAACAAAATTTAATGCTTGAGAGAAAACAAACTCACCTTATCGACGTTTTCACGTGTTTTGGCTGATGTTTCCACATATGGCACCTGCCATTGTTGAGCTCTTGTCTGACATTCGTTTAGGGGAACTCTGCGCCTGTCATTTAAATCACATTTATTTCCAACCAACAGGAATGGTATGCTTTCGTCATTTTTCACGCGTAATATTTGTTCTCTGCAATAACATTTTCAATACAAAAGAAAACATTTTTAGTTTTTTTTTTTTATTTTATGATGCAAAATAGTAAAAAAAAAACATAAAAATAATGTTAAATTTTCTAAGAAAATTAAGATGTTTATAGAGAAACAAGTTCTACTAAACCAAATTATATTTTATATTCACTGAAATTAATTACTGATTGGTAATTTTGTAGGTAATTCAATTCCTTAGAGCACCTTTACCTTTATTTAGGTTATACTGATCTTTTTATGCTAGATACACATTTGGGAAGGCAACATAAGTATATTACACTTAATGTTCCCTCGTGTGTAGCAATGTTTCCTTTCATGCTGCTTGAAATCTCAAAAATATATTAATGTTTATAGTCTGCTTGTCTTATTTGGTTAAAAGCAATAGTGTTATAAGAGTTGTTTTATCATTTGCCTATAATCGTACCATTTTTCGTTATTTCGTATTTTATTAAAACTAAAAACTTTTAAAAAATTTTTTTTGCCTGTCTACACTCAAATATCTTTGATAGCCTTTTCCATTTGAAAATAATTTTTTCACTCCTTCTTCTTTATATAATAATTTATCAATAAATATAGTTTTCATCCGTGGATGTGTTTAAAGCATAAAATATACGTAAAACTAATTTTTCGTTTAATATTTTTTATGTTGTTCCTTCGTGTGTACTAAACAAAAGAGAAATATAATTTCTTTGAAAAACGTAGCAATGCGGGTTAAAAGAAACTGGTTCAAAGTAAAGAGCAAAATGTTGCTAAAAAAATATATACCGAGTGTCCGCCGCCATTTTGGTAAACATTAGTCATGACAGTGCATATCTGGCAGTCGTGAAGTAGGCTTGTGGCAAATGTATTATGAAAAAATATTCGATAAAACAACGTGTTTTAATCGTTAAAACATTTTATCAAAACCAATGAATCGATGAGAAAGTTACGTGAAATTTTTGGGAGGAACAACGTGTCAACAAAACGCACTATTTACCGTATAGTGAATGATTTCGAAGAAAGAGGGTATGTAGGTGATAGATCCAAGCATGGACCTTAACGTACTGCAAGACCAAGTGTTGAAAACAATCCATAAATCTCAACTCAACGCTGTACTCAGGAGCTTGGTCTTCAAAGAACAACTTTGGCCACAATTTTGCACAAAGATTTGCTTCCATATAAGGTTCAGTTGACACAAGAGCTTCTTCCACAAGACCATTTACCACGCCATACATATGCCAGTAGGATATTACAGTTCGACCCGATTTTTATAAAAAAATCATAATGAGTCAGTAACGAGGTACATTTTCATTTGAAGGGATAAGTGAATTAATGGAATAATTGGTTCTGGGGAATGGGAAATCCCCAAATTATGCAACCGTTATCTTTGCATCCTTTAAAAGTGACAGTTTGGTGTGCAATTTGGTAAGGAGAAATCATTGGACTTTACTTTTATGAAAATGAAAACGACGTAACGGTAACGGTGAATGGGGAGCGATATCGTGATATGAATGAAAACTTTTAAACGACATGAACTGTATGCTTTGCGCTTAATTAACATGTGGTATCAACAAGACGATGCCACATCGCATACAGCCAGAATTACAATGGAATTACTGTGAGACCTCGTTCCACAACAAGTTATATCAAGAAATGGCCGCCACGGTCGCCTGATTTGACTGCTCCGGACTTCTTTTTGTGGGGACATCTGGAAAGCAAGATTTAGGCAAACAAATCAGAAACGCTTGAGCAACTTAAACAAATAAATATTCGTGATGAAATTAATAAAATACCGCCCAAAATGTGTGAGAATGTAATGAAAAATGTACTCAAAAGGGCTGGCATTTGTGAGGCTTACATATGTGGATATTTGTCTGATATTGGATTCCAAACATAATTGCCGGCGTTAAATAAAACGTTTATCAATATAAGATTCATTATCTTTCATTTAGTAAAAAATTATAAACAAGCAAAGTAGTATACCCTCCCGGTAATACAGGGTATTACAATTCTGCTTAAATACTACTAATAATAAAGGTATGTGGTTGAGCATGAAACCGCTATATTTTTTGTACTTTTCACAAACAGTAAACAGAACATGGCCATAATTGTTAATGTTAATTTTAAAAATAGAAAAAAAAAGAAATTAGCATTTGCTTGATGTGAGAATAAATATAAAACAATTGAAATTTTAACAAACAATTATTAATTACAAGTTTTGTTTTTTGAATAAAAATAGAAACGCACTTATTTTATTTTATTTATTTTTGCATACAATGTGGGCATTAATTGTTTGTATTTAAAGTGCGCTAAGAAGTGTTAAGGTTGCGGCGTATAGTGTTTTCAAATGTTTTCCTTTGAATTTAAAAAAAAATTATTTTTGAGGTTTAAACAAAAGTTATGCCTGAATACAACAAAACATTAGTGTGCATTTCTTAGCCTCCGTAGCAGCTGCAATAGAAGCATTAAACTGCCTTGCTTTTCAGAGACAGTGCAAGAGATACTTTAATCTATCTGTTCTCCTTACTATCTACGCCATCTTTACTAGACCGAAAATTGAATACACTTCCATGAATTGGCGAATACTTCAAAGCATGGATCATAACGTACTGCAAGATCGGCTGAAAACGTTACTGCTGCTCAAGAAAGTGTTCAAAACAATCCATCAACATCAACTCGACGCTGTGCTCAGGAGTTTGGTCTTCAAAGAACAATTTAAACAAAAGTTATGTCTCAATACAACGAAACATTATTGTGCATTTCTTAGCCTCCGTATTTCAGAGCAGCTGCAATAGAAGCATTAAAGTGCCTTGGTTTTCAGAGACAGTGCAAGAGATACTTTAATCTATCTGTTCTTCTTACTATCTACGCCATATTTATTAGACCGAAAATTGAATACACTTCCATGAATGGGCAAATTCTTCAAAGACTATTTTGCAGCGTTTTCAGTTATATCGTGACTCAGTTGAGCAAGTGAGATGTTTCATAATATTATGTGGAAGCAGTTGCTATGTTACTTTAAAGCACCCGGTTGGTAAACGGGGCTCGTGAGTTCATTTCGTGATAAGGTTTACATCAGCACCGACCGCGAGGTCATATCTAATGGTAGACCAAACCATTTTTTGATATGTAGCGTGCACCCACGCCCTAGGAAGCCGAAGCATAATTCTATCCAACAGGCTATTCCTAGTGGCAATTTCGAGAGCACGGAGAAGGGCCGCCACCCCCACTCCTTGCTGAAGAGTTGTGGACTTTCCAACAGAACACATGACATAGCATGCTCACTGGATTGGAATCATTCACCATGTGTTTAGTTAAAAGTGAAATGATCCTAGCCCCTTAAATAATTTTCTAAGGGCCTGCAAAACCACAACCACCACGATACTCGTCGAAGGGCCAACAGTCACAGAACAGCAAAAGGGACTTACTGATTCCCGTGGAAATAAAGTGAAAGTTGCCCAGTTGGCTTCTGCTAGCCTTTAGGGGGCTGGACTCCCTTTTACCCCCATGATATAGGCTGAATGGCTGGATTGGCCAAAGGCTCATATTTGCTTAACATGACGACATCGTGAGTTTAAGTATCGTCAGACTCACCAAATTTTCTGGTTTAAATTGTCGCACAGTTTGTGGAATCTCGTGTTTAGTAATCCAGATATTGTATAAATCTAGACGCAGCCACAGTATTTGCAATCAAAATAGTAGCATTAGACGTTTAGTGGAGGTGGGACGAAAAGCGGAAACTTATTATCTTCTTCTCTTACAAATAAATAATAATAAACACATTGCATTTACTCAAACGGGTTTTCCAAATAAAATTTTATAAAATCAAGCTATTTTCAATTATATTATTCGACAGTTATTACTATTGGTAAAGAAACAAAATATAAATAATATTCAAAATATTTATATTTCTTAACTGACTGATAGCTATTTTCAAGGTAAAATTTACTAAATTACAAGTACAAAACGCTGATTAATAAAATTTACCGGTAAAAATTTATTCAAGTTATCGCTTTGATGTTGGGGACTATCGAATAACGTAATGTAATATTGTGTAGTTTTTTTAATCGAACTTTTTTTTATCTTTAATAAATATCTCTTATTCTTTTTTACGGTCTTTTTAAATTAAATTAACAAAATATATATTTTTTTACTTTTCGATATTTCGCTTTCCTATGGAAAGCTTCTTCAGGAAATAAAAATTTTTATTTTTGAAAACAAAAAATTATTAACATATTGAAAAAATTTTTCAAAACATTTGACAAAAACATATAAAGTATTTTTTCATACATGCTTACTTACATACAAAAATTTAAATTTTCAAATACTTAATATTATAATTACAACATAATAAAAAAAAACAAATATTATAGTGTACCAAAGAAATAATCTTAATACGACTTAAGCTTAATTCTGAATTTCGAAATTTATTATGGAAGAAAGTCATTCACGAAGTTGTGTGATAATTATTAACAAAAAAAAAAGGAAAATTGAAATATCAGCAGAATGTAATACACTCGCCTGTGTTTACTTTTTGGCTTATTACACTGTAAACATTATTTATTACACTAATTTGGTAAATAAAAATATCAAGAATATTCATATGCCGTCAATATTAATTTGTTTAGACAAAGTCCAGCAAACAACCCAAAGTTTATTTTATTGTTCTCTTTATAAATCGTCACATGTATTGGTATTACTTCTTCTTTTCTACACTAACCATCAGGGCAGCTATGAATGTAATTTTATTTATATTATTCAAACTTTGTGACGGCCAAAAGTCGGCAGGCTTGTTTTTGGACCACATAAGACAATCAATTAAACTGTATACATTTTTCACATTTCTTAATTTTTATTAAATTAAACCATGAGTTTCATAATTTTTTAAAAAGAACATTATTATTAAATGAATTCCATTATACTCTTTTCATATTTTATAATTGCATTTATTGTGTTTTTTTATTTGTGCAATGTTGATATTGAATAATTATAATGTTATTAATTCTAAGACAAAGAATAGCCGTTAAGAAGCGCCATCTATTGACATGAAGATACATCCGTAAGAAAAACATATCATTAAACACAACCCTAAACAGTCGCAAGCAGCTGTCGTTTAGTAGTATGGGTGTGTATGTGTGGCTGGCAGAGACATATAATAGCGGTGTACTTGGGTGTTTTAGAAGAGTTAGCCACGAGCAAGCAACCGGGCAAGACTTCTAATTAATAGTCTAGTCGATTAATCAAAGTCACAATATTATTCGACTTCGAATTAATTGAGTATAACTACGCTTTACGGCACAACAAGTTCTATCGCTGCTTCACCTGGCCAGAATTTTATTCGCCTAGGTGACGGAGGACACAGCAAGGCCGCGCTTTATTCAGCCAAGCCAGGAATTTATTCGCCCTAGCTGAACAAGACGGCCAAAGTCGTGGAAAAGGCTAACACCAATTAAGACGTCGAAAGGTTGTCTCAGAATTTTATTCGTGACAACCGTAACTAGTCGAAAATTGGTGGACAGGCAAACTGTTCTGCTCAGACCGGACCAGAATCTTATTCGCTCCAGTGTGAGTAGCAGTAGGCTAGCCGGCGGAGAGTAGGTGTCGTCCTGCGAGAACTCTTGAAGACCGCAAAACGGTGAATCGTCGTTGGCGTGCTCAATAGTGCAGTAGTATAATTTTAAGCTAAATTTAAGAGTGGACTGTAATAAAAATTAACAGTAAAGAAAAACAAGTGCCACTCGTGTTCTTGTTAACAAAAAAAATTTGTAACTAACCCTGGACGTCGCGAGCCCTATCCCAGCGTATCGCTAAAACGCGTCGTTACAACTTGTTATAATGCTAACTCATATCATTAACTAATAGTTTTAAGAAATATAAAAAACAACTATTTTTAGACTGTTATAATTGTTCATATTTAATTGCGTGAAGAGTTTAATATTTCTTTTTAGAAAAACTCCTGAATCAATCAAACAACATGTTTCTTGTTTGCAACAGCATTTTCATAAGAATCATTTAAATTTACACATGTTTTTCATACAAACTTGCCCTTAATGAGTTGACATATTCATATGCGGAAGTTGGTAACAGTAACACAAGCAATTAGAAACAAAGTTACGAGTACAAAGAAGAAACGCAAAATAAATCCAGGTTAAGTAAATGTTGTGAGAGCGTATGAAACGATTGTATGTTGGCGTGTTGCTTTTACATTAATTTTCATAGTTTTTCGCTTAAGGCGGGCAACATACATATTTGCATAGGGTGAAGTAAAAACATGTGATGTATACGTTAATTTTTCACTAAAACAGAAAGCTATTAAAAAGTACAACAGCAAAGTCAACACGGTTTCAAAATATCAGGTAAGAAACAATTGGAGTTTATTTTAGTAGAAATAAGTTCATACTAAGTTCATAAGACATCAGAAAACTTTACTATTTAGAAAATTATTTCGGAAATCATCAGATAGTGATTGTAGAAATTAGTGATTTATTCCATTTTCCACAGAAATAATATTTCAGTAGTTTGTTCAGTTCAATCTGATTGATTTTAAAACTATTAAAATATGAATTCACTATTTATGAAACTGTTATAATCTTTAAAGTTTTGCTAATTATCGACTCGACCGCGGAATTGTTATCTAGTGATGCTACCTACAAAGTAATGATTTTTTCATGTTGTATTAAGCAGATAAGTAGAGAAAAAGAAGTCAGATTTTTATTTTTTGGTTTAATGTTTTCGAAATAAAACACTTACTATCGTATTCATATCACACAAATTTATGTTAAAACTAGATGGCCCATTGAGAAGGAATTTGTGAGATCGCAAAGAAGAAACGCAAACAAATAAGCTCGATGCCCACCGCGACTGTTTTAACGGCGGCAGTAATCGAGTCCATGTTACTTTGGGCCTTTCAGCGTCATTAGCCAAGGCACATTGGAGGCAGTAAGCGGCTGGCAATGAATTTATGGCGTATGTGTATTTTTGAAATAAACAACGCTCAATATTTACGTAAATGCGGTACCATATAATACCAAAACACAGCGCACAAGCAAATTAAATGCAAAAATTCATTCAAGTCGATCCAGTCGTGTAGTTGAATAACCTGCATACCGACTGCAGCGTCATCTGCCGCGCTGGTTTGTGAATGTAAACCATCCAAGGTGGCACCCAAACACACCCACGTACAGTAGAATTATATACATAAAGAAGATTTGTATGGAGGGTATCACGCGTCTTTATCAAATCCCGCCTATATTTGCAGCAGAACTTAAAATATGTTCACTCAACCGACGTACCAAATTTTGTTCAAATACCGTTATCAGGAGCAGAAATAATAGATTTTTAATTTGTGGTTTGTATGGGAGGTACCACGCCCATTTGTTTAATTGAACCGAGTTGTAAATCTAAACTACCCAGGGCGCCACCGAAACGCATACAACAAAATTTATGCAAATCGGTCCAGCCGTTTAGGAGGAGTTCAGTGACAACACACGTACAGTACAATTATATATATAAAGATCTACAACAAATGTTTACAATAAATTTTAAATCAAACTTGTTTCATATGAACACGGCAATTGCAATTTATACAAGGTGTCCGCCGGGAAGGTATACTACTTTGTTTGTTTATAATTTTTCATTAAAAGAGAGATAATGAATGTTATATATGAATATATGTATAATATCAGATAAATGCTAGCCTCACAAATGCGAGCTCTTTTGAGCACGCGGTATTTCATTAATTTCACTTGATGCTTGAGTTGCTCAAGCGTTTCTGGTTTGTTTGCATGAACCTTGCTTTTCAGATATCCCCACAAAAAGAAGTCCGGAGCAGTTAAATCCGAAAACCGTGGAGGCCAATCAACATCACCATTTCTTGAAATAACTTGTTGTGGAAAGAGGTCTCGCAGAAATTCCACTGTAATCCTGGCTGTATGCGATGTGGCACCGTCTTGTTGATACCACTTATTAATCAAGCCCAAAGCATACAGTTGTGGCGTTAAAAAGATTTTCAATCATATCACGATATTGCTCCTCAACCATACTTAGCGTTACGCCGTTTTCATTTTTAAAGAAATAAGGTCCAATGATACCTCCTGACCAAATTGCCCACCAGACTGTCACTTTACTGAATGCAAGGTTTCCCATTCCCCAGAACCGATTATTCTGTTTATTTATTATCTTATTTATTCATAAAAATCGGGGTTATCATGACATATCTACGGGGGCGTAAATAATCTTGTAGAAGAAGTTCTTGTGTCAACTGAATCTTATATGGAAATAAATGCAAATCCTTGGGCAAAATTGTGGCCAAAGTTGTTCTTTGAAGACCAAGCTCCTGAACACGGCGTCGAATTGAGGTTGATGGATTGTTTTGAACACTTTCCTGAGCAGCAGTGGTCCATGCTTAGGGCTATCACCCACAGACCACCCTATTTCTTCGAAATCATTCACTACACAATAAATAGTGCATTTTGTTTGTTTTTGGCACAAAGTGATTACAAAAGAACACACTATTTCTTTTATTTCTATTGTTTAATTTCTGAAAACGCTAAAAATTTGTAAAGGTAAAATTATAATATTTATATTAAAATAAAAAATGCAACTTAAAAAAATTTTAAAATTATTTGTTATTGCGATAAATTAAAAAGGGTTACACGATATAGATGTGCTTCGGTAATTCATTCATTTGTGTGAAGCATTTTTGAGGACTATTTGCTATCGAAACATCGCGCTGTTTAAAAACTGATGCTATTACGAGCTCGCTGCACATGGCATAAAATTCATTTATATACAGTTACTTTCTCTTACTTATTGGGCTTGATATACGCAGAACACTCCTGAATAATAGGGGGCTAATTGTAACAGTTGTGATCAAAATTGTTTTCGTATCGTAAACAAACGATAAGAATCAAATTAATATTTTAATGTTGCAGAAATCCAAAATAAAAACAAAGTAGAGAAAATGGAAGAAAGTGAAATCCAAGATTGAGAATAAAAAAAAAATAAAAAGTGGATCCAGTTTTGTTTTTTTTTTTAGTTTAACCGTTAATTGCTCACAAAGTTGCTTAGATCTTGCTTTTCCTTTCCGGGAGTTGGGCAGTATGCTCTTTGCTTAATCTGTGTGTTGGGCCACAAATATGCTTTTAAGTGAAAATAATTTGTGATATTTTTGGCTCAAAATATTGAAGTTAGTATTTTTATTCATCACATAAGAAATGCAACTTATGTTCAGAAAAACGTTACTTTGAATGATTTTTGTGAAACCTCGCATTGTTTCATTCGAACGCTTGTACGATATCGAATGTCATCATCGGTTATTGAGTTAAGAATCGGATAATTCCAAAAACAAAAAGCTCGCACTTTCAAGTAACAATTCACTCGTATACGAATGATAGAATTAGCCTTACTTAAATCGACTTAACGGCAACGTGTTATGTAGCAAATGATGTAGGATGTTATATATCAAGTTTCAATTGGATTTTAGGTATTTAAATTAATTAAATTATGTTCACTTAAATTTTTACAACTACAATTTAAAAGATATTCTTCGATGTAACACTTTTATTCTTATTGATTATTTTTGCTTTGTGTTCACACAATCTTGTCTCTAAATTTCTCTTCATTGTACCCATGTTAACAAAATGTAAACAAAACTTAGTAGTTGTTGTCGTCATCTCCTTTACAAGGGCTTTTTTATAAACTGCATCATGTTGCTGTAGACTATCAAACGGTGTTTTTGTTTTTGTAAATATTGCACTTTATCGTGTTCTTTAATATGTAAGCAAAGCTTACGTCAGTTTTATTTATTGTTGTTTCTGTTATTTTTATTGTCGTTACGGTCAGGTATTAAACGTTTATTTCTATATAGTGGTAACATTGTTTGTTATGTGTGAAGTAAGTGAAACTATGTAAATTGTTTGCAGAGAGAGCCCGTTAAAAGAAGTGGATAATTGCGTCATTTATTAAAATATAAATACATATGAAAAAATGTTCTATGCCGAAATGCCTAAAATTAATTCTGGGAGTGTTTAGCACATCCCAGACATGTTTATCTAATTATACAAATTTTTGACACTGATAAACGAAGTATGCTTGCTGGTTATATAACTTTCGTTTACAGCTGACGAAAATAAAAATAATTTAAAAGAAAATCCAAAATAAAATAAAATTTCACGTACAGTGCTTGTCAGCTTATTTGATGCAAGCAAAATCTTTTTCTTAAAATAAATATAACTCTTAAACTAAGTATGCTACTAGAAAAATTCAAAATGCAGTTTTAATGAAATGGATACGAATATTAAAATTATAAATTAATTTATTTAATGCTTAACATTATTACAAAGAAAAATGAGATCAATAAAAAATACTTCATGTTCAAATAGAGCAGCTTATTTGATGCAAAATACTATAGTAATAACTTTTTTCTGAATTTTTTTTTTAAATATTATGATTAATATTTTGTGTGATATCCTTTTTGATCCAGCACAGCTTTCAAACGATTTGGCATAGAGTCAACCAATTTTTGTGTTGTTTCTGGTGTTATTTTGTTCCACTCTTCAAGCAACGCACGTTTCAATGTTTCCCTACTAGTAATCTGGTGATTTCTGATATTATTTTCTAATAAGGCCCATAAATTTTCTATTACGTTTAAATCTGGAGACTGTGCAGGTGGTTCCATCACATGAGGGCAGTTCCATATGAGCCATGTCTGAACATTAGATTTATGTTTTGGGTCGTTGTCTTGGTAAAAACGAAAATTCGTTCTTAGACCCAATTTCGATGCACTTTCAACCAAATTTTCTTTTAATATGTTTAAGTACATTGTTTTGTCCATATTACCTTCAATAAAGACCAGGTTACCAACACCTGATGCGGCCATGCAAGCCCAAACCATAACGCTTTCTCCGCCGTGTTTAACAGTCGCACGAAGGTTCTTTTTTTTAAGCTGAGTATTTGGCTTCCGCCACACATATGACTTTCCGTCTGAGCCAAAGATATTAAATTTTGACTCATCTGAATATATTACGGTATTCCAGAAATCTACCCCTTTCGAAATATGTGCCTTTGCAAACGCCAATCGGGAACTTTTGTTTTTCGGACTGATAAATGGTTTTTTGAGTGGTACTCGGCCATGAAAGTCATGCGAACGTAAAATACGCCGAATCGTTGATGAACTGCAAGTCTTGCCAATACCTTTAGCCACTGCATCCGCTATTTTTTGTGCCGATAAATTTGGGTTTTCCTTAATTTTTCTGACTATCCATCGTTCATCACTTGCAGAAAAAATTTTGTTAGGAGCAGATCTACCCTTATTTTCAATTCTATTTTCCTTTGTAAATCGCTCTATTATATGTTGAACAGTAGAGTATGGTAAATTTACTATCTCTGCTATGTTACGCTGTGTCTTTCCAGCTTTGAAGTGATGTATAACCAACTCCCGCATTTCTATTGTTGTCCGGCGACCCATATTCAAAATCTAGATAATATCTTCTTTAAAAATTAAAAATAACAATAAATATACACCACGCAATACCGTGAACCGATCAAGCAGTGAAATTAGAAACAATTTCATATTTATTTACAAATATAACGGTATTACCACAGTTACAATTTTTTGTATCAAATAAGCTGAGAGATTCAAAAAGCCTTTGTTTTTTGTTTTTGCTATTTTTGTACAGCGAAAGAAGAATATAAAAAATAATAAAAGCATTTGCTTTTTGTATATACAGTGACCTCATAAAGTGCATTTGTTTTATTTGAAAATTCAATGCACTTTTTGAGTTATATTGATTTAAACTTTTTAGATTTACTTGCATCAAATAAGCTGACAACCACTGTATATATATCTAATCGGTTTATAAAAATTCTGCAATTTGGTTTTATTTTTTATATTTGAATTAAATTTTTTATTAAATTAATGAAAACACGTGTTTACAAGTCAAAATTCACAAATTAAATAATATTTTCTCTTAATGCGTTTAAACGATTGTTGTCAGCAATAATTTTACAAAAGAACGCATATTTTCTATAAAATAACCGTTACACTAATAATTGTTATTGTTTTGTGTAAACTGCGCCTAATAATTTAAATAAAAAAAACAAAAAAAGAAAAACTGTTCTCATAAAGAGTTTAAAAAAACAACTTAAAAATGGAAAAGTGCGGCCAACTGAATGTCTATCACTGAATATTAACGATGCAAATCGTGTCTGCGTGTACTTGTGTGTTTCGGCGAATTGGTATATAAAGAAGAACTTTATGGACAAAGAATGAGTTGGTGCGCAAGCGACCGACAGAGTATCTTCGGCACATACTGTGAAACCAAAAACGGATGCAGTGGTTTTTACCCAGCCAGACCAGAGCAGCGTTAAATTTTGTTCTAGTGGTTATCACCCTGCACAATTTCCGGTGTTCTGGGTATTTCCCTCCTCCACTAACAACTATCCCTTGGTGCTGGCCTTAGTAGCACCGGTGAGGTCATAAACTAGTGCAGTGGCTTTTACACAGCATAGTTTGTGTCTACCATCGCTACTGGGAGAGACCAGAGCAGCGTTAAATTGTGTTTTATTGGTTTTTGCCCTGCACAATTTTCGCTGGTCTGGCTACTTTCCTCCTTACTGTGGATACATCGTACCTAACTTAACTGCCGTTAAGAAGATTAGTGTGACAAATAAAGGTTGAAGGTTTATAACGAATCAACCAGCAGCCTTTTAATTCAACGTTGGCACAATACAACTTTGAACGCCTTTTAGCATACCCCAGCAACCAGTTAAACCGTGTCGTTACAAACTGATTTCACAACATTGACTGTAATTTACTTCATTAACTTACTCTAGAGATGAGGCACAGTGTCACCATTATGTTAGCGGAAAGTAATATATTGTCGCACTGTAGCTAAAACAGGGTGACACTATGACATGTCAAAATAATAAATCTCTGTGGTCGCACCATTTAATTTTTAAGTTAAGTTTTTGATATCTTATGCTATTAATGGCTACTGGAATACACATTCTATGAAACTGTGAACTTTCTGTCAATCATGTTTCAAAAAGTTACTGAAAAATAATGTGTGTTGTGTGTTTTAAATTAAATTTTAACGATTTATTTTTTCGATATTTCGCTTTCCTGTGGAAAGCTTCTTCAGGAAATTATTTTTTATATTTTACAAAAACAAAAAATTATGACAATTTGTCAAATGTTTTCAAAAAATTTTTCTTTTCAAATGTTTAAAATTTAAAATATAATTTCCTGAAGAAGCTTTCCACAGGAAAGCGAAATATCGAAAAAATAAATCGTTAAAATTTAATTTAAAAAGACCATTTTAAAGATTAATACATATTTAATAAGGAAAATTAATAAAATTAGAAAATTAAAGTAACACCACGTTTTTAAACGCTCTTTCTACTCACAAAAAAACGTGTTTTTATCACATTCGCTGCCTGTTGCAGGTAGCAAACACGGCAAATATTTAAATATTCATTAGAAAAGTCATTAAAAAAATGAGGGTAAATTAGAGCATATTTTTATGTACGTTTTGCTAAAGAATGCCGGTTTAATGGCAGTTTAGAACTGCAAATGTCTATTTTAAATGTTTCAGACAAATCCAACTTTTTTATTTTATTTTTTTGAGAAGTGACATCATGCAAAAATAAAGTACATGCCAGAGGAAATAAATATAAAAATAAATTTATTTTGAAAAAAAAAAAACAAATTATAACTGAATAAAATCTTCTTTTTACGTTTAATCCAGCAATTCACTTGTTTAATCACTCAACAAAGCGTAATAAGAGAAGACACAAAACAATTGGATTTTGTAAAAAAGTAGCCAAAGTTGGCAAATAAGCTGGTTTTGAAAATTAAGAAAGAGTCTTAAAAATAATTCAAAAGTACAATCAATTGGGCAATTTTATTGAGCCGTATGGAACATTCTCACCCATTTTAAATGTAAATTTAACTTAAGTAACGACATCAAAATTGACGGCAAATAATGCAAGCGGAGCATCAGTGCTGTTAAATGTACAACAATAAGACAGACAGCGCAAATACGCAAATAACCATAAAAATCTATTAGTTTCTAAAAATTTGTTAAGTGATCTTTATTTTATATTTTGGTTGAACTAGGAAGCCGCTAATTCATAATTCATGTCATTTACACCTGGAATCTGCTAAAAAATTTTTAACAAAAATAATTAATTTTTTAAGGTCTTCTCGTCCGTTCCGTTAATTTTATCCTGCTTCTACTTGAGTTCTTTAAACACTTATATTCAATTGTTATTCCATATTCAAACGTTTCACTATTTCTGCTTCAATCAATCAAGGACACATACAGCTATCTTTAAAATTCTCAACACAAGGTCTACATTAACAATTTTTATTTATAAAGGGTCCACTAAGTAACTTTTTTTTTTTGTTTTAAATGCCATAAACAAAACTACTGAATATTTTCTCAAATTTCTTTGAGAAAGTATTTGATAGTACAATCCTTCCGGTTAATAATCGAAAATAATTTCTTTCAAATGGCTGCCTCGGCTGGCCATGCAGTAGGCTACACGATCGATCCAATTCAATTTTTACGCACATTATCCATTGTGTGTAGCTGTATGTCACCAATGACTTTACGAATGTTGTCCTTTAAAGCGTTAATTGTCTCTGGCTTATCGGCGTAACACTTATCCTTGACGGCACCCCACAAATAATAGTCCAACGGTGTCAAATCGTAGCTCCGAGGTGGCCAAACGAGATCAGCTCTGCGGCTGATAATGCGATCTTCAAAAATAAGGCGCAAAACATCGAGTGTAGCTTTGGCTGTGCGGCACGTAGCGCCGTTCTGGTGAAACCAAATGTTGCCAATATCCCCCTCTTCAATTTTTGTGCACAAAAATTCGTTCAACATGGTCCGTTAACGATCGCCATTGACTGTAACGGCCACTTCTTGCTCAGTTTCGAAGAAAAATGGCCCAATTATGCCTCTGGACCAAAATCCGCACCAAACAGTGACTCGTCTTGGGTGCGTCGGCTTTTCAATGTATGCGTGCGGGGGTATTTCTGCGCCCCAAATGCGACAATTTTGCTTGTTTACATACCCACCCGCCAAGATCAAAATGAGCTTCATCGGAAAAGATGATTTTTGTTTTGCAAAATCGGCATCTTCTGTAAGTCAATCGCAGGCCCATTCAGCGAAGCGAAAACGCATTGGATAATGGTCGCTTGGCTTTAACTCCTGAACCAATTTGACTTTGTATGGCGTCATACCAAGGTCTTTATATAAAATTCGTCTTAATGATGTCTCTGAAATTGTTGAGAGCGACGGTGAATTGATGTTAATGGCGCTTCACGCACACTTTCTGCCACAGCAGCAATATTCTAGGTTGTACGCACTGTTCTTGGTTTATCGATGAGGATGCCAGTTTCTTTCACTTTTTTCACAAGATAACGAACATACGCAGCTTATCTTCTTCCAAAATCCGTACACACAATTTTCGCACACATTCTACAACATCACCATGATTTTCAAAGTAATGTCGCAATATTTCCCAGCGTTGTTCAAGCGTATACACAACCATATACGTTTAGCGGAAGGATAAAACTAATTATCTGTCAAATCAAACATTAGCTAAGTTTTTTTTTTTTTTATTTTTTTTTTTTGAAGAGAAGTAGCACTTCAGGCAACAATGCCTATTAAGTTAAGTACCGTGCTACATTCTTTAGGAAAGGGATAGAGAAAAGATGAAACAGGTGGTGAAAGTAGAAGGATAGTCGGAAATTAACTGTCGTACATAAGACAAGCACAGCGACCAGTGGCTATGCCTTCATCGCTGAGCAGCCCCACCGACAGTCAATTTTTATTTTTGTAGTGAAAAAAACCAAGGTCTTCGTTGGGAATCGAACCCACAACCCCCATACTGACAAGCTAGTACACTACCTACTAGCCTACAGGGGCACCTAAAGTGTTACCATTCACGAAATAAGTACTAGTTGAAAAAAAAAGTTAGATGGCGGACCCTTTATTAAGTTTTTCTACTGGTCTCATTGATATATATATATAAAAGGCTGTCTATATCGCTGGCGTTTACTGCTATTAACTTTAAAAGTATTGAACGTTCAACTGAAAATAGCCATGTTTAAAACAACATAAAACAAACAAAGTATGAATGCATATAAACTCAGAAGATTGTTATTTGGCCAATGTCAATCTTATCCGAATTTTAATAGTTATATATTTTTAAATAATGTAACTAGCACTCTTAATATTAGCTGCTTTTACTTACTGTTGCAGTTTTCTTCTCATTGTAATTACTAAAACTATAACAAGTTGCCACATCTTTCTATTTTAGAACAGTTTTGACGTTTTAACTCGTCTATAAGCAGAACTCACAGACTTGTAAAAACTACAGTCGAGAAACATTGACAACAAGTGCAGAAGAATATTTGCTTCTCTTGAAGTTACCTTTTCTTATTTGTTTATCTCTATCACTTGTTCGATAGTACCTTGTGTTCTACTGAGTCCAAACTAGTGGTTTAACATTTATTTAGTTTTCTCGTTTATTATCGCGTCAAGATTATTTACTCGAAGTTTCTTAATTTATTTGAATTTTGAATTAGTTTTCAATATTCGATACTACCTTAATAATGATTTCTTTTCTTATGCAAATATTAATATAAATTAGAGACAAATAGATTTATTTTAAAGTTTTATTTTTAATTTTATCGGTAAAACATGCAACAAAAAAAAAAAAAGAAAAAAATGTTTTGTTAGCAAGTCATTATTATGTTATTTCAATAATTTTACAGTCAATTAAAGATGTCTGAAAGAAACAAAGTCAATGACTAATTGCTATTGACTAAGAAAAGTAAAAAAAGGCAAACAAAAAGCCCCTATTTACAAACGATACACGAAAAGCAAACACATGACAAAACGCTAATTAATAAAGACATTGAATTTAACACTATGTTTAATATGGAGAGAGATTAGGGCAAAGACTTTGATAAATAAAACAAAGTGTCATAGGTATATGCAAATATTATGTGACAAAATAAATATTTAAATTATATCAAGGATACATACAACTTAAATGTGTTATTTTTCTAAATCTACAAATGACTTATTCAGTGATACAAATAGTAAATAAAAGGTGGTAAATTTGAAGTTAGGAAGTAAATTGCCTTAAAACAATCACTTCTTTGATGCTAATGTAAAGTAGAAATATGAGAATTAATAAGGAAATATGATGTCCGGCAAATGTCTACTTCCAGCAAGTCGAGATATGTGCGTTCTTTTCATAAAATTTTGTAACACATTTTGCAACAAAGCAAAAGTGCCGAATTTCATTTTAAGAGCGTCAGTTTTTTACGGGTTGTTCACGTATACCCCGTCTTTCAAATGGCTTCAGAGAAAATAATCCAATGGCGTTAACTCACAAGAACGATGCAACCTATAGACATCGCGACCGGGAAATGTTTCATGGAATCATTAGTTTGTTTAAGTAGCTGTGTGGGTTGCGGCGCCGTCTTGCTGAAACCAAAGCTCACAGACGTCAACATTGACATTGATGTTAACTGTGGCCACAAAAAATTTATTATCATGTAGCGCAGATAATTCACGGTGACGCCGTTTCCCTGCTCAGTTTCGAAAAAAAAAGAAGAAAAACGATGATGTCGCCTGACCACAAACCGCACCATACCGTCGGTCACTTTCTTTGGATGTAATGGTTTTTCGAGTACTCTTTGTGAATTTTCTGAGCCTCAAACCCGACAATATTGTTTGTTTACATAACCTTACTGAAGATAAGTCTCATCACTAAAGCTGATTTTGTAAAAAAAAAATAAAATAAAACAAAAAAAAAACAAAATGCGTTGTTTTCATCGAGTTTTTCAAACAGCCAATGCACAAATGTACGACGCAATTAATGGTCACTCGGTTTTAATTCTGAAACTTATTGAACTTAACAAGCGCAAAGTGCCACTTATGATGACCAAGTGTTGCCAACGTCACGAATTTAATGTTCCAGACTTAATCTCAACGCTTTTCTTTACGTTTCCAGAATGTGTTAGATTACGACGAAAATTTGCTCAAATTTTTCGAAGTGAGACAGTGAAATTTTTATTTTTTTAATAGTAAATTTTCACAATTACAATTCTTTGCTCAAGAATATACATAACGTTCTAAAGTTAAAGTTTCCCTACTTTTAACATAAAAAATATCAAAGGATGACTACTCAATCCTTGGTTAATAATCATTTGATACGCGATTTACTTCCTAACCTCAAATTAGGAATGTGTTTAGATTTTATGGCGAATTAAACGGTTTGCCTTTGAAATAAATTTTAATAAAAATATCTTCTATCTGCCGGAGATTTCTGAACACTTTACAAATATTCATAAGCAAGCATAAGGTGCGCGTTAGAGAACAATTTTAACTTTTAATTAATTATAAAAAAAGACCCCAAAATCCAGAATTTATTGATTCCAACAACTTTTAATAAGCTGTAGTAACCACAGCAACGTGTCCACGTAAAAATCCAAATTGTAAAACATAAACAGATCTTTTTCAGAATTTCGCTGTCCTATAGCAAAATCAGTCTGGTACGAGGCACTTGTCTTAAAAAATCGAAATGTGTTTTTTAACTAATGGGTCCGCGATCTAACGTTTTTTTTTCAACTAGTGTTTATTTCATGAATGGTAACACTTAGCTCATGTTTGATTTGACAGATAATTAGTTTTATCCATCCGCTTGCGTGAATATGGTTGGGTATACGCTTGAACAACGCTTCGCTAAGTGGGCTTATAAAAATGGGCACGGTAATGCTATTCCAAAACTTTTCAATTTGACTACAGTATTTATAATGAAAACCATGCTTTGAAGGTTTAAAACTTTATTTGGTTTCTTAAATTCAGTTAATCGGGCTATTCCAAGAAAATATTAGATAAAAATGATTCAAATGTTTATTGTATTACAAAGAGAAAACTTCGGCAATTATAGATATAAAATTTGTCACCACGACCACACTGACATATGTTGATTTTTTCATCAAAGTTTTTAATCACTTTTTAGCAAAATGTCGGTCTTGTTTCGTTAATCACAACACGAATTTTAGATTTGTTAAGGCTGAAATCGATTCGGTGTAGACCCTGTTCTTAATATAGCTCCATGAGAAATAATCTAAATTAAATCACACGATCTGGATGGCTACTTAGCTGCTGATTGTCCTGAAATTATGCGGTCGGGTAATTTGGTTTGCAATAAATTGATTATTTGATTGGCTGTGTGACACGTGGTATCGTCCTCTTAAAACCACATATCAATGATATCAACGACATCAATAATAGGCCAAAATCAAGTTGTTATCATCTCGCGATAGCGCGATCCATTGCCAGTTACCGCATTTCCAGCCTTTTTCCAACTTCTGACTTACAGAAGAATCCGAGTTTGCAAAAAAAAATCATCTTTTCAGATGAAGCTTATTGATCTTGGCGGGTATGTAAACAAGCAAAATTATCGCATTTGGGGCACAAAAAACCCGCACGCATACATTGAAAAGCCGACGCACCCAAAACGAGTCACTGTTTGGTACGGATTTTGGTCCAGAGGCATAATTGGGCCATTTTTCAGGAATGGTCGTTACAGTCAATGGCGATCGCTATCGGGCTATGTTGAACGAATTTTTGGTTATAAAAATTGAAAAGGGAGGATATTGGCAATATTTGGTTTCAACAGGACGGCGCTACGTGCCACACAACCAAAGCTGTGTAGTTTTGTTTATAGCATTTAAAAAAAAAGTTATTTGGCGGACCCTATAAAATAAACTTAATTTCTGTAACATCTGACAGGACAAGAGAAAATAAAAGCAAAGCACACACCAAATATGTTGTGCATTAATTAAACGAGTATAGTATAACGCTGGACTTCAGAGATACACCTCAATGATCAATAACCATTCCCTGGGAATTTTTTCCCTATTCCCTGTTCCCCTATTTTAAACCAAATGTCCTTGGGAAAATTTTCTCTCTTCCCTATTCCCGTATTATAAATGAATTTCGAATTGGGAAACTCTTCCCTGGGAATAAAAGTACGAATGCCAATTAAAAGGAGAATAAAATTACAAAACTTGGGAAAATTTGCGCCAACAAATTCAAAGGGAATTGTGCTAAAAAATGTAAGTTTTAAATATTTAAAAGAAAAAAATGTGATAAAACAGTAATTTACACTTGCTTACAGCGCTAAAAATACAAACTGAAAGCAGACGGAAATTCTTTTGAATACAATGCAATTATATCCAGAAATTGCACGCGGCTGGTTCAAGGGGAGCAAAGATGAGGTCAAAAGAGTCTGGCTTAATTTGGAGGAGGCATTAAAAGCATTTGGACCACCATCAAAAAGTATCGCCGAATGGAAAAAGGTATAAGTAACAAATGTAATCTTTTGTCCTATCAAATTATTGTTAAAGTGCAAATCATTAGGTTTGGTGCGAAAAGAAAAAATATGTACGCCACAAAATGGCAACTGGCGGTGGTCGAAATATCGAACAAAAGCTGTCTTCATACGAAGAAACTATTTTTAATTTGAATGGAATGAAAGAGTCCGTAGAAAGTGTGGCTAATACTTTCGGATTAAGGACATCATCCAGCAAAATCCAAACTCCGCAGTGCGAAGAAGGTGCGAATAATACTTTTGGATTAGGGACATCCATCAACCAGCACAACACAGATTCCTGATTCTATTCCTCCTTCTTCTTCCGTTCGACAGAAATTTATCCATCTTGGGCACAAGTGTTCTTCGTGCACATTAATAACATCTGTCAGAACTTTGCTAAGACTACTCTGGCAAACAGATACATCACAATCCTTCCCTATACCCGTTTGATACCCATCTTCGACGAAGAAGCGTAAAGCCGCACTTAATTGAACTATAGGAGTAAATGCAAACGACTTACGATTTGGCCGAATGTTGGTCGTTAATACATCCAACAGATTTATGAAGGCCGGTTTATTGACTCTGTAATACTTCTCAAACCTTTAAAATTAAATTTTTTTTTTATAAATATATAACAAAACACAATTTTTTTTAAAACTAACAACGCTTTTGGCAACTCAAGTGGATTGCTGGCATCCCGTAGATATCTTCTTTCTACCCTTTGTTCCGTGCTATCCAACTGGTGTACTTTAGTGTTTTCCATTTCAGCAGCATTTATCATAAACGCTATACTAAACATGTTTTTTTCTCTTTTTTAATATTTTATTTATCTTTTAAAACTTTTTTTGTTTGTTGTTTCTTTAAACTATTTGCAAATTTGTACACAAACCAAAACAGCTGACTTCGAGTTCTCTCTCCCTTTTTATTCCCTTCTCAAACTGTTTTTAGTAAAAGAATTTTATTTTTGGAAAAACCGAGAGTATTGATAATTGAGGTCAAAATCTCATTCAAATTTATAAAAAAAAATAAGGACGCGGAAAACGTAATTTTCTGTAAAAAACAAAATTATGCAAAAACATTTTTCTCCTAAAAAAAAAAAACAAAAATAAAAAAGAGAAAAAAATTCTTACCTGAATTCTTGTGTTGCTTGGAAACTTTCATCGTCTGTTATGGAAAAAACACAAAGGAAACCTTCACCACTACGAAAATAATTATCACGGATGGCAGCGTAATCTTCTTGACCGGCTGTATCCAATATGTCTATTTGTACTTCTTCACCATCTAAAACAACCTAAAGAAGAAATTAAATCAAATGACAAATATTAATTCATTATTCATTTATTAAACAGTTTTGACAAGAAAAATAAAAATAAATTTAAAAAAAATACATTTCACTTATAACCAAGAAATTTATAATTTGAAAAAGCTTTTTGTAAATAACACTTGCCTTTTTTCTATAACTATCTGCTTTGGTTGGTTCATAATCTTCAATGAATTCATCGTACATGAATTGGAGTGTCAGAGCCGATTTACCGACACCACCACTGCCAACCATTATCACCTTGTGTAACGCGGGTCCAACTGTTGGTTTTTTACTCATTTTGGTAATGTGATGTATTTATTTATTTATTACGTGTTAACTAATTTAATGCTGTTAATAAAAACTATATTTATATATTTGATGACAAATGTCGTAAGTTACGAGTTATTGAAGACCTTAAGGTTACAATACGTAAAAGGAATTATGGTATGTATCTATGCCAAGTTGAATGAACTGAAAAGAGAAAAAAAATGTTAAGCGATTTAAATGATTTCAAAATGTGTTTCTTTCTTAATAAAATTGGATATAAAAAAGATATGAAATTAAGCCTAACTAAAAATTATTAATTTGCTTTTTTTTACCAACATTAAGTGAAGATCTAGGTGTGTGGCTAAAATAAATAATCTTTTATACATTGGGCTGCTAAAAAACACTACCAGAGCAAAGGGACTGTGTGATTCGATTTACATGCGCGCCTGGCCATGAAGCCTTAATCAGATGGTGGACCAAACCACTGCATAATTTGGAACGTCATGCTCGTCCTAGGAAGCCGAAGCTATAATTCTATGCAACAGAACTTTCTAGATGCAACTTCGATGATTGCAGATCAGGGCTGCAAATCATCACTCCTTGCTTAAGAGTTGGAGACTTTCCAACTCCTGTCCAGAACACATGTCTAGCATGCTCGCTGGATCTGGGAACATTTCACCAGGTAGGTGTTATTAAAGGTGGAATGAACCCGGCCACCATAGAACCATATACTGATATGGAGCCGCGAAACCACAACCACTACGATACTCCCATATAGGGACCAACCTCAATAATCCGTCAGAGAAACAGTTAAATGTCTAAAGAGACAAATAACGGAACTCTGCGAGCATTACTGATTCCCGTGGAAATGAAGTGGAGTTTCCAGTTGTACCCCTGCTGGCTTCAGGGGACTGGGCTCCCTTTTTCCCCCAGTTGCACAGGTCTAAGTTGTTGCTATCTAAAAAGACCATATATAGGTGCCCCCGTGGGTACCAGAGCAAAGAGACTGCTTTCTACTTCGATTCGAAAAGAACAGCATTCGCATTTGTTCGGCTAACACTGTGGTGAAATCATGTATCATGTGGTACCCGTCGCCGCTGGTAATGGTAAATTTAACAAATAAAAAAATGCTTAATATTATGTTGTTTATTTTTCCTCCGCCACCAAATGAAATACTATTGCTATTTCCTGTCCTAAGTGGCTGGTGGTTTTAAGTCAAAGTCAAACGCTTTCAATGCGAATGCACTATTCTCAAGCCGCGTTGTGGTGAGTCAGTCTTGGCGTTCAGGCAGTTCTGTTGTTAAGTTCGCATCTATTCAGGCATTTTTTATGCAAAGCAAATTTATAGATACCTCCCTCTTTTATTATTATCTAGGTACTTGTGTCCGTCTGAGTGTTTTTCGTTTGCCCATTTGCATGAGTAGTTTTAATGGTGCGAAAATTGTGTCTAAGGTCGTGTTTAACTGTTCGTTTATAAAGTCGTTTTTGAAAGTTTTTGTTTTGTAGATTTCCATGTTTTCAAGAATGTCAATAGGTGCCCCTGTAGGCTAGTTCGTAGAGTTCTAGCCTGTCAGTATGATGGTTGTGGGTTCGATTCCCAACGAAGACCTTGGTTTTTTTCCACTACAAAAATAAAAATTGACTGTCGCTGGGGCTGCTCAGCGGTGAAGGCATAGTCACTGGTCGCTGTGCTGTCTTTATAAGTACGGCAGTTAATTTCCGTGACTATCCTTCTACTTTCACCACCTGTTTCATATCTTCTCTATTACTTTACTAAAGAGTGTAACACGGTACTTGACTAAATAGGCATTGTTGCCTGAAGTGCTACTTCTCTTCAAAAAAAAAAATTGTCTAGTCTTCGTCCTTTTTTGCTAGGATGTAGTAATGTCATACATTCATCTATTTCCCTTGGCGAATGTCCGTGATTGTCCAGGTGTAATGCAAAGTTGGAATCTTCTCTTTTCCGTTTGTATGAGCGTATGTGTTCTGTAAACGATATGTGTGTAAATTTTCCGACGGGGTTTAATTTACTTTTATTTGGGTACGGTTTTTCGTCGACTCTCGTCAAATGTTCTGTAAACCTTGTTTTTAGTGTTCGTCCAGTTTGCCCTATATAGGTTTGTTTGCAGGTACAGGTATACCCCGCTGGAACTAAATTTGTCAGTTGTTTCTGTCATTGTTCTGATATTATGTCTCAGAGTGTTGCCAGTTTTTAATGTAGTGAGTATTCCTTCTTTGTGAAAAAGGTTAGTTAGCCTGTCTATTTCTGGTCCTGTGCAAGTAAAGGTGTACCGTCGTGCTGTATCAGCTGTCTCTTTGTCTTCTTTATTTCTATTTTTAGTGTCTGTTTCTGTTTTTATTCTAAGAAGTTTATCGATGGTAGTGGCCTTGTAGCCGTTATTTATAGTTCTTTGTTGTACATATCTGGCGTAAGTGGGATTATCTTAAGTCTGTGTATCATATGTTTTTATAATGCTTCCAATTTTTTTTTATATGCAATTTGATATTTCGAACAACGGAAGAATGGAATAAGGGTTTGCCATTGCTACCTTTTGCTACATGATTAAGTCATGGCCTGTACAATGCTTTTTTGAAAGTTTTTTTCAGCTTCTTTTGATTCGAAATAGAGAGTAACACAACCCTTAAAAGTTTATAGAGAAGATCTTAAATTAATTATTTTTTCTATACCTACCGTTGGTCAAATTAAGTATACTGCAGAGAAAAATATTATGAAAAAAAGGTAGAAGTACCGTAGAGGCATGAAATTTTGATAGATTTCATCAAGTGCTCTTAGTGAAATTGCAAACAGAATTGTGTTGGTTCTATCCTATTTGAATCTGTTTTGGTTTCTCACGAATTTAAATGAAACGTTAAAATTTTAAAAATAAAGTGTGCATGCATCTCAGAAAAATTAGTATTCAATTTTCCTAAATATGTTCGCTTATTTCTAGCAAACAACAATTAAAATGACAATAAGTTTTGATGGTCGTATTCGTTTATTTACAAACACTTTATTTTTGTTTAATAATTTATATTTCACACATATAACTTAGACCTACTAAGTTTTATAATTTTTAAATTGTTTGTAGCATTTGTGTTTAAATTTACTTGAGAATTGTTGTCAGTTTTGTTATAAATATATTTTTTTTCCCATCATGTCAATTATTTGTCATTCACCTCGCCATAGACTGTGAGTCACTGTATAAAAGTTTTATTTACAACCTGAAATATTTATGACTGATTGCTGTTCTATAATAAAAATTAATCAAATGTGTACAAATACAAATTACAGGTTTTAGTTACAAAAACAATTTTTGTATTTTCTTTGCCCTCCCTTGTCGACGGTGTTGTCAATTTAGTATATTTATTAGCATAGCAAGAAATACATGGCCAAAACTTATCCATACACAATTTTTTACTAGCATATCTGCAAAATATTTATATTAAACAGTGCACAGTGGACCATTTTACGAGAAGGCGGTCAAAAATATACAACTTTTGAAAGGATCGTAATTTTTGGTACGCGGTTTTTTTTGTATACTAGCTGAGATAATAAGCTTTCGTTTAAGGTATAAATTTAAAATCGACCGGTTAGAAAAATAGTTGTGATAGGTTTAAAAATACATTCTAAGTTTTATCTGATTTTCGGTACGAAAGTAAAGTATTACAACTTGTTCAAAGAGTTTGTTTTACACAAAGTCTTATATTTTGATTCACGTTTAGAGCTTATACTTATTAAACACTTAAATTTAGTCAGATAGGGCCAAGCTTTGGCCGCCGTGAAATTTTTAGTATGAAGGCCAAAGATTGGTTTTTTGAAATAATTTAAGTTAAAAATTAACTCATTAAGTAGCAAAAACATAAAAAAAAATTTCATTGGATCGAATTTATTTTAGATAAGAAGGAATTTAAGCCCAAATTAAACATAAATACTACTCGTATATGTAAACTTTTATTGTAAATTGATGAATACTTTATTAATGTACAAACAATTTTAAAAGGATGAAATACACACAGATAACTCTTGTGTTTGGAAAAAATATTTCGTATTCTTTGCTATACCAGCCTAGTAAATAGATATAAATGTTTATTAGAATTATTATGCAGTAATTTTCATAAATTAGAAAATGACATTAAAAACTAAAATTTATTTATTATAGCACAGGGTCTTTAATAAATGCCTCGAAATCACATGCAGAAAATTCTGGCCAAATAGAATATAAATCATCAATCTATAGCAAAGGAAAACTGAAGAAACCGTAATGTTGCAATTCAAGAGAATAAAATGGAAGTAGATAGGACACATGCTTGGAAATGACACTGACACCATAACACGAATGCTTGAAAACCGCAAGGATTAAGACGAGCAGGACGTCCAAAGAACACCTGAGGTCGTCGAAGAACTTACACAATGTAACCTCGCATAAAAGGAAGCAAAAATAATAGTGTCAAACAAAACCAAATGGCGGTGGCAAGTGGATGCCATATGCTTTTAAGAGGGGTAATGGAAAAAGAGTAAAAATTTCAAATTGTTTACAAAAGTAAAAGAACAAGTTAAATTAAATAAATAAAAATAAAAATTACTTGTCTACTATTAAGCAAAAATGAATTGTTCTTATATTTATTTTGATTTTGTTTTTAAAAAACATCTTTAAAAGTTTGTCCTATAGAGTTTTGACAGCACTGATTGACATGCATTCACTTTAAGTAAACAATTTTATACGTGCAAAACAAACATAAGAATGTTTTCTTTTCAAATTCACACGCAAATACTAAAAGAAAACAATATAATGGGTGACTGATTACTTTAGGCCAATGAAAAACAACGATACATATTCTTATTTAAAGCAAAAATAAAGAAAAAGGGCCAACTCTGCCTCTGAGATACTAAATAAACTGTGCAGAGTTTAACGGTTTGTAAAGTTGAATGCATCCAAGTAAAAGTTATCAAAGCTTTAAGCAATCATATTTCAAAAGAACAGTTCGCTGCATTTAAACAACTTAGTTGAACAGAAATTTAAATTCAATACAAATAAAATGTAGAAAAACAAGCAGATTTTATTCTGAGAATAAAATCTGCTTATAATTGGCAACTCTGAGTGAAAGTCAAGTGTAAGGAATAAAAATAATAAAAAAATTAAAAATAATTAAATAAATTGAAAAATAAACACCCGGAGGGGATTAAAATATTAATTCTATTTAGTGGAAAGTGAACTGAGCTAGTTAATTTAATAAATTTTATGTGAACTACTAATTGAAAAACAAAACAGGCGAAAAAAAGTGTACGGCAAAACAAAAAAAAAAAAAATTTTACGGACAAATAAATTTGGTATTTGGTCGGAGCAGCAGACCCTGCAATGGCTGAATGTCATAAATGTAAAAGGGCAATCCGAGGTGAAACGGGAATAATGTGTGCGGGAGTTTGTGGCAAAGTCTATCACAGTGCGGATAAATGTTCGGGCATTGACCAATACTCAGCAAAAATTTTGGAAGCGAATAATTTTATTCGTTTTATGTGTGAAGACTGCTTGCAATATATACAAAACGTGGATTTGGTGCTTAAAGATGTCCAAGATGATGTTAACAAAAACAGACAGAGTTTAAAAGAATATAAAAATGAATTTAAAATGTCACTGAAGGAAAATGAAAATGAAATTAAAAAATTGCTAGAAGCAATTGAAAAAAGATATGAGGAAAGATTAAAAAAAATAGACAGTGCCCAGAAATCTTTTGAAAAAAGTACTTATGAAATTAAAAAATTATATGATCAGGTTAATAAATTTGAAAATAAAAATGAAGAAATGTGCAACAAAATGGAAGAAAGCAACGTAAAAATGTATAAAGAGATAAAAAAAGTAGTAACAGAAGCAACAGTAAATAAAAATAAAGTGACATACGCAGAAGCAGTGCAAGGTAAGATAGTGATGCCAGATGTAAACAAACAAATGCCATTAATACTGAAGCCAAAAGAAAAACAAAAAATTGAAAAAACAAAGGAAGAGTTAAATAAGAAAGTCAATCCTGTGAACTTAAAAATAACTAATGTGGAAAATAGAAGAAACGGAACAATTGTAATTCAAAGTGAAAATAACGAGGAAAGAGAAAAGATAAAAGCAGCTATACAAAACGAAATGAGTGAAAACTATGAAATTAAGGTGCCCAGCCCAACAGAATTTTACATTGATGTAACAGATATTTCATTTAAATATTCAGAGCAGGAAATAGTTGAAAAATTAAAGAAACAAAATCCAATTGTAGGAAACAGTGAAATAAACATAGTAAAATCATACGAATATAAAAAAACAATAGAACAATATATAATGTTAAAATAAAAACTAATGGTGAAACATATAAAAAAGTAATTGGTGCACAAAAAATAAATATAGGTTGGGAAAGATGCCGAGTGTTCGATGGAACCGATGTAACGAGATGTTTTAAATGTAAGGGTTTTAACCATGTATCAAGTGAATGTAAGAATCAGGAAATGTGTATTAAGTGTCATGGAAATCACAAAGCCAATGAGTGCAATAAGGAACCGATAATTAAATGCATAAACTGTGTAAAAACTAATCAAAGATTGAATATGGGATTGGACGAAAATCACGCAACATATAGCAAAGATTGTCCAGTTTATCGGAATAAATTACATATTAAGAGAAAGAAAATGGGCTTATCATTTTAACAATTAAGTAACATATATATATTATATACAAACGTTCAGGGTCTCACAAATAATTTTAATCAAGTGGAAATAATTGCTGCAAGTGAAAAGCCGGAATTTTTTATACTGTCGGAAACACATATGACAGAACAAATTGATGAGAATGAAATATGTTTACATGATTATAATCAGTTAATATCGTATTCAAATTCTACAAGAACTGGAGGTGCAATCATATATTATAAACAAGAGTGGAAAGTGACCAAAAAATTTGAAAAAGTGGTCAATTCAAAATACTGGATTATAGCATGTACAGCCAAACGTAAAAAAGCGCACATTATAATTGTAGCAATATATAGATCGCCAAGTGGTTTTGAATCGGAATTCTGTGAAATGTTTATGGAAATGTTGGATGCTTTGTGTGAGGAAACATGTGATATAATAATAACTGGAGACTTTAATATAGATTGGAATACTAATAATTTTTACAAGAAAAAAATCGAAGGTTTATTAAACGACAACGGTCTTAAACAGATGGTGAATGATTATACTCGGGTGACAAATACGACAAGAACTATTATAGACTTTGTTATAACGAATAATTACAGAATATCAGTCCAAAATTGCAATAAGAACAAAATATCAGATCACGAAATGATAAGAATATTGATAAAAGATGATAAAAATAACCAGGAAAAGGAACAAAATATTAAAAGAGAAGTATTTAAATATAAAAGGGACCTATTTTCAAGAGAAATAAATGCGATATTAAAATTTGAGGAAAATTTAAGTGTTAGTCAAAATGTACTAAGGTTTGATAAGTGCATCGAAGAAACTATACAAAAGTTTACCGTGAAGAACACAATAAAATATGAAAATATCGTGAATAAATGGTTTACTAATGAATTATGGTTGATAAAAAGAGAAAAAGTAAAAAAATATCAAAAAGCTAAATTAGAGAACACAAGCGAGGCATGGAAAAATTATCGATCAATTAGAAATGTGTATAAAGTTAAAATTGAAAATGAGAAATATAAATACATAAACGGAAGAATTAATAATGCAATAGACCAACAGCAAATGTGGAGGGAAATCAAAGACTTAGTTATTAGGAAAAATCCATCTGTGATAAAAAATGTGATATTTAACAATGTAGAATGTAGGGATAACAACCAAATATCTAATAAATTTAATGAATATTTTGTAAACAGTGTTAACACAATAAGACAATCAATAGAAAATGTGCAATATGCAAATAAAATACAAATGGTTAAATCGAAATTCGTATTCAGTGCAATAACAATTTTAGAACTTAAAAATATAGTAAAGAAAATAAAAAACAAACCAGATTACTGTAGGGTATCAACAAAAATTATTATAGATAATTGGCATTTAATGGGCAAAATTCTTCCAGGTATAATAAATAGATCATTAAACACAGGAGAGTTTCCAGAGAATTGGAAGGAAACTATGGTAACACCTATTGAAAAAGTGGCAAAAACCAAAAAATGTGAAGAATACCGTCCTATTAATACATTGAAAACATGTGAAAAAATATTAGAAAGAGTCGTCAAGGTACAATTAGAAAAATATATGGAACAGAATAACCTAATATCAGAATATCAATCGGGTTTTAGAAAAACATTTTCATGTGAAACCGCTGTGAATTTTGTGATAAATCGGTGGAAAAATATAGAAAAAAACAGAGTAATTATGGCAATGTTTCTAGACTTTAAAAGAGCATTTGAGACGATTGACAGAGATATACTGATTCAGAAATTATATATGTATGGTATAAAGGATAAGGAGCTAGAATGGTTTAAATCGTATTTGGCAAATAGAAAACAAATTACTAAAGTTAACGGTGTTAGATCAAGTGTGATTAATAATGATTTTGGAGTTCCACAGGGATCTATTTTGGGTGCGTTATTGTTTATAATATATATAAACGATATGCCAGGAATACTTGATAAATGTGAAGTAGTATTATACGCAGACGATACTCTTATATACGCAGAAGGTGATACTAGTGAAGAATGTCACAACAAAATGTTACAGGATGTGAATAATATTAATATATGGCTAAAGATGAATAAACTTAAATTGAATGAGAATAAAACGAAAATTGTCGAAATAAATGAGACTAGTGAAATTATAATCAAAATTAATGATAACGTAATAGAAAAGGTAAAACATATAAAATATCTGGGTTTTATAATCGACAATAAATTAAGATTTAAAGAACATATAGAATATATGTGCAAAAAAATCGGGAAAAAGATAGGATTTTTTAAACGTATCAGAAATAAAGTTTCTATAATGACGGCGATGAACATATACAATACGATTATAAAACCTCACTTCGAATTTGGTTCAACCATATTATATACATGCTGCACCGAAGCACAACTAGAAAGGCTACAAAAACTACAGAATAAAGCAATGCGATCGATTTTAAAGTGCAATAGATATACACCGGTACGGATAATGTTAGACACACTCAGATGGATGAATGTAAAGCAAAGATTGGCACTCAACACCCTAATTTTTATTAGAAAAATGAAAAATGGAAATGCTCCACAATATCTACGCGATCAAATCAGATACGTTGGCGAGATACAACCATATGGACTTAGAAATGCGGAAAATTTTAGGCTTCAAAGAACAACAACAACAGCGATGCAAAGATCTCTCTTCTATAAAGGATTTAAGTTATATAACTCACTATCAATGGGGATTAGAAATGAGGCAAATGATATTATATTTAGGAGGAAATGTATAGATTTTATAAAAACTATGTAAACATAAGGTTACAAAATAATTTTAATATAAGATAAGAATGGAATATTAGAGTATTATTAATACTAATAAATAAATAAATAAATAAAAATAAAAAATAACGATTCGCAATTCCCCAAGCACACACACATACAAATCCAAACGATACCTGGAACAATAGCCATGTTAAAATATTCAAATGATTGCAAGTAAACCCAGATATGAGTATGTAAAACCAGCAATTACGAACAATTTTACTCATGGTTTTTACAATTTACATTTACAATTTACATCCATGCTCTTGTTAGCACATGTTTGTTTTTTTGTTTTTGGTGCAACATCAGCGCTATCATTTTAATTGCCATAATTTCAATTACCTTCATTATTTCCAGCAGTTTTTGTGGTTGTTAATATTTTATGAATTTCTTCTTTCTTGTGAAGTTATTTTTCTATTTTTCCTTATTTAAAAAAAATTGTCCCCTTCTAGTTTTGACTATTTTGAATATCCAGTTAGAACTTCATCATTTTTATGTGTTATTTCTTTTAAAAATTGAAATGCGATTTCAAGTAGAGTGGTTCTAAACTAAGAAGGCAATTAAAATTTGCGTGGTATAATGCAGCGTGTGTATGCCATAACTCGACAGTGGTCAAACCACTTGGGCAATATGATGCGCGCGCGCCCTAGGAAGCGGAAGACTAATTTCTAACAACAGGTTAATCCTAGTTGCAATTTCGAAACAGGGTCGCCAACCACCACTCCTTGCTGAAGAGCTGGGGAGGCTATCCAACTTCTGGTTCAGAATACATGACAAGCATGCTCACTGAATCTGGATCATTCACCCGTTCCCAGTAAAGATGAGATGATCCTGGCCCTTAATCAAATTCATGAGAGCCGCGAAACCACAACCACCACGATACTCCCGGAGGGCCTACCAGAATAATCAGTTAGCAAACAGCTAAAAGACTAAAGAGACAAATAGCTGAACTGGGGCTTTCATTCCCTGCCAGCTTTAATTGGACTGGGCTCCCTTATACCCCGGTTGAAACATGTCTAGATGGTTCAGTAATCCATAAAGACAGATAAGTGAGTCCCCGTGGGGGAATTTGCACGGTATAATAGAGAGTTTACGTAAAAATAAATAAAGAATCCTTTTTTGAAAAGGAAGTTTCGTTTATCTAGCAGTAAAACGGCCAAAAGCGGCCCAGTTTTCTTATCCAGCAAAAGATCGATTTTGGTTTTAAATATTATCGGTGGCAGGTTTTTATACCCCTCATCTCTAAAATTTTTGTATTTTTTGTTTTGCTCACTTAAATGTAAAAAAGCATTAATGACTTGATTTCATTTATTTCCGTAAACCAATCTGGACTCGTTAATAAAAAAGATTTAAACATTTTTAACGCGGCGCACAGTGGGGGATTTCGCGGAAAAAAGTCAAATTGTCAACATACTCTTCATGCGATAGGCAGTGATATTTTGAAATTTTAGACTTAATGGTACATTCAAATCAAAAAGAATTACTCAGATCTGACTGCTATTTTTTTAAAGCCGTCTCAAGCTCAGTACTTGTATTTTTTACGGAACCAACTTAATAAACCTAAAAATTTCAAAACGAATACAATTTTATTATGTGAACTGACGTTTTTCTTTTTATTTTTAAAGTAGGATATTTCAGTATATTAAAATTAAAAAAATAAATACTTTGTCTCATATCTGTTTTTACATTTTTAATCACTTTCAAGTGCCACCCACCTCGCAATTTGTTGCATTGCACAGTACAACATTTTTCAACTGATTGATTCGCGACTCAATTCTGATAAGGCTTTTTTCTTTAACATAACTCAAGAACCACTAGTCGGATTTTGCTTAAACAAATTTAGAAAAATCAAGAATTACTTTCATCTGCTTATAAAAAAATATTTTTTACCTAAAAAACTTAATTTTTTTTTTTAATTCATAAAATATCCGAAACGGTAAAAAAGTGTCAAGCCCTATTACTTTCACGTAAAGTCATATAACCTATGAAGAAAATGAGAAATAAATCATGAAAATCGATGAACGCGTTCAGGGAGTATACCTCTGCAAAAACTGTTGGATCATACTGCTGAAAGAGTCCTAGAGAGCAAGTCAGTAAAGGAAACAAAACTGAAAGCGGAAATCTAACAATCTACTATAAATGGAGATGTGATAGGGCATCTAGTCAAAGCGAATACCAACTGGGGTTTTCAGATGATCAAATTTCTGACTCTCAGTTATATATGACATCAGTTGTATCACTTAAATTATAATTAAGTGATGAGATAAATAAATTAGTAGCGAACAATAACAAATCTTCTTCCAAACAGTATTGCACACGTTAAAGAGACACCTCAAGTTATACGAGAAGAAAAGAGAAGAGTCGATGAGGAGATATCTCAACTAAAAGAATTTGAGTTAACAGTGAATAATCGCAACTTTAGAGTAAACTATGAATTATATTTTACAATGATTGACGGCAAGACAGCGCAATCACTTACAGAAACATCTGCTGCATCTTCTTGTCTCATTTGTGGAGCCACAACATCCAAGATGAATAAAATCGAAATAGTTCAAGCTACTCCCGTAAATGAACAAGCACTGCAATTTTGTATGTCACCACTTCATGTGCGTATTAAGCTTATGGAGTGTTGCATGATGTAGCTTATAATATTGTATTTAAAAGTAGAACAGTCGACTCAAATACTCGTCCGATAAAAGAAGCCCGAAAATATTTGATAAAGCGTGAACTTAAAGAGAAAATTGGAATACAGGTTGATACTGTTAAGCAAGGCTCTGGTGCGACAAATTCAGGAATTAAGTGTTTGCTAATCCTGCTTTGATTTCCGAAATCACGGGTCTAGATGAAAACATAATCAAGAGGTTTTCAATAATTCTCGAAGCTACAACAATCACCGAGGTAGTAGATACAAAAAAAAAATTTGGTGATTTTTGTTTGGAGACGACAAAAAAGTTTGTTGCTCTGTAAGCCCGCGTGGTAATGCCACCTACACTACACAAAATTCTGATCCATGGAAAAGATATAACTGAAGAGTGTATTTTTCATGTAAGCTTACTATCCGAAAAGGCTCAGGAAAGTCGCAACAAAGACTATAAAAAATATCGCCTTAAAGACTCCAGAAAATTCAGGCCAATTGCCACGAACAAAGATATTATGCATCGAATGATGGTAACATCTGATCCTATGATCTCACATTTAACGCCTTCCTTTAGCCAGAAAAAGCATAGTGTTTTAAGCGACGAAGTTAAGGCTCTTTTAGAATAATGAATTAAAAATTAAAAAAATAATTTACATTTTTTTTTAGTTATGGCTTTTTACATTGTAGGTAACGATATACATTTCTCTTTCTTTTTTTTTTTTTTTTTTTGATTACTTTTGTGTATTACTATATAAATAAAACTTAATTTGTGATAAAATCACTAGATTTCTTGACAAATATATTTTTTTTTCCTCACCTCCATACAAAAATACCCAGTGTGTCGCTATGGTTCATGTCTTTGTTATAGTTGCTGGCTAAAGAAAGCGGACGGGGAAAGTGGATTTGAAAACAACACACCCGTCCCCCGTTTTACACGGTATTCGTTTTACACGTTTTCAATCTACAGGGTTTTTGAAAATAAAAAAATTTTTTAACGAAATTTATTAATTTTGCATTTACACGAAATTATAAACACTAAACTATAATTTGCTTTTATCGACAATAATATTTTTTATTGTTTTACTGTGAAAATACAACACTACAAAATGTATGTTACAGTTACGAATTCTTAGTAGTCTATGTCTATGATGGAAATAGTTAAGATAGGAACTCCCAATTTTATGATCAAAACTAAATTTTATGTGTGTAGAAGCTAGTTTGTTTAAAATACCAGAACAAAGAGTATCATTGTTTTTAAACTTTGTTTATAGTTAGTGTTTATACATAATTGATAGCGTAAATTTATTCAAGGTGAGCAAAAAACAGAATTATTTTTTACAAAATCTATAATTTATAAAAAATTTTATAGTTCGACAATGGCAAAAGATAAAAATAAAATCTAGGGAGTAAAAGAAACCAAACCAAAATTGAAATTTTAAACCGTCTCCGCAATAATGAAAGAATAATAATTTTTATTCTATGAATGAAGCTACAATAAGAACAATAAAAAAAACGAAGACTCAATTAGAAAAATGTAGACATTGTACAAGTCGTACCACAATTCCTCATTGTAGAAATGTTGTCATGGAAAATATGAAGAAGGCTTTGATAATCTGGCTAGATCAAAATCAAAAACGAATTCTTATCGATAACAACTCCATAAAAAATAAGGCCTTTAAAATTTATAAGAAAATCAAGAATCAGTTGCCGTCTACATCCGCAAATCAGGTCACTTTCCAAGCAAGCCATAGCTGGTTCGAACGCTTTAAGCAAAGACACTCTTTACATAGTCTAAAATTAAAAGGTGAGCAAAAACGCGATACGAATGTTGAATGAGCTCTTAAATTTCAACGAGATGTTAACCAACTTTTATCTCAATACGAAGAGGTATACGAAAATATGACTAAAAATAAATTGCAATTGCTCATATCAGATTTTTTTACTGCAAAATCTCACGGAAGTTCAAATTCTATGGAGAAAGTATCTAATGAGAATTAAATTTAATTAAATTTGAATGAAAATAGAATGTTAAGTCATATTTATCGCTATCAACCTTAATGAATTTCTTATATTAATTTTTATCTATAAAGAAAATGCAATATTTAAAATAGGCTTTTTTTATATTTGTTTTATTAATGAAATAAATTAATATTCTTATAATTTATTAAATGTGTTTGATATTAAATATATTAATAAATAAATATGTTTTAATTTTTTAAACGGTATTTTTAATTAAATTTTAACGATATATTTTTTCAATATTGTGATTTGCTATGAAAAGCTTCTTCAGGAAAATTAATTTAAAAAATAAAAAAATTATAAAAATTAATATTGAAAAAATATATCGTTAAAATTTAATTAAAAAGACCGTTTAAAAGATTAAAACATATTTAGTTAAAATAAAAAAGGTCGAATAAAAATAAAAATAATCAAATATATTAATATTTATTTTGTTCAATACGTTTGTTATTCATCATATTAAAAATTGACAAATAGGGCTTCTTTATAATGATTTTCGTTTAGCACGGTTTTTCCATGTAAGAGCGAATTTTTCGAGTTACACGGTTTTTATGGAACCTGGCTTCCGTGTAAAGCGGGGGATAGGTGTACGCCAAAAATGCGTTGTCACAATTGGGACACTTTGCAGTACCAGTAAGTTGCAGTAAAAAAATGAGTATGTAATTTTCGTTAACACTTAACTTTCACTGGTAATTAAAAAAAGTCAGTAATAAGAATTTTACTAGTACTGCAAAGTGCCTAAAGTGCTATGCTATGGAGGCACCTTCGACAACGACATTTAGCGTTACTCATAAACAAAAAGTTTTTATACTCAATGTTCTGTGGAAATTTGATCGAATGATATTCTGTTGCAGAAAAAAATAGCAACCTCTAGTAACGCAGCGATAGTGACCTCTCTACAATTGTCATTTTCTATTACCCACACACATCACAAGAGTAAAAACTTATTAAGCATTAGCTTTCATCTATACCAGTGATGGGCGAACTACGGCCCGCAAGAGGTTTCAAACCCGCCGACCGTTTTTCAAAAAAAAAAAAAAAATTAATCACTATTAAAAAATTATGCCCAAAAAATAAATTTACATTATGTTTTAAAAAAGATATAAATTGACAATTTTAGCAAAAAAATGCAATGTTTTCATATTATATTGTGTACAAACTGCGTAGTTTTCTAGGAAATATTGTACACACAAGAGAACAACAACTTTCAGCAATCAGTAAAAGTGTAAATCTCGTGACGTAAAGAATAAATTGTAAAGTAAAATTATAAAGTTGCCAACGTACAGTTTTATTTGTGTAATTAAAATAACAAAGTGTATTGTAAATTTAAGTGCAATAGTAAAATAGTCCAAGTTTTTTACTCCCATAAATGTCAATCGAAAATAGAAAGAGAAAAATTGATTCGGAATGTCGAGTATTTCAAGAAGAGTGGACATGGAAGTACTTCTTTATGGAATATAACCAAAAACCTATTTGTCTTATCTGCCAAGAACCGTTAGCTGTACTAAAAGATTATAATCTCGCTAGGCACTTTAATTCAAAACATCTTGCGTCGAAGTACTATAAAATGACAGATGAAGACAGGAAAGTTCATTTAGAGGAGTTGAAAAGAAAAATATTTAGTCAGCAAATGCTTTTTAAAAATCAAAAAAGTGTCCAGCGATTCTCAACGTTAGCTGGTCACATTGTTGCCTATAAAATAGCAAAAAGTAACAAACCGTTTTCTGAAGGAGAATTTATTAAGGATGTGTTAATTAGCATTGGAAAAGTATTATGCCCAGAAAAGGTAAAAGATTTCGAATCTAAAGGGCTGCCACGTAGAACGGTCAGAAAAAGAATTGAAGCGATTTCTTCTAATTTAACCAATCAACTCGATGGACGTCTTAAAAAGTTTAAGTATTTTTGAGTCACTATGGACGAGAGTGTTGACAGGAGTGATACAGCCTAACTTCTAATTTTTATCAGAGGAGTCGATGAAAACTTTGTAATAACCAAAAAACTTGCTTGTTTGAGATCTTTGCAAGAAAAGACGACAGAAAAAATAATTTATGATGAATTTAGAGAGGGGATGGAATCTCTTAATGCCCCAATTTCCAAATTAATTAATTTAACAACTGATGGTGCTCCTAACATGGTGGGAAAAATACGGGGTTTGCAGGAGTTTATAAGTCAGAATGCTGAAAGCGAAACAATTTTTTTACATTGTATAATCCACCAAGATGTTGTTTACAAGCTGCCTTGGATATTAACCACGTACTTAATATTATTTTAAAATTAATTAATACCATTCGAACCCGTGATTTGTTACATCGACAATTTCAAGAGTTTTTATCGGAAGTTGATGCAGAATTTTCAGATGTACTTTATTACACAAAGATCAGGTGGCTGAGTTGTGGGCATGCCTTCTCGAGAGTTTGGAGTCTTTTCGAAGAAATTAAAGTTTTTCTAAAAACCAAAACTGAAATTTGGAATCAGTGGGAAATATTGGAGGATAAGAATTGGTGCATCGAGTTTGTTTTTTTCACGGACTTACTCGAGCATTATAATAAACTGAACAAGAAGTTACAGGGAAGAAATCAATTTATAGATGAAACGTGGGGCAGTTTGAGGTCTTTTAAAACTCAATTGTTTATATTTTCTAAATTTTTGGGAAAAAATGATTTGACTCATTCTTTGAGGCCTGTGAGTGAAGAGAAGTCAAAAGTCTTTTCACAATCTTTATCTGTATTCAAAATTTGAGGCCAGATTTGCTGACTTTAAAAAAATTCAACCATGTTTAGATATTTTTTCAATGCCTTTTAATGTTAATCCTGAGAATGTTCGATCTGATCTACAATTAGAAATTATAGAGTTGCAATGTAATAATAATTTAAAACAGCTATTTTTAAATACAGATATGCTTAATTTCTATAAATCCTTACCAAAAGATTAATTTACAAAGCTAATTAATCATGCGCAGAAAATTATGGCAATGTTTGCTTCCTCATATTTATGTGAGCAGGACTTTTCAGTAATGAAATGCAGAAAAAAATCAATAAGAAACCGATTGTCAGACGAGAGTCTATTTAATTTATTAAAAGTCGCCTCCTCCCAGCTGGAATCAGATTTTGAGGAAATTATGTCAAGTCAGAAACAGATCCATGCTTCCCATATATCTGGAAAATCTTAAAATCATAATAAACCGTATCTTATAAAATTTTTATGTTGTTTTAAAATATTAGCTTATTAGTTATATTAATAAATATATAACTTAAACCGAACTTTTAATTGAACATCAACCCCATAATTTTTTAATGAATGACTCTCTATGTTTTTTTTTAATTTAATGGCCCGCCGCAAGATTTTTTTTTAATTTATTGACCCGCCACCCAAAAAGTTCGCCCATCACTGATCTATACACATAATTTAGCTCGTAGTTTTCTTTGCCTATTGTCGCTGATATAAAATGCCTCTTAATCTACTAACGCAGAACTTTGTCGCAGAATAATTACAATTTTTTTTTTATGGAAAGTACCTTTTCTCACACCTAATACACTTAATTTTTGTTGAGAAAAAAAAACCTCCCATCACATGTTGTTGGTCTCCTTTTTTCTGCAATATTAGCCACCACAAACACTTTTACTTATTAAAGAAGACAAACATGTTATAAAGAAAGTTTATTTTTGTCAATTACGTTTTTAATTTTCCACAAAACAAATAAAACGTGTTTTTAAGAGATTACGGGCAGAAATACATATTGAGAAGACATTTGTTTTTAGGGAAGATTTATTTAATATGACGACATTTGCAGCGCGCTCGTAATGCAGACAATATAAATTTGAACCAGTTTTAAATCGAGCGTTTTTTTTTTGTGTTGCTCTAAACGAAAAGAAGCAATAAGTTATACATTTATAAAATCTTTTTATTTTAATAACAACTGGGTTATGAGATCGAGAGTCAGCGTCGTCAGTCAGTTGCAAAAAAGCAGAAAGCCAACGACTTGCAAGTAATATCGGGAAAACAAAAAAGAAAACAAAACCAAAACAAAAGCAAGTTAATTTAATTTAATTTTCTTTAGCATCTCTACTCTAGATTGTGTGACTGCATTAAAATTGGATGAGTTGTACAGCGGCGTTACCAGATCAACGTTTGCACTTACTAACTTTACGTTGATTTAACAGTTGCAAAGACTTAATATAAAATTAGCAAAATATCTAAAACATTTTTACAAATATTTAGTTTAATTCTTAATTAAAATACAATTGTATCAAATCATAAAAGTCTAGAAGTAGCGTAGCTCTTGAGAATTAATACTTTATTAACGAATTTATACACCCAATAAACACTTTCAGAACAAAGTTTCTAAGTAATGCTGCAACGTGAAATTGCAAATTAAATTGTAAAGTCGATATGAAAACATAATATTTTCTAATTATAAAATTTATAAGCATCAAGGATCTTACATAACAAAATTAATCACTTTCAGTTCAAAATAAACAATAAGTAAAACAAAAACAAATCAAGTTTGGTAAAATTTTAAGTGAATAAAAACTTAAGGGTTTTTTACAACTTTAAGTTGGCAACATGTTGCCAGCTGTTTATGCGATTTACGTTTAGTTTGGTTTGGAACAAAACACCTTAAGAACTCTTCCAAATTGTGCAAATTTATTTCCCCCCGGGGGCATATTGATATATTTTGACGGAATTTCACCGTCATTACATGTGTCAACGGGGATAAAAGGGAGCCCAGTCCCCTGTAAGGCTAGCAGGAGCCAACTGGACAATTCCACTATATTTCCCCGCGAATTAGTAAAGCCCCAGAGTTCAGCTATTTGTCTTTTTAGCCTTTTAGCTGTTCTCTGACTGATTATTGAAGTTAGCCCTTCAGGAGTATCGTGGTGGTTGTGGTTTCGAGGCCCTCGTTTGAGTTGTGTGGGTCGCATCATTCACAATGAACACAATGAATGGTGTTCTTAAATTTACTTAAGCTTCATGCGTTCTAGACCAGGAGTTGGATAGTCTCCAACTCTTCAGTAAGGAGTGGGGGCGTTGGCCTTCTCCGAGCTATTGAAGTTGCAAATGGGAGTAAATGGGGAATATACGTATCTGAAGTCCTTGTAGGGCGAGGATGACGCTACATTTCATCCACAACAGTATGATCCACCATCTGGTTATGGCGTGATTAGATTTACGTCCTTCAATCTTACATCTGTAAATCTTATCACGCATGTGTAAATTTATTTTATTTGGGTATAATTTTACGTTATCCCGCGTCAAATTTTGTCTGTAAACAAACCGGTTTCGGCTATGAGCCATCTTCAGTGTTCTCTGCTCTCTATACTGAGATTTAGAAACTATGGTTCTGTTCGAAATACCCAATATTCCGATTTCATTAGCGAATTTTGTTTAGCAATGTAGCTCACTTTTGTTTAAAAGACTCTAAATATGACAACTGTAGTTTTTAGAGTGTAGTGTATGCTAAGACACCGATATATCCAACAAAAATTATTGTTTCACATGCTTTATGGGCTGATGGTAACCTTTACTGAGTAGAACGTTAAAGTCAAGGGTGACCGCTATAGAGCCACACGAATACTACCTTTTTTTGTTCATCAATCGAACAACCATATGCAGGAGTTGGTTTCAAAACGACAGCGCAACATGTCACACAAGTCGTGTCACAGTTGATTTATATTAAAGAAATCCTGGGCAACCGCATAGTTTTACATTTCTGAGCCGAGAATAGACCTCCAAGATCGTTCGATTTAATGCCGCTAAACTATTTTATGTGGAAATATGTGAAGTCGCAGCCTACGTCGATAAACCCGAAACGATTGATAACTTGGATAACGCGTTATTGCTGATATACGGCCACACATGTTGGAAAAATTAGACTATGGAGCCAGCTGTTCCTATTTAAATTATAATGCCAAAAGATTATCTTTCATCTAAAGTAAATTTTATGTCATCTACTTTTATTCCATTTCAAAGTTGTATACCTCCATAAAAGCATCCTATAAATTTATTTTTCTCTGAATATTTAAGGTTCCACTTATGGTAGGTGGTTTTTGCATGAGAATGATCAACTTTTTCAAATATTTGCCTTTAATATTCTTCTACTCTTCTTCTTCTTCTATTCGTCTTCTATTCTTCTTCCATTCTTCCCCTATTTTCTGCAATTTTCCTTTAGTTTCCTGGCAATAAAGTCATTCTATCGACTTTTTTATCTTTAAAAAGTATTTTATTTTTTTTTTTTAATCCATTCAATAAAAATATTGTGAGTTTTTTTTCAGTCGATTTAAATTTTTCCAAGTCTGGTAAGTATTTCTTAGAAAAACTTGCATTTAATGTTACTTAGTCGCATTGTTTTTTCACATGGACATAAAGAAACTTGTACATACAAGCGTATGAACATAAATTGTCTTGATTTTGTGCCTGCAGCTGCAAAAGAAATTTTTGTACAACAAAAACAAAAGCACACAAAACTAAACTCTTTGATGGATAAATTTTAGCTTAAGGTTTATTCAACCTAGATATTTCGTTTTTTTTTTTTTGTCTTTTTTTATTATTCGTTTGCGATTATTTTCTTTTTATTTATTATGTATCAATGTTTTGTCTTTCTTTTTATGGCGTTAGCAAATTTTTACAACAGCTACATCTTGTTTGTTCACCTTTTAAGTTGCTGTGCGCCTTTTTTTGTGCCCAACAATACAATAACAAGTCGTAGCCAAATAAAAAAAAATTACACAAACATTTTTCTTTTTTGGTAAATTAAATATGGCTTGATTGTTGTTTGATAAATATAAATAAATTCGTTGCTATTTTCTATGATTTTTATCATGTTTTGAATGCTATAAACGATTAGTTATTTAATCAATTGTTTAACGCCATATTTGTAAATATAACCAACTGGGTACTGAATTTAAAACACTCATTGAAACTACAAATATAAAATATTGTACGTTAAGACGTCTGTTACTCAATCACGCCCAATCGCTTTAAATGGTTTTAATCAAATTTAGATTAAAGATAAATGCCTATAATTATAGTCGCACTGTTATTTTCTTTTTTGATGCGAGAGTGGGTCAATAAGTGCGTGAATTTTAATTGAATTAGCAATACTGTTGCTGAAACAGGCAACTGTCAGTTGGCTGCTGTTTAAATAGGAAGAAAATGAAAAAAAGGGAATTCCGAGCTGTTGTTTGGTCTCCGGTGTGTTGTGGTGGATCCTCGTAATATACTTGAGCTTGTGAGCCTTTTCGTAACCACGGACGCACTAGTTTAAAAAAAGCTCACCTTAATCGAACCAGCTTTAACAGGCTAACTTAAATAAACAACAAAATGTTTACACACAATAAGCAGTAAAATATAATTAAGTCTCTGATATGCTTTGTTTAAAAAAATATAAAAAATGTAAATTTGTTAATTTCAGCAAAAAAAAAAGACGAAAAACAACAAAACAAAAGCTTAAGAAAATTATCGAAATAAAAGTTGCTTGATTAATTGAGTGCTTTGATTGTCAGTACTTATACAGGGTGTCCGCCGGGAAGGTATACTACTTTGTTTATAACTTTTGATTAAAAGAAGGAGATTGGATCTTATATTGATAAATGTTTTATTTAATGTCGCCAATTATGTATGGAATTCAATAATACCAGATAAATGTCCGCCTCTGTTAGCCTCACAAATGCGAGTCCTTTTTAGCACATTTATCATTACATTCTCACACATATCACGCGGTATTTCATTATTTTCCACGCGCACCCTGTAGAAGCATACGCATGAAAAAATAGCTTCATAATTTTTTCTATTTTCTATTTTTTCCACACCACTTTCAAATCGCTCTGGTCATAAATTTATATATACATTTTTATACCACTACCATTCGAATATGACATCGGACAAATCCATTTACAGTTGTTGATATAAATTTTCCACAGGGTTATAATGATTCAATTTAATAAATAACAATCGGAGGATTAATAAACGCATAAACCATTTTATTTAAACCCCCGATGACTTTATTTGTTTGATAGTTTCGTGTATAAGTATTGCAAATTACTAAGAAAATTATTTTGCGTCCATCTGTTATAATGAATAAACAGGATATCTAAAATTGATTCCTTTGTAATGTCACCTTCTGTATTTTATATTGTTTTCTCTTCATATTTCTATATACAGATTTTTCTATTTTTATATTTAACAATAAGAGAATGATGCAAAACAAAATGGAGAAAATTTATTGGTTATTGTTGACTTCGCTGTACAATCAATAAAATACTTTTGAAAATTAAATTATTCTTTCGAATCAGGTACAAAATATGTCCTAGTTGCCGCCGACAATTTGTTGGCTTGATTTATTATAAAAAAAATTTAATTAAATTAAAACAATGCAAAGAAATCAAGCTGAAAATTATTTGCAGAGATGGAATTTTAGTTTTAAATGATTATACACATACAGACATATCGTAGAAGGGATTGATTAAGTTAAAAATAAAAACAACAATAAATAAATTTGGAATCTTAATAAAATCACCCAAAGATCTGTAAGACAAATTCTTAGGTTTGTTCATAAAAAACTGCCCATAAAATAGTCTTACCAAAACTTTCCAAAAAAAACTTTTTCTAACAATTGAATATAAAATTTGTCCGAAAAATATGAATTTCAGGACATGATTTTTACAGAAACTGATAGAAATTATAATAAAACTACATAGTTATACAGGATAGCCTCCGCCTTGACAGTTTACATTTGGCAACCTATTTTAATCGTTAAAACATTTTATCAAAATCAATCATCGATTACTGTCAGGATGAGAAACTTACGTGAAATTTTTGGAAAAAACAACGTGCCAACAAACAAAACTCACTATTAATCGTGTAGTGAATGATTTCGAAAAAAGAGGCTCTGTGGGTGATAGACCCAAGCATGGACCACAACATACTGCAAGATCGACAGAAAACATTACTGCAAGAAAGTGTTTAAAACAATCCACCAACCTCAGTTTGACGCCGTCCTTAGAAGCTTGGTCTTCAAAGAACACCTTTGGCCACAATTTTGCACAAGGATTTACATTTGTTCCCACATAAGATTCAGTTGAGGCAATAGCTTCTTTCACAAGACAATTGACTCCGCCAAACATATGCCAATGGAATGTTACAGCTCACCCATAAAAACCCCAGCAAATCATAATGAGTGACGAGACACATTTTCATTTGAATAGATATGTGAATAAATTAAATATTCGATTCTAAGGAATATAAAACCCTCAAATTATTTCAACAATCGCCTTTGCATCCATTGGAAATGACAGTCTGGTGTGCACTTTGGTTTCATTAAACCTGGAAAATGTGCGCATTTGTGAGGTTAACAGAGTCGGTTATTTATATTATATTGTATTCCATACATAATTGCTGACATTAAATAAAACATTTATCAATATAAGAACCATTCTCTTTCATTTATTCAAAAATTATAAACAAATAAAGTAGTATACCTTCCCGGCGGACATCTTGTAAAAGCATTATTTTAACACAAAATCATAAAAAAAAACTTTTAAAAAATATTAGATTTTTAACATAAAATCAATAATACTTGTAACGATCCCCCCGGGGGCACATTTATCGGTCTTTTTAGAATACTTGACTATCTAGACCTGTGCTGCTGGGGGTATAAGGAAGCCCAGTCCCCTGAAGGCAAGCAGGGAGTCAACTGGAAGCTCCACGTTATTTCCACGGGAATCAGTAAGCCCCAGAGTTCACCTTTTGCTGTTCTCTGACTGATTATAGAGGTTGGCCCTTTGATGAGTATCGTGGTGGTTGTGGTTTCGCAGGCCCTCAGAAAATGATTTAAGGAGCCAGTAATTGCATTCCTTGATTTCATTTACATTTACGGAATTATTGGGCATGATTTCATTCAAAAAATGGAGCGTCCAATACATTAAATTGCCGATTCAAATTTCTTACGGTTTACGACAAGTTATCTTCTGTAAACAGTAAGAGAACTTGGCATAATTAAAAAAGGATTTGCAAGGTATGTGTATAAGACGTTTACCATTATTCTTTTGCGGCGTGCATAAATATACCGCGCCAAAGCAATGGTTTATAAAATTACATTAAAAAAATATTTCCAAAATCGATTGCCGGTTTCTATGGATACATACAAAAAAAAAAAACTTTTTTAAGACATTTGTTATTGATATGTGCGTATAATTGATCGACGGGGTTTGATTTAATTGATTATGATTTGACGTCATCCCGCATCAAATTTGGTTGTTATTATTTTTTTTTATATTTCAATTTTTGTTTTTTATTTTTTATTTTATTATTCTGATTGAGATAATTTATTTGCAAATACTGTAATTTGCCTAAAAGTTTTTGCAGGTTTATTTTTATTCAGTTTAAAATTTTATGAAATTTTTTATTGTGGTTATTTATTATAGAATTAATTGAAAAATAACTACAAAATTTGTTAATTAAATAAATATTTAATTCAATTGTATATTTTTCTAAAAGGGAAACAAAACGGTTTTCTAATTGAATAAAAAAAATTAATCAATTAAAAAATCTAATAAAACTGCAATCTGAAAACAAATAAAAACTTTAAAACTTTAAAATGCAAAAAATGTGTCTGTACGAGCTAAAGAAGTGCTATGAAAAAGCCTTCTCTAATCAAAATTGTCGAATTTAATTTTTTAAAGAAATGTTATAATATTCGAATTAAATTAAATCAAACTTAAAACAAAAAAAAACTGAAACATGTACTTGTATTAAAGTATAGTATATCATTAAAATATACACAACTTCATTCTTACGACATACAATAATAATATGAAAAGGATATGCAGAGCTATCACAGAATCCAAGTGGGTTTGCTTAATGATTTTATAAATATTTTATATCAGTTTCGTTTGGCGTTAAGAAACCAAGACGATTTTTTTATTAAGTTACTTTCAAATGGCCGATATAAACAAGAAGGCCACTTGCCTTCTTCCATCCATTTACAATTTACATTCTTTTGTGTTAGACCCGCACTGTTCAGTGATTCAGCGAAATAGACTAGCTTTAGGCGAAATTAAGATATTTTGCCGTAAGCCCCATAATTATGAAGTTTTCGGTGGTGTTTTTATGTTTTGCTTTAATACCAGGTGGGGTCCTCCATAAAGGCTGGGGCACATAGAATCCGTCATCCGTCATACGTTGTATTTTTCAACTGACAAGAAGGTTGAAATGCACGTATTCTTATCAGCGTTGTCACAATCTATACGTCTCCGTCAACACAAAGTACGAAAGTTGGCCAACTTTTAACTTTTGACGTACGTTGAGTACTTTGACATTTTTCATTCGCTTCTTCTTCTTGGTTTTATTTTTTTTTTCGCTCTATCGTAGTAAAATATTTTTTAAAAAAAAATTATAAATAATAATAATAATTAATGGAATAAATAGTTCAAATTACCATTAATAGAAAATCTAAGATGTTGTCAAACTCCATTTCAAATGTGCACTTTAAGAAAACTTTGCTGCAAAAAAAAATATAAAATAAGAAAAACAAAAAAAAAAACAGCTGATTTCTTATCCGTCAACAAAGTACTCATTGTGCCAACCTAATCCATCCTTACTTTGACTTCAGTTGAATACGTCGAAGTATAACGCATGACGGATTCTATGTGCCCCGGCCTTAACCCCGTGAGTTTTTTAATTTGTCGTCTCTTATTTGCAATTGTGACACTGCTCCTGTTAACAGGCAACGTTTATGAAGCGGCACAAAAACTGTGTGACTGTGTGGATCCACGCACACCGTAGACGAAACAGCAACAGCATGTAATTCACTTTTTGCATTTTCTTCTCAAAACGCGAGGTAGTCAGCTATCAACGACTGTCAAACATAAACTGAATAACGCGGTGTAATCAAATTTTGACTGGAGTCACCTGATAGTTGGTAGCATGTTGACTGGGTCATAATTATGAAGTTCAGGTGTTCTTCTCAAAACGCAAGGCAGTCTGCTATCAACGACTGCCAAACATAAACTGAATAACGCGGTTTAATCAAATTTTGACAGGAGTCACCTGACAGTTGCATGTTGACAGGGTCATAATTGTTAAATTTTAGGCGGTGTTTTTATGTTTTGCTTTAATACCAGGTGTAACTCTGTGACTTTTTTAATTTGTCGTCTCTTATTTGAAATTGCAACACTGCTCCTGTCAACAGGCAACTGTCAGTTGACTCATTTCATGCACGTTTATGAAACAGCACAAAAACTCGTCCGTGCTGTGTGGATCGACGCACACCGTAGACGAAATAGCAACAGCGTGTAATTCACTTTTTGCATTTTCTTCTCAAAACGCAAAGCAGTCTGCTATCAACGACTGCCAAACATAAACTGAATAACGCGGCTTAATCAAATTTTGACAGACGTCACCTGACAGTTGCATGTTGACAGGGTCAGTGTTGCCATCTCAATTAAGAGACAGGAGATACAAAATAACGATTTGAAATAACAAAAAAAAAAAAAAATAAAAGCCAGCCATTGAAAACTAACAAGTGGTAGCTGATTAGTTTGTTTCCAAAAAACGATAACATTCCGTGGCACCAAACACCAACAACATAAAGCTAATAACATTGGATTTCATATCAAAATGTTACTCCAATTCCGCCAGCCGTGTATTATGTGACAGCCCTAATTGAAAATGTTTTTAGCATTTGTTTACATTATTTATACGACAACTGTAAAATACGTCGACTTACTCTTAGCACACATGCAATAGCCTGTAAACTGTAAATTGTTATACTGATTGCAAACAAATGAAAACATAAATTTTATTGCTGCTGGTGATTTCCAATACAATTTCTACAAAAAATATTTATTCTTTGAAAACGTGCTATTTATTCACATTAATTTTCAAATGACGTCAAGTAATTTGGCAATATGTTGTGGGCCAAAGTAAATTTTGTTTCTTATAATTTGTGTTCTGTACGGTTCTGTTTTCATTTTTTGTTGCCTCTTTTTTTCTGGTTTAAAACTTTTTCAATTTTAAATATTATAAAAGTTTTATTTGTTTACAATAATGGTTATTTTGTTTATGTAGTAAATTTTTGGTTATTTTATTTTTTATTATTTCTTTTATGTTTAGTGGATTTTTTGTTTACTTTTTAAATTTGTATAAAAAATCAATTTCGGGTTTATATTTTATAAATTATAAGGCATTTAGTTTACGTTAATAGAAAAATAAATTTTCGTTGCTTAAACTTACGAAATCATTCTTAATGAGAATTGTACACAAAAACGTATTGTTCTAGTGCGATAAAAAGTAATGAGGAACCTAATTCATGTTTTCTTATTTTGGCAGATATTTATTATGAGATTAAAAATGAACAACTCAAGGTCATATGATATTTCACTTCGCCTGTTTTAAAGATATTATTATTCGATTATGAAATTTAACAATAGTTTTTTTTTTAATATTCAAATTCAAAAAATACGAGAAACAAGAAAAAAAAATAAATATATTAATCGAATAAATAAATGCAACATAATAAATTAATTGCAAACGTATTTTAATTGTTGCTTTTCAAGTTCTGTAGAGTTTTGTAAAAACTACAAATTTGTATAAAAGTTTACTGATAATCTGGCTTTAGTAAATGCGAAATACGAATAGATAACAGCATTTACAGCCAACAACTAAATAAAATTTTCATTGTTAGAATTATATTTTTAACTAGGAAAAACAAAAAACGAACATATTCAGAACAAGCATATTGTCGCCTGTTAACAAACGTTATTTAAAAGACACTGGAATGGGATAAATTGATTATGAATGTATACTTTTTTTTGCTAGCACCCGCAGATGCTTAAATAAATTACACTGCACAACAAAAAAATATTTTTTGAATGTTTCCTACACTAAGTTAGTCAATTTCTACTAATTTTGGGGTGATAAGAACGAAAATGACAATGAAAAAAAATTATTAGCCGTGGTTTTTGAGATACACAGTACTTAATCTTAAAGAGTAGTTATACTATACGTGAAAAGTGAAAGTACATAAAACAATATTGTTATGTTTCTGTTAGAAAGTTTTGAGTACAAAATTGATAAAAAAAAACATTATTCTTAGTGTTTTGACAATTAAAAGAAGTTTGTACCACCAAATTTCAATTAAATCAATCCAATGCATTGCAAGATCGCTGTCGTTGAGCTTGTCTTTTATAAAACACTTCTGGAGCATCCCTACACACAGACCAGCAGTAGTCTGCAAGCATTTCTTCATTCCAACGGCCCTGTTCCATTAAGGCAATGTCTTGATGGAATCTTTCACCCTGTTCGTCACTCACAGCTCCATTGTTTTGTGGAAAGAAATTAGGATGGGAGTGAAGAATTTGAATTTTTAAAGACATTTTGCATTCAAGTTGGTGGTAAGCTCTTTAACCAATGCTGTGAAGTTGTCATCTCTTTTCTTACCTAAAAACCCATGTACGACTCCCTTAAAGGCTTCCCATGCACTTTTTTCATTTCCTGTTAAAATCATGTCCAAAGCAGGATCATTTACGATTTCACCGATTTGAGGCCCAATAAACTTTTGCATCACTTAACCTGGGAAACTTTGCTCTCAAGTACTTAAAAGCTTGTCCTTCCTAGTCCAAGGCCTTGACAAAGTTTTTCATTAGTCCCAACTTAATATGTAATGGGGGAAGGAGAACATCCTTAGGATCTACAAGAGGCTCGTCAACTACATTTTTCTCATTAGGGTTTAGGTCTCGTGTAGGCCAGTTCACTTTTTTATAGTGAGATTTTCTATCCCGACTGTCCCACAGACACAAAAAACAACAGTACTTGGTGAACCCTAATTGTATTCCTAGGAGTATAGCAATGACTTTCAGATCACCACAGATTTGCCACTTGTGTTGTTCATATTTGATTGATTGGAGCAGTGTTTTCATATTTATATAAGTTTCCTTCATGTAAACTACATGACCTATAGGAATAAAAGGTAGCTGATTTCCATTATGCAAAATTACAGCTTTTAAGCTTAGTTTTGAAGAGTTTTTAAACCGTCTCCATTCAGACGGAATGTGATCCAAATTCCAAATTGATAACAAGAGCTAATATATAATTTTTATGGTCATTTTCGGTTTTAACACGTGGAAATACATTAAAATCAGCTAATTGCAATCCCGAAACAAAAACTTTGTTGTTCAGTGTTATAAGACCTGGCAGTGGCTTTGATTTGTTTCGTTAATTAAAAAAAATATTGTCCCTTATAGGATTTACATCACTTGCCGTCTAATGAATGAAATGAATTTAATTATCATGTAAGAAGACCCGCAAAGAAACCTTTCAAATGGCTCTACTTTGTAAAGTTCGTCATACCATTGACTGATTTCGAAAGAAATTTTGATAGAAAATCGCCAGAAAGTTTATATCTTGGGCAACACTGTGACACAAAAATACAACTACGAAAGCAAGAAATTTCCGAAAAGTACTATTTGTTTTTTTTTATAAAGAAAAGTAGCACTTCAGGCAACAATGTCTATTTAGTCAAGTACCGTGCTACATTCTTTAGAAAAGGGATAGAGAAGAGATGAGACAGGTGGTGGAAGTAGGAGAATAGTTACAGAAATTAGCTGTCGTATAAGACAGTACAGTGACCAATGACCATGCCTTGATCACTGAGCAGACCCACACCGACAGTCAATATTTATTTGTAGTGAAAAAAACCAAGGTCTTCGTTGAGAATCGAACCCACAACCCCCAGACTGACAGGCTAGTACACTACCTACTAGCCTAAAGGGGCACCTAATTAGATACATTATCCTTCATAATCATACAATTGTTTGATTTCGAAAGAAATTTTCTGATAGAAAATCGCCAGAAAGTATATTTCTTGGGCCACACTGTGACACAAAAATACAAGTACGAAAACATAGAAATTTTCGAAAAGTATTATTTAAAAAATCATGGGCTTTGTACCCTTAATTTATATATAGTACACCAGCCATTTTCCTTTTCTTTTTTTTTTAATAATGTTCACTTATCTAATAGAGATCACTAATAGTATAGAGAGAACACTTAAGATGGCATATAGCCGGTATGTTTGACGTGGCTTGACGTAAAATCATACCCAAATAAATCAAACCCCGTCGGACAATATGTGCCCAGATCACTAATCTTTTCAGGAAATGTTTAAAAAACAAATTTTTCCAAGTTTTAAAATTATTTCAAATATTTAATTTAAGAATTGAAAAGTTACTTCTACATGCACATGCATAACACTGACAAACTTATTTTTGGTATATAGTGATGCTCAGCAAATAAAACGGTTGAAGAGCTTTTTATTTTCAAGAACTGCATTGTGTTCTTGAAAAACTATTACTCAAGAATTACAAAATATTTGCTGCTGCAGATGGTAAAGTGCTGCAGATAGTAAAATAAACCAAACATAAAGAGTGTACGAAAATTTATGCCGAAAAAAAATCAATGGGTCTGCAACATATCACTGTTTGATCACACTTCGTTGAAAACTCGGTTGCTGGCGCTTAACATCGAAATAATCAACTTCTTTTAGAGTATCACTTTCCATTTGGTCCATGCATGAAATATTTCATTATCACAGTTGTTACAATAGTGGATCATAGTATTCTATTATTTTTGATCACGCGTCAATATCCATCAACTGAAGTAGAAAGAAAATTTAACTCTACATTAATGGAATTCAACCCTAATTATTCATGAGGGGTCAGTTCGCCAAACGAGTAAAATTTAAAACAAACGAGTAATATGGATAGATGCTCTCTTTTTAAAATAATAAAAATCATTACCAAAAAAAAAATGTAAAATAGATTTATTTTAAATTTTGTTCTTAATAAATTTTTGTGACACTCTTTTTGTGCAAATAAACAAACACAAGTAGTTTGAGCAATTATTATGCGGTTTACTGAACTTAAATAATGCGGAAGTTAACAACAATAGACGGAAAATAGTGCAAGAAATACATGCAGCAGAAGTCTTAAAACGAAAACTTAAAGAATAAGAAAAAACGCCAATTTACAAAAAAGTAAGAAAAACAAAAACAAAAAAAATTGCAATTAAAATACATTTACTTCAACAAACATACCGTAGAAACAAATAAATACAAACATGCCAAATATGAGAATAAGAAACTGAGATAACAATAAAATTGTAAAATTGTAACATATAAACAAACACAAAACTGTCGTCTCTAGATTATAAAACTTCAGATAACAATTTAAAAGATTTTTATCAAACACTTCTACTATCTTTCCGCTCCCTTACCACCCTGAAAACAAGTAAACGAAATGTGTAATTTTAAAAGCTTTCGTAACTTTTATTTCTTAAACCCTACAAGAAATTAATTTAAATTTAAATTATCCCACAACAAAATCACAATAAGAAATTGTGCCTGAGAAATAAGAGCAGTAGAAACAAAAATTAAATGTGATTTTGAGTGCAGTTATTAGAGTGTGAAGTTCCTACTATTTATTATTTTGGTCATTCTTTTAAAACAAGAAAGGCCTACAACAACTCACAAATAGTTTTAAATAATATAATTAAATTATTTTTAAAATTATGCACGCCCAAATTAAATAATTAAAATAAGTGGGTTTTGTTGTAAGATTGTGATGAATATTATTTATTACCCGCTTCATCATAAAAGAAAATTAATTTATTTGAGTTAATTAAATCTTCGTATTGTTCTTTCTTTCTTTGTATTTCTGAAAATAAATTACATTGCGTGTTAGTGTCATGCGTGAACCAATTTTTATCTGTCAGCACCAATGTTTTTGTGTATTTATGGTCTGTGTGATTAGATTTACATCTGCGCCTGACTATGTAGTCTTAATCAGATGGTGGTCAAACCACTGCATAATTTGGGACGTCATGCTCGTCCTAGGAAGCCTAAGACTAATTCTAGCAGCAGGTCTTTCCTTGTTGCAACTTTAATGATTCCAGAGCAGTGCTGCAAACCACTACTCCTTGCTGAAGAACTAGAGACTATCCAACTCCTGTCCAGAACACATGACTAGCATGCTCACTGGATCTGGATCATTCACCAGTGGGTGTTATTAAAGGCGAGATGATGCTGGCCACCATAAAAAAAAGATTTACTTAAAATGAAACGTACTTATTTTCGTGACGGATACTCACACACCACGTACTGGTGTCGTTGTAGTACAGAGATGGCGCTGTATGTAAAAAATTATTTTCCCTGTTTTCCTGCTTTTCTCTTGAAATTTTTCTTTGCTATAAACCTTACGGAGCCGGAGACCTTTCGAAGGAATGCAAAACCGTGGAAATCGGTTCGTGCGTTCTGAAGTTATAGCGTCAGGAAGGAAAACCCGACATATTTTTATATTATAGATTATGTAATTTTAGTTTTAATTTAGAATTCAGTTTATTTAATGAGATTGTCTCTCTTGTTATGTAAGCCTCTTGAGCAATGGCGTAATATTTTTCTTTTAAATTTCTATTATTTTATATCATTTTAAAGATAAAGCTTGGTGCCATTATAAATTATTGGTAATTAAGATAATACATTTTAGTCTTAAGTTGTTCTTTTGTTTTCTTTGTTTCTATTTCCCTTGCTGTCAAAAAAGCCTCAATTGAAATTAAATTAAAATTAAAAATTAAATTAAATTCTTTCATGTACAGTCGAGTTGTTTTTCACAAAAATGTTTCATCTTTTCCATTTTCTAGTCTGTCCGGCTGTCACAGAACTGTACTTTCAGAACTGTGAAGACTCAACACCTAAAGTATTTACAGAATCTATTTTAATATGGCATCGTTTTTTAAATATTTAAAATCTTGCATGAAGAGCAAATATCACAATAATGATGCAGATGACACAATTCAACACTTCCAAACAATATTTTGCATAAATTATCTTTTATAAATACTAAAAACTGCTAAATTTCAAAAACGACTATTAAAACCTGTTTTATAATTTTATTTCGTTTAAAACAAAAAATTTTTTGTTTAAACAACTCAAATGGAAATTTTCACTTTTTAATGATTTAATTTTTTGTTTTGTTGTTAATATAAACAATTTCTTTTCTTTTTTTTTTTTTTGCTGAATAAAATTTCTTTAGAGGAGAATCATTAAAACAAAAAAAAAAACAGAAAACAAAAATAAAATTCTTTAACAAATAAAATAAACTTAAAAAAAACAGGCAGGGCATCATTTAATTAAATTTAATTTATTTTTAAAAATAAAAATAAAAATTAATTTCATTAATTTTTAACTTTTCACAATAAGAATATTTCCGAAAAACCTAAAATAGACCTTTATCGCAGTTACACACAAAATTCATTAGAAGAAATTTTAAAAAGGAAAACATTTCAAATCTCGAGTGCTGTCTATTTGCTGTCGAAACTGCACCACTGTTCACGAAGCAGTATTTTGATGAAACATACTGTTGACCCAAAGAAGAGCTCATTTTGTCGTATATGTACAGATAACTCGTCGTTGCTCTGACATGATCGGTTATGTGGTAAATTTTGAAATTTTTTTTATTCCACCTTGTTGATCTCCTGATACCGATATACCTAGCAAAAGCAACTATGTGAAACCCATATGCAATAAGTTCCAACAAAAACGGGTATCTTTCTTTCTTTTTTTTCTCTCGGACCAGTACTCAGGGGATGACCCCTACACATGCAATGCATTGTACTAGAACTAGAAAATTAGGTTAGGAGGTGGAGGAAAGAGGGAGTAGTGTTTGTGGCCATTTAGTTTGAACTTTCCTACATTGAAAGTGACAGGAAAGACCTCTAGAGGGAGTTTATTCCACATACTGTTGTGCTAAAAAACAAATTTTCCCTGAAATGCGTAGTGCGATTCACTGGAAAATAAACCACAAATGGATGCGCTCTGAACGAAAATATAATAAAAAATATATCCAAAAGATTACCACTCATTTTACGATAATTTAAATCATTAACTGTTCATTTCATATTTTTTTACAATATTTTTTTACATTGAATTTTACACATACTAAATAAATTGCATACTTTTACGTGCATTCACAAAACTAAAAGACTGATCAGCAAAAAGGTTAACTTAAAAAATTTTAAGTTTTTAAGAAAATTGTCTATATGGCCAAAAATTCTATTTTATTTTGCGAAATATTTAAAGCTACTCAACACTTAATCAAATGGCAGTTTGAGTTCATAGAATGTTATAGGGTTGTGGGTTCGATTCCCAACAAAGACCTTGGTTTGTTTTCACTACAAATAAAAATTAAGTGTCATTGGGGTTGATCAGTAATAAAGGCATGGTCACTGGTTGCTGAGCTGCCTTATATGAGAGTTAATTTCCGTAACTATCCTTCTACTTTTATCACCTGTCGCATCTCTTCTCTATCCCTTTCCTAAAAGAATGTAGCACGGTACTTGACTAAATAGGCATTGTTGTCTGAAGTGCTACTACTCTCTAAAACAAAAAAGAAAGAAGATTAAAATATAGGGTATCCGCCGGGAAAGTATACTACTTTGTTTTGCCTGCATTTTGGTAAACAGTTATTTATTTGGCACTCGTTAAGTAGATACGTAACAAATTTATTATGGAAAATATTCGATAAAATAACATGTTTTAATCGTTGAAACATTTTATCAAAATCAATCATCGATTACTGTGACGATGAGAAAGTTACAAAAAACTTTTGCAAGAAACAACCAATAAAACTCACTATTTAACGCGTAGTGAATGATTGCGAAGAAAGAGGGTGTGAAGGTGAAAGGCTCAAGGATGGACCACAACGTATTGCAAGATCGGCTGAAAACATTACTGCTGCTCAAGTGTTCAAAATGATCCATCAAACGCAATTCAATGGTTTTCACAAAACAACTTGGGCCACAATCTTTGCGGATTTGCATTTGTTTCCATATAAGATTCAGTTGACACAAGAGCTTCTTCCACAAGACGAACTACGCCGCCGTACATATGCAAATAGGATGTTGCAGCTCGTCCCAATTTTCATAAAAAAGCCATAATGAGTGAGTAGTTACATTTTCATTTGTATGGATATCTGAATAAACATAATGGTCGGTTCTGCGGAATAGGAAACCTATTATCCAGCAGTCACCTTTGCATCTACAAAACTGACAGTCTAGTGTGAAATTTGGTCAGGAGGAATCACTGGACCTTACTTATTTGAAAATGAAAAAGGGGAGGGATATCGTGATATGATTTAAACCTTTTTATTGCCACAACTGCATGCTTTGGGCTTTATTAACGTGTGATATTAACAAGACGGTACCACATCGCATACAGCCAGGATTACAATAGAATTACTGCTAAGTTATTTCAATATATGGTGATTTGACTGCTGTGGACTTTGTTTTTCTGGGGATATCTGAAAAGCAAGGTTTATGCAAACAAACCAGAAACGCTTAAGCATTCGTTCTGTAATTAATGAAATACTGCGTGAAATGTGTAAGAATGTAATGAAAAATGTGCTCTAAATGGCTCGCATTTGTGAGGCTAACAGAGGTGGACATTTATCTGATATGGTACTCCATACATAATTGCAGACATTAAATAAAAAAAATTTATCAAAATTAACCAAAAATTATAAACAAATTATAGACAACCTGTGTAATTAAATTAAAAATATTGTTACGATCTTCGTAACAATAACAATAATTTATAAGTAAAAAAAAAATTATTATCAGCAAAAAAATAAACGAAACGGCTCACTATTTTACAAATTGCATAGTTTTCTAATAAATCTTATATACGCGCAACTCAACAACACATTTTTAAGAAATTCAGCCAAATAAAATACACCACAAAATAAAAACATGTAAACAAACAAAATAGTATACATTCCCGGCGAACACCCTGTATATAATAATAGGGAAAGGATAACTTAAAACGTATTAATTATTTTTAAATATGATTTTACATCCAACATCTTTTTATAAGTTTTTTTTATAGCTCGACTAAGTGTCCCGGAAGGTAACTTACTCTAACAATAATGGATTGGGTAGTACTATATAAACCTTTAAACCATAAAAAATCTAAACTTATCTGTTTCTACTTTTATTTATTTTTTTCTTTTCTTATTATTCGTCATATAAAATAAAACAATAAAGCTACTGAATGGAATTTCCAACAATAAAATTCCACATCGATGATGAGATTCACAGCAAAAAGCTGTTCAAAAATACGGGTCAAGTTCAATTGTTTTTTGTGTTTGTAATTTTTTCTTTTTTTTTGTTTTTTGTAACAACTTCAAAAAGCTGCCAACCTTAGAATTAATATAGATAATAAATAAATTCTAGCCACACTTTACCGAAAATCGGTTTTTTTATTATATTTTTTATAAATAAAATAATAATGAATTTCTCATTAAAGCTGATTATTTGTAGTTACATATTAAATAGCATGTATCCACACACATTTTGATTTCAATGGGGAGAAAGAAGCATGAAAAACAAAAGCGATAGTATCAATTTTTATAATCATTTATGCGCACATAAATAAAAATATACATGAATACTTACTTAACGAAAAGAGGGATGGAATAAAATAAACACCCCTTAAAACAACAAAAATGCCTCCATAACCCCCACTTCACCAGCTCTCTTTTATATTTGTAATATGAGATTTTAAAGCAGAGTTGTCAAGTGTTAACAAATTAAAAGAAATTTATTATTTGAAAACCGCTTACATCTCACTAGAGCATAAAAACATAATAGCACCACGCTAAATAACAGATACTAACGATTTTAAAATACAAAAGTTTCAAATACAAAAATTCAAGAATGTTCTCCAGTAATAAAGCGTTAACAGATTTATCCGACAAACGGTTTATAATGTTGTTAAACAAAATTTTTAGAAAAGCCGGTCCGCTTTAAGGCCCAACTATATTATGCACATGCTGGCTTAAGGCAACTTAAGCAAATGTGCAAATACCTAATAATCATATGTGGCAAACCATAATGTACTTAACAAAACTTTTCGTCAAGTTTCGTCATATGTCATTTACTTAAGCAAAGTACGAAACTTATCGCACATTCCGTACGGAAACAGCTGATTTTGCATTGTGTTATAGATATATTAATAAACAAATTCCAATGGAGAGCGAAAGCGAAACACTATTTTATCTGAATTTAATAAAAATGTACAAAGAAAAAAATTGCTTATATGACAAAAGAGACGCGTTTGATTATAACGGCAGTTCAAAGGAACGAGCTTGGAAAGAAGTAGCAGAAAAATTTAGTAAAAGTGGTAAGTAATACCTTGAAACATTTTGTTTGCATTTTTCATTTTTATATTGGTATGAATTATATAAAGTCGCAGAGTGCATACACAGATGAAAGTTACTACGGAAACGTTTCTGAAAGGAAATGAAGAGGATGGAAGTTCCATCAGGCAGTGGAATGGGCTATATTGAGGATTGTTTACTATTGCAGCCTATGATGTTTTTGAAAAGCTCTCTCGCACTTCGCCGGCATAAGCATCTATATTGAATATTTTTTACAATGTGAATTTTTATTTTGTAATACTCGTGATAACGTTCAAGAACTAGACTCAGCCTTGGAGTCTAATAACTTAAAGGCCTTTAAACATTTTAATTTCTTTTCCATTTTTTAACCCACAATTTGTGGGTTAAAACCAAAATTTGCTACAAAACTTAATTTTTTATTGTTTATAAATTCAATGATGCACACAGTTGCATATTTATGTGTAATTTTTCTTCCGTAATTTTTTTAAAACTATTAACAAAAAATTATAAATTTGTATATTAAGTATACAAAATATGATTATTAAACGCCTTTTTGCTAACAAATTTCATTTATTTAGAACGAAATTATTTTTTTGCAAAATTACGAATAAAAAAACGCATGTGCAGCTATAGCCACGTAAAAGTTTTCAATGAATTGCTTAAACATTTGACAGACTTTTCGTTCAATTTTTGACATTAGCTTAAGCCAGCTTCTTTTTTTTTTTTAAAGAGAAGTATCACTTCAGGCAACAATGCCTATTTAGTCAAGTACCGTGCTACCTTCTTTAGGAAAGGGATAGAGAAGAGATGAAACAGGTGGTGAAAGCAGAAGGATAGTCGGAAATTAACTGCCGTATAAAGACAGCAACAGCGACCAGTGACTATGCCTTCATCGCTGAGCAGCTCCACCGACAGTCAATTTTTATCTTTTGTAGTGAAAAAACCTAGGTCTTCGTTGGGAATCGAACCCACAACCCCAATATTTACAAGCTAGTACACTACCTCCTATCCTACAGGGGCACCTATGCATGCTATGCTTATGCATATTATAGTTGGGCTTTCAAATACTTCTTCTGCATGGTTGCCTTTTTTAGTACTTTCTTATACTGATATTCCCGAAATAAAGAAAACAAATTATTTAGAAAGTAAACATTTTGGGAAAAAGCCAAGCATTTTAGTGCTTTGAAAATTTTGCGATAATTGTAAAACTTAGAGATCATTTTGATCCAACAACAAGAAAGAATTTTTTTTCATTTTTCTAACTTTTCTCTAACTGTGCAATATGTTTTTCAAATAATTAAAGGTGGACAAATACTTGTTTTAATTTGTTTTATAAACAATAATTAGGGACACAGGATAAATTTTTCAACGGCTGGCCAAATTTGAGGTTAGAATTGAGCTGTCATCTTTTTTGATATTTAGAAAAAGTTCGAAAAGTTTTAAGCATTAAACCTTACACTATTGAACAAAGAATTGCTCTTAAAATAGAGAAAATTCCACTGTATCACTTCGGAAAATTCTAGGTTCCTTCTAATCATGTAGTAATGCACATGTAGTGATGCACACATAACCGCTGTGCAGTAAATTGTTGTCCACAATGAGCCAGAGTTGCATTTCCCGCTTACGTGTTTAACGAAGTGTTTAAATCTAAAACAACTCATTTGAGATGTTTAACAAAACGGGTCAATGTATGGCAAAACATCTCAAAATCGACGCGTTTAATGCTTAAACACGTTTGAGATGTTAAACACGCTAGGTGTGAACATAGTATAAATTACGCACATCGTTTTCAAAAGGAGCCTAATTACGGGGAAAAGCTGCTGGAATCTTACATAGTGATATAGTGAAATTCTCAACATTTTGATAGTAAATCATAATTTATATTCTTTTATCAAGAGTTTCAATTTTAATATTTACCAATTTTTACTAAATAAATGTCAATATCTCACAGCCATTTTACTTCCTAACCACCCTATACAATAATCTTTGTTGACAATCTTGACAATTGGAAAACCCGATTCACCGCGAAATGATTGATTTATACGGAAAATAATTGCCAAGATTTTTACTTTGCTTTAGGGCATTTTGTTGATGGCAACTCTATCAATACCATTAACGTGACTACTTTACAGTTAGGTATAGTAACAACAGTACTATTCGCAATTATTAAAAAAACAAACTAAAAATAAAAATTCTAGCGGAAGGAAATGCAAATTATAATGCAAAAACAGCACATTTACAATGACGTCGTTATTAAACATGATGATGTTATGTCAAGCATATTGGAAAGGGTTGAATGTATCTATCTTACTAAAAGAAATTACATTTTCATCTACATACTTATGTACATGCATAAGCATGACCATATGGATGAAAAAGGCGTGTAGAAATTAATACGTCATATAGCAGTAAATTTAGAAAAATATAACGGTTAAGACGTCGTAAGTCTATTACATATGTATATAAAAACTGGACTGTTGCTGTTGAAGAAGAAAATTGAATGAAAAGTTTTCGATAATTTCAACAATTGGAAAAAGCTAATACTTGTATCTTAATAACCATAGAAATGGATACAAAATAATAATTATATAGGGAGTGGTTCATATAACAAAATAAATGAAACGTGCAAACACAGAGGAGAGCCAACAACCAAGTTAATAAAAAAAGCATTTGAAAATTCCACAAGGCGTTGTCTAGCCACTTACAACACAGTCAACAGCTAATAAAACATACCGAGAAAGTGAAAACTATGCAAATTATAATTTAAAAAAACTACTTTGAAAGAATTCTTTCCAATCATATGAACGAAACAATACAAAAATATTTAACAGGAGTTATCGTTTTTTAGAGTTACTTACCTTTTAATATTGGAATAACAAAATATTTAATATGTAATCCTTAGAAAATAACTTTGCTTTAATTCCTAAATAAAAAATGTTTGTACAATATTTTTCATAAAAAGGGTTTTAATAGGTATTTTAAGACTTTTTCTTTTAACTTTTTTTAGGTTTTGTGTATTTTATAAATGCTTTTTTTCTTCTTTTTTATCTACTTTTCGTCTTTACTTTTGCACTCAATTTTTTTCAGCAGTCATTTGCGCGTTTTCTGTGTGGTTATCAAAAATAACAAATTAGCGGCACTCTCTTTTAAATCTTTTTAATTACAATCTGAATTTTTTATATATAGCAGCTTTAATTGAATAAGTTTTGCTGCATGTTTCCGAAAATGTACAAAAATTATTTGCAGTTGCTTTTTACGTTTTTTATTCTCTTTTGGTTTATGCTCGACCGTCTTGTTTGGATACTCTTTGAAAAATGCAAAAAATTGTTGTTTGTTGCATGACTCAATCGCTGCTATTTTTCTGTTTGCAAATACAACACTGTTTGGGTAAAACCATGAAAAAAGAAGTGAACATTCATTGCGAATGATTAACATCAGAAGGCATAAGCAAATTACATTACAATCATTCACAGTAACGACAGTTATTAAACTAGTGTATTATAAACCAGATTTTATTAAATTAAATGAAACCAAAAGAAATTAATAAAAGATGGCATTACTTAATTTCAAACATATTTCTTTTGCAAAATCCCACCTGCTATAAAACACAACAATATACAAGATGTAATTTTTGACACCTTCAATTAGTTTTTCAATAATAGCTCGAAAACTATTCTATATGCACATATACGATATGCGATCGTTGGAGTTTAAAAATACAAATCAATTTCGATATAGTTTATTTCTCGAAATAAACTCGATAGAGGATAAAAATATGAAGCGATCTTTATATAGTTTAGTTCTGGAAAGCATTTACGGAAAATTTGTAAAGCAGCAAACTTTTAAAATTTTCAAAATATCGTCAAAATTTGTTTAGTTTTACACTTCTAACTCTAAAACTATTCCGCGTGCACATACTTATACGTCTGCATATGTTTGATAGAGGATAAAAATACAAATCGATAGTGTTTGGAAGTAAGTTTTAAAAAAAGCAAACTTTTATAGTTTAAGAAAATTTTCAATATGTTTTAGTTAGTCAGTAAAGTAACTTTTTTGTATATGTGCATGTGCAATACCAAAAAATGGAAATATGTTAAGTTAAGACAAAAATATACTATAGAACATTATAATTTTTGTGGAAACAATTTTTGAGCTTTTTTCCATCTTTGGTGCTTACATTATTTCCGATTCTGGTGTGCCGCTGGGTAGCCGTAAGGATCCTTTATTATTTACATTTTTTATTAATGATCTACTTTTTAGTAGTTAATTATTAAGCACTAGGTCATTATTTAATAAAACATTTTCAAAAACTTTATTTTTTATTATTTTTTCAATATTTCGCCAAACCATTGTTTTTTTTTTTGTTTATCCTGATGATGCCAACCAATGGTTTGGCGAAATATTGAAAAAATAATAAAAAATAAAGTTTTAAAAAATTTTTTATTAAAAAATGACCTAGTGCTTAATAATTAACTAATAAAAAATATTAAAAAGGTCAAATAACTATAATTATTATATATATTAATGATTATATGCAGACGACGTAAAGATATTTTGAATATATAATCGTCTCGCTAATAAATCACTCTTGCAAAAGGACTTAGATGTATTTAATTCATGGTGTAACATTAATATTATGAATTTGAACATTAAAAAGTGCTTCTTCCAAAGATGTCATGCATGCGTGCAGTATATTTTAAGCAGCTACAAACTTGAGAAAGTGAATGCGGTTTTAAAACTTGGTAAGAATACCGAGTAAATAACTGTAGAAACTGGATGCAAAATTAAATTTTATACAGCATATTTAGTTGCCCACTAACAAAGCACGCGCAGTTCTTGCATTTATAAAACGTTGGACGAAGGGGTTCATAGAATCGGTACAAAAGTAGTTCTTGTTATTTTGTCTTTGCGGCTTACAATGGAATCCCCTAAATCCACAATCTTCCACTAGTAGACTAGTTCTTATATAGCTGCTATCTCTAAAAAGCCGAAGAATAATGTTAAATTTTACGTTTTGTTTTAATTTAATAAAAGAAAATGTCTGTTCAGATTTTTTGATTAGCAATATTTTATTTAACGTTCCATTTCGACCTACGCGCTATTTTAAGCCACTTGCAATTAAAGTATTCAGATCAAATTACGCTAAGTCTGATTCATTTTTAAAAATTTATACTGCGTTTAGTAAATTTTATAAGCCTTCTAATTTTATATTTAAATAGCTTAATTTAAGTTTTATGTACTATTATTATTTCCTTTTTTGTTTTTTTTTTTTTTTATAAAGAGAAGTAGCACTTCAGGCAACAATGCCTATTTAGTCAAGTACCGTGCTACATTCTTTAGGAAAGGGATAGAGAATAGATGAAACAGATGGTGAAAGTAGAAGGATAGTCGGAAATTAAATGCCGTATATAAGACAGCGCAACGACCAGTGACTATGCCTTCATCGCTGAGCAGCCCCACCGACAATTAATTTTTATTTTTGTAGTGAAAAAAACCAAGTCTTCGTTGGGAATCGAAACCACGACCCCCATATTTACAAGCTGGTACACTACCTACTAGCGTACTAGCTGTAAGGTTCCAAAGACAGGACAGGAAACATGTTGGGAAATGGCTTGTTGTGTGACTCCCAATGTTAACGTAACGTTATTTTTGCGTTTAACAACAATCTTTGTCGAGTAATGTTGCCAGTTCCAGTTGAAAGACAGTTATCAAACTTCCCCACAAATTTCATTACAATTATAGCGTTTGAAAAAAATGTGTATTTACACTTTAGATCTATCGACTATTGAATTATAATGGCATATGGCACCATATGTGATAGTTATGCTATATGTTGTCCAAATCGACATTACTAACTTGTATACCCAAAATAACTTGAATGATTTAATACATTCCACTTAGTAAAAATAGAAAAACAGTTTTTAAAGCAATTATTATTTAAACGGAAAATTCAAAATTTAGAAATTTTTGTTTGCGAAAAATTTGGCAAACTGAAGTATTTCTAATTGTAAAAATACCAAAGACAATAAATAAACTAGAACTTAAAAGAAAATTAAAAAGTTATAGCTTGAGTAATAACTATAAAATAGTTGTGAAAATAGGCAAAACTCCACATAAAAATTAATTAAGTTACTTTATCAAACTAACGATAATGAAACAAAATTTGTAAAACTTGTCAAAATCAAGTGTATTGACAAAAGAAAAAAAAAAACCAAAACAAAAAAATAATCCTTAAAAATAAAACTATAGATACTTACATACATAAATATAACAATGACCAGCAGTATTCATGTTGTACCTCCTTGTAGCCCACAGCCGAAGGAAACAAATAGTGCTATAAACGAAGAAGATCCACCAAAATTTAAAGTGGAAAATATAACCGTCCCAAGACCATCATTATTAAAAGTATTCTATTGGGAAAGTTTAGATATTGAAAAGTATGTATATATGTAAATAACTGGCTGTCGGATGACCATCCATCCGTCGAAAAGTGCAAACATATTTTTGTTTTTATTTCATATAAAATTAAATTTTCATTTTTCTTCCTTTAGCTTCAATCAGATTCTTCTAACACAAGATGGCGACTTTGAACATCATTTTACGTTGCCTACACGCCACTTGAATAGTAAACCTGTGAAAATAATTTTCTGGCTGCGCAGCCTGAACGCTTTTGATTATAGCATGAGTTTAAAGCGCGTTAAGAATTGTCAATGTACGCCTGTACAGACTAGAGTGGGTTTTAATCAGTTTCGCGATTTATATCATTGTCCCCATAGACGTTTAGTTAATATTTCACAGGAAATATATTTAATGAAACCTAATGAGTTATTGGCCATGTCTATAGTAGCATACTTTTATATTTTGGGAACTTACATGTTAAGCTATGAATTAAGGTAAGTGAAATTGACATCCTTTAATCAACTTCGTTAATTTAAAAAGTTTAAATTTCTTTTTCAGGGTTTCGAATGGCCGCATAATTGGTTTGCATTTTCATGTCTATATTACCACTTTCGATCCTATTAAAAGTATTTTAAGTACAAATATGGTACCGATTGATATAAAGGAATATCGTGCTATGTCCCAACCATTATGGATAGGAAATATATCAATGCAAAACAGACAGTTTTTATTTACTTGTAAAAATCGCGGCTTGCGTTTGATTAATCCAAATATGGTGATACCACCTCAAAGTGTTTGGCCATTAATTGTGGAGTATAAACCGTGTCATTTTGAAAACAATGTTAGTTTTTTTTTAATTTTCTTTGACGACAAATTAATTAAAAATCGTATATTGGGTAACGTTGCTAATAGACTTAGTTTATTTTTTGGCTTGATTCTCATATCGCATGGACAAATTTGAGGTTAAGAATTAAGTAGTGTCTGTCAAGCCTTGACATCTATTTAGTGAAAAGTTGGGAGGTTTTAAACATGGAACGTTACACTCTTAAGCAAAGAATTTTAATTGTGAAAACTTGCTACAAAAATGGTGAATATTTCACTGTATTACTTCGCAAAATTCGACCAACTTTCCCTCGTAATCAGGCTCCTTCTGAGATCGCTGTGCATAAGTTAAACTTGAAATTCTAAACTTACAAGAATGAGCCTGGAACATCAACTCGTCGACTTTCGCATTTTGGATGAAGATCTTCATCTTCAATCTTATACAGTTCAAGTTGTTAAAGCCAACCGGCCACTGTTGCGCCGAGTTTAAAAAATTAAACGAAAACAACGCAGTTTTCAACATCTTCTTCAGTGATGAGGGTAATTTTTAATTAGGCGGTTATGTTGACCAACAAAAGTGTCGCTTATGGTGCTCACAAAAACCACAAACGGTCCTCGGAAAATCATTACATCAAAAAAAAAGTGACCGTATGGTGCGGTTTGTGGTCAGGTGAAATCATCGTCCTGTATTTTTTCGAAAATCAGCAAGAAAGCACCGTCTCCGTGAATTCTGTCCTACTAAACCATAATAAACAATTTTTTGTGGCCACATTTGGCTAACGTAAATATCGGTGATCTTTGGTTTCAGCAATGCGGCCCTTAAGCCACACACCCACCCAAACAATTCAGTTATTGCTTGAGAAATTTCTCGATAGCGTAGTATCTCGATTTAGGCGGTGTCAATTGGCCGCCTCGATCTTGTTATTTAACGGCGCTGGGCTATTTTCTCTTAACGCCATTTGAAAGACCAGGCAAAGCCCACAAACACTGGTGCTCTAAAAGAAGAAATTCGGTGCTGCAATGACGAGATAAGCGTCTATTAATTTCCTTATTTCTACTTTATATTCGTATCAATAAAACTAAGGTTGTCAAAAATACTTCGTGTTTTAAGCGTTTGCTTGCTAACCTCAAACCTTTAACTGAAAATTTATTTTATTCGTATTTTTTTTGTTTCAGCTGGATTTGTATGTAAGATGTGGTGAAAATATTTTAAGTAAATGTAGTTCGGGATATCGCTATAAAGTACCTGTTAACTGTAAAGGGTGTCTTCAAGAACCAAATATAAATTACTCTGTCCCAGTTTTCGATTACGAAAGTTCTGATTATCGTTATGTTATCTATCCTAATAGGCTGGAATTTGTCACAGAAACAAATGAAAGAAAAACACTTATGGTAGCTGTTCATAACTACGATCAAGTGTGTATGGAATTTAAATGGCAAACGTATGTAATATAAAATAGCTCGCTTTTCCAAGAAAACTAAAATTATTGTTCCTTTAGTTATGCTATAAATGGATATTTTAGTTTTACATTTGAGCCTACAAATTTTACTCTTAAGCCTCATCATTCTAAATTGTGTGTGGTTCAAGTTAAATCTTTTAACAATGCCCTTCATTTCAAACGCATACCAGCAGTTCTGGAGGTTCATCGTATTTTAGAGAAGCAGACACAAATCGCTAAAGAGCTTTTAACAGAAATCGAGTCTATAGATGATCCTAAATGGGCTGAAAATAGCTATGTGGAACATGTGTTCTTGCATTTGGACTTGAAAGTTAAATTTCCCACACTACAAAGAATAAACGTGAAGGAAGGTTGTAAAGAATCAACTGAAACATTAAATAGTTCAATTACAATTTTTGAGAAATTATTTTGGGAATATCTTTCCAAAACTCCTCGTGCGCGCAATACATCAAAAATACCTAAAAATTTATCTTACGAAGAGGTTTTAAAGCAGAAAACAAGTGGAGCAGAGGAATGTATAGGAATGAATAAACAGTAAGTGATTTTAACTTTCAACTTTATACATTTTTTTATTAAATCTATTTCTTATTATTAATTGTTGTTCATTCTTTTGTTTTATAGAGACGCTTTTGAAGTAGTAAGCTTTATTACCGCTGAAGCATGTCGTGATCTTGCCAAAAATTATCGTTTTATACCTAAAGAAATATTTGATTACTAAAATTTACCTCTAAAACTACGCGTATAAAGGGCCAACGGTAACATAGAGTCCCTTTGCAGGCATGATTGATGAACTAGACTGAAAATCAATTTAGATTAAAATATAAGATTTATGTTTATAATTTAATTAAATTGCATATATAATATTTATACTCACTTGAAGTTAACCATTCTTAAGCGTTCAAGATAACGTTCTATGGCAACAGCAGGTAAAAATATTTTACGTACAATTTTGGGAAGTTTATCGGAAAGATTACGGGCCTAAAATTTTCAAAAAAGCGGATCATAAAGACGAATATTATTGTAACAAAATATTTAAGAAATTATAATCTCAATACGTTTTGCATTCCTCTTACATGTTCTAAATGTTGATGCGCTACTGTAGCTATTTCAAATATACACTCCTCCACACCCTTGTCATTAGGATTCGCTCTTAAAACTCGTTCCTGGCTAACGCCATGCTTAATAAGAGTTTCTTGTGGTATATTTAAGGCTTGACTGCGCTTTGTGTAAGGTATGGCTCTTAAAAGTGTCACAATACCCTGAGCCTTACCCAGATGTGAGGCAACATGATCCACATTCAAATCTTTGACACCAGTCAATTCTACTAATAAATACAATAAAGATGAATAAGTCTGTTCGGCATATGTTTCCAAATCCTTGATTGTTATATAAGGTTCATTTGAAGAACGGTCACGGGCATTCACTAAGCGTTTTAAATAGACTTTATTAGGTTGAAAGCAATCAATAGTCTAGGAAAAAGCAATGATTTTCTTATTGAAAAATAAATAATGCTGACAGAAACGTTTACATTTTTTAACTCTCTCAGCACTGGTTGATCAGCTACATAAGATTTCTCCTTGTCATAACATTTGTCGATGGAATCAAACCAGAACTTTAAACGCATTTTTGCTATGGTCTCTTCCGACACCTAAAAATCATAATGCATAAAATCATTAATGTGTGTTCGCTCTGTTTTACTAACATTTGTTGAACATTTGGCAACTTCTACATTAAATGCTCTCAATGCAAACGCATGTCTACGCTGTTCTTTGGCTAAAAGTAAAGTGCACAGATAATTTTCATAATCGTTTTTCCTTGAATAAAAAATAAAATTAATCAATTTTAACTTATATAATACACCGGCTTTTGCATGTTTAACTTACTCCACTAAATTCATGCAGTATTTTAAGCCACTTAACTGATTGCTTTGTATTATTTGCTTGTTATGTTGTTGTCTTTGCTGTTCATAATGATTTTTTGGTATATTTCTAACAAAAATTAAATTTAAATTGCAAAAACGTTTCATTATGGTGTGAAATAATATTTAGTGCAAACTTTGTTTACCTTTCATTTCTGTGGTCAGCTGATAACAGATGTTTATCAGCTGTGTTTAGTTAATATAGGGTTTACACATAACAATACTAGTGTTTATAAATAAGGCCCAACTATAATATGCATAAGCTGACTTAAGCTATTGTCATAAATTGAACGAAAAGTCTGTCAAATGCTAAAGCGAATCAATGAAGACTTTTACGTGGCTATATTGTACTTACATGAATATAGAAATTATTATGCACAGTTGCACATTTTCGTTTCGTTTCATTCGTACTTTTGCAAAAAAATAATTCCATTCTAAATAAATAAAATTTATTAGCAAAAAGGCGTTTAATAATCATATTTTGTATACTTAATACTATCCTTATACAAATTTATAACTTTTTGTTAATAGTGTTAAAAAAACTAGGAAAGACAAATTACAAAAGTACTAAACAATGCAACTGTGTGCATCATTGAATTTATAAACAATAAAAAAATAATTTTATTGCAAACTGTGTGTTAAAAAAATGGAAAAGAAAATAAAATATTTAAAGGACCCCGTTCCTTTGAATTGCCGTTATAGTAAAACGTGTCTCTTTTGTCATATAAGCTATTTTTTCTTTGTACATTTTCTATTAAATTCAGATAAAATATTTTTTCGCTTTCGTCCTCAATTGGAATTTGTTTACTAATGTATCTATAACACAATGCAAAATCAGCTGTTTCCATATGTAATGTGCAATCAGTTTCGTGCTTTGCTTAAGCAAATGACATTTGACGAAAAGTTTTGTTAAGTACACTATAGTTTGCCACATAATACTAAGTTCACACCTAGCGTGTTTAACATCTCAATCGTGTTTAAGCATTAAACACGGCGAATTTGAGGTGTTTTACCATACATTGACGTGTTTTGTTAAACATCTCAAATGAGTTGTTTTTGATTTATACTAAAAAACCTCAAATTATTCAACAGTCACCATTGCATCCATTAAAAGTGACAGCCTGGTGTGTGTGGCTTAGTTCTTTGAAAATCAAAACGGCGTAACTGAATTGGGAACTATATCATGATATGACTGAAAAATGTTTGTATGCGTTGGGCTTGATTAACATATAGTATTAATAAGACGGTGCCACAGCCTGGATTACAAAGGAATTACTGCGAAACCTCTTTCTACAACAAGTTATTTGAAGGAATGGTGATGTATATTGGCATCCACGGTCGCCTGAGATGACTGCTCGGGACTTCTTTTTATGGGGATATCTGAAAAGCAAGATTTATGCCAACAAACCAGAAACGCTTGAGCATATCAAACAAAATATTTGTGATGAAATTAATGAAATACCGCGTGAAATGTGTGAGAATGTAATAAAAAGGGCTCGCATTTGTGAGGCTAACAGAGTTGGATATTTATCTGATATTGTATTTCATATGTACATAATTGCCGACATTAAATAAAACATTCGTTAATATAAGATACATTCTATTTCATCTAATCAAAATTTATAAACAGAGTAGTATACCTTCTCGGCGGACACTCTGTAAAACAATTAATGCATTACACAGTACAATATTGATCAGCTGTTTTGACTTAGGACTCAGTTTTGAGATTCACACGTGGATGTAACCAAAAAAAAGGGCTTCTGCATCAACCATTCTATCAAGTTGGCTGCAAACGGCTGTGGAATAAACAACCCTTTTATTTAAACTGAATTATATTTTAAAACCAGAAGAACATTGAATATTTCAATATAGAGAATAACAACTGCTCAAAATTGGATGGCATACGAACCAACTTTATACGACATCCTGCAGTGTCGCAAAATACAGAATTACAAATACGTGCACCTGTAAAAAAAATCTGCTTGATGAGAAGATGAGAAGTTTATACAAAATGACCCATTCATCTCTGCTCCAAGAGTTGCCACAATGGACAAAGCCAATTTTGGAAAGGAATAAATATGCGAAAACAATAAGAATAATAAATAACTAATAAAACACAAATTGCCTTTTAGAGTGGCTCGAAAAAAATCATGTGCCAGTGTCAGAAATAGAAAGGATCGCCAAAACACTTATCAAGAGTTCATTTTGAAGTTAGATAAAATTTACATGACACATTATGTTGTCTTACAAATTCTTTTTATGAATGAAAGCAAGTTTAATTTGGTTGGTTCCGATGGCCACGTTACGTGTGCCCTTAACTCAGTGAAGAATTTTTATACAAAAACACTAAGAAAACAGTGACGCATGGAGGCTTATCGGTGTGGGACTGCATGGAGGCTTATCGGTGTGGGACTGCATGATGGCTGGAGGTGTCAGAAAACTTTACTTTATAGCAGTTATCATGGATGAGAGCATGTATTTTGTCATTTTATAAACGAATGTTAAGGAAGGTGTGCCTAAAATGGGTTTTGCTGATAATTTGAAGCACACGTTACTGATAGTAAAGAACTGGTTACTTTACAACTGATCTAAGGTCATTCAAATATCTACACAATGCTCAGATATTAACGTAATTCACCACTAATGGAACGAACTTGCACGACGTACGCAAAACACACTATGCAGTAATAAAAACCAGCATAAGGCCGCTTTACAGGAGGAATGGAGCCAAATAACGTCTAATGTGTGCAAAAAGTTAATATATATTCTTCCATGCATCCGACTTTACAGCAGCCCAAGCAATTCTGCCTGGTTAGCAGAGATTAACTCCCCCCTAACGTAGACAACAAGTCAGATTTAGATTAGCTGAGTATACACCTGCTGCTGCTCTACCATTCATAAGAGAACCATTAGTGAAAATGCTAATATCGTTAAAAAGACTGTGCAACCAAATATTCATTAAACGATTTTAAAGACTGTCGGACTTTCAGTGTAATCAAATTTTTGAAGTCTTTTTAAGTTTTATTTAATTATCTATTATGCAGAATAAATATTTTAATGAAATATTTTGCAAAACTTTTCTGTTATTTGTTGTCCGAAGTTCGATGTGAGCCACTGTAGTTCCGCATTTCAAATAGGTGGGAGTGTGTATCCTTCTGCATAGAAGCCTTTAAACCCCAACTAATGCAGTAACGTCTGCTGCACTTATGTTCTAAATTCATGGATCTAGCGGCTTAATATAAAATTCGGTTCTTCAATGCTTAACTGACATCTTAAAGAAAACTTTTGCGTCATAAAATATTTATAGTTTTTTTTTATTCGAAAAAAAAAATATTAAATTACACGCTAAATGACTATAAAATATAAATGCAATTGGTTTAAAAAAAAACAAAAGATATATAAAAATGTTTGAATTCTTTATGGTAAAATCACAGCACTTTTGCATTTAGTACTGAATTTCATCTAACAAACTATTTTCAATTATTGTATTATCAACCTTATAGTGAGCTTCACAAAACTCTGCTATGCGTGAACAAGCCTCTTCTATCATTTCGCGCGGCACAGTTAAGACAATGCGCACATAGTTGGGATAATCAAAACAGCTACCAGGCAAACAGAAAACACTTTGCTCATTCACCAGCTCTTGTACAAATTGTGTATCATCTTGAAATTCGGGAAGTTGATTAAGATTGATGCCAACCATCATATACATGGCACCACTAGGCATAATTGGATTTAAGCCACGTACTTTTTTCAGCATTCTAAATGCTAACTTAGCATTTTCACTCAGTATATCGATTACGCTGTCAAAAAAGCTTTGCGGAGTATGTTCTAGAATATCTGGTAGAGCACCTTGGATTATGGTATTCGAACCCAAAATGCGACCGCACATATTTCTTAAACCTTTTATACCATCGCTCATCCGACCCTCACGATCATGTATTATTATCCAGCCAGTTCGCCATCCAGGTACCAGAAACCTTTTAGTTAGACCGCCACACGACAAAACTGGAACATTCTTTGACAAACTGCTTACCGCAATATGTTTGGCTCCCGGAAAAACAAAATGCTCGTAAATCTATTCATGAAAATAAAAGTATTAAATATAAATTTCTTATATCATTAAATAGGAACAGTCTGTAAATGACTTACTTCATCTGCTATAATAGGCAAATAATGTTTTTCACAAATGTTTAACAAAGCTTCCAAATGATCCTTTGTAAATACACTGCCACAAGGATTACTAGGATTGTTTATCAATAGGGCAGCAGTGTTTTCATCAATTAAAGATTCTAATTGTTTTAAATCTGCTTGCCATTGTTTCTCGGGCAACAAATCGTAAAAGCGAACTTCAATACCTAAACCTTCGGTAAGTGTTTGATATAGACAGAAACCGGGTCTGGGTATTAGAATATTTTGACCTTTATCTGCCAGCGCAAGTATACAATATTCTAAAGCTGCTGAGCAACCGCTAGTCAAGATCACATTATCTGGATGTATTTCTTCGGAACTTTGGTGGGCACTGTATTTCGCTATGGCCTTGCGGGCTGATTCGTGTCCTTGGGTGTGTGCATAACCATTGAATTTGCCAGTTTCAATGGCCTTTAAAATGGCTTTTATGGTTTCACCAGATGCACGTAGATTACCAAAGGTTGTGGGGTCGCCTGAAAAAAAAAATTATTTTTTCAAAATTTATATGATCGTCTTACGTAAGAATTTTACTGGTCTATAATTTCACCCTTATCCAAATAAATATTATTTTATGACTAAGTGGAAATTGATCAGTCGTAAAGTTTATTTAAACAATGACTAAAATATAACATTACAGTCATTTTATTTTTTCACATATCGGACCCTGAACTAACTCCGCAACACTGTATTCAGCTATTCAAAACATATGCAAAGTAGGCAGAAGTAATCACCTTATTCCGTAGAGCCGTATCTGTAGCATAAAGTAGGTGAGACAACAATTCAAACTATGCATTTAGAGCGAAATACGACTGCAGATATTTACCTTTATCGTAAATAACAAGTGGCAGTGGGAAATACTATCATGAATCTGCCGTGATTTTTGTTTTCCCTTTGTGGATCATGTCAATATAGAGTTTTAGAGTAAACGGTATAAAAACTCTCACTCTAGGGCAATAGCGCAGTTGCCGGACTTCGGGTCTTTCGACTTGTCATGCCTTCTAAAAGATTGAACCGGCGATGTCGGACACTTGCTGTTAGTCTTGATTTCGCTAAGGCCTTTAATACAGTCTGGCCTGATGGCTTAGTTTTGAAAATGATAAGTCTTGGTTTTGGCTTAGGCATTTGCCGAATGGAAGTAGCTTTTTAAAGGATCGATGGTTTAGAGTTCGTGTCGGTGACCGTCTCTCTCATGAGGGTTCGACCTATGCAGGTGTGCCGCAGGGATCCCTACTGGGATCAGTTCTATATCACATATTCGTGTCGGATATACCTCGACCCGCCCAAAACGACCTTCTGTTAATGTAAGCTGACGGCATTCTGATTGCTTCTGCAGGTGGTTCAGCCAGGACAGTTAACGGATGCTAGCTAACGACTCTTACGGACTTTTTTTTAGGAAATGGCGGCTGAATGTAAACATAAGTAAGACTCTGTGTGTGATGATTAAGGGGAGGACAAAGAACATTTACAAAAACTGTAATCGTACAAACCGTGCTTAACTCCCTCCCGAAGGCACATTTATCGGTCTTTATAGAATACTTGATTCTAGACCTGTGCTGCTGGGGGTATAAGGGAGCCCAGTGCCCTGAAGTCAGCCGGGATACAACTGGAAGCTCCACGTTTTCCACGATTTTCACGGAAATCAGTAAGCCCCAGAGTTTACGCTAATTGTCTCTTTAGACTTTTAGCTGTTTCTCTGTCTGATTATTGAGGTTGACCCTTCGGGAGTATCGTGATGGCTGTGGTTTTTGGTGGCCAGGATCATATCACCTTTAATAACACCCACTGGTGAATGATCCGAATCCAGTGAGCATCCTAGTCCAGCTCTTCAGCAAGGAGTAGTGGTTTGCAGCCCTGCTCTAGAACCGCTGAAATTGCAACTAGGAAAGACTTGTTGCTAGAATTAGTCTTCGGCTTCCTAGGGCGTGAATGGCAATGCTTTTCATTCACACCATCTGTTTAAAGCCCACGGCCAGGTGCAGATGTAAATCACAATAACCTAATTGAAAATGGCCTCATCATTAACGACGATTTTGTTGGAAAAATACAGCCAAACACAAAAAGCCGATTCACAAACGTTCGACGCAGACAATGGTCGGTCGGATTTAATTTTTGAACGAGTTGAACTTTATAAGCGTGAAGATAAAGATTTTTATGTAAAGTACCTCTTGTGATGTCTATTTATTGCGTAAGTCGATGAGCTGATGTCCACGCTCATTCTCAACACTTTGCTGTTTAGCGGCTACGTTTGCATCATTACGGTCACTTCGACTCCATTGTTTTGGTCTACTGTCAACAACTGTAACGAGAGCTTCGAATTTAGCGATTAAATTACACACATCATACTCAGAAGGAGCCGGATTAAGAGAAAAAGCTGTTTAAGTTTTACGAAGTGATACAGAGACATTTTTACCATACAATTAGAATTCTTTACTCAAGAGTGTTACGTTCCATGATTCAAATTTTCTAACTTTTTATCAAAGAAACGTCAAAGAATAAGAACTCAATTCTTGACATTTAATCATTTGACAGATAATTTACTTCCTAACCTGCACAAGGCCGTGTAATCACCTCTTAGGTGATATAATTTTTCCCTTTTCTTCAAAAGGTGCCCCTGTAGGCTAGTAGGTAGTGTACTAGCTTGTCAGTATGGGGGTTGCGAAACAGTGCGAAAATTGATGCCACATATGACAAGCTTCTAGGTGTCATTCAAGAAAGCTCTAGAGCCAACAGTGCGAAAATCGATGCAATTCAAGAAAGCTCTAGAGCCAACGGAGAAAAACTCGTTAGTGAGGTAAACAAGAAATTTCTGGAAATTTCAGAAATATTTGGCAAACGAGTGGAAGCTGTGGAACAGAAAGTCAGCAATTTGATCAAAAATTGTCAGGCCTGGAGAGAAAAGTGGACGGAGAGTTAGTTGCATGAACTAAAGACGAAAATGGACGATCTCCGTATTTGAGAAGGACCGGAGAGAGTCGTCTCTGAGCACTCCAGCAGGATAAACACCCCGAGCTATGACGGTAGCGCACCGTTTAATGTATTCAAGTTCCACTTCGAAACAGTGGCCAGCAAAAATAGTTGGTATAATAAAGAAAAAGCTATAGAGCCAATTCTGGCCCTAAAAGGTGCACCTGCCGAAATCCTCGAAAGCTTACCAGGAGCTTACCGGAGAGAGTCGTCTCTGAGCACTCCAGCAGGATAAACACCCCGAGCTATGACGGTAGCGCACCGTTTAATGTATTCAAGTTCCACTTCGAAACAGTGGCCAGCAAAAATAGTTGGTATAATAAAGAAAAAGCTATAGAGCCAATTCTGGCCTTAAAAGGTGCACCTGCCGAAATCCTCGAAAGCTTACCAGGAGCCTGCAGGAATAATTATGAGGACATAATGGTGGCCTTACAACGCAAGTACGGCGGCGAGCATAAGAGAGAACTGTACAGAATGGAATTACGAGGCAGGGTGCAGAAGGCAAATGAGACGCTGCAAGATTTTGCCATGGAGATTGAACGTTTGGTGCAGCTTACTTATCCAGGTGAACATCATCCATTCCTGGATCAGTTCAAAATAGAAGCATTTGTGAATGGCATAAGAGATCCACATATTAAATATGCAGTTTGTGCAGCGCAAAAAGCATCCTTCACCGAAGCAATCTCGTACGCGCTGGCTCAGGAGACCGCGAAAGTTATCTCAAAGCCACAAGTCTACAAGGTACGACGTCTTGAGGCTGATACGGAAAGCTACGGAGACAAAAGAAGCGAGATGAAAGAAATGCTTGAGCAGCTACTAAAAGAAAGAAGTAAATCGCGTGCAAAATGCTTTAACTGCAGTAAGGTCGGACATTTTCAGCGCAACTGCAGATCTGTTAAGAAAAGGTCAAGATCTGCTTCACCTCCAAGGGAAAACAAACGGGCAAACAACACCAAATCGCATGAGTCACCGTTAAACTAAAACGAGCTAGCACTGAGGGGCAAGAGCTAGCTCCCACAACCGATGGCCCCGCAATCTACGTTTCCATCATGCAACAGAAAAATAATAACATTACTGTCCGCGGATTGATCAATGGGAAAAAGCAAGTCCTCACCATAGACACAGGAGCATCTCAGTCCGTAATAAGGTCCGATTTAGTTAAAGGGCAGTGGAACCGTTAAAGAATGTGCGTACGGCAACTGGGGATTCAGCCATCGTCTATGGGTACGTTTGACTATCGGAAACATTAGCGCAGATCACGTGTTTGTTGTCGCTGATATAGTGGATGAAGTTATTATCGGTGCAGACTTCATAATAGCTCACGATATTAATTTGGACATGGGGCAGCAGATAATGGTCTGGCGCAACGTGGAGATCCCCTTAAATGTTGGATATGAGAGCAGGGACGCAGTAAGGAAACTATTTGCGATCGAACGCCGAAAACTACCACCTCTGGCGGAAACTATAGTTTGGGCACGTGTGGAGGCAGATTGTGTGGACAACCGGTTGTGGGTGGTAGAACTAGAAGACGTAAGGAATATTGTGATAACATCTAAAGTTCTCGTGAAAAGCTGCAACAATGGGAAAGTTCCTGTGAGACTACTAAATCAGTAAGTTAAACCTCAGCGAGTGAAGACGTGCATTTTTTTAAGTAAATTGTTTTTGTGTCAACTTTGTGTAGTTAAAGTAAATAAAATTTTTATTATTTAAAAATTCTAAAATCTGGTGTTATTTAATTTGCAATAAAGAACTCACAACAAAACGTTTATAAAAGGTATAAACGTAACAATATCATTATTTAAATGGCTAAAAACAAAGTGAATAGGAAAAGCAAGTGTGAAGCCCATCAGCGTTTCCCGTATGTATGATAGTAATGAAGAGAAATTAAGTATATTATATATTTTGTTTCCTGCTGCGTAAATTAATGCTTCAAATAATATGAAACCAGTACAATTAGTAATTTTTTATCAAATCATATTTCCAATCAAAATGATACTTAATCTAAAGCAGAAGAAACAAGATCTCAATAATGCAACTACGGCAAACAAGTTTTACAAATTATTTAAAATTATACTCTTGACACTTGAAACGCCACTAATAAAATTATTTATAACAAATCAATAAAAGGAAATGTAACACCATTTACATGCATAAAAGGGTGTGTATTACAATTGAACGATGGTTAGTTATTTCCGAATTTATTGGATCAGCAGAATTAGCAGAAAAATAAAAAAATTGCTAGATGGGATCATTTAATGCGCAGCAAGAAAGAAAAAAACTTAAATGAAAATAAAAACAAAAAACCAAATTCAAAATAATCAAAACAAACAGCAATAACAAAAAAAAAAAAAAGAAAAAACAGGTGATACAACATTTTATGTAAATCACTGCTTAGTTTAAATCAATAAAAACAATATCAAGCTGAATGAATTTTATTATATTAAATTAAAAACGATTCTTAGAAATCGAATGTTTAAAATTCATAAAAAACTTGTAGTAAAATATGTGCATATTTGAACATAAATATTTACATACATACATACATGCATACATATGTATGTATGTATATGAAATGATAGTGCGGTTCTTTAATAGTTTTTGAATTACATTTTAAAGATTTTTGTGAATATTTACCTCTAAAACGGAGAAAAATAATATGTCTGTCAAAAATTCGTTTTTGAAAGAGTAAAACCGACACGTGTTACAACAGATAACCTATAGATATAACACAAGCGGATGACCCCTGTAATTTTATTTTATCAGTAAACAGCTTAACCGAGCAGGGCATTTATTTTTTTCTTTCAACTTACAGTTGCGAAAAAAAAACTATTCGACATAAACCATAAAGCTGAATTTTTTATCAATAAAACCTGTAAAATATTAAATCTTAACAAAAGGAATCTACACAACGTTTTATTAAGGAACAAACATCTTATACTCAATATAAAAATGAGATCCCTAAACAAATAAATATAAAAAATCATGATTTCAAAAATAAATACAAAAACCCGAAATAAAAAAGTATTCTAGTATTCTATACTAGCTGACCCATTGACAACGAATTTGTGAGATCGCAAAGAAGAAACGAAAACAAATAAGCTGGATGCCCACCGCAACTGTTTTAACAGCGGCAGTAATCGTATGTATGTTACTTTGGGCCTTTCACCTTCATCCACCAAAGCACATTGGAGGCAGTTGGCGGCTGGCGACGAATTTATGGCGTGTGTTTGTATTTTTGAAGTAAACAATGCTCAATATTTACGTAAATGCAATATCAAAACACAGCGAACAAAAAAATAAATGCATTAAATGAATGAATACACAAAAATTCATTCAAGTCGATGTAGTCGTGTAGTTGTATAACCCGGATACAGACTGTAGCGGTTTGACTGGGCTGGTTTGTGAATGTAAACCATCCAAGGTGGCACCCCAAACGCATGTAAAAAAAATTTATTCCATGACATACACACGTACAGTAAAATTATATACATAAAGAAGATTTGTATGGCAGGTACCATGCGTCTTTTTCAAATCCCGTCTATATTTGCAGCAGAACTAAAAATATGTTCACTCAACCGAAATACCAAATTCTGTTTGAATACCGTTATCAGGAGCAGAAATAATAAATTTTTTATTTGTGGTTTGTATGGGAGGTACCACACCACTTTGTGCAATCCCGCCCATATTTGCAGCAGCACTTACAAAATGCACACCAAACTGACGTACCAAATTTTGTGGTGCAAATACCGTTATCAGGAGCAGAAATAATTGATTTTTAAATTTGTGGCTTGTATGGGAGGTACGACGCTCCATTGTCCAATCCCGCCCATATTTGCAGCAGAATTTACAAAATGCACATTAAACCGACGTACCAAATTTTGTGCAAATACCGTTATCAAGATAATAGATTTTTAATTTGTGGTTTGTACGGGAGGTACCACGCCCTTTTTTCAATTGGACCGAATTGTAAATCTAAACCACCCGGGGCGCCACGTAAACGCATACAAAAAATGTATGCAAATCGGTCCAGCCGTTTAGGAGGAGTTTAGTCTCAACACACGTACAGTAGAAATATATATATGTAGTAGCAAGTTGCTTTTTTTTGGTATGTATAACCTTTCTCAAACGATCTGGCATAGATTTTACCAAAGTTTTGGTATATTTTGGATCGATTTGGCTCCATTCCTCCTGCAGTTTCGCTTTCGTCTGGTTTTTATTAAATTTTTTTTCCAAGTGACCCCAAAAAATGTTCAATGGGGTTTAGGTCTGGCGACTGTGGCGACATTTTTATTATCTTTGGACAATTATACAGCAGCCAAGGCTTTGTATAAAGCGAGCAATATTTCGAATCATTGTCCTGATAGAACTTAAATCTATTTAACAGACCCAATTTGTCTGCGCTTTGCCGAAAATTTTGCTTCAGGAGATCAATATATACAGTTGGTGCCATGCTTCTTTCTTCCTATTCTGTGTTATGATTACGATACACAAGAACTTTGCCATCCCATCCAAAAAGATTTTATTTACTTTCGTCGACAGAAAAGGCATCTATCCAGAACTCTATAAGCTTTTTTATATACTCTTTCGCAAAGTCTAATCTAAATCTTCTATTTTGTGCAATGGAAGTTGTATTTTCAGTGATTTTTGCTAAAATTGTGGCAAATTTTTTAGGATATTTGCTTACTTTCCGCACGATTCGCCGTTCATCTAATTCGGTTAGCTTGCGAGGTCTTCCAGTTCTTACCTTGGCTATCACAGTGTTTTTTAGCTTAAATTTTTGTATAATATAATGGATAGCAGCAATTCTTGATATCTGAACGACTTCAGCTATGCTTTTTTTCAGTTTTTCCTAATTTAAAATGTTTTATTATTAAAATTCTTGCGGCTGTATGCATAAAAACTTAAAGTAGGTTTAACTGCCGTTGTTAAGCGCAATTTCCTAAAGTTGTATTCATAAAACGCTTTTACCTTAAAATACCTTTGTTAACTTTAAAGTAGGAAAAACCTACGTTAAACCTACAATAAATTGACGGTTCAATTTTATTATTGAAAGTTCAAAAACAAAACATATTTTGTTTACAATAAATTGAGCCGTTTATTTTAAAAGTGGCACAAGTCACTTTATTTTTGTCATCTTTTATATCTTAAATTAGGAAAACATCTTATAGGAAATATCATGATAAAATTAAATCCATTAAATATTTAACCAATTCACTTTGTTTTGGTCTGTATTTACTCTTTTTTTCTGAAACGGATTTTATGTGTACGTATAGATATGTGTATGTATAGATATCACTATAATATAGTTCAGCAAACTGCACTACTCTTTCGTACTAATAAAAATAAGTCTAATAATCAGAACAATACTTCACACGCACACTTATTACATGTTTCCATTTCGTTCACACTAAGCTGCGTAATTAATTTCCTGAGTACAGCGACTAACGCCACTTTCAAAATAAACATTTTTGTTATACCGTTAATTATCAACACTCCTCTCAAACAAATCTCAATACTTCTCAACTTATTAATTTCAAATTTAACAAAAATGAAAAAAAGAAACTGTTCGGTTGTGACTTATGCCACTTTCAATGTAAAGGGCTCAATTGACACTTTTACTTTGTTATTCCAAAAATGTTAAAAAATGTTTATTAAAAACAAATTGTAGTATATAAATAATATTAAAAACTAAAATATAACACGTTATTCAATATAAAACATTTTTACATCATTATTTTATATATTACAAAAATATAATTATAATTAATTATTTTAAACAAAAGTTTTATTGATGTACATATAATCAAAACAAAGCTCGTTATCCGAACAATTATTTTTTAATATGAACAAATTCTTTGCAAGTTCTTCGTAAGCCTTGCAAATTAACCTTTTTTGGGTGCTTTGCTTTTTATTAAAAAGATTAATAAAAAAACACAAAAAAATATGTTGATTTTGCTGAAAACAATAAAAACATTACTTATGGATCTACTACCCGGATAAATAATATTCATTTTTATACATCGTTAACTACAACGTGACAACTGAAAATAGTGGCATTGCCAGAATCAAAATACTAATTTTACTAAAGCATACATTAGCTAAAGTACTGTTTATGAATACTTTCTACTTTGCTTTTACGTTCCATTTTCACGTTCACTTGCACAGTGGCATTCTTACCAACAATAACTAGCATACAGTAATGTAAAACACACAAACACACAATATTTTTCAATTTTGTAACGGTATATTCTTAAATACTTACAGAGTTGTCTCAATCAAAAACCGAAATCTTAAAGACATTAGCAATTTTAATGAACTTTTAAAAATTGACTCTAATGACCGCTGTATATCTAGTAATTTGAACAAATTTAAATTCCAGATAGCTAAATTTTAACTGAATATTATTATATATTTATGAAAGAATTTTTCAAAATTTATGACGAAATAGGTGTTATTTGTTTACATTGCTGTCACTGTTGCCGGATAATTTTGGTGCAAGACGGATATCTTTTAAAATCGCCAAAAATTAAGAGCCAACAACTTCTCAAGTTGAGTTCAGATTTATTAAATAAAAAACACACTATGGAAATTAATCAAAAAATCATTTATTACAGCATATTCAAAAATTAAAAAATTAAGTGTGTTACAATTTTATTATTTTCTGTATTCCCACTATGAAGGAGTTCTGCATGCCACTATGAAAGAGTTAAATTATTTAGTTTTATCAATTAAAATTGTATTTTTATATAAAATATGATAATATAAAATTGTTCCGAAATGTTTACTGTGTTTTGGTATTAAAGTACGGTTGAGTTTTGTTGTGTTTTTTTAAATAAAATACTCATTTAATCAATTTGGCTTGAGATATAAGACTCTTGAGTTTCTATACAAAATCGGGGGTGAAATCCACTAATGAGCTAAATGAGCAGTATTGAAATGGCCATATGGATATCCTTTTCCCCACAGTAATACATTTACAAAATTTTAATAATAAATGTTGTATGAGAATATCATTAAATATTTATTTTTTAAATAAACGTAATTAACATAAATCATTTTAGTTACAAAAGTATGATCAAAGTCGATCGATTGAAAAATGAAGATTTTGTTTTTAAAAATTTATTTTCACTAAATTTTAATCTTTTAAACGGTCCTTCAAACGATTAAATCGTTTTAATTTAAAGGACCGTTTAAAAGATTAAGATTAAGATTTAATAGAAAAAAAAGGTCGAATAAAACTGAAAATAATAATTTATTTTCACACATTTTTAAAAATTGTTATTTTTAGCTTGTTTGTTGAAATCGATCAGAATTCATTATATCCTTTAAAAACGACCATTCTCAAATTCATCGACTGCCATCACTAGATACTAGATTATTTTTAGTTTTGTTCAGTTGACAATGGTAAAAGTGAAATATTTGTTTTATATAGTAGGCCAACATGGCTTAATTTTACTTTAGTTTTCTTTGTATGAATTGTAAATTTTTCTTTTTAAACAACTTCTTAGGAGAATTAAAATACAATAACTTATTTCTTATATATCTATATTTTCTCAGATATTTTTTTATGAAATGATATTTTTTTAACAAAACCTAGATTAGTTTACAAACATTATCAAGACACACAACTAATAACATATGATAACAAATTTAACCATAACTGAACAACTATTTCACGATTAGTTTCATAATTTATGCGTTTTTTTTAGAAAATATTTCGCTTAAATGATTCCTTAAAGCCTACTGTTTCCTAAAATATTTTTTTACTTAAATTTGCTTGAATAAAAATGCTATCCATCACTTTAAATAAAACTCGCTATTTGGTGTTAAGAAATCGGTAAATCACAATATTTAGTCAACAATAAATAAGCAGATCTGGCAACAGTACTCTGTATTCATAAACATTCTGTGGTTCTTAAACACTAAATAAAGAGAGTACAACAACACAAAGAGAAAAAAAACAAAACGTAGCTGATTGGTTGAAATAAGAAGGTGTGTTGTTCATGTTGGCGGCAGTAAATATCACAGCATAAACTACACAAACAAAAAAATGGCGCTAATGCATAAATTTTATTATTTTTAAGTTTTAAATTATTTTAAATTTCTTTTTTGTTTTGATTTTATTTAAGAAGAGAAAAAAAAACAAGTCTTATATCTAATAATATAAAAAGTTTTTTATCTTTGCACTTATTTCCATGGTTATTTGTTTTTGTTTTTATTTTTACTTTACTTGATTCGCCTTGTGCCTGTTCAAGAACACATTTTCAAGTCCAGTTTAACTAGTGACGTTATAACTTGTTATTGAACACCAACAATTTTGAAAAAAATATTTTATTATATATATATACATATATATGTATATATATATATATATGTATATATATATATATATATATATATATATATATTTATTTTTAAGAAAAGCAATACAAAAAACACATAAATGACTACTTTTATAATAATTTTGCATATCTAATTTCATATACCACGCGCTCGGTTTATTTTTTTTTTGACGAAAACTTTTTATGTAAAAAATAATTCACGCTTTCTTTGAGACCGCTGTTAGATTATTGCCAAGACTATATCTCAGCTTTGAACAAAAAAAATCAGAACTAGGTACGCAATTATTTTAAAATATGTATTGTCAAAATTTTAAATAATTATTTAAACTTGAAGAAGTCACAACTTTCTTTTTACACTTACATTTTTAATATGCCACCATCACATTAGACGGCATCTTCGGCGACTAAGAAAATTTCAATAATAATAAAATGTTGAAATTGTTAATAAAAAAATGTAAATAAACCAATATATCCTTTGTAATATCAAGTTAACTTTTTAAAAATTTAAATAAACCTTAAAAAGTATACTAAAACTTTCTTTCAATAAAATTAAAGCCCACGAGCATTGTTGCACAGTGGCAAAAATAACAACTTTTCAAGAAATAAAAATGAAATTTATTAGGCTCTATTTTTTGTGTATGATTATAGTTCCAGTTATCGCAGCTACATATTATACGAGATTTAATAAACTTACAATTTAAGACATTAAGGACGACTGATAACCTTTTTATAACATTGACATTATTCTAAACACATTTTCTAAAATTAACTTAATAATTCTTTTATTGCATTGTAAATTGTGCCAAAACAATTTCATTATTGGAATAGTACCACTATTTTTTGGAAATCACCATAATTTTAAAGAATAAATTATTGTTGTTGCTTTAGTTATGCACACTCTTTTTTAAAGAACAATCAGAATTTGTTGTTTTTTGCATAACAATCTGTCTTCTTTTCAAACAAATCAAGTTTTCTAAAAACGCTGACGAAAAAGTTAATAAAATATACAGGCATGTTCTTGAAATCACATACTTTCAAATCACATGCGGTTTTAAAATCACACTTGTGTTTTTATGCTGTTCTGTAAATCACACTGTTTTGGTAGTTTTCGATGTGATTTTACTTTCCTGAAAGCACAAGAAAACAGCTGATTTACCTGACAAACACAAAAATTGAAAACACAAAAGCAAATAAAAAATGTTCAGTAAAAAAGGTGCCCTTACAATTTTCTAAATTTTAAAGTGTTTGTTTTCAATAAAAAGTAATTATGTAACAAAATTAATAAGAAAACATATTAGTTGAATTATTTCAGTAATTTATTTTACAGTTTTCATTGTGATAGTAGCAAAATTACCCTAGTGATTTCAAATTGCAAGTGGCAAACGTGAACGTTTTAAAAGCACATAAATTTGTGCACAGAACACATTTCTTGTGCTTTCAAATCACTTTCATGAAATGTGATTTTCAGAACAGGCCTGTATGTAACAAAATTAATAAGAAAACATATTGGTTGAATTATTTCAGTAATTTATTTTACAGTTTTCATTGTGATAGTAGCAAAATTACCCTAGTGATTTCAAATTGCAAGTGGCAAACGTGAACGTTTTAAAAGCACATAAATTTGTGCACAGAACACATTTCTTGTGCTTTCAAATCACTTTCATGAAATGTGATTTTCAGAACAGGCCTGTATATATCTTTGTTTTTATTCAAGAAGGAAGTCTTATTTTTGTTATTAATTTCTCAGCTTTTCGCTAAAAATATATCGAAGGATAATAGGTCATTTCCTGACATTTAATTATTTAACAGGCAAATTATTTCGCAACTGAAAATTTGCCCACCGATTATTTTCATACCTTATTCCAGTGTTTATTGTTATTTTTGAATGTATTTTAGTTTTACTGTGTTTATCTAATTACTAAAAATTTTAAATTTTTTTCAACAACTGTCTTTATAATATCGGGTTTTTCAACACAAAGTTTGTCTTTCAATTGTGGCAACACCAAAAACGTGCTAGTTTTGACATTTAGTTTTTTGACGCATTCGTAGTAGATGCATTGGCAATTGTTACAATGAATTTATTGGCGCATTAAAATATTTAAAATCTACTACGAAAATGGTAGTTCTGTTAAAGTTACATTTCGTACAATTCGTGATATTTTCGGACAACATAATTGTCCTTCTGAGACCGCTACTAAGAATTCGGCTGTTAAATTTGCGTCGACAGTCTTGTTACAAAATGTACGAACACCAACGCAAGTTGGACCGGGTCGTTCAATCGAAAATGTCACAGTCTCCTTGACATTCTCAACAGCCGGGGTTATCCAAAACCACCACATGGCGAATTTTGCGTAAGGATTTGATTTTGAAGCATTACAAGGTTCAACTGGTATAAGAATTGAAGCCGACCGCCTAATCACATCGCCATTGATTCACTAAATTCTCAAAAAAATTATTTTTTGAGACGAAGCCTATTTTCACTTGTCAGGGTATGTCAACAAGCAGATTTGTCGCATTTGGGCTTCTAAAAATCCCAGAGTGATTATTGAGAAGCCCTGTGCATGCTCAACGTGTCAGTGTATGGAGGCGTGATGGGATCGTTTTTTTTCGATGAGGGTGGAAATGCGGTAACGGTCAATGGATCACGGTACTGCGAGATGCTTACAACTCAATTTTGGTCTATTATTGATGAAGTGGATATCACTGACATGTGGTTTCAACAAGACGGTGTCACATGTGACCCATCCAATGAAACGATCAATTAATTGCAAACCAAATTTGCCGATCGCATAATTTCACGACAATAAGTAGTTAAAAGGTCAGCCAGATCGCGTGATTTAACACCACTGGATTAGTTTTTGTGGGGCTATGTTAAGGGCATCGATTTCATTCTTAAAACTTAAAATCCATGATGTGATTAACGAAATAGACGATCGCCATTTTGCAAAACACTTTGATAAAAGAAGCGACATCTGTAGCGTAGTCGTGGTGGCCATTTGCCAGATATCATTTTTCAATTCATAATTGCCGAACTTTTCTCTTCGTAATACAATAAAAATTTGAGTCATCTAGATAAAAATTTGTTGTTTTATTTTCTTTAAGAAAACAAACTTCTTGTTGAAAAACCCTTAATATGTCGGTTTTTTTGAAAGTAGTGTAAGTTCGTTTTATTTTAAATAACTAGTTTAAAATATAAAAATTATTGAATTTTATTGCGTGGCAATTTTTTTGACAAAATCATACACTGAAGGAGAATTAAATATGGGACTTTAATTGAATAAATAAAAATAAAACACACGCACAGGCAATAATAAAAATTTTTTCTTGGCTAATGTGACAGCAATTTAATTAATTATATTTTTATATAAAAAAGTTACAAACTTTGCTAACTTTTTGGAGAAAGTTTTTAAAAGGTTATAGATTATCAAACTCGTATGATATTAAAGTGTCCAAAATTATAAAAATTTTGAAGAATTATTTTTGTGAATTTATTTATTGAATACAATCTACTAGAAGTTCATTCTAAATTGTATTAAAAGTTTTTATTAAAATATTTTTTATCAAAAATGGATTTGTACCACTTTCAAAGAAAACGGTTCGTTTAGTATACAAAAATTTTTTAACTTTCTTAAGATGTCAAAAAACAAAACAAAACAACTTATATGAAACCATTTCACAGGGCCATCAATAATTCTGAACATTTAATATTTTAAAAAATTTCATCATCTTACCAATAGACAATGGTATCATAGGCTTAGCTGGATTTGGTTTAATTTTAAGAGATTCCACTACATAACGTATACGATTAATTGTATTTTTAGCCAATATCGAAGATTTTATATTCCATGTTGAGCGTCCCTTAGAAACAACCGAATTCGTAGATGAGGAAGAAGATGATGCAATAAAAGAATTTTCTAAAACAGTTGTTAGCATTATCACACAAGTGTTATTTTTAAAGATATTCTTTCTTTCGTTCTTTCACTAGAAATTTTTTAAAAAATTTAAAATAATTTGCGTATAATAAAGATACTTTTGGTTTTATTAAAAATGTATTCTGTTTCTTAATTTGATTTTCGTAATTTAAAATTTTCCACAATTTTGTTTTCTTTTTTAGTTCAAATCGTTCGGCTTTTTTTTTCTTAATTTAAAAATTCCGTTTTAACTAAATGGCACGAATTTATTTGTTTTATCACTCTGTATTGTTTTTTTTGTGGATTTCGTATTTAAAGCATTTGAATTCTGTGCTAAAACTTAACTGATCATTTGTATTGAGTGGCTGTTACTTATAACGCTTTATTCTCGTCTTTATTAGATTTTGTTAAACATGTATGTATGTATGCATGTATATATATGTATGTATGTATGTATGTATGTATGTAGATAAACAATCGTCCGATGGATAAAATAACTATAATTATTAACAGAAGCTAAATACGTAGTGCTTAAATGCTAACGACAACCAACGATAGCGTAACAAGCCTGTCACCAAAATCAGAGCCGTTATAGTTACTGTTCCATTACAGCAGCGATAGAAAAAATTTCAATGATTTTACAATTTAAAAAATATTAATATTTAAAGCAAAAGAAATATTTAATTTTAAATAAAGCAAACGAATGTTGATTGAATTTTTGGATTTAAATTTTTCACAACAAATTTTGATTATCAACTGGGTGCTTCCTTAATAGAGCGAGCTTGGTCGCCAGAAGGCGACAGATCATTCATAATTTTATATACATATACGCTGTAGAGTGCTGTGCAGACTGACTTTTTCCTAATTATATCGCACAAGTTGGACAATAGAACCTTGTAAGGAGTGGTGGGCATGATTTCCATACTCGCATCGGTCCAGTAATGAGAAAATAAGCCAGTTTGTACAATTAGCTCATGTAGCCTCTAGTGATTAAGAAGAACAAGTTCGCGAGGACTGAAGCAAAAGTTTCGGGAACCTTAAAGAAGAAGAATGGAACAAAAATTTCTTATACATTTCTGCAGATTTGAACCCAAAATAGCACTAGGCAATAAAAAATGTCTTATATTACTTAAAATACTTAGGTGCACCTGTAGGCTAGTAGGTAGTGTACTAGCTTGTCAGTATAGGGGTTGTGCGTTCGATTCCCAACGAAGACCTTGTTTTTTGTTCACTACAAAAATTAAAATTGACTATTGGTGGGGCTGCTCAGCGATGAAGGCATAGTCACTGGTCGCTGTGCTGTCTTTATACGGCAGTTAATTTCCGACTATCCTTCTTCTTTTACCACCTGTTTCATCTCTTCATTGTTGCCTGAAGTGCTACTTCTCTTAAAAAAAATAATACTTAAAGTAGTTAGCCCTTAGATATACATAGATGAAAAGGATAGATTATTCTGGCCAAACGGCAATTGTGCTCAAGCACTCCTTATACAAAAAACGAAAAAGGTAGTTAGAAATAATCGAAAAATTAACTATGATATCAATCAAGGTGAAATTAAAGAAATTTCCAAATATTAAATGTGAGCACAGCGGATATGTTTGGGTTTAAACCACAGCCACCATGTTACTCCCCGAGGAGTCTCACCAATAACAGGAACAAGACTGTAGCTACTGCTTTACATGGCACCAGTTGGCCGAACTTCGAAGGCCCGTTTTACCAGTTTCAGGCTTCTACTAGCATAGGCGACTGGTGACGTCTTTTACCTCCAGAAGCTGTAATGTCAAGATGTGAAGGTGATCACCAGGAATGCGTGCCCCTGGAGGAGGCAGGCTATTGTCCCTCAGTGCGAGAAATGTATTTTTTGTGACCCAAGATCATTGATTGTTTTGCTCCAGCGTCAGACTACTATGTAGTTTAGATAATTAGATCGAATGTGATGTAGCTGGCTCTGGGTTCGCTTAAATTAATTATAATGACTCTGATTTTCAATTAGGTGGTTGTGTAAACAAACCCAATTGCCGCATATGGAGCTCACATCCACAAACAGCCCATTATATGCAAAGAAAGTGATCGTAAGCTGCTGTTTGTGGCCAGGCGGCATCATTGGCTCATATTTTTGTGAAAATGAGCAAGGAAATGTCATTGCCGTGAACTATCTGGCCGGTTGCAGCATAACGCCGCCACATGTCCTTCAACCACTTAAACAGTTCAGTTGCTGCATGAGAAATTTCTTGGTCACGTAATTTTTGGTTTTGGTGATGTCAATTGCCACGTTCTTATGATTAAGGCTACACGAACACACGACTACAAATGTCGCCGTGTAGTCACCTACTTAATTATTTTGAAAGCGATAGCTACATTACAAGCAGCTGTGCTGTAATTTTGACGTTTGGACTAATAAAAAAATTGTTTTTCGTTCGTATTTGTATTCGAAAAATGTATGAAGAAGATTTCATAAATTTTGTGCAAACTATTGCTAAAATAGTGCAAACAACAACCGAAAATAGTGTGTCCGACCAGTGAATATAAATCGAACCGAAGAAGGTTTTTATCAAACATGTGTGTGAAAACGATGAGAGACATTTTTTTAAAGCGACTCGAATGCCTGTACTTAACTTTAATTTATTGTTCAGTCTTTTAAAAGAGAAAATGGAACGATTTTCCAACAGAAGACCAATGGATGGCGCAACGCGTTTGGCGGCAAGGATAATGTAAATAAGCATTCGAGTCGTGAGTATTATAAAGTAAAATATTTTCGCTTTCACTTACTTGGCGCAAGGGTGCAATATTCAAGTTCTTACTTGGGCGTTCAAGTTGGGAATATCCACAGTCCGTAAAAATATTTACGAGACCTGCCAAGCAATTTGGGATGAACTACATGCCGTTTATTTGTCACCTCCAAACATAAATGAGTTTGTGAGCATATCTGACAAGTTCTATGTGAAGACAGGACTGTCAAATTATTTAGGAGCCATTGAAGGCAAACATATCCATATAATTTGTCCAAGAAAAAGCGATTCTTTGTATTATCATTTTAAAAGCACGTCCAGCATTGTATTAATGGCAGCTTGTAATGCCAACTACGTTTTCACATACGTAGACGTTGCAGCTTTAGGTAGCCAGATCGATGGAGGAATACTTGCCAAAAATAAATTCGGGAAATAGTTATTAAACGAAACTTCGGAAGTCGCAACAATGTATTTATGCATATTTTAGCGGTGCCGCTTTAACATTTTTACCATTTTTAAAATAACGTTTATTTCAATTTTTGGTCTTTGCACCTGTTTTTAAAATATCCCTATATATGCATATACTATTTCCCCCCGGGGGCACATGATAGCCTTTTTGGAACCTACTATTCAATTTAGACTGGTGTTTTGCGGGGTAAAAGGGAGCCCAGGCCCCTCAAAGGCAGGAGTCAGGAGTCACCTGGACAACCCACATATTTCCACGGGAATCAGTACGCTCGCAGAGTTCATTATTTGAGGTTGGCCCCTATATGGGAGTATTGTGGTGGTTGTGATTTCGAGACCCTCGTGAGAGTTTATGGGTGGGATCATTCAAAATGAACATAATGAATGGTTCAGGTCCAGTGAGTATGAATGCCAACGTGTTCTTAATTATATTAAGCTCCATGCGTTCTGAACCAGGAGTTGGAAAGTCTCCAACTCTTTAGCAAGGAGTGAAGGCTGCGGCCTACTTCGGGCTTTCGAAATTGCTACTACGAGTGACCGGAGGATATACGTATTCGATGGCCTCCTAGGGCGTGAATGACGTTTGCAAATCATTCAAGTGGTTTGACCACCATCTGATTATGACTACCTAGTCGGTGCAGATGTAACTCAAATCACATCATATGCATATACTTATGTGTGTTTGGAACCTCCTAAAACATATACATACACCAATAAATCTTGTGATATTTATTTTATAATACAAAATATTTCTAAGCACTGCTTTGCTATAAATATTTTGTTATGTTGTGACCATTGTTTTTGTATTGTAGTCAAAAGAAATTAGTTTAATTTGACTACAACGATATAAGCAGCCCGCCCAGACAACAACCTGCCGTGCTGTCGTCAAAATAATCATTCTCATATACCAGTGTGTATTTTATTTTTGATATATTGTAGCCCGTAGCTTGCTGGCGTCTATGTGTTTATAGCCTAAACGTCTTTGGATAACTTTTTTCTGTGGCTATTTGAAAAACCGGGCTTACGGGGACAATCCAAAAACAACTGATGCTTCGTTAGATAAAACTAATCGCTATATTGACGAGATAATTGAAGCTTTGTTGCAAAATGTGCTTCAAAATTTTGTGAACGGAGCGAACGTTTTGCAGAGGTAGATAGATATTTGCCCTATTCATATTCTCATATTAGTTCCCATATTCCCGTTTCACATTGGTATTTATGAAACTTAAGCTATCAAAAAAGAGTACGACAAAGCCAATTTACTTCCTAACCTCAAATTTATTTTGGTTAATGTGAGGTTCATTAAGAGAAATGTGAACGATAACTAACAAACGGCTGCCAAAAAATAAATTAAGCCCACAGTAAATTAATAAATGCGTAAGCAAGAAAAAATGCCGAGTAAGGGCCTTAAAAAATTATTTACGATAAAAAATCTTAATAACTCTGTTTTAAAATATTTTCGCTTTAGCTTCTTTACTTTCTTCCGATTATTTTGAAGACTTTCAATGTTAGCAACACAAAGAATCCTTTCGGAAGCCCATAGTTAAAGCCTAATTTGATCATGGAAATATTTCTTGTATCACTCGTTTTTATTAGATTACATATCTCAAGAAACAATTTTTTTTGGTACATAATTTTAGGTTCACCTACTCTGAAACAAGTTTACAGATCAAGATGATCTTTGATCTTTGATCTTTGGCCTAAACTTGTTTGCGAAAAAATCGTTATAATCAAAATTTTACGTTAGAGCAATGAATAATATATTTTAAAATTTTTCAAAATTTTTTAACCTACCCTCGTACCATAAACATCTTAATGTCGTTGTAATTGATCCATTTTAACAAATATATTGAGCAGAAATTATATCCATACATGCGATTAGCATTCATATGTATGTTTATACGTATTTAATACTTCTCGAAGTATCTTTTAACGTTACGATCAAGTTAAAGACTCGCATGTTCTCGTTAAACTGATCGTAAAGTTTAATATTTAAAAATATTTATAAAAAAAAAGAAAAATACTAACAAAACTGTTAATTAATTTTATTAATAAATGCCACTAACAGCAGTATTCATTTCCAACACAGCAGCTTCACTGTTGCTGGCAAGAACTACCGGTAGATTGGGCTGACTGGATGCTGTTGTTGTCATCGCACACGCTTCATTACATTTACATATTTGTGTGTATTTTAATTAAATAATTTTTCTATTCTCTCATTGTTAAGTAACATGACTTTGTCTTTTGATTTTATAACTTTATTGTTTTTCCGGAATTCCGTTGTGGAAAGTGGGTAGATAGGATTACAATATTCTCAAAATGCCCAGCAGTTGTTTGCTTATATTTAATTACCTAATATCACTATTTATCCTGCACCGTTTCACCGGCAATTTTCTTTAGAGCGCAAGTAAGATTCGGTAAATGTGCAAAATTTAGCGCACGTGGTTTTAAGTATTGGTCTTTTCTTCATGAAATAATATTCAGTCAATTTATACTTTCTGAATATTTTATTTAATAACAAAGTGAAAATATATTGTAATTGCTTTGTAAGTAATTATTTAATTTTTCGTACTTTTTTCGATTTAAGTTGGTTAATTGTCATTCGAAACAAAATTTAATCAAATATTTGTTTAATTTTATATTTTTGCATTTGAACGAATAAAACCTTTTAAATAAGATTACAAATTTTGTCTATAATTTTTAATCGAATATTCGAATAATTATCATTCGAAACAAAATTTGAACAAATATTTGTTTAATTTTTTGTTTTTGCTTTTGAACGAATAAAACCTTTTAAATAAGAATACAAATTTTGTCTATAATTTTCATTCGAATAATTGTCATTCGAAACAAAATTTGAACAAATATTTGTTTAATTTTTTGTTTTTGCTTTTGAACGAATAAAACCTTTTAAATAAGAATACAAATTTTGTCTATAATTTTTAATCGAATAATTATCATTCGAAACAAAATTTGAACAAATATTTGTTTAATTTTTTGTTTTTGCTTTTGAACAAATAAAACCTTTTAAATAAGAATACACATTTTGTCTATAATTTTTAATCGAATATTCGAATAATTATCATTCAAAACAAAATTTGAACAAATATTTGTTTAATTATTTGTTTTTGCTTTTGAACGAATAAAACCTTTTAAATAAGAATACAAATTTTGTCTATAATTTTAATTCGAATATTCGAATAATTGTCATTCGAAACAAAATTTGAACAAATATTTGTTTAATTTTTTGTTTTTGCTTTTGAACGAATAAAACCTTTTAAATAAGAATACAAATTTTGTCTATAATTTTTAATCGAATAATTATCATTCGAAACAAAATTTGAACAAATATTTGTTTAATTTTTTGTTTTTGCTTTTGAACAAATAAAACCTTTTAAATAAGAATACACATTTTGTCTATAATTTTTAATCGAATATTCGAATAATTATCATTCAAAACAAAATTTGAACAAATATTTGTTTAATTATTTGTTTTTGCTTTTGAACGAATAAAACCTTTTAAATAAGAATACAAATTTTGTCTATAATTTTAATTCGAATATTCGAATAATTGTCATTCGAAACAAAATTTGAACAAATATTTGTTTAATTTTTTGTTTTTGCTTTTGAACGAATAAAACCTTTTAAATAAGAATACAAATTTTGTCTATAATTTTTAATCGAATAATTATCATTCGAAACAAAATTTGAACAAATATTTGTTTAATTTTTTGTTTTTGCTTTTGAACAAATAAAACCTTTTAAATAAGAATACACATTTTGTCTATAATTTTTAATCGAATATTCGAATAATTATCATTCAAAACAAAATTTGAACAAATATTTGTTTAATTTTTTGTTTTTGCTTTTGAACGAATAAAACTTTTTAAATAAGAATACATTTTTTTTCATAATTTTTAATCGAATATTCGAAGAATTTTTATTCGTAACAAAATTAAATCAAACATTTGTTTAATTTTTGTTTTTAATCGAATATTCGAATGATTGTCAATTGAAAGATAAATCAAATCAATACTTGCTTTTACTTTACTTTTGATTTTGAACGAATAACATTTTTTAAATAGGAATAAACATTTTTTTCCTGATTTTTAATCGAGTTTTCGTAAATTGTCACGTGGTTTTACATTTTTTTTTTGCATAATTTTTAATCGAATAACGCTATTACGCAATGACTAAAACTTTTTAAATAAGAATACAAATTTTGTAATCGAATGTTCGAATAATTGTCATTCGAAACAAAATTTAATCAAATATTTGTTCAATTTTTTGTTTTTGCTTTTGAACGAATATAACTTTTTAAATGAGAGTACAATTTTTTTGTCATAATTTTTATTCGAACATTCGAAGAATTTTTATTTGTAACAAAAAATAATCAAACATTTGTTTAATTTTTAATTTTTGTTTTTAAACGAATAAAACTTTTTAAATAAGAATAAATATTGTTTTAATAATTTTTAATAAAATATTCGAATGATTGTCAATTGAAATATAAATCAAATCAATACTTGCTTTTACTTTACTTTTGATTTTGAACGAATAACATTTTTTAAATAGGAATAAAAATTTTTTTCCTGATTTTTAATCGAGTTTTCGTTAATGGTCACGTGGGTTTTACATTTTTTCCATAATTTTTAATCGAATAACGCTTTTAAGCAATGATTAAAACTTTTTAAATAAGAATAAAAATTTTGTCTATAATTTGTAATCGAATGTTCGAATAATTGTCATTCAAAACAAAATTTAATCAAATATTTGTTCAATTTTCTGTTTTTGCTTTTGAACGAATATAACTTTTTAAATGAGAGTACAATTTTTTTTTCATAATTTTTAATCGAATATTCGAAGAATTTTTATTCGTAACAAAATTAAATGAAGTATTTGTTTAATTTTTAATTTTTGTTTTTAAACGAATAAAACTTTTTAAATAAGAACAAACATTTTTTTAATAATTTTTAATCGAATATTCGAATAATTGTCATTTGAAACAAAATTCAAATCAATACTTGCTGTTATTTTACTTTTGAACGAATAACATTTTTTAAATAGGAATGAAAATTTTTTTCCTGATTTTTAATCGAGTTTTCGTGAATTGTCACGTGGTTTTACATTTTTTTTTCATAATTTATAACCGAGCAAAGAATTTTACTTGTGAAAATTTATTTTCAAATTTGTGAAAATTTCACTGCATCACTTCAGCTTTTCCTTGTAATCAGGCTCTTTCTGAAACTGTTGTGCGTATTTTAGTCGCTAAACTGGGGGATAATGGCTCTTTCTGACGATAGATAGTAGTGACCGCAGTGATGCAAGCATAGCCGCTGTACAGGAAAGTGTGAAGAACGAGCGTGAAACATTAACATAACATTTTGGGTATTTTGCATGATGAGTTAAATTTTCAATTAGGCGGCTATGTAAACAATTAAAATTAACGCATATGGGGCTTGCAAAATCCACAAATAGTACTGGAAAAAGCATTATATTTTAAGAAAGTAATCGAATGGTGTGGTATCTTTTTCGAAATGAAAAACCCTTTCAACGTGAATTATCTGCGCTGCCAAGCCATTATCACCAATTTTTTGTGGCCATAATTAGCTAATGTTGACATCGGTGACTGGTTTAAGCAACAAGATGGCACTAGCTATACATGATAAGATTTACGTCTGTACCTAGCTGTGTAGCATCATCCTCGCCCTAGGAAGCCTTCAGATACGTATCTCCCCCAGTCACTCGTAGTTGCAACTTCAAGAGCTCAGAGCAGGCCGCAGCCCTCACTCCTTGCTAAAGAGTTGGAGACTATCCAACTCCTGGTTCAGAACGCATGAAGCTTAATACAATTTAAGAATATAACCGCAATTATGCTCACTGGACCTGTGTTCATTGTGAATGATCCGACTCATACAGCTCAAACGAGGGCACTGGGCTCCGTTTTACTCCCGTTGACACATGTGGCTAGATTCCGTCAAAACATATCAATGTGCCCCCGGGGAGACGCCACTAGCTATATAGCCACCCAGTTATTGCATCAGAAATTTTGCGATCGCGTAATTTCTCGATTTGGTGATGTTAATTGGCCGCTGTATTTTTTTTCACTGGGACTATTTGAAAGACCGGGTTTACGTGAAAAACCCGCAAACAACTGACGCTCTGTAAGATGAAATTTGGCGCTGCATTGGCGAGAGAAGCAAAGCGGACGTCGGCCGACATGCTAGACATTTTCCCGATATTATATTCCTTTATTAAGTCCCATATTTCTGTTTTACATTGGTATTAATAAAAACTGGAGTTTTCAAAAATAAAGGTGTGAATGTTTTAAACCAAGTTATTTTCTAACCTCAAATTTGCTACCCAATCCAAGTTATTTTTTGTTAATATGGCGTTCATTTCTTTTCCCAACTTGTATTATTACATAAAAATTATAATTTATATTACAACATTTCATTTGACGTAATTTTCCAGTTTTTTCTCCTTTATTTTCACTGATATTTATTTTTGAATAATTTAACTATTTAAAATACGGTTTTATAGAATAATAATAGAAAATTGTTTCGATAGGTAGTAGAGCTTTTATACCCTTCACCACAAGCGAAAGAATATTTCATTTTAGTTGTTTTCTGCGACAATATACATTCTGGAGACTTAATACACTCGCGGGCGCTTCACATTTTAGGAAGCTGCAAAAATATGCATGTAACGGTTTTTTTTTGTTTTTTATAGAAGTATAGAACTTCAAGTTGGCAACAATTTTTTAACTAGCGAACCTTTTGTCAGCTGTCAAATGATTAATGTTTTGTTTGGCATTTCAACATGAATAGACTGACGCCTGAACAATAAGTGACAAAGAATTCCATGGGAAGATCAAAGAAAAGTTTAGAAATTTATTAACTAAGAACAACTTTCCAACACAATTAACTAACAGGTTGATTAACCAGGTAAGTAATCACCCTTATTCTGTTTGGCGATCGCAACACAAGACGACGTCATTTCTTATCGTTTGTTGTAAATTCGTACTCTCGTTGGCAATATTGCCATTTATCGATGACTAGCAATACATGTTTGGTATTCTGTAGAATAATTTGACGTTGATATTGCCTTAGATTGCCGTTGATATTGTCGTCTGTAATTATGGTGTCGTGCTGTTGTAAACAAAAATTTCAAAACATTGAAGAAACTAAAAATATAAAAAATTAAAATTATCAACGCCAACCAATTTGAAAAATTAGTGGGACAATTGGGAAAAAATCCATCACTTGCCAGGATATTTCGAAGAGGCAGTGTTCCTACTAATTTTAAGGTACAATGGGAAAGTGTTGCGACTGCTCTAAACGCCCTTGGCCCACCATATAGAATGAGTGATGGATGGCAAAACGTATAGTATGTAGTTCTTTACAAATACATGTTTGACAAAATTCTTTTTACAGATTTGAGGCGTTTTAAAATTTAAAGTAAAAAAAAGACGGTGCTGAATATTTTGATTTTTAATTTATTTTCAGTTCAATTTAATAGATTTTATTTTTTTATTTTTTTTTAGAAGAGAAGTAGCACTTCAGGCAACAATGCCTATTTAGTCAAGTAGCGTGCTACATTCTTTAGGAAACGGATAGAGAAGAGACAGGTGGTGAAGGTAGAAGTATAAGACAGCACAGCGACCAGTGACCATGCCTTCATCAGTGAGCAGCTCCACCGACAGTCAGCTGTTGTAGTGAAAAAAAAAAAAACAGCTAAAGTCTTTGTTGGGAATCGAACCCAGAACCCCCAGACTGAGAAGCTAGTACACTACCTACTAGCCTACAGGGGCACAGTTTGTATTTTTTCCACAACAATTTTATCAAAAACAGTACACAAATAAATCAGCTTACTCAAGCATTAGATATGTGTGCTATATTTTAGTAAAATGATCGGCAAATGAAAAATTGAGCGCAACGTAGACATAAGACTGTTAGGAAATACCAAGTTAGTATTGATGTTGCCTCAATTTCGATGACGATGTTGCCGTCGCCAAACAGAATAAGGGTGATTAATGTCAATTTGGAAAACATGTGCCATAACTATAACATATCGTTAACTTAGTCGAAAAAAGTGCCAAGTTCACTTTTCCTTTTTCGAGTTTGGAACACCCCAACAACGAAAGAAGGAAAATAACAGCAAGAAAATATGAAGACCTAGAGTTTTTAAAACTAACTTTGCCCAAAGACCATCGCCGTTTTTATGATGGATGATCTACCTCATCTATGATTTGTTTTTTTAAACACGACCTCAGACACAATTTTCACATCACTAAAACTACTCAAGCACACGAACAAACGAAAAACACCCACAGACGGGCACACATGTCTAGATAATAATAAAAGACGGAGATATTGAGAGATTTATTTTGCATAACAGTGCCAGTGCCAGTACGAATTTAGCAAGAGAACTATCTAAACGCGTACACTGACTCACCAGTACGAATTGTATCACGGCTTGACAATGATGTTTTCACATCGAAAGCGGCCGCCATTAACGCAAAAAGAACAACAGCCAGATAAGACGGGAAATAACATCAGTATTTCATTTACTAACGGAAAAAATATAAACAACATATTAATATTTTGTTTATCAACATCAATAAAATAACTACATCATTGTAAACACACACATGTACTTTTTTAATAGTTTTATTGAACTTTTTTTGGTTATAGCGAACACCGCTGTAACGAATTATGCTTCCAAAAGGAACAACTCCTTAAATTAAATTACAAAAATAAAAGGAAACATATTTAATATGCAAAGTGTTCCCACTAAAATAATGAAATTTCAAACAGCAAATATTCACCCTTATTCTGTTTGGCGACGGCAACATCGTCGTCGATGTTGAGGCAACGTTACTTTAACACAACATTAATATTTGGTATTCCCTAACAGTTTTATGACGACATTGCCTGTTTATTCCCCCCGAGGGCACATTATAGTCTTTTTGGAACCTACTATTCCATTTAGACTGGTGTCTTGCGGGGTATAAGGGAGCCCAGGCCCCTCAAAGGCTAGTAGGAGTCACCTGGACAATCCACATATTTCCACGGGAAATCACTTGCCCCAAAGTACACTATTTGTTCTCTTTAGACAATGATGTGCTCTGACTGGTTATTGAGGTTGGCCCCTATATGGGAGTATCGTGGTGGTTGTGGTTTCGGACCCTCGTGAGAGTTTGTGGGTCGGACCATTCAAATTAACACAATGAATGGTTCAGGTCCAGTGAGTATGAATGCTGGCGTGTTCTTGATAAATAAGAGCTTCATGCGTTCTGGACCAGGAGTTGGAAAGTCTCCAAATCCACAGCAAGGAGTGAGGTCACGGCCTACTCCGGACTTTCTAAATTGCTACTAGGAGTGACTGGAGGGTATACGTATCCGAAGGCCTTCTAGGGCGTGGGTGATGTCCAATCAACCAAGTGGTTTGACCACCATCTGATTATGACTATATAGTCGGTGCAGATGTAAATCAAATCACGCATTGCCTGTTTATCGATCATTTGAATCACCCTTATTCTGTTTGGCGACAGCAATACAAAACGACGTCGTTTTTTATCGTTTGTTGTAAATCCGTATTCTCGTTGGCAATATTGCCATTTATCTTTGAATGGCAATACAAATTAATATTAACAACGCCAACCAATTTGAAAGATTAGTGGAAGCATTGAGAAAAATCCATCACTTGCCAGGGATTTCGAAGAAGTAGTGTTCCTACTAATTTTAGGAACAATGGAAAGGTGTTGCGAATGCTCTAAACACCCTGGGCCTACCAAATAGAACGAGTGATGGATGCAGTTTCACGATTAATTTTCCCAGCAGAAATCAGCTAACATTTTCAGGGACCAGTTGTCGTTACATCTTTTTTTCTTTTTGCGCAATATTTTGGTGGAATCTTTCACCATGCTCATCAAACATGCGACTGTAAAATGTATACTTTTAATGGTATATTGGATGCGGTGATATAAAAAAATAGGAAGGCTTTGTGGCACCCCAGTTTTTTGTAATTTGCAGCTCTTCTATAGCCAATAAGCTTGTGATATATATTTTTGAAAGCTTTCAATGATTTTCTTTCTTTATCGACCAACTTAAATACATGTCTCCTTATTATTGTATTAAATACTTTCAGTCCAATCATGAATAAAAACTCCGCGTGAGTTTCCTCCCTTTTCCCTTTTCTCCTATTATGAATAAATATTTTCCCTTTTTTTCAAATGTGAGAAGAGAAAAAAATTCGGCGGGGAAAAAAATTAGGTATCATAAATGAAAAAAAGGAAGAAAACATTGCTATTTTTCAAGTTTTTTTCCACCTGTTATATAGAAGGGAGTTTTCACAAAAATGTAAGTAATGTTTGGTTTTTAATTTTTTTTTAGTTTTATAATTTTTGTTTTTAGGTCAAAAAACACAAATAAACAGCAAAAGCTTACCATAATGGAAGCCAATGCTGATATAGCGTGCGGGTTTTTTAAAGGCAACAAAGAGGCACTCCCAAAATTTTTGCACTAAAAAATTATTTTTTTATATTTTTCTTTTTATAGTTTAATTTATTTAATTAAATTAAAAACAAAATTCTCCGATGAACGTTTGTAAATAAATAAAAAATCTTAAGTTACAAAAAAAAAAAAATGAAAAATAAATGTAAATAAACAAAACAGTTGGTTATAAAACTCAATGATGCCACTTTTCAATGTTTTTTGTTCCCGCGGAATTTGTGATTGGAGGAATTTTTTCTCGAGAAAATTATTTGCCGTGAGAAAGAAATTCCTAGGGAATGAATATTCGTGATTGGGCTGTTTAATTGCAAAATAATAGCACAACACTATAGTTTTTAAATTACACAATTTACTCACTTTAAATACACGAAAAATAAACAGGATGGTAACTATAACACTGCAACGTCTAAAATGTTTGTACTTTAATTCACTCTATTGCCCAGCAGATGGTGTTTCTATATCTATTTTGGGCGAATCTCGCACATACAAGAAAATTCTACTTTAACATCATATCATGTTTGTGTTGTTATCATCATTCAAGGCTTCTTTGGCTGTTCTGTTTTTTTGTTCTGCGTTAGTTGTTTTTGTTTTCTGTGGTTCAGTTAACTTCCTGGAATTTTTTTATGAGCATATTGTTGCTGTCTTGTGTGTATAAGATTTTTTAGAAACTGCATAAGTTGTAAAAATGTCACAATAGGTCATTTCGTTTACTTTTTCTCAGATTATTATTTTCTTTAAAAACTTAACCAAAGCATCTTCGTAACAAAATGTACGTTGTGCCTGAAACTCTAATTGTCAAAAAGGTTACCTCCACTTAATTGTTAATATACAATTAACATTTGCATCGATTTTTATCATTTATGGCTTATTTTTTTCCCACCATAACTTTAGTTTTCCGAATTATCTGACTAAAATAGAATATTTACCGTTTTAATTCCGAAACAGTCGAAAATGGAAGAAAATGATGCAAGTTTAACTTAAAGGTAATCGATCGCTATTTATCATATACCTCCTGCAAAAACTTGACTCTCTACAATAAAGAAGGGTGTATGAAATTTCATACAGCCTAACATAACAGTGTTTGTTTTTTTCTTTTTTGTTTAATATTATTGCAATTTGTTTACAAACATTATTAACTTATTTTTGTTTTTCTTTTTTTTTTATTACCTTATAGCACCTGTTGATGTAGTAGCCCAGTTTTAAGTTTTCATCTTTTGCTGAGTCATGCTGTTATATTGTAAATATTATATTTGTGCATGCACTGCGTTATAGTGGATACTTTGCAAAAACAGCAAAACAAGACGCAATTCAATTTAAAATCTTGTTTCGAGAATTCGTTAAACAGGATTTCTAATAAATGCAAAATTAAGTACAAAAACAGATTTAAAAAATGTGGTTCAAGAATAAGAAAGCTTTTAAAACAATAAAAAACAAAACAACATAGTAAATAGTTTCAGAAAAAATAACTCACCTGATTTAGTAAAAAAGAAATAAAAATAAATATATTTCTTGTGCAAAAACGAAGCCTTCAACTTCAAATATTTACAGTTTAACAAAACATTTTTCCCACTAAGAAAAATTAAGAAGAAGGGCTTTTTCAAATATAAGAAAAGTACCAGATAGATAGTAGGGTATCCAACTTTATTAGTTCCCTTGATCCTCGACGCAATATAGGTTTGAATTTTATCGTTACTACAATGGTAAGCGCTGTAACGAAATTGCTGAACTTGTTCCCAAAGCTCGCACGTTTTTGCGTTTGAATCGATTTTCGTTGTGGTCGATTCGCCTGGGAATCGCACTACGCATTACAGGGAAAATTTGTTTTTTAGCAGAATAGTTCGTATGTGGAATAAACTCCCTCCAGAGACCTTTTCTGTCACTTTCAATGTAGGGAAATTCAAATCGAATGTCCACAAACACTACTTCGTCTTTTCTCCTCCCCACAACCTAACTTCCTAGTTCTGGTACAACACAAAAAAAAAATTGGTAATAAAAACATTGCCAAAACTAATTTTAAAACTATGGTAACACTGAAAGTCGGGCAAAGCAAAAACAATTATTCCAACTACCATTATTTGCTCATTTTTTTTTGTTTTGAAAATATTTTTAATTTTTTTATCTAATACCGCATACAATCAAGCAGGTGCCAACCTTTGGCACAGCGAAAAATAGTCATTAAAAACTATTTAGAAGATGAAACTCAACGACAAATCAAAAGTATCGTTAATAAAAGCAAATCAACTGTACACGACATCTTCCCCCCGGGGGCACATTTATAAGGCTTTATGGATCTCACAACCATCTAGACTTGTGTTTTGCAGGGGTAAAAGGGAGCCCAGTCCCCTAACAGGCTAGCAAGGAGCCAACTGGAAAATCCACTATATTTTCACGGGATTCAGTAAAGCTCCAGAGTTCCGCTAATTGTCTTTTTAGCTAAAGGTTGGCCCTTCAGGAGTATCGTGGTGCTGTGTGTTTCGAGGCCCTCGTTTATGTTTGTGGGTCGGATCATTCACGATGACTGGTCCAGGTCCAGTGAGTGTGAATGCCGTCGTGTTCTTAATTATACACCCCCGGGGGCGCATTCATCGGTCTTTATGGGTTACTTAACCATCTACACCTGTGCTACTGGTTGTATAAGTGAGCCCAGTCCCCTGAAAGCAGCGGGGGTCTACTGGAAGCTCCACGTTATTTCTACGGGAATCAGTAAGCCCCAGAGTTCCGCTAATTGTCTCTTTAGACTTTTAACTGTTTCTCTCACTGATTATTGAGGTTGACCCTACGGGAGTATCGTGGTGGTTGTGGTTTTGCGGCCCTCGCATGAAATGATTATGGGCGCCAGGATCATCTCGCCTTTAATAACACCAACGGGTGAATGATCCGGATCTAGTCATGTGTTCTGGACCAGAAGTTGGACAGTCTCCAGCTCTTTAGCAAGGAGTAGTGGTTTGCAACCCTGCACTAGAACCGCTGAAATTGCAACTAGGAAATACTTATTGCTAAAATTAGTCCTCAGCTTCCTAGGGCGTAAACGACGTTGCTTTTCATTCCTAGAGGTTCGACCACCATCTGATTAGGGCTTACGGCCAGGTACAGATGTAAGTTAATCTTATCACGTAATGTACACGACATCTTTACGCATACAAAACAGACAACAGAGTTACAAATAAACAATGCGCAACTGTCAAAAGAAATCTTTCTCCGAGAGATGATAAGTTTATAGTTCGCCAAGTACAAAATGATCAATTCACCTCCACTGCTAGACTTGGCACAATTGTTAAAAAAACACTTTTTGGAAAGGAATGAACATGCGAAAACAATAAGAGTTTTAAGAAAAACAAATTGCATCACCGAGTGGGTTTAAAGGAACCATGTGTCGATTTCTCGTTTCGGAGCACATTTAACATCTTTCTTTTTCGAATAAAACAAATCTAATTTGCTTGATTTCGATGGCCTGCGTTACGTGTGGCGTAAACACAATTAAGAACAAAAAACAGATAAGCATGAAGGCTTATCAGTGATGATGTGGAACTGTATAGTAGCTTCAGTCAGGCGTCGGAAACCTTCACTTTGTAGAAGGTAACATTGACAAAGAACATGTATATTGACATTTTCAAAACTAATGTTAAGGAAAGTCTGCGCAAGTTGGACACTGCTGATCATGCTGTAACCGTAAGCACAGATCAACTGCCCTAACATCATCCTCAAAACACCTGTACAAAGCCCAGATAGAAACGTAATCGGACACTTATGGAACGAACTTGAACGTCGTGTGATAAAAACTGATTGTGCAGTAATAAAAGCCACCTTAACGCCGCATTGCAGGAGAAAAGGAGCCGAATAAAAAATGTAAAAAAAATGGTGGCATCTATTCCAAGAATATTAACAGCTGTAGAAAATCGGTAATGATATACAAGCAAATATTCACCCTTATTCTGTTTGGCGACGGCAACATCGTCGTCGATGTTGAGGCAACATTATTTTAACACAACATTAATACTAATTTGGTATTCTCTAACAGTCTTATGACGACATTCTGTTTGGCGACAGCAATACAAGACGACGTCGCTTTTTATCGTTTGTTGTAATCGGTATTCTCGTTGGCGATATTGCCATTTATCGATGACTGGCAACACATGTTTGGTATTCTGTAAGAAAAATTTGACGTTGATGTTGTCTAAAACTGCCGTTGATATTGTCGTCTGTGATTTTGGTATCGTGCTGTTATAAACAAAAATTTTAGAAGATTGAAAAAACTAAAAATACAAAATAAAATATGAAAAAGTACAAATAAAATAGAAAATGAAAAATTTTAAAAAGAATATTAATTAATGCACAAACAATTGAATTTATAGACTGTCCGAACTTCAGCGCCATCACAGTTTTAAAGCTTTTTGAGTTTTTTTTTTCATTATTTTATTGTTATAAGGCTGAAGGGTCTAAATTTTGTTGTATATCTACTTACGAATATCCAGAATAAATATTTTAATGAATAATATTCGATGTGAGACACTGTAAGAAATATGCAACACTGACTATACGGAAACGACTATTTAATGAAATTTTTCAAAACAATAAAAATCCGGACAGACCTAAACTCTCGAGTTATTTTTGACAGATCTAACGACTAAAAGCATAGAGCCTTTAATTAAACATTTGTTTCAATTGTATTAAAAACTAAGAAAGCTGGTTTAAAGTCATATCAATCCAATCATTGACGACATGAGATGACCACTACCTAGGTAAAGTTGTGTAAAAAAATAGGGATACATTAAATCTTAGACCTAAACTCTCGAGTTATTTTTGACAGATCTAACGACTAAAAGCATAGAGCCTTTAATTAAACATTTGTTTCAATTGTATTAAAAACTAAGAAAGCTGGTTTAAAGTCATATCAATCCAATCATTGACGACATGAGATGACCACTACCTAGGTAAAGTTGTGTAAAAAAATAGGGATACATTAAATCTTAGACCCAAAAAGTCCATTCTGATACCATTTAGATTTTATAAATTGAAAGTCAATTGATATCTGCCATCCACCCTATGGCCACCTGAATTTCTTAAGAAGACGACGATGTCTTCAAAATTATAATCAACGAAGTCACCTAGAGCACATCGTAAAAAGTAGGTGTATAAGCAATTGCATTATCATAAGGGTAAACCAAATACGACAGAAGCCTTAAGTAGTCGCTAATCGTTGGCCTAATACTGTAAGGTGGGCAAATTTGAGGTTAGGAAATAAATTAACTTAAAATATATGTACATTATTTGACTTCTTCATCTTTATTGTTACCACTGTAAAGTAAAAATATAATATCGAAATGATGGCGCCACACAGCCACTCTCACACAATTCGGTTATTGGATAAAATTTTTCCGGTCACGTAATTTCTCGTTGCGGCAATGTCGTTTAGATAACTTAACGTTGCTCTGGGGCCATTCGAAAGACTGTATTTACGTGAACAGCCCACAAGCAACGGACGCTCTGAGAGATGAAATGTAAAATAGAAACAGATTTTCAACCATATACCATCATACAACTAAATAAGACAATTTAATAAATTCCTTTTAATAACTTAGTTTTAATTGAATATAAAAAAAGGTTAATTGAGACGAAAAATATTAAACGGACATAATTTTTGTGTTAAATTTAAAAATAATGCACAATGATTTTAGACTAACTTAAGCATAAACTTATAAATAAACACTTAAAAGTATAAGATTTATAATTTATAAAAAAGAAAATATGTTGTAACTACTTCTAAAATTTTTTAATAAAATATTCCAAAATCGTTTCTTTTAATTTAAAACACAAAACAAAAATATTCAACAAACTAAATATTTTAAAGTTTAATAGGGAAGAGAGAGAGAGAGGGAAAGAGATTTTAATTAAAATATTTTGTAACACGCATTGTGTCGGTCATAAATTTAATTAATTATTTAAGTCATTTTATTCGAAAGTTAGCATTCATTTTACAAATATTCTAAAAACAAGAAACAACTGATTGTTTTCCATTAATTTTTTTTAATTGTTATTGTTGCTACTATCTTTCGTTTAAAAACACTTTTTAAATTTTTTGATTAAGAACCAGAACAAAGCTATTTTTGTACAATAAAATTGCATTACTATATACAACAAGAAACAAAAACAATTTTCTATATATAAATCACGGATCACGCGGTCGTTACTTAGTTGCTTTAAACTATTTCTTTTTAAATAAATTGCTCAAACGTCTTCTTGGCGGTGAATTCTGAAAAAAATTAAAGATTTGTTAAAATATATTTAAATAAAAAGTTATTAAAAATTTAAGCACACATACACATCGGTGTTTGTCACAAACAACGACGTAGCGTATCTCTTAAACATCAAATTATTATTTTTTAACAAAAATATAAATTTTTTTTTTCTTCCAATATCTCAATGCAGATCCATATTTAAAAACACAGCAATTTTGCTAAGTACACACAGCCACGAGTTGTTCGTGTAAACCAGGGGTGGGCAAATACTTTAAAATGCGGGCCAAAATGAAATTTTCAAAATGTCTCCCGGGCCGGAGGACTATACCGCATATGCTTTGCACAAGCGGATGTTTTGGATGGAGTTTTTTCCCTGCCAATTTTTTTTTTGACAAAAACACTAAGTATCATTTCAATTTGAATAAATTATGTCACGTAATTTTTAAAGAAATATTTTTATAAATAAATGGCTATTAGATAAACCAGTCATTAAAACATTTTATTCTGTTACTTATTTATGTCTTAATGATACAAATTATTTTATATTGACACATAGTTATAACAATTTAACATTTACATTGCATTTCGTAAATATAATAGTAAATAGAATATAAAAAATAAAAACATCAAACGGTAAAATAAATATTTTTGAAGTTAATGCGACATTATGACATTATTTCTTCAAAATTGGGTTCCAAATCACTTGTAGCAATCCTTAATACCGAGTGTAGATTTTCGTCAGTAATTTGTGATCGATATTTATTTTTCGTGGAAACCATTAAAGAAAAAGTTCTTTCACAAATATATGTCGAACCAAATAAAACAAGGTATTTTTGAACATAGTTCAAAAAATGTTTAAAATGTTCATCATTCAAAGCGCCATAGAAAGCACTCAATTCAAAGAACAGGAGAGGGGAAGGGGAAAATGGGCTACATTAACATATATGGGAGGATCAGCGTACAAACTGGCGGAATTCTTTGGAGAACACAACATCAATACCGCATTCAGAACAGGGAACAACCTGGGCAGAATACTACGGAATGGGACAACCGAGGCGGATATACTGGACAGACGAGAAGTGTACAAATTAACTTGTACATGCCATTATGGCTACATCGGGCGGACAGGACGGGAGATTGAGACCGGATTTAGGGAACACATTGGGGACTATGACGGGAAACTACGAGAACCAAAATCAACTCCAGAATCAAACTTTGCGAACCATATATTTGACAACGGATGTACACCGGGACATATGAGGACAACGGTTGAACTGCTTCATACCCGGCACAGGGGGGGAGGACTGGGTGTATTGTGGGACATGGGAGTATACAAACGGAAAACATTTGACGGACGAATAATAGATGGACAAATGGACACATCTTCGGACACGGTATTTAAACCGGTGGGACATTTTTACGGGAAAACAAACACTACACCAACACAAGAACGTTACGCGGGTGCACAGGACCAAGGCGATAAGGGACATCATAAACGTACAATTACAGATTGTTATGTCACATAAGGAAAAGGAGAAGATGGAAGAAGAAAAAAACGCAATAGGTTTACACATGGACAAAAACGGTAAAAAAGGGATAAACGAAAAAGGAGAGATGCAGGCAAAAAAGACAGAAAGGGACGAACGCAATAACACGAACTATATAAACACAACTGACAATAGAACGCAACTAGTACGAAAAGGACACTGAAGATGGCGAACGGCCGAAACCGGTTTGTTCACAAACCAAATTTGACGAGGGTCGACGGAAAACCGTACCCGAATAATATTAATTATAACCCCGTCGGAAAAGCCAAGCACATATCAATTAGTTTTAGTTGAATTTCAATAGGGACTTCTTGCACATCGAAATTAAAAGGTTGGCTAATTAATGATAAAGGTTTTTCAATAGCTTTGAAATCTTGAAATCTTCTTTGGAATTCAGAATGCAGGTCTTGTGTTATTGCACTATATTTAAAAAAATCTGTATTTTCCAATGATTCTCGCCGTGCTTGCAATGAGGGGAAATGATTTAATAATTTATTATTAAAGTTTTCAGCAAATAAATTTAGGTTTGTCATAAATGCTTTGACGTTTGAGTGCATATTGAAAGCGAATTGGTTTTTTCCTTGTAGTTTTATATTTAGTTCATTCAAATATTTTACGATATCTACTGAAAATGAGAAATCGTTTAGCCAAGCTCTATTTTGCAATTCAGGAAAATCATGTAGTTTTTCTTTTATCGACAAGAAGGATACTATTTCATCAAGCAAATATTGAAATCTGTCCAAAACTTTACCAATGCTAAGCCATCTCACTTCAGTGTAATAAGGAATTTCATAGAAGTCACTTTCAATTTCTTTTAAAAATTCAACAAACTGTCGATGGTTTACAGCACGTCCCCGAATAAAATTCACAACTTTGGTCACAACAGTAACTACGTGATTCAATTTTAAAACCTTTCTGCATAGCACTTCTTGATGAATAATGCAGTGCAAAAATAATATATCGTGTTCTGGTTGTAACTCTTTTACTTTGTCGCGAATTCGTTTAAGTAAGCCTACATTTTTCCCTGTTAAACTAGGACAACCATCCGTAGTGACGCTTACTATTTTATTCCAAGTTAAACTTACTTTAACTAAACACTCTTCAAGAGCGAGAAAGAAGTCTTCACCAGTAGTTGTATCTTTCATTGGATGCACACTAAGAAGTTCCTCGCTAATTTCGCATTTCTTGTTAATGCCGCGAATAAATATTAATAATTGACTTGTATCAGTAATATCGCAGGACTCATCTAAAGCCAGAGAACAATAGGTAAAATCAGCAATTTTTGTTCTTAGCTGGTCAAGTAAGTTTCCTGAAATATTTTCAATCCGTCGTACTATTGTTCTTCTTGAAAGGCTTACATTTTCAAAAATATGTTTCTTTTCAGGACAACATATCTCCGACACTTGTACCATGCATTGTTTAACAAAATTCTGCTTCAGAAAACGGCTTACAAAACTTAGCAATTTTGTGTGCGACAACATAACTTGCTTTTGTGGTAGATTTCTCTATATTACTTTGTTTGGTAAAAATATTTTTTTGCATATTCAAGTTTTTTGCTAAGTTTTCTGCCACAGTTTGAAGTTCTTTTAAAGAATGTGATGCATATTTTGGATGTTTTGTTGTAAAGTGCCTGTTTAAATTGTATTCTTTAAAAACAGCAATTGTTTCCTGACAAATTAAACAAATTGCTTTCTTATTTATATTTTTAAAACGATATTTTACCGTCCAAGCCTTATTGAAGTTTCTGCATTCCAAATCAACTTTTATTTTTTTAGATTGACTCATTTTACAAAGGTCTACAAACCTATAATTTAATTAATACAATAAAATAAAACCAATGTTTTAAAATTTTACTTACAAAAAGTCCACTTTTTCAATTTTATATTTGCAAACTAATATTAGACTCGAACAAAAAAGAGTATGCGATCAGTACTAAATCAAAATTAACAATACACGTGGTGCGTATACGGTGAATTCCCGTATTATTTTGTAGCTGATGCAGCGTTTCCATTGAAAGAAAATATTATGAAGCCGTTTGCAAAAGTAAATGATGCGAATGAAGAGCTTTTCAACAGAAGGATAAGCAGCTCTAGAATACGTATTGAGATTGCTTTTGGTAAGGAATATTTAAAGAAATTAATTCTAAAGGAACGTTACAGGATTTCAAATTTACTGTTTGCTTCTGCAACTAACTTCACAAAAACGCGTTGTCAAAATCGGTTTTTCCAATTGCAAAAAGTTGCCGCCGCGTTATTTCGGTATGCTTCATACAAAATGTATGGGCATGAGAAGTTTTGACAGCTAAAAAACGCTTGCCGCTTTTGTTTAGGGATGGCAGTAAGACTATTATATATACAGTACGCACACTAATAATGCTGATGTCAACAAAATCTCATAAAAGAGTTTAAAAAAATTTATGTGCGGAATTTTTCAACGGGCCGGATAAAATTAGCGAAAGGGCCGGCTTTTGCCCACCCCTGGTGTAAACTATAGACATACAGTGGCTCACATAGAAAGTCGGACAAAGAATTGGTAGATTTTTATCAACTAAAGGATCCGCTAGCTAAATAACTTTTTTTTGTTGTTTTAAATACTATAAACAAAACTACTGATTATTTTCTCAAATTTCTTTTTTTATTTGAAAGTACAATCCTTCCGGTTAATAATGGAAAATAATTTCATTCAAATGGCTGCCTCGGCTGGGCATGCAGTAGCCTACACAATTGTTGCAGCTGTATTTCACCATTGGCTTCACGAATATTGTTCTTTAAAGCGTCAATTGTCTCTGGCTTGTCGGCGCAACATTTATCTTTGACGGCATCCCACATTAAGAGTCCAGCGATGTCAAATCGCAGCTCCGAGCTGGTCAAATGACATCTGCTCTGCGGCTGATAATGTGATCTTCAAAAATAGGGCGCAAAACATCGAGTTTTAAAAATCGCAAAAATGGCCATTTGCTTCCCATTGTACACCTTTTTTGCTCAGTAACTGGATTACTTATCCAAACATATACTGTTTTTTTTTCTTTGACCCCTTTCACACAGACAAATTTTACTTTGCAAAGTTTTGATTTTATGTGAGAGCGAGGGAGAAAGCATGATTGAGAGTACAGACTTTGATATACTCGCAAAGTTGCTTTGTTTTTCTTTCGTCGCTTATACACAGTTGTACTTATACACACAGATTGCATAAAGCACCAAGTGACTAAAACAAAATTTGTAAAATAAAACTTTTTGTGTTTGAACACCAAAGAAAGTTTAAAAGAAAATTAAAAAAACTTTGTCAAAGTAAAATTTGTCTGTGTGAAAGGGGTCTTTATAAACATTATATTACAGTTTTGTTTTATACTGAAAATAGGAGATTTTTATTAGTTATCTCTGCATGGAAACAAAATTGAGAACATTTTCAGTTATTGTCAATAGTTAACCTCGTTGAAGATGACGCTTATGGTTCCGATAAAAATTTCTGTAAATCAGATGTTGCGCTGACATTTTGCTCTGTAAGTTTTTGTGATAGCCATAATAGAAATAAAGGTGGCATGTCATAATGTCCGTGGACATTATGACACGCTTAAAAGTGTTGTAAAGTCCATGGACATTGTGACATTTTCAAAAGTGACGTAATGTCCATCATGGCCACGGACATTACGACACTTTGTAGAGTGTCATAATGTCCACAAATTGTATAATCATCAAAAATATAAAACTATGTAAAATTTGTTTCGAAGTACCGTTAAAATGGTCAGTGCTCATCCAAACTTAAAAAAGTAAATTAGTTTGAACTGAGTGTCATCGATTGCGGACGTATACATTTAAACTAAAGAAGTTAATATGGAAAGTGTTCAATATAACTATGAATTTGTTAGCGGATATCGAAGAAATTCTAAGTTACTAGTGGTGATTAGTGAAAAACAAATATTTCGCCAAAAACACATACTTCGGGACTCCACCCGGTATGTATGCTATATTAAGAATTGCGGTGTGAGTGTTGCACTTAAAAACGATGGAGTGTGTGAGCAGTTAAGCCTGGAATACAAACATAGTCATGCTCCACCAGAACAGTTAATTAACAAGTTTAAAATGATGAGCAATGTTAAAAAGCAGTGCGGCGATAAGCTTGCATACAAAAGGAAAGGAGTCCGAGAAATTTTTGAAGAAGAATGCAGTAAGGAAAGAGATTTTGCTAGTACTGTATCTTTTACAAAAATGAAAAGGCAGCTACATAGAATCAGAAATAATGGTATTCCGAAAAGTCCGCATAGCCCACTTGAAATAAAAAAAACTGAATCGGCAACTAGACATGGGACGTATATCAGTATCTGAATTTTTTAATATTATTGTAAATACAGAAAACAATCTGCTGACATACGAAGATATTTCAGAAGATATCGAAGGAGCAAGCGAATCAGAACCAGAAGATATTGAAGAAAATGCTTTCAACTTGAATCAGGTGACAGACATCTTAAAATGCGTTATATGCATGGTAGAACCCAGAAATATTTTATTGATGCCCTGTAAGCATTTTAAGATTTGTTCAACTTGTTCCCAAAACTTGGACACTAAGTCCAAGCAAAATAATTGAACTTTGCTTTGTCCTTATTGTAGACAAATTGTTGAAAATACCATCAATATATTTCAAAAAACGAAACTTAAAACGTTGAAGTATAATAAGTTTGAGGCATTATAATCTTCCATTATAGTGAACTTTTTACTAATGTGAACATCTATTTTTGTAATGAACGTCCTAAATTTCTTTTGCTTTCTTAAGTGAATATTTAATTTTAAATTAAAAGTAAATAAAAAAAAACCATTTAGGTTGCAAAATAAAATATTTGTTATGTTACAAATGCATTGCAATGTGCGGAGTTTCAATTCTTTGTAGTCTTTGATGTTATTCAATATAAGTAAGTATAAAGATAACAAATTTTTGCATTCGAAAAAGTGAACAAATTCGATAAAGTGAATATTCATGGTTTTACTATTTCGCAAAAATACATAGAGAATACATAGAGAATTAAAGACCAACTTCGGGGCAATATTCTACGCAAGATATGTCGACGACATAATATGTATACTAGAAGGAAATAACGAGGAGCAAATTCTGGATTACTTGAATGGAAGACACAAGGACATAAAATTTACAATGGAAAAGGAAGAGGAGGGGAGAATTAATTATCTGGACCTAACGATCAAGAGGAACATAATCTCGAACAGAATCGAATATGAAATATACAGGAAACCAACAGCAACGGACACAATAATACACAACTCATCAAATCATCCCCAGCAACACAAAAACGCAGCAATCAGGCAGTTAATAACAAGACTCGAGAGAACACCACTAACACGGCAAATGTATATGAAGGAAATGGAAACAATATACACCATAGCCGAAAACAACGGATACAAAAAGCGCCTCGTAGATAACATCAAGAAACAAATTGGAACGAACAAAGAACAGGAGAAGGAAGGGAAAAAATGGGCTACATTAACATATATGGGAACATCAACGTACAAACTGGCGAAATTTTTTGGAAAACACAACATCAATACCGCATTCAGAACAAGAAACAACCTAGGCAGAATACTACGGAATGAAACAACCGAGGCGAATATACTAGACAGACAAGGAGTGTACAAATTAACTTGTACATGCCATTATAGCTACATCGGGCAAACAGGACGAAAAATTAAGACCAGATTTAGGGAACACATCAGAGACTATAACAAGAAACTACGAGAACCAAAATCGACTCCAGAATCAAACTTCGCGAACCATATATTTAACAACAAATGTACACCAGGACATATTAAGACAACGGCTAAACTGCTTCACACACAGCACAAAGGAAGGAGACTAAATGTATTGGAAAACATGGAAATATACAAACAAAAAACATTTGACGGACGAATAATAAATGAACAAATAAACACTGCTTCGGACACAATATTTGAACCGTTGAAACATTTTTACAGGAAAACAAACACTACACCAGCACAAAAACGTTACGCAGGTGCGCAAGAGCAAGGCAATAAAGAACATCATAAGCGTACAATTACAGATTATTATGTCACATAAAAGGGGAAGAAAAGAAAAAAACCCAATAGGTTCACACATAAAAAAAAAAAAAACGGACAACAAGCATGATCGTAAAAGAATTTAGTTAGGAAAGAAGACCAAAGCAATAAAGAACATCATAAACGTACAATTACAGATTATTATGTCACATGAAGAAAAAAGAAAAAAACCCAATAGGTTCACACATAAACAAAAACGGACAACAAGCATGATCGTAAAAGGATTTAGTTAGAAAAGAAGACGAATGAAAAAGGGACGACAAATTAGGTAAAAAGAGACAAATGAAAAAGGAGAGAGAGAGATGCAGGCAAAAAAGACAGTAAGTGACGAACGCAATAACACGAAGGGAGACACGAACTATATAAACACAACTAACAATAGAACGCAACTAGTACGAAAAGAACACTGAAGATGGCAAACAGCCGAAACCGGTTTGTTCACAAACCAAATTTGACGAGGGTCGACGGAAAACCGTACCCAAATAAAAATACATAGTTTCTTTTTATATAACCTCTTTTGTAATTATTTTTAAAAATGTCATAAGGTCCACTTGCAAAGTGTCGTAATGACCAAAATGTCACAATGTCCATGGACTTTTCGACACTTTTTAGCGTGTCATAATGTCCATAAACACTATGACACTGGACATTATGACATGCCACCGAAATAAATTACTATGTGGTGCATTATTTTCAATATCGCGTGCTGAAAACGTTTGCGGCTTGCAGGTACACAATATCCAGACTTAGAGATTTAGGTGGATTAATAACAGTAGCGTGTTATATTGAAAGTGTTGTAGTAAAACCGGTAATGCATACTTTTGATTTAAATTTGTTTTTGTTCATTCCATAACCGGAATTTATGCATGCGTAGCACTTAGATTTAGCATTTCCAATTGGGTCATCATCTTGCACCTAAATTACTGGCTCCAAAAAGAGAAAAAAAAACTGTAGCCTTTTCCGTGTATCCACATTGTAAAGGTATTATTAACAGCTCACTGTGTTTGGCGTAAAATCTGCACCATTTAAATCTGTTTCATCAAAATAATAACTACACGCTGTTTGAAACTTCTCAGTAAACAAGTTTTTTCGATCCTGTTTGCCCATTTTAGAGACGATATAACCACAAACAAGGTGCCCCTTTAGGCTAGTAGGTAGTGTACTAGCTTGTCAGTATGGGGATTGTGGGTTCGATTCCCAACGAAGACCTTGGTTTCTTTTCACTATAAAAATAAAAATTGACTGTCGGTGGGGCTGCTCAGCGATGAAGGCATATCACTGGTCACTGTGCTGTCTTATTTATACGGCAGTTAATTTCCGACTATCCTTCTACTTTCACCACCTGTTTCATCTCTTCTCTATCCTTTTCCTAAAGAATGTAGCGCGGTAGGCATTGTTGCCTGAAGTGCTACTTCTCTTTAAAACAAAAACAAAAAAAAAATAAAAAATCATTTGAAATATTTAAAGTCCTTCTGGTTTCAAAATTTAATTCACTCTGAACTAAAGGGTTGTTTATTCCACAGCCGTTAATTTAGTAATTGACAAAACAAATTTACAAAAGTTCTTATTTTTGGAGTTATACCTTCACGTGAAATTCTCGAAATGAAGTCCCAAATTAATGAGCTGAAAATATGTTAGGCGACTGTGTTAGGAGCCACAAAAAATGAATCAAATGTGATACGAGAAAATATCTGAGAGAGCTTCGTAGATCTAATTTAATATCTCAATTTGAGAGAGTGGCAATTATATTAACTATTGAAAAATCTCTTGATTCTGCTTGATAGGCTGTCGTCACGTTAACTAACCAACCAGCAAACCAAACACCATTGAATATCAATGTTTTCTCAATTAACTTTTAGTTGCTTTCATAACATGTGCCAATATTTTAAAATCAAGAGAAACTTCTGGTTGTAATGCTGCATAGAGAAGAAGAGCAACAAATATATTTCACGAAAAGTGATAATTTCATCAAATTCCACTATTTTCCCTTAAATTTTATCACAATAAATTAAAAAAAAATGTTTTGTTTTTAGTTAAATAAACAAATTAATTACATTTTTAATAACAAAGCGAATATTAAAATTAACACAAAAACAAGAAAAAAAAAGAAAATAATAATAATAACAGTAACAAAAATGTAACAAACAAGTGCGAGTATTTCCTTGCCGAAAACAAAAAGAAAATAAAAAATTTCATATTCGTTTTGTTGAAAACAAGCTGCGAGTATTAACGTGACGTGGCCTGGCGTAACCTGCTTAGCGACGAGTATAAAACGAAACGACAAGTCCGAAAAGACTGGTTAATGAAGCGAGTATCGCAAAGCTTATGATCATACGCGTTGAATTGTCCATTTGTGACCACATGCGCATTATATCGACAAAAGTAATTGTTTGATCGGTAATCAGAACGACATCATTGCATGAGGATGGTTCCAAGCAAGGAAATGGTTCCTTATGTTTTTTAACATAAATCGAAGATTTACGCACATATGTTGTATTAATATGAGGTAAGCGATGATTATAAATGACAGTGCCACCATAAATGGTACGTGATAGATGAGAGCTATTAATACTGGGTGAATGATGAAGGGTAGCTGTCGTAAGGTTAAGTTGATCGTTTTTATTATGCAAATGTGTGTGAGAGTGTGTAGAAATGTTGCTATGAGAAGAGTGATGAGAATTGTTAGATTTAGAGAAAAGAGAGCTGCTGCTATTTGAGATTTTAAATTGTTGCACTTCAAATGGAGCATTCGATTCAGTTTCTAAAGCAAGTTTTTCAAAATGTTTCCAACTGTTCTGGGAAGAATAATCCTCATCGTGTCTTTCATTTTCTTTAGTTGGCCTATTGTTTTCTATAAAACGATCAAAGTCTTCTAGATCCTTTGAGGTTATTAATATTTCTTTAGCAGCACCACTTGGATTTTCATCCTTATAATAATCTTCTTCCGATTCCTTATTTTGTATAAAAACAATATCGCCCGCAATTGGATGTTCAAACTGTTCTTCTCCGAAAGTAAAGGTTTCTTCTATTAACTCTTGTTTGTTGGGTTGACATTTTGCTATGACAACAGTTTCTACCGGGGAGAGTTTATTTTTAAATTTCGTAAAATTATTATTATTACGTTTTGAGTCATATGTAATATCCCTCATATTCGTACAGCTGATAGTTTTTTGAAATTCTTCTTCCACTTCTTGTGATTCGGCTCTAAAGGATTTCATATTTCTTACTTTATTGAAATGTTCCCAACGTTGTTTTCGCGATTTATAATAATTCAAGTCATTTTGCATTGTTTTATTGGGTGTGCGATATTTAACAAACATATTTCCTCTTAAATACAAAGAAGACCTCGTAAACTTCTCCTTTTTGGATCTCTTACGCATACGCCTTTGTGCTAAGCTGGTGTTGCTCATACCGTCCGAAGTCGATACACTGCTGCTAATAATAACTTTATTTCTGATTGGCTTTTCAACCTTGGCTGGTGAAGTTAAGGCCGATGAAGTCGTTTCCCCGCTAGTAGGTGTACAAATCTCTTGTATACGTCTAGAAAGTCGACGGCCAAAACTAGAAGAAGATCCCCTGCTGCGTGTAATACCTCCCGCTATGGCTTCCAACCGTTTGACAATTGTTTTGTGTATAGAGGGTTTCGGTACTTCACGTTGGTCCAAAGCTGTTAGAGGAGTTTCTGTCACACTTACATCTGGCGTTGTTTGTTTCGTTTCTTGTTTCTTAGTTTTGCCATCGTTAGTTAGAGGCGATGGTGAAGTCGATGAGGACATTAATTGATCTAGCAAACGTCGTTGATCGTAGTGTAGTTTACTTTTACGTGGTGTTGAAGTACAACCTACACCAGCTAACAGCTTACGAGTCGCTGCAGATCGCCTTATTTTGGGATTTTCCGTAGTAGTCCTTTGCGAAATAGGTTTATCCGTTTTTGCTTTGATGTTTGGTTTCTTGATAGTGAAAGGAATAGAAATATGATTGATAAAAGGATGATGTACAAAATTTGATGAATAACACACAGTACACAACACAGAACACGGAACAGCACTTCAAGTTACAACTATTTAACCAAGCCAAAAGACAAAACGAATTGATACAACAAATTCAATAGGCTAAGCCAACCCGGACTAACTGCATAAATAATTTCGAATTTATTTTTTTTTACATTTATAGGAGGAAAATACTGGAGGTCAAAGGACGGACGGCAGATGCTCTCTCTGCCTTTGCTTTTTTAAATTTTTATTTTGTAATCTTTCGTTTTTGATATAAGCTTGCAATAAAGATTTTATTTTTGATTCATCCTATTGGGGTCTCCTTACCAACTTTTATTGCCAGCGGTACATTACCTCCCAGGATAGCCTTAAAAATATCTCAAGCTAGAAAGGAAAGAAAACCTTTTTAATATCCACCCAAAAGGGCCACTTGTTAGTTCCAACCCTGTTTGACATGTCCTCCTGCTAATCATATACTTATTAGCAACAGAATGCATTGCAAAAAATGCATAATCTTGAAAAAAAAACAACATAAACAGCTTACGGTCAACATGCACCAACTCAAAAATGTTGTGAAGGATGGTGGTTTGCGTGATTCAAAAGTGGTGTGACCTTGTTAGCCGAAAAAGTTTGATGAGGAATTGGAGGCATTACTCGACAAAGATTGTTGTCAAACGCAAGAATAACGTGCTTTTATTGGGAGTCATACAACAAGCCATTTCCCCAAGGTTTCATTCAAAAGCAAAAAAATTGGATCCCATATGAATTGAAGCTGAGAGACGTCGAAAGGCAATTTTACATGGATAAATTACGATAAGCCCAACCGATAAAAGTCATTTATACATATGTATATCCTGACCAATCAGCCAAATCAACGTCGAAGTCAAATATCCGTGACACCAAGGTAATGCTCCGTATTTGGTGGTATATATCAGAAGGGTGTTTTGTTTTGTTATTATTCCGTCTTAAAGTATTTTTATTTTGCTCTCATTTCTTATATAATTTCTTTTTGTAAACAAAGTGGGTTAGAATTAAGCTATGCTATCCTTGTCAAACATGTATAGTTGGACAAGGATAGCATAAATCGTTTCATTATCAAGTACTACTCTACCTAATATTTGACAAATAATTGATAAACGTATTTATTTACATAAGCGTTACCCAATCAGGGAACTGGTGATTGCAAAAACGTCAATACACGAACGTAAGTTCAAACTATCAAACTTTTTCGAACGCACATAGTCGCTATTGATTTAAATTCACTCAAATCTTGTCAATTTTGTGGGCTATGTGACTTTAAGAATGTGTCATCTAACTCAAAGCAATTCTGGTGGCTGTTTGTTTCATTCAAAAATGATTATTTTGATGAAAAATAAAACACATTCAGTATTTTATTTCCAAAACTTCATTCGAATCATCATTATATGTATTCGCATATGAGTTTGTGACTGAGTTAATCATGTACATAAATGATGATAGAAAGAAATAGTAGCGATATATCTGCTGTTTAAAACTTATTTCTGAATATCTTTTTCAATATGAAACTAAAATGAATGCGGGTTTTCGTTATTTCTTGAAATCTAGATTTAATCCAAAATATTTAATTTACAGACATGAAGGGATTCAATTACAATTACACGTAACTAGTAGGAGCGCAAGGTGTATTAAGTTGAGCTATATTAAGGGTCCGCCATCTAACGTTTTTTTTTTAATTATTGCTTATTTTGTGAATGGTATAATTTTATCCTTCCGCTGAACGAATATGGTTGTGTATACGCTTGAACAACGCTGGGAAATATTGCGACATTACATGGAAAAACATGGTAATGTTTTAGAATGTGTGCGAAAATTGCGTACGGATTTGGCAGAAGAGAAGCGCCGTCAGCTTCGTATGTTCGTTATGTTGTGAAAAAAAGTGAAAGAAACTGGCATCCTCATCGATAAACCAAAGCGTGAAAAGCCAATAACAGTGCGTACACCCGAGAATATTGCTGCTGTGGCAGAAAGTGTGCGTGAAGCGCCCGTCACCGTCGTTCTCAACAATTGAACATTTCAGAGACATCATTGAGGCGAATTTTACATAAAGACCTTAGTATGATGCCATACAAAGTCAAATTGGTTCAAGAGTTGAAGCCCAGTGATCATCCAATGCGTTTTCTTTTCGCTAAGTGGGCCTGCGATTGACTTACAGAAGATGCCGATTTTGCAAAAAAAAATCCTCTTTTCAGATGAAGCTCATTTTGATCTTGGCAGGTATGTAATCAAGTAAAATTGTCGCATTTGGGGCACAGAAAACCCGCACGCATACACTCAAAAACCGACGCACCCAAAACGAGTCACTGTTTGGTGCGAATTTTTGCCCAGAGGCATAATTGGGCCATTTTTCTGCGAAAATGAGCAAGGAGTGGCCGTTACAGTCAATGGCGATTGTTATCGGGCCATGTTGAGCGATTTTTTGTTCACAAAAATTAAAGAGGAGGATGATATTGGCAACATTTGGTTTCAACAGGGCGGCGCTACGTGCCACACAGCCGAAGCTACACTCGATGTTTTGCGCCCTATTTTAGAAGATCGCATTATCAGCCGCAGATCAGATGTCATTTGGCTAGCTCGGAGCTGCGATTTGACATCGCTGGACTATTATTTGTGGAGTGCCGTCAAAGATAAGTGTTACGCCGACAAGGACAATATTCGTGAAGCCATTAGTGAAATACAGCTGCTCGCAATCGATTATGTGCTTAAAAATTGGACCGATCGTGTAGGCTACTGCATGGCCAGCCGAAGCAGCCATTTGAATGAAATTATCTTCCATTATTAACCGGAAGGAGAAAATATTCAGTAGTTTTGTTTATACCATTTAAAACAAAAATAAAAGTTATTTAGCGGACCCTTTAGATGAAATGAATGCAATACAAGAAAACACTAGAACCAGCAGGAAATTGAAGACGTTTGGTTTCAACAGGACGGCGCTACGTGCCACACAGCCGAAGCTACACTCAATGTTTTGCGCCCTATTTTTGAAGATCGCATTATCAGCCGCAGAGCTGATGTCGTTTGTCCAGCTCGGAGCTGCGGTTTGACATCGCTGGACTATTATTTGTGGGGTGCCGTCAAAGATAAGTGTTACGCCGACAAGGACAATATTCGTGAAGCCATTGGTGAAATACAGCTGCACACAATCGATAATGTGCTTAAAAATTGGAACGATCGTGTAGGATACTGCATGGCCAGCCGAGGCAGCCATTTGAATGAAATTAGCTTCCATCATTAACCGGAAGGATTGTACTTTCAAATAAAAAAAGACTTGAGAATATATTCAGTAGTTTTGTTTATAGCATTTAAAGCAAAAAAGTTATTTGGCGGACCCTTTATAATCATAATTGCCAGTTGAATAAAATCGGTGGCGTTAAACGAATTCAGTACACACTGACCGAATTTCATTTGCTCAAATAAGAGAGTATAACGTGTTCGATTACAACACACACAACTGATTTAATTCAATGCTGAATGTTTAAATTTAAATAAATAGTTTCATTCTAGGGAGAAATGAACAAAACAATCATTTTGGCAGTTTAGGATGTGAACAAAACATGTTTGTTCGATTTACGCACTAGTATGCACAGAAAACGTTCAACAGTATGAATGAATGAATAAATATGAGTAAAAATTTAAATAAATTGAAATGAAAGAGGTGACTTTTCCTTTGCTCTGATTCCAATGTAAGATACCACGTACACGGTATTTCATTGAGCTATGCACCTTAATAAAGAAGTTTCCTGAACAAGGCATACGTTTTTTAGCTCCCTCGATACACGATAATAATTTATAACTTTGGATAGAAGACACAGTGCCCACTGTTCCATATCGGTTAGTTTTTTGCTTGACTGTGTAAATTATTACGGAAGTTACTTGTAAACAATTTTAGGATGCTAACTTCTAGTTGTCTAGGTAAACTACAAGTGTGTAACGCTCATATAAAAAAAAAAAATAATATATTTAACGCATTTTAACCCTCCAGATCGCTAGTGACCTAACTAGGAAAACTTTACGAAAAATATTCCATTGGTTGGGTATACCTTTAAAAATCCTAACTTTGTCTGATAGTACCACAGAACACGAGTTTAAATTGACATAACACACTTCCAAATACTACAAAACACAAATCTGCTTTTTTTTTTTAATTTTTTATTTTAAAATAACGCTACTTACCTCATCCTTGGTGTTGCCCATGCTAAACCTTGAAGTAAAGAAATTAAAACGTGCCGGTGTTTTGGCTGATAATGACGCCGGATAGCCAGCATTTGCATCATTGGTTTCTTTAAGAATTTCACGTCCTGGCTCGAAGATACCACCTAAAGATAATCGACCGCCGTTCTTACTAGGTGTTGGAGGTCCAGGACGTTTATAGTGAGTAACGCCAGTAAATTTTTTGCGTGTGCCGCCAGCAGTAGTACTAAGTAAAGCACTCATGCTATCGTCTAAGCTGTGAGGACCATCCTATAGAAAGACAAATTAAATACATCAATTTAAGATCAAGAAATAAAATTTTAGAAAAAATTTTATAAAGAAAAAAAAACTACACATGAAACATATACCGACCGACACTTTTAAAATACAAACAGACATTTATGTTAACAAAAGACTTTTACTCTTAATTAAAACTTAATTTGGTACAATCACAAAAACGTAAACGTTATGAATTAGAAAGACACTTTCATGCAATTGAAAAGAAATAGATGTTTATCGAATTTTTGCAATTAAATTTTATTGAATTCGTTAAACTAATTAATTAAATTATTATTTCTGCGCCATTTTTGGACAGGTCATAAATTTTTATTTTTTAAATGTGAAAAAAAAATTAGAATTCTATTTCTTTTTTAAGGGTATTTGTTGTTGTAGGAAAATTGTTTGTAATAGTTGTTGTTGTTGTTGCTGTCATTGTTGTTTGTAAAGAAGTGTCAGGCACAGTTACATGTGTTAAAGTATCTGTAACAACTTTATGCGGCATATTTGTGTTATGATGATGATGATGATAATGGTGGTGATGATGATGTTGTACGCCGGAAAAATCGTTTATATTTGTTAAACTATTTGAAAATTGTTTGCTTACTTTTAGATCATCGTCAGTGATTTCATGATCAAATTGTGCGGCATAAGTACTTCTTAGATGAGGTGGTAAGAGAGAATTGCGATATTTAAGCTCTTCAACGCTGAAAGTATGAAAAAGAAATACAATTTTTGAATAAAATTCTATGCAAATAATTTTCTAAAGTGAAATGAAAATTTATGGATTAGCAGACAAGAATACTTATGACCGGTTATATTCAAATGCTAACATTTCACTATAGGTCAAATCACAGCTTTTTCTGTGCTAAATTGATGTAAATCAAAGTGGCATTTAACTATTGTTGTCGTTGTTTTTTTTTTTTAATTGGAAATTCTTCAAAACAAAGACATGTGATATTTTTTTGCGTTAAAAAAGAAGCACCGTTACACATTTGTACGTTAAAGTCAATCAATGCAGTTTTTTCTACAAACGTGCTTGAGTGTTCAATAGTGCAAGGTCAACTTTAAGTTGATTTTTCTCGATTTGTGCTTATTATAATAATATTAATTTAAATGGAAAATAAAAAGCCAGGTAAGTACAACTGTTTTTAATTATAACTGCTTTATATTTATGTCGATATACCTGAAAAGAACTCATTAGATAACATCACCTTGAATGGGTTCAGTTCTTTTTTGGCTTTTACATTCCGTAAGCGTTTAAAAATTTTGACCCCATATGACCTCTTCCAAATTGAAAAAGTGCATTAAATATAATGTAATGAGTTAATTATGGTTTATCACAAATTGCGATTATTTGCGCTTTTTGAGTTATGCCTGTTTTTATAGGTAATTTCTACATAAAAAAAATTTGTTTGAAATATAGCGAAAAGAATGTTAATAAGAAAGACAAGTTTGATGCAGTTTTTAAACGCGTTGTTGACAACATCAAACTTAATACTATTAATACTATTTCCGATGAAACTGATAAAAATATAAGGCAAAAAAAAATTTTTTTTTTTGCGTAAAATTTGCTCAAAATGTTGCAGAAAAATAAATGTCTTTAAGGAAAATTACATTTGATTATACAAATGAAGTATTCTGTGCAAAAGAGGAAAACTTAAAGTTTAGACTTAACCCTCTTCATTGCTGGATAAGATTTTTCGAGTTTTTTCGCTACTGGGCATGATATTTTTTTCTGAAATAACGGATTTTGATTTGCCTATTCTGCCAATTTAAAATCGATTCAAATAAATTTGATATATTGCTTTGAAACAGCAAAACGTTTTCAGGAGCTATATGCCTGGTTGCCAATGACAGCCACGGTCCATAAAGTGCTCATACACTCAAAACAAAAAGAGAAAACAGCGCACTGCCAATAGGTTTTCTTGCGAGAAGCTGCTGAATCGCGACACAAAATATGCAAAGGCGATCGCTGGCATCACGCCCGCAAAAACAGCCGTACCAATAATTTGTTAGATGCATTTAATAGGGCTGTCGATACTTCAGATCCATTAATTTCCACAACATTTTTAACCAGACCCTTACAAAAGCGTAAGCGTTCTTCACTTCCACTTGAAGTTATTAAGCTCTTATATTGCAGTGAGTTTGTAGAAGAGTTTCAGCTTAGCAACCAAGACGAAGAAATTGATAATATTGATGAAATTGAAGAAGCCCTTTTTGATTTAAATTTAAGCACTTTCTAAATTTTATAATATAATAAAAAAATCAATTCAATGTATTATGTTTGTTTTAATGGTTAAAAAAGGATAATTATTACTTTTATTTGGGTACGGTTTTCCGTCGACCCTCGTCAAATTTGGTATGAACAAACCGGTTTCGGCTGTTTGCCATCTTCAGTGTTCTTTTCGTACTAGTTCCGTTCTATTGTCAGTTGTGTTTATATAGTTCGTGTTATTGCGTTCGTCACTTTCTGTCTTTTTTGCCTGCATCTCTCCCTCCTTTTTCGTTTGTCTCTTTTTACCTAATTTGTCGCTCCCTTTTTCATTCGTCTTTTTCTTTTTTCTAACTAAATCCTTTTATGATCATGCTTGTTGTCCGTTTTGGTTTATGTGTGAACCCATTGGGTCTTGTTTTTTTTTGTTTTTTTTTTTTATGTGACATAATAATCTGTAATTGTACGTTTATGATGTTCTCTATTGTTTCGGTCCTGTGCACCTGCGTAACGTCTCCGTGTTGGTGTAATGTTTGTCCTCCTGTAAAAATGTTTCAACGGTTCAAATATTGTGTCCGAAGCAGTGTCTATTCGCCCATCTATCATTCGTCCGTCAAATGTTTCCTGTTTGTATATTCCCATGTCCCCCAATACATTTAGTCTCCTTCCCTTGGGCTGTGTATGAAGTATGAAGCAGTTTAACCGTTGTCCCTATATGTCCTGGTGTATATTCGTTGTCGGAGTTGATTCTGGTCCTCGTAGTTCTCTGTCATAGTCTCCAATGTGTTAGTGTTCCCTAAATCTGGTCCTAATTCTCCGTCCTGTTCGCCCGATGTAGCCATAATGGCACGTACAAGTTAATTTGTACACTCCCCGTCTGTCCAGTATACCCGCCGCCCCGGTGGTCCTATACCGTACTATCCCGCCCAGGTTGTCCCCCGTCCCGAATGCAGTACTGATGTTGTGTCCCCCAAAGAATTAATTATTAGTCATTAATGGGCTAAATTTCATTTATTTAAATAATGTTATACTTACTTATGGAATTCTTACAGGCTTTGGTTTGAATACCATGTTTTTGTAGTAGTTATTAATTTCGCACAGAAAAATTTTCATTTCACCTCTTGTGCATTTGTATAAATTAATAAAATTTTATTAAAAATTAATAAACTAAAATTATTTTTTTTATGTTTTAGAACTTTAAAATTAAGAGACTTTAAATACTAGTAAATTCATAATTTCTTTAATTTACACTAAATGAGTATTACAATTTGAAATATATTAAAGCTGTGTAGAAATACCAACAAAATTCATATCCTTTATTATTGTTTAGACATTTCAAGTGTCAAATAGTTCAACTCTAGTTTTCATTGGCTTGTAATTCTAGCTAAAACGCATTTTTTTTAACCCTCAAAAGATTTCTCGGAAAATAGGATTTAAAACTTCGAACTCTTAATAATTTTAATTTAACTTAATTATTTAAAAAGAAATATAAAAACGTTATACAGTTTTTTATATATCATTCAATTGATTTCAAATTCATTTAGGCGATTTGACTGGTGAAGACATTGAAACTGGTGACTGGTGAAGCATAAAATTTAGTTTCAGCGGTGTTTTACTTTTTTTATTTTTTGCGTGAAAATAATTTTCCATAAATTACTTTATGGTAAAATATTATTAATTATTACTAATTTTTTGACACGAAAATACTTTTTGTAAAATCGAAATGAGAGAAATCACTTTAAAAAAAATTTTTCAACTCACCAAATATTTCGACTCATAAACTCCGACATGCGTCCATCTTTCAAATCCGTCAGGTAAGTATTATTAAATATTTCACCCTCTTCATCTTCCATAGCTAAATTTGGACCAATATTGGGAGCTGAAGATGATGATGTGGTTGAAACATGTATTGTATTGGGACGCTGTTTATTATGTTCTTCGTTTAACTGTTCCATAGTATGTTTTAGTTTGGTCGATAAGATAGTATTTTCCTTTTGATGTTGTAGAATATTATCGTTTAAACGTACAATTTGACTGGCCAGTTTGCGTGTGTGCTCTTCGTATTTAGTGTTCTGGACAATAAAAAACAAACACAAAATATTTTTTAAAAAACAAAATCTGTAAGCAGTTTAAATTCATTCAAAGGCGAATAATACAAAGTGTAATAAATAGTTCTCCCATAATTTAAATAAAATTAAAGCGTGTGTAAAACAACCAGTGTTACCAATTGATTTTTCATATATCTATTTATGTTTTTACAATAAAAGAAACAAGCCTTTAAAGCTGTTTAGTTATTAAGAACAAATTATCTTATGTAGTGATGCACAAACCGGTGTGAGATTATAAATAACATTATCAGGCCTGTTCTGAAAATCACATTTCATTAAAGTGATTTGAAAGCACAAGAAATGTGTTCTGTGCATAAAACTTTGTGCTTTTAAAACGTTCACGTTTGCCACTTGCAATTTGAAATCACTGGGGTAATTTTGCTACTATCGCAATGAAAACTGTAAGAAAATAACTGAAATAATTCAACCAATATGTTTTCTTATTAATTTTGTTATATAATTACTTTTTATTGAAAACAAACACTTTAAAATTAAGAAAATTGTAAGGGCACCTTTTTTTACTGAAAATGTGTTATTTGCTTTTGTGTTTTCAATTTTGTTGTTTGCTCTCAGCTGTTTAAAGATTTTCGAAAGTGCCTAAAATATTAAATGAAATATTGAAATTTATAATCAGTGTCAGGGGTACTAGCCGTACCCCACCAACAATCAATATGGTGATTTTTTAAGATAAATTTGGGTTAGTAACTTTGCAAACATTTTTCAGCCACAATAACTGAAATATCGCTCATTTATAGTGCGTTGAATTTCTATCGATTTGAAAATACTTTGTTTGTTTACAATTTTTGATCAAATAAATCTTATATATTGATAAATGTATGGAATGCAATATCAGATAAATGTCCGCAAATACGAACCCTTTTGAGCACATTTTGCATTCACAAATATTGTTTTTGAGTTGCTCTAGCGTTTCTGGTTTGTTTGCTTTTCAGATATCTCCACAAAAAGAAGTCCGGAGCAGACAAATCAAGCGACTGTTGAGGTCGATAAACATGATCATTTCTTGAAATATCTTGCAGTGGAAAGAGGTCTCGCTGTATGCGATGTGTCTTGTTAATACCACTTGATAATTAAGCCTAAAAGCATGCAGTTGTGGCGTTAAAACGTTTTCAATAATATCACGATATCGCTCTCCCCGTTCACAGTTACCGTTACGCCGTTTTCATTTGTAAAGAAGTAAGACTGACTGTCACTTTTGATGGATGCATAGTTAGCTGTAAACTAACTTGAGAGTTTCCCATTCCCCAGAACCGACTATTCTGTTTATTCACATATCCATTCAAATGAAATTATGCCTGCCTCCTCAGTCATAATGCTTTTTTCATAAAAATCGGTGTTGTCATGGGTAAGTTGCAATATTCTATCGGAATATGTATGGCGGCGTAAATAGTCTTGTGGAACAAGCTCTTGTGACAACTGAATCTTATATGAGAAGAAATTCAAATCGATGATTGATTTGATAAATTGTTTTAATAAATTTGCCACGTGTCTGCTTCACGCTACCAAATATGAATAAAGTAGTATACCTTCTCGGCGGACACTCTGTATATGAAAAAAAATTTGCTTAAAACTAAAAAAATATTCAAAATCGACCGACTTCCATTACATAGCTGAGCTGATAGTGTTTCGGTTATATTCATGTGTTTGTATACCCTGTGCCAAAGTGAATTTATTGATCAACTAACGTACATATAGGAGAACTGTATTCCTTCTATAATTAAAAATCAGCTTTATGTGTATCTTATATTAAGATTAGGGGAAAACTATACTCACCTGGGCTTTTAGAACTTCGATTTCCGATTTAATAACGGCCATTTCACGTTCTTGTTTAGTCTTCATTTTAGTCATTTCTTCAGCGTAGAGAGTTTTCTGTTTTTGTTTGTTTTTTTGTTGATTTTTAAAATTTAATTTTTGTATTGTTTCCAAGTAAAAATTAAAAAAAAAGGTAAAGACAGACAGTATTGTAGCAACAAGCCAGGCAGGTTTTGTAAATAAAATTTTATAAATAATTACCAAACAAAAAAAAAAAAATTATAGTATATTTACAAAAGAAAGATTAATAAAGTGTAATTTGTTAAAATTTCACTAATTTACATTTATTGAAATGTTTTTAGTTAGTTGGAGAATAAAAAGGACATCACAACTGCAGATTTTTGTTAATATTAATAATAATAATAAATTTTAAAGCTGCAAATAGACAACAAATACTGAAACTTAAAAAAAAATTTTATTTATAGGTTTACATAATACCACCATATATATATATATTGATATAATTTCTTTACATTATTATATTATAATTATATAATTTACATTTATTTTTTAATATAACACATCTCATCATCTCATTTCATCTAATTAATTATACAAATACAAAGGCATGCAGATTAATAACAAACTAATTTCTTATTGTTTTTTTTTTTTGGTGGGAACAAATTGCGCAATTCGCAATTTAAAACACTGCTGGTTTATTGCTTTTGAATGTTAACTCTATATCGTTTTTGTTTAGAAAATAATGTAGAATTATCATAAATAAAACGTGTGTAAAAAAAATAACAAAGAAATATCTAAAACAATTATGTAAACGGTTTTTCCAATGTTTTTCTGTTCCAACAGTTCTTGTAGTCTGCTTCTTTGCAAAAAGAGAAGAGAAATAAAAAAGTTTAGTTTAAAAACATGCATCTTCTTCTTTTTCTGTAGTAAGTTAAGCTTGGAAAAAAAATAAAGAAAAAAGTAACTTGGCAAATATTGGTTGTTTTTTATAGAGGTATAGAACTTTAAGTTGGCAATACTTGTTTTTTGGGTGCCCCTGTAGGTTAGTAGGTAGTGTACTAGCTTGTCAGTCTGGGGGTTGTGGGTTCGATTCCCAACAACGACCTTGGTTTTTTTTTTCACTACAAAAATAAAAATTTACTGTCGGTAGGGCTGTTCAGTGATGAAGGCATGGTCAGTTGCCGCTGGGCTGTCTTATACGACCGTTAATTTCTGACTATCCTTCTACTTTCACCATCTGTCTCATCTCTTCTCTATCTTGACTAAATAGGCATTGTTGCCTGAAGTGCTACTTTTCTTTTAATAAAAAAAAAATACTTTTTTTAACTGGCGAAGTTTTTTTTAGCTGTAAAGTGATTTATGTTTAACTTGGTTTGAATAGAAAAACGTATCCAAATTGTGCGAGTTGGGCCCAAAACAAGATTGTCAATTGTTTTTTTTTTTTTTACCGAACCAGCACTCAGGAGATGACCCCTACACATGCAATGCATTGTGCGAGAACTGGGAAATTAGGTTATGGATAGGAGGAAAAAGGGAGCAGCGTTTATTGTCATTCAATTTGAACTTTCCTACAATCAAAGTGACAGAAAAGACCTCTGGAGGGAGTTTATTCCATATACGGACTGTTCTGCGAAAAAACTAATTTTCCCTTTAACGCGTAGTGCGATTGACTGGAAAATTAACCACAAATGGATGCGGAAATCGCGTTAAACGCGAAACGTTCGAGTAACGGAAACAAGTTCCCTTACCATTGTAGTGACGATAATACATTCCACATAGCGTCGATGGTCTAGAGAATCAATAGAGTTCGATACTCGAGAAACTTCAAAATAGAGTTGTCTTCCGTTTTTGGACAGATATAGGGTGGCATAAATAGTACGAAGATCCTAGAAACCCAAGGCACTTGAAGGCTTTTTTAGGAACTTGAAAAATGTGTTTAGTCCATTGGAATATCACACTAAATTTTCATGCCAAGAATATCTAGAGCGTCCAATTCCATAATACCTATATCACCCATAGCAACAGATGCAGCACCATTTCCGAACACAGATCTATGCGAAAGCATGCAACATTGTGTCTTACAGGCATTAAAATCGACTCTATTCACACGACCCCATTCCGAAATTGTTTCGAGATCGTGATTGAGCGTGTCATTCACGTTCTGCCTTTTGGAACTGGTACGATTTATTACCAAACGAATACGGAATACGAATAATTTTCAGTGACAGAAAAATAATAAATAAAGTAGGAGAAAGAACAGAGCCTTGCGGTTAAGCGATGAAGCTCACTTTTGTTTGAATGGATACGTCAATAAACAAAACTGCCGTATATGGAGTGATAATAATCCTCAAGTGTATGTTGTGACACCGTTACATCTAGAAAAAATGGTTGGTGGAATTATTGTTCTGTACTGCTTTTAAAACAATGCTGGACAAAACGTTGCACAATGGTGAGGGCCTTATAGTTATGATTACACACTTGAACAACCATGATGTGCAGGAGTTCTGACTTCAACGAGACGGCTCAACAAGTCAAACATTTCATGATTTAATGATGGAAACGTTTGGTAACCGAATAGTTTCGGACGCGTGAACTGGTCTCCAAGATCGTGCGATTTAACGGCGTTAGTCAATTTTCCGTGGGGATACGTAAAGTTGCTAAGTCTATGCCAGTAACCCCGAAACGATTGACATGTTGGAAAAAGTCCAGATTAGATTACGTCCGATCCAGCCGTGGCAGCCATATGCCAGAAGTTATATTAAAATTATAATGCCAAGATCTTTCTTTTAATCCATTTTAAAGTTTTACACCTCTATAAAAAAACACCCTTTACATGCTGGGAAAATAAAAATGTTGTATACGTTGTGCTACTCTCATGTATAAAAACTTTTTTTATTTATTTTTAATTAATAGAAAAGCATGGTGTAATTTGATTTGTAAAAGTTTAAAATAAAGTTAAAATTAAAAACTTTCCCTATTTTCATGTGTCAAAGAATTAATAATTGGATGATGGCGAGAATTAATATTTGGATAATGTCGGGCGTCAGCAGACGTCCGGTCTCTTCACAAAATTTTGAAGCACATTTTGAAACAATACATCACCCCCGGGGGCACATTGATATATTTTGACGGAATCTCACCGTGATTACATGTGTCAACGGCGGTAAAAGGGAGCCTACCACACAGACAATTCCATTTTATTTCCACGGGAATCAGTAAAGCCCCAGAGTTCAGCTTTTTGGCTCTTTAGTCTTTAACTGTTTTTTGACTGATAATTGAGGTTGGCTCTTCAAGAGTATCGTGGTGGTTGTAGTTTCGAGGCCCTCGTTTGAGTTGTGTGGGTCGGATCATTTACAATAAACACAATGAATTGTCCAGGTCCACTGAGCATGGTTGCGGTTGTGTTCTTAAATTTTATTAAGCTTCATGCGTTCTGGACTAGGAGTTAAATAGTCTCCAACTAGGAATAGTTGCAACTAGGAGTGACTGGAGCATATACGTATCTGAAGGCTTCCTAATGCGAGAATGACGCTACATTTCATCCACAGTGGTATGATCCTTCGTCAGGTTATGGCTTACATGGCTAGTTACTGACGTAAATCTTATTACGAATCTCTACAATACACCCCCCGGGGGCACATTGACGGAATCTCACCATCATTACATGTGCCACCAGTCTCCTAAATGCTAGCAGGGAGCCAACTGGACAATTTCACGTTATTTCCACGGAAATCAGTAAACCCCAGGGTTCAGTTTTTTGGCCTTTTTGCTATTCTGTGACTGATTATTAAGGTTGGCCCTTCGGGAACATCGTGGTGGTTGTAGTTTCGCGGCCCTCATGAACTCGATTGAGGGGTCAGGATCATCTCACCTCTACCAAGAACAAAGGGTGAATGATCCCCATCCAGTTAGCATGCTTGTCATGTGTTCTGGACCAGGAGTTGGATAGTCTCCAAATCTATAGCAAGGAGTGGGGGTTAGCGGCCCTGCTCCGAAACTTTCTTGAAACTAGAAATGACCTCATCCTGGATTAAGTCTTCGGCTTCCTAGGGTGTGGTTGGACACATATCACGCAAGTGGTTCGATCCACTGTCGAGTTGTGACACACACCGCTAGGTACCGACATCTCACTCTCACTCTCTCACTCACATCTCACTCATCTCTTCAATACAACATCGAATTTTATCTGTCAGAGCGTCATTTGTTTGTGGGTTGTTCACATAAACCCGGTTTCTACAATGGCCCGAGAGAAAAAAGTTCAAAGGAGTTAAATAACAAGAACATGGCGGCCGGTTGACACATCGCTAAATCAAAAAATTAAGCGACCGACAAATTTCGTTTAATTTTTCAAACAGCCAATTCACAAACGTTGGACGCAAGCAATGGTATGTCGATATGAGCGTATTGTTTTGGTCCATTGTCAGCAACAATACCGTGAGCTTTAAGTTTAACGATTAAAAATTACACACAGTGGTTTCGGAAAGAGCCTTATTTCGAAAAAAAGCTGCCCGAAGTTTACGAAGTGATGCAGTGAAATTTTCACCATTTGATAGTAAATTTTCAGCAATTGAAATTGTTTGCTCAAGAGTGTGACGTTGTTTTAGGCTTCTCAACTTATTTATTTATTCAAATGTCAGCTCGATTCTTGACATTTATCATTTGAGAGACAATTTACTTCCTAATCCTAAATTTCCCAACCCGAAATATATTTTGATATTTTGTGAGTGGAATAAATATTTTAATAACGTCTTTAACTGAGTTTAAAATCATGTCAAAAATATTTTATCGCTTGAAAATTCTCTCGCTATCCAGGCGTTTCAGAAACAAGTATGGAAACATTGTGCCTCCTCAACAAAGGAGTTTTGCTTCAATTTTCTTAAATGCAAGTGTTCATAGCTAATGATGACTTCACGTAATATCTATCAACTGTTTGTGGAAACTTGCCCTCACATGCACCAATTCAAAAAACTCGTGGTCGATGGTTAAGGGGATTAAAAAATGTTGATTTTGACACAGAAGATAAGGAGAGACCTATTCAATCGAAAAAGTTTATAAATAAGAAATTGGAAGCATTACTCGACGATGATTATTTAAAAATGCAAGTAGAACTTCCATTATCATTGGGAGTCACACAATAAACCATTTCCCTACGTTTAAAAGCATTGGGAGTTAGTAAAAAGCAAAGAAATTGAGTCCCATATGAATGTAATTATGCTTGAACGCTACAAAAAGAAGTCATTTTGACATCGTATTGTTACTGGTGATGAAAAATGAATACATTACGCTAACCCCAAGCTCAGAAAATCATCTAAATTTGATGGCATCACAATGGTGTTTTGTTATGAGCTATTGAAATCGGATCAAACGGATCTGTACCGAAGACAATTGATTCTTTTGAAAAGGGCAATCAACGAAAAACGACCAGACAGAGGCCATAAAACTTCATCAAGACAACGCTCGGACATATGTTGTAAGACCGGTCGGTCTATTTGGAAAACAGTATAAAAGAACTTTTGGGCTCACTTGCCTTTTATCCCAGACTTTGCCCTTTCTGACTACTATTTACTTCGATAGCTGCAGACACTTCTGAACGAGGTATCAGAATTTGGCTTGATTCATTTTTTTCCTCTAAACCGAAGCAGTTCTTTGCTTACTTACGAAAAATATATGGGAAAAAACAGTGGCTAACGACGGACAATATTTTGAATAATGAATCAACTCATTTTTAATAAACGCATATTATATTTCAAGCAACAGAATCGACATTATTAACTTGTATACCTGTTAATACTATTAATACTAAAGCTTCATGTGGCTAGCTGTTTATGGTTTAAGAGATAGAAGCCTGCGATAGACCGATAAATGAAAACAAATACTCTTTTCTCTTTCACCCTTTGGGTATGAAAGCCTAAAAGCATTTGAATAAAATATTACAGTTACTATTGGTTATTACTATAGTATTTTCCCATTATGTTCTCGAATATTTTTTATATATTCATTAGAAGAACGATCTTAAACAATACGTCAGATACCCTAACCAATGCTTATAATACGATCTCGTATGACAGCGATGACTTTCTTTTTTTTTTACAATAGAGTTGCCTACTTCTTATTGACAATATTTTTATTACTTGCATTTGGGTCAAAATCGATCGAAGGAACACTGATAATAACAATTTTGAAATACAGCTTCCGATATTATCTAAATACCTAACTTGATGCCCCAATTTTAGCAGTTTAGCCTTTATGTCATTTTAACTAAATTAAATAAATTTTACTTTTTTAAACGCAGTTAAGTTTCTTAAATAAACATTGATAATTGATACAAACACACAAAATCATAAAACATCAAAAAACATCATGCTTTTAACAAACATTTTACCATAAAAATAAAATAAAAACAAACTAAAAAAACATAAACAAAACAAATTATATATAAATAAAATTATGCAGTGTGATGTCCCAAATCAACGAGTACTCAATGTGTTAGGTAATATTATAACAATAAAACAAAAAAATAAAAACAACAATAACAATAACAACAACAATAAAACAAATATTCTAAACAAAACAAATACAAAAATAACAGATAACAGAAAATAAAAAACATACCATTTTGTTTTTCATCTTCTCCAGTTTGCCTTCCAACTCTAAACGATTCTCTTTAATGCGTTCCTCACTGTAGGTGGCAGCATTAAGGGCTCGTTGTTTGGATTCTTGGTATTTTGAGTGTAAAATTTGATTATCCAAACGCAATTGTGAAATAATTTGTTGCTCTCTCCGCCGTGTATCTTCGGCCAGCGAAAGTTTTTTGCGTAAATCTTCCAATTCGGGTAAATCGACAGCAGGAGTAGAGTGGCGTTCCGAGTTTTCTTTGAGCATAGCATTTTGCTTTTGCAAATCAGCTACTGTTTCCGATTTGGCTGCTAATTCTTCTTCTAAAACGGAAATTTTTTGTTCTAACGTTTTAACCAGATTTTCGTGTTCATTCACAAGTTTCATATTTTGAGATTCGAATTGATTTAATTTTTGTACGGATAATTCATGTTGCTGTTCAATTTGTGTTTTTTGCTGTTTCATTATCAACATATCAGCACGTATTTGCTCCAGTTCAGCCTCGAAACGTTCACACTTTTGTGAGGTTATTTTCAAAGACAGAGAAGCTTTAGATAGTTGATCGTTCAGCGTAGAGTTATCCTCTTGGAGCACATCTAATTCTATTTTTAGTTTTTTATTGATTTCTTCGTATTTTTGTTTTAATTCTTGGACTTCTGCTAATTTGAATTTTATTTCCTCAATTTGTGCTGTTTGTTCTTTATTGCGCTCGCCCTTAATTTCTTGCAGCTCGGAATTTAAGGCTCCTATTTCTAGATTCAATTTAACATTGATATTCTCGGCATTATTAAGGGAATTTGTTAGTTTACGTATTTTTTCTTCGTTGGCTTCACGCATTTTTTCCAATTTATTTAATTTTGTTTTGCCATCTATTTCAGAGGCTTCTAGTTTTTGTTTTATTTGCTGCAGACTGACATTAAATTGTTCTAGGCTGTGAACTTTAATGGCCAACTGTTCGTGACCTCTTTCAGCTCGTGACAGGCGTTCTTTAAGCGATTTCGCCTCAGACTGTAGTAAGTCTTTTTCCCTTTGCAATGACTCTACATTTATAGCATGAGCTTCTAAGGTTTTGACTAATTTCTCATTTTCCCTTTCTAGTTTAGAACTTTTAGCCTGCGAGTCACCAAGCTTTAAAGCCAATTTTTCTATGCGTTTTGTAGAGGCCTCTTGACTTTCTCGCAGCTTTTTATTTTCTGCTTGCAATTTTTCTGAACAGTTTTCAGTCTTTTCTAAATTTGCCTTGAGTGATTTCAGTTCATTTTCCGTTGCTAAAAGTTTTCTTTCAAAGTCTTGGGATTTCCCAATGATCGATTTCATTTTAGTTTCCGAACTAGTTTGATTTTTGCCTGTTTCCTCTAGTTGCTTGCGCAGCAATTGATTTTCTTCCAGGGCTGCTTCTTTTTCGTGGCGTATAGACGAAATTTGTTGTATAAGTTGGGTAACATTATCATTAGCACGTTGAAGGGTAAGTTTATTCTCATGAATTTCATCTCTGAGATGCTGTTTGTCTACTTTCAAAGCTTCGATTTCTAGATTTAAACGATTGTGCTCGTCTTGTTGAGCCTGCTGTTGAGTTTTTGTGAAATCTATGTCGCGCCTAAGTTGTTGAGCTTCTGATTCTAGATTTTCACATTTTGTTTCGGCATTCAGTTTGATGGTAACCATTTCATCTAATTTATTAGAGGTTAAGTTAAGCTGTTCTTCCAGATCTTTTTGCTTTTGTAAAAGTTCTGCATTCGTGTTTGTAAGTACTAAAAGTTCTTTATTCTTATTGTCCATTTCCTTTTCCAGACTATCATAGGAAGTTTGTATCAATTTTATTTTATCTAGCAGCTTTTTGTGCTCAGTCTGCTGAAAATGTGTTAGTTTTAGTTGACTTTTGTGAGCCTTCTCTCTGAGATCTTGGTATTCTTTTTCAATACTTTGTAACTTTGAGCTTTTCTCTCTAAGTTGGATTTCTAAGTGTTTGCACTTTTCTGTCAACTTTTCAATCTGTTGGCATTTATCTTTAAACTTTTTTTCTTCTTTCTGAAGTTTTTCTATAAGCAAAGACTTGCTGTGAATTTCTTCTTTCAGTTGTAGATTTTCTTCCTCTATGTATTCTAATTTAAGTCTTGTACTTTTATACTCCTCTTCTAGACTGTTTATATAAGATTGTGCTTTTGCATTTTCATTAGCTAAATGTTCATTAACATTTTCTACGTTTAATAAATCGTCCTGCAAACGTAAGATCTCTTGTGAAATATTTTTTTCGGCATTTAATTCCCGTTCGTTTAATTGTTTTTGAGTTTCCTTGAAAAGAATTTCTTGTTTGTTCAGTTTCTCAAGCAAATCGCTGTTATTTTCCTTTAAAGTTGCCATGACAGTCTGCTTTTCAGCTATTATTTCATTTATTTCCTCAGTAATTCTTCGGTGCACATGCAGGATGTTGTTTAAATTATTCCTTAGTTTTTGTATAATTTTATCATCTTTGTCTTCATTGTAGTTGAAAATGTTTTTAACATCATTTTGCATTAATTCCTGGGAAAAATTAAAATTGTTTTCCATTATGGCTAAAATTTCTATTACAGAAGTCTCAATGGCCTCTAATTTTTCCGTTTTTTCGGTCAATTTATTTTTTTGTGAAACTAGTTTTATTTCATAATCTTCTTTATCTTGTTGCTGTTCATCTAAGGTCAAGCGCAGTTCAGCTTCCCCCTCAATTAAGTCACCCTGTAACTTCGTGTTTTGCAGAGTCAGATTGGTGATATGTTTTTTAAGTTCTTGCAACTGTTTTTCTAAATTAGCGATTTGATGCTGTTTTTCTTCGCCCGCCCATTTTAATTGATCTGCAGATTTCTCCAATGTGGTAATTAGCATGAGTTTTTCCTGCTGCTCTTTTACAAGTTGTTCATGTTTCTCTACCGCATCACCTGTCAGACGTTGTTTATCTTTGTTAAGATTTTCCACTTCCTCTTGCAGTTCCGTAAACTGTTGCTTAAGCTGTTCGATTTGAACTTCATACAAAGCATGCATTTGCAATTTCGATTCCATTTCCATTAGAATGTTTTCCTTTTCCTTAAGTGTATTTTTTAAAATGTCTACTTCGTTTTTCGATGTATTTTGTTCTTTCGTTAATTCCATAAATTCGGCTAAAGCTTTATCAGCTTCTAAAAGCCTTAGGGCATTTTGTGCAACTTGACTTTTAAAGGTTTCGATTTCAAGCCGTAACGAATTGTTTTCTTTAGAACATTCAACAACTCTCGACTCAAATTGTTTCAAACGGTCACAAATCTCTTGCAGCTGCTGAACATTATTGCGAAGTTGATGAATTTCTTTTTGTGCTTCATGTAGTTGCTGTTTAGCGCCATTTTGTTCGGCTTTGTTCAGAATCAATTCAATGTCTTTGTTATTGTGATGTTCCTTTTCCAATTTCAACTCAACAGCAATACGCTCCATGGAGGCCTCATATTCTGCAGAAGCTTCTCTTAATCGATCTTGCAGTGCTAGTTCTTTTTCCTGCAAATCATGTTTTGCCTTTTCTAAAATGCAATCTTGTTGATGTTGCAGCAGTTCAATTCTCTCTTTATAGGCCATATTATCTTTTGTTAGCCTTAAGCACTCGTCCTTGTGCTCTTCAAGTCCCTTAATTTTTATTAAAGCGTCTCTTTGAGTTTTTTCCAAATAAGCAATTTGTAAATTTAAATCATTAATTTTTTTTAAAAGATTCTCCAAATGCTTTTTTATTTTTTCTAGATTTTGCCCCACATCATCATTATCATGGTCATTACTACTATCACTATTACAAAGCTTAAGGATTCTGTTAACTTTAGTTTTGAGTTCATTCATACGTTGTTGATATAATTCACACTCGTGCTGTTTAGAATCCATTAACAATTCCATCTTAGCCATTTTGTCTTTAACTTTCTTCAATTGTTCATCCATTTCCATTTTAATATTATAATTTGCCTGCATTTCTCGTTTATGCTCTTCAATTAAATTACAGATATTTTGTTCTAACTCTTCATTCTTTTGCGTAAAAGTTGCAATTTCTTGACCCAATAAAGTTAGTTGACTTTCTTTTTCATTTAATTCGTTTCTCATGACACACAAGTGAATATTGGCCTGTCGTGCCTCTTTTTTAAGTTCCTCATTTTGAACAACCATAACTTCATAGTTTGATTTAAGCGCCTTTTCGGTTTGTTTGTACATCTCAATTTCTACCATTTGTTTTTCGATATTTTCAACAAATTCTTTAACGTCTTCTTTCCATTTTGAATTCTTGTGGTTAAGCTCCTTTTCTAGATCCTCTAATTGAGTCTGCAGCTTTTTTTTAGTTTCCTCAAGCTGGTTATTATTGGCTATTAATTCTTTCGACTGTTGTTGTTGTAATTCTAATAAATTTTCAAGTTTTTGTACATTTTCATTAAGCTTGTCATTTGCACTTTCCAATGATTGTACTTCCTTGTACAATTTATTTTTTTGTTTTTCAGTTCCTGTTAAATCTTCTTTGGATTTTTCTAACTCTTCCTCAATTTCCGCTTTAGCTTTTTCCAATTTCTCTTGCAATATGTCCTTAGCTTTGAGTTTTTCGTTAAGTTCTTCAACTTCTTGTGTTAATTTATTTAACTTTTTTGTTAAGCCCTCATTTTCTTCGTGCAAACTATTCGATTCTTGTTCTAATTGTTTGATTTTAGTTTTTTCGTTTTTGTGAAATTTGTTTAGTTTTTCCATGCACCTGTTAAAAATAACCACTTGATGTTGATGACTTTTTTCATCCTCGGAGGAGCTTTCCTCCTCATATGGCTCGAGTTCATTGTCTGCTGATGAATTTTCTGTTGAAGTCGTAGATGAAGTATCAAGGGGTAAATCATATTCTTGGGTTAATTTTGTCAAATGTTTTGCCAAACGTTTGTGTTCGCGTTGCATATTTTTCAACTCTTCTCTCAATTGTTGATTTTCACGTTCTTTTTCTCTCAACTGGACATCAATAACTGAGGCTCCAAGGTTTTCTGGACTACCAACACTGTTTGAACCATTGGACTTGTTGCTATTACGCACAAAAGAACTATCCAAACAATCAGTAGAAACATTCGGATCGTTATTGGCACCAGAACACGATGAACGAGTCTCCGATATGAATTGTTCCAATTCAAATTTTATATCAGTTAGATACTTAATTTGTCCATCCTTTTCCTGAAAATAAAATACAATAACGCTTATTTATGAAGGAATAACGAAAAATTTTATTATTCTTTTTTAAATTATTAACCTTTAACTCATCAGTCAATTCATCCACTTTAGAATCGAATTCTTTTATGCGATTCATGCATAAAAGAATTTGCTTTTCGGCATATTTCAGTCGATTTTCCAACAAAGTGTTTTCCTCGCGAAGTATTCTTAGATTGTCAGATAACTTAATAACTTCTACTTCCTTTTCAGATAATTCTTTAAGAATACGCTTATGATCCTGAAAGAGAAAATTAATATACTTTTAACTTTAAACAATTTTAATGTTTTTTTTTCCAATTTGCACATAATGGAGCAGTCAAACAAATAATAAAACTTGTTGTTAATACTAGGTCCTCTGACAACAAATATGGTGAGTTTTTATTAGCATTAATGCAGAGTGTTTTTGATAGATCCCCTAATGGATTTAGTAAAATGTTGTTCATCATTTAAAAGAACGTTGTCCCATAATTTTGACTTTGTAACCACAAATGATTTAGTCACGTAAAGGGTTGAGTGATTTGGAGACACCATTGTGTTGTGCTGATGACCTTCCAAAATTGCATTTTTGTAAAATTTAAATCTAAGAAGTTACATTTGAACCGCACTGCAAGGCATTTTAAGAAACTTACACCAAATCATTCATGCCTGAACTATTTTATGAAGGAAACACCCTAATAATGAGCAGAGGAGGAACTAAAATCAAAGTTATTTCAAAGTTTTGTGACCTAAAGAATCGAATGTTTTAGTGAAATCAAATGCAACCAGCCACTAATGAATTTATAGAATTGATCATAGTTATTCATATAATTTCCGAAATAATCTAATCCTGTGGTATTGTATCTCATGCTGTACCTGTATTGAAAAGGATTTATCATTTTCTTGGAGCTAATATACTCTTTCATATTTCAACACACTTGGTTTCAACTTGGTAGCGCAAAAAATTCATGGTAACGGCATTTCCTTTCTCGTCAAAAAAAAAAAACGAACCGATGACGGCGCCTGACCGCAAACTCCACCATAAGGTCACTTTCTTTGGATGTAGTGGTTTCGCGAGGACTGTTTGTTGATTTTGTGAGCCCCACATTCGGCAATTTCCGTTTACGTACATAACTGCCTAAGTGAAATTGAACCTTATTACTAAAGATGACTTTGTTAAAAAAGGCTTTAATTCTTGAACTAGTTTAACTTTATAAGCGTGAAGATTGATTTTTCATCACTTAAAAAATGTCTATTTTTTAAAAAAAGATTTTTTTTATATAAAGATTATTACTTTTTATCTTATGGCTATAAAAACAGATTTACTATATAGAAAATAATGAACTTTGAAGTCAATAAATTCTAATAAAATCAATTCAAGTGCTATGTGCACTTAGACAATGATAATGTATTATTGGCTTGATTTTTTTTAATATGACAATTTTCCTGTTTTGTAAATTGATTTCTGTTTTTCCCTTCATATAATTTTGAAGAAAAATAACATTTCTGAGTTAAAACAATCTAATTGCAGATTTGCGACATACTTGGCAGCTTTAAATAATACATCTGCTATGCTCACTACCCAAAATTTAAAGGTGCAGTCTTCTTTACATTCTACAAAATCTTTAGTTAGTTTATGCCAACATTTTATATACCTGAATTTCGCCAAAACACATTTTTACACACACACACATTCACAAAAATCGAATAAAAGTTAAATTACCTGTACTCTTTCTACATTGTCATCATTATCTGTAGAATTATCACAGGATTTTACAATTATGTCGTTTTTCAAATCTTGGACTTGTTGAAGTAACTTTTTTTGGTTATTATCTGAAATAAAAATATTTGAATAAAAAAAATCGTTTTATGAAATTTTTTATTAAAAATAAAATCATTTAAATTCTAATTAAAAAAAATTATAATTTATAAATTAATTAATTTAATTTTATTAAATTCAGAATAGTTACACGAAATTAAAATTATTCCTGTTCGGTTCAAAATTCGGTAAGAAAATGGAGAATTGGCAAGCAAATAAAAAATTAATTCAAAATGAACCACCCCATTTAGTAGACAACCGTTATTCGTTGCTAGCGAAACCCCCCTAGATCCAGAAAGAAACGATTAATACAAAACATGCTGACATGAACTGCCAGCAGTTCGAAAACCTGATCCAAAATATGTCGTTTTTTTTCGGGCGATAAAAAAAACTACAAGATTATTCTTCCAAGTTTACCGGCCTTAAAATTAGTATGCTTCTATTTTTTCTTTCGGCATCAGAATTAAGAGAGTAGCCTCCTTCTACTAATTGTAATTAAAACTAGTGCTTAAAAAAACTAACGATTTGTGGAGTTGTTTTACGTATGATTCCTATCATACGGCGGAAGAACTAAAAAACTCTTGAGTTACAGTTCGTCCTTACTACCCGAATCCAATGCAAATTTTGCCACAAAGTTGGTCATGCACCAAAATGCTCCACTATACGAAAATTGTGCACATTTTCAGAAAAATAATTAATAATTAAAAAGCGATTTAATTCAGTAGAATAACAAATTCCTACATAATAGATTTTGGTTGTCTGTTTATGCATCACAGGTGGCTGTACCAAGTTTATTAAAATTTAAAATAGACTTTAAAACTTGTATGCATACTGATGATAAGTGGATTAAATAATCAGGTTTAGACAAATTAATTGATTAATTTAATGAAATTTCTAAAACGCTTGCGATGGTTAATAAGCGCTGCCTTGTTTTCGAACCAGAATTACAATTAGAAACAAAACAGTCAATTTTATATCAATTTTGTATTTGAGATTTTGACAAACTTGCCAATTAAGGGAATAATAAAAGTTCATCTCCAATAATCCTTTTATGAAATTAAATGGGCGTCAACCAACGAAGTTCAGACATTTGCCTTAATAAATGTGTAATAGTTTCTGTATTGTAATTCCTATGACTTACAGCACACTGTTGTAAAAACAATATATAATTAGATAATTATGTTAAAGGTACAGTAGTAAGCTTTGCCTGTTGTTAAAACCCAGTGCTAGGGTTATGAAAACGAGGAATACAATATTGTAATGGCTGCGCAAATTTAAGGTTGGGAAATAAATTGTCTGTCATTTGATTTTTCGTTCTTTGAGATTTATTTAGTTAAAAGTTGGGAAATTTTACACATGGTACGTTACACTCTTGAAGAAAAGTTCACTGTATCACCGTAAAATTCGAGTAGCTTTTCCTTATAATCAGGCTCCTTCTGAGATCGTTGTGCGTAATTTAAGCGCTAAATTCGGGGCTTATGGTATTGCTGCTGATAGATCAATACAATACGCTCATAGTGCCGTAGTTGTGCAAACATTGCCTCTGTATAGTTAAGTGTTGATAATAAGCCGGGAACACCAAATTGTTGACGTCCACAACAAATGGGAATCACTTATGCCACTTTGCGCAACATTTTGTTTGCATAAAGATCTCCATCTTTACGCTTATAATAATCAACTTGCTCAAGAATTGAAGCCGACCGATCATTGATTGCTCAAACGTTTGTGAATTGACTCTTTGAAAACTGAACGAAAACTAAGCATTTTTTCACAAAATTATCTTTAGTGATGAGATAAATTTACAATTAGGCGGTTGTGTAAACAAACGTCCAAAGCAAATGATCGTATGATGAGATGAATGCTCTGTGCTACCAACCCATGATAACTAATTTTTTGTGACCACAACTGAATGTTGACATCAGCGACCTTCGGTCTAAGCAAGAGAAATTCCCGATCGCCTAATTTTTTGATTTGGCGATGTCAACGACCACCTCGTCCTTTTGATTCAACACCGCTGGGATATTTTCTCTGGTACCATTTGAAAGGCTAGGTTTACGTGAACAACCTACAACCAACTGTGCATTCGCGTCTGCCACCGTGCTAGAGATGGCTACTTCCCCGATATCATATTACATTATTAATTCCCATATTTCGTAAAGTAAAGTTTGATATCAATAAAACTGATGTCACAAAATGTCGTGTTTTAAGCCAATTTACATCCTAACCTCAAATTTGCCCACTGGTTACGATATTATTTTCTTGTTTACAAAGTACAATATGCCTGATTACAAGACTCGAATATATATATCGATATTGTATTTCCTTCGATTTAAGAAATTGTTTCAGTTTTGTTTGAAGTAGAATTACATGCTGAGCAAAGACTTTTATTGCCTTTATCGATTTCAACAATGCCTAGACCCAGCCAACGCTACAGCAGAAACCAAAGAAATGAAAGTATTTTTGGCAAACGAACTTTAGCAGGTGAATTAAAAAATAAATTTTGAAAAATATCAAACATTCATTACTCACTTAATTTTTCGATTTCCTCTTCATTTTGTTTAATTTGAATTTCTAAAAGACCCTTTTCATAACGTTCCGTTTCAAGTTGTGCCTACAAAGCAAACAAAATCAAACGACAATAACAAATATTAAATATTTAATTGAACCAACCCTTAAATTGTACAATTCTCTTGTACGTTCTTCAAGCAAATATGATTTTGGAGTTGAAGGTGAAATGCGTTGCGATCCTGCGCTGCGTTTAGGTGTTTTTAATGGCGAATATGAAGACAAACTAGAGCCACTACCACTTGCAATTAAACTACTCGCAATCGATTCACTCAGGCGAGGCGGTGTGATTTGTAGGTTAGCAACTTCAGCAATCGCATGCCTTAAAGCATCTTTTGTTATCGGTTCCGAGTCTAATAATGTTTTAAAAAATTTCGCAATACATTGCTGTGCTGTATCGGGTAAACGTTGACAGATTTCGTGAAACAATGTCTCTGGCTGCTTAACACAACAAAAATGCAATAACAGTGAATAAACATAAATATAGTCAGCTGAACTTAAGCAATTCTCATCGTCTAGATTAACCTCAAAGTCGGTATAAAATTCTATAAATGAAAAAAGTTTTTTTTTAAGAAAACGAGGATGTAGTTAATTAAATGTCTTTTTACCTTTTAGGAAATCTTCCAAACGTTTGCTTTCGTTCTTAGCCGTCTTTTGATGTTTTAAACAGAAGTTTTGATAGAAAACATCAATATCTGATTGTTCGATACTGTAACAAGCTTCATACATGAAACCACATTCAGCGATCTAAATAAATTACAAACACATTTTAATTGCTCTCTTTAGCTTATGTTGTTTTTGTTTTGTTTGAGATTTACCTATGCGCTCAAATTGTTTTTGCATTTTTTTTACTTACCCATTGTAACAGTACTTTATTCCAGCTGCGCATATCCATGTTTTCATCAGTTTTTAATATTGTTTTACTTATAAAATTTTAATTTTTTTGTTTGGAATTATTTTTTTTACACAAACTTATTAATTTGCAGAAACAAAATTCTGCTTTCCTTTGCTTAGCGTTTTTCTATGATTTCGTGGCCAAAAAGTCACATATAAAATTTCATTTTCATCAAAACTTTATTTCTATTCAAATTTATTTTACAATGCGCGTCCTTTTCTAGGCAAAATCGTTTTTGTGTTTTAGAGGAATCTAACAATTTTTTATGAATAATAATGACTTGTGTTTATCACTAGTAAATTGCTCTCTTTGTTTTGAACGCGTTTTTTTTTAGTAAACGTATGTAATAAACAACTTAATTTTATGTAATTGTTGACCAAATAATTAATAAACTATTTTTTCTTTTTATTTTAGTGCAATTTATCCACCAAATTTTTCGTGTAGAGGCAAAACAATCAACTGCCGTTAGTAATTTGAAAAAAATCTTCATTGACATTTGACGCGCTCTGCTGTGTTAACTTTGTTTGGGGTGCTATAAAGCTACATTGTTGCATTTTTAAGTATTAACTGACTCTTGCCTACTTTTTAACGCTTAAAGCATTATTTACATATAATTAAACATTAATAAAAATCTATTTCTAAATGCACGCTCATAATACTATCAACTACCATTTATTAAAATAAAAATACGTACGATTTTTGTAGGAGGAGATAGCAAATTCGGAGAAAACGTCAAACTTTTTAGCCGAGCTGCACAGAACGGAATATTTGCAAGAAAAATGGAAACAAACGCCATGTGCAAGAAAACAAATGTAAACATATTTGAACTCGATTTTAAATAGTTAATTTAAATTGTATATTAATTAAAAAATGTAAAGCTTGTATATCGTAGAATCTGATTTTTCAATTGTCAGTTTGCTTAGTTAAGAAACAAAGGCACTGCACATTAAACATTTTGGAATTGTTTTGAAAATTTATGATTTCAGTTTTCCATTAATCACTCGATAGCCATTATGCATGCACAAAGAGCGCTATATACAATCGATAGAAGATAAAAATACGAATCGATCGTGGTATAGCCTATTTTTGGAAAGACTTTATGAAAAAAGTTGTAATGCAATTTTAAAAAATCTTCAAAATTTTTTTCTGTTTTATTAATAACTTAAAAATTATAGCACGTACATATATTCGGCTATATGCGATCGATAGAGAATAAAAATGCAAATCAATTGTGGTGTAACTTATTTCTGGAAAAACTTTATGAAAAAAATTATAAAGCAGCAAACTTTTAACATTTTAAGAAAACGTCCAAGCAACTGGCGGAAGAAATATCAACAACAAAATACAACTATATTTGAATTATTATTGTTTCATGTTTATCCATTTTTAGCTTCTTATTTACATATTCGTTTAATAATTTAAATTGTTTAATTTTCCCTCTTAATTACATAAAAAAGGTGTAAATACAACGTAAATATTGTACAATTCTTATTTTTAATTTAATACAGTATTTTAACAATACGTCTTTGGCTTCATAAGATTGTTGTATTGTTAATTAAAACTTATTATTAGAATAAAAATAAATCAATAAAAATTTACATTTGTAATTAAAAAAAAGAAAATAATAAAGTAAAATTATTAATGAAATGCTAGAACATTAGTGGTAAAATAATTCATGTTTTTGTTTTATTTCGATGTTCCGAATTCGATGGTTAAATTATTAGTCTGGCAGCCCAAATTGTTTTTAAACCTGGTGCGCAAAATATGTTAACAGCAGAAACGAAAAGAAATCAGAGATGGTAAACAAATTAGTACTACCAGGATTTTAGTACTGCCCCCAAAAAAAGAAAAAAAAAAAAACACTCTATAAGTATTGAGGAACATTTAACGGGCACAATGACTGCCCTTAAAACATTTATAGAGCAAAAGGCGCAGGAGTCGATTGTATCGAGTAACTCGAATTTCCTCAAAAGAGTGGATGCTCTGCTAGGCGGTTTGCGCACCACCAATAGGGACATAGCTGAAAAAAAAGTTATAGAATAAATACATATGTAAATGCCAAATTGTTGATTTGAATGATGGCAGTATAGAAAATATAAATATTAATTAAATATTCTATATTGCCATCTTGCAAATCAACAATTGGCATTAACGTACAGTTGCCAAATAAACTTTATAAAGCCAATATTTAAGTTTTTAAAAATAAATGAATTACAAAATGGATTTTTATTTAACTTTTCTTTGAAATGCAATTGCACCTTCATTCATAAAATATGCCTTGAGTGTGTCTCCTAAATTAAAAGCTTGTCGCGTTGCGTTATTCGAGCCAAAGGATATTGATCGAGAACTAGCTATGCTACAATCGTTTCCAATATCAGCTCGCCATCTGCCAGGTACATATAATATTACCACAATTGTCCTCGTAGTCCACATAATTAGTTGGGCAATAAGTTGCATTTACTTGGTCATTCAACTTAAAGAAGTTATGTAGAACCACACAAGCCAACAGCACCTAAAAAAATATAGATGAATAAATAGAATCCACTTAGAATGATTTTTCATAAAAAACATACTTTTTCAGCATTTTTTGGTCTGCAATTAAGCGTGGTTCTTAATATCCGCCATCTCGCTACCAATATTCCGAATGCGTTTTCTATAACAACGCGCGCTCGAGAAATACGATAGTTGAAAACTTTCTTATCCATTGTCAAACATCTTCCGGGATATGCTCGCATAAGATTCGTTTTTAAAGGAAATACTGGATCTCCAGCAAAAAAATGTGGAAATGTTTGCGTTGAATTCGGTAGAACTGAATGCGGTGGGAGATCCATGCAGCTAATAGCACAATATTTTTTAGTATTGTTTTGTAGTTATAAAAATTAGAACCACTATGCGCAGGGTTTATAATGGCTATGTGTTTGCCGTCTATGGCACCAACGCAATTTGGAAGATCCCACTTACTTGTGAAGTCTTGGGCAATTTCCTTAAAATCATGTGCTTTGCATTGGTCCAAATAAAAAGGTGCAAGCACTTCCCACATGATTGCGCACGTCTCTAGTATAATAGCTCTGGCAGTTACTCTACCGATTTTAAAGCTCCATACAAGATATTGGTGGGAAACTCCTTGAGATAAATATCTAAAAGGCATACAAATTAATATGACTACCACAAAAAACTAACACATGTAAAGTACTTACGATAAAGTAATTGCAAGTCGAGCTTCTGGGCTAATTGTGTAGCAATTTTTAGTTTTCTGTAGCCGCGATTTCAGAAAATTTAACAAAATATTGAAGACAGGCAATGTCATGCGTGTGAATTTGAAAAAATCTTCTTCATTTTGTTTTATTGCTAAAAAACCAGCTTCATAAAATCCAAATATATGGCGGCCATCATTATCTGACCTGCGATAGAACCGCCTCTTTCTCAATGCTATCTTTTTTAACAAAAATAAATAACTTAAATAGCAAGTAGTTATTGTTAATCCCACGATTGCTATGTCATCCATCTTCACAGTTTTTTAATTAAATTGTTTAAAGAATATTTCACTTTCATTTATTAAGAATATTTCAATTAATAACTTTTCCAAATGAACAGCTGTGTTAACGTCGTCGACGGCGTTTACATTAACAGCAAAATGAAATTTTACGCCGAACATCACAATTTCGGCGCTAAGACGCCGTCAACGACCTCGACATTAACTCTAGCATAAGTTTTAATTTAAAATAACGTCGTTATTTTCTATACAAATTTTTTATATCATGATAAACTTTTTAACAATTTATGTCTGGCAACTACCGATACCTTATTTATACCTCTATTATTGACAGCAACCAAAGTTAAGAGGAGTTGCCAGTTTTAAATATTATTTTACGTGTGGCAACTTATTTCAATTTCAGTTGCAAAATAGAGAATTTACCGGCAATCTTCATTTCCAGGTGGTTTACAAAGTTTTAAAAGAAAAAGGAAGGGATTTTAAAGGGAAATAATTTTATTTTTATATATTTTATATATTATATATCAAATATATATATATATATATATATATCTGTATTTGTTGTGCTTGTAGGCAGCAATTTAAAATAATGATTCAGCAACTGAAGGCAAACCCAAATGTAAAACGAGGCGTAATGCTTTTCGTTGAAACTAACGCCAATACAGATGAAGTGTGGAAGGGCATTGCTTGCAGACAACTTTAATAGCTATGGTCCACTGACCAACGCCCACTCCGGATGAATGCCAGAGAATGTGGATTCATTTTAAAGCAAAGTTTAAATCGAAATTTGTAAAAAAAGGAGCCTAAACATCACGATTAGTGGGCCATAGCAAGACGTTTATTTATGGCCATTGGAGCAGGCTGTAGCAGACTTATTGCATATGATTTGTTTGTAAGTCCAGTTTGTAAACTTTTTGAGTGTTAGAGAGACATTAAATGTAAATTGAGAAGAAAAACAAAAAAAATTCCAAGCAAATTAAAACGAGCAACGTATACCCCACTGGAAGAGAAAGAATAACACTGGTGGATAGAAGTAGTTCCTCCTTAAATTTTTTATTATGTAAGCCAAAGCCATTTAAAATGGTATGGTTGCCATTTCCCTGTAATGAAAACGGTGAGAAACCGAAAAAGCTAGCCATAATATAGTTTTACAATTAAACAAAAGATAGTGTTTATACATTAGGCCAAAGTTCGCTGATGTCATGTTCAAGAAAATTTTGTAGATGGCCTATGTAACTCTTGCATATATAAGTGGTGCAATAAAAGGTGGTATTGCTAATTTTTAAATTGCTTTGAGTCCTTTGAAAAAGCCTAAATATAAATAAAATATTTAAATGATTTTTATTTTAATATCCTTGAAAGAATATTTTTTTTCTCGGACCAGCACTCAGGAGATGACCCATACTCTTTCAAAATACATTGTGGCAGAACTAGGAAATAAGATTATGGGGGAGGAGGAAAGAGGGAGTAGTGTTTGTGGATATTCAATTTAAACTTTCTTAAATTGAAAGTGACAGAAAAGACCGCTATAGGGGGTTTAACACGCATACGGACTGTTCTGCTAAAATAAATGATTTTTTCTTGTAATGCGTAGTGCGATTCATTGGAAAATCAACCACAAAGGAATGCGCTCTCAACGAAAATCGAGTTACACGCGAAAACGTGCGAGTAACGCGAACAAGTTCCCTAACTTCATTGGAGCACTTACCATTGTAGTAACGATGAAACAGTGTGAAATGCGTCCAACATTACATCGATGCGCTAGACAATCAATACAGTTGGATATCCTACTGTCACCAGTGTGAGTCTCTTGGCCCCCACCTGTATGTGGTTGAGCAACTCCAAAATACACTTTTGGGCGGCGGCCCATATATGAGAGTTGTATTCATTCCATTGGACTGAGGAGAGATCGGATGGAATAAAGTATCTCTTATACCGTTTTAGAAAACTGAGGCACTTGAAAGCTTCTTTAGAAACTTGAAAAATGTTTTATATGAATTTTCATGTCAAGAACATCAAGAGCACATAGTAACAGATGCAGCACCAACTTCGTACACAGATCTATGCGTAAGCATGTAAAATTGCGTCTCACAGTCATTAAAATCGACTTTATTTACACGACCCCATTCAAACATTGTCGCGAGGTCGTGATTGAGCGTCTCATCCATGTTCCGTCTTTTGGAACTCATCTCCAACTGGTTCGGTGTGTTACCAAATGAATACGACTGACAAATGGTACTGTCATCTACGAAAGAGTATACAGGGTTGAAAGTTTGACAAAGAAAGTCATTTAGAAAAATAAGAAATAGGTTAAAGAAGGAACGGAGCCATGCGGTACCCCTGGATTAATATTGATCTCGTCTGATCAAATCCCATCTATAACAACTCGTATGATGTGATAAGATTTACATCTGCACCTAGCCGTGGGCCCTAATCAGATGATGGATCATTACCACTGTGAATGGTATGTAGCGCCATCCTCGCCCTAGAAGGTCTTCGGATATGTATATCCTCCGGTCACTCCTAGTTACAACTTCAAAAGCCCAAAGCAGGCCGCAGCCTTTACTCCTTGCTGAAGAGTTGGAGACTATTCGCCTTGAAGGGGACTGGGCTCACTTTTACCCAGCAAGACACATGTCTAGATGGTTGTGTGATCCATAAAGATATATAATGTGCCCCCGGGGGGAAACAACTCGTATAGTGCGATTCATGAGAAAACTCGATATAAATCTGGAGAAATTATCACCGACATCAAAAGCAGCAAGTTTTGACAGAAGTGCATGACGCCACACTCTCTCCGAAATGATGTATGAAGTTGCACCAATCTTTAGATAGGAAAGCCAGCAAATCGTCCGTAGAGCGCCCCTACGGAAACCATACTAACGGTCGCTAAGTAAACTGTTGGATTCCAGGTACCTTACAAGATGAAAATTAATCAATCACACTTTCTATTACTTTGGAAACTGCAGAATAAATTGCAATTGGGCCGTAGTTTTCAGGGTTGTTAGCCTCATCCTTTTTGCAGACAAATGTGAGCATAAAAAATTTGAATCATCCAGTCATAACAATAAAAGAAATCCAAATCTGACCGTCTATTTTGCTATTCTGCAACCAGTGCAATAATTTTCACTTAAAGTTTTGCAGTTGTAAATCAACCAGTTCCTTAATGTCAATGATGTCATTATAAAACTCAACTTACGCGGACCTTCCTTTACATTAGTTTTTGAAATGTAAAGCTACGAGCACATGCACTTTTCGAGTAGACCTTCTCCGACACCTGATGCGGCCACGTAGCTCCACACAATCACTGATAAGCCTCCATCTTTAACTGTCTTCTTAGTACTTTTATGGAAAAAAATCTTAATTGTGTTTACGTCACACGTAACGCCGGCCTTCGGAACAAAACAAAAAAAAAATTCCTTTCATCCGTTAATAGAACTTGAAGTTTACCGCGCTCTAAAACGAGAAATCTTTTGATACGACCTCTCGTGCAAAATCCAAGTGATCCTTTGCCAGTGACATGTGGTTTCTTTCGACCCACTGGGCGATGAAATTTATTTCAAAGTTAGTTTTAATCAACAAGTTTTGGAGCGGAGACGAATGGCTTTTTTATACTGCGGGAACTATAAAATTCCCATCTCTCGGGCAAAGCTTTCTTCTTACAGGTGCGCATTTTTTATTTTTTGTAATTTTGTTGTCTTGTTGTAGTGTAAAGTTACGATACTTCCGATTTCTTGTTCCAAGTTGTTATTAATAAGTGTTTTTCGCTGTGCCAAGGTAGACTGTATGCCGCATTACAAGAAGAATTTTCAAATATTTGCTTGTAATAAAAGTAAATATCCAACCGCTGAACGAATATGGTTGTGTATACGCTTGAACAACGCTGGGAAATATTGTGACATTATTTGAAAATAATGGTGATGTTGCAGACGGTGCGCGAAAATTGCGTACGGATTTTAGAAGAAAAAAAGTACCGTCAGCTCCGTATGTTCCGTTTTCTTGTGAAAAAAGTGCTACACCCGAGAATATTGCTGCTGTGGCAGAAAGTATGTGTGAAGCGCCATCAACATCAATTCTCCGTCGATTTCAACAATTGAACATTTCAGAGACATCATTGAGAAGAATTTTGCATAAAGAGCTTGGTATGACGCCAAGCCAAATGACCATACAATGGTTTTTCGCTTCGCTAAGTGGGCCTGCGATCGACTTACAGAAAATGGTGATTTTGCAAAAAAAATCTTCTTTTCAGATGAGGCTCACTTTGATCTTGGGGGGTATGTAAGCAAACAAAATTGTCGCATTTGGGGCACAGCAAATCTGCACGCATACACTGAAAAACCGAGCACCCAAAAAGAGTCACTGTTTAGTGCGGATTTTGCCCCAGGCATAATTGGGCCATTTCTCTTCTGCCCCTGTAGGCTAGTAGGTAGTGTACTAGCTTGTCAGTATGGGGGTTGTGGGTTCGATTCCCAACAAAGACCTTGGTTTTTTTCACTAAAAATAAATATTGACTGTCGGTGGGGCTGCCTAGTAATGAAGGCATGGTCATTGGTTACTGAGCAGTCTTATACGACAGTTAATTTCCGACTAGCCTTCTACTTTCACCACCGGTTTCATTTCTTCGCTATCCTTTTCCTAAAGAATGTAGCACGGTACTTGACTAAATAGGCATTGTTGCCTAAAGTGCTACTTCTCTTTAAAAAACAAAACAAAAAAAAAAATGAGCAAGTAGTGGCCGTTACAGTTAATGGCGATCGTTATCGGGCCATGATGAACGAATTTTTGTACACAAAAATTGAACAGGAAGATATTGGCAACATTTGGTTTCAACAGGACGGCACTACATGCCACACAGCCGAAGCTACACTCGATCTTTTGCGCCCTATTTTTGAAGATCGCATTATCAGCCGCAGAGCTGATGTTATTTGGCTACCTCGGAGCTGCAATTTGACACCGTTGGACTATTATTTGTGGGGTGCCGTCAAAGATAAGTGTTACGCCGACAAGCCCGAGACAATTAACGCTTTAAAGAACAATATTCGTGAAATACAGCTCCACACTATCGATAATGTGCTTAAAAATTAGACTGTACTGCATGGCCAGCCGAGGCAGCCATTTGAATGAAATTATTTTCCATTATTAACCGGAAGGATTGTACTTTCAAATAAAAAAAGAAATTTGGAACATATTCAGTAGTTTTGTTTATGGCATTTAAAACAAAAAAAAAGTTATTTGGCGGACCCTTTAGATGAAATGCAGGCAATACAAGAAAACACTAGAACCAGCGGGGAAAGGCTTGTATGTCAGGTAAACGAAAAACTTCAACTTTAAAAGTTTTCGGAAACGAGTTATTGGTGTGGAATAGAGAGTCTTCAGGTTTGAAAAAAAGTTGCCCTAGGCTGGGTAAAGAAGAAAATGGAAGGAGAATAAGATGAACTAAAAATGCAAATGGGCAATCTTCATATTCGAGAGATACCGGCAACCGCAACCGACGAGCCCCACAATTTTCATTTCCAATAAACGCCAGAAGAGCAGCAACCTAATTCTTGAATTAAGGTAATTTAAAGTCTTCCGTTATTTAAAAAAAATCAAATCTTTGTTTTATACTTTTTACTGTAGTGGAATAAATAATTTTTTATTTTCTTTGTTATTATTTACTTTACCTAATACTTATGGTAAGTATTGCCATTTAGAACGATTGTCCTCGGTATAACTGGGCAAAGCATTTGGGGTCTTATACAAAGACTTGGTAAATTTTTTATAATCCTAGAAATTAAAAACAAAAAATTACTTCTAATAATTATTTGTGATATTAAGTATTTCTCTAGGACTCTTTTTACCTTTTCAGCCATACGTCGTCTACCAATCAGCTCATTATAATCTGGGGGATTATCACTTGCACCCTTTGAAATTATATTTGTTGAGTTATTTGGATAATTCGCATGTTCTTTCAATTGCATGATTGGTCTGGGCATAGAGTGTCTTTGAAGTTTTAATGTCATATTAATGGGAGGAGGCGGTTGGTTTTTAATGCGTTCTTCTATCTCATAGAGTTGTTGCTGAAATACCAAATCACTTTAATTGAGTATTCCATAAAATAAACTTGTATTTACTTACACGATTTTTATAAACCATGCAACAGGCTCTTAAGGTGAAATAATACATAATTTCTACGCCTGATAATAGAGAAAAGCCCAAAAATAAACTTGCTATACCACCAAAAGATACTAAAAGATCTACCCAACCAAATAGTACCTCACGCTTGTAGCGTATTATAGGCCAAGTGAGAAATTCCACCAAAACACCCGATGCTTCGGCACGTTCAGTGCTGCAAATTTCAAATAAAGGAATAAAAAAAATTAATATTTCGGTATTACTAAAACAATTTGAAGGAGTAGGCGGAGGTTTCAATCCGGTCCGCCGAGCCCAAAAAAATAAATTTACATTATGTTTTAAAAAAGATATAAATTGACAACTTTAGCAAAACAATGCGATGTTTTCATATTATAACGTGTACAAACTGCGTAGTTTTCTGGGAAATATTGTACACACAAGAGAACAACAACTTTCTGATGCAATATTCCAAAAAGTAACATAAACATCATAAAACACCAACAACTAATAAAGAAAACTGAACGTATAACATAACAACAACTATTATATGTGAGATCTAGAAGATTCTTGAATATTCGAGACAACATGCGCAACAAATATAAAAGGGCCAGCGATGGATTAATCAGCAATCAGTAAAAGTGTAAATCTCGTGACGTAAAGAATAAATTGTGAAGTAAAATAATAAAGTTGCCAACGTTCAGTTTTATTTGTGTAATTAAAATAATAAAGTGTATTGTAAATACCCCCATAAATATCAATCGAAAATAGAAAGAGAAAAATTGATTCGGAATGTCGAGTATTTCAAGAAGAGTGGACATGGAAGTACTTCTTTATTGAATATAACCAAAAACCTATTTGTCTATCTGCCAAGAACCGGTAGCTGTACTAAAAGATTATAATCTCGCTAGGCAGTTTAATTCAAAACATCTTGGGTCGAAGTACTATAAAATGACAGATGAAGACAAGAAAGTTCATTCAGAGGAATTGAAAAGAAAAATATCTAGTCAGCAAATGTTTTTTAAAAATAAAAAAAGTGTCCAGCGATTCTCCACGTTAGCTGGTCACATTGTTGCCTATAAAATAGCAAAAAGTAACAAATCGTTTTCGGAATTCATTAAGGATGTGTTAATTAGCATTGGAAAAGTATTATGCCCAGAAAAGGCAAAAGATTGCGAATCTATAGGGCTGTCACGTAGAACGGTCACAAAAAGAATTGAAGCGATTTCTTCTCATTTAACCAATCAACTCGATGGACGTCTTAAAAAGTTTAAGTATTTTTCAGTCACTATGGACGAGAGTGTTGACAGGAGTGATACAGCCCAACTTCTAATTTTAATCAGAGAAGTCTACCAGAGTAGAAATTTATTCATGAATGTGCAGCACATGTGCCAAAACTTGTGTACATGCACATGACTATGTGCAACAATTTTTGATCTTAATATGAAGGCACATGAGTGTGCATGGACAATAGAAGCACACGCACATGTGCCAAGTGCAAAGTACAGGCACATGAATGCACATATTCATGCACATCATTATACTACGCAGTTAAAATTATTCTCAAATGGGTAAACATTCAACACATACCATAACAACAAAACACTATAATTTATTGTTGTTATTATTGTACTTCTTCGTCTTGCACATACATATATTAATGTGCAAGATCGTGTGCACTCATATGCCGCACATTTTAAGAGTGGCCATACATTTTAAGAGTGGCACATGAAATGTGCCTACGCAAGTTGAACTTGCACATGTGCGTTTAGTAGGCACATACAAAAATTGGCACTTACGCATGTACATGTGCGTATTTATTTTTTGTGCATATTTGCCTTCATGTGCGTGTGCTGCACATGAGTGTGCAAATCCGTACCCTAGTAATAACCGAAGAACTTGCGAAGAACCTATATTCGAGACAGATCCTTCTTTGTGAGCATAAATGATAATTATTCAAGTTTTGGTTGTATTAAGGCGGTTATTCCACAGGTTAGTGTCCTGAGTCCAGTATTATACACAATTTTTACAGCAGATATGCCAACAGTCGAAAATATAACTACTGCTACATATGCAGACGATACTGCTTTATTAAACGCAAACGAATCACCGTTAATAGCTTCCGAGATGCTACAAAATCAATTAAATCAATTGAATCTTGAAGATTGGCTTCAGAAATGGAATGGAACACAAAGTCCGTTCATGTTACATTTACGCTAAAAAAAAATGATTGCTCTCCTGTTTATTTAAATCGCACACCTATACCGAGCTACAACGCTGTAAAATATTTAGACCTTCATCTTGATCGAAGACTTACCTGGAAGGAGCATGTCAAAAAGAGCAACTTAAATTAAAAACAAGAAAAATGTTCTGGTTATTGGGCCTAAGATCAAGATTAAGCTTGGAAAATGAGGTTCTCTTATACCACACAATACCACAGACAGCAAATAATTCGAACGTTGAGATATTACAGAGATACTAGTCAAAAACACTTAGATTTTTAAAAAATGCGCCATTTTTTATCAGCAACAAAAACATACACTGAGATCTTCGAATTTTAATGGTAAAAGAAGAGATCAATAACTTCAGTGAAAGATATCTTAATAGAGTAAGTAATCATTCCAATGTGTTAGCAACAAACCTGTTAGATGATAGCAAGGAAATCCAGAGACTTAAAAGGCTTCATGTTCTTGACCTTCTCTTCCGAAAATAGAAAAATTCTAATTTGTCAAATCCTATTTAAATCACAAAAGAAAATTTTCTTTTCTTTTTTTTCAGAGTTTTAAGGAAAACTCAATGTATGTTATTTAAAAGTCATGAAATTTGCTTATTATTTTAATTATAAAAAGGTTGCAAATAAAACAATAAAAAAAACATTTAAGTTAAATGTAAATAACCGTGCTCTCAGTCCATTCCCAGTGTGCCTAACTAGGCGCACAATGTATTTTTTCATTTAATTTGACTTCTGTTAACAAAACGCTATTTAGATCGCCTTCTGAACTTTAACTTACTTATTTGTTTTCTTACCTTTTAAGCAATTTCTCTATATTAAAAACGGTTTTCGAGCAGCTTAACTCACACTGCATGCAATCCTTGATGTTGGTTATATTATATTTATTCAAGTCTAAACAACGAAAATCGCCAATGCCACACATACGTACATTTGCTTAAAGATATAAATAAAACTATTATTTAGAAACATTAAATATATTTGTATGTATGTATTTACGTATTGGCTTATAAAATGATGGATTGCATTTGCAAAGTTTGATTGCCTTCTTCATGCGACACTCTTTCATGCAGGATGAAAATGTATATTCTTCCGGAAAATAGTTTAGCTTGATTTCGTCGTGAAATATGCACTTGCGTTGGCTAAAAAAAAACCAAAATCATTGACTTGAAGAAAAATTTCTTAATATTTGAAATAACAGGAAAGAACAAGAAAGAACTTTTCATGGGTTTATTTAAGACCGATACATACATATCTGTGAATTTCTTATTTGTGTGTGTTTCTCTACAAAAGTAAAACATTTCGCAAAGCCCTCAAAATAGGCATTTGAAGCACAATGGTAGCTAACCTCTTCGTGTGATCCAAATCTCTGAGCGATGCATAGCTAAATTTTTAGATTTTTTTTTATTCTGACTATACATTCATTAGCACTGATAATAAAGGGTATTTTTGTAAGCCCGATAGAACTTGAAATTGTAAAAAATAACACAAAAAATGAAATTGTAATCAAAATTTCTTTTTTATTCGAAGGATCAATACGTGACATTAACATTTGAAAATGATTTCGGGCATATGGGCACCGCGGCTGTTCTTGACGAAGCGCATTCTGGACGTCCAATTTTGGGCCACTTTTTCGAGCACTGCTGGGCGTATGTCACGAATAACACGAACAATGCTGTCCTCCAAGGCGTCAATTGTTGCTGGTGTAATAAAAGCGTTTTTATTGTATTTTAATTTGTTTTAAATAAAAAAGGTTTGTACTTTTTTGTTCATTAATCTTTTTATTTAGGTTCAATTATCTGTGCTCAGCTTGGAGCAGTTAAATCCAGCTCAACTGGGAGCTAGGATGAATGAACAAAGATTGATCCTATCTTCCCAATTGCAGTCGTTTATATACTGACTGTGAGAAGAATTTTAAAAGTCTAGTACTTAATTTATTAATGTAAATTACATACAAATGTTATTATAAATATTATGTCTATTCAGCATAATTGCATTCAATTTAATTTTCATGGTCAAATGAAATTATGCTGATGTAAAGAAATAAAAATATATATACAGTGTGTCTTAAAAATAAAAGTATAAAAGTTGTGTTTAACAGTGTGTCTTAAAAATAATAGTACAAATACTTAAATTGTGTTTATATATGAAAGTGCAAATATTAAAATTGTGTTTATATAGTGTATACACACTACACTGGTTTATCAGCATAAACCAGTGACTTCACGTAGCCCCACAGGAAATAGTCGAGTGGTGTCAAATCGCACGACCTTGGAGGCCAATTGACAGGTCCATTTCTCGAAATCAACTTATCGCCAAATTTTGATTTCAATAGGTCGATGGTTGCGTTAGCTGTATGGCACGTAGCGCCATCCTGTTGAAACCACATCTCGTTTGGATCAATGTCATCCATATTTTCAACCAAAAATCATTGATCATGGTGCGGTAACGATCTCCATTGACCGTAACGCGAGCTCCGGCCTCATTTTTGAAGAAATAAGGTCCGATGATGCCACCAAACGGTGCATTTTTCTGGATGTAATGGAGTCTGTAGGGTCTGTTGTGGATTGGTCTCACTCCATATGCGGCAATTTTGCTTATTAACAAACCCGTTAAGCCAAAAATGCGCCTCATCGCTGAACACAATTTTGCGATAAAACAACGGGTCAGTTGCCAACTGCTCTAGAGCCCAATCGGCGAAAGAACGACGCATACAATGGTCTCGTGGCTTCAATTCCTGCACTAGCTGGATCTTATACGGGTGTAGGCCGAGATCTTTGCGCAAAATTTTCCACGTAGTGGACGGACAGAGCCCCAATTCCTGCGACCGACGACGAATTGATAAATTTGGATCTTTTTCCACACTTTCGTTTACAGCGGCGATATTCTCTTCAGTACGCACATTCCTTCGACGTGTTGGTGTTATTGCATCCTCTAGAGAGTATGTGGTACGAAATCTATCGACAGTTCGATGAATGGCTTGTTCAGATGCACGATTATGTACGCCATAAAAATGACGAAGTCGTCTATAAGTTGCGCGAATCGACGACTCATTTCAAAGTAAATTTGGATAATTTCGTAGCGTTGTTCAAGCGAGAGTCTATTCATGATGATTTGTCAGAGTGTACTGAAACAAATAAAAAAAAAATGTTTCATCAAAACTTCATTTTTTGTGTTACTTTTTACAATTTAAAGTTCTATCTAGCTTAAAAAGACACCTTTTATATTGGCTATACAAGTTAGTAATGTCGATTTATACAATATATTGACATAACTATCACATATGGCTTTGTATAAATAATAACAAAAATGGTATTTTGAAGGATTAACACCGGTTGTTATAAAGGATGTTTCAACAAGAATTTGTTCTATAAAAAACAAAATAAAAAAACAACAAATTTAATGAAAAATGATATCTGACAAATGTCCATCATGACCACGTTGACAGATATCGATGGCGGTCCTATTTCGTTAATCACATCACGGATTTTGAGTTTTAAGGCTAAAATCCATTCTATTCGCTCCTTATAGACGTTGTCCTTAACATAGCCCCACAAAAAATAATCCAGTCGGGTTAAGTCATACGATCTGGCTGGCCACTTAACTGCTGATTGTCGTGAAATTATAATTTGTTTTGCAATAAATTGATCGTATCATTGGCTGTGTGATACTTGGCACCGTTCTATTGCAACCATATATCAGTGATTTCGACGTCGTCAATAATATGCCAAAATTGAGCTGTTAGCATCTCGCGATTGCATGATCCATTGATCGTTACCGTATTTCCAGCCTCATCTTAAACAAAAAACGGCCTAATAACGCCTCCAGACCACATAGCGCACCATACAGTAACACGTTGAGCAGGCAAAGGCTTTTCAACAATCTTTCTAGGTTTTTCAGAAGCCTAAATGCGACAATTTTGCCTGTTGGCTTCGTCTGAAAAAATTATTTTTTCAGAATTGAGCGAATTTACGGCAATATGAATAATCGGTCGGCTTCAATTCCTGCACCAGTTAAACACTGGAAGGCTTTAAAGACAAATCATTACACGAAATTCGCCATGTGGTGGTCTTGGATAACTCCATTTGTTGAGAATGTCGAGGAATTAATAAATTTGGATCTGCTTCAACACTGTGGTTAACGGTTGCGTATTCGAACAACCCGGTCGAATACGCACATTTTGTATCGCGCCTGTCGCGACTCAAATTTAACAACCCAATTTTTAATGGCGGTCTCAGAAGGACGATTATATTTTCCGAAAATATCACGGATCTTACGAAATGCAACTTTAACGGAACCACCATTTTCATGGTGGATTTTAATTATTTTAATGCGATTTTTATGCGAAATTGAATTCAATGTAACAATTGCCAATGCCAATCTACTGGCAATACGTCAAAAAACTAAATTTCAAAACTATCATGTTCTTGATGTTGCTACAATTGAAAAGCAAGGTGCCCCTGTAGGCTAGTAGGTAGTGTACTAGCTTGTCAGTGTGGGGGTTGTGGGTTCGATTCCCAACACAGACCTTGGTTTTTTTTTCACTACAAAAATAAAAATTGACTGTCGGTGGGTGTGCTCAGCGATGAAGGCATAGTCACTGGTCGCTGAGCTGTCTTTATACGGCAGTTAATTTCCGTACTATCCTTCTACTTTCAACGCATGTTTCATCGCTTCTCTATCCCTTTCCTAAAGAATGTAGCGCGGTACTTGACTAAATAGGCATTTAAAAACCAAAAAAATCAAACTTCTTGTTGAAAAGCCCGATAATTCGGTATTTGATAGATGCCAATTAAAACGAATTTTGTGCCTAAAAAATTAAAAAATATGTTTTGCGAGGAAGTCTGACAATTTTCCTTCATTTGAAGTAAACGGCTGCAGAAAGTTAGCGACTGTTGCGGTTATCATGTTACAAAAAAAAAATTATAAATGACTTACACGATTCAAAAGTGGTGATATCGAGACAGAAGCCAAGGCAAGGCCTGGTCAGTTGAAAAACATTGTAGATGTGGAATTGGAAGCATTACTCGAGGATGATTGTTGTCAATTCCTTTTCTTACATTTGAAATCATTGAAATTCATTAAAAAAAAACAAAAAAAAAAATTGGGTGAAGTCGAGAGGCGTTGAAAGACGATTTGCCATGTCGGATATGATGTTTGGACGCTAAAAAAAAAATTGTTACTGATGACTCGAAGCGCAAAAAGTCATATGTAAAGAGGGCTGGGCTTTACCAATCAAATCAAGGCCGAAGCCGAATAATTGGTTAGATTAGCAGGGTGTTATGTAATGTGACCTATTGAAATCAGGTTAGACGATCACAGGGCATCTGCACCGAGGTAAATTGATTCGTTTAAAGAGCGCAGTCAACGAAAGCTGACCAGAATATTTGATCAGACATGAGGCCATAATCCATCATAACAATGTAAAGCGACATGTTACTAATTCAGTCAATAACTATTTGGAAAACAGTGGATAGGAATTGCTCTTCATTCGCCTTATAGCCCACATTATGCCCCCTTCTGACTACCATTTATTCCAATCGATGTAGAACGTCTTAACTGGAATACGCTTCACTTCAGAACAGAACAGACTATCAGAAATTGGCTCACTTCGTTTTTTACTCCAAAATCGGAGCAGTTCCTTTGGCACGAAATTTAGAAGATGGACAAAAGTAGTGGCTAACAATGGACAGTATTATGAATAATGTAGCAACTCATCCTGTTATTTTAATAAATTCATTTTTCAAGCAGAAAAATCGACATTATTAATTTGTATACCTATTATGTTATTGTTACTCCCAACGATAATATTGTTATGTTTTCAAACAAATTTCCCTCATCTTAAGTGAAAAAATTCATAGGAAAATGAAATATATTTTCCATTAAGTTAAGCAGGCAACTTGGATTAAGAAGTTTTCTCTGAGAATTAAAATCGGTATGCTTAAGATTTTTATAATGCCAGAATCTGCTATGCGACTTGACGATAAAGCTGCCCTTGTTTTGAGAAACTCATTTAACTGTCTATATATGCTCACATTCTTGCACACTTTAGTGTCATGTTATAAAGTCCACCATAACGATAAGGAGCACCTTCTGTGTATCCCTTTTTTTGGACGTAAAAATTCCCTATAAATTAGGCACCTACAAAAAAAAAGTAGTTCCTTGCGCATATACCGCTATTTTCTTTTTAAAAATTCTTCCAAGCTTGACTTGATTTGAGCAGTTAGGTCAAGAAGAGCAGTCAAATGACAGACTTTCTTTTGAGGGAGTTGTCTCTTTCATCATTAATACCCTTTGCTGTGTCTAGACTAAAAAACGGTAGCTAACATATCGCAGTAGCTGAGTTGGTAGAGGTGTGGATCAGTAGATCTAATTCCAATTTAAGTCTTAAGTATATTTGTTTAGTTGCATATTTTTGGAGAGGAGACAAAAGGCCAGAGTGTTGATTAGAAAATCAGAACAGCAACTAAGAGCACTTGTAGAGTATAACAAGGGCTTGGCAACTCAACTTGGAAATATTAGAACATAACAACAAGTATGTGCACTAGTGGGTGACTTGGTTGAAGAGTCTGGCCAAAGCATATTGGTGTGTGCATAGGTGCCCCTGTAGGCTAGTAGGTAATGTACTAGCTTGTCAGTCTGGAGGTTGTGAGTTCGATTCCCAACGAAGAACTTGTTTTTTTTTCACTACAAAAATAAAAATTTACTGTCGGTGGGGCTGCTCAGTGATGAAGGCATGGTCACTGGTCGCTGGTCGGTGTGCTGTCTTTCAACACCTGTTTCATCTCTTGTCTACCTCTTTCCTAAAGAATGTAGCACGGTACTTGACTAAATAGGCATTGTTACCAGAAGTGCTACTTCTCTTAAAAAAAAAACAAAAAAAAACTGCAACGGTTAGCAAACATGGCTTCACTATTTTCGGAGTGAGATTCTTAAGATCATCACAACTTTCAGTATAATGTAGAGTACCTTCACTTCACCTCCAAATTTCTTCGAATTCTTTAAACATATTTTAAAAGTAAATTATTTAGACCATTTTAATGTCAACGACATTGTTATTAAATAAACACTCTAATTTCAATAACAAAATTATTTTGAAACTTAAAACATAGGCGCACACGCCAAATACATTTTTCTTGTCATATGATGCCTCACTCCAAAACAAATTATAGTTTACTGTCAAGTTCAGAGACCCACTTAAATTTAAGTCAGCCTAAGCAAAATTTTATTGTATAATAATTTTCATTTTTTTAAATTTTATTAATCTTTACTTGTAATTATGTTAAGTTATTATTGTGTATTTTATTGATAAATAGACAAAAAGAAAGTATAAAATAAAGTCTTTCTATCAGAAAGGCATTCAGTCTTAATCTGGTAGTTGGAAGGCAGTCATTTGCCCTAACGTAAAAAGTCTCTCTTTTCTTAAAAGGAAATCTTTAGACGGCAGGTTTGCCCTAAAGCTCTTTCCATATGGAATACAGTTTACTAACAATATAGATACTGTTAACTGAAAAGGAATATAGGGGCATTTAAAGTCAAAAACAAAATAAATACATTTCAATAAATGTGAATGGTAAAGGCCGACGAAATAAAAAAAAATCCTCAAGCTTTCTTTTAGTATGCATAACCACTAAAAACTATTGCGTACAAACACTGTGCAGCCTAAGTGATATTTGAAAGCAGAAATAAGCAGAGAATTTTCCTGAACCATGACGATATTGACTGTCGAGATTAAAATTATGCTCGTTGCATATAAATTTTTTGTATGGAACTTCAAGATAAGAACCATTTAGAACGTCTATCTTGATAATATTTTTATTCGTACTCGCCATTGTATGGTGCTACATCCAGTTTGCCAAACTATCTGAGTCTTATGATTGAGCTAAGTAAATACTTTCTCACCTTATAGACAATTGACGTGCATCTTCTGTTGTATAGGTATTCTTTTTTGAAATACGTATTTCAACAATCTGATTTTCGGACCAATCGATTTGTGGACTAAAATCTTGCCCGAAATATTCTTCATTCGAAAATATATAAATCTAAAAAACACAATATATAATATAAAAAAAGGATTTAAATATTATTCAGCTTAATCGTTAGATTAAGATTTGTTAAATAACAACTTACCGTTATAGTCGTATTGGGTACAAAAAATAAAGCCCACTTTTTATCCGTTTCATACAAATCGTGCGGAGGTCCGGATTTTTTACTTTTTAGTTTTTAGTAATAAAAAATATTCAAAAATAAAATATTAGCAGTTACAAATATACATGAATTTCTTGAAAACATACTCAGCATCTTCCAATGATTTAAAACGAGTGTTAAAAGCGAAACAGTAACCATGTTCGGTATACAGTGGTTCAAAATGGCTGCAACAATCAATAGACTCTCCGCGATATTTACAGTTGATTAAAACATTCTCACATTTGATAGAGGACTGTTGGGAAAAAGTTTCAAATTTTAATTATTAATTTTTGTAAATTTCACAAAAATAATCTTACAATAAGACAATAAGATTGCAAGCATTTAGATATCTGGGACAGCAAAGCTTAAGAGCTAAAGCAGCCGGTTAAAAATTTTGGATTGTGTCTTAGATAAAAAGAGTTAAAGAATATGTCACTTTTCTACCACTAATAAGTAGATGTAAGGTGTAATTATAAGAATTGTTAGGCATTGCTTAAGATCGTGTGATCAATTCTCGACGGAGTTATCTATATATAATGCGAGTTCTAATTATTCAATCAGGCAGTGCAAATAATATCAATGCAACATCTAATATATGAAATTTCCATGTCACAATGTTAGTTACCGTACTCCTCCGAAACGGCTTCAACAATGTTTACCAAATTTTATATGCGTATTCAGTTGGTCTGAGAATCGGCTACTATCTATTTTCCATACCCCTAAGTGTTAAGGGTTGTTCACCCTTAAATTTTTTTTTTAATTCTTTGACGAAATATTTTTTATTTTATTTTTTTATAATGTGGCATTAAAAAATACACACAACCCTAAATTTTTACTTTTTTTATCACCAACCCCCATTTTTTATGGCCATTTTAGTAATTAAATCATGTTTCATCCCGCTCGATAACTGAGCAATTATAGTGTTCTTAACTGTACTTCGATTAAAAATCTAAATTTTTTTTTTAAGAAAATAAACATTTATTGTCTACTATTCGCTATAGTGTTGACTACACGTTTTCCAGCTCGAGCGCAGATATTGTGGGATAATCCACATTTTGTTCGCAGTTTCAGCAGAGCAAGGTGGGTTCTTCTTTTTGGATACACCGGGTGGAACTGGCAAAACATTCCTTATTTCACAAATTCTTTCTGAAAAACGAACAAATAATGGCATCGCATTGGCCGTTGCATCATCAGGCATTGCAGCAACTTTATTGGATGGAGACAGAACAGCTCATTCAGTATTTAAGCTGCCACTAAACATTCAAAAAAACCCCGACGCAGTGTGTAACACTAAAAAAAAATCGTCCATGGCCACCGTGCTGAAACACTATAAAATTATCATCTGGGATGAGTGTACCATGACACACAAACATTCAATTGAGGCGTTGAACAGGACATTGAAATATATTAAAAAAAACGACAAACTATTTGGCGGCACTCTTTTGGCGCTTTCAGGTGATTTTCCCGTCATTGCACGTTCAACATACGCTGATGAGATCAACGCTTGCTTAAAATCATCTATATTGTGGCGTAGTGTTGAAAAAGTACAGCTGAAAGTAAATATGCGCGTTCAAATGTTCCAAGATCCATCCGCTGAAATATTCTCAAAACAAATCTTAGATATCGATGATGGAAAAGTTGCTACAGATGAAACTGGATACGTAAAATTACCGACCGATTTCTGCACAATCGCTGATTCGCAAGATACTCTCATTGAACATATATTTCCCGATGTACACACACACACATAGTACATAAATCATGAGTGGCTTGCAGAAAGAGCTATTTTTGCAGCAAAAAAATGCAGACGTTGACAATTTAAATTTAAAGATACAACAGTTGTTGCCAGTTAACTTGGTATCATACAAATCTAATGATACCGTTTGCGACGCCAGCCAAGCTGTCAATTTTCCCACAGAATTTTTGAACTCACTGGATTTGCCAAGCATGCCACCACATAATTTAAAATTGAAGGTTGGATTTCCAATTATTTTGCTTCGTAGTTTAAACCCGCCGCAGCTGTGCAACGGTATGCGATTAGTCAATCGAAAATTGATGAAACACGTTATTGACGCCAGCATTTTAAATAGCAAGTTCAAAGGTGAAAATATATTAATACCACGGTTTCCTATCATACGTACAGATGTGCCAATTCAATTCAAACGAATTCAGTTTCCGATTAGATTGGCATTTGCAATGACAACCAACAAATCCTAAGGTCAAACGATCTCTATTTGTGGCTTAGATTTCAGTACACCATGCTTTTCATACGGGCAATTGTATGTTGCATGCTCTCGAGTGGGTAAACCATCCAATTTGTTTGTGTTCACGCTATAGCATTAAAAGATTGATGTTTTTTGTTAGTGTTGCTGTCGTAATTAATATGTGATATGTAATTTTAACAAATAAACTATAATAACTTGAAAATAATATTGTTTGGCGTTTGTTATTTTTATATTCCCTTATCCGTTCATAGCGCTCCATGCCCATTTCACGCATATACCACATACTTACACATTTCTAATAATTAATTAATTTTTGCCTACACTAGAATTTATCTAGAAATAGAAATAATTTATAAGGCAACACAACGTTTGCCGGGTCAAGACCGGGGCACATAGAATCCGTCATGCGTTATACTTTGACGTATTCAACTGAAGTCAAAGTAACGACGGATGAGGTTGGCACAATAAGTACTTTGTTGACGGATAAGAAATCAGCTGCTTTTTGTTTGTTTAATTTAAAATTTTTTTGCAGCAAAGTTTTATTAAAGTGCACATTTGAAATGGAGTTAGACGACATCTTAGGCTTTCTATTAAGGGTAATTTGTGTTCCACTATTTATTCCATTATTTATTATTATTACTATTTATAATTTATTTTAAAAATATTTTACTACAATACAGCGAAAACAAAAAAAAAAAAAACGAAGAAGAAGAAGCAAATGAAAAATGTCAAAGTACTCAACGTACGTCAAAAGTTAAATGTTGGCCAACTTTCGTACTTTGCGTTGACGGAGACGTACTGATTGTGACAACGCTGATAAGAAAACGTGTATTTCAACTTACATGTCAGTTGAAAAATACCACGTATGACGTATGACGGATTCTATGTGCCCCGGCCTTCAGTCTTGCCGAGTCGATTTGTGAAGAGGCAACAAAATCGCCCACTGCTCAGTGAAAATCGTATTCTAGGGATCAAAATAAGAAAGTTTGCCCGAGGAACCATACCTCTAAAACGAATTCTGCTCCAAGTTTCGAGTCAAACTTTTATTTTGGGTCAAATTTAGAAAAAATCCGTCTTTAACCCATTTAGAGTGCCTAAATCGAGTCTAAATGTATGACCGACCCTCCTTAGCGTTTAATTTACATGCAGTTTTGACAACAAAATCGGTTACAGGTAGAATTGAAATAACCATTTCATTATTATTACCTCGTCTTGTAGACCATATATAACGCAACAGTTTTTGCGAATGAATTAAGTCGTTGTGACGAAGTCGAAGTGTGCTTATTTCAGATAAAAATATAATTAAAAAAAAAATAAAAAGTGAAGTGACCATTCCAAATCAAAAAGTTTCCAATGAATCCACCATCCCCTACAACGCAAGATGAAGTAACAACAACATCAAGAACTATCGAAAATCCAATGAGTCATATACCCAGGCATGATGTTACTGTTTTTGGTGTGTCTAGTGATTTGACTGATCTTAATTTACCAACCCATCTGGATATCTTGAGATATTATTTTTACTTAAGCGAACGAAAAAAGTTTTCCTATACATCATTCACTATTCAAGTACATAATAAGTTGGTTGGAATTTGGGAAAAACTTGTTATGGAAATAATGCAGAAAAAAAGTGTATTTAATAAATTGAATAGATGACTTGACAAATATCAAGACCAAACCAAGAGAAAAAACCTAACCAAACAATTTCCAGAGTATGTAAAATCTCTGGAAACAATTTTTTAGATTGGAACATGCAAATGCGATTTGAAGGCAGCTCCATGTGCATGCGGCATGGTTCCAGAACGCCTCAAAGAGTTTCTGCACGATCAACATAATCAGAAAAGATTTACAGTGGATGCATTTGTGATGGAAATAGAAGAGCAAGGAGCAACGTCTATGTCATCAATGCCAACATACCAATATCCCGATGATTCAACATACGCACCGCCATCGGTTCAAGAAGATATGCATAGAGGCGAAAGATCACAATACACAGAAAGATACGATTGCTTTAACTTTGCCAAGATTTTGAAATGAAAGACACGCATGGCAAATCTCTCATCATGGATAAATCGATAGTTCGCAGAGAAAAAGAGAAATGCAGACAAAAAGTGCGTCGCAAACGGTTAGATGCTACCAATTTGTTAGCGTTTTCATTCGATGGCAGAAAGGATGATACTTTAACGAAAGCTAAAATTGATGAGAAGTATCATACTAGGATGGTAAAAGAACCTCATCTTGTTATTTTGAGAGAACCCAATTCTGAACTTATTGGTTACGTAAGACTGGAACATGAAACCGCTGAATACAAAACAACCAAATTAAATGATTTTTCAACGATAAAAAAAATCACTGGATGCATTAATTAGGTGCACTGACTGTAAGCCAACAAATACTGGCCCACACGGTGGAATTATACGACGATTCGAATTGCTGTTAAAAATACCATTGCATTGGTTCGTTTGCCTTCTACACTTCAACGAACTACCGTTGCGGCATTTGTTTGAAGCTTTGGATAAATCAAACAGCACTGGACCAAGATCGGCAACCGGAAAACTGAGCCGTCAAATCTAAACTTGTGAAACTTTTCCGGTAAGTTATTGCTTTATTATAATTGTCAAAACACATAGTCAATGAAACGATCGACTTATTGCAAACCATATTTCCCGATCGTATAATTGCACGCCAATCAGTAGTTAAGTGGCCAGCCAATTAATACCACTGGATTATTTTTTGAAGGGCTACGTCAACGCCAGAGTCTATATGGAGCTCAATCAAATGGATTTCACCCTTAAAGCTCATAATCCGTGATGTAATTAACGTAATAGGACTGCCACTTTGCCAAAAAGTGATTTAAAACTTTTATGAAAGAATCGATATCTGTCAGCGGGGTCGTGGTGGACATTTAGCAGATATTATTTTTTATTCATGATTACCGAGCTTATCTCGTCGTCATACAATAAAAATTTTAATCATCTTAAAGTATTATTCACTAATTATAAATCACATTTTAATGCAAAACTTATTATTTATATAGTTTTTGCCCTGCCATGCTGCAGGATTTGTAGAATTGAATAACTGGAATAATATTAAAAGCAATGTAAAATACAAATCTCCGAAAAACATTTTTATCCCATTTCCAAAGCAAAATCACCATTTTAAAGAAAAGTCTTCGAATGTGGCAACACTGGTTTAATTAAAAAAAATCCTAAAGCTTGTCCAGCGATGGGCGAACTTTTTGGGTGGTGGGCCAATAAATTAAAAAAAAAATCTTGCGGCTGGCCATTAAATTAAAAAAAAAAAACATAGAGGGTCATTCATTAAACAATTATGGGGTTGCTGTTCAATTTAAAGTTCGGTTTAAGCTAAATATTTATTAGTTATATTACGTAATATTTTAAAACAACATAAAAATTGTATAAGATACGGTTTATTATGATTCTAAGATTTTCCAGATGTATGGATCAAAATCTGGTTCCAGCTGGGAGGATGCGACTTTTAATAAATTAAATAGACTCTCGTCTGACAATCGGTTTCTTATTGAATTTTTGCTGCATTTCATTACTGAAAAGGCCTGTTCATATAAATATGAGGAAGCAAACATTGCCATAATTTTCTGCGCATGATTAATTAGCTTTGGAAATTCATCTTTTGGTAAGGATTTATAGAAATTAAGCTTATCTGTATTTTAAAAATAGCTGTTTTAAATTATTTTTATTTGGGTACGGTTTTCCGTCGTCCATTTTAAATTATTATTACATTGCAATTCTATAATTTTCAATTGTAGATCAGATGGAACATTCTTAGGATTAACATTAAAAGGCATTGAAAAAATATCTAAACATGGTTCGATTTTTTTAAAGTCAGCAAATCTGGCCTCAAATTCTGAGTGCAGTTTTAATAAAGATTGTGAAAAGAATTTTGATTTCTCTTCACTCATAGGCCTCAAAGAATTAAGTCTTGGAAAATGAGTCAAATCATTTTTTCCCAAACACTTAGAAAATATAAACAATTGAGTTTTAAAAGACCTCAAACTGCCCCACGTTTCATTTATAAATTGATTTCTTCCCTGTAACTTCTTGTTCAGTTTATTATGGTGCTCGAGTATATCTGTGAAAAAAGCAAACTCGATGCACCAATTCTTATCCTCCAATATTTCCCACTGATCGCAAATTTCAGTTTTGGTTTTTAGAAAAACTTTAATTTCTTCGAGAAGACTTCAAACTCTCGAGAAGGCATGCCCACACAACTCAGCCACCTGATCTTTGTGTAATAAAGTACATCTGAAAATTCTGCATCAACTTCCGATAAAAACTCTTGAAATTGTCGATGTAACAAACCATGGGCTCTCGAATGGTATTAATTAATTTTAAAATAATATTAAGTACGTGGTTAATATCCAAGGCAGCCTTGCAAAGAACATCTTGGTGGATTATACAATGTAAAAAAATTGTTTCGCTTTCAGGATTCTGACTTTTATAAACTCCTGCAAACCCCGTATTTTTTCCCACCATGGTAGGTGCTCCATCAGTTGTTAAATTAATTAATTTGGAAATTGGGGCATTAAGTGATTCCATTAAGTGATTCATCATAAATTATTTTTCCTGTCGTCTGTCCTTTCAAAGATCTCAAACAAGCAAGTTCTTCGGTTATTACAAAGTTTTCATCGACTCCTCTGATTAAAATTAGAAGTTGGGCTGTATCACTCCTGTCAACACTCTCGTCCATAGTGACTGAAAAATACTTAAACTTTTTAAGACGTCCATCGAGTTGATTGATTAAATTAGAAGATATCGCTTCAATTCGTTTTGTGACCGTTCTACGTGACAGTCCTATAGATTCGCAATCTTTTGCCTTTTCTGGGCATAAAACTTTTTCAATGCTAATTAACACATCCTTAATAAATTCCGAAAACGATTTGTTACTTTTTGCTATTTTATAGGCAACAATGTGACTAGCTAACGTGGAGGATCGGTGGACACTTTTTTGATTTTTAAAAAACATTTGCTGACTAGATATTTTTCTTTTCAATTCCTCTGAATGAACTTTCGTGTCTTCATCTGTCATTTTATAGTACTTCGGCCCAAGATGTTTTGAATTAAAGTGCCTAGCGAGATTATAATCTTTAAGTACAGCTACCGTTTCTTGGCAGATAGGACAAATAGGTTTTTGGTTATATTCCATAAAGAAGTACTTCCATGTCCACTCTTCTTGAAATACTCGACTTCCGAATTAATTTTTCTCTTTCTATTTTCGATTGATATTTATGGGGGTATTTACAATACACTTTATTATTTTAATTACACAAATAAAACTGTACGTTGGCAACTTTAAAATTTTACTTCACAATTTATTCTTTACGTCACGAGATTTACACTTTAACTGATTCCATCGCTGGCCCCTTTACATTTGTTGCGCATGTTGTCTCGAATATTGAAGAATCTTCTAGATCTCACATATAATAGTTTTTGTTATGTTATACGTTCAGTTTTCAATATTAGTTGTTAGTGTTTTATTAAGTTGTTGTTCTCTTGTGTGTACAATATTTGCCAGAAAACTACGCAGTTTGTACACAATATAATATGAAAACATCGCATTTTTTTTGCTAAAATTGTTAATTTATATCTTTTTTAAAACGTAATGTAAATTTATTTTTTTGGGCATAATTTTTTAATAGGTGATTAATTTTTTTTTTAAAAATGCTCGGCGGGCCGTAGTTCGCCCATCACTGGCATAGTCTTATACTAAAACTTATGGCAGTGCTGTCACAAGTTTATCGAGTATTTTAATATGCGTCCCCCCCGGGAGCACAGTTATGGTCTATATAGTACGTAACAGCTATCTAGATCTATGCAACTGGGGGAAAAAGGGAGCCCAGTCCCCTGAAGTCAGACAGGGAGACAACTGGAAGCTCCACTTTATTTCCACGGGGATCAGTGGCCCGCGGAATTCATTATTTGTCTCTTTAGACTTATAATAGTTCTCTGGGAGTATCGTGGTGGTTGTGGTTTTGCGGCCCCATAAGGAAATTATGGTGGCCAGGATCATCTCGCTGTTGATAACACCCTAAGTGAATGATCCAGTCCAGTGAGCATGCTTGACATGTGTTCTGGACAGAAGTTAGAAAGTCTCCAACTCTTTAGCAAGGTGTGATGGTTTGCAGCCCTGTCCTGGAATCATTAAAGTTGCAACTAGGTGGTTCTGTTGCTTAGAATTATGTCTTCGGCTATCTAGAACGCATGTATGACGTTCCAAATTATACAATAGTGGTTTGTCCACCATCTGATTAAGGCTACATAGCGAGGTGCGGATGTAAAACAAATCACACTCTGTTACGGATGCGTCTTGCTTAAGTTTTAAAAGAAAATAATTGAGTAATAAAGTAAACAACTGGATATGCTATTTACTAACTGCGTGGCTTGCTAAGAAAACTTATGCACGCAAGACAACAACAACTTTCTAGTTACAAGCTGCTTGGAATTTTTATGCACGCAAAAAAGGGGGAATGCTGTTTACTAACTGCGTGGCTTGCTAAAAAAATTTATGCACGCAAGACAACAACTTTCTAGTTATAAACTGCGTAGAAATTTTATACACGTAAAACAACAACAATCGGGAAGAAATTTTATCAGCATAAAAACAACACAGACCAACAGGCGCCTATACATTGAATGAATAACACAACAACAACATAATGTGATGTAAAGGAAGTAGAAAATTTCTAATTTTTCTAAATCTCTAGTGGACAAATATAACAGGCAGCGTCTGAGTGGATAGTTAGTTAGTTGAAAATTAAACCTCGTGAAGTAAAGACGTACATGTTCTGTAGTGTTGACTTTGTGTGAAGTTAAAGCAAATGAACTTGTAATTAATTTAAAAACTCTAAGATCTGGTGTTATTTATTTTGCAATAAAGAACTCACAACAAAACGTCTATAAAATGTATAAACGTAACAATATGTTTTTCTTAAATATTCGTAGAGGGATTGTATTAAAACTGTACCTCAAACTTTCGCTGAGGTTCCTTTAATTTAAAGTGCTTAAGTTAAAAGCGCTTGGTTATTACGTTTTTAAATATAAAAAGTCAATATCAGTTGTGCTATGGATTCACACCACTCCTAAAATTATAGTTTCATTATACTTACTTGATATTATAGTTACCTTTACGTTAAGCTACCTTTAGTTTTTAATTCTTTTAAATTAACCGACAGAGCGTATGTGGTGTACGATGTAAAAATTTTAAGTGACACTCAATAACGATTTATAGGATAAGACAGTATACACCTTAATAATATTTTCTTGGTGGAAACTTTTTCATTCTTTCTGTATTATAATAATCGTTATTGTAGAAATTGTAACCATATTAATAAGGTTACACTTTTAGTCTTCGGACTGAGCGGTAATAAAAATATTTAATTTATTTCACGGCTACTGCGTAAATATTTCACTTACCATAAATGCCCAGTAACGTAAAGTTTTCTCTTGAATATTCTTCATCTCCTCCGAATTGTTAAATGAAATGGCTTTCTTTAAGTTCTCAAATGAGAGTGTTGGTAAAAGTTCCAGGAATGGTGTTATATTGTTCGCAGAAGTTTCGTCATAGTTTCTTAAATACAATAAATATTATAGTGACTTTTAGTTGATAAATATAAAATTAATTACGCTATATTTTTATACGCCACTTCATAGGCCTTGTCGTGATCCGCAGCTATTTCGGGGCACACCACGGTAGTGGGAAATACCACATTTTGGTTATGGAAATCCGTATCTAAGCCTAATCAATAAAAAAAACAAAAGGTAACAATGAAACGTTTTACACTGAGCCGAAAATTTACAACAAATTTGAGAATAAGTCTTTAAAATATATTCATTTTGTGAATTCAAATTGGCAACTTTAATAATTTTTTGTGTCAAGTGTAATATTTCAAAAAGTTATTAAAGACATTTTGCGTAAATTCTTTAAAATAAGTTCGTTTTTGCGTTATATCTTTATCTAAATAAATCTGCCAATTGCAAGTTGGACTTACTTACGAAGGCTCTTCCATATCATGTATGAGCCATCTTTTAATTTTTAATTTTATCTTTTTTTTATTTATCGCAAAAAATTTTAAAAGTCAATATCTTCTCACCAGCTAAAATATTGGGTGACAAATGTGAGGTTAGGAAATCAAATGATGAAATGTCAAGAATTGAGCTGCCATTCCTTGAAATTTTTTTTTAGTAAAACTTTGGGAATTTTAAGCAAAGAATTTAAATTGTGAAAATTTACTATAAAATGCGACAAGTGTTTTCTCTTTATTCGGCTCTTTCTGAGACCACTGTTAGGTGCCCCTGTAGGCTAGTAGGTAGTGTACTAGCTTGTCAGTATGGGGGTTGTGGGTTCGATTCCCAACGAAGACCTTGATTTTTTTTTAATACAAAAATAAAAACTGACTGTCGGTGGGGCTGCTCAGCGATGAAGGCATAATCACTAGTCGCTGTGCTGTCTTATATACGGCAGTTAATTTCCGACTATCCTTCTACTTTCACCACCTGTTTCATCTCTTCTCTATCCCTTTCCTAAAGAATGTAGCGCGGTACTTGACTGAATAGGCATTGTTGCCTGAGTGATACTTCTTATTCTTAAAAAAAAAAGTTAATCGCTAAATTCATTGCTGCTTATAATGGGCCGAAAAAATACGCTCGTAGTGGTGCAAACTTAACCGCTATACAACAAAGTGTTGAGAATAAGCCTGGGTAATCAACTCGTCATCGTTCGCAACAATTAGATATCAATAGAGCTAATTTGCACACCATTTTGCAAACGCATTCAGACCTTCATCTTCAATCTCATAAAGTTCAACTCATTCAAGAATCAGAGCCGATTAAGACTATTGTTTGCGTCGAACGTTTGTGAATGGGCTGTTTGAAAATCTGAACGCATTTTGCTATAAAATTATTTGAAGTGATGATTATAGCATTCACAAAATTCACAGCTGTCCTCGAAAAACCATTACATTCAAGTAACGTAAGCGGCATCATTGGTAATGAGCAAGGAAACGCCGTCACCGTGAATTTTCTGCGCTACTAATTCATGATAAACAATTTTTTTTTTGGCCAAAATTGGCTAATGTTGCTATCAGCGACTTTTGGCTTCAGCAAGACAGAGCCACAAGCCACAAGCCACATAAACAATTCACTTGTAACGTGATCGTGCATAGGCTCGTTTTGGCGATGTGAATTGGCCGCCTCGTTCTTGTGTTTTTATGCCGCTGCATTTGAAAGATCAGGCTTTAAACAACTGGCGCTCGGATAAATGAAACTCAGCGCTGCATTAAGGAGATAAGTCAAGCGTTGTTGTAAATGTGCTTTAAGACCTTGTCAAGAGAATGGACGTTTACCGACGTGCTAAAGGTGGATATTTGTCCGCCATCATATTCCATTATTAAGTTCCAGATTTATGCTTTATATTGATATCAATGAAACTGAAGGTGTCAAAGAAGTATGTGTGTGTGTTTTAAGGCGGTTTATTCAAATTTGCTCCCAACATCGCTGGACAGCCAAACCTAATAAATTGCTGAATATTTTGCTCTTCGCAAGAAAACAGCCACGATATAACACACATTTTCTCTATATGTATTTGGCAAAATCCTTACACGTTCTATGATAGAGCAGAAACATGAGGAGTTATTCACTTCGTGCGACATCCTTAGCCGATCTTATTTGAAAAATGCTTAATAAATTGGATAGCAAAACCACAACTAGAATAATACGACAGTGACTCCGTATGCTTCAGTTGTGCAACTGTTTAGTCTCTATCTGACTTAAAATTACCCTTTAATAATCATATTGTTACGGATGTGTCTTGTTTAAGTTTTAAAAGAAAATAATTAAGCAATAAAGTGAACTACAGGGTATGTTTTTAACGAACTGGGTGGTACAACAACAAAATTTCTAGTTACAAACTGCATAGAAATTTTATAAACGTAAACAATAACAGCTTGATATGCTGTTTACTTACTGCGTGGCATGCAAGACAAAAACAAATTTCTGCGTAGAAATTTTATATGCGCAAGACAACAACAAACATGTATGCTGTTTACCATCTGCATAGTTTTCTAAGAAACCTTTTCTACACGAGACAACAACAACAAATATCTTAAAATAAATTCCAAGAAGAAACTTTATCGGTATAAAAACAAAAACATACAGGCGCCTATACATTGAATAAACAACATACAACAACAAAATGTGATACAAAGGGAGTAGAAGATTCTTTAATTTTCTAGAATTCTAGTGGACAAATATAAAAGGGCAGCATAGTGAGTTAGTGTAAAAATAAACCTCGTGAAGTAAAGACGTGCATCTTAAGTAAATTGTCCTGTAGTAGTTAAAGTAAATAAATTTCTAATTAATTTAAGAACTCTAAAATCTGGTGTTATTTATTTTGCAATAAAGAACTCACAACAAACTAGCCATTTACAAACTACGAACCCTGCAAGTGTTGAAATTGTTAATTCATGCTTAGATATTTTACTATCAACAATTGAAAATGTTATTAAAATAGCACATGCTACAATTAAATCGGAAGAGGTTCGAAGAGCGATATGATATTTTAAGTAATCAGTCAATTTAAATCGAGTTGCTAGATACCTGAATATTCGTGAAAAAATCGCTCGATGTGCGGAATAGCAGATAAGTTATTCTTTAATATAACTATAACGTTTAGGTCGGAGAGTGTAACATTCGATGTTATTTTATTAAGCAGCTGTACACATATGAACAAACGTTAAAGGTAAAAAGTGATATGCAAACACATTTCTAAAAACTTTTTTACATTTTAAAACACGAATTAATTTTGTCTTTGTCTTAGCTCAAATTAAAAGTAAATCGTTCAATACTCATCTACTTTTTCTGAGGTTATACGCGAATCATTTCATTTATTTTCAATAATTACTTCCAATATTTTTCTCCTTAGTAGAGTAGAAGTTTCTTAAATTTTCTAGACTTTTAATGGACAAATATAAAAGGGCAGCATGTGAGTGGATAGTCAATCAGTGTAAAATTAAATCTGGTGAAGCAAAGACGTGCATCTTAAGTAAATTATTCTGTAGTGTCAAATTTGTGTAGTTAAAGTAAATAAAATTGTGATTAATTTAAAAACTCTAAATACGGGTGTTATTTATTTTGCAATAAAGACCACACAAAAAAACGTGTATAAAAGATATAAACGTAACAATATTAAAGAACACAAATATTTTAAACAAATATTCACCTGTTATGGTTGGATTAGTTTGAAATTTCTCCCACAAACTCATTATAATGACTAAAGCTGTAATTGCACCAATCGAAGTGAAACAAAACCACATAAATCTAAATAATTTTAAAATAACAATTTTTGTAATAATAAAAGGATTTTATCACTTCATTCCATTCTTTTCCTACTTCTCACCCACTGGCCTCCCAGTCTCGGCAATATAGCGCACTCCATGCAGCGTAGAATTTTGAAAGAATTCCTTGGTTTGAAATATCAAACTTCGACGAAAAATTATAAGAGTATCGACAATTTCACGTGTTCTAAATATCTTTTTGAACTTTTTCTGTGAGGACATGAAAAAAGTCTAAAATTTTGATTTTCTTTTATTTTGTTTATTTACTCTTGTTCCGTTCACCTCTATTCGATTACTAATTTAAGGCAAACAGGCATTATTTTCATTTGTCGTATAAAACTATTTTTTTTTGTTTTTGAGGTTAGAGGTTGAATTGGTGAAAACGGTTAAAAGCATTTTGGTGTTTTATTTTATATAACAACAACAACAACAACAATAACAAGAAGCATTTAATTGTTTGTCATACAAATGTTGGCGTATTTTTTAAGTTCTAATCAAGACTTTTAATCTTTTTGTATTTGTAAGTCACCTTTAGATATTAACAATTAGATATTAACAATAACAATTAGAAGTTGTATATTTAGCTATACTTTAGTTAGTTATAGTATGGTTCCTAATTATTGTTCTGTTAATTAATAAAAAAAATATATTTGTTTTGGTACTAAATTGTTTGGGTTTCTTTCGGCAGTGAATGAACTGTGTGATTCGATTTACATCCGCGCCTGGCCATTAAGCCTTAATCAGATGGTGGACCAAACCACTGCATAATTTGGAACGTCATGCTCGTCCTAGGAAGCCGAAGCTATAATTCTATGCAACAGAACTTTCTAGTTGCAACTTCGATGATTCCAGAGCAGGGCTGCAAATCATCACTCCTTGCTTAAGAGTTGGAGACTTTCCAACTTCTGTCCAGAACACATGTCTAGCATGCTCACTGGACTGGATCATTCACCTAGCGTGTCATTAACGGCGAAGTGATCCTGGCCACTATAATAACCATTATACTGTTATGTGCCCGCGAAACCACAACCACCACGATACTCCCATAAAGGGCCAACCTCAATAATCAGCCAGAGAACAGTTAAGTGTCTAAAGAGATAAATAACGGAACTCTGCGGGTCACTGATTCCCGTGGAAATAAAGTGGAGTTTTCAGTTGTACCCCTGCTGACTTCAGGGGACTGGGCTCCCTTTTTCCCCAGTTGTACTGTGTCTAGATAGTCGAAGTTCTATAAAGACCATATTTATGTGCTCCCGGGGGGAATGAATGAACTATTGTTTTCAATTCCTCCTCTTAACGTATTTTCTGGCTGTTTGTTTGCAATTACGTGAGCGCTTTCGATGTGAATAAAGCGTCCGCCAAATAACTTTTTTTTTGTTTTAAATGCCATAAACAAAACTACTGAATATTTTCTCAAATTTCTTTTTTTTATTTGAAAGTACAAACCTTCCGTTAAATAATGGAAAATAATTTTATTCAAATGGCTGCCTCGGCTGGCCATGCAGTAGTAGCCTACATCAACGGTCTTATTTTTAAGCACATAATCGATTGTGTTCAGCTGTATTTCACCAATGGCTTTACGAATATTGTCCTTTAAAGCGTCAATTGCCTCTGGCTTGTCGGCGTAACACTTATCTTTGACGGCACCCCACAAATAATAATCCAACTGTGTTAAATCAGCTCTGCGGCTGATAATGCGATCTTCAACAATAGGGCGCAAAACATCGAGTGCAGCTTCGGCTGTGTTACACGTAGCGCCGTCCTGTTGAAACCAATCTTGCTAATATCCTCCTCTCCAATTTTTGTGAACAAAAATTCGTTCAAAATGGCCCGATAACGATCGCCATTGACGGTAACGGCCACTCCTTGCTCTTTTTCGAAGAAAAATGCCCAATTGTGCCTCTGGACCAAAATCCGCACCTAGCAGTGACTCGTTTTGGGTGCGTCGGCCTATCAATGTGTGCAGGTTGTCTGTGCCCCAAATGCAACAATTTTGCTTGTTTACATACCCGCCAAGATCAAAATGAGCTTCATCTGAAAAGATGATTTTTTTATGCAAAACCGGCATCTTCTGTAAGTCGATCGCAGGCCCACTTAGCGAAGCGAAAAAGCATTGTATGGTCATTTGGCTTCAACTCCCGAACCTGAAATTGGACTTTGTATGGCGTCATACCAAGGTCTTTATGCAAAGTTCATCTCAATGATGTCTTTGAAATGTTCAATTGTTGAGAACGACGGTGACTTGATGTTGATGGCGCTTCACGCACACTTTCTGCCACAGCAGCAATATTCTCGGGTGTACGCACTGTTTTTAGCTTTTCACGCTTTGGCTTATCGATGAGAATGCCAGTTTCTTTCACTTTTTTCACAAGATAACGGAACATACGGAGCTGACGGTGCTTCTCTTCTTCTTCTAAAATCCGTACGCAATTTTCCGCACACATTCTGCAACATTACCATGTTTTTCAAAGTAATCTCGCAATATTTCTCAGCATTGTTCAAGCGTATACACAACCATATTCGTTCAGCGGAAGGATAAAACTAATTATCTGTCAAATCAAACATGAGCTAAGTGTTACCATTCACGAAATAAGCACTAGTTGAGAAAAAAACGTTAAATGGCGGACCTATTAAATTATCTTCAGGCAACTAACAATACGTGATACAACGTTCTTTTCCGATGTTTTTACCAAATTTCGAAGCTAATTTTGTCACAAAGTTTCGTTTATCATCACTCAGAGCGTCAAATGTTTGTGGGTTGTTCACATAAGGCAGTTCTTTCAAATGAGCTGAGAGAAAAAATTCTGCGATGTTAAACTGCAAAAACAAGCCGGCCAATTGACATTATCAACGATAAATTACGCGAGTGAAAATATCTCATGTTATAACTGGATTGCTAGTGGCGCCATGTCGCTGAAACCCAGGGTCGCTGATGTCAATTGTGGCCTTAAAAAATTGGTTATCAATGTTTGGTAATGCAGACAATTAAATTTAATTTCTCCAGATTTATATCGAGTTTTCATAGGAATCGCACTATACAAGTATTTACTGATGGGATTTAGACGAGTTCAAGATTAATGCAGGGGTACCGCAAGGCTCTGTTTTTTTTCCTACCCTTTTTCTTATTTCTTTAAACGTACTTCTTTGTCGAACTTTCAACCCTATTTACTCTTTCCCAGATGGCAGCACCATTTGTTGTTCGTATTAATTTGGTAATAGACCGAACAGGTTGGAGGTGAGTTCCAAAAGATGAAACATGAATGATACGCTTAATCACGATCTCGCGGCGATCTCCGAATGGGGTCGTGCGAATAGAGTCGACGCAATGTAAGACGCATATATATGTGTTCGGAAATGGTGCTGAACCTGTTACTGTATTACGAAATGGAAGGCTCTTGATGAAAATTCAGTGTAATGTTCGAGGGACAAAATACATTTTTCAGGTTTCTAAAGAAACTTTCAAGTGTCTCGGTTTTCTAAAATGGCATAACAAACACTTCACTCCATCCGATCTTCGTATTACTCATATCACCTATATCAGTCCGAAAATGGAAAACAACTCTCATGTATGGGGCGGGGCCCTCAAAGTCTATTTTGGAGTTGCTCGACCACGTATAGGAAAGGGCCAAGAGGCTCATTGGGGTACGGTAGGGTATCTAATTCTATTGATTCCCTAGAGCATCGACGCAATGTAGGTTGTATTTCACTATTTTATCGTTACTATATTGGTAAGTGTTCTAACGAATTAGGGAACTTGTTCCCGAAACTCGTACATTTTTGGGTTTGAATCGATTTTCGTTGAGAACGCATCCATTTGTAGTCTATTGGCCAGTGAGTGGCAATACACATTACAGCGAAAAATTCGTTTTTTAACCAGAATAGTTCGTATGTGGAATAAACCCCTCCAGAGGTCTTTCTCGTCACTTTCAATGTAGGAAAGTTCAAATTTAATGTCCACAAACACTAATCCCTCTTTCCTCCTCTCCATAACCCTAGTCCTAGTACAATGCATCGCATGAGAGGAGGTCATCCCCTGAGTACTGGTCTGAACGGAAAAAAAAGGTGGCTGTGTTTTCTTGCTCATTTTCGAAAAAGTACGAATCGATGATACTGCCTTATTACAAACCACAGCACACGGTTACTCTTTTTTGAATGTAATGTCCTTTCGAGGACTGTTTTTGTATTTTGTGAGCCCCGTATGAGACTATTTTGTTTGTTTGCATAACCTGCTAATTGAAAATGAGCCTTGTCACTAAAGATGATTCTGTTGAAAAATGGATTGTTTTCGTTCAGTTTTTCTAACAGTCAATTCACAAAAGTTCGACACAAACAGTGGTCGGTCGGCTTTAATTCTTGAATGAGTTGTTGCTCGAAGTGCCCAATTATTGCCAATGTCGACGAGTTAATGTTTCAGTCAGGCTCATTCTCTATATTTTGCTATATAGCGGCTATATTTGCATCGCTACAGCCACTATGAGTGTATCGTTTTAGTCTATTGTAAGCAACAATAGTGTTAGCCAAGAATTTTGCGATTTAATTACGCACACCTTTTCCAGAAAGAGTCTGATTACGAGTAAATGCTGTTCGAATTTGACGAACTGATGCAGTGAAGTTTTCACAATTAAATTTCTTTGCTGAAGAGTGTAACGTTGCATGATTAATTTTTTGCTAAATAAATGACAAAAGATGACAGCTCAATTCTTGACATTCAATCATTTGATAGACGATTTACTTCCTAAGTTCAAATTTCCCAATCGAGTATTAATAAATTTGTATTTAGTCATTGGATTCTGTTCTTGCAAAAGCACAACAAGAATTATTTTATTGGATGCCACTTTAATTACTCTATTGTTGATAACCACAAAGAGATTTTATTTCTATTCACAAATAATTTTTCTCTTCTTATTTAACACTGTTACATTTGTTGTGACTGTCGCAATTGTTGTTTCTTAATATAGGCGATTTAAAACCATTTGAATGTTCTATATTATGGAAAGGTCTGGCAACTTGTTAAAGTTGATTATTTTATTCATGTATCTGTGAGCTACAAGTGTTTGAATTAAGTGTTTGGAAAAGATTTGATATGCAGCAGGCAATGGCGCTTTATATGACCATATTTGTTTGACAAAAAAAAATTTTGACCCCCAAGGCTTCACGTGGCCACACAGGAGGTCAAGTCACAGGTGCATTTCTCGAAAACAGCTTATCGCCAAATTTTCAAATATTGATTTCAATAAATACATGCGTTATCATTTTTTTCGTTCAAACTTTAAACCACTAAACGCTGCAGTGGGTTTCCTTTTATATGTGGCAAATTTTGGTTGCCTACCAACTCGTTGAACCAAAAATTATTGGCGTGTAATAGTTGCGTGATTTTACTGATGACGTAAGCTGAAAATAAATGTCTAAAAGCGAGCATAGTACGACAGTTCATTTGACATATGGTGATACAGATCAAGTTAGATCTTACAGCTGGCTGAATACAGTGCGTCTACCTATGCCCTCGTGGCGCGTAACACACCTGAGTTGCATTCTCAGAATCACAGCAGGCAAAGCCGTGCCCTCACTCCTTGCTAGATAGATAAAGACTACCTAAACTCCTGTCGCTGTATGTTAGTAGTAAAATACATGTCGAATATCAGTGGCTAATTAGAGGGCCAATGATTTAAGCAATCTGCGTCGTATTCTTCAAGAGAAATTAGCACTATTTCAGCAGCCATCGATCTGGCCATAGATATCTTCTTCAATAATTTTCTGCAATTGGCGAATATAAGCCAGGCGCTGCATCCTCTGCAACAGTAGAGTGGATACGAAAAAGACACACTTTCTAATGGTTGCTGCTTAAACCGCAGTTATTACGTTACTCCTTAAAGAAGCTCACCAATAACTGATGATTCCTTGCTTCAGAGATGGAGACTATTTAAAATCCTGTCACCTCGTAATATTGACATTCAATTGACAATGCAACATCACTTGGGATACGAAGAAGTCACACCTTCCCGCGGTTGCGGTTTAAACAACAGTCATCAGGTTATTTCTCGCAGGGCCTCACCAATTATCGTAACAGGGGCGTTGTTCTATGGGCTAACAGTTTAACATGGTGCCAGTTGGTAAGTCATTGGTCGGACTTTTAAGACCCTTATTTACCACTTTCAGGCTCCTGCTGGCATAGGCGACTGATGCCGTCTTTTCCGCCCAGAAGCTACAATGTCAAGGGGCGAAGATGATAATCAAGATGGCGTGTCCCCCTGGGGCTGTTGTCTGACAATACTTATGTTTCTTCTTCTTCTTCTCTTTCTTATCTATTAAAATAATATCGGATAGAAATATATCAAGCAACTAAAGAAGTAGTTTATACTTGAAGCTGTCTAAACTTTTTTTCATGATGCTTTATTTACTCAAGGACAAGCTCGATTGCATAACATAATGTAAATAACATAAATGCCATCGAGCTCGTCTATCTGTTTAGGTTTTTATCCTACAGATTATATATCATGCTACACATTTTTCAAAAGGGATAAAAACACGCATTCGTTTGCTATTCTGCAAGAGAAACATTGAGGGTTGATAAACAACATAAAATAAGGGTTGTCTGCATTAAAGGCAGGATTCTCCATAAACATACTGTTAATAACAGTAATTGCAGGAGACAAAATTATGTTTATGTTAACTTCGTGAAGCATCCTATGGGATAACTTTAATGCCGAGAAGGAGAAATTAAAGTTTAAAAGCATTTTTCTACAGATTTTATTTGCAGATAATATTTTTAGGAAATAACATAGTAGAGGCGCCGTAACAGTATTGTCTGTTAATGTTGATAACATAGTTTTTTGGTTTTTTCTTTTGCAGTATAATATTTAATATTTACGTTAAGTACGTTAACAGGTATTAAGAAGTTTAAATAAGTTTCATATATGAACTGTAAAGTTGAAAATCTGTAGAATTTGAAGAGAAGGTAAATGCAGCAGTAACCACCATAAGGCAGACTTTTACTATTTGAAGGTTATGAATGGTTATCTATTTTATTTATGGAACAAAATCTATTATCTATTCGTTTAAGTAATGGAAACGAGAAGGCTAAATGTTTTTATTTTTGTATTGAATTTTGTATTTATTTGTACGGTAACAAAGAAAATATATTAATTTCCAAAATTATAATCTATCAAGGATTTGTTTGATAGTGCGATTTTTATTTCTAGTGCGAAAGAGTACTTTAGCATAGTGGTCTTCATTGCTTTGCTGAAGTAATTTAGTTGATGCTTCTAAATTTAGTTGATGAAAAATTTAATTTCCTGTTTAAGGACAGTTTGGAATTGACATTTCAACGAAATGAAGATAAGAAGATGAGCAAATAGATGACAAGCAGTGATTAGTGGGTAGCATACTACGAGCATTTTGTAGACGATGCGTCTTCGTATAATTATTATTATTATTATTATTAATATAAAATGAAAACACAAAATTTAAAATAATATTTAACAGACTCAGTTATTGATGAATTTTAAATATGCAAACGTTTTTTGTTGTAATTTTTATGATCAATTACAGATTCCCTTAAAGATCGATTTTCGAATTTGCATTTTATACAGAAATGGTTTTTTATGTAACAGCTATCCGGGAGGAATTTTTTTACAGAAAAATAATGGCTTAAATTTTAGATAGAAAATTATGACTAATGAAATTTATCTATAAAATAAAATTGTGACTCATGAAAATTTTTATAGAGAATTACGAAAATAAACTGCAGAAAAATTATTTTTTAATAGAAAGAACTGAAAATTTTTATTTTTATCTTAATAATGTTTGATCGAATTTATTTATAAAAATATTACTGCTGATGAAATTTACTTTATAGAAAAATTATTACTCAAAACATTATTTTTTCTAAAAATGTACGACTGAAAATATTTTTTTATAAAAAAATTATTTTTTTTAATAAAAAATAATGTTTTAATTATTAAAAAATTAATTTATTTAATAACAAATCATGTTTTATTTATAAAAAAATTATTACTGATGAAACCAAAATATATGGACTGACGATTTTTTGTTTATAGAAAATGATAAATATTTTTTATACAAAAATTATGATACCGGGAATTTTTGTATAGAAAATTTGTTACTGGGAAATTTTTTTTATAAACAACATATGACATGAAATTAAAAAAAAGAAAAAAAAAACAAAATAAAATTAAAAAAAATTTATGAAAAAATGTATAAATTTTTTTATAGAAAAAATTATTTCTAATGAAAATAAATATATTGAGTGCTGAAGTTATTTTCAAGAAAATTATGACGATGAAATTTTCTTTAATAAAAATAATTATCACTGCTGAAATTGTTTTTTTTTTTTTATAGAAAAAATATGACTGATGAAAATTTGCCTTACAAAAATTATCAGTGTTTAAATTTTTTATAGAAAAATTATGATTGTTGGATGAAAAGTTTTTCATTGAACATTTATGACTGATGAATTTTTTATATAGAAAAATTATGGCTGATGAATTTTTTTTATAGAAAAATGGAAATATTTTTTCTAAAAAACTTAGGACATGAAATTTAAAAAAAATAATAAATAATAGAATTTATGAAAAAATGTATTAATTTTTTTTCATAGAAAAAATATAATATAGTAATAAAAATAATAAAATTATTAATAAAAAAAATTATTACTGATTAAAATAAATATATTTTAAGATGAATTTCTTTTCTAGAAAATTATGCCAATAACGGCAAATGCAACTTCTTTTATAAAAATAATTATGACTGCTAAAATTGTTTTTTATAGAAAACTATATGACTGATGGAATTTTACCTTACAAAAATTAGCACTGTTTAAATTTATTATAGAAAAATTATGTTTGTTGGATGAAAAGTTGTTCATTAAACATTTATGAGTGATGAAAATTTTGTATAGAAAAATTATGACTGATGAAATCTTTTTATAGATAAATTATGTTTGGAAATTTTTTTTTTTAAAAACATATGATATGAAATTTAAAAAAAAAAAACAAATGAAATTAAAAAAAAAGTTTTAAAAATTTATTAATTTTTTTTTATAGAATAGTTATAATATAATAATAAAAATAATAAAATTATTAAAAAAAAGTTATTGCTAATGAATATAAAATATATTTAGTGATGAACTTCTGTTCTACAAAATTATGACAATGATGGCAGATGAAATTTTCGTTTATAAAAATAATTATGACTGCTGAATTTTTTTTTTTAGAAAACTATATGACTGATGAAAATTTACCTTACAAAATTAGCACTGTTTAAATTTTTTATAGAAAAATTATGTTTGTTGGATGAAAAGTTTTTCATTGAACATTTACGACCGATGAATTTTTTTTATAGAAAAATTATGGGTGATGAATTTTTTTTTAGGGAAAAAAGGGAAATACTTTTTCTAAAAAACTTACGACAGGAAATTTAAAAAAAAATAATAAATAATAGAATTTATGAAAAAATGTTTTATATTTTTTTCATAGAAAAAATATATTATAATAAAAATAATAATAAAATTATCAATAAAAAATTATTACTAATGAAAATAGAATATATTGAAAGATGAACTTCTTTTCTAGAAAATTATTTCAATGATGGCAAATGCAAGTTTCTTTTATAAAAATAATTATGACTGATGAAATTTTTTTTTAAGAAAACTATATAGCCGATGAAAATTTGCCTTACAAAAATTAGCACAGTTTAAATTTTTTATAGAAAAATTATGATTGTGGGATGAAAAGTTTTTCATTGAACATTTATGACTGATGAAAAATTTTTATAAACAAATTATGACTGATGAAATCTTTTTATAGATAAATTATGACAGATAAAGTTTTTTCGTATAAAATTTAATTTTTAATATTCCTTTTTTCATCTCATTTCCCTCCTTAGAACGATATTATATTTCGTCATATAAATACATTCTGTTAATCTTTATATTTTTTTGTTATTTTATAATCTAAAATATTTCAATTGTAAATCCTATAAATTAGGGTTCTATCGAAAGTCTTATTTATATCTCCGGCGACCCGAAAAAGCTCTTTGATTCTTCGTAGAGCAAAATTAGATGAATAAATTTTAGATAGAACCAATTGCTTATATGGGACTTTGAGTATGTGGACATCATATACATTACACTACATTACATTTATTACTTTTGAAAATCTAGTATTGATAAAATCAGAGAGTATTTTAAGATTTGATAAAGATGAGAGGGAAAGCCTCGTTAAGGTGGAAAGGCTTATCACTAACAGTCAGTGGGATTTGGAGAAGATTTGGAAGATTGTGGGTATATCTTAAACTTGATAAGAGTGTTACTGGTAGGTCATAGAAATTAGCCTACATAAGACCACACATAGGCATATATTAAATGTTGTTACTATGAGATATCTTACAACTAGAGAAATTTCAGCACTTACGAGACTCTGTGAGGAGAAAGAAGGTCGACAATTACTAGTTGTAAAGTTTAGTGACATTCAAAATCTTTCTAAAGTAAGGTAGGAAGGAGTATAATACAAGTCGAATATCACAAACCAAATTTGACGAAGGTCAACGGAAAACCGTACCCAAATAAGATCGAATATAAGTAGCTAATTAGAGGGCCAATGACTTAAGTAATCTGCGTCGTATACTTCTTCATATGTAAAAGATGCCTAAAATGGCTTTAGGACAGTTACTAAAGTAGAAGATAGCACTATTTCAGCAGCTATCGAGGTGGCCATAGGTGTATATATAAGCCACGGTTTTTTTTCTTAGGCGCTGGATCATGGAGCACCCTATGTTACGTAATATTGGAAAATCATCTGTAATATATTCAACTTAAACTTTAGGTTTTCATTTAATCACTATAATTATATTTTTGTAATATTTACTAGTGTCAAAACTATTTATTCAGCCATAAAATACCACATATCTGCTCCTTGCCAACCATTATAGGAAATAAAAGTATTTCAGACCACGCCTTTTGCCATCTTTTGTTTCGAAAATTGAAAGGTATTCGCCATTTTTTTTTTTGTTTCATTTATTTCACAAGTTTTTTTTTCAAGTGTTTTCAAACCCCTTTTTGTGAAGATTTGCAAAATAAAACAGCAAAATTAAAAGAAACAATAGAAGACCTTCGCATCAACCCTGTATTTCTTATTTTAGTACATTTAATTGCTGGGCATTCATCTACAATTCTTACTCCTACAGCAGTCAGTCAGTCAGTGAGTCAGGGTGACTACATATTTAATACATATAAGTATGTATATTTCGGTTGGATGATTATGATAATCTGGTAGTAGTTGTTTTTGTTGTTGCTGTTCCAGCTTTTGTTGCTGCACTTATTTACTGTCAATGTTGTTTTTATTGTTTTATAACAAAAAAAAGAAGCATTGAAGCATAAAATTTTGTTTGCATCATCATCATCATCATCGTCATCATAGTGGCATATAAAACAACATTTAATGCATAACACTGTGATACACCCACCCATAAACGTTTACTTAAGTATAAAATGTTTGGACTTATGCATATGCTTGTTTGTTTATTTGTTTGTATGTGTGTATCTTAATCTTATTCAAAAAGACAACAATAGATGAAAGATTCCATTTCATACTCGCATACGAGTATTCCTCATGCTTTAGTACGGGTATTATTTATTACTGTGAAATATCCTTAAGGATCATGCACGTGTATAAATGTTATTTTTGTATTGCTACTGTTGTTGTAATTGTTGTTGTTGATGCTTTAAACTGCAGCTTAATATTATGTCATATTTTTAAACATACACACAAGTATACCATAGGGATACATGTCTTAATGCCAACAAAAAAATATATATGTGTGTGTGTGTGTATTAAAGGCCATAATGTAACCTGCTACTTAAAGGACATTTTTTTATTTTTCCACTTTTGGTATTGATAGTAATTTCTGTTGATTAATATTGAGTTTCTTCAGGGATGACCATTAACGAAGTTTTTAATAGCCGTCCCAAGCTTAAATTAATTTAGAAATTTTAAGTAATAGTATTTTATTTCTTATCACAAAATAAGCCCAGAAAAGTAAAAAAGTTCCATCAATCAGCCCACCTAGCGATTTTCGATATTCGGCTTTTTTTTAAGGTCTCCATGTTAGATTTGTATGGTCTACAAAATAAGTAGAAATTAATTACTCAAATTTTGAAAAATTTCCACAGCCTTTAAAGAAACAAGAAATATTTTTCTATCGCCTCAAAGTATGCTTCTATTTACTTCTTATTCATTATATGAGGTCCGCCAAATAACTTTTCTTCGTTGTTTTAAATTCCATAAACAAAACTACTGAATATTTTCTCAAATTTCTTTTTTTATTTGAAAGTACAATCCTTCCGGTTAATAATGGAAAATAATTTCATTCAAATGGCTGCCTCAGCTGGCCATGCAGCTGCCTACACGATCGGTCCAATTCAATTTTTAAGGACATTTAAAGGAATCTAGCACAAATTAACGTAGATTATTTTTTTGAATTTGTATGTTTGTTTAGTATTGTTTTTATTATTTGTATGTTGTATTTTTGAAAAAGAAAATTTCTTGATTATTTTGAATTTGCTTTTCAACTATTGTCTCTTTTACACTTTTCTTTTCCTGAAAATGCGAAAAATTAAACATAAAAATATTTTTATTTAATTTTTATATAAAGAACTTGTGCTTCAAAGAATCAGCATTCTACACGATCGGTGCAATTCAATTTTTAAGCACATTATCGATTGTGTGCAGCTGTATTTCACCAATGGCTTCACGCACATTGTCCTTTAAAGCGTCAATTGTCTCTGGCTTGTCGGCGTAACACTTATCCTTGACGGCACCCCACAAATAATAGTCCAACGGTGTCAAATCGCAGCTCCGAGGTGGCTAAACCACATCAGCTCTGCGCCTGATAATGCGATCTTCAAAAATAGGGCGCAAAACATCGAGTGTTGCTTCGGCTGTGTGACACGTAGCGCCGTCCTGCTGAAACCAAATGTTGCCAATATCCTCCTCTTCCATTTTTGTGAACAAAAATTCGTTCAACATGGCCGGATAACGATCGCCATTGACTGCAACGGACACTCCTTGCTGATTTTCGAAGAAAAATGGCCCAATTATGCTTGTGGACCAAAATCCGCACCAAACAGTGACTCGTTTTGGGTGCGTCGGCTTTTCAATGTGTGTGTGCAGGTTTTCTGTGCCGCAAATGCGACAATTTTGCTTGTTTATATACCCGCCAAGATCAAAATGAGCTTTATCTGAAAAGATGATTTTTTTTTTGCAAAATCGGCAATTTCTGTAAGTTAATCGCAGGCCCACTTAGCAAAGCGAAAACGCACTTGGCTTCAACTCGTGAACCGATTGGACTTTGTGTGGCTTTTTACCAAGGTCTTTATGCAAAATTCGTCTCAATAATGTCTCTGAAATGTTCAATTGTTGAGAACGACGGTGAATTGATGTTAATGGCGCTTCACGCACACTTTCTGCCCCACCAGCAGTATTCTCGGGTGTACGCATTGTTTTTGGCTTTTCACGCTTTGGTTTATCGATAAGGATGCCAGTTTCTTTCACGTTTTTCACAAGATAACGAACATACGAAGCTGGCGGTGCTTCTCTTCTTCCAAAATCCATATGCAATTTTCGCACACATTCTGCAACATTACCATGATTTTCAAAGTAATGTCGCAATATTTTCCAGCGTTGTTCAAGCGTATACTGTAGTGTGATTAACCAATTAGCATAATTGACGCATAAGTAGAGAAACAAAGAGACCTTAATTGCCAATACATTTGTATTAATAAATATTATCGAATCACTTATTGTAACCAATTTATTGATCATCAGCATAATTTAATTGTACTGTATTGTTGTTGTTACTATATTATGCATAGGCATTAATGGGGACACTGCATGTCCCCGAGCTCTAATTAAGGAGCTCAGGAATAAACATTAAAATTAAAGACAACTAAAAAATTCTTCTCCTTTTTTATTTATCCTCGCTACATGGCGATCCTGCCAGATCTTTGCTACAATACACAACTAATTCGTTCAACGGAAGATAAAAACTAATTATCTGTCAAATAAAATAAATAAAAATTGACTGTCGGTTAGGCTGTTCAGCGATGAAGGCATAGTCACTGGTCGCTCTGCTGTCTTTATACGGCAGTTAGTTTCCGACTATCCTTCTACTTTCACCACTTGTTTCATCTCTTCTCTATCCTTTTCCTAAAAGAATGTAGCCGGTACTTGACTAAATAGGCATTGTTGCCTGAAGTGCTACTTCTCTTTAAAAAAAAAACAAAAATCAAACATGAGCTAAGTGTTACCATTCACGAAATAAGCACTAGTTGAAAAAAAAACGTTAGATAGCGGACCTTTTAGTTCTCATTGGATTAAAAAAAATAATTTGTATAAATTTACGGTTTTACAGCTTTATAGTTTTGTAAGAGACTACAAGAGGAGCAGGACCGCCCCCGTAGGATAGTAGCTAGTGTACTAGCTTATCAGTCTGGGGCTTTGTGGGTTCGATTCCCAACAAAGACCTTAAATGTTTTCATTATAAAATATCAAAATTGACTGTCGGTGGGGCTGCTCAGTGATGAAGCCATAGTCACTTGTCGTGGTTGTGCTGTCTGATACGACAGTTAATTTCCGATAACATGCGCCTTCTAGAAATGAAGGCGCATGTTATGCGCGCCTCCCAATCTAGGGGTTGTTTTTTTTTTTTTTTTTAAAGAGAAGTAGCACTTCAGGCAACAATGCCTATTTAGTCAAGTACCGTGCTACCTTCTTTAGGAAAGCGATAGAGAAGATACACAGGTGGTGAAAGTAGAAGGATAGTCGGAAATTAACTGCCGTATAAAGACATCACAGCGACCAGTGACTATGCCTTCATCGCTGAACAGTCCCACCGACAGCCAATTTTTAATTTTGTAGTGAAAAAAACCAAGGTCTTCGTTGGGAATCGAACCCACAACCCCCATACTGACAAGCTAGTACACTAGCTACTAGCCTACAGGGGCACCTGTTGTTTTCACTACAAAAAATAAGAGCTTAAAGGTTATGTAACTATCCTTCTACTTTCACCACCTGACTTATCTCTTCTCTATGCCTTTCCCAAAACAATGTAGCACGGCTGTAACTAAATCGACATTGTTGACTGAAGTGCTACTTCTCTTTAAAAGAAACAAAAAAAAAAAAATAATTTGTATGTGATTATTCTGTTATACATTTACCAGTGATCCAAATATCATTAGAAACGTTTTGGACGTCTAGGAATGATTAAATATACAAACATATAAAAATACAAATCTATTAAGTTATAAGCAGGATTAATAAGTTAAGTTGGTCGCATTATTGCGATACTTATATGCTGCCTTGGAAATAAGTAAACAAACGTAAGTCTCATTTCCCGCAGCAAATATAGACTCAACTGACTAATAGATGAGCCAAAGTAGAAAAATAAAAATGTTCGAATGTATGAATATGTGAAAACACTTCATTCCTAAAGTGCTGCTTAAACGTGTATTGGCATCTGCAAAATATTCTAAATTCATCATCACGTAACCAAGCTACAGATGCTGGTGTTGCAATGACACTTAATTCTCAGATTTTATATTTTCCTTCATATAAAAAGCAGTTTTCTTGGTTAATTTTAATAATTTAAAATATTTATTGCCTGGTACTGTATCTCTGTTTTGTTTTAACACTAAAAATTAAGGGTCAGATTGTTGAAAATATAGCAGTGATACACTTTGTTCAAATGATTTTGTTGGCACCATTAAACATTTTTTTTTGTATTTTGCTAGAGAACCTAATATGTTTGAAATGATGAACTCAATGTGCATGTTGCATACTCGTATATTGAATGTTGCAGCTGATTTTTTTTTGTTGGCAAATTACTTGTTGTTGCCGATAATATATTGCTCTATTGATGTTGTTGATGAGGCAAGAAATGTTAGAAATGAAATTTTTTTTTGGAAAATATGAATATTTGGTAGACAATGACAAAATCCATGGTTTAAGAAGATTGATGGACCAATTATGTTCGTTGGCTGGTAGGTTGGTTGGTTGGTTGGCTGGTTAGTTTGTTAAAAAAGGCAATACTTTGTCTCTTAGAAAATGGTAGGAGGGCAAAAGAAAAGTCAATGTTAATGATTAGAGGAACACACACCCCCGGGGGCACATTATCAGTCTTTATGGATCACACAATCATCTAGACTTGTGTCTTACGAGGATAAAAGGGAGTCCAGTCCACTTCCACTCTATTTCCACGGAAATCAATAAAGCGCCAGATTCCGCTATTTGTTTCTTTATGCATTTAACTGTTCTCTGACTGATTATTGAGGTAGGCCCTCCGGGAGTATCGTGGTGGCTGTGTGTTTCGTGGTCCTCGTTTGAGTTTGTGGGTCGGATCATTCACAATGAACACAATGAATAGACCAGGTCCAGTTAGTATGAATGCCGTCATGTTCTTAATTATATTAAGCTTCATGCGTTCTGGACCAGGAGTTGGATAGTCTCCAACTCTTCAGCAAGAAGTGAAGGCTGCGGCCTGCCCCGGGCTCTTGAAGTTGCAACTAGGAGTGACTGGAGGATATACGTATCTGAAGACCTTCTAGGGCGAGGATGACGCTACATTTCATCCACAGTGGTAATGATCCACCATCTGATATTGCCCCACACAGCTAGGTGCTGATTTAAATCTTATCACGCATTAGAGGAACCCAATGATGGTGTTCGAAAATGCAAAAGGATTTGATATATTGTAATCAGTGCTGACAAAAATTTCATATTTAACAAAAAGAAAGAAAGCTATTGAAAACAATTGTTAAGTTAAAAGTCTTTCCGGTTGCTCAGCTCTTGGCAATAATGATTCCTAACCCGTTAAAGGCATGTAAGCATAAAATTGTATTAAGACATAAAATAAATGCTGTGACTAGATGGAAACGCCACAGTTTTCCCACCCAATAAATTATGTACAACCTATGACAGGCCTATTATCCTATAGTTTATTAACTGTCGCTAAAATTAACAGTATTTTTTCACTTCATAACTTTCCTTCTCATGATTATCTTTCCCAAAAACAAAACGATTAATTATTCTTCTTATGAAATGCAAAAAAAATATATCGGGTTTTTCAACAAGACGCTTGTTTTTCAATTGTGGCACTACCAACAACCGTATTCGTAGTGGATTGATTAACAATTGTTACGAATGAATTCAATTTCGCATAAAAATCGCATTAAAATAGTTAAAATCTACCATGAAAGTGGTGGTTCAGTTAAAGTTACATTTCGTAAAATTCGTAATATTTTCGAACAATATAATCGTCCTTCTGTGACCGCTATTAAGAATTTGTTTATTAAATTTGAGTCGATAGGTTCGATACAAAATGTGTGAACACCAACACGTGTATGACCGGGTCGTTTAACTGAAAACATCGCAGCCGTGAGCCAAGCAGATCCAAATTAGTTAATTCTTCGGCGTTCTCAACAATTGGGGTTATCTAAAATCACCACGGCAAATTTGCGTAAGAATTTGACTTTGAAGTCTTACAAGGTTCAACTGGTGCAAGAATTTAAGCCTACCGACCCTTCACATCGCCGTAGATTCGCTCAATTCATTCAGGAAGAACCGGCTGGTTTCTCTAAAAAATAATTTCTTCAAACGAAGGTCATTTTCACTTGTCAGGATATGTCACCAAGCAAAATTGTCGCATTTGGGCTCCTAAAAATCCTAGAGCGATTATTAAGAAGGCTCAACGTGCCACCGAATGTTCTGTTATGTGCTCTAGAAATGCGGTAACGGTTAATGATTTATGCCATCGCGAGAGATGCAAACAACTCAATATTGAGCTATTATTGAGGATATTCATAACACTGACATGTGGTTTCAACAGAACGGTACCACATGTTACACAACATGTACCCCCCGGAGGCACATTACCGGCCTTTGTGGAGAGTAACTATTTAGACCTGTGCAACTGGGGGAAAAAAGGGAGCCCAGTCCCCTGAAGACAGCAGGGAATCAGTAAGCCCCAGAGTTACGTTGTTTGTCTCTTTAGACATTTAATTATTCTCTGGTTGATTATTGAGATTGGCCCCTATATGGGAGTTTTGTAGTGGTTTTAGTTTCGCGGCCCCATAACAGACAGGTCAGTTTTAATATGGTGGCCGGGTTAATTTCATCTTTAATAACACCTACCTGGTGAAATTTTCCCAGATCCAGTGAGCATGCTAGACATGTGTTCTGGACAGGAGTTGGATAGTCTCCAACTCTTCAGCAAGAAGTGATGATTTGCAGCCCTCCTCTGGAATCATTAAAGTTGCAACTAGGAAAGACCTGTTGCTAGAATTAGTCTTCGGCTTCCTAGGACGAGCATGACGTCCCTATTTATGCATAGTGGTTCGACCACCATCTGATTAAGGCTCCATAGCCAGGCGCAGTTGTAAATCTTATCACGTAGTTACACTACATGCAATGAAACGATGAATTTATTGCAAAGCAAATTTCGCTATCGCATATTTTCACGACAATCGGTAGTGAAGTAGCCCGCCAGATGGTGTTATTTAACACTACCTATTTTCCTCCCGGGGGAACATTGATGGAATCTCACCATCATTACATGTGTCTTCGGGGGTAAAAGGGAATCCCCCCCTTCAAGACTAGCAGGAGCCAACTGGACAATCCACACTATTTTCACGGGAATCAGTAAAGTCCCAGAATTCAGCTATTTGTCTTTTTAACCTTTTAGCTGTTCTCTGATTGATTATTAAGGTTGGCCCTTTGGGAGTATCGTGGCGGCTGTGTGTTTCGAGGCCCTCGTTTGAGTTTGTATTTCAGATCATTCACAATGAACACAATGAATGGTCCAGGTCCAGTGAGTATAAATGCCGTCGTGTTCTTAATTATATTAAGCGTTCTGGACCAGGAGTTGGATAGGCTCCAATTTATCAGTAAGGAGTGGGGGCATTGGCCTGCTCCGAGCTCTTGAAGTTGCAACTAGGAGTGACCGGATGATATACGTATCTGAAGGCTTTCTAGGACGAGGATGATGCTACATTTCATCCAACATCCATCTGATTAAGGCTTACGGCCAGATGCAGATGTAAATCTTATCACGTCAAACCCTGACAAGGCAAAATGGCCTTCGTCGGAAAAAATGATTTTTTTGAAACAAACCAGTCGATTGTTCCTAAATAAATTGAACGCATCCAAGGTGCTGTGAATGGTCGATCGGCTTTAATTCCTGCAGCAGTTAAACAATGTAAGGCTTCAAAGACAAATCCTTACGCAAAATTCGCCATGTGGTGGTTTTGGAGGTATTGACAAATTTGGATCTACTTCCGCACTATGACTCACGGCCGCGATGTTTTCAGTTGAATGACCCGGTGTTTGGACATTTTGTATCGAGCTTGTCGACTCAAATTTAACGACCAAATTCTTAAGGACTATTATGTTATCCCAAAATACTACCACCAATTAATCACCATTTTCATAGTGGATGTTAATTATTTTAATGCGATTTTCGTGCAAAATTGAATTCATTGTAACAATTGCCAAAGCATCTACTACGAACACGTCAAGTTAACCAAATGTAAAAACTATAATGTTGTTGGTGTTGCCTTAATTAAACAAACTTCTTGTTGAAAAAACCAATATTAAGATTTTGCAAAACTTGTAAAATGTTAATTAATTAAACTTTTCATAATTCTCCAATAAAAAAGGTTAAACCTTAAGGCGCCAAAAGTACAAAAAGTAGTTTAATTGAATAGACACTATTATTGTGTTATTTTTTAACAACACTAAAATGTTATGTAAAACAACAGTTTTTGTTTTATTTTTAGATTTTTGAATAAAAAACAATCTCTTGTTGATTTAAGACTTCCGCTCGAAATAAGCTACTTATGTCTGAAAATATGTACAAATATAAAAATCTTAATGATGAAAATATTGCTTTGAAAATCCTTTGAATATTAAACACTTATACACACACACATACACATACATACTATAGCACAAAACACTTAAAGTTGTTAAGTTTCTTATCCGCTACTTTTATTTTGGCTAAAAAAAAACCTCAAGCAGACGAAGGGAAGAAACAAAAAAATCATACCTCTAAGTACTTCACAAGTTTTGTGTGAGACTTGTGACACGTTTGTCAACGTGTTCAATTTCTATTTTAAAAGACAAAAAAAACAAAAAGTGTTTGTTTTGCATTCAAATTCTCTTAGAAAAAGCCAACTGCAACATTCAGGAGATTTAACAACAATAATTGTTAAATGGTCCCTAGATGAATATCAGAGTTTTAGGTTTCATGACAGCCAGCCATAAAAGGAGGCGAAACATAACTGAGCATGGTCGACTTTGTTGGGAGTATTAAAAATGACTGCACAGTATACTGCAACTCAAGGCGATAATTAATTAAAATAGAGTTTTAAAAATAGTTCACAAAAGACAAGTTTTCACGATAATCGTTGCGAATAGTTGCGAGGGTCAACTTAGTGTAAGTTTTTATAAAAATTTTTTTTCATCGATATTTTATTTGCAAACTGTTTACTACAAAACAGTCAGAAAATCTGCTCACTACACTTAGATAATAATAATAAAGCTGTGACGTTAAATTCCACTAAGTTATTTAATTTTTTAAAAAGAGAAGTAGCACTTCAGGCAACAATGCCTATTTAGTCAAGTATCGTGCTACATTCTTTAGGAAAGGGATAGAGAACAGATGAAACAGGTGGTGAAACTAGATGGATAGTCGGAAATTAACTGCCGTATAAGACAGCACCGCGACCAGAGACTATGCCTTCATCGCTGAGCAGCCCCAACGACAGTCAATTTTTATTTTTGTAGTGAAAAAACCAAGGTCTTCGTTGGGAATCGAACCCACAACCCCTACAGGGGCACCTAAAGTTGAGGAATCCAAAAAAAAGAGTTATGGCAACAATGTTTTTATGGTCACTAAGTGTCTTTAAGTAATTAATACTATACTGCAAGATCATTATGAATTGGTGGCCTGACATTTTTGTACTGATACTTTTGAATAATGTCATTATTAGAGTAAGAAGCTGCTCCCTAAAATTTGTATACCATAAGGCAATAAAGGTTTTAATACTGTTTTACACAAAAGTAATTTGTTCCATAAACTTAACTTAGAACTTGTTCCGTGCCAACCCTAGCCAGTACATTGTCCTCAATTTAATATTCAGTTGTTTTCTCTTTTTTTGTAAATAGATTCTCCAATGTTGAGTCCTTAAGTACTTAACTTAATTTGAGTGATGTATTTAAACTTCGTTTAGGTAAACAGGGAGATAATTACCATGGTTGAGAGTGAATGTGTAATTTGTTAATGACACTTAAATTCGACCTTGTCCCAAGCCAACCCGAACCAACCTACGCCATTACATTTTCCTTGTTTTCTCTTTATTTGTAAATAAGTTTTACAAGTTAATATTGAGGCAGAAGTATTAAACTTAATTTTATTGCGGTATTACAACTCTGTTTACGTATAGAAGAGTACAATTACCATTGCAGCGAGTTAGTGTGACGTAAGTGGACTTATCCGCATTCACTTTAATGTTCTATCTTTTAAGCCAAGTACTAATTAAATCAAGCTGAAATTGTATAATATTCGCTGCAATAGCAGCGAATTCATTTACTGCAAGCAAAACTGTACCCTCAACCTAAGTTTGCGACTACTTCAAAAAGTTTTGCAGGCATGTCGGAAGTAAATCGGGTATATAAAGTTTAACCCAGTAGGTTCCCTGCGCTACACCATCTTTAATATTATCGATTTCCGAATTCTTGTCGTTAATATTAACCTAAAAAAAGTACGATTTCTTAGGTAGGTTTTTTTTAAAAAAGAAGTAGCACTTCAGACAACAATGTCTATTTAGTCAAGTACCGTGCTACATTCTTTAGGATAGGGATAGAGAACAGATGAAACAGGTGGTGAAAGTAGATGGATAGTCGGAAATTAACTGCCGTATAAAGACAGCACAGAAAAAAACCAAGGTCTTCGTTGGGAATCGAACCCACAACTCCCATACTGACAAGCTAGTGCACTACCTAATAGCCTACAGGGTAGCGCTTTAACAGAAGATACAGTGTGTTTTTAGCTGCACGTCGTTGATGGTTTTTGTAGTTCTGTACAATGTTTGGGAAAACCTTTCGCACCAATTTTATGCTTTCTGTGATCTTATAGAAGTTTGCTGGCCATTCAACACACGAATGGAATGTTAATATTGACGGTGATCAGCAAACATTTACGCAGTCATTTGCAATGTAAGATTCAAAGTTTGACGCACGATCCAATACACCCTTAAATCTGTCAAATTAATCTTTTGGGTTCGAAGCGAATCACGTCAATATGAAGCATGTCAATACTGAAAACCCACGTTTATTGTGCTGCATTTATAAATTTATGATATTTGAAATTAAGAAATATTTGAAAGCGAAGAACAGCGCCATCTATCGAAAAATAAGATTGAGGGAGACTATATTGTCAGCTCGTTTCACGTCTTAACACATAATTATTTGACAACCAAGACATCAAACGTTTCATAGCTAGAAACATTTTGTATGGAAAAATTAAATTATCGTTTTTGATATTGTTCCATTATTTATTATTTATACAGGGTCTCCCTTCGCCCAGAAGGTTTGCAATTTGTTTATAGGATTTTATTAAATCACCAAGTTGTACACCAGACAGGCACTTTTAATGGATGCAAAGGTGACTGTTGAATAATTTGAGCGTTTCCCATTCCCCAGAAGCGACTATTTGGTTTATCCACATCATCATTATGATTTTTTCATGAAAATCGGGGTTGCCATGGGCGAGCAGTAACATCCTATTGGCATATGTGCGGCGGCGTAAATGCTCTTGTGGAAGAAGCTCTTGTGTCAACTGAATCTTATATGGAAACAAATGCAAATCTTTGTTTAAAATCGTGGCCAAAGTCTTTTAAGTCCATGGATGCATTGTTTTGAGCACTTTCTTGAGCAGAAGTAATGTTTTCAGCCAATCTTACAGTACGTTGTGGTCCATGTTTGGGGCTATCACCTACAGATCCTTCTTCGAAATCATTCACTACACAATAAATAGTGCGTTTTATCGGCACGTTGTTTCTGCCAAAAAACTTTAAGTAACTTTCTCATCGTCATAATAATCGATGATTGATTTTGATAAAATATTTTAACGATTTAATCGTTGGTTTATCGAATATTTTTTCATAATAAATTTGCCACGTAGATACTTCACGACTGACAAATAAAAGCTGCCAAGACTAATATTTAACAAAATGGCGGCAAAACGAATTAGTATACCTTTGCGGTGGACTACTGTAGAGTGGAGTTTGCAGGAAAATTTAAATAAAAGGCCATTAAACTGAAGAACAGTACTCATTCTTTTCGGAAGTATCTCTTATTGATTTTGCTAAGGAGTTCCATATTTGTTTTGAAAACCGAATTGATGATCCGATATAATTCGTTAGCATTCTAGTAATAGCGTTAATCTTTTTTGAAAAAGTCGTTTAAATATTTTCAACAATATTGACATCAAGCTAATGGATCTATATTATAACGGATTATCAGGCTTGTTAAATTTATGACTCATAAAAAGTTTTACAAGCTTTCATTAAGTTCGAAAATTTGATAATTTCAGTATGATATTACACAAACTTTTTTCGGTTCTTTTTATTTCGAAGCATTCGATTTCTAGTTCTAGTTACACTTCGACATGTAGCATTTTGAGGAGAAACTGAATTAAATCACTATACTTTTTGGCCCACGTTCCCCCCTTATGGCTTGTCAGCAGGTTTTATGATAGTAAAACCTCTCTCTCTCTCTCTTCATCTCTGTGCTCTCGAGTAATTATAGCATTTCACAGAATAAAGTCCCTTATGACATTCACATCCATTTTATTCACGTAGTCCTCACCTCAAATGCCAGCCAGAATTCCTCGGGCACCATTTGAGCCAGAGTGTATGAAGTTGTAATTTACCACCGAAACAGAATATTTTGCAGGTTGCATATAGGAAATGCCAATTACTATTAGACATCAATTATGTGATTATTGGAACCCTTCCCTTGTTGGATCGAACTTGAAGCTGCCGGCTTGCACTTATCTAGAGTAGTGTCCGCCCATTCATAGATTGATTCTTCTGGAATGTTATCTTTTGTATGGGGTGTATTTATCGGGACGTAGAACTTTAAGTTGGAAGCATTTTTTTAACTGGCGGCCACTTTGTTAGTTTTCAAGTGATTTTTAGTTTGATTTGGCACTTCAAGATTACGAAATTTTGCAAGTTTAGCTCAAAACAGGATTGCCATTAATTCCACTTCCAGCACACTTTTGCTTGAATGGATATGCCAATAAACTGCCATTTTTGGAGTGATGATAATTTTTCAGAAAAACTGACTATTTGGTGTGATTGGTGTGATGCGCTGGCAGACTTTTTAGTCCGTACATCTTTAAAAAAAAGGTGCTGGTCACAACGTTGCTGTCAATAGTGATCGCTATAGAGCGAGCTATGATTACTGACTTTGTCGTTCACCAATTGAACAACCATGATTATATGTCACACAGCTCACGTAACAGTTGTTTTCTGTGGAGGTATACGTTTGGTAATCGCATAGTTTCACATTACGGAATTCAAGATCGTTGCACTTTAACGCCACTAGATTATTTCTGTGGAGATTTTGTGATAAGATTTACATCTGCAGCTGGCTGTAAGCCTTAATCAGATGGTGTTCAAACCACTGGGAATGAAAAGCAACGCCATTCACGCCCTAGGAAGCCGAGGACTAATTCTAGCAACAGATCTTTCCTAGTTGCAATTTCAGCGGTTTCAAAGCAGCGTTGCAAACCACTACTCCTTGCTGAAAAGGTGGAGACTATCCAACTCCTGGTCCAAAACACATGACTAGCATGCTCACTGGGTCCGGATCATTCACCCGTTGGTGTTATTAAAGGCGAGATGATCCTGGCCCACATAATCAGTTTATACTTGGGGCTATAAGACCACAACCACCACGATATTCCCGAAGGGCCAACCTCAATAATCAGTCAGAGGACAGCTAAAAGTCTAAAGAGACAATTAGCGGAACTCTGGGGCTTACTGATTCCCATGAAAATAACGTGGAGCTTCCAGTTGACTCCCTGCTTGCCTTCAGGGGACTGGGTTACCTTATATCCCCAGCAGCACAGCTGTAGATGGTCAAGTATTCTATAAAGACCGATAAATTTGCCCCCGGGGGGATTTCTGTGAAGATATGTGTAGTCGTTACTCTGCGCCCTTAAACCCGAAATGATTGTGGTATTACAGGGCATTATTTACTGCACTATTACCAATAAATGGCCACAAATGTTAGGAAAAATCATCAATAGTTGAAATTTCAGATTAGACTACGACCGAACCAGAAGATTAGCTTTCAAATAAAATAAATTTCATGTTAATTTAAGAAGTAATCTTTATCTTATTACATTTTAAAGTAGACTTTCATTGCCTCTCGAGACGTTTCTTATATTGAAATAAAATTTTTTACTCCCATCGGACCCAACGCCCACAAATTAAATGAATCTTGGCGGGTGTTGTTGTTTGTCTCTGCTATTTTAAAGTTGTCAACTTTTTATTTGATTGGAGAAAATAGCGTCCGCCCTCTTTGCGAATATTACTCAAGAGCCCGCCCCCCGGGGGCACATTATAGGTCTTTAGGGATCACACAACAATCTAGAGTTGTGTCTTGCAGGGGTAAAAGAGAGCCCAGTCCCCTTAGGTTAGTAGGAGCCAACTGGAAAATCCACTATATTTTCACGGGAATCAGTAAAGCCCCAGAGTTCTGCTATTTGTCTCTTTAGGCATTTAGCTGTTCTCTGACTGATTATTGAGCTAGGACCTTCGGGAGTATCGTGGTGGCTATGTGTTTCGAGGCCCTCGTTTGAGTTTGTGGGTCAGATCATTCACAATGAACACAATCAATGGTCCAGGTCCAGCGAGTATAAATGCCGTCGTATTCTTAATTATATTAAGCGTTCTGGACCAGGAGTTGAATAGTCTCCAACTCTTCAGTATGGAGTGAAGGCTGCGGCCTGCTCCGGGCTTTTGAAGTTGCAACTAGGAGTGACCGGAGGATATACGTATCCGAAGGTCTTCTAGGGCGATTATGACGCTACATTTCATCCACAGTGGTAATGATCCATCACCTGATTAAGGCTTACGGCCAGGTGCAGATGTACATCTTATCACGTCAGCCAGCACTGTTTTAAAAATAAAATTAAGTGCAACTGTTAAGCTTTCTCTCTATTGCTTTGCTTCAACACCGCCTTTCCCTTCCACCATATTTCTCTCTAAAGAAAGTGGTATCTTTTAAAAAAAAAGTTGTATTTGCCTAGAAAATATAATGTTGTAGCTAGAGCTCTATGTATGGAGATCACGCCATTAGAATGTTAATTCTTTGTTTTCATTTAGGAGCGTTACCAATTTGAAGAAGCGGTGTGAATACCAAAACTTTTAACATAAAGCTTATTTAAAGTACCGATGGAATAGAGATGATATGGTCTGACAAACATTTCAGCACGATTTTGAAATGCTTGCTTGCCTGCTTTGCTTGGGTTGATATATTTTTGTCTATACCTTTTTCTCAAACACTAAGACAGTGGACAGTCTAAGAGCCTGTATTGCTACCGATGGCATTTCATCTTGTTATTTATTTAATTTGGTTTATTAGATTCAAGACACAAAAAACCACGCACACACACACACACACAAACACATACACAATACCCTTAACTAAACTGAACTGGTTTTAAATTTCAGCGCCACTTTAAATCCCAGAAAAAAATAAATATAAAAAAATGTTTGGAAGACGAAGAAACAAGAAAAGTACTCTTGATAAAGTTTATTTGCCATTTCACAAAAGTGGCTCCTTCTGCATTTTTTCACTTTTTGTTTTTTTTTTTTTTTGGGATTTCGTGTTGTCTTTTCTTTTTCGTTTTTCTTTTACTTTTCATTTTATTTGGAACAATAAAATTTTTTAAACTACAACAATAAATGAATAATAAAACTACAACAACCATAAAATAAAGTGAAAAGAAAAAAAAACGTAAATAAATTGATAAGAATGATGAGGTTGAGGATGGATGATGACAAAAATTTTTTCCTGGCCTTTTGTGCAATGAATTGAAATTGAAATGCAAACACAACAACATTAAGGTTAACAAAAGGATTTTGGAAACTAATTTTTTTTTCGCAAAATACACTGGCAGAAATTAAGGACTTAAATTTATAAGGAAACCAGTAAGCAGGTTGATAATCTGAAATATAAAACAAAACAGTGCACAAAACTTTAGTTAAGAAAATTAGTTTATACACGAACGAGAATAGTTGTAAGGAAAGCGGATGGAACTATTAAAAACGCTTGGAGGCAAAAGTGAAATACGTGATAAGTATTCCACTAGCTGTGTAAGCCATAACCTGACGGTGGATCATAAAACTGTGAGTGAATTGTAGCATCATCTGGAGGCCTGCAGATATGTCTATCCTACAGTCACTGCTGGTCGCAACTCCAAGATCTCGGAGCAGGCCGCAGCTCTCACTCTCCTTAGAGTTGGAGACTATCCAACTTTCGGTCCAGAATATATGAAACCTTAATAAAATTTCCGAACACAACCGCAATCATGCTCACTGAACCAGAACCATTCACTGTGTTCATTGTGAATGATCCGAACCACACAACTCAAACGAGGTCCGCGAAACCACAACCACCACGATGTTCCCGTACGGCCAACTTCAATAATCAGTCAGAGAGCAGCTAAAAGGCTAAAAAGTCAAAAAGCTGAACTCTGGGGCTTTTCTGATTCCCGTGGAAACAAAGTGGTGCTGTCCAGTTGGCCACTGCAAGCCTTTTACCCCCGGTGACACAAGTAATGACGGTGAGATTCCGTCAAAACATATCAATGAGCCCTTGGGAGGGGAGGCAAATGTTGAATAGCTTTAGAAGATTAAGTAGAGAGAATTCAACAAATTAAGCATTCCCAGGAAAGTAATTTATTATTGAGGGCTTAAATTTTTATATAATCGGTGTTACGAACCTGAAATACTTTATCAATTCGTTGACTTGGCGAACATAATCACCCATCTGAACAAGTGATACCTCCAATTGTTGACACACTCTCTAAATAATGCATGTGTACTCTCTAAATGTGTAAATAAAGTTGGTTTTAATGTCCGTAAGACGCAATGTTGCATGCTTACGCATAGATCTGTGTTCGGAAATGGTGCTGTATCTGCTGCTATGGGTGATATAGGTATTATGGAATCGGAAGCTCTTAAGTTTTTGGCATGAAATTTCAGTGTGATGCTCAATGGACTAAACACATTTTTCAGTTTTCTAAAAAAGCTTTCAAGTGCTTCGGTTTTCTAAGACAAGAGATGCTTCATTTCCTCCGATCTTCGTACTATTGATACCATCTATATCCATCCAAATATGAAATATAACTCTCATATATGGGTCGGCGACCCAATGTCTATTTTGGATTTGCTTGATCCCATACAGGAGAATGAAAAGAGACTCTTTTGGGACAGTAAGTTATCCGATTCTATTGATTCTCTAGAGCATCGTGGGATGCATTTCACTGTCTTATCATTACTGCAATGATAAGTGCCCTAATGAAATCAGGAAACTTGTTCCAATTACTCGCAAGTTTGTGCGTTTAACTCGATTTTCGTTAAGAGCGCATCCATTTGTAGTTCACTGGCCAGTGAATCGCATTACGCAGTTTTTAGTCCAGTTCTTATGTGAAATAAACTTCCTCCAGACGTTTTTTCTGTCACTTTCAATGTAGAAAAGTTAAAATTGAATGTCCACAAACATTTTTCCCGCTTTTCTCCTCCCCATAACCTAATTTCCTAGTTCTGGCACAATGCATTGCATGTATAGGGGTCATCCCCTGAGTAGTGGTCAAAAAAAATAAATAACATAAACACATCGTTAAGTTTTATTGTAAAAGGAAGTAGCACGATTAGATCCATTTTTCATTCAACACACTTCATTACACCTAGAGAGACTTCGGAAGTAACGATAGAGGATAAAATTCATTATCTTTCCGTCATCAATGATTTCACATGTGAAGATATGGACAATAATTTCGATAAATGGACTTGTTACTTTCCAAAGTCATTGGATTTCATACCTCTAGAGTATTTATTAAGGGGCCACGAGAAGTTATTGATTTATGTATATAAACCAGCAACAATTGAGGCCTTGTTATTTGTGATATACGCTCAGCTTAAAAAAGGCATTCAAATTTTTTTAAGTTAAAATTTTTGTGCCTCTTCTTGAAGGACTTGAGGGATACCTTTTAGTACTAAAGTGTTTCCTCTAACATTAATTTCAAAGCTAAATAACACTACTTTTGACTTAAATAAAAAAATGCAATTTAATTAATTTCTTTGGTGCACCCTCGTTACATGTAGCCAATAAAATTTTAAATACAACAAACAAAGGGCAGTCCACAGATATTTTAGCAAAAAGATATTTAGCAAAAAGAAGATCATTGCTTCAACAATAAAAAACAAAGAAATTTGTTTCAGTGTAACCTGATTAAGAAAAAAAGAATTAACTGCAGTTTTAAATTCATAAAGTTTTGATATCATTTGGCGCCACTGTCAAATAAAAACAACAAAAACAAATTGAAAAACAAAACAATATAAATAAAGAAGCCAATAAAAGAAAAATAAAATCAACAAAAAATTGTAAGCAGAGGAGGACGTGCTGTAAGATTTTTTCTTATTTTTTATTTTTATTTTTATTTTAATTTTGATTTTCCCCTTTTTTTGGACATTTTGTTTTCACATGTACATACATACTTATGTATGTGTATGTGTGTGCTATTGTGTTGGCAATTTTGAATAGATCACAACAATACGAGCATATTTTACAATTTCTTGTTTGAATTTCTATGTCATTTCAATTGTATGAATTATTTTTTTAAAGTGTTGTTGTTGTTTTTGTTGTTGTTCTTGTTGTTGTTTGTATGTGCTGTGAATTCAATTCAATTTCAATTCAATTGTTTTAAAACATTTCATTTTCATTTGATTGCACCATTTACAACAAACAAATGCAAACAGACAGACAGACAGAAAGACACACATACAAGAATGGACTTAACCATTATTAGTGCACATACATTATCACATCGTTAGCAGCAGCAACATTTATGGGAATTTTTGAGGCTTTTAACTTATTTGAAGATTTATTCGAAATTATTTGATTAACAATTAATTAAAGTATAATTGAAATGTTAACACAACTATATGTGTGCAGTTAGAAACAATTTGTCTTAAAACTTTAAAAAATTAATTAATTGATTTATTTATTGTAGACCAATTGATTGATTGTTGTTTATTTTTTAAATGCCAGATGCTTGACTTATTTTCTTTAAGAGGGTTATATTTTTATAGAATAAATAGGCAGAAGTTTAAAATAGTTAAATTTATAAATAGATTAAATAATTTCAGCTCCTTAGGTAAAAAGTAAGCAGAATAAGCAGCAAATATCTTTTCCGTCAATGAGACTATAACCAGCTCATAACCATGTTCAAATGCTGAAGTAATAAAATAATGCAAATTCCACGAATACTAAAATACTTAAATAAATCTATTTGGGGAAAACTGATAGATTTTTGACGCGTTTAATTTTAAAAGCCCGAGTAGATTTTTTCTCAATTTGACCCGATCTCTCATTAATAATTAAAATGTTCAATATTAAAGTAAACAATAATTTTTGAACGGTTTGGATTTTTCATAAGCCCGAGGTGTGCTATTTGAAGACACCCTGTACTGTCATCCTCAGCACTATAAACTTAAATTTTTCTATAGATAATTTTTATCAGTCATAATTTTTCTATACAAAAATTTCCTTAGATATCATTTTTCTATGCAAAAATTTGCTAACTTTTCTATAAATTAATTTCATCTTCATAATTTGTCTATATAAACAATTTATTAGCCATAATTTTTCTCTTAAAAAATTTCATCAGTAATAATTTTTCTTTAAAAAAACTTTCATCTTCATAATTAGTCCATAGAAACAATTTTTCAGTCCTAATTTTTTTATGACTGATGACATAATTTTTCCATAAAAAAATTTCATCTTAATCATTTCTCTATAGAAATTATTTATCAGTTCAAATTTTTTCTCTTAAAAATTTCATCAGTAATAATTTTTCTTTAAAAAAACTTTCATCTTCATAATTAGTCCATAGAAACAATTTTTCAGTCCTAATTTTTTTATGACTGATGACATAATTTTTCTATATAAAAATTTCATCTTAATCATTTCTCTATAGAAATTATTTATCAGTTCAAATTTTTTCTCTTAAAAATTTCATCAGTCATAACAATAAAAAATATCATCAGTCATAATTTTTTTGCATAAAATCTTTGTCAGTCATAATTTTGCTATTTAATAGTTTCATCAATCATTGCGTATGATTAAAAAATTTTTGTCAGTCATAATTTTTCTATACAAAAATTTGATCAGACATATTTTTTCTATACAAAAATGTCATCAGTCAGTTTTTTATACAACAATTTGATTAGTTCTAATTTTTCTATACCAAAAATTTCATCATCATAATTTTTCTATAAAAAACTTTCATCTTAATCATTTCTCTATAGAAATTATTTATCAATTCAAATTTATTTTCTTAAAAATTGCCTCAGTCATAACAATAAAAAATATCATCAGTCATAATTTTTTTGCATAAAATCTTTGTCAGTCATAATTTTTCTATGCAAAAATTGTATTTCTATAAAAAAATGTAATCAGTCATAATTTTTTTATACAACAATTTCATTAGTCCTAACTTTTCTATACCAAAAATTTCATCATCATAATTTTTCCGTAAAAAAATTGTATCAGCCATAGTTGTGCTATTTAATAATATCATCAATCATTGCTTATGATTAAAAATTTTATCAGTCATAATTTTCTCTGCACAAAAATTTTATCAGACATATTTTTATATAAAAAAATTCCATCTTAATAATTTCGTTATAGAAACAACTTATCAGTTCAAAAACCAAAAACTTCAGTCAGCTATTTGCTATTTAATAATTTCATCAATCAGAGTTTATGGATAATAAAATTTTTATCAGTCATAATTTTCTATATAAAAATTTTATCATCGATCGATATTTTCATATCGAAAAATTTCATCAGTTACAATTTTTCTATACAACAATTTAATTACTTGTTATTTTTCTATACAAAACTTTCATCAGTCACAATTTTTCTATAAAAAAGTTTCATTAGTCGTAATTTTTCTACACAAAAATTGCATCAGTTATAATTTTTCTGTAAAAAACTTAAGCATATGACTGTTTGCTATTCAATAATTTCATCAGTCATAGTGTATAGGGAAAATATTTTCATCAGTCATAACAGAAAAATTTTATAAGTCTCAAATTTTCTATTCATAAGTTTTCTATAAAAAATTATGTTTAATTTGCATTTTATTTTATCAGAATGATGATTGTTAATGAAGCCCAGTACAAAAATATTAGAGCTTTAAAAAACAACAACAAACAATCTATGTGCTTAATTTTTCCTACTGTAAAATGTTATGCTCTAATCCTTGCCATTAGGTTTCGATCTCTTTATCCCTTTATTTCTGATTATTTCATTTCTTTAATGATATTATCATTGACACAACAGTGTTATTCATGTGATCATCATTGCATAGACTTATTACTAAAAGCTGCCACCAAAATTATTCTTACGCTTTCGGTAACAGTTTCTGCCATATTTGAAAGGGAGCCACAGATTGGCATATTTCCCATTTTAGAAGTGTTGAGAAAGACTCAAAAGGTATAAAAAATTTTCAATTTCAGAGAAAAAATTTTTTAAAAATATTTTGTCTTTGCGCTACGAGTTTCCGTTTCTCTATTTTTATTGTATCAACAGATATTTCGTACTTATTTTTTACGATTTAAGAAATATAACCAATTTTGAAGTTTTGAAAATCTTGAGCAGGCAACTGTGTTTCCAGAGACCACTTGTCGATTTGCTAATCCCATTGTATTACCTGCGAAGTGAAAGAAGAAAGAAGAGAAAGAGAAGAAGAAAATCGGGATATGAATGCGGATATAAATAAGGAGAAGAAACAAGTGTTTGAGGATATGAATAACGAGAGAAAGAAAAAGGAGTAGAATGTGTCAGGGCAATCAATCAATCGAAGGTCAGAGTTGCGGCTTGCGGGTGTATGTCAGAAAACTAACCACTGTACCTTAAAACGTGACTGATCCTGCCCGATGAAGGATGAAAAATTAGACAAGCTTCCAAAATACCGTTGACCGAGGTGCCTCTATCGTAGGCATTCCAATCTGGGGCACAGTCAGAAGAGGTGAGCAATCATCTCGTTCTCTTCCTCGTCCTAAAAGCTTCTGCAGAAATTATTGTATGTTAGACCCACCGCCTGGCATGGTACCTAAGCATTGCCGCTTCTTTTACAGTTCATCCGCAAGACAGTTGCTAAAATTAGTCCCATGCCCATATGGAATACTTCGCCATCAGATTTAAGGATGCCTGACATTTAAAGAAAAGGTTCGATGTGGTAACACAACTTTGAGGGACATGAGTGCAGTTTTGTTCTCGGTACAGATATTGATATCCCTATTAGATAATCTATGGTGCTTTAACCAGCCCGCCGTTCTTCTAATAGCAGATATTTTTTTGGGAAAGACACTACAGTCATTTACGAGGCTGAAGATTATTTTTATTATCAAATTCTTTAATGTAAGCTCGTCTTTTTCTTAAGGCGGCTTGGATAACGGAGAGTGCCTCTCCGTTAAATCGAGAAGGAATTACCTTATGAAGAAGGGTTTGGGAGTACTATAATCTATTCAATTAGGAATAACATTCATGATCTCTAGAATACTGCTATGTCAACATAATCCATGCATCTATAACATTCAGTCTAACTATTGTTCTGTGTTAGCTTCGTGGAAGCCAGTTGACCATGGCAAAAAGTGCCTACGTAGACGTTGACTCAATAGTTCCCATCGTTAGGTATTATCCAATACCTTCCAACATATAAAAACTCCATAGAGTAATATTAGTTTGATAACTGTTTTAGCTAACTAACTTACGCTTCTTGGGTTAATTCCTCAAGTCTTATTAATAGACCTTCTACAATACTGTTGTAATGAGTTTGTATGCCCAACTTTGGATATTCAATTTCCAGGACAATTTACTATCCAAGATAATGCATACAAATTTCGTAATTTCGTGATAAGATTCAAATCTGCACCTGGCCGTGGGCCTTAATCTGATGATGGTCAAACCACTGTGAATGAAAAGCAACGTCCTTTACGCCCTAGGAAGCCGAAGACTATATTCTAGCAACAGGTCTTTCCAAGTTGCAATTTCAGCAGTTCCAAAGCAGGGTTGCGAACCACTACTTCTTGCTGAAGAGCTGGAGACTATCGAACTCCTGGTCCAGAACACATGACTAGCATGCTCACTGGATCAGGATCATTCACCCGTTGGTGTGATTAAAGGCGAGATGATCCTGGCCACCATAATCAGTTCATGCTTGGGGCCGCAAAACCACAACCACCACGATACTTCCGAAGAGCCAAACTTAATAATCAGTCAGTGAAACAGCTAAAAGTCTAAAGAGACAATTGGCGGAAAATCTGGGGCTTACTGATACCCGTGGAAATAACGTGGACCTTCCCGTTTGACCCCTGCTACCTTCAGGAGACTGGGCTCCCTTATACCCCCAGCAGCACAGGTCTAGATAGTCAAGTATTCTATAAAGACCGATAAATGTGCCCCCGGGGGGGGGGGGGTTCAAATTTCGTAGTATAAGAAAGAGTTACTGATACCCTATTAATTGTAGGAAATCTAAGGGAAGAAAGCTTATACCTTCTAGAGGTGAATTAGTATTATTAGCACTTAATCCGTCCTGCTCTTCTTAGGCGATCAGCGCCTTAAGTGCTGTTTTTTTTTAGGGAAATTCATTCGTTGCTATACTAGTGTTTGGAAGAAGAAATTACCCCCCGGGGGCACATATATGGTCTTTATGGAGAGCTACTATGTAGAGCTGCCCAACTGGGGGAAAAAGAGATCCCAGTCCCCTGAAGTCAGCAGGGGTACAACTGGAAACTCCACTTTATTTCCAAGGGAATAACTGTTCTCTGACTGATTATTTAGGTTGGCTCTATATGGGAGTATCGTGGTGGTTGTGGTTTCGCGGCCCCATATCAGTCTATGCTTCCATGGTGGCCGGGTTCATTTCAACTTTAATAACACCTACCTGGTGAAATGTTCCCAGATCTAGTGAGCATGCTAGACATGTGTTCTGGACAGGAGTTGGAAAGTCTCCAACTCTTAAGCAAGGAGTGATGATTTGCAGCCCTGCTCTGGAATCATTAAAGTTGCAACTAGGAAAGACCTGTTGCATAGAATTATAGCTTCGGCTTCCTAGGACGAGCATGAAGCAGTGGTTTGACCACCATCTGATTAAGACTACATAGTCAGGCGCAGATGTAAATCAACTCACACAGTTGAAGAAGAAATTTTCAGTAGCGACTAATAAAGAGAACAACCAATTAATTAAAAGGAAATTAGACAACATCTTACAAACCTTGATAGTGATTAATTGATTGATTGATTGATTGAATTCTCGAATTCTAATTTCCTTAAAGGATTGGTTAAAAATAAATACACAGGTTAGGTTAGATAGATGGGAGGATCCAAAAAATCCTGCATTGTTATCTATTGTTAGTTTTTAAACTAATTAAGCTTTTTATTTTTCCTCCGCCAGTAAATGAAATATTGTTACTATTTCCTGTCCTCTCTGGCTGGTTTGAAGTCAAAGGCGAGCGCTTTCGATGCGAATCCATCATTCTCAAGCCGCGTTGTGGTTTGGAGTACAAACCATTTCAAACTATTTAATTCAAAAATTTTTCCTTGCTAATAAATTTAGAAATTTAAATATCCTTGAACGTAAGCGAAAGTAAAAATTTGTCATTTGGTTATATAAAATTTATTTAAAAATAAAAACTAATTAAATTAGAATCCTGTTAAGTGTGTAATAATCTTTTTTATTTTCTATTAAAATAAAAAAGAGAGAAATCTTGTGCAATAAAATTAAGAGACTGCAATGCAAAGGATATATTTTATTTTCGGTATCGAAGCATCTTTGAAAAGCACAACAGTTTCAAACTTTTAAACTCCTGCCCAATATGCACGACTTTAACGTTTTCCTGTTCTACATTTCCTATTCAGTTTTTTGTAGTTTTTATTTGTTTTTTCTTGAATATTAACTTTTCTTATCTGCCATCAAAAAAGCTTTCAACAACAGAAACAGAGGAGAACAGAATGTAACAATGAAAACAAACAAACAAACAAACAATAATAATAATAAATAAATAAATAAAGAACTACAAACTAAACAGTTACATTTCAGTTAATATCAATTACACTGACAAAATGTTGCAAATTGTTTGCTAAATGAAAGATTTGTCTCTTGTGCCTTTTTTGCCGTTTTAAATGTTAAGTTAAGTATTATATTTCTTATTATTATCCCTGCACGATCATGATGAATTGACCGGAGGAAGCTAAGAAAAAGAAAAACGAAATGAAACGAAAATAAGAAACAAGAAAAAACTCATCAGCAATATCAATGGCTTATGGAGACTTCAAAAACAAAAAAAAAAAAGGGCCAAGATATTTTGCAGCTGCTTTGAAAGAGAAACTGCAAAGCATGTCATGGTATGGCTAAAGCGTTTTGTTAACAAAATAACAATCTACTCACATCGACGATGTACCAAATGTTATATGATAATTTTATTCAAGTAAAAGTTTTGTCAAACTATAGAAATTTGTAAGTGAATTCACTTCTATAAATAATTTCGATAAAAAATTATAATTTAACTAGCAGACCCACCAAACTACGTATCGTCTAACAGCCGAGACATAACACATTTACAAAACAATAGTATTTTATTAAATTATTGGCCGTGTTAATAACAATTCTTTTATTTTGTTTAGAATAATAATTAATAATTCTACTTGAAGCAGTTGGTTTTTGGTACCAATCTATAACTAATTCTTTATTTCTTCTTCAACTGCTTCAGGTAGAATTATTAATTATTATTCTAAACAAAATAAAAGAATTATTATTAATACGGCCAATAATTTAATAGAGAGAATTATAACAATTAGTGCCAAAGAATTCCATAGAAAGAACAAAGAAAAGATTAGAAATATTTTAACTGAGAACAATTTTCCAATACGATTAACTAATAGGTTAATCAATCAATTTTATAATAGGAGGAAAAGAGTTATAAGTAGTGGAACGGAACCAAAAATAACTTATATACCAGTCTTGTCTGAAAGAATAGAGAATTCAATTTTAAAATTTTTATTTATTTTTTTATTTATTTATTTTCCCATCTATTATAATTAAAATTATAATAAATCTTAAGAACTAAAGCACTAGTAACTAAGACTATCGGCTACAAGTTAAATGTTAAATGATTTTAAATAGAATAAACTTTTTCTTTAAAAATAAACAACTAAAAAATTCACAATATATTTTGAAAAGAAATAAGTTTTAAGAAATTATATATATTATTTATATTATCTATGGAAGGATATTTCAATAAATTAATAATACTATTTGAATTATTTACATATATACGAATGTGTTGCAGAGAAGGACAGTCTTCCAAAAGATGATTAACTGAAGAATTTCTACAGAATATGCATACTGGTTGGGCGTCCCTGGAAATCAAATATTGATGTGTTATTTTTGTATGTGTTAAACGGAGTCTAGTAAAGCATTTATTTTTAAGCCAGTTTGTAGAAATCGGAAGGATTAATGGCGTTTTATCAGGATTTATTTTTTTATAAAGATGATTGTATCTAAACCAATTTTGAAGCGAGGCGATGTTAAGATTAGAAATAAGTTCTCTGGATATGAAACTTTTGTTGTAAGCTGTTTTTGCAATCTTGTCAGCAGCTTCATTTCCCATAATGCCAATGTGACTTGGTATCCATTAAAGTTTAACTCTTTCTTTTATTTCAATTAAAATTTGCTGGATTGAAACAATCGTCTCGTTCTTATTTCTGGGATTTATCGCAGCATCGAATACAGATCGACTGTCAGTGCAAATTATATATTTCCTGGATGAGAATTTACACACCTTTAAAGCTCTAAAAACGGCTTCAGCTTCTGCTTCAAATATAGTTGCACTTTGAGGAAGTAGTCCAACTAATTTTGTGTGTCCATATTCGTCAACAACAGAGAAAGCTACATTGGTTAATGTCTTCGAACCATCCGTAAAAATAAAATTCCAACTTTCATTTTTATATTTGCTGACCAGCTCACTGAAGAGTGCTTTATAAATATCTGGTGCCGTAGAGCTTTTGTTAAAGAGCTGAAGGTCTTTTATAAAAATATTAGACTCAAGCAGCCATGGGAGATATTTTAACGTAGGAATATCAAAACCTTTTATGTTAAATTTCTTCACAATTCTGGTAATATGTGCTACGGTGGAAGAATATTTCAGTTCTGTTTTTCTTTTATATAGCATATTGATATGTTTACGCAACAAAGGTGATTTCGTACAAAGAATTTTGTGGATTAAACGAAATTTAAGTTTATTTGCGTGTATGTGTAGTGGTTCAAATCCGGCTTCAGCTAAGAGATTTTTAGTAGGTGTTGTTCTGAATGCTCTAAGACTAGCTCTTATTGCAGCAAAAAGAGGGGTTTCAACATTTTTTAATATTGATTTAGCCGCTTTGCTGTAGATCACTAGACCATAATCTATTTTTGTCAATATTATAGACTTAACCAGTTTAAGCAGACTATTAGTATGCATATAACTTTTTTTTGATGCAAGATACTTGATGATATTTAATCTGCTGCTGAGGTCCCTCTTAAGGTTATTACAATGACTTTTAAAACTATATTTACAATCAATGCTTAATCCTAAGATTTTACAATACTCTACATTCGTAATATTGATGTTATTATAAATTAAATTGATATTATTGCAATTGCGCTTTTTACAGACGTGTAAATGACTGGTTTTTTCAAAAGAAATACCTGCTCCAGAGGTTTTCGACCAATTTTCAATAGAAAAGAGAGTTTTTTCAAAAGATTGCTCAATTTTCCTATTTTCTTGTTCTTTTGCTATAATGTAAAGATCGTCAGCGTATAAACAATGATCAACCCTTTTATTACTATTAATAATATGAGATAAATCATCAAATGCAATAATAAATAGGGCTACCGATAAAGGTGATCCTTGCGGAATCCCATTTTCCAATGAGTAAATATTTGAAAAAGCGTCATTCACACGTACTGCAAATTTTCTGTTTAACAGAAAAGATTTTATCAAATAAAACATCTTAGGCCCAACTGACCAACTCGAAAGTTTTTGAAGAATGATGTGCACTCCGATCCTGTCAAACGCCTTTACAAAGTCGATTGACAAAATAGAAGTGTGTTTCTTTGTTGATCGATTTTTACTAACTACGTGGTCTAGGTACAATAGTGCATCTATTGTACCCAGACCAGCCTGAAATCCAACTTGATTGTTAGATATGAGATTATATTTTTTAATATACCACATTAGGCGTCTTGATACAAGTTTTTCTAAGAGTTTCGAAATACAGGGAAGAAGGGATATTGGGCGGTAAGAATTGATGTTTTCTATAGGTTTGCCTACCTTATGTATGGCCAATACCGAGGCAATTTTGAAAAATTGCGGCATGACACTAGATTCAATTATATTGTTGAACAAATTTAGGATGCGCCTTTTGAAAACATATGGAAGATTTTTTAACATTATATATGTGATTTTGTCATGCCCTGGTGTTTTGCCCTTAGAGGTGCTTAAGCCATAAGATAATTCCTGCATGTTAAAAGGTTGCTCAAGAGGTTTAGCTCTAGAAGAACAATTCGTCACATTTAAAGAAGTAAGAGCTCGGAATTTTGCATCTTTAAAAAATTGTGAAAAATTATAATCCTTTGAGCTGTCTGACCAGAGCTTCGCGAACGATTCTGATATGTTATGGGGATCTGTGACTGTGGTCCCATTACCATTAACTAATCTTATTGTATTTGGTCGAAAGTGCCCTGATAGTTTTCGAATATCTTGCCATAAAACAGAGGACGAAGCAGACGGATTTAGTTTCTCAGTAAACTCTCTAAATGATTTGGCTTTTGCTAGTTTCTTTTCCCTATTAAACATTGCATTTTTTTTCTTGTACAGTAAGAGACTTTCTGAGGACAAACAACGTCTAAGTTGTCTCCAAAGATTTTGTTTCTCTGTTCTTAACTGTTGCAATTCTGCGGACCACCAAGGTAATACTCTAGTTTTAATTTTATAAGTTGAAATAGGAATAGATTCATTAGCCGCCGATCTTATTATCTTTCTAATATATGCAGCTTCCTTATTAACATTGTTAGAGACTCTAAACTTTTCATTGAATTGAGATATTTTATTCTGATAAACTATCCAATTGGCTCTTTTAGTATTAAATCTACAATTCGTAGGGTAAATGGTGTTACTATTGCAAATTTTCCCCTGAATCTGGAATTCAATAATGATGGGAAAATGATCACTATTGTGAAGATCATCAATTATATACCAATTGCATTGTGGTAAAATTGAAATGGATGCAATTGTTAAATCAATATGGGAAAAAGTATTATGTGTGCTAAGGTGTGTTGGGGATCCATCATTTAATGTCGAAAGATTGTTGTTCATTAGAAAAGTTTCTACTATTGCCCCTTTACTATTCGTAGCTGGCGATCCCCAAATAGGGCTCCAGGCGTTAAAATCCCCGGCCATTAGTATAGGAGTATTAATATTAGCAACAATATCATTTAAATCAGACGCCTGAATTGGATCAGATGGTGGAAAATAAATGGATATAACTGCAAATTTGCTGATTCCGTTTATTTGCAGGCCGACTATATTCAGATTTTGATTTGTGTGCAATATTTCATGAGGAATATTTTTTTTAATTAATATTGCTGAACCTTGTTTGGAAGTGGAGTTAGGATTGAAAAAATAACCCTTATATTTAATTGGAGTACAAGGAATAAAATTGTTTTTGCATTTAGTTTCCTGAAGACAAATTATGTCGGGATTTCTTTCAGATATAAGCAATTGTAAATTGGAAAAATTATTTATATATACGCGAATGTTCCACTGAAAAATATTTAAAATCATCAAAGAGAGTAAAAAGAAAAAGTCTTAGGAAATTGAAGAATAATAATATACAGTAATACTCAAAACAGTACCACATACCGCTATCTGAACAATACTGTATAATCAATTACGTGCTATTTCTGATTCATCATCTGCTGCCATAAATTCAATACACTGTGTATCAACATCAGAACCAGAATCTAAATATCTAACCGTACATTTCTGAGAATTAGTGAAAGAATTATTGATATTCTGAGACACAGAAAGTGTTGGAGGATTTATTGTTGCTGAATATTGATTATTTTGGATTTCATGTTCAAAATTAACTGAATCTCTTGCTGATTGTTTCTGAGTAACTGTTTTGGTAAATTTTGTTTTAGTGTTTGATTGTTTATTTGGAGTTAAAAGAGAAATATTCTTAAAATTTTCCTCTTTGTTATTATTATTTAAAACGATTTCTTCATTTTGCGAAGAAATCTCTTTAATTGGAATAGGCTTAATTTTGGTTTTATCATACGTTCGTTCGTTTGAACCAACCGCGTTTGCTTTATTTGTTGATATTGGTGATGAGATAGAGTCATTCTTGGCAATATGATTGTTTACGTTATTGGACGCTACAGCGGAAAAGGTATTCGTACAAGAAAGTGTTACATTTTGTTCTCTAAAAATTTTTATTGCTTCGCGAATTGTACATTTTTGTTTTGTCTTGATTTTGAGAACTTCTTTCTGTTCTAAAAATTTTTTGCATTTATTAGAAGATGAAGAATGATCCCCTGCACAATTTCCACAGTATGTCCTAGTGCATTCTGAGTCAGAGTGGGGGGAAGATTACAATTAGCACATAATTCAGCATTCTGGCAGCAGTTTTTTGTGTGTCCAAGCAACTGACATTTTTTGCACCTCATTGGGTTAGGGAAGTACTCGCGTACCTTTACCCTATACCATGATACATTCATAGACTCAGGCAGATTATATAAATTAAAAGTTAATAAGATAACTCCTGAAGGTGAGCTTTTACCATCAATTGTTTTAAGAAATTTGTACACTTCAACCACGCCTTGTGAGCTGAGCTCTTCCACAATTTCCTTCTCAGATACATTAATAAGACATGGAGCAAAAATAGTACCTTTACAAAATTAAGCTGTTCATGTAGCTTGCAGGTTATTCTGCATATACCAAACAATTCCTTTGAATTCAAAAATTTTTTTGCTGCCGAATTATCCTTGACAAGTAAAAGTAAATTGCCATCTCTTAGTTGCGAGATAGATAATATATCTTTACTAATAAGGTTAAGAGATCTATGTATTGAAAAACATGAATAATGCGAAAGTGGTTTCTCTACATTTTCAGCAGCAACAATTATATATCTCGGGTTAGTAGGTTTATGGGCTGGAAGTGATGGAAAGCTAATGAGGGGTTCATCTATGTTTCGCTTTTTCCTCTTGCTTTGAGGACTCCGGTCAGCTAATATTGCAAACCGATTATCCCCTAAAAGAGGGGGCTCGGGGGGCATCGTAATTACGTTATGACTTACAATATATGTATATATATGTAAGTATATATTTGTTTGTTATTAAATATGTGAACAAAAAAATTAACAAATAGTTCTATATTAACTTCTTATATATTTATGTCTTTTTGCGGCACTTCGGCCTTTAATAAACAAATGAAAATATTTAACACTACTGTTATTATTATTAACACACGCGCCGAGTAACAAAAATCGTCGAAAACCGCATTTTAAATGAAAAAATTATTAATCTGTTTAAAAAAAAATTAAATTTTAAATCAAATTCAAATAAAATTAATTTTAATATTTTTTTCACAGACTGCTTGCCTCAAATCGATTTCGAAATCTCTTAAAATTTTAAAATTTTTGTATGTATGTACATATGAAAAAATATTTTATATGTTTCTGTCAAATGTTTTGAAACATTTTTTTCAATTTGTTAATAATTTTTTGTTTTCAAAAATATAAAATTTTGAAGAAGCTTTCCAAAGGAAAGCGAAATACCGTGAAGAAAAAAAAAAATATATAAAAAAGATCATAAAAAAGAAAAAAGATATTTATTAAAGATAAATAAAAAAAGATCGGTTAAAAAAACAATAAAAATTATCAAATAATTATATAAGAAAAAATAAAAAAACCAATCAAGAAGAAATCAATATAAAAGTGTACATTACATAATAGTGAATTTAGATAAAAAGATTTATAAAAAACATTTGTGAGCAAGATAGTATTCAGAAGCAGTAGAAAAATCAAAACTCAAAATCGATGATTTGCTACAGGAAATTTAAGAAAAATGATTCCATTGCAGCAATAATCAACAAATACAAGGCAACCTTGGACAAAATTGTAAGAGCAAAAGCGTCCATTACGTTTTTGATAAGATGTAGAAAAGCTGCCATTACACCAAAATTTATAAGGAACTCAACAAATAATTTAGTTAACATTTTTAATAATAAAGAAATTTCCAAATATCAACACACTATTGAGAGGTACACAAAAGATTTACACAAAAGAATGTTAAATTTAGCAATTAGGAAACAACATGACATACTAAAAATTTTAAATAGGAACATAGAGATGTTAGTATATAATATGGAAGGACATTTGACATTAGATGAGATAACAGAATTATTAGAATGTATAGATAGACTAACTTATATTTTTGCAAAAAAGATTAAGGAAACACATTGGAAGAAACTTAAGAATCTTTCTGATATTTAAAGAAAGGAGTTAGGAATTAAGGTTAATGAAGAATGGTTTGTTAATAAGACTGACATAGATATTCCAGGGGATGTTAAGTGGATTCTTTCTCTAGGACAGAAATTTGCATTATCACTTGAAAAGAAAAATTTTCCTATAATGAAGGTAATTTGATTCAGACTATAAAAGAAAAAGAGGACCAGGAAGTAGCGCGGACAAAACTAACAATGATTATTGATAGGCACATTAGCAATATTAGACCTACAGCAACGGATAATTTTATATTAGATAAACTAAAAACCGCTAAAAAATTTTTGAGTACTAATAGGAACATATTAATTGTTAATGCTGATAAGGGTAATGTTACTGTTGCTATGAGCAGAGATGATTATAATTCGAGAATAAATGACATTCTTAACGATTCTGCTAAATACTCAATATTGAATAAGGATCCGACTACTAAACTGCAAAAAACAAATAATTTTTTAGTTGATGAACTTTTTAAAAAAGAAATTATTTCAGTAATGGAGAGAAATAGACTTAAGACTAATGTATCAAATTCTCCAAAGCTGTATGGAGTACCTAAGATCCATAAACAGAATTTTCCTTTAAGGCCTATTTGCTCTTGCATTAATTCCCCGACCTATGGACTGTGCAACTATATAACGAATATTGTTAAGGTAATAACAGGACAATCAGTATATAATATTAGAAATTCGTTGGAATTTAAGGATAAAACCAAGAGAATAAATATACAAGATAATGATAGATTGTTTTCATTTGATGCAGTTTCACTTTTCCCAAGTATTCCTGTAGGTTTAGCTTTAAGTATTATAGAGGAAAAATGGCAGATAATAGAACAAAATACGAATATTGAGAAGGAATTATTTTTACGTATTCTTAAGTTTTGCATTGAAGACAATAGGTATTTTCAATTTGATAATAGGATATATCAACAGAAGGAGGGCCTCCCTATGGGCTCTCCAGCATCTCCAATTATAGCTGATATTGTGATGGAAGAATTACTAAATTCATGTATTAGTAAAATGCATATTAAACCTAAGATAATCACAAAATATGTGGATGATTTATTTTGTATAACTTCAGAAGATGCAGTAGATGATATTTTGTCAGAATTGAATAGTTTCCATCCGGATATTAAATTTACGATTGAAAGAGAATTAGAATGTAGACTTCCATATTTAGATATATTGATAATAAGGAAGAGAAATAACTTAGTATTTGATTGGTATAAGAAACTAACATCTTCTGGAAGAATTATTATTTTTATTCAAAACATCCAAGGAAAATGATAATAAACACAGCGAAAAATATGATAGACAAAATATTGACTATAAGTGATAGAGAATTTCATTTGAAGAATAGGGATACAATAAGAGATATACTTAATGACAATGATTTTCCAGTAGAATTAACTAACAGATTAATTAGACAATATGGTAGTTATAGGCATAGTTTAGGAAATTCTACGGCAGAGCCAAGAAATTATAAATCATTAACTTATGTTCCTGAAATATCAGAAAGATTAAGAAAGCGTATAATATATGACACAGATAAATATATAATTGCACACAAAACACATAACACATTTAATAAATTATTTAGCAGTATGAAGGATAAAATAGGAAAAATGGAAATATCTGATGTAGTGTACAGGATACCATGTGTAGGAAATGACCAGGTGAACTGTGACAAAGTTTATATTGGGAAAACAAAGAACAAACTTAAAACAAGATTAGCTGGTCATAGATGTGACCAAAAATATAGGAATATTTCAACACAGAAGACATCCTTATCTTTACATTGCAAGAAATATAATCATTATCCAAAGTTTGATGAAACATCAGTATTAGATATAGAAAAAAACTACAAGAGACGTTATATGTTGGAAATGTTATAAATTGTTAATGTACCAAATGTAAGGAGAATAAATTTCAAGACAGACACAGACAATTTAGCTCAGAATTATAGGTACTTAATTAAAAAGACACATAATTTGTTATAATTATTTCATAAGAGAGAATTTGTTATTTGTTATTTATTTGTTATTTCCGTTTCCTTGTTTTTGTATGTTTGAATATTTGAAAATTTTAAAATATTTGTATGTATGTATGAAAAAATATTTTATATGTTTCTGTCAAATGTTTTGAAACATTTTTTTCAATTTGTTAATAATTTTTTGTTTTCAAAAATATAAAATTTTTTCCTGAAGAAGCTTTCCAAAGGAAAGCGAAATATCGTGAAGAAAAAAAAATATATATAGAAAAGATCATAAAAAAGAAAAAAGATATTTATTATTAATATTAATACTTTAATTTTTGTAACGTTTGGTCACTAAATTTATGTTTTAGAATATATGTGTAAATTACTATTGTTTTCTAAATGTGTTATGTATTTTCAAAATTGTTTTTCATTTAAAAAATGTTTAATATTGAAAATTTGTTTGTATGTATGTAAAACAAAAAATTTTTTCAATTTGTCGTTTTTTATTGTTTTTGTTTGTTTTGTTTTTTTTATAAAAAATATTTTGATTATTTTGAATTTGTTAATCAAAAAAAATATTTTTCAATTTGTTTGTTCATTATTATTTTTGTTTTCCTGATGATGCCAACCAACGGTGTGGCGAAATATCGAAAAAATAATAAAAAAATAAAAGTTTTTTAAAATTTTTTTTATTAAATTGACCTAGTGCTTTATAATTAACTACTAAAAAATATTAAAAAGGTCAAAAAACATTTAAATAAAAATTTCGATTTCAATTTTATTTAAACTTTAATATTTTCTAGTTTAAAAATTAAAGCTCTTTTTGTTATTTGGCTTAAGCTTTTGCTTTTTGAATGGAACTATACTTGAGTAAAATAATTTCTTTTTATTTAAATTGTGGTGAAAAACAAAAACAGTTTTTAAAAAACTTTAAATTGTCATTGTACTTTCAAAGAGTTTACAGCAATGCCAATTTGTTGTTACAATGTTGGCAATATCAACAGCAGAAAAAAAGCCAATAATAACAATTCAACATTTATTAAATGTAGCACTTGTTATACTTGTACTCCACCCTCTTCGTTAGGAAGACGGAATAAGCATAACAAGTTAAAATATGCAGAAATACAAATTAAAGAAAAATATACAACAATAAACATAAGTTTTACACAATGCCAAAGAATTAAATATTGTGTAAAAACATATTTTTTTTTGCAGGGATGGTATCCTCACTGAAACAGTAACAGATAAAGGAATTGAGGTAAAAGAAAGCATTTTAGCAAAACAGGTTTCTGATGTACAAAACAAAATGCCTTAAAAGTATTTAAGCTCTATCAAAGCTGGTGTCATGTGAAGGAAAGAAATTATGACTTTCGTTGTTCCTAAAAATTTGAAGAATTTCAAAAGCATTTAATATCAAGTTGTAGACGTAATCAACAAAAAGTGAAGGTTATTGACTCACTGGAGTATTTAATCATTACTGATCAAATCTGTATGTGATGAAATGAACTCCTTCTTTAAATCCGTTATTTCGTACGCACAACATGTTCATCTTTTAGGTAAACTGACCACTGAAGCGCTCTACTGCATTTCGTTTTTCCCCGAACGCTTCGTATGTGAAAATAATTTCTTAGAAAGGCCTTTTCTATTACTTTTAATATGTACACCCTCTATTGTACATATTGATCCTTACATCAATACGGATCAATACCTGATTGCTGGTCCCTTGTATAAAAAAAACAAAAATAAACAAATTCTTCTGTTTTTTCTGTACCGACAACAAAGCCTCAATTATGTTGGAATGCCGGGCGTCCTTGACATAGGACATTTCGTGATAACATTTACATCTGCACCTGGCTCTGGGCCCTAATCAGATGGTGGTCAAACCACTGTGAGTGAAAAGCAGAGCCACTTACGCCCTAGGATGCCTAAGTCTAATTCTATCAACAGGTCCTTCCTAGTAGCAATATCGGCGATTCCAGAGCAGGATTGCAAACCACTACTCCTTGCTGAAGAGGTGGAGACTATCCAACTCCTGTCTAGAACACATGACTAGCATGCTTACTGGATCTGGATTATTCACCAGTGGGTGTTATTGTAGGCGCGATGATTCTGTCCACCCTAAAACAATACCTGTATGGGGCCGCAAAACCACAACCACCGTACTCCCGAAGGGCCAACCTCAATAATCAGTCAGAGAAACATCTAAATGCCTAAAGAGACACATAGCGGAAACTCTGCGGGCTACTGATTCTCGTGGAAAAAACGTGGAGCTTCCAGTTGTTCAGGGTACTGAGCTCCCTTGTACCCCCAGTAGTACAGGTCTAGATAGTCAAGTATTCTATAAAAACCGATAAATGTGCTTCCGGGGGGAAGGGGCATGGGGCTACTCTTTGCAACTTGTTTGTTAATGAACTGGCAAATAAGGAGGCAATGCTTGGTAAAGATGCTGTTGATACTTTTTGCAGCAGTTGCGTATTTGCTGGCGCAATGCATATTGACGCTGCCCTTTTTGATCTGGCCCAAGTCACATGGTCCAACAAGCTGATTTGCACGTCTGTAAGCACAATCTGGCCCTCATTGGATGGAAAGAATTCGGTTGCACTAATACTACCGAGGATACAATTGCTGCTATTTCGCCATTTTGTAGCTACTGTAACTGGGCACTGCCTATTCGGGACCAATGCTAAGGGAATGGATGATTGCTGCAGAAGCTGTTAGTACGAGAAAGAGAAGGAGACGATTGTAACATCTCCTCTGCTTGTGCCTAGAATACCTACGATTTAGCTACCTCGGTCAAAGGTATTTTGGAAGGATTTTTCGTGATAAGATTTACATCTTAATCAGATGGTGGTCAAACTACTGGGAATGAAACCTGATGAAGTTTCTATCTGCGCTTTGTACAGATGGTTTGATGATGTTAGGACAGCTGATCTGTGCTTACGGTCGTTGTCTTAACAAAACTTAAAATGATCAGCAGTGTCCAACTTGCGCAAACTTTCCTTAACATTAGTTTTGAAAATGTCAAAGTGAAGGTTTCTGACGCCTGACTGAAGCTACCATAAAGTCCCACATCATTGCTGATAAGCCTTCATACTTACTTGTTTTTTGTTCTTAAAGTTGTTTTTGCGGCACACTTAACGCAGGCCATCGAAATCAAGCAAATTAGATTTGCTTTTATTGGAAAAAGAAAGAAAGATGCTAAAATGTTGATAAATTTTATCGTGTTCCGAAACGAAAAATCGGCAAAGTCAAACGATCCTTTTTATTTTGGACACTGACACATGGTTTCTTTAAACCCACTCGGTGATGCAATGTTTCCGCATGTTCATAACTCTCCAAAAAGTGTTTTAACCATTGTGCCAAGTCTTGCAGCGGAGATGCATTGATCATTTTATACTTCGCGAACTCTAAACTTATCATCCCTCGGAGAAAGCTTTCTTTTAACAGTTGCGCATTGTTTATTTGTAATTCTGCTGTCTGTTTTGTATGCGTAAAGATGTCGTGTACATTTCGTGATAAGATTTACATCTGCACCTGACCGTAAGCTCCAATCAGGTGGTGGTTAGACGACTGGAAATGAAAAGCAACGTCATTCACTTGCTAGAAAGCCGAGGACTAATTCTAGCAACAGATTTTTCCTAGTTGCAATTTCAGCGGTTCCAAAGCAGGGTTGCAAACCACTACTCCTTGGTGAAGAGCTGAAGACTATCCAACTACTGGTCCAGAACACATGACTAGCATGCTTATTGGATCCGGATCATTTACCCGTTGGTTTTATTAAAGGCGAGATGATCCTGGCCCTCATAATCAAATTCATGCGAGAACCGCAAAACCACAACCACGACGATACTCCCGAAGGGCCAACCTCAATAATCAATCAGAGAAACAGCTAAAAGTCTAAAGTGATAATTAGCGGAACTCTGGGGCTTACTGATTCCCGTGAAAATAACGTGGAGCTTCCAGTTGACAACTTGCTTGTTTTTAGGGGACTGTTCTCCCTTATACCCCCAGCGGCATAGGTCTAGATGGTCAAGTAATCCATAAAGACTAATAAATGTGCCTCCGGGAGGGGATTTTGGAAGGATGTCCAATGCTTCAGCATTGCTATCGGATAGGTTTAGTTTTTTTTAAGGCTCAGTGGCTGGCACGTATGTCGCCACCGCGATCTTTTTCGGCAACTTACTCCTTTGCATCGCCTTTGGATGTGCTTACATCCTACTTCTTTTTCTCTTTATTTTTATTTTTATCTTCTAACACTTATTACTTTCTTTGTTTCCTGATCTTTGCAAAATAATAAAAAAACCGTTAGGTTAATAATATGCCCCTATACGCTTAATTGAAAGGCTAAGAAGGGCTTGTCGCATATTTTAAGGTTCTCTTACAATATTCTCAATATAGTCTAAAAAAAATATATCGAAAATCTATTAAATAAATTTGGTTTGAATAAGATTTTGAGGGCTTTATAATTCTCAAAGAGTTTATATAAAAACAAAAAAAATTAATCGTCTTTTGATTTAAAGAAGATTTATTTTTTTTGCCATTAAACGACTCAGCTTTCTGTGAAAAGGAGGTGTCCACTAAGTGACTTTATTATGTCGTCTTACAGGAGTTGCTGGAAAAGTGTAAAATCTCAGGAAATGACAGGACATTTGGCAGGTACATTTGGCAGGTGATCAAATTACCATACTATTTTTATTTCATTTAGTCGATGATTGCAGTCACCAAATAAAACGTCCTTACGTCAAACTTTGAAACAAAAAAATTATCGACCTTAATGCGGTAACAATCTCCATCGACTTTAAAGTAATTTAAGGAAATATTCAGTGTTTGTTGTTGATTACTTGCACTCTACATGCGGCAAAAACAAACTCATTAAGTAAAAAATAAGAATTGTGGCTAAATACTATTTTGCGTCTACAAGTTGAGAGTTTTTCAGGCGTCAATCTATTTGTAATGATTTGCCAGAGTATAATACTCTAAAATAGTCAAATATTGAGCGTAACACGATAGCTCGTTTGATAGGGGTTAACCTTATGATAGGATTTTATCCAGCTTAAAAATTATATTTTTTTTTATTTTTAATTTTTAAAAAAATTAAGAGCTAGCTCATTTTTAAATTAAGCTTTCTACTTAGCATCCGTTCTTCTTGTGTAATCGTAATCAGAAATTTCTGTAGGAAAGTTAACCATCATTGCTAAATACAAATACAAACAATGTTAACGCGAACAGAAAAGAATAATAATAATAATAATACAACACCAACCAGACTGCCAACAACAGAATCCACCAATAAAAGAAAATAACATACCAATTGAACAACAACAAAAACAACAACATTAAATGCAACAAAAATTATGCATACGATTCTCTTCATTTTGAACTGTCCGTCCTCCTTAAATATGTATCTATACGTTCCTTTATATGAATACAATTTAAATGAAAATGAAAACAACAATTAAGTTGAGCAACAAAATTTCATTGCGGTTACAACTTGGCATACGAGTAGAGAGCAGAATAGTGTTGCCTACATACATCTGCTTCCATTAAATATTTTATTGTTTTATTTTCTATTGCCAATTTGAAGTTGTATTGGTGAACGTGAATATTTATACAAGATGGGACTGCACTGCATCTTCAACTAGAGCTGCATGTTCAGTGTGTTTATGCAGCAACAATACTTATCGTTAATCCTTTAGGAGAAAATATATTTAATAAAAATTTAAGACGATTGCAATTAAAACGACAAACGTTGTGGCGACTATACGAGTCGTGAGATTGTCGAAAATCCTGCTCAATTGGCAGCAGTATGCTTTAGTTCCAACTTAGCTGTTATATTGTTTATTTTAAGCTTTTCAACACTTAACTGTACAGAGTTGCCCATTTTCTTTTTTCCATTACAAATTATATGCTTCAATTGTTAATAAATTATTAAAAAAAATATTTTTAAGGTTAATTGCAAAAGCTAATTATGGTCAAAGTAAGCAAACAATAACCAGCTGCCTGTTTTAAAAAGAGTGGAAAAATTTGAGGTTTGAAAGAAAATTGGCTTAAAGTATACACTTTTTCGACACCTTTAGTTAGTTTAGTTGATACCAGTGTAAAGTATATACATGGGAATTAATATTGGAATATAATATTCGGCAATGGCACACCTCTATCAGGTTGGCAGATATTCGCTCTTTTCATAAAATTTGTAAACACATTTTGCAACAAAGATTTGCTTATCTCGTCAATGCAGCACCGAATTTAAATTGCTGTTCAGGTAAACTCAGTCTTTTAAACTGCCCTAAAAAATAATCTAGCGGCGCTTAATTATAAGAATGAGCCCCAGAATAAATAGTCCAGGTGTAGAGAATTCAAGATGACAAAATTTCCTTGTTTGTTTTTGGAAAAAAATTGAGAAGATGATGCCATCAGACTACAAACCCCACCATAGGGTTTCTTTTTTTGGTAGCCTAGTTATCGCGGACTGCTTGTGGGTCCCATATGTGACAAGTGAAAATGAGCCTCATCACTAAAGATAACTTTATTGAAAAATTCGTTATGTTCGTTCAACGAATTTTATACGTAAACGTAGGACCTAAGCAACAGTCTCGGCTAGCTTCAATTCTTAAATGAATTAAAATTTATAAGCGGAAGGTAAAAATTATCATACCAAATATTAGACAAAGTGCCTCTAGTGATGTGCAATTGTTACGCACGTCGACGAGTTGATGGTCCTTGCTCATTTTCAACACTTGCCTCACTACCGCCACTATGAACGTATTGCTTTTGTCTATAGCCAGCAACACTACTGTGTACTTCGAATTCAGCAACTAAACTATGCCCAGTGATAATGATTATGAGACGAAGCTGCTCGAAGTTTACGAAGTGATACAATGAAACTTTTGCCATTTTTTAAATTAAATTTTTACAAATAAAATTCTCTGTTCAATGTTTCCCTTTAAAATTTCCCATCTTTTTACTAACTTTTTTTGTTGTTTTAAATGCTTTAAACAAAACTACTGAATATTTTCTCAAATTTCTTTTTTTATTTGAAAGTACAATCCTTCCGGTTAATAATGGTAAATAATTTCCTTTTATTTGGGTACGGTTTTCGGTCGACCCTCGTCAAAATTGTGTTTTCAGAACAAACCGGTTTCGGAAATTTCTTCAATATTTTCTTCGTACTAGGTGCGTTCTATTGTCAGCTGTGTTTATATAGTTCGTCTTGTTCGTGTTTCCCTTCGTGTAATTGCATTCGTCACTTTCTCTCTTTTTTGTCTGTATCTCTCTCTCCTTTTTCGTTTGTCTGTTTTTACCTAATTTGTCTCTCCCTGTTCATTCGTCTCTCACATATCAGATAATAATTTCATTCAAATGGCTGCCTCGGCTGGCCATGCAGTAGCCTACACGATCGGTCTAATTTTTTAGCACATTATCGATTGTGTGCAGCCGTATTTCATCAATGACTTAACGAACATTGTCTTTTAAAGCGTCAATTGTCTCTGGCTTGTCGGCGTAACATTTATCTTTGACGGCACCCCACAAATAATAGTCCGACGGTGTCAAAACGCAGCTCCGAGGTAGCCAAAGGACATCAGGTCTGCGGCTGATAATGCGATCTTCAAATTTATGACGCAAAACATCGACTGTAGCTATGGCACGTAGCGCCGCCCAGTTTAAACCAAATGTTGCCAATATCCTCCTCTTCAATTTTTGTGAACAAAAATTCGTTCAACATGGCTCGATAATGATCGTCATTTACAGTAACGGCCACTCCTTGAAAGTACAATCCTTCCGGTTAATAATGGAAAATAATTGCATTCAAATGGCTGCCTCGGCTGGCCATGCAGTAGCCTACACGATCGGTCCAATTTTGAAGCACATTATCGATTGTGTGCAGCTGTATTTCATCAATGGCTTCACAAATATTGTCCTTTAAAGCGTCAATTTTCTCTGGCTTGTCGACGTAACACTTATCTTCGACGGCACCCCACAAATAATAGTCCAACGTTGACATCAGCTATGCGCTGATAATGCGATCTTCAAAAATAGGGCGCAAAACATCGAGTGTAGCTTCGGCTGTGTGGCACGTAGCGTCGTCCTGTTGAAACCAAATGTTGCCAATATCCTCCTCTTCAATTTTTGTAAACAAAAGATTCGTTCAATATGGCCCGATAACGATCGCCATTGACTGTAACGGCCATCCCTTGCACATTTTCGAAGAAAAATGGCCCAGTTATGCCTCTGGACCAAAATCCGCACCAAACAGTGACTCGTTTTGGGTGCGTCGGTTTTTCAATGTATGCGTGCGTGTTTTCTGTGCCCCAAATGCGACAATTTTGCTTGTTTACATACCTGCCAAGATCAGAACGAGCTTCATCTGAAAAGATGATTTTTTTTTTGCAAAATCGCCATCTTCTGTAAGTCAATCGCAGGCCCACTTAGCGAAGCGAAAAAGCATTGGATGGTCACTTGGTTTCAACTCCTGAACCAATTGGACTTTGTATGGCGTCATACCCAAGGTATTTATGCAAAATTCGTCTCAATGATGTCTCTGAAATGTTGATGGCGCTTCACGCACATTTTCTGCCACAGCAGCAATATTCTCGGGTGTACACACTGTTTTTGGCTTTTCGCGCTTTGGTTTATCGATGGGAATGCCAGTTTATTTCACTTTTTTCACAAGATAACGAACATACGGAGGTGACGATGTGTCTCTTCTTCCAAAATCCGTACGCAATTTTCCGCACACTAAAACTAGTTATCTGTCAAATCAAACATGAGCTAAGTGTTACCAATCACGAAATAAGCACTGGTTGAAAAAAAAAAACGTTAGATGGCGGACCCTCTTTAAATGCATTTCATTTAATTCTTGACATTTAGTCATTTGACAGACAATTTACTGCCTAACCTAATCATCCCATCCGTTCATTTATTTGCAAGACCTCAATTAAGGTCTTTGTATTGAAGCTTATTGTTTGATTATCTGAAAATTATTTACCAAAATAAATTGAATTCTTTATTATTTCTTGCTTTTTTTAAAATAAATATCTTGAGAAAAGATTCTAAAAAAATATGAAAATTTTACACAATTCCTACTTGAAGAAAAAGTAATGCTTGCAATTTTTGTGAAAATAGCTTTTGTGAAGTTTATATTAGAAAATTTCCTTATATTGTCTGAAAATTGAAACAAATCACAGAAAACTACTTGATGCTCAAACACGAAGAAGAAGTAGAAGAAAAAAAAAATAAACAAATACAATTTCGTTACAAGTACAATTTCAATTGGAAAAATTAAGGATTTTTTTCAGTTTTTGTTTCTTTTAAAAAGGTACGAGTAGCAGCTTATGATTTTCTAGAAAAATCATGTATTCAAGGACAAGAACAATGGATAGATACTTATAACGGTATATAAGGAGCAACTGTAACAAACAACTAAATGTGACTCCTGTTGCTCCTGCTGCTCCTGTTGCTGTCACAGCATTGTTGGTGTGCATATAAAGTATCGATTGCAGAATGTAACAGTATCATTCTCATAAATCAGGTCTGGAAAGATTAGTACAATTTCGTTTTTGTTTCTTTTATTTTTTGGTACTATTTGAAAGTGAAAAGTACAATTTTTGAAATTATTCCAAAAAAGATGAAAATGCTGCAGTTTAAAAATGAGTAAAGTAAGTAATGGAAACGCTACATACAATTGGTAATTTGAATACACAGAGACAGATACGTGATAGGATTAACATCAGCTTTTGGCCGCGAGGCATTAATTTGACGGTGGTCTTACCACTGGGTATAGGAAAAAGCGTTCACCCTCACCCTAATATACATACACACTAGGTGTTTACAAGATTAATAGCTATTTTTGAGTGCACGGTAGCAGGGCCCTGCTCCCACTGCTTGCTGAAGAGGACTCCTAGTCCTGTTGCATGTGCAGGCTAGGACATTTTTGATTAACATCTCGTTGGGACTTTCTTCAAAGCCCAACAGCCATCAAATTGTTCCCTGAGGGGCCTGCCAATAATCAGAATAGGGTCGTAGGCCCGCGGGCAACTCGTGATATCATTGTGTGTTTAATAAGTAACTGGTTGGACTTCGAGAATCCTATGTATCTTTCAGTTTCGGGCTCCTGCTAGCCCAGGCGATTGATGCTGTCTTCTACCCTCGAAGGTACATGTCAAGGTAGGGAACAGATTCATTGAGATTGCATGCTCTCGGGAAAGGAGGGGGGATACACAGAGACAGTTACACTCCTCAAAAAAGTTTCAAGAAATTTTGTTTTTTTAAACTGTGTCGTTAACTCGAAAATTCCCATGCCTTCGCCAAAGGGAGAAATAATTTGTGTTTTATTGTAAGTAGTAGAATCACGCCTAATATATAGCCCTTGTCACCTTTATGTAACACTGGGCATTATTCATTAAATGCTAAAAGTTTTTCAGTGGAATTTATATCTACATTTAATATGAAGGCCAAGGTTGCATTTGGCATATTGCGTTCACGAGAAAAACCTTTATAAGCAATCCTGCTTAATATGGTTCTCCTTTAAATGCCCCTCTCAAACTGGCCAAGCTTGCATTTGGCACATTGCGTTTATGAGAAAAAAAACCTTTATAAGCAATCCTGTTTAATATGGTACTCCTCTGAATGCCCCTCTCAAGCTGGTTTCATTTGACACTCTTAACGCAGTGAGAACACCACAATTATTATTTTCAGTAAACTACGTTACGTATTTTTACAAATACGATAACATGATTACTCTAAGAAATTACAGCATATTCGATTGACTTTTCAAGGGTGGCAAGCGGCATGTTGTCCAAATAAAAAGATAGGAAACTAGCTTTTTTTGCATGTGAAGCTTATTTCATAGAAGCTGGGCAATCGACCTGAATATTTGTTCTCCTTGAATTAATAACATCATTCTGTCTATTTATTTTATGTTTTCAGATGATTTGTAATCTATCTCTCCTCTACACAATTTTCTCGAATTGTTTCTGTTCCAACAATATTATATTTACGTAAATAATTTAGCAAAAGTAGAATAGTAGAGAAATTATCAAAGAACAAATTTAAAGAACCTAGTTCCTGGAGTAGTCTCGAGTGAAGCTTTAAAATAACTGAGGTATCTAGGTTGTACTTTAACTGCAACTTCAGGCTTGGATCACTCGCACCTTACAACAATTATTGCCATTGCTGCAGATCAAATTTTATAATCAAATCGTAATGGTTTTCAATAAATATGTTACCTCATACTATGTTTCCCATAATACATAATAATAGTTATATCAACTGAAATGTGTGATGAACCGATGATAAAATTATTTATAAGCAACTCAAATTATTGTCGAACCTTGGAAAATTTATCATTTGGAGGCAATGCGATGACGTGATAAGTTTTACATCTGCACCTGGCCGTAAGCCAGATCATTACCACTGTGGATACCATCCACAGGGTAGCGCAATCCTCGGCCTAGAAGGCCTTCGAACACGTATATCCTCCGGTCACTCCTAGTTGCAACTTCAAAAGCTCGAAGCAGGCCGCAGCCTTCACTCCTTGCTGAAGAGTTGGACACTATCCAACTCCTCATCCAGAACGCATGAAGCTCAATAAAATTAAGAACACGACGGCATTTACACGACTCACTGCGTTCATTGTGAGTGATCCGACCCACAAACTTAAACGAAGGCCTCGAAACACACATCCATCCCGAAGGGCCTACCTCAATAATCAGTCAGAGAACAGCTAAATGCCTAAAGAGACAATTAGCGCAAACTTTGGGGCTTACTAATTCCCGTAGAAATATTGTGGATTGTCCAGTTGGCTCCTGCTAGACTTGAAGGAGACTAGGCTCCGTTTTATCCCCGCAAGATAGAAGTCTAGATGCTTGTGTGATCCATAAAGACTTGTAATGTGCCCCCGCGGAGGGGGAAGGCAATGCAATACTGTCACACCAAAGTAAATATAGTTTTATTTAAAAAGAGCGATTTTATCTACTGCTGGTGGATACGAATTCATTGCTTATGTTCGCTTTTATGGTGAAATGCATCCAGTCAACATTATTACAGCAATGTAAACTCTAATTACAATTTTAAATTATATGGTTACGCTGTAGAGCATACAAATTGTTTATACCTGTTATGGGGTTTGTTAAATCTTGGCTGTATAATGCATCAAAGCAATCAGTGACACTAATGTCTTCCGGAAATGTGTCTAAAATATTTTGATCGCTGTCCCCTTTACAACATGAAGAAAAAACTGAGAGAGTTTTTGGCCAATTCTTTATCGTAACTTCTTGCTTTTGCGGAGCAGGTTGCTGGTCTTCAATATGTTGTGATAAGTCCGCCCCGTCTTCATTCACCTTCTCATTTTCTCTGTTGGGTCTACTTTGCACTTCAAACGTTGTGCGCAACATTCAGCTAGTAAAGCGAATGAAATGGGCTTCTACTATCTGTTGTCTATAAAGTCATATATTATCAGGGTCATCTCTAGCCTCTAATATTTGAATATTTTGCAAAATATAAAATTTGTAATATGTATGCATGTGTACGCACACATATGTATAATACTCAGTGTCAGCTATAGGTGACAGCTGATAAGCAGCCCATATTTTTGGATAGAATATAATAAAGTTTTTAAGAATACTTTGTCACATTGTTAGACTGAATAGTCAGGAGTATTTTGAATAAAAATGTTTGTATTATTTTTATAGCAATTTATAGCATTTGTATAGCAACTTAATTAGCACCGGGTACACAATACACCTATCCCCCGCTTTACACGGAAGATAGGTTCCAAAAAAACCGTGTAACTCGAAAAATTCACTCTTATATGGGAAAAACCGCGCTAAATGAAAATCAATTAAAAAAAGCCCTTTCTGTCAGTTTTTAATATGATGAATAACAAGCACATTGAACGAATAATAAAACAAATATAAAACAAAAATTATTTTAAATATTGCATTTCTTTATAGATAAAAATTAAAATTAGAAATTCATTTAAGCAGATTGCGATAAATAAATTCCATTAAATATTTTCCATTCAAATTTAATTGCTGTCACTTTCGCTTTCAATAATACGCCTTTTTTTTAGAAATTTGTACAATATCAGTTTCATCGCGAGACCACACTAACTCCTTAGATTCTTTCTCCATAGAATTTGAACTTCCGTGATAATTTGCAGTAAGAAAATCTGATATGAACAATTGCGATTTATTTTTAGTCATATTTTCGTATACCTCTTCGTATTGAGATAAAAGTTGGTTAACATCTCGTTAACATCTCAACATTCGTATCGTGTTTTTGAAAATATTTTCCTAAATTCCTTCCTATTGCAAGACTCTCACGTACGACCTTTGCTGTAAATGCACTAGATTCATTTTCATCGCTATCAGATAGACTATCATTTTCATTAACAGTATTTTTTTCTATCATTTCTATAAGGTCATTTTCATATAATTCATGATCATCAATTATTTCGGAAATATCTTCTTTTGTCATATCTACGAAGCCCTCTCCACCTAATGTATGACCTATCTCAATTATCTGAGAGTATTCATGTTCTAGGGACTGTTTATTATTGTTATCTTTTACTATAGTAGGCCATACTGCTTTCCAGCACGCATGGAGCGTTGGTTGTTTGATTTCGATGTATGACATTCCTATATGCTTGATGCAATCTAAGATTGCAAATTTTTACCAAGCATCAATAATAGAGAGAGATTTTCCAGTTCCGATTTGATGCAAAATATATTCGAATTACTTTTTAATAAACAGTGTCTTGAATGTTGAAATTATCCTACGAGAAGGACTTCCAAAAATTTTTGTGTGGTAGATGCTTGCTGACCTTTTAATTATAGACTATGTAAAGAGTGTCTTTGCTTAAAGCGTTCGAACCAACCATCACTTGTTTGGAAAGTGACCTGATTTGCAGATGTAAACGGCAAGTGATTCTCGATTTTCTTATAAATTTTAAAGGCCTTAGTTTTTATGGAGTTGGTATCGATAGGAATTCGTTTTTGATTTGGTCTTTTAGCCAGATTATCAAAGTCTTCCCCATATTTTCCATGGCAACGTTTCTACAATGAGAAATTGTGGTAAGACTTGTAGACATTCCAGCAGCTACACTTTTTCTAATTGAGTCTATGTTTTTTTTTATTGTTCTTATTGTAGCTTCATTCATAGAATAAAAATTGGCAACATGTTTTATTCTTTCATTATTATTATTATTACGGAGCCGGTTCAAAATTTCAATTTTGGTTTGTAAAGATGTAACCTTTCTTTTACTCCCTAGTTTTCTATTTTTATCTTTTGCCATTGTCGAACTGTAAAATCTTTTATAATTTAAAGATTTTGTAAAAAATAATTCTATTATTTGCTCACCTTGAATAAATTTACGCTATCAATTGTTTTGATATTTCAAACAAACTAGCTTACACACACACACACACACATAAAATTTAGTTTTGATCATAAAACGGGGAGTTCCCATCTTATCTATTTCTATCATAGACATGGACTAAAAAGAATTCGTAATTGTAACATACATTTTGTAGTGCTGTATTTTCACAGTAAAGATAGTAAGACAATAAAACATCCAAGCACATATCAAGCGTTTCGATTCGAATCGAAATTTTCTCCGTCTGTCAACTTTGGTATTCTACGTTTCGATTCCGCTCAGTTTCTTTCGATTGTATGTATTCTGCATTACGATCGGAGCTCCGTTTTTTTCAGTTGGTTTTTTGTTAACGGAGGGGTTTTCTTTATCTGTGTTTTTTTGTTAAAAAGTTTAAAATTGAAAAAAATGTAAGTAGAAAATGAGATAAAATGTTCAGAAACGATAAAAAAACACTTAAAATTATTTTTAATTAAATTATTTTCTTTGTATTAAATTTTTAATTTTTGTACCCGAATATAATGTGTTTTTTATGTGTTTTAAAGATTAAAAACAACAACAATGAAAAATTGGCAAATTTAATGGCATCTAAAGCAGACGTTGCATGTGGATACCACAAGCGATCAAAGTGTTCTGCCACTTCTTCCAGGAGTCCTCAGTGCATTAGGTCCTACAACAAAAAATGCCAGTGCATGGAAAAAAGTAGGTATGATTTGTGTGTGATTATTTTATTTTTATTAATTAAAAGTTTTTTGTATTGTATTGAATTAAAATTAATATTTCATTTGTTTTTATTTTAACCATAAAAAATTAAATAAATATATTTGTATTTAATTTTACATTTGCTTATAAAAATGATAACAAACTTGCTTATTTTGCTATTTCATTTCCATATTCCACAGTGATGCTATTAATTTTGTAAACATTGTTGTCTTCTTCTTTTTCTTTCGATTCCGTTTTTCTACAGAATACCAATTTTCGATCGCAACGGTACTGAATGCGGAGACTTAATCGAAACGCAGAATAGGGGTGATTATCGTCGATATAAGCAAATTATAGTTTAGTGTTTATAATTTCGTGTAAATGCAAAATTATTAAATTTCGTTAAAAAATTTTTTATTTTCAAAAACCCTGTAGATCGAAAACGTGTAAAACGAATACCGTGTAAAACGGGGGATAGGTGTATTTGGAAAGACAAAGATACTGTTTAGAATTTTATAAATGTCTCCTAATAAATAGAATGCCAACGTTGCTAAAATAATATCACATATAGTATAACAAGTGTTGTATATATGTTAAAAATATTTATATTTATCACTGGTGGCTGTATTTTTGTTTTAAAAATAATTAATCTCTGTCACCTGTATGTGACAAATTAAATTTTTTTTGTATTATCAAAAAATGTAAGTTATTAATATTTTTTAATGAAATTTTCGAAATAAAGTAGAAAAAGAAGTTTTTTTACAATTCTCAAATAATATTTTCAAATATCCCAAAATTTGGATTTTTCATTATATAAGCTGTATTTATCATAACAACAGGAATATTGTTTAGGTGATTTCAGAAAATTATTTTTCATGAACTGAGCTCAAATTGTGCAAATTTTGTTTTAGATGTTTTCTCTTATATAACCTTTCGCATTTAACACGTGAAAGTTAGTGAAAGTTTTAATTCAAACAAATTTTTAATTTCAATAAATTAGAACTTTTCACTACGAAAGCATTAGCTAAGCAAAAATTTAATGAATATTAAAAAAATGTCTTAAATTCACTAAGTCACTTTGACGACACGTGGCGGAAATCGACTTAATTTTCTAGTTCTCAAATCGACTATAATTGATACTTCACTACATCTTTTCTTACAGTGTTGCGAAATTATTATTTTGTCACAAACTCCGTCTATATGCTTTCGGTGATTTTATTAGTTTTTTTGTCACCTTTAAAGAAAACAGGAGATAAAACTCCACCACAGATTTTAATAGTTTAGAAAGAACGAAAGGAAAATAAAGTAACAGTAGTTCGGGACGATTTTGTTGTGCTGCAGCACTTCAGGTGAAGAAATTTTACTCTTCTCATTTTACTATTAACAGGTTCAGATGTAACCAGAAACATTTCGGATTGGCCTAACCATTGGGGAGCGTAGAAAATAAAAAAGTTATTATTATCATCATCTTTTTTATAATTCCAGATCCCTGTCATTTTTTAATTAATAATACATCGCAGCATATATACATTTTGTAGCTAAGGCCAGAATACATGTTAACTGGTTTAACGACCTAAATTCATAACCCAGCCATTGCCAGCTAAACTATAATTTTTCTAATACATCTTAACATCCCAATTTCCGTTATTATTAGACAGCCTTAAAACGCCGCACAGTGGATCATTTTATGAGAAGGCGGCCAAAAGTCCTTTATTTCATGGTTCCAAATTGTAAAATTTTAAAGTTCATTCGAAAGTAGATAGTACCTGGGGAGCTTAAAAATTAAAACTTTATTTTAACTATATTACACTGAACAGGGTGATTCAAAGTGAGCATTTTCAGTATTTTGCTAAAATGAGAAATTTATTAGTAAATTTTTGATTTTTAAAGATCTATAACTCTTTTGCTGTACAAGGTTTTTAAACGAAACAAAATTTGTATAATAGCATAATTTGTTAGCTATTAGCATAAGAAAACTGAAATATTTGTGATTGATTTTTGATTTTTAGAAATAAATTTTTTTAGAGTTCCAATTTTTTTCTAAATTCTCTTACTAAATAGAGCATAACTTCTAAAGTTCGTTAGGGAATTTAAAAGCATTAGCACTGTGTCATAGCCCCTATATGCCTATACTACATTGTATATCCGGCACGATCCGACCGTGAGCACCAAAACAATTTTTCTGACACAAGGTCGAAAAGTTTTTGCAAAATAGAATTAAAAAAAATTTTTTTTCCGTTTTGTTTTGTTGTAAGCATTTTATTTATGTATTTATCAAATCGCCTTTATGAGATACATTGTTTAGATGAATATGCGTATTTTTAGAAAGAAAACAAAAATTTTCAGCAAGTTTTAAAGTCACGTACAGTTGATCCCAAAAAATTTTTGGATATAAAGTCAACTAAAAACCAGTATAACGAATTGCGGAAGCGAAAAAGTGAAAAAAGTTCTCAGATTTTCCCACAGTATAGAGATTTAGTCCCTGTCAAAAAAGAATGCCTACCCTCACAAACCGCTATAACTGTCACTACTACTTCAGCAGAAATAAAATTGCAAAACCTTCCTGAACACACTGCCGAACGGTTGTTAAATATGTTTGATTTTAACCGCTTAAAAAAACTTGGAAATAACAGCATTACTTTAATTTCCAAATGGAGATGTGATGGATCCTCTCGTCAGAGGCAATACAAGCAATTGATGTGATTTGATTTACATCTGCACCGACTAGGTAGTCATAATCAGATGGTGGTCAAACCACTTGAATGATTTTCAAACGTCATTCACGCCCTAGGAGGCCATCGATTACGTATATCCTCCGATCACTCCTAGTAGCAATTTCGAAATCCCGAAGTAGGCCGCAGCCTTTACTCCTTGCTAAAGAGTTGAAGACTTTCCAACTCCTGGTCCAGAACGCATGAAGCTTAATATAATTAAGAAGACGACGGCATTCATACTCACTGTACCTGAACCATTCATTGTGTTCATTTTGAATGATCCGACCCACAAACTCTAACGAGGGTCTCGAAACCACAACCACCACGATAGGAGCCAACCTCAATAACCAGTCAGAGAACAGCTAATTGTCTCAAGAGACAAATAGTGAACTCTGCGAGCGTACTGATTCCCGTGGAAATATGTGGATTGTCCAGGTGACTCCTACTAGCCTTTGAGGGGCCTGGGCTCCCTTTTACCCCACAAGACACCAGTCTAAATGGAATAGTAGGTTCCAAACAGACTATCATGTGCCCCCGGGGGGAGCAATACAAGCAATGTAATGCCAAAAAAAAATTCATCAGACACTGATTTATTTATGATATCATTCGTTACATTGCGATTTATAAAAAGTTGTACCGAGTTAGAGCCGTCAACTAGTACAGCCACAGAAATTGATATATTGAAAAATGAAATACCCTCGTCAAAAAAATATCGCACACCAATAAAATTTACTTTCAAAAAAGAAAAAAAAAATGTCATAACTGGAGAAGTACAAAAACTAAAAGATGAAATCAAAGACTCTCAACCTGTAATATTTACTGTTGATGAACAGGAAATCGAAGTAAATTTTAAAATGTATCTCACAATGATTGATGGAAAAGTTGCACAAGCTTTAACTGATACAAAGGCATCAGCAAGTTGCATTATATTGCAAAATGACTTCAAGTCAATTAAGCCATGCAGTTCTAGAAGATGAGACTTTTAAGGCAGCATACGAATTTGGATTGCCCCCTCTTCATACTAGAATGCGTTTTATGGAGCATATTCTTAAATTGGGTTATGATTTGGATTTTGGTCCGTTAGGCGAAACAGTGAGAAAGAAAATAATGAAAAATGAAGAAAAAAGAAACCAAAAAATAACAAATTCAAGAAAAATATTTACAACAAGGCCTAATCATCGATCAGCCAAAGCTAGGGGAAGGGAAATACTGCAAGAAGATTTTTTTCAGATACAGAAACTGCAGCATCTATCACAGAAGTAGATTTGGAACTAATAAGGAGATTCAGTATTATTTTATAAGTTCTAGCATGCAGCAGAAATATAAATGCAACGAAACATATTCCTAGAGATATACGCCATCCACAGTTCATAAAATTTTGTACCATGGGGAACAAATAATTCAACACAATATTCTACCAATAGGAGATCTATCTGAAGAAGCACAAGAAAAACGAAACAAGGACTATAGATTTTTTCGCGAGCACAACACAAGAAAAATTTCTAGATATTGTACCAATGAAGACTTGATTGTTGTTATGCACATCAGATCCCTTTATCTCCAATATCCGGCAAAAATAGAAAACTACTTCTATTGAACTGGACGTAGAAGCTAAACTACTTCCAGAAGATGAAAATCAAGGCTTTTTAGAAGCAATATTTACTAAAATTGCTTAATTAATAGTATTTTTTCCAAACAATAGAGTTACCTGCATGTATTTCATCTTTTTATAATTTTTTGTACATTAATAAAGTATTAATCAATTTACAACAAAAGTTTGCATATACGAGTAGTATTTATGTTTATTTTGGATTTAAATACCTCCTTATCTAAGGTAAATTTGAACCAATGAATATATTTTTTATGTTTTTGCTACTTAATCAGCTTGTTTTTAACTCAAATTGTTTAAAAAAACAAACTTTGGCCTTCGTGCTAAAAGTTTCGCTGGGCCAAAGCTTGATCCTATCTGACTAAATTTAAGTTTTTAATAAGTATAAGTTCTAAACGTGACTCAAAATATAAGACTTTATGTAAAACCAACTCTTTGAACAAGTTTTAATACTTTACTTTCGTACCAAAAATCAGCTAAAACTTAGGATGTATTTTTAAACCTCTCACACCTATTTTTCTAACCGGTCGATTTAAAATTTAAAATTAAAATTTATACCTTAAACGAAAGCCTATGATCTCACCTAGTAGATAAAAAAAACCGCGTATCAAAGTTATGATCCGTTCAAAAGTTATATATTTTTGACCGCCTTCTCGTAAAATGTTCCCACAGTGCGCCGTTGAAATAAAATAATAAATAAAATGGATGATAAACTTTAAAACTTAACACCATAACAGCCGTTACAGTAGTTTTTGGAAATGAAATCTTTCAAACCCTTTTTGTGGTCCCTTGACTTTCCTGCTCTAACTTTCGAAAGAAGATAAAACAATTAATTACAGGGCGTTAATCCCTGAGTACAGCCTTTCTTAAAAAAAAAAAACGCTTTTCGAACCTTTCGGATCACTTTAAGCTTTTGGGCTGGGATACTTGTAAATGGGGCGCCAAATCAAAAGCAAGATTTTAAAAAATGTTTCATATAATTAAATTATTTCACTGGCTGCTTGTCGGGGATAATCATCATCATCACCACCACGTATTAGCCACATTGATTGCGTCGAATTTTGGCAAAAAGAACTGTTTTGTCTCACTTTAAATAGAGTATAGTCCAATGATGCCCCTAACTTAAACGCATCTAAGAGCGGAGCGACACTCTGTAGGTGAATTTGTTCTTCGGCAAACAAATGTGGGCTTTTCAAACCTCAAACATTGCAATTTCGACGATTAACGAAGCGCCATCAGGATAAATATCTTCTTCGTCGTTTAGGTGAAAATTCAGCTTTCACTATTGATATTTAAGAGTCAATTCCTCTTTTCATAGTCCATTTTAAATAACCCTAAGCTTTTAGCTCTCAAATCGTTATAGGGTAGCCAACAAATGGAGGCAAATTTAAGTGATTATAACTTGAGCCGACAGCTGAACAGCAATAGAGAAAGTCTTCGTTTTTTACAGTTAGGAGACTCATTTCACAATAATGTAGAAATAAAATTTCGAATTAAAGCACAACACCAATTTTAAAGCCCAAGTTCCTTCCTCCACTATTTAAAATGTCTTAAGATGAATTAAGTTTAAAAAAAATTAAAAATTATTTACTTTTTATTAGTTTCTAAAAAGAAATCGTAAGTTTTTATTTGTTTTACAACAAATAACGACAGTGCACGATTAAATTTTGACTGTGAAGTATGGAAAAATATTTGCATTTACACTTGCTTAGAGAAGAGCCCGTTCGGAAATGCACCAGCTCATGAATTAACAAAAAAGTATTCGAAAATAAAAACAGTAGGAAGTGGAAAATTTTTTTTAAATATAATAAAATTTGAAAATGGAAAAAGTAATGAGTAATGTTTAATTTAATTAATTAAATAACGTGTTAAAAGTTTTTAAATTGGTGTGTGACTATTATTTCGACAGCATTTGCTAAACTATACAAAAGACCTGTCAAACAAACAGCAGAACATTTTTGGCTTGCTGACTTACGTCCTTTCTCACCAAGAGAAAGATGCCCCTGTAGTGGGTGTTGTACTAATTTGTCAGTCCAGGGGTTGTGCGTTCGACTCCCAACAAAGACCTTGGCTGTTTTTTAATAAAAAAAAAAATTGACTGTAGATGGGGCTGCTCAGTGATGAAGACGTGGTCACCACCTGTCTTATCTCTTGTCTCTCCCTTTCCTAAAGAATGTAGCACGGTACCTGATTCAATAGGCATTGTTGCCTGAAGTGCTACTTCTCTTTTGGAAAAAAAAATGAATTTTAAACCTTATTAAAAATAATTTATGTAGACGGCTTTGAAATTCAGCTTATGAAAGCTTGATCTAGTCTAGGATTAGCTATCTTATGTGTTCCTGGGGACGAAAAATAACTTAAACTCAATGCTTGATGTGTTACAACAAACTTTTTATTTTAATGATTTCTATTGCCTAAACGATGAGGCGAATATTTATTGACACCTGATATCGAATGATTAGCAATCACAACACTAATAAGTGATGATTATTATTACTGGTCACTTGACACTTGAACAATGTTGTCATATGAATTTTGAAATAAAATTTAAGAAACATTTAATTTTGGTTAAAAAAATTATTTTTATTTTATGCTGTTGCACAAAAATAATTAAATAATAAAATTTTCAAGAAACAATGGTGCTAGGGAGATTAAAAAAAAAAAGTGCACTTTTAAAAGCCGCTTGGTACAATGTTTAAAGTCATCTTACCATCTCTGTTAAAAACTTTTTAAAATGCAAAATTGCAATAGCTTGAGTGTTTGTCTGTCTGTCTATCTATCTGCCCTATTGCTTTATGTAATAATGCGCTTGCAAGATGATGACACAACAGCATTGTTTCATGATGTCTACAGTGTGAAACAAATTAGAAATTCTTCAATGATGGCCGCAAGACCTTTGATTCCACTCTATAAAATTCAAATGTTAATTTTTTCTTAGCTTCATGTGACTTTAATTTTTTACAAGATATATTTTTTTCTTCTTTATTTGAAAAGGGTGCACACTTTCAATTGATCTTTTTATCCTCTTGCTTAACACAGTTTGCACCCAAAAAGAGTCTCCCCTTTTTTAAATCGCAATTTCTCTTTGGCACTTTGGTCGTAGCACACTTTTGTTTTAGCATTTTTCGATCTGATACAACAAAAAGCAAAAAATTTTTGGAACACAATATGGTTGAAGTTGGCTTATTTTTCTTGGGACAACAGTGCGAGTATTGCGACTCCTTAATAATTCTACTGATGAAGAATCAATCTTTTTAAGTGGAATATTGCGATAAGCCTTTTGGCAATACCCACTACTTTTTCTTAAGAACCAACTATCCAGGGCTTGTTATTAAATTTATGATATATATGTTATACAACGTCCTGAATTCTAGGGAATCGAATGATATATTGCCGGAAACAAGTTTAATAGATATGACATCGTTACCGAAACACACTTTCAATTTATTTATACACTCGTTTATTTTTTTTATTGGAATAATGTCTAAAAAATCAGAATAATAATCGAACAATATCAAATAAAATCTTTTAGCATTTACAAATATCTAAACCCAATTTGCTAAAGGATGGCCTGGTCACAGAGGGTAAAAGCATTGGTCCTTTTGTATTCTTACCACGATTCTTTTGACAAACACTGCACATGGTGACCACTTTTTCTATACCTTCCCCTATTATAAGTCAATATACCAATGATCAAGCTTTGTTGTTTCGATTTTCTCTTTTTCCAGGTGTGAAGAGTAAAGTTATGCCAAAACATTAAAGCGTAGGTTGTGCAATACAATAACACGATTATTAAGAAAATAACATTATTATCAAAAGTTATATCATTTCAGAGTTTCCAATAGTTCTTTTGTTTGTCTGCTTAAATTTCCTCCTTAAATTCCACAAACTCCGAAAAGTGCTCAATTTCAGAAATTTTATAATTTTATCAACAGAAAATTAGCTATGTGAAGAAGCCTCTCAGGAATGATGTGATTTGATTTACATCTGCACCGACTAGGTAGTCATAATCAGATGGTGGTCAAACCACTTGAATGATTTGCAAACGTCATTCACGCCCTAGGAGGCCATCGAATACGTATATCCTCCGGTCACTCCTAGTAGCAATTTCGAAAGCCCGAAGTATGCCGCAGCCTTCACTCCTTGCTAAAGAGTTGGAGACTTTCCAACTCCTGGTCCAGAACGCATGAAGCTTAATATAATTAAGAACACGACGGCATTCATACTCTCTGGACCTGAACCATTCATTGTGTTCATTTTGAATGATCCGACCCACAAACTCTCACGAGGATCTCGAAACCACAACCACCATGATACTCCCATATAGGGGCCAACCTCAATAACCAGTCAGAGAACAGCTAATTGTCTCAAGAGACAAATAGTGAACTCTGCGAGCGTACTGATTCCCGTGGAAATATGTGGATTGTTCAGGTGACTCCTACTAGCCTTTGAGGGGCCTGGGCTCCGTTTTACCCCGCAAGACACCAGTCTAAATGGAATAGTAGGTTCCACAAAGACTATCATGTGCCGCCGGGGGGAAGTCTCTCGGGAATGTAAACCAGATCTATATTGTAATCTTTCTGATAGAATTTATCTTCATGATTGTTACTAATAATTTGTGGTCAATTTTAACTTTCGCCCTGTAAAAGCCGCGGCAAACAATTCTCTCCCTCTATTTGTCTGTAATTAATTTCGGCATTTATAAGGCTTCTTAAAGCAAATGCTACGGACTTACCTTTCTGCAAAAGACATATTTGGAAGCATCTGTCTGAATTTCTCATTAAAATTTTACAATGTTGGTGTATTTGCAAGTAACTCCTTAATTTGCTGCAAACATTTCTTATGAACTGTTTGCCATTCATAACCAGTTCCACTTTTTAATAGTTCCCTTAAAGGCTGTTATTTTTTTTTTGTACAAGATAAAGTTAGCACTTCCAAATATAGTTTATCATATCTAGTGTAATATTTTCCTGCAAACCTCTTTTATCTTTGGGCTGAATAATTTTAAATACTACTTTAACACGCTCAGAATCTTCAGAAATTATTTTACCCAAATACCAGATCTCAAGTTCGTGTACGGTCCACTATTCATTGTAACAGTTCAGCATGTTCCTAAATTGTATCAGCGTTAACTAATATTATTTTTTTACTGATTTCCCTGCAACTTATTTCACTGTTTAAATCTGGGCACTGTTTATATCTGGGCAGTGTAGAACTTGAACTACACTAGTCACTATGTTGATATATTTTGACGCAATCTTACCATCATTACATATGTCCACAGGGGTAAAAGGGAGCCCAGTTCGCTACAAGGCTAGCAGGAGCACCACAATGGATTTTTCAACAAAATCGTCTTTAGCGATGAAGCTCATTTTTAATTAGACGGTTATATAAACAAGAACAATTGTCGCTATTATGGGGCTTCCAAAATCTACAATCAGTCCTCGAAAAACCATTGCATCCAAAGAAAGAAGAGCAAGAAAACGCCGCTACCAAACCATTACATCAGTGACCTTTGGTTTCAGCAAACCGATGCCACACATCACGCAGCCATTCAAACAATTCACTTATGGTATGGGAAATTATCCGGTCGCGTTTTCTCTCGATTTAGCGATGTCAATTGGCTGCCTCGATTTCGCGATTTAACGCCGTTAGATTATTTTTCTGGGGCCAGTTGAAATACTGGGCTTACGTAAATAACCCACAAGCTTTCCCTTCGGGGGCACATTGACATGTTTCCACAGAAACTCACAGTTATTACATGCGCCAAGGAGGGTAAAAGGGAGCCCAGCCTCCTTCCAGACTAGCAGATTAGCCAACTGGACAAATTCACTATATCTCCACGGTAATCAGTAAAGCCCCAGAGTTCAGCTATTTGTCGTTTTAGCCTTTTAGCTAATCTCTGACTGATTATTGAGGTTGGCTCTTCGGGAGTATCGTGTTGGTTGTGGTTTCGAGGCACTCGTTTGAGTTGTGTGGATCGGATCATTTACAATGAACACAATGAATCGTCCGGATCCAGTGAGCAGGATTGCGGTTGTGTTCTTAAATTTTATTAAGCTTCATGCGTTCTGGACCAGGAGTTGGATAGTCTCCAACTCTTCAGCAAGGAGTGAAGGCTGCTGCCTACTCCAGGCTTTTGAAGTTGCAACTAAGAGTAACCGGAGGATATACGTATGTGAAGGCCTTTTAGGGCGGGGATGACGCTACATTTCATCTACAGTGGTATGATCCATCGTCTGGTTGCGGCTAGGTACAGACGCAAATCTTATCACGCATTAGTGATTATAAATGGCTACTTAATACCTACAATTAAGCTTATTTAAAATAATACTAAAAATCAAGATTAAAGGAAGGCTCTAAATAAGATCGTGAGAGGGAAAAATGTGAACTGTTAACTCTAATTTTTATAAAACGTGTCGGCTTTTTTTTTGTCACATACTGTATTTAACATAAAAAGGTAATTGAAAATCCCCTGTTGATTAAATTGGTGTTATTGTCTTTGCTACATATTATGCACTCTTTTCTCCTTGTTAACTTTGCTTGCTTTAATAAAGAGCTTTTAACGAGTCGTTTTGGGATATAATTTTAAGGATATTATTTTGATAAAGATTTTCAAAGTTTATAAAAACAAATTGAAGGATAATTTTTCTATTATTTCTTTGATTTTAATAAAAACTAAATGAGGAATTTTAATCAGAATGAAAAATTTTCCTAATACAGAGAGTTATATTTATTTTAGGGTATAAATATATTTTTGTGTAGAATTTAGATTTTAGTAGTATTTTAAATTAAGGTTTAGTAGAGTCTTATAAAAAAACGCTTTAAAAACTTTTAATAAGCGCAGAAAAAAACTTTTGTTGATACACTCAAAATAGTTATACACTGTCTGGCGTAAGGCGTTTAATGAAGAATTTTTCGTCAATTTTTCAAAAACAAATTGAGTATGTACCGCAAAGTTTGAGGTATTATTACTCATGTTATTTTCAACAACACATAGCTCAACCTTATAATAGTATACAGTCAGTCACAGATAATGTTACATGTAAAGACATCCCCCGGTGCAGTTAGTCTTGATGGATCTCTTCGTCATCCTGATATGTGCGTTCGGAAGTAAAAGGCGGAACCAGTCGCCTGGGCTACCAGAAGACCGACAATGTAAGAGACTTTCGAAATCCGACCAATGACTTATTATATACACATGGATATAGTTGCCCGTAGGACCTCTCCTGGTAGTTGCTGAGGCCCCCCGGGAAGCAACGCGGTGGTTGTGGTTGAATCGGGCTTTGAAGAAAGTTCCGTAGAGGTGTTTACAAAAAGATAAGGTTAGCATCCAAATAAATGTCCTAGTTGCGCTTGCAACTATCCTATTTCATTAAAGACATCACGGTTTTTGAGTTTGAAGGCTGCAATTTATTCGATTGGCTCCGTATAGACACTGCCCTTAACACAGCCCCACAAAAAATAATCCCAAGGTGTGGTGGTGATCTTTACTGGCTACTTTAGTGCTGATTGTCGTGAACTTATGCAATCAGGGAATTTGATTTCCTATAAATTGATCGTTCCATTGGCTGTGTGACATGTGGCATCGTCCTGTTGCAATACATGTCCACGTCGTCAATAATAGGCCAAAATAAAGTTGTTAGCATTTCGTGATAGCGTGATCCATTGACCGTTGACGCATTTCCAGCCTCATCTTGGAAAAAAAAACGCTTCCAGACCACATAACGCTCCACACAGTGACACGTTGAGCATGCAAAGGATTTTCATTTAATCGCTATAGGATTTAAAGAAGCCCAAATGTGGCAGTTTTGCTTGTTGGCCTACTCGAACAAATGAAAATGGGCTTCATCAGAAGAAATTATTTTTTCAGAAAAACCAGCCGGTTGTGGGTTCGATTCTAAAGAAAGACCTTGTTTTTTTCACTACAAAAAATAAAAATTGACTGTCGGTGGGGCTGCTCAGCGATGAAGGAATAGTCACTGGTCGCTGTGCTGTCTTTATACGACAGTTAATTTTCGACTATCCTTCTCCTTTCACCACCTGTTACATCTCTTCTCTAGCCCTTTCCTAAAGAATGTAGCACGGTACTTGCCTAAATAGGTATTGTTGCCTGAAGTGGTACTTCTCTTTAAAAAAAAAAAGTCAAACCCTTAAGCAAAATTCGCCATACCTCGAGGAATTGACTAATTTTGATTTACTACAACACTGTGGCTCACGGCTGCGATGTTTTCAGTTGAAGGATCTGATTGAACACATGTTAATGTTCGCACAGTTTGTATCGAGTCTCTCGGCTCAAATTTAATAAGCAAATTCTTAATAGCGGTCTCAGAAGGACGATTATGTTGTCCGAAAATATTACGAATTCCACACGAAATGTAACTTTAACAGAACCATTATTTTCGTAGTGGATTTTAATTATTTTAATGTGATTTTCGCGCGAAATTGAGTTCATTGTAGCAATTGCCAATGTATCTGCTACGAGTGCGTCAAAAAACTAAATGGAAAAACTCTTATGTTGTTAGTGTTGCCACAATTGAAAAATAAATTTCTTGTTGAAAAACCCAATACAGTCGTAGAGGCTTTGGAAAAAATGTCATGTAATAAATTTATAACTTAATAAGTCTTGTAGCGAAAAGAGTTACAAGGTAAATATTCGCCCTTAGAAGAGACCTTTAGTGCATTAATTTAACATATCAGGTCATACGAATACTTAATTATTTCCAGTGCGGCACTGATATAATAAACAGCGTTTTTCAGTGTTGTCACTTTAATTTTGTTTGTACGTTTTATAACAGCAACAGCTTTGGTTTATAGTTTAATAATAATTAAAATTATTGTATAGGACACACGTTAAGTTATCGTAATGTGTGACATGCTAAGGTATAGATATTGGGGTTTTTGAGGTTAGAAAGTAAATTGGCTTTAAAACACACGCTTTTTCGAACAACTTCAGTTTTATTGATACCAATGTAAAGTAGAAATATGGGAATTAATAACGTAATATGACATCGATCAAATGTTCAACTCTGGCACGTGGGGAGACGTTCACACTATTCACAAAATTTTAAAGCATATTTTGCTTATCTCGTTGTTATTTGTTCTTTTTTGTTAATGTATATTTGTTTGTTGGTATATGACTGTACTTTGTTTTTAATTTAATTTTTTAAATCGATTTAAATTTACGTTGAACATTTTTGAAATTTGTGTCTATGTATATTTTCATTAGTTGAAAACTTTTGATGAAGACACACAAAATTGTGAGTAATTTAATAATATTTTTAAACTTATATTATTGTAATTTGATATGTAATATCTTGCAGTGAATAAAACATTTCGTTATCCAATTGAATGGAAAAATCGTTTACTTCAATAAGTCTTCGTTTTCAACATTTTTTATTAAAATTTTTCGGAACTAATTGGTGTCCTCCGTCCTGTTTTTAATTGGAGAACCAAGTTTTCTTTTTTTTTTTTGGAACAAGCGGCTTTTGATTCTGTATTGCTTGTTGTCTTATTCAAGGCGTGATTTTTGAGAACTTAATTAATTGCGATCAGACTAAAAAATAATTCGTTAATGAGAAAAAGTAGAAGACTTCAAGGACTTTCTCCGACAATGCCAATGATAAGATCTCCAATTACAACTAACGTTAGCACTCTTCAAAATTCTAGCGATAATGAGCCTGAAGTTGTGTGTGCTTGTATTGATCCAGAAGGTATGCACCAGACGCAAGAGAGCCAAGAACAGGTAACGTCTCAAATTAGCAAGCGTTTAGAAGATATGCAGATTCTATTGTTAAATCAAATAAAATCTATACAATTAGTAATGGAATCTAATAACTTAAATACCCAGAATTCAATTACTGCTATAAGGGAAAACTTACGAATTGTAGAATCAAATGTTGCACGTAATTCTCCGAACATATCAGAGGTGACATTTGCATCAGCTAATAATATTGCAGCCACAACAAATACGATCACTCCAAATAGAGTTTTTGATTCAGTTACTTCAACTACAGCATGTGCTTCGTATTCAAATACACACATATTTGATTCAATTCCCTCTACTTCTGCGTTTGTAAATTCTCATCCTTAGTTCATGCTTCACCGTTTATTTCTCATAACCCGCAAGCAAGTTTATCTCAATCCTTAATAAATCATCGACAAAAGAAAATTTACCCTCTACCAAAATTTTTGGGTTTACCGGAAGATTGGCAAACTTTTTATGAGTCCTTCATGACTTCAACGCAAGAATTCGAGTATTCGGAGCTTCATAATATAATGCGTCTTAGAGAAAGCCTTGAGGGAGATGCGCGAGAGTCCGTGGAATCATTATTAGTCAGTTCGAAAAATGTAAATGCAGTCATTGATACTTTGTCGGAGATGTTTGGTCGACCTGAGCAATTAATAAAATCGCAAATTCAAAAAGTAAGATTATTGCCATCTGTAGGGGAATCGGACTTAACCTCTCTTATTCACTTTGCAAATAAAGTCGGTAATATGAAAACATTCTTAGAATCAGTGGGAGGAAACTATCATTTATCGAATCCATTGCTTCTGAGCGAGCTTTTAAATAAACTACCCATATCTAAACGCCTTCAATGGGCAGAAAAATGTTTAAGCCTGGATCGTGTTCCCACAATATCAGATTTCTCAATTTGGCTATCCAATCTAAGAAAAATATCTAACATGGTTAACGATGCCACTCCATTACCGGATATACTAAAAGATAATAAAAAATATGCCTGTTTAGTTATAAAGAAAAATTGTAAATTATGTGATGGTGAATGCAAGTCTTTGGAATTTTGTAAAGCCTTTTCAGATTTGTCTACTGATTCAAAATGGCGAACAGTTATCTCATTGAAGGTTTGTTTTTGTTGTCTTAAATTTGGTCACCATGTTAAAAGTTGCTATTCAAAAAAGAAGTGTGAAGTTAGGGGTTGTGAAAAAACTCATCATAGTCTTCTGCATAAAAATATTTCATTGAACCAAAAGTCAAATATACCTAAAGATTTTTTAAATTTAACTCATCAACGAGGTCGAAGTTGTCTAATGGATGTTGATTCTGCCGATGTTCTTTTTCAAATTATGCCTGTTATTCTGTATGGTGCAAATGGTTTTGAAAAAATTTACGCCTTTGTCGACGATGGAGCAAACGTTTCTGTAATAGATTCTGAAATTGTGCAAAAGTTAGGAATATCCGGCCGAGAGGATACTTAAGAAATACGGTGGATAAATCATCAGGTATCTCGAGAACAAACTCAAATAATTGATGTGGTGTTAAGTGGCGTAGAAAACAATAATCTAAGATACAATATGAAAAATGTTTATGTATCATCTCATCTGGACCTTCCTTCTCAAAGTTTGAATATGTCAAAGTATGATTCAAAAAAATATAAATTACCTGCAGATATATCGAATTGCTGTTATGATCAGATTAAACCTAAGATGATAATAAGTTTGGCCCATGCTTTTCTAACCGTCCCAATTGAAACACCGCAAATTTTATCTCCAAGTGGATTAATAGTCACTAAAACAAGGCTAGGTTCGATAATTTATGGAAGTTTAAAGAATGATGACTGTCCACAAAAGTTATTTTCATGTCATTTTAGGAAATCTATAGGAGATATTAATGGTAATATTGAGTTGGAGATTTTAATGAAAAGTTATTTTGGTATTGAAACTTTTGGAACTCGTCATTGTGAACCTATGTTATCTGCAGAAGATAAAAGAGCTTTAGAAATCTTGAATAAGACAACAAAAAGAACTGAGGATAGGTTTGAATCTGGATTACTTTGGCGACAAGATTTTAAGTTGTTCCCTGATTCTTACAATATGGCTTTAAAAAGATTGAATATGGTAGAAAAAAAAATGTCATTGGATCCTTTGTATGCCAAGGAATATTGCGAAAAGATGGAGGAATACCTAGAGAAAGGTTATGCACGAATTCTTTCTGAAGAAGAAGCATTAAGACATTCTAACAAAACATTTTATTTACCACATTTTGGTGTTAGGAATCCTAATAAAAACAAACTACGTTTTGTCTTTGATGCGGCAGCAGAGATTGAGAACATGTCTCTAAATAAGGCACTTCTTGCAGGTCCAGATCTAAATCAACCGCTTCATATGGTGCTATTCAAATTTAGACAAGCTCCTATAGCTGTTTGTGGCGACCTTAAAGAAATGTTTCATCAAATAGGTGTTATTTCCGAAGATCAAGATGCATTACGATTTCTCTGGAGGAAAGGCAATACTTGTGAAACACCTAAGATTTATGTTATGCAGAGGATGATTTTCGGAGCTGCTTGTTCTCCAACTACCGCACAATTTGTTAAGAATCGGAATGCGGAAAATTATATTGAAAAATATCCTCAAGCTGCAACTAGCATTATAGAAAAACACTATGTAGATGATTACGTTGATTGTTTTGATTCGGAACAAGAAGCCATTAATGTTGTAAAGAATGTCAAGTTAATTCATGAATCGGGGGGTTTTCAAATGCACAACCTCATGACGAATTCCGAAGCTGTTGCAAAAGAACTTGGAATTTCAAATGATGATGAAAGAAAAATAAATGCTGATAGAATAGAACGCATTTTAGGAATGCATTGGGCATCCCATTCAGATTGTTTTACTTTTGTATTAAAATTTCATAAAGTTCCAAAAAATATACTTGAGTTAAAAACTGTACCATCAAAAAGACAATTTCTAAGTATTGTAATGTCTATTTTTGATCCGTTTGGCTTTGTAGCGGATTTTGTGGTAGTCGTTAAAATTTTAATGCAAGAAGTTTGGAGAAGTTCTATTGATTGGGAATCAAAATTACCAAATCATATTATGGAAAGTTTAAACTGTGGCTAAAAGAAATACCAAAAATCGGTCAGTACAAAATTCCTAGGTTTTATTTTCGGGAATTTGAGAAATTTGATAATGGAAATATTGAACTTCATTTGTTTTGTGATGCTAGTGAAGAAGCGCTGGCAGTTGTTGGATACTGGCGTGTTATTAAAAATTCAGGTTCAAAAATCGTTTTTATAACGGGAAAAACAGCTTGTGCTCCAATACGGTATCATTCAATTCCAAAGCTAGAACTTCAGGCAGCTGTAATGGCTGCACGTTTAAAGGATACAATAGTAAAATGTCACGATCGACTTAAACCGAAAAGATTTGTTTTTTGGTCTGACTCCCACACTGTTATACGTTGGATTAGATCAGACCACCGGAAATATAAGCAGTATGTTGCGAATCGTGTATCAGAAATATTAGAGAATTCTGAAATTTGCGATTGGCGTTGGTGTCCAACCTCAGAAAATCCAGCGGATGTTGCGACAAGAGCAAAATTTCCTATTAATTATAACCCAGAAGGACGCTGGAAAAAAGGACCAGACTTTCTTTTTTGCAGCGAAGATAGCTGGCCAGATGAGAAGGCTATGGGGAAAAACAAAGATAGGAGTGATGAGTTCTTAAAATCAAAACACGTCGTTATGCTAACGCAAGAATTAAGTGTTATTGATGTTGTTATAAACCGGTTTTCAAAATTTTTTAAAGTGATAAGAGTAATATCTTGGGTAATGAGATTTTACAAAAATTCTTATTTGAAATTAAAACCTATTAATGAAGTTAGAGAAGAATTAACTGTGGAGGAATTGTCAGACACTGAAAATAAAATTGTGCAACATGTTCAGAAGAAACATTTTTCCACTGAATATAATAGGTTAACATCAAACGTTAATATTGATTTATCGAGTGATTTGAAAACACTAAATCCATATATCGATGAATTTGGCTTACTTCGAGTTGGCGGTCGTTTAGACAATGCTTCTGCACTTACAAATTGTGCCAAGCGACCTATAATACTCCCGAAAAATGACCGGTTTTCTCGTTTGTTAGTGGAATTGTACCATACAAAGAATTGTCATCAAAATATCAATAATGTAATAGGAGATATACGTCAAAAATATTGGATTCCGTCATTAAGAAGCTTAGTGCGGGCTGTTGAAAACAAATGTAATGTTTGCAGAATAAGGAAAGCTAAGCCCATTCAACCTCAGATGGGCATGTTGCCAGTTGATAGAGTAACTGCCTTTATTAAACCCTTTTCCTACACTGGTGTTGATCTGTTTGGACCATTTAATATAAAGATACGCCGGTGTCAAGAAAAGAGATGGGTTGCCTTGTTTACATGTTTGACCGTCAGAGCAATACATCTTGAAATTGTGACTGATTTAACCACCGATTCGTTTTTATTAAGTTTAAGAAATTTTATAAACAGGCGTGGAGCACCAATTCAAATTCGAAGCGATAACGGTAGAAACTTTGTGGGAATAAATAAAGAATTAAAAAATGAAATGTTTTTTATGGATCATAATGAAATAGTTTGCAAATCAACTCCTTTAGGTATAAAATGGATTTTTAATACACCATCTGATCCAAGCTCTGGAGGTGTTTGGGAACGTTTAATACAATCTGTAAAGAAATCGCTTTCCGTATTATTAGGAAATATTTCCCCTAGATTAGATGTTTTTATGAGTTTTTTAATTGAATGTGAAAATATTGTAAACTCAAGACCGTTAACACATATCCCTGTGTCGCCCTATGAACCTGATCCCATTACACCAAACCATTTTTTGCTAGGTTGCATAAATTCGACACAAATACCCAACAATTTTGATCCTAAGCTCAGTTGCTTAAAAAAACAATGGCGAATTTTACAAAACTTGAAAAATGGATTTTGGAAACGCTGAATTAGAAAGTATCTTCCAGAATTGACAAGAAGAGTTAAATGGTGTCTGCCAAGAGCTTCTTTGCAAGTTGGCCAATTAGTCTTTATTTGTGATGATAACGTAGCAAGATCTAAGTGGAGGCGGGGCCGTGTTATACGAATTAATGCTGACAAGCGGGGAATGGCAAGATCAGCTGACATAAAAACGTTTGATGGAATTTTGAAGAGACCAGCCTCCAAACTTGCCGTGTTAGATGTTATAAGTGAGTGAATTTCCCTGATAAATTCACGGGGGCCAGAATTTGTTATTTGTTCTTTTTTGTTAATGTATATTTGTTTGTTGGTATATGACTGTACTTTGTTTTTAATTTAATTTTTTAAATCGATTTAAATTTACGTTGAACATTTTTGAAATTTGTGTCTATGTATATTTTCATTAGTTGAAAACTTTTGATGAAGACACACAAAATTGTGAGTAATTTAATAATATTTTTAAACTTATATTATTGTAATTTAATATGTAATATCTTGCAGTGAATAAAACATTTCGTTATCCAATTGAATGGAAAAATCGTTTACTTCAATAAGTCTTCGTTTTCAACACTCGTCAATGCAACGCCGAATTTTACCTTTTAAAGCGTTACTTAATTGTGAATTGTTCACGTAATGCCGGTCTTTCAAATAGACCCAGAAAAAAATAATTCAGCGTTGTTTAATTGCAAAAACGAGGCTGGCAATTGACATCGCCAAGTTGGGAAATTACCCAAGCGGAAAATATCTCGTACACAAATTAAATTGTTTCCGTGGTTGTGTGGCTTGTACCGCCATGCTGGTTACACCAAAGGTCACTGATGTCAAGATTAACCCATTTAAAGCCAAGTAAAAACGGCAAAGAATATCTTAAAAAAATTTATTTATTAAGATTTTAATAAGAGTGCAAAAAAGCAAATAAATATAAAAAAAATCACCAAAAAAATACTTTTCAGGATTTTACAGAGGTGCACAGTTGCCACTAATGTGTGAAATTTTGTAAAGCAAGGTGTTTTTTTTGCATTTTTTGCAACCCCAACGGCTTTTATAGTGATAGATGACACAAGGTACACGCTTTAAAAGCTTTTCAGGGACGTGGTCGGCGCCATCTAGTCTTAAACCCTAAATATTTGATGACGAAGGGTGAGCAATGTGTCTTTGGGAAGATTTTTTATGTAAAATCTAGCTATATGCCGACGCAATAATAAGTGATCCATGGCATCTTCTTTTGAATATACATGCAAACGCCATGCCATCGATATGACCATGTCAATCATATAAGTGAATAAAACCCATCACCATTTTTAACTATCGATGCCAATTCTGTACAGCGATATTGAATGGTCCATTTCATCTACTCCGCCCATGCATCTGTTGTAGTTTTGGAATAAATGTGGAATTTGCATATCTGTTTTCTTTTTTTTTTTTTTATTGAACACCATCTTTTCACATTTCCTACCGGCTCATAGGAATCATAATTTGTAGCCATGGTACAAATACTATTGTCCTTCCAACGTACTAATAACTACTCATTGTTTTTGTCAAACTTGTAATCGAATTCCGCTCTTGCTTTTTTCATCATCTCCTTTGCAGATGGAAGTAGACATTTCTTAGAGCGGTTTTTTCGGGTGGTTCCTGTAGCTCGATAACCTAAAAAGTGCGTAAATCAGTTAATAGACCACAGCTTGTAAAAAAGTTATAAAAAAAGACTTTGTGATTGGCAGGATTCATGGTCAACTTTTCAAGCAGCAGTTTAACAACCTGTGTACCCAATGGCTCCGAAGCAGAGTTAGTTGATTTACCACAGTATATGTCAAAAGAGTAGCAATATCCAGAGGAACTTGCTGCGACCCAATTTTTATATCCAAATCGCACAGGCTTGCCTCGAATAAATTGTTTTGCTGAATGACGCTCGTAATACTTCACCATTGATTCATCGATAGAAATATGTTCGTGGAAAACACCCCATTGGTTAAAATTTTTGATGAGAACATCTGAAAGTTTTCGTACCTTGAACATTTTATCGGTAGCATTTGGAGCGTTGTTATTGTCAACAAGGTGGAGATTTCGTTTTATTTCTTTGAATCTATTACTCGACATGGCCTTTGACACTACGTCTACTCCAATATCTTCATCTGCTGATCAATACATTTCTTCTCTTGGCAGTTTATAATAACCTGATATTATCAATATCCCAAAAAAAATCTTTAGCTCAGAAACAGTGACACTAAAATTGTGCTGGTTATTCTGACTTGCGTACAATTGGGAAAAGTCGACAATCATTTGAAAAACTTCTTCGCCGAACAATTTTTCAAAGATTTCGGTAGGTGTCAAGCCTTTTACTGTTTCCTTCACATGACTTTCATTTAGAATTCGTTCATCAGATTCTGCATAAAACTTTGAGTAAGTTGGAGTACACTTTCGCCAAGACGGAACATTCATTGCTGATTTAATGAGTGAAACTGTAGTCTCTTTACGTGTTGTATTCTTTTTAATTCCGGCCCTTTTGGTAGACAACTATTCATCATCACTACCATTTTCAGAATCCGAACCTGCACAGGGATTTCGGACAAATATTTCAACTTCTCTGGGAACGTCATTGGGAAGAATTAGGGTAGATGCATTGTTATCAAAGTCTTCTTCTTCATCTGTAACAATACTAGGTGCTGGTGGAATTATGGCAAAATCATATTCAAAATCATCCTCGCTGTCTTCTAGAAATGCGTTTACAGTTTCCTCTAATCCACGAAGGTGATTCATCTTAGATATTTTTTAACTTTTGAACAACTTGAATGTTGCAGATCAACTGAAAGTTCAACCTGTTCTACAAACCATAAAAACTATATAAGCGTACAATTTCATTTTTTATTTGGGATTCCCCTATACCTATACCTACCTCTACAGTTGTCAATTTGATCAAATTTGGTGGCCTTTTACCAAAACAAAATTAAAGGCAATCATATGTATAGTTTACTGCGAAAGATCTTTTAGTACAGCATTAAAATATGGGTGTTCCCAAATTGCCACGGCGGCTAAAAATGGGTTAAACAATTGTGGCTAAAAAAAATTAGTTATCATGGTTTACATGGAGGATTACTGAAATTGCACTGTTTTTGTTCAGTTTTTCAAACAGCAAATTAACAAACCTTCGATGCAAACAATGATCGGCCGACTTTAATTCTTCAATGAGTTGAAATATATATGCGTGAAGATAACATTCCTTATACAAAATGTTGCTGTAAGTGCCTATAGAAATGCCCAATTGTTGCGACCGTGGACGAGTTGATCTTCGAGGCTTGATCTAAATACTTTGCATCAATATGGCCACCATGAGCGTACTGTTTTAATTTATTGTCAGCAATAATACCGTAAGCCTAAAATTTAACGATTAAATTATGCACAGCGGTCTAAAAATGAGCTTAACTGATCCGAGATTTTACAAAGTGTAATAGTGAAAATTCACTATTTGAATATTAAATTTTTACAATTAAAATTCTTTGGTCCACAGTACAGTGCTTAACCATGGAACATTGCTTGAATTTTCCAACTTTTTTTCGAAATAAATGTCAAATGACACACAATTTACGTTCTAACTTCATATTAGCCCACCCATTATATTTATATATTGTCCCAAACACTTCCTTTTATTATGTCCCCTTCTACAACTTTAGCTTTTAGCATTATAACTCAAACGATATCAAATAATTTACAGCACAGTTTACAAAAGTTTCCTTAAAAATTTTGCCATAAAACTCCATGGTCCAATTAAATGCCACTAAGCGCACATTTCCTTTTTCCTCTTAAACTTTGTTGGGAGTTTATTTCATAATTAAAAAAGAAAGAAAGAAATGTTTAATTGTTGCAAGAAATTGTCATCTTCGATTTTATATCGCACATGTTGTTAAGGTGGACTTCATTTTAAAGTTTATTTATTTACTTATTGATTGAATCTAAAATTAAATTTTAACAAAAATGAGTTAAGGAAACCTCTCAAAGACTTTTAAAAGAAATGGCTGTATGGCGATTGGTCTATCTGCGGAACCTCACTTTGGTCAGGGAATAATTTTGGCAACTTTCTAATTTGAGGGAAAGTAGTTGTAAGTCAGTATCCCATTGAAAATTGTGAATGATCTGACGCACACAATTCAAACGAGGGCCTCGAAACCACAACACCCACGATACTCCTGAAGGGCCAACCTCAATAATCAGTCAGGCAACAGTTAAAAGGCTAAAAATATAAATAGCTGAATTCTGGGGCCTTACTGATTCCCGTGAAAATATAGTGGAATTATCCAGTTGGCTCCTGCTAGCCTATTAGAGGATTGGGGCTCCCTTTTACCCCCGTTGACATATTTAATGACGGTGAAACTCTATCAAAACATATCAATGTGCCCCCAGGGGGCCATAAAAGGTGATCAAGAAATTCAATGATGTGGTTTACCGGCTACAGAGATGTCATAATTATCAGTAAAAGAGTAAGCAAAACGACTCATTGCATTTTACAAACTGCGTAGTTTTCTATAAAACCTTACACACACCAGACAACAGTAGCATGCTTATAAGAAATTCTACGAAATAAGATAAACTGAATGATAATAACAACAAATATATGGGGTGATGTTAAAGTAGAATATTCTTGTAGGTATAAGAACCGCTTGAAACAACCATATAAGCACCATTTGCCGAAAAAATTTATTAATTCAAGTTAAGTCATCAGTGAGTAAAGACAACAAAGTTACCATCGTATTTATATTGTGTGTATTGAAAGTAAATAAATCGTTTAATTTAATATAAAACTCTAAAGTGCTGTGTTATTATTTTGCAAAAAAGGGATTCAATATAATAAAAAGTTTATTAAAAAGAAAGTTCTTGGTTTAGTTTTTTATAACTTTTCAGCTGTAAAATACTTTTTTGTGATACACATAACAAAAGGAATATTTCATTTCTAGAAATACAGTATATTCGTTTTAGTAGTGCAGCCGTTGGATGAGGTTCTTCATTATTTAGCAATGTAATGACCTTTTGGCTTAGACCAAAGTCTGTAGATAGCTTTCTATTTGTGCACTCATATTTTAAGAATTTTAAAAATTAATTAAATAATGTAAAGGTTTTTTGTTTTTGTGTTATAAATATTATATAATATACAATATTCTTTATTTATTATACAACTTATAATAAATTTATTTATTATACAACTTATAATACATTTATTTATTATACAACTTATAATAAATTTATTTATTATACAACTTATAATACATTTATTTATTATACAACTTATAATACATTTTTTTATTATACAACTTGTAATAAATTTATTTATTATACAACTTATAATACATTTATTTATTATACAACTTATAATAAATTTATTTATTATACAACTTGTAATAAATTTATTTATTATACAACTTATAATACATTTATTTATTATACAACTTATTATAAATTTACTTATTATACAATTTATAATAAATAATAATAAACTAATAAATTAACATTGCTTTTGTTGCTATTTCTTTGCCCCATCATTTATGCACATGATTAACTCATGCACAAACTCATAAGCGTTCGGTTTTTGCTTTTTGAGTTTTATTCTAACATCAATATAATCACTAATGATCCGAATAAACAGTTTTGTGATTATCAAAATAATCACTGTTGAATAAACCGAACAACCATTAAAATTGATTAGCGTTAGAGGAGACAGGATTAAAATCACACAGCCAATAAAATGCCCATTATTTGATTGAATTAAAAATAAGTACGATTATGCGCGTTCAAACATGTTTGATTGTTTGAACGTAGCTTGTTTTTAGGATAAACATTTTTTATAAACGTTGTTACAATCACACACCAGAATTGATTTAAGTTAGACGTTACAGGTTTAAATCGACACAGGCGACAAAATGTCCTCTCTTTGATTGAATTAAATTCAAGAGCGATTATGTGCTTTCGTATAAGTTTGAAAGTAACTTGTTTATGGGACGAAAATTATGTATGAACGTTATTGTAATCACACACCAGAATTGATTAAAGGTAGACGACACAGCATTAAATCCATATAGCCAACGAAATACCAATTGTATAATTGAATTAAAATCAAGAGCGATTATAGACTTTCGAACAAGTTTGATTGTTTGAACAGAAAGGCTTGTTTTTAGAATGACCATTTTGTATGAACGTTGTTGCCGTTCTTTGTTGCGTTAGTGGGCTTGGTTGGTTGGATGTGTTTGCAATTCTTGAAAATCGGGTTTTTGCATATCTCTCGTTAGTTGCTGTTTAGCAAGGATACGTTTAATTTTTTCTAAATGTTCAGGTATTTGATATAAAGGGTTTTGCAACAAGAAGTTTGTTTTCTTAAACATAATAAAACATAAAATTTAGGTTACGATGTTTCAAATTTTTATTATATTGCGAAGAGAAGAAGTTCGACAAATATGAAGGGACCACACTGACAGGTCAAAGTTTTAAATAACTTTTTTATTTCGTTAATCACATCATGGATTTGTAGGTATAAGGTATAAGGCTGAAATCGATTTGTTTGGCTCCGTATAAACTCTGTCCTTAATACAGCCCCACAAAAATAAATCCCGTGGAGGTAAATCATATGTGTTTGTCGTGAAATTTGTTTGCAACAAATTGTTTTTTCATTGGCTGAGTGACATGTGGCACCGCCCTGTTGAAACCACATGTCATTGATATCCCCGTCGTCAATAATAGGCCAAAATTGAGTTGTTAGCATCTCGCGATAGCGTGATCTAAAAAAACGGCCTAATCATGCTTTCAGACCTCATAGCGCTGCTAGAAGCCTTTAAACATGCAAAGGCTTCTAGAAGCGCAAGTGTGGCAATTTTTCTTCTACACCCACCCTGTCAAGTGAAAATGGGGCTTTGTCTGAAAAAATAATTTTTTCAGAAAAACCAGCCGGTTGTTGCTGAATGAATTGAGCGAATCTACGGCGATGTAAATGGTCAACCGGCTTTAATTCCTACACCAGTTGAAACTTGTAAGTCTTCAAAGTCAAATTCTTACGCAAAATTCGCTATGTGGTGGTTTTGGATAACCCCAATTATTGAGAATATCGAGGAATTGATAAATTTGGATCTGCTTCAACACTGTGGCTCACTCAAATTTACAACCAATAGTGGTTTCAGAATAACGATTATTTTGTCCGAAATTATCACCAGTTTTGCGAAATGTAACTTTAACAGAACCACCATATTCATAGTGGATATTAATGATGTCCGTGCGAAAATGAATTTATGGCAACAATTGGCAATGGATCTACTACGAATACGTCGAAAAACTAAATGTCAAAACTATCAACATGTGTTGCCACAGTTGAAAAAAAATTTCTTGTTGAAAAACTCGATATCAAAGGCTCCAGTTATCATTCGTAGTATTTTGTTTTGGCGTATTAAAATTTTGTCTAAATTTTATATGGAGGCAATGTCGCAGCACAAAAATCTCATTTCCAGTTCCAATTTGCTTTATGAAACGAAAACTGAAAATTCAAAATATTCTTTTAAAACTGTAGCGCACAAAAAATTTCTTTCGTCTTTTACGAAATATTTTTAAAAAAATTTTTATTATTGACAACTTTTCCCTATTTTTTTTTTATTTTCTCGTCATCAAATATTCTTCCAATTAATTGCAACTTAGCGAAGTTGGCATAGATTTTTTCTCTGCCCTTTGATGCCAAAGTTGCCAACTGCCATTTGGCACTTATATTTGCATCTTTTTGTATCTGTTTCAATTTGTGTTGTGCCCTGCTTAATAAAGACACTTTGCCATTTTATATAAAAAAGAAAAAATCTCTATTCGTCAGTAGTTGTTGCAGAAAATTCATTTGACTTTTTGTTAGAGAAGTTTTTATTTGCTCGTATTGCAGCGATATGGTTGAAAGGAAATATCAATATTGTTGCGCCAACAAAAACAAAATAAAAAGTATAAAACAAATAAAATAAAAATTTTTTTGTTGGTGAAAATTACAAAAAAGGTTATTGGAATCAACAACAAAAGCAAAATGTTATAAAGAGACCAATTAAAGAGTTACGTGTCCTTTTTGAACTTAATTTCATACCAAATGGAAACAAATTGGTAAACAAATTTTAAATTTATGAACATGATATCCAAAAGGGACTTGCTGTCGGGAATAGATATCGAGAGTAATAATAGGCTTATTTGCACAGTGTGACAATTTTAATAAAAAAAAAGGCTGACAGAAATGTGGGAGTCAATCACACTGGTGTTTGTTTGTATGTGGCAACACCAATAACATGATAATTTTGACATTTAGTTTTTTTGACGCATTCGTAGTGGATGCATTGGCAATTGCTACAATGAATTGAAATTCGCACGAAAATAGCATAAAAATAATATATGATCGCCACGACTAGCTCGGACATAGTTTAATCTGAAAGTCCAATTTTCGAGGACTTTTTCCAATATTAGGCAATAATGCGGTGAATGTTGTCCTTAAAGAGATCAATCATTTCCAGCTTAGCGGTGTAGTCTAGCGACATCACATATCGCTACAGAAAATAGTCTAGCCGCTTTACATCACACGATCTTGAAGGCCAATTTACGCGTCATGAAAATGGTGGTTCTGTTAAAGTTACATTTCGTAAAATTCGTAATATTTTCGAACAAAAAAATCGTCCTTGTGAGACCGCTATTAAGGATTTGGTAATTAAATTTCAGTCGATAGGCTCGATACGAAATGTGCAAACACCAATGCGTGTTCGATGGGTTCGTTTGACTGAAAATATTGCAACTCTGAGCCGCAGTGTTGAAGCATATACAAATTTGGGTAATTCCTCAACGTTCTCAACAATGGGGGTTATATAAAACCACAGTATGGCGAATTATGCCTTACAAGGTTCAACTGGTGCTGGAATTAAAGCCGACCGACCATTCACATCGCCGTAGATTCGCTCAATTCATTCAAGAACAGTCGGCTGGTTTTTCATTTTTTTTAGGCAAAGCACATTTTCACTTGTCAGGGTATGCTAACAAGCAAAGCAGCAGTTCCTGCATGTCAAGTATATTTCCCCCGAGGCACATTATAAGTCTTTATGGATGCTACAATAACCATCTAGACTTGTGTCTTGCGGGTAAAAGGGAGCCTAGTAGGAGTGAACTGGACAATCCACTATATTTCCACGTGAATCAGTAAGCCCTAGAGTTCCGCTATTTGTCTCTTCAGGCATTTAGCTGTTCTTTGTCTGAATATTGAGGTGGGCCCTTCGGGAGTATCGTGGTGGCTGTGTGTTTCGAGGCCCTCGTTTGAGTATGTGGGTCGGATCATTCACAATGAATGGTCCAGGTCCAGTAAGTATGAATGCCTTCGTGTTCTTAATTATATTAAGCTGCATGCGTTCTTGACTAGGAGTTGGATAGACTCCAACTCTTCAGCAAGGAGTGAAGGCTGCGGCCTACTTCGGGCTTTGAAAGTTGTGACTAGGAGTTACCGGAAGATATACGTATCCGAAGGCCTTCTAGGGCGAGAATGACGCTACATTTTATCTACAGTGGTTTGACGATCATCTGATTATGGCTCACTGCCGGTGCAGATGTAAATCTTATCACATCATGTCATATATATTGATGCTATAATAGCGCTGTAACGTTAGAACCAACATCTTTTTTAAAGCATTATAGAACAATTAATTATAGCAGGGTCTCAACAAACACTCGAGGATTATTATCAATGTAAATATGGCAAGTTTATTAATGGGCATCATTCAAAGAAATGTGAGCTTCATGGCTAAACAAAATTCGATTACGAAGATCACGGCAATCTTGCTTCAAGCTCATTCTCCGAGTGTACGCTTTCTAGGTGTAGGCATAAAAAAATCAATCTTGCACTACGCTACTCTCTATTGCAGTAATGACTTCTTTCTTATGCACTATACGACGTCTCTATGGATGCGTATTACCGTTTCTAGAGTAAACGTGATGCTGGTTAATCGTGATCGTGAATTAATTGCTTTAATAGCCGATCATGTTGACCGTAAAATGAATGTAACAGAAGTGTGAATTTCAAAATAAATTTGCACAATTTGTTAGCATTGTTCAGGCATCAATTTATTTATAAATCACTTGACAACTGATAAAATGGCTGCTAGTATAAAAAAGTGTTGCCAACTTAAAGTTCTATATATAAATATTAGAAATAGCTACGATATAACACACATTTTCTCTATGGTATTTGGTAAAACCCTTACACCTTCTATGACAGACCAAAAGTCGAATGAGGAGTGTGACATCCTTAGGCGATTTAATTTGAAAAATGCTTAATAAATTGGATAGGAAAACCACAACTAGAAAACACTACAGTGACTCCGTATGCTTCAGTTGTGCAACTGTTTAGTCCCTATCTGACTTAAAATTACTTTCAGCTCACCCTTTAATAATCATATTGTTGTGGATGTGTCTCCTTTAAGTTTTAAAAGAAAATAATTAAGCAATAAAGTGAACTACTGGGTATGTTGTTTACGAACTGCATGGCTTGCTAAAGAAAACTTATGGTACAACAACAAAATTTCTAGTTACAAACTGCATAGAAATTTTATAAACGCAAACAACAGCAGCTTGATATGGTGTTTACTAACTGCGTGACATGCAAGACAAAAACAAATTTGTGCATAAAAATTTTATACGCGCAAGACAACAACAACATGTATGCTGTTAACCATCTACGTAGTTTTCTAAGAAACCTTTTCTACAAAAGACAACAACAAATATCTTAAAATAAATTCCAAGAAGAAACTTTATCAGTATAAAAACAAAAATACACACGCAGACATACTGGCGCCTATACATTGAATAAACAACATACAACAACAAAATGTGATACAAAGGAATTAGAAGATTCCTAAATTTTCTGGACTTTTAATGGACAAATATAAAAGGGCATCGTATAAGTGGATAGTCAGTCAGTGTAAAATTAAATCTGGTGAAGAAAAGACGTGCATCTTAAGTAAATTATTCGGTAGTGTGAACCTTGTATAGTTAAAGTAATAAAATTGTTATTAATTTGAAAAACTCTTAAAACTGGTGTTATATATTTTGCAATAAAGAACTCACAACAAAACGTTTATAAAAGGTATAAACGCAACAATATAAAACATCCAATAGCCAGACACGCGGCTGCTTTTTTAAAATTGAGGACACATTAGGTTTTAAAAAAAAAATTATTTCTGGAATGCAAACGGCATTATAATGAAGATCAACATATGTACACGCGGATAGTAACTATTCACAACTATTTTGCGAAAAAGGAAAATTCATAGAATAAATTTTCTCTTACCAAAAGAAAAAACTTTTCCTCAAACGTCATATACTCGGTTTCATATTTTTCGTAATTAACATAAAAAAGTTGCATTTTAATATCTCTGCCTTTTATTGCTCTTTTGTTGTTTTTTCACAGCAACTTTACAATAACAAGACCATAGAAAATTGCTGTTGACAATTAAAGGTTGTTAACTTTCAACAACCAGCGAATGCAAATGATGACGCCAAAGTGACAAAAACAGTGGAAACTGAAAGGAAAAACAAAAAAAAAAACAAATTGCAACTAAACAAAAATAAAAAGAAAATAAACTGAAATAATTATGAAAATATTATCAAAACAACGAACTGCAAAAATAAACGAACAGAAAAAGTGAATTTAAAAATCTCTGTATGCAAAAAAAAAACAAAAAAATAAAAATCTCAACACATACACAAATAGGAAAATAGTCTTTAACTTTAAATGAACAACACAGGATTTTTATTATATTTTCTTTTTTTTTCCTTTTGAAGGATACAGAATTGTTTGCTCTATTAAAATAGGGAGAAATAATAAGGAGAAAGGGACACATATAAACAAATCCATCCTAGGCAAACAACTCACTGATACTAGAAAACACATTTAATAATGTGTTGCTATGCAGTTAATGAAATGCATATGTGTGTGTGTGCGTTTTACATTAGGTGCAGGTTAAAAGCCATTTCTAATTTAAAACTTTTTAAAAAGACCCTGATTTATTTATTTATTTATTTATTTTTTAAACCTGCCACGTTATTTAGAAAAGTAATAGAGAAGAGATTAGACTGAGGTGTTGAAAGTCGAAGGATGTAGACCATTAACTGACTACTGAAAAAACTCTTTTAGAAAAATATTGTGACTTATGAAATATTTATATAAAAAATTGTAATTGATGAAAATTTGTATAAAAAATTAAACAAAAAATTTATGACTAATGAAATCTTTTTTTAAAAAAATATGACATGAAATTACAAAAAATTCCAAAAAAAAAATTATAACTAAAGACATTGTAGTATAAAACAGTTATGATTTATTAAATTTTTCAATAGAAATATAATGACTGATGAAACATTTTTTATAGAAGACTTATGACTAGTGAGTGTTTACAGAAAATATAATTGGTAAAATAAAGAGAAAATTTATGAGTGATGATGGTTTAATAAAAAAATTATTATTGAAACTCGTGATTTTTTTTTTTAAATTATGGCTAATGATTTTGAAAAAAAATTTATTAATGATAAAAATATTCTTTTAAAAAAAATTCGTTTAATTGTGTGACTGAAGAAATATAAAAAACCTAACTAATGAAAACATTTTGAAAAATAGTTATAAATGATATAATTTTTTATAAAAAAATTATGACTGATGAAGTTATTTATAGAAAAAAATGTGAATAATAAAACCTTTTTTTTAGAAAATATGAACTGGTGCAATTTTTTTTATTAAAAAAGTTTCGTGTGACGCTTTTTTTGAATAAACTTGTGATTGATGATATTTTTATACAGTAATTATGACTTGTGAAAATATAAAAAATAAGACTGATAAAATAATTTATTAATAATTATGACTAATGAAATTTGTGTATACAAAAATTATGACTGATGAAATTTTTCTATAAAATATTTATGATTGATGAAGTTTTTTTATAAAAAAATTGTAAATTATGACACATTTTCTGTAAAAAAATTATGAATAAAGAAAGTTTTCTATTAAGTAATTATATACACTTATTATGACTTAAGAAAAGTTTTTTAAAAAAATGACTGATAAAAAAATAGATAATAAATTATGACATAAAATTTTTTTATAAAAAAATATGACATGAAGTTATGAAAAATTCGACGAAATATTTTAGAATAGAAAAATTAAAAATAAAGAAATTTTTTTTAATAAAACAGTTATGATGGATCAAATTTTTCAATAGAAATATTGTGACTGATGTGAGTTTTCATAAAAATATGATTGGTAAAATGAAAGGAAAACTTATGAGTGATGATGTTTTAATAAAAAAATTCTGATTGAGAAAACTGCGTTTAATTATAAAAATTATGGTTCTTGATTTAAAAAAAAAAATGATATTAAAAAAAATCGTTTGATAGTATGACTGAAGAAAATTAAAAAATGTAACTGATGAAAAAATTTTGGAAAGTAGTTATAAATGGTATAATTTCTTAATTAAAAAAATTATGTTTGATGAAATTATTTCTAAAAAAATCACTAATAAAAACTTATTTTTAGAAAAAATCTGACTGATTAATGAATTTTTATAGAAAACTTTCCTGTTCTGCATTTTTTTAAATAAATTTAGATTACTAATATTTTTATAGACTAATTATGACTTGCCAAATTCTTTTTTTAAGAAAATTACAATAATTTATAAAAAATTATGATATGTTGAAATTTATTTATATTAATATTATGACTAATGGAATTTTTCTATAAAAAATTTGTTAAATTATGAGTGATAATTTTTTTTTTACAAAAAGAATAATGACTGATTATGATATTATTATAAAAACAATTATGAGTAGAAAATTTTTATTTTAGAAAATTATATCATTAAATCAATTTTTTTATAAAACAAATCATGACAGATAAAATTTTTCTATAAAGAAGTGATGACTGCCGACACTTTTCTACTACATATGACTGTTGAAATTTTTGTATAAAAAATTATGACAGATGAAATATCCTATAAAAAATATTGGCTGATGAAATTTTCTTAAAAAAATATATACTCATGAATTTTTTTGTAAGTATAAAATAATTATGACTGATAAAGTTTTTTATAAAAAAATATGACTGATGAAAGTTTTCTATAAAAACTTACATGTAAGTAATTAAAAAATTATGACTAAAAATTTTTTTTTAATTAAAAAAATATTAATGATGAAATTCTTTTAATAAAAATTTTTTAACTGATCTTTAATAAATATCTTTTTTCTTTTTTAAGATCTTTTTTATATATTTTTTCTTCTCGATATTTTATATTTTTTCCTGAAGAAGCTTTCCAAAAGAAAGCGAAATATCGAAAAGAAAAAATAAATAAAAAAAATGTTAAAATAGAAAAACGATATTTATTAAAGATAAATAAAAAATATCGTTTAAAAAAACTATAAAAATTTTCAACTGATGAAATTTTTTTTTGATATGTGCTTAGATTTAGTACGAAGAGAACACTGAAGATGGCAAACGGCTGAAACCGGTTTGTTTAAAAACCAAATTTGACGAGGGTCAACAGAAAAGCGTACCCAAAATAAAGTACATTTTTTTTTTTAATTATTACTGATGAAATTTTTTTTATAATAAAATTATTACTGATGAAATTTTTTTTATAAAAAAATGATTACGAATGAAATGTTTTTTAATAAAAAGTTTATGAATGGTGAAATTTTTTTATAAAAAAATTATTACTGAAGAAATTTTTTTATATAAAATTATTACTGGTAATAATAATTAATAATAATTTTTTTAATAAAAAGTTATTTTTTAATAAAAACAGTTATTACTAATGAAATTTTTTTGATAAAAAAATTATGAATGATGAAAAATTGAAATTTTCAAATATTTTATCGCCTTTTTTCTTTATTTTACAGGTTGAAAAGACATTAACCTAAAATGATCAACGTGCGTCAAGTGATATTAGAACGGAATAGAATAGTACAACTTATATAGATTTTAAAAAATTTTTACGACAAAATGGGCCATCGACACATACCTGTTTACGGCACGGTTTATAAATGTGAAATAATAAAAAATAAAGAGAAAAATTTTTATTTCAAATAAGCTGATAGCAACTTCAATTGAAAATTTCTAAAAATATTAAAAGCGAGTCTCTGGAGGATCTTCATGAAAAATAGTTAACGGCTATTATTGGATATCAAGCTTATATTGAATTGTGGGACACCCGCTCTGAAACCATTTTTTTTAAGGAATTGCAATCTTCATATAAGTTGCCAAGTAAAAAGGCGATTTTTATTTGATTTTATTTAAAAAAACTTAAAATTGAAATAACAAGCTTCAGACTGCAATAACAATCATCTAAATTTTTAAATTTTAATTTAGAAAAATTTAGGCATTTTACTTAAACTTCCTATCTAGGCGAGGGTTTGCCAATTGAGTAATTATCCTTTTTCCATACCTAGGAATTTCATTTATTACCAGACCACTAATGTGTGATAATAGAAAGAGTAAAAGTTACACATGAACTTCATTTTGAGGCTGTAGTAACTTTTCCTTTAAACATGCTCTTTGTATTCCTTTTGTTTTATTCTTTTTTTTTTTTTGTACAAACAATCACTCTAGTTTGGTTTTGTAGTTTGTTGGGTTGCTTAAAGCTCAAACTAGTACTCGTTTCATTCAAATTACTTTTACATGGTGGGGTGATGGTGAATGTGATGTATTTTCATTACGAAAAACTAAAGCGCGTAAAAGTTCATTTCAAGTTGAAAAATAAAACAAAAACTATAGAATCAGAGTGTAAAAGAAGCCAAATTAAAAAAAAAGAAAACAATAAAGTAGAGAATTAAATTACCATACACATACACTCATACACACACACACACACATTGTAAAATAAATGTTGGAGCAGAGAATACATACGTTAACTAACACTTGCCTACATCTAGTGGAAAAGGAAGCGGAAGTTAAAGTGGCAATAGGAGCAGCAACAGTGCATTGCATGCATACATTTGCATAAAAGACAAATACACACACACACACACAACACATTCATTTAAAAATTTTTGTGGAACTAGTAGTGGGTTGTAAGGCCTCGTAAGGCTCTGCAGAATTATATTTGTATATGTTAATTTATTTGCATGGAAGAGAAAAATATGATAATAAAAAAATATTATAAATGATAATGAAAATATTGTTTTACTTATATTTATATATCTATATATTTATTGTAATCATAATCAGACAAAATTATAAAAATATTATATTCATTTAATAAATTTCATACGGCTATATAAATATGCAGGAAATAAACTTATGCTTGTTGTAGTGCTAGATGTAGATATTTTCAGAAAAAAAAACATGAACACTAGCATAAACATTAGGACGACAATTGACTGTAATATATAGTAACGAATCTGACAAGCTTTAATATCCATCCTTACTTAAAAAAAGTTTTAAGTTTAAGAACTATTCAAGTGTGTATTTGGATGATTTTTCATTCTGTAAACCAAACTTGATTAGAACTTTCGAACTGCTATACCTGGCCTATTTTGCATTGCTTTCCTTTTAAATTTACTATTTCCAATCCAATATAGGCGTATTTTATAAAACTTTTATATAACTTTTAGAACTATTTTAACTAAACTATTAACTTTAAATTTACTGTTAAGCAGTTTAAGAACGTATATAGTGGAATAGCGTCAACTGTGATGTGAAGAAAAAATGCTTTCATTGCTCGGCCAATGATAAGTAGTATGTAAGAACAACTAACGGGTGTTTTTCATATGTGTATAGAATTTTAAGTTGGCAAGACTTTTTAACTGGCGGCTATTTCGTATTATATTTAGCTTGGTCTAACCTTTCAGCATAGAATAGATAGACGCCTAAACAGCACTTTTAAATTCTAAAAATTGAGTCCTTAACAAGATTTCTTTTAATCCCGATTTTCATTAGCGAATTTTACTTAGCGATGAAGCTCACTTTTGCTTCAAATAAAGAGAACTGCCCTATTTAGAGTCTTAATAATCTTAAAGCGTATGTTGAGATACCGATACAAACAGAAAAACTGGCTGTTTTGGTGTACTTTACTGGGTGATGGAATCATTGGCCCATATCCTTCTATAAAAACGATGCTGGTCAGAATGTTACAGTCAATGGTGACAGCTATCAAATCATGATTACTGGCGTTTTCATTCATCAATTGAACAGTCATGATGTGCAGGTTTTGTGACTTCAACAAGACGTTGCGACATGTCACATATCTCCTGCCTTAATTGAGTTATGGAAGGAAAGGTTTGGTAACCTCATAATTTCATATTTTGGATCCTTGGATTGGCTTTTAAAATCGTGCGACTTAACTCTGCTACACTATTTGAAACCGTTAGTTAGTCTTCGCAGACAAGTCCGATATGATTGGCCACTGGGTGGACAACACTCGTCACGTTATTGCCGATGTACGGCCACAAATGTTGAAACAAATCAAGAAAATTGGAACTCTAGATTAGACAAAGTCATATGCCAGATGTCATCTTTAAATTATAAAGCCAGAAAATTATGTTTCGAATGAAGTAAATTCAATGTAAATTTAAAAATTCACCTTTGTTTTGTTATATATCTTTATTAAACAAACTTTATATGTAACGATTAATAAAGAGAACAACATACAAAATCTTTGAGTTGTTTTTGTGTGAGTGGCCTTTCTCTAGTCAAATTAATATTGCCTGATTATGAATTAATAATCGTATTCTTATTTCTTAAATTGTTACGTTTATAACTTTTATAAACGTTTTGTTGTGAGTTCGTTATTGCAAAATAAATAACATCAGAATTAAGAGTTTTTAAATTAATTACAAGTTTATTTACTTTATCTACACATAGTTGACACTACAGAACAATTTACTTAAGATGCACGTCTTTACTTCACGATGTTTATTTTTACACTCACCTACTATTCACTCAGATGCTGCCTTTTTATATTTGTCCATTAAAAGTCTAGAAAATTTAAGAATCTTCTACTCCCTTTATATCACATTTTGTTGTATGTTGTTTATTCGATGCATAGGCGCCTTTATGTCTGTATGTATTTTTGTTTTTGTTTTTATACTGATAAAGTTTCGTTTTGGAATTTATTTTAAGATAGTTGTTGTTGTTTTGTATAGATAAGTTTTCTTTGAAAGCTACGCAGATAGTAAATAGCATACATGTTTGTTGTTGTCTTGCGCGTATAGTTAGCAAACAGAAATTTGTTGTTGTCTTGCAACCCACCCAGTTATTAAACAGCATATCAAATTGTTGTTGTTCGCGTGTATAAAATTTCTACGCAGTTAGTAAAAAGAAATTTGTTGTTGCGCATAAGTTTTTGTAGAAAGCCACGCAGTTCGTAAACAACATACCCAGTGGTTTACTTTATTGCTTATTTATTTTCTTTTAAAACTTAAGCAAGACACATCCGTAACAATATTAAACATATGGATTAATAATCGTTTTAGTTTTGAAATTAGTTAGAGACGTAACGGATGTAGCGGATGTCTAATATTTTTTGCCTTAAAAATTAAATTTTATAAATAATTTTTTTTTTATTTTAATAAATTTAGAAAGTTAAATATGTAATGTATGTACATAAGACGTATTTAAATCATTTATTTGATTGTAATAATAATTTGATTGCAAATAATACTCTTCCTGAGATTGAGAGAGACCATCAGTTATGCTATTTTGCATTTCTCTATTTCAATTATGCAATTATTTGCTATTAAATGAATAAATTACTAATAAATGAATAATTTAAAAATTAATGAAAACAAATTTTACTAAAATCCCGTTTAAATCCCCCTCATTAACATATTGAGGGCAGCGAAGAACACCGGGTCGCAGCTGGATAATTATGCGAAATATAAACATGATTTTTAAACGTAACATGACCAACATGAAATAAGTGTCTCCAAAATGAGAATTTAAAAATTGAGAAATTTTGTTTTGTAACTTTAAATTGTTTCAAGTGAATGGTTTATTATCCGATTTTATTTCATTTAGTGCAATTTTTGTTACCAAAGGGTGTTCATTGTAGAGTAGCACTTGGAATAAAAGTTTTTTAAATTGACTTGCAATTTTTTTTATTCCAAAGATAGTCTTCTGCTGTATGATCGCCACGACTAGCTTGGCCGTAGTTTAATCTGGAGGTCAAATTTTCGATTACATTTTCCAATATTTGCGGTTGTATATAGGCAATAGTCCGGTAAATGTTGTCCTTTAAGAAATCAATAATTTCGAGCTGAGCGGTATAGTCTAGCGAAATCAGATTTCCCCAACAGAAAATATTTTAGCGGCTTTACATCACACGATCTTGGAGGCCAATTTACGCGTCATGAAACTATGCGGTTATCAAACATTTCCTTCAATAAGTCAAATGTGGCATGAGTGGTGTTATGCCGTCTTGTTGAAACCACAGCTCGTGCATATCATGTTCGTTCGCTTGATGAACGATAAAGTCAGAAATCATAGCTCAATAGGAGTCACCTTTGACTGTAATGTTCTAATCGGTTTTTAAAGCAGTTTGTATAATAAAGCACACCCAACATTCAGTTTCGCTGGATATAACGGTGTCTCAACATAGACTTGAATATTATCATCCCTTCAAATACCGCAGTATTCATTCAGACAAAGGTAAGCTTTACAATATTCGCTTTTGAAAATCCGGATCAATGGCAGTCTTATTTTAAGCTCAATTCGCATCAGTTTATTCATAGTAAAATACCAAACTAAACTAAACATAAATCACTTGATAGCTGAAATACTTTAATGGTCACATGTATGTTGATGATATACAATTGTGGATTAGCCGCCTAGCATATTGCATCAAAGAAAAATTTAATCATATTTTGAGCGGCATTTCCTTATATCCAGCGAAATAAAAAATGTCATAACTGATACAGAGAAAAAGTATACATCTACTTATTTGCATGCTTTCTAATAGTGATTTGACGATTATCCAAAATTATTTTCTTCACTGCTTCAATGTTTTCATAGGTTGTTGACATACTCGGGTGACCAGGACGAAAATCGTCTTTGATATCTTCTCGGTCTTGGGCCTTCCTTAAACCGTTTATATCACAACCGAACTTGTGTTCTGCTCATAATAGACTCGCCAAAAGCCAAAGTCAACATTTCAAATGTCCTTGCACATTTAATTTCATTTTTTTCACAAAACTTAATACAGTTTCTTTGATCCAACTTTTCGAATAGTAAATCGAAGATTATATTAAACCGATGCGATTTCGCTTCGCTAAGTGGGCCTGAGAACGACTCACACAAAAGATGCCCATTTTGCAGAAGAAGCTCCTTTTGATCTTGGCGGGTATGTACACAAGCAAAATTGTCGCATTTGAGGCACAGAAAACCCGCACGTATACATTGAAAAGTCGACGCACCCAAAACGAGTCACTGTTTGGTGCGGATTTTAGTACAGAGGCATAATTGTGCGATATTTCTTCGCAAATGAGCAAGGAGTGGCCGTTACAGTCAATGGCGATCGTTATGGGGCCACGTTGAACGTATTTTTATTCACAAAAATTGAAGAGGAGGATATTGGCAACATTTGGTTTCAACAGGAGGGCGCTATGTTCCACACAACCGAAGCTACGCTCGATGTTTTGCGCCCTATTTTTGAAGATCGCATTATCAGCCGCAGAGCTACTGTCGTTTGGCTACCTCGGAGCTGTGTTTTGACATCGTTGGACTATTATTTGTGGGCTGCCGTCAAAGATAAGTGTTGCGCCGACAAGCCAGAGACAATTGACGGTTTAAAGGACAATATTCGTGAAGCCATTGGTGAAATACAGCTGCACACAATCGATAATGTGCTTGAAAATTTGACCGATCGTGTAGGCTACTGCATATGGCCAGCCGAGCCAGCCAGTTGATTGAAATTATTTTCCATTATTAACCGGGAGGATTGTACTTTCAAATTACAAAAAGAAATTTTAGAAAATATTGAGTAGTTTTGTTTATAGCATTTGAAACAAAAACAAAGTTGTTTGGCGGACCCTTTACTTAGTGAAGAAAGTGACAATATAATAACATTCGTTATTCATTTGGCTAAAAGGGCCTGGATGGTTAACACATAACAACAGTCTGAGTAGATACATAAAAGCAGATTGAAACTTAAATCTAAGTGGGCAAATTTAAGGTTAGGAAGTAAATTGGCACAAAATATTAATTTTGAGTTTTATTAATACCAGAGAAAACTAGAAATATGGAAATTAATAATTGAATATACAATTGTAAGTGGATAATAGTGCAGGCATAGTAAGGTATAACCGAATACAGGCTGAAGAAGGTGAGTGCGAATGAAACTTAAAATTTTATTGGTTCCAGTAAAACCTCTAAATTATATAAAAGAACATTGCGCTAATTTTACAAGACCACTTTAAAACTCATGACTAAATGAACACAATTTGATTTGATTATCTTTTCAGTCTTGGGTCATATTTAGTTACAATAACTGTTGTAGTGTTTCTGATTGAAAATCGTGAGAACATGTATGATAATAGAGTTTCATAATGATATCGTAATGGAAAAGCTAAACAGCTATTAAATCCTATTTACGTGATTGAATTTATTTTCATGGAGACTAAAAGTCATTATATAAGCTAACTTGAATAAGGCCTCAACTATTTGAAACAGTGTTCTGTTCAAATTAGTAAATGTACGTTCTAAAGGACTTTTTCTAGCTTCTATTTGATGTCTTTAGATATTTTGTTTATCAAGATGAATTGTTTATTGTCAGATATTTTTCACTTAAAACTAATTACAGTTTTTTGCCCACAGAAATTATTTTAGTTGGTGACATTATTACATCATTTTATGCGGCAACTAAAAGAAATTACAAACTTAATGTCAGGGTTATGAAAAAAAATGCTAAGAATAACATGAAGTGGAAAATGAAAAATCCCAAATGAATATTGTAAGAAAAATAAAAAAAAGTGAACGAATTAATGAATACAAAAATAACACAAAAACGCAATAAATACAGAGAAAGAGGGAGAGAGAGAAAAAAAAAAAGAAAATAGCAACAGTAATTTCAAGGATAAGACTTAAATTAAAAAATTACCAAGAACCAGTCAACTAATAATAATGAACGCCACCACTTCCTTTTAAGACATCAACCAAAAGAAATCCAGCCATTTAAAATTACAATGCATTACAATATGCTATGAACGGAGGGAGATTGGTATTTTCCAGTTTGAATTATTTTCCTTAAAAGAGGAAAATTTTACATTAAATACAAAAAAAAATACTGTTACAATCTCCTGAGTTTTCCGTTTTTCATTTTCTTCATAAAATAATTGATAAGGATTTTTTTATTACAAAAAAAAAAACAAAAATAAAAAAAACAAATTATTATCCTTATTTCTCTATTAAATGGTTTGCTACAAAAAGCAACAGTGAACGTAGACATACGAAATATGCAGCACATGCATTTCTGTGGATTAAAATGAGAACCTTAAATTGCCATAATGTTATATCGTTTTGCTTTATTCCAGCAATTTTTTTTTTGTTATTTGGTTTAATATTAAATCCTTATTTTTTATATTTTAAAATATTTGGGCGGGTGAAGCAATGCAATTCTTATATTAAATATTCCCGGCTCGAGCTTTAAAGCATTGTTCAGTTAACTTAAATACCTAACAAATCTTTATTTAAAGAAAAAAAGTACTAAAAAATAGTACTTTTACTAATAAATGCTTTAGCAACAAAATGCCAAAAAAATGTATCAGTATGCAGTACCGCCACTGTTGGCTACTGGTACTGTACCAACAATTACCTCAACTAAGTCGACATCTAGTGTAGGAGTTGGTTTATCTTTAAAATCGAAAAAATCATCCATAGCTGCTGCAGCCCTGGCACTACAACAACCGGCTGCACCAGTTGCTTCCGAAAAATCTGCGTTATCATCTGTTTCAGCTAAATCTAGGTCATCCTCTAAAGATGCTCAAGTTTACCTCCGCATTACCGTTATTGGTGGGCTCGGCGCACAGTGCTTTGTCTCATAGGCAAAATTAAAATAAAATAAAGTGCATAGAATATTTAAGTAATATACATTTTTGTAAAGCTAACAAAGTACCTTAAATAGATTCGTAAGTAGAATTTATGATCTCTTCTTCTTGTTAACAGTAGAGGGCGCTAAAGTCAGAAAATGTTTGAGGTAAAACTGTTGAACAGAAAAACGATTTTTACTGTGTTACAAAAAAAATTGTCAAAATTTAATTTTTTATTGTGTTCCTTTGAAACTTAAGAGTTTTGTTTATCACTAGAGGTACAAAAAAACAAAAATTATTTTTAGTTAATATTTTTTATGGAAAAGTTGTTCATGCCATCGAAAACTTTTGCGATTTTTTATTTGGAATTACTAAAATGCAAAAGTTTGATAGAGTAAACAAATTTTTTTTTTAAGAATAGGTAATTTTTGATTTGCGATTTTAGTACACTTTAAAGGGCTTAAATAGAATATGTAAAGAAGTTTTAGATTTTTCACCCGGAAATGTAAAAGTGATATAATTTTTTTAACACATGTTTCCTAAGTTGCAGAAAAAGTTACAAAGACCTAAGTTTGTGGTACTGCCAAAATTAAAAAAAAAATAGTTTATAACTTTTTTTTTCATTACTATAAAAAATGAATCAAATTTTGATGTAGTTTATAATTTTTATTAAATAGTGACAAAAACTTACCAAAAATTGAAAGAACTTTTTTTTTTGCGGAAACCCTAAAGTTTTGCAAACTTTAAAAAAATTTTAAAAATGTCTAAATAAAAAGTAGGCAATTTTTTATTTCTCATTTATAGACTTTGTTAACAAATCTAACCACTAGTAAAAAAAAAATTTTAGATTTTTAACCGGAAATTTGAAATTTTGCATTTTTTTAAAAAGTCTATATTTTTTTAGTTTAACAAAGACCAAAAAAATGATTATATAATTTTTTCCAAGTAAAGGGCTCCAGAGACGTTCAATGTTCAATTAAATTTTGCAAGCTGTGCAATTTTATTGCACAATTTTGGCATTATATTAAGAGTTTTATCTTGCGGAATCCCGGTTAATGTTACAACATTTATATTACTAGGAACTCTTATTTAATTTAGTATGGCTGGTATTACATGCCAAGTACTGTTCATAAGGTTTTAGTGCAATGGTGCGATGTTCTGGAATACTTCAACTTGCAAAATTAAAATTAAAATAAAATATTAAAAAACCTTTTACACATTTTTTAAAACTACTTTTATTGTAGGGTGTTTTTCCGAAGAAGCCTTAGAAGCCAGTCATAAAAATATAAGGAATGTGCGATTTTCCCATACAAGAAAAACGACAAGAGAAAATACAAATAGAGATTTAATGGCTCATTTATTATTAATGTCGGATCAGGAACTATCGTCACTTAGGTCCACAAAACACAATAAAAATAATGATGAATTCAAGGATATTGAAAAATACATTTTGAAAGACAACATCATAAATTACAATTAAAATAAATTATCTATTTTATCAAATTTAGAAACAAATTTATTTATGACCCATTTTAAAGGGAATTATTTGCATTTTGATCACAAATGTAGCTAAAATTTAGTTTTTGAGAAAAAGGATATATGGGAGATGGTCATGTCCTTGTATCGACTGAAGCGAAATTTCCCAGAGAGCTCAAAAATATAGTTTTATAAGTTGTTATAAGTTTTTAGTGCATTCTGATCACTAATGTAGTTACAATTTAGTTTTTGAGAAAAATTATATATGTGAGGTAGTCATGTCCTTGCACCGAATGAAACAAAATTAACCACTGAGCTAAAAGACATATTTTAACTTTCGATTTATTCTATTCACAATTATAGCTAAAATTATATTTTTAAATTTAAGGATGTATGGGAGGTAGTCATGTCCTTGCACCGATTTTTCCGAAATTTCGATTTTTTTTTAATTGACATATTTTGAACCAGCACACCAAATTTCATTACTCTACGATAACTTCTTTAATTTTGCCGATTCACTATATGGGGACAAAGCACTGTGCGGCGGTTGCTACAGCTGCAAAAGGTGCTGGTGCCTCTTCTAGTGCTGGAGCGCAAGCTGCTGCTACTGCTGCCACCGCCCTTAAACAAGAATTTAAAAGTGCTGCTGTGGCGTCAGCACTCAACATCGTCGAATTCATCCTCGCTTTCGTCATCCATTGTCACTTTCTATTAAATCTTCTATATATAGAAAAATAAGTGGCACGAACCGATTTCCACGGTTTTGCATTCGTTGGAAAGGTCTCGGGCTCCCTGAGGTTTATAGTGAAGAAAATTCAGGAAAAATTTAAAGGGAAAAGCAGAAAAACAAGGAAAAACATTTTTCACATACAGCGCCATCTTTGATTCATAGCATGTACTACAACGGCACCAGTACGTAGTGTGTGTGAGTATCCCTCACAAAAATAAGTACGTTTCATTTTAAGTAGAGGGTGCCGTGCACACAAAATTTGATAAAAAACCATGACATAATCGCCAGAGTATTTCAACAAAAACTCAAGGTTATGATGGATGTGCTTATTTAGTATCGAGTTTTTAATGACACACCTTGTTATATGTACTCCGTGGAATGGCAGAAGCGTAGATTACCGCATGATCATATCCTAATTTGGTTGCTAAACAAATTACATTCAAATGAAGTGAATCACATCATAGCTGAAATTCCTGATCCAGTCACAGATCCCCATCTACACGACATTGTGAGGACACAGATGGTGCATGGACCGTGCAGTGCACTTTCCATCAGCCTTGCATGGCTGATGGAAAGTGCACAAAACGATTTCCGCGACCGTTAGTTGCTGAAACAGTCACAGGGAACGATGGATATCCAGTTTATCGTCGACGTTCAAACTGTGTGATTCGATTTACATCCGCGCCTGGCCATGAAGCCTTAATCAGATGGTGGACCAAACCACTGCATAATTTGGAACGTCATGCTCGTCCTAGGAAGCCGAAGCAATAATTCTATGCAACAGAACTTTCTAGTTGCAACTTCGATGATTCCAGAGCAGGGCTGCAAATCATCACTGCTTGCTTAAGAGTTGGAGACTTTCCAACTCCTGTCCAAAACACATGTCCAGCATGCTCACTGGACTGGATCATTCACTTAGCGTGTCATTAACAGTGAGATGATCCTGGCCATCATAATAACCATTGTACTGTTATGGGGCCGCGAAACCACAACCACCACGTTACTCCCATATAGGGGCCAACCTCAATGATCAGTCAGAGAACTATTAAATGTCTAAAGAGACAAATAATGAACTCTGCGGCTGACTGATCCCCGTGGAAAAAAAGTGGAGCTTCTAGTCGACTCTCTGCCTGTCTTCAGGGTACTAGGCTCCCTTTATACCCCCAGTTGCACTGTGTCTAGATAGTCGAAGTTCTATAAAGACCATATATATGTGCCCCCGGGGGGTCGTCGATGTTCAAAAGAAGATAATGGTCGAACTATCAAAGTTAAAGTTCAAAATCAAGAGATTGTGATCGGAAATGAAATCATTTTACAATATTACCCGCTGCTATCATGAATTTTGGAACCACATGCGAACGAAGGCCAAATCAGTCAAATATTTGCGCAAGTACGTCACAAAAGGCAGCGACATGGCTGTGTTTGGTATTGCGTCGGAAAATGCGAATGACAAAATTAGCAACTTCCAAATGGGCAGATACGTCAGTACTAATGAAGCACTATGGCGATTATTGTCGTTTGAAATTCATGAATGATATCCCACAGTTGTACATTTAGCAGTGCATTTGGAAAATGGACAAAGAGTTTATTTCACTGAGGCTAATGCGGCACAACCAGCTGAGAGACCACCATCGACAACATTAACTAGCGACTTTGCAATGTGTGAAGCAGATCCACTCGCAGTGACGCTACTGTACGTTAAAATGCCCAAGTATTACACTTGGAATGAGTCAACAAAGAAATTCCAACGTCGCAAAAAAGTTCCTGATTGGCCACAGGTGTTTTCCACTGATGCGCTAGGTCGCATGTATACTGTTCATTCTAGAAATGATGAATGTTTTTATTTGCGACTGCTGTTGGTAAATGTACGTGGACCAAAACAATTTGCGCATTTGAAAACTGTGAATGGGCACCAATGCCCATGTCAACTATTGGATTTGCTAGAGAACGATCCTCATTGGGATTTAACACTTGTGGATTCAGTTGTTTCATCAAATGCGTACCAAATACGAACGCTGTTCGCAATTTTCATCACCACATACTTCCCTTTACAACCAATTCAGTTATGGAACAAATGCAAAGACGACATATGTATGGATACCTGGCATCGCTTGCGCATTCGAACGAATAATCCCGACATGCAAATAACCGATAAAATATACAATGAAGAATTGATTCTGATTGAGGATCAATGCTTGACTATTGCAAACAAGCTACTGATTGAAGTAGGAATGATTGCGCCAAATCGAGCGATGCACGATACAGTGCAGGAATTCGTTCGAAATAATGTGCCGTTGCTGAATGAACAGTAAAAACCAATATACGAAACATTTATGCAAGCGGTGGACAATAATACTGGTGGTCTATTTTTCCTGGCCGCACCAAAAGGAACAGGGAAAACATTTGTCATTTCATTGATTTTGGCCACTATTCGATCAAGATGGCATTAGCATTGCGACCACTCTTCTAGATGGAAGTCATACTGCACATTCTGCGTTTAAGTTGCCACTCAATTTAAACACAATTGATACTCCAACATGCAATATTTCCCGATCCAGTTCAATGAGAAAATTGTTGATGCAATGCAAGCTCATTGTTTGGGATGAGTGCACAATGGCACATAAGAAATCAGTTGAAGCATTTAACTTCACACTGAAGGAGCTTCGGCGAAATAACAACATCTTTGGCGGCGTTTTCAGGCAGACGTTGCCAGTAATTCCCTATGAAACGCCTGCAGATGAATAATGCTTGCCTAAAGGCATCACCTTTATGGAATAACGTAAAAACATTATCGCTAACCACTAATATGAGACAAAATGATCAAAGTGCTCCAAACAATTGTTAGCTGTGAAAATGGAGAAGTCCCAGTTGATGCGACAGCTGGATTAATTACTCTTACCAATGACTTTTGCCGATTTAAAGACTCTCAATTAGCTCTTATTGAAAATGTTTTCCCAACATTAGTGAGAATTATGCTTGGTTAAGTCAACGAGCAATTCTCGCCCCCAAAGAATAATGATGTACACACACTGAATTTCACCATTTAATCAAAAATCGATGGATATTTTGTGACATACAAATCCATAACAAATCCCGATGATGCAGTAAATTATCCAACGGAGTTTTTGAACTCTCTGGAGTTACCAGGATTTTCACCACATTACTTGCAACTCAGAGTTGCTTCAGGTACTATGATATTGCGTTTTTCAATCCACCGCAACTTTGCAACGGTACTCGACTTGCGGTGAAAAGACTTATGCCGAATTTGATTGAGGCAACCATTATTGACGGAAAGTACGCAGGTGAAAATGTATGTATTCCTCGAATACCTATGATTCCGACTGATATTCCGCTTGACTTCAAACGATTGCAGTTTACTGTTCGCCTTGCGTTCGCAAAGACAATTAACAAGCGGCAAGGCCAATCGTTTAGTGTTTGCGGGATAAATTTAGAAAATCATGGTTTTTTACATGGGCAACTATACGTTGCGGGTTCACGAGTTGGGAAACCATCCGCTTTATTTGTGTTAAGGCCAGACCAAAAAACAAAAAATGTGGTTAACCAAAGAACACTTCAATTAAACGGATAATTTGCAGACATGTATAACGCTTCGATACAGTATTTACTTTGGATTCACTTTCATTTTTTACTTAGAGAAGTTCAACTAAATTCCACTTCATTTTTGTTATCGAAATGAATTCATTACTGTTGTGCAATGAAATAAAATTTTTCCTTTTCAAATATAAAACAAAAAAAATTATTTTTCTTCATCTTTTAATCCCCTTGGATTCGAAAAATATTTTTTGAAGTGATAGCTTGTGTTTTTTAATCAATTTGAAAATTCAAATTTGAAAATTCATTGAAAATATATTAAAAAATAGAGAATAAAAATAATAAATATTTGAACTAAAATTTAATTTTGGAATCCAAAATAAAACATTTTTTTTTTTGAACAACAATAAATTAAATAGATCAGTGCAATTCAACAAATTGAAGAGTTCGGAGATTAAAAGGAAAAAAAAAATTAATATATTTTAAACTAACTTGAATAAGTGTAAAAGGTTTACTCCCAGTATGGAAACTGGTGAAGTAAATTTAAGTTATGAAAGCGGTGTAGATGAACATGTTAATACTTGGCAAAAAGTTCCAACCAAGCGTAAAATTAATGAATCACCAAAATTATACCAGCAAAAGAAATCTCATTTTTCATCATCAAACCGATTTTCAGCTCTTGCCGACAACAATAATGAAAGCGAAAATGACAATACATTGTCCCAAGAATCCCAGCCAAAACCTCCACCGATTTTTATTCCAAATGTAGGTGATATTGCCAAAATGGTTAGTAAGTTGGGCAAGGTTGTTGCAAACAATGAATTTTATTACAAGTCGTGCAGTGATGGACAGGTTCGTTTGAACATTAGAACAGTTGACTCATACCGGAAAATAGTTAAGTATCTTGACGACAATAAGATTGTATTCCATACGTACCAACTGAAACAGGAAAGGGCTTTCACTGTGGTTATCAAAGGGCTTCATCACACAACACCAATCGCTGATATTAAAGCGGAGTTGATTTTGTTAGGGCATCAGGTAAGGAGTGTAAGGAACATAGTTAGCCGTATTACAAGGAACCCACTCTCTATGTTTTTTGTTGACTTAGACCCTAATACAGTCAAAGCCCGGTATAACGAAAACTCAGTTTAACGAATATCCGATATAACGAATGGCCAAATTTTTACATTAACTACCTCATATAGCGAATGGCAAAAATAAAATAATCCCGATTTAACGAATGACAGTTACAGAACCGTTAGATTTTTGTGTGTGTTTTTAGCTTCTTTGCTTTGTATTGAAAAAACACGTGTGATGCGTGTTTTTTTTAAAGTTAGTAGCTAAAGTTTTAGTAGTTTTGTTTGGTTCATTGTGAAAACAAGATGTCAAATCGAAAGAGAATCTCTTTTGATAACAAATTAAAGATTTTAGGAGAATGTAAGAAAGGTGTAAATCTTTCAGTAATATCTCAAAAGTATGGAATACCAAAATCTTCAATATGTACCTTAAAAAAGAACGAACATAAAATTGTGGAAAATTTAAAAATTACAAACAATGGAACAAAAAATCGGCGATCTCTTAAAACAGGTGAATTTCCAAGAATGGAAAAGGTTCTCTTCGAATGGTTTTTAAGCCAAAGAAACAAGCATATACCCGTCAATGGAATGGTTTTAAAAGCAAAGGCATTAGAAACTCATAAGCAAATGTACGGTTCCGATTTCCATGCAAGTGATGGCTGGCTATCACGTTTTAAGAAAAGATATGGAATCAGGTTGCTAAAGCAAACCGGTGAAAAACTTTCAGCTCGACAAGATTTAGTGCAGCCTTTTAAAAATCATTTCCATAACCTAGTCAGCGGACAGAATTTAACAAGAGATGCAATTTTTAATGCGGATGAGACAGGTTTATATTGGAAATTGCTTCCTAATAAGACACTTGTCCATGCAGGAGAATCCAGTGCTCCTGGAAGGAAGTTATCCAAGGAAAGAGTAACAGTTCTTCTATGTACAAATGCATCCGGTTCAAAAAAATTAAAACCGCTCTTAATTGGTAAAGCAAAAAAACCTCGTTCATTTAAAAACCGGGTTATTCCAACGAATTACACCCATTCGAAAAATGCGTGGATGAATTCAGCAATTTTTAAAATGTGGTTCTTTGAAATGTTGGTTCCAGAGGTAGGTTTTATGCTCAGATATATTTTTGGTAGCAGAGTTTTACTTTTGTTTTTAATTTTTTGTAAGGTTGAACAATTTTTAAAAAGCAGCAATCTACCCATAAAAGCACTACTTATCCTTGATAATGCACCTAGTCATCCGCCCGCAGAGGAGTTAGTCAAAACAACCAAAGATGGAAAAATATGGGCGCTTTATCTACCACCTAACGTAACACCTTTAATACAACCGATGGACCAAAATGCCATCCGAATTTTAAAAATGCATTACAGAAATCATTTACTCAGTAAAATTGTTTCATCAAAAACAGAAATTGTCGTTGATTTTTTAAGAAATCTTAATTTGTACGATGCAGCTTACATGATCGATCTGGCTTGGAAAAAGATAAAAAAAGAGTGCTTAGAAAACTGTTGGAATAAAATTATGTCATCAGATAGCGACAATTTTGACGAAGAAGACGAAATTCCTTTGTCCCGACTAGGTCAACTGGAAGATGCCGAATGTATGAGACGTAGTGTGCGTTTACTAAGTGCTGTTTTTCCAAATGTATGTTCTATGTGGTTAATTTAAAATTTTTTTATTCATATCTATCGTAATTTCAGATAACCTTTAATGTAGAAGATGTAAGCAATTGGAATGAGGATATTATTCAAGATGCAGATATTGAAGATGAAGAAAATGAATGTGACGTTATTTCTATCGAGTCAAAGGAACTAAAAATTAAACATTCAGATGCAATCAAAGCGTTTGAAACCTGTATAATGTGGTGTGACCAGAATAGAATAGATGTTTCAAAATCGCTTGTATTAAGGGAGTTGCAAGAAGAAGCAATACAGAAAGGACTTCAAAGTACGTTAAAGCAATCGTCCATAATAGATTTCTTAAGAAATTAATAATATGAATGAAATGTAATAATAAACCTATCTTCATAACATCCAAATATAAGTATTTATGTATGTATGTGCACCTATGTACATTTATGATTTTTAATGAAATTATTATAAATAAAAACAATTCTTAAATAAAAGTGAAAGTATCAATTAAAGTTTTATTTCTTCGCTAAATTATAAATACAATTAAATTTTTATGCTTTTAAAATTGCGGACCACCGTTTTTTCTAAAATTTTAAGGTAAAAAAATACTGTTCGATATAACGAATATCTCGGTATAGCGAAAGGTCTGAACATTATATCATTCGCTAAACCGGGCTTTGACTGTACTAACAATAATGAAATTTATAATTTGAAAACACTTGGTCACGCTACTGTGGGTATTGAAGCTCCCAAAAAGTATGATGACATTGTTCAATGTTTTAGATGCCAACAGTTCGGACATACTAAGTCTTATTGCAGAAAACCATACTCATGCGTTAAATGTGGTCTAGAGCATCCAACTAGTGAATGTACAAAATCGTCAAGCACTCCACCGAAATGTGTTCACTGCTTAGGAAATCATACCGCGAACTACAGAGGCTGTGTAGTTTATCAAAAGTTGGCGAATAAGCGCACAAAAGTAACTGTAAGAAATGTAAATGAAAGTTACAACTTTAACTCGCACGTCTCAGCTGCTCCTCAGAATAGTGGACAGCTTACCTATGCCCAGGCTGTCAGTGGCACAAGTGATGGTGTAAACAACGTACTTCATAAAATAGAAACTATGCTTGAAAAACAAATAGAGTTAACAAATACATTGATGAATATGATGTCTATGTTAATGACAAAACTATGCAAGTAGACCTCATAATTGCAGAATGGAATGCCAATGGCATTTTAAATCATATTAATGAAACAGAAATCTTTTTGAAAAATAATTATATTGACATTTTATTACTTTCTGAAACACATCTTACAAGTAAATCCTTATTTCGTATAAGAGGATTTGACATAATTACTGCCAATCAGCCTAACGACAGGGCACATGCCGGTGCGGCGATCGTTATAAAATCGACTATCAAGTATGAAATTTTAGAACCAATAACTGAATTATATATGCAAGCTGCTGGAGTTAAAATAACGTGCAATAATTGTAGTGTAGCAATTTATTCTGTGTACTCGCCCCCCAGATATAGTATAAAAAGTGAGCAATATGAGAACTTTTTCAGAAAACTTGGCAATAGATTCATAGTTGGTGGTGACTATAATGCCAAACACACCTGGTGGGGATCACGTCTAATAAACCCTAAAGGGAAAGAACTTTTTAAATGTATATCTAAAAATGACTACAGTTCGATATTGACAGGAGCTCCAACATACTGGCCAACAGATAGTTCCAAAATCCCCGATCTTTTAGATTTCTTTGTGTATAAGGGAATCCATCATTCTTCTCTTGAAATAGCAGCAAGTGATGATTTAAGTTCTGATCACAGTCCAATTATCCTTAACTTTGCTACCGTTTGTAAAAAGCGATGCAAAAACTCTAAACTTATTTCTACAAGCACTGACATTAGTCTTTTCAAGCAATATATTGAAGCCAAACTTAATCTAAATTTGTCATTGAAAACTGGATACGAGATTGACACAGCCATTGAAAACTTTTCGAAATTAATACATGAAGCTTCGTTTGTTTCCACGCCGCAAGATAATATTAAAGCCTCAAATTTTCACTTATCTCTTGAAATAAGGCAACTAATCGTATTGAAAAGAGGACTTCGAAAAATTTGGATGAGAACAAGATCACCCTCAGATAAAACGAACTTCAATCGAGCAGCCAGCAATTTGAAAAGAAGATTAAAAGAATTAAATAATAATTTCATTGGCAAATATTTAAGTAATTTACGTCCGGAAAATAACAATGAACATAATCTTTGGAAAGCTACGAAATACCTCAAACAAGCTCAAAAGCGAAACGTTCCAAAAAAAGATTCTAATGGCGATTGGTGCAGATCTGACGTTAGCAAAGCCTCTGCTTTTAAGTCCCACCTTGAAAACACTTTCACACCATTCTCCTTTTGTACAACACATGAAGACACAGAAGTTAACAATTTCTTAGATGTTGCATGTCAAATGAGTAGGCCTATTAAACCATTCCGATGTCGAGAAATTGAAGTTGAAGTAAGCAAGCTCAATGCGAAAAAGTCCCCGGGTTATGACAACATAGACGCAAAAGTTCTTAAGAATTTACCCAGAAGGGCTGTGATTTTTCTCACAGTTGTATTTAATTCTATTTTGCGATTGTCACATTTTCCAACACAGTGGAAGCATGCCAAAATCATTAAGATTCACAAACCTAATAAGCCTGAGAACTCCGTTGAGTCATACAGACCCATCAGCTTGTTGCCAGTATTGTCGAAACTATTTGAACGACTTTTTCAAAAAAGATTAATGCCGGTACTAGAATCGCAACATATTATACCTGATCATCAATTCGGTTTTCGAACTAAACATGGAACTCCGGAGCAATGTCATAGAGTTGTAAAATCAATAAGAGAATGCCTTGAAAACAAACAGTACTGTTCTTCAGCGTTTTTAGATGTTAAACAAGCATTTGACAGAGTGTGGCATAACGGTCTTTTATTTAAGCTAAAACACTTGCTCCCAACTCCATTCTACCTTCTGTTGAAGTCATATCTGTCCGAACGTACTTTTTATGTTAACATTAACGACGAGAACTCGGAAATTGGTGATGTCAAAGCCGGTGTCCCACAAGGGAGCGTTCTGGGCCCAACGTTGTATACGTTATTCACTTCCGACATGCCAACAAGAAATGATGTAGTAGTCGAAACCTATGCTGATGACACAGCTCTGCTTTCAATTAATGAGTCCGCTGCTATTGCATCTAACACCATACAACTCCAGCTCGACTTAATAAGTAATTGGTTAAAAAAATGGAACATAAAAGTGAATGCGGAAAAATCTACCCACGTCACATTTACGCTCAATAAAGGTGATTGTCCGCCTGTATACTTGAATGGAGTTGTAATACCTCACTCAAATGAAGTTAAGTACTTAGGCCTTAACATCGATCGGCGTTTAAATTGGAAAACGCACTTAAAAATAAAGAGGAAACAACTAAATATTAAAACAAAAAAAATGTTCTGGCTCCTCGGGCCAAGGTCGGAGTTAAGTGCCAGTAACAAATTACTATTGTATAAAACTGTTTTAAAGCCCGTATGGACTTATGGAATACAATTATGGGGAACGGCTTCTTACTCTAATATTGACATAATTCAAAAGTATCAGTCCAAAACTCTCAGGCTTATAATTGGTGGTACATAAGAAATAACACAATTCATAATGATCTCAATATCCCGGGTATTAGGGATGAAATCAGAAAGTATAGCAGTAATTACTTGGAACGACTTAGTAATCACGAGAACATTCTTGCCATAACTCTTTTGGATGACGGTAATGAAGTAAGACGATTAAAAAGACTTCATATACTTGATCTCCCGTTTAGTTTTTAAGTTGTATATATTTTGTTGAAAACGCTATTGTTATACTATTGAAAAATTGTTTTTAAATTTTGGATTGTTAAATTTAATGGAATTTAACGCTACTGTTACATTATTCTAAGTGTAGTTAATATATTTGTTTATTGTTTGATTGTAAACAGATTGCAAATAAAATATAAAAAAAAAAAAATCTTTTAATCCCCAAACGAAATGTTACAAAAAACGAACGAAGGAAATTTGATTTGCAATAAATTGATCGTTTCATTGGCTATATGACATGCGTTACTATGCTGTTGAAATCACGTGCCAATGATATCCACCACTTTGTCAATAATCAATAATAGGCCAAAATTGAGTTGTTAGCATCTCGGGATAGCGTAATCTATTGACCGTTACCGCCTCATCTTCGAAAAAAAAACCACGCAATCACTTCTCTAAGCCACATATCACATCATACAGGGACACGTTGAGTATACAAAGTCTGCTAGGATTTTCAGAAGCCCTAATGCGAAAATTCTGCTTGTTGCCATACCCTGACAAATGAAAATATGCTTCATCTGCAAAAATAATTTTTTTAGAGAAACGAGCCGGTTGTTCCTCAATAAATTGAGTGAATTTATGGGGATGTAAACGAATGCTCGGCTTTAATGCCTGGAAGAATTGAACATTGTAAAGCTTGGATAATCTTAATTATTGAGAACGTCAAAGAATTGACGACAAATTTGGATCTGCTTCAACACTGTGGTTTATGGGTGCGATGTATTCCGTTGAACGACCCGATCAAACATGCGTTGTGTTCACTGTTGGCACATTTTGTTTCGAGTGTGTCGACTCAAATTTAATGAGCAAATTCTTAATAGCGGTCTCAGAAGGATGATTATGTTTTTCGTAACTTTAACAGAACCTTCACATTTTCAAAGCGGATTTTAATACGATTTTCGTACGAAATTAAATTCATTATAACAATTGCCAAAGGATCTACTACAAATACGTGAAATTATTATATTTTAACTATTATATTGTTAGTGTGGTCACAATTGAAAAAACAAACTTCTTGTTGAAAAACCCGATACTTACGGTTAAGGTATTTTAAGTTAAAAAGTTAGGTGCCCCTGTAGGCTAGTAGGTAGTGTACTAGCTTGTAAATATGGGGGTTGTGGGTTCGATTCCCAACGAAGACCTTGGTTTTTTTCACTACAAAAATAAAAATTGATTGTCGGTGGGGCTGCTCAGCGATGAAGGCATAGTCACTGGTCGCTGTGCTGTCTTATATACGGCAGTTAATTTCCGACTATCCTTCTACTTTCACCACCTGTTTCATCTATTCTCTATCCCTTTCCTAAAGAATGTAGCACGGTACTTGACTAAATAGGCATTGTTGCCTGAAGTGCTACTTCTCTTTAAAAAAAAAAAAAAAAAACCTTTTTTGAACACAACTTTAAGATATTTCGCTTGACAATTGCACGTAAAGCTGCTTTAAGTTTTTTTTCGCATACGGCCATAAATCTTTTTGAGTCTTTAATTCTGTATTCAATGCAAATGATAATGTTTTTATTATTGTTGTTGTAAACTTAAAAGAAGACATTAAAGGTTGTAGCAACCAAAATCTTATCTCACCTATGAAAATATGGAAATAATTCCCTTAAGCAAATTAATTATGAAATTTTCCAATCCAATTTGCTTTTTATTTCATCCATCCAAAAAGTCATGAATTTCTAATTCACCATAATTCTTAACACTCATCTTTAATTTAGTTAAACAAATGTAATTTAAATTCTAATACTAACCAACCAACCAGCCAGCCAACCAACCAACAACGGAATCTTTTTTCCAAAAGTTGTTTTTTGTCTCGAATGCTGTGTAGTTTGACTGTCTGATAGAGTCTGCCATTCGGCCTGATAACCAACCAGCCAACCATAAAAGCTAACAAAAATTCGTAACACAAAATAAAGTTCACTGTACGAACAACAAACAAGACGTGATTTCCAAATACAGCGACATTAACTATGAAAATAAAGCAACGTTGAGTGGAAAAAAATGAACTTCAGCTAAAAAACAGAATATAAAGTCAATGCAACAAACGAAAAAAAAAGAAAAAAGAAAAAGAAATAGAGAAAATAAAATAAAATAAAGCTAAACAAATACCAGTAGCAGTTAGGTTTTTTTTTAGTAGAAATGGAGAGAGTAGACATTGAATACACGTAACATCCGCTTTTTGTTTTTGTTTTGCAAATGAAAATAAAAACTTCCCGTCATAGACAAAAGCAAACAGCTGAAAAGCATCATCCAACTTTAAATGACTGCAGTTTCATTCAAATCTTTATTCTTAACTGATAGTATGAATCAAACAAAAAAAGAAAAAATAAAAAAAGGACACAGTCAAATATGTTTCAAACTACGCTATTTCTAGCACTTGGTAGTAACGAATACTACTACGAGCTTTCTACTACTTTTGGTAGTAGAAAATTTTAATAACGACCTCCATCAATGCACTGTGCCGCTACTACTGTGATTTGATTGAAAACTTAAATGTACAACAATATATTGTACTAAACTACTATTGAATGTGTAAAGAGATATAGTCCAGGTTAGAGTTGCCAGCTGCTGTTTTGGCATTTTCTAATTAATCTGCTGTTCCAAATGAGAGGAATGTAAACAAGATAAGTTCCATTTTATAAACCGCCTGTACTTGTTGCCGATATACATCAGATATATTTAGGCCTATCACAGACCTCTATAGCTAACCAACTGGTTCTTTAGAAAAACAGTTTTTTACGAACAACATTTCTAAAATTCAATTTAGCGTTTTTAACATTTTTTAATTTACTTTACTTTACATCTGTTTGTAAATAGAATTGTTTCTTTCTTTGGTTTGTACAGTTTCGCAATGAATACTTTACCGGAATCTTAGGAAGGTAAAGAAAGAAAAAAACCGATGGCAGTGGTTAATATGGTATTAAATAATTTTTGTTTGGGTACGGTTTTACATCGACTCTCGTCAAATTTGACAACACTGAAGATGGCAAATTGCCGAAACCAGTTTGTTCACAAACTAAATTTGACATGGGTTGACGTGGTATTAAACCCTTTACATATCGGATTATCTAATCGACAGCCACGCCGAATATCATACAAGTAGTTGATAAATACTTACAGTACTTGCAGCTACAGTTACAGTACTTACAGCTACAGAAATTTAAAAGGCCTTAAAAATTTTTAGGATCAGAAAAAGAAAGTTGTTAAAGGAAATGTTTACGAATTTCCCCATACATTCCTCTATGCGGAAATATTCAATATTTTAAGTATATTTTAGTATATCTTAATCTATTTTTTTTTTTTTTTTAGGACCAGCACTCAGGGGATGACCCCTACCTATGCAATGCATTGTGCCAGAACTAGGAAATTAGGTTACGGGAAGGAGGAAAGAGGGAGTAGTGTCTGTGGACATTCGATTTGAACTTTCTCAGATTGTAAGTGACAGGAAAGACCTCCGGAGGGATCTTATTCCACATACGGACTGTTCTGCTGAAAAACGAATTTTCCCTGTAATGCGTAGTGCGATTCACTGGCCAATCAACCACAATCTATTAATCTATTTTAATATATTTTTGTATACTAGAGTATACTGCTACGGATGTGTTCCCCCCGGGGGAATTTTTTAGGTTTCTAAAGAAGCTTTCAAGTTTTCTGAAAACGGTGCGGAAGATACTTTGCTCAAGCCGATCTTTATACTATTTATATCACCTATATCTGGGCAAAAATGGAATGCAACTCTCATGTAGTGGCCGCCATCCCAAAGTTTATTCTGGAATCGCTCGACAACGTACAAGAGAGTGGTAAGAAGCTCATTAGGGACTATGCAATATGGGCTTTATTTAATTGTTTTATCTTTACTACAATGGTAAGTGCTGTAATGAGATTAGGGAACTTATTCCCGTTGTTCGAAAGTTTTTGTGTTTAACACGCTTTTCGTTAAGGGGCCATCCATTTGTGGTTGATTGGCCGGTGAATCGCACTAAGCATTCTGCTTTTAGCAGAAGAGTTCGTATGTGGAATAAATTCCCCCCAGATGTCTTTCCTGTCACTTTCATTGTAGGATAGTTCAAATCAAATGGCCACAAACCCTATTCCCTCCTTCCCAAAAGCTAATTTCCTATTTCTGCCACAAGGCATTGCAACAGTAGGCATCATCCCCTGAGTGCTGGCCTGCAAGAAAAATTATTTTGGAACAAGCATGCGTGAATTATATTTTAAAACTAGATGGACATTGAATATTTCATTATGGAAAATAACAAGTACCCAAAATTGGACGACATTCGCTGTTTGTGCTCATTTCTTCTTAAAAATATTTTACTGTCGTATTCTTGTTTGTTGGTGTAGTACTAAAATTATGCAGTTTGAAAATGAAAGTACCAAAAAGGGGGAAAACGGGTATTTTTATATTTTTATGATTTTTAAGGCTCTAGATGCACATCTTCGGGTATTAGATATTTAAAACTTTGTTTCAGACCGAGATATAACTGAGAGAAGTAGCACTTTAGGCAACAATGCCTATTTAGTACCGTGCTACATTCCTTAGGAAAGGGATAAAGAAGAGATGAAACAGGTGATGAAAGTAGAAGGATAGTCGGAAATTAACTGTCATATAAAGATAGCGCATCGACCAGTGATCATGCCTTTATCACTGAGCAGCCCCACCGACAGTCAATTTATATTTGTAGTGAAAAAAGCCAGGGTCTTTGTTGGGAATCGAACCCACAACCCCCAGTCTTGTAAGCTAGTACACTACCTACTATCATAAATTATAAATGCAGTCAACTTATGGGGCGACTGTCACGTGTTATACATGCTATGCTATTTTAACGCAGATGTACGATTTATGTATTTAGGAGTCGATTGTTCTTGATGATCTTGTCATTTAAATTCGGTATTTTATTCGACAAAGTTACTCAAGTGCCTGAGTTTTTTTTATTAATGTGAAGGAGATAATTCAGTCTATTTAAACTCGTGATTATAAACGTCATCAGTATTAAACCGAAACTGAATAAGATTCTCCTGTGTGGACAGGTGTCATAAAGTTTCTTTTTGTTTGTCGTACCGTCATCACTGGTGTTTTAAGTTACTCAATTCGATTTATTTTCCTAGTAAGAATGTTCAAATTGAATATCTACAAACGTTAGTTCCTCCGCTATCTGACGCATAAGCTTTTTCCTATAGCTGTCCTTACCTGCAAAACTGGTCCAAAAAAACTTGATAAGATTTTCGAAACCTAGAATAAAATTGAAATGCCATATTGTTGGTGTGACTACAGTAGTTCAGGATGGTAACTCTCGTTAAACATCACTGCCTTTACTCGAAGCCACTATAAGTATTACAATTACAATTTTATTATATGACTGAGATAGAATTCTTTTTTGCATTCTCGGCAAATTATATGTTTACAAGAGCTTAAAGTACAAAGCTCTTATTGCATAAACACATGTGCAATTTTTTGTAGCTGCCCGTGTGTACTTTTTTCCCAGAGAAACTCACACCACCAAACTTATTAGCAGAATAAAAAAAATGGTCTGTATGAAATGAATACAGAATTATTCGAATATGCTTATATTTCACGTTCGTCTCTTTTTTGGTTGATATTTTTTATTCACAAATACTGAGACTGTCGCTTTTTCCTGTGGAAAGAGAATATAAAGATTCAGTTGAACGTAATAAAATGGAGTAACAAATATAAATATTATTTTATTTTTCTCTGTATGAGGTGTCTGTGAGTATAACAAAAGTATAATTTGCTAGTTTTGGAATAATATTTTGGGTTAAAAATAATATTTTTATAAATACAAATCTACGTTTTGTTATAAATACTTCCAAAGCACATATTTCTATCCTTTTGATCCATAAAATTTTGTCAGTATAATTTTTGTAAAAGAGTAAGTTCTACAGCTAACATTTGAAGGCTATTTACTTTCCTTTTAAATTGCAGTTTCAAAGGACTTTTATGTAATAAATTAGAAGCGGGAGCAGTAGCACACACACACACACACACTAAATTTGAATCCTTTACAATGGATGAGTACTAGCGATTCTTACAAATCCTCTGAATTTATACAATTATGTTGTCTACAACGATCTATCACCGGCGAGTTTTGAACTTACCATCTTCTATATTAGACTCTTTTTAATTAGACTCCTTAATCAAAGCAAGCTTTATTACTGCAAAAATCTAAAGTTGTGCTCAAATTTGAATTTACGATATTTTGTTAAGCAAACTTAAAAATTTTTAGTTTCCAAACTATCGTCTTAATCAACGCAGATGACTACACTCGTTTCGGCAAAATTTAAACTTGAAACCTCTTTATTGTTATCTAAGCTGGCGCTATAAGAAGCTGATACACAAATAACACATACTGTTTTGCTTCAACAAGGATCCAGTGAAGCCTGTACTTGCTATCAAAATATTTTCTCCACTATGACGTCAAACCCAACTTTTAGCTCCCTTGGTAGTATTAGAAAGTTACTCAACTTATTCAAGTCGATTTACCCAACATATAATTCCACCTCTTAACGGGCAACAGAAGTTCTTGGCCTGAAAATTCAGTGTGATGTTCGATCGACTAAACACATTTTTCAGGTTTCTAAAGAAGCTTTCAAGTGCGTCGGTTTTCTAAAGCGTTATAGAAGATACTTCACTCCATCCGATCTCCGTACTATCTATACCACCTATATCCATTCAAAAATGGAATACAATTCTCATGTATGGGCCGGCGCCACAAAGTCTATTTTGCGGTTACTCGACCGCGTAGAGGAGAGAGCCAAGATGCTCATTGGCGACAGTAGGGTATCCAACTCTATTGATTTTCTATAGCATCGACGCAATGCGTTTCACTGTTCTATCGTTACTACAATGGTAAGTGCTCTAATGAAATTAGAGAACTTGTTCCTGATACTTACACGTTTTCATGTTTAACTCGATTTTCGAGAGAGCACATCCATTTGTGGTTGATTGGCCAGTGAATGGCCCTACGCATTACAGGGAAAATTCGTTTTTCAGCAGAAGAGTCCGTATGTGGAATAAAATCCCTCCGGAGGTCTTTCCTGTCACTTTCAATCTGGGAAAGTTTAAATCGAATGTCCACAGACACTACTCCCTCTTTCCTCCTTCCCGTAACCTAATTTCCTAGTTCTGGCACAATGCATTGCATATGTAAGGGTCATCCCCTGAGTGCTGACCCGAAAAGAAAAAGAAACAGAAGGTTTTAGATGGATGGCTAAACTTAGTGGAGCGAGCTCTTGATACCATAGATATCAGTATGCGGGTTGGATCATTATTATTGCTAAGTTTGGAAATCATCAGATTTTGACAAAATAGCCTAGTAAGATATGGAAAATCAAGTCCCTAAAAGCCATTGGAGGAACCCCATATATTTCAAAATATGGAGATTTAAGTCTCTAAATGAACTCAGGTTTTCAAAAACCAATGGAGGAACTCAGGAGAAATGGACAGGAATAAGAGGCCTCACAAGATATGGAGAATTATTTGTAAAAGAGAGTAATGGCGGAACCCAAAAGCGATGAATAGGAAACCCCAACAGATATGGAGAATTAAGTCTCTAAAGGTACTTGGGTTTTCGAAGATCAATAGAGGAATCCAGATAACAATAGAAAGCCTGGCCAAATATAGCATGGACAGGAAAAATCTCTAAACGAACCGGGGTTTTCAAGGACCAATGGAGGAACTCACAAGGAGTAGACAATAATAGGAAACCTCCTAGAATATGAAGAGTTAAGTCTCTAAAGAAACTCAGGGTTTTAAACACCAATAGACGCACCTACAAAAATGAACAAGAACAAGAACTCTTTCAAGATATGGCGAGTTAAGTCTCTAAAGGGACTCAGGTCTTCAAAAATCAATAGAGGAATCCAGAAGAAATAGACAGGAAGAAGAGGCCTTGCAGGATATAGAGAATAATTTGTAAAAGAGAGTAATGGCGGAACCGAAAAGGGAACGGGGGTTTTCAAGCACCAATGTAGGAACTCACAAGGTATTGCTAACAAATAGAAAACCTCCTAGAATATGAAGAGTTAAGTATCTAAAGACACGCAAGCACAAGAATTCTTTCAAGATATGGCGAGTTAAGTCTTTAAAGGAACTCAGGTCCTCAAAGATCAATGGAGGAAACCACAAGAGCTGGACAAGAATAAGAGGCCTCGCAAAATATTGAGAATTATCTGTAAAAGAGACCAATGGAGATAACCACAAGAGAGGTTTAAGAATACGAAGCCGCGACAGATATGGAGAATTAAGTCTCTGAAGGTAATTTCAAAGATCAATAGAGGAATCTAGACAACATTAGCAAGCCTGCGATATATGGAAACTTAAGAAACTAAGGGAACTCAGGCTTAGGTGCCCTTGTAGGCTAGTAGGTAGTGTATTAACTTGTCAGTCTGGGCGTTGTGGGTTCGATTCCCAACGAAGGTCTTGGTTTTTTTCAGTACAAAAAAAAAGTTGACTGTCGGTGGGGCTCTGCTCAGTGATGAAGACATGGTGACTGGTCGATGTGCTGTCCTATACGATAGTTAATTTGTTTCATATCTTCTATATCCCTTTCCTAAAAGAATGTAGCACAGTTTGACTAAATAGGCATTGTTGCCTGAAGTGTTATTTCTCTTAAAAAAAGGAACTAATGATAGAACCGAAATGAGCTAAACAAAAATTATTGCAAAATGTGAAAGGGTTTATCTCTAAAGAGAATCGACGTGAAGCCCATAAAAATTGACGTTCGTGGTGGGTCATAGAAACGGAAAATATCAAATGAAGGCGATGATACGTGCAGATTGTAGCTGAATGTCAAGCACAAACTAAAATTTGGCCTTGGACTATGGATAGATAAATATTGAATGTGAATGGATAAGATTTGGACTGGTAGCTATTAACACAGTTTGAAACCTCTACAGTAAAGGGGAATAAAGTGGGGTTTAAAGGGACTCTTAATATTAGTGATCTACCTTTGTTCTAAATTTTTGATAGGTTATTGATCTTCTTCTATGCATCGAAATGGAAGAAGCAATTGAAAATTATAAATTGGAGTCTTTTAAGTTCGAATTTTAATAGAACTGTTCCGCATTTTAATGGAACTTCAAAAGTATTGAATAACGAAAAGGTTCGAATTGGTGGTTGTCTTTTGCATCCAGCAACACCCAATTTTCTACACCGGGAGGTTATTTTAGTAATAATCTGGGGTCATTACAATTCCTTTTTAATTATATTATAGTTATACTTTTATCTTAGCATGAATTGAGTCCACCATCTACTATCCGTTCGATTGAATTTCATTAACCGAATTAGATTTAAACAGAAAAAATGATTGTTTTATTCCATCACTATTCCAAGCAGATACAAAGTGAGTGGTGCAAAACCATCCAAACAAAAAAATAACAAAAAATAAACAAAATAACATCACTGCTTTAATGTAGAGAGAATCTCGTTTTCATTTTACGTTTACTATTTGTTTAGAGTTTTGTGAATGAACGAGTAAAGTCACAACATTTCATTTTAGATAAAAAAAACTCCGTGTATCTTTTACGTTGTGAATTCTTTTTTTATATATTTTAGCTTCGAATTGTAGATTTTTAGTTTTCATTAAATGTTTTTATACATTTCTTTTTCCCTCAAACTCTCTATGGTGCATTTTATTTTTGAATGGAAATGAGTTTAAATGCAAAAAAAAAACAAAAAAAATGTCATATTGAAAAAAGGAGGAAATATGCTGTTAAAATTTTATATTGGCTGTTTGTGACGACGGCACGTTGTCAATGGCTGTGGAGTGATTTATTCAAATTCTTTTAACGTGTCTGTTACATGGAACTTCAAGGCTTAAGTTGTTTACACCGGCATAGTAAGAAGAATCTGCCTCTTCTGCTACTAATTTTTATTGGGGTTTACTTCTCGAGTGTTCTTGTTATGCTAAACTAAATGAATTATCGTTTGTTTTGCTATAGCGCAACAATTTTTTAAAACACATTTCCTTATTAGATCTATTAGTTAACTTAACATTATAGCCAATACTATTAAAAACTAAAATCTGAAAAGTAATTAGCTTATAAATTCTGTTATCGTTGCAACTTTATTTTTAGTTTTAAATTAGAAATTTGATTCTTAACATAATATAGAATAGAAGCAAATTAAGTGTATTATGCGAGCTACCCAATAGTGATTTTGGAATTTCTAGAACTCGTTTGAACGTTAACGTTTTATAAAGTCTTTCTATCAGTCTTTTCTTCCTGTCATTTAAGCCTTCAGCACAGTCAACAAGTATTTTCGCGTTGGATTTTTAACAAGCCCAGTTGGTATATGTAGCGTAAAACTGTGGCAACTACATACAACTATAAAAATGTTTTTTTTTTTTTTTAATAAAATAAATTAATTAAAAAATTTGTGAAAATTTGAAAATTCATCAATAGATGAAAATTATAATTAAGGATATGGCCTCGGCGCACAGTTGATCATTTTACGAAAAGGCGACCAAAATTCCTTTTTACCATGGTCCCCAATTGTAAAATTTTAGCATTCATTCGAAAGTAGATATTAGTATACCTCGGGAGCCAAAAACTTAAAGCTTTACTTTAACTTTATCACACTGAACAGGGTGATTCAAAATAAGCATTTTCAGTATTTTGCTAAAATGAGAAATTTCTTAGTAAATTTTTGAGTTTTAAACATCTATAACTTTTTTGTTATACAAGATTTTTACACGAAATAAACTTTGTATAATAGCATAATATGTTAGGTATTAGTGTATGAAAACTAAAATGTTTTTGATGGATTTTTGATTTTCAGAAATTAATTTTTTTAGAGGTTAAAAGTTTTTTTAAATTCTCTTACTTAACAGAGCATAACTTCTAAAGTTCGTTAGGGAATGTAAAAGCATTAACACTGTATCATAGCCCTAAATGTCCCTTATACGCCTATACCCCATTGTAATACCCGGCATAATTCGACCGTGAGCATCAGAACAATTTTTCTGACATAAGGTCGAAAATTTTTTGCAAAATAGAATTATAAAATGGAATTAAAACTTGTTTCTGTTTTGCTATTTTGTAAGCATTTTATTTATTTTTTGAATCGCCTTTATGAGAGACGTTGTTTTGATGAATATGCGTATTTTTAGAAAGAAAACAAAAATTTTCAGTCAATTTCAAAGTCATGCACAGTTGGTTACAAAAATATTTTGTCTACTTAAAACTGCATAAATTGATATAATTTACACAAAAGCTTTTTGCTTTTTAAATTGATTTACATTGATTGCAATATAGTTTTATTTTTTAAATTCAGAAAATTCAGACGAAGCGTTAGCACTATTTTTGGATTTAAAGTGAACTAAAAATCAGTACAACGAATCGCGGAAGCGAACAAATGAAAAGAGTTCTTGGATTTTTACACAGTATAGAGATTTAGTCGCTGTCAAAAAACAATGCCCACCTTCATAAACCGCTATAACTGTCACTTCTACTTCAGCAGAAATAAAATTGCAAGACCTTCTTGAACACACTACCGAACGGTTGTTAAATACGTTTAATTCTAACAGCTGGGAAAAACTTGAAAATAGCAGCACTACTTTAATTTCTAAATGAGGATGTGATGGATCCTCTGGTCAGAGGCGGCAATACAAGCAATGTAATGCCAAAAATTCATCAGACGCTGATTAATTTATGATATCATTCGTTCTTTTGCGATTAATAAAAAGTTATACCGAGTTAGAGCCGTCAACTAGTACAGCAACAGAAATTGATATATGGAAAAATTAAATACCTTCTTCAACAAAATATTGCAGACCAATAAAATTTGCTTTCAAAAAAGAAACAAAAAATATCAGAACTGGAGAAGTCCAAAAACTAAAAGATGAAATTAAAAACCTTCAACCTGTAATATTTAGTGTTGACGAGCAGGAAAGCTAAGTAAATTTTAATATGTATCTCACAATGATTAATGTAAAAGTTGCACAAGCTTTATCTGATACAAAGGTATCATCCAGCTGCATTATATGCAAAAAGACTTCAAGTCAATTAAGCCATGCAGTTCCAGTAGATGACACTTTTAAGTCAGCATACGAATTTGGATTGTCTTCTCTTAATACTATTTAGAATACGTTTTATGGAGCATATGCTAAAATTGTGTTATGATTTGGATTTTGGTCCGTTAGGGCGAAAAAATAAGGAAAATGAAGAAAACAGAAACAAACAAATTATTGATCAGCCAAAGCAAGGAGAAATGATGGAAACACTGCAAGAAGATTTTTGTTAGATCCAGAAACTGCAGCATCTATCACAGGGGTAGATTTGGAACTAATAAGGAGATTTAGTATTATTTTACAAGTCCTAGCATGTAGCAGCAAGATAAATAAAAAAAAATTGAAGAGTATGCCAAAAAAACAGCTATACTTTACAACAAAAAATATCTTGCAGTTATATGCCATCATCAACAGTTCATAAAATTTTGTACCATGGGGAACAAATAATTCAACACAATATTCTACCAATAGGAGATCTATCTGAAATGGCGCAAGGAAAACGAAACAAAGACTATAGATTTTTTCGCGCGCACAACACAAACAACATTTCTAAATATTGTACTAACGAAGACTTGATTGTTGTTATGCACATCAGATCCCTATATCTCCAATATCCGGCAAAAATGGAAAACTACTTCTATTGAACTAGAAGTAGAAGCTAAACTACTTCTAGGAGATGAAAATCAAGGCTTTTTAGAAGAAGTATTTACTAAAATTGTTTAGTTAATAGTAATTTTTCCAAACACAAGAGTCATCTGTATGTATTTCATCCTTTTAAGATTTTTTGTACATTAATAAAGTATTAATCAATTCACAACAAAAATTTACATATACGAGTAGTATTTATGTTTATTTTGGACTTAAATACCTTTTTATCTATAGTAAATTTGAACCAATAAATATATTTTTTATGTTTTTGCTACTTAATCAGCTAGTTTTTAACTCAAATTGTTTAAAAAAACCAAACTTTGGCCTTCATACTAAAAATTTCACGGGAGCCAAACTTGGCCCTATCTACTAAATTTAGGTTTTTAATAAGTATAAGTTCTAAACGTGACTCAAAATATAAGACTTTATGTAAAACAATCTCTTTGAACAAGTTTTAATACTTTACTTTCGTATCGAAAATCAATTAAAACTTAGAATGTATTTTTAAATCTATCATAATTATTTTTCTAAACGGTCGATTTAAAATTACTTATACTTTAAACGAAAGCCTATGATCTCACCTAGTAGGCAAAAAAACCGCGTATCAAAATTACGATCCGTTCAAAAGTTATATATTTTTGACCGCCTTCTCGTAAAATGTTCCCACAGTGCGGCGGCTGATCTTAACAAAGCGCATTCTATGTGTTATATGTTGACCTCCAATGTGTCAATTGTTGCTACTTTACCAATACAAACGAATAACTTCATGTGGCCCCTACAGTCGTACAATATGTGAGGCTAATTTCTCATAATCTACCAAATTTTGACTTTTATAAGTCGTGGTTGCTCTGATGTATGGCACGTAGCGTCACGCTCTTAAATCTACGTTCGACTCGGAACCATATCAGCTATATTTTCTAGCTTTATTTTTGAAGAAGCATGTAAGTCGCATCATATGGTGCTTTATTCTGGATATTGCTTATAGCGTTTGCTATGAATTAATTTCACTTGTTAAAAAAAACTAAAATCGATATTTTTGTAAAAAAGTACTAACAAAAGTACTAACAAAAAAAGTACCAACAAAAGCAAAGTATATACAAACACACGCTCGCAATTGCGATTGAAAATTTATTTTTTGCATAAACGGTTCCGAAATCTCATAAGCGTGGGATAAATCACATACACATTCCGCACCATGTAATTTTTAGTTTTATTTTTATTTGACCTGTGACAGTGGGGACACAGTTATTTTTGCTTTGAGTAAATAAAAGCCAGGCTGCTCCGCCAATAACGTAATTAATTTTAACGTTTTTATATCTGCTTTTATAGAGAACTAGCAATACTATCTCTGCATCAATGTCATTGTCTCAGCGTCGAACAGTTCAAAAAATAAGGCCTTATATTGATAAATTTACGTTACTATTGAAGTACCCTTAATTTAATTAAAATTAAATTTTTTGCACTCGCGCTTATTATAGAAGACATGGCAGTCAGTAGTTGGTAAAAATTTAAGTCAATTTAAGTCTTTAATAGTTTAAATAATTATTTCATATTTGTCGAAAACACATCTTCTATGGAAAGACCTTTTAATTTTTTAAATGGGTTATTCAGACTTATTTTTAAAATAAACATATTTGTACATACTTTGGGTACAATCTAAAGCTCTACCTGCTTTGGTTGATAAGGTGCAGCCGTCACTATAGGAACACTTTTTATATATTATTTAAATTTTTTTATTTATTTTTTCTAGATAAAAATAGTCAGAATTAAATTGTTTGCCTCTTGTGGTTTGAAAACAAGGCCATATACTTCGAAACCACATCATTATTGGTATACCCTTTACTATTACTATATGTTCACAAACGTTCGCGAGTTTTATTTTTACTGTGACTTATCTGCTAGTAGATCACTTTTGGAATACTATTTAATTTGATTGTCTCATAAGACACCTTGTAACGATACGTTTACGCTCATTGCTGGGATAGCGTCAGCAGGGACCAGGGGGTCATTGAAATTTTTCTTATTGCCTACCTTCTTGGTCCGTGGAAGGAATAACACCTAATTCTTTTTATCACTAAGTTTATTAAGTCAACTCTTACAAGGTAGATGGTTGATAGTGGACGGTCGGGAATCGTAGCCGAAGAACGGGGAGTCAACTCGCTGAGGCGATGGGCAGTGGCACAGGCGGAAACGGTAAAGACGTCTGCGGCAGTAGTGGTAGAAGCGACAGCGTTAAAGCCGGCGGTACCTGGTAGCGGTACAGGCGGCAGCGGTGTAGGCGGCAGTACCTGGTAAGTAATTCTTTTTAAATTAAAAAAAAAAATTATAATAAAGTAGTAATAAAGTAGTAATATCGTGTAAGTAAAAACGAGGTAAGACTTTTACCGTTACAACCTTCTGTGGATGATTTTAAAGAGTCTTCTTTATAGGGTTCCGCAGTTATTATTCCATCCTATTACTGACTATTTTCTTTCATTAATTGAACAAAGATGATGTGCAGGAATGGTGGTTTCAACAAGATAACGCAACATGCCATCCAACGCTATGATTGATTTATTGATTTATTTAATGAAGGAATTGTTTAACCGTGGGGTTTTGCCAAATTGCTAGTTTACGTAATTGATCACTTGCAGGACAACATTCGCCGCGTTATTGCTGATATATGAGCCTTAATGTTGGATAGAGTCATCGAAAATTTGATCTTCAGATTAAATTATGTCCGAGCCAGCCGTGACTTAAATATAAAATGCTAGAAGAGTATCTTTCGAGTAAAGTAAATTTACAATTGTCAATGTAAAAAATTCATCAACAATTTTTTTTCAAAGTTATATACCTCTATAAAAATACCGTATAAAATGTGCTGGCTCTACATTCTAAGGTGTACACCCCTTTGGAGCTGGTATAATATAACTTCTATGATTTGGTTTTGCATTGAAAACCTAATTCTTTAAACAATGGGTTTTTAGATAATTTATACGATTTAATAATTTAAAACCGAATCATATCAATCAATCAAACGGATCATTAGGAGAGGTTAATATTTCTTCCAACACTACTCTCTGACATAGCACATTGGTAACCATTTTCTTTTGTTACTGTATTATTTTAATTTTTTTTCTTATTATGCTTATTTTCCTCACGTCTATTTTCTTAACGAATTTCTTTCGTACCTTAATAGCTGGCTATTTTAACCACTTAACTAAACCATTGCAGTCATAGCGACTTTGCTTTTTCTTTTTCGATCATCAGATTCTTAAGGATGTAAATTGAATTTAATTTTAAGCTCACTTTAACTTAACGTTCTGATGAAAAGTGTTTTCCTTTTACTAATTGTTATCCTGTTAAATCGTTCGTTCGTTCGTTTGTTTGTTTGTTTGTTTGCATTTTTATTTTTGTTATACTCAGGGCGCCCACTAACAAACACAACTACAAATATCCCTTTATTTGGGTCTTGTAATTAATTTTTATTAATATTTTTGCTTTTGTTGGTTGTTTTTGTTTATTAGTATGTTGTTGCTGTTGTTTCCTTTTTTTAAGACTGTTAAAGGCTGTCTGAGTATCTGGCATAAATACTTGTTTTTATGTTGTTTTAAATTGAATTTGTTAAAACAAAAAAAAAAGAACAAAAAATTATTGTTTTGTTTCTAATAGTTGAACCATAAATGTCTGAGAAAATTTTTAAATAAATGTTTTTTTTAGGGTTTTTGTTGTTGTTGTTTGAAAATTTGTTTTATTTGTTGCTGCTGAATTAATGAAATGCTGGTTAAAATAATTAACAGGCTTAAAGAAGTCGTTATAGCAAATATGTTTGCACATGTTTTTAAGGACTCAATTTAAATTCGATATCTTAATTTTAATTAAAGTTAAGTTTTGTACAAAATAATTGACAAAGCTACAGTTCGAAATATTATTGGATTTGCTTTTGAAAAGATTTAGTCAAAGGCAAATGCTGCGAGCCAGTAGGTCCGCACCTAACTCTTTGGATCAAGCGTAACAAACTTGTGAGTGTACAAAAGGAACGATTAAGAAGATATTCCCATATTCGAATTTGTTTTACTGTTATTCGAGCATTAACTGTAACTACTGCTATTTAGGATAATATTTTACCTCCACCTGATCTTAGCTTTTAATGGTTCATCATAGAATACGTCATTCATGCGATGAGTAGTACACTGCACACCAATATGTTGCATATATAACTTTACTAACACAGCTCCACACATGATTTTGGTTCTCAAATTTGAGAAAGAAGTCCAATTTGGCTATTTAAAAAATATCCATTTTACAAGCATTCGACGCAAATAATGGTCGGTCGTCTTTAATACTTGAAAGAGTTGAGCTTTATAAGTTGAAGATCTTTAAGTTCCCCAAAGTGCCAATAGTGATGCCGTTATCGAGTTGCTGTACACCGGCTATTTTTGTATTACTGTGGTCATTACGACCACATTTTTTTTTTGGCTCGATTGTCAGCAACATTATCATGAGCCTCAAATTTTCTGATAGAATTGCGCACAGTGATTTTAGAAAGAGCCTGATTACATCGAAAAGCTGCTGAAATTTTACATCACTTCGTAAAATGATACTTTCATCATTTTGTTATAAATTCTCACAATAGGTGGCCCTATATGTTTGTAGGTAGTGTACAGTGTACTGGCTTGTCAGTCTGGAGTTTGTGCGTTCGATTCCCAACAAAGACTTTGGCTTATTTTTTACTACAAAAATAAAAATTGACTATCGGTGGGGTTGCTCACTGAAAAAGGCATGGTGATTTCCATAACTATCCTACTTCTTTCACCACCCGTATCATCTCTTCTCTAACCCTTTCCTAAAGTATATAGCACGGTACTCAACTAACTACGAATTGTTGTCAGAAGTGCTACTTCTCACAAAAAAAAAAAATAATAAAACTCTCTATGATAGAGTGTAACATTCCATGTTCAAAATGTCTTAATCTTTACTAAACAAGTGTCAAATGATGCCAGCTCAATTCTTAACATAAAATCATTTGATACACAATTTACTTCCTAACCTCAAATTTGGCCACCTGCTACTATATTATAACTGAAGTTCGACAGTTATTGAAAGTTCACTCGCCTTGATTAGGCAGGCTATGCTCCCAATAGAGAGAAGACATAATGGGACCTAAGCTAGAAACGAACAACATCTTAGTCACAAAAGCAGACAAGGGAAACACAACGGTGCTCAACGGCAAACATGACTACATCAAAAAGACAGAACAGTTAATAAAAGACTCTAAGTGCAGAAGGATTGGTAAAGATCCTGCGGACGAATACCAGACAAAAATTAAAGAGATTATAAAAAGGCAACAAGGACAATAAAATCAGACATATCGCACACATTAACAATGATGAACCCATCCGCATCATCTATAACAGCACTACCAAAAATACACAAACCAAATACACCGATGACACCCATAATTAATTACAAATCTGCACCGGGCTACAAACTTTCGAAATATATAAAAACAATACTAAAAGACATCTTGGACCTTTAATATAGAGGTACAATACCCAACATTATAGAACTGATTGATAAACTAGAGAATGTAAAGATAGCAGAGAAAACAATACAATTTACAGGCACACTGAAAGCGACACTAGAACAGAATTACTTTAAATTTAACAATAATATATATAGACAAACAACAGGACTAGGGATGGGAAATCCAACATCTGCCACCCTCATGGCACATGATAGTTCTTTTGGAACCTACTATTCCATTGAGACTAGTGTCTTTGGGGTAAAATGGAGCCCAGGCCCCTTAAAGGCTAGTAGGAGCCATCTGGACAATCCACAAGTTTCCACGGTGGTTGTGGTTTCGGACCCTCGTAAGAGTTTGTGGGTCGGATCATTCAAATTAACACAATGAATGGTTCAGTGAATATGACTGCTGTCGTGTTCTTGATAAAAAAGAGCTTCATGCATTCTGGACTAGGAGTTGTAAAGTCTCCAACTCTTTAGCAAGGAGTGAAGGCTGCGACCTACTTCGAGCTTTTGAAATTGCTACTAGAAGTGACCGGAGGATATACGTATTCGATGGCCTTCTAGGGCGTGGGTGATGTCCAATTATTCAAGTGGTTTGACCACCATCTGATTATGACTATTTAGTCGGTGCAGATGTAAATCAAATCACGCACCCTCATGGAAGTATTTATGCAGAACTTAGAAGAAGAATACGTAAAGGAACTAAAAACCAACTTCGGAGTAATATTCTATGCAAGATATGTCGACGACATCATATGTATACTAGAAGGAAATAACGATGAGCAAATTCTAGATTACTTGAATGGAAGACACAAGAACATAAAATCCACTATGGAAAAAGACGAGGAGGGGAGAATTAATTATCTAGACCTAACGATCAAGAGGAACATTATACTGAACAGAGTCGTATATGAAACATACAGGAAACCAACCAGCAACGGAACCAATAATACACAACTCATTAAATCATCCACAGCAACACAAAAACGCAGCAATCAGGCAGTTAATAACAAGACTCGAAAGAACACCACTAACACGGCAAATGTATATGAAGGAAATGGGAACAATATACACCATAGCGGAAAACAACGGATACAAAAAGTGCCTGGTAGATAACATCAGGAAACAAATTAGAACGAACAAAGAACAGGAAAATGAAAGGAAAAAATGGGCTACATTAACATATATGGGAAAATCAACGTACAAACTGGCAAAATTCTTTAGAAAACACAACACCAATACGGCTTTCAGAACAAGAAACAACCGAGGCAAAATACTACAGAATAAAACAACCGAGACAAATATACTAGACAAACAAGGAGTATACAAATTAACTTGTACATGCCATCATAGTTATATCTGGTAAACAGGACGAAAAATTAAGACCAGATTTAGGGAACACATTAGAGACTACAACAAAAAACTACGGGAACCAAAATCAACTCCAGAATCAAATTTTGCGAACCATATAGTCAACAACAAATGTACACCAGGACATATCAAAACAACGGTTAAACTGCTTCATACACAGCACAAAGGAAGGAGACTAAATGTATTAGAGAACATGGAAATATACAAACAGAAAACATTTGACGGACGAATAATAAATGAACAAATAAACACTGCTTCGGACACAATATTTCAACTATTGAAATATTTTTACAAGAAAACAAACATTACACCAACACACCCCCGTTACGCAGGTGCCCAAGACCAGAGCAATAAAGAACATAATAAACGTACAGATTATTATTATTACAGATTATTATGCCATAGAAAAAACCCAATAGGTTCACACATAAACACAAACGGATAACAAGCATGATCGTAAAAGATTTTAGTTTGCAAGAGAGACGAATGAAAAGGAAGAGAAAAATTAGGTAAAAACAGACAAACGAAAAAGGAGAGAGAGAGAGAGAGAGAGAGAGGGATACAGACATAAAAGAGAGAGAGAGTGACGAATGCAACAACACGAAGGGAAACACGAACAAGACGAACTATATATACACAGCTGACAATAGAGCGCAACTAGTATGAAGAGAACACTGAAGATGGCAAACGGCCGAAACCAGTTTGCTCACAGATAGTGTGATTCGTTTTACATCCGCACCTGGCCATGTAGCCTTAAGCAGATGGTGGACAAACCACAATTGTATAATTTGGAACGTCATGCATGCGTCCTAGGAAGCCGAAGACGTAATTCTAAGCAACAGAACGACCTAGTTGCAACTTTAACGATTCCAGGGCAGGGCTGCAAACCATCACACCTTGCTAAAGAGTTGGAGACTTTCAACTCCTGTCCAGAACACATGACTAGCATGCTCACTGGACTGGATCATTCACTTTGCGTGTCATTATCAGTGAGATAATCCTGGCCACCATAATAACCATTATACTGTTATGGGGCCGCGAAACAACATCCACCACGTTACTCCCATATAGGGGCCAACCTCAGTGATCAGTCAGAAAACTATTAAATGTCTAAAGAGACAAATAATGAACTCTGCGGGTCACTGTTCCCCGTAGAAATAAGTAGAGCTTTGATTCCCTGCCTGTCTTCAGGGGACTTTTTCCCCAGTTGCACTGTGTCTAGATAGTGGAATGCTATAAAGACCATATTTATGTGCCCCCGGGGGGTGGGGTAAATGGAAAGAAAGAAATCTGCACAATTTGAAAATTCCTAGCAGTTTCCGGAAGCACAGATCGGCGATGCTAGTTATGAAAAAATAAAAAGAATTTCTGGAATAATTTCTAAATAAAAATGTGCTGAAAATTTAGATTTGGGAGCGAATTATTATTATTTGCCTTTATAAATTCATTTTTTTCCTACTTTAATTTTAATTAAAGTAGTGAGCACAGTGTAAAACATATCTAAAATCTGATACAGATTATTTTTTATAGGCTTCAATGTGACAAGATAAGTGAATTGTTAAGTTATTAATATTGTTACGGATGTGTCTTGCTTAAGTTTTAAAATAAAATAATTAAGCAATAAAGCGAACTACTGGGTATTTTGTTTACGAACTGCGGGGCCTTTGCTAAAGAAAACTTATGGTACAACAACAAAATTTTATACACGCAAAAAAAAACAACAATTTGATATGCTCTTTACTAACTGCTTGGCATGCAAGACAATAAAAAAATACAAATTTCTGTTTACTTACTAAACGCGCAAGACAACAACAAACATGTATGCTGTTTACTATCTCCGTAGTTTTCTCAGAAAACTTATCTACACAAGACAACAGCAACTATCTTAAAATAAATAAATCCCAAAAAGAAACTTTATCAGTATAAAAACAAAAAATACACGCAGACATACTGGCACCTATACATCGAATAAACAACATACAACAACAAAATGTGATATAAAGGAAGTAGAAGATTCTTAAATTTTCTAGACATTAAATGCACAAATATAAAAAGGGCAGCGTCTAAGTGGATAGTCAGTCAATGTGAAAATAAACAGGGAGAAGTAAAGACGTGCATCTTAAGTAAATTGTTCTATAGTGTCAACTTAAAGTAAATAAACTTATTATTATTAAAAACTGATATTATTTATTTTGTAATATAGAACTCACAACAAAACGTTTATAAAAGGTATGAACGTAACAATATATTACATGTTAGAACTAAATACGATTCTTATCATTCCCATTACTGCCCCTTTCGGTAATGGTGTGAACAATGTCTGAAGGAATCTGCAGTATTCTTGTGAATATATGTTAATAAACATAAATTTGCAAAGAACGACATGAGCTGTGTGGTTAAGCATTTACTTTCATTTCATAAACAACTTTCTTTCTTCAAAGCTCTGTAGTCACCTAAACTAAAAGAAAATGTGTCCATAACTAAATCATCTTTCAAACTGTATGTTACCAAGCCAAACAATCGACATTCATTTCCTTTATTTACCAATAATAATTTATTATTATCAAAATAAGCATTTTACATTTTGGGAAAATTCCATCCATATCAACCTACAAACACTTAATTGCACATGATTAGTCAGATGGTCAAAGAAACTTTATGTTTTTTTTTTGTTTTTGTTATTCACCAGCTTTTTGCTTTTGAAAATGTCTGACAATAATAAATTTTCATAAACACAAACAACAATAAATGCCAATAACATGCTCTATCATCATTTTAACTAAAATGTATTCCATTTTATTATAGAATTTCAAATACAATCTTTGTGGTAATTGTATTGCTGTAGCCCCTCTTGTTCACTTCACCGTATACACTTTATTTATCTAGTTCGAGTTCATATTTACCAGGCATTTGAAAATGTTTTGAATGTGTGTAAAAATATATTTAGAAGAAACTAAATTAAACTGTATGAGAATTATAATAAACAAATTGATGTTGCATGCACAAATACTAAGAAGTTGTCATCTTTATTCAGTAGCTTGGCAAACTTTTGCAGAGCATTTTATTATTTTTTCAATCATATGTTGGTTACCGAGAATAACGATCATAAGGAATCCAAAATATTAAAATATAATAAAATCGGAACAGCCATTATAACATCATGTGGTAAAACCATTAACTGTTAGTGTACTTTAATTTTTTTGCACATGGCATTCATCATAGCATCATTATGTTTTGTAAAGGGGGTTTTCAACAAGCAAAAAGTTCGGAAATTATAAATCAAAGACCAAGCTTGCAGATGATATAAAAGGTATAAACGTAACAAAATTAAGAATATCTAAGGTCAACAAACTAGCCATCTAAAAACTACGAACCCTGCAAGTCTTGAAATTGTCAATGCATGCTCAGATATTTTACCATCAACAATTGAAAATGTTATTAAAATAGCACATGCTGCAATTAAATCGGAAGAGGTTTGGAGAACGATATGCATGATATTTTTAGTAATCAGTCGATTTGAATTCAATCGCTAGATACCTAAATATTCGTGAAAAAATCGCTCGATGTGCGGAATAACAGATAAATTATTCTTTAATATAATCATAACATTAAGGTCGGAGAGTGTAACGTTGGATGTTATTTTAATAAACAGCTATACAAACTTGAACATATGTTAAATTAAAAAGTGATATGCAAACACATTTCTAAAAACTGTTTTCGCCTTTTAAAGCACGAGTTTATTTTGTCTTTGTCTTGGCTCAAATTAAAAGGAAATCGTTCAATACTCATCTACTTTTCTTGAGGTTATAGGCGAATCATTTCATTTATTTTCAATACTGACTTCCAATATTTCTCTCCTTAAAAATATTTTTTCTGTTAAAATGGTTTTGTGTTCAATATTATTTATGTTCATAAAACTTCGTACGTGTTATTTGAATTGAGAAAATTCTAGCAACAATTTATTTATCGCAAACGGTTGCAGTCATGAATTGCTCAGTCCTTCTGTCTAAATTATGAAATGTAATTTTTGTTTTTTTTTTGTTTTTTTTTGAAGAGGGCTAATAGTTCTGGTCTTAATGCTGCTTATAAATTTACTCCTCTAATCAAATACAAATGATATTAAGCCAGTTGTGTGTGCAGCTAATAACTGAAAGACGATTATTAGAGTTCTATGAGCACACAGTGAAGCAGAGTGTTCGATTTACAGATGCAATGAAAAGTATTTTGGAAATTTCTAGTAGGGTTGCTATCGGATTTCAATCACCAAAAAAATTCATAAAAATTTTTCCATTTGTAAAAACTTTATGTCCGGTTATACACTTCTGCTTCAAAGGCAGAAGTTTAGCCATCTATATATTTTGACGCGGTAAAAAAAAGAAACTAAGAAGAAGCCAATCTAAATGCTGAAGGTTGCCACTCGGCACGGTATGCATAATAAAAAAAACTGATCATGGGGATCAAGGATGCTGGATTTTGGCGCGTTGTTCTGTTTTTCATTATAGCATAAGGCCGTGACCGTAACTATATTTTATAACTGTTTTCAGAACAAAATTTTTTAGATTGACTCATTTTCGTCATCGAGACAACCACTTTAAAAGGGGTTTTTAAACGTACACAGCACAATGTCTACAAGTAATAAGATCCGTTTATCATGTCTTGAGAATACTTGAAGTTCCACATAACCAATCAGTAAGCCCATCATTTATACTCAAGCATATTTCTGATTTTTAGCTCTGGTGACACTTATTCAGGAGAAATTTTAAAGATTAAATTGTCCATCTTTTGCGAGATATTATTTACCATACTTTCTTTCTATCTGCATATAGAGTTAAACACCGACAGGTATGCAAAGTGCGCAGGGATTTGTTTAGTATTCTCGAAGAGCTAAAAGGAGAAAAAATTTGGTTAGCTTGCGCTTGCTAGCGGCCAATGAGAATTAACAATCCTTTAGCTCCGTAAATAAACTACGGCGTGTCGTGTCGCGACTTTAATATGCACAATCAACACTATTAAGTATCAAACCCTCCCCACGGTGGCACATTATAAGTCTTCATGGATCACACAACCATCTAGACTTGTGTCTTGCGGGGGTAAAAGGAAGTCCAGTCTCCTTCAAGACTAGCAGGAGTCAACTGGAAAATCTACTATATTTCGGCAGAAATCCGCATTTTAGCCAGGCTTACGTGTAATAACCCACAAATAATTGAGCGTCAATCAAAGATAAAAGTCTTGAAGTCTGACAAGGATAAGATGATCTTTGTGCCTTTCACACAGTGAACTGAGTAAACAAAAATAAGCTTATTTCAATATTTGCCCATGTTTGTGTAACTCTACAGTGAACTCGTGTTGTGGATGATGTAAACTTTACGTCGTGTAGCGGTTTTTACCACTTAAAAATTAATAATCAGTTCGTCAAATATATTTCGGACAATGTTCCTACAAACACTTTTTACATCATAAAAGTCCCCCCTGGGGGCACATTATAAGTCTTTATGGATCACACAACCATCTAGACTTGTGTCAACTGGGGGTTAACTGGCTGGCAGGAGTCAACTGGCCAATCCACCATATTTCCACGGAAATCAGTAAAGCTCCCAGAGTTCCGCTATTTGTCTCTTTAGGCATTTAGCTGTCCTATGACTGATTATTGAGGTAGGCCCTTCGGAATTATCGTGCTGGCTGTGTGTTTCGAGGTCCTCGTTTGTGGGTCGGATCATTCACAATGAACACAATGAATGGTCCAGGTCCAGTGAGTATGAATGCCGTCGTGTTCTTAATTTTTGTTTTTTATTTGGGTATAGTTTTACTTCAACTCTCGTCAAATTTGGTTTGGTTTCGGCTATTTGCCATCTTCCGTGTTCTCTTTATACTAGTTGCGTTTTATTGTCAGCTGTGTTAATATAGTTTATCTTGTTCGTGTTTCTCTTCGTGTTATTTCTATTGCATTCGTCACTTTCTCTCTTTTTGTCTGTGTCTCTCTCTCCTTTTTCGTTTGTTCATTTTTACCTAAATTGTCTCTCCCTCTCTGTCTCTCTCTTTCTCTCTCTCTCTTTACATTCGTCTCTCTTCCCAGCTAAATTCTTTCACGACCATGCTTGTTATTCGTTTATTGGGCTTTTTCCTATGACATAATAATCTGTAATTGTACGTTTAAGAGGTTCTTTCGTGTTCTTAATTATATTAAGCTTCATACATTCTGGACCAGAAGTTGGATAGTCCCCAACTCTTCAGCAAGGAGTGAAGACTGCGGTCTACTCCGGGATTTTGAAGTTGCAACTAGGAGTGACCGGCGGATAAAAGTATCCGAAGGCCTTCTAGGGGGAGGATGACGCTACATTTCAGCCACAGTGGTAATGATCCACCATCTGATATTGGCCCACACGGCTAGGTGCAGATGTAGATCTTATCACGTCATTAAGTATCCGACCTTACTCTCTCCGGGGCATATTTTGTCAAGGCAGACATATAGCTTTTGAAGGTTTAAGTTGGCACCAGTCGCCTCGTTTAGCAGGAGATTGAAACTGGAGGAATTGCTCCCTCGAATTTCGACCAGTAACTTACCAACTGGTATCACGGAAAGCGATAGCTCACAGGGCTATGGCTCCGTTCCGGTTATGGGTGAGGCCCTTCGGGGATTAACATGGTGGCTGTTGGTTAAATTCAAACCGCGTTAAGGTATGCCTTTTTTCTATTTTTCCGATGAGCTGTAGCATTCTCTACAGAGACTATTGGTGTTTTGTTGCTAGACGACAGAAGTTTAGATAGTAAGCAACAAATGAGGGCACAGCTTTCTGCTTGTTATGCTTCTAAAATTGCCCACCGGGGTGTGTTATGAATCTCAGGCAGGTTGGTAAGAGCATTATGGTAAGAAAACCATTCGATTTGAGCTACATGGTCAGGTACTGGCGTTAATCTGTGTCACGATCTATCCGATCTTACTTTGATGGTTTAACAAATTGAACACATAATTTTATACTTTAAAATATTTTTTCTTTTTTAAATTAAGAAGAGAATATATCTTAGGTGCCCCTGTAGGATAGTAGGTAGTGTACTGGCTTGTCAATATGGGAGTTGTAGGTTCGATTTCCAACGAAGACCTTGGTTTTTTTTTCACTACAAAAATAAAAATTGACTGTCGGTGGAGCTGCTCAGCGATGAGCAGCTTTGCTGTCTTTATACGGCAGTTGAGTTTCGACTATCCTTCTAATTTCAGCACCTGTTTCATCTCTTCTCTATCCCTTTCCTAAAGAATGTAGCACGATACCTGACTAAATAGGCATTGTTGTCTGAAGTGCTACTTCTCTTAAAAAATCCTCGAGGTTTTTGATGTGTGATAGTGTGTTCTACTTCCCATCAGGGCGGATATGAACCTGGGAACTTTCTCCTGAAATTGCAATGGCAAAATTTATTTTGTATGCTTATCGAAATGTATGGTAAGTAATGGCTTATAAATTTTAAAAAAATATTTGAATACTGCCCTGCTGAGCAGTGAGTGTTACGTGATGTTCGTGTTTTCACTACTAAGAAATCAAACAAAAAATGTGTAGTGGAAAGTACAGAGAAAATAATACAAAGCTTTTGTAAATTTTGTGTAAGCTTTTAATATTTGTTTAAATGGAAATATATGTTCCATTGGCTTCTATTCGTCTGTCTTATAGAGTTCATGTTATTACAGACAAAGGAATAAATTGATTAGGGTGATAACATAGTTTTTACAAATATGAAAGGCAAATATTGAAGACTGTAAAGCTGTGTTAGAGAAATTAGTTAAATAAGAGTAATGGATTCTTTAAAATATCATCCATTTAACAATGGTTGGATGATTTAGTAAATTTAGTAAAGCTTTGCTTGAATAACCTTTATGTTATATCAATACCTGCGTAGTGTTAATACACAGTTGCATGGAAGTCACACAATAACTTAGTATGATAGAGATTACGAAGCCTTGCAAGAAGTATACAGAACAATGTTAGACTTTTCATCCTTGAAAAAAAAATTTACTAAAAAAGTGAAAGAGCCGAAAAAAATTGTGGCTATTGAAACTCACAGCTGAGGCTGCAAAGCAGATATTAAACAGAAAAATTTTTTGTAAGCCTCACACCATCGTACACTGCCAAGGCAAAACCAAAGTATTTATTGAACCGCCTTAATTTTTTCTGTTTGCTGCTTTCATTTGCTATTCTCGTAATGTTTTTGTATAGATTTTGGATATTGGCAAAACACATTAGGTAACGATTTTGCTTCACTATTTCAGTATTTTTCTTATTTTCCTTTTATTTATTATAAAAGAAAACAAAGTAGGCAGTGGTGGGTAATTATATAGTTTTAACAGAGTTTGAAAGATTTTTGAAAAATAAAAAAAAATTGTTAAAATTTACGAAATTTTCCCCCGCCTTCCTTAACGTTTTTTTATTACTCTACACTTGATTGTAGTAAATCCATCTAATATTTCAACACATATTTATAGTCATTGACCGCAACTGGTGATTGTAAGGTTGTAGTATCTATTTCTTTAGTAAACTTTTTATTTATTGAATTCTTTTATTGCAAAATAATTGAACACAATGTTTTAGCATTTTATTTAAATTACACGATTTATTTAGACGAACTATTCACGCTTATACACAAACATACACGATGGTTACTTTACCACTTTAACTAATGTAAGCTGCTGTATGTATCAATCTTTTATGTCCTCACTTGATCACAGTTCACAGTTAGAATGATTTTTCTTTACAACAAAGGTTGCCTTTCATCGCATTTGCTCTAGAAAGTCCAATAGTCATTATTATTTAGTGTAGATGTTCGTTTGGTGGTGTGCCGTCTTTTTTTGTTAATCTTAGTTCAGGGAATTTTAATGTAGCATGTTGTAATTGTTTGGTGCTCATAATATTTTTTAGAAATTTTTTGATTTGTTAACTAATACAATAGGTCATTTCACTTTACTTTTTTCAGTATAAAAATATTGTTATCATTTGAACACTTTTTTCGCAGGCAGGCTTAGGAATCTTCAAATTAAGACAATTAATACAAAAAAAATGTATATATTCTATTTCCCAATTTAATAAATAAATGGGAAAAGTATTTAAATTGAAATTTGTTTTAGTCTTCTGATTTCAAAATAAGAAACAAAACATTTTTAATATTATTTAAACAATTGGTGGATATTATAAAAATAAAATCTAAGCAATTTTATTATTCGTGCTTGATTCCTTTAAATAAATATTTCATGATATTCTCACGAAATATTTATTACAAAAATTTTTATTAAAAAATAAACATTTTATGATATTCTCATAAAACATTTATTTCAATAAAAATAAAATTAAAAAAATATTTGAAATGTATTACTGCGGGGGAGAGCATATCATAAAATGTTTATTTTTTAATAAAAATTTTTGTAATAAATATTTCGTGAGAATATCATGAAATTTTTATTTAAAGGAATCAAGCACGAATAATAAAATTGCTTAGATTGAAAATGATTCCGATGAATAAATTACTTATTATAAAAATAAAATAAAAAATTAAACAAAAGTGGAACCAGCAACCAGTAGTGCTAGACCAGGCTAAATTTTATACCTTCTTATGCAAAACATAGATAAGGCAATATTAAATTGAACATTGCTTAAAAGTTGTGTATAATTTTTCAGTACAGATAAGGCAACTGCACAATAAACATTTAAAGACCATTAATTGTATACATTGTTTATGCGGCTACAAAGAATTATACTTACAACTATTCTTATTAACAATATTTTATTTGACAAAGAACAAACGAAGAGAAAAATGTGGAAAAAGGAAAACTTTTCAAACGAACCTTTATAGAAGGGATTTGAAAAAAAAAATAACCCCGAGTTATATGAGGATAAAAGAAAAATTATTTAGTAAATTTTTCGATATAATAAAACAAAAAACAGCTAAAAAGAGAAAATTATAAGATAAGATAAAGCTTCATTTAAACACAAAGTAAAAATATTTCACGTTACATTAGGGGACACATAATTTTGAACAAGAAACATTAGTATACATGAATATATTTTTTAGCAATACAAGCTTGTGCGATTCGTGGTAAATGCACTTAATTTCGCACGAAAACCGCATTAAAATATTCAAAATCCACTAGGAAAATTGTGGTTCGAAAAATTTGTGATATTTTTGAACAACATGGTGGTTCTTATGAAACCGCTTTTAAGAATTTGGTTGTTAAATTTGAGTCGAGAGGCCCGATATTGGTTCAGTTGGGTCGTTCAACTCAAAATATCGCTGCCGTGAGTCACAGTGTTAAATTAGATCAAAATTTTTAAATTACTCAACATTCTCAACAATTGGGGTTATACATAACCATCACATGGCGAATTTTGCATGAGCATTTGTCTTTGAAGCCTGGTTTTTCTGCAAAAAAATTATTTATTTACATCAAGCCCATTTTCACTTGTCAGGGTATGTGAACAACCAAAATTTCCGCATTTGGGTTTCTGAAAATCCTAGATCGATTATTGAGCAGCAATTGCATGCTCAACGTGTCACTAAATGGTGCACTATGAGGTTTGGAGGTGTGACTGGGCTTTTTTTTCGAAGATGAGGGTGGAAATGTGGCAACGGTCAATGGATCACGCTATCCCGAAATGCCAACAATTTAATTGTTGACGAAGTTGATATCACTGACATGTGATTTCAACACGACGGTGCCAATGAAATGATCAATTTATTGCAAACCAAATTTCCCGATCGCATAATTTCATGCAGTTAAGTAGTCAGCCAGGAGGTTGTGTGATTTAACACTATTGGATTATTTTTTGTGGGGCTATGTTAAGGACAGAGCCAATCGAATCGATTTCAGCCTTAAAACTTAAAATCAGTGAGGTGATTGATGAAATAGGATCGCCATTTTGCCAAAAAGTGATTAAAAATTGTAATAAAAGAATCGACATCTATCAGCGTGATCAGCGTAGTGGACATTTGCCAGTTATCATGTTTTACTCATAATTGCCGAACTTTTCTCTCCGTAATACAAAAAAAAAAAAAAGAAAAATTTGAATGATTTTAATTTAAATTTTTTGTTTTATTTTGTTTTAGAAAACCAAATTTCTTGTTAAAAAAACCTTTTAGCTTCAGTGATTTTTTGTTGTCCCTATTTCGTAATTTGAGGCCTGTGGAAAATCCACGTTCCATCCATCATTTTACAATTCATAATGTGCCTTAGAACAACCTAACCTACAAAACCTGTTTAAATCATTTAAAGTGTCGCAAGGTCAAATTTGAAGGGTAATTTGATATTGAGAGCAAACAAAATTCGTATTTAAATTTTTTAGTAAATCGATGCCTGCCTTGAACCAAATGCATGCTGCTATTTTTTACATTCCCATTTCAAGTTATCTGTGCATAATGCAACGTATTTACTTAAGACCAATTTGTAAACATTTTGTTTCTTTGCCCAAGAATTTTCGTGCTCTCAATGCAGTACGAATAAAAAAAAATATTTCTTTCTTGGATGATGGGGATTTTGTGTGTTTGCATTGCCAGTTAAGAGGAGTGTAAGTAAGTATTTGTAATGGCAAGATGATTTTATGAGCCATGTGATCTGTTTTTAGTGATTATTTGATAATCCACACTTGTAAGTGTAAAAATAAATGCATTTTTTTTCATACGCTTTTTTGTAATTTTTGTTTGTTTTTTGTTTGTTTTGTTTTTGTTGTTGCTTCTTTTTCAAAAGAAAAAATGTATTTTTATAAAGCTATTGCACCCAGTTATTAAATCGTTTGAGCTAAATTTATTATGATGATTATATGATATTGATATAAAATAAATGTATTTGGTTTGTTATAGCTGAAGAAACGAGTGAAATGCCAATTCTTAAGAAAAGTACAGTTGAGTGTGACTGAATAAAAACGTAATTTCAATCGGAATTATTAAGTGGCTTAATAGTTTCAAAATAAGGAAAAGAGTCTTGCAATATCCTAATCAGGGACTTAAATACAAAAATATTATGAAGACAGAGAGAGAGAGAGAGAGGTGGGCTACAAAACGTTAACTCTTTTACTAATTACAAAAATCCAGGGCTGGGTCGACTTGAAACCATGTCACGAAACCCTGGTTTAAAGCTGAGTGGAAGGTATAAAAAAATACAAGTGTGTTATAGAAATAAAAAAGGTGCATTTTAATTAGGGATGCCAAACTGAATTGATTTTAAATAATCTCAGCTTTAAAAATTCCATGCTGAAATTTAAGGTTTCGGAATTTCGAGCCTTGTACCCGGCCTTTTTTGTTTACTTAATGCTTAAAAATTAATTTGATTATTTTTACAGGTCATTTTTATTTATGCAAAACAGTTTCAACTACCAAAAACCAAAGGTCTCAATACCTCTCACAAATTGGGGATATTTTTTAAAAATTTGATCGAATGATTGTGTTAAATATTCATATTGTTATTTTTAGCAAAAAAGTTGGAAACCTTTTTCTATTAAGGGATAGATTTCTAAGGGGGTAGGGGGCAGCACTTAGGGAATAATCTCTACTCATGTAACCTATTGTGTAGGAATTAGAAGTAAAAAAGAGGGGAGTAGTTTTTGTTGACATTCGATCGGAATCATTGTACATTGAGAGTAATAGAAAAAAACTGGAAAGAACTTGGCACTGTTCTCGAGGGAGAGGGGTGCAGGGGTCAACGTTTTGCAGGAAAATATGTTTTTAATTGACAAGTTCCCTTGTCACATTCCAGTGAAACAACAGTAAACAGTGGTATATACCACATTGTGTCGATGCTATAGAGAGTCAACAAAGCTGAACACTCTACTATCCGCCGATGAGTTTCTTTGCTCTCTCCTGCAGTAGCTTTAATATAGTCTTTGGGCAGTAGCTGCTCATACCTGAGAAATGTTTTCCATTTGTAGAGTCTGATTAAGGTGGCATTGATAGTAAGAATATTAAGTGTGGTGAAATATCTCTTGCACAATGGGCAGGAAAATGCTTCATCTGCTTTCTAAATATGCTTGGCTCTCTGAATATTCCTTTTTTGTCGGACCACTACTCAAGGGATTACCCCTACACACATGCAATGCATTGTGCCAGAACTAGAAACATAGGATATGGGGAAGGGTAAAAAGGAAATGGTGTTTGTGGACATACAATTTGAACTTTCATGTATTGAAAGTGACACGAAAGACCTCTGAAGGGAATTTATTCTACATAAGAACTATTCTGCTAAAAAACAAATTTACACTCTAATGCGCAAGGCGCTTCACTGGCCAATCAACCACAAATGGAAGTGCTCTCAGCTCAACTCTCTCAAAATTGAGTTAAACGTGAAAACGTGCGATTGACGTGAATAAGTTTCCTTATACTTACGGTAAAACAGTGAAATACATCCAATATTGCGTCGATGCTCTGAAAAATCAATGACGTTGGGTAACCGACTGTTCCCAATGAGCCTCTTGGCTCTCTTCTGCACGCTGTCGAGCAACTTCATAATAGACTTTGGGGCGCTGCCCCATATATGAGAGTTGTATTTTATTTTTGGACAGATATAGGCGGTATAAATAGTACGCAGAACAGATGGAGGAAAGTATCTGTTACACTATTTTAGAAAATCGAAGCACTTGAATGCTTCTTAAGAAACCTGAAAATTGTGTTTAGTCTATTGAACATAACAATGAATTTGCATGAACGCTTCTGATTCCTTAACGCATTTAATCATATACCTGACTGAAAGCACATATTCCTGTGCTCTCCCGGCATTAAATTAAACCCTGGGACACAAAGCGTGATTTGATTTACATCTGCACTGACTATATAGTCATAATCAGATGGTGGTCAAACGACTTGGTTGATTGGACACCAACCACGCCCTAGAAGGCCACCGAATACGTATATCCTCCGGTCACTTCTCGTAGCAATTTCGAAAGCCCGAAGTAGGCCGCAGCCTTCACTCCTTGCTAAAGAGTTGGAGACTTTCCAACTTCTGGTCCAGAACGCATTAAGCTCTTATTTATCAAGAACACGCCAGCATTTATACTCACTGGACCTGAACCATTCATTGTGTTAATTTGAATGGTCCGATCCACAAACTCTCACGAGGGTCCGAAACCACAACCACCACGATACCCCCATATAGGGGCCAACCTCAATAACCAGTCAGAGCACATCATTGTCTAAAGAGAACAAATAGTGTACTCTGGGGCAACTGATTTCCCGTGGAAGTATGTGGATTAACCAGGTGACTCCTACTAGCCTTTGAGGGGCCTGGACTCCCTTTTACCCCGCAAGACAGCAGTCTAAATGGAATAGTAGGTTCCAAAAAGATTATAATGTGCCCCCGGGGGGACACCAGGGGACACCATTCGATTAATTGTATATTAATCGAAATATATGTAAATCGTTTTATAAATAAATTATGAAAAAATTTTAGGTTCCCAAAACAATCGCCGGATTAAATTTTATAAGTTCCCGGGGTGGCGTATTTATCAATTCCAAAAAATCCCAGGAGTAAAGTTTCTACATTTAGCAGCCCTTAACTTTTAGTCTTTGCCTTCTATGTGTTGGCTTTGAGTGGGAAACGTGCTTTTATTTAGTTTGTCATTTGCTGCTTGTACTTATTTGTATAGACATGCTCGTCCTTGCAAAAATCTTGAGATCTCCCGGTAAAAATGGTTTGTTTTTATTAATTTTTTATAAATAACTTTTTTTACAATTACATCAATTTAATTTTTTTTTTAATTATTGCACCACACACTTTGGTGGCATATACAGCAGAAGTGGAGTAACTTATAATTATTATTTTAATAAAAATTATTTATATGAGAGATCAGTTATATTTTAGTTTTTGTATTTTATATCTGTGGCCTGCTAGTTCGGCGTACATCTGATAAAAAGTAAAATTATAATCATATGAAGTTATTGCTTAATTCTATAAATTATATCTATTATTATGTAATATATTCTGATAACTGTTGCGTACAATTGTATAACCAATAACACGGCTATTAAAGAGCTAATTAAAGAAGTTAAATTAAAGAAAATATTTGTAATAAACCCGCATACAATGTCAAGGGAATCTTTTACATTCTCCTTTTACTGTTCTTTATTATTCATTTCATATTTCCACATATTTTTAATCAAAACTACAGCACCTGTTTCTCAGTACAAAAACAAAATAAATAAAATACACCCCAGAAATAATAAAATTATGTCTGTCTGATAACCATACAATATCGTAGATGTTTATTTTACAAAAACTAAGTAGTTGCAATTAAATTTATTTAAATGAAATGATACTGTTAACATAATTTTTAACCACTCATTAAATATAAATTTACATGATGTCAAGTGTTATAATAACGATATTGTCAACTTTGAATAGCAACTACCTAACACACACGCACACACACACAGCCTTTAATAAAGAGCATAAAAAACTACTACCGTACACATGTTGTCACATAACACAGTTGTATTATTCACTGTTAGTATGTTTAACTTAAAAAGTAGTTAAAATTTAAAGTGCCAGTTACTGCAAGTGGGCTTCCTGTGGATTTATGGAGCAATAGCTGAAAGCTTTAAATGAAATGGAACAATAACATAAAACACAATTTTATGCATAAATTTTTCATGCATAAAAATACCTTAATTTATGAAAATTTTAACACTACAACAACAACAACAACAATTTTGGGGGTTCCACATCAATGTAGTCAGCACTATCAGCAGGAGTAATATAATAATCATCATCAAAAATGCTGTCAGTGTTGGGCTCTGCATGCAACAATGAACATCACCATCAAAATACACACACACTCGTACACACACAATCATATTTATGCATGCTTTCGTGCCATTCCTTAAGTAATAATTGCTTTTAATTCATTGTTACAGGAGTCAGTTGAAAAAGCTTTAAGCAAAAACATCAGATGTGGGAAGATAAAAAGTTATTTTAACCTGCATTTACTTTTAATGTGATAAAAGTGTTAAGGGTAAATTTATATCAAAAACAAGGTCCAGAGGTCTCCCTCTCTCTCTTTTTCTTAAAGTTCTATGTTTGTTATTTCTTTGATTTAAAACGATTTTAAAATTTTCTTTTCATTTAAAATTTTCCATTTGGAAAATATTTTAAAAAATTTTAAATCTACATGTTGCCCAACGTATGCAATTTAAAAATATTCTTTAAGCGGCCAGGACTGGCATTTCACATTTTCACAAAGTGCGCCAAGGTGCAGTTTTCAATTTAAAGGATCAAATCTTTTGAAGCTTTCTTAATAGAAAAGTAGGTGCCCCTGTGGGCTATTAGGTAGTTTACTAGCTTGTCAGTATGGGGGTTGTGGGTTCGATTCCCAACCTCGGATTCGACCTTGGTTGTTCTTCACTACAAAAATAAAAATTCACTGTCGGTGGGGTTGCTCAGCGATGAAGGCATAGTCACTGGTCGCTGTGCTGTCTTATACGGCAGTTAATTTCCGACTATTCTTCTACTATCACCACCTGTTTCATTTCTTCTCTATCCCTCTCCTAAAGAATATAGCACGGTACCGGACTATATAGGCATTGTTGCCTGAAGTGCTACTTCTCTTAAAAAAATAGAAAATTAAATAACTTATACCGAAGACATATTTCCCAGTCCGCTAAGCTAAAATTAGAAACAGAAAAAGAAGAAAATTTCATTTCCTCATTTCAGATTCGCTACCCTGCTGTCCACCTTTCGGCCTTGATATTTTTTTTTGAAACAATATTTTAAATCATTCACCTCTATTAAATAAGGCGATGGCGACTTTGTGGCAACTTTATAGTCACTTTATAGTCATATTATGACGGCACTACCACTGACTCAACCCTTAATTGGTATTAACTAAGAAAGTTGGGTTGTCGTTGACATGTATGTTATCGATAAATTAAAACAAATAAAGGGAGGCTCCCTATAATTTTGTGATAGTTTTTGGTTTAAAATTTAATTTTAACATGTATTTCATATCGGCTATTGAAAGCTACAAACGATGAAGAATATCAACAAAATCTGAGGCTTCAAAGACAAGTTGTGAGGCAATGGTCATGTTCAGTTTGCCGATAGCAAGTACCGAATAAGCTGTAAAAATGGGCGAGGATTTTATTTGTATTTTTTACAAATGTACTAACTTTATACGCTTGAACAAAGCAGCTTGAAAAAAATATGTTTAAACAAAAATACAACGTGTAATTAGGAGGGGAGTTCGGTCAACGTTTGTTCGCAATACAATAAAACCAACATAGTGCTTGTACTAAAGTGATGGGTATGACTTTAATCTTGAATTGCCACAATCCGTCGTATCAATTATTTTATCTGCTTAAGAAATTGATGGTATATTTTCGTAATCTTCTTCAGAAATTGGTAAATCACTGCCTCTACTATTTTCAATGGCAAAATCTTTCTTTCTTTAAACTGAATTCTCTGTACCTTTTTTTGGGTACTGTTTGCCGTCGACCCTCGCCAAATTTGGTTTGTGAACAAACCGGTTTCGGCCATTTGCCATCTTCAGTGTTCTTTTCGTACTCTTATATTCTCTGTACTTAACCTTTAGGGTTGATCTTCTTTTGGAACTGCATCAAATTAGCAGCAGCTTTTTGCAAGGCTAAAAGCGTCAATTGTTTATATCTGTCGCCTCCTGTTGCATTGTATTCTGCCTTATTCTGCACCAATTTAAATCTCTTATTCATGGACGGAGATGGAATTCCATCTTGTTGTTATTTCACCCCACTCTTGTTTAAAATTGTTAGACATTGCTTTTGTACAAAATCGCATAGCTAAATTTGGTCTCTATTCCAGCAATTAAAGTTTCAGTTAACGATTATAAATCGTTTAAGTCGCTGTTAAAAATGTAATATAAAACAACGCCATTTTAATACAATGGCCCCTGTAGGCTAGTAGGTAGTGTACTAGCTTGTCAGTCTGGGGGTTGTGGGTTCGATTCCCAACAAAGACGGCTGTTTTTCACTACAAAATAAAAATTGACTGTCGGTGGGGCGGCTGCTCAGTGATGAAGGCATGGTCATTGGTCGCTGTACTGTCTTATACGACAGTTAATTTCCGTAACTATCCTTCTACTTTCACCACCTGTCTCATCTATTCTCTATCCCGTTCCTAAAGAATGTAGCACGGTACTTGACTAAATGGGCATTGTTGCCTGAAGCGCTACTCCTCTTTTAAAAAGAAATGAATAAAAATGGCGACTTTAAGGTGGCTTTCATAATGCCGTCCAAAGTAATAGGTTGCTGTCGATGGCGTCTACCATTACTGTGTCGTCAACCTCATTTTTTGTCGCTGAAGACATACAAAATATAGATGATTGTTTCTTTTTCCACCCTCTAAACATAGAGATCCTTTTGATTATAAAAACCAGCAACGGTGCAAACTTCTCTTTTATTTATTTTCTTAGATTTCTAGGACCATAGTTCTAGGCAGATTTGTGCTTACCATGTGTGGGCTATTAAACGAATATTTTAACGAACTTATGAAGGCTTTTATATAAAAATATTCTGTAACTGTGGTGAGACTTAAACTTAGAGTCTCCTGTTTATCATCCTTTAATTATCTCAATTTCTGCTATCACCATTAGCGTAACGGAAGATTTTTCGGGGGGTCCTGTAGTCCTTTAATGAAAAGAAAAATTATGAAATTTAGTGGAAATACGGAGCGATGCAAACAAATCTAGGAAGCTTATTTGTTCTTGGGGTAACTTAATTCGGCCATAGACATGTTGTTAGTTTTCTTTCTAACTAGAGTTTATTGAAGGCTGGAGCTACATTTTGCTCTACAATCGCCCACACCGGTTCATCTACTATGGCTAGAGAAAATTATTTTCATTTTTTAGTGAAAACTCCTGAAGTTTTCAATTGATTTTTTAAGTTTAAATTTTCTTATTATTTATTATCTATAATTACTTTTATTTTTAAAACAGTTATTGGGATTTGAACTCATATAGTCCTATATAAGTTCATTTAATTCTTCTATTCTGCTTACGCACACACATCGATTTTATTTCTAATACAGCTCACGCACGCAACACAGCTACTCAGCAACAATTATTTTTCTTTTGTTCACCACCACTTCTCGGATTTGAACTAACGGCTAGTATGTTTAAAAAACACACAGCGAGTTTTACCAGGCTAACTACCACAGCTGTTTTATATGTTTTAGTTAAGAAACCTTCGAAATTTTAGCTTATTTTTAGTGAAGAACGTTAAAGCTTAAATTTATTTGTTACAGTTATTTTACGGCTTTAAATTTTACTTTCATAATAATATTCCGAGTATTAGCTTGGAATTAGTGAAAAAGCACTAACTGGGACACAACCCATTTAATATTGGTTGATTTACAGTGCCTTTAAAAATTATTTTTTTAATTTATGAGTTTTACTGTGAAGATGTCGATGTATTCAATACCACCTCCATATCACTGTTTAAAGTTGAAAATTTTTTTTGGAAGAAATAAAGGCCTACCTCAAATTACAAGCTTCGTTTCCTGGTTGCTTTTCATAGTCAACTAAAATTATTACGAAAATTATGTTTTTCCCCCCAAAAAAAAAACAAAAAAAAAGCGACGTGTGTTATGTTTGTTAATGTGAACTTTAATAATTGTGCACAAAACATGCAAACACAACACAAACATGCACTTTATATAATCAGTACATTCGCAGGATATTCAATATCAATACATACAAACATACATACTTTAACACCTTCATATGACAGTATATTTAAATTTACGTGTACGTTACTTGAAAGTGCAAAAGGAACAAAAATTTGTGGCGTCAATACAAAAAGGACATACAAGACTAACACATTCCTAAAGTTAGCAGTTGTTGCTTCTCTGCATGTTGTTGTTATTTGTTGCCATTGTTTGTCCTTAAATTTTCTGGCTGAAAGTAATTTTACAATAGAGTTGGATAGAGCAGAAAATTTTATAACATCATGACCAGCCACTACTCGTCTCTATTCGTTTGTACGAGTATATGCTCATAGTTAATGTGACCGTAGTAGTTATTGTTGGCGTCTCCTAGACGTCTGAAATTGCTAGATGAACATAAAATTGCATTTCATGTCACATGAATAACGTTTTGTTCATTCACAACTTGGAAAGTGCAATCGCAAAAAAGACGAAGCAAGAGAAAATTAATAAAATTACATATATTCACATGGCCAGGAAAGGATGCAAATAATGACTAGTGATTGTTTAAAGGATGACAGTTACAATGTATTTAAAGATGACCAATACAAATGCAATGTAAATAAAAGACTTGTTTATAAATATTTTTCATTTTTTGATTTTATTTTTATTTGATTGTATTGGATTTAAGGTAAATGTACAAAATAAAGGACAATTAATGTCTACGAGGAGTATTTTTTTGTTATTTATTTATTTTTTCGAGTGTGTATGTGTGTGTGTGTGTGTGTGTGCAAAGGTTAGTGTGCGTGAGTTTAAAGGTAATCAAAGGTAATGAACAGTAAATGAGATAAAATTAACAAGGACATCTTAAATAGACCATGAAATGAACAAATTTTATGCAAAACAAAAGCTACAAAATAAAAAAAAAAACATTGCAAAAATTCTGGCCAATGAATGCGAAACTCGATAAGATTTAAAATTGGTTTTATTGAAAGGACACTTAGAAATGATTTAAACTTTAGGAAATTGGCTTATAGAGATAAAGGACAACTAGCAGTAGCAATTATTTCATTTAAATAGAATTTTATGCAAATTTCCATTTTACAAAAGACACCACACACGAAATACTTGTAGTAATCTGACTTTTGAAACCATGAGAAGGCCTGTCATTACGTCAATGTCAACTTTTGAAAATGAAAATTTCATTTGAAAATAAATCCTTTTAGGGCGATTTAATTTCCTAACTAGTCTGCTGTAATTAAAAAAAAATATAATAGAATTTAAATTAAATTAAAATTTGTCTAAAAGTCCTTTGTCTTAATAGTCCTTAGATTATTATTTAAATTTATCACACCCTTTTAAAATCTTAAAAGGGTGTGATAAATTCTCAGGCTGACATATAAAACAATATTTTTAACAACAAAATTGAAGTTTATTTATCAAGATAATTTCTTTCCCGACTGATATATAAGAGTTGATTCAGCGTTTTAAAAATTAACAATCACAAAGCCACGAGTTCAACTCCCATCCATGCAGTCAGATTAAAGTAAAATAAATAATTATTGCTAGATAAGCTAAAAATAAAATACGATTGAACGAAATCTTCCACACTGATTAACATGATTCAAATTATTATTGTATTACAAAGAGAAAATTCGGCAATTATTAATGAAAAATAATATGTGACAAATGTCCACCACGCCCACTCTGACAGATGTCCATTTTTTCATCAAATTATTTAATCACTTTTTGAAAAAATGCTGGTCCTATTTCATTAATCGCATCACGGATTTTGAGCTTTAAGGCTAAAATCGATCCAATATTGGCTCCGTATAGACTCTATCCGAAACAAAATAGCCTCACAAAAAATAGTCCAGTGGTGTTTAATCGCACAATGTGGCTGGCAGCTTTAGTTTAATGTATAAATAATTTTAAATCGACCGTCAACCATCTACCTTGTAAGAGTTGACTAAATAAACTTGGTGATAAGTATTATAATGTGTATAAAGCATTGAGTGTCATTACTTCCACGGACCAAGAAGGTAGGTAATAAACAAAATTGCAACGACTCTGGCCTCCGCTGTCGCTATCCCAGCAATTAGCGTAAACGCATCGTTACAAGGTGTCTTATGACACAATCAAACTAAATGGTATTCCAATAGTGATCTATTTTTCTTAATTACTGTTATTTTTTAACTAAAGGGTGTAAAAAATAACACAAAAAATTAAATTGTAATCAAAATTTCTTTTTTATTCGAAGGATCAATACGTGACAGTAACATTTGGAAATGATTTCGGGCATATGGGCACCGCGGCTGTTCTTGACGAAGCGCATTCTGGACGTCCAATTTTGGGCCACTTTTTCGAGCACTGCTGGGCGTATGTCACGAATAACACGAACAATGCTGTCCTCCACGGCGTCAATTGTTGCTGGTTTATCAGCATAAACCAGTGACTTCACGTAGCCCCACAGGAAATAGTCGAGTGGTGTCAAATCGCACGACCTTGGAGGCCAATTGACAGGTCCATTTCTCGAAATCAACTTATCGCCAAATTTTGATTTCAATAAGTCGATGGTTGCGTTCGCTGTATGGCACGTAGCGCCATCCTGTTGAAACCACATCTCGTCCGGATCAATGTCTTCCATATTTTCAAACAAAAAATCATTGATCATGGTGCGGTAACGATCTCCATTGACCGTAACGCGAGCTCCGGCCTCATTTTTGAAGAAATAAGGTCCGATGATGCCACCAGCGTGAAAACCGCACCAAACGAGGCATTTTTCTGGATGTAATGGAGTCTGTAGGGTCTGTTGTGGATTAGTCTCACTCCATATGCGGCAATTTTGCTTATTAACAAACCCGTTAAGCCAAAAATACGCCTCATCGCTGAACACAATTTTGCGATAAAACAACGGGTCAGTTGCCAACTGCTCTAGAGCCCAATCGGCGAAAGAACGACGCTTATAATGGTCTCGTGGCTTCAATTCCTGCACCAGCTGGATCTTATACGGGTGTAGGCCGAGATCTTTGCGCAAAATTTTCCACGTAGTGGACGGACAGAGCCCCAATTCCTGCGACCGACAACGAATTGATAAATTTGGATCTTCTTCCACACTTTCGTTTACAGCGGCGATATTCTCTTCAGTACGCACATTCCTTCGACGTGTTGGTGTTATTGCATCCTCAAGAGAGTATGTGGTACGAAATCTATCGACAGTTCGACGAATGGCTTGTTCAGATGCACGATTATGTACGCCATAAAAATGACGAAGTCGTCTATAAGTTGCGCGAATCGACGACTAATTTTCAAAGTAAATTTGGATAATTTCGTAGCGTTGTTCAAGCGAGAGTCTATTCATGATGATTTTTTAGAGTATACTGAAACAAATAAAAAAATATGTTTCATCAAAATTTCATTTTTTGTGTTACTTTTTATAATTTAAAGTTCTATCTAGCTTAAAAAAACACCTTTTATGTTAGGTAGATAAGTCACAGTAAAAATAAAACTTAAGACTAAAGGGTATACCAATAATGATGTGGTTTCGAAGTATATGGCCTTGTTTTCAAACCACAAGAGGCAAACTATTTAATTTTGACTATTTTATCTAGAAAAAATAACAAAAAAATTTAAATAATATATAAAGCGTGTTTCTATAGTAACGGCTCCACCTTATCAACCAAAGCAGGTAGAGCTTTGGATTGTACCCAAAGTATGTACAAATATGTTTATTTTAAAAATAAGTCTGAATAACAAATTTAAAAAATTTAAAGGTCTTTCCATAGAAGATGTGTTTTCGACAAATATGAAATAATTATTTAAACTATTAAAGACAAACGACTTAAATTTTTACCAACAACTGACTGCCATGTCTTCTATAATAAGCGCGAGTGCAAAAAATTTAATTTTAATTAAATTAAGGGTACTTCAATAGTAACGTAAATTTATCAATATAAGGCCTTATTTTTGAACTGTTCGACGCTGAGACAATGACATTGATGCAGAGATAGTATTGCTGGTTTTTTATAAAAACCAATATAAAAACGTTAAAATTAATTACGTTATTGGCGGAGCAGCCTGGTTTTTATTTACTCAAAGCAAAAATAACTGTGTCCCCACTGTCACAGGTTAAATAAAAATAAAACTAAAAATTACATGGTGCGGAATGTGTACATATGTGATTTATCCCACGCTTATGAGATTTCGGAACCGTTTATGCAAAAAATAAATTTTCAATCGCAATTGCGAGCGCGTGTTTGTGTATACTTTTTACAACTGCTTGTGTATTAAGCTACAGCCTTTGTTAGTATTTTTTACAAAAATATCGATTTTAGTTTTTTTTAACAAGTGAAATTAATTCATAGCAAACGCTATAAGCAATATCCAGAATAAAGCACCATATGATGCGACTTACATGCTTCTTCAAAAATAAAGCTAGAAAATATAGCTGATATGGTTCCGAGTCGAACGTAGATTTAAGAGCGTGACGCTACGTGCCATACATCAGAGCAACCACGACTTATAAAAGTCCAAATTTGGTAGATTATGAGAAATTAGCCTCACATATTGTACGACTGTAGGGGGAACATGAAGTTACTGGTTTGTATTGGTAAAGTAGCAACAATTGACGCATTGGAGACCAACATATAACACCTAGAATGCGCTTTGTTAAGATCAGCCGCCGCACTGTGGGAACATTTTACGAGAAGGCGGTCAAAAATATATATCGTAATTTTGCTACGCGGTTTTTTCTTTGTCTACTAGGTGAGAGAGATCATAGGTTTTCGTTGAAGGTATACAAATTTAAAATCGACGAAATAGAAAAATAGTTGTGAGAGGTTTAAAAATACATTCTAAATTTTAGCTGATTTTTGGTACGAAAGTAAAGTATTAAAACTTGTTCAAAGAGTTTGTTTTATATAAACTATTATATTTTGATTCATGTTTAGAACTTATACTTATTAAAAACTTAAATTTAGTCAGATAGGGCCAAGCTTTGGCCCCTGTGAAATTTTTAGTACGAAAGCCAAAGTTTGGTTGTTTTTTTTAACAATTTGAGTTAAAAATTAGCTCATTAAGTAGCAAAAACATAAAAAATATATTCATTGGTTAAAATTTACTATAGATAAAAAGGTATTTAAGTCCAAAATAAACATAAATACTACCCGTATATGTAAAATTTTGTTGTAAATTGATGAATACTTTATTAATGTACAAAAAATTTTAAAAGGATGAAATACATACAAATAACTTTTGTGTTTGGAAAAATTACTATTAACTAAACAATTTTAGTAAATATTACGTCTAAAAAGCCTTGATTTTCATCTCCTAGAAGTAGTTTAGCTTCTACTTCTAGTTCAATAGAAGTAGTTTTCCATTTTTGCCGGATATTGGAGATATAGGGATCTGATGTGCATAACAACAATCAAGTCTTCATTGGTACAATATCTAGAAATTTTTCTTGTATTGTGCTTGCGAAAGAATTTATAGTCTTTGTTTCGTTTTCCTTGCACCTCTTCAGATAGATCTCCTATTGGTAGAATATTGTGTTGAATTATTTGTTCCCCATGGTATACATTTTTGTGAACTGTTTTTACTGTCTCCAAGAATATTTTTCGTTGTAAAATATAGTTGTTTTTTTAGCGTACTCTCCAAATTTTTTTGTATTTATCTTTCTGTTGTAAATCTACCCTTGTGATAGATGCTGCAGTTTCTGGATCTCACAAAAATCTTCTTGCAGTGTTTCCATCATTTCTCCTTGCTTTGGCTGGTCGATAATTTGTTTGTTTCTGTTTTCTTCATTTTCCTTATTTTTTCGCCCTAACGGACCAAAATCCAAATCATAACACAATTTTAGCATATGCTCCATAAAACGTATTCTAAATAGTATTAAGAGGAGACAATCCAAATTCGTATGCTGACTTAAAAGTGTCATCTTCTGGAACTGCATGGCTTAATTGACTTGAAGTCTTTTTGCATATAATGCAGCTGGATGATGCCTTTGTATCAGTTAAAGCTTGTGCAACTTTTACATTAATCATTGTGAGATACATTTTAAAATTTACTTCGATTTCCTCCTCGTCAACACTAAATATTACAGGTTGAAGGTCTTTAATTTCATCTTTTAGTTTTTGGACTTCTCCAGTTATGATATTTTTTGTTTCTTTTTTGAAAGCAAGTTTTATTGGTCTGCAATATTTTGTTGAAGAAGGTATTTCATTTTTCCATATATCAATTTCTGTTGCTGTACTAGTTGACGGCTCTAACTCGATATAACTTTTTATTAATCGCAAAAGAACGAATGAGATCATAAATTAATCAGCGTGTGATAAATTTTTGGCATTACATTGCTTGTATTGCCGCCTCTGACCAGAGGATCCATCACATCCCCATTTAGAAATTAAAGTAATGCTGCTATTTTCAAGTTTTTCCCAGCGGTTAGAATTAAACGTATTTAACAACCTTTCGGTAGTGTGTTCTAGAAGGTCTTGCAATTTTATTTCTGCTAAAGTAGAACTGACAGTTATAGCGGTTTATAAAGGTGGGCATTGTTTTTTGACAGCGACTAAATCTCTATACTGTGTGAAAATCCAAGAACTCTTTTCATTTGTTCGCTTCCGCGATTCGTTGTACTGATTTTTAGTTCACTTTAAATCCAAAAATAGTGCTAACGCTTTGTCTGGATTTTCTGAATTTGAAAAATAAAATTATATTGCAATCAATGTAAATCAATTTAAAAAGCAAAAAGCTTTTGTGTAAATTATATCAATTTATGCAGTTTTAAGTAGACAAAATATTTTTGTGACCAACTGTGTATGACTTTGAAATTGACTGAAAATTTTTTGTTTTCTTTCTAAAAATACGCATATTCACCTAAACAACGTCTCTCGTAAAGGTGATTTGAAAAAATAATACAATGATTAAAAATAATAAAACAGAAAAAATTTGTTTTAATTCCATTTTGAAAAAAAATGTTCCACCTTGTGTTAGAAAAATTGTTCTGGTGCTCACGGTCGAATCGTGCCGGGTATATAATGGGGTATAGGCGTATAGGGGACATTTAGGGCTATGACGCTGTGCTAATTCTTTTACATTCCCTAACGAACTTTAGAAGTTATGCTCTATTAAGTAAGAGAATTTAGAAAAAGTTTTGACTTCTAAAAAAATTAATTTCTAAAAATCAAAAATCAATCACAAACATTTCAGTTTTCTTATACTAATAGCTAACAAATTATGCTGTTATACAAAGTTTATTTCGTTTAATTAAATTTTATATAATAAAAAAGTTATAGATGTTTTAATTTACTAAGAAATTTCTCATTTTAGCAAAATACTGAAAATGCTCATTTTGAATCACCCTGTTCAGTATGTTATAGTTAAAATAGAGCCTTAAGTTTATGGCTCCTGAGGTACACTAGTATCTACTTTCGAATGAACTTTAAAATTTTATAATTGGGGACCATTAAAAAAAGGACTTTTAGCCGCCTTCTCTTAAAATGGTCCACTGTGCGTCATCAACAATAGACGAAAATTTAATTGTTAGCATCTCGCGATAGCGTGATCTATTGTGACTGTTACCGCATTTCCAGCTTTAAACAAATGGCCCAATCATGCCTCCAGATGCTTTAACACTATGGATCACGGCTGCGTTATTTTCAGTTGAACGACCGGGTCGAACATGCGTTGGTGTTTGCACATTCTGTACCAAGCCTGTCGACTCAAATTTAATGACTAAATTCTTAATAGCACTCTCAGAGAGAAGATTATGGTGCCCGAAAATATCACGAATTTTACGAAATGTAACTTTAACAGAACCACCGTTTTCATAGTGGATTTTAATTACTTAAATGCGATTTTCGTGCAAAATTAAATTTATTGTAAAATGTAATCTACAACGAATACGTCAAAAAACTACATGTCAAAACTATCATGGTGTTGGTGTTGCCAAAAATAATTAAATAAACTTCTTGTTGAGAAATCCGATATAAAAAAATTGTGAGGGAGTGAAAAATGAGTATTAAATGGCTGAGCTGAAGAAAAGGCATGATAAATTATGCGTTTTAGTCATTAGATTTGTCAAAGGTTACATGGTGTTGTTTAGAATAAATTGTTTGACATTTTCCTTAACATATCTGTCTGAGTTACCAATCTCTTAAAACGTTTTATTAAACAAAAGTTTTTATATGCTTAAAGTTTCACAACTGAAGAGTTGCATTTTTCAGTTGCTATGTTGGACCAGGAGAACATACCAACGAATACTGAATTATATACGAACTTTATGCTGAATAATATTCTGAACTATATAATCAATTATATAATAAACTATATACTGAACTATATACTGAACTACTATATAGGGATCTATATAGTAAAATAAATACTGTACTAGTAGCTAAACTTTATACTGAACTATATAATGGATTATATACTAAATATATATGCTAATTATATACTGTACTATGTATTACAGTATATACTAAAATATATAGTGAATATAAATATTTACTGAACTGTATACTCAACTATATATACTATATATACAACTATATAATAAACTATACACTAAACTATATGGTGAACTACTATATAGTGAACTATATACTGAATGGATTATATACTAAACTATATACTAACTATATAATGTACTATGTACTGCACTATATGCGGAAAAATATTTTGCAGTATATAGTGTAATATATGCCTAACTATATACTGAAATATATATTAGAAATATATACTGAACTATTATATACAGAACTATGTACTGAATGGTTTATAAACTAAACTATATACTAACTATATACTGTACTATGTACTGCACTATATGCATAAATAAATATTGAACTATATATTGAACTATATTCTGAAATATATATTAGAACTATATATACTGAACTATATATTTAACTACTATATACAGAACTATGTACTGAATAGATTATATACTAAACTATATACTAAACAATATACTGTACTTTGTACTGCACTATATGCATAAATAAATATTGAACTATATATTGAACTATATACTGAAATTTATACTAGAACTTTATATACTGAACTATATACTTAACTACTATATACAGAACTATTTACTTAATAGATTATATACTACACAATATACTGTACTTTGTACTGCACTATATGTAGAAATATATATTGAACTATATAGTGAACTATATGCTAAACTACAATATATACTGAAATATACATTTGAACTATATATACTTAATTATATACTGAACTACTATATACAGACCTATGTACTAAATTGCACTTGTCATAGTCTTACGGGACGATAGTGTGTTACTTCAAAACATGAAGTAACACACTATTGTAGCATGAAGAACTGTGAAAGTTTGTAAAAGCATGTGCTAAGTAAAGACTGTGGTAAAAATATTAATCAGAACAGCGGAATAAAAGTTAAAAAGAAATAGATAAAAATAAAGTGTCACACTTAAAGATAATAACATCATTAAAAAACGACATTTTTTTTACAGCTAAAAGATCTCACATGTTGAAAAAGGGTTTTTAGTGTTAATTTCCATTACAGCAAACATCTCCTCGCTACTTTTTCACAAGTCAAAAATATTCTACCTTAAAACATGCAAACATTTGTATAATCCAAAAAAATTTACAATTTCGGAGGTTTTTAAGATTTCGGAGATTTCTGGGTTTCACAAAAAATAGTCACAGGAAGTTTTAAAATAAGTTTTTATTGTCATCTCGTATGTTAATGATATAAGATTAAAATTTTACGTTATTTTATATAACTCAGTAAAACTTTCTGGGTAGAATTGCAAAAAGTAAGTCTAAGATTAAGTAGTTTTTCAAATAAATCTCAACTGATCATTTTATTTAATTTATAAAACAGCTGAGTTACTATGAAATGCAAATAATAATAAAAAACACCTCATTATTATTCGCAAACAAAAAAAAAACAAAACAAGGGAAACTCTGTTTCATTCAAAAATTATTTAATGCAATGCATTTGACTCTCTCCCTAGAGAAATGAATAAAATCTGCAAAGAAAGCACAACTAATATAAAGGACTAGTAAAATAAAGGACAATGTATGTAGTATAAACTAATTCACTTACATACATATATACACACAGGAGATAATAAATAAACCGGCAAATCAACAAACAAAAAAAGTCCCCCCAAAAAATAAAACAGCTGCTTTTAAGTAAATGCTTCACAAACACCAGTAGGAGAGCATTAAAAAAAATAAAGAGAGCAACAAGCATGCTTACAAAGTTGAAACGAAATGAACAAGAAACACAATACATTTACAATTTGAATGTGTTAAAAAGTGTTGTAACAGTGGGAAAGAAAGTACTTTTAGTTGTTAAAGTTTTGCTAGAAATTATATTGTACCTTTCTATAATTTCAAAATATTTCATAATTTTTAATGTTTTAAAACGTTGCATTATTAATTTTTATTCAAGTACTTAAGTCCTCCTTAAAACGAATAAGAAAAAGAATATTTAAATAACAAAATATAATTCCCAGATGTGCAATACTAGGAAAAGAAACGTTTAACAGATCTCCTCAACATAAAAGCACGCTCAAATTCTGAGCCACCAGTTCGTCGTTCAATGTTCGAATAAACAATTAGCTATTACTTTATTTGCATCTCCCTAGAGGCTTAGAACGGGTGAGGATATTTACGGTTAGGAAGAAAATTATTTGTCAAATCATTAAATGTTAAGAAGTAAAACGTCATCATTTGGATACAGTTAAGACAGTTGGGAAATTTTAAGTATGGAATAATGCTACAAATTGACGGTGTTTCTTTGCTCATTTTCGAAATAAATATGGGCTGATGGTGCCGCCTGGCCATACAGTCAGTTTCTTTAGATGTAATGTTTTTTTCTTGCCTTGTTTATGGATTTTGAGAGTCCCTGAAGCGACAATTTTGCTTGTTTACATAATAACATAAAAGATATATATGATCGCCACGACTAGCTCGGGCGTAGTTTAATCTGGAAGGCCAATGTTCGAGGACTTTTTCCAATATTTGCGGTTGTATGTAGGCAATAATGCGGTGAATGCTGTCCTTTAAGATATCAATCATTTCGAGCTTAGCAGTGTAGTTTAGCAACATCACATATCGCTACAGAAAATAGTTTAGCGGCTTTATATCACTCGATATTAGAGATCAATTTAAGCGTCATGAAAATGGTGATTCTGTTAAAGTTACATTTTTTAAAATTCGTGATTTTTCGGACAAAATAATCGTCCTTGTGAGACCGCTATTAAGAATTTGGTAATTAAATTTCAGTCGATAGGCTCGATACAAAATGTGCAAACACCAATACGTGTTCCATCTGTCGTTTGAGCCACAGTGTTGAAGCAGATCCAAATTTGTCAATTCCCTAACGCTCTCAACAATGGGTGTTATATAAAACCACCGTATGGCGAATTATGCCTTACAAGGTTCACCTGAAGCCGATCGACCATTCACATCGCCGTAGATTCGTCCAATTCATTCAGGAACGACCGGCTGGTTGTTCTGAAAGAATTATTTTTTCAGACAAAGCACATTTTCACTTTCAAGGTATGCCAACAAGCAAAGCCGCAGTTCCTGCATGTCCTGTATATTCCCCCCGGAAGCACATTATAAGTCTTTATGGATCCTACAACAACCATTTAGACTTGTGTCTTGCGGGGTAAAAGGGAGCTCAGTCCCCTTCAAGGCTAGTAGGAGTAAACTGGACAATCCACTATATTTCCACGGGAAACAGTGAGCCTCAGAGTTCCGCTATTTGTCCTTTTTTGGCCCTTCGGGAGTATCGTGGTGGCTGTGTATTTCGAGGCCCTCGTTTGAATTTGCGGGTCGGATCATTCACAATGAACACAATGAATGGTGCAGGTCCAGTGAGTATGAATGTCGTCGTGTTCTTAATTATATTAAGCTTCATGCGTACTGGACCAGGAGTCGGATAGTTTCCGACTCTTCAGCAAGCAGTGAAGGTTTGGGCCTACTCCGGGCTTTTAAAGTTGCAACTACCAGTGATCGGAGGATATACGTATACGAAGGTCTTCTAGGGCGAGGATGGCACTACATGCCATCCACAGTGGTAATAATCCACCATCTGATTGGAGCTTACAGCCAGGCGCAGATGTAAATCTTATCACGACAACTGCCTAACTGAAAATGGGCATCATCACTAAAGATGATTTTGTTGAAAAATGATTTGTTTTCGTTCAATGATTAGTTGGCTTTAAGTCTTGAACGAATGTGAAGATGTGTTGCCAATTATTGTGAACGTCATTCTAGGCTCATTCTCAACACCTTACTGTATTACGGCCACAACGAGCGCGATTTTTTTCCGATTTTTAGTAGCAATACCCCCTGAGCTCAAATTTAGCAATTAAATTAAGCACAGCGATCTTAGAAGGAGCCTGATTACGAGAAAAACGTACTAGAATTTTAAGATGCGATGCTGTGAAATTTTCATCATTTAAAAATTAAAATTCTCTGCTCAGGCATGTAATATTCCTTGTTTGAAATTGCCCATTTTTTTTTTATTTAATAAATGTTTAATTTACATATACTTCCTAACCTCAAAATCATCCTTCCGTTATTACATTTGGTATAAGCCCTCTCCGAGATAGTGAAACGGCAATAGCAAATTTAAGCACAATAAATGAACGTGGTCCTAGTGGTGTTAAAACTAAAGTGTTATCCAAATAAATATCTTGACCCACGTATGTAAAAATGTAAAAAATTTCTTCGCTTTTTGTGATACGGAAGTAAAATGAAATTGTACAAAGGTTGTTTGCTGTTGATTGCTGACACGATTTCAATAGCTTAAAGATAACATCTGATCCCACCAAAATGGAGCATTACCTTGGTGTCGTGAATATTTGACTTCGGCGTTGATTTGACTGATTGGCTGGACTATATATATGACTTTTGCGCTTATAGTTATTTTTCATCATCATCATCAGTAACAATACGATGTAAAAGCGACTTCTTTTTGTGACTTTCAAGCATTATTTTTTACATACAAAATCGTCTTTTATCGCCTCTCGGTTTCAATTCATTCGCAATGATTTTAAGAGTGTGGAATTGGCTTGTAGCGTGTCTGCCAATGATAAAGCAAGTTCTCTTGCATTATCAGTGGCAGCATACTTCGTCGAGTAATGCTTATAATTCCTCATTTTCAAATTTATCAGATGACTTGTCTTCTTGTCACCTGTAGGCAAATCACCATTTTTGAAGCGCGCAAATCATTGTTCACAAAATCTCTTAGTTGGTGCATATTGACCGTAAGTTTCTACTAACAATCGACATCTTTTACCTGCCGTTTTCTTCAAATTAAAGCAGTCTATCAGACTTCCCCATAAAGTATCCTCCATAGGCACGAAATTCGACATTATTAAAGCGATTAAAAAGTATGTGGTTTTATTCTGTGACATCTATCGAATACTAAATTATAATGGCACATCGATCGCATTATTAACTTGTATACAAATCAGAAATCACTAATAAATAAATCGATTTCGAAGGATAGAGACAAATATTTGCTTTATAATAAATCTCCTCAGCGAATGTGGTGGCTTGAAGTACAGCTAACATTTCGAATAAAATAACTAATTTAAATTTGAGCCAAATGAATTCTGCGAAAGATTCTGCAAATATCACAAAACATTATTAAGGAGTACGCAATATTTTAAATTTTAAACTAAGAGGGACCCCTAAATGATCAAATATGAAAATAGCAAATAATATTGCTAGTTTCTGTCCTAACTGGCTGGTTTGTAGTCGAAGGCGACTGCTTTGGATGCGAATGCATCATTCTTAAGCCACGTTGTAGTTGTTTGTAATAACTTTTTGTGCAGTTGACATAAAGGTTTAATCCATGAAAGAAATAAAAATGGAACACACAAAAAATACGCTGCTTATTCTCACTATTAACAGTACAGACAATTGCGACTTCAATTTGCAATAAACTAAAAGGAAAAACCTTGCTAAGCTCGGTTGTAAAATTTTTGTGACACAATAAATATTTTTGTACCAACACTTCGAAACAAAACTCGCAAATCTGTCATAAACATTTACAATAAGGACTTTGGTACTTTAAATGGGTACCAATAAAAGAAAGATAAAAAGAAACCAAGCAAGTTTATTATCAAAGAAATATATATAATAAATAGAGAGATAGAACAAAATGGAATAAAACGGCAAAAAACTCTCAAATATAAACAATAATTGTGAGTATAAAAAATAGGCACATGTTTTAATATCAAAGTAATATCATAAGGAAAATAAGCCGGTTTATGTAAATGAGCCAAGCAACAGAACAGAGAATAGAGACTGAAAATTGTTGAGGGCTCTGTTAAAAAAAAAAAAAACAAAAATATTTCTCTTTTTGAAATTCAGCCTGTGATGCATTTAACGAGATATTAACTAATTTTACACGAAAGGGACTCGCTTTAATGCAAACGATTAAATATATTAAAACTGCACAAACGAACACAAACGAGGCTGATCATAAAATTATCTTAACTTTTATGGAAATTAAAATAATTTGCAGAAAAAATTGTGTGGTTTGAACTTATTTTGTATAAAAAAGTTTTCATTTCATTCAAAGTCCTTGTCGCTCCAATTTTTCTCAGCGAAAGAGATAATGTTTCCCAATTTCAATAAATACATTGGCAGCTTAGAATTAGCCTACTTTAAGAGGGTAAGATTTTGCAGGCCTAAAAATTAAAAGAATTTATTATTTGAAGTAAATAAAATTTTTCTTAGACAGACTCAGGGAAAAGAGAGGTCTATGCTTCAACAGCTTAAAGCATTCAATATCCAAAACCTTTTGACAACGATTTTGGTCTATGATCAGCAAGTATTATTTGTAACTTTGGGAATTTTTTATTATCCGTATATCATGCTATTTTCGCAACTTATTTGTGCCTTTAGGCATTTGCTGATTCTAACAAACTTAAAAAACTCTCTCAGCAGTTTTGTTTAGCCCGGCTTTTGTTGTGACCTGAATTTGAGATTGGGTTTGCTTGAGCCGGCAGTCTTAAGCGGCTTTCGTTGGTTTGCCTGGAGATCTCTTTGTGACACCAAAAACAAAAAGAGAGCAAAAGGGAGGAGAACAACAGAGCGCGAGAACGGTGGTTTAAATATCCAATTTTTTTTTATAGGACCAGCACTCAGGGGATGACCCCTACCTATGCTATGCATTGCACCAGAACTAAGTTGGATTATAGTGCTCTTACCATCTGTCTTCCTGATAGTGAAATTATCAAGCTGTAAAGAAATTAATCCCTTCCGGATCCTAATCTCAACTCTCGAACAAACTAGGTATACACTGATCCACTATAAAAGATGGCTGATTGTTTTCGACTGTTCTCTATCGTGACAGTAATTGTTGTAATTCCTTTTCATTCTACTGGCATAAGGCCTAACTCTGTTATGCGCCACAATTAAGACTACTTTGGTACATGGCAGCGCCTTACAAGGCATATTGTCCAAAGTCCTGAACAAGAAAGAGTGACTGTTAAATATTTCGCTATTCTGGTTAATGTCCAATGTCCGGCATAAATGAACTAGACTAGATAATGGTAATACATCCGCTAGAGATTTTTTAACGCATGCTTATACGTACATTGGCCAGCCAATTCGCATCCGTATTAATAGCACTAAGTTCTGACTGCTGAGAGTCCAAACTCCAATTCCGATATGATAATACCCCCGCTAGAGATTTTATTATCGCACGACTATACGTTTATTGGCTAACGTCCCTCCCAGCTTTTGTATAAGACGCCAGCTAATTTGCAGCCCTTTTTATAGTACAAATTTCTGACTCCTGGGAGTCCAATGGACATTTTGACCCCAAATTCCGATATGATAACACGCCCGCTAGTAATTTTATTACCGCACGCTTATACGTTCATTGGCTAATATTCGTGCCAGATTTTGTATAATACGCCAGCCAATTCTCATCCCTCTTTATAGCACAAAATCCTGGCTCCTAGGAGTCTAATGGACAAATTCACTCATTGGCTAATATCCCTGCCAGATTTTGTATAATATGCCAGTCAATTCGCAGTCCTTTTTTATTAGTACAAATTCTTGACTCTTGGGGGTCTAATGGACGTTTTGATTCCAAATTCCTTTATATAAATACCACTGTCAGCTAAACTTTCTCTCTTTAAACCATCTGCGTAGGTATGTGTCCCCTGGCATTGGACACTTTTTATATCCTTCTAATCTTTAAAGCATAAGTATCATTAAAAAAAAACTTGCTATTGATGAAAACTTCAATTTACTTTTTGATAATTTAAAAATTAAACATTTTGGCAATAAAACATGAAACCTTAGATATTCTACGTAACACACTAGACAATTTATACGAAAGCCAATACATCACTGATATTATAGATATTGCAAAGACGATAATAAAACAGAACTTCTTTAGACTCAATAACCAGTTTTACAAATTAGCTGACGACCACGATATGGAAAACCCAACTTCCGCAATCTTCATGGAAATTTTCATGCATCATCTCGAATCACTTCACGTAAAAACACTCATGGAAAAACACAAAATAACTCATTACTATAGATACGTAGATGAAATTATATGAATCCTCGAACAAGATAACGCCGATCAAATTCTAGAAAACTTAATTACAATTCATAATAGAATTACATGCACAATGGGAAAAGAACAAGACAGCAGTTTGCATTGTCTTGAAATCACTATAACACAAGGAACTGACTATTTAACATTTGACATCTATAGAAAAGCAACTACGACGGACATCCACCATCCACAACACCTCAAACCACCCTACCCAACATAGCAGCGTTTAGACATACGATACACAGACTTAAGATAATTCCACTTACTCCAGATAAGTACAACAAAGAACTCGCCACAATTTACGCCACAGCTATAAATAACGGCTACAAGGCCACTACCAACGATCAACTTCTTAGACAATACAACAGTAAAAACAGAAATAAAGAAGACAAAAATAGAATTGATACAGCAGACGGCACATAAAGAGAACACTGAAGATGGCAAATATCCGAAACCGGTTTGTTCACAAAACAAATTGGACGAGGGTCGAGGTAAAACCATACCCAAATAACGACGGCACACCTTTACTTATACAGGACCAGAAAAATTACGCAAAGAAGGAATACTCACAGCATTAAAAAGTGGCAACACTCTGAGACATAATCTCAGGACAACGACAGAAACAACTGACAAATTTAGTTCCAGCGGGGTATACAGACTTACCTGTACTTGCAAACAAACTTATATAGGGCAAACTGGACGAACACTAAAAACGAGGTTTACAGAACACATACGCTCATACAAACGGAAAAGAGAAGATTCCAACTTTGCATTACACCTTGATATTCACGGACACACACCAAGGGAAATAGATAAAGAGAACACTGAAGATGGCAAATAGCCGAAACCGGTTTCTTCACAAACCAAATTTGACGAAGGTCGAGGTAAAACCATACCCAAATAAATATAAATTAAATCCCGTCGGAAAATATGCGCACATATCAGGAAATAGATGAATGTATCACATTACTACATTCTAGCAGAAAAGGACGAAGACTAGACATTCTTGAAAACATGGAAATTTACAAAACAAAAACTTTCTACAATGACATTATAAATGAACAGGTAAACACGACAATTTTCACACCATTTAAACTACTCATTCAAACGGGCAAATGAAAAACACCCTCAGACGGACACACGTACCTAGATAATAATAAAAGACGGAGGTATCAATAAATTTACTTTAAAATAAAAATGTCAGGTGACTGGCATTCTGCTTACGTAACAACAGAACTGCCTGAACGTCAACACTGACTCACCAGTACAAACCACAACGCGGCTTGAGAAGGATGCATTCGCATCGAAAGCGCTCGCCTTCGACTACAAACCAGCCAGTTAGGACAGAAAATAGCGATAGAATAAAATATTTCATTTGACCGGAGAATATTTTAGTCTTCAAGTTTTTCAATAATTCACATCAAATTATATTGCACTTCCTTTTAGAATTGACCTCGTACATATAATTGAAAAAATGTTGGGGGGGGGGGGGGGCGACAAAGTCAGCCAGAGTAAGCAAGTCAGCAACAAGAATAACATTGATGAACTCGTATACTACAAGTTGTAGTAGACGTAAAAGTTGTTGTTAAATTCATTTTAGTTGTAGTACGAGTCCAACTAGAATCAAAAACTCCATTTACTCTCTTTTTAATTTTTATAAATAACTCTGTACGTGCGTATGCTTATGTTTGCAAAGAATAAACATAAAAATTATGCTTTTTTTTGTTTTTTTTTTTTATTATTATTATTATATCTTGCAAAGGCAATCAAGCCCATGTGCATACATACATACAAACAAACACACATATTTGTAAATGTATGTGTTGTTTTACTTTCTGCATGCATTCTCGTTATGTTTACCATTGATTATGCTTGTGCTTTCGTCATGTTGTTTAGTGTAAGTTTTGCAATGTTACAGTAAGGACGCGCTTTTTTCGTTACAACATTCGTATAACTAACGGCTTGTTAAAGACAAGCAAAACTAAACATGTTTAAGAACAGCCTAGAGAATAAAAAAAAATTAAAGATTTCTGATAAGTGAACAAAACAGATTCTTGTAACCGAACTAAGAAAATACATATATATTTGAAAATGTTTGTTACAACAAAATACAACATAAAACCGGTTAACTAAATGGCTAAAGCAACAAAAATAAAACAAAATTCTAGTTGTGAAAACTAAAAATATTAAAAAAAAATATTAAGATTAAAAAAAAATTATTTTTTAAATAAATTAGAAATTTAATCAAATTAAGCTTGTTACATTTACGCCTACAAAATATGCTGTATGTTGCTGCTGCTACTGCTGTCCTATAAACTTTAACATAAAAATATTTCCCAAAGAAAATACAACGTTTACAATTAAAAGCATAAAATTCATTTGATAAAACAATTTACAAAAAAATAAAACGTAACCAGCTGTGCTTTGTTGCAAAAAATAAATAAAATTAACAAAAACAAAAAAAAAAAACTAAAAAGGCAAGTGTCATAATTTACACTGTACGACAGGACTAAACCCTCTTTTAACAAAATATTCATTTTATTTTATTTTATTGTATTTTTTTTTTATTACCGCCGGAAACCACCAAAACAGTCTATAAACGAATTTACAACATTGTCTAGTCACAACACAAATTTTATTGTTGCTGTTGTATTATATTTTTTTTGCTTTTTGCCAAACAATTTTTGTTTGTTTGTCGTTGCTACAGGGCAAAATAAATTTGGAGGAAATATTTTGTCACGCCAAAACGAAGAAGGGAAATGTAAAAAAAAACAAATATTTAAAGTTTTTCCGTAACAAAATATATTCATTTTTTAATTTTAGAAATTATAAAATAAAATTGTTTTCAAGCAGTTAAGTGATACAAATTTTGTTTCACTAGTTTTCGATTTGCTATTCAATAACATATCACAACTAATAAGTGTATTTGCGAGTAAAGTTTTCTTTAATAAGAAATATTTATTTTTAGCAAAAATAGGTTCAATAATAAATATACTTATTTAAGTTTCATAGATCCACTGATACTTAGGATGGGCCAAATACAGGTGTTGTGGGCTTATGTGGAAGTAAAGTTTTTGCGAAAATTTTATACGAATTTTCATATTGATCGCGAATGCGAAAAAAAATTATTCGTCCAGTCGTAAAAATTTTTTTTATTCGAATAAATAAATTCATTCGATTAAACTTGTTTGAATTTGGTCATCATACACTAAAAAATCCGACTGCAAGGCCATTGTTAAGCCCGTTTATTGTTATTTATATTATATATATTTGACAAAAAAAAATTATTTTTAAAACTAAAATTTCTTAACAATTCTACTCGTGAATATCAATCTTAGCATTCGATTATTTAAAAAAAAAAAATTGTTTTAAAAGGTAATATTTTTAATTTGTTAATTTGAAAATAATACAATTTTTATACAAAAAAAATTTTTCATTATAATATTGCTAGTGAATTTGTAATGTTTAAGGCTTTCAGGCGAATAAAATTTATTCGTTTATTCGAAGACATATTTTTAATAGTGTTTTGAAAAAAAAAGACTTTTGAAAACAAAATTATCATAATAATTTTACTCGTGAATACCAATCTTAGTATTGAACTAAAATTATTCGAATATTTTTTTTACTACAAAAAAAAAAAATAATGCCGCATCAGTATTTAAAAACAATTTAGCTTAATTAATTTATTTAAAAAAAATGTATTTTTTGTTCTACATAGAAAATTTTATGTTAAAGGTAGCATGAAAAGAATTGTCAAGCGAATAAAATTTATTATTTATGTTTAAAGCACATATTTTTCAAACTATAATTTCTTAGCAATTCTACTCGCGAATATCAATCTTAGAATTCGATTATTTAAAAAAAAATGTTTAAAGATAATTCTTTTTAATTAGCTTATTTGAAAATAATGCTATTTTTATAAAAAAAAAAGAAATTCATTATAATATTGCTGAATAAAATTTATTCGATTATTCGAAGACATATTTTTAATATTGTTTTTAAAAAAAGACTTTTGAAAATAAAATTATCATAATAATTTTACTCGTGAATATCAATCTTAGTATTGGACTGAAATTATTTGAATATTTTTTTACTACAAAAAAAAAACAATGCCGCATGAGTATTTAAACACAATTTAGCTGAATTAATTTATTTAATTAATTGAAGGTAGCATGGAAAGAATTGCCAAGCGATTAAAATTTATTCGAGTATTCCGAAATATAATTTTAGCGGTGGAAATATGAACTTTTCAAAAATAATATACATCGATTAATTTTAGTCAAATAATTCATAGTTATAATAATGATCCGGTTAAATTTTTTGCTTTTTTTTCAATATTTAAAAAATATTAATTTTATGTATAGAAAATAGCCTTTAGTGTTTGCACTATTGGAAAAGGTTCACTAATTCATATAAAATAATTTCATCAATAAAACCCAAACAACGTTCAATCGATTAACTGATTAACAAAAAGCAAATTTATTCGACAAGTATATGTTTTGTGCAGTTTTCATAAGAAAATTTTATTAAGGCACCAATAGCTGCTTAAAATCAAAATTAGAAGTAATAATCGATTAAAAGTTATAATCGATTAAAAGTAATAATCGATTAATAGTAATAATCGATTAAAAGTAAAGTAGATTATGAAAAATTTACAAATTATTTTCTGCTAACGTTTTTGTATAATACCACTTAAATCATTATCCAAAAGCAAAGTCGAATTCCAACTATTAATTCTATATAGCCAGAGGCACAAAACAATATGAAGGAGAAACACTCAGTTGGAAGTATTGAAAAGTTAATACAAATACAGTATGTCGTGTTAATTAAGTTATGCAAATAACTTATTCTATCAGCTTTACAAATCAAGTATAATAACATTATTTATATTTAATAAGTATACAAGTTAATAATGTAGATTTTTTTGGAAAATGTTTTTTGAAAATACTTTTATTATAATAGCAAAAGGAGTTGATTCATTATTCAAAATAATGTCCATCGTTAATTAATACTTTCACCATCTTCTTGCTTGCATATCTATTCCGGGCCAATAGAACTGTTCCGGTTTTGTGGAAAAGAATGAACCAAGATAATTTGTAATACTCTATTCTGAAATGAAACATATTCCAGTTAGATCATTCTCATCGATCGAAACGAACGGTAGTAAAGAAAGGTATGATTTGGTCTATAAGGCGGGAGAGCCAAAGCTTCCCATTCATTTTTCAAATAATTTTTGACCGATTTTGCAACATATGGCCGGCAGCGTTGTTGATGCAAGATTATGGCCTCATTTTTAGTCGAATTTTCGATTCGTTTTTACGATTTTTCTCGTCATACGAATCAACTGTCGTCAGGTACAGGTCGCGTGTGATCGTCTGAAAAAGTTTATAATACAAAACTCCCTTTTGATCACACCAAATACAGAGCATTACCTTGGTGTCGTGAATATACGGCTGCGAAATTGATTTGGCTGGTTGGCCTTCATTCACATATGACTTGTTGCTCTTGGTGTTGTCAAAATGTGTCAATTTTTCATCGATGCAGAAATTACTATTTCCGACGTGCAAATTATTTTTTAACGTCTTTTGGCTTCAATACATATGGAACCCGATATCCTTGCATTTGAATTAATCGCCATACTTTTAAACGTAGGAAAATGACTTATTGTGTGACCCTCAATGGCAGTGCAAGTTCTTTTTTCATTTGACAACAATCTTCGTCGAGTAATGCTTCAAGTTGCTCATCTTTTAAATTTTTCGGCTGACCATCTCGTTGTTATCTGTGTCGCAATCACCATTTTGAATCGCGCAAACGTCATCGTTCATAAATTTTTGGAGTTGGTGTAAATAATCTATAAAGTTTGGCAGCCGTTTTCTTGTTATCAATGAAGGCTATCTGATAGATTTCCCCACAAGTTACGTTTTTAAGCATAAAATTCATTATAATTTAGCGATTGAAAAAATGTGTAGTTAGACTTTGGTGTCTATCCAACACTTAATTATAATAACCGATGTTTACTCTTCACAATATCATATTTGTTATTACTGACACAACTTTATGTGACAGTTATATCATATGTTGGACATATCATCAACCTTATTAACTTGTATACCAATTTATTGCATATAATTTGGATTATAACACTGACCTTTGTGTATACCCAATAGGAACATTTCGTGGCTTTGCAAATATTTACCACAAGTGGTGTTTGGTGGTACAAGAAATCTTGAAATATTTTCTGTAGTTGACCAGATTAACAGAATAGTAGCAAATTGAATCAAAAATCTATTCTATTTCCAGACGTATAACTCCAGTATTCTTTCTATAGTTTCTCTTAGCAGATATGCAATTTTTACTTGACAAACTGTAGAATTTAACCTTTCGAAAACCAATTTGTTCTTTTGATAGATTGTTGTTACTCTCAGTAAACTCATTTAGGCGCAGTATTATATTTTCAAATATCTTGTGGAGATAATTTAAAGGGTGTTTTTTTAAGCCCGATAGAACTTGAAATTGTAAAAAATAACACAAAAAATTAAATTGTAATCAAAATTACTTTTTTATTCGAAGGATCAATACGTGACATTAACATTTGAAAATGATTTCGGGCATATGGGCACCGCGGCTGTTCTTGACGAAGCGCATTCTGGACGTCCAATTTTGGGCCACTTTTTCGAGCACTGCTGGGCGTATGTCACGAATAACACGAACAATGCTGTCCTCCAAGGCGTCAATTGTTGCTGGTTTATCATCATAAACCAGTGACTTCACGTAGCCCCACGGGAAATAGTCGAGTGGTGTCAAATCGCACGACCTTGGAGGCCAATTGACAGGCCCATTTCTCGAAATCAACTTATCGCCAAATTTTGATTTCAATAAGTCGATGGTTGCGTTCGCTGTATGGCACGTAGCGCCATCCTGTTGAAACCACATCTCGTCCGGATCAATGTCATCCATATTTTCAAACAAAAAATCATTGATCATGGTGCGGTAACGATCTCCATTGACCGTAATGCGAGCTCCGGCCTCATTTTTGAAGAAATAAGGTCCGATGATGCCACCAGCGTGAAAACCGCACCAAACGGTGCATTTTTCTGGATGTAATGGAGTCTGTAGGGTCTGTTGTGGATTGGTGTCACTCCGTATGCGGCAATTTTGCTTATTAACAAACCCGTTAAGCCAAAAATGCGCCTCATCGCTGAACACAATTTTGCGATAAAACAACGGGTCAGTTGCCAACTGCTCTAGAGCCCAATCGGCGAAAGAACGACGCATATAATGGTCTCGTGGCTTCAATTCCTGCACCAGCTGGATCTTATACGGGTGTAGGCCGAGATCTTTGCGCAAAGTTTTCCACGTAGTGGACGGACAGAGCCCCAATTCCTGCGACCGACGACGAATTGATAAATTTGGATCTTCTTCCACACTTTCGTTTACAGCGGCGATATTCTCTTTCTCTTCAGTACGCACATTCCTTCGACGTGTTGGTGTTATTGCATCCTCTAGAGAGTATGTGGTACGAAATCTATCGACAGTTCGACGAATGGCTTGTTCAGATGCACGATTATGTACGCCATAAAAATGACGAAGTCGTCTATAAGTTGCGCGAATCGACGACTGATTTTCAAAGTAAATTTGGATAATTTCGTAGCGTTGTTCAAGCAAGAGTCTATTCATGATGACTTGTCAGAGTATACTGAAACAAATAAAAAAAAAATGTTTCATCAAAATTTCATTTTTTGTGTTACTTTTTACAATTTAAAGTTCTATCTAGCTTAAAAAAGCACCTTTTAGTATACTAACTAGCCATTGAGAACTAATTTGTGAGATAGATAGCAAAGAAGAAATGCAAACAAATAAGCTCAGTGCCAACCGCGACTGTTTTAATGGCAGCAGTAATCGAGTCCATGATACTTTGGGTCTTTCACCATAATCCGCCAATGCACATTGGGGGCAGTTGGCGGCTGGCGACGAATTTATGGCGTGTGTGTGTGTATTTTTGAAGTAAACAACGCTCAGTATTTACGTAAATGCGACCCTATAATATCAAAACACAGCGCACAAAAAAATTAAATGGATTGAATGAATGAATACACAAAAATTCATTCAAATCGATCCAGTCGTGTGGTTGCAGTGTAGTTGAATAACATGCATACCGACTGTAGCGTCATCTGCCGCCATTTATTCAGTGACATACACATACACGTACAGTAGAATTATATACATAAAGAAGATTTGTATGGGAGGTACCACGCGTCTTTATCAAATTCCGCTTGTATTTGCAGCAGAACTTAAAATATGTTCACTGAAGCGAAATACCAAATTCTGTTTGAATACCGTTAGCAGGAGCTAACGGTATTCAATTTCTTAATTTGTGGTTTGTCTAGGAGGTACCACGCCCCTTTGTATAATCCCGCCCATATTTGCAGCAGCACTTAAAAAATGCACACCAAACCGTTGCACACTGGGGGATTTCGCGGAAAAAAGTCAAATTGTCAACATACTCTTCATGCATTATGCAATAATATTTGGAAATTTTAGACTAAATGGTACAATCAAATCAAAAACAATTATTCCGATCTGTCTGTTAGTTTTTTTAAATAGCTGTCTCAAGCTCAGTACTTGCATGTTTTACTGACCCACGTAATTTAAACCTAAGAATTTCAAAACAAATATTATATTTTTATGTGAGCTAACGTTTTTCTTTTTATTTTCTATTTAAAGTAGGATATTTCAGTATACTAAAATTGAAAAATAAACTCTGCAGAGACTTACGTTTTTTTGTCTTTGTGTATTTTTATGAACATATAAAAAAAAATCCCTTTTTTCTCCAAACATTTGGACCTGCAATTTTAGCCATACTTTCCCACAGTTGGAAATCAATACTAATACATTGTCTAATATCTGTTTTTACATTTTTAATCAATTTCAAGTGCCACCAGGTACTACCTCTCAATTCGTTGCATTTTACAGTACAACATTTTTCAGCTGATTGATTCGCGACTCAATTCTGATAAAACCCTTTTGTTGAACATAACTTAACAACCACTAGTCGGAATTTACTTAAACAAATTTAGAAAAATCAAGAATTACAAGTACTTTCATCTATTTATATAACGTTTCGCTACATAAGCAACAGTTTCAAAAAGTTATAAATAAATGTATGAAGAAAAAAAAAATATATTTTACCTAAAAATTTAATTTTTTTTTTAATTCATAAAAAATCCAAAACGGTGAAAAAAGTGTCAATTTCTATTACTTTTACGTAAAGTCGTAAAACCTAGGAACATCTCATGAAAATCGATGAACGCGTTTGGCTTTTTTGCACAATTAAGTAAAGGTATGAATCGAGATATGAAAAAAAAACATTGATTATTTTTTTATGATTCTCGTACCATACAAAGAACTCACGCAAGAAAAAACTAACAGTTAACCGCAAGGAATTTCTATTGCTGAAATTTCAGGCAGTGTACCTCTGCAAAATCTGTTGGATCATACTGCTTAAAGAATACTAGAGACGAAGTCAGCAAAGGAAATAAATAAAATTGAAAGCGGAAATCTAATAATGTTCTATAAATGGTGATGTGATTGGGCATCTAGCGAATACCAACAGAGGTTTTCAGATGATCGAATTTCTAACTCTCATTTATATAGGACATCAGTTGTACCACTTAAATTATCATTAAGTGATGACATAAATAAATTAGTATGGAACAACAGTTTGCATATGCTAAAGAGACACCTCAAGTTATACGAGAAGAAAAGAGAAGAGTCGATGAGGAGATATCTCAACCTAAAGAATTTTAGTTAACAGTAAATAAACGTAACTTTAAAGTAAAACATGAATTATGTTTTACAATGATTGACGGCAAGACAGCAAAATCAGTAGCAGTAACACCAGCAGCATCTTCTTGTTTTATTTGTGGAGCCACAACATCCAAGATGAATAAAATCGGAATAGTTCAAGCTATTCCCGTAAATGAACAAGCAATTTGTATGTTACCACTTCGTGCGCGTATTAAGCTGAGGAGTGTCTTTTGCATGTGGCTTATAATATTGAATTTAAACGTGGGACAGTCCACTCAAAAGAAGCGTAAAAATGTTTGAAAAAGCCTAAACTTAGAGAGAAAATTGAATTACAGGTTATCAACCTGTTAAGTAAGGGTCTGGTACGACAAATTAAGGAAATACGTCATGAAGGTTCTTTACGAATCTTGCAGTGATTTCCGAAATCACGGGTCTAGATAAACAAGCACTGCAATTTGGTATGTCACCACTTAATGCGCGTGTTAAGCTGACGGAGTATCTCATGCATGTATCTTCTGAATAATCGTCCGATAAAAGAAGACCGAAAATGTTGATACTGTACGGCTCTGGTACGACAAATTCAGGAAATATGTCTCGAAGACTATTTGCTAATCCTGCTTTGATTTCCGAGATAACGGGTCTAGATGAAAACATAATGAAGAGGTTTTCAATAATTCTCGAAGCTTTAACAACCACCGAGGTAGTAGAACCCAAAAAATTTGGTGACGGCAAAAGAGTTTGTTGCACTGTACGAGTAGTACAATATGCCACTTTCACTTCACAAAATTCTGATTTATGTAAAAGATATAATTGAAAAGTGTATTTTTCCTATAGGCGTACTATCCGAAGAGGCTCAGGAAAGACAATCTCGTAACAAAGACTTTAATAAATATCGCCTTAGAAACTCCAGAAAATGCAGTCGAATTGCCACGAACGAAGATATTATGCAACGAATGATGGTAATATCAGATCCCATTACCTCACATTTAACGCCTTCATTTAGTCAGAAAAAGCATAGTGTTATAAGCAACGAAGTTAAGGCTCTTTTAGAATAATAAATTAAAAATTAAAAAAAATTATTTAAATTTTTTTTTGTTAGTTATGACATTTTACATTGCAGGTAGCGATCGACATTTCTCTAACTTTCTTGATTTTGATTACTTTTGTGTATTACTATATAAATAAAACTGAATTTGTAATGAAATCACTATATTTTTTGACAAATATATTTTTTTCCTCACCTCAATACAAAAATCCCCCGTGTGCGACGTACCAAATTTTGTTATCAAGAGCAGATATTGATGTGATTTGATTTACATCTGCACCGACTAGGTAGTCATAATCAGATGGTAGTCAAACCACTTTGAATGATTTGCAAACATCATTCACGCCCTAGGAGGCCATCGAATACGTATATCCTCCGGTCACTCCTAGTAGCAATTTCGAAAGCCCGAAGTAGGCCGCAACCTTCACTCCTTGCTAAAGAGTTGGAGACTTTCCAACTCCTGGTCCAGAACGCATGAAGCTTAATGTAAATAAGAACACGACGGCATTCATATTCACTGGACCTGAACCATTAATTGTGTTCATTTTGAATGTTTTTTATAAGAGACATCACGCTCCTTTGTCCAATTGGACCGAATTGTAAATCTAAACCCGGGACGCCACCCAAAGGCATACAAACAAATTTATGCAAATCGGTCTAGCCGTTTTGGAGGAGATTAGTCACAACATATGTACAGTAGAATTATATATATATATATATATATATATATATATATATATATATATATATATATATATATATATATATATAAAGATAGGACGATAACAGCTAGCTAAATTAGCATCTTATACAGGCTAAACTATAGCTATAATCTATAGGTTTAATGGTTCATTTTACGGACCATTTAGCACCAAGTTAATATGTTCGTTATAACGGCTAAAAGAGTATCAATCAAAGAGGATTAAATTAAGTTATGCAAATTCGTTCTTGTTGAGATAAAAGAAAATATACTTTAATTTAAAATTATAGTTAATTTATTCAATTTTCAAGTTCCAATTTAATTAAATTCCGAGCTCGCTCTATAAGAAATTAAGGCAATAGATAAGAAATGATTTGATAGATGCTTCTCCTGGAGATGATTGCACTGGTATTTCACGATAATTTTATTTTTAATCTTGTTTGTTGTTGGTCAAAATTCACAAAAAAAAAAGAGTTGTCGGAAATTTTTGTCGTTAAAAAATATGCTGCAATTTTAATTATTTATTTTTATTTCGATAAAAAATTTTTTTGTATAAAATTTTAAGTACATTTCGGGATTATCCTGCTATCATATGATTTATTTTATATTGAATTAATTAATTTGGAAGAAACTACTTATCAAATTGTTAAACCATACAAATTGTTTAAAAATGTCTCTTATAAGAAATATCCGCTTTTAAGAAAGTATGTATATGAAACCTTGAAATTTGTTTATAACTCCAATATTTTTTTGTTTAAATGATTTCAGTTTCGTCCTTAATTTACAGCCTTTTCTACACAATTTTTATTTTTAATATTTAACACAAGTTAAAATGCTTTAAATTTTTGTTATCTGTTTTATATTCCTTCTTAAAGCGTTGGGTTGCGTTAACGCACAAAACATAAAGACTATGTTAGAAGACTTATGTATTTTTGTTTCCTTTGTTACTACACTGTTAATAATAACTGTCATCATCATCCTCATCATCATATTGTAGTCTATGGTCAACCAACATCTGTTAATTTTTGGTTTCATTTTTAGCATACTTGCTCTTCTCCTTTATATTATGGGTCTTTTGATTTTTTATTTGCTTTTTCTTTTTGGCTTCAAATTTCACCAGACCTGTGCTTGCTGTGGTGTGGTGTTAGTGAGAAACATTTTATAAGAAAAATTTAAAGCCATGAATCACTGCCGTCATTTGAGTTTGTTTTTAATGAAATTAATTATGACGAGGGTTGGGAAATTAACCTTGACTCATTTATTAATTTTTAAGAAGCGCACTGCAAATAAACAAATAAAAATGATCACACGTTTGAATAGCGCGCTAACAGATAAAATCTTTGGTATCAATAGTAGAGGTATAAAAAGGATATATATTTCTTTATAACAAAGAAAGGACTTTGACTAAAGACAACACAGATAATTTGAAAAATCGATGTTTCCCTAAGCTTGATTTTATCATTTCATCATTTAAGATCACATAAAATCGTCTAAGTGTAGAGTGTGCTAGGGCATCCCTATTCGTTATCCTCTTATTTTGTTTTAAAAAAAACCTGGATTTACAACATTTTTTTTGATTGTTGCTGTGATCTGAAGATCTTTTTAAAATAACTAGTTCGATATATTTTGTGACTTTTAGCGATATTAAAATGAAGGATGGATTTTCAGGTTTTCTTGCAAAACACATTTTTTAGGCACAAAATTCGTTATAATTATTTTTTTTTCTCTTGTTTCATTAATTGTATCTTCGATGTAATCGAACTAACAATAATTACTCATATCTTAGTTCTAATAATAAAAATCAAGCCCAGCCAGTGCCAGACAAAATTCTGTATGCTTCAGACTTTCTACTATTAGCAGCGGGTCATCCCCCTGATATTTGAGCGAGAGAAGCAGTAACCCTCCTTTTCAGTCTAATGTATTTCAGTCTAATGTAACCACTGTCATTAAGTATGTTACGGGCCAGTGGTTTTGGATGTGCTTCGAGCCTCTTTAAATATGCTATTGCATGTTTCACTATTTCGCCCTAACTGATGGCTCTAAACATCCTTGTGGATATTTGAGTTTCTTATGTACCGGGAAGCATCTGTGATCAGTCGTTGTATCTTATTTTGTCGTCTTTGAATTTTTTCTATATTGCTAGCTGGGACAGTGCCCCATAACTGGATTCCATAAAACCAGCTTCAGCTTCAGGACCGACTTGTAAAGTAAAAGTTTGCAATCCAAGCTACGAGTAGAGTTTCTGCCAATAAGCCAGTTGAATTGGACGACTTTCAACTTCATTTGTGCTAACTTGGATTCTATGTGGCCTTTCCATGTGAGGCGTCGATCAAGGTATTTGACCTCTGTAATTTGTGGTATTATTTGGTTATTTATGCGAATGTGGGGGGGGGCATGAGTCCCTTCGCAGTGTGATATTTTTGTTCATTCACCTTTATTTTCCATCTCTTCAACCATTTTTCCAAATTAACTATGTGGTTTTGTAAGTATCGTGAATGCTTAAGAAAGCCGTGTCGTTAGCAAATGTTGATGTATGTACTCGTTTATCAGTTGGCATGTCTGAAGAATAGTGTATATATGGGATAGGTTCCAAAATACTACCTTGGGGAACTCCGGCCCCAATCAGCTGTGGAGAGCTTAAAAAGTCTCCTTCTCTCAAAGTAAACTTCCGATCAGTTAGATAACTCTTTAGCAAGTTAAAGTAGTTTCCAGGCAAATTTAGCTTTAACTTATATTTCAGACCTTTATGCCATATTTTATCGAATGCTTGAGACACGTCTAGAAAAGTTCCGAACAATATTTTCTTTCTTCAAACGTCTTTTTGACCAAATTCATTAACCTGTGTGTTTGTTCAACTGTACTGTGCTTTTTCCTGAATCCAAATTGATGGTTCGGGATATATCCTATCTCGCCTAGAATTGGGTTCATCTTAGAAATTAAAATCTTTTCGAATAGCTTTGACATGTTTAATAAAAGGCTTATGGGTCTATATGATTCTACTTTTGTATGATCCTTTCCTGGTTTAGGAATCATAGTAATCATAGAAATCTTCCAATTCGAAGGAAAGTATTCAAGACGTAAAGTTGCATTGAATATAAAAAGAATAATTCTTAGTACTCTACTGGGTTGCTCGATCAACATTCTGTTACTGGTTTTATCAAGTGCAGGCGCTTTCATAGAGTTCAAATTCGTTATTGCCTTTCTAATATCCCAAAGGTCAAACCTTAGGAAAACTGCCGGTTTAATACGTTATAATTATAGCGATTGAAAAAAATGTGTAGTTAGTCTATGATGTCTATCCAACACTAATTATAATAACCGATGTTTACTCTCCAAAATACCATATTTGTTATTATTGACACAACTTATATGTGACTGTCATGCCATATGTTGGACATATGACAAATTCCAATATTTATTTATTTATTTTATAATTAGTCTATGGATGGATTCAAGACCCCTATAGCTATTGCATATAATCGAACGTTGGAGTATTTAATGGCATTGGGTAGATCATTAATGAACACTGTAAATAATAAACATCACAATAGTGATGTTACGTATTGCCTAACGTTGTAATGTTCCCTCATATCATATTTAGTTAAAAAATATAATTATTTGATAATTTTTGTAGTTTTTTAATCGACCTTTTTTTAACTTTAATAAATATCTCTTATTCTTTTTTACGGTCTTTTTAAATTAAATTAACAATATATATATTTTTTTCTTTTCGATATTTCGCTTTCCTATGGAAAGCTTCTTCAGGAAAACAATTTTTTATTTTTGAAAACAAAAATTATTAACATATTGAAAAAATTTTTAAAACATTTGACAAAAAAATATAAAATATTTTTTCATACATACATACATACAAAAATTTAAATTTTCAAATATTTAAACATATAAAAACAAGGAAACGGAAATAACAAATAACTAAGAAATAACAAATTCTCTCTTATGAAATAATTATAACAAATAATGTGTCTTTCGTATTAAGTGCCTATAATTCTGCGCTAAATTGTCTATGTCTGTTTTGAAATTTATTCTCTTGACATTTGGTACATTAACAATTTCTAACATTTCCAACATATAACGTCTCTTGTAGTTTTTTTCTATATCTAATACTGATGTTTCATCAAACTTTGGATAATGATTATATTTCTTACAATGTGAAGATAAGGATGTCTTCTGTGTTGAAATATTCCTATATTTTTGCTCACACTTGTGACCAGCTAATCTTGTTTTAAGTTAATTTTTCGTTGTCCCAATATAAACTTTGTCACAGTTCACCTTGTGATTTCCTCCACATGGTATCCTGTACACTACATCAGATATTTCCATTTTTCCTATTTTATCCTTAAGACTGCTAAATAATTTTTTTAATGTGTTATATGTTTTGTGTGCAATTATATATTTATATGTGTCATATATTTTACACTTTCTTAATCTTTCTGATATTCCAGGAACATAAGTTAATGATTTATAATTTCGTGGCTCTGCCGTAAAATTTCCTAAACTATGCCTATAACTACCATATTATTTAAATAATCTGTTAGTTAATTCTACTGGAAAATCATTGTCATTAAGTATATCTCTTATTGTATCCCTATTCTTCAAATGAAATTCTCTATCACTTATAGTCAATATTCTGTCTATCATATTTTTCGCTGTGTTTATTATCATTTTTCTCGGATGTTTTGAATAAAAATTAATAATTCTTCCACAAGATGTTGGTTTCTTATACCAATCAAACACTAACTTATATCCCTTCCTTATTATCAATATATCTAAATATGGAAGTCAAGATTCTAATTCTCTTTCAATCGTAAATTTAATATCCGGATGAAAACTATTCAATTCTGACAAAATATCATCCACTGCATCTTCTGAAGTTATACAAAATAAATCATCCACATATTTTGTGATTTCTTTAGTTTAATATGCATTTTACTAATACATGAATTTAGTAATTCTTCCATCACAATATCAGCTATAATTGGAGATGCTGGAGAGCCCATAGGGAGGCCCTCCTTCTGTTGATATATCCTATTATCAAATTGAAAATACCTGTTGTCTTCAATACAAAACTTAAGAATACGTAAAAATAATTCCTTCTCAATATTCGTATTTTGCTCTATTATCTGCGATTTTTCCTCTATAATACTTAAAGCTAAATCTACAGGAATACTTGGAAAAAGTGAAACTACATCAAATGAAAACAATCTATCATTATCTTGTATATTTATTCTCTTGGTTTTATCCTTAAATTCCAATGAATTTCTAATATTATATATTGATTGTCCTGTTATCACCTTAAGAATATTCGTTATATACCTGCACAATCCGTAGGCCGGGGAATTAATGCAAGAGCAAATAGGCCTTAAAGGAAAATTTTGTTTATGGATCTTAGGTACTCCATATAGCTTTAGAGAATTTGATACATTAGTCTTAAGTCTATTTCTCTCCATTACTGAAATGATATCTTTTTTAAAAAGTTCATCAACTAAAACATTGTTTGTTTTTTGCAGTTTAGTAGTCGGATCCTTATTCAATATTGAGTATTTAGCAGAATCGTTAAGAATGTCATTTATTCTCGAATTATAATCATCTCTGCTCATAGCAACAGTAATATTGCCCTTATCAGCATTAACAATTAATATGTTCCTATTATTAGTACTCAAAAGTTTTTTTAGCGATTTTTACTTTATCTAATATAAAAATATCCCTTGCTGTAGGCCCAATGTTGCTAATGTGCAATAATCATTAATGTTAGTTTTGTCCGCACTACTGCCTGGTCCTCTTTTTCTTTTATAGTCTGAATCAAATTGTTCAATTAATTATGCATTGAATGTATTGTCGAATGGCACTAGAGTTGTGCTCGTATCCGTTATCATTTGGTAACACTATCTAGTTTATGTAAATCTTTGCTATAGCACTGAGGTAATTTCCACGTGTTTGCTGAATGTGGTAATAGTTAAATGAACTTATTTGAGATAAATAGTTTTTTAATAATTTGGCAATTTTTAGTAGTACTACATCACTTGTTGTATACAATACAACATAAAATATACAACGAATTGTAAACTAATTATACATAAAATAAAATTGCAGGAATCAGCAGGGGATGCACCTTGAGTCAAAATTGAACACTTGAGTCAAAATTGAACACATTGTTATACTTGTAATAATAAAAAATAGGTAACTTAACAAAATAAAACACGATTATATCATATAATGGTGTACAAGTTAATAATGTCGTTATCACATAGGGTTTGTGTCAATAATAACATGTAGGGCATTTTGAAAGGTAAACATCTGTTAATATAATTTAGTATTCATTAGATACCAAAGTCTAAATACATATTTTTGAAATCGCTATATTTATGTAGACTTTTGTGGCTAAAGAAGATATTTTTTGGGAAAATCCGATAACATTCCTTCGTTTGAAGAAAACGGCTGATAAAAGTTATCGATTGGTGATAGAAGCTTAGTGTTGATAAGCATCAACTCAGGAAAGTTGTGAAGGATGATTTGTGCGATTCGGAAGTACTGATTTTGACACAAAAGACAAGGAGAGGCCTGGGCCAGACAAAAAGGTTTGAAGATGCCGATTTAAAAGCATTACTCGACAGAGATTGTTGCTTAACGCAAGAAGATCTTATTTTATTATTAAAAATGGGGAGGAAATTGGATATGATATGACGTGTAGCCGAGAGATGTTGGCAGGTGATTTTATATGTCGGAAATGATAATTGAACTCCACTTATGCATCGTATTGTTATAGGCGATGATGAAATGAATACATTACGGTACCCCAAGTACAAAAAGTCATATGCAAAGCTCCGTAGCAGAATATTCATGACGCTAATGCTGTGTAGTTGAGAGAATCAGAAGGGTGTTTTGTAGTATATAAATTGTTGAAGTCGAGTCAGACGATTACAGAGTATCTGTTCCAAAGATGCCCCTGTAGGCTCGTAGCTAGTGTACTAGCTTGTCAGTATGAGGGTTGTGGGTTCGATTCCCAACGAAGACCTTGGTTTTTTTTCACTATAAAAATAAAAATAGACTGTCGGTGGGGTTTCTCAGTGATGAAGGCATAGTTACTGGTCGCTGTGCTGTCTTATACGGCAGGTAATTTCCGACTATCCTTCTACTTTCACCACGTGTTTCATCTCTTCTCTATACCTTTCCGAAAGAATTTAGCTCGGTACTTGACTAAATAGGCGTTGTTACCTGAAGTGCTACTTCTCTTTAAAAAAAAGACAATTGAGTCATTTAAATAAAGCAATCAACGAAAAACGATAATCATGACACCAAAGATCGGCCACCACATATTACTAAAGCGGTTAAAAACTATTTGGAAAACAGCGGATGGAAAGTTTTGGCTGATCCGCTTATAGGGCAGACCTTACCTTCTGCCTTTTGTTTTGGTCGATGTGGTATATTTAAATTGGAATACGCTTCACTTTAGAACAAAAATTGCCTTGAGTCATTCCTTACCTCTAAACCGGAAAAGTTTTTTCGACGCAGATGCCATATGCTCCCAGAACAATGGGGAAAGAAGTGGCTAACGATGAATACTATTGTGAATAATGTCTCAACTCATTTTGTTATTGTAATAAAAGCTTGTTTCAAGTAAAACTATCGACATTATTAACTTGCAACTTGTAATTAACGAAAAGTTACTTATTTTTTTTTTCTTTAAAGAGAAGTAGCACTTCAGGCAACAATGCCTATTTAGTCAAGTACCGTGCTACATTCTTTGGGAAAGGGATAGAGCAGAGATGAAACAGGTGGTGAAAGTAGAAGGATAGTCGGAAATTAACTGCCGTATAGGTAAGTGGCCCTGTAGGCTACTAGGTAGTGTATTAGCTTGTCAGTATGGTGGTTGTGGGTTCGATTCCCAACGAAGACCTTGGTTTTTTCACTACAAAAATACTTATTTACTTCACAAATGACTAGACGAAAACAATAATTTTTTTTAAAATTATTTATTGCATCTTCATAATAATATGAACTATCCACAAGTTTTGAAATCTTAAATCTACATGTACATAATTATTAGGCCCGACCAGTGTCGGACATAATCCTAGTGACAGCTATTAAAATAATATCGTAACCAATTCTCACAATCAAAAGAAAACTATTTTTAAGAGATTCCATTTGGAGCGTTATTGACCAATGCCCCTGTGTCCCTACTTTTTAATCGGATATGACCTCTGTAATTCAAAATATTTCGAGCAAGGGGATTCGGGTGGCACTCGAGTCTAGTTAAATATTTGCCTGCGTATTGAGCAATTTCAGCTGTCACAAGTGGAATATTTAAATCACGATGTATAATTGAATTTCGCATGTACCATGGAGCTAATGTAATTAATCGTAGTATTTTGTTCTATCGGCGTTGAACTTTTTCCACATTTGAAGCTGAAGCAGTGCCCCATATTTGAATTCCATAGCATCATATTGGTTTCAGAATCGACTTATACAATAGAAGTTTACAGTCCAGACTAAGAGTTGAGTTAATGCCAATTAGCCGGTATATTTGAGATAACTTGATTTTCATTTGCATTAGCTTTGTGTCGTTTGTGATGTGATGTTTCCAGGTAAGCCTACGATCAAGGATTTTGCCAAGATATTTAGCGTGCAAATGATGAGGAATAATTTGTTTGTTTATACGAATAGGGAAGCAAGTTTCCCTTTTTTAAAGTAAAAGTTATGTGGATACACTTTTGCTCGTTTACTTTTATTCTCCATAAATTTAACCACAATTCCAGATGCGTAATATGTTTCTGAAGAACCTGAGATGCCACACGGGGGTCTTCGTGAGTACTAAGGTAGGCCGTATTATTGGCAAATGTTGAAGTATGGAGACTACTACTACTCACAGGCATATCACACGTATGAATCAGATATAAACTGGACCCGGTGTAGTCCCCTGTGGCATATCGGCAGCTTTCGATGCGGGTTTACTGATAAAGTCTGCTTCGGCTACTGTAAACCTTCTTTTCACAATGTAACTTTCCAGAAGCTTCACCATATTGATTGGGAGATATGTCCTCTACTTATGTAATAGGCCCTTATGCCATACTTTATCAAATGTTTAAGAAACATCTAGAAAGAGGGCAGAACAATATTTTCTTTCCTCAAATGCCTTTCTTACTTCTTGAACCAATCTATGAGTTTGCTCAATGGTGCCATGTTGGCTTCTGAAACCAAATTGATGAATTGGAATGCACCCTCTAACACTTAAAATTGGTGACAGCTTAGTCATAAACAACTTTTATGAGGTTGATAATAATATGGGCCTATATGATTCGGCCCTAGTAAGATCCTTGCCCAGCTTCGGAATCATTCTAACTTTGGCTATTTTTTAGACGCTTAGATAATACTCTAAGCTTCAAATGACATTGAATATAAATAGCAAAATTCGAATACAAACACCGGGCAACTCCATTAACATTCTGTTGCTAGGCCTGGGGCTTTCTTCGGATTGAGTGTGTCAATTTGTCCTTGAACGTCACGCAAATTGAATTTTATGGGTAGCGGGGGTAAAGCCACTAGATTTGGTAATTCAGCCTTCCCAGTAAACGCGTTGAAGGTGAAAACGGATTTCAAATGCTCAACAAATATATCACCCAGTCTTCAGTTGAAGTACGCAGAGGTGGTTTAAACTCAACAGGTAGGTCTTTTAAGATTTTTAGCAGCTCGCCATAAAGAGTAATTAGAGGCTAGATATTTTTTTAAAAGATGCGTTTTTTTTTTTATAATTTAGCAAATCTTTTGGTCGTTTTGTGCATTCCTTGAGACGAAGTTTATGTTGAGGTGATCTGTGCTGTTGCCAATCACTTCTGGCTGTTATTTTTTCCACTACCAGATGTTCAATAGCTACAGAATGTATTCTTCTAAGACCAGTCTGAGTGAGTTAATTAATTAATTAATTAATTATCTCATTCATTGTAACAACGCTAGATTTAATGTCTTCAAGTGTTCGTAACATAACGTTTTCAGTGCAATGGCTACTGAGATACATTTTGAATTTTAACCAATTTATACGATTGATCTTAATCGCGTTTTGGTGATGTAAATCAGTTATTTGAGGGTTGCAAATTGTAACCGTAGTTGGAGAATGATCCGACGATAGATCTACTGAGGTTTCAATATTTATCAAATCCAAGGAGAAATTTTTCATGACCCCCAAAGTCTATGACCTCAGGGATTTTATATCTGTCAGTAGGCCAATATGTTGGCTTCCCAATTGAAATAGAATAATCCAGAGAGATTTTTGTAACTGTATTAAACAGTGCACGATCCCTAGGTGTATTAAGACGGTACGTTTGTTTGACATTATAATCGCGAGCTGCCAAAAATCAAGCTCCGAGCGATTTGTAGAAATCCTGATATTGCGCCGCGGTAATTGAGAATCTGGGAGGTGAATAAATTGATGAATAACAATAATAATAATAATAATAATACAATTTTCATTATTTACTTATTTTAACATCTCATGATTTCAAAACAGCTAAATTAGTGAACCCAATTTAAAAATTTTCATTTAACTTGGTCATTTGCTTTTTAATTTTTTCTTCTTTCTTGCAGCCGAGTAGAATCAAATTATTTAATTCCCTTGAGCCATTTTTGTAAAATCGAAAGAAAACAAAAATGCAAAATTGTTAAATTTAGTTTATGGCAATTTCTTTTTCTCGAAACATTCAAATTTTGTTTTTATAAAAAGCTTAAACATGTCTTATTTACAGGCCACTCACTCATTCACAACGTTTTCATGTATAAAAACAAAACGGATGTTTGGATAAAATTTCTATTAAAAATAAAAAGAAAAAAAAAAACTAAAAGAACATTTTTGAAATTCTTGGCCATAGAAAAAAAAAACGGAAAGTGATGCATATTCGAGTTGTAGGAGGCAGAAAGAAAAAAAAACTGCAAGTGCATGTGTTTTTGAAAGTTTGAAGTCAAATGAAATAGAAAAATATAATTTATACAGCCTCCTAGTCTAGACATGTTTTAACTTAAAACTACAATAGTAATAGCAATAGCAAACTTAGATAGATAACTTGCAATTTAATGTATTTTAGGCAAAAACAAAAACAACAACAAAAATAAAAACCCAAAACCTAAAACACCCAGATACAATTTTAAGAACATAAAGTGCAAAAAACAACAACCTTAACATGTGTTACCATAGTAAATAAAATTGTACAAAAAAAAAAATCTTTTGTCTTTAGCAAAAAAAAAACAACAAAAAAAAAACAAGAAAAAAAACAAGAAAATAAAAGAATATTTCGATAGAAGATTGAATGAAAAAAGCTGCCTTTGATGAGTTAGTTTTGGCCGAAATAAATGCACGTTCCAGTTGGAGAAGATGTAAAGATGATAACGATGATTATGATGATGATGACGATGTTTATGATGCCCCCAACATTCTTCTAAGTGGAAACAAATGAGATTTTTTTGTTTCTTTCTATTCTTTTTTTTGGGGGGGAAAAAATTCAATTTTCTATATTAGAAAAAGTCAAAGAAGAAATTGTATTCCTTTTTTGTTGTAACATAAAATCTAATTTCTTACTTCATATTGTACAACAATATTCCATCTCTACACTCATATTTGTGGTTAAAGCTTAAAATATTGAAGCCATTAAAATGAATTTTAAATCACTATGGTGCTGGAATCTGAAATATAAAAGCTGAAAAATTTTATTTTATCGTTATGAAGTTTTTACTCCCGAAAAAGTCTGAAATGCATTTTATTGCACATTTGTTCTCTTTGCCAAGCTCTGCGCTTCATTTCATAACAATAACAAATACTTGCAGGACAATTTTTATTTTTCTCTTTTATATGTTTTCTTCCATTTCTTAATCTTGAACTTTGGCTTGATTTCTAATCATTTGATTTCTTGTTTACTGAACACATGCCTCAATAAATTTACACCGTCAGGCACATCGCAACACTTTGTGGTACGACTCACAATAGACGTTATAGTTTTCTATATTTTTAAAACTTTTTCGCCCTCCACACCACATAGAATACATATAGTAAGAGGAGACTCAAATTCACGGTACCTTGCTAATTTTCGTTGTATTTAGGTAAGCGTCAAAGTTGCGTTTAAGATTTTTTGTATTTTATTTACTATACATTTTCATTTACCAGCTCATCTCTTAAAAGTCTTAAACTGCTGTTTTCTTTTTCTAATATTCCTTTTCGCCTACTTAACCAAACTTACTGTTGCCATGATATAATTCCACGTTCATTGAAAATTATATCCAATTGCTTCAATTTACCTTTAGCTGCCTGTCTCACATGCAAATTAAAATCAGATAATTTTTCTCTCCATTAATGCGCTGCTGGAATTTGAACTCATGACCCATGATCTTCTGTTTAAAAAAACCAAGCCGACAATTCTGCCAAAGTAACTTGATATATCTTAAGTAACGTTTTGTTTTATTTTATTACCGACACTCCACATTGAAGTGGTGAAAATAATAATTTATTTAGCTATGTTTGGCACAACTTAGATGGGCAAAATTGAGGTTATAAAGTAAATAGGTTAAAAACGCATACATCATTTACTACTTCACTTTTATTTATGGCGATGTGAAGCAGAAATATGGGAATTTATATTGATATATGATGTCGGGAAAAAGTTCATTTATAGCACGCCACAAACCACAAGACAGGTTCTTTTATCTTCAGATCGTTACTTGTTTGTAGGTTAGGCGTGGTAAGATTTACGTCTGTACCTAGCTGTGTAAGCCATAACCAGACGATGGATCATACCACTGTGCATGAAATGTAGCATCATCCTTGCCATAAAAGACCTTCAGATACGTATATCCTCCAGTCACTCCTAGTTGCAACTTCAAAAGCCCGGAGCAGACCGCAGCCTTCAATCCTTGCTAAAGAGTTGGATACTATCCAATTCTCGGTCCAAAACGCATTTAGCTTAAAAAAATTTAAGAAAACAACCGCCATCATACTTACTGGACCTAGACCATTCATTGTATGCATTGTGTATGATCCAACCCGTACAACTCAAAGAAAAAATCTCGAAATTACAAAATACAACGCGATATTCTCGAAGGCCCAACCTCAATAATCAGTCAGAGAACAGCTAAAAGGCTAAGAAGACAAATAGCTGTACTGTATAGATATAGTGAAATTTTTCACTTGGCTTCTGCTAGCCTGGAAGGAGTCTGGGCTCCCTTTTACCCCCCTTGATACATGCAATGACGGTGAGTTTCAAAACATATCAATGTACATGATAGTCTTTAAGGATCCTACGTCAGCCATCTAGACTTGTGTCTTGCGGGGAAAAAGGGAGCCCAGTCCCCTTCAAGGCTAGTAGGAGTCAACTGAAAAATCCACTATATTTCCTCGAGAATCAATAGCCGCAGAGTTCCGCTATTTGTCTCTTTAGGCATTTAGCTGTTCTCTGGCTAATTATTGAGGTAGGCCCTTCGGGAGTATCGTGGTGACTGTGTGTTTCGAGGCCCTAGTTTGAGTTTGTGGGTCGGATCATTCACAATGAACGCAATGAATGGTTCAGGTCCGGTGAGTATGAATGCCGTCGTATTCTTAATTATATTAAGCTTCATGCGTTCTGGACCAGGAGTTGGATAGTCTCCAAGTCTTCAACAAGGAGTGAAGGCTGCGGCCTACTTTGGGCTTTCGAAATTGTTACTAGGAGTGACCGGAGGATATACGTATGCGAAGGCCTTCTAGGGCGTGAATGGCGCTGCTTTTCATTCACAGTGCTAATTATCCACCATCTGATTAGGGCCCACGGCCAGGTGCAGATGTAAATCTTATCACGTCATGGGTTATTTATGTAAGCCTGGTATTTAAAATGGCCCCAGAAAAATAATCTAGCGGCGTTAAACCGCGAAACAAAATAGCCAACTGACATCGCTAAATCGAGAGAAAACGCTACCGGATACTTTCCCATACCATAACTGAATTGTTTGGGTGGCTGCGTGGCTTGTGGCATCGTTTCGTTGAAACCAAAGGGCACTGATGTCATGGTTTGCTAGCGGCGTTTTCTTGCTTTTTCTTTCTTTGGATGCAATGGTTTTTCGAGGGCTGATTGTAGATTATGGGAGCCCCCATAAGAGCGACAATTTTACTTGTTTATATGACCGCCTAATTAAAAATGAGCTTCATCGCTAAAGACAATTTTGTTGAAAAATCCGTTATGTTGCTCAGTTCTTGAAACAGTCAATTTACAAACGTTTGATCCAAACACTGGTCGGCCGGCTTTTATTCCTGAATGAATTAAACTTTATAAGAGTGAAGATAAATGGGCTAGTTCTTTTACTGATTCCCATTTTTTGCAAGCGTCGATGAGTTTATGTTCAATATTTTGGCGTACAGCGGTTATGCTGGCATCACTACGACTACGACGAAGGTATTGTTTTGCAAATTTAATATCCAAATTACGTACAGTGGTCTTAAAAGGAGTCTATCCGAGAAGGGGCCGCTAAAAGTTTATGGAGTGACGTAGTGAAATTTTCATAATTAAAATGCATTAAGGTTCAATGCTTCAAATGACAGCTTTATTCTTGACATTTAATCATTTTACAGACAATGAACTTCTTAACCTTAAATGTAGTGCCCATTTGAGGTTAAGAAAAAATATATGGATCGTAAACAATATTAGCTTTGTTGAATCAGAAATAATAAACATACGCTACGCAGGAATCGAAAATTTATCGAAGATTGATCAATAAATGTAAAAGATTTTTAAGTTTCCAGGACCCAACTGTCTTGAAACTAGCGGCTTATTATAATATAGGGTCTGCCAAATAACTTTTCTTTTTTTTAATGCTATAGGCAAAACTACAGAGCTTCGGCTGGGTGCTACGTAGCGCCGTTCTGCTGAAACCAAATGTTTCCAATATCCTCCTCTTCAATTTTTGTGAACAAAAATTCGTTCAACATGGCCCGATAACAATCGCCACTGACTGTAACGGCTACTCCTGCAAAATGGCCCAATTATGCCTCTGTACCAAAATCCGCATCAAACCGCGACTCGTTTTCGGTGCGCCGGCTTTTCAATGTCGGGGTGTGGGTTTTCTGTGCTGCAAATGCGACAATTTTGCTTGTTTACATACCCGCCAAAATCAAAAATGAGTTTCATCTGAAAAGATGATTTTTTTTGTTGCAAAATCGGCATCTTCTGTAAGTCGATCGCAGGCCCACTTAGCGCAGCGTTGTTCAGCGGATGGATAAAACTAATTATTTGTCAAATCAAACATGAGTTAAGTGCTACCACGCACGAAATAAGCACTTGTTGAAAAAAACGCTAGATGGGGGACCCTTTAGCAGAACTAATATTTTTGATGATATGAATAGCTCACGCTGGCCAAGACCCGAAAGATGAGCTGTTTACAAATATAACTTTTACCTCTATTTTAAAAAAAAATTTCTTAAAGGTTTTTTTAAATTATAAAAAAGCACAGCCCAGTGTGCAACAATTGATTATCTTAACAATTGTAATAGAATGGCATCATTAACAAACTCCAAATTCATCTGTGAAATAACTGCAACAGTAGCAAGAACTCCTTATTGGTCAAAGTCCCAGAAACAACAAAACCAATAAAAACAAAACAAAAAAAAAATTAACTATAGCAAATTGTGATGTTAGAATTTCTTTAGCTTTGCCAAAACTTTTACAAAAACTAAGTTCTACTCATGCTTAAAACCAACAGAAGAAGAATTTTGCAAACCAACAAGTTTGGAAAGTTTTCAAAAAAAAAAAAAAACCCAAGAACTTTATCCTTTTTTGTTTTTTTTTTTTTTGATTTTGCCATGGCCAGTAGCAACTTATTTAATTCTGCATACATACGAATCAATGAAGACACTTACCAGTGTACGTTTATACGAGTGCGGTTCTAAAATTAACCATTATTAACCATGATGTTGGAAAGCGAACCATAAATTTCAGGTAGCTTGAGTTTGGTTTTGATGCGATAAAAAATGTCACTCTTTCTATGTTGGATGAAGATTTTATAAGTTGTGAGTTACCGAGATGGTTGTAAGCTTAAATACGAAAACAGAGGCCTGTAATTAAATTTCTCAACACCTCAAGAACTTTTTCTTTCAAATTCATTTAACCTTGAGCTTTATAGGCATCAATAGCTTTTCAAAAACAGTTTTTCAATTGGGTCCTGATATCCTAGTACCCGAAGAATTTTTTTTCATTTTGGTGATAAAAAAGGCAGATAACGTTCTAAAAAGACTTTACTTTAATGGCCTTACTAAAACCAAAGGAGAGTTTCTTCTGTTTTCGGAGTATCTTAAGGATTCGACTAAAGGGCAGTTCAATACTGGCAGGTGGCAATTTAACTCTGTCAATCAATATATTCGAGGCGTAACCCATGTCTATAAAATTGCCGTATTCATTAAATGGTTTTCTGACATTAACGCGAAAGTTGTAGGAGGTCCATAACTTAAATTGGCTTAAAGGTTTCTAGTTGCACGATACAGTGAGTAGTGATGATACTCTCAATAACTATCTTTCGGAAATCTCTAAATGGGCTCTTGCGAAAGGGATTAATTTTAATGCTCGAAAAACCCAGTGCTGTGTGCTTTCGCACAAGTGCACCGCTGAATCAGATGCCATATCTGAAACTCTCGATGTTTAAAATAAGCATAAAAATGCCTAGCAAATAGAATACAACTCTGATTTTGGTGCTATTCGGCCGCCTACATGGGGAGAAAGATAAGCAGTTTATCGGTGATAGTAGATTATCCAGCTATTTTAGTTCACTAGATCGTCAACGCAATGTAAGATGTGCTTCACTATTTTATTATTATTACAACGGAATACGGTCTGATGAAATCAGGAAACTTATTCCTGAAAACTACGCTCAACTGCTTCTTCCTTAAGAGCGCATCCAGTTGTTGTCGATTGGCTGGGCTCTACACCATGTAGAGATAATTTATTTTTAAGCTTAACACTTCGTATGTGGAAGAAACTATTTGCAAAGGCCTTCGCTATCAAAATTCAAATTAAATGTCTCCATAATAAATATTCCAACTACTCTTACACAATCTAAATTCCTTCAGGTTTCATGAGCGCGAATGATTCCCACAGTGGGAGTTCTTTAAAAAAAAAAATTCTATTAGGTACATCTGTTGCGGTATTTATGGGACTTTAAACGAACTGGAGTTATTCTTAGTTCTAGTAACATTTTTATTTTCTTTTAGTCTGACCTAAGTTGAGAAGATCTGCACCACTTGTTTCAAACAATTCCTTTTTAAGCCAAAAGGTATTGGAAAGGTGCAAAATAAATATTCTTATGTCTGATAACTTGTTCGAGTTGCATGTTGGTTGATACATGAAGTAAACTAGATAAACGTTATTAAGTTGCTTAGATTTTTTACGCTAGTAAATGAAATGGTGTAATTTTTTTTCTCTGTCCTTTATGGCTGCTGTTATTCATACGGTGTAAGCGACGAGCGCTATCGATGTAAAGAAATCATTTTCAAGTCTTGTTCGGCCATGGGGCACTTTACGCAGGGATTTGCCTTTTCAATACCTCCGTCTTTTATTGTTATCTGTGACGTGTGTCCATCTTAGGGTGTTTTCCGTTTGTTCGAGTGTATGAATAGTTTTCGCGATATGAAAATTGTGTCTGAGTTCTGGTTTATCTGTTCGTTTATAATGTCACTGCTAAAAGTTTTTGTTCTGTAGATTTCCATCTTTTCAATAATGTCTAGTCTTCGTCCTTTTTTGCTAGGATGTAGTAATGTCATACATTCATCAATTTCCCTTGGCGAATGTTCGTGAGTGTCAAGGTGTAATGTATAGTTGGAATCTTCTCTTTTCCGTTTGTATGAGCGTATGTGTTCTGTAAATCTTCTTTTTACTCTTCGTCCAGGTTGCCCTAAGTATGTCTATAGGTACAAGTTAGTCTATATACTCTTTTGGAACTAAATTTGTTAGTTGTTTCTGTTGTTATTTCGAGATGATGTCTCAGAGTTTTGTGAGTTTTTAATGCTGCGAGTATTTATTCTTTGTGAAAAAGGTTAGTTACTCTGCATATTTTCCCCCCGGGGGTGCATTGATATATCTTGATGGAATCTCAACATCATTACATGTGTCACCAAGGATAAAAGGGAGTTCAGTCCCCTAAAGGGACTTACTAATTCCACGGGAATCAATACGCCCAATAATTAAGCTTTTTAGCTGTTCTTTGACTGCTTATTAAGGTTGGCCCTTCGAAAGCATCGTGGTGGTTGTGGTTTCGCGACCCTCATGAAATAATTAAGGGGCCAAGATCATCTCACTTTTGACCAAGAACACAGGGTAAATGAGCCGGATCCAGTGAGCATAATATGACATGGATATTCTCCAACTCTTCAGCAAAAAGTGGGGGTGGCGGCCTGCTCCGAACTCTCGTTGTTGCTACTAGGAGCGACTAGAGGTATCTAACAGCTCCCTAGGGCGAGGGTGACGCTATATATCACCTACAGTGGTTTTATCCACCGTCGCACAGAGGATTATTTGACCCAAAAAAACTGGCCAAAATTGTTAAGCGTGTTTTTGTTAGTGTTATATCCATTGAGTGTGTTATAATAAAGTTTTTTTATTTAGTTATAAAACCGTAAGTTGGCAACACTTTTTCAACTGGTGGCCATTTTGTCGAAGGCTTCAAATTTACTTTGGTTTGATTTTTCAACATGAATAGGGTAACGCCTGAAAAAAGCTTCTAAGTTGGCCCCAGGATTGCCATTGATCCCTATTTTTATGAGCGAATTTTTTTAAGCGATGAAGCTTACTTTTGCTTGAATAGATATGTCAATAAACGAAGCTGAGGTATGCGAATCTGTTAAATCTGGAAAAACTGAAGGTTTGGTGTGCTCTATGGACTAGTGAAACCATTGTTGTGTATTTCTTTAAAAACAATGCTGTCTAGAATGTTACAATCAGTGGTTTCGATAAGACGGCGCGCACAGCTGTTGTCAAAATTGATTTATTGAAGAAAACGTTTTAGGTAACTGCATAATTTCATGTTGCCGGCTCCTGAATTGGCCTACATGATCATATGATATAACGCCTCTTTAAAATAATTTCTGAGGGGATGTGTGAAATCGTTAGTCTACACCGATATGCCCCAAAGGACCACTTAGGAGACAATATTCGCTGCCGGCCACAAATAAAGAGTCCGCCATCTAACTTTTTTTTCAACTAGTGCTTATTTCGTGAATGATAACACTTAACTCATGTTTGTGAATGATAACACTTAACTCATGTTTAATTTTACAGATAATTAGTTTTATCCTTCCGCTGAACGAATATGGTTGTGTATACTTTTGAACAACGCTGGGAAATATTGCGACATTACTTTGAAATTCATGGCAATGTTGCAGAATGTGTGCGAAAATTGCGTAGGCATTTTGAAAGAAGAGAAGCACTGTCAGCTCCGTATGTTCGTTATCTTGTGAAAAAAGTGTAAGAAACTGGCATCCCCATCGATAAACCAAAGCGGGCAAAACCAAAAACAACGCGTACACTGGAGAATATTGCTGCTGTGGCAGAAAGTGTGCGTGAAGCGCCATCAATATCAATTCACCGTCGTTCTCAACAATTGAACATTTCAGAGACATCATTGAAATAAATTTTGCATAAAGACCTTGGTATGACGCCATACAAAGTCTGCAATTGGTACAGGAGTTGAAGATAAGTGATGATTCAATGCGTTTTCGCTTCGCTAAGTGGCCTTGCGGTCGAGTTACAGAAGATGCAGATGAAGCTCATTGATCTTGGCGGGTATGTAAACAAGCAAAATTGTCGCATTTGGGGCACAGAAAACCCGCACGCATACATTGAAAAGCCGACGCATCCAAAACGAGTCACTGTTTGGTGCGGATTTTGATTCAGAGGCACATAATTGGGCCATTTTTTTTCGAAAATGAGCATGGAGTGGGCGTTACAGTCAATGGCGATTGTTATCGGGCCATGTTGAGCGAATTTTTGTTCACAAAAATTGAAGAGGAAGAAAATTTGGTTTCAACAGGACGGCGCTACGTGCCAGACAGCCGAAGCTACACTCGATGTTTTGCGCCCTATATTTAAAGATTGCATTATCAGCCGCAGCGTTGATGTCGTTTGGCCACCTCGGAGCTACGATTTGACACCGTTGGACTATTATTTGTGGGTCGCCGCCAAAGATAAGTGTTAGGCCGACAAGCCAGAGACAATTGACGCTTTAAAGGACAAAATTCGTGAAGGCATTGGTAAAATACAGCTGCACACAATCGACAATGTGCTTAAAAATTAGAACGATCGTGTAGGCTACTGCGTGGCCAGCCGAGGCAGTCATTTTAATGAAATTATTTTGGAAGGATTGGACTTTCAAATAAAAAAAGAAAAAAAAAAGAAAATATTCAGTAGTTTTGTTTATAGCATTTGAAACAAAAAAAGTCATTGAAAATTGAACCTCCAGATTAGACTACCTCCAAGTCAGCCGTGGCGGCCATATGCCATAATATTTTAATTATAATGCCAGAAGATTATCTTTCGAATAGAATAAATTTTATGTCAATATCCTTAAACTTTATAGAACCTCTATAAAAACACTAAAACACATAAAAATCACATAAACATTTACCAGCCGATTAGCAATTTATCTCAAGTATCCTAATTAATTTTAATGCGTTGTTAAATTGTAAATTCTTAAGAAATTTTGCAACCATCCTCGTAGTTAAACCTACAGATGGATGAATTGTATGGTATTATGGCTAAAGATCAAAGATTACAAATGAATTTGTTAAGAAAAACTTAAAATTTATTTCGCTTTGGGTTTTTAAATTTAAGTATAAACTTAAGTATACTCGTATCTACTTTTGAAATAGTTGATATGTTGTTTTTAGCTAAATATGGTTATAAATGTTTTTTAAAAGCATAAATATTTATAAATCTTTATTTTTTGACTATTAGTTTTTTAGTTTCTTAAGCCGTTACTTCAAGCAATCACTTTGAGTTTATTTTTTATTATTATTATTGTTGTTTTTGAGTTTCTTTTTGATCTTTTTACTCTTTTTTTGATTTCCACAACAAACAAATAAAAAAACAAAAACAATAAAACTCAAGAATACAAGAAGTTTTATTGTTGTTTTTGTACGAGAACATTTGTTGTTCATTTACTTGGTGTATGTTGTTTTTGTTATTCTTGTTGTAGTCAGATTTACAAGTCAAGTTTGTAGATTTTTTTATTTATTTATTTATTGGATGTTGTTTTGTTGTTTTGCTATTTTGTTTTTGTCTTTTCGATTTTAGCATGTTGGAAAATGGCAAAAATCTCCGTAGGATTAAGAAGCGAAAAGAGACAGAAGAACATTTATAATGCATTTTCTTGATTATGATGTGGAGTTGTAGTATCAATTTTTGTTGTAAATTTAAAGTCATAATTAGGTTGACCAAACGTCTTCTATAGTCATGCAAATGAATTTCTTAAAATTAATATTTAAAGGACTTATGGCCCAAAATAGGCAAATGAATGAATTTCGCTGTCTGCTTTCGGTCTGCCTAAGGACTGAGTGGTTTGAAATGGTATAATAGAGCTCCATGATTCTACAGTTTCGTATCATTAAAGCAGTAATTACTTATAATTAATAATTAATTATAATTAATAATTAATTAATTAAAAATTTCCATTATATTTTGAAAACTTTGTTCCTCTCAAAACAACTCCGAACTGCTGATTGAGGGAATAATTTAACTTCTTGCGTTAATGTTTAGATAAAAATGCTCCAAATTCGAATCTCCTCATTAGACGGATGAAGATGATACTCTCCTGCAACAACTAGTTGTAACACATTTCGGAATGTTATTCGATATATTGATATGAAATAGGCTTTGAAAATTGTTTTTGTTGATGTTGCTCTTCCAGTAAGAGTAAAGCCGAAAATACCTAAAAACGAGAGTTCCTTAGGGTGAATACTAATCATAGATGCCAAAAAGTAAATTGAATAAAACAACAATCTTTTTTTTTTTTTGACAACTAACTTTAGTTTCATTGACACTAATGGAAATGTAGAAATATGGAAATTAATAACGAAATATAATGCCAACCTATACCACGTCAGCAGACTTCTACTCTCTTGACAAAGTTCTCAAAAACATTTTGCAATAAAGCCACGCTTATCCCTTCAATGCAGCGCCAAATATCCTCGTTCATAGTGTCTGCTGTTTGTAGATTGTTCATCTAAGCATGGTATTTCAAATGACCATTGAGAATAAGAACGAGGCGGTTATGCAAAGAAATAATTTTGTCGAATCCTTAAAACAGTCCTCGATAAATTATTCATTCAAGGAAAGTGACCTTATGGTGCGTTTTGTGGTTAGGCGACATCATCGGCCTATATTTTTCGATAATGAGCACGGAAACGCGTTCACTAAGAATAGTTTGATAGCGCAGGCCCGACAATTATTGCATGAGAAATTTTCCGCTTGCGGCGCAATTTTCGATTTGGTGATAATATTATTTTTTTTTAAAAAAGAGAAGCAGCACTTCAGGCAACAATGCCTATTTAGTCAAGTACCGTGCTACATTCTTTAGGAAAGGAATAGAGAAGAGATGAAACAGCCGATGAAAGTAAAAGGATAATCGGAAATTTACTGCCGTATAAAGACAGCACAGTGACCAGTGACTATGCCTTCATTGCTGAGCAGCCCCACCGACAGTCAATTTTTATTTTTGTAGTGAGAAAAAATTAAGGTCTTCGTTGGGAATCGAGCCCACAACCCCCATACTGACAAGCTAGTACACTACCTACTTGCCTACAGGGGCACCCAATATTAAGTGGCCACTTCGTTCTTACGTTATAACGTTGCTGGATTATCTTGCCAGGGAACTATTACAAACTAGGAACTTTTACTAACATTTTGCAAAATGAAACTTGGCGCCGTATTGACAAAATAAGCGAGCTTCGCTTATTTTTACAAAATGTGCTGTACAATTTGGCGAAAAGAGTGGACGTCTGCCAACGTCTTACAAGTGAATATTTACCCGATGTGTTATTTTTTTATTAACTTCCACATTTCTGGTTTAGTGTCAATAAAACTCCAACTGTCGAAAAAGTGTGTGTTTTAAGTTAATTTACTGCCTAACCTAAAATTTGCCCAGCCTTTATTTAGTGAAAAACTAGTTCTTAGTTTGTTGTCTGGTTTAGTAGCAAATCTCACTACGAGCTATGATAGAGATCCTTTATTGTATACTTGACAATAGATTCTATAATTGGATTTCGGCCTCTATTTTTCTTAAAGGTTTTTTTTCTTGTTTTATAACGAATTATTAAAAATTAATTTGAATTCTTTCTTTTTCATTTCAGGTGCGTTATCAAAGCTTACGAACTTTTAATTTCCACCTGTAAAGTGTAAGTTAACTTATTCACTGTTTAATATTTTTTTACTGGGATCAGTTAACACTCGTATTGTTTCATGACTTTAAAGAAAGTCATGCATGTGTTGATTACAAAGTTTTATAATTAATTTCGCCACTTAGAAGGCAACACTTTAATGTATAATTACCAGCTTAAGATAGACTGATATTTTAAGTTATCATTATCTTCGCTCTCAAACGCTTTTATCTTTGAAGCCCATAAAAGAGCACGGATTAAATATCAAAAAGACTGTATTAGTGCCCTAGTTTTTTGATCGCTTTATTTTACCAAGCCATTGAAGCGTTGCCAAATATTGTAGGCTTAGTTTGAAAATCAGTCATCTATTCGCGCAACTCAAAAACGATATTCTGCTTCTCATAGCCATTTGAGGAAGCTATTCTTCGAAATGTACCCAATTTCATTCCATACAAGTATACTCTCTGATTGTCGATTTTTTGTCGGTTCATATAAAATTCAACTGATGCAGAAATTAAAGCCACGAAAGCATTGTAAACATCTTCCTTTAAGGGATTGCGCGGCGGTTTTCCCCTGATCATGATTGAAAAAGTATCGCCCGTGAAAAGGAAGGTGTGGAAAATGATACAAATTGATTATTGTGTGCCCAACGTAATCAGAGCTGGGTTTCACCTACATAAGATCAAGCCATGAGAGCAATATAAGCATCCTTTTTTTTATTGATTGCGCGGCAGTTTGAAATTGCTCCGTTGATTTCTTTCGCAAAATCGTTTTCACCAACAACAAAAACAAAATGATCGCATTTGAAGCAAAAAACAAAATCCCATAAAGTATAATTCATTGTGAAAAAATGCACCGTTTAATAAAATTTTGCGCGCTGGTGGGAACTTTCGTAGTACATGTTATGGTTTTTAATGATGTTTTGCGTAAAAATGCAGCCTTTTGAACTAAATTATGGTCATCAGTTAATAATGAGAAATGTGTAACGACACACTTGCGTTGGTTGCTGGGGTAGCGACATCGGAGGCCAGGGTCGTTGTAATTTTGTTTATTACCTACCATCTTGGTCCGTGGAAGGAATGACACTCAATGTTTTATCCACGTTATAAAACTTATCACCAAGTTTATTTAGTCAACACTTACAAGGTAGATGGTTGATAGCGGACGGTCGGGAATCGCAGCCGAAGGAAGGCAGTGGTAGGAACATCGACAGTGGTACAGGCGAAAGCGATAAAGACGGCTGCGGCAGTAGTGGGAGAGGCGGCAGCGATTAAAGTGGCTGCCATACAGGCGGCAGCGCACAAACGGCAACGGTAAAGGTGGCTGCGATTCAGGCGGCAGCGGCAAAGTCGACAGCGGTAAAGTCGGCTGTAAAGCAGGCGGTAGCGGTACAGGTGGCAGCGTTCAAGATGGCTGCGGTACATGCGGCCGCGACGGTAGCGGTAAACAAAGCATTACACCTAGCAGCAGCGATCGCGGGGAGTTCTTGGCTGTATTGAATAATACTGAGGGAATATAAAATTCCACAACATCATCAGTCGCATGGTCAAACCAATCCCCGGTAAAAGATAAACTTCCATCAATTGCAGCTGCACTGTCGATCAGAGATTATTGCGGAATATAAAATTCCTCCAAAAGATCTCTTACCGGCAGGCAAGCTGTCTGCTGATAAGAAGTTATTGCGGAGTATAAAACTCCTCCAAAAGACTTCTTATCTGCAGATCTCGTTTCATGGGTACTCACATTCACCCACACTCCTTATTAGCCATAGTTGAATGACAACTGTCAGATGTGCGGTTTGGTCTGCATAACAGCTGACTGCGTTGATGATCTGTTTGTTCCTGACTCACAGGTGGCGCTCCGACGTTCCCGACCGTTCATTTAAATTTTATTTTTTAATTCATAAATAAATAGAATATAATATAATAATTATAATATAATATATATATTATAATATAATATAAGATAATACCAGTAATGTGTCTTCAATTAAAGAATGACTTCAATTTGAATAGTAATATCGTGTAATAATAATAATAATTCATTTTAAAATTAAGAAGAGTAATAATAACGTAATAATATCATGTTGGTGAAAACGAGGACAAATGGAACTGCCAATTGTCCTCCAAGGTAGTGCGATTTAATGCCATTCAATTTTATTATTTGGCGCCACTTAATGCCACTACTTTACGCTGATGCCTTGAAGGCTAATGTTGTTCATGTTAATCATGAAATACGATCACCAATGCTCCAACTAGTGTGGTAATGTCATACATTCATTTATTTCTCTTAGTGTGTGTCCGTGATTGTCAAGGTGTAATGCAAAGTTGGAATCTTCTCTTTTCCATTTGTATGATCGTATGTGCTCTGTAAACCTTGTTTTTAGTGTTCGTCCAGTTTGCCCTTTTTAAATTTGTTTGCGGGTACAACTAAGTCTGTATACCCCGCAGAAACTAAATTTGTCAGTTATATCGGTCGTTGTTCTGAGATTATCACTCAGAGTGTTGCCACTTTTTAATGCTGTGAGTATTCCTTCTTTGTGAAAAAGGTTGGTTAGTCCATATATTGGTGGTCCTATATAAGGCGCCCCTGTAGGCTAGTAGGTAGTGTACCAGCTTGTCAGTATGGGGGTTGTGGGTTCGATTCCCAACGAAGACTTTGGTTTTTTTTACTACAAAAATAAAAATTGATTGTCGGCAGGGCTGCTCAGCGATGAAGGCATAGTCACTGGTCGCTGTGCCGTCTTTATACGGCAGTTAATTTCCGACTATCCTTCTACTTTCACCACCTGTTTCATCTTTTCTCCATCCCTTTCCTAAAGAAAGTAGCATGGTTCTTGACTAAATAGGCATTGTTGTCTGAAGTGCTACTTCTCTTAAAAAAAAAATAATGATGTGCCGTCGTTTCTGCTATTTGCCATCTTCAGTGTTCTCTTTATGTGCCGTCTGCCATATCGATTGTCTCTTTGTCTTCTTTATTTCTGTTTTTAGCGTTGTATTGTCTAAGAAGATTATCGATGGTAGTGGCCTTGTAGCCGTTATTTATAGCTATGACGTAAATTGTGTCCAGTTGTTTGTTTTACTTATCTGGAGTAAGTGGGATTATGTTAAGTCTGTATATCTTATGTCTGAACGTTGTTTGTTTATGTTGGGTACTGTGGTTTGAGGTGTTGTCGATGGCAGTGCCCGTCGTAGTTGGTTTTCTAAAGATGTCAACTGTTAAATAGTCAGTTCCTCGTGTTATAGTGATGTCCAGATAATGCAAACTTTTGTCTTGTTCTTTTGCCATTGTCTATGTAATCTTATTATGAATTGTGTTGAAGTCTTCTAGAAATTAAAATTCTATATTTATCCGATTATTCCAAACATTGGTGTGCCCATTGCGTTCCAAGTTACTTAAGTGGTTTTTCCATCTCTCTGAAACCGATAATCCGACAAAGCGATATTTATATTAATAACTTGAGAGAAAAATGCTCGTTAGTTACCAATAATTTTTTAGTTGTTGTATTCTGCACGCCAAAGTAGTTGTTGTTATCTTCACCACAAATGGCACTTATATCATTTTTAATATGAACAGTTGAAACAAGTGCTTGCATTGTGCTGGTCACCCCAACTCTATAACTGACCCCACTATACTAAACTAAACACACTATTAAGATGGAAGAATTAATGTTAATGTTCTTTTGGTCTTAATGCTTAAACATTTAATACAGTTTACAATTTTCTATAAGCGCTTTAACAAAATACGAGTGTATGGAAAGTTTGTACAAAAACCTGTGTTTTTTCTTAGTTTTTGGCGTTTTTTTTTTGTTTTTTGCTTTTTGATTTCCAAATGAATGACCAACTAACCGACCGACAGACCAATAGGCTACACTGTCCAGCAACCAAATAGCCGACAATAATTCCACAACAAGCCGTATTTGATGAAGATGAGACATTTGTATGTGTGCGTTAGTTTGTCTGTCTGCCTGTTTGTTGGTTGCTTTGTTCGTTGTTAAGGAGCATTTTTCTACAGCTAAAATTTTAGAAGTTTTGTATATCGAAATGCATTTTCCAAATAACAAACAGCAAAATAAAAAGTGAAAAACACAAAAACAAAACAAAAAATTAAAGGAACATTTTTTTTGTGTAATAAATTTTTATCGTTTCCAACTCTAAAGTTAAGAGAGTTTGGAGTTTTTGTTGTTGTTGTTGTTGTTGTTGTTGTCTTTCTGTTTCTTAATGCTGTTGTTATTTTTATTTATTTATTTATTTTTTTGTTTTTGTTGTTAAAGGTGTTGTTGGTTTTGTTGATTTCGTTAGTTGAGATTGTCTGCAATAAGTTTTGGAGAATTTTTATCCATTTTGCTCATTGATGTTGCTTTGCTAGCGGTACAGTGGTACAATTTAAACTAAAAATACTTTTAGAAAACGGTCATACTATGAAGGCATGCATGTTATTTGGATAGTTAAGTAGAAAATTTGTTTTAAAAAAGTTTTTTGCTTTTGTTTATTTAAGCCATTTTAGTCTACTATTTTAACACAGCGTAAATAGAAAGTCATCCTGGTTTTTCTTCTAACTTATCATGCCTGCAAACTGAGCTCCTAATGCAAACTGGATTGCTGGCTTCTTTCTGTCGAGAATTTATTATCTATCTGTGTTGTTTAGTTCCTGAGGTGTCCCTGTAGGCTAGTAGGTAGTATACTAGCTTGTCAATATGGGGGTTGTGGGTTTGATTCCCAACGAACACCTTGGTTTTGACTGTCGGTGAGGCTGCTTAGCGATGAAGGCAAAGTCACTGGTCGCTGTGCTGTCTTATACAGCAGTTAATTTCCGACTATCATTCTGGTTTCATCACCTGTTTTATCTCTTCTCTATCCCTTTCCTAAAGAATGTAGCACGGTACTTGACTAAATAGGCATTGTTGCCTGAAGTGTTACTTCTCTTTAATATACAAAAAAAATTTTGGGAAAATTCTCAAATAATTACACACCAACAGACCTTATTGGCATCAATTATGAATGAAAGACACGGAAAATATTTGCGTAAAAAGTGGTGTTGTGATTTTGTCACGAGGTTTACCTGACATGTGTATTTTTGAAAATTATGGCAAGAAGATGATAAATTTTGGAGTGCCTAAAATGCATATGAACAAAAACGTACTGGCAACAAAGAAACATTTTTTTCTTCCCTTTGCTAATTTGCATATCGAGGCTGAGAAACCGGCCAAGACTGCAATGGAAATTTTAAGGCACTAGCTTTAAGGCACAGTAATCTCCCTTTTTGGCAATTGTATCTGGCCGCCTAAATCTCTGGAACAAACGACGTCTAGATACATTTATCCCGCTTCAAGTATGTTGATAATGTTAAAACAAACTGAATATAAAACACGTATCATTTGACATATATAATGGCTGTCATTCAAATAAGTGTTGGCAACTTAAAGTTCTATAGCTTTATAAAAACGAATGAACTAGACATTATGACGTTTTATTGTGCTCCACGGTGAAATATTTGATTCTTACATTTTTAATTTTGCTAAAACGTTCCAATATGTCGTGCCTGGTTGCTGGCATCTTTTACCTTTTTCTCTGCTTTGTTTTATGTTTGTTATTTTTTTTTTTGTTTTTTGTTTTTTGTTTTGATGTTTCGTTAGTTTAGATGGTTGCACTATCACAAACCGGTCTTTAAAAAATTTCACAAAAATAAAAAAAAAATTTAACGTCATTTGGAAGTTTTAGTTTTTATATCTGGTATTCCTTCTTTTATTATGTTTTGAGAAGTACCTTCGTTTTCGGTATTTTTCAGTGCTTTTTGTTGCATTTGTTTTTTTTTTTTTTGGTTTTTTTTGTTCAGTATGCGCTCGTAATGTTCCATAATTCTATCGTTTATATTGGCTGCCATTGTCAGTGTCATTTGATATTGTCCTTTGGGAATTTTATTAAAGTGTCTGAACCTTAAAGTTAAGGTTGTAATTTTTTGCCACAAGTATTTTATATTTAACGAGCCACTAACGCTCACAAACAATATAATCCCAATAGGAATTTACAAAAACAAAATTTTTAATAATTTAAAAAAGCTTGTTCTGGCAAATTTACTTGAGGCATGTCAAAAGCCTTTTCAAAGTCAGGCTTTCATTTGCTCCAAAGACTTTTACCTCTCCATTACAAATACACATATTAACCGATTTTTCAGTTTAAAGTAGAATAGATATTTGTTGATATTGCCTTGGATTTTATACAACAAACAAATTTTTAACTCTTTTTGCTAACTGGGTCATTTCAAGCAATTGAAATTTGTGATTTTTTGTTTCGTTGACGTTTGGCATCTTGTTTGGTGCTCTTAGTAGTTGATAATAATGATGATGATGATTAAATAAGAGTACATGTAGTATGTGTTAATGTTGCTCAGTTCTTTGCTCTGGAACACCTTGTTAAAAGTGCAAGAAAAATGGTCAATAAAAAACCAACATTGATGTATAATAAAAATAGTTGGCTCTTCTGGCTTTATAGTCACTTCTGCCAAACCAAAAATTCTTGTAGATGATTATTTTATGAGATCATTTCAAACTTAGGTTTATAAAAAATTTATAGTTGCGAACACTTAAGACAACACAAACTATATTATTAAACAAAAATTGTTGTATTTTATTGATTGTTAAAAAGTCTATTAAGTTTTTATGTTAACATACTTAGCAAATTAGTTAACAGTTAAAGGATATTGCGGTGCTAATCTTAGATTTATTAAGAGGCAAAAAAGTAAATTTATTATTCTGTTTAAATTAATTTTTTACTAAATCAGCTCTAATTTCATTTAATTTTCTTTTTTTCTCGAAAGTTATAGTTTATTTTTTGACCTGAATAACAATTTTTTTGCTGTTATCGAATCTCACAAAATTAATGCAAATCATTTTAAATGCTCTCAATAAAATTAATTTACAAATTTAGCACTTCAAATGTAATAAAATATTTAATCAATTAAACATTTCTCTTAAAATTTACAAATTCTTTTTAGAGTTTCTATTTTCTACAAATTATTTACAAACGGAATATTATGTATAATTTTATTATTAAATTAAGCACATACACACACCCCCACATTTCATTTTTACTGTAGAAAATAATAAAATAAATATAATGTAAACACATACTTACAAGCGGCTATATACACACCCTGTATTTAATAATGCTTTTGTATTAGTAACTTAATCAAGTGTAAAATTCACAAAGAACTTTGAATTTTAAAAATATTTTGTTGCCATTTGTATTGTAAATATTTCTAAATGATGCTTAAGATGATGTTTTTAATTATTTTAATTTCTCAAACTATTGTACTCCATTCTTTCATATTATTACGAATACGTCTTGCTTAAGTTTTAAAAGAAAATAATTAAGCAGTAAAGTAAGTTACTGGGTATTTTGTTTACTAATTGCGTGGCTTGCTAAGAGAACTTATGCACGCCAGACAACAACAAATTTCTAGTCACAACTGCGCAAACAACAACAATTTGATATGCTGTTTACTAACTGCGTATTTTTCTAAGAAAACTTATCTACACAAGACTACAACAAATATCTTAAAATAATTCCCAAGAAGAAACTTTATCAGCATAAAAACAAAAACAAGAATACACACACAGTCATACAGGCGCCTATACAACAACAAATTGTGATACAAAGGAAGTAGAAGATTCTTAATTTTTCTAGACTTCTTGTGGACAAATATAAAAAGGGCAGCGCCTGAGTGGATAGTCAGTCAGTGTAAAATTAAATCTCATCAAGTAAAGACGTGCATCTTAAGTAAATTTTTCTGTAGTGTCAACTTTGTGTGTAGTTAAAGTAAATAAACTTAATAATTTAAAGACTCTAAAAACTGAAGTTATTTATTTTGTAAAACGTATAAACGTAACAATATTATTACTTTTATTATTTATTTTATTTTTTATACATATTCTGCTATTCGGGACACTGGAGCAGCTAGAAATATAAAAAAATAATAAAGAACTTTGATAAGTCAACAATTACTTTATCTCAAAAAATAGAAATTATAAATCACTTTAAGTATTTTTAATATTTTTTTGCAGTTTATTTTTAAGCACTAGGTGATTATTTAATAAAAAATATTTAAAAAACTTTATTATTTATTATTTTTATCAAATTTTCGCCAAATCATTGGTTGGCATCATCCAATTAAACAATTAATTGTTTGTTCATTATTTTTGTTTGTCATGATGATGCCAACCAATGGTTTGGCGAAATATTGATAAAAGTTTTTTAAATATTTTTTATTAAATAATGACCTAGTGCTTAAAAATAAACTGCTAAAAAATATTAAAAAGGTCAAATAACTATAATTATTACATATTTTTAATATTCATTAAAAATCACGAAAAATATTATAATTTTCGATATCTTATTATGATATCTAGTTATTATATTTTATTTTTACTTATTCCAAATTAAGTTCCATTTTTATTGTAGTACTTTATGGTACACAATATTTTTGGTTTGAATTCCTGGGCGTAAACAAAAAGATCAGATAGTTTTCCAACACCGAGAGCAGGCAGCATACAACTGACCATTCGAGAAACATGGTTTTTCTAGATTTTTTTTAAGAGAGGTAGCACTTCAGGCAACAATGCCTATTTAGTCAAGTACCGTGTTACATTCTTTTAGGAAAGGGATAGAAAAGAGATGAAACAGGTGGTGAAAGTAGAAGGATAGTCGGAAATTAACTGCCGTATAAAGACAGCACAGCGACCAGTGACTATGCCTTCATCGCTGAGCAGCCCCGCCGAGAGTCAACTTTTATTTTTGTGGTGAAAAAAAAACCAACGTCTTTGTTGGGAATCAAACCCTCAACCCCCAGTCTTGCAAGCTAGTACACTACCTACAGGGGTACCTTAACTTAATACTATCCTTATATTTACTTACAATATTTTTAATAGTTTAAAAAAAAATACAAAAGAAAAATTACAAATATTTCGCTGTTTGTATTATTTGAGCCAAAAGTACTAAAAAATTCAACTGTGTGCATCATTGAATTTATAAACAACTAGCAAACCCGGCGATAAAGATAAATCATTTTTTTTTTTTTATATTTGAATAAGAAAAATTATATTTCATTGCACAACAGTAATGAATTCATTTCGATTACAAAAATGAAGTGGAATTTAGTTGAACTTCTCTAAGTAAGAAATGAAAGTGAATCCAAAGTAAATACTGAATCGAAGCGTTATACGTGTTCGCAAATTATCCGTTTCATTGAAGTGCTCTTTGGTAAACCACATTTTTTGTTTTTTGGTCTGACGTTAACACAAACAAAGCGGATGGTTTCCCAACTCGTGAATACCCAACGTATAGCTGCCCATGTGAAAAACAATGATTTTCTAAATTTATCCCGCAAACACTAAGCGATTGGCCTTGCGACTTGTTAATTGTCATTGCGAACGCAAGGCGAACCGGAAATTGCAATAGTTTAAAGTCAAACAGAAGATCAGTCAGAATCATTGGTATTCGAGGAATACATACATTTCCGCCTGTGTACTTTCCGTTAATAATGGTTGCCTCAATTAAATTCGGCATAAGTCTTTTCACCGCAAGTCAAGTACCGTTGCAAAGTCGCGGTGGATTCAAATTACGCATAATAATAATAACTGAACCAACTTTGAGTTGCAAGTTATGTGGTGGAAACCCTGGTAAATCCAGCAAGTTCAAAAACTCCGTTGGATAATTTACTGCATCATCGGGATTTGTCATGGATTCAACGGATTTGTATATCACCAAATCGCCATCGATTTTTGATTGATTGAATGGTGAAATTCAGTGCGTGTACAGCATCATCATTCTTTGCGGCGAGAATTGCTCGTTGACTTAACCGAGCATAATTCCGATAATTCTCACTAATGTTTGGAAAAACATTTTCAATAAGAGCTAATTGAGAGTCTATAAATCGGCAAAAGTCGTTGGTAAGAGTAATTAATCCAGCTGTCCCATCAACTGGGACTTTTCCTTTTCCAACAGCTAACAACTGTTTGCAAAATTGTGCAGCACGTTGATCATTTAGTGGTTAGCGATAATGTTTTTACGTTATTCTGCAAAAGTGGTGCCTTCAGGCAAGCAGGCAGGCATTGCACGGAGAATTACTGGCAACGTCTGCCCGAAATCGTCTGCCTACAATATCGGCTAGCCGCCAAAGATGTTGTTATTTTGCCGAAGATCCTTCAGTGTGAAGTTAAAAAATTCTTCAAGTGATTTCTTATGTGCCAGTGTGGACTCATCGCAAACAATGAGCTTGCATTGCAACAACAATTTTCCCATTGCACTGGAACGAGAAATATTCCATGTTGGAGTATTGTGATTAAATTGAGTGGCAACTTAAGCACAGAATGTGCAGTACGATCGCCATCTAGAAAAGTCGCCGAAATTCCAAATAATGCTAATGCCAAAGCTATGTCACATTTTGATCGAGAAGTGGCCAACATCAATGAAATGACAAATGTTCCTCCCTGTTTCTCCAGGAAGAATAGACCACCAGTATTATTGTCCACCGCTTGCATAAATGTTTCGTATACTTGTTTTAGCTGTTAATTCGGCAACGGCACATTATTTCGAACGAATTCCTGCAATGTATCAACATTGTATTGCAGCTCTCGATTTAATTCTTGGTTGAATGCATCGTGCGTCGATCGACTTGGCGCAATCGTTCCTACTTCAATCAGTAGCTTGTGTGCAATAGTCAAGCATTGATTCTCAATCAGCATGTCGAATGTACTTATTTTCGTGAGGGATACTCACACACCCTGTACTGATGCCGTTGTAGTACATGCTATGAATCAGAGATGACGCTTAATGTGAAAAATGATATTCCCTGTTTTCCTGCTTTTGTCTTGAAGTTTTTCCGGAATTTTTTTCGTTTTAAACCTTACGGAGCCTGAGACCTTTCCAACCAATGCGGAACTCGGTTCGTGTGTTCTGGAGTTATAGCGTCAGGAAGGAAAACCCGACTTATTTCTATGTATATATAAAGATAAAATATAAATTTTTTTTTGCAAATTGTGTGTTAAAAAAAATTGAAAAGAAACTAATTTAACGGCCCTTAAGTTATTGAACTCCAAGAATGAGTCTAGTTGTTCAACGTTATCACGAGTACTACAAAATAAAGATTCACATTTTAAAAAGTAAAAAATATTCAGTATAAATGCTTATACCGGCAGGGAACGAGAGAGCTTTTCAAAAAAATCATTGGCGCAGTACAGCCCATTCCACTGCCTAATGGAGCTTTATACTCCTCATTTCCTTGCAGAAACATTCCCGTAGTAACTTCCATCTGTGTTTGCACTCTACGACTTTATGTAATTCATACCATTATGAAAATGAAAAACGTAAGCAATTTTCTTTAAGGTATTACTTACCACTTTTACTACATTTTTTTGCTACTTCTTTCCATGTTCGTTCCTTTGAATTGCTGTTATAATAAAACGCGTCTCTTTTGTTATATAAGGAACTATTTCTTTAAACGTTTTATATTAAATTCAGATAAAATATTTTTTCGCTTTCGTCATCCTTTGGAATTTGTTCACTAATGCATCTCTAACACAATGCTAAATCAGCTGTTGCTGACGCAATGTGCGATCAGTTTCGTACTTTACTTTAGCTTAGGTGCGCCTACAGGCTAGTAAGTAGTGTACTAGCTTATAAGACTGGAAGTTATGGGTTCGATTCCCAACAAAGACCTTGGTTTTTTTCACTACAAATAAAAATTGACTGTCGGTGGGGCTGCTCAGTAATGAAGGCATGATAACTGGTTACTGAGTTGTATTATACGACAGTTAAGTTCCGTAACTATCCTTCTACTTTCACCAACTTTCGCATCTCTTCTCTATCCTTTTCCTAAAGAATGTAGCACGGTACTTGACTAAATAGGCATTGTTAACTACTTCTCTTATAAAAAAAAAGCAAATGACATTTGACAAAAAGTTTTGTTAAGTACATTATACTTTGTCTCATATGATTATTATGCTAAAGCCAGCAAATGCATAATATAGTTGAGCCTTAAGAGTCTTATAGTTGCTTAAATAATTATTTAACGCTATTTGTAATAATTTTCGAAATTTTAATTGACCGCAGTGTAAACTTGCTTCAAACTCTATTTATACTTTAATGCCATTCAACTAAATTATAAAAATTGTATATATAAAATTATAATGAGAATTATACTTAAACCTAACAAATAACATTTAATTATAATAACAAGGAAAGCAGTCATTCCTTTGACGACCAAAAAATAAGAGCAAGAGCAGCAATCAACCACCAGTTTCAGGAGAGTTGCAACAAAACTAACAACATCAAACAACATTTTCAAAAATACTATGAAAAGCAATAAAATAACAAAAACAACAACAATAATAAATGATGCCAACCATTTAAATGCTTATGATGATGATGATGATGCTAAAAAGAATAATGATGGTAATTCCCTTTTTGTTATCAAAAAAGAAAATATGCAGCAGTTGAGGTAAGAACTTGTTTTCTGGTTTATTTTTTATACGAAACCACGTCAGTGAAACGACACCCATGATACTGCTTGTTGCTTAACCAGTGCTGCTACTGTTTAGGACAACACCATCTTCCTCCTGATGATGACTATGATTACGGTTGGAATATTGTTGATGTTGTGCCGATGGAAATTCTTAACTTTTATAGAAATGTTTTTTTTGTTTTTTGTTAATTTTTGTTATTTACTCACAAACATACATACACAGTCAAAAAGGTTTTCCATCACCATCATATCCCCCCTTTATGTAGCATAACAGAGTCACTAGTTTTTGTAGTTGTATTTGATTTTTCAATATTTTATTTTTCTGCTATTTTTATTTCATTTATTTATTTAGAGTTTGGAAATGAAATTACTGATTTATAGTTAAGAATTTTTGTCGCTTATTCTGTTCGTTTGCATTTGCTTAAAGTATAGATCTCTCGCATTGCAGCAACAGTGGCCGAAACTAATTCCTGCTTTTAGTCCAAACCAACAAATCATATACACTTGTTTGTACATACACCTTAAGGGAAATGTGTTACGAGGCTTTCTCCTACTCGTACATACATACATACCTACGTTCATATATATTTATTGAGGCCTTTTTCAAATATCACTAAAGTATTTAACTTTATAGAGATTCTTTTTTGCATTTTAAATTTTGTGGTTTGTTGGAGAAATTGCTTTTTGTTTTGTTGCTTTAACTTTAATAAGCTGCAGAAGAAAGGAGCCTTTTTATTTACCACGTCTTCAGTTTTATTAACATCTCTTTGAATATTTACGAGTACAATGGTAAAGCTGTAAAATAGGGGAAATTAAATAATCTTTTATGAATGAAATACCCTTTTAAGGGGGGCTGATAATAGTTTTTCGCATTTAGCTTATATTGATTTAAAAACAAACTTTTAATTGCTTACCACTGGGATATGAAAACATACAGTGAGAATGAGTGTCAAAAAAGCATAAAACAGCGGTCTTTGTGCTCAAAAGTGTTGTCGGCATAAAACGCAGATTAACGTATAAAAAGGTTATTTGAGTCCTAAATAATATATCGACAGTTTTAAAGCATTTCGCGGTGTAGAATGTAAGTCCCAGTAAGAGATGACGCTCTAAATATATGTATATGAAAGCAGAGGTAGTTTTGTCATTTGAATTTTTTTTAAATTCACATGAAATTAAGAAATTAAGATTATCTCTCATCTTGTGGCATTATAATATAAATATGACTTCTGACATATGACATTGGTAATAACGAGGCGAATATTGCACTCCAAGTGGTCAATCTTTTCGGACTGAGCGGCGTATAATAGCGGCTTTAGATATTCCTACAAAACCCCCCCACACATTATAAGTTGTTATGGATCACCACCTAGACTTGTGTCTTGCGGCAGCAGGGGTTAACTGGTAGCTCCACGTTATTTCCACCGGAATCAGTAGCCCGCAGAGTTTCCGCTATTTGTCTCTTCTGGGCATTTATCTGTTTCTCTGAGTGATTATTGAGGTTGGCCCTTCGGGAGTATCGTGGTGGCTGTAGTTTTACGACCCCATACAGGTCTGTTTTTATGGTGGCCAGGATCATTTTACCTTTAATAACACCTAGTCATGTGTTCTGTACAGGAGTTCGATAGTCTCCAGCTCTTCAGCAAGGAGTAGTGGTTTCCAGCCCTGTTCTGGAACCGCTGAAATTGCAACTAGGAAAGACCTGTTGCTAGAATTAGTCTTCGGCTTCCTAGGACGTGAATGACGTTGCTTTTCATTCACAGTGGTTTGACCACCATCTAATTAAGGCCCACGGCCAGGTGCAGATGTAAATCTTATCACGAAATGACTCTCTAAAGCTCCCCTCCCTCCCGGGATCTTTATGGATTACACAACCACCTACACTTGTGTATTTCGAGGGTAAAAGCCCAGTCCCCTTCAAAGCTAACAGGAGTCAACTGGATCATTCACTATACTTCTACGGGAATCAGTAAAGCCCCAGAGTTCCGCTATTTGTCTCTTTAGGCTTTTAGCTGTTCTCTAATTATTGAGGTAAGCCCTTCGGGCGTATCGTGGTGGCTGTGTGTTTCGAAGCCCTCGTTTGAGTTTATGGGTCGGATCATTCACAATGCACACCATGAATGGTCTAGGTACAGTGAGAATGAATGTCGTCGTGTTCTTAATTATATAAAGCTTCATGCGTTCTGGACTAGAAATTGGATAGTCTCCAACTCTTTAGCAAGGAGTAAAGGCTGCAGTCTGCTTCGGGCTTTTGAAGTTGCAACTAGGAATGACCGGAGGATATACATATCCGAAGGCCTTCTAGGGCGAGGTAGACGCTACATTTAATCCACAGTGGTAATGATCCACCATCTGATATTGGCCCACACGGCTAGGTGCAGATGTAAATCTTATCACGCATCCCCACAGAAAATAGTCTAACTTGCAGGTCAATTACCGGGCTCGAAATGTGGAACTATGCGGCAGCCTTGAACTTAGTCTACTCTGGAGGTCCAATTTTTGATGACTTTTTATAACATATCGAATGCGGAACTCCAAGTGGTATATCGTTTCGGTGTTATCGGCATAGACTAGCGACTTCACATGTGTTCCCATAAAAAATAATCTAGCGGCCTTAAATCTCACGATATTGTTGGCCAATTTGGGAGTCTGAAACGTGAAATAATGCAGTTACCAAAAGTTTTCTTTATTAAATAAATTACAGTACGAGCTGTGTGACATGTTGCGACATCTTATTGAAACCAAAGCTCCTGCACATCATAGCTGTTCAATGATGATGAAAGAAAACGTCAGTAATCATGGATCTTTAGCAATCACCATTAAATGTAGCATTCTGACCAGCATTGATTTAAAAAAAGTGCGGACTAATAATTCCAACAGCCCAGAGCATCATCACTCTAAGTACGGCAGTTCTGTTTAATCATGTATCCATTCAAAGAAAAGTGTGCTTCATCGCTAAACGAAATTCACTTATGAAAACTGCTATCAGAAACAGTGTTTTTTTGGGCTCAATTGGTATAATTTAAAAGCGTTGTTTAGGTATCAGTCTATTAATATTAAAATGCTAAGCCAACTAGATGTAAATCACATATTAGCTGACAAAATGGCGGCCAATTAAAAAACACCTAATATAAGGTAAGAGGTGTATAAGGCGAGAGGCTCTCCATAATAAGACGATAAAAAGAGTGATAAGTCTTGTGATGGCCACCTCAGTATAAAATGTAAGTTTACCTATACAAGTTTACCAGAATAAAATAGAGCAATCGAATTATTAAATAAGATATTAAATTTGATCAGATATATTAACTTTGTAACCCTAAATGGATATCAACAATTACTGATAAAAAACTGGGTTATAGAGGGTCCGCCAAATAACTTTGTTTTTGTTTTAAATGCTTTAAACAAAACTACTGAATATTTTCTCAAACTTCTTTTTTTATTTGAAAGTACAACTATAATTCTACGCAACAGAACTTTCTAGTTGCAACTTCGATTATTCCAGAGCAGGACTGCAAATCATCCCTCCTTGCTTAAGATTTGGAGACTTTCCAACTCCTGTACAGAACACATGTCTAGCATGCTCACTGGACTGGATCATTCACCTAGCGTGTCATTAACGGCGAAATGATCCTGGCCACCATATTAAACAAAAGACCTGATATGGAGCCGCGAAACCACAACTACCACGATACTCCCATATAGAAGCCAACCTCAATAATCAGTCAGAGAACAGTTAAATGTTTAAAGAGGCAAATAACGAACTCTGCGGCTTACTGATTCCCGTTGAAATAAAGTGGAGTTTCCAGTTGTACCCCTGCTGACTTCAGGGGACTGGGCTCCCTTTTTCCCCCAGTTGCACAGGTCTAGATAGTCGAAGTTCTATAAAGACCATATATATGTGCCCCCGGGGGGATTTTAAAGTACAATCGTTTCGGTTAATAATGGAAAATAATTCAATTCAAATGGCTGGCTCGGCTGGCCATGCATCGATTGTGTGCAGCTGTATTTCACCAATGGCTTCACAAATATTGCCCTTTAAAGCGTCAATTGTCTTTGGCTTGTCGACGTAACACTTATTTTTGACGGCACCCCAAAAATAATAGTCCAACGGTGTCATATCTCAGCTCCGAGGTGGCCAAACGACGTCAGCTCTGCGGCTGATAATGCGATCTTCAAAAATAGGGCGCAAAATATCGAGTGTAGCTTTGGCTGTGTGGCACTTAGCGCCGTCCTGTTAAAATCAAATGTTGCCAATATCCTTCTCTTCAATTTTTATGGCCGATAATGATCGCCATTAACTGTAACTGCCACTCCTTGCTCATTTTCGAAGAAAAATGCTCCAATTATGCCTCTGGACCAAAATCCGCACCAAACAGACTTTTCAATGTATGCGTGCGGGTTTTCTGTGCCCCAACTGCGACAATTTTGCTTGTTCACATACCAACCAAGATCAAAATGATCTTTATCTGAAAAGATGTTTTTTTTTGCAAAATTGGCATCATCTGTAAGTCGATCGCCCACTTAGCGAAGTGAAAACGCATTGGATGGTCACTTGGCTTCAACTCCTGAACCAAATGGACTTTGTATGGCTCATATTAAGGTCTTTATGCAAAAAACATACAGAAAGTATTATTAAAGTAACTACACAAAGCTTAAACTTGAATCTGAATGATAATATTTTGCTACCATACGTTTAGCAAGTCCGGCACTGTTTTTGGCTTTACGCGCTTTGGTTTATCGATGAGGATGCCAGTTTCTTTCACTTTTTTCACATGATAACGCACATACGGAGCTGACGTTGCTTCTCTTCTTCCAAAACCCGTATGCAATTTTCCGTATACATTCTGCAACATTACCATGATTTTCAAAGTAATGTTCAAATATTTCCCAGCGTTGTTCAAAAGTATACACAACCATATTCGTTCAGCGGAAGGATAAAACTAATTATCTCTCAAATCAAACATGAGCTAAGTGTTACCATTCACGAAATAAGCACTAGTTGAAAAAAAAAAACTGTTAGATGGCGGACTCTTTAGTATACAACATTCACAAATTCTCTTTTTTTTGGATTTTTTCTGGCACCAAGTCTTATTTAAAATTTTTTTTTGGATTCAATTCGGAGAATTGCATGTGAAAGTAGCCACAAAAATTGTGACCACCTGTTGCTTTCCATATAGAAATATTCAATGTTTTTGTGGTTTTTAAATTTTACTCACTCTGAATAAAAGGATTGTTTATTCCAAAGCCGTTAAGGCAATAAAACAGCCAACTTAACTTAACCGAATCATGCTGAATTTTTTATTTTTGGGGGTACTTTTACGTGCAATTCTCTGAATTGAGTGCCAAAATTATGTGTTGTACTGTGTAAATACACCTTGTGCAGCCTGTCACTCTAAGCCGAGGGGAAATAATTTTTAAGTTTAAGATATAGTGCCTCTTATAGGCTCTAAAATACAATTTTTTATGCTGCAAAAAGTTGAAGGTTTTACTTGTTATACTTCTCTAGGCATACGATAACAATTTTAACTTGATATAGAGGACACTGTGTCTAGTTTTTAGCTTGACAATTTTTTTTTTACAAAGAGGCAACAATTTCTATTTAGTCAAGTACCGTGCTACATTCTTTAGGAAAGGGATAGAGAAGAGATGCGCCATGTGGTGAAAGTAGAAGGATAATCGGAAATTAACTGCCGTATAAGACAACACAGTGACCAGTGACTATGTCTTCATTACTAAGCAGCCCTACTGACAGTCACTATTTATTTTTTTGTAGTGAAAAACACCAAGGTTTTTGTTGGGAATCGAACCCACAACCCTTAGTCAGGTAGGCTATTGACAATGGCTACTGTTAAAGAGGTTATTGTTCTAAATTAAAAATTTTTCCATATTAGTATATGGTCGTATAAATATAATTTTGTAGTAAAATTATAGAATAACAACCACAATATTACGCTGTAGTAGTATAAGACGTAGTCCAAACGTAAATTTGAAGTATTTTCTAAGTTTTAAATTTGTTACAAAAAAATATTTAATTTAATTTAATTAAGCATTTACTTCATTCATTCATGTTTAAAATATAAATAAACATCAGTCGCTAATGTTGACATGGTGAAAGCAGACCTTGACTAGACAAATTTATTTTTGGCCTCATCCTTCTAATAAGTATCTTTTCATTTTCCTAATGCCTTTAACAACCTCTACTCTTTTGAGAGATGATCATTTATCTACTGGCTTTAGTTAATGTGTTGCTGTTGTTCTTTTTATTTACAACCCCAATATAAAGTTATAAATTTGTTATTTTATTTGCGGTTTTCCCAAAAGTCCTAATTGATTTCCATTATCAATCTTGATAAAATTTAAATTTAAACATTTTTGGCAAATACGAGCATCAATTAAATAATATTTATAAAAATTGTTCTTTTTTTTCTTTCTCTAAATAACAAATATTTCGTTATTTTCTTTATAAAGCAGGGAATATAATTAGAGACTCCACTCTGGAAATTTGGTTTGTTTTTAAAAACGTTGCCAAGGTGTTAAGAATATGTATGTAGCGTGGCAAGAACCTTTAAACCTTTATTGGATTAATTTTGATAATGATAACTAACTGGCCCTTTAGTTATTTTGGTGGACTGTAAAGGAACATTCAATATACTGCAATACTTCTTTCCATTTGGGTATTTATTTCAAATAAACCACAAAATAAATTTTACTTACTATTTTCAACTGCCATCATGAATATTTTTCCTTTACAGTTCTAATTTCTGGCTCCCTCCCCCACAAAAAATCTATGGAGATTAAACTTCCTGAATATTTAGCATTAAATAGAAATGAAATAGTCAATGGTTTTTTCAAAGGATATTTTCCCAAAAATATTTTGTAGCATAACAAAATGATTTTAATTTATTTCGCAGATTTCCAAAGGGTTTGACTCCCTTTTTAACACATCCTCCCTCTTCCTCTTGCTTTCCAAAGTCAAAAAGTGCCACAAAATGTAATGAGATTTATTTTTATTTTGAATAAGTAAAACTGGGGGGCTTTACCCTCTTTTCATTACATGTGTGCTTGTGTGTGTGTGTAGTATCTATATGATAAAGTTGCTTTTCATTGGTACTACAGTTTTATTAAGAAGAAACAAAAAAAACAAAAAATATTTAACTTCATTAGATTCAAAATCACGTTGAAAATATGTGGTGAAATGTAAATTTCGGCTTTGGTTAGTTGATAGTGTATGGCTGAATGGATGGACTGTAATTGGATGAATAACTTTTTTTGGTTACAAAACATCATTTCAAACAAGCATGAGCTTATATTTTTGATTTATAATTAGAATAAATTAGATTTTGTAAAATAATCTTGAGGGTGTTAGAAATAAATTACACATAAATATATATAAATAAAAAAAAAATTAATCAAATTCTTCTCAAAGGATATAAAATAACCCTTTAATTTGATTATTAGGTTTAAGCATAAATATAAAGGAGTCATATGAGTCTAAAGATAAAGTGATTGATTTAATTTGGCAAGTCAACAGGAGACAAACTATTAAATAGCATTTAGAATATTGTTATAAAAAACAAATGATATTTCACAGTCTGAAGAGGGCTTAATACCACCAGAATTTTTTCCCAATGAGATTTTAAGGAAGTGATTTTATTTCCCTTTTCACTTAGAGGCTACAGCCCTCTGAGAAAAATAGTCTTGTTGTTGGTATAAATTTGAATAAATTGTGTGTGTATGGAGTAAAAGAAAAATGTTAGGAAGCCTGTTAATTAAAAATAAAAAAACCCTTAAGTTCAAATCCCAACATCGACTTAAGAAGAGTAAAAGGTATTTATATTTTTAAGTAGCAGTGTTGTATAGATTCTTTGAAATCTCATTAAAGGGAAAACGTCACTGTAAACTTGCCACAGTAAAACACACATATAAAGAGGAAACAATAGTGTAACCGCTGTAGATAAGTTACCCACCCACCCACTGTATAAGAGCTTTGATTTCGATGATTTAGAAGTTAAAAAGTAGCGGTAGTGTAAAGCAAGAGAATAAAAGATGAAAACCTTTGTTGTTTGTATGCGGCAAGTGATTTGGTGTAGGCGCTTGTTGAGTTAAAGCAAGAATCTTGGCATACAAACCTTAATATGGATCTTTAGAAAGTAACAATATAACAGCCTTAGTTAAGTAGTTGAGTAGAAGGCATTGTCTTCATCGTTAGGCATGTGACTATAACGCTGAATTTTTCAGACCAGTAGCCTTAGAAAACTACTGCCGTTTGGTAACAGGGTAGCAGTTGGAGTTGGTTATAGAATTAGAGTCTGAATATAATAAAAGAAATTGTGTTTTAAATACAATAATCATGTCTTTGTTTTGTTTAAAATGTTAATCAATCAATATTATTAATCAGGTACATAATCGCATTAATCGGAGGCAAGCAATCTGAATAAGATTACTCGTAAGAATCATCTTGCATTCACATTAGGAAAAACTCATGTCGGTTTGAGTCAATAGCCTCGATACCAAAATGTGCGAACACCAACGCGTTTTCGACCGGATCCTTCAACTGAAAACATCTTAGCCGATTCAAACTTGTCAATTCCTCGACTTTCTCAACAATTTTTTTTTTCAAAGAGAAGTGGCACTTCAGGCAACAATGCCTCTTTAGTCAAGTACCGTGCTACATTCTTTACGAAAGCGATAGAGAAGAGATGAAACAGGTGGTGGAAGTAGAAGGTGGAAGAATTAAAGTAGTCGAAAATTAACTGTCGTATAAGGACAGCACAGCGACCAGTGACTATGCCGTCATCACTGAGCAGCCTCACCGACAGTTAATTTTTATTTTTTTTGAAGTGAAAAAAAAACCACGGTGTTCGTTGGGAATCGAACCCACAACCCCCATACTGACAAGTTAGTACACTATCTACTAGCCTAAAGGGGCACCTAAACAGTTTTTCAATAAGAATATTGATTTCTGAAACAAAATAAAATAAAAAATATAAAAAATTTAGATTAAGATGATAGAAAACTTTTATTGTATTAAAAGGAAAAAGTTCAGCAGTTATGTCGGGCAAATATTCATCATGACTACGCTGACGCAAATATCGATTCTTTCATCAACATTTTTCAATCACTTTTTGGCAAAATGGTGGTGCTATTTCTTTAATCACATAATGGATTTTGAGTTTTAACGCTGCAATCGTTGCGATTGGCTGCATATAGATTCTATTCTTAACATTGTCCCACAAAAAATAATCCAGCGGTGTTAAGTTACACGATCTGGCTGGCCACTTACCTGATAATTGTTGTGAAATTATGCGATCGGAAAATTTGATTTGCAATAAATTGATAGTTCCTTTTGAAATCCCATTCCAGTGATGTACACCTTGTCATTAATAGACCAAAATTTAGTTGTTAGTATCTCGCGATAACGTACTCCATTGACTGTTACTGCATTTATAGTTTCATCTTTGAAGTATGTCAAGCGAAAATGGACTTTGTCTTAAAATTGATTTTTTTGGAAAAACCGGCCAGTTATTCCTTAATAAATTGAGCGAAGTTATGGCGATGTGAATGGTCGGTCGGCTTCAATTTCTGTAGTTGAACTTTGTAAGGCCTAACGCAAAATTCGGCATGCAGCAGTTTAACTTAAATTTTGTTCAACACTATGGCTCATGGCAGCGATGTTTTCAGCTAAATGACCCGACCAAATTTAACGGCCAACGGCTCAAAACTATCATTTTGTTGGTGTTATCACAATTTTTTTTTTTTGTTTTAAAGAGAAGTAGCACTTCAGGCAACAATGCCTATTTAGTCAAGTACCGTGCTACATTCTTTACGAAAGGAATAGAGAAGAGATGAAACAGATGGTGGAAGTAGAAGGATAGTCGGAAATTCACTGCCGTATATAAGACAGCACAGCGACCAGTGACTATGCCTTCATCGCTGAGCAGCCCCACCGACAGTCAATTTTTATCTTTGTAGTTAAAAAAAAAACCAAGGTCTTCGTTGGGAATCGAACCCACAACCCCCATATTTACAAGCTAGTACACTACCTACTAGCTTACAGGGGCACAATTGAATCAGTGTGGGAAAAGTATTTAGGAAGAACTTGCTATATAGACTAATTATTTGTAATTATTTCCCCAATAAAAGGGCTCACGGGTCGGATACGGCTATAGCCCATGAAAAATTACTTCCTTTTATTTTTCTGCTTTTAAAGGCGACGTCCGCAGAAGTTAATCGATTTGTTTCTGGTGTCGTTGCTAAATTTTCAGTGTTTATCGAAATCAAGATTGCTAGTCGAACTCATATCTATCGCATTATATTCCACTTGAGCTCTTTTCAGCAAACTGTTTTAAATCACTGTTTCGTTATTATAAAATAAATGCCTGTTTACAGAAAAATATTATAGTCATCCAGTTATATTTACGAGACTAAGGCGGTGTAAAACAGAATGCCACAATTATTTTCATTATTTTGCTGATAGTCACTTCATCTTCATTGGTTACAGAATGAAAGTAAAATACAGTGGCCAGTTAATTAATTATACTGTTACTGTGAGGAACTACTTAGATAATAATTTGATTTAGAGCAAAACCTAAATTAGCTGTTAAAAATTCGCACGCTTATTAGGAATTTATAAGAAACATGTAAACAGCATGATCTGTACACTTGACTTTCATAGGGCATAAGGTAGGGAAGACGAGCTCTAAAGAAGTTTTATGTTTTGCTGCTATTGATAAGTAATGACAATTAAGTTATTGTTAAATAAGTAGGCGATTTTATAACTATTTTTCTTATTTAGTGATTTTATTAATTGAAGCTCTTGCTTAAGTTCAGTGTAGGTTTCATTTTGAAAACTTTAGTCTGGCAACCCTATTTCAGCATTAAAGCAAATAGCCTGAATGAATCACTGTTTTATGTTGCTGTGAGAATTTCCACTAGAAACTGTTTTTGAATTTTAATTATTCAAGTTAGAATTTTAAAAAAAAAATTTACAAAAATAACAATAAAAGGAAAATTTTTATTTCTCAGAATTAAAAACAAAAAAAAAATCAACAAATTTTAATTTCCTTTAAATCCTTTACATATCTTCCTGTCTAAAAACTCTTATCAAGTTCAAAAAAATAATAAAAAGTTTGTTTTTGTTGATAAAAGAAAATACTTAGCATTTGCATAAAAATACATTAAACACTTGACAATAAAGGTCATTTCAAGCCTGCTTTATTATACACAGCAATCATCTTCAAAAGAGTAGACAACAAATTTCCTAGAAAGGCTTATCCTTTTTTTTTGTTTTGTAAAGGATGATGATATTTGCCTTTTTATTTTTTCATGGCACACTACACTTTTGAAAAGAAAAAATAATATTTGATATTCAAAGTGTTAAATTGCTTTAAAACACCAAAACTTAAGAGATAAAAAATAACTCAAAACTTAGACTTTTTTTTATCAAACAACACTTACTTACTTACTGGCACTTACTTATTTTTAAATATTTTCGTATTTCCTTTTTTTTCTTTAATACATTTTCATTTTTGCAGTTATGTGCATAAAAATAGCGGTGCCTATAAAATACAAAAATTAAATAAAATTGTTCAAAATCATTAAAACTAAAATTTGCTTAGAGTTAGCGGTGCAGGGTGTATTACGCTAAATGATAATATTCAAAACTATAAAAAGCTATTAACTTTAAAAATATTCTAGCAACGTTTTCAACAAGAAGTTTGTTTTTCACCAACAGCATAATAGTTTTCATATTATATTTTTAACATAATCGTGGTCAGTTGTTACAATGAATTCAATTTTGCTAGGACATTGCATTAAAATAATTAAAATCCACTATGGAAATGGTGCTTCTCTTAAAGCTACATTTCGTAAAATTCGCGATATATTTTCGGACAACATAATCGTTCTTTTGAAACCGCTATTAAAAATTTGCTCATTATATTTGAGTCAATAGCCTCGATACAAAAATGTGCGAACACCGACGCATCTTCGACCGGATCCTTTAACTGAAAACATCTTAGCCGATTTAAATTTGTCAATTCCTCGACTTTCTCAACAATTTTTTTTTTCAAAGAGAAGTAGCACTTCAGACAACAATGCCTATTTAGTCAAGTACCGTGCTACATTCTTTTAGGAAAGGGATAGATAATAGATGAAACAGTTGGTGAAAGTAAAAGGATAATCAGATATTAACTGCCGTGTAAGACAGCTCAGCGACCAGTGACTATGCTTTCATCGCTGAGCAGCCCCACTTTTATTTTTGTAGTGAAAAAAAACCAAGTTCTTCGTTGGGAATCGAACCCACAAACCCCATACTAACAAGCTAGTACACTACCTACTAGCTTTCAGGAGCACCTACGGTTATCCAAACCACCACATTGTGAATTTTGCGTAAGGATTTGGCCTTGAAGCCTTACAAGGTTCAACTGGTATAGGAACTGTAGTCTAGCGACCATTCACATCAACGTAGATTCGCTCAATTCATTCAGGAATAACCGGCTTGTTTTTCTGAAAAAATTATTTTTTCAGACGAAGCCTATTTTCACTTTGCAGTGCATGTCAACAGGCTAAATTGCCACATTTGGACTTTTGAATAATCTAAAGCGATTATTGAGAAGCCTTTGCATCCTCAAGGAGCCCCTATAGACTAGTAGGTAGTGTACTAGCTTATAAGACTGGGGTTTTGTGGGTTCGATTCCCAAAGACCTTGTTTTTTTTTCACTACAAAAATAAAAATTGGCTGCCGGTGGGGCTGCTCAGTGACGAAGGCATGATCACTGCTCACTGTGCTATCTTATACCACAGTTTATTTCCGTAACTATTCTTCTACTTTCACAACCTGTTTCATCTCTACTCTATCCCTGTCCTAAAGAATGTAAAACGGTACTACTTGACTAAATGCATTGTACCTGAAGTGTTACTTCTCCTTAAAAAAAAAAAAACAAGGTGCCATTGTGTGGTGCGCTATGTGGTCTGGAGGCCTGATAGAAACTTTTTCTTTGTCGAAGATGAGCCTGGAAATGTTGTAACGGTCAATGGATCTTGCTATCGCGAGATGCTAGCAACTCCATTTTGGCGTATTATTGACGACGTGAATATCACTGACAGGTGGTTTCGACAGGACGGTACCATATGCGGAGCACATTTATCTGTCTTTATGGAATACTGGACTATCTAGACCTGTGCTGCTGGGGGTATAAGGGTGCCCAGTCCCCTGAAGTCAGCAGGGGTACAACTGAAAGCTCCACGTTATTTCCTAGGGATTCAGTAAGTCCCAGAGTTTCCGCTAATTATCTATTTAAACTTCTAGCTGTTTCTCTGTCTGATTGCGGTTGGCCCTTCGGGAGTATCGTGGTGGTTGTGGTTTTGCGGCCCTATATGAATTGAATTATGGTGGCCAGGATCATCTCGCCTTTAATCACATCTACTGGTGAATGATCCAAATCCAGTGAGCATGCTAGTCATGTGTTCTGGACAGGAGTTGGATAGTCTCCAGCTCTTCAGCAAGGAGAAGTGGTTTGCAGCCCGGCTCTAGAACCGCTGAAATTGCAACTAGGAAAGACCTGTTGCTAGAATTAGTCTTCGCCTTCCTAAGCCGTGAATGGCGCTACTTTTCATTCGCAGTGGTTTGACCACCATATGATTAAGACCCACGGCCTAGTGCAGATATAAATCTTATCACGAAATACAGCCAATAGTAATTTATTGCAAACCAAATTTCACGATCGCATAATTTCAAGACAATCCGGCAGTTAAATGGCCAGCTAGATCGTGTGATTTAACATCAATGGATTATTTCTTGTGGGGCCATGTTAAGGACAGAATCTATACGCAGCCAATGGAACCAATTTCAGCCTTAAAACTCAAAATCCGTGATGTAATTAACAAAATGGGCCGTCATTTTGCCAAAAAGTGATTAAAAAGAAACGACTGTTGCAGCTCTGTGAGGCTGGTCAGCAATAGAAATTTGTTGCCATGCATTTCGCACAGTATTGATGTTCTCTTGTCTTTGAGGTATAATTAAGAGAACTGAGAAAATCATAAAGTAGGATTAGTCAGCCAACCCTATTCTTTTAAAGCCAGTATTTTTGGTATGTTCCACTAGGCAGCGTAACGCTATTTACACATATAAATGTTGATCCATTATTTATTATTATTATTTGATAAACCGAACCGATTCAATTGTCAGAAAAGCGCTCTACGCTCTTATAACAATTTTTGCATCACCCTGTTTCGGCATTTTCTTGTATATTTTTCGGCATATTCTGCAAGAAAAATCTTCAAACGAACTGCCTAAAACACGTCCCTCCAAATGAAACAATTTAACTTCCGCACTATGTCCCTCCAATTTTCTTTCATTCCTGCCATATGTAAGAAAACACTCAACCTATTTTAATGCACACAGTTGTATGTTGTGTGCGCGTGTGGGTGTGTGTGCATGTATATGTTGGCTTAGCTGACGGCTAGACAAATTTCGTTTTAAACAGGAAAATAGCAAAGAAGCAAAACTTAAAAACAAATTATTATTTTCCTTGTTAAACATTGTGGCAAGATGAGGGGAGTTTTCCTACAACATAAATTTTACTTTTTGAAAAAAACAAACTATTCAACAAGATAGGGCAGGCCATATTTAAAATAAAGTTTTCTTTTTTGAGGGGTGAGACAACTTGTTAAATTATAGAGATGTTCCTTTAAAATTTATATGATTTTAAAAGATTTAAGTTTTCTTGCGTTTCGTATGGAACCCCAAAAACCGTGAAACAAATTTTAAATTAAACAATCCAATCTTAAAGATTGGATAAGATAAGAACACCAAGTCTTCTAAAACATCCACAAAGCAACCTTGGAAAAATTGTATATTAAAGGACATTTTTCACGTTCGTGATATAGGTGCCCCTATAGGCTAGTAGGTAGTGTACTGGCTTATCAGTATGGGGGTTGTGGGTTCGATTCCCAACAAAGACCTTGGTTTTTTTTTCAGTACAAAAATAAAAATTGACTGTTAGTGGGGCTGCTCAGTGACGAAGCCATCGTCACTGGTCGCTGTGCTGTCTTATATACGGCAGTTAATTTCCGACTATCCTTCTACTTTCACCACCTGTTTCATCTCTTCTCTATCCCTTTCCTAAAGAATATAGCACGGTACTTGACTAAATAGGCATTGTTGCCTAAAGTGCTACTTCTCTTTAGAAAAAAAAAATGATCTCTGAAGTAAATCTTATTACTAGGAGAAAAAAATGAGTCTAATTGCGCTTTCGAAAGTGATATCTGACGAAGTATAGGTGTAGAACTTTAAAATAAAATATAACAAGACTTTTTTTTTTAAGTTTACTTTATTCGAAAGATAATTTAATATGACATAATTTAAATATGACTTCTGGCATATGACCGCCACGGCTTCCTCGGTCGTTGTCTGTTCTAGAGGTCCAGTTTTCGATGGCTTTTTCCTATATTTGTGGGGTTTATAACGTTAGTAATGCGGCCTTCAAATGGTCAATCGTTTCGTGCTTATCGGCTTAGACTAACGGCTGTACATATACCCACAGCGTTGACTCGCACGATCACGAAGGTAAATTCAAATCCAAACGTTTTCGTTAATAAATAAATGAATTAATTGTGGTATGAGCTGTGTGACATGTTGTCCGTTTTATTGACAGCACAGCTCCTGCACATCATGGTTTTTCAATTAATGAGCGAAAAAGTCAGTAATCATTTCTCCATAGTAGTCACCATTGACTTTAACTTTCTAAACAGCATCCTTTTTAAAGAAATACGGACCGGTGATTCCACCAGCTCATAAAATCTACCCGTCAGTTTTTCAAAATGTAACGATGTCTCAACCTGGACTTGAATATTATCATCACTTTAAATACGGCAATTTTGTTTAGTGACGGACGTATCCATTCAAACAAAAGTGAGCTTTATCGCTATCTATCGTTGTTCAGGCATCAGCCTCTAATCATATTAAAATGTGAATTAAAACCAAACATAAATCATTTAACAGAAAACAGCCACCAGGTAAAAAGTGTTGTCTACTTCAAGTTGTTCATCTCTGTAAAGACACCGTGTATAATGGACAGGGTTTCCAGGACCGCACTTTTCGCCTTGCTTAAGAGTTAGATACCATTTTAAATTCATTTCACTAACGTTATTTTGCTGTGTTATATCCAGAAGAGCCTTTCCATCAATAGAAGAACATAAAGCTTACGCTGGCTATTGGTTCCCATTGTATCAATTCGATATGATAACCATTGGTGAGTTTTTGAGAGCTGATTGTATAACATTTGCAGGCACCAACAGACTAAGGTGCCTGCGTTATGTCCTAAACACTATTACTGCTAGGAGGCGAAGTTTTCGAACACATCATGCTCCCGTGAGGTTCGGTGCGTACATTTAAACTAAATTTTGAGAATAACGCCATGAATAGTATCGGCAATGTAATATAACAATTAGTGTATCTAATTGTTATTTGCTTGCGTAAAACTCTAAATGATATGATAAAGCTCCTTGCCTGCTACGTTAATAGTTGCAATGTCGCAAGTATCTAAATAGATTCTGCTAACTTTAAGAATTTTTTTAACCTTCAACCAGATGAGAATTATGTAGATTGTAATTTTAAATAGAGATACGGACATTTATATTATGACATCTATATTATTTCTTCACTAATACAAACTATAGTAAGTATAATATACTTATTAAAGTTTGTTTTAAGAGCGTTCGGCTATTAAAATTACAGTGGCTCGTAGTTCCCTGACAAAGTAATGTGAGGTAGAGCACCGTGTCTTGTGGTTTAGCTTTTATTAGGCGAATATAAGAAAATAAGCTCTGTGACTTGAGGGTGATTTGACTGACAAGTGTAGCTGAGGAACACGAACAGTGAATCCAATTCAGTGACAAATCCACATTTCATTAAAAGTAAGGCTGGCTCTCTAGGAAAGTGTTTGCTACTACTGATGGAGATGTAGAGTTTCTGCTGTCTGTCGCAGATTGCTGACTAAAATAAGCACTTAGTACTTCCTTTCTATAACTTCAACAGAAATGTCTCACTTGAAATTACCCAGTTAGTATACAGAAACAAGGCGTTGTTTTTGAAACTTGATTATTCTTTAGTCAATATTAGCCTGTCTAATATAAAGGGTCCGCCAACATAATTTGTGTTTTAAATGCTTTAAACAAAACTATTGAATATTTTCCCAAATTTCTTCTTTTATTTGAAAGTACAATCCTTCCGGTTAATAATGGAGAATAATTTCATTTAAATGGCTGCCTCGGCTGGCCATGCAGTAGCCTGCAATTTTTAAATACATTATCGATTGTGTGCTGCTGTATTTCGCCAATGGCTTCACAAATATTGTCCTTTAAAGCGTCAATTGTCTCTGGCTTGTCGGCGTAACACTTATCTTTGACGGCACCCCACAAATAATAGTCCGAAGATATCAAATCGCAGCTCCGAGGTGGCCAAACGATATCAGCTCTGCGACAGATAAGGCGATCTTCAAAAATAGGGCGCAAAACATCGAGTGTAGCTTCAGCTGTGTGGCACGTAGCGCTGTGTTGCCAATATCCTCCTCTTCAATTTTTGTGAACAAAAATTTGTTTGATACGGTAACCATCGCCATTGACTGTAACGGCCACTTCTTGCTCATTTTCGAAGAAAAATGGCCCAATTATGCATTTGGACCAAATCCGCGCCAAACAGTGACTCGTTTTGGGTGCGTAGGCTTTTCAATGTATCCGTGCGGGTTACCTGTGCCCTTGTTTACATATCCGCCAAGATCAAAAAGAGTTTCAACTTAAAAGATGATTTTTTTTTGCAAAATCGGCATCTTTTGTAAGTCGATCGCAGGAGCACTTAGCGAAGCGAAAACACATTGGATGGTCACGTGGCTTCAACTGCTGAACCAATTGGACTTTGTATGGCGTCATACCAATGTCTTTATGCAAAATTCTTCTCGATGATGTCTCTGAAATGTTCAATTATTGAGAACGACGGTGAATTTATGTTAATGACCCTCACGCACTCTCTCTGCCACAGCAGCAATATTCTTAGGTGTACGCCCTGTTTTTGGCTTTTCGCGCTTTGATTAATCGATTAGGATGCCAGTTTCTTTCACCTTTTTCACAAGATAACGAACATACGCAGCTGACGATGCTTCTCTTCTTCCAAAATTCGTACGCAATTTTCGTACACATTCTGCAACATTACCGTGATTTTCAAAGTAATGTCACAATATTTCCCAGCGTTGTTCAAAAGTATACACAACCATATTCGTTCAGCGGAAGGATAAAACTAATTATTTGTCAAATCAAACAAGAGCTAAGTGTTACCATTCACAAAATAGGCACTAGTTGAAAAAAACAACGTTAGATGGCGGACGCTTTACTATAACATAAGTTAAAACTAATTATTGAAGCTGTTCTTTGCTACTTTTCCTAAATAATGAAGTGGGCCACCCTGTATATAAAATAGTTTTGTTGATTTAACTTCAAAATTGTTATTAATGCTTTTTTGCATGCATTTATTATTAAAAACTTTGACAGCACTGTTCTTTCATACTCACAAAACAAATTTACTAAAATTGTTTTTGTGGTTGTTGGTATTGCTTCTACTGTTGTTAATGTTCTCATATTTTATTTGTTTTATGTAAATTTTGTTTTTTTTTTTTTGCTGTTTTCTCCATTTTTTTTTTTTTGGTCTTGTTCTCTCTTTACTTAAAAGGATCGAGAAAACACTGAGAACAACTACAATTACACGAACAAACATTCACAAATGCATTACAGTATTTCATTTTAAAGTGCATATAGATTTATGCGTGTTGCAGAAGTACACTGCAGATCGATTGAATATGTACATGCGGGATTTTAAAATTGTTTTGTAAGCTGTAGATAGTAGAGAATTTTTGGAAGCAGTGTAAAACGTTAAGCAACTAAATTTGTATTTAAGCGAGTTTATTCCGTCCATGCAATATACAAGTTCAGGGCTCAAGTCTGAAAGCACAGACTACACAAGTAAAGAGCATTTTTTTTTTTAAGGTAAAATTTAGTAATAATATATTAATAACACTGCGCTAATCTAATTACTGGCCATATCAATAAACAAGACAGTAAAGATAATAACGAAAATAACGCTTATGAGGTGACGTGATAAGATTTACATCTGCTAGAGACCGTGGCTTCTGCCCTAGAAAGCTTTCGGATACATATATCCTCCGGTGACTCCTAGTTGCAACTTCAAAAGCCCGGAGTAGGCCGCAGCCTTCACTCCTTGCTGAAGAGTTGGAGACTATCCAACTCCTGGTCCAGAACGCATGAAGCTTAATATAATTAAGAAAACGACGGCATTCATACTCACTAGACCTGGACCATTCATTGTGTTCATTGCGAATGATCCGACCCACAAACTCAAACTAGGGCCTCGAAACACACAGGCTCCACGATACTCCCGAAGGTCCTACCTCAATAATCAGTCAGAGAACAGCTAAACGCCTAAAGAGACAAATAGCGAAACTCTGGGGGCTTTACTGATTCCCGTGGAAATATAGTAGATTGGCCAGTTGGCTCCTACTAGCCTAAGGGGACTTGGCTCCCTTTTACCCCCGCAAGACACAAGTCTATATGGTTGTGTGATCCCCTTTAATGATGTAAAAAGTGTTAAATGAATTATATTTGTAGGAACTTTGTCCGAAATATATTTGTTGAATTGATTATTAATTTTTAAGTGGTAAAAACCACTATACGACGTAACGTTTACAGCATCCGCTACACAAGTTTATTAAAGAGTTACACAAACAATGGGCAAATATTGAAATAAGCTTATTTTTGTTTACTCAGTTCACTGTGTAAAAGGCACAAAGATCATATTATCCTTGCCAGACTTTAAGACTTTTATCTTTAATTGACGCTCAATTATTTGTGGGTTATTACACATAAGCCCCGTCTTTCAAAGGGCCCCAGAGAAATAAATAAAGTAGCCAAGTGGCATCGCCAAACGGAGATATTATGCGACTAGAAAATTTCTTTTCCAATAACTAAATTGTTTGGGTTGTAGTATTATCTTGCTGAAAAAATACGTGTCGATGAAAGCGCCTGATCATGAAGGACTGTTTGCGAATTTCGTGAGCCTCATATACCACAACATTGTTTGTTAACATAACCCCGTAATTGAAAATAAACCTTGTTCCTACAGATGATTTTGTTGAAACCAAAAAAATGGATTGTTTTTCTTCATTATTTTTCCGAACAGCGAATTAACAAGCGTTCCGTCGCAAACAATGGTCGGTTGAGTTTAATTCTCAAGCGAGTTGAACTCTATAATCGTCAAGATGAAAACCTTTATGACAAATATTTCCCAAAGTGCGTCACGTAATGTCCAATTACCCAGGTTCATTCTCAGTATTAAAAAAAAATACGCATGTCGTTCTCAGAAGAAGCCTGATTACAAGGAAAAGCTGTTCGAGCTTTTCACAATTTTGATAGTAAATTTTCACTATGAACTTCTTTAGTCTAAAGTGTAACCTTTCATGCTTAAAATTTTCCCCACCTTCTACTATAATAAATGAATATGACAGGGTGGCATATCATATGACAGACCATTGACTTCCTAACCACAAATTTGTCCAGCCATTATAAGGGTGCTTTGTATTTCAGGTGACACGCTGAATTTGATTTATATTTCAATTTTGGTTTAGATTTCTGATCTTACTTTTTTGTTTTCTTTAACTTTATTTATTTATTGATTAGAATTATGAATGCAAAAAGGATGTTTCCATTTTCTGCAACTCAGCTGTTTACTTACCGCTTTTATTTGATATCACCCGAAAGTTTTTCACGCCTTTTATTCAAATTTAGTCAAAGAGAAATCCGATTAACTATCTACACAACAGTGTTTATAAATGCCCATTTATTTCTATAATAGAAGGTATGCAAAATAACAAAATTGTATTTGTGTAAGTGTAATGATCGTATTCAAGTGAGCTGTAGTGTAGTTTTAACATCAAGTGTTTACGTTCAGCTTTGTGAAGTGTTTAAAGAAAAATTACAATACGCTGCTGATAAGTTAAAAAATATTAAAAATGAAAATGAAAAATATTTAAGCATCTTTTAAGTGGTTAAAGAAGAAAGAAAATATTTAAATTTAAGTTGGTTATTTGTTTAACATGAAGTTTCTTTCTCTACTCTTTGTGTTGAAATTCAGCAACAAAATGTTCTAATAGTTTATGTAAAAACTCTGCAAAAATTTTTAAAACTTTACATATGTATATTTACATTACATGTTAATATTTACATGGATGTGTGTGTGTGTGTGTGTGCGTCTGTTGTGTGTTTGCCTCAGCATGTTAGAAATTAATTTAATATATTAAAACAATTACTTTCATCGTGATGGAAATATTAAAAAAAAATAATAATTTTTTAGATTGTTTTAAAACAATAATAAAAGTCACTCTTCCTGCCACATACGAGAACAACAAACAAAAATAATACAAGAAAATAACACATTAACATTGGAGTATTGTTGAGGAAATTATAAAAGTTTTTTATTCAATTCTCTGTAAAATTTGATGATGAAGAATATAAATGTATTAAAAACAATGTAAATTATTTTGTTAAAAGGTTTTTACCTTTTGCTTTATTTTTATGCTTTTAATAAATAAATTAATTAAATAAATAAATTATTTCAAATTGTATTTGTTAACATTTTTTTACCTCTTCTTCTTAAGAACTATAATTATGAAATTAAATAGCAGACCCGGCAAGCTTTGTATCGCCTCAAAGTCGACTATTTGTTTGTTTTTTAAATAGTTATTCTGCTATTTGGGACATCGAGGCAGCTAGTGAGATAAAAAATGAATAAATAACTTTGATAAGTCAAGAATTACTTTATCTCAAAAAATAAAAATTATAAATCACACGGGAACAGGCAACATATTGTTTATAAACGTTTTGTTGTGAGTTCTTTATTGCAAAATAAATAACATCAGGTTTTAGAATTTTTAAATTTATAACAACTTTATTTACATACTTTAACTACGCAAAGTTGACACTTTAGAACAATTTACTTAAAATGCACGTCTTTACTTGATGAGGTTTAATTTTACACTGACGGACTATCCACTCAGACGCTTCCCTATTTGTCCATTTAAAGTCTAGAAAATTCAAGAATCTTCTACTCCCTTTTTTTTCAATAATTATTTATTGTATCTTCAAGAAACTGAACTAACAATGAGTTTTAAAATTTTAAATTCTAAAAAAAAGTCACATTAGTCCCGACCATGTCAGAACTAACCTTTTGGGTAAAAAAAATTGACATTAAAAAAAAAACACAAAACAAATATTTCTAAGATGTGTCATCTGTAGCATTGAGGTTTAAAGCCGCGGTATCCCTCTTTTTTAATCGTCCACTATAATCCAAGATATTGCGAGCAAGGGGATTAGGATGGTCTTCAAGCTTCATTAAGTATTTGCCTGCGTATTTGATGATTTCTGTAGTCACCAGCGGTATGTCTAAATCACAATGTATGTTTGAATTTCTGATGTACCATGGAGCGGAAGTTATTTTATTCTGTCCACGTTCAATTCTATCCACATTTGCAGCTGAGGCAGTGCCCCAAAATTAGATTCCGTAAGACCATATTGGTTTCAAAATACTCTTGTAAATTAGAAGTTTACAATCTAGGCTAAGTTTCGAGTTCCCGCCAATAAGCCAATGTAATTGTGTTAGCTTAAGTTTTATTTGTGTTAGCTTTGAGTGAATATGATGTTTCCACGTAAGGCGACGATCAAGATGTATACCAAGATATCTCACATAACTATGGTGAGGAACAATGTGATTATTGATTCGAACGGGTGAACAATTATCTCTTCGCAGGGTGAAGGTCACATGAATGCACTTTTAAATGTTCACTTTAATTCTCCATAATTTTAACCACAACTCCAACTGAGTTATATGTTGCTGAAGATTTATGGAGGCTTGATAGGAGTTTCCGTGCGAACTTAGACACGCTGTGTCATCAGCAAACGTAGAAGTGTGGACAGTTTTACTTACAGGCATATCGCAGGTATATATCAAATATAAAACTGGTCCAAGAATGCTACCTTGTGGTACGCCTGAGGAAATTGGTTTGGATAAACTAACGAAGTCTCCTTCAACGACAGAAAATTTGCGTCCAACTATGTAGCTTTTCAGTAGGTTGCTTATATTACAAGGCAAGTGAGCGGGCAGTTTCAGAAATAGACCTTCATGCCAAACTTTGTCAAAAGCCTGAGAAACATCAATAAAAATAGCTGAACAATACTTCTTCTCTTCAAAAGTCCTTCTTATCACCTAAACCAATCTATGGGCTTGTTCAATTGTGCTATGTCTACTTCTAAAACCAAATTGATGGTCTGGGATACATCCACTATCCCTTAGCATTGGAGACAATTTATTCATAAGCAACTTTTCAAAAACCTTTGAAATAGTCGGTAATAGGCTTATGGGCCTATATGACTCTGTTTTGGTTAGGCCTTTACCCGGTTTTGGAATCATTTTAACTTTGGAAATCTTCTAGTGGTCATTCAAGCCGTAAAATGGCATTAAAAATAAATAGCATGATTCTGACTGCAATACTGGGGAGCTCTTTCAACATTCTGTTACTTATACCGTCCATACCAGGAGATTTTTTCGGGTTTATCTCAGAAATTAACTTTTGAACCTCACACAACCTAAACTTTAAGGGTCGAGGGGGTAATGCAACTACGCTCGGCAAATTAACATCATCAGTACATTTGTGTGGGGTGAATACATCTTTCAAGTATTCGGCAAACAAGTCGCCTTTTTCAGCATCCCTTCTTGCCCAATCTCCACTGATATTACGTAGAGGTGGCTTGTACTCAACGGGTCTTTTAAGGTTTTTTGTAGCACGCCATAAAGAATAATTGGAGTTTGGTGTAGCATCGAGGCCCTCCAAATATTTCTAGTTTTTTCAAATGCTAGCAAGTCTCTAAGCCGCTTTGTGCAGTCTCTAAGTCTCTGCCTCTGCAGCGGCGATCTATGTTGTTGCCAATCTCTTCTAGCTCTTCGTTTTTCCACTACGAGACGTTCAATGTCTGCAGAATAGATGTGACCTAAAGTAGTCTGCGGATGTTTAGTTGTTGCAAGCTGAGCTGCTTGTTTAATATTTTCACTTAAAGTTGCAAGGCTATACTCCACGTCCTCCAGTGTATCAAGCAAAATATTTTCCGAACAATGGCTGCCGAGATATTTTTTAAAACTCAACCAGTTGATGCGACTGATCATATTTGTATCAGGAAAAAACAAATGTCTTCTAAGCGGGTTATAAATAGTTACAATGGTTGGAGAATGATCCGAAGATAAATCCATGGAAGCTTCTACTGTCACTAAATCTCTTTAAATATTTTTTGTGACAGCAAATTCCCTTTGTATCGCATTTTGTTATTGTATGTTGTTTATTCGATGTATAGGTGCCTTTATGTCTGTCTGTATAGTTGTTTTTGTTTTTATGCTGATAAAATTTCTTCTTGGGATTTATTTCAGTACATTTGTTGTTGTCATTTGTAGAAAACTACGCAGATGGTAAACAACATGTATGTTTGTTGTTGTAAAATTAGTTTTTTTGTCTTGCGCGTTTAGATGGTATTTTTTTTTCTTGCATGCCAGGCAGTTAGTAAACAGCATATCAAATTGTAGTTGTGTGTGTATAAAATTCTACGCAGTTTGTAACCAGTAGTTTGCTGTATTGCTTAATGATTTTATTTTAAAACTTGAGCAAGACATATTCGAAACAATATAATTGACCATTGTAGAAACATGGGTTTTCTAGATTAATATCACAAACACTTAATGACTGCCCCTGGTATTTGTTTGTAGTCATTGCGAAAGCCTGCCGTACTCTAAACTGTAGTCTTTTAAACTCGAATGGCATGTCAGTCGGAATCATTTATACTTTCAATATGCTTGCCTCTATTATGATATTTATTAATTTTTTATCACTAATCGTGTGCCATTACAAAGTTACGGTTGTTTAATATTTTACACTATTATAACTATAGATCCAACCTTTAATTGAAGATTGTGAGGTGGCAAATCTGGCAAATCAAGTGGGTTTAAAAATTCCGGTGGATAGTTTACGACATCATCTTCATTAGTTGCCATATCAACTGATTTCTATGTCCTCATTTAGCCAGGAACGCCATCTTGAATTTTGAAATATAATTCTTTTACATCAGTAGTTTTGGCAGCCAATTTAAATCTTTCGCTCAACCAATCATGGAATAAGTAATTTTCAGCAACATTTGGAAACTCTTTATAAATAAATTCATCTTTTGAATGCGTTAATTGACAAAAACTATCAAGAAATATGATGCAGCCAGTCAGCACATCTATGGGAAATTTGCCATTATCAATATCAATGAGTTGTTTAGAGTATATGTCTCCAGTTTGATCATTTTGTAACATAACACGCATATTCTCGCTTAAATGTAATACCTTGACGTGTCTCCACATTTTGGAGGATTTTAAACATGCATTCCGTCCGCTTGGGTTAAAGGTGAAACCATTGGCAATGCTTGGCGAAAATCTTCTAATAAAATCATTGCGCCACCAATTTGGTTGTCGTTGTTCGTAGATCTTTAAAAGTTCTATCTAAAGCTTGAAAAGATTTTTTTATGCGCCATCGTGCATTCCTCCCACACTATTACTTTACATGGTTGCAAAACCTTTACCATTGCTGAATTCTTGGAAATGTTGCAGATTGAAGTTTCGTTGTCTTGCATATTCAATGGCAATTTTAAGGCTGAATTGGCTGTTCGACCACCTTCTAGCAAAGTTGCTGCAATGCCTGACGAAGCAAGAGCTAGAGAAATTTCATTTTTTGATCGAATTGTTGCTAATATTAAAGTGATCAAAATACTTTTTCCTATACCACCAGAAACGTCCAAGAAGTAAATACCTGCAGTTATTGTACATCATGTAATAATTTCATAAGAGTATCAAATACATACTTTAGTTCTTCGTTCAATAGTGAAAGACTTATTTGAATCGATTCTTTCAAAGTTTTAGGTCATACGATTTTTCACGTTCTAACTCTTGATGATCACGTGCATTGGGTGATTGGGCGCGGCCATCCCCAATTAACAGAATGGTTTGTTTGATATCGTCAAGCACATATCCTCAATGGAAATCAATGCTTGATTGTAAATTTCTTCACTTATTTGTAAATTGCGCATATTAAATAAAGTATCTTCATACATACCTCATCCACTAATCAAGTATACCATTACGTGTCTTTTGCATCAGTGTATACTTTTTCAGAAATTTTTAAGTTAGAAACATTCTCGTACTTCAAGGAATATTATAAAAAAAGAATTTCTCGAGATTTATGCTTAGCAAGAAATTTAGCGTTTCATTTTTATATAACAGATCTTATTGAGTTTTAGAAATTCCCAAAACGTGCAAAATTATTGTGTAAAATTTCAACTTCTTAATCGATTAACTTCACATTCGTTTAGTCATGTCTTAACATTAAAAGATCTTTAGAAGTATGGAGTGGATTTCTACAAAACATTTTGCAAACGGTTCCCTAATAGAACAAAGACGGTCATTTGCTCGCCCATTTAATAGTTATTATGGGTTGAAATGTCGGTTATGGTTTAGAGCAGAGATGCTATCACATTTTTAAAAGGAACTTGTAAAAAATGAACGAGTTATTTTATATATATGGTATGTGCCGGGAAGGTATACTATTTTGTATTATTCATATTAATATTTGGCAGTCGTAAAGTAGACAGTTGGCAAATGAATTATTTTTAATCGTTAACATATTTCATCAAAATCAATCATCGATTACTGTGACGATTAGAAAGTTACGTGAAAGTTTTGGTAGAAACAATGTGCCAAAGCGCTATTTATCGTTTAGTGACTGCTTTCGAAGACAGAGAACCTGTAGATGATAGGCTCAAGCATGGGCCACAACGTACTGCAACATCGGCTGAAAACATTACTGTCGCTCAAGAAAGTGTTCAAAACAATCGATCAACTACAATTCGACGCCGTGTACAGGAACAATTTTGACCACAATTTTGCACAAGGAATTCTTCTTCCACAAAACCAGTTATGCCGCCGTACATATGCCCATGGAATGTTATTGCTCGCCCATGACAACTCCGATTTCCAAGAAAATATCATAATGACTGACGAGGCACAGTTTTATTTGAATGGATGTGTGAGTAAACAGTATAATCGGGAATAGAAAGCCCTCAAATTATTCAATAGTCAGCTTTGCACCTATTAAAAGTGACAGCCTGGTGTGCAATTTGATTAGGAGCAATCATTGGGCCTTACTTCTGTGAAAATGAAATCGGTCCAACGGTAACTGTGAATGCAGAACGATATCGTGATATGATTAAAAATTATTAATACCACAAATGCATGCTTTGGACTTGATTGACATATGGCATCAACAAGACGGTGCCACATCGCTTACAGCCAGGATTACAATGGAATTACTGCGAAAGCTCTTCCCACAACAAGTTATTTCCAGAAATGTTGCCTGATTTGAGCGCTCCGCACTTCTTTTTGTGGCGATATTTGTAAAGCAAGCTTTATGCAAACAAACCAGCTCACTTGAGCGGCTCAATCAACATACTCGTGATTAAATTAATTAATTACCGCGTGAAATGTGTGAGAATGCAATGGAAAATGTGCTCAAAAGGACTCGCATTTGTGAGGCTAACAGAGGCGAACATTTATCTGATATTGTATTCCATACATAATTGCCGACATTAAATAAAACATTTGTCAATTTAAAATCCATTCTCTTTCATTTAATCAAAAATTATAAACAAACAAAGTAGTATACCTTCATGGTGGACACCCTGTATGGTTCCTGCAATAAACACTAAACTTATAGGCAAATGTCTGGCATCCTTTTTTCATTCAGACATTCTAACTTCGTGTGGTATTTAAAAATAAGCTTTTCGGACAGATAAATTTTTCGCCCAACCAAAGAGTCCGGTCGTTTCAATAAATTTCTTAACTTTTCCGAGGGACTAGTATTTGTGGACAATCGACTTGAATTGTCCTATATCTTTGTTTGTTTTTGTTTTTTTTTTTTTTTTTTAAGAGAAGGAGCAGAGCACTTCAGGCAACAATGCCTATTTAGTCAAGTACCGTGCTACATTCTTTAGGAAAGGGATACAGAAGCGAAGGATAGTCGGAAATTAACTGCCGTATAAGAGGCAGCACAGCGACCAGTGACTATGCCTTCATCGCTGAGCAGCCCCACCGACAGTTAATTTTTATTTTTTTAGTGTAAACAACCAAGGTCTTCGTTGGAAATCGAACCCACAACCCTCACACTGAAAAGCTAGTACACTACTTACTATCCTACAGGGAAACCTATATTAAAAGTGAAGGGAAAAACCTCCAGAGGAAGTTTATTCTATATACGAAAGGCTTGAAAACGAATTTTCCCTGTAATGCGATTTACCGGCCAATCAATCACAAATGGATGGACTCGCAACGAAAAGCATATTAAACACAAAAATTTCCGAGTAATGGGAACGAGTTCGCTAATTTCACTAGATCACTTGCCAATTTAGTAACAATTTAGTAACAGTGAAATACAGGGTGTCCGCCGATATCGCTCTCCATTCACAGTTGCCGTTATGCTGTTTTCATGTTCGAAGAAGTAAGGTCGAATGATTCCTCCTAACCGAATTGCACACCAGACTATCACTTTTAATGGATGGAGAGGTAGCTGTTGAATAATTTGAGGGTTTCGCATTCCTCAGAACCGGCTATTCCGTTTTTTGACATAATCCATTCAAATGAAAATATTATGCCTCATCACTCATTATGATTTTTGCATGAAAATTATGGTTATCATGGGCGAGCTGTAACCTCCTATTGGCATATGTATGACGGCGTAAATGGTCTTGCGGAAGAAACTGTTGTGTCAACTGTATCTTATATGGAAATAAATGCAAATTCTTGTGCAAAATTGTAGCCAAAATTGTGGCCAAAGTTGTTCTTTGAATACCAAACTTGAGTACGGCGTCGAATTAAGGTTGATGGATGGTTTTGAACATTTTCTTGAGCGGCAGTAATGTTATCAGCCGATGTTGCAGTACGCTATGGTCCGTGCTTTGGCCTAACAACTACAGACCCTCTGTTTTCGAAATCATTCACTACATGATAAATAGTACGTTTTGTTGGCATGGTGTTTTTCCTAAAAATTTGACGTAACTTTTCCATCGTCACATTTATCGATGGTTGATTTTAATAAAATTTTTAAACGATTAAAATACGAATAGCTTTTCTATAATAAATATGCCACATGCTTACTCCACGACTGCCAAATATGAACTATCAAAACTAATGTTTACCAAAATGGCGACAAAATAAAGTAGTATATATACCTTCCCGGCGAACACGCTGTGCAACGCACATTGCGTTTATGCTCTAGAGATTAAATAGAGTTGAGTATCCTACTCTGCTGAGCTTTTTCGCCCCTTTTATATGCAGTAGAGAAACTTCAAAATAGACCATCCAAAAATGCAATACAGCTCCCCTGTATTGCATTTTTAGATGGATCTAGGTGGTATAAATAATACGAACATTGGATGGAGTATCTTTTACATCATTGTAGAAAATCGAGGGCACTTGAAATCTTCTTTAAAAATTTGAAAAATGTACTTAGTCGATCAAATATCACACGGGATTTTTATGTCAGGAACATCAAGAGCTTCCGATTCCCTAATATTTACATTATCTTTCATAACAAATGCAACATAATTTCTGAACACACATCTATGCGTATGTATGTTGCATACATTGAGTCTTACGGGCATTAAAATCGACTGTATTCACACGACCTCATTTGAATGTTGTTATGAGATCGTGTTGAGAGTGCCTTTCGGAACCCATCTCTAACTAGTTCAATCTATTACTAAATCTGTCATCTGCGCAAGAAAAATAAGAAATAGAGTAGGAAAGGTGCCCCTGTAGGCTAGTAGGTAGTGTACTAGGTTGTCAGTGTGGGGGTTCTGGGTTCGATTCCCAACGAAGACCTAGGTTTTTTTCACTACAAAAGTAAAAATTGACTGTCGGTGGGGCCGCTAAGCGATGAAGGCATAATCACCGGTCGCTGTGCTGTCTTTATACGGCAGTTAATTTTCGACTACTTCTACTTCCTCCACCTTCTACTTTCACCACCTGTTGCATCTCTTCTCTATCCCTTTCCTAAAGAATGTAGCACGGTACTTTACTAAATAAGCATTATTGCCTGAAGTGCTACTTCTCTGCTGTGTCAAATTTGTTTAATATATTTTCATGTGAACTAGAAATTATCAGAAAAGGAGGTAAATCAGTGGTAATAAAACTTGTGCATTTAAAGTTTTATTTCCCTATTTTTATTAACAAAACGAGCAATACAGACAAAGTTGTGAGCAGATATAATTTTATAAAATTATTTAAGTGAAGGAAATTTTAAAAAATTACCAAATTATAGTTAAAGTTTCAAATATCCACCTGAGAAACACTGTAGCGGTTGTAAATTCATTAAAAGTCAATTTTTTCTTGGAAGTGATTTTTTAATGAGGCCAACCGCATGTCAAGTCATTTTGTACGTGATAAACGCAAAGCAAAAACACCACAAACATTTCAAAGTATTTTTTTTAAAATAACTTTAATTACCCATTAATAAATAAGTAAGAAACAACTTAAATTTTAATATTTGACAAACTCTTAATGAAAAATTGAATATTTAACGAACAATTAATGTAACATTTTTTTTTTCTCAACACTTTCTTATCTTTACAGATAAATAAATAAATGTTTTTGTGCAACCAACAAACCAAACTGCCAAGCAATTAATAATTCAAAAAAAAAAAATGGAATTAAAAAAATATAGAAAATTTATACACTTAACACACAAGTACAATTCAAAAATAACACCAGGCAATTAATTGACAATAAACCAACCTACTTTTAACAATTAGAAACCGATTCTTGAATTAAAAACCGCCTGAATTGAAGTTGAGGCAAATGAGAAACAAAATTGCACAACATAGAACTGCTGCTAAAGTTGGAATATTAAATAAATAAAAAAATAGAAAAAATATATATAAAAAAAAAAACATAAACAAGAGAGATAAATTTACATAAAAATGCAAAATAAATTAAAAGAATCCAAATACACGTAATAAAAAGAATGGAAAAAAATAAATTGCTAAAGAAAAAACCAAGTTAACAACACTTAAACTATTAATAATAAATAATACAAATATCAAATTAAAATTGATTGACACTGTCTGACATATAGACTGACGGACACAGAGACAGAGACTGAGACTGAGACAAACAACAAACAAAACAACATGTAGTTAAACCTCGACGGAATGGTTGGCAACATTAACCAAAAAACAAAAAAAGGAAAAAATTTTTTTTAAATTGCTACAGCAAAAGCAAAATAAAAAAAAGAATTAAATAAAAAAAGGTAAAATAACTAGTGAATACCTGAATAATAATAACGAGTTTTGAAATCATTTACTTCTGTAACCAAAAGGTATAGATTTGAAAAAATATCAAAAAAAATATCCAAGGAAAATTAACAAGAAAATGCAAGAAAAATACTTAAGTTTGTGTTGAGAAAAAAAATATACAACAACAACAGCAACAACAAAAAAATAAAATAAATAAATAAATACCTGCTACAATAACATGCTGAATGTCAATCAAAATTTCTTCAATCGTTAACAAAAAAATTATAAAATAAAATTAATGAGAAAACAAAATGAAAACGATTTTCAATTACAACATGTAAAACACCAAGTAAAAAAATATAGGAAGTGAAGTGAGTGCTATAAACCAACTAATGATTATCTATCACCGATTTAGATTTAATTAAAATAATAAAAATAAAAAACATTAAAATAAAAATAATTTAAATAAAAGGTTCGAATAAAAGTTCACAAACTTTTGTGGCCAGCAAGAGTCATTAAAAAATATTTGGAAGATTTTCACAAGATAATCACAGTGGTTTTAATTGCACTAAAAGTAAATTATATTTTTTTTTTTTGGAACAGATTAAAATTCAATATCATGAGTCTATATTCTGAGGCGATAGAAATGTTAGATCATTAAACCTTGTCATAAGCTTTAAATCAAAAGGAAAATTTTTTAAGAGTCACGTGAGTATCCTAAAATGAAATATTCCGGCATGCCAAAAATGTCTAAAGGCTAGGGCACATAGAATCCGTCATACATTATACTTCGACATATTCAACTGAAATGAAGGTAATGACAGATTAGGCTGACACAATGAATACCTTGCTGACGGATAATAAATCAGCTGTTTTTAGCGCATGTTTTTGTCACAAAATTTTATTAAAGCATATATTTTCCATAGAGTTGGATGATATTTTGGAATTTCTTTTATTTGAAATGTATGCCCCCCCGTGGGCATATTTATATGGTCTTTATAGAACTTCGACTATCTAGACCTGTGGCAATGGGGGAAAAAGGAGCCCAGTCTCCTGAAGTCAACAGGGGTGCAGCTGGAAGCTCCACGTTATTATCACGGGAATCGGTAAGCTCGCAGAGTTCCGTTATTTGTCTCTTTAGACATTTAGCTGTTCTCTGGCTGATTATTGAGGTTGGCCCCTATATGGGAGTATCGTGGTGGTTGTGGTTTCTTGGCCCCATATCAGGTTTGTTGTTTAATATGGTGGCCAGGATCATTTCGCCGTTAATGACACGCTAGGTGAATGATCCAGTCCAGTGAGCATGCTAGACATGTGTTCTGGACAGGAGTTGGATAGTCTTCAACTCTTTAGCAACGAGTGATGGTTTGCAGCCCTGCTCTGGAATCATTAAAGTTGGAACTTGGAAAAACCTGTTGCTAGAAGTAGTCTTCGGCTTCCTAGGACAAACAGGACGTTCCTATTTATGTAAAGTGGTTTGACCACCATATGATTAAGGCTCCATAGCCAGGCGCAGATGTAAACCTTATCACGTAATTTGAAATGTATGATTAATTATTTAAAAAATTTATTTTATTTTTTACCACCAAAATTGTTAAATCACAGAAAAAAAGGGAATAATTATAGCTGCACAAAGTATTTAACGTACGTTGTAACGACGTGTTCTCACGATGCGCTTGGATGGAGCTCGCGACGTCCAGGGTTTGTTACAAAAATTTTGGTTTTCAATAACACGAGTGACACTTTTGTTCTTCTTTTTTTTACTATTAATTTTTATTACAGTCCACTCTTAAATTTAGCTGAAAATTTTACTACTGCACCGTTTCGCGGGATTACGCCTACTCTCCGCCGGCTAGCCTACTGCTTCTTCACACTGGAGCGAATAAGATTCTGGTTCAGTCTGAGCAGAACAGTTTGCCTGTCTACCAATTTTCGACTAGTTGCGGTTGTCACGAATAAAATTCTGGGAAATTATGTACATTACGTATCTGGCGAGAATCCGCCGTATGCCGGACTCCGTTATGGCTACCGGATAAAAACCCACCTTAAGTCTGGGATGTTGACCTCCTCGGCACCGCTCTCGCATGACCTCGGGGAGGCCCTGTCGCGCTAAGCCTGCTTCCAGGCACCCACTTTGAGCACTAAATCAGTGCCGGTTCCTCGTCACCATGTCTTGGTCACGTTTCTTCGTGCGAAGAACTCGCTCCACATAGTTCCCCACGGCAGTCCAGTTTTCACGACTGCTAATCATTTTGTCAACTATATTCGTTGATGTCGTTCGCCCAGTTTGTGCCTCCATTTCCGCGCGGTGATCAGCGTCGTCTACCACATCGTCATCCTCGTAAATGTAGAAGCAAGTGCTGCACTTCCCCATATTGTGCAGGTACTTACAGAAGTAACCGTTTCCAGATGGCATCTGCGTTAGGTAGAAATTTACCTCTCCGATCTCCCTGCATATCCATTTATCCAAAACCATGATCATTTGGTATGTCCATCTCCCATAGTTCTCAATTCTCCATCGCATCTGCCATTTTTCCATGGTTTCCCGATTTATGGCAGCCAGTTCAGGTGCTGCTAGAGAGTTATTTCATCTAGCGTAATAGAAATGTATCGTCCGCATTCCCGCTATTACGAGGACAGCAGGTGCGGATACAGTGCGGTAAGCAGAAAAGACCCGCAATGCCGCTGTTATCTGCACTGACAGTAACGGCTTCGCTCTGCGCTTGACACTCATTGTCCTCGCCCATATCTCACTCCCATGTAGTAGAATGCTGTTGTAGGCCTTCAGTAGCCTTCGCCTACTTCGGCTGGGTCCCCCGATGTTCGCCATAAGTCGACAGAGTTGTAACGCTATCTTCGCCCCTTTCGATGTTGAGTGTTGGATCTGATTCCAGTATGTCAGCTTTGGATCCAGTCTTACCCCGAGGGAATTCACCATCCTCCGTGTGAGCAGCACCATATCATCCACCGGGACATCTATCTCGCCTGGTGAGCAGCAGAAGCTCCGTCTTATGTGTAGCAAGTTGCAGACCGTGTGAGTCAAGCCATGTTTTAGTTCTCATCATGACTTGTCGCAGTTTACGTTGAGCGCCCTCTGTGGTCCTCGCCTGTATAACTGCCGCAATATCATCTGCATATCCGATTAAAAATGTGTCCTCAGGCAACCTTTCGACGTCTAAATTGGTGTTAGCCTTTTCCACGACTTCGGACGTCCTGTTTAGCTAGGGCGAATGAAATTCCGGCCTGCCTGAACAACGCAACCTTGCTCTGTCCTCCGTCACCTAGACGAATAAAATTCTGACCAGGTGAAGCGGCGACAGAACCTGATTTGCCGGAAGCCTTAGGTATCCTCAATTAATTTAAAGTCGAATAAAATTCTGACTTTCATTAACCGAGCTTAATCTATTCCCCATGACTATTTTAATTAAGTTGAATTAAATTCTAATTTACATAAAAGAAGTCTCGCCCGGTTGCTTGCCCGTGGCTATCTCTTCTATAATAGTCAAGTATATCGCTTTTATAGGTCTCCGCTAGGCACACATACACACCCATACCATTGAACGCTAGCTGCTTGTGACTGTTAAGGGTTGTTTTTAATGGTATGTTTTCTTACAAATATTTATATCCTCTACATGTCAATAGGTGGCGCTTTTTGACCGCTATTTTTTGTCTTATGGGTGTGTATGTGTGCCTAGCGGAGACCTATAAAAGCGGTATACTTGAGTATTTTCGAGGAGTTAGCCATGGGCAGGCAACCGAACAAGGCTTCTTTTAAGGTGCCTATGTAGGCTAGTAGGTAGTGTACTAGCTTGTAAATTAAAATTGACTGTCGGTGGGGCTGCTCAGTGATGAAGGAATGATCACTAGTCACTGCTCACTGTGCTGTCTTATACGACAGTTAATTTCCGTAACTATTCCTCTACTTTCACCACCTATCTCTTCTCTATCCCGTTCCTAAAGAATCGAACCCACAACTCTGTCTTTTAAGCTAGTACACTATCTACCTACTAGCCTATAGGGACACCTTAAAGATGCAAAGGCTTCTCAATAATCGCTCTGGAATTTTCAAAAGCCCAAATGCGGCAATATTGCTTTTTGACATGCAGTGCAAAGTGAAAATGGACTTCGTCTGAAGAAATAATTTGTTCATAAAAACCAGCCGATTGTTCCTAATTGAATTGAGCGAATCTACGTTGATGTGAATGATCCTTAGGCTACAATTCCTATACCAGTTGAACCTTGTAAGGCTTCAAGGTCAAACCCTTACGCAAAAACCACCATGCGGTGGTTTGGATAACCCCAGGTGCCCCTGTAGGCTAGCAGGTAGTGTACTAGCTTATTAGTATGGGGGTTGTGGGTTCGATTCCCGACGACGACCTTGGTTTTTTTTAACTACAGAAATAAAAATTGCCTGTCGGTGGATGTGCTCAGCGATGAAGGCATAGTCACTGGTCGCTGTGCTGTCTTATATACGGCAGTTAATTTTCGACTATCCTTCTACTTTCACCATCTGTTTTATCTCTTGTCTATCCCTTTCCTAAAGAATGTAGCACGGTACTTGAATAAATAGGCATTGTTGCCTGAAGTGCTACTTCTCTTTATAAAAACAAAAAAAGTAAGTCAGAATTCCTTAATTAGGAAAAGGTTCAGCTCATTTAGTCAAAGTCAGAATTTTATTCGACTTAGAATTAATTGAGTATAACTAAGGTTTACGGCAAAGCAAGTTTTGTCGCTGCTTCACCTGGCCAGAATCTTATTCGCTAGGTGAGGGAGGACAGAGCAAGGCCGCGTTTTGTTCAGCCAGGCCAGAATTTTATTCTCCCTAGTTAAACAGAACGCCCAAAGTCGTGGAAAAGGCTGACACCAATTTAGACATCGAAAGGTTGTCTCAGAATTTTATTCGTGACAACCGCAACTAGTCGAAAATTTGTGGACAGGCAAAGTGTTCTGCTCAGACTGGGCTAGAATCTTTTTCGCTCCAGTGTGACAAGCAGTAGGCTAGCCGGCGGAGAGTAGGCGTCGTCCTACGAGAACTCTTGAAGGCCGGGAAACTGTGAATCGTCGTTGGCGCGCTCAATAGCGCAGTAGTAGAATTTTAAACTAAATTTAAGAGTCGACTGTAATAATAATTATTAATAAGAAGAAAAACAAAAGTGTCACTTGTGTTATTGGAAGCAAAAAAATTTATGTAACGAACCCTGGACGTCGCGAAAATGTGTCGTTGCAAGTCCATATCTCTAATACTAAAAAAGCTAGGGTGCTCTTAATTAGTCAGCTCATAGTATGCCAGAAGAACTTAGTCCCGATTTACATTGTACGATTTTTGTCGCAAAAACTCCATTTGTTTGTTGTGGGAAAGTTGTGATTTTGTAAAATTTTAGTTAAAGAATTATCTTGTGTAATTTTGGATATTTGACTCTTTGTTCTCTTTGTTCTTTCTGAAAACTATAAATATTTTGTAGGTGCAGGTTTTTTCTTTTTGACTTTCAAATCACTTTTTATGCTCCTTTGAAATAACGAATTTATTTCGATGACTTTTGTTAACTTGTTCAGGTTGGATTTTTTTTAGCCTTAAATTTTTCCTCTATGATTTAAAATAGTTTTTCTTTTCTTTCGAATGATAATTACCAGCTATGGAAGTCTAAATGTCAAGCACCTATATTCTAGGAAATTGGCATAGGCAGAATAAACCTTCTATTTTCATTTCCATACTGATATTTTTGAAATTTTTTTTTGTTTTGACACTTTTCCTAGTAACCTATACTTAGACCTTTTTTTTAAAAATACGATTTTCTATAATCATATCCATATACGAAAATATGCAAAAAGCCCCGACCACAATATTCTTTAATTTCAAGAACGTAAAAATCAATTAAATGTATAAGAAGTATAAGTATGTATAAGTCAAATAACTAAAAGTCTTCACGAAAAAGCAGTTTTTTAAAACCGTGTTTTTTGTAAAGGCAAAAAAAACAATTCTTTTGGAATTTTTTTATAGGTTTATGCTTTTGCAGCCTTTATTCATTTATTTCGAAGAAAATAAGTTAGAACTTGTGGAAACTTCTGATATAATATTGCGAATAACTATTTACATAAATTTAAGCAATGATAGTATATGCAATATAAATATAACTTTACTATCAGCGTATACAAACATTAAATCTCGCAAAAAGCAACAACGAAATTTTTGTATATTCACCCTATTTAGAGTGTTATCCATAAATTTAGTGAAATAAAGCTTTGGAAAAAAACATAATTTTTTAGGGATTTTTGGTCTGTGAGAGAAACCAATGTGTATCGTGTGCCCATCAAATTTGTAAACAAAATATATTGACATTTTTGAGGTTACACTTAGGAACAAGTGGCAATATAGCGTAGCGTAGAGGGAATTATAAAAATTTTCGTTTCAGGTATAAGGATGTAAAGGTAATAAATCTTTTTGCATTACACTAAGCACCATCAGAAATAATAAATGTTTTTATTCTTTATCCCTTTTATGTATAAAATTATAGACGATGATGTGTTGTTTAATGAGAACTGTTAATAGGATTCGAACCTAGGGCAATGACAAAATAATTCTGTCAAATAAATTTATTTCAGCGAATTTTGGAAAATTTTATTTTTGTAATATATTTTTGACATCATCCTTTGTTTGTGCCAAAAGGATTGGGTAAATGTGTGCCGTCTTACTTATATTGTGGCCCTCAGCCAAGTCTGATGTCAAGCAAGTAAAAGTTATTTAATTAAACTGATAAAAACTAAGAAAAGTCGCTCTTAGGTGAGGTATTTAACATCAGAATTTAAAGACAACAACTTTGTTTGTGATGCTAATTGTTGTTTAGATTAATGGTCATTCACAATAATGAGCATTTTTCCTTAGTAAAGTAATTCTTAAAAAAATCGTTAAAAAATAAAAAACGAAAAGTAAAAAATATTGTGATCATATAGAAAACAGAACTTGCTGCAAAATCTTCCACTCTTGCTTGCCGTACAAAATGTACCTTTCATACCACTGTGCATCAATTATATTTTTCTAATTCTGTTATTGTCTTTTCGATAGCAGGAAGTTCAACCATGTTGCCATAAATCCAAAAAGCCAACACCAACACAAAAAGTATAAAGGAAAAAAAATATTTTCCACAAACACCCACCAACACCAGATGCCATCACAAAAGAAGTGCCACCACCACAGTCTAGAGACAAATTGCAATTCAAAAATTAAAAATAAAAACAATTAAGAATCAGAATAAAACTTTTAATACTTTTTTAACAAAACAACGATAAACGAAATAAAATGAGTTAAAGTTTAGTTACAACTTTTCTTAAAACACTGCAAAAAAACCGAACACAACACCTACAACAACACCACCAATATAAAAATGCTTAATAATGCAACACAGAATCTTTGTAAAGGAGAACAGAAAAAAGCAAAAATTTTATCAAGCCCAGCTAAAGCGATTTTCACGATTTGAGTTTTAACTGTTTTCACATCAAACTTAAACGTCAACAAACGTAAAACTTGCAAATTTAAAAATTCTAGAGAATCGCTATTTGAAAAGAAAAACAACAGTTGAGGAGAAATGTTTAACCAGCTGCCAGCTGGCTTGTTTCCAAAAGAAACATAATTTGGCCTTGGATTACTTTCTCTACCATTTCGTCGAAGCTGTTTTTGCTGTGTATGCAGGGTTGTGTGTGTGTGTGTGTATAATAGCGGAAATTTTCTACAATTTGTTGATAATCACAAATTACTGCTTCATTGTCAAAAGCAGGCAACTTCTCATCTATACAAAATTTTTGAAAGTTTATGCAACCAAATCACTGCTCCAGTTAATAGAAATAAAGGACATTTCTCTTGCATCATCTATGAAAATTAAATTGCCGCTGATAATTAAGAAACAGTTGTTGCCAGACTTTTATATGCTTATAAAATTTTTCATGGGTAAGTGGCTTTTCTTTTTATCATACTAGCAATAGTTTTAAAACAGTACCGACCACATTAAGGGTCTTATTGGGTTTTGAGTTTGTAATTATGTTTTTAATTGTTTGAATTATATTTTTTTTACATTTAGTCCTTTAAAAAATGTTTTGTTGTGTTGAGTTTTTTTTATTGCAAAATAATAACACAACACTTTAGAATTTTTAAATTAAAATTACATGATGTAATGACTTGAAATACACACAAAAATACATGATGGTAACTTTGGCACTTTAACGCCTTAAAGTTGCTTTCTGATTCTTATACCTTTACTTAACGATATTTGTACTTGAACATACTTTATTAACCAATAGATGGCACTTGTAAATGTGTTTTGAATGGTTCTCGCATATACAAGAAAACTCTGCTGCTTTCGTTAAAAACCGTCTTTACTGGCTATTTGTTTGGTTTTATTGGCGAGCATATTCGATGCGATGTTTTCATAATCAAGCGGCATTCTAGATAGTACTATCTAGCTCGCCAACCGTATCAAACAAACAGCCAGTAACGATGGTTTTTTGCGGAAGGTAGACAACAGCATTTAATTTACTGGCGGAACAAATAACTTAAAGCAAGAAGATTCTTTTTTTACAACATCACATATTGTTGTTGGTATCATCATTCAATGTAGGAGACTATTTGCCTGTTTTGTTTTGTTCTGTTTCAGTTGTTTTTGTTTTCTGTTGTTTAGCTTTTTTTCCTGGAATTTTTAATCAGCATGTTGTTGGTGTCTTTTGTGTATAAGATTTCCTGTGCAATTTATAAAAAGACACAATAGGTCATTTCGTTTACTTTTTTCGTGATTAATATTTAAACAAATCATTTTCATAACCATATATTTTATTAAGAAAGAAATAAACAAATTTTTTATTCAGTAATCCTTAATATTAATAATTATTTAATTGAATCTATTAATAGCGAAAAACTTTGTAAAAGATCACTTTAATATTAAAACAAAAAAAAAACAAAAAAATGTCTGAATATTATATATTATTTCGTATATATAATTTAAACTTTAGTGATAATAATCTCATGAAAAAGTAGTCAAAATTAAGTTATTTGCATTGTATACAACAAGCTCTTCAGCATAGGAATTTTAAATATTAATGAGCAGTCGTGTATTTATTTATTTATTTATTTATTATATGCCTATGGAAACATTTCCTTACAGACTATTAATGATACTAATAAATGATATTAAATTATTATTACACAAAATTAAATAAATTACAAAAAAATATAAAACAAAAATAAAAAAAAAAATACAAAATTATGAGTTTAGAAAATTTACAATTGCATTCTTTACAACATTAGCATTTAATGAAAAGTCTATAAATCTATACAATTGATTAAATTCATAACACATTCTTCTAAGAGGATCAGCATCAGCATAATTAGCTCTATAAACTTTTACCAATAGAGGAATAAAATTGCGGGATGTACGTTGAGGAACATTAAACGAAATTTCGTTGATTAAAAACCCGGAACAGATATCTCTCTTAATAATATTGAAGACAAATGATACGTTCAGCATAGTTCTACGGCTTTTTAGAGTAGGCAGCTTAATAAGAGCAAGTCGAGACGAATAAGAAGGCAAGTTTACTGGGTTAAATCGTAATACACGAAGACAAAATAACATGATTTGCTTTTGCATCGATTCAATAGCATCAGAGTGAATTTGATAAATGGGATCCCAAATTATTGATCCATATTTCAGAGGCGGACGTACAAGTGACATGTATAATGTTTTCCCAATGTACGGGTCATTAAACTCTTTTGACCAGCGTTTAATAAAGCCAAGTATAGCTCTAGCCTTATTTATTGCAAATGTTATATGATCGATGAATTTCAACTTAGGATCTAGTAAAATACCTAAGTCTAGAAAACTTTCCACCAAATCCAATTGATGATCACCAATGACATAATTTGCAATAATATGATTAGATCTTGCAAATCTCATTAATTTACATTTATTTAAATTAAGCTCCATTAAATTTACGTTGCACCATTCATAAAGTGAATCGAGATCCATTTGAAGCAGTTTATGATCCATAAATTTATTATAACTTAAAAAAATTTTTACATCATCGGCATACATCAAGACAGATGAAAATTTTATTATCGTTGGCAAATCATTAATAAATAATGAAAAAAGAAGCGGACCAAGATGGCTTCCCTGGGGTACACCTGAAGGTACAGTTATGCTTTTAGAAAGTTTGCTTCTGAAACGAACTATCTGTGATCTATTTGTTAAGTACGAGTATATCCACTTTATGCTTAGATTTGTAAATCCCATTGTTCGAAGTTTCTTGATAAGAAGTAAATGATTAACTTTGTCAAATGCTTTTCTAAAATCTGTGTAGATAACATCTGTTTGCATCCTATGTAAAAAGCCTCTATTTATTGTGATCGTAAGGTCAAGAAGATTAGTGGATGTAGAACAACCTTTTTGAAAACCATGTTGACACGGGGATATGATACTTGCCACTTGATAGTAAATATTGTCAGTTATAATCTTTTCAAACAATTTAGGTACAGTACTTAACTTTGCAATTGCCAGATTTAAACAATGGAACAACAAAGGAACTTTTCCAAATATCTGGGAAATATCCATATTTAATTGATAAATTAAATAACATAGTCAGCGGAATAGCTAAGGCTTCAGCACAGTTAATTAAAATACAACTGGGAATTTTATCAGGACCAACATCATATGAAAATTTTAGTTTTATTAATTCACTGATGACCATGTATATATCGAAATTAGGTAAGGATATAGATTGACTTTCAGCTAATGGAAATGGATACTCAATTGTATCATCAAACAATTTAACAGAATAAGTTGTAGCGAAAAACTCAACTAATAAGAGCATCATCGGTTGTTACTTTTTGTTGATATGTCATCACAGCAGGATAACCAGAAGTTTTTTTCTTTGAATTAACAAATTTGTAAAACGACTTAGGATTACGTTTCAAATTAAATTTAGTCGCAGTTAAGTAATTTTTGTACAGTATGCTGTTTAATTTTGTATATTCTGCACGGCTCACAGAATATTTAAAATAATCTACAGAAGAACCAGTTCTTTTAAATGTGTTGTACAATTTATTCTTTTTATTCTTAGCACGACATAATTGTTTATTATTCCGCGGAGGTCCAGATAATGGTTTCATAATTTGGATCGGTATGCACAAATCCATAAAAGAATACATTTTGTGATAAAAAAGTCCAAACGTGTCTTCTAAAGTAACATCTGAATTTACGGGAGGGATTAAAATATCATACCAGTTCGTATTTAAAATAAGCTCATTTAACAAATAGTAGTTTGTTCGTTTAAAACTGTAAGACTTTACACTGACCAAGGGCTGTAAAACACAATCAGGTGGAATAGATACAAATAATTCAATAGCAGGATGGTATCGATCTTCAGGAACAGAAATAGGCGTCGTTCTTTTAACATAACAGTCATCAATATCATTTACAAAAATTAGATCAAGAATCTTTGAATAATCATTCATTATACCATTTATTTGAAACAGGCTCATATCGTATAAAATGTTAAAAAAGTCATTCCAGCAATCACTGAGTTTACTTTGTACGTAATAATTATCATCAGGTAAATAATTCCAAACTACGGAAGCAAATTAAAATCACCCATGATTATAAAAGAATCGGTATTATTGAAACTATTAGCAACAGATCTTATAGCGTCGGCATGTTGAATATATAACGAATTTGTAGACAATGGAGGAATATAGGAGCAAGTTATAATAATATTCTTATGCTTCATTTTAATGACAACTGATACAAATTCAATGTCAAGCAATGATTGATTAACTAGCTGTTCAGAATGCAATGAGCTGGAAACAGATCATTGCATTCATATTTTTGATAATGATTGTAAAAATTAAGGCCCCTCGTATAGCACTAGGAATCTTAGATTTTTACAAAGTACATAATGCTGTAGGTTCCCAAAATAAAATGTCTAAAAAAACTTAATTAAAATTAAAGGGTGCCGTTATCTCTGCTCATGAACCATTAAAGATACATACTTGAAATTTATATTGAGTCTATTATAAACAGACATTTCTTATTTCAATTGGAGGACGGCTAAGCTCAATATAATAGCAACAATGAAAACTAAATTTAGTCTTAAATGGGCTTCCCACAGTTTTCGTAGTTGTACATATATATATTGCTTTATCCTTAAAAACACTTTGTGTGAATTTGTGTTGATCTTATGTTGGCAGGAGTTATTTTCTCCTAAAAAACTTTAAACTACTAAAATTAACTAGAGATTCTCTATGTAATAGATCAAAAACTGAAAATGATAAATATAATATTGTTACGTTTATACCTTTCATAAATGTTTTGTTGTGAGATCTTTATTGTCAAATAAATAACACTAGATTTTAGAGTTTTTAAATTAATTAGACGTTTATTTACTTTAACTACTACAGAACAGTATACTTAAGATGCACGTCTTTACTACTTCAGGAGGTTTATTTTTACACTGACTAACTATTCACTCAGACGCTGCCTTTTATATTTGTCCATTAAAAGTCTAAAAAAATTAAGAATCTTCCTACTCGCTTTGTATCACATTTTGTTATGTTATTCATTCAATGTATAGGCAGCTGTACTGCGTGTATTTTGTTTTTATACTGATCAAGTTCCTTCGTGGAATTTATTTTAAGATAGTTGTTGTTGTTATCTTGTGTAGATAAGTTTTTTTAGGAAAACTGCACAGTTAGTAAACACCATATTGATTTGTTTTTGTCTTGCGTGTATAAAATTTCTATGCAGTTAGAAAACAGAAATTTGTTGTTGTCTAGCGTGCATAAGTTTTCTTAGCAAGCCATGCAGTTACTAAACAACATACCCAGTAGTTTACTTTATTGCTTAATTATTTTCTTTTAAACAATATGTTAAAATGACTTTGAAGTTAAAATTTATTTTTAAATGAAAAATCAATTATAGCTAAGAATATCATTTGTGTTGAACTTAACGTTTTCGCTTACGAGCTAAATTGTTTCTCCAAGTTTAAAAATAAAAAATCGAGGGGAAAATTTGAGGTTAGCAAGTAAATTCTCTGTCAATTGATTTAATGTTAAGAGTGGAATGTTACCATCTTGAGCAAAGAATATTAATTATGATAACTTACTAAAAAATGATGAAAATGTGAGTGTATCACTTCGTAAACTTCAAGCAGGCTTTTCTTGCCATCAGCCTCCTACTGAGGACCACTACTCACAATTTAATTGCTAAATACGAAGCTCAGGATATTATTGTTTACAATAGACCAAAACAATATGTTATTAGTGACCGTAGTGATGTAAACATAGCCGCTGTATAGTAAACTATAAACAATGGAGCCTGTAACATCAACTCGTCGACGTTCGCAGCAATTGGTCATCACTGGAGGCAATTTTCGCTACATTTCGCATAATGATCTTTATTGTTGGCTTGTATTCTACCTACAAGAGCAGACACGACCTTAACAACAGAACTACCTAAACACGAACACTGACTTACCAGTAAAGATTAGAACACTGCTTGAAAAAGATGTCTTTAAATCGAAAGCGCTCACCGTTTTTACTAAAATAACAGCCAAAAAGGGCAGGAAATGATGACAAGGCTTTAGAAGATGTTATTGTATTTACTATGATTCCATCGATTGCATTTCCAAATCATCTTAAGTAAGAGCAAATTGGAAAGTCTTTCGAATTAATTTATTTTTTTTCATAAGCAATCGTCTCCAACGAATGGTAGTTTTTAAATATTCTATAGTTTATTAAGTATTTAAACATAATGACATTTAACATATTAACGAATACTTCAATACTTAATTTAATTGCATAATTAAAATTAATTTTAAGAAGCTTTAGTTGTAAATTTGAAATAACAAAAAAAAATACTTTTTATGTTCAAATTTCTGCAATATCCCTGTTAATGCGCGTTATGTTTGGCAATAAAAATTTTACTACCGCAAAACATATTAAATTCTAAATATTTCTAAGAATTTAGTTAACTTGTTAAATAAATGATGAAAAAAATAAAGAAAAGTATGCAAATCCGCCCACATCTTAGTAATATTCGTTAATGAATAATAATGTGATTTTCTAAGCTTGAGTTTAAGTACAAATATTTAATCTATGCAAAGGAATTTCGGCCACAAAATATTAAAGATATTAGGAAATGAAAAAACCACGATAATTTGCGCAATAATAATGTTTTATGCTCGTAACAGGATTTTTTTAAAGGTTTAAGGAAAATATTTAACGTTACTTCGTTCTAATATTTTTATTTCTATTTTTAATTGCTAATTTATATTTTGTCCTAAAAAATAGAAAACATTATTTCGAAGAAATCATCACGACTTTAACAAAAAATAATAGTAAAATTACAGCAATCGTCTTTTGCTAGAGTTCAGAGAGTTTTCACGCCAGTTATAGTTTTTTCGTTTGTTAGCATATGTTGTGAAATAACGGCATTTTTTCAAATCGAAATAGTAATCGATTTTCAAAATTTAGTTTTTTGTTTGAAAGAAATAATTTGTACCTTTTTAAATAGAAGAATGATAAGTGCTAAAATAAATATGTTCTTCAACAGGTATCTTTATGGGTCCACAAATACGGTAAATGGCATTTACAAACAAACATTTATCGAAAAGCTTTGTTTTGATATCCGAAAACTTTCTTCGAATTTCAAGAGTTTAACAATATGAGAAGAAGATAGTTCATCAAATGATATTTGTCTACCATGAAATGGTTTACAAAATGTCCACAAAAATTGCACAACTTACATTTCTTTTCCAATAAGCAAAGCCGGTTTAAAGGCTAAAAGTATAAAAATTCACTTAATTTGGACACTCATTGTATTATTAACTTTATTAATACAATAAACTAAACGTAATCAATAAAAATAAAAACATCTTTAATACTCTTTGGACCGGCGTAAACAAAATGAAAAACAAAATTGCTGTTATTCTAATATTTTATAATTTACTAGCTGACGCATTGAGAACGAATTTATGAGATCACAAAGAAGAAAATAAAGCTCGATGCCCACCGCGACTGTTTTAACGGCGGCAGTAATCGAGTCCATGTTACTTTGGGCCTTTCACCGTCATCCGCCAAGGCACATTGGAGGCAGTTGACGGGTGTTGACGAATTTATGGCGTGTGTGTATTTTAGAAGTAAACAACACTCAATATTTACGTAAATGCGATATTATATAATATCAAAACACAGCGCACAAAAAATTTATATGCATTGAAATGAATGAATACACAAAAAATCATTCAAGTCGATCCAGTCGTGTAGTTGCAGTGTAGTAACCTGGATACCGACTGCAGCGCCATCTGACGGGCTGGTTTGTGAATATAAAAAATCTAACATGGTACCCAAACGCTTGCAATAAAAATTTATTCAGTGACATACACACCTACAGTAGAATTATATACATAAAGAAGATTTGTATGGGAGGTAGTTTATCAAATCCCGCCTGTATTTGCAGCAGAACTTAAAATATGTTCACTCAACCGAATTCTATTTAAATACCGTTAGCAGGAGCAGAAATATTGGATTCTTAATTTGTGGTTTGTACCAAATTTTTTTCAAATACCGTTGTCAGGAGCAGAAGTTATAGATTTTTAATTTGTGGTTTGTATGGGAGATGCCCCTTTGTCCAATTGGACCGAATTATAATTCTAAACCACTCGGGCCGCCACCCAAACGCTTACAAAAAAAATTAACAGCAGATGAGGGATGCACAAGATGAGCGATTTCAGAAGGATAATTTAAAAATGGATTGGCGTTGTATATAATCAAAAACACTATGCTCTTCAACTATTGAAGGTATCTTACATCAGATGTTGGCAGCGATTTGTATAAAAAATAAAGAACACGCAGAAATTTTTAGAAACGTGTAACACCCGCTGATAAATATATTGTTACGGATGTGTCTTGCTTAAGTTTTAAAATTAAATAATTAAGCAATAAAGTAAACTATACTGGGCATGTTGTTTACTAACTGCATGGCTTGCTAAGACAACTTATGCACTTAAGACAACAACAAATTTCTAGTTACAAACTGCATAGAAATTTTATGCACGCAAAAACAACAACAACAATTAAGCATGCTGTTTACTAACTGCTTAGTTTACTAAGAAAACTTTTACACGCAAAAACAACAACAAATTTCTGTTTACTTACTGCATAAAAAGGTTATACACGCAAGACAACAACAAATCGGTATGCTGTTTACTAACTGCGTAGTTTTCTAAGAAAATTTAGCTACACAAGACAACAAAAACAAATATCTTAAAATAAATTCCAGAAAGAAACTTTATCAATATAAAAATAAAAACAAAAATACACGCAGACCAACAGGCGCCTATACATTAAATGGACAACGTACAACAACAAAATGTGATACAAAGGAAATAGAAGATTCTTAATTTTTCTAGACTTCTAGTGGACTAATATAAAATGGCAGCATCTGAGTAGATAGTTAGTTAGTGTAAAAATAAACCTCGTGAAGACGTCCATCTTAATTAAATTGTTCTGTAGCGTCAACTTTAAAGTAAATAAACTTCTAATTAATTTAGAAATTCAAAAATTTGGTGTTATTTATTTTGCAATAAAGAACTCATAGCAAAACGAAGGTATAAACGTAACAATATTTATTTAGCCTTATAACAATAGAAATACTAAAAAGAACTTAGAAAGACCTTAAAACCTTAAATTGTATGCATTATTTAATATTTGGTTGTATAGCCTTTTTGAGATTTTACAGCTTTTAAGCTTCTTGGAATAGATTCCACTAATTTTTTTTTGGCTCTACTCCTCCAGTAATGTGGCCTGAAGCTGATTTTAATTACTGCACAATCGTTCAAGACCAAGTTCGTCCAATAAATCTTCGATTAAGTTTGTATATGGGCAATTCGAAAGCAATCAGTTCCTTATTATCACTGATGGGTCCTTGTCTTGATAAAATTTAAAATTGTCGACAATACCCAACTTGCGATTACTTTTCCATGATAGCTTTTATATAGTAAAGATTTCCGACAGCTGAAACTGCTATGCAATTCCATATCTTCATTACTAGATCACCTTCGTGCTTCACTGTTTTATTAGTGCTTTTGTGCAATAATTATTCATTGTGTTTATGCAATATGTAACGTCGGCCATTGGAACCAAACAAATTGGTACCTTCTAAATAGTTATTAATAACAATTTTTTGCTCTTCCAAGATAGACCGTTTGATTGTATGCGTCATTACTACGAAAGCAAATATCCAACAGAGTACCTATAAAATAAAATAATAAAATAATAAATCTGGCGATAATTGAAATGAAGTTTTTGCTTTGCCCAACTTTCACTGTGACAATCTAATTTCAGAACTTTTTTGCAGTTAATTTTTAAGTATCGCATTGGAAAATTTTGTCAGTATTGTTACAACAAAATTTAACGGCCGTATGCATAAAAAACTGTTACTTGAGTTTTAAAGTACACGTTAGTTAACAAACACTTTAAGGCTAACAAACGTTTGGTAAAAAAATGGTATCCAAAAACAGTACTTTAGCTAATGTATGCTTTAGTAAAATTAGTATTTTGATTCTGGCAATGTCACTGTTTTCAGTTGTCACTTTGTAGTTAACGATATATAAAAATTTATATATTCATCCGGGTATTTAGATCCATAAAAAATGTTTTTATTGTTTTTAGCAAAATCAATATATTTTTTTATTGTTGTTTTTTTTATTAATCTTTTGAATAAAAAACAAAACACCCAAAAAAGGTCAATTTGCAAGGCTTACGAAGGACCTATAAAGAATTTGTTCATATTAAAAAACTAAGTATTCGGATAACGAGCTTTGTTTTGATTATCTGTACGTCGATAAAACTTTTGTTTTAAATAATTAATTATATTCTTTTATTTTCTTAGTCGACCTTTTATATCTTAAATAAATATCTGTTATTCTTTTTAACGGGTTTTTTTAAATTAATTTAACAGTATATATTTTTTCAATATTTCGCTTTCCTATGGAAAGCTTCTTCAGAAAAATTATTTTTTATAACAACAATTATTAACAAATTGAACAAAATTTTTTTTCTTTTTATTTCAATTTTTTAATAATTGTTGTTATTAAAATTAATTTTCCTGAAGAAGCTTTCCATAGGAAAGCGAACTATTGAAAAAATATATATTGTTAAATAAATTAATCAAAAGAGACCGTTAAAAAGAATAACAGATATTTATATAATTAATTATAATTATAGTTTTGTAATATATAAAATAAAGATGTAAAAATGTTTTATATTGCATGGCATAATATGTTTTAGTTTTTATTATTATATTCGTATACTACAATTTGTTTTTAATAAACATTTTAAAACATTTTTGGAATAACAAAGTACAACTGTCAATTTAGCCGTTTACATTGGAAGTGGCATAAGTCACAACTGAACAGTTTTTTTTCCGTTTTTAATATTTGTTTGAGAGGAATGTTGATAATTAACGGTATAACAAAAATGTTTATTTTGAAAGCGGCCTAAGTCGCTGTACTCAGGAAATTTATTATGGAGCTTGGTGTGAAAGAAATGGAAACATATAAGAAGTGTGTGTGTGAAGTATTGTTGTGATTATTGGACTTATTTTTATTGGTACGAAAAAATAGTACAGTTTTCTGAATTATATTATCGTGGTATTAAATATACTACACATAATTAGCATTATTTAATTATTTTTTTATTCTCAGGAACTCAAAAGCATATTATTGCATATAGTGATTTATGTAAACGACAAAATAGTAACATAAAACTGGCATTAACTTTGATGAAAATTGATCAGTCTTCAAAAAAAAGTATCCAAATTCTTGATCAAAAATTTTTAATTTCGGGTGATTCATACTTATCAAATGATAGTCATTTTGGTGTGATAGCAAAGGCCTTAAAAAAAACAAATGTTTTAAAAAGTCTAAATGATTACTATAGGGTGATAGCCCCCTATCAAAAAAATCCTTCACAGTACACAACATGGAGAAAAAAGATTTTATTTCAACACAATCATTAGAAAAATCCGTTTCAGAAAGAAAAGTAAATACAGACCAGACCAGAACAAAGTGAATTGGCTAAAAATTCAATGGATTCAATTTTATCATGATATTCCCTATAAAATATTTTATAAACTAATTTAAGATAAAACAGATGACAAAAACAAAGTGACTTATGCCACTTTTAAAATAAACGGCTCAATTTATTAAAAACAAAATTTACTTTGTTTTCAAACTTTCAATAATAAAATTGAACTGTCAATTTATTGTAGTTTTTTTCTACTTTAAACTTAACACAGCTATTTTAAGGTAAAAACGTTTTTTGCATACAACTTTAGGAAATTGTACTTAACAACGGCAGTTAAACCTTAAACTTTAAGTTTTTATGCATAGGGCTGTAATTATTTAGTAAATATTTAATTGAAAGTATTCAAAATTTGTTCAAAAACAAAAAAAATAGTTGACTAAAATCTATCGCAGATTTGCCCGACTTGCAATGTGAGGCAGTGTGTATAGCAGCGGCTCGATATAATCCCAAACCACTCCAACTATTCGAAATCCTGTTGAGCAGCCATGAGTCTGGAATTCAGCTGAGGCTCGAAGAATCTACAATTTCTTGTTTAAGCAACTTAACCACAACTGAAACGTATATTGTTGTTGTGCTATTACTTTCTTCACTTACCCAATAATGGTTATCCATATTCAAATATTTTTTATTTTATTGATGGTTATTTTTAGCTTAATTTTTTATTTTTTTTTTTATAAAAGTTTAAAGTTTTCTTTTTTTTTTTGGTTTTTATTGCAACTAGTTTCCAGTTCTTTATCATTCTTTTGATAGGCCTTCATGTTAATAAATATTCATCAAAGTATTATTTTTTTTTTATTTTGCAAATCAACTCTAAAGTCTCTTGTACACAAGTATGAAATTCACGCACATGTGACGAAGATAAATGTGAGTAAAGCTGAACGAAAATCTTTTATACAAAAAAAGACAAGAAAATCAAACAGAATTGACCGTGACAAGACAAGAATGAACAAATGCAAACAAATCAACTGCACTAACAATTACAAATAAAAAAAACAACAACAACAAAAAACGCACAAAAATTAAAGGCAGCCAACTCGTCAACCTTTTTTCCACTTGATGATGCAACAATTGATGATGGCCAATGATGATGATTTAACAACAAACAAACATAATTATGCTGTGGCGAGCAAACACGATAATGATAATTGTGATCAGAACAACAAAAAATTAATTCTTTAAAGAAAAGTTTTTTTTTTCGTTTTTCGTATGATTTTGTATAAAAAGAAAGAAACAATAAAAAAGAAATTGTTGACAAAAAAATCATCATCAAAAAGTTCACAAGTTGAACAAAAATTTTTTTGTGCCACAATACTACGTAAATAAGGCAAGTAAACTGCAGTTGTATGCGTCCGTCTATCTGTTATCAGTCTTTTGGAAAGTAAATGCTAACTAAAAATTAAATTTTTCCTTGGACGCCACAGTAAGAGAGTAAAACACATCAGCTAAACTTAAAAGTCACTGTGCTGCTGCCAACTAGCCATGCTGTCAAATAGTATTTGCAGCATCATTGCGTTGAAATGCGCATAAATAAGCGGAAAAAATTGAATCAACCATTTACTTGATGTGCATTTTCCTGTGTGTCATTTTCTCCTTTTAAATTCGTTTATTAAATAAATTCGAATCAAGTTTTTTTTTTGTTTTTTAACCATAAGAATTGTAAATATTTTAATTCATTTAGAGCGAAGTTTTTATGCGCCTTAAATATTTCTCTAAAGAAAACTTAAAGAAATATTAATTTTTTTAATTAAGTTCGACAAACGTGTTTTGTTTTTCTTATGTTTAGTGCCATTAAGTATTTTTAATAATAATGAAAGGTTTGTTTTTTATTCTGACAACTTGTTCTCATGGATACTACCTGTAACAGGTCACGAATTTTCAGTTATGATGGGCGGGTAAATTTTAGGTTAGAAAGTAAATTGGCTTAAAACACACATTTTTTCTTGACATTCTCAGTTATATTGATACCAGTGTTAAGAAAAAATACGAGAATTAATAAGCAGTATATAATGTTAGTCAAATATCCTCCTTTAGCACGTCGCCAGATTTCTTCATTTTTTACAAAATTTTGAAGCACATTTTGCAACAAAGCCTTGCTTATCTCATCATTGCAGCGCTGAATTTTCTTCTTTCAGAGCATCAATTGTTTATCAAACAGCCAATACACAAACGTTCGTTGGCTTTAGTTGCTAAATGAGTTAATCTTTATAAGCGTAAAGATGTTCGCTATGGAAAATGTTGCGCAAAGTGTCTCTAGTTATACCCAACTGTTTCAAAAGTCGACGGGTTGATGTTCCAGGCTTACTCTCACTATGCTGTACAGCGGCTATATTTATATTACTATGGCAATAATACCGTGAGCTTCGAATTTACAGGTAAAATTGCGTACAGTAGTCACAGAAGGAGCCTTATTAGGGACAAAAGCTGCTTGAAATTTATAAAAAGAGAGAAAGTTAAATTTTCACCATTTTAATTGTAAATTTTCACATTTAAAGTTTTTTTGCTGAAAAGGTTAACGTTGCATCTTTAGAATTTCCCATAGTTTTACTAATAAATGTTAAAAGAACACAATTCAATTCTAGACTTTTAATCATTTGATGGATAATTTACTTCCCAACTTAAAATTTACCCACCCAATATAAACAGGTGCCACTACAGGGGCACTTATTTGAGAGGGAGAGAGAGAGAGAGAGAGAGAATTAGCAATTTTAATACTATGAATGATAAGGAGTGTACTCTAAATTGTAATTTAGTGCATACGAAAAATAATATTTATAATAATAAAACAATTCGGTAGTCTTTCCAAAACCGTTCTTACTTCAGTTGGTTTGCAAATGAAGTCGATGACGTCATCCTCGCCGTAGAAGGCCTTCGGATATGTATATCCTCCGGTCACTCTTACCTGTAACTTCAAAAGCCCGGAGTAGGCCGCCGCCTTCACTCCTTGCTGAAGAGTTGGATACTATCCAACTCCTAGTCCACAACGCATGAAGCTTAATAAAATTAAGAACACGACGGCATTCATACTCACTGGACCTGGACCATTCATTGTGTTCATTGTGAATGATCCGACCTACAAACTCAAACGGGGGCCTCGAAACACACAACCACCATGATTCTTTCGAAGGGCCTACCTCAATAATCAGTCAGAGAACAGCTAAATGCCTAAAGAGACAAATAGCGAATCTCTGGGGCTTTACTGATTCCCGTGGAAATATAGTGGATTGTGCAGTTGTCTTCTACTAGCCTAAGGGGACTGGGCTACCTTTTACCCCTGCAAGACACAATTCTAAATGGTTGTAGGATCGATAAAGACTTATAATATGCCCCCGGGGGGAATAATATATGGAATCATAGTTAATGCAATAAAGCCTTCTGCACGCTGTTTTTACAAAGGTATTGGCAACACCTTCAATGGCTATTTTTTCAGCTGTCAAGTAATTTCTGTTCAGCTTGGTTTGGCATTTCAACATGAATAGACTGATGCCGAAGCAACACTCCCACATCATACAAATTGATTCCAAACAAAATTGCCATCAAACGAAATATTTGTATATAAAATGTTTGTTAACATGTTATATCCTTCCAAATCTTCTTTAATTTTCCATCAAAAGTAAAAATTTCCATTAAGCCTTATGCAACCTTTCGTAAAGTTTGGCTATTTTAAGACCTACAAATTTTTGTTTTGTACACTCTTCTTCTATGCTATGTTTGCCTTCACTCATCAGTTTATTTCTAATCCGAGACAGCCATGCTTAGGTTCAGAATATATGAAAACACCATATTGCCATCCCACAAAAATTATTTGCGTCCATTTAGGAATACTAGTTCATTTGATGTATTTTTGTTTCGTTAAGGAGCAGCAAATTTAATGACAAACTTTGTTTGCTTTTCAAAAAAGTAACTCACTAACTCCATTGATGTTCGTACACATACGACACATATAAAATATGCAACACATTGATAAAACGGTACTTGTTAAGTCATCTACAAAACTTTGCAACAGCAATAAAAATCAACAACTGATGCTGATTCTTTATTTTGCCATAAACTTCTGCATTTTGTTTTGTTATTGCAAACTGGACGCGCGTTAAAGCTTGACAACAATGCCAGTGTTAAGAAAGAGTCAAAGATCTCGTTGGAAACTACAAAATCAAAAAATAAATAAATAAAGAGCAGTGGTGGTAACTAAAATTGACTGACAGAAGGATATAAAAATTCGAGAAAGTTCAGGCAGGCAGGCAGACAGGCAAGCTGACTAAATGTCTTGTTGACTGGTTGGTTGGTTGTTTGGTTGGCTTTTCCTTAGTGGCATATATGCATTCAAACTTATACTTAATGCACATGATGCATTCATAGTTAAAATAAATATCTTGGTTTAGTGCAGCATGTAGGTACAACATACTGCTGCTGCATTATTGCAGCATTCGTCGATGGTTGGTTGGATGGTGTTGCAGTTGTTTTTGGATCTTCTTTACCTCTGACGGTATATGATGATAAAATTAAAAAGAATCACATCACAAAATAATACCAATGACAACAAAAGCAACAAAGAAAAAAAAACAAAGATATTTTTTATTGTTGTTGTTGTTGTTTTTTTTGTCATACACGTCAAATATTTGAATTGTCGTCATTTTCTTTAAAATCAAATGTCTCTTCCTTCTTGACTCGTCTCGTCTTTATGTCTCACAAACGTCGCCAATGACATTCCAATGCCAATGGTTGCTTACAATCCAACACACACACACACACACAGTCACATCCTCTTGCTTCTCAATATGCGCATTGAATAATTTTAGGAAGAAATAGATTTTTTTTTTACAATTTATAATTTTCCCTTTTGTTATTGAAGAAGCTATAATGCCAATAAAAATATTTAAATTTTCTTCTCCTATTGCCACTTGTTATTTCATTATTTCAGAGGGTGGAACTATTTTAAATTACTATGTTAACTCCCCGCTTTTTATGTCTTGAGTGGTGTTAGTTCCTTTATTAAGCAGCTAAACTAACGTTCTGTTAAAAGAAGTCATATTGTAAAATATAATATCGCAACAGGAGATCTATTTAACGAGGTTAGTTAGAGAAATATTATCTTATATTATTTGGGCTATTGGAGTGATTTTTTATGACACGTATTTATTTTTGAAGCGGGTACATGTATTTGAAGCTTCTTCTCAGCCCTCAGTTAATGGGACTTTAATTCAGCAGATGACATGACATGAGCTTAAACTATAAAAATAAATAACAGCATAAAAAATTATTCTAGTTTCAGTCACTTAAATTACCTTTATGCACAAAATTCCTGTCAGAAGCCCATAGACGACATAAGTTCGAGAGCAACAAAAACGTATGTTGCTGAAGTTGTTTGTACTCTGTATTTTGAGAAAGTTCATGAAATGTTTCTGGCTTCATGTCGCCCAACAGCAATATGTTTCTAGCAACAACATATTCTAAAGCTGAAAGTCCATACCACGTGTTCTAAGCCTACACGCTTTGTATGCGTTTGATACTTTTTACGCGTTCTACGCTTTTTAAACTTCAAGTTACATGCAACGCTTTCTATGCGCCAAATTGTTGGTTATGATCAGCTGTGGTGTAAATAATTTTATCTAATAAAAAAAATTTTTGCAAAAATGAAAACTGAAATTGAAATTTTTCAAGAATTAATAGAATTTATTAAATTTGTGCATATGATATTTTGTGTAACGAGGACCTGTGGAAGACTTCAATAGAAAAGAAGATGGTTTTGGGTGCGTCCCTTGTTTTTGGAAAGGGAAGTGAGTGTTTTTTTTGCAGCAACGTTTGAAAAATCAAAATAACAGAAATGATACGACGTCAAAAACAGCTGACATTTTTTTCATGGCGCTTGCGATGCGTAGAAAATTAGAACGTAAACCTACTTCATGCGTTCTATGCAATGTGCTGTGTAACTTGTCACATACAATTACACTGATTCTACTTTTTTTGACAGACGCGTATAAAGCATGTACACGTATAACGCGTGGTATGGACTTCAGCTTAACTCGTTAAATTCCATTCTAAATCATTGTATTGGCAACACTAACTTATCAACAAATTTTTCACACGATACAATAACAGTTTTTTAAAACAATTTTCACAAATTTAAATTGTGCTAAGATTTAGGGAGAAGTAGCAAAAACTAAGATATAGATAAAAAAATGAAATTTTAGCAAATTTTTACATTTCTCGAACAAATATAGTTCTCGCATCGAATTACTAACAATTAAAGGTCAGCAAAAATAAAAATAAAGTTCCTTTGTGATATTTTTAATCGGGTAAGGATACACACTACAACATTTTTCAGCTTATTGATTTGGGAGTCTACTCTGAGAATCGCCTTCTACATCATTCGTTTTGTCATCTCGGCTGCATTAATAATTTATTGGCGGTGTAATAAACAACATTTTCGTTTAGAGGGACTGGTATTTTAAAACCAGAAGAATATTGATTATTTCAATATGGAAAATAACAAGTGCCCAAAACTAGATGATTTTTGTTACCTTTGTGGTTATATCGTCCCAAAAATAGGCAAACAGGATCGAGGACTAACTGAGAAGCAATGAAACAGGTTTCAATGGTGCAAATTTTACAACCATACACAGTGTACAACACAGTCGCCACAATACCCTGTGGATACATGGACAAATAATGATACACAACTGGACAATATAAATTCAGGTGCTACGCATGCATAAATTTCGGTGATGAATTGACAGAAAAAAAATGAAAACAAAAGTATACATTCCCACTTTTATTGCAATACTTCCAATACAACGCGCTGTTGTTATCGATCCCCTTAAGCCTCCGGATCTGGATACTGTATTCCTGCAAGCCGAAACAGTTTTAACCAATTCGATCAATGTGAATGATGTTCCTATCTAGGAACTCTGAATTAACCGGATATACGAGAATTAACAAAACGTAAATATTTCGCAAATAATCTTTCGCAACATTATTATCACCCAAGTGCATGGGTAAAAAGGAAAGCGTTTAAGTAAAACAAGAATGTACAGCAAGATGCCTTACAGGACAAATTTCTGTATTATTTTAAAGACAGCAATCCATTCATGACGTTAAATTTACATTTCATGCATTTTCGCCTTAATATCTTTTTGGCACATCTACCTCAGAAATCGAACGAACAAGAAGTAAAGTTTCATTAGGTAACCGTGCCAACGGAAAAGCGATTCAAATGCAAAATATTAGAGCTTTGTTTTTTGGTGGAGTTCTAAAACTATTCAGTTTGAAGATGAAAGCTTTTAACACAAAATATATTCAATTATGTTTAACTCGGCTGATGATGCGCATCTAGAACATGAATATATACAACCCACAAAGGAAACAAGATCACCAGAACCACAAGCTTCGGTTCAATAATTGAAAATAGTCTAGATTTTGTTTTTAAGCATAATCATATGTTATACTGGGTTATACTAGATGGTCCACGGAAAGGAGACAGTCAATAAAAGCATTTATTTTCCTTCGTCATCCTTCTTCACTCATTCATTCTTATTGTCAGTTATAGCCAAACCTTCATTGCCACATTTTTTCTAAATATCTAAAAAGATGATATAGAAACTTGATTCAGTTTTGCCTAGATCAAAAGCAGACATATAAATTTGATCTAGTCTTGCCTAGATCAACTCCGCATATGTAAAAGCCGTATGTATCGTCATTTGATTAAAGAAAACTAGTCTTAAATTTGATTAGATATGTATATACAAGGCAAATACCGAACTTATTATGAAGAGACTTCGTTTATTGCTGGAAAGGTCATTGTAGCAAAAATTCTTAAGGGGGTGTTATAGTCTTTCCAGTCTTCATTATATGTCTAACAGGTGGCGGCACCGTTTTGAGACACTTATAGAGTATCAAGAGAACAGTGAAGATGGCAAATGGCCGAAACCGGCTTGTTCATAAACCAAATTTGACGAGGGTCAACGTAAAACCGTTCCCTAATAAAAACTTATAGCACCTTTCGAAAAACAATATAGAGATTTTCGAGTTGTGATCAACTACTGGAGAACCAATATGAACCAATTGACCACAAAATCCTCGAGTTCTGATTTGATTATTGAAAATATTCTTAGAGTAACTCGTGGAGTGTGATTTGAACTCATATAGCTTTGATACGATGATGCTATTAAAGGCTCAGTGAAGTTTATATGGTTTTTGCTTACTCAACAAGGAGAAAGGGCATGCTGCATATTGTCATCTTAAAACTATTATTTGTTTATTGCTATGACTATAATATCACGGCTTAAAGACATACTTAGGTAGGGCCACCATGTGGTTAGAACGCAATGATATGAAATAGGCTTAAATGGCAATAGAGAAACGTAAAATATTTAAAAATATACAATGTTTTTGGGCAATAATAAGCTGTTGAAAAAAAGTTGCTAAACACATGCTATACAGTGGTGTCAATATGCCTATCTGGGTAGAAAAAAGTCACACCCAGAAACAACATCTCACTAAATTCACAGTTATTGGGCTGTCAAACATGTCCACAATTGCTATTCAAAACAAAAAACTTCTACTGTTCACTTCATCTGCCTGAGAAGCTTATAAGATGTTGGCTAGTGCCATATAATATAACATCATGTGTCGATATGTATGTGCGGATCAATCACAGTCAAAGCACTTTTGCGACCTGAGGTATACTCCGAACCTATTTTTTTATTTAAGCTGCAAACTAGAGTATAACCTTTTCGTTAAGGTTTTTGGAGCCAATTTTCTTGTTTGCCTAAAATTGGACTTGTATTTTGGAAATGAAGAATCGTGACTGCTTAGGAACAGTTTTGGAGCTAATCCTAGTACCCTTCAGTCGGCAGTCAGTACAGCTTAATTATATGGCAGAACTCAACTTAACTAAACCTCGTACTTTTTTAATATTCACTTTAATTGAGTTGTTATATTTTTAATTAAAAAAATGAAGTAAAGAAATAATTACAACTTTTCGTTTACTGTTTACTTATCCCATTTTTTTACATGATCTCTCTGAATGATTAAATTTAAAATTTTTTTTATTAAAAGCATCAGCAGCAGCAGCAGTGACATCGTTTTTTCCATTTCCCTTTCAATGATAATTATTTGATTTACTTGTTGAAATCGTTTACACATGTTTATATTAAAATTTAATTTGCTTTTTTATTATTAAGACTAAGAAGAAGAAGAAGAATAAGAATAAGAATAACACTTTATTAATAGCGAATATTAATCAAGTTAAGGGAAAACGCTTCAAACTCAGTCAAGTCAGTAGCACTTTTTGAGATGCCTGACTTAGGAAAACTGTGCAAAGAAAAAACTTGATTTCTAAGTCCCTGTTTACACGCTTCAGCCTTTGTTGCTCAACTTTATATTTTTCCATTAGAAAGAAAGAGAAGGATTATATCTCTTCTCTCCATTAGAAAGAAAGAGAAGGATTATACCTCTTCTCTTTCTTTCTAATGGAAAAATCAAAAGTTGAGCAACAAAAGTTGAAGCCTGTAAACAGGCACTAAGTGTTATTCTACATTTACATATAACCTCTCCCTCTAACCCACTCCCCGCCCGTCTATCTCTCTCTTTGTCCCCCTCCCTCTCTCTCTCTCTCTCTCTTTCTCCCCCTCTCCATCTTTTTCTTGTGTTAATTAAGTTTGCTATAACAGAGCATTTCTTAGATTCAAATAATTTTTAAATGCAATTGTTTCTCATTAATGTTGTCTATTCTTTCCATTATCTTCATATTCCTTTCCATCCCTGAATATCTTTTAAATTTTTTTATGCTCATAAGCAACGCTTTAATTTGCAAATTAATTTTTAATATTTTCTTCTTGTTCTTTTGCTGCAATCATTTCCCTAGATTTTATTCATTACATTTTATTCGTTTTTATTATTGATGACTCTGTATGGTGCTCCGCATTAGTGCTGCATTATTTCGTTATTAAATAATAAGGAAACAATGTAATTTAATTTATTTTGTCCAAATCATTAACTTGTTGTAAATTGTTTCAATCACTTTTATACTTTAGTTGTTATAAATGCAGCTGAGTGAGTTGGGCTTTGAATTGAATGTGATTTCGATTATAAAGTTCAGATAATATTGTGGGAAATTAATGTTCCCTTTTTTTTGTAAATTCAGAAATTCTTTGTTTGAGTTTATTAATCTCTAGCATAATCATAGCATCTAAACACTTTTTTAGGAATTAGTAAAAAAAACTAAACTTATTCCGCGATGTATTTAAAAGTATATACAACTAGTCAAAACAGAGTCGGTTAAAAAATAACCGGTTTATGTTTTTTTATAAAGAGAAGTAGCACTTCAGGCAACAATGCCTACTTAGTCAAGTACCGTGCTACATTCTTTAGGAAAGGGATAGAGAAGAGATGAAACAGGCGGTGAAGGTACAAGGATAGTCGGATATTAACTGCCGTATATTCGACAGCACAGCCGCCAGTGACTATGCCTTGCCTTCATCGCTTAGCAGCTCTACCGACAGTCAATTTTTATTTTTGTAGTGAAAAAAAACCAAGATCTTCGTTGGGAATCGAACCCACAACCCCCACACTGACAAGCTAGTACACTACCTACTAGCCTACAGGGGCACCTAATTGTTTGGTTTGGTAAATCGTTTAATACAAATTTGGTTTATATATGCCGATTATAACGAATTTTTACTTTTAATTCTCGTTTCATGCCATCGTAAAAAGGGTTTCTTTGCGGTATCTGATTGTGGTCGCTGTGTAGGAAGTAGTGGTATTCTGTTTAAAACCATCTCGCCCAGAGAATGTCAGCCTTATCTTCAAACAAAAAATTATAAATCATGTTTCGGTAAAGATCTCAATCAACCGGTTGGCCAATGATGCCACCAGTTTATTAACAACGCCAAACGGTGAATTTTATCTAGGATCTAATGGAGTCTTTTGACTTTACTTCATATGTGACAATTCTATGTATTAATAAACTCTTGAAGCCATAAAACGAGCATTATTACGATAAGTTAATAAATTCGATTATTGACTGATTCATTAAGAAAATATGGATAATTTGTTAGTGATGTTCAAGCCTCAATCGATTAATGATTATTCGGTATTCTTGATGAGTTACTGATACTAATCAAAAATCTAGCACAGTGTGACAATTCCATGGACAGTTAATAATTTCGTAATTATAAAAAATCAATTAAACATTTTTTATTTAATTAACTTTCTTACACAACATCGATGCCATATAAATTTTTATTCTGGCGAGTCTCGAACTCAACAAAGCTCTTATAAGCAACTCAGGTTCTAATATCGCACCCCGTTTTTTAATTTTTACATTCTTTTCCAATTATGCAATATTCTGTTCCTCCCTGAGACACATTGATATGTCTTAATGGAATCTTACCCTTAAGCATGTATCATCTGGGAGTAAAAGGAAGTCTTATTGCCTAAAGGCTTCCACGTTCAGTAAGCCCCAAATTTTAGCTGTTGCTGTTCTCTGACTTATTATTAAGGTTGATCTTTCGAAGAGTATCGGGGCCCTCTTAAAATGATTAAGGGGCCAGGATCATTCACTTTTGACCAAAAACACAAGGTGAATGATCCGGATCCAGTGAGCATGCTATGTCATAGTTTCTAGACCAGGAGTTGGAAAAACTCCAACTCTTCAGCAAGGTGCTCCCGAAATTGCCACTAGAAATGACCTGTTGTATATTATTATGCTTCGGCTTCCTAGTGCGTGGGTGCACGCTACATATCACCCACAGTGGTTTGATCCACCATCAGGTTATGGCTCACACAGTTAGGTACTGATGTACACTATCTTATCACGTTCTATACCATATTCTGTGTACGCAGATGATGTCAAAGAAATATGTTAATCAATAGGCTGAAATATTGTCTAAATCTGATAACAAAGTTGCTGCAATATAAACTTAGTGAAATTAAATCTACTGAAATGCAAGTGTATTTTTTTCGCGAGAAAAAAACTATATGACGCTCAATACTTTTTTGGGAAAGCATCAGGTGCAATTGGAGCTAAGATAAGATCTTAGATTAAGGCTAACATCTAAGATTTAGATGAAAAGCAAATTAACTTTCATATTTTATATTCAAATGACCATTAATTTAATCAAAGATGTATTTGCGTGGACTAAAGAGTTCACTAATTCGTACATAATAAAACACTATTTGTGACATAAATTTTCGAATATGGTTCAGTAATATGTGACCCACAATATAACGTGCATAATGTTAAATTGGTTCAGAATAAATTTTTAATTTTCTTCTTATGAGATTTAACATGGCAGTGTGGAATTCATCTACCGTCTTATCGCTGCAGTTTAAGATTAATCAGAGTTAGAGTTCGGGTTTAGATAGTTTTTTCACTGTTAGGTAGTTCTTTCATTTCAAGAACACTGACTCACCACCAGTATAACCTAGAATACGGCTTGATAACGATGTCCTCACATTGAAAGCGAACAAACAACAACAAGCTTATAAAATCTCGTTTGCTGCTGTAAATTCTTGTTTGCTATTCAAGGCAACGCACAGTGGACTATTTTACGAGAAGGCGGCCAAAAGTCCTTTTTTTCATGGTCCCCAATTGTATAATTTTAAAGTTCATTCGAAAGTAGATACATCGGGAGCCAAAAAATTACAACTTTATTTTAACTATATCACATTGAACAGGATGATTCAAAATGAGCATTTTCAGTATTTTGCTAAAATGAGAAATTTCTTAGTAAATTTTTGATTTTGCTGGCTTTATTAGGTTTTTAGCCGAAATGAACTTTGTATAATAGCGTAATTTGCTAGCTACTAGTGTAAGAAAACGGAAATGATTTTAAATGATTTTTGATTTTTAGAAATTAATTTTTTTAGAGGTCCCAATTTTTTCTAAATTCTCTTACTTATTAGAGCATAACTTCTAAACTTCGGCAGGGCATGTAAAAGCATTAGCACTGTATCATAGACCTAAATGTTCCCTGCATGCCTGTACCGAATTGTATAGCCGGCACGATTCTACCGTATGTACCAGAACAATTTTTCTGACGCAAGGTCGAAAATTTTTTGCAAAATGAAATTTAAAAAAATTGTTTTTTTTGTTTTACTATTTTGCAAGTATTTTACTTATTTTTCAAATCGCCTTTATGAGAGACGTTGTTTAGATGAATATGAGTATTTTTAGAAAGAAAACAAAAATTGTTAGTCAATTTCAAAGTCATGAACAGTTGGTACCAAAAATATTTTGCCTACTTAAAATAACGTAAATTGCTTTTTAAATTGATTTGCACTAATTGTAAAATAGTTTTTTTCTTCAAAAAACGATCCGAAAAATAAAAGATGAAATTAAAGCTCCTCAACCTGTAATATTTACTGTTGATAAACAGGAAATCGAAGTAAATTTTAAAATGTATCTCACAATGATTGATGGAAAAGTTGCACAAGCTTAAACTGATACAAAGGCATCATCAAAAGACATTAAGTCAATTTAGCCATGCAGTTCCAGAAGATGACACCTTTAAGTCAGCATACGAATTTGCATTGTCCCCTCTAGAATACGTTGATTTGGATTTTGGTCCGTTAGGCGAAACAGTGAAAAAATAAACAAAGCTAAGTCAAGAAAAATATTTAGAACAAGGCCTAATCATCGATCAGCCAAAGCAAGGGGAAGGCAACACAAATGATAGAAACACTGCAAGAAGTTTTTTTTCAGATCCAGAAACTGCAGCATCTATCACAGCAGTAGATTTTGAACTAATAAGGATATTCAGTATTATTTTACAAGTTCTAGCATGCAGCAGAAATATAAATGCAAAAAAATTTTGAGAGTATGCCAAAAAAAAACCGCTATACTTTACAACAAAAAAATATTCTTGGAGATATATGCCATCCACAGTTCATACAATTTTTTACCATGGGGAACACAATATGCTCCCAATAGGAGATCTATCTGAAGAAGCGCAAGAAAAACAAAACAAAGACTATAGACTCTTTCGTAAGCATAACACAAGAACAAATTCTAGATATTGTACTAATGAAGACTTGATTGTTGTTATTTGGCAAAAATGGAAAACTACTTCTATTGAATTAAACGTAGAAGCTAAACTACCTCTAGAAGATGAAAATCAAGGCTATTTAGAAGAAATATTTACTAAAATTGTTTAATTAATAGTAATTTTTTCAAACACAAGAGTTATCTGTGTGTATTTCATCCTTTTAAAATTTTTTGTATGTAAAGTATTAATCAAAGTAAAGTATTAATCAATTTACAATAATAGTTCACATATACGAGTAGTATTTATGTTTATTTTGGACTTAAATACCTTCTTATCTAAAATAAATTTGAACCAATGAATATATTTTTTATGATTTTGCTACTTACTGAGCTAATTTTTAACTCAAATTGTTAAAAGAAATGACCAAACTTTGGCCTTTGTTATAAAAATTTCACAGCGGCCAAAGGTTTGCCCATTCTGACTAAATTTAAGTTTTAAGTTCTAACCATGAATCAAATTATAAGACTTTATGTAAAACAAACTCTTTGAACACGTAGTAATACTTTACTTTCGCACCATAAATCAGCTAAAACTTGGAATGTATTTTTAAACTTGTAACAACTAATTTTCTAACTGATCGACTTTAAATTTTTGTACCTTAAACAAAAGCCTATGATCTAACCTAGTAGACACAAAAAACGCGTATCAAAATTACGGTCCATTCAAAAGTTATATATTTCTAACCGCCTTCTCGTAAAATGGTCCACTGTGCGACGGTTTATTTGATATAAAATGCCGGCAACAGGCGCAATGTTTATTTCATCTTCTGTTCTCATTCCTTTATCTAAATAAAACACCAACAAGTGTGTTCTGCTGTTTTCCAATGAATTCACCTTTATAAAACTTTTCGCTTTGACTTTTTAATGAGAGTTACATGTTGTTTTCTACACACAAGGCAATGATGGCATTTGAACTCATACACTTGTTGCCAAGTGTTTATATACATTCATATAAATAAACAATTTAGCAACTTTAACGAACAACAACAACAACTACAGTTGCCAATTTAATTTCCATAATAATATAAAAGAAATTTCTGACTTATTTTTGATATCACAAATAACAATATTTTAGCAGCTGACAAAACCTTAACACAAATATTTGCTCTAGTTCTATTATAAATTTTTTTTTCAGGCAGCTCTTATTCACTGCCTACAATCTTTTAACCACACCTTGTTCATTTGCTCTCTGTGATTAGTGGTTTTAATTAATTTAAACAAATTTATTTCAAATACATTTTATGGTTTCAAATTTATTTATAGTTTTTATTTTATTTTTATTATTTGTAATTATGGCTGGTTTTCGAAAAATAAAAAATAAATAATTTGTTTGTAGGTAATATATTTTTAATTTTATTTATTAGAATATATTTATCAAACACAAACGAGTTGCAACATATCTCACAGTTGCAATAATTGTTGGCTTATTTTTATATTAAATAATATCAGATATTCTAAAGTTATATGGATTTTGATTTAAAATGATTTTCGATTTAGTCTGGGGAAAATTGGCTCAACAGAAAATAAAAACTCTAGCAAAAACAAATTAATTTTAAAGTCATTCCACTTCGTTTTGTATGCATATAAATTATGGCCGTATTATTTTTGCTAAAAAAACAATTAAATATTTTTCAAATGTTAATTAATGGCCACCAACAACAGCAAATAAATTTTAAAAATATTTGTTCCTGTCAAAAACAGTTAAATTTAGCCTGGCGCATTGTAATTTATTTATTTTATATTAAAAGCATATTAATGCAGCAAAAAAATAAAAATTATGTTTAATAAAATAAACAATAAAGCATTTCAAGAAAAATAAATGTCACGTGCGAGCAGAAAGCAAAAAGGGAAAATATCAAACAATAAATTTGTCGCAGTCCAGAAAATAACATTAGGCAAATGGAGAAAATATTTGGTGCAACAATATTTTTTAATATCATTAATATCACAATGTTAAGGAGAATATTGAATTATTTACTTTTGGCGTTCTGTTGCATACTCTCAAGAATATATAACATATCCAACAAGTCTTAGGTCTATTAGATGAACAGCTTAAGCGACTAATGTCCAGCAAATTTTGGGAACTAGAATGAATTTTCTTCTTTTTTTTTTTAAATGAAGAATAAAATTTAATAGCAAAAATATTAATAAAATAAAATAAAATTTTATTAATAGTTAAAATATTCCAAAAAATATTCCAAATTGAAAAAATTAAGATTTAGATAGAACTAATTCTCAAATTCCCAAATCATTAATTAGAAATCCTAAAATTAGAATTTGTCGTGATATAAAATCCATAAAACTCCATTTTTGGCCCCAGAATCAATCATACTCTTGAACATATTTTTAGGCAAAAGGTAGTTCTACCTTTTGGATCACAGCTTAGAAATTTTTAACAGTATGAAATCTGAAATTCCCAATTAATCAATTCAGAAACCTAGAATCCAATTTTTTTTGGCATACTACCTATAGCTATTCTACCGTTTTTATCAAAAGTTTTTGAGAATATCCTCAGCAATCCAATGAATGACTATCTCACACGGAGTAAATTTTTATCAGTGGCTCAATCTGGTTTTGTTAGGGGCAGAAGCTGTATAACGGCTTTGGTGGATGTGGTCGAGAGCCTCAGATCTGAACTCGACATCAACAAAGTGGGTTTCTTGATTTTACTGGATCATAGTAAGGCCTTCGATGCGGTAGATCACTCTATCTTGCTAATAAAACTGCGTAAGTTATTTTATTTCTCAAGCTCGGCCTGCAGTCTAATATCCTCCTATTTGATTAACAGATGCCAAATAGTGAGTGTTGATGATAGGAGATCTGATCCGCTAATAGTTAGTAGAGGAATACCACAGGGCTCTATATTGGGTCCACTTCTCTTCTGTCTCTACATAAATGACCTACCTGACATTTCTAAAACTAGCAGGATACACATGTATGCTGATGACGTGCAGGTCTATAACAGTTGCTGGATTAATGACGTTCCCAGGTGTGTGAATGGGATAAATGACGATTTGCACATGATCAATCGCTGGGCCATGTCTAATGGATTGTATATCAATGCTTTGAAGTCGAAATGTATGGTCCTCTCGAAAGCTAGGAGCACTCTGGTCAAAGTTAATGTAAGAATCGACGGGAATGTGATCGAATTGGTAGAATCGGCATCTAATTTGGGCGTAATTTTCAATAATAGAATGACCTGGACTAATTACATTAACTTTGTAGTTGGCAGAGTTTACAGTAAACTTCGCATCCTATGGTCGTTAAAGGACTCTACACCGTTTGATATTCGCCTGCTCTTGGCAAAGACTTACCTGATCCCTTCACTTTTGTACGGCTGTAAAATCTATGCCAATTGTGACAGCACTGATCAGCGCAGACTGAAAGTCGCATATAACAATATTGCCCGTTATATATTTCAGAAAGACCGCCGTGACCATATCTCATCATACTCTAATTTAATTTTTGGAATGACTTTCGATAATCTTCTAAAATATAGGTGTCTAATTTTCTTGCACAGGATTATTATCTCGGAACGACCATCATATCTATTTGATAGGATAGTTTTTGCAAGATATCTTCGTGGTAGGAATATTATCCAGCAGAAATACAAGAGTCTGTTATCTCAACGTCAGTTTTTCATAAATGTAACCAGTCTTTGAAACTCTTTGCTAAATTCTATACAAAAAATAGGCAACGCAAATTTATTTAAAAAGGAGCTCTATAAATTATTTAGTTCTACTCAACCTTGACTTACTTTTTATGTTAACACTTTTACATTACATTTCTTTCGATTGGTCATATCTTTATTTGTTGTAACTATATCATTCTTCTCATTTTTTGTATTGTTAATGCACAGAGCATTAAGATTTAAGTTTTATATTAACTCAAATTGTAAGGATCAACAGCACTGTCACTTATAAGATGTTATCATCTTGTTGTGCTAGTTGTTTGAAGAATAAAGAATAATAATAATAATAATAATAATAATACACCCATATAAGCCCAGAGTCAATCAACGCTTTTAAAAAGTTGTTTTAATTTTTGAATCATAGCTTTGAGATTTTCGAATCTTAGGGGCCAAAATCAAAAATTCTTAGAAAACACAGTTCAGTTAAAAATTACGCATCTATTTAACATTTTATGCAGCTATCGTCTTCATAATATTAGTGACTTTTAAGCAAAAATATTGTAACGTTTATACCTTTTATAAACGTTGTGTTGTGAGTTCTTTATTGTAAAATAAATAATACCAGACTTTAGAGTTTTTAAATTAATTACAAGTTTATTTACTTTAACTACATACAAAGTTGACACTACAAAACAATTTACTTCACGAAGTTTATTTTTCAACTAACTAACTAACTATCCACTTAAACGCTGCGCTTTTATATTTGTCCCCTAGAGGTCTAGAAAAGTTAGGAATTTTTTACTTTCTTTGTATTAATTATATTTTGCTGTTGTTATGCTGTTAATTCAATGTATAGGCGCCTGTAAGTCTGTGTGTATTTTTGTTTTTACTGATAAAGTTTCTTCCTGGAATTTATTTTACGATATTTGTTGTTGTCTTGCGTACATAAGATAACTACGCAGTTAGTAAACAGCATATCTAATTAATGTTGTTCACTTGTATAAAATTTCTACGCAGTTTGTAACTAGAAATCTGTTGTTGTCTTGCGTGCATAAGTTCTCTTAGCAAGCCACACAGTTAGTAAACATCATATCCAGTAGTTCATTTTATTGCTTAATTATTTTCTTTTAAAACTTAAGCAAGACACATCCATAACAATATGTTGATTAAGAAAATTTCTATTTCCGAAAAAAAAACTGTATTTTTTGTTCTTTTTTGAAGTGGGCAAATTTGAGGTACAAAGTAAGTTGGTTTAGGACAAACATCGTTTTGTGAGCTTTATTGATAGCAATGTAAAGTTAAAATATCAAAACCAATAATAGAATATAATGTCCTCTAGCACACTGACAGATATCTGCTCTGTTAAAAAAGTTTTTTTTGCAACAAAGCTTCGGTTATCTTGCCAATGCAGCATCGAACTTCATCTTTCAGAGCGTCAGTTGTTTGTGAATTGTTCGCGTAAATGCGGTCTCTTTTAAATAGTCCTAGAATGTCCTGTATATGTTCTCCTCTAGCATATTGACAGATATCTGCTCTATTTAAAAAGTTTTGAAGTACATTTTGCAACAAAGTTTCAGTTATTTCGTCAATGCAGCATCGAACATCATCTTTCAGAGCATCAGTTGTTTGTGAATTATTCACGTAAATGCGGTCTCTTTTAAATAGTCCTAGAAAAGTGGCGTTATATCACAAGAACGAGACGGCCAATTGACATCATTAAACCGAGAAATTATAGTACAGGGAAATTTCTCATACAATAGCTGGCTGTGTTATTTCTGGCGCCATCCTGCTGAACCTAAAGTCATTGATGTCAACATTAGACACAATTGTGGATACAAAAAATTTATTATCGTGGCTTAGGAGCGCAGAGAATCCACGGTGACGTTGCTTCCTTGCTCACTTTCTAAAAATTCACAAACGTTTGACGCAAACAATAGTCGGTCGTTTTTAAATCTTAAACAAATTATACTTTATAAGCGTAGAGATGAAGATCTGTATGGCAAACAATTCGCCAAATAAGTGACTCTAGTGATTTTCAGTTGCTGCAAATTTCGCAACGCGTCGATATGTTGATGTGCTGTGCCTGGCTCATTCCCAATAGTTTGCTATACAAGGCCTCTATGTTTGCATCACTATGGCCAATATGAGCATGCTGTTATGGTCTGCTATCAGCAATAATACCGTGAGCTTCGAATTTACGCGATTCAATTATGCACAGCGCTTTTAGAAGAAGGGTGATGACTGGGAAATTTTGCTCAATTTTTACAAAGTGATTTAGCGAAATTTTCAGCATTTTGAAAATATATTTGCACAATTTGCATCAGAGCGTAACGTTCCGTGATTGAAATATTCCATCTTGTTATTAAATAAATTTTTTAGTATGTAAGATATTTATTTCCTAACCTCAAATTTTCACCTATTATTATTTTTTTTAATAATTATTTTTTAATTATAATTTTTTAACATTAAAATTTTTTAAAGTTTCAAAATTTTGCGGCAAAGCTAATTGGTGAAAACAACAATCGCAAATATGTTTTAACGTTTTCAACAAATTGAAATGAGGTGCTGAAAAATTCGGAATTTTCCGTTTTTTGGTCCAGATAACGTGTAAACTATAACTTTTAACTGTTTAGCTTAAACTTGTATTTAAGCTTTATAAATTTCAAACAGGTGAACAAAATTAAATGACACATTGGAGCAGCATTAACTTGGGCTGGTCATAAAAAAAAATTGGAAAGCTACGGCTGTTAACTTAAATTTGATAACTTTCCTGCATATGACACGTGGTGTTTAGTTTCAGTTGTTCGGACCATTTAAAAAGTCCTTTTTTATTTCCACCTCCATTCTTTGCTCGCAACCTGATCTTCAACATTTCTGAAATTAAAATATCTCTACAATTGTTATTTATACTATACATAAGGTAAAGGTTTAGTGTCATTGGCACCAGCATAAATAGGCCCACCATACATAAATAACCCGTTATATTAATCGGTATTTCATGCCATGATTCAAGGACATTTCGCATAGGATCTATGAAAAAATCTTTATGGATGTTCCACTGGACATTTGTCAAATTAGGGAACTTGTTCCCCATACTAGCACGTTTTCGCATTTAACACGATTTTCGTTGAGAGCGCATCCATTTGTGGTTGATTGGCCATTGAATCGCACTACGCATTACAGGGGAAAATTCGTTTTTTAGCAGAACAGTCCGTATGTGGAATAGGATCCCTCCGGAGGTCTTTCCTAACACTTTCAATCTGGAAAAATTCAAAATGAATGTCCAAAAACACTACTCCCTTTTTCCTCCCTCCCATAACCTAATTTCCTAGTTCTGGCATAATGCGTTGCATGTGTAGGGGTCATCCCCTGAGTGCGGATCCGAAAAAAAAATTATTTTACTTCATCTATTGGGGCTTATTTTAGCTTAAGTCGGTCAATGATAACTGTTCTTTTTTACTCCAGCACAGATCTGTTCGTTAACTGTTACTAACTAACCTCAGACGTGATCGAAGGGGGCTTCGACTGATTGTGATGCACTCCTCGGTTTCACATATCAGTTTCTCTTCTCTATTGTGAAATAGACTACATTAACTTTCAGCTACTTAGACATTTTTGGAGCTGTAAAGCCCAAGGTACCTTTGTAGAACTAATATACCCATTTAGTCAATTAAAACTATTTGTGCTGGGCATTTCACGAAACACCTTTCCACAACAAAATTGCAAGAGTCATTTAGTTTAAAAACAGATTAAAGTTGCTGCCAGCAAATTTAAAAATATTTTTCAGAATATTTTTTGACTTTCTTGAGATAATGGAAATAAAACTTTTTATCTACAACTGTATATGGTGTGTTGTCGCTGCTGGTGTTATGTGTTTATTTGTATTGAAATTTAAAACTGTTAAATTTACATGCTAACACATACAAACACAGCTCTGTTATGCATTTGTATACGTTTATTTTTCTTGTATACACAGAGCTGATCCTTTTGTAATCCGTTTAAAATATTTACATTTTCCTTTTTTATTCGTTATTTGATGTTTGCAAAAATTTTTATTTACATTTATACGATATTTAGGGTGTCCTATTAGCTGGTAAACTTCTTAGTTTCAATAATGCGAATATATCAGATTTTTCTTTTTTTTTTTTGATGTAAAGTTTTGAAACTGTAAAATAAAATAAAAACATTTACATTTTGAGTAATTGTTTATTAATTATTGTATATAAACAGTGAATTAATATTTATTTTTTAATATTTTGAAATTTTTCGAAATTTTTATATAATTTTTAAATATTGAATTCCAGAAAACTCCAACAGAGAGTATTCGCTTACTCATTTTTAAATAAATGCACTATTTTGTTCAAATTTAAAATAAAATGCCATTAAAAACTATTCAAGTATCAAATACTCGCAGAACTTTCCTTCTGTAACAATTTCCTTTGAGAAAATATTAATTAAACAAATTATTAATCTAAATAGCTTTTTTTTACTAATTAACTATAACAAAAAATATAAAATTTAAAATTATTAAAAATTTCAAATATTTAAAAAAAATATTCGATTATTCGCTAAGTAGTATTCGAATAAATTTTTATTCGGATACAAAAAAAAATTATTCACAAAAATAAAAAATTGAAAAAGTTTTTATATATTCATAAGAATAAAACATGGAATAATATTTTGCGAATGAGTTCTCTACTATTTATCATACATTTATAAACTATTTTCACATTCTGGGCATGTGGACAATATGAATGGTTATTTTTCCTGAAGGTATTTTTTTATTTGCTGTTCGTTTTATTGACATTTGGACAACAATACTATTGACAATAGTAATTTCCAAATAAAAAGGAATAACGAAAAATAAATAAAACAAATAAACGTTCACATGTTGTTGGTGTATAGCGCTATCATCTGAATGATTTCATATGAGTTGGCTTATTAACTCCATGAAATTCAGTTTAAGGTCGGATATTTTTAATTAAAAAGAGTTCCTATTTTTAATAAAAATAAAAAAAAATATTTTTTATTTATATTCCAGGTGGATTAATATGTAAATTGGATTTTTAACATATAAAGATGTATAAATAGCGTTTATTGTTATGTAAGTAGTTTTGATATTTCGCCAATTTTATCACCAAAAATTAATTAAATCTCCATTGCTTACTTTTTATCAGATATGTAAACTTAAACATATAGAGGATCCCTTGATCTTTAAGAAAGTAGCAAGTGAAAGTAGAAAGTTTATTTTTGTCTTTCGCCTACCAAGACTTAGCTCTCCTTATTTTAAAGGTTTTTTTTTGTTTGTATTATAAAGAGCTGACTAAGTAATTGCTTCTACCACTAACAAAGTATGGTGTGTATAAAAAAAAAGTATATATGTATATAGAAATGAAAAAAGAAAAGTTATCTATTATGTGTTGGATAGTTGCCTATTTATTAAAAGAAAGGTAGGGAAACAAAGTTCACATCCCAGCAGAACTTTGAGTAAAGCAAAGAAGTGTCTTGTTATAACTAACGTAAATGAAAAACGAATGACAAAATTGAACTGTACGGAAGCGACTAGAATGAAAACGTTCTAGCAAACTTTAAAAATCACGGCTCATTTTCCGTGCTACGTGATTTCTGAATTAACCGTGTTAAGTTAAACAAGATAACAAAAAATTTCCGTAATGTTATAGACAACGTTTTCGTTTTTATTAAACGAAACGAAAAACGTTGTTTCTTCAAGCGGATAAATGTTCAATTAATCGAAATAATTATTTGAAATTTTTATTTATCTGCTTAAGAATATTATTAAGCATCCTTTTTGTAATTAAATAAATTTTATTATTTTATTTAAATCAGTTTTTTCTATAAAATGTAAAAACAATCAGGTTTATCATCGTTACCTCCAATTGTTTATGACCTTGACTGTAATCCAAATAAATAAATAAAAAAATCAGCTTTTAATTGAAAACATATACGAGCGTATACATCCCCTTTCATTGTTTGTTTTCGTTAACACGGTCAATTCCTAAAAACCACATTACGGTAACAACGACAACAACAAATTGCAAAATGTCAGTTGTAATAAAACATGCACGCGTGCGCATCAGCAAAAGTAGAAGAATCGAAGTTGAAGAAGTAAATGTCATGTTAACTTAATCATTGTTTAGTTTTGAACATTACAAAAATTGTTGCTTACAACACACATACAGACATACACATATATGTATGTATGTAAATACATGTTATTTATTCCCAATATAGTTTCTTTCTGTGTTTTTTTTATTTTAACATTTAGCATGTCTGTCTGTCACCTCCAAAAACTGTCGGTTTTTAAAGTTTATTATAATTTTATACTGAAATGGATTGTTTTTGTTTAATTTTAGTTATCATTATCAACATTTTGTACATTGTGTAAATAAATAGACAGACTGGTAGGCTGTCCCGTATAACAAAAAATAAAAAAACAGAAAAGTTATGAGGAACTGTATGAGGAAAGGACAAAACGTAACACAGACAAATGGTTAGAAAGAAGGACAGACATTAAGATAAATATGAATTTATACTGGCAGCTGTATGCTCTTCTATATGGCAAATACTTTACAATCTATTATAAATCTTTAATTACACTCCGCGATAATTGCATAAGGCAAATAATTATTTTTATTTACGTTTGGTCCTTCACAAAAATCAAGCAGTTTTCACATATCGAATCCGACTAGCATTCCTTATAATAATTCTACTTTATGTCTGCAGCGTGAGCTAGATTTAAAACCGCCAAGCCATAAATTGGAGGCTTTATTTCATTAAACAGTCGGCTATAAATTAAGGTTGTAGATGCTTTTTAAGCCCCCGTAGAACTTATGAAAATTGTAATAAATATTAAACGAACTACGCCAACTTCTTCATATTTATGCTTAGTATACTCTTGAAAATGATTTAAAATAAATAAATAAAAAGATTAACGTTGAAATTCATTAGGCAATGCGTGATAAGATTAACATCTGCATCTGGCCGTAAGCCTTAATCAGATGGTGGTGAAACTACTAGGAATGAAAAGCAACATCAATTTCGCCATAGGAAGCCGAAGACTAATTCTAGCAATAGGTACTTCCTAGTTTCAATTTCAGCGGTTCAGAAGCACAGTCGCAAACCACTACTCCATGCTGAAGAATTGGAGAGTATCCAACTCCTGGTCCAGAAAATATGACTAGCATGCTCACTGGATTCGGATCATTCACTCGTTGTTCTCAGTAAAGGTGAGATGATGCTGGCCCCCTAATCAAATACATGAGGAGGCGCAAAACACACAGCCACCACGATACTTCCGAAGGACCAACCTCAATAATCAGTCAAAGAAACAGCTAAAAGGCTAAAGAGACAAATAGCGGAACTCTGAGGCTTACTGATTCCCGTGGAGATAACGTGTAGCTTCCACTTGACTCCTGCTGTCTTCGAGGAACTAGGCTCCCTTATATCGCCGAATGAAATAAGCCTAAATAGTTAAGTAATCCATAAAGACTGATAAATGTGCCGCCGAGGGGGATTCATTAGGCAATGCAGTTAATCGAATTTATCATTAAATTGTGTTCAGCAATACGACTAACTTTTAGCTTAACAGGCTTGTTAATAAAAAGAATTTCCGCTAAGGGAGTGATAACAATCCACAGAAGATCCTGCTGACTCTATAACCTGCAGATTACACATTGGTGGTATTATTACACGTTATTTTTTCGAGAATGTGCAGCCAGATCTAGTAGATGCAGATACTTACCGCTAGTGCCGCTGTAGGCTAATAGGTAGTGTACTAGCTTGTCAGTATGGAGGTTGTGGGTTCGATTCCCAACGAAGACCTTGGTTTTTTTTTCACTACAAAAAATAAAAATTGACTGTCGGTGGGGCTGCTCAGCGATGAAGGCATAGTCGCTGGTCGCTGTGCTGTCTTTATACGGCAGTTAATTTCCGACTATCCTTCTACTTTTACTACCTGTTTCATCTCTTCTCTATCCCTTTCCCAAAGAATGTAGCACGGTACTTGACTAAATAGGCATTGTTACCTGAATTCCTACTTCTCTTTAAAAAAAAAATTATTTGTTATTTAAATTATTTCGGAAAAAATAAGGTGGTGGCTTTAGATATTTCCAAAGCGTTTGATAAAGTGTGTTATGATGCACTTATGTCAAAAAATGCAGCTTCCGGTGTTGCTGATAATTTCTCCATATTTATAACGATTTTTCAGGAATCGCACTATATGAGTTGCTTCCTATTTCTCCCATCTAAACTGGTGTCTTGCGGGATAAAAGGGAGCTCAGACCAATTCAAAGCTAGTAGGAGCCACCTGGACAATCCACTATATTTCTACGGGAATCTCTCTTTAGGCATTTAGCTGTTCTCTGGCTGATTATTGAGGTAGGCCCTTTTGGGAGTATCAAGGTGTCTGTATGTTACGAGGCTCTCGTGAGAGTTTGTGGGGCAGATCCTTCACAGTGAATGGTTCAGGTCCAGTGAGAATGAATGCCGTCGTGTTTTCAATTATATTAAGCTTCATGCGTTCTGGACCAGGAGTTGTATAGTCTTCAACTCTTAAGCAAGGAGTGAAGGCTGCGGCCTATTCGGGCTTTCGAAATTGCAACTAGGAGTGACCGGAGGATATACGTAATCGATGGCCTTCTAGGGCGAGGATGGCGCTACATTCAGTCCACGTGGTTCGACCATCATCTGATTGTGACTCATTGCCGGTGCAGATGTAAATCTTATCACATCATACGAGTTGCTATAGATGAGACATCATTAAACGAGTTCTAGATAAATTGAGAGGTACCGTAATGCTCCGTTATTTCTCCTACCCTATTTCTTATCTTTCTAAATGACCTTCTTTGTCAAACTTTCAACCCTACATACTCTTTTGCAGATGACAGCACCATTTGTCATTCGTATTTATTCAGTAATAGAACGAACCAGTTGGGGTTGGGTTCCAAAAGGCGGAACATGAGTAATACGATCAATCGCGATCTCCCAACAATCTCCAAATATGGTCGTGTGAATAGAGTCGATTTTAGTGCCCGTAAGACTGATTGTTGTATACTTACGCATAGATGTTTGTTCGAAAATGATGCTGCGTCTATTATTATGCGTGATATAAGTATTAAGGAACCGGAAGCTCTTAATATTCTTGGTATGAAAATCCAATGTGATGTTCGATGGACTAAACATATTTTTCAGGTTTCTAAAGAAGCCTTTAAATACCTCGATTTTCTAAAATGGTTTAAAAGATACTTCACTTCATCCGATCTTTGTACTATTTATACAACATACATCCATCCAAAAATGAAATACAATGGAATAGTCTTTAAGCTGGCGCTCTAAAGACTATTTTCGAGTTGTTCGACCGCGTACAGGAGTGCGCCAAGAGACTCATTGGGGACAGTAGGGTCTCCAACGCTATATATTCTCTAGAGCATTGACGCAATGTGGGTTATATTTCACTGTTTCATCGTTACAACAACGGTAATTGATCTAATGAAATCAGAAAACCTGATTTTGCGCTTACCCCACTTTTTGTTGAGGCAAATGCATTTTCGTTTTAATTGGCCGGTGAATCGCGCTACACATTATAGCGTATTGAAGACAGATTGACAAGGCGACATAACTTACGACTGCAAACATTGAAATCAAAGTTTCGTTTTTAGTCATTTTTGAGAAATTCACCTATTAATTTGTCACCAGGGTCAGGCGATTTCACACCTTCCTGTTATTTCTTGAGAAGCTACGTAACGTCACAGCCTTATGCTGATAAATTAGTAAAACTGTATGGATTGGAAGATAATAGTTCGTTTTATTGGTTACACACAGCCTGTAATAGTCGAAGTGGATGTCTAAAATGAGTTTCAGGCGCAGAAGCAAATAAAATTTTCAAATTAAACTTACGAACGAAATAATTTTTATTTTATTAAAATTAAGATTTTTTCGGACATTTTCTAATTTGAGGTTAGGAAGTAAACTGTACGTCAATGGATTAAATATCAAGCATTGAGCATTAGGGCTTTGCGTCTTATTTAGTAAATAGTAGGGAAGCTTTGAGCATAGAGTATAACTTCTTTTGATTTTAGCAAAAATTTACTTTCAAAACTAAAAAAATTCGAATGTATCGCTTTGCAAAAAGCGAGCACTTTTCTCTGTTATCAGTCTCCTTCTGATCGTTGTATATATTTGAAAAGTTAAATTCAAGGTTCTTGGTAGTGCTTGTATTTGACAGTAGACGTGAACAGTACGCTCGTAGTGACCTTAGTTATGCAAACATAGGCGCCTGGAACATCAAGTCGTCGACATTCGTCTCGATCGATAGCCGATCACGCATCAGTGATCATTGGTTTCTGCAATAAGTCGTTACAAGGCACACGGCCACCAAAACAATTCAGTTATTGCTTGAAAAATGTATGAGTCGGGTTTTTTCTCGGTTTGACGATGTCGTCCTTATGATTTATGCCACTTTATTATTTTCTCTGGGGCCTTTTTTAAGATCAGGCGTACGCGAAAAATACAGAAAGAACTGACACTCTGAAAGATGAAACATTTCTCTGCTTTGACGAGATAATTTTATGAGAAGACCGGATGTTTATCGACGTGCAAAAGGTGGACACTTGCTCGACATCATATTGCATTAGAGATTTTTCTGCTTCTACTTAATAAATATTAATAAAACTGTAGCTGTTAAAAAAAATTATTGTGTGTTTTGAGCCAATCTACTTCATAACCTCAAATTTGCCCATCCCCAAATCGGATTCGTAGAAGTAAACAATTTATTATTTTTTCAAACAGAGAGCAACAACCAGAATTCATTCATTCATTCGTTATTCTATGTTTTAGCATTTTGTAAATTTAAATTAATTTGTTATCCCGATTGCTGCATAATTTGTTTACAACTTGAATTGTCTCTATTCATTTATCGCGCATTCTACATTTATAGTTCTCCTTTGGAATTATTGAAGTTGGAATCATAGTTTTGATATTTTTTTATTGCATTTGTTGTTTGTTGGCAGTAAGATGGTATCATTATTATATCTCCAGACACCAAGTAATATGTTTACTTGTCATAATGAATGTATTAAATGAAGAAAAAATGAATTAAATTGAAATGAAACGCAAACAAAATTTTGCATGCAAAAAAATGTAGAAAAAAAAAATGTAAAAAAAAACTAAGAAGAGAAACAAGTGGAATGTTGATTAGGACCGAGGCGACTTTTTAATACCCTTTAATGCAAATAAATTAAATACTAAAAATATGTTTAAAAACTCTGGTTTAATTTCGAATTCATTTGGAATTTTTTAGGTGAATGAAAAATATTGTTTGAGCGAAACTTAAATTGCTGGCTACAAGAAATTCTTAAAACCCAACAAAGACACTGAAGCACATAAAACATAAAAAAACATAAAAACATTGTCTTTGGGTTGCAAACTTTTCCTCAAGCTGAGTTGTGCCATTTATCACTTGCACAGTGCAGCAACAGCAGCAGCAGCAGCCCATTAAAAACGAAGATATTAAACAATTTGTGGTTTTAATAATGGAAGGAAGGAAAGAAGACTTTTGTAATGATTATGACGATGTCGAAGGAAAAGATGACGATGTTGTTCTTCCAGCTGCTGCTTATGCTACTTTTGATGATTGAAATGATGATGATGACTGACTATGTACACGACTACAACTCACTATTGCCACAACCACCGCTGACTATTCACTTAATGAGTACACGCGAATATTTTGTATTTTTGTTTTATTTATTTATATTTTTTTCTTCTTTCATTTCTTTTGAAATGAAAACTATGTGCCAAGGTGTCTTTTCTAGAGGATCTTATTTCCCTCAAGCAATTGCACAACAACAAAAATTGCAGCGACCAAAAACAAGAGAAATACCCGAATTCAATTATGAATTATGTTTTTAAATAAAAGATAATAAAACATAAAATTGTTAACGTAAAATATGGAAAAAATAACCTTAATTATCTTGTATTTTTTCCATTAAAAAAATGTTGCAATAACAACAACAAAAATCATAATGAGAAAATTATTAAATTTTATTTTATTTAAATTTAATTTTAATTCATTAGTTTTTACTTTTGATAAGGAAAGGTTGCTTCAAACATGATTGATGGTGCTGATTTTCATTAAAAGCTTTAAAAAGTGCCTTTTAGGTGTTATTTGCCATCTTTCCTTTCACAAAATTGTTATCATTTTATACACCATTCAGGTGAAAGTCAAATGGTTGTAGTAGATATTTCAAAGGTGCTTGAAAGGAGGTACTTTTGGCAACAAGCGTTTTCTGAGTATTAAGAATAAATTATATCGATTTATTATTGAGATATTTCACAAATCGCAACTTATCAGCTTTATGGACATTACTTTTTCATATCACATAGAAATGGTTGACAATAGAGGATATTTGAATAATCACCATTAAACACTCAATTACATTTGACACACATTCAACTACTGAGTCTGCAGAAGTTTATTGAAGGAAAAATGAATGGAATCTTGTTTTCAACTTGCTGTGGCACAAACGGTGAGCCATTACTTTTTGAAACATTAACTTTGCTTTGAAAGATGCTTTATGCTTTATGGCATTTAGTATATGGGTTGATGTCATAACAATTAGACTGTGAAATCAACGCAACGTTTGTTATGCAGGAGCAATTAATGAGCTTGTTGATTGATGGGGAATGAACTTATAACGAAATAATCGTTGACTATCCCAAATGCCTATAATGCAAGAGCGTATTCCCTTAAAGACTGAACACAAAATTGGAAAGACATTATGGACATATCTGTGCAACGTTTTAAACACGAATATAACAACTTGATCGTGGTTAATTTCTAGAGGCAATTTTTTTTTTTACAAAGATCCATCTAAGAACTATTTCGATATTAATCAATGCAATATATAAAGAGGAACTAACCTTGTGCAGGGTTTTCCAGGGATAAATAAAAAAATTTTAAGACTAAATAAAAAGGAGACGAAATCAATTGGAAACATTCACTCTAATCGCACCACAAGTTTGAAATTCTGTGAATAAAGACATGCTAAAACTTTACTGCTCACATAATTACAATATTAAACAAATCACAATTTAATTATTGTTAACTAATTATTTTAGCATACTCCTTGAAAGTCGAAAGAGTGTTATTTAAAGTCCATTGAAGGATAGTTTGAATTCCAATCCTTTTGGTAAAACTGTATATGATTGCTATCGTGCCACTAGACTTTCAGGTCAGGATTGAATATTAGCGTTTAAAAAATGAAGTTTAAATAAGAGCGATAAGCGTGATTTCAACAACAGACATTTTCGTGTATAACCTCCATGTGTTTGTATTTTTAAAAATTTTCTAAATTTAACTAGTGGATGGACAAATTTGAGGAATCAATTAATTAATTTCAGGAAATAAATTGGCTTGAAACACACAATTTTTCGACAACTTCGTTCGGTATTATTGATACCAATGTAAAGTAGAAATATAGGAATTATGGAACAGGCTCTCGGGTAAATGTCTTTCTTTACTACATCGGCACACGTCCGCTCTTCCCACAAAATTTTTAAGCACATTTTGTCCCAAGTTATCGTTTATCTTGTCAATACAGTGCGGAATTCCATACTTCAGAGTGTTAGTTATCTGGCCTCAGAGAGTACAATCCAGGGGCTTTAAGTCATACTAGCTTGTAAATATGGGGGCTGTGGGTTCGATTCCCAAAGAAGACCTTGTTTTTTTCACTACAAAAATAAATATTGACTGTCGGCAGGGCTGCTCAGCGATGAAGGCATAGTCACTGATTGCTGTGCTGTCTTTATACGGCAGTTAATTTCCGACTATCCTTCTACTTTCACCACCTGTTTCATCTCTTCTCTATCCCTTTCCCAAAAGAATGTAGCACAGTACTTGACTAAATAGGCATTGTTGCCTGATGTGCTACTTTTCTTAAAAAAAGGCGCCCAACTGATATCGTCAAATTGAAAAATTACGCGACCAAAAAATTTCTCAACCGATTTGTTTGGTTGGCTTTTTGGCTGGTGGAGCCCATCTTGCTGTAACCAAAGATCAGTGATGTCAACATTAGCCAATTCTGGCCACAAAATTTTGGTTATCGTTGTGTGAAAGCGTAGACAGTTGACGGCGATGGCGTTTCCAATTTCCAAAAAATACGAGCCGATTAATCCGGCAGACCATAAACCGCACTATAGTGAACTTATGGATTTAATGGTTCATTTATATAACCGCCTAATTGAAAATGAGCCTCATTACTAAAAAGATTTTGTTGATAAAAATGCATGACTGCGGCCACTAAGAACACACTGTATCTGTCTATTGTCAGCTGTAATACCTAAAGCTTTGAATTTAGTCATTAAATAACTTGCTTACGAACAAAAGCTGTTTGAATTTAACAAAGTGGTACAGTGAAATTTTCAAAATTAATTTTTGCTCAAGAGTGTAACGTTCCATGCTTAAAATTAATACTTTTTTTTTACTAAATAAATATCAGAGGATGACACCTCAATTATTAAAGTTCTTAAACTTGTCTTTAACAAGCGGTAAGTTACGGGCCCTAACAGAAACACTTTGTATTTAAAACTTGGTACAGTTTTTTAGTTATTCCCTTTTTTCTTCTGTTTTGAAAATTTCTCTACTTTTAGGAATTGTTGGTCATTTGACCACCTATTTACTTCTTAACCTCAAAATGGGCCAGTCTTTATTTCCATAAAAGCTGAATAAAATTAGATTCATGATTCTTGGATAACTTTGCAATATTCGTAATAAAAAATTGTAAATTTTCTTTTGTGTACATGCTTTAGTTGATATTTTTAAATCAAGGAAAGTTATCATAACATATTAATTAGAGTTTAATGTATTTTTTATATCCTCTTCTAAGGGAGATTTTAATTAAGTTCTTTTTCTGGCAAACACCTTAACTACGAAAAATTTGATAGCTTAAGCGTTAATAACTTTATCGCTTCAATATTAATACGAGCATTTCTGTGACATATTTACGTTTTCATTTTAAGTTTTTAACACAATTTAATTAACAGATTTTTTTTTAGTTTGCTGAAATATTGATTTATGAACATCAAAGGCCACAAAATTAATAACAATTTGTGGTTTCAGGAAACAAAAGAAATCGTGTCAGCATTTTAAGCACAATATAATAAACAAAAAATTAATTGTGACTTTGAGCCGTTTGCCATCAATACAACTCAAAAAGAAATTAAAGGCTTAAAGTAATATTCACACTGAAAGCTGTATTTTAAATTTATTAAAATATCACACAATACATACTTAATCATATATAAATAAATAATTAAATTAAATCATTTTAAATTTAACATGTGTGAAGTGTTTGTAGTTGAGTGGTTGGTCAATTAAGTTTTTGTTAAATAAAAACATTTTTGTTTTTTTTTTTATTGTTTTTGAAACCATTTTATTTTAATGTTGAAAAATGCTTCTTTAGTTAAAAAACATTTGCTTGGCATTCCATTTTGTGCTCTCATCTACGAAAATAAATTGCTTAAAGTTTTTGACATTTTAATACTTTTAGACATTATAATTAAATTTTATTTAATACGGCCAACAAGAAAAAACAAATGAACTTGCCACATCAGCAGTAACAGCAGGCTTAAGTTCAGCTTAAACAAAAAAATATTCTAAAATTAACTTGAATATCATGAAAACCAAAACAGATGTTAGCGGGTGATTTTAGTTATTAATTACTTTACAGTGGAACTTAAAGGAAAAATTTTACTGTAAAATACTAATCTTTTTCTTCTTCTTTTTATTTTCGCAACATTTTTATGTGCCACAAAATTGTGTGATGTATTTAGTTGTTTGATGTTTTGGATCCTGTCGTTTACCTTACACATGAGATGACTTTTTAACTCAAATCAAGCTTGTCTTGGTTAATCGATAAGTCTCTACTGGCCCTAACAAAAACGCTTCCTATTTAAAACTTGGTTACAATCTTTAGTTATTCCGTTTTTTTTGTATTAGAAAATTTATCTACTTTCAGAAATTTAAAAACTTTAAAAGACATTTAAGACTATAATTTTTCAAACAGGTCACCCCAAAATAGAACATAAAGTCAATATGTTTATGTATATATCTAAATTTGGAAAGACATTTATACTCCCTGAATTTTGCTCTCTCCGCTAGGTAGCTATAATAAAATATATTATGCCCGCCCTTAAAGTCTGCTAGGAAAATAAGAGCAGATTTAGAAGAATATTTTTTTTACACACAACACAAATTTTCTTTTCCTAAATGAGTTTTACTCCCTGCCAGCTTTATTCACAGACTAGGCTGATGCCTAATAACCAACCGTGATCCATTTCCTTAAATTTAAAGGATGTTTTTTCAAAAACAAATCAACAAAATTAAAGGGGCGTAACAATAACTTAAAACTGAAGGAAGTTATAGGATTTGGGTCAGGCGTCTCCACAAACAAAAAAGTGATAGACATAATTTTCCCATATCTGGATCTTCTCTTTTCCAAGTAGCGCCAATTACAAAGTTTTCAAAAAACTGTGCTCCTTAATTTATCACCTAATTTTATTATCTCTATATATTTTTCCTGGCTCAAATTGATCGGACAAAATCGGTTGCATAGTCTGTGGCTTAATTTTCAGTGTAAAAATGCTAAATTATATTTCGTACATAAAAAATAACTAAAAGTATATAACATATCATGGCAATAACTATAGCTTATATATAATTTAAATCACTAATCACGTAAAGCGACCTTAAAAAGAATTCGTTAATCACTCAAAAATATATCACAATTTTTCATGTCTGCCAACACAAAGATTCCGTTAAAAATGTTGGATTGCACTTGACAAATGCAGTTATATATAGTTTTACACCACTAATAACGGTGGTGTGTACCTACTAAAAATGTTAAGAAGAAAATTGTTGCTAACACGTTATGAATAGCGGCATAAGCAAAGATTTCTATATTTTTTTTGTTTAAAGTAGCACTTCAGGCAACAAAGCCTATTTCGGCAAGTACCGTGCTACATTCTTTAGGAAAGGGATACAGAAGAGATGAAACAGGTGGTGAAAGTAGAAGGATAGTCGGAAATTAACTGCCGTATAAAAGACAGCACCGCAACCAGGGGCTATGCCTTCATCGCCGAGCAGCCCCACCGACAGTCAATTTTTATTTTTGTAGTGAAAAATAACCAAGGTCTTCGTTGGGAATTGAACCCACAACCCCCATACTGACCAGCTAGTACACTACCTACTAGCCTACAGGGGCACCTAATATTCTTTGATATAAATATCTATGACTAAGAATATTTCTTCCATAAAACAAGTTATGAGTTCAAATCCCAGCACAGCCTTTGAGCATAAAAAGAATTCTTGCTGAGTTGAGTTTATAGTAATAGTTTTTGAATATCTATGATGGATAAGTTGCTGAAAGTGTAAATAAAAGAAAAACAGCAGTTTCAACTTCTTGGAGAGCTGACAACGAAATTAAAGTAGTTTTTAGCGCGACTTGTAAATAATGAGTTAGTGCAGGTGAACAGCAAATAAAGTGATTAAGGCGTGTAGTTACAAAAACAAGAAAGTAGACTTCAAAGTTCTTATAGACGCTGTAGTTAGAATACAAAGCAATACCATAGCAGCTTATTACGAACCACACCGAAGCAATAGAGTTTAGTAGACTATTTTTACCCAGTATGCCTCACATCACAGACACAAAGTATGACGTAATAAGGTTTACATCTGCACCTGGCCGTGGACCTTAATCAGATGGTGGATCATTACCACTCTTGGATGATATGTAACGTCATCCTCGCCTTAGAAGGCCTTCGGATACGTATATCCTCCGGTCGCTCCTAGTTGCAACTTCAAAAGCCCGGAGTAGGCCACAGCCTTCACTCCTTGCTGAAGAGTTGGAGACTATCCAACTTCTTGCCCAGAACGCAGGGAGCTGAATATAATTGAGAACACGTCGGCATTCATACTCACTGGACCTGGACCATTCAGTGTTTTCATTGTGAATTATCCGTCCCACAAACTCACACGAAAGCCTCGAAATACACAGCCACCACGATACTCCCGAAGGGCCTACCTCAATAATTACCCTGACTAGCTACCCTAACAGCTAAATGCTTAAAGAGACAAATAGCGGAACTCTGGCGCTTTACTGATTCCCGTGGAAATATAGTGTATTTTCCAGTTGGCTTCTACTAGCCTAAGGGGACTGGGCTCCCTTTTAACCCCTCAAGACACCAGTCTAGATGGTTGTGTGATCCATAAAGATCCCCAGGGGGGCCAAGACACAGAGTACAGTGGTGTATATGGCTCACAACAAGAAGAATTAGAATAAAAAGAAGCCAAATCTTTAGAATAAGAAGAAGAGGTGTGGTTGTGTCGCCATAGCGACTAACACATCTATTTAAAGATTTATTTACTACTTGGATCCAGGTGATAACTTGAATGTGTGTTCTATAAACTTAAAAAATGTTAGATTCATTTAGCACTTTCGTCTCTCAAGTGAAAACGTGCAATTCATTCTCTACCAATTTTCTAAACTCATTAATTGCTGAGCGAAAATGTTATATTTCGCAAGTGATTATTTTTCAAAAATTATTATTGTAAGATACACTTATCTACCAACCCTCGTAAGTATACTGAAAAATAATAAAGAGTTGTCTTGTATAACTAAGGCAGACCACACAAATTAAATGCTGCCCTTGCAACAGAGACACATTATACCACACACACACACAGACACACACAAACATGCACACATAACACTTTGAAAACTTGACCCACACCACCACTAACAATTTAAATCAATTTGCTCTGAATTTACGGCAAATAAACATAAGAAAATAAAGACGGAGAGCAAAAAGTTTTGGGGTTGCACATTGTTTGTTTTTGCTGCCATGCCATCATAAGGCTGAACCATAAATTTAAGGTGTTAAACAGGGCAGATGTTTAATTTAAAAGAACTTTTTTCTTTTGATTTCTTTTACATTCTTTTAGGTTTTAGGTCCAAAATGCTTCTTTTGTTTGCTGAAGAATTCGTTTCTCTCACACACTGACAAAAATTAAATGTGTTGAAATGAAATATTAAATAATGTGGCCGTAAATAATGACACTTGTTGTGGTTTTGTAAAAACTTTTGGCACTTTTTTTATTGTGCGACCTGTTACTAGTAGACGGCAGCAGGTATTTTTAGTTGGAAGAAGTTTTATTTTATCTTTTCCATCTTCTGCTCTTTGCAGTGCCTGTCCATTTGAGTAAGAATATTTGGGTCATAAAAAATAGTTTTTATTTTTTTGTTTTTCATTTTCAACTAAAAAATATCAGGTGTCATTATTACCTTTATTATCCTGAAAGCAAAATGGACTAGACAATTTATTGGAATTTAGAAAACTAATATCGGCAGCAACTGTTAAAAAAAATATGTTTTGGGATTCTGTAGGTAGAAGCATCGATTTCTGAGCCAGTGGTAAAGACTCCCCGGTTAATTTGATAAATTAAACCGAAAAATTTTTAATATTGTGATTGTATTTTCAATTGAGTTATGAGAAAATAACTCCCACAAGCTGACTTTAGTGATGAAGTATATAAGACATATAGGTCCTAAGGACCTTGTTGCGTTGGTTGACCTCCAGTTTATTGTGGATCTCCTTATCCGTCTTCTCCATAGTATACAACAAAATGCATGAGGGATTACTAGTTTTACATTAATTATTGCATATTGGAAATTTGAAAACTTTTTTTGCTATAAGCAATTATTTTTTATAAGAAAATATTTTCTTTTAAAAATGCATATCATACACGACAATTCATACTTTTTCATAGAAAAATTATTAGTGACACAATTCTTTTAAAAACACAAAATATTTTGAAATTAAATTTTTCTATAGAACACGTATCGCTGATGAAATTTTTCTAAAAAAAAATTATCGCTAATGAAATTTTTATACAGAAATATTATCGCTGATGAAATTTTTGTAGAGAAAAATTATCGCTCATGAAACTTTTCTACGGAAAAATTTTCACTAATGGAATTTTTCTACAGAAATATTTTCACTGATGGAATTTTGCTACAGAAAAATTTTCACTGATGGAATTTTACTACAGAGATATTTTCACTGAAGGAATTTTTCTTCAGAAAATTTTCACTGATGGAATTTTTCTACAGAAAATTTTCACTGATGGAATTTTTCTACAGAAAAATTTTCACTAATCGAATGTTTCTACAGAAAAACTTTTACTGATGAAAATTAAGCCATGCAATTTTTTTATTAAAAAATGATGACTGATGAAATTTGTTTACAGAAAATTTATGATTAGAGAAATTTTTCTACAGAATAATTATGATTGATAGATTTTTACAGAAAAATTATTAAAGGAAACTATTGTGTACGAAAATTAATGAATGATTTTTTTTAAAGTTTTTTAAGTAATTTTTCTACAGAAAAATTATAGCTGATAACTTTAAAAAAATGACTGATGAAATTTTTCTACAGCAAAATTATAATTTGAATTTTTTCCACCTAAAACTGGTGATTGATGACATATTTAAAAAAAAAATTGTGACTGAAAAAATTTAACTCTAGAAATGTTATTAGTGAAGAAAAAGTTAGGACTCATTAAATTTTGTTACAGAAAAATTTTGACATGAAGTATTTTACAGAAGAGTTATTACAAATGGAATTTTTCTACAGAATATTTATGATTGATACATTATGATTGCTAAAATTTTGATATAGAAAAATTATTGCTGATGAAATTTTTTCTGCAGCAAATATGGACTAACAACAAATTTTTATAAAAAACTACGACTGATGAAATCTCTCTACAGAATAAATATGATCAATGAAAGTTACGGCATGCACCTTTTTAACACAAAACTTGTGATTGATGAAAAGTTTTTACCAAAAATTTACTAATGAAATCTTTCTATAGAAAAATTATTAGTGATGAAAATTAGAAAAATTATGACTGATGAAATTTTTCTGCAGAAAGTATGGACTGATAACAAATTTTTATAAAAAAATACGACTGATGAAATCTCTATATAGAATAACACAAATCTTGTGATTGATGAAAATTTTCCAACAAAAATTTACTAATGAAATCTTTCTATAGAAAAATTATTAATGATGAAAACTAGAAAAATTATGACTAATGAAAATTTGCCATGGAAAGGTTATGAGTAATAAAATTTTTTATACAAAAATTAAGATTTATGAAATTTTTCTACAGAATAATTATGCCATGATATTTTCTACAAAATATTTTGACTGATGAAGGTTTGCTCTAGACAAATTATGGGAGAAATTAAGAATAATAAAATTTTTTTAGGCAAAACTGTTGCTAATGAAATTTTTTTATGTAAAATTTATGAGTGATTTCAACAATAATATTATGACATGTGAATTTTTGTATAGAAAAATTAAGAGTAATGAAAACATTCTATAGAAAAGTTATGATAGATGATATTTCAAATAAATTTGGGAGCCGAGATTTGTTAAATTATTCGTTATTTTTTTTATTTCAAAATGCTGGAAGCCAATTTTTGTTTTATGAATTAATTTATTTATTTTTTATATTTTTTTTCAAGAAATGAAAATATTTTTTTCGTTAAGTTGTTGATAAACTATAATCAGCACTTCATGCATCAAAATTCTGTTTTACGTAAATGCTCCTCCTCCTTCTCCCACCATATATGGTTTAAGCCAATTATGTTTATAAATTTATTAATATTAATAAAAATGTTTTCAAACTTAAAATAATGTTGGCATTATAAAATCATAATTCGTATGACTTGTCACACTTTATTTCCATCATTATAACATTTAACGTTGTAAGTTTTTTTTTGGCATAGAGACATAATCTGTAGAGTATTAACTAAAAGACAAGAAACAATTTGTGTCGTTAAGACTCGTTTCTTATGTGGGCGTTTTTTAAAGTTTGCATCTTTTAGTTTTATTATTCTTTAATTTTTTTTTTATTTCCTCTATTTTTTTGTCTTTTAGCTCTGCATCGTGCTGTATTTTATTCGAAACATTTAACTTAATGTTGATAACCAGTTTACTTAAGTAATATAAAGAGTCCTATATCGTTAACGCCAGAGTCTGAAAGTATTTAAATCATTAAAGTATTAGGTATGCGTGATAAGATTTACGTCGGTACCTATGGTGTGTGTGCCCTAAGTTGACGGTGGATCGAACCACTTGGGTGATATGATGCTTGCCCCCACACCCAAATCTAGGAAATCGAAGACATAATTCTAGCAATAGGTCATTCCTAGTTGCAAGTTAGGAAGAGTTGGAGACACCCTTTGTTCTAAGTTGAGGTGAGATGATTCCGGCCTCTTAATCAAATTCATGAGGGCCACGAAACCACAGCCACCACGATGTCTTCGAAGGGACAAACTCAGTAATCAATCAGAGAACAGCTAAAAGGTTAAAAAGGCAAAATGCTGAACTCTGGAACTTATAGATTTCCGTAGAAATAATGTGGAATTATCCAGTTGGCTTCCTGCTAGCCTTTAGGGGACTGGGCTCCCTTTTACCCCCGCTACTACATGTACGGTGATATTCCGGCAAGACATGTAAATGTGCTCCCGCGGAAGAAGTATTAGCCATCTCTGGCAGAGGATATATTTCATTTTTTTTACTGAAAATAATGCACGTCAGCATCGTGGAACTTAAAATAAATTATTATTATTTTTAGCCATGCCGGAACTGATTTAGTACTTGGAGACAAATGACAAACGAAACGACCTAGCAACTTTTGCTGTCGAAAAGTTTTTCTTGGGAAAAATATTAGTTTACTAAAGGAAAATAATTAGTTTACTTAAGGGTGACTTATTAATTTTTTTTCTGAAAAAATTCTGCCCGTCAGCACACCATTTTAGTGAAACCAAAATGTTAAGTCTCTGTATATTTCTAAAGCGTTCGGTATAGTGTAAAATTATGCTTTCCTGGCGATACTTATTGCTTCTAGTCTTAGTGATAATTTATTTTAACGCATACGTTTAACTTAATTTTATAGCTAGGATTTCAATTTAGGCGTTTTTATAGAGGTGGGGCACACTTTTTCAACTGGTGGCCATTTTGTCAGCCCTTAAGTGATTTCTGCTTAATTTGTTTTTGTATTTCAATATGAATGGCTTTTAAATTATGAAAAACGGGTCCAAAACAAGACTGCCATTGATCCCGATTTTAATAAAAAGAGAGCGATGGAACTCTTTGTTTAAATGGATATATCAATAAACCAAACTGTATTATTTGCAGTGATGATAATCCTCAGCTGCAAGTTGAGACACTGATACATCCAGAAACAACTGACTGTTTGATGTGCTTTATGGGCTGGTGAAATCATTGGTCCAACGATACTGGTCAGAATGTTACCGTCAATTATGGTTGCTATAGAGTCAATTGAATAGCAAGTATGTGCAGGAGCTGAAGTTTCAATAAGATGGTTTGGCATAGCACACAGCTCATGGCACTATTAATTTATTGAAAGAAACGTTTGCAAACCACATAATTTCACGTTTCACACCCACATTGGCCCCCCAAGATCGAATGACTTGATGCCGCTAAACTATTTTCTGAGTGGATACGTGAAGTCTCCGCTAAGCCCGCAATAATTGACCACTTGGCAGTAACTGAAAAATGCCATCAATGTCAAAATTAGCCCTCCAGATTAGACTACGTCCGGGCCAGCCGTCTATAAAAATATCATGTAATACTATTTTAATTTTGTGAGAAATCTTTGATTGGATTCAGTGACCAGTGACTATGCCTTCATCGCTGAGCAGCTCCACCGACAGTCAATTTTTATTTGTAGTGAAAAATAAAACAAGGTCTTTGTTGGGAATCGAACCCACAACCCCCATACTGACAAGCTACTACACTACCTACTAGCCTACAGGGGCACCTAACTTAACATTATTTAATCTCCTTAGAGAAGAAATGAAATGCTAGTGTCACATTTGGGCGCCAACGTTTCAGCGCTACTTGACTACATATGGGAGAGCGTGAGCTTTAGAAAAAACCAGTAAGATATCGAACATTAGTAACATTAATCAATGGAGCAATAACCATTGGTATAGATACGCCTATTTGGGATGACCTAGGCCATCTCCCAGCTATTCCGTTCTTCTAGTAAAAGGTAAAAGTGGCTCTAAATAAAATCTATATTTATGCTTGTGATAACAACGAATGTGTTGTGATAAAATAAAGGAACTCGTTCCTAAAAACCCTGTTTTTTCTATGTTACATGTTCATGATTAAGGGTGCATCCATTTATGCTTGGTTGAGTAATAATTTGCTTATTGTCTCTTCCTATATAAAATTATTCTAATGGATTGTCATAAAAGAAATTTTCCTCCTGCTGATACAATAAATATCCTGAGTGCAGGTCTTTCTTAATTTTCTTTCGTATAATAATTTGTTTGGTAATCAAGTTATTTCACCATCTTCAGCTTAAACTTATCATTCCTTTACGCAACTGTCTTCAAGTTTTTTTACTGCTCGCATTTCTTACATAGACATTTGTTTGCTTTGTTGCCTGTATGGCTGCTTGAATGGCTCAATATCCTTTCGTTTCAATCTACTTTACCAAAAGAAAATATATGGTGCGTTTATAGTCTGTCCTTAACTGTAAGTTTAAACACCCTAAAAGTATGAGAGTTTTTCTGAAAAAAAAAGAAATAACAAAACAAAAAAAGAAGAAAAAAAATATTAGTTTAGCTTCATTATTGTTATTGTTCATCAGAGGGACTTTCTCGTTATATTGATGTTGCTTTTGCACGAGTAAACTTTTTGTATCTTATGGATTTTTCAATATGCTATATGATTTTTCCCTCTTCATTTTCTTGCACGAACACGAATTTTGGAGGCATGAGTATTTAAACTTAAACTGGCTTAAAAACGATTTTTTCTTAAATGGAAAATACGTTATATAATGATTTTATTTTTTATGTTTTATTTTTAATTTTTTATTTTTTATTTTTTTATTTTCCTCTTTGGCAAAAGAATGCTAAAGGTTTGATTGCTATTTGTTATTGCTTCCTCTTTATAGCTGCTAATTTTCACAGCATATTTTTAACTTATTCTGTTGGTTTGAAAGTTAAAAATGTAAAACTTTATAAAACTTAAAACAAAAAACTTTTATGGCAGATGAATTATTATTCGCTGTATTGAGCGCCCTTTTGTTAAAATGTTTTTTTTTTTTTTTTTGAGAATCATAAATTTTTATTACTATATTTAGCTGGAATTTGGTTTTATATATTTTGTCTTATATTTCTGCTGATTTTTCTGTTTGGCACTAATAAAACTCTTTATCTCCTTAATAAAGTTATAAAATGGCCAAAATAACAAAAAACACATTTTACAAAATTATGTTGGGAATATTTGAGCTTTAATAATAAATGAAAAGTATTTAATTAACGTTTTTAAGATCTAATGGGAATATGAATTATCCCTTTAAACATTTTAAAGGCATAATTTAAAGTCATTACTTAAACGGGATCATATTAACGATTATTTTGTAAAGAAACTGAAAAAGTTCTATAAATCTTTAAAAAATATATCAACTGTTTATAAAATAAATTTTGCTAATACTCGTTTAGCTGGGAAAGATTTTTATCTGCCCACCTCATTTGTAAGGTGAGCAGAGGTATGTGTTCGGTGCTCTAGTATAACGAAATATAATTTTCCTTATTTGCAATCCTGTGCGTCTTTTACAGGCCTTTACCATACTAAGCAGTTTGAACACATGTGAGCTGGCTGGTTCAGGCATCATTATTATAAGAAGTAGCTTCCCCTTAAGAAATTAATGCCTACTACAGATATTATATATCAGGCTGTCTTAATTTTTCTATAGAAAAATCTATATGCCTTAATTTTTCTATAGAAAAATGTATTAGTCCGTCTTAATTTTTTTTATAGAAAAACATATCACTCAGCCTTAACTTTATTTTAGAAAAATATATCAGTCAATCTTAATTTTTCTATAGAAAAATGTATTAGTCCGTTTTAATTTTTTTATAGAAAAACATATCACTCAGCCTTTACTTTATTATAGAAAAATATATCAGTCAATCTTAATTATTCTATAGAAAAATCTATCTGTCTTAATTTTGCTATAGAAAAATCTATCTGTCTTAATTTTGCTATAGAAAAATCTATCTGTCGTAATTTTTCTATACAAAAATCTACCTGTCTTAATTTCTATTGACAAATATATCAGTTTTAATTTTTCTATAGAAAATTCTATGTAAGTCTTCATATTTCTATAGAAAGATGTATCAGTCAGTCTTGATTTTTTTATAGAAAAACATATCAGTCAGTCTTAATTTTTCTATAGAAAAATATATCAGGCAGTCTTAATTTTACTATAGAAAAATATATCAGTTTTAATTTTTCTATAGAAAGATATATCAGTCAGCCTTAATTTTTCTATAGAAAAATATATCAGGCAGTCTTAATTTTACTATAGAAAAATATATCAGTTTTAATTTTTCTATAGAAAATTCTATGTCAGTCTTCATATTTCTATAGAAAAATATATCAGTCAGTCTTAATTTTTTTATAGAAAAACATATCAGTCAGTCTTAATTTTTCTATAGAAAAATATATCAGGCAGTCTTAATTTTTCTATAGAAAAATATATAAGTTTTAATTCTGCTATAGAAAAATATATCATTCTTAATTTTTCTGTAAACAAATGCCAGTTTTATTACTCTATAGAAAAAAATATGTCTGTATTAATTTTTCTATAGAAAAATTTTAATTTTTCCAAAGAAATCCATATCAATCAGTCTTAATTTTTCTATAGAAAAAATATATTAGTTAAAATATTTCTATAGATTTCTATAGAAAAACTTCTTCAGTCATAATGTCTCTATAGAAAAATTTCATCAGTCATAATTTTTCTATAGAAAAATAATGTCCACATAAATTTCTTTTATAATCTATATTTATAAAAATTAAGCCCAAAATATATGTCCGTTGGTTGCCAGTGTTTGACGAGATGCGGATTGTCGGATTTCCACCAAATTTTCACACTACCTTCGTAATGGTCGTGCGCTGGTTTGTATCTTTGTTTCATGCGTTTACGCGCAATAGTGCGTCCACAGTGCCTGTTTGAAACAAAACAAATTAGTCCAAAAAATCAAATTTTTTTTCCATGAATACTTCGACTCAATGTTTTGTATCAAATGAAATGTGTGTTTTTGTTTGTGCGTTGCTGTGTGTTTCTGTGTGTTTCTGTGTGTGTGTGTGCTTGCACAGAATGCGACGGCAATACAAATCGAAATATGCTCATGTTCATAACAAGTGTATGCGCAAACAAATAGAAAATTTTATTTTCCATATTCTGTTGCATTTTGTGTGTGTGTGTGTAATTTGCGTATTCAATTGCAAAATGAATTCGTATTTCAGAGCAATTGTTAGATATTGGGAATGGCGCAATTCCAATTGACACCAATACAAAAATGATTACGCTTCCAGATAATAATTGCACCTTGCGCAATCAAAACAAAAATTGGCCACAAACGTATTTTCCGATATTGCACAAAATTTTAGAAACCATGATTGGTTGGGAGAAAGAACTATCTTAGCTGCGAAAAATTCAGATGGTTCGGATATCAATGTAACAATTTTGAATGACTTTTCCGGAAAAATTTTTACCTACAAATCGATGATTGTGTTACCAATCAAGACGATATTGTAAATTATCCAGCCGAATTTTGAAATTCGCTTGAATTATCTGAACTGCCGCCCCACCGCCTACAAGTGAAAATTGGTGCACCAGTTATTTTGCTAAGAAATATCTGCCAGCCACGACTTTGCAGTGGGACACGCTTACTAGTCAAAAAACTCATGAAAAATATAATTGATGCAAAAATTTTAAAAGGAAAATATAAAGGCGAGGATGTGCTGATACCACGCATTCCTCCAGATTTGCCGTTTGATTTTAAACGGCTTCAGTTCCGCGTACTTGTTGCTTTTGCAATGATCCCTGTTTTTCGCACAGTCAATTATATGTCTCATGTTCACGTGTTAATAAACCAACTGCTTTGTTTGTCTATACCGCGAACCAAAATCAATCGAAGAATGACGTGTATGTAGAAGCAGTGTAATAGAATAGCACGTATTATATAAGCGCTCAAAAATATTGAGTTGTGAAAAAATAAAATTTGTAAAAAAAACATAAAAACGAAAAATAAAAAATTGTGTTCTTTCTGATTAATTTTCTTGAGTGATTGAATTTTTTGGCGCAGACAAAAAATACTCGTAACGCTGCAGAATAAAAAACAACCACAAATAACTTTCAAAGCAGTCAGGGGCACGCTAGTCTTTCTATAAAAATGTTTCATCATCATGGCATCACACATTACCAACTTTTACTGTATATATTATTTTTATTATTACAATAATTAAATTTTTATTAAGTGTAAAAATTTATTATACACTTATGTTATACAAATAACTTCAATTTATTTTATTTTTTTTTAATTTAATTATTGAGAAAGTGAAATAATGAAAAGATTGCGCAGCTCATGTATTTAATTTAACGATATAATTTCTAATAATGCTTCTAATTTAACACAGTTTATACTTAACCTTGTTTTACGAATATTCTGCAGTATTTGGTAGTGATTATAGTCAAGTCTTTGTGATTCTGCCGGTTGATATAATTGTTAACAAATTTGAAAAACTATCCCTCAATTACTCAATAATTAAATTACCTGTTCTTAAAATAAAGAACTATGATATCTGAAAAGGAGCTATAACCATAACATGTTAAAAAAATGCAATTTTGTAATAATTTTTCCAAGAAAACACTGTGAAAGAAAATCGAAAATGTCTGTTTTGACTGAGTGCTGCAAATTCCATATGAGAGCATTTATGTTCCTTCTGAAGCTAACAAAAGGAAAAGCTTGACTGCTTCTGTAGCGCTCGTAAAATTAACTCATTTGAAAAATTTAAAACACATTTTTTGTATGTTTGTAAATCTTAATTGAATCGTGTCATTCATTCATTTGTCTGCCAAATAAATCTTCTTTATAGTATTTTAGATCAACCTTAAGCACTGAAGTCTAATGGTATGTATGGGTTTAACTATCTTCCGCGTGCTGGGATTTTAAGATGATTTCACGTTTGAGATCGTTAAAGTGTTAAAAGAAAAACGGCACAGAATTGCTATAACACACTGAAATACACTTTGTAGCCGTAGCATAACAAAAAAAAAAGGAGGAGAATGAAAAGCAACTAGATAGACAGACAGACAGATAGGCAGACAGATATGAAATACAAATAGAAAATGAATGTGTAGATAATATGCAAAAACTTGGAACAATAACTTAAAATCATTTTTGGTTCTTTTGGGATAATAAACCTTTTATAATTTTAAATAATACTTAGCGAGAGATTTCGTTTTTTTCTTCCAATATTCTGATCTCGATGGGAATGTAAATTTTGCTTAAAAACCACAGGTTAAAAAAAATACACCAAGGAAGAGAAAAGCAAATATTGTATTTTTCTTTTAACTCCAGCTATTGTTTGCCGAGCAACTCATTTTATTTTTCACCGGAATTTTTCCATTTCTCTATTGTTTTTTCAAGTTTCTTATGCGAAAGGCAGCTGTGGCATTGTAAATGCGTCTGCAAAACTTTAATGGAAACAAAATAATAATAATAAAAATAAAGAAAATTACCTTAAACTAGTCTCGTTTTGTTTTGTTGTTGTTGTTGTTGTTGTTGCACCAAAAGACAATAGACTTCAACTGCATTGCATAACTCCATTATCCGTTACCTGATATTCAATGTTTCAAAGTAAAGATGCTGGCTGTTTGTTTGATTGGTTGACTGTCTGGATGTGATGTGATGTTATATTCCAAAGAATATTCAAGTTTATGTTGGCTAGTTATTCTTAATGGTGGGAGTGAAAATTGATTTTTAAATTCTCGTGCTTGTATAAATATTTTTGTGGTTATTTTTTTTTTTATTTCTTTTTCTCTTATGATAAGATCGAAGAGTTAAAGTTTTTTTTTTTTAATTTTTATATGCAGCATGAGCAATTAATTATTAAAATTTATTGATTTGAACTGTTAACTAAATTGCAGGAAAACAATGTAAAGGCATTTGCATGTTGTGCATAGTTAAGGCAATTTTTAACACTAAATTATAATTTCTTATAGAGGGAAAAGACTCTGGCAGAAAAGGCCTATAGTTATTTGTGTTGCCTTTTATAGTTAAGGTAAGAGCAGAGCAGATAGATTTTGAAAAAGAGACAATCCTACAATTGCTCCTTTTGTTTATACCAATTTAGGACACTATTGCATCGCAATGCCTCTAAAGTTAAGTACCTGTATTACAGTTCTTGTAGCTGGCCCAGGAATTTTTGCCTACTTTTACTTCATCGACAATTTAATGCCACGGAGCAATAAATAATGGCATAGATGAGCTTTGCAATATCCACTAATTTATAAAATCTTTACACATATCAGAATACAAATTTATGGTTGGCTTACGAACCAAAGCTTCCAAATCAATCAGTTGCTTTGCAGTTAAGGCGGTAGCTATCAAAGCCTCAAAATCTTAAAATTTTTATTTCATTTCCCCAGCTTAGCTCCTACAAAAATAATTTCTATTTTTAAGCAACTATAGGCCCAACTATAAAATGCGTATGCAGGCTTAAGCCAACTTAAAGAAATGTGCAAATACCCAATAATCATATGTGGCGAACTATAATGTACTTAACAAAACTTTTCGTTAAATTTCGTCAAATGTCAAATGCTTGAGTAAAGTACGAAACTGATCTACATTCCGTGCGGAAACAGCTGATTTTGCATTGTGTTATAGATTAGATTAGTAAACAAATTAAAATGGAGGGCAAAAAATATTTTATCTGAATTTAATGTATAGAGAAAAAATAGCTTACACGACGAAAGAGATGTGTTTTATTATAACGGCAATTCAAAGGAACGAGGGCCTTTAAATATTTTATTTACTTTTCGATTTTTTTAACACACAATTTGAAATAAAATTTAATTTTTTATTGTTTATAAATTCACACAGTTGAATTTTTTAGTACTTTTGGCCCAAATAATACATACTGCGATATATGTGTAATTTCTTTTTCGTAATTTTCTTAAAACTATTAACAAAAAAATTAGAAATTTGTATAAGGATAGTATTAAGTATACAAAATATGATTATTAAACGCCTTTTTGCTAATAAATTTTATATATTTAGAAGAAAATTATTTTTTTGCAAAAGTAAGAATAAAATAAATGTACAACTGTGCATAATAATTTCTATATTCATGTAAGTACAATATAGCCACGTAAAAGTCTTCAGTGATTCGCTTTAACATTTGACAGACTTTTCGTTCAACTTTTGACATTAGCTTAAGCCAGATTATGCATATTATAGTTGGGCCTTAATAATAAAAAGAAATTTATTCGAAATGCCTTATTAGCATTATCGTGCTGGGACATAATTCAAAATAAAAACTTTCTTCTACAAGATTAATAGTGCGACTCTGATGTTTTGTGTCTTAAGAAACACAGATAAATTGATAAAAAAAAATATTAATTTATCAGCCTCTTCTAGGCACATTTTGTAAGAGCCATTTTCATTGATTTCCCACTTGTCCCACTGCTACTTGAAGTCTCCATCATCTGGCACTAACATAGTTAGACAGTTTAAGGTACGCCGAATATAGTCAAGCTCACGTGATAGCATGTCATCGCCTCTGCAGTTTTAAAGACCCCACCCATTGAAGAACCTTTATTTCGGACTGGCAATAATTTACTGAGAACCTCTTTGCTGATTAATTTCTAGCTGAGAACATTTTTATAACTGACAGCTATTTTGTCAGCTCGCTGGAGATTTTAACATTAATAGACTGATATCTGAAAAACGCTTCCAAGTTGTGCAAATTGGACTCGAAACAAGATGGTCGTTAATCCCGATCTTTTTAAACAAATTTTGTAATGAATGCAATGAAGCTCTCTTATGTGTTAATGGATATAAAATGTAGAAAATAGTAGAACAACAGACTGTAGAGTGATCATAATCCTCAAGTGCATGTTGAGACACTGAAGATCCAAAAATAAATTTACTGTTTAGTGTGCTTTAGGGGCTGGTGGTATCATTGGCCAGTACATCTTTAAAGGCAATGCTGGTCAAAACCTTACAGTGAATGCTATAAAGTCATGGTTACCGACTGATTTGTTCATAAATAGAACAATTATAATCCTTGGCAATATGCGACATAGCTCTTAGAACAATTAATTTATTGAAATAAATTTTTAGTAGCCGCATAGTTTAAGACCTGTGAGCTGGCTCCCAATATCGTGCAATTTAACGCCGCTCGATTATTACCTGCAGGAATATAAGATGTCGCTTATCTACGCCGATACACCTGAAGTGATTGAGCACTCTGAGGACAACATTCCCGGCAATATTGCTAATGTATGGCCACAAATGTTGGAAACAATCATGAAAAATTAAATCTCCAAGATTAGACAACGACCGAAACAGCTGAACGGTTATATGCCAGTAGACATATTTGAATTAGAATGTCAGTAGATTATTTTTGGAATAAAAAATAAATTTCATAATAATTTAAGAAATTCATCATTGTTATATTTCATTTCAAAGTTCTATAGCTCTATAAAAACATCCTATACAATCAAGCTTTTTTTTTTAAGCTATGAGAGCAACCGACTTTCGAATAACTAATTTAACATCCAGCAGCAAGTCAAATATTTCTCAATACCACACTTAGAATTCTTCCACATGTAGACTGCGGGGCAAGATCAACTCATATTATCGACTTACCAGAGGTAAGTTATTAATAAAATCATTAATTTGATTTTTTTTTTCGACCTCGTTTTTTTTTATTAAAGAAATAAGTATTAACCTAACAGGGGTCTTTTTTAAATAAATAAATAAATTATATATATATATATATATATATATATATATATATATATATATATATATATATATATATATTTATTTATTTATTTATTTTCCCATCTATTATAATTAAAATTATAATAAATCTTAGGAACTAAAGCACTAGTAACTAAGACTATCGGCTAATATATATATATATATATATATATATATATATATATATATATATATATATATATATATATATATATTCAACATTTCGGTTTCCTTTGGAAAATAATTTTTATAAAAAAAAATATATAAAAATTAAGTTCCTGAGGAAACTTTCGAAAGGAAAGCGAAATATTGAAAAAAAAAGAAAAAAAAAAAAATATATATATATATATATATATATATTTAAAAAAGACAATTGTTAAGATTAATACTTATTTATTTATTATAAAATCATCAATAAAATGTGTATATTGCTTATTCGCACCCAAATGACTCTCCCTTACCTTTGTTCTTCTGAACAAGCTATCGAAAAAGTAAGTCTGCCTTGCCCTAGAACTAGATTGCCCTGCTGTTCAGCCAAAAACCATGGTATATGGTATTAGTTTTCATAAGCGCAGCTGGAAATGTGAACGTTCGCAAAAAATTGAAATCGCCAAGAATAACACGAATTTCATCCACGTGTGCTTATTTAAACGAATTATAAAAATTTTATAGATAAAGTTAGGTTATGTTTTATAACCCACTATAAATGGATGAATACTTGAAGCTCTCTTACACTGTAATTTCAGATATTTTACTTTGAGTCAAATTTCGGCATATTTTTCACGCATTCAAAAGTTATCTCAAAATTATTTAAGCACTACACCTTCCAGGTAGGATCAAGGATCAGTTGGCATAAGTGTTAATTATTTTAAGTAATCAGTTTAGATACAATTAATTATGAAATTTTTATAAAAGTATTTGCCTATTTGTGTGTGTGTGTGTTTTTCTTTTTTTTTTTTTTTTAATTTAATCTTCTTCAAGCACTTAGCTCTATCATCTTCTCAAAATACGAAACTGCCTACAAATATAAGCTCTGCAAATATTTAAGGCCAACAACGTCATTAACAGGAACATAAAAAACGAAAACTGGGAATAAAAACAAAACGTATAACAAGATTGTAGGACATAAAACTTAAATAATGTTGATACTCTACAATCACGATCATTTTGGAAATTGAATGGAGGACTTTCGTAGGCTGATTATGAAGTAAAAAAGCGAAAAACGAAAAAAAAAACAAAAAAAAAAACATTAAGAAGGTGGAACTGTAGTCAAATGTAAGTTTAGTGTTAAATACATTGCAAAATTTTTGCGAAGCACTGCTGTATTGTATTACGATATGGCTGCAATGCCAGTTTGTGTTCAAAAGGTAAAAGAACGACAAAAAAATAATGCTTTACAAGCTGGGCTAATAAAAAATCTGTAAAATACTTTAGCAATTTAAATCATAAAAAAAGAAAAAAATACAAGAACAATTCCATAAAATAAAGAATTAAAAAATAAAGTCCAAAAAGAAAACAAAAAAAGACATCGTCACGAATTAATATTATTTTACGATTTATCTCTCAGTTTAGTTACAAGCAAAATAAAACTACTTTTTTTCGTATTATAAAGTCAAAAAGCACTTACATTTTTTGTTTTAAGTTATACTTTTTAGAGGTTCAGTGCAGTTCAGAAATATTTAGTTTTCTTTACTTAAATGTGGAATTTAAAAATAATAAAAACTAAAATATACACAAACTTTAAACTCTTGATTAATGACGTGAGCCGTGGCAATTAAACGTTAATGGAAACCATTTAAAGAAAGTTAAACTTTAATTCCTGAAGAAGAATTTCTCCACACGGAGATTCTCTTAAAGTTATATTAGTCGTAATAGATTCTGTATTTTGTAGGACTCCCTTTTTAATTTGCATTCACTCATTTTATTTTTTAATATCACTCACAAAACTAGGCAGCTTAATGAGGATATTTCATTGTTTGGAAAAATATTTTTATTTGTTTAATGCCTCTAAATTAGAAATGGTTTAACATGGCAAGAAGATGCCCCTGTAGGCTAGTAGATAGTATGCTAGCTTACATGACTGAAGGTTGTGGGTTCGATTCCCAACAAACCCCTTGGTTTTTTTCACTACAATTAAAAATTGACTGTCGATTGGGCTGCTCAGTGATGAAGGCATGGTCACTGCTCACCGAGCTGTGACAGTTAATTTCCGTAACTAACCTTCTACTTTCATCACCTGTCGCATCTCTTCTTTATCGCTTTCCTAAAGAATGTAGCACGGTACTTGACTACATAGACATTGTTGCCTAAAGTGCTACTTCTCTTTGAAACAAAAAAAAAAATAAATAAATTTGGGTAAGAAACGTCAAATTTTACTAGATCAAATTATTTTAATTGTTACATTATTTTTTAATTATTGTAGCAACAAGTTTTATCACCTAAACAGTTTTTGAACTTTTTCCGAAATTCTCTCATATGTGCAAAAGTCACTTACCTTCAATTAGGTCGAAATAAAATCAGTAGAGTTTGTCTTTCATTGTATTTCTTATTTAGTACAATGAATCGTTTTTTCCACAAAGTAAACCCATATACTTGCAATTTCTTCAGCATGTAGTCCACCTTCGGCTTCATTCCACAAAAAACAGTAACGTTTTTTTTTTTTTTTAAGATAATAAAAAATTAATTATGCACCTACAGCTTTGTGCTGTAATAAAGGCCGATAACATGGGATTTTTGAGCCATTAGGACCGTTTGCAGGTCTACTGTAAAAACATATGTTTCCTCATTTTTGTCTTTACTCTTTCCCTTCCTAGCCTTTTTTTCATCTCTTGGTGAAGTGCGTACTCTTCATAAGAGATGCTATCGACTGAATAGCGTGTACATAATTCACATTGATCTTTTTGTGGCATAAACAGAGCCAATTTTTTTATCATAAAGTGTTTTATAAAATTCTGCTAGTGAGAGTGATTGCATGTTCTTTTTGCGCCATTCATTTACATAAAAGTCATGGAGTGCCCTTTTTATGAGCCATTCTCATAACAGATATTGTTGTTTGCGTATCAGCATGACAGCAAAGCGATTCCATTGATGGAAGGGCATCCAAAAATGAGTAAAGGCAGTGCCTTTCATTAGTTAAATACCCCTGTTGCTGATTAATTTTTTTAGAAACTGTTTCTGAAATTGAATACTTCTTCGATTACCAATTAAGCTTAGCCTTTGTACCTACGTCCAACGTGTTCAAGAAAAACTTTCTGCACACTCGCCTATTTTTTGTTTTGTACCTTGAGGTAATATTTAAAAGTCAGACTTCTTTTAGATTCATTTTCTTTCTTTTCTATTTCGCGGTCTATTAACTGGAGCTGATTCCATCAAAGTTTTAACGTAAATTTGTTTTTCTTCTCAACTCATTTTCCAAAATTCTTTACAAATATTTTCTTTATCATCGTCACTTATCTCCGCACATTTACATCTGCATCTATCCTTCATATTTCTTGATTCTTTTATCTTTTCATAATTCCAAACATTCCCATCCTTTACTTTTCCAAAATAACGTTTACCCTTTTCTCTACGAATTCTATTTTTGGCCGAAAGTCAAGCTGAATTTTCAACTTGGGAACTCTTTTTTTTGCGACTTTTAGTTTTGGTTGGTAACTCGTATGAATCATCGGAGTCACTATGAAAACCATATGGAACCAGACCTATGATCCCGTCGTCTAACTCAAATCCATAACGGCTTCCAATTGATTGAGTTCAAAGTTGCTGTTTCCAATAAATTCCATGGTTGGCGTCTTAAATATATTTTAATATATTTACCTTAAGCACCATAAATTATGTAGCCTTGATTTTTTAACTTTAGGAATAACTACAAACACGATTAATTTTTGGTGATTTTTTCTTAAATGCTTAAAAGAAAAATTTAATTTTGGACGAAAAAATTTAATTTTTCACACGCGTTTATTTTCTTTGAAACAGCACTCAGGGGATCACTCCTGCACGTGTAAAGCATTATTGCACAATAAGGAAATTAGATTGTAGGTGATGAGAGAAGAGGGAGTTGTGTTGGTGGATATTCGATTTAAACTTTCCTACATGAAAAGTGACAGGAAAGACCTCTGACCAAACGACAGAAATAACTGACAAATTTAGTTTCATCGGGGTATACAGACTTACTTGTACTTGCAAACAAACTGGACGAACACTAAAAAGAAGGTTTACAGAACATATACAAACGGGAAAGAGGAGATTCTAGAGGTATTGTATAAAGTGGCGAACGAACTTAAAAACAGAACTACCTAAACGCGAACACTGAATCACTAGTACGAATTGTATTACGGCTTGACAATGATATTTTCACATTGAAAGCGCTCGCCATTTACACCAAAGGAATAGCAGCCAGAAAGGACGGAAGGAAATGACAAAAGTATCTCTGGAGGAAATTTATTCCACTTACGAACTGTGCGCTTCACTAGCCCAGCAAGCACAAATGGATGCGCTCTCAATGAAAACCGAGTTAAACGCAGAAAAGTGTGAATAACGCTAACAAACAGATTTCTTAATTCCATTATTGCACTTACCATTGTAGTAACGACAAAACAGTGAAATACATTCTAGAGAATCAATAGATTTAGATGTTCCTACTGCACCCTGTGAGCCTCCTTACTGTCTCCTGTACGCGTCGCCTATACATGAGAGTTGTATATCATTTTTGGAGGGATATAGATGGTATAAATAGTACGAAGATCGGATGGAGTAAAATATCTCTTATATCATTTTAGAAAACCGAGTCACTTAAAAGCTTCTTTAGAAACTTTAAAAATGTGTTTAGTCCATTGAACATCACACTGAATTTTCATGCCAAAAGCAACAAAAGCGTCCGATTCCATAATAACTATATCACCGATAATAACAGATGTAACAGATACAGTCCATCGAACTTTACACTGGATTTTCATACCAAGAACATCAAGATCTTCCGATTTCTTAATACTTATATATTACCCATAATAATAAAACACAGATCTATGCGCAAGCATTCAACATTGTATGTTATGGGCATTAAGATCGACTCTATTCGATTTCATTCACATTCGTGATTGAGCATGTTATTTATGTTCCGTTTTTTTGGAACTCATCTACAACTGGTTCGGTCCATTACTAAATGAATACGAATGACAAATAGTGCTGTCAGCTGCAAAAGAGTATATAAAGTTGAAAGTTTAAAAAAGGAGGAATAGTGTAGGAGAAAGAATGGAATGAACTTGTCTCCTGTTCTTATCTATAACAACTCCTATCGTGCCATTCTGTGGGAAACTCGATATAAATCTGGAGAAATTATCACTGGATCATATTTCTCAATAATTTAGGAGATATGTTTGGATAACTTAAGGGTGATCTGCTGGTCTTTTACTTATTTAAATCAACTAAGCCGTTATCTAGTTGTGTTTGAAAATAGCTGAAATTATTGTTCTTGACGATATTTTTTAAATTTTTTTTGGGTATGCTTTTACGTCAAGCCGCGTCAAATTTGGTTTGTGAACAAATCGGTTTCGGCTATTTGCCATCTTCTTTTTTTAAACGACACAGTTAACAGAACTTTAGAATCATTTATGATGCCAATTAAGTTACTCTCTGAACATACTATATATGACAGCATAGTAAGTGAAATCCGCCATCACAAGCCTTGTAAACAAAGTGTAAAAAACCACTTTAGCTCTGGCCCCTTAATGTTTATATGAGCGAGTTATTTTCCTAAAGATCAAAATGTGTAGTGTAAAATTCGAAAATATTAAATGATGATCCTCGCTGAAACACATATTGCTGGACTAAGTTTGCAGCTAAAACTTTTAGTATCCAGTTTGAGCGACAAAAAAAGAATAAAATTCATATTTTGCCGTAGCTGACCACAGAGTCAAGTACTCGAAATTAATGTCAACCTTTTCGCTGATATTGAAGATATTAACAAAAAAGTTCTTGGTACATTGTGAGTTATAATTTTAATTATACTAAAATTCAGTCTAAATTTCATACTCGAAGGCAGTTTTCTTTACTTTATTTTGGGACGCGTTAATAAATGAGTTAAAATGATTTTATAGTTTTGAATATAAAAATTCTGACCATGCTCTCTATAACGAATTTTTATTAAATTTACAAATAACAGATTTTATTTGTGGAATTGATCTCAGGCTCATATTTCTAACACAAATAATATACGAATAAAATTAATTTATAATTTTCATCATCAAAATATATTTTTCTAGATTTAAAATTCTATTTTTGTAATTTTATTTAATAAAAATAAAAAAATACATTTTTCTTTATTCGAGATAGAGAACATATAATTTATAATATGTGCGTATATCTTCCGACGGGGTTTAATTTATTTTTATTTAGGTACGGTTTTACGTCGACCCTCGTCAAATTTGGTTTGTGAACAAACCGTTTTCGGCTATTTGCGCAAATATAAAGAGATAATGAAATTCATTTTCAGAGCTTAAAATTGTTTTAATTCTGGCTTAACTTGCTATCAAAAAAATTTTTATGTTTGTAAAGCCTTTAGAGAGTTATTCTTAATAAATCGGAACAGTTTATGAAATTAATGAAACTAAATGAAGATTATTATTACATTGGGTGGGCAAATTTGAGGTAAGGAAGTAAATGGGCTTAAAACACACATTTTTTTTGGACAATTTCAGTTTTATTGATACCAAAAATATGGGAATTATTTAGGGAATATTATGTCAAGCAAATATCCATCTCCAACATCTCGGCAGATTTCTGCTCTTTTTACAAAATTTTGAAGCACATTTGGCAATAAAGACTTGCATAACTCAACAAATTTGATATTTCATGTCATCAGCCCCCAGGAGAAAATAATCCTGCGGCGTTTAGTCAAAAGAACGAGGCAATCAATTGTCATCGTAAAATTGAAAAATTACGGGACTGAAATATTTTTCATAAAACGAGCAAATTCTATGGGTGTTTGTGTGGCTCGTGGCGCCATTTTGCAGAAACAAAAGGTCAGTGATGTCAAGATTATTCACTTGTGTTATCACAAAAAATCGATTATCATGATTTGATGGCCAAAAATATGGCTTGATGTTGATTCCGAACCACAAACCCCACCTTATGATGTCTTTTCAAGGACTATTTGCGGACTTTGTGAGCGAGCCCATTATGTGACAATTTTCTTTAATTATTTAACCACTTAATTAAAAATGAGTCACATCACTGAAAATAATTTTGTTGAAAAATGCCTTGTTTTCGTTTAGTTATTCAAACTGCCAATTCAGAAACATTCGATATGCGTGAAGCTGAAGATCTTTAACTAAGATGTTGCGCAAAGTGATGCTCAAATGTTGCGAACGTCAAAGAGTTAATGCTCCACGCTCGTTCTGAAAACTTTACATTACTACGGCCACTACGAGCGCGTTGTTTTGGTTTATTGTCATTTAGCGATTAGCCTACTACACAGTGGTCTAAGGAGAAGCCTGATTACAAGGACACCGCTGCTCAAAGTTTGCGAAATGATACAGTAAACTTTCACAATTAAAATTCAAGATATTATGGTTAAAATTTCCCAACTTTTTACTTAGTGAATTTCAAACGATCATTCTTCAGATCTAGATATATGATCATTTCACAGACAATTTATTTCCTAACCTTAAATTTGTGCACCAGATAGTTACTTTCCATACTATTCGTAATAGCTTTAAAAATCTACTACGTCTAGACTGGAAAAACCTTTAGCTGAATAAAAATTTATTAAAAATAATCTAGATATAATTTTATTAATTTGGTTGGTTCCACTTTAACGCTTGTGTTAAATAAAATATACAAAAAAACGCCTTTCATTTTCTATTAAAAGCCAAAAAACCTAAAACCCTCACAAAGAGTTCAAACTAACAAAACTACAATACCTTTTTGTGTTAAGACAATGTTGCTAGAGAAACATTTAATAAAAGAATAAAAGGAGTATTTTATAACGCCTTAAAAAAAAACAAAAAAAAAAAACAAAAAAAAAAACAAAAAAAAAAGAGTGGAAAAAAACATCACAAATAACTTTCATAGTTCTGTAGTCAATACAATTTCAAGTTCACGATCGTGTTGCACGATTTTTGATTTTCTTATGCTGTTGCATTGCTGGCTGTGATGTTATAAGACATAGTTGCATTTATACTTAATACTTATACGCACAAGCACAAGCACAAAAATTCATGGTTTTGTTTTTACAAGCCAGAAACAAAATTTCATTATTGGCTTAAATTGAATTGAAGTGTGTAGAATGAGTGTATTGCCAGGTGCCAGGTGCCAAGTTCTGTGCTTGTTTAATAATACAGCAAAAACAACCAGTTCTTTAACCATTATGCCCTGCATTCTCAACTTGACTGTATGCTTGCTCTAGTGTTGTCTCACTGTGTTGCATACAAGTGCAAACGACACTACAATTCCACTACAATCAGTTGCACTAACAAGATGCGGATTTTACTAAATGAACTTAATTTACGACCACCCAAACTGGTCGACACAGTCATCATCATTATGATCATCATTACAAAAGTGCATGTGTGTGTGTGTGTTTTTAATATTAAGCGTTTAAATACGTTTATGTTTATAATGCTGATCGTTCTTGCTTGTATTTCTTTTTTTTAGTGTTTTTAAACTTTTTTTTTTTGCTATCTTTTAGTCATGCTATAATATTTAATCCTCGGTAAATATTTCGTTCGGAACATCCTTTTCAATTTCAAAAATATAATTAGCACTTTTTGTGTAGCAATGAACGTACAAGAGTTTCGCTTGCAAGGTATTTTTTTAGCTCTAACCGACTTATAAATGCCTTACAATGGCATTTATCAAAATCCAAAAAGAATTTTAAAGGTTTAAATTAAAACAATTGAAACTATTTTTAATCATTCTGTGAGGCAAAATTTGGCTTTATAAATTTCTATCACTTCTCACCAAATATTAGTCGAGGAGGTATAAGATCCACTTTGATCTTTCTAGAGGACATTTTATAATTTCGAAGGGCTCTAGGATACTGCCCAAACCTACAACTGCAGAGCAATGCAAAAAAATTTTTGTTTCAATCGCTAGACGCGCGGCTACCGCTAGAAGTTATAATATTCGTAAAGAGAATGATGCGACTCTTATAAGGATGACTTCCAAAAAGCCATTATGAGAAAGTCTTCTTTTTATGATCCTCTTAAAAGGTTTTCACGGCTGTGAAATTGTATATGTTGAATTTGCCGGTAACCATTTCTTGAACTCCAAGCAGCAACTGGAGAATTGTTACGATTTTCAAAGAGCTTAGAAAACGGCCACAGTCAATCTTTGAATAAATCGAATCATTAACAATCTCATATGGCGTAATAATAAATCGCTGACAATGTAAGAAAATGATGATAAAATTAGACAAAGCAAACTAAAGCGTCCGCCATCTAATGTTTTTTTTTTTTCAACTCGTGCCTATTTCAGATAATTAGTTTTATCCTTCCGCTTAACGAATATGGTTGTGTATACGCTTGAACAACGCTAGAAAATATTGCGACATTACTTTGAAAACCATGGTACTGTTGCAGAATGTGTGCGACAATTGTGTACGGATTTTGGAAGAAGAGAAGCACCGTCAGCTCCGTATGTTCGTTATATTGTGAAAAAAAGTGAAAGAAACTGGCATCCTCATGGATAAACCAAAGCGTGAAAAAACAAAAATAGCGCGTACACCCCACCCGAGAATATTGCAGCTGTTGCAGAAAGTGTGCGTGAAGCGCCATCAACATTAATTCACCGTCAATCTCAACACTTGAACTTTTCAGAGACATTATTGAGACGAATTTTGCATAAAGACCTCGGTAGGACGCCATACAAAGTTCAATTGGTTCAGGAGTTGAAGCCAAGTGATCATCCAATGCGTTTTCATTTCGCTCATTGGGCCTGCGATCGACTTAGAGAAGATGCCGATTTTGGAAAAACAATCATCTTTTCAGATGAAGCTCACTTTGATCTTGGCGGGTATGTAAACAAGCAAAATTGTCGCATTTGGGGTACAGAAAACCCGCACGCATACATTGAAAAGCCGACGCACGCAAAACGAGTCCATCTATGGTGCGGATGTTAGTCCAGAGGCATAATTAGGCCATGTTTCTTCGAAAATGAGCCAGGAGTGGCAGTTGTAGTCAATGGCGATCCTTGTTAACATAAATTGAAGAGGAGGAAATTGGCAACATTTGGTTTCAACAGGACGGCGCTACGTGCCACAACGCCGAAGCTACACTCGATGTTTTAAACCCTATTTTGGAAGATCACATTATCAGCCGCAGAGCTGATGTCGTTTGGCCACCTCGGAGCTGCGATTTGACATCGTTGGACTACTATTTGTGGGTTGCCGTCAAAGATAAATGTTACGCCGACAAGCCAGAGACAATTGACGCTTTAAAGGACAATATTCGTGAAGCCATTGGTGAAATACAGCTGCACACAATCGATAATGTGCTTGAAAATTGGATCGATCGTGAAGGCTGCTGCATGGCCAGCCGAGACAGCCATTTGAATGAAATTATTTTCCATTTGTAACCGGAAGGATTGTACTTTCATTTAAAGAAATAAATTTGAAAAAATATGCAGTAGTTTTGTTTAAAGCAATAAAACAAAAAAAAAAGTTATTTGGCGGACCCTTTATATGTTATGATCGCCGTCTCTTCTTCGCCTTAGGGAATCAAATTCGTATTTAATCTAGGTAGCCTGTTTTCTTTGATCTTTTCGATTTACCAATGAAAAGACTAGAACAAAATATGGTTTCCAATCATTTAGTTTTAGTTCCCATTTTAAAACACAACAGAGCTGTGAACTTAGATAATGTTTCTGATCTTCACTCTTCGGTCAATTGTTTTGCAGTACTTTTCGTAGTCATCCAGTAACTTTTATGTAACTTTCAATATATTTTTATATCTACAACTTTCTTTTTCACAACTCGAGTTTTATACACATTCTACCTAAAATCCTTTCCCCTTGTCTTGAGTTCTTTTCTATTTCTAATTTAATTACTTAACGAAAAGGAACCAGCAATTCCAGCATTTCAATTCCATTGTTACATGCATGAGAAACAATTTGAAGGTTTACGGTAAACAGAAATTTCTTTGATTTTTAAAAAGCTAATTTTACTCGAAAAAGTTAATAAGGACTTAAAAACCTAGATAAGCCTTTTGCAATCTATATAATTTTGTATTCCATTGTTTTTAAATGTCCTGGACAACTTGGCAATAATAAAATCAGCTACAGGGTGAACCTAGAAAAGTATTTTATAAATAATAGAGTTGGGGTAAATCGTTGTGAGAAAATGTTCGAGACATGTTGACAGAGATTCCAATGAGCAGCCACAGCGAAAGCGCTGTAACTTAAAAATAAAATGCTATTGTCCAGGCTCACTAAAAATATAAAAACGCAGTTCAAAAAATAATGTTAATAAAAATAGAATATTTTGAAATTAAAATATTTTAAATATATATAATAGTTATAGTTTTTTGACCTTTTTAATATTCTTTTTTTATTTTTTAGTAGTTAATCATAAAGCACTAGGTCACTATTTAATAAAAAATAAAAGTTTTTAAACATTTTTTATTTTAACCGATCTTTTTTATATAAAGGGTGTTTTTTTAAGCCCGATAGAACTTGAAATTGTAAAAAATAACACAAAAAATTAAATTGTAATCAAAATTTCTTTTTTATTCGAAGGATCAATACGTGACATTAACATTTGAAAATGATTTCGGGCATATGGGCACCGCGGCTGTTCTTGACGAAGCGCATTCTGGACGTCCAATTTTGGGCCACTTTTTCGAGCACTGCTGGGCGTATGTCCCGAATAACACGAACAATGCTGTCCTCCAAGGCATCAATTGTTGCTGGTTTATCAGCATAAACCAGTGACTTCACGTAGCCCCACAGGAAATAGTCGAGTGGTGTCAAATCGCACGACCTTGGAGGCAAATTGACAGGTCCATTTCTCGAAATCAACTTATCGCCAAATTTTGATTTCAATAAGTCGATGGTTGCGTTCGCTGTATGGCACGTAGCGCCATCCTGTTGAAACCACATCTCGTCCGGATCAATGTCATCCATATTTTCAAACTAAAAATCATTGATCATGGTGCGATAACGATCTCCATTGACCGTAACGCGAGCTCCGGCCTCATTTTTGAAGAAATAAGGTCCGATGATGCCACCAGCGTAAAAAACCGCACCAAACGGTGCATTTTTCTGGATGTAATGGAGTCTGTAGGGTCTGTTGTGGATTGGTCTCACTCCATATGCGGCAATTTTGCTTATTAACAAACCCGTTAAGCCAAAAAAGCGCCTCATCACTGAACACAATTTTGCGATAAAACAACGGGTCAGTTGCCAACTGCTCTAGAGCCCAATCGGCGAAAGAACGACGCATATAATGGTCTCGTGGCTTCAATTCCTGCACCAGCTGGATCTTATACGGGTGTAGGCCGAGATCTTTGCGCAAAATTTTCCACATAGTGGACGGACAGAGCCCCAATTCCTGCGACCGACGACGAATTGATAAATTTGGATCTTCTTCCACACTTTCGTTTACAGCGGCGATATTCTCTTCAGTACGCACATTCCTTCGACGTGTTGGTGTTATTGCATCCTCTAGAGAGTATGTGGTACGAAATCTATCGACAGTTCGACGAATGGCTTGTTCAGATGCACGATTATGTACGCCATAAAAATGACGAAGTCGTCTATAAGTTGCGCGAATCGACTGTTTACTGATTTCCAAAGTAAATTTGGATAATTTCGTAGCGTTGTTCAAGCGAGAGTCTATTCATGATGATTTGTCAGAGTATACTGAAACAAATAAAAAAAATGTTTCATCAAAATTTCATTTTTTGTGTTACTTTTTACAATTTAAAGTTCTATCTAGCTTAAAAAAACACCTTTTATTTTTTTCTTTTTGATATTTCGCTTTCCTTTGGAAAGCTTCTTCAGGAAAAAAATTTTTATTTAATAGTGACCTAGTGTTTTATAATTAAATGCTAAAAATATTTTAAATATAGAATATTATAAATTTAGAATATTGATTTAGAAAAATTCCTACATTTGATTTGTAAATTGTTTTGTAAATTTATTTACTGTTAATAAATAAATAAATAAAATATTACCCCTGAGACACTTTACAGGATTTATGAAACATTGCAGGATTAAAGGTGGAATAAACAAATCCTGCATTAATAAAGAAGTCGCTGTTCATATGTGTCCATATAAAATTATTTTGTTTTAGTTTAAGATATTTTCCAATATTCATAAGTAGTTCTTCTTGGGCTTTGGAAAAGTTTGAAGAAGACGGTATGATGAAGAAAAAAAATATTTAAAAGAGAAAGACAATTTTCAGTGAGTTCATTTTTTATTTTAAAAAATAATTTTTATGTGAAAAAATTATCTTTTTCTTTTATTATATCCATGTTTAATTGGTCAATTGTGACAAGATATAACTAGCAAGTGTGTGACTAAATTTTCTATCATTGTTAAAAAGTTATTTCAGTAGAGCGAGCAGAGAAAAAATATATTGTTACGTTTATACCATTTATGAACATTTTGTTGTGAGTTCTTTATTAGAAAATAAATAACACCAGTTTTTAGAGTTTTTAAATTTAATTACAATTTTATATACTTTAATTGCACACAAAGTTGACACTTCAGAAAAATTTACTTAAAATAAACGTCTTTACTTGATGAGGTTTAATTTTACACTGATTGATTAACCACTTGGACGCTGTCCTATTTATATTTGTCCATTTAAAGTCTAGAAAATTTTAAAATCTTCTACTCTCTTTGTATCACATTTTGTTGTTGTATGTTGTTTATTCGATCTATAAGCGCCTGTATGTCTGTGTGTATTTTTGTTTTTCTTTTTATGCTGATAAGATTTCTGCTGGGGATTTATTTCAAAATATTTGTTGTTGTCCTTTGTAGAAAAGGTTTCTTAGAAAATTACGCAGATGGTAAACAGCATACATGTTTGTTGTTGTCTTTTGCGTATAAAATTTCTACGCAGTTAGTAAATAGAAATTTGTTTGCATGCCACGCAGTTGGTAAACAGCATACCCAGTAGTTTATTCCTTAATTATTTTATTTTAAAACAACAAATTCTTAACAAATTGTTGTTGCTGACGTTTATAAAATTTCTACGCAGTTTGTAACTAGAAATTTTGTTGTTGTACCATATGTTATCTTAGCAAGCCACGCAGTTCGTAAACAAAGTACCCAGTAGTAGCAAGACACATCCGTAACAATATATACTTGAAAGAAACAAAAATCAAATGTGTCTTAGTTATACAGTTTTTAGTTTGTGAAAGAAAAATTATTCTACTGCAGTATAACCAGTACTCTGATTGTCGATAAGTAAGGAATTGAAAATTATATACATAATTTTATGGTTAGCTATGATGAGTTAGTTAGAACAAAGTTCGCAAATATACCATCTACAGCTGTTTCAAAAAGTTTAAAGTTTGTAGTTGGTGTAGTAACACTAGAGTGTCCTGTTAATCCATTCCATATTTTTTCTTTATTTTATTTAAATTTTTGTGTCTGATTGAAGTAAATAATAAATAATGTAATATAATATAATATAATATAATATAATATAATATAATATAATAAAATATAATATAATATAAAAAAAAGTTATGTTTCCAAGCGATGACTTACTTTCAAATACGTTTCCTTTTTTCGAGAAGGGCTTGTAAGAAAATGTTGACCTTTGCATAAAGTTGATAGTGTTTATTATGTCCATTAATGATTGTATATACTTCTCAAGTCATGATCTAATGAACTTTTATTACACTCATATATTTTTGTATTTCGCTGCAGTTAAATCTCTTATTTATGTTGTGATAATGAAATAAAATTAAGTTTCGCTTGCAAGATTTTTCTTCGCCAGAATGCAGCATTGCACCATAATACACTATGTAGAATCGACAGCTGCAAACTTGTGTGGAAAGAATTTGTTTTTTGTTTTGTTTTTTCTTATTTTTTAAATGCGTTTAATTAAAGGAAAATAATGTGTGTATGTATGTGTGTGTGTATGTGTGTGTGTATGTGTGTGTGTATGTGTGTGTGTGTGAAGTGTGTAATGTTTGTTTGTTTTATTTTCGTTTCCACGTAGCTTGTCTCATTTAAATGAAGAACGGTTAATTAATTAATGGTATAAAAGTTTTAATGGCGTAGGTCATGAACCAAGTGGCCATATAAAGGGTTGTTAAATGAAATTCTTTTAATAGAATCAATAAAAATGTTGTTAATGTTCGAAAATCAGATTTCTTTTTTTTTTTTACTTTAATACAATAAGAATTTTATACTTAAGTATTGTATATAATTAAAGCTAAATAAACTCAGTAGAGTTTGTTTGTTTGTTCGATATTTATTAAAGTGATTTATAAGATAGATTTCTCAGAAAGTAAAATACATTTTAATTCTTCAAGTTCCTTACAACAATTTACAATAATTATACACACAGACAGTTCGTTTCCGTTTCCCCATTTGAATGTTATGCTTATTTGTTATTTACATTTATTTAATAGAGCTTACTTATTGAGAGAAAGTTTATGCAAAATATTATGGGGAATATATGAACAGTGGCGCACAAAAAAAAAATAAAATAACATTGATAATGGCATCTGATATTTATAAATTTATTTTTATATAATTAGTTTGCATAATATATTGTCAAAGAAAATATTCGAATATGAGTAGAAAGCACGATTTTGACGGGCAATTAATAACAACACAAAAGGCTAAGGGTTAAATAATCTGATGAAATTTCTGGTTCCACTATAACCGTATTATTATTAATATTATTTTTAGTAAACGCAATAAAATTTTTGTTACAAGAACCATACTAACATAACACAGTATTAAGTTTGCAATATATATATAAAAATATTTTTGTTTAAAGTATAATATGGGGTTAGGAGTTAAATTACTTTAAAACATGCAATATCATTTTCATTAATACCAATGCAAATTGGGAATATAGAAATTAATAACGGAAAACGATGCCGAACAAATATCCACCTAAATCATGTCTGCAAAATTCACATTCTACAACAAAGCTTCACTTATCTCCTTAATGCTGCGCAGAGATTTCATATTTTAGATCGTCAGTTTTTGGTAAATTATTTCGATAAACCTGTTCTATCAAATGGTCGCAGAAAAAATAATCCATCAACTTTAAATCACAAGAACGAGGCGGCCAATTGACATCACTAAATCGAGAAATTACGTGATATCTTGTTGACAGCAAAGGTTGCTAATGTACTATTAGCCACTTGTGGCCACAAACATTTTGTTATCATGGTTTGGTAGCTTAGAGAATTCACGCTGACGTCGTTTTGCCTGCAAATAAACGCATCGATGTGGCCCGACCGCAAATTGTACGACGTAGTCAATTCCTTTTTGAATATAATAGTCTTTCGAGGACTGTTTGTAGATTTTGTGAGCCTCACATCTGACAATTTTGTTTATTTGCTTAAACGCCCAACTGAAAATGAGCCTTATCACTAAAGACGATTTTGTTAAAAAATGCGTAGCTTTCGTTCATTCTTTCTAATCGCCAATTCATAAACGTTTGAGGCAGGGGTTCAACTGGAAACTCCACTTTATTTCCACCGGAATCAGTAAGCCGCAGAGTTCATTATTTGTCTCTTTATACATTTAATAGTTCTCTGACTGATTATTGAGGTTGGCCCTTTATGGGAGTATCGTGGTGGTTGTGGTTTCGCGGCCCCATATCAGGTCTTTTGTTTAATATAGTGGCCAGGATCATTTCGCCGTTAATGACACGCTAGGTGAATGATCCAGTCCAGTGAGCATGCTAGACATGTGTTCTGGACAGGAGTTGGAAATTCTCCAACTCTTAAGCAAGGAGTGATGATTTGCAGCCTTGCTCTGGAATCATCGAAGTTGCAACTAGAAAGTTCTGTTGCATAGAATTATGGCTTCGACTTCCTAGGATGAGCATGACGTTCCAAATTATGCAGTACTTTGATCCACCATCTGATTAAGGCTTCATGGACAGGCGCGGATGTAAATCTAATCACAAGTTGTACAGCGTATATTCCCACCCGGGGGCACATTGATTTGTTTTGACGAAATGTCACCGTTATGTGCTTAAATTCTCCGACGGGGTAAAAATTTCTTTTGTTTGGGTACGGTTTTCCGTCGACCCTCGTCAAATTTGGTTTGTGAACAAACCGGTTTCGGCTGTTTGCCATCTTCAGTGTTCTTTTCGTACTAGTTGCGTTCTATTGTCAGTTGTGTTTATATAGTTCGTGTCTCCCTTCATGTTATTGCGTTCGTCACTTTCTGTCTTTTTTGCCTACATCTCTCTCTCCTTTTTTGTTTGTCTCTTTTTACCTAATTTGTCGCTACCTTTTTCATTCGTGTTCTTCCCTGACTAAATTCTTTTATGATCATGCTTGTTGTCCGTTTTTGTTTATGTGTGAACCTATTGGGTTTTTTTCTTTTCTCCTCTTTTATGTGACATAATAATCTGTAATTGTACGTTTATGATGTTCTTTATTGCCCTGGTCTTGCGCACCTGCGTAACGTTTTTGTGCTGGTGTAGTGTTTGTTTTCCTGTAAAAATGTTTCAACGGTTCAAATATTGTGTCCGAAGCAGCGTTTATTTGTTCATTTATTATTCGTCCGTCAAATGTTTTTTGTTTGTATATTTCCATGTTTTCTAATACATTTAGTCTCCTTCCTTTGTGCTGTGTGTGAAGCAGTTTAACCGTTGTCTTAATATGTCCTGGTGTACATTTGTTGTTAAGTATATGGTTCGCGAAGTTTGATTCTGGAGTTGATTTTGGTTTCCGTAGTTTTTTGTTATAGTCTCTAATGTGTTCCCTAAATCTGGTCTTAATTTTCCGTCCTGATTGCCCGATGTAGCCATAATGGCATGTACAAGTTAATTTGTACACTCCTCGTCCGTCCAGTATATTTGCCTCGGTTGTTTTATTCCGTAGTATTCTGCCTAGGTTGTTTCTTGTTCTGAATGCGGTGTTGATGTTGTGTTTTCCAAAGAATTTCGCCAGTTTGTACGCTGATTTTCCCATATATGTTAATGTGGCCCATTTCTTTCCTTCCTTCTTCTGTTCCTTGTTCGTTCCAATTTGTGTTTTGATGTTATCTACGGCGCTTTTTGTATCCGTTGTTTTCCGCTATGGTGTATATTGTTTCCATTTCCTTCATATACATTTGCCGTGTTAGTGGTGTTCTCTCGAGTCTTGTTATTAACTGCCCGATTGCTGCGTTTTTGTGTCGCTGGGGATGATTTGATGAGTTGTGTATTATTGTGTCCGTTGCTGTTGGTTTCCTGTATATTTCATATTCGATTCTGTTCGAGATTATGTTCCTCTTGATCGTTAGGTCCAGATAATTAATTCTCCCCTCCTCTTCCTTTTCCATTGTAAATTTTATGTCCTTGTGTCTTCCATTCAAGTAATCCAGAATTTGCTCATCGTTATTTCCTTCCAGTATACATATGATGTCGTCGACATATCCTGCGTAGAATATTACTCCGAAGTTGGTTTTTAATTCCTTTACGTATTCCTCTTCTAAGTTCTGCATAAATACTCCCATGAGGGTGGCAGATGTTGGATTTCCCATCCCTAGTCCTGTTATCTGTCTATATGTCAGCGTCATTACCTAAGGCTGGCAGGAGCCAACTGGACAATTCCACTATATATCCACGGGAATCCGTAAAGCCCCAGAGTTCAGCTATTTGTCTTTTTAGCCTTTTAGCTGTGCTCTGAATGATTATTGCGGTTGGCCCTTCGGGAATATCGTGGTGGTTATGGTTTCGAGGCCCTCGTTTGAGTTGTGTGGGTCGAATCGTTCACAATGAACACAATGAATGGTACAGGTCCAGTGAGCATGAATGTCGTCGTGTTCTTAATTATATTAAGCTTCATGCGTTCTGGACTAGAAATTGAATAGTCTCCACCCCATCAGCAAGGAGTGAAGGCTGCGGCCTGCTTTGGGCTTTTGAAGTTGCAACTAGGAGTGACTGGAGGATATACGTATCCGAAGGCCTTTTAGAGCGAGGATGGTGCTACATTTCATCCAGAGTGGTAATGATTCACCATCTGATTAGGGCTTACGGCCAGGTGCAGATGTAAATCTTATCACGTCATTTTATCCACAGTGGTATGTTCCACCGTCTGGTTATGGCTTATACAGCTACATAGGTACAGACGTAAATTTTATCACTACGGCCACTACGTGGCTATTGGTTTGGTATATTGTCAGGAACAATACCGTTAGCCTTGAATTTAGAGATTAGTCTACGGACAATGTTTTCAGAAGGATCCTGATTACATAGAAAACACTGCTTACATTTTACGAAATACTATATTTTCACCATTTAGATAGTAAATTTTCACAATTAAAATTCTTTGCTGAAGAGTGTACGTATCGTGGTTAAAATTTACCAGCCTTTTATTTCATAAATTTTAAAGGATGATAGCTTTGATTATTTGACAGATAATTTACTTCCCAACCTCAAATTTATCCACTAGGTAGCAATCAACCAGATAGATTTTACATATTATTGGTAATAGATACGAAAATCTACTTCATCGAGGGCCTTCGTAGGCCTCGAATTTAGCGACTAAGTTATGCATGGCGGTTTTAGAAGAAGTCTGATTGCGAGGAAAACTGCTTAAATCTTATGAACTGATACAGTGTAATTTTCCCCAGTTTGATAGTATATTTTCACAATTAAAATACTTTACTTTGTTCAAATCACCATTTTAAAGTAAACAATTTTATTTTAAATTTAAAATCTATCCATTCTCCTTCTCTTCTCCACAATTAACGTTGCGAGAGTCCTAGCAATCGAAACAAATATTTAGTGGAAATGTCCTTTACAAATTATTTAGATTAAAAGTACACTCGCTAGCTGATAATATTAGCAGTTGATGTATAATCACAATAAATTGACTCATCCTTAGAGCAATTAAATAGCCACAAAACCCCCATTTTATAACTTTGCACTACATTCACAGATTTTCTAGCACAAAGTAAAATAATTAACAGCAAAAGCAAATAGTTTGTGGAACAAACTTAAAACTTTTTAAGCTGCAAAGGATTTGAAATGTGCATTTGAATGGAGGGGAAAAATGTTGTGGCGTTGTTTATTTTAATATTTATTATAAACAACTAATTGCTTTCATTTACTTTTCCAAAAAATAAACTTCAGATATAATAAACCCTAAATAATCTCCCACAAAATCAAAAGCTGCCAACTATGCCAGCTTACTCACACACATACACGAATACATGCATATAATTTCATAAATCTACTTGAATAACCTACGACTATTACACTATAACTTTAAGCTCTTCCAGCTCCATCCACAAGTTGGTTGGTTTGAATAGTTGCAGCTGCATGTTTAAATAAACTTTATCAAAAGATGGCAGAATAAACAAGCGAACAAACAAACAAACAAACAAACGTACAAGTATAAAACTATTAAAGTAGAGTAGCGCAAATTGTGTATGAACTTGTTGGAGTAGAGAGTTAGAGTTGGAGAAATGCTGATGCTGTTATTCATTCCAGCTACTGACTGTGTATGGCTGTGTATGGTGTATTTTAACACTTGACCAACATTGGTTTTTTTGCTGTTACTGTTTGTTCGTTTGTTTTTTCTACCCTGAATCTCTATTTTATGTAGAACAACAAATTGTGGTTTAAATATACACTGAGGTTTATTTTATGGACTCTTTTTTATATTCCACTTATGGTGTTTTTTCTTTTTTTTTTTCAACTATTCCTTTTGTTTGGTTAGAGATTCCAACATATGCGTTTATTCTATCCCATCTACAACATACAATATTGTATACCATGAGAGCAAAAAACAAACTTGTCTGGACTGTGGTTAATGAGAAAAAGTGTGTGCAGAGACAAATTTACTCGATATATTTATTAAGTCCCCCTCTCTAATATTTTATACTTAAGACAGAATATTAAAGGAATTAAATTACACTTGCTAAAGATTTTATTTATGGTTTCGTAATAAAACTTAATGAAGCGCTAAATTGTTTTTAATTTTTTATTTAAAAATGCAAAGAAAAACAATATGTTTTCTGTGGTTTGTCTAAAAAGGTTTTTTAACATTTTTTTATTGTTTTATTTTGTTGACTGCATATAATTCTCAGTTAATCAATTTATAATATTTTGTTAGAATCTATTGTCTAGCTTTATAAGCAGTAGAGAAATGGCCATATGGATATGCTTAGCCTTTATTAATACATTTCTTGGTGTTACTTAAATGATAAAAATTTTATGCCATTATAATTATTATTTTATTTATTCTATCATATTTACAATTAAAGTATTATAAAATTTCTTATTTTAACGGTCTTGAGAATATACTTATATCAAAAAAGATCACATTTTTTAGTTAAAAAGCCTTCTTAATTTTTAAAGAAACATTCAACTCTCACTCTTAAATCGACTTCATTATTAAAGGTGGTAAAGACTGTAAGGTTATAAATTTCTTAATATAATATGGAAATGCGTGATAAGATTTACATCAGTACCTAGCTCTGTAAGCCATAACCAGACGGTTGATCATACCAGTCTGGACGATTTTAGCATCACCTATGCCCTAGAAAGCCTTCGGATATCTTTATTCTCCAGTCACTTTTAGTCTTAACTCAGAGAGCAGGCCAAAGTCCTCACTCCTTATTGAAGAGTTTCAGACTATCCCACTCCCGGTCCCAGAACACGTGCAAGCTTAATAAAATTTCAAAACACAACCGCAAGCATGCTCACTGAACCAAGACGAAAGGTCTTGTGTTCATGGTGAATGATCCGACCCACACAACTCAAACGAGGGGCGCAAAACTACAACCACCACGAATAGCTAAAGTGTTAAAAAGCCAAAAAGCTGAACTCTGGGGCTTAACTGATTCTCGTGGAAATATAGTGGAATTGTCAAGTTGGCTCCTGCTAGTCTTGAAGGGGAATGGGCTCCATTTTAGTCCCCGTGGCCTATGTAATGACGGTGAAATTCCATCCCGACATATAAATGTGTTCCCGGAAGAGAGGGGGGTAGAATATGGAAATGCGTGGTAAAATTTAAGTTCCAGACGGTGGATCATACCACTGTGGCTGAAATGTAGCTTCATCCTGGGCCTAGAAGGCCTTCAGATACGTATGTCCTCCAGTCACTCCTAGTTGCAACTTCAAAAGCCCGGAGCAGCCTTCACTCCTAGCTGAAGAGTTGGAGACTATCCAATTCCCGGACCAGAACCCATGAAGCGTAATAAATTTTAAGAACACAACCGCAAACATGGTCACTGAACCAGGACCATTGTTTGCGCTCATAGTGAATGATCCGACCCACACAACTCAAACGAGGCTCGCGAAACCACAACAATGCTATCGAAGGGTCAACTTCAATAATAGAATAGAAGAATAGTTAGGAGGCTAAAAAACCAAATAGCTGAACTCTGGGGCTTTACTGATTCCCGTGGAAATATTGTGGAATTGTCAAGTTGGCTGCAGCTAGCCTTGAAGGGGACTGGGCTCCCTTTCAGTCGCCGTGAAATTCCATCAAGACATATCAAAGTGCCCCCGGAGGGGGGGGGGGAATAGAATATGGAAATATTGATCTATTTCGTTTTCATTTTTTTTTTACTTATTTTTCTAATTCCCGTTGTTAAATATTTCTGTGTGCAAAATATTCAGGTAATTATGGATACAACTAGAAACACTTTAGCATTGTCAATAAACCAAGATATTAATATTGATGATTGGGATTTTGTATTAGTCTACTAGCGTGCCCGTGACTGCTTTCTTTTGTGTGCGCCAAAAAATTCAATCATTCAAGAAAATTAATCAGAAAGAACACAATTTTCTTCCTTTTCGTTTTTATGTTTTTTTTTTAATAATTTTATCTTTTTCACAATTCAATTATATAATACGTCTTATTCTACGACTATACGATATTCTTCGATCGATTTTGGGTCGCGAGATAGACAAACAAAGCAGTTGGTTTATTAACACGTGAACATGATGCATATAATTGCAGTGCGAAAAACAGGGATCATTGCAAAAGCAACACGTATGCGGAACTGAAGCCGTTTAAAATCAAACGGCAAATCTGGAGGAATGCGTGGTATCAGCACATCCTCGTCCTTATATTTTCTTTTTAAAATTTTTGCTTCAATCACATTTTCATAACTTTTATGACTACCAAACGTGTTTATTGCAAAGTCGTGGCTGGCAGATATTTCCAAGCAAAATAATTGGTACACCAACTTTCACTTGTTGGCGGTGAGGCGGCAGTCCAGGTAACTCAAGCAAATTTTTAAATTCGACTGGATAATTTACAACGTCGTCTAGGTTGGTAACAGATTCAACCGATTTGCAGTTAAAAGTTTCCTCGTGAATGTCGTTCAAAATTGGTATCCGAAACATCTGCATTTTTCGCAGCTAAGATTGCTCTTTCCCCCAACCAATCATGACGTATAAAATGTTGTAGAATACCAGGAAATACGTTTGTGACCAATTCATGTTTTGATTGAGCAAAGTGGCAAAAATTATCTGGAAGCGTAATCAATTTTGTGGTGGGGTCAATTGCAATTGCGCCATTCCCAATATCTTAAAGTTGCTTTGAAAAACGCTCGGCTAATGGATCATTTTGCAATTAAACACACAAATTACACATACACACACAAAATGCTACAGAACATGGAAAACAAAATTCTCTATTTGCTTGCACATCCACTTGCTATAAACATGATCATATTTCGATTTGTATTGCCGTCGCATTCTGTGCAAGCACACACCCACACACACAGGAACGTACAAACGAAAACACACATTTCATTACGCAATGAAAAAAAATTTTGAATTTTTTTTTGTCTTGTTTCAGACACGCACTATGGACGCACTATTAACGAACGACCATTACGAAAGTACTGTGAAAATTTGGTGGAAATACGACGGCGCATCTCGTCAAACACTGGCAACCAACGGACATCTATTTTGGGCTTAATTTTTATATATATAAAAAATATTTTTAATAATTTCATTAGTTAAATGCAAAAAGAATAGGAATAGGAATAGGAGCTTGATATCACCTATTAAATTGCGGAGACGGTATGTGTTTAAAATTAATTTTAATTTTCACTGGTTTTTCTTCTCGAATAACCAATTCATTTGGAATCAAATTGAAACATAAAAATTTATGGAAATACTGCTCACTTAAATACATTTAGCAACGATCAAAACTATCTCTGCTGGCAGCAATAAGCGAATCAAAATTCGTGTCAACCAACATACTTATATATTTAAAATCTTAATTCCTTCAAATATGCGAATGCCAAATTAGTAAGAACATATAAAAAGTTATAATTAAAAAATTGTAAAGCTCAGATGGGTAACTTTGCGATGCCATACAGATACATACAGTGTAGAAAATTTATACAAGAACATAGATAAACCCACTGAGAATTATGAGCTACTGCTTTTGCATTTAACATGAATGCATTCCTCTATAAATCTGCTATAGAAATTTATGGTAAAGGCATCTAACCAACTAATGGTGGTGGGTAACAACTGTTAAATGTTTGACCACCATGAAGAGGCGAGAAGAAGTAAAAAAAATGAAGAGTATTAAAATTGAATGACGGAACTATTTACAACAAGTAACAAATAGAAGTTTAATTGCATTTCAATTATTTAAAAGGGGAATTGAAGAACAATTATGCAACATAAGTTGTTTAGTTTAGTTTCTTTCCTCACATCCTCCTCTACCTCGTGCAGCTTCATGGCATTTGTTAACAGTTTTTAACTTTTCATATGGTGGATACAATAGACAACGTAGAAATTAAAACAATTTTTCTATGATCTTTAAAAAAAAATTCAATAAAATACGATGGAATAGTACAAAAAAGAAGAATTAATGTGATTTTGTACGATGATCACAAAAAATGGGTACAACACTTGGATATCAACTTCAATGTGACAAATTATGTTATAAATTCTCCATTGTATATATGAAAGCATTGATGAGGAGAGTTTAGTTTGTCAGTTACTTAAACGCCCAAACATGTTTCAAATCAGTTTTACAATTTATGTTATTTATGGATAAAAACGACTATTAAACAACATGTTGGTTGTTTCTTTTGTGATTTTTGTTTTGTGCCTGTATAAGTATTAGTGCATAGTTTTGTATTCCATTCCATTTTATTGGTGGTTTTTGGTTTGTTATCGTGAAGTGACAGTTTAACATGATTTTCAACAATGATTGGATCTGCTAAAAGTGATTAGTATGATGACGGTTTTGAAACGCCTGTTGTATCTTTGAAGAATGGTGATTGCGGTAATTATAAAGAGTGATTGGTGTAATTATATTTCAATAATAGCTTGCCATGATTGTAGCCTTGTTAAATGGACTTGTTTCTACTCAATACCTCCGTGATAGAAAGTAGTTCTAAAGGCTTTTATTTTATTAGGTTTCAAGAGGTCAGGAAGGTCATATTAGAAATATCACTTTAGAAGGTCCTTAGGAATTCCTTTTCTTTTTTCTATTTTTTAACCAAGTTTGCTTACTGCGGAATGAAATATAACTAACTACTAATATGCATGTGAAAAATGTATAAATATTCAAACATAAATAATTAGATAACTTAAACATATGAAGAAATCTTCAATAATAAAATTTGATTGAATTTTAACCGCAGATTGAACTCTTGTTTTTATAAATGGCTTGAATTCGCAGGACATAAATAAAATTAAAAATAGAAAATAAAATAGCCTGCCAGATCGTTTGCATATGGAACATCTTAGGCGTGTTTACCCGCCTAGAAATGAAAAATGCACTAGGTGAGGTTCGAGAGTAGCTGTATTTCGCATTGATATACGAGAACATTTCTGAAAAAAAATCTTACGTAAACATTCGTCCCTCAGGAGATTTTTTTCCACAATGTTTTAAATGAAATGTTAGTGAAATACTTCGCTTACCTTTAGGCGATTATAAGACCACTCGCAGTCTTTAACCTTTAAAGCACCATGCATGGTAAAATGAATACTGATGTTTTAAAAAATGTCTTCAACGATTTCGCGTCTAAGAAAAAGTAACAAATTTTCGGGACTCAGCACATCTTGAATACGATTCATGAGACACGTTCAAATAGGGCAGTTCAACCTATAATTAAGCAAAATATTTGTTATAAAGAAAAAATAAAAATAAAATTATCAGGGTAAAATCGCTTGGATGTCAATTCATTCGTTTGAAACGTGAAACTATGCGGTTACGAAACGTTTCCGTTAATTAATCGATTGTGGCACAACCTGTGTGACATGTTGCGCCGCCTGCATGCACATCATGGTTGCTCAATTGATAAACGATATAGTAACGTGCTGACCAGAATTGTTTTTAAAGAATTATGGTCCAGTGATGCCACCAGCCCATAAAGCTCGGCAAAAAATTTATTTATTTTATTTTTAAAAACTCTTTCTTAATGGAAACATCCCCTATATGGCAAGCAGCTTTGTTTTGTCTTATTTCCAAGGCAGTTCCATGCATAATTCTGTTTCAGCACGGTATAGAAATAGTTGAAGAATATTTTCTGCCTTCTATAGAGCGAAGGGATAGTAGTCTGAAAATTTATGAGTTTTCATCAATTTTGATGTTAAAAGAAATAGGGCAACTCTTGCATACATAAAAGGTCCGTCATTTAAAGTTTCTCTTTAAACTATTGCTTATTTCGTGAATGGTAACACTTAGCTCATGTTTGATTTGACAGATAATTAGTTTTACCCTTCCACTGAACGAGTATGGTTGTGTACACGCTTTAACAACGCTGGGAAATATTGCGACATTACTTTGAAAATCATGGTACTGTTGCAGAAGGTGTGTGAAAATTGAGTACGGATTTTGGAAGAAAGAGAAGCACCGTCAGCTCCGTATGTTCGCTATCTTGTGAAAAAGTGAAAGAACCTGGCATCCTCATCGATAAACCAAAGAATGAAAAGTCAAAAACAGTGCGTACACCCGAGAATATTGCTGCTGTGGCTGAAGCGCCACCAACATCAATTCAGCGTCGTTCTCAACAATTGAACATTTCAGAGACATCATTGAGACGAATTTTGCATAAAGACCTTAATATGACGCCATACAAAGTCCAATTGGTTTAGGAGTTGAACCCAAGTTTTCGCTTCGCTAAGTGGGCCTGCGATCGACTTACAGAAGATGGCGGTTTTGCAAAAAAAAATCATCTTTTCAGATGAAGCTCATTTTGATATTGGCGGGTATGTAAACAAACAAAATTGTCGCATTTGGGGCACAGAAAACCCGCACGCATACATTGAAAAACCGACGCACCCAAAACGAGTCACTGTTTGGTGCGGATTCTGGTCCAGAGGCATAATTGGGCCATTTTCCTTCGAAAATGAGCAAGGAGTGGCCGTTACAGCGATCGTTTTTTGAACCGTGCTGAACAAAATTTTTGTTCACAAAAATTGAAGAGGAGGATATTCGCAATAGTTTCAACAGGACGGCGCTACGTGCCACACAGCCGAAGCTACACTCGATGTTTTGCGCCCTATTTTTGAAGATCGCATTATCAGCCGCAGAGCTGATATCCTTTGGCCACCTCGGAGCTACGATTTGAAATCGCTGGACTGTTATTTGTGGGGTGCCGTCAAAGATAAGTGTTATGCCGACAAGCCAGAGACAATTGACGCTTTACAGGACAATATTCGCGAAGCCATTGGTGAAACACAGCTGCACACAAGCGATAATGTGCTTAAAAATTGGACCGATCGTGTAGGCTACTGCATAGCCAGCCGAGGCAGCCATTTGAATGAAATTATTTTCCATTATTAACCGCAAGCATTGTACTTTTAAATAAAAAAAGAAATTTGAGAAAATATTCAGTAGTTTTGTTTAAAGCATTTAAAACCAAAAAAAAGTTATTTGGCGGACCCTTATATGGACATTCCTGATATCTAAAGTTCAGTGACTCTCAAAGGTTAACAAACTCATCAAATTAAAAGGGAATTAAAAACTTTCTTAGAACAATAACTGCAACAACAACAACAGTAATATGTTAAGCAGAGTATAAATACAGCACAATTTTTAAAAGGAATTATTTGCCTCATTCATTGATGTATTCAAGGCACTTAGAAAGTCAAGTTAATACAATTTAAATCCAATTAATAACAAACAACTAAAAGGCTGAGTTGCAACATAAAGTACCTGACAATCTGAATAACATTGTCTCTCAGTAAGGGGAATGGCTGAAGAAAAAACCTTTTCAATTTATAAAATTTAAAAAAAAACAACTTTTAATTTCTCTGAAAGCTCTCGCTAAAACAAACTAAACGAAATGGAAATGTAAATGTTTTAGAGAATTTAATATTTTACATGCGTTGCCTGCAAATGCAACAACATGTATTTACAGCGCAAATTGTTGGTTAAGCCAAAACAAAACACTCATATGCGTACGACTAAATAAAGGATGTCGAAGAGATTTTAATTAACAGCATACGCACTGTTGAGTTGACGCACTTTTTGTTCTTAGCACAAGGGCTTTGAGCTTTGAGGAATTAAACAGGAATTTATTCATCATTCTACTTCAACTATGGTAACTTTATTGTCTGAATTTCCAACAGTTTCCACCATTACTGCCGTTTTATTCTAATTCTTACTTACTCTTGACAATAGACAGACTAAATAACCACAAGAAACCTGCACACAGTGGAGTATTTTACACAAAACAAAAGAAGCTACAGTAAATTAATAATTTCTTGTTTAAAATCAAATTGAAAAATCAAAGGTTTAAGAAGGCAATAAAACTTAAACGGCCTCAAATTTTAAAATTAATACATTTGGAGTACACCTCCTCCACAAAAAATACAAATCCAAACTGAAAAAGTCAGCAAGTATTTTATACCTAGAAATTTTGACATGAGAAATGTGGGAAAATTCACGCTGCTCTATAATCTTCATAAAAATAAGTCGGATTTTTCTTCCTGACGCTATAACTCCAGAACGCACGAACCGACTACTACGGGTTTGCATTGGTTGGAAAGGTCTCGGGCTTCGTCAGGTTTATAGCAAAGAAAATTCAGGAAAAATTTCAAAAGAAAAGCAGAAAAACACGGAAAATTATTTTTCACATACAGCGCCATCTCTGATATATAGCATGTACTACAACGGCACCAGTACGTGGTGTGTGAGTATCCCTCACGAAAATAAGTACGTTCGACATGCAAAGATCCGATGAAATATACAATGACGGATTGATTCTGATTGAGGGTCAATGCTTGACTATTGCAAACAAGCTACTGACTGAAGTAGGAATGATTGCGCCAAATCGATCGATGCACGATGGATTCAATCAAGAATTAAATCGAGAGCTACAATACAATGTTGATACATTGCAGGAATCCATTCGAAATAATGTGCCGTTGCTGAATGAACATCAAACACAAGTATACGAAACATTTATGCAAGCGGTGGACAATAATACTGGTGGTCTATTCCTCCTGGACGCACCTTGAGGAACCGGGAAAATATTTATCATTTCATTGATTTTGGCCACTTTTCGATCAAAATGTGACATAGCTTTGGCATTAGCATCATCTGGAATTGCGGCGACTTTTCTAGATGGCGGTCATACTGCATATTCTGCGCTTAAGTTGCCACTCAATTTAAACACAATTGATACTCCAACATGTAATATTTCCCGATCCAGTGCAGTGGAAAACTTGTTGATGCAATGCAAGCTCTTTCTTTGCGATGAGTCCACAGTAGCACATAAGAAATCACTTGAAGCTTTTAACTTCACACTGAAGGATCTTCGGCGAATTAAAAACAACTTTGGATGCTTGATGATATTGTTGGCAAGCGATTTCAGGCAGACGTTGCCAGTAATTCCCCATGGAATGCCTGCAGATGAATTGAGTTCGTGCCTGAATGCATCACCTTTGTGGAATAACGTATAAACATTATCGCTAACCACTAACATGAGAGTTCAACTTCAAAATGATAAAAGTGTTGCACAATTTTCCAAACAATTGTCAGCTGTTGGAAATGGAAAAGTTCTAGTTGATGCGACAGCTGGATTAATTACTCTTACCAACGACTTTTGCCGATTTGTAGACTCTTAAGTAGCTCTTATTGAAGATGTTTTCCCAAACATTAGTGAGAATTATCAGAATTAGGCTTGGTTAAGTCAAGGAGCAATTCTCGCCGCAAAGAATAATGATGTTGTACACGCACTGAATTTCACCATTCAATCAAAAATCGATGGCAATTTGGTGACATACAAATCTGTTGATTCCATTAAAAATCCCGATGATGCAGTAAATTATCCAACGGGGTTTTTGAACTCTCTGAAGTTACCAGGATTTCCACCACATAACTTGCAACTGAAAGTTGGTTCAGTTATTATGATATTGCGTAGTTTGAATCCACCACGACTTTGCAACGGTACTCGACTTGCTTTGAAAAGACTTATGCCGAATTTGATTGAGGCAACCTGATCTTCCGTTTGACTTCAAACGATTGCAATTTCCGGTTCGTCTTGCGTTCGCAATGACAATTAACAAGTCGCAAGGCCAATCGCTTAGTGTTTGCGGGATAAATTTAGAAAATCATCGTTTTTCACATGGGCAGCTATACGTTGCGTGTTCACGAGTTGGGAAACCATCAGCTTTGTTTATGTTAGCGTCAGACCAAAAACCAAAAAATGTGGTTTAGCAAAGAGCACTTTAATGAAACGGATAATTTGCGGACACGTATAACGCTTCGGTTCAGTATTTACTTTGCATTCACTTTCATTTTTTACTTAGCGAAGTTCAACTAAATTCCACTTTATTTTTATAATCGAAATGAATTCATTACTGTTGTGCAGTGAAATAAAAAATAATAATTTTTCTTCATCTTTTAATCCCCAAACGAAATGTTACAAAAAACGAAGCCATCTGGTGGCGAAACGGAGTTCGGCGGGTTTGTTAGTTTCGTATAAATTTTGATAACTTTAGAAGCAACTCTGGGAAAGACGTTGACAGTTGAGATTTTCTAAAATATATTTTTTAAAGTTAGAACAATGACGACTTCAAGCAAAATATATCGTTAAGGCTTTTGCACAAACTGGGGCAGACGTTAAATATTTTTGGAAATATAATAATAGGTGGTTACGATATAGTACCGTTTCAAATGATATGCTATTTTGACAGTTTTTGTCTGAAATATCATAAATCACTCAGTATCTCATCTGTGGGAAAGCGAAAACATTTTAGTCCATAGGTCTAATATCATCTAAGTTAAACGTAAGATACCATCAGACATAGTGTAAAAAATATTGAATTTTTTTTACAAAAAGAACCAAGGAAACATTCCCACAGAGACTTTAAACATCAAATGGAATTTAATCGACGTTAATTTAATATTATTATTTTATTTTATACAACACAGCAAACAACACAACTTCAAAACACTTCCAACATTTCGAAAACAAAAACAATCTTTTCAATCTTTTGTACAGTGTAATTGAGTGTAATTGAGTTTTGATGTTTGCTGTATTTGTTTAAGTGAGAACTCTCATTTAATCAATTTAGCTTAAGACTCTTGAATTTTCTAAAAAAAAAAATTGGGGTAAAATCCACCGATGATCTATAGAAGTATATGATGATCTATATATATTTTTTTTTAATAATAATAAATATTTTATGATATTTTCATAAAATATTTATTGCAGAAATCTACTACAAATTAACGTAGATTAAATTAAAAATAGTTCCAGAAAATAAAATTGTTTACATCAAATTTTAATATTAAGAACAACAATAAATTTACTTTAAAATACCATTTTAATCAAATCATTTTAACCGTGGAGAAAATTCCCCACTGTGCAGCAGTTACATACCGCAAACGGCAACAGCAATCAACTTCTAACGACAAAATTAACAACAGCCTACATGGTTTTGCATGCACTGAAGGAAGGAACAAGAAAAGAATTAAAAACTCTGCACACGCAACGTTCAGACACATTTCTTTTTTAAATCAACAGCAAATTATTAAATTCAATCAGTTTTTCTTAAAGAGTTTACAAGAGGTTTGCTTTAATGACTTAAAACGAGATTAAAATCACCATAAATGATATTTAATAAACGGAAGTTTACATGATTTCATTGACAAACGCTTAATTATGGTGTGAGAAATAATTGATGATGCAGCAACAACAAAAAAAAAAGGGTGAAATCTCATCTATAATTTTAAAGCTCCATTAAAGCTGATTCTATAGTGGAATGAGAAGTCAGAGGAGGAAAAACAATGAAAGCCATATTTTTGGAACTGTAGAACTACATTTTCTGAACCCGATTTGCTAAAATAGACGGAAATGCCAACTTCTAATTTGGTTGGAGCCTTTATCCTATTTTTTGAGTTGGGTAACAAAAAGAGTTTGTTGTTGTTATTGTTTGCTGCTTATATTTTAAGATTGTTATATATTTATAAGTATTATAACTGTTCAGGTATTAATTTAAGGGAGAATTCTAGTCGACCTAATTTTCAGGTAAGTAAATGCAATGTTCCTCCTGATATAGATTTCTTGGTGGATGATGGCCAATCAATGCTTTATTGGCAGGAGTTTATCTAGTAAATCTAAAATAAACAATATTTTAACCAGCAACACAATTTAATGTTTTTGAACCTGGTGCATTATAATAGCCGTCGTTGTCTTAATCAATCAATGACTGAAAAACAGTGCAAGAATTTACAAAAAAAAAATTTTGGAAACTTGGCTTTTTCAGCTTTTCATTTATTTTATGTAATTAAGACTTATAAAACACTTTTATTGTGTTATTATTACTGTTAAACCTAGAGCAGATATTTTTTAAAAATTTTATATTTCAATCCCATTGGGCGGTTATTTTTTCTTTGCTTTTGGTTTTTCTACTTTTGTCTGCCTGGATATGCTAATTTCAGGATATCTTCTTTGCTATTCACGGTAATTGAATGAGCTAGTTCTGTGTCTTACATTATTGTCATGCTATTAAACTTACTCTCTAACTTAAGGCTCCGTTGAGGTTTGGTTTTCTTAATTTTCTAAGCGAATTTCGGGAGATATTCCATTTAATACTCTACCTTTTTTGCACCGCGGCTACTCAACAGTTAATATTTTTTTTGCACAAGGCCCCGATAGGAATTGAACTCATGATCTTCTACTTAACAAATAGGCACACACAAACACAACTGTTGAGACGGCCACCGCTTGTAGTTAACGTATTTTAGCTAACTAACATTTTATTCTGATATATCTATACATGTCAGGCTTGTTGGTGGTCCAGGTAGTAATATTTTAGTTCTGTTCACCACACGTGTGTGTACATAACAGCATTACTTTTGCTAGTACAGTTATGTACAGCAATTGAAATATTTTTTTCTTGGCAATATTATTTATTTCATGAACAGTTACACGATACCGTTGTTGCATGTAGATATATTAATAGTTTAATGCATCTTTGGTTGGTTATGTATCGCTACTTGCTCGCTTCCTAAACGTAAATCTTGTTTAGAGATTATTTGAAGAATAATTTGAAACTTTATGACGGCAAAGACTTGTGTGATATTTTTATTTGTGAGAAGTTTATTATTATTTATTTATTATATTCCATCAACAACTTTCTAAGAATATTTGATTGGACTTAGTCTTTTTTTGCTCTATTCCATAAATCATATTGTCACTCTGCTTAAAACCTGTGGATCTATTTTAAATTGTGGAAATACTTCAATTTTTCCATTGCGCTTTAAGTATGCAAACACTTAATAAACAATAGGGTTTATGGATTTGAACGATATTTATCACCTAATTCCCCTTATTGTCATTATACTTTTTGTGCTTTAAAGTTCAGTTTATTGGCCAAGTTAAGCCCTTGCTACCAACACACTCTCGCGCACACGAATCTACTGTTCAATTTATGGCTCTATTGGCCTTCTTACATCTCATGCAGTCATAAGACCCCATTAACAACTTAAACGTTCTTTTTGGTATTAGAAAAAAAAAACGTCTTGCATATGAGCATTGTGATTAAACAACATGTTGTCATAGCTTATTTACTCATTTTGTTGAAGTCTTTCCATTACATTAATCCCTGACAGTTTTGCTAATACTTTTTACATAACAAATAGTTTTTACTTTATTTATTACTCCCACAACTCCCATACTCCTGCACATTTTACTGTTCTTTCTAATTATTGCCAAAGTGTCTTTAAGAGCCCAATGCAAGATATTTTTGTTACTTACTTGCTTGATTGTTTAGTTGTTTGTTTAATTGTCTCTCTCTCTCTCTCTCTCTCATTCGTCTTCATCTGTTATTAAAAGTGGAAGAGTTTGTACAAATGAAAGTATAGGAAGTCAATGAAGAAAACTTATTGGAAAAACACTTCTTAAGCTTTTGAATAAAGAAAAATAAAACGTAAGAAAATGTATTTAATAACCATCACCATTTTCATTGTGTAGAAACTTTGCTTAAACATTGCCATGCCACTCAAGACTTGGCTCACATACTTACATTTCTTGGTTCCTAAGGTTTTTGCATCTTTTGATTTTATTTTTGGCTGCTTTTGTGTGCTGTTTATTTTAGCGAACTCATTCACTTTTACCGCACGTACCAACAGACAGACTAACAGACAAAAGACAACTTAGCAAACAGCTATTTACAATTACAAAGACTACAAAGTGATGATGTTTAAAGAGTTTTCTGGCGAATTGTATGATTTAAGGAAAATATTGGAAAATACTGTTATACACTGAGTATACACCAAATTTGATTAATAATTTTTTAAAGAGATTTTAAATTTTAAAAGTCACATGCGTAACTTTTTATTGTATTTTTAAGAATTTGTTGAAAAATTTTTTTTTAAACTGTTATACTAATATTATTACATAGAAACTATAGATATACTTTAAGTTTTCAATATAAAATACTGGTGTGCATTAAATTTTTCCAAAAAAAAAATATTATTGGTCACAAAACTTTTTACAGAAAATATAATTTTTGAAAAAACTTTCTTAAAAGTAAATGTTATACTTTAAATTTTCTTTATAGAATGTTATTAATAAGTCATTTTTCCCCATGAGCGCTATTTTTGATATAAACTGCTTTAACTACCCATATAACATAAAATAAAAGTATATTGCGTATATACTGTTATAAAATATTTTTTGAGAAATCTTTTTTTATTTAAAAATGAATAAAACGAAATTATGAACTGATTTTTTTCAATTTTCCAAATCCTACCTTTCCTTAATTTAAATCATAAGAAGTATATCGTAACACAATTTACATATTTTTTGTATGTCAAAAAAACTGTTACACATAATATGTTTTTTTTTTAAATACTGTTATACAAAAATTTTACATGGAAAACGTTCTTTTATAGCAGATATTCTGCTGAGCGTTATTGAATATCAATTTTATTTGTTAAAAAAATTTTGCTATAAAAATCTATAACTGTTATACAGGGTGTTGCCTGGTAGGTATACTGCTTTGTTTGTTTATAATTTTTGATTAAATGAGAGAGTAATGGGCCCTAAGTCTACAGACAGACCCTCTTCCTTCGAAATCATTCACTACACGATAAATAGTGCGTTTTGTTAGCACATTGTTTCTCCCAAATATTTCACGCAACTTTCTCATCGTCACAGTAATCGATAATTGATAAAATATTTTAACGATTAAAACATCGAATATTCTACTTCACGACTACCAAACAAAAAAATGGCGGCTAAACAAAGTAGTATACCTTCACCTGTACATAAATATTTTAATTAAAATAGTGTTATATGTAGAAGATATAATTACACAACAAAAATTTTCTAGATAATTTTTTTAGCATTAAATGCTAATTAAAAATACTGGTCTATATCTATACAAAAACAGTTCTATACTGAATTTTTATTTTACTGTTATACTCAATATTATCTAAGAAAATGCTATGTTACATACAAAATTTAAGAGAAAATATTGTATATTTTTTCGTTATATCTAAAATGTTGGAGAGATAATATAACAAAATTAAAAAAAAAAATTCTGTTATACTAAAAATGTTAAAAAACAACACTATTATACTCAAAAACCTCATCAAAAAATAAGGTTATATGCAGTTTTTAGTAAAATCCTTTCAGTATATAATGCTGAAATATTTTTTGATGGAAAATATTTTTCTAGGGAATGTACTGTTATACAGAAATATGTTGCTGGAGATATTATTAAACGCAATACAAATTATAAAAATTACTGAAATATACAAACAATTTTCCTTAGAAATTACTGTGATAGAAAAAAGTATGACAGCACAAAACTGTTATACAAAGTGGGAGAAAAATTGAAAACTGTTATACAAAAAAGTTTTAATAGAATATTGTGTTTTACTTAAAAAGTATAGTTATATAAATTTTTTTTCCATAACAAAAACAAAATTTATGTAAATGAAAGTGTTACGCCAGAAAATGATAGTATAAAATATTATTGCAATCTGTTATAAAGAAATTTTATTAGTAACTTTTAAGTATAATAATATTTTGTAGTATTATTTTAATATTTTTGAAAATTATGGTACAGTAAAATTGTTATATAATATTATACTTATTTTATTTTTTAAACTTTTCGTAATTTAAAAAAAGTATACTGAAATTAAATTAAAAAAATTTCGCAAATCCTTCATCCATAGCAAAGTAACTAAAACATGTAGGTTTTATTTTTTTGTATTTTTATGTTATCATGATATTTTGTATGGTATGAGTCAATAGTTCAAAAGTTTACTGGTGCAAATATTCATATGTAGTGTTCGAGTGTACAAATGCACGTACGAGGCTAAAGGGAAAAATAAACATAAATTAAAAAATAAACATGCACAAGCATGGTATGAAAGTACTGTTCACTCTTCACTGTTGGTTTTTATTTTATAAAACTTAAATTGTCTCTTCTTGTTTCATATGTTTGCGATGCCAAGAAGTCTCCACGGTGGCTTAAGTGATGCCAAATAAGTCACTGATATTACAAAAATAAATAATAAACAATTGCTGGCATTACAATAACACGTTATACATTGATGATAATACAGTTAGAAATTGCAAGTATTACTGTTTCTTAAGTTGTCATTTGTGAAAAGGATTTTGTTCGCATACTTTCGGCCTTGAATAATAAAAAAATTTTAGTGTGAAGATGCACATTTAATGTTAAGCTTATGTCTGTTCACATTACTCTTAATTCCTACTTTTGCCACTATTTTATATCATTACACAAGTGTACGTTTGTGTATTATTCTTAGGCTTGCATCATGTTGCATGATTGCGTCAATAGTTGCTTTTTCTTCAGTTTGTTTTCTACACTTTTTTTTGTTGGAACTTAAGAAAAATAGTTATTTTTTAGTTTTTATTTATTCTTCACTGCCTGCTTGAAGTTTTTAAAACTTTTATAAGTTTTTGTCTAGTGAATGCGGCTTCTTGAGTTGTTTATTACTTGGCGATGTTTTTTTGTTATGGTTATTAGTTTTTTTTTTCTTTGTTTAAAATTCTAACCGCAGCATAGAAATTTTTTGTGTTGTCCTTGCGTATATTTGATTGGATGACTTAAAAAGTTGTTGAAGGAAATTTGGTGCAGTAGATTCAATGCAACTTTCTAACTTATTTCACTTTAAAGTTATATCTCAATTAGCAAGTTTTCTATTGCATCAATGGGGAATTCAAGTCATTGGTAATTTTAGATGCCAAAAATTGAACATCATTGTGTGCAACAATTGTTGAATAAGAATTTTTCACAAAGAAAAGGAATTTTTCATTTTTAGTTACTAATTAAGGTCTAATGGAAACTGGACATTAATTTCATTTCGCAAAGACATTACAAACACGGTTATTATTTTGCGGCATCAAATATCAAAGACAGCTATTGTTTTATGCTGTTTCTGACCCTCACAAATGACCATTAGAAAATATCGAATTGTTTTTAAAGGGCTGCCCCTACTTAATTTGGTTCGTATAAGTTTTTTGAGCAAAATTCTGGACACTCCTTTGCTATAGATTAAGTTATCCAGAGATAAATAAAACATAAATTTGTATGTATGCCAAAGGCTGTATTAACTGCAATTATTTTCCTTAACAACAACTGATTCCAAAATCTTGTTTTCCCCTTTTTAGGAAAAAAATATATATTTTTTAGTTCAGTCCTTAATTCGTTTCGAATAAATAAGAAAGAAAATAGTTTTAGTTCTTAAGACTTTTCGTATTATTAAAAAATCCATTAAAATCAACAACAAAAATTACAAAAATTAAATTTCATTATCTGAAATCCTTATTTACTTCCACTGCCGATGAAGAAACTCCTTTTTTAAAATGCAACACATACCAACACGTGCGAGAAGAATGTCAACAATTTTAAAAATTTAAAATTCCCATGAAGCTCTTGTGTGAATTGAATGGTGTGAGCGAGCATCAATTAGCAAAGGAATTCAAAAAGCAAACAATTTAGTATGGAAAAGCATAAAACTAGTTTTACTTCAGTTATCAAAATGGATAAAGAAAACTTAAAAATAAATTGCAAAAATTCTTGCAGCAACAATAGGAACATAAAGGAAACGTATAAAATAAAAAAAGAAAAAAAAAGAAAAAAAACAAGCAGAAAATAGCTTTCATGATACCACTTTTGGAACTTATGCTTTAAACAACAGTAATGGCAATCTTAATAAGCACATGTTCCTATAAATCATATATATGTATGTGCTTGTAGTTTAGCGTTGGTTAATTAGTGCATGCTGGTTGTCTTATGTTAGGCTATTGCAAAATAAACCAATTACGTTGAAAGAAGAATTGTAGATCAAAAGACTAACTCTTCTAATTTTTTGTTTTAGGCGTAACTAATATTCTCATGAGGCCTTGATATTCAAGATGGTATATCTAGAACTACATAAATATGCTGCGACACAACTTAGCTTATTTTAAAAGCCAGTGCCTAGTTATTTAAAATAAAACCAAAAATATGGCACATTAAATTACTTGCCTATAAACAGGTCTACATAAACAAATTATATAATTAATATCACATTAATAACATATCTTCACCATCCTTTGTGCTAAATCCTAATGTTGCTGTTTAAAACTTTTGAATTGTATTTTAAGTAAGATCGCAGCTGCCTGTGTAGTGTGTGCTGAATGGATTAGAGAAAAAATTTCCTTAGATATATATGAGCTATTTCTTTTTCTAAATGAAAAAGAATGGAAAAAATTATAAGTTCAATTCCCATAAATATAAAGAACAATTATTGTTGCGATAGAAAAGTTTCTCTAAAAGATGTGCATATATAAAAAGCTAAAGTTAAAAGCTTACGTGGTCTCCAAAAATATGGCACATTAAATTACTTGCCTAGAAATAGGTTTCAATAAACAAATCATATAATATCATGTAAATAATGTTATATTCTGTTATATTCTAATGTTCTTTAAAAATTTTGTATTGTGTCTTATGTAAGAATAATCACAACAGCAAGGAATTAGGGAAAAATATTCCTTAAATATGTTGAGCAGATATGGTGGCTGTTTCCTTTTTTAAAAATAAAATGAAGACAAAAGTCATAAGTTCAATTCGCATTGAGAATTTCGAAGAAAATTATAGTTGCAATGGCAACGTTTCTTTAAAAGACATACTTATGTAAAAAGCTAAAATTAAAAGCTTACATAGTCTCCGAGTTTTTAGCCTCGGTAAAAGAGCTGTTATGGGTGTCTGTATGAAAAGGAAATCGTCGTCTAAACGAAGCATAAGTTGGTGAGAAAATGAAAACATAATAACAGACTATGATCAATTTGGCCGTTTCTTAAACAGAAAAATCTGAAATCATCTTGTCGTATATACAGTAAATAGTAAAGACTAGATAGCTGACAGGATTTACGGCACATACGGGAGTACCCCCCCCGAAGGCACATTTATCGGTCTTTAAAAAACTTCGACTATCTAGACCTGTGCAACATGGGGGCACAAGGGAGCCTGAAGTCAGCAGGGGTACAACTGGAAGCTCCACGTTATTTCCATGGAAATCAGTGGCCCGCAGAGTTTTCGCTATTTATCTCTTTAGGCATTTGGCTGTTTCTCTGACTGATTATTGAGGTTGGCTCTTTGGGAGTATCGTGGTGGTTGTGGTTTCGCGGCCCCATAACAGGTCTGTTTTTAATGGTGGCCATGATTATTTCACTTTTAATAACACCTACCTATTAGAATGATCCTAGATCCAGTGAGCATGCTAGTCATGTGTTCTAGACAGGAGTTGGATAGTCTCCAGCTCTTCAGCAAGGAGTAGTGATTTGCAGCCCTGCTCTGGAATCATTGATATTGCTACTAGGAAGGACCTGTTGCTTGAATTAGACTTCGGCGTCCTAGGGCGTGAGTGGTGCTGCTTTTCACTCGCAGTGGTATGACCACCATGTGATTAAGGCTCACTGCCAGGTGCAGATGTAAATCTTATCACATACGAGACTAGTACAGGGGAGTAGCGTCAATGGCCGCATAAGTATCTTTAATAACCAAAAGACCGTGCAAAAAAATGTAGACAGAATGCCAAAAAAACTGAAACTAGCTGTCAGAAGGACAGACCACGTCATTTGAAAATAATTTTTAAAGTTCAACATGTGTGTGCGGCAGCAAAGATCCAGTGAATAAATGTGATACACAATTTGGCAACTTTTGAATCATCTAAATTCCATTTCCAGAATTATTGAAACTTATGCCTTGGATAGCACGGCATTGAAATAGATTTAAACTTAATATCTTGATAGTGCTGCATTTAGTTAAGTTGACAACAACAAAATTATTATTTTTATTAAAAAAAAAATTAATTATTTATAGTTGCTAAGCAATTCCAGGGCGATAGTTGCCAGTTTAAAAAAACAGGTTAATAATATTTGCTAATGTTAACAACGGCAAGTTTCTAAAGTCAGACAGGTTTTAAGCGATATTGATATTTAGAAAATGTATCTAAACAAATATATGCTTTATTTAAGTGCCCTCGTACTCAAATACCTTTGTTAGTTCAATAACTAATTCAACAACACACTCTCTTTCTCTCGTACAAAAACGAAAAGATTTTAGGGAATGAAAAATAAAATGCAACAAAAAGAAAAAAATAACAAAATACATTAGAAACATTACACGTTAAGTCAATTAAATGTTGCTTCCGCAGTGTAAATGGTACAATGCAACACGTATCTTTGACAAGCTATACAAGGCACCAGTTAAAAGAAGCAACACAAAAAACAAAAACGATACCAACTACAATATTAATATCATGATTGGTAGAGTTGAAGAACGACTTAGTAGACTATGAAAAGCAAATACCAGAGAGCACGTCTTCTACAGACTAAAAATGATGGTATAACAAGAAGTATGGTGGTACAGTGCGGCATTGATATGATATTGTTAAAGACATGTTTAACAAGAAAACACATGACAACCATAACACCAACAATGGCAACGACCATGGCAGGCAGCATCATCCTCATATCAATGAAAATCTAACAAATTAAAACTCGGACACACACACACATACTTACAAACAAAGAAACTCAAGTGTCAATTGAGATAGCTAGCAATGGTGTGTTTATTACGCACATGCCACAAATTATTCTCGGTTTTTATAGTTTCTATTTCTGTTTTTTTTTTTTTGTTTTTTGAATTCTCATCTATTAAAGAAGTTAAGAAGAATTCACTTGGCATGTTTAAAAGTTTTCTCTGGTATCCTAAACAAATATACATATGCTGGAGCTTAGAAAGAAATTAAATGAAAAACTTTTGAAATAATTGATACAGTGTACGTTTAAATCCACATAGTGCAGTTAAAATCACTTTAAAAGATCCAGCATTTAAGACTCAATTAGTTGAATGTTATCTGAGTAAATATGATAAATTCTTTGGAAAATGAAATATCTTTCAAGTGGTACTTTGATGAGTTTATCAGTAAACAGTAGAAATTATTAAATAGCAGCATAAAATATTTATTATCTTGAAGCAAAAAAAAAAAATCAAAAACCAAAAAGAAACACTTAAAATTTACTCTGACTGCAGTCGTCAGCTTTGTCGAGATGTGCATCTATATACTCGTATACTGTGAGTGGTGACCATTAGCAGGCATTAAGATAGAATGATTGTTAAGGTGGCTAAGGTGGTTAGATGAACTAAATATAATGCGATCATAATGTAAACAGTCGACCTATATTTTTAATATTAACTTAAATGTGAAGCACGGATGTGTGCTCAGGTATTCCTTCATTAGATTCTTGTCTTCTAATGACTAGAATCATGCAGGTAGCAACGAGAACAATATGTGTAGTAACAAAAAAAAAGGTAAATGTAAGTGGATAATCTGCAACAGAATAAACGTAGAGAGCATGTTTTCTTATAGGGAACTGCAATAGTATTATTGCTTAAATTTTTAATGAATCCAGCTTAAGAGATCCTAACACTCTTAACAAGTCGTAGGAATAAATTCGAGAATGCTTAAAAACATATAATATTAAAGCGAAAGGATGCTAAATGAAATCGAAAGATTCTAACAAATCTTTCGTCTGGCTTAGAAGAAAAGCCTAAAATGTGATGTTAGTTATCTGTGCCCATCAACGGCTTTTAAAATAGTCGACAATATTAGCGCATACTATACGTGAATGATAAAGGCGACCATAGACAATTTTTTTTTGCTCTTACAGACTTCCCAGTGAGGAATGAAAATGAAAATTTTGTGAGTAAAAATATTGACAGCTATATTTTGACAACCTTAATTTAGTGGATTCCTAAACGGAGTCTTAAAAGCCATAAACTTATATTACTATATCCCTTACAGAATTAGTGTCTGAAAACTAAAAATAATAGTTTAGGTTTTTTAAGAAAAAAAAAAAAAAGAATTTAAATATATGAGCAATTTTTTTTTTAATTTATGACAAACTTTTTTTTCTTTTCCTGAAGGTGCCACCCAATGGTGTGGTAAAATATTACAAATAAACATAAAATTTATTTGTTTTATTTAAATATCTTGTGCATAAAGAAGTAAGTTATAAAATATTTGTTTATTTATTTCATAGCAACACAGCACTACAAAGCGTCGACGGATAATTTTGTTATATTGTTTTTAAAAGCAAAAGTTTGCAGCCGACTTTTAATATTATTTTTATTTGGATATGGTTTTATGTCAACCCTCGTCAAATTTGATTTGTGAATAAATCGGTTTCGGCTATTTGCCATCTTCAGTGTTCTATTTATACTCTTATCTTTACGACAATATTAAAAGTCATCTTACACCATCAATTTTCAAAAAAAAACTCTCTGCTTATTCTGATATTCGCTTAGCAAATATAATTAGATAATAAATCCTACATGTTCCCAAAAAAAAAAAAAAACACCAAAAACTAAGTAAAATCCTCGTACTTATTGAAATATTGTTTGGGTTCATTGGAGTCTATAGACATAATTTTTGCGGCAGATTTTATTACAAAAATTATAAAATTTTGACATGACTTTTTTACAGCAAGAGGTTCGATGCAGAAAAAATATGTAACATTAAGACATTGAAAATCGGATAAATAAAAAAAATACAATTAAAAAAAATAAAAAAATTATAATGACATATTTTATTAGAAATCTAAATATTAATCTTAATCTTTTAAACGGTCCTTTAAATTATAACGATTTTTTTTCTCGATATTTCGCTTTCCTGTGGAAAGCTTCTTCAGGAAATTATTTTTTATATTTTTCAATAACAAAAATATAAAAAATAATTTCCTGAAGAAGCTTTCCACAGGAAAGCGAAATATCGAGAAAAAAATAAAACGTTATAATTAAAAGGACCGTTTAAAAGATTAAGATTAATATTTAATCAAAATAAAAAAGGTCGAATAAAACTGAAAATAATAATTAGAAATCTAATATATAAAATTTCCATGTCACAATGTTAGTTACCGTACTCCTCCGAAACGGCTTTACCGATTTTTACCAAATTTTATATGCGTATTCAGTAGGTCTAAGAATCGACTACTGTTCACCCTTAAATTTTTTTTTTAATTTTTTGACGAAATTTTTTATTTTTTTTATTTTTTTATAATGTGGCATTAAAACCTTAAATTTTTACTTTTTTATCACCAACCCCGTTTTTTTTATGGCAATTTTATTAATTTAATAATTTTTCATCCCGCTCGATAACTGATCAATTATAGTGTTCTAAATTGTACTTCGATTAAAAATCTAAATTTTTTTTGAAGAAAATAAACATAAACTATTCGCTATAGTGTTCACTACATGTTTTCCAGCTTGAGCGCAGACATTCTGGGATAATCACAAAAATTCAATGCCTGATGATATATTGTATCAACATCGTACACGGTGCAACGATCTAACGATTACATTCAGCGACGCTATGCACAATGATGCATTGATTTCTATTGAGGATCTTTGCATTGTCGTTACCAACTTATCACTCACTCATTTTTGTATGAATTCGCCAAATCGAACGGCATCTGATTTAATTAACACTGAAATGAATCGTGCACTGCAGTACAACACTGTAGAAATGGCAGCAATTGTTACTCGCAATGTCCCACTAATGAATGGCAAATAAAGAACCATTTATGACCGCATTTTGCTCGCAATTTCAGCAGGACAAGGTGAGTTCTTTTTTTTGGATGCATTCCTTATTTCACTAACTCTTGCTGAAATGCGATCAAATAATGGCATCGCATTGGCCGTTGCATCATCGGGCATTGCGGAGGAAGAACGGCTCATTCAGTATTTAAGCTGCCACTAAATATTCAAAATAACCATGACGCAGTGTGTAACATTAAAAAACAATCTTCCATGGCCACCGTGCTGAAACACTATAAAATTATTATCTGGGATGAATGTACTATGATACACAAACATTCAATTGAAGCGTTGAACAGGACATTGAAAGATATTAAAAACAACGACAAACTACTTGGCGGCGCTCTGTTAGTGCTTTCAGGTTAATTTTGGACAAACACTTCCCGTCATTCCACGTTCATCATACGCTGATGAGATCAACGCTGCTTATAATCATCTTCAATGTGGCGTAATGTTGAAAAAGTACAGCTGAAAGTAAATATGCGCGTTCAAATGATTCAAGATCCATCCGCTGAAATATTCTCAAAACAAATCTTAGATATCGGTGATGTAAAAGTTGCTACAGATGAAACTGGATACGTAAAATTACCGACCGATTTCTGCAAGATACTTTCATTGAACAAATATTTGCCGATGTACACATACATCGTACATAAATGAGTGGCTTGCTGAAAGAGCCATTGACAATTTAAATTTGAAGATACAACAGTTGTTGCCAGTTAACTTGGTATCATACAAATCTAATGATACCGTTTGCTATGCCAGCCAAGCTGTCAATTCTCCCGGGTTTGCCAAGCATGCCATCGCATAATTTAAAATTGATGGTTGGATTTCCAATTATTTTGCTTCGTAGTTTAAACCCGCCATAGCTGTACAACGATACGCGATAAGTCAGTCGAACGTTATCGAAGCCAGCATTTTAAATGGCAAGTTCAAAGGTGAAAATATATTAATACCACGGTTTCCTATCATACCTACAGATGTGCCACTTCAATTCAAACGAATTCAGTTTTCGATTCGATTGGCATTTGCAATGACAATCAACAAATTCCAGGGCCAAACGATATCTATTTGTGGCTTAGATTTGATTTACACCATGTTTTTCACACAGGCGATTGTACGTAGCATGCTCTCGAGTGGGTAAACCATCCAGTTTGTTTGTGTTCACGTTATAGCATTAAAATATTGATGTTGTTTGTTAGTGTTGCTGTCGTAATTAATATTTGATATCTTATTTTAACAAATAAACTATAATAACTTGAAAATAATATTGTTTGGCGTTTGTTATTTTTATATTCCCTCATCGTTCATAGCGCTCCATGCCCATTTCACGCATATACCACATACTTACACACTTCTAATGACTAATTTACTTTTTGTCTACACTAGAATTTATAAACAATTTTGTTAATAATTTTTGATATTAAAAATTAAAATTAAGAAGACCATTTAAAAAATTAATACATATTTAATTAAAATAAAAAGGTCGAATAAAAATAAAATAATCAAATAAAAAATTTATAAAATTTTTATTTTAAAAAATTTATAAAAGTTTTATTTTAAAATATTTATAAATTTTTTATTTTAAAAAACTTGAAAAAAATATATCGTTAAAATTTAATTAAAAAGACCGTTTAAAAGATTAATACATATTTAGTTAAAATAAAAAGGTCAAATAAAAATAATAATCAAATAAAAAATTTATAAAATTTTTATTTTAAAAAATTTATAAAATTTTTAATTGATTCAATTATTTGCCAAATTATTTTCTTTATTTTTAGTTAAATATGTAATTGATTCAATTAACTATTTAATTATAAAAACTGTTTAAAATAAAATCTAAAAACACGCAAACCGATACTAGATGCCAACCTATTATTTGTATAACCATTATCCATTTCCTAAAAAATGTAGCACGGTACTTAACTAAATAGGCATTGTTGCCTGAAGAGCTATTTCTATTTAAAAAAAAAAAATAACCTGAAAAAAATATTAATTTTTTCGTTAAAAACAATTAAGTGTTTTTAATTTAATTTTATATTTTACTTATTTTTCAGATTAACCAGATATTGTAAAAAATTTATTGGCTTAAAGCAAATTAAAGTACACTACAAAAAAAAGGGTAAGTAATTTAATATTATTTTAGTCTAAGTTAAACTTTTCTTAAAGCTGTTTAGAAAAAATGAGTTTCTCCACAAAATTTCTTCAGACAAAAGAAGAAAGAGTATTGAAATCAGTTAATAATCAACTTGAATACAGAATATTGCTGAAGTTTGATGTAGCGATTTTTAAAATATTTTACAATGGGCTCTATTAAGCTTTAATTTTTTTTTTACAATTATGTCATGCAATGACAAACTTAGGAGTAACTAAATTAATAATTTTATTTTAATTATTTAAAATTGTTTTTTTTTCAAATTTTCTTTCTTATTGTTGAGTTTGCCACTGACTTTAATACAGGTGAACATGGTTAAGTCTAATTTCGAAAATCAATATTGCGAAATGATAATGTTTTCTCAGATTAAATTGACTAACATGAATAGTTTTTAGGAACACGTTATCACATGTCTTACAGTTATAACAAAGCTTAATTATTGCTGGGGAACATTTCATAATCGTATTGTCTGTTGTCTCCATAACCAAAATTAATATAAATATAATCATTGAAAATATTTTAAATAGTTTATTTGAGCTCAAAGCTTTTTTGTTTTATAGCCAACGATCACCAAAACTATTGAAGGCTGCATCAACTAAATGCCAGAAAAAGTGTGTATCTGTATCAAAAAAGCCAGTAGAGGTTAATTAAACAAAAGTGCTATTTAATTTTAACAAAATATAAAAAATTCAAAAATTCTAATTTAAATTATACAACAATTTTAGGAAACTCTTAATAATGGCCTTAAAGATCAAACTTCTGTAAATGACAAATACAATAATTAATTGTTTAAAAATTTTTTGTATGTAAAACACATATTATTTGTATTATTTATGCAAATTTCGTATTTTATTAACAAATTACCGAATCGTACAAACATTCGATTTAATTATATATTTCACTTGCTTTAAACAAACAACAAACTAAATGAAACTTTGCCACTTTTACACCAGTTCCTTAATGAAAGTTTTAGCACTTTAAATTTTGGGAAAAAGAAAAATAAATTCAACAATGTTGAATTTAAATGTTTTCAATTGCTGTTCTTAACGTCCTTCCCGGCTGTGTGTTCGCAAATGGCGAGCGCCTCCACCTGGACCAGAAATACTGACTTGCAAGTATGTAATAGAACGTGGCTTGATAATGATGTATTCACATCGAAAACGCTCGCCATTTGCGAGCAAACAGCGGGGAAGGACGTTAAGAGGAGGAATTGAAAACATTAATTTATTCAGCGGGTGGAATAAACCAAAGGAGTTTATTGTCTTGGAATTATATATTCATCTCTTTATAGCCTTTCATTAGAAAGAGTGTATTATGTGGTTCAGAAATAAATATCTGTAAGTATTTTATAACCGACAAGTTAAATATACCATAACCTGAATTTAATATTTGTAATTCTCATAATAATAACAACAACAACAAAAACAATATTATACAAATTAAAATTGCTACTTAAAACCACATTTTAATGTTGTTTTTATATTGCAAACTTGTCTACATATTTTGGTCATAACGATACTGTAAAATTGACTTTAGCAAATATTTATTAAGGAGTGCATCCTTACAAAATAAAACACACATATACACAAGTTTAAAATTTAATAATCATCTGTCATAATTTACGTATGACTTCTAACATTTGACCACCACAGTTCGTAAGTAGGTTTAATATTCAATGACCTTTTCCAATATTTGTGGCCGAATATCGGCAATAACTCTGCGAATGTTGTCCTCCAGGTGGTTGATGGCTTATCAGCGTTGACTAGCGACTTCATATATCCACACAGTATGTAGTCTAGCGGCGATCTCAAAAGCCATCTTACAAGTCTGAAATAAACAACTATGCTATTACCACGCATTTCTTTCAATAAAACACATAGCTCGAGCTGTGTGATATATTCCATAGCCTTGTTAAAACCACAGCTTTTGTACATCATTGATTATTCATGGATTGTTATTATTAAACGCAACGTTCTGCCCAATGATTCTACCAGCCCACAAAGCATACTAGTAAGTTTTTCATGATGTAACGGTGAATCACCATAAGGATTATCATCGCTCCAACTACTACAGTTCTGTTCATTGATGCATCCATTCAAATAAACGTGAGCTTCATCACTAAATTTAATTCGCATATGGAATCTACGCTTTTGTTCTTTTGTTTTTTTTTCTAAGAAAAGTATCACTTCAGGCAATAATGTCTATTTAGTCAAGCAGCGTGCTACATTTTTTAGGAAAGGGATAGAGAAGAGATGAGACAGGTGGTGAAAGTAGAAGGATAGTTACGGAAATTAACTATCGGATAAGATAGCACAGTGACAGCCTTTATAACCGAGCAGCCCCACTGACAGTCAATTTTTATTTGTAGTAAAAAAAACCAAGGCCCTTGTTGGGACTCAAACCCACAACGCCCAGCCTTATAAGCTACTACACTACCTACCACCGAGCTTTGCCCGGTGATCATGTGGGTTAATGTTTTGCACGTGGTGAATTTTTTAACCAAATAAATCAAGAACTTTTCGTAAAATCTGGTATAAGTTGTATGATTATAAGTCCGATTAATATGGCGGATACACTGATTCGGGTCTTCCTCTACTCAACGCACTGTAGGACCTTTCTGTGAATGCATATTATCATTTAGAGTAAACATAATGCGAAAACTTCCTATAGGTCATCGAATTAAATGCCTTGTCCGACGATTATGTTGATCGTAAAATGTATCAATGGGCGAGACATACTTCGAACAGAACCATCATTTTCAAAATAAATTTGCACAATTTGGATGCGTTGTTTAGCTGATAGCTGACAAATTGGCTATTAGTTAAAAAAAGTGTTGCCAACTAAAGGTTCTATATTTAATTTAAAATTAATTTATATTTTTAATTTTTGATTAGTATACGCTTAACTTGATTTAAAAAGATTTATTTACAGATACATAAAATTTGTTCATTTACAACTACAGAAGGGCAAACTAGTATGCCGATTTCATTTGTATTGCCCAAACGACTAGAAGTACTAAGGGTTTTTTGAAACTTATTTATTCTGATAATAGAAAGTGTGTAAAAGATTTAATTTCAATTCGAACTCCGAACTGCCGTATTTGAAATGTGTTTTAAACTAAATAACTTACTGGCCCTTGATAGCTTTAGTTCGATGGCCTTGAAATGTCAAAATTTTCATTTTGACTTCTTCTTTTGACTTCTTGGTTGTTTATAGAATCACACTACTTGATACGACTTCTACCAAAATAATGTTGATAATTTAACTGCCATCGTTGATCGAAGTCGGTTCATGCCAAGAATAATGCTTTTGTTAATTCGTAAAGCTCTAAGATTAAATTAAGAATACTGTTACTTACCTATGACCCTTTCGTGTATCTAACTGTTTGCGTTTTAAGACAAAGTTTTCCTTTTCTAAGTATAAATATAATTTAAATTTTCAGCAATAAATGTGTTATAATTTTATGCCACGCATTTTGGCATACAGTTTTCGTTCAAGTCATTTCATGCAGATAAATGTGCACAAATTTTCATATCTACCCCAACATAATTTATGGAAATCATTAATTTCTTATAGTTCAGTTGTTATTTATAAGACAAATATTTTATTAACAAAGTATATAAATAAATATAAATATAGTATATAAATATATGTGTGGCAGGACAGTGATCCAGGATGCCTAAGAATCTAAAGAAAGTCTAAGAAAAATGTAAAGTTTTTAAAGTAAACATTCCTTTTACAAATTAGTCTTATAAAAGTGATAACAACAGAACTACCTGAACACCAACACTGACTCACTAGTACAAACCACAACGCGACTTGAGAATGATGCATTCGCATCGCCTTTGACTTCAAACCAGCCAGAGATGACAGAAAATAGCAATAGCATTTTAGTAATAAAATAGTTGCTCCAATATGATCGTGGGAAAGCCAACTAAACAGGGGAAGAACTACAATATCATTTTCACAATATTAGCCGCAGTGCAATGTAAAGCTCTACTCGTCAGATTTAAGTTTCATTCTGCTGTGACTGATGTGTTGTGTTAACCATCCAGGCCCTTTTAGTCAAATGTGTAACGAATGTTATTATATTGTCACTTTCTTTACTAAGCAAAGGGTCCGCCAAATAACTTTTTTTTTTTAAATGCTTTAAACAAAATTACTGAATATTTTCTCAAATTTCTTCTTTTATTTGAAAGAGCAATCCTTCCGGTTAATAATGGAGAATAATTTCATTTAAATGGCTGCCTCGGCTGGCCATGCAGTAGCCTGCAATTTTTAAATACATTATCGATTGTGTGCTGCTGTATTTCACCAATGGCTTCACGAATATTGCCTTTAAAGCGTCAATTGTCTGTGGCTTGTCGGCGTAACACTTATCTTTGATGGCACCCCACAAATAATAGGCCAACGGTGTCAAATCGCAGTTCCGAGGTGGCCAAACGATATCAGCTCTGCGGCTGATAATGTGATCTTTAAAAATAGGGCGCAAAACATCGAGTGTAGCTTTGGCTGTGTGGCACGTAGCGCCGTCCTGATGAAATCAAATGTTGCCAATATCCTCCTCTTAAATTTTTGTGAACAAAAATTCCTTCGTTCAGCATGGCCCGATAACGATCGCTATTGACTGTAACGGCCACTCCTTGCGTATTTTCGAAGGAAAATGGCCCAATTATGCCTTTGGACTAAAATCCGCGCCAAACAATGATTCGTTTTGGATGCGTCGGCTTTTCAATGCATGCGTGCGGATTTTCTGTGCCCCATATGCGACAATTTTGCTTGTTTACATATCCGCCAAGATCAAAATGAGCTTCAGCTGAAAAGATGATTTTTTTTTGCAAAATCGGCACCTTCTGTAAGTCGATTGCAGGCCCATTTAGCAAAGCGAAAACGTATTGGATGGTCACTTGGCTTCAACTCCTGAACCATTTGGAGACTTTTTATGACGTCGTACCAAGGTCTTTATGCAAAATTCGTCTCAATGTTGTCTTTGAAATGTTCAATTGTTGAGAACGACGGTGAATTGATGTTGATGACACTTCACGCACACTTTCTGCTACAACAGCAATATTGTCGGGAGACACACTGTTTTTGGCTTTTCACGCATTGGTTTATCAATGAGGATGCCAGTTTCTTTCACTTTTTTCACAAGATAACGAACATACGGAGCTGATGATGCTTCTCTTCTTCCAAAATCCGCACGCAATTTTCGCACACATTCTGCAACTTTACCGTAATTTTCAAAGTTATATTTCGTAATATTTCCCAGCGTTGTTCAAGCGTATACGCAACCATATTCGTTCAGCGGAAGGATAAAACTAATTATCTGTCAAATCAAACATAATTTCGAAACTGTTTTATTTCAGTTAGCTGGTATGAGTTTAGTAGTTGCTGAACAAACTGGACGCGTTGGCAAGAACCACCCCAAGACGGCGAGCCCTAGCCGGTGCTTATGCCAGCATACTACCGTAGCAAACAGTCTGGTAACCCGAGGGCTACTTTCCTTCATGTGCATACAGCAGCTGCTACAAAATAAGCACTAGTTGGAAACAAAACGTTAGATGACGGATCCTATAGTTCATCTGTTCTTCTAACACCAGCGATCTAATGCGACTACTCAACAACAAGTTCTTTTCATTCTACTCACGTCACTGTTGGGATATCTACTCATTTGTTTTCTATTTAACGAATTCGCAACTCTAACAATGCAGGAAAAACTATTGCTCGTCCAGGCATAAGCGCACTTTTCTTTTATACTTTAAGCACATGCCACACTTTTTAGTGGTGCAAACTATTTTTATTTCTTAGCTTTGTTGCCACACATATGCAAATGCTATAAATCTTCTGTATGCAAAATTACACTTAACAGAAGTTCCAGCCATACGATTGGTTGAAATAAATAAAATTTAATTGGTTCTCAATAATGTTTTTGAATACCACTGTACGTTATGAACATGCTTAAGAACTGAAATTAACAGAGGCTGAATGAATGAATTTGTATTGGCCAAACAAAAAAAATTATAAGTTTATGAGTTGGTTGTGTGGAAAATCTAAAATACTTATTTCGATTGCCATATGACCAAACTGTAAAATACCAGGAAAGTAAACCAGTTTTACAATTGACTGGAATTTGAGTTTGGGCATTAAAGATAATATAAATATTGATTTTAAATTAAAATAATTAGAATTTTCATTATAGTTATGTATGATTGCTATGTAATGAACCCGGCATGTTATTAAATATCTGTCTTTGAGCTGGCATGTGTTATCTTTACAAATTTTATTACTCGCATAGCTGTTGCATAAATAAAATATTTTTCAATAAGGGCAGGCAAATTTTAAAATTGTTTAAGACAAGCTGTATGTAAAGTAGTAGCGATTATATTTCGCTTTCTTAAATTATCTTTGTGGGACAAGAAGCAATTTTTGAAAAAAAACCCTGTGTTCGATATTTGGCAGTTTCCAAAAAAATTTTAAAAAATGTGTAAATTTTATACAAAAATTAATTTAAAATATATATTTCTACAATATATATTTTAAGGAAATTGGAAATATTTTTAAAATTTCAGATAGCTTTAAAGTTATGAATATATACATCTCTCCAAATTCAGTTGAATAATTTTCCCCAAATTGTTATCTTCAATAGAAAAGATTGAAGCAGTTTTATTTAGCTAGTTATTTTAGCATCGGCGTTTTTAACAAGAGGTTTGCTCTTCAATTCTTGCGACACCATCAACACGATAGTTTTGACATTTAGATGCATTGGCAATTGCTACAATGAATTCAATTTCGTACGATAATCGCATTAAAATAATTAAAATCCACTATGAAAATCTTGATTCTGTTAAAGTTAAATTTCGTAAAATTTGTGATATTTTCGAACAACATAATCGTCCTTCTAAAACCGCTTTTCGGAATTTGGTCGTTAAATTCGAGTCGACAGGCTCGATACAAAATGTGCAAACACTAACGCATGTTGCACTGGGTCATTCAACTGAAAATATCGTTCCCGTATGCTATAGTGTTGAAGCAGTTCCAAATTTTTATAATCCTTAACTTTCAGAACAATTGGGATTATCCAAAACTACCACATGACAAATTTTGCCTAAGGATTTGTTTTTGAAGCCTTACAAGTTTCAACTGGTGCAGAAATTGTACATTCGTTTAGTACTTTCAGGCACAACCGCATGGTTTTTGTAACAAAATCGATTATTTTTAGACGAAGCTTATTTTTAGTTGTCATACCCTAACAACAAGCGAAATTGCTGCATTTGAGCTCTAGAAAATCCTAGACAATTACTAAAAGGCCTTCAATTGTTCAACTGTCCCTATAAGGTGCGCTATATGGTCTGGAGGGATAATTGGACCATATTTTTTTGCGAACATGAGGCTGAAAATGCGGTAATGTTCAATAGATCACGCTACCTTGAGATGCTAACAACTCAATTTAGCCCTATTATTGACGACGTTAATATAACTGAAATGTGTTTCAACAGGACAGTGCCACATGTCACACAGGCAATAAAACGATCGATTTATTGCAAACCAAAATTGCCGATCGCATAATTTCACGACAATTAGCGCTAGATGGCCAGCCAGACTGGCTTTAATCAGATGGTGGTCAAACCACTGTGAATGAAAAGCAACGTCATACACGTCCTAGGAAGCCGAGGACTAATTATAGCAACAGGTCTTTCCTAGTTGCAATTTCAGCGGTTCCAGAGCAGGGCTGCAAACCACTACTCCTTGCTGAAGAGCTGGAGACTATCCAACTCATGTCCAGAACACATGACTTGCATGCTTACTGGATCTACGATCTAGATAGTCAAGTATTCTATAAAGACCGATAAATGTGCCCCCGCGGGGGAAAACCACTGGGTTATTTTTTGTGGGACTATGTTAAAGACAGAGTCTATACGGAGTCAATCGCATGGATTTCCGCCTTAAAACTCATGAAATAGCACCGCCAAAAAGTGGTTAAAAACTTTGATAAAAGTATCAATATCTGTCAGCGTGGTTGTTGTGGATATTTGCCAGATATCATTTTTCATTCATAACTGCCAAACTTTTCACTTCGTAATAAAAAAAAAATTTCAATCATCTTAATCTAAATTTTTTTTAGTTTGTTTTAAACACAAACCTCTTGTTGAAAAACCCTTTCTTTGCAGAGTAAACAATTTTTTTAATACCAAAAATCTGTTTTCCTAAAACACTCAAGCTTTATTTGTGTAATTCCTAACATCGCGCAAAATCCGAATTCAAAATTTCCTATTTCGTATCCCAAGTGACAATTGCCTGGGCCTGACTTTGAAATATTTAATTGTGAATGACTCAGCCGCATAAGATCTATTTATAACCATTTTATGTTATGTTAGCAGGAGCTGCGTACATATTGCTCATACCGGATCTAAATTAATTGGTGATAAATAATCTTCAGAGCTGACTAATTATTTGACTACGCAACGCAATAAGCAATAATTGAATGTGCATTCATTACCATCTTAAAAAGTCCTTGGTAATCTCACACTAAACAATTCTAAGAACGTCCTAGCTAAATGTAAAGATGTTTATTACTACAGCATGTCATTATTCCTTAACAATAGTTGCTGGATTATTAAAAAAAAATATTAATCTTAATCTTTTAAACGGTCCTTTAAATTAAAATGATTTATTTTTTTGATATGTGCTTGGCTTTTCCGACGGGGTTATAATTAATTTTATTTGGGTACGGTTTTCCGTCGAACAAAGAACAGGAGAAGGAAAAGAAAAAATGGGCTACATTAACATATATGGGAAAATCCACGTACAAACTGGCGAAATTCTTTGGAAAACACAACATCAATACCGCATTCAGAACAAGAAACAACCGGGGCAGAATACTACAGAATAAAACAACCGAGACAAATATACTAGACAAACAAGGAGTGTACAAATTAACTTGTACATGCCATTATAGCTACATCGGGCAAACAGGACGAAAAATTAAGACCAGATTTAGAGAACACATTAGAGACTATAACAAAAAACTACGAGAACCAAAATCTACTCCAGAATCGAACTTTGCGAACCATATATTTAGCAACAAATGTACACCAGGACATACATATAAAGACAACGGTTAAACTGCTTCATACCCAGCACAAAGGAAGGAGACTAAATGTATTAGAAAACATGGAAATATACAAACAAAAAACATTTGACGGACGAATAATAAATGAACAAATAAACACTGCTTCGGACACAATATTTGAATCGTTGAAACATTTTTACAGGAAAACAAACACTACACCAACACAAAAACGTTACGCAGGTGCACAAGACCAAAGCAATAAAGAACTTCATAAACGTATAATTACAGATTATTATGTCACATAAAAAAAAAAACCCCAATAGGTTCACACATAAAAAAAAAAACGGACAGCAAGCATGACCGTAAAAGGATTTAGTTAGAAGAAAAAAAAAAAAAGACGAATGAAAAAGGGATCGACAAATTAGGTAAAAAGAGACAAACGAAAAAGGAGAGATACAGGCAAAAAAAGACAGAAAGGGACGAACGCAATAACACGAAGGGAGACACGAACTATATAAACACAACTGACAATAGAACGCAACTAGTACGAAAAGAACACTGAAGATGGCAAACAGCCGAAACCAGTTTGTTCACAAACCAAATTTGACGAGGGTCGACGGAAAACCGTGACCAAATAAAATTTATTTTTTTTTTTTCGATATTTCGCTTTCCTGTGGAATGCTTCTTCAAGAAATTATTTTTTATATTTCCTGAAGAAGCTTTCCACAGGAAAGCGAAATATCGAGAAAAAAATAAATCGTTATAATTTAAAGGACCGTTTAAAGATTAAGATTAATATTTAATAAAAATAAAAAAAAGGTCGAATAAAACTGAAAATAATAAAAAAAAAATAGAAATGATATACTCTGTCGCACACCGTCAGTACTAACCTGCCCTAATCAAAAGTTTGTACAGGAATTTATCTAAAAGTTTAAATAAAAGTTGGGTGTATGAAATCAATTATTAATTTGGCACACCCCTCCTAGTTTTCATTATTTGTGGGCTTTTATTTTTTATTTTATGGTGGGGTTTTTTTAATTTTTTCGCCTAATGCATAAATTAACCCTATAATTATGGCTAATATCGGTTCATTTCAATGTGCTGTTGCTGCTGTGTAATTTAAATAAAAGGAAAAAATAGATAAAAATGTAACCATCCGTTAAAATTTAATTATTTATAATTTTGAATAAATTTTTAAGCAAAGCAATAACAACGACGTTTAAATCACGTTTACAGAAAGAAAAAGAAGTAGTGAAAACTTGCCGCATAAAAAATTATTAACGCCCAATTTCAAGTACACATTTAACGTTTATAATTTATGACCAACAGGTGACAACAATTTTATGCTAATAATTGATTTAAAAAAAAAATGAAATAAAATAAACGGTGTGTGATAATAGTCGAATGATTTAAAGTTGTCTGAATGAAGAAAAATACACCTGAAGAAATCAACTGGAAAGAAATATAAATACACAAAATTTTAATTTTAGACTTATATGCTAAAGAGCAGAACATTTGATTTTTAAAAATATACTTGAACATTTTAAACAAAAAGGAGTTCCCCAAAGAGAAAGCAATTTTATGGAGTGTCCTCATAATATACTTATTTTTTAACAACACAGATGCTGTCTAACATTGGCGTGCTTAAATTGACTGAAGAGGCATTGATATTAATATTGCTATCCTCCGTCCTAACTGGTTGGTTTATAGTCGAAGGCGAGCGCTTTCGATGCGAATGCATCATTCTGAAGCCGCATTGTAGTTTGTACTGGCAGTTCTGTTGTTAGGTTCGTATCTATTCCGGTAAGCAAAATGCCAGCTACCTGCCTTTTTTATGTAAAAGGAATTTATTGATACCTCCGACTTTTACTGTTATCCAGGTACGTGTGTCCGTCTGAGGGTGTTTTTCGTTTGCCCGTTTGCGTGAGCAGTTTTAATGGTGTGAAAATTGTGTCTGAGGTCGTTTTTACCTGTTCGTTTATAATATCATTTTTGAAAGTTTTTGTTTTGTAGATTTCCATGTTTTCAAGAATGCCTAGTCTTCGTATTTTTTTGCTAGGATGAAGTAATGTCATATATTCATCTATTTCCCTTGGTGTGTGTCCCTGATTGTCAAAGTTGGAATCTTAACTTTTCCGTTTGTATGAGCGCATATGTTCTGTTAACCTTGTTTTTAGTGTTAGTCCAGTTTGCCCTATATAAGTTTGTTTCCAGGTACAGGTAATTCTGTATACCCCGCTGGAATTAGATTTGTCAGTTGTTTCTGTCGTTGTTTTGAGATTATGTCCCTCTCTCTGAGATTATGTCTCTTTGTGATAAAGGTTAGTTAGTCTGAATATTTCTGGTCCTGTGTAAGTAAAGGTGTGCCGTCGTGCTCTATCGGCTGTCTCTTTGTCTTGTTTATTTCTGTTCTTAGTGTTGTATTGTTTAAGAAGTTTATCGATAGTAGTGGCCTTGTAGCCGTCATTTATAGCTATAAGGGCTTCCCTGGAGCATTCTTATCTTAAAATGAGAACCAATAAATGATTATAATCGTACTTACTTTTGCTTGGTGGGATAGAAACCAATGATAAGAATTTTCATTTTAGTTGCTTATGATTGCAGCGTTATGGGTTCCATATGTTATCAAACGCCTTTCTTTGTATTGCTATGCGTTATCTTTATAAATTGTATAAATTGCTGCATAAATATTATATTGTTTAATAAATGCAGGTCAATTTTAAAATAAAGAGTTTTTTGACAAGAAGTTTGTTTTCTAAAACAAAATAACACAAAAACTTTGGTTTAAACTAATTTAAAGAAAGAAGAGAAAAGTTCGGCAATTATGAATTAAAAATCATATCTGGCAAATATCTATCACGACCTGGGTGACAGATGTCGATTCTCATATCGAAGTTTTAATGAATTTTTGGCAAAATACCGTTCCTATTTCGTTAATCACATCACGGATTTTGAGTTTTGAGGTTGAAATCGTTCTAATAGACTCTGTCTTTAACATAGCGCCACAAAAATTAATCCAGTGCTGTTAAATCACAAGATCTGGCTGGCCACTTAACTGCCCATTATCGTAAAATTATGCGATCGAGAAATTTGGTTTGCAATAAATTGCTCGTTTCACTGGCTGTGCGAAAAGTGGCACCGTCCTCTTGAAACCACATGTTATTGATATCCAAGTCGTCAATAATAGTCTAAAATGGTGTTAGCATTCCGAGATAGCATGATCCATTGAACGTTACCGCTTTTCCAGCCTTATCTGCGAACAAAAATAAAAAACGGCCCAATCACGCCTTCAGACCACATAGCACACAAAGATGCTCCAGGATTTTCAAAAGCCCAAATGCGAAAATTTTGCTTTTTGACAAACCCAGACAAGTGGAAATGGACATCAATTCCTGCACCAGTCAAACCTTGTAATGCTTCAAAGTCAAATCCTCACGTAAAATTCGCCATGTAAAGGTTTTTGATAATCCCAATTGCTAACAACGTCTAATAATTGACAAATCAATTGACTTGGTCGAACACCTGTTGGTATTCAAACATTTTCTATCAAGCCTGTCGACACTAATTTAACGACCAATTTCCTAAAAGCGATCTCAGAAGAACGATTATGTTGGCCGAAAATATCACGAATTTTACGAAATGTAACTTTAACAGAACCACTATTTTCATAGTGGATTTTAATTATCTTAATGCGATTTTCGTGCGAAATTGAATGCATTGTAACAATTGCCAATTGATCCACTGCGAATACTTAAAAAAACAACTAAATGTGAAAAGTATCATGATTTTTTGTTGCCACAATTGAAATATAAACTTCTTGCTGAAAAACACGACAAGCTGTATATGAAGTATCAGCGACTATTTTACTCCTTCCAGAAAAATTCATTAATGATAATTAGGAAAGTCAATTGCAAGATATTTTTGAAATCACTGGGGCTTGTATATTTTTAAGTTTCCTGGGACTTTTTGGGATACAAAATTTGAGCAAAATGTTGCGCAAAGTTCTTTTTCATTGTTGCTAACGTCGGCGTATTGATATTCCAGACTTATGCTCAATGCTATGTTTTCATCACTACGTCCACTACGATCGTCAGCCTCGCAATTAACAATTAAATTACGTACAGCAGTTGTTCGAATTTTACAAAGTGATACAGAGAAATTGTGTGATTTGATTGTATCTAGAGCCACCACCTTACTCTCTCCAAAATGATGTATGGAGTTGCACCATTATTCCGACAGTAAAGCCAGCAAGTCACCCGTAGAGCGCTCCTTACGGAAACCATACTCTTGGTCGGTAAGTAAGCAGTTGGACTCACAAGATGAAATTAATCATACTTTCCATTACGTTAGAAAGTGCAGAACAAATTGCAATTGGGCGGTAATTTTCAGGGTTGTTAGCCTCATTCTTTTTGAGTGTCGGGCTTACAATTAGCAATTCACAAAAACTAAAACTGAGCTAATTAATGGCAGAAACATTAAAAAAGTAAGAGTGTGGCATGGCCACAGCTAATCGTACATACGTTTCATCACAGGCCTGATTTTATTTTACAGTAAAATATCCTTTTTTGGAGACTTTTTCTTATATTTCGATTTTGAATAAAATTTCTATTATTCTTCTTACTAAAATTTTTTTGTGAAATTTTAGTGAGGACGATATTTTGACGAAATTTTTTTTTAATATCTAAATTATAAATATTTTATAAGTTTTCTTGCCGAGAATTTTCGGGTTTTTTAATAAAAGTCGAATTTATTTGCTAAAGTATAATGTTTGACTGTGATTTTAATTTGTTTGTGAAATTTTAATAAACATGTGATATTTTTATGGTTTAGTGTTGCCATGATTTTTGTTTTTTTGTTTTTAATAAATTTCAATTTTCTGTGAGAAGTTCAATTAAATTACAAAACTTTATTTATTTTTATTTCTTTGTATGAAATTTTCTCTTGAAAATTTTGATATTTTGCGGTCTAATTTTGACAGTCGTCATCGAAATTGTTTTCGAATCTCAAAACAACTTTGTGAATGATACGGTGACGTTTATTACTTTTAGTAAACGTTTTATTATATTGAGTTCTTTAGTTGCAAAATAATAACGCAGCACTTTAAAATGTTATATTAAATTAAACGATTAATTTACTTTCGATAGAAACAAAATATAAAATTCGCCGTTGTAATACCTTAACAGAAACTTTATGATTTTTTTGTCTATTTACAACGATATCTCAACTGGTATTCATTCATTTATCCATTATGAGATGCTTATATAGCCGTTTTAAGCGGTTCGTCACAATATTCTCTTTTAACATCACTCCATAATTAGGTGAGCCAGAAGCGTTCAATTTAATCATTAGTTGCTTCTAAAGTTGGTTAACCGTTTTTCTTGCGTAAAGTGTATCAGTATGCTATTTGCTAAAGTTGTATTTTGGGCCATAATGTTCTCAAGAATCTCAATTTCAGTGAAATCTATTTTTGACTAAAAATTATTAATTTATTCTTCACATCTTTGCATTCGAACACTCGCTCGTTATCAAGTATAATCATAACGAAAAAACAAAACGCCCGCTCGATTTCCCTCATATACGAATTTCAGAATTAGCCTCTAGGTTAAAGTTTTGGGCGTTTAGTTTACGATTTGCGGAGGTTTCATTGTATAAAGTTTTTTTATATAAAGTCCAGATAGTTTTTAGGCTGTTTCATATTGAGCTCCAAAAATATTTAAATATTCTCAAGTCTTACATTCACACGGCTCAGCTCTCACATTAAAGTTAACTACATCCCGTTTTTAATTTAGTTCCGAATAATTTGAAATGCGTGCCGTTCCAGTGAAACAAAAATAACAGCAACTTTAATAATAAAAAAAGTTCTACTTCACAATATGTTGTGTGAAACAACAACAACAACTATAGCTTTAAACTATAATTATGATCACTTTGTTTTAGCTGCTGCCGATATAACCCGACCGCATCTTGTCTTCATCTGCCAACCAACCAACCAGCCAATCAACTGCAACAGAAGCCTGTGTGTAAGCAATTGTGGTTTGAACAGCATTACACGTTCTTGCGAAAATTTTTGATTTTGTTTTAGTCTTTTTTTTCTACTTCATCACTATCGTCAGCCTTGTCGCCGTCTTTATCGTAACATTTTTTTTTTGTTCAAGTTGTTGTTTGTGGTTCCACAACTTATTGTAGCCTGTGGCTTTAAACGAGGCGTTGTGCTAATTGATTTTCCCGCTTAAGTTTATAATGCATCCATTAAAAGACATATAATTTTTCGCTGCTCACTTATCGTCGGAGTCTTTTAGGTTCTCAAACCAATAACGTTGCGGTTGTGTTTTTGTTATTTTTGGAAACAAATTTTATTAACAGCAGTCTTTTGCATGTAATTGACTTAATTATTGTACTTTGTTAAATAGTTTGTTGTTGTTGTGCTTTATTGGTAAAAACAATTTAAAATTATTTGTTGACACGCTTTATTAAATATTTGAATGATTTGTATTCTGTTTTTTTTTTTTTGTAAATTGGTGTTTAACAACTTTTTTTAAAAGTAAATTAAATTCTAATTTTAAGTTTATAGTAAAAGGAATGACGTGATAAGGTTAACATCTGCACCTGGCCGTGGGCTCTAATCAGATGGTGGATCATTACCACTGTGGATGATATGTAGCGTCATCTTCGCCCTAGAAGTCCTTCGGATACATATATCCTCCGGTCACTGCTAGTTGGAACTTCAAAAACCCGGAGTAGGCCGCAGCCTTTACTCCTTGCTGAAGAGTTGGAGACTATCCAACTTCTGGTCCAGAACGCATGAAGCTTAATATAATTAAGAACACGACGCACATTGGGGTATTTGATCATCAAAGCGGAGATTAATTGAAGAATGAAAATTGGGATATCCGATTAATGTTTTATACCCGATTATTGTAGACAAAATTCTCCATCACTAGGCAAAAGAATCGATAACATATGTTGTTTTATTCAATTTTTACTTTGTCTCAAAGTTCGTAATTTTTTCGATTTTTTCGCGTGTTTACAAAAAGTGAATTTTTTGTATTTTCAAGTGCCAGTTTTTCTATTTTTGCCATTAAAAAAGCGTAATATTATTATGGATCCTTCAAGTTCAGGTAATTTCTAACAAAAAAGCAGTTGCCGGTCGACATTAACCTATTAGAACTAATTTTAATCATTTATAGAAAAAAGGTCTCAATTTTAGCCATTCTTGAGAAGTATGTAGAGTTTTAAAGTGGTACCGGTTAACTTCGTGTTCTGAAATTTATATATTTTTAAAGCTTAGAAACTGTACTAATATAATAAACAAAAACATTTTGCGCGTCTTTGCGCCAATTCGATTTTTAACAAAGTTTGTAAAACAAACCCATGTCGTCGAAAGTGAGAGAAGAACCGTGGCTTTAGTTTCTGTTTTGTTTTTGTTTTCGCTTTCGTTATCATCATCATATTATGTTGTTATTGTTATTTAAATTTGTTTATTGCAATATTAGTATGCACTCTACCCAAAAATAATATGTGTGTTCTGTTCATTGTGTTGTTTGGTTTATTTAAAGTGTAGGGTAAGTTTATTTTGTCTTCGCGCTCGTGTTTTTAGACAATTTTGTATAACTTAATTTAAATAACAGCTAATATGTATAAAATAAGTGTGTAGTGTTACTTTACATTAACTATTATATCTATTTTATATGAATACAATTCGATGTGAGTGGTCGTGGTGGTTTCGGGTTACAACAATAACAACGTCAATGACGTGCTGCTATTTTTTTGTTAAGTGTTAATATATAGAATGTGTTGTTCCTGCTCGTTATTTTGGTAATTGATACAAGAAATATCACGCGAAGATTCTGAATACAGTGTTTATATTTTAGGAATAAACTCAAAAAGATTCATTTCTTGGCGAACACTTTACAGTATTATTAAAAATGCTGAGGCTTCGCAATTAATGGAGAAGTTGAATATATTGAAGCAAGAATTGATAAGACAAACGAATCCAGAGGATATGGAAGACTTTAATTTGAATTTTTCTCGTTTTGTCTGCGATTTTAAGGATCGATGGGCAAAATCAAGTAGACATGAGTAGCGATTTTTGAGAAAAAATCAAAATTGGTTAGATTCTTCAATAGGCTTTGTGACTGCAACAACTAAAAGAGGTCGCAAAGAAATTGATTTCGAGGAGTGTTCCGAAAAAACAAAAGTAAAAAAATGTAAGAATTTAAGACAAAATGTTCCCTTGCCTGTTTTGAATTATGCTACCCAAATAAGTCTGCGAGCAAGTGGTCAAACAGAAGCAGCAAAAATGGTCAAGGAAATAACTGCATCACCTTCCAGAGCAGCTAAATTTAGAAAAAAAGTAACTTGTGTAAAAGAAAAACAGTTGACTGCTGAAGAAGCGCTTATGGTTTTGGTTGAAGCAAAGCTTTCACGTGAACAATATAATGTTATACGAAAAGCTGCTCCTGATAAATTCCCTGCGTACACGTTGGTTCAAAGAGCGAAAAACAAATGTTATCCTAAGGCTGAAACTATGCAAATTTCCGAATCGTCAGCTAAGGTATCATTGCAGGGCCTTCTGGATCATACGATTGAACGCCTTGTGCTGCTTCAAAAAAATGTTATTGACACCCTGGATAATAAAGAAATATCAAATTTAACTTTAATTACTAAGTGGAGGTACGATGGAAGCTCTGGGCATAGCTCATATAAGCAAGCTTTTCATGGCCCAGGCGCTAGCGACTCTTCTGTTTTAATAACGTCCATTGTTCCACTCAGATTAGTATGTAATGATAAAATTGTTTGGCAAAACCCTAGGACGTCATCAACCCGATTTTGCAGGCCATTAAAAATTGAATTCACCAAAGAGACTGCAAGTATATTGGTAAGAGAAAAAGAACGAGTTGATGAGGAAGCAAAGGATCTGGAAATGTCTGTTGTGCCAGTAGGAGAAAGGCTCGTAAAAGTAAGCCATAAACTAATGTTAGTAATGATTGACGGAAAAGTTTGCAATGCAATCACAGAAACGACATCATCCCAAAGGTGTTATATTTGCAATTCCACTTCTAAAGAGTTTAACTCTATTGACGAAATGATAGAAAAACCTGTTAAGACAGAAACCTTAGAATTTGGTTTGTCTATATTACATGGATGGATTAGATTTTTCGAATGTATCATACACATCTCTTACAAATTGCCTATAAAAAAGTGGAAAGCTGCATCGGCTGATGATAAAAAAATTGTAGAGTCTACTAAAGCACGCATTCAAAATAAATTTAGAGTCAAAACCGGATTGATTATTGACCAACCAAAGCCTGGCTTCGGAAATTCTAACGATGGTAATACAGCCAGAAGATTTTTTGAAAACGCTGAAGTTTCTGCAGATATTACTAAAGTCGATTTAGAACTAATCAAGAAAATGCACGTGATACTAATAACTGTTTCTTCGGGTCATGAAATACGTTCTGAAAAATTCAAAAATTTTTGTCACAACACTGCCAGACATTTTGTCAAAATGTATCCATAGTATAAAATGCCTACCACTTTACACAAATATTTAATTCATGGCCCTGAAATTGTATCGCACGCACTTCTTCCAAAAAAAAATTTCAAGCCCTACCAAAATCAGTAGTAGAATTGCTTATTCCGCCAACTATTTCAGTAAGTGCTGTTCGATCTGATGATAGTGATGATGAAACTGGAGATGCACTTGTTGAGGAACTAGAGGATTGTAGCTCCGATTACAGTGACTAAACTAAATAACACTTGAATGGAAAATCAGGTGATAATATTTTATATGGGTTTTAAAAATATATATAACAATGTCAATTTTTTTTCAGATGATACAACCATTTACTTTTGGTGAAATTGTTTATAAATATAAATGAAGAATCGAAATTTCAAAGTTTTATTTAAATTTTTTTTTTGTTTTCATTAGGCAAATTTGTTTGTAACAAAGGGGGCGTGGCACCGCCCTAATCCACCTAGGCTGTAATTCATACAGTACGATCAACATATATACCAAATCTCATCTTCCTACCTCTGATAGTTCATGAGATATAACCATTTTAATTTTTAGGTTATATGGGCGGTGCCACGCCCTTTATCCAGTCACAACCAAGTATAGCCAAGTACTATTACACGGTCAACAGTACCACATTGGGAATGTTTCATGACAATCGGTCTATTATTATGGCCTGCAGAGCGATTTTTAATAAGGGGGAGTGGCACCGCCCACTTTTCCAAAAAAATTTTATCATATGTCACTCAGGGATAACGTATCATTCTTATAGTGAAAGAATTTTTCAAATCGGATAAGTAGTTTAATTGATCTCCGTTTTGGGGGTCCAATACCCCACTGTGCGACGGCATTCATACTCACTGGACCTGGACCATTCATTGTGTTTATTGTGAATGATCCGACCCACAAACTGAAACTTGGGCCTCGAAACACACAGCCACCACGATACTCGCGAAGGGCCGCCTACCTCAATAATCAGTCAGAGAGCAGCTAAATGCTTAAAGAGAGAAATAGCGGAACTCTGGGACTTTAACGATTCCCGTGGAAATATAGTGGATTTTCCAGTTGGCTCCTACTAGCCTAAGGGGACTGGGCTCCCTCTTGCCCCCGCAAGACACAAGTCTAGATGGTTGTGTGAACCATGAAGACTTATAATGTGCCCCCGGGGGATAGTTTAAGGAATATTTATTAGAAATTTTTATAAAACTTGAGAAAGAGGAATGCTGAACGGACTTTTATGACTTCGCCAGGTTAAAGGCTGCTAATAACTTCAATGTTTTTAAAGTAGTGGAAGCATCGTCTATCAAGTGTAAAAATTTTTTTTAATTAATAAAGATAGAGGAGGCCTTGTTTGCGTATATGATTCCACTGCTTCTGCAAACTATCGAAAGCTCGGACTAAAATCTTTTGTTCCATCATCGTCTGTTCTTTTCATTTTTAATTTTGTTGCAACAGCTTAAAAATTGCTGATCTATTTTCAAAGTGCGCTGCTTATAGCAAAGCTAGAAAAAATAGCTGCAATGCTTTGAGATTAGGATTTGAAATTGCTAAAAACTGGCACTCTTATTTGAGATCTTTAGTTTTACTTATACCAATGTAAAGCAAAAAATACGGAAATCAATAGTGACATATGATTATGATGAGGAAGTCGGGTAAATGTTCACCTCTAGCCAGTCGATAGATGTCTACTCTTTTCACAAAATTATGAAGTACATTTTACATCAAAGTGCCGAATTTCATCTTTCAGATCTTCAGTTATTTGTGGGTTATTCCCATAAATGCAATTTTTCAAAAGGCCTCAGAGAAAATATTCCAGCGGCATTAAGCCAAAAGGCGATCAATTGACTTTGCCAGATCAAGAAATTACGCAACTAAAAAATTTATCATGCAACAATTGAAATCTAAACTGACTGATGTTAACATCAGCCAATTGTGACCACAAGAAATTGGTTACGACGCTTAAGTAGCGCAAAGAATTCATTGTGACGGTGTTATCTTGCCTATTTTCGAAAAAATACGGGCCGATGAAGCTGTCAATTTCTTTGGAAGTTAAGGGTTTTTCAAGACTATTTGTGGATTTTGTTTAATTGAAAATGAGCCTTCATCACTAAAGATGATTTCGTTCAGTTTTTTAAACAGCCAATTCACAAACCTTCGACGTAAGCAATGATCGGCTGGCTTAATTCTTGAACGATTCAAACTTTTTTTTGAAATTTTAAAATTTTTAAATTAATGCCAGCCATCTACTTTAAAGTTTAAATTATTTTATTTATTTTTGAAAAAGTTTGTATTTTAAACATGTCTGGATGTTTTAAAGTTTAAAATCATGCCTACAATATGAGAGTTTGGGCTTCGTGAAACATAAATTTTAAAATGCAACTTAAAAAACAATTCTTTTTTTTTATTTATTCATGTTGCTTGTCAACTACCTAAGATGTCATTGATTCCATCCAACAACTAACAACTCAAGAAGTCTTACTGATGCATTGCAAATATTTTTTTTTGTTCTCATACTGCAGCAATTAATAACATGTTGTATACCACCGCCCACACACTTTTTTAATCACACACATACGCACACACATATAACTGACAGCTACCACCACTATTTATGCGTATATTTTGCTTAACACATCAAAGAATTTCCGGTATGGCGAAGGAAGAAATATGAGTGCGTTCATGACGTACAGTGATGAGTTTGTGGGCATACATTTTCTCTAACGTACGTACGTACGCATTCCCTGCAGAAAGGAAACCTGAAAAAGTAATGAAAATAATGCGTATGTAAAGACTTTGTAAATGGCTGTTAAGATAAGTTTGTATAATTTTTTTTTTATTTATTTCTTCTTGTTTTTCTTTTTCGTCTTTTATTATTTATTATTGTTGTTGCTGTTGTATTTCCACACTTGTTTCATTTTAATTTATGTAATAGTTAAGTGGTCACCCAAACTCCTGGGCTCTAAAATTGTTATGGCAGCACATGGTATGGGGGACACAGGATGGATTATATTGTCATTAACCTCGCATAAGAACAAGGGTCCCTTTCTTACATTGCACTCGTATTTATAAAAAACAAAAAAAATATCTTGGTGTCTTCTTTGCCCATGGAAAACACACATATGAGTTGCACTCGTAAATATAAGAAATAAATAAGACATTTCATTTCATATAAAGTCCTTTGCATAATTTGTCAATACAGCGCACATGTGTGTAGACAAGCGAAATTCTGGTCCCTGTTTTATTTTCATATTTTTTTTTTTATTTTTAGTTTTTTTTGTTTCTGTTTTTGTTGCTCTGGATGAAGCAACGCTGTAGTTATGTTAGAAACGGTGGTCGTTGTTTCTTTTCATAAATTACTTGTTTTAGACAAATATATATTTTTTGTTGTTGTTTACTTCCATTACTGTGTATTTCCCTACATTTTATTAGTTGGATTTTTATTTTATTTTTTCCCCCATTAATACTCTTGTTGTTACTAATTATTTGAATAATAAGGAATAAGAATTTTTAATACTTTACTTGCTTTTCGTTCCATGAGGGTGGCAGCAAACTATTCATTACTCTACTGTTTGTTCCCAATCCATCTCTTCATTACTAAAGGGGTTTCTGTGGGATTGCTGTGCACCAACATACAGAGTGTATAAATGATCTGTTTTGCTTTTTTTTATCTAAAAAAAAAGAAAGTACTTTTTTGCTTGAATTAGGTGTGGGTCATTTGTGTGCATAAGTATTTCTTTATTATTATATAAAAATTATATGAAAATTTATAAACGAGCGGTGAAGAAGGAAGTCTTATAGCAGGTTTTCAAATGTGAAGAAATAATTTTTCTTAATAAGTTTGTCACTTAACCAAAACTCACGAGCAAAAAAAAATACATCACTCAGAAGTCACATGAGCTTTCTAAACTCATCTTAAGAGAAACTGAGTGTCACACATATCGTTGCCACAAATAACTGTTACATATAAGTAAAATAAGTCCTATGAAGACTTGGTGTCACTCACATATGTCAGGCATTAAATGGTTTAATATCTATTAATAAAATAAAAGTTTCGAAAATGTTATGTATTTATGTTTAGTATGTGTGTTATATGGTACTTTCACAGATATTTCCTCTAAATTCAATATTTTGATTTTCGGGCTCAGACTCTTTACTATTATTATCTGGAGCAAAACTGCTTTCAGAGTCTTCGAAATCCACAACACTTTTGCTGGAATTAAAAATAGTGTTGAGAATTTCATTTTTATATACGCATGAAATATCATTGCCACTGAATTAAGGTTCTTCCATTAATTGAGGACTGAAAGAAAGCTTCAAGTATTTTTAAGCTACTTACATGTTCCGGAATTCAAAATAAATATGCGGCTTAAAAAATTAATTCCTTTTACTTTTAAATAGTCTAAATTTTATTAATAATAGTGGATATTTTTAACCAGGAGTTTTATTTTTCAATTATGGCAACACCAACAACGTACTCATAGTAGATGCATTGACAATTGTAACAATGAATTCAATTTCGCACGAAAATCGCATTAAAATAATCAATGGCCACCATGAAAATGATGGCTTTGTTGAAATTTTATAAAATTCGTGATAAAGAACATAATTGTCCGTCTAAGGGAACTATCAAGAATTTGGTAGTTGAATTCGACAGTCGACATGCTGGACGCATTTTGTGGACATCAACGCATGTTTGACCGGGTTGTTCAACTGAAAACATTGCAGTCGTGTGGCGCAGTGTGGAGGCAGATCCAAATTTGACAATTCCTCGATTGGGGTTATCTAAAATCACCACATGGCAAATTTTACGTAAAGATTTGAGATTGATGCTTTACAAGATTGAACTGGTGCGGACATTGAAGCCGACCGACCATTCATATCGCCGTAGGTTTTTCTAAACATCTTTTTTTTTCACACGAAGCCCATTTTTACTTGGCCGAATATGTCAACAAACAACAAATTGCTGCATTTGGGCTTCTGTAAATCTTAGAGAAGCCTTTGCATGCTCAACGTGTCACTGTAGAGTGCCCTATGTGGTCAGAAGGTGTGATTGGGCCATTTTTTTTTCGAAGATGAGGCTAAAAATGCGGTAACGGTCAATGATTTACGCTAACGCGATTTGCTAGCAAGTCAATTTTGGCCTATTATTGAAGGCAAGGTTTCAACACGACAGTGTCACATATCACACAGCCCTTGAAACGATCAATTTCTTGCAAACCATACTTCCCGATTGCATAATTTAATGACAATCAGCAGTTGAGTGGCCAGTCAGATCACCACTGGATTATTGTTTGTGGGGCTATTTTAAAGACAGACTCCATACGGATCCAATCGAATCGTTATCAGCCTTAAAACTCAAAATGACAAAAAAAGGGATTAAAAACGTTGATGAAAGAATCAACATCTATCAACGTGTTGATGGTGGTGGTGGTCAACATTTGCCAGATATCATTTTTCAATAATAATTACCGAACTTTTCTCTTCGAAGTACAATAAAAATTTAAATCATCTTAATCTTAATTAAACAAACTTCTTGTTGAGAAACACTTTATATTTGACATGAGTTTTTATGTCACACATATGTGACGCTGAGTGACGAACGAGTTAAACAAGTTAGCGGTAAGACATCCACTAACAACTGATTTAATAATATCAGCAGTACACTATTATATCGTTCTAATGCTCATTATTTTTTTTTTTTGTATATATATTTTATTTGCAATCTATTTTACAATAATAAGCAAATTGTATAAACTAAAGATATAACATGTCCTATTGATTTCCAGTGAAAACAATAATTAAAATTATATATGATACATGCATATATGTACATATATATGGATAAATTATATTCTTAAGAAAATAAGTATTATTATTAACAACATATATCTAAATTATTAACGAGAAAATCTTAAAGATATTAAATGAAAGGGAGATCTAAAATGTGATTTCTCTTAAGTCTTCTGACCTCATCAGTATCATATAAAAGTGAGATTGCCAACACATTTGTATGCTTGCTAAGTCTTTCTAAATAGTTACAACTAAATTTCTTTATTTCTGATTTTACGAAAGGTATATTTAGGTCATTATGCAGAGATTTGTTTGTTAAGTAAAAAGGAGCATTTGTGATTGCACGCAAGGTTTTCGACTGAAATCTTTGCAAAATTTCGATGTTAGAGTTTTTAGCTGTTCCCCACAATTCTATGCCATAGGTCCAAATTGGTTTCAAGATGGTTTTGTACAGTAAAACTTTGTTTTCCAGGGAGAGTTGAGACTTTGATCCAAGTAGCCAATACATTTGTTTAAATTTAATATCTAACTGCTTTCTTTTAGCGCATAAATGTGCTTTCCACGTTAGTCGTCTGTCTAAATGAATACCCAAATATTTTATGGTAGTATCGTTACTGGGAATTGCAGTACCATTAAGGAAAACCGCCGGACAATTTTCTCTTCTAGTTGTAAAAGTAGCGAGACTTGATTTTTGAGTGTTAACTACAATATTCCATCTTAAAAGCCATTGGTTAAAACAATCAAGTTGTAGCTGCATTATTCTAGAAGCTTCAGAAGATGATTCGCTAGTACACAGGAATGCGGTGTCGTCAGCGTAAGTTGCAATAGTTATATCCCCTCTTGCTGGCATATCATATGTAAATATAGTATATAACACTGGTCCGAGGACGCTACCCTGAGGGATTCCGGCTTCTATTTGACGAATGTTTGAGTAATCGTTATTTACTCTTACATAGAAATATCTCTTCCTTAGATAAGACAAGAAGAATAAATAAAATGGTGTTGGGAGTAATTGTTTTAATTTGTACAGCAATCCATCGTGCCACACTTTATCAAATGCCTGTTGTATATCTAAAAATACAGCAGAACAATACTTTTTGTTCTCCAATGAATCTGTTATAACTTTTATAATACGATGGCACTGCTCTGGAGTGCCATGCATATTTCTAAATCCGAACTGATGATCAGGGATAATATTGTGTTTTTGTAGATAAGGAGATAAGCGATTAAAGAGCAATCTTTCAAAAACTTTTGAAAAAATGGGCAGAAGGCTAATAGGCCTGTAAGATGTTACCATGTTTTCTGGCTTACTAGGTTTCAAAACCATTATTATTTCCGCACATTTCCATTGTGAAGGAAAATGTTGAAGTCGTAAAATGGAATTAAATATTAAAGTCAAAAACAAAACGCCCTTAAATGGCAATGTTTTGATTGCAATTGCATCTATTTTATCATATCCCGTAGATTTTTTATTATTGAGAGCATTAATTTCCGTTTTAGTTTCTCTTGGGGTGATATGTTTTATAGGAAGTTCCATTTGGCAAGCGATGTTTAGAAAATGCATGATGTCGTCGGGATTTTTATTGAGGTTATGCGGTTTAAAAGTTTTCTCCAAATGGTCAGCAAATGCAATGGATTTTTCGTTATCTGTTTTTAGCCAAGTATTGTTAGTATTTTTAATGGGTATATTTCTTTTTACAGGCCGTTTGAGGTATTTAGTTGCATTATAAAGCTCGTGGTCTTTATTTTTATTGTGTGGTGTCAATTTACTTAAATAAGTATTTATTTGTTCGTTTCTTTCTCTTATGCTCATTATATGCTCACAATCACTCGCACGTTTAATAACTGAATCATAGATCAAGCTGGAAAAGATTGATTTTAAAGTTTACGATAAGTCCAAGTGTGCCAGAAAGCTATTAAAAAAATCTCCAAGACATCAATTTGCATTATTTGTACAATCACTCTAACCTTTACGAGTCTTTAAAACATGTTTTCAGCTGTTTAGCATGTAACAATTTGTCTTTGCCACACATTGTTGTTTCTAAATATTTACGAGCAACATTTATGTTAACGAAATGCTAATAAATCCATCGGAAGCATAAAATTTTTAAATATCTGCTTTAGGTTTTTAGCGTCCCTAATCCGGCCCCATCACCCGTTCAGGCGAATAAATATCTCATCATTGAAGAAAAGTTTTTTTCTATTTTAAATTTAATATATTGAACACAATAAGGAGAAACCCCTTATGGCAGGTAGTCTAACGTTTACTTTCGTATAAAACAAAAATTATTTCATCACACAAAAACTCATGTTTCGTAAGTTGCCACTGACGGTTGTTCACTGTATCGTTTAATTTTCGAAGCAAGTATGAAACTTAGAAGATAAGGATAGTCATGAGTGTTCGCATCGAAAAAAAACGATGTCAAAATAATGAAAATTATTAAGTTATGTCGACCCTGCAATTTGTCACCCGTTCTTATTGCATAACCCCGTACGTAAAAAATGAAAACATCACAGAAAGAAAAGAAAATAATACTAAATAAAATATGTGAAAGGTTTGATGTGACATGTGTTAACGTGGCTTTTTGCAAAATGTTTTCAAAAGAAGGCATAGCTTAACCTAAAAAAGAGAACTAAAATATGTTTTAGAGGTTTTTGTTTCGAAAGAAACTAAAATTCCTTTTTAATTACTACAACTTAGCAAGCAGAGAACGTTCGCCAGGGTTGGAAATTACAAATGTAGAAAAATGAAAAAAAAAAATTCTCTATAATTAAATATAATGGGTGGCCAAATTTGAAGTTAGAAAATATATAGGAAATATATAGGAAATATTTGGACAAATTCAGGTTTTATGTAAAATATAAATATTTCGATTAATAATGGAATGTGATTACGAACAAATGTCCACATCTAGCCCGTCGGCAGACAACCGGTCTTTTCAAAAAAATTCTTAATTTTTGTTCACATAAACCCGGTCTTTCAAATGGCGTCTTGAGGCGCCATTCCTCATTAAAAGCCACTGATATTAACATTGAACAATTTTCAAAAAAAAAAAAAAAATACGGGCCAACAAACCGCACCATACATATGTTTTTCGAGGGCTGTTTGTGGATTTTGTGATATGCGACAATTTTGTTTGTTTTCAGAACGCCTAAAGGCCGTGTCAGATAAAACTTTTGCTTTGCGTTGCGTCAGAGTTTCGCTTTGACATTTGAGTTAAAATATACGTAAATGTATGAAAGTTGCCACATAAAGCACTTTTGACGCAGCGCAAAGCGAAAAGTTAGCCAACATTCAACTTTTTGCGCGCTTTGACAAACACCATGAGTGTTGTCAAAGTTTATTGTGACATACACCACTTGAATTACGCTTTTGCTTTAAAGTTTCAATTGTCACGCAAAGCAGCAAAGTTTTATCTGACACGGCCTTAATTGATAATGATTCATAGCACTTAAAATGATATTGTGTAAAAAATGCGTTGTTTTCGTGTGATTTTTCAATGAACAATCGTCTCAAACAACGGTCGTCTTTAATTCTTGAACAAGTTCAGGTTTACAAGCGTGGACATGAAGATATGTAAGCTAAATGTAGCGAAAAATAACTGTAGTGATGCTTAATTATTGTGAACGTCAACGAGTGATGTTCCAGGCTCATTCTCAATACTTTGCACTTTAAAGAGCGGCTATGACTGTGGTCATTATGAGCATATTGTTTGATCTATTGCCAGTATAAATACTGTGTACCTCGAATTTAGCGATTTAGTTAATCATGTTGGCCTCAGAAGAAGCTTGATTACGAGGAAAATCTGCTCGAATTTTAGGAAGTGGTCCAGTGAAATTTTGATAGTAACATTAAATGTTGATTTAATATTTCGTCCTTTTCTTTATTTTTTACTGGATTACTGTTAGATGATGACTGTTTAATACTTGATATTTAATCATTTGACATAATTTACTTCCTAACCTCAAATTTACCCATCCTTTATTTTGTCTTAGAATTAGAGAAAATGTGCAAATAACAATTATTTGAATTATTTGTATTAAAAGTAAATATCTGTTATTCTTTTCAGCGGTCTTTTTTAATTAACAATATATATTTTTTTCGATTTTTCGCTTTCCTGTGGAAAGCTTCTTCAGAAACAAAAAAAAAAAAAAAATAAAAAATAATTTCCTAAAGAAGCTCTCCACAGGAAAGCGAAATATCGAAAAAAATATATATTGTTAATTAAAAAAGACCGTTGAAAAGAATAACAGATATTTATCTAAAATATAAAAAGGTCGAATAAAATAATAATAAAAAAAAAAAACAAAAAATCATTTGTATTAAAATTCGTTGACATTGAGTACGAGGAAAATCTGCTCGAATTTTACGAAGTGATTCAATGAAATTTTTATCATTTTGAGAGTAACATTATAAAATTTAATATTTCGTCCTTTTCTTTATCTTTTACTGGATCAATGTCAAAGGATGACCGTTCAATTCTTGATATTTTATCCTTTTTGACATAATTTACTTCCTAACCTCAAATTGGCCCACCGTTTATTTTGTCTTAGAATTAGAGAAAATGTGCATATAACAATTATTTTAATTATTTTTATTATTTGTATTAAAATTCATTGACATAAGTTTATTAAAAAGTACACCATAGTTGGTCGCTTTTCTACACCTTTACAGGCATTTTAATTTTAATTTTGAAGTCCTATTAGCACGATATAAAGACTGTCTATATGTCATATTGTCGTAATATTCTAATATATTTCACAATTAAATTAGTAATAAAACTTTTAGTGCTATGTTTATTAGCTCGTTTTATTACTCAAGTCGCCCCTATAGTTAGTAAGATGCCTCCATTGAACCATTAATAGCGTCAAGTTGTTAGTGATTGTATTAAATACTCGATTATTTTTAATGTTCATTTCAATGTATTTCACTTTTCACAATTTTCCCCACATACATCTTCAGTTAATTCCATAGAACATATACTTTTGTGTAAAAGAAAATATTCTTATCAACTTTGATTGTCGTAAGAGCAGGTCAATGTCAGAGATGAATTCTGATGCTCGTTGTATCTTTGTTGCATTTACGCAATTACAGTAGGGCCAAACGACTCTCTTTTTTTAGATAAAAATTTTTAGATAAGATAAGATATAGATAAAATATCCACATCGCAAATGATGGTTTAATGTCAGGAAAGATATTCTCAGAGCACTTGCCGTCTCATAAAGAACTATCTTTTAAATTCATGTGGGCATTACGTGATAAGATTTACATCTGTACCTGGCTATGGAGCCTTAATCAGATGGTGGTCAAACCACTGTGAGTGAAAACCAGCGCCGCTCCCGCCCTAGGAGGCCGAAGTCTAATTCTAGCAACAGGTCCTTCCTAGTAGCAATTTCAATGATTCCAGAGCAGGGGTGCAAATCACTCCTGCTTGTTGAAAAGTTGGAGACTTTCCAACTCCTGTCCAGAACACATGACTAGCATGCTCACTGGATCTGGATCATTCACCTGTGGGTGTTATCAATGGCGAGATGATCCTGGCCAGCATAATCATTCATGCTTGGGGCCGCGAAACCACAAGCACCACGATACTCCCATATAGGGGCCAACCTCAAAAATCAGTCAAAGAAACAGCTAAAAGTCTAAAGAGACAATTAGCGGAAACTCTGGGGCTTACTGATTCCCGTGGAAATAAGTGGAGTTTCTAGCTAGACCCCTGCTGACTTCAGGGGACTGGGCTCCCTTATACCCCCAGCAGCACAGGTCTAGATACTCAAGTATTCTATAAAGACCATAAATGTGCACCCGGGGGGGATTCATATGGGTAGCTGGTATTTCCCAAAAAAAAAACAAATCAGGATTCGTTCCTTATTCTCTATACTAAAACCCAATTCAATAATTTTTTATCGCTGAAATCAAGAATCAATTCTTATAACTTATAAATGTACCCACTTGTTAATTTAACAAACGCCACAACACAATTATTAAAACAACGAAATATCCATATTTAAACTCTTGCAAAGAAATTACTGAAAATAGGGTGCAAAATAGAAATTTCCTTTTGTAGGTTTTCTTTTAGTTGATTTCTTTTATTATTTTATTTATGTTTCAGTTTTTATATTTTTACTGTGCTAGGGGAGCATGTTTTATATAGCTTTTGACTTACAGCTCAGCTGATAGCTAAAGTGCTCTTTAGTTTGAAATCATTTGTGAATATGTGTTGGATAAATTTGCTTTGTTTTTATTTCACTCATTCATTTGGATCGTTCTTTCACTCTTGTCTTCTTGTCTTCTTTTCCATGCTTTTTTATTATTATTTTTTGCTTTGTTTTTGTACTGCAAAAAAGTTAAAGTCATTTCTTTTTGAAATGAATCGCAATGCTTCCTTGCATGATGTTTGAATATATGCATACACATTAGGGGAACCAGCATTAGTACAGTGTATGAGATGATGTTGATGATGACGACGCTGTTACTGCTATTGATGTTGCTGCTGCTGATGATGATGGCACTCGTACTATTGAAACACACAAAAATTGTATAAAAGGGAATAGGAAAACATTGAACAGAAAGAAAAAGTTTATAACACAGCTCAAGTTCTTCTAGAGGACATTGCTCCCTACATACTAGAACATCCGAGCATACAGCTCCTCCTGCATACAATACGAGCAATTCATAAACATATAAAAAACAATCAACAGAAAGTATAACTTCTTCTTTTGAAAAGAGCTAGGATTTTCTGCTTCTTGTTGCATTTCTTTAATCCTTCCATTTAATAAAAAGAAAAAAAAATAATAAAAAATCGTGTGATGCTTGAATGTTTAAAGGAAGACTCAAAATGTAGCAAAAGTTAAAAGTGAACTTTATGTGGCCATGGCGAGTTTTCCTCTTAAAATTGATAAGTTAATAGAATTGTAAGAGAAGTATAATAACATTTCCATAATGTGATATTTCTTTTACTATTGCTATTTTTCCTAAAGGATTTTTGCACCATGGAAGCCCAAAATGAATTAATATTTGGTAGCTCTGACTTAAGTGAAGTGTTTGGTTGTTTTTTTAAGAATCGGTAGCCGGTGAAATACTACTAAATATTAAATTCAATTTCCTTGCTTTTTATTGGGTCTCAAGTATTAATATTTATTAAAAGCGATTAATCTGTTTTATATTCAATAACTTTGGAAATGTAAAGAGTTAAAATGTAACTCATTGTTGAAGGACGTCTTCGCGATGTTAATGAGAAACACAAAAACCTCCAATATGGTATGGACAACACTTGTGCTGTCAACTGCAGACAACTTCATTTAACAATATGGCGCTTTTTTCTTTTTTCCGGTCTCTTGGCTTTTAAATATTGTGCAAGACAACAACTACATCTAACCGTTATACTCTTTAAGCCAGTGCTAGAAAAACCAAGTTATAGTTTATTAACCAATTCACTTCTTTAGGCAAAAGAAAATTACTAAAACCATTTAAAAATAAATAAAATGTAAACAAAATAACGAATTAAAATAAAATATCAGCAACATCAGAAACACTCATATATTTTATTCGATAAGAAATATGATGCTACTGTTTTAGATAATGAGAAGGAGTGGAGGAAAAATTTTGCAGGGTATATCTTCACAGACGATAGCCTTAAATGGCCAACAGATAGATGAAGAACCCAGGAAGTAGTGGGGTGTGGGAGAACTTGAGTAAATTTCTGCGAAAGCAAAAAATTACCTCGATGTTTCAAGCAAGAAGTTTGTGCCATAGAATGATATAGTGGTGCCCCTGTAGGCCAGTAGGTAGTGTACTAGCTTGTAAGTATGGGGGTTGTGGGTTCGATTCCCAACGAAGACCTTGGTTTTTTTCACTACAAAAATAAAAATTGACTGCCGGTGGGGCTGCTCAGCGATGAAGGCATAGTCACTGATCGCTGTGCTGTCTTATATACGGCTATCCGACTATCCGTCTACTTTCACCACCTGTTTCATCTATTCTCTATCACTTTTCTGAAAAATGTAGCACGGTACTTGACTAAATAGGCATTGTTGCCTTTTTTTTTAATAGTCGATTCAATGTTAACTGCGGCTTTCCTATACGTCCGCTAAGTTGCCATCATGGCGCTTAGTTCATGTAAGTATACCCGCAAACTAGCCTGAGAATGTCATATAAAACTGTAGCAGCACCAACAACTATTATTATTAGTATTATTTTCCAACACGAAATGGGAGATAGGCCGGCCTTTTTGTAGATTCGGATTAAACAGGATCCGCACCAGAATCAGCACCAGAAAATATTATAGACTTAACCTTCTTAAAATTAGAAGCGAAATTGGCATTCGGGACACGTAGCCAAAAACAGAAAGCTCTAATATATTTAGCTAAAAATAGTGTTTACCAGTTTCTGGGTTAAGGGTTCACTGAAACTGTTTTTAAGGATTATGACACAGCAGATAGAACCAGCTGACCAAGCGCCAACTAGTAGATGGGAATGTTTCCTACATTGGAGCGTACTTCAGTTGTAAAATATCTCAGCAGGGGACACAATAGACCATCTTGCTGTACAAACTAAATATTGGACATTTTCACCGAAGTTGTATTGTTATGGCCGACAAAATAATAAATAATAATAGAAAGTTAACAAATAACGGGTGTTCCAATATTGAAATATTATTCTCACCTAGATCTTTCATTTTAAAACCAAAGAATATCCCGATAGAGTGAACTCTCATGAGTGAAACAACATTACACTTCGGTATTTTATTCATTTTAATGCACTTGTAATGCTCCTGAAAGATAGGCTGGTCCCTACTTCAGGGAGAAGGTTTCTATTTTCAAAGGAATTGTGTGATTTGATTTACATCCGCACCTGGCTATGTAGCCTTTATCAGATGGTGGTCAAGCCACTATGTATAATTTGGAACGTTATACACGTCCTAGAAAGCCGAAGCTATAATTCTATGCAACAGAAACCTTCTAGTTGCAACTTTAACGATTTCAGAGCAGGGCTGCAAATCATCACTCCTTGCTTAAGAGTTGGAGACTTTCCAACACATGTCTAGCATGGTCACTGAATCTGGGAACATTTCACCAGGTAGGTGTTATTAACGATGCAATGAACCCGGCCACCATTAAAACTGACCTGTCTGTCATGGGGCCGCGAAACCACAACCACCACGTTACTCCCATATAGGGGCCAACCTCAATGATCAGCCAGAGAACTATTAAATGTCTAAGAGACAAATAATGAATTGTGGGGCTCACTGGTCCCCGTGGAAATAGTGTGGAGCTTCCAGTTGACTCCCTGCCTATCTTCAGGGGACTGGGCTCCCTTTTCCCCCAGTTGCACAGGTCTAGATAGCTGTTACGTACTATAAAGACCATAAATGTGCCCCCGGGGGGTATTTTCAAAGGAATGCGTGATTTGATTTACATCTGCACCGACCGCGAGGTCATAATCAGATGGTGGTCAAACCACTTAGTTGATTGGACACCAACTACGCCCTAGAAGGCCTTCGGATACGTATATCCTCTAGTCACTCCTAGTAGCAATTTAGAAAGTCCGGAGTAGGCCGTGCCCTCACTCCTTGCTGAGGAGTTGGAGACTTTCCAACTCCTGGTCCAGAACGCATGAAGCTCTTATTTCTCAAGAATACGACAGCATTCATACTCACTGAACCTGAACCATTCATTGTGTTATTTTGAATGATCCGACCCACAAACTCTCACGAGGGTCTGAAACCACAACCACCACGATACTCCCATATAGGGGCCAACCTCAATAATCAGTACAGAGTACATCTTTGCCTTAAGAGTACAAATAGTGCACTCTGCGAGCTTACTGATTCCCGTGGAAATATGTGGATTTTCCAGGTGACTCCTACTAGCCTTTGAGGGGCCTGGGCTCCCTTTTACCCCGCAAGACACAAATCTAAATGGAATAGTAGGTTCCAAAAAGACTATAATGTGCCCCCGGGGGGAATTTTCAAAGGAATATAAGAAAATGGTCTGTCGTTATCCGCTTGGTAGAGTAAATATATTTCCGTTTGAAACTAACATATTTTGATTATTTTCCACCGCTGTTAACCATACTTCTGTTAGGCATACGACCAAAACAAACAAAAAAAAATTCAATTCCACTAAAGAAATCATTCAAATAAAATAAAACATTCGTTTTGCCTGGTGAGGAGTGAGTATCTTTTGTCTTAGTGACAATAAAAAATATCACAATATAAATGAGGGATAGAAACATTATCATCTTGTTGCTTTCCTTATGGCTTTTTGTTTTTGTTTTTTAGTCATAAGAGAGCTTTAAGTTTCCACTTGCATGCCATTGAATTAAATAGATTTTTTCCAATGCTTTTTTTTTGTTTATTTTTTCTATTTGACAACAGAAAAAAAAACAAAAAAAACAACAACAAGTAGAAATTGTTTATTGGACTGAGGTGAACTTAAAGTTGCTATTAAGAAACACACTCAAAGGATTAAAATTACTCATGAATAAATGTAGCAAGACTTTGTGTCAATTAAACTTTTTTTGTAAGATGCTGTTGTTTGTTGTGTTCGAAAGATCACAAAAAACCAAAAGAAATTTTATATATATATATGAAACAGGGTGTGCGAACAACACCATACAGATTTTCCACAGTATCCACTTATAGTTTTGAAACTTTGTTGTCTATAACCAGGGTACGAAAACAAACACACCAAAACGCTTGTTATTGTTTTTCCTTTATAGTAATTAAATCAAATTAGAGATAGATTGTGATATTAAATTTTCTATTGCTATTTGCTCACGAGCAGAAAAGAAATCAGTGAGAACAGAAATATTAATTTTTAGCCACCCACAAATTTTAAAATTGATTGAAAACTTTTTAAAGTTTCGTGTGTGTGAAACGTTTTTAATAAAAAAAGTCATTAGTATTTAAAAACCGTCGTCTTTTAATACACTGATCGCTATTGTTTTTGAAGTTTCTGCTTAACTTTGACGTTTAGCATCACACAACTGAAGTAACCACATAATAGCTACCCACGCATTATCTTGACCATCCGATTCAAGAGGTTCAGGAGGATGTTGATGTAAGATAAGAATGCGCGTAAGGCGCATGTACGCATGTACGCCATTAATCATGAATTATGATGTTCAATAATTCGTGTAGTCTCGTTATAGGGTATGGATTTAAGAACTTCCATTTTTAATAACTGAGCAGATGAATCCATATTATCAATTCCCTACGAGTACTTCCCTTATTAATAATTTAAATTAAAAAGAAGATAAAAAAGCAAAAGCTGTTATAACCAGAGTTGTATATGTTGCTATAAAGCAAAAACTATTGTAAACAGAGCTGTATATGTTGCGACTGTTTACTAGCTAATAAGTGTCATGTTTGTAAAGAAGAAAAGGAGAGTTCGCTTACTTATGCCAACCCGCCACGATAGCTGAGTTTATAGAGGTTTGTGTTTGTTTTTAAGCAGTCCCAGCAGTACTTCCCAACTGTGGTAAGCAGAAAAAAAATATGTTTTTGAAATGTTTAACGCTGAATGACAACAAAAAAAAAACTAATTCAATCTGGCAAAGTCTCGTCTAAGAGAAGGAGAGGAGTTAATGTGTACGCCCAGTAAATGAGTTGATGAAGGCGCAGAGCATATGCTTAAGGTTTCTTTACAATCAAACAATTTATATTATTACAGAATTAATACCATGGTAATTTACTAGGGTTTCGCTATGTAAATTTATTAATTGTGTTTTCCAAAGACATCCGTTATATGGCCATACCACACCGCTTATTATTTGCTCACAAAAATTGTTCACTGTGTAGTTTCTATTCCTAATGGGGAAAAAACTGCTCAGCCTAAAATATCTTCTGTCGAATGCCGGTTTTTGCAAGAGATGAAATTAAAAAAAAAAACTTCAGTTAAATTGGGATGACGGCCTTGGTTTCTGGACAGTCCTAAAATCAATTGGACCTCTTCAGTGTTAAAATCTGTAAAGTTTATTAAAACTATTTAAGCGTTTAGAAAAAGTATTTTTTTTTTTGCAGTCAATTTTGTTAATAGTCAGAGCTGATGTGTAATGTTTGCTGCTAACGTTGAATGTACCTACCTGGCTACCTGGCTGATCTCGCGTTGCTTAAGAGTTGGCAAATCTTTTTGTACAAAAATAGCTCATCACAGTTTACAAAATCATATCATCGTTCTATTATCATTCGAAGAAATCGACCAACTTTGAATTTAAGCTTGTCAATAGTGAATTTTTTTTTTTAAAGAGAAGTACCACTTCGGGTAACAATGCCTATTTAGTCAAGTACCGTGCTACATTCTTTAGGAAAGGGATAGAGAATAGATGAGAATATTGAGAATAGGAGGTGAAAGTAGAAGGATAGTCGGAAATTAACTGCCGTATAAAAGACAGCACCGCGGCCAGTGACTATGCCTTCATCGCTGAACAGCCCCACCGACAGTCAATTTTTATTTTTGTAGTGAAAAAAAAAACTAAGGTCTTCATTGGGAATCGAACCCACAACCGCCATACTTACAAGCTAGTACACTACCTACTAGCCTACAGGGGCACCTTAATAATAAACAACAGATTTAACAGATAGCATATTTAAAGGAAAAAATAACGGTTTCAAATTCCAACGAAATTTCGGCTTAACAAAATTTCTGAGACCAATTTAAGACTGTTTAAATGTTGACGTGGTAAAGCAAAAGTAATAAATAGAAGTTGTTCATAGAAATTGCTAGAAACACTAAGACAATTTCGTAGTAAATGCATGGGAGCTTTAGCGATAATAATTTTATAACATTCTATGTAGCCAACAACAAAATCGATATACATTTACATTTAGATTTACTTGGCGGTAAATGTACCAGCAGCAACAGCAAAATTAAATTGAAATTACAACTCGTTTAATACAATTCTACTCATCTGCTGTAAATGCTGATGACGATTTTGTTCGAAGGGTGGATGTACATATAAATGTCTTGAACAATATGACACATGAAATCATCTTGTCACATATTATTCTCCTAAACCTCATACAAGATAAGTTTGTATTTATTTTGTATGCAAAATGCCTTAAAGCCCCATTACAACTACAATACAAATGCAAACAGTAAACATCAAACTATACAAATAGAAGAAACAGTTGCGGATAAAATAAAATGCAACCTTGTGTCATATGACTTTTTCCAAGTGTATATTATTGGAAGAACACAAATTGCGTATCAGCAGTAATTTTGTTTTGTTAATAGTCTTATCAATAGCGTTATTGTATTTTATTATATTTCTACTTGAAGGGAACAGTTTACAAGCTAATGGCTCTAAAACGCAAATTACTTGTATTGACTTCGATTGGCACTATTGAGCAAACTCATAGATTGGCCATTTGAGGAAAGACAATATTGTTCTGCCTTCTCTCTAGATGTTTCGCAAGCATTTGATAAAGTATGGCATAAGAGCCTATTACATAAGTTGAGGACATATCTCCCAATCAATATGGTGAAGCTTCTGGAAAGTTACATCGATAGCTTTCGGTGTGCCACAGGGGAGTATACTGGGTCCAGTTTTATATCTGCTTCATACTTGTGATATACCTGTGACTAGTAGTAGTATCCATACTTCAACATTTGCCGATGATACGGCCTGCCTTAGTACTCACGAAGATCTCTGTGTGGCATCTTCTCAGGCTCCTCAGGAACATATTACGCATCTGGAATTGTGGTTAAATTTATGGAGAATAAAATTAAACGAGCAAAAGTGTGTCCACATAACTTTTATTTTAAAAAGGTAAACCTGCTCCCCTATTCGTATAAACATACAAATTTTTCCTCACTATTTGCACGCTAAATACCTTGGCATAATCCTTGATCGTAGGCCTACATGGAAACACCACATCGACACAAAGCTAATCAAATATATTGGCTAATTGGCAGGAACTTAACTCTTAGTCTGGACTGTAAACTTCTATTGTATAAGTTGCTTCTGAAACCAATATGGTGCTATGGAATTCAACTATGGGGCACTGCTTCAGCTTCAAATGTGGAAAAAATTGAACGCCGACAGAACAAAATACTACGATTAATTACATTAGCTTCATGGTACATGCGAAATTCAATTATACATCATGATTTAAATATTCCACTTGTGACAGCTGTAATGCTCAATATGCACGCAAATATTTAACTAGACTCGAGTGCCATCCGAATCCCCTTGCTCGGAATATTTTGAATTACAGAGGTCATATCCGATTAAAAAGTAGGGACACAGGGGCATTGGTTAATAACGCTCCAAATGGAATCTCTTGAAAATAGTTTTTATTTTTTTTTTATTATTTTATTGTGAGAATTTGTTAAGATATTATTTTAATTGCTGTCACTAGGATTAATCTGACACTGGTCGGACCTAATGATTATGTACATATAGATTTAAGATTTGAAAACTTGTTAATAGTTCATATTATTATGAAGATACAATAAATAATTTATATATGAAAAAAAAACTTTGATTTGCTCTAGAAAACTCTGGGTTTTGAACTTATGGTTTAAAAAAGAAAAATTGAATTTAGTTTATAATTTCCTTTTATATTCAAATCAATTATTTATGATACAGCTCAAGATCAGGTTTATTTAAATTTTTAAACTCATTAAGAAAGGGAAATTATTTACAAAATTTTTGTATTAATTTCTTTCTTTTATGATAGTTGTGCGACAGTATCTAAGCAAATTATTATCATTACATTTATACCTTTTATAAACGTTTTGTTGTAAGTTCTTTATTGTAAAGTAGAGTTTTTAAATTAATTACAAGTTTATATACTTTAACTGAACACAAAGTTGACACTACGGAATAATTGACTTAAGATGCACGTCTTTACTTCACGAGGTTTATTTTTCAACTAACTAACTAACTATCCACTCAGACGCTGCCTTTTATATTTGTCCATTGAAAGTCTAGACAAATTACGAATCTTCTACTCCTTTTGTATAACATTTTGTTGTTGTATGTTATCCATTCAAAGTATAGGCGCCTGTATGTCTGTGTGTATCTTTGTTTTTATACTGATAAAGTTTCTTCCTGGAATTTATTTTAAGATAGTTGTTGTTGTTTTGCGTGCATAAGTTTGCTTAGCAAACGATGCAGTTAGTAAACAGCATACTTAATTGTTGTTGTTTTGCGTGCATAAAATTTCTACGCAAATTGTAACTAGAAATTTGTTGTTGTCTTGCATGCATAAGTTTTCTTAGCAAGCCACGCAGTTAGTAAACAACAACATACTCGGTTGTTTACTTTATTGCTTAATTATTTTCTTTTAAAACTTAAACGAGACACATCCGTAACAGTATTTATTTGTTAAGGAATATTTCACATCATGTTTTAATATATAGAACTTAGGTAAATCAGAAGAATACTTACTGGTGATGGTTGTAGCAATGCTGCATTAAATTTTCCTAGCACTCGTATCTAAATTATTTTTTAACTGCAATTCATCTTTATTTACAATGTATCTTTTTCTAAATAAAATTAAAACTTTCGTCATATTATCTGAAGATATTATAACGATTTATATTGAGAATAACAAATCTTGAAAGCAACTATTTAATTATTTAAAGGAAAAATAGGTAAAATGTTTATTTACAAAAAAAAGATATAAATTATATGGAAAATATAATAAGATATTAAGGGATAACAAACTTATAGATGATATTGTCGATTTAATAAATTTCATTTCAATATCCTTGTTAAACTAATTAAATGCATTCCGGTGTCAATTGATAAGGGGAATTTTGTGGTTTTGGTTATACGTTATTTCATAAAGTCGGCAATTCGTTCATAGCAGGGTTGGGAGTAAGTATTCCCGGTATTTCTTATGTATGATCTTCAGATACTTATTTGGAATGATTTGAAATTTCTTTCAATGCATTTTAGCTGTACTATACCAAACGGGACATGCATATGGGATAGACGTTCTTATCACGCTCTTAAAAATAAGATTTTTGTTAACAAAATATTGATTATGGGCTATAACATAATTTAGTTTTTTATCGAGACAAACTCCGAAGTATTTAAAATCATTTCTGATTGATACGCTCTCGCTTTGAAGCTTTAACTGTCGGTTTGGTAACCGTTAATAATGGCTTACATTTTTGGGGGTTTACTTTTATTTTCCATATTACTTGCTATATTTGGTTAGTTTACTATACGTTATGTGAGTGGGAGGAGAGAAATCCGATGTATATATGGGATAAGGGAATGTTGATAATATCGATCCTTGTGCTAGTCCGGCAGTAATTTGTTTTGGAGACGAGAAGGTATCATTTATGGCGGCAACAAATCTTCTATTCGCGAGGAAGTCTGCAACAAGTCTGCATAAATACTTGACTACATTATTTTGAAGCATTTTAGAGATTAGAACGTTATATCAGGCATTTTCAAATGCTTTTTCCACATTCAAAACTACTAAAACTTTAGATTGCTTTTTTTCGTTTATTAGACTTTATTGTATTTGTTAATCGCTTTATTTTATGTATATCACTATTATGCCTTTTAAGGCAAAATTGTTTTCTCGCTATTATGGATGTAAGTATTATGGATAACATCCCATAGACGTTTTTAAATAATTTTTTCGCATAATTTCCCAAAGTTAGACCGATAATTTTTACGAATGATTTTAAGTTTAATTGCTTTAGAAATCGCAATTACTTTTGCCAATCTAAAAATGTTTTGGAAAATAGTTCAGCTTTAAACGGTTGTTGCATACTAGTAATAACAAATCAACTGCCTTATATTAGTTACATCGTTAATGCCAGGCGCTTTTGATGATCTAAGATTCAAAATTAAATACTTTATCTCGCTTAAAGTAGTTTTTTTTTCAGAATATGCCTCCATTGAAATACATTTATTGAACTTAGAATTAATAGTGTTGTCGATGGTGTGTATTAGAAGAGCTGAAATAATTGGATCCGCTAAATGTATTTGTTTTTCATCATCAAAAAAGCTTACACAGATTTTAAATTTCAGAATTTTCAAAAATTTTTTTAATCCCTCAAACACTGACTGATTTTCCAAAAGTGATTTGTGTTTTGGCTTAAGTCTTGTTAATAAATTTTACTGGTTATTGTTACGTTTATTCCTTTTAATAGACGTTTTGTTATTTTGAATCCTTTTATTGTAAAATACTAACACAGTAATTTACAGTTTAAAATTAAGTATAACGATTTATTTACTTTCAATACACACAAAATAATCCCGATGGCAACTTTGTTATCTTTACTCACTGATGACTTAACTTAAATTAATCCATTTGCGCAGCAAGGGTGTCGGCCTGGAGAGTATACTACTTTGTTTGTTAATAACTTTTGATTAAATGAAAGATAATAGATCAATAGATAATTGATATATTATATATATATATATATGATATATTTTTATTACATTCTCACACATTTCGTGCGATATTTAATTAATTTCATCACGTCTATTTTGTTTAAGTTGCTCAAGCGTTTCTGGTTTGTTTGCATAAACCTTGCTGTTCAGATATCCCCACAAAAAGAAGTCCAGAGCAATCAACTCAGGCGACCGTGGAGACCAATCATCATCATCACCACTTCTTGAAATAACATGTTGTGGAAAGAGGTCTCTATTATAATCCTGGCAGTATGCAATGTACCACCATCTTGCTGATACTACATGTTAATCAGGCCCAAAGTATGGAGTTGTGAAGTTAGCCCCCAATTCACAGTTACTGTTACGCTGTTTTCATTTTCAAAGAAGTAAGGTCATGGACGAGCTGTAACAAACTATTCGCTTATGTATAACGGCGTAAATGATCGTGTGGAAGAAGATCTTGTATCAGCTGAATCTTATATGAAAACAAAAACAAATTCTTGTGCAAAATTGTGGTCAAAGTTGTTCTTGAAAGACAAAGCTTCTGCGCATCGGCGTCGAATTGAACACTTTCTTGTGCAGCAGTAATATTTTCAGTCGATCTTGCAGTACGTTGTGGTCCATGCTTGGGCCTATCACCTGCAGACCCTATTTCCTCGCAATCATTCACTACACGACAAATAGTGCGTTTTGTTGGCACGCAACACGTAACTTTCTCATCGTCGTTATGTTAGAGTTAAAAATAAATGCAAAAACTAAAAAAAAAATTGTTTTTTGTTTAATAAATTTAAAAATTAAAATATACGTGAACTTAAGCCAAACTAAAATTATTCGGCTTGAAATTTCGAAAATTAAAAATATATTTTTTGTTGACTTTTATTACTTTTATCTTAAAATGTATATTTTATATTCGCAAACCCGGCGAACTCCGTTTCGCCACCAGATGGCTTCGTTTTTTGTAACATTTCGTTTGGGGATTAAAAGATGAAAAAAATTATTTTTTTTTGTTTTATATTTGAAAAGGAACAATTTTATTTCATTGGACAACAGTAATGAATTCATTTCGATTACAAAAATGAACTGGAATTTAATTGAACTTCTCTAAGAAAAAAATGAGAGTGAATCGAAAGTAAATACTGAATCGAAGCGTTATACGTGTCCGCAAATTACCCGTTTCATTGAAGTGCTCTTTGGTAAACCGCATTTTTTGTTTTTTGGTCTGACGTTAACACAAACAAAGCGGATGGTTTCCCAACTCATGAATATGGAACGTATATGTCAAAGGGTAGGAAACCCTGCCCTCTCATCTTACATTCTCTTATTGCACTTATATTCATCTACTTATGTTCATCTACTCTCACCCGTTATGTAACATGAATATCATCTAGGTTAATAAAGTTTAGTTCACAATCAACAATTATCACGTTCACTACATGGTGTCAGAAGTGGGATTTAATAAAATTAAAAAAAAATGCCAAATGAAGGTGAAGAAAGGTCATCAAATTCAGCGTCATCATTTGTAAGACCTCCCAAACCATTGCAAGTCACGGGCAACAATGCATCAACGGCTTGGAAAAGCTGGATACAGCAATATAAATGGTTTTCCACAGCTGCACAGCTTGACAAAAAACCGGCAGAAATTCAAGTGGCGACGTTGATGTCGTGCATAGGTGCGGAAGCTATCAACATTTACAACTCGTTCTCGTTAACACAGGCAGAACAACTTAATGTGAAAAAAATAATAGAAAACTTCGACGCACACTTTGCTCCAAAAATAAGCGTTACTTTTGAGCGATATACATTCAACACAATGTTTCAATCTGAGGGTGAAGCGTTTGATGAATATTTTACAAAAATAAAGAACCAAGCAAAAAAATGTGATTTCGGTGTTATTGAGGATTCTCTATTACGGGACAAAATTGTGGTTGGGATAGGCAGTGATTCAGTGAGAGAAAAATTACTTGCTGAAGACGATATCGTGTTAGAAAAAGCTATTAAAATATGCAGAGCGAGTGAGATGGCTACACAGCAGCTTAAAGAACTCCATAAAAAAGACGAATTGAAAGTAGAGGCAATTAGCAAATATGCAAAACCCAAACGGTCGGCAAACAAATGGAACGAAAATAACAAAGAAGTCTATGATTGCAAACGGTGCGGTCAACAGCATGAGAGTCGTAATTGCCCAGCATATAACAAAACATGTAAAATCTGTCACCGTAAAGGGCACTTCTCTCGATACTGCTTTCGATCTAAGCGCAGCGAACATAAACATGTTAACGCTCTGCAACAGAATTCAAATACTGACTCTGACGCCGACAGTGATCTCTTTGTTTTGACTGTTAACATAGCAGAAACAAACAAAGACGAAAAAGAAAATTGGTATGAAGAGATAATGGTGGACAACAACAAAATAAAATTTAAGCTGGACACGGCTGCTCAATGTAATGTTATTCCTCTAAGTCTGGTAAACAATAATAAATCAAATAAAATGCGAGCTGTGAATAACAAATTAATTGCGTTCGGAGGTGGAAAAATCGATGTGTGTGGTGAAATCGTCCTAAATTGCGTTGTGCGGAATAAAAAGTTTAAAGCAAAATTTTTAGTGGTAGAAGATTTTCCCAACTTTGAACCGCTTTTAGGCAAACAAGATTGCGAAAGTTTTTCACTGATACTTAGAGTAAATGAGCTCAAGTTTGATACAAACATATTTGACGGATTAGGCAAAGTAAAAAACTTTGTATATGACATCGATTTGGTCGACAACCCGTCATTTGAACATTACGCTCCAAGGAAAATACCACATGCACTAAAAGAAGCGGTCAAAAAGGAAATAGACAATATGGTAAAGCTAGGAGTATTACCAAAGACAGACGAGATTACCCCTGCAGCGTCACCGATGGTTATAGTTAAGCAAAAAGGTAAGATCCGTGTTTGCATTGACCCAACAGACATAAACAAGAACATACACAGACGATATCATCCACTAAAAACAATCGACGAGATAACAGCAAATATTGAAAAATCTAAATGGTTTACTCTATTAGATTGCAAAAAAGGATTTTGGCAGATTGAGGTCACGGATCGTACACGAAAATACTTAACGATGGCAACACCATGGGGACGTTATTCTTATCAAAGGTTACCATTTGGACTAGCATCAGCGCCCGAGGTATATCAACAGCTAATGTCCCAACTATTAGAAAATGCGCAAAACACAGAAGTGTCAATGGACGACATTCTGATACACGCTGAAACAAAAAAACAGCTTGAAAGGCAAACTGAGGCCGTTATTAAAATATTAAAAGACGCAGGTTTGAAGCTAAATAAAGATAAATGTGTGTTTAATGTAAACAAAGTTAAGTTTTTAGGTCACATTTTAACCTCTCATGGCATTGAAGCAGACCCGGATAAGATAACGGCCATAAATCAACTTAAGCGACCAGAAAACAAAACGCAGCTTCAAAGAATATTAGGTATGGCAACTTATTTATGCAAATTTATACAACATTTTTCGGAATTAACGGCCCCACTTCGATCACTTTTAAAGAAAGACGTTCGTTGGACCTGGTCGCCTGAGCATGAAACATCATTTAAAAACCTCAAAACCGCATTCTCCTCAACACCCGTGCTCCGCTATTTCGACCCGAATCTCGATGTAAAACTACAAGTAGACGCTAGTAAATCCAGCGTGGGCGCCGCACTACTTCAAAATGACCAACCTGTAGCTTATGCGTCAAAATCGCTGTCGAAAGCAGAGCAAAATTACGCGCAAATCGAGAAAGAGGCGACGGCGATTAGATTTGCCTGTGAGAAGTTTCACGAGTACATTTACGGCAAAAAGCTGATTATCGAAACTGACCACAAACCTCTAGAATCCATCTTTAAAAAACCTCTTCATTCAGCCTCTCAGAGATTGCAAACCATTTTACTACGCGTTATACCATATTCGCCACAAGTAATATATAGGAAAGGGACAGAAATTAAATTAGCCGATACTCTAAGCAGAGACTGCGAAAATAAACTAAATGCAGACACCGAAGAAGTAATTGAAGTCCACACCGTCGCTAAAGTTACCATAACTACAATACATAAAATATATGCCGAAACTGCTAAGGATAGCAGATTACAAAAGCTTATTCAATTCATACTCGACGGGTGGCCATCATCTATATCTGAGTTACCAACAGAAATTCGCGAGTTTTGGAATTTTCGAGACGAACTAACATATTTGAACGGAACAATCTACAAATCCACCAAAATACTAATACCAAAATCACTACAGACTGATATTTTAGCAAAAATTCATTCAGGGCATCAGGGAGTTCAAAGATGCATAAGCAGAGCACGATCTGTCGTATTTTGGATCGGCATGCACAAGGATATTAAAAACTTCGTTGACAAATGTGCCATCTGTCAGTCGTACCAACCATCAAAACAAAAAGAACCATTAATCATAAAACCTATACCTTCATTACCATTTGAAACCGTGGCAACTGATATATTTCATTTCCAAGAAAGAGACTATTTGTTGATTGCTGATAGCTATTCTGGGTTCATGGACTTTGCAGTGCTTGAACATTCAACGTCATTCGAAGTTATAAAACTGTTAAAAAACTGGTTTTCCACGCACGGAATTCCAGTAACATTGGAGTCCGACAACGGACCACAATTTAGTTCTAAAGAATTTTCAAACTTTACAAAATCTTGGGACATAGTCCATCAAACATCAAGTCCATATTACCCAAGATCAAACGGCCTGGCCGAAAGGTACGTGCAGACAGCAAAGTCTATTTTGAAAAAATGCTCAAAGGACAATAGCGATATTTTTCTTGCCTTACTGAATTATAGAAACACACCAAGAAACGACGAATTAGAATCCCCCAATCAACGTTTAATGAGCCGAATCACAAGAAGTACAATACCGACATCAAACGAAGTATTAAAACCCCGAGTAATCACAAAGGTACAAGCCAATATGAATAATCTAAGGAACACGTACAAAGCAAATTATGATGAAGGTACAAAACGTTCTCAGCCAATTCAACAGGGTGATCGTATCAGAGTACAACGCGGACATCGTAACTGGGTATCCGGAACAATTGAAAACGAAAACAAAAATACGCCACGCTCCTTCTACATTAGAACTGACGACGGTAAACTCATAAGACGTAATTCAATTCACATACAACCCACAAAAGCATACATACCAGTACCAAAAACAATTGCACCAGACATACCTGAAACCACAGAAACATCAGACCCATCTCTTACGATAACGGCGGATTGTGAGATGACCAAACCATCATTACCAGCAGTTAAGATGTCACGCTATGGCCGTACCATTAAAGAACCAGATCGCTATAAACCTTAAAATGGAAACTATTCTACTCACACATACTTTACATATTTATATTTAACAATGAATTGAAGTCATTTTATTTTATATCTAACTTAAAAAGAGGGATGTCAAAGGGTAGGAAACCCTGCCCTCTCATCTTACATTCTCTTATTGCACTTATATTCATCTACTTATGTTCATCTACTCTCACCCGTTATGTAACATGAATATCATCTAGGTTAATAAAGTTTAGTTCACAATCAACAATTATCACGTTCACTACAGTATAGCTGCCCATGTGAAAAACAATGATTTTCTAAATTTATCCCGCAAACATTAAGCGATTGGTCTTGTGACTTGTTAATTGTCATTGCGAACGCAAGGCGAGCCGGAAATTGCAATCGTTTGAAGTCAAACGGAAGATCAGTCGGAATCATTGGTATTCGCGGAATACATACACTTTCACCTGCGTACTTTCCGTTAATAATGGTTGCCTCGATCAAATTTGGCATAAGTCTTTTCACCGCAAGTCGAGTACCGTTGCAAAGTCGCGGTGGATTCAAATTACGCAATATTATAAAAACTTAACCAACTTTGAGTTGCAAGTTATGTGGTGGAAATCCTGGTAACTCCAGAGAGTTCAAAAAACTCCGTTGAATAATTTACTGCATCATCGGGGTTTGTTGTGGAATCAACGGATTTCTATGTCACCAAATCGCCATCGATTTTTGATGGAATGGGGCGAACACATGCTCGTTGACTTAACCAAGTATAATGCTCACTAATGTTTGGGAAAACATTTTGAATAAGAGCTAATTGAGAGTCTACAAATCGGCAAACGTCGTTGATAAGAGTAATTAATCCAGCTGTCACATCAACTGGGACTTTTCCATTTCCAACAGTTAACAATTGTTTGGAAAATTGTGCAGCACTTTGATCATTTTGAAGTTCAACTCTCATATTAGTGGTTCGCGAAGTTTTTACGTTTTTTCACAAAGGTGATGCCTTCAGGCAAGCATTGAATTCATCTGCTGACGTTGCACGGGGAGTTATTGGCAACGTCTGCCTGAAATCGCCTGCCAACAATATCTTTCTTCGCTTAAGTTATATAAATACATTTGTTGCTGGCTTGCATCACTTGTGCGTTATTTTATAACCGTCCAGGTAAATGCCAAACACACGAGGGCTTTTTAGTGTGTGAGGTGAGGAGATTTCTGCCAGATGATTATTTATCGTTAGAACAATATCATGATAGCTAATTGTGGCTTCAAGTCCGTTAACAAATCCATAAAAGTGATTAATTGCTAGCTGTGATATTTCGACTAGTTTTGCATGTTTGTAATGCAAAGCCCCCCTCCGATGTTACCATATGCAAAGCGCCCACTATATAGAGGGATAAAGAGTTTTTGTTTGGCGTTGAAAATTCTTGTAGCTGTTAAATAATGACTCTTAATATCTGTTTTGTTAATTAAAAATAATTTTGCTTATTCGTTCTGTTCAGTTATCCCGTAAAGTTGTAGACAATAATTTAAAAACCAGTTGACTTAAAATTAAATACCATATTACGCAGTGCCATATCTAATCTTTTGCTCGCGACTGTGTCTTGCTTCATATGTGGCATGTGGTGACTATTTTATTTGTTTTTTTGTTTCATTTTTAAGCTGTAATTAACTCTAAATCTGAACAAGGAAAAATAGCAGAAAAAGTACAAATCTTTTTTAAAAGATTTCTTAGTTGTTGTTATTTGTTTAATGGCATTTTTTGTGCTGCTGCTGCTGTTACTGCCAATGGTTGGCTGCCTGCTCGATTTGCAAAATCTTACATGGGTGCCTTGTTGTACATACAGAGTACATGAAGATGTTATTAGATGTGATGTGATGTGATTTTTATTTACACTTGGTTGAAAGTAAAAAGTTTCCTTTTTATTTGTAGGGAATTTTAATTTGTTTTCTTTTTTATTTCTTTCTTTATTTTGTTTATTATTTTTATTATTACTTCTCATTCATTTCTATGACTTTAACAAGATCCGTTTGGTCATATTTATATTTCAACTATATGGGGTTCTGTTTTTTTCTTGTTCATCTACTTGTGAGCACAGGCATTCCTTGACAAAGATTTTATGTGGTAGTTCATTTACCCAGGCTTAAAGGCATAAAGTCGAAAAATAAAAAACAATTATACAAATTAAAATCTCATATGTGTAAGTATGTAAAAATTAATTTTAATTGCTTTTAAAGTGTTTGTTTTACCAGACAAAAAATATAGTGGATAAAGGAATTTATGTGGAGTTTTTAAATTTAATATGACTTTTGTTTTAATTATGAGTATAAGTTTATATTGTGTTTTAAGTTAATTGTCTTAGTTGGCTGTTTTTATAAGCGCAAGTACACCCTTTTTACCCGAGAAATTTTTAGTGATTTTAATATAATCTTTTAATATTTTTTTGTGGGGCTCCGTTGTTTAACTAAAATAATTAATTTGTTTTTATATATCGTATTGAAAAACTTCTACAGTCACCTAGACTGCCAAAATCTGTGGCTCTAACGTAACTAGAACATACGCCAGAGTAGATGTCTTGATGATGTCTTGGTTTTTTTCACTAAGGCTGGGAATAACACAGTTTCTTATATAAAAGTATTCTGGTATTTAAAAGCCTTTGATAACTCACTAATTGCTGCATTTAGGCAACAATTATTTTTAATGCAAACTTTGGGAAGTTTTAACTGCTATTTTCCATGTATTCACATTTTAAGCACACATTTTACTCCACAAAAAAAACACGTTTTTACATGTCTGACAATGTTGAGATTTGAACATGTGACTCGTTATCTTCTACTTTGCAAATACCCATATCTCCCATATACTGCGGCTCACCAAATTTAGGTTAGGTTGGGTGTTCGGACCTCGAGTATCCAATGCTTCTACTTTCACGCTCCTGCTAGCCCAGGCGACTGGTGTCTTTTATCACCAGCAACATATGTATAACACCATAAATTGCATTCAATTTTGTAGGCCCCTCTTCGATCATACCCTGTATACTTCCCTCCGGGGGCACATTATAGTCTTAACCATCTAGACTTGTGTCTTGCGGGGTAAAAGGGAGCCCAGTCCCCTTCAAGGCTAGCAGGAGCCAACTGGACAATCCACTATATTTCACGGGAATCAGTAAAGCCCCAGAGTTCCGCTATTTGTCTCTTTAGGCATTTAGCTGTTCTCTGTGACTGATTATTGAGGTATGCACTTCAAGAGTATCGTGGTGGCTGTGTGTTTCGAAGCCGTCGTTTGAGTTTGTGGCTTGGATCATTCACAATGAACACAATGAATGGTCCAGGTGCGGTGAGTATAAATGCCGTCGTGTTCTTAAGTATATTAAGCTTCATGCGTTCTGGACCAGGAGTTGGATAGTCTTCAACTTTTCAGCAAGGAGTGAAGGCTGCGGCCTGCTTCGGGCTTTTGAAGTTGCAACTAGGAGTGACCGGGGGATATACGTATCCGAAGGCCTTCTAGGGCGAGGATGACGCTACATATCATCCACAGTGGTAATGATCCACCATCTGATATTGGCCCACACGGCTAAGTGCAGATGTAAATCTTATCACGCATCTCTTGCCAACAAAGATACTGTGGCTGACCAAATTTAGGTTAGGTTATGTGTTCGGACCTCGAGTGCCCATTGCTTCTACTTTTGTGCTCCTACTAGCCCAGGCGACTAGTGCCGCCTTTTATCCCCAGCAGCACATGTCAAGATGAGGAAGGGCACACCTTGACTGCGTGTAACCGGAGGCAGTGAAGCATGTACGTACAACACAATAAATTGCATTCAAGGACAATACAATCGTCTTTCTGAGACCGCTATTAAGAATTTGGTCGTTAAATTTGAGTCGACAGGCTCAATACAAAATGGGCGAATAGCATCGCGTGCCTGATCGCAATGAAAACATTGCAGCATTTGAGCCCCAGTGTTGAAGCAGATGCAAATTTGTCAATTCCTCGACCCTCTATTCAAAAGCGACTTTGAAGCCTTACAAGGTACAACTGGTGCAACCATTGAAACCGACTGAACATCGCATCGCCGTAGATTAGCTCAATTAATTCTGGAACAACCGGTTGGTTTTTTCTGGAAAATTCATTTCTTCAGACAAATCCCATTTTCACTTGTCAGGATGTGCCAACAAGCAAAATTATCGCATTTGGGCTTCTGAATATCATAGAGCGATTATTGAAAAGCCTTCGCATGCTCAATATGTCATTGTATGATGTATTATGTGGTCTAAAGGCGTGATTGGGCCATATTTTTCGAAGATGAGGCTGGAAATGCGGTAACGGTCAATGGTTCACGCTATCGCGAGATGCTAACAATTCAATTTTTGCCTATTATCGATAACATGGATATCTTTAAAATGTGGTTTTAACAAGATGATGCCAGATGTCACACAGCCAATGAAATGATCAATTTATTGCAAACCAAATTTCCGGATCCCATAATTTTACGACATTCAGTAGTTTAGTGACCAGCCAGATAGTGTGATTTAACACCACTGACATTTTTTTTTGTGAGATTATACGGAGCCAATCGATGCGATTTCAGCCTTAAAACTCACAATCCGTGATGTGATTAACGAAATAGGATCGCTATTTTCCCAAAAACCTTGGTGAAAGAATCAATATCTGTCAGAGTGGTCGTGAATATTTGCCTGATATAATTTTTTATTACGAAGAGAAAGTGACAACAAAAATTTGATTCATCTTAATCTAATTTTTTTTGTTTTATTTTGTTTTCGAAAATAAACTTCTTGTTGAAAAACCCTTTAATGCCATAATTTTAAAATATGTCAATTTATTTTACTAAAATTCAGTACGAAATGTTTTTAATATCAATAATTAACATTGTCCTTATAAAATGTCCTTTTTAATCATGTCCTAAACTGACGTGTTTCAATTAGACTTTTGTGTTTTATTTTTATTTAATTTTATTCTCTATGTGCCATAGTTTAAGTTAAATTTTTTTAATTTGTGAACTTTAACAAGTTAAGCTCGAAAGACTGAATAAGCATCATCACCCTGACTACCGCATTTGGAAAAAGGGCAACTTAGCAGCATGAACAAAAAAAATGTTAATGTCACTTAATGTGAGAAGAAAAAAACAAAAGCGAAACTAAATGAAACCACAAAGATTAAAACAGACAGAAAAAGAAAGCAAAACCATTAACATTTGTTTTATTTTAGTAACTAAAATAGTTGCAAGCTGGTGGTTGCACAAACACCAAATGAAGATTAACATGACAACAAAGGGTTAAAGTTTTTCTACCAGTACGGTTTTGGCGGGAGGATGCATTTCCAGTTCGTAGAATATTTTGGTGGAAGAAAAAGTTTAAAAGTATTAAAACAAGTCAGCATAATTGACACAAAATTTAAGGCGATAATTGCCTGCATTTGCTTAGACTTGATTGAAGTTCTAATGCTGTGGTTTATTATTATAATTTACATTATTATTTATTATAATTATAATTTGCTTTCCGAAAACTAAATTCATAATTTTTGATACAATATTTTTTGTATTAGTGTTTCATTGACAAATAATAAAAATAATTTAATGCTCGATTATATTAATCTATACTAATAATAAACATTTTTTAAAGTATGAAAGAAAGTCCAGGGCTGACCCCCTTATCAGCGAGTAGCTGAGTAGATGATTTTTAATCATCTAAGCAAGAATATATTTTATAACTTTCCGATCCACAAATTAACCGACACTAATGCCCTTCATTGTCTAAATAAAAAATTTGGGGATGATATTTTTACAAAAAAAAAAAACACAAACTTTTGCTTCAGCGATAAAACCAATAAACACCCATTCTAATATATACACGACACAGTGGGACGAAAGCGAAACATATTGTTATGTTTATTATTTTAGTAAACGTTTACTTAATTGAGCTATTTTATTGTAAAATAATTAAAACAACTTTTAGAGTTGCAAATTAAATTATACGATCAATTTAGACGAATTATTTACTTTTGAGCTGATGGCCATGTAGCCAGTGCTCGTCAAATTAATTTTGCCTCAGAATTTATTCACGCAGGCTAAATAAAGAAAATATTTAAAATAAAATAAATATTTACTTTTATTCGCATTTATACACAAAAAAAAAATAAACGATGGTAACTTTACCAAATGTATCATTTTTATCCTTTATCCTTTAATCTAGATGATGTTGTTACCATTATTTCGTGTAGGTGTTTTCTTAATTGTGTGCTATTTTGCTGTTGTTGTTTTTATTTTCTGCTTGTTAATCTTAGTTCATGGGATTTATATGTAGCAAATTTTTTTCTATTAATAAGATTTCTTAGAAACTTCTTGATTTGTGTGTATACAAACACAATAGGTCAGTTTACTTTATTCTGTTAGTAAGAATTATCTATTTATAAATTAAACTAAGCACCTTCGTAAAAATATCTATTTTATTCTCTTACTTAACTTTTCTGCGATCTGATAATACAAAAATTAGTTTTGAGTAAAATCACTAAAAGTGATTATTGGTGGTAAAACTAGTTCCTATAGCAATTTCGTTGTTTACAAAATTTAGGTCAGCTAAAATTTTTAACTAAAAAAAATTTTGGACCAAAAGGTGGAGAGACGCCATTATAAAACCTTAAATTAAGTACTAATAGCGACTTTAATTATGCCTACATTTCTTCGTACGCATAAGTAACCATGTCAGTCATTTAGAAATATTTGTGTTTTTTTTTTCAGTAAAAAAATAAAATTTCCCGCTTATATAGAAAATAAAGTCAACAAGGAAAAAATTACAGGACTAGACAAACTGAATCCAAAATTTCCATAATTGAAATTTCTAAACAAATTTAAAGTTAATCCGTGGCGTTATTGAGTCAAATGCATATAAGTAAATTACTATTTGTCGTAAACGCCACTCATTTTCGTAATAAATACAATAGCGAAATTTATTTTTTTTTATAAAAAAGAAAAGTAGCACTTCAGGCAACAATGCCTATTTAGTTAAGTACCGTGCTACATTCTTTAGGAAAGTGATACAGAAGAGATGAAACAGGTGGTGAAAGCAGAAGGATAGTCGGAAATTAACTGTCGTATAAGACAGCTGAGCGACCAGTGACTATATGCCTTCATCGCTGAGCAGCCCCACCGACAGTCAAATTTTATTTTTGTAGTGAAAAAAACAAAGGTCTTCGTTGGGAATCGAACCCACAACCCCCATACTGATAAGCTAGTACACTACCTACTAGCCTACAGGGCCACCTGTAGCGAAATTAAATCATGAATTATGTGAACAAGAAGCATTTTATACAAATCTAGTCCCAGGGACTTAAAGATCAAAATTAATAATTCTAAAAGAATATAGACAAAAGAACAGAAATGCTAAGAAACAATTTTCTATCCGAAAACAGGATACTAAAGAAAAAAACTCCATCAAAACAAAAATCACTAACTTTTGTAGAATCTAGTAATACGGGAACCTTTTTTGGATATTTCGTGATAAGATTTACATCTGCACCTGGCCGTAGGCCTTAATCAGATAATGGTGAAACCACTGGGAAAAGCAACGTGATTCACCCCCTAGAAAGCCAAGGACTAATTCTAGCAGCAGGTCTTTCCTAGTTGCAATTTCATCGGTTCCAAAGCAGGGTTGCAAACCACTACTCCTTGCTGAAGAGCTGGAGACTATCCAACTCCTGATAAAGAACACATGTCTAGCATACTCACTGAATCCTACAACAGCCATCTAGACTTGTGTCTTGCGGGGTCAGAGGGAGCCCGGACCCCTTCAAGGTAAGTAGGAGTCAACTGGACAATCCACTTTATTTCCACGGGAATCAGTGAGCCCCAGAGTTCCGCTATTTGTCTCTTTAATCATTTAGCTGTGCTCTGTCTGATTATTAAGGTAGGCCCTTCGGGAGTATCGTGGTAGCTGTGTGTTTAGAGGCCCCCCTTTGACTTTGTGGATCGGATCATGCACAATGAACACCATGGTTCAGGTACAGTGAGTATGAATGCCGTGGTGTTCTTAATTATATTAAGCGTTCTGGAGCAGGAGTTGGATAGTCTCCAACTCTTTAGTAAGGAGTGCAGGCTGCGGCCTACTCCGGGCTTTCGAAATTTGCAACTAGGAGTGACCGGAGGATATACGTATCCGAAAGCTTTCTAGGGCGAGGATGGCGCTACATACCATCCACAGTGATAATGGCCACCATCTGATTAAGGCCCACGGCCAGGTACAGATGTAAACCTTATCACGTCATGCTCACTGGATCCGGATCATTCACCTGTTAGTGTTATTAAAGGCGAGATAATCCTGGCCTACATAATCAGTTCATGCTTGGGACCGCAAAACGAGAACCACCAAGATACTCTTGAAGGGCCAACCTCAGTAATCAGTCAAAGAACAGCTAAACGTGTAAAGAGACAATTAGCGGCACTCTTCCCGTGGATATAACGTGGAGCTTCTAGTTGACTCTCTGCTTGCCTTCAGGAGACTTGGCTCCCTTATACCCCCAGCTGCGCAGGTCTAGATAGTCAAGTATTCTATAAAGACCCTTAAATTTGCCCAGGGGGGACTTTTTTGGATATAGCGAGATCCTAATGTTGCTTAGGGTGTACAGATTTTAACTTGTTGTCGATTCAAACATTTCTTTTCTGATTTCTAATCTATCAACTGCTGCCATAGTGTCGTCCAGGGACATCTTGGCTGCTGCATAATCAGTCAGTCACGTTTATATGCACCAGAAGATTCCAGTAGTTCGATGTCACTCCAACTACCTTTTCGAAGAAAGTACCTGCCTTATTACTAATTGTTTCAACTTAGATAATAAAACTCAAGAGTATTGATGAATTTGTATTCCATTCTAAATGGTGAAGTTGATGGTATTGACGCCTGGGTTTTTGGTGACTAATATAGCACGCGTGCTGAACTAGGCATGATTTTTGTAGTTCTGTGCAATGCTTGGGAAAACATTTTGCACCAATTCGTCTATGCTTTCTGTGGTCTTATCGAAGTTTGCTGGCAAGTTTACTGGCTATTCACACACAAATGGAAATGTTAATATTGATGGTAATCATTAAAAATTTCCGCAGTTATTTGCAGAGTAGGTTTCAAAGTTTGACGTCCACAAATCTTTTGGATGCGAGGGAAAACATATTAATATGATACTGAAAACGCATGTTGATTGTGCTGCATTTATAAATTGGTCAAATTGGATTCCATAAAAATATTTTAAATTGAAGCAAAGCTCTATCTATTGATCAAAAATAAGTTTGAAAGAAGACTAAATTGTCAGCTCGCTTCACTTCTAAACACATACATATAAATATTTACCAATCAAGACTTGAAATCTTTCACAGTTAGGAGCAGTTTGTATTGGAAAATTAAATTGTCTCTATCTCTCGCCGTTTAAATCTTCTCTGGACTTCTATTAATAATTCAAAATGAATATAAGCCAAATTGTTCCAGTCATTCTCATGCTTTAGCGAGACCAACGAACAGCCATTCATATGTGTATGTATGGAAGAGAAGATAAAAGATGTATTTTCAATATTTTATTCCAAGTCATCCATCTCAGAAATCTCCAAACTTACTATGAAAAAACTAACAAACAAACAACAAGACAAAGTATCTTATAAATACAACAAAATTATTTATAATGGAGCAGGTGATCTACCCTATTATCTTACTATTCATTAACTGGCTCGTTGGTCTAGGGGTATGATTTCCGCTTAGGGTGCGGGAGGTCCCGGGTTCAAATCCCGGACGAGCCCAATTAATTGAATATTCATTTTATTTTTTTTTCTACATTTGTGTAAATTTTATTTAAAATTTTATTATAATTTTAAACAGGCAATTTTCCACTTATGAAATGAACTAATAATAACTTGTCAACGTGCTGTAAAATTTTAATGAAAAATTGATTCAATTTAGTTTGTTCATTAAGTACTGCCAAAGCAAACGAAAAAATAATGAGGCGTCAGCTTATAAATGTTTCAATGTGTGTTGTGAATGTGTTTATAAGCGAATTAATAACTCTGTATCTCTGCTGCATAGTGATTTTTTTGGCGCCCCATAATGATAATTACATTTTGAGTTACATATTGAACTACTCCTGTGCTGCTTGAATTCAATATGCGCTACAAATACATGAGCGTAAAAAAATCAGCTTATTATGCATAATTTAATAATTTTTTAACGAGTGCCACACATATAATAAATTATATTTTATAGCAGACAGACACACACAAACACACACCCAAACATACAAACTAGCAAACCTACCAACCAGCCAACCAACATTTTATGGGGAGACCTTCTTATCCATGAACATAAAGTGCACCTTTGTATTTTGTGTGCTCGTAACTTCAACAGTTTGAATGTGAACGTGGTCAAATATGCTTATTTATTGTTTGTTGAAAGGGAGTTTGGGGCCAATATTGTGGCATTTTACATTATCCAATGCTGATAATGTTTTTTGTTGTTTTTGAATTGAGTTGAGTTGAAAGTCGTACATAAAATGGGCTGCCCAATATTGTATTTCATTTAGTGTGTAATTGTCTAATTGTTTTGAATTAACGAAAAATAATGTTTTTGATTCGAAATGATTTCGTAAGGAGATACCGGACTATACAAAAACTTAAACAGAAATAGAAAAAATTTGTAACCTTTTAACTGTTTACGTCGAGTGTACTCGTCAGTGGGAAATGAAAATTGATTCCCATAATGTCGAATATATACTCGTCGTGAAGATAACAAAATTGTTTTCGTATTAATAGTCAATAAATCAACAGTAACATTATTTCCTTAAAAAAAGAGCAAATAAAGATCTTTTTAAAATTGTACATTTCGTTAGTTTGAATCCGGCGAACAAACTTGCCAAAATACAAAGTGCCTTTGAAAATATCAAATAAAAATATAAAAATTTATTTATTTATCAGAACAAGATATATGGAAGGATGAATCCTTACTGGTATGGAAAGGACGGCTATCTTGGGAGCAATATATACCTTCCAAAAAAAGTTGCTTGTCTTATGCGATAGTGATTGCGTATACACATGGAATTTTGTCTTGAAGTGCTCTTTGCTAAACCACATTTTTTGTTTTTTGGTCTGACCTTAACACAAATAAAGCTGATGGTTTCCCAACTCGTGAACACGCAACGTATAGCCCATGTGAAAAACAATGATTTTCTAAATTTATCCCGCAAACACTAAGCGATTGGCCTTGCGACTTTTTAATTGTCATTGCGAACGCAAGACGAACCGGAAATTGCAATCGCTTGAAGTCAAACGGAAGATTAGACGAAGTCATTGGTATTCGAGGAATACATACATTTTCACCTGCGTACTTTCCGTTAATAATCGTTGCCTTAAAAAAATTTGGCATAAGTCTTTTTACCGCAAGTCGAGTACCGTTGCAAAGTCGCGGTGGATTTAAATTACGCAATATCATATTAACTGAACCAACTTTGAGTTGCAAGTTATGTGGTGGAAATCCTGGTCACTCCAGAGAGTTCAAAAACTCCGTTGGATAACTTACTGCATCATCGGGATTTGTTATGACATCAATGGATTTCTATGTCACCAAATTGCTATCGATTTTTGACTGAATTGTGTAATTCAGTGCGTGTACATCATTATTCTTTGTGGCGAGAATCGCTCGTTGACTTAACCAAGCATAATTCTGATAATTCTCACTAATGTTTGGGAAAACATTTTCAATAAGAGCTAATCGAGAGTCTACAAACCGGCAATAGTCGTTGGTAAGAGTAATTAATCCAGCTGTCGCATCAACCGGGACTTTTCCGTTTCCAACAGCTAACAATTGTTTGGAAAATTGTGCAGCACTTTGATCGTTTTGAAGTTGAACTCTCATATTAGTGGTTAGCGATAGTTTTTTTACGTTATTTCACAAAGGTGATGCCTTGAGGCAAGCATTCCATTTATTTGCAGGCGTTGCATGGGGAACTACTGGCAAGGTCTGCCTCAAATCGCCTGCCAACAATATCACCAAGCCGCTAAAGATGTTGTTATTTCTCCGAAGGTCCTTCAGTGTGAAGTTAAGTGCTTCAAGTGATTTCTTATGTGCCATTGTACACTCATCCCAAACCATGAGCTTGCATTGCATCAACAATTTTTCCATTTTACTGGATCGGGAAATATTGCATGTTGGAGTATCAACTGTGTATAAATTGAGTGGCAACTTAAGCGCAGAATATGCAGTACGACCGCCATCTAGAAGAGTTGCCGCAATTCCAGATGATGCTAATGCCAAAGCTATGTCACATTTTGATCGAAAAGTGGCCAAAATCAATGAAATGACAAATGTTTCTCCCTGTTCCTCCAGGTGCGTCCAGGAATGAATAGACCACAAGTATCATTGTCCACCGCTTGCATAAATGTTTCGCATACTTTTTTTTGCTGTTCAGTCAGCAACGGCACATTATATCGAACGAATTCCTGCAATGTACCAACATTGTATTGCAGCTCTCATTTTAATTCTTGTTTGAATGCATCCTGCGTCGATCGATTTGGCGCAATGATTCCTACTTCAATCAGTAGCTTGTTTGCAATAGTCAAGCATTGATCCTCAATCAGAATCAATCCTTCATTGTATATTTCATCGGTTATTTGGATGTCGGGATTATTCGTTCGAGTGCGCAAGCCATGCAAGATATTTTCACATATGTCGTCTTTGCATTTGTTCTATAACTGAATTGGTTGTGAAGGGAAACATGTGATGATGATAATTGCCAACAGCGTTCGTATTTGGTACGCATTTGATGAAACAACTGAATCCACAAGTGTTAATTCCCAATAAGAATCGTTCTCCAGCAAATCCAATAGTTGGCATGCTTCTCGATATGTTTGGCATTGGTGGCCATTCAAAGATTTCAAATGCCCAAATTTTGGTCCACGTACATTTGCCAACAGCAGTCGCAAATAAAAACATTCATCGTTTCTAAAATGAAGAGTATATATGCGACCTAGTACACGGCGCCATCTACTTAAAATGAAACGTAATTATTTTTGTGAGGGATACTCCCGCACACCACGTAGTGGTCCCGTTGTAGTACACGCTATGTATCAGAGATGGAACTGTATGTGAAAAATGATATTCCCTGTTTCCTGCTTATCTCTTGAAATTTTTCCCGAATTTTCTTTGCTATAAACCTCACGCAGCCCGAGACCTTTCTAACTAGTGCAAAACCGTTGAAATCGGTTTGTGCGTTCTGGAGTTATAGCGTCAAAAAGAAAAATATATAGAATCTCATCACGAATTGTCTTTGAATTGTCCCCTTAACTTTTAGACCGACTGTAAAGAAATGCCTGTGTATAATTGAAACGTTAGGGTCAAGACTCAGTGTAAGGAAGTGGCTATCGAATTCATGTGAATATATATTTTCCAAAAAACCAAAATGCAACGTTTGATTTTTAATCATAATTTCCTACTTTAATAGGCAAAAATATTTTACTCTCTTTATGTCGAGTATACTCCTCGTCTGTGCTGGAAAATAATTAAGCCTTAAAGTTTTCTTTTTTTTCTTAAGACAAATTATTTCTTAATAATAGGAGACAAGTGAACATTGTTTATTTTGTTATCAGAAACGTGTGCAGTAATAATTATTATTGAGAGAAATTGCGGAGAAATTGCAACATCATTTTGTTTAGCGGAACTTGTCTAACTCTGTATTTTTCCCTAGTATTTTTTTAGCTGTTAGCTATTGAACATAAATGTGACTTCTATACTAATCACCTTTTTCCGCCTCATTAGTGTTAGCTCTCAGCTAAGGTGAATTAAAGTGATTACTAGCTATCGGTTGATGGTAGCCGACCAGCATTATAATTACTGTTCGTGGTATAGCAACTAGTATTTTCTTAGGCAATCACATACAACCTGATCCACGTTTTAATCCAACAGTCTGTTGTCAAAACTTACAATTATCGAGCTGTGTCTCCTTCAGTTGTAGCCGTATTATTATTATTATTACAATTCTAATGATACAGAGTAATTAATAAATGTACAAAGATCCACATTGAAAACATTGCATCAGATATAAGAAATCGGGAATTAGGCTGAAATTTTTCCATTAATTAAACTGATTTTCAACGTTGGCAATTTGTCTAATCTGAGTCTGCAACAATAAGATGGAAAATGAACTCTAGGCTGCCATGTTTAACCCCAAAAGCAACAAATTCGAAATTGTTTCTGAAACGCTTCAATATGGTTACCATGCTCATTATATTGTGGGTCCCATATTACCGAACCATATTTCAAAATTTGCCTCACAAGTGATGTCCATAACCTAGTCTAGTTATGCCTGGGTCACTAAGCTCATTAGTTCACCTTTTAATAAACCCAAGTACACTTTTAGTTGTGCTAATGGTTATGAGAACATTAGACATAAAATTTAATTTGAGGTCCATCAAAATTCCCTAATCCAAAATGGTATCCACCATTTGCAACCAATGTTTACCGAAACGTAGTTTCTATCTCGACAAGCAAATACACTTGCACCAGCTTTCAAAGGTATTCAGATTGAAACAATGACTGATCCGATAGATTAACATAATTGAAGAAAATTTTGACATCATATGCGTAGATCAGAATGTTATAAAATTGTATGACGTTTGAGAGATCATTAATTAAAAGGGAAAATAAAATTTGGCCAGAAATAACTGGCCTGGGCTACTCCAGATTAAACTGAGATATCCCTCGAGGCGTTGCTCTCAAATAGCATAAGCTATTACCGATCAAATAGATGCCCCTGTGTACTAGCTTGTAAGTATGGGGGTTGTGGGTTCGATTCCCAACGAAGACCTTGGTTTTTTTCACTAAAAAAATAAAAATTGACTGTCGGTGGGGCTGCTCAACGATGAAGGCATAGTCACTGGTCGCTGTGCTGTCTTATATACGGCAGTTAATTTTCGATTATCCTTTTACTTTCACCACCTGTTTCATCTATTCTCTATCCCTTTCCTAAAGAATGTAGCACGGTACTTAACTAAATAGGCATTGTTGCCTGAAGTGCTACTTCGCTTAAAAAAAAAATAGATATTATGAAATTTATTTAGTAGAACCCAGTAAGCTTAATTTATGCAAAAGAAGTTTACGATTAACCCTGCCGAATGCCCTACCACAGTCTGTGTAAACAGCATTCATTGCTTTGACAAAACCCTGAATCATTTTGTGGTAAAATGCAATAAGCTGATAATAGTTGAATAGTTTTTACGGAAATCATGTCGATAAGGCAATAAAACTGAAGATGTGTGATGGCAGAAATAGTCCAATACAAGTCCTCTGAAGAGCCTTGGCATTATGCTCTATAATTTGCAATGCCACACTTGCTACCAGATTTAATTATCCTCCTGATGGCAATCCATTTCGCTTGCCAATCTAACAATATTTTACAAATAGTTCCAGCTTATATATAAGTTTATTTTGTCCCATTTTGGGGCTTAAAGAGTTAGTATCGTTCTTGGTTCATTTTTCGCAGTTAGTGTAGTATTTTGAAACTTTCGACTGATCTTTTTGTTGCTGAAGTCATCTACTTAAATTATCCCTTTCTTAAGTACGGCTTTAGTCTTGTCTAGCAATAATTTCGAAGGATAAGAATTAACTCTGCTAAAGGTAAAGGGGCTATGCAAAACCGGTATTAAAGAAATTTTTTTGTCCATTTGCTTAAAGCATTCCACGCCCACTAGAGAAATAATCAAGAAGTTTTATATGTTTCTAACATGTTTTTCAATCTTATTATTAAAATAGCATATTTCTCAATATCACAGCATTTTTTTAAGATACAGGCTGCAGAAAATGTTTGCTGGTTCAAACAAGTTTTATTAAAGTTAATGTGCTTTGCCTGGGTTTTTGTTCGTTTATGATTTTTTTTTAAAGAGTTTTACAAATAAAAATATTTTTTTGAAGAAGATTCCTTAGCTGAAGTTTGCAAGAAGCTGAATTTGCTAAACATTTTTGATTAAAACATATTATCTTCTTAAAAGCTTTTTAGGTTAACTTTTTAAAAAACCAATTTTTATAATAAAGCTTAGTAAACATGAAGTGGCTTTTTGTATAGTAATTATGTAAAAGAAAATTGTGTAGTTTTGTAGAAGCTTTATGATTTAAAAATCTACTTTTTGTAAAAAGCTTTTAATATAAACCTTTTTTTTAAATTATACTTTTCGACTTGTTAATTTTTATTACATTTTTTTTTATGTTAACTCAAATTGCTGATTGTAAATTTTAAGTTAGGAAAGCTGTTTTAAATGAATTCATTTAATAGGCCATTGATCTAAGCTGTGGTTTAAAAACGGAAAGCTTTAAAAGTTTTACCGCTATTTAAAATCCATAACTTTTATTTCTTTTAAGCTACGAACATTTAAATATCAACGTTTCAAGCAAACATATTCGGTAAAAGTCCTCTTTCTTTGAAATAAACAAACAAATGCATGTTTTAACTTTAGTATGTGTTAACGATTATTATGAATATTAAAAATTAAACATTCATAAAAAAAACACAATTACATAACGTTACGTTCTACGTGTAACATGACAGTATTGTCAGCTTAATTCCTTTTTGCCAATTTTTGTATTCATTTTAAATCTTTAGTAGCCAGGCCAGACTGTCGCACAGGCCGTAAATTCAATGGTCTCGAATACTCAGCCATTAAACCAATTTCGGCCTTCTTGGTTTTACACAAAGTAAAGCTTAAATTCTGCGAAGAAATAAGAAATATGTTTATTTTTTTTATTCGAATATTTTAACATGCATGCGGTAACATAATCAATTTGGCGCCCAATAAAACATTCATAAGCTTTAAAGTACAAATGGGGTTTTTCTGTAGCGCTGTTTTGTCTGTTTTTAAATGCTGCTGCCTTTGCTGCCATTGACGCTATCAACAATTCTCTTCGTATTGTTATTGTTTTTTTTTTTGTGTTTTGCCTCTTTTAACGTGCCACTCACATGAAATACAAACTTCAATACATACACACAGACATCTATATATATATTTATAAGTAGACATTATAGTTCATAGTCCAGGCTTAAAGAAAATCCATTATCAACGGTATGTAATGTAAATGTAGAATATGTAAATGTACGACGACATGTAATTTAAAGGTATCCGTACCGTCCACATTATCATACACAAACGCATACACACACACACACACACACACACACACGGACACAGTGACAACCAGTAAAGTAACGGTGGAAAATATGCAGAGAGGCTTACATTAGGAAGTCTGTATTGTAGAATGTACAGAATGTATGTATGTATGTATGTTTGTAGGTTTGTGTTGCTTGAATGCTTGTTGAAATATTCAAACAGGAATAATGGTTTGTTAATGCCTTTAAAGCTTTTGTATTTAACGCTGCAAATTGCAAATTTTCGTACTCAATTTTAGTGGCATTTTAATGTTAATTCACCCTCCATATAAGCTTACACACATTCCCTCATACACAAACATACACACACACAGGAACACACACATTCCGTAACATTAACGTTCATGCTAAAATTGTTTCTTTTTTTTTTGGTTTTTTGTTTTTTCCTTCAAAAGCCAAACCTGAATTTGTTTTTAAACAAGCACTCGCCTTTTGTAGGCTGCTTATCATCAACGTATAATGAGGTTAGAATTTAGCAAATGTGAACTTTCAATACAAGTGATTAAGACTGTAAGGCCTGGGAAAATATTCTTTAGCTTTTAATAGCATTTGAATATATTTGCAGATGGGGCATTTTCTTTTTATGGAATTTTTTAAAAAGCCTTACTTTCATTTCAATTTAATAACTTTGATCGTATTCTCTGTTTTAATATTGTTTTTGTTAACTATTAATTATTTAATATTACAAACTTATTCCATACAAAAAGCTTTAAATTTTCTGTGTGTGTGTGTGTTGCGAACAGCTTCAAAAATTTTGTTATAAATTTAAGCGCCTTAAAAAAATAAAATTTATTGATCCTTTTCACTTTGAATGCGCTATGTTCTAATAGCAAGTTTCATATTACAAATAACGATAATAAATTATATATAATTTTTTTTTTTTTTAAATTACAACAACATATTTGAAGTAAAATTTTTTGATTTTTTATAGAAAACTAGCTGACCCATTGAGAACGAATTTGTGAGATCACAAAGAAGAAACGCAAACAAATAAGCTCAATGCTCACTGCGACTGTTTTAACGGCGGCAGTAATCGAGTTCATGTTACTTTGGGCCTTTCATCGTCATCCACCGATGCACATTGGAGGCAGCGGGCGGCTGACGACGAATTTATGGCGTGTGTGTATTTTTGAAGTAAACAACGCTCAATATTTACGTAAATGCGATACCATATAATATCAAAACATAGCTCACAAACAAAAATTAAATGGATTGAATGAATGAATACACAAAAATTCAAGTCCAGACTTCAGCGCCATCTGCCGGACTGGTTTGTGAATGTAAACCATCCAAGGTGGAACCCAAACGCATGCAAAAAAAATTTATTCAGTGTAATACACACGTACAGTAGAATTGTATACATAAAGAAGATTTGTATGGGAGGTACCACGCGTCTTTATCAAATACCGCTTATATTTGCAATAGAACTTGAAATAATTCTGTTCAATTACCATTATCAGGAGCAGAAATAATAGATTTTTAATTTGTTGTTTGTATGGGAGGTACCACGCCCCTTTGTCTAATTGGTCCCAATTGTAAATCTAAACCACCCGGGGCGCCACCGAAACGCATACAAAAAAATTTATGAAAATCAGTCTAGCCGTTTAGGAGGAGTTCAGTCACAACACACGTACAGTAGAATTATATATATAAAGATTAGTAAGTCGGTAGCATATTTGCTTTTGCGGAAAATTGATTTATATTTAAGCTGCTTTAGTGTGCAGACGGAGATGCAAGAGCAAATGTTCTCTATAAGTTACTCCTAGACACCCGCTTTGTTCCACAATGATTTTTTCGTGCCTTTAATTTTCTTGAATTTCGTGCTGTCGCCAACGTTTCTTTTTCTAGAGTATTTGCTGACTGATAATGATGAACTTTTTTTTTGTTATCACAGAGTTGTCCAACATTTTTGTGAAAGTTCAATCGCTAATAGCATCCCCACTTCACATTTGTCATTGCTAAAATTTCAAAATGTTTCATATCGTCTCAGCCTTTAGAAGTTACCGTAGCCTAACACCTTTAGCCCCATAATTTGGCATCCATTTTAAAAGAGCTCGATTCGTTTCAAGCAACTCTTTGAACATTTTGTCGAGGTACTAAGACTTAAAGAGTGTGTTTAGAGATTAACTCGTTCTTTTTAGTATTCTTGTCCATATCTTCAGAGCTTTCCTAGTGACCAAAAAAGGCAGGGTCTATTTTTTATTTTTAAGAGAAGTAGCACTTCAGGCAACAATGCCTATTTAGTCAAGAACCGTGCTACTTTCTTTAGGAAAGGGATAGAGAAGAGATGAAACAGGTGGTGAAAGTAGAAGGATAGTCGGAAATTAACTGCCGTATAAGTCAGCACAGCGACCGGTTACTATGCCTTCATCACTAAGCAGCCCCACCGACAGTCACTTTTTATTTTTGTAGTGAAAAAAACCAAGGTCGTCGTTGGGAATCGAACCCACAACCCCCATACTGACAAGCTAGTACACTACCTACTAGCCTACAGGGGTACCTTAAGCGAGACTTTTTTTTTACCTTTGGAGATAAATTTGAGTGGACCTTATAGGTCCGCATTTAGTAGTAAAGTTTGCCTTGACAAGTATTCAGAATTCGGTTGCCTTAATTAAAGTAGGATTCTATCACCTCAGTAGGAGGGTATTTCTGGTCGCTATCTCAAAGAGGTATGAGTCGAAGTTCTAACAGTGCACTACGTTGCGCAGCACAAGCCATATCCTTGTGTCTACTAGCCTAGATCTACAATTTTAAATTTCTCAGTTTTTTTTTTTTTTGTTGAGCAAAATTAACAAATAATAACATAAAAACTGATAGATAGGCGTGTGATAAAGTTGTCCTATTAAAAAAGAATAAAGAAAAGTATGCAATTATTTAACAGGCTGTTCATAATCTGAATTATTTATATTAATTAAAATATTTCGCCATTTTGCTGTTATTTCAACACTATCTGAAAATTAGTGATTAGCTTATTCGAATAAATGTTTGAGAAAAATTTCAAGCTGCTGCTCAAATATATTTCAATATTATTTGTGAAAAAAAAATAAAAATTTAAATATTTTATTCGATTATAAGCATTAATTTTCATTCCATGTTTTTTAAAAAATATAAAGTCATAAAATTTTTTTCGGATTATTCGAAAAAAAATTTTAATTTTTAATGTTGCCTCCGATAATTTCATTTTAAAAGAAATTTTTAACAGTGCACTTTTCCTACGATACATTTAATGGGAAACAAAACTGGTTTTCTTCGATTTTATTCGAATAAAAATTATTTCAAACTTTTTATTTTCAAGCGAATAAGTTTTTATTTTTTAAGTTTTTTATAATTTTAAAAATCTTAACAAAAAAATTCTAAATTTATTCGAAAATGTTCGTTGCTATGTAAATGCTATAATAGAATAATTGATATCATAAATGATTGTATTGAAAATGAGAAAATTTCTTTTTAATAAAAATTTAAAAAAATTATTTTCTTGAAGAACTCATTTAAGATTAATAAAAAAAATTAGATTTCATACTTTTAAGTTTTGTTAAATAAATAATATTTTTTTTTCAAATATATAATTTTTTCTACTTTTTTCAGCCGCCATATGATTTATACCTGTCACAGTATGGTATCCTATTTGGTAAGTTTAGTGATTCATTACGAAATTTTTGCATTAAGTTCCGCAAAAAAAATATTATTTATTATTTTTAATTAACTGCTAGCCAAAAACTTACTTTACGTTTTAGCTTTTTTATCTTGCTTCTCCTTTCAGGCAGCAAGTAAATGAAAAAATATCATGTTTAACAAACCACCATTCCATTTTCAGAAATTCAGCAATTATTGCTTTTAAGAAACGTGATTTTTTCTCGCTTCTTTCAGGCGAACGCACGTCTCATTTAAATTTGTGCATGCGTTTGGTTAAGTGACATTTCAAACATGAACATGGTACGAGTTACACGTTACAGAGTGACCAAAAAAATGGAATACTGAAACATTAAATTACCATTAATAATTCAATTTAAAGTTTTTAAATGACTTATTTGAAAAAAAATGCGATAAAATAAATAACTTAAAAGTTAAATATGCTAAAGATAAAAATAACGAACGAACAGCTGTGAAGGAATACTATTTTAACAAGCTCAACAAACATTTAATCATGTTAAATAATTAATGCTTAAAGCAAGTATTTTGTAAAGCTAATGTCTAGACGTAAAGCATTATCGGCCATTTTCTATCTTCAAAGTTCTTAACAATTGTATTTTTGTATCTTAACAATTGTATTTTCCGAAATTATTTTATGTCTCTAAACAATTTTAAGCATTTTTATATGCTTCCTTCTCTCTGTCTCTTTCTCTTTATATGCTATCTCTTTCTTTAAGATATATGTTTTGTGAGAATTCTCGTAATTCTTTACATCTTCCTCTTTGTCATCAATTCTTGTGCCTTTATAAACTAAAACTGCTCGACTGGTAATTGCGAATATTTCTCACTTTATACCATAGGCTCGTGTAATTGTCAGCATTTTTCATATATTAAAAGCAATCGCGGCATTGATACAGCTGATCCATGAGTCTTATTCCAATATTGGTCAACCAGAATGTCGTGAACCTGCATCATTCAACTCTTCGCTGTTGACTTGCTTTATTACCACAAAGTCTTTTATAGATGCCAACATTTTTGTAAAACCCTACACTTAACATGTGATTATCCTATTCAGATGGTAGGCATTGCTAAAAATTCACAATGTGCCGTATCGTCTAAGCCTTTATATTATACGTGCATTTTTTTAAAGAGAAGTAGCACTTTAGGCAACAATGCCTGTTTAGTTAAGTATCGTGCTACATTCTTTAGGAAAAGGATAGAGAAGAGATGAAACAGGTGGTGAAAGTAGAAGGATACTCTGAAATTAGCTGCCGTATAAAGGCAGCACAGCGACCAGTGACTATGCCTTCATCGCTGGGCAGCCCCACCTACAGTCAATTTTTATTTTTGTAGTGAAAAAAAAACGAAGGTCTTAGTTGGGAATCGAACCCACAATCCCCATACTGACAAGCTAGTACACTACCTACTAGCCTACAGGGGCCTTAACCTGAAACCATTAGCCGGATGATTTAGCATTCAGCTCTATTTGTTTCCATCAAAATTTTGGATTTTTTGTCGAGATGCTATTACCTAAAGGGTGTCTTCGTTAATATGCGAAATTAAATGTCTCGTAGTTTGCACCATTAGTAGCTGTTGTGTTTTCATTTTCACTCTTGGACTGCATATTACTGAAACTTTTACTGTAATGCTGATGAATGTCTTTAAGTGTTTGATCCTCTCTAGCCTAGCGCTGTGTTGAGAGATTAATTAATAAAATTAATTAAGTTAATTAGTTACCATACGCGATAGCATTCTGGTCTTAATATCTTTTGTACTTCGTTTGCATAGGAACTGTTTCTGTAGGAACTGTTCTTTTTCAAATATTGGCTCATTTCCACAGTAGTTCGATCGACTGATCGGTAATCCCTTATGAAGTCTCTCGTTCTCTCTCCGCCTTATAATAATTGTTGTTCCGTTATGGATCTCATGTGTTGCAAACGAGTTCAAATCCTCACCCCTAGAATCCATGAATTTTTTCAGAGGTTTGCTCACTTACGAATTATTTAATTTGTTGATTTTATAACACATCTTACCTTCACTTAGCCTCGTGTCTGAGTGCTCACTTTTACTTTTTTTTACCTTTAAACCAAACCTTTCTTAACTGACCTTTGTTGGCAGCTGTAACCATGATGATTGACCTCCGCTATTCTATTGTATATCTCTTTTATTTCCTTTTTTTATAATTTTGGTGATATTTGAAATCGTAAATCAATCTACAAGTGTTGGCCTTTCTAAAATCTATTTTAAATTCACACTTTTATTTACAGCGGGTCAGCAGTGCTGCCTGCTTGCGTATAGTAATTCGAAATGTTCTATGAACACTTTCATTAAGATTGCGAATGTTGGGTTTTCCATGCCGAGTTTGTCATATAACTGGTTATTAAATCTAAAGTAGTTATCGTTTTTGCAATATCTATAATATCGGTTGTCGTATAAATTCTGTAGCGTGTTGCTTAGGATAACTAAGGCTTCTTGTGTTGGTATTCATGTATATAGATCCTTGATATGAAAAGGAAACTAGAGGCATGTTTTCGGTTACCTTGATGTCTTTAAATTGTTCGACAGGGTCTTCTGTATTCCAAAACAAATTTTTTCAACTTCTTCGGAAGATTAAAATTTTTTCCACACTTTCTAGTGAAAAATTTTAAATTTTGTCACAGCTATCTTCAATCGATAATGTTTAATTTATTATTGCCACTAAATCTGCTTCATTTATTTCGTCGTCCGCAATAATTTCTTTAATATTATTCATTCCCTCGCATTACATTCTCCAGTCTCAATACCTTTCTTTATTCATCTGTTGGATTAGCAACAGATTCCTGAATTGGAATAGTGCTTTTCAGCAAGCTCTCAGTGCTGGGTGACAAATTTGTTTAAGAAACCTGTTAGAGACTTCAACACAATGTTAAATTTTTTTAATTTTTTGTAAAATTAAAATATTTAGTTTAAAAATTGCCTTAATAAACATATGAAACGTTAAAGTTTTATAGTCCTACTAGCTAACCCATTGAGAACGAATTTGTGAGATCGCAAAAAAGAAGCGCAAACAAATAAGCTCGATGCCCACCGCCACTGTTTTAACTGCGGCAGTAATCGAGTCCATGTTACTTTGTGCTTTTCATCGTTATCCGCCAATGCACATTGGAGGCAGCTGGCGGCGAATTTATGGCGTGTGTGTATTTCTGAAGTAAACAACGCACATTATTTACGTAAATGCGATACCATATAATATCAAAACACAGCGCACAAAAAATGCATTAAATGCATTGAATGAATGAATACACAAAAATTCATTCAAGTCGATCCAGTCGTGTAGTTGCAGTGTAGTTGAATAACCTGGCTACCGGCTGCAGAGCCATCTGTCGGGCTGGTTTGTGAATGTAAACCATCCAAGGTAGCACCCAAACGCATGCAAAAAAAATTTATTCAGTCACATACACGTACAGTAGAATTATATACATAAAAAAGATTTGTATGGGAGGTACCATACGTCTTTATCAAATCCCGCCTATATTCGCAGCAGAAGTTAAAATATGTTCACTTAACCAAAATACCAAATTCTGTTCAAATACCATTATAAGGAGCAGAAATAATAGATATTTAATTTGTGGTTTGTATGGGAGGTACCAATTATCCAATTGGACCGAATTGTAAATCTAAACCACCCGGGGCGCTACCCAAACGCATACAAAAAAATTTATGCAAATCGGTCGAGCCGTTTAGGAGGAGTTCAGTCACAACACACGTACAGTAGAATTATAAATATAAAGATAGAATATTATTTTAAAAAAATCTTGAAAATCGTGTTGTAGAAGGAAGTAACGCGTTATAGGAAATTTTTCACAATTTAGCATGTTGTAGGTATAGGCTGAAAATCCTGAATTTCAAAGCATTTTGCTTCATAGTCTTTCTCTCTTTAGACGTTAAATTTAAAATTTTGTTAAAAATTATGTTTATCCTTCTAACAACAAATGTTGGTTAACTTTACAACTTTGCACATCTCATGTATGTTCTGAGCATAAATTTATAAGAAAATTTAAATTAAAAGAAACAAAAAAATATTTTTTACAAGCACCTTAACACAATAAAATAAATGTTACTAAATGCAAAATCTGATTTTAACACTTAAACACGAACATAAACAAACTGCAAGCAGAAAACCCAAACTCTTCTTATTTTCATGGCCTTGTTCTTAGTGGAGGCAGTAGGGCTACTGCTGTTTGCTTTGACGATACATATTGAGCCCTGCAAGCAACCACTTTCTAACAAAAGAAATGGAAAAGAATTTTAAGAATTTTTAAGAGTGGAGCAAGCAGAGCCATGGAAGGGAAAACTTTTTTGAAAGAATATTGCAAGAGAAAATGCAAGGAATTAGGAAGTTGGCTTGCTAGGCGAGCAGGGTATGAGAGCTAGAAGGAAATTAGAGGCAAAGATAGAAGGAAATAAAATATGTTGATTTATACAATTGAATATTTAAAGGTTTCTTCGTTTGCGGCAATTTTCCTTCTTCTTCTATATTTTATTTTCATTTATTTTTCTGTTTTTGTTTGAGACAGAATTTAATGCTAAAGGAGCAAATGCCATGTCATTATTTGTTGCAAGATGCAATGAAATACATATGTTTAATATTATCCTACAATATAATGCCAGATATTATTTGCATATTTAAATGGTAAATCTTATAAAAAGTATACAATATGTTTATTTATTTAGTTGGCAATATTGAAATCTAAGACAGCATTTGTTTTCATACATACAGCCAGAGTGGATTCTTAAGGGTTTGGTTTTTAATTAAAAAACTAAGATTAAAACAAAATTTAATAAAAAAAGTATACCAAATCTTGCATTGTACCAAATATATACCTTATCAATGGCTAAAATTAGAATTAAAAATTTTCCCCTTCTTTAACTAAGTCCGTATAGGAACCTGGACCGATATGCAGTAGTTTGTGTATGTGTGTATGAGAGATTTTAGCTAGGTTTAGTACCTTACATCTGATTAAGAATCCAAGATAAGTAGAAAGAATATCTAAAGGAAACAATAAAGTCCAAAGTAAATAATCGTAAAACTTATCTTCAGAAAGGAATTGATAATGTTTAAGACCTTCAGCGATGATACTTTAACTTAGCTTGTGAAATACGTAAGAGTATGTGCCCCAGGATTCTAAGTGTATATTCTTTCTTGAAGAATGGAGCAAAGAAGTCAGCTATAAGTCTAAAACAATAGTAAACAGTTATCGTATTCAATATTTCGTGTAGCATTCTTAGATATTGCACATAATATTTCGAAATAATTGAAACTTCGATGGCAGTGGAAAATAGGCAGTCATAACTCCAGCTTAAAAAGAACATGGGTTGTGTTATGCAAATTAATGGCTGAGAGCATAGCCGCATCATTTAAAAAACTTAATGGCACCTGGCTATTACTATATATTCGAATGTCCCTTCAACATTTAATATTGCTGCACCTGGTTTGGCGCTACAGTGATAGCTGCCACCCTTTTGAATTTTTGGAGTCGAATTCCTAAGTTATAAATTATTGTCGTCAAATAAATTCGATACTAATTTAACATAAATAACCTTTGTTTTTTTTCTTTGTTAACAAAAACAAAAAACCAAACAACAACAACAATAAAAAACAAAAAAAAAACAAATTTTTCCTCCTTATAATTTTTATTTTGATGTTTCTGAGTTCATTGCCAAAATAATAAAAGAGTTAAGAGGTTAGAGGTATCTTCTGTCTAAAATAAAATGGTTTCTTTTTGAGAATATATTTTAAAAAAAATGGGATAAAAAGTCCCTGGTAATTTCCTTAGTTTCCAAACAAGAGTTTCTTAATCTTACTTCCAAACATAAACCTCACTTGTTTCTCTGATTTGACAACACTAGATTATTTAAGCCAAACTTTAGAAAAAGCAAAGAGAGAGAGAGATAGAGGCAAAGAAAGTGAAAAAGAGTTAGAGAGAGATAGAAGCAAAGAAAGAGAGTAAGAGTCTTTGAAGTTGTATTTGAAAAATTCTATAGCTATTTAAGAACTTAAGGAAATTTTTGTATTTTCGTCGAGCATGTTCGAATTTTTTCAGAGTTTTCAAATTGGATGTTAGGACAGTACAGAGATCCAAAGTTTGAATCTTTAAAATTCACAAAACTTCTACTTTTTAAACCTGAATAATATTGGTAAAATACCGGTTCCCAAAAAAACTCCAAAAATAAAATCTTTAATCCCAAAGTAAGATTTTTTATTCCCTTTTAAAAAAAGTACCACTTTGAAAATAAACTCTTTTATTTTTAAGAATCTCAATAGTGATAAGATTTGCCTTAAAGCTTGGTAAAGGGAAAATTATTTTAAAATTCGAATTTTTCTTGGAGATTTAGTCATTATTATACATTTTAGAAAGTCCAACATTAAAAAATGTAGGGTAATCGTACAAAAGATAATCCAAAACCGAATGAAATTATTAAGGCGTAATCATATTTTAAAGTTATTCCATTATCTCCTCTTACAGTTTCTTTAACATCGTACATTTTCTTCTTTATGTTGAAAACAGAAACAAAGTCACTTTGGAAATAAATGAGTCTGTGAGTGAGAATACTTTTAAGCAAATAGGACATTAAGCGGAAGTCGAGGAAGTGTGAGGTTACACTATATATTATCTATATAAAATCACCTACACACCAATCTACACTAACACTGCATTTTCACTTTCCATGTTTAGTTGTTGTTGTTATTGTTCACAAAAAAAAAGTAACACAAAAAGAAGTTGAGTAAAATGTAACCAACCACAGTTTATGTTACTTGAAAAGGAAAAGAAAGACAATAAATTTTATTTTATTTCATTAATTTTTTTTTCTTTTTTTTTTTTTGTTATTGTATTGTATTCTGCTTGTCTATTGTAGTTTGCAAGCTATTACATACTATGGAAAAAAAAAGAACTAGACATTTTAACACATTAATTTAATTAACATACAACTTTCAAAGCACACATTATATTAAAGCAAATGTAACTAAATGTAAGTAAAATGGAGATATAAATTATAGCAAATGTAGAATTTTATATAAATAAATAAACGAGTGTGACTATAAAGACATTTGTTTATTTGAAGTAATAAATTTACGTAATAGATAGATATCTGAGAAGGTGAAGGCGTTATTTAATAAAAAATCTTTTTTAAATTTTAGCAAAATTTTGTTTTTAAAGCAGTTTTGTTTCTTTATTAGCAACAATCGAAGTTCACAATAGAAAATAGAGCTTTAAATTTTAAAATATCTTAATATCATTGATTAATAGCATTAATTTTAATTCCATGTTTATTTAAAAATAAAAAGTCATAAAATTTTTTCCGATTATTCGAATAATAATTTTAATTTTTAATGTTGCTGTGAGTCTGATTACTTCGATAATTTCATTTTAAAAGAAACTTTTAATAGTGTGCTCCTCCTACGACGCATTTAATGGGAAACAAAAATGGTTTTCTTCGATTTTTTTCGAATAAAAATTATTTCAAACTTTCTATTTTCAAGCGAATAAATTTTAATTTTTTAAGTTTTTCTAATTTTAAGAGTCTTAACAAAAAAATTCTAAATTTATTCTAAAATGTTCTCTGCTATTCAAATGCTATAATAGAATAATTTTACCCCAATATTGTAAATAAAAATCTAAGAGTCTTATATCCTAAGCCAAACTGATTCTATGAGAATTTTTCATAAAATCAACATAGCATAAACAGCAAGACTCAAAGACACTTCCATACAAACACTACAAAACATTTCAAAACAACAAAAAACATTGTTTATTTATATTAAATGATTCCGAATAATTATAAATAAAAATCATTTTCTTGAAAGACACATTTACGATTAATAAAGAAATTATGTTTCATATTTTTAAGTTTTGTTAAATAAATAATATTTTTTTTTAAATATATTATTTTTTCTACTTTAAAACTTGAAAATATCTTAATATCATGGATTCATTTTCAAGCTTTTAATAAAATCTGCACTCTCAAGATATTTTGTAGGTAACACTATCACCTGTACAAATTCTATTTTATATATTAATATTTCTTGACTTATATTGACTGTTAAGTTAAACACTTTAGGAGAGATTCTTTTAGAATCCGTTAAGCCATTTTACTGAAGTTTACTTGCAGTCGAGTGAAAATTAATCATTTTGTAGAGTAGCAAAAATTTTAATGAAGTTTAAAATTTAATCCATTATAAGGCCCAACTATATTATGCATATATGCTGGCGTAAGCCAACTTAAGCAAATCTACAAATACCTAATAATCGTATATGGCAAAGTATAATGTACTTAACAAACCTATAACGATACGCTTTTCCTGGCTGCTGGGGTATACTCAGCGGCGTCCAGGGTCGTGTAGTGTCTTTGGGACAAATAAGAAAAGACTGCCGTTGATTAAGTTATAACTTAGCCTTTATTTGCCACTAATTCTTTGCTTGACGGCAGCTCGCTTCTCGGCTCCGTCTACTGTACACTGGTTTGTGTGTGTATGTCAGTACGGCAGTTTCCGTGATCTTGGCCTTATGTACACCGGTCAGTGTCCGAGCGAAACAGCCAAAACAATGTAAGCTGGGCTGGGTTAAAATCTCCGCTCAACTGTCCAATGCTCTGGTCACCCACTATGGTGACGGTAGACACAAATTCCGCTGGGCTAAGACCTCGGCTTCATTTTACATGAATTTAATATAAAACGTGCAAAGAAATAGTTGCTTATATAACAAAAGAGAAGCGTTTTATTATAACGCCAATTCAAAGGAACGAGCATGGAAAGATGTAGCAGAAAAATGCAGTAAAAGTGAAATACCTTGAAAAATTTTGTTTGCGTTTTGTATTTTCATACTGATATGAATTATATTAAGTCGCAGAGTGCAAATACAGATCGAAGTTACTAAGGGAGTGCTTCTGCAAGAAAATGAAGAGGATGGAAGCTCCATCAGGCAATGGAATGGGCACTATTGCAGCCTCTGAAGTTTTAGAAAACCTCTCTCACACCGCGCCGGTATAACCCTTTATATTAAATATTTTTTGCTTTTATACAATGTGAATCTTTAGTGCTCGTGATAGCGTTGAAGAACTAGTCTCAACCTTAGAGTTTAATAACTTAAAGGCTTTTAAACATTTTAATTACTTTTCCATTTTTTTTTTTTAACCACAATTTGCAATAATATTTATTCTTTTATTGTTTATAAATTCAAAGATGCATTTTGTTCAATACTTTTGGCCCAAATAATACAAACAGCGAAATATTTTTTCTTTGGTAATTTTCTTAAAACTATAAAAAAAATTATAAATAAGTATAAGTAAGTTAACACTAATTATACAAAATATGATTATTAAACATTTGGATATGATTTTACGTCAAACCGCGTCTTATACAGTATAGAGAGAACACTGAAGATTGGCATATTGCCGAAACCAGTTTGTTCATAAACCATTTTTGACGCGGGTTCACCCGCCATAACCAAATAAATTAAACCCCGTCGGACAATATACGCTCATATCATTATTAAACACCTTTTTGTGAATACATTTCATTTATTTAAAAAGAAATTATTTTGTTGCAAAAGTACGAATTAAACAAATGAGCAACTGTGCATAATAATTCAATAATTTGCTTAAGCATTTGACAGACTTTTCGTTCAATTTTTGACATTTAACTTAAGCCAGCTTACCCATACTATAGTTGGGCCTATAGACATTAGCGCCATTATTATAACTGTTAAGGAAATTATCTCTCCATAAAGTTAACAATGGACACAACGCACGTGTTGCTTAATCGTACTTAGCAACTCGACTTTTACTTAAGAAAAGAAATTTTACTTGAGAATTGAAAATGGATATTTCGTAGCACATGAATGTAAACATCTACCGTTGAAAATGTAGTTTCCTCTTACTGATATGTTTAGGTAAAACTTTTGAAAATTTTGGATAAAAGAATATCCATCTTCTGGTTTAAGGAGGGCAAAGATATCAATATGAAAAAAAAAATAAATTATTTTAACATATTTTTACTAATTTATTTAATCATTTATGATAATTAAAATTGTAATAAATCTTAAGAACTAAGCCACTAGTAGCTTTTAGTGGTAGGAAGATTTAATGGCTTTTTTTATCAGGATTAATTATTTTGTAGAGATGATTGTATTTAAACCAATTTCTAAGAGGCTTGCTATCCATAAAATTTTTACTCTTACCCTTACCTCCCTTCGTTCCTTATTTTGGGATTTAGCGAAGCATAGAATATGGATCGTGTGTCATTGTAAATTATGTATTGCATTGATAAGAAGTTACATACTCTTAAAGCTCTAAGAACAGCTTCCGCTTCAAATATTGCTGCACTTTGAGGAAATGGTTCAACCAAATTTGTTTGTCCATATTCATCAACAATAGAGAAAGGCTACATTAATTATTGTCATCGAACTGTCCGAAGAAATTCACTTCCAACTTTCTTTTCTACATTCTCACTGAACAGTGCTTTGTAAATGCCTGACGCCGTAGAGCTTTTGTTGAAGAGGCGGAGTTCTTTTATAAAAATCTTCGACTCTTGCTACTATGCAGGTATATCAAATCGTTTTATTTAAAATTTCTTCACAATGCTGCTCATATGCACTAAGGTGGAAGAATATTTCTCTTCTTTTTTCTTTGATATTGTAAATGTATATGTTAACGTAAAAAAGCTGTTTTCGTACAAAGAATTTTGTGGATTAAAAAAAAATTTTAACTTATTTCCATGGATATGAAATGGCTCAAATCACCCTTTGACTAAGGGATTTTTGGTAAGTGTTGTCCTGAATGCTCTAAGACTAGCGCTTTTTCCAGCAATAGGAGAGATTTCAACATTTTTTATTGTTAAATTAGCCGCTTTGCTGTAGATTACAAGGCCCGTAATCTATTGTTGTCAAATACGGTGTTATAGCTTTGTAAGAGGTGCCCCTTTAGGCTAGAAGGTAGTGTACTAGCTTGTCAGTCTGGGGGTTGTGGGTTCGATTCCCAACACAGACCTTGGTTTGTTTTTCACTATAAAAATAATAGATGACTATCGGTGGGGCTGCTCAGCGATGAAGGCATAGTCACTGGTCGCTATTCTTGTTGTCTTATACGGCAGTTAAGTTAATTTCCGACTATCCTTGTATTTTCACCACCTGTTTACTCTCTTCGCTATTCCTTTCCTAAAGAATGTAGCACGGTGCTTGACTAAATAGGCATTGCCTGAAGTGCTACTTCTCTTTAAAAAAAAATAAGTGATATTAGGCGGTAAGAATTGATATTAATATAATATTGTTACATTTATACCTTTTATAAACTGAGTTCTTTATTGCAAAACAAATAATACCAGATTTTAGAGTTACATTACATGAATTACAAGTTTATTTACTTTAACTTCACACAAAGTAAGATTTGTACTTTTGCACTACAGAACAATTTACTAAAGATGCAAGTCTTTACTTAACAGACTAACTAACAACGTAGATGCTGTCTTTTATATTTGTCCGCTAGTGGTCTAAAAAAATGAGGAATTTTCTACTTCCTTTATATCATATTTTTTTGTTGTTATGTTATTTATTTAGTGTATAGACGCCTGTCTGTTGGTCTGTGTGTATTTTTGCTTTTGTTTTTATGCTGCTAAAGTTTCTTCTTCATGGAATTTATTTGAAGATATTTGTTGTTGTCTTGCATGTATGAGTTTTCTTAGAATACTACGTAATTAGTAAACAGAAAGTTGTTGTTATCTTGCGTATATAAGATTGCAACTTCAAAAATTACAGGATAAGGAATTCCCAATTCCCTTCATTCCATATATGATCAATGTGTATTATTTTGATTTTAGTTTGCTAATAAGCACAATCGTTTTGGAATGATTGCTCTCAAAATGCCAATTTTAAGACTAAAACCGTCTTTAAAAAATTTTTTATTTACTAGTAAATACTTGGATTATTATCTTGATTTTAAAATGAGGATATAGATATTTTCTTACTCTAATTGGATTTTGCGTAGTAAGTGCAGAAAATTAGAAATGATCAAAAATGGTGTAAAATGAAATAAAACATAGCAAAATTTCATTTGACATGGAATTTATTTTCTTCGAAAGTCAATTTTCTAGCATTATAATTTAAATATGGCTTCTGGCATATGACCGCTATGGATAGTTAAGAGGTAATCTAATATGGATATCCAATTTTCGATGACTTTTTCGTATATCAGCAATAACGCGGCAAATGTTGTCTCTCAAGTGGTTATATGTTTGGGGACTATCGGTGCATACTAACGACTTTACATATCCTCACAAATAATAGTTCAGTGGCGTTAAATCGCACGATCTTGAAGGCCAATTCACGGGTCCGAAACGGGAAACTATGCGGTTACCAAAAGCTTTTTTCAATAAATCAATTTCAGCTTGAGTTGCGTAACATATTGCGCGGTCTTTTTGAAACCACAGTTGCTTAACATCATGGTTGTTCATGAATCATGGCTCTATAGTGGTCGTCGTTACCTGTAATATTCTAACCAGCATTTTTTTTCAAGAAGTACACAGAAATGCTTCCACCAACCTACAAAGTACACTAAACAGTCAATTTTTCTGCATGTAATGGTGTCTTATGAACAATTTGGAAGCGTTGTGCACACGTCAGTCTAGTCATGTTAAAATGCCAAACCAAAGTAAACACAAATCACTCGGCGGCTGATAAAATGGCTTTCCGGTAAAAAAAGTATTGCCAATTTAAAGATCTATACCTGTATAAAAATCACCCTATATCTATATAGAATCTGTAAAAACGAATATTTCCATAAATAAGTGAATTCATAAGTCGTAGAACAGCTATTGAGTTGGTATTAAACAAATCAACGCAAAATGTTTACATTTAATCTGTTTGCAAGAAAAATTGATTAACTCCATTTTGAAATTTAAGAAAGGATGCAAAGTTTAAAGAAGTTTTTTCAAATGATAAATGGAAACGTCGCGACGTTTTATTAACACTTGTCTGGGAGAGCGGTATTTTTTCACTTAGATTCTTCTGGCCACAATAGGGAAATTATTAGTTTTTGATTACTTTTTTAGTAACAAAATATTGAAAATAATAAATTTTTAAACGACAGTTTGTAACTCTTAACTTTAATAATTAATTACACTGTTTTCTGTTATTCAAATTTTTAAGTGTAACTAACTAACTAATTTTATTAAAGTGTGAAAAATGGGAAAATATTGAAATATTAATGCGTATTGTTTTAAGTTTAAATATAAGTTTAAAGATTTAAACATAAAAATAATAGTACACTTGCAAGTACAGTTATTTTTATAACTCCATGAGCATCTGTTTCGTAGATAAACAAAGTTTCCTGTTTAAGTGTTTCTGTTTCATCTTTACAGTCGGTAAATTTTTATTATGATTTAAAAATGATTTTTGCTGTTAACACGTTCTTTTATGATTGTTGCTATTTGTAGCATTTTATTTTAAGAGTCATTTATTATTATATTCCTTTAGTACACCATTCTAAATAGAGTTAAATGTTTGAAGGAAAATGTAATGTTAAGTGACTAGAAAAAGTGTTTCGTAAAGCCAGACCTGAAATGCTGCATGGATGGTAGCAAATGCATTTAGACAGATAAAAGCATTTAGATAAAAGTGCAAATTAAAATTCTACACAAAAAAAAAACCGTCTAAACAATGCCTTTAGTTTATAAACGAAAATTTTATACAAAAAACAAATAAAAATGTCAGCTCAGATTTCAAGCTAAAAATTTTCAATAAAAATTATAAGGTCAGATTTGAAGCAACAAATATGTAAAAAAAAAATTCTATGGGACATTTGCGACTTCGGTTTAGAATTCAAAAACTTTGGAATTAAAAACTTTATATATAAAATTAATGGCTCAAAATATTCTACAGAAATTTATTTGCTTAGATTTGAAGCACAAAATTTTGGAGTGATAGTTATCAACAAAAAAACTAACAACACCCGAATGTGTAGCTAAACAATTTCTATAGAAAAATATTTGGCTGAAGTTTCTGCAGAAAAGTATTTGTTTTCGGTTCGGATTTTAACAAATTTCTATAGAATATTTTCGCTTTCAATTTAAAAAAAAATTCTTTAGAAAATTTTTGGACCCAGTTTATTAGAACTCAAAACTTTCTACAAAAAAATGTATCAGCTTAAATTTAAAGCTACAGGTTTTGGAGTAAAAGTCATTTGCCGTAAGTTATCAGCTGGGATTTGGAAACAAAAAATTTCTATGGAATATTTACGGCTCCGGTTTCGAGTCAAAAAACTTTTTAGAAAAAACTTTCGGTCAGTTGTTGGCCCCGATTTAACGCTCATTATTTAGATGCGATACTTATCTAAAAAAAGTTATCAGCCCAAATGTGGAAAATTTTCTATAGAAATTTTTTTTGCTCCAGTTTCAAACTAAAAATTTTATGCTTCGGTTTCGAATAAAAATTTTTACCAAAAATTTTAGGCTTCAATTTGGAACTGAAAACTTTTTATAGACATTGCGCAGCTCAAAAAATTTCTGCAGAATATTTAAGGCTGCGATTTTGAGCTAAGAAATTTTTACAAAAAATTTTCGGCTTCGGTTTATATATAAAATTTACGGCTCTGCTAAGGCACGCAACATTTTCTGTTTCGATTTGAAGTTCGTGATTTGTAATTATCTACAAGAAATTATCAGCCCAGATGTGAAAATTTTCTACTGAAAATTTTTGGTTTCAGTTTTGAATTAAAAAAAAAATTCTACGAAAAACTTTTGGATCCAGCTTGAAACTGGAAACTTCTTCTAGAAATTTTTTAGCTGAAATATAAAACTAAAAATTTTGTAGACAAAAAAATTTTTACAGAAAATTTTCGACTTCAATTTGGAACTCTGAAATTTCTACAGAAATGTAGGAAAATCATGTAACGAAAGTTATTAGCTTGGATGTAGAATATTTAAGGCTCCGTTTTCGAGCTAAAAAAGTTTTTACAGAAAAAAAAGACAAATTTTTGTTTTCGATATATTGCCATCACCAGGGAAGGAAAAGTTAAAAGGTTAATAAATTTAAAAACCGAAAAGTAACTTCGTAAAATTGAACTTAAATATTTCTACTCAAATATTTGCTATTTATTTATTAATTTTTTTAATGAAGTGCGGTTGTTATCTTTAATATTTTTACACTGAATTATGAATTTTAATAGAAGTATGAAACAGTGACCCGCTGTGTAAAATTATAAACAAAAATAAAAAACTTACATAAAATAAGTATGTAGCTCAAGATCTTAGGTCTTAGTGTTATCTATTTTTGAGTTTTTTAGTTAAAAAGGAGAAAATTATTTTTAACAAAAAATCAAACAAATTTTTTGGAGCAGTGAATTAGACAGCACAGCACATAATGAGCAAAATGCGATTTTTAAGGCACTTTTTGCGGGTAAGATTGTTCCGCCTTTTTTCTCCTATTCAATTTCCACAACTTTTCGGCTGCAGTTTGGAATTTGAAACTTCCTATAGAAATGTAACAGCTCATATTTAAAAGCTAAAAATATTCGAGTAAAAATTATTGTACATATTTGTAGCCGAAACCTATATTGCCAAACCAATAAAAATTAGAAAAAAAAGATACTTGATATTTAGCTCAGATGCAGAGCTACAAATTTTCTGCAACAAAAACTATTTATCTGATTTCGGGGTTAAAACATATTAAAACTAAACTAAAGTTTTAAAAAGCGGTATTTTGAATGGGCAACCATTTTTTTCAAGTCACTCTAAGTGTGACTCTCAAGTGTTTTTTATATTTTACCATAATGACGGCTTTAAAATAAAATAAATATTTTCAATTTAGTGTTTGTCGCAATGTTTGTTTGATATTTTCTACGTTTTGTAAAAACAAAAAAAATTTAACACCGCACATTATTTTATTGTTTGAAATTTTAAAAACGACTTTGTTAAACAGTTTGTTACTTAAACAAAAACCGAAATACTTTAATAATTTAACAAAACATTTAAAAATAAAAAAAGCTTTTGCAAAATGCCGACCACCAACCACTGTGAAAATTATGTAATAAAAACACCACTCAATAACAGTTTGTTTCATATGTAAAAGGTTTCATATTGTATCCTGTTGTTTTTTAATTTAAATAATATTAATTTGATTTAAAAATTTTTTCCGAAAGACTTTCAAATAATTTACTTTTAAACATTAAGAAAATTAATTTAATTAACTTAATCTTCAAGGTTCCCGTTTAATATTATTCATTGTTTAAAATTATTTGTTACAACAGTTTAAGTATCCCTGTCTCTATCGTAAAAGTGTGGCAGCAACAAGTTGTACAACATGCTTAAACTTTTTAAATTGTTGCCTTATTTGGTAAAGTTTCCACACAAGTGGGTTTTTTTTAGGTATATGTATTTAGTTTTTGTTTTAATTTTGTTATTTTGTGCCAAATTTTATAATTTTAAACACAACAACTTTATTTTATTTTGTTTAATGAACACATTGTTTCAGTTTATTGTTTACCAACTGTGGGAAAACCAGTTGAACTTTCGATTAAAGGTAAAACGGCAGAAGTCACAAAACTAAATGCTGCTAAGGGGCTATAGGAAGTTAGAAATTAATTAAAGCCACAAATATGTTTTTTTTTTAATTATCTTTATGGATCTATTTTATATAGCAAGAGCTTTATTTTTGTTCCTCATTGCAATGTCGAAAATTGCCATATATTTGCATACTATAAAGTACAACATATGATTTTGGAATTGCATGTGAAAGTAGCTCCAAAAATAAGAACTTCTGCATCATTTGATTTGCCAAGTTGGCTGGCTGCTTTAACACTTTAATGGGCATATGATTTTTTTTTTTTGCTCAACATGGAATAGTTTTTCTGTATTTTAACACGGTTATACCTCGGTATACCATACGGACAATCACTTTTGTGTCTGAAGCAGACAAATTCGAGCAAACCTAGTCGAAAAAAGTGCATGCAGTGCAAAAATGAACATTTTTCACCTTTTCTACTCAATAATGCAAGTTGCTGCTTTGTTTTCTTTAAAAACCTTATTTTGCAGGAAAATAAAAATTCCGATTTATATTTGTTATCTATGAATGGACACAAAATTTAAAACATTTTCAATTATTGAAGATGACGTTTATGGTTCTGATGATCTTGGTTTCTTCATAGATTGTGCTTGTTCTCGGACGGCATCATCATCCGAATTAGCGTTAATATTTGAGGACATATCTTCCTCAGTGTGTTTACCCTTTTCAATATCATCTTGATTTTTGGTGCTTTCATCTTCAAACTTCATAATTTTAGAACTCCACCAACAAACCTCCGCAAGCAATGTTTCTAATTTTTCACCTTTAAATCACTTTTCTATTGGTTACATGGTAGAATCTCTCTCCGTATTTATCCGATTCCTGAGCTAAATGTGGAAAAAAGGTGAAAATTTATGACAAATAATTTAACATCATCATAATACAGCAGCTGGTCATCCACTCATGTCATTTCGGTGTTTAAGATTCTTCTTCCTTAATCATCTTGAATAACTTATTTCAATGAGTCCCATGGTGATTAAAATGGTTCGAAAGAATATTTGTGAAAGATTTGCTTTTCATTAATATTCGTATAACGGGCCCATTCGGAGTGCCGGTTTGAAATAAAAAAAAGGATTTGAGAAAAAATTATTGGTACTTTGAATATATCGTAGTAAAGAAATTCAGAAAAAATCAATGCAAGATGTTAAAATTACATTTCATAGCTGTTAGAGAATAAAGTGTACGTTTGATATATAGCTTTAGAGTTCCTTAAACACCATTTGAACCTGCCTGTATTAGTAATTTTAATTTACGGAATCTAAACTATAAAACCTTCAGAGACGAATGTCTGCTAGTTTGTGCAGTGGTACCTGTTGTTTACTGGCTAATCGAATATCGCTTATGGCATTTCGCAACTAGGAGAGCAAATTGTGGATAGTTGTCGACTATTTGCCTTAATATGGACTAATTGCTTTTACGACGCGCTGTGTTAGGGTGAATAGCTTGCAGCATTGTTATTTATTTATTTTTATTTTTTTATTTATTTATTTTCGATGTCCCACACACAAGACTTTAAGCCTCATATTGCAATATGGGACTCAGTACAAGTACAAACAAAAATTTAAATCAAAACTTTAGCAAAAAAATAACAAAACGAATAATTATCAAAATAAAAATATATATATTAAAAATTGGTTAACACTAGCTTAAAAAGTGACAAACTATATACTTTTACTTTTAAGTGATGTGCGTTACTAATGATTTGAGAGCTATAGGGAATCTCGTTCCAGAGTCGTTTTGCATAAATATAGAATTGAAAAAGTAACATTGCCGCAATCAACTTGCTGTCTAATATCTTCCGAAACATCCACTAGCGCCGTTATACAGCTGTGATCTTTTCGAAAACCAGATTAGCAATTTGTAAGAATGTTATTCTTTTCAAGTTATTGAGTCACCTGATAATGAACCAACCTTTCAAAAAATTTCGAAAGGAATGGTAGGATTGCTATCGGCCTGTAATCACAATTTGATTTTTTTATAGGAATGATTCTTGCAAGCTTCCATATTTTTGGGTAGCAGTTGGTAGTCAAAATCTTGTTGAAAGTGAACGTGATTATTGGCACAAGTTGAGGTAAGAGAATCTTAAGAAACCTTGGATCAATTTTATCAGCTCCTATTGCATTGAACTTTACTGACAACACACCAGAAAACACATCATTACGAGTAACATTAGTGAAATAAAAGTTATTGTCTAAAGGAACATTGGAGAAGCAGTAGTAATTATAGGTAGGTGTAACCGCGCTAATATTCAAAAATTGTTCATTCAGAGTATTTGCGTCCATGCCATAAAACTCCTGATTAATAAACTTGCCAAATCAAATTTCACGAACTGCTTTCGATTTCTTCCTATAGTTACTTGCTGTGGAAAATTTAGCTACGTAATAAACACATTTAGCTCTCTTAATTAACCTAATCGTCAACTTCCGTGCAACTCGGTATGATTCATGCTTTTCTGGGGCTCTAAAACGCTTCCAGCGCGAATATAATAAGTCCTTGTGAGCAATTGCCGACTTAATATCTTGAGAAAACCAGGGCTTACGAGTATAATAAATTCTTATTTTGATAAAATCAAACAGGATACAAAAGGCGGAGAAGAAACTTACAGCAAGTCGACGTTATTTATTCGACGAATCTTGTAAGCTAATGATCCTAAAAATCTTAGCGAAACTTTAGTTATTGTCAAAATTGCCGAAAATTGCATCGCGAAAAATTAATATAAGCATATTAAGTTCCACAAAAACATAACCACCACACAACGAAACTACACCGAGGTAATAGAAGTTGATAACTCAATAAAACATAAAACACGTACAAACTTGCAACAAAAAAGAAATATTGATAATCCTTCAAGAGTTGCTCCAAAGTCAACATCATATATTTGGTAGCAATAACAATAAAGGAATCCTTCATTCCAAAAATTCGATCCGAAAAAAGCTCAGCTCATATACGTTAAACATATGAAGAGAATCTCTAGTCAAGAATCCAAATCCCAATGATTTCAAAATTGTCAGGGTTTTCTAGGCGAGTGGACATGCTTAAAAATAATATGCAGAGAAAATGGGTAAACACTAATATTTTAACATATGTATTTCTACTAATTGGACGATAGGGAAATCTATAAAAATTAAATCGGATACTTGCCGATTTTGTCTGAGACGATTGCGCCAACTGTGTTTTTATGAAAGACATAGGCCCATCGGCATATTGAAGGTAGAGAATATCATAGGAATCTTAGCATTTTGAGACATTCATTAACAAGAAATGAGGCCACACAGTTTGAATCAAAGGCTGCTGAGAGCACAAGGATGAAAGGTTATTTAACAGAAACTCTGAGACATTGGAAGTGTATTAAAAAATAGACTCTGCCTTAATTTCTGATTTTGCTTTAACACACCACTTGCTAACATCATTTCCTTGATATGCTTTATTTATTTGTCACGCTCTTACTGTGTCAGAGGACAGCCGCAATAATCTAATAATCTAAAACCCTTAGAAAAGTTATTGTTGTAAACTCTACTCTGCTAGTGCATGTTAAATATTTTAGTATAGAAATGTTATAAATTACTACTACCCCACAAACACTAAATGCTCAAAATAAATAACTGCGGTTTAACACAACCACTTCTATTAATCACAACGGACAAAACAATGTTACTGGCTAAACCGCTGGAATTATTTTTGTTGTGTTTAAATTTTTGCGAGCAGCAATGAAAAATACGCAGTAAAACCTCCTAAAAGCCATAAAATAAATGGATTTGATTTTGATGAAAAATAAAAACAACAACGAATAATTGAATAATTTATATTGTTCAAATTAAGTTTGTTAGTTTTATTTTTATTTTTATTTAAATTTTTTTTTTTCGTTTGACATGGGCAGCCAATGTCCTGGTATACTTGTATACTGTTATATTTGCTGTTATAGCTGCTATTGCCATCGCATATATTCTATTGTCAAATATAACAACATCAAACTTAAAACTGTCATGCTGTGTAACAACCAACAATAAAACTAAAATGTTCATGTAACGTTTAAAATCAACGAACAAACATCAACCAACAAAACAACAAACAAAATAAAAATAACTTTTTGAAAACTTTGCAACTACAACAAAAAAAAACAACAAAAAATAAAAATAATCCCTATAAATTATTATTAGTTGTAAAACCTTTTTTTTTGGTTGCTAAAGTTGTATTAAGGCAGTTGAGTTTGTTGCTGCTGATACTAACAAACATTCAAAAATTGTAATAACTCTATTCCGGACACCACAATGCAAAACTCTAAGAGACCCAAGAATATTCACACATAGCGAAAAGGATGCAAGAGCAGTAAAAGCAAAAAAAAACAAACACTAACGTCATCAGCAACAATGGCTTATTGTCACCAATCACTAAAAGCGTTGTTGCCACTATGTCTTTTTTGTTTTTGGATTTTTAGCTGGCTGTTCGCCCGTTTGTCTGTTTGTCATTAACTGAATTTTGTTGTTAGTAATAAACATAACAACACAATCTGTATGGCCAAGACCAAGAGCAAGAGCCAACAGCAGCCATTTATTTCATACCAGTCATCACAGTGGCAGTTGTTTGAAAGTTTGTGTCGTGTTTTGTTTTTCCTTTTCTTTTTTATTTATTTTTTTTTTTTTGTTGTTTGTTGGCAACTTTGAAAATATCATTAGTATTGTGTCTAAATAATAAAAGATTGAAAAAATAAAAATGGAATGCGCTTGCTGTTATTGCTTTTATTACTGTTATTGGTAAGAATTTTTTGGTTCTTGTTGATGGCAACAAAATATTTTCAGCAATATTTTTGTGTTTAATACAGAATAAGAAACAAACAAAACAAAAAATGCAAAATAATACAATTTGCATAAAATCAACATTGTTGAAATTTTTACTTTGACTGCTTGTTGTTTTATGTCTGAATAATCCACCCATTCCTTTATAACAATTTAACATTGTCAGTAGCGGCAATAGTAACAACGTTGCAAGCTCAACATGTTTTTTTTTTTAACACATAAACGTTTAGAAAATAAAACTATTAAAACAACAGCAACAGCAGTAAAATTTCAATGTTGTATTTAAATGAATTAATAAATTTTAGTTTTGTTATTATTGTGTCTATTTCACTTCTAAATGTTTGTTTCGCACATTGGGACTATAAACTATAAAATTAACAACATAAATTTTTTAATCCAGTATTCGTTATTCTAGCAAATATATTTTTAAATTTCATATTCAGTTTATTCTCATATCAGCTTTGCCCTGGATCTTTCAATATAATTTTCATTTTACTCTTGACTTTTGCTGAATAACCTTGGCAGCGCACTTCTTTCTAGTCCTCTATTTAATACTTTTACATAGCTTTCGCTAGTCTAGTATTCTTAAAAACTTCACAAATAAACTTGGTGCGCCTGTACGCTAATGGGTAGTGTGCTAGCTTGCATGACTGTTGTGGGTTCGATTCCTAACAAAGACCTTGGTTTTTTTCGCAACAAATAAAAATTGGCTGTCGGTGAGGCTGCTCAGTGATGAAGGCATAGTCACTGGTCAAGAAGCTGTCTTATATGACAGTTGTACAATGTGTATGAATATTGAATAATCAACTATTCGGACAAAAATTATTCGAATATTAAAAGAACTTGTGCGTTTTTTTCGTATTAAAGTAGCGTTGTTACTCGAAAACAATTTATCAAATTATTTGATAATGCTATTTTTTCTAAATGATTTTTTTTTAATTCGAATAAAAATTATTCGATTAAAGTTAATCGAATATAAGAACATAGTTTTTAAATTACTTACTACACCAGTGTTGAAGCCTAGTAAGTAAAATCTCCATATTGGCTCATATTTTTGAATAAAAGCTGCTGACGTCTAAGGGGCGCTGCAGTCAACAAGATTTTAGCTGGCTAAGAATTTCTTTTTGCTATTCGATTGAAGTTTTTTTTTGACGGTCGTAGCTATTCGTGCTTTTTAAACCTTAAATTGAGTTATAAATTATTATTTTGTGGAATTATAAAACGGAATTTAACTCGTGTTCCACAACAGTTTTATGCTTGTCTTATTTGCTTGGGTGACGATAACAATCTGGAAGCCGTGGTAATGTTTGTAATATCGTTTGTAAAATAGAATTGCTTGGTTTGAATAGCTTGGATCTTTCAATGTAATTTTCTTTTTATAATTTTTAAAAACTTCACAAATATGTACATATATCAAAAGCACGATGTGTATAATATTTATTTGACTATGAGTATAATAACAGTTTTATTCGGACGAAAATTATTTGAATATTTACCAAACTTATGCGTTTTTCTTTTTGTTTATTACAGTAGAGTTCCTATTCGAAAGCAGTTTATCGAATTATTTAATGTTTTTACTAATTTCTGAATAAATATTTTTTTTATTTCGAATAAAAATTAATCGATTAAAGCTAATCGAATATTCGAATAAGCTTTTTGGATTGCTTACTATACAAGTTTTGGCTATAATGTTTATAACATTTGTTGTAAAACTGAATTACTTGCTTTGAATAATCTGGAACTTTCAATGTATTGTAGAAAATATTTGTCTACACGTAAAATTAAAATTTTTATCCACACAAAAATTATTCGAATATCCTAGGAAATTCTACGTTTTTTCATATTTTTTTTTTTGTTTGTTTTTTTTTATAAAGAGAAGTAGCACTTCAGGCAACAATGCCTATTTAGTCAAGTACCGTGCTATATTCTTTAGGAAAGGGATAGAAAAGAGATAAAACAGGTGGTGAACGTAGAAGGATAGTCGAAAATTAACTGCTGTAAAGGACAGCACAGCGACCAGTGACTATGCCTTCATCGCTGAGCAGCCCCACCGACAGTCAATTTTTTATTTTTTGTTGTGAAAAAAAAACCAAGGTTTTCGTCGGGAATCGAACCCACAACCCCCATACTGACAGGCTAGTACACTACCTACTACCAAAGGGGCACCTAAAACGTTTTTTCATATTAAGGTAGATTTGTTATTCAAAAACAATTTATCAAATTATTTGATATTTTTGTACTTTTTCGGAACGAAAAATCTTTTTTAAAGTGCTTACTACACTAATTTTGGCTATAATGTCCCATTACACAGTTTTTGACTGATCACAAACAACTTTTTACGTCTTTTTAGGCGATAGCATTTTACTCACCTCAATTTCATGTTTAGCAAATATGCAGCCCTCACACACGTAACGATGTAGTCCAAAATGTGTTTTTGTTATCATGTTTTACTAGCCAGGCTCTTTTAGCGTAATAAACCACGATAATCATCGATTCATGTAATGCTCCATTGTGTTTCAACCATAATTTCTTTTATTTTTTGCTGTTTCAACTATTTTTTACCATTTTGCTCTTTCAATATACAGAAGGAAGCATTCCCTAGCTCCTAGAATGTGATGATATAAAAATTGTAATTTTCTTTCTGATAAGAGGACTACTTCATTACTTTACAACAGTAATTTTTCTCAATATTCATAGCGTTTATTGGAGTTGAACTCATGGTTTCAGATCTTTTATTTTACAATAAGCAGACATCCTTACCAGCATAATCACCACGGTTGCTCAGCAAGCTATATCCATCTTTTTTCAGACCTGTTATTGTGGGTAGTGAAGGCTGTTTAAATTAATATTTATGTATTTAATTTAAATAATTACGTTCTTTATTATCCATCATTATTTTCATGAAATATAACGACCTACAGTCGTAACTTTTGTAATTAAATTTTTGCATCTAAATGTTAGGCAGCCATTTGACTCTATCCAAAGATCTTAATATAACAACCCGGTAATCGTAAAAATACATCTGAAACCTTTTCTTACCCACTGTGCTGTTGTTAGAGTGTTCGAAAATAGTCGTAAATAAATTTTATTTAATTAAATTATGTCTTTTTTCCTACCATTTTTCTACAATGACAATCACTCATTCATTTATTTATTTTTGCTCATTCCTTCAAATGTTTAACAATATGAACTTTGTGTCATTAATTAATTGCTTTTTAATATTCAAAGTTGTAAAATAATAAATTATTAAAACACCAGCAGAGATGACAGTATTTTGAATCAGAAGTTAACACAAAAAGTCAAACAACATGAACATTAAAAATAAACAAGTTAAAAATGTTTTGGTGGATATCATGCGGCGTCATTAATTAATTAAAAAAAGGATACAAAATGTAGACAATAACAAAATTGATTAATAAAGAAAAATAAACTTTAAAATTTATAATTTGAGTGAACAAATATTTTCTTGTTGCAGTGAGAAGATTGAGTCAGTAGTAATATAGCGTATGGCTCCGCTACATTACTTCTACTAACAGTTAGATGATAGGAAGATTCGAAACTTCAATGAGCTTAATCGCCTATTTTCTCTGCACCGCTTTATGTCTTATGAAAGGAATTTGTCTTGTACAAGCAGCTATATAATTCTACGTTATATTAGTCCCAAATTCCACCACCTAAAACATTAAACGTAGAAATCGATCAATTCGAAAATCCAGCCTTCAACGTGTGTTATGGGTAGAGTTCAGTTAGGACCATATGTCGTTGTCTCATATCACATTCGATAGTTAAAATGCTTATGTATTAGTGATTTCCAAAATTTCTGCCTTGGCGATGCCTCTGGCTTCCCTCTCTTCTTTCTGAATATAAAGTGAATTATCAGTGCTTGAGAAATGCAAATATTATTTTTTACGTATTCAGCAAAATGAAACTAAAGCTCATCACTCATCACCTGATAAGTTTTCAAAATAGTTACTCATCAACTAGTAGTTGATGAGTAACTATTGCCAACATACAGCAGTTTACTGATATAACGTCCTAGTAAGGGAAAATTTTTAAGCTAAATCTTATTCAAGTGTGTTGTTTGCCATTTCGAACGTCAAATAATTATGCGATTTACTCAAACTCACGCCAAGCCATGTCTCTTCTTTCATTCGCTTGGCTAGTGAAATGTTAAGTATTTGCTTAGTTTTTCTTCTCTATCGTATTATTATTACCCCATAATATAAACTATGGCTCTCGAACATGCATTAACTTGTTCAGTTCTTTTAATTGCAAGAAAAAGTATGTAAGCAAAAGCATACACTTCTGGGTTTGATGTTTGCTTCATACTATCATATAGCTAGTGACGGCGATTTTTTATTTATAGGCGAGTTAAAACGACTAGATTTTGCTATTAATTAAAGATCTGGCAGACTTTTAAAAAAAGACTAAAGAAACAAATTATCTCTTTTGTTAAATATTTCACATGCATCTGGAGAACATAAAGAATTTCAGTGCCACTGTAGGCTAGTGGTTGTGTACTAGCTTGTCAGTATGGGGGTTGTGGGTTCAATTCCCAACGAGGACTTTGGTTTTTGTCACTACAAAAATAAAAATTGGCTGTCGGTGGGGTTGCTCAGCGATAACGGCATAGTCACTGGTCGCTGTGCTGTCTTATGTGCGGCAGTTAGTTTCCGACTATCCTTCTACTTTCACCACCTGTTTCATCGCTTCTCCATCCCTATCCTAAAGAAGCTGGCACGGTACTTGACTAAATAGGCATTGTTGCTTGAAGTGCTTAAAATAAAAGGATTTCAGTTAAAATTTGTCTTCAAAAATAAACTAAAAGTAAATTTAAAAGCATTCAAACACCGATTTTTATTATAAAAATTTTAAGATTCATTTTCTGAATTATTTTCCGTAATATATCATCTCCTAACCCCCCAGGGGCACGCAGTCTTGATGTAACTTTTGCCCATTTTAACATGTAGTACGTTCGGGGGAAGAAGTCGACACCAGTGGCATGGGCTAGCAAGAGCCCCAAACAGGAAGAGACATAGAGTTTGCGAAGTCCGACCAGTAAACTTACTTACTTAATACAGCCACACTGGTATCACTAACACCAGTTGCCCTCATGGCTACGGCCCTGTTCTGGTTATTGGTGAGACCCTCGGGGAGCTACGTGGTAGGTGTTAGTTTAATCATTGCCTGGAAGAAGTATTCGAAGAGATGTTTTTTTGTTTTTTGTTTTTTTTTTTAAGAGCACTTTAGTTAGAGAAGAGATGAGACAGGTAATGAAATTAGAAGGATACTACGGAAATTAACTGTCGTATAAGACAGCACAGCGATCGGTGACCATGCCTTTATCACTGAGCAGCCCCACCGACAGTCAATTTTTAATTTTGTAGTGAAAAAAAAACAGCCAAGGTTTTTCTTGGCAATCAAACCCATAACCCCCAGACTGATAAGCTAGTACACTACCTACTAGCCTATAGGGGCACCTAATGCAAGTTTAGCATCCAATGTCCTGCAAAAAAATTAAACAATTGAAGGAAAAACAAATACGAAGAGAAGACTGAAGATGGCAAGTGGCCGAAACCGTTTTGTTCACAAACCAAATTTGACGAGGGTCGACGGAAAACCGTTCCCAAATAAAAGAAAAATTAACCCCGTCGGAAAATCTAAGCACATATCAAAACCAAATATGTTCTCTCATATCACCGAAGAAACAGTGTTCTGATATTGGGCTTTAATTTATAACTTTATAAAGCTTAAATTTAAAACTTTAATATTCTAAAAATGACTCGAAATAGTATCTTTGGAAAAACTTTAATCAAACTTAATATTAAGCTTGCATACGTATTATATTGAGCCAATATCTTTTGGAATAACAATATTTTTCTTTTCCTTCCTCTGCCTCAAACCACTTAAGACTTGTAGAAGTGTTTTTATTGTTATTTCATTTTACGTTCAAGATGATTTTTTATTAGTTTTTATCCTCACCGTCGTTCTAAGTGATGCATACAACCATATGTTGTTACTTTGTAGAGTTTGTTGTTACTGTTTTATTTGTTTATTTCACTAAAAATATTGCAAACAATGTGTGGCATAAAAAGAATGAAAAGTAAACAACGAAAGAAAGTTAATACAAGCAGCAGCTGAAATAAGTAGCAACAACAACAACAGCAAAGTAACCAACTAACGATTGGATGATGACGACGATGGTTTGGTTACAAGCATTCACACACAGCCAAGAAACAATTACTCACTTCCGGCTTGTACTTTCAATACATCAATTTGTTAGAGCACTTCTATAAGGAAATCAAGTAATAAACTTCTTTTATTAAAGAAGTTTGTCTGCTTGCGCCCGAACTCGAACAAACTAGAAACTAGAAAACTAAAAAGCATGAAAAATACTGCATGTAAATATAATGCAAGTTGGATATTACATTTTATTATCCTTCTATAGTGCAACGTTTTAAGCTTTAAATAGAAGCAAAAAGGTAAGAGAATTCCATTTTACCGACCAGCACATAAAATTAACTCAATTAGTGTTGCAGCGCCACCAGCATAACTAAATAGTGCGGTGTGCTTAAATACAATTTCAAATTGTACTTTCGCTTTCCTTATTTGTGCTATCGAAACTGTTTTATGCATGTGGTAGAGAATTAACATTTATTTTTTTTTTGTTTTTGTTTTTTGCGACATTAACTGTTTACTTAATATCCTTTAATTCTAGGATTTCCTTTAGGGAATTAATGCATTGTAAACGGATGAAAGGAATGAAACAAATAAACATCAGTTTTTATATGAATTTTTATTTGACAGGGCAATCAAGTATTTTATATAAAATGTAAATGATAAAAATTAAAGACGATTCAGTATTGATTTCAAACACTTACTCAAATATCAATGTTCTAAAAAGTTACAAACAAGTACTAAAGTCATGTACAACATTTATAAATTTTCTAAGAGGGATTTATACAACATGATTATTTCTATTCGAAATCTTATTGTCTATTTTACTATTTAATTGTTTTAATTTAAAACAGTATAACATAAATTCAACTTTGTTTAAATGGGGCATAAGGTTTTGGAAGCTATTCACATTTTAGCACCTGCCGCAAGTGGCTGAGTTGTTACTGTGTCCCTCTTTTTGAAACTAAATTTTGTACAAAATTGCCTATTCAGTGCCTTACAACCGGAAAGAACTTCTTCACAGGGCGTTTTTATATTTTTAATATTCACTGAAAAGAAAACCTTTTAATAATACATTTGTATTAACTCCTGTTCGTAAGTACTCGCTACTAAATAATCACGTTAAAGGTCTGCAAATTTTTGTCTCAATCTTGGCATTGTATAATTTCAAATACAAACACACAAGTACAGTTTTTTTATTTCCTTTGTTTTATCCTGTGTGTCATACTACAGACATACTACAAGTACTTATGTATGTGTAGTTTGTAACGGTGAAAGTCGTACCTCGTTTTCACCTACACGAGATCACCACTTTATTCATACTTTTCTTTATTTTAATTACTTTAAGATTTATGAATTATTACTATTTAAATTAACGGTCGGGAACGTAAGAGCGCCACCTGTGAGTCAGAGACAACAGGATCAACAACACAGTCAGCTGTGATGTAGATAAAAACTCACCGCTGATAGTTGTCATACGGCCATGATGGATAATATGTGTGTGTGTGTGAATGTGTGTAGCCACGCACATGTATATAAGGCGGAACATTTCATTAAACGGAGGATCAGTTGGCAAGAAGATCGCCTAAGATAAGAAGTCTTTTGGACAGGAGTTTAATACTCCGCAATAACTTCTTATCAGCAGAAAGCAAGTAGATCGCCTGTGGATGGGAAGTCTTTTGGACAGGAATTTAATATTCCGCAAAAACTTCTTGCCCGCAGACAGCCCGCCTGCCGGTAAGAGATCTGTTGGACAGGAATTTAATATTCCGCAATAATCTCTTATCGACAGTAAGGCTACAAGTGGTGGAAGTTTATCTTCTACCGGGGATTAGCTTGACCGTGCGACTGAGGCTGTGGAGGAATTTAATATTCCCGCAGTATCATTTCACCCGGCCAAGAATTCCCCGCGATCACTGCTACGAGGATAGTGCTTAGTTTACTGCCGCGGCCACCTGTGCCGCCGCCATCTATACCGCTGTCGCGTCTACCGCAGCCATCTGCACCGCAGTCATCCGTGCCGCTGCCATCCGTGCCACTGCCGCCTCTACCGCAGCCATTGGAACCGCTGCCGGCTCTACCGCAGCCATCTGCACAGCAGCCATTGGTGCCGCTGCCGCCTCTCCCGCAGCCATCTGTTCCGCTGCCGCCTTTACCACAGCCAGCTGTACTTCTGCCGCCAGGACCACTACTATGTCCTGCAGCCAGTGTCGCCGCCGCCTGTACTGCTGCCGCCAGTACCAATACTAGGTCCTGCCGCTGCCGCCTGTACCTCTGTCGCCATTACCCCTACAAGGTCCTGCCGCCAGTGACGCCAACGCCTGTACCGCTGCCGCCAGTACCAATACTAGGTCCTGCCGCTGCCGCCTGTACCTCTGTCGCCAGTACCTCTACTAAGTCCTGCCGCCAGTGCCGCCGCCGCCTGTACCGCTGCCGCCTGTACCGCTGCCGCCAGTACCAATACTAGGTCCTGCCGCTGCCGCCTGTACCTCTGTCGCCATTACCCCTACAATGCCCTGCCGCCAGTGACGCCAACGCCTGTACCGCTGCCGCCAGTACCAATACTAGGTCCTGCCGCTGCCGCCTTTACCTCTGTCGCCAGTACCTCTACTAGGTTCTGCCGCCAGTGCCGCTGCCGCCTGTACCTCTGCCGCCAGTACCTCTACTTGGTCCTGCCGCCAGTGCCGCCGCCGCCTGTACCGCTGCCGCCTGTACCGCCGCCGCCTGTACCGCTGCCGCCATTACCGCTGCTGCTTGTCCCGCTGCCACCCGTATCGCTGCCGCCTGAACTGCTGCCGTTATTATCACAGCGCCATCTTGACCGCCGCTGCCTGCACCGCTACCGTCTGTATGACTACTGGTGTCCCTACCAATGCCCATTGCCTCAGCGAGTTGACTCCCTGTTCTTCGGCTACAATTCCCGACCGTCCACTACAACAAGCCACCTTGTAAAGATTAGCGAATAAATAAATTTGGTGTTAATCAACGCAATCAACGCAATGATTCTAATTAAAATAATCCTTAACTCTGAATCAAGAATTAAATGTTCGAAATCTTAATTAGTTGGCATCTGCCTTAAACAAGACAGCCATCCCAACACTGCAAAGTTGCGACTCACTATATCTTCTTATCAAATAAACGTGGACCGCAAACAAACAGCTCAAGATCTCCCAACAACCTTCAAATGGCCGTAAGACTCAATGATTGCATGCTTACGCACAAATGCATGTTAGGAAATACTGCTGCATCTTCTATTTTGTGTGATGTAAGTATTAAGGAATCGAAAGCTCTTGATGTTCTTGGCATAAAAATCAAATACGATGTTTAATGCACTAAGCAAATTTTAAAAAAGCTTTCAAATGTCTCGGTTTTCTAAACCGGTGTGAAGGTTACTTCACTCCATCCCATTTTCCTACTATTTATACCAGCGATATTCGTCCAAAAATGGAATACAATTCTCAGGTATGGGCCGGTGCGCCAAAATCTTTTTTTGCAAATTTTAAAGGTTTCTAAAGAAACTTTCAAATTTCTCGATTTTCTAAACCGGTGTGAAAGATACTTTACTCCATCCCATCTTTGTACTATTTATACCAGCGATATTTGCCCAAAACTGAAATACAATTCTCAGGTATGGGCCGGTACCCCAAAATCTATTTTTGAGTTTTCAACCGCGTACAGGAGAGGGCCAACAGACTCATCATCCACAAAAGGAGTAGTGTCCTCCCCAAACCCTAATTACCTAATTTTACCAAAATGCATTGCACGAGTAGGTGCCATCTCCTGCGTGGTGGTCCAAAAAAAAATTACAATTTTTGATTGCTTCAGCGACATTTGAGTTTGCCAAATAACTAATTTATCCGACTAGACACGATTGCCACACACTGTAATGTATTGTTACTTTCTTAAGTCACCGGCGATATTTAATCCACAATCAACTTATAATTGCTTTGTTTTTTATTTTCAAGGAATCTCTGAGGTTTGAACTCAAAATATCTAAGCTGCTGTTTATTACATATAATCGCCTTAATTGTCTTTACTCTAGGCACCGTTGAGGTTCGAAATTTTGTGTTAAACAACTCATCTGCCGCAGAAACACAATTTTCTTTTCTTGTCATGAGGTTTACATTGAGGTTTAAAATTACAGTCCTCTTAATCACCTTAACCTTAACAGCTATACATATAAGGTGACTGCATTTGTCTGTTGTAGGATCTTTAAGCAACATTTCAATAAGGATTAGTTTCGCGATATGTTTTGTTTTAACTAATGAAATGATATAATTAATATTTAGAAAACCTTTATGAACCACAAACTGATAACGATAATCAAAAATAAAAGAAATTGGAAAAAATACTTCTTATCGCCCGCAGTATAGATTAGAAAAGGATAAAAATTATGCTAAGCCATCTAATATTGAACAGAAGCTGTAAAGGTCAGAGCTGTAATTGAATTTTTCATTTTTTAATTAATTCGCTAGTCACTCATGCTCTAATTTAACAAATTTTGAATTAATTCTTTTCACACGAAAAAATAAAATTAAAATGAATTAATTAAAGGGTATTGCAATTCATTACCAATTCTATTTAATTGAATAAATTTCGAATAAATTTAAATGAATAAAAAATTAGGTGCCCCTATAGGCTAGTAGGTAGTGTACTAGCTTGTAAGTATGGAGGTTGTGGGCTCGATTCCCAACGAAGACCTTGGTTTTTTTTTACTACAAAAATAAAAATTGACTGTCGGAGGGGCTGCTCAGCGATGAGGGCATAGTCACTGGTCGCTGTGCTGTCTTGTATACAGCAGTTAATTTCCGACAATCCTTCTATTTTCACCACCTGTTTCTTCTATTCTCTATCCCTTTCCTAAAGAATGTAGCCCGGTACTTGATTAAATAGGCACTGTTGCCTGAAGTGCTACTTCTCTTAAAAAAAAAATGAATGAGAAAAAACAATTAGCAATTAATTTTCAAATCATTTGAATTGAATTGATTGAAATTTGAAATGATTTTGTAAGTAAATCTGCAGTAAGCATTACTGCGATTTTGTTTTGCATTTAATTATTTATGTCCGCAAACACTGCTCCCTCTTACTGCTTTCCTATTGCTTAATATCCTAGTTCAGGTTCAATGCATTGCATGCGTAGGCGTCCTTCCCTAAGTCCTGGTCCAATAAAGTAAAGAAAAAAATAAATGGCAAAATAATTTGATTCCTCTCAGAATCTCGATAAGCAAATGAAAGTAATTATGTGAAACCACCTGCAGCTGTAGCGCTAAAAGTGTCTGTAGGGTAAAAAACTATAAAGTGAATAAGTTGGCAATGACACAAATAATACAATGAAAATAACTTTTAAACTCCAATATTACCGATTGGGTTTGCTCTAGGAAAGATCTTTCATCTGATGCTGCAGACTAATGGCAACTTGAGCCTTTTCGGCTTAGGACAAAACAGAAATGGCAGCTCCAATTCAGTGCAAGAATTATCACAGTACTTTTAATTCCCAGGTAGATTTTTTGGAATTATTTCGATTAAAAAAACGTTATAACGCAATTATTTAAATTTGCGTAAAATATTTTATGTAAAAATCGGGGTTTTCAACTAGAAGTTTCTTTTTCAATTGTGGCAACACCAACAACATGGTCGTTTTGACATTTAGTTTTTTGACATTTAGTTTGCATTGGCAATTGCTGCAATGTTTTAAATTTCGCACGAAAATCGCATTAAAATAAAAAAATCCACTATGAATCTGTTAAAGTTACATTTCCTAAGATTCGTGATATTTTCAGACAACATAATCGTCCTTCTAAAACCGCTTTTAAGAATTTGGTGGTTAACTTTGAGTCGAGATGATCGATACAAAACATATGAACACCAACACATATTCGACCGTCTCGTAACTGAAAACTTCGCAACTGTGAGCCACAGTGTTGAAGCAGATCCAAATTTTTCAACTCCTGGAAGGTCTAATAATTGGGTTATCCAAAAGCACCATATGTGCAGCCATTAAAGCCGTAGATTCCCTTAAATCCTGAAAAACTCACTTTTTCAGACGAATCCCATTTTCACTTGTCAGGGTATGTCAACAAGCAAAATTGCCGCATTTGGGCTTCTGAAAATTCTTGAGTGATTATTGAGAAGCCTTTGCATGCTCAACGTATCGCTGCATAGTGTTCTATGTGGTCTGACGGCGTAATTAGGCCGTTTTTTTTCGAAAATGAGGCTGGCAATGTGGTAACGGGCAATGGATCAGGATATCGCAAGATGCTTACAACTTAATTTTGGCCTATTATTGACGACGTGGATATCACTGACATGTGGTTGCAACAGGACGGTGCCAAATTTCCCGATTGCAACAATCAGTGGTTAAGCAGGTCGTGTGAGATAACATCTTTGGATTGTTTTTTTAATGGCAGAGTCTATACGAAGCCAATCGAATCGATTTCGGCCTTAAAACTCAAAATCCATGATGTAATTAACGAAATAAGAATGCCATTTTGCCAAAAACAAAAAAATGGTTAAAAACTTTGATGAAAGAATCGGCACATTTGTCAGAGTAGTCGTGGTGGACATTTCCCAGATATCATTTTTCATTCATAATCGCCGAACTTTTCTCTTCGTAATACATGTATCATCCTAATCTAATCATCTTTGTACAAACTAAAACGCGGCTTGAGAATGATGCATTCGCATTGAAAGCGCTCGCCCTCGAATACGAACCAGCCAGTTAAGACCGAAAATGGCAATATTATTTCATCTACTGGCGGAGGAGAAACAAACAATATAATACTAATTTTTTTGCTTTATTTTGTTTTACAAAACAAACCTCTTGCTGAAAACCCCTTTATTATAATTCTATTTATTAAGTTATTAAACTTTTTTGTTTTTCTGTACAAAATTATAAACATTTTTAATAATTTTGTTCCTTTTGAAAGCAATAAAAATGCTAATTTCCTTAAACTTTTTGTTTTGATTTAAATTCACTTTTACCAGAAGAAGCTCCTTTCAACCCGCATTTTATGTTTTCAATTTCTAAAGTCCTTTTTCTTTAGTTAAAACAAAGTATTACATTTTTTAAAACTTTGTTTACCAGGAAATTGTTTATTTCTTTTCTATTACATGAAATGTTTTATTTTTTATTTTTTCTTTTTTTCAAAACAACATTGTCGTCTTCCTTTTTTTGGTCCCTTAAGAGCAACTTTCAGTTCCGTTTGCTAAAAGAGCATAAACAAAACAACAACAACAACAACAGAAAAAATATTCATGTTTATAGTTTGAAAAATGAAGCTGCAACGTTCAACATTAAGCTAAAAACGCAGTGAGTTGATTTAAGTTAAATTGCTGCTGTTGTATATGTTGTTGCTGTTGCAAGTACGTGTATGCATTAGGAATAACTAGGATATTGCATCACCCTAAGTCATAAGGAAGACTTGCAGTGTTTATGTTTGCATGCTGTAAAGTATATTTACAAACTCCTTTCACTTTAGTAGGTGACTCTTAAGACAATTTCCTGTTCTGCTCCTGCTGCAACTTCTGCTGCCAATTTTTTCTGTTCTTGCAACAAGGTAATAATAAAAAAAATTAAAAATCTGTTTTTTTAAAGAAAACTTTTGCAAAAAAAAACTTCTATTTAATTTTCATTTTACGCTAGAAAGTTGTTAAATCTCAAGTATTTATTTTCCTGAATTATGTTGTGGCAGTTATTTAAAAAAAAATAGCAAAACTTGAAAAAAACGAACCACCCATGTTGTTGATGACACAAATGCAGTCATTTGTATTGCACCTCTTAACAAAGTATTTATAACCAAGATGTTTATAAGCAGTTTTTTTATATTTGCTGCAAATATTTATAACTTGTCTCTCACCAGAAAGTGGTCTTTGCTGCTTAAATCTCCTTTAATTTGTATTTGTTTTTTTTTTGTTTCACATTTTCTTTACATGTTTCGCTTTGTCAATTGCTAGCAAAATGTGTCTTAATTAAAAATAGCAAAAAGCAAAGCAAAAATGCTGAGATCTCATTAAAATTAAAAAAATAATTATGTTGTTTCCCTTTTAGTAAAACACGCATTTAATTAAATAAATCGGTCACGTGGTGACATGCGAATAAAAGCGATTTATTAAGCGAAATTGATGGCTTTACAACACTATGAATTTTTTTTAAGTTTTACATTATCCTGACCACAAGTCCTTGTTACTAATCATATTTTTGCTGCTTTTGTGTGAAACATTTAAAACCTAAAATGCTTTTAAACTGAAGATGTTCAATTTGTATCATCAAGTGTTAAAACAAATTGTAAAACTTTTAAAAAATATTTAGATGGTGATAATTGATCTCTTCCTGAAAAATAACTGAAAATATTTTTATTGTTTTTTATTTAGTCTGTTTACGTGAAATGCCACCAAAATACATATAAAAATAACTTGATTTTTTCATTAAAAAATGTTGCAAAGAAAATAAAACATTAAATATTTCTAGCAACATTTGAAATCAACATGTGTTCACAAGCCATAACAGCTGAAGTCGAATTAGGCAAAAGTTCAGCTATTGCTATTTATGTACCCTAACAATCAAATGGTTACTAGAATTAAAATTTTATCATCGTAATGGGTGATTTTTATATAGGTGTAGAACATTAAAATGGAATAAAACAAAGATGATGATTTATAAATTAATAAAAAATTTACTTTATTCCAAAAAAATATTCTGCGGGCATTATAATTTAAAAATGACTTCAGCAAGTGACGGCCATGGCTAACTCGGACATAGTTTAATCAGCAGGTCTAATTTTTTTATGAAATTTTTCCAACACTTGTTGCCGTATATAGAAAATAGTGTAGCGTAGGTTAATTACCGGATACGAAACAGGAAATTATAAGATTATCAATCATTTCAATAAATCAATTGTGGCACGATCTGTGTGACATGTAACGGCGCACACTGTGGATTTCGCGGAAAAAAGTAAAATTGCCAACATACTCTTCATGCATTATGCAATGATATTTGGAAATTTTAGACTAAATGATACAGTCAAATCAAAAAGAGTTACTCCGATCTGACTGCTAGTTTTTATAGCCGTCTCAAGCTCAGTACTTTTATGTTTTACTGAACCAACTTAATTTAAACCTAAGAATTTCAAAACGACTATTATTTTATGATGTGAGCTAACGTTTTTATTTTTATTTTCTACTTAATGTAGGATATTTCAGTATACTAAAATTTAAAAAATAAACTCTGCAGAGACTTAAGTTTTTTTTTGTTTGTTTATTTTTATGAACATGTAAAAAAATTCCTTTTTTCTCCAAACATTTGGACCTGCAATTTTAGCCATACTTTCCCACAGTTGGAAATCACTACTAATACATTGTCTAATATCTGTTTTTACATTACAATCAATTTCAAGTGCCCGCAGGTGTCACCTCTCAATTTGTTGCATTACACAGTACAACATTTTTCAGCTGATTGATTTGCGACTCAATTGTGATAAGGCCCTTTTGTTTAACATAACTCAAGAACCACTAGTCGGATTTTTCTTAAACAAATTTAGAAATATTAAGAATTACAATTACTTTTATATAACGTTTCGCTACATAAGCAACAGTTTCGAAGTTATAAATAAATGTATGAAGAAACAAAAATATTTTTTGCTTAAAAAGTTAATTTCTTGTTTTTTAATTCATAAAAAATCCAAAACGGTAAAAAAAGTGTCAAGTCCTATCACTTTCACTAAAGTCGTATAACCTATTAACAAAATGAGACATAACTGATAAAGGTCGATGAACGCGTTTCGGTTTTATGCACAATTAAGTAAAGGTATGAATTTAAAAAGTTTGCTCCAGATATGCACCTTAGATTACTAATGCTTTACTGTTGCCATTGTATTTACTTTTGCTGGACTATTTGTGCTGAAGGCCTAGCACTGATCACTAAGTAGTCTAAAAAGTGAAGGTCAATGCATTGGTCGCAGTATAGTAGTTAGAAGAGACAGATTTGAATTTCTTGCATTGTCATGGCGGGAAAATTCAGAATTGACTTCTGCAACATTCGTGGGCTGAGAGCGAATTTTTTCTCTGTATATGCTCACATTTGTCTCCATAAGCCGGATATTTTAGCCTTTTGTGAGACTCAGGTGTCTGAGGACGCTGATCCACTGAATTTTCAGTTACCTGGGTATCACCTACTATCACTATTTTATTTTCACCGGGGTCTTGCAATTTATATTCGCAATGAAGTTGTGTACCAGTGCCAGCAATCATTGGGCATGAATGATCCTGAATTTAGCTGTCTCTGGGTTAAACTCAGAATCAGGTCACACCCCTTGCATTTCGGGTTTCTTTATAGAAGTCCAAATACCGGAAAGGATAAAACCCTAGCTGGCTTCGATTTTCTTTCCGACTCCATAACGAAGATTCTTGACAGTTGCCCGAACAGTGAAATTGTTGTTGCTGGTGATTTCAATGTTCACAACTGTTCTTGGCTTCACCATTCAGACCATACAACTACAGAAGGCCAGTATGCTGAGCTATTTGCCGCGCACAATCACCTAGCGCAATTAGTGAATGAGCCAACACACATTCCATGTGTTGATGGGCACCATAGCAATACACTCGACCTTTTTCTAACTTTACACCCCCAAAAGTATGAGGTTAATGTTTGTGCACCTCTCGGCAACTCCGATCACTGCACCATCTCCGCCTCCTTTTCATATTCGAAGCTTCACGATGTTTCGAAATCAGCTACCAAACGTCTGAAATATATTTATGAGAAGGCTCGTTGGGCTGAGCTTAACGAATTTTTTAGGCAATTTAATTGGAAACTATGTTTCTTGGATAATAATGTCAATGCCATGGCGGAAATGGTTGTAAACATAATTTTGTTTGGAATGCAAACCTTTATTCCATCCAAAACAATTTCGATTATAACCAGATCAAAGTCTTGGTTTAATCAGACGTGCAAAAATGCAGTCAGATCAAGAGAGGAAGCATTCAATATCTGGCGTAGAAACAAAACCGCGGATACTGATTTGCTACGCAAAAGGGAGAGATCTTCGTGTGCCAAAGTACTAAGGCGCGAAAAGCATCTGTACGATGAGCGCCTTCGTGCTAAAGTTCTTGCTACTTCTAGGGGTAGTAAGAACTTTTGGTCATTTGTTAAAAGAGTACGCGATAATGCTAGTTCTTCAATTCCGACTCTTTTTAAAAATGATCAAATATTCACTGACCCGGTTGATAAAGCTAACCTTTTAGCTGGTATATTTGCAAATAATTCTTTTTTGCCGGAAAGCAGTCAACCACCGCCAGATCTCGACAGAGTATCAGTTACTATGCCGAGGATATTTTTTCGAGCTCGAGCGGTTAAAAGGGTTCTTACAGATCTCAACATAAACAAGTCTCCTGGGCCTGATGGGATACCAGCACTGGTCTTGAAGCAGTGCTCGTCGACGCTATCGCGTCCATTAGCAGCCCTTTTCAGCACATTGTACCATGTCGGAGAATTTCCGAAGTGCTGGAAAGTTGCTAATGTAACGCCGATCCCCAAAAAGGGGGAGGCTAATAACCCTGAAAATTACCGCCCAATCGCAATTTGTTCTACACTTTCTAAAGTATTTGAAAGTATGATTAATTTCCATCTAGTGAGATACCTGGAGTCCAACAACTTGCTTAGTGACCGACAATATGGTTTTCGTAGGGGGCGCTCTACGGGTGACTTGTTGGCATTCTTGTCGGAACAATGGTGTAACTCCATACATCATTTTGGAGAAAGCAAGTTGGTGGCTCTAGATATTTCCAAAGCATTTGATAGAGTGTGGCATGATGCACTTCTGTCAAAACTTGTTGCTTTTGGTGTCGGTGATAACTTTTCCAGATTTATATCGAGTTTTCTCAGAAATCGCACTATACGAGTTGTTATAGATGGGATTTCATCAGACGAGTTCATGATGAATTCAGGGGTACCGCAAGGCTCCGTTCTTTCTCCTACCCTATTCCTTATCTTTCTAAATGACCTTCTTTGTCGAACTTCCAACCCTATATATTCTTTTGCAGATGACAGCGCCATTTGTCACTCATATTCATTTGGTAATAGACCAGGCCATTTGGATGTTACTTCCAAAAGGCAAAACATGAATGATACGCTTAATCACGATCTTGCGACAATCTTGGAATGGGGTCGTGCGAATAGAGTAGAATTCAATGCTCGTAAGACACAATGTTGCATGCTTACGCATAGATCTTTGTTTGGTAGTGGTGCTGCATCTGTTACTATGGGTGATATAGGTATTACGGAATCGGAAGCTCTTGATGTTCTTGGTATGAAAATTCAGTGTGATGTTCGTTGGACTAAACACATTTTTCAGGTTTCTAAAGAAGCTTTCAAGTGCCTCGGTTTTCTAAAGCGGTGTAGAAGATACTTCACCCCATCTGATCTCCGTACTATCTATACCACCTACATCCGTCCGAAAATGGAATACAACTCTCATGTATGGGCCGGCGCTCCAAAGTCTATTTTAGGGTTACTCGACCGCGTACAGGAGAGGGCCAAGAGGCTCATTGCTGACAGTAGGGTATCCAACTCTATTGATTCTCTAGAGCATCGACGCAATGTGGGGTGCATTTCACTGTTCTATCGTTACTACAATGGTAAGTGCTCTAATGAAATTAGGGAACTTGTCCCTGATACTCACACGTTTTCACGTTTAACTCGATTTTCGATGAGAGCACATCCTTTTGTGGTTGATTGGCCAGTGAATCGCACTACGCATTACAGGGAAAATTCGTTTTTCAGCAGAACAGTCCGTATGTGGAATAAGATCCCTCCGGAGGTCTTTCCTGTCACTTACAATCTGAGAAAGTTCAAATCGAATGTCCACAGACACTACTCCCTCTTTCCTCCTTCCCGTAACCTAATTTCCTAGTTCTGGCACAATGCATTGCATAGGTAGGGGCCATCCCCTGAGTGCTGGTCCTAAAAAAAAAAAAAAAAAAAAAAAAAAAAAAAAAAAAAAAAACATTGATTTGTTTTTTATGATTCTCGTACCATACAAAGAACTCACGAAAGAAAAAACTAACAGTTATCTGCAAGGAATTTCTATTACTGAAAGTTCAGGCAGTGTACCTCTGCAAAATCTGTTAAATCATACTGCTTAAAGAATCCTAGAGACTAAATCAGCAAAGGAAATAAATAAAAATGAAAGCGGAAATCTAATAATGTTCTATAAATGGTGATGTGATTGGGCATCTAGTCAAAGTGAATACCAACAGAGCTTTTCAGGTGATCAAATTTCTGACTCTCATTTATATATGACATCAGTTGTACCACTTAAATTATTATTAAGTGATGTCATAAATAAATTAGTATGGAACAACAATAAACCTTCTTCCACAGAGTATTGGAGAACACTACAGTTTGCATACGTTAAAGAGACACCTCAAGTTAAACGAGAAGAAGAGAAAGGAGTCGATGAGGAGATATCTCAACCTAAAGAATTTGAGTTAACAGTAAATAATCGTAACTTTCAAGTAAAACATGAATTATATTTTGCAATGATTGACAGCAAGACAGCACAACCAGTAACAGAAACACCAGCAGCATCTGCTTGTTTTATTTGTGGAGTCACAACATCCAAGATGAATAAAATCGAAGAAGTTCAAGCTATGCCCCTAAATGAACAAGCACTGCAATATGGTATGTCACCACTTCATGCGCGTATTAAGCTGATGAAGTGTCTTTTGCATGTAGCTTCTGAATCAGTGATGGGCGAACTACGGTCCGCGGGCCACATCCGGCCCGCGAGAGGATTCAATCCGACCCGCCGAGCGTTTTTCAAAAAAAATTAATCACCTATTAAAAAATTATGCCCAAAAAAATAAATTTACATTATGTTTTAAAAAAGATATAAATTGACAATTTTAGCAAAACAATGCGATGTTTTCATATTATAACGTGTACAAACTGCGTAGTTTTCTGGGAAATATTGTACACACAAGAGAACAACAACTTTCTGATGCAATATTCCAAAAAGTAACATAAACATCATAAAACACCAACAACTAATAAAGAAAACTGAACGTATAACATAACAACAACTATTATATGTGAGATCTAGAAGATTCTTGAATATTCGAGACAACATGCGCAACAACTATAAAAGGGCCAGCGATGGATTAACCAACAATCAGTAAAAGTGTAAATCTCGTGACGTAAAGAATAAATTGTGAAGTAAAATTACAAAGTTGCCAACATTCAGTTTTATTTGTGTAATTAAAATAATAAAGTGTATTGTAAATACCCCCATAAATGTCAATCGAAAATAGAAAGAGAAAAATTGATTTGGAATGTCGAGTATTTCAAGAAGAGTGGACGTGGAAGCACTTCTTTATCGAATATAACCAAAAACCTATTTGTCTTATCTGCCAAGAACCGGTAGCTATACTAAAAGATTATAATCTCGCTAGGCACTTTAATTCAAAACATCTTGGGTCGAAGTACTAGAAAATGACAGATGAAGACAAGAAAGTTCATTCAGAGGAATTGAAAAGAAAAATATCTAGTCAGCAAATGTTTTTTAAAAATCAAAGAAGTGTCCAGCGATCCTCCACGTTAGCTGGTCACATTGTTGCCTATAAAATAGCAAAAAGTAACAAACCGTTTTCTGAAGGAGAATTTATTAAGGATGTGTTAATTAGCATTGGAAAAGTATTATGCCCAGAAAAGGTAAAAGATTTCAAATCTATAGGGCTGTGACGTACAACGGTCACAAAAAGATTTGAAGCGATTTCTTCTAATTTAACCAATCAACTCGATGGACGTCTTAAAAAGTTTAAGTATTTTTCAGTCACTATGGACGAGAGTGTTGACAAGAGTGATACAGCCCAACTTTTAATTTTTATCAGAGGAGTCGATGGAAACTTTGTAATAACTGAAGAAATTGCTTGTTTGAGATCTTTGAAAGGAAAGACGATAGGAAAAATAATTTATGATGAATTTAGAGATGAGGTGGAATCTCTTAATGCCCCAATTTCCAAATTAATTAATTTAACAACTGATGAAGCACCTACCATGGTGGGAAAAATACGGGGTTTGCATATATAATATCCAACCATGTTTAGATATTTCTTCAATGCCTTTTAATTTTAATCCTGATAATGTTCCATCTGATCTACAATTCGAAATTATAGAATTGCAATGCAGTAATAATTTAAAACAGCTATTTTTAAATACAGATAAGCTTAATTTCTATAAATCCTTACCAAAAGATGAATTTCCAAAGCTAATTAATCATGCGCAGAAAATTATGGCAATATTTGCTTCCTCATATTTATGTGAGCAGGCCTTTTCAGTAATGAAATGCAGAAAAAATTCAATAAGAAACCGATTGTCAGACGAGAGTCTTTTTAATTTATTAAAAGTCGCATCCTCCCAGCTGGAAACAGTTTTTGAGGAAATTATGTCAAGTCAGAAACAGATCCATGCTTCCCATACATCTGGAAAATCTTAAAATCATAATAAACACTATCTTATAAAATTTTTATGTTGTTTTAAAATATTACGTAATATAACTAATAAATATGTAGCTTAAACCGAACTTTTAATTGAACAGCAACTCCATAATTTTTTAATGAATGACCCTCCGCAAGATTTTTTTTAATTTATTGGCCCGCCACCCAAAAAGTTCGACCATCACTGTTCTATATACTTGTCCGATAGAAGAAGCCCGAAAATGTTTGATAAAGCGTGAACTTAAAGATTAAATTGGAATACAAGTTGATAATGTTAAGCAAGGCTCTGGTACGACAAATTCAGGAAATATGTCACGAATTTTCTTTGCTAATCCTCCTTTGATGTCTGAAATCACAGTTCTAGATGAAAACATAATCAAGAGGTTTTCGATAATTCCCGAAGCTATAACAATCACCGAGGTAGTAGAACCAAAAAATTTTGGTGATTTTTGTTGGAAGACGGCAAAATTCTGATTCATGGAAAAGATATAACTGAAAAGTGTATTTTTCCTGTAGGTCTACTATCCGAAGAGGCTCAGGAAAGTTGTAACAAAGACTATAAAAAATATCGCCTTAGACACTCTAGAAAATGCAGTCGAATTGCGACGAACGAAGATATTATGCAACGAACGATGGTAATATCAGATCCCATGATTTCACATTTGACGCCTTTATTTAGCCAGAAAAAGCATAGTGTTATAAGCGACGAAGTTACGGCACTTTTAGAATAATAAATTAAAAATAAAAAAAAAAAATCATTTAAATTGTTTTGTTAGTTATGGCTTTTTATATTGCAGGTAGCGATCGACATTTCTCTAGCATATATATAAATAAAACTAAATTTGTGATGAAATCACTACATTTTTCGACAAATATATTTTTTTCCTTATCACCATACAAAAATCCCCAGTGTGCGGCGTGCTAATATACAACAATATATATTTGAGTTATACTTTAAATACGCCAGTTTCGCTTATTGCCATATCCATTTAAATAAGGTAGCGATGAACAATGTTCGCTTATAAAACTCGGGATCAACGGCAAAGTGGTTTGACCACCATCTGACTAAGACTCACAGCCAGGCGCAGATGTAAATCATATCACGCAATATCACCCACAGTGGTTTGATCCACCGTTGTGTTATGGCTTACACAGCTAGGTACTGACGGTAATCTTATCACGCATTACTGAGATGGTGCTTTAGGCTTTTAAAAATTATTGTATATTCAAGCTTAGATTTTAGGGTAATCGTTTCGATTTTCTAACTGCGTTTGTATTCGGTTTTTCTGCCTTACATCCGTCTTTAAATTTTTTTATTTTAGTAGGCTAGTCAAATATTTTTCATTAAATCTGAAGTGTACACCTATTTTTAATGCGGTTTCTAGATTTATTGATATTATTTTTTGTTTAATATATTCATTATTTATTCATTAGTTCAATTGAATTTATTATTACACTTTGTGATGCCATTAAAGTTAATGCGATTGAATTTAATGCAAATCGAAACTTAAGTTAAATGAATATTTTTAGCATAAAATAGAGTATCGTAATTATCAAGTTTTAATAAGACATTATATAAAACATTATATACGCTTCTAGCACGGTTAGATGTAGTTGTGGAGTAAATTATCCCGTCCTGTACAATTCAAAACAAAAAAGGGAAGAGACCGGTTAAAGAAAAAAGCGCCATGTTGTTGAATGAAGTTGTCTGCAGTTGATATCACAAGTGTTGTCCATACCATATTGGAGGTTTTTGCGTCTCTCATGAAAATCGCGAACCCGTACTTCAACAAATGCCCTTATAGAGTTTCCAGGTAGTACATAATCCTTACTAACAAGGAATATTAGTCGGATGATGTTTTAAGTTTATAGTGTGTTTAAACAACTCTAGAAACGTTTTTTTGAAAAATATCAAATAATTGATTAACCTACCAGATACCTTACAACTATATCACCCAAGTAGAATATGGTCACTAAAATTATATTATTTTTAAAATATTGAAGGAAATGTAATAAAATAATAAACTAAATTTTGAAACCGCTTTCCAACTTTAAATTATTAATAAAGAACTTTAAAGAAAATTCGATAAGGGCATTTAACTTATTTTATATATTTTCTAAAGAAGCAAATTTTATTTTGCAGCTGTAATTTATTTTAAATTCAAATGCGTGTGTAATTATAAATTCGTAACATCACTTGAAGGACCTCACACAATGTTTTCTATGTACCAACATTTAGTCTTTTTTATGTTGTTATCTAATCTAAAATACAATTTCGTAACATGCTCCTTTTATCTTTTCCTTGTCACAATCTGTCATCAGTTTGATTTTTAAATATTTTTTTGTTTTTAATTTTATTCAAAATGATTTCTTTTTTTTGGTTTTTTTTTCAAGTACATTTTTGCATGTCGATTTCTTTGCTCTTCTTATTAAAATTCTGTTTTTATATCGTTATAAAGATAATTTTCTATGGATGTTTCGATGAATGCTTGGCAAAGATGTCATGTAGATGTTGCTGACAATGATGATGATTTTATTTAGACATGTTTGAAACAAAAACAAAAAAAAAGCCAACAAGTTGCTTTTTATGGCCCTTAATTCATGTTCTTCTAATGAGTGCTGAAAGTAGTTGTCATCATTGAGTTAATGTGTTGTTTTATTTATATTTTTATCGTGTTTAGAGTGAATCTTTTTTTAATGATGATTATTGGCCAAAAAAACAAAAACAAAAAAAAACATCAGCAACATATTTTATTTAGTTAAACCTAAGTGGGCTTAATTATTCTCATTAAGTTTTTGTTTAATTGTTCTTTGTAGTCTGACTCTTGTATTCATTTTGTCTGCTTAACTAAAACACAAGAATTTAAATGAGTTCAATGTGTGTTATATTAAATGCAAAATTTATTGCGATTGAACCCCAATCCTAAGTGCTAAAACACGAATTTGAATATCTACGGGGAGTCCCACTCTAGTATCTATTCGTCAAGCATTTATTATATAGAATTTTATTTGCTTAAAACACTTTTAAACCTTTTTAGTTTAATTAAAAATTTTTTTTATGAAATACTACATCTACTTAACTTTTTTTAAATGTTTGCAATTAAACAAGCACAAGGATCTCTTTTAAAATTTAATTCCTTGAACTAAACGTTGCATTTGGTCTACCCGACACTTTATTTGGCGAATTTCAAAACCATTGTTTGAAATCAGCATTAAGCAGTGACCCTGTTGATTTATTTTGAGGGCCAGCTTCTGAAAAGCTAATAGCTTCAGTTATACACACGAAAAATATCTATAATAATAATCTAATCTAAAAATAAGCTTTACCCTTATAGGGACTATTTTGAATAAAAGAGTATGTTATTAGTTCTTTTACAACAGAAAGTTAGTGATAGATAAAATTTTAATAGGATACCGTTTAGTTTCCTACCATTTACTTCAAATATAACAGGTGGGGGAGTTTGAGGTCAGGAAGTGATTCAGTTTTATTTTGGCATTAATAAAACGTAGAAAAATGGGAACTAATAATAGAATATGATGTCGGATAAATGTCCACCTCTTGCTTAGCGACAGACGTCCGCTATTTTCACAGAATTTTGATACACGTTTTGCAACAAAGCTTCACTTATGTCATCAGTTCCTCGGCAAATTTCATCTTCCAGAGCGTTAGTGTTTGTCGGTTGTTCATGTCTGCCCGGTCGTTCTGTCAAATGGCCACAGAAAAAATAATAAGAGTGGTATAAAATCACAAGCATGAGACGGCCATTTGACCATCGCCAAATCGAGAAACTATGCGACCGTGTTATTTCTTATAAATGTGTGACTTGTGGCGTCATCGTGCTGAAACAAAAAATCACTGATGTCAACATTAACTAATTGTGCCTATAAAAAATTTGTTATCAACGTTTGGTAGTGCAGAAAATTCAAGGTGACGACGCACATTGGACCATTTTAGAAGAAGGCGGCCAAAAGTCCTTTTTTTCATAGTCCCCAATTGTAAAATTTTAAACCTCATTCAAAAGTAGATACTAGTGTACCTTGCGAGCCAAAAAATTAAAACTTTAAATTAACTATATCACACTGAACAGGGTGATTCAAAATGAGCATTTTCAGTACTCTGCTAAAATGAGAAATTTCTTACTAAATTTTTGATTTTTAAACAGCTATAACTTTTTCGCTTTATAAGATTTTTAAACAAACCAAACTTTGTATAATAGCGTAATTTGTTAGCTATAAGTATAAAAAACTGAAATGTTTTTGATTGATTTTTAGAAATTATTTTTTTTTCTTTAGGGGTCCAATGTTTTCTAAATTCTTTTACCGTGAGCACCAGAACAATTTTTCTTGCACAAGGTCGAAAAGTTTTTGCAAAATGGAATTAAACAAATTTGTTGCCTGTTTTGCTATTTCCTAAGCATTTTCTTTATTTTGCAAAACGCCCTTGTGAGAGACATTGTTTAGATGAATGTGCATATTTTCAGAAGGAAAACAAAAATTTTCAGTCAATTTCAAAGTCATGCACAGTTGGTCACACAAATATTTTGACTACTTAAAATAACGTAAATTGATATAATTTAGGAGGTCACAAAAGTACCTTGCTTTTTAAATTGATTTGCACTGATTGTAAAATAGTATGGAAAAATGAAATACCCTCGTCAACAAAATATTGCAGACCAATAAAATTTACTTTCAAAATAGAAATAAAAAATATCATAACTTAGGAAGTCCGAAAATTAGAGATGCAATTAAAGACTTTCAACCTGTAATATTTACTGTTGCTGAACAGGATATCGAAGTAAATTTTAAAATGTATCTCACAATTTTTTTTTTTTATTTATTTATTTTAATCGACCTTTTAGGAATGTCTATTTCACTTTTCCTTTTTTTCCGGGCTCTAGGTCAATAATATTTATTCAAATAAAACTCTTCTCCGTTTCATTAAATATTGGTTTTTCTGTATAAATTGTTAAGTGTACAAATTGCTTTTAACTTATTTGTTTATATATTTGTAGTTCCTGATGAAGGACAACGAAGTTGTCCGAAATATCGAATGATAATAAAAACAATATTTAATGAAACGGAGAAGAGTTTTATTTGAATAAATATTATTGACCTAGAGCCCGGAAAAAAAGGAATGTATCTCACAATGATTGATGGAAAAGTTGCACAAGCTTTAACTGATACCAAAGCATCATCACGCTGCATTATGTTCCAAAGTACATCAAGTCAATTAAGCCATCCAGTTCCAGAAGATAACACTTTTAAAGCAGCATACGAATATGGATTGTCCCCTCTTTATACTAAAATATGTTTTATAGAGCATTTTCGTAAATTGGATTACGATTTCGATTACGATTTGGATTTCGGTCCCGTTAGGCGAAGAAACAGTAAGACAAAATAAGGAAAATGAAGAAAAAAAAACAAATTCTAAAAAAGTATTTAGAACAAGGCCTAATCATCGATCAGCCATAGCAAGGGGAAGGGAACACAAATGATGAAAACACTGCAAAAAATTTTTTTCAGATCCATAAACTGCAGCATCTATCACAGGAATAGATTTGGAACTAACTAAAAGAAATCAGTATTATTTTACAAGTTGCAGCATGCAGCCGAAAAATAAATGCAAAAAAATTTAAAGAGTAGGCCAAAAATACAGCTATTCTTTACAACAACAAAAAATATTGTTCGAGATATATGCTATCAACAGTTCATAAAATTTTGTACCATGGTGAACAAATAATTCAACACAATATGCTACCAATAGGAGATCTATCTAAAGAAGCGCAAGAAAAACGAAACAAAAACTATAGATTCTTTCTTTGTTATTTTCTTATGCACATCAGGGATCTGATATGTGCAATATCCGACAAACATGGAAAACTAAACTGCTTCCAGCAGATGAAAATCAAGGCTATTTAGAGAAATATTTACTAAAATTGTATAATTAATAGTAATTTTTCCAAACACAAGAGTTATCTGTATGCATTTCATGCTTTTATAATTTTTTGTACATTAATAAAGTATTAATCAGTTTACAATAAAACGTTTACATATACGAGTAGTATTTATGGTCATTTTGGACTTAAACATCTCCTTATCTAAAGTAAATTTGAACCAATGAATACATTTTTTATATTTGCTACTTAATGCGCTAATTTTTAACTAAAATTGTTTAAAAAAACCAACCTTTGGCTTTCGTACTAAAAATTTCACGGGGTCCAAAGCTTAGCCCTATCTGACAAAATTTAAGTTTTCAATAAGCATAAGTTTTAAACGTGAATCAAAATATAAGATTTTATGTAAAACAAACTCTTTGAACAGGTTTTAATACTTTACTTTCGCACCAAAACCCAGCTAAAACTTAGAATGTATTTTTAAATCTATCACAACTATTTTTCTAACGAAAGCCTATGATCTCACCTAGTAGACAAAAAAAAACGCGTAGAAAAATAACGATCCGTTCAAAAGTTATATATTTTTTACCACCTTCTCGTAAAATGGTCCACTGTGTGGCGTTCATTTTAAAAAATTGATGGGCTGATGATGTCGTCTGACAACACAGAGTGCAATATACGGTCATCTTCTTTGAATGTAATGATTTTATGAGCCCCATTTGTGACATTTTTATTTCTTTACATAGCCGCTTAATTGAAAAGGAGCATCAAACAGCCAATTCACAAACGTTCGACGTATATATTGGTCGATCGGAGTTAATACTGGTACAAGTTGAATTTTATAAGCGAATAGATGAAAATATTTTTTTGGAAATGCACAAAGTGCCTTTAGTGATGGGAACATCGACGAGTTGATGTTTTAGGTTTATAATCAACATTTTGCTGTATAGCGGCTATATTTGCATTACTACAGCCATTACGAGCGTATGGTTTTAGTCTATTGTCAGCATGATGGCGTGAACCTTGAATTGGTGATGCAATTACACATAGCTATTTTGTAGATTTTGTGAGCCCCTTATGCGGCAATTTTGTTTGCTTATATAAACGCTTAATTGAAAATGAGCAATATCGCTAAAGATTTTGCTTACAAATGCCTTGTTTTCGTTATTTTTCAAAAATCTAATTCACACGTTTTCAACGGAAAGTATAATCGATAGTCTTTAATTTTTTAACGAATTTTACTTTATGAGCGTGAGGATGAAAATCTTTATTCAAAATGTAGCGCCAAGTTGATGCTCTACACCAGTGATGGGCGAACTACGGCCGGCGGGCCACATCCGGCCCACGAGAGGTTTCAATCCGGCCCGCGAGCGTTTTTCAAAAAAAAATTTATCACCTATTAAAAAATTATGCCCAAAAAATAAATTTACATTATGTTTTAAAAAAAGATATAAATTGACAATTTTAGCAAAAAAGTGCGATGTTTTCATATTATATTGTGTACAAACTGCGTAGTATTCTGGAAAATATTGTACACACAAGAGAACAACAACTTTCTGATGCAATATTCCAAGAAGAAGCATAAACATCATAAAACACTAACAACTAATATAGAAAACTGAACGTATAACATAACAACAACTATTATATATGAGATCTAGAAGATTCTTGAACATTCGAGACAACATGCGCAACAAATATAAAAGGGCCAGCCATGGATTAATCAGCAATCAGTAAAAGTGTAAATCTCGTGACTTAAAGAATAAATTGTGAAGTAAAATTATAAAGTTGCCAACGTACAGTTTTATTCGCTTAATTAAAATAATAATTAATTAATTCATCTGCCAAGAACTGGTAGCTGAAGCGATTTCTTCTAATTTAACGAAATCAACTCGATGGACGTCTTAAAAGGTTTAAGTATTTTTCAGTCACTATGGACGAGAGTGTTGACAGGAGTGATACAGCCCAACTTCTAATTTTTATCAGAGGAGTCGATGAAAACTTTGTAATAACCGAAGAACTTGCTTGTTTGAGATCTTTGAGAGGAAAGACGACAGGAAAAATAATTTATGATGAATTTAGAGAGGGGATAGAATTTCTTAATGCCCCAGTTTCCAAATTAATTAATTTAACAACTGATGGAGCACCTAACATGATGGGAAAAAATACGGGGTTTGCAGGAGTTATAAAAGTCAGAATCCTGAAAGCGAAACAATTTTTTTACATTGTATAATCCACCAAGATGTTCCTTGCAAGGTTGCCTCGGATATTAACCACGTACTTAATATTATTTTAAAATTAATTAATACCATTCGAGCCCGTGGTTTGTTACATTGACAATTTCAAGAGTTTTTATCGGAAGTTGATGCAGAATTTTTCAGATGTACTTCATTACACAAAGATCAGTTGGTGAGTTGTGGGCATGCCTTCTCGAGAGTTTGGAGTCTTTTCGAAGAAATTAAAGTTTTTCTAAAAACCAAAACTGAAATTTGGGATGAGTGGGAAATCTTGGAGGAAAAGAATTGGTGCATCGAGTTTGCTTTTTTCACAGATTTACTCGAAGAAATCAATTTATAGATAAAACTTGGGGGAGTTTGAGGTCTTTTAAAACTCAATTGTTTATATTTTCCAAATGTTTGGGAAAAAATGATTTGACTCATTTTCCAAGAATTAATTCTTTGAGGCCTGTGAGTGAAGAGAGGTTAAAAGTCTTTTCACAATCTTTATTAAAATTGTCTTTAGAATTTGAGGCCAGATTTGCTGACTTTAAAAAAATTCACCCATGTTTAGATATTTTTCAATGCCTTTTAATGTTAATCCTGAGAATGTTCCATCTGATCAACAATTGAAAAATATAGAATTGCAATGTAATAATAATTTAAAACAGCTATTTTTAAATACAGATAAGCTTAATTTCTATAAATCCTTACCAAAAGATGAATTTCCAATGTTTGCTCCCTCATATTTATGTGAACAGGCCTTTTCAGTAATGAAATGCAGAAAAAATTCAGTAAGAAAGCGATTGTCAGATTGGTTCCCAGCTGGAACCAGATTTTGAGGTAATTATGTCAAGTCAGAAACAGATCCATGCTTCCCATACATCTGGAAAATCTTAAAATCATAATAAACCGTATCTTATAAAATTTTTATGTCGTTTTAAAAGATTACGTAATATAACTAATAAATATATAGCTAAAACCGAACTTTTAATTGAACAGCAACCCCATAATTTTTTAATGAATCACCCTCTATGTCTATGTCTTTTCTAATATAATGGCCCGCCGCAAGATTTTTTTAAAATTTATTGGCCCGACACCCAAAAAGTTCGCCCATCACTGCTCTAGACTAATGATTCTCAACACTTTGCTTGCATAAATGCGCCCACAATGAGCGTTCGGTTTTAGTCTGTTGTCAAACCGATGGCGCAAATCTCGAATTTAGCGATTAAATTACTCACAACTGTCTCAGAAGGCGCCTAATTAGGAAGTGATACAGTGAAATTTTCACAATTTGGATAGTAAATTTAAGCAATTAAAATTCTTTACTTTAGAGCTTAACGTTCCATGTCTAAAGTTTCCCGACTTTCTACCAAATAAAATTAAAGGATGACAGCTTAATTCTTGATATTGAATCGTTTGACGGATTTTTTTTCCTAATTTCAAATCTGCCTTCCTTTTTTCCATTTAAGCGTATTTAGATCTCTTATGCAACCTTCATTGGAATGGATTTGGCCGTGAATGAGTAATAAGTTTCCGAACACAACACTTTTTACGCTGGTTTTAAGTCAGATATCAGCTATTTTTAATATTGTGATATTTAAAAAAATTTTCAAGGAATATGAACACCTAAGCATTACATTATTGTACAGTACAACAAAATGTTCTATACAACAATACAATCGAAATAATGAAATGATAATTCTTTTCAGTTAATTTTGCTCTTAAATATAATTTAAATTTAAAAACTTATCGCATTCCTTTCTAAAAACGTTGGCCATTTTGTATTAAATTTAAGTTTCATACAATTTAAAAAATGTTTTTTTTATAAATTATTTTTTTTTTATTAATTTAGTTTTATTTCAATTTAAATTTCACGTGTGAGTGAGCCTTTGTTTTTTGTTTTTGCTATTGCACGTTATTTTCTATTTTTTATAATGGGTTTGCTTTTTCCATATCAATTGTAGTTTTATTGTGTAGAAATGTGTAGAAAAATATCAAATACTTTGAGTGTTCGTTTTACTAGTTAAATGTTTGCTTTGGTAAAATATTATGAAAAATAAATTGGGAATTGTGGGAGAAATTAGGTCCATGCATTAGGTCAATGAATTTACAAAGATGTCTAGCTTAAGTTATAAAGAGATAATTATCACTAAAACATTAAAGTGAAATCACCTGTTGTATCTGTTTACGAATCAAAAAGTTTCTAAGAAACCTTATGAACACATTCTAACATTAAAATTCCATGATTTAAGATTAACAATCAGAAAAAACCAAAAAGAAGCCACATAACCAAACTAACACCTACAGTGAATAACAATTGCGGTATTTATAGTAAACTCGATGAATTAGAGTTTGTTAATAAATGTTCGAACCACTCAAAGCGTATATAAAGGCTCCATCTCTTGAACAAAATTCGTGATCTAGTCAAGACACAAAAGTTGATATAGCAGCTTAGATTCGTTGAAGTGGTAAAGTTACCATCGTGTGATTATTTTTCTATAAAACGGGAAAAGGTAAATAGCTCATCGTACAATAATTGAATTTAAAGCCCTAAATGTTGTGTGTAATGATTTTCCAATAAGAGAACTCAATAAACTAAACGTAATAGTATTTTTTATTATTTCCTTGCTCTTTTCATAAAAGGTACTACAAAATTTTGAGAAATTTATATTAAAACAGGAAAAATGTAAGCAATTTTTCCGAGATCACTCAATATTGTAATATTTCTTATTCTACCAGCAATATTTTGAAAAACAAAATTTAATATTGCAATTTTAATAGACTTACTAAAGAGAATTTTAGTAAAATGCTTTGGGTCTCCCGCTGAATAGACACATTTGTATCCTCAAACAAAAATTGATTATTTGACGTTTTTGTTCTTTAAAAAATTTAAAACGATCTACAATCTGCTTTAGCAGTATACCAAGGTTTATAATATTCATATTTCCATACTAATCACTTCCTTGATTAGCCCAAGCGATTAGCATTACTGTTTATACAAATCAAATAAATAAATTATTCTGTCCCACTTATAGCAACACAAATTTTGTAGTCTTAACTGGAAATGTGACCCATTTTTTAATAAAATTTTACGAGCTTTGTTTTGCTATTAAACGATCGTTATATATTTTTTGTATTTCTAATAAAGTGTAAAAAAAGAAAATAAACTTTCATATAAAGGGTTTTTCAATAAGAAAAAAATTTAGATTAAGATGATTCTAAGTTTTATTGTATTACGAAGAGAAAAGAAGAGATATCTGGTAAATATCCACTGGCATGGCCACGCTGACAGATGTAGTTTTTTTCACAAAAATTTTAAATCACTTTTTTTTGGCAAACTGACACTCCTATTTCGTTAATCACATCACAGATTTTGTGAATTTAAGGCTGAAATCTATTAGATTCGCTCCGCATAGACTCTGTCCTTAACACAGCGTCACAAATAATAATCCAGTGGTGTTAAATAACACGATCTGGCTGATCACTTAACGTCTGATTGTCGTGAAATTATGTGATCGGGAAATTTGGTTTGATATAAATTTTTTTGTTTCATTGGCTGTGTGACATGAGGTAACGTCCTGTTGAAACAACATGCCAGTGATATCCACATGGTCAATAATAGTTCAATATTGAGTTGTTAGCATTTTGCGATCTATCGCCCCCCAGGGGGAACATTGATATGTTTTGACGGAAATCCACCGTCATTACATGTGTCTTCGGATGTAAAAGGGAGCCCAATCCCCTGCTGAACCATGAGTTGGATAGTCTCCAACTCTTCAGCAAGAAGTGGGGGTGTTGGCCTGCTCCGAGCTATTGAAGTTGCAACTAGTAGTGACCGGAGGATATACGTACCTGAAGGCCTTCTACAGCGAGGATGATGCTACATTTCATAGACAGTGGTATGATTCACCATCTGGTTATGGCTTATCACGCATCTCAAGATTCGTTGACCGTTTCCATTACATTTCCAGCCTTATCTTTGAAAAAAAACGTGACACTTTAAGCATGCAAATGCTTCTCAATAATCGTTCTAGTATTTTTGTAACCCAAATGAAAATTGTCTTGGCCTGAAAAAATGAAAACCCAGTCGGTTATTCCTAAATGAATTGAGCGAATCTACAGCGATGTGAGTGGTCGGTCGGCTTCAATTCCTGCACCAGTTGAAACTTGTAAGACTTCAAAATAAAATTCTTATGCAAAATTCGCCTTGTCGACAACGTCGATGAATTAACAAATTTGGATCTGCTTTAACAGTGTGGCTAACGGCTGCGATGTTTATAGTTAAACGACGCGATCGAATACGCGTTGGTGTTTGCACATTTTGAGTCGACTCAAATTCTTAATAGCAATCTCAGAAATATGTTTATGTTATCCGATAATATCATGAATTTTACGAAATGTAACTTTAACAGAACCACCATTTTCATACTGGATTTCAATTATTTTAATGCGATTTTCATGCAAAATTGAACTCACTGTAACAATTGATTTTCCATTCACTACGAATACGTCAAAAAACTAAATGTCAAAACTATGATGCTATTGCTGTTGGCATAATGGAATAACAAATAACCTGTTGAAAACCCTGATATTTTTAAAAAATTATGTGTATTTGTACCAGCCATCAATTTTTAAAACGGCTCAAAGCAAAGAAATTCTTACTTCAACACCTGATCTTGTGTTGCTCCAATAAACAAAATTAACAAATTTGTTCTTTAATATACAAACTTGTAAAAGAATTAATTCATCTAATTTTCCCTGCTTACAAAAAATTATTTTTTTTTAGATTTTCCCATTTTTTTATTGACTTTTGTTGCTGTTTTTATGGCAAATTGTAGGTGTAAATAATGACAGCATAAATGAACATGTAAATTGTTAATGATATTCGCCATTAAAACAGCAATAGCAAAAACTATAAAAATAAAATATAAAAATGACTTTAATAAATACAACAATTATTAAGTAGAAAAAGTTATACACACAGTATAAAATATAATTGTTCTCTGATTTGCTTGTTGAAAAGAAAATTTTTTATGCTTTTTGTTGTTGGTTAGTCAACCGTGAAAATCGTTGTAAATGATTCCTTAATTTAAGTACCAAAAGTTTTCAAAATTAATAATAGGCAGTTCAACGATTCTTAGAACCGAACACAGTTATATTGCTGAGCACCTTTTATTTAAGAATACATCACTCAAAATCTTTCAATTTTGTAAGGTCTTTTGTTTTAATTATAACAAGATTTATTTCGAGCCTTTTTTTGTGGTGAAGTGTAATTCAGAAGCAGGATAAAAGTTAGTGCACGCTTTCCTTCTTCTAATCATTTGTAAGAAGTTATTTATGCCAAAACTTCATAAAAATTTTGAAAGGCCGCAAGCGCCGAATGACAATCGATAAAATCCTAAACATTTACTTCACTTCTTAATTTTATATACATTATCTTCTTGTATTTTCTTAGTGCTCCTGGAAATAAATTAACCTAAAAATTTGTATAATTTTTCAAAAAATTTTCTTTGTTCGTTCATTTCGTTTGCAAGATTATAATACGAATTCAGTGACACCACAAGGCCCCGTTCTTTCGCTTATCCAAATTCGGATTTTTTAAATGACTCTTTCGCAGATGACAGCACCATTTATCACTCGTATTTATTCAGTAATAGACCGAACCAAGAGGTTTGTTCCAGAAGGCGGAGCATGAATGATACACTCAATCACGATCCAGCAACAATCTCGAAATTGTTTTATATGAATGGAGTCGATTTTAATGCCCATAAGACTCAATATTGCATGCTTGTGCATAGATGTGTGTTCCGAAATGGTGCTGCATCTGTTATTTTGGTTGAATAATGGGAATTGAAATCTCTTGTTGCTATTGGCATAAAAATTCAAATGTTCGATGGACTTAGCACATTTATCAGCTTTTTAAAGAAGCTTTTACGTAACACGGTTTTCTACAACGGTGTAAAAGATACTTTACTTTATACGATATTCGTACTATTTTATTTATTACACCATCTATATCCGTAAAAAAAAATGAAATACAGCTCTCATGTATGGACCGGGGCCCCAAATTCTATTTTGGAGTTGTTCGACCGGGTACAATAGAAGGCCAAAAGTTTCTTTGGGGACAATAAGTTACAACACTATTGACTCTCTAAAGCATCCCCGGGGGCACATTTATCGGTCTTTATAGAATACTTGACTATCTAGACCTGTACTGCTGGGGGTATAAAGGAGCCCAGTCCCCTGAAGACAGCAGGGGTCAACTGCAAGCTCTACGTTATTTCCACGGGAATCAGCAGCCCGCAAAGTTTCCGCTATTTGTCTCTTTAGACGTTTAGCTGTTTCTCTGAGTGATTATTGATGTCGGCCCTTCGGGAGTATCGTGGTGGCTGTGGTTTCGCGGCCAGGATCATTTCACCTTCAATAACAACTAGTCATGTGTTCTGGACAGGAGTTGTATAGTCTCCAACTCTTCAGCAAGAAGTAGTGGTTTGCAACCCTGCTCTGGAATCGCTAAAATTGCAACTAGGAAAGACCTGTTGCTAGAAATAGTCTTCGGTTTCTTCTTCGTCTTCGGATCACACAACCATCTAGACTTGTGTCTTTCGGGGATAAAAGCCCATTTCCCTTCAAGGCTAGTAGGAGCCAACTGGACAATCCACTATATTTCCACGGAAATCAGTAAAAAGCCCCAGAGTTCCGCTATTTGTCTCTTTAGGCATTTAGCTGTTCTCTAACTGATTATTGAGCTACGCCCTTTGGGAGTATCGTGGTGGCTGTGTGTTTCGAGGCCCTCGTTTGAGTTTGTGGGTCGGATCATTCACAATGAATGGTCTAGGTCCAGTGAGTATGAATGCCATCGTGTTCTTTATTATATTAAGCTTCATGCGTTCTGGACCAGGACTTGGATAGTCTCCAACTCTTCAGCAATGAGTGAAGGCTGTGGCCTGTTTCGGGCTTTTGAAGTGGCAAGTAGGAGTGACCGGAGGATATACTTATTCGAAGGCCTTCTAAGACGAGGATGACGCTACATTTCAGTGGGAATGATCCACCATCTGGTTAAGGCCCATGGCCAGGTGCAGATGTAAAACTTATTACGCCATGACGCTCTAAAGCATCGACGCCATGTAGGTTGTATTTTACCATTTTATCGTTACTAATGAAATTAAGGATCCTGCTTCCGTTACTTACACATTTTTGCCCTTACCACGTTTGTGCTTAAGAGCCAATCCATTTATGGTTGATTGACTGATGAATCGCACTACATATAACAGGGAAAATTTGTGTTTTAGCAAAACAGTTGTCTCTTTAAATTTAGGAAAATTTAAATGAAATGTCCACAAACATTACGCTCTATTTCCTGCTCCCCATAACCCAATTTCCTAGTTCTGGCAGATTGTATTGCATGAGTAGGGGCCATTCATTTTCGTTGGATCTTGGAATTAAACTAAAATATTAACGAGTTTAGTTTTAATATTTGAATCTTCTAAGCGCAACCCGCAAAAACATGATGCATGATTTTCAGTGTCATTTACTATGTCCAATACAGTTTCAAGTTAAAAAAAATTACATCTATTAGATGGGTCTATTAGTCCAGAAAAAGTAGTGTCATACCGAATTTAAAGTTAATGAGTCTAGCCATTGGTAAATCTCTAATCCTACCACAACCCGTAACAATGAATTTCCTGGTGCAAAGTCAATTAGCCTGCTTTAGTTTATTTTCTATGGAACATCGTGAACTGGATTTCAACAGAAAAATTTGTTCTCTGTATCCCTCTCTTGTTATTATTTTACGCTAAACTTGCTCTTCAGATTTTCCCACTTCCTGAGTCAAAGCCTCGAGCATTTGAAAAAATTGTGGTGTTTCTTGTGGCAACTGAAACTCCTACAACTTGACTGCCATGTATGTGATAAGCTTAATGTCAACACCTGGCCGTTTGGCCCTAATCTGATGGCGGACTTACCATTGGGTGCAGTAAAAGCGGCCACCCTCACAGTAAGTTAATACCCTCCTTAGTGGCAATTTTCGAGTGCACGGTAGCAGGGTGCTCTCACTCATTGTTAGAGAGTTGAAAACTATCCAACTCCTTGTTCTGTTGCATATGCAAACCAGGACAATTAATGTTAAACCTGCGTTATCTCTTCGGATACTTTCTTCAAAGCATCGACGAAACAAACAACCACAACGTCACTCCCTGAGAGGCCTCAATAGGGCCGTAGCTCTCTGGAAAATTGGTTCTCGTGGCCACACTGGTGCCAGGAGTGTCTTTCAGTTCGGAGCTCCCGCTAGCCCAGGCGACTAGGGCCTCCTTTTACTCCCGAAAGCACATAGTAAAAAAGGGAGAATTACATCAACATGCATGCCCCCGGGGGGGTAGGTTTAACTTGTTGGGCATGGCGAATTCCTGCTGCTACTGAAGCAATATGCTCTAGTTTTCAGTTTTTATATTTTAATATTTATCTAGCCATGATTAAGGTGGCCATCTAGAAAGTTTCAATTGCTAATTATGTAAACTCTTAACTATTATGAATTTTAAATAATTTTATATTTTTATTCCCACCGTCTTTTGCCAAAAAGAAATCACTACCGCCAACTTAATTTAAACAAACAAATATTCGTTCACTTAATTTAAATAAAATAAAGCGAAATCTAAATGTGATATTTTTTTAAACTCAATATAATTTTGTTTTTTTTTTAAGATTTTTTATTTATTTATTTAATTTTTTTTATATTAATTCCAACATGTTGTCGACTTTGAAAATGTCACTTTGAAATCGTGTTTTTAAATTTTTATTATTATTTTTCATTTCATTTCCATTATCTTGTCTGTAAAACAGAAAAAAATAAATGCTAAAACAACAACACCAAAATAAAACTAGTTAAAATTTGTTGTTTTTATGATAATTTTTGTTTTTTTTTTGTTTATTTTTTGGTAACGACAGAATTTGTTTCATTGTTGCTGCACCATATTGCCATTTGTGCTATTGCCACCAACTATATTATCGTAGTCAATTTTTAAAATTTAAATTATTTTTTTCTTTTTGTTTTTGTTTTGCAAACCAATTCGATTTCGAACAAATTGTAAAGTTAGCGAACTGTGGCCAATTGAGTTTTATAATATTGTGGCAGAGTATTGTTTTGTGTTTGTATTTGCATTCAAAATTTATATTTTTTATTGTTTTAAGGTCAAAGGTAAAAAAAGTTTTATTTAAGTTCTATAGTTGTGCTTTGTTTTTGTTTTCCATAAAAAAAATATACCGTAGATAATTAATGGAATGGAATAAAATAAATTAATGTTTAATTATGGGAATTTGTAATTTACCTTTATTAATTTTAATTAACTGCTGCACACAAGAGTCGATTAAATCAATTAAATATATCGATTCCCGTTAGGCTACTGCTTACTTAGCTGTTAAAAAGAACTCGTCACAAAATTTTCAAAGAATAAAAATTATCATTACATCAAGTTGTTTATCCTTTGTGGTTGGTCAAATTCAACCTCGATTTGCCTTGAACGCAAATACACTCTGCGTCTTAACTTAAAGCTTGGCTTAAAATTCATGCTAAAAATTTGTCAACTATATAAGTAGTGCCAATACTACATCTCAGAAGAAAATTATCATTTTTATGGCTCTTAATAAAGGGCCGCCAAATAACTTTTTTTTGTTCTAAACGCTATAAACAAAACTACTGAATATTTTCTTAAATTTCTCTTTTTATTTGAAAGTACAATCCTTCCGGTTAATAATGGAAAATAATTTCATTCAAATGGTTGCCTCGGCTGGCCGTGCAGCAGCCTACGCGATCTATGCAATTTTAAGCACATTATCGATCAAACGCTTTACGAATATTGTCCTTTAAAGCGTCAATTGTCTTTGGCTTGTAGGCGTAAGACTTATCTTTGACGGCACCTCACAAATAATAGTGCAACGGTGTCAAATTGTAACTCTGAAGTGGCCAAACGACATCAGCTTTGCGGCTGATAACACGATCCTCAGAAATAGGGCGCAAAACATCAAGTGTAGCTTCGGCTGTATGGCACGTAGCACCGTCCTGTTGAAACCAAATGTTGCCAATATCCTTCTCTTTAATTTTTGTGAACAAAAATTCATTCAACATGGCCCGATAACGATCGCCATTGACTGTAATGGCCACTTTTTGCTCGTTTTCGAAGAAAAAGGGCCCAATTATACCTCTGGGTCAAAATCCGCACCAAACAGTGACTCGTTTTGGGTGCGTTGGCTTTTTAATGTATGCGTGCGGGTTTTCTGTGTCCCAAATGCGATAATTTTGCTTGTTTACATACCCGCCAAGATCAAAATGAACTTCATCTGAAGAGATCATTTTTATTTACAAGATCGTCATCTTCTGTAAGTCGATTGCAGGCCCACTTAGCGAAGCGAAAACGCATTAAATGGTCACTTGGCTTCAACTCCTAAACCAATTGGACTTTGTATGGCGTCATAACAAGGTCTTTATGCAAAATTCGTCTCAATCATGTCTCAGAAATGTTTAATTGTTGAGAACGACGGTGAATTGATGTTAAAGGCGCTTCACGCACACTTTCTGCCACAGCAGCGATATTCTCGGGTGTACGCACTGGTTTTGGTTTTCACGCTTTAGTTTGTCGATGACGATGCCAGTTTCTTTCACTTTCTTCACAAGATAACGAACATACAGAGCTGTCGGTGCTTCTCTTCGTCCAAAATCCATATGTATTTTACGCACATATTTTGCAACATTACCATGATTTTCAAAGTGATGTCGCAATATTTCCCAGCAAGCGTATATAAAACCATATTCGTTCAGCGGAAGGATAAAAATAATTATCTGTCAAATCAAACATGCGCTAAGTGTAACCATTCACGAAATAAGCAATAGTTGGGAAAAAAAACATTAGATGGTGGACCCTTTAGTTTGGCGTGTCGGAAATATTTTACACTTAAAACAATGTCAACAATATTATCAAGATTTTACAAAATGAACACGAATTCAGTATTTTTATTATTGTTTCCTCAGTTCGCACTAAATATTTTAAAATAATCATTTCGCACAAAAGTCATTTTTCTTTCATTGTGTAACTCCCGAGGAATCCCGGTGAATGAGTAAAAACAAAGTCTTAAGCAAAAATAATTGTTTCATAGTCAGGCTAGAAATAGGGTGGTAGCGGTACCCACATAGCAAAGCAATAACATCGTTGAAGCAACTTAGTATTAGTGAGCGCCTGTCATGACCCAGTTGATTGTTGTAAAATAGCTGAAATCCAGAGTTTTTTGCTTACAGAATTTAAAAGAAATATTTCAAATTTTGCCATTTAGAACTGGAGGAATTGCCAAACCTCAATCAATCCAAATCACAGATCTATGAGGGAGCTAATTCATAGACTTATTAAAACATTAAAACAAAAACATTGTAACATTTGTATTGGTTACGGATGTTTCTTGCTTTTAAAATAAAATAATTAAGCAATTAAGCGAACTATTGTGTATGTTGTTTATGAACTGCGTGGCTTGCTAAGAAAACTTATGGTACAACAACAAAATTTCTAGTTACAAACTGTATAGAAATTTTATACACGCAAGCAACAATAATTTGTTATGCTGTTTACTAACTGTGGCATTCAAGACAACAACAAACATGTATGCTGTTTACCATCTGCGTAGTTTTCTAAGAACCGTTTTCTACACGAGATAACAACAATATCTTAAAATTAATTCCAAGAAGAAACTTTATCAGTATAAAAACAAAAAAACAAAAATGCACACAGACATACAGGCACCTATACATTGAAGAAACAACATACAACAACAAAATGTGTTAAAATTAATATTCTAGACTTTTAATGGACAAATATAAAAGGGCATCATCTGAGTGGATAGTCAGTCAGTGTAAAATTATATCTCGTGAAGTAAAGACGTGCATCTTAACTAAATTGTTTTGTAGTGTCAACTTTGTGTGTAGTTAAAGTAAATAAACTTGCAATTAATTTAAATACTCTTAATTTTGATGTTATTTATTTTGCAATAAAGAATTCACAGCAAAACGTTTATAAAAGGTATAAACGTAACAATATTAAATCACCATTTCTTAAATAAGAATAACCGAGTGATAACAAAGTTGATTTTACTAGATAAGACATTACAGTATAATAATATTTCGTAATACACATTGTTTGCAATTAAATGTTGACTCCAAGCTGATGCCAATGCCACAGAACTATCTCCAAATATCACGTTTGAGCTTTTAGACCCGTTAAAAACTATGGAACATATACCAAATATCATAAATTAATACATAACCAATTCTGTGCAATGTCACGCTAAACGGCAGCGCCAGTCTAAATTTTCTTAGTTCTGGCCTCTATTAACAGTTTTGTTTGTTTTCAGATTGCAAATCTATTAAATTTTTAATCGTTTCAATTATCTTTTATTTAGAAAGTATTTTGTTTTCTTTTTGAGTTAAATGCATAATTTTTTTAAAACAGAGTTTTTCAACAAGAAATTTGTGTTTTAAATAAACAACAAATTTAGATTATGAAACAAAAATTATATTTGGCAAATATCCCCCACGACCACGCTGACAGCAGTCGATTCTTTCATCAAAGTTTTTAATCACTTTTTGGCAAAATGGCGGCCCTATTTTGCTAATCACATCATGGATTTTGAGCTTTAAGCTTGAGATCGATTCGATTTGCTTCGTATAGACGGCCTAAGATCACACGATCAAGCTGGCCACTTAACTGCTGATTGTCGTGAAATTATGCGATTGGGAAGTTTGTTTTACAAAAATTTATCGTTTTATTGGCAGTGTGACATGTGGCACCGTCTTGTTAACACCACTTGTCAGTGATATCCATGTCTTCAGTAATAGGTCAATATTGCGTTGTTGGCATTTCGCATTAAATGTCAAATGATACACAATTTACGTTCTAACTTAAAATTAGCCCAACCATTATGTTTATATATTGTCCCAATACTTCCTTTTATTATGCTCCCTGCTACAACTGAAGCTTTCAGCATTAAAACTTAAACGATATCAAATAATTTACAACACAGTTTACAAAAGTTTCCTTAAAAATTTTGCTTTAAGCCTCCATGGTCCAATTAAAAGCCACTGAGCTCACATTTGCTTTTTCCTCTTAAACTTTGACATTTAACGTGGAGTGTGCGTGTTGATGGGAGTTTATTTAATAATTAAACAAGAAAGAAATGTTTAATTGTTGCAAGACATTGTCATCTTCGATTTTATATCGCACATGTTGTTAAGGTGGACTTCATTTTAACATTTATTTATTTACTTATTGATTGAATCTAAAATTAAAATTGAATTAAAAATAAGTTAAGGAAACCTCTCAAAGACTTTTAAAAGAAATGGCTATATGACGATTGGTCTATCTGCGGTACCTGACTTTGGTGTGGAAATAATCTTAGCAACTTTCTAATTTGAAGGAAAGTAGTTGTGAGTTAGTATTCCATTGACGGAATCTCACCGTCATTACATGTGTCAAAGAGAGCCCAGTCCCCTTTAAGGCTAGCAGGAGCCAACTGGCTATCGTCCACTTTATTTTCACGGGAATCAGTAAGTCCCAGAGTTCAGCTTTTGCTGTTCTCAAACTAACTATGGAGGTTGGCCCTTCACGGAGTATCGTGGTTTTTGTGGTTTCGCGCACCCTCATGAAATGATTAAGGGGCCAGGATCATCTCACTTTTGACCAAGAACACAGGATGAATGATCCGGATCCAGTGTCTGTCATGAGTTCTGGACCAGGCGGGTGGGGCCCTGCTCTGAGCTCCCGAATTTGCTTTAATTTTTTCAATTTTATTCGAAAAGTTAAAGAATTTTTAAAAAGTTTTGGAAGTTTTTCGAAAAACGTGGTAGCAATAACAAATAAATCTACAATGATTAATATACTTGCTTTTGTCTGCAGTAGAAAGGCAAATTCTTGGATATTTTAAAATTTGCAGATTGAGTTTCAAAAATCGGTCCGGTTTTTAATCCCTCAGTTATAAAAAATAGTTTTTACTTACAATAAGTAATTTATTCATCGGAATCATTTTCAATCTAAGCAATTTTATTATTCGTGCTTGATTCCTTTAAATCAATATTTCATGATATTCTCACGAAATATTTATTACAAAAAATTTTTATTAAAAAATAAACATTTTATGATATTCTCATAAAACATTTATTTCAATAAAAATAAATGTTTAAATGTTTTGCTGTGTTTGTATAGAAGTGTTTTTGAGTCTTGCTGTCTATGCTATGTTGATTTTATGAAAAAATTCTCATGGAATCAGTTTGGCTTTCGATATAAGACTTTTAGGTTTTTCTATACAATATTGGAGTAAAATTCGCTGATGAGCTATGTGAGCAATAGTGAAATTGCAATATGGATATGCTCTCCCCCGCAGTAATACATTTCAAATATTTTTTTTATTTTTATTGAAATAAATGTTTTATGAGAATATCATAAAATGTTTATTTTTTAATAAAAATTTTTTGTAATAAATATTTCATGAGAATATCATGAAATATTGATTTAAAGGAATCAAGCACGAATAATAAAATTGCTTAGTTTTTACTTACATTTTCAAGTATTAAATGTAAAATGAAATTGAAAAAAAAATACCCGACGATGCAATTTTTTCGTGAAAATTACCTAAAGGTTTCCACCTCAATTCGCTTATAAACCCAACTCTTTATTGGATCATTAATTAACAGACAACATGAAAATTAGAATACACAAACAAATTTATAATTAGTAACTAATTTATAGATATTTAAACATTGAAAATAATGCTCATACATACACACACACATCTACAACCAAACTCTCTTTCTCCTTGTTCTCCTCCGCTATTTAAAACTCATTTTATGCTACAAGACATTATCGAAACATTTTTGCAATTTTTAATTTCAAACTACAACTCTCTAGTTTATAATCAAATTAAAGAAAACCAAAAGACCATCTAAATGAACAAACTCAATCCATAATTGTTGTTTAACATTCAACCATAAATATTTTAATTTGCAGTAACACGTTACAGTTACGACCACATGTAAGTTGTGGGTATAAATTAAAAACTGCTCTGCTAATGCATGGAGCGCATATGCAGATAATGCTTGCAAGGAGGTCCACCTTATTAATGTAACTGAAAATATCAAGGTGAAGGAGTAAAGGGGCAGCTCAGTGTATCATGTGTTTTGTTAACTACTGTTGTTAATGATACACGCTTGTATAGAGCTTTAATTTCAATTGTGCTTTAAAAACTTTTATACTTTAAACAGGGGTGGGCACTTTGGGGTTGGTTGTTGAAGAAATATAAAAAATTTTATAGACAGTAAAGTGTTGCAAATTGGCGTGGGTATCTGCTACAAACATGTAATTTCACAATCCTGCAGTTGAGTTCAGTAACGGGCCTGTAATAGACAATCTACTTTTGCCTAGTCTCTGCTTTTTAGAAATAAACGGTGTTCATGATAATTGTTAGGAAATCTTTAGGTGTGAGTATAGATGTGATACAGATTAACGTCAACACGTGGCGGTTTAGCTCCAATCTGACGGTGATCCGACCTCTGGGTGAATACATTGCATTCATCCAATCCCTTAAGGCACATACACATACCAAGCAAGGCCATTTCCCTACTCCTTGCTCGAGAGTTGAAGACTATAAAACTTCTTGTTCTGCTGCATGCGTAATATCGGACATTGGATATTACCATGCGCAACTTCTCTTCGGTGGCTTTAAGAACCAGCCGATATTACAGCACGTTTCTCCCCGAGGGGCCTTGTACAATAACTAGAACAGGGTCGTGGACCTACAGGCAACTGGTTTCCTTGGTTCAAGTTTGTTCAAGTCAACTGGTAGCACCTGAGTTTTCTTTCAGTTTCTTGCTCCGACCAGCCCAAGCGACTGGTGCCACCTTTTGCTCTCGAAAAAACATGTCAACATGGAGAATGCTTGCCAGGCTAGTATTCTCAGCCAAATTTTATTCAGGCCCAAGTCCAATATTTCCGCGTTATCATTTAACCGCGTCTTTATACAAATTGTTGGTAGTTACGAAAGAGAATTTTAAACTTCACTGATTTATGTTAAGCATCCGAAGGATATAATTAAAATGTATTTGACGTCTATAAGATAACAGAGTTTTGTCGTCGTTATTAAGACAATCCAGATGTAATTAACGGCATTAGAGTTTGTCGTTGAATGCGCAGTAAAATTGCGGCTTGAAACACAATTCTTATTTTTCGAATAATAGGAGGGGCGGTTCAACGCCATGCAGCATTCCGACTACTATAATGGGTGTAGCTCTGATGATACTCGTGTACACGATTTCCTGTTTTACCAACAAGATAATTTTAATCATCTAAACTACGACTTCCACTTACTGGTTTGTAATCGTCTTTTCGTCCTTAACCTGTCGGCTTTTTACTAGTTTATTTTTAGCCGTTCTACAGCTATGTTTTGTGACAGTGACATGAGATAGAAACGATATTAATTAGTTCATGTTTTTGTATGTAGCAAATATGTGTTGATATTTATGTTTTGTAATAATTTTATATTTTTCTTTAAAGTTCTTTCCAAGCTTTTAACGAAGTAGAAACTATTTTTAGCGACGATTGCCTAATTCATTGCGCTATCCATCTGTGTGTGATATCTGAGGGACAGATCTTCATAATATTGCTGTTTATTTAAGTGTTCATTTAAATGATAAATGGCATCTAGTCGAGACTCCGAAGGATAGAAGCTTTTATTTGCCAGTTATTGGTTTTTTTTTCTTCTAAATTATAATTAAATTTTTTTTTAAACGAAATAGCACTTCAGGCAACAATTCCTATTTAGTCAAGTACCGTGCTACATTTTTTAGGAAAGGGATAGAAAGGAGATGAAACAGGTGGTGAAAGTAGAAGCATAGTCGGAAATTAACTGCCGTATAAAAGACAGCACAGCGACCAGTGACTATGCCTTCATCACTGAGCAGCCCCACCGACAGTCAATTTTTATTTTTGTAGTGAAAAAAACCAAGGTCTTCGTTGGATTCGAACTCACAACCCCCATACTGACAAGCTAGTAGACTAACTACTAGCATACAGGGGAACTACTATAGATGCCGCAGTTATAATAACTCAGTGTAGGTGTGTGCTGGGTTGTGTGCCTTCTTTTTGTTTTTTCTGATTGTTACTTTTAGTTCATGGAATTTTAATGTAGCATGTTGTTGGTTTTCTTTTGTGTTCATAAGATTTCCTAGAAACTTCTTGATTTGTAAATAGACACAATAGGTAATTTCACTTTACTTTTAGTAAATAATTATATTTTTATAACTTAAACCAAACTGCCATTATTTTAACTTATGACTCAAGAGCTTCTAACTAACAAATATGCAGACTAACATACTGAAGCTACAGTTACCAAGCTTTATTTTTTTATTATTATATTGTGGTGTAATTAACTGCTCATTCTAATATTTTTGATACAGAGAGAAAAAATTTTATTTTCGTAACGATGGAAATTAAAAGAAAAATACTTAAGTCCTTCCCAAGATTTTTCACATCACAGACAATAATTTTTATTTTTAAAATTTTTTTTTACAGGGACTGGTGTATGTCCTTTCAGCTTGATTTTTAAATATTGAAAATAAAAAAACACAAAAAACTTTACTGCTGTAAGGATAAACCTTTCTTATGTTCAGAATAAAGTTGTGTTCTAGTAGTTGTTATTACTGCTGGTCATTTTCTTATAAAAGAAAAGTAGTAAAACTCGTATTCTTTTAATTGAGAAGTCATATGTTTTCAGATTTAATGTTTATTGAAAAGTCACAGGATGGAAAAAGAAAATCAGAAAACAAAAATTGCATAGCAAGCAAGGCTTCACATACGTACATAAAACTTAAGGCAAAAAATTATAACACAGAAATAGATACAAGCCTACATTGTACAGCAGAAGACAAAAAGGACAGAACAAGAGAATGTGAAAAAGAACATTATTAAAATGATAGTAAATTAAAAAAAAAATATATATCGAATTAAGAAAAATGAATAAAATTGTTTTCTTTTCACTTTTGCCTTTTTTTTGTAATTATAGGGAAACATACAAGAAAACACACAGATTATCGGTGACAGTCAGTCTGTAAAAATGATAGCAATACGCAAGCAAGATAATTAAAAACACAAGTTTATGAAGTGGTGAATAACTTTTGTGATAAAAAGAAATATTTTTTAATTATATTTTAAAGAGTTATTTAAACATGTTAACAATAATTATATAAACTTATTTAATACATTTTTATTGCTTTAAAAAGGATTTTATTTAATGTCTAAAAGTAGTTTTTCATATAAATTTCTAATCTATTATTAGCAACAAAACTACAATGTGATATTTTCTCTTAATATAGTTCAATTGAATAATCACTCTTACTGGCCGCATCTTAAACCCAGAATTAAGGAATCAATTTCCAAATTCGCTTATATGACAGTAATAACTCTTCTACTGAAATTAAAAATGAGCTATCGCCTAACCACAAATCAAAGAAATTGACAGTCACAAAACACTTCTTTCTTTCTTAAAGCTCCAGTTTTAGAATTAAACACAATGTAATTGGAATATCGTAAGTTTTAAGCGACTTCAAAAACGTAGAATGCTATCAATTCCTCTATTTTTAAAATTTTTTTCCTTTTCTTGGAAGGCTATGCTTACAAATTTAAGTTTCTTAGAAAGCACTAAAACTATGGGGCAGAAATTTGAATTTTTAAAAAGTGCGTAACGCTAAACTCAAAGTGTACTGTTACGTTAATTCCATTATTAATTTCTTTTATTGCACTAGTCTAAAAACAGTGCTCTTCGATGCAAGCGCATCCGTTATTAGCCCTTTTCAGCACGATATATCATGGCGGAGAATTTCCAAAGTGTCGGAAGGTGGCTAATGTAACTCCGGCACATTTATCGGTCTTTATAGAATACTCTACTATCTAGACCTGTGCAACTGGGGAAAAAGGGAGCCCAGTCTCCTGAAGTCAGACAGGGAGACAACTGGAAACTCCACTTTATTTCCACGGGGATCAGTGAGCCGCAGAGTTCATTATTTGTCTCTTTAGACATTTAATAGTTCTCTAACTGATTATTGAGGTTGGCCCCTATATGGGAGCATCATGGTGGTTGTGGTTTTGCGGCCCCATAACAGTATAACGGTTTTTATGGTGGCCAGGATCATCTCACTGATAATGACACGCAAAGTGAATGATTTAGTCCAATGAGCATGCTTGACATGTGTTCTGGACAGGAGTTAGAAAGTCTCCAACTCTTTAGCAAGGTGTGATGGTTTGCAGACCTGTCCTGGAATCATTAAAGTTGCAACTATTGCTTAGAATTATGTCTCCGGCTATCTAGGACGAGCATGACGTTCCAAATTATGTATAGTGGTTTGTCCACCATCTGATTAAGGCTAAATAGCCAGGCGCGGATGTAAAACAAATCACACTCTGTACGAGTTGTTATAGATAACTCAGAGGTACCACAAGGCTCCGTTCTTTCTCCTACCCTATTTGTTGTTTTCCTAAATGACCTTCTTTGTCAAACGTTCAACCGTATATACTCTTTCGCAAATAACAGCACCATTTGTCATTCGTATTCATTTGGCAATAGACCGAACCTCTTAATGGTGACTTCCGAACGGCGGAACATAAATGATACGCTCAATCACGATCTCCCGACAATCTTGGAATGGGGTCGTGTAAATAGAGATTTTAGTGCCCGCAAGATACAACTTCGCATGCTTACGCTTAGATCTGTGTTCAGAATTGGCGCTGCATCTGTTATCATGGGCATGAAAATTCAGTGTGATTTTCGATGTACTAAACACATTTTGCATGTCTCTAAAGAAGAAGAGGAAGAGATACTTCACTCCATCTGATGTTCGTCCTACTTATACCAGCTATATCCGTTCAAAAATGAAATACAACTCCTATGTATGGGCCGGCGCCCTAAAGTCTATTTTGGAAGTGCTCGACCGCGTACAGAAGAGGGCCAAGAGGTTTACTGGCGTTAGTAGGGTATACAACTCTATTGATTCTATAGAGCATTAACGGAATGTGGGATGTATTTCACTGTTTTATTATTACTACAATGAGAGAACTTTCCGTTACCCCCACGTTTTCGCGTTTAGCTCGATTTTCGTTGAGAGCGCATATATTTGCGGTGGATTCTCCAGTGAATAGCACTACGCATTATTTTTTTTAGCAAACCATTCCGTATGTAGAATAAACTCCCTTCAGTGGTTTTTCCTGTCACTTTCAATGAAGAAAAGTTTAAATTGAATGCCCACAAACATTACTTCTTTTTCCTCCTTCCCATAACCTAATTTCCTAGTTTTGGCACAATGCATTGCATGTGTAGTGGTCATCCCCTGAGTGCTAGTTCAAGAAAAAAACAAAAATACAAACACCTTTTAAATAAATTATACGACTTTAGTGGTAACTTTAACACTTTAACGCATAAAAGCTGGTGTTGAAAATTTTGCGCTTCACTTGTTTACGTTCAAAATTAAGGTGACTTTTATTCAAGAAAGATAGGAAGCCTTCATATGCTGCTTTCAGCAGTTCTATTACTTATCAGAAAACTCTAAATCATCACATTTTTTTTTAAGAGAAGTAGCACTTCAGGCAACAATGCCTATTTACTCAAGTACCGTCCTACATTCTCTATGAAAGGGATAGAGAAGAGATCAAACAGGTGGTGAAAGTAGAAGGATAGTCGGAAATTAACTGCCGTATAAAAGACAGCATAGCGACCAGTAACTATGCCTTCATCGCTGAGCAGCCCCACCGACAGTCAATTTTTATTTTTGTAGTTTAAAAAATCATGTTATTAGTTGGGAATCGAACCCACAAACCCCATACTGACGAGCTAGTACACTACCTTCCATCCAACGGGGGCACTACTATAGATGCCGCAGTTATAATTACTCAGTGTAGGTGTGTGCTGGGTTGTGTGCCGTCTTTTTGTTTTTTCTGATTTTTACTTTTAGTTCATGGAATTTTAACATAGCATGTTTCTGTTTTTCTTTTGTGTTCATAAGATTTCCTAGAAACTTCTTGATTTGTAAATAGATTGTGTCTATTTAAAGGTTATGTCACTTTACATTTTTTTAGTGATAATTATATTTTTATAACTTAAGCCAAGCATTTTTGTAATAATATATATATATGACGTTATTTAACAATCCACTAACTGAGAATGAGAAATTAGCTGAAGAATTTAAGGTAAATAACTTCTAACCGCCTGTCTGTTTTAAATTGAATTTTTTACTAGAATTAAATTTATATTTTAATTCAGACAAAGAATTTAAAAATAATTTAATTTAATTTATACAACATTTGGGGTAAAATCCATTGATGAGCTGTATGTGCAGTAGCATAATGGCCATATGGATATGCTTTTCCCTGCAGTAATACATTTCAAATTTATATTCTAAATAATATATATTTTATGAGAATATCATAAAATGTTTAGTAAAGGAGTGTAAAACAAATTAATGTATATTATAGTTAAAATATTTTTCTAAATTATTTGTTCTATAATTTTCTTCACAAGATAAAAGGTGAAACTATAAATGTCCAAATTAACATTTTGATGTTTAACTTTATATCAGATTTTGTTGTTCTAGTAGCTGCAATGAAACAGCTTTTGGTAAAATTGAAAATTATCCAGAGATAGGTAGATACCTGAAATCGGTAGGCACTACAAGGATAACACTAGGGTTAATTTTTTTTTTTAATTACTCTTTTCATCAATTAATTGCCATTAATAAGTTCTTGATACAATTATCACTATTGTTAAGCAATTTACCTTTTCCTTTTTTTTATTAAATTCGGAGTAAATATTAGAAATGTTAGGATGTTGTTTGTATTAAATAGGTAGCGAACATTAAAATTATTAATCAGTGGGATCAAACCCATCGCTAGATTAGAATGGTTCTTGTCAATGATTTCAGTTATCTATGTCCCTTAAAATATTAAATTTAAGTTATAAAAGAAAAATCAAATTTAAACTTTATTTACTCCGCCCAACTTAAATATTAATAAGTACGTCTGCTTCGCAAAAATGTCATTATAATGCATGTTCAAACATCTGTTATTTGTTTAACAAGGATATTTTTTCTTTTTTACTTTTTTTTCTCTCTGTTGTTTATATTATGACATTCATATCACAATCAAACATATTTTTGGTCAGCTCACATTATAGGGAAAATTTAAAAAATTCAATGCTACGTAATTGAATAAAATGCATAAAAATGCGAATGAGAATTTTATTGTTTAAAAAATATTGAGGCTGATATAAATATTTTCTTATTTATCTTGTATCCTTTTAACATAATTGAATGTTAAACGAGAAATGATAGATTTGTATGATTTGACTTTAATTCCTTAGAGCTTAAGAGTCATCTTCATTAAGTTTATACAACTCAGCATTATCATTCAATCATAGATTGCAGCAGCAGATGTATTGTTGTTATCGTTGGACATTTCTCAGCAGAATTATTATCCATGTTATGCAAATAGGTATAGTGGGTAAAAAAAAAATATTCACATTTGACATAAAATGTAATTAAGCTAGAAGAAAACCTCTTTAAAACAGCTTAGAAAAACTGCCAGTTTGTGACTGTCTGAAATTTCTTTTGTTATGGCTGTTGGCATAAAACACAAAATTCATTCTGTTGATTTCTTATGCTTTTTAAGAGCTGCATATATCTGTTCTATCTTGAAGCGTTATATTATAAAAAAAAAACTAATTCGTGCTAAATTTACAACATCAAATATGTGTGCTCTTGTGGATAATATCAACTGTTTACTGAATTCTAAACCGTCACAAAATAATTGTAAGTTAATTGTAAAAAAACTAAGATTTGACGACCCTTTGCATGTCTATAATTACAAAAGTTCACGATGCTATAAACCATGTGTGCATGTGTTTAAACAAGATAAAATATACGCACATATCAGAAAATGCCTGTCAGGCCTACAATTTAGACACAATTGAACTAATAACAATTTGCAAACGATGACAATTAAAAGTTGTGACAACAAAGGCAAATATTTGGGACAGCAAACAATGCCTCGCATCGAATGTCACACCAAAATATGCCAGAATACAGATTAAAATCAATACCACAGCAAGCAGGAAGACAATAAAAAGAGTACAAAAAGACTTTGTAAAATTCGAAATCAGAAAACTTTACGCCAAAAAAGATATTACGAACTCGGAAATACTAGACATTCATCTTAAACTAGCAGAACGACTCCCAACTGACATACTCATGAATATATTAGACCAAATACGAAGAGAAAATGCGAAAACAATAAAACAAAAATACGCAACTTTAAACAGGAAACTCGAGACACTAAAACATCCAACAAACAACAAAACGCGCAAAAATAACAATTTCCACACTAGATTTTTGAATCTAACGGAGATCGCCATCAGCAGGCAAGATACTCAATTATTGGAAAAGGGATTAAAACAAAACATCAAAGAAAACAACAAGAAAAAGGAAATAGAACAAACCATTGTAGACACAGAAATTGCAATAGCGGTGATCCGAAACGAAGAACAGGAGCAAGCCAGGCACATCTGCAAACAAATAATAGAGAAGGAGGCCAAATCTACAAAACACTTAAACAGAGAGTACAATACAAATAGGAAACTAAAACGTAAACTGGAATCGAACAACATCTTAGTCACAAAAGCAGACAAGGGAAACTCAACGGTGCTCATGGGCAAACATGACTAAATCGAAAAGACAGAACAGTTAATAAAAGACTCTAAGCGCAAGAGCATTGGTAAAGATCCTACGGGCGAATACTAAACAAAAATTAGGGATATTATTAAAAAGGCAACAAGGATAATAAAACTAGACATATCGCACACATTAACAATAATGAACCCATCCGCACCATCTATGATTTGGATTGCGATTATTAATCAATTAGATTATATTTTAAAAGGAATGGTATTGATTACATAATTCTCTTTTGAACAATTTCTGATTGTTAATTAATTATGATTACAAATAATCCAAAATTAATCAAGATTATTTTTATTTATTACGAGAAAATAATTAAAAATAATCAAAAGTAATTAAAAAAATAATTGACTATTTTCAAGGAATATTTTTGATTATTTTTGATTATTTTTTAAAAATTTTGAATTTACATCATATTATACATTATACATGTATACATTTTATTTTGAAAAATTTGCATTTACAATGTAAAAAAATTCTGAAGAAATAAAAGAAAATTAGATAGTTTTTGTTTACAAAATATAGATATATTCACTTCAATAACAAAACAATCACTAACAGTTTTTGTACTTCCTAAATCAACAAAAAGGGAAAAAATACGTGCTAAAAATAATAACGAGATACAAATACATTCAGAATACATTCAATTCCCCCAAAAAAAAAAGTTTTATAATTTAGATATATTTACAATTGGCCTACAATTAAATTTTCAAAAGAAAACTTAGATAGTGATTGACGCCTTGGACTATAGGCGATCCCGGCAAAAGAAAACAGTCGTTCAACTGCAGCTGAAGACGTTAAGGGTGTGTTAAAAAAAATAAATTCATCCCTTAGTAAAACATATTTTTGCCAAATCTCGTCACCACTTGCATTGTTATTTAAATAGCCGAAGAACTGATGTTTTATTGCGTATCGTTGGTCAACTTGAATTCACACAGCCTTTTTTAGGGCCGGTCCTGATTCCTCAACGTCCGCATCTTTAATACTATCGTCTGCGGAAAAATCAGTTTCGGAAACATTTTCAGACATTTTGACCTAAGAGTTCATTTATTTTGTTATTAATAGTTTACAACAACAACAAAAAATATCCGTTAAAGAAATATATAGTTTATAGTATAAAGTATATATTTATATAAGCATAAGTGGTGAGTATAACAAACAAAACAAAATATTAATAATAAAAACAATAAATACCGCAAGCAATTTGCTTTCAAATGCATATAAAAGAAATTAAGAAGAATGCAGAATTATGAAAAATGCAAACAGGTTATCAATTATCAAATCGATGAACAACAATAATAATAAAAAAAAATGAAAAAAAAACTAATTAAATAATGGTAGAATTTCGGGTAGAAAAACGTATTTGGGATAGTATTGCCATAATTTCGCCAAATAAAAAAAATAATCAAAAATATGCAAAAATAATCCTTGAAAGTTCGACTATTATTCTTTGATTATTTTTTATTATATTTGATTACTTTCTCGTAATTTTTATTAATCTTGATTGTTTTTAGATTATCTGTAATTGTAAGCAATTTGTAATCGTGCGAAAATAATCGTAATATAATTATTACTTTAACTTTCAAAAAAAAAATAATCTAATTACTAATTATTATTAATAATCTAATTATTAATCATTACTTAACAGCTATGATATATATTATAAATTTTAAGTTCTTAAAATTTGAGTCATAAATAAACATTTGATGGCAAAAAAAAAATTTAATCCCAAGGTACACAACTTTGCGGCTATACCCAAAAGCTGCCCCTTATTCTAGGGGGTTTTTTTCTTCGCAAATGATATTATTTTTTCTTTCTCGTATCAATACTTTTTATCCCAACTGTGTTCAATTTACCAGTTTAAATTGCATGACTATTTTCAACTTTTACTTCAGCTCATAAAATCCTTATGAATTATTAATGAGAAAAATTTTAAATTCAATTAATTGTTGCAAGCTATGGGTCATATGCCACAATAAGGTGGCAATAAATTGGAAAAAATACATTTTTACATAACAAATTTAAAAATGTCTGACTAACAGCTGAAGTGTTATGACATTGGGTATGACCCTAATAAACATGTGTTTTACAGAGATCAATGACAAGCATAATCATTTGGCCCAATCAATATTATACAATTGTCTTAAAAAGGAGAAGAACAAAAGCTTAGAGTACAATACATAGACATTATATTTAATATTGATATTTAAATGTCAGCTCAATTTGCATATAGAAAGACTGAGTGTTTTATTAAATAATGGAAAGCTAATATTTGTTTTGTTTGTATGAAAAGGGGTTTAATTATAAATTAAATGTGTCTATTAACATTATATAGAGAATTAAATAGTGAATAACTGCCATAAATTGATACATCGAAAAAGTATAATGGAATTTTTTATAGATGTTGCTATAAATTTTTTCTTAGGATACGACAATTAAATATTTATTAAGAAAAACAAAAAACAAAAACACGTCATAAACCAGTCGCGCAAAAATTCCATTCATGCACGCTAACTACACGACAGACTTTTTTTAATTTAATGCTTGCTCAGCTGAGTGAGACATTTCGGCTTAGCGTCTTTATTATACAGCCTTAAATGACACTCTTTAGATATTCTGCGTCATGCCTTAAAGTCGTAGATACTATTCCTCGGTACAATAACCTAGCTTCTGCTTACCAACAAAATAACTAAGAAGTTAGGTCCGCCGTATTTTTCCTAAATTTACATATATAAAATTTTCTATCACTGCTAACTACAATCGTTATGATAGTTTTCAAATACACTCTCAGTGCAGATACAGAAAAGAACACTAACAATAACTTTTGTTCAGATAAAAGTACGATTTTTAAGATATAGAAAAAAATTACAGATAATCATACAGAAATGGATTAGATTAACTAATAACTAATACTAAGAATACTTTTAAAAAATAAAAAAAAATAGTTTCTGAATGGTTATTGGTTTTTGTGTGTTTTTTTTTTTTGCTTTGTTGGTTGAACATAATTCCTATTTAATCAATTTGGCTGGAGGTATAAAACTTTATATACAATTTCTGTATTAAATTTGCGAAAAATGTTCTTGGCGTGAAAATTCTGTTTTATAGATTTGTAAACAATCAGGTTATAAGAGGGGCAGGACCGCCTTGATAGGTAGTGTACTAGCTTACCATTCTGGCGGTCGTGGGTTCGATTCCCAAGGCCCAATGGCCTTGGCTGATTTTACTACAAAAAATAAAAATTGACTGTCGATGGGGCTGCTCAGTACTGAAGGCACTCAGTCACTGCCCACTGTGCTGTCTTATACGACAATTAGTTTCCGATAACATGGGCCTTCTAGAAATGAAAGCTGCGTAGGTAGGCTAGTAGGTTGTGTTCTTAGTCTACCAATCTAGGGGTGGTTATTTTTACTACAAAAATAAGAGCTTGAAGGCTATGTAACTATCATTCTACTTTCACCACCTGTCTTTTCTGTTCTGTATCCCTTCCTAAAGAATGTAGCACGGTTGTGACTAAATTTAATTTATTACCTGAAGTGCTACTTCTCTTTAATAAAAAAAACAAAATTCAGGGACTAGACACATTTTTCAAGTTTCTAAAGAAGCTTTCAAGTGCTTGGGTTTTCTAAAACGGTGTAAGAGATACTTCACTCCATCCGATATTTGTACTATTTATACGCCTATATCCATCCCAAAGTATATTTTGGAGTTGCTCGAGCGCGTACTGGAGAGGGCCAAGAGGCTCATTGGGTACAGTAGGGTATCCAACTCTATTGATTCTCTTGAGCATCCACGCAATGTAGGTTGTATTTCACTGCTTTATTATTACTACAATGGTAAGTGTTGTAATGAAATTAGAGAACTTATTCTCTTTACTCGCACATTTTTGCGTTTAACTCTATTTTCATTGAAAGCCCCTCCATTTATGATCGATTGGCCATGCACTACACATTAAAGGGAGAATTCGTTTTTTAGCAGAACAGTTTGTATGTGGAATAAACTTCCTCCAGAAGTGACTTTCATGTCACTTTCAATATTGGAAAATTCAAATCGAATGTCCACAAGCACTACTCCCTCTTTCTTTCTCCCCATAACCTAATTTCCTAGTTCTCGTACAATACATTGCATGAATAGGACCGAACCAATTGAATTCTGGTCCGAACCAAAAAAAATTTACTAATAAGCTAAAGGATAAACGTTAAAAAATTATTGCTTTACCCATAGGAGACAGCACATATTTTTGGAGACCATCCCCAGAATCCAAAATTTTTTTTTGCTTTATATTGACCATTTTTGATAAAAAAAACATGTTGGCAATAGAAACCAGTCGCTTTGTAAATCCCTTTGTACAAATAAGATGCTTTTGCACACCATGTGTAGCTTCTATGAATATTTTTATTACAAGGGACGGATTGAACACCACGTTTGCGATGTAAAATAAAATAAAAATACTTATTAAAGTGAACAACATTTATTCTAAAAATAGTAAGATAACATGAAATCCTTATATCAGTAATGAAGAAAAGAATATAATCCATATACCTAAATAAAAATAATTTTTTAAGTTTAAGGGGTTAAATTGAAACCAATATCAAATGTTATTCTTACACACTTCTAAAATAATTTTTAGTTTCAAACAGTCTTGTCCATACGGCTGCTTTTGCCAGACTGACTGATAATTGCAATTCAATATCATTGCACACACGGCGTGCAGTCGGTCGTTTTGGCTCGAAAATGCATTGCACACACAGTGTGCAGACGGTCTCGATTGGGTTAAGCAAAAAACAACATTGAGTGGAGCTACTGCTGAAGAATTAACAACTCTTTTGCTCATTGAAAACAACAACAAAATATGATTTTTTTTATATCGTTCGCATTTATGATACTGACCCTTAAAAATTACATATAGTTTCCGTATAGACATGATTTTTAAGTGATGATCTGTCTGATCTTTCAAACTATACTAGAAAGTCAATTGGAATTTAATCATCTATAAAATGAAATATAAAAAGTTTTTTTTTTTTATAATAGTTTCCATTCTTTATTTGCAATCTATTTTACACAACTTAAAATAATAAGCAAATTATATAATATTTATGAGAAGAAAACATCACCGATATAAGTAAAAGTGTCGAGCTTAATAGCTCAGTAGAAACAACATATTTACATTATATATTACTCTATTTTCTAAAGGGCAGGTCAAGTACATGTACCCTTTTTAACCTGTGTAATTCATTGCTATCGTCTAACAAATTGATGGCTAGCATGTTGGAATGATAGCTAAGACGGTTAAGATATCTGTCGCTGCAACAGTTAATTCTTCCTTGATCGTTGCGATACCAAGATCATTATGAATGTTTTTGTTTTTAATAAACCATTTGCAGCATTTGCAATTGAACGATGATTTTTCGATTAATACCTTTGCAGAATTGCAATATTTGAATGACTAGTGGTTCCCCATAATTGTATGCCATAAGTCCAAATTGGCTTGAGAATAGTTTTATACAACATAACTTTGTTTTCTAAATTAAGTTTAGATGGTGGTCCTAATAACCAATACATTTTCTTTGTTTTCATATTTAATTGCTAACGTTTTGATTGAATGTACTTTTTCCATGTGAATCGTTTGTCAAGATGCAGTCCTAAGTATTTCAATTCATCACTTTTTGGAATGGGGGACCCATTAATTATTAGGGCAGGGCAATCATTTGTTCTTAGAGTGAAGGTCACAGAACCGATTTTTCGGTATTAATGTTCCACTTAACCAACGAATTTTGTAACAAATTTAATAATTCTTGTAGTTTTGCTTTAGCTTTTACTGGCGATTCGTGAGACGCTAATATAGCAGTGTCATCAGCATATAATGCAACAATTAAACTGTCAATAGTTGGCATATCTGATGTATAAATAGTGTAAAGAATTGGGCCTAAAACACTGCCTTGGGGAATGCCTGATTTTGCTGCACCAAAATCTGGTTTTCCATCATTGACGCTAACGTAAAAATATCTTTGTTGGAGATACGACTTGAATAATAAGTAGCAAGAAGCAGGTATTAACATTTTTATTTTATATAACAGCCCCTTCGTGCCACACTTTATCAAAGGCTTGCTGAATATCTAAAAATACAGCGGAACAAAATAAACAAAATAGTTTCTTCTCTAAAGCATCGGAAATAACTTCAACTATCCTGTGGCATTGCTCTGGTGTGCCATGCTTATGTCGAAAACCAATTTGATGTTTAGGAATAATGTTTTGAGTTTCTAAAAAAGGTAATAATCTGTGGATAAAGAGTTTATCAACAATTTTTGAAAAAGTAGGGAGCAGACTTAAGGGCCTATACGACGCGATTAAATGTTTAAGTTTATTTGGTTTAGGTATCATTATAATTTTGGCATATTTCCACTGAGAGGGGTAGTAGTTTAATCTCAGTACTGAATTAAATATTGTTGAAAGAAAAATTACAACTTTTCGAGGTAAGGATTTCAACACTTTGGAATCGAAATTATCGTATCCTGGAGCTTTCTTTATTATTAAGCTTTTTAATTTCATTTTGTACTTCGGATGCTGTTATATGTTTTATTGGCCTATCCGTTTGACAGGGTACATCAAGAAATTGGAGAATTCGTTGTTTATCATTTGGATGGCTTAAATTATATGGAACAAACGTTTCTTCGAAATAAGACAAATAAATCTGCTTTACTTTTATCACTTCTACACCAGGTTCCATTACCATTCCTTATTGGTGTAATTCTTTTAGTAGGTCTTTTCAGATACTTTGTTGCATTCCAAAGGCTATGCTCATCATTCTTTGTTATGCCCAACTTTTTTTTTTTTCCACTCTCAAAATTATTTATTGTATCTTCTATGAAAGAACTAACAATAAGTATTAAAAACTTAAATTCTAAAAAAAGTTACATTAGTCCCAACCATGTCAGGCCTAACCTTTGGGTAAAAAAAAAAAAAATTGTCATAAAAGAAACAAAGCAAATATTCCTAAGATGTATCGTCTATAGCATTGAGGATTAAAGCTGCGGTATCCCTCTTTTTTAATCGGCTATGTCCACTATAATCCAAGATATTGCGAGCAAGGGAATTAGGATGGTCTTCGAGCTTCATTAAGTATTTGCCTGCGTATTTGATGATTTCTGTAGTCACCAGCGGTATGTCTAAATCACAATGTATGTTTGAATTTCTGATGTACCATGGTGCGGAAGTTATCAACCGTAAAATTTTATTTTGCATACGTTGGATTCTATCTACGTTTGAAGCTGAGGCAGTGCCCCAAAGCTGGATTCCATAAGACCATATTGGTTTCAGAATACTCTTGTAAATTAGAAGTTTGCAATCTAGGCCAAGTCTCGAGTTCCTGCCAATGAGCCAGTGTAATTGTGTTAGCTTAAGTTTCATTTGTGTTAGCTTTGAGTCAATATGATGTTTCCATGTAAGGCGACGATCAAGATATATACCAAGATATCTCACATAATTATGGTGAGGAACAATGTGATTATTAATTTGAACGGGTGAACAATTATCTCTTCGCAGGTGAAAGTCACATGAATGCACTTTTGAACGTTCACTTTAATTCTCCATAATTTTAACCACAACTCCAACTGAGTTATATGTTGCTGGAGATTTATTGAGGCTTGATAGGAGTTTTCGTGCGAACTTAGACACGCTGTATCATCAGCAAACGTAGAAGTGTGGACAGTTTCACTTACAGGCATATCGCAGGTATATATCAAATATAAAACTGGTCCAAGAATGCAACCTTGTGGTACACCTGAGGAAATTGGTTTGGATACACTTACGAAGTCTCCTTCAACAACAGCAAATTTTCGTCCAATTATGTAGCTTTTCAGTAGGTTGCTCATATTACAAGGCAAGTGAGCGGTCAGTTTTAGAAATAGACCTTCATGCCAAACTTTGTCAAAAGCCTGGGAAACATCAATAAAAATAGCTGAACAATACTTCTTCTCTTCAAAAGTCCTTCTTATCACCTGAACCAATCTATGGGTTTGCTCAATTGTGCTATGTCTACTTCTAAAACCAAATTGATGGTTTGGGATACACCCACTCTCTCTTAGCATTGGAGACAATTTATCCATAAGCAACTTTTCGAAAACCTTTGAAATAGTTGGTAATAGACTTATGGGCCTATATGACTCGGTTTTGGTTAGGTCTTTACCCGGTTTTGGAATCATTTTAACTTTAGAAATCTTCCAGTGATCAGGATAGTATTCAAGCCGTAAAATGGCATTAAAAATGAATAGCATGATTCTGACTGCAATATTGGGGAGCTCCTTCAACATTTTGTTACTTATGCCGTCCATACCAGGAGCTTTTTTTGGATTTACTTCAGAAATTAACTTTTGTACCTCACGCAACTTAAACTTTAAGGGTCGAGGGGGTAATCCAACTACGCTCGGCAAACTAACATCATCAGTACATATGTGTGGGGTGAATACATCTTTCAAGTAATCGGCGAATAAGTCACCTTTTTCAGCGTCCCTTCTTGCCCAATCTCCACTAATATTACGTAGGGGTGGCTTGTACTCAACGGGCCTTTTAAGGTTTTTTGTAGCACGCCATAAAGAATAATTGGAGTTTGGTGTAGCATCGAGGCCTTCCAGATATTTCTCAAAAGATGCAGTTTTTTCATATGCTAGTAAGTCTCTAAGCCGCTTTGTGCATTCTCTAAGTCTCTGCCTCTGCAGGGGCGATCTGTGTTGTTGCCAATCTCTCCTAGCTCTTCGTTTTTCCGCTACGAGACGTTCAATGTCTGAAGAATAGATGTGACCTAAAGCAGTCTGCGGATGTTTAGTTGTTGCAAGCTGTGCTGCTTGTTTAATATTTTCACTAAAAGTTGCAAGGCTACACTCCACATCCTCCTTTGTTTCTAGCAAAATATTCTCCGAACAATGGCTGCTGAGATATTTTTTAAAACTCAACCAGTTGATGCGACTGATCATATTTGTATCAGGAAAAAACAAATGTCTTCTAAGCGGGCTGCAAATAGTTACAATGGTTGGAGAATGATCCGAAGATAAATCCATGGAAGATTCTACTGTGATTAAATTTCTTGAAATATTTTTTGTGACAGCAAAATCTATTACATCCGGAATTTTTTGTCTGTCGGTAGGCCAGTATGTAGGCTGACCACTCGAAGCAACATCTAAATCATTACTGCTAATAGCGTTGTACAATGCTCGGCCCCTAGGTGTAATTAAGCGCGAACCCCAGTAATTGTGTTTCGCATTATAATCGCCAGCTGCCAGAAAACATGGTCCAAGACCTTTAAAAAATTTTTCATACTGCTCCTCGGTTATTGAAAACCTGGGAGGAGAGTAGACCGATGATATTACTATATCATTAAAAAGATTTTAACACAAATAGTTGTGGCTTGCAAATAGTCCTCACGCTTGCTGTCTAAAAAATGGTGTTTCAGTCTAGACTTTATTAAAATTGCTGAGCCGCCGCATGCTCTTCCTCTCGGATCCTTTGTATCATAAAATGTGAATCCATTAATTTTAAAAATACCCCTTGTAGTCAAATGCGTTTCAGCGACCAGCATGATATCAATGTTATTTTCCGTGAGGAAGTATTCGATTTCGTTTTTATGTTGGCGAATGCCATTTGCATTCCAGAAACATATTTTCAACGAATTCATTTTCTATTTACGATTGCCTGAAGCAAAGTAGTCTGCATTTGCAGCATTTGTTGCATCATGCTAGTCATACTAGTTGTGAAATTGTTTATTGTCTGCACAAGGTTGTCAATAGTAGCTGCAAGACGAGTAAAATTGAAACTTGGGTTAGCGTCTGCATTGGTATTTGCTGATGGAACATTTTTTGGTGGAACAGTGTTGATTTTTACGGCGTCGGCATACGATACATGAGTATTGATTGGTCGGACCATTTGGGGATACGAAGTAGATAAAATATGCTGTTTTTGGGCCGATGTAACTTTAGGTGCTGGGGTTGCACCCTGTCTTATGAAAGAATAAACTGGGCAACCTCTGTAGTTTGCAGTGTGATTACCACCACAATTACTGCATTTTTTAAGGTTTGTTTCCCCTTTAGGTATATTGCAACTAGCAGTTGCATGCAATTCTCCGCATATAACGCAAACAGATGGAAGTTTGCAGTATGTTTTTGTGTGCCCAAACTCTTGACAGTTGTGACACTGTACGGGCCCTGAACGTTTGCGTGGTTCTTCTACCGTGATTTTTCTATGCAGAAGATATTGCAAATTGTAAATTGGGTGCGTTTCATTTTTCTTCAGTTTTATGTCGTTGGGCTCCAATTCTACTCGGAACAGAGGTTGTGGTATTTTCTCCCTATTAATTATGTTTACGACATTTTTAATTTTGAAACCTTGATCAATGAGGGCACCTTTCATTTCGTTTGGTTCAACACTTGGATCTACGCCCTTTACTACAACTTGCAAACCTTTTGCACTTTTAAGCTGATATGTGTAAAAGCTTAATTTACTCTTTTCAAGTTCATTAACCACTTTACGGAAATTCGCCTCTTCGTGAACCTGTATTTTGGTTTCATCAATTTTGCCACGTTTTATTGGCATGACATAAAACGTTTTATCACCAATAGTCGAAATTAATTTCTTAACAAGGGCGTCTGAATTTTTTTCCCTCAAATAGATCGGTGGAGGTTTAGAGGTTTTGGTTGTGCAGACAGATTTCTCGTTGTCTTCTTGTAGCAAAGAAAATCGATTTTGAGAAATTACTGAGGCGGCGTCACTATTTCTCGATAACTTTCGAACTGATGCGACCTGGGACGATTTGGGACTTCGCCCACGTTTGGTAACCGTTAGGTATCTGTCCATTCCCACTTGGATCTTAGGTTTTTCGATGACGATACCAGTTGTAGCAGCTTCGTTAACTGAAGAGTAGGAACCCGACGCGGATGAAGTTGCCGATTTGAGTGGCACTGGAACCGATAATAATTCACTGATTTGCGGCAGTGAACTAGTACGAACACGAAAGTGTTGCTTTGCTGTTAGATACAGACTATCATCAATTTTTTTCGTTGTGTTGTTTTCGTTTACGTATTCAGCGCTAAGGGTTAAATAAGCATTTCTGCCGTTAGTACTTACTTGACAGTTTTTTGCTTTTGAGGTACTCATAAGAGTATCTCCCAGCTTTCTTGTTTATTTTAATGTTTTTGTTTAACAATTTTCTAGTACAAAAATTTTTGTTTTTCCTTCCTTTTTTTTTGGCTGTATTTATTTTAAATTTCACATCTGTTTTGGCCTTTATGGCCGGAAATACCGATATTTTATGTTAACACAATGTCTTCACAAAATCTATATCAGCCGCACTCGTCTCAACACAATTGGTCCACTTTCACGAGTAAACACCAGCTTTATGCTTTGGTCGCCCAGAACACACCGCCGTCAACAAAAAGCACGGCGCAGAAGTCAGGGATTATATATTACAAATTATATTTATAATCTCCTGTTTTCTAAGCGATGCGCGGACCGATCGCGACGGTATATATACCGATGTGAACGCTAGGTCGTCTGCTCTCCCCTAATGCAAAAATCTTGTCACTACGGCAAAATTAAGTGTCATTAATCGCACTACAAAAACACTGTCAAAAAAACCGCACAACAGTGTGTATATCAATGCGGCAATAATGTTTCAAAATTATGATATAATTTTCTTGTTTTTATAAACTTTTTTTTTTTGGTTTGTTAATTTATTTTAATTTTCTTGAACTGTGTTGGTATATATTTTGTTTGTTTGTTATTGTTTGCTTTTTAAGAAAAAGTAAAATTCACGTTCACACGCTTTGCACTCACGATTGCAACTCACTATGCCAGTTATGCCCAACTGACTTAAAAATTTTCCTTGTTCTATGGTATATCCTTCCTAGGCGTTGCTAAGAATGGTGCATCATAAATCAAAGTATTGAATAGCATCCTCTAATTCATATTCACTCGTAATTGGTATATTTAAATTCAGATTTTGTTCTATCCAGTGTGAGAAAGTTTGCATATTTATCTTAGAGTTTATAATACTGGATTTTTTTTCAATGTTTCGAAGTACTGTGCTAAATAACACAATTAGAGGGTTATGATCAGAACTTAAGTTTTCTACATGTGTCATATCTAACAATGATGCTGGTATTCTGTTATAAATTAAAGTATAAAAAGTGAAATCAAAAATTACAAGGTGTTTCCATAGAAATTTGATTTTGGCGGCCTACTCGTATAATAGCTTTATGCCTTGGCGCACATGAGGCATGTTCTTGTAGATAATACAGAGCGCAGATGATTATATCCGCTATAAAAAGAAATAAAAAAAGTGAAATTGGACTTGTCCTATATTCATTTGAATGATAACCTTTTGAACATTAGGAGGTGATATAGTGAGCGCTTTTATTAGTTCAAGTATGAAAAATTAACGTGTGTGCTGGCATAAATGTTTAAAAGTAAGCAAAAAAAAAATAAGAAAAAATGGATACAAAATGTAAATTATTGTGTAAAAAAATATGAATTTTTTAAGGATTAAACAAAAATAATATTACAAACGATTTAAATTAATTCGTCTCTCTGAATAAATAGTGAAATAATTAAAGAAAACTTTTTAAACTTTAATGTAATACGAAAAAATGCATTGACTTTCTAGTTGCTTATAAATATATTAAATTGATACCAAAAAAGAAAACAATTCAAAATGAACCCTTAATATAATTGAAACTAAAGAAGTGAGCACTGAAAATATTTTTACAAAATTTAATAGCTTTGAACATTGTCCTGTGGAAAGCGCTCAGTAAAATTGCCGGAACAATTCATTTACTTGTATGATTTAATCAGTTGTACCATTGTGCTAATGAACGACACAATTCTAAGAAGCAATCTTTTAAAATTTATGGCCGCTTGTCCGTTGAACGGTTTTGTGATCGGGGTATTTTTTATAGAACTATTTCTCTTCACCAAACATTGTATAAAATTTATAATAAACAAAAAAACGACTTCTATTACCAACAGTTAACATTTAATATAATTTAACGGTCTTTTTAATTAATTTAACAATATATATTTTTTTCAATATTTCGCTTTCCTATGTAAAGCTTCTTCAGGAAGAAATTAATTTTTAACTACAAAAATTATTAATTATTAGTATAATTAAAATTTTTAAATAAAACTCTTCAATTGACCTGACCTGTCAAAATATATAATATTCTCGCATTTTTCAAAAAATATTTCGTTAAATATTTTTAAATCATTATTTTACTATATAATTTTCAATGAATATATTTCACCAAAATCAATGTCTGACTCTGTAATAAATATATATATATAAATATTGTATAACAGAAAATAGCTGTAAAATTATTTCCAATGAATACAACTAACGAACTAACAACAATTACAACAATTTCTGAACATGTTTTTACAAACAACGAACACTTGAAAAGTATTTATTAAATGCGGTACTAAATAAATTGTTTCAGAAATTCCTTGTAACTAAATTTTGTACCAGTAAACAGAATGGAATGCATTAATTAGAGAACTGATGGCACAGAAAAAAAAAAATATTGAATAAGACACTTTTTTTTAAACTAGGAATATCATACGGACAAATATATATTGCAGACTCTATCAAAATATAGTTAAAGGCAGCTGTTTTAATTGTTAACATTTCAATAGCAGAAAATATTTATGGTACACATTTTGAATTACAAATAATGTGACCAACAATGATGTGTGGTATTATGTTATGTCTATTTCTCCTCCGCCAGTAAATGAAAAAATATTGCTATTTTTTGTCCTAACTGGCTGGTTTGTACTCGAAGGCGAGCGCTTTCGATGCGACGTGTGGTCTTGGATGATTTCGATTAGATTACATTAATGTATTGCAAATATATTTTCTTTTAATATGAAGTGTCGACATCTTCGGTACAAAAAGAATTAAGTGTTTTTCTTGTATTGAAAATGCAAAAATGTTGCTTCTTTATTTTTGAAATGCTGGTGTTATTGTATTTTTTATCAATTTAATGAGAAGCTTTTTCATACAACCTGTAGATATAATTTATAATTATGACAATTTTTACAATGCAAGGATGCTAGATTAAGTGTGGGAGACAAACAACATTCTGTTGTTGCCGCCTTCGAACTTGGAATAGATGCAGTTGGTCTCACTTTGGCATCAATAGTAATTAATTGCATCATCATCATCATCATTGTCATCATCATCGTCATCTTTAGCATAGCACTATCATATCACGACACTAGTGGTGATGAGTCTTGTAGTACCAAATACTAAAACTACAAAATGTTAACGACATCAACAACGACAGCAACAAACAACAAACAACCAATGAAACCATAAACGAATGAATGAAAACAATTTGTTGTCACCAAACAATACTTTATTTCTCACATATTATTCATACGAGTAGCAAGCATCTCCCATCCAAGCAGTCAGCCAGCAACAACTTTGTGCCTTATACAATAGCATATTCGCATATGCATAACTATGTTAGCATGTGTGAATATATGCCTGCAATCGTTTACATGTTTAAAGCACACGCCAATGCCAACGAGCAACATTTTATGTGGCATAAATGTGCGAATAATAAAACCGGAAAATAAAACGCATTTACTGTTTTGCTGCCACACAATGCAATCGTTTGTTTGCTTGCTTGTTTGACTGTGTTCTTGTCACTGGCCAACGTTTTATTCAGTTTCTTCATTGTTTTTTTCTTTCTGTTTTTACTTTCCAGTTTTAAACTCCCAGTTTTTGTTCTCTATGCGTTCGTGCTGATATTTAATTTTTTTATTTCTCTTTTTCGCCATTTTCGCTGCTGCATTTTCTTTTCTTTTTTGTATTATTGTCGTTGACAAGTATGAATTACATCTACACTACAGATTAATTGCTGCTAATTAAACGAATTTTTTAGCCAAACAATATGACAATAAAAAAAAGAAGAAAGTTTCACAGTTTAAACTTTTGTTCTTTCTTTATCTTGTGGCTCGTTGCTGCTGCTGACTGACGGCATGCAGTTGTATGTCAATGTATTTATTTGTTGCTACAGCAAATGCTGAATGGATATGACTTGTAATTGTCATCGAGGACTATTGCTGTTGCTGTAGGTTGCCTACACAAGAGAGCTCATATTAGACAAATATTTTTTCCAATTACTTTCTGTATTTATGTCAGTCTATCCGTCTGTCGGTATCACGAGCAACAATTTATAAAACATCTTTCTTTTTTTTGTTTTATTTTTTATTATTTTCAACATTTTTATTACATGTTAATTAACTAGAGCAATTTTAGCTCTTTTTTCGAGCCAACCAGGCAGGAAGCAAACATTTTTTTTGCATTGAAACTTTTTTAAGAATTTATATTCGAGATTAAAAAGCGCTGTGGCACTAATAACATCATGCAACTTTTACTGTTTATTAAAAACTTGTAAAAATTAAGAATTTTATAAGCACTATTAAATCCAATTTAAGATACTACAGCAATTTAGTTTTTCAGAACTTGTTGTCTCCCAAAAAAACGAAGCATTGCGAAACAACCTTTTTGTTATGAAAAATCTGCTAATATTTTTAGAGAGTAAGAGACCCAGATATTCTTGTGATGTATAGCGATTACTTAAGGATCTTAATTATTTTAACAAAATTATTTTAAGTATTTCAAAAAAAAGTAATTTAATTATTACGAAATCTTTTAATTACTACGAATTTAATCTACGTTAATGTCTGCGTTATTCCTTTTCAAAAAAATAAATATTCCTTCAAAAATTATTCCTTGAAAAAATTAATATATCTTATTCAAAAAAATTTTTAAATGTATCACTGTATGGCGAAAAGTATAGCCATATGGACATTTTACTACTGCTCATATAGCTCATCAGCGGATTTCATCTCAAATTTTGTAAAGAGAATACAAGAGTCTTACATCTCAAGTCAAAAAATTTTTTTTTCCATATATAAATTATTTATTGTATCTTCATAACAATAAGAACTATCTTAAATCTATATGTACATAATTATTAAGCCCGACCAGTGTCAGACATAATCCTAGTGGCAGCAATTAAAATAATATCGTAGCCAATTCTCACATTAAAAAAAAAAATAAAAAAAAAAATAAAAACTATTTTCAAGAGATTCCATTTGGAGCGTTGTTGACCAATGCCCCTGTGTCCCTCCTTTTTAATCGGATGTGACTTCTATAATTTAAAATATTCCGAGCAAGGGGATTCGGGTGGCACTCGAGCTTAGTTAAAAGTGGAATATTTAATTGAATTTCGCATGTACCATGGAGCTAATGTAATTATTCGTAGTATTTTGTTCTGTCTTTGTTGAATTTTTTTGAAGCTGCGGCAGTGCCCCATAGATGAATTCCATAGCACCATATTGGTTTCAGAAGCGACTTATACAATAGAAGTTTACAGTCCAGACTAAGAGTTGAGTTCCTGCCAATTAGCCAGTATATTTGAGATAACTTGATTTTCATTTGGATTTGCTTTGTGTCGTTTGCGATGTGGTGTTTCCGTGTAAGCCTACGATCAAGGATTATGCCAAGATATTTAGCGTGCAAATGGTGAGAAATTTTTGTTTGTTTATACGAATAGGGGAGCATGTTTCCCCTTTTTAAAGCAAAAGTTATGTGGACACACTTTTGCTCGTTTACTTTTATTCTCCATAAATTTAACCACAATTCCAGATGCGTAATATGTTCCTGAAGAACCTGAGATGCTACACAGGCGTCTTCGTGAATACTAAGCTAGGCCGTATCATCTGCAAATTTGGATGTATGGATACTACTACTCACAGGCGTATTACAAATATAAAGTTGATATAAAACTAGACGCAGTATACTTCCCTGTGGCACACCGGAAGCTATCGATGCGGGTTCAGTGATAAAGTCTCCTTCGGTTACTGTAAACCTTCTTTCCACAAGGTAACTTTCTAGAAGCTTCATATTGATTGGCAGATATGTCCTTAACTTATGTAATAGGTTAAGTCAAATTGATTAAATGAGAATTTTCATTGACAACAAAAACTCACAATTATTTTTATACAAAAACATAGAAAATTTTAGAAAACATATTTTCTATAAAAAATTTGAGGTAAAATCCACTGATGAACTATGGTCATATAATCAGTAGTAAAATGGCCATATGGATATGCTTTCCGACCCCACAGTAACGCATTTAAGATAATTTTTTAATAATAACTATTTTTGTGCGAATAGAATAAAATACTTATTTTGAAAGGAATCCAGCAGAAATGATTCCAAGAAATAAAATTTTTATTTTAATTAATTACTATTTTTTTAATTAAATCTACATTAATTAATAATTATTTTAGCAAAATTTTTATAAGAGGTATTCAATTGGTTAAACAAAGTATCAATTGAAACTCAAATTACAAAGGAAATAATTCTGAAAAAAAAAATAACAATATGAAAAGATACAGACGAGGGTGACCAATTATTAAGTAAAAGGAAAAAATTTCGTCTTCCATGAGGACATTTTTTCTTACTAAGACGAATTCGTATATAATAAAGGGGAGGGCAAATTTGAGTAACTTCCTAACCTCTCACAAACTCTTTTGTTGACAACTTCAGAAAAATGGGAATATGGTGTCGGATAAATGTCCTCTTCTAGCACTTCGGCATTAGAAATAACGCCAAAGCAGAATAATCCAACGGTGTTAAATTACAAGAACGAGGAGGCCAATTGACATTGTCATATGCCAGAATGGCCGGGTGGCTTGTGGGGCTTTCTTGCTGACGCCAAAAATCACTGATGTCAACATTGCCAATTGTGGCCATAAAAAATTGATTATCATGGTTTGGTAGTGCAAATCATAAATAGTGAAGGTGTTTCCTTGCTCATTTTCAGTTTTTCAAACAGCCAATTCACAAGGATTCTAAGCAAACACTGGTCGGTCGGCTGTAATTCTGGAGCGAGTTACACTTGAAGATCTCTTTAAGTGAAGGTCTCTATGCAAAGTTGACGAATTCTAGTCTCATTCTGAAAACTTGATTGCATAGTGACTATGTTTCCATCACTACGGCCACTACGAGTGTATGGTTTTGGTCTATAAAAAACTTAAAAAAACAAACTCAAAAAGCAAGTTTCCAATTTTTTTTTAAAGCAAAAATTAAAAATGAAGTTTTAAAATAATATTTATATTAGCAAGAAAATTCTGGAAATACTTGCAAATAAGACTAAAAGCATTTAGGTAAGCCCTAAGCAATAAAATACATAACACTGCATTTTGCTGCACTTCAGCAGATTTGTAAACCCAGAAACCATGGTAATCTAATCCTGCAAAATAAAAATAAAAATTACGCTAGCAAAACAACTGATTATTTTCTGTTCGGAGTAGCACTCTGGGGTGATCCCTAATAATGCCGTGCTTTGTGCCAGAATTAAAAAATTTGGTTATGAGGAGGAGAAAAGTTGTAGTAGTGTTTGTGGAAATTCGATTTGAACTTCTCTACATTGAAAGTGACAGGAAAGACTTTTGGATGGAGTTTATTCCACATACGAACTGTTCTGCTAAAAAAGACATTTTCCCTCTAATGCGCAGTGCGATTCACCCTCGCTGGGTGATATTGGGACCCCGCTTGCGAGTAACGGGAACAAGTTCTCTAATTTAATTGGAGCACTTAATATTGTAGTAACGATAAAACGGTGAAATAAAACCCACAACGCGTTGATGCTCAAGGGAATCAATTGAGTTGGATTCTCTACTGTCCCCAGTAAGCCTTGTGGCGCTGTATGCGGTCGAGTAACTATAAAATAGTTTTTGGGGTGCCGGCCTATACATGGGAATTGTATACAATTTTTTGAGGCTGATCGAAAGGAGTGAAGTATTTTTTACAACGTTATTTTCTTAATGCTATATGACTAGCGATATAAAAATATACATGGTCAGTTAACAGTTCTTATATGTTTCTCAGGCTTTGAAAAAATTTCAATTTTCTACCAGATTAATATGCGAAGTTCATCCTAATTTATTACAAAAGGTGTATTAATATTCAGTTTTAAATTTTGTTTTTGCTCCTTTACTTACTTACCCAATCAAAGAAACTCATTACTTTTTTTCTAAAAATATATATTTTTATTAATTTTTTCAAAATTTTATCCCACTGTGTTTGTAGCGTGAATTTTTAGTTTATATATGTATGCAATTATGTTTAAAATTTATTTTCCCTTGATTATTTTTAACGCAATATGCTCTTGTTTATTCTTCATATATTGTTGCTGTCTCAAGAAGCAATTTTTAAAAAAAGTAAAATTATTAATTTTAATAATTAGAGTTTTAAAGTGCAAAGAGTTTCATTGAAAAAAAAATCAGATTTAATTGATTGCTGACTCTGAATACTTTTAAGTATAATATATAAATATACAATTGGGACCTCAGTTATAATAATTTTTGTACGAATCCCATTAAGGAGATATCAAATTATTATTGCCATTTCAGAAATCCTAACTTTTTTAAAAAAAGGATACCTGGCAGATAGCCGTATCCTAGCTGCGATTTCAATACAAAACAGGGGCACCTGTTGGCTAGTAGGTAGTGTACTAGCTTACACGACTGGGGGTTGTGGGTTCGATTCCCAACAAAGACCTTAGTTTTTTTTTCACTACAAATAAAAATTGCCTGTCGGTGGGGCTGCGCAGTGATGAAGGCACTCAGTCACTGGTCGCTGTGTTGTCTTACACGACACTTAATTCCCGTAACTATCCTTCTACTTTCACCACCTGTTTCATCTCTTCTCTATCCCTTTCCTAAAGAAGGTACCACGGTACTTGACTAAAGAGACATTGTTGCCTGATGTGCTACTTCTCTTACTTTAGCTGAAATCTTAATCTTTTTAAAAAGGATGTATGAAAAGTATGCTTTCCTAAATTTTTCGATAAAATCAGAGTAATTTACATAGCTTGATGATAACAACCTTCATATCCAGTTTTATTTTGCAAAGTCTTTTCCTTCTATTTTTGCCAAATATTGTTCTAAAGATATTTGTTAAAATTTGTAGAGAATCGAAAAAAAGCAGAGGAAAGAAAAAAAGAGTTTAAAATGGAATGAACGCAGATGAATTTTTTAAACTTTATTCGAAAGACAAGCTTCTGGGTTTGTAATTTAAATATGACTTTTGGCATGTGACCGCCACGACTGGCTCAAACGTAGTCTACCCTAGAGGTGCAATTATCGATGACATTTCAGCAATAATGCGGCAAATGTTGTCCTCCAATGGGCATTGAATAGCGACTTTATATAACCCCACATAAAATAGACTAGTAACGTTAACTCGTACGATTTTTGTTGCCAATTAATGGGACCGAAATTTGAAACTATTCGGTTGTTAATTATATCTAACTACAGCTCCTGCATATCATGGTTGTTAACCAGCATCGTATTTAAAGAAATAGGTACCAAAAATGTTACCTGTCTTTAAAGCACACCTAACAGTCAGTTTTTCCGGATAGAACGATCTCTCAACATAGACTTTAGGATAGTCATCACTCTAAATACGGCAATTTTGTTTACTGACATATCCATCCAAACAAAAGTGAACTTCATGGCGTAACATAATTCGGTTATGAAAATCAGGTCCAGCGGCAATCTTGTTTTGGACCCAATTTGCGCAATTGAGAAGCATTGTTCAGGTGTCAAATTGATACTTGACAGCTGGCAAATTGTCAGTTAAAACAGTGTTGCCAAATTAAAGCTCTACACTTCTATAAGGTCCTCAGACTGCAAACCTAAAACGATTATCTACCTTGTCGGTTTTTAAAAGCGGCTCGGACTTTCCCAGGAGCTTTAAGCGCTAGTTCAATAAGTTCATTGCAGGATACTATCAGCAGCCCCCAGGACTAGTTTCACTATCATCCAACAGAAAACAATCTCGATAGTATGTATGTAGATACTATTAGACTTAACAATTCTTTGGGAATAAAGTTTTCGGCTCAAACTTCACAAGGGCCTAAAAAGATACATATTACAAAAACATATTAAATTACAAAAAAATTATAAAAAAATTTTACACAATTTTACAATATTACATCTTGACCAGTTTAAATATATTGGCAAAAAAAATAAAACTAAAACAAAAAAATTCTTTTAAAAATACAAGTCTTTTATAAAAAATTGTTAACATTACACAATTCGTTATAAAAAATAAATGCATTTAATAATCACTATTACAAACATATGTATGTACACCACAGAACTCTTATTTGGTTTGTAATCTACATCAAAACACTGTGCGACGGTATGTGAGTATGAGCTTTTGCCTGTATGATTTCAAAATTGAAGTTTGCGAATGTTTTGAAAATATAAAAAAAAAACTGTTATACAAAAAAATATTTGTTTCTATAGTTTTATGTAAATAGAAAAAAATTTAACTATTAGAAGCATTGTTTAGAACCTGTTAACAGTTTTAAATTTAAAGTAACTCTTATGCCCGTTTTAGGCCACGTTTAATAAAAACAATTTCATGTTACTTTTTTCAAACATAATCCCAGTTATCTCCAGAAGGAACCACTGCATATATTTATTTCAAATTTTGTTGCGTTTCATGCGTATAATATTCTGCTCTCAGGATATGTAAGCACTTTTTTAAGTAAAATTACTTTTATGCAATTTTTAGGACATTTTTAATAAAATCAATTTTATGTTAATTTTTCTGCAAAATCCCAGTTACCTCCGAAACTGCTTTTATTTATTAGTTTCGAATTTAGTGTATTTTGTTCGTCTAGTATTATCCTTCTTTTGCGTTGTTTAGACATAGTTTACAGTTTTCCATTTTTAATAAAAATCAATTTTATATTAATTTTGCAACCAAATCAACCAGTTATCTGTGGAACCCCAGAGGTATATTCTTCTTTCATGGAAGTATTGTTTAAAAAGAAATTTGCAGCTTTCAAGTAAAGACACTCTTATGCTGCTATTTTTAGGGAATGATTAATAAATATAATTTTATGTTACTATTCTAACACAATCCCAGTTATCTCCGGCAAGAGTGCATGGATTTGTTAAATCAAGCGAAAGTGAATTTTCGTTATAAAAGGTGTTTTTTTAAGCTGGATAGAACTTTAAATTGTAAAAAGTAACACAAAAAATGAAATTTTGATGAAACATTTTTTTTAATTGTTTCAGTATACTCTGACAAATCATCATGAATAGACTCTCGCTTGAACAACGCTACGAAATTATCCAAATTTACTTTGAAAATCAGTCGTCGATTCACGCAACTTATAGACGACTTCGTCATTTTTATGGCGTACATAATCGTGCATCTAAACAAGCCATTCGTCGAACTGTTGATAGATTTCGTACCACATACTCTCTAGAGGATGCAATAACACCAACACGTTGAAAGAATGTGCGTACTGAAGAGAATATCGCCGCTGTAAACGAAAGTGTGGAAGAAGATCCAAATTTATCAATTCGTCGTCGGTCGCAGGAATTGGGGCTCTGTCCGTCCACTACGTAGAAAATTTTGCGCAAAGATCTCGGCCTACACCCGTATAAGATCCAGCTAGTGCAGGAATTGAAGCCACGAGACCATTATATGCGTCGTTCTTTCGCCGATTGGGCTCTAGAGCAAAATTGTGTTCAGCGATGAGGCGCATTTTTGGCTTAACGAGTTTGTTAATAAGCAAAATTGCCGCATATGGAGTGAGACCAATCCACAACAGACCCTACAGACTCCATTACATCCAGAAAAATGCACCGTTTGGTGCGGTTTTCACGCTGGAGGCATCATCGGACCTTATTTCTTCAAAAATGAGGCCGGAGCTCGCGTTACGGTCAATGGAGATCGTTACCGCACCATGATCAATGATTTTTTGTTTGAAAATATGGATGACATTGATCCGGACGAGATGTGGTTTCAACAGGATGGCGCTAGGTGCCATACAGCGAACGCAACCATCGACTTATTGAAATCAAAATTTGGCGATAAGTTGATTTCGAGAAATGGACCTGTCAATTGGCCTCCAAGGTCGTGCGATTTGACACCACTCGACTATTTCCTGTGGGGCTACGTGAAGTCACATGTTTATGCTGATAAACCAGTAACAATTGACGCCTTGGAGGACAGCATTGTTCGTGTTATTCGTGACATACGCCCAGCAGTGCTCGAAAAAGTGGCCCAAAATTGGACGTCCAGAATGCGCTTCGTCAAGAACAGCCGCGGTGCCCATATGCCCGAAATCATTTTCAAATGTTAATGTCACGTATTGATCCTTCGAATAAAAAAGAAATTTTGATTACAATTTAATTTTTTGTGTTATTTTTTACAATTTCAAGTTCTATCGGGCTTAAAAAACACCCTTTATTTGTATCTCCTTTAAAACGTTAATTTTGTATTTCAAATTCCTTAAATTAAAATTGAACTTCTCAAACTGAGATGACAATTTAATATCAGCAAAAAATTTAATTAATTAGCAAAACAATTATTCAAATAAAATAAAATAAAGGAAGCATTTACGCAAAAAAGCAAAAACAAAGCATAAATTAAATGCAGCATCTTTCCATGTCGAACATTCTTCTATACTTCTACCATCCGTGCTACATATGAAAGAATGTTCATAGCTCCTTTTCAGTATGGAATGTAGTTGGTTGTATGGCCTTCGTTTTTGCAACTACAGAAAAATATTCATTTAGATTTAAATTATATAAAAACGCTTGACAACGGCATTCATTTAACGCATGTGGCAGAGTTATAGTGCAACCAACCAACCAACCAACCAGCCATTGAAAAAGATGTTGCTGCTACTGCAGTTGCCATGGTTTATTTGCTTATTTATTTGCTAATGTCGCAGTAGTTGTTGCTACAAATGGTTTTGTTCAGGTTTTTTTTTCCTTTTCGTCGGTTGGAAATTGTGGCTTCTTGTTTCGAACGGAAGGATTTAACATCAACAAAATAGTTGACACTAAATAATTTTGTTACTGTTAATTGCAGTACAGAAAAATTGTAATTTTTGTTTTTTGGAGTCGCAAATCACTTTAGTAGAATTTCATACACAAAAGGTTGTTTTCGCATTACATTACAAAAGACTTGTAATTTAAATGTAATGCTCTTATATAATTATTTTTGTTTTAGTTTGTTTGTTTAAAACTATTGGAGGTTTCCACTTTAGTGTGACATAATTGCTTTGTCGCATGTTAATTAAATGTTTTAAATTTTTAAATTTATAGCATACAAATACACACACATATACACACGCACTTGCTTACTGTTGAACTATTTCCTATTTCCTTTGAATGATATGTCATCCTTCTTTCAACACCCCTCCTTGTGATGAGGAATGTTGTATTAATGAATAACATGTATGATACTTAAATCTTTACTGAACAGTAACCTACTTCCTTGATAGAGAATTTTATTTGGAACTATTAATCGTTAATAAAACAAATATTGTATTCTCCTTGAATGATCATTGTAGAATTATTGTTTTATTTTTATGCGGTCTTAATTAAATTTTTAATTGACTTAATTATATATTTAATTTATTTATTTTATTTATTTTTTTTCCTAATGATGCCAACCAACGGTGTGGCGAAATATCGAAAAAATAATAAAATTTAAAGTTTTTTAAAAATTTTTTATAAAATAATGACCTAGTGCTTAAAATTAATTGCTAAAAAATATTTTTTTATTTTATTTTATTTATTTTTTTTTTTCTTTTTTTTCCATATTTCGAACACCACCGGTGTTCTTCCTCAGGAAACTAAGAATACTCAGTAAAACCCAAAATTTAAAAATAAATAAGAAATTTTATGATTAAATAAATAATTGAATTAATTACATATTTAATTGAAAAATAAGAGAGAATATTTTTAAAATAACAAATAAAAAATTTAAGAGGCGCAAAAGCTTTCTTCTATGCATCAAGAGGCTCACAATATTGCCAGCTTAAAACTGTTCAATAAATCGGAATAATGCTTATATAAAATAAATGTTCCAGAGATAATAAAATTCAGCTGGATCTTTAACTGAGGAATTCTAATAATGGCACGAACCCGAAAGAATAAAAACAAAACTCTATTGTTTTCTCTAGGTTGTCTGTCCATCAAGTCATAACCTTTAATCTCTCAATAAGGAAAACAAAAACGTACAACTAAAGATGTCCCCAAAGTGGTATGATATATAAAATATTTTTTAGGTGCCCCTGTAGGCTAGTAGGTAGTGTACTTGCTTAAAAGACTGGGAGTTAAACAAATACCATTAAAAATTGACTGTCGGTGGGGTTGCTCAGTGATGAAGACATGGTCACTGGTCACTGTGCTGTCTTCAAACGACAGTTAATTTCCGCAACTATTCCTCTACTTTTACTACCTGTCTCATCTCTTCTCTATCCCTTTCCTAAAGAATGTAGCACGGTACTTGACTAAATAGGCATTGTTGCCTGAACTGCTACTTCTCTTTAAAAAAAAGAAAATATTTTTGATACTTCAGCAGTAATAGGCAGATACGTAATATTTGCAAGGTGATTGTGAAACTATTCCCGCTTCAACAACAGACATAAAAATTCAAGTTAAAAGTAAAAGTAAAATATAAATAGTGTTCCTCTGGTGAGGTATTTTGCATGCATAAGGGTGTAGTTTGTCAAATAAGTGTGAAAAAAAATAAAAAAAATAAAGAGTGGTCTCATATAGGCCGAAATTTGACTGATATATTTTTATTTTTAAAAAATTTAAAATTTTTACAGAGTATGTAGTGCTATGTCTGCTGTAACAATAAATTTAAAAAATTACAAAGTGAAGGATATTCCATGAAGACGGGATTTTCATATATATGTCTTTATTTTTTAAACTATTATCGTCATTTCATTTGTAACTAATAGCGAAGCATAAAATTAGAGGCAAAAGGGTATTCTTACAGAGCACGTGATTTTTTCGCATATTATGAAATATTTTGAATTACAATTCGCAGATGCCTTAATGAACACCTGCAAATAACAGCAACAAATAAATTAAAAGGTGGCCCATGTATTACTTATTTTCTACTAGCAGGCATAATTTTTTGAAAAAAATTTCGGCCGAAATTGAAAATCAAAATAAATTTTACATGTTTCTTTCATAATCGCTAGGAATTGTCACTCAGCATACAATGGGGCGCTAAATCTAAGGGTGGGCAAAAAAGGCTACAAACTATATAAGATACTGTTAGATTTAACATGATTCCTCATTAGAAGGGTTTAAAAACGACATTTATAAGGACACTAGCGTGCCCGTGACTGCTTTGCAAGTCATTTGTGGTGTGTTTTTATTCTGCAGCGTTCTTTTTTGTGAGCGCCAAAGAATTCAATCATTCAAGAAAATTAATCAGAAAGAACACAATTTCTTTTTTTCGTTTTTATGTTTTTTTAATAAATTTATCTTTTTCACAATTCAATATTTTTGTGTGCTTTATATGAGACGTCTTGTTCTATTGAAATGCTTTTACATATACGACATTCTTCGATTTGATTTTGGTTCGCGGTATAGCGAAACAAAGCTGTTGGTTTTTTAACACGTAAAAATGATACGTATAATTGACCGTGCGAAAAACAGGGATCATTGCAAAAGCAACACGTATGGGGAACTGAAGCCGTTTAAAATCAAACGGCAAATCTGGAGGAATCATAGGAATGCGTGGTATCAGCATATCCTCGCCCTTATATTTTCCTTTTACAATTTTTGCTTCAATCATATATTTCATGACTTTTTTGACTACTTAACGTATCCCATTGCAGATATTTCTAAGCAAAATAATAATAATAATTGGTACACCACCTTACACTTGCAGGCGGTAGGGCTGCAGTCCAGGTAACTCAAGCCAATTTTAAAATTCGACTATATAATTTACAACATCATCTTGATTGGTAACAGAGTCAATCGATTTGTAGGTAAAAATTTCCTCAGGAATGTCATTCAAAATTATCACATTACTATCCGAAACATCTGCGTTTTTCGCAGCTAAGACAGCTCTTTCCTCCAACCAATCATGGTTTCTAAAATTTTGTGCAATACCGGGAAATACGTTTGTGACCAATTCTTGTTTTGATTGTGCAAAGTGGCAAAAATTATCTGGAAGCGTAATAATTTTTGTGGTGGGGTCTAACAATTGCTTTGAAAAACGTTCGGCTGATGGATCATTTTGCAACTGAACATGTAAATTACACACTGATATGATATAAATTAAATAAGTTCCCACGAACTTTTTAAAATGGGGACTAGAAAAACCTCTGTTACAATTCAAATATTTTTTGTAGAAACGTGTTACTTATTTTCACTAGTCCAGATTTTTAATTAAGTCAAGTAAATTATATAATAATTTAGTTAAAATGTATATAACATTTTCTTATTAGACCAGCTTTTTATTACACAAACCTAAAACTTCTAAAACTTATCCCCTACTAAAAATATATTTGACCCATTTCCTTTGCATTTAAACTCCACCAAATAAACAATTATTTTTCTTTAAAAACCACTTTTGTTAAACACGCTTCAATAATTTGTCATTTATAATCTTTCAATTACAGAAAACAGCTAACTCATCACACACACCAAACGAAACTTTTAATTAAGCAGCCAATCAGCATCACCAACAACATAAAAAACTAAACTGAAAGTGTTGAAAATACCAACAGAACGAAAAAAGAATCAAATTGAAACTGTTGTCAATTAACATCAACATGTGCCATGGAGGCTTGTTTAGGTTTAGGCCGAAGTCAACGAAATCTCAGCAAGCAACAACAAAAAGAATTAAAATTGCAACAGCAACAACATCAGCAAAATCAACAGCATACACAATTGCAGCAACAAAAACAAGCAACACAACAGACCATTGTGACCAATCAAAATTACTATACAACCCAACAGCAACCACAAAATCAACGTCATTTAATAGCACGTGGACAATCCACAAATATTGGGGCAACGTTGAAACAGCAGCATTTGCAACAACAGCAGCAACATCTAACACAGAAATTAACTCAAAACGAAGACAACAGCAGTCATTTGTTAAGACATCAAGAGCACAATTTGACAAAACAAAATGTGTCTCACAATACAGCAACTACATGTACGACAACACCTAAATTTAAAAAAACGGGAGCGGGAGCAACAAACATGCAACAATCGTTACCTTCTTCGAATGAAAGCACTTGTAGTGCTGATAGCGGTAGAGTTATTGGGGCTAATCAACAACAGCAACAACAACAGCAGCAACAGCAAACTGTGTCATATCCAAAAAGCATGATTACGGCGGAAGTAACCAACACTTTATCCTCCACCATAAGTTCCACAAATACTGCCTCAATTGTCACTAATTCAAATGTGAAAAGTTTCCGTAAGATTAACAAACAACAACAACAACAGCAGACACAGATACAACAGCAGCAAACACAACAACAACAACAGCAACAGCAGCAGATTTTACAACAGCAACATTATCAGCAGCAACATCTACAACAGCAAATGGAAGCTGATTTAGATGCCATTGAGATTTGTGCAGATCAAGAGCCTGTGGTCTCTTTTAAGGGCGGAGGTTTGTTAAGGCAAACAAAAACCTTGGGCCGCTTAAATCATCAGCATCAACATCAGCATCAACATCATCACAGCATAGAGGATCATCATAGCCAATGGTCTAACATGCCACAGACAACGTCGTTGCAGCTTTTGCAGCTACAACAACAACAACAGCAACATGACTATTCATATGCCTACTATGAACCGGGGGCAGCTATGAGACACACCAATATACCGCACACCGAACTAACAGCAGGAGAAGAAGACCTTACGCCAGCACCACCTAATTCTATGAGAGCATTGCTGTCGAAGGGAAAAAAGAACAAACTATTGGTGTCGCCCGCCACACGGCAGTCGTATCAGACCAGGTTGACACAACAGCACGCTCATGGAGCCGCAGCTAACTCTGCTCATCAGACAGCAGCAATGTGTAGCAATATTTCTACTCCTGAAAATTTTTACGAAGAAATCTCAGCTTCCTCCACCTCATCATCGTCAAATTCGATGACCAGTCATCATCAGCTGAGAGCCACTTCACACTCAGCTGGCTCCCTCAATCAAACACTGGTAGAAGAAGAACTGAGAAGAGTACAAAATAGACACCATAAGATTTTAGGCGAACTCAATTTGTCCGTCGAAGCCATGTTAATGCCAGATAGTCCACCCAATAGTAGTCCCACTGCCAAAGAACCCACAGTGCCCTCGGTAAGTGTAACGCCTGCCTCGGGCCAACCTCTCAGATTGACATCTTCCTCGGCCGATAATATATGTGATTCGGCACTATCCGGAGGACCAGCAGATGAATTCATATCTCCCATACCCAATTCAGCAACGGTAAGTGCTGGTCTTTTGCAATCTTCTTGTCTAGCGGCTGATTTAGATAGTGGTTTTAGTGGTTCCAGTGGTGCTAGTTACATTGGCTCTTTGCGTTTGCATAAAACAAATGCCCTTATGAGTTCCCGTTCCACCAACTCGTCCACAACAACAGCAACATCGTCGGTAGCTACAGCCAGTAAAACTCAACAAAGTGCCTTTGCTTATGCCACACAAAGTTGCCGTTCATTTCAAAGAGCCAACTGCGCGGCAACTGTAGCTAATGTTAATGCAGCTTCTACTGGCAACACTATAACTGCTTCATCCTCATCATCTTCATCTTCGTGTACCATTAAACATTTACCTCAAATTCATCAGAACACAAAACACAATATGCCACAACAGCAACAACAGCAACAACAACAGCACAGTCATCTACTACATCATCATCATCACCAACACCAACACCACCACCATAATGCTGGCCTTTCAACCTGCTCTTCGCTGGCAACAAACCAAGATGAAATGCCAAATTCTTCGGGGTTTTTTACTAGAGCATCATGTGGACGTCGTATTTTAAATTGTGCCAAAATAAGAGCCGCCGAAGATCCCGGTCCAATGATGGTGAATGCACAACCCGTCGAATCAAAGGCACGTAGTTTTTGGAATCGTAAAGGTTGGCGTAAACTGCCTGGCTTCTCAACATCTACATCCAGCATAAACGACACCGGCTTATCAACAGGTATGTAAGTGGTTTTTTTTTTGGTTTTGCTTTTTCCCAATTTCTTTGCGATTATTTAGACCGTTATTGAGATTAAGAAAAACACACACAAAAAAATAAAACAAAAACACAAAATAGCACATGTTAAATTTTTGCCATAAATATTTTTATGACAGTTTTGTATGATACGGGACTGATTTTTATTGTTCGCATAAATCACGACAACAACAGCTTCAATGCCATTAACCTAATTATTGTCTGTATGTTGCATAAATTATATGCCTTTAAGCGAAGAAGACTCATATGCAGACAGACGCATGTGAATTGATGATCATTGATTGGGTCAGTTAATTGTTTTTAAATGGCAGCAATAATTTAAACAAAATTGAGTTCTTTTTTTATTAAAAAAAAAGAAGAATATAAATTTTGATAAAGAGAGAAAAGACAAATTTTATATTTTACTCATTCAGCAGGGAAGTGTAATGTTTGTATACATATGTAAAAGTTAATGTATATTTAGGTTTGTTTGTTTGTTTGTTTGAAATCTATAGGCAGTTTATACGGTTAAGCCGATTTTAATGAAATTTTGTTAGAAGTATTTTTCAGTATGTCTGGAAGTAGCAGCTGGCTATTTTGTGTTTTAAAATCATAGACTTTAGGTGCCTCCACCATGTACATTTAGAACTGAAATTGAAACCTGTATATCCAGTATTTCCAGTTATGGGCAAAAAATAATGTCACCAATAACTCACAGTTTTGTAAATTTCTTAGAAAACTAGGAAGGTCTGTTTTTAATATTTTTCCTACAAAAATTAAAATTTTATTTAAACAGTCATCTGGCAAAGCTGCATAATTGAGGAACGTGGATGACATTTTCAAAGTAAAAATTGTAATTTTTATGAAGGAACAAAAAAGAGTACAATAAATAAATTTAAATAAGTACAATAAATGTTATTTAAATAATCTGAGAAATAATTGAAATCAAAAATATTTAATTTATTCCATTTTTGTAAATCCAAGTAATATGTCACTCATAGCTGCTGAGTGCTTCAATCAAAATTAAAAATAAATTTTTAAATTATTACAAACTTTAGAAGTTTTTATAACGCAGTTATTATAACACAGGCCTCGCCAAACAATCGGCCAAGTAACCTTTTCATCTACCGTAGTAATCACTTCAAATTTCCACTTGGGCAGTGAGATGACGATTATTGAAGAAATATATATTTAAATATTTCCCAAAAAGGACAAAATTGCATTAACAAATAGCGAAACGTGTTGGGAAAAATTAAAAATATAAAAAATTTTTTCCTGAAGAAGCTTTCCAAAGGAAAGCGAAATATTGAAAAGAGAAAAATATATATAAAAAAAGATCTTAAAAAAGAAAAAACATATTTATTTTTTTTTTTTTTTTAAATAATTTCCTGAAGAAGCTTTCCACAGGAAAGCGAAATATTGAGAAAAAAAAAATAAAATCGTTATAATTTAAATGACCGTGTGAAAAGATTACAATTTAATAGAAATTATTATAATTTTTATTATAGATTTTATTATAGATTTTCAGTTTTCAGCTATGAACCCATTAGTCGCGTTTCGGCATTATTTTATTAAAAAAGAAAATAATATTGTGTTATTTGCATAGGACTCTCGAAGTTCGATCAGTGCTTAATACACTCACACTGGTACCATGGGAACCAATTACCCACAGGACTCTGGCTCTGTACTGGTTATTAGTAAGGCCCCTTGGGAAGTTACATGGTCGCTGTTGATTTAATCGGTGCTTTGAAGAAAGTATCCGAAGAGATGTTAACGCATACTTAACATTTAATGTTCTAGTTTGCTTATGTAACAGAACAAGGAGTTGGATAGTCTTCAATTCTTCAGCAATGACTGAGGGCACGGTCCTGCTACCCTGCATTCGAAAATTCCAAATAAGTCGTGTATGCGTCTTAGGGCGCTGATTGCAACTTTTGCTGCACCCAGTGGTAAGACCACCGTCAGATAAGGGCCAAAAGGTTAAGTCCTGACATTAAAATTGTCAGAAACCAGTATAGACCTCATTATATGCAGCAAATATACCCTTAGACGCAGTTTGCTTGCTAGTGATATTATTGGACCTTATGTCTTCAAAAATAAAGCCTAGTCTCGTATCATGATCGATGGATATCTTTACCACACCATAATGAAAAATTTTTTTGGTTTAAAATAGGTTCGACGTTGACCTATTCGTATTAAGATTTTCAACAGGATAGCTTTACGTATCATATAGCAAACGTAAAAATTTGGTAATTACTAGCTGATTTCGAAGGCAAGCTCATGGAATAAATGTGATACGAGTACATCAAGAGTAGCCATGCTGACCATATGCCTCATCCCATTTTCATATATTACCATTTCTATGCATGAGACATTAACTAACTCCCAAGATCTTTTGATTAATAACATTATTTAAATTTAAAGATTACTCCCAATTGCGGACATAAAAGCAAAATGGCCTTGCTTAATTTTCATATGAAACAGCGTATCTTGGAATAAAACTGTGAATACTATTTGATTCATTTCTTTTCCATTTAATCTATAAAAATTTTCAGATTCCTTTTTTATGTGTTCTCAATTAATATTTATTATAATTTAATTTTATTTCCAGGTATGTAAGCCACTTGTTTCTTCCGTACATAACCGAACCACGAATTTTGGTAAATATAAAACTGAATATTTTTTGCGCTATATTAAAAGCTGCTTTTTAAACAGAGTTTTCGAAAATTATATTTAAGGAACGACTACTAAAGAAATATTTTTTTCTGTTTCGTTTATTTGTAATTTCATTCAATAACATATTCAACTAAAATAAAACAAATAGCTTAATATTACAAAAAAAAAAGAGTTATAATAATACACCTTGCTCCACAATAGCGTACTTAAAATTACTTATGGGATTATTTTTTTTTATTTTTATCATAATACAATCAAGCACTTATATGGACATTTGTTACGTTTATTTCTTTTAATAAACATTTTGTTACTTTGAGTCCTTTTATTGCCAAATAATAACACAGTACTTTAGAGTTATAAATTAAGTTAAACGATTTATTTACTGTCAATACCCACAAAATAAACACAATGGTAACTTTGTTGTTTTATTTTTGTTTTTTTTTTTGGTCACTGATAACCCAATTTGAATTAATTCGTTTACCCAACATGTGGTGGTTATACAATTGTTTACAGCGGTTCTCGCATTAACAAGAATACTCTACTTTACTATGATCCTATATTGTTGTTTTTGTTGTTATCATTCAATTTAGGTGCCTGCTTGGCTGTATGTTTTGTTTTGTTCGGTTTTAGTTTTTTTTTTTTGTTTTCTGTTGTGTATCTTATTTTGTCGAATTTCTTATAAAGGTGTTTTTGTTGTCTTGTGTGTATAAGATTTCTTTTAAAATTACGCAGTTTATAAAATGCACAGTGGGTCATTTCAATATGTACATTTGTATGTTGTACTTAATAAAAACTATTAAAACACTTTATTTTCATATTTTGTTTTATAAAAATGATTATAAAAGTGAAAGAAAGAAAGGTTACTTTTGTGTCTCCAATATCTTTGCACATCCCGCTTTCTATTATCTAAGTGAGTAATAGTAATAATAGTGGTATCAAATCTAAATTCACGATTAGGGACTGTATTTATGTTAAATGTTTTAATTTTTGCTCTTTGATATCTATTGTAGAACATAACAATTCCCATAGAATTTTGTATAAATCCATTTTTATCTGAATATTAAGGTTTTCAACAGCTATTATTATTTTTTTTTTTTTTATTTTTTTATTATTCATCATTCATTATTATACAAATTTATCTTTCAATTTCTACAACCGCAAAACTTTTATTCTTGTCTGCAGGATATTCAAACTTAAAAAATAAATAATTTCGTTTATAACAAGATTTTTAAAATTATACTTCACAGTTGCCGTAGTAATAAGTTTTGAATTATTGTGAGCCTATCAGGTATTCCTTTATTGGTTTATTCCGTTTGTTTTCGTGCGCTATGCTGATTATTTGTCGGTATTTTGTTCAAAATTGCTGGCAGTGTTACGCGAAGCGAACTTCTTCCATATTCGTTTGTGAATCGTTCCACTTTAAATCTTCCTTGAGTTCGTCTCCGTGTATTGTGAGTATGTTCTATCGGCTATAAATATCTGCTATCATTGTAGAATTCTTTGGCCAAGGTTTCATAATACATGTTCTAAACGTTGTTGCCAAAGTTGTCTATTATGCTGATTGCGTAGTTGCCGTTTTCCGTTGTGCTGCGTATATTCGTGTTCATGTTAATGTTATAAACATGATTATTATTGTTTATAGTTTCGGATTGTTTTTTTTTTTTGTTTTTTTTGGAAAGTGCTGCTGTACTTTGCACAACCACAAGCCGTGACTCCATGCAGGATAAACGATTCCAATAATGCAAAGTATGCCTGATGCAGAACTTCAAACGTGAAGCAGTTTCTTAAATGGTACAGCATATACGACGCTTTTTTAAGTTTCCTCTGTAATTTTTCAATGTGGCTTCTCCATTTAAAATTGCTGTCAATAATCACACCAAGTGTAAACTTGTTCAATGAAACTTGCGCAGTTGTTAGCCTGATTGTTTATCATATTAACACTGCTGTGAAGACAATTTGGGTCTTGAAATTGTAGCCTAACAGTTTTGTCGACTAGGTGACCTGGCTTTATGTGCATAAATTTAGTCTTATTGGCATTTATAATAAGACCATTGTCGTGACTCCTCTTCGTGATAATATTAAACTGTTGCTGTAATTGATATTAAACAAACTGTTGCTGTTCTCAGTCGCATTGTTTATGTCCTTATTGGCCGTCCGCATAAGCAAAAGGTGATATTCTCTCGCTATATTTCCCGTTTATTTGTACATAATACGATCAGTTTTCTAAATAATTTTTTAACCAAAGCAACATGTCCCCTCTTATACCATTTTTCTCAAGTGCTTGAAGGATTTTATTATGTGAGAGAGTGTCGAATGTCTTACTAAAATCTAAAAAAAGAATCAAAACATGCATGTGATTGCTTAAGCATTTGTTTACATAAGTTGAAAAGTTACCGAGAAGTTTATACAGTTTTTTTCTCTTCTGAAAACCGAATTGATTCCTATTAATGATTTTATACTTTTGCATAAAGCTTCTGACTACTATTTCTCGAGAATTTTATCCAAAATTGGCAATATAGCTATTGGTGTATAGTTTTGTATATCAGATTTATATTGGTCTAATTATTGAGGTTTTGAGTGCCTCTGGCACAATAGTTTGGTGTGAACTTGAGTTAACTAACTTAGTAATCACCGGTGGTAAAATTGTCGCATTTGTTCTGAGATGCGACATGTTTAATGATTTAAGGATTTGAAGAATCTCTAGCTTATTTGTATATTCTAAGAACATTGAGTTTTGTAAGCTAACTGGATGTACGTTAATAGTTTTAATCTCACATAAGTGAATTAGTTTTTTTAATATTTACGAATTACATTTGAGTCGACAGTTTCAATTCACTTAGGAACAACCGGAATAATCATTTTTTCAGACGAAGCCCATTTTCAGTTGTGAGGGTATGTCAACAAGCAAAATTGCCGTATTTCGGCTTTTGAAAATCCTAGAGCGATTATTGTATTGTGCGCTATGTGGTTTGGTGGTGTGATTGGGTCGTTTTTTTTTCGAGGATAAGGTTGAAAATGCGGTAACTGTCAATGAAACACGCTATCGCGAGATGCTAACAACTCAATTTTGGCATATTATTGACGACGTGGATTTTACTAACGTGTGATTTCAACAGAACAGTGCCAAATGTCACACAGCCAATAAAATGATATGTCAACACAACTGCATTAATTTTTGTGGGGCTATGTTAAGGACAGAGTCTATACGGAGAGTCGATTGAATCGATTTGAGCCTTAAAACTCAAAATCCGTGATGTGAAAAATAAAATTCACTACAAAAATAAAAATTGACTGTCGGTGGGGCTGCTCAGCGATGAAGGCATAGTCACTGGTCGCTGTGCTGTCTTATACGGCAGTTAATTTCCAACTATTCTTCTATTTTCACCACCTCTTTCATCTCTTCTCTACGCCTTTCCTAAAGAATGTAGGACGGTACTTAACTAAATAGGCATTATTGCCTGAAGTGCTTTTTCTCTTTAACACAAAAAAAAAACCCGTGATGTGATTAACGAAATAGGATCGCCATTTTGCTAAATAATGATTCAATACTTTGCTGAAGAATCGTCTTTGCTGGAATTTCAGCGTGTTCGTAGTGGAGATTTTACATTCATAATTGCTGAACTTTTAAAAATTGGGATCATCTAAATTTTTGTTTTAGACAACAAGCTTCTTGTTGAAAAACCCTTTATATGAATGCTTCAGGAGGAGCATGACCTCATGTAAGAGTCATTTGATCATTTTTGTAGTATGACGCTTAAACAAAGTTGTTATTTGCACATCCATTACATTTTCATATATAATTTCTAATTAGTTTATTTCTAAAATTGTCAATTCGACTTATGTTTGTTTGTTTACATAATTTTTTGTTATAAACAAATTATATACAGCCACTCAAATAACAATGATCTGAATAATAAATTAAAATACGTGGAAAATTTTTAAAAGAATCGTGGTATTCTTTTAGACAAAAAGCTACCTTTTCATCAGCTTCATTTCTCATATTGAAAGTCATAGGAAGACTACAACAACTGATACAAAATTTATTTTTCATGACAAATACAACATTTTGTAACCTGAACATTCTTTAGCATTTTTTACCCAAAAACATTTAAACGAAAAATGATTATTTATTTAAAATTGACTACATTTTCACTGATATAAAATAAATAAAATTTAAAGCAATTAGTCGTATTTACATTTTAATCCGAAATGCAATTAATACTAAATAAATATTATTCGTTAAAGAATTGTTTTTTCAATACTTTTGACAGCAGTTTACAAACTTTATTCAAACTTTATTTATACAAAATTAGTTGGTCTAACAACTAAATATTTTATTGCGCTGGTATTTGAGTTGAGTGCAGGCAGCTTTGTAATCATCAAATTCCCTAAATATATTCCAAAATAAAAAAAAAAATAAATAGAATTAAAACAAAATATTTACGAGCCAAAGCAAGAAAAACAAAAATAAACCAAAGCCGGAGCAGCATACAAAAATTATGCTCACACCACAAAAGTTTTAATACTTTACACTCCGTTTAGGGAAGTTTACATGAATTGTGCACAAAAAGAAGCTCAATTATATTTAAAAATAAATTGCTAAATAAATTTTTAAAATTTGTTGTTGTTGTTGTTATTTGTTTGGTTGCAAAAGGATTAAAAATTAGCACAAATCAACAAGACGAAACCAACAGTCAGTCAGCCACCACCCACGTTTGCTTAGTGGAGTGTGCTCACATTTGTATTTTATTTTGTTGAGTGAAATTTAAATCCGAATTATATTGCAGCGATATTAATTTAGGTAATCGGTTATTTATCTCTATCAAGAGGTGAATATTTATTGTAAAATTGTGGCTTAGAAATTCTAATAAAATTTTCATTATTTATAGGGACTGTGACCAAAACAAACAAAAGTGTCGCGTTTAAAAATATATTTTTAGCAAAGGACGATTAGAGTTAAATCAAATTTGTATAAACAAAAAAAAAATTGTGTTTAAAATATTTATTAACTATTTATAAAGGGTGTTGTTTTCAGTAAGAGGGATAATCGAATATCGACAATAAATTTTGAAAATAACACAAAGGCATCATCCGTTGGTATTGTTGTTATTTATCAGCATAAATCAGTTACTTTATGTGTTGCCACAGAAAACTATCGAGAGATATCAAATCGTACAACCTTCGACAGCAAATAAGAGGAGAATTTCTCAAAATCATTTTATCGCCAAATTTTGTTTTTTAAAAGACGATAATTCCGATCGCCGTACGGCACATGGAGTGTGTTGAAATCACAACCCAGCCGGATCAATGGCATGCATATTTTCAAATAAAATCATAATCATTAATAGGTGCCCCTGTAGGTTAGTAGGTAGTGTACCAGCTTGTCTGTCTGAGTGTTGTGGGTTCACTTCCCAACCAAGACCTTGGTTTTTTTTTTCACTATAAAAATAAAAATTGACTGTCGATGGGGCTGCGCAGTGATAAGGCATGGTCACTGGTCGCTGTGATGTCTTATACGACAGTTAATTTCCGTTACTCTCCTTCTACTTTCACCAGCTGTCTCATCTCTTCTCTATGCCTTTCCTAAAGAATGTAGCACGGTACTTGACTAAATAGGCATTGTTGCCTGAAGTGCTACTTCTTTTTCAAAAAACAAAAAAAAAAAATAATCATTAATAGTCATCATGAGGTAAGGATTTCTATCATCCATAATACAACCTCCTTTTTTATTTTGGAAGAAATCAGAATGTAGGTCCTGGCAGGTACATCGCAGCAAAAAGTGGATTTTCCAGAATTTAATAAAGTTTGTAAGGTCTTTTGTAAGTTAGTTTTATTAATTTTAAGCTCCATATAACCAAAAAGAATCGTCGATTGGTGCAACGTAAGTTTATATAGAAATCACATCTAAAAATTACGATTTGTCGCAACGAGCTGCCACGAAAAATAGCGATAATTTTACCAAATTCTGTTTTATTTTCAATACATCCACACAAGTTTTACCTGTGGTTGTTTCTTCACCATAAGTTTTCTTAAAATTTTGATAAGAGTAAGAGGGGAAAAATCATAAAACCTCTCCTTAGACTTATTTACAATTTTCATCCTGAGCAGACACTATATTTTATTGATTGTTTTGGCTAAATGAAATTAATTATTAATTAATTAAGTTATTTCGCTAAATATCATTGACCTAATCTCGGCATTCGCTGTTATGTTAGGATTAGAAATTAAATTCGAAAGAGAAGTGATACCTTTCTCACTGTCAGCAACCGTGTGATATAAATAAAATTTTTAGTTAAGGAAGCTTTTAAAATAAGCATACGTTAATTTATATATTTAAAAGAGGTATTGAAAATATTTAAAAATTATTAAAATTTATTTGTTTAGTTTTAGTTTTATTTTTAGTAGTTAATTATAAAGGTCACTATTTAATACAAAATTTTTAAAAACTTTTATTTTTTATTATTTTTTCGATATAATGCCAACCAACGGTGTGGCGAAATATCGAAAGTATTCTATTATCAAATTGAAAATACCTGTTGTCTTCAATGGAAAACTTAAGAATACCTTAAAAATAATTTTTTCCCAATATTCGTATTTTGTTCTATTATCTGCCATTTTTCCTCTATAATTCTCAAAGCTAAGCCTACAGGAATACTTGGAAAAAGTGAAACTACATCAAATGAAAACAATCTATCATTATTTTGTATATTTATTCTCTTGGCTTTATCCTTAAATTCCAATGAATTTCTAATATTGGTTGTCCTGTTATTACCTTAAGAATATTCGTTATATACTTGCGCAGTCCGTAGGCCGGGAAATTAATGCAAGAGCAAATAGGCCTCAAAGGAAAATTCTGTTAATAGATCTTAGGTACTCCATATAGCTTTGGAGAATGTGATACATTAGTCTTAAGTCTATTTCTCTTCATAACTGAAATGATTTCTTTTTTAAAAAGTTCATCAACTAAAAAATTGTTTGTTTTTTGCAGTTTAGTAGTCGGATCCTTATTCAATATTGATTATTTGGCAGAATCGTTAAGAATGTCATTTATTCTCGAATTATAATTATCTCTGCTCATAGTAACAGTAACATTACCCTTGTCAGCATTAACAATTAATATGTTCCTGTTAGTATTCAAAGTTTTTTTTTAGCAGTTTTTACTTTATCTAATATAAAAATATCCCTTGCTGTAGGCCTAATGTTGCTAATGTGCAATAATCATTAATGTAAGTTTTGTCCGCGCTACTTCCTGGTCCTCTTTTTCTTTTATAGTCTGAATCAAATCATCTCCTTCTGAAATTACCTTCATCATAAGAAAATTTTTCTTTTCAAGTGGTAATGCAAATTTCTGTCCTAGAGAAAGAATCAACTTAACAGCCCCTGGATTATCTATGTCAGTTTTGTTAACAAACCAATCTTCATTAACCTTAATTCCTAATTCCCTATTTTGAATAACAGAAAGATTCTTAAATTTCCTAATATGTGTTTCCTTAATCTTTTTTAAAAAAAAAAGTTAGTCTATCTATATATTCTAATAATTCTGTTAGCTCATCTAATGTCAAATGTCCTTCCATATTATATACTAACATCTCGATGTTCCTATTTAAAATTTTTAGTATGTCATGTTGCTTCCTAATTGCTAAATTTTGGTGTAATTGCAGCTTTCCTACATCTCATCAAAAATGTAATTGACGCTTTCGTTCTTACAATTTTGTCCATGGTAGCCTTGTATTTGTTGATTATTGCTCCAATGGAATAATTTTTCTTGAATTTCTTGTAATTAGGTAAAGTGAAATCACTTACAAATGTTTGCGGACTTGTCTCGTTTTATTGGAAACGTCTTTTTTTTACAAAAGGGTGAGCAACAGTTGCTCAGTTACTTTTTTTTAATATTTTCTTTTTATTTGTAAATTGTCCCTATAGAAAATAAATAGAATGTTTGTTATGTTTTATTTTAAAAAAAATGTTTCCGTTTGTATTGCAGTATTTTCTGCAACGCTACATCCATCATCAAAGTTCTTCGCAGCCTTAGACTCTATACATCGTAAATATTATCTATTTAAACAACTATTTTTGTAAATAATGTACGCAGCCTAAGTTAGAAAGATTCGTAATCGAGATTTTGAATAAAACAGAGTGGAGCCGAATTAACAAATTCATTTATACAATTTCTAGTGTCAAAAAGTTAAGCTAATAAAATAATTGAAAAAAAATATATTTTCTTAAAACCTAGGACCTACCCATTTATTATATTTTCTACTAGATACTATTCACAATGATGACAAAATGTTACCATACCACTGTTCCTTGATGGCACTATTTGTTATTAAAGCTTTTTATTTTTTATAAACAAATTTTATTTTTTACAAATTTAATTATTGGTTTTCTAAACAATTATTCCAACAAAACAATCAAATTATTATTTATGGAATTTCTTTGTTGTTTTTTTAATTTATTTAAATTTTAACCACTAATTAAAAGTTATTTTCTGAAAATAAACATGAGTACTTTAATAGTTACTGATAGAATTTTTTAATTAAGTATAAATGCTTTAAATTTAATTTATTGCGCCTGCAGTATGTTTGTTGGTCACATATTGTGGCTGTCAGATAAATACATATTGTGTCTCAATGTAAACATTGTTATTAAAATAAAAGCATTCTAAAAATAAAATAATAATAATAATTCGTATTGATTATTTTTTTTTTTTTGATTTTTAATTTAGGGAGGTATGCTTAAAAATTAACAGAAATATTAAAATCTTTTCATTGCCAGAAGTAACACAAAAGAGCTCCTTTTTTATAAAAATTATGCTTGCAAAAAGGAAGATTTTAACATAAAACAGACAGACAGATTAGCAGAGTGCCATAGAATATGAAATACAAGAAGGAAAGTCGTTTCTTCTGTATACAGTGACATATATATATATATATATATATATATATATATATATATATATATATATATATATATATATATATATATATATATTATGAAAAGTTTAGGCGTCTGTCAATTATACTTCTGGAGATAGAGATACTTTTTAATTTAAGTTTTATTTTATAACGTTTTCTAAATTTGAAATTACTGTTTCTTATTGGTCATTAGATTTGTTAAACATATCCATATTATAAGAGGTCACCCTTTATTTTTAAAATTTATAAAAATGTTTTGCAAATCATACCATTCTACTCGTATCACCAAAGTCTTTCAATTTAAAATAAAACAAATCCTAATTGGTGTAAAAATTAAAAGGATCTGAAATTTTTGAAGCCTGTAAAAAAGAATATTTAGTTTCAATTGTAAAATAATGAAATAATTTAACATCAACTGAAAGGCGCCCCTGTAGGCTAGTAGGTAGTGTGCTAGCTTACATGACTGGGGGTTGTGGGTTCGATTCCCAACATATACCTTGGTTTTTTTCACTACAAATAAAAATTGACTGTCGGTGGGGCTGCTCAGTGATGAAAGGCATAGTCACTGGTCTCTAAACTGTCTTATACGACAGTTAATTTCCGCAATTGTCCTTCTACTTTCACCACCTGTCGCATCTCTTCTCTATCCCTTTTCTAAAGAATGTAGCACGGTACTTGACTAAATAGGCATTGTTGCCTGAAGTGCTACTTCTCCTAAAAAAAGTTAAATTAAATATTAAAATCATATAAACTGATTGTTGAATTAGTTAAATGCTTTAATAACTTAATCGAAAAATAACTTCACTTAATAAAACTTCGACTTAATACAAAGTTCATAATTTCTAAAGTTGTAAACGTGTTTTATATTGCAGAGTAACACTATAAATAGACCAGGAATAGTCTTGATCTGAAATGAAAATGTATCAATTAAAATTTTTATTTTCATAATTTTTAAAAAACACTTCGTATGAATCCAGTGTAAGTGTATTGTTATGCTTTAAATACGATTTATTAAATAATATTAGTTATTAAAACTATTATTAGGACATCATATGTTAAATAATAATATAATACTGTATATAAAACGAAATTTAAATAATAAAATAAACAACATAATATGTAATAAAGGGAACCTTTTTCAAAAATTCAGAACTTTAAAAATAATATAAAGCCATTTGGATATCCAAATTAAACAAATTTGTTGCTATCATCATCATGCATACATTCCAGTAATATTTCCCCGAATTCTGTTTTACAAGTCTTCTATAGCACTCACTTTTTTACGACGTCTAGGTTAAGCCTTATAGATTATATAATCGTCCAGGCAGTTCTTTTCACGTTTTTTTTTTTTCAAAAATGCTGTTGGAAATGCCAATCCAATTAACGATGGGTGCTACAGAGCCATGGTTACGGACCTTAATTATTGTGTTTATTTCTTTTAATAAACGTTTTGTTATTTTGAGCCCTTTTATTGCAAAATAAACAAACAATACTTTAGAGTTTTAAATGAAGTTAAACGATTCATTTACTTTCAATATACACAAAATAAACACGATGGTAACTTTTTTGTCTTGAATCACTAATAACTCAACTTTGGCCTGCATGTGGTGCTTATTTAGTTGCTTTGAGTGGTTCTCACATATACAAGAATATTCTTCTTAAACATCACCCTATATTGTTGTTGCTATTATTATTCAGTTTGTCTGTGTATTTTGTTTTGCTCTGTGTTAGTTGTATTTATTTTCTGTTGCTGACTTATTTGGAAGAATTTCTTATAAGCATGTTGTTGTTGTTGTCTGGTGTATACAAGATTTCTTAGAAAACTATGCAATTAACTTTTTTACGAATAATTATTTTCTTTTAAAACTTAATAAATCATCTTTGTAACAATATACTAGATGCAAATATTATTTAGTTAAACCGGCGTTACTAGACAAGTTGTATGCAGATTTTGAGATTGTTCATGACCGTCTCGAACGTGAAAATCATGCTGAAATGGAAAGCACTTTACCAGCAGAAGTCGCAGATATCTATACAACAACTAAAACGGCATTTAGGTTGAAATCAAGTCAAAATCCAAAACTGGTAAGACAATCAACATTTAGTGAATCGTATCCATCGATTTTGTTGCCTGTACAAAAAACGCGTTTGCCAATCAAACAAATCCCAACATTTACTGGAGTTTATACAGAGTGGCCTGATTTTTACTCAATGTTTTGAGACTGTTGTTGGTGGTGATGATGACCTGTCTAAAATAGAAAAATTTCAGCATTTGAAAACATGTTTAGGTGGCTCTGCATTAGATGCCATTTAGTCGTTGGAAATAAGTGACACAAATTTTGATAAAGCTATTAATATTTTAAAATCTAGATTTGATAATAAGCGTTTAAATTTTCAGGCGCTTATTATGAACATTGTGGCAATGGAGAAGGTAGATGCTGGATCTGTAGAAAGGTTGCGGCATCTGAGTGACAGCGTAAATTCTCATCTTAGGGCTCTACTTACAATGGGCACTAAAGATCAAATTGCTGACTGCTTACTAATTCATATTGTTGGCCGAAACTGTAGAATCGTGTTTCATAAATAATAAAAATATTTCCAAAATCTCATAAAGCCATTAGAAACCAAAAGAAAATAACTGAAATTTATTTTAATTAAAAATATTATATTTTTATCGTCTACAATAATAATAACGGATCATAAACAGCAGCAAACACGTATTTTTATCGATTTTCTGCACTACAAAACAATTTAAAGCAGCGCACCAAGCGTAGCGCTCTGTAGCATCTAGGTTTAATTAATAAATAACGTACGCAGAATGTCAACATTGTACAACGTACGAGAAAAAAAGTAGAGATAAAATAAGTTAAGAGCACTCACTGTGAAGTTGGCTGCAGTAACGAGCAGTTGCCAAGCGATAAGGTAGCTTTATTTTAAGTATACGAATTTTTAAAAAACAAAAATAGGTTTTTTATTTTCAAAGCGAGAAAAAATTAAAAAAGACAAACATTTTGTTGTGAGTTCTTTATTGCAAAATAAATAACACCAGTTTTGAGAGTTTTTAAATTAATAACAAGTTTATTACTTTAACTACACAAGGTTGACACTACAGAACAATGTACTTAAGATACACGTCTTTTCTTAAGAGGTTTAATTTTACACTGATTGACTATCCACTCAGACGCTGCCCTATTTATATTTGTCCATTTAAAGTTTAGAAAATTTAATAATCTTTTACTCCCTTTGTATCATATTTTGTTGTTGTATGTTGTTTATTCGATGTATAGGCGCCTGTATGTCTGTGTGTATTTTTGGTTTTGGTTTTTATGCTGATAAGGTTTCTGCTTGGGATTTATTTCAAAATATTTTTTGTTGTCTCGTGTAGATAAGTTTTCTTAGAAGACTACGCAGATGGTAAATAGCATACATGTTTGTTGTTGTCTTGCGCGATTAGTTAGTAAACACAAATTTGTTTTTTTTGTCTTGCATGCCAGGCAGTTAGTAAATAGCATATCAAATTGTTGTTGTTTTTGTATAAAATTTCTACGCAGTTTGTAATCAGTAGTTCGCTTTATTGCTTAACTATTTTATTTCAAAACTTAAGCAAGTTCCATCCGTAACAATATTTTAATTATATCGATATTCAGTTAGACAGTTTACCAAGTACGGATACATATTCTTCTTATTCTTAAGAAAATATTATTCATTATTTTATTTTATTAACCGAAAAGATACATTTTCTTGTGAATAAATGATGCCCAGTGCTTTTAAAATGTTTTATATTAGAAATAATTCGGTAGCACATTAACCACTTACGATACTCTTATAAATTCACAGAGACCAAGCAGAGGTATTTACAAGTTAAGTTGCGAAAGATTGGCCCTTTAGGGTAAAGGGGAGCTTTTGAGTATACCACCAAACTTGACTACCTCGGACATAAATTTTTGTTTGGAAATGTTATAAAAAGTTTATTTATTATTACTCAAATGTTAAGAGTTTTTGAACTTCAGCAGGCGTTGAAAATATCTTTGAAAATGTTCGTACTTGTCAAAGTTACCTCTTTTAGTTTGGGAGATATTCGTTATTTTTGACATGGCATACTTATTTATATTCAGATTATTATTCCAAGATATTCTCCGCAATACTGATTAAATTTATAATCAAATTTCATAAGGATATCTTAAGTGGTTAATCAGCTACCGAACTATTTTTATAATAAAACATTTCGAAACCCCTAGGCGATCGATGGTTTAGAAAACTTCACCAACCATAAAAGAACCATCTCTGAAATTACTTGTTTACAAGTATGGCGTTGTCTGGAAATATCGGTTAAAAATCAAATAATCTGCACTAAATTTCTGAGAAGACTTTTACACACTTAAATTATGAAATTTTGTTTTCTCTTATTTATGAATTCTTTTATTTTAATTTCGCAATAAATCTTTTAATACGGTAAAATAAAATGATTGCTCAGAGCTGAAAAAAATTCAATATTAACAAAAAGAAGAAAGAAAATCACACAAGCATCAGGTATTCGTTCGTATGAGAACTTAAAACGATAAAAGAAATCATGTTGTCGAAATTGTTGTTTTGTGGCACAAATCATTCATGTTACAGCAACGACATTTTGATGAATTTTTGTTATTGTTGTTCGTTTTTCATATATATAGTGTGGTGGTAGCCTGAAGGAGTGATGACAGTTTTAAAATAAAATTATTTACTATAGTGCTGCTATTGTTACTTTTTATGTGTTTACTTTTTTCTTCTTGTCTTTTTTTTGTGCTTAATTCATTATAAATACAAGCTGTCAGTTTTAAGCCAAAGTAAAATATATATAATCCTAACATAAATTACATAACAACGAAACAAAGAGTCATTGTACTCTAAGCCCTTAGATGACGACTAGTGCGAATACAAAAAAAAACAAAAACAAAAAAACTTTAATATATTGTACATTCCATTATAGGGATAAAGTATAAATAAGAGGCCGAAAATAACAACCAGTCTTCAAAAAAAAATTTTAAAAATAAATATAATATATAATACTATAATACTTTCACACACATTTATCAACGAGTCGATGCACAGTGGCATATAAAATCATGTGATTAGGTTAACGTTTGGCTCTAATGTGACAGTGGTCTTATCACTGCACGCAGGATTGGATGCCACTCGCGCTCTAACACGCATACATGCCTTAACCGCAATTTTTGAGTACACGGTAGCAGGGTCGTGCCCCCATTCCTTACTGAAGATTTGGAGACTATTTAACTCCTCGTCCTTTTGCCAGTGCAAGCTAGGAAATTGCACCGATTAAACCAACAGCCACCACGCATCTCCTTAAGGATTCTCTCCAAAAACAAAAGCAGAATCGTAGCCTTGCAGGCAACTGTTTCCAATGGTGCCAGTGTAGGTGTATTAAGTTCACTGGTCGAACGTCGAAAGTCCTATGTCTTTTGCAATTTGGTGCTCCTGCTAGGCCTAGCGACTACTTTCGCCTTCTTCTTTCAAAGGCACATGTCATGATGGGGAAGAGATCAAGACTGCATGCCCCCATCGGATCTGATCTGCAAGATCGTTTTACAACCGCACCTGGCTGTGTAGCCTTAATCAGATGGTGGACAAACCACTATTGTATAATTTGGAACGTCATACAGGCGTCCTAGGAAGCAAAAGACATAATTCTAAGCAACAGAACCACCTAGTTGCAACTTTAATGATTCCAGGACAGGGCTGCAAACCATCACACCTTGCTAAAGAGTTGGAGACTTTCTACCTCCTGTCCAGAACACATGTCAAGCATGCTCACTGAACTGGATCATTCACTTAGGGTGTTATCAACAGTGAAATGATCCTGGCCACCATATTAAACAAACCTGTAATGGGGCCTCGAAACCACAACTACCACGATACTCCCATATAGGGGCCAACCTCAGTAATCAGCTAGAGAACTATTTAATGTCTAAAGAGATAAATAATGAACTCTGCGAGCTTACTGATTCCCGTGGAAATAAAGTGGAGCTTCCAGTTCTCTCCCTGTCTGACTTCAGGGGACTGGGCTCCGTTTTTCCCCCAGTTGTACTGTGTCTAGATTGTGGAATATTCTATAAAGACCATATTTATATGCCCCTGGGGGGATTTCATCTGCAAGGTTGGACATCAAACAAAAATATAAACAAACTAAAAGCTGCAACAAAAAAATGCTTTAGAACCGCATCAGGTGTTCTTCGTTCCACGCCACAAAGGTTTTTAAGATATGAAGCTTAGTTCCCTACTTAAAAAAAGTTCTGTGGCAATGGCTTCTAGATCCATTTCAATCCCAAGTGATGGGCTGCAGGACACTTTTCGGAAAATCTTGAAAAAAACCAATGAACACTGGAACATCCATTGAGAAAATAATTTCTGTTCTTGAACAGGCTAAAATTTCAATTAGCTTTTATCATCAAATATACTTTGAAAAAAACGACGACAGCCAATTTTAACAAAAATAGCATAGATCCTGTTGTCTTCAAAAATTTAATGCTTGAAAGAATTTACTGTCTCTTTCCAAACATGCTTCAATGCACTGACGGCTATTTTCACAATAGAATATCAGCTTTCTCTATAGTTGAAAGATTCCAATAACAAAATATTTAGCTTCGTCTTGGAGACAACTTACTTGGGATCTTCGTTTGCTGAATTATATGCCATTAACTATGCTGTACAAAAAAGAACTAAGCCTGAGAGTGCAATTAAAGTTATAAAATAAATTGGAATAGGATAAATGAGGACAGTCTGCACCTCCTAGATGCTAGTAACTCTCTGTTATTATTTTGAATACTATCGGATACTGGGATCCAAGGGGATGAAGCAGCGGATTGTGAAGCAAAAAATACTTTAAAATTAAATAACGTTCACGATGGTACATATTTTCCAGGGCCTTGTCAAATTCTTACAATAGCTTTGGGATATCATAATCATTAATAGGCGCCCCTGTAGGCTAGTTGGTAGTATGCTAGCTTACAAGACTGGGGGTTGTGGGTTCGATTCCCAACTAAGACCTTGGTTTTTTTCGCTACAAATACAAATTGACTGTCGATGGTGCTGCGCAGTGATGGCCACTGCTCACTGTGCTGTCTTCTACGACAGTTAATTTCCGTTACTATCATTCTACTTTCACCACCTGTCTCATCTCTTCTCTATGCCTTTCCTAAAGAATGTAGCACGGTACTTGACTAAATAGGCATTGTTGCCTGAAGTGCTACTTCACTTAAAAAAAAAAAATAAAAATAGCTTTGGGAGGCAACAAAATCTAGTGGCTAAAAGACCCAAGTACAACGATAATCTCACACGCATGAATCATATCATGATCGATCCTTTAAGGATAGGGCAAACTTTATTTACAACACAAAATTACTACGATAGATGCGAACCGCCTATGTATAATTTTTGCATCGAGGTACTTACTTTTCAACACATGTCACAAAATGTCCCTATTCGAAAACTGACTTGCCTCTTAATGAAAAATCTATACAGAATATGGAGATCCCTGGATTACTAAAAATTTATTTATCAAACTATTTATGAATTGATAAAATATCACCTAAAAAAGTGTTTGGAAGTCAAAGACTTTGGGGTTTTAGGTGCTTAGATGAGTTCACGATTATTTTTTTGTCTTTTTTTATAACAACATTAACATCAGTATGTAATCATCAATTAAATAATTATCCAGTTGCTATCAAGTTGTAAAGTTTCTAGGCATCTCTCTCTCTGTTTGCCACATGTTAAGCTTGTCTTGTCACTAAAGTTGTGTCTTCTACTTATATATTCAAAGTGGAATTGCAAAAATCATGAGAGTTTTACAGAAGCAAATTAAAATCTTACTAACAAACAGAAAGTGCTAAATTAGTTAATTAAATAATATTTTGCAGAATTCAGTTTTATTTCTTTCTGATTTTGCAGGTTTTACAAAAGTATTTTTAATTTTCTCGAGATCTAAAAATGGTCGCAAGTTTGAGGGTAACAAAAATTGCAATAGATTTCCCCTGCAGAAAAATATTTTAATTATATTTTACATTTTTAATACTGCTGCTTATTGATAGCGAAGAATCTTATTTTAGCATCAAAGGCTTTTCGTATCCATAAGGTTGCTGAAATTAGGCTCGAGAGGCGATTGGCAACAAAAAACTCCATCCACAATAGATGAGCATATTTTATAATAAAGTAAAGACTCTGGACGTGTGTTAAATGCTGTTATGTTTATTCCTTTAATAAACGTTTATTTGTATTGCAAAATAATAACACAACACTTTAAAAATTTAAAATTAAATAAAACGATTTATTCACTTTAAATAGCCACAAAAATGCACAATGGTAACTTTACCACTTTAACATCGAAAAGATGCTTTCTTATTTTTATATTTTCACTCAATGGTGTTTGTACTTGAACTTACTTTAATGCCCAACAGATGGTGCTTATATATCTGCTTTGAGCGGTTTTCGTATACAAAAGAAAATTTTGTTTTAACATCATAATATTGTTGTTGTTATCCTGTCTGTTTGCCTGTTTGGCTGTGTGTATTATTTTGATCTGTGTTAGTTATTTCTGTTTTCTGGAATATTTTAATAAGCATGGTATTGCTGTTGTTTTGTGTGTATAAGATTTCTTAGAAACTGCGTAATTTATAAAAGACACAATAGGTCATTTCATTTATTGTCTTTTTTTCATAAATTTTTTTTTGTAAAACCTAAACAAAGCATCTTCGTAACAATACTTTATGCCATGATATCATTATTTACAGTTTTATTTTTTTATCATTGTTAGTAAAAATGGTCTTTGACTTTTAAATCTATTTTCTATAACAGAAAACTTGTGCTTTTCGGATGAAGAAGCCTGTAAGAGCCTATAATATATTGTAGCGAAATAATAAGATAATGTTTTCAGTCTTAAAGTATTACTACTAAGTTAAAAAAAATTTACTTTCTTCTATAATTAACTTGTGGAATATAAATTTCATTACAATTTTAATAGCAAAATATCATACATTGCAGTTCAAATAATTGGAGCATCTAACTAACCCGTTCAGCAGATAAGGTTCGCAGAAACGTTTTCGGTTTATTTACGAGAGACAAAGAAACCGAAAGTGAGAAAAAAAATTCAAAATGCTCAACAATTTTTTATTCAATTTATTTTAAAGTCTCATAAGTTTTTCGAAATATATTAATATTTGCTAGTCTGCCTGTTTTAGCCTTAAATAATCACTGCGAATCAAGAAAGATCAAAATGATATGTCCACTGTACAATATCATCCAAATTTGGAACAAGAAAAATTTATTTTATATTTATTTTGTTCAAACACTAATTTTCTTGGGAGGCCGTAAAAAATTATTTTGCAATAGAACAAATTGGTAATATTTTCGTAGCACTATAAGCACTCGCTATTTTCATATCAGATTGCTTTCAAGTGAAACCCCTATTTTCATGGGAAGCTAAAGATTTACAAAAGATTTGTATTCAGCTGAGTTTTATGGGTGCCAAAATGTTGCTTAAAACGATATCAGATTAACTTTCAGTTTTTCTTTTGTTTTTAGTAAAATACCCCACTGTGCAATGTCGTTATTGTAATCCATCAGTTTTAAATGCAACAAAAAATTAAATACAAAGTATTTTGTCCACCCTACACCATCTATCAATTTGACTTACACTGCCCGCCAGCCAGTAAGTCAGTCAGCTTGATTATGGCTGCTTATGGACTGGCTGCTGCATGGTAACTCATGCTGGGCTTAGCCAAGCGGATGTTTTGTTATGATTGCATCAGCATTTCTTGTTGTTCTCTTTTTTTTATTGGAAAGATTCTGTTGCTTTTATTTTAATTTGTGTGGTTTTTTTTAACAAAAACTGTAAAAAAACAAACAAAATCACGAAACAATAAAAAAAACGTCACTTGTTTTCTATACGAGTCATTCAACTCGCATTATATTTTTAAAATATTATGGATTGTTGCTTTTGGTTTTGCCACTGAAATTTATTGTTACAGTCATAATAGTCACCCACACACACATAGCCACAGTCACATACACAAAATATATTTTCACATGTGTTGCAAATGTTTGTAGAGAAGTGCACAACAGCACGATTAACTTAATATCCTGCATACACTAGCGCAATATGGATTTTATTTGTCCAGTTTGAATTAACAAAATCTAACCAAACAAACGAATAAGAAGTTGGCATACGTGTACCCTTTAATACTCGGCTTCATCAAATTGTTTCCAATTCCGTTTGACATATTGCTTCGTTAAGTTTACGGAAGCGTTCTGATTTTATTTTGATTTCTTGTTTTATTTTTTTTTTTTTTTGTTTTGCTTTGCTCTACACACATTTCAGTCCGCCACATACAAAAAAAAAAATTGCTATAATTGTGCTTGTACAGCTCCAAAAAAGAACAACAACAAATGTTAAATTAGTAGCCAAACATGTTGCATTATTAAGTCCTGTCATAAAAACAAAAAACAAAAAAAAAAACGGAAAATATATAGTTTTTCAAATAGTTTGCATATGCGTGTAATAAATAACGAAAATAACTTTATATTTTCCCCAAAGTATATTAAAGGCGAACGTTATTTATTAGGTTCTGAGATTGTAGAACACGACATTTTAATAAAAAAAAATGTGATTATTTTAAAAGGATGTAGAAAGTGATTTATATTTATTTAAAACTAATTGAGTAATCAACTTTTAAAAATGTGCAAACAAAAATGAAAAGATTTCAATAGACGTCTTAGGCCAAAAACATAAACCACGCAGCAGTTGCAACACTTATTGAGGATAATGTGTTAATAAAAGCCAACTAAGAAATTGTTTAGGGCTATTCTATGGGCAACAAAAGACCTTATTCAGAGTTTAGTTAAAATCCTACAAAAAAAAAAAGAAATTAACTTTCTTTATTTACACCATCATTTTACTTTTTACTTTAGGTATAATTTAGTAGAGTTCAAGATTTTTCTTTTTATGCTTAACAAATTTATATTATATTTATATCCACAAGAAGATTCCGTCACTTTAAATTCAAACAGAATAGCAAATTGCATTTTTGATTAATTATGCTGTGATTGATGTTATCAAACCACATGCTCAAGCAGGGGTCTACCCTGCTATCAAAAAAGACAGCAAGAAATTACAATGAAAAAATTTCCAAATAATATGGGGTGGGCTAGTTTTAGGTTAGGAAGTAGATCGTCTATCAAATGATTAAATGTCAATAATTGAGTTAATATCCTTTGAAATTTAATTAGTAAAAAGTTGGGAATTTTTAACCATGGACTCCTAGACTCTTAAGCAAAAAATTTTAATTGTGAAAATTTACTATCAAAATGGTGAAAACTGTACTGTGTATCACTTTGTAGAATTCAATCAGCATTCCTTCATAAACACACTGCTTCTAAGACCTGTGTGGATAATTTTAATGCGAGGCTCATACTATTGTTGCTGACAAAATACCAAAACAAAACACTCGTGGTGGCCATAGTGATGCAAACATAGTTGCTATACAGCAAAGTCTTGAAAATTAACGTGGAACATTAACTTAATTGGGCACAACTATAGGTACTTTGGATAACATTTTGCATAAAAACCTTCATCTTCATGCTTTTAAAGTTTAACTCATTCAGGAATTAAGGCAATCGAAAATCTTTACATCTTAAGAAAGTGACCGGTGGTGCGGCACCATCGGCCCGTGACCACTGAGATGGCCTTTCTTTGCCGTCACCGCTACCAAACCAATTTTTTGTGGTCATAATTATTTAGTGCCATAAGTAATCTTTGGATTCAGCAAGATGGTACCACAAGCCACAAAGACATCCAAACAATTTAGTTATTGCATTCTCAATTGGCCATCTTATTCCTGCAACTTAACGCCAGTCAATTATTTTCTCCGGAGCCATTTGAAAGACACAAATAACTGATGCTCTTAAAGATGAAACAAACAAATAATTCAGTTATTGCATGCGATCGGGACGCACAGTTTCTCAATTTGGCCTACGCATTTTTGCGATTTAGCGCCACTGGATTATTTTTCCTATAGCGTAGTCATTTAAAGATAAAATTCGGTGCTGCATTGACGAGTTAAGCGAAGCATTTTTGGAAAATGTATTTCAGAATTTTATGAAAAGAGACATCAGCCGACGTACAAAAGGTGGATATTTGCCCGAGATCCTATTCCATTATTAATCTACATATTTCAACTTGGAAAGTGAGTGTTTTACCCAATTCATTTCCTAACCTCAAATTTGCTTTTTTATTGTTACATTTATACATTTTATAAACGTTTTGTGGTGTAAGTTCTTTATTGCAAAATAAATAACACCAGTTTTTAGAGTTTTTAAATAAATAACAAGTTTATTACTTTAACTACACAAGGTTGACACTACAGAACAATTTACTTAAGACGTCTTTTCTTCAAGAGGTTTAATTTTACAATCTACTCAGACGCTGCCCTATTTATATTTGTCAATTTAAAGTCTAGAAAATTCAAGAATCTTCTACTCCCTTTGTATCACATTTTGTTGTTGTATGTTATTTATTCGATGTATGTCTGTGTGTATTTTTGTTTTTATGCTGATAAGGTTTCTGCTTGGGATTTATTTTAAAATATTTGTTGTTGTCTCGTGTAGATAAGTTTTCTTAGAAGACTACGCAGATGGTAAACAACGTACATATTAGTTTTTGTCTTGCGCGTTTAGATGGTAAACAGCATATCAAATTGTTGTTGTTTGTGTATAATATTTCTACGCAATTTGTAACTAGAAATTTTGTTGTTGTACCATGTTTTTTAAGCAAGCTACGCAGTTCGTAAACAACATATTCGGCAGTTCGCTTAATTCCTTAATTATTTTATTTTAAAACTTAAGCAAGACACATCCGTAACAATATAATACTTGAATATTTTGTTTTAAGAATGGAGAACCATCCCTAGATATTTAAATTTAATTTTCTATTCAACTAAGTTGTTATTGACAAAATGTTATGTTGTCTTTATATTTTTCATAATTTGACATAATACGTCCTTTATCAAATGCCCAAATCCCTACAAAGATTTGTATCAAATATTTGATCATCATATTTGAACCAAGTTATCGCAGTATGATCAGCAAAAAAGACATTGTGCAATAATCTAATTGTCGATAAAATATAAAATAGACAACAAGCAAAAGCCTAAAGGACATCCTGTTGTAATTCTAAATAGTTCGAAACAATTATTAGTCATATAAACTTTAAATTAAAGTAACATTAATGGTAATATTAATGTTAATATTAACAAAAAAAATATACTGGTATTCAACACAGGGCTGGCTGCGAGTCGAAATTATGAATTGAATTTTTCACAATAATAAAACAATAATAGAGATGCAAATTTATTAGAATAAAAATTTTAGGTTGAAGAATTACTAGATAAGTCTATTGAATTAAAGTTTCTAATAAAACAAATATCCAACACTAAAGCTTATATTTTTGAACACCTCATCGTCCTACTTAAAGAAAAAATAAATATACAAAATATATAATCGATAACCGAAAATACTCAACTAGCTTTCTTTGACATCAAATATCTATATACCTCAATATCAACACATGAAACCTTAGATATCCCACGCGATACACTAGACAATTTATTTGAAAGCCAATACACCACCGACATTATAGATGTTGTAATGACGATAATAAAACAGAACTACTTTAGATTTAATAGCCACTTCAAGAAATTACCTGATGGACTTGATGTGGGAAATCCAACTTCTGCAAACTAATAGAAATTTTCATGCAACATCTCGTAAAAACATTAATGGAAAAACCCAAACTAACTCATTACTATAGACACGTAGATGACATCATACGCATATTCTCGAACACGACAACGCCGAATTAATTCTAGCAGACTTAAACACAATCCATAATAATATTACATACACGATAGAAAAAGAATAAGGCAGGAATTGCATTATCTGAAAATCACAATAATATGAGAAACCGACTGTTTAATATTTAACATCTATAGAAAACCAACTATAATGCACACTACCATCCACATCAGCTGGAACCCCGCTACCCAACATAAACTATCAGCAACATTTAGACATATGATACACAGACTGAAGATAACTTCACTTACTCTAGGTTAGTACAACAAAAAACTCGACACAATTTACACTATAACTCAAAATAATGGCTACAAACCTATTACAATCAATAAACTTCTTACACAATACAACACTAAAAACAGGAATAAAGAGGACAAAGCGACAATTGATACAATACGACGACACACTTTTACTTCTACAGGAACAGAAATATATAGACTAACTAACCTTTTTCTTAACGAAGGATTACTCACAACATTAAAACCTAACAATACTGTGAGACATAATCTCAGGATAATGAGAGAAACAACTGATAAATTTTGGTTCCAGCGGAGTGTAGAGACCTACTTGTACCTGCAAACATGCTTATATAGGACAAACTTGACAAACACTAAAAAGATATTTTACAAAGCACATGCGCTCATACAAAAGGAAAAGAGAAGACTCCAACTTGGCATTATACCTTGACATTCACGGTCATACACCAAGGGAAATTGATGAATGTATGAAATTACTGCATCCTAGCAAAAAAAAAAGGAAGAAACAAAAACTTTTAACAGTGACATTATAAACGCACAGATAATAAACACGACCTCAGACACTCCAATAAACGGAACACATCTTCAGGTGGACATTAGTATCTGATAATAATAAAAGACGGAGTTATTGAATATTAGCCTAGCATAAAATGCCAAGTGACTGGCATTCTAACTACATGAGTAGATACGACTGTAACAACAGAACTACCTAAACGCGAACACTGACTCAACAGTAGGATTAAATCCATAGCTGTTAAGTAATGATTACTAATCGTAATAATTAGTAATTAGATTATTATTTTTTTTTATGAAAGTAATAATTATATTACGATTATTTTCAGATTCGCACGATTAAAAATTGCTTACGATTACAGATAATCCAAAAACAATCAAGATTAATAAAAATTACGAGAAAGTAATTAAAAATAATAAGAAGTAATCAAAAAATAATTCGACTACTTTCAAGGATTATTTACGATTATTTTCGATTATTTTTTCTTTATTTGGCGAATTTATGGCAATACTATCGCAAATACATTTTTCTACCTGAAATTCTACCATTACTTAATTAGTTTTTTTTTTAATTTTTGTTATTATTATTGTTGTTCATCGTTTTGATAATTGATAACCTGTTTGCATTCTTCATAATTCTACATTCTTCTTAAATGCTTTTATATGCATTTGAAAGCAATTGTTTGCGGTATTGTTTTTAATATTAATATTAATATTTTGTTTTGTTTGTTATACTCTCCACTTATACTTATATAAATATATACTTTATACTACAAACTATATATTTCTTTTAGGGATATTTTTTGTTGTTGTTGTAAACTATTAATAATAAAACGAACTTTTAGTTCAAAATATCTGAAAATGTTTCCGAAACCGATTTTTCCGCATACGATAGTATTGAAGATGCGGACGTTGAGGAATCAGGACCGGCCCTAAAAAGAGGCTGTGTGAATTCAAGTTGACCAACAATCCGCAATAAAACATCAGTTCTTCGGCACTTCCATGCTGACGAGATTTGGCAAAAATATGATTTACTAAGGGATGCATTTATTTTTTTCTTAACACGCCCTTAACGTCTTCAGCTCCAGTGGAACGACTGTTTTCTTTTGCCGGGATCGACTATAGGCCAAGGCGGCAATCATTGTCTGATTTTTCTTTTGAAAAATTAGTTGTAGGCCAATTGTAAAAATATGTAAATTATAAAATTTTTTTTGGGAATTGAATGTATTCTGAATGTATTTGTATCTCGTTATTATTTATAGCACGTATTTTTTCCCTTTTTGTTGATTTAGGAAGTACAAAAATTGTTAGTGATTGTTTTGTTATTGAAGTGAATATATCTATATTTTGTAAACAAAAACTATCTAATTTTCTTTTATTTCTTCAGAATTTTTTTACATTGTAAATGCAAATCTTTCAAAATAAAATGTATACATGTAAACGAAAGTGTGGAAGAAGATCGAAATTTATCAATTCGTCGTCGGTCGCAGGAATTGGGGCTCTGTCCGTCCACTACGTGGAAAATTTTGCGCAAAGATCTGGGCCTACACCCGTATAAGATCCAGCTGGTGCAGGAATTGAAGCCACGAGACCATTATATGCGTCGTTTTTTCGCCGATTGGGCTCTAGAGCAGTTGGCAACTGACCCGTTGTTTTATCGCAAAATTGTGTTCAGCGATGAGGCGCATTTATGGCTTAACGGGTTTGTTAATAAGCAAAATTGCCGCATATGGAGTGAGACCAATCCACAAGAGATCCTACAGACTCCATTACATCCAGAAAAATGCACCGTTTGGTGCGGTTTTCACGCTGGTGGCATCATCGGACCTTATTTCTTCAAAAATGAGGCCGGAGCTCGCGTTACGGTCAATGGAGATCGTAACCGCATATGGATGACATTGATCCGGACGAGATGTGGTTTCAACAGGATGGCGCTACGTGCCATACAGTGAACGCAACCATCGACTTATTGAAATAAAAATTTGGCGATAAGTGGATTTCGAGAAATGGACCTGTCAATTGGCCTCCAAGGTCGTTCGATTTGACACCACCCGACTATTTCCTGTGGGGCTACGTGAAGTCACTGGTTTATGCTGATAAACCAGCAACAATTGACACCTTGGAGAACAGCATTGTTCGTGTTATTCGTGACATACGCCCAGCAGTGCTCGAAAAAGTGGCCCAGAATGCGCTTCGTCAAGAACTGCCGCGGTGCCCATATGCCCGAAATCATTTTTAAATGTTAATGTCACGTATTGATCCTTCGAATAAAAAAGAAATTTTGATTACAATTTAATTTTTTGTGTTATTTTTTACAATTTCAAGTTCTATCGGGCTTAAAAAAATACCCTTTATAATGTATAACATGATGTAAATTCAAAATTTTTAAAAAATAATCAAAAGTATTTCTTGAAAGTAGCCAATTATTTTTTTAATTACTTTTGATCATTTTTAATTATTTTCTCGTTATCCTAAATAATCTTGATTACTTTTTGATTATTTGTAATCATAATTAATTAACAATCAGAAATTGTTCAAAAGAGAATTTTTTCCTTTTAAAATGTAATCTAATTGATTACTAATCACAATCCAAATTTAACAGCTCTGATTAAAACTCGATTTAAACATGATGTCTTCACATTTGCACCGAACAAACAACAGCCAGAAAAGACGAAGGAAAATAAGAAAAATATATTTTTTTACCTGGATTATACATAATGATCGTTATTATGGCCAAGGTGAACGAAATTCCTCTGGAAGGGAAATAAATTATTTAACATTTACATAGTTTCTTACAACAAACTTAAACAAAGACAACTTTCACCAAATCACGAAGTTAACTTTTATTCTCCTTAATTGTTTTAAACTTCGACATCCGCAACAGTTTGAAAAGAAATCTTTTAAATTTATGAAAACTCTACATGACCTCATTTTGCCAAAATAATAATGATAACTTCTGCACTTGATTTTATATTCTATAATCACTTGCACTATCCTCCACTATCCCTTAAAATTCAAAAAGACTACTGCAGACCAAATCTCCACGTCATGGAGAATATTATTTGACCTTCTGGTTGGGCTTTGAAGAAAATTGGTGACTTTAAGTTTTTTATTCCTGTAACTTTTATTTTTAATATTTTTAATGCAAGTTTTGACAAAAGTTCTTTAAATACAAATAAAACATGAAAGAGTTCATTAACATTTTCCACATTTTCTCCCGCCCATAGTGATTAAATTGCAGCATATTTTAACAACAAAAGCCATTCATCCTTTTGGATTTAAGTAATTATTTTTCCCTCTTTTTTTAAATGTTTTCTAGTTTCTATTATTGTTTAATTATCAAAATAAAAATGCCAAAAATAAAATATTTTACAAATTTTCTTTGTATAGAAAAAGTGTTGTTGTTGTGGTTGTTAATAGTAAACTGAGTTTCTGTTTTTTGCAACGTATTGTGATGTGGAGCATTGTGTTTCTGGGGAGCCATACGTTTTTATTTACTGTATTGTGTTTGCTGGTCTTGAATAATTTAATGTTGTATTATTCAGTAGCATTAGATATCAATTGATTGTTGCTTAATATGTATTAAAAATAATATTTTTATAATAAAGTTTACAGAATATTTCGTAGAGTATTTATTTTGGAATTGGACAACCTTCATGTATATTAAGCATTTGACTAGTAACGAATGGTTTTATTTTCAAATACTGTATACTGTAAGGTATACACCTTACCTGGTGTCCTCCGGGAAGGTATGCTACTTTGTTTATAATGTTATATTGATAAATTATAATCTTATATATTGATTAATGTCGACAATTATGTATGGAATACAATATCACATAAATGTCCGCCTCTGATAATCTCACAAATGCGATCTCTTTTGTCATTACATTCTCACACATTTCACGCGGTATTTCATTAATTTCAATACGAATATTTTGTTTGAGTTGCTCAAGCGTTTCTGCTTTATTTGCATAAATATTGCTTTTTAAATATCTCCACAGAAAGAAGTCCGGAGCATTCAAATAAGGCGACTGTGTAGGTCATTCAATATCACCATTGTTTTAAATAACTTGTTGTGGAAAGAGTTCTCGCAGTAATTTAATTCTAGTTGTATGCAATGTGGCACCATCTTGGCACCACATGTTAATCAAGTCCAAGTGCAGCAGTTGTGGCATTGAAAAGTTTTCAATCATATTGCGATATCGTTCCCCATTCAGAGTTATCGTTACGACGTTTTCATTTTCAAAGGAGTAAGGTTCAGTGATTCCTCCTGAACAAACTGCACACCAGACTGTCACTTTTAATGGATGCAACTGCGACGGTTGAATAATTTTATGGTTTCCCATTCCCCAGAACCGACTATTCTGTTTATTCAAATAAAAATATACCTCGTCACTCATTATATTTTTTTCATGAATTTTGGTATTGTCATGTACATATCGGCATATGTACGGCGGTGTTAATAGTCTTGTGGAAGTAGCTCTTGTGTCAATTGAACCTTATATGGAAACAAATGCAAATTCTTGTGCAAAATTGTAGCCAAAGTTGTTCTTTAAAGATTAAGCTCCTGAGCCCAGCGTCAATTTGAGGTTGATGGTTTATTTTTAAACACTTTCTTGAGCAGCAGTAATGTTTTCAGCTGATCTTGCCGTACATTGTCGTCCATGCTTGGGCCTATAAACTACAGACCCTCTTTCTTCGAAATCATTCACTAAACGATAAATAGTGCGTTTCGTTTACACGTTGTTGCTCCAAACATTTTCACATAACTTTCTCGTCGTCGCAGTAATTGATGATTGATTTTAATAAAATGTTTTGAAGATTACAACACGTTGATTTAGCGAATATTTTTCCATAATAAATTTGCCACATGTCTACTTTCCGACTTCCAAATATGAACTGTCAGCACTAATTTTTACCAAACTGGCGGCAAATTAAAGTAGTATACCTTATATAAAAAATTATATTGAGATAAATATTTATTAATTCTCTTCATCGATTTTTTTAAACATTTACAATCAATAGTAAATGCTCGAGTCATTTGCAAATTGAAAGGTAAAAATTAGATTAGAAAAATATGACCCCTCAACGTGGCAAGATTCGATCTACAACAACAATAACAATTTGTATAGCACGGTTAATAGGATAGCTTTTTATTTTTATTCAGCAAAAGTTTAAAAGGATAATAGAAACATGTGATTAATTATATTTATTTAAAACTAAATGTAAACAAAAATGGAAAGGTTTCAATAATCATCTTAGGTCAAAGACAAAAACAATACAGCAGTTTTAACAACTATTGACGATAATGCATTAACAAAAGCCAACCCAGAAACTCTTTACTCTTTCTTATCTACGAATAGAAGAGTAGATCTCTAAATACTTCACAACACAGAAATGTAGCAAACTGATACACAGTGGTTGCACTTGTATCGAGGAGAGTGACAAAAATAGTTAGAATAAAGATAGCATCTTCAAATTTACACAGTATTATTCTGATAATGTAATCATGATATCCCGATAAAATGGGCGTGGTCACTTGCCCCTACTGCCGATTTTTACATACCTGTTAATGAAATATTCAGAATGAGTTTCTAGTTTCGCGCGAATTGTCTTCAAACTTTTGCTTTCGATTAATGTATTTGTGAAAAAGTGGAAAAAAAATAATTAACAATATTTTTCCTCTTGCTTATACCTCTATTTTAAGTCAATTTTGCCCTTCATGAGAAAACGTATGTTTTTCGCCACATACAATTTAGCACTTTATTGTTTGAAAATTCAAGATATTACATATGTTCATATTTAATAAATTTGAAAGAAATTAAAAAAATATACTGTTTCAAACCTTAAAAACAATGTTTAAAATTTGCTACGCTTGTAGCAATTCAATTGCAGATTTTAATAACATGGCAATTTCGTTGACCTGAAATGAATAGATCCGAACTCAACAATAACATATTTAATAAATCCGTGTTTGTTGCAATTCTAGAAACTTTCCGTGTGTGTTGGAGCCTATACCTTTTAATATCTTTATTTTTGGCTTTTGCAGCTTCCTCAGAAAGCTCTCCAATTGATAATATAGCGTGGTCAATTACTTCGGAAGCGTGCAGTAGGATCTTGTGTACTGAAGGTGGGAGATAGAACCAAGGGTATTTCTCTACCAGCCCTTTAGCAGTATCAAGCGCGAATTTTCTAAATTTATCAGCGTTTATTTTGTAGCCTGATGACATAGCTTGCAGTAATGTTACACATCTGGTTATGAGGCCTTCATCAACGCCCGTTATTTGAGCAGCCAAACCAGGATTACTAAAAAATCGTCTTGCGGTGTTACCATCATTTGATGACCCACTACCCCCTGGCTTAGGTTTGTCTACTAACAAACCCATCTCAGATCTAAACTTGCTTTGAATTTCTCTTTTTCTTTTCATAAATTTGTCCTTTTCATCTTTTGACCTAATTTGCCATTTATTTAGACCTAACCTATAAGCAACGTGAATGAAACACTCGAAAAAGCGAATATATGAATGTAAGGGTGACAACCCAAACTCATAATTTTCTTTGTGCACCACTTTTTGTAGACATGTTTCAATATCATTCATCTCTTTCGGTTTTGCTTTACATACATATGTAACATTTAGCAGATGAAGTTTGACTTAATGCGTTGCATACTTTACCATCAACCATAGTCAGTTGCAATTTGTGTTCAACATAAATTTTCTGTTCAGATTTAAAATACTCTGTGTATTTCAGCATATCAATTTTCTGCTTGAAATAATCTCTCTCTGAAATACAAACTTCGGATGTTTCTTTTTTAAATTGGAATAGAATTGGTCTACAGTACCGAGTTGACGATGGCCGAGGATTTTTCTATATTATTTTTGCATCTTCAGGTTTCGCAGATTTTGTCACTAGTTGAAGGGGCACATAAGATGTTACAAAAAAACTGTTGTCATGTAGAGTGTTGCTACTAAAACGTTGTTTATACTCATTATAACCAGAGCTACCATCAAATCCCCATTTTCCAATCAAAACAAGGTTATTTACATTAACGTCAGATATGTCTTTCCAGACTTCACATTGTAAATCTAAAATACGTGAAGCTGTATGGTCAAGCAAATTTTGTAAATCAACTTCAGCCTGAGATTCACTCACGGTGATAGATTCTGCACTTGGATAACTTTTTTACTTTTCTCTCAACACCTTTTCGTAATTAGGGAACATGTTAGAGGAAACCTTAGAGTTTATAAGTTCTCGTATTTGCAAGTACTGATGTTTTGTTAAATTTGTTTCAATTATTATTGCAAGAACCTCAGCAACATTTAATTCTGAACAAGTTTGTGATGGCTCTGAATATACACCACGTAAGGCATCCGCTGCAGTCGCATCAGTTTCTGCCAACCTTGCTAGTCTGCGTTGTTTTGTTCTCTTGGAGGAATTTGAGAAATCAGTTTTGGGGCGACCACGTTTATTCCCTTTTAGTTCTTGATCTTTAGGTGACGAAGATATGGTTTTAAGTCTTAAGGAAACAACTTCTTTGGTAGCTAGCCAGTCAGAATGAATTTGTAAAACGTTTGATTTTATGCGATGGTTTTTTTTCCAAATGTCAACAATTCTTTTGCATAAATATTGTACACGTGTCAATAATTCACAAAACGCACCTTCCTCGCATTCAAAATCAATGTATTGTACTACTTCATCGAAAACTTGCTGGGATTTCACTAAGTTTGAACCTTTTTTGTAGCACCAAATCTCGAAAATGAACAGGCGTGAAAATATGCATTGACTGGACGTTTCTATGAAATCGAATTATAGAATTAAAAATATAAAAAGGTACAAAAATACCTTTTAGTAATAACAAAAATATCACTCTTATTAAATCAAACGACATACATCACAAATTCTAAAGCACATTAAACATAGAGGTTAGGTTAGTATATTGAATATATATAAAAAACTAGCGTGCCCGTGACTGCTTTGCAAGTCATTTCTTCGACATTTTTTGATCGATTTTGGTTCGCGGTATTGAAAAACAAAGCACGTGAACGTGATACATATAACTGAAAGTGCAAAAAACAGGGATCATTAAAAAGCAACAGGTATGGGGAGCTGAAGCCATTTAAAATCAAACGGCAAATCTGGAGGAATCATAGGAATGCGTGGTTTCAACACATCGCCCTTATATTTTTCTTTTAAAATTTTTGCTTCAATCACATTTTTTCATGACTTTTTTGACTACTAACATATGTCATTGCATCTGCCAAGTGTGTATACAACGCCATCTACTGGCAATATAGCATTTACAATCATGTTTTTTTATGGGTTCTTGAGTTAAGATAGCGTTGTAAAAAAAATGTATGTGAAAATGAATTTTCTTCATAATTTTTTTTTTGGGAAATTTTCCAAAATTTTCTTGTGTATTCTTCTTATTTGGCCCGAGACCTGTCCGAATTGGTGCTAATCATCGAAATCGGTCCAGGCATTCTCGAGTTATAAGCGTAGTAACTAACATCACTTTCTTTTATATATATAGATATGCAAAAATATGCACTGGAATTATACATAATCTTAAACTACATACATGTGTTAACATTTACAAACTAATTTGGTCATTGGCTTCGATTGGGAAAGCAACTAAAACTCTAAATAATTTTAACGTATATTAGCAAACCATGTTGGAAAAAATACTTCTTCAAAATCTGTATTTTACTAAAACCACAACACAATTTATTTACTTATTATTTCTTAAAAACAATGCCAATACCATTCACATTAATTTCCATTTTTTATAATTTTAGTAAATCACTTTTATAAAATGTATTTTAACGATTGAAGTGTCACTTTATTTTCCTAGTTCTTTTAATCAACTTTCTACTTCTATGCGAATTCACACTTTAGTTGCTTACACTTCAAAATTACCGTTAGAAATTATCAAAACAAATTTAGAATAGAGAAATTTGATGGCATTAGCGACTATTTATTTCGCTACAATGCAAATATATTAAAATTTTTTTTTTATTTTTGTCATATGGGCGCAACCAGTGTGTGATGGTGCAGAACAAAATCCAGTCTGTCGGAATCTTTTCTATTAGTCCTTATTGAACAATCACTCTGATAAAAGTTCTTATATAAACAGCGATATTTAAGCTGGGCATTTTTTAATTTCTATTAAGTTGTGCTAATGAATATCGATGTTTAATAAGCTAAAGAAGTGATCATGTCTTATTTACTCGAAATTCATTTTATATACGAAAATAGAATTGTTTAATTAAATTTTTAAATGTATAAAAGTCGATTTTTTAATTTATATAATAATTTATATAGCTGATAACCGACCACAAATAAAGCATATTTTATATAAACTTTCCGTTATTTAAAAACTTAGAAGACAATATTACGGAAAACCGTAATTTATTTACGGTTGAAGAATTACGCACATAAAGGTTCTCATGTAAAGGATTATATTCAAGCTGGCTTTGAAACTTGTGCTTTATTTTCTATACCGGGTATAGGGTGCAGTTTTTTTTTTTTTATTTTTTCTAATATACTTTAAATTTTTCCAAACTATTTCGAAAACAAACCAAGTCACGTTGTCAATGAATAAATAATCACCCTTATTCCAATTGTCAACATGATAACAAAACGATATTGTCTTGTTTACTTCAAATTGTTATTCCAGCATTCGTTGTCAAATATTATCGATGACTGTCAACATCAAATTTGCATTCTATAAGCAAATATGACGACGATATTGTTTTGAAACGACTTTGAATTTGTCGTCGTTATTTTTCATAACGACTTGAGTTTATTTTAAACTAAATTGAAAATGGAAAAAACAGAAAAATTTTAAATAACAACTTCAACCCAGTTTGGGAAATTAGTGGAAGAGTTGCAGAAGAATCGTTCGCTTGCAGTGGGATTTTACAGAGGCACTCTTTCTAGTAAATTCAAAGAATAATGGGAAGAAATTGCTAAAGTCTTTTGGCCTGTCGAAACCCTTAGGAGATGGGTGGCAAAAGCTAAGGAAATATTGAGCGTAAATAGTGGAATATAAAAATAAAATTCCTTAATAGGCTTGGCGAGACTTGAAGTTTAAAGTGAATGGAACGGGTGGAAGGATATTTAAACAGTTTGTTTTTAGTCCGCTAGAGGAAGCTATGGCAAATCTGCTACAGTTTCAAAAGCAACTGAACCCTGAGGGAGCAGTTCAGGGAGCCGAGCTTATAAATATATCCAATGAGTTAGCGGAGACACAACAAAGTCCATCACTGGCAGAAGTAGAAAGAACCGCAAATAATGTGGCTTCTATGGAAGTTACTGTGGACTTAAGTTCCAACAAAAATCCATTAACAGTTCCACCTTCAACGCTTCCACTAAAAGATAACAATGCAAAAAGTAAGAACAGGAATTTCTCATTAAAGAAACATCAGGATTGTTTTGGCCATGGCGAACTACTATATAAATATAGAACTGAGCACGCAAAACTAAAAAATCCTTTGCTGTTGAAGTACGAATGTTGGTTTTCTTAATTTGGGGCAAAAATTTTTATCCAATAATGCCAGGTGACTCAGTTTTTTTTTTAATTTTTATAATTTTGCATCAATTTTTTCACTATTCGTCATTTCGAATTTAATCCATTGGGGGCAAACTGTCATTTCCAATGCATTCAGTGTTTCCGATAAAATCTTAGAAAACATTGGTTGCGATAGACCCAAGTTGAAATCGTTGACAACATCTAGTTGGTATTAACCTGTGCCGAAAATCCTAAAGTAGCTGCCAACTTCGTTGTTTTGAAAATGTGTTATTGTTTCTAAGACATATTTGTCTTAGTTTACTCTAAAGTAACTTTCAAATCTTTCAAAAAATTAATTATCTAATCATTAAAATAATTGTTGTAAAAAATTGTTGCTCACTTGTGCTGTCCGGTAGGTTCAATATGTCGAATTTCTATCTCAAAAGCTTTCGTTCTAATATCACGTTTTGTTTCCTTCTATTTTCATCATGTATCATCATCACTCGAGTCTGAATTTATCCCACAAGTAAAAAACGTTTTATTTTTTAATAACATTTTTTTTTCAAAAGTAATGAACAAATCAAATAGTTTTTTTTCAAATATTTAGAGATGTGTGCTTGATATGTTGACAAAAACGATAAGTCGACAACGTCGTCGTCATTCTGTTATAGAATGCTAAATTGTTATTGAAATAGGTCAGCATTGAATGTTCTGTCTTGGCGAAAGTGTTTTCCAACTTATTTAAAGTTTCATGCAGATTTTCATGATCGATTTCTAAATGAAACTCATGTGAAGGAAGAGTTTAATTCACTTATATGATTGATATGGCCATATTAAAGGAAGATGCCATGGATCAGTTATTATTTCGTGGGAATATAGCTAGATTTTACATAAAACAGACACCTTGCTCGCCCTTCGTCATCAAATATTGAAGTTTTAAAACTAGATGGCGCTAACCACGTCCCTGAAAAGCTTCTAAAGCGTGTACGTTGTGTCATCTGTCGCAACAGAAGCCGTTGGGGTTGCAAAAAATGCAAAAAAAACACTTTCCATTGAAAAACCGTGCTTTACAAAATTTCATACATAAGAGGTCAGTGTACCAATTTGGGTATACTCCTCTAAAATCCTGAAAAATATTTTACATATATTTGCTTTTTTGTATTCCTATTAAAATCTTAATAAAAAAAAATTCTAAAATATTCCTTGCCGTTTTTGCTTTGCCGCAAATGGGTTAAAGGATAATAAAAGCAAGAACTAAACATAAATAAGTAAACAGTCCGTCTAACTAAAGCGTGAAATTTAATTTAAAACTCTAAAGTTCTCTGTTATTATTTTTTTTGTTTTTTTTTTATTTATCTTTAATAAACATCTTTTTTCTTTTTTAAGATCTTTTTTATATATTTTTTTCTTCACGATATTTCGCTTTACTTTGGAAAGCTTCGTCAGGAAAAAATTTTATATTTTTGAAAACAAAAAAATTATTAACAAATTGAAAAAATGTTTCAAAACATTTGACAAAAACATATAAAATATTTTTTCATGCATACATACAAAAATTTATTATTATTTATATTTATTTTCAAATATTCAAACGTACAAAAACAAGGAAACGGAAATAACAAATAACTAAGAAATAACAAATTCTCTTTTATGAAATAATTATAACAAATAATGTGTCTTTCGTATTAAGTGCCTATAATTCTGCGCTAAATTGTCTGTGTCTGTTTTGAAATTTATTCTCTTGACATTTGGTACATTAACAATTTCTAACATTTCCAACATATAACGTCTCTTGTAGTTTTTTTCTATATCTAATACTGATGTTTCATCAAACTTTGGATAATAATCATATTTCTTACAATGTGTAGATAAGGATATCTTCTGTGTTGAAATATTCCTATATTTTTGGTCACACCTGTGACCTGTGAAACATTTTTTCAATTTGTTAATAATTTTTTTGTTTTCAAAAATATATAATTTTTTCCTGAAGAAGCTTTCCAAAGGAAAGCGAAATATCGTGAAAAAAAAATATATAAAAAAGATCTTAAAAAAGAAAAAAGATATTTATGGAAGAAAATAATCTTAGCACTTGTTGTATGGACTCCAAATAATTTTCTCTTTGAAGGAACAAGACCGAATTATAGGCACATAGAAATTTTTACTACTTTCCGTCGTCTGCACTAAAATGCGAATTGAAATAATAAAATTTGCACGCTGTGAACACATTTTATACTAAGTTCACACTTGTGTTTTTGAACGCGTTTAAGCAAAGTGGTTTTAAAATTTAAACACAGCCGTTCACAATATAATTGAGATGTTTAAGGCTGACGTTTTATCTACTTTTCTTACCTTAAAAAATTTTTTTGTAGCGAAAACAGCCGTTTTAGTTGGGAGTCAAACCCAAACCCCAGACTGATTAGCTAAGTACACTACCTACTAACCCACAGGGACAAAAACGAACTTAGCACATCCCAAAATTAAATGAAATGCAGAAGTGTATTTGGAATTTACGTGTTTAACGACGTGTTTAAATCAGAGTAGCGAAGTGTTCACTCACTGTTCATACATGTATGAATATGTACATTTCATTTTTTAGCCGCTTCTTCTTATACATGTGTGAGAGACTGAAAAATATTTTGCGTTTTCTCATTTATGAATACGACGATTTATTTTTTTCTTTGTATTCATAAGTGAAAAAATGAGAAACACACAAGTGTTCATTTTTGAATATTTACAATTTTGATAATTTTTCATAAATGAAAAGGTCGTAAAAATATGTGCGTTAAGCATTCGCGTACATAAACGCACATATTTGATAATGCGCAATTGTCGGCGTATGTAGAAAAAAAAATGTTTTTTTTTTATTTCTTTTAGAATATATTGCAATATTGTATATTGTGTTAATATGTACCCATGTGTTTTTACTACATTTTACGGTAAACTGCGATCGTAGGTAGAAAATTTTTTCACATTCATTTATGAGAAATTTTATAAAATTTCAACGTTCATAAATGAACATGTACATTTATGAAAAAGAACATTAATGAGAAGTAGCTGATTTATCATTTATCACATATGAATAAGACTAATAATTCTTGTTGTGCGCATTCATGTATGAACATAAGCAGAACATTTTTTCTTGTTCGTTTATGTGCGTGAAAAATAAATATAAAATTTTAGATTTCTCATTTATGAAAAATATCATGAATGTTGATTTTTGAATGTTCATACATGAAAAATTCTGAACCCTGGTTTAAATCAAAAGCAACTCATTTGAGATGTTTAACAAAACACGTCAATGTATCGTAATACTAACTTCACACCCAGCGTGTTTAACATCTCAATCGTGTTTAAGCATTAAATACGGCGAATTTGAGGGATGTTTGATTTAAACACGTCGTTAAACACGTAAATTTCAAATACAACTCTGAATTTCATATAATTTTGGGACGTGCTAAATGCGTTTTTGCCCCTGTAGGGTAGTAGTCTGGGGTTTGGGTTTAAATCATTTTTAAGGTAAAAAAAGTAGATAAAACATCAGCCTTAAACATCTCAATTATAGTGTGAAAGGCTGTGTTTAAATTTTAAAACATTTTGCTTAAACACGTTCAAAAACACAAGTGTGAACTGAGTATAAAACATCTCAAAATCAACGTGTTTAATGCTTAAACACGATTGAGATGTTAAACACGTTTGGTGTGAACATATTATGACCTTTTTTTATTATTTTGTTTACAAACCATTTGGTGTAAAATTTTTTCGAGCTTTGTCAACATACGTGAACTACTATATTTGACGAGCATTTTTTTGTTTGTAATCCCCATCTGGCAATGCTCATATTAATTGCATAGTAGCTATAATAGTCATTGTTTCAAACGACACCTGTGAGCAGTCTGTGATGTAAAATGATGAGGTTGTTGGCTTTGCTAAACTTTTAGCACATATCCGACTCTAAAAGAAACGTTTAAAAATCTTTAGTTTTGCCAAACACCAGCTTATGGTTCATTTCCATTTGTTTCTCGCCTTTGTTCAGGATGCCGTAAATACGGCAAGAGTTTTTGCTGCTGTAAGGATGTATAAATTAAACAATATTTATAGCATCAAATCACTCTCCAAGTTTATAAAATGCTTTTATACTCTAAGATAATTGTCAAAAGCTGTTTTATAGCATCTTTTATAATAATATAAATTTTTTATTCTCTTAATTTGTATTCTTAATACTTATTTCACTGTGGCATACATCATTGTTAAGGATACAAAGAAAAAACAGTATCAAAATGCAAAAAAAAATAAAAATTAAAAATAAGTTATAATAAGTATAACAATGTGAGTAAAGTATATTATTTTAAAAATTAATTAGCAATCAAACTACTTTTAATAATTAAAAAGACGGATAGTTCTAGATGCTAGTGCTTTAGTTTTTAAGCTTAATTATAATTTTAATTATAATAGATGATAATATATAATAATAATTAAAGAAGTAAAATAAAAAGATGTCACTGCAATATTATTTTAACATGGTACAATATTTTATTTCTAAAATGTCTGGTATTTTGAGGAACACCCTCCGTATCACCTTTGAACTTGATTCTATGTTTAATTTATTATGCATGGAATTGGTATTTTTTTTAATAGAACAATGAAACGATCGTATTTTTTTTTTCTGGGAAAGTATAAAATGCAAGTGTCTTGGACATAAATGTGATACATAATGTTTGTCAAAGTGGGTAGCTGCCATTTAATTGTGAATAAAATTAATATTTTTGCATGGATTTTTATAATTTATGGCTAATTTTTTCCTCCAGTATACCTACCTTTCCGAATATAAAATTTTCCGTTTTAAGTTTTTTCATTAAAATAATTTTTTAATTTTTGAAAATGGGGAAAAAATTGCAAAGGTTGATTTGAAGGTAATTTGATCAATTTTTTAAAACGAACAAGCCGAACGAAACAAGGCGAACATTGTTTAGGGGAAAATATTAGCCTTGCCCATAAAACAAACCTGTATGTGATACATGAAAACTAAAAATCACTATATTCCACGCAAATCAGTGTTATTAACAGATCTGCACTGACATATCACCTAGCTAAACACCTTAACGGCCTAGTTAAGAAAAGGATACATTTACAAAACACATATGCTACACGTAATACACAAGACCTTATCTATAAACTCAAGGACATCAAAATAACCAAAAACACGCGACTCGTTTCCTTTGATATCAAGGATCTATATACTTCAATATCAACACATGAAACCTTAGATATTCTACGCAACACACTAAACAATTTATACAAAAGCTAATACATCACTGATATTCAGATATTGCAAAAAACGATAATAAAACAGAACGACTTTAGATTTATTAACCTCTTTTACAAATTAGACAATGGACTCGGTATGGGAAACCCAACTTCCTCAATCTTCATGGAAATTTTCATGCAACATCTCGAATCACTACACGTAAAAACACTAATGGAAAAACACAAGAATAACTCATTACTACAGATACGAAGATTACATTATATGCATCCTCGAACAAGACAACGGCAAACAAGTTCTAGAAAACTTAAACACAATCCATAATAAGATTACATACACAATCGAAAAAGAACAATACAGAAGTTTGCAATATCTTGACATCACTATAACACGACCGTTTAAAATTTGGCATCTATAGAAAACCTACAACGACGGACACTACCATCCACATCAGCTGGAACTGCGCTACTCAACATAAACTAGCAGCAACATTTAGACATATGATCCATAGACTTAAGATAATTCCACTTACTCTAGATTAGTACAACAAAGAACTCGACACATTTTACACCAGAGCTATAAATAATGGCTACAAATTCACTACCATTGATAAACTTCTTAGACAATACAACACTAAAAACAGAAATAAAAAAGACAAACAGACAACCGATACAGCAGACGGCACATAAAGAGAACACAGAAGATGGAAAATAGCCGAAACCGGTTTGTTCACATACTAAATTTGACGAGGGTCGAGGTAAAACCATACCCAAATAACGAGGGCACAGAAATATACAGACTAACTAACCTTTTTCACAAAGAAGGAATACTCACAGCATTAAAAATTGGCAAAACTCTGAGACATAATCTCAGAATAATGACAGAAACAACTGACAAATTTAGTTCCAGCGGGGTATACAGACTTACCTGTACCTGCAAACAAACTAATAGAGGGCAAACTGGACGAATACTAAAAACAAGGTTTACAGAACACATACGCTCATACAAACGGAAAAGAGAAGATTCCAACTTTGCATTACACCTTGACACTCACGGACACACACCAAGGGAAATAGATGAATGTATGACATTACTGCATCCTAGCAAAAAAGGACGAAGTCTAGATATTCTTGAAAATATGTGAAATCTACAAAACAAAAACTTTCAACAGTGACATTATAAACGATCAGGTAAACACGACCTCAGACACAATTTTCACACCATTAAAACTACTCATGCAAACGGGCAAATGAAAAACACCCTCAGACGGACACATAGAGGTATTGAGAGATTTACTTTGCCTAAAGTGCCAGGTGGCTGGTATTCTACCTATACCTATATAGATACGAACTTAACAACAGAACTACGTAAACGTGAACACTGACTAACCAGTACTAATTACACGGTGGCTTGACAATGATGTTTTCACATCGAAAGCGCTCGCCTTTAACTTCGAGAGAACAACAGCTAGATAAGACGGCAAAATGACAGTAGTAAATATTTTCGTATTGAGATAATTCAATTTGTTTCAGAACCTTTTTTTAAGGTAATTAATAGAATAAGTGTAGATTATGCAACAGGTTAGGAACGATAACTATTGTAAAGAATTTTAAGTTGGAAAGAAGAGGTGTTTCCTTATGGCCACATGGGTACAAATAGTGAGATTTTCAATTCAAAACAATTTTTTTTTTAATAATAAGTTTTATTGCAATTCTACTTAAGAATTACATCTGTAGCTAGCAGTGTCAGCCATAACCAGATGGTAACTCATACCGCTGTGGATGAAATGTAACATCATGCTCGACTTAGAAGCCCTTGAGATACGTATATTCTCCGGTCACTCCTAGCTATAACTTCAAAGGCGCGAAGCAGGCCGCAGCCTTCACTGCTTGCTGAAGAGTTGGAGACTATCCAACTCCTGGTCCAGAACTTATGAAGCTTAATAAATTTTAAGAACTCAACGGCCTTAATGCTCACTGGACCTGGACCATTCATTGTGTTCATTGTGAATGATCCGACCCACACAACTCAAACGAGGACCTCGAAACCACAACCACCACGATACTCCCGAAGGTCCAATCTCAATAATCATTTAGAGAACAGCTGAAAGGCTAAAAAGACAAATAGCTAAACGCTGGGGATTTACTGATGCCCATGAAAATATAGTGGATTGTCCAGTTGGCTCCTGTTAGCCCCTTTTACCCCCAAAGACACATGTAATGACGGTGAGATTCCGTCAAAATATATGACCCCAGGGGGGACATAAAACTTATGTTTTAGTTTCAGTATGTTGTGTTATAAAACGTTTGACACAAACGCCGATATTACCAATTGACTTGCAGTATTCCCAGGCACAGCGCCGTTTCTTTTTTTAAGGTACAACATAGTGATCACTATCAAAACGTTATGTCATCTGGATGTTGCTAGTATTTTCTTTTGAAGTTAGTTAACTGATGTAACTTGTCTCTATAGTTTTTCACCAAAGTTTTTAGAGTAACAAATAGCTATTTGTCTTCTGAACTTCAGTTTGTGTTCTTGAGATCTTTTTTCTTTGGTTATGGCGAACAACATGGAATACGAATTGCTCTTATAGTGTCAATTCCTTTATAACGACGCCATTTTAAATATGAAAGAAGTTGGATTCTCTAAAAGTTCATCGAAGAAAAATGAAAATTAAAGCTGCCCAACATCGTTTTCAAGAGATCATGTAACATCCTTATAATTGACTCTGCACATTTACCATATTTACTAAACGGTTACTGCGTGGGAATTTTTTTCTTGATATTTCAAAATTTATTCGGTAACCTGACGAGGTGCCTAAAGACCAAATCTTGTAGTCATAACATAAAGGTTTTCCCTTGATAAATTGTTTACACTTATGTATTCCAAAATAACTAATCGTGCTTTGATCATATGACAAGTTCTGTTTAGGATGAAAATTGTTTATCAAGTTATTCCTCAAGCGATCATGAGAGGTCGTAGTTTGCACAATTTGTCGTAATTGGTGTTTTGTGGTGTCCTAAAATTATCATTGTCTGCTAAATGTGGGTACATATTTCAAAATTTCCATAAATCTCTTTTGGAGCAATTGTTCCACAAATCATTAGACGATATATTTGGAATACTTCTTATATGTTAATTTTATCAATCCACTTATTAGAAGTATTTCTACTCGGCAATAGTATAAATTTGATTTGCTTGATATCAAAAATTTTTCAAAGAGCTCATAGGTTTAAGACCACGACAGTTTTCGGGAAATATTAGTATCAAGCCGTCTCTATTTTCGCTAACATTCGAGATATATTCATTACTAGCACGCCTTTTATTTGAGAATATTTTTCTCCTTTTACGAATTGATTTGATAGTTTCTTTATCATCGATCAAAAGTGATGAGTCTAGCAAATCTACGGATATATTTGCAGAAATGTTATCAAGAACATATTGTACATCATCTCATCTACTTATAGAAGGGTGTTCTATATTACATGCTGTTGCAATCAGTTCAGCCAATCTCAAGGAACCTGTACTGATGACAATTGATTCGTTTTAAGAGAGGCCATTTTATTCCATCATGACAACGTTCAGCCACATGTTGAAAAACCAGTCAAAAACTATTTGGAACACAGTGTAAGGGCAGTTTTAGTTCAGTTGCCTTATAGCCGAGCTCTTGTCACTACTGACTTCCATTGGTTTCAATTGATGTAGAACAGGATATAAGAAATTGGCTAAGATTTATTTTTTACCACAAAATTGTAGCAGTTCTTTTAGCGTGGAATCCATATGCTACCAAAAAGATGGAAAAAATTAGTGGGCAATGACGGAATAATAATAAATACATTATAAATCAATGCCGAAACTAAATATCTATGACGCGAAAATAACACTCTGTATTTGGTGGGATCAGAAGTGTATTCTATATTACATGATGTTGAAATGAGATCAGGCAATCTAAAGGAACCTGCACTGAAGACAATTGATTCGTTTGAAAACAGCAATTAACGATAAACGACTAGAATATTTGACCAGCTACGAGATCATATTTTTCCATCATGACAGCATTCGCCTGAAGTTGCAACCGGTTAAAAAATATTTGGAAAACAGCGTATGGGAAGTTTAATTCATCAGCCTTACACCCCAGACCTTGCCCCTTCTGACTTCCATTCTCTAATGTAGTTTGACATTGATCAATCATGTGGTCAAGACATGGCCAGCTAAACAGTACAATTTTCGGATATTCAGAAAGTACCACAATTGCAGAAAATGTATCATGATGGTAGTTTTTTTTAGGATTCGAATGGCAAATGTGTCAAAGTATTTGAAAGAATTTCCTATGAATACGAAAAAGGAATCGAAAGTTCTCATTTATTTTGTAGTCGACAAAGAGAGAAGTTTTTTTTTTTTTAACAGAAGTATCACATCGGGCAAAAATGTCTATTTAGTCAAGTACCGTACTACATCCTTAAGGAAAGGGATAGAGAAGAGATAAGACAGGTGTTGAAAGTAGAAGGATAGTCGGAAATTAACTGCCGTATAAGATAGCACAGCGACCAGTGACTATGCCTTCCATTACTGAGTAGCCCCACCGAAAAATACCAAAGTCTTCGTTGGCAAACGAACGCACAACCCCCAGACTGACAAGCCAGTACACTACCTACTAGCCTACAGGGGCGCCTATACTTCTTATACTGTTGATATCATCCTATGGCAACTTTAAAATACAATTTCATGGCCGCGAGCCCAAATCATTTGAAACATCCTCTAGTTCATTTTCAGCATCATCCTCTCCACTAAAATAGCCTTCCAGAGGTTCGATAAAGATCTGCCCCCCCAACAGTTTTCTATTAAATCATTAAAAAAAATTTAAACGACTTTTTATATTTTATTAAAATTTTGTTAAAAACGAATTCAATAAAGTGTGGAATAATTATGCACAGCTTTGTACCCGAACAGATCTAAAATTTTTTTAGAAATTAAACATTGTGCTTCTTTTAATAAACTTAAGAAACTTTCTTTACAGCCAGTATATATTTGAAATTGAAAACACAATTAAGTCCAATTCTACGGCTTTCTGGCATTTTTTAAGCAGTAAAAGAGAGAATAATATTACTCCAAAACGTATGTGTTATGACAACATGCAATCCTATGATATTTTAAGTACGTGTGATCTTTTTTCTAAGTATTTTCAAAGCACATTTGTCAAACCTGCTTGTAATAACTTCAGCTACCATCTCGTAGATAACGAAAGTGGTGGAATCAATTTTAATATAACCATTGCTGCTGTGTATTATGCTATAAATGAATGATACCAAATGTTCAGTTGGAGATTATCCTTCGATATTTTTTAAAAAGTGTTCAGCTAATATTGCATCCATAATTACTAAGCTTTTCAATTCGTATCTTGAACATGGTGAATTTTTGGATTGCTGGAAGCTTTGTTGCATTGTTCCAATTTTTAAATCTGGGGATCGTAGCTTAGTTACCAATTATAGGCCTATAATTAAACAAAGCCCATTTGCAAAGATTTTTGATAATACTTTAAAAGAGTAAACTATTTAGGCATGTTATGAGTTTTATTTCCGACCGGCAACACGGTTTTATGCCAAATAGGTCTACAACGACTAACTTAATTTCATTAAGCCGTGATATTGTATCTGCTATGGTGCGTAAGCGCCAATGCGATGTTATATACACTGATTTTGCTAAGGCATTTGATACAGTTAGCCATCATCTGTTACTGCTCAAGCTTTGTACATTTGGATTTTCGAAAAATATTTTGGCATTTTTTCATAGTTTCTTGACCAATAGAAAACTTAAAGTTAAAATTGATAATTCATTCTCTTCTAATATAATTGATGCCTATTCAGGTATTCCTCAAGGAACGCATATTGGTCCGTTACTTTTTATAATTTTTATTAATGATTTACCATTGATTTTTAAGTTTTCCAGCTGTATTTTATTTGCTGATGTTTTAAAATTGTATTCTAATATTGACGATATTGGTGACTGCAAAAAGATACAGATTGATCTTAATAAACTGTCTGACTGGTGTTTTAAAAATGACACACATATTAATATTTCAAAATGTTGTATTGTCACATATGCATATATTACGAGTTCAGTCAACTTTAATTATACTCTTGGTGGTTTCCTGCTTAAACGTGTAGCTGAAGTTAAGGCATCATTTTTGACACTAAATTAACGTTCTCTACTCATATCGACTATGTTATTTCTAGAGATTTTAAATATGCATACACCCTCAAGTCTTTATACATTTCCTTGGTTCGAAGTATCTTGGAATATTGTTCCATTGTTTGGAATCCAAATCATTTGGGCCCATCAAGTCGTATTGTACGAATTCAGAAGATATTTACTAAGACTGCTTTAAAATTGAATTGGCCACATGAACTTCCTTTTTATGATGTTAGAAGGAAAATGTTAGGTTTACAGTCCTTAGGGGATCGTAGACCTTGCTCCGCATTATTATTTGTTTATAATATACTATCTGACAATATTGATTAGCCCGGAAATTGAAAATTATTTTACGTTGTATAGTCCTCCTAGGGACTTGAGAAACAATCGCATGTTTGAAGAATGTCTTTTCAGAACGAATTATGCAATTAATGAGCCGATGCTTACACTTATGTAATAGTTTTAATCCACACTTAAATTTTAATGTCATTTATAATATGTTCAAGCTTCTCTTATTCAAACATTATAATTAAAATTGTAAAGTAATCTGTAAGAATTTAGTTCTGTAGATGAAATAAATATATTTAAATAAAACACCCTAATTAATTATCTCAAATATTTATTTATTTATTTACGCAACTGAATTAATTACAAAATTACACATTGGTTAAAATAAAATATATTAAAATGGAACATGTAAATCAATTATTCAACACGTCAAAATAAATAATTGTCATTATAATAAGGAATTTAATTAATTAAAAAGAAAACTATGTAAGCCGAAAGCTCCCAAATATATTCAAAATAAGTATAATGATGAAACGAATTAGGATAATTTGAGTATAAATTAAAATGGGTTATATGTGTATAACACTAAATAATTATACATAAACAAAACAATAAATACTATCAAAGCCGAGAAAAAAAAATTCAAAATATCATTTTAAAATTTTTGTTAGTTACCTAATATTTGTAAGCTGTGAGGGATCGAATTCCAGAGAGATATTGCAAATATATAGAAATGCCATTTTGACACTAACCTCCTGTACCCAAGTGTCCTTATTCTTCTACCTCTACAACCGTCTGCAAAAGTTAATCTCCCAAAAAGATAATCCGGCTGGTGTGTGTATATTATTTTATGCAAAAAACCTAATACCCTAACATTAGGCAAATTCCAAAAGGGAACGCCACACAATTCTTTCGAAAACATTGAAACTCTTGAATATCTGTTCAAACAATACACATATCGAACAACATTGTTTAAGGTGACTATTAGCTTATTTTTACTGATTGAATCGCAGCTGGCAAAAAGGTCACATTCGTATAACAATATAGGGATCAAATACGTTTTTGCAATCAGTATTCTAATTCTCAACGGGGTGTAATTTCGTGTTGACCATATTGTCTTTAGCATGGACGTTGAACGACCACATACGTAATTAATATGATTAGACCAAGTGAGAGTACTATTAAATAAAACACCCAGATTCTTGGCGTATGGAACTATCTCAATTCTCTGATTGTCTATATAAATGTCAGGTCTAATTATAAATCGTGAAAGTCTCTTCTGCATAACGATGCATCTAGACTTGAAGGGATTTATAGTCAAGCCGTTTACAGCAGCCCATGTATTAATACCATGTAATTGTCGATTCAGCGAAGTTATGCATTGCTCTACCATATCAATATTACAACATGTATATAGTTGGACATTTTCAGCGTACATTCTTATTCTTATTTTACAATCCGTCAACATGCCGAGAAGATCATTAGAATACATAGAGAACAGTAACGGCCCAACAACTGAGCCCTGCGGAACACCTATGGACAAAGGCTTAGGGCTTGATTTTTTATCAAGTATTTGCATATATCGGAATCTGCTGGACAGATAAGTTGATATTAACCTAATAGCGGAGGATGAGAAATGGAAGAAGTTATGGAGTTTGTAACAGAGAAGGTTATGCTCGACGGTGTCAAAAGCTTTAGAGTGATCTAAAAAAACCAAAAACGCCATATTACCCTTATTAATTTCCATCTGGACATCCTCGGAGACATCCACTAACGCGGAAACACACCTGTGATTACTTCTAAAACCGGACTGCCTGTCTGTTATCAAATTATTCCCATCGAGAAACTGAGTAATTTCGTTATGCGTAATTCTCTCAAAGACTTTAGAAAGAAATGGCAGTATGGCGATTGTTATATATTCAGAGCCTGACTTTGGTATCGGAATAATCCTAGCAACTTTACAATTAGAGGGAAAGTAGCTGTAAGTCAGTATTCCATTGAAAATGAAAGTAATTAAGGGCAAGAGCGGTATTTGAAAAATCTTTAGAAACTTTGGATTCATGCCATCATTACCTACAGAATTAGACTTAATCGACAATAGGCTGGCAGTACATCCGACTCGTTAATAACCTCAAAAGAAAAACAAGAATAAGACTGATTATTGATCCGATTCCCATAATATTGCAGATCAGCATTCACCAGTGGAATATCTAAAAACTTATCGTTAAGAACATCAACATTAATTGCGCTGGTTACACATGTTCCCGTTTTACCAATACCCATTTCCCGAATTGTCTGCCATCTTCTTCTGGAGTCAAGGGTCAGGGTCTCAGCATAAAAATCCGCCTTTGCTTTCGTAATTAATCTATTAACTCCCTTCCTGGCATTGCGATAATTATCTTTCAACTCATCTGTCCTAAACCTTTTCCATCTTACTATATGCAAAATCCCTCTGATGCATACTCTCTTTTATCTCAGTCGAAAACCATGGATTAAGACGACCTGTCATTTTGCTGGTTTTAAAAGGAACTACTAGATTTAATAAGTAATTAACATAAGCAATTCTATTTCGTGCTTGATTCCCTTAAATAAATATTTCATGATATTCTCACAAAATATTTTTTACAAAAATTTTTATTAAAAAATAAACATCTTATGATATTCTAATAAAACATTTATTCAAATAAAAATAAAAATATTTGAAATGTATTACTGCGGGGGAGAGCACATCCATATTGCAATTTCAAGCTCAAGTAGCTCATCAGTGAATTTTACCCCAATATTGTATAGAAAAACCTAAGAGTCTTATATCCAAAGAATTTTTCATAAAGTCAACATAGTATAGGCAGCAAGACTCAAAGACACTTCCATACAAACACTACAAAACATTTCAAAACAAAAAAAAAACATTGTTTATTTTCAATCATTTTCTACATAAGGGTTTCCATTGGAAACCATTCATATGTAATCTGACAATTCTAGAAAATAAAAAAAAAAATTTTGTAAATAATTTTACAAAATTCTAAAAAAGCAACGGGCACATGCAATGGAAATAAGTAATTAACATTTTGTTCGTAAGCTGATCATCCACCGCACGTCAGTTATATATATATATATATATATTATCCCATGCCAGTCCAAAAAATTCACGTTGTAATAACTCCGTATCCAAATTTCTAAAATCGCTATACGTGATGATGAGGAGTGATGTAATTAGCTGAAAGTTATACGTCATAAATATAAGATCGTGCCTTGAAAAGCAATATGCAGAAAGTTAATCGTAGAGGAGAATATCAGATCTGTTGCCCACCCAAAAATTATCCAGCCATGTGCTACTTGTAGATGTAAAATGTGTTGGAACTGTAGTGTTAGCGGGAAAAGGGCCAAGGGAAGAAAAATTATTTAAAATGGAGTAGTCTTCAAGTATATATAACAATATAAATCAATATATATCTATATCTTTAATATACATATAGAGCAGTGTTCATACCCAATTATTGACCTGATGCGGTTCGCAAACATCCTTTCCCAACTGAACTTAAATCTGTTAACAAAATAGGTCGATACCTTGTGGTTAAACAAAAAAATTGTATCGTTATTCTACAAATAAAAATTTGTTTACGTTTGCTAACTCTTCTTCTAGTATTTGCGTATCCATATGGCCAAACGGGGACCATGCCGGTTAAGTATGAACCACGGAATCACATCATAGTTCACTACTACGTAAGAATGCCATAGGAACTGATAGTGTTCACTTTACTATATGCAACTGTAATGTAGCTTTGAAAATCTGCTACGATCGTATCAAACATGTCTTTGGTATGGTCGTATAAACTTTTATCCACACAGTTTTCGAATAACAGATAGTTATCTAATATTTTACTGCTTAAATTAAATTACAAAACAGTTTTTTATGGCTCCTGATATTTTTTCAAAATTTTGTTTCTTGAACGGCAAAATTTGTAGTCGTTTCGAGTGCTGCAACATGATGGATGTCCTAATTTAAAACAAGGAAAAAAAATCCCAAACTTGAGAAACAAAACACAAAAATACTTTTGGAAACTTTTGTTTTTGTTTTTCTTGTAAATTTTCATTCCCCTTTTAAAACTTATTTCAAAGACTAAAATACGTCCCTGCCTTCTATTACTATAGACAATGACAATTTTTCTTATATTTTTTGTCCAATTTTTCGTTGTGATTTCATTGTATTAGATGTATTTTCAAATGTTTTGTTGTTCTTTTGTGTGGATGTGTGTGTGTATGTATGTGTGTGTTCGTTTGTTTGTTTGTTAATTCGTTTATATGCTTAAACATTTGATGGAGCCTCTTATGGAGAGAAGAAAAAACAAACATTACATTGTACCCCCCGTTCCTAACACGTTGACTGTTTGCCGTTTGTTCGCTTGCTGCTTTAAGCTGTATCTGTGCCACCACTTGAGCTCAGCGAATTACTGGAATTGTATGGAATACAATCTGTTAAAATACGTACACGTAAGTACGTATAAAAATGTATACTTTTATACTCACAAATTACGGAACTACACATCCATACAGTAACTGCTTTACTGCTTTTTTTTATAGGGTGATTTTTTAAGTGATTTGATTTAATTAAAAAATATATTTTGAAAAGTCAAATCAAATTTTTTTTTAATTTATTTAATCTGTTTCGTGTCGGCAAATGTAGTAAATCTAGAAGTAGGAGACTGCTGCTCATATCGAATTAATGCTGCAAGAGGTTCATAACTGAAAATTTTGAAATTTTTGAAGGAGGGTGATAAGATTTACGTCGGTACCTAGCTATATGTATGCCATAAGTCAACAGTGGGTCTAACCACTTGGTTGATATGTAGCGTGCATCCACGCCCTAGGAAGCCAAAAACTTAATTCTACACAACAGGTCATACCCAGTTGCAATTTCGGAAGTTTCGGAGCAGGGAAGCCAACCTCTACTCCTTGCTGAAGAGCTGGAAACTATTCAAACTATCATGTTCCAGAAAACATGACAAGCATGCTCACTGGATCCGAATCATTCACCCTTTGTTCTAAGGTTCTAGAGGTAAGATGAACCTGGCCCCTTAATCATTTTATGAGGGCAGCGAAACCACAACCACGATGCTAGCGAGGGGCTAACATCAATAATCAGTCAGAGAACAGCTAAAAGGCTAAAAACTCCCAAAAAGCTGAACTCTGGGGCTTAGTGATTCCCGTGGAAATAACATGTTGACCGATGATACATGTAATGACGGTGAGATTCCGCAGAAGAAGTGGTCTGCAGAAATGGTCTTAAGTGATAAAGTTTTGTCTGTACGATGAGTCAATTTTCAAAAGTGGCCGCCAAACTTTTAAAGCAAAAGGTTTTAAATACATCAATATCTCTCTTTATCATTAAAGGCCTCAGATATATTTAACGTTTAGAAGTATTGTTATGGAGCTGAACTGAATAATGAGGTGAATTATTTTCTATGACAACTGTTGGAAAAATTAGAAAATCTTTTACCATATTCAATGCAGCTCTTCACTAATACGCCACAGTCCTTTTACATTCGTTTTTCCAAAAAATTATTAATGTTAAAGGAATTGCCCCAACCGAACCGGAGTATAACTAAAAATCGATGCCATATGCTTGAAATTTCAACTGTAAAAATGTTACCCTATATATTTGTATTCCTATTTAACTATTATTATTACTACTCCCCTCAACCTGTAGCATTAGGTCGAGCACGTAGCCATTGAATAACGTGTGTAGTCGCCTGATTGTAGCATAGTTTTTGGGGGGCTGACTTGGTTTCGTGATAATTCTGCTTTAATATTTTTTTGTTTTTTTTTTTTTGTGTTTCGCTTTGCTAAGTAGCTTTTTTGTGTTTGAATGTCTGCTCGCATAATCTGCTACGGCCGACTTTTTGCCATCTCTAAACCACTGAGTTTTTAGTAGAATCGATCTTGTCGTGTCGTTCATATGAAAGCGGATGAAATTATTAAAAGCAGCGTAAGCGTTGTTGCGTCAAATTTTCCTCTCTGTTTTTTTTTTTTTTAATCGTTTCAAATATGTATTTTCATATGGTTTTTCTTTAGCATCTGTGGTTTTGTTTTTATATCGATGCTTTTTTCTGCCATTCCCTTTAACGATATTCGTTTAATGAGTGCTGAACGAAATTAATATGAAAACATAAAAATGTAATAAAAACTATGCGATGTCAAGTGCAAGAAACGAAAAAAAATTTGTTTTGATTTCAAAGTAAAATTCTAGTGCTGCGGAAAAAAAATATTTATTATTTAAAATTCATGGAATATAAAAATAAAGTCAACATTTATTGGATCAATAAGAAATTGCATTTGTCGTTGCTTCGCTTCGTTCGCTCATTCCGTTCGTTCGTACGGTTCTAGCAAATGTAAAAATAATAAAAATATAAACGCATAAATAAACAAGTGTTCTTCTTCCTCTTTTCATATGCATTAGATTTTTAGTTTTTGTTTGTTTTTGTTTTTATTTTTGTTACTTATTGTGTGTTATTTGTATTTATTTAAGTTTTATTTTTAACTTTAAATGTGCCCCATGGACTGACTGAGTGACTTTAAATAGAAATATAAGTATTTAAAACAGAAATGATGGCATGATCTATTTCATTACTGAAATTTATTTATAATTAAAAATTTTTAAAATTTTCATTTTTAAATGAAAGTAAAATCAAAATAAACAATTTAATTTTTTTTTTTTAATTTTTTTTTAAGTTAATTTATGATAATTTTTGCTTATTAATTCCTTAAAAAAAGTCAAATTGATTAAATGAGAGTTCTGATTGAAACAACACAGCAAAAAGAACAACAGAAATTAAAAAAAAAAATTATAGAAAAACAATAAACATTTCGAAACTATTTGCATTTAAGGACTCTAGAGTTTTCTATACAAAATTCGGAATAAAGTCCACTGATGAGCTATTTGAAATGGCCACATGGATATGGGCATATCCCAGAAACAGTCTACCAGTCAAAAATTTTTGAACTTAATACAACCTAATTTTTTTTTAATGGGGCACCAGAATATATATCTAATTTTATAAATTTAAAAAAAAATTTATTTCGATGATGATTAACACAAAAATTAATACAAAATCCTACCTTACCTCAGATCTTTTAATGTTATACAAAAAAAGCGAAATTGTTTACGTGTTGATATCATTGCTTTTGTATTAACATAGATGGTCCAATCGAAAGCCATATCGTCTTTAATTTTTGTAAAAAAAAAATTTTGTTTACTTTTTTGGAAGCAGTAAAATTTGGTATGAAATGCCAGGTAAATGCACTGTAGCGTGCCTTACGGAAAATAAAGGGTTTTTTTTATATTGTGAGTAGAAAAAAAAATTTTTACAATTCATCTATATATAATTTTAATTTAAATTAATATCCTGCTTTTAAGAAGAAACCATTTAAAATTCTACAATTAAAAACCAAAAAATTACAGCATATTAATTTATGTAGCGTGCGTAACGATTTGTGTTCTCTCAAATATTACAATAAAAATCTTTAAAAATTTTATTGCACACTTATATCAAAATCAAATAACTAACCAATATCTAAGAGATTCAAGGTTATGACAATTGGAGAAGCATATGATTTGTTTAAAACAGCGTTTCCAGAAACAAATATTTCACGTACCTGCTAAATTTCATAACAACCGACCAAAACACGTGGAATTATCTAGTAGTAAGCTTCCACATAACACGTATATTTGCCAGTACAACGCCAATTTTGCATTTTTATTGGAAGCTATGTTTGGCATTTTTCGTATGTTCCCATCTAACTGTGGCAATTTTTTAAAAAAAAGTATGTTGTGACGAAACAAATGAAGTTTGTATAAGGAATGAATGTAACAAGTGCATTTAAGGCATTAAAGACGCTTTCGTTCCTTTAATTTACATTAATCAACTCCAAGAGCTTACTGAATGGAAGCATTGGAGAATTGGTCCTTAGTCATACGAAAGGGCCAATAACTGATTTGATTAATGAATTGGAATCTCAGTTACTTTCCTTTAAAAACCGCATACTTATGTTAAAAGGACTCAACAAAATTACTTTCAATACCGAAAAATATCAATTAAACAAGATAAAGGAAGCTGTTCTGCATGTCGATTTTGCGGAAAACTATAGGCTTCTCACTCAAAATGAAATTCAATCAGCTCTGTTAATCCCAAGTAACCATATTTACTTGTGTTGCCTAGTTGCACAATTGGACAAGATCATTTGCTATTACGAGCGATCAAATGTCACACAATAAATATGATGTTTACTGATTGCTTTCTTCAGGTAATTGCAAAGAAACTTAAAACACAAAATGCCATTTTAAAGTTATTTTTATTTTCTGATGGCTGTGCAAGTCAATTTAAAAACAAATTCATTTTAAGTAGTATATCGTTTTTTAAAGAAAAATTCGATTTGACCCACTTTTAGTCGAATTTTTTTGCAAGTGCTTACGGAAAGGGTGCAGTAGACGAAATTGCAGCTGTCGTAAAGAGAAAAATTTGGCTCAAAGAAGTGTTCTTTATAACGTCCATGATTTTTTTAAATTGGCGAAATATAATAATAATATTTTTTTTTTGTAGTTTTTTAATCGACCTTTTTTTATCTTTAATAAATATCTCTTATTCTTTTTTACGGTCTTTTCAAATTAAATTAACAATATATATATATAAAAAATATATGTTGTTAATTTAATTTAAAAAGACCGTAAAAACGAATAAGAGATATTTATTATAATAATAATATAAATAATATTTTTATTTTATATGTACTGCTATACATAAAAAATACAATGCTCTTAACGAGAGATGGGCTATCGTTGAGAGCATTCCCGGCTTTAAAAGCAGTCATTATTTTTCATCACTTAACCGAAATGTGCTTGAAATAGCACTTCAAAACATTAAATTAATTTATAAACATAAAATATGAATTAAATAATGTTGTTAAAAAAGAATATCAATAGTTTTGTTAAAATAAATACAATTGTTTTTATTTATATACTACTGGAAAAAATGTAGCGTGCGTAACGTTAAGTTCACGGCTGTTATAAAAAAAACTATAACATTTTTTGGCTGCAAGTAAGTTATTTTAGAATTCTCTTTCTTTTAAGTATTTAATTTTTCTGTTTTATTATGCAAAATTTACTGAAAAATTACAAAAACATACCTCAACCTTCAAAGCTACTTCCATTTTTTGTAGCGTGCGTAACAATATTTTGAGATAAAATTTTTCGCAACTTATACCTGTTAAAAAAATCTTTTGATATGTCTTTTGAAAGACCAACAAATTGTTACAATTCAATCCGCAAACGCGTACGAATGTAGCGTTCGTAACGCAGGATTTGCCCATATGCTTTTATGATAATACATAAATTAGCTTAAAAGTAAAACCTGAAAAACTGTATACCCAAAAATTACATATCGGCAAGTTATTTACTTATATTGCTAGAAACTTCTGAAAATTAACAATATTTTTTAACTTTCTTACTTGTAGTTTTATTTAATTCCATGGCTTATAAGACTAAGTTTTTAAACAATAAATTTACCTGACCAACAATTTTTCAAACTTAGCTTCTAGATTTCTTGTTTTTTTTTTAACCAAGAACCCATCGTAATATAGTAAACAGAGTTATCTAACCACGAAATGTGTATTTTTTAAAGCCTGTACAGTTTTGTTCTGTTCCTTCGATCAGATTTCTCAAATGAAATAAAATGTCGTGTAAATATCGGATTCGTATGTGTAATTAGGGACTTACAACTTCAACTGCCTAAAGAACACTTAAAAAATATAGAAAAAGCTTACGATTAATTTAAACTGGCGAACTGCTCACTGTTCATTGCTTCTGTACTAATTTTGTACTCCATAACACAATATTTTCTTCCGAATCTGCGTTTAAGTTCTTTCTTTCTTGCCTAGAATCTTATTGGGTTTATTTGTGGTTTCTTAATTTGCATTATACAGTCGAAAAGTTATATTAGTTTTAAAATATTAACAAGGTGCTGAGGTGGAATCTAAATATATCCTGGACTTGCTGAACCCTGCCACCCTCAAGCCATTGCAGAATCCTATTATTACAAAAATTTATTTATTAAAGGCAATTGCAGCACTTACCATGTTCTTAATTTCTAATTTTATTACCACCTCTAAATTCTGCTGTCTTTTTGTATGCGAAATAGACTCGTCATCGTTTCCAAGACACTTAGTTCTCATAACTAGACTCTCATAAGTAATCTCTCATTTTTAATATTTGTTCTTACAAACCAACTATTTTTTATGATTAAAATAAATAGAAAATAATCACAAATATGTGTCCCTGTACGCTAGTAGGTAGTGTACTAGCCTGTCAGTCTGGGGGTTGTGGGTTCGATTCCCAACGAAGAACTTGGTTTTTTTTCACTACAGAAATAAAAATTGACTGTCGGTGGGGCTGATCGCTGTACTATCTTATACGGCAAGTAATTTCCGACTATCCTTCTACTTTCACCACGTGTTTCATCTCTTCTCTTTGCCTTTCCTAAAGAATGTAGCACGGTACTTGCCTGAAGTGCAAAAAAAGGCGATAGATAAGAAACTTCTTTCCTAGTCGACTATAAAATAAATGAAAACTTTCAATTCCTTCTTCATATTCATAGGAAATTCTTTCAAATACTTTGACACATTTGCCATCATGCTACCGTCATGATACCATTTCTTCAATTGTGGTACTTTTTGAATATTCGAAAATTATACTGTTTAGCTTGCCATGTCTTGATCACATGATTGAGCAACGTCAAACTACATTAGAGAAGTAGCCAAGTAAATGGTAGTCAGAAGGGGCAAGGTCTGTGGTGTAAGGCAGGTGAATTAAACTTCTCAAATATTTTTTGACCGGTTTTGCAACTTATATTGTCATGATGGAAAAATATGAACTCGTAGCTGATCGAATATTCTAGTCGTTAATTGCTGTTTTCAAACGAATCAATTGTCTTCAGTACAGGTTCCTTGAGATCTGATCTGATTTCAACAGCATGTAATATAGAACACCCTTCTGATACCATCAAATATAGAGTAACACTTTGGCGTCATAAGTATTTAGTTTCGGCATTGTTTTATGATGTATTTATTATAATAATAAAATGAGTTTATAAATTATTCAAAATATTTTCCGTCATTGGCCACTACTTTTTTCCATCTGTCTGGTAGCATATGGATTCCACGCTAAAAGAACTGCTACAGTTTCGTGGCAAAGAATGAATCAAGTCAATTTCTTGTACCCTGTTGTACATAAATTGAAACAAATGGTAGTCAGAAGTGGCAAGGGCTGGGCTATAAGGCGACTGAACCAAAACTGCCCTTATACTGTGTTCTAAATATCTTTTGACTAGTTTTTTAACATGTGGCAGAACGTTGTCATGATGGGATAAAATGGCCTCGTGTATGGTCGAATGTTTTGATCGATTTTCGTTGATTGCTCTCTTAAAACGAACCAATCGTCTTCGGTACAGGTCCCCTATGATCGTCTGACCCGATTTCAACAGCTCATAATCCAAAATCCCCTTCTGATCCCTGCAAATACAGAGCATTAATTTAGCGTCATGGATATTCGCCTTCGCCGTTGATTTGGCTGGTTGAGCGGGCTTTATGTATGGCTTTTTACGCTTAAGCTTATCGTAATGTATTAATTTTTCATGACCAGTAACAATACGTTGCAAGCATTATTTCCGACATGTAAAATCACAATTCAATGTATCTTAGCTTCAATTCATATGGGACCCAATTTCTTTGCTTTTGAATGAATCCAATAATATGCAAGTCCTTTTTGCGTGTGACAAATTTCATCAAATAATGCTTCTAAATCCTCATCTTCAAACATATTCGACTGACCAGGCCTCCCCTTATCTTTTGTGTCGAAATTATCACTTTTGAATGGCGCAAATTATTGTTTACAAGCTTTTTGAGTTTGTTCATGTTAACAGTAAGCTTTTGCCAACAATCTATAGCTTTAAATTGAAAAAAGGTTATCAGACTTTTACACACAAAATTATACATTAATATAGCTTTTGAAAAAAAATGTATTTACACTTTGTTATCTATCAGATATTGAATAATAACGGCAGATGTTTACACTCTAAAATACCATATTTGTTGTAAGTGCCACAAACCATAAGTGATACTTATGCTATATGTTACTCAAATCGAAATTAATTTGTATACTTAATAGCAATGTAATCAGTTTTTAAAGCATTTATGGCATGTTTTTAGGTATAGAACTTAGTAATTTGGTAACACTTTTTTAAGTGGCAGTCATTTTGACAGCTTTCAATTGATTTATATTGATATTATGTTGTTTATATTTTTTCTCTGCCAGTAAATAAAATACTGTTGTTATTTCCCGTCTTATCTGGTTGCTGTTTTCCTGAAATTAAGGGCGAGCGTTTTCGATACGAAAACATCATTGTCAAGCCGCGGTAAAATTTGTTCTGATTTATGTTGAGTTTGGTTTGTGGTTTGACATGAATAGACTCACCCTGAAACTAAGCTTATAAATTGTGCAAATTTGGTCCAAAACAAGATTGCCATTGACGCTGGTTTTCAAATGTGAGTTTTGTTTAGCGATAAAGTTCACTTTTGTTTGAGTAGATACGTCAATAAACAAAACTATCGTATTTGGAAAAATGTATGCTGAGACACTGTAACATTCAGAAAAACTGACTGATATACTTTATGGGCTGGTGAAATCATTGGCTCGTACTTCTTTGAAAACGATGCTGGTCAGAACATTAAAGTCAGTGAGCCATGATTATTGACTGTTTTGTTCATCAATTAAACAATCATGATATAAGGGAGCCGTGGTTTCAACAAGACGCCGCGCGCAGCATGTTACGTACTGCTTGTTCCGCAATTGATTTATTAAAGGAAACAGTTGGGTAATATATAGTTTCACATTTCGGATCACCTTCCCATCCCCCCCGGGGGCATATTTATCGGTCTATATAGAATACTTGACTATCTATACCTATGCTGCTGGGGGTATAAGGGAGCCTAGTCCCCTGAAGCAGCAGGGGTTAACTGGAAGCTCCATGTTATTTCCACGGGAATCGGTAAGTCCCAGAGTTCCGTTAATTTTCTCTTTAGCCTTTTAGCTGTTCTGACTAATTATTGAAGTTAGCCCTTGGGAAGTATCGTGGTGGTTGTAATTTTGCGGCCCTAAGCATGAACTGATTTTGTGGGCCAGAATCATCTCGCCTTTAATAACACCAACGGGTGACTGATCTGGATCCAGTGAGCATGCTAGTCATGTGTTCTGGACCAGAAGTTGAATAGTCTCTAGCAGCTCTTCAGCAGGGAGTAGTGGTTTGCAACCCAACTTTGGAACCGCTGAATTTGCAACTAGGAAAAATCAGTTGCTAGAATTAATCCTCTGCTTCCTAGGGCGTGAATGACGTTGCTTTTTATGCCCAGTTGTTTGACCACCATCTGATTAAGGCCTACGGCCAGATGCAGATGTAAAACTTATCACGAAATCCCCTTCCCATGATTTGGCCTCCAAGATCGTGTGATTTAACACCATAGGATTATTTTCTATATGATATATAATTTACCACTTGGAGGACGACATTTGCCACTTCAGTGACAATATGCGGTCATAAATGTTATACTAATGTTTTATTTGAGGTCTTAGTTAATTCTTTGAAGAAATTTATGCATAAAGAAAACGTAACTGATAACCGGCTACAAAAAAAGAAAAATTATTTTTATTTCTGAAAATAATTCTTTATTTGTCGGTCTGCTTTTATAACAACTGTTTTCAAAGCTAATTGATAATAAGTTATTTTTCTTAATGTTTTGTTAAAAACGGAAAAAAATCAGAGCTATTTAAACTTCATTCGTACTGTAAATCAACTTATGTAGCTGTAGATGGCAAAAAGTAAGCAAGTATCGCTTAAATAGAATATTTATCTATTCGTTATTACTTTTGTAAGCGAAAGCAACCTGTTACCGTTTATTTTACAAAGAATATTGTTATATTGTGAAATATTTCTTTTATCATCTGTGGCGTCTCTCACTACCCATTATTTACACTTGTTTGCTGTTGTAATGTGGTTACCTGACAAAATTTATCTTTTTATAATTAACATATTTACATCCATACATACCTCCACAAATACCGTTAATACATACATTAATCTACACACATACATTCACAAATATGTAGAAACATTCATATATACATACATACACACTGTTACACATACATATATACATACATAATTATTCTAAATAGTTAAAAAATATTTTTTCAAAACAACACCCGTTTTTTGGTTAAGTGTTTTTTGTTGTCTTACACAGAAAATAAATCATTAGAAATTTTCGGTATTTATTTATTTATTTCACAATATTTATTATCTTAAATAATAACATGGAGATGATAACCTGTTGTCACTTGTGAAATTAAAATTTTATAGAATACAAAAAAATTGTAAAAACAAAAAAAAAAGACTTCAAAAGCTCCTTGATGTCTAGCTGAATAGCAAAATTGCCATTGTTCTAAATTTTACAGAGTAACTGTTGATAGAGTAAACAAAGATTTTTTTTAAGTAAATACGAATTTTCTTAATAAAATATTAAATATTTATTAGTGCAGCAAAGTAATATGTTTTATTTATTATTATTATTTCGCTTTTATTTTTATTCATCCCTGTATCACTAACAAATAAATTATAAAATAAATTTTTTATTTAATAACGAAATGGTTAAAGAAATGATTAAATTAGTTAAAATATATTAAAGGTTCGTATCTCTTATCTGTCCGCCTGCTACTGCCTTCTATTTCTTTAAAACTAAACCGTAATGAGAAGGCTTTTGAATTATTAAAGATGCATTACTATAGACGTTATAGCAAAATATACTAAAAATTAAAGGGTATTCCACAAGTACGTGCTCGTCATTAGCATACTGTTAGTTTTTGAACTGTGACACGTAAAATTTTTAAAGTATATGAAAAAGTATGTCCCCGCTAAATCAACAAGTACAAAACAGTTACGCTTTAAATTAAAAGGTGTGCTAATAGCGCTGGGATTGTAATACGTGGTGTTGTTTTTAAACCTCAAAAGGCAGGTACCAAAATAAAATTAAATTATAAAATAATTACTTCATTTTTTTTAAAGAGAAGTAGCACTTCAGGCAACAATGGCTATTTAGGCAAGTACCATGCTACGTTCTTTAGGAAAGGACTAGAGAAGAGATGTAACAGGTGGTGAAAGGAGAAGGATAGTCGGAAATTAACTACCTTATAAGACAGCACAGCGACCAGTGACTATGCCTTCATCACTAAGCAGCCCCACCGAGAGTCAATTTTTATTTTTTGTCTTCGTTAGAAATCGAAACCCCACAACCCCCACACTGACAAGCTAGTACACTACCTACTCTTACAAAACTGTAAAGCTATAAAAACGTAAATTTATGAATCGTAAGAACTTAATTTTAACTAATGCCATAGTTTGTCCACCGAAATAATAGTGACTAAAAAAATTCAAAAATTAAAGGGTATTTACACAGACACCGTAATTTAGACAAATATGGATGGCATTATCTTTAAAACCGTTTAAAGTAGACACTTTGAATTTACCCATAGCATATAGTGCTAAGTTCGCTAATACTATATACTATGTAATTTTCATTTAAATCGTTATCTATAGAAATTTTCATTATCGACATAAAATTTTCCACTAGAAATTATTAAAACATAAAAATACAAATTAAAGCATGTTCCATACATTTTGTGTAAATCGCCAATTTATACATGAATCGTCAAGGTATCAACGAAAATTAATAGAAATCTAAATAAACTGTTGCTTCCACTGACGTCATTTTTTTTTCATTGCATTATTTTTAAATTGGAAATATTTTAGATAACGCAAAACAGTAATTGATAACTGGTTATTACTTGAAAATAATATATTATTTTTAACTCATAAGTTGTTTTACTGCGAAAAGAAAATACTTTACTTTCAGTAATTTCTAAATGTTTATTCGCTTAGTGTAACATATTTCGTTGCGAAAGGAGCTTTTCAGAACTCTTTTGAAAATTTAGATTTTTTACTTTTCCGGGTTACGTAGACAATATAGCTCGATTTTCAAGTTTTATAATGAGTTGCATTCGTTTTTGTATGGTAAAAAGTTATGTTCTTTTAAATGACTGTCTTGAATATTGAAACTATTGAAAAATTCCAGAGATGATTAAATCGTATAAGAATTTTATATGATCAATATTTTTTTAATAAAATTCACATGCACAACAAATAACAGATAAGAAAACAATTTTAAAAACAGATGTGGAAGTAATAATTTGAATTTTGTTCCCGAGACACTTTGTACGTGCAACGGTTGTTATTAAATGAGATTGTTTTTTTATATACGTAATTATTAATAGAGATAACAGAAATTGTTTATTGTTTTAGACATTTTTTTGCTAAAATAAAAATAATACACTGCAAAAGAGAACAAAATATAAAATAAAAGCAACAAAAAAACACAACTATATATTTGACGATATTATCGTAACTTTAAAATTATAATGACAACATGTCATGACAACCCCAAAAGTAAAAATATAATTAATTATAACTTATAATTCTCGTTTAGTACATATACATTTCAATATAAAAAATGTTAATTTTAAAACTAAAAAATATATTTTCGAGCACAGAAGGACATGTTTTGTCAGGTTTCATTAACATATTCCTACGCTAGATATTCAATTATTTATCTTAATATTACAAATGAAAAAAAAATTTCCAGCTCGATATGAAATATTTTAGTGTAAAAATAATATTTTATGACTTGTATTTTTCGGATTTGTTTTGTTTGAATCGTAAAATCCTAATGGTGCTCAATGTTAAAGCGGAACATTGGTAATAAAAAATTATTTTTTAACTTTTGACTTAAAGCTCGAGAAAAGTCTTTTAACTTTAAATATAGGTAAAACCAAATGATTGCTTTATTTATTGTATTATTCATCTTAATTGATATTGTTGAGATCAAATATTTACTACCTTAACATCTATTCATAATTCATTTTTATAATACGAAAAACAATCCACTTAAATTATAAAGGGAGTTTTTTTAAGCCCGATAGAACTTGAAATTGTAAAAAATAACACCAAAAATTAAATTGTAATCAAAATTTCTTTTTTATTCGAAGGATCAATACGTGACATTAACATTTGAAAATGATTTCGGGCATATGGGCACCGCGGCTGTTCTTGACGAATCGCATTATGGACGTCCAATTTTGGGCCATTTTTTCGAGCACTGCTGGGCGTATGTCACGAATAACACGAACAATGCTGTCCTCCAAGGCGTCAATTTTTGCTGGTTTATCAGCATAAACCAGTGACTTCACGTAGCCCCACAGGAAATAGTCGAGTGGTGTCAAATCGCACGACCTTGGAGGCCAATTGACAGCTCCATTTCTCAAAATCAACTTATCGCCAAATTTTGATTTCAATAAGTCGATGGTTGCGTTCGCTGTATGGCACGTAGCGCCATCCTGTTGAAACCACATCTCGTCCGGATCAATGTCATCCATATTTTCAAACAAAAAATCATTGATCGTGGTGCGGTAACGATCTCCATTGACCGTAACGCGAGCTCCGGCCTCATTTTTGAAGAAATAAGGTCCGATGATGCCACCAGCGTGAAAACCGCACCAAACGGTGCATTTTTCTGGATGTAATGCAGTCTGTAGGGTCTGTTGTGGATTGGTCTCACTCCATATGCGGCGATTTTGCTTATTAACAAACCCGTTAAGCCAAAAATGCGCCTCATCGCTGAACACAATTTTGCGATAAAACAACGGGTCAGTTGCCAACTACTCTAGAGCCCAATCAGCGAAAGAACGACGCATATAATGGTCTCGAGGCTTCAATTTCTGCACCAGCTGGATCTTATACGGGTGTAGGCCGAGATCTTTGCGCAAAATTTTCCACGTAGTGGACGGACAGAGCCCCAATTCCTGCGACCGACGACGAATTGATAAATTTGGATCTTCTTCCACACTTTCGTTTACAGCGGCGATATTCTCTTCAGTACGCACATTCCTTCGACGTGTTGGTGTTATTGCATCCTCTAGAGAGTATGTGGTACGAAATCTATCGACAGTTCGACGAATGGCTTGTTCAGATGCACGATTATGTACGCCATAAAAATGACGATGTCGTCTATAAGTTGCGCGAATCGATGACTGATTTTCAAAGTAAAGATGGATAATTTCGTAGCGTTGTTCAAGCGAGAGTCTATTCATGATGATTTATCAGAGTATACTGAAACAAATAAAAAAAAATGTTTCATCAAAATTTCATTTTTTGTGTTACTTTTTACAATTTAAAGTTCTATCTAGCTTAAAAAAACACCTTTTATGTGCTATTTTGTCATTTAAAGCCAAAAAAACAAAAAAAAACGGATTTATATACCAAGGCATATAGTTTTACTTACTTGTTGTTATACGCACATAAATATGAGAGAATGTAGAAGCATAAATTGTCAAATCTTTTTATATTTCCAAGAACAGACGTTTTAAATCGACTGTAAGCCGAAATTGCAGTTGCATTTGGCAGAGCTGTGTTAAAATAACATAGATAAGCTGCGAGTGCCCATAATAGTAACTAGTAAACGAACAATTAAATCCAAAACAATATAACCAATAGATTGCCTTGTATTTATACAATCAGATATTTTTTTCAAACACCTAGACAATAACCTTCACTTTTGTAAAAACATTTGCTTTTAAAGTTATTACAAATGTTTTAGTAAAAGCCATAAAATATTTGGAATTAAAAAATATTTTTTATTTTATTTAAATAAAATAATTCTTTTTAGTATTTTTTGGGGTGCTTTTTCATCTCATATGAGAAGAAATTTCCCCTAAAGAAGTAAAGGAAATCGTGAATACTGATTTCTCTACTCGCGTTCAGTTTTCACATTATATTTCTATACTAGAGATTTCTGATCGTTGTTATTTCTCACTCAAACCTTTTCAAGTCAGATATTTTTATAAGTTGTAAAGGGTTCTGTAGCAAGAAGTTTGTTTTCTAAAACAAAAAATTTCGATTAAAATGATTAAAATTTTTATTGTATTACGAAGAAAAAGGTTCGGCAATTATTAATGAAAAACTATATCTGGCAAATGTCCACCACGACCACACCGATAGATGTCGATGTTTTTTTATGAAAGTTTGTGATCACCTTTTTGGTAAAATGGCGTTACAATTTCGTTAATTAATCACATCAAGCATTTTGAGTTTTAAGGCTGAAATCGATTCGGCTGGCTTGGCATTAGCTTAACATAGCTCCACAAAAAAATAATCCAGTGGTGTCAAATCACACGATTTGGCTGGCCACTTAATTGCCTGATTGTCGTGAAATTATGCGCTCAAGAAATTTAGTTAGCTATAATTTTTTTTAAAGAGAACTAGCACTTCAGACAGCAAGTAGCGTGCTACATTCTTTAGGAAAGGGATAGAGAATAGATAAAACAGATCGTGAAAGTAGAAGGATAATCGGAAATTAACTGCCGTATAAGACAACACAGCGACCAGTGACTATGCCTTCATCGCTGAGCAGCCTCACCGACAGGCAATTTTTATTTTTGTAGTGAAAAAACCAAGGTCTTCGTTGGGAATCGAACCCACAACCCCCATACTTAAAAGCTAGTACACTACCACTAGCCTACAGGGGCACCTAAATAAATTAATCGTTTCATTGTGTGACCTGTGGCACCTTCCTGTTGAAGCCAAATGTGAATGATATCCATGTCGTCAATTATATCTCAAAATTGAGTTGTTAGCATCTCGCGATTGCGTGATCAATTGACCGTTAGCGCATTTCCAGCTTCATTTAAAAAAAACGCCCCCATCACACTTTCCAGACCGCATAGCGCATCATATAGTGACACTTTGAGCATGAAAAAGGTTTCTCAGTAATCGCTCCAGGATTTTCAGAAGCCCAAATGCGGCGGTGTTGCTTGCTGAAATACAATGACAAGTGGAAATGTGCTTCGTCTGAACAAGTGATTTTTTTCAAAAAACCAGCCGCTTGTTCCTAAATGAATTGGCAGAATCTACGGTGGGGTGAATAGTCTAAGACTTCAAAGTCAAATCCTTACGCAAAATTTGACATGTGGTGGTTTTGGATAACCCCAATTGTTGAGAACGTCAAGGAATTAACAAATTTGTATCTACTTCAACACAGTGGCTCACGGCTGTGATTTTTCAGTTAAATGACCCGGTCGAACCCGCTTTGGTGTTCGTACATTTTGTATCGAGCTTGTTGCCTCAAATTTAACAACCAAGTTCTTAATAGGGGTCTCAGAAGGACGATTATGTTGTCCGAAAATAACACGAATTTGTTCGAATTGTGACTTTAGCAGAACCACCATTTTCATGGTGGATTTTAATTATTTTAATGTGATTTTCGTGCGATATTGAATTCATTATAACAGCTGTCAATGCATCTGCTATGAATACGTCAAACAGCTAAATGTCAAAACTATCATGTTGTTGGTGTTGCCACAATTGAAAAATAAATTTCTTGTTGAAAAACACGATATTTGAATTAGACCGAGCTCACTCATATACTATTCGTATCCAGTATACTAATGCTTGTGATCCTGTCGAAAATCTGAAAGAAATAATAATTAAAAATAATTTTCTTATTAATTTTAAAAACTAAAAACAAAATGCAAATTATTAATGTATTACAAGGGAGGTGTTGTGTTGCTCATTATGGTATTAATCATCTATTATTATGCCAGTGTAATATATATGATCACGAAGGCCGCTTGAATACCGTAGAAATTATATGATTTTGTACTAATGTGCTATTGCACAGCTCTCATCAGTAACACTTGCAATTGTTACGCTAATTTCGTTAAATATTTGCCTTCGTTATAAAAATTATGAATTTTTGTTTTTTATAATTTGAAAATTTCAGTTTCTTTCAGTCGCTTTAAAACGACGAACATTTATTTTTATTTATGCGATTTTCTAACTTTTGCTTTTGACACAAATAAAAAAGAAAATATGCATATGAAAAGAAGCAAACAGAACACCACAATGTATTAAAAGAGATAATATATAAAATTTTTCTATTTTAGTTAAAAAAAAAAATTAAGCAGTGAATCGAAATTTCGACCATATCGGTCATATATATGTACCATGAGAACAATTATTCGTGCAAATGAAAATGATACGGTTCTTAAAATCAAAAGTTGTTTTATAAAATAATTGCCAAACATTTTTTCACTTGTAATAAAAATTTAAAATAAAAACTTAAATTTTTTTTCTTGTACAAGTTTATTTGGCAATTAAACGAAATCACGCTTTCAGAAAACGTTTTTAAAGGTTTTTACGGCCTTTTAATTTGTTTAAAAAAAATAAGAACAATTTTTATTTGGTTTTTATTATGTTTGTATTGAAAGCTATTTTTAATATAATTCCATTGCCCCCAAACCTAAAACATTAGCAACACTACCAACAACAACAACAACAATAACAACAAAACATTAATGCTGATTAAAAAACAGTTATTGCAAATGTCCATTAAATATAAAAACAGTCAAGCTGAATTTTAGAATAAACACTAACAACAATTTAAGATAAATCATCAGAAATATGGCTTTTCATATGATTAAATTAGCACTGGATGGCACCGTTCATCATCATTTACCAGGCAATCAGCACGGCAGTAGTAATGGCGGTGTTGTTCTAATTAAATGTAAGTATTAATTTATTTAATAATAAATACAAATACTATAGCTAGTGCTATAGCTCGAAAATGCTATTTTAATATTAATAATATTACTGGTCACAGTTGGTGGAAAAAATTTATTTTTAAACAATTTTACTATAATTTTAAATTATATCGGCTGTATGCATAAAAACTTAAAGTAGGTTTAACTGCCGTTGTTAAGCACAATTTCCTAAAGTTGTATTCATAAAACACTTTTATCTTAAAATACCTTTATTAACTTTAAAATAGGAAAAACCTACGTTAAACCTACAACAAATTGACAGTTCAATTTTATTATTGAAAGTTGAAAAACCAAACAAATTGTGTTTACAATAAACTGAGCCGTTTTTTTTAAAGTGGCATAAGTTACTTTGTTATAGTCACCTTTTTATTTTAAATTAGTTTATAAAACATTTTAATTTTTAGCCATTTCAACTAGTCTGCATTTAGTTTTCTTTCTGAAATGGATTTTTCTAATGATTGTGTTGAAATAAAATCTTTTTTCTCCATGTTGTGTACTGTGAAGGATATTTTCGATAGGGGGCTATTACTACTATTACTATTTTGTCCTTTACATAAGTCACTATGTGCAGTAATATGCTTTTGAGTTGTGACATTCTTAGATATTTTATACAACACGAAACAACCTCCTGAGAATAAAAAAATAAAATAATGGTAATTATGTGTAGTATATTGGATATCAGTATAATATTGTTCCGTAAACTGCACTATTCTTTCGAACTAATAAAAATAAGTCAAATAATCACAACAATACTTCACACACACTTATTACATGTTTCCATTTCTTTCACACTAAGCTCCGTAATTAATTTCCTAAGTACAGCGACTAACGCCACTTTCAAAATAAGCATTTTTGTTGCACCGTTAATTATCAACACTCCTCTCAAGCAAATCTCAATACTTCTTAATTTGAAATTTATTAAAAATGAAAAAAAAACTGTTTAGTTGTGACTTATGCCACTTTTAATGTAAACGGCTTAATTGACAATTATACTTTGTTATTCCAAAAATGTTAAAAAATATTTATTTAAACAAATTGTAGTATACAAATAATTATAAAAACTAAAACATAACATGCCATTTAATATAAAACAATTTTACATCTTTATTTTATATTTTACAAAAATATAATTATAATTAATTATTTTAAACAAAAGTTGTATTGATGTACATATAATCAAAACAAAGCTCGTTATCCGAATAATTATTTTTTTAATATGAACAAATTCTTTGTAAGTTCTTCGTAAGCCTTGCAAATTAACCTTTTTTGGGTCTTTGCTTTTTATTAAAAAGATTAATATAAAAAAAACAAAAATATGTTGATTTTGCTGAAAAAAATGAAAAACAATAAAAAACATTTTTTATGGATCTGACTACCCGGATAAATAATATTCATTTTTATACATCGTTAATTACAACGTGACAACTGAAAATAGTGGCATTGCCAGAATCAAAATACTAATTTTATTAAAGCATACATTAGCTAAAGTACTGTTTATGAATACCATTTTTTAACAAACGTCTGTTAACCTTAAAGTGTTTGTTAACTAACGTGTACTTTAAAGCTCAAATAAGCGTTTTTTTATGCATACAGCCGTATATCTTTAATTATCTCTTTTATAATTGGTAGTTAGAAAAGCAAGCAGGCAATATCTATTGCTTGATGTACATATAGTTAAAAAACATAAAAAATATAAATATATTTTTTAACCATATAAAGGGTCCGCCATCTAACTTTTTTTTCAACTAGTGCTTATTTCGTGAATGGTAACACTTAGCTTATGTTTGATTTGACAGATAATTAGTTTTATCCTTCCGCTGAACGAATATGGTTGTGCATACGCTTGACCAACGCTGGGAAATATTGCGACATTACTTTGAAAATCAAGGTAATGTTGCAGAATGTGTGCCAAAATTGCGTAGGGATTTTGGAACAAGAGAAGCACCATCAGCTCCGTATGTTCATTATCGAGTGAAAAAAGTAAAAGAAACTGGCATCCTCATCGATAAACCAAAGCGTGAAAAGCCAAGAACAGTGCGTACACCCGAGAATATTGCTGCTGTGGCATAAAGTGTGCGTGAAGCGCCACCAACATTCTCCGTCGTTCTCAACAATTGAACATTTTAGAGACGAATTTTGCACAAAGGCCTTGTTATGACGCCATACAAAGTCCAATTGGTTCAGGAGTTGAAGCCAAGTGACCACCCAATGCGTGGGCCTACGATCGACTTACAGAAGATGGCGATTTTGCCAAAAATGATGAAGCTCATTTTGATCTTGGCGTGTATGTAAACAAGCAAAATTGTCGCATTTGGGGCACAGAAAACCCGCACGCATACATTGAAAAGCCGACGCACCCAAAATTAATCACTTTGGTGCGCACTTTGGTCCTGAGGCATAATTGCGCCATTTTTCTTCGAAAATGAGCAAGGAGTGGCCGTTACAGTCAATGGCGATCGTTATCGGTCCATGTTGAACAAATTTTTGTTCATCTTTTCATATGAAGTTCATTTTGATTTTGGCGGGTATTTAAACAAGCAAAATTGTTGCATTTGGGGCACAGAAAATACGCACGCATACATTAAAAAGCCGATGCACTTAAAACGGATCACTGGTTGGTGCGCACTTTGGTCCAGAGGCATAACTGGGCCATTTTTCTTCAAAAATGAGCAAGGAGTGGCCGTTGCAGTCAATGGCGATCGTTATCGGGCCATGTTGAATGAATTTTTGTTTACAAAAATTGAGAAGGAGAATATTGGCAACATTTGGTTTCAACAGGACGGCGCTACGTGCCACACTACCGAAAACTACATTTGATGTTTTGCACCCAATTTTTGAAGATCAGTCTCAGTGCTGATGTCGTTTGGTCACCTCGGAGCTACGATTTGACACCGTTGGACTATTTTTTGTGGGTAAGTCTGACGCCGACAAGCTAGAGACAATTGATGCTTTAAAGGACAATATTTGTGAAGCCATTGGTGAAATACATAATCGATAATGTGCTTAAAAACTATATCGATCGTGTAAGCTACTGCATGGCCAGCCGAAGCAGCCATTTGAATGAAATTATTTTCCATTATTAACCGGAAGGATTGTACTTTCAAATAAAAAAGAGAACTTTGAGAAAATATTCGGTAGTTTTGTTTATAGCATTTAAAACAAGTACAAAAAGTTATTTGGCGGACCCTTTATAAGTTTATATTCGTAAAGAATATTTTAATTGTAACCCAAAGCTAAAAATAGTCACAGTAGTTTTAAGTAGCAAAACTTTATTGAAAGCTAAAATTATAATACAATATTTATATTTAATATATTTATACAATATGCAACTATGAAGCATGCTATTCCGAACAACATTTAGTTAATTTTTAAAACTCATATCAAAAGCATAGGCAATGCGAAAACCAAACATATATTTAGAATATATATTATATTCATTGCTAAAAAAATATATTGATGGCTGAAAATATATTTCCCAAAATCTTTTTATGTCGTTGCAATTGTACTCAGATCTATTAGGATATATAATCATAGCAAAATTAATATATAAAATTTTAGTTAAAGCACATTAACCCGTCGATATTTATAATCATATTGATATTTAAATTTAAATATACAGTACTGGACAATTCAATTGACATTTTTCTCAAAATTCATTTATTCCTTTCTAAAGTCAGAAAAACAAAAACAACTCTTGAAAAAATTAATTTTTTTTTAAAAATATCTTCTTTATTCTATTAGGGAAAGATAAAAAAATAAGGAACAAAAATGTATCATAGTTCGAGAATTATAGAAAAAACAAACTAAAAGCACTTAATTTTGGGAAGTGCGCAAAACAATGAAAACTTAAATTTTACTTCAATAAGTTGAGGTAGCTTTTTATCAATGATCAATATTTTGTTGGGTATCCCTTATTTTTTATGACTGCATCACAAAGACAATGCGTTGATTCAATTAGTTTATCAATGGTGTCGTTTGGAGCTTTATGCCATTGACTTAGCATTGCATTGCATAAGTCGTCGTTCTGTGTGTAATTATGGGCTCTTATTTTGCGAACTACAATTTCCCATAGATTTTCTTCAAAACACATACCTCATTGGAGCGTAACCAGTTAGTTGCAGCCCTAGATGTGTCTTTTGGATCATTGTCATGCTGATACCTCCAAGTTAGTGGCATGTTCTCTTTCATCTGGTAACATTATGTCAATTAAATTCGATCTATAGCCTACGCCTGCCATTATGTTCGTTATACCATGAAGTGGCCCCATTCCCTGCCCAGAGAAACAATCCCACACAATAACATTGCCACCACCAAACTTTATAGTTTTGCAATTAGATGCCCCTGTAGGCTCGTAGGTGGTGTACTAGCGATTAAATTTTGATAAAAGATTTTGAATTTAAATTGGCGATGTTGATGATCAAATAATAACAGAAACTTGTTTATCGTAACTAAAGTATTGTTTAAAATAACTATAAAAAAACTGTTTACCCATAATATAATTCTTGTGATGCCATCACAATGGATGTGCCTATATCTAGAATAACGTTATTTTTATTGAAATATCTATAAAAAATAAAACCAAGAAAACGAACTTAGTAAAACAAATTTAATTTGTGTGATTTTCTATTAAATTTTAATAAATATTTAATTATAGTTAACCCGCTTAAACCTTGCTTCTGTAAACAACAAATGTAAATTTTCTTGTCTGAGGCTTTTTTGTATGCTTTCGATTAGAATTAAATAGTCAAATTGCTATAACCGTATCACACAGTACAGAATTGACTATAAAATTATTAACCCTTTGCGCTCCGTGCATTTTTTGCTCCTGTTGGTAGTCAACTCCAAGGACTTTTAGGAAATATTTTCTCACCACAATACTTTGAAAAAAATGCTGCAGTTTTTTGAAAAATTAATTTTTATTAACTTAGATAACAGTCGCCTACATGTAGACCTGGTTTTCTAATGTTAAAAAAGTAACGGTATCAGCTATAAATTCATGGTTTAACTAGAAATAATTACAAAATAAAATGTTACCAGTAGAACTGGTAGTTGGAGAAGATCGACTTTAATTGTTATGCCAGCCAGACTGGTAGTTGGACGGCAAAGGGTTAAGATCACTAAGAAATATTTTCGTAAGCTATTTCAGAAAGCAAATTATAAGAACATTTAGGAATAGATTTCAAAATGGCCGCAAATTAAATTTGTAAATTTTTTTTAATTTTAAAGGTTGATGGTATATAGCGAAAGAAGTACAGACGAACCGATTTTCGAGTTATCAATGAAAATTTACTCTAATAACTTTATTTGTAGTATTAATCAAAATTACTTAATAGAAATTAACAAATTTTGATTCTATTATCCCTAAGCTTATAATTCTATTCTTTCATATTAAAGTCAAAATTAGCACGGTGGGACAAAACAACAGATAAGTACAACAAAGAGTTCAACACAATTTACAACATAGCTATAAATAACGACTACAAGGCCACTACCATCGATAAAATTTCTAGACAATACAACACTAAAAACAGAAATAGAGAAGGCAAAAATAGAAGATACAGCCGATACAGCACGACAGCACAACTTTACTTACACAGGACCAGAAATATACAGACTAACTAACCTTTTTCACAAAGAAGTAATGCTCACAGCATTAAAAACTGGCAACACTCTGAGACATAATCTCGGAACAGCGATAGAAACAACTGACAAATTTAGTTCCAGCGGAGTATACAGACTTATCTGTACCTGCAAAAAAACTTATATGGGGCAAACTGGACGAACACTAAGAACAAGGTTTTACGTTACACCTTAACACTCACGGGCACACACCAGGGGAAATAGATGAATGTATGACATAACTACATCCTAGAAAAAAAGGACGCAGACTGGACATTCTTGAAAGCAGGGAAATTTACAAAACAAAAACTTTCAGCAATGACATTATAAACGAACAGGTAAACATGACCTCAGACACCATCATGCAAACGGACAAACGAAAAACACCCTCAGACGGACACGCGTACCTAAATAATAATATAAGACGGAATTAAATTTTTATTTTAAAACAAATAAAATCTTTGATAAATTGAAATACTGTTTACTTCGCTGAAGTTTTAAAACTTAAGATGAAGTCATTAGGTTTTTATTTATTAAATCAATTAACACTATTGAGGCACCACCACTCTGTATAGAGTAATTTTTTAATGAATTAATTATAGTAATAAGCAGCATAAAAACATCTCCCGCTTCTCTATCCAGCATGGAGAATGTTTTTAGATCAGCACTTGAAAATTTTTTTAATTTATCGTATATCGTATATATTTATATATCGTAGTTTCAAATACACTTTTATTAACTCATATTTGCAATAGTTTTATTCTATTGCGTTAGTATTTTTTTTAAAACAAATTTTGATTTAAAATTTTTTTCGAACTTTGGTTTTTGATTCTAACAAAATTTAGAAAATCAAATCTACACAAGGTTTTTAAGAGTTTCTTTTGATATCGTAGGAATTTAATGATAGAACTATTAAGTTTTGTCCGGATTTTAAAATAATACTTGCCAAATTTTTCTTATCATTTGGTTAGATTTTGCAATAGCAATTCTATGTATTTTTGCATGAAATATTTTAATTGTAGAATTTTTTGTGATTGATTGAAGGATTTGTGTGTGCGTAGTGGAATAATTAACCTTAAAAATCTGAATTTATTCGAGGGCCTTAGTTATTGAGTTATTTTCTATTTAAATTGTATTTAATAGACAATAATCTTCTCTCCCAGTTGTCTGTTTTGAAGTGTTATTCTTTTTATTTTTGGGCAAAAACAAGTGTATTGACAATCAATTGAGCAAATTTTGGTCTACATTTTTCAAAATTTAATTTAAAAATATTTTTCTATGTTTATCATTATTTCTAAAAATAGAAACTTGCCACTCGCTATAATTAAGCCACATAGCCCGTCAATATTTTAGCAGTCATATGGTTCACGTAGTCATTTATTTACTTGGAATAGAGTATCTCAACAGTAGCTTGAATAGTGTTTTTGTTGTCTAAATTATCAAACATTCTTCTCTATTTTTTCTTTGATTAATAAAGACGTACTCATTTTTAATGATTTCATGGGTACACGTACCTAAATAATAATAAAAGACGGAGGTATCGATAAATTTACTTCGCATAAAAACGCCATTCTGCTTACCTGTATAGATACGGACTTAACAACAGAACTGCCTGAAAGCCAACACTGACTTACCAGTACAAACCACAACGGGACTTGAGAATGATGCTTTCGCATCGAAAGCGCTCGCCTTTGATTTCAAACCAGCCAGAGAAAATAGGAAATAGCAATAGTGTTACAAAACAACAACTTTGATTTTTAATACCGAAAAAATTATACTTCTTTTTTTTATATTTTATCTCATATTCAATAGTTGAAAAATGTCAGTTACTAAATCATAACGAAGTTTCAACAGTCTCTCTAGAACACAAGTTTTAACATCAGCATTAAATCACACATACACAAATACATGCATCAAAAACTAAAATCTAAGCTTGCTTTAAAAGAAAAAGCGATTAATTAAATTAATTTTAAAACCATTAAATAATTGGTTTCCCTTGAAAATTTAACGCTGCAGTATTTAAGGCCAGCTAACTGATGTGCACTTGAAATTGCCAACAGTGTTTTGATGAAACCACACTTTTATCTTTAAAGGTTTTTACTTTAAGTATATTTTTCAGCACTTAATTCTTTGGTTGCTGATAGTTCAGAATTAATTTTAAAACATAAATCTTTAAAGCGATAATCGTAAGGAATTTGACAAGGCATTAATGCAAATACCGGAAAGAAATAAACATTTCAAAGCAGCAAATAAATACATTTTTTATTGATTTTTTTTCATTTATTTTTATTTTTTTAATAGATGAAAGTTATATTATGTTCGTTTACTTGCAGAACTTTAATGCAAAAGCTGTGCTATTTTGTGGCGAAAAAAAATTTTGACACATAGAGCATATAGCACAGTGATGGGCGAACTTTTTGGGTGGCGGGCCAATAAATTAAAAAAAATCTTGCGGCGGGCCATTAAATTAAAAAAAATTATAGAGGGTCATTCATTAAAAAATTATGGGGTTGCTGTTCAATTAAAAGTTCGGTTTAAGCTAAATATTTATTAGTTATATTACGTAATATTTTAAAACAACATAAAAATTTTATAAGAGACGGTTTATTATGATTTTAAGATTTTCCAGATGTATGGGAAGCATGGATCTGTTTCTGACTTGACATAATTTCCTCAAAATCAGGTTCCAGCTGGGAGGATGCGACTTTTAATAAACTAAATAGACTCTCGTCTGACAATCGGTTTCTTATTGAATTTTTTCTGCATTTCATTATTGAAAAGACCTGAGGAAGCAAACATTGCCATTATTTTCTGGGCATGATTAATTAGCTTTGAAAATTCATCTTTTGGTAAGGATTTGTAGAAATTAAGCTTACCTGCATTTAAAAATAGCTGTTTTAAGTTATTATTACATTGCAATTGTATAATTTTCAATTGTAGATCAGATAGAACATTCTCAGGCATTGAAAAAATATCTAAACATGGTTGGATTTTTTTAAAGTCAGCAAATCTGGCCTCGAATTCTGAATACAGTTTTAATAAAGATTGTGAAAAGACTTTTGACTTCTCTTCACTCACAGGCCTCAAAGAATTAAGTCTTGGAAAATGAGTCAAATCATTTTTTCCCAAACATTTAGAAAATATAAACAATTGAGTTTTAAAAATCCTCAAACTGCCCCAAGTTTCATCTATAAATTGATTTCTTCCCTGTAACTTCTTGTTCAGTTTATTATAGTGCTCGAGGAAATCCGTGAAAAAAGCAAACTCGATGCACCAATTCTGCAGTCCAATCCTCCAATTTTCCCACTCATCCCAAATTTCAGTTTTGGTTTTTAAAGAAAACTTTAATTTCTTCGAGAAGACTCCAATCTCTCGTGAAGGAATGCCCACAACTCACCAACTGATCTTTGTGTAATAAAGTACATCTGAAAGTTCTGCATCAGCTTCCGATAAAAACTCTTGAAATTGTCGATGTAACAAACCACAGGCTCGAATGGTATTAACTAATTTTAAAATAATATTAAGTACGTGGTTAATATCCAAGGCAGCTTTGCAAAGAACATCTTGGTGGGTTATACAATGTAAAAAAATTGTTTCGCTTTTAGGATTCTGACTTTTATAAACTCCTGCAAACCCCGTATTTTTTCTCACCATCTTAGGTGCTCCATCAGTTGTTAAATTAATTAATTTGGAAATTGGGGCATTAAGAGCCTCCATCTCCTGTCTAAATTCATCATAAATTAGTTTTCCTATCGTCTTTCCTTTCAAAGATCTCAAACAAGCAAGTTCTTCGGTTATTACAAAGTTTTCATCGACTCCTCTGATAAAAACAAGAAGTTGGGCTGTATCACTCCTGTCAACACTCTCGTCCATAGTGACTGAAAATTACTTAAACTTTTTAAGACGTCCATCGAGTTGATTGGTTAAATTAGAAGAAATCGCTTCAATTCTTTTTGTGACCGTTGTACGTTACAGCCCTATAGACTCGAAAACTTTTACCTTTTCTGGGCATAATAGTTTTCCAATACTAATTAACACATCCTTAATAAATTCTCCTTCAGAAAACGTTTTATTACTTTTTGCTATTTTACAGGCAACAATGTGACCAGCTAATGTGGACGATCACTGGACACTTCTTTGATTTAAAAAAAAAACATTTGCTGACTAGATATTTTTCTTTTCAATTCCTCTGAATGAACTTTCTTGTCTTTATCTGTCATTTTATAGTACTTCGACCCAAGATGTTTTGAATTAAAGTGCCTAGCGAGATTATAATCTTTTAGTACAGCTAACGGTTCTTGGCAGATCAGACAAATAGGTTTTTGGTTATATTCCATAAAGAAGCACTTCCATGTCCACTTTTCTTAAAATACCCGACATTCCGAATCAAATTTCTCTCCTGCTTTTTTCGATTGACATTTATGGGGGTATTTACAATACACTTTATTATTTTAATTACACAAATAAAACTAAACGTTGGCAACTTTATAATTTTACTTCACAATTTATTCTTTACGTCACGAGATTTACAATTTTACTGATTGCTGATTAATCCATCGCTGGCCCTTTTATATTTGTTGCGCATGTTGTCTCGAATATTCAAGAATCTTCTAGATCTCACATATGATAGTTGTTGTTATGTTATACGTTCAGTTTTCTATATTAGTTGTTAATGTTTTATGATGTTTATGCTTCTTCTTGGAATATTGCATCAGAAAGTTGTTGTTTGGACACAATACAATATGTCTATATTAGTTGTTTTTGTTTTATGCTTTTTAAGTTTCTTCTTGGAAAATTGTGTAAGAAAGTTGTTGTTGGCTTGTGTGTACAATATTTCCTAGAAAACTACGCAGTTTGTACACAATATAATATGAAAACATTGCTTTATTTTGCTAAAAGTGTCAATTTATATCTTTTTTAAAACATAATGTAAATTTATTTTTTGTGCATAATTTTTTAATAGGTGATTAATTTTTTTTTTTGAAAAACGCTCGGCGGGCTGGATTGATACCTCTCGGGGGCCGGATGTGGCCCTTTAAAAGGTATAGCAAAACGTCTAAAAATCATAACTTAATTCTCACTACATGTGTGTATGTGGGGTTATAAGACTGCAATATAATCCCCTACGGGGCGGACAATAATTTGGTTTGATGGAATCTCACCATTAAGATGTGTGTTATGTTGGGTAAAATGGACTGAGTCTCCTTAAGACTAGCAGGGGCCAACTGTTCAATTTCCACTTTATTTCCTTGGAAATCAGTACGCCCCAGAGTTTAGCTTTTGCTGTTTTCTGAATGATTATTGAGGTTTGGCCTTTGGGAAGTATTGTGGTGGTTGTAGTGTCGCAAGCCCTCATGAAATGATAAAGGGGCCAGGATCATCTCACTTTTGACTAACAACGCATGGTAAATGATACGAATCCAATAAGCATGCTATTTCATGCTTTCTGGACCAGAAGTTGGTAGTTTCCAACTCTTCAGCAAGAAGTGGGTGTGGCGGCTCTGCTCCGTATTTTGAAAATTGCCACTGGGAAGAGCTGTGGAATAGAATTATACTTCGCCTTTCTAGGGCATAGTGCACGCTACATATTACTGACAGTAGTTCGATCCACCATCAAGTTATGGCCACATGGTTCGGCAATGATGTAAATCTTATCACCATCTCTAAGTTGGGAAAAGAGTGAAAACAAAAAAAATTAAATTTAAGTAAGACATAGCTGGCGGCCCCCACGCTAGTGTTATCATATACGAAATCTTTAGGATAATGCTAGCATAAAGTTTAAAGTTGAAACACATGCCCAGCAGCTGCATATTATAGGCACAGTTGAAGGCGGATTAAGGCAACAAACTAAATATCGAGGTCTTATGATGCTTCATATTAAATGGGAAGAGGATTTAGTTAAAGGTCCAGATGGCCAAGATATTCCTAATAGTAAGGGAGAATATCTATCATTCAACGAACACATTTTGATGAAATAAAATTTAAAATATTTCCTATGGAAAAAATGGCCCGAGAATTCGTTCAGAAACATCAGGTAGAGCAGTACTGGGAACTTTCTTACTCTGCTGCAGTTTTGGAAGCTTCACGGAAGAATAAATATTTATTACTTCTAAAATTTTTATTTTTGCGTTATTCGCAAAAATCTAAAAAGCCGCTGGCTAAGTGAGGCTAAAAAAATATAGAAAGCTGATTTGATTTAAAATTTTTTTACTATTTTTCCTTCTGGAAATAACAATCGACATATGTACGGGATTATGTTAAGTTTCCCCACAATAATAGTCTTGTGTTACTTATGCCCCCAATCCATTGTTACAAATTAAATTAAATTTACTTTTTGGTCAATAAAAAAATTGCAATAAAAAATTGAAAAATTTGTACTAAATGGAACACAGTACATTTCTCTTTTGCAAAAGTACCGCAACAAATGCATTTATTTCAAATTTCCCATACCTGTATGTTAACGCTGTCATACTTTTCATTTCTTATTTTAAACAGCTTTATTGTCTCATTCGTTTTATAATTTTAGCTCTTTTCTATGGCCATAAATGTGACTGTACTAGTGTGCTATTTTAAAGCTTATCCAAATAACTTTTACTGGCAATTAAACTTTTATTATAAAAATCTATTCAGTTATTTAGTTTTAATTTTGACTTTTTACACTGAAAGAATAATAGTGTAATGATAGTTCATTAATTTATTTGGTTAAGCGATAATGACGTTATTAAAAAAATGAAACATATTGCAAAGACTAAATACAACACAACAAGAATCTAAAATAGTTTTTCAATCATATGAGCAAGATGTAACAAAAGAATTAAAGAAAGCGTTATAATTGAATAGCTCATCTTGTAATTGCAAAATTCCTGCCTCTTAAAACACCACAAATGCTATTAAGATTCCTTCGGATTGTAGTCGTACCGTCTCTGTTATTGTGTCATTACTCAAATATTCATATAAAATATATTTCACCCGCTCATAAGGTACACTGATACAAGAACAGTTGCTTTCACCATCAGATATTTATTTTTAATTTGCCACACCTGCTACACAGTGAAAAGCGGAAAGTCCTCGTAAAGTTTTCAAGCATCAGTATATGAGCTTTTCAAATTAAAAATTAATTTGTATGCAGAGTTCATATTTTCTTCCTTCTTCAGCTGTAGTGACAGTCAAATCTGCAGATTTTTGCTCTAAATCACCCTTTTTTTAAAGAGAAGTAGCACTTCAGGCAACAATGCCTATTTAGTCAAGTATCGTGCTACGTTCTTTATGTAAGGGATAGAGAAGAGTTGAGACAGGTGGTGAAAGTAGAAGGATGGTTATGGAAATTAACTGTCGTATAAGACAGCACAGTGCCCAGTAACTATGCCTTCATCACTGAGCAGTTCCACCGACAGTCAATTTTTATTTGTAGTGAAAAAAAAAACAAGCTCTTTGTTGGGAATCGAACCCACAACCCCCAGTCTTATAAGCTAGTACACTACCTACTAGCCTATAGGGGCACCTAATATTTTTTTTAAACTGAACTATCAGGTTTTTCAATAAGATTGGCAATTCTTATAATGCATTTAATTTTGATCGTTAAATTTAAGTTGACGGGCTCAACTGAAAACATCGCAGCCGTGAGCCACAGTGTTAAAAGAGATCCAAATTTGGCGATTCCCAACAATTGGGTTATCCAAAACCGCCACATGGCGAATATTGTCTAAGGATTTGACCTTAAAACCTTAAAAGGTTCAGCTGGTGCAGAAATCGCCGCACAGTGGACCATTTTACGACAAGGCGGCCAAAAGTCCTTTTTTCATGGTCCCCAATTGTAAACTTTTAAAGTTCAATCGAAAGTAGATATTAGTGTACCACGGGAGGCAAAAAATTAAAACTTTTTTGTTATACAAGATTTTTAAGCGTAATAAACTTTGTATAATTTGCGTAATTTGTTGGCTATTAGTATAAGATTGTTTTGGATTGATTTTTAATTCTTAGAAATTAAGTTTTTTAGAGGTCCAATTTTTTTCTAAATTCTCTTACTTAATAGAGCATAACTTCTAAAGTTCGTTAGGGAATGTAAAAGCATTAGCACGGTGTCATAGCCCTAAATGTCTGCTACACGAGTATACCCCACGATCTGACCGTGAGCATTAGAACAATTTTTCTGACACAAGGTCGAAAATTTTTTGCAAAATAGGGTTAGAAAATGGAATTAAATTTTTTTTTTCTGTTTTGCTATTTTCTAAGCATTTTATTTATTTTTGAAATCGCCTCTACGAGAGATATTGTTTAGATGAATATGAATAATTTTTGGAAAGGAAACAAAAATTTTTAGTCAATTTCAAAGTTATGCACAGTTGGTCACAAAAATATTTTGCCTACTTAAAATAACGTAAATTCATATGATTTATGTCGCAAAAGTACTTTGATTTTTAAATTGACTTGCACTGCTTGTAAAATAGTTTTTTTTTCAAACTCTTAAATTTCTTAGAGCATATTCTAAATTTGGGTTGTGATTTCGATTTCGGTCCGTTACGCGAAACAGTATGTGAAAATAAGGAAAATGAAAAAAATATAAACCCAAAAAGAAAACAAGTTCAAGAAAAATATTAAGAACAAGGTCTAATCATCGATCAGCCAAAGCAAGGAGAAGGGAACACAAATGATCAAATGATGGAAATACTGCAAGAAGATTTTTTTCAGATTCAAAAACTGCAGCATCTATCACAGGAGTAGATTGGGAACTAATAAGGAGATTCAGTATTATTTTACAAGTTCTAGCATGCAGCCAAAAGATAAATGCAAACAAAATTTGAGAGTACGCTAGTACAGTTATACTATACAACGAAAAATATTCTTGGAGATATATGCCATCAACAGTTCATAAAATTTTTTACCATGGGGAACAAATAATTCAACACAATATGCTACCAATAGGAGATCTATCTGAAGAAGGGCAAGAAAAACGAAACAAAGACTATAGACTCTTTCGTGAGCATAACACAAGAAACATTTCTAGATACTGTACTAATGAAGACTTGATTGTTGTTATGCACATCAGATCCCTATATGAGCAATATCCGGCAAAAATGAAAAACTACTTCTATTGTACTAGACGTAGAAGCTAAACTGCTTCTAGAAGATGAAAATCAAGGCTTTTTAGAATAAATATTTACTAAAATTGTTTAATTAATAGTAACTTTTCCAAACACAAGAGTCCACTGTGCGCTGGCTGTTTTTTCTGAAAAATCATTTTTTAGACGAAGCCTATTTTCACTTGTCACGGTATATCAACATGCAAAATTACCACATTTGGTCTTCTGAAAAACCTATAATGATTTTTGAGAAGCCTTTGCATGCTCAATGTGTCACTTTATGGTGCTCTATGTGGTCTGAACGCGTTATTGGGCCATTTTTTGTTCCAATGAAGTGGCTGACAACGCGGTAACCGGAAATGGATCACGCGCTCGCGAGATGCTAATATCTTAATGTTGGCCTATTATTGATGTCGTGGATATCACTGACATGTAGTTTTAACAGGACGGTTTCATATGTCATACAGCCAATGAAACAATCAATTTATTGCACACCAAATTTCTCGATCGCATAATTTTACGGCAATGGGCAGTTAAGTGGTCAGCCAGATTGTGTGATTTAACACCACTGGATTATTTTTTGTGGGGGTATATTAAGGACATAGTCTATACTGCGCCAATGGAATCGATTTTAGCCTAAAAAGTTAAAATTCGTGATGTGATTAAGGAAATAGGATCGCCATTTTACCAAAAATGGGTTATGTAAAAACTTCAATGAAAGAATCAACATCTGTCAGTGTGGTTGTGGTGGACATTTGAAAGGTATCATTTTTCATACATAATTACCGAACATCTTAATAAAAATTTTTTGTTTTAGAAAACAAATTTCTTGTCGAAAAAGCCTTTACATACATATTTCTTTATTTTTTATTGCTTTTTATTTTTCAAATCTCTTGGCCATTATGCTTCTTTCAAATCACCCTAATATATTTTACATACGGATCAATTTTATATAAATTTCTCATGATAAATAAAAATGAAAATAATTCATAAATATTTATGTGTGTATGTGTTTTTGAAATATGTTGCAGAGCAGACCCCCAAACTAAAATTCATTTTATTTAAATCACTGATAATTTTGCAAATTATGTGGGCGTAAAGTAAATAAATACTCACATAACAATAATGGGGGAAAAAAAATCAAGTTAATTGTAGGCGTAAGTAAATACAGAAATAGATTTATTTTCAAACATAAATATTTAGCCACTAAATGCTCCTACAACCATATGAGTATATAATTTCCGAACAGAATGCGTGTAAAACAATGATAAATATTATTTTGTTTGTTATTTTGTATTATAAATGGATGTGCGTAAACATAAATCTAATTTCGCCAAAAAAATAATTTTTTGTTATTATAAAGAAACAGTTCAGTAAAAATCAGAAATAAATGAGATTTTGATAATCTATTCTAACCGATCAAAATTAGCCATTTAGTATATATAGCATAATTTAGTGCACTTTGGAATTGGGTATACGAGAGACACTTAAAAAACGCTAGTGTACGATTAAATCGACAATGGACGACCTGAAAAAGATTTATATTTTTCGCGCCTACAAACTTTAAACACTTTGGTTGTTAACCAAATATAATATAATATTAACCAGTTAATATATACCTAGCAAGTTAACAATGTCGATTGTTTTGCTTCAAAAATGTATTTATTATAATAATGAAATGAGTTTATAAATTATTTAAAATATTTTCCGTCATTAGCTACTACTTTTTTCCATCCTTCTGGCAGCAAATGGATTCCGCGCTAAAAGAACTGTTACAGTTTTGTGTTAAAGAATAAATCAAGTCAATTTCTTATACCCTGTTCTACATTAATTGAAACAAATGGGCTGGGCTATAAGGCGACTGAACCAAAACTATGCTTACACTGTGTTCCAAATAGTTTTTGACTAGTTTTTTAACATGTGGCCGAATGTTGTCATGATGGGATAAAATGGCCTCGTGTATGGTCAAATATTTTCATCGATTTTCGTTGATTTCTCTCTTAAGACGAATCAATTGTCTTCGGTACAGGTCTCCTATAATCGTCTGACTCGATTTCAACAGCTCATAATGCAAAACCACCTTAACGTCTTAGACATTCGGCCTCGGCGTTGATTTAGCTAGTTGGCCTGGCTTTATATATGACTTCTTACTTTTGGGGTTATCGTAATAAATCCATTTTGCATCAGCAGTAACAATACGAAGGAAAAATGACTTCCATTTGTAGCATTCAAGCATCATTTCCGACATGCAAAATCGCCTTTCAACATCTTTCGCCTTCAAGTCATATGGTATCCTATTAAGTTCCTTTTGAATGAAGGCCAATGCTTTTAAACGTGGGAAAATGGCTTGTTGAGTGACTCTCAATGATAATACAAGTTCTTTTTTGCGTTTGACAACAATTTTCGTTGATTAATGCTTTCATCTTCAAACTTTATCAGCTGACCAGGCTCTCTCCTTTTATTCTGTCCAAATCACCACTTTTGAATCACACAAACCATCGTTTACAAGTTTTTTGAGTTGGTGTATGTTGACCATAAGCTCCTTCTTACATGCATGATAAGATTTACGTCAAACGAGGGCCTCGAAACCACAACCAACACTATACTCCCAAAGGGCCAACCTCAATAATCCGATGAGGAACAGAAAATCTAAAAGGCTAAAAAAACCTGAAGTCTAGGACTTTACTGATTCCCGTGGAAATATAGTGGAATTGTTCAGTTGGCCTTGAAGGGGACTGGGCTCCCTATTACCTCCGTTGACACATGTAATGACGGTGAGATTTCGTCAATGTGTCCCCGGGGGAAAGGCTTCTACTTACATACGTGATAAGATTTATGTCTATATCTAGCTGTGTAAGCCATAATCAGATGGTGGATCATACCACTGTGAATCAAATGTAACGTCATCCTCGCCCTAGAAGACCTTCATATACATATATCCTCCGGTCACTCCTAATTGCAACTTCAAAAGCCCGAAGCATTCACTCCTCGCTGAAGAGTGGGAGACTATCCAACTCCTGGTCCAGAACGCATGAAGCTTAATAAAATTTAAAAACATAACCGCAATCATGCTCACAAACTCAAACGAGGGGGTCGAAACACACAGTCGCCACGATACTCCCGAAGGGCCAATCTCAATAATCTGTCAGAGAACAGCTGAAAGGCTAAAAAGGCAAATAACTGAACTCTGGGGCTTTCCTGATTCTCGTGGAAATATAGCGGGATTGTCCAGTTGGATCCTGCTAGCCTATTAGGGGACTGTGCTCCCTTTTACCCCCGCAGACACATGCAATGACGGTGGATTTCCGTCAAAACATATCAATGTGCCCCCAGGGGGAGCTTCTACTTACAATGGATACCTTTCAGCAACCTTTTTCTTCAAATGAAGCAGACTTCTTTTAGGTACCACCTAATTCGCCATTATTATAATGAATGAAAAAATGTGTGCTTACACTTTGGCGTCTATCGATTACTGAATTACAATAATATATTTTTATCGTATTGTTTATAATTGGCACAAACCGTTTATGTAGTTACTTAATTATTTAATTGAAATATTTTTTATATAGCTTTAAATTATATATTTAATTAAAATAATTAAACATTTCATTGAATTTTTATTTTAAAACAAATCAAATTTTTAATAAATTAAAAAACTATTGACTTCGCTGAAGTTTTAAAACTCAAGATGAAGTCATTAGGTTTTTATTTATTAAATCAATAACCACTATTGAGGCACCACCACTCTGTATTGAGTAATTTTTGAATGAATTAATTATAATAATAAGCAGCATAAAAACATCTCCGGCTTCTCTACCCAGCATGGGGAATGTTTTTAGATCAGCATTTAATTTATCGTATATCGTATATATTTATATATTGTAATTTAAAATACATTTTTATTTACTCATATTTGCAATATTTTTATTCTATTGCGTAAATAATTATTTGGGACAAATTTTGTTTTTAAATTTTTTTCGAACTTTGGTTTTTGATTCTAACAAAATTAAGAAAATCAAATCTACACAAGTTTTTTAAGAGTTTCTTTTGATATCGTGGGAATTTAATGATAGAACTATAAAGTTTTGTCCGGATTTTAAAAGAATACTTGCCAAATTTCTCTAATCATTTGGTTAGATTTTGCAAAAGCAATTCTATGTATTTTTGCATGAAATATTTTAATTATAGAATTTTATGTGATTGATTGAAGGATTTTTGTGTGCATAGTGGAATAATTGACCTTAAAAATCTGAATTTATCCGAGGGCTTTAGTTATTGAGGCTTTTCTCTTCCAGCTGTCTGTTTTGAAGTGTTTTTTTATTTTTGGGCAAATAAAAGTGTTTTGGCAATCAATTGAGCAAATTTTTGTCAAAATTTTTTAAAATTTAATTTAATAATATTTTGCTATGTTTATCATTATTTCTAAAAATAGAAACTTGCCACTCGCTACAATTAAGCCACATAGCCCGTCAATATTTCAGCAGTCATATATTTATGTCAGTCATTTATTTACTTGGAATAGAGTATCTCAACAGTAGCTTGATTAGTGTTTTTGCTGTCTAAATTTTAACTTTAGCAAACGTTCTGCTCTATGATTTCTCTCATTAATAAAGTCGTACTCATTTTTAATAACTTCATCTGCCGTGTAGCGTCCTTATTAGAGTCTGTCAACTAATTTTTCTGATTAAAGACGTACTTACCTGAAGTATAGCACCCTTATTAGACTCTAAACTACTACTCTTCCGATTCAGCTTCCTTAGTAAGCTTGCTGCTGTAAACTGGACCCTACTGACATCATCCAGTTTTTGCATTATTTTATTCCACAAAGTTTTCATATTTAAATCATTAATTTCTTTTCATTTTTTTTTTAAATTCAGTCTCATGTATACTCAAATAGTCAACAAACTATTGCAGAGTCTGCCGCCTTATTTATATTCTTGTATTGCCTATAATCTATAACATAGTCTGTGGCCTATTTTTTAATCTTTTCTTCAATCAAATATCAAATTTTTCAACAAGAAGTTTTTTTTTCAATTATGCAGGGTTCAGAATTTTTCATTTATGAACATTCAAAAATCAACATTCATGATATTTTTCATAAATGAGAAATCTAAAATTTTATATTTATTTTTCAAACTCATAAACGAACAACAAAAAATGTTCTGATTATTTTCATACATGAATGCGAACAACAAGATAAATTAGCTACTTCTCATTAATGTTATTTTTCATAAAATTTCTCATAAATGAACGTGAAAAAATTTTCTACCTACGATCGCAGTTTACCGTAAAATGTAGTAAAAACACATGGGTACATATTAACTCAAAATACAATATTGCAATATATTCTACATACGCCGACAATTGCGCATTATCAAATATGTGCGTTTATGTACGCGAATGCTTAACGCACATATTTTTACGACCTTTTCATTTATGAAAAATTATCAAAATTGTAAATATTCAAAAATGAACACTTGTGTGTTTCTCATTTTTTCACTTATGAATAGAAAGAAAAAAAAATAAATCGTCGCATTCACAAATGAGAAAACACAAAATAATTTGTAGTCTCTCACACATGTATGAGAAGAAGCGGCTAAAAATGAAATGTACATATTCATACGTGTATGAACAGTGAGTAAATACTTCGCTACTCTGCAATTATGGCAACACCAACAATATGATAGTTTTGAGGCATTCGTAGTAGATGGATTCATTGGCAATTGTTACAGTGAAAACAATTTCGCACGAAAATCGCATTAAAATAATTAAAATTCACTATGAAAATGGTGGTTGTATTAAAGTTACATTTCGTTAAATTTGCGATATATTCAGATAAAATAATTGTTCTTCTGAGATCGCCTTTAAGAATTTGATGGTTAAATTTGAAAACATTACAGCCGTGAAGCTCAGTGTTGAAGTGGATTCAAATTTGTCCTCAAATTCCTCAACGTTCTCAACAAAGTCACCACATGACGAATTTTGCGTATGGATTTAACTTTGGAGCTTTCCAAATTTCAACCGGTGCAGGAATCGAAGCCAACCGACCAGTCCCAGTCGCATCGCCGTCGATTCGCTCAATTCATTCAGGAACAAAAAATCATTTTGCAGTCGAAACCCTTTTTTCCTTATCAGGATATGTCAATAAGCAAGACTGCCGCATTTGGGCTTCTAAAAATACTAGATCGATTATTGATATTTGTATACTTAAAGTGTCACTGTATGATACGCTGGAGGCTGGAAATGCAGTAACGGTTAATGGATCACGCTATCGCGAGATACTAACAACTCCATTTTGGCTTATTATTGACGACGTGGATGTCACTGATATGTGTTTTGAACAGGATGGTGCTTCATGTCACACCGCCAGTGAAACTATCAATTTATTGCAAACAAAATTTCCCAATCGCTTAATTTCACGACAACCAGCAGTTAAGTGGCCAGCCAGATCATGTGATTCAACACTACTGGATTACTTTTTGTACAGCTATTTTAAGGAGAGAATCTATACGAAGCCAATCGAATCGATATCAGCCTTAAAACTCAAAATCAGTGATGTGATTAATGAAATAAGTCTGGCATTTTGCCAAAAAAGTGATTAAAAACTTTGATGAAAGAATCGACTTCTGTCAGCCTGGTCTTTGGAGGACTTTTGCCAGATATCATTTTTCATTCATAATTGTCGAACTTTTCTCTTCATAAGAGTCTAAACACAATACTGCGATATTTTATTGCGGTGCGTTTTTTCATACCATTGTGTAGTAAAAAACCGCAGTGCGGTGCGGCATAAAATTAAAATCTATTTTATTTCATTGCGGTTTTTTTTATTCTCTCAATTTTTTACACTCTTTCTCTTTCTGATGTTGCCATAGTTTTTCATTAATTGGCGGTGTTCACAACATTATTGTAAACAAAACACATGTGATTTTGAAGTTTATATAAATTGTTGTGGGATCAATAAAAGGTGCAAAAAGCATAAAAGTAAAAATGGACATCAACGAAAAAATAATTGAAGAAGTGAGGAAGCACGAGTGTCTTTATAATTTGCAGTCCTCAAATTATAAAAACAAATTTACAATGTTTTTAATAGCTTGAGTTTTTTTATTTACTGCCATCATAAAATATTTAACACAAACACCAAATTGTACAAAAATTTAGGCACAAATAAATTCATAAAAAATGTAAACAAACAATGACAAGTCTTGCCGCCGCCGTCTTCCGGTGTATTGTGTTTATTTCTCTCTCCCGCAACGAGAAATCGCACCGCACCGCACCGCAATGATTGTGTTTAGACTCTAATACAAAAAAAATTGAATTATCTTAATCTAAACTTTTTATTTTATTTAGTTTTAAAAAACACAAATTTCTTATTGAAAAACACTTTACTTTTTAACATATTTTTTTTCGCAAAATAATGTTGTTCATTAAAAATTAAACTATAGGGCCCGCCAAATATTTTTTTTTTGTTTTGAATGCTATAAACAAAACTACACAGCTTCGGCTGTGTGGCACGTAGCGCCGTCCTGTTGAAACCAAATGTTGGCAATATCCTCCTCTTCAATTTTTGTGAACAAAACTTTGTTCAACTTGGCCCAATAACGATCGCCATTGACTGTAACGGCCACTCCTGAAAAATGTCCCAATTATGCCTGTGGACCAAAGTCCGCACCAAACAGTGACTCGTTTTGGGTGCGTCGGCTTTTCAATGTATGCGTGCGGATTTTTTGTGCCCCAAATGCGACAATTTTGCTTGTTTACATACACGCCAAAATCAAAATGAGTTTTATCTGAAAAGATGATATTTTTTGGCAAAATCGGCATCTTCTCTAAGTCGATCGCAGACCTACTTAGCGAAACGTTGTTCAAAAGTATACACAACCATATTTGTTCAGCGGCAGGGTAAAACTAATTATCTGTCAAATCAAACATGAGCTAAGTGTTACCACTATTTGAAAAAAAACGTTAAATTGCGGACCCGTTACAAATTTTTTATATCTTAAAACAGTTTATTTTTAATTTACGAGCAAATTCCTGAAGAAATTACAAAAACAAAAACAAAAAAATAAATAAATTAACTTAATAAAAAATTGAAAGGACAGCACGAATAAAGCTTAAAGTTGGCAATGAATACGTAAATAGTTCTGATATAATATTTCTAGTCCATGTGTGTGCGTGTGTGTGTGTAGAACTACTACAAAAGCATTATATGATTCTTAGGAATGTGTTAAAATTTATGTATTTTTAATTTTTCTTTACGAGTCAATTTTCTTGAGCTGTCGTCTTTAAGACATAAAAATAGGCTGTGGGGTATCAGGCGCAGAGGGTGATTCGTAGCCAGCCAGGTTTTTATTAATTTTTTTCCAGTGCAGTTTTTACTTTATTTGCTTGCCCTTCATGTTTCATTCAAATTGCTCTATTCAAAAAGTTGCAATCTTTGCTGAGTGTATGCAGGGTGCTCTTATTGTTGCTGATAGATCGTTGCCTTATTATGGGCTGTTATTTTTCTTTTTTTTTTCTTTTTTGGATCGCAACCCATAAAATCTTATTATGATAAAGAATTCAATACTTTTTCCTCCATCATGTTGATTTAAAATGAGAAAAAAAAGTAGTTCTTCATTGTTAAATCTAAATTAAATTGAATTTTATTTACTTTGAATGTGAGGCGGCAGAATGCTGTTGGAGTATCGTTTGTCGTTCTTTAAATGATCATTAAAATTTAGATTACGGCCACTATTTCTTTTATTTTACAATTTCAATTTTAATTTAAGGTTTTATTCTTCTTCTGTTTATGCGTTGAACGACATGGAACAATTGATGAACTGTCGTCATTATTATTTTTGCATATATTTTTTTTATTAGTTTGTTAAAGAAGCATTTTGTAAAAGATTGCTGATGGCTCTGGAATCTCTTCTCTTTAACTTTATATATATATATGCATGCATTGTTGTTGTTGTATTTTTAATATTGTTGTGTCATTACAATGGTTTTAAAGAGAGTGACCCTTTTTGTATAATCTATCCAAGGCAACAACAACAACAACATGAAGAAAAGAATTTATTTATTCTTATTGGCAATTTCATTCTTTAATAGAGATTTTGTTTATACGATGGCGTGCTGTTTTCTATTTATTGCTGACAATACGTGCAGCTTTCGAAGAGTTTCTTTTATTAGTACAGCGTTCATTGCATTCATTGGGGGTTTTTGCCTGCTTCTTTTGCTAAATAGATTAAGAGTGAGCAAAGTAAGTGTTTGTCATTTTTTAAGTGTTTCACTTAATTTATCATTAATCAATGTCGTCTGTCGTTGCCTTTGCCAACGTCATAAAAAAAATACCATTTGCATTTATTCAGTGTTTAAAGAATATTTTGTGCGAGTGTTTGTTTAAGATCATTAAGCTGCAGGGTGTAGTTCTTTTTTCATATAAACTTTATTGTGTTCACTTGGATTATTTCACTTTGGATTCAACTTAAGAAGAAATAAAATCTGTGTAAATAATAATAATAAAAGAAGAAAAATTGCATTGCTGAAATTTCTAGAATAACATTGAATTTTTATTACGTACTTATTTTTAGTCCAGCAATTTAATTGTTAAAGCTTTTTTGTATGTTAGAACAATCACAAGAAACCCAAAGTCATAGTTTACTGAATGGAAAATGCTATACACTCCGATTTTCATTATTAACTTATTTTGAAGTCAATATCGCATTACTAAGAACGACACTGACTTCATTTTCCTTAACATTTTCATTATAGAATACTGAATTTTCGTTATAACTCTATTTGGGAAAAATATTAGTAATAACAAATTTAAGCTTAATTAACTTTATAAATGAGCAGTACTGCTACTGCACTTTTCATTACCAATAAATTTGTACTGATTACTGAAAACTTAATAAGTATACCTATCCAGTAAACATTTTATCGATCTTATTTGATCATTATAACACACATTATTATTGTTAAATTAATGAAATGGCATCTTTTTACAGCTGATAATGCAAACTAAATTTCATTATCAGTAAAAATTTACTGCAAGTTTATGCTGTTTAGACTATAAACAGCTATAATAAAAAAAATATTATTTAAACAAAACAAGTTATACTTTTGCTTTACAAATATACTTGTAAAGAAGATGTATACCAAAAATAAATAAATACATGTCAGATATTAGCTTTCCAAATTTTTATCAAACTTTAAAGTTTTAAAGTAGTTTTAGATAAAAATCAAAGAAATATTATTTTTTCCAAAAAATATTTTTGTTTTCGCGTTATAAAATTATGATGCAGAAGAGAGTAAAAATCTTTAAAAATTCCTAAAAATTCGATCCCATAATGGAGATTTTAAATCCATTTTCGATGTAATGACTTGTGAAAAATTTGCTCTGTAAAGTAACGGAATAAAAGTTTAAATTTTGCATACCAGGGAAAATTTTGGACAAAAGTTTCAAAAAAATATTTTTAAAAATCCCAAAAAAATGGAATTTGTTAGTAGTTTTGTTTTTTTATTGTATATTTCATAATACCTTATTCCTAAAAATCTTTTTGGAAATCCCAAAAATGGCATTTGCATTTTTTTTCAGTATACATAATACAGCGAGGGTTTTTATTACTGTTGTCATTTCTTTCGGTGAAAATCGTCTTTCCTGGCTGCTTATTTGGTACGATCGGCCAGAGCTGTTGATGCGATGACATCCCCTCCACCCCCGGGGACACATTAATATATTTTAACGCAATCTCACCGCCATTACATTATTTATGTTAACGGGGGTAAAACGGAGCTTAGTTACCTTCAAGGCTAGTAGGAGCCAACTGGACAATTCCACTATATTTCCGCGAATATCAGTAAAACCCCAGAGTTCAGCTATTTGTCTTTTTAGCTTTTTAGCTGTTCTCTGACTAATTATTAAGGTTGGCGCATCGGGAGTATCATGGTGGTTATGCTTTCGACGCCCTCGTTTGAGTTGTGTGGGTCGGATCGTTCACATTGAACACAATGAATGTTCCAGTTCCAGTGAACATAATTGCGGTTATGTGCTTAAATTTTATTAAGCTTCATGCGTTCTGCACCAGGAGTTGGATAGTCTCCAACTCTTCAGCGTAAGATCGTGACAAGATTTACATCGAGCCTTTTGGCCATAAACCGATGGTGGTCTTTCCACTGGGCATACGAAGAAGAGTCCACCCACGTCCTAAGACGCATACATACCAGGTGCATATGCGCCTTACTTGCAATTTTCTAATGCAGGGTAGCAGGGCTGTGCCTCCATTCGTTGCTTAAGAGTTGGAAACTATCCAATTCCTGGTCCTGTTGCAAGCCCAACTAGGGCATTTATTTGGATGTTTACCTTTTCTTTTCGTTAACACCCCTTTCAGAACTTTCTTCAAAGCCCGATTTAAGCCACAGCCACCACGTTGCTCCCCGAGTAGCCTCAATAACAACCGGAACAGGGCCGTAGCCCTGCGACCAACTGATTCCCGTGGTATCAGTGTGTGTTTTTTAGTCACTGGTGGGACTTTGAGAGCCCTATATATCTTTTAGTATCGGGCTCTTGCTAATCCAGGCGACTGGTGTCGTCTTTTACCTCCGAAGGCACATGTTAAAATGGGGAAGAGATCCATCAAGACTGCGTGGCCTCGGGGGGAGTACTGTGGAGTCAGTATTAGATCTGTTAGTATAAATAGTGTTGGGTGTAGGTCGTTTTTCTTTACGGTCATATCTATTTATTCAGGTAAATTGTCCCGCCACTTGGCATTTTATGTGGAACTAATTTAATATTTCTATGTTTTATTATGTACCAAGTAGCTGTGTCCATCTCGGGATGTTTATCATTTTTAGAGTGTATAATTAGCTTCAGTGGCGTTAAAACAGTGCCTAAGGTCGTATTTACCTGTTCATTTATAATGTCCCTGTTAAAAGTTCTTGTCGTGTAGATTTCCATATTTTCAAAAATGTCTAGTCTTCGTACTTTTTTGCTAGAATGAAGTGTCATACATATATGACCTTGCAGTTGGCGCAATATATATATATATATTAGACAATTCCTAATTTTTTATTAAAAAATCCCCAAAATGGTATTTTCAATAATTTTTCTGTATATACCTTTAAAACAGGAAGGTAACGAATTCCATTTCAACAAAAATATAAATGACTTGGGCTTTTTTCGGGTTAGGTGTTATAATATTTTACTTAGAGATTATATTTGAATAACACCTTTTATAAAAACAAAACCGCTTTTCAAATTTTTGGATAACACACTAACTGTCTAGCAGATTAAGCGGTATGAAACACACAGAGCAATATTTCATTAAAACCAGGAAAATTTATCACACGATTTGAAAGTTCTTTGGTATCGTGAAAATCTTTGTGAAACAATCATATTTGAGGTGTAGCTCCTTAAATGATGTGAGACCGAACGAACCCTTTATATGAAATACGGGCAATAAATCATTTTTATCTAAAAGAAATTGCCCCCAAAAAACACTTTGTTGACAATTGGCATTTTGTTGGCAATATGCTGCCTTTGGTAACACTTTGTTGCAACATGTCTTGTTGCAGATATTATTTGTGATCTACAAGAATAAAGCACCATGAAGCAAGTATTCCAAAAAAACATTGCTCGTTCTCTTAGTGTCGCCATTGCATGTGCGACTAATAAGACATTGTCCACTTTAACTCAGTGCGACGTGCTACACACCATTACACATACAAATAAAATAATAAACAGATATTTTAAGATAGGCAAAGGTGCATGTATACATGTTGTTGCAAGGAGTGAGTGCAATTTTTTTTATTTAACTTAAATTTTGTTTTTTTTGCTGTTGTTTTGTCAAAAAGGTTTTGGGTGGAAAAAAAAACTTTAGCTTCTACATTTAACCGTCACCTAATGTTAAACATGAAATTCGTGAATTGTCAGTTTTTAGCTGTTGTGTGGTGTGGTGTTGTTTTTGTTTTTGTGTTTTTTTTTTTAATATTTCTCAGAAACCATAATGATGTTTGTCATGTTTGTTTGCTGTTTTTTGGCCAAAACCCAAATGAGCCAAAAACAAAAAACAAATTTTGTTTTAACCCACTACAAGTTTGTTTGATTTTATTTCTCTTTTACTTGTGTTTATTTATTTTTTGTTGGTGCTTTTTCTTCCTTTTTGCTAAATTTTCAAATATTTTGAATTTTGAAAACAAATAAAATTCATATATGTTAGGAGGACAGACAGAAAGTGAATAATAAAATCAAATAAGCAAACTGTGGCGTGTACGTGTTTTTGTTTTAATGTCTCAAATGGTAACTAAACCACAACCAAAATAACAATGTGGCATCTAAAGATGACATTAAAAATGAGCCTTAAACAAAGAAAAGAAGAGTGAAAGTTTTTCTTATTTTTAAGGAAATTTCTGCTGCTGTAAAACAAATGAAATAGAAGAAATGTTGGTCAAATTTGGTCATAAAATAATGTGACCAAATGTTATTATTTTTGTTAGTTTTGTTTTTCTCTTAACATTTTATATTTCTTTAATTTCCTATCCTATCCTATTGGCCCATGTTGCCACATAACTAATGTTGCATGGTTTATATTTAAGTGGGTCTTATTTGGTTGGTGTCAGTAAAACAAATTATTTTTTTATGGATTCCATAGATGTTTTGATTGGTTTCAACATTAATTGATGCACTATTTAGTCTAGAGCTTCAAACCAAAAGCGTTTATTAAATAAGAGAAATATTTTTGATTGTATAAAAAATTTTGCAGAGTGTTCAGTCTGCTGTAGAAGTTTAGGCTCTTTATATAAAAAATATGTAATAAAATTTGTTGGATCAATTCAAACAAGAAACGTTTTCGAGTTCTGCTCCTCAGTTGTATCGCTGGCTGACAAAAAAACGTGTGAACACGTTAAAGCTAGGAGGGCATGATTGCGAATTTGAACGTTTTTTGCATTCCTTGACATCGATCTCTTTATTCTTAACCTTAGTCCACACGGTCACATCATATTAGTGGGATGCATTGCGTTAATCCTAGTCCTTATGCCCAACTTTCACTACGAGGACGTATACCCAAGTACAGGTGTGGGCAGTTTAAATATCTTTCATTTTTCTTTATATTTTCGAAAGAAAAAATGATTTTTTTTTAAAGCGATTCTGTAGCTGAATATATTAACGAACGAACGAAGTGTTCATATATTAAATGTAACTAGTTTCAAATTCGGGACTTCCCTTAATAAGTATAGAAGTGAAGTTAAATTTAGTGTTTTTCTGCTCAGTTGCATTCTTGTTTCAATGGATTTGATTCTTGTTTTTTTTTTATAATTTATAACTAAGAAGAACGTGAACCGCAGAAGAAACGTAAATATTATGTCATCCAGCCAATGTAAGAGGTAAATTGAAATATATTTAATAATATAAAATTGAAGTAAGGTATCATATTTTATTTGTGGTCTATTCTTCCTGGACGCACCTGGAGGAACGGGGAAAACATTTGTCATTTCATTGATTTTGGCCACTATTCGATCAAGATGTGACATAGCTTTGGCGTTAGCATCATCTGGAATTGCGGCGACTCTTCCAGACGGCGACCGTACTGCACATTCTGCGCTTAAGTTGCCACTCAATTTAAACACAGTTGATACTCCAACATGCAATATTTCCCGATCCAGCACAATGGGAAAATTGTTGATGCAATGCAAGCTCATTGTTTGGGATGAGTGCACAATGGCAGATAAGAAACCACTTGAAGCATTTAATTTCATACTGAAGGATCTTCGGCGAAATTACAACATCTTTGGCGGCTTAATGATATTGTTGGCAGGCGATTTCAGGCAAATGTTTCCAGTAATTCCCCGTGCAACACTTGTAGATGAATTGAATGCTTGCCTGAAGGCATTACCTTTGTGGAATAACGTAAAACCATTATCGCTAACCACTAATATGAGAGTTAAACTGCAAAATGATCAAAGTGCTGCACAATTTTCCAAACAATTGTTAGCTGTTGGAAATGAAAGAGTCCCAGTTGATGCGATAGCTGCATTACTTACTCTTACTAACGACTTTTACCGATTTGTAGACTTTCAATGTTCTCCCAAATATTAGTGAGAATTATCAGAATTATGTTTGGTTAAGTCAACGAGCAATTCTCGCCGCAAAGAATAATGTTCACTATTCAATCAAAAATCGATGGCGATTTGGTGACATACAAATTCGTTGATTCCGCAACAAATCCCGATGATGCAGTAAATTATCCAACGGCGTTTTTGAACTCTCTGGAGTTACCAGGATTTCTACCACATAACTTGCAACTCGAAGTTGGTTCAGTTATTATGATATTGCGTAAATTGAATCCACCGCGACTTTGCAACGGTACTCGACTTGCGGTGAAAAGACTTATGCCGAATTTGATTGAAAAAAGTACGCAGGTGAGCGATTGCAATTTCCAGTTCGTCTATCGTTCGCAATGACAATTAACAAGTCGCAAGGCCAATCGCTTAGTGTTTGCGGGATAAATTTAGACAATCGTTGTTTTTCACATGGGCAGCTATATATTGCGTGTGCACGCGTTGGGAAACCATCCGTTTTATTTTTCTTAACGTCAGACCAAAAAAACAAAAATGTAAATTACCAAAGAGCACTTCAATGAAACGGTTAATTTGGGGATACGTATAACGCTTCGATTCAGTATTTACTTTTAATTCACTTTCATTTTTTACCTAGAGAATTCTACTTCATTTTTGTAATCGAAATGAATTCATTACTATTATGCAATGAAATAAATTTTTTCCTTTTCAAATATAAAACAAAAAAAATAATTTTTCTTTATCTTTTAATCCCCAAATGTTACAAAAACCGAAGCCATCTGCTGGCAAACGTGGTGAACGCTGGGTTTGCTAGTATACTATGAAAATAATGCAAATTTAACATACAGTAAGTTGAAGCGTAAACACTTTCTTCGCCAGCTCGTCAAAGTACTTTGTCTGCCGGTCATTGAAGAGGGGTCAGTTAATGCTTAGGTAAAGAGGAACCTAAAAACGAAGCTTGCCGTAGCGAGCTTTATAGCAAAATTCTTAGAAGAAAGAGCTGAGGCTGTACCTTCAACGTCTGCAGCTGTTGCTGGGCGTGTCAAGAAACCCCAGATTGGAAACTGCTACATGGGCTATGATTGCGAAGAACGCAGAAGACGCACCCGTAACATGTGCTCTTTATGTAAACGGCCAATATGTTTGCAACATTCAAGCAATTCCTTTGTGTGCGAAATTTGCAATAAAGAGGAATGAGATTTAAATAATAATACAAAATTTCAATAAATAATTATTATAATTTTAATGTTATTATTAAAAAAAAAACATAAATTTATATTACTTAAACAAAAACATTCTTTGATTACTTAGTCAACATTAATGTGCATTTCAATTACACCAAGTACACCTGTACTTGCGCATACGTTCTCGAGGTCTCGACTTTGGAGGCTCATAGCTTCTCAACGCCTTGACCTAGGATAGTTAAGGCTTCAATCGATGCAGTTTTGCACCATCTTCTTAGATCCGCATTTTCAGAAAGACCTTTCCAGCACCTGGAAATACCTGTATTAGGACTAGGGTTAAATAAAGATGTGACTATAAATGGCCATCGCTGGAGGTTTCAAACCTAAAATATATATGAAGAAGAAAAGATGCAACTTGATATGATTTAACTTTAAGGCGAGCGAAACTGTTTGAGAAGATGCTCAAATATATTTAGCATTTTGCGACTTGACAACTTAAGTTTATCAGAGTATAAACGATAATTTTTATTTTACCACGACTTATTGTTGTTTTTTTATTTTTATTTTCAATCGCAAAAACTATATTCAAATACTCGAACTATGCATGGTGCCCATAAACAAAAATGTGATATTTCCTATATGCAAGAACAACAACAACAACAGTAACAAAACAACATATCTAGTGTTAATTACCTAAACGTGCGTTACTATTGTCTATATTTTCATTTTAATTTAATTTTTGTTGCTGTTGTTGTGTTTTTTTTTTTTAAACAAATTTGCATAATTTTCCCATACTAACGAACAAGCATTGAACGAGCCCACCAATCAACCATCAAACCAACAAACATACACACACGTCCAGCTAACTACAAACGAGTAGTAACAACACTTTGATGTCCAACATCCCAAAAAAGGAAGTTTGGAGTATAAAAACAATGCCAAAGGAACCAATTTTAGCTGTGAATTTTTGGCTGATTTTAAACAGCACAAAACCAATAGATTTACTTGACTGCTGTATGTTTCTTTAAAAGCTTTTGGCCATTTTAGAAAAGTTATTTAAATCGGTTTTAATATTGTTGCACAATTTATTTTGCCTCGCTTGTAACTTGTTTACACTTTTTTTTTGTTATTTCATTTTTTCTTTTAGATATTGAGACCAACCAATAACAACAAAGAAAAACATTATAAAACTTTTGTTTTAATTAACCTTTTAGTTAATGGCTCCGAAAAGCTTTTGCCTAACATGAGTCCACATGTTTTATACGACGACAACAAAAATTAAGCCTGAAGGGCTTTAATTCTTAAATGTTGTTAATGGTTTTCTTAAATAATTTTACCTTAAAAGACAATCAGCTTACATGCACACATACATACATACATGGTATTTTGTATACACGTGAAAAAACAGTGTTTATTCGTTATTTGAGATAAAAATTAATAAGAGAAAAAAATACAGAAATTATGTGAAGCAATAAATAAATACTTGATATCCCACATATTTCAATGAAAGAATTCTCTAAGCTATTGAAATTTTTAGCAGATATTTAAAATTAATCACAAAAGTATTTTTTGTAATATCCCAGCGCGACGCAACTGTTTGTTACAGAAAATAAGGAAGCTTTGATGTCTGTTTTTCCCATGAATTTGTTCACTCTCATAACATTTCAGTGTCATTTTACTAGTGCATGCTATTTAAACTTTTAAAATAATTTTAACGCTTTCCGACAATTTGGCGTAGAGAAAAATTTTATGTTCTTTTTCCAAAAATTACATTCTTTAATGCTGAATACAGGGCTCAAAAGACAGCTGCCGTTTTCTTTATTTATCATTTCGATTTCTTGCTGCCAAAGTGTGGCTAACAACCTGTTTTTTTTTATTTCTGTTCTCGGCAGGCAATTGTTCTGCCAGTCACAAATACAGGAGACTACCAAAATTTCCTTTGGTGTTAATATAAATATAATAAAAGATATAAAAAAAAATTTCCGCAACTATCTTGGCCAGTCCCCATTATAGTTATCTTTTTTAAGGGCCTTATTTTAATTGCTGATTAAGTTTTTCAAAAACCCTCTGAGACAACATTTAAATTTGAACACAAGAAAAGTATAATGAAACTATTTAAAAAAATTTGCCTGATGACAATTTTTCTATATAGAGAATTTATGAATGATGATAATTTCTTTGTAGAAAATTTATGAAAGCAGACAATTTTTTTCGGAAATTTTATAAATGATGAATAGTTTTCCATAGAATATTTAAGAATGATAAGTACTGCAGAAAATCTTTTAACTAATAACAATTTTCTATAAAAAATTTTTAACTGATCACAATTTTCTATAGAAAATTTTTCACTGATCACAATTTTTCTATAAAAAATTTATGACTGATCACAATTTTTGTATAGAAAATTTTTAACTGATCACAATTTTTCTATAGAAAATATTTAACTGATCACAATTTTTCTATAGAAAATTTTTAACTGATCACAATTTTTCTATATAAAATTTTTAACTGATCACAATTTTTCTATAGAAAAATTTTAACTGATCACAATTTTTCTATAGAAAATTTTTAACTGATCACAATTTTTCTATAGAAAATTTTTAACTGATCACAATTTTCTATACAAAATTTTTAACTGATCACAATTTTTCTATACAAAATTTTTAACTAATCACAATTTTTCTATAGAAAATTTTTAACTGATCACAACTTTTCTATAGGAAATTTTAAACTAATCAATTTTTTCTATAGAAATTTGATGACTGAGCACAATTCTCACAATTTTTCTATACAAAATTTTTAACTGATCAAATTTTTCTATAGAAATTTTCTAACTACTCACAATTTTTGTATAGAAAATTTTTTTATTGATAATTTTTTTTTTAAATTTATAAATGATGACAATTTTCTACAAAATATTTATGAATGACGATATGAAAATTTTTATATAAAAAATTTATGAATGATGAAAATTTTTCTATTTGTATTTATGACTGATCACACGTTTTCTATAGAAAATTTATGACTGAGCACAATTATCAAAAATTTTCTATACAAAATTTTTAACTGATCACAATTTTCTATAGAAAATTTTTAACTGATCACAATTTTTTTATAGAAAATTTTTAACTGATCACAATTTTCTATACAAAACTTTTAACTGATCACAATTTTTCTATACAAAATTTTTAACTAATCACAATTTTTCTATAGAAAATTTTTAACTGATCACAATTTTTCTATAGGAAATTATAAACTAATTAATTTTTTCTATAGAAATTTGATGACTGAGCACAATTCTCACAATTTTTCTATAGAAAATTTTTAACTGATCAAATTTTTCTATGGAAATTTTCTAACTGATCACAATTTTTGTATAGAAAATTTTTTTATTGATAATTTTTTTTTAAAAATTTTAAAAATGACAATTTTCTACAAAATATTTATGAATGATGAAATGAAAATTTTTATATAATGAATGATGATAATTTTTCTATGGAAAATTATGATTGATAAAAATTTTGAATGCTGATAGTAAGTTATTAATGCAATATGAAGAGTACTAAAATTTTTCTAAATAAGAATAATAATATATAATTTTTGTATAAAATTATATTTACTAAAGACCAGTTGCTATAAAACAATTTTGACTATATAAAAATTTTCGACTGATGAAAAATTTTTACAGAAAAATTGTGACTGTTGAATTTTCCGCAGAAATGTTATGACTAATAAAATTTAAAAAATTAATTATGATTGATGAAACATTTTTATAAAAAAACTAAGGCTGGTAAAATGTTTTTATAGGAAATTTATGAACAACAAAATTATTTTAACGAGAAAATCATATCATGATTTCTTGCAATAGAAAATTATAACAACTAAAAATATTCTAGAGAAAAATTTTAAATAGTGAAAATATTCCATAGAAAATTTATGAGTACTTATAAATTTGCCATTAAAAAAATATGACTAATGAAAAACTGTCATAGAAAAATTATGACTAGTAAAATTTTTTATACAAAATTAAATTTAACATTCTTTTAGAAAATTTTATAGAAAAAATTTAATTTAATGAAATTAATTTGAATGGAAAATTATGACTGATGGTATTATTTAAGATTTCCAATCACCATAGGGTTGAAATTTCCTACCTAAAGTAGACACTGAAGATTTCGCATCTTCTCTCTTAGGTCAGAGATTCCGTTTTGTAATTTCAGCCTTTTCCGTCATGCAGAACTTTGTTGCGTTTTTTTCAATTTTCTTTAATCCGTACAAGGATTTTAGAATTTTTTCACCCTCGAACATTTTTCTTTTTCTTTTTTTTAAATACACATAGGTCTCTATATTCACCCGAGTTAATTCTTTATTTCGAAGGCATTGGAATTAGCTCTTTTGTCTTTTTTTGAATCCAAATCTTTTTTTCAACAAGAGATATCAAAGAAATTAAGTCTACTTGTGCCGCACGGCATACAACTCAGAGAAATCCATATAAAAGTTTGTTTGCTGATATCTTCAGGTTGCCCCCATGTATAAGAAAAATAATTGTTTCTTTTACCTCTGGAAATCTTCTAATGTCTGCTAAATGGTGAGCGTATCACGATATTTTTTCCTTCTTGCTTCTATCAAGTTTTATTTTATTTTTTGTTTAGAATATTTTAAAAAATCTTCTCTTTAATTTTCATGAAAATACAAAGATAATATTGCAGTGACTAGTTAGAAAGAAAACCATCAATTTAATAAATTACACTATCATTTAGAAATTGTAAGCATAAATTAAACTTTCAATGATTAATGGCAATGAAACCACCAACCATAGAAAAAAAAACTCAGAAAGAAATTCAGCATCAGTGATGAATAAAATACAACAAAAAGAAAAGAACTGTTAAACACACACACACACACCAAAAAACGGCAAAAATAAATCAAAAAAAGGCGATGAAAATATTTAAGCTAAAAAGAAAAAAAATCATACAATTATCGCTGTCATATGCTTGTAAGGCCATAAATTTTGACAATTGTCAAATGTATTTTATTCAATATCATAAGCGGCAGCTAAAGAAGGAGCATGGAGTGAGGGAGATGATTCAACAGATGGCACACAAACAACTGGATAGATTATTATAATAATAATAAAAATAATAATAATAAAAGTCGCAACATAAAACAGGCGGCGGCTTTGATCAATGGAAACATTTTCACCTTAAGATTTTTTCATTTCGGTTATTGGAGTTTTTCCTTGCAGTTTGTTGTCGTGTTGCTTTGTGGCAAATATTTATTTATTTATTTATTTTTTTTCTTAATTTTTTATTGGAAGCTAAGTGTTTTGGCCCACTGCCTCTGACAATATGTAAATGTGCCATCACTGATTTGCTATGGTGTTTTTGTTTTATTGGTTATTCATAGTGTTGTGGCATGAATATGATGCTAGTTAACAGCAATAGCGATGCTAGTAGTGTCATTTAAAACTGTTTAATATTTTGGCTGTTATATTTGCTTGATTGTCTTGCTGACACGATTCACTACAAATAGCTGTGTATAATCCTTTTTCATCATCCAACGTCATCGTCATCAACATCTTCAGCTTCGGCTTCAGCATCGATACTGTAGCTGACTACCAACACTTGTGTGTTTGTTTTATTGTTGTATTTCTACGTTTGTCACTTATAACATGATTCCAATATTTGCTTGTTTTTTTTTTGTTTTCTTTTCAAGGCAACTTTTAGACTATCTGTCTGTCTATCTGACTGTCTGTCTGGCTGTCTGTCTGCCTGTTGATTTAGATTTTTGTCGTGCACCAATATATTTTACGTTGTCCCAATGATAGCGTTTACAAAAAGAAAAAGCAAAATTTATTGTAAATAAAAAAACATGTTTCTGCTTTTAGTTTTTCTTCCATTATTAGGTCTAGATTTTGTTTGCAGACATCATGTTTCATGTTTGTTGGAAGAAAATCGGTAGTAGGCTGCATTTAACGTTTAACACAGGTTGCAACCTTAAATCTATTGATTTATTGCCAAATTTAAATGTGCCACCAGAAAGCGCACAAATAGTCAAATGATAACAAACAACAACAACAACAGCGAAAGGTCTCTTAAACAATACAGTTAAATGTATTTAACCTAAAAACTCTGTATCATTAAAAAAAAACATAAATATTAAAATTTGTCATTATTATACTATTTAATATTTTATAAGCGCTGCCTGCTTCTTTATTAAATGATAAATATTTAACTTTGTTTTATCTGTTCATTATGAAAGGAAAACCTAAAATCTGAATCATTAATGTGACTATAAATGCGTTTTCTTATTTGAAATAACAATAATGAGCTCTGCTGTTATAAAAAGGTTATTGCAGGACTTGAAAATAAAAATCTTCAATTTAAAAATGTATACCCTTCAAATCACCACACTACCAGCTGTTGCTGTTAACATTATGATCCCAGCTAGTCGTTTTTATCCTTATTATTTATCTTTTAACGATAAGACTCCAAATTCTAATCTAGAAATTTTCTTTTTGAAAGATCTGTTGTGCTAAGTAGATGTAAACTTAATTTGGAAGCAGCATTTACTGGAAGAAGTGCAGGCAACTTCATCTAACAAGGCTGCTTGGAACCTCTCTCTGTACTCTTATGACTATGTTAGATATCATTGCGACATATTCGCCTAAGCCAGTGTTTAATATAGTGAATTTGCCTAGCTGAGCAAACTAATGAATTGAAGTCCACTGTCCAGCCTTCTCTACTAGCAGGATGGCTTCGAATAGTGTGTCTGTGGTTTCTTAGCCTAACAAATCTATCGGGCTGTAATACTTAAAGAATAAATTCTTTAATTAGGTTAGCTCAGTCCTAGGATCTAGCATGAATTTGTAGCAACTCTGTTGATCGTTTTTGAACCATCCTTTTTCGTAGCAATTTCGACTCAAAAGGATTAATTTCGTATGACGAAGCTAGCGAGCAATACAACGTACTCTTACAAAACATACTTGCTAAGCTTTAATCTAGCAACCGAATAGAACTCCAATTATTTGAACTTATAAACATATTGAACTACTACGATGCAATACTTGGTGTCCGCCGGGAAGATATACTACTTTATGTTATAATAATTGATTAAATGAAAGAATAAATCTTAAATGTCGGCAATTATATATGGAATACAATATCAGATAAATATCCGCCTCACAAATGCTAACCCTTTTAAACACATTTTTCATTCCATTCTCACTCATTTGACGCGTTTCTGATTTGTTTGCCTAAACCTTGCTTTTCAGGTATCCCCACAAAAAGAAGTCCGGAGCAGTTAATTCAGGAGACCGTAGAGGCTAATCAACACCACTATTTCTTGAAATAACTTATTGTGGAAATAGATCTCGCAGTAATTCCACTGTAATCCTAGCTGTAGGCGAAGTGGCACCCTCTTGTTGATACCACTTCTTAATCAAAACCAAGGCTAGCAGTTCTGGCGTTAAAAAGTTTTCAATCATATCACGATATCACTCAACCACACTTAGCCTTACGCCGTTTTCATTTTCAAAAAATTAAGGTCCAATGATTTCACCTGACCAAATTGCATACCAGAGTATCACTTTAAATGGATGCCAAGGTTACTGTTGAATAATTTAAGGGTTTCCCATTCCCCTTAACCGACTATTCTGTTTATTCACATATCTATTCAAATGAAAATATCCCTCGCCACTCATTATGATTTTTTCATGAAAATCGGGGTTGTCACGGGCGAGCTGTAACATCCAATTGGCATATGTACGGCGACGTAAATGGTCTTGTGGAAAAAGCTCTTGTGTCATCTGAATCTTATATGGAAACAAATGCAAATCCTTGTTCAAAATTGTGGCCAAAGTTGTTCTTTGAAGAACAAGCTCCTGAGCACGGTGTCGAATTCAGGTTGATGAATTGTCTTGAACACTTGCTTGAGCAGTAGTAATGTTTTCAGACAATCTTGCAGTACGTATGCTTAAGGCTATCACCTACAGACGCTCTTTCTTTGAAATAATATAACGAACCATTTGTATACATTTTTAGTTAGATCTATTCTGGAATATGGCATTATAGTTTGGCACCCAACCTACCACATTAATACTGTTGGATCTGTTCAGAAATAATTATTGTTCTTTTATCTTCGTGGAATATACAAAATACCATTTTGCTTTAATTAAACTTCCGATGCTTAAAAGTCGTAAAACAATGTTGAATGTTAGTTTCGTCCTTAAGCTTTTTAAAGGAAATGTGTCTTGTTAATTCTGTTTTAATGTTCCATCACGTCATACACGTAATTTTATCCCACTATCCATACAAGTGTAAAGAGTTAACTATGCAAAATTTCGCCAATATACAGTGTTTCCAGATTATATAATTTTTAAACAAAATGGAGTATGTGGAATTGTTCGAATAAATTTTAACAGTTGTAGGGATTTTTATGAATTTATATTTTACATTAGTTTCGGCATTACGGCCATTTCATTATTATTTAGATTTTTTTATTTTATGTTACTGAATATAGAAATAAATAAATGTTAAGTCTTGCAAATATAATTAAGGCAAAAAAGGATCATTCATAATATTTTTCTTAAATTCAAAAGACTTTGATATTTTTGGAGTTTAAGGGTCTACCAAATAACTTTTTTTTGTTTTAAATGCTGTAAACGAAACTATTGAATATTTTCTCAAATTTCTTTTTTTTATTTGAAAGTACAATCCTTCCGGTTAATAATGGAAAATAATTTCATTCAAATGGCTGCCTCGGCTGGCCATGCAGTAGCCGCATTGGATGGTCACTTGGCTTTAACTCCTGAACCAATTGGACTTTGTATGGCGTCATACCTTCTCTGAAATGTTTAATTGTTGAGAACGACGGTGAATTGATGTTGATGGTGCTTCACGCACACTTTCTGCCACAGCAGCAATATTCTCGGGTATACGCACTGTTTTCGGCTTATCACGCTTTGGTTTATCGATGAGGATGCCAGTTTCTTTCACTTTTTCCACAAGATAACGAACATACGGAGTTGACGGTGCTTCACTTCTTCCAAAATCCGTACGCAATTTTTGCACACATTCTGCAACATTACTATGATTTCCAAAGTAATGTCGCAATATTTCCCAGCGTTGTTTAAGCGTATACACAAACATATTCGTACAGCGGAAGGATAAAATTAATTATCTGTCAAATCAACCATGAGCTACATGTTACCATTCACGAAATAAGCACTAGTTCAAAAAAAAACGTTAGATGACGGACCCTTTAAATTTTATCTGAGTATTATTGCTCGCTTCTAAACTAATTCAGTTTGTAGCGATGAGTTTGATCCACCTCAAATGTGTTCGCACTTTTAAACTCTGAAAATTTATAACAATAAATTTATTTAAGCAAAAAAGTGCCAGGTATTTTCTATTGTGGTTAGTAGATTAAGCTATAAACCATTAAAGTATGCATAAATATGTTCTACTCTTACAAATTAACTTAGTTAAGGCGGATGTAAGGTATTAAGTATACCTTTAATTTAAGTTAAAATACAATTTTTTAAAGAATTAATATTTGATAATCTGGGATAATATTGTTATGTTTATACCTTTTATAAACGTTTTGTTGTGAGTTTTTTATTGCAAAATAAATAACATCAGTTTTTAAAATTTTTAACAATTTTATTTACTTTAACTACACAAAGTTGACACTTTAGAACAATTTACTTAAATTGCACGTCTTTACTTGATGAGGTTTAATTTTACATTGACTAACTATCCACTCAGACGCTGCCCTATTTATATTTGTTCATTTAAAGTCTAGAAGATTTAAGAATTGTTTACTTCCTTTGTATCACATTTTGTTGTTGTGTTTTGTTTACTCGATGTATAGGCGCCTGTATGTCTCTGTGTATTTTTTGTTTTTGGTTTTTAATGCAGATAAGGTTTCTGCTTGGGATTTATTTCAAAATATTTGTTGTTGTCTTTTGTAGAAAAGGTTTCTTAGATAACTACGCAGGTGGTAAACAGCATACATGTTTGTTGTTGTCTTTCGCGTATAAAATTTCTACACAGTTTATAACTAGAAATTTTGTTGTTGTACCATAAATTTTCTTTAGCAAGCCACGCAGTTCATAAACAACATATCCAGTAGTTCGTTTTATTACTTCATTATTTTAGTTTAAAACTTAAGCAAGACACATCCGTAACAATACTCAATAATCTGGGAACTTTGAATATAGAAGATACTAATTAAAATAGCAAATACCTTTACAAAAAAAAAAACAAAATATTAAAGGAAAATTGGTGAGAAACATCATTTTGTGAAAAAGAGGAATTTCTCATAGAGCAATAGAAAATAGTTGTGTTGCCACCAAATGTGCTATACTACCCTGTGTTATGATAATATGACCATCTAATCTCATTGTCAAACATTTTTTGTAAATTTATCGCTCTTATTTAACAACAAATAGCTGAAAATTTTTTACGTGAATAAGAAAAAAATGCCTTTCAGAAGCAATAGTTCCAAAAGTAATACAACGTTTGCATAGCTATGTATTATTTTTTCTAGCCAAATTTATCCAAAAACTACATTCCTTATATTTCGAGTTGGCTTTTATCTTTAGTTCAGACGACTCTTAAAATGAGATAAAGTGGCCAAGTGATTTTCGCTGTTTAGCCACAAATTAAGCTGTCATCCAAATGTGATCTAAAATAATAATTTATGAATCTATAACAAATTTGCTACCGTTCTCTGGGTTTTGTTTAATTAAAATACAAGAAATTTTCACTTTACCAAAAATCCAAAAGATCATCTTGAACAACATTTACAGAAAAAAAAACAAAATAAAAAACCAAAAACAAGTCGCAAGTGAAATCAATTTGTGAGAAAGAAATAAAAGCGTAATTTTTTTCCTTTAACACAATTTGTTTCATGCCAATTTGTTGCAAGCAATCAAATGAGATCAAACTCTAACAGCACTTAAGACAGACGGACCATAGAAAACCCCACAAATTTAATTAAATTAAAATTTATAACAAAAAAAAAAAAAGAAACTAAAAAGGAAAAAGGAAAGATCATTCTGTCTACTGGTAGTAGCTACTGTTGGATGGGTTGGTTGCTTGTTTCTCTTTATGTATCGTTTAATCAGCCTAAGATAATAGTCTCGAAAATTTGTGTGTGTTTTATTTTATTTTATTTTTATTTTATTTGACATGTTAAACATATCTGCCGAAATATATCACAATTGACATTTAACCAGCCACTGAGTGAGCGAGTGTGCGCATAAAAAATACAACAACAATAGCACACACACACACACATACACACACACACATACACACACTTAGGAATGAGATATAGATATTTATACTCGTATTCCTATTCGCAGACTTACTAAATGATACACTTAATTGCCAAAAAGACAAAACAAAAATCAACATACCAGCAAGATCTCTCTTTTTTTTGTTTTTGTTGTAGTTGTTGTTTTGTTGCACAAATATTTTGATCAATTTTTGTATGAGACCAAAAGGCGTATTTGTTGAAAAGCTAAATTGAAGTTTATTTAAAAAAATAGCATAGACTAGCTAACAACCAGCCTGCTTGTTTGTTTGCAGCCTTCCTTCCTGCCGTTAAACAAGCATCTAACCGTTGCACCATCCCGAGACAGCTGGAGAATTTTAATGTAAGAAATACAAAAAAATAAACTGTTAAACAGCCTAAATGCTGTCGAATTAAATGTCAATGCAATTTTAAATTATTCGCATTAAAAAACGAAAAAAAACAAATTAAATTTAAAAAAATTCTCGAGATTAGGTTGACTGGGAGGTACAGTGCATGAAACGGCAGGGCAAAATAAAATAAATAAATTATTTCAAAATTAAAAAAAAAACAATCATTATATTGAAAGCAGCGTTATATAAAAACATTTTATGTGGCATCTTAAATAAATAATACTTTTGTAAAATAACTAAGATTTTTTGAAATATCAACGAAAAATTTTTTGCTAAATTTAATTTTTCAAAGTACTTTTGTTAATGTCCCCCAAAAATTATTTTTTTTGCAAGTTGTAACTACTGCTTAGAAAGTGTTACTTAAAATTGAAATTTTAAATTATTTACAAATTAGTGAATTCTTAACTTTGAGAACAGATTTGCCAAAAAAAAAAGAAATTGTAAAAAGTACTTTTTTTAAACTTACTTTTTAATGAAATTTTTTATGTATTTTGAAATAGTACCCTTTAGAAAAGAAAGAATGTTTAATTAACACATATAAAATAGTACATTTAAACGATTTCTAAAAAAAGACAATTCCGAAAAAGTACTTTTTTAAAAATAATGCTTTAAAATTGACTTTGGAAAAACTTAGCTTAAAAATGACATTTGAATATATCGTTTTTCAAAAGCCATTTTTAAGCCAATTTTTTTTAAAGCTACTTTAAAAAAATATCTTTTAAAAAAGTACCTTAAAATAAGTACCTTGAAAAAGTACCACTTTCAAAAGTACCTTTTAAAAGGTCTCCTTTATGGCGTCTTTTAAAAAATCAGCCTGAGGAAGTATATTTTAAAGATGTATTTATGAAAAAGCCTGTTTAAAAGAAATGGTACTTAAAGTTATTTTTCAAAATACTTAAAATTTATAGAAAGAAATTTAAAAAAAAATTAATTAAAGCTGTTTTAAAAAAATATCTTTTAAAAAAGTAACTTTGAATAAGTACCTAGAAAAAGTACCACTTCGAAAAGTACCTTTAAAAAAGTCCACTATATGGCGTCTTTTAAAAAAGCTGTCTTAGAAAGTATATTTTAAAGATGTATTTTTGAAAAAGGCCTATTTAAAAGAAATGATACTTAAAGTTATCTTTTAAAATACTTAAAATTTATAGAAAGAAATTAAAAAAAAAAATTAACTTTTAAATAGCACTTCACTAAAAATTATGTTTTTAAGATACGTTTTTTCTAAAAGTACTTTTTGAAAAAGGTCTGTTTTAAAAAACAACTTTTTTCTTTAAAAAAAAGTAACTTTATAAAAAGTACCATTGCTATTTCAAGCTTGGCTTGAGTATCACGCATTTGCATCGAAAGCGCTTGCCTTTGACTTCAAACTAGCCAGAGAGGACAGGAAATAGCAATAGAATTTCATTTACTGGTGGAGGAAAACAAAATAAACAACATTATAAAAAGTACTTTCGTTTTAAAACAACCCTTAAACATGCTTCAAATATAAACATAGAGAAAGTGTATTTTAGAAAGTATGTTTTCATAAATGAACTTTATAGAAAGTTTACTTAAAGGTAGTAGATTTTACAAAAGGACCCTTTGGAAAGAATGACTATAAAATAGATGGGCAAAATTTAGTTATTCAAATTATCTATTAAAAAAAGGTACATTAAAAACAACAATTTAATATTAAAACAAAAATACCTTTAAAACAGCAGTGTTATAAAAATTGCCTATAAAACAATATGTTGAAGAAAAATACCTTTAACAAAAGTACCTGTAAAATAGTACTTTTATAAAAGTACCTGCAAAATAGTACTTTTAAAAAAATAGCTTTAAGAAACTTGATAAAATATATTATAAAAACATAAAATATATTTAATAAAAGAATGGTCTTTTCTAAAAGTGTATTTATTCACTTAAAAAATTCTCTTAAAAGTATCCTTTCACATGATGTTTAAAAATCCCTATTTAAAATCATTATTTCGTGTCTTTACAAAAAAAAATTCTTCTAGAAAAATATTTTTAGGCCTTTAAAAAACTGTTTTTAAAGTTCCCCTTGTAAAAGTTATTTTAAGTACTTTTTCAATCCGTTTGCTTTAAAAGTACTAAAGAAACGTTTTTTAAAAAGTACCTTAAAAGCAACGCTTATAAAAATGTTTTTAAAAATGTTGGACAAAAGTAAAGAAAAAAAACCTTTTTATTTTTTTAATTAAGATTTTTATTTTTACAATTTGTAGCGTGTCCTCATAAAAATGAAATAAGTATTTTAACATCTTCCACCTCTGTGTCTATAAACTTAATAATGTGATTATTAAATGTAAAGAAAAAAAAACATACACATTTGCAAAAATACATGTATGCATGTTTTTAATGCATGCGCCTGTCCGTCTGTTAAACGTTATTAAGTTCATGCCGGGCCCCCTGCTGCTACTTTACTTTTGTTCAAAAGTAAGATTAAAGTTTTAACAATCCGCCTTATTGTCGGACTATTTGAATTTGTTTTTTGTGTATGATTTTTTTTTAATGTTGTTGTTGTTAGTTTTAGTTTATTTCATAGTTCATAGATATGCTTATTTGCAGATTTTTATAATTTTGTTTTTATTATAAATTGTTCGTTAAATTTTATTATTGTTTATTGGACTTTGAGCTAACTGACAATTTTCACACATTTACACAATTTTTTACAAACAGCTCATTTCGAAGTAGACTGCCAAATTGTTGGTCGGCTACGAGTTTTCCTTTGAAATATGTTGTCATGTTGTCGTATAATAGCATACAGTGGGGCAAAAATAAATTATCAGTCTTTCAACGAATGCTAATAGTGTACGCGTATTTTAATTTAAAGTCCGATTTTACCGATTCTTTCAGGGGCATTATAATTTGGTACTGAGTTAGGGCGGCCCGAATATGGGTGTTTAATTTTCTGTATAATAAAATAAATTTGATGGTTGCCAAGAGTAAAAGTCTTTGAAAATTTTGCATTTAAAAAGTTTAAATTCAGACACTTTAATGTAGACGTGAAGAAGAGGATGCCTAGATTTTTCACGACAATTTCATTCCGAAAACAAGTTTATGTTTAAAAATTTCTTTGTTGCAAAACGAAAAGTCGGATTGTTCTTTAGAACACCCAAAATAAAAAAAAAATATTTTTTGCTGTTTTTTGAAAATAAATTATTGTAAGCATCCCAAAAAAAGTAAAAATGTGTTAAGAAAAGTTTTGAACTTGGACCTGCCCGCTTCATTGGTTAGGACCGAGTGAAGCAAAACGGCTTTAGGTCTGTTTTTCCTTATGAATAGATATAATAAATAGAAAATTGTATATGTGTAAAATAATGGCCCATCCCCTATTTTAGATGTTCGTATTTAGCATACCCCCCGGGGGCATATTTATCGGTTCTTATAGAATACTCGACTATCTGGACCTGTGCAACTGGGGGAAAAAGGGAGCCCAGTCCCCTGAAGGCAGACAGGGAGTCAACTGGAAACTCCACTTTATTTCCACGGGGATCAGTAACCCGCAGAGTTCATTATTTGTCTCTTTAGACATTTAATAGTTCTCTGGCTGATTATTGAAGTTGGCCCCTATATGGGAGCATCGTGGTGGTTGTGGTTTCGAGGCCCCATAACAGTCTATGGTTCTATGGTGGCCAGGATCATCTCACTGATAATGACACGCAAAGTGAATGATCCAGTCCAGTGAGCATGCTTGACATGTGTTCTGGACAGGAGTTGGAAAGTCTTCAACTCTTTAGCAAGGTGTGATGATTTGCAGACCTGTACTGAAATCATTAAAGTTGCAACTAGGTGGTTCTGTTGCATAGAATTATGGCTTCGGCTATCTAGGACGCATGTATGTCGTTCCAAATTATACAATAGTGGTTTGTCCACCATCTGATTAAGACTAATGGTCAGGCGCGGATGTAAAACAAATCACACTCTGTTCGTATTTAGCCATAATCGGTTTTGATTTTTACTTAGAAAAACCCCGAAAAACAAATAATTGGAGAAAAGAGAGTGAAATAAGTGATATATTGACTGCATTGAAAATCATAGTTGTATTACATTTGTTTCTTAAATAACACAAAAAGTTAAAAATAGATCCCTTCGTTAAACCTGATCGATCTACAATTATCCAAAGTTTTGTGAAAAACAAGATAAAAAACAAGATACAAAACTTCGACTTCTTATAATGTATTCCATATAAAAGTATAAAAAATAAAAAAGTTGCAATATAATTCCCAGGTTTAATTTTTACTATAATTGAATATGCTTTGAAGGAATCAGGGAACTCAATCTCGAGTGTCTTATTTCTTGCCCACAACACAGTTTTTATATTTAGCGCATCTCTTTGGGATCGGATGATTAATGAACACTCTCCAATAATTTCTTTTAAAGCCACTTCTAATGTATAAAGACCGAAGTCGAATATCCTACACTACACTACTCCCCCATTTCTTCATACAGCAACTTAATTTCTTCTTTCTGACAGTACGCTGCATGAGTGGTGATTATACTACCAGTATTGCAAACACATTTATTTGAATTGTTTGCACTTCTGAACAGTTGAGTTATTGCACCATCTTCTACACTTTGACATGATTTGACTGATTAAAATTTTAATCGTTATTTTACTTAAAATATCAGTTAATTTTTCACCAAGTATTGTCAGAATATATTAAATTTTCGGCTCTTTATAAATTGTTTCCTGCTTTACTTCAACTGTCATTTAAAAGATGCAACAAACTATGCATGATGAAGTCTTTGTGCGAATTTGAAGAATGATAAGAGTTATCATGCAAATAATAACAGTAAGTAAGACCTGCTAATTGGCTGTGCTCTATTCTCAAGTTTACTGTAATTGTATTGTTATTTTATCACTGTTTTCATATTCATAAAGTTTTAAAATTTTAGAAAAATCCTGCATATTATTTAAACAAATAAAAATATATAAATAAATAAATATGAAATTTTAATGAATTTTTCTTTAAATATTTAAAACAATTGACAACCATATTTGTTTACATTCCACTGTGCAACACTATTATTTACTTGAAATTACAAAATAATAATTATGTTTAGGTAACCATTTGACTTCGAGTTAAAACTGATGTGGGCTTGGTGTGATTTGGCTACCGTTTGAGATCATTATTAAAATAATCGTCATTTTATTTATTTATTATTCGTTTTATATATGAACAAACAAAGTATGAAGACAAGAGTGTGCTTGTTTTAAACCAATTTTGATAAAGTTTAGCTAAGCTTCCTTAATCATAATGATGAGCTATCCTTATAATGATCATTGTAGAGAAAATAAGCAAAAAATAAAAATCATTAACTGTTAGGCCAACTGCTTTGTTTGATTATGTTTATATAATTTTGTTAACTGATGTCAGCCCCTTCTTGTTTTAACAAAGAAATAATAAAAAATAACAGATAGGCGGCGCTGCATATTTTTTTCTTTTACAAAATATGATAATCCCTTTGTTTAATTTCTAATTCCTTTTATTTAGTTACTTCATTTATTATTATTGTATTTTCACAAATCATAAAATTAAATATTTTAATTCTTATTTATTATTATTATCATTTCATCAAAATCACTTAATTAAATTTAAATTCACTTTACTTTCCTCTTGCCGCTCTGCCTTTTATACCCTCCAAAAAGCTTGCGGTTTTCTTTCTTTGGAAAAAACCCGCCAGTTTTCCAATTCAGCGACTGTGTTGCCATCGTGGCATATTTTGTCCATACACATGGACACCCTTAAAGAATAAAGGCATTCCGAAGCAAACCATCTTCGTTTTTAAAACTGTACCAAACTGCTTAATAAAAGAAATTATCACTAGACCGATTTAAAAGTATCAAAAAACTAAACTGCACATATTCGGTTTTATTAATGATATTTTTATAACTTTGACTTGTTCTGATTTTAAATTTTTGCATAACGAATGTAAAAATATTGTTACGTTTATACCTTTTATAAACGTTTTGTTGTGAGTTCTGTTTTGCAAAATAAATAACACCAGTTTTTAGAGTTTTTAAATTAATAACCATTTTATTTACTTTAACTACACAAAGTTGACACTACAGAACAATTTATTTAAAATGTACGTCTTTACTTTATGACATTTAATTTTACACTGACTGACTATCCAATCAGACGCTGCTCTATTTATATTTGTCCATTTAAAGTCTAGAAAATTTAAGAATCTTCTACTCCCTTTGTATCACATTTTGTTGTTGTATGTTGTTTTTTCGATGTATAGGCGCCTGTATGGCTATGTGTATTTTAGTTTTGTTTTTATGCTGATAATGTTTCTGCTTGGGATTTATTTGAAAATATTTGTTGTTGTCTTTTGTAGAAAAGTTTTCTTAGAAAACTATGCAGATGGTAAACAGCATACATGTTTATTGTTGTTTTTCGCGTATAAAATTTCTACGCAGTTAGTAAACAGAAATTTGTTTTTGTCTTGCATGCCAGTCAGTTAGTATAAAATTTCTACGCAGTTTGCAGCTGGAAATTTTGTTGTTGTACCACAAGTTTTCTTTAGCAAGCCACGCAGTTCGTGAACAACATACCCAGTAGTTCGCTTTATTGCTGAATTTTTTTATTTTAAAACCTAAGCAGGGCTCATTCGTAACAATATATTGTTGAAAAAAATAGGAAGCTTTCAAAAATAACTTGTTTTTGATTCATCTGTTTCATTATTGGGATATAATATAAATCGGGTCGATAGAAACGGCTATGGTGCTGTGGCAATATATGTGAGGAATGGAATTGCTTCTAATCCTAATAGTAATGCTAACATTGGTACCCCGGCTACCTCTATAGAGTACTTATTACTTGAGATTATTGCGATGGTAGAAAACTATTTCACTGCACAACAAAAAAATATTTTTTGAATGTTTCCTACACTAAGTTAGTCAATTTCTACTAATTTTGGGGTGATAAAAACGAAAATGCAATGAAAAATTTTTATTACCTCTGGTTTTTGATGAGGGCGAAGAAAATGAATTTTTAAGGACATGTTGCATCCAAGTTGGTGGCAAGCTTGAAGAAGCTCTTTAACCAATGCTGTGAAGTTATCATCTCTTTTCTTAACTAAAAACCGGTATACAACTCCCTTAAAGGCTTCCCAGGCTCTTTTTTCATTTCCTGCTTAAATCATGTCAAAAGCAGGATTATTTACGATTTCACGGATTTGATGCCCAATAAAGATGCCTTCCTTGACTGTTGCATCACTTAACCTGGGAAACTTTGTTCTCAAGTACTTAAAAGCTTGCCCTTCCTGGTCCATGGCCTTCACAAAGTTTTTCATTAGTCCCAACTTAATATGTAATGGGGGAAGGAGAACATCCTTAGAATCAACAAGAGGCTCGTCAACTACATTCTTCTCACTAGGGTTTAGGTCTCGTATAGGCCAGTTCACTTTTTTATAATGACATTTTCTATCCCGACTGTTCCACAGACACAAAAGACAACAGTACTTGGTGAACCCTAATTGGATTCCTAGGAGTATAGCAATGACTTTCAGCTCACCACAGATTTGCCACTTGTGTCGATCATATTTGATTGATTGGAGAAGTGTTTTCATATTTATATAAGTTTCCTTCATACACTAAAAGTATCAAAAAACTAAACTGCACATATTCGGTTTTATTAATCATATTTTTATAACTTTGACTTGTTCTGATTTTAAATTTTTGCATAAAGAATGTAAAAATATTGTTACGTTTATACCTTTTATAAACATTTTGTTGTGAGTTCTGTATTGCAAAATAAATAACACCAGTTTTTAGAGTTTTTAAATTAATAACAATTTTATTTACTTTAACTACACAAAGTTGACACTATAGAACAATTTACTTAAAATACACGTCTTTAGTTTATGAGGCTTAATTTTACAATGATTGACTATCCACTCAGACGCTGCCCTATTTATATTTGTCCATTTAAAGTCTAGAAAATTTAAGAATCTTCTACTCCCTTTGTATCACACTTTGTTGTTGTATGTTGTTTATTCGATATATAGGCGCCTGTATGGCTGTATGTATTTTTAGTTTTGTTTTTATGCTGATAAGGTTTCTGCTTGGGATTAACTTCAAAATATTTGTTGTTGTCTTTTGTAGAAAAGGTTTCTTAGATAACTACGCAGATGGTAAACAGAATACATGTTTGTTGTTGTCTTTCGCGTATAAAATTTCTACGCAGATAGTAAACAGAAATTTGTTTTTGTCTTGCATGCCATTCAGTTAGTATAAAATTTCTACGCAGTTTGCAACTGAAAATTTTGTTGTTGTACCACAAGTTTTCTTTAGCAAGCCACGCAGTTCGTGAACAACATACCCAGTAGTTCGCTTTATTGCTGAATTTTTTTATTTTAAAACCTAAGCAAGACACATTCGTAATAATATATTGTTGAAAAAAATAGGAAGCTTTCAAAAATAATTTGTTTTTGATTTATCTGTTCCATTATTGGGATATAATATAAATCGGTTTGATAGAAACGGCTTTGGTGGTGTGGCAATATATATGTGAGGAAAGGAATTGCCTCTAAAATAATCAGTAAGTTTTCTGATCCTAATAGTAATGCTAACATTGCTATACCGGCAACCTTAATATAGAGCACTTAATGCTTGAGATTATTGCAAGGGTAGAAAACTTTTATGAGGCTCTATTCACAGACCGAATAATCGTATTTCTATAGGACAATTTGTCACTTTCCACTTTCCAAACTTACGCTCTTGCTTACGAAGTTATCATTGTTACAGGTGATGCAAACTCTCATGGATTAGCCAATTCCTACTTGATTGATAACACTGTACAACAAAAAAATATTTTTTGAATGCAGAAGCATTTCTACTAATTTTGGGGTAATTAAGAACGAAAATGACAATGAAAAATTTTTATTAGCTCTGGTTTTTGATGAGAGTGAAGAAAATAAATTTTTAAGGACATGTTGCATCCAAGTTGGTGGTAAGTTTGAAGAAGCTCTTTAACCAATGCTATGAAGTTAACGTCTCTTTTCTTAACTAAAAACCGATATACAACTCCCTTAAAGGCTTCCCAGGCTCTTTTTTTTCATTTCCTGTTAAAATCATGTCAAAAGCAGAATCTTTTACGATTTCACGGATTTGATGCCCAATAAAGATGCCTTCCTTGACTGTTGCATCACTTAACCTGGGAAACTTTGTTCTCAAGGACTTAAAAGCATGCCCTTCCTGGTCCATGGCCTTGACAAAGTTTTTCATTAGTCCCAACTTAATATGTAATGGGGGAAGGAGAACATCGTTAGAATCAACAAGAGGCCCGTCAACTACATTCTTCTCATTAGGGTTTAGATCTCGTATAGGCCAGTTCACTTTTTTATAATGAGATTTTCTATCCCGACTGTCCCACCGACACAAAAGATAACAGTACTTGGTGAACCCTAATTGGATTCCTAGGAGTATAGCAATGACTTTCAGATCACCACAGATTTGCCTTTTGTGTCGATCATATTTGATTGATTGGAGAAGTGTTTTCATATTTATATAAGTTTCCTTCATGTGAACTGCATGACCTATAGGAATAGAAGGTAGCTGATTTCAATTATGGAAAAGTACAGCTTTTAAGCTTAGTTTTGAAGAGTATATAAACAGTCTTCATTCAGATGGAGTGTGATCCAAATTCAAGCAGTTCATCAAACGATTAACATCAAAACAAACTACGAGGTTTTCTTTCTTTTTAAAAAAAAGGAAGCAAATTTTTTTGACGCTGTCTGTACTGAGATAATTTCACATCATATTTTAGAAGATTCCACTGTTGTAGTCTTGACCCTAAAAGCTCAGCCTTTTCGTTAGACAAGCCAAGATCTCTTATAAGGTCACTCAACTCTGCTTGAATAATTCTGTGCGGATCACTAGACTTATCACTTATCCCAAAATCAGGATCATAAGATGTAAAAATATGGGCTGCTCCTTCTACACAGTCTTTATCACCTTCCTCTAAAATTTCATAGTTTTGGGGTGGAGAAGGGACTGGCAAAGTGTCTGGGTGTAGTACAGGCCGAAGAGCAGATGGGAGATTAGGGTATTTAACCGTTCCTCTTTTCTTCATAGAAAAACCATGCTTAATGGGAAGAGTTAAGCAGAAATAACAGTCGTCTGTATGATTGGTAGGCTCACACCAAACCATAGGTACTGCAAAAGCCATTGCTCGGGTCTTATTTTTCATCCACTCTCGCAATATGACGGAACAAGAATTGCAACATATATGAGGAGCCCATGATTTACCTTGGTCCCCAACTTTCACACCAAAATAATGTTCATAGGCAGTCTTAACGATAGGTGTCATTTTACGTTTCTGAGCCAAACATGTTATGAAGCATTTCAGATCAGCAGTTAAATTAATTTTAAAATCAACTTTACACAATAATTTCAATAGCAATCAGGCGCGTACAACTGACAAATTCACCTATTATGTTTACTACTTATGAACAGCTGAAGAGAGGGAATTATGTAAACAAGCATGTGTACCAAATGTTGGTGATGAAATATTTCATTTGTTGAAAACTCAATATATAATATAATGATACTATATTTTGACAACAAGAGCTAATATATAATTTTTATGGTTATTTTCGGTTTTAGCGCGTGGAAATACATTAAAATCAGCTAATTTCAACCCCGAAACAAAAACTTTGTTGTTCGGTGTTATTAGGGTGTATTCATAGACCGAGTAATTGTATTTGTATAGGACTATATGTAAATACTCTCCAAACTTACGTTCTTGCTTACGAAGACGTCATTGTTACAGGTAATTCTAACTGTAATGACTTAGTCGATTCCTACTTGATTGCTAATCTATTACTTCTTGGCCTTGATTCATCAAATATAACTATTGCTACCCATTTTACTATGACCAGTAGTACACTTCTAGTTCTTTCGTTTTTTAGTGATCTCTCCGCAGTCTTACTATATTATCAACTATCTAGCACTTGCTTTTCCTCCGATAACCTTATCTTTATCACATTTGACTTTAATTTACATGTATCTCCTCGAATAATAAATTAAATATCTGAATTTTATTATTTTAAAACGGAAATTTTGCAGCATTGGTTGGAGTATCATATATAATGTTCTCTCTGTTGACGATCAGCTTCAATTTTTGCAACGCAATGTAAACAATTTGTACAATCTTGCCGTAGCTTTGAGAACAAAAACCTTGGGTAAATACAGTAAGCTCTGGTTTTCTTAATTATATTAAGCTGGCAATTGGTCACAGGGAGTTATTATATTTACACTGGCAGCGTTTTAGAAACCCAGAAATGCACGAATCACATCGCAATGCACGGAGGATGACGAACAGGCTAATTAAGAGAGCAAAATCCGTCCATTAAGAAATCTAAAAAGAAATGGAAAGTAGTTCGTGAAATTGGAATCGGCACGTCTATCAATAATGAGTTTTATAACATTGACGCAAATACTCTAAATAAAAAATGTTTGAGGTAGGCATACCTTAAATTGCTACTGCTTCTCCAATGTTTCTTTAGACAATAACTTTTATTTCACTAATGTTACCCGCAATGATGTGTTGTCAGTAAAGTCTAATGAAATAGGAACTGATGGCATTGATCCAAGATTTATTAAGATTCTCTTACCACTACTTGCGCCAATTATAACGTTCATTTTTAACGAAAATTTCACCACCAACTAGTACCCAAAAACATGGAAGCTTGCGAGTAACATTCCAATAAAAAAATCAAATTCTGATTATAGGCCGATAGTTGGTTCATTATCAGGTGACTAAATACCTTCTTACAAATTGCCAATCTGGTTTTCAAAAAAATCACAGCTGTATAACGGTGCTAGTGGATGTTTTGGAAGATATTAGACAGCAAGTTGATTGCGGCAATGTTTCATTTTTAGTACTTTTGGATCATTCGAAAGCTTTCGACACTGTTGACCATTACATTTAACGTAAGAAATTAAAATCTTTTCATAGGTTTTCATCAACTTCAGCCGATCTGATATTCTCTTACCTATGTGACAGACAGCAATTTGTTGAAGCAGGTACCTCAAAATCATATACTTAGCCTTTGAATCGAGGTGTACCACAGAGCTCAATCTTGCGTCCCCTACTATTTGCGCTATATGTTAATGATCTACAAACGAAATTTAAACATTGTAAAGTTGGATTATATGCTGACGATGTGCAGATTTCTACAAAATGTACCAAATGTACCATCAGTTAAGGCTTGTGTTAGAATTTTAAATGAGGAACATCATCGTATCTTTGAAAGGGCTACTACTAATGGCCTGGAGATAAATTCAACTAAATCCAAACGTTTGATTATTACGAAAAAGAATTTATTGAAACGTTATTGTCGAAAGCTATTGTTTAAGTACTTTGCATAAAAATATCTTACTTTTCATAAAAATACTTTGACAGAAATCCTTTAAATAAGTACTACTTGCAAAAGTACCATTCTTAAAGCATTTTCCTTATTTGCTTTAATTAATATTACTCATACCATTGCCAAAAATTACACAAATATATATTAAATAATACTTTTATTATTTATTTATGCTAAATGCTTTTGACTTTTGCAAAAGGTACAATTAAAGATAAAGTAAAAGGTGCTTTCGAGAAAATTGCTTGTGGAACAATTAGTTCTTTTTTAAGGTTATCTGCAAAAGGTACTTTTTAAAAGCACATCTTAAATGTCCCTTTTCTAAAATGTAAAGTACTTATATGAAAAGTACTTTCTCAACAGATGGTTTTTTAATATTTAATAATATAAAGAGATATTTTTTTCTCCTGGTAATTCCAAGAAAATTGCTTGTAGAAAGCTAACATTAACAAATAGTACTTCTTATAAGGTTATCTGTGCAAGGCAATTTTTAAAATCACATTCTAAATATGCCTTGGTTGAAGTACTCTCATAAAAGGTAAATTAATTTTATGAAATGTATTTTTTCAACAGGTGGTTTTTTAATATTTAAAAATATAAAAAAGTACTTCTTTCCTTGTACTTTCAAGAAAATTGTTTGTAGAAACCAAACTTTAACAAATAGTACTCCTTTTAAGATTATCTCTTTTTCTCTTTAAGGCACTTTTTAAAAGCATATTTCAAAATGCCTCTTTGTCAAAGAACTTTTCTAAAAGATAAAGCACTTTTATAAAAAGTACTTTTTCAATAGATAGTTTTTAAATTTTTAATAATATTTTGTTTTTAGAAATAAATTCATTTTGTAACTTAATAAAAAATTATTTTGAAAAGTCTGCTTTACCTTTAATAGTGCCAGCATTAAACATAGTAGTCAGCATTAAACATAAATAAATTTAATAAAATTAAAAATAAATAAAAAAAAAATTAGTAATAAATATATAAAAAAATACTAAATTAGCAGCATGTTTTTGAGAAAAAAAAAACTATTTATAAGTACTTTTTTAAAAAGTTGTAAAAACAAAATCTTACTTAAAAAAGTACCTTTTAGAAAATTTCGCAGCACTCAGTGATATGTACACGATTAAAAACTTGAAAATTAAATAATCAGCTTTCAGCAAATAAATTTTAAATCTAAAATAAAGTATGCAATAAAGCAATTTTAACTGTTATATTAATTAAAATATGTATCAAGAGATAATTAAGACGTGATTAGTCACGCTTTAAGTCAGGTAATTATGTAAAAGTAAGCAAATTAATTGACTTAAAAATTTTTAATTGAATTTCAGCTACTAACGATAGTCAAAAATTATGTGTCCCGGTTAAAGCTCAACCCCAAATAAAGAAAAAAACTATAGATCACAATATCTGGCACATCACACTTAAATGTGACTTCTACATTTTATTTTGAATTTATTCAAAGCAAAAAAAAAAAATAAATAAATAAATGAAATACAACATTTAAACAAGACATAAAACACGAGTAGTTTATAGACACTTAGACTACATGACTAAAAGTACTACTGCTACTGTTATAATAAACGTGAAACTGGCAACAATTCCCGTGTTGAATATAAACATGCAATTTTTTAACAACTTAAAAAAAGTGTCATCTGTAGTTTTGCAACTCAAACAGACACAAGCTTGCACACACATTAAAGTGTGCAGAAGCAGACAGTTAAAGGATGGGGGGGGGGAATGAAACCAAAACTAATGTTGCAACATAATGTTTCACTTTTCTTGTTCGAATAAGAAGACTTAAGCCAACAAAAGTAGCAGTTGGTTAAAAAAACACACACATACACTTAACAACAACAGCAACACAACAGAAACAAATGAATAGATGTCAAGAGGTTGCATCTTTAAGTGGAGCAATTTAAGGTGACAAAAGTAAATGTTTTGCATACAACTGGTTATCAAAACAAGGCTTGTTTTTTTCTGATATTGCAGAGAATTATTTTAAACAAATGTTATTTCTTTTAACACGAATACATATTTATTTCAATTTAGAATTTAGCAATAAAAAATAATTTATTATTGCACTGACAAAATTTAGTGATAGTTTTTATATAGTCGTCGTGCGTTTTTACGTTTTATCCAAGATGTCTGTCATAACAGCTTTTAATTAAGATCAGCCAATAGACGATTTAGCTTGCTGATGTGATGTGTATTTTTTCTTGTCTATGACACAGTTTTTTTTTTTATTTCTAAAATTAATAATCACTCATACGCACTGTGTGGCTGAACTATTATATTTTCTTTTTAATTCAATTAATATCACTCATACTAACCGTTGCCAAAACCTACTCGCATATCTTTAATAACACTCTACTTCAGAGAAATCCTTTTTGGAACATGAATATAATATATATATGGACCTATTATCAGCTATCGCTTAAGCGCGTACTGTAATATATATTCTTATTTCTCTCTATTTGTCCCAATAGATGCAGAAATTTTATAGATAATCCAGCATTTAGAAGAAAAAGTTATTTAACAGCCATCCCTTCCTGCAGAACACTTTAATACAGTACGAGCTCGATTTGTGCAACCGAAAGGAAACCGCGGATGTGGCTTTTATTAAAAAGTTGTAAAACCCGACCACTAAAAATTTTACTTTAAAACTTACCATTGTTTAACACAAATTCCTTAAATTTTATTTTTTTATGCAACATGAAAATATCATTTGGCTATGATTTTACGTCGACCCTCGTCAATTTTTTTTTAAAGAGAAGTAGCACTTCAGGCAACAATGCCTATTTAGTGCAGTACCGTGCTACATTTTTTAGGAAAAGGATAGAGAAGAGATGAAACAGGTAGTGAAAGTAGATGGGTAGTCGGAAATTAACTGCCGTATAAAGACATCACAGCGACCAGTGACTATGCCTTCATCGCTGAGCAGCCCCTTCGACAGTCAATTTTTAATTTTGTAGTGAAAAAACCAAGGTCTTCGTTGGGAATCGAACCCACAACCCCAATACTGACAAGCTAGTACACTACCTACTAGCCTACAGGAGCACCCTTGGTTTGTGAACAAACCGGTTTCGGCTATTTGCCATCTTCAGTGTTCTCTTTATAATAGTTGCATTTTATTGTCAGCTGTATTAATATAGTTCGTATTGTTCCTGTATTTCACTTCGTGTTATTTCAATTGTCTTCGTGACATTCTCTCTTTTTGTCTCTATCTTACTCTCCTTTTTCGTTTGTTTGTTTTTAAGTAATTTGTCCCTCCATCTCTGTCTGTGTCTTTCTCTCTACCTTTTTATTCGTCCCTCTTTCTACCAAAATCATTTCTCGCTTACTATTCGTTCATGTTTATATGTGAGTCTATTAGGTTTTTTCTATGACAAAATAATTTGTAATTGTACGTTATTGAGGTTCCTTATTGCCTTAGTCTTTCGCACCTGCGTAACGTTGTTGTTTTAGGGTAATGTTTGTTTTTTTTTTTTTTTGTAAAAATGTTTTAATGGTTCAAATATTGTGTCTGAAGCTGTATTTATTTGTTCTTTTATTATTCATCCGTCAAATGTTTTCCGTGTGTATATTTACAAATTGTCTAATACGCTTAGTCTCCTTCCTTTGTGCTGTGTATGTAGCACTTTAACAGTTGTTTTTATATCGTTTCAAAAATTTGTTGCTGCAGTTCATTTTGGTTTTCGTACATTTTTGTTGTAGTCTCTAATGTGTTTCCTAAATCTAGTCTTCATTTTTTGTCCTGTTTGCCCGACATAACCATATTGGTACGTACAAGTTAATTAGTACACTCCTTATTTGTCTAGTATATTTGTCTCGGTTGTTTTGTTCTGTAGTATTCTGCGTCGATTGTTTCTTGTTCTGAACGCCGTATTGATGTTGTGTTTTTTTAAAGAATTAGGCTAGTTTGTACGTTGACCCTCTCATATAAGTTAGTGTAGCCCAGTTTTTCCTATCATTCTCCTGTTCGTTGTTCTGTTCTTCGTTCGTCTTAATTTGTATCTTGATGTTGTCTACCCGGTACTTTTTGTATCCGTTGTTTTCAGCTCTGCTGTACATTGTCTTCATTTCTTTCATATACATTTCTCGTATTATTGGTGTTCTTTCGAGTTTTGTTATTAACTGCCTGATTGCTGCCTTTTTTGTGCTTCTGGGGATGATTTGATGAGTTGTGTATTATTGTGTCCGTTTCCTGTATATTTCATATTCGATTCTGTTCAGGATTATGTTCCTCTTGTCCGTTAGATTCAGATAATTAATTCTCCCCTCCTCTTCTTTTTCCATTGTGGATTTTATGTTTTTGTGTCTTCCGCTCAAGAAATCCAGAATTTACTCATTGCTATTTCCTTCTAGTATACATAGGATGTCGTCGACATATCTTGCATTGAATACCGAAGTTGGTTTTTAGTTCCTTTACGTATTCCTCTTCTAAGTTCTGCACAAATACTCCCATGAGAATTGCAGGTGTTAGACTACCCATCCTCAGTCCTGTTGTTTGTCTATATATATTATTGTTAAATTTAAAGTAATTCTGTTCTAGTGTCGCTTTCAGTGTGCTTGTGAGTTGTATTGCCAGTTCCTTGCTTTTTGTTTTGTTATTTATTGTCTTATGAACAATGTTTAATGTATGCGTTATTAAAGTTGATGGATACAAGTCTTTTATGTCAAAAGAGACCAGTTTTGTGTTCTCTGTTATTTTTACATTCTCTAGTTTATCAATCAGTTCTGCAGTGTTGGCTATTGTATGTTTATATTCCAGGTCCATGGTGTCTTTTAGTATTGTCTTTATGTATTTTAAAAGTTTGTAGCCTGGTGCAGATTTGTTGTTAATCATCGGTGTGTTTGGTTTGCAGATGCGAATGGGTTCATCATTGTTAGTGTGTGCGATATGTCTAGTTTTATTATCCTTGTTGCCTTTTTTTAATCTCTCTAATTTTTGTCTGGTATTCGTCTGCAGGATCTTTACCAATCCTTCTGCACTTAGAGTCTTTTATTAACTGTTCTGTTTTTTCAATGTAGTCATGTTTGCCGATAAGCACCGTTGTGTTTCCCTTGTCTGCTTTTGCAACTAAGATATTGCTCGATTCCAGTTTACGTTTTAGTTTCCAAATTGTATTGTGTTCTCCGTTTAGGTGTTTTGCAGATTTCAGAGAGTCACTTATAAAGCAACTTGATAACATTAACGTTTTATACATAAATAAAAAGCAAAACAAAAAATAATCTTCCTTAATATTTTACACGTGTATATACATACAGTGATAGACATTCGTTTGGCCGCACTTATATTTTTTATTTTTAAGTTGTTTTTTTAGATTCCTTTTGAGAACAGTTGTTTGCTTTTATGTTCTTTTATTTACATTATTAAGCGCAGTTTATAAAACTGCGTTTTTTTGTAAAATTGTTGCTGTTTTTCGTGAGACAATCGTTTAAACGCATAAAAAGAAATTGTTATTTGATTTGTAAATTTTGACTCGTAAACACGTGTTTTCATAGAAATTTAATAAAAAATGTCAGGAAATAAAGGGAAAACTTTACTTTCCAGTTACTACGCGACGGGTTTTGAATGTGAGCCCATCGATAAAATGGAAAAAAATAAAGTCTTAACCATGACTAACTAAATTACACAAGGAGAGACGTCTTAGCTTTGCCCAAGCACACATGTCATTGACTGATGAATGGAAAGAAGTTATTTTTTCAGATGAAAAAAAAATTAACTTGGATGGTCCAGATTGCTACAGTTGATATTGGCATGACTAGTGCGATCAAAGCGAAATTTTGGTAGTGCAAGCGTCATGGTGTGGGAGCGTTCTCTTATAACTTCAAGCTTCGTATTTGCTTTATAACCACCAGAACGAATTCAGAAATTTACCTGGAACTTCTGGAAGATGCCCTTATTGCAAGGACAGTATATTTTCCAATAGACCAACAAACGGCAATACATGTATCGAAAAAATGTAAGGAATGGTGGTTTTCAACCAACAATATTGATTTACTTCCATGGCCGGCATGCAGTTCCGATTGTAACCCAATCGAAAACTTATGGGGAATCCTTGCAGCTAAGTATACGAAAAGGGAAGGCAGTTTGAAAGAAAAAATCAAAGAACGTTGGTTGGGTATTGAAATTGAAGCATTGTAAACTTAATGCCGAATAGAATATTTTCGGTCATTCGAAGTGAAGGTGGTCCTACTAAATATTAGTAAATAATAACTTTTAATATTTTGCAAATCATTTTAATTTAAAGGAAACTCCATTCAAACGAATGTCTCTTAAGGCCCAACTATAATATGCATAAGCTGGTTTAAGCTAATGTCAAAAGTTGAACGAATAGTCTGTCAAATACTAAAACGAATCATTGAAGACTTTTACGTGGCTATATTGTACTTACATGAATACAGAAACTATTATGCACAGTTGAACATTTGTTTTATTCTTACTTTTGAAGAAAAATGATTTCGTTCTAAATTAAATTTATTAACAAAAAGGCGTTTAATAATCATATTTTGTGTACTTAATACTACCCTTATACAAAATTTATAATTTTTTGTTAATAGTTTTAGGAAAATTACGAAAGAAAAATTACACATGTTTCGCTGTTTGTATTACTTGGGCCAAGAGTACTAAAAAATGCAACTTGTGCATCATTGAATTTATAAACAATACAAACTTAAATTTTATTGCAAATTTTGTGTTAAAAAAATGAAAAAAAAAAAAAATAAAATAATTATTGCCGTTACATATAAGCTATTTTTTCTTTGTGCATTTTCTATTAAATTCAGATAAAATATTATTTTCCCTTCATTGGAATTTGTATCTATAACACAATGCAAAATCAGCTGTTTCCATACGAAATGTGCGATCAGTTTCGTACTTTGCTTAAGCAAATGACATTTGACGAAACTTGACGAAAAGTTTTGTTAAGTATATTATAGTTTATTAGGTATTTATTTGTTTTGTGCAGATAACTTTAAAAAAAAGTACTATTTACTAAAGGCCCAACTATATTATGCTATACTATATTGCTTAAGTTGCCTTAAGCCAGTATATGCATAATATAGTTGGGCCTTTAGCAAATAGTACTTTTTTTTAAAGTTATCTGCACAAAACACTTTTTTGAAAACACATTTGCTCCTTTATCAAAGTACTATTCTGCAAGATAAAGTACTTTTATAAAAAGCACTTTTCGAGTACTTTTATGAAATGTACTTTTTCAGCAGATTGTTTTTAAATAAATAATAATATTTTATTTTTAGAAAGCTACTTATTCAACAAGTTGTTTTTTAATATTTAACAAAATTTTGCTTTTAGAAAAAAATTTCTTTTAAACGATGTAATTCCAAAAGTCACTACTGGAAATTTATCTTATTATTGTTGGTTTCCAAGTGGCCAAGCGATTAGGGTTTATGGGCAAGAAATAGTGACTACACATTACCATACAGAAGTTAGCCTAAGAATGTTAAACCTCTTCGAGGCCAATTCACGGGTTCGAAACGTGAAACTGTGCGTTTAGCAAACGTTTTCTTCAATAAATCACTTGTGGCACGAGCTGTATAATAAGTTGTATTATCTTATTGGAAACAAATTTGGGTTGTACAATTGCTGGAAGGAAAAAGTCAATAATATTGGCCTTATAACGATTATCATTGATTGTAACGTTGTGACCAGCATTAATTTTAAAAAAGTATGGGTCAATGCTGCCACCAGGTCACAAAGCATACGAAATATATACTTGAGGATTATAACTATTTTTCACTAACGACGACAGTTTTGTTTATTGACATATTTATTGAAACAAAAGCGAGCTTTATCGCCGAGCAAAATTCGCTACTGAAAATCGGGATGACTTGGCCGTGAGCCTTAATCGTGGATCATTACCACTGTGGATGGTATGTAGCGCCATTCTCGCTCTAGAAGGCATTGGGATACGTATATCCTCCTGTCACTCCTAGTTGCAACTTCAAAAGCCCGGAGTAGGCCGCAGCCGTCACTCCTTGCTGAAAAGTTGGAGACTATCCAATTCCTGATCCAGAACGCATGAAGCTTAAAATAATTAAGAACACGACGGCATTCATACTCACTGGACCTGGACCATTTATTGTAAATGATCCGACCCACAAACCCAAACGAGGGCCACGAAAGCACAACCACCACGATACACCCGAAGGGCCTAGCTCAATAATCAGTCAGAGAACAGCTAAATGCCTAAAGAGACAAATAGCGGAACTCTGGGGCTTTACAGATTCCCGTGGAAATATAGCCTAAGGGGACTGGGCACCCTTTTACCCCTGCAAGAAAGACACAAGTCTAGATGGTTGTGTGATCCATAAAAAACTTATAATGTGCCCCCGGGGGGGTGGGATAAAATCGGGATCCATGGCATAGTTTGGAAGTGTTGTTCAGGCATCAGGCTACAAAACATAAATCTCTTGGCCGCCAGTTAAAAAGTGTTGCCAACTAAAATTTATATACTCTATAAAAAAAAGTAAGTTCTTTGCTTAAAAGCTATATCCATTCCAAAAATGACTCTAGCTACGCTGATGTTAGCAACTATTCTGCAGTAAAAAAAAAGTTTGTCCGGTTATAGGCCGATTATAGGGGAAACTCTTATTCCCCTACTAATAAATTACTTTTCTCTCAAAAATAGCTTTAGATAATCCACACTTTCGCAAATTTCTAGACACAAATGAATTAAAACTCAATTTCATTTGAACTGATTATTTTCAAGCATTTTTAATAAATTGTTCCATTTTAATGCCATTAAAAACTAGAAGAGAAGCGATTCAATCTTCAAGTTTTTGAACACGAGACGTTAATCTTGTGCTTTTTTTTTTCTAAGCGATATTTAAATTTACAACAAAATGTCTGTTGCAACAATATTTATTAATTAATCATTCGCTTAACGAAAAACCAAAATAACAGCAAAAAGACACTCGCCTTTAACAGAAATTAATGATGCTGTTTGTAATTAGAAATTGAGTTCATTGCAACTAGAATTTTTCAGAGACAAAAATATTTTTAAGCAACATGAAAAATGTCACATACAAATTCAGTTCAACTTGTTGCAAAACAGAAAGAGAAAAAAAGCTGAAAAAATAAATAAATTAAGTAGTCAAAGTACAACAGTATCTACAGCAAAACACACACACACACACAGACACACACTAAAAGATGTTGCAACAACAAGGTAGGAGACATACTAGTGATGGCAAGCAGGAGGACGGCTGGCAGCATCAGTTAACATTTTTGCTTAGTGAAACAACGTAAAGTTTCTTTCGCTTCTTCTATTTTTATTTATTTCCCTGGCTGCAACAAATAGAGCAGCAGTTGAATGCTAAATTAAAAAAAAAAGTGAATTTAAATTTTGAATGCAGCATCTAACATTTTTATTTGTTTTTGTTTGTTTTTTGTTTTTTTTTGTGTGTTGCAAGATTCTTCTTCTAAGATTTCCTCTGTTGGTGCAAGTTGTATGTTGCCAAAACAAAATACAAAACAGCGAGCTGAGTGTACTTGACAGTGTTTGTTTTACATAAATAAAATTTAATGCAAATTAAGCAAAAATAATTTCAATAAGCTGCACGTCACACTAGTAACAAATCGAACGTGACGCAGTTTAAAACTCATTTTCTTAGTCTACTCAAAACAAAAACGAAGCAATTAAAGAAGTTATAATACGAGAAATAAATAAACCATTAATTTTACGAGTAAAACGACTGTTAGAAACTATAAAAAAAGTGTGAAAAAATAATTGTAAATTGTTGCAAGAGTTTTTGCTTGTTGTTTGTGTTTTTGTTTTAAATAATATCGACTCTAGTTTCAAGTGGCAAGTTGTTGTGTTAGACATTTAAATACCATGTTAGCGGCGAGTTAAACAGAAAGACAAATCTAAAGATGGTCTTTTAATAAGTAGAGTACGAGTAGTCGTAATACGATGTAATTGTGTTTAACGGTTTCTGTGTTAACTGTCACTTTAATGTTTTACAAAAGTGTGACTACTTATTGTCTGTCTTAATAGGTTTATATTGGGTTTGGGGAAAAAAAGTAATCTTACTACGAATGAACTTTCAATCAATGAGCTGTGTTAGTTCAACACTATACGAGCTAAGGGACTATTTAAGAAGTTATTTAAGATGCTGGCACTGGATATTCGATTTGATCGCTTTTTTAAGAACAATTATAGTGTTTTATTGCCTAATGAAATTTTCTTGTCAACTGATTAACCAGGCAGTAGAAAAACTTGTGGCTACCGATTTCATTTTAACTCTTAGTGTGAGCTAGAGAATAAATAAAAGGTAAAAATGCTAAAGATTATGGAAAGGAGCTGCAATATACGGAAATAGATCATGCTCTAATGATGCAAAGAATATATTGACTTTATGTGAATCCGTCGTAGGGGTCCTAGTGGGATAAATAAGCGTATGTTGACGTTTTAGTAGCTTTCAGTGCAGAATTGTGATTAAACTTGGCTTTCTCCAAACTATAGTAAGATTATTCAAGGATGACTAAATGAAGTATTTTGTTTACTTCTAATCTCTAAATAATTGCTATGCTTCCAGTTATAAACTCCCCTAAAAAAGTACGATTATACTTCCTACGTATACCTCTAAGGTATAAGTCCAAACAAACAAACATATTTAGAAAATTCTAATAATTTTTATTTATTGTCAAATCTTTCGCTCTTTGCCTTTTAGAAACAAAGTCAAATTAATGTTTGAATATCAATCCGAACAGCAATGCAAAATAGTCTATTTAAATTTGCAAAAATTCTTTAGAAAACTTTCTTATTGTGTTACAAAAAAAATTTTCATAGCTAACCAGTGATGTCAACACTACGATTTACAAAGAAATTATATTGCTTATTTCTTTTAAATATATAGGGTCCGCCAAATAACTTTTTTTTTTGTTTTAAATGCTATAAACAAAATTACTGAATATTTTCTCAAATTTCTTTTTTTTGTTTGAAAGTACAATCCTTCCGGTTAGTAATGAAAAACAATTTCGATATGTGCTTGGATTTTCCGACGTGGGTACGGTTTTCCGTGGGTCGACCCAAATAAAAAAAAGAAAAAAAAAATAATTTCATTCAAATGGCTGCCTCAGCTGGCCATGCAGTAGCCTACACGATCGGTCCAAGTTTTAAGCACATCATCGATTGTGTGCAGCTGTATTTAACCAATAACTTCACGAAGCGGCAATTGTTTTTGACTTGTCGGCGTAACACTTATCTTTGACGGCAGCCCACAAATAATAGTCCAACGGTGTCAAATCTCAGCTCCGAGGTGGCCAAACGATATCAACTCTGCGGCTGATTATTAGATCTTCAAAAATAGGGAGCAAAACATCGAGTGTAGCTTCAGCTGTGTGGCACATAGCGCCGTCCTGTTGATACCATGTGTCGTAAATATCCTCCTCTTCAATTTTTGTGAACAAAAATTCGTTCAGCATAGGCCGATAACGATGACCATTGACTGTAACGGCCACTCCTTGTTCATCTTCAAAGACCGAATGGCCCAATTATACCTCTGGACCAAATTGCGCACCAAATAGTGACTCCTTCTCGATGTATGCGTGCGGGTTTTCTGTTCCCCAAATGCGACAATTTTGCTTGTTTACATAGCCGCAAAGATCAAAATGTATGTAAATGTAAATTGATCGCAGGCCCACTTCGCGAAGCGACAACGCATTGGATGGTCACTTGGCTTTAATTCCTGAACCAATTGGACTTTGTATGGCGTCATACCACGGTCTTTATGCAATATCGTCTTAATGATGTCTCTGAAATGTTCAATTCTTGAGAACGACGGTGAATTGATGTTAATGGCGCTTCACGCACACTTTCTGCCACAGCAGCAATATTCTCGGATGCACGCACAGTGTTTAGCTTTTCAGGCTTTGGTTTATCGAAGAGGTTGCCAGTTTCTTTCACTTTTTTTACAAGATAACGAACATACGGAGCTGACGGTGCTTCTCTTCTTCCAAAATCCGTACGCAATTTTCGCACACATTCTGCAACATTACCATGATTTTCAAAGTAATGTCGCTATATTTCCCAGCGTTGTTCAAGCGTAAACACAACCATAGTCGTTCAGCGGAAGAATAAAATTAATTATCTGTCAAATCAAACATGAGCTAAGTGTTTTCACTCATGAAAAAACGTTAGATGGCAGACCCTTTACAAAATTGTTTGTTGTCTGTCAACATTATTTTTGCAATTCGTGTCATGCTAATCGTTTTTAATATAATTTTGGGCAGCATCATATTAAATGACGCACTTACTAGGCGACAAAAGTTATTATACAAAATGATCGAAGCTAAAGTTTAAGAAACATATATGACTTCGAATAGCCTACTTTTTTTTTGTGGGAAATGAAATTTATTTACAAAGTATCGGTGCATTATTGGGCCGCCGCACAGTGAACATTTTATGAGAAAGCGGCCAAAAGTCCTTTTTTCATGGTCCCCAATTGCTAAATTTTAAAGTTTATTCGAAAGTAGATACAAGTGTATCTCGGGAGTCAAAAAATTAAAACTTTATTTTAACTATATCATCCTGGTGATTCAAAATGAGCATTTTCAGTATTATGCTAAAATGAGAAATTTCTTAGTAATTTTTTGATTTTTACACATCTATAACAAACTTTGTATAAGAAAACTGAAATGTTTTTCAATTGATTTTTAGAAATTATTTTTTTAGAGGCCCAAATTTGTTCTAAATTCTCTTACTTAATAGAGCATAACTTCTAAAGTTCGTTAGGGAATGTAAAAGTATTAGCTCTGTCTCATAGCCCTAGGAGACATTCTACATCCCTATACACCATTGTGTACCCGGCAAGATCCGACCTTGAGCACCAAAACAATTTTTCTGACACAAGTTCGAAATTTTTTTGCAAAATGGAATTAAAAACAAATTTTTTCTGTTTTGCTATTTTGTATAGGCATTTTATTAATTTTTCAAATCACCTTTATGAGACACGTTGTTTAGATGAATGTACGTACGTATTTTCAAAAAGAAAACCAAAATTTTTAGTCAATTTCAAAGTCATGCACAGTTGGTCACAAAAATATTTTCCCTACTTAAAATAACATAATATAACATAACATAATAACTTAAATAACATAACATAACTAACATAAATTGATATAATAAATATCTCTTATTCTTTTTTACGTTCTTTTTAAATTAAATTAACAATATATATTGTTTTTCTTTTTGGTATTTCGCTTTCCGCAAGAAAAACAAAACAAAGACTATAGATTCTTTCGCGAGCATAACACAAGAAACATTTCTAGATATTGTACAAATGAAGACTTAATTGTTATTTTATTATGCACCTCAAATACCGATATGTCCAATATCCGGCAAAAATGGAAAACTGCTTCTATTGAACTAGACGTAGAAACTTAACTACTTCTAGAAGATGAAAATCAAGGCTATTTAGAAGAAATATTTGCTAAAATTTTTCAATTAATAGTAATTTTTCCAAACGCAAGAGTCATCTGTACCTCCTTATCTAAAGTAAATTTAAACCAATGAATATATTTTTTATGGTTTTGCTACTTAATGAGCTAATTTTTAACTCAAATTGTTTCAAAAAACCAACCATTGGTCTTCGTACTAAAAATTTCACATGGGCAAACCTTGACGCTATCTGACTAAATTTAAGTTTTTAATAAGTAGAAGTTCTAAACGTGAATCAAAATGTAAAACAAACTCTTTAAACAAGTTTTAATACTTTACTTTCGTACCAAAAATCAGCTTAAACTTAGAATATTATTTTTAAATCTATCGCAACTATTTTTCCAGCCAGTCGATTTAAAATTTTTATACCTTAAAGGTACACCTATGATCTCACCTAGTAGACAAAAATAACAGCGTAAAAAAATTGCGATCCTTTAAAAAGTTATATATTTTTGACCACCTTCTCGTAAAATAGTCCACTGTGCGCCGCTTTTAGAGAAATGCTTTGTTAGATGATAGTTATCTCAATATTAGGCTGTTCAAGTGCTCACAGAAAGAGTTTTGGTTCCTAAACCAACCTTAATTGGTTCTAAAATGAGAATTAACCAACTATTTTGATTAAGTCAATTATTTATTTAATTCGAAAGTTATTAGAACTATTTTTAGCTAAATATATTATTTAATTCAATTAAAAACTTATTTAAATATCAATCTATAACCAACCAATATCTTTATTATTTAATTCGAAAGTTATTAGAACTATTTTTAGCTAAATATATTATTTAATTCAATTAAAAACTTATTTAAATATCAATCTATAACCAATCAATATCTTTAATAGAAATAAAAAATTGTAAAACTATTTTTCTATGCTATGTGATATGACAAAAGTGTTCTTCTGCTTTCTCTACAAATTAAATAAAAAAATTGTGAAATATAAACTCACATGTTCAATTAACTATAGAATTTTGCAGATTTTGTTTTAAATTTTACCTCAGTAATTGTTTTTTTTTTTATTGAAAAACCTTAAGAATTACAATTAATTTTGCCCCATAATCTGTTTACTTTTGCCCCAACCCAATATAAATTTAAGAGTTAAATTGTTGACTTCACTTAAGCTCTAAGTTCTAGAGGATGTTGTCGTCATTATGTTGCATTTTGTTAAAACAAAACGCCAATGTTTTTTTAATGCGCCAACATCAGCAGCAAGAAGAAGAAGAACATGATTATCTTCTACAGCAGCAATACCAGCAAACATACAAACATCTTGTAGAACTGCCTGCAACAACAGGCAAGTGTTAATTTACAATAAACCATATTTTATTTAATTTTCATTTTATATTTATAATTTTTTTTTTTTTATTATAATTAAGTATTTTTTTTTGTGGTTTGTCTACTTCATCTGTAGTCGTTTTTGTTTGTGTTTTTGTCTCAAATTATTTTTTAAAATATTGCGAAATATTTTTTTGATGAATTTCAATTATTTTTTAGCTGGTGATGGCACGGTCGGTATAACTTTTAGATATTCCGAAATGTTGTTATTGCAAAATTTTAGATTTTTTAAAGATTTTTATTTTTATTACTTTGTATAAAGTTTGTCACAAAATCTCTGACCAAGAGGTTTTTTTGAAAGTTGTTCAAGAGTGTGGAAGTGTGATTTTATATTGTAAGGCATGGGCAAAGTTGAGGTTAGGAAATAAATTGACTCAAAACACACTTTTCGCTATGATTGATACCAATCTAAAATAGAAATATGGGAACAAATTATGAAATATGATGTCGGGAAAATATCCATATATATAACGCGGCAGGCCTCCGCTCTTTTCGCAAAATTTTGAATCACATTTTGTAGCAAAGTTTCACTTATCTCGTGAATGCAGCACTGAATTTGCGCCCGGGAAATTTCTTATTCAATAAAACAGAATTGCTTTTGTGGCTCTGCGGCTTACTGAACCAAATGTCGCTGATGTCAACATAAGACAATTACATTCACAAAAATTTGGTTATCATGATAAGGCAGAGAATTCACAGAGAAGGCATTTCCTTACTCATTTTCGAAAAAATACGAACCGATAATGCTACTTGACTCTAAGGTCGCTACTTTGGAGTTACTGGTTTTCCGAAAGCTGATCGTGGATTGTATGAACCTCATATGCGATAATTTTGTTTGTTTACATAACCACCAAATTAAAACTGAGTCTCATCACTATGATTGTGTTAAAAAATGCATTGTTTTTGTTCATTTAAATGGCCAACCTACGACGCAAACAATAATCCGTAGTAGTCGAAGGCGAACGCTTTCCATGCGAGTGCATCATTCTCAAGCCACGTTGTAGTTTGTACTGGTGTGTCAGTGTTGACGTTCAGTCAGTTCTGTTGTTAAGTTCGTATCTATTCAGGTACACAGAATGCCAGCCACCTGGCATTTTTATGCAAAGTGAATTTATCGATACCTCCGTCTTTTATGATTATCTAGGTACGTGTGTCCGTCTGAGAGTGTTTTCGTTTGCCCGTTTGTAGACTTATATTATTGAACGGCTTGCAATTTATAAAAGTTAAGTTAAAATCTTTAGGCAAAATGTTGCACAAAATGTGCCTCTAGTGTTGCGAACAATGAATATCTTTAAGCAGCCGTTTTCTTCAAAAGAAATAAGACTTCCCTTTAGGCACAAAATTCGACATTATTAAAGCGCTTGAAACACATGTCTGTTTACACTTTGACCTTGATATAATCCTGAATTATGACAGATGATAATCCACCAAAATGCCGTATTTGTTATAATAGCCATAAACCAAAACTATCGCAAGTTATACCATCGCCTAAGAGGTTTTATGCAAAAATTTGTATGTTTTGCTTCAGAAATTAATATTTGAGAAAGTTTAGCCTTCTTTTCCTTACATAAAATTGAGGGGACAAGTCACTATATTTTACTCTTTTCGTGGCGATTTTGTTTTGGAAAAGCAACATAAAAACATAATATGTCCAGAAAAGAAACCGCCACATCATTTTTGGTCTTATATCTCGGTTGAAGTACATTCTCGCTTGCAGTAGCGTCTGTTACTATTATCACCACAAGTGTGATAAGATTTACATCTGTCATCATATCACTGTAGATGAAATATAGCAACATCCTCGCCCTAGAAGGCCTTCAGATACGTATATCCTCCAGTCACTCCTAGTTGCCACTTCAAAAGCCCGAAGCAGGCCGCAGCCTTCACTGCTTGCTGAAGAGTTGGATACTATCCAACTCCTGATAAAGAACGCATGAAGCTTAATAAAATCTAAGAGTGCAATAGCAATCATACTAACTGGAGTTGGAACATTCATTGTGTTCATTGTAAATGATCCGAATCACACAACTCAAACGAGGGCCGTGAAAAAACAACCACCACGATACTCTCAAAGGACCAATCTCAATAATCAGTCAAAGAACAGCTAAAAGGCTAAAAAGACCAATAGCTGAACTCTGGGGCTTTACTGATTCCCGTGGAAATATAGTAGAATTGTCCATTTGACTCCTGCTAGCCTTAAAGGGGACTGGGCTCCCTTTTATCGCCGTTGACACATGTAGTGTCGGTGAGATTTCATCAATATTTTTGGCAATATTTCTTTTATCGATGACTTTTATAAATCAATTTATTAAAAAAAATCATTCATAAAACGCAAAACGTTTGCAAGAATTGACAAAGTGACAGTTGGTTTGATTTGTGAATGTCTAGCGATGAATTGATATACATGAAATTGAATGATTTACTATTTGAATTTTTTGTAAAACATAAAAATTTTAAAAATTAAAAAATTATAATAAAAATTGACAATTTTTCAAAAGATACGATTAAATGACAAGTTACAATTGAGATTTGTCTTCGTTGTAGCTTAAGTTGAATAGCAAGTTTCTTAAGTAAAAATGATTTATTTAATGCATCAGACAAGGTGTCTGAATGTTTACACAAAAAAGATGACGATGTTGATGATTTACCAGTCTGATATACTAAATTTTAGCCCACGGATTTTATTTTACGTTCAAATGCTTTTCAATGACAATTTTTTTCTTGTTTTTTTGTTTTTGTTCTACAAATTTTTCAACACCTCTTTGTTTGAGAAGAAAAATAAAAGGAAAAACGTTTCATAAATGTAGTTCAAATGATAAACTGGATTTAATTCGAATTATATATTTTTTTTTTTTGCAAATAAATAATCTGTAAGTCATTTGCTGATTTAATTTTAACAAATCATTTTACAACTTAATCTTAAATGAAGAGGCTGTGATCTTTTGCTGTTGTTGTCGTTGTTGTTGTATTTATTTTCTTTTTTTTTTAAATTTATTATAGAGAAATCGTGTTAATCGTTATGACATATTTCAGTTACTTTTACTTTCATCCTCTTGCAAACGTTTAAATCAATTTCAGTTTGCATTTCTTTTTCAAAATTTTAAGTACCAAAAAACGAGCATCCCAAAGCTGCAGGAAAGAAGTTTTTATTTCAAAAACACCGCCCAAGAAGTTGTTTAATGCCTGGAAACAATTTAATGTGAAATAAAATTTTAAAACAAAACTGTTTCATGAACTCAGTTAAAATATTTTTTTTTATCACTTTGTTAAAATCTATAATCAAGAAAAATGCCATAAATACGCTTCTTTCTTTATGGCAAAAATCATGAGCAGAAACCTGCAATAAAATTCCTGTTTCATTAAATACATTTTTTCGTCTTTTTTTTGCTAAAACTTTCATTTTCATTTGTACCATGTTCAAGACAATGGAAATAATACAAAAACTTTATTTCGAAATGTTTATCTATACAAAAATATACCAAAATAAAACAAAAGTGAAGCACTCTTGATTTCTATATCGTTTTATCAACACTGAAAAACATGAATTGAGGAAAAGTTTTAAGAAAAAATGAAAAAAAAAGGTTCTCTGTAATTCATTTCACAAGTTTTCTTTTCAAATCTTGAAGTATTTGTGCTTTTGAAGGGAGCTTTGCTTTTTAGAAATACCCGTTTCCCTAACGTTCAACGTAAAGACTGATCGATCAAACGGCTTTAATTTTTGAATGCAAGTCATTCACGCTTTATAAGCGTGAAAATAAAATCTTTATGCAAAATGTTACGCAAAGTGCCTCTAGTTAGGCCCGATTGTTGCAAACATCGACGACTTGTTGCTGTATACCGGCTATGTTTGCATTACTACGGCCACAACGTACGAAAATACTCACAATATTATGAACCTTGAATTTAACGAATAAATTAAGAACGGCGATCTCAGAAAGATCCCCCCGTGGGCACATTATAAGTCTTGGATCACACAACCATCTAGACTTGTGGCTTGCGGGGGAAAAAGGAAGCCCAGTCCCCTTCAAGGGTAGCAGGAGCCAACTGGACAATTCTACTTTATTTCCACAGGAATGTAAACCCCCAGAGTTCCGCTATTTGTCTCTTTAGGCATTTAGCTGTTCTCTGACTAATTATTGAGGTAGGGCCTTCGGGAGTATCATGGTAGTTGTGGTTTTGCCCCCCTCGCATGAATTTGATTATGAAGGCCAGGATCATCTCGCCTTTAATAACACTAACGGGTGAATGATCCATATCCAGTGAGCATGCTAGTCATGTGTTCTGATGCAGGACTTCTATACTCTCCCGCTCTTCAGCAAGGAGTAGTGGTTTGCAACCCTGCTTTGGAACCGCTTTAATTGCAACTAGAAAAGGCCTGTTGCTAGAATTAGTCCTCGGCTTCCTAGGGCGTGAATGAAGTTGCTTTTCCTTTTCATTCCCAGTGGTTTGGCCACCATCTGATTAAGGCTTACAGCCAGGTGCAGATGTAAATCTTATCACGAAATCTCAGAAAGATCCTGATTATGAGAAAAAGCTGCTTGAAATATTCGAAGTGATACTATGAAACTTTTACCACTTGGACAGTAAATTTTTACAGTGATAAAATGCTTTGGTTAAATGAATATTAAGGGACAACTGGTCAATACTTAATTTTTAATCTTTTGATAGACAATTTACTTCCTAACCTCAAATTTGCCCGGCTTAAATTTGATTAAGAGACTGACAGTCAAACTTGTTTTTCCTGATCATTTTATTACTTAATAACATACGAAAACTGACGTCCTTTCAGTCAAATTCATATTGAAATTATTCCAATTAAAAGCTAATTAAAAGAATTAAAAAAACTTTAAGAATATTGCGTCCAACGAAAGTAATACCTTAACTAGATCCGCTTTTCTCAAATTTTAGTTTGGCTTCTGAAAACCTCTTTGAGTTTTTTTACTTCTTCAGTATATTGCTCTCTTCTAGACGGAAACTGAAAAGAATTGCTATAATATATATAGTTCTGAAACGAACTAATGAAATCTTGGAGCTTGTTGAATGGGGTCGTGCCCGTAAGACGCAATGCTGTATGCTTGCGCATAGATCTGTGTTTCGAAATGGTTCTGACCTGTTACTATGGGTGATAAAGGTATTACGGAATCGGAAGCTCTTGATGTTCTTGGCATGCAAATTCAGTGTGATGTTCAATGGACTAAATACGTTTATCAGGTTTCTAAAGAAGCTTTCCAGTGCCTCGGTTTTCTAAAACGGTGTAAGAGATACTTTACTCCATCGGATCTTCTTACTATTTATACCACCTATATCCGTCCAAAGATGGAATACAACTGTCATATATGGTCTAACGCTCCAAATTGTGGACGTTGGGGTATCCAACTATTATTTGGGTACGGTTTTCCGTCGACCCTCATCAAATTTTGTTTGTGAACACACCAGTTTCGGCCGTTTGCCATCCTCAGTGCTCTTTTCGTACGAAAAGATAAGAGTGAATCTAGCGCCGTCGAAAAATCTAAGCACATATCGTATCTAACTATATTGATTCAGTGACATACAACCGTTTTATCGTTACTACAATGGTAAATGCTTTCACGAAATAAGGGAATTTGTTCTCGAAACTCGCACGTTTTTGGGTTTAATTTGATAATCGTTGAGAGCGCATCCATTTGTGGTCGATTGGCCAATGAATCAAACTACGCATTTAGGAAAAATTCGTTTTTTTAACAGAACAGTTCATATGTGGAATAAACTTTCTCCACAGGCCTTTTCTGTCCCTTTCAATGTAGGAAAATTCAAATCGAATGTCCATAAACACTATTCCCTCCTTTACATAACCTAATTTCCTAGCTCTGTTACAATACATTGCATGAGTAGGGGCCATCCCCTGAAAAAAATTAATCAAAGAAAAGCAAAATTGCAATTTTGTGCGCGCGATATATTCTTCATCAAGAGCCCATCTCTTCATAGTTGATTAGCTAATAAACCACACTACACATTGGTTTTTTTAGCCGAACAGTTTATATGTGGAGCAGAACCATAAAGGTGTAAATCGAATGACTACAAATACTAATTCGACCCCTGGTGAGAAGGTCATACCCTGAGTACTGGTCCTTTAAGAAAAAAAGAATAAATATCTCCATGATAAAAGTAATTGCGATAAGAGCATTTTCGTAAAATCTGATCTTTTTTTGGCGAATATGGCTTTATCTTTTCAACCATTATCTGCAGATACCTTAAAATTTTATTAACAAAAAACATAAATATTTAAAATAAAAATAAAGTCTAAGATTACGGAGCTGTTCCACTTGGCTGTTCCCTCCTTGCGCCGTGCAGTTTTCATTGATCACTTTCCCATCTTGACATGTGCTTTTGGAGGTAACAGGCGGCACCAGAAGCTTCAAGAAGAGATATAGGACTGTCGTAGTCCGAACTGGTACCATAGGGATCAGTTGGCCGCCGGCAACTGGTTGAGGAGAAACGTAGTGGCTGTGGTTTAATCGGGCTTTAAAGAAAATTCTTAAGAGATGTTAATGCAGGTTTAACATCCTAACTTGCGCATTCAACAGGACAAGGTGTTGAATAGTCTCCAACTCTTTAGGAAGGAGTGGGGAAGAAACGGCTCTTCTATCTAGTACTGGAAAGGTTTTTAAACGTCTTATGGCTTGGGTGGATGCATTTCCGAAACCTATAGGTAAGACCACCTTCAGATAAAGGTCGACATGGTGCTGACGTTAACCTTAAAATTATATATTTTTTGTTTATAAGAGAATCATTCACATAAAACTTTTTTGTGAGTCCTTTTATAAAAATACTTTTTAATGGTGAGTAATTTCTTTCAATGAAGAGTATCCTATGTAAGAGAAGATACTTTTCCAAAGAAAATTAATTTAAGGTTATATTTTATAAATAATATTTATACTTAATTGACCTTTTTAAAATTTAATACATAAATTGGGTGGCATCTTCGGGAAACTGTGTGATTCGATTTACATCCGCACCTGGCCATGAAGCCTTAATCAAATAGTGGATCTAACCACTGCATGGTTTGGAACATCATGCTCGTCCTAGAAAGCCGAAGCTATAATTCTATGCAACAGAAACCTTTTAGTTGCAACTTTAATGATTCCAGAGCAGGGCTGCAAATCATCACACCTTGCTAAAGAGTTGGAGACTTTCCAACTCCTGTCCAGAACACATGTCTAGCATGCTCACTGGACTGGATCATTCACTTTGCGTGTCATTATCAGTGAGATGATCCTGGCCACCATAATAACCGTTATACTGTTATGGGGCCGCGAAACCACAACCACCACGATACTCCCATAAAGGGGTAACCTCAATAATCAGTCAAAGAACTATTAAATGTCTAAAGAGACAAATAATGAACTCTGCGGCCTACTGATTCCCGTGGAAATAAAGTGGAGTGTCCAGTTGACTCCCTGCCTGTCTTCAGGGGACTGGGCTCCCTTTTTCCCCAGTTGCACTGTGTCTAGATAGTGGAATTCTATAAAGACCATATTTATGTGCCCCCGGGGGGCATCTTCGGGAAAAGAGGAGGTGGTTCAACAATTATTTTAAATCAATAAATAAATGAAAATGGGTACAAATTTTTTTGTGTACATCTGGGACTGCTGTAGCTGACATGCAACTCTAGTAGTAATTCAAAATTATCAGCCACCACTTTAGACCGTTTTATTGCTATACATAAAGAGACCGTGTCTTTTTATTTGCAAGCTCAATCAAGTTCACGATATTTTGTAGATTTTTATACATAGAAGTAAAGTACATATAGAAATATCGGTTTTCCTATGCTACTACTTTTATATATTTAGTCTCTTAAGAATGTTGATTATCATTTGAATTGTGATCAAAATCTTTGTTCTACTCGCAAGAAAAGAGAGTAAAAATTGAAAAGAGAAATTAAGAATGATCTAAGAAAAATATTATTTTCCATTAAACGGTTGATAAAAAACAACTGTTTTTACCAATGTTCGAAAAAAAAGTACCTTTATTAATGTTCTATACTATTGTACACAAACACATTATTTCCGAAGAAATATAAAATTCAGAAAAATTTTATTAGCACTTGTGTATGTGTACGCAAACAACAATACCGAACACCTTGCTGGTGACAGAAAACACTAAAATAACGTGCTAATCTTTATGTTGCATACTTTAGTGAATTTACATTTGTGTTTGTGTTCATCAGCCAAGTAACGTTGTGTACGCTAAAAACAAGTAAAACGTGTGTGTTCTTTGAAAAGTACGCCACAATAGCGTACTGGCTTTTTTTCCAACCCAGGTTTGTACACTGTTTTTTTCCTGAAGATGCCGCTCAATGCAGCGAAATATTGAAATTAAAAATAAAACTGATGTAATTTTTATACAATAAAAAGAGCTTGTGGTTAAAAAAAGTTAAATTTTAAAGGGGAAACCTCAAATTTTATTCGAATCAATTTGTGATATAGGTACTTTTTTTTTATTTATTCTTTAAAGGTACTTTTCAAAAACCAAAGTACAACTAAAAATCACCAAGAAGATTTTGCAGTAAGCGTATAATTGAGAAAAGCCTTTATCTATATATTCCTTTTGAGGCAAACTTCTACTATAAAAATTTTTGCTGCTCTGTTTAGTTCTGAAGTTCTTTCTCCTATTTAAAATATTGCCGTAATTCAATTTTAATTTTTCTTACATGCCCTTCTATAATTTATTATAAAAGGAAATAAATTTTGCCATAAACGCTAAAAGTACCTAAATTAAAAGACAAAAATCAAAAGCTATTTTTAAGGGTGTATCTCGGGGGCCTGAATCATAAGGTTTTCACATCTGTGGTTCTTGAAGCCTTTCTTCGAAAATGTACAGTGTTTGTAATAAATGGGCTTTATTTCTTATGCTCATGCTCTATACATCTCCTTCTAAATACAATTCTTTCGGAGATTGTAGATTGCAAAAAATTAAAGCAACAATAAATTTGCATCACTAACTTGAATTATAAGTCTGTTGCAATACTTTGCACAAGCAATTAATAAACTTTATTTTAATGCTGCTAATAAAAAGAAGTATTTTATTAAAAATATAAATTTATTTATAGCGAGAAACTAGCGTCTTTAAAAATGATATTTCTCTGTACGGTTGCCGCAACTAATAAACGTGCAGCAAGTGCAACCTTAATTAATGGAACATGTCAGAAGAATAACAAATTCATGCATGAAATGCCATAATACGAATATGAATACAAAATTGAATAGACGAATACCAAACCTACACAAGACTTGCTTTTTAGCAAACAAAACCGCCGAATAAACTTAAATATGAAACTAAAGACATAAAATTGAATGAATGAATGACTTTATGAATAAAAAAACGAAATTCAATGGATGTCGAATGAGTGTAAACAAATGACTGGCCGCCATCCGTTTTTGACAGAGTGTTGTTTTTTAGGTTGTTTTGTTGATATTTTGATTAATTTTTTTTTGTTTTATAAACTTAAACTGACTTTAACAAGCGTTAAGGACAGTTGAGTTGCTGAAAATTTGCAACATCACTACAATATACTCTGCAATAGGTCACGGCCTTTAAACATTTTTTAAGCGAGTTAGTTTATCAACAATCCCTCCATCAAAAGCCTTGGAATTTTGTAGCTCTCAATTTAAAGTTGAGTTTCATTTAAACTAAGTTTTCTAATTTAACTTGAGTTCTGCTAAAAACTGAGCCGTCACTTTTTAGTACATCTATCATTACTAGTGCTGATAATGCAACTAACTCTAAGAACAATTCAGAGATACACATAAAGAAAGCATGTCCTTTGTTAAGCTCAATCAGGATCACAATAGTTAGAGGGTTATAAGTGCCTACAGAAATATTGCTTTGCCTTAATTTACCTTCAAATTTTTAAGTTTTTAATCTCTTGCTTTGACTTCAACTGTATGAAAAAGCGTTACAATTCTTTCATGTCAGGTCTTTTGACACCCTTTTTTAGCAATTACTAAGAAATTCTCTCTACGTAAATCACAAGCTATTGTCCTGCCTGCAATAAAAAAAGGAAGGAAGGAAGGAAGTAAAATATTGAATTGTAAAAGTGAGAACGAGAAAAAAGTATAAAAGGCAATGTAGACGCCGACAAATATAGTTGCGTTAGGCAATGAAAGAACTATGTTCGAAAATGTTCCCAGACTTTCAAATAATAATAACTCATGAGTTATAGTCAGGTTTTTTTTCGGACCAGCACTCAGGTAAGATGACACCTACACATGCAATGCATTGTGCCAGAACTAGGAAATTCGGTTATTGGGGAGGAGGGAAGAGGCTGTAGTGTTTGTGGACATTTAAACTTTCCTATATTAAACGTAACAAGAAATACCTTTGCAGGGAGTTTATTCCACAAACGGACTGTTGTGCTAAAAAACCGATTTTTCCCTGCAATGCATAATGCGATTCACTGGTTAATCAATCACAAATGTATGAATGCGCTCTCAACGAAAATCGAGTTAAACGCAAAAACGTGCGAGTAACGAGAGCTCTTACCATTGCAGTAACAATAAAATAATGAACTACATCCTATATTAAGTCGATGCTCTAGAGAATCAATAGAGTTGGATATTCTACTGTCCCTAATGAGCCTCTTGGCCCTATCCTGTACGCGATCGAGCAACAACAAAATAGGCCTTGGGGCGCCGGCCCATACTTGAGAGTTGTGTACCATTTTTTAACGGATATAGATGGTATAAATAGTACGAAGATCGGATAGAGTGAAATATCTCTTACATCGTTTTAGAAAACCGAGGCACTTGAAAGCTTCTTTAGAAGCTTTAAAAATGTTTTTAGTCCACCGGACATCACACTGAATTTTCATGCCAAAAACAACAAGAGCATGCGATTCCGTTACACTTATATCACCGATAGTAACACATGTAACAGATACAGCACCATTTCCGAAAACAGATCTATGCATATGCATGGAACATTGTGTCTTACGGGTATTAAAATCGACTCTATTCACACGATTCCGTATCATTCATGTTCATATCCAACTATTTCCATCTATTACCAAATGAATACGAATCACGAATGTTGCTGTCATCTACAGAAAAGTATGTAGGGTTGAAAGTTTGAAAAAGAAGGTCATTTACAAAAATAAGAAATAGAATAGAAGAAAAAGCGGAGCCTCGTGGTACCCCTGAATTACTCATGAACTCATTTGTCTTAATTCTGTCTATAGAAACTCGTATAGTACGATTACTGAAAAAACTAGATGTTATTACGTTTATACCTTTTATAAATGTTTTATTGTGAGTTCCTTATTGCAAGATAAATAACACCAGCTTTAAGAGTTTTTAAATTAATAACAAGTTTATTTACTTTAACTACACAAGGTTGACACTGCAGAACAATTTACTTAAAATGCACGTGTGATGGACTATCTACTGAGACGCTGAACTATTTATATTTGTCCATTTAAAGTCTAGAAAATTTAAGAGTCTTCTACTTCCTTCGTATCACATTTTGTTGTCGTATGTTGTTTATTCGATGTATAGGCGCCTGCATGTCTGTGTGTATTTTTTGGTTTTGGTTTTTATGCCGTTAAGGTTTCTGCTTGGGATGTATTTCAAAATAATTGTTGTTGTGATTTGTAGAAAAGGTTTCTTAGAAAACTACGCAGATGGTAAACAGTGTACATGTTTGTTGTTTTCTTGCGCGTATAAAATTTCTACGCAGTTTGTAACTAGAAATTTTGTTGTTGTACTATAAGTTTTCTTAGCAAGCCACGCAGTTCGTAAACAACATACCCAGTAGTTCGCTTTATTGCTTAATTATTTTGTTTTAAAACTTAAGCAAGACACATCCGTAACACTGCCGCTCACTTAAGCCTTTTCTTCCAGAACGGGCTTAATATTCCCTCGGCCATACTTGACCAGCTGCTCCAATTGGATCACTTTCATCGTAGATCTCGGATATTTCTGTATCCGATAAACCACGTGATTCAATTTCTTGATCACCACTGTATGATCCTTCCCAGTGGCTTTGCAGTTTGGGAGACAGTTCATTTTTTTCGTTGTGGGTTATATAGTAGAACTAGTTGTCCTTCTGTAAATCCTTCCGTATTTGCTGCTCGATCATATCTGGCTTTCATTTTGTCGCTGGACATTTTGATGCGACAAACTCATAATCTCGTGCAGGTTTTCTAGTATCTGAGAAACATTTTCATTATCGTCGTGTTTAACTCTCCCAAACACGATTTTTGCTGGACCACATGATGTTGAATCGTGGATAGCTGATGGATATGGCAGAAGAACTTTGGTACTTGCTCGTCCCAATCCGTTTAGTAAGTACTGACCACTTTTCTGAGATATTCTTCCAGGGTGTGGTTGAAACTTTCTACCATGCCATCAGACTGCGGATGCGTGGTGTCGTTTTCGTCTTTTTGACTCAAAATTTCGTCCCTTGTCAGAGTGAAGTTCTGTTGGAACACCGTATCGACACGCCCAATTGTTCACAAATTTATCTACAACCATTTTGGACTCTTGGTTCAGAATGGGAAACGCTTCGGGCCACTTTCTTTCTTGTGGGATAACTATGCTTTCTTTATTTATGTTTATGAGACGATTCCAAAAATCCTTAAATAGTAAATAAATTATTATGAATTTTACTATGAAATGTTTGTTCTTAAATCTGGTATTACAACCAGTGATTTGCACAAAACTTTCACACAGCAGATATTTAACTGTTTAAAGGTGCTGAAGGCCTGCAATTAAGACAACGACCGTAAGCATACATTACTGATATAAAGAACTAGTTACATCTTTTACCTTAAGGTTATCAACACATCCTCACAAAAGCGAGTTATGGAACGAATTTAGACGTCGTATGCAAAACACATTCTGCGGTAATCAAAACCAGCTTAAGGACGCTTAACAAGCGGAATGGAGTCAAATAGCGCCTGGTGTGTGTAAAAAATTAATGGAATCTATTCCAAGAAAATTAAAAGCTATAGAAAATTTAAAAGGTTATGCAACCATATATTAAATAAACAATTGAGTTTAACGACTGCCGGACGGACATTTAAGGCGATCATGGTTTTTTAATTTTTTTAATTTTTTTAGTTTTTATTGTTATAAGGCTGAGGTCCAGAATGTTCTGTTTTCTGACATTGACTAATATGCATAATTAAATATTTAAATGAAATATTTTGCAATCTTTTAAATATTTGCGTAAAATGCGTATTTTACACATTAACTTTATGTTAAAATTTATATGAGTTAAGCGACATCTAGTGATGTTAAAACAAGTTATTTTAAAATTATGTTTATGTTAGTGAGTTTAGTTGTTTAGATAAGAATCAAATATCATAATTATTTTTCCTTGATTTTTGTTTATTGATCAAAGCACACAAAGGAATCTTTCTTTTTGCCACTAGAAACTACAGAACGTCCATGAATAAACTGATCACTTACTTCAATAACTGATGTCATATGCTCTCAAGCAAACTGTAATCGTTAGGTTTTCCTTCATTTTTTGTGAATGAATGTATTCATGGCTTATTGTTGTTGTTGTTGACCTTTTTAACATTAAGATACTTGACTGAATTTTTTGTTTTTTTTTTTGGCTTAAAGAGAAGTATCACTTCAGGCAACAATGGCTATTTAGTCAAGTACCGTGCTACATTCTTTAGAAAAGGGATAGAGAAGAAACGAGACAGGTGGTGAACGTAGAAGGATAGTTACGGAAATTAACTGTCGTATAAGACAGCTCAGTAGCCAGTGACTATGCCTTCATCACTGAACAGCGTCAACGACAGTCAGTTTTTCAATTTCTGTAGTGAAAAAAACAAGGTGTTTGTTGAGAATCGAACCCACAACCCCCATTCTTATAAGCTAGTATAATACCAACTAGCCTACAGGGGTACCTGTAGCCTATTTAAGGCCTATGCTGAGGCTATCGATTGATATTATTCTCAACTCTTCGGTTAGAGTTACAAGGAAATAAATACTTTGTAATTCTCCTTATAGCTTTTGAACTACTGTGTTCCTTTCTGTTACGTTTAAAATGCTTTTCTTGCTCATTTTCATCAATTTTCACTATAAAATGCTATTTTCCATCCAATAAAAGAACTTACAATAAAATAATGAACACAAATTAAACTTTTACGTTTGTGTTTTTAATTGGCAAATTTTAGCGAACGTTTTTTTTGTAAATAAACCAGTAAAAATTTGGTGCCAGCACAATGTAGCGCAGCATTTTCTTCCTAATTAAATTTTGGAAATTGAAGTGAATAATTTACTTGAGGGTTGTATTTACCCAGTGGTAAAACCACAGCCTTCGCGGCTGTGCAAATTGGGCCGTTAATTCCGATTTTTATAAATGAATTTTGTTCAGCGATGAAGCTCATTTTTGTTGGAATGGATATGTCAAAAAAACTGCCATTTTTGGACAGCGTTACATTTAGAAAATCTAAGTTTTTGATGTACTTTATGGGCTGGTAGAATAATTTGTCCGTATTACTTCAAAAACGACGCTTGTCAAAATATTACAGTCATCAATGGTAAACGCCATAAATAAACTGATTACTGGCTTTTTCGCTGATTAATTAAATAGCCATGATGTGCAGGAGCGCATCATGCTACGCAGCTAAAATAATTTAAGTGTTATTGTATCAAGCAGCCAAAAAATAGTGTCATCAAGTCAAAAGATATATATTTTTTCTTGTCAATATATATTCTTGTCATCTTAAGAAGCTGTCGAATTTTAGCTGTTTACATATTTCAGCTGATGGAGAGTTTACTGTATCTCTGTTTTTAAATAGAACAATGGCTTAGTTACAAAGTAACTAAAGCCGAACTTACATATTTTCTTAGCATGAATGACTTGTATCATGACAATGACTTGAACTCAAAACAGACCTAAATAGCTGCACAAAAATTTCAGATGTCAAAATTTTATACAAAAATGTCCAAATTTATAAAAGGCACAAAAACGGTAACAAAAAGTAAAGTGATAATTATACAACCGTCATTAAGAAAAGTACAGATTATAAGTGACAGCACAAGTGTTACATTTTTCATTTAATTATTTCTGTTATTTTTATTTCTTTAAGCCGCTGTCAAATACATATTTGCCTTATGAGAAAAATTATAAAGCATAAAAACTGAATGGATTTTATAACTTCAAAATTAAAATGATACACTGGCAAATATATTTGTTGTTGTTGTTGTTTGTTGTTATTTTTCATTTCGCACTTCAAAACAAATCCAAGGACTTAATGATGGTTTTTAACTGATTTACTGTCTTTTCTGTCTGTCTTATGTGCATTGAGGTTTGGAACAAATTTACAGCAACAACAACAACAAATATGTATTGTGCAAAAAATCATTTATTTTGTGCATTATAATTAACAACAAAAAGAAAAAAAAACGTCTTCGTTGTCATTTGTATTTTTTTTCATCTTTAGTGGTGTTCATGGCTTAAGGAATTGGGTCAATATGTCGTTTAGGTTTGGGCTTGGTTTTGGTTTTTTTTTGTTTGTTTGTTTCAAGCGAATAAATTATTTACATTTATTTATTTTATTCCATTCATATGTGGCTAATCTCTTAAGTTGGTGGCCAAAGGTCATGGTTGTGGTACATTGGAAAGTTACAATTTATACTCCAGGTGATAATAGCATAAAGTTTGGACATGATTTGTCAATAATTCAGATAACTAGTCGAGATAAAAAAGTACTTTGTTTAAATGATTTAACTGTGTCTGTTTCTATAGTTAAGCAAAGTCATTCATTCAGGTACAGGTTGCAAGGATGAGGAAAAGCCCTACTTTTGAAATGAAATTTGTTTAAAATCTTTTTCTGGCTTAATTTACACCAATTGGAAGTTTAAGGTTTGACTTAATTGACCAAAATTCCCAAGCTATGGAAAGAGTAGTAGCAAGCACAAACTAACAAGAAAAACAGTAAGCTGTGAACTGCAAAATTTCCAAGTAGTCCAGTGTAATAGTGAAGTCAATTTGATCTCTTAGAAAATAGTTCTTTGTAGACACAAAGCAAAAATACTTTGGGCTAATTATATTATGATTAAATTGTTATACATAACAATAATGAAATTATTGTTGTCCTTTCACTCGGTAAAAAAAACGGAAAAAGAGAAGACTCCAACTTTGCATTACACCTTAAAACTCACGCCCACGTACCACGGGACGAAGACTCTATATTCTTGAAAATATCGAAATCTACAAAACCAGAACATTTAACACTGGCATTATAAACGAAAAGGTAAACATGACCTCAGACACAACTGAGACTATTCATGTGCTATAACAAACGAAAAGTACCCTCAGACGGACACACCTACCAACAAATAATAACAAACGGTCTCATTAAATTAGTTCCGCATAAAATGCTAGGATGGCAGAACAATCTACTTGCATGAGCAGATTTGATCCTAATAAAAGAACGACATAGCCCAGCACTACTTATGCTATCGCGTGGCTGATCAATTTTGCTACATTAAGAAACTCAAATAACTTTTTGTAAAGTTTATGAAATTTAATTTTTAGTAATTCATTTAAAAATAATAAAATTTTATTAAAGCAATTCATGTAGCTTTGAAAATAATTAAATTCAAATGGCCTCCGCCCTCGGTGACACATGTTCGACATGTTATCAAAAAGTTATTCATTACTACCTGGAATGTTGCAGCAGGAATTGCCTCAATCACCATTCGAATGGATTGCTTTAAATCATCAAAATTTGTTGAGTTTCTTCTGTAAACTTCCTCTTTGCAATAACCCCACACAAAAAAAAAATCAGATGCATTCAAGTCAGGAGACCTGGGAGGCCAACGTAAGTGAAGTTTCTTGAAATCAATTTATTAAGGAATTTTTTTGTTTTTTTTTTTTAAATTAGAAGTAGCACAATGCCTATTTAGTCAAGTACCATGCTCCATTCTTTAGAAAAGGGATAGAGAATAGATGAAACAGGTGGTGAAAGTAAAAAAATAGTCGGAAATTAACTGCCTTATATAAGACAGCACAGCGACCAGTGATTATGCCTTCATCGCAGAGCAGCCCCACCGACAGTAAATTTTTATTTTTGTAGTGAAATAAAACCAAGTTCCTCGTTGGAAATCGAACCCACAACCCCCATACTTACAAGCTAATACACTACCTACTAGCCTACAGGGGCAATGATGTCATAACAGGGATGGCTTGTTAAAACCAAACAGAGTTGAAAGGGATTCTCTTGCGCCGTAATTCTGGAAAGAAAAATTCTTTCAACATCTTTAAGTAACGATCTCCATTGACCATTCTTTTGAAAAATGAAGGCCCTACAATGAACCTTGAAGAAACTGCACACCACACTGTGACGGGAAGTGGATGTAATTACATCTGATGAAGTATTTAGGGGTTAGAATTACTCCATATTCGACAATTTTGTTTGTTAGCATTGGCGTTTAAATCAAAATGTGCCTCTTCAGACATTAAAATGCAGTTCAAGACGGTTTTCATTCTCTGACGCCATTTAAATGATCTCACAAAATCCCAAGCGAATCGGGAAGTCTCTTGGGTTCAGTTTGTTTTACTAACTGAATTTTATATGGAAATAAGTTAAAATTTTGGTTCTGACACCCATTTGAAAAGATAAGCTTCGTGTGAAAACTTGAGGATTGGATTGTATGGCAGTAGCGAGAGCAGCGATAAAATCCAAACTGAGAGATCTCGCTGATAAGGCCTTCTGTCGATTGTGCCACGCTCGGCAAAATTCTTCACTACTTCCATCTGCGAGGAGGAGTGCCACCAAACGTGCGCCTATATTCTTTTTGGATTGAAACTGCGAACTCTAAATCCTGAAAGTGTTGCACTAACAAAATTCTTGTTTCATTGTCTCAATTCTCCAATTTAGTTATATTTAAAGATCATGACATGATAAGGTTTACATCTGCACCTGGCCGTGGGCCCTAATCAGATGGTGGCCATTACAACTGTGAATGAAAAGCAACGCCATTCACGCCCTAAAAGGCCTTCGGATACGTTTATCCTCCGGTCACTCCTAGTAACAATTTCGAAAGCCCGAAGTAGGCCGCAGCCTTAACTCCTTGCTAAAGAGTTGGAGACTATCCAACTCCTGGTCCCGAATGCATGAAGCTTAATATAATTAAGAAGACGACGGCATTCGTACTCACTGCCTAAAGAGTTAAATAGCGGTACTCTGCGGGCTACTGATTCCCGTGGAATATAGTGGATTGTCCAGTTGATCCTACTAGCCTTGAAGGGACTGGGCTCCCTTTTACCCTGCAAGACACCAGTCTAGATGGCAGTTGTAGGATCCATAAAGACTATCATATGCCCCGGGGGGAGGATTTAAAGATCAATCTACAAAATAGATATAATACTAAGTCTCTAGTATTATCTAGAAACGCAGCTTGAAAATGAGGTCATCATATCGAAAGCGCTCGCTGATAATACCGAAAAAATAGCCAGTAACGACGATTTTCATCGAGGGGAATGACAACAGTATTTTATTTACTGACGGGACAGACTCAAATAATACTATTGTTGGAAATTTATTTTTGTCTTGCATAAAAACAATTTTCGATCATAATCATAATTATTTTTAAAGTATCAACTTTATTTTAGTTTAAACGTAAAATAATAAATTTAGCTTCCAATCTTAAATCAAACTGATTTCTTCCTTTTTCCATTACTCTGACCGATTTGACTGTATGAAACGACGGATCTTAATTTTATATTTTATTTCATAAAAATAATTTATTTCTTCCTGTATCTCACTCTCTCCTCTCACTGTTTCTTATAGTATAATTCTAATATTTATTTATTAATTAATTTTCTTTTTAATGTTTATATATTGAAGGCCTTAACGAAAATTTTTTGCACTTATTTATTTGCTTTCTTTTTTTTTTGTCTGTTTTGGTATTTTATATTTTTTTCTTATTTCTTGTCTTATTACAAATAAAACCTCTGATATGAAATTCTTCTTCATTATTATCATCATTATTAGCCTCAGCAACTGCTCTGCATGATAATTTGCTTCTTTTTTCTTTTCTTTAAAGTTCACTTTTAGCTAAAATAACTGACTGAATGCACAACGGACAAGTGCAAATGCACTTTTTAACTGAACAGAAATTGCATTAAAAGGAGGCATATTTGTATAAAAATAATACTATTGTATTGTTTTATTTTTAAATGTCTCTTTTACGTACTAAAAATGCCTCAAGTGCATACAGTTAAATCGGTTGTGCTTAATGCAAAGGACAGATACGAGGATTAAGTATAAAATTAAAAAAAAGAGATTAAGCAACTGATACTGCAGATCTGAATTGGATTTATCTTCAAAATTGTTATTAATATTATTGACTTTTTGTTTATATGCCAATGAAAAACTGTGTGTACTTCTCTAGATTTCTTTTCTCCTCTTTTAAGCAAACGCTCACTCCACCCATCCCCACAAACTAAGCCATTTCAAACTCATTTTTATCTATTATTATATCCTAAGAGACATTGCTATTCATAGGCCGTTATTAGCTAAGAGTTGCTTATTTTAATTCTTTAGCATGCAGCCAGGCCTAGCTAGTGCAAGTCCTTAAGCAAGATACTTACCAAGAGGAAAAGAAAGTCGTTCGTTTCATGAGCAATTAGCGAACTGCACACATAGAATATCGAATGAATTTTAAAACGTTCATACTCAAATTCCTTATAAAAGGCAATTGGTGCAAAATATCGAAAAAGAGAAGCGAGGCGGGTAAAACACCTGACATCGAAAGTTCTCTGCATTTCAGAATAAACTTCGCATGTATCAGCAATGCCAAGGTAAAAGGAAAAAGGCTAACCCATTAATACTAATTTCATTCTCCAATTTTGCATCCTATAAAACGATTTATTATATAGAGTGCTTTTTCATAGGTTTGGTATTAAACTTTGAAATGGAAAACAAAGATGAGTTTTTAAAATTGACAGGAAATTTAATTTTTTTTCGATAGCTAATCTTCTGGCATTATAATTTAAATATTATTTGCGGCATATGACTTAGAACTTGAACTTTGTCTGGATGTTCAATATTCGATGACCTCTTCCAACTTCCCTCCCGTGGGCACATTTATCGGTCTTTATAGAATACTTGACTATCTAGACCTGTGCTGCTGGGGGCATAATGGAGCCCAGTGCCCTGAAGGCAGAAGGGGTCAACTAGAAGCTCCACATTATTTCCACGGGAATCAGTAGCCAGCAGAGTTTCTGCTATTTGTCTTATTAGGCATTTAGCTGTTTCTCTGGCTGATTATTGAGGTTGATTCGGGAGTATCGTGGCGGTTGAGGTTTTGCGGCCCCATACAGGTATTGTTTTATGGTGGCCAGGATCATCTCGCCTTTACTAACTGAATGATCCAGATCCAGTTTGTTCTGGACAGGAGTTGGATAGTCTCCAGCTCTCCAGCAAGGAGTAGTGGTTTGCAGCCCTGCTCTGGAACCGCTGAAATTGCAACTAGGAAGAACCAGTTGCTAGAGCGTGAGTGGCGCTGCTTTTCAATCACAGTGGTTTGATCACCATCTGATTAAGGCCCACATCCAGCTGCAGATGTAAATCTTATCACGAAAACCTCTTCCAACATTTGTGGCCGCATATTGGCAATAATGCACTGAAGCAATGCACTTTTCAAACGTTTCCTTCAATAAATTAATTGCGGCACAAGTTGTGTGATATGTTGCACCGTCTTGTTGGAAACACAGCTCGTTAACATCGTGGTATCGCAATAGATGAACAACAAATTTAATTATCATAACTCTGTAATGGTTACCTTCAGACTAGCATAATAGCACACCAAACATTAAGTTTTTTTGTGGATGTAACGCTGACTAAACATACACTCTTGAGAATTATCAACACTCCAAATATTAAAGTTTTACAATCGATCGGTTAGAAAAAATAGTTGTAGTAAAGGGTCCGCCATATAACGTTTTTTTTAACTAGTGCTTATTTCGTGAATGGTAGCACTTAGCTCACATTTGATTTGACATATAATTAGTATTATCCTTCCGCTAAACGAATATGCTTGTATATCCGCTTGAGCAACGCTTTGAATTATTGCGACATTACTTAGAAAATCATGGTAATGTAGCAGAATGTGTGCGAAAATTGAGTAAGGATTTTGGAAGAAGAGAAGCAACGTCAGCTCCGTATGTTCGTTATCTTGTGAAAAAAGTGAAAGAAACTGGCATCCTTATCGACAAGCCAAAGCTTGAAAAGCCAAAAGCAGTGCGTATACCCGAGAATATTGCTGCTGTGGCAGAAAGTCTGCGTGAAGTGCCATCAACATCAATTCACCGTCGTTCTCAACAATTGAACATTTCAGAGACATCATTGAGACGAATTTTGCATAAAGACCACGCCATACAGAGTCCAATTAATGCTACTACAACTTGTAAAATAATACTGAATTTCCTTTAGTTAGTTTCAAATCTACTCCTGTGATAGATGCTGCAGTTTATGGATCTGAAAAAAATCTTCTTGCAATGTTTTCATCATTTGTGTTCCCTACCCCTTGCACTGGCTGATCGATGATTAGACCTTTTTCTAAATATTTTTCTTGAATTTGTTTTATTTTTTTGGTTTCTTTTTTCTTCATTTTCTTTATGTTTTCTCACTGTTTCGCCTAACGGACCAAAATCCAAATCATAAGCCAATTTAGGAATATGCTCCATAAAACGTATTCTAGTATGAAGAGGGGACAATCCAAATTCGTATGCTGACTTAAAAGGGTCATCTTCTGGAACTGTATGACTTAATTAAATTGATGTCTTTTTGCATATAATGCAGTTTGATGATACTTTTGTATTAGTTAAAGCTTGTGCAACTTTTCCATCAATCATTGTGAGATACATTTTAAAATTTACTTCGATTTCCTGTTCGTCAACAGTAAATATTTCATCTTTTATTTTTCGGATCGCTTTTGATTTTGTATTTCCACCTGTAAGAGCGTTGGCTAAATATCAATGGTTTGTTTTTATGCCCAAAGCCAACAATTTGAAAAAAAAAAACTATTTTCCAATCAGTGCAAATGAATTTTGTGCTCTCCTAAGTTATATAAATTTACATTATTTTAAGTTGGCAAAATATTTTTGTAACCAACTGTTTATGACTTTAAAATTTACTATAAAATTTTGTTTTCTTTCTAAAAACTCGCGTATGCATCTAGACAATGTCTCTCGTAAAGGCGATTTGAAAAATAAATAAAATGCTTGCAAAATAGCAAAACAGAAAAAAAATTTTTAATTCCATTTTCTAATTCCATTTTGCAAAAAATGTTCAACCTTGTGTCAGAAAAATTATTCTGGTGCTCACGGTCGGATCGTGCCGGGTATACAATGGGGTATAGGCATTTAGGCTATGACACAGTACTAATGCTTTTACATTCGCTAACGAACATTAGAAGTTATGCTGTATTAAGTAGGAGAATTTAGAAAAAATTTGGACATCTAAACAAAATAATTTCTAAAAATCAAAAAGCAATCAAAAAAAATTCAGTTTTCTTATATTAATAGCTAACAAATTGCGCTGTTATGCAAAGTTTGTTTCATTTAAAAACCTTGTACAACAAAAGAGTTAATTTACTAAGAAATTTCTCATTTTAGCAAAATACTGAAAATGCTCATATTGTATCACCCTGTTTAGTGTGGTATATTTAAAATAAAGTTTTAAATTTTTGATTCCCGAGATACACTTTTATCTACTTTCGAATGAATTTTAAAATTCTGCAATTGAGGACCATGAAAAAAATGACTTTTGGCCGCCTTCTGGTAAAATGGTCCACTGTGCGGCAGATAAAAAGGTTTACCAAGTTCTATACCACTATGGAAACATCCAATATAAGATTGAAAATATAAAACCATATATGTGACATCCATGTTTTCGACCGGATTGCCCTTTAATATTTAATTTTTTGTACTCGTAGTGTAAGAAATATTCTGTATTAAATTGAAGGGACTCTTTCTAAAAGGTTTAATAGATAAGATATTTTCAGTTTCACATGTTCTACTGGGACTCTAATTTTAACTTAGCGGATGTTGTAATTTATATTCCCTTTAAAATTTAAGATATGTCACCTTTGGGGACACCCTTTAGTTCATAATTTTGTGATCTTACAACATTTTAGAAGTGGCTGCGCTACGATTTTAGTAAAATTTAAAATTCCTAGCACCAACCGTCTAAAAAATACGTTGTATAGGGTGACCCTTTTTTAATACTCATAAAAACATTGTTCAAAATTTTCCAAATCAGATCAAAAACGAGTTCAAAATTAACAATAGCAAACCTTCTTATTCTTGAAGTCGACTACTAATGCACTAAATACACACAATAAAATTAAAGATTCCTAGAAATTAAAAAAAAAGGTTTCAAGAAGTCAAAAACTTTGTTTAATTTGTTCCGTGTAGTAAATAAAATTTTGTTGACATTCCTGTCCGTCTGGCCGCCAGCAAAAAAGGAAAAGAATGATAACGTTTTTGTTATTTTTTTTTTTTTTGGATCAGTCAACATCAAACATACCCTCGTTTTATTTTTTTATCAATGCGTTTGTCTGCTGCCTGTACGGTTAATTGTATGCAATTATTTGCTTACGCATTGACTCACCGTCAAGCACGCATTTCACAGTTGCATCATTTGGTTAAGAAATTTGTTTTATTCCCTTTTAAAAGGCATGAGATCAATCTTAAAGAAACAAATTTAAATATTAAAAATATCCTGCCGAATTTGTAAATAGTTTATGAATTAATACGGCTAAAGGTCGGTTTTATGTTAATTTATTACACTGAAACAGCATCTGCAATGTTATACAATTTGACGATTTGATTTTGACGATGTATCGTGGCTACTTTTTTTATGTGCTTTAAAAGAACGACCGCAAAAATCTTTAAATTATTTTTCTTTCTTATTAAAAAATTGAGAATTTTAAATTTAATAAAATTTTAAAAATGTATTTTTGTTTTCGAAATGTTTGCTGCGTTTTTTTGTAAAAGTGTTTTTGTGTTTTGTTGTCTTTTTGCTGTGTTATTTCAATGAAAACTCTCACTTAATCAATTTAGTTTAAGATATAAGAAAAAATATGGGTGAAATCCACTGATGAGTTATATGAGCAGTAGTGAAATGGCAATATGGATATGCTTTTCTCTGCAGTAATACATTACACATCTAGCATAAATAAACATATATTAAATTGAAAATGATTAAAAAAAATACAGGGTGTCCACCGGGAAGTATACTGCTTTGTTTAGTCGCCAATTAAGTAAACATTAGTCTGCTTGACAGTTCATTTTTGGCAGACGTAAAGAACACACATGGTGTTTTAATCGTTAAAACGCTTTATCAAAATCAATCATCGATTACTGTGACGTTGAGAAATTTGCGTGAAATTTTTGAGAGTAAGAACGTGCCAAAAAAATGCACTATTTATCGTATAGTGAATGATTTCGAAGAAAGAAGGTGTCTGTAGGTGATAGGCCCAAGTATGGACTGAAATTTTTACTGCTGCTCAAGTAAGTGTTCAAAACAATCCATCAACCTCAATTCGACGTCGAGCTTAGAAGCTTGGTCTTCAGAGACCAAGCTTTGGCCACAATTTTGCTCAAGGATTTGCATTTGTTTCCACATAAGATTCAGCTGACACAAGAGCTTCTTCCAAAAGATAATTTACGCCGCCGTACATATGCCAATAGGATGTTATAGTTCACCCAATGATAACTCCGATTTGAATAGATATGTGAATAAACAGAATAGTCGTTTCGGGGGATTGGGAAACCCTCAAATTATTCAATGGTCACCTTTGCAGCCATTAAAAGTGACAGTCGGGTGTGCAATTTGGTCAGGAGGACTTAATGGACCTTACTTCTTTGAGCGATATTGTGATATGATTCAAAACTTTTTAACGTCACAATTAAATGCCTTAGGCTTGATTAACATGTGGTATAAATAAGATGGTGGCACATCCAATACAGCCAGAATTGCAATGGAATTACTGTGAGTTACTTTAAGAAATGGTGATTTTGATTTGGCTCCACGGTCGCCTGATTTGATTGCTTCGGAGTTCTTTTTGTGAGGATATCTGAAAAGCAAGGTTTATGCAAACAAATCAGAAACGAGCAACTTAAGCAAAATATTCGTGATGAAATTAATTAAATACCACCTGAAATGTGTGAAAGGGGCTCAAAAGGGCTCGCAGAGGCGGACATTTATCTGATATTGTATTCCATACATAATTGCCGACATTAAATAAAACATTTATCAATATAAGATCCATTCTCTTTCATTTAAAAAAAAATATAAAATAAGTAGTATACCCTCCCGCCGAACACCCTGTACAATGCTTTATTAAAAAATGTATTTAAACCGAATTAATATAATTAAAAAATTTTATAATGTCTAGTAGTTTGAAAATAAACTTTAAAATAAAAAATCAAAACACATAAACTTGGGCCCGACTAAAGTTTTTTATTTTGTTATAAATTTTAATTTTATTTTCTTGCAAAAGTTTGATTTGTTAAAAATCTTTTGCAGTATAAATCTTAAATTTTTGATTATAATTACAGTCCTGCTGCTGCCTGTTTCGATTATTTCGATCTCAATACTCATTTCAATATATTTGCATTTCTTTGCTGATGATTTGATTTTTTTTTCTTTCTTTTGCAGGTTGCGTTTGTTTTCAATTTTATTTTATGGGTTTTTAAAAATATTTTCTTCTTGTTTTATTTGATATGCGAAAGAAATTCCTGAGGCCACGAGACGCCATCATTAGTGATTTATTTTTAGGCTGGTTGTTGTAGTTTTTGTTTTATTTTTCTTCTTTTCAATACGCACTGTGAAAAGCGTTGCAAAAGCAAAGCGCAAAATATAAATATAACACTGATCCTGCCTGTGATTATTTATGGTAATTATTTCATTTTGATGTTTTTGCCATAAATTCATACATGTTTCTGATTTTTGTTGTTCTTTTTGTATGTTGTATGAGTTTTTTTGTAAACGCACACATACATACATACATATTTTTTTTTATGTGATTTGGCGGAACTTTGGATAATTTTCTTGTTACTTCTAATTAAATGCGCCTGCTTGAAGTGTTTAAGTTCCTTTAAAGTCATAAAAATGGGTGTAAACCTGAAAATTAAAGGCAGTTAGAAAAATATTTTATTTATGTGTTTTTTTTAATGCTTAAAAATGCCCATAAAAAAATTCTTGTTAAGCAAGCAAGGGTCAACTAACTTTTCAAAGTTTAAAAATTCTTGTGATTATACAAAATCCAAATACTTATTTTATTATCTGGCAAAAATGTTGATTTTAGACTTTGATAGATCTTAAGATAAACTTTTTCCAAATTAACTCACTTATATTCTGTTAACGCCCGACATTTACAAAGTTTTCTACGAAAAGTTAATAATATTTTGTTTTTTCGAAAACTAAAGTTGTTGTAGCCGCCTGCCAGTCCTAGTTAAAAAATAATCAACTGCAAAAGCAACAATTTACAAACAAACAAAAAAAAATGTGTCAAAATCGTCTGCGACTACATCGTGCACTAATAAACAAAAAAATAATAAATATTTTCAATTTCAACAAAAATGTTTCGAAAAACGCATTAAAATTAACACCAGCCAGCATTAAGCAAATGAAATGTTGCTGTTGTTGAAATTTTCCAGCTGCAACAGCAAGAGCAGCAATAACAGTTGCTGTAATGCAAGTGAATGCTTAAAATCTTAAAATCAACAACGACTAATCAAAAATGTTCTTAGAAAACAACTACAACAACAACAAAAAATGAAATAAATTCCTTGGAATTTGATAAATTTAAAACCGTAGAAAAGCCACATACAACACTTGAGAGGAAAAATATAGCATTCTGTCAGAATTATCTTTTATATACTTAAACAAGAAGAAAAACATATTTTAACTCATTAAAAAGGTTTAACTTCTTTACAAAAAAACGCCAACATTATTTTTGTCAAATTTAGCGTTTTTCAATCTAGATATCACAGATATTAAAATTGCCACTTTCAATTCTTTCATCATCGATTTATCGACTTCATATGGATTCATAATCAAAATTCCAGCTAAGCCGGGTTAATCTGCCAAGATTAACCTGCAGCCTTCTAATTATTTTCTTTGGCATTCACTTCAGCACCTGGCGATAAAAAAGCTAAGACAATACGATGCAATGGATCAAATTTTTCATATTGGTTTATTATCGTTAAGCAAAGATCATCCCAAAGCCATTAAGCAATCTAAACACGATTGATATGCTGATTCTGAAAGTCGTGTACGTTCGAACAATTATTTCTAATAAGATGATGATTTCAATATTTCAAAAATATCACAAGCGAAACAGCACTAAACGTGTGCGTACATACAAACAAATATAACAAAAAAAAAACATTAAAAATTGAGGAAAGAATGGTAATGGATGAAAATGTTTAAATTCTCCATTCCAGTCTCTAGACCTTAATCCTATAGAGCATTTAGAACAAATTATACACAAGCATTACTTTCCAAATAATAGTTGCGGTCTGCTTTAATAAACGGGTACAGCAAATATACGTCTGATGTTACCAGACCTCTTCTAAATTCAATGAAAAAGCGGTTAGAGTATGTAATTAAGGTTAAAGGAGGAGAGCATGAACATAATAATTTAATATTTACACGGTATTTGGTAAAATCAAATATGGTGTTTTTCATCAAAACTCACCACTTGTGTAGGTTTGTGATTTATGAAAACAATTTTTTTTTTGTTTGCCTTTAAATAACACCACAAAGCTTTACAATAGTGACACATGTACTTGGAGGGGAATGGAATTCGCTAGACTGTCTAACAGTGTCTGCACATCCAAATAAATATAAAAAAACACTACATTTAATGGTACTAACCTATCGGACTCTTTCACTTACCACACAATTGTACTATTCTTTGTTGTTTAAAATTTCCAGCCGATCCCGAAGATTACCTCGGATTGAATTGTCCTGAAATTGTGTATTAGAAATACTATTTTCGTTTTTCGCTATGGAAATAATTATTTCAAAGCAATAACTCTGCTATTGCAAACGCATTGTACGGTAGTATAATAATTTCTTTAGATATATACTTAGGTATACTTTCTTTGGGTGTTTATATTTCTTGCTCGACGAATGTCTAAAATTTTCGATTTCTAAGAATGGCTTTTCGATTTTGCATTTCCTTTAATATATTTTTTTTTTTAAAGAGAAGTAACACTTCAGGCAACAATATATATTTAGTCAAGTACCGTGCTACATTCTTTAGGAAAGGGATAGAGAAAAGATGAAGCAAGTGGTAAAGGTAGAAGGATAGTCGGAAATTAACTGCCGTATCAGACAGCACTACACCGCCTTCATAACGAACAAACAATGGTGACAAATTTTTTCATGAAAATCGGGGTTATCATGGGCGAGCTGTAATATCCTATTGGCATATGTACGGCATCGTAAGTGGTGTTGTGGGAGAAGTTCTTATGTCAGCTGAATTTTATATCGATACATATACAAATCCTTTTGCAAAATTTTGCCCAAAGTTGTTTTTGGAAGACCAAGCTCCTAAACACGGCGTCGAATTGCGGTTGATGTATTGTTTTGAATACATTCTTGAGCAGCAGTAATGTTTCCAGCCAAGCTTGCAGTACGTTGTGGTCTATGCTTGTGCCTATCACCTACACACCCTCTTTCTTACAACTTATTCACTACACGCTAAATAGTGCGTTTTGTTGGCACATTGTAACTGTCTCATCGTCACAGTAATCGATGACTGACTTTGATAAAATGTTAAAATGTTTAAAATACGTTGATTTATTGAATATTTTTCCATAATAAATTTGTCCCGTGTCTACTTCACGACTGCCAAATATCAACTGTCAAAACTAATATTTGGCAAAATGACGACAAAACAAAGTACTATAGGGTCCGCCATCTTACGTTTTTTTCCCACTAGTGCTTATTTCGTGAATGGTAACACTTAGCTTATGTTTATGTTTGATTTGACAGATAATTAATTTTATACTTCCGCTGAACTAATATGCACAAGCATACGCTTAAACAACGCTGTGAAATATTACGATATTACTTTGAAAATCATGGTAATGTTGCAGAATGTATGCGAAAATTGCGTACGGATTTTAGAAGAAGAGAATCGCAGTCAGTTCCGTATGTTCGTTACCTTGTGAAAAAAGTAAAAGAAACTGGCATCCCCATCGATAAACGAAAGCGTGAAAAGCCAAAAACAGTGCATACACCCGAGAATATTGCTGCTGTGGCAGAAAGTGTGCGTGAAGCGCCATCAACATCACCTTCGTTCTCAAAAATTGAACATTTCAGAGAGAGAGAGACATCATTGAGACCTCGGTACTATGCCAAAGTCCAATTGGTTCAGGAGTTGAAGCCAAGTGACCATCCAATGCGTTTTCGCTTCGCTAACTGGGCCTGCGATCGACTTACAGAAGATGCCGATTTTACAAAAAAAAAATCATCTTTTCAGATGAAGCTCATTTTGATTTTGGCGGCTTTGTGAACAAGCAAAATTGTCGCATTTGGGCACAGAAAACCCACACGCATACATTGAAAAGCCAACGCAGCCAAAACGAGTCACTGTTTGGTGCTCCACCCAGGGGCATATAAATATGGTCATTATAGAATATTCCACAATCTAGACTCAGTGCAACTGGGGTTAAAGGGAGCCCAGTCCCCTGAAGTCAGACAGGGAGACAACTAGAAGCTCCACTTTATTTCCACGGGGATCAGTGAACCCGCAGAGTTCATTATTTGTCTCTTTAGACTTATAATAGTTCTCTGACTGATCATTGAGGATGGCCCCTATATGGGAGTATCGTGGTGGTTGTGGTTTTGCGGCCCCATAAGGGATTTATGAAAATTATGGTGGCCAGGATCATTTCACTGATAATGACACGCAAAGTGAATGATCCAGTCCAGTGATCATGCTTGACATGTGTTCTGAACAGGAGTTAGGAAGTCTCCAACTCTTTAGCAAGGTGTGATGGTTTGCAGACCTGTCCTGGAATCATTAAAGTTGCAACTAGGTTGTTCTGTTGCTTAGAATTACGCCTTCGGCTATCTAGGACGCATGTATGACGTTCCAAATTATACTATAGTGGTTTGTCCACCATCTGATTAAGGCTACATAGCCAGGTGCGGATGTAAAACAAATCACACTCACTATTTGGTGCATAGTTTGGTCCAGACGCATAATTGGGTCATCTTTCAGGAGTGGCCGTTAGAGTTAATGGCGATCGTTATCAGCCCATGTTGAACAAATTTTTGTTCAAAAAAATTGAAGAGGAGAATATTGACAACATTTGGTTTCAACAGGATGGCGCTTCATGCTACACAGCCGAAGCTGTGTAGTTTTGTTTAAAAAATTTAAAAAAAAATTATTTGGCGGACCCTATATATCTTCCCGGCTGACACCCTGTAAAATAACTTGTGAACGGTAGTTTGCGCCCCCTTCAAAAGTGGTGGTTTCGACACAGCAGACAAAGAGAGGCGTAATCAACTGAAAAAGTTTAATGAGGAATTAGAAGCATTACTCGATGAAGATTGTTGTTCAGTGCAAAAAGAACTGACATTATTATTGGGAGTTACACAACAAGCGATTTCTCTATTTTTTAAAGTATTGGGATTCATTTAAAAGCAAGAAAATTGGATCCTATAAATATTGAAGCTGAGAGACATTGAAAGGCGATTTTGTTTGTTGGAAATAATACTCGAACGCTATAAAATAAGTTGTTATTTTTGCATCATATTGTCACTGGTGATAAAGAATGGATGCATTAAGATATTCCCAAGCGCAAAAATTATATGTAAAGCCTGGCAAGCCACCCAAAGTAAAATGTTCATGATGCCAAGGTATTTGGTTAAAAATCGTTTCAAATGATTACGGGGGTATGTACCGAACACAGTTAATTCATTTGCAGAAATCAGTCAACGAAAAATAACCAGACAAGATGCATGCCATAATCTTCCATAATGACAACGCTCGACCATGTATTGCAAGACCGATGAAAAACTATTTGGAAAATTTTGGCTAACCGAACTTATAGCAGAAACTTTAATTTACCATTTGTTTCGATACATATAGAACGTCCTTGCTGGAATACGCTTTACTTCCGGCCAGGAATAGATGAAAAAAAAGTAGTGTCTAATGATAGACAATATTACGAATAATGCATCAATTCATTTTGTTATTATACTTAATACATTTTTCAAGCAAAAAAACAAAAAAAAACACAATCGACACTATTAACTTTTACCTTTATTACAAAATAAACGATGGAGTAATACGAGAAAATAGTTACCATAGAATGGATGCAAACCCTATTTAGAGCGATAAAACTCCATCTCAAAAGCAAAGTATTTTTTTTTAAAGATACACTTTAGACAACAATGCCTATTTAGTCAAGTACCGTGCTACTTTCTTTAAGAAAAGGATAGAGAAGAGATGAAACAGGTGGTGGAAGTAGAAGGATAGTCGGAAATTAACTGTCGTATAAAGACAGCACAGCGACCAGTGAATATGCCTTCATCGCTGAACAGCCCCACGAACAGTCAATTTTTATTTTTGTAGTGAAAAAAAACCAAGGTCTTCGTTGGGAATCGAACCCACAACCACCATACTGACAGGCTAGTATACTACCTAATAGCCTACAGGGGCACCTATAAAGTATAGATGAACTATGTCACAACCAATCTTATAACATCTGATACCATAAATTTATTTTTGCCTTAATTGTGAGCAGATTAACAGAGACATTAAAAGTTGCACGGAGTCTAACCTCCGGCCATTTAGTAGGCTGTCGTATGCAAGTACTTCACAAATTAAATATTTGGAACAATATCTGCATTGCAAAACAAAATGTTTGAAGACCAAATTAATATTTATTCGCTAGGAAATCGTGCTAGAATTTTTCTCTTTCGATTGTTTCAAATACTCACACCAAATCAGGGGAGGGAAACATACATGTGACGTTTCTAATAAATTGAATTCAGCAATTTTTTGTTTTTCATTATTTGTTGTATATTTTGTGTTTTTGCAGATTTGTGCCGTTTTATTTCATTGTCACTAAAAAGTGTCGTAATAGAATTGTCTGAGAGTCATAGAAAATGTCAAAACTTTTGGTATGTGACATAATTTTTGTTGTATTTTGCAGTTGTCAAATTCTACAGCCAAAAGCTTTTTAATCGCATAATAAAACAGCGGGTGTTTGAGTTCGAATATATATTTTTCTTAATAGAAAATTTGACAAGCAAAAAAATAAAATACTCGAGAGTAGCTGAACGTAGTATCGGCTTAACATTACTGTGGGTGGCTTATAAGCCAGAGAGGAGGAGGTGGGGTTATTATGTTCTTAGTTGTTACAAGTTTTTCGAGTGCTATTTTTGTTTTAGTTTTTTTGTTTTTTGTGTGATTTGTAGGTGATCATTTTGTTATATTCTTGACATACATATGTGTATGTGTTTTTGCTGTTGTTGTTATTTATTTTTCAACTCAATTCACTTAAATTTTTCTTTGTTAATTTATTATTTCTTTTTTTTTTTGTTTGTTTGTTGCTATTTTATGAGAAATGACAACTATTTTGCTTGTAAACATTTATTGAGTTGGCAATAAAAGAGCGTTTGACTGTGATTTGATATTTTTTGTATTTATTTTTTGTGAGTGGAATTGAGTTAAAAGTATTCCAAATTGTGTTTATTGGGATAAATAATTTTGTTTAACAAAATGTTCATTGAAAATGAATTTTTTTTTATTAGACTGCAAATGTGTGTATTTAATTGACTGTTAATTCTCATTTGATATCATGTCAGACAACAACAAATTTTTAATTTTAACATACTCTGGACTGCAGGTGGTTGTAACAATATGTCCACGGATTAAAAATGTATCAGTCGTTTTTCTAAATATTATTTTGATAAAAAGAAAAAATATATACATATAGTTGTTCTATATAAGAAGGACGTTAAACTTAAGAAATAAATCTTTGGCTTCTAGCGTAACAGCTGCCATACAGTGCGGTAACCAAAATTATTTTATCTATACACTTGTAAAACATTCGTTGAAAGGTAAAAAGGGGTGTCTGTCAACATTTAGCTTTAATATTAATCTTAAAGGAATCAAGCCAATAAGCCTAACAAAGACTATACGGGTGAATAGCAGCTATCTCCACCAAAGAACGCTCAAGGATATAAAGTTTAACACGAAAGTAATTTGCATTTTAACGACAAAAGAAATTCTTATGAGGAGAGCTGATGCAGTAGGATTTCTAGTCACTTAAAGCAGGGGTCTTGAATAGATTAAACCTTAGAAAAATAAGCGAGCGAAGTGTTAAGAAAAGTACTGGGAATAGTAAGTTAAATTAAGTCATTTATGGGGAAATGTCTAACATTCACTGGCACTAAATTAAGAGTCTCCCCAGATACAAACAAATTAAGAGGCAAGGCGAATCCCAGCTAAAATAGTATTTGACTGCAATGAGCAATAAATTCAATCAATCAGCAAAAAAAACCCACAAAAGCACACAGATACCATTAAAATTTTATTGTAAAAATATCACAAAATTTTTATTGTTATAAAAAAAATTAAGAAAATTTCTGTTTTTGAAAATAAGATTTAATCATCTGCTAAATAAAGAACTTATGTTGTGAGTCATGAGTTCAAATCCCATATGCAAGAAAAATATAGCGGAAAATTCCAAACTTTCCATGCGCCAGAGTAGAAGCCGCTATGAAAGAGTTGTTAGAAAGACAGCATTTTTCTAAAACATCATATGAGATTATTAGGGCAGGGCGGCTGTATTGTAAAGTAGGGAAATTATGGTATCAACCATATTGGTGCATTGGTTAGAGTAACCTTGATAATATAATAATAGTGCATGTTATTAGTCGTGGCTGAATAACATAAAAAGAGTTTGTTAATAAAATAAGAGCTTGTTAGTACGAGTATCACCGAAGCCAAAGCATATAGCAATCCTTAACAAAATAAACGAGCGAAGTGGTAAGAAAGTTATGGAGAATAATACATTGAATTAGGTAAGTTATGCGTAAATGTCTAACATTCACTGGCATTAAATTAAGAGTCTCAGCAGCAGATATATACAACATTGCTATTAGGTAGTATACTAGCTTGTCAGTATGGGGGTTGTGGGTTCGATTCCCAACGAAGACCTTGGTTTTTTTCACTACGAAAATAAAAATTGAATGTCGGTGGGGCTGCTCAGCAATGAAGGCATAGTCACTGGTCGCTGTGCTGTCTTATACGGCAGTTAATTTCCGACTATGCTTCTACTTTGACCACCTGTTTCATCTCTTCTCTATCACTTTCCTAAAGAATGTAGCACGGTACTTGACTAAATAGACATTATTACCTGAAGTACTACTTCTCTTTTAAAAATAAAAAAAAAACTTTGAGTGGTAATACACATCGTAGCTAAAAGGGCAGTCGCCTTGTAAGCGAATTACTTAAAATGCAATTAACTAAAAGGAGAACTAAATCTCATCAATTGGCAGGAAATAAACACAAGAACACAGTAACTGTAATTTTATTTTAAGAACATCACAAAATTTCTATATAAAAAATAGCAAATTTGTTTTTGATTAAAGTAAATTACAGAACTTGAACTCTTCGTTGTTGACTTTACGGCATCAGAGGAGTACAAATAATGTGACATCAAACATTTTGTTTTAATAATCAAATGTTGTTTTCTTACTGTTTTTTGTATTTCTGTACAATAGAAGATTGTGTCATGAGTTCATTTCGTGATAAGATTTCCATCTGCACCTGGCTGTAAGCCTTAATCAGATGGTGGTCAAACCACTGGGTATGAAAAGCAATGTCATTCACGCCCTAGGAAGCCAAGGACTGATTCTAGCCATAGGTAATTCCTAATTGCAATTTCAGCTGTTCCAAAGCAGGGTTGCAAACCACTACTCCTTGCTGAAGAGCTGGAGACTAAACAACTACTGGTCCAGAACACATGACTAGCATGCTTTTTGGATCGGGATCATTTACCCGTTGGTGTTATTAAAGACTAGATATCCTGACCCACTAAGTCAATTCATGCGGGGGCCCCAAAACCACAGCCGCCACGATACTCCTGAAGGGTCAACCTCAATAATCAGTCAAAGAAACAGCTAAAAGGCTAAAGAGACAGTTAGCGGAACTCTGGAGCTTACTGATTCCAGTGGAAATAACATGCAGCTTCCAGTTGACACCCTACTTGCCTTCAGGGGACTGGGCTCCCTTATATCCCCAGCAGCACAAGTCTAGATAGCTGAGTAATCCATAAAGACTGATAAATGTACCCCCGGGAGGGGAGTCATGAGTTCAAATCCCATCAGCAGTAGAAATATAGAGGAAAAGTTCAAGCTTTTCACAAGCCAGATTAGAGAAAGAAAACTAGCTGTTGTAAAGCCGCCAATCTTTTTATAAAACAACATATGAAATTGTTGTTGGATATTTCGCCACACCATCGGGTGATGACTTTCTACAGAATAATAAAAAGCTCAATTTTTTATAATTATTATAAAAAAAAGAAATTTACTTCTTTAGCTGATTTTCTAAATAAGTAAAAAATCATTTGTAAATTCAACTTTAAAGATGCAAGTCAAGAAACCGGTTCTTTGCTTTAAACCCTTCCCTACTCAAAAGCAAACAAACAAACAAACAAAAAATGGTTCAAAAAATTAAAAAGGAAAAAATAAATACGTTGAGGCACCAACAATCGTTTCTTTTTTAAAGCCTTCATATCTGTAAATTATTGTTAAATAACTGTTGTAATTTTATTTCTCATTGTGATGGCACCTTGCACTAAAAATGTCAAATTTTAAGAAAATTGTTGTTGTTCACTGAACAACATATTCAGTGATCATAAAATCATAAACTGAAACATAAATAAATTAATAAATCGCCTTAAAGCACTTGTTTAATTTTAGTTTATTTTGTTGATAGCTTTTGTTGTTGTTATTATTTTTGTCTTTGTTTTTGTTGTCCTGAAGATGCTGGATTTTATAGTGAATATTACACATTTATGCAGATCTGGTTATAACTTTAAATTGGTTGGTGGTCTGTTTATTTCTTTGCATCAGCCAGTAACTGGTTCATAATTGTCTTAAAGCGACAATCAAATGTAAATTGAAATTAAATTCTTTGGAAAAAAATTAAATAAAAAACTTTTTAAATAAAAATGATAAAAATGCAGGTCAAAAGTAGCAAGAAAAATTATTAAAAAGAAATTGACTTATATATTCACAATATGATTGATGTTTTGTAGTCAACAAAATCAAATCGATTATGAACAAAAAATATAACTACCTGCAGTTACGGAACGATGCGACTTTTAATTAAAGCAACAAAAAAAAATGTGATCAATTAAATGTTGAATGCTTTTTATGCTTAAATATAATTTGTTTTTATTATCGGCGATAATGTTGCCAAACAAGATTTAAAACTTTTACATATTGGCTAAAGCCTTGCTACAAATAAACTTTGGGCTTGTGTCCATTGTCAAAACAAAATGGGTATTGTGGCGAATATAGGAGGTTCTTAATACAGTAAATAGGGTGCCCCTGTAGGCTAGTAGGTAGTGTGCTAGCTTACATGACTGGGAGTTGTGGGTTCGATTCCCAACAAAGACCTTGTTTTTTGTTCACTACAAATAAAAATCGACTGTCGGTAGGACTGCTTAGCGATGAAGGCATGATCACTGAGCTGACAGTTAATACGACAGTTAATTTCCGTAACTATTCTTCTACTTTCACCACCTGCCGCGTCTCTTTTTTATCCCTTTTCTAAAGAATGTAGCACGGTACTTGATTAAATAGACATTGTTGCCTCTATCAAAAAAAAAATAAAAAAATAGCAGAAAACTTATTATCCAAGAATTTACTCTTTTAAAGAGTGGCACTATTCACTTATACCTTGTTAAGAATACCGGGTTTTTCAACCAAAAGTTTATTTTTCAATTGTGACAAAACTAACAACATAATAGTTTTGACATATTCGTGTTGTTTATTAAATTTCGTACGAAAATCGCATTAAAGTAACTAAAATCCACTATGAAAATGGTAATTCTGTTAAATTTATATTTTGTAAAATTCTTGACACTATCGGACAACATAATAGTCCATCCGAGATCACTATTAAAAATTTGGTCGTTAAATTTGAGTCGTCAGGCTGGATAAAAAATGTGCGAACATCAGTGAGTGTTCAACCAGCCAAATTTGTCAATTCCCCGACATTCTCAACAATTGGGGTTATCAAATTAACCACCACATGGCAAACTTAACGTAATTATTTGACTTTGAAGCCTTACAAGGTTCAACTGGTGCAGGAATTGAAGCTGTATATTTGCTCAATTCATTCAGGAACAACTGGCGGGTGTCTCTGAAAAAAATCATTTTTTCAAACGAAGCCTATTTTCACTTGTCAGGGTATATCAACAACAAATCCTAGAGCGATTATTGATGAGTGCGTATATTTTTCGACGGGGTTTAATTTATTTTTATTTGGATATGGTTTTACGTCGACCCTCGTTAAATTTGGTTTGTGATCAAACCGGTTTCGGCTATTTGCCATCTTCAGTGTTCTCTTCATACTCAGAGATGATCACAAATAGCCGAAACCGGTTTGATCACAAACCAAATTTGACAAGGGTCGACGTAAAACCATATCCAAATAAAAATTATTGAGGAGTCTGCGTGCTTAACGTGTCAATGTATAGTGCGCTATGTGGTCTGGAGACGTGATTGGGCCATTTTTTTTTTTAAGATAAAGCTGGAAATGCAAAAACGGTCAATGAATCACACTATCACGAGATGTTAATAAATCAATTTCGGCCTACTATTAATGATGTGGATATCACTGACATGTGGCATCAACAGGATGCTCCCACATGTCACACAGCAAATGAAACGATCCAAACCAAATTTCCTGATCGCATAATCTCACCACAATCAGCAGTTAAGTGGCCAGCCAGATCGTGTGATTTAACATCACTGGATTATATAGGGTATTTTTTTAAGCCCGATAGAACTTGAAATTGTAAAAAATAACACAAAAAATTAAATTGTAATCAAAATTTCGTTTTTATTCGAAGGATCAGTACGTGACATTAACATTTGAAAATGATTCCGGGCATATGGGCACCGCGGCTGTTCTTGACGAAGCGCATTCTGGACGTCTAATTTTGGGCCACTTTTTCGAGCACTGCTGGGCGTATGTCACGAATAACACGAACAATGCTGTCCTCCAAGGCGTCAATTGTTGCTGGTTTATCAGCATAAACCAGTGACTTCACGTAGCCCCACAGGAAATAGTCGGGTGGTGTCAAATCGCACGACCTTGGAGGCCAATTGACAGGTCCATTTCTCGAAATCAACTTATCGCCAAATTTTGATTTCAATAAGTCGATGGTTGCGTTCGCTGTATGGCACGTAGCGCCATCCTGTTGAAACCACATCTCGTCCGGATCAATGTCATCCATATTTTCAAACAAAAAATCATTGATCATGGTGCGGTAACGATCTCCATTGACCGTAACGCGAGCTCCGGCCTCATTTTTGAAGAAATAAGGTCCGATGATGCCACCAGCGTGAAAACCGCACCAAACGGTGCATTTTTCTGGATGTAATGGAGTCTGTAGGGTCTGTTGTGGATTGGTGTCACTCCATATGCGGCAATTTTGCTTATTAACAAACCCGTTAAGCCAAAAATGCGCCTCATCGCTGAACACAATTTTGCGATAAAACAACGGGTCAGTTGCCAACTGCTCTAGAGCCCAATCGGCGAAAGAACGACGCATATAATGGTCTCGTGGCTTCAATTCCTGCATCAGCTGGATCTTATACGGGTGTTGGCCGAGATCTTTGCGCAAAATTTTCCACGTAGTGTACGGACAGAGTCCCAATTCCTGCGACCGACGACGAATTGATAAATTTGGATCTTCTTCCACACTTTCGTTTACAGCGGCGATATTCTCTTCAGTACGCACATTCCTTCGACGTGTTGGTGTTATTGCATCCTCTAGAGAGTATGTGGTACGAAATCTATCGACAGTTCGACGAATGGCTTGTTCAGATGCACGATTATGTACGCCATAAAAATGACGAAGTCGTCTATAAGTAGCGCGAATCGACGACTGATTTTCAAAGTAAATTTGGATAATTTCGTAGCGTTGTTCAAGCGAGAGTCTATTCATGATGATTTTTTAGAGTATACTGAAACAAATAAAAAAATATGTTTCATCAAAATTTCATTTTTTGTGTTACTTTTTACAATTTCAAGTTCTATCTAGCTTAAAAAAACACCTCTTATTTTATGGGGCTGTGTTAAGGACAGAGTCTTTACGGAGTCAATCGAATCGATTTCAGTCATAAAACTCAAAATTCGTGATCTAATATTATCGCCATTTTGCCAAAAAGTGATTAAAAATTTTGATGAAAGAATCGACATCTTTCAGCGTGGCCATTTGCCAGATATCATTCTTCATTAATAATTGCCGAACTTTTCTCTTCGTAATACAGTAACAATTTGAATCATCTAAATCTAAATTTGTTGTTTTCTTTTATTTTAGAAAACAAAGCGCTTGTTGAAAAACCCTTAACAATAAATTTAAGAATAACTGATTATACGTATTATAAAAATTATTCAAATATAATTTACATATTTATTTTATAACTTTATTTTGCAAATTTGTGAACATTTTCTTTGTTCTTTCAATTGTATAATTTTTTTTTTTTGTTATTGCCAACCCCGGAGGTTACATTGGCATAAATTTAAAATTCACATGTAATTTTTCTTTTTCACTCAAATAATTTGAAGTCGATTGTTATGGGTTTTTAACAAATTACATGGCTGTAATGCAATCATCGTTCGCTTTTATAATAATAATATTGTGCCAAAAAATATAAAAAAAACAACAAAAATAAAAAAGTTCCTTCTTTTTTTCTACCAAAACAAAAACAAAAAAATATAATTTGTACATGTGGCTGACACCGTGGGGTATGTTTTCTGGTTTCTGGAATGCATTCATGATCTTTCCCTCATTTTCTTAACATTTTACCTTTTAACAAAATTATCACTTGTTCATGTTGCCTGTTTTATCTCATGACTCTCTTTGTATACTTTTATTATGAAATTTGTTTATTGAATTATGAAAACGCTTCTAGTTATAGGAAATTGTTGTACAATAACAACTTTAAATATGAATTCGTAGTAATTTTATTTTAAAATAATAATTTTGCTTTTTGCCTTTTTTGTAATTTTTTAATATGATTTAATTTGATTTTAACTCTTTATTTTTCTTATTTCTGTCGATTTTGTTTTAGGTAAGTGCTTTTGATGTTATTTCAACACCTTTGACAAGAGACGCTTATTTTTGGCAATCTATCTGGTGGGTAAAATTTTACATTACAGAAGCAAAAAATATTTCGTAGAAAAAAAAATGTGAATTTCAAAACCACATATTAAATGCATTTTGAAATAATTATGGTAACGTTACGTTTTATGGATGTCATTGAAATTCATTAACTTTTTACTAGTTTTAGCAAAAGGAAAAACTTACTGAAATAGTAAATGAAAGCACCTCCAGTTGTTCCTTAATATCGAAAATATAATAGAAAATGTAGTAAAATTCTCATTTGATTAATGACCTGAATGAAGCCCAAAGTTCACATTTGGACAGATACAAAAGTACATGAATCAAAAAGCATTTTATCATAACCTATTCTTTTTACTAAAAATAATCAATACTATCGGGTATTTTTATTTTATTGGCAACATTTTTTTAAACCGTCAGCGATCAAGTAATTAATGTGAAGTTTGTTATGGCATTTCAGTTTAAATAGACTGACGCCTGAACAACATTTCTAAACTCTTCAAATTGGGCCCAAACTAAAATCCCGATTTTCATAAACGACTAACTTCACTTTTATATTAATTAACACACTTAACATATTAGTGAGCTTAATTTTATTTGAATTGATACGTCAATAAACAAAACTGCCATCTTTGGAGTGATGCTATTTCTTAGATATATGTTGATACATCGTTACATCCGGAAAACCTAACTCTTACGTATGCTTTATAAAATGGAATTATTAGTTCGTACTTCTTTGTTGGTCAAAAATGTTATATGCCCCTTGCAAAGCCATGACTAATGACTTTTTGGTTCATCAATTGAACAACGATTATGTGTAGGAGGTTTCAATAAAGACAGTACAACTTGTTACACAGCTCGTACGTATTTATTAAAGGTAACGTTTAATAATCGCGTAGCTTTACATTTCGGAGCCGTGAAATGGTCTCAAAACGTCTTGTGATTTAACGCCGCCCTACATTATTTGGAGATGTGTGATCTTGTTAAGTCTAAAATAATTGACTACTAGGAGCACAACATTCACAGCATTATAGCCAATATAAGACCATAAATGTTGTATTACACTGCATCCGAGCTAGCCGTGTTAGTCATATCCTAAAAGTCATTTTAAATTAAACATCCAGAATATTATCTTTCCAGTAAAGGAACTTGTATGTCAATTAAAAAAAAAAAAAACAAATCCATCAATTTTTTATTCTATTTCAAAGTTACCTCTATAAAAACACCCTTTATAATTAATCCTATTCCTTAAAGAAATTTATATTTGTTTAACTTTATTAAAGATGAGTAAAGCTAAATCAGTTGCTGCACCACTAAAACGATTAAATAAAATAACAGAAAAGATAACTCAACATTGTAGAGTGGCCACAGTAAATGCATTTTTATGTTCCTGTTAAAGAGAATCTTAAATCTTAACAGAAACTTATGTGAGAAGGAATCATTACTGCCACTGCAAAATATCTATTTGAGCTGTATAGACGTACAGGTGCCTTGAATAAGCGCGCCTGCACATTAAAATTGCAGATAGTGTGATGATTAGGGTAGCTGTACAATTGCGTGATTTAATTTACATCTGTACCTGGCAGTTAACCCTAACCAGATGGTGGTCAAACCACTGTGAATGGTATATAGCGCCATTCTCGCTCTAGAAGGCCTTCAAATCCGTGAATTCTCCGGTCACTCCTAGTTGCAATTTCAAAAGCTCGAAGTAGGTCGCAGCCTTTACTCCTTGCTTAAGAGTTGGAAACCATCCAACTCCTGGTCCAGAACGCATGAAGCTTAATATAATTAAGAACACGACGGCATTCATACTCACTGGACCTCAACCATTCATTGTGTTTATTGTAAATGATCCGACCCACAAACTCTCACGAGGGTCTCGAAATACACAGCCACCACGATACTCCCATATAGGGGCCAACCTAAATAATCAGCCAGACAACAGCTAATTGTCTAAAGGGACAAATGGCGGAACTCTGGGGCTCACTGATTCCCGTGGAAATATAGTGGATTGTCCAGGTGACTCCTACTAGCCTTACGGGGCCTGGGCTCCCTTTTACCCCGCAAGACACCAGTTTAGAGGGAATAGTAGGCTCTAAAAAGACTATCATGTGCCCCCAAGGGGAAGGGTACCTGTGCAATCAGATGATTAAAGCATATTTCAAAGCTTATCGCAACCTGTGATAGAGAAAATAGTAAGAGCATGTGATAGCCCCAGCTAAATCCTTTAAAGGATTTTTTGAGTAACAGGAGGATAGGAGCATGAAAGGACAAGCATACTTCCCATAACTTTTAGGGTCAATTTCTGGCAAATTTCTCGAAGATTGTGGCCGCTTTGGTCGGCGTTTCTTTTTTGGAATGTAACTTTATCATCCGTAAATATAAGCAAAAAATAAACCGCATGGCCAAACGCAATTCGTTGAGATAAACTGAATTGGTGACAGATTTTCAAATTTAATTTTTATAATTTGTCTATGCCAATGTCTTCACGATTATTTATCAAAGCAAGCTGATCATAAATATCAAAAAGTGAGCACAGTATTACAATACACTAAAAAAGGACCTTTTACAAGCAAATAAAAGCTGCCATCATTAGACATAGAAAGTCTAATTTCGATAAAAGAAGTTTTCCAAAATTAATTTTGTTGTCCAGATTCCCTTTTGAGTTGTGCCAACTGCTACCCACCCGGATTTTTAAAAATAAAAAATGTTTGCTTATAAAGGTTTGTCTAATTGCGGCGTCCAATGGAGCACCTTTAAATTTTTAATGAGCAATAAGCTCATAATTATTTTATACTTTTCGTTTTTCTTACAGCAAACATAAAATGGCTTAAACTTAATGTGACTGCTTAGTGAGATTCAAAAATGAGGTCGTACGCCTGAGAATCTATTTTATGTTTTTAGTTATTCCTATAGTGGACATACATTTTTCAAGTTTGAAAAATGTGTTCTGGTCAAAAAAGGAAATTTTGGAATAGTCTTCAAATTTTGTAAATTTTATTATAAATTTTTCAAACGATAGACGGACAAAAGTTACAGCGAAAACAATAAAAGAAAATAATTACGGCAATTATCTTTTAAAAATTCAAAACCTCTATTGGAGACCCCTTTATAAAAAAATGGAAATTATGCATTTCCATTTTATTAACCACAGGAACACTTCAGTGAAACGCAATAATTTTTAAAATTTTAAATAAACAAAAATAGGGTTTTTTTTATTTAAAATCATTACGAGTACGAGTAAACGCATCACATAAAACAATAAACAGCAGGATACAACCACAACTTTTGTACCATTACGAAATCAAAGACAAAATCAAATAAAACACAAAAGTTTAATTCAAAGCACACTTTAAGGTTTATGAAATAAATCAATTAGGGAAGCAGAGAATTAACACAGGAGCGGGCTAACTTTAACGCATTAAAAGAAAGCAAATAAACAAAACAAGGGTGGAGTGAGTAGTTGGCAATGTCCTGTGACGTTAGTTAATTTCAATTTTATGGAAAATACCTTATAGACAATTTGATTTCGTAATGCGCAAAACATTCGCTGGCTTAAAATACAAACAAATAATTATTGGGTGCAAAATATGCAAGTCAAACCCTAAACGAAAAAGATATCCAAGTAAACCGTGTAAATAAAGAATTAAAAAAAAGGAAAAATACACCACTGATTATAATTTTCCTTTTTAGATCAGGAATTTGAATTCTATTAGCAAGTTCAAGAAACAAAATGACAATGAACTACCAGATGTGAAAGATTAAGTTGAAAAGAAATAAGAAAATCATATGGGAGTTTCCATGGCGCCTTATACACTAAATAAAAAACTTGAAAAATATATATAAGAGATCATGATTCATTCAGGAAATTTGATACGTTGAGATCAAGACAAAAAGAAGAACCAAAATGATTTTGGATAAATTTCAAGATGTGTGTTACTATTTTCGGGAGGTGAAATATGTTTTTGTTGCTTTTTTATTCTTAATATATACTTCTACTTATTACAATACTTTGGATGTTGTTATGATGAATAAAATATAATATCATTCATAAAAAGCTCAGTTTCTTTCACCGAATCACCGATAAAATACTAACGACGTAAACAAATATTATTTTTTACTATGTGGATGATGTTTAAGTAGCACAAAGAGGCCAATAAAGTAAAAAAACGCTCATGCAACTCCATATATTTTCCTGAACCCATGTATCTACAGTTCGTTGTTAATGAAACCTTAATTTCAAAATGTATTTTCTTTAACATTGGCATACCTGAATTTGTTCTCTACAAGAGAGCAAATAGTGAAGATAATTTCTTGAGTGAGAGTATGAACTATTAGTTTTACTCTTTAATAAAGGGTTTTTCAACAAGAAGTTTTTCACTCAAACAAAATAAAACAAAAAATTTAGATTACGATGACTCAAATTTTTATTGTAAAGAATCCGCCAAATAACTTTTTTTTTGTTTTAAATGTGAATTAGCTTGTAAGTATGGGGGTAGTGGGTTCGATTCCCAATGAAGAAATTGGTTTTTTTTTCACTACAAAAATAAAAATTGACTGTCGGTGGGGCTGCTCAGCGATGAAGGCATAGTCACTGGTCGCTGTGCTGTCTTATACGGCAGTTAATTTCCGACCTACCTTCTACTTTCACCTGCTGTTTCATCTATTCTCTATCAATTTCATAAAGAATATAGCACGGTACGTGACTAAACAGGCATTGTTGCCTGAAGTGCTACTTCTCTTTATAAAAAAAAATGATATAAACGAAACTACTGAATATTATTTCAAATTTCTTTTTTTATTTGAAAGTACAATTCTTCCGATTAATAATAGAAGATAATTTCGTTCAGATAGCTGCCTCGGCTGGCCATGCAGTAGCCTACACGATCGCTCCAATTTTTAAGCACATTATCACGCATATTGCCTTTTAAAGCGCCAATTTTCTTCGGCTTGTCGGCATAACACTTATCTTTGACGGCACCCCACAAATAATAGTCCAACGCTATCAAATCGCAGCTGTGTGGTGACCAAACGAATTCAGCTCTGTGGCTGATAATGCGATCTTCAAAAATAGGGCGCAAAACATCGAGTGTAGGCTCGGCTGTGTGGCACGTAGCGCCGTTCTGTTGAAACCAAATGATGCCAATATCCTCCTCTTCAATTTTTGTGAACAAAAATTCGTTCAACATGGCCCGATAATGATCGCCATTGACTGTAACGATCACTCCTTGCTCATTTTTGAAGAAAAATGACCTCTAGACCAAAACCCGCATCAAACAGTGACTCATTTTGGGTACGTCGGCTTTTCAGTGTATGCGTGTGGGTTTTCTGTGTGGAGTTTTCAATAACCCCAATTGTTGACAAAGTTGAGGAATTGTAAAATTTGGATCACAGCCGCGATATTCACAGTTGAACAACCCGGTCGAACATTTTGTATCGAACCTGTCGACGCAAATCTAATCACCAAATTCTTAATAGTGGTCTGAAAAGGAGGATTATGTTTTCCGGCAATATCACGAATTTTACGAAATGTAACTTTAACAGCACCAGTATTTTCAAAGTGGATTGTAATTATTTTAATGCGATGTTCGTGATAATTACGAAAACGTCAAAAAACTATCATGTTGTTGGTGTTGATAGAATTGAAAAATAAACTTCTTGTTGAAAAACCCGATATTTCAAAAGGCATCCCCATAGTAAAATTTCACGATTATCCCTTTTTATTTTATATTGAAAAGAGTTTCAACAGATTTTTCTTTTAATTTACATATTAATGGAATTTCCCATATGTTAAAAAAAATATAGCGATTTATAAGATTTAACTAAAGAAAAGACTGTAATATAAAAGTCAATTGACAAGAACTTGAATTAAAATTTTTATATATTGAAAACACCCCAATTAATTACACACTGTTTAAGTATGAAAGCCCAAAATTCCCTAAATGTAATGGAACAAAAATATTTTAATAACAATTGTCTTCTATCCTTTTTGGTCGCCAAGTTGTTGATGTCTTAAAATTAATTTCTTTTTATTTATTTAATAATATTGGATTATGTACTTTGAAGTTTTTAAGATCTGGCAACACCCCCTTTAATAATTTTGTTGTTTGTTGTTTAAACATGTGTGTTTTTTAAGGGTTTGGTTTTGCATGGTGAAATCAACCCGGTCTAATTTAAATGTGTGTGGTTTTGAAATTAATACCCCTATCAATTTGTTTTATTCCAAATTATTTAAATATCGTAATGCGCGTTTAAATCATTCAATTGACAGGTTTATTGATCTCTTGTGTAAACAATTATGAAAATTTATGGCCGTTTATTGCTTTTAAATTTCATATGCGATCATTGCAACCACTTTCTTGTTTGTATTCCTGCCTGCCTGCCTGCCTTTTGTTTCTTTTTGTGTTCTAAATTTTTATAAATAATGGATTTCCATGTAAATAGTTTTCAATTGAACATTTTTCATTGCTGACTTATTGGGTATTTAACTTAATTCAAATTAAACGTTTGCGTTAAGAAGGGCCTAGTTAATTGTCTGATATCATGAAATTGGCCAATGAAAACAAAAAATTGAGAAAATATTTCTCTGAATGACTACGACAGATGTTTTTCTTATGGGGCATCTAATGACAATAAGATATGTTTATGATCTTAACATAAATATGATCAGATTCGATAGATAAAATCTTTTATACTTTTATTTTTACCCTTGCTCACGCTGAAGTATACATAAAGCTAACAATTTTCAAGTTACTAATTTGATTCTTTTCGCAATTTAAATTTAAAGAATTTCTAATAGCAAATACAAGAATTTAAAAATATTTTCTATATCAGCTGGTGTCAGTTGAACTCTAGTGTAATGAGTTTGTCGAACTTGTCGATTTTAAAAATTAATAAGTAATTTTGTTGTTCAGCTCCCCTTTTAAGTTCTGCTAACGAACTTTAAAGGATATATTAAAAAAATTATTATAAATATTTAGTTGAAGCCATTTTCATAAGCTGTTAAAGTTGAATTTAACTGAGAACATTACCTGTTTCTGTTACATCTATAACTTTTTGTATAACATTGTCAATCTTGACATTATTCTGTCGAGGCTCAGTTCCAATAGAGTCAATTTAGCGCTTATGTATGTGATACGATTTACATCAGCAATGAGCCACGGGGCCATAATCTGATGGTGGTCTTACCACTAACACCCTACGATGCATACACGCGTTGCTAAAGAATTGGAGACTATCTAACACCTAGTTCTGTTACAAGCGCAGCTGAGACATTTATTTGGATGTTAATTTTATATTTTCATTAACACCTCTTCGTAACTTTCTTCAAAGACCGATTAAACCACCACATTGCTCTCCGAGGGGCCTCACCAACAACCAAAACAAGGCCGAAGCCCTGTGGGCAGCTGGTTCCCGTGGTACCAGTGTGTGCATAATAAGTCACTGGTCAGGAGTCCTATGTTCCAGTATCCGGCTTCTGCTAGTCCAGGCGACTGGTGCCACCTTTTACCCCCGAAGACACATGTCAAGATGGGGAAGTGATACGTCGAGATTTCGTTCCCCCCGGGGGGACGTATCGCTTATATACACATTTTTAGACATATGAAAAAAGCTGCCAAAGTTTTTATACTTCTTTTTAAATCATAAAGCCAAAAAATATCACCAAGCACGAGATCGGATCAATAAGTCTGTTACTTTTTATATTTTCCGATGAACACTCAAATCAGTTTACTTGTGTCTAAATTTGTACAAGTTGCTTTATTTACTATTTTGGAGTCATTGAGGTGAACGCCGGGGTTTTGTGGTAAATCTACGTTTTGTTCACAGTTACATAATAACACAAAAATTCGTCCATATAATGAGTTTATGGACCATTCCTCGTCTCAAGCCAATTGCGATTCTAATATTTTCATCGCCTAAAAAAGGTTTTATGCACCACTTTTGATGACGATTTGCCATAGCTGACAGCACTATATGGACTGTTATGACGCTTCATTTAAGTTATGAAAGGATAATTATCACTGAAAAAATAAAGTAAAGTGAATGGCTATTAAGAAGTTTCAAAGCTATCTTATGAGCACAAAACATGTTTCAGTAAAATTCAACGAACTAAGTTTAACAATTAAAAAATAAAAATAAATAAAAACAACTAGGGAAGTACAAGAAAGGAAACTGGAAAAAGATAACAATAACTATACCAGGTATGATCAAAAAATAGCTGTTATTTTCAATTTTTTTTTTAAAGTAATCTTCCAACGTTTTTTCAAATCCTCGAAACACTTCCGAAACGTGCTTTGTTGGTATCGCCAACAGATCCTCTTTCGATTTTTCTTTTATCTCCTCGATCGTAGTAAAACGCTTTTCTTTAATCGGTGTATTCAGTTTTGGGAAGAGGAAAAAGTCAGCGAGGGCCTAGTCCGGTGAATACGGTGGTTGAGGCAGGATTAGGGTTTTTTTTATGGCCACAAAATCAGGCACAAGCATCGATGTGTGAGCTGGTGTGTTATCATAGTGCAAAATCCATGATTGATTCCACAAGTAGTAGCACTTCAGGCAACAATGCCTATTTAGTCAAATACCGCGCTACACCTTTAGGAAAGGGATAGAGAAGAGATGAGACAGGTGGTGAAAGAAGAAGCATAGTTACGAAAATTAACTGTCGTATAAAACAGCACAGCGACCAGTGACTATGACTTCATCACTGAGCAGCCCTACCGAAAGTCAATTTTTATTTTGTAATGTAGCCAACCCCCGGACTGACAAACTAGTACACTATCTACTAGCCTACAGGGGCACCTAATTCTGTGCATTTATGACGAATTGCTTCGCGCAAATGGCGCATAACTTCAGGGTGGTATTTCTTATTGACCGTACGACCTTTAAGTAAGAATTCATGATGTACCACGCCATTGTAATCAAAGAACACAGTAAGCATTTGACCAACCTTGACGTGCTTTTTTCGGACACCTCCATGGGAATGCTTGAGCTTTGGTTTCAATGTCATAGCCACACACCCATGATTCGCCACCCGTTATGACCTTTTTGAACAAATCTGGATCGTCGTTGACGACATTCAACAGCTCCTGAGCGATGTCTACTCATCGTCAAAATTTAGCAATTTTGGAACAATCTTCGCTGCCGCACGTTTCATGCCTAAAACATCCATAAAAATAGCTTGCTATGAGTCAAACGATATGCCAACATCATCAGCAACCTTTCTAATAATGCTTCGACGATTTTTCTTCACTACTTTAATGTTTTCATAGATTGTTGACATACTGGGACGACCAGGACGATCATCGTCATTGATATCTTATACCACAATTGAACTTGTGTTCTGTTCATTGTAAACTTACCAAACACCACAGTCAACATTTCAAATGTCCTTGCTCATGTAATTTCATTTTTTATACAAAACTTAATACAGTTTCTTTGATTTCTTTGATTTTTTGATCATACCTCGTGTGTGATATTGTTAAAGTAGACTTTTCGTGCGAATGCTAGATTCCACTTTAAACAGAATATATCATTTCCGTCATTTTGTCAATAACGCACTTGAAGTGTGAGTGTTTCGAGTAAAAACATAAAGTTGTGTGTTGTCATACCATCCACAGTAGTTTGAAAACGTTTTTTTTTTTGGAAATAATTCTGTAGCTCACGAACAACTTAAGATATCCAAATGAAATTTCATAGCGGCCAAGCAGAGGTATTTCTGAGAGAAGCTACGATCAGCCTCTAGCATAAAGGGGGTTTCTGGGTATGTCCCCAAAGTTAGATACCTCGGGCATACCATTCTTTTTGGATATGTCAAGTTTATTTATTACTCAAATGTTAAGAGTTTTTGTGCTTAAGTAGACCTTGAAATTATTTAAAAAAAAATGTGCGTACATGTCTAGATTACCTCTTTTAGTTTTGGAGAATATCGGGCTAGAAAAAATTATTTTTAATTTAATATTTTTAATGTAGTGTGCTTATTTATATAAATATTATTATCCTGAGATATGCATATTTGATAAAATTTAAAATAGAACAGTAGTAAGTTTGGTTCTTAGATTCGTTTACAATTGGAAAAATGTAAAAAACTGGAGTTATTTTCAAAAAGGTGGTATGATTTTTTTGCTTGTATAATTGAAACTTACTATTACATTTTATTTTAAAAACAACCTATAGAGAATAAAAATAAGTTTTATTCAAAAAATGTAATGGATCACCATTCAGCCCTATCCAAACATAGCCAATATTAAAACAAAAGTTATGAATTACAGCAAAACTCCTCAGAGTACAAAGCGCCAATTAAAAAAAGGTAAACATATTTTAAAACCTCCATATCTTGGCTATATACCCCAAAAAGAGGATTTGACAGCTCCGTAAAAAAACCCAAAAAAAAAACAATTTTTGGAATATTTTTCTCCGTTTAAGGAATTTTTGTGTTAAAATAAAAAAAAATTAAAATTTTATTTAATCATTTCATTAAAGACTCTTCTATATATATAGTGCTTCAAAATTTGGTAAGATTATCTCAATCGTGGCAATTCAAATTCTCTATATTTTATTTTTCAAATAACCACTTTAACGTGAAATTTAAAGTTTTAAAGGTAAATGACGTCTAAAAAATGCGACGGGTAAAAAAAATTTAATAAATTGTCAATATAGAAGTCATAAGCTTTCCCTTGATACTATCTACTTGTATAAAGAGCATATATATGTAAGTTGTAGAAGCTAGCTTGGCCAACTTCGCCTTATAATGAAGTTTTTCTCTTTTTTTCTATGTAAAACAATAATTAAGATAACTTAAGTGGCTCATAAGCTAGCAAATTATATCCTCCCGGTAAGAACCCTTGTTACTGGCTGTTTGTGTAAAACGACGGTTTATAGCAACAGTTTTTCATTTACTGAAGGAACACACCCAAACACCTTAATACGTAAACTTGATAGCTTTTAGGCGTTAAAGTGCTAACGATACTAACTCGTCTAAATAAATCGTGTAATTTAGTTTTAAAGTATAAAGTGTTGTGTATAATTATTGCGAATATAGTTAATCGATTAAACAAATGCTTATTAAAGGAATGAAATTAACAATACGTATTCATTTGCATTAAAATCGCATTATACGGCGCACACTGCGGATTTTTGCATGGAGGTGAGGAAAAAATATATTTGTCGAAAAATGTAGCGATTTCATCACAAATTTAGTTTTATTTTTATAGTAATAATATATAGTAATGTCGATCGGTACCTGCAATGTAAAACGCCATAACTAACAAAAAAATTTAAATGATTTTTTTTTAATTTTTAATTTATTATTTATTTTAAATCTATTTTTAATTTATTATTCTAAAAGAGCCTTAACTTCGTCACTTATAACACTATGCTTTTTCTGGCTAAATGAAGACGTAAAATGTGAAATCATGGGATGTGATGTTACCATCATTCGGTGCATAATATCTTTATTCGTGGCAATTCGACTGCATTTGCTGGAGTGTCTACGGCGATATTTTTTATAGTCTTTGTTACGACATTCCTGAGCCTCTTCGGATAGTAGACCTACAGGAAAAATACACTTTTCAATTATATCTTTTCCATGAATCAGAATTTTGTGAAGTGTAGGTGGCATATTGTACCACTCATACAGTGCAATAAACTCTTTTGCCGTCGCCAAACAAAACTCACCAAATTTTTTTGGTTCTACTACCTCGGCGATTGTTATAGCTTCGAAAATGATTGAAAACCTCTTGATTATGTTTTCATCTAGACCCGTTATTTTGGAAATCAAAACAGGATAAGCAAAGAATCTTCGTGACATATTTCCTGAATTTGTCGTACCAGAGCCTTGCTTAACATGTATCAACCTGTATTCCTATTTTCTCTTTAAGTTCACGCTTTATCAAACATTTTCGAGCTTCTTTTATCGGACGAGTATTTGAGTCGACTCCCCCACGTTTAAATTCAATATTATAAGCTACATGCAAAAGACACTCCGTCAGGTTAATACGCGCATAAAGTGGTGGCATACCTAATTGCAGTGCTTGTTCATTTACGGGCATAGCTAGAACTAGAAGATGCTGCTGGTATTTCTGTTACTGATTGTGCTGTCTTGCCGTCAATCGTTGTAAAATATAATTCATGTTTTACTTTAAAGTTACTATTATTTACTGTTAACTCAAATTTTTTTTAGTTGAGATATCTCCTCATCGACTCTTCTCTTTTCTTCTTGTATAACTTGAGGTATCTCCTTGACGTAAGCAAACTGTACTGTTCTACAATAATGTGTGAAAGAAGGTTTATTGTTCTTCCATACTAATTTATTTATGTAATCACGTAATGATAATTTAAGTGATACAACTGATGTTATACATAAATGAGAGTCAGAAATTCGATCATCTGAAAACCTCTGCTGGTATTCACTTTGACTAGATGCCCCATCACATCCCCATTTATAGAACATTGTTAGATTTTCTCTTTCAATTTTATTTATTTCCTTTGCTGACTTGGTCTCTAGGATTCTTTTAGCAGTATGATCCAGCAGAATTTGCAGAGGTACACTGCCTGAACTTTAAGTAATAGAAATTCCTTGCGGATAACTGTTAGTTTTTTTTCTTTCGTGAGTTCTTTGTATGGTACGAGTACTTTATACACTTCATTTTCTAACCAATTTTTCTTTTGTAAGTTCAAGCTTTGTAAACATCCCCAAAGTTTTTAATGTACAATTTTTTTTTAGGTTCATACCTTTACTTAATTGTGGATAAAAGCGAAACGCGTTCATCGATTTTCATGAGTTATATCTAATTTTGTTCATAGGTTATACGACTTTACGTGAAAGTAATAGAACTTAACACTTTTTTGACCGTTTTGGATTTTTTATGAATTAAAAAACCAAAAATTAATTTTTAGGCAAAAAATATTTTTTTTTTCATACGTTTATTTATAACTTTGACACTGTTGCTTATGTAGCGAAACGTTGTATAAACAGATGAAAGTACTTGTAATTCTTGATTTTTCTAAATTTGTTTAAGTAAAATCCGACTAGTGGCTCTTGAGTTATGTTAAACAAAAGGGCCTTATCAGAATTGAGTCGCGATTCAATCAGCTGAAAATTGTTGTACTGTGTAATGCAACAAATTGAGAGGTGGCACCTGGTGGCACTTGAAATTGTTTGAAAATGTAAAAAGAGATATGAGGCGGTGATTTCCAACTTCAGGAAAGTAAAGCTAAAATTGCAGGTCCAAATGTATGGAGAAAAAAGGGATTTTGTTATATGTTCATAAAAATAAACAAACCAAAAAAACTTAAGCCTCTGCAGAGTTTATTTTTTTAATTTTAGTATATTGAAATATCCTACATTAAGTAGAAAATAAAAAGAAAAACGTTAGCTCACATAATAGAATAAAATTCGTTTTGAAATTCTTAGGTTTAAATTAAGTTGTTTCAGTAAAACATACAAGTACTGAGCTTGAGACGGCTATAAAAAAATAGCACTTAGATCGGACTAATTCTTTTTGATTTGATTGTACCATTTGGTCTTAAATTTCCAAATATCATTGCATATTGCATGAAGAGTATGTTTACAATTTGACTTTTTTCCGCGAAATCCCCAGTGTGAGGCGTTTCTATATTAATTATTAAATGGCAACTTTATTGAGGTAGTGTAAAGTTAACAGAGACTGGTGTAATATAATCAGGCAAATAAATTACAGAAAATCTTAATGTTAGAGAAAATATCTTCAAATCCAATTTAATTAAAACAATGGTTAAAATTAAGAAACAAATTTTTATTCTGGCAGCAGTAGGGATATAAAAAGAAGCATGTTTGCATCGCTAAATGTATAGTCAGTGTCTATGAAGTACTAAAATAATTATTATTTTATTAAAAAATTAATATCGTTGCTTCATATCTGGTCACTTATATACAGCGCAGCTAGAATAATGAATTATAGAGTATAAGTGAGTGAATTCTGTATTATTCTATCATGTAATTCTCTTTAAGCTTTCTCTTTCTTCTAAAATGTCTTTTATCATAATTTATTTTATTTTATTTTGAAAAAAAAAAAACTAAACTCACATTCATATAATTTCTATATACAAATATGAACCTGAATTTGAACTAGATGTGGTGATTTGGCTTTGGTATAAACATAAGTGGGTTGAACAAGAAATCATAAATATGATAATAAAAAGTAAAATAGTTCCCTCAAAGCATTTCTTTCTTTGTTTTTCTTTTTATTACTTGAACTAAAAATTAGTATTTTATTTTGTTAAATTTACTAGTTTTAATATAAAATAGATATTTAATATCTTAAGAGACTTTTTTAAGCCTGTTATTAAACACTAATCTCTTCTTGTGTTAGTTTTTCTTACCAACATCATCATCATCATAATCATCGTGTTATTAATAGCGAAAACCAACCAATTTTATTTTGAAAGTTTTTGTATAATAAAATTTCTAAATCTACTTACGTTTACAGCAAAAGTCCGCTTATTTAAACACAGTTTTATAGGGTTATACATTTGATAAAAGTTATAACGGAGTTTCTTTTTTTTTTCTTTTTTTATAACTATAAATTCGAATTTATTTTAATTTAAGATAAATTTTTTTTCTTATCATCTTCCTAAGACCTGTGTGTGACAATGTCTACTTACACCCAAACATTTTAATTTACAACAAGTTCTTTTAAAAATGGAAATTAATTTCCGTTGACTTTTACATATCAGTCGCTTTAGAAAACAAATTTATTTATTAAAAAAAGATGTGTAGCAACAACAAGACAAAAAACCTACACACTAATCTTAACCCCTTATTGACACCCAATGAAGCTGTCAAATAAATAACAGAAAACAACAACAGAAATTAAAGATACTGAAAGAAAAATTATATGAATCAATTTATTAATTAAAAGCATAAAAAGAAATAAAGAGAGAAGAAACGTTTGAATGAAAATGAAGACAAATTTGGGGCTTTAAAGAAAAAGGTTAATTTTGATGTTATTTAAGAAGCCTAAGTAGGGAATAAGTTAAAATTCATTACACTTTTTTTATTATTTTGAGAGATAGAGTTGGTGGCTGGAAGTCGAAAGTGATAAAAGTCTATTTGGAATTATATTGTAACGTAAATAAAATAATAAATAATTTCTGAACAGAATGTTAAGCTGAATATATTTTAATACTTAATGACGATTATCCAACAAAAGCTGTCAGCACAACAAGTAACAGTAAATTATATATTTATTTTTAAAACTAGCAAACCCAGCGAATTCCGACAAAGAAAAATTATTTTTTTTTTATGTTTGAAAAGGAAAAATTTTCTTTCATTGTACAACAGTAATGAAATCATTTCGATTACAAAAGTTGATGTGGAATTTAGTTTAACTTCTCTAAGTTAAAAAATGAAAGTGAATCCAAAGTAAATACTAAATCGAGGCGTTATTCGTGTCCGCAAATTATCCGTTTCATTGAAGTGGTCTTTGGTAAACCATATTTTGTGTTTTCTGGTCTGACGTTAACACAAACAAAGCTAATGGTTTCCCAACTCGTGGACACGAAATGTATAGCTGCCCATGTGAAAAACAATGATTTTCTAAATTTATCCCGCAAACAATAAGCGGTTGGACTTGTGACTTGTTAATTGTCATTGCGAACGCAAGGCGAACCGAAAGTTGCAATCGTTTGAAGTCAAACGGAAGATAAGTCGGAATAATTAGTATTCGAGGAATACATACATTTTCTCCTGCGTACTTTCCGTTAATAATGGTTGCCTCAATCAAATTCGGCATAAGTCTTTTCACCACAAGTCGAGTACCGTTGCAAAGTCGCGGCGGATTCCAATTACGCAATATAATAATAACTGAACCAACTTTGAGTTGCAAGTTATGTGGTGGAAATCCTGGTAACTCCATAGAGTTCAAAAACTCCGTTGGATAATTTGCTGCATCATTGGGATTTATTATGGAATCAACGGATTTGTAAGAGTAATTAATCCAGCTGTCGCATCAACTGGGACTTTTCCATTTCCAACAGCTAACAATTGCTTGAAAAAATGTGCAGCACTTTGATCATTTTGAAGTTGCACTTCTATATTAGTGGCTAGCGATAATGTTTTTACGTTATTTCACAAAGGTGATGCCTTCAGGCAAGCATTCAATTCATCTGCAGGCGTTGCATGGGGAATTACTGGCAACGTCTGCCTGAAATCGCCTGCCAACAATATCATCAAGCCGTTAAAGAGGTTGTTATTTCGCCGAGGATCCTTCTGTGTGAAATTAAGTGCTTCAAGTGATTTCTTATGTGCAATTGTGCACTCATCCCAAACAATGAGCTTGCATTTCATCAACAATTTTCCCATTGCGCAGGATCGGGAAATATTGCATGTTGCAGGTATCAATTGTGTTTAAATTGAGTGGCAACTTAAGCCCAGAATGTGCAGTACGAACGCCATCTAGAAGAGGCGCCGCGATTCCAGATGATGCTAACGCCAAAGCTATGTCACATATTGATCGAAAAGTGGCCAAAATCAATGAAATGACAAATATTTTCCCTGTTCCTCCAGGTGCGTCCAGGAAGAATAGACTACCAGTATTATTGTCCACCGCTTGCATAAATGTTTCGTATACTTGTTTTTGCTGTTCATTCAGCAACGGCACATTATTTCGAACGAATTCCTGCAATGTATCAACATTGTATTGCAGCTCTCGATTTAATTCTTGGTTGAATGCATCGTGCATCGATCGATTTGGCGCAATCATTCCTACTTCAATCAGTAGCTTGTTTGCAATAATCAAGCATTGATCCTCAATCAGAATCAATCCCTCATTGTATATTTCATCGGTTATTTGCATGACGGGATTATTCGTTCGAATGCGCAAGCGATGCAAGATATCTTCACATATGTCGTCTTTTCATTTGTTCCATAACTGAATTGGTTGTGAAGGGTAATATGTGGTGATGATAATAGCGAACAGCGTTCGTATTTGGTACGCATTTGACGAAACAACTGAATCCGCAAGTGTTAAATCCCAATGAGAATCTTTCTCCAGCAAACCCAATAGTTGACATGCTTCTCGATATGTTTGGCATTGGCGGCCATTCACAGTTTTCAAATGCGTAAATGATTTTGCTCCACGTTCATTTACCAACAGCAGTCGCAAATAAAAACATCCATTTCCAGGATGAACGGTATACATGCGAACTAGCGCACGGCGCCCTCTACTTAAAATGAAACGTACTTATTTTCGTGAGCGATACTCATACCACATACGGGTGCCGTTGTAGTACATGCTATGTATCAGAGATGGCGCTGTATGTAAAAAATGATTTTTCCTGTTTTCCTGCTTTTCTCTTGTAATTTTTCCTGAATTTTCTTTGCTATAAACCTCACCGAGCCCGAGACCCTTCCAACCAATGCAAAACCGTGGAAATCCCGACTTATTTTTATATATAAAGATAAACGCCGATATCAGTTAGCACCGCTATAGGCATTTTGTGGAACATTTTGCATTGAGATTTTTATTTTCAATAGTTATAGAGTTCAATTCGTTTAAGAGTTGAAGCCCTTGCGTCGAACGTTTGTAAATGGGCAGTTTGAAAGAAACGAAGAACGAAGACAGAACGCATTTTCCAAAAAAAAAAAACAAAATCATCCGCAAACTGTTCTCAAAAAACTACTACCTCAAAAGAAAATAATAATAATGTGTGGTTTGTGGTCAGGTGCCATCTTCGACCCGTTTTTTGTTTGCAAAAACACACAAAGAAATGCCATCAGCCTGAATTTCCTGTCCTACAAAGTCATGGTGACATTAGTTTCAGCAAGATCACGCTATAAGCCGCACTGTTATGCAAACAATTTAGTTATTGCATAACACATTTAGCGGTCGTATACTTTTTCCTTCTGGGGATTTCAGGCCGCTGGGCCGTTTAAAAGATCGGACTTACGTGAAACAGCCAAGAAATAATTTACGCTTTGAAAGAAATTAGGCACTGCATTAACAAAATGCAATGTCAATAGGCCGACTCGTTCTAGTGGCTAAACGCCGTTGGATTATTTTCTTTGGAGTCGTTTGAAAGACCAGGCTGATGTGAACAATCAGCTCTGAAAGATGAAATTCAGCGCTGCATTGGCGAGAATAGCAAAGCTTTGTTGCAAAATCTGCTTTAAAATTTTGAATAGAGCGGACATTTGCCGGCTTCCTAGCTGTGGTCATTTGCTCGATATCATATTCATTTATGAATTTCTATATTTCTAAGTTATATTGATAATTATGACGCTGAAGTTGTCAAAAGAAAGATGTGTTTTACTTTCTAACCGTAAATGTATGAATTAAATCATACTTTATAAAATAACAACATTTCGTAAGTGTATCTACGTTGAATTCTTTCATAACGCTTTGTCAAAACAACCTGAACAGCATATAGCAGATGAATATTAAATTGGAGTTTCGACAAAATGGTATTGTCAACTGAAGGTCTCCAAAAAAAAAATCGTCCGATATGTACAGCTTAAGGTTAAGATGCAACTATAGGTATGAATAAAAAATTTCTTAAGCCAGAAGGTGTCATATCAAAGGCTTTCAGAAATCCTTAATGTTGATGTGAAACTAAATTTTATTAATCAGAAATATTGTAGCTTTTTGCATGCCATTACAATTTTTGTAGTTAAGTATTGAAATCCATTTCAATAAATTTTTATATATAATACATTCTAGCACACACACACACACACACACATAGACAGACACACCTACATAAATACCAACAATTTATTAAGTTCAATGATTTTATTAAGAAACGTGCATGTTTGAAAATTTTATGCTTTAATACATCCTTCTCAAAATAGCAAATACTTCCTGGTTGCATGGATACTTTTATTTTCTGGCAAAAATCAAAGAACATAAAATTACAATCATAAACTTATGACAACTTCTATAAAAATGAACAGCAACAACAACAACAGAGAAAAAATTAAAACAGCAACTTACATGACAACATTTTCAGTTATTTAATATTCTTGCGTTATTTCCTCTGTCTTGTGACCTCCAACGTATATATATATGTTATGATCAATTCAATGTCCAATGATTCTAATCTAAATGATCTAAGCACAACAAAGAACGCCACCAAAATGACTGCCACCATTGCTTCAACAGTTTATGCATGTACAACAATAACAATAATAACAACAACACCATCAACCACCAAATAGACTTTCAGACTTTAAAAAAGTATTGACAAAAAGCGCCTTTTGACCAAGTCTTAGTTTAGCAGAAATATTAATAAAAGAATATAAAAGAGACACGCTCGCACTAAAATGACCACCAACTATGCAAATGAAGCTGCCACACAATATCAAACTAATGAAAAGAAGCAAGAAAAAAAGCTACACGAATATAGATTTAAATTGAAAAGGAACCTTTTCTTTAATATGTCATGTTTCTCTAGTCACATGAATAGGCAGCTATAGAGGGAGGGCATATGAACATATAAGAACAGACAAATGTGATCACATTGAGCAAAAGGTGCGAACGATCGGTACGTGTGTGGCCTGAGACATAACAAAATGCTATTGTTGTTTTAATTCATTTTTCAACTTAAAAATGTTAAGAGAAAATCAAAAAAATAGAATTCAACAGTTAACAACAATTTCAAATTACAACGATAACAAAAATGTTTAGGGGCCATTTATATTTATTGATTTATTGGCCTCAAACGATTTTTCTTTGGAAATGCAAGACATTTACAAAACACAATTTTCGATATGTTCAAGTAAGCTGCTTGCAAGCCAAAGATATGTGCCGCATAGTTAAAAGAAATAAAAATCATAGAATTCCGTATGACAGTTGTAAACTTGGGTTAGATTTGTAACTTTATTTCCGAAAGCAGTTCATAATTCCTATAGCTTTTGAGAATTTGTTAACGGATTTCCATAAGACAATTGTAAAATTGGATTGGATATGCCACTTTCCAAAAGCAGTTCATAACTCCTACAACTTTGGAGAATTTGCTCGCAAAAGTTTAAGGCAGTGAGAGTAAAATTTGACGTCAAGGAAGCGTCGTAAAATTTGGGGTTGGCTTTGTTTAAACTCCGCGGCCAGGTTTGTCATACAGACGCCATTTCATAAACACTATTCATTAACACTATTGCTTTGGAGGTTAAGAACGATATCAAACGCTAGAGCTACTAGGGTTCTATATTTGGGGGATAGGACCCTGAGAATAAATCTCCTGCTACAGCTACGGCCCCTAATCTAAATTAGTGGACTAATGACTGTGGCTATAACATAAGTAACACTTTCGCTGCTTACATGCAGCAGAAGCCATCAATATTGCGGTTTAGTTTAAGTTAAGAAAGTCTACAGCTCAAGGTGTACCAGTACGAGTCCGGTACATATTATGCCAGCATTTGCTTTACCGCTTAATAAAACCAAAAGCCAGAGTCTTGCAAAATTTAATTCAAATACTTCCTAATGAAAAAGCTTATGGAAATAATTTTTATATAGTAATATTTATCTGATCATAGACATTCATACTTTTAAATTTGCTATATCACAATCCCAAAATATAACGAGAGGATTGTCGAAGCAATCATACTAAGGACGAAATAACAATTAATTGTCTCGTTCTTATCAATTCAAATAGCACTTAAAATGTATTGAAAAATTGCCACAATATATATTTCTTTTACTCAAAAAAAAAAAAAAATAATATTAATGTTGTAAAAAGTTTTGCCCACCACTGTACAAGTATATGTGATTCCTCTCTCATTTTTCAGTTTAACATTGAAAGTCATAAAACAAATATTATAGAAACTGCCTATTGAAAAGTGTTATTTAGACAAAAGAACTATTTACAATGAAGTAAACATTCCAAAGCGACCTGTCGTTGTTAACTCATTTAATATTAAATCAAAGTCATTGTTATCTTTTCTTATAACCTTTTTTTCACTTTCATGAAAAATCTTACGACAAGTATTTCGTTGATTATTTGGTCAAGTATAATATTTATATGAGTTAATGATAGGCAATACGTGTTTAAGTGGTGTTAAAACATTTATATACACACAATAAGAAATTAAAAATTGAAATAGAAAACTTAAGTGCTATTAGTGTTCTTTAGAGAAAAATAGATTTTTTCTTAATTTCAATACATCGCATTGGATGTCCGATTACTTACTGAAATATCTAAGTTTCATAAATTTACGGTTTTATAGATTTATAGTTTTGTAAAAGACTTCCACAATTATGGGTTGTGAACAAACAGGTCACAAGAGGGGCAGGACCGCCCCTGTAAGCTAGTAGGTAGTGTACTACATTGTCAGTATGGGGGTTGTGGGTTCGATTCCCAATGAAGACCTTGGTTTTTTATTCACTACAAAAATAAAAATTGACTGTCGGTGGGGCTGCTCAGTGATGAAGGCATAGTTACTGGTCGCTGTGCTTGTCTTATATACGACAGTTAATTTCCGACTATCCTTCTACTTTCACCACCTGTTTCATCTTTTCTGTATCCTTTTCCTAAAGAATGTAGCGCGGTACTTGACTAAATAGGCCTATTTCTCTTTAAAAAAAATTCTTATTGGAATTTTGTGACTATTTAATAGTCAGAAATTCTACTTATTTTGTATTCATTTGCCAGACATTTCTCAGAGTTATCGATAATTCCTCCAAAATGTCCTGCAAAATTTCTTAATAATTTTAAAAGATAATTTAAAACTAATTTTGAATTTTATCAGCCACCACTTTGCCATTTCTTGTCAACCACTCGTATGTTTTTCGATAAGGTTTGTTTGAACGCATTCGGCACTTAGTGTTCAGTAGAATATTTTATGTATAAATTTAGAAATAATTTTTTTTTACTCTTTTAATGACACCTTCGTTTTTTTAAGTCATTAATTATTATAAAAAATTGACAACTGTAATTATAACACATTAAATTACTAAATAAAATTTACATATTTAAATATTGTTCTAAATAAAGAATTATGATTAATTAAGGCACCACGTGTAATAACAAACAAAAAAATGGATATGACAACGAAAGAACCCTTTAAGTGAGTTGTAAAATAAGACAGGCTGCCGGCAGGTAGGTCAGTTTAATGGAATTCAAAGTAAAAATGACAGGGATGAATACACACATTTTCTTTGCATGTCATATGACAAACGTTACCATGTCACTGTAAACTCGCATTAAACATGTTAAAAAGTATTCTTACAATTAATTCCCAGTAAAAATTTTCACGCCTTAAATACAAAATAAAAAGATAAGCAAAAATATAAATTAGGCCATGTGTATTAGTTTGGTTAAATAAACAGTTTAGAAGTGAAACTCATAATCATATTATTTTTTCTGGCATAATTCACAAATACTCATTATAAGTCATTTTATACCAGACATATGCGACATGTTTGTTTAGCACCACAAAAAAATTTTGTGTGCCGCGTTTGAATTAACACAAAATTTATTGCATTTCAAAAAGGATACAATAAATAAAACAATATTCATTATAAATATTGTAATAAAAATTAATATATTTTTAAGCCAACTGCTTCATTACAATTATGTGCAGAACAATTTTACAGCCTTTAAAATTTTTTTTTTTTTTTGTAATGAAAATTCATTTTCCACTGCTTTTGAAGGTATTTCTCCCGTTTTTTATTTTAAATTTGCTAACACACTTGAAATACATTTTCGAGTATGTATGTATGTGTATTTACACATTATATACAGAAATTTTCCTCTAAATGGAATTAAAAATATTCATATAGAAAACAACAAATTCAATCGTTAATAACGCAAAGTTGTCAATTTCAAAAATTTTCTTATAAAATTATGGCATGATTTTTCTATACAAAAAAATTTTAATGTCATAATTAAATAATAATAATTAAAAAATTCATCATTCTTAATTCTTCTAACAGAAAATAAAATATCACCAATTATATTTTTTTTGTAAATAAAAATCTTCAGTCATCATTTTTTTATTAAAAAATATCACGATTTTTCTATTAAAAAATTTCATCAGTATTAATTTTCTAAAAAAGCGGCACCAGTCCGATTTTCTATATAAAAGATATTATCAACAATAATTTTTTTTATAAGAAAATCTCATATCATCTATAAGCAAATATTTAATTAATTATAATTTTTCTATAAAAAACATTTGTCATAATTTAAAAAAAAATTCTTGTCCCAATTTTTCTATAGAAAATTTTAATTACACTTAATAAAATTTCATCAGTCATAGTTCTTCTAAGAAAAAAAATATGTCACAATATTTATTATAAAAAAAATCGTCAGTCGCTATTTTTCTATAAAAATATTTTATTTTTCTTCACCAGTCAGGTTTTCTATGTCATCAATCATATTTTTTTATAAGAAAATATCATATCACTTTCTTAAAAATAAGATTTCAGAAATCATAATTTTTCTATAAAAAAATTTTTTATCATAATTTTTGTATAAAAAAATTTTGTATCACAATTTTTCTATAAAAAAAATTTTGTATCATAATTTTTCTATAAAAAAAATTTTGTATCATAATTTTTTATAAAAAAAATTTGTGTCATAATTTTTTTATAAAAAAAAATTTGTATCATAATTTTTCTATGAAAAAAATTTTGTATCACAACTTTTTTAAAAAAAAAAATTTGTATCACAATTTTTCTAAAAAAAAATTTTGTGTCATAACTTTTCTATTAAAAATATTTTGTATCATAATTTTTTTATAAAAAAATTTTGTATCATAATTTTTCTATAAAAAAATTTTGTATCACAATTTTTCTATAAAAATATTTTGCATCACAATTTTTGTATAAAAAAAATTTTGTATCACAATTTTTGTATTAAAAAATTTTGTATCATAATTTTTCTATAAAAAAAATTTTTTATCATAATTTTTCTATAAAAAAAAAATTTTGTATCACAATTTTTCTCTAAAAAGATTCTGTATCATAATTTTTCGATAAAAAAAAATTTTGTATCATAATTTTTTTATAAAAAAAAAATTTGTATCATTATTTTTCTATAAAAAAAATTGTGTGTGTCATAATTTTTCTATAAAAAAAAATTTTGTATCACAATTTTTTTATAAAAAAATATTTTGTATCACAATTTTTCTAAAAAAAAATTTCGCGTCATAATTTTTCTATTAAAAATAGTTTGTATCATAATTTTTCCATAAAAAATATTTTCATCATAATTTTTGTATAAAAAAAATTTTGTATCATACTTTTTGCATAAAAAAAATTTTGTATCTCAATTTTTCTATAAAAATTTTTTATCATAATTTTTCTATAAAAAAATACTTTGTATCATAACTTTTCTATAAAAAAATTTTGTATAATTTTTTTGTAAAAAAAATTTTGTATCATAATTTTTCTATAAAACAAATTTTTATGATAATTTTTCTATTAAAAAAAATTTTGTATCATAATTTTTCTGTAAAAAAAATTTTGTATCATAATTTTTCTATTAAACAAATTTTATATAATAATCATAATTTTTCTATGAAACAAATTTTTATGATAATTTTTCTATTAAAAAAATTTTGTATCATAATTTTTCTGTAAAAAAAATTTTGTATCATAATTTTTCTATTAAACAAATTTTATATAATAATCATAATTTTTCTATAAAAAAAAATTTTATGATAATTTTTCTATTAAAAAAAATTTCGTATCATAATTTTTCTATAAAAAATATTTTGTATCATAATTTTTCTATAAAAAAATTTTGTATAAAAATTTTTCTATAAAACAAATTTTGTATCACTATTTTTCTTAAAAAAATTTTTATGTCATAATTGTTCTGTAAAAGCAAACTTCATCGACTGATGAGATTTTTTATAAAAAAAAATATCAGTAGGTATAATTTTTTATAAGAATATTTCATATCATCAACTTCTATAAACAAAAATATTAGTAAAAGTAAAATTTCAATACAAAATATTCGCCATAATTTTTGTACAAAAAAATTTCGTGTCATGGATATTTTTTTCTTTAAATAAAATCTTTTCAGTCGTAGTTCTTCTATAAAAACAATCAATCGAAATTTGTTTATTGCTTTAAAACAGATTTCATTAATGATAGTTATTCTATAAAAAGAGTATCATGTCATAATTTTCCATTAAAAAAAAATTATGTGATAATTTTTATGTAGAAACTTTTCATCGACCTTATTTTTGTGTATAAAAAAATGTCATTAGTGATAAGTTTTTTCTAAAAAAATTTCTTCAGTCGTAATTTTTCTATAGAAAATATTATCAGTCATTGTTTTCCTATAAGAAATATTTAAATTCTAAATTTCCCTGTAGAAAAAATTTAATTAAATCTCTTCTGCCAAAATAAAAGCTTTTACATAATTATTATTCCTCACCACAAATAGGGGTGGCTAGCGGAAGGTTAAATTTTTTTAGAAGTTATTTTTTCCACTTCAAAATCGAATTTAAAAATTGTTTATTTTGCTAAGCAGCTATTTTTAAAGTTTCCTTTTAAAATATCTTTTAAGTTTTCGGCAAAAAATTATTTACATCGTAAAAATTTCCCCTAACCATAAACAAAAGTTTTTTTTTTCATTATAAAGAGAAACTTTTTAACTGTCTGTCCTTCACGTTGAAAAGCAGAGTTTTCTCTTCAAAGTTTCGCTTTAACTAGAAGAAAAAGTTTAAAATTTATTTTCGCCTTTTAAATGGAAATTTTTAGACGAAATTTTTTCAAATTTAATTGCAATTATAGAGAAAAGAGTATTCTATAAAAAAAATATTTTCTGTAAAAGAAAGCATCGGTTTTTTTTGATAATTTATTATTATATTTATTTTAAAATAGATCTGTAATAGGAAATACATCAAGGATTTTTTTATCTTTTTTATTGAAAATCTGCTTTCACCTTAAGAAAAAATTTTCTGTGGCGGCGAAGATAAATTTTCGGAAACTGCATGTAGAAAAGTTTTCTTCTTTTTAAAGCCTGATATTCTGTGAAAATATGTATCTGATACATGTTGCTGAAATAATTTTATTTTGCATTGCAAAATGAAATGTTTCTGGCAACATTTTCTTAAAGCAGTAAATTAGTGCATGCTGGCTGATATTATTTCGTGCCGACTTTTTTAAATGATGATCATCAATTTGGAGGGTGTTAATACTTTCAAACAACTAATTAAAAATATTAAAATTGTTAAAAAGAAGGAGAAATTTATTTTAAAAAAAATTCGTTAGTGACTTTAAATTATTTTTATTTATTTATTTTATTATCTATTAAAAAAATAAAGTTATAATAATAATTTTATTGACTAAATCATTAGTAACTAAGACTATCGGCTTTTAATTTTAATTTTTGTAATTTATTATGTTTATTTTTTAACTTTTAAAACTGATTATTATTTTAAAAATATATTTTATAATAAAATAAATATATATTATATAATATAAAATATATATAATATAAATAAATAAATATAATATAAAATATATATAATACAAAATATATTTTTTATAATAAAAAATAAAGTTTTTTAAAAAATTTTTTATTAAATAAGACCTAGTGCTTAAAATTAATTACTAAAAAATATTAAAAAGGTCAAAAAAAAATATAACTATTATATATTTTAAAAATATTTAATTAGCTTTTTAGAATTTTTGTGTTTTGAAATTTTTGAACAATGTCAGCTGGTGTGGGGGTCATGCAACTTTATTAGTTGAAATTTTATTACATTAAAAAATTTTTGTTGCCCTTAATGACAATAGAATGTGCCTTAAAGAAGAATGGATTATCATTTTATTTGTATATTATCCAGAAAAGTACATATTGCAGCAACGAAAACCTAGTTAATTTTAATTCAATATTGTGTCTGAGTATTTCTTTGAAAAGTTTATTGTACTCGCTCACGTTTCATTTTGGCTTCTGTTCCATGAAATATTCCATTTTCATAAGAATATTTTTAGAAAGATTTTTGGTTTGATGGCTGGCTGGCTGGCTAAATGATATTTTGGCAGGGCATTATGAAAAAGAACTGCTTATGCTTTAGTGGCAAGTTTTAATCGAATATTTGTTTTTTTTATAGTTTTTGTTTTCTTTAGAAAAAAATATTAATAAAGAAACATCTGCATGGAGTTGAACCATAATAATAATAATAATATTTTGTGTATTAAAGATGACGATTAAAGATAAAAGGGTCAACGAATTTATTATTATTTTTTTTTTTTTTTTTTTTTGTATTTAGAATTTTTATTATTTAGGGTGGCAATTTTTGAATTCAATTAAAGTAAATTTGGGGGAGCAATTGTAGGAATTAAGACAAATAATACGTATTCACCAAAAAAATGTTTTAAATTTATTTGTTTTTGTTATTTCGTCAAACATTTTTTTTCAACAATGTAACGCCATCTTCTTTTAAGCTGTTTATTTTTACGAGTTTATCCATGTTGTTGCTGTTGCTAAAATACCTGGCGTCTAATGAAAAAATATTGCAGTAAAATTGTTTTAAAAATCAATAAATTTATTCCTTTTAAGCAAATAGAAGTAACCAACCAACACCAAACATTAAACCAACAATCACACATACAAACACACAATTTTTCTAAGAATTGCAATCGTTACACTGAGCAACAACCAACGTGTGGGATGGAATTTCAACAACATCAAAAAAAAAAAAAAACTAAACATCTCAAGTATAAACAGACAATGCTGAGAGCAAAATTTATTTGCACCACCAAAGCCAACATCAACGACACCACTAACAACAACTTGAATATACTTAGAGTCAGTCATTAAGTCAGTTGGAGTCTTAGATTTGTAATTTCTTTGCTTTTTATTGTCATCACTTTAAATGTGTGTGCTTTGATTCTTCTTTTACTTTTAGTTGGCCAGACATGTTTCCTAAGATTAAATTAATTTCTTGAAAACGATATTCTTTCTCAGAGCGTTTGCAGAGTTTCAGTTTCTTCTTGGCCAAAAAAAAAAAGAAAAACAAAATGTTGCAAATTAAACAAACAAGTAGCAAAATGTATTTCGAACAACAATTAACAACAACACAAATAGTTGTATTTTATTTTATTTTTTTAGCTTAAAAATGCTTTCCGAAGCTTTTGTTGTAAAATAAATGTTTAGTTTTTGGTAAGAAATAGTGAGCGTTTTGAATTCTAAGAACTGGCAAACGTTCCAAAAAAATTCTTGCTAAAATTCTTTAACTGAAAATAATCTGCTTACAAAATTTTTAAGTATACATTGCTCTTCACGTAAATTCCCAAAACCAGACGCTAAACAATATTTTCGACCCTTAAATTTAAATGTAAATTTTAGGCCCCAAGCATCAAGGAAGTACACAAAATGAAGCCATTTCAGCTGTGATTAATCCTGATGTTCCAGGCATCAAGGAAGTACATAAAATGAGGCCATTCCAGCCGTGAGTAATCCTGATATTCCTGGTGCAAGACTTTAAAAAGGAATACAAATAAGTTTACATATGCTAGTTTTTTCTCTAAAGTGCTATATCGATAGCTGAAATAAAGTCTGCAATAAAAAAAAAACATAATTGACTTTTGCGTTAGTTATTTTTTGCTAAAAACATATTTATTTATTTTAGTCTATAATATAATGCTAGACACGCAAGAGGGAACATTTAGCAAAACATGTTCCCTTTAATGTTGCCTCATGTGTAGCAATGTTTCTTTTCGAAAAAAAAACTGTTTTTTTCATGTTGCCTAAAATATCAAAACTTTTTATATTCTGATATTTCCATTCTTTCACTTGAAAATTCTATTACTTTTTTGTTTATTTATTAAGAATTTAGAATATAAATGTAATCCTTGCAGACTTCAACATGCATCCTTTAACTTAAAACTACAAACTACTCTACAAAAAATGATAAAGAGTAATCACTAAATTTATATAGCCTATTAAAATCCTTACAATTTCTTCGAATTGGATCTGCCTTAGAATAATTATTGCGGAAAAACTGTAATAGAAGTGGCTGTTATTGACGCCTTCAGTTGCTAAAGCGAAACATTGAAACGGATATTAGAAATCAAGAATACGTTTTCAATTTTTCCATTAATTAAACTGATTGCAACAGATAAATTAAGCATTGTTCTCTGTGGCTTTCTAGCGTTAGCAATCTATCAAATTTTTCTTTTCCCTTTTTTCGTTAAACAAGATTATTGGAAATACAATTTCTTGTGGGTGGCTCGCTCATACTATTTTATTTGTTTTGGTATCTTATATGGTTGCCTCGTCTGTACTGAAAAATAAATATCTTTTCTAAGCCATGTTCCATTTGTTATTGTGTTGTTTGCAACGAACATAAAGCTTCCATCTTAATTTAATTAATTTCAAGTAAAAATTTATTTTCTTTTTAGTTTAATTTTTGTGTCTATTGAAAAATATAATAATAAAAAAATATAAAAATATATAGTCAGCGGCCCAGTACAGTCCAGAACATGGCTTAAGAATGGTGTCATCACATCTAAAGCGCTCGCCGACCATACCTAGACAAACAACCAGTAATCACGACTTACACCGCGAGAAATGAGAACAGCTAAAATATAAATTCAAATAGCTTCTCTAAGGGAGAACAGTTTAACATTTAAGTACTAACACACATAAAATTATTTGACTATTTAAAAATTTTATGTTATCGAGCATAAAACTTAGGCACATACAAAGTTTCTTTGTCATATTTAATGTTAATTTTGAATACAAACCAGCAGACCAAAAGTCTTTGAAAAGGTTTCAAATAATTTTTTTTTTCAAAAAAAGTGAGGTCTCTACATCATTTTAACTATGATTAATTACTAACAGAAATAGAGTTTCTATGGCTAAAGTCATTTTTATGCTACTTAAGCTAGAAGTTGTTGAACTTAGTAAATTTAGTTGTTACGCTGTAATAAAAATTTTCTTTCAAAACTTTTGCGCAAAAGAATTTTTTTTTGTTAACGTTTTGTTACGTTACATAATTTGTGTAAAAAATAAATTTAAGAACTTTTTTTTTATTTTGTTTTGTTTTGTTTGGTTGCAACCATAAATACATTTAATTTTGCTTAACTTTCTATTTATGGTCAATATAACTGTTGTTTAGATCAATGAACTTTTTTTCTCAGATCATGTTGATCTTTTACGCATTCGAAAAATATTTTATTTTGTTTTTGTTGCTTTTTTATTTTTATTTTTTTTTTATTACGTTTTCTTCAGCTGATGAAGATGCTGTGATGATGGTGGATGGTGGATAGTGTGGTGTGGTATGGTGTGGTGTGGTGTCTGTGTGGCTTCTCTATTTTAAAGCTCATTTTACTTTCTAAGCAAACCTGTGGCATTTATATGTTATTTTCACAAGATTTTCTGTTTCTGATTCTGTTGTTGCTGTTGTTGTTGTTGCTGTTGTTATTATTGCTTTAGCTATGTTTCTTGATTAATATGCCAGCCAGCATTGCAATAGAGAAGAACGTATCTAAGTATGGTCATTTGAGGAAGAATAGTTTCCTTATTATTATTATTATGTTTTTTTGTTTTTTCTTTATATTGTTAGTTTTGTTGGTGCCACATAACGACGCATCATACTTTTATAGCAGATTTTTATGCACATAATTTAACATAAACAAACAGCAGAAGATGAGACCCAATGCAGTTTTAGTTGCTTTGTTTGAAGTTTTATTTCCACTGAGGCAGCCAAACTTGTGAAAAATTTATTTACAAAGAAAATGCTTTTGAAAATTTGCCAAAAAAAAAAAAGAAAATCTGAAAAGATAGAAACACAAAAACAAACTTACAACAAAGAAAGGCAAACTAGTTTTGTAATCCAATCTCATCTTGAACAAAAATTAAAAAATAAAAACTGAAAAGATTACGCAACATTTGCCCCTAACGCTTAAAGGAAACATTAATGCAAATTTGAAACACACACTTGTAGGCCAGCCAGCCAGCCAGCAACAAACTGCTAGTTTTGTAGATGAGGCCTGAACAAATGAACAACTTTAAATCTCCAGCACCTTAAGCGTCAACATATCAACACTACTAAATAAAAAGGCAACAATAACAAATTCAAAAATAAAGAAAACTCATTGAATAGGCAGGCAGGCAGGCAGGCAGGTAGGCGACTTCCTAAAGGAGGAAAATTCCAAAAAATTTAAATGAAACAAAAAAATAAAATACAATAAAACGTAATATAAAAATCCTCAGTTAGTAGAAGGAAATAGTAAAGAGGAAGAAAAATAAACAAAAAAAAAATACAAATTTTTTAATGTTAAACATGCTGCAACAAAAATACAATTTGTTGCAAATAACCAGCAACAGCAGCAGCGGTAATAAACCACACTGAGAAAAGCATAAATCAGATATAAACTAATGTTGTGCTACGTTCTACCGTTTGTATCCATTCTACTAACTGCCACAAAAATTCAGCAAACGAAAAACAGAAATACACACACACACAAAATACTATCAAATGGATGAAACCATTATTGACAGTGGAAATATACACGAGCATAACACACGGGATATATTGTTAAATATAAAAAAAAATGTTACAAACATGCCACAATATTGTACAACAAATACTTACTTACATACAAACATACTTACATATTCCTTTAAAACAATTTGTTATGGCTGCAAAATCGAACATATTCATCTTTTACTTTCATGCGATGATACTTGTTCATCACACATGATGTTCGTTCATTCTTTCTTGTTTTCTCCATGTTTCTTACTTACTCGCAATCACTCCATATCACCACAAATATATCAAACTTAGAGTGTGGCGTTAAATCACCGTATTTGTAAGTTAACATGTGCGTTCGTATGTGTGTGTGTGTGGATATATTAATGCATGAGTAATCATTATAGTTGACGAATGTATTATGAAAAAACGAAAAAGAAATAAATGCATTTTTACAACTACAACATGCCTGACTCTATTTGCTGGCAACAGTTTGGAATGTGGCATAAAGATGTTTTAGAATAGACAATGAAAAGATATGAACAATCTTTTTCATTTAAAGGGGCCCAGGATGAAGTAAATTTTTTTTTATCAAATTCTTAAATTACAATCCGTCACAGGCCGTACACCATTTTCAATTCAAGAAAAAAGTTTAAAATTTTAGATAAATTTTAATTAATGGTAATTTGTTACTGCCAGCATGGCACACAGACACTCATTGCAGAAGTCTTTATTCCGTTAGTTAGCGTATAAAGAACGGCATTGCAATTTTTACCAAGAGGATTCTTTTATGGATAAAAAAGGGGGAAGGACCAGTATTTGCCCAGCTGAGCTGAACTGTAGTACTGCAGTTTGCATAGGGGGAAATACTTTCCCCTTGAGTAGGAAGAGTCGGTTGGGTTGCTGTATGCGTTGAATCATGTGCTGAAATTATGCATGCAGAAACGAAACGCTCTCATTATCCTTGACAAGGAGTTAGTTGAAGATGAACTTTCAAATTAGTGCTGCAATGTCTCTCTAGGCTCTATTAAACAAGATAACAAGATACATAAATAAAGCAGTAAGCAAAGTGATCAAAAATAAAATCTTCTATGAGTATTTGTGGACTAGAACCCAAATTAGCGAGCAAATATTCTAGAGTGCTTAGACTAATAACACTTATAAAAAGGAGACAGTCTACTCTATAGGCGGGTCGTCAAAAGCTTTCCCCGCAAGAAAGTCAGCAAAATGTTTGATTATAGTGGGCGTATCTTAAGCTGCGGCACTGCGCTACTTAAAGCAAATGGAAACTTCTAACACCAACGGGGTAGGATGAGAATCAAGGATGATCATTGTACCATCTCCGCCTCCTTTTTTTATTCGAAGCTTCACGACGTTTCGAAATCAGCTGCCAAACGTCCAAAATATATTTATGACCAGGCTTGTTGAGCTGAGCTTAACGAATTTTGTAGGCAGTTTAATTGTATACTTTGCTTCTTAGACAATAATGTCGATGCCATGGCGGAAATGGTTGTAAATATCATTTTGTTTGAAGTAAAAACCTTCATTCCATCCAAAAAAGTTTCGATTAAAACCAGATCAAAGTCTTGGTTTAATTAGACGTGCAAAAATGGAGTCAGATCAAGAGAGGAAGCATTTAACATCAGGCGTAGAAATAAAAACGCAGATACTGATTCGCTACGCAAAAGGGAGAGATCTTCGTGTGGCAATGTACTAAGGCGCGAAAAACTTCTGTACAAAGAGCACCTTCGTGCTAAGGTTTTTGTTACTTCTACGGGTAGTAAGAACTTCTGGTCATTTGTTAAAAGAGTAAGGGATAACGCCAGTTCGTCAATTCCGACTCTTTTTAAACAACGACAAATATTCACTGACCCGGTTGATGAAGCTCATCTTTTAGCTGGTATATTTTCAAATAATTCTTATTTGTCGGAAAGCAGTCAACCACCGCCAGAGCTCCAAACAGTATCATTACTATGCCAAAAATATTTTTTCGATCTCAAGCGGTTAAAAGGGTTTTAGCTGGGCCGGACGACGGATGTAATACCAGCACTGGTATTGAAACAGTGCTCTTCGATGCTAGCGCTCGTTAGCAGCCGTTTTCAGCACATTGTTCCAAGTCGGGCAATTACCGAAGTGCTGGAAGGTTGCTAATGCAACACCGATCCCCAAACAGGGGGAGGCTACCAACCCTGAAAAATACCGCCCAATCGCAATTTGTTCTGCACTTTCTAAAGTATTTGAAAGTATGATTAATTTCCATCTAGTGAGATGGAGTCCAACAGCTTGCTTAGTGACCGACAGTGTGGTTTCCGTAGGGGGCGCCCTACGGGTGACTTGCTAGCCTTCTTCTCGGAACAGTGGAGTAACATTTTGGAGAAATGATAATTTTTCCAGATTTATATCGAGTGTTCTCAGAAATCGCACGATACGAGTTGTTATAAATGGGATTTCATCAGATGAGTTCATGATGAATTCAGGGCTACCGCAAGGCTCCGTCCTTTCTCCTACCCTATTCCTTATTTTTCTAAATGACCTTCTTTGTCGCACTTTCAAACCTATATATTCTTTTGCAGCTGACAGCGCCATTAGTCACTCGTATTTATTTGGTAATAGACCAGGCCATTTGGAGGTTAGTTCCAAAAGGCAAAACATTAATGATACGCTTAATCACGAACTCGCGACAATCTTGGAATGGGGTCGTGTGAATATAATAGAATTCAATGCTCATAAGACGCAATGTTGCATGCTTACGTTTGGTAGTGGAGCTGCATCTGTTGCTATGGCTAATATAGGTATTACGGAATCGGAAGCTCTTGATATTCCTGGCATGAAAATTCAGTGTAATTTTCGATGGACTAAACATATTTTTCTGGTTTCTAAAAAGCTCTCAAGTGCCTCGGTTGTCTATACCACCTATATCCATCCAAAAATGGAATACAACTCTCATGTATGGGCCGGCTCCCCAAAGTCTATTTTGGGGTTACTCGACCGCGTTCAGGAGAGGGCCAAGAGGCTCATTGGAGACAGTAGGGGATCCAACTTTAATGATTCTTTAAGGCATCGGCGCAATGTGGGATGCATTTCACTGTTCTATCGTTACTACAATGGTAAGTGCTCTAATGAAATTAGGTAACTTGTTCCTGATACTCGATGGTTCTCACGTTTAACTTGATTTTCGATGAGAGCACATCAGTTTGTGGTCGATTGGCCAGTGAATTGCGCTACGCATTACAGGGAAAATTTGTTTTTCAGCAAAACAGTCCCTCCGGAGGTCTTTCCTGTCACTTTCATTTGGGAAACTTCAAATCGATTATCCACAGATAACACTCCCTCTTTCCTCCTTCGCGTAACCTAATCTCCTAGTTCTGGCACAATTCACTGCATATGTTGGAGTCATCCTTTGAGTGCTGGTCCGAAAAGAAAAAAAAAGGATGATATTTCCAGCGGCCGAAGCGATAGCACACTTTATGTAAATATCTAGTAATGGCTAGCACTTGCCTTAGTAACATCACAGGCACTGTTGAATGTAAATTCCACGTAGGACAATTACTAATAATTACGAGAGACACCGTGGTTAGAAAGAAGGCCAAACGTTACAAGTTGACAGTCCTGAATCATCACTGAAGTTAAGAGTAAATGTTAATTTGAAGCGATGAAAGTAAGATTGTCGTATATTACATTATGATGGTGCTGTTAAGCCAAACAGAATCCTCAAAACGATATCAATTTTCGAATTTTAAGGTTTTTGTATAATTACAGCTTTGTACAGTTGGCATTTATTCTCCTCTTCTGATTACATATAAAAAGACTGGGAGTGAGGAGAACAGATAGCATATGCATGATAAGATTTACATCTGCACCTAGCCGTGTGGGCCATTACCAGATGGTGGATCATTACCACTGTGGATGATATGTAGCGTCATCCTCGCCCTAGAAGGCCTTCGGATACGTATATCCTCCGGTCACTCCTAGTCGAAACTTCAAAAGCCCGAAGCAGACCGCAGCCTTCACTCCTTGCTGAAGAGTTGGAGAATATCCAACTCCTGGTCCAGAACGCATGAAGCTTAATATACTTAAGGACACGACGGCATTCATATTCACTGGACCTGGACCATTCATTGTGTTCATTGTGAATGATCTGACCCACAGGCTCAAACGAGGGCCTTGAAACACACAGCCACCACGATACTTTCGAAGGTCTACCTCAATAATCAGTCAGTGAACAGCTAAATGCCTAAAGACACAAATAGAGGAATTCTGCGGGCTACTGATTCCCGTGAAAATATATAGTGGATTGTCTAGTTGTCTCCTACTAGCCTAAGAGGACTGGGCTCCCTTTTACCCCCGCAAGGCACAAGTCTAGATGGTTGTGTGATCCATAAAGACTTACAGTGTGCCCCCGGGGGGGGACAGATAGCATATAGAAACATCATTTTTTAAAGCTTGCTAAACAGGAACGTGTACTGTTACACTGTCAAGAAGTCATAATAGCGATACTGTCAGAGGTATTTGCTTTTCTAATTAACGGAAAATGATAAGTTCACATCCCAGCAGAACTCTGTATATGTATTGCTTTTTTACCCCACACAGCTAATCACCTTTTTGAATATGAATAAAATAATAAAAAACAGCAATTAAAAGCTCAGACGGTTAACAGGTATAAAGTTATTGTTTGTTAGCCAACACCGATAAGCTGGCAAAAGAATCTTTATAGTAAAATAAGAAAGACGTTAGCCTAACCTTAACAATATTACAGTATGTAGTTCAAGCAATTTAGTTGCCCAAAGGGCTGTCAGCAAACAGGACTATGTGATGTTGAATTTCGCAGCAACCACAGCGCGATGCATTTTAAATTATTACGTTGTTTAAAGACCCATATTTTGCTTAGCGATTAAATCATTAAATTGCTTAGCAGCAGACAATTCCTATTTTGTATGAGGGGAACCCTTTAACATTGTTATGTTTATGCCTTTTACAAACGTTTTGTTGTGAGTTCTTTATTGCAAAATAAATAACATCAGTTTTTAGAATTTTTTAAATTTATAACATTTTTGTTTACAAACTTTAACTACAAAAGGTTGACACTTCAGAACAATTTACTTAAAATGCACGTCTTTTCTTCAAGACGTTTAATTTTACCATGATTGACTATCCACTCAGACGCTACCCTATTTATATTTGTGCAGTTAAAGTGTAGAAAATTTAAGAATCGTCTACTCCCTTTCTATCACATTTTGTTGTTGTTTATTCAATGTATAGGCGCCTGTATGTCTGTGTGTATTTTTGCTTTTGTTTTTATGCTGATAAGGTTTCTGTTTCGGATTTATTTCAATATATGTTGTTGTCTTTTATAGAAAACCATTTCTTAGAAAACTACGCAGATAGTAAACAGCATACATGTTTGTTGTAGTCTTGCGCGTACAAATTTTTACGCAATTAGTAAGCAGAAATTAGTTTTCGTCTTGCGCGGCACGCAGTTAGTAAATAGCATAACAAATTGTTCTTGTTTGCGTTTACGAAGTTTCTACGCAATTTGTAATTAGAAATTTTGTTGTTGTACCATAAGTTCACTTTAGCAAGCCACACAGTTCGTGAACAACATACCCAGTAGTTCGCTTTATTGCTTAATTATTTTATTTTAAAACTTAAGCAAGACACATCCGTAACAGCGGACACTATGGAAACACCCTTTAGTTTCTTAATTTAATTTATTGTAGTAGCCATTGCATTGATAGTGTCACAAGAGATGGTAGCAACATTTAAAGGTTTATAATTTAACCCTAAAAATGAACATGTATTTAGAGTGGGCTCAAAAGAGTACGCAACAATTGTCACAAGCGATATTTTTATTTCCTTTTTCTCGAAAAACCTTTTTTTGTTTTTTTCTTTAGTTGTACTTAACCCATTACGTCCCAGCGATTATTTTTCTTGTAATATCTTTATAAAATTTAGTTATATATGTAGTTGGAGGCTAAATAATATACCCCTTTTGCGAAATGATGTTTTGATTTTTGTTACGACGACGGAAGCAATCAAGCTTCCAAGCATTATTATGAAAATATGTATGTTAACAGCCCAGTGTACGATTTTTCGAACACTGCTTTTTGGCGAATGAAAAACCAAAACATTTGTTTTCTTTTATTTAAACTTCATTCTTTTTTTAATAGAATTGCACTTTTAATTTTAAAATTTTTCTATGTTTTATACAATTTTGGATGAATAAAAACTTAAGCTTAAAATAATGTGTTTTCTTCTTCTTTCGTATGAAAATTGGAGCGAAGTGATTCAAAATTTTTGTAGTTACATTAAAAGTTAACCCATCGAAATACGTATCATTACCAAAAGCATGATTCTGAACCTTAACCAAAATGAGAAAAAATTATATAAAAATGCATGAAAATTGCTGTTCGAATAATCGAACATTGGGACATAATGGGTTAAATACTTTCTATCCTTTCTATTTTTACTTAAACATAAATGTCATCTTAAAAATGTTCAAAAAAAAAAAAATTAAATTTATTGATCATTATTACAAATTGGATAGCCAGTCTAATTGATTCAACAACAACAACAGCAACAGCAATGACAAAGAAACAAATTAAAAAAGAGTAAATACGTCAATTGAAAAAGTATTAAAGTTGTTCGTTTTAATACAAATCATTTAGCAATTGAAAGTACTTTTGACGCATTTTCAAGCTGTTCATTTTGTTATTTCTTCTCAATGTGACATACAATTACAATGATTTAATGTTAACAACAGGTACTATTAAACTGAATAACATCATTCAACGTATATTAGGGGCATTCAAAATATTCTATAATACATGACGTTCAACTTTAGTACGAAAACTATAAAATAATAAAAATCTTTATTAGTTCTTTTTGTAACACTCCTTTCAACAGGAATGGAATAGAATGGAATGGCTATATTTGTACCCATTATATCTCTTGGTTACTAAACAGGAATAAAACTACCAGTCATTTGTGATTTCGTAATCACTATGACCTATTTGCTGGCCAGCTGCTTTATCTAACTAATCACTTTTGCCATACGCTGTTATGGTTAATAGTTTCCTTTATTACTTGGATTCCATGGAAGTTAAGATCACAATCTTCTTGTTCTGCTATAAAGAGCTCTTTACCAGCTAATTTACAATGATTACTAAAAAATTGTTCTCCTTTTCAACGTGACTAAACTTAAGGTTTTAATTGGTATCTATTATTTGTCTCATTATTCGACGACCCATTCACCGCAGGAACTGAGGCATCAACTAGTTTTGTTATACCCATGGTGCTGTTGTGCTTTGGACTCTTGATCTTATATTTGTTAAGCAAAAAACTCTACTAACTCAGCCATTGCGACCTTGACGCGTGTGCTAACTAAAGTTACTTCTATGTTTTCCACATAGATACCACACTTATTGGTGGTAATCAACTCCTGTATTACCAGGCAGACTCTTAGTTTAGCTATAACTGCCCCATACTGTTATTGTTTTGAAACATTTGATTAAGGCTCCGTTAAAGTTTACATCACGAGTTCCTTGTTGGATTGTATGCACCTCAATCATCACACCCATGGTTCTATTATGAAGGCTTTTGTTTTTGTTTTTTTAAAGAGAAGTAGCATCTCAGACAACAATGCTTATTTAGTCAAGTACCGTGCTACATTCTTTAGGAAAGAGATAGAGAAGCGATGAGATAGGTGGTGAAAGTAGAAGGATAGTTACGGAAATTACCTGTCGTATAAAACAGCTCAGTGACCAGTGACTATGCCTTCTTCACTGATCAGCTCCACCGACAGTGAATTTTTATTTGTAGTGCAAAAAACCCAGGTCTTTGTTGGGAATCGAATCCACAACCCCCAGTCGTATAAGCTAGCACACTACCTACTAGCCTATAGGGGCATCTATGCAGGCTTGTTCACCACTTTATTAATCTTAATCACACAATAATTATTTTAATTTTAAAATTTAAAAACGCCGGGAGGATTAAAATCCATACATTGCGGCTACCAAGCTGCAATCATTTTTTATTATATTCAAGGCTATTTTCGGCTCTGCATTTATTTTCATTATCCTCCGCTTAAGCTTTATTCTGTTCACATTTATCAGTTTAATGAGCTTGGCTTTATGTTTTTAAAAAGGCAGAGTTGAACTTGTGTAACGGACAAGATTTTCGGTTTATTGCCACCGATATGCAAAGCTTGCATGTTTCACTTTTGTAAAAGATATTTCCGAAAGTAACAAAATTTTCTTATAACCGCACTTTATATGAAAATTAGAAAATTGTGTTAACACACAATCCATGTTATTCATTGCTCCTACTTTGTTTTTTCGCCATTTTGTTAAACGTTACTCTTCAGAGAGTTCATATTTGGCAGTCGTAAAGTAGACACGTAGCATATTTCTTAGCGAAAAATTTTCGATAAACCAACGTACGATGAGAAATTTTTGGGAGAAACAACATGCCAACAAAACGCACTATTTATTGCAGTGAATTATTTCTAGAAAAGAGGGTTTGTAGATGATAGGCCCAAGCCTGGACCACAATATACTGCAAGATCAGCTGAAAACATTACTGCTGCTCAAAAAAGTGTTCAAAACAATCCATTAGGTGCCCCTGTAGGATAGTAGGTAGTGTGCTAGCGTACATGACTGGCGGTTGTGGGTTCGATTCCCAACAAAGACCTTGGTTTTGTTTCACTACAAATAAAAATTGGCTCTCAGTGGGACTGCTCAGAGATGAAGGCATAGTCACTGGTCACTGAACTGTGTTATACGACAGTTAATTTCCGTAACTATCCTTCTACTTTCACCACCTGTCGCATTTCTTCTCTATCCCTTTCCTAAAGAATGTAGCACGGTACTTGACTAAATAGGCATTGTTGCTTGAAGTGCCACTTCTCTTTAAAAAAACGAAAATCCATCAACCTCAATACAACGCCGTACTCAGGAGCTTGGTCTGCAAAGAACAACTTTGACCACAATTTTGCACAAGGATTTGCATTTGTTTCCATATAAGATTCAGCTGACATAAGAGCTTCTTCCATAAGACCATTTACGCCGCCGTACATATGCCAATAGAATGTTACAGCTTGTCAATGATAATCCCGATTTTTATGAAAAAATTATAATGAGCGACGAGGCACATTTCCATTGGAATGAATGTGTGAATAAACTATTCTAGTCGGTTGTGGGGAATGGAAAATCCTCAGATTATTCAACAGTCAGCTTTGACAGTCTGGTGTGCAATTTGGTCAGAAGGAATCATTGGACCTTATTTGCTTGAAAATTTACGGTAACTGTGAAAGGAAAGCGATATCACGATATGATTGAAAACTTTCTAACACCACAACTGCATCATGTTTTGGGCTTGATTAACATGTGTTATCAACAAGATGCTGCCACATCGCATACAGTCAGGATTACAATGGAATTACTGTGAGATTTCTTTCCACAAGTTATTTTAAGAAACCATTTCTTGAAATCTTGATTGGCTTCCACAGTCGCCTGATCTGACTGCTCCGGGCGTCTTTTTGTAGGAATATCTGAAAAGCATGATTTATGCAAACAAACCAGAAATCCTTGAGTAACTCAAACAAAATATATTTGTGAAATTAATAAAATGTGATCATAGCTCAGGGTCATTTATCTGATATTGTATTCCCTACATCATTAATGGCATTAAATAAAATATTTATCAATATAAAATCCATTCTCTTTTATTTAATTAAAAATTATAAACAATACAAAGTAGTATGGAAAACACCCTATATTTTTAGAAAAATAAAGAAAGTTATGCACTCAAAACTGCATTTGGAAAATTCACAAAAGTAATTTGTAATCTTTTAGGTTAAGTGTCTCTTTTATTGGAAAAATTTTCATTTTCAGAATTATGTTTTTTTTTGGTTGCAAAATTTCCATGTTTTATGAAATCCGACATTTAAAAACTTTTCATTTTGTGCTAAAAACTAAAACGTGTCCAATAATAATATTTTTTTAACCCCAGCTAAATACTGTCAATCCTGAGCTCTACTATTTACTACCTACACTTGCTGCATTATTCACCAGCATAAGGTTATCTGCCTGACTGAATGGTTGGTTGTTGATTGGGTTGATTGGTTTTTAAAATGCAATGACACGTGAATAATTGAGGACTCTACAATGGAGCAAATAATGCTTCCTGTTTAATCTTTAAAAATGTCTCTATAAATACAACCAGTACACGTGTAAACGGAAGTGTTCGAATATTGATACTACAGCGCAAAAGAGCTTTCAAAAATAAACAATGATTTTCTGTAGTTATAGAAAACAATAAAAATGTAGAAAATTCTATTTAAAGAACGAAAGAAAAATAAAATGTCGCTGTTTAAAAATTTACAAACATTTTAAGCCGTTAACAAAATTGAAACAAAAAAATATGAAAGATATTGCAAATTCTATTGACATTTTAAACAGCAAAAATTGGATGAACATAAAAGGAAAAGAATGTTGAAAGACACCCAAAAGGATTTTATTAATTTCTCACAAAAGAGTTTTATGTAAAAAATGTAAAAATAAACAGAAGTTTTTTTTTGTAATAAACGAATTTGTTGCCAATCAAGTTTTAAAGAATTCAGAAGTAGGAAAACTCTTTGTTATTTAAATTTGTTCTATGATATGTTGTCGCTATTATGACAGCACCATATATTTTTCTTTTGTTTTAGACCAGCACACAGGGGATGACCCCTACACATGCATTGCCCTGTCCCTAGAAAATCAGATTGTGGGGAGAAGGAAATGAATATTTCAAGCGGATAGTAGCAACGCTTTTAGGAAAAGCGGAGATATTAACACGTACGTTTTTATCATTAAGATACACAGCTCTAAAAATGGTTCCATTTAGCTCATAACAACAAGCCACATCCAGAAAGTAGTGTAGCAAATATTTGTGAAATTTTAGAGACCAACTGCACGATTTAAATTTCGAATTATGAGCCAAATTTACATTTATATGATCTTTACGATTCGAATAAAGAGGTCGGCTGTCACAAGAAGATAGAAGAAACTTATTCACACAAGACAAGAAAATTATTTGCTTTCGAATTTTATTACCAGCCTCTATTAGCCCTCGTACTTAAAAAAATTGTTACGGATTTGTCTTGCTTAAGTTTTAAAATAAAATAATTAAGCCATAAAGCGAACTACTGGGTATGTTGTTTACGAACTGCGTGGCTTGCTGAAGAAAACCTATGGTACAACAACAAAATTTCTAGTTAGTTATAAACGCAAACAACAACAATTTGTTAAGCTGTTTACTAACTGCATGGCATGCAAGACAAAAACAAATTTCTTGTTGCCAACTGCGTAGAAATTTTATACGTGCAAGGCAACAATAACTATGTATGCTGCTTACCATCTGCGTAGTTTTCTAATAAACCTTTTCCACAAAAGTTAACCACAAATATTCTGAATTAAATCCCAAGCAGAAACCTTATCAGCATATCAGGCGCCATTACAACGAATAAACAACATACAACAACAAAATGTGATACAAAGGGAGTAGAAGATTCTTTAATCTTCTGGACTTTAAATGGACAAATATAAATAGGACAGCGTCTGAGTGGATAGAAAATCTGTGTAAAAATAAACCTCTTGAAAAAAAGACGTGCATTTTAAGTAAATTGTTTTGTGTAGTTAAAGTTAATAAAATTGTTATAAATTTAAAAATTCTAAAAACTGGTGTTATATATTTTGCAATAAAGAACTCACAACAAAACATTTATAAAAGGTATAAATGTAACAATATTTTTTTTACCTAAATCCTGAATATTAATATTTTATTCCTTTTAATATTGAACCTTTTAAATGTCAAAAATATTTACTCACTTGAACAACAATTAAAGTGACATAATTTCGCAACAGTTTTATTTATTTTACCTTCAGTGCATGCCCTCCTCTCGTCATTTATGTGTAAATAAAATCATGGTATTTTTTTATGACTTTGATAAAACACTATAAAATAAAACACACACACACACTCAATTTAAACAAATCCAAACAAACAGATAAAAAACAGAAAAAGAAAAAAAAATAAAAAATTAAAATTCGATTACGTAACCCATCATAAAAGCTGGTGGGTGTTACGATTATGACGCCCCAAAAACAAATTTTTATTTATTTGGGAAAACAATGCTAGTCGGTTTATTCACTCCTTCTACTAATCCCATCCATTTGAACTGACAGACATTTTGATGTTAAAACAACAGAAACAGAAAACATGCAACCGAGTGTGCACCATAACTGCTGCTTCGGCTTCTGCTACAGATTTCAAAGCCTGTCAAAGATGTGAATTTAAAGCAGATGCCCTTATTTCGAAAAAGAAAAATGAGTGTAAATTGAGAAGATTTTTATTTGCAGTAAAGTAAAGTGTAGAATATGCGAACCCTTTTATCATATGTATATACGAGGGTCTTATGAGAAATTTTTGTTAAAATAGCTTTTTAAATTTTGGGATATTCATTTTAAATATTTTTCTAATCTTTAATAAAAAAAAGGCCGATTAAAAAAACTACAAAAATATTTTTCTAGTCTTTATTGAAATTCATATTATTTACAAGAGTATACGCATTAGTTCTTTAAAATAGCCATGTTATACGACCAGTGTCTTCCATTTAAAACGAAACGTAGCGTTTAATGCAGAAATCAAGTGCTTAATAAGGGTACGTGATCGTGCATCACGCTGGAAGGGATTTAAAACGGATGATCTAAAGGCGTTGTTTACGAGGTACGTTGTTTAAGGAGGTAACAAAGCGAATTCAGGTTACAAAACGTGCTTTTTTCCCAGGGAAGATACTCAACCCTCACATATAGTAGGGCTAAATTGAGGAAAATTCGTATTATTGGTGTGGGTCGGATTAACACGCCTGGATGTGATCGTGATGTTGATGTGAACGTTCTTATTAGTAATGCGTGATAAGATTTGCATTTGCATGTGGGCCAATATCAGATGGTGGATCATTACCACTGTGGATGAAATGTAGCGTCACCCTCGCCCTAGAAGGCCTTCGGATACGTATATCCTCCGGTCACTTCTAGTTGCAACTTCAAAAGCCCGAAGCAGGCCACAGCCTTCACTCCTTGCTGAAGAGTTGGAGACTATCCAACTCCTGGTCCAGAACGTTTATGCTTACTATGATTAAGAACATGACGGCATTCAATCTCACTGGACCTGGACTATTGATTGTGTTCATTGTAAATGATCCGACCCACAAACTCAAACGAGGTCCTCCAAACACGCAGCCACCACGATACTCCCGAAGGGCCTACCTCAATAATCAGTCAGAGAACAGCTAAATGACTAAAGAGACAAATAGCGAAATTCTGGGGCCTTACTGATTCCCGTGGAAATATAGTGGATTGTCCACTAGCCTTGAAGGGGACTGGTCTCCTTTTTACCCCCGCAAGACAAAAGTTTAGATGGTTGTGTGATCCATAATGGCTCCCGGAGGGACGTTCTTAATAGTAGTTTTGTTAATATTAATATCCCAACGCCCGCTAATAGTTTTTTTGTGATAATTTATGTTATGTCACAGTAGGTAATCCTTTTAGTTTCCGCTGCGTAGATCAACTTGAAGTTCTGGAAATCTTTTCTGCTGTCAGATCTAACGCAATCGGTATGGACAATATGGACCTAAGGTTTTTAAGCGTATTGATCCCGAAGCTCTTGCCTATCGTGACTTACCTTTTCAACTCTATCTTTACAAAATCTATTTTTCCTAGGGCCTGGAAGTCTTCAATAGCTATCCTACCATTTTTAGCCAAGGTATTTGAGAATATCCTCAGCAGGTAATTAAAAGAGTTTCTATCCCGAAATGAATTTTTATTACACGTACAATCAGATTTTATACGGGGGAGAAGCTGCATAACAGCTTTAGTGAACGTAATTGAGGGCCTCACATCTAAACTCGATAGCAACATGGTGGCTTTCTTAATTCTTCGGGATCACAGTAAGGCATTCGATGCAGTGGATCACTCGATCTTGGTGGAAAAACTACGAAAATTATTTCATTTCTCTAGCACGGCCTACAATCTCATATCTTCTCCTACCTTGCTGACCGACCTCAGGTAGTATGTTTTAAGGATATGAAATAGTATTCTCTCGCAGTTAATAGGGGCTCTATTTTGGGACCGCTTCTTTGCTGTCTGCATATGTACCACTTGGCTGATGTTGCTATCAGCAGTAACATTCATATGTATGCTGATGATGTCCAGGTTTATGATTGGAGTAGCAGAGATGATGTTTCCATCTGTGTGGGGAGAATTTTCCCCGAGGGCACATTATAGTCTTTTTGGAACCTACTATTCCATTTAGATTTGTGTCTTGCGGGGTAAAAGGGAGCCCAGGCCCCTCAAAGGCTAGTAGGAGTCACCTGGACAATCCACATATTTCCACGGGAAATCAATTGCCCCAGAGTACACTATTTGCTCTCTTTAGACAATGATGTGCTCTGACTGGTTATTGAGGTTGGCCCCTATATGGGAGTATCGTGGTGGTTGTGGTTTCGGACCCTCGTGAGAGTTTGTGGGTCGGACCATTCAAATTAACACAATGAATAGTTCAGGTCCAGTGAGTATGAATGCTGGCGTGTTCTTGATAAATAAGAGCTTCTTGCGTTCTGGACCAGGAGTTGGAAAGTCTCCAACTCCTCAGCAAGGAGTGAGGGCACGGCCTACTCCGGACTTTCTAAATTGCTACTAAGAGTGACCGGAGGATATACGTATTCGATGGCCTTCTAGGGCGTGGTTGGTATCCAATCAACCAAGTGGTTTGACCACCATCTGATTATGACTATATAGTCGGTGCAGATGTAAATCAAATCACGCTTGTGTGGGGAGAATAAACGACGAATTGAATATGATCAACTGCTGGATAGTGAATACTGGCTTGATTATCAATGCTTAAAAGTCAAAATGTATTCTTCTCTCGAAATCTAGCAGAGCTTTCGGTAATATTCATGTTAAAATTCGTGGTAGTATTATTGAGTTCGTGAACTTTGCATCTAACTTAGGTGTAGTTTTCAATGGTAGATTAACATGGAGTGATTATATCAACAGTGCTGTTGGCAAAGTTTACGGAAAGCTTCGCGCCCGATAAAGGATGGCATGCTATATGCATGCTATTAGCACACACAGAGAAAAAAACCGGTAGAAAAACACCGTTATTGATACCATCCGTTGACAAAAGTGACACGACCACATTTTTTCTTACTTTGATAACGGATGTTGTCAAGTGATTATGAACAAGTCGTTCTGTATTTGGTGCCAAATATTGTCATTCTGACAATCAATTGTTCTCATTTCGATAACGTTTGGTTCTCACTTCGACAACAAACAGTTCTTCATTTAACAACGTCTGTTTTCATTTTGGCAACAATCGTTCTCAGTTTGACAACGAAACGTTCTCATTTTGACAACGAGACATTCTCGTTTTAATAGCATGCCGTTCTCATTTTGGCAATAAACCGTTCTTGTTTTGACACCGTGTCGCTCTCACTCTGACAACAATCTGTTCTCAGCTTGACAACGTCTTGTTCTTTATCAGATAACCCACTGAGAGCCAATATTTTAAAAATGAAAACACACTGTGATTAATTTTTTTGTAAATTAAAAATATATTATATCCATTTTTTACAAAAATTATACATATTTAATTTTAAAATAAGTTTTAGCATTATTCATTGAATATAAATGAAATTCAGACTTACAAAATCGGTTATTAGTTTTAAATAAATACTTTCATTTAAAGAACCAACTTCATATAACTGAAGATGAGAATCAAAACGCTTTATATTAATCGAATAACTTATTACATAAATTAACTGATTTTCAGTCAAGAAACCTTTAATCTTAAACAATTTGTTGGAAATAATCCTTATATTTTGCTGCTTACCTATGTTAGTTGATAAAGTGATTTTAGAAAGCAATTGCTTGCAAAACTCATTGTGTATATTGCTGTCATAAATCTACGAATTTTTGTTTTAAACATTTCCCACTTCGAAAGTAACAAATGTCCTTTATTTGGGTGCATAATATTAAAGTCAATGTTTATCTAAAATAAATGATAATATACAAATCTCATAGGTATCAAAAATATACTAATTATTACCAATTCGTGTGCTCGACAATCAGACAATTTTGGCCAGGCTTGAAGAAACTCAATAATTGATAAGTTCTTAACATCTTTTTGATGTTCTTCCATTTGTCATATACTTCATTCCAATCTGCGCTATCTCTGCTAAATGATGTTTTTAACGCATTAGACATTCCCTCATCAAACTCTATAGTTTCATTGTCAGATACTTTGCTTGTTGACTGAAGCAAATGACTGAAGTTTTCAATGGAATCAATTAATTTTTGCCTTTTTAAGCATTTATTTTCGTATCTAGAGTACAACTTTCCACTAGCATTATTTTTGGCTTTTCTTGGAATATAGTAGTAGTCCTAGAATAAATATGTGTACAAATCAACTAATGAAATTCGCTTCTTGAACTTACATGTACATAAAAAATTAATTTTATAACATAGCTTCATATTGGTTTCACAAGGAAACACGGAACAAATTTCTTCTGTCAATCGTACAAAGTCATGTGCATACAGCAATTATAATGTTGATAATCTCATCTCTTTGCTCACACCTTTATTGGTGGTTCTCGTTTGCATATTTGAGAATAGCACCTCCTTTTGCAGACTCGGACATCAAACATTTTAAATCCTAAAATAATTATTATATGTTAATTACTCAAAAGACGCAATTCACTTTCTCCATGGTTTAAGCAATAATAAAATCATAAATAATGATTTTATGCACTTTACCTTATTTATAACTTTTCCACTAGTAGAACAATGGAGATATATCATTGCTGCAATTTTTATTAAGCCACTGTTCCACTTTTGACGGAATTGACATTGTTTCATCTTCGATTTCTAACTAAGTAAAAAATTTTTAAATCACTAAAGATTAATAGGAAAAAGAAGAATTATTACCACCGCTTTCTTCCATGCGAACAATTTTTCTATAAATTCAACTCGGAGCCCTAAGTGTGGCACTGCTTCTATTAGGTCCTCTTTTTTTAAAAACTGCAAACATCTATAGGTGATATTGGCAGCTTCAAAAGAAGTAACAATATACAAACATATTTATTATAAGATTTAATGCTTGTCAATAAGTTACCTTTTAATACATCAAAAAGACATTCCATGTCAATAGATTTCAAGAAACTTTTAAGTTTCTCATCATCACTATTGAGGTCAGTGGTTGCATTTAAAACTTGCGAATTTATATTAGAGTTTTCTAATACAAAAGCTTCGTCGCCCAAATAAATCAAGTTACTTGCCTCAGTACAAATAATTTGTTCATTTGATTCCATTTTTTATTTTTATTTTTAAATATATATTTGTACTTTTATATTTAATTATACTTTTATATATTTCTTCAAATGACACTTGAAACGTAACGACAAAATTATGAGCAAAACAAAAAATGCGACAACGGGACTTCCGTTATTTGATTATTATTGCATTTCGTTCTCAGTTTGTTAACAAATGTTATTAAATTGTCAACGCTGGGTGTCACTAACACTATCCACAACTCGTTGTCAAATTGACAACAGTCGTGGACAATAAAAGAACATCTTTTTTCTCTATGTGCAAGGGCTGTGAAATTTATGCTAGTGGTTTACAATTATATTGCTCGCTATATATTTCAGAAGGACCGTCGCGATCATATCTCACCCTACTCTTAACTTATTTCTGGAATAGCATTCGAAGATCTCCTGCAATGCCGATGCCTAATTTACTTGCACAAGATTATAGTTACCCAACAACCGAAGTACTTATACGATAGAATAGTTTTTACGAGATCGCATGATTTATATTGCAATAATTGTCATCAAAAGTAACGGTACTATCGCAATTCCTTTTTGGTTAAAAATATATAGAACTAATAATGGTACGCTGATTCCTTTAATAAACGTTTAGCTTATTGAGTTCTTTATTGCAAAAGAATAGCACACAACACTTTAAATTATACAAAAATACACAGCAGTAACTTTACCCTTTAAAGCCTAAAAGCTACTATATCAACTTTATGTCTTTACTTGACAATGTTTACACTTCCACTGCTCTATCACTATTGTGTCTTGACTTAATAACATTAACACTTACGCTGTGCTACTGACTAAAGCGTGCAGGTTACATATTTTACTAAATTAAACTTTAATTAACGCATTATTATCACATTCAGCGTAGCTTTTAATTTTCTGATTATTAAACTTAGTTCGTGGAATTTTAATGTAACCTATTGTTATTGTTTTTGTTCATAATAATTCCTAGAAACTACTTGATTTGTTAACACATACACAAGATCATTTAAATGTTTTTCGTTAAATAATTATTTTGTTTTTATAACTTAAACTAAATATCTTCGTAACAATAATATATGTGAGCTACTAAAAGGAATACCATCCATTAAGATGCTTTGACTTCCGTCAAAGGATTTTCTGTGAAAGAATTTTATATTCTAAAGGATAAAGTAGGCGCACATGCTCTATTTCTGCAAATACATAAATTCATTTGCCACCTTTACTAACTTTGGAATACTCTAAATTTATAAAAGTTATATTATTGTTGTTGGTTTCATTTTTAAACAATTAATTAAGTGTTTAATAAATGTGTTAAAACTTTTTCGTTAACATGCTTTAAATTGTTTAAATGGCAAAATTGACTGTTTAATTATTTTTTAATAACTCAATTCCTGAGACATTTTCCTAAAAACTAAAACACAAGAATTTAATAATTCCCGAGTAACACTGATATTTTATTATCTTGGAACATGGTACACCATAGTGGTCTTAGTGATTAGTTTTCATTTTCACCATATTCGAGCAATTGGCAAATTTCTTCCTTACTTAGACAAATATAACCGCGGCATTATTTAGTATGCTGGGCACGAGGGAATTGGAATGAGTTCGAAATTTTTTAACTGGATTGTAGTGTGTTTTACAAATTTCGTTATTGTACTTTTCCATCTCAAGTTCTTCAAGTCAAAATTGTAATTTTGTATTTATAGTAAAATTCGTTTGAAAGCTATTTTTGATTCGTATTAATATCAAAATAAACAAGGCATTGCTATAGAAGAGCAGTAGAAATACATAGAGACGGACATAAAATGAGCCTGCGTGAAGAGGTTCAGTTTATTTAAACAAAAATAAGAGGAGTACGAATTATATCGCGGCTTGACAAGGATGTTTTCACATCGAAAGCGCTCACCATTTACACCAGAAGAACAACTGCCAGAAAGGCTGAAGGAAAATAAAAAAAAAAATAAGATTACTTTCAGGAAGACACGGATCAAACTCATATACTTTACTAGTTTTATTATATCTAATTTATATTTAACATCTATACTATTATTTACATTGTTCCAAAACAGGAATTAGTTAAGACAATTCAAAACATTTTAATTCAATACATAATGTATAGAGTCTTATTTCTGTAATTTGAGTGAAAAATGTCTCACTTAAAAATATTACAGTCATTTCGATTTTGACAGGATGAGTTATGTGAATTATGTTATAAAAGAAATTAATATAAAGTAAAGAAAAAGGTTAAAATTAACTCTATCTAATGGCAAACAAGATGACTAAAATGCGTTTCAGGTGAGAAATTTTTCATCTTAGTTATAAAAACAAGACACATTACTCGATTTACTACATTAATAGTCTCAAAGGATACTCGAATCAATTTCTCTAACACAGTTCTCTGGTGCAATATTTCTAAAACAACAAAATTCTCTCAACCCTCGTATGTTTTCCCATCAATATCATTTATCGAAATCTTGACACTTTTTGGCAGCTAAAAGTTTAAATAAAATGTTTATTGTTTTGGGACAAAATAAAACACCAACTCGAATCCCTAATAACGAACTGAAACTTTATTTTGAAAGTAGAGTAGAGTACGTAAATATGTATGTCAATGAATGATATTGATGTGTCATTCATAAATATATTATTTGTTATCTTAGTGTTATATCTTTTAAAAAATCATTATCATTATAACTAAACTATTTAAGAGCCCTTGGGCAATGCTTATCGGTGCATTAATAAAAACGTACTTGAAATAATAGGCACAGCTATTAAAAGGGTATAATTCTAATTGTTTTTAATTGAAGACTTCATCTAGGCAGCTTAAATTCATTCAAGGCTTTTCGTAAATAAATAATACTAAAGCTAGCTACTGAGTGCTTTTAATCAGAATTTCATAAATCTTAGATTTCACACATCTTTTCTCATTTCTAACCGGCTTCATATTCTTTAAAAATCACCAGAAACAATTAAAATCTATATTGAGCCTTTGAGAAAATTGCAATTAATATAATATGTGAACCTTACTCTGGAAAATAACATGACTTTTCAGGCCCCCTCAAAGCTAATTTATACTAATTAAAAAAAATTTAGTCTAATGTTCCACTTAATTTTTTTTTTGCGAGGAATTCCATTACGAATAATTTTCACAATAAAATTAAGTAATGATTTCATGTTAATTGGCCCAATTTTGATTAAAACCTTTGTTAGTAGAAATTTGATTTTTTTGCTGTAAAGGGTTTTTCAACAAGAAGTTTGTTTTCTAAAACAAATAAAATAAGATGATTCAACATTTTATTGTATTACGAAGAGAAAAGTTCGTCAAATATGATTGGAAAATGGCCACCACGACCACATTAACAGATGTCGACTCTTTCATCGATATTTTTAATCACATTTTGGTGCCCCTGTAGGCTAGTAGGTAGTAAATATGGGGGTTGTGGGTTCGATTCTCAACCTTGGTTTTTTTCACTACAAAAATAAAAATTGACTGTCGGTGTGGCTGCTCAGCGATGAAGGCAAAGTCACTGGTCGCTGTGCCGTCTTATATACGGCAGTTAATTTCCGACTATCTTTCTACTTTTACCACCTGTTTCATCTATTGTCTATCCCTTTTCTAAAGAATGTAGCACGGTACTTGACTAAATAGGCATTGTGACCTGAGTGCTACTTCTCTTTAAAAAAAAAATGAGGCTAAATTCGAGTCAATTGGCTCCACGTAGACACTGTTCTTAACACAGCCCACCAAAAAATTATCCAGTGGTGTTTAACCACACGATCTGGTTGGCCACTTAACTGCTGATTGTCGTGAAATTATGCGATCGGGAAATTTCGGTTTGCAATAAATTGATCGGCTGTGTGACATGTGGCACCGTCCTGTTGAAGTGATATCCACATCGTCAATAATAGGCTAAAATTTCGTTGTTACCATCGAGCGATAGCTCGATTATAAGTCACATTATAAGTCTTTATGGATTATACAACCATCGAGACTTGTGTCGTGCAGGGTAAAAGGGAGCCCAGTCCCCTTCAAGGCCAGAAGGGGCCAACTGGACAATCCACTATATTTCCACGGCAATCAGTAAAGCCCCAGAGTTCCCCTATTTCCCTCTTTAAGCATTTTAGCCGTTCTCTGACTGATTACTGAGGTAGGCCCTTCGGGAGTATCGTGGTGGCTGTGTGTTTCGAGGCCTTCGTTCATTCACAATGAAGACAATGAATGGTCCAGGTCCAGTGAGTATGAATGCTGTCGTGTTCTTAATTATATTAAGCTTCATGCGTTCTGGATCAGGAATTGGATAGTCTCCAACTCTTTAAGCGGCCTACTCCGGGCTTTTTAAGTTGCAACTAGGAGTGTATGGAGGATATACGTATCCGAAGGCCTCCTGGGACGAGAATAACGCTACATATCATCCAACAGTGGTAATGATCCACCATCTGATATTGGCCCACACGGCTAGGGGCAGATGTAAATCTTATCACTTCATCCCCACAAAAAGAAGTCCGCAGCAGTCAAGCCAAGCGACCGTGCAGAAAAATTAACATCACCATTTCTTAAAATAACTTGCTGTGGAAAGAGTTCTCGCAGTAATTTAATTGTAATCCAGGCTGTATGCGATATGGCACAATCTTGGTTTTTTTTTTAAAGAGAAGTAGCACTTTAGACAACAATATCTATTTAGCCAAATACCGTGCTACATTTTTTAGGAGAGGGATAGAGAAGAGATGAAACAGGTGGTGAAAGCAGAAGGATAGTCGAAATTTAACTGCCGTATAAGACAGCAGAGCGACCAATGACTATGCCTTCACCGCCAAGCAGCCCGGCAGTCAATTTTTTTTTTGTAGTGAAAAAACCCCAGGTCTTAGTTGGGAATCGAACCCACAACCCCCATAGTGACAAGCTAGTACACTACCCACTAGCCTACAGGGGCATCTGTAGCACAATCTTGTTGATTCAACATGGTGAGCAATCCCAAAGCATCCAGTTCTGGTGCTAAAAAGTTTTCAATCATAACACTATATCGCTACCACATTCACAAGTAAGGTCCAATGATTCCACCTAACGAAATTGCACACCATACTGTCACCTTGGATGGATGCAAAGGTGACTGTTGGATAATTTAAAACTATTCTATTTATTCATATATCCATTCCAATGGAAATGTGCCTCATCACTCATTTCTCATCATCACAGTGATCGATGATTGATTTTGATAAAATGTTTTAACGATTAAAACACGTAACTTTATTGAATCATTTTCTATAATCTACTTTACGACTGCGAAATGTGAACTGTCACGGGAAATGTTTACTAAAACGGTGGCAAAACGAAATAGCGGCGGACATCCTGTACTAAGTTAAGGTAGGCCGAAAATTAAAAAAAAATAAAAATTCTAAACCCGATTTTCTCCCAAACTAAAAGAGGTGGCCTAGATATAAAGGCACATTTTTTGAAGATATTCTCAAGGTCTAGCTAATTTCAAAAACTCTTAACATATTATAACATTTCCAAAAAATTTTATGACCAGGTTCCCAAATTTAGGGGCATAGCCAGAAGCCCGCCTTTACCGATCGTCCGCATCTTCACTCAGAAATACCTCTGGAATACTTTGGTAGGATATCTTAAGTGCTTTATGAGGTATCGAACCATTTCCCAAAACACAACGTTTAAAAAAAAAGGAAGACGTAGAAGTTGTCTTTATCAAGATAGTGCGCGGATGGCACTTAATGCAGTCCCGATTGCACACAAATGTGCAGTTTTAATTTCGACACGTTGCTGCACATGCTTTATTTTGATTATGCTCTTAGTGTTCTAGTTCTGATCAAGAGGAAACAAATTCTTTTTTCCAACAGAACTCTATATTCCTTTGAACTAACAGGAGGCAGAAAAAACTATTTTTTTTTATTTGTAAAGTCGTAGTGCTTCTTTATTGGGTTATTTATTATAACACCTGCAGTTATACATTCTATCTTGAAAAAAAATTTAATCGCCAGGAGACCAAACGTTTATACATTTTTTTATTATTTTAAATTTTAAATATTTTAATTAAGCGCCTATAGAAGGCTTAAATTTTTATTTGAATATCTTTCACACAGTGTGACGATTTAAAGCCCGGTAATGAATCGAAAAGTTTATTTAAAAATCTTAGAATTGTCTTTTGCTATAACAAATATGGCAGCTAATTAAGCTTGAATATTCCCAATGAACATTTTCAAATTTACCTCTTTTTGAATGAATGTGATAAAATCGCAAATAAGTGTGTTAACAAACTGATTGACACGTAAAACAGTGTTGACAACTTCACTATATATTTTAAAAGACTACACCCATTCTAGACATTTTGAGTCTCACATAAACTTTAATATTATTAAAAATATTTTTGTTTGTTGTATTTTTTCATCATCATTTCAAACGCCATCACGGCGCCATGTTGCGGCATTTAATTGAATTATTTTTTTTGTTTTTGTTTTTTGTTATTTCTTATTTTGTTGCCCTTTCAAACAATGAAGCGTAACTGATATGATTCTATTGCGTTTTTTTTTTTCATAGTACCACGACTCCCGCTCCTCCATCCAACGACCACTATACTGCACTCTCATGATATTGGGGTTTTCTATGTAAAATGTTAATCAATTTTGTATTATTATTTATTTATTTATGTTGTTGTATATGGATTTAAAAATAAAATATGGGCAAGTCTTCAACGACAGTGTCTATTATGTTCTATCATCGATGTTCGTGTGTATTTAACTTTCTGATGCATTGAAATAGTAACGTGGTTTAATTGTATGTCTGTAGCTAAACTTTGGCTGCTGATAAAACTAAAAGTTTATTTTGTTGTTTGATTTTCAAAGTTCCCATTGTACGCTACGATTCACAAAAATCAAGACAAAGAAAACGGAAGCAAATTATGTTGGTTCATTGATATATTTTGGTAAAAACATGATAACAAATCTGAAAAAGAGTATTTGACAATCCCAACATATTAAAACAAAATTAAAATGTTTGCTCATCTTTACCATAGAATCTGGCAAGAAACAAATGTCTCTGAATATTTGCTCAGAATAAATTGCAGCGTTTTTACTTTTCTGTTAAAACACTTGTGCATTTATCAAATTTCCTAGAATCCTAGAAAAATCAAATAAAATCTATTCGAGACTAAATTTATAGAATTTTGAAAATTATATAAAAGAACGATAACTCTCTCAGTTTTAAATTTTTTAACAAGTGATCAGCAACTAGCACACGTGGTATTACAAGTGGCAACACTCAATAAGAATACAACTCTGTTGTAATAGACTAATTGCAAACAACGATTGATAAATACTAAATAGAAAGAATACGAAATAAAATAAAGAGATACGACAAAAAAATATTTTATTGGCGATTTCGATAACCGATAGCTTAGAAAATCAAAAACTAATTAAAGATATTTTAAGTTCTACTTAAGTATGTAAAACAAATACAAATAAAATTTATTACGGAAAAATATGTTTATCGACAACGTGTTTTAATCGTTCACATATAAACACAAACGGATGACAGGCTTAGTCGTGAAAGAATATAGGTAGGAAGAGAGACGAATGAAAAGGGAGAGAGGGAGAGACAAATTGGTAAAGACAAACAACCGAAAAAGGAGAGAGAGAGAAAGTGACGAATGCATTAGAAATAACACGAAGAGAAACACGAACAAGACGAACTATATTAACACAGCTGATAATAAAACGCAACTAGTATAAAGAGAACACTGAAGATGGCAAATAGCCGAAACCGGTTTGTTCCCAACCGTAAAACCGTACCCAAATAAAAATAAATTAAACCCCGTCGGAAAATATACGCACATATTCAAAACAATCCATCAACCTCAATTCAAGGCCGTGCTCAGGAGCTTGGTGTTCAAACAACAACTTTGACCACAATTTTGCATTTTTTTCCATATAAGATGTAGTTGGCACAAGAGCATCTTCCAAAAAACCATTTACGCCACCATATATTTGCTAATAGAATCTTACAGCATGCCCATGACAACCAGGATTTTCATGCAAAAATAATAATACATGACGAGGCACATCTTCATTAGAATGGATATGGGAATAAACAGAATAGTCGGTTCTGTGGGAAATGGGAAAACCTCAAATTATATAAAACTCACCTTTGCATTCTTTAAAAATGATAATCAGTTATGCAGTATGGAGATATCATTGGACCTTGCTTCATTGAAACTTAAAACGGCGTATATCTCCACAAAAAGAAGTCCGTAGCAGTCAAATCAGGCGACCGTAAAACCCAATCAACTTGAAATAACTTGTTGTGGAAAGAGGTCTCGCACTAATTCCATTATAATCCTGGCTGTATGCGATGTGGCAGCATCTTGTTGATACCACATGTCAATCAAGCCCAAAGAATGCGGTTGTGGCATTAAAAAGTTTTTAATTAGACCACGATATTGATGCCCATTCACAGTTACCGTTACGCCATTTTCATTTTCAGAGAAATGATTTCTCCTGACTAAATTGCACACCCAACTGTCACTTTTAACGGATGCAAAGGTGGCTGTTGAATAATTTCAGGGTTTCTTATTCCCCAGAACCGACTATTCTGTTTATTTAAATGAAAGTGTGCATCGTTTCTCATTGTGTAACATCCTATTGACATTTGTACGCTGGCGTAAGTGGAGGAAGCTCTTCCACTGAAGACCAATTTCCTGAGCATGGCGTCGACTTGAGGATAATGTTTTCTTGAGCAGCAGTCATATTTTCAGCTGATCTTGCGGTACGTTGTGGTCCATGCTTGGGCCTATCACCTCCAGAGCTTAATTTTTCGAAATCGTTCACTACACAATAAATAGTGCGTTTTCTTGGCACGTTGTTTCTTCCAAAAATTTCACGTAACTTTCTCATTGTCACAGTAATCGATGATTGATTTTGATAAAATGTTTTAACGATTAAAACACATTGGTTTAACGAATATTTTTCCATAATAAATTTACAACGTGTCTACTTTGCGACTGCCAAATATGAACTGTCAAGACTCTAAAATTGGCGATAAAACAAAGTGATATATACCTTCCCGGCGGACACTCTGTAAATTTTGAAGGAGATAATTTTCAATGCTGTTTTCTTCATATGGGTGCTTGCTCGTATATTTGTTTCCATCCAGGCGAATAATCATAAATAAATATAATTTAATAAGAGAACGAATGTTGTATAAGTGCAAATGTTTAGTAAAATTAACTCTTATCAGATGTTATTTTTCCCAATTGCAGGCTTCAAAATTTTAAATAAAATTTAACAAATAAATAAAATATGACTGCAAACATAATTGTGAATCAAGAAGACAATCTTGTTAACATGCTTTTCAGTTTCTACTTGTGTTATTTCAGTAAAATTGAAATCAATAAGCGACGAATAATTTTGTAAATCTCGAGTGTGCTAATGTTGTGTATTTAACGTTGCAAAACCATGATGGAATTAATATTTAGTGCGAAATGTATTTAATAATTTAAGCTGATGCGATTCGATAATGTGTGTTGGTGGTTAGAATATAAAATTAATCCAAAACATGAATGCTTGTGGGTACTTTTCGACAAACAAACTAATCAAAATATTATTAACTTAATTAAGCAGGCACATATGCAAAGATTATTTCGTAAAGTTTTTTTCATAATTTTTCGAAATTTTATTTAATGTTAAGAGGCCTTAATTGTTGTGTAAACAAAATTTTAATATATATTTTTTTTATTTTCTGAGAAAATCTTTTATTTATTTAGTGATATTTTAATAAACAATTTTATTATTCGGAATCACTTTTAAGTAACTCTACGTTCGTTCTTTTAAACATAAATACTTTATAATATTACTGTGGGAGAAAGCATATTCATATGGCTATTTCTGCACTGCAGGAAAAGATGGAAAATCATTTTTCACATACAGCGCCATCTCTGATACATAGCATGTACTACAACGGTAAATAGTTACGTTTCATTTTAAGTAGAGGGAGCCATGCGCTAGGTCGCATGTTTACTGTTCATCCTAGAAATGATGAATGTTTTTATTTGCGACTTTTGTTGGTAAATGTACGTGGACCAAAATCATTTGAAAACTGTGAATGACCACCAATGCCAAACATATCGAGAAGCATGTCAACTATTGGGTTTGCTGGAGAACGATTCTCATTGGGGTTCAGTTGTTTTATCAAATGCGTACCAAATACGAACGCTGGTCGCAATTATCATCACCACATGTTTCCTTCACAACTAATTCAGTTATGGAACAAATGCAAAGACGACATATGTGAAGATATCTTGCATCGCTTGCGCATTCGAACGAATAATTCCGACATGCAAATAACCGATGAAATATACAATGAAGGCTTGATTCTGATTGAGGATCAATGCTTGACTATTGCAAACAAGCTACTGATTGAAGTAGGAATGATTGCGCCAAATCGATCCATGCACGATGCATTCAACCAAGAATTAAATCGAAAGCTGCATTACAATGTTGATACATTGCAGGAATTCGTTCGAAATAATGTGCCGTTGCTGAATCAACAGCAAAAACAAGTATATGAAACATTTATGCAAGCGCTGGACAATAATACTGGTGGTCTATTCTTCCTGGCCGCACCTAAAAGAACAGGGAAAACATTTGTCATTTCATTGATTTTGGCCACTATTCGATCAAGATGGCATTATCTGGAATTGCAACGACTCTTCTAGATGGCGGTCGTACTGCACATTCTGCGCTTAAGTTGCCACTCAATTTAAACACAATTGATACTCCAACATGCAATATTCCCGATCCAGTGCAATGGAAAAACTGTTAATACAATGCAAGCTCATTGTTTGGGATGAGTGCACAATGGCACATAAGAAATCACCTGAAGCACTTAACTTCACACAGAAGGATCTTCGCCGCAATAACAACATCTTTGGCGGTTTGATGATATTATTGGCAGGCGATTTCAGGCAGACTTTCCCAGTAATTCCCCGTGCAATGCCTGCAAATAAATGGAATGCTTGCCTCAAGGCATCACCTTTGTGGAATAACGTAAAAACATTATCGCTAACCACTAATATGAGAGTTCAACTTCAGAATGATTAAAGTGCTGCACAATTTTCCAAACAGTTGTTAGCTGTTGGCAATGGAAAAGTCCCAGTTGATGTGACAGCTGGATTAATTACTCTTATCAACGACTTTTTCCGAATTGTAGGCTCTCAATTAGCTCTTATTGAAAATGTTTTCCCAAACATAATTATCAGAATTATGCTTGATTAAGTCAACGAGCAATTCTCGCCCCAAAGAATAATGTTCACGCACTGAATTTCACCATTCCATTAAAAGTCTATGGCGATTTGTTGACATAGAAATCCTTTGATTCCATAACAATGGAGTTTTTGAACTCTCTGGAGTTACCAGGATTTCCACCACATAACTTCTAACTTCAAGTTGGTTCAGTTGTTATGATATTGCGTAATTTGAATCCACCGCGACTTTGCAACGGTACTCGAGTTGCGGTAAAAAGACTAATGCCGAATTTGATGGAGGCAACCATTAACGGAAGAAAGTACGCAGGTGAAAATGTATGCACTCCTAGAATACCAAAGATTCCGACTGATCTACCGTTTGACTTCAAACGATTGCAATTTCCGGTTCGCCTTGCGTTCGCAATGACAATTAACAAGTCGCAAGGCCAATCGCTTAGTGTTTGCGGAATAAATTTAGAAAATCATTGTTTTTCACATGGGCAGCTATACCATCCGCTTTATTTGTGTTAACGTCAGACCAAAAAAATGTGGTTTACCAAAGAGCACTTCAATCAAACGGATAATTTGCGAACATGTATAACGCTTCGATTCAGTATTTACTTTGGATTCACTTTCATTTTTTACTTCGAGAAGTTCAACTAAATTGCACTTCATTTTTGTAATCGAAATGAATTCATTACTGTTGTGCAATGAAATAAAATTTTTCCTTTTCAAATAGAAAACAAAAAGAATAATTTTTCTTCATCTTTTAATCCCCAAACGAAATGTTACAAAAAACGAAGCCATCTGATGGCGAAACGGAGTTCGCCGGGTTTGTTAGTTTTAGCTACATCCCTTAATTTTTAGTGTATTTCGATTTTTCCTCAATCCAAACTGACCTGTGAGGGTCTTAGGAGCTTTAATATAACTTTTTGTCATATGTTCCAATTGCCATCGACACATGTCAAAGTCCGGGGACATTAGCTCAGTTTTAATTATTAGTACGGTTCATCTTTTTCCTAAACTGCTTTCCAGATGCTGTTTAATAAAAGGCCACAAAATATTTTAAGTCAGATCATGAGTATGATATCCATTCTGTTCGAAAATATATAGCACTTTTTCATACCTTTCACGTCAGCATAAGCTCGAGACACATATTTGTATCCCGAGAGGACTTGCAAAGTCTTTCACCCACTACCAAAGCAACAAATACAAGACCTTCAAATTAGGTGACCTTGTTGGCACATTAATGGCTGTTCTGATGTCGCAGATGACAACACCATTTGTCAATCGTATTCATTTACTAATTTAGAGCCAATTGGAAGTGAATTCCAAAAGGCGGACTATAAATATTACACTTAAATACAATTCGCAACAATCTCAGAATGGGTTCGTGTAAATAGTGTTGCAATGTGGCATGCTTACGCTTAGATCTGTGTTCGTTAATGATGCTGCATCTGTTACTGTAGGTGATATCAATATTGCGGTATCGAAAGCTCTTGATGTTTTTGGCATGAAAATTCAGTGTCAGTGTTCGATGGAATAAGCAAATTTTTCAGGTTTCTAAGAGGCTTTCAAATGTTTCTCGGATTTCTATAACGGTGTAAGAGAAGAGATACTTCACTTCACCTATATCTTTCCAAAAATGCAAAGCAACTCTCATGTATGCGCCGACCCCCCAAAAGTCCAATTTGAAGTTGCTTGACCGCGTACAGGAAAGGGCCAAGAGGCTCCTTGAAAACAGTACGGCATGCAACACCATTGGTTCTCTTAATCATCAAAATATAGGTGCCCCTGTAGGCTAGTAGGTAGTGTACTAGCAGTATAGGGGTTGTGGGCTCGATTCATAATGACCGCCTTGGTTTTTTCTTAACTACAAAAATAAAGATTGCCTGTCGGTGGGGCTGTTCAGCGATGAAGGCATAGTCACTAGTCGCTGTGCTTGCTGTCTCATACGGCAGTTAATTTCCGACTATCCTTCTACTTTCACCACCCGTTTCATCTCTTCTCTATCCCTTTCCTAAAGACTGTAGCACGGTACTTGACTAAATACGCATTGCTGCCTTAAGTGCTACTTCTCTTTAAAAAAAAATATGTATTTCATTGTAAAATTATTGAACTTGTCCCCGTTATTCGCACATTTTTAGGTTTAACTCGATTTTCGTTAAGAGCGCATACATCGTTGGAGGATTGCCCAGTGAATTGCATTACGCATTACAGGGAAACCCCGTTTTTTAGCAAAATTGTCAGTATGTGGAATAAACTTCCAGAGATCTTTCCTGTCACTTTCAATGCAGGAAAGTGCAAATCAAATAACCACAAATTTTACGCCCTCTTTCCTCCTCCCTATAACCTAATATCCTACTTCTGCCATAATATGATGAATGTGTAGGGGTCATTCCCTAAGTGCTGGACCAAAGAATGCACATCTCAAAAGACTTAACTTTATATTTAAGAAACTCTCAAGATAGACAGCTTTGTTTTGCAGTGAATAAAATAAAAAAGAATGTGGAATTCTCAGGAATTTCAACTTCATAAAAAAACTTATTAAGTCCAACGAAGGCAAACTGATCCACTTCTTATTGTAGTCGTTTTCTTCAAAAATCTTAACAAATAAAAAAACCAACAGTGGTTTAATTGCGATAATAAATAATGTCTCTTCATACTTTAAGTCTACAAAAATTGCTGCTCTAAAATATTTTTTTGTTTCTCACCACAATTAAATAGAAATTATTGCTGACGCATAACCACCCACCCCATTGTATTAATTAATCATTAATTTTACTGTCCAACTTTTGATTTCGTTTGCTTGTCAGCTAAAATAGAACAAACAAATGGAACATTTACCCATTCGGTTAAACCATTTTTAATTTTAAAGTTCAATCTTTAATTTAAAAGTCATTTAAACTTATGCCAAGAAATTCAATCCTATTCCTATTGAAAAACTCACGCAGCATCATCATCATTATTATCATCATCATCTCACTAAAGATTCTTCGACCAGTATAAATTAACAATTTATGACAAGTTTTAACACAAAATTTCCTGCTTAATTTCGATGCGTTAATGGACAAGCATGAGCAAGAAAAATCAACAGCCAGTAAACTCATCGCCACATATTCAATGTCAATTATCAACATTGTCAACTGTCAGAAGACAAAAAAAAGGCACTTAACTGTCAAATTGACCTCTAACCATTGAATTCAATTTTGAAGAGCAGCCCATTTGACAAACACACATACGTATGACAAAAACTTTTTTACTCTAAATAAAAATCTGCCCGTTTTCACATGGGGAATGAACACACTTAAGCAAACACACATCAAACAACACACACGCTTCGTTTGTACGTGGATTAGATGAAACTTATATTAGCAAAAATAAAAACAACAAAATCATATTAAGTATTGATTGGGCTTTGTAAATAAGCAATAGATTATCATAATTCTAACAGGATTCCCAGATATTTTTCTTTGTCAAATTACTAAATCAAAAGTGTTTATCCCAAAAAAAAATCGCTTACTCGTTATTCGAATTTGTACCCTGATCATTGCTGAAAATAATCTGTTTACACAATGATGTCCCCGTCTTTAATTGTTCCAAATACATTGTTACGAAGATGATGAGAAAATAATTATCAGTAAAGAGAGTAAACGAAATGACCTATTGTGTATTTTATAAACTGTGTGGCTTTCTAAGAAATCTTATACACACAAAGCAGCAACAACATGCTTATAAGAAATTTCATGAAATAAGTTAAACAGCACAGAATAAAAACAACTAACACAGGACAAAAAAACAAAACACACACAGCCAAACAGGCGCCTACACTAAATTATGATGATAACAACAACAATATGGGATGATGTTAAACTATAATATGCTTATAAATGCGAGAACTACTTAAAATAGATATTTAAGCACTAACTGCCGGTCAATTTAATAGAATTCAAGTTTAAACAACAACAAAATAATAAAGCAAATTTTACGCGTTACAGTGATAGTTATTGTCTATCGTTTTTATTTTGTGTATATTCAAAGTGAATAAACCGTTTAATATAATTTAAAACTCTAAAGTGCTGTGTTATTATTTTGCAATAAAAGAACTCAATACAACAAAATATCTTTCTTTTTAAATGAATAAATGTAATAGTATTTATTATATGTTTGGCTGTTGTTGTTGTTTATATGTTTTGTAACAATAAGAACGAAGTATTGTATCACAATCATAAGCAAATATCATTGAATTTAAAGGCAAACACGATTAATACATTTTTCTTGCAACACTTTATATATTTCTTCTTAGTAGACCCCTGTCTATATTTAAACAATCGGCCTCATTTACCTTGTATCTGGCAGCAGTCGATAGCAAACTGCAGCGCGTTTTGAGATAGAAATGAAACAAGTGAATTACATCATATTTGATGCTGCTGTTTGGTCTGTGGCTTATTGTTTTCGTTTGTGGTTAGAAGTGCTTAAACTTGTCCACTTTGCATGGATTCACCACAACAGACAATTAAAAATTTGGAATTATCATCAAGTAATAAATCTGTGAAAGTACTTTATAGGGTTGGCCAATTATGAGGTTAGGAAGTAAATTGGCTTAAAAGACGCAATTTTTATAGACAGCGTTAGTTCTCTTTATGCGAGTGTAAAATAGAAATATAGGAATTAATAATGAGATATTTTATGGAGCGAATGTCCATCCCTGGAATGGCGGTAGACGCTCGCTATTTTTACAATTTTGATGCATATTTTGCCACAAAGCCTTAAATATCTCGTCAAAGGACCCCCGAAACATATTTTTTATTCCCATTTTCAAACAAAAATTTCCATTGAGGATAGATCTCCTCATCTGGCAATAACGGGTTCGAACTCGATATTAACTAGAAAATATTTTTCTATTAATTCAAAAGTAAACAGTTGTTATCCATCTGTACCTGATCATTTTAGTACTTTGACAGAAAATAAGCCTTTAAGGGATTTAAAGAATTAAAAAAGAAAATTGTCGTGGGACTGTGTGTTTTTTGGATTAAAGCTTCATTAGTAGGGGATCTTTAAAAAAAAATTTATAAAAACAGCTTTCAATCGATCTGAAGAAAAAGAGAAGTTCCCAGTTAAGTTTTCTATATTTGTTTTCCGCGTTTCTACTTCAGAGCTCCATCTATTCTGATCCGATTTTTATATCTTTTTTATTTGAAAAGCATGTTTACAGGTTTTTTTTCGGACCAGCACTGAGGGGATGAATCCTACACATACAATGCATTGTGCCAGAACTAGGAAATTAGGTTACGGGAGGGAGGAAAGAGGGAGTAGTGTTTGTGGATATTCAGCTTAAATTTTCCCAGATTGAAAGTGACAAGAAAAACCTTGGAAGGGATATTATTCCGCATACGGAATTTTCCCCGTAATGCATAGTGCGATTCACTGGCCAATTAACTACAAATGGATGGGCTCTCATCGAAAATCGAGTTAAATGTGAAAACGTGCGAGTATCGGGAACAAGTTCCCTAATTTCATTAGAGCACCTACCATTGTTGTAACGATAGAACAGTAAAATACATCCCACATTGCGTCGATGCTCTAGAGAATCAAAAGAGTTGGATACCCTATCGTCCCCAATAAGCCTCTTGGCCCTCTCTTGTACGCGTTTCAGTAACTCCTAAATAGACTTTGGAGCGCCGGCCCATACATGAGAGTTGTATTCCATTTTTAGACGGATATAGGTGGTATAGATAGTACGGAGATCGGATCGGAGTGAAGTATTTTTTACACCGTTTTAGAAAACCGAGGCACTTGAAAGCTTCCTTAGAAAACTGAAAAATGTCTTTAGTCCATCGAACATCGCACTGAATTTTAATGCCAAGAACATCAAGAGCTTTCGATTCCGTAATACCTATATCACCCATAGCAGGAGATGCAGCACCATTATCGAACGTAGATCTATGCGTAGCCATGCAAACATTGCATCTAACGACCATTAAAATCTACTCTATTCACATGACCCCATTCCAAGATGTTTTGCCTGTCGGAGCTAACCTCCAAATGGACTGGTCTATTACGAAATGAATACGAATGGTAAATGGCACTGTCATCGGCAAAAGAATATATAGGGTTGAAAGTTCGACAAAGAAGGTCATTTAGAAAAATAAGAAATAGGGTAGAATAAAGAACGGAGGCTTGCGGTACCCCTGAATTCATCATGAACTCCTCTGATGAAATCCCATCTATAACAACTCGTATAGTGCGATTTCTGACAAAAGTCGATATAAATCTGAAGAAATCATCACCGAAAACAAAAGCAGAGAGATTGGATAGAAGTGCGTCATGCCACACTCTATCGAATGCTTTGGAAATACCTTTCCCCGAAGTTATGTAAAGAATTACACCATTGCTCAGACAGAAAGGCTAGCAAGTCGCCCGTAGAGCGGCCTTTACGGAAACTATACTGTCGATCGCTAAGTAAGCTGTTGGACTCAGGGTACCTCACAAGATGACAATTGATCATACTTTCAAACACTTTAGAAAGTGCAGAACAAACAGCGATTGAGCGGTGATTTTCAGGGTTGGTAGCCTCCGCCTTTTTGGGGATCGGCATTGCATTAGCAACCTTCCAGCACTTCGGTAATTGCCCGACTTGGTACATTGTGCTGAAAACGGCTGCTAAGAGACGCGCTAGCGTTGAAGAGCACTGTTTCAAGACCAGTGCTGGTATCCCATCCGTCATCTGGCCCAGGGGACTTGTTTTTTGCACCTTAGTACATTGGCAGACGAAGATCTCTCCCTTTTGCGTAGCGAATCAGTATCTGCGTTTTTGTTTCTATGCCAGATATTGAATGCTTCCTCTCTTGATCTGACTGCTTTTTTACACGTCTGATTAAACCAAGACTTTGATCTGGTTTTAATCGAAATTGTTTTAGATGGCATAAAGGTCTTCATTGTTTATAGAAATATAGGCCATCTTTAAAACAACAGAGAACAGATGAGCCATGTAGTGTAATAGCTCCCACTAAAAAAAAAACGCTATTTAATCATAAACTCTGATTTAGGGAGGTGACGTCATATAATGTATAAACTAAATAAATTAAATTTTGAAATATAACGGGTATCGCCATAAAAGTGAATTTGTAATTTTTCAAACAGACCCTTGGAATGTGTAAATAAGAACAGGAAAAATTGTGGATTCGTGACCTTTTTATTTATACTACTGCTATTTCCTCTCCTAACTGGCTGGTTTGAAGTCGAAGGCGAGCGCTTTCGATGCGAATGCATCATTCTCAAGCCGCGTTGTAGTTTGTACTGTTCTGTTGGCAGTTTTGTTGTTAAGTTCGTATCTATACAGGTAAGCAGAATGCCAGCCACCTGGCATTTGTATGCAAAGTAAATTTATCGATACCTGTGTCTTTTGTTATTATCTGGGTACGTTTGTCCGTCTGAGGGTGTTTTTCGTTTGCCCGTTGGCATGAGTAGTTTTAATGGCGTTAAAATTGTGTCTGAGGTCGTTTTTGTTTTGTAGATTTCCATGTTTTCAAGAATGCCTAGTCTTCCTCCTTTTTGCTAGGATGTAGTAATGTCATATATTCATCTATTGCCCTTGGTGTGTGTCCGTGATTGTCAAGGTGTAATGCAAAGTTGGAATATTCTCTCTTGCTTTTGTATGTGTTCTGTAAACCTTCTTTTTAGTGTTCGTCCAGTTTGCTTGCAGGTACAGGTGAGTCTGTATACCCCGCTGCAACTAAATTTGTCAGTCGTTTCTATCGTTGTTCTGAGATTATGTCTCAGAGTGCTGCCAGTTTTTAATGCTGTGAGTATTCCTTCTTTGTGAAAAAGGTTAGTTAGTCTGTATATTTCTGGTCCTGTGTAAGTAAAGGTGTACCATCGTGTTGTATCGGCTGTTTCTTTGTCTGCTTTATTTCTGTTTTTAGTGTTGTATTGTCCAAGAAGTTTAACGATGGTAGTGGCCTTGTAGTCGTTATTTATAGCTATGGCGTAGATTGTGTCGAGTTCTTTGTTGTACCTATCTGGAGTGAGTGGGATTATCTTAAGTCTGTGTTACATATGTCTAAACGCTGCTATTTTATGTTGGGTAGGGTGGCTTGAGGTGTTGTGGATGGTAGTGTCTGTCGTGTTATAGTGATGTCAAGATAATGCAAACTTCTGTCTTCTTCTTTTTCCATTGTGCATGTAGTCTTTATTATAAATTGTGTTTAACTTTTCCAGAATTTGTTCGCCGTTGTCTTGTTCGAGGATGCATATAATGTCATCTCCGTGTCTATAGTAATGAGTTATTTTGTGTTTTTCCATTAGTGTTTTTACGTGTAGTGATTCGAGATGTTGCATGAAAATTTCCATGAAGATTGCGAAAGCTGGGTTTCCCATACCGAGTCCGTCAGGTAATTTGTTAAAGTGGTTATAGAATCTAAAGTAGTTCTGTTTTATTATCTTCTTTGCAATATCTATAATATCAGTGATGTATTGGCTTTCGTATTAATTGTCTAGTGTGCTGCGTAGAATATAGATCCTTGATATCAAAGGAAACGAGTTTTTATTTGTGTTTTTAATTTTAGTCATCATCAAAATTTTTAATAAAATCTTGACTAAAGATAAACCCTTTTTTTGTGGGACCGAGAAAAAGCATTACACATTGGCACTTGTGGCTTAAAGTTAAATTGCGCCTGAGGGAAAAACTACCGAAAACCAAATCCAGCCATTTAGCAGTTATTAAGGTGATGTGGCTTTTAGATGAAAAAAAAAAACGCTAACAGTGTAACATTTATTGAAAACTACTATTTGCTTAGGAAACACAGCTAAATTTTCTTTTGCAACTTGAACCAACACAGTTTATCTGGAAAGGTTACACATTAGATTAGGTTAGATTGTGTGTTCCTGTACTTTATAAGGGTTGGCCAATTATGAGGTTAGGAAGTAAATAGGCTTAAGAGGCACAATTTTTACAGACAGCGTTAGTTCTCTTTATGCGAGTGTAAAATAGAAATATAGGAATTAGTAATGAGATATACTATTCAGTGAATGTCCATCCCTGGCGGTAAAATGCATATTTTGCCACAAAGCCTTGAGTATCTCGCCAAAGACGCCCCGAGTTTGATCTTTCAAAGTTGTTTGACCGTAAAGAAAACAATCCGGGAATGTTCTCATGCAATAAAACTGAATTGTTCGAGTGGCTGTGTGGCTTTTAATGCTGTCTTGGTAAAATTAAAAGTCATAGCTAATTGTGATTGTAATAGTTTGGTAGCGCAAAGAATTTTCTTGCTAATTTTCGAAAAAAAAAATTAAATTAATTAAAATGGTGGCTCTAGATATTTCCAAAGCATTCGATGGAGTGTGGCCTGACGCACTTCTATCAAAACTTGCTGCTTTTGGTGTCGGTAATAATTTCCCCAGATTTATATCTAGTTTTCTCAGAAATCGCATTATACGAGATTTTATAGATGGGTAGATGGGATTGCATCAGACGAGTTCATGATGAATTCAGGGGTACCGCAAGGCTCCGTTCTTTCTCCTACCCTATTTCTTATTTTTCTAAATGACCTTCTTTGTCGAACTTTCAACCCTATAAATTCTTTTGCCAATAGCAGCGCCATTTGCCATTCGTATTCATTTGGTAATAGACAGGGCCATTTGAAGGTGAGTTTCAAAAGGCTGAATATGAATAATACGCTTTATCACGATCTCGCGACAATCTTGGAAATGGGCTCGTGTGAATAGAGAGGATTTTAATGCTCGTAAGATGCAATGTTGCATGCTTACGCATAGATCTGCGTTTGGTAGTGGTGCTGCATCTGTTACTATGGGGGAGATTACGGAATCGGAAGCTCTTGATGTTCTAGGCATGAAAATTCAGTGTGATGTTCGATGGACTTAACACATTTTTAAGGTTTCTAAAGAAGCTTTCAAGTGGCTCGGTTTTCTAAAACGGTGTAAAAGATACATCACTCCATCCGATCTCCGTACTATCTATACCACCTATATCCCTCCAAAAATGGAATACAACTCTAATGTATGGGCCGGCGCTCCAAAGTCAATTTTGGGGTTACTCGATCGCGTACAGGAGAGGGCCAAGAGGCTCACTGGGGACGGTAGGGTATCCATCTCTACTGGCATCGACGCAATGTGGGATGTATTTTATTGTTCTATCGTTACTACAATGGTAAGTGCTCTAATGAAATTAGGGAACTTGTTCCTGATACTCGCACGTTTTCACATTTAACTCGATTTTCGATGAGAGCCCATTCATTTGTAGTTGATGGGCCAGTGAATCGCACTACGCATTACAGGGAAAATTCGTTTTTCAGTAGAACAGTCCGTATGTGAAAAAAGATCCCTCCAGAGGTTTTTTCTGTCACTTTCAATCTGGGAAAATTCAAACTAAATGTCCAAAGACACTACTCTCTCTTTCCTCCTTCCCGTAACCTAATTTCCTAGTTCTGGCACAGTGCATTGCATGTGTAGGGATCATCCCCTGAGTGCTTTCGTTCACTTTTCCAAACAGCCAATTCCAAAACTTTAGGTCGAGTTAAATTCTTGAACCAATTGAAATTTCTAAGATTAAAGATGAAGATCTTTATGCAAAATGTTGCACAAAATGCCTCTGCTGATTTACACTTATTGCAAACATCGGCGAGTTGATGTTGTTCCAGACTCATTCTTAGAGGCTATATTTGCAGCACTAGAGTCTCACTACGAGCATACTGTTTTAGTCTATTCCGTTAGCAAGAATAACGTGAGCCCCTCGGATTTAAGGATTCAATTTCAAGGAGAGGCTGCTCGATAGTTGAGTAAACTTTCATAATTAAAATTCCCTGCTCAGGAGGGTAACGTTACATGTTTGAAATTTCCCATTTTTAACAAATAAATATCTTGACATTTAATCATTTGCGAGGAAATTCAACTCCTAACCTCAAAGTTGTTCACCCCTTCACCATTTAGAAGATTTTTCACTTATTGGAGCCTTATAAATACCCTAATAGATTATCTAATGTTTATCGAAAATGAGGGTGAATCCACTGACATATTCAGAACACAGAACAAAGCACAAATGTGTTATTTAATTTTCCTCTTACTGAATTTAAAAGAAAGGGGTACACGCTTGCTCTTGGTTCTTATTATAATTTTTTGTTGTTGCTTGCATTTTTGCTTGAGTGTAGGTCCAGTTCAATCTAATGAAAATGCATTAAAATTCACTTTTTTTTGCGATTGAAACAACGGCATAAACGAAAATCAAAACTGACAAGTCGTCAAGCATTCATACGTTCATTTATTCATTAAATTAAGACCCCAAGTACTAAACTATTCTTATGTATGTATGGAAGTATGAATGTTTTTGCTGTTGCTTTAACCGAAAGACCCACTCTTCTTAAGTATGTGTGAGGCTCTAACAATAACAAAAACAAAAAACAAAAACTCAGAAGACATCAACAACAAACAACTTTAACAAATAGACCTCACACAATGCAAAATCTGAAATAATAAAAGCAAACAAAAGCGAAACTTAAGAAACTGCAGCAGGGTTTCATTTCATTTCACATGCATGCTTTACCATGCTTTAAGCTAGCGGGTGAGTGAGTGAGTGGTGACTGAATGTGTAAGTGATGCCAATACTAGTCACTCGTACAAAACCAACAAAAAACATTCATGCATAAATTATTAAATAAAGTTTATGATGATGTTCCTTTACCATTGTCGTTGTTGGTTGTTTTGTTTTTGTAGCCTTAGCTTTGAATCTGTTTAAGTTTTTATTTTTGTGCTTTTACGAATGATGGTGATAGACATGTATGAGACACATATGCGAATTTTTTGACATTGATGATGATCGGCTTTGAAATGCGGGTGTATTAAGATCAAATACAAAAGGGTAAAGTAGAGAACGCATAATATCGAATGCAGAACGAGGATCGTTTAGTAAGTTATTTTAGGCGTTATGTTATGATTTTTGCTTCTATTAAAGGTGCGTTAGTAAGTAAACACGGTCATATAAGTTAATACAATAAGTATTGCTTTAAGATAGTTATACTTCCAAGCAAAGCATCAAACTAAAGTTTAAACTTATGTTGAACGAGAAGTCAATTTTTTTACAGAATTTGTACATTTGGAGAAAAGTCATGTGGGCTCGACTCACAATTTCAAAATTTCCATTTATGAGTATCTTTCTCTAGCCCCTGTCACTTGTGCTATATGAACGGAAAAGGTTCTATAAATTGGATTACAATGTATTGTATATTGAAGACTTCGGAGCAGGTGGGCCTGTTTTCCTATCAATTTTTTCTTCCCAAAGTATTTTTAATACGTAACGTGATAGTCCTGTTCGTTAAAAAAAATTTTTTCTAATCACACTTATGAAATGATAGTACAGTAAACTTCATTTAAATTGCATTTAAATGTCATCACCAGTAGAGATTATATGTGTATAACAAAAGACAGCAAATTTTCGCATGAATCGAGTGCAATGACAATTTTTAGAATAAGCTTTGCTTATAGAAAATCATTCTGTCTTGATTAAATTTGCCGACACATTTACTCTCTTCGAAAAAATTGTTGCTTTATGCGTTTTTCTGTAAATACATTAGCTCATATACTTATATGAAAAACTTAAGGCTCAACTATAATATGCATAACCTGGCTTAAGCCAACTTAAAAAACTTTGCAAATACTTAATAACCATATGTGGCAAAGTATAATGTACTTAAAAAAACTTTTCGTCAAGTTTCGTTAAATATCAATTGCTTAAGCAAATTACGAAACTGAATGCACTGATCCGTACGGAAACAGCTGATTTTGCATTGTGTTATAGATACATTAGTAAACAAATTGCAATGGAGGACGAAAGCGAATTTAATAGAAAACGTACAAGAAAAAGTTACGAAAGAGATGCGTTTTATTGTAACCGCAATTCAAAGGAATGAGTATGGAAAAAGTAGCAGAAAATGCAGTAAAAGTGCTAAGTAATACCTTGAAGAATTTTGTTTGCGTTTTTCATTTTCACACTGGTATGAATTATGTATAAAGTCGCGCAGTGCAAACACAGATGAAAGTTACTACGGGAACGTTTCTACAAGGATATGAAAAGAATGGGAGCTCCATCAGACAGTGGACAAAATATGATTATTAAACATTTTTTTGTTAATAAATTTCATTTATTTAGAATAATAATTTCTCTATTCGTGTAAGTACATTATAGCTACCTAAAAGTCTTCAATGATTTGCTTAAGCATTTGACAGACCTTTCGTTCAATTGTTGACATTAGCTTGAGCCAGCTTATGCATATTAAAAGTTGGGTCTTTAGCATTATTTTGCTATTTATAACTAAACCAAAAGAAAAGAATTAGAGAAGAAGAGCTTGATGCTCCCTATTACATATAAACGCGTTTTTTACGTCTACCAATGGTTAGAAAATTTTAATTAAATATTATTTCATTAATTACTTAATTAAAAATATTTATTTTTAACTTTTAAAACTTGTCGTGCATTTTTAAAACTTTACTTTTTTTGTTTTCGTAAATGTCTTAGATGAAATTATAAGCACACATGAACATGACATTTTAATAAAATAAAAGCAAGTAAAAACAAAATATGAAATAAAAAAACAAAAGTTATGTTAATGGGCTATTTTAGTATTTTGTTAGTTTCGCATTTAAAGCAAGAAAACAAAGCCCTCAACTGCATCCAATCAACTGCAAACAAATATATGAGGCACTTGTATTTTTTCTTGTCTTTTAGTTTAACATTTTGTTTTTATTTGAGTTTGTTTTTTTTATATACGGAAACGTCAATCAAAATCAGTAAAATATACGAACTTTTTTTTTATTATTTTTTTCCTTTTTTTCTTTCATATTTGTTTAGAAATAAATTAAACTTTGATCTTAATCACTTAGGCATTAAATAAATTAATATTAATAATATGAGAGTAACTGTTATTTCGATAACATTATTTTTGAGATGACAATCAGAAAGTTGAAATGTAAATTCGACACTCTTTAGGCGAACATTTTTAGAACTTAAAGTAAGCAACGTTCTTTATAATGCAGCCACTTAAATAGCTGACAGGTAATATTGTTACGTTTATACCTTTTATAAACATTTTGGTGTGAGTTCTTTATTGCAAAATAAATAACACCTGTCTTTAGCATTTTTAAATTTATAACAATTTTATTTACTTTAACTACACAAAGTTGACACTACAAAACAATTTACTTGAGATGCATGTCTTTTCTTTAAGAGGTTTAATTTTACACTGATTGACTATTCACTCAGATGCTGCCCTATTTATATTTGTCCATTTTAAGTCTAAAAAATTTAGGAATTTTCTACCTCCTTTGTATCACATTTTGTTGTTGTATGTTGTTTATTCAATGTCTGTGTGTATTTTTGTTTTTATACTGATACACTTTCTTCTTGGAATTTATTTTAATATATTTGTTGTTGTCGTTTGTAGAAAAGGTTTCTTGGAAAATTACTTAGATGGTAAAAAGCATACATGTTTGTTGTTGTCTGGCGCGTATAAAATTTCCTCGCAGTTAGTAAACGGAAATTTGTTTTTGTCTTGCATGCCACGCAGTTAGTAAATAGCATAACAAATTGTTGTTGTTCGCGTTTATAAAATTTCTACGCAATCTGTAACTAGAAAGTTTTGTTGTTGTACCATAAGTTTTCTTTAGCAAGCCACGCAGTTCGTAAACAACATACCCAGCAGTTCACTTTATTGCTTAATTATTTCATTTGATAACTTAAGCAAGACACATCCGTAGCAATATTTTGTTTTTGTTTTTCAATTTAACCATTAAGAGATTTAAGTTTCGTTCCACAGCCGGATATAATGTTTGAGATAATACTAGGATAATGGCTGTTAATTAAGCTTATTATCATAATAATCTCATAATAAAATTAATAATAATTAGCAGCCAGTCATGCAATAAACTTGTATTATTTTATTTCGAATTTTTTAATATTAAAATTGTTGCTATTAATTTAACTATTGTCTAGCTAATAATGCAAAAATTATTTTTATATTATTTCTCTCTCTCAAAATAAGCTCTCTTCATTTAAGAAGATAAGAACAATTTAACGTCTACGCCTAAGAAAGTTGTCTTTTGAATTGAATGTAATATTTGGTGTTATAAATATCATAAATTTTATCCTAAATATAGACAACTAGCGTGAGAAATTAGAATATATGAAAAAGTTGTGATTTTTAGTAGGCAACATTGGTTGCTATTTGCAACATTTTTAATAATAAGTACAGCTCACATTATATGTTGCCAGAAATATTTTGCAGTTGAATAAATATATGATGCCAGATATATTTTCTAAACCTATCATCAAACTAACGGAGTATGCCTACGTTGATAGTCTTTTTAACTTATTTCACATTAGTTTTCTTATATAGACTTTTAATAGCAATCCATATAAATTTTTTTTTTTGTTAAAGAGAAGTAGCACTTCAGGCAGGAATGTCTATTTACTCAAGCACCGTGCTACATTCTTTAGGAATGGGATAGAGAGGAGATGAAACAGGTGGTGAAAGTAGAAGGATAGTCGAAAATTAACTGCCGTATAATAAGACAGCACAGCGACCAGTAGTGACTATGCCTTCATCGCTAAGCAGCCCCACCGACAGTCAATTTTTATTTTTGTAGTGAAAAAAAATTCAAGGTCTTCGTTGGGAATAGAACGCACAATCCCCATACTGACACTACCTACTAGCCTACAGAGGCACCTATGATGCATACTACGCTTTTAGTTTGATACTCTTTGAAAAATTATGAAATTTATGAGGGGATTTATTCCGCATACGGGCTGTTCTGCTAAAAAAATGTGTAGTGTGATTCTCCGGCCATTCAACCATAAATGAATGAGCCCTTAACAAAAAGGAAATTAGGTTTGAAGAGGAGGAAACTGGCAGTAGTCTTTGTGAACATTCGATTTGTACTTTCCTACGTGGAAAGCGAAAGGAGGGTATTTCGTATGTTCTGCTAAAAAATGAATTTTCCCTGTAATGAATAGTGCGATCCTCAACGAAAAGCGTGTTGAACGCAGAAACGTTCGAGTTACGGGAACACAATTCCTATCACTACCATTATAGTAACGAAAACAATGAAATACAAGCAACATTGCGTCGATACTTTAGAGAATCAATTGAGTTGGATACCCTACTGTCCCAAATGAGCCTCTTGCCCTCTGTTGTAGGCGATCGAGCAACTCTAAAATAAAAGACTTTGGGGCGCCAGCCTATACGTGGTAGCTGTATTCCATTTTTGGAACACAACTCTGGACGGAGTGAAGTATCTCTTACATCGTTTTAGAAAACCAACGCACTTGATAATTTCTTTAGAAACCTGAAAAATGTGCCAAGTCCATCGAACATCATACTGTATTCCCATGCCAAAAACATAAAGAACTTCTGATTCCTTAATACCTACATCACCCATATTAACAAATGCAGCATCATTTCTATATACACATCTCTACATGAACCTATTTGGAGATTGTTGCGAGATCGTGATTGAGCGTATCATTCATATTTTGCTTTCTAAAGCCCACATCCAATTGATTCGTTTTATTACAGAGTAAATACGAATAACAAATGGTGCTGTCATCTGCGAAAGAGTATGTAGGGTTAAAAGTTTGACAATGAAAATTATTTATAAAGGTTAAGAAACAGGTCCAGGCTATAACTTCATATCCACTATTTTCCAAAAAAATTTTGAGTTGCAATATGTGGTCGAGCGAATCGTAATGGAAGATTATTGCCTCGTGTCTGCTCGGTAGAGGTCCCCTGTGATCGTGTAACCCGATTAAACAGCTCATAATATACAACAACTTTCTAATCCTATCAAATACAGAGCATTACCTTGGCGTCATGGATATTCGGCTTCGGTTTGATTTGGTTGATTCGCCATGATTAAAATATGACTTTTTGCGCTTGCAGTTATCTCAATGTGTCCATTTTCTATCACCAATAACAGTACGATATAAAAATTATTTCTTTTTATAGTGTTCGAACATTTTTTCCGACATGCAAAATCTCCTTTTGGCCTCAAATCATATGGGACCCAATTTAGATCTAGAGCTTTTAAACGTTAGAAAATGCTTTGTTGTGAGAATCCCAAAGACAATGCAAGTTCGATTAATGCTTCCAATTCCTCATATTCTAATTTTGTTTTTCGTTTGACCAGCCTTTTCTTGTCGTCTGTGTCGAAATAACACAGACAAAAGAAGAGGTAGCACTCCAGGCAACAATGCTTATTTAGTCAAGTACCGTGCTACATTCTTTAGGAAAGAGATAGAGAAGACAAGAGACAGTTGGTGAAAGTAGAAGGATAGTTACAGAAATTAACTGTCGTATAAGACAGCACAGCGATCAGTAGTGACTATGCCTTCATCGCTGAGCAGCTCCTTCGATAGTCAATTTTTATTTTTGTAGTGAAAAAAACCAAGGTTTTCGTTGGGAATCGAACCCACAAATCCCCATACTGACAAGCTAGTACGCTACCTATTAGCCTACAACCTGCCTAACTAAGTATTTATTTCGTGTTTAATCACTATCGTTCAACCTTGGCTTTTATTATTTAGGACGAAGACGGAGGCGTATTTTCTGAGCTACTGTTTTGCTTTATTTCGATCAGCAGATGTCAGGCCTGCCATTCATATATTCACCTGATCTGCTAATAAATCCCACTAACTTGCTGTTATTTTGGTCATTACTAAATTCGCGGCAGAATTAATTATATCTTCTGCTGGCTCACATCGAACGATTTCAAAATTTTTGTTAATGATCTTCTCGTTGCTAGAGAGATTAAGTTTTCTCACTTTCCCCATTGTAGCAGTTTTGCACGAGGGCTTTAGATGTTATGATATCGTCTTTTACATCTTCTATCTTAGTAAGGGCCTAAATTAAGAGTAATGAGTATAGACAAATATTATTATATACCAGTGCATTTATTATTATTTGGAATTCCGTTTCAATCAAAGTGACAGGAGGAGGGCCCCTAAAAAAATATTTGAAAAATGTATCGTTTGGAACGGCTGCATTAAAAGAAAATATTTTCTAGCATCCTTTATGTTCCGCAGACAATTTGCTGAGCGGTTAAGGTGACGTTATATCATTGTTCCTGTTGATCTAAAACCTGCACCTCGTGCAAAGTTTCGGCGGTTTTTTCTTAAAATAAATCCTACAGTGTATTCTAAGGGAGTGAAGCTTTTTTAATCGCTTTGGAAATGCAATTAAATAATGAAAATAATATTTTCAGGAATTTCACTAAAACTCAAATATGCAATTGATTACTTAAAAATACTTCCTTATATCACTCCTTACGATTGGCTGTGTGTGTGTGTATTTGTGTATGTATTTGCTTGCAACCAAAAGTAGTTGGTGGATGTCATAAATAAGCAAAAATTAGAAAAAACAAACCCATGAAATGCAATACAAAATTTAAAAAAAAATCTCCTTTTTTTGCATAAAAACCTGATGATATATTGAAAGGCGTTAACCCATGATCACACATTCGTTATTTTCATTTGAGATAGAAAAAATGCAAAGGAAAAAAAAATAAAATTACTACAAATATTGTTTATTTATTTGCTTTTCATTATTAATTCATTCCCCTCATTTTAAATTCATACCCAGGGCCAAATAAACCGGGAAAATGCATTTTTAATCTGGACAACAAAAAACCTCATGAAATATAATTTTTAATATGTTTGTTTTCTTTGATCATGAAATATTTTCAACATATTTTTGAAGCTAGAAAACTTCATACACATGCGGTAGGTCGTTTACTATTTGTTGTCTGTTTTAATTCGTTCAGTTCGTTCGATTTTACTTAAAATTGTCTGTTTGTCTTTGGCTGCCTTTTGGTATGAGTTTGACAATTGTGTGAACTGCTATTTTCTTTAAATTGTGTGATATGGATTTTTCCTTTACACATGCTTAAACCGATATATAAACATGATTTCTATTTTTATTTATTTAGCCAGGCAATCACTCTATCCTGCCAAGTGCAACATTTTGAGGAAAAAATGCAATAGATCCGTTTTTGTTTTTTGTTGTTGTTGTGCTGTTTTAAAATAACCAACAAACTTTTAATCGATATTGAATAAAGGAAGGAAGGAAGGAACGAAAGAAGGAAGGTGGAATTGAGGGCATTAAAAACTATTCATATTTTCCCTTTTACGTTCCGCTGAGACATAAATAATTAAGAAAAATATTAATAAAAACAAAAGCAAAATTTTTTTTTAAACAAAAGGCGAAATTAAAAGTTTAATAGATCGAAACATTATACAATAGACTTAAGATTTATTTTCAATAACAATATTTCGTATGATTGTCCATGCTTAACAGACCTTTCAGAAGTCCAATGTCAGGTTACGTTGGATTAACAATTGTTCAAAGTTTTAAAAAAGCCCCTTTTAAGGCCTTTAAAAATAAGTGCAAGGCGTAAAGTTATGACCTTTGTTAACAATTATTTTAATATGAGTTTATATAATATTCATTTCAATAACCACACCAGCGCCTTGTAGGCATTCTTGGAGCAAGTTGGCAGTCTTATAACCTAGTTTGTACAAAATTCGCTTTTTACATTTATGCCTTTTTTTGTCATTTGAAGTTCTTTTATTGGAAAATAATAACACAGCACTTGACAATTATAAATTTATTTAAACGATTTATTTACTTTCAATACACCAAATAAACACGATGGTAACTTTAGTGTCTTTACTTACTTGAATTACACAATACTGTAACGACACGTTTTCCTGGTAGCTGAGGTATGCTCAGCGGCGTCCAGGGTCGTGTTGTGTCGATTCCAAAAAGAAGACAAAGCCTTACTCACAATGTTGCTCTTTATTCAGGAAAGGGGTTTCCCTATTCCTAGTTCGCAACTTGACTGCAGCTCGGGCTTAAATCTTGTGAACTGGTGTGTATGCAGGCAGCTTCAGTAAACATCTTCTACTTCATGCAGTCCGTATTCGGCGAACGTCACTAGCTAAGTCGACTGCGGGCACAAACTCGGCTGGGTATTACCACGGCTCTGTTTGTGGTCGCTCCGTCGAAATAGGTCGGTACGCCGCAAGCGACAAGGCACGGGAGGCTGGGCTGGGTATTACCACGGCGCAACCGTTCACTGCCTGGTCACTGTCGGTGGCGACTGCGGACACAAACTCGGGTATTACTGGGTATTACTACGGCTCTGTTTGTGGTCGCTACGTCGCAGTTCTGTTCTGCCTCAGGGTATAGCTTCGGCTGGGTATTACCACGGCCTTATCTATACCCTGACTACCAGTCCAAAAAATAAATAAAAGAGTAGAAGAAGATATTTACCTTTGCTCCTGTTGCCGGTCGCACACCAATTCATCTATTCTGATTGATGTTTGCGCTTTTATATTTTTTTTCCTACCACACACCAATGTACAAACACACTTACATTACTTCGGTAGTAAGTACACCACAGCCGACGGCTGTTTTCACCACCGAGCTGCAGCCAGTTTTACAATACGAATATTACTCATTAATTATTTATTATGCCTTCGTGGCTAATTACAATAATACTAGAACTAAATCTTACGTCAACATAAATACTTATAACTACATGCGTATATAAGTAAATACATGAATTCATATTTTTAGTAAATGATTCTATAACTAAATAAATACATTAGAGAAAATATAGAGATTTAGACATAAATTCATTATTCTAGTAAATACGTTTAAAATAAAAGATCGGGACTGTTGTCAGACAGCTCTATGTGTGACCAAAAACGACTCCGGACTTTTGGTCGTTACAATACGATTAGGAAACTAAAACGAAAACTGTAATCGAAACACAACGGTGCTCATTGGCAAACATGACTACATCGAAAAGACAAACCAGTTAATAAAAAACTCTAAAAGCAAGAGGATTGGTAAAGATCCTACAAACGAATACCAGACAAAAATTAAGAAGATTTAAAAAAAAAGCAATAAAATAATAAAATAATAAAACCAGACATATCGCACACATTAACAACGATGAACCCAATCGCAGCATATACGATGGCACTACCAAAAATACACAAGCCTCATCGGTGTGAGGCCCATAATTAATTGCAAATCTGCACGGATTTTCGGGATACGTAAAGACAATACTAAAAGACACCTTGGACCTGGGATATGAGCATACAATGGCCGACACTACAATAAACTGGTTAATAAACTGGAAAATGTATGGATAACGGGGAATACGAAACTGCTGTCATATGACGTAAGAGACTTGTATCTATCAATTCCAGTAACAGATACATTGAACAGCAATTGTTGCTACATTTTTTATTCAGTTTATTAAAGGGTGTTTTTTTAAGCCCGATAGAACTTGAAATTGTAAAAAATAACACAAAAAATTAAATTGTAATCAAAATTTCTTTTTTATTCGAAGGATCAATATGTGACATTAACATTTGAAAATGATTTCGGGCATATGGGCACCGTGGCTGTTCTTGACGAAGTGCATTCTGGACGTCCAATTTTGGGCCACTTTTTCGAGCACTGCTGGGCGTATGTCACGAATAACACGAACAATGCTGTCCCCCAAGGCGTCAATTCTTGCTGGTTTATCAGCATAAACCAGTGACTTCACGTAGCCCCACAGGAAATAGTCGAGTGGTGTCAAATCGCACGACCTTGGAGGCCAATTGACAGCTCCATTTCTCGAAATCAACTTATCCCCAAATTTTGATTTCAATAAGTCGATGGTGGCACGTAGCGCCATCCTGTTGAAACCACATCTCGTCCGGATCAATGTCATCCATATTTTCAAACAAAAAATCATTGATCATGGTGCGGTAACGATCTCCATTGACCGTAACGCGAGCTCCGGCCTCATTTTTGAAGAAATAAGGTCCGATGATGCCACCAGCGTGAAAACCGCACCAAACGGTGCATTTTTCTGGATGTAATGGAGTCTGTAGGGTCTGTTGTGGATTGGTCTCACTCCATATGCGGCAATTTTGCTTATTAACAAACCCGTTAAGCCAAAAATGCGCCTCATCGCTGAACACAATTTTGCGATAAAACAACGGGTCAGTTGCCAACTGCTCTAGAGCCCAATCGGCGAAAGAACGACGCATATAATGGTCTCGTGGCTTCAATTCCTGCTCCAGCTGGATCTTATACGAGTGTAGGCCGAGATCTTTGCGCAAAATTTTCCACGTAGTGGACGGACAGAGCCCCAATTCCTGCGACCGACGACGAATTGATAAATTTGGATCTTCTTCCACACTTTCGTTTACAGCGGCGATATTCTCTTCAGTACGCACATTCCTTCGACGTGTTGGTGTTATTGCATCCTCTAGAGATTATGTGGTACGAAATCTATCGACAGTTCGACGAATGGCTTGATCAGATGCACGATTATGTACGCCATAAAAATTACGAAGTCGTCTATAAGTTGCGCGAATGGACGACTGATTTTCAAAGTAAATTTGGATAATTTCGTAGCGTTGTTCAAGCGAGAGTCTATTCATGATGATTTGTCAGAGTATACTGAAACAAATAAAAAAAAATGTTTCATCAAAATTTAATTTTATGTGTTACTTTTTACAATTTAAAGTTCTATCTAGCTTAAAAAAACACCTTTTATTTACCGAATTTTTCTAAGTTGTTCGAAAATCAATCTATCATTTGGCTTCCTAGATTCCCTGTATACATTTCAAGTGTGGCCTTTTAAGAGTTAAAGATATTATGTCCTCTAAATTAAATAATGCCCCCCTTGTCCTTCAAGAGAATCTTCAAAGTTATGACATGATAAGATTTACATCTGCACCTGGCTGTAAGCCTTAATCAGATGGTGGTCAAACCACTGGGAATGAAAAGCAACGTCGTCTATGTTCTAGAAGGCCGAGGACTAATTCTAGCAAAAGGTCTTTCCTAGTTGCAATTTCAGCGGTTCCAAAGAAGGTTTGCAAACCACTACTCCTTGCTGAAGAGCTGAAGACTATCCAACTCCTGCCTGCCCAACTCCAGCATGCCCACTGGATCCGGATCATTCACCAGGTGGTAGGTGTGATTAAAGGCGAGATGATCCTGGCCACCATAATCAGTTCATGTTTGGGATCGCAAAACCACAACCACCATGATACACCCGAAGGGCCAACCACAATAATCAGTCAGAGAAACAGCTAAAAGTCTAAAGAGACAATTAGCGGAACTCTGGGGCTTACTGATTCCCGTGGAGATAACGTGCAGCTTCCAGTATTACCCCTGCTGACTTCAGGGGACTAGGCTCCCTTATACCCCCAGCAGCACAGGTCTAGATAGTCAAGTATTCTAAAAAGACCGATAAATGTGCCCCCGGGTGGGTGAAGTTTGTATGATATGGTTTCAATTTGATATGTCTAGAATCAAACGTGAATTTCATGGGAAATGAATTATTATTACATGAATAAATTTTGAAAACTTTCAAGGTCCGAAAATTTAACTCAATTAACAAATTGAATTGAATTTTGTGTCTACAAAATATTATTGCGGATAAATCTTATCAGTCTTCTTTATTTTGAAGAATACATCTGTTGAAAGTTATCGATTGTTAGTAAAAGTTTACGGTCAACATACACCAACTTAAAAGAAAAATATGAACGATGGTGGTGATTTCGATACAGAAGACAAGGAGAGACCTAGTCAGCCGAAAACGTTTGACGATAAATAACTGGAAGCATTACTCGGTGAAGATTATTGCCAAATGAAAGAAGAACTTGCATTATCATTGGAAGTCGCACAGCAAGACATTTCCCCACTTTAAAGGTATTGGAACTTATTTAACAGCAAGGAAATTGGATCCCACATAAATTGAAGCCGAGAGACGTTGAAAGGTAATTTTGCATGTCGGTAATGATGCTTGAACGCTACAAAAAGAAGCATTTTTGCATCATATTGTAACTAGTAATAAAAATGGGATACATTGAGATACAATGAGATAGCCCCAAGTGCAAAAAGTCATATGTAAAGGCCAGCTACCGAGCCAAATCAACACCGCATATTAATGGCAACAAAGTAGTTTTGTAAGAGACTTCCACAATTATGGGTTGTGAACAACCAGGTCACAAGAGGGGCTAGCACCGCTTTAGGTGCCCCTGTAAGCTAGTAGGAAGTGTACTAGCTTGTCATTATGGGGGTTGTGGGTTAGATTCCCAACGAAGACCTTGTTTTTTTTCGCTACAAAAATAAAAATTGACTGTCAATGGGGCTGCTCAGCGATGAAGGCATAGTCACTGGTCGCTGTTCTGTCTTTATACGGCAGTTAATTTTCGACTATCCTTCTACTTTCACCAAATGTTTCATCTCTTCTCTATCCCTTTCCTAAAGAGTGTAGCACGGTACTAAATAGACATTGCTGCCTGAAGTGCTACTTCTCTTAAAAAAAAAATGGCAACAAAGTAAGGCTCTGTATTTGGGGGTGTTAGCAGGATGTTTTGTATTATGAGCTGTTGAAATAAAGCAATTGATTTGTTTGTTCTCAACGAAAAACGATCAGAATATTGGACCAGACACAAGGCCATAATATGTCATCATAACAAAAATCCGGCCACATGTTGCAAACCCGGTCAAAAGCTATTTGAAAAATAGTGAATAAGAAGTTTTGACTCACCCGCCTTATAGCCTAAATCATGCCCCTTCTGACTAACATTTATTCCGATCGATGCAGAACACCCTTACCGGAAGGGCGGATCACACTTCATTTAAAACAGAATATCAGAAATTGGCTTGATTTATGCTGTACCTCTCAAAACCAGAAAGATGGGAAAGTATAGCGTCTAACGATGCATGACAATATTTTGAATAATATTCCAACTGATTTTGTTATTATCATAAAGCAATTATTTAAAACGAGTTTGTTATTATTATATCCAAGCCCTGGTTCCGTTGAATGTTCAGTTTATTGATGTTTTAGTGCTGCTGCTCAGACTCAGTTTCTTCTCTTAATATTTTGCTTGCAAATTTCAATAGGCCAAGCATATGTGACTAAGGTTGCACTAGTCCTCTCCTCTCCTCTCCTCTCCTCACCTCATTCATTTCATGTAACTTTTTTTTTTAATGTGAACTGTATATGATTTTTAGGCCTTGAGCGAATAACCTCTTCAGCTAACCCTCAATGTATTTTATAAATGCTTTTCCTCTCTTGTTTGCCATATGGATTTCGATTTAAGTGCGCTAACAAACAACAACAACATTGTGATATGCAATTTCATCACTATACATTTCAACACATTTCCTATGATGTTGCTGATTTTGAATTTTTATGATGTCTAAAGTTATTTTGTTATGCATATCGTTGTTGTTTTTATTTTATTACTTTTTTAAATATTATTATTTTATTTTTTTTTTATTTAATTTTTTTTATTATACTTGATAATTTTCTCAATAAAAACAACTGTGTCATTTTCGAATTTATCGTTTTTGTTATTATGATTTTAAGTTTTCTGGCGCATTTTTAACGCTTTAGGCTGGTCCTAGCATGTCACATTGTCATTAGTTTCAAAAAGAAAACAAAAACACAAAAAAAAGTTTTCTTTAAATTACAAAAATCTCAAGAGCAACAAGAAAATCTTCAACTTCAGCAAATACTTTCCTGTTGTTGAAATGAAAATGAAAATTTTTTCAACGCTATAAGCAAATTAACTTGGAAATGAAAATATTTATGAATGCAAAAGAAATAAATAAAATTGGAGTGATGATAGATGATACAAAGAGTTCCGTGGGGGAACTCTTTTATGTGTATATTTTAGGCAGAATTTCTAATACAATTAAGCGTGAATGAAAGACAGTGAAAACAAAAGAGAAATCACTTTTTAACTTGGTCACAATTAATAAAAAAAACAAAAAATATGAGCATTTTTATAATGTGTCTTAAATTTAGTTAACGATTTCTTTTATAAATTTCACAATATTGTTACATTTACACCTTTTATAAACGTTTTGTTGTGAGTTCTTTATGATGTAAAATAAATAACATCAGCTTTTAGAATTTTTAAATTTAAAACCATTTTATTTACTTTAACGACACAAAATTCACACTTCAGAACAATTTACTTAAAATGCACGTATTTACTTGATGAGGATTCATTTTACACTGATTTTCTATCCATTCAGACGCTGCCCTATTTATATTTGTCCATTTAAAGTCTAGAAAATTTACGAATCTTCTACTCCCTTTGTATCACATTTTGTTGTTGTTGTATGTTGTTTATTCGTTTGTATGTCTGTGTGTGTATTTTCGTTTTTGTTTTTATGCTGATAAGGTTTCTTCTTGGAATTTATTTTAAGACATTTGTTGTTGTCTTTTGTAGAAAAGGTTTTTTAGAAAACTACGCAGATGGTAAACAGCATACATGTTTGTTGTGGTCTCTACGCAGTTAGTAAACAGAAATTTGTTTTTGTCTTGCATGCAACACAGTTAGTAAACAGCATAACAAATGGTTGTTGTTTGCGTTTATAAAATTTCTACGCAATTTGTAACTAGAAATTTTGTTGTTGTTCCATCATTTTTCTTAGCAAACCACGCAGTTCGTAAACAACATACCCAATAGTTCGCTTTATTGCTTAATTATTTTATTTTAAAACTTAAGCAAGACACATCCGTAATAACATTAATTCCTTAACTGTTTTACTAGCTTTTATTTCGGGCCTATTAATCTGTCGTTATGCCATTGAATTTCTATTAATTTAATTAATTTCTATCATCTTAATCTTTCCCCTGCTATATGCTTACACCCAACGTCTCCTCTGAATGGAAACGTGATAAGATTTACATCGATCCATGTGACCATAACCTGATGTTGAATCAAACCACTTTGGCCGCCACCCCCACTCCTTGCTGAAGAGCAACTCCTGATCCAGAATACATGACATAGTATGCTCACTAAATGGAAACTGTGTGTGATTAGATTTACATCTGCCGCCTGGCCATGAAGCCTTAATCAGATGTTGGATCAAACCACTGCATAATTTGGAACGTCATGCTTGTCCTAGGAAGCCGAACTACAATTCTATGCAACAGAACTTTCTAGTTGCAGCTTCGATGATTCCAGAGCAGGGCTTCAAATCATCACTCCTTGCTTAAGAGTTGTAGACTTTCCAACTCCTGTCCAGAACACATGTCTAGCATGCTCACTGCACTAGATCATTCACTTAGGGTGTCATTAACAGTGAAATGATCCTGGCCACCATAATAACCATTATACTGTTATGGGGCCGCGAAACCACAACCACCACGATACTCCCATATAGGGGCCAACCTCAATAATCAGCCAGAGAACTATTAAATGTCTAAAGAGACAAATAATCAACTCTGCGAGCTTACTGATTCCCGTGGAAATAAAGTGGAGTTTACAGTTGTACCCCTGCTGACTTCAGGGGACTGGGCTCCCTTTTTCCCCCAGTTGCACTGTGTCTAAATAGTCGAAGTTCTCTAAAGACCATATATATGTGCCCCCGGAGAGTGGGGTAAATGGAAATGTGTGATTTGTTTTACATCTGCACCGACCGCGAGGTCATAATCAGATGGTAGTTAAACCACTTAGTTGATTGGACACCAACTACGCCCTAGAAGGCCTTCAGATACGTATATCCTCCAGTCACTTCTAGTAGCAATTTAGAAAGTCCGGAGTAGGCCGTGCCCTCACTCCTTGCTGAGGAGTTGGAGACTTTCCAACTCCTGGTCCAGAACGCATGAAGCTCTTATTTATCAAGAACACGCCAGCATTCATACTCACTGAACCTGAACCATTCATTGTGTTAATTTGAATGATCCGACCCACAAACTCTCACGAGGGTCCGAAACCACAACCACCACGATACTCCCATATAGGGGCCAACCTCAATAACCAGTCAGAGCACATTTTTTGTCTAAAGAGAGCAAATATTGTACTCTGGGGCAACTGATTTCCCGTGGAAATATGTGGATTGTCCAGATGACACCTACTAGTCTTTGAGGGGCCTGGGCTCCCTTTTACCCCGAAAGTCACAAATCTAAATGGAATAGTAGGTTCCAAAAAGACTATCATGTGCCCCCGGGGGGAGGGGTAAATGGAAAGAAAGAAATCTGCACAATTTGAAAATACTACTTCCCTAGCCCAGGTCGTTTATAAGAAGTAGCAAAGCAGTCAGTAGGTTTCTAGCCAGCAGTTATATGAAATATTAAATAAATATTATAGGGCGCCCATGGTAGGCTGGTAGTGTACTAGTTTGTCAGTCTGGGGGTTGTGGGTTCGATTTCCAACGAAGACCTTGGTGTTTTTTCACTACAAAAATAGAAATTGACTGTCGGTGGAGCTGCTCAGTGATGAAGGCATGGTCACTGGACGCTGTGCTGTCTTATACGACAGTTAATTTCCGACTATCCTTCTACTTTCGCCACCTGTTTATTTTCCATATGTGCGAATGTTTTCCGACGGGGTTTAATTTATTTTTATTGGGATATGGTCTTACGTCGGCCATCGTCAAATTCCGTTTGTGAACAAACCGGTTTCGGCTATTTGCCATCTTAAGTGTTCTCTTTTTACTCATAAAAGAGTAAAAAAAAAAATAAAAATTTATTTTCCATCTTACCGTTGTAGGCTAAGATTAATCAATATAATGTATCTTTTGCAATCGAATTAATTAATGGAAATATTGTAGCGGAATTACTGATTTCCAAAATCTGTTTCAAATTTCCGTTACGCTCAAACTCGCTAATAATCCACTGTTATTATAGTTCTTTTGAAATAATTATTCAAATGCGTATGCAATTCGAGGAGTTTGTAAGAATTTTAGTAGTCTATATAAATTTATTGAGAATTCCTTATCATTAAGTGCTGTAAAGCTTAATATAATTATTATAATTAGAGTTTTGAGTAAAAGATGTATGTTATAGTCTGTAAGGATTACATCTGTAGACTAAAGCAATAAATATTTATAAAAATAAAATAAATAAATAAAAGACATCATTTGAAAGCTTTTCGTCATCCAAGTAACAGTGTAACGTAGCATAATTCCAACAGCATTTAAAAGTTCTTCGTTATCGAAGTAACAGTGTAACAAAGCATAATTCCAACAGATTTTAGAAAATATTTTTAAAGACAAAAACAAAATATTTTAAAAAATTTAAGAAAATTAATTCTTTTAACACATTTTTAATAAAATTAAATTTTATACGGAAACCTTTTAAAAACCTAAACTGTTTAAAGAGTTTTGTATAATTTTTTCTTTGTTGTTCATTATTCATATAATAAAATGTATTCTACAGACACATGTTTCTAGCAGGCAAAACGCAAAAGAAAAAAAACAAATAACACAAGCATTTATTTATTTATTGTGTAATTGAAGAGCATTTATTATTTCTTCAATATGGCACATTTCATTAATATTTGTGTACATTTGTAAATGCATCTGTCTGTTCAAATCTCACAATTGTTACAATCTAATTCTTTTACGGCAGTTGCAGTCCTTGCATCTTCTTTTATTGATCCATTCATAACCCTGTTATTGTTCTTATAAAATAGAGAAGTATTTAATATTAATAAATACCCAGTAGTTTTGAAAAGAAGCTTCTACTAACACTCTAAATTTTGACCTATATAATACATTGAGTAAATAGGAATTAGAGAACAAACTTGCGTTACACTGTCCACAAGACTTTGCTTTTGTAATTTTTAAAATGCTCGTACGCATTGCTAAAATAAAAGGTGTTGTTTTTAAGCTAGATAGAACTTTAAATTGTAAAAAGTAACACAAAAAATGAAATTTTGATGAAACATTTTTTTTATTTGTTTCAGTATACTCTGACAAATCATCATGAATAGACTCTCGCTTGAACAAGGCTACGAAATTATCCAAATTTACTTTGAAAATCAGTCGTCGATTCGCGCAACTTATAGACGACTTCGTCATTTTTATGGCGTACATAATCGTGCATCTGAACAAGCCATTCGTCGAACTGTCGATAGATTTCGTACCACATACTCTCTAGAGGATGCAATAACACCAACACGTCGAAGGAATGTGCGTACTGAAGAGAATATCGCCGCTGTAAACGAAAGTGTGGAAGAAGATCCAAATTTATCAATTCGTCGTCGGTCGCAGGAATTGAGGCTCTGTCCGTCCACTACGTGGAAAATTTTGCGCAAAGATCTCGGCCTACACCCGTATAAGATCCAGCTGGTGCAGGAATTGAAGCCACGAGACCATTATATGCGTCGTTCTTTCGTCGATTGGGCTCTAGAGCAGTTGGCAACTGACCCGTTGTTTTATCGCAAAATTGTGTTCAGCGATGAGGCGTATTTTTGGCTTAACGGGTTTGTTAATAAGCAAAATTGCCGCATATGGAGTGAGACCAATCCACAACAGACCCTACAGACTCCATTACATCCAGAAAAATGCACCGTTTGGTGCGGTTTTCACGCTGGTGGCATCATCGGACCTTATTTCTTCAAAAATGAGGCCGGAGCTCGCGTTACGGTCAATGGAGATCGTTACCGCACCATGATCAATGATTTTTTGTTTGAAAATATGGATGACATTGATCTGGACGAGATATGGTTTCAACAGGATGGCGCTACGTGCCATACAGCGAACGCAACCATCGACTTATTGAAATCAAAATTTGGCGATAAGTTGATTTCGAGAAATGGACCTGTCAATTGGCCTCTAAGGTCGTGCGTTTTGACACCACTCGACTATTTCCTGTGGGGCTACGTGAAGTCACTGGTTTATGCTGATAAACCAGCAACAATTGACGCCTTGGAGGACAGCATTGTTCGTGTTATTCGTGACATACGCCCAGCAGTGCTCGAAAAAGTGGCCCAAAATTGGACGTCCAGAATGCGCTTCGTCAAGAACAGCCGCGGTGCCCATATGCCCGAAATCATTTTCAAATGTTAATGTCACGTATTGATCCTTCGAATAAAAAAGAAATTTTGATTACAATTTAATTTTTTGTGTTATTTTTTACAATTTCAAGTTCTATCGGGCTTAAAAAAACACCCTTTATTTTAAACAAATAAATCGGCTTGTGATTAATTTGTTTAAAATATCAAAAAAACATGTCTCAGAACTTCAGGGTATCTGTGGTGGTGGAGCATTATTGGTCTGATTTTGAGTGTTTTGTTTATCTTTTATAAAATATTAAAGAACAAAACGATTTTTTAATCCGTTGCAAGCAATTACATTTATTGCCCTGTTATTACAATTTTCTAAGTGATTTTTTTTGTAGAGTTGTTTTTATTAAAAAAAATATTAAAAAAAAAATTATTTAACATAAAACTCCATTATAGAATAATAACTTTTAGTTGAACCTATTTTTTCAATGGCTTTCATGCTAATGGGCCATTATTTAAAGTGTTTCCCGCTATTACAAGATTATTTTTGATAATTTTTGGTTCCTTTTTTTCTGCTTTAACTTTCAATTTGAAATGTTCTACTTTAAACATCTTTTATTTTGAGTACAAATTGTTACATAACAAACAAATTGAGGATAAACATAAATGCATAATCACTTTTAAACTCTTAAGAAATTATGCTTCAGAAATTATTATATTTGTTCTACTTTATCAAGCTCTTTATGCCATTATATGTATATTCCATTAAATATCTATTTCTGGTTTTTACTACATTGGCTTTTCTATAAATAATATTGAAATATTGAACATAATCATACTAGATTTAAGGGATCGCAAAAAAATAATTTCAAAAATAACCAGCACCAAATGTAGGAAAAATATCGAAACTTGGACCTCCATGGCGGTCATATGCAAGCACCAGTTTTAAACTATAATAACAGAAGAGTATTCGTTTAAAGCCAAGAACATGTAAATTTAAAAAATTCAGCCTTGGTTTTTTTTGATTTTAAAGTTCTATACCTCTATAAAAATACCCTTTATAATAGTATAATCTACCTGTTGTTATTGAAAATTTTTCAACATATTTACATACTGAATGAGGTATGAAAAGCAACAGTATGCCGGCGCTAATGTTTAGATTTAAAAATTATTTTATCAAAAAATATTCAATTTCTCACAAATCTAACACTGGCTTAACTAAAGAATTTTATATTCGAAATTCATAGAACAATATGAAATTATACAAAACTCTTGTGGCAAGTCGGTAAATGAAAGATACAGCTCTCATAAATCAGTGAGACAGTTCATACGATTTTTTTTGTTATGATTTAAATAACAAGAGAATAAATCAAAGAACAATAAAAATTTAAATAAGAAAACTCATAAAACACACAAAAGAAAATATCCTCTTTACAACGTCCCTAATCGAAGCCAAATAATCTAGCACAGCAACAATGAGTCTACAACATGAACAAATAATTTTTAATATTCTTTCAGGGAAATTCGTAGAAAGAGAGGTAAGAAAATTTCAACAAACACTCTCCAAACATCCGTAACGAACATTACGAAGATGTTGTATACAAAACTTATAAATAAAATGTAATCTTGTCGTCATGTCCAAAAAGATATCCTGTGAGAAATTTCTATTTTCCTTTTAAATGAAAGATGTACGTGCATTTTAAAGGTTACTGTGCATTAGGGAAACAAATACAAATACAAATACAAATGAAAATGTCCAGGACTGGTTTTTAAAATGATTCATTTTGTTTAATTTGCTGCACGCAATAACACATTTTCCTATTAACGTGCAATATTTCTTCCTCAGTGGCATCAAATTACAGGACATTTAAAGGTGAAAAAACAGGGAAAATTAAATTTTATTTTCAACATTCAAGCTCTTTTTATTGATGAAATAAATGAATTTAACTGAATGAATGAGATAAATCAATATGATGGGAAACATATGGTTGCTTCCATGGCACCGCACGTGACATTTGTACGCTTATATATAGTGAAATAGTTTTCACAAATATAAAAGTACCCGAAAAACAATAAGAAAGTTATATTCTACTTAGCGGATATGATATATTTGAGTAAAAAATAAGAATATTCCATAGCCTGGGGTGAAAAATATCCAGCAGGAATTGATTTTGAGAAACAAGTACGATATGAGAATTTAGGGCGATAAAGCTTGCTCTCTTTATAATCCTATACTGAGTCAGACTATTTTTAAAATTCATCATTTAATAAACAGTCATTAGAGGATTTTATAATAAACCAGCTGACCCATTGAGAACGAATTTGTGAGATCGCAAAGAAAAAACGCTAACACATAAGCTCGATGCCCACAGCGACTATTTTAACGGCGGCAGTAATCGAGTCCATTTTACTTTGGGCCTTTTAACGTCATCCGCCAAGGCACATTAAAGGCAGTTGGCGACTGGCGACGAATTTATGGCGTGTGTGTATATTTGAAGTAAACAACGCTCAATATTTACGTAAATGCGACGATACCATATAATATCAAAATACAGCGCACAAAAAAATTAAATGCATTGAATGAATGAATACACAAAAATTCATTCAAACCGATCCAGTCGTGTAATTTTAGTGTAGTTGAATAACCTGGATACCGAATGCAGCGCCATCTGCCGTGCTGGTTTGTGAATGTAAACAAACCAAGGTGGCACCCAAACGTATGCAAAAAAAAAAATTTATTCAGTGACATACACACGTACAGTAGAATTATATACATAAAGAAGATTTGTATTGGAGATACCACGCGTCTTTATCAAATCCCGCCTATATTTGCAGCAGAACTTAAAACATGTTCACTCAACCGAAATATCAAATTCTTTTTAAATACGGTTAGCAGAAGCAAAAATATTGGATTCTCAATTTGTGGTTTGTATGAAAGGTACTACGCCCGTTTATACAATCCCGCCCATATTTACAGCAGCACTTAAAAAACACACCAAACCGACGTATCAAATTTTGTGCAAATACCGTTATCAGGAGCAGAAATAATAGATTTTTTATTTGTGGTTTGTATGGAAGGTTCCACGTCCCTTTGTCCAATTGGACCGAATTGTAAATCAAAACCACCAGGGGCGACACCCAAACGCATACAAAAAAAAAATTATGCAAATCGGTTTAGCCGTTTAGGAGGAGTTCAGTCGCAACACACGTTCAGTAGAATTATATGAAATAAAATTTATTATTTTGCTTTAAACTTTAATTTCGGGACACTTGCGTCCTATTAAATATAAAGAACATCTAAAATAAATACAAAAAATGCCACTGGACATGATGAATCCAGGTGCATTGTATGCATAAATTACGGTTATAGATTGAACAGAAAATCTTGTTGTCAAAATGGTAGTCCTATTTCGTTAATCACATCACAAATTTTGAGTTTTAAAGCTTGGCTTCGTATACACTCGGTCCTCAAAAAAGTCCTTAACAAAATATAACAGTGGTGTTAAATCACACAATCTGGCTGGCCACTTCACCGCTGAATTGTCGTGAAATTGTGAGATGGAGAAATTTGGTTTGCAACAAATTTAGCGTTTCATTGGCCGTGTGACATGTGGCACCATTCTGTTGCAACCACATATCAGCAATATTGACGTCGTCAATAATAGGCCAAAATTTAATTATTAGCATCTCGCGATAATATAATCCATAGATTGTTACCGCATTTCGAGCTTTATCTGCGAAAAGAAAATGGCCCAATCACGCCTCCAGACCACATAGCGCACTATACAGTGACACGTTGAGCATGCAAAGACTACACAATAATCGTTCTATGGTTTTCAGAAGCCCAAATGCAGCAATTCTGCTTGTTGACTGACACACCTTGACAAGTGAAAATGGGCTTCGTCTGAAAAAATAATTTTATCAGAAAAATCAGCCGCTGTTCCTGAATGAATTGAGCGAATCTACGGCAATGTGTGTGGTCGGTCGGCTTTAATTCATGAACCAGTTGATTGTTTGTCCACTTGTCAGTTGGCCAAAAGAAATTTTAAATATAATAAGCAGCTTTAGCTTTTCTGAAATGTAGTTAAAAGTTCCCCGGGGATTTAAGTTGAGCCATCAATGAAATGCAAATAGAAACTAGCTTTATCACCAATAATCAATTTAGTGATTATTAAAATAAATTTGGGTTATTAGCACGCTAACAATTGAACTTTTCCTTTGCTATTTTAAAATGATCAATCAATTGTTTCTTTTCTATAAAAACTGTGTCTTTGTAATTATGCGAGTATGTCATAAATTATGCAACACAGTAAAAGTATAACACAGAGCAGCTTACAGATGCTCTTTGAGAAACATTTTTATCGATTTTCAGTTTCTTTTGTTTTATTTCAAGGGAATCTTGAAAAATTGTACTGAACTTTATTATCTTCATCTTCGTCATTTTGATCTGTATTATCCCCATCATTAGTAAATTATTACACTTTCATTCATTGTTCATTAATTAAAATTATGTGTGTTTTCGTTCATTCCTCATTGTTTTTGTTTTTTTTTTTTTCTACTTTTTAATGCTGCCTCTCGTTATGCTTCACTTTTTTAATGGATTTTGTAATATTTTATTTTGTTTTCCCTTTTTTTTTATTTTCTTTTATTTAACTGAGTTATATAATCACTTTTTATTTCGTAATATGAAAAATGGTTTATTGCTGTTTTATTTACCAATATCTTAAATTGTTCTTTTCTGAGAATTCTGGCATTTATATATTGGTGGTATTCACTTTAAGAGGTAAAACTAGAATATTTTTTGTTTTAATACAAAAAGTGAAGACAGCTATTTTTCCATTCTATTCTATGCTATTTCACTATCCACAAGAAATGTATTCGGGAACGTTGTGATATTTTTGTAAATACTATAAAACATAGTATTAGCTAACATATTATATCTCTTATCGATGGTTTATATTTCTAACTGAAGGCAGAGATATTGGATCCAAACATAATTTTTACTTAAGTAAAAGCCGAATTTTGGAATTTACACAAAGTTTTACTAGTAACTTTTACTTCCGTAAAGGCTTTAAATAGGAGAATGTTAAAATATCATTTAGTATCTGTAATCGGTTGAATAAAATAGCTGGAAGAAAATGTCAAATTTAAACAAATCTAAATCAGAAACATCCTTATCACGTACGAAATATTACAAAAGTAGGATTTTTCTGTTTTTATGGAATATTTAAGGCCCAACTATAATATGCATAACCTGGCTTAAGCCAACTTAAATAATCATATATGGCAAACTATAATGTACTTAACTAAACTTTTTGTCAAGTTTCGTTAAACATCAATTGCTTAAGCAAAACACGAAACTGATTGCACTGATCCGTACGGAAACAGCTGATTTTGCATTGTGCATTGTGTTATAGATACATTAGTAAACAAATTGCAATGGAGGACGAAAGCGAATTTAATAGAAAATGTACAAGGAAAAAATTGCTTATATGACGAAAGAGATGCGTTTTCTTATAACCGCAATTCATAGGAATGAGTATGGAAAAAAATAGCAGAAAAATGCAGTAAAAGTGATAAGTAATACCTTGAAGAATTTTGATTGCATTTTTCATTTTCACACTGGTATGAATTATATATAATGTCGCGCAGTGCAAACACAGATGGAAGGTACTACGGCAACGTTTCTGCATGGAAATAAAGAGGATGGGAGCTCAATCAAGCAGTGAACAAAATATGATTATTAAACATATTTTTAGAAAGAAATTATTTTTTGCAAAAGTGCTAATAAAACACATGTGCAACAGTGCATAATAATTTCTATATTCATGTAAGCATATTATAGCCACCTAAAAGTCTTCAATGATTTTGCTTAAGTATTTGACAGACTTTTCGTTCAAATTTTGACATTAGCTTGAGCTAGCTTATGCATCTTATAGTTGGGCCTTTAGACTGGCCTAACAAATTTGGGGATTTTTTTTAAACCTGAAACCATCTTTTAAATTATAAAACAGAGTTCTTAAATGTTGTTTTTGTTTTTAACAAATTAAATCGATTTTGAATAGTACCAGGATTAACATATTTAGCAGGTTTAGGTTACATTTTCTTTTGCAGCAATCAACTTCATAATATCGCATCATTAAGAGAAATGGAAAAGATTCTATGATCCATAGGAACATTTACTTTTTAAAGAGCACGAGATGGTATTTTTTGGCCAATAAAAATATTTCAAAATGTATTTTAGCAAATTTCAATTAAAAAATTTGGTATTATAGTAAAAATATTGGGCTGAAACTTTCTAAATTTTGCCGCAAATCCAGCTATTAAAAAATTCAAAAACTTAATTTAAATAATTTTCTCAAACAAATGAATAATCTTAATGCGGCTTAATTTCAAGAAAATTTTAATTTCTAAATTTACAGGGTCCGCCATCTAACGTTTTTTTTTCAACTAATGCTTATTTCGTGAATGGTAACACTTAGCTCATGTTTGATTTGACAGATAATTAGTTTTATCCTTCCGCTGAAGGAATATGGTTGTGTATACGCTTGAGCAATGCTGGGAAATAGTGCGACATCACTTTAAAAATCATTGTAATGTTGCAGAATATATGCGAAAATAGCGTACGGACTTTGGAAGAAGAGAAGCGCCGTCGTTATCTTGTGAAAAAAGTGAAAGAAACTGGCGTCATCATCGATAAACCAAAGCGCAAAAAGTCAAAAGTAGTGCGTACAACCGAGAATATTGCTGCTGTGGCAGAAAGTGTGCGTGAAGCGCCATCAACATCAATTCACCGTCGTTCTCAGCAATTGAACATTTCAGAGACATTACTGAGACAATTTTTACATAAAGATCTTGGTATGACAACATACAAAGTCCAATTGGTTCAGGAGTTGAAGCCAAATAACCATCCAATGCGTTTTTGCTTTGCTAAGTGGGCCTGCGATCGACTTATAGACGATGCCGATTTTGCAAAAAAAAATAAACTTTTCAGATGAAGCTCATTTTGATCTTGGCGGGTATGTAAACAAGGCTAATTGTCGCATTTGGGGCACAGAAAACCCGCACGCATACATTGAAAAGCCGACGCACCCAAAACGAGTCACTGTATGGTGCGGATATTGATCCAGAGGCATAATTGCGCCATATTTCTTCGAAAATGAGCACGGAGTGACCGTTACAGTCAATGGCGATCGTTATCGGGCCATGTTGAACGAATTTCTGTTCAAAAAAATTGAAGAGGAGGATATTGGACGGCGCTACGTGCCACACAGCCGAAGCTACGCTCGATGTTTTGCGCCCTATTTTTGAAGATCGCATTATCAGCCGCAAAGCTGATGTCGTTTGGCCACCTCGGAACTGCGATGTGACACCGTTGGACTATTATTTGTGGGTGCCGTCAAAGATAAGTGTTACGTCGACAACCAGAGATAATTGACGCTTTAAAGGAAAATATTCGTGAAGCTATTGATGAAATACAGCTGCACACAATCGATAATGTGCTTAAAAATGGCCAGCCGAGGCAGTCATTTGAATGAAATTATTTTCCATTATTAACCGGAAGGATTGTACTTTCAAATAAAAAAAGAAATTTGAGAAAATATTCAGTAGTTATGTTTATAGCATTTAAAACAACAAAAAAAAGTTATTTTGGCGGACCCTTTTTATACAAACTCTACTGTAATTTGAGCTGAATTAAAATTCTAAAACTGTTTAATTAATGAATTCAGAAAGTTTCAATTTTTCAACAAAAAATCCTGGTTTAAAATCTCCAAGAAAAAAAACAGGCTTAAATTTTATCCTCTAACACTCTAGCCTAATAGTTTTTACTGGGTTTTTATGACCTTTTGAAAAACTTTAAAGCGACAAAGAGAGGATAGTGGCAAGCCGTTTCTAAAAGTTATCAAAAGCTGAATTTCAAAACTAACGCTAGAATAAGATTCTATTTCGGGTTTTCGAAAATTCTTTTTCAATCGATTTAGCTGCTTAAAAGGCTGATTGCTTTTTTAAATAAAGGGTGTTTTTATAAAGGTTTAGAACTTTAAAATAGAATAGATCATAGATGAATTTTATATACTGACATGAAATTAACTTTTTTCAAACGATAATTTTCTGGCATTATAATATGATTGTGACATACAAACGCGACGTAGACTAATCTGGAGGTCTAATATAGAGGCAATAGCTTGGCCATGTTGTGCTTCAAATGAACTTATGGGCTGAGAGAAAAACGTTTTTTTTCCCTTTTTTTTTTTAAGAAGTAGCACTTCAGGTAACAATGCCTTTTTAGTCAAGTGCCGTGCTACATTCTTTAGGAAAGGGATAGAGAAGAGATGCGACAGGTAGTGAAAGTAGAAGGATAGTTACGGAAATGAACTATCGTATAAGACAGTAACTAGTGACCATGCCTTCATTACTGAGCAGCCCCACCGATGGTCAATTTTTATTTGTAGTGAAAAAAACCAAGGTCTTTGTTGGAAATCGAACCTACAACCCCCATACTGACAAGCTAGTACACTACCTACTAGCCTACAGGGACACCTAAAAAAGTTTAGAAACATTAAATCGTACAATCTCGAAGGGCAATTCAGGGGTCCGTAACGTAAAACTATGCGGTTGCTAAAACTTTTCCTTCAATAAAGCAATTGTGGCTGGCATGAGCTTATTGAAACCAAATCATAGTCGTACAGTTGATAAACAAAAAAACCCAATCGTCATAACTCTATAGCAGTTACAATTGATTGTAACATTCTGACCAATGGTTTTCTAGATGTAACGATGTCTCCAGCATACAGTTGAGGAAAATCATGACTACAAATACGCCAGATTTGCTTATTGATATTTCTTTCTCTATTCAAACAAAGGCAAACTTCAGCGAACTTCGAACAGAATTCACTTATGAAAATTGCTTTATAGTGAACATAAGATTATGTATTAATATGCTCGACAAGGTGAGAGCTGGCTGTATTAAATAGTGAGTCCAAACCTTCAGTAATAACATTGTGAGTAGGAAAAAGTGATCTTTGTACGTGCGTATATTGTCCCACGGGTTTTAAGTTATTTGGGTATGATTTTACGTCAATCCGCCTCTATGCTGAGTATGAAGAGAACACTAAAGATGACATATAGCCGAAGCCGGTTTGTTCACAAACCAAATTTGACGCAGGTTGACGTTAAATCATACCCAAATGATCCTTGTACCTTGTTTCTGTTTAATGCGAAAAATTTTTTCCATGAAACTGGTTTTAAGGTGAATAATTGATCATAAGCTGATATGTTCTATCATGAGCGAGCTGTCTATGCCAAAAAGAGCTTCAAAACCTGAAACGATAACTTTGTGAGTAGGGTAAACTGAATCCTTTACTTCGTTTCTGTAATTTAGTGAGCAATTTCTTCGATAAACATTATTGTATAGTAAACTTCTGATCCAGCGCTGATGTAGACAATAATGAGCGAACTGTTTATGCCAAGTCCAAGTCCAAATTTTAAGCGATAAATGTTTTTAGTGTTAACTGATACCTGTACCTTGTTTCTGTAATTAATGTGAGATATTTCTTCCATGAAACTTGCTTTATAATGAATATTTGATCGTTAAACGTTCTGATCAGCAACACTTTTAAATGTGTACAGACCAATTGTTCTTTTGGATGTAAAACAGTGCACATCTGAGATTTATCATCACTCCAAGGCAGTTTTTATATAGTATAGTATCTAATCAAACAAAAGTCGGCATCCTCCATAACAATCTTGTTTTGATCCTAATTTTCATATTTCGGAAGCATTGTTCAGGCATCAGTTTATTCATGTTTGAAATGTCAAACCAAACTCCAGATATAAAACACTTGACAGTTGACTGAATACCCGTCAGTTAAAAAGTGTTGTCAACTTAAATTTCTGACCTTCATAAAAAACATGCATTATATCGTTTCTTCTCAATTGAGGCATAAATTAACAAAAAATGTTTTTTTGATTCGAAAAATGTTATTTTCCAGCATATAAAATGATGGGGAGATCTGGGGTTTTTGGACAATGTTTGTTTACTTCTGAATTTAAATTTTCTAATCATTTCTTTTGAAACGTAAATGCTTTTTATATCAAATGTGTGAATACCCTTAAGACTTGATTATTTATTATATTCTTTCCTGTTTCCACATAAGTGACTGTGTTTTGTTTTAATGTTTTTCTTTCCTATTTCTGAATTAGAATGAAACATGATAATCATCATCATCATCATTAACATTTTGAACATCTTGACCAACATCATGAGCTATCATGTGAATTATAAATATTAATTGCTGCCAGAAAGTAATCATGTGTATAATTTTTTGTGTCTGTTTGTATAAATGTCTTTAATTACTCTTGATGTCCTTTTTTTTGGGGATACAAAATAATTGTGGCATCACATTTTCTTATGTTTATCATTTTTTCTTCTTTATTTTTTCTATTTCTTTTTTCTTCTTTTGTCATTTTCCTACAATTTTAATTAATTGTTTTCTTTATTCTTTTTTTATTTTTAGGTAAGTGTTTTTAAGTGACTTTTTCTACAACTGACGACAAATGCCTGAGTATCGAATGTAAGTCATTTATTTACTTGTCCCAGACATTTTAGTATTGATGGTTCTTCTATGATTAGCTGTTAGCAAAATGAGAACTTTTTCATAGTTTTAAAGACTTTTGATTTATTTTATATCATGCGATAATTTTCTTCTAAAAATTATACTTAAAGAAATTGTAAAACAAAAGACAAAATGTCAATTTTTAGGCTTTAAAAAATGTATTTATTATAATAGCAAACTGCGTTGATATATTATTTAAACTATTGTCCATCGCTAACCACTACTTTTTTCCATCTTCCTGGTAGCATATGATTTCCGCGCCGCAAGAACTGCTCCGATTTAGAGGTAAAGAATGAATCAAGCGATTTTCTGATACCATGTTTTGAAATGAGGCGCATTCCTGTAAGGTCGCTTTGCATCGATCTAACCAAATGGTGGTCTAAAGGAGCAAGGTCTATGCTATAAGGCGGTGTAACCAAAATTTTGTATCTAATGTTTTCCAAATAGCTTTTGATCGGCCTTACAGCACGTGGCCGTTCCTTGTCAAGATGAAAGATTATGAACTTGTGTCTGGTCAAATATTTTTTTTCAAACGCATCAATTATCTTCGGTACAGGTTTCCTGTCTTACCCGATCTCAACAGTTTATAATACAAAATATCCTTTTGATCTCACCAAATACAGAGCATTACCTTGGAGTCACGTTTATTCGGCGTTAGTTTGGCTGATTGGAGGGACTTGACATATGACTTTTTACGCTTGGGTAATCGTAATGTATACATATTTTATCATCCGTAACAGCACGATGTTAAAATAAGTTAATTTTTTCAGCATTCAATCATTTATTTCTGACACTGACATGCAAAATTGCCTGTCAACGTCTCTCGACTTCAATTCATATGGCATCCAATTTCCTTTAATTTTTTTTTAAAGAGAAGTAGCACTTCAGGCAAGAACGCCTATTTAGTCAAGTACCGTGCTACATTCTTCAGGAAAGGCATAGAGAAGAGATGAAACAGATGGTGAAAATAGAGGTATAGTCGGAAATTAACTCCCGTATAAGATTGCACAGCGATCAGTGACTATGCCTTCATCGCTGAGCAGCCCCACCGACAGGTAATTTTTATTTTTGTAGTGAAAAAAAATCAAGGTCTTTGTTGGGAATCGAACCCACAACCCCCATACTTACAAGCTACTACACTACCTACTGGCCTACAGGGTTTCTTACAAAACTATAAATCTATAAAAATTTCCTTGCTTTTGAATAAACCCCAATACTTTTAAATGTAGAGAAATGGCTTGTTGTATAATTCCCAATGATAAGGCAAGCTATTTTTGTGTTTAACAGCAGTCTTAATCGAGGAATGCTTCCAATTCCTGAGCATCAGAGCTTTTCGACTGACAAGGCCTCTCTATTTTCTGTATCGAAATCACCACTTTTGAATCGCGCAAACACAAGTTTGTTTTCTTTTTCAGTTGTTACATGTTGACCGTAAGCTTCTACCAACAATTGATAACTATCAGATGAAAGAAGGTTACCAGACTTCCCCAGAAAATATCTTTTTCAGGAAGAAAACTCGAGATTATTATAGTGATTAAAAAAATGTCTGCTTACATTTTAGAGACTAACGATTACTAAGTTACAACTATAGATCTCTACCCTTGAAAATACTATATTTGTAATTACTGTAATGATTTTGGTCATGTGGTAACCGTTACTGTTTTTGATGCAGCATGTTCTTGATGTTCAATTCCAGCCCACTTTTCTAAGCATTGCTGCCCCCATGTCATGAATTAATAATAATACATTAATACATTAATAATTAAATAAATATTAAATATTAAAAATAATACATTATTCAAAGTAAACTAATGTTTTCACGTACCCTCACACGAATAATCGAGAGGAATTAAACCTTTTAAGTCTGGAGGCCAATTAGCATAGTTGTTTTTGGGCTCCCAATGCTAAATTTTAATATCAATAAGTCATGTTAAGTAGCGTCATCCTGTTAAGGGCCCATATCGCCCGGCTTTATTTCTGAAGAAAGTAGGTCCAGTGATGCCACCTTCTTGTATACTATATAAAAGGGATGCATTTTTCTGACTGTAAAGAAGGCTGTAGAATTTGTTTTCGATTGATTTTATGCCAAAAAATAGTCTCAATTTCTCGATAAATTAAATGATCACTGATATTCAACGATTACATTAGAAAAATACTTCTTTCTTTATTCTTATTTGGGTACGGTTTTACGTCGACCCTCGTCAAATTTGGTTTGTAAACAAACCGGTTTCGGCTATTTTCCATCTTCAGTGTTCTCTTTATACTTCGTTCCTTAATATTTTTATGAGATTTTATCTAGTCTAATGCAAATAGTCATAATAATTGAAAATACGTTTTCAATAATTGAAGTTGTCATAGTTTTCCCCAAAATTTTTAATTAAACGCACAAATAATCGATTGAAGCACGCAACAGTCAACCATTCTTTATTTCTTTTGATCCTCCCCTCCTGATTTTTAAAAACCATCTTAAAACATTGTTCTTTTAAGCGGTGAAACGAACATAACACGAGCTCAGTGTGAACTGCAATAAAAATGAACATAAATGTTCATCTCTTGGTCGATCATAAATTAACAAGTATTTTATGTGTTGCAGCGTTTTAAAAATTCTATTGAATTTGTTTTGTTTTGCTATTGTATGTTTATATATTTTTATATCGATTTAATCTGAAAAAACAAAAGAAAAGTAAATAAAATAGTGTACATACATACATATGTAGGAATATGTTGGAATGATTGCATGCCTCATGGCTTCAAGTATTCAAGTTTCCAACGACAATAAACTTCAATAAACGCAGTGACTAAAACTACCATCACACTAAATTGATGTTAATGTGCATGTGTATGGGCATACATATGTTCACAATGTACATTAATGTTCATTAATATCAACATTTACTTTTAATGTGTTTATTTGCCATCATGCTGCATTATTCCTAAACTATATTTTATAGTTGTAATATCAGCCGGAAATAACCTCTTGCCGATTCTCTTTTCTTATTTAATTTTTTTTATTTATTTTTTTATATTTTTTTTCTTTCTCTTTAGGGATTTCAATCAAATAATTAAAATTAGGGATCGTGTTTGTTATTGTTTTTATGAATTAAATTTTTAGTTTATATTATTTCATATGAAAACGTTAACTGTACGAGTCCGGACTGAAAAGTAGCCTGCACTTGCCATATCATATATCTCATATATAAACTCAAAATCGAAGTGTCTCAAATTATAAACAGTCCCAACTTTCTTTAAAAGCGGTTTAGTGGTAGGCGAAGTCTTAGGGGTACCAATTTTAAACGGCTACATCAGCTAAGCCGGGTTTTCATATTCTTTCATACCTTTAAGTGTAAAAATATTAACTATGCTATTTGTAGGGTAAAGGGTCCGCCATTTAACGTTTTTTTTCTACATGTGCTTATTTCTTGAATGGTAACACTTAGCTCATGTTTGATTTGAGAGATAATTAGTTGTATCCTTCCACTGAACGCTTGAACAACGCTGGGAAATATTGCGACATTACTTTGAAAATCATTGATAATGTTGCAGAATGTGTGCGAAAATTGCGTAGGGATTTTGGAAGAAGAGAAGCACCGCTTCAGCTCCGTATGTTCGTTATCTTTTGAAAAAAGTGAAAGAAACTGGCATCCTGATCGATAAACCAAAGCGTGAAGAGACAAAAACAGTGTGTACACCCGAGAATATTGCTGCGGTGGCAGAAAGTGTGCGTGTAGCGCCATCAACATCAATTCACCGTCGTTCTCAACAATTGAACATTTCATCATTGAGACCTTGGTAATGACGCCATAGAAAGGCCATTTGGTTCAGGAGTTGAAGCCAAGTGACCATCCAATGCGTTTTCGCTTCGCTAAGTGAGCCTGCTATCGACTTTTTTGCAAAAAAAAACATCTTTTCAGATGAAGCTCATTTTGAACTTGGCGGGTATGTAAACAAGCAAAATTGCGGCATTTGGGGGCACATAAAACCCGCACGCATACATTGAAAAGCCGACGCACCCCAAACGAGTCTCTGTTTGGTACAGATTTTGGTCCAGTGGCATAATGGGGCCATTTTTCTTCGAAAATGAGCAAGGAGCAGCCGTTACAGTCAATGGCGATCGTTATCGGGCCATGTTGAATGAATTTTTGTTCACAAAAATTAAAGAGGAGGATATTGGCAACATTTGGTTTCAACAGGACGGCGCTACGTGCCATACAGCCGAAACTACACTCGATGTTTTGCGCCCTATTTCTGAGGATCGTATTATCAGCCGCAAAGCTGATGTCGTTTGGCGATTTGACACCGTGGCACTATTATTTGTGGGCTGCCTTCAAAGATAAGTGTTACGCCAACAAGCCAGAGACAATTGGACAATATTCGTGAAGCCATTGATGAAATACAGCTGCACACAATCGGATAATGTGTGGACCGATCGTGTAGGCTACTGCATGGCCAGCCGAGGTAGCCATTTGAATAAAACTATTTTCCATTGTTAACCGGAAGAATTGTACTTTCAAATTATAAAAAGAAATTTGAGAAAATATTCAGTAGTTTTGTTTAAAGCATTTAAAACAACAAAAAAAAATTATTTGGCGGACCCTTTATATACTTGATAAAAAGTGTTATTTTGAAATCATATTTTTAAAACTTCAAATTAAATGTCTCAGTGTAGTATTTGGATTATCAGATTATATTCATATATTATATTCCGCCACTGCAGTTATAAACGACTTATATCCGACAATACCGACTATCATTTATCATTAGATTTAGTCTGCCCCAAGCTTTAAATTAAAAAAGAATCGCATAAATAAACCCGCATCTAAATAATATTGCTATTTTCTGCCCTAGCTGGCTGGTTTGTAGTCGAAGGTGAGCGCTTTTGATGCGAACGCATCATTCTCAATCCGCGTTATAGTTTGTACTGGTGAGTCAGTGTTGGCTTTAAGGCAGTTCCATCTTTACGCATAAAAAAGGACTCTTAAAAAAACTCTGTAAAAAGTACTCTTTGAATAGTACCATTTGAAAAGTACTCTTTAAAAAGTACTCTTTAAATACTACCATTTGAAAAGTACTCTTTAAAAAGTACTCTTTAAAAATTACTCTTTAAAAAGCACTTTTTAAAAAGTACCTTTTAAAAAGTACTGTCTAAAAAGAACTCGATAAAAAAAACAGGTACGTTTTCATATTTTTAAGAATTAACTAGTATGATACCCTATATCCGGCTGTTAAACTTCAGCATAAATGTGATAAAAGTTTTAGAAATGGAGAATACAGAACGATGCCATTATATTTCAAAATACAGGGTATCGTCCGGGAAGGTATACTACTTTGTTTGTTTATAATTTTTGATTAAATACAAGAGAAAGGATCCTATATTGCTAAATGTTTTATTCAATATCGGCAATTATACCGTCTTGTTGATACCACATGCAGTTGTGGCTTTAAAAAGCTTTTAATCGAATCACGATATCGCTCCCCATTCACTGTTACCGTTACAACGTTTTAATTTTCAAAGAAATAAGGTACAAAGATTACTTCCGACCGAATTGTACACCAGACTGTCACTTTTAGTGTGATTTTGATAACATGTTTTAACGATTAAAACACGTTGTTTATCGAATATTTTTTTATAGTAAATTTGCGACGTGTCTGCTTCGCGGCTGCCATATATAAACTATCAAGACTAATGTTTACCACAATAGCGGCAAAACAAAATATTATACCTTTCCGGCGGACACCCGGTATTTATTAACTATTGAATATAATTAACTGCACAAACATTTTGAAGTTAATTCAGTCAATGCACTGTGGAACAAAAAAACAATATTTCGGAAATAACTAAGAAATTTGTAAAAATATAATTCGAACCTAAAAGTTCCAAATCCTAGATCTTTCGGGAGCGTACAACACAAATATTACGATTTTTAAAAAAGCGTCAACAGAAGCTATTTCAGAACTCCTTTGACTTTTTTAAATTTTTTAATAATTATTTTTTTTATACTTAGAAAATTCCAAACCATTTCTTGCTGAAATGTTTTTATTTCTATAACATAAAATTCTTTATAATCAACAACTGACTGAATGACTGACAGCATAAAACATATTTAACTCATGTTTAAGAATTTTAGAAAAATGTCACAGGATTAAATTGTTGTTAAAAGCAAGAGATGAAAAATTCATATGATGCATTATTGCTTTCAAGTCATATTTATTTCATCGTATTCATATTATGATGGGTATTAAGAAGTTGTAAATTGTAAGAAAATTATGCATTTAAAAATTAAGTTAAATAAAGAAATAATATTTTGTTTTTGTTGTAAAGCTACAAGAAAATAAGTTTAAAGGGATTAGGAAAATTTTCTTAGATTTCCTTAAATAAAAACGACATTTTAAATTGAAATGCTTAAAATATTATTGCGATTTATGTGTTTAATGTGTCTTAAAAATTTGTTAAGGGGAATTTCATTTAAAGTTACAAACAAAAAATAGAAATTAGCAGATAATAATCATATTATTAATTAAATAACTTCTTGGCGAAAAAAACTGAAAACAACTTTCTCCGTTTCTAAGCATGACTTTGATAACACTTTAATAAATAATGAAACTGAATAAAATAAAAATTGAAATTGAATACTTTTGTATTCCTGCCATTCCTTCCATTGTCAAATTGACCAAGTCCACCTTCTTCTTGCTTTGTTCAAAATCATTTTTTTTAAGTATTTAAAATTCGAAATAATAACATCGCTAATTGAATAACATTCAATTATTAAAGAAGATTAATTTCAAATGGAGTTATTCCACTTGGCAATCAAGTATACTTTTACCAATTTCATTTGCTCAATCATGAGTATTTCAATATCGTCTTTTACTCTAAATCGATGGCGGTATTACCACTGAATGAAAACTTCATGTAACAGAAACTTTGGAGACAAAACTACTATCATCTCTAAATACCAACCTTAAATATAAGAACTAAACTCTCACCGACTAGATCTTAAGCCATTTTCCCCATGCGATTTGTATTAAAGCCCCAGCCACAAGGTTCCTACCAAAAAAAAAAAACAAACCACTAGCAATAATCGGTATAGAAAGTGTAGTCCTGGTGATCTGCCGGTTTCCTTAGTACTACTAGTTGTTTACTGGTCACATTTCAAAAAAATTCTAAACTCTCAGGTCCAGGTAAATACAAGTCCAGGTGGTGAGTGACATCTAATGCTGCAGCAGCTAAAGCATTTAAATGAAAGGATCACTAAGGCAAATATGCCTCCGGGACAAAGTTCAGCAACGATAAATCCTCCTTATCGCTAATGTCTTTCCAAGATATCTATGGCCTGATTTTTTAATCAAGTGAATGAGCAGTAAATACCTCCAAAGAGGTATTTTATATGATTTAGAACTGTGCAATAAGATATATTGTCCTAGTTCAGGAAGTTATAATTCTAAATTTTCACTTTAGTTTAAGGGGCACAAAAGGATAATAGATTAATATATTGACCAGACCAATAATATATAAGACTAGCTAACGAATGGTAATTGTAACCGTTTTATATATCCTTGGTGGATACTATGGTCTTTATAACTAAGTCTCAGGATAAAAAATAATCTGCAAGGAAATAAAGCATTTTCTTGGCGGTCATCATTCCCTAAAAAGACAAAGTTTTTCAATTTTCCTTTTTTTGCAAAAAATCGCTGTAAATATTTTACTGCATTTCCTTCAAGCTTTTGACCTAAAAATATCATTGTTTTCATCTTGCTCTTTTAGAAAAATAGTGTTTTGTCTTTTATAAAAATTTGTAAACTCTCTTGTTGACTCTCTCTCTCTCTCTCTGTTAACTCTCTTTACAGAAGTCAAATTCATTATGTAGATCATGATATCGGGTAGACAAATTTGAGGTTAGGAATTCAATTGTCTGTCATATGATTAAATTTTAAGAATTGAGCTGACGTTCTTAACCATTTACTTAGTAAAAATTTGGAAATTTTAAAAATGATACTCCGCACTCTTAAGTAGAACATTTCATTTGTCAAAACTGAATATAAAAACGATGAAAATTTAATGGTATTATTTTTTAAAATTCGAGCACCTTCTCTTCGTTACCAGGCTCCTTCTGAGACCAATATATTATGCTCGTAGTAGCCGTAGTGATAAAAACATAGCCGCTATAAAACAAATTGTTGATAATAAGTCTGTAACATCATGTTTTGAACACTTGGGCATCTAAAGGCGCCCAACACTTTGCACAAATCTCTTTTCAAGAATTCGTTCAAGAATTTAAGCCGACGGTTATGTAAATAAAATTGTCCCATAGGGGGTTCATGAAATCTACAAACAGTCCTCGAGAAACCATTACATCACACCAAGAAAATTACCATATGCTGCGGTTTGTGGTCAGGCAGCTGAACCGACCAGTATCTTCAAAAATGAACAGAGAAACGCCATCACCATAAAGTCTACGAGCTACCCAATAATTATAAGCAAATTTTTGTGGTCGCAATTGGCTAATGTTGGCATTAGTGACCTTTAGTTTTAATAAGACGGTGATACAGGCCACACCAGCCAGCCTGTTATTGCATGAGAAATTTTCCGGTCGCGTAATTTTTCAATTAGGCGATGTTCCCCCCGGGGGCATATTTATCGGTCTTTATGGATTACTTGACCACCTAGACCTGCTGCTAGCGGTATGAGGGAGCCCAATCCCCTGAAGGCAGCAGGGGTCAACTGGAAGCTCCACGTTATTTCCACGGTAATCAGTAAGCCCCAGAGTTCCCCTAATTTTCTCTTTAGACTTTTAGTTGTTTCTCTGACTGATTATTGAGGTTGACCCTTCGGGAGTATCGTGGTGGTTGTTGCCTCGCATGAACTTGATTATGGGGGCCAGGATCATCTCGCCTTTAACAACACCAGCGGGTGAATGATCCGGATCCAGTGAGCATGCTAGACATGTGTTCTGGACCAGAAGTTGGATAGTCTCCAGCGCTTCAGCAAGGAGTAGTGGTTTGCAACCCTGCTAATTAAGTCTTACAGCCAGGTGCAGCTGTAAATATTATCACGAATTAGGCGATGTCAATTGGCCATCTCGTTCTTATGGTCTAACGCCATTTAATTATTTTCTCTGGGGTATTGGAAATGCTGAACTTACGTAAACAACCCGCAAGCAGCTAAAGGATGAAATTCGGCGATGTATTTACGAGATAAGCGAAGCTTTATTGCAAAATGTGCTTCAATATTTTGTAAAAGGAGGGAACGCCTGCCGATGCACTAGAGATGAACAGTTGCCCGATATTATATTCTGTTATTAATTTCCATATTTTTACTTAACATTGGTAGGTTTTAAACTGAAGTTGTTAAAAAAAGAGCGAATGTTTTAAGGCAGTTTAGTTGCTAATCTCAAATTTGCCCACCTAATATAACATGTATGTGAATTTTATTTCAATCTATGGGCTATTTGAGGGCCCATAAAACACTGGTGGAAAAGTAACACTATCAAAAGCTGTAAGAATCTACTTTTTCTTGTTAGATAACGCTGCTTTTATAGATACACATACATACATACATACATACATACATATGCAAAAATTCATTTAAAAGTTTCGTCCTTTTCGAAATTCTGTTATCCCATAATCGTGGTATTGTTTTTACAAAAACAAATTTCAACAAACGTGTTTGTTATAGATGGAAAGATAAATAATAAATAAAATAAGCAAAAGAATTGAAAGAAGAGAAAAATAGTGAGATTAAAATGTTGTTTATACAATCAGCTATGAAAACCACAAAATATACAAAGAATTCGCACGCACATAGAGCAGCAGCCAGGATTTTAATAGTGGATAACGAGTTCTTTAGTGAAAAAAATATTTAGTTGTGTGTGTGTATATTGAATATACATCCAGCTGGTTATTGTTATTATTTTACTACACTGTACTTAATTCAAGTATTGAAGGAAACGTGAGCCTGTTATGTTTTTGCAATGTTGTTTTCTTTCATTTTATATTGTTGTTGCTTTAAAATGAAAATGTTTTTAAAATAACAACCCCTATCTTCTGCAATGGTAGATAACATACTGATACATAAATACTCGTAAATACTCACACACACACACATACGCCTAAACCTAAATATTTTCCTTTTAACATAATTAAGTAATTGAAAATTGGTTTTGTGTGTTGTAGCAGAGTCCTACTTTTCTGAGAAACAGCTGTTGGTTGAGTATTTATTCAAGAAAGGGTTCATTTAAAATCCGGTTAATAAAAATAAGCTTAAAAAATACCATGTAAAAATGCTAAAATTCAAGCATTAAAAGAATGACTACAAGATTAAAATGCTGCTTGTCGCCAGGCGATAGAAATGAAAAAGAATAAATAAATTTGACTTAAAATAAATTTGGCATCCAATAGGCTGTTATAGATTTAATATTGGCTTAGCTAAAAATGATTGTTTTCGTGGAGGCTTTGACCTTTAAGCAAAGAAAATTGCGCCATGTATGAGATATTCTAAAGAAGATAAATTCTCGGCTGGTTAAAATTATTCTGGTGGTTACCTAGTTCTCTCCAGGCAGTCCTATCAACAACAGCTGAATTCCAGTCCATAGTCTTTTTTTTTTTATAAATCAGACGGCATAATAGATTCAAAGATTTTATCTCTGGAATAGGTTGGATAAAGAAGCTAAAGATAACCTGATTTTTTTTTCTATTGCTATGTGTCAATATGACTTTATCTCTGTGTACTCGGTGGTTTCTTAACGTCTAATGAGTCTAGATTTCAAACGAACAGTTATTTAAAAGAGTAAAAACAACATTTCAGTTAAATCGTCTTTTTGTTTGTTATTATTCGATTATTTCGCTTGAACTTGTATTAAATTTTTTTGTTTTTTGATTTTTCTTCTTCTCTTTATAGAAGTAAGTGTATAAAAAAACAGTATTTTTATATATTTTCTGTTTACACAATAGATTTTTTGTTATGCTCGTGTACAAAAATTTGTTTTTGCTTTTAATTTTTTATTTTGTTTTTTTTTTGTGAATAAAAAATTGTTCAACCACAATAACTAAAAAAAATATCCTTTTTGTTTGTTTTGAAGGCTGAGCTCCTGTTATTTGTATGTGTTGTTGTAGTTTTGTATGGTGTGCCTGCCATTCATTTCATTTCATTTCATTCATTGTTTGTTGTACGTTCATTACTTCCTTCATTCCTTCCTTCGTTCGTTCGTTCGTTGTTGTCCACATGTTTTTCCCTAAAACTTTTTAAATGTTGAAGTTTTTATTTAACCCACACACTCGAGCACTCACTCGCAATCGTTGATGTGTTTTGTTTTTTAAAGAACACGTGTTTTTTATAAAAATTCTACTTCAATTCAATAGAGCCAGTGATATTCAACCACAACAACAACAGCAACAACAAAATTTTAAATGAATATATAAATCTACTCACGTCATTCAAAAAATAAATATTTCATTTTATTTCTTTAACTAAACAACAACAACATGCAACAGGTCCATTATTATAAAATGTCTTTTTGTTCATTTATTTTCTTGCTTTTCGTTTTTAATACTGACTGACATAAAACAGAATCAGTTCTCTCTAGAATAACAAACAAAACTTAGTTATTAAGGTTTTTTCTTTCTTAAATATTTTAAATTTATACATCAAATATGGAAATTTCATATTGTTAAGAAATAAATAAAGTAAAAGTTCTTATTTAAATCTATGGAATCTTGGGAAGTGTTTTTTTTTTAATTTAAATTTTGTGTGGATTTCATCTAACCAACTTAATAGCCATTGATTATTAGCTTTTCCTGTTTGAGAAAATCTAAATTAAAAAGCTGAATCCAATTTTGTGCAACAAGTGATGAGTATAGCGACTCATTAATACGAATTGAGAAGATACAATACAATAGAACAAAGGAATAGATTGAATAGAGTAGACGCAATGTTGCATGCTTACGCATAGATCTACGTTCGATAATGATGCTGCATCTGTTACTATGATGTTGATATAGGTATTACGGAATCGGTAGCTCTTTATGTTCTTGGCATGAAAATTTCGTGTAATGTTCGATGGACTAAACACATTTGTCAAGTTTCTAAAGACGCTTTCAAGTGCCTCGGTTTTCTAAAGCGGTGTAAAAGATACTTCACTCCATCTGATCTCCATCTGATCTTCACCTCTAATTTGGTTTCCATTAAATATTAGTGTTAACTATTTACTTTAACTCTATAGCATGTTACTATAGCAAAGTGCATGTATTTAACAGGGATGGTTATCTCTTTCTTTCTGGAACTAGCAAGCACAAGTTTGAAGCTTACTGTATAACAATTTCGATATGTTATATTATGTTATGTTAAGGTAGAAGTAATCGAATAGTATATCGAAAAATAGAAAGAAACCTGAACGGATGTGTAGAAAATATTGAGGATTATCACAAAATATATTTTTCAAAAATTTTCCCATTTGTTTGGATTCCTAATCAAAAACTAGTTAGAAATAACGTTTAGAAGCTCTTCAAAACTTCAATAAAGCTTTTTCACTTCTCTCTCACTTCTTCGGTAGCAGATTGATGTGTAATAATAAAAACTATTAACATTTTATCACAGAGTTTATATTTCGTTTAGTACAGCCATGCTGGCAACTCTAACGAATGTCCGTGTTTGAAAAAGAATGAATTCAACTAAGAAATTGTCTCCAAAATAGAATGCAGTTGAATTTTTTACGCTTCAATGCACTTATTTTGTGTCATCTCAAGAAAGGTTTAATATATTCAACTCACATACAATGTATTTCAAAGAAGAAGAAGAAGAAGAAGAAGACACTGACAAATTTCTTAAGAATAAAGTGTAGAGCAGATGAGAAACATAAACAAAAGTTTTAGTTGTATTATTTTTTTCAATTACTAATATTAACCAGAGATCAATTAATTTAATTTTTGAAGCAAGTTAAGAAATTGTAGATTTATGTACACAGAGAGAAAAGATTGCAAAAATCGGTTGAATTGTTTAATACTTAACTATTTGTGCTGTGATTTATTTTTTTTTTTATTATTAATAAAACATAATTTTGACATATTTTTTATATTAAAAATTAGCAAACGATATTTGCTACCAAAGTACAGTGGTTTCCCTAATGTGGCCAAGCGTTCAAAAATCTATATCTCCAAAATTAAAAAAAGGAGGGTCTTCTCATAGCAGCTCATAGCATGTCCGAATAATTTAAGGTTTGCAAATTTTTAGGAAAATCTATAAACAGTTGTTTATGACATAATAGGCATTTGATCTTTAAAGAGTTAACTGATTTACAGATTTGTTTTAAGAATTTTTAAAATAAAGTAAAGGGTTTTTCAACAAGAACTTTGTTTTATTTTAGATAAAAATTATTTAAATTTTAATTTTATTACGAAGAGAAGAGAGTTCGGCAATTATGAATTTAAAATCATATCTGCAAAATGTCCACCATGACGGCGGTCGTATTTCGTTAATCGCACATTTTGAGTTTTAAGATTCTGTGCTTAACATAGCCCCATCTGGCTGATCACTTAACTGCTGATTGTCGTGAAATTATACCCCCCGGGGGCACATAAATATATATGGTCTTTATAGAACTTCGACTATCTAGACACAGTGCAACTGGGGGAAAAAGGGAGCCCAGTCCCCTGAAGACAGTCAGGGAGTCAACTGGAAACTCCACTTTATTTCCACGGGAATCGGTAAGCCGCAGAGTTCATTATTTGTCTCTTTAGACATTTAATAGTTCTCTGACAGATTATTGAGGTTGGCCCCTATATGGGAGTATCGTGGTGGTTGTGGTTTCGCGGCCCCATATCAGGTCTTTTGGTTAATATGGTGGCCAGGATCATTTCGCCGTTAATGACATGCTAGGTGAATGATCCAGTCCAGTGAGCATGCTAGACATGTGTTCTGGACAGTGGTTGGAAAGTCTCCAACTCTTAAGCAAGGAGTGATGATTTGCAGCCCTGCTCTGGAATCATCGAAGTTTCAACTAGAAAGTTCTGTTGCATAAAAATATAGCTTCGACTTCCTAGGACGAGCATGACGTTCCAAATTATGACGTTCCAGCTGATTAAGGCTTCATGGCCAGGTGCGGATGTAAAACAAATCACACTCTGTCATAAAATTATGCGATCGGGAAATTTGGTTTTTAATAAATTGATCCTTTCATTTGCTGTGTGACATGTAGCAACGCCCTATTGAAACCACATGTCAGTGATATCCACGTCGTTAATAATAGGCCAAAATTGAGTTGTTAGCATCTCGCGATAGACTGATCCATTCACCATTACCGCATTTCCAGCCGCATCTTTGAAAAAAAAAACAGCCCCATCACGCCTCCAGACCACATGGCGTACCACACATTGAGCATGTATATCCTTCTCAATAATTGAACTAGGATTATCAGAAGCCGAAATACAGCAATTTGGCTTGTTGACATACCCTGACAAGTTCCTCCCGGGGGCACATTATAAGTCTTTATGGATCACACAACTATCTAGACATGGGTTTGTGGGGGTAAAAAGGAGCCCAGTCCCCGTCAAGGCTAGCAGGAGCCAACTGAACAATCCACTATATTTCCACGGGAATCAGTAAAACCCCCAGAGTTCCGCTATTTGTCTCTTTAGGCATTTAGCTGTTTTCTGGCTGATTATTGGGGTAGGCCCTTCGAGAGTTTGAGTTTGTAGGTCGGATCATTCACAATGAACACAATGAATGGTTCACGTCCAGTGAGTATGAATACCGTCGTGTGCTTAATTATATTAAGCTTCATGCGTTCTGGACCAGGAGTTGAATAGTCTCCAACTCTTTAGCAAGGAGTGAAGGCAGCGGCCTACTCCGGGCTTTTGAAGTAGCAACTAGGAGTGACCGGAGGATATATGTACGTATCCAAAGGCCTTCTAGGGCGAGGATGACGCTAAATATCATGTATAGTGGTAATGATCCAACATCTGATATAAATCTTATCACGTCATACCCAGACAAGTGAAAATAGGTGCCCCTGTAGGCTAGTAGGTAGTGTACTAGCTTGTCAGTATGGGGGTTGTGGGTTCGATTCCCAACGAAGACCTTGGTTTTTTTCACTACAAAATTAAAAATTGGCTGTCGGTGGGACTGCTCAGCGATGAAGGCATAGTCACTGGTCGCTGTGCTGTCTTTATACGGCAGTTAATTTCCGACTATCCTTCTACTTTCACCACCTGTCTCTTCTCTATCCCTTTCCTAAAGAAGGTAGCACGGTACTTGACTAAATAGGCATTGTTGCCTGAAGTGCTACTTCTCTTTACAAAAAAAAAAAAAATAGGCTTCATGAGAACAAATTATCTTTTCAGAAAAACCAGTCGGCTGTTTCTGAATGAATTGAGTGGTCGGTCGGCTTCGATTCCTATACCAGTTGAGACTTTTAAGGCTGCAAATTCAAATCCGTACGCAAATTTAGCCATGTGTTGATTTTGGATAACCCCAATTGTTGAGAACGTTGAGAAGTTGACAAAGTTGGTTTTTCTTCAATACTGTGGCTCACGGCTGCGAAATTTTCAGTTGAACGATCCGGTCGAACACACGTTGGTGTTCGCTCACACACATTGTATCGACCCTGTCGTTTCAAAGTTAAAGATCAAATTTCTAATAGCGGTTTCAGCAGGACGCGAATTTATCTAAATCTAACCTAAATTTACTGGAACCGCCATTTTCATAGTAGATTTTAATTATTTTAATACGATTTTTGTGCGAAATTGAATTTATTTTAACAAGTGCCACTGCATCTCCTACGAATACGGCAACAAACTACATGTGAAAACTGTCATGTAGTTGGTGTTGCGACAATTGAGAAACAAATTTTTTGTTGAAAAATATGATATTAAGCAAATTTAAAACCCCTCGACTTAAACTACTTGTTTTCCTTGTTGTTAAGTTTAAAGCTCCGGAAGTAAATGCGTAGTGCGATGCACTGGCCATTCAACCATAAATGGATGCGCTCTCATCGAAAATCGAGTTAGACGCGAAATCGTGCGAGTATCGGGAACAAGTTCCCTAATTTCATTAGAGCACTTGCCATTGCAGTAACCGCAGAACAGTGAAATACATCCCACATTGCGTCGATGCTCTAGAGAATCAATAGAGTTAGATACCCTACTGTCACCAATGAGCCTCTTGGCCCACTAGTGTACGCACAATCGAGTAACCCCAAAATAGACTCTGTAGCGCCGGCCCATATATGAGTATTGTATTCCATTTTAAGAAGGATATAGATGGTATAGATAGTACGGAGATCGGATGGAGTGAAGTATCTTTACACTGCTTTAGAAAACCAAGGCACTTGAAAGCTTCTTTAGAAACCTGAAAAATGTTTTTAGTCCACCGAACATCGCACTGAATTTTCATGCCAAGAACATCAAGAGCTTCCGATTCTGTAATAACTATATCACCCATAGGTAACCATAGTAACAGATGCAGCTGCTTTTTGGTGCTGCTGCTGTTTGGCCATCGGTGTGTTGTAATGGATCCACGTAATATGAATGAGTTTTTGCTGCGTTTCGTTACCGTGGATGAAACATGAATTCATCACAGCATACCGTTATTGTGAGCAGCCCTTATAAGAATATAAATTCAATACTAGAGAAATGATTAGTTACCAAATCTAACTGTAGTAAGTTTAGGAGAACTAATTCAAGGAATTGCAGAATATTTCTTGTGCTGAAGAGGGAGGCATAAGGATTTTTGTGATAGTTTTAAAAGTTCCTTCTAATGGCTCTCTTGTGATATTTGAATAAAGTCATCAGCTTCAGTGATCTCCCAAAAATATGCCTTTTAAATTTCGAAACGACAGAAATTTTATTGACATCCTTATACGGTGACCTCAGAGCCTTGACTTAAAGAAGGCATTACTAAAAATTTTACATTCTTAAAGTTTTGTCTTATGACCCCACTGTGCACTGTGATTCAGATGTTTCAAATGATTAGATTTCACTTCTTTGAGATAAAACATTTTTTGCTTCTCGGTCGGTGGGAGTTGTAAAAATAATTTACTTGGCTTAGTTTCGCTTACTGGAACACGTCTTAGAAATGTACAACGACAAGGAATACAATAGTGTAGTTCGAATAAAAAGATCGGCCTGAAAATTTCAACGTTAAAAAAAAACTTTTAATAAACTTTTCACTTATCATTAATTTTCCTCAGAATTGAAAACTTCCGCCAAATTTTTGTTATTTTGAAGCTTAAGCTGCTGCTCATGCATATGATTACAATAAACAACGAAGCTAAGTTGAATCACTAACGACTAACAGTGTCAGTTCTTTCTGATAGATAATTGGATCTGTGTTACTCGTTCATTTCATTGGTTGTTTTGTTTTGTTTTTCCTCCTTTCGTTTTCGACTTGATTATATTTAGTCATTCTTGTTTTTTTTTTGTTGTTGTTGCTTTCTCATCAATTTTGATGTTTTTTCCTTTGTCTTGACAAGGGTTTATTTTGGATTTTCATAATAATAAGCAAACTCACCAGAATAACCAGTAAAAAAATGAGTTGGGAGTTCTTTGGAAAAATGATAATTTAACTGTTGAAATTCTCTTTTATTCGTTTCTTAATATTATTCACTTTTGAATTTTTTTGTTTTTTATATTATAAATAAGAATATTGTGCTCAGATGCAGTCAGCTATCAATGTAGACTTCCAGAAATTTAAAGACCTTTTTGTGAAAATATACAAATTAATGTTAATCTGTACAAAGTATCTGGCGTCGATTTTAAAATTATGTGGAAGAGCTAGATAATGATGGTGTTGCTGAGTGAAAGATTTTTTTCATTCATTTAGCTTAGAAATGGCAACTTGTTGTAAACTTATTCAGGCATTCTCTTATGCAATTCTTCTAATTCTCACCTTCTCACGCAAGATCAACTGTCTGATATGATTAAGTGCAGATCAAAGCAGTTTATAATTTTATGACAGTCGTAATGATGATGATGATGATGATAAAAAGGCGGCTATCCTCCCTTTCTGGAAGGCCTCTGTTTCAAGAGTTAACGCCTTCGATTCAAAAAGCATTGTTCTGTTCTGTGGGAACCAATTGTTTATGCACGTAACTAAAGCCAACTTGAATAGAGTGTGCTCACAGAACAGTAATGGACAAAGACTCATTTGTCTTTTGTCACGTCAATCGTTAAAACTTTTAGCATCTTCTTAACTCACCATTTCCATTCTAAATTCGTGTCGAAAATTGTTAGCGAAACATGTACAGACAGACTATCGGAGTTATATCCATATTTTATAGGTGGGCAAATTTGAGGTTAGGAAGTAAATTGTCTATCAAATAATTAAACGTCAAGAGATCAGGTGTCGTCCTTTGACATTTATTTACTAAAAAATTTAGCAATTTTAAGCATGGAAAGTTATACTCTGGAGCAAAGAATTTTAATTGTGAAAATTTACAACACTAAAATGGTGAAAATTTCACTCTATCACTTCATAAAATTCGAGTAGAATCTTCTCATAAACGATCTTCTTCTGAGATATCTACTGTACATAATTATGAAATTAAATCCGTACCTTACAGTGTTGCTGCTGACAATAGACCAAAACAACACGCTCGTAGTAACCGTAAAGATGCAAATCTAATCGCTGTACCGTAAAGTAGTAAGAATGAGCCATGTTCGCAACAAGTGAGCATTACCACAGGAACTTTGCACAACATCTTGCATAAAGCTCTTCAACGTCATGCTTATAAACTTTAATTAGTTGAAGAATTAATGCCGACGACAGGCCATTGTTTGCGTGGTACGTTTGTGAATAGGCTGTTTGAAAAACTCCACGTAAGCGAAATATTTTTTTACACACAGTGATCTTTAGTGATGGAGCGCATTCTCAATTAGGCGGTTATATCACATGTGGGGCTCACAAAATCCCCAAACAGTCCTCGAAAAACCATTACATCCAAAGTTAATAACCATTTGATGCGTTTTGTTGTCAGTTCTCCTTTTTTTTGGAGAATGAACGAGCAAACGCCGTCACCACTATCTGCACTATCAAACCACAATTGGCTTATAACGACATTAGTGACATATAATTTTAGCAAGGTAGCGTTATTGTATTTAGTTAGTTGTTGCATAAGAAATTTCCTGGTGGCGTAATTTTTCGATTTAGCTAATATTAATTGGTCGCCTCGTTTTTTGTAATTTAACGCCGCTGCATTAATTTCTTCGGGGCTATTTAAAAGAAAGAAAGAGAGAGAGAGAGAGAGAAGTTTATGTGAAGAACCCACAAACAACTTTCGCTCTAAAACGTAAAATTCAGCGCTACACTGACGAGATAAGCGAAGATTTGTGGCAAAATGTGTTTCGAAATTTTGTGAAAAGAGCAGACGTCTGCCGTGTTATAAATGCGGATATTTGTACAATATCCTATTATGATTATTATTAATTCTCATATTTCTACTTGAGAATAGTATCAATAATACTGCAAAGTATGTGTGTGTTTGACCCAGCCACGCAGTTATTACATGACAATAAATTTCCCGGTCGCATAATTTATCGATTGGGTGATGTTAATTGGCCGCGTTGCTTTTGTGATTTAACGCTGGAGCTAGTTAGGGTTAACTCGAATAACGCACAAACAACTGGCACTCTAAAGTATAAAATTTGTCGCTGCATTATTGAGAAAAGCGAAATTTTGCTGCCAAATGTTTCACAATTTCGTAAAGAGAGCGGGCATCTACTGACGTACTTAATATGGACATTTACCCGAAATCATATTCCATTAATAATTCCCATATTTACGCTTAACATTGGTGTTAATAAAACTAAAGTTGCCGGAAAAAAGTGTATGTGTTTTAAGCCAATTTACTGCCTAACTTCAAATTTGCCCATCCATTACTTATGCACACATAAGCATTCGTACACAAATAGTCGTTTATTTTCACTAGGCGTCGATTTTTTTTTTGTTATTTAATTCTTATAATTCCTAACCTCACGATTAGAATGTGTTCCACATGATTCTCCACTTATATATATTAATAGTCTCCTTCCCAACCAACTGACTGGCCATTAATAGTCGTCGAAATCATGATACCGATTTGTAACCACATTAGAACATTGAAATTGTTTTTGTACTTTTAACTGTAAAAAAGAACTGACTCAAAAGACAAAAAAAAACCTCATTGTTGAAAGTACACTGCACTTTGCACTACGATAACAATGAATACAATAACAAAAACAATATTAAGCAATAATAAAGAAGAGTTGCGCAAGAGCACTAAAGACTAGAAAAGCAAAAAAAAACACCAACATGACTTGTCTTAATGATGTTTGACTGTCTCTCTGTCTGTCTGTCTGTCTAACTTTCGAGAGTATAGAGCAGAAGCAATAAGCAAAGAAAAGAAAATAACACCAAAATTAAATTTTATAGGAAAACGAAATTTGCTTTAGATTTCTTCTTTTCATGAGAGAAGTCATTACTCTTTATGAGGGAATTTGAATTTTTTTTTTGCAAATTGCAAAAGAAAAAGATTTTAAGAAATTTTAAAAAGTTTTTCTGCACTCCGTTTTTAATTAATTTTTCTCTTGGTTTTCTTTGTTTTATAATTTTATAAATTTATACTTTGATTTAGTTTTTAATTTGGTGACTTTAACAGTAACTCTCTTAGGTTTTAGCGATTTTATTTTCTTCAATTATTCTTGCGTGTTAGCGGTTTTACTTAGAGTTCGACATTTTTATTTTCTTCTAATTTGTGTTTTTCTTCTTCAAGTGTGAATGCTTCTTCTTCTCAGATCTTATCGTTTTCTTTACAATTTTATTTAGTACTGGCTGACCCATTGAAAACGAATTTGTGATATCCCAAAAAAGAAATGCAACTGTGTGATTAGATTTACATCTGCGCCTGGCCATGAACCTTAATCAGATGGTGGATCAAACCACTGCATAATTTGGAACGTCATGCTCGTCCTAGGAAGCCGAAGCTATAATTCTATGCAACAGAACTCTCTGCAACTTCGATGATTCCAGAGCAGGGTTGCAAATCATTACTCCTTACTTAAGAGTTGGAGACTTCCAACTCCTGTCCAGAACACCTGTCTAGCATACTCACTGGATCTGGGAACATTTCACCGGGTAGGTGTTATTAAAGGTGAAATGAACCCGGCCACCATAGAACCATAGACTGATATGGGGCCGCGAAACCACAACCACCACGATACTCCCATAAAGGGCCAACCTCAATAATCAGCCAGAGAACAGTTAAGTGTGTAAAGAGACAAATAACGGAACTCTGCGGGTCACTGATTCCCGTGGAAATAAAGTCGAGTTTCCAGTTGTACCCCTGCTGACTTCAGGGGACTGGGCTCCCTTTTTCCCCCAGTTTCAGAGGTCTAAGTTGTTGCTATCTCCAAAGACCATATATATGTGCCCCCGGGGGGTAAAAGAAATGCAAACAAATAAGCTCGATGCCCACCGCGACTGTTTTAACGGCGGCAGTAATCGAGTCCATGTTACTTTGGGCCTTCCACCGTCATCCGCCATGGGAGGTCTCAAATCCCGTCTATATTTACAGCAGAAGATAAAATATGTTTACCCAACCAAAATACCAAATTCTGTTTAAATACCGTTAGCAGGAGCAGAAATACTTGATTCTTTATTTGTGGTTTGTATGGGAGGTATCACGCCCCTTTGTACAATCCCGCTCATATTTGTAGCAGCACTTAAAAAATGCACACCAAATCGACATACCAAATTTTGTGCAAATACCGTTATCAGGAGCAGAAAAACTAGATTTTTAATTTGTGGTTTGTATTTAAGAAACCACGCCCCATTGTCCAATTGGACCGAAATGTAAATCTAAACCACGCGGAGGCCACCCAAACGCATGCAAAAAAATTTATGGAAATCGGTCCAGCCATTTAGGAGGAGTGCAGTCACAACACACGTACACTAGAATTATATATCTAAAGACTAGCAGACCCGGCAAACTTCGTATCGCCTAACAGTCGATTCTTTGTTTTTTTTAATACTTATTCTACTATTCGGCACACCCGGGCAGCTAGTGAGATAAAAAATGAATAAAGAATTATCCAAAGTCAACAATAACATTATGGCAAAAAATTAAAATTATAAATCGTTTTAAATACTTTTAATATTTATTAAAACTCTAGTTATTATATTTTATTTTAACTTATTCTAAATTAAGGTCCATTTGTATTGTAGTACTTTCTGGCACATGATGTTTTTTATTTTATTACCTGGCGCATAAACAAATAGATCAGATGGTTTTCCAACTTGGGAACCGGCAACATACAATTGATCATGCGAGACACATGTTCCTCTCTTTTCTAGATTAATACCACAAATATTTAATGACTGCCCCTGGAATTTGTTTATAGTCATTGCGTAAGCAAGCCGTACTGGAAACTGTAGTCTTTTAAACTCAAATGGTATGTCAGTTGGAATTATTGGGATGCGGAATATCAAAAAGTCTTCTCCTTTACACTTTCCTTTCAATATGATTGCTTCCATTACGGTATTTATTAATTTTTTTTATCGCTAGCCATCACAAAGTTTCGGTTGGTTAATATTTCGCAACATTATAAGTACAGATCCAAACTTTATTTGAAGATTATATGCCGCCTCACAATCCTGGCAAATCAAGTGAGTTTAAAAATTCTCGGTGGATAGTTCACGATATCATTTTCATTAGTTGCCATTTTCGTGATATGCTTTACATCTGTACCTGGCTGTAAGCCTTAATCAGATGGTAGACAAATCACTGGAAATGAAAAGCAACGTCATTCATGTCCGAGGAAGCCGAGGAATAATTCTAGCAACAGGTTTTTCCTAGTTGCAATTTCAGCAGTTCCAAAGCAGGGTTGTAAACCATTACTTCTTGCTGAAGAGCTGAAGGCTATCCAACTGCTGGTCCAGAATACATGACTAGTATGCTCACTGGATCCGGATCATTTACCCTTTGGTGTTATTAAAGGCGAGATGATCCTAGCTCCCTTAATCAATTCATGCTAAGGGCCGCAAAACCACAACCACCATGATACTCCCGAGGAGTCAACCTCAGTAATCAGTCAGAGAGCAGCTAACAGTCTAAAGAGACAATTAGCGGAACTCTGGGGCTTACTGATTCCTTACTGATTCGTTTGAGTTTGTGGGTCGGATCATTCACAATGAACATATGGAATGGTCCAGAAGCAGTGAGCATCAATGCCGTCGTGTTCTTAAATTATATTAAGCTTCATGCGTTCTGGACCAGGAGTTAGATAGTCTCCAACTTTTCAGCAAGAAGTGGGGGCTTCGGCCTGCTTCAAACTCTTGAAGTTGTAACTAGGAGTGACCGGAGGATATAAGTATCTGAAGACGTTTCAGGGCGAGGATGACGCTTCATTTCATCCCCAGTGGAAATGATCCACCATCTAAATCTTATCACGCATATCTCTATACCTCGTTTCTGTAACTTAAGTGAAAAATTTCTCACCTAAAAATATTTATTGTCATCTAATTTTACACAGGGTGGGTGAGCTACAGTTGATCATTTATTTTTTTAATACTTTACATACAATTTTTTTTTTAATTAATCCAACTTACGCAATGTAAAACAGGATGACTAAGATATTTTCATGTGAAAAAATTCTGCACTTAAGTTGCAGCAAGGAGGCACTGGTAACAACTTCAAAAATACAATTATGTTGTTAAGCGTCGTAATCCACGATTTGAAGAAAATCTTATCATAATTATTACAAACCTCTATCATACTCTCTCTCTCTCTCTCTCTCACTCTCATTCTATCCCTCTTCGTTTGTTTTTGGAATTTTTCCTTTCGTTTAGATACTCCTCTGCCACTGTCATCAACTACCAGGCGTGCAGATCTAATGTTAAAGATTCGTTTCAGCATTTTTATTATAAAAATGAAACTTGAAAATATTTCTATTTTCTTTTGTGTGTATTTTGTATATCATTGCTGTTGTGCCACCATCTTTTCGTCATGAACTTCCTTTTTTTTTTGGTTTTTCGGTCTTCCCTGTTGATTACCAACAGCGATTGTCATCTGCTGCTTCTTGGTTTTCTAAGAACACTTGAGGATGTTGAAAGAACAACAAACAGCAAGTGCGTATTTATTTTTTCAGCCAGAATTTGGTGTTTTATTGTGTTGGTTTTTGTTTATCTTTTTCTTTAAATAAAGTTTTTTTTTTTGTTTTTTTTTACAAATTTCATGCGAGGAAAACTTGTATTGTTTTTGCAATTTCTTTGCCGTATTATTGTGTTATTGTTAATTAAGTGTTGGCGAGTGTTTGAGAATGAGTGTTGCCTGTTATAATACATTTTATTTAATTCATTATATGTATATGTTTGTTATTGTTGTTATCGGTAGGCAAATAATTTTTTTCTTACGGTGGCTTGCTTTTATTAATTTATTTATATTTTAATTTTTATTTTTATATTTTAAAAATAGACGAACGAAACATTTATGTGGTGTTTTACATACTCTATTATTTTTGTGTAAAGGGTTTTTCAACAAGTTGTTTGTTTTCTAAAGCAAAATAAAACAATTTAGATTAAGATGATTCAAATTTTTATTGTATTACGAAGAGAAAAGTTCGGTAATTATGAATGAAAAATGATATCAGGCCACGACCACGTTGCCAGATGTCAATTCTTTTATTAAAGTTTTCAATCAAATTTTGACAAAATGGCAGGCCTGTTTCGTTAATCACATTAAGTAAGGCTGAAATCAATTCAATTGGCTCCTTATAGACTCTGTCCTTAACATAGCCCCACAAAAAATAATCCAGTGGTGTTAAATCACATGATCTGGCTGGCTACTTTACTGCTGATTATCGTGAAATTAAGCGATTAGGAAATTTGGTTTGAAATAAATTGACAGTTTCATTGACTGTGTGACATGTGGCAACGCCCTGTTGAAACTACATATCAGTGATATCCACGTCGTCAATAATAGGCCAAAATTGAGTTCTTAGCATCTCGCTATAGAGTGATCCATTCACCATTACCGCATTTCCAGCCACATCTTCGAAAAAAAACCAGCCCCATCACGTCTCCTGTAGTGTACCCAAGTGGTCCTGTAGTGTATAGTGTGTATAAGCCAGCACATTACATGGCGATCCTGCCAACATTAAATACATTACACTCCAGACCACACAGCGCACCGTACATTGAGCATGTAAATCCTTCTCAATAATCGAACTAAGATTATCAGAAGCCCAAATGCGGCAATTTTGCTTGTTGACATACCCTGACAAGCCCCCCTGGGACACATTTATCGGTCTTTATAGAATACTTGACTATCTAGACTTGTGCTGTTGAGGGTATAAGGGAGGCCAGACCCCTGAACGCAAGCAGGGAGTCAAATGGAAGCTCCACGTTATTTCCACGGGAATCAGTAAGCCCCAGAGTTCTGCTAATTGTCTCTTTAGAGTTTTAGCTGTTCTCTGACTGATTATTGAGGTTGAATCTTCGGGAGTATTATGGTGGTTGTGGTTTTGCGGCCCCAAGCATGAACTGATTATGTGGGCCAGGATTATATAGCCTTTAATAACACCAATGGGTGAATGATCCGTGTTGTAGTTAAATACATATATGCAGTGAATACTGTACATAATATATAAGAGCTACAACTTAATGCATCACTTTGACACTTGCAACATGTTATTACTTGTATGTGAATTACATTACATGAATTGTCAATAAACATTTTTTCTCTTCCGTTTTAACTATTAATGAAGTAAGACGTCTTTCCTTTTTTCTATACGGTTTTTTTATCCACCAACATCAATCCGGATCCAGTGAGCATGCTAGTCATGTGTTCTGGACTAGTCTTCAGCTCTCCAGCAAGGAGTAATGGTTTGCAACCCTGTTTTGGAACCGCTAAATTGCAACTAGGAAAGACCTGTTGCTAGAATTAGTTCTCGGCTTCCTAGGGCGTTGCTTTTAGTTCCAAGTGGTTTGACCCCCATTGGATTAAGGCTTATAGCCAGGTTCAGATGTAAATCTTATCATGAAATACCCTGACAAGTGAAAATAGGCTTCGTCTGGAAAAATGATTTTCTTTCAGAAAAACCAGCCGGTTGCTCCTGAATGAATTGAGCGAATCTACGAGGATGTGAATGGTCGAACGTTTTTAAATCCTTACGCAAAGTTGCCCATGTAGTGGTTTTCGATTACCCCAATTGTTGAGAATGTCGAGGAATTGACTAATTTGAAGTTATTTTAACACTATGGCTCACAGTTGCGATGCTTTCAGTTGAACGACCCAATCGAACACGCGTTGATATTCATGCATTTTGTATCAAGACTATCGACTCAAATTTAAGTACCAAATTTTTAATAGCCCTTTTAGAAGAACGATTATGTTGTTCGAAAGTTTCACGAATTTAACGAACCCAGCATTTTCATAGTGGATTTTAATTATTTAAATGCGATTTTCGTGCGAAATAGAATTTATTGCAACAATAGAAGCAAAATCATTACCATAAATAGCCATGGATGCAGCAACCAAATAGTAGTTGAGTTGTCTGAATAAATTGGGCACTTCAAGAATTTACGATACTGCAGGATCGCGTGAAAACATTACTGCTACTCAAAAAAATGTTCAAAAAAAGTCCATCAATGTCGCGTTCCGGAGCTTGGTCTTTAAAGAACAACTTTGACCACAACTTTACAGAAGGATTTGTATTTGTTTCCATATAAGATTCAGTTTACACAAGATCTTCTTCCACAAGACCATTTACCCCGCCATACATATGCCAATTGGATGTTACAGCTGGCCCATGACAACCTCGATTTTCATGAAAAAATCGTTTTCATTTGAAAGGGAAATCCTCAAACTACTGAACAACCACCTTTGCATCCATTAAAAGTTACAGTCTGGTGGGCAATTTCGTCGGCCTTACTTCTTTGAAAATGGAAACGTCGTAACGATAACTCTGAATGGGGAACGATATCGCGATATGATTGAAAACTTCTTAACTGCATGCTTTGGGCTTGATTAACATGTGGTATCAACAAGACGGTATCAGAACGCATACAGCCAGGATAAGATTGGAATTACTATAAGACATCTTTCCACAACAAGTTATTTCAAGAAATGGTGATGTTGATTGATTGGCCTCCACGGCCGCCTGATTTAACTGTTTCGGTCTTCTTTTTGTGGGGATATCAAAGCAAGGTTAATGCAAACAAAGCAGACACGCTTGAGCAGCTCAAACAAAATATTCATGATGAAATTAATGAAATACTACGTCAAATGTGTGAGAATGTACGGAAAAATGTGCTCAAAAGGGTTCGCATTTGCGATTGCCGGCATTAAATTAAACATTTATTAATATAAGATCCATTCTCTTCCTGGCTGGCACCCGGTAAAAGTAGAGTTAGAATGTATTCATCTTAAAAAGTACTTTTTTGAAGTAAATTTATGAGACCTTTTTAAATTTAAAGTCAATTCTTTTCAATGTCCCATATTTGTTTTTTAAAATTTAAGAAGTTTTTTGATTTTCTATCGGTGTTATCTTTCACATATGGCCGGCAAATTAGCTACAATTATTTCTATGAACAAAACAAAACAAATCTCCGGGTTTATTAAATAATCAGATGCCCTCTTACACAAAAATGAATTGCAACATACACACACAGTCTCACAAACAGAATGGAAAAATAAATACTCTCAAAAAATATGTCTTAGTTACACATGCATGCTTGCATGCATGGACTTATCTGCATGTTAATATCTTAATCTAAAAAATTAGGGTTTTGTGGAATATACATATCTACACATACATATGTATGTATATACACAATATATATAAACTAAGGCCCGTATGTATGTATGTATTACACATGTGCATGTAAAGTAATTTTTGCATTTTCTACATTATAACAGTATTCCTTTATGAATAGCAACATGTTGCCTTAAGTGTTTATAAGACTTATGTTGGCGTACTGTTATAATTTCAACAATGTTTACATTCTCATTCCAGATTCTGTAAGTATTTAATCTCTGTTTACATTAATGTACAGGGTTGCCAATGCTATGTTTTGGCTCAATAACATAGGGCAATAAATTGCCTTACTAGTTAACAAATAGAAAAATACATGGCAAAATTTATTTGATTGCTATATCAGCACCTTGTGATATCTTATATAAAGCTGGCGGTACATGTTTTTTTTGGTTAAAAAAAGCAGTAGAGGGAATTTAAAAAGAATCACGCCACATTTAAGGGTAAAAATTTTAGAAATTTATTTGCTTTAAGCCAAGTTTTTATATAAAAAGTTAAGCAAATTTTTACTTCTGTTTTCGATATTTTGCCGCACAATTGGGTGGCATTTTTAAGCAAAAATAGTTTACATTTACTCAAAATTGTAATTGAAATATTTTAAATAATATTTTTTCTGGAGATGCCACCCAATAGTGGCAAAATATCGAAAACGAAAGTAAAAATTTACGTAGTTTTTTATATAAAAACTTGGCTTGAAGCAAAAGTTATTTACAAAATACTAATTGAGAGTCTACAAATCGGCAAAAGTCGTTGGTAAGAGTAATTAATCCAGCTGTCGCATCAACTGGGACTTTTCCATTTCCAACATCTAACAATTGTGCAGCACTTTGATCATTTTAAAGTTGAACTCTCATATTAGTGGTTAGCGATAATGTTTTTACGTTATTTCACAAAGGTGATGTCTTCAGGCAAGCATTCAATTCATCTGCAGGCGTTGCACGGGGAATTACTAGCAACGTCTGCCTGAAATCGCCTGCCAACAATAATTTTATTCGCTTAAGTTATGTGAATAAACTTGTTGCTGGCTTGCATGTCTTGTGCGGCGGCCGATGTTCGCACGTCGTCCTCTTGTCATTTTGGATTATGGACAGACTGGTGAATTTAACCTCAAATGCATGATCCACATAATTTACACAGCTCAACTTACCACCTTAAGGACAAATGCCTCCTGTTGAAGTTGAATAAAAATTTGCAAAATAAGCGTGATTGATTTGATGGTTTCCAATTGAACTGTTAGGAAATTAATAACTTGAACCTCAAATTCACGTGCGCATGAGTAGCTGTCAAACAATGTATCACGCACCGGCGTCATCTACTTAAAATGAAACGTACTTATTTTCGTGAGGGATACTCACACACCACGTACTGGTCCCGTTGCAGTACATGCTATGTATCAGAGATGGCGCCTTCCTGCTTTTCTCTTGAATTTTCTCCTGAATTTTCTTTGCTATAAACCTAACGGAGCCCGAGACCTTTTCAAGCAATGCAAAACCATGAAAAGCGGTTCGTGCGTTCTGGAGTTATAGCATCAGAAAGGAAAATCCAACTTATTTTTATATATAAAGATTAAAAAGATCACTTAAACATAATTATTTGGTATAAGTTTGATATGCGTTTTAAGTCTACATTAAAATGCGAGAATTAAATTTGTAGTTACTTTCACATATTCATATTTTAATATATTTTTTATTCATGCTTAGTTCTTCTAGACACCTCATTACTTTCATGAATATTTCCATGATGTGAAAGTGTAATTATACTTCATTTCTTGCAGCTACTGGTTATTTCGGTATTTTATTACTTTGCACATTTTATTTTCACCATCTTAGCTGACGGTTCATATGGCAAAAAAAAAAACCATTACATTACGATAAGCTCCAAATAGCTTTACAATACTTACAAGACCAAAGAAAAAATAAGATGAATTAACAAATATCCACTTCCAAAACGTTCTCATCACAGAGAGTCTCATACTGGTCTAATCATATAAATAACCAAATGAAGGGTAAAATCTTAGTTGATATCTTGATCGGAAGAATAATATAGACTAAAAACATGCCATAACATTCTTTCTTTCTTGTGCAACTCCATTCTCAAAACAATATGTTTTTATGATATTCAGTTATGGGTTCGCTACCTCTGTTACGCTCTTAGAAAAAATTCACATGTGCCAAAATAAGATTTTTCACTGATCACTGCTGCCCTCTAGTGTATAAAAAATTGTTATTAGAAAAAATCAAAATTACAAAACATGCAAAAATGCATTTAAAACAAGCCCTTAAGGGACAGCATACTAAGCCATGGTAATTTTACTTACAAGCCGCGTTTAGTTGTATAAAACAGTTGGGACGGAAAATGGCAATATTATATATAAATGCCTTGAGTAAAAGGAAAGGCATTGTTCATTTATAAGAATAAATGGAAACTGTTCTTAAACAAAATTTTAGCTGACCATTTTTTGGACTTAGTACAATTGTTAGATTTTAGATATAAAAACTTATTGTTGGAAATAATAATTTAAGTTGACTAATTTTCCTTTGAGAAATTTTCTATTTACGATTCAATTTGTTTTGTGAAAAACATGCTTGCTGATTGACTGTACATGTCCAAACAGCCGTCAAAGTTCATTTTTTCGTATTATAGTTCTCTCTCTCTCCCTCTCTCTATACAATGTGAGGTTGTCTGCTAAAAGATTCTATTTTTGGAAGTTGTAAAAATGAAATGAAGTTAAAAATTAAAGGTGTCGCCAAAGAGAAGTTGTTTTATCCTATGAAAGGCTTTATCTTTTAAACCATTACAGGCAGACTCACAATTTACACAATATATATATATATATATATATATATATATATATATATATATATATATATACTAGGTGACCCGACAAACGTTGTTTTGCCTTATAAATTATTTCTATTTCTAGATAAATTCTAGTGTAGACAAAAAGCAAATAACTTAGTGGAAGTGCGTAAGTATGTGGTATATGCGTGAAATGGGCCTGGAGAGCCTAGAACGATAAGGGAATATAAAAATAACAAACAATATTATTTTGAAGTTATTATAGTTTATTTGTTAAAATTACATATCACATATTAATAACGACAGCAACACTAACAAACAACATCAATCTTTTAATGCTATAGCGTGAACAATATTGTTTGTTAGCCCATCTTTAGCGAACACAAATAAACTGGATGGTTTACCCTCTTGAGAGCATGCTACATACAATTGCCCGTTTAAAAAACATGGTGTAAATCAACTCTAAGCCACAAATAGACATCGTTTGACCTTGGGATTTGTTGATTGTCATTGCAAATGTCAATCTAATCGGAAACTGAATTCGTTTGAATTGAATTGGCACATCTGTAGGTATGATAGGAATCCGTGGTGTTAATATATTTTCACCTTTGAACTTGCCATTTCAAATGCTGACTTCGATAACGTTTTTCATCAATTTTCGAATGACTAATCGCGTACCGTTGCACATCTGAGGCGGGTTTAAATTACGAAGCAAAATAATTGGAGATCCAACCTTTAATTGTAAATTATGAGATGGCATGCCTGGCAAACCCAGTGAGTTCAAAAATTCTGTGGCAAAATTGACAGCTTCGCTGGCATCGCAATAGATGTATCAATAGATTTGTATGGCACCAAGTTAACTGTTGTAACAACTGTTGTATCTTCAAATTTAAACTGTCAACGTCTGCATTTTTTGCTGCTAAAATAGCTCTTTCTGCAAGCCACAAATGATTTATGTACTGCGTGTGTGTGTACATCGGGAAATATTTATTCAATGAAAGCATCTTGCGAATCAGCGATTGTGCAGAAATCGTTCGGTAATTTTGCGTATCCAGTTTTATCTGTAGCAACTTTTCCATGGCCGATATCTAAGAGTTGTTTTGAGAATGTTTCAGCGCATACATCTTGAAGCATTTGAACGCGCATATTAACTTTCAGCTGTACTTTTTCAACATTACGCCACAATGGAGATGATTTTAAACAAGCGTAGCCTTGATTTCATCAACGCATGTTGAACGTGGAGTGACGGGAAGTGTTTGTCTCGAATCACCTGAAAGCACCAACCGAGTGCCGCCAACTAGTTTGTCGTTGTTGTTAATATCTTTCAATGTTCTATTTAACGCCTCAATTGAATGTTTGTGTGCCATAGTACATTCACCCCAGATGATAATTTTACACTGTTTCAGCACGGTGGCCATGGACGATTGTTTTTTAATGTTACACACTGCGTCAGGGTTATTTTGAATATTTAGTGGCAGCTGGGCTGTTCTGCCTCCATCCAATAAAGTTGCCGCAACGGCCAATGCGATGCCATTATTTGATCATATTTCAGCAAGAATTAGTAAAATAAGGAACGTTTTACCATTTCCAGCCGTTGCATCCAAAAAGAAGAACCCACCTTGTCCTGCTGAAACTGCGAGCAAAATGCGGTCATAAACAATTGCTGTAAAGGATTTTCCTGCGGTTACCTAATTTTAACTAATTTTACTAGACATTCATTATCTTAACCCGTCGACCTTTTTCTTTCATAAAATAACAAATAACGAAATCCAACTTTTGTCTTACTGGGCGGTGTGGCAACCCTGCAAGCTGAGCTAGAATTTTTTTTGTTTTCTTGCTGTTGCCTTGCCTTCTATTGTTAATTCTATTTTGTTTTTGTTAGTTTCCCTTTATTCTTTTAGCCGCTTTTAAATTCTTGTTTTTCTTCTTTTTTTGTTTCGTTTTTCAACATTTTAAAATTCTTTTCGTTGCATTTAGTGACGTGTTGCGTACTCTTTTATTTTAACTCTTGTGTTGTTCTCCCTAAAAATTCATTCATAAATCTTTAGATTGTTGATAATTGTATATAAATATGCATGTGTGTGCATATACATATATATATGCATTGATTTCCTTGTGTGGGTTTAGACGTTTTATTGACCATATGCTTTTTAGGTATTTGATTTTAAGTAAAAATTAAATTTATAATGTTTATAGGTAGTTCCAGTATGGTTGGCTTAACTTGTTGCATTTTGCATGGCTGCTACAATTTGATTTGTATAAATTGACAGTACAATAGCTGCCTCAAGTCTGTGTACAAATTAAATAATTCTTTTTCTGCTGGTTGTATATAATTCTTGTTAATTTTAATAAAATTAATATACATTGTTATTTTTGCTGTCAAGATACTCTCTCTCTCTCTCTCTCTCTCTCTGGAGAATGATAAACCAATTTTGAAACGGGTTTTTAATTTTATTATTTGTTTTATAATTTCCTTCACTTTTTCGGGGTACCGTTTCCTTTAAACATCTGCGAATTTTCTTTGTTAATTCTTTGTTATAGAATGTTTTTCAACACGAAGTTTATTTTCTACAAAACAAAAAAATTTTGATCAAGATGATTGTTACTGAGATCTTTATTGCAGAATACATAACACCACCATATTACAGTTTTTAAATTAATTCCAAGTTTATTTACTTTAACTATACACAAAGTGTAGTGTCAACTTTGTTAATTAAGATGCACGTCTTTACTTCACGAAGTTCATTTTTCAACTAACTAACGATTCACTCAGCTGCTGCCTTTTATATTTGTCCACTAGAAGTCTAGATTAATTAAGAATCTTCTACTCCCTTTGTATAACATTTTGTTGTTGTTGTTATGTTATCCGTTCAATGTATAGGCACCTGTAGGTCTGTTTGTATTTTTGCTTTTGTTTTTATGCTGATAAAGTTTCTTCCTGGAATTTATTTTAAGATAGTTGTTGTTGTCTTGTGTACATAAGTTTCCTTAGAAAACTTCGCAGCTAATAAACAGCATACCTAATTGTTGTTGTTGTGTGTATATAAAATTTCTATGCAGTTTGTAACTAAAAAGTTGTTGTTGTCTTGCGTGCATAAGTTTTCTTAGCAAACCACACACATAGTAAACAATATACCCAGTTGTTTACTCTATTACTTAATTATTTTCATTTAAAACTTCAGCAAGACGCATCCGTAACAGTATTATGAATGATGAATTATATCTGCCAAATGTCCATCACTTCCACACTGACAGATGTCGATTCTTTCATTAAAATTTTTAATCACTTTTTGACAAAATGGCGTTTCTATTTCATTAATCACATTATGCATTCTGAGATTTAGGGATGAATTCGAATTGATTGACTCCGTGTAGACTCTGTCCTTAGCATAGCCTCACAAAGAATAATCCAGCCATGCTAAATTACATGATCTGGCTGGCCGCTTAACTGTTAATTGTTGTGAAATTATGCAATCGGGAAATTTGGTTTGTAATGAATTGATCGTTTTATTAACTGTGTGATATGTGACACCGTCCTGTTGAAACCACATGTCAGTAATATCCATGTCGTCAATAATAACTCAAAATTGAGTTAGTATTTTGCGATCGCGTGATCCATTGTGCGTTACCGCATTTCCAACCTAACCTTCGAAAAAAAACTCACCCATACTACATAGGGCACCATGCAGTGGCACGTTCAACATGTAAAGGCTTTTCAGTAATCGCTCTAGGATTTTCAGAGGCTCGAATGTGGCAATTTTGCTTGTTGACATACCCTGACAAGTGAAAATAGGTTTCGTTTGAAAAACTGATTGTTTCAGAAAAACCAGCCTTTGGTTCCTAAATAAATTAAGTGAATCTACGGTGATGTGTATGGAGCACCAGTTGAACCTTCTAAGACTTTAAAGCCAGTTCCTTATGCAAAATTCACCATGCGGCGGTTTTGAATAACCCCAATTGTTGAGAACGTCAAGGAATTAACAAATTGGAATCTGCTTCAAAACTGTGCCTCACGACTGAGATGTTTTCAAATTTAACAACTAAATTTTTGATAGCGGTCTCAGAAGGGCGACTATGTTGCCCGATAATATCACAATCTTTACCAAATGTGACTTTAGCACAACCACCATTTTCACAGTGGACTATAATAGTTTTAAAGCTATTTTTGTGCGAAATTGAATTGATTGTAACAATTGGCAATGCATCTACTACGAATATGTCAAAAAAATGTCGAAACTATTATGCTGTTGGTGTTGCCACACTAGAAAGACAAAATTCTTACTGAAAAACTCGATATTATTACAGTAATGAAAGAGAACACATTTGTCGCAAATTCTTAATTTAGACTATAAACTCCTAGCCTGCCTAGCACTTTATTCGGTTTAAGCTCTTATAGATCTACTTAAGCTCCTAAATCTGATAAATTGACGTGGTTGATAACTGAAGCAGTGGCATATTTATTCAGTACATTTCGTGATAAGATTTACATCTGCACCTGGCCATGGGCCCCAATCAGACGGTAGAAAAAAAACTGTGAATGAAAATTGCGAAATATTGAATATAAAAATTTTACTTTATTAAATTATTATGTAAAATCCTTGTGCTTAAAAATTTAAATTTACAAATTGTTTTTTCTTTTGTTTAATTCTTAAAAAAATAATTTTTTAATAATAAAATTAGAAATTATAAATTTTAATACGCTTAAGGTTTAACCAACAAGCTCTTTTAATGGTAAAATTTTCAGTTTTTATTAGTAAAATATTAATTAAAATAATTAATAAAATAAATTAATAGAAGTTGAAATTTTAATTATTTTTATTTTTTATTTTCGAAGAGCTGGTCACCTTTAAATATAAACATTTATTGCTTAGAGTTTTTGTTTATAACAAAATGTTGATATTGCTGGCACTATTGCTTAGAAACATTTTTAAGTTGCTAACAAAACTCACCACAAAAACACACACTGTATTAAGTGCACACACAAGCAAATAACAAAAGACACAATACTGCATACTTTAACAGCTGTAGTAGAGTACAAGTGTTACAATTTAACAAATCGAACAGTTTTTAACAGACGTCTTGTGAAAACGGTGGTGTAACGCGGATGAGCCGATTTAACAAAGTATTTTATTCAAACAAAAATTCAATAAAATGCATGAGAAATATTAAAATTAAAACAACAACAACAGTTAAGGCAAAATACTTTTAATTAAAAAAGTAATTTATACTTTTTTTTAATGTTATTTAAGCCTTTAGAAAATAAAATAATGAATTAAATTCGTAAAAAGTGTGTTTAAAGGAGATTTTTAAATGGCTTTTGTTTGCGGCCTGTTGCTTTTTGATTAGAATAATGTTGCTTTTTTCTTCTTTTGTTTTCATGGCCGCTACTTGAGAATGCATTTATTTTCTAAGTGGGAATGTGTGTGTGTGTGCGTAATTGCCGAATGAATGTTAATAGAAAGAAGATGCCGATAAAAAGTGACAAAATTTGAAAGCATAATAATAAGTAAATAACAAAGTAAATAATTGTCAATAAAAAATTAAAATAACAAATTTAATTTGTTGCAAAAAGAATTAGTTAAACAATAACTAAAATAATTCCAAATAATAAAAGTGTTTTTATTAAACTGAAATATCTTTAAATAAATTAAATTCAAACGTGATTTTTATAACCTTTAAAACTGTAATATAAAATAGGTATACAAAAACAAATATTAACGTTTATTATTTATTATAACTAATAAAACGTTTAATTTACTTTTTTTTAGTTTAAAGCAAAAATATTTTATGCTGAGAATATAAATTTTAATATAAAACAAAGAAAATACTTAACTTATTATAATTAATTGCAAGATAAAGTTATTAAATTTTACTCACGTACTTAAAAATTAATAAATTTAAAATAAAATGTGATGAAAAAATAAACTAAATCGAAACATATTTACTAATTAAAAGATTTTATGGTTTTAATTGTTGAACATAGGTATATGCATATACTTACATACATGTATACATAGCAGTTTATTAAAATATCTTTAATTAATTAGCGAATTATTTTTTAAAAACCAGGAATTTAAAAAGAAATGCTTTTCCGATTTCCTAATTCATTAGTTATTAATAAATACAAGTATTTAATTTTCAATAAGAAGAAACTTAATCAGTGCGTTTTGAGTTTTGCTTTGTTTGTCAAACAGCGCAGCAGCAGCAGCTGCAGTAGCTGCACTCAGAGGTTTTCTTACTTTTCACAGTGTAAAGTTCAAAAAAGGAAAAAAAACTCTGTATTTATTGAAATTTAATAACGTGCAAGTCGCAAGTCTTACTTAATTTCTAGCAAACACTAAAAATAGTAAAATAATAAATAAAATCTGTGTTGGCATTTTTTTAATTTCAAGTACAGTTAGTTTATGGTGTTTTTAAAAGCTACAAAAACAAACAAACTACAAGAAATTTGCTTTCTGAAATTCAATACCTTCTATTTGAAATATATACAGTCGCACAGTTAAGTCTACATACCCCCTTGAAAAGCAAGGTTTGGAGTTTTCTGTGAACATTGTAGCATTAAAATTTATTCCAAACAACAAAGACAGACAAAGACCAAAAAAAATTTTAATCCAAAAATATTTATTAACAAAAATGAGCAAAATTCATTTTTCAAACACAGAAAAGTCTACATACGGCGTTAAAGTGGAGTACACAAAATAAAGATCTGTACTCAAACAGTGCTACCAATCACTTAAGGCGCTTTTAATAGATACTATTAGTTAAAAAGAAGCTTTATTGTTCGATATTAATATTTTAGTTGTGTTAATTTAACCAAAATGGGTAAAAAAAATCTGTGTTGACATACGTGAGCTAATTGTGAAATATAATGAACAAACATCTTTAAGAGAGATTCAAACAATTATTCGGAAATATAATCAAACTAATAGTGTAGAAAACAAACCAATAAGTGATCGCCCATCTTAACTGACTCCTCGTGCTGAGCGAAAAATTTTCTTAGATATGCAAGAAAATCCAAGAATAACAGCAATAGAAATTGCAAAAACCCTGAAAAATCAGGATATTGCTTCAGTGCATCCATAATGGATCGCATGGTATACTTGGACATTCTTAAAGCTAATTTGAAGCAATCCGCGAGTAAACTGGTACTTTCAGCAAGATAACGACCCAAAACATACCGCTGGTGTTGTCAAGGAATGGCTACTATATAATGTGCCCCACCGGTTTTGAACCCCATAGAGAATATATGGGATGAATTGGTTCGTTGTATTAGGAAAAGGACATTTAAAAATAAACAGGACCTCAAAAATGTTTTACTTGAAGAGTGGAATTTAATTTCGAATAATTACCCAAAAGTATTAGTAAATTTTATGAAAAATATATTAAATGTTGTTCTAGAAAGTCGTGGCGGGCCCCCATCAAGTATTAATTCTGTTGTCTGTTTTATTTTCTTTTAAGTGAAATACATTCATTTTGCAAAGTATGTAGACTTTTCTGTGTTTAAAAAATGAATTTTCTTTGGTTTTTGTAAATAAATATTTTTGGATTAAAATTTTTTTGTTAAATTTTATTGTTTGTTAATAGATTGGATTTCTTAGGAATACAATTTAATGCTACAATGTTCACAGAAAACTCCACACCTTGCTTTTCAAGGGGGTATGTAGATGTTATTGTGGGACTGTATGTACACAGGGTGGCCATATTTGAGATTAGCAAATAAAATGATTAAATATTAAGAATTGAATTGCCATCCTTTAACATTTATTTAGTAAAAAGTTGGGAAACATTAAGCATGGAACGTTTCATTATGTCTGCATAAAATTCATGCAGCTTTTCCTCGTACGCAAATTTCTTCTAAGACCGCTGTGCGTAAATTAATAGCCAAGGTTGAGGCTCAAGGTATTGTCGATGATAAAATAGCGAAACAATACCCTCGTAATGACCGTGGTGCAGCAAATACAGCCACTATACGGCTAAGTGTTGAGAATAAGCTTGAAACATCAACTCGTCGGTGTTCGCAACAGTTGGGCCTAACAAGAGGTACTTTGCGCAACATCTTCATCCTCACACTTATAAAGTTCAACTCGTTCAAGAACTAAAAACCACGGAACCATGTCTTGTAGAACGTTTGTGAATTGAATGTTTAGAAAGCTGAACAAAAACAGCTATACATTTTTCATTAAAATTATCTTTAGTGATGAGGCTAATTTTTAATTAGGCGGTGTTAAAAACAACCAAAAATGTTGCATCACAAAATCCACAAACAATTCTCAAAAAACAATTACATCCACAGAAACTAATCTTATGGTAAGGTTTATCTTCAGGCGGTATTATCGAACGGTAAACTTTTTTGAAAATGTGGTGCTAGGAAACGCCGTCACCTTTTTTAAGCAAGATGGCACCACAAACTGCACAGTCGGCCAAATAATTCAGTTAAGGCATGAGAAAAATTCCGGTTGCGTAATTTATCATTTGGCAATGTCAATTGGCTGCCTCCTTTTTGTTATTTAATCCCACCGAATTATTTTCTCTTAGGCTATTTGAAAGCCCAAGTTAACGTGAAACGAAGTTTTATTGCAAAATATGCTTAAAAATTTTCCGAAAACAGCACATGTCTGTCAACATATTAGAGGTGGTTATTTGCCCGGCATCATTCATACTTCATTATTAGTTTCTATATATCTATTTTACATTGGTATTAAACTACAGCTGTCGTAGCAAAGTGTGTGTGTTTTAAGCCAATTTACTTCCTAACCTCAAACTTATGTGCAATTCCCAGCAAATTAAATTCTTTTGTTGTGTAAATAACATTTTATTAAAAGTCAACTTATCTGATTTCTAATGTATTAAAAATTACAATGCAAATCAATTTTCGGTTCTTATTGTGTCGAATAAAATTTAAAAAATTTCTTTACTATACTGTGATAATAAATTCTCTAAGATTATATTAGAACAAGGACATCATCTGAATAGTTCATAATTCATTAATATAGGCTTTTTGCTTAACTATAAAGCAATAATTATTCGAGATAGAAAATATTATTTATTTATCTGCGGCTTTTTACGTCAATGTGCATTTTCAAAGAAAAATTTTAAATACTTTTATAAAATTGAAATTTACAAATCTCTCGTAAAGAAGAAATTATAAAACTTATGGAATTTAAATTCAAACATGGTAAATTTCTGATTAAAATAATTTAAATTTCATGATATTGAAGAAAAATAACAGCACGTCTTCATGATGATTTCAGTACGGCTTACTTAGCTCCTAAGAAGGCTTCTTGGAAATATTTACATAAAGTAAAGAATTTTTTAAAATAAATTGACTAAGTAAGAATTATAACAACAAAAGCTTAAGCAATAGAATTTTAAAAATAATTATGAAATCTTTAAAAACCCTAAAAATATCTTAAAATTCCTTTAATGAACAGACCTTCAATCCACTAAAAAAACAATACTTATCCTTGATGGTTTAAGGAAACTAATAATTTTATTTTTAAGGAATTTTATTTAAAATTTTTCTAGAATTTTGTTTTGAAATTGTGAAATAAAATAAAAAAAATATTATATAGTTTTTATAAATTTTAAAATAAATATATAAATTAATTCCTATTTTTAGTTCTTTCTTCTTTAAAATTAATTTTTCAAACTTAAAGGATTTAAATAAATTTATATAAATTTAAAATTAAATATAAAGTTTTACTAAAATGTTTTTAAAAAATAAATTTTTGATTTTGTCTTGATAGAAATTTTATCTATTCAAGATGTCCTTAAAATCTTAACCATAAAATGTTGGGAACCCAGGGAAAAAATGAAAACACAATACCTATGTATATATTTTACAATAATTTAAATATAAAAAGATTGTAGGCAGGTATTAAAAGAACAAAAACAATGTATCAAACAAGAAATTAGAAAAAAGAATAAAAAAAAATTTGCAAACGAAAATATTATTTCAGTAATATTTATCAAAGCCTACTTAGAACAGGTGTTTATTTTATATAAAGAAAAGTGTTTTGATAACAACTATTATTTTCCACAAATAGGTAACATACCTACCTATTTAATAAGTTTTTAATAAAATCACAAATAAGTACCTACCTATAATTAGAAAAAAGTTATAGTAATCAAAAAAATATAATTAAAAAAATTAATTATTTGGGAACACATTATAGTGAAATAAAAATTTAAATTTCTTTTTCTTATTTTTAAATTTTAGAAAAAAGACAAACATTTATGCAAAGATAACAAAAACAAAGAACACAAAAAATTAATTAAATATTCAAGGATGATAATTAATTAGCACTGGACAAATAAAAGTTACTAAGAATTAAAAACACGCTGAAAACTCTATAAAAATTAATAACAAATTTATAGGTACCTACATATATACCTACTAAACCATTAATAAAAAAGTTTTATACCTACAACCCAAATTTTACTTAAAAATAAAAAAAAACAAAATTAAAAACAAACATTAATTACACTTAACAACTCTTCGCAGAACCTTAACTCCAAATAATTCTTTGAGGTTTTTCCCTATGGTGTTTTTGAATATAAATCTACAAAATCATCTTATAATTTATGGATACATGTTCATGTGTTAGTTTTTTTGTTAATAAAACATATAAAAAAAATCTTTAATATCAAAACGAACAACTAACAACAATTTAAGGACGTGCCAGGCATAATTTAATTTTATAATTCCTTACACACAAACCAAAAACTAAACAGAAAAGTTTGATTTTTTCTTTTCTACACCATAAAAAGTGCAGTGACATCAAATAACAATAATATAAACAAAAACTAAAACGTACAATAAGAAAAAAAAGTCTTAAAAGCCAAGCTGCGAAAAAGTAACAAATATAAATGCTCTATCAAAAAAAGAAACTAATAAAAGCTTAAGGCAGACATTAAAAAACAAAAACCTAAGGCAGACATTAAGCCCAAAAATATATATTCAAAACTTATATACTTAAACAACAACAACAACAAATAACTAAAAGCAAACGAACTACACCAGCAACTAAATCAAAGAGAAGAGAAAAAAATCTTCATAATTCCAGGAAATCAAATACAAAAAAACAAAAAAAAAACAACACAAAAACAAACAAATCAACTGCACACTGATAAAAACAAATGAATAAAATCTTAGAATAATACAGCTCTTAAAACATATGTATATATATATATACATACCTACATAAAAATAACAACAACAAAGCTTTAAAGCAAAAGTTTTTATTTGATCACCAGCAAATGCAACTTTTTTGTTTTGTGATTACAATTGTGTTTGTGATTCTATACTCAATTATCATTGCATGACAGAGAGAAAGAAAAACAATATCAATTCTGCTGCTGAGAAACCTTTTTCTGCGCCGCCAACTGTAATACTTTGTTTTTACAACTCTTAAACAGAAACAAACAACTTTGCAACGAAGAACAACAAACAACAATAAAAAAATTTTATATAACAATAAAAAATTAAAAAGTTAAAGAAACATAAAAAAACAACAAAGTTTGCAGCCAAAAACATTAAAACAACAACAAATAAAAAAACCTCTAGTGCAACCCAAAAACAAAAAAACAAAAATAAACTAAAGAAAAAAAAAGAAATAAAAATAAATATTTTGCAAAAACCTTAAACTGCTTTTTAGAATTTTTGGGTTTCTTGTCAATAAGAAGAAGCAGCTTAATCTTGTGTGATTTTGCTTCATTGAATAAACTTAGTTTAGTGGCTGAGTGTATATATACATATGTATGTGTGTGTGATTTTTATATACAGACATCCTTTCTTTCATCTTTAAAGTTTTACGGATCCCAGTGTTTCTGTTTCTATTTGTCTTCTTGTGGGTACGATTTTTGCCTGTATTTTGGATATAAAATTTTATTACTGCTGGTATGTTTATAAAGAATTAAATTTCTTTATTTTTATTTTAATTTTTTTGAAGTTTGCAACAACAACAACAACAAAAGATTTAATAAAATTTACATGAATTTGAATGGGGAGTATTATGTACTTGAACAACAACTATTATGGAAGATGTTGTAAGAAAACTAATATAAAACTAAATTACCGCTTGAAAATTAATCGTTTTATTGAATATTATTGAATATAAATAAAATGGTTAATTGTTTGTAAATGTAAAGAACGAAATCTTAACATCGACATGTCTCTCATATTATTCGTAGATGGTTTTTTTTAAAAATGAATTCTCGTTTCGAATAACTTTACTCCTTTATCCTTTATCGAATATCAAAAAACATTTACATATTTACATTTCAAGAAAATGTCAAAACTTTTTCTGATGTATTAATAGCTTTACAAACTGAATGAGAATTACATAATTGTATAACAAGCAAATGCATTAATATTTTTTTCTAATGTTTCCTTTGACTTTGAAAACACAAAATAAAAATTAGTTAATTGTTGTTGCCGCTTTTATTAATGGATGGTTGATTAAAATGTACAGGTTTCTACAAAATAACGCTGCGAAGAAAGCTTCTATAATTTTGTTACTTTACGGACAGTTAAAAAAGAAGAGAACCAGAGAGGACTAAATATCCTTATTTTACTGTCTATAAATGATTAAACATTTTGGGCGTATTTTCGTACAGAACCATTGCAAATTTTCCATAAATTTATAAGCTGTTAGCATCTCACAATAGCCTGATTCATTGCTTCAAACAGCCCAATTGCGACTCCAAACCATATAGCGTATCATACAGTGACACGCAAAGTGAGCATGCAAAGGCTTGTGAATAATCGCTCTAGGATTTTCAAAAGCTAAAATGCAGAATTTTGCATGTTGACATACAAATTTGGATTTGCTTCAACACTGTGGCTCACGCCTGCGTTGCTTTCAGTTGAACGACCTGGTCGCGTGTTCGATCAAACCAAATGAAATCAAAGAAATAAATTTTTTTTCAGAAATGACGGAGCTCTGAAGTAACAAAATGTAGATGAATCTTCTCTTTTTTTAAGCCAATTAAATATATAAGGATTATTACTCTTACTAGACGGCCAAGTGGCAAAGTTTAATTTGCCATTTTGCCACCTGTGAAGTAATAAATGCTAAGTTTGGTCTGACCATCAAAATGAATAGACTGACGTCTGAACAACGTTTCTAAATTGTACAAATTTGGCTCAAAAAGGATTGCCGTTGATCCCAATTTCATTTAGCAATAATTTTGTAGAGCAACAAGCCCACTTTTGTTGTTCGAATAGAAACGTCAGCAAACAAATCTGTCGTATTTCAAGTGATGATAGTTCTCAAGTGTATGATGAGGCACCGTTACATTCAGTAAAACTAAATATTTTATGTATTTTGGAATCTTTTGCCCATACTTCTTTAAAAGCGATGGTCGTAGCTTTACCGTTAAGGACAGCTATAGCGCCATGGTTATAGACTTTTTCGTTTATCAATTGAACAACCATGATGTGCAGAAGCTGTGGTATCAACAAGACGTCGCAACATGTTACACAGCTCGTGCCACAATTAATTTATTGCAGGAAACTTTTGGTAACCAACTTTTGGCCTCCAAGATTGTGTCATTTAACGCTATTAACTGTGGGGATAGGAGAAGTCATTACTCTATTTCGATAAGCCCGCTTTATTGCTGATATAAGGTCATAAATGTTAAAAAAAGTATAAGAAAATTAGACCTCCAGATAAGACCAAGTTCGAGCCAGCTGAAGGGGTTATATGCCATTATCTTTCTATACTTCTATTAAAACACCCTTTATAATTTGGAAAAAAATTTTCATATTACAGGACCTTTCGTATATATTGAGTCCGATTATTGATTCCGTTCCGCGGTTGCGGATAAGATTTTTTTTGCGAAAGCAAATTTTGCAATTATTCATTCCACAAATGCGGTATCCTTCTGTTGTTGCGGTATCAACTCTACCGTTGCGGTATTGTCATATTGATTTCGATAGATATTTTCCTCCATTTTGCTTACGCTTAACTTTTGTGACGGGTAATTAATGGAAAGAACAAAAATGTAAGAAAAATATAAAATTTATACGAAATAAATTTCTTTTAGTTTAATTTATTTGTTTTACATGTGAAAAATACTTTTGTAGGAATAATAGAGAAAAATATATAAACAAATTGCATATCGAAGCAATTGTTAATTTACTAAAAAAACAATAGGACATTGCTTGTGGTTTTAGCCTATGCGCCCCTGCAGACGTGGATCATGATGTTATCCCCATTCATTATTAAGGCATCTAAAAACAGATTTCAGCACTCCAATAGTTCTTTGTACTAAATTAATCCTTTAGAATGTGCGGTATTAAATCTAATTTTGTTGAGAGAGTTAGCTGGCTCTCTGTAAGGTGTTAGTAGCCATGGTTGTAAAGGATACCCTTTATCACCTGCAACAATTTTTAAAATTTGTTTACACAACTTCGTTGCTAAGAACTTTTTATTTTAATTACCCAAAAGGAAACAATCTCTTTTATTGCTATGTTTTGATTGAAGGAATGTTTTTGCAGCGTTCATTTCCCAAATGTAAGAATCATGGCAACTTCCAGGATATTGTGAGGACATATACCGTATTTTCTGTTCGTGATCACATATCTGCATTTACACAATAAACAAGCCAAGTTAATAAATATTTACTTACAATCATAACATTAATGCTTAGTATCCCTTACGATAAAAAAGTGTTTATTGCAATTCGGAGCAGTAATTTTTACATGGGTACCAATCGACAGCCATTACAACATTTCGAATACTACATTTTTCATAGAAAGTCATTTTGGCTATTCTTTCCTCGTCTTCGTTCGTGCTCATGAATATCCATTTGCTGCACAACATTTTGTCTAACCTGCTCAATAATTCAGCCAGCACTATAGACAACGTTGATTGGGCTAAGTTTACACTAAAATTGCCCTCTGCAAAAAACTTAAACAAGCGCAAAGTTTATCTTTCACTGAAACAGCTCCATCACGACCGCTTTCTGAGCATGCAGATTCTAACTCAGACAAAATGTAATTAAACGATACCTTGTTCAATCGAAAATTTGTAGTCAAAATTTGACTTTACTTTACATAATGGATTATTTCTAAGCCTCTATTCTACGATTTCATGTGCTATTTAATTGTATTATATCTGTCTCTGGCCACATTTCTGTTCTGAATTCTGTTTTTGTTTTTTACAAGAATTATTGCTTTTATTTTTTGTGTCCATTAAATTTTCGAATTTTGACAAAAATATATTTTTATAAATATTAACTTTAAAGCTAATTTGTTTTAATTACAATATTTTGTGTTTTAATCTTCATGGACTTTAAGTTACGCGGTATCTCTATCATTTAAAAATACCACTTTGAAATATCTGTTTTCTAATTTTATTTTATTTATATTTGTTTAAAACAAATATTTCAAGAAAATATAAAAATTTTTAATGTTTTCTATTTGTCATTATAAATAAACTAAGGCAAACAAAAACAAAAAAAAAAACATATTAATCATTTATTTTAAGTATTTCATGGTGTAAATACCCTCTCACTAGATTACGAGTGTAATAAATTGTTTTATTGGGTACTTAAGATAATTGATTCGATAATACTGTTGTTGCTGTTGTTGTTAGTGTTTTGTTTTACTTATACATGCAACAAAATAAATAGAAAATATGTTAAAATTTCTTTAAAACTTTAGTTTCGCTTTTACTTAAAATGATATTAGAAATACAAATCACCTGTTAATTTTAACTCTTCTTTAAGTGTTGAGTTTAAGTTTAATTTTAATGATTTGAAAAAAAAATTAGTTTTGTCAATTAATGGATCATTAAGTTCTCTTATTCTTTGTTTAGGTTAATCCTTGTATTTAATTAATTAAAAAAAAAATAATTAAAAGACTCACTCACTCACTCGGCGGGCATTAAATTTCGGTTTTCTATGATTTTTCATTGATTTATTTTATTTAACATTTGCCTACTGGTTTTGGTTTGGTCAACATGACTTTTGACTTTTGATTTTTAAAATTTGTATTTTTTATTTATTTTGCTTTTGAAAGATTTTCATCTTGTCATCTCCTATATTTCTTTTTTTTTAAAGTTTATTGTTTATTTTAGTTATATTAAAACTTTCGAATTGTAATGATGACAATGTCGTCATTACTTTTGTAAGTGATGTTGTGATGTAATATCTTCATTAGTGTGGGGATGTAATTGTTTGTAATAATAGCAAAACAATAACATTTCTTTTCCTTTTAATAAAAAGAAATAATAAAATTGCAGTACAGGTATCCCTTCTACAACACGGTCGTTGGGTTCCCACTATAATACGTGTTATGTGAAACCGTGCAGGGGTTAAGTTTAAAAAAAAAAAAATATTTTCATGCCACAGAAGAAACTTTATTTCTATTAAATATAACAAAATAAAATAAAAATCTAATTAACTATATAAAAAACAAATATTAATCCACGTAAATACATAACGAAAACAAACAAAAATCGACATATATATATATATATATATATATATATATATATATATATATATATGAATGTATATTATAAATTTAGTTTAGTATTTTTATTCATCTGCTCAATTCATTTAAATGGGAACGTTTTTTCATCTCTACTTTCTGAACTGGCATTTATATTTTGTTCACCTGCTGATATCTTTAAAAAAATCCTTAAACTTGCTTTGTTTCCTTGTCCGTTCAAGGTTGTTGTAAATTTCTTGACATGGTGATAAGCTTCTTTAAGCGCAAGGGTCTGCATCCAAAAACAATACTAATTCCAATTTTTTGGCCAAGTCTAATCCTTCCTGGAATTTTTTTAGTGTCAAATTATAAACTTCATTATTTTCATCATCGCTAGAATCGATTTCATTCACTTGGGATTCTACCAAATCTGCTTCCCCAACTTCTTATTCCTTAAATAAGTCTTGAACATCTACGGTGCAGTTTTTAAATTTTTTGATATAAATGTTCCATTAGGCCTGGCACCTTCATGATCTGCTGATGCAAAACTCTTCTCCTTGAATTTTTATATTGTGGAGTGAAAAAGCTGTTTTTTTTCAATTTCTCAAGCTAAACTTTACTGGCTAGAAAATCTGGAGAATCACAGAAGATTCTCTATTTTGTTTAAGATTAAAGTTATAAATTTTAAGAGCTTTTTGCCGAATTATATTACTGTACAATGGAATCTCAACCCCCCTCACATTACACATTATAAGTCTTTTTGGATTACACAACCATCTAGACTTGTGTCTTGCGGGGGTAAAAGGGAGCCCAGTCCCCTTCCAGGCTAGTAGGAGCCAACTCGACAATCCACTATATTTCCACGGGAATCAGTAAAGCCCCAGATTTCCGCTATTAGTCTCTTTAGGCGTTTAGCTGTTTCTCTGAGTGATTATTGAGGTTGGCCCTTCGGGAGTATCGTAGTGGTTGTGGTTTTGCGGCCTCAAGCATGAACTGATTTGTGGGGGCCAGGATCATTTCGCCTTTAATCACAACAACGGGTGTTCTGGACCAGGAGTTGCATAGTCTCCAGCTCTTCAGCAAGGAGTAGTGGTTTGCAACCCTGCTTTGGAACCGCTGAAATTGCAACTAGGAAAGACCTGTTGCTAGAATTAGTCCTCGGCTTCCTAGGGTGTAAATGACGTTGCTTTTTATTCCCAGTGGTTTGACCACCATCTGATTAAGGCTTACGGCCAGGTGCAGATGTAAATCTTATTACGAATGTACAATGGAATCTTTCAATTATTGGCACACGGGCACGAGCTGATAACTTTGCAGATTTCGAACATCCTGCAACAACAGCACTACTAATTTCCTTTTTAATGGTGCGGACGGGACGTTTGCCACCTTTAAATTTAGGGTTTTTGCAATGTGTGATGCTTTTTCTCCTTTTAGCAGACGATCTGAAATTTGTATTTTTACTTTTAAAGAAATAAACTTTCTATTCCGAATTGTTTTTATATTTTCACCAGAAATAGTTTAGGACTGAAATTTATTTTTCAAAAATTAGTCTTACTTATTTACAAAAAATTAACTCCTTATTAATAAAAATTGAATAAAATCGATGCCTCTTAAATTAAAATTTATTTAAATATTTACTATTTCAAAATTCCAGACAATATTTTTTTTTTGGTTCTTGCTCTTGCGAAGGGCTCCACAAAATGCTAAAATATATGTTATTTCAAATTTATATGTTACAAAAAGAATTCATAACTATTGGATAAAAAAACATCTGGAATCCAGCCAGCAAACTGAATATTTTTTTATAACAGCGCATTTGTGTACATACATGCGCAAAAAAGAAAATTAAGTCTAGCATTCTTGAAATAATAAAATAAGGATATTCCCCAAATTGTGTTTATATTTATATTATAATTTTCTTAAAAAAATAAATAGTGTTGTAGAAGTATCGCGTTATAACAGGTTTTAGAAAAAAATTTTTTAATCGTGTAAGAGTGAAATCGTGTTGTGGGAGGGATACCTGCATGTACTAGAGTTTTAAAGTTGTTATTAGGGTTAAGGGGCGAAATTGTAAACCATATGAGAAACATATGCCTATTCTGTCTAAAAAAGAAAATATTTCAGAATATTCCAATAAACATTGAAAGTAAAAATTTAAAATTTTTAATAAAATTTGACGAGGGTGGTCTTAAAATAATTCACACACTAAAAGAAAGCCAACTTAGGAAGCTATTAGTTTCATTTAAGTTTAAAAAAAAATCTAAACTCTCTTTAAGCTTTTTGTTAAAAAAAGAGACAAGAAAATACATCAATCCGAAAAAAAAATGGATTGGATTGGATTAGAACAGTCGTTACCACCTGCTAACACATGAATTTGATTACAAAAATCGTTTTTTTTAATATTTCGGCATATTGCGGAACTCTATACCCATCGAAATTGATTTCAATACCACAAATTGTTTCATGAAAAAACGAAAAAATTCTTTAAAATGAAACCACCTTTGAATTTCAGCTGAATTTATTATTTTGTGTTTTTTTTTTGCTTTCTTATTTCAATTAGATCTTTTCCTTACTTAAGTGTGCAACAATAAGATGCAGCTTGAGCAGGTCTTGGGAAGTGAAAAATCTCGTTTGGTATTATTATTTAATTGCTCCACCTTCTCTATTCATTCTATTCATGGGTATCCAATAGCTGGCATCCTTAACAGCATTTTGGGGTTTAAGTGATTTCTGGCGAGCGGCGTATATCGGGTATCCTTTTACAGGTATAGATATTGAGGTTGGTAACACTTTCTTTTGCCTTTTTTTTTTAAGAGAAGTAGCACGTCAGGCAACAGTACCTATTTAGTCATGTACCGTGCTACATTCTTTAGGAAAGGAATAGAGAAGAGAAGCAACAGGTGGTGAAATGAGAAGATAGTTAAGGAATTTAACTGTCGTATAAGACAGCTTAGTGACCATGCCTTCATCACTGAGCAGCCCCACCGACAGTAAAATTTTATGTGTAGTGAAAAAAAACCAAGGTCTTTTTTGGGAATCGAACCCACAACCCCCAGTCATGTAAGCTAGCACTCTACCTACTCTGCCTACAGGGGCCTTTTGTCAAATGATTTTTATTTGGTTTGGTTTAGTTTGGCATTTCAACATTAAATGAAGTTTGTTTAGCAATGAAGCACACTTTTGTTTCAATGGACATGTCAATAAACTCCTGCATTTGGAATAATGATATTCCTCAAGTAAATGTTAAGACACTTTTACATTCAGAATAACTGAATGTTTGGTATCCTTTTGGCTGGTAAAATCATTAACCCGTACTTCTTAAAAAACGATGCTAAACCGAATGTTAAAGCTATAGAGTTATGATAACTGACGACTTTTTCGTTTGTCAAATTAAATAAAAATAGTTTACAGGAGCTGTGGTCTCAACAAGACGACGCAACACGTCACACAGTTCATGCTAAAACTAATTTGTTAAAGGAAACGTTTGGTAAACGCATAGTTTCATAGTTTCAGATCCGTTAACTAGTCTCTTAAATCGCATGATTTAACGTCGCTTATTTATTTTCTGTCGGTATGTAAATTCGCTAGTTTACGCTGATAATCCGATAACGATTAACCACTTAGAGAATAGCATTTGCCGCGTTATTGCCGATGTACGGTAAGAAATGCTGAAAAGCAGTCGATATGGAGGACAACATTTGCCTCGTTATTTTCAGCAATGCTGAAAAACAGTCGTCGAATATTCGACCTCCAGATTAGATTACATTACACATTAAATTATAATGCCCGAAGGTTATCTTTCTAGCCCCTGTAGGCTAGAAGGTAGTGTACTAGCTTATCAGTCTGTGGGTTCGATTCCCAACAAAGACCTTGGCTGTTTTAAGTACAAAAAAAAAAATTGACTATCATCGGTGAGGCTGCTCAGTAATGAAGGCATAGTCACCGGTCGCTGTGCTGCCTTATAAGACAGTTAATTTCCGATAACATATGCCTTTTAGAAAATGAAAGCTGCGCCGGTAGGTAGCTAGTAGGTAGTGCACTTAGCCTGCCAATCTAGGGTTGCTTGTTTTCACTATATCTATATCCCTTTCCTAAAGAATGTAGCACGGTTGTGACTAAACAGGCATTGTTACCTGAAGTGCTACTTCTCTTTATATATAAAAAAATAAGTTTCTTGTCAATTTAAAAAATTCATTTTCAGTTTTAATCCAATTGAAAGTTCTATACCCCTACAAAATAACCTTTAGTTGTTTATCAGTCTGATAGCAGTTAGTGATGGAAATTGACAAACAAAATGAATGTCCTGCCTGCCTTAATCTGGTCTATATACTACAAATATTTTTATCATTCTGGTTTGATTTCTTAACAACTTTTTAAATTTCCATTTTCTTCACCATTTCGCGATGCTGCAGGTGGCACGTAGCCATTTATGACAATCTTTTTTGGTGGTAAAAATTCGAATCTTATCCAAATTCTGGATTCTCTCCGCAGAAACTCTTTTCCATCAGCTGCCGTGAGTTATGATTTACTTTCTTATTTACACTGAAGTGTTTACTGAATTTGTTTTAAAACTCAATTTGTCAGTTTCCAACGGGACGTCATAGTCGACATTTTTCGTAAATTGGTCATAGATGATATGTGTCTCTTGGCGATTATTGCTTTAGTATTTAACGCTGTTTATCGTAAATTAGACCTACTTTTTTTAAAAAGTGGCTAAATATTTTTGGCAGCAACGATGCGAGTAGCTTGAAATACGTTGCGATCAGATCGTTATTCATTGAGGGGAAATAGCTTCAAGTATTTAATAGAAAGTATTTGCTTGCGTACCTCGCATTTAAACCTTGTCTATCTAATAGTTTAGAGTTTTTAAACGTCTGTGTTTCTCATTTCACCCTACTTAAAAAGAAAGAAAAACTGAAATTAAGAAAGACTGCCCTGCCAATAAAAATTCATGATCCATAATATTGTTATGTGCTTGCATTTTTTTTAAAGCCGATCGCTATCTGCACCCTCGTATACAAGTTTTAATTTCTTGAATTTAAATGTTTAGTTGCCTGCAATTGAAAAATCCAAACCAGCCCTCTTCTTCATTACAACCAAAAAACACACATGTGTTTTAGTTACCATTTGTTTTATTAAGAAACAATCATCTTTGGTCTTTCCAACCGGAAGTCTATACAATTTTTTAATACGTTTTTTTAATTTTAGTTTATTTTATATTATTTTCTTTTATTATTTAGAATGTCTTAAGAAGCAATTTTAATGTTGTTTGGTGTGCTGTGAGATTTCCTTCACATCTTGTGTGCTCATGAACAACATCTATAAACATTAACACAGTGTTCAAATACTTCTAAATTTTTAAATTTTTTTTCTTCTTCAACTGTTTCTTGTTTAAATTCTTTAAACGTTTTTATTGTTTATTATTTTTTATTTTTTTATTTCTTCACCTTTAAAAGATTTTAATGTGATGTGTTAAATTTTTAGCAAAAATTGTGTTTAGTTAAATGGCTTAAAGCGATTGGACGAGTGGAGGTCAAACGAACTCTCATCCATGACTTTGGCATTGAAATGTATTTAATGTATAGTCGGGTCGGACAGACGTACCAATGTACACTATGTTATTACATTTGATAGAGCTGTCGATATTTTTGTTATTTTTGCTGTTTCAACATAAAATTTTTTGTAAAATTTTTGTAGAAATTTTTGAATTTGTATACGGTTATTTTTCTATAAATATTTCTCAATAGAACATTCCGCAGGTAAATTTATTTTGATTTTTCAATACACAAAGAACAAAAAACGTGCTGGTGGTATGTTTTCATGAGCGGTATTTTGTATTCTTTGTTAATGTATATGGTTGCGGTAAACAAGTTGTGGTTGGTTTTTTCATAATAATTAAATTTAATGATTAAATACCAACATCATTATTGCTTTTCTTGTTTTTTTTTTATTTTAATTATACTCATTAATTTGAATTTGATTCGATTCGAAGAAAATAAATCTTAAAAAAAAATTATAATTTTGTTTTTTATTTTTATTTATTTTATTTAACTTTGGCTCTTCGGTAAACTAAATTTTAAATTTACAATTTTTTTGTAATTTTTTTTCGTAATTTTCATCTTCTATTTAATTACCCAGATTTGGTACTTTTTGTTCTTTTAGTACTTTTGATCATTTTAATTTGATGGAACTTATTGACAATTTAGTAATATCATTTTCATTTCAGTAGCTTTTCATTGTAGTGGTTTTAGCAAATTTTTTAATTTTACAATTTATGTTAAAGTGGACACCACAACAAGTACATGATAAGATTTACATCTGTACCTAGCTGTGTAAGCCATAACCACATGGTGGATCATACCACTGTGGATAAAATGTAGCATCATCCTCGCCCTAGATCGCATGAAGCTTAATATAATTTAAGAATATAACGTCATTCATGCTCACTGGGGCTGAACCATTCATTGTATTCATTGTCAATGATCAACCCACAAAATCAAACGAGGGCCTCGAAACACACAACCACCACGATACTTTCGAAGGGCCGACCTCAATAATCAGTCAGAGAACAGCTTAAACGACAAATAGCGGAATTCTGAGGCTTTACAGTATATTTCCCGTGGAAATATACTGTATTGTCCAGCTAGCCTTGACGGCGACTGGGCTCCCTTTCACCCCCACAAGGCACATGTAATGACGGTGGATTTCCGTCAAAACATATAAATGTGCCCCCAAAGAGGAACACCACTGCAAGTGATAGCAATAGCGTATTGATTAATTTTCATAGTTTACCCAGCTGAAAACCATTGATGCGCCAGCTAAAATGAACTAATTTGAAATGTTATGCGTGATAAGATTTACATCTGTACCTAGCCGTATAAGCCAGAACCAGCGTTATGTTATCCTCGCCCTAGAAGGCCTTCAGATATGTATATCCTTCGGTCATATCAATTTGTTTCTTTTGGCCGTTTAGTGTTCGCAGGAAAATATGCCTGCATGTTTGTTTAAAAAATGGTCATAAGTTCATATCCCAACCACAGTCTTGTATATAAACAATAATAATTGGTAAATAAGGTTTATAATTGGGAATAAAGTAAAGACAGCAGTTTGAACTACCCGCAGTCTGGATATGAAAAGTATAAAAAAATGTTTGTGTTGTAGCATTAGATGAGAAAAGTGCAGAGATTGTCTAGAGGCCTGTATAGTGCTTGTGAGTCATAACCTCGGCAGAGGCTATAGAAATTATACTGGTGAGAATCCATGTAAAGAGCAAAAAAAAAAGAAATAGTACCAAACTCGGTAGAGCCTCAGAAAGAGGAAACTAATAAACAACAGTGTGAGGCAATAGTGGCAGAGTTCTTTAAAAGATTAGGTTTGCAACCTGAAGACTATGAGTTTGATTATCCCAGACCAATAAAATATTGTGGTGTGGATGGCGTGATACATTATTTGACAGCTACTCATGCGCACGTGAAATTGAGTTTCAAGTTATTCGCTTCCTAACAGTTCAATTGGAAACCATCTAATCAATCACGCGTATTGTGTAAATTTTTATTCAACTTCAACAGCAGGAATTTGTCCTTAAGGTGGTAGGTTGAGCTGTGTAAATTATGTGGATCATGCACTTGAGGTTAAATTCGTGCGAAAATCGGCCACCGCACAACACATGCAAGCCAGCAACAAGTGTATTCACATAACTTAAGTTGACAGGCGATTTCAGGCAGACGTTACCAATAATCCCCCGTGCAACGCCTGCAGATGAATTGAATGCTTGCCTGAAGGCATCACCTTTGTGATATAACGTAAAATTATTATCGCTAACCACTAATATGAGCGTTCAACCTTAAAATGATTAAAGTGCCACACAATTGTTAGATGTTGGAAATGGAAAAGTCCCAGCTGATATGACAGCTGGATTAATTACTCTTACCAACGACTTTTGCCGATTTGTAGACTCTCAATTAGCTCTTATTTGAAAATGTTTTCCCAAACATTAGTGAAAATTATCAGAATTATGCTTGGTTAAGTCAACGAGCAATTTTTGACCCAAGGAATAATGATGTACACGCACTGAATTTCATCCTTCCATCAAAAATCAATGGCAATTTGGTGACATAGAAAACCGTTGATTCTATAACAAATGCCGATGATGCAGTAAATTATCCAATGAAGTTTTTGAACTCTCTGGAGTTACCAGGACTTCCACCACATAGCTTGCAACTCAAAGTTGGTTCAGTTATTATGATATTGCGTAATTTGAATCCACCGCGACTTTGCCACAGTACTTGACTTGCGGTTAAAAGACTTATGCCGAATTTGATTAAAGCAACTATTATTAACGGAATGTACGCAATTGCAAATGTATGTATTCCTCGAATACCAATGATTTCGACTGATCTTCCGTTTGACTTCAAATGATTGCAATTTACGGTTCGCCTTGCGTTCGCAATGACATTTAACAAGTCACAAGGCCAATCGCTTAGTGTTTACGGGATAAATTTAGAAAACCATTGTTTTTCACATGGGCAACTATACGTTGCGTGTTCGCGAGTTGGCAAACCATCCGCTTTGTTTGTGTTAACGTCAGACCAAAAAGCACTTCAATGAAAAGGATAATTTGCGGACACGTATAACGCTTCGATTCAGTATTTACTTTGGATTCACTTTCATTTTTTACTTAGAGAAGTTCAACTAAATTCTACTTCATTTTTGTAATAGAAATGAATTCATTTGTGTTGTGCCTTTTCAAATATAAAACGAACAAAAAAATAATTTTTCTTCATCTTTTAATCCCCAAACGAAATGTTACAAAAAACGAAGCCATTTGGTGGCGAAACGGAGTTCGCCGGGTTTGCTGGTTTAATTATGTTTTTTTATTGTTTTATAATTTTATACTCATAATTATTATATGAGATTTTTAAAGATATTATTGTTTGAACACTTTAATATCTTTCGCATTTCATAATATGTCGTTTGGGCGCATTTTTAATTTTTGTACTTCTTATTGTCCTCTTACATTTTAAAGTTTTAGAAAGTTTTCTAATTTTAGTACTTTCTATTGGTATATTTTTGGAAAATGATGGTACCTTTTATTAAAATCGGTACCTTTTTTGTGTTTACATTTTTTTAAAACTTAAACTTTATGATTTTGAATATCTGAATTTTTTTTAAATTATTTTTATTTATTTTTTAAGTATCTTTCTTGTCTTTTTTTTAAATAAAATATTTTTTATTGTAGTTTGGCTTATGATTTTATTATTATTATTCTGTTTTAGATAGTGATCTTAAATAGTTTTGGCGTCGTTAAGTTGTTTTATGTTAAAAAAAGGGTTCAAATTTAATCACTCCAAAATATAATTGTAATTTCTCATTTATAGTTATGTAATAAACCAAAAATATATAAACATTTTGATTTCTTTTTATAAACTATTGCGGGCCGTTTTATGTGTTTGTTGAACACATATTGACAAAGTGCTAACAAACACTGAATAATGCTGATATCACATGATCAAAAAAAAAACTACAATGTCAATTTTCAACTTATAAAAACAATTATGATTAATGTCGAATTGATTCAACAACTCTTTTAAATCGATTACTGATTTTAAATTGAGATGACGTTCAAAATGTTGTTAACATTTGTAGCCTTGAATTAAATATTTAAATGTCATCATTTGCCAACTAAAGACTTTGAGCACCAGAGTCACCAGAGCAAAATGTTAACGGTAACTTTTTTGTACAATTCCTCTTATCAACACTCTTTTCTAATACACATTTTTGTGTCATAATAACTTTTAATGAACGAGTTCATTTAAATACCTAGAAATCCAATTAAAATCAAAGTTTATTTATTATTGAATCTGGAAGTGAGATAAGTTGATTTCACAAGTAGTTCATATGTCTTCATGTCTTCTTTTTAAGTTCGCCTTAAAACAAAATCATGAATTTTTATCAAATCGAGAAATCGTCCGTTAGGTTATTAAAAATGCATTCCAATTCCAATGGTGCATCTTAAGGTATTTGTCTGCTATTTTGACCCTTGTCAAAAATGTTTGAAAATTATTACATTTATTTTCTTTAATGAGATTTTTATTTCTGTCTTTTGTTTTTAATTAAGAAAAAACATATAATTTTCTTAAATGTGTTGGTTAAAAATAAATAATTTATGTATTGAAGGAGGTCCCATACAAGCTAATTCTATCTGTTAGTTTATAATTTTGACATTTTTAATGATGCTGCAACAATATTTTGTAAGCCATATTATATAAGTCAGCTATCGGTCGGTGTCTTAATAAACAGCCTGCGCATTAAGCGCGGCTTTTTATTTATACAACTTTTAAAGAAAATAAACAATAAGCATGAAAAATACTTAGTGAGGACAAAGGTCGTATTTATATACCCTAAAGAGATGGCCATATTACATTGTGGCAGTTTCTCTTAAATTTAAAATTATATTTTTTTTAAATATAATTATTTTTTTAATTTAATCCAAATTTTTGTTCTAATGAAAATAGTAAAAATATTAAGAATAAAATTTCAATTAAATTATATAAAAAACTTAACCTGTTAATCATTATATTTATAATGAACCTTTGGTAAAGGGGTTTTTTATAGAGGTTCAGAAATTTGAAATAAAATAAAGATGATTTTTTAATATGTGCGTGTATTCTCAAATTTAGTTTGTGAACAAACCGGTTTCGGCTATTTGCCATCTTTAGTGTTCTCTCTGTATGCTCTGGGTAAAATCATACCCAAATGAACTTTTAAATTGCTATGAAATTTAAGTTTATTCGAATGATTTTCTCTTATTATCAAAAAAGCTTCACGCATAATATTTCGATCCAACAAACTATCAGACTTAACGATACCCCATATATGAGCATATTCGATACCTAAGTTGCGCTTACGACCTAAAGGCAACTTAAGGTCCAAGATGACTATGAACTGCGCAGCATCTTTAAATTAACTGTGGTACGTTTTTAGTCAAGGGGATCATGTTGGTATTGAGTAGGCAGGCATATCGCTTAGCTAATTGGCATATTCATTTGCTTCTATCTAGAAAAAAATGGATCCTGGGCTAAAGAAAAGTTCTCTCATCATTAGAAAGTTCTAAGAGTCCATGCCCAGTAAACGTGGCCAAGTGGCCAACATTGCGCACACGATTATTGGTTCTGCACACGGGCGAACATAATCCTTGTACGAAGTACCTTTGGCACTTTCTACTACCCTATAGTATGTATTGCTCTTATATCATATATTATAGGTTTTATATTGGTCGTTGTAGAGTATAATGTTTATAATATACTTTATATACATAATTCTACTGTACGTATGTTTTGACTGAACTCCTCCTAAACGGCTGGATCGATTTGCATAAATTTATTTGTATGCGTTTGGGTGACGTTAGATATACAATTTGGTCCAATTGGACAAAGAGGCGTGGCACCTCCCATACAAACCACAAATTAAATGTCTACTTTTTCTGCTCCTGCTAACGGTATTTAAACAGAATTTGGTATTTCGGTTGAGTGAACATATTTTAAGTTCTGCTGCAAATAGGGGCGGGATTTGATGCGTGGTATCTCCCATACAAATCTTCTTTATGTCTATAATTCTCATGTATGTCACTAAATAAACTTTTTTGCGTGCGTTCGGGTGCCACCTTCGATTGTTTACATTCACAAACCAGCCCGGCAGATGGCGCTGTAGTCGGTATCCAGGTTATACAACTACACTGCAACTCTACACGACTGGATCGACTTGAATGAATTTTTGCTGTATTCATTCATTCATTCAATGCATTTAATTTTTTTGGGCGCAGTGCTTTGATATTATATGGCGTTGTTTACTTAAAAAATACACACACACCATAAATTCGTCGCCAGCTGCCAACTGCCTACAATGTGCCTTGGCGAATGACGGTGAAAGGCTCAAAGTAATATGAACTCGATTACTGCGGCCGTTAAAACAGTCGCGGTGGGCGTCGAGCTTATTTGTTTGCGATTCTTCTGTGCTATTTCACAAATTCTTTCTCAATGGGTCAGCTAGTAATATAATATAATATAATATAATATAATATAATATAATAGAAAAAAATGAAGACAATCGATTAGAAAACAAAAGAACAGAATTGAATGGAGTAGAAAAGAATAGAACGTTATGCCACCTGCAGTATAGGGATGCCATGGGATATTAGATATAGCAAGTAATATCGTTGAAAGGATTTCCTGTCTATACACTGCGTGTAACAACTATAGACAGATATACCTGCTTAAGTCGTACATTACCTTACAAAATATCGGGTAGTGGCCAATGTTGAATGTACCCCACACTTAAACGTCAAGTTTTTTTCTGCATTTCATTTGACATTTTTCAATTTTAGACTGACCCAATTTGAATCATGGAAAGATAGACAAACGAGCAAGGCGTTATTCAGGGTTATTATGAAAATGGGCGTTCAAATCAAAATGCATATCGTGCAACTGGTAATATTTTTGGTCAATTTAATCTTCCAAATGTGCGTGCAATCGGAAAAATCTTCCAAAAATTTGAGCAGAAAATATTGCTGCTGTTTGTGAAAGTGTGGCTTAACTCGTTATCGTGCCCAACACGTTCGTCGTTGCTCAACATTATGCATAAAGACTTACTTAGCATTTACACGCTTACAAGGTGTAATTGAGTCAAGCCTCTTCACCATTAAAGAAGTAAGAAAAAATGATTCCCTCAGACTATAAAGCACACCAAACAGTCGGTTTTTTTTGGATGTAACGGTGTTTTTGAATATTCACTCGATTATTATCATCACTCCAGGATACGTCAGTTTTGTTTTGTTGACATATCCATTCAAATATATATATATATATATGAGCTTCTGATCAACAGCACCTTGTTGTTCAGGCGTCAATCTATTCACATTACATTGGCAAACCAAACAAAGTAAATCACTTGGCAGTTGACCAGTTAAAAAAGTATTGCCAATTTAAAGTATAAAAACGCCCGATATTATCTGTTATTTTTGCTTTTTTTTATTGATAACGTTAAGTTATTTTGGTACATTTTATTTATGTTGTATTGTTAATTACTTGACTATTTTTAACCATTTAGATATTTTTCGCAATCTAATTCTTTTTTTAATCACTTCCATGCTTCTTTGCTGAATCACTGAAGATTTTAACAATATTTTATTGCAAGCACTTTTTGATAATCTTATCTATTTTATAATAAATAATAAATTTTATTATTTTTTTGTGATTGTTACTTTTTTTGCAACTTTTTTATGCGGGTACTTTTTTTATTATATAATATTTTTTTAGTAATATTTAGTACTTTTTAAATTCCTTTTTCTATTTGATTATGTAGTTTTGTGTTAAAAAAGGTGTTTTTAAAATATTTGTATCTTTTTGGTACTTATTGTCATTTTGTAGACATTTTTTTTGGTACCATTTTTTTATAATGGCCTTTTTTTCAATATTCTTTTCCTTTTTAACGTTTCTGTTAACGTCATGATAAAACATAAATAATGGAAATATTTACAACTATCGAAAAGAATTGTTTATAGGAAGGATGTCAAAGGATAATAAAATTTGCTAGACAAAAAATAATTTGTTTAAGCAGTTGTAAACCAATGATTTGACAATGTGAACTTTTAAGCCTGATTTATTGTCATTTTTATTTGTTTTTTAGTACTTTCAATTGAAAGGGGATTTTTTTCCTTGCATTTGTTGGTACATTTTTTATTTTATTTTTTTCCCTACTTTCGTATTGTTGTTTTTTTTTTGGCAACATACTATAAAAATCAATAGAGTTTCTAAAGTCTTTATCTGAGTTTTTCACATTTTTAAACGAAATATATAGTTTAGTTTATCTAGGCTGCCAAATTTTATTTTAAATTCCTTTAACACGTAAAAACCTGCTGCCACAGTTCCTAAACTTGTTTAGTTTTGTATTTTTTTAAGTTTTAAAAACTTAATAAAGCTACAAAGAAAATAATTTACTTCAATGTGGGCGGTCGGCTTTCGAAACTAAAAATAATGAAAGGAAAACAAAAACAAAAAAAAAACTAACAACAACAATTAAACATTTTTTCATGTTTCTCACATAAAATCCTATAAATTTCTTTTTTTTTTCTTTCACGTTTATAGTTTCTGCAAATACTAGTGCGGTGTATATGTTATTTGTTTCCATTTAACAATTATAACTTTATTTTAATAAAAACAAAAGTGTGAAGCCAGTTGTTATTAAAAGTATTTATTTTTTTTTTTATTGTTGTCCACATGGAATTTAACAATTTAACGTTGTTTTATTTTCACTTTTACAGCGAAGAAAACGTTGAAAAAAAATCGCGGAAATGCTATAATTTTTCGTGTGTAGACATGGTCTGATACAAAGCTTTAAGCAATGAGTATGTTTTAACATGCCCATAATGGAAGACATCCTTAAAATTCGCCTTATGCATAATACATGTCTTAAGCTGAAATACTTTTTTTTATTGACAGTCATTAACCCATTTTATAAAGTAACCATTATTCGATTCTTATTATACTTCTTTGTTCGATTGGAGAGTTTAATTAGGAAAATCATTTTTTTAGAATACGTAACGAACGACTTTCTATTAAACAAGTGCAGATTCTTTGTTTTAGTTATGTAAATTGCGCACTTTATGAAAATTTTTTAAAACAATGGACTTTGATCAAACCCAAAAGGTCTCAAGTTTTGACGTTTATGATTAGTTTACTTAGGCAAACCAGCATGAACCTGCATACCCTACAGACACCATTGAACTTAGAAAAAACATTTTTATTATTACAACTGCTACAGCAACAAATAATAAAATAAAGAGTGTCCCCAAAGAGATGTTAATTTCATGTATGTGGTGGCCTTTTAAAGAGTGTATTTTCTTAAGCCCGATAGAACTTTTTTTAATTGTAACAATTGACGCCGTAAAATAGGTTGTAATCAAAAGGAGTTATTTGTTTATAACAATCATCACATGATATTGCCAGTTAATAGTGATTTTGGACCAATGCGGCAGTTTTTGTTGTAGTCGAACAATGCTCTTTTCCAAAGGCGACATCACGCGCTACCAATTCACTTTCAGAATTTAACCTATAGCCAAACTTTTATTTTAAGTAAGGAGTTGGTGGTTATCGTATAGCTTAAAACTCCCTCATTTGAACAAGTAAGTTCCAGAGATGTCAGCAATATATAAGCAGCACTATAGAATGATTCTTTAAAATGTAATGCAATAGATAGGGTCTGTTGTGGAGTCGCTTCATTCCGTATGCTTTAATCTGTTCAACAAACACATTTAGCTGAGTCTCATTTCTGAATTTGCATAATTTGGTAACGTTTGACCAGTCAACGAGTGTAATGGTCATTAAAGACAAAGAATACTTTTACCAGTTAATACTTTCATTAGTTACGCATGGGTTCGAAATTTTCTTTATACATATTTTGAAATTAAAAAAAAAAATTTTTTAGTTTATACGTTTATGATTAGTTTACTTAGGCAAACCAGCATGAACCTGCATGCCCTACAAACACCATTACACTCTGAAAATTGTACCATTTGGTGTGATTTACATGTTGGTACTATTATGGTACCTTTTATCTTCAAAAATGAAATCGGTGCATGCATTATGTGGGACGGTAATAATTATTACATCATGATAAAATATACTTTTTAGATAACATTTAACCGGGCGAGATTTGACTTGAACATCAAGGTGGCCAATATTATGCGACATTAGGTGACTGAAAGTAACGAATTCTTGAAATCAAAATTAACCGATAAACTAATTTTCAAAAAAAAACAAAGCTAGCAATTGCCGCTTAAGCTTGTGCAATTTACATCTCTCGATTATTGCCAGTGTGGCCATATTAAGCCAACCGTTAATAGTTCACGCCATTAAGATCTACATTGCTCATATTATACAAAAATTAGACGTCCAGAATGAGCTCACTTCGTCAAGAACAGTTAACGTATTCATATGCACAAGAGTACTCTCATACCTTAATGCCACATAATGATCTAGTGAATAAGATTCAATAACTATTCAACGTAAAAAAAACACAAACACAAGCAAAATATTTTATTACCTTGCGCTGACCAGTCGCTCGCTTACTTGAGAAAAACTTATTTATTTCTCGCTGCCAAAAATTGTATCACAGACTTTAGGGACCAACCTCGTAATCTTACTTACAATATTCGTGCAAACTCCATTCACATAAATAATGACAAACGTGCGTTTTTAAAATTGAAATTATTTTTCATAGATTTCGTTTATAATTAAAGATTAAATCGTCAAGCATTTGTAAAAATTTTGAAACCAAATGTTAATCAAATACTTCAAAAACCATGTTTTCTTAAAAACAATTCAATTTATATTGTTGTTGTTAGCTTTTGAAATCTCTATTGTGTTTTTTGTGCACATTTTAATTATTGAAATCATTTATAAAAATCATCATAAAAATAACAGGCGAATATTTATTTTATTGTGGAAATATATTTAAATTCAATGAAATTGGCATTTCTGAAAACAAATCGTTATTCATGTTTCATTTGCTTATTTAAGATGCTGGCTATTTTGTGCTGTAACCTTTAATATTTTGAATTTTTTTGTTTTTTTTTAATAACAAAATATTATTAATAACTTGTTTTCTTTTGTTGTTGTTTTTGTTGTTATTTTTGCAAAACTCAATGATATTTTTTCTGAATATTTTTAAAGCATTTGAATTGTTGTTGCAAATTATCTAATATCTCGACGAACAGTACGAAAAAGTACTGAATTTAAACGAAAACTATTTTAATAAAAGATAATTGAAATATTAAATTAAAACAATCTGTCAAAATGTCTATGTTGGAAACGCCCCATCCAATGGCCATGTTTTACACATGACAAGCAAAATTTTGACTTTTTGTCAGGTAAATATAAAAAAAAAAACAAATTATGATAAAACAAACGCTAAGTCGTCGGTGCATTTAAAAATAAATCAAACGAAATGTTCAATCACCAGCAACTAACACTTTTTTTCATTAAGGAATTAACGTGTTACTTGTTTTTTTTTTGTAATAAAATAGTTTATCATATAATAAGAAGAATTGGTCAAAATGTACCAATTAAAAATATCAGTAGACAAAATAATAGTACCAAATAGTACCAAAATAAAAAAGGCAACATGAAATCGCTTACTATTACTAAAGTGTAAAATTAAAGTACTTATTTTGTAAGTTGGAAAGTGATTTGTTACCAAAATAAGCCTTGCAAATAGTACCAAAATGAAAAAATAGTAATTAGTACACATTTCAAAAACTAAAAATGAGTTCACTTCACTTTACTTTAGCAAGAAAACAAGCTGAATGGATATTTGCTGTGTGGCACGCAGTACTATTACTGCTGGAAGAACATTTCATCCGCCTCCGTAGAGTGCAGATTGGGATACCGATTAACGTCAGCACCTAGCCGTTTGTTTGGCTTTGACCTGTCGGTGTTTTTACCACTGGGTACGTACTATGCGTCTACGAATGCGTCGAAGGTGCATTACACAATCCCAGGTGGCAATTTCAGAACCACAGCATGCCTCACTCGTTGCTTGAGAGTGGCAGGCTATTTGCACTATGTTGCCATGTAACAGCACATCGGATAGTTAAAAGCCTTACCTTCCTGCAATTTGGGTTTAAACCACAGCCTCCACGTTACTTTCCGAAGAACCTTACCAATAATCTGTACATGGCCGAAGCGCTGTGGGCTACTAGCCTCTGTTGTACCAGTTGGTAAGTTGCCGGTCGGACTACGAGGCACCAATTCTTTCAGTTTCAGTCTCCTGCTAGCCTAGCCTAGGCGACTACTCTACTACTCCCTTTTACCCCCAGAAGAGCGTGTCATGATGGGAAGGTGTTCACTAAGACTGCGTGACTCCTGAGGGGGAGGTCCATATAGTAATTTGCTTTTACCTTATCAACGTACGTGACTACCTGTTTTCCCGCCAAACATAATGCCTTTCAATATGCTGATTAATGCATGTTTTCCACCACAATGCACTAATTTTAATAATAAAATTTTATAATTCGGATGCACAGTTAACTCCAATATATTTCCGCGGAGACTTTCCATTATTGCTATTTGAGAACAAACAGATTTAACAGTTTCACCACAGACCGTTAAAAGCAGTTGTATTATTATGACTGCTACAGCCACAAATAATAAAATAAAGAGTATCCCCAAAGAGATGTTAATTTTATGTATGTGGTGGCCTTTTAAAGATTGCATTTTCTTAAGCCCGATAGATCTTTGTTAAGTGTTACAATTGACACCATAAAATAGGCTGCAATCAGAAGCAGTTATTTGTTTCTAAAAATTATCACATGATATCGCCAGTTGATATTGATTTTGGACCAATGCGGCAGTTTTTGTTGTAGTCGAACAATACTCTTTTGCAAGGCGACATCACGCGCTACAAAAGAGTTGGTGGTTATCGTATAGCTTAAAACTCCCTCATTTGAACAAATAAGTTCCAGTGATGTCAGCAATGTGTAAGCAGCACTATAGAATGATTCTTAAAAATGTAATGCAGTAGATGGGGTCTGTTGTGGATTCGCTTCATTCCGTATGCTTTAATCTGTTTAACAAACACCTTTAGCTGAGCCTCATCACTGAATTCGCATAATTTGATAACGTTTGACTAGTTTGATCATCAAAGAATATAAGGGCACTTTCATAAGTTACGCATGGGTTCGAAGTTTTCTTTATACATATTTTGAAAATTAGAAACAAAAATTTGTTTACCAAAATTAATTTATTATTATTCTTTTGTATTTTAATAAAATTAATATTTCATTTTTTCCCCTTTTCTTTCTTTTTGCAGGTATGTATTCAATTTAAACTTTTGGTGAACTCTGTGGATTTCGGTAAATATTTTCTGTTTGAAATAAAAGATATTTATGAAACCTTAAAGTATATTATTTTGGAGAAAATACAGAAATTTAAGTAATTTGTATAAAAGAGTTTATAGAAATGTATTAATTGAGGGGTTCAAAGGTTTGGAAATGGAAGCATACTTTCAGGAGGAAGTAAATAACCTGCAATTTAAGATAACAATAAATAGCGTAAAGTAAATAATTATTTGGCTTTATTTTATTGTTTTTTTGTTGAGAAATTGAAATTCATGCCAAACTACAAAAAAAATAGGGAAAAAGTGATTAAATTTTGTTATCACACCGTTTAAAAAATTGTTGCATGTGTTTTATTTAGACCTTGAATTTTAATTACACAATTGGAGAGTAACATTTTGAAAACATTTAACAAATAACGTGGCAAAATGTCAATATTTGTAACAGAGTATAAACAGTGTAAAAGTCTTGTTAAAACAAAAATTAAGTAAAACTCGTTTCCGCCCGTTTAAGTTCATTATGATTAATTTGATTCTGGTTAAAATATTTTATTTTTAGTTTTATTTTTGTTTTGTTTAGTCCATGCGTTAAGACCAATAACGTTCTACTTGACTTGCTTTAAGTTAATGGCCCACAAGCTGTTTAGTCATTCTACAATCTTTACAAGTCTTTATGTAACAATCGGCTATAAGTTCATTTTGTTCAAAAGTGTTTACTTAGGTCTACAATAGAGCAACAAAAATAACAATAACACAAACATATAATTTTCAAATTCCCATCTTTAACGCACACATCCCCCTCTTCTACGCCTCTTTTAACATCTCTTTTTAAGTGTAGCTGAGATTTGCTTTGAATTTTGTTTAAAGAGAGCACGCAAAAATGAGCCATCGTGAGACAGGTCGACATGAAAAGTCAATCGATCATTGTTCATCATTCTTGTTGTTGTTTTGTTGTTTTTTTGTTCTGTTTTCTTTGCTTTCGTCCTTTGTTGTAAGCGGCGGGTTCTGCCAGCCATTCAATATTAAATTTAAAACTACAAGATGAATGGTTAAACGGATAGTTATTATTGTTATTATTATAATTATTATTACTTACTATTCTTCTTCTTTACGCAGCATCATTTTTTCATTTTTTAACCATTAAGTAACACCAATTGTTAAATGACAAGATAATTATTTAGTATTTTCATCTCTTGACTTTTTTAAGTTAAAAGAAACTTTCCCGTAAGTTAATTGGCTGTGCATGTGCCCCTTTTGTTATAATAACATCTCTTGATGTCGTTAAGAATTATAGATCTTTTTCATATATCTAGTTGTTTATTACATATAATACATGATAAAATTATTTAATATGTTGATTAGAATTTTATAGAAATAAAAAAAAACAAATTCTATTTGGGTTGTGTTGTTAGCTTCACAATATTAAAAGAATTTATTTAAAAATTTTTAAATGATAAAAATGATGTTTTAATGCAAAATGAATGAATCGTCTGGGTCTATTTATTAATAATTTCTTAATACTTTTGCATCAGAGACACACTTTCACAGAATAATTTTTAATCTTTTGATAAGGCAAAAGGCCTTTAAATAGCACAGCAAGCTAAACGCAGTTCATGTAGACCAGTCAATTTATGTGTACTGGGGAACGAAATTAGAATTATTAGAAGGTTTCAGTAAACGAAAAATATCATCACAGAATTACAAAAAATTAATATTCAGGTGGCATAAGGATAAAGTTAAGTTAAAGAAGAAAGTTGCTTGGTTTTTAGTGTCACCAAGGAAATCTGCATCTGGTGATATGAATATAGGTGTCGTCCACCTTTGCCTGAAAGGAAGATAATTTTTTTTTTGTCATTTTATTTATTTACAATCTATTTTTACAATAATGAGTAAATTTGATCAAATACAATATGAAAAAAAGAGAAACATAACATATGCTATAAGCTTCAGCAAGCTTAATAGCTTAAACAAATATTAAGTTCTAATATTGATTTGGATTAATTAAAAAATAAATATATAGGTATAAGTTTATTTTCTATAAGGTAAATCTAGTACATGAAATCTATTCAGTCTTCTTACTTCTTCTGTTTCATCTAAAAGAGCAGTTGCTAAAATGTTGCTACTACTACTACTAAATCTATTTATTTCTTCTCTAATTAAAGGTATTTTGAGGTCTTTGTGAATTTGTTTATTCGTTACAAACCAGGGAGCATTGACTAACGTTCTTAGTGTCTTAGATTGGTATTTTTGTAAAATCTCCACATTTGAATTACTTGCAGTTCCCCAGAGTTGGATACCATATGTCCATACCGGCTTTAGTATTGCCTTGTAAACTCTTATCTTATTTTCTAGACTTAGCTCAGACTTAGCTCCAAGTAGCCAGTACAGTTTTTTCGTTTTTATGTTTAGTTGTTGTCTTTTAGATTTAATATGCTCTTTCCATGTTAACCTTTTGTCAAGTATTTTACTTTATCAGTTTTTGGTATTGCAGACCCATTCAAAAACACCGCTGGGCATTCTTTCCTTCTTAAGGTGAATGTTACATGAGAAGATTTATGTGAATTAATGGTTATTTTCCATTTTTGCAACCAATTTTCCAAGGCATCAAGTTGTGTTTGAATTAATAATGTAGCCTCGTACGGTGACTGATTCGAAGATAAAATAGCGGTGTCATCTGCATAAGTAGCCATAGTTATATTTTCATTTACAGGTATGTCTAAAGTATAAACTGTGTATAAAAGAGGCCCAAGAACACTACCTTGCGGCACACCTGCACTGATGCTACATATGTTGGGCCTTTCATCATTAATTTTTACATAGAAGGTTCTATCTTCTAAGTATGATCTCAAAAATAAATAAAACGGAGTTGGTAAAATGTTTTTAAGTTTAAACAGAAGTCCTTTATGCCATACTTTATCAAATGCCTGTTCGACATCTCAAAATACTGCAGAACAGAAATACTTTCGCTCTAAGGAGTCTGAGATAGCTTTCACTATGCGGTGGCACTGCTCAGGCGTTCCATGTTGATTGCGAAAGCCAAATTGGTGATCTGGTATAATATTTTGTTTATGGTGCTCGAATATTTAAGTTTTAGAATAGTTTCTTGTTTTGCACAAAGTACGCAGTGGGGGGATTACAACCTGATATATATACGCCGTAAAGAGAGAGAGAGAGAGTTAGCCGGAAATCCCACTGGTCGTTGCGGCTGTAATATAAAGGGCAGTATAGATAATACATCGACGATAAATGAGGTCAAGAGGAATAAATTTCACACCACTAATAGCTATTTCTAGCATGGCTAAAATACTAGTGACATGTTTTTTTTGCTGTTATTAAGTTACAGCAGCTATTGCTTAACAGGCAAAAAGTGTATGTTTTTCTCTTAAGGGATGCAAAAACTTATTGCTGTAAAAAAACAAATTTAAAAGTATTATCGAAAAAAGGGACGACTTACTCAGTTGTTATTGGAGTGTAAAATTTTCTTATGAATATGGTCGCCATTATGTCTTCAGTGGGTAGGCAATTTGTTGAACTGCAGAAAAGTTTAAATGTCAGTATTTTATATTAAATCCTTAGCCATCATTAAGGTAGAATTGGTGCAGAAGTCATTAGTACACAACAAACATTGGTATGCATATGCGAGTTGTAAAAACAAAACAGAGCAACGTTTAACGTTGTGAAAAATTAAACGACTTAATCATTTTAGAAGAAAAATCTATCATCTTAACATCTCCAAATTACACTAACAAGCTCATCCCTTTAGCCCAGCTTGAGGTGAATATTCATTATATGTTTGACCGATCACTTAAAGCACTTCAGCACGTCAGCGAGAAAACGGCGATATAAATAATAAAGCCAAAATGGTATAATACCTCATACCGTTGTTATTTCTGTTGAATTTAATATTCTATCGTCGTTATCGTAATTAAGAACAGACGATGATTTCTATTTGTGGTGGTTCCTATGTAGACAATATAATATCTTAAATTGCTATTTCTAATAAAGCGGTGCAAATAATCTGCTAAAATTGTTCAGCAAAAATCGAAGAAATAATGGTGCTTTAACAATTTGGCTAAAGAAGCAATAGGAATAACAAATACCTTCAATTTTTAACCAAATCTTAGATTTTAACAAATTAATGTTTGAAGGCGCTTTGCAACTTGTTGCAAAGAAATTCAAAAGACATCCAAAGGAGATGATTACCACGTAGAATCACTAGTTTTTATCTTGCTAATAGTACTAGATACACGGATGCGTAGAGAGATATCATGAAAAAATCTCTATAGAGAAAAAGATTATGTTTTCTGGGACAATATATATGGCTGCAGCGAACAAATTATAGTTTTTTCCAATAAATCTTTATTGCTGACAAACAAGTTATTGTTAGGATTTGATCATAATTTTATAGTATTAATAGCTTGAATATTTAATAATTTTCACAAAGTGAAACATTTTAAAATTGGGTTCAATATTTAGCCGATTTGTAATCAACTTGAAATCATTATGATGAGGAGCTTAAAAAGAAAATATTAATTTGTGGATGGCAGCATTCACTTGCATAATATTTACTCTCTGTGGTCAGACTAACAAACAAAAGACTTAATAGCTTGACAATTAAAACAAAAAAAAGGTTGAGAAACTTTCGTTTTCCTTGTTTTTTTTATAGTTTTCATATTGAAAACCTGCCTTAAGAATTTCTCTGACAAATGGTCGGCATGTTAACCCAAATTTTACACTGCTTTTATTGTCTTTTCTCTTTATTTGTTATATTTTCTTTTTTATATATAAAGGTCTTATTTCTAAGCAAGTCAGTCGTTCATTGATAACTTCAAAAATTACACCCGCCTTAGCTGAACACGAAACCACAGGAAAACCACAAAGGCAAAGATGCCATAAAGATAAATAATTTGAACATTAATTTTCAGTACAAATTCAGAGTTTACAGATTTTTTTTCTTTACCATTAATTATTTGGTTTGTTCTCTCTTTCTTTGTTTTTGTGGACAAAAAAACAACACTAACAAAAATATCAGAATATGCATGCATGCCTGTGTTTGTGTGTTTGAAAAAAGAACTTTTAAAAAACGAAAATTGAAGAAGAAATAAATTTTAAAAATGTGTGGGAATAAAAATTATTTATAAATTAAAGATTTTTAGTTTTAGATAATTTTTTGTTTTTGTTTTTTCACAATAAGTAAAAAAGAAAACCGATAGCCATTGTAAAAAGTTTAAAATAACAATTATTTTGTTACTGCAGCTTCTCTGAAAACTTAAAAGCAATCAACGTTATGAAATGATTCATCACAATTATTAAAGCTAGAACTGAATGAAGCTTTCTTTCTGTTTCTTTTATTCAAAAGTTTATAATTTTGTTTTAAACAAATAGTTTAAGCAAAGTTTATTCAACTCTAAGTAATTTTTTGAAGGAACTAATTTTTCTACTATTCTTTCTCTCTCTCTTTTTTTTTCTTCTTCTTACTTTTCAATTATAATAATTAATTGGGCATTGTTCTCAAATTTTGAATATTGAAAATTTAATCTTAAAACTTATTAAATGTTATTTAATATAGAATTGTTTATACAACACAGTGTGTTGTTATTTTGTTGTTTTATAAATTTTAAAATGTTTTAAATTGATTTATCACCTTTGCGGGAGTGTCTCGCCTAAACCGAATTGTATATATGATTTATATTTTTCTTGTTATTCGTCTATATAACTATATAATTATGTATTTTAAAATAAAAATTTTTAGGTTTTTCGTTTCTTTTTTATAGTTTTACAAAAGTAGTATACCCCGTGAACTATTATTTATGGTGACAATAGAAAGTCTTTTACTAATCTCCAACTTAATAATAATTTTTTTTAAATACTTATTTAAATAAAAATGGTACTAATTTCCTTAATAAAATAAATTGATTTAGATTTGTTCCGCCATTAATTGAAATACTGTGGTCACTCTTTTCATTGAAAACCGTCATTACTGGCGATTTGCTTGGTACGATCGGAACGGCGAGCGCTTTTAATTCGATCACATTACTATTCAGCCGCGTTTCACATAGTACTTCAAAAAGTAGTATTATCTGAAACACTGTTTAATAATAATGGCATCGCATTGAAAACGCTCGCCGATCGTACTAAACAAAAAACCAGTAACGAGATTTTTCATCGAAAGTAAATAATAAATTGATTTATTTACATTTTCGTACTTAAGTTTGATGAATTGTTTAGTTGTTCTAGTTAGTTTGATATCAATTTTGGTTAAATTTAGCTTATATAGTTTCAACAAGTTTTTTTTTTTTAATTTCGATTGTTATTTCGAATCCTAAATAGAATAGATTTTCTGTGGTGCTAAGAAGTCGAAAAAAAAACAAAGCCCCAAAAATGCTTTAAATGTCTTCAACGAAACAGGTAATTTCTGTTTGCTATTGCAATGCAACACTTATGCAATATAATTGAGATAAATGATTGCTGTACTTATTATTTTTACTGTGAGTGTATAACCTCAGCTTTTGATACGCAGATGAAGCAAAAATTTAATTCCTCTTAATTTGATTTTCTTAAGGTGCTGTAGACTAATTAGATAACAAAAAAATTTTTTTTTCTAAACGGTGGTTGTTGTTGTGTTCCCATTTAATAGTTAAATCTTAACTGTTAATACTCGTAAAAAGAACTTCACATACTTAACTCTTAACTCTAATTAAAAATGTAAATTATGTTATTTAACTTAATTAAATGTTAAACACTTTCTTGAAAGTTTTTGAAATTAATCGAATAAAATTTTATTCGAATAAAACTTAGTCGATTAAAAATACATATTTGGAAACAAAGAAAATTTTAACTTTAAAGGTAATTTCAGCAAATTTTTAAAGTTGACGTTAAAGGATTTAAGTTTTAAAAAATGAATTATAACGAAATGTGCCATTTAAAGGATAACAGATAATTTGTTTGACCTACTCCGTGAGACTACAATTATGAAGTATACAATGAAGTTTTTTTGGTTATTGGAAAGCATCCCGCAACAAATAAAACTTGATTAAAAAATATTTTCGAATTAAATAATTAACATTTGTAGCTTTATGTTAAAAAAAAACTATATTATCACATGAATAATAACAGAAAAACACAAAACTTATTTGTAAACCATTAATTATACAAATATAAAGTTATGTGACAGACAAGTTTAAGATTTAAAAATATGTTCAAACTATAATTGGAATAAAAAAAAAACAAAAAAAATTAAAAACAATAAAAACAAATGCCGCCCGGGTTCAGAGTTTATCATTTTAGTACAAATTTTGTAACAAATTTAAATAAAATCTAAATAAGAATAACATAATTAAATCTCAAATAAAAATTAAAATATTTAAAATATCAATAGAATGCACATTTTGTTTTAGCTGAGAAATAGTAGAACCATTATTCAGAAAATATTATGATAAAACTTTATTAACAGATTGCGATTAAAAGTTAAAAGTGTTTCGATTAAAAGTTATTTAACTAATCGAATGTACAAAAATTAAATTTAGCATTTATTCATGCGTAAAGTAAAATATAATTAAAAATATTTAGCATAATGGCAGCAATAAACTAAATTATTAAAAAGGATTTATTTACTCATATATTATTTTTCAAAATCATTTTGTATTGCTATTAAATCTAAACACAGTGGATGTAACAATGCAACAATGCAATGTATATTGTCAATTCCCTAAGATCAGTAGGGGCTAGAAGCATGGGCTCAACTTTAAAAATTTCAAAATAAGCGATTTTTATATCTAAAAGTTCTGCCTGCAAAATCACTTTCGTAATTTTTAAGTCCTCGTCCTTAAGCTCTAATTTTTTCTGCACAAATATGTTTTCTAACAGAAGATCATGAGTTCAACTCCCATTAACGGCATGGCTAAAACGAAGAATAATTGTTGTTAAGCAGCCATAATGCATAAGTTGTTAAAATGACGAACTAGTGTAAACAAGCAGTTCGAATGCTTTTTAATTAAAAAAAGAAAATAATTGTTGTGTAACTGTAGTAGAGAATTGTCGAAAATTAGAATATCAGCTGTAAATTTGGGAAAAACAAAGTGTTGGTTAGTAAGTGAAGTTACGGATAATAGCGTACAGTGTACAGCCGTTATGGCTATAGTGTATTTTGCAGTTTAAGCCTCGCTGGAGTAATTTCGTGATAAGATTTACACCTGCACCTAGTTGTAAGCCTAAATCAGATGGTGGTCAAACCACTGGGCATGAAAAGCAACATCATTCACGCTCTAGCAACAGGTCTTTCCTAGTTGCAATTTCAGCGGTTCCAAAGCACCGTTGCAAACCACTACACCTTGCTGAAGAGCTGGAGACTATCCAACTCCTGATCCAGAACACATAACTAGCATGCTCACTGGATTAAAGGCGAGATGATCCTGGCCACCATAATCAGTTCATGCTTGAGTCCGCAAAACCCCCCGATACCCCCAGAGGGCCAACCACAAAAATTAGTCAAAGAACAGCTAAAGGTCTAAAGCGACAATTAGCGGAAACTCTGGGGCTTACTGCTTTCCGTGTAAATAATGTGGAGCTTCCAATTGAGTCCCTGTTTGTCTTTAGGGGACTGGGCTCTCTTATACCCCCAGCAGCACAGGTCTAGATAGTCAAGAATTTTATAAAGACCAATAAATGTGCCTCCGGGAGGGTCCTCACTGGAGTAATGTGGTATGACAACGTGAATGGCTGCGTAAGTATATGAAGTATGTATATGCAGTTAGAAATTACAATATGACAGTTCTTTTACGAGCCATAAGGTTTTCCGCTTAAAAGCTATAAAGTAGAGATAGTAAAATGAAAAAACCTGTATAGAATTTTCATCACAAATATTTTTGCATTTACATATGTATGTAAAAATTTGAATCTTTTTATAATTCTTGCACGCTATGACAGGCATTTTATCAAATAATTTCGATTTCGTCTTAAAGAGAACTATTTTTCTTTCACTAGTATGAAGATAATTACTATTCTAATTTTTTTTTTTTATTTAAGTTAGAAAAACCGGCTTTTACAATATACATAAATATTTATGTATGTAAAGGATTTTGCATCATTCCATATTCTTAAAAAAAAAAAAATTATAATTTGCTTTAGAAAGCAAAAATATGTGTATTCACCCAGCAGTACAGTTTGCCAACCATTAACAAAATAAAGTAAAAATTTTAAAATTCTTTACACAAATATTTTGCTCTAAATAACTTTACATCAACTAGAAAAGAATGCGAAAAGGAACTAAAAGAAAAACAATAAAATATTCTCATATATACACATACATACTTACATACATGCATACATGCAAACAAATAATTTAGAAGTAAATGCTTACGCCCTCTCTAGCCAACACTTGCTGCCAGTGCAGGAATAAAAGTAAAATTACACTATTAAAGTAAGCACGTAATACAAAAAGAACAACAAAATGTAAAAAAACAAAATGATTACATATCGTTAATAAAAAAATAGTTCATACACACACACCCACACAAACACACTCATCCTTAATCTTGGAATTACGCACTATTTTTGTTTTTTTTTCTCATATCCAGCTCTGTTACTTACTTATTTACTTACATGGAAAAACACCTATACATATACCAAAATATTTGTTATAGTTATATAATAGACATCATGTGTAGTTGCCAGATGAATTTAGTAAAAAATCACTTATTTCTTCGGCAAATGTTAGTTACATTAGACACTCGGAAATTAGAACCACTTTAGTTTTTGGGTTGTTCTAATTTCTGGACGGTTTTTTTTAACGCAAATAATAAAAATTTGAGTTGAGTCAGTTCCAAAAACTATATAAAAATATTTTTTTTAAATTAATTTTCTTATTTTACATAACAATTATTAAAAAAAAAAAACTTAAAATTCTAGAAATTAATTAAAAATTCGGGATTAGGACTCAGTTCAAAAATATTTTTTTTAGATAAAATCCGTAATGATTGTTGGTTTTTTTTTTTTTTTTGGTTTCTTTAAATCTGATATAACAATATCATTACGGAGGGCCAAAAGATATGCTTACTGCACGACAATCCACTCTTGCTGCACTGATTTATTAAATTGAAAAATAGGTATAGCATTTAAAATAACTGGTTTATCATCAACAACATCATCTGCACAGCTATCAGAAACCTCGTTACCGCTACTTAAGTCATAACCAGTTCCATCTTCAAACACATCTTCATTCTGTACTGTTTGGATCAATTTCTGCTAAAAGAGTTTGATTTATTTGGAGAGTTTTATTGCAGTCCTCTTTTTTTTTGCTAGTGGCAACATCAACATCGCTGTCGTATTGGTCAGATGGTCAATTTAACAACTTTGACTAAGAATTCCTCATCACTGTTTGCGTCATCTCATCCTAAGCTTGTTTCAAAAATGTTATTGCGTTTCGGATGGACTATTCAGTTTACCACCCTCAGCTAATATTTTAGCAATTAACTTACTTCTGTTAACAAGTTTTGTTAACTTTATGGGATTTTGATCCATTGGTTGAACAGCTGCGCTGTCACATTTGGCGGCAAGAAATATGCAACTATGTTGTCATATTTGCTTTGAAGATGAACAGTTATCAATAAGCAAAAGAGCCTTCGGAGGCAAGAAATTTATTTATTTTTTTTGAGAAAACTGGATGACATATAAAAAAAAAAAATTTTAAATGAAAGAAATTAAAAACAAAACTACTTTCTCTTGCTTCATTAATAATTATCGTGTGAAACCAATCATGAAAAATCCGTGACGTCATTCAAGCATTTTTGGAAAAGTCGTAAAGAAATGGTTTATTAAATATTAAAACCTTTGAAACACCTGTAATTTTTGGCTTTTCCAATAAACCCAATAAATCGATTGTTAATTTTTTTTTTAAAAACTAGAACAGCTGTTGCTATATTTATTTTTATATGACAAAAAAGATTTTATACTTTAAAAATTATTCAAGCAACTTTCGGCAGACAAATTAAATAAAAAAATTAAAAAAAAAAAAATATGACTAAATTAGACATAAAATCCCCGGAACATTAAATATTTTGTGTGACCATTATCAAATCTGGCAACATTGTACGATATATCTCTTATATTTTATTATCCAGCAAGTGGTATGGTATTCTGTATTGTAAATAAATACTTATTTAAAAAAAACCCCGTTACTTTAACAAGTACAGCAAGATATGTTAAACTTTAATTTAAAAAGGGGGCTGAGATCATAAAAAATTATATCTTAAATAAGAACTTCAACAGCAACAACAACTATGTTGTACTTATTGTCATATACAGTCTGTCAATAATGTGTTTGCACATTGAAAAAAAAACATGGTTTAGTAAAAATTATTATTTTAGGTAATATCTCATAAATTTATTGCTATTTACAGACCTCTAGTCGAAAAAAATTGTAATCACTTAAATAAAAAAGGAAGTTGTTTAAAAACAAATTTAAAATCCATTTCACATTGTCAATAAACTTTTTGCACGAAAATGTTTTAATTCTCTTGATGTTAACAAACCCTTGTAGTTCTCAAATTTCTTTTGAACTAAACGGCGATTTACCGTTATAATTTGCTTAATTTATGTTGTACACATCGTAAATTTAGAAAACGAAAATAATAAAATGCCTGGAAAAAGATTATTCTATAATATTATTCAATTGATTTATTATGATCGCCAACTCGGAAGTTCTGCAGAGGAGCTGTCGGATATGTTTTCAGTTTCACGCAGAACAATTTACAATGTTATAAATCGTAATGAAAAAGAAAATATACTGGAGTTAAAGCAAGGAGGTGGACGAAAAAATAAGATAAGCAAACGTGCCGAGCGTTTTTTTATAAGAAAAGTGGCTCAAAATCCAAAAATATCTACTAGAGCACTAGCAACAGAGCTAGAGGAAGAGCTTGGTATTGTTGTTGTTTGCCACGAAACAGTGCGTCAGACCTTAATAAAAAATAAATACTAACCAAGAGCAGCACGAAAAAAACCACTTCTGAAGATCATGTTGTAACTGCAACGATGAGCGTGTAGGGTTTGGCGCAAGCTTTTAAGGTCGTTAAAACAACAAAACATCATCCCAACAGTACAACTGTGTGTGATTAAATTTACATCTGCGGCTGGCCATGAAGCCTTAATCAGATGGTGGATCAAATCACTGCATAATTTGGAACGTCATGCTCATCCTAGGAAGCCGAAACCATAATCCTATGCAACAGAACTTTCTAGTTGCAACTTCGATGATTTCAGAGCAGGGCTGCAAATCATCACTACTTGCTTAAGAGTTGGAACATTTCACCAGGTAGGTGTTATTAAAGGTGAAATGAACCCGGCCACCATAGAACCATTAAACTGATATGGGGCCGCGAAGCCACAACCACCATGACACTCCCATAAAGGGCCAACCTCAATAATCAGCCAGGGAACAGTTAAATTTCTAAAGAGACAAATAACGGAACTCTGTGGCTTACTGATTCCCGTGGAAATAACGTGGAGCTTCTAGTTGTACCCCTGTTGACTTCAGGGACTGGGCTCCCTTTTTCCTCCAGTTGCACAGGTCTAAGTTGTTGCATTCTCCAAAGACCATAAATATGTACCCCCGGGGGGTAATCCCAACAGTACAACTGTGTGATTCGATGTACATCCGCGCCTGGCCATGAAGCCTTAATCAGATGGTGAACCAAACCACTGCATAATTTGGAACGTCATGCTCGTCCTAGGAAAAGCTATAATTCTATCCAACAGAATTTTATAGTTGCAACTTCGATGATTCCAGAGCAGGGCTGCAAATCATCACTCCTTGCTTAAGAGTTGGAGACTTTCCAACTCCTGTCCAAAACACATGTCTAGCATGCTCACTGGACTGGATCATTCACTTAGGGTGTCATTAAGAGTGAGATGATCCTGGCGACCATAGAACCATTAAACTGATATGGGGCCGCGAAACCACAACCACTTCGATACTCCCATAAAGGGCCAACCCCAAGAATCAGCCAGAGAACAGTTAAGTGTCTAAAGAGACAAATAACGGAACTCTGCGGGTCACTGATTCCCGTGGAAATAAAGTGAAGTTTCCTGTTGTACTCCTGCTGACTTCAGGGGACTGGGCTCCCTTTTTCCCCCAGTTGCACAGGTCTAAGTTTTGCATTCTCCAAAGACCATATATATGTGCCCCCGGGGGGCAACAGTACAGAGTGTGATTTGTTTTACATCCGCACCTGACCATTAGTCTTAATCAGATGGTGGACAAACCACTATTGTATAATTTGGAACGTCATACATGCGTCCTAGATAGCCGAAGCTATAATTCTATGCAACAGAACCACCTAGTTGCAACTTTAATGATTTCAGTACAGGTCTGCAAATCATCACACCTTGCTAAAGAGTTGGAGACTTTCCAACTCCTGTCCAGAACACATGTCAAGCATGCTCACTGGACTGGATCATTCACTTTGCGTGTCATTATCAGTGAGATGATCCTGGCCACCATAGAAAACCATTGGAAATGGGGCCGCAAAACCACAACCACCACGATGCTCCCATATAGGGGCCAACCTTAATGATCAGCCAGAGAACTATTAAATGTCTAAAGAGACAAATAATGAACTCTGCGGGTCACTGATCCCCGTGGAAATAAAGTGGAGTTTCCAGTTGACTCCCTGTCTGCCTTCAGGGGACTGGGCTCCTTTTTTCTCCCAGTTGCACAGGTCCAGATAGTTGAGTACTCTATAAGAACCGATAAATGTGCCCCGGGGGGTGGGGCAACAGCACAATTTGGAAAAATGTCTATAATGATCTGGGGCTGTATCTCAAGTCAAGGAGTGGGTAACCTTGCTTTTATAGATTCAACAATGGTCGCCCATCAATATTTGAACATTTTTAATACACATTTAATTAGAAGTGCGCAGAAATTTGGTTTCATAAAGGGCAACAAACCAAACTTTAAACTTTATCAAGACAATGACCCTAAACATAAGTCACACATGGTAAGGATGTCGCTGTTATAAAACTGCGGCCACGTCATCGATACACCAGCTCAAAGTCCGGATCTGAATCCAATTAATCAATTTGAAAAAACAAATTGCTAAACGTCAGCCAAAAAATATAAAATCGCTGAAAACAGCAATATTAGAAGAGTGGCAGAAAATACTAATGAGTTATGATGACCTTAAGAAGTTAATAGGTTCAATGAAAAAACGTTTAAAGTGTGTGGCAGATGCTAAGGGTTTCCATACCAAATATTAATTATTCTCAATAAAAGTTCTTAATTTTTCTATTGAAACAAAAACTGGAAAAGAATGTTTGTGCAAAGAGTTTATCGGCAGACTGTGTGTATGAGAAGTACTTGAAGTTTTAAAAGTGTCATTTGGGAGAAGAATAAATATTAAGGAGATAATATTAGAGTTATTGAAAAATACATACATACATACACACATATGTATATCTGTCTGTTTGCTTAATTCTTGTATGCATTGCCAGGCATGATATAATTTAAAAAATACTACAATAAACAGAATTAAAGGGAGAAAATAAAATAAATATAAATATGGACCGCAAAATAAATATATATGTATGTATGTATGGATGTACATTTAAAATAACTGGAAAATTGAATACAAAAGCATGTTAAAGCTGCATTTATTTTCAAATAAAAACCTTTTTCACGCTTTCTCATTTTCGAAAAGTACTTCAACTTATAAATGATTTAGTGGTGACCGTGCAGCTGAAATGTGTTTTCTTTATTTTAAATTGTTTTTAATTAAATATGTAAGTATATGTGTACATATACATATGTAGATAAGTGCTTAGTTAAGAACAAGAGCGGTATTAAGTTAATTGTGATTGTCAATAAAAGCTATAAAATCTGTTAATTCAAACACTTTATTAATTTATTTGTTTAGTCATTTCAAAAGAAAAACGTCAATATTGCCACCTAAAAACTAATCACACAATATCTTTAAATCTGAAACTATTTGCTGAGTAAAAGTAATAGATTAAGAGAAAGTAGTAGAAACTATCTGGGACACAGAAAGTTCACTACGATCTTTTGTGTCATTTAAAGCAGCATTAATTTTTCTTTTTATAAGTAGTATTGTGGAAAATGGAGATGGAACGGATTGAACTGTTTAATCTTCTTTATCATCCAATATTGCTCATGGTAGCAGGAAGGAAACATAAGGGGTGTAGAATAAGTGGGAGATATTGACTCTTCGGGGCCTTTGTCACCAGTGAAATATCACTACTCTTATTGTTGTAAATTGTATTACAACAATTATTATTATATGAGTAAAAGGAATTACATTTAATTGAATACTTTCATTTATTCGGTCTGTTCTAACTACAGTTTTATTACTTTTATTATCTTTACGAGTATCAGCAGAAGCAATTGTTTTATTATTAACTGATCGAAATCCTAATCGTCTCTGCAGGAGGAGGAGATCAAATCTACGTATATATTTTAATTTTACCTGGATTTGCTATGTTTTCCTACATTAGTCAAGAAGCGGGAAAAAAGAAAAATTTTTGATATTTAGAAATAATTTATGGATTTTTGGAATTTATTATAGGGATAGACAGACGTAAGAATAGATGTTGGGATAGATATAGATACATGTGTATATTTTAAATCTGCTATTGTAATTATTGCTGCCACCACTGGAATTATATAAAGTTTAATTAATTTTTTCTCCATTTACTTTAGAAGCTATTGATTTTGTATTTTTCTTTACAACAGGAGCTTCAACAGGAGTTTTGTTTTAGCCAATCCTTTCCTTGATATTAATCTTCCTCACACATTTTGTATTGTAGCTTATTTTCATTGTCTTATCTCTAAGACTTGGGTTTGTATTTTTATTTACAGAAGGAGGTTCAATAGGAGTTAATTTTAGCTTATTCTTCCCTTGATATTATTTTCCATGAAACATTTCCATTAAGTTTTATCTACAGAACTGTACAGAACTATTATAACAGTATCTGTTCATTAATATCCTTTTCGAAAAAAATCAATTTAATATAAATTTAACGTTTTTTCCTCAACACTTTTCTTATTAAGCAGGAATAACTCGACATGCGGACGAACAACTTTTCTGACATACAACACACAGCAGCTTGTAAGTTAATTGAAAATAGTTTAGTTTAATTTTTAAACATCTTACTTTTGGTAAGCTAAGATAATTACAGAGCATATTGCGCCTAAAGGAGCTTTAAATCGAAAGTCATTAAATAAATGCTGCTAAAGATATTAGAAGAAATTGTTCTTTTAAAGAATTGAAAGTGAGCTCAGGTTGCAGGGGCTAAATATATAGTAAATGGATGTAATGTGGAATGTTGCCAAGAATAGTTGTGTTAGTTTTAAAGCTTCCACATCGTTAAGGCCTGCATTATGCAAAGTTGTGCGGACACTGTGCTGAATTTTTCACTAAAAACATTCGAAATAAATCGGAAAATATAGACTTTCATGCTTTCTATTCTCAACAATCGTCTCATTATGAAAACAACAGCGGACTGAAACTATATTTTTTTGTGTTTTGTATAAAGAGAAATAGCACTTCAGGCAACAATGCCTATTAAGTCAAGTACCGTGCTACATTCTTTAGGAAAGGGATAGAGAAGAGATGAAACAGGTGGTGAAAGTAGAAGGATAGTCGAAAATTAACTGCCGTATAAAGACAGCACAGCGACCAGCTCCACCGACAGTCAATATTTATTTTTGTTGTGAAAAAAAAACCAAGGTCTTCGTTGGGAATCGAACCCACAACCCCCGTACTGAGAAGCTAGTACACTACCTACTAGCCTACAGGGGCACATGATTATACAAAGATCCTGAAAGGATCCTTTTACATTGAGAATAGCTTGCAAATTGCTTAAGGCCATATCTTCTATATTATTCCCTAGGGATAATATAGAGAAGTCTTGGTGACAACATTCCACACCCTAAGATTTATAGTCTATGTGGATAAAAGGCAACAACACTCGCCTGGGCTAGCAGAAGTCTAAAACTGGAAGATAAGGACTCATCAACTTGCACCATTGAAAATGGCAGCCACAGGGCTCTGTTCTAGTTGTTGGTGATGACCTTCGGGAAGACGCGTAGGGGCTGTGGTTGAGACCCAAACCGCAGGAAGCTGTGGATATTTGCTATTTATTGTCATTTATTGTATAAATAGGAGTGCGGGAACGGCCTTGCTTAATGCGCTTCTGTTGTCACTCGGGGTGGGTGTCGCTATGCGCAACGGGTCGTTGGCAGACGCATTGTGTTTATTCATTAGCTAGACTACCGGCAGGTTAGGGTCAACGTGGTTACGTACTAATGCATCTAATCTAATCTAATAATCTAAATCACATTTAATATAACAATGCAACAACTTAAGATGGCTGAGATATTAATGCCGTTGGTATGGACGCATATAAAGTGCTTAAAACTATTGCGTTACTTGACATCATGTTTCCGCCGAAGAATCCATTTTAACAATTTTTATTTCGCGTTTGTAAAATTTATGCGTTTTTTAGCTTTACCCTGAACAGCTTTATCCTTTAAGACTTAAGTGAAAAAAGTAAAACTAAAAGGGTATACCTATCGAAGAGGAAAATTTAAAGATTAGAAAAAAAATATTTTTCTTTTATAATTATTCAATATTTTTAGTTAAAGTACTTTTGTGGTATAAAAAAGTGCCGCAAAGAGTTTTCCAAAAAATCTTTTCACTTCTGTAAATTAGTAACGAAGAGGAGTATTTATATTTAGTTCTTCACTGAAACCAGTCACTTAAGCCATCATTTTGCCTTAATTTATATTGACATTTGATTTTTTTCCCCTTTAAGAGAAAAAATATTCATTGCTCATTTTTTTTTCATCTTTACTAAACATATACATGTACTGAAATATCAATCAACGTGCGATAGATAGAGTACGGATACTCAAATGAATGAGTTTTATTATGTTGATTTAGCTGTTGCGAGATACAATTATATTTTTAGCGCAATACTTTTGAAACACAGGATGCAAACAAAACGACGATTGACTTTGATTTGCAGAAAAAATAATTGATCATGTAGAATTCGTCAGTACTTAGAAATTTGTGATATTTATTTTTTTTTTTTGTTAATTTTCGAAAATTTTATTTTTAGTTCTTTACAAAAAATTAAATTTTTCTTTCGCTTATCTAAAGTTTTATTTTTAGTTTTTCTGTTACGTTACAAGCCGCCATATTAAGCAATATAATTCTAAATCGAGTGCAAGTATAATGCATAGTATAATTTAAAAAATAAAACACATATTTCATTGTTGTGTAATCACATCTTTATTTTTGTTTTTATACTTTTATCCTACTATTTTCTAGAATAAGCTATTGCTGGTCTTAGTCGTCAACTGAAGGGAAAAGTCTTTGATAATACTTATTCCAACTCCTGAAATACAAGTTTAATAAACAGTTTTTTTCAGAGTAACTAAATAATTTTTATATTTCATATCATACCTTAGAATCCATTAAAAAATATTTAACATTTTTAACTGTTTTATTATATTCTACAATACTACATTCTACTTTTTCTTTTTAACAGCAATTACTTGCATTTCTGTTAATTTAATTTAATTGTATCATTATCCTCTTGTCAATATAACAATTTAGGGAACCAGAAAATTTCATTCTAAAATCAAATTTTTTCTCGACATTAAAGAGTTTATTTGCTTATTAGTCGTTTTCTTCTTATGTAAAGTTCTTTACGAAAAACAAAGAGGCATATACAGTGTCGACAAAACTTTTTTAAATATTTTTCATAACATCTATGACTTCTGCATAGTGAAAATTTGCCTTTATTTAACGATTGCTTCTGTGCTTTCAAAGTCGTTTTGAAGTTTTTTTTTGTTTTTTGTTATTTATTAATTAAATGGCAAAAAATATATATTTAGTCTATTTAAGAAAAATCATAGTTGGTTTTATAACACTGAATACGTGACGTCCATTGCAACAAAACTCTAGTTATATCCAGGATTATAAACTGTTTTCGTTCCTCAGGCGCGTATATAAAAGTGGACGACCATGCAAAACAAGCAAACAACATAAGCAGGCAAAAATACGGATGATTAAAATGCATCCATTCATATCATCGAAGTCAATTGCGACACATTTACCCCACTAGACGTTACTCCAACAACAACCATTCTAAAACAAACGGTAGAAGACGATATAAAATCGTATAAAAATGCAAACAAGTTCTTTATTTCACATAAAAATAGACCCCCAAAATGAATTTGCAAGGACGCACATTAACACATTAATTGTATTATCAACCAATGGATAACCGTACTTTTCTTCGATGAATGCGAATTAAATTTAAAAGATTCTAATGCATTAAGGTTAGTGAAAAGGCTCAAAGGACGATGTATTAATCTACGTTATATTAAAGCTACTGCGAAACATGGCGGGAGTAGTGTTTTAGTCATAGAATAAATGGAATTCGTTTGTAAAGGCATCCTTTCAAATTTCATACTTCCACTTCACATGTAGGGGTCCCCCGGGGGCATATTTATATGTCTTGACGGAATCTCACCGTCATTACATGTGTCACCGGGGGTAACAGGAAGCCCAGTCCCCTAAAGGCTAGCAGGAAGCTAACTGGACAACTTAAAGTTATTGCCACGATAATCAGTAAGCCACCAGAGTTAAGCTTTTTGGCTTTTTAGTCTTTTAGCTATTCTCTGACTGATAAAAGAGTTTGGCCCTTCGGGAGCATCGTGGTGGTTGTGGTTTCGCAGGTCCTCATAAATTTTAAGTAAGTGGGCAGAATCATCTCACCTCTACTAAGAACAAAGGGTGAATGATTCGGGTCGTGAGCACTCCAACTCCTGGTCCTGTGTTCTGGACCAGGAGTTGGAAGATTGAAGAGGGTTGTCAGTCCTGCTCCGAAACTTCCGAAATTGCAACTAGGAATGACCTGTTGCATAGACTTATGTCTTCGGCTTCTTAGTGACGTTCGTGCACGCTACCTATAACCTAAGGGGTTTGATCGAGTTATGGCTCACACAGCTAGGTACCGACGTAAATCGTATCACGCCTTCACATGTAGAGGAGGATTTGCCCAAGTGGAGATACCAGCATTATAACGATTCTAAACACATATATAACTGGGTGGTAAGCTGGTTCGTTGGTAACAAAATTAATTCTTTTAATGAAAGTGGCTGGCACAAACCATAGAAAATTTATGGGAGATTGTAGATCGAAAAACATATCGCAATAACTGTAAAAGCGGGGAAGTTTGAAGTGAAATTTCTTTAGAGATATTGTCCTATTTAATGGCGTTTAAGCATTAAACACGTCGATTTTAAGATGTTTTACCATACATTGACGTGTTTTGTTAAATATCTCAAACGAGTTGTTTTAGATTTAAATACGTCGCTAAACATGTAAATGGCAAATGCCACTTTGAATTTCGTTTAATTTTGGGATATGCTAAGTGCGTTTTTGCCCCTGTAGGCTTGTAGGTGCTGTACTTAGCTAACCAGTCTGGGGTTTGGGTTTGATTCCCAACTAAAACGGCTGTTTTCACTACAAAAAATCAATTTTAAGGTAAAAAAAGCGGATAAAACGTCAGCCTTAAACATCTCAATTATAAAGTAAACGGCTGTGTTTAAATTTTTAAACATTTTGCTTAAACGCGTTCAAAAACACAAGTGTGAACTTAGTATAATTAAGCTTTTTAACAACTTATTTAAAACTAACAATCTGTGCTTTATTTTTGCCTGATACTGTATACAAACATATTTACTTCCTTACATTCATTTCCATGGCTGCAAGTGACAGAAGACGCAACTTGAGTTTTTTTCTTCTACAACGGAAGTTGATTTTTTTTCCTTTTTTCCTTTGCGGTATATTTTTATTTGTTTATTTTATTTAAATTAATTCAAACTTCCTACACTCATGCATTTTGACTAAGAAGTTTTTCTTAATAATAAATTTCTATTTTTAGCACTAATTTCTGTCATGCCTTTGTTCTGCTGCGTATTGAAAATAAATACGCACTAAAGTCAAAGTATTTTCTTACGTTTGCCTTTTTCAATGTAATCTCTTTTGCGTGTTCTCAGTCAAATATGCATGGCTATAATTAAATTATAAACCTTTGTTTTTTCTTGGCTTGGCTATGTGAAGTACAAAAATTGTTAATAACCTGTTTGACTTTGTGGTGGCGAAATATATGCTTTTTGTTTTTTGTAATTTGAGCCTATAAGTATGCTAAATATGTTAAAAAGAAGAAATGGCGTAACTCGCATTTTTTATGTGTATGTATTTTAATTTAAGAGAAATCTTTATAAAATTTATAGCACTAAATATTTAAGTTGATGTTTTGAATTGACTATAACTTTTTGATTATTTTAATAAGAACATATTCAGCTCTTGTAGGAAGGTACATTTGGGAGTGGCCTACTGTAGTATGCAAAATTCTCAGTTTCGATAAACTAACGATAGTTGCCACTTAATATCCCCTCGTATGTATCAATGTTGCTTATCGAAATTCATACCTCTTTTCATGTTGGCCGAAATTTTATAATTTATTCATATATCAGTGTTTTAATACGATATTCCTTCGTCCCTGCTTCGTTTTCTTGTGTTATTTAATTTGCAAACCGTCTTGATGTGTGGGTTGCTTTAAGATTCGCAAATATTTTTATCTCCTTAATAACTTTTTGTGTTATCGATCCATATTTTTTTCGATTTCTTCCCATTCTTTTTGATTTGAACACTTTCAATATCCTTTCTTTTGTAATAATTTTAGTTATAATTTTCTGCGAGTTCCTCATGTGTGTTGAAGGCTTAAAATACACGCAGATTTGCTATTTCTTCAATGTGTTTAGGGTGTTTTTTGTGTGGTTGCCTCGTGTGCATTGAAAAAACATGGTTTCTAAATTATTTCCATTTAATGTTGTCTCGTATGTACCTAGGATAAAAATAAAGACATATGATGCGTTAAATGGTAATTCTGTTTTACATAACAGGCCTTAACTAAGATTAGGCGTCAATGTTTCACCTGTCCCAGTTTGTACCGCTCTATACTTTATTTTCTATTAATAAGAATTTTTCAAAATGCACAAACTGAATTCAAAGGCATAAATGTTGAATTTGTCGCAGAGTTTCGTTAAAATAACTAGCGATATTGGTCAGTTAATGGTAGAGGCGTGAACTATTTTTAATATAAAAAAAACACTTTCCTGTTAACCACTGATAAGTCTTTGAATTAAATTAAATTTAATTGGTTCCGCATTATAGACAAAGTGAGGAAACTTACTAGCAATTTGTGTGGAAGTTTCTGTTAATTAAAAAACACACACAGGGGAAGTGTTATATAAGACTCGGCAAGGATTCGTTAGCCAAAGGATAAAAATGTAACTCATTTATTGTCGTTGTAATTTCATTTCATTTATCGCAGGTTTTATTTGTGGTCTTAGATACTTATATTTTTTACCGAAGCATGTATAATTATGGTCGCTACAAGAACAACACCATACTAGGATAAAAGTATATAAATAAAAGGTTTTCACTATACAGACTTACTTTTCATGTAAAGGTTTTTTAAAAAATATAAGAGTGGCCTTTTTTTATGAAGTAGCACTTCAGGCAACAATCTCTACATAGTCAAGTACCGTGCTATATTTTTTGGGAAAGGAATAGAGAAGAGATAAAACAGGTGGTGAAAGTAGAAGGATAGTTACGAAAATTAACGGTCGTATAAGGCAGCACAGTGACCAGTGACCATGTCTTCATCACTAAGCAGCCCCAACGACAATCAATTTTTATTTGTAGTGAAAAAAACCAAAGTCTTTGTTGGGAATCGAACCCACAACCCCCATTCTTGTAAACTAGTACACTACCTACTAGCCTACAGAGGCCTTATAGAGATGTTACTTTTATATATACATTTCGCCCTCTACAATAAAAATTATAATATTAAATGAAATTAAAATATAAGGGTGTTCCTATAGAACACCTTACTTTGACATTCGTGTGTACATTGTTTTATATTAAAAGTGCAAAAGCTGATATTTCAAATTTTCGATAGCCATAATAAAAATATTAAATATAATAGTTATAATTTTTTTGACCTTTTTTAATATTTTTTAGTAATTAATTTAAAGCACTAGGTCAATTTTAATAAAAAATGTTAAAAAACTTTTATTTTTTATTAATTTTTCGATATTTCGCCACACCGTTGGTTGGCATCATCAGGAAAAACAAAAATAATAATAAACAAACAAATTGAAAAAATTTTTTGATTAACAAATCCAAAATAATCAAAAAATTTTTTTTCAAAAAACAAAACAAACAAAAAACAATAAAAAACGACAAATTGAAAAATTTTTTGTTTTACATACATACAAACAAATTTTCAATACTAAAAAATTTTTTAAATGAAAAACAATTTTGAAAATACATAACACATTTACAAAACAATAGTATTTTACACATATATTTTAAAACATAAATTTAATGAACCAAACGTAACAAAAAATTAAAGTATTAATTATTAATATTATGCAGATACAGAGTTTTGTTTTATAATTTTATGCACTAAATATCTATAATTTTGTGCAACATTCTCCGTATCTGCTTTAAAATTTATTCTTTTCGTTAATGGTACTTTAATTATTTGTAACATTTCTAACATATAACGACGTTTATAATTATTTTCTAAATTTAAAATTGAAACATTTTCAAAATTAGGATAGTGATTAACTTTAGAGCAATGCGAAGATAATGCTGTTTTTGGTAAACTAATATTATTCCTGTATTTCTGGTCTGACCTATGTCCTGCGATTCTAGTTTTCAATTTATTTTTTGTTGTGCCTACATAAACCTTATTACAATCCTCCTTATCATTACCGTTACAAGGAATTTTGTACACTACATTGGACATATTTAATTTTTGAATTTTATCCTTAGTTTTACTAAACAACCTATTTAATGTGTTTTTATTCTTATATGCCATTTTGTATTTATTTGTATCATAAATTTTTGAATTCTCTATTCTTTCAGACAAGACTGGTATATAAGTTATCGATTTATATATTTTCGGTTCCGTTTCACTACTTATAACTCTTTTCCTCCTATTATTAAATTTATTAATTAACCTATTAGTTAATCGTATTGGAAAATTGTTCTCAGTTAAAATATTTCTAATCTTTTCTTTATTCTTTCTATGGAATTCTTTGTCACTAATTGTTAAAATTCTCTCTATTAAATTATTGGCCGTGTTAATAATAATTCTTTTATTTTGTTTAGAATAATAATTAATAATTCTACCTGAAGCAGTTGGTTTTTGGTACCAATCTATAACTAATTCTTTATTTCTTCTTATAATTAAAGTGTCTAAATATGGAAGTTTAGCATCACATTCCCTTTCAAAGGTAAATTTTATTGAAGGGTCAAACTCATTTAATGTTTCTAACATTTCGTTAATGGCAGATTCAGATATAATACAAAACAAATCATCTACATATTTTGTCATAATTTTTGGTTTAACATTTAATTTTTCAATAACATTATCTAACAATTTTTCCATAACAATATCTGCCACAATTGGAGAAGCTGGAGAGCCCATCGGAAGTCCTTTTTGCTGAATATATATCTTTTCGTTATACTGAAAATATCTATTATCTTCTATACAAAACTTTAGAATACGAAAAAATAAACCTTTCTCAATCTTTGTAAAATTTTTCAAAACATTCCATTTCTCTTCTATTGTGTTGATCGCCAAATCAACAGGAATACTTGGAAATAACGATACTACATCAAAAGAAATTAATTTTTCATAATCCTGCACATGAAGTTTTTTAATTTTTTCTTTAAATTCAATTGAATCTTTTATATTATACGTAGAACCCTCGGTGATCTTCTTCAATATGTTAGTAACATATTTACATAATTCATAAGATGGTGAATTAACAAATGAACAAATTGGCCTTAAAGGATATTCCTCTTTGTGAATTTTTGGCAGTCCATATAACCTAGGTGCAATAGCAATATTAGTTTTAAGCTTATTTCTCTCTGTAATATTGATAATTTTAAGTTTGAAAAGTTCTTCTACTAAATCATTATTAATCTTCTGCAGTTTGGTGGTAGGGTCCTTATTCACTTGGATGTACTTAGTTATATCTCCTACAATATTGTCAATCCGCACGTTATAGTCAGTTTTATTTAAAGCTACAGTAGTGTTGCCTTTATCTGCTTTTAAAATTAATAAATCTTTATTATTTTTCAAAAACCTTTCAGTTTCTTTAACTTTATCTAAAATGAACCTATCTCTGTTTGTCAAAATCATTTTGTTCAAATGATTATCTACAATTGTAGTTAATTTTGTTCTTGCTATTTCTTGATCTTCTTTTCCCTGAAATGTCTGTACAAAATCTTCTCCATCTGCAATAATCTTTAAAATTGGGATATCCTGCTTCTTAGTTGGTAAGGCGTGTTTATGTCCTAATGATAAAATCCACTTAACGTCCGTTGGAATATTTAAGTCAGTTTTGTTAACAAACCACTTATCATTTAGTCTTACATTAAAAGTCCTCTTTTGTAACTCATAAAGTGCATTAAATTTCTTAATATGAATATTTTTTACCTTTTGTTTAAATGAATCCGCCAATACGTTTTCATAATATAAAAATTCCCTCATTTCTTCTGCTCCAAAATGATTTCATTTTGGAGCAGAAGAAATGAGGGAATTTTTATATTATGAAAACGTATTGGCGGATTCATTTAAACAAAAGGTAAAAAATATTCATATTAAGAAATTTAATGCACTTTATGAGTTACAAAAGAGGACTTTTAATGTAAGACTAAATGATAAGTGGTTTGTTAACAAAACTGACTTAAATATTCCAACGGACGTTAAGTGGATTTTATCATTAGGACATAAACACGCCTTACCAACTAAGAAGCAGGATATCCCAATTTTAAAGATTATTGCAGATGGAGAAGATTTTGTACAGACATTTCAGGGAAAAGAAGATCAAGAAATAGCAAGAACAAAATTAACTACAATTGTAGATAATCATTTGAACAAAATGATTTTGACAAACAGAGATAGGTTCATTTTAGATAAAGTTAAAGAAACTGAAAGGTTTTTGAAAAATAATAAAGATTTATTAATTTTAAAAGCAGATAAAGGCAACACTACTGTAGCTTTAAATAAAACTGACTATAACGTGCGGATTGACAATATTGTAGGAGATATAACTAAGTACATCCAAGTGAATAAGGACCCTACCACCAAACTGCAGAAGATTAATAATGATTTAGTAGAAGAACTTTTCAAACTTAAAATTATCAATATTACAGAGAGAAATAAGCTTAAAACTAATATTGCTATTGCACCTAGGTTATATGGACTGCCAAAAATTCACAAAGAGGAATATCCTTTAAGGCCAATTTGTTCATTTGTTAATTCACCATCTTATGAATTATGTAAATATGTTACTAACATATTGAAGAAGATCACCGAGGGTTCTACGTATAATATAAAAGATTCAATTGAATTTAAAGAAAAAATTAAAAAACTTCATGTGCAGGATTATGAAAAATTAATTTCTTTTGATGTAGTATCGTTATTTCCAAGTATTCCTGTTGATTTGGCGATCAACACAATAGAAGAGAAATGGAATGTTTTGAAAAATTTTACAAAGATTGAGAAAGGTTTATTTTTTCGTATTCTAAAGTTTTGTATAGAAGATAATAGATATTTTCAGTATAACGAAAAGATATATATTCAGCAAAAAGGACTTCCGATGGGCTCTCCAGCTTCTCCAATTGTGGCAGATATTGTTATGGAAAAATTGTTAGATAATGTTATTGAAAAATTAAATGTTAAACCAAAAATTATGACAAAATATGTAGATGATTTGTTTTGTATTATATCTGAATCTGCCATTAACGAAATGTTAGAAACATTAAATGAGTTTGACCCTTCAATAAAATTTACCTTTGAAAGGGAATGTGATGCTAAACTTCCATATTTAGACACTTTAATTATAAGAAGAAATAAAGAATTAGTTATAGATTGGTACCAAAAACCAACTGCTTCAGGTAGAATTATTAATTATTATTCTAAACAAAATAAAAGAATTATTATTAACACGGCCAATAATTTAATAGAGAGAATTTTAACAATTAGTGACAAAGAATTCCATAGAAAGAATAAAGAAAAGATTAGAAATATTTTAACTGAGAACAATTTTCCAATACGATTAACTAATAGGTTAATTAATAAATTTAATAATAGGAGGAAAAGAGTTATAAGTAGTGAAACGGAACCGAAAATATATAAATCGATAACTTATATACCAGTCTTGTCTGAAAGAATAGAGAATTCAAAAATTTATGATACAAATAAATACAAAATGGCATATAAGAATAAAAACACATTAAATAGGTTGTTTAGTAAAACTAAGGATAAAATTCAAAAATTAAATATGTCCAATGTAGTGTACAAAATTCCTTGTAACGGTAATGATAAGGAGGATTGTAATAAGGTTTATGTAGGCACAACAAAAAATAAATTGAAAACTAGAATCGCAGGACATAGGTCAGACCAGAAATACAGGAATAATATTAGTTTACCAAAAACAGCATTATCTTCGCATTGCTCTAAAGTTAATCACTATCCTAATTTTGAAAATGTTTCAATTTTAAATTTAGAAAATAATTATAAACGTCGTTATATGTTAGAAATGTTACAAATAATTAAAGTACCATTAACGAAAAGAATAAATTTTAAAGCAGATACGGAGAATGTTGCACAAAATTATAGATATTTAGTGCATAAAATTATAAAACAAAACTCTGTATCTGCATAATATTAATAATTAATACTTTAATTTTTTGTTACGTTTGGTTCATTAAATTTATGTTTTAAAATATATGTGTAAAATACTATTGTTTTGTAAATGTGTTATGTATTTTCAAAATTGTTTTTCATTTAAAAAATTTTTTAGTATTGAAAATTTGTTTGTATGTATGTAAAACAAAAAATTTTTCAATTTGTCGTTTTTTATTGTTTTTTGTTTGTTTTGTTTTTTGAAAAAAAAATTTTTTGATTATTTTGGATTTGTTAATCAAAAAATTTTTTCAATTTGTTTGTTTATTATTATTTTTGTTTTTCCTGATGATGCCAACCAACGGTGTGGCGAAATATCGAAAAATTAATAAAAAATAAAAGTTTTTTAACATTTTTTATTAAAATTGACCTAGTGCTTTAAATTAATTACTAAAAAATATTAAATTTTAAACTAAACGTGTTTGAAATTTATTGATACTAACCGTAAGTGGAAATATGGCAATTATTTATGGAATATGCTGTCGAGTAAATATCCACCTCCAGCTCTTTGACGCTTCGCTTATCTCGTCACTGCAGGCCCGAATTTCATCTTTTAGAGCGTCAATTGTTTGTGGGTTGTTCAAGGAAACCCAGTCTAGAAAATAATCTAGCGGCGTTAAATCACAGAAACAAGATGGCCAGATGACATAGATAAATCGCTAAAATTAACGTGGCGCCGTTTTTTTTTTTTTTGCAACCAAAGGTCACTGATGCCAGGCATTATAAAATTCATGGTGATGACGTTTTCTTGCTTATTTGCGATCAAATACGGGGCGATGATGTCGACCGCCTAACGACCACCAACCAAAAATTTTTTGTGGATTTTTTGATCCTCAATTTTTTTTGCTCACATCGGGTCTAATTACAAATTTGCCTCATCATTAAAGATGGTTTTGCCAATTCGCAAATTTTAAACGCAAGCAATGGCCAGGCGGCTGTAATTCTTTAACGAGTTGCACTTTATAAGCATTAAGATCAACAAGATGAAAGTCTTCATCGAAATTGTAGCACAAAGTGTCTATAGTGCTGCCTAATTGTTTCGAACGTTGATGAGTTGATGTTCAAGGCTTATTCTCAACATTGCTGTACAGCGGCTATGTTGGCGTTACAACAGCTACTACGAATGTATTGTTTCGATCTATTGTCACCAACAATATCATGAACCTCGAATTTAGCGATTAAATCACGCACAGTAAAAATTAAATCTTAATCCTTTAAACGGTCTTTTAAACTATAACGATTTAGTTTTTCGATATTTCGCTTTCCTGTGGAAAGCTTCTTCATGAAGTTATTTTTTATATTTTACAAAAAATTATAGTAATTTGAAAAAAAAAAATTTTTTGAAAACATTTGACAAAAAAAAATGTTTCTTTTCAAATTGTTATAATTTTTTGTTTTTGTAAAATATAAAAAATAATGAAGAAGCTTTCCACAGGAAAGCGAAATATCAAAAAACTAAATCGTTATAATTTAAAAGACCGTTTTAAAGATTAAGATTTAGTAAAAATAAAAAAAAAGTCGAATAAAAGTGAAAATTAAAATTCTTTGCTCAAGAGTGTAACGTTCCATACGTAAAATTGTGCAACTTTTTACTAAACAAATGTCAAAGGCTGGCAACTCAATTCTTGATATTTAATTACTTGAAAGGTAGTTTACTTTCCAACCTCAAATTTTCCCACCCAATATTTTCTATATACTAACAGAACGACTAAGCAAAAAATGCCTGTTAATCAAGACCATTTATGTTTTATTTCTTTAACTTAATGGTTTTCTATTACTACTTCGCATGCTGAAATTTAAGTTTCGAAAAATAACAAGCAAAGAAATAAAATTAAATATAAAAAGTCTAGGCCTTCTAAACAAAACTTAAAGTTAAGAATTTAACCTAGAACAACCCCAAAAGCAAGTTCTAATAAACATCAAAAGTTATTTAAGTTTTAAGGCATACTACACCTACCTCTTTTAACACTCTAATCGAAAACATGTGCATTTAAGTAATTAGAACAATTTCGTAGTTATACATAGAATCACAAATGTCAATAAGATTAATTACTTAACGTAAACTTTGTTCACTTAATTTAACTGTTCGAATAACAATTTAATCTCAGAATATAAATGAATGCTCTTGTTCAGGCAGGTAATTACGACAAATAGACAAACCTTTTAATTATTTATGCAAAAGCTGATACGTTTTGTTTTTTTAACAACTTGTTCATGACTTTATTTGTGTGGCAAAGTTTGTAACTACGTTAGTTGTATTTTTGGTTGTAATTTGCTGTTTACATTTAAGCAATTAATATACAATTTCAATTTAAAACCTTAATTTGAAAATAAGTTAATTAGTGCCAAAGCTATTCACTCGTACAAGCGAGTAATTACCATTTTGTGAACTTTGTAATCAATATTAGACATTAAATTGTGAATTTCAAAATTTTATATTGTTTTTACTTGTAAATTACTGCGTTAAAAATGCAAAACGAAAGTTTTTTTTTGCATGCCATCATAACAGCGGCTTAAATTAACTGTTGAGTAAAGGTGGCCAAAATCAGTTTTAATTGTTTGTTAACTAGTTTGTGGAAAAATAAAATTTAATTCTAAAATTTATAAATTTAAAATTATTATTTGAAAATTGACAACAACAAAAAACAAACCCGCCATAATTTTAACGCTGACATAACTTAAAAAAAACATTGTTCTGCAACGTTAATCCTATAAGTCGGCTATTAGCAGATTCGATGCAGGTCTGCATGAGTAGTCATTTAACATGATTACAATGCGACCGGGCTTTCACTAAAATTTGCGATGTACACAAAACTTACAAACGCAATCTTTAAAGGACAAGTTTTGTAGGTTAATTTTGGATTTCTTCTACGAAATTCGGATCAGCTTAAAACGAAAAGCAAAAATTTCTTCAGAAAAGAGTCACAGCAAAGCAAACACATACTTCTCAACCAACTTTCGAAACGCCTAAGCTATAGCGGAGAAGATTAAATTTATCCTACAATACATTAAGTAAGTCTGTTAATTCCAAGCGCCGCATGCGGCTGAACTATTTCTATAGTTTCTATATTTCTCAGATGCTTCACAAAACTAATATTTAAAAATATAAAATATGTTTGTTGGGTTGTTCTGTATTTCAAACAGATGGTGTGGAATGCTGCAACGTTAGTGAGTTTGAATTTAGAAAAATCTATGTTAAATAAACATGGCCTATTGCTTGAAGAACTTGCTACTGGTTTATGCTTGTAATAGTATTTTTTTTGTTTTATGTTACATCGTTAGCCATATCACTTAAATGTTAAATTATGATGTGATATATGACCAATTTACTCAAAGCCTTAATAAATAAAAGTAAAATGTTTAAAAAACATCAATTAAAATTAATTTTGCATTTGAAAATATTTCCAAATCAGTTTTTTTCTTAAAACAAACAAAAGCTTGGATTGTGTAATAAAATATTTCCAGGAATTATTAAAAATAATTTATTATTCTCTTCTTTGCAAAGTTGTTTATTTTTGAGAAGACATTGTGCAAGTTTGTCGCTTCTTCCCAAAAATTTGTGAAAACTTCTCCTTATATAGAGAATATTTCCAGGAATTATTAATAATAATTTATTATTCTCTTCTATGCAAAGTTGTTTATTCTTGAGAAGAAATTGTGCAAGTTTGTCGTTTCTTTCGAAAAATTTGTGAAAACTTTTTTTACAAACTTGTCTTCTATTCACAGAATTTTTTACAAATTTGCTGCTTCTTTCGAAATATTTGTAAAAATTGATTGCTGCTTTAATAAAATTTGTGCAAATTTGAAACTTCTTACGTAAAATTTTTTTCTTCCTTCGTAAAATTTGTACAAATTTATTACTTAAATAAAACTAAAATGTTTAAAAAAATCAAAAATTAAAATTAATTTTGCATTTGATAAAATTGCATTTTGTAAAATTTGTACAAATTTGTTGCTTCTTTAGTAAAATTTGTACAAATTTGTTGCTTCTTTAGTAAAATTTTTACAAATTTGTTGCTTCTTTAGTAAAATTTGTGCAAATTTGTTGCTTCTTTAATAAAATTTGTATAAACTTATTGCTTATCTAGAAGCAGAAGCAACAGATTTGTACAAATTTGTTACTCCTGTGTTAAAATTTGTACAAATTTGTTGCTTCTTTAATAAAATTTTTACAAATTTGTTGCTTCTTTAGTAAAATTTGTACAAAGTTGTTGCTTCTTTAATAAAATTTGTATAAACTTATTGCTTATTTAGAAGCAGAAGCAACAAATTTGTACTAATTTGTTATTCCTGTGTTAACATTTGTACAAAGTTGTTGCTCCTTTAGTAAAATTTGTACCAATTTGTTGCTTCTTTAATAAAAGTTTTATAAACTTATTGCTGGTTTAGAAGCAACAAATTTGTTACTTCTGTGTACAAATTTGTACAAATTTGTGTTACTTTAAAAAAATTTGGACAAAAATTTACTGCTTCTTTAGAAAAATTTGTACAAACTTGCTACTTATAAACGCAATTTTTAAGAGACAAGATTCTTTTCTTAAATATTTTGCCTTAAGAATGATGTTAATTTTGGATTACTTCTACGAAATTTGAAATTCGGAACTTCTTCAGAAGAGAGTCACAACTCAAACAGTTGTTTTTTTAGAAACTCTTTTAGCAACTCTTTCTTGCAAAAGTCATCTCAGCTGGTTTCATTAAGAGTCTACCCCATTGCAGGCTAGTGTACAATTACAAGAGCTACAATTATGAAGAGTTACAAATAGGTATATTGTGGCCGAAAGAACATTCGAAAGTATTAAATGTCATTTGTAGTGAAAAAAACAAGGTCTTTGTTGGGAATCGAACCCACAACCCCCAGTAATGTAAGCTAGCACACTACCTACTAGTCTACAGAGACACCGTAACTATCCTTCTACTTTCACCACCTATCGATCTCTTCTCTATCCCTTTCCTAAGAATGTAGCACGGTACTTGAATAAATAGGCATTGTTGGCCTGAAGTGCTACTTCTCTTTAAAAAAAATCCACACATAGTTTTTCACGTCTGTTATCAGTTTACGCTGCTGATTTTGCTTGCATAAAGTGAAATCTGAACAATGCCACTCAAATGTTGCAGATTTATTTTCAAAATTTATCATAGTTCAATTTATCGAAAAACTGTCTTTAACGATGAGTCTCAATTTGTGCTTCCCTGGTTGTTTAATAAACAAAAACAAGCGTAAAGAACGAATACAGGTCGTAGGAAGCCTATTAAATTCGCGTTACGCTCGGTGAATTTTTTAACATTTCACAGCATGTCAATGATGCTTTCTTTTATAATTTTGATGACATTCATCTAGCAAAGATATGGCGACCGCAACTATCGACTTAATGAAATTTGAATTCGATGATAAGTTGCTTTGGAGAAATAGTCTTTAAGTTCATAAAGGCTAAACCAACTTAACTTACCTTAACGCCTTAAACATCAACAATGATTCATATTGTTCGTAATATCTCGTTATTGCTGCTACTAACTGCCCCAAAAATTAAACATTCATCAAAATATTTTTTATTTAGTTTTAGTTTGATTTTATCGAATTTAACAAAAGCATTAACAGAATATTTAAAATGCATTTTTTAAATATTTTTTTCAGCAATAAAAAAATAAAGTTAAAAATCGAGTACCTAAACCTAGAATGGAGTGTAAGAAAGTTTTTATAATTTGATTTTGGATTTCCTTCACAACTCTCATTCTGTTTAAAGAAGTTTTAATTTTTTTTAACTACTTGCTTTTCCAAAATATTTGGCTTTTATAAAAATGAATTAAGCTTATTATTAAAAACAGTTATCAAAATTAACTAAGCAATAATTTCTAATTATATAATTTTGCATATAAATTTTATTTTTAATCAATGACATATCAGGAGGCTGCTGTCTAAGTATTTAGTTTTAAATTTTATTTTTGCTGTAAAAAAAAAATGCATTTCCAAACGTGATTATTTTAGAAGTTTGCTGTGCATAGTCTGTTTTACTATCTATGAAAAAGTTAACTTATTTGCCTTCGTTTTAAGCCAGCATGATTGAGCTTAAAAACGTTTCTGCTTTTGTTATTGTGCTCGTTTTTGTCAATTTTAACTTCATTTGTTATTGTTTTTTTTTCTTTGTTTTTTTTTTTTTAATTTCAATCTTCAACTAATAAAGTTATTTCTTTTATTTTAATGCACGACATCAATTTTTTTTTATTTTAATAACGTATTAAACTGTAATAGCTACTGTGTGAGTGTACAACATCATCATCACCATCATTATCATAATCAATGCTCAGGGTGTAAAAAACAGTAATCAAGTTAATGACTTGTAATAATAATAAAAAAATTTTTATTTTTACAATAACTTTTTAAATTTTATTATATGTACTCGCATCTTAAGTCACATTTTATTTTTACTATATGGTTTTTAATTTTTTGAAAGCATAGTGGGGGTTTGTTTGTAATGAATTTGAGAGGTGACAAAGTTATAATTTGAAAATTTGTTAAAAAAATAATTTAATCATCAGGTCTCCGTAAGTTGAAATTCGAAAAATAGCCCTAGTGATCATAACTCACTAACAAATATAAATCCTGATAATAAATACAACAGCTCTAAATATCGTTATTTTAATATGAACGATTTTATATATTTACACATATTTTTATGTTAATTTGTAAGAAAAAAATTTTCATTTCTTTATCTCAGTGCAAATTTTAAGGAAATATGTTTCCTGTTCATCTTCAAGAAGTTGCTCGACTTCTTTATTCAATTTCAATGGGGGTGGCATTATAATTTTGACGAATGCTGGAGATAAATGAATGAAAAGTGCATAGTAAAATAGTAAAGAGATCTTCATTGTAACTATATCGAGATATTTTTTTTTTTGGTATTATGTTGTTTGGTTGTCGTGCTCGGCAAAATATCTATAATCTTTGTTCCATTTTCTTGTGCTTCTCCAGAAAGATCTCCAGTTAGTAACATATAGTGTTGAACAATGTTTTCTCCATGATATAGTATTTTATTGAGTGTCAAGGACATAGTCCTCCAATCATATATTTCAGCGTATGGTTTTTCTATTTCATTACCATACTGACGAAATTTTCTTGCATTATTTCATGGTATTACATGCAATATGATTTTATAGCGTTTTATTAATTCAAAATCTACTCCTGCAATAGATGGAGCAGTTTCAGGATCAGCAAAAACACTTTCTTGTTGTGGTGGTACCTCTGCTGAACCCTCGGTAACGCTTATGGAATTTGTTTGGTAGTAAACAATCTTTTTTGTTTAAAACCAAATGTTTATATTCTGGATAAATTTCGCAATGTTTTTCAATTGCTCGCTTTCGTACTTCGACATATTGATATTTTGTGAAGTACGACGTGTAAATTTGTTACCATCAGTTAGTGTTGAAATGCTTCGTAAAATTGTGTTTTATACGATTGGGGCACGCTTTCATTAAATTTTCTGTTATATGAAATATTTTATTATTATTTTGTGTTTGTCCTAATTAAAGGAAAAACGTACCTTTAAATATTTCTTGACAAAATTCTTCAAGCTTACGTCTTCAAGAACTTGCACTACAAATCTCAACTGGTCTTGCTGGTCGGTTTTAGTTGGCTTTTAATTATAAGTCCGCTTGTAAGCCATTGTTTGCTGATCTTAAACTTTTAGCCATCGTTCGAACAATACTGATCTTCATTCATTAATTTTCTATTTCATATATTTTAACCTTTTTATAATAATTTATAATTTTATAATAACAGTCTTTTATTATAACTTTTTTCATTAATTAAAATTTTCGAAAAAAAGAAAAACATACACACAATAAAAGCACTCCCATACCTAAAATATCCGACATGCAAGCACTAAAATCATTGTAGTTCCTAGAGACGCAAACATAAATTTAAAAAATGAGCACATAATCAATAGCTCAAAGTACGTACTATAACACGTTATAAGTCATTTTACGAAGTTTTTCGCAGAAAACAAACAAACAAACAAACGCGTTCCAATGAACATTGAGATTTGGGTATATTTTAGACCTTTATAGCAATGCCCAAATCTAGGACTTAAGCAAAGTAAGGCACGATTTTTTTTAACTATTTCATAAGTTAAGAAATCATATTGTGTGAAGAAAAAAAATTTTCCAAAAATTTATAAAACCAAAAACGTTATGGCCAATTGAAGTTCAAAAATTTTCTAAAATATTGTTGCGTTTATACCTTTTAAAAACGTTTTGTTGTGAGTTCTTTATCACAAAATAAATAACACCAGTTTTTAGAATTTTAAAATTTATAATAAGTTTATTTGCTTTAACTACACAAAGTTGACACTTCAGAACAATTTACCTAAAATGCACGTCTTTACTTTATGAGGTTTAATTTTACACTGACTAACTAGCCACTCAGACGCTGCCCTATTTATATTTGTCCATTAAAAGTCTAGAAAGTTTAAGAATCTTCTACTCCCTTTGTATCACATTTTGTTGTTGTTGTATGTTGTTTATTCAATGTATAAGCGCCTGTATTTCTGTGTGTATTTTTATTTTTATGCTGATAAGGTTTCTGCTTGGGATTTATTTTAAAATATTTGTTGTTGTCTTTTGTAGAAAAGATTTCTTAGAAAACTGCGCAGATAGTAAACAGCATACATGTTTGTTGTTGCCTTGCGCCTTTAGTTAGTAAACAGAAAATTGTTTTTTTTTTGTGTTTTGCATGCCATGCAGTTAGTAAACAGCATATCAAATTATTGTTGTTTCTACGCAGTTTGTAACTAGAAATTTTGCTGTTGTACCATAAGTTTTTTTTGGCAAGCCATGCAGTTCGTAAACAACATACCCAGTAATTCGCTTTATTGCTTAATAATTTTCTTTTGAAACTTAAGCAAGACACATCCGTAACAATATTTTAAATTTCAGCTTCTCTTAAAAAGTGCGTTTTTGATCACCCTGTACGAAGAGAAATAATCGAAATAAAAACTCACATTTCCGGATTTCGAGGTTCCTATATGTTGACTTTTATATAAAAAAACGAAAATTAAATCGGTAATACAAAAAAATTTTTTTTGAAGAGTTTTGGTCACCATCTCTTTAAAGGTGCCACTGTGCGCTGTGTCGAAATTAGATGAAAATGGGCCTGGTTGGGGTAAGCAGAGGCGATCATGGGTTCTAATTTTACCAAAGCCACAGAGTAATGTTATGCGGATGGCTGCACAGATTTTTTGCGTTTAGTATGTTAAAAGTATTAATTTTGTAAGCATAAAGTTGGCATCATTGCACATTTGTTTTTTAAACATGCTGAGAATTTCATAGTATAATACTGTTCGAAAGAAAAATAATAATAAACTTGTTAACTTTGCTAATATTAATATTTTGCATGAGCAAAAAGACCAAAAATCAAAGACACTAAAATAAAAGCTGTCGTATTACAATAATATTTTCAAATAAAATTAGCCAAGAATTATTACTAACAAAAATTAAAACAACAAAAAAAAACAACAAAAAAAACACAGAAAAACGAAACAAAATAAAAACTTTTTTGTAGGGTTCAAATTTGCTTAATTGTTATAATGACTTTGTAGATATTTTTCTAGTGCAGTTAACAAAGCGCTAACTATTTAAGTCGCAAATTTCAAAGGTCGCGAATGATAATGAACTTTTGAATTGTGTTTTTATTGCTTGTATTTCGTTTTTGTTTTTTTTTTTGCATTTTCATTCAAGTTATTTTTTTTTTGTTATTTTTTCTCTTTCTTAAATTTCATTTCAATTTGTTTCTTTATGGCTAAAAAATCAAAAGCAAAAATGTAGCACGAGTTTTTTAATTGTTGTTTTTGTTATTATTTGGCTTCTTGTTGTAGCTCGTATGTTGCGCATAGTGATTATTTGGCGATTATATTTTTTTTAACATAGCTGTTGCACATGGATATGTAGGTATGAATGTTGACAGTAATTTGAGAAGAGGGTTCAGAGAACTAAAAGAGTTTATACATTTTTGCAATGAGAGATTATTGAAATGTGAAATTTTAATACAGATTTTGTATCTGATTGTAGGAAGTAAGCTCGATTCCTGTAGCATTTTGAAGGGTACGAGAGTACGAGTGGAGATTTTTAATGCAATATCTCTCCACCTTTATGCTTTGATCCTAAATATTTTTTTTTGTAATTTTTTGATTAATATTTTATTAATTTTTGCAAGAATTAAGCACGACTTAAATAAGGTTAATAATTGACTTCAAATAAATCTTTTATTCATGTCAATATTTACTTATTACTGGGCGAGATTTTTCTGTTTTATTTATTTATTTTGGTTTTTGTTATTTATTCCTTGCAGTGAAGAAATCCTTTAATACAGTGCTCTCTTTGTAATTTATTTTAAAGTTTGTATTTTTAATTATATTGGCTCTCTTTAACATAATTGTCAGTCATTGGCTTATGAAACTTGATAATTTCATTGTTTTACTAAAGCATGCACACGAAAAAGTTTTTACAATTAACACTTATAACAAATATTATGCTCAAAGTATTATGTTAAATTAATTTTATGTGAAATATAAAATTGAAACCTTTTGAAGATAAAAAACAAAGGTTTAAAATAAAGATAAAATAAGGTGTAGCTTCTTTAAGGTAGCCTTTTCATTCAAAGGCAAAAAGTACGTAAACGACAGCGAGAACTAACTAAACTCAACAACGAACATTTTCTGATATGATGCCAAGCAGTTGTAAGATTTAGCCATTACACTTTTATGGGATATAAAAACGAGCAGGCATACAGGCGCCTATACATTGAATGAATAGCATAACCACAACTAAATGTGATACACAGGGAGTAGAAGATTCTTAATTTTTCTAGACATTTAATGGACAATTGTAAAAGGCCAGCTTCTGAGTGGATAGTGACTTAGTTGAAATATATACCTCGTGTAGTAAAGACGTGCATCTTAAATAAATTGTTCTGTAGTGCCAGCCTTGTGTGTAGATAAAGTATATAAACTTGTAAATTAGGCAATTTCAATTCTGGCTTAATTCCTTCAAATAAATGATATTCTCACAAAATATTTATTAAATATTAAAAATATTATATATATATATATATATATATATATATATATATATATATATATATATATATATATATAATATATATATACAATTTCTATTGTTCCAACAAACCGATAGTAGAGGATTTTGCAGGTGGATCATAAATCCACATTTGTATGCTGAGAAACTTAAAGAAGATAGCCGATGTCATTAAGCTGCCTGATAACATTGTAATTGCTGTTAATGTAGACGGGTTGTCCCTCCTTAAAAGTTCAAAGGTACAACTTTGGCCAATTTTAATAAGACTTACCAATGTGGAAAATCCGTCAGTATTCCCAGTTGAAGTTTTTGTTGGTAGCAGTAAGCCAGCAACATGTGAAGAATTTCTTTCGAAATCTGTTGAAGAAATTTCTTCTTATTTAAAAACAGACTTACAATTACAAGGAATTATTTACAAAATCCAAATAAGAGCAGTTCTCTGTGACGCTGCAGCACGTGCATTTATTTCTGACACACCATCTCATGCATCGCCGGCACGGATGCTCAAAGTGCACGCAAATAAAAAAAAATGACAAATGACACATCATCTGGAGTAGTTATTTCAGATGAAGATTTTTGTGGTCGAAAGTTTTGCCAAAATATTTATCACAAAAAAGTTTCTTGGAACATCTCAATTAGGCATAATTATGCAAATACTACTAGATTGCATGGACGAAAGTCTCGATCTTTGGATGAAGTATCATATTGGAAGGACACTGAGTTCAGACACTTTCTTTGTACAATGGTCTCGTCGCTCTCAAAGACAAGGTACAAGAAGATGTTTTTAATGAGATTTTGTTGTTGCATTGTTCTTACAGAGTGATATGCTGTCCAAATCAATGCCGTAACAATTTGAAAACAATCGAAATTCTCTTAAACTTGTTCGTAGAAAACTTTCCAATAATTTTTGGCAAAATTAGTTTGTCATACAACGTACATAATCTCACCCACTTAAAAGAAACTGCTGAACTGGTGGGCGATCCAACCGAAAATTCGTGCTGCTCCTTTAAGAATTATTTGCAGAGTTTAAACAAATAAAAATATACCATTTGCCAAAAGAAATACAATCCACTCACTAGCTTCCCTGAACTTGGTTATTAGCAAGTTCAGGGAAGATAAATCGTGATTTAATTAATTTTGAGAGATATTGATATTTTTGGCAAATGAAATTGTGCCTAAAACCTAAAGAGTATTCTGAAAAGTATAATACTGGCTTTAGAAATCTTGCTTCTAATTTATAAAAATTAATTTGTTGTTGTCGTTGTTGTTTAAAATTTTAAACAAATAAAATATGTAAAAATTCATACGTGTACATGCTTTAACTAGGCGCTAATAGGACGTTCGTTTGGTCGACTATAATTTTTGTACGTTCTATGGAGATAAAGTTCTGTGAAGATTAATATGTTTGAGGCAACATCACACATACACACAAAACGAAATTTGAAACATTTAAAAATATATTTAAGAAACATTTGTTCCACAAAAATATCAGCTTGTTTTAAGAGGGAGTACTGCTAATAACTGAAGTAATATTTTTTTGAAAATTATATTCGAAATTGAAAAGGCCAGGGAGGCCCACACCCACCCCACTTCCCCTTCTATGGTATAGAAAAACAATTTGTTCCTTTACAAAATGTTTCCTTGTATTGGAATATTGTTTAATTTCAAGTTGTTTGTTTGGTTAATTGTTAATATTTTTTATTGCTGTCGCAGTTTATGAACATCAAGTTTTTGTAGTTGTTGTAGTTATTGTAGGTTTCTTGTATATTTTTTTTATAAGGTGGAAAGCATTATTAAAACAAATTCAGGTCAATGTTTTCTACGGTATTGATTTTTGAGAGCAATTGCATTTTTATTTATTGTTGTTGTTTTTATTCTGTTGTTTCATATTTTTCTTCTTTAAACGTGCCGGCAAATTGTTTCTAATTTTATTTCAATAATTATTAAATAGCAATTATTTTTTGATGGGCTTTAGCTTAAATAAAAGCTGTTCATTTACTAGAACCCTCCCTCCATCTTGCTAAAACTTTATGATTATTTTTTTATTGTTTCTTTGTTAATATTTTTGTTAATCGAGTTTTAAACGAAACTAATTTATTGACAAATTGTTGGGATTTTTGCTTTGTTTTACTATAGAAATTAGGGGTGAGTTGCACCTCAAAATTTAAATTAAGTCTTGGAATACAAATAAATTGTTGCTTTGTGATGAAACTAACACGAAAAAAGGTGTGTTTGAATGAACAGTTTCTAAAACGGAAATTAAACTATTTGATGAATTTTTTTTTAAACATAATTTTGCTTATAATTGTTATTTTTAAAATGTTTTATTTGGGACAAGCTGAACATGACCCTGTGTATAAAGTCTTTTATAATTTTTTTTCGAAATGTATTAATTATTTTTTTCCATTTCATTTGTTTCTTTATAGGTAAGTTCCCCTTTTGACGTTTTAAATGTGATCAACAAAAAATTAAAAGTTCTCCTGTTTTGGCACAAAAACGCCTGCTTTAAATGGGTGTGGCAAAGTAACACTGGCGGCTTCAGCTACTTTAACAACTCTAGCGGTTTGTATTTTGTTAACAGTTCTAGTGATTTATTACCTGCTTTTATTAACAGACATTTTTTTCGAACAATAATTTTTAACTCGTTTTTATACTTCAAAATTTATTATCAGTTATATTTTAGACTAAAGTAGAATTATTCATTATATTTTTTTTTTTATAATTTAAAAACTTTCTTTGCAATGTTTGCAGCTCGAAAAAGCAGTTTAATCTTTATCTTTTATTTCATACATTTTTTTTATTTTGTAATTCTAAAGAAAGTTGGTTATGCTTCTGCCTGGATTTTAAAACAAACAATAGGACAATACTTTGAAAAATTGATGCATGGAGCCTGATTTTTGACACCTCCAAAAGGAATCGCTTATTAAACTTTAACTTAAAAGCATTCACTGAATTTGTTAAGTTTTTTAGTTACATAGTATTTCCAATCAGTTTGATGGATTTGTAATTAACTTCATTTTACCAAATCCATTAAATGATTTTACAAAAACTGCCAACCATAACAATTTGATATGATGGACAAAGAGCATTAATGCACAAGAACTATATTTATAGTAAATAAATTGAGTTAAATTCATAATTATTCGTTATGTGTATTATTCTTGATTCTTGTGTACTAGCTATTTTCATAATTCTCATTTTGTTTAAAAAATAATTTTCTATATAAATCCAACTTGATTAACGATCAAATGAATTTAGTTTTTCACCAATAGTAAATATTATTGAATTTATTTAAGAATAACATTTAAGATATAATTAATAATAATAATAATAATAATAATTAGTTCACATAAATCCGGCCTTTCAAGTGAACCCAGCAAAAAAATAATCCAGTGGCATTCAATCCTAAGAACATTTTTTTTTATAAAGAGAAGTAGCACTTCAGGCAATAATGCCTATTTAGTCAAGTACCGTGCTACATTCTTTAGGAAAGGGATAGAGAATAGATGAAACAGGTGGTGCAAGTAGAAGGATAGTCGGAAATTAACTGCCGTATAAGACAGCACAGTGGCCAGTGACTATGCCTTCATCGCTGAGCAGACCCACCGGCAGTCAATTTTTATTTTTGTAGTGAAAAAAACCAAGGTCTTCGTTGGGAATCGAACCCACAACCCCCATACTGACAAGCTAGTACACTACCTACTAGCCTACAGAGGCACCTTGTTTGAACACAAGTTGTAGCCACGATCCGAAAGAAAATATTGTCAGGCAGAAATTTATGAAGTTGTTAATTGGTTTTAATGTCTTTCTTAGTGAAATTCTTTATTATTTATATTGTTTTCGAAATTTTGAGAAACTTAACGTTTTCAGCAGTGTATTAAATTTTTCTTCACTCCACCTCCTCATGTAAAATATTGACAGAACTTGTACTAATCGTAAACTCTACAATCGTTTGCGTGTTGTGATTTTTATACATAAAAATTTCTCATCGGTTATTTGAAGTTTTTATATGGACGAAATTAATAAAAAAAAGAATCTCTATGAAGTGACTATTTAGTCACACTTACCTCACATTTTTTTTTCTTTAATTTAAGAAAATAAAATTCTTCTATATTGAACACTGATGCTTACAAATATTATGATATATAATTTTTTTATAAAAGTGTGGGAAAGAAGAAATCATTGGGCATTTTATTTTATTCACTGATCTTCAATATTTTTGTTGCTATTGTGTGAATTTTTCAAATCTGTTTTTTACCTGTTCCTCAATTTTGTGTACTCAAACAAAGAGAAACAAAAAACATTTCATTAACAAATTGAAACTTAATTCTTTCGCCTTTTTTGTAAAGTTCAAACTCCCTACTATTCATTAAAATAAAAATTCTTAACAATTCTGACAAATTGACATGCTTCAATTTTATGTTTCACAGATACTAAGCAGCATGAATCATCTTTGTAATTTGCAAGAAAAGATGAATAAAGATAAACGAACTCCGCACATTTATCTTGTTTAAAAAAATACACTGCACTACAAACAAAACATATTTTTACACACTTCACTTAAAACAGAATTACACTCACCAATCTTAGTCACACATTCAACGCTTGTTCGTTCTAATTGTATTAAATAAATAAGAAATGTTTTTTTTTTGTTTAGCTTTTTTTTATATTTTTCATAACGATGTTTTATTATTGCAATTTGCAACATTTATCTGTACTGTGTGTATGTGTGTGTGTGTTTGTGTTGCCCAGTACTGTTGCCCATAAGAAAATTTATAAACAACAAGAACAAATTAAGCAAAATAACAAATGAGATACAAGCAAAGCAAAAGATACTTAAAATTAAAAGCATGTGCACAAGCAAAATAATAAAGAGCCACATAGCTAACAGTGAGGCCAATACCAAAAAAAGGAAAAGAAAAACAAAAACAAAAACAAAAATGTTTGTGTGTTTTCCTAACTCATGAATCATACAAGAAGATTTAAACTAAATAAGGCAGCACATGCAGCAGGCAACTAATGAGAGGCAACAACGGTGAAAAGCTTTTGAAGTATTTGAAATTTTTTTGTTGTTATTTTTAACATGCTTTTTTTGCAGATTCAAGGATAATAAAGCTAAAACAGAAAGGATGTAAGTCCATTTTTTTCAGTCTCTTTCTCTCTTTAAGCAAATTATATGAAACTAGTGTAAAAGCACAGCGAACATAAAAAACATTTTGACTTAAAAGTCTTATTGGCAAAAATGTCTTAAAGCTTAACGTAATCCAGCTTGTAGTTCTTCGAAAGAGCTGTCAACAAATAGAGCTAATAGTAATAAATGGGCCAGATTATGGTCAGTCAGACTTGTACAAATTACCTTCAGACGTTTTCTCCAAAGTTTGAAATCAAGCAACCTCTCTCCCCCTCCCTCCACCGTCTTTTATGACAAACTTTTTGGCTGATACTTATAAACCGAAAGGATATTTTTAGATATGTTGAGTACCAGGGGTTTGAAAACATGAATGTCGATTCTAACTTCATTTCAATGTTCACTGTCGCAGCTGTAAGCAAAGTACACGATATACTGTGTTTGTGTCAAGACGGTGTTCCTGTGGCTATACTTTTACGAAAATCAACCCATTGGATGTCAGTATGAAACGCTACGAACTTGATACTTAAAAATTCCTTTTGAATTTCAACGATATTTGGCATCCCCACTCAGGCTTTTAAGGCAAACACATACTTCTCAGCCACTTTTCTAAATGCCTAAGCTATAGCGGAGTAGATTAAATCTACTCTACAATACATTAAGTAAGGTCTGTTAATTCCAAGCGCCGCATGCGGCTGAACTATTTCTATAGTTTCTATATTTCTCAGATGCTTCACAAAACTAATATTTAAAAATATAAAATATGTTTGTTGGGTTGTTCTGTATTTCAAACAGATGGTGTGGAATGCTGCAACGTTAGTGAGTTTGAATTTAGAAAAATCTATGTTAAATAAACATGGCCTATTGCTTGAAGAACTTGCTACTGGTTTATGCTTGTAATAGTATTTTTTTTGTTTTATGTTCCATCGTTAGCCATATCACAAAAATGTTAAATTATGATGTGGTATATGACCAATTTACTTAAAGCCTTAATAAATAAAAGTAAAATGTTTAAAAAAAATCAAAAATTAAAATTAATTTTCCATTTTAAAATATTTCCAAATCAGTCTCTCCTTAAAACAAAAAACAAAATCTTGTCTTGTGTGATTAAAATGTTTAATTTATTATTCTCTTCTTTCTACAGTTGTTTATTCTTGAGAAGAAATTGTTCAAGTTTCTGGCTTCTTTCAAAAAATTTTTGAAAACTTATCCTTATATATAGAAATTTGCACATTTTTCTATTTTACAAATTTGCTGCTTCTTTCGAAATATTTGTAAAAACTGATTGCTGCTTTAATAAAGTTTGTGCAAATTTGAAGCTTCTTACGTAAACTTTGTTTCTCCCTTCGTAAAACTTGTACAAATTTGTTGTTGCTTTAGTAAAATTTGTAGAAATTTGTTGCTTCTTTAATAAAATTTGAATAAACTTATTGCTTGTTTAGAAGCAGAAGCAACAAATTTGTGACTTCTGTGTTAAAATTTGTACAAATTTGCTGCTGCTTTAGTAAAATTTCTACAACGTTGCTGCCGCTTTAGAAAAATTTGTACAAATTTGTTGCTGCTTTGGTAAAATTTGTACAAATTTGTTGCTGCTTCAGTAAAATTTGTACAAATTTACTGCTGCTTTAGTAAAATTTGTACAAATTTGTTGCTGTTTTAGTAAAATTTGTACAAATTTGTTGCTGCTTTGGTAAAATTTGTACAACTGTGTTGCTGCTTTAGTAAAATTTGTACAAATTTACTGCTGCTTTAGTAAAATTTGTACAAATTTGCTGCTGCTTTAGTAAAATTTGTACAAATTTACTGCTGCTTTAGTAAAATTTGTACAAATTTGCTGCTGTTTTAGTAAAATTTGTACAAATTTGTTGCTGCTTTGGTAAAATTTGTACAACTGTGTTGCTGCTTTAGTAAAATTTGTACAAATTTGTTGCTGCTTTGGTAAAATTTGTACAACTGTGTTGCTGCTTTAGTAAAATTTGTACAAATTTACTGCTGCTTTAGTAAAATTTGTACAAATTTGCTGCTGCTTTAGTAAAATTTGTGCAAATTTGCTGCTGCTTTAGTTAAATTTGTACAAATTTGCTGCTACTTTAAAAAAATTTGGCCAAAAATTTACTGTTTCTTTAGAAAAATTTATACAAATTTGCTGCTTATTGAGAGAATATTGTACCTTGCTTCTTTATAGCAATTTGCTTGTTTAGCGACGCGTGTCCGCCGAGAAGGTTTACTACTTTATTTTGCCACTATTTTGGTAAACATTATTCTTGAAAGTTCACAGTCGTGAAGCAGACACGTAGCAAATTTGTGATAGAAAAATATTCGATAAACCAACCTGTTTTAGTTGTTAAAACATTTGATCAAAATCATCATCGTTTACTGTGACGTTAAAAAAACTACGTGAAATTTGTTGGAGAAACAACGTGCCACCAAAACGCACTATTTATCGTGTAGTGCAATGATTTCGAAGAAAGAGGATCGGTAGGTGATAGGCACAAGCATGGAATATAACGTACTGTAAAATCGGCGGAAACAATTACTGCTGCTGCTCAAGAAAGTGCTCAAAACAATCCATCAGTCTCACTTCGACATCGTGCTTAGGAGCTTAGTCTTCAAAGAACAACTTTGGCCACAATTTTGCACGAGGATTTGCAAATTTGTCCAAACTTGTCTTCCTTAAAGGAAATGGTATACACATTTATCTTACTAAAATCTCTTGTTAAGAGTAGTTTGTACACACTTGTTATTTATTTGGAGATATTTGTAAATAGAAATATTTTTTTCCTTTAGAGCAGCAATTCGTATAAATTTAGCTCTTTTAAGTGATTTACAGAAATTTTGTTTTTAGTTAGCAATTTGTTGAACATTTTTCACTTAGTGCAATTTTTGTAATATTAAAACTAAGTGCCTTTGTATAGATTGAAAGTAAGTCATCATAAATCTAAAAATATAAGTTTTCAAAAATTCTTGTTCACATAAAAATATCTATTAACCAAATCATAATACAGATATAATTTGTTAAATTTAATTTGTTAAGGTGTTATTTTTGGGGAAGTAAAGTTTAAACCTTGCAATCTCTTAATAGATTTTTATTTGTCACGTTTATTTTAAATTTTATATCTTTTTAGATCAAATTTGCAAAGAAATAAACAAAAAAAGAAACGAAATTAAATTATTTTACTCTGTGTGTAAATCTTTCAATCTCAAATAACCAAGAAAGAAATCTACTTCCCACTAAAACTGAATAGACAGACTTCTGTGTATATAAAAAGCAACAAAAAATTTTTTTTTCAATTTATTACGAAGTAATTTACTCTTAGTTCATGAACGTTCAAAGAAATGCAAAGGGAAAAAGAAAATTAAATAAATATAAATATAAATAAATGGGAAACAAAAAATCTCAACGACAACATACAGTAGCAAAAACATTAAATTAAATTATAACAGTCGTAAAACTGTTAAATAATTATTTGTTTTTATTGAATAACGAACAAAAGATAAAATTCAAATAGGAATTTTAATGCGTGTTTTCAATATAAATAGAAATTAATAGAAAAAATAACAATGAAAAGGTGACATCTCTTCCCTATTTTATGGAATTTGTCACAGTTAATTAATATGGCCAATAACAACAGTATTACAACAAACAAATAAAACGGGCAAAAACGAAGTATAACAGAAATCGTAATTTAGGTAAAAAGTTTTACAAGAGTTTTCGTTCATTAAAAAATTTATATTTATTTCCATTGCCTGTTCTGTTCAGCACCGATATAGCGTTCAACAAGTTTGAAATGAAATTTGAAAAATATTTCATTAGGAAATTTTCAATTCTGTGCATAATTTAAAAATTTTACAACTTTTCGTCTTAATCCGAAATTTTGTTTAATATTTTTTTTTTTACAAAGACAGAGATCTGTTTTATTTTACTTAAAACTCGCCTATAGGTTTTATTCCATAATAGTCCCTTCTATACTCGTATTTGGAATGGAATGGAATTTATCTTTTTTTTTTAAAGAGAAGTAGCACTTCAGGCAACAATGCCTATTTATATTTAGTCGAGTACCGTGCGACATTCTTAAGGAAAGGAAAAGAGAAGAGATAAAACAGGTGGTGAAGGTAGAAGGATAGTCGGAAATTAACTGTCGTATAAAAGACAACACAGTGACCAGTGACAATGCTTTTAGCACTGAGCAGCCCCTCCGGCAGTCAATTTTTATTTTTGTAGTGAAAAAACCACGGTCTTCGTTGGGAATCGAACCTACAACCCCAAGACTGACAAGCTAGTACACTACCTACTAGCCTAAAGGGGCACCTTGAAATATTTTGTAAAAGTATGTAAATTGCTCATCAAATTATAGCTGCTAATGCTTTCGATAACATTGTATTTATGCCTTAAACATCACAACAGTCCACCCGTTACTGCAGTTCTGGACTTGAATAAATTTCCTAAAGAATTGCTTAGTAAACTGGCATTGGCTATTTAAACCAGTCTTCGAAATCAAAAACAGTACACTCTCAGTACAGTACACTCTCAGTACATTACTGCTCAAAGACAAACGTTTAACTTACTTTTAGCGTTTTTTGTATATGTACGCAAACAAAATACTGTACACAAACACTAAAATAACGTACTAATCTTTTTGTTTTTGTTAAGATTTTTCGGAGAAACCAAATTTTGCATACAGTATTAAATCAATTACATTATGGCCTCAGCGCCATAAGGCCATTTTTGAGGCAACTTGGCAACTAAATGTATAGTATGTGCTTAAATCATTTTACAATTGCATAAAAAATAAAACATTATATGTGATGCGTTTCAACTAGATCATGTAAATAATTCTTACACAATAGTTTAAACATTGATAATTGTTCTATCGATCTAAAGCTTGATGGTAAATTATTATACATATTACCGCTTGTAACGTCAATATGTTGTTTAGTTCTTTCCAATCTACACCTTAGAATTCTAAGATTAGATACGTTGCGGGTATTAAAATTTGGTTGGTTTTGTAAAAATGAAATTGTGGGTTGTATTACGTTATGTATGCTTTTAAAAACATACATTAAAACTTGATACATATATAACCCATATAATGGTAGTACCGATCTGCACGATAAGTTCTTGGTAAATTGTAAACTATTTTTAGTGCTTTATTCTGCAAACGTTGTAGAGATTTTTGACACGTATTATTTTTGTTGAATGCATATACACATGCCATGAAATTTAAATGTTGTGGTATTAATCCATTACATATCATTAGCTTTGCCTTCTCATTTAATTTATTTAATTTTAAACTTATATAAAATCCCCCATTAATATGCAGATCCCAGTTAAGATTGCTTTGTAGTGTAATCGCTAGATACTTTATAGTATTAGTCTCACATATAGATGTACCATCAACATATACAGAAAAATTTTGGTTCAAATTCGCCAAATGAGGTCTGAAACGAACCAATTTGGTTTTATCAGAATTTATTAATAAGCGCTTTAAGCGAGCAAACTCTTTTAATATGTGTTTTTAGGACTAAATCAAATTTATGGAGGTAAAACAAACATATGTCATCAGCAAACATATATAGCTTGCCATCAAGACCCAAATTTGTTATATCATCAATATAAGTTGAAAACAATAAGGGATCAAGTCCACTTCCTTGTGGTACACCATATTCAGCCAATAAAACAATTTACACTGTCCAATCTGAACCCGCTGCTTCCTGTTTATAAAATAGTTCTTAAGATCGCAGGCCTTTGAAAAATTAAAAAAAACATTCCTGCAACTCCACTGTAGCCTTCATCTAAGCCTTTGCAGATATACCTTATTACATTTAGAACAGAATTCTGCTTACCAATGCCTTTCCTAAATCCAAATTGATAGCTATGTAGCATATTGTTTTGTTCTAAACACAATAAAAGTCTATCATACAGTATCTTTTCAAAAATTTCTATATTTATCTGCAGTCCAGCTTTTGGAATTGGAATAATTTTGTGAGTTTTTAAAATATCAGAATACTCAGAAGTTATTATCATTTTGTTGAAAATAGAAAGTAATATTGCCGACATTTCATTAAAACCCTTTTTTACAAACTTTACAGATATATTATCAAATCCCGGAGCCTTAACAATTTCCATTCTTATAACAATATCCGAAATAATGTCCATATCTATTGTATCCAAATTGAAGCGAGAATGTGTTCCTCTAAGTGTTCTTAAAGAATTATATGAGTCCTGCTACAGCTAATATTTCAATTCCCCGCTTAAGTTCCCTCAACACAGAAAGAAAATAGTTATTTAGACAATTAGCTTTCGTTTGATCATCCAATATGGCCTTTCCTTGTGAACCTACAAGTTTCACAGTACTGGCTTTAGAACGTCCAAGTGTAATAAATTAATAAATTTCCAGCACTTCTTTATATTATTTCCGGCCTCCTGTAAGTTTTTAGTATAATAATTTTCCCTACATTCTTTTGCGGCTAATTTTATACCTTGACTTATTCTCTTCAAAATAATATCTATGTTTGCCTTATTTTTTGATCTAAGCCGTTTCTTTAACAATTTGTGTTTATAAAATATTACTTTCTAAAGATTTTTGTTTGTTTATCCATTGTGTTAGTTCAAAATTTAAAGGTTTCTCTATCTTATTTTCAATAGTCGATACATTAATAGCTGACTCAATGCAGGATATCAACACTTCCGTCCAATCAGATACGCCAAGTGTTGAAAAATTACTATGCAGAATACTCCTTAAATGTTCTTTTGCTCTATTATAATGACATTAAGTTTTTATTATTTCGCAACTTTTAAATGCATTTTTAACGAATTTTAATAGAGCATGTTGTGTTAAAATTCCTATTTTGTTTTCTTAATATCCCCAATGTAAACCGCAAACCCCAAATGAAATGTTTTGTGACTTTTAGCAATTCAAAAACCCCTAATTTGGGGTTAAAATCCCAAATCTGGCAGCCCTGATTATAGGTAACTATTACAGCGAATTTATTAATTTGCGGTATTAACCTGTGCCTCTTCATATCAAAAAAAAAATGAAGTTTTTCACCTCTTTTATAAGGGTAACGGCGAAAATAAATGATTTCGCTATTATTGCAAACTGTAATGCATTAGCCTTGGATATATTTCATACAGTTTGGCTCTTGCTGAGTATCCTTTTATAACTTTATCTCTCAAATCTTTTAAATTGTTTCTTTGTTATTGCCGAAATTTCTTTTAATTCTTTTTGTCTATTGATAACTTTTCTCTAAAAGTTATTTTCTTAAAAAAGAATTATTTTTTTTTCGAAAATGTTTAAAAGAAGCCATTTGATAGAATACAGAATTTTATATGACAAGACATATGAGCATATGTGACTTGTAAGGAAACGATGAAAATGAAAATATTTAAAAGACGACGTGTTGTTGGGTTTTTATTGATTTTAAAAACATATTCGATAACATCTCGAAGACTACTTATAATAATAATGACGATAATGATAATGATAATGATGAATATGACAACGAAAAATATGAGAAAAAGCACCTGCTGTGCCTTGAATACTTTAATACCCACAGCATGACGACGGTTTTGTTCCTTCATATACTTAATTTTTTTTCTAAAGAATTTTTTTTAAACATTTTCAGTTTAAATAATTCTCTAAAAAAAAAAACAACATAATATGCTGCATAAAGCAAACATCGTTTTACAGAAAAAAAGGAAAGCAAAATACCTGCACTATGGTCGAAAAACGTTGCATAATGGAAAAATTAAATATTTTTCTACACGTTAACTTTTATATGTAAATGCTGTAACTGTTGTCTACAAAGTTGTAGGGTTTATAGAACTGAATTTAACATTATAAATAATAAATATTGAAATAAAATTTTATCCAAAAAATTTTGTTTAACGAAAAATTTCTGCTGCCAATTTTGTACAAAATTCCTCTTGCAGTTTTTCTAACGCTGATATTCAATGAAACGTTCAAGTCGTTTATTACATTTAATTTTAAGTTTTCTTTTCAGGTAAAACAAAAAAATCTTTGTTGCGGTTAATGCGTTTATTTAAATAAATAATTTTTATTATGCAGAAAACATGATAAAAGAAATTTCTTTTATCATGTTGTTACCAATGTTTTTTGGTGGTAGGTGGTGGCGGCGGTGGTGGTGTTGGGCCATGCTGCATTACACGGCTGTTCGATGTCGTGCCACCATTTCGCTGTTACTGGATGCTGAGTTGCCTTCATGTTGGCTGTAAATTTAATTAAAATCACTTTGTATTTAAAAGTTTATGCGGCTTTATTCTGTTAATTTGTTTCTGTTTGTTTTGTTATTAGATCATTGAACTTTTTGCTTGCGCTAATAGAGTTGTTATTTTTGTTTTTCTTTTTTTTTGTAATTGCTAACATGGCAAATATTTAAACACAAATTTGTAAAATTATAAACATGAATATTTTTAAGTTTTTCATTTGTTACTTTTTTGTCTTTCATCACTTGTAAGAGTCAAGTTGCGTAATTTCTGACATTTCAATAACCTCGTCGATACAAGAAACAAAAAATTAAACAAAAAACGATAGGCAACCTTAAGCCCCTCAACTATTTTAAAAAATGTAATTTTATTAAAAAGAAATTTTAAATCATCACATCTCCATTCTAAAAAAACTTTTGAAGAAAAAGCTGTTACATGTTAATTTTGGGCCAAATCATATATTTTTTTAAAATAATTTTAATAAAAAAAAATTTAAAACAGCTTTTCTGCAAATAGTTTTTGCTAAAAAAAATGCAAACACAACTTTTTTGAAAAGAAAAAAAATTCTTTTGCCTTGTGTTTTACTAAAAAATATATGGCCCGCCAAATAACTTTTTTTTTGTTTTGAATGCTATAAACAAAACTACTCAGCTACGGCTGTGTGGCGCGTAGCGCCGTCCTCTTGAAACCAAATGTTGCCAATATTCTCCACTTCAATTTTTGTGAACAGAAATTCGTTCAACATGGCCCGATAACGATCGCCATTGACTGTAACGAACACTCCTGAAAAATGGCCCAATTATGCCTCTGAACGAAAATCCGCACCAAACAGTGACTCCTTTAGGGTGCGTCGGCTTTTCAATGTATGCGTGCGGGTTTTCTGTGCCCCAAATGCGACAATTTTGCTTGTTTACATACCTGTCATGATCAAAGTGAGCTTCATCTGGAAAGATGATTTTTTTTGCAAAATCGGCATCTTCTGTAAGTCGATCGCAGGCCGACTTAGCGAAGCGAAATCGCATGGGATGCTCACTTGCCTTTAACTCCTGAACCAATTGCACTTTGTATGGCGTCATACCAAGGTTTTTATGCAAAACTCGTCTCAATGATGTCTCTGAAATATTGAATTGTTGAGAACGACGGTGAATTGATGTTGACGGTACTTATCTTCTTCTAAAATCCGTACGCAATTTTCGCACACATTCTGCAACATTACCATGATTTTCAAAGTAATGTCGCAATATTTCCCAGCGTTGTTCAAGCGTACACACAACCAAATTCGTTCAGCGGAAGGATAAAACTAATTACCTGTCAAGTCAAACACGAGCTAAGTCTTTCCACTCACGAAATAAGCACTAGTTGAAAAAAAAACCCTTCGATGGCGCACCCTTTACAAAGAATATTTTTTTAAAGTAGTTTAGTATTTTCTTTTTCAAATCTTTTGCCAAATATCTTTTGTTTGAGCATATCGCTAAAAGCAAATCGTCACTTGTTTTGTCCAGCTACAAAGTTCTGTTTAAGAAGAATACGCGCAAAGCAAATACATTTAAAAAATCTTTACTGGAGATATTCAATGAAAAAGAAAGCTTTACCTTTTAAAAGCTAATCACCACAAAAAGCCTCCTACAAAAACTTGAAAGTTCTTCGCAAAAGAAGTTTTCTTTGAAAAGTTTTTGTTTAAAAGACTTTAAAGTTTGTTTTTTAAATGGAAATTGACACAAATTCACTAAAAACAGCTTCTCCTTTTGTTCTTAAAGCTTTTCGCTGAAATTCATACATATAAAAAATTTAAAGAAATTTCTTCCCTTTTATTATTTTTATTGCCCAACACAACTTAGGCCTGATCTGTAAAAATGCTTTTAACAAAAGTTCAAGTGCGTTTAATGGTTTGGTAATGATGGCATATTGAACTTAATTGAAGATTTCGATCTTAAGCTAAGGAAAAAATAAACTAAAAAAAATATGAATAAATAAACCGCAAATTGAAGATATTTGCATGTTTATTAATGATAAATACCAAATAATATTTCTGTGAACATATTCGGAATAAAAAGTGAAAGGAATTTAAAAAAGAAATCAACAAAAAAAAAGTTATTTGTTCAAAGTTTTAAAGCGCTTTAGGGTTACAAGGTCACCACAACTTGCAAAATAAAACAATCATTAAATAAAATAAAAAAGAAAAATTAATTTTACTTTTTATTATTATTATTTTTTTAATTCCTTATTTTGCAATTAATTTTATTCTCTTTCTCAAACATTCAACTCATACTTGAGATTTTTTCATTATCCGTGAAATGTATTTATAAATTTTTGTTTATTTAGAAATGGTAATGACATTTGAATGAAAGCGTTTAATTACTAAACTAATTACAATTATCGTACAAGAATTAGTTTTTATGAAAAACCATTTTATGATAGTAGAAGCTTCAAAGAAACCATCCATAAGATTAATAGACCTGCAACCCTTTCGTAGATAAATCTATATCTGAACTTAAAATTTCAAATCAAATAACACCGTAGCTATCACTTTGTTGCTCTCAAGAACACTTAAATACGTTCCTCTAGTGTTTTTTTTTTTTTGAAATCACCTAATTATTTTAGAGTGCTGATTAGGTGCTCGAAGACAAAACTCCACGTTTGCTAATCGTAATGAAAGAAATAAATCATTAATAAATAATAACGTTTCTGATTTTTAGCTTATTATCAATAAAATCATCGTGTCTTTAAAAATCATTGTCATTATCGCATATAATGGTAATGCCAAAAAAAAGGCATTACCATTATTTATTATTATTTTTAATCCCGATTTTCATAGGCGAATTTTGTTAAGCGATGAACCCCACTGGTTTGAATGTAAATATCAACAAACAAAACTATCGTATTTCGAGTGATGATACATGCAGAAACATAGTTTGGTGTTCTATATGGGCTGGTGGAATAATTGGTCCGTACTTTCTAAAAAAAAGTGCTGGTGAAAACGCCGCTGTCAATAGTGATAGCTATAGATCTAATAATTCTTCGTTTAGCAATTGAATAACCATGATCTGAAGAAACTGTGGTTTCAACAACGCGGCGCAACATGTTAAAATTGGTCTCGAAGATCGAAGGTTTAGCACCACTAGACTGTTCTATGAGGATATATGAAGTCACTATTTTATGCCGATAATCCTGAAACGTTTAAACAAACACTTGGCGGATAACATTCGCCGCGTACGTTCACAAATGTTGGATAAACTCATAGAAAATTTGAGTTAGGGTAAAAGGCGGCACTAGTCGCCCGGCTAGCAGAAGCCCCCAAATGAAAGAGAAATAGCACTCTCGGATTCCGATGAGTTCCTTTATACACACCCACAATGATACCACAGAAACCAGTTAATCGCAGGAGGCCCCTTGGAGAGTAACGTGGTGGCTGTTTAAATCTGTTGCTTTTACAAAGCTTCCGAATAAATTTTAAAGCAGGCTTAACATCCAATGTCCTAGCTTGCGCATGCAACAGGTCATGCAGGTGGATAGCCTCTAACTCTCGAGCAAGAAGTGGGCGCACGGCTCTCTACTAAAGTGCTCTTAAAAATTGCTGCTAAGGCGTCTATGCACCTAGATAGGTATGCGTCTTAAGCATACCTCCAGTGGTAAGATTAGGTCAAACAGCCAGGCGCTGACGTAAACCATATTACATCCTGTTCTAGCAAATCCCCCCAGGGTCACGCAGTCTTGGTGAATACCTTCTCACCTTGACATCTAGATTCTGCGGGCAAAAGGCGGCATCAGTCGCCTGCGCTACAAGGAGACTTTAACTGTCTGAAAAATTAGACAGTTAAAGTCCGACCACTACCTTACCAACTTATACCACGCGAACCACCCCCCGGGGCACATATATGGTCTTAATGGAGAGCTACTATGTAGACCTGTGCAACTGGGGGAAAAAGGGAGCCTAGTCCCCTGAAGTCAGCAGGGGTACAACTGGAAACTCCACTTTATTTCCACGGGAATCAGTAAGCCGCAGAGTTCGTTATTTGTCTCTTTAGACATTTAACTGTTCTCTGACTGATTATTGAGGTTGGCCCCTATATGGGAGTATCGTGGTGGTTGTGGTTTCGCGGCCCCATATTCGTCGATGGTTCTATGGTGGCCGGGTTCAGTTCACCTTTAATAACACCTACCTGGTGAAATGTTCCCAGATCCAGTGAGCATGCTGGACATGTGTTCTGGACAGGAGTTAGAAAATCTACAACTCTTAAGCAAGGAGTGATGATTTGCAGACCTGCTCTGGAATCATCGAAGTTTCAACTAGAAAGTTCTGTTGCATAGAACTATAGCTTCGGCTTCCTAGTACGAGCATGACGTTTCAAATTATGCAGTGGTTTGGTCCACCATCTGATAAAGGCTTCATGGCCAGGCGCAGATGTAAATCTAATCACACACCACGCGAACCGGTAGCCAGCAGAGCTACGGAGCTGTTCTAGTATTGGTAAGACCCCTTTGGTAACTACCATGTACGCTGTGGTTTAAACTCGATCCGCGAGAATGTGTGTTGTTTTCCTATCTAGTGTGCTGTTGCTTTGCTAGGGCGACGGGAGTACGGACAGCCTTCGGTTCTTAAGGAAGTGTGTTATGTATATTGATATGTGCCTCCCCGGGGGCATATTTATCGGTCTTTATAGAATACTTAACTATCTAGACCTGTGCTGCTCAGGGTATAAGGGAGCCCAGTTCCCCGAAGGCAAGCAGGGAGTCAACTGGAAGCTCCACGTTATTTCCACGGGAATCAGTGAGCCTCAGATTTCTGCTATTTATCTCTTTAGATTTAGCTGTTTCTCTGATTGATTATTGAGGTTGGCCCTGCGGGAGTATCATGGTAGTTGTGGTTTTGCGGCTCCAAGCATGAATTGATTATGTGCGCCAGGATTAGCACGCCTTTAATAACACCAACGGGTAAATGATCGATCCGGATCCAGTGAGCATGCTAGTCATGTGTTCTGGATCAGGAGTTCGATAGTCTCCAGCTCTTCAGCAAGGAGAAGTGGTTTGCAACCCTGCTTTGGAACAGCAGAAATTGCAACTAGGAAAGACCTGTTGCTAGAATTAAGCCTCGGCTTCCTAGGGAGTGAAAGATGTTGCTTTTTATATCCAGTGGTTTGATCACCATCTGATTAAGACTTACGGTCAGTTGCAGATGTAAATCTTATCACGAAATATTGATATGTATCTTGGAGCCGTTGGTGGAGACACAGTATTCATGCAGTAGAAAGACCACCGCCACAACAAGGCACTGACGATAAACTGTGTAATAATCTGTATGAGCGAACCGTGGGATCATATGCCAGAAGATTAGCTTTCGAAAAATTAAAAATTTTTAATTTTTTTTTTAATAAACTGGAATATCTTTTTTTTTGTATGTTGCATGTATAACAACGAATTATTCCTCAGTGTAAAAAATTAAGTCATTTAAGAATTTATAAAAATTTATTTTATGTTTGAAAGATTCCATTGAAAATAGTGTAGATAGAATTTCCTGATGCTTTGCCATGAAAATGTCTAGGAAAAGCCAGACATCGTTGGTTTTGTAGGGGATCATTAAAGCTGGAAGATCACTACTTTAATTGCCAACCTTTATGTTTAAATTGTAGAAATGCCCTGCAGTGAAGCCATAAATGTATCGCAAAACGAATTCTTAATTTCATAGTACGAATTATGCGATGTACTTTAAAATTTCGTAAACAACTGAATGAATCTTGACGGAAGGGGGGGACTATTTAAAAATATTAAGCAATTTTTCCACATAGCGTTTCTTTTTTCAAGGTTTTTGTAAAATTTATTGACTTTCCGTCATAAATCATATTGGAATTTGCATAAATTTATTAAATTGTATTTCAGTTTTTATTTTTTTGAGTTCATATCTGCGGTGCACTATAGGTATTAAAGAGCTTAATAGTTTTCATTTTAAGAGTTTAAATTTACTTTTAGGTTTCAAATATTTGCATTTGCGTTTAGCAAGCATTTAGCAAACCCATTTTATTTTTTATTATCTCTGTTTACGATATTAATTGCATGATAAAAATATATAAGAAAAGAAAATAGTTTTCACAAGTTTTTTGCACTTTCTCAAGAGTTAAGCCAACAGCAGCAGCAACCATTTGTGTTTCAAGAAATTTATTAAAAAAAAACCAAAAATATTTCCAACCATAAATTAATAAATTTATAACTAAAAGTAGCAGCAAACTTACGTGAAGTCAAGGTTGTAATAAAATCTATTTTATTTAGTTTTTATTTAAATTTAGCTAAAGAAAATCTATATTCAAAGTTATTCAATTTAAATTCAGGAATATATAAAAGAATAACAAAAACGACTTTAAAACCTTAAAAGCGACTTCAAAATCACAATTTAAATTTAACTTAATTTAATTTAGCAACTTTTTATGCAAAACAAATTATTGAAAAAATTATCTTTACCAGAAACCAATAAATAAAATACAAATAATTTCCGGTTGTTATATTTTTGATTTTGTTAATAAAATTAAATCATTAAAAAAAGTATTAAAACATTTTTCTTTTTTTTTTTTAATTTAAACAACTTAAAGAGGCAATAAAATTGAGAGTGAACTGTTTTTGTTTTTTTTTTTGTTTTTGGTGAAGTAAGAAATCAAGGTTGTCATTGTGTGCAAAAGTTGAAATACCCCAAATGTCAAAAAATATCTTAAAACATTTATATCATAATCAGATAGATAAACAGACAAACAGATACTCTACAACAACTGTTTTAGTATTTTTTTCTGTATTTTGTTTTAAATTTAATTTTATTTTTTATTTAATATTTTTTGTATGTGAGGTCTGTATGCCACAAGTTCAACACCCGTATAAAAGTCATTGTCAAAAGATATCACAGTTTAAATAGGTTTTTATTTCATTTTTTTTTATTTTTCTTTTAAGTGCGTGATGTTATTTAATTAATTTTTAACTACCGCTTAATTTTCTCCCTCAGCCTTAATGTCATGGATCTGTCCGTGACATTTTGTTATTGACATCAATCATATGGCTAAGTGTGGTTTCTCTAGTTATTTAATTAATTTTTCGTAGCATATTTAATGATATGCGAAAAGAACTTTTATTTGAGGTCAAAAAAGAAACCTTCCAGGACTTTGTTAGATCCCTCGAACAATCCTTTGCATTCAACATGCACAGATATGCTGTAAAGAAATATTAATAATTATCAAATGGAATGTCACAGATGACTTATAACGCCATTTCTCTTAATTATTCTAAATTCATTAAGAACTTCAACTGCAGATTGAAGGTATTAAATATTTTTGATAGAAAATTCGCCAAACCTTTCGTTTTTCATCAAAAACTTTTATTTTTTTTAGTGATAAAAAAGTAAAAAAAAACATACTTTACAGTAAAAACTTGAATAAATTCGTAAAGTTAATTGTGACTGTGTGAAGATAAATAAATAATTCAAGTTATTTAAATAAATATAGCATGCGATACAATTAACCCTTTCAGATAAATTAATCAAAATAAAATTTTTAAAAATTTGTTATCAGCATAAGACAATTATTCTATAAAGTGAACTTAGTTAAAGCGAACTACTGGGTATGTTGTTTACGAACTGCGCGGCTTGCTAAAGAAAACTTATGGTACAACAACAAAATTTCTAGTTACAAAGGGAGTAAATTATTCTTCAATTTTTTAGACTTTAAAGGGACAAATATACATAGGGCAGCGTCTGAGTGGATAGTCAGTGTAAAAATAAACAACGTGAAGTAAAAACCTGCATCTTAAGTAAATTGTTCAGTAGTGTCAACTTTGTGTAGTTAAAGTAAATAAACTTGTTTTTAATTTAAAAACTCTAAAAACTGGTGTAATTTATTTTACAATAAAGAACTCACAACAAAACGTTTATAAGTGGTATAAACGTAACAGTATTTTAAACTATTTGTGAACAACTTATTATATTGTACTAAACAATAATAAAACAATTTATATATGCGCAACTGTAAAATAATATAATCACCCTACAAAAAGCTTCAGTGTAAACTTTTCTTAAACTCAAACGTGTTAAGTCATCGTCATCAATTAACAATTTACACACGTTGCTGTTTTCATCTCTTAATTGTGTGAAAATATTTCATATAAACAAATTTTAATTTACATGTAAATATAATTGCATATTCAATGTCAATAACATTAATTTGTTGATAAATACTTTTATTATTTATAAATTTCTTTAAACGTCTTTTTTGCCCTTTTTGAATTGAATTCAAGTTGAAATAAGCCGGCATTAATTTTAAAATTTTTATTTTTAAGCTTAAAAATAATAAATTTTTTGAAAATTTGCTGTTGTTTTATAAACACTTGGTTGAATGTAAAAATATTTGTTTTTATAAATTATACGCTAGAACTTTTTTAAATTCACAATATAAATAGAAATGGAAATTAATGAAACTTTTCACATTATAAAAATGTTTGTCGATTTATAATCTCAAAAATAAATCAAACAATTTTAATTTCAAATCGTCTTAAAAAAACATTTAGAAAGAAGAAGTATGTAGATATTTTGTTGTTATGGAGGAGTTCTTTTGATTAAAATATAAATACACCCCGGAGTTAAACTCTTAGAAACTCGATACTACATTGTGGCTTCATTCGGATTCTAGCTTTCATTATTTTGTTTAGCAACGCGCTGAAACTGCTTAAATCTAAAAGGTTATTGGTGTTATCAAATAGAACCCCAAAGGCTATTGTTACGTTATCCTAAATGGGACTTGTTCTAAATAACATAACTATCCATAGAAAAATGTCTGAAATTCATCTTCTTCTGTTTGGTGCCTTTATGTTACGTTTCCTTACCAAACTGCCTGAGAGGCTTGGGACATTCGGTGTTTTTTTTTTTTTGAAAAAGGAGCTTTTAAGGAATCTTGCCATAGCTGCATTATATTATTTTATTCCCAAAGGCTACGGCTGGATTTGAATTAACGATTTTCAGTCTGTATACCTACAGCTGCAGTCAATATAATAGCACCACGTACAAATTTATACTGACTCCGTTTACATCTGTTTAAGTGTTGGGCCGATTCAACTCAAAACAGAATAATAAATTCCTTGATTTTAATGGCTTATTGTCATAAGAAAATATTGTTTATAATACACTCTAATTAATTAAAAAAAAAACTTAAAAACTACACAGTCGAAATAATAGCGCAATTTAGTTAATTTTTTAACAAAAATTTCACTCAGCTTTCAGCTGATTTCAATACTTTGTCGCGTGCCCTTTGTCTGCTATTTTCGCTGCACAACGCCTTCCCATCGAATCCACTGAAAGGTGCCAACTTTCAAGTTGATGATGGAACTTCAAAGCGAGCCTTGAACGCTCGCTTATTTTTTTATAGATACACCTTTCTTTATATCCGTCCACAGATTTTCGGTAGGCTTCAAATCTGCGTACTGTGCAGGCCACTCCATTATACTTTTGCCATTTTGCTGGTGTGTTTGGAGTAATTGTCTTGTTGGAAGACCGACATCAGCGCCATTTCGTAGGAACCATACGGTATCATAAATTAATCAAGCATTTTTAAATAAACAGATGAATTCATAACGGTTTTGATCCAATAATATAGGACGTACACCTTGATGCGAGAAGCAACCCCATACCATAATACTATGACTTCCATGTTTAATAGTTTTTGCTATGAATATATGTGGCTTGTATTCGCTGTTAGGTGGCCTACGGACAAAACATCTGGAAACCTTTACAACAAAAAGAACAATTTTCGATTCGTTAGTCCAAAGCACCTTTCTCCACTCTTTCTTTGGCCAATTTAGATGTGCTTTAGCAAAAGTTATCCGTTTAGCAACATGCTTAAAGGAAAGGATCGGCCCTTTACGAGGACTACAGGAATTGAGGCTGTTATCTCAAAATCTGTGGCGAACAGTTTCCACGCTTGCCGGCATAAACAATGTTTTTTTGAGCTTCGCAGCTGTCATAAAGGGATTTGCTTTATTAGTCGTACTAACTGTTTTACTATTACTCGCTTCCTGCCATGGGATTAAACTTTTTCCTCATATCTTAGGTCATTTAATATCATTTTATTGGAACAGCCCAGCAATTCTCTGATTTGGGAATACGTGATTCGCCCTCAGACTCAAATTTTGTTATTAGCTCACGTTTTTCAGCGGAACAATGCTTTCCGCGACCCATAAATATACAACTTTTATAAAATTATTACACGATTCTATAGAAAGTAAGTTAACAAATTTTTATTTTGCAAAAAAAAATTTAAAGATGCCTACTGGTGCTATTTTATTAACTGCACGAAGTGATAAGTGTTGACAAAAGGTCTTTTATAACTGCTTAACAGTTAAGAAATTTGACAACACATGCAGACACTCTGAGATAGCATAAAAAATTTAACTGTTCTTTACACTAAAAAAAATAATAAAGTAAATACGTGAAATTTTTATATCTTACGAATCAGAATATTGCAATTGGTGCTATTATATTGTCGTCTTTACTCACTGATGACTCAAGTTCAATTAGTTTATTTGCCTATAGTAATTTCCAGCGGTTCTCGCGTATAAAAGAATATTCTACTTTAGCATAACCCCATATTGTATAACAAATAATCATTCAGTTTAGGCACCTACTTGGCTGTGTGTTTTATTTTGTTCTGTGTTTCTGTTGTTTTTGTTTTCTGTTGTTTACTTCTTTGGTAGAATTTCTCATAAGCATGATGTTGTTGTTTAGTTTATACAAAGTTTCCCACAAACCTACGCGGTTTGAAAAATGCACCGTGGGTCGTTTACTTTTCTTTTACCTTTAATTAATTTTTTATATAAATTTTTTTATATACTTTTTTATATATATTTTTTATATATATTTTTCATATATATTTCTTTAAATATATTTTTTTATATATTTTTCATATATATTTTTTTAAATATATTTTTTAAATATATTTTTTATATATATTTCTTATATATATTGTTTAAATATATTTTTCATATACATTTTTTTATATAAATTTTTTATATATATTTTTTTAAATATATTTTTTAAATATATATTTTTTTATATATTTTTCAATATATATTTTTCATATATATTTTTTAAATATATTTTTTATTTATATTTTTTTATATAAATTTATTATATATATTTTTTATATACATTTTTTTAAATATATATATTTATATATATTTTTTATATACTTCTTTTATATAATTATTTTTATATATATTCTTTACATATTTTTTTAAATAAATTTTTTTTCTATATATTTTTATGTATATATTTTTATATATATTTTTTTATATAAACTTTTTTTAATATATATTTTTTTATCATATATATTTCTTTAACTATATTTTTTTATATATTTTTCATATATATTTTTTTAAATATATTTTTTATATATATTTTGTATATATATTTTTCATATATATTGTTTAAATATATTTTTCATATACATTTTTTTGTATAAATTTTTTATACATATTTTTTTAAATATATTTTTTAAATTTATATGTTTTTATATATTTTTTAATATATATTTTTCATATATATTTTTTACATATATTTTTTATGTATATTTTTTTATATAAATTTATAATATATATTTTTTATATACATTTTTTATATATATATATATATTTATATATATTTTTTATATACTTTTTTTATATAAATATTTTTATATATATTTTTTAACATACTTTTTTATATATATTTTTTTTATATATTTTTTTTTCTATATATTTTTTATGTATATAATTTTATATATATTTTTTTATATAAACTTTTTTTAATATATATTTTTTTATATATATTTTTTTATATATATTTTTTAATATATATTTTTCATACATATTTTTTAAATATATTTTTTATATATATTTTTTTATATAAATTTTTTATATATATATATATATATATATATATATATATTTTATATAGTTTTTTAAATATGTTTTTTATATACACTTTTTTATATATATTTTTATATTTATTTTTTTATATAAACTTTTTTATATATATTTTTTTATATATGTTTTTCATATATATTTCTGTTAATATATTTTTTATATATATTTTTTTAAATATATTTTTTTTATATATTTTTTTACATATATTTTTTTATATATATTTTTTTATATATATTTTTCTATACATATATTTTTATATACACATTTTGTCCTTTAATTAATTAATTTTTCTTTTTAAATTAAAACATTTTTATTTACCAATCAAAAAAATGCCACAGAAAACAAAAGCACGCACACATTGAAGAATTGATTAATATATTCGTTATAATTTGAACATCTCCCATATTAATAGGCATAAATGATTAAAGTTTGTGCAATAAAATTTAATAGACAATATTTTAGTAAACATCAAACTTTTATTATTTTTTCGGGCGCTTTGATAAAATATTTATAACAACGGCAGCCAAAAAGCGGCCTTTTGTTTTTAATATTTGGTTATTAAATATAAAATATTGTATACTTTCATTTTCTCTTTTAGTAATTTACAACAAATAAAAAAATCCCATCTTAATCAAGACATTGTCTCGTACATTTTACGTCTTTTTACGCAAATAAGTTTCCTTAAACGGTTGGTTAAGAGTTAAAGGCAAAATTATTAATAATAATTGTTGCTCATTTACTAATCTTTATTAAATATTTAATAAGTAAAGGGTGATTTTTATAGGGGTATCTAACTTTGAAATGATATAAAACAAAGATAAATTTTTCAAATGGACATGAAATTTATTTATATTTATAATTTAAATATGATTTCTGGCATATGACCGTCACGGTTGATGCGGACCTAGTCTAATCTGGAGGTCTAGGAGTTATCAAATATTTCCTTCATTAAGTTAATTGTGGAACGGCCTATGTACCAAGTTGCACTGACGTGTTGAAACCGCATGAAATAATCCAGCTGCTATAATCCCACTATTTTGGTGGCTAAATCACGGGATTCAAACGTGAAGCTATGCGGTTACCAAACAAGACCAACATCATTTTTAAAGAAGTACCGACCAACGAATCCACTAGTCCATAAAGCACAAAATAGTTTCTCTGGATGTAACAGTAGCTCAACACTCACTCCATATACGGCAGATTTAATTATAAAATTTGAGTATAAGTAAGTTTGTTTGTTAATTCGTTAACTACCACTAAGTGGCTGCTAAATTGTAAACGCTGGTAGATATTTGTGAGGAACGTACAGGGATATTTTATTTCTTTAATAAATGAACAGGAGGGGGAAAATGGAGCAGACTTTTTTTCGGTCTTAGAATTATTTTATTTAATAGGTGCCCCTGTAGGCTAGTAGGTAGTGTAATAGCTTGTCAGACTGGGGGTTGTGGGTTCGACTCCTAACGAAGACTTTGGTTCTTTTTCACTACAAAAATAAAAATTGACTGTCGGTGGTGCTGCTCAGTGATAAAGGCATGGTCACTGGTCGCTGTGCTGTCTTTTATACGATAGTTATTTCCGACTATCCTTCTACTTCCACCGTCTGTCGCATCTCTTCTCTATCCCTTTCCTAAAGAACATAGCACGTAACTTGACTAAATAGGCATTGTTGCCGGAAGTGCATCTTTTCTTTAAATTTAAGAGAGCATCTCCTATATTATCGCATCTTATAATAACATACTGTCAACATGTTAATTCACTGTTTTATAACTGCTGTCAGAAATTTCTCAAAACCTCGACATAAAAGTGACATAATGAAGTCATCATGTTTCTGAGTGATTGTTTCAAGCCACCGCTTCTCATTTTTATTAAGATAAATGCCTTTAAAAATTTTTAAAAATTTTACATATTAAATATAAAGAAAATTTATGCTAAAACAATTAAATTTACGTGTCACATTCGATAACTAGTCTACACAGTCGTACAAAAAATATTTACAAAATTGTTATGCATAAAAAGTATGTTTGACAAGCATAAATTGCATAAGAAATGTCACTTTGAGTATAGAAGTCATATAGAAAATAAAATACCAACAGTGCAGTCAGTCAGTCAGTAAGTCAGTCTAGTCTAGTCTGTTCGATAGCTTAACTGCTGTAATGATCGCTTTCAATGCTTTATTATTTTCACTGATGTCTCTTGTCTTGTTTGATTAGCTATAACAAGCAAAATGCCAAAAGCTATAAAGCACTAACATATATTTTTTAAGGTGCTGGATATTTTAATTGTTGAAAAACATTTCCAAAAGTTTTTTCTATAAATTTATTTTGTTTTTGTTATTTTTTAATGTTATTAAACATAGCAACTGGTATGTACATGTTTTACATAATTCTGGGTGCAGAAATTATTCAAATTAACAATAACTGTCAATTTAAATTAAATGACTCGTTCATGTTGCTTTCAATTACACTATTTTAATGTGGTTAAAAGAAATAACAAGTTTAAATACATATAATACTTTCAAATGCATGAAAATGAAAAATATTATGACTCGTAGTGTTATCGTTTATAAAGTTTTTTACGATTGTTAAAAAAAAACACACAAATGATATCAACACTTGGCAAACAAATTATTTTGCCTTCTTGAATCTTCCAATTGCAATCAGATCAAAATATTTAATTTTAAAAATTTGATCATCCCATTGTGACATTTTTACAAAATGATTTTTTTTTGTTTTTAAAAGCTTTATAAATTTATTATATATTTTTATTTATTAAGTGAAAACTTAAAAAATGTATTTTATTTGTATTAAATAAATTAGCAATTATTGAAAATGCATTTAAATTTAAGTGTTAATGAATAAATGCTGAACATTTTATCACGTCTTCTAATGGATTTTCTTTTTAATAAAAAAAAAGAAACGTTATTTCCATGAAAATATTGCTAAAGTTCGCAGTGGAAACTTGTGCTTTCTTCAAATTGAGGACAACTTTTAATTTCTTCTACGCTCTTTAGAGGTGGGGCTTTTTTTGAAGAAGTACTTTTCAATATAAAACTTTATATATGAGACAAGAGCTTAAAAAAAAATGCAAAATATAAATAGTTAAGAAAGTAAATTAAATTCAAAGCCCATAACAAAAAATTAAAAAAATGGTATTGTAAATTCGGAAAAATAAATATGTTTGGGTTAACTAGTATAACAGTTCGATTTTCAAAAGATTAGTTCGCTAAAAAAATTACTCCCTAAAGCACCATAAAATAACATATTCTCCTGACCAAAGTGGCTTTCAAAATTTAATTTAAAAAAATATTTTCATTAGAAAAAAAGAAAATCAGAATTTAAAAATATATTTCGGATTTAAAAAAAAAAACATAATTTTCAAAAGGACTAATACTGCGCATAAGATTTTTTCAAAGGTATTTCATACAAATTTCCAATGACTATAATTAAATGTTTTAAAAGAAATTATTTCCATTATGTCTCGTGATGGATTATATCAAAATGTCAAGATTACATAATTTTGGCCACAAAAAATTGGTTTGGTACCGTCGAAAATTCATGGTGACGGCGTTTCCTCATTTTCAAAAAAATACGGGTAAATGATGACCACAACATACGGTAGGATATTGAGGTTAGGAAGTAACTTGTCATCCTTTAAAATTTATTTGGTAAAAAGTTGGTATAATTTTTGGCATAAATGCTCCACTCTGGAATAAAGATATTTATTTGTGAAAATTTACTATCAATATCGTGAATATTTCGCTGTATCACTTCGTAAAATTCGAGCAGCTTTTTCTCGTAATCAGCTTCTTACTGAGATCGTCGTTGACAATAAACTAAAACAATGTATTCGTGGTGGCCATAGTGATGCCAACATAGCTGCCAACTCGTCAATGTTCGTAACAATAGCGAGACACTTTGTGCAAAATTTTGCATAAAGAGCTTATTTTCACGGTTATGAAGTTCATCTTGTTCAATAAGGTTTAAAGTCGAACGATTATTGCTGAGGCTCATTTTCAATTAGGCGACTAGGTAAACAAATAAAATTGTCGCTTATTATGGGGTTTGCAAAATCCACAAACACTCCTCGGTTGATCATTTCATCCAATAAAGGCGCCCGTATGGTGCGGTCTGTGACCAGGCGTCATCACCGACTCGGAATTTTTTCGGAAATGAGCAATGAAACGCCATCACCGTGAATTCTTTGCGCTACCAAACCTTAATAATTAATCTTTCGGCTCCACAAGCCACCCAAACATATCAGTAAATGAAATAATATTTCCATATTGGTAAGCATTCTGCTTATCTGAATAGAGACGAACCTGACAACGGAACTGCCTGTACGCCAACACTGACTCACCAGTACGAACTAAAACGCGGCTTGAGAATATTGCATTCGCATCGAAAGCGCTCGCCTTCGACTACAAACCAGCCAGTTAGGACGGAAAACGGCAATATTATATCAATTTATTGTGTAACAAATATCCCGGTTGCGTAATTTATCGATTTGCCGATATCAATTGGGCACCTCGATCTTGTGCTTATTTTCTCCAAAATTTACATGAACAAAACATACTAAAAATATATTAGAAATTCAAACAGCGTTCTATGACGACTTAAATATTTTAAATGCGATATGGAAAGAAGCATAATGCACCAGGTTTTTTCCATCATTAAGTTCATTTCATTTGATCGGAAAGATACTTTTAAGTTTCTTTAAAACGCTTTTAATGGAACTGCTTATATCACATTTTACTTCACAAAAATAACGGATTCCATGTTAAGTTCATTGTAGGCCCCCATAATGCTGGCCTATACATTCACATAAAATTATCTGTCATCATGTCAAATGGAATTTAGTTTTCATAACTAATTTAAAATACTTTTTTAAGACTTTGTGAGAAAAATTAACACAGCTTTAACTTTAAGTTAAACTTAAGAGTCGTAGGTTTGAAAAAGTTTTGAGAATTATGCTTTATATTAAAAAAAAATTGATTAACCATTTTTTAATCTCCAAAATAATCAGTCTTGATGGCATAATATAATTTAAAAAAAAATAAATATTTACATTTTACTATTAAAATTATTCTACATTACATACATACAAACGTTCGAAGTGTTACATTTAAATATTTTATAAACTAACAGGCATGGGATTATAATTAATATAATAAGTATACACAAAGTTGACTGCATATCACTTGGGCAATGTTCAGTGGAGTAAATGCTTCTCAACAAGAAAAAGAATAATTTTTTATATTGCGAAAAAAAATGTCACTATTTGATTGTTATTCTCTTCATTTAATCACGAATCATTTGAGTTTTAAATTCATATCAAATCTGGACGCTTTCTAGAATTGTATAATAATTCCAATAAACAAATTATGTGCAGTTGCTGTGACATCGTATCATTAAAACGAGAAGTTAAAATACGTTTTGCTTTTTTATTTACGCAATAAAATTAAAAGTGAAACAAAAGGCAATATAATATCAATGAATCGTAATTACAAAAAATATAAAAAAAACAAAATTTTGTAGAAATATTTCTGGCGATGAATAAATTAAGTTTTTTATTTATGGAATAAAATCTGATATGATTGCACATTATAAATGACAGACTTATAGGCTGCAATATGGCTGCAAAATGATTATTTTATTATGTTTTATTTATTCGATAATGACATCTCATTTTAATGATGAAATTAACTGCATAATAATTTTAATAAATTCCAGCATAGTTCTCTATTCCTTCTTCAAAAAAAAAAACAAGAAAACATACGTAGTTGAGACTAAAGAAGTGTTTTTCTTTACCAGATAGAAATAATCAAGGATTAGCTATCAAACATACTGTCATACAGTGTGCATTTTTTGAAATTTATTATCGATATACTATAGCAAATCGAAACACTACCTACTTGTCCAAATTAGCTTTGTAAATCAATAAATTGTTTAACGATGCGTCGGGGATTTTTAAGGTATCAATTGTCGTATATAAAGGGAAAGCTTTTCATCCACTTTACACTGACTCCATTTCATGAAGAAAAATTCACCGTTTAGCCCGGTGCTGGTGACATCAGTGGTCCTTTTATATTTCAAAACTAAAAGCGAAAAACATTCGATGTAGCACTTTACCGCAGCACCATGATCAATGATCTTTTTTATTTAAAAATATGAAAAATGACAGCAATACCGACGGTGTAGATTCAACAAAGTGGCGTTAAATGTTATTGACAGCAATCAACTTATTTATATCAAAATATAGCGACATCTCAATTTCAAGAAATTGGCCGGTCAGTTAGGTCTCTCGATTATTTCCTATGGGGAGACACAAGAACTCACTAGCTTATGCTGTTATACCACTAACAATTGTCGCCATAGCCACTAACATTGTTCGTGTTAAACATGGCTTGCGAGCAGCAGAACAAGTTATCTCAATAACAGCTGTAGTGGACAAAATATGCCCCAAATTATTTTCTTATGATAATGCCGTGGAATGACCTTTGGAGTAAAAAGATTTTCTTTATTAAAATAAAATTTCTTGTATTAAAAGTACTGTAGTATCAAGGGAGCCGATTGAAAACTTTGTGGACGATATTGTTAATGCAGTGTTAATGTCTGCTTGTTGATCCAAACCAAATTAGACCACTTGCAACAAATGCAGCAAAGTTTCAATGAGACACTACACACAAATATAAAAATTACTTAACTTATTTACCATTGGAACGGGAGCAGATAAAAGTGATTTACTGATTCAACTACTATTTCAAGTCCGTAATGCACACATACATAGATACATATACATCTAGCGCTTCTCTTATGTTAAGCGATACGAATTTTATTATTACATGTCATTTCTTTTTAACTAATGCAAGCGTACATATAGATTTCTCATGACAAGGATAGCAAATCCGTATAATAAAACTAAAATTAATTAACAAAAAAAAATATTTTTTGTTTTAGAATAACACATTTTAGATGTTGACTTTTCAAAGTACAAAAAAGGAAAAAATGTTTTTTAAAAAATTTTTCTTTTCAAGTTTTAATATTTTATATTTTAGCCTACTTTCTAGTAAAAAACTAGAAAGTAAGTGAAAACTAAATATTACAAATTTTAATCTGTAAAACTATTTTACGAAAATTATCATTGTAATTCTATTATGAGTTAAGTCTGTTGTACTTGAAAACCCAACCTCTTTTCTAAATGGCTTTAGTCAATACTAAGAAAAGTTGCGTTGTTCCCAAAATTGTATGGCATATAAGGAGAAAACAGCAGGTATAAGAAGGATCTCAAAATACTGACTTCAGTAATTTCGACTGTGGCGAATACTAAGAACAAGCAAAAAACACAAAAACGTTTTATACAGTTTGAAAATAAGAAGGTGGACTGGTTATGAAGTATAACTAAATGTCTAGAATTAAGTTGTCATCCTTTGAAATTTATTTTATTTAGTAAAGTCGAAATTTTATGCACTGAACATTACAGCTTTTGTTATTAACCCATTACAGCATACAGTTTGTTATAGTGCTAATTATAAATTTTTTATGCCATAATAATTGTATAGGGTCATATAAATGATCTTGTTGTAAAAAGGTACTACGATAGGATATAGTTTTAATTTTATATCCTGTCCGATTTATCGGACGCTATGCACGACGGAACCTTGCAATAACCTTAACTAAGAAATGTTCGTAAAAAGCAGATTCGCTTGATCACACTTGTCCACTTCACCCATATGCTTGTTGTAGTTGGCAATCAATGCGAGCTGGGGGATCAAAACTTTTGCCTTTTTTTCATAGGACCAGCGTGTAGCAGATGACAAAGCCCAATTTGCAATATTAGTTGCTACAGTAACTACATTATTATTGTTCCACCGGCACACAAATATATCATCAGACACTCTGAAATCACTGTAACCCCTTTGTTCTCGCTTAAATTCTTTGGGATCTTTTAAGGGACATTTCTCAATGCGGTTGGTTGACATCCCGCAGATGTTTCATCAATTTACACGTTGTAAAAAAATTGTCAAAATATATTTCTATGCCGCTGTGGGCTGGAAGCTTTCCGAGTTCTATAAGATTAAGAACTGCATCTGCTCCCAATCCAAAATCCTTTTTTTTCTCGGCTCTTGCCTGTATACTCATCGGAAGCCACCACGTATCCCGTGCTGGCACACAAAGCCCAATTTTTGAACTGCTTAGCGTAATGTTTCCCATGGTATGGCATCATGCTTACATCAACGCTGTAATTTTTCTCTACGCCATAATGTTTTCTAAACGAAGACTATTAAGCAGCAGCCGCAATTTATATAACCTGTCAGAAGAAGTCGATAACAATGTATTATCGTTTAGATGAAGGTTTTGCAATATGGCTTCAAATCGGTTACACCTTATACTTTCTAATGGAATCTTTGGCACATCATGTCTTTTGGAGAAATACAGTCTTTTAAATGGATATTTGGCATAACCCGACAACAACATAGTTCCCAATATAATATACACTGCGTTTTCTCTTACCATCAAGGACTTATTATTTTTCTGAGAGGCGTAAAAATTTGATTGGTCTACAATGTATTTAACCAAATCTTTGTGGGAAAAACAGATTGCAGTAATCCAATGGATTTTCACAATTTTGGCTTTCGTCAGATGTTTGCTGTGTTTTATATTCTGTGCATGTCAAATTTGTGAGAGCTTTCCGCCAACATGCTGTTCTTTTTCTTACTTACAAAAAAAAATCAAAATAATGCTTTCCTTTTCCTCAATGTAGTCCTACCGTGGCTTGCCATTTTGGCGAATGTCAAATTAGAAATGCCACGTGCACTCTATTCACTATAAACGGTATTGCCAACATGAAATATTAAATATTAAGGTTTTGCTTAATAGCAAAAATTGTCCAAAAATTATATTTCTAATAGGAAATTTAAGTGATTTACTTGTGTTCGATTTATCAGACGTTATGCTGTAATGGGTTAATTAGGCTCCTTTTGAGACCGCTTTACGTAATATAATCGCTTGAAGTGCCCGTTCTGATGCAAACATAGCACCTGTATAGCAACGTTTTGAGAATGAGTCTGGAACATCAACTCGTCGATGGTATCACTATTTACGCTTATCAAATTAAACTCGTGCAAGTATTAAAAAATGGTTGCATGGAACATTTGGGTATTGGCTACAGCGCCTTCTTCACGATTTCTCCATGCTGCCTATTTTATAACCAATTTCTTTTGTCAACAATTGGCAAATGTTAACAACAGTGACGTTTGGCTTCAGCAAGACTGCGCACCAGCCACCCATTATTGTATGAAAAATTTCCCTGTTGCGTAGGTTTTCGATTTGACATATGTCATTTGGCTGCCTTCTTCTATTGTTTTAGAGGCGCTATATTTTCTTTCCTGGGGCTATTTAAAAGAACGGGTTTGCGGAAAAAACCCACCAACAGCTGGCACTTTGAAATATAAAATGAGCGAGAGATGGATCCATTAATTACTATATTTCTACTTTACAGTGGTATCACTAACTCTGAGAAAAAAATGTGTGTGATTTAATCCTGTTTACATCCTAAGCTCAAATTGCCCCACCCTTTATTAAACATTTTTTCAACGGCAGCGTCACCCTCAATTTTGTTTTTTTCTTACATTAAATTTCGGATGGTCATGAAATTTAATTTAATTTTAGCTAACAAAGTCAGTTGACATTTCATTTGTGTTCAGCAATTGCTGACTTCGAAATACATACATCGAAAGTTGCGATCTCTCCTCCCTTCCCTCACTTTTTTCAATACTTTTTCATTTTCATTAACAAACATGTGGATGTTTTTTTTTGTTTTTTGTTTTTTGTTTATGTTTTACAGTCATACTGAAAATAAAAAATATTCTAGATCAATTAGAATTGATAATTTACAATTTCCACTTAAAAACCATTTATCGACTTGTCATTGTTGTGTATGAACAATAAATTAACCATGATCGAAAATTTATGTTTTGCACCGTTTTGTTGTTGATCGGATTTTGAAAATAAATAAATTTTATTAAACAACACAACACAAAACAACGGTATTTACATTTTTGTTTTCCACTTCCTTTGCTTTATATAAAAATAACTGCCTTGAACAAAGAAATAAATAATTAAAAAGAAAAAAAAACAAAAACACAAAAAACTTAAATTTGCTTATAAACTTTAGCGAACATGTTGCAGGCATTTGTTGCATTTATCACACCCACCACCGCTATGAAGCACACAGAAAAAACAAAAAGGAAAAAAACTAAATCAAACCAAAAATATGCAACCGAGAATAACATGACGTTGAACGGAAAGAATTTATTGGAAATAATTGAAAAGAATAAAAAAAGAAACCATTTAATTGTTTGTTGGCAAATTGCACACCACCTTTAATTTATATCGAGACAACTTTTGTTATTTAAATATAAACTTCTTGCAGTGTGAACGCTTTTCTGGATTTAATAAGTTTTGTTTATTCTGTTTTTTATTTTTCTTTCGGTTTATGCATCAACTGCAAATTAAGTTTCTTTCGTGGCAAGAAAAATCAAATATTAGCACTTTTTTTATTGTAGTTGTTGGAATCAATGAGGGTTTGTGGTGGTATGCAACTACATATACACACATGTTAGTGCGAGAGTGAACCCAGAAGGAACCAGGATTTTTTTTTTAATTTTTTTATGTCGATGTATTTTTTTAGAAATATTTAAAAAATGCTCAGAGTTATCGAATATGAGCAACTTAAGCAACATCTTAATTTTTTCGGTTAGCACCTGACATCCCATACATATATCGGGGTTTTCAACACGAAGTTTGTTTTTCAATTGTGGCAAAATAATAGTTTTGACATTAAGTGTTTTTTTTTAGCATTTGCAGGAGATGCATTGGTAATTGTTATAATGAATTCAATTTCGCACAAAAATTGCTTTAAAATAATTAAAATTTACTATGAATATGGTGGTTCTGTTAAGGATATATTTTGTAAAATTAATGATATTTTTGTACAATATAATCGTACGTCTGAGATCGCTATTAAAAATTTGGTCGTTAAATTTTACGTCTATCCAAATTTGTCGATACCTTGACGTTCTCAACAATTGGGTTTACCCCAAACAACCACATGGCGAAGTTTGCGTAAGGATTTGAAACAACCGCCTGGTTTTTTTACACGAAGCCCATTTTCACTTGTCAACAAGCACAATTACCGCAGTTAGGCTTCTGAAAATCCTAAAACGATTATTGAGAAGCCTTTGTATGCTTAACGTGTCACTGTATGGTGCGCTATGTAATCTGGAGACGTAATGGGGTCGTTTTTTTTTTAAGATAAGACTGAAAATGCGTTAATGCTGAAGAGATCACGCTGTCGCGAGATGCTAACAACTCAGTGTTGGCCTATTCTTGACGACGTGGATATCACTGCCATGTGATTTCAATAGGGCGTTATTATATGTCACACAGACAATCAATCAATTTATTGAAAACCAAATTTCCCGATCGCATAATTTTACAACGATCAGCAGTTAAGTCGCCAGCCAGATCATGTGATTTAACAACACTGGATTATTTTTTTGTGGGGCTATGTTAAGGGCAGAGTGCATACGCAGGCAATTGAAACGATTTCAGGCTTCAATAAAAATCCGTAACTAAATAGAATCGCCATTTTGCCAAAAAGTGATTAAATACTTTAGTGAACAAATCGACATTTGTTAGCGTGGACGTCATGGGCATTTGCCAGCTATTATTTTTCATTCATAATTGCCGAACTTTTCTCTTCGTAATACAATAGATATTTTAATTATGTTAACTAAAATTTTTTGTTTTTGGTTTTTTTGTTTTTGTTTTAGAAAACGAACTTGTTTGTTGAAAACCCCTTTATATGTCTTACCTAGTGCAAGGTTCCTTTCTAATCATACTAGACTCGTAGAAAGTATTTTGACTTGATTGAATTTTTCCGAGGCTGGCGATAGTATAACAATTTCTAAATTGTTTTTATAAAAGAACCACCCTCCTATATTTAGTGTGTGACACAAGGAGAGTTTGTGGCCGGCAGCGGCGAAAAGTTCTGGTAAGTGGCTCGATAAAAAAGGGTTCTTTATTGACTTCTCTCTTGTTGTGTTCAAATGAAATGTTTATAGTTTGTTTACAGAACCTCGTTAAATAAATAAATATTAATACAATTCATTTAGTTTTATTTTTTGTATTTTGTAGATTTTTTATTTGGTTGGCCTCATTTTGGCACGACTTTATTGATATAACGTCCAACACTTGCTTTGCACGCTCAAGCAGAATGTTAGTACACATGCAACACAATAGCTATGATAGTTGTTGTATAATGTCAATGTGCTTCAAACCGTTCCCCACTTTATCCTCTAAATTTTTATTCGTTTAAATGAATTTTTGATTTTATATAGTGTGTGTGTGTGTGTGTGTGTGTGTGTGCAAGACCCAATTATTCTTTCAAAGTTTAAAAGAAAGAATAAAAAAACAAAAAAATAAAAAAAAACAACAAATACACAGTAAAATATTCTGTTCATGTTCTTCATGTTTAATGTCGTTGTTCTGTCGCTGTGGTCTGTCATTATGAGGGAGTGTTCGTTAGTCTCCGTTAGGTTTCGAAATACGCACTGTGGCTTAGAAAAGCAAAGCGAAAACCTGACCACCATCGCCGCCTTAGCCAGCATTTTTAAATTTTTTTTTATTAAAATCACACATTTAGTGCTTGAAATAGAATTAATGAAACAAATGAAATAGTGATGGTTGGAGCGTGGAGGGAAGCAACAAAGCTGATATTGTTTCACAAGTTTAACATTCTGAAGAAATCATGGTGGATTAGACTCTACTTAAGTCAATAAAAGCATCAAATATTAAGTTCATTACACAAATTCATTACATTTCTTATTGAAAAAATAATTTTATTTTTAAAATTTTATATCTCATACGGCGGACGGACACGTGTTAACCTAAAGCATATGAATGTACTTGTTTACAAGGGCAACCAATTATTTTTTTTTAATAAATTCTAAATTAATTGTTTGTTTTCTATTTATTTCTGATAACCTGACAAATAGGATACATATTCAATATTCTAAAAACGATTAATTTTAATAAGATAAATTAGCCGGTTTTAAATCGTTATTTTAGTGGAAATAATTCAAGAAAATTACAGCATAGCAGACAGACGTGTATGATGTGATCGGTTTGCATGCAGAACTTCTCAGTTCATTTCAATTCTTAAATTTCTTTAATATACACTCACATAACTTGTTCAGACATATTCCGAACTCACTATTGATTGTTCTTGACATCTCATCCTATTTTGGTAATCATTCATGATTTTGGTAATTATCACTCGAGTACTTTTTTCATATAAAATTACTCATGCAAAAAGTGATAGACCTGCTCTGTTGTGTTGTTGTTTTGGTGTAATTTTTGCTGGTGCGAAAACCAAAACACAAACTGTTTATAAAAAATAAATAAAATTTTGAATGCAACGACAGAGACTTTTTAAATTCTTTTAATCGTTTCGTACATGAGCCAAACTGAAAAAAAAATACTTGTTGATGAATGTTAATATTTTTTCACTCATCCAATTGCTTTTATAAACTCGCAATCGTAAAATGCCGTTGCGAATTTCGCTAAGAAAAAAGTGGTTCTTTTAAAGCTTTAATACTTTAACTAATCAATCAAATTAATCAGCAAACGCTTGCGTATAAATTTTGGTTTCCCTTCTGGCTCCGTATGTTTAATTTAAGTCCAAGTGTATTCCGAGCTTATGATGAGCAAGACTAGAAATCTCGTTATTTCATCATCTCAACGAAATAAAAGCAAACGTTTCGTTGTGTACCCTGCTTCATAGTGTAAAATTACCAAATTCACGTTGTTTTTTTATTTCAATTTTCAATTAACGTGGTTCTGATTCCAGTAATAGATATCAATTAACTGGAGAAGTTTTACACTGAAATCTCCTCGCTTGGAATAAAAAAAAAAACACCGTCAGGGAATCATTAAAACACCGCCGCATTAAATTCAATCAAGCTTACAAAAAAATTGTGTAAAATTTCGTTTAGAATAATCAGGGGGCTGTACAATAGCAAAGTCTTATTTAGGTTACTAGATAATATTATCCCAGCAGGTTCGAACTCAACGTTTCCAACAAGATTTCTCAGTACTTCAATGTATCAATACGGTGGAAAAAAAGCTTCGTTTAATAACTGCTTCACTGAATGGTTTTTCAGCCAAAGCATTTTTATGCCTAAAGGTAAAGAAGACATAAGGAGTTTTTAAATCATCTTTTTCATAGCTAGACCATAAGCAGGAGCTGCCCTTTAGTCTTTTCATGTAAAGATCTGTATGCAAATATAAAAAAAAATTGTTTAAATAAATTGTTTTATTTGTTTTAATTTAGGAAGCTTTAATAATTTTAGAAATTGATATAAAGCTTAAAGCTTTCACAAAAATATTTTTTTATTAACACAAAAACAAGGCTTCAGATGTAGATACGTGATAGGATTAGCGTCAACATTTGGCCGCGAGGAAAAAAAAAGCGTTCATCCTTATCCTAAGACGGCGGATACATATTAGGTCTCATCAACTTTAAAAGTCTACAGATATCTGTCCCAAAGTACTGGACCCCTGGTGGCACATTATAAGTCTTTATGGATCCTACAACAACTATCTAGATTTGTGTCTTGCGTGGTAACTGGAGCCCTCTTCAAGGCTAGTAGGACAATCCACTGTATTCCACGGGAATCAGTGAGCCCCAGAGTTCCACTATGTGTCTCTTTAGGCATTTAGCTGTTCTCTGTCTGATAATTGAGGCAGGCCATTCGGGAGTATCGTGGTGGCTGTGTGTTTCAAGGCCCTTGTTTGAGTTTATGGGTCGGATCATTCACAATGAAGACAATGAATGGTCCAGGTCCAGTGAGTATGAATGCCGTCGCGTTCTTAATTATATTAAGCTTCATGCGTTCTGGACCAGGAGTTGGATAGTCTCCTACTCTTCAGCAAGGAGTGAAGGCTGCGGCCTACTACGGGCTTTCAAAGTTCCAACTAGGAGTGACCGGAGGATATACGTACCCGAAGGCCTTCTATGACGAGGAGGATACTACATTTATTCCACAGTGGTAAGGCCCACGGCTGGGTGAGGTGTAAACTTTATCACCTCATGTCCCAAAGTACTATTTTAGGACCAATGCTGTTTGTGATTTATATAAATAATTTATACCGTAAGATTAAATTAGGTGTAGGTGTTATACATATACGTGATATGATTAGCGTCAGAATCTGACCACGAAGGCTTAATCTGTCGGTATTCTTACCACTGGCTGTATACAATCATACACATCTATGTGTATATACGCCGTAGTCGCAATTTTTGAGTATATTATAGCAGGAACGTGCCCGCTAAAAAGTTGAACACTATGCAACTTTTAGTCCTGTTGCATGCCGAAGCTAGGACATTGAATCTTAATTTTTTGGTTAAAAAATTCCGATTAAACCAAGTTGTCCTTTAAAGGGATTCACAAATGGGAAGAACTTAACCATAGCCCTGCGGGCAACTGTTTTTCGCGCTGCCAGTGTGAGTATAATAAGTCATCGGTGGGACTTCGAGAGTCCTATGTCTCTTCCAGTTTCGGGGTCCCAAACTGGCCCAGGCGACTATTGCCGCCTTTCACTCGCGAAGGCACATGTCAAGATGGGGAAGTGGTCCATCCCGGGGGGCTTCGGTGGTAGACTTTATTTTGTTTTGGCTACAAAATACTTATTATATAATTTTTTGGTTTTTAAATTATGAAAGCTTTATATCAGACAGCTTTTTTTAATCAGTTTCAAAATACATATTTGTGCAATTTTTATTTTTAAAAATCTTCTTCAAAATATTAGCGTATTTTATAATATTGTGTAGATGTATTAGGAAAAACTTTCCCGGAAATTAAATAATTTATAGCTTTTGTACCCTTTAGAAATTAATAGTGCAACAACCAACAGCCAAATATCTTTAAAGCACACAAATCCATTCATATACATAAATATTTCCATTATGTATTTAAATACAGCAATCAATAATTTTTAATGCGAACATAAATAAAATAAACAATAGCTTAAGTTGAGTTGACATTAATTTGACGTTTAATGTTACCGCTGACAGTTTTAAGTAAAAAGCTGTCAAAGTTTTGTCTGAAGAGACAACAGACATGGGAAATTTCAAATTTCAAATCATAATGAAATTTAAAAGAAAAAAATATAATAATAAATAATTTTATTATTAACTTAAAAATTAATTTTAAAATATGTGCGTTATTGTTTTTAGCAGGAAATTCAAAAGGAAATAATTATTTTTGCTTTAGTTCTTAAGATTTATTATAATTTTAATTATAATAGATGAAAAAATAAATAAATAAATAAATAAATAATTAATTTTTATGACATTTTCTTAATTATCCAAGCCTGGCTGTTAATACCCAATTTTTACATTCTCAGTTATAACATTTTTCTCTGAAAGTTTAATACTCCTTTAGTGTGTACTTTTTTTTTTAAAGTCAACAAGTACTTTCAGTTCTTTGTTCTCTTATTGCTTTCAAAAGGTTTTAAAAGAAAAGAGTTAATTTTAAATAACACATTTTTTATGCAGCTTAAGTAGGAGAACAACAATCGAAACCATGGTAACGTGAATGACTGAAGAACAGATGAATGAGAATGAATGAGTACTAATTGTCATTTGTATGCGCCTGGCTTGTTATTGTGTTTTTAGGGAAAAAAAAACTTGTGAAATATAATAACAATGTATTTTTTTTAGCTTTTATTATTTTATTAAGCAACTAAATCGTTTGTTAAATAACGAAATATGATATATTTAACACCTTTTTCAAAATGTCCAAAACACTGTTTTTTGTTTTTTTGTTTAAATGATTGAATGGTTTCTTTATGTCACTTATTAAAATGATTGCTTTAAAATGTTTAAATAAATTATTTCAATAGCAGTTCACTTTGTTCTTTGTAGTGTTTTAACAATTTATTTTCATTTTGTAATTTCTAAGAATATTTCTAAACGATAAATTTTCACAATTACCAAAATTTATCGAATCTTTTTGAAATAGCATAAATTTGCATTTTTGTTTTATTGGAATTTATTTATTAATAGCTTCTTTAAAAACAAAACTCTCTTGTTTGAAGTATTTTATTTGTTTGTTTGGTTGTTTGCCTAAATAAGTGTGTTTTCTAAATGAATTTAAAGAAAACACACACACTCATTACTTTATTACTTTTTTAACTGTACGAAACTTGTTTCAATTGATTGTCGTTATACGATAGCAGGATAATAAGTTATTACTATTATAAAGCAAAGCCTTAGTGAATAGCAAACACCCTATGTAATGCAATTTTAACTGAATCATCAGAATGAAACAGGTAATATTTCTTGCCAGAAATAGTTTTTTCATATTTATGATTCTTTAGAACCGAATACTCATACTCGGTATGTTATTTCCAAATATAGTGCATCTTTGCTTAAGTCTTCGCAACATGAAGAAAAAAAATAGATTAAAATCAATTTCATCAAAAGAAAATTTCCTTAAAACGTTATTTAAATTTGAAAATTAATTCAGCAGGAGGAAGCTTCACAAATTTTTAAGCCGGCACAATGTATTTGAAATTGGTACTCTTAAGCATAACTAATTCCAGAATTTTATCGCCTTAATAAATAGCTGTTTTATGGATTTATTCATTAAAATAAATTATTTATACCGTCTTGTGGTTTCAGATCCTCCATGTCTATTGTTTTTCATATGTTCTTACCGGTATCATGGAGACACGGAAATTGAATGCAAGCTACCAAGCCAGCTTTGTTTTCTTAAGGTTCCCTGCTTACTTAGCCTACAATTTAACGTAGAAGAAAGTAAAAAACATTTAAGCAAAAACGCGTCCCACATTTACATAAATTTATGCAATTTAAAATTTGTAAACTGACATAGATTTTTTAGCAGTAACTTCTGCAATTTTGTATGCTTCCTTTATTTCAATACGATCGCATTCATCTACAATTTTTAATTGCATTCGCAAAATATAAAAACGTAAAAGTATTTAAATTTAAAAAAAAAATTAAATGAAAAAATATCAAACATGATATTATCTACATATACTATTTATGGTGCCCCCCCAATAACAAGTCATTAAATCATTAAGGGGCTCATGCTATTACATGACTGCCGATACCTTTTTTGGAAAGAAAAATAAATATGACTGATGAAAATTTAGTACCAAAAACTTATGACTAATGAAAAGTTTTTACAGAAATTATTGTAACTGATGATTTTTTTTTTATAAAATAGTTACGACTGATGAAAAATTTTGAAAGTTTTTTTTTAATTTATGACTGATGAAAATTTAGTACCAAAAATTTATGACTGATGAAAAGTTTTTACAGAAAATATTGTAACTGATGAATTTTGTTTTTATAAAACAGTTACAACTGATGAACAATTTCAATTTTTTTTTTAATTTATGACTGACGAAAATTTAGTACATAAAACTTATGACTGATTAACATTTTTTAAAAACAATTACGAGCAATGTAAATTGTTTACAGAAAATATTTTAACTAATGAAATTTTTTGTTCTAAAATAGTCACGACTGATGATTATATTTTAAAGTTTTTTTTTAAATTTATAACTGATGAAATTTGTTTATGCAGAATAATTATGAGTGATAAAATTATTTTGTTAAAAAATTATGTCTAATAAATATTTTCTACAAAAAAGACTGATCATATTTTTTGCAGAAAAATTATGACTGATAAAATTTAAAAAACAATTAAATAGGAACCTTATTTCATGACAGCACCTTGGCAGACATTAAAGCAACTAACCAAACTGTGCTTAATTTTTTAAACAAAAAACAACGTTTGTTATAAATAATTAGTTTACATTTTTGAAACGATATTTTTTAAAAAAATATTAATTTTCTAGTCAACGTACTAACGGAGTTTTCGCAATGAAAAATTGCTTAAGTCAAAACAGAATTTTAGTTTCTTTCATAAAAACCCTTTTTACAGCCCTACAAAATCATAAAGATTTTTTTTGGGAAAGCTTTAGAAAAAGCTTTAAGCTATATTATTTAGAACGTTTTTTGTAAAATATGTTAAGAAAAAGAAGGCTTCAAATACTGAAAGTCTGCCATTTTTTTTATTAGTTTTAAAAAGCTTTTTAATAAACTTGTTGCAATAATTAGAAAATCTTTTCTTAAAATTATTTTCGAAATTCTTTTTATACAAATTATGTATTTTTATTTGTAATTTATATTTAAACTTTCATTATTGATTTTATAATGATATCAATTTTTGCTTTAACCCTTATTTTAAAAGCTCCCAAGATAGTTTAAGGTTTATGAACATCATCAATTAAATTTATAATTTAGTTTTCATTATCAGAGTCAAGAAACAACTATAGAGTCCGTGATTTGACAGATAATTAGTTTTATCTTTCCGCTGAGCGAATATGGTTGTGTATACGCTTGAACAACGCTGGGAAATATTGCATGACATTACTTTGAAAATCATGGTAAAGTTGCAGAATGTGTGCGAAAATTGCGCACGGATTTTGGAAGAAGAGAAGCACCGTCAGTTCCGTATGTTCGATATCTTGTGAAAAACAGTAAAAGAGACTGCCATCCTCATCGATAAACTAAAGCCTGAAAAGCTTGAAAAAACAGTGCGTACACCCGAGAATATTGCTGCTGTGGCAGAAAGTGTGTTTTGAAGCGCCATCAATTCACCGTCGTTCTCAACAATTGAACATTACAGAGACATCATTGAGACGAATTTTTAATAAAGACCTTGTTATCACGCCATACAAAGTCCAGTTGGGTCAGGAGTTGAAGCCAAGTGACCATTCAATGCGTTTTCACTAAGTGGGCCCGCGATCGACTTATTGAAGATGCCGATTTTGCAAAAAAAAAATCATCTTTTCAGATGAAGCTCATTTTGATCCTGGCGGATATGTAAACAAGCAAAATCGTAGCATTTGGGGCACAGAAAACCCGCACCCATACACTGAAAAGCCGATGTACCCAAAACGAGTCACTGTTTGGTGCGTTTTGGCCCAGAAGCAGAATTGGGCCATTTGTCTTTGGCGATCGTTATCGGGCCATGTTGAACGAATTTTTGTTCACAAAAATTGAAAAGGAGGATATTGGCAATATGTGGTTTCAACAGGACGGCGCTACGTGCCACACAGCCAAAGCTGCACTCGATGTTTTGCGCCCTATTTTTAAAGATCGCATTATCGGCCGTAGAGCTAATGTCATTTGCCCAGCTCGGAGCAGCAATTTGACACCGTTGGACTATTATTTTTAAGGTGCCGTCAAAGATAAGTGTTACACCGACAAGCCAGAAACAATTGACGCTTTAAAGGACAATATTCGTGAAACCGTTGGTTAAATACAGATGCACAGAACCGATTGGACCGATCGTGTAGGCTACTACATGGCCAACCGAGGCAGCCATTTGAATGAAATTATTTTTCATTATTAACCGGAAGGATTGTACTTTAAAAAAAAAAAATTGAGAAAATATACAGTAGTTTTGTTTATCGCATTTTAAACAAAAAAATCTTATTTGGCGGACTCTTTATTAAGTAAATTTGAAGGCTGTGGCTTCAAATTTTAAAAGCTTTATAAATTAGGAAAAGCAAGGAAAATAGTTAATAATGTATGTGTTATAGTAACCAGTATTTAGTATACTTTTCTGAAGAAATATTTTTCCCAACTTTTTTTCATATTTTGTTTCCATTAATTTGTTTCAGTGCACTATAAAAATTATTAATGAAAAGACAAGTAAATAAATTTTAGTTCGGCTTAAGTTCATATTTTTTTTTTAAATTAAAAAACAAAAAAAAATGAATAAATTCATTAATACAAGGTAGTAACTACCCTAACAAATTGAAAAGAAAAGAATGTGATATTTCTCAAATCAGATATTATTTTTGCTTTTATTTTTTAATTTCTTTACATTTGATTTTTGTGTATTTGCAACAATCTTGATGACATTTTAATTAGTAACCAGCAGCATCATCACATTAATTTTAATCACATTTGCATACCAGTATGAATATTATGAAACTGGTTAATTCAACTGTTCAAAAATAATTACCAGCTTTCATTTCATTATTATTTTATACAAACAATTGACAAGTTCGTTTAATTTGTTCAATAATAATTTAAGCAAAATGGTGCTTGAAGGTAACTGCTACAAATGGCGTCTTGAATTAATCTCTACCATTAAACAAATGTTTATTTGTAAAATAAATTGAAAACAATTGATAGACGTCAGTATGTATTTAGTTTTGTAGTTCTGATGTACAATGATGACTCAGAATTTTGAAAAAGATAAAATTAAGCTGTTTTGAAATACATAAAAAGTGTTTTGTTTTTGTAATCTTTTTTCGATAGTGAGTAGTACTTCAAGCAAATAAGGTGAGTGACAAAGCAGAATTATAGATTTAAAATACATATGTACTTATATCCAAAACGTGGTTTTACATTTTTGGTTCTAAATGTATTTCACCTGAAGTGTGCGTTTTATTTAAATTTTTATTTTTATCCATTTCTTTGGCCTGAGATTATAGAAAATAAATTTCGAATTTATACTTTTTCTAGAGACTTTTTGTTTAAGTAATTATGCGTGGCTTATTGACTCACAGCACACATACACACACAGCACTTTGATTTCTCAAGCCTTTAATTATGCATGAAATAAAATAAATTTACTTTACCAGTCAACCATTTAGTTTAGTGCCACGTCAGTGTTATAATCTGCCTTAAATTGCTGTTGTTAACAACACATTAAACAAAATCATCAGCCATCTAATAACTTGAAATTAATTCTATCGAATAATAATTTTCAGTTTTTCTTTTGATAAAACTTAACATTTAATTAACTGCAAAAATGTAAATGATAGAGCCATTTCTGCAATGACATTCTCAAATTAATACAGTTGAGCACTTTTGTAAGCCTTGAGTTTTTATAATGATTCTAGTTGCATTTATCATAATAATGAGCTCCTTGTATTAAGTGGTGTCTTAGTGACACTATACATATGTACATATGGGCAATTGCATGGATATGTGAAAACCGCTTAAAGAAATAAAAACCCTTGAAAATACTTTCAAAATGGGCTAAAGAGAGAAGACATAATAATGTCGGTGTGGCAGCCACTTAAACCGTTTTTAACACAGTCATGTTTTTGAAAACTCGAGAATTTTTTAAATTCTATTTTTTTCGAACTACTGTTAAGTGGCTTAAAAAAACAGTGTTATTTTTTTATATTTTACTAAAACGTTATTCTAATTTCACCTACTTGATGAAGTGAGTACGTCATTTGTATCGGGTTATTCAATTGTGCCAACACTAACAACATGATAGCTTTCACATTTAGTTTTTTGACATATTCGTATTAGATGCATTGGCAATTGTTACAATGAATTCAATTTCGCACGAAACTCGCATTAAAATAATTAAAATCCACTATGAAAATGGTGGTTAGATTTCGTCAAATTCGTGATATTTTCGAACAACATAATCGTCCTTCTAATATTGCTCGCAAAATTTGAGTCGACAGACTACAGGATGCAAAATATGCGAACATCAACGCGTGTTAGGCCGGGTCGTTTAACTGAAAACATCACAGCCATGAGCCAAATTTGTCAACTCCTCGACGTTCTCAGCAATTGGCGTTATCCAAAACCACCACATGGCGAATTTTGCATACAGATTTCACTTTAAAGCCTACCGACCATTCACATCGCCGTAGATTCGCTCAATTTATTCATAAACAACTGGCTGGTTTTTCTGCAAAAAATAATTTTTTTAGACAAAGCCCATTTTTACTTATTAGGTTATGTCAACACGCCAAAGTGTCTACATTTGGGTTTCTGCAAATTCTAGAGCGATTATTGAGCAGCCTTAGTGTATTGTGCTCTATGTGATCTGGAGGCGTGATTGGATAGTTTTGTACGAAGAAAAGGAAATGCGATAACGGTCAATGGATCACGCTATCGGAAAATCTTAACAATTCAATTTTGGCATATTATTGACGTTGTTGTTATTGGCGTTGCCACATTTTTTTGTTTTTTTTTTTTATAAAGAGAAGTAGCACTTCAAGCAACAATGCCTATTTAGTCAAGTACCGTGCTACATTCTTTAGGAAAAGGATAGAGAAGAAATGAAACAGGTGGTGAAGGTAGAAGGATAGTCGGAAATTGACTGCCGTATAAGAGAGCACAGCGACATATCCATTCAAACAAAAGTAAGCTTCATCACTAGGCTAAATTCTCTTATAAAAACCGGGATTAAATGTGATTTTATGCTTGAGAAAACTTGTTTATGGTGGCTAAATTATCGTTTAAGACTACAACGGTGAATATTGTATGGTTCTGATGACCAACCATAACCATGTTGCTGCTTTGCGAGTAATTAGAAGTTTAAGGTTCGAATAATAAGTTTTGAAAGAGAAGCAGCACTTTAGGCAACAATGCCTATTTGCTCAAGTACCGGAAAGGGATAGAGAAGAGATAAAACAGGTGGTGAAAGTAGAAAAATAAACTGAAATGAATTGTCGCATAAGACAGCACAGCGACCAGTAACTATGCCTTCATCGCTGAGCAGCCCCACCGACTGTAAATTTTTATTTTTGTAGTGAAAACAACCAAGGTCTTCGTTGGGAATCGAGCCCACAATCCCCATACTGACAAGCTAGTACACTACCTACTAGCTTACATATGGAAATGCCCATATGTGTAAGAGCTTTTAAGATTGAACAATTAAAAATGAAAAACAATTTTTAGTTTAGGCCAAGGTATTTATTTAGTTTTTTTTTTTTCTAGTTTTGTCATGTAGAAATGTTGCTTAATTTAGTACTACACATCTTGTAGAGAAAGTATGTAATTTTAAATATTTTTTTCTTGCTGGATTGCTAAATCCATAATAACTTGGGGCTTTTACTAAAAATTAAAAATAATAATTTTACAGTTTTCTTAAATGTAAAAACTGATTTAATTAAAGGTGATTACAGGAAAAGAAATGACAAGCTAAGGTTTTCGTTTCGGCCTCCACACACCGTCTCTAAGTTATACACGTTAAGTTTAAAGAAAAATTAACCGGTGCGACAATGAAGGAATGTTGTATTTTTTTTTTTATAAAGAACATCAGAAATATTAATTTTGTTCCAACTGGATTTTATAAAGAATTTTTGTAGCATTCAATTATAAAAACTTAGTGGCTCTTGAACTGACTTTTCTACTATTGTTTGTTGTTGGCTCCGAGATTATGTCACTATGCACAGTTTGTTACTAAAAGCCCCTTAGAGTGAGTAATGAGTGAGGCTGTTACATAGAGCTCCTGTTAAGGAATTGCTGTATTGCACATTTACATACAATTTGTATAATTTAAAATACATCTTAAAAAATATTGAAAGATATTGAAGTCCTTAAACTATACTAAAACTATACTATAAACTATTAAACAATAAACTATACTTAGCTTCGACAACTTAGATCCGTTTTAATAAACACAAACTGCCTCCCATTGATGCTTATCTTAAGAACCACTAATCAACTGTTTGAGAGATATTCGTTCTCCTCGAACAGACGATTGCTGATTTTAATTTTTTTATTTTTAAAATAGCACCAGTGGGACTAGCATTCGATTGTGAGGCAAAATGTTATTTTATTTTACACAAAAACATTGTAGCATAATGACGCATTCCTCTTTAAAAACATTAAATTTTTAATCGCCTTAACTATAAACTCAGAAACATTTATTACTCACACTTTGACAAATAATTCTTATTGATTTTTGTTTTGTTAATTTTATAGGCTAAAAAAATAATATAATAAATCATTACAGCTGTACAACGACAATTTTTTTTTGTAGTTAACATTCGAATCACTACCCCCTCCATTACTTTGTAACATGAAACACTTCCATATGTATTTCTCTTTAGATAGGAAGTCTTTTAAATTAAATAACTTTTAGTTTGTGAGAAATAAATGTTTAATAATTCAGTAAAAATCCGTACATCGATTTTTGTTAATTTTCTTCTATACTTTTTGAAATTTCCAACCATTTTTGTACTTCTCTTTTGCCATTGGAATGGTTGTGGCTGATATTACTTATCAAATCGAAATTTAAAAAATTAATTTTTATTATATTGTTACGTTTATACCTTTTTTATAAACGTTCTTTTGTGAGTTCTGTATTGCAAAATAAATTACACCAGTTTATAGAGGTTTTTATATTAACAAATAACAAGTTTATTTACTTTAACTACAGATAGTTGCCACAACAGAACAATATACTTAAGATGCACGTCTTTACTTCAACAGATTTAATTTTACACCGACTGACTATCCACTCAGACGATGCCCTTTTAGATTTGTCCATTAAAAGTCTAGAAAATTTAAAAATCTTCTACTTCCTTTGTATCACATTTGGTTGTTGTATGTTGTTTATTCAATGTATAGGCACCTGTATGTCTGTGTGTATTTTTGTTTGCGTTTTTATGCTGATAAAAGTTTCTTCCTGGAATTTATTATAAGATACTTGTTGTTGTCTCGTGTAGATAAATTTTCTTAGAAAATTACGCAGATGGTAAAAAAATCTACTACACGCTGTTTATTTTCACACTGATTGACTACTCACTCAGACACTGCCCTTTTTATATATGTCCATTTAAAGTCTAGAAAATTTAAGAATCTTTTGCTTCCTTTGTATCACATTTTGTTGTTGTATGTTGTTTATTCAATGTATAGGCACCTGTATGTCTGTGTGTATTTTTGTTTTTATGCTGATAAGGTTTCTGCTTGGGATTTAATTCAAAATATTTGTTGTTGTCTCGTGTAGATAAGTTTTCTTAGAAAACTACGCAGATGGTAAACAGCATACATGTTTGTTGTTGTCTTGCGCGTTTAGTTAGTAAACAGAAATTGGTTTTTTTGTCTTGCATGCCACGCAGTTAGTAAACAGCACAAATGAAATCTATTTCCGGCTTTTCGTGTTACAACTTTACAAACTAATAGCACTATTTCCCCATCAGTATTCTGGAATACAGTTACAGTCATTTTAGGAATGTAATGCAGCGGTTTTTGGATGACTATCTAAAGAAGATAAATGTAAAGAATAGTATGCTAATGACGAATGGAACTGCACTTGTTTCCTTTATCGTTTAAAAAAGTTAAAAATAATTTTTCATTTATTTTTTTAGTCATTTGATTTTTTAATTAATTATTTTTAGTTTAATCGTCATTAGAAAATTTTATTAAAACTTTTAATTTTGTTTATTAAAATATTTATTTTTAGTTAAATTAAATGAATTTTTTTGTTCTTTTCTTTCTAGGTAAGTTGTTCTAAAACTTTCCATTTGCTCCTGTTTTACAACACAAAAACATAAAAGTAAGTTCAAATTTCAATATATGCGAGATACTAAAGAGAACACAAATAAAAAAAAGAAAACAAAGCAATCATAAAACAGCCTTGATTTCAGTTTTTATATTCATAGTTTTGCGTGTTGTTAGGGCAAGGCTATTACACAATGTCCTTGAGCAGCATTACCATTGAATAATAAAAAAAAGGGGGGCAGACAACTTAACTTCGGGCAGATTTTGACTTTTCCAACAGAAGCAAAATCAAGCTTGCCTACCACCTTTAACCCCATCATTATACAGGGGAATACAAGGCTCATAACACAGCGTATAATATGCTACTTTTCATCTCTCATTGCAGTTGGCTTATCTAGAGTAAATTGGGGTTTGTCCAGTTGGTGTATCCCACGCGAGTTTAGTTCGATTTTCCATAAAGTTAAGGAGGCTTAATTTTCCGTTCCACTCCGTTTCTTTGCATTACATTGAAGAGGTAACAAAACGGAGTGTGGCATTGCTAAGGGAATCAGTATTTATTTAAATATTGAATTCAAACACCAAGACCAAAACCTATTGACATTACGCACAATGGGTCGTTGTATCAATCTAGCCGGGAAGAAAAAATAGTTCGAAAGCAAAGTAAGTGTCTAGAGACATATTTATTTCGTACTTCCCGCCATAGAAATTCAAACCTGGCCGATTAGTTTAATTGTCGTCCCCGACCTTTCAAAACTTTGTTACACAAAAATTCGAGTTTTCTATGTCAACTTCACGAGACCGTACGCTACATTTTTTCTTACTATCTTTACTGACACTAGTTTTTTTAATAAAAACAAAATTATTTAATATCACATTTTATCACCTACCTTAACTTATCCCACTGTCTTATTACGACCTTTATTTATTTCATGTAAGTTTGTCTGTTTTGGAGGACACATGCGTTTTATGTTTTTGTTAATTTGTCGCTTTCTTGTACACCGAACGCGTGATATTTAAATAAGGCTGCAATCATAGTTGGGAATGTTGTAAGGTAAACGTTGTAAGGAGAAAATGACTGTTATTGCTCTTAAGGTTTCTACACATACACAAGTATTTTGTGCTTCTCATTTACTTAATTATTTTTAGTTTATACACAATGAAAGCGAAGGAACAAAGCTGCCTTACAAATTGTAAATCAATATCAGCCATTACCACTCACTTTTCTTAAATATGAAATGTGCTATATGTGACAGCCCAATTATATGCGAATGTAGTTAGAAAAATATAATAACAAATCAGATAAAGCGGTAAAAATTTACCCGTTTAAGTTGCTTGTTATAGCAATTTATTAAATCCCTGGAGTGGGTTAAGAAGGCCGTAGATAAAATTTGGTTGGTTAAATTTAATCTACGACCTTCCCAGTAAAATATTTTTCTGTCGTATGGATTTTTGTAAATTTAATATTTTAATGTAAACTTTGATGTAAAAAAGCTAAAAGGTCAAATTGGAAATATCCAAAAAATTTTGTACACACATTTATTAAATTTTAAATATTTTTGTTAATTGCTTAATTGGTAACCCATTCCGATATATTAATTTTTAATTATCAGTTTATTTAATTGAAAATTTTGCAACATTTTACTGACTTATTTCTTTAAAAACTCTTTCACTGAATGAGAATTACCAAAAACAAACATGTAGTGATCTTAAATTAAAGTTTTCCTCTAGGCTTTTTAATTCTAGGTTTAAAATTTTATAGACCGCGAATTGTTTAAAAAAAAATAAAACCTTCAGTTTTTAACATAGTTTCATATAAAAGTTGGTAATATAGAAAACATACAAAATGACTGTTGCAAATTAAAATAATTATTGCTGCGTATGATGTTATTACAGAAGTTTATTTTTTTTAGGATAAACTTAGTTTCTAAACCCATTCAGCTACCAGCTTCCCAAGGTTTGTTCCTTTAAAAATTCTTTTACTGAATGAGAATTATTAAAGCTTTATGATACATCAAAATATATACAGTGATGTTGAACTAAATTCTGTCATCGTTTTATTCTAGGAAATAATTTTACTTAATTTTACTACTGACAGTTAGGAATATTAGGAAAAACCTGCGAAAATGGTGTTCAAAAGTTGAAGAGTGTTCTTTAGGGTTAAATAAGTACATTTGCTCAAGAATTATAAACATTTGATTAGTTTTGAACAGCCGAAAGTAAAATTTGCAATTTTATGTTGTTGTTTTTAATTGTTAACTAATAGAAAATAGAATATTTGCAAAATGAAAAATGATTTTGATTTTCAATTTAGTTTAATTCAAAAATTTAACTTTTGTAAATTTTATAGTTTCTTTAATTTTTTTGTTTACTTTGAACTTTTTCAAAATTGCTGCAAATGTTAGTAAATAATAAGAAAAAAGTTTTTATATTTCAATAGCTTTAGTGTTCATGAAAATTTGGCAACAACGCTGACTATTAGAAAAATAGAATCTGTATGGAATGGCAATGGTACAGACAACAACGCAGATAAGAGAACGTGTTCAACCTGCCACTGCTGCTGATAATTAGAAAAATATCCTTGCTGATTTAAAAAGTTAATTAGACATAAAATTTTTATATTGGAAATTTGGCAACGTCGCATAAAATTATAACATTTATTTATTAATTCACTTTTCAGAGTGTGTACTGGAAATGTCCAAGTATCGGAGCTTTTAATTTATCCAATAAACAGGCATTAATTTTTGTTACAATTATTTGTTGCAGAGCCATTTTGTTGTTTTTGTTCTGAGAAACTTAGAAAAAGTTTTTCCAAAATTTTCCTAAATAAACTCGCTTTGGGTAGTCTACGCTGAATGAATAAAGCATTAAGCTACATTGAATTCTGTATTTTGTACAGAAGTACATTTTCCAAGTAAGATTCGCTTATCTGCTTAGTAAAGTGTCATCTCTCAGAGAATTAGTGGTTCGTTGGCTGTTCACATAAATCCGGCCTTTCAAGTGAACCCAGCAAAAAAATAATCCAGCGGCATTCAAGTAGCACTTCAGGCAACAATGCCTATTTAGTCAAGTACCGTGCTACATTCTTTAGGAAAGGGATAGAGAAGAGATAAAACAGGTGGTAAAAGTAGAAGGACAGTCGGAAATTAACTGCCGTGTAAGACAGCACAGCGACCAGTAACTATGCCTTCATCGGTGAGCAGTCCCACCGACAGTCAATTTTTATTTTTGTAGTGAAAAACAACAAAGGTCTTCGTTGGCAATCGAACCTACAACCCCCATCTACATTACCTACCAGCCTACAGGGGCACCTTAATATATATTGCTATATATGAAATTATAATATTCACAAGGAGCTCATTATTGCTACCAACAGAACGTCTGGCGACTTGCTTGAGCTGGAAATTTTCCCGAAATTATATTCCATTATTATTTTCCATATTTCTCTGATATTAATAAAACTGCAGTTGTCGATAGAAGTGTGTGTGTCTTTCAAGTCAATTTAGTTCCTAACCTAAAATATTTTCCCATCCGTTATTTATAAGGACCACCCTAAGTAGCTAAGTTTATAACGAAACTGTGAAATTTCACAACTTTCGCATAATTTATAATAGCCCCCCGCTATTTAGTGTTTATTTTAATTGCATTATTTACTGAAATCTTCATTTAGACGAGACATTTATCTGCGCCTAAATGAATGAAGTTTAAACAACAGCAAACAATATGATTTATAAACGTGCTAAAAAGTATAAAAGCTCGCAATAACATCTGTTAAATTTCAGAATAAAAAATTTCATAAGAATGACGACTTAGAACTAACTCATTGGCAGCCATATGATAGTAGTGATCTTAGCAAATTAGCATCTAATTTACTAAATGAACGAAATTCTTGTTCCCATGAAATTTTAAAGCTCGGACACAAACAATGGTGTCGGTTTTAATAAGCGTTTAGATTAAGATCTTTATTCAAACTGTTGAGCAAAGTACCTTTAGTGATGCCTAATTGTTGCGAACGCCGATCAATTTATGTTTCAGCCTAGTTCTTAGTACTTTCCTGTTTTTAATTGCTAACCCTTAGCCTCGAATATGGCGAATAAATTAGGCACCGCAGTGATACAGTGAAATTTTTATCATTTCTTATTATTTAAAGTTTCCCCACATTTTATTTTTATTAAGTACGTGTCAAAGTCCGATTAACGTTTAATCATTTGACAAATAATTTACTTTCTAACCTCAAATTTGCCCACCCATTAAGTTGTTGCTTTAAGTTGCAAAATTCTTGGCATTTTTTGATATTCAATATTTTTTTATTGATTCAACTTAATCAGCTTTTGCGTGAAGTCTATTCACATCATTTTTAATTTTGCGATATTTTTTAGTAAAAGTGATTTAGTGAAGTGAAGACAAAACAACAAAAATAATTTACTATTATTCATTTTTTTAATTGTGTTGTTGTTTATCGTGCTAAAGTGAAACTTCCTTAGAACGGAAACCACTTTTGCTTGACACATTTAGTTTTTGGTAAATTTTTTTATAAGATTTTTTTTCCTTTTTGCATTTTTTTTAATTTATTTTTTTATTTATTCTTATATTTGCAAAATTTTATTAATCATGTATATTGCTTTTTTTATATTACAGCTATAAACTTTAGTCTTTCTTTGTTTAATAAAAATGCATATATTAAAACAGAAAAACTGAGACAGATTATCAACAATAAAATAACAAAATAATAAATATTGTTTATTAAACATTGATATCAACCATAACCTACAACTATAAAATATGTTTTTAAATGAAAAATGAAAAAAGTTCATAAAACAAAAAAAAAAAAGAAAAACCGATAAATTAAAAGAAATAATGACTACAATGGCTTATGGTAGGAAATAAATGTCTTTTGATTTGAAATAAACAGATGTTAAAGGAATGTGAACATGTATTAAGTCATTGGGGGGTGAGGGCAGTGAAGCTAAATAATGACATAAAAAAGTTTGTATTTCTTTTTCACAAAAAGGTGAATCTTGCATAATTAATTTTTGTATTTAAAAAGACATTTTTAATGAAGCTGTTATAAAATATCGAGCCTTTGCTGTAAAAGTGTCATAACTCAATATTTTTAATTGGTGAGTTGAGTACGCAAATGCATTATTTTCTAATAAATTACTGCCTGAAAGCAAAGAAAAATACGATTTTATTAAGTATTTAAATTGTGGAAATGTTTTAATGGTCCACACACAGAGTTGCAACAACATTTAAAACTTTAAACGCAATTATCTTTATACTATATACATCTTTATACGTTTTATAAACGCTTTGTTGTAAGTTCTTCATTGCAAAATAAATAACACCAGATTTTAGAGTTTTTAAATTAATTAGAAGTTTAGTTACTTTAACCACTACAGAACAATTTACTTAAGGTGCACGTCTTTACTTCACGAGGTTTATTTTTCAACTAACTAACTATCCACTCAGACGCTGCCTTTTTATATTAGTCCATTAGAAGACTAGAAAAATTAGGAATCTTCTACTCCCATTGGATCACAGTTTGTTGTTGTATGTTGTTTATTTAATGCATAGGCGCCGGTATGTCTGTGTGTGTATTTTTGTTTTTGCTTTTGTGCTGATAAAGTTTCTTTTTAGAATTTATTTTAAAATAATTGTTGTTGTCTAGCGTACATAAGATTTCTCAGAAAACCACGCAGTTAGTAAACAGCATATCAAATTGTAGTTGTTTTCGTGTATAAAATTTCTACGCAGTTTGTAACTAGATATTTGTTGTTGTCTTGCATGCATAAGATTTCTTAGCAAGCCACGCAGTTAGTAAACATACATACATACCCAGTAGTTTACTTTGATGCTTAATAATGTTCGTTAAAAACTTAAGCAAGACACATCCGTAACAATATTATCAATATTTTGCAGCAAAGCTTCGATATATTTTTGTCACATATTTTATGCCTTATTATGCCTTGAAGCCAATACCGCTTAACCATTTTTTTCTCGTCTAGAGAATATAAAAAATTAAAGGAATATTCCCGTTTGCTTTTAGGGATAAGCATGTAAATTAAACTTCTTTGAATATATATAACACGTCAAAGTTAAATGTATTTTTGTTTTAATCTACTCTATGCTCATTGCAATAATATATTGTAGTTGTGGTAAACATATTTTGGTTGTTTTAAACATTACTTTAATTACAATAACTAAGTTTTGTGCTTGCATTTTATCATTAAATGGCCATGAAGTACAGAAAACGAAAAATTCCACATGCTGGCTAGCTTGAACCACATGCCAAAACCTACTCTCACAGCAAAATATGCTGAAATTAACTTAAAATATACTATTAAATAAAAGATTGGCCTTTAACCTTTAGGTTACAATACAAAATCTTTTTCTTTAATCCCAAATTATGCCTTAAAGTACTAAAAATTTGAAACCTTCTGGCCATTATCTCGTTGCATGTTTCAATACCTTAAAAACTCTTTCTTTATGTACTCGTATTCTGTGTTTTAAATTTGATAACAGAACATTTGCCAGCATTGTTCATGTCATAAAACTTCACAATTATTGCAGTGCATAACCAAAAAAAAAAACAAACATGTATGATAAGGAAATGTTTTCAAACAATAGCAATCATAACAGAGTTAATAAAAGCGGAAAAAAGAGTTCATATCTAACGCAAGAGCATATCACTGAGAATAACCACAAAATAGAAAAAGAATTAAATGAAATGAACATTTTTAAATTATACATTCACATACAAATTTCATATAGTACTTTAATAAAAATTTAAAGTCCTTTTATTTTTGGGGCATTACTCGTACCCCTAAAACGAAAATATGAATAACTTGTTATTACTCTCAACATGAAAACATAATTGTAGATTAATTGATATCATATTTTCAAATGTTACTATTTTAAATCAATCTTACATAAAACGACTTTGCCCACTTTTAACTTAAATTCCCAGAAAAATTTGTTTATAAAAAGTTTCAATTATCAAACTGGCTGATTAGTAATTGCTAAGTAAATTTTAAAATTAAATATTAATGTTAATAAATTTTCTTCTTAACACCGATATGCGGTTGAATAAATTATTCGATTTAATAACCGGTTAATAAACGATTATTCGGTTAACCGATTAATTTTTTTTAGTAGTTTTCAATAAAAGCTGGTTATTAATATAACAGCTTAAAACATGTTATATGTTGTAAAACATTTGTAAAAATAAGAACAAGAGGCTAATTCTGCCAGTCATAATCGAAATTCTTTTCGAATCGAACACAACTACTTAATAGGACAAAATTACGATTAACATTTATCATATTCTTGTAATAAAGAAAATGTCTTGATGTCCTTTTCCTTTTTACGGCAACCAATGACTTTCTTAGTATGTGATATAATGGGTGTAGTTTATAGAGGTATAGTCGATATATACCACCCATATTGCCCGCTGTCACGTGATTCATGTTTAGTTTGGTTTGGCATTTCAACAGAAAGAGACTGACGCCCAAACAACAATTCAATATTATGTAAAATGGCCGTTGATCTCGTTTTTCATAACCTAATTTTGTTTTGCAATGAAGATTACTTTGATTACTTGAATGGATATGTAAAGAAACAAAACGTCCATATTTAAAGTGTACGCTGAGACACCGTTACATCCAGAAAAACTGACTGTGCTGGTAGAATCATGCTGGTCAGTTAATGGTGGCCACCTATAGAACCGTGAAACTGATTTTTTCATTTATTATCATGTGAACAGGAGTGACGTACAGGAGCTGTGTTTCAACAAGCCAGCGCATCATATCACAACTTGTGCTACAAGAGATTTATTTCGTGATAAGATTTACATCTGCACCTGGCCGTAGGCCTTAATCAGATGGTGGCCAAACCGCTGGGAATGAAAATCAACGTCATTCACGCCCTAGGAAGCCAAAGACTAATTCTAGCAACAGGTCTTTCCTAGTTGCAGTTTTAACAGTTCCAAAGCAGGGTTGCGAACCACTACTCCTTGCTGAAGAGCTGGAGGCTATCCAACTCCTGGTCCAGAACATATGACTAGCATGCTCACTGGATCCGGATCATTCACCCGTTGGTGTTATTAAAGGTGAGATGATCCTGGCCCTCAAATCAAATTCATGCCGCAAAACCACAACCACCACGTAACTCCTGAAGGGCCAACCTCAGTAATCAGTCAGAGAGCAGCTAAAAGGCTAAAGAAACAATTAGCGGAACTCTGGGACTTACTGATTCCCATGGAAATAAAGTGCAGCTTCCTGTTGACACCCTGCTTGCTTTTAGGGGACTGGACTCAATTATACCCCCAGCAGCACAGGTCTAGATAGTCAAGTATTATATAGAGAGCGATAAATGTGCCCCCGGGTGGGATACAAGAGATTTATATAAGAAAACGCTAGGTAACCGCACAGTTTCACATGTCGGACATCTAGACTATTTTCTGTGGAAGTGTATGAAGTTACTAGTCTACGCCGATGTGCCCACTTGGAGAACAATATTCGCCGTATAATTGTTGCCGATGTGGCTGCACACAAATATTGGAAAACGACGTCAATAAATTGACCTGCAAATTAGAATACGTCTAAGTCAGCCGTGGCGCCCATGTAGCAGAAGACATATTAAAATTATATTGCCATGAAATTAACTTTGGAATATAGTAAACTTCATGTCATTTGGCAATGGTTATCCTTGCTTGATTCCATTTCAAAGCTATAAATACTTTTTGTAAGAAATTAAATTACGAACGGATTGTTTCAAGTACCATCTTTTAATGTCACCATGGAATAGAGTTTAAAGTTAAATTAATTAAAGTTTTTACTTTCATATGTAATTTGCATCCAAAACAAGACGTGTGCTAGTCATAGTCAATCTGAAATACTTTTATTTTCAAATCCAAATACAGAAAAGCTAAAACCCCCCTTGGTTTGGCTGTCAACGTGTCAGTGTTGTTTTGGAATTGTTTTTTGTTTTTTTTTTTTTTTTTTTGTTATTGTTAAGTTTTATATTTTTTCCTAAACAAAATTGTGCATGTTTTTATTTCAAAGATGATATTTTAATGTGTTATAAAATTTATATTTTAATATCGTTTTTCATTTTACTCATGAAAGATGCACATGTATCTCACACATGTTTTAGTTATTGTATTTAACATCTTAAAAATATGCATATCTGGTGGTGTGTTAATTCAACAAGCTTTCTTGTAAATATAAGCATACAAGTATTTATTTAAGCTTGATCTTTATATGTCATGTAAAATGTGGTAATATTGACATTAAAACAATATTAATATAAATTTTATGATAGAAAATAAAAATAAACAACAAAAAAAAATTAATACACAACTGCCTAAAAAGACGAAAGAAAATTAGTGCAAGAGAGCAAGGGAACGGTTTATTACAAGATTTTTTTAAGTTATTTGTTTATAGAGCAAGTAATGGATATTTTAGGCTTTGTTTATCTATCCAAATGTGGGAGTTGGAATATTAAAAACAAATTTAATAACACTCATTAAAATTTAAGAAAATTAAATTTTAAACAACACGGAAATGATTTTTCTTCTTAATTTCTCACGCTGTTTACGAGCGATAAAAAAACAAACAAGCAATAAAAATATATTCTCATGTTGGCACATGTGTTCCGATCATATGTTTTAAAAAGTCAAAGTTGAAATGTGATTAAGGAAAATTAATAAATATATCGTTTTTGGTTTTTGTTGTAGTAAAAAACGCACAACATTTTTATAGCTCTACAAATTTTCCAGACATTCTTCTTCTCTTTGGTTTGGAATTTTTTCCTTACTAAACTGAACACAAGCTGCTGCGTTTCCTTTAAACAGCATTTAGTTTTTCACTCGTATTTGCTATATAAACTTATAACGATTTAAATAAATTTTCTCAGTATTTAAGTCATCTATCATTTTCTGACACAACATCGTAAACGAAAAATATAGCTTTAAATATTGTTTTAAAAGCTTCTGTACATTATATGGATAGACCTTTCGATATTCTCCTATTTAAACATCTTAAATGAATATAATTAAAGAGTGATTGATGACTAACAAAAAAAAAAAAATATAAAAAATTTCTGTTAACTTTCAAACACACCTCGTATAGGATATTAGTTACTTTTATATATCGTAAATGTTTTAATTAATTTTTCTGCCTGTTAATGGCAAAACATAAAATTTTTAAGTAATAGCAGCGAATTATAATAAAAACTTTAATATTTTAAGTTGAAACTTAATTAAATTTTTAATTAATCCAATTATATGTTTAATTATTTCTTATTAAATAATTGATCGAATCAATTAAACACTTAAATTTATATTAAAGCAAAACTAATGCAGACTTTCAAATCTTTAAATTTATTTGAGCATATTATTAGAGATTGCATCAACTGGTCTTTTTTGGTCAATTGTTATCGCCAATTTTAAGCGATATGTTTTTTGACACAACACCACATATACAATTTTCTTGTATTAATTAGTTAACAGTTAGAAACAAAATGTCATTTTACTTCCTGGTGAATAACAAATCTCTTAGGCACTGTGCTATATGGCGGACTGGATTGTTTCGTGTAATATTCCTGATATATACGAGTCGCCATAAGTTGAGTCTCATTGCCATTACAGAATAGTGCGATGTGAACGTTTCACAACAGATATGTTTAGCTAACAAGAATGCCACAGCAACATAGTTAGAAATAAAAGAACAAAAATATTAAATATATTTCCATTATCTTCAACAGCAGACAGGAATCATTGTACATTTGTTTTTAAATACAATGAACTAGTTTCTTCAAAATACATAATTCTCACACTCTTAATCCTTACGGAAAAAAAACAAATCCTAAGTGACTTAATTTTTTTAATGAATTTTGTAATTAAGTTTTTAACACAATTTTTGTTTTTTAATATTTTTCTATATTCTTTCTTTAGTACCGTATCAATAACGAATTTAAAACAATTTTTTGTTTCACTTTCTTTAATAAACGACTCAATCTCAAACAATTTTAAACGAGTTAGACATAAAATGAAGCACTAGCCGCCTGAGCTTGCACTTTAAAGTGTGTGACACAATGTATTAAAGGCGGTTGTTTTGATTTTTATATTTATTAAAGTTTTCCTTCAAATTGCATAAAATGTGTAAATTATATATAAACATTAAATAAATGTGAGTTACATACTTCGTTTAAATATTACAAAGCCATATACTTGAGCTGGAAAAATACACCTACGATCACATGAAAATCATAAAGATTTCTTTCTTTTTTTGTTAATGGTGGAGCACAAAAAATATGACCCAAACTAACACCTGCTGTCCAGCCTCCTTCTAATGAACGTAATGTATTTACCAAAACTGGATTCCAATTTAAAACTATAAATGTAATTACCGCAATAGTTTATTATTAAAAAAAATAGTTTTTTTAATTGTTTGTGGTAAAAACGGTTTTAAAGAAAAATTCACAAATATGTGCACAATTTATGTCACACAATTTTAAAAATTAAAATTTTATGAGTTTACAGAAAAAGTCATAAAATTATTGCAATTTTTGCTATAAAATAAATTAACTATTATGCTAAATTCAATTAACTTCGTATGAGTGTTCCAAGACAAAAGTTTAAAAATGGCATTTGAAATAATTTCCAAGAAATTTTGGCTATTGAGGTTAGGTTACCAATTTAATAAAAATGTAGTCGTTCTCTTTCCCAGGTTAAAAAAAAACTTTTTACTTAATGTTTTGACCACAGAACTGGCGTTCAAACACAATGTGTCATTAAGCGTTTAAAGTGTCATTATTAAAATATTGTTGCGTTTTATTTTACGTTTTTGCGTTTTATTTTATTTTTTAAGTTAAAAAAAATTGTTTGTTGAATAGTGTTCAACAACACACACTTTACGTCTATTCAGAAACAACTTTTCTATTTAACATTTTAATTGAAGCTGCATTTTGCTTTTTTAGGCGGATTAAAACGTCTAAATTCTTGAAATATTAAAAAACATGGCAAGTGTTTTTAATTCTCTATGAATCACTGAAAAAACTTTGCAACTACAATTAAGAAAAATGATTTTTTGGTTTTTTGTGTTGTGCTTTTATTATGTTTGTAAAATCTTTAAAAAATTATTTTTATTTTAGCTAAGTAAAATTTCAGTACTCTGGAACAATTCCGAATATTTAGAACAAGATATTCTTTCTTTTCTAAAGAAACTTTTAGTTGCGAAGCAAAGAAATTTTTTGATTCAGTTTTCTACTTGCAAAAATTTGTTTTCTTTTTATATTAAAAATCGAAAGAAATTAGTTAATTAAAATAATAAAAAGCATAAAGTGCTCTCAACGTTTTTATTTCGAAAACTTCATATTTTTAAAATTTCTATTTTCGCACAAACTAAAAATTAAAATAATAATTATGAAAACATGATGCCTTAATTTTCATTAACTTTTAACCTTCAGAGAGATAATTAAATTCTAGAGAAAGTTCATATTAAACATCTCAAACTTTCTTCAAACATTCCATTCATCAGAAATCTAAAAACCAACACATATTTAAACACTATAACAAGGCAAATGTTGAATAAGTACCCTTAGAATAGAAGCCTTGTGTTATACTTAATTATTCTCCTCTAAAATGTTTATGTTACTTGCATTTCATTTCTGTAAACTACAAGCATTCTTTGGCATAGCTGCCCTGCAATCATTTTAATTAAAGAAAACATTCCTCCTACAACACCCACCCACCCCTTTCTTAGGGTTATTTGAATTGAGTGTAAGTGTAGATTATAATATCAACAACCACCAGCATTATTTTACATTTCAATTTTACTAATGTAATTACATGATCTGAGTTCTCGTAACTGGTTACTGAAACTAAAGAATATTTATAAATTTTTGAATGCAACTGGAAGGTGTTTTAGCGGGCAATTTTTTTCTATGTTTATTGTAAAGGCTTTAGAGCACTTTAAAGCAACAAATGGCGGTAATTTTTGCTTCAAAACAGCTTAGCGTTTGTTTAGCAGTCGTAAGTTAGGTCTTGAAGGATTTGTTTTACTTTTTTTTCGGGGGACATTGTCACTAGTGGCGGCACCTTTTTCAGGGGCTGTTTTGTTTTGGTACATAACCCAAAAACATCCATAAAAAAGTGTTACGACAGCTTCATTCCACAGGAAATGGAGCAAAACCTTCTTCGAAATGCTGAAAATTGCCAAACATTCCTCTAAAATGGCCGCTAGCTTGCTCTAATAACTGCAATCACATTATGTTCAATTTGATATGCTCAACAACAAATTAAGCTACCCGACTCTTCGCTCAAAGTTTTCTCTTCAGTGCAAGTATCTTTACAAGATTATGTCAGACTATATAACAAAAAACTGACTATATAACAGACTGTATAACAAAAAACATAACATTTTTTTAAATATAAGTAGTGCTACTTAGAGGGTTAACTCGCTTGGTGGCCTGAGTTCATATTTCATCCCTTCTATTAAAAAACATGAGTTTTTCCTATATGTTTAAAAAATGTTCATGTTACTAAAAGGTATAACAGTTAATAATGTCGATTATTTTGCTTGAAAAATGCATTTATTATAATAACCAAATGAGTCGACACATTACTCAAAATGTTGTTATGGTGAAAGATTATGGCCTCGTTTCTGATCGAATATTGTGGTCGTTTTTCATTGATTTTACTCTTCAAACGAATTAATTGTTTTCTTAGTAGAGTACCTGTGATCATCTGGCTCGTATTACAAAACACCCTTCTGATCCCGCCAAATACAGAGCATTGCCTGAGCGTTATGGACATTCGACTTCGGCGTTGATTTGACTGAGTAGCCGGGCTTTACATAGGACTTTTTACGCTTTGGATTATCATAATGTATCCACTTTTCATTACCAGTAACAGTACTATGTAGAAATTACTCTTTTTTTGTAGCGTTTGCGCATCATTTCTGTCTTCAACATCATTTCAGCTGTAATTCACATGGTACCAAATTTCCTTGCTTTTGAGTGAATCCCAATGCTTTTAAACGTAGGGAAATGACTTGTTGTGTGACTCCCAATGATAATGCAAGTTCTTCTTGTGTGTGCCAATAATCTTCCTCCAGTAATACTTCCAATTCCCCAAACATTTTTTACCAGACCAGGAGGCCTCTCCTTGTCTTTTGAATCCAGCAAACAACAGCAATCTAGAACTTTCAGCAGCCGTTTTCTTCAAATGGAGAAAAACATTCAGACTTTCCTGCAAAATATATTTTTTAGGCATAAAAGTCGACATTATTATAGCGTTTGATGTGTGTTTTTACACGTTGGCGCGCCTGTCGAGTACTGAGTTATTGTGACAGATGTTTAACCTCCAAAATAGCACATTACATACACACAAAAATCTTAAGTGATAGTTGTGCCAAGCACAATTCGCCGAAACAATTGGAGGAAAACAAGTTTTTCCTCCCCGTTCGGACCAGTACTCAGGGGATTACTCCTACTCCTGCAATACATTGTACCAGAACTAGGAAATTGGGTAGTGGGGAGGAGGAAAGAGAGAGTAGTGTTTATGGACATTCGATTTGAATTTTCCTACATTGAAAGTGACAGGAATGAACTCTACTTTTTTTTTTAAGAGAAGTGGCACTTCAGGCAACAGTGCCTATTTAGTCAAGTACCATGCTACATTCTTTAGGAAAGGGATAGAGAAGAGATGAAACAGGTGGTGAAAGCAGAAGGATAGTCGGAAATTAACTGCCGTATAAAGACAGCACAGCGAGCAGTGACTATGGCTTCATCGCTGAGCAGTCCCACCGACAGTCAATTTTTTTTTTTTGTAGTCAAAAAAAAACCAAGGTCTTCGTTGGGAATCGAACACACAACCCCCATACTGACAAGGTAGTACACTACCTACTAGCCTACAAGGACACCTAGTAACTGTTCTGTTAAAAAACGAATATTCCCTGTAATGCGCAGCGCGATTCACTAACCAATCAACCACAAATGAATGCGCTCCCAACGAAAATTGATTAAAACGCAAAAACGTGCGAGGTTCAGGAACAATTTCCCTAATTTCGTTTATTTAACACTAAGGGCCGTGCAACACCGTTCTAAAATGAAACATAACGTGCCACGGAATGTTTGTGAAAATGAAAGTTTTTGCTTGTGTTACTTTCTTCATCACTTACCTTTACTCAATTAAGAGGAGTTAATTGTCGAGAGTTATTTCTCTGTGTAAAACAAAAGAGAAAATTAGTATTATTATTATTTATTATTTTTAGCAACAAAAAAAACTAATTCTTTGTGAAAAAGTTTGGGTTTCACTCAATTTACTCAATTTTCAGCAAAGTGTTACAGTGGCATTATGTCACTTATTTATTTCTCTTCACACATCGAAGCCACAATTTTCCGAAGTGAAAATTAAAAACCCTGCGTTGCATCAGGATATATAATCTCATTAAAACTAATGCACTCTCTACTCCATTTTCACATCTGTGACCACAAACAATTATAAACAAATAGAAAGAAGTCATGGTGTTAATAGTGACGTAATTGTCACCTAATCAAACAATAACAAAAAAAAAACAAAAAATAACAATAAACAAGTACTTCCTTACCAATACACTATTAATGCCAATAGCGCCCAATAATTTACTGAATGTAAAAACCACGAAATTCATAACCTACACACTTGGAAATTTGAGATGCAACATTTAATGTTATTGCTGTTGCTGTTACTGCTGCTGTTGCTGCTGCATGACGGGAAAACTTTATTTGCCGTGAACAAGATTTTTTTTTTTGTAGTTTTAAAAATATGAAATTTAATATTTATTTATTATTTTTTCTTATTACAATTATTATTGTGTGTTAATTCAATAAATTATAGCAAAGAAAATTCGCCAACTAATAAATTTAAGGAAAAGAAATTAAACGAAATCATTGAGGAGTGAGTTGCTTGGTTTATATTTTTGCTGTGTAAGTGGGAAAATAGGTTTAAGGAAATAGTGGTGGTGGCGGTTATAAGATACTCCAAGACTTCCTAGATAAAAGGTAACATCATCAGTTATATCAACAAAATCTGCCATAAGAAAATCTGAAACAAAAAAAAAAAAAATTAACGCAAATAAATAAATAGCAACACGCTCGTTATTGAAATAAATCAAACATAGACAAGACGCACAATGGGTTAGGAAGAAAAATATAGTTAAATAATAATGTTATATTCATTAAATATAAAAATTAACATCTAGTGTTAAAAACATATTTTTTTCAAATTTATTTTTTTATGTTTAATTTAAACATGGAAGAGAAATTTATTGCTGTTTTAACAATTTTATGTTTTAGTGATTATGAGAAAAGCTAAGACTGTTTGAGAGTTATTTAGAGTTTTTAATTTTCTAATTATTATTTTAAAACGACCTCATTTTTTATTTTTATTAAATAAATATGTATTAATGCATAAAATGCATGAACTTTTTTAATTAAATTTAACAATATATTTTTTCAATATTTCGCTTTCCTTTGGAATGCTTCCTCAGGAAATTAATTTTTATAAAAACCAAGCTTTCCAAAGAAACAGACCGTTTTAAAGATTAACACATATTTATTTAATATAAAGTTTTTAATTTTCTATAGATTTTATTAATTTTATAGATTTTAACAAAAAGTAATTGCATCTGTGAAATGAAAAATCAATTTTACTTCCTGCAAAACTTCTTGAAACTGTAGGTGAAACCAGTATTATAAATGTAACCAGAAGGCAAACCACTGCATTTGATATCGAGTGCACGTTCGTGTTAAGCTTTTCGCTACCTGAAATTTTTTTATATCATGAAATGATATCAAACGTAATTTATTTTTTACATCACTGTAAGAATTTAGCGCTAAGAAAATCAAAATAGAAGAGGTAACCAAAAAAATAAACAAATAAATAAAAATTTAGATATCTTTAAAAATATTTTTATTTCTCATCTTCGCTATCGGAGAATGAGTCAAATATTGCCCTGATAAGAAGAAATATTCGTGACAAAAGCAATCCTTTTTCATGGCCTGATATTAAAAAAATAAATGATTTACACTCAGTTATGTATTATCCATAGATTTAGAAGGGGTTTTCGGCTGTCTAAACAAGCTTTTCAATAAGTTTTCTGGTTATATGTCGACGACGACCTTAACAACTTGCAACTTTCCGGCTACATAATGCCGGAAATGATTTTTTACTTGGGTTAGCACAACACACCATGCGCATAGTTGTAAACAACACAACAAGTGAAATAGAAGGCAAATTGTGTTCCCCAAAATGATCCAAGTTTTGCCAAATAAATCTATCTGAGGATTACAATATATATAATGGGCAAGTTCAAAATCCCTGGAAGTATATATACGACAATAGGTGAAAATTATTTAAATATATAAAAGTTGCTTTTAGTCGTCGATTGCGTAGATACATTTCGGCTACCAAGCACCAACAGAAACTTAACGTAGAATAATAGAAAAGTTTTTCCAATATTTTTCTTTATTTGTTTTATGTCACAGCTACTTTTTAGTTGATTACGATAGTACATTATCAAATGATTCGATAACACCTGCCGTGATATACTTTAACAGCATTTCAACGACAAAGTAGTCAATATCGAATGCGCTGATTCGTTACCAGTTCAAAAATTATAACTCGTCTTAACTAGATGTGTATAATTTAATTTCAAGATTTAACTAGAAAATGCCATATTTTTACGATAGCAGTGAAAACAATAGAGTTACGTTTGACAGGGTTGTGGGGGCGGTTATGTCTATAAACTGCTCGATGATTTTATATAGTTTTGTTAACTTGCGATATAAATAAAATTAAATACTTTAAAGTTTAGTGCTGCTAACTGAGCCACTGTACTGTAAAGTACTCTTTTTTTACATTTAAACAATTATTACAAGCGTTTAAATCTTAAATGTTATGATGATTAAGTTTAATGTTTATAATTTAACAAAAAAAAAACAAACAAAAAAGAAAAGAAAAACAAACAAAATAGCAATAACCATGAAGTAAAGGACTAAATTTCTGATGATGGTGATGATAATAATACATGAAGCGATATTTATTATTCATTGTGAAAATGTTTGACAAATGTATTGAAAAACATACACCAACAAACGCATGAACTTTAACTTTTTACCATAAAATACACACTTCATTATTAAAATATAAAAGACAGACAGACAGAAAGACAACTTATCATATTTTTCATAGCTTAAATAAAACATTGCTAGCGAATTTTTTTTTTTTCAATTTTTGCGGCAGTCTATGAAATTTGTTTTTATAACATGAATAATCAAAAAGGAAAACATAAAGAAAACATTACAAAATAAAAACTAAACAAAAAACAAAAAAACCATAATTTTAAATTATAGAGTTTAAGTAGTTAAACCTTGTTTTATTTAATTCAATTCCCTTATTTTTGCATTTATAAAACGCAAATATATTTTGAGGAGAATTAAACTTCCGTCTTAAAAGAAAAGAAAATAAAATAAAACCGCACGCAACTGAAGACGCAAAACTCACTACACTCAACAAGATAAAACTACTAACCTCCTCATTTGTTTGTTCATTTGTTTGTTTGTTTATTTGTTGTTTTTCAAACAATTCCACAGCCCACAAATTAAAAGGAAGTATTTTTCAATTTGATTTCTTTCAATCAGTTTTCCTCATCCTTTCATTGTTTTTCTCCAGTTACTTTAACTTGTTTAAAAGTATGTTTGTGTACTTGTTGTTATTTGATGTTTCTTTTGATGATATTGCATTTGGTTATTGCTGTTACTGTTACTGCTGCTTTATAACCGCATGTTGATTACATTGACATTAGAAACTTTCAATTGTTTATTTACATAATTTCAATTGTATACTCACTCGCATTGACATAATGATAACAACAAAATATATTTGCAAGAGTCGATAATAATTTTGATTTCCTTGTGGCTGGTTTAATAGAGTTCGCACAATTTTTTGCATTTTTCTTTTTTCATAAATTTGACCAAAAGGTTAAAAAATATACATGCAAAAATTAACGAAACTAAAATAACAAACAGCAAAATAATCAATCTTAAGTTCTCCACTACACGTAATTTTACAGCGCTGAATTACAATTTTGATTGGGCAAATTTGAGGTTAGGAAGTAAATTGTGTTAAAACACACACTTTTTCTTGACAACTTCAGTTTTATTGATACCAATATAAAATGGAAATATGGAAATTGCTAATGGAATATGATCGCGGACACATGTTCACCAGTAGCATGTCGGCAACAAAGCACATTTTGCAACAAAGCTTCCTTTATCTCGTCAATGCAGCGCTTAAATTTATCTATCAAAGCGTCAGTTCTTTGTGAGTTATGTTTTTAGAAATCGTTTAGTGGTATTAAATTACAAGAAAATTTTCTTTTTTACAGCCGTAAAGAATCGTCTGTTGTTGCCATGGTTTTAGCCCTTTACCGGTGATCATAAGCAAAAAATTTTATTGGAGACACAAGGAAATTCTTATGCCAGTCTACAAAAAAATGTCGGATGCTATTAATAAACACAAGGATGTCGATGTTATGGTCAATTTTCCAGCTTACAAATCAACAGTGGAAGTGTTGGAGTATCCACAAATACGTACTGTCGCCATTATTGCTGAAGGTATACCAGAAAATATGACATGCAATATGATAGTGGCGGCTAATATGCAGGGTGTTGCAATTATTAATATAAAGGGTGTTGCTACGGTGGGTGGCGTTAAGTCGGGATGTTTTAAAATTGGTAATACTGGCGGTATGCTGGATAACATAGTTCATTCAAAGCTTTTATAGACCGGGCAGTGTAGCTTATGTTTCTAGATCCGGAGGCATGTCGAATGAATTGAATAATATTGTTACGAAAGCCCCTGATGGCGTTTTGGAAGTCATAGCTATTGGCGATGTTCGTTATTCTGGCACAACGTTTATGGATCATATATTACGTTACCAAGCTGATCCCGATGCAAAACTTATTGGGTGAAGTGGGCGGCACTGAAGAGTATGAAATATGTGCTGCCTTAAAAGATGGGCGTATTAGAAAACCTTTGTTAGCTTGGTGTATAGGAACCTGTGCCAGTATATTTACCTCAGCAGTACAATTTAGCCATGCTGGTTCATGCGCCAATTCAGACAGGGAATCTTCTCACGAAACAATAGAAATGTATAAGTAGCTCTGTTTCTTGTGATGCCTTCTGGCTAAAACCAAAGGTCACTGATGCCAACACTAATCAATTATGGCCAAAAAAAAAAATTGGTTACAACGTTTCCTTTTTCATTTAAAAAAAATACAGGCCAATGATGGCGCCTCACCACATACCGCATCATATAATATCTTTTTTGTGAGTTTCTATAGTGATGATCAATTTGTGTGAATGTCGAGAAACTAACGTTCCAAGATCATTCTTAAAATTTGCTGTAAATCGATTATATTTGTATCACTATAGCAACAACACCGTTAGTCTCGAATTTAGCGAATCAATTACGTACGGCGGTTTCAGAAGCAGCCGGAATTTGAGAATTTTACCAAGTTTTCAGTTTAAAAATTTCCATCTTCTAAATTAATGTCAAAGGATGATAGCTCAATTCTTGACAGTTAATTATTTGACAGACAATTTACTCTCTAACCTCAAATTTGCCCCAACTGATAAAAAGCAATAAAATCAGATTTAATCAGTGGAAATTTGTCTAATTTTTTGCTGTTTTTTCAAATATCATTCATTCGCGCAAAGAGACCTATTACATTGATATAATGACGATTCTAACAAAGAAACCCGTACTTTTGTTTTCTTCATTACGCTTTAGAACGATACTTTAATTAGATGGCTTACAATTGTTTGTTTTGGCTATAGCCTGTAATTATTATTTGAGATATTTTTTTTTAAAGAAAAGTAGCACTTCAGGCAACAATGCCTATTTAGTCAAGTACCGTGCTACATTCTTTAGAAAAGGGATAGAGAAGAGTTTAAACAAGTGGTGAAAGCAGAAGGATAGTCGGAAATTAACTGCCGTATAAGAGACAGCACAGCGACCAGTGACCATGCCTTCATCGCTGGGCAACCCCACCGACAGTCAATTTTTATTTTTGTAGTGAAAAAAAACCAAGGTCTTCGTTGGGAATCGAACCCACAACCCCATACTGACAAGCTAGTACGCTACCTACTAGCCTACAGGGGGCAGGAATGTTTTTTATCTTGTGTTTCTGTTTTCTTTTGGTTAATAATTACATAAAACCATCACGTGTTTACAATCTTCGATTGCTTTTATGGAATCAAGCTCTTTGAGGCCTTTTTTCAGACTTTTTACCACCTTCAAATAGTTTTATGATACAAATTAGCTCTGACGTGACAGACGATATCTTGGCTAAATTTATAGAAAATTTGTTTGTATTTTAAGTATGCCAAAAAAGTGGCCGTCAAATGGGCGTGAAAAATTAAACTTTTGCATGCATATTTCCCTAACTTAAGACGGTATGCGTAAAGAATCTATAACAAATATAAAATTTAAGAAGAAATTTATCCTAATTTCCAATAACTGTTTTCAATCATAAAAAAGAAGCGTTAAATAAGTAGTGCTAAGATTTTAAACCAATGAAATATCTTCAGGTTGGTAATCCGTTTTTAGTTTGATATGAAAAAAATTAATTATGGGCGTGGCGAAAGATCTTTGACGGCTTTTTTAATTTATTGAATTCATGATAAAGGACGCTATATATTAAGGATTATTAACTGCATCTTATTTCTAAAACAAAGTATTTTCACATCCTGATTAGTTTAATGGGATAGTTTTTTGAACGATGTCCATGTTAAAGTCGATGTCGATTTTATATTTGCAGCTCTACTACTGTTGTGATACCGTCACACTGTAAACCTTTTGCTAAATTAGCTATTTTTAACTAAGTCTGTAAAAAGATAAAAAAAATTAAAAAATTAAAAAAACCAAAATTTTAATAAAAGTCTTAAAAAATTTGACATAGTTTTTCGAAAAGTGAAAATATCCCAGATTTATAATTGGAATTTTTTTTGGAAACCATTAAAATTGGATTGGCATTTTTGGAATGAATTAGAAAACAAACACTTAATGCTTTCGATTTTTTTAATATTATTTTTACTAATTGTAATGAATTTATAATGAAATCGTTAAATTACCAATTACAATTGAATAAAACAAATTTTTTTGGCTGCTAAAAATGACGTATAGTATTAACGTATTTTAGCCGTTTTAAAGTAATATTGGATTATCATCTTTAACTAGTAATTTAAGTTAGCAGTGTCAACGTTTATTAATGTTAACACTTTCATTAATAATTCGTCGTTAATGACAATTATATTGTTTTAGCTAATATCCAATGATATATAGAATTTTCATTAACATTGATTTTCATTATCGTTATTAGAAGTAATTGTAATGCAAAAAAAAATTGATTGCCATAACTTATTATTCAATGTCAATGACTTTGACAGTTAATTAATAGATTAATTTGTGCCTTATGTGTACGAGTTAATAAATTTAATCAAATATTCCATTTAAAAAAATAGTGACAAAGCGTTATAAAAATCACCAAAAAATTATTTTGTGAAACAAAACATTTAACACCGCGCGCTACTAAGTGTTTTTTTACTAATATTTAAATATGCATTAAATATTTTTTAATCTAACAAAAATCCACTACACCTATTCTCCGTTTTACACGTTTCCGAGCTTACACGGTTTTTGGTAAATAAACAATTATTTTAAAGAAATTTATTAATTTTACACGAAATTATAAACACTAAACTATAATTAGCTTATATCTGCAATAATATTTTCATTGTTTTACTGTCAACATACAACACTAGATAATGTATGTTACAGTTACAAATTCTTAGTAGTCTATGTCTATGATGGAAATAGATAAGATGGGAACTCCCTGGTTTAAGATCAAAACTAAATTCTGTTTGAAATACCACAACAAAGAGTATCATTGTTTTTAAACTTTGTTTTTAATTAGTGTTTATATATAATTGATACTGTAAATTTATTCAAGGTACGCAAATAACAGAATTATTTTTTACAAAATCTCTAATTTATAAAAAATTTTATAGTTTGACAATGGCAAAAAGATAAAAATAAAAAACTAGGGAGTAAACGAAAGGTTATCGGGCATGTTCTCAAAAACGCAAAACGCTTAAAATTAAATAAAATAATATCTTGCGTTTTGAAGACACAAAATATGTGTTCTGACAAACGCTAAACGCTTAATATATGCGATTTCAACTCGCAAGCATTTAATGAAGTGAACTGATTGAGTTTGCTTATACAAAACATTCAAGACAGAACAAAATGGTTCACAATTAAATTTTAATATGTTTTCTTTTTATTTCAACAAAAATTTAAAATAATTTTACACTATTTAAATAAAAAGTAATTTTAAAATTGCTCTTTTTTTTGTTAAGTTCCTGAGTCAATTGTTTACTTTAAAATGGCGATTTGAACAAACAGTTGATCAAAAGATCAAAAAGAAAAAGAAGAACAAATCGCCAGCAAAACGTACGATTTACAGAACATCTAAAATTGAAATTGGCATTTTTAAATCGCCTGGTGATTTGAAAACCTTGCGATTGTGAGAACATGGCCGCATATCTTTACAAACCAAAATTGAAATTTTGACCTGTCTCCGCAATAATGAAAGAATAATAGATGTTGCTAATTTTTATTCTATAAATGAAGCTACAATAAGAACAATAAAAAAAAAACAAAGACTCAATTAGAAAAAGTGTAGACATTCTACAAGTCTTACCACAATTTCTCATTGTAGAAATGTTGCCATGGAAAATATGGAGAAGGTTTTGATAATCTGGCTAGAAGATTAAAATCAAAAACGAATTCCTATCGATACCAACTTCATAAAAAATAAGGCCTTAACAATTTATAAGAACATCGAGTATCAGTTGCGCCGTCTACATCTGCAAATCAGGTCACGTTCCATGGCTGGTTCGAACGCTTTAAGCATACACTCTTTACATGGTCTAAAATTAAAAGGCGAGCAAGCATCTGCGGATCAAAAATTTTCGGAAATTATTGCTAGACAGTCCTACAGTCAGTCCTTTTCAAGGGATAATTTCTACATTAAAGACACTGTACATTAAAATGTACTTCGAATATATTTTGGATCAAAACGGAACTGGAAAATCTCTCGCGATTATTGGTGCCTGGAAAAATTTAACAATCTTAGATTGCATCAAGCATATAGGAATGTCATACATCGTAATCAAACAAACAACGCTCCATGCGTGTTGGAAAGCAATATGGCCCAGTATAGTAAAAGTTAACAATAAAAAACAGTTCCTAGAAAATGAATACTCTCAGATATAGAATTGTGATAGGTCATACGTTAGGTGGAGAGGGCTTCGTAGATATGACAAAAGAAAATAATTCCGAAATAATGGATGATCATAAATTACATGAAGATGACCTTATGGAAATGGAAGAAAAAAATACTGTTAATGAAAATGATAGTCTATCTGATATCGATGAAAACGAATCTAGTGCATTTACAGCAAAGATCGTACGTGAGGGTCTTGCAATAGGAAGGAATTTAGGCAACTATTTATTTTTAAAAACACGATACGAATGTTAAACGAGCTCTTAAATTTCAACGAGATGTTAACCAACTTTTATCTCAATACGAAGAGGTATACCAAGATATGGCTAAAAATAAATCGCAATTGCTTTTTTACTGCAGAATCTAATGAGATGGTGTGGTCTAGCGATGAAAGTGGTATTGTACAAGTTTCTAAATTTAATTAAATTTTAATGAAAATATAATGTCAAGTCTTATTTATCGCAGTCAACTTAAATTAATTTCTAATTATAATTTTTATCTATAAAGAAAATGTAATATTTGAAAAAGGCTTTTTTATATTTGTTTTATTACTGAAATAAATTAATATTCTTATAATTTATTAAATGTGTTTGACATTAAATATATTAATATTTATTTTTTTTTTTGTTCAATGTGTTTGTTATTCATCATATTAAAAACCGACAAAACGGGCTTTTTTATAGTGGTTTTCGTTTAGCGCGGTTTTTCCATATAAGAGTGAATTTTTCAACTTACATCTTCCGTGTAACGGGCAAAAATTCTGAAAGGGCTGATTATAAAAATTGTTGTATCGCTGTGCTGGAAATCGATAGATTTAAAAATGTTTACATTTTAAGAGTACGGACGAATTTCCATTGATTACAATACAAACAGCTAAACCAAAAATTAAGAAACAAAAAGAGAACGAAACATTTGAAATAGATGGCTTTTGAATGGATCGATTTTCATCGCATTTTGAATGTCCCTTAAAATGTTAATGTTTTCAAATGAGCATATTTTAGTGGATAAAAATTGGAACAATCGGTCATAATACTGCTAATGAATCCGAGTTTTTCAAAAATCTAATTATATAAATTTGCTTGCCTTTTTAGTTTTTCTTTCCTTAAATTGTTGTGCAATCATTTTCTTTTAATTTTCCAACTTATTACTTCCTGTTTAAACTTTACAACAATTAGATAGGATAGTACAGACGCACTGTATTGCTTTTTATATATTTCCTTAGGATTTATTACTAAACATCAATTAACCAATTGCCATTCAGTTACTACTTTTAATTTATGTAAAATATTCTAAAAACGTATTCAACATTTATTTAATTTCATTGAAAATCAATTGAAATTATCATGTGTATCGTAAGTAAGAAAACGCTTATTCAAGCGGCACTTTCAACTTTGATTGAAGAGAAAAGATATAAAAGATTATAAAATGAAATGAAATGCAAACTAATAAAATCATTTGAGAAACACACACACACAGCCAACATTTTTATGAAAAAAAAACACAACTACAGTAAAATCTCGGAAAAGTTAATCAAAATGTCCCAAGGGTAATTAACTTTTTCGAATTATTAACTTTTCCGAAGGTTTTTTAAATTTATCGAAATAAAGCTTAAAGCATATATTTCTGTAAATAATATTTTTATTTCATTTATTTTTAATATTATACATATGTATGTACATACTTATGATTAATTAAAAAATTTCAGATCTGTATTAGGTGTTGTGAAATAACTTTTTAAAGTTGTTTGTTTCTTGCTTTTGTTGTGGTAGGCTGCTACTAATTTAGTGCGTTTGAGAATCAAGTCTAAATTATAACTAACTTCCTTTTGTGGGCCACTTTGCTCGATATCTGAGTCAGAGCTATCAGAAGACAATTCGCATTCTACATCCTCTGTTGCTTGATCTTCATTCCAGCCTTCTACGTCATCTATGTTGATCTCCACATTATCGGCCACCTTCGAAAGTAAAACTTGAACTTCGTTAATTGAATTGTTGTATTCGCTGTTCAGTGCAATAAGCGCAGACAGTGGAATGTTGTCTTCGTCTTGATATTCATCATCATCCCACTTGTTTATTTTATTCCATGAGTTGCTGAGAACACTTGGCAACAATTCATCCCAAGCTGCCTTAAGCATCAATATGGCTTGTCGAATTGTATGTAACTTCAAAATACGGTCAATTGAAATGTTTTCCTCTGCAAGCATGTTGCATAAAAGTTTATTTCGATAACCCAATTTGACCAATCTTATTGGATTTTGATCCATTGGCTGTAAAACAGGTGTGACGTTGGGCGGAAAAAGCATTGCTATAATATTGCCGTCCTCAGTTTTCAGTAAATCAATAGGCTTGTGTGCCGTGCAGTTGTCTATGAGCAACAAAGCCTTTGGTGGCAAATTATTTTCATGAGAAAATTTGCGGACCTGTACTACGCACTTTAAATAATTTTTGTGCTTTTCACAACAAAGGCTAAAAATATTGTGAGACAAGAATTGCATTTTTACATAAAACAAATGTGGAATACGTATGTATGTATTCGTGAAGTACCGTAACTGAAAATATTTCTCTTTACTCAGAATTTTTCGTTTTTTTTTAGGCACGTGAAGACAGCCGCTCGATTAACTTTTCCGCGAGATTAACTTTTTCGAGACTTAACTTTTCCGAGATTTTACTGTATTTCAAATTTATATTTGAAATGAAAAATAGTCATTGAATGAATTTAAAATAAACAACTGCAGTCAGCTACAATTAATTATAAAATAAAATAAAATAATAATAATACTCAGGCATTAATAAAAATCAAATAATAACGAGTCTTAAAACATGGCACGTTAATTTTTATTTTAAGCACACGCGCTTGAACAGAAGTTTTTTCTTTTGAATTATGAAAAAGATATAACGACGCACTAATGCATTATTGGTATCTTTCCGCAGTGTTAACTATGGTACTATAATTCATATTCCATTTAGAAAGCGTTAAAGCAATTCAGACAGTAAAAGTAAAGCAGTCATCATTATCTGAATATATGTGCCATTTTAACTGAGATAAATGTAACTGCTATGTATTTAATCTCATCTTGGATAGCTGACAGTTGTAGTTATGAAAACTTCTTTGTATTTAAACTCCTTTCCGGTGTTTCTGCCGATGGGTTACTACTTCAGCCAAATGTTACCGATTATTTGTTACACTTCGTACAAAGTATTCTTGTGCACTTTACAGGTCGTCCATTGTCTAATAACAACCGGTGGTCTTTCAGAAATCGAATTCTCTGCCATTAGTAAGGCTTCCTCCTTGGTCTCTGTCGAATTTTTAACATCATATTTTATTACATCAAACTAAGAATTGATGAAATTCCCCGCATTGGAGGAAATATTTTCGTCCACCCAAATTTCCATATACTCAACTAAGTTTATGTTAAAACTAGAAGTTAAAAGATGTCCATAGCTTTTTTCCACACTAAACTAACAAGATGTTACCAGCCGCCACAGTAAAGAGGTCTTGTGTCCGTTCACCCATCAACATCAGCTAGAAAAAGATAATGGTACCAACTACCTCTCTATTGCTTATAAAAAATCTTTTTAAAATAAAAAAAAAAAAACAATAAATTAGTACCTTGGTACTTTTTTACACTCATTATGTATAATAAGTCTTTTGTTCTAGAAATAAGGAAACCTATTATAAGCTGGAAATATTAAATAATACCTTGGTGCTTTTTTGCACTCCAATTTACGGGCTGAAAATATAAAAAAGTACCTTGGTACTTTTTTAGACTCCTTTATAATGCACAAATAATATTAACTTTCACTAACGTTACTTTAAATTTCAGAAATCATGAAAACAATTTATGAGTTTAAAATATATCAAAGAGTACCTTAGTACTTTTTTACACTACCTTATAATGAACAAATAATAACTTTCACTAACGTTACTTTAAATTTCAGAAAATTAGAAAACAATTTATGATCTCAAAATAGAAAATAGTACCTTAGTACTTTTTTACGCTTCATTATAATACACAAATAATAACTTTCACTAACGTTACTTTAAATTTCAGAAATTAAGAAAGCAATTTATGATGTCTAGATAGAAAATAGTACCTTGGTACTATTTTTTTCCTACCTTATTATGTACAAATAATAAACTTGGCAGCACTAATAATAACTTTCACGAATTGTGCTTTAATTTTAGAAATTAAGAAAACATTTTATGAGTTTAAAATATAAAATAGTACCTTAGTACTTTTTTACACTCCCTTATAATGCACAAATAATAACTTTCACTAACAAAACTTTAAATTTCAGAAATTAAGAAAACAATTTATGATCTCAAAAAATAAAATAGTACCTTAGTACTTTTAACACTTCCTTATAGTACACAAATAATAACTTTCACTAACGATACTTTAAATTTCAGAAATTAAGAAAGCAATTTATGATGTCTAGATAGAAAATAGTACCTTGGTACTATTTTTTCCCTACTTAATTATGTACAAATAACAAACTTGGCAGCACTAATAATAACTTTCACTAATTGTGCCTTAAATTTTAGAAATTAAGAAAACATTTTATGAGTTTAAAATATAAAATAGTACCTTAGTACTTTTTTACACTCCCTTATAATGCACAAATAATAACTTTCACTAACGATACTTTAAATTTCAGAAATTAAGAAAATAGTTTATAATGTCAAGATATAAAATAGTACCTTGGTACTTTTTTAACCTAACTTATTATGTACAAATAGCAAACTTGGCAGCACTAATAATAACTTTCACTAACAATACTTTAAGTTTTAGAAATTAAGAAAACATTTTATGAGTTTAAAATTTAAAATAGTACCTTGGTATTTTTTTACACTCCGTATAATGCACAAATAATTACTTTCCCCAACGATACTTTAAATTTCAGAAATTAAGAAAATAGTTTATGATTTCAAGATATAAAATAGTACCTTGGTACATTTTTTTGCCCTACCTTATTATGTACAAATAACAAACTTGACAGATATTAAATAGAGTTTTTTTTTAATAAAAATGTTGAACATGTACAGAAAATCATAAAACAATATACGAGCTTAAAATATAAATTAAATGTTGTTGTATTACATTAAATTGTTTTATAAATATTTTTTTAATGAAATAAACATGTGCGCAGCATTATCTTTTAAATTCTGTAAATGTCTATACCTCCATTGAATGACCATTTAAGTTTTTTTGTTTTTGTTTTTGTTTTGTGTGTCTCTATTTTGTTTCATCTTCAGCTAATGTTAAATGTGTTCACGTTACAAAGCTGGGCTGTTTCTACTTTTATTTTATTTATAAATCTAATGCGAAAAAGTAACGCAATTTTTTGTTTTTAGAAATGCAATTTAATGTAAAATAATGTAATGCAACACAGACATTTGAAAACATGATACTTTCGTACAATGATGATCGTGACGATGACGATGATGCATGCAGCATGCAGCATGCTTAGCAAAAAAACAAAAAAAAAGCATATTTAGCAACAAGTTGAGATGAGCTTAAAAACCTTTTCATATTATTTAAGCGATTGCATTACAAATTATTTTCTAATGCCAAGACAATTGTGGTTGAGACATTGTGATGCTGATGCTCATGTAGTAAGAGATATAGTTTTTTTTTTTTTTGTTTCGAAGACGCTTTGGCGGCATTGGAGGCCGAGAAAGCTAGAGAAAGTCTGTCTTTGCATACTGACCAAATATATGTACGTACATACAAGTATGGTAACAGCATGCATCTCTTGTTTGCAAACATAATAAGTTCAACAGCTGATTGTTGTTCTGTCTTAACCATTAATAGTAATAAAAAAAAATTACCGTGAGATTTAAAGTTCAATGAATTCTTCAAAATTTAAATGCTCGTAAAATAAAAAGTTGATGAAAACTGATATAAAAATATATAAAAATACATAATAATTCGCGACACCTCGTAAGATAGCCAGATGCTTAACTCTCTTATATGTTACTGTATCGTCAGCATTTCTACTGGTTCTTTATATTCTAACATACTACTGTAGTAAATCACCATTCTTATATTAGTGCTTGAACAATGTTGCCATATTATCAAATTTACGTACTTTGAAAATCAGTCATCAAAGCTCGTCAGTGTTAAATCGCAAAATTATGTTAAGCCTTGAAACACACTTTTGACTTAGCAGATTTAATAACCAACAAAATTATCATATATGGAGTGAAATCAATTCAATTTGGTGAGGTTTTCATATTGGTGGCATCATTAAACCTTATTTATTGAGAAATGAAGCCAGATTTCGCTTTACAGCACGTTATTTCAGCATAATAAATGAGTTTTTATTTCAAAATATTGATTGACAATAATCCGAGCGATCATATGTGTCTAAGTGCCATACGGCAACCGCACTCATCAGCTGAAATAAAAATTTGGCGATAAGTTGGTTTTGATAAATGGATTCGTCAATTTTATTTCAAAGATAGTTATTGGTGATATGCGTTCATCTTATGAATAAAAAAAATTAAAATAACAACTTTTGTCATAAACAAAAATTTTTTGCGTTATTACAATACCAGTTAATGATATCATCATTATATGTCATAATTTAGTATTCGATAGACATTAAATTAATTAAAGAAAACGGCAGTTGACAATTAATTTTTCTTTTCTACGAATCACTCAACGATAGTTTGCGCGATTCAAAAGAGGCCTGGTTAGCTGAAAAAGCATGAAGATGAGGGAATTGGAGACATTACTCGAGGAAGATTTATGTCAAACACAACAAGTGTCATTAAACAAGTCATTTCGCTTTCTTTAAAAGCATTGGAATTTAGTCGAAAGCAAAGAAATTACATCCCATATTAATTGAAGCCGAGAGGCTTTCTAAGGCGATTTTGCATAGCGGAAATGGGATCTGAACGCTTTGTTAATGGTGATACAAATTTGATACCTTACACTAACCCCAAGCGCAAAAAATGATATGTAAAGCGCGGCCAGCCAGACAAGTCAATGTATTTGGTGGAATCAGAAGTGTGTTTTGTATTATGATCTATTGAAATCGACAAACGTTTCCAGTGGACCTGTACCGAAGGTAATCGATTTAAGGGTGTGAAGATAAATACGTTAGTTAAATACGTCCTATAAAAATGTTAAATACGTTCCACATACTGCAAGTTACACTGTTAAAAAGAAATTTACATTAAAAATAAACTTTATTGCTATAAAAGATTAAATTCTATTAAAAAAATATTTTAAAATTTTATAAAAAAGATATCGACGGCTCTATTAAAAGTTTCATACATAACAAATACATTTAAAAAAATAATATAAAAAAATAGTATATTTTGAAGTGGATAAAGCCGATTTTTAGAGAAGACATGAATCCGCTCACCGGCATATTGGGAGTAGCGCTCTGGACTATAATCAATGTCTGGATGCAGTCCGATATCTACTAGTCCTGAGCTACTGCCAGTATACCGGTGACCCGATTCTTGTCTTCTTTAAATATCGGCTTTATCCACTTCAAAGTGTCCTATTTTTGCATATTATTTTTCCCAAAAAGCAAAATTTTCAAAAATTCATGTCTCCGACATCAGGCTGAATCCAAGCTAGATTATATACCGTTTACACCCTTAATCGATTCATTTGAAGATAACAATTAACGAAAAAACAACCAACTACGGGGTTAAAATCTTCAATCATGACAACAGATGACCACCTGTTGCCAAACTGGTCAAAACTCTATGAAAAACAATGGATGTGAATTGTCGGCCTTACGGCTTCTCTTTTCATTATGCAGAACCCTTGTTTGATTTATTCTATATCTCGAAACCGGGGTAGTTCTTTTGCCGTAGAATCCATACGCTGCCAGAAAGATGTTAAAAAGTACTAACTAACGATGTACGATATTTTGAATAAGGTATCAACTCATTGTTTTTATTGTAATAAATTTATAAGAGAAAATTTTGCAAGCAAAATAATCGGCATTATTAACTTGCATATCCATTATTATCGGCCCAGTAGTGTGTAGGGCACATTTTCTCACTTTTAAACAGGACTGTTTTCGCAAAACCTTAGTTTTCGTTAACTGTGAGATTCTAGTTCGACCACCAGCTGTGGGTTCATAAATAGGACAAATTGCAAATTCGAGTCATATGTTATTGTTAATAACCAAAAAAAAAATATGCTTTAAAAAGATCACGATTAAATAATTATATTTATTCCTGTTAGCAGCCTAAAGCTAAAATTCTTTTTCAAATATCTTGTTATTTATGTTGCAAACTCTGCTACATTATTAATGTTATAATAAGTGGTATGGGTTAAGGTCATCATATTTATATAAATTATTAAACGTCTTTTTAAAAATATGTTTTTTTATTTAAGCTTTAAGTAGCTTTAAAGTTATTTAAAGTCATTTAAACAAATTCGTATACAACTTGAGCAGCATTGCCTATGAAAAATAGGCTTAATTTAGCAGTGATTTTCTTGCTTTTACGTTTAGGGCTAAAAAGGGCACCATAATATACACACACATTAACTTTAAAATTCAAACGTTTACTTAGTCATATTTTCCATTCATGCTGTGTTTCGTGTATAAATCTACGTTTAACAGAGTTGTGTAGTGAATGGCACGTATATTATTCATGGGTTATCGCGAAAATTAAATTTTAATCATGAGAAATTGCTTTTTGCGTTTAAAGGTAAATTTTTACTTAATAGCATTAGGCTATTAAAAATATAAAAACGTGTGTGTGTCTATGTGTGGGTACAACATTCGCATTTTTCCACAACGTAATCTTTTTTTGTTTTTTTTTTGTTTGTTGTTGTTACTATCTGTTATAATGGGTCGTTCTAAAAGTAACGCACTATTTGAATTCGCTAGAAATTATGATTTTTCAATTCATTGTAAGTGACATTGATTGCTTTGCCTATATGTATATACGAAATTCTTTGTCAGAGAGAGAGAGAGAGAGAGAGAGAGAGAGAGAGAGAGAGAAAGAAAGAAAGAGAGAGAGAGAGAGCTAACACCATAAGCAAGCTTCAAGTAGAAATAAAATTATTTTTTTAAATTACACAGAGCAACTGTCAGGTAACATATTGGTGAACCGCTTAAAGTAGAAATCAATATTTCGATAATATACTTTCCCAGGCCCTATTTCGAAAAAAAATTATGATATTATAGTTCTAGACGAATCTTCACATTTTAGGGGCGACATTTCGTCAACACAAATAATTTTCGACAATCAGAGGAAAATTATACGATTTTAAAATTTATCGGTCTTTATAGTCCTAGTCCCCTGAAGACAGCAGGGGTCAACTGGAAGCTCCACGTTATTTCCACGGGAATCAGTAAGTCCCAGAGTTTCCGCTAATTGTCTCTTTAGACTTTTAGCTGTTTCTCTGACTGATTATTGAGGTTGGCCCTTCGGGAGTATCGTGGTGGTTGTGGTTTTGCGGCCCTCGCATGAACTGATTTAGAAGGCCCGGAACATCTCGCCTTTAACAACACCAACGGGTGAATGATCCTAGATTCAGTGAGTATGCTACTCATGTGTTCTGGACCAGGAGTTGGATAGTCTCCAGCTTTTCAGCAAGGAGTAGTGGTTTGCAACGATTCTTTGGTACCGCTGAAATTCCAACTAGGAAAAACCTGTTGCTATAATTAGTAATTGGCTTCCTAGGACGTGAATGACGTTGCTTTTCATTCCCAGTCGTTTGACCACCATCTGATTAAAGCCCACTGCCAGGTGCAGATGTAAATCTTATCACATCAACACTCTTAAGAATTACTTGTGTTTAAGAAAGTTATTTCCCATAATTTTTTGGAGTTTTTAATATTATTTAAGTAAAACTATTAAGTCATTTTTATCACTTAAACTAACGGTCTGTATTGCTAAAACTTTTTGATGCCACATCTGAATTTTAAATGCAACAGAAAAGTAACGATTCCTGCAATCAACCCACTCACACACTTTTGCTTTTAAAGACTTTTTTTGTTGGGAACATTTAACCATAAAATTCATTGGCTAATCAAGAAACTAAGGACAGTAAAAAACTGTAAAATATCAAACAACTGTTGGTTCTTATACACTGGAAAAAGAATTTAAATTGTACACACTTTTTTACACTGAAAAAGAAAAAGTTTTAAAATGAGAAAATCGTGGCGTTTTCAAAAAACAAAAAAAAATAGTAATAAATAATTATAGACCTCAAAATCCTTTAAAAATATTTCAAAAATGTGGAATAAAACATTCACCCCTATTCTGTTTGGCGACGGCAACATCGTCGTAGATTTTGAGGCAACATCATCATTAACTTTAACACAACATCAATACTAACTTGGTATTCCCTAACAGTCATATATCTAATATTTGAGTTAGCTGATTCATTTGTGTACTATCTTTATATTTATAATTCTACTGTAGGTGTATTGTCACTGAACTCTTCCTAAACGGCTGGACTGTTTTGCACAAATTTTTTGTATGCATTTCGGTGGCGCGCCAGGTAGTTTAGATTTACAATTCGGTCTAATTTCGAGCAAAAGGGCGTAGTACCTCCCATACAAACCACATATTATAAATCAATTATTTCTGCTCCTGATAACGGTATTTGCACAAAATTTGGTAGGTCGGTTTGGTGTGCATTTTCTAAGTGCTGCTGCAAATATGGGCGGGATTTGATAAAGACGCGTAGTACCTACCAATCTTCCTTATGTATATAATACTACTGTACTGTGTGTGTATGTCACTGAATAAATTTTTTTGCATGCATTTGGGTGCCACCTTGGATGGTTTACATTCACCAGCCCGGCAGATGGCGCTGCAGTCGGTATCCAGGTTAGTTGAACTACACTACAATTACACGACTTGATCGACTGAATTTATGTGTATTTATTCATTCAATGCATTTAATTTTTTTGTGAACGGTGTTTTTAATATTATATGGTATCGCATTTACGTAAATCGTTGTCTATTTTAAAAATACACACACGCCATAAATTCGTCGCCAGCCGCCAACTGTCTCCAATATATCTTGACGGATGACGGTGAAAGGCCCAAAGTAATATGGACTCGATTACTGCTGCCGTTAAAACAGTCGCGGTGGGCATCGAGCTTGTTTGCGTTTCTTCTTTGCGATCTCACAAATTCGTTCTCAATGGGTCAGCTAGGTGTTTATAAAATTTTTGTGAAAAAAATATAAACTGTTTTAAAAAAAAAATCTTTATTAAATAAATAAATTAATTAAAAATCAAAATGTTCAGCTGAATGCTTTTTACCAACTTTTGTTTTACTTTAAATTTAATTTCGCGCCAAATCTGTAAAAAGAATTTCCTCAAACATGTATTTGTAAAGAACTACAGACATACACCTTTTGCCATCCATCATTCCTTCTATTTGGTGGGCCAAAGGCGTTTAGAGCAGTCGCAATAATTTCCCAGTGTTCTTTAAAATTAGTAGGAACACTGCCTCTTCGAAATACCCTGGCAAGTGATGGTCTTTTTTTCCCAATTCTTCCACTAATTTTTCAAATTGGTTGGTTAATTTTTTCCATTTTCTATTTTATTTATAGTTTTTTATATTTTATTTTGTATTTTTAGTTTTTTAAATCTCTTCTCTTTGTAAATTTTTGTTTATAGCAGCATGGCACCAAAGTCACAGACGGTAATTTAAGGCAACATCAACGTCAAATTGTCTTACAGAATACCAAACATGTATTGCCATTCTTTGATAAATGGCAATATTGCCAACGACAATACGGATTTACACAAAACGATAAAAAACGACGTCGTCTTGTATTGCCGTCGCCAAATAGAATAAGAGTGAAAATTATTAAAAGTCTGCAACCCTTAACTGACACTTTTATCGTTTTGATGCTTCAAAACGAAATTTGAAAGTGAAACTTAGGACTCTAATAGTTATTTGATTCCAACGTAAAGCTTTAATTTTCTAAGTGTATTATTTATTGTTTAGACAATAAAAAATGATACCTAACGAAAATGAATTCCTAGTTATACATTATTAATGGAAAATATTTCAATGAGTAGCGTTTTTGGCGTTTTTTTTTTCTTTTCTCATTATTAAAATGCTTCTTTTACAAGCTATAAAAAATATGCGAAATCTGAAGCAAAAGCGTTTTATAAATATACACAAATAAATAAGCATGCTTGAATTTTGCCTAGACGAAAAAAGGACATTTTAAGCCACTTTTAAAAAATAAAAAATTTCAAACATTCGAATTTAAACACAGCATACCAATGAAAATAACGCTGCTGCTGTATTTTATAACTCTGTGCAGCCAATTACAAGTTTTCTTTCATGAAATTACAATCACACAAATAAGACGAATCAGAGTTATAATATTTACTGCATTTAAACTTGGCCGTTACAACTGAATAGTGTACAAAAAATAATTTTCAAAGCAAGCGGCGGCATCAGTTAAACTTTAAACAACAGCAGCTTCCATCTACACAAAGTTTTTATACATATTTGCCAGCATCATCAGCAGCATCATGATCATTGTTGTTTTAAGCGTTTATTAAGATCTAAAACAAGATAAATTTGCTAACACAACTCTTAAAGAAAAAGCAAAAAAAAAAAACCAAAAACAGTCTCTTAAGTTGAGACTTAAACACAATTGTCATAACACAGTAATACGAGTATGTACACACAAACAGACCCACAGTTATCAGACAACATACGACATACATACATACAACAATTACAATCAACATTAAAAACAAAACACAAAACAAAAAATAAACATCACACATGTAGAAAAGTAATATTTACTCATATGTATGAATGTATGTATCTATGTAAAAGATACAGATATCTACGACAACAGAAACAACTGGAAATTATGCGAATGCAGCAAAAGCCTGCATGCATGTGAAATTTTAATGATATTTTTGTTTTACTTATATATTCATACATGACTGAATGAAAACTATTTACATGCACATACATACATACTACAAATACGAATGCACATAATCTGAGAGTAAGGAGGATGAATGAAAGGACAGACAAACAATTATAACAACAGATCATCCAAGTTTAATGTTATTTTTGGCCTTTTGACTTCATTTGCCACTGTAATATAAATTTTGTTGTACTCACGTCTATATGAATACAAAGTTGAAAAGTACAAGTAGTCAAATGTACACAGCAAGAAAATTTAAGGGTTAAATACATGCATGCATACATATGTAATTTAAAAGATAATCTAATGAATAATATTTTTAATTAGTTTTAAGTTTGAATGTTATTTATTTTTATAATGGGTGTTTTAATTTCAGCCCAATAGATCTTTGCACTTTAAAAAGCAACAAACGCCAAAAACACAAAAACCTCAATTTTAATAAAAAAAATGTTCGTCGTTTTATTCAGACATATGACCAGCGCGGCTGTATTCCATTAAGCGCATCCTAGATTTCCTATTTGAAAACCCTTTGTGGAGTATTGCTAGCCGTATGTTACCAATAATATGAACAATGTTGGCCTGCAAGGCCTCAATTGTTATCAGCATTAACTTGCATGCACAGGAACTAATCAAGAGCTATCAAATCCCACAACCTTGGGACCAATTGGCAGGTGCCAATTTGTTGTTACCAACTTATCGCTAATAGTTTTTTTTTGTTTATTAAAGCGATGATTGCAGTCGTCTGGATCAGTGTCATCTATATTTTTTAACAAAAAATCATAAATTATAGTACCTTAGCGATCGAAAACTCCCATGTTTTTTTGTTATATAATGCAGTCTGTATTGGGTTGACTTCATTCTATCAGCGATAACTTTTTTTAACAAATTCTTTGCATCGAGAACATACAAACTGAAGGCAATTTTGTGATAAATAGTCGTCTATAAATTGTGCACAATAATCCCCCCCCTCTCCGGGGGCAAATTTATCGGTCTTTATGGAATACTGGACCATCTAGACCTGTGCCCTGGGGGGGTATAAGGGACCCAGTCCCCTGAAGGCAAGCAAGGTGTCAACTTGGAAGCTCCACGTTATTTCCACGGAAATCAGTAAACCCCAGAGTTCCGCTAATTGTCTCTTTAAACTTTTAGCTGTTTCTCTGACTGATTATTGAGGTTGGCTCTTTGGGAGTATCGTGGTGGGTGTGTGTTTCGAGGCCCTCGTTTGAGTTTGTGGGTCGGATCATTCACAATGAACACAATGAATGGTCCAGGTCCAGTAAGTATGAATGCCGTCGTGTTCTTAAATTTATTAAGCTTCATGCATTCTCGATCATGAGTTGCATAGTCTCTGACTCTTTAGCAAGGAGTGAAGGCTGCGGTCTACTCCGGGCTTTTGAAACTGCAACTAGGAGTGACCGGAGGATATACGTATTCCAAGGCTTTCTAGGGCGAGGATGGCTCTACATACCATCCACAGTGGTAATTATCTGATTAGGGCCCACGGCCAGGTGCAGATAAAAATCTTATCACAAAGTGTGCACAATAATGATGGTTTTTCTTTATTTCGGTATGATATTACATCAACCCCCGTTATATTATTTGCTTTAAGTTAATCTGAATAATTGGGAATATTATTATAGGTTAAACAGAGTCATATTGATGTAGAGTTTATAAATGTCAAAAAGTGAACGCAATATGACAGTTTCCTAGACATTTAATTCTTTCTTAAATTCTGTCAGACTTTAAATGATTCCCTGTCTTTTTCTTTCGAAATTCCTTCACGAGATATGCGATCAAGTGCTCGTTGCTGTATTATCTTTCATCTTAATGTATCGCTGGGTGATTTTGTTAGTCCAGGAATTTCTTTTTATCTTTATAAAAAGTTGTATTTATTTTTTGGTCTTTAATTTTTAGTCTTGTTGTATCATTTTAGTCACTTAAACCAGTCGTACGGATACGAATTAAAGCAATAGTCGAAAAATAACCAACTATTTTACAACTGATATTTACTAGGAGTTGGAAGGACCATCTCAGTCCGCTTGGAAAACTGTGTATCATATTTTTGTTGTGCATAAAGAGAAGTAGCACTTCAGGCAACAATGCCTATTTAGTCAAGTATCTTGCTTCATCGCTGAGCAGCCCCACCCCCATTTTTGTAGTGAAAAAACCAAGGTCTTTGTTGGGAATCGAATCCACAACCCCCAGACTGACAAGCTAGTACACTACCTACTAGCCTACAGGGGCACCTAATATATGGTATCATAGATTAATGTTGTGTTCCGTCCTATACCCTTGCATAGATTAAAATATTTTTATTACCTTGTCCTTAGTAGTTTCTTGAGCTCGAAAAGCTCTGTTTCGCGTAATAAAAGCTCGTTTAGTCACCGCATAGCGAAATCAAAACATTTGTTTAAACAAGTTTAATTGCATATTAAATTTGCTGTGACTACCAAATGCTTCCCCAGCAATAAATGATTTCTATCAGGTGACAGTTTTTTTTTCATTCACCTGCAGTGTATGCCACTGTATTGTACTGTGGGATTTGCTCGCAAGTGAAACAATAGCAACTTAAGAATGTATTATTGTTCACCATTATAGCGTCTGTTGTGTGAAACGTAGCCCTACAAGACGTTTACTTTCACATTCGTTTCAAAACCGTGTTTTTCTGGTTCACTGTTTTTAGCTCAGTTTCATAACTAATGTTGACAATTTCAAAAATATTGCTTTAACATAAAGTTAAGAAGCATAAATAATAAAAAAAAAAAACTGTGACAAACACCGAATTTTGTTTTAACACGTTATGAAGAGGTCAAATAATTTACAAACTCTGTGACTTCTGTGCAGCATGAACTAAATAAGTTTATTTGTCATTATTGTTCTAAGCTAGAGAATTTAGGTTTAAAAAACCTATTTTATCTCTATGTCCTATTTTTTTTATTAGTAACGACTCATAACATTTTGTGAAACTCCATATTTTATGGAACAATAACATTTAGCACAATTGTCACAAATCATCAACACAGAAACTTCTTTTTAGCCAAAGTATAAAAGGCGAAGCTTTTGTTTTAACCAAAGCAAATAGGTGAAGCTTTCGTTACGGCTATACGTTAAGCCTTAAGTGAGATGGTACAATAATGTTGTAGCGAATCGAATGCTTTTCGTTCTGCTGATGTTCAACGAGCAGTAGCGACTTAATTATAATTGAAAAACCGTTTAAAAACGATCCTAAATTTAATTATAATCAAATGTTGTATAATTTTTCTTTCTGTATTTTTTGTTTAATTTTGTGTGGTGGCTTTATGCGGCATTTATATTCAAAATTGAACACATGTTATGCTTATCTGAACTACACAATGAAATTTTTGCTTTAAAGTTTTTTTTTACTTATTTATTATTTTGCATTTAAATTTGTCATAACTGATTGGATTTTATTATCCATTTAAGAATAATGATTTTGTTTATATTTTATTACATTTGTAAAGTTTTATAATGTGAAATTTAAAAAGACGAAATTAACATTGATTGTCCTTGCGATGAATTTCTTAAGCTTCTTTTCTTTTGAGCTTTTAAAAATGATTATAAACGATATGGATGACATATATGTACTTAGTTGCAGTAGGACGCCAGCAATGAATCGTTACGTTGAACGATTTAAAGGTATGATTATTTATTTCTATTTTATTTGACTGGAATTTACTGTCAATATGATTTACTTTAGCATCGCTATGCTTTTTCTTGAAGTAATTTCGGAAGCTGTTCTACTTGGGCATCTCTCTACTTTATCGGAAAAAAACTAATACTAAAAGAAACCCTTGAAAAACACAAATTCTATAGGGTCCGCCATCTAATTTTTTTTTCAACTATGTAGTGCTTATTTCGTGAATGCTAACACGAAGCTAATCAGGGTGGCTGTAGAATGTGATTGTTCTCAGAATCAGAATTGAAATCAACAAAAAGTTGATTTTGGTGTCATAGAAACAGATGTTATTGGTTTTATGTTCGAATCAGAATTGCTGTCAGAATTTGGTGTCGCAGAATCTGTATTTATCGTTTTTTTGTCAGAATCAATCTGATCAACTACCATGTGACAGATTTTCATACGGTTTTATATATTTTAAGCGATTGGCTTTACAATGTAAGTAAAAAAGAATTTATTAAATAAAAAATGAAATATCAAAAAGCTTTTACTTATTATTTTACTACACAAATAGGGGGAAAGATAGAAATATTAATATTCTTATTTTAATAAAATGAAATAAATAAATTTTATAGCGTGTTTGTAATTGCATCTCTTATCCGTTGTCCTTCGTTTTGTAGTGTCGCTGTAGGCGAAGAAGTATTGTCGTCGAAAGGCTCTTCTGCTTCAAAATCAATTTGATAGATTTGGTAAGAAATTTTGTAGTTCCTGCAAATGTTATGCAATGCGCAGCAAACATTTACTACATTTATGTTCCCGCGTGTTATGTGCTGCACTTCTGTAAGGAGTTAATAAAAAAATGCTCTATTGCATACCTGCAATCTCCTAATAATCTTGACGTTCGATCGCCACTTTCATATTCTGACGGGTCCAAACAGAAGCTTCGTGACTGGAGCCAGGATAGCGTGCGTTTACTGCTCGAATCGCTATCACATATCAAGGAAAAATTAAAATTAAAAATAAGTTTCTCATACATATGTATTTAATAGTATCTACCTACAACCATGGCGTTCATACTAAAATTTCCTTTCCTATTAAAAAATAAATGCTCTTCAACAGAAGACTGTATAATTTGTATATGGGTTCCATCGATGCAGCCAACTATGTAAGGTATTTTATATTTATTAAAAAAAATAACTCCTACATCTTATTTTCTCATTCTCATCTATTTCCAACTTCACCCACTGATGACATACATACGTATCCAAAGCCTTTAGTACAGTGTTTAACACAATTGACACTTTACTTCGCCCCAAACAAACAGAACTATCATTTCCAACTGCCTTTTGATACGTACCTTCAGCCAAAAAACGCAATGTCCCGGCTAGCTGAATAGCGCAAGAAATATTTGAAGGAGGTAGGTGAAGTTCAATAATGTTCAGCAGCATTTGAAAAGCCTGTTTATTCATACGAAATTGACTTATAAACCTGCATTTTTTTTTATATTAATACATCTTTGCAAAACTTATTGCAATGTATAGTTGCGCTGTCTCCGGCAGGTCCAATGGATTGGTGTAATCCCTCAATATTCTGCTTTTCACTTTTTCACTATTGTTTTCCTCCATTAAGAAAAATAAAACTACCGCTTCAACCATTTTAATTTATAAAGAAAGATATTTTATTAATTCCAAAATTTGTTAAAATGTAAACAAAACAAAACAGCTGATTCGAATATGGGTTTTGTTTAATATCGAATTAATGCAAAACCAAGACAACTTCATGACCCTAAATAATATCAGAATCGATTTTACAATTCTGACTTGGATTTTACAACAACCCTGAATATTTGATTTGACAGATTATTAGTTTTATCCTTCCCCTGAACGAACATGGTTGTGTGTACGCTTAAACAACGCTTCGCTAAATGGGCCTGCGATCGATTTACAAAAGATGCCGATTTTGCAAAAAAAAATCATCTTTTCAGATGAAGCTCATTTTGATCTTGGCGGGTATGTAAACAAGCAAAATTGTCGCATTTGGGGCACAGAAAACCCGCTCGCATACGTTGAAAAGCCGACGCATCCAAAACGAGTCACTGTTTGGTCCAGAGGCATGTTATTTGGCGGACCCTATAGTTTTCGTTAATTGATATATATTAATTTTAACTTGCACTTGTAGAGAACGTCAACGTCTGCGAATTTTAGGAAAGACGATATCAAACCGTTTGCATAAGATAACAGACATATACTCTAGTCTAGCTCGAGCTACACACATGTATGCTTTAGTGTTTGATATCAATTTTAGATAAAAAGGGTCAATCCCTAGAGAAATTTTTACTCCCAATAAAAGTGCATTATGTTCCAGAGTCTCATGAAATTATTGATTTAGAATTAGTTTCCATCGTTTTCCACACATCACGCAATTTAAATTGTATCAAAATGTAACGAAATTCTTGCAATAATTTACGTTTTCGTCGTAAACTATTTTGCTTTGCTAAAAAAAAAAACAAATAGCACACGTTACTAACGATCACTTAGTTCACAAAGGTTTTGTATTTCAATGTTCTGCTTCATTTTGTGACTTGCTGTTGTGGAACTTTGGCATAAATAAACAAAAATTTTAAACAGGGTGTCCGCCGGGAAGGTATACTACTTTGTTTGCCTAATTTCTTTTTTTTATTAAATGTAAGAGAATGAATTTTATACTACTACACGTTTTATTTAATGTCGGCAATTATGTATGGAATGCAATAACAGATAAATGTCTGCCTCTGTTAACCTCACAAATAAGCACCCTTTTGACCAAATTTTTCATTATATTCTCACACATTTCAGGCGGTATTTCATTCATTTCATCACGCATTTCTGGTTTGTATAAACTTTGCTTTTCAGATACCTCCACAAAAAGAAGTCAGTTCGGAGCAGTGAAATCAGACGACCGTGACGTCTGATTTCACCATACCCATTTTTATTTGGGTATGGTTTAACGTCGACCCTCGTCAAATTTGGTTTGTGAACAAACCGGTCTCGGCTATTTACCATCTTCAGTGTTTTCTTTATACTAGTTGCGTTTTATTGTCAGATGTGTTAATATAGTTCGTCCTGTTCGTGTTCTCTCTTCGTGTTATTTCTATTGCATTCGCCACTTTCTCTCTTTTTTGCCTCTCTCTCCTAATCAACATTACCTTTTTTTTTAATAACTTGTTGCGGAAAGAGGTCTCGCAGTAATTCCATTGTAAACCTGGCTGCATGCAATGTGATGCCGTTTTGTTGATACTACATGTCAATCAAGCCCTAAAACATGATATATCATGATATCGCTCCCCATTCACAGTTACTGTGATGCCGTTTTCATTTTCAAAGAAGTTAGGTCCAATGATTCCTCCTGACCAAATTGCACACCAGACTGTCACTTTTAATGGATGCACAGGTGACTGTAGAATAATTTGAGTGTTTCCCATTACTTTGAAATGACTTTTCTGTTTATTCACATATCCATTCAAACGAAATCGCGGTTGTCATGGCATATGTACGGCGGCGCAAATGCTGTTGTGGAAGAAGTCCTTGTGTCTAAACTGAATTTTATATTGAAACAAATGCACATCCTTGTGCAAAATTATTGTTGATGGATTGTTTTGAACACTTTCTTGAGCAGCAATAATGCGTGCAGCCGATGTTGCAGTATGTTGTGGTCCATGCTTGGGCCTATCACCTACAGACCCTCTTTCTTCGAAATCATTCACAACACGATAAGTAGTGCGTTTTGTTGCCACGTTGTTTCTCCCAAAAATTACTCATAATTTTCTCATTGTCATAGTAATCGATGATTGATTTTGATAGAATTTTTTAACGATTAAAACATGTTGGTTTATCGAATATTTTTCTGTAATAAATTTGACACGTGTCTACTTCACGATTGCGAGATATGAACTGTCAATAGTAATGTTTACCAAAATGATGGCAAAACAAAATAGTTTATCTTCCCTGCGGACACCCTGTATTTGTATGAAGGCTGATATTAGGTGGATTTTCCAAACATTTTTGATTTTATAAAGTTGTAAGAATCTAAAATGTTACTGGGTTTAAGGTGAGCACATTTTTTAATTTTACCAGGACTCTATTACCGTTTCATTACTGCTTCAAATTGAATTCCGCAATTGTAAATATTTTAAGTGTTTTTAGCCAAATTAGTTAGCAAAAGTGTTTGCATCACAAAAAAAACAAATTAAATAACAATACAATAATAATGATTTCATAAAAATAAAAATTTATTGATGTTAACTTCGAAGCACCTGTCAGCTGTCATCATTAAGTGCGGATGGCAATAAAGTGTAGGCATTTTTAATAAATTTAAAATATTAACTCTCTAGTAAAAACCCAAATCATCCCAACATCTTTTAAAATAAAATACGAAATAAGCAGCAATATTGCATATAACGTTAATATCAATTTGCATAAATTTATCGGAAAGTAAATTTAAACAAATAAAAAATAATAATAAATCAATATTCCCCTGATAACCCAAAAAAAAGAAAAAGAAGAAGAAGGAGAAAAGCAACAAATTGTGAAATAATGATGGTGTAAAAAGTTTCACAATTCTTGTAAAATTTATGTCATGAATAAACAATAAAACTATAAATTTGTACTTTTTCCCACTAAATCACTAATTTTTTGAATAAACTACAAATCATGAGGAAATCGTTTCTTGTTAATTTTGGTAATAGAAATTATATTAAGTAGCAAGCAGGTGGTATCATATCATGCACTTTTTTCTTAAATGGTGTCATATTTTGAAACCATTACCATTAGATTGCCTTATCATTGGAGGTGGAGGTGTATAATGTCATAGACTATCACCTGAGTATGTGATATGGCTTTTGTTAATAGACATTAAATAAGAAAGAAAACAATTTTCAGGTTTTCACTTTTGAATTCTTGCAACATCAAATTGTTTCTCATTTTTTGTTTGTTTTTTTTTTCGTTTTGTTTACATGTACTTTCTTTGTTTTGTGTTTAACAAGTAGATTAGTTTTTACATTTCACACAATGTTATCTCTTGGTTACTTTTATTGTGGTTTGCTTACAAGTGTCACTTTACAACTAACTGATAGTGCCACAGTGCATTGAATACTGAAAATAATTAGTCGCCTAAAATTTAAGTCATTTTAAAATTTGATTGAAACAAGTAAGATCGCTGCAAAAGTATAAGTTTACTAAAAAAAACGGTTTTCTAATTTGTAATCCTTTCATAAAGATATAATGTATTGTCATATATTAATACAACAGCTACAAATTGATCTTAGCAGTATTATACAAAAAATTCGTTGAATATACTTGTAATTGTATTAAAGCCGCACTTAAATCTATCTTTATTTTTTAGATTTATCATAAAATTAGTTTTGTATTTATTCACTAAAGTAAATATTCTACTCCATATGCAATACAACGTACAACTGGCGTTCTTGGTATTATCTTGTTAATACAACACTATAAACAGAAAAGAAGACAAAGAGACAGCACGACGCCACACCTTTACTTACACAGGACCAGAAATATACAGACTAACTAACCTTTTTCACAAAGAAGGAATACTCACAGCATTAAAAAGTGGCAACACGCTGAGACATAATCTCAGAACAACGACAGAAATAACTGACAAACAGAGTTACCTGTATCTGCAAACAAACTTATATAGGGCAAACTGGACGAACACTAAAAACAAGGTTTACAGAACACATACGCTCAGACAAACGGAAAAGAGAAGATTCCAACTTTGCATTACACCTTGACACACCAAGGGAAAAAAATGAATGTATGACATTACTACATCCTAGCAAAACAGGACGAACACTAGACATTCTTGAAAACATGGACCTCAGACACAATTTTCACACCATTAAAACTACTCATGCAAACGGGCAAACGAAAAACACCCTCAGATGGACACACATACCTAGAAAATAATAAAAGACAGAGGTACCGACAAATTAACTTTGCATACAAATGACAGGTGGCTGGCATTCTGGTTACCTGAATAGATACGAACATAACAACAGAACTGCCTGAACGCCAACACTGACTCACCAGTACAAACTACAATGCGGCTTGAGAATGATGCATTCGCATCGAAAGCGCTTGCCTTCGACTACAAACCAGCCAGTTAGGACAGGAAATAGCAATATTACTAGCGTGCTTTACTCAATTACAAGTAAAATATTATTTTGTGTGAAAATATCTAAAATTGAATTTTAATATTTTCAAACATTTCATAAAGGTGATAGTGATTCCTAAGAGAGTTTCCAAAAACCGAAAATTGCATTTTAAAGGTCACAGCCAATTTTGAGGAAAATACCATATTCGTATCCATTCATTATATTCTTTTAACCAAAAAACGATATGAAGTCAAGAAGTTTTACATCAATCTCGCTACCCAATTGTTAAAGTTACATCAAAAATTATCGTTACGATTTAAGAGTGTCACAAAAAATTTGTATTTATTTTGTTATGATGATAAGAAACCTCTAGTAAAATTATATTCCATAGCACTGGTTCAGATGTGTTTTCTTGCATCGAGTGAGATTAAAACTTATGATATCTTGTTGCCTTTCAAAGAAACTCATGCCAAACGTAGAGGCTCCGTCGAGGTTTAAGCAGTATTTTCCCCTCACCTGATATTCTAGTCTACTCAACAAGAGTTTTTCTTTTTTATTAAGATTTCTTTGGGGTTTGAACTCATGATCTTCTGATTAAGAACCCACTTATAACATCACAGCCTACACTGTTGTTTTTTCTATTGTACCACACACATACATGCTATACTTGTTAGTGGTAATAGCAATAGTTAATCTTATTCTGTTTACCTCACACGCACACACACACACTCACATTCTTCAATTCTCTTTAACAGTTAACAAAAGCAACAACGTTAGCTCTGTTGTACATATTATAAACGTTTTCAAAAATTATTCTCATAACAGTACTTTTTCCGTCCCATATTTATACACTGTTGGGGGCTCTCCGATTTTAAGATCAGTAAGTATAAAACGTTTGCCAGTTTCGAATTCTGTCTGAAAATTTCATTTTATTGGCTAAAACATTTAATAATATGAGTTTTAATTATTGTTTGCATATTCAATATTCAAATATTTATCCTTAACACATAAAGTTTTATGATTATAAATCTGTTGATTTTGTATATTCAACGTTCCATTTGTTATTAAATGTTTAAAAGTGAAAAACAAACACAAGTACCTTCATAGATTGCCAAGTAGATAAGAATACAAGTACAAATATAATAAATATCGATTTTAAGCCAAAAACTAAATTGATTGGTTGGCAGGCAGGCAGGCAGGCTGGGTGGCTGGCAAACAAACCTAAAGACAAACATTTTTCCTTCCCACAAACAAAATATGTCAATAGGTGCTTTTAAATATAAATTCCTTAATTTTACTCAAATCTTTAATAAATAATGTACAAATTCGAAATTAATTATATTTGTTTTCTTTACTTTCTTTTCAGGTATGTACCCAACTTACTGAATTCATTAAACAATTTGGTAATTTATCTTTAATACTCTTAAAATTAACATTTGAAAATTGTCCTTTAATTGTGCTGCACATGGCAAAGAAATTTTACCATAGATATAGCAGTCTTCCTTTTCAATTTTCGACTATATTTTAGATTGTAAAAATGTTACTAAAAATTTATAAATTAAAATCAGCTCTTATAAAGGTAGATTAAATATCTTGATAATTGAAATATAAAAACTCTTATAAAACAAAAAAAACGCAAAATTTAAAAACAATTTTTACAACTCAAGCTACCAGCTCTTTTTATGTTAAAGCAATATAGGCGTTTTTAATCGCCTATAAATAAGAATCGCAGTACCGAGTATATAACAGACAAGTAATTCTCTAATATTAGCCAACTGTATGCTCCTAAACAGAGCTAACTAAATAAAGGAACATCAAGGATAATTATAAAAAAATAATAAAATATAATAGTATTGTTTTCATTAAGAGAACAATATACAATAACATTAAATATTAAATTTTAAATATTAAATTATATTTTTTATAGTTTTTAAACGATCTTTTTTATCTTTAATAAATATGTTTTTTTCTTTTTTAAGATCTTTTTTTTTTTTATATATATATTTTTTTCTCTTTTCAATATTTCGCTTTCCTTTGGAAAGCTTCTTCAGGAAAAAATTTGTTTATATATTTTTGAAAACAAAACAAAATTATATAATATATAATATTAAATTTTTATTTAGCACCAACATAAACCCATCTCACAAAAAAAATCCTACGGAAATGGACGTTTAAACTCTTACATGCACTATTAAGTACTATAATGAGCAAAACAATGACAAATTTATAATAAAATAAAATAAGAGAAAAAAATCCAATACCGCCCAGAAATCTTTAAACTCTCAAAAGTTTGGCTGCCTTTTCAAGTCTGTACCGGCACTCAACTACGCTATCTAATCTATATTAAAGTATTGAAATAACAGGGGCTTATGAAATAAAATAATACGGCACAACTAACAACATTGGCAAAGCGGGAAAACTGTCAAAATGCACTTACGGCTCCTTACGATAACATTACCCTTTTTAAGGTTTGATTTACTTTTGGAAAAGGACAGTTATATCAAATTTTCCTTCTAGAAGTGCACGCTTTTTGTTTTATTTGATTTTTCCGAACTTTCTTCAAACCTATTTGATGCATATCTTAAGGATGATAAAAGTAGAGCATACTTTATGGAATACCTATTTTAAAGGTTAAACAAAAAGTTATTTTTAGAAAATACAATCCATTGAATTGTCAGCAGCATGTGATGTTAATTCCACAAGCTGCCAAATACGTATTTAATTAATTTTTGTTGTTGAGCAACAAGTTTTTGTCTTATCAACAAAAATTTTAATATTTTTTTTTTTTTATTCCAGTTTTTTTTTGCTGTTATGCAGCATCAGATTTAATAAAAAGCTCATTATGAAATTTAATTTTTTTGTTTTGCAGCATTAAGTTTTTTTATTCTCTTGTCATTTTTGTTTTAGTTAAGCCCAAAATATGCTATTTTTTTATTTGGATTTTATTAAATAAAATTTTTGTGCCGAAAAGAAATTAAATGGCTTTGGGCTAAGTTCTTTGTAGCCAACAGCAAATTCAAGCAATAAAGTCTTTCTCGCACACTTAAAATCTTAACACAATTTGAAACACTTTATCAAAAGTAATTTAAAAACCGTAGGAATTGTTAGCAAGAGATAACACATTTCAAATAATCTAGTATGTCCAGTTTTGTGTTAATATCTTTTCCATTTTTTTTTTTGTTAATAACTTTAAGTTATTTTAATTGCCACAGTCTTTGCAACAACTTCAGTAAATATATTAGCTATTATTATTGCGAAAAGTTTGATTCTTCTTATATCTTTTCTCTGTGGCAGAATACAATTTAAGGGAGGTTTTCTCGATTCTATAAATTGATTTTTTCGATCGAACTCCTATGGTACTTCCAGCTTTGTGCTATTTATAGGAGAATTTTTTATTTTATAACTTTTTTTTAATTTAAATCTCTACGTACAGCACAGCGAAAAAAGCGAAAACCATGTTATGTTCTCTGCAACAATATATGGTTGCGGTAAACAAACTATTATTGTTGCAAGTCACACTTATTTGTCTTATGTTAACTTTTGATCATGTTTTTTAAGCATACAAAATACATTTTCTTCAATTTTGATTAATTATTTACTCATTATTTTTGTTTATCCTCATGATGCCCAACCAATGGTTTGGCGAAATATTGAAAAATAATAAAAAATTAAGTTTTAAAATTTTTTATTAAATAATGACCTAGTGCTTAATAATTAACTACTAGAATAATATAACAGTGATTCGAATAATATAATAATTAATTTAACTTTGGGTTTTACCAAAGATCTTCTTCCTTTACAGTGACGACAAAACGATGATATACCTTGAGTAATGCTATTGCTATCTAAAGTATTTGACTTTAATTTACTCTCTTTGCTTTTTATTTTCGAGTATGGACTTTTACTCGTTCGTTTTGGTTAAGCTAGGTCATTGAGGCGAATAGTAATAGAAAAAACCCGACTTATGAATAAAAGCAAAACTCGTCCAGAAGTTTGTCTACATATTACAAAACTTCTGAAATTTTATAAATGACTACATGTTAGAAACAGATGAAGATAAGGGAAGCCCTAATGCTCGGCCTGCAATAAATAGCAGAATTATGTAGAGTATCGTGTACTATTTCAAATCTACTCAATATAACAGTCTTAGAAATTGTTGCAGGTTGATGAGTATAAGTAAAACATAGAGTGAACAAAAATTAGATATTTTTCAAAAACCGGTTTCCCGAAGAATTATCATACTCGAAATTCTTTATAGGCAAAAAGCTTATTATAAAAAGACTTGAAAGACCCCTGTTAAGGCAACTTAAATATTTAAAATGCTTTAATGCAGGTTTTTCTTTTTCATAAGCAAACCTGTCTAACCGTTATTCGATAAATTATTACAACAAAAAAAAAACACTTATAATTCTTAGACGAAAAAAACCGGTTTTAAACCCAGTCGGACATTCAAGTAGTAAGGGCAACTTCTTTAGATTATCAAAAAAGGAATCTTAGTTGAGTGTTGTATATTAGTCGTTCTACTTATTTGCCCTTTTGGACACCATAAATAAAACAAATCATTAAATTGTAGATAAAACCCTTAAGATATAAAAATAAATTTAAAAAATATAAAATATAAAAAAAGTTGAAAACTTTTTTGAAAACCACTTGAATATTGTTTTTTTTTTTTTGTTAAACTGCCACCTTACAACTGCCTTCAGAACAACAAATAAACACATGTAAACTACGAAAATTAATCATATAGACGGTGCAACGTGTGTGGGTCAATTTATTTTTTTACTTGACCCTATTTTTATGTTTAATAATTTAACGAATTTTTTCCTATAAAATTGATTTTCTGGCAAAGATAAAGCTCACTTAAGAAATTGAAGTAAGACAACAGCAACAACTGCATACTTAACCAGGCTGTACATATATAAAATATAAAGCAACAGCAACAAACCATTAATTTGCCAAAAAAAAAAAATAACAAAAAAAAAAATTAAAAAGAAAACAAGAAGTATTCCCGATAATAAATTGACTTTTACTTGGTTGTGTATTATATATCAGTCGACACAGTTTTCAATGTCAATGAACGTAAAAGCCGAAATGATAAAATAAAAATTACTTTTTTTCTTTAAGCAAAACCAAAAATATACTTGACAATTTTTACACAATATTCATTAATTTTCTTAATAATTTTCAAAAGATTATTCAAAATCTTTGTATGGAAAGGTAAAAAAAAAATTAAGTGAATGTTGGATAGGGTGTGGTTCTAGAACACTTTTAAAATTCTTGTCAAAAAAAAACAGAACATGGAGTTATTTTGCGAGTAAGATTTGATTAAAAATGATGAATCATAAGTCAAAAGTCGAAATAACTTTAGAATTTTATTATTATAATTTCAAGCATTAAAAAATAAAACAAAATATGACCTTAATCACCTTTTATTCCTTTTATAACAGCAAAAGCATTTTTTGGTACGTTTTCTTAAATATTGTTGTCAAGTTAACTTGCAAACTTTGATAACTTTTTATTATTCGTATTTATTTACAAGCAAATTAAAAACTTGGTTGAGGAAACCATATCTTTTATAATTGTAAATAAAACACATTGTTTTGGAACCATATTATTATATAACTATATCTATCTATAACATTTTTAAATGCAGTCATGTTTAAAATATAAAGATTTTAAAAATGTTTAAAATTATTTCGAAAAATTTTAAATTTCTGTTGTTTATTATTTTATTTTTAGTATTTTCTCATGTGTTTTCTTTTTAATTTTGTATTTCTAAATTAAATTTTTTCGTTATTTTATATATATATATATATATATATATATATATATATATTTATTGTTGTTTTCTTTTTGTTTGTGCTAGAAGTTACTATTTATTACTTTTACACTTTAAAAGTACTTATAAAGTTATTAAAAGTATCAATAGTTAACAAACAAATAGAATGGCATTTAGCCAAGGGCTTGGAGGTTTTAGTCATACTTCGATTAAGAATCCTCTTCGATTACCAATCCTCATAGATTATATTTTTTTTAAGAGAAGTAGCACTTCAGGCAACAATGCCTATTTAGTCAAGTACCGTGCTACATTCTTTAGGAAAGGAATAGAGAAGAGATTAAACAGGTGTTGAAAGTAGAAGGATAGTCGGAAATTAACTGCCGTATAAGACAGCACAGCGACCAGTGAGTATCCCTTCATCACTGAGCAGCCCCACCGACAGTTAATTTTTATTTTTGTAGTGAAAAAATCCAAGGGCTTCGTTGGGAAACGAACCCACAACCCCCATACTGACAAGCTAGTACACTACCTACTAACCTACAGGGGCACCTAATTATGTTTATAAAAAATATATTATGATTATATATTATAATATTTTAGGTTGTAATTAGAATTTATATAAAAAGAAATTGTTTAAACTCAAGATGAGTGGCAATTCTTCTGGCATAATTATGGTAAATTTAAATTTCAATAAAAACTTTTTATCATAACTGGGGTATAAATTAAAACAATTATAATGTATTTGCTACAAACAACATAATATGATTCTTGTAATCATGTTTTGCTCTGCTTGTAGGCAAGTGCCATTTTTAACTCCCAAACAGTTAAAACAAGAAATAACAAATATGTCTTGCTACTAGTCTCTGATAATGTCTGTAAGAAGCGCAAACATTTTTACGCAAAAAAAATTTTTACCCAAAAAACTGGATTTCAAAACAGCGATATGAGTAGAGAACAACGAATATAAAATAAAAAGCAAAAATTTACTCGCTCATAAGAATATCCATAAGTATCTATATCTTTAATTAACGGATATAGCTATAATGGGACTAATCTGGAAGCATTTCCTTTTAAATAAAAAAAAAAAAAAGCTGAGAATCATTTTGACTGAAAAATATTTATTGTGAAGAGATTGCGGCAACTGATATTTTTTATTAAAGAGAAATTATCACATGTTGTTTTTTTAAGTAAAGTAATAAATAATGAAATTCTGCTATAGAATAATTACGACTGAAAAGAAATTTTCTTTGCTGAAAATTATTGACTTAAAATTTTTGATAAAACAATTATGGCATAAAATTTGTTATAGAAAACAATTATGATTAACAAAATTTTATTTGCAAAAATTATGACTGATGAAACTTGTTCTATAAAAATTAAAAAAAATATCGTAACTAATGATTTTTGTAGAAAAATATTAGCCGAAGAAGAAAAAATAAAATATATGTTTTTTTTTTTCATTTTTAATTTAAAAAATTAAAGAAAAATATAATTTGAAACTGCTGGCTCATCTGCCCTATGTTTTAGTCTATCTACAGTTTGATGTCAGATCGAGAAATCATTCACAAAATTTGAAAAGTTTTAAGTTGCTGACTCTTTTGACATGCACTTCCCATGTAATAACTAGAGCTGCACTTCGATTGTGGTTCATTTAGAGGTTGAGACTTTTAATACATTTTAAGTGTTTAGCAATGGAGCTTCTTTAACGTCCTTTAGCGGGTGAAGTTTTTGAAAAGAAAGATATATTTCTGTATATATTCACTGACCTATCAGTTTAGTCCTGCTGGAGCTTTTCGGTTGCAATGATCAATGATAAGAGACTTAAGACGAAACTTAAGACAAAAACTTAAGCGATAAAATCTTTTCTAGAATCTTTTCCAATGAAAAATAAAATATCAGAACTATAATAATTTGTGCTAGATACATTTAAAAAAAATAAATATTTCATGATATTCTCATAAAATATTTATTACCAAAAGAATAATGTATTACTGCGGGCGAAAGCATATCCATATAGCCATTTCACTACTGCTCATAAAACTCATCAGTGGATTTTACACCAAATTTTGTATACAACATTTAAGAGTCTTAAATCTTAAGCCATATTGATTAAATGAGAGTTTTCATTTAAACAACACAGCAAAAAGACGACAAAACTCAAAATGAACACAGCAAACATTTCGAAAACAAAAACAATTTATAGTTTTAATCTTTCTACATAAGGGTTTCCTTTGGAAGCCATTCATATGTAAATTAAAAAAAGAAGAGAAAAAAACTTTTTGTAAAAAATTTTACATTTTTTAAAACTAAATATTTTATGAGAATATCATGAAATATTTATTTTTGAAAAGAAAGCTAGCACAAATTGTCTAACTTTGACAGCAAGTTTAGAGTTGCTGACAATTTTGCATGCAAGGTAAAGAATTGATTTGCACTTTGATTGTGTTTTAATTAGAGGTCTTTCACTTCCATTTAGGTGTTTAGCTATCACGCTTCTTCAACTATCTTCTAGAGCTTCTTCAAAAGTAGGAAATTTCTTCATAAATATTCACAGTCGTCCTGTTACAGTTGTTTTTGTTCTGCTGGAGCTTTTCTGTTGCCTGCACGACGGCCTACATTTTTTATTATCAAGATCCTTCATCCTTAATTTTAATATGTGTGGTAGAATACATATTTGATTTTGCGTTTGTTTTAATTGGGTAAAATAAACTTTGTGTTTTTTCCCTCTAAACATTTTGTTTTCTTTTGCAAAAATTAAACAAATTTTTGAAAAAAAGCAACTTGTTTCAATTATTTGCATTTTGTTTAAAAAATGATAAACGTAGAAAATTTATTTCTTTTGTTCATTAAAAAAATATTGGGTTTCAAAAATTTTTAAATAATTTATGTATAAAGAAAAAGGAAAAATCATAAATTAATGCTAAATGTCATATTAAATTTGTACAAAAAGAAACACAAAATAAAATACTTGACAGCAACAACAAAATGTGTAACAAAATTGAACATATTGTACAATAATGAAGGCATCTCACACAATGACTTAACACAGCATGAACGATTTTAGTAACACACCCACCTAAATTTTTCTTTCATGTTCATAGAGAAAAAGGTTTAAAGACAAAAAATCTGTGTGTTAGTGGATATCAGTAGTTTTATCCTGCACTGTTTGACTGTCAGATTCGATAATTTTTGTTTAAAAATGGAGAACTTTTGTGAATAGGAATCTCTGGAAAATAGATGGAAATTTTTATACATAAAACTGAGAATCATGCATCCTGTAATTAGTTTAAAAAACTTGTTTGATCTTTTATCATGCTTTTATTATCTACCAACAGTTTTCTTTTGAGTTTACCAAACAAAAAAAAAAAAAACAAAAATTACTGTGTAACTTCCAAGAAATGTACACTGGGTTGTACAAAAAATCTACCTCTTACCCTTAATAGCAAGTTATTTTATTTTGCATTTTTGCAACTGGCCAATAATATTAAACACATTCAAACTTAAGTGCAATATCTCACGCACTAAAGGAAATTTAAAATGAATAATAAACAACATGAATTTAACATGCTTTAATTAAAGCTTAAAATTTTATTTCTCTCTATTTCTTCAATATCGATTTGATTATGTAAAAATGTTTATGGTTTAATAAAAAAAAAACAGCACAAACAACAACTTTTCACTTGTAAATTTTATCACTAATTTTAACACACCATGTTCCATGTTTGAACATGTCTCAGAGCCTGCCGCTTATACTCAGCCGTGCAAGTCAATACTGCATATTCAATGTATTTAAAACGCACAGAGCTTCATTTAGCTAAAAAAAAATCATCATAAACTTTATTATAATAAAGTAAAGAAATAAAAGAAAAAATAAAAAATAAGCTCCAAAACTTTTTTGTGAGCAAAACTATCGGCAGACTTCAAACATATCGATACTTTTTTTAAAAGAAAAAATAATAAAAGATAGTATACAGACACATATACACATGTTGATCATGATCGTATGTCTACCAAATTAAAAACTGTATTTAAAAAAAAATCGAACTTAAATGTGTGTCAGAGTAAAAAATAATTTCCGAAAAATTCATAACTGCACAACGGACACAAAAGTAGTTTTAAAATAGGATCGGTCATATGACTAAGCTGAATGAAACCGGATAAAATAAAATTGTTTAGCTAACCATTCATTAGTTTGCTGCTCCACAACTTTGTGGCTTTCCGTGAAAAAACGTCGTTTATTATAAAATGGCTTGGAATATTCAACTTACGAATTAGCAGCACTGTAATATTTTATGCTTAAAAGTGTAAGAAGTTTGTACAATAGAAAATTTCTCAAGAAATATTCAATAGATTTCTAATTTGTTCCCTCAATAATATTTCCCCCATTTCATATAATTTACTTGTGTCAACGTTTTCGCAATCGTTGAAGCAATTATGATATTTTTTATTATGACCTACAGCTCGTTCATTTCGTGATAAGATTTACATCTGCACCTAGCCGCAAGCCTTAATCAGATGGTGGTCATACCACTGGGAATGAAAAGTAACGTCATTCACGCCCTAGGGAGCCGAGGACTAATTCTAGCAACAAGTCTTTCCCAGTTGTAATTTCAGCGGTTTCAAAGCAGAGTTGCAAACCACTACTCCTTGCTGAAGAGCTGGTGACTATCTAACTCCTGGTCCAGAGCACATAACTAGCATGCTCACTGGATCTGGATCATTCACCCGTAGGTGTGATTAAAGGCGAGATGATCCTGGCACCCATAATTAATTTCATGCAAGGGCCGCATGATACTCCCGAAGGGCCAACCTCAATATTCAGTCAGAGAAACAGCTAAAATTCTAAAGAAACAATTAGCATAACCCTGGGGCTTACTGATTCCCGTGGAAATAACGTGGAGCTTCCAGTTGTACCCCTGCTGACTTCAGGAGGCTGGGCTCCCTTATACCCCCAGCAACACAGGTCTTGATAGTCAAATATTCTACAAAGACCGATAAATGTGCCCCCGGGGGGATCTACAGCTCGCCCAGCAATTAGGTCCTTTCATACGTTTCTTCAATTTTGGGAACAGACAAAAATCAAAGGAATGTAAAACAAAACTAGTGAATACGGTCGCTGAGGCATATTTGCGGTATTCTTTTCGGCCAAACAAATTTTAACTTAAAAAAATTCGGCAGATATATAAGGAACTTCGCTGCTTCAAGCTTCATGCATCATGTGCCCTTGTAGGCTAGTAGGTAGTGTGCTAGCTTACATGACTGGGGGTTGTGGGTTCGATTCCCAACAAAGACCTTGGTTTTTTTTTTCACTACAAAAAAAAAAATTGACTGTCAGTGGGACTGCTCCGTGATAAAGGCATGGTCACTGATCACTGTGATGTCTTAAACGACAGTTAATTTCCGTAACCATTCTTCTACTTCCACCACCTGTCTCATCTCTTCTTGCTTGAAGTGCTACTTTTCTTAAAATAAAAAAAAATCGGCATCCTTTCTAAACTTTTTAATAGCGATGTTTCAATTCATTATAACACTTTCATCACTCTCTCCCTCAATATTTGCTGTAATAGAACTTTCAGGACGATCGTATTCATTTACATCTTCACAGCCTTCTTTGAAAAGCTTGAACCTTTTGTAAAGAGTTTTCTGACTCAAACTACAATCACCATACACCACTCTTAATATTTCAAGTGCTTTTGAGCTCTTGATTCCACACAATTTAATCCAGCAGAAAATCGCCAAAACAATCATAACTTGTCGTCTAACTGTTATGCCTCGCACGACTAACAAAATTAAGAAGAAAACTGAGTACGAAAAGAACACTGAAGATGGCAAACGGCGCCGAAACCGGTTTGTTCACAAACCAAATTTGACGAGGGTCGACGGAAAACCGTACTCAAATAAGAAGAAAACGCTTATTAAATGCACGTAGTCCGAGAAATTTCAAAATTCAACTTTTCTACTGTACAGACGTCGTATTTGTTTTTTGGACTTCTTACACTTTGTTTCAATAACACGTATAGATTTTTAACCGTTATCATATTTCTTCGGTGTAAACCGTCATTGCTGGCTGGGCTGTTTGTTCGTGGTGAGCGGCGAGCGCTTTCTATGTGATGACATCATTATCAAGTCGTATTCCAGAGTATACTGATGAGTCAGTGTTCGTTCGAACAACCTAAACTCGCACCAACTCTGGTTCACCAGTACAGTCCAGAACACGGCTTGAAAATGATGTCATCACATTGAAAACTCCCGCAGCTCCGCCACGAACAAACAGCCATTAATGACGGTTTACATCGAACAAAGCGACAACAGTATTTCATTTACTGGCGGAACATCTCCAAACAAGTTAAGTTAAGTTTTCTTAATTAAGTGAAATTCGCCGTACTTTATAAAATTTTAAATTGTACTGTTCCGCAACACTTTGAAAAGGCGAAAAAAGTGACATTAATTACGGGTATATACGGTCGCATTTATTTGATTTACTTTATATATAACAAAAAAAAAACAACAGCAATAACGATGTAAGAAAAAAAAAAAAACTTTTTTTAAGTCTGCCGCATGTAAGAAAATTTTAAAATACAAAAGGAAATTACTTTTTCCCCTACCCATTACTGTGTAATAAACCTTTAATATCCATAGATACAATTTTAAAGAATAATATCTAAATGATGATAGCTTTTTATTGCCCCGTTATGAATTTTATGTGAGTATTACTATTCAAATTTTATTTAACGAATGAATCATTTTTTCTATTTTTTTTTTCTTTAAATCAAAGTACACGAGTACATTGATAGAAATATTTGATTCTGATAAATCTTTTAACATAAATTCAAAACAAGAATTAATATTTTTTTATAATTAATTTTATGACAAGAGAACTTGTTATTCTTAACTAAAGTATATGTTAAATATTTTTTTCTATTTTTGTTATTTTAAATAATACTTTGTTTTCTGCAACAGCTACAGTTCAAGAAATTGATTAAGATGTTGTTTAAGTTGTTGTTGTTGTTGTTTTCAAGATAATTATCTTTTAAAATTAAATTTTTATTTTAACTGAAAACTAAAGAGAAAGAGCCTCAGTTAAGTTATAGTTTATTTTTTGCTAATTAAAAGTTGTTAGAATGTATTTATCTAAATTAATTTAGAAACTTAAATGTTTCTAATGATTTTGTTAGCAAATTTTAATGGCACTCAAATGGGTGCCTCGTGGCGAAGTGATTAATTTTGTACACTAATTCTTTTATCTGTATTGTTAATATCATTTTGTTTATAATATTTAAATTTTTATTTGTTTTTTTTTTTGTCTAATTTCAAAGCAACTTAAAAAATAAAAATATAAAAAAAAATTATTTATAACAATATTTTTATTTGAAATCATTTGTAAAGTGTGTTTGTTGATTCCTTGCAAACATTGAACACTTATAAAATATTTTCACAAAATATTAATTATCCAATAAAAAAAAAACTCAGCATTATAGATTATTAACAAAAATATTTTTTTACACTAATTATAGGTATTTAATTGTATTTGTTATCGGGCCAAAATTTATTTAAGTTTTAACTTGATACAGTTGCCTGACATTTTGTTAATTTTAAACAAATAAAGCAACATCATAAAATATAAATAATTAAATCAATTAAATACTTAATCAAAATAGAAGAACATTTTTTAACAATAAATAATTAATTAAATCCAATAAGCATTTAGTTAACTTTCACTTTAACATCAAACAAAATATTTAATTTCATAGGAGTACAAATTGCTTTTCTTAATGTAAAGAAATCGTTAATAGTTTCTCAGTTTTTTTTTTCCAAATGAAATGAGAGTTATAAGTAATCAATCAATCAAAGGAGAGTAAAAAGACGGTGAAATCTAAACCTTTAAAACAAAATGCTGTCACCAGCAAGAGCTCAGTGCACAGTAGTGAAATGGTCAAATGGATATGATATCCAAATGCGCTGCTTTTGAATTCTGTAAGAAAATATTTGAAAATAAATTAATTAAAGGAATTAAGCACGATTAACTTAAGTAATTATGCCATAAAATAAACTTCATAAATTGCCTTGTTTTCTTTGGAACTCCAAGTTTGTATTTGGGATATATATATTTTTTTTTATTTTAATTTATGTGATTATTTAAGTAAATCTCTCTGTCACGCAAGCTTTTCAATCTGATTTCTTTTATGTTTTTATTTTTGCCTTAATTTTACTCCAATTTTTAGTCTTTTTATCTTCACTGGTATGATGTCTTTGTTTATAATTTAAGAACCTGTGAAGTGGGTCTTAATATAATATGAATTTAGTTTGAGTTTTACAATTATTCTCCTTTTCATATGCATGTTGTTTCATGTTCTTTCTAGCTGCTCATATTTTCTAATGATTTATGCTATAATTTCATCCAATCACACAGTTTTCATACATTCTTGTCAACGTTTTTTTTTTTGTTCCAAATAGACTTTTATTCTGGGTATTGTTTACAAAAAATAGAACATCACTGCTTTTGATGCAACTCATTACTTTTGGGCCAAACCTAAATGATAGCTAAGCTTAAAACTAACTTTTCTACAAAGCTAATAGTGTTAAAGTCAGATTTTTTTTATATGTTATCACAAGCTATAAAAATAAATAATTCATATTTAATTTTTTCTTTTGTTGTTAAAAGTTAAAATTTTAAATTCATTCGTTGTTAATAATGTCAGTTTTGGACAACATTTGTGATAACTATCATATTAGTTTTGTGTCGGAATTGAAGCCCAGAGGCGTTGAAAGGCGATTTTGCATGTCGGAAATGATGCTTGAATGCTACAAAAAGATGTCATATTGTTACGGGTGATGAAAACTGAATACATGGCGATAACCCTAAATGCAAACAGTCATATGTAATGTCCGGCTAAGCAGCCAAATCAATGCTAAAGCTGAATATCTGTGATACCAAGATAATGCTCTATACTTGGTGGTGTTTTGTATTAATACCTGTTGCCACCGACAATTGATTCGAGAAGAGAATAATCAGCGCAAAACTATCGGAATATTTGGTCACAATCTTTTCACTATTACAAGACTGGCCTCTTCTGACTTTCATTTGTTGAGATCGATGCAAAACCACCCCTACTAGAATACACTTTACTTCAGTACAGGTTATCAGAAATTGACTTGATTCATTCTTTATGTCAAAATAGAAACAGTTCTTTCGTCGCGAAATCCATATGCTACCAGAAAGATGAGAAAAGTAGTGGCTATCGATGCACAATATTTTGGATAATGTATGACGTCAGTTTCTTATTATAATAAAAGCAATTTTCGAGCAAAAGAATCAACATTATTAACTTATATACCTATTATTTATTTAAGAAAAAAGAAAAATTTTATTGGGTTAATAAAAATATTGTTACGTTTATAAACATTTTGTTGTGAGTTCTTTGTTGCAAAATAAATAATACCAGTTTTTAGAATTTTTAATTTAATAACAAGTTTATTTACTTTAACTACAAACAATTTACTTAAAATGCACGTCTTTACATCAGGAGGTTTATTTTCACACTAACTAACTATCCACTCAGACGCTGCCTTTTTATATTAGTCCGCTAGGAGTCTAGAAAAATTAAGAATCTTCTACTCCCTTTGTATCACGTTTTGTTATTGTACATTGTTCATTCAATGTATAGGCGCCTGTATGGCTGTGTGTGTATTTTTGTTTTTATTTTAATACTTATAAAGTTTCTTCTTAGTATATATTTTAAGATATTTATTGTTGTCTCGTTAATTAATTTCTTTTAAATTATTATATATATTATATTGAATTATTTTCTTTTAAAACTTAAGCAAGACACATCTGTAACAATATCCTTGTCCTTGTATTGTTGGTAAGTTATTTGTAATTTGTCACTAGTCAAGAGGAACAAAACAAATTTTCCAAAAAATGTAAAAGTTGTAGTTTGTGACGTAATGTTTCTGGCTTCAAGTTACCATTAACAGCAATATGTTTCTGGCAACAATTGTTTCCATGAGCTATTGCAATTAATTCGTTTTGAATTGTAACAAATAACATACACTTTACTTCTAAATTGTAGTGTTAGCATCACTTTCTTATTATTTAACTTTTTAAACAGAACCCTTAGTTTAAGAGTTAAGTCTAGTGCTCTTTTATGAAAATAGGGAAATTTTGTAAGCAACATTTATAACCGACAAATTGTCACATTAAGTGAAAATTTCCATTGTAACATTGTTTTAATAGTGTAAAAGAAGAAACATATGCCTAGATATAATACTTATATGGGAAAAAATTGTCCTTTAGAAAATTCGGACAATAAGAAATTTCTAAAGAAAATAATATATTATTGACAGTTTGTTCGGCACCTAAGACACTTAACAATGCCGTACGAAAATCATGTGTCAATTATAGATTTTGCCGTTGAAAAACAAAAATGTTGCCCAAAACATTTTTGAGTTGTAAACAATGTTGCCTCAAACATTTCATAGCTTTCAACAAAATGAACTCAGTTTTACTGCAACAACATTATTTCCTATTAAATTTGCACTGTTTTTTTTTTATTATGAGGTTTCGGCAGCATTTCACATGAAATCGTGAACAGAGCACAATACTCAAATTGCAAATAAGTAAAGTTCCTAAACAATTTTCTTAAAATTGCGCGAGTTACATAATGAAAATTGCCGTGAAACTAGTTGAATGTAATTTTTTCTGGCAGGCAAAAGATGAAGAGAAACAATGATTTTATGACACCAGCTTTCTACACTTAACTTTGTCTACAGACTTCATCAGAAGTTCATGTGCTTTTTTGAAATAACACACAAACAATTTCAGTTACGAATATCAAATTAAAAATGTAATGAAAATTTCATCGTAAATTTCATCGCCACACTTTCAAATTCCATAAAACTTTAAAATAGAAAAAATAAAAAAAGTGGCATCGCAAAAAATGTTAAGGGTGTAAAAGACAAGTCTCTACTATAAAGTAATAAGACCATGTTATAAATCAGAAGTAAAATATTTCAATCAATTTCAAGGTTATGTTTTTATTTTTAATACCAAAGAAATTATTGTTATTCATCTGTTAATTACATGTTGATTTTCTTTTTCATCTCATGTTTTAGTTATTTAAATAAGCAAAGTAAACGATAACGGAATTACCTTGAATTTGAAATGATGTTATTTTTTTTTTTTTTTGTTATTTGTAAAATCCTCGCACTCACCTGTGCGAAAAACAACATTCAAAAACGTTCAACAAAAAAAAAATTACAAAAATAAATAACCAACACGAAAACAAATGTTTTGTTTAATAAACAAAAAATAGTAATTGTTGTTATTAACACATTTCAAACTAAAAAAAAAAAATAAATAACCCCAAAGAAGAAATAAACTTTTTGCTTTGAAGAAACAAAAGTGGCTTAATTTTCCAAAGAAATTGTAAATCTTTCGATAAGCAATAAAATACAGTGCACAGTAGTCCACACTATTTAGAAATTAAAGCTGTCAGTAATGAAAGTATTTTAAAATTTGAGTAATCAGGATTTGGATGACTTTCAATTATATTAAGAGATTATTTCTGGGCAAATAATTAAGGAAAATAACTACATATGTTAAGTCATACATTCCGTTCAAACTTGGAAAAATTGTGGAGCAACTCAAATTATAATGCTTAAACAATTTAACAACTAGCTGGCGATATTGAACAAACATTTGGTGTTAATAAAACATTTTGTCGCTTTTCACAATTTACACAACATCAACTTTAGCCAAATTGTTGTTTGTTAATTGTGCACTTATTTTCTGATAGGGGCTTTTACAAAAAGCTTACATTTTATTGTAAGGAAATAGCTCGAAAGAAAAATTCCCCAACTGCAATTTTTTATAAAATATTGTTTACTAACGCACATTTAAGGAATTATAAATTAAAATTCTTGGAGTGAAAAGAAACTAAGTTTTGTGTTAGATAATAGAAAAACCTTGAAAGCAACGCAGGAACACAGACGTAACACTTTAAGCCATTGAGCATAAAAACCTTGACATCGTAATCGCCTCTCTCAGAAATATTACAATATAATTATATTTTTTAAGTTTAATTTTATTTTGTATTTTGCCCCACAGTGCATGTGGTATAGCAAAACAAGACATTTCTCAAAATAGTAACGGTTTTTACATATATATTTATACAAGAAAATACAATTTTATACTTCAAAGACGAGTTTGTTTTGACCGCCGTTAGAAGCATGTAAATTTCTTTATTCGTCTGTGACTCTGGCTAGATTGGGTACTGGCGATCTCTACTAAAAACTCCCTTTAACAAATTTATACAGCTTTCCACAATATTACAAGCTATATACCGGCTACCACCAAGAGCAGATTACTTGCTGACTTGTTAAGCAAACATAAGTATATGACCTGCACAACCGTTCAACACACAGTATACCGTGGCTCATTAATAGCTGCTACAAGGGTCTTTTGTACCTGGTTATTACAGAGACTTTAACCATCATTATCATCATCTTTTGCGGCTACAAAAAATTTCTTTCCTTTTCTTAACGCGACTCCTGGACTTTTAAGCTGTTTTTATTTGTTCGCCTAACGCAACTACTCAATACAATATTTAACACTTCCCCCGGGGGCACATAATAGTCTTTATGGAGGATCTATTCAACTGGCATCTATACTGGTGTCTTGCGGGGCAAAAGGGAGCCCAGTCCCCTTCAAGGCTAGTAGGAGTCAACTGGACAATCCACTATATTTCCACGAGAATCAGTGACCCGCAGAGTTCCGCTATTTGTCTCTTTAGGCATTTAGCTGTTCTCTGGCTGATTATTGAGGTAGACCCATTTGGGAGTATCGTGGTGGCTGTGTGTTTCGAGGCCCTCGTTTGACGTTGTGGGTCGGATCATTCACAATGAACACAATGAATGGTTTAGGTCCAAGGAGTGTGAATGCCGTCGTGTTCTTAATTATATTAAGCTTCATGCATTATGGACCAGGAGTTGGATAGTCTCCAACTCTTCAGCAAGGAGTGAAGGATGCGGCCTACTTCGGGCTTTCGAAATTGTTACTAGGAGTGACCGGAGGATATACGTATTCGAAGGCCTTCTAGGGCGTGAATGGCGTTGCTTTTCATTCACAGTGGTTTGACCATCATCTGATTATGGCTCACTGCCGGTGCAGTTTTAAATCTTATCACATCATACTCAACACTTTGTTGCAATTTGAACTTATGATCTACTGTGTATAAAGCAAACAGACACATCGAACAACCCAGATAAATTGAGACAGCAGAGTTTTCGTAACGTATTAGTGTTACAGATAGATATGTAAAAGACTTACAAATTTATTTTTTTCAACGTAAACAAGCTGATGTTATTTACACTGACTTCGGTAAGGCATTCGATAAGGTCAACCACAAACTTCTGATGGGGAAAGTTGACCTTATGGGATTCCTTAACCGTTAACTTATGTGGATTAATTCATATCCTTCAAACAGAGCTCAAAAAATTCATTTTAACACACTTACTTCCAAGGATATTATCGTTTCATGCCACAGGGTAGTCATACGAGTCCGTTATTGTTTACATTGTTTATTAATGATCTATCGAATGCCATTAAATACCGCAACGACGTGAAGATATTTCGAACATATAATCGTCACTTTGATCATGTTCTCCTGCAAAAGGACTTAGATGCATTTTATTCATGGTGTAATTATTGATTTTATGGAGTTAAACATCAGAAAGTGCAAATACATGTGTTCCTCCGAAGATATTTTAGGCGGCTGTGAACTAGAGAAACTGAATGGGGTTTCAGATCTTGGTATTTTACTGGAGGCAAAAAAAATTTGTTTTTTTTTTGTTAAAGAGAAGTAGCACTTTAGGCAACAAGGCCTATTTAGTTAAGTACCGTGCTACATTCTTTTAGGAAAGGGATAGAGAATAGATGAAACAGGTGGTGAAAGTAGAAGGATAGTCGGAAATTAACTGCAGTATAAGACAGCACAACGACCAGAGACCATGCCTTTATGACTGAGCAGCCCCACCGACAGTCAATTTTTTATTTTTGAAGTGAAAAAACCAAGGTTTTCGTTGGGAATCGAACCTACAACCCCCAGACTGGCCTAAATGTTAAATTTTATACAGCATATTTCACTGGCCACTAACAAAGCACGTGCAGTTCTTGGATTTATAAAACGCTGCGCGAAGGAGTTTAGTGATCCATATGTCGCAAAACAACTTTATACTTCTCTTGTCAGACCTGTTATGGAATATGACGCAATAATTTGGGATTCAATTTATAAACTTTGTAGTAATAGCATGGAATCGATGCAAAAGCAGTTTTTGTTATTTTGCCTTTGCGGTTTACAATGGAATCCCTTAAATCTACCATCCTACACTAGTAAACTTGCTCTAATAAAGCTGGCAACTCTAAAAAGCCGAAGAATAATGTTAAATTTTGTTTTTTTTTTTAAGAGAGGTAGCATTTCAGGCAACAATGCCTGTTTAGCTAAGTACCGTGCTATATTCTTTCAGGAAATGGATAGAGAAGAGATGAGACAGGTGGTGAAAGTAGAAGGATAGTTACGGAAATTAACTGTCGTATAAGACAGCACAGTGACCAGTGACCATGCCTTCATCACTAAGCAGGCCCACCGACAGTGAAAGACCAAAGTCTTCGTTGGGAATCGAACCCACAACCCCCGTCTTGTAAGGTAGTACACTACCTACTTACAAGCCTACAGGGACACCTACTTATCTGTTCAGATTTTTTTTTTTGATAAGTAATATTTCATTTAACGTTCCATTTCGTCTTACGCACTATTTTAATTCACTTGTAATTAAAGTGTTCAGCTCGAATTATGCTAACTCTGATCCGTTTTTAAGAGTTTGTGCTGAATTTAATAAATTTTATAAGGATATTGATTTTTCTTTGGATGTTAATGTTGTTAAATGTCGTCTTATTTTAGGGATCTTGAATCCATAGACTAAATAAAAAATAAAAAAATAAATAATAATGAAAAATTAAATAGAAGATTTTTACCCACTCATTTGAATGCCTTGATACAAAACACTATTTCTTTAAAAAACGCCACTGTGCACCTCCAACAGCACCAAATTACAACTCATAATTAATGAAACATTCATATTTATCATCTGCTAAGTGAAAAAATTACATTTAATAACTTTTTTTTCTAATACATTTAGCCAACAATTTGTCGTCTTTTTAGCTGTGGAAAAAAAAACAAAAAAAAATAAAATCTGTGTCTTTGTTTTTATTTATGCGCAATACCAAAAACCAGTAAATTGCAAAAAGGTAGCACTTGTAACCACGGTAATAAACCATCCATATTAACAAGCATTTTTCAAGCTTTCTGGCTGCTGTTCATTCAAATTGCTGTTGCCGCAAAAACGATTGTTGGCAGTGGCAGTTTGAGTTTAGTAGATGATGTTGGAAATGTAAGTGACCTTGGTTTGGTTTTATTAGCTCATTCTTTTTTTTTCTTTTTTTTTTATCTATCACACTGTACCCACTGTGTGTTGTTAGGTTTTGCATATAAAGCAAATTGCTGTTATAACGAACAGAGTTTCTGGTCAATTTTGGACTTCCTTTAAAGACCAATCAAATCAAAATGCATACAACCAGCCAGCAATTGAAATAGTAATTGAACAGAAAAAAAATAAGGGAAGTGCAGATTTTTATTTGTTTTATAAGCCAGACAGCCTTAGACGACTTGCACAACAAAGTACGTTGTATCTCTGTGACGCCTGGTCTTATCTTTTTCAATTTAAAAGAGTTGAGTACAAAATTGTAATCATCTTTACTTAATTGTAAATTAAGTATGTATGTCAGTGGGCTGTTTGTTTGTGTTGCTTTTAGTTGAACAATATCTTGAAAATATGGGTCATAAATTAATCACTCATTTCCCAATTATAAAATGATCATTTTAATTAAGATAAAACAGAAAAATATGTCAAGAAATAAACAAACAACAACAAATAATTAATTATATCAATCAGTCTACAAAAGTAGTTTGTGATCATTTAAACTTATTTATAGGGTGAAGCAAAAGTAATGGAGGCAAACAAATTCCTAAAGAATTATAACAAAAAAATTTGAGTATTAATACATTTTTACGCTTTAATTTTAAGTTATCAAATTAGGGATTTTAGTGCGAGTATCAAGTAATACAAACTGTAACCTTTTCTTTTAATGTCGCTTAAAACTGTTGATTCTTAGATGATGTCTGCTGACCCTTTATTTATTTGGTTTTTTGTGGGAAATCAACTATTATTTGTAAGCTTTGCTAATACTTTGTAAGTGTAGGATCAAACCTAACAAATATATTAAAATAATACATTATACGCTACTCTTAATTCACTAGATTTTTTCGTAAAGGTTATAAAATAATATCAGCCACATTGCACCCTTTATGCTTTGTAATCATTTAATATTCAAGTGTTTAAAAAAGAACTTGTTTAGCGGATGCAAGAAATGGTTTGAAACAACAATAATATGTTTCCCGCAACTAAAAAGCAAAATATGATTCTTATAGCACAATTATGCCTTATATCTGTGTGAAATTTTTTTAATGAGAAGGTCATAAAAAGTCAAAATACTTAAGGAATCCAGAAATAGGTTAAAAGACGCAAAAGTATACATTAAATTTTTACGAACAAAAGAAAAACAACTGAAAAAACTATTTTCTTATTTTACTAAACCCGTACAGCAAAAAACAGTATAGTATAGTGTAGGCTCTCGCAGTTTTGGAGGTAAAAGCACCCAATTCTTGACTCGAACTACTTCTGTATTGACTTATATGCCTTAATTACATGTAATGATTAGTGTCGATTAAAGTAAAGCTCTTTAAAAAAATTACTTTTTTTGGTTGGATACCATCATCACAAATTTAAGTTTAATGTTGAAATATTATCCCGTATATTATCTAGAAGCTAATTGAAGAAGCAACAGAATAAAAATGCTTTCAACGTATTTATAAAAAAAGAATTTGTTCCACCAGTAAATTAAATTGTGAAAGGATCATTATCAAGTTTCCCCTTGATTACAAAACGTGTGTTCAATATTATTGTAATGAGCTATTAGCTTTCCTTTCTATATTACTAAATAACTTTTAGTCAGGCGTAAAATATTTAAAACCGTAACGCAGTATGCAATAAAAATGACATTAATTTCAATTAAGTTTTCTAAAGAAATCAAAAAAGGTAAAAATCTTACAGTGGAACAGGAAATTATTGCCACTTTACAAAATGTGTGCTCCAAGATCAAATATTTATTAGTTTCTAGAAAAACATTGTTCTATTGTATATTGCATAATTATGACATTAACACTCTATTTCAAGCCTGATTAAAATTTATACGTTATTGTGCAATAAGCGAGAGTGTAATAAAAATTATTTATTATTAATTACCTTTTTGCCAAAGCAAATTATTGAGGCTTGTTTCTTTGAAGGATAAAAAAAAATGTTTTAAAAATCTATAAAATTCTTAAAACAAGCATTTTATTATCTAAAAAGCTTTTTTACAAAAATTTTTTTTTTAAATTAATAAAAACAATTACTTTTTATATTTAAATTAAACCCACTCACATTCGACCATTGTAAACTTTTCCAGAGAAAATTTACTTAAAAGAATTATTTAACAAGACTTTTCAACACTAATTCCTACATTTGCGTCATTATCAATTTATTGTTTTCTGTTTTCGTAATTTTTTCGCAGTAAATAGTTGAAAAAATAAATAATTAAAATGTAATAAACAAAGAAAAGACTGCTTTAATTGCTTATACAAGTCATTAGTAATAAAATGTTTGCAAAGAAAATTTCAGCAACTGGCAGTAAAAATTTAATAAAATTTGAAGAAAACAAAAATTTTATCTAAAATTTTTAAATAAAATAATAGTTAAAAATTATGCTTTAATTCGTAATAATGTCTGGTAAAACTATTAACAAATTAAATTATCAATTAACTGTTTTAGTAGAACTATTAACTAGAACGAGTTTTATACGAGGATACTGAAGAAATAGTCGTTAACTCGTGGATGCATTGAACAGATACCAATTTTGTAAACACATATTGCTCTTTTAATTCCCTGACTTTTGCTTTACTTCATCAGCTTAAGCACTTCATGCTGTCAATACAGCCATAATACTTCTTTTAGTAGGTCCTTAAATATAAATATATATATATAGAGAGAGAGAGAGCTAAGGAATGCTTAGAACTAGTGTTTTCCCCTACGTATTTTTTATTTTATTCCATATTTAAAGACATTAAAAAATTTATTTTTTTTTCATTACAACGGTTGGTAAATTTGAGGTTAGGGGGTAAATTGGCTTAAAATGACAAATGTACACCTGTAACACGACGTCAGACCTGCTCTCTTTTCGCAAAATTTTTGTTGCAAAATGCATTGTTTTCGCTCAGTCTTTCAAACGGCCATTTGACAAACGTTCGTCGCCAACAATGGTCGATCGGCTGTATTCTTGAAGGAATTGAACTTTATAACTGGGACGACCAAGATCTTTATGCAAAATGTGGCAAAGTGCCTCTAGTGGACGTCGACGAATTGATGTTGCATTCTAAATTTCAGCACTTACTGTACAGCGGCCATTACAAGCTTTTTATATTGCTACACTGTCAGCAAAAATCAAGTGAGCCTCGAATTTAGCGATTAAATAATGCACAAAGGTATCAAAAGAAGCCTGCTTACGAGAAACAAACAGATAGAATTTCACGAAGTGTTGCAATTTTCAAGATTAAAATTCTTTGCTCTTGAGAGTATGACGTTCCATGCTTAGCGTTACTCAATTTTTTGCTAAATAAATGCCCAGACTTATTACGATTACCGCTGCCCACCTCTAGAAATTCAAAGTTCGACATCGCAACCGATAACATCGAGCTCGATTAATTTTAGTTTTTTACTTCACTTATTTTGATTAAGTCACTTAAATTATATACTGCTGGTGGCACCGATGAGTACTTCGCAGTATTAATAATATTGTAGTTAAATTGAATTTTTATCGATGCTGCAATTGAATTTTCATTGCCAATAAATTTTACTGAAATTTTGTTTAAATATAATAAATACTTAATTTATTACACATTATTATTTTTAGGTTTAAAAAGTAAGATGATTTTCCACCTTAATTAATTCTTTTGGCTTATTGATTTTATATTGAAATTAATATGTCTATTTCAAATAAATACAATTATCATCAAATTTTTATTTTTAACTTAAATCACTTCGTAATGGTCAGTAAGATTTTACCGGCGATAAAGCAATTTCAATTTCAGCAATTAGTATAAATTTACTTAAAACGAAAGTTTTATTACAATAAAAGCAATAATATTATACTTATCCACGCCCACGGTATTTCACTGTGGCAATGTAATAAACTTTTTGCTAATGAAGAAGAAGCCGGGCAGAAAAATAATTAAGTTAAATATGAATAAAATCATTGCCTCAAATCAGTGCCTCGTTTTTATAACTGATATAAAATTTATATCATACAAATATTATGGTCATTCTTTTTTGCATACATAAATCTATAGGTACCCCTGTAAGCTAGTAGGTAGTGTACTATCTTGTCAGTATGGGGGTTGTGGGTTAGATTTCCAACGAAGAATTTGGTTTTTTTCACTTCAAAATTAAAAATTGACTGTCGGTGGGGCTGCTCAGCGATGAAGACATATTCACTGATCGCTGTGGTGTCTTCTACGACAGTTAATTTCCGACTATCCTTCTACTGTCACCACCTGTTTCATCTCTTCTCTATCCCTTTCCTAAAGTATGTAGCACGGTACTTGACTAAATAGGCATTGTTGCCTGAAGTTCTTTTTAAAACAAAAAGAAAAAAATACTTCATGTGAGAAATTTCGCACTTTAGTTACCGCAACGGGGTTACCTCTTGTAAATAAACTATGTAAAAAATGAATAAAGGTTCCAGTTTTACCTTGAACATATAAAAACTATTTACAGCTAAAATAAAAATACGATTCATATATCAAAGTGTAAAATAACTTTAAACGATATTAAATTCAATAACTTCAAAAAACGGAATCTGTTTTATTCACTCACTATTATTATTATTATTATTTACTTTTTAGTGAATCATTACAATCGCCAATTTGAACTTTGAACAACAATTCTAAATAAAAATCATGAACAAAATTTAAAATATTTAATTGTACTTGTTGATTTCCTAAAGTGTAGGAGTTAAAAATTGTTATTATGACAAATATTTGATAAAAGTTTAACATTCATAGAGATCATAAAAATATAATTTTACACAAAGCATTTCATATCAATAAACTTGTACAGATAATGGGAAAAAAACTATTACTAATATGTGTAGTTTAAACGAAATAAATATAAAATTTAACAATTGCTTACTTAAATCAAACGTTTTTAATTAACAACTAAAACGGAAATAAATATCTTAAAGATAAATTATTAATAAAAAAAACTCAAAACGAGGTTAATTATTAGTTGGCACTAAAAAATTGCAACAATGAACTGCATGCATAAATGTGGCAAGCCGAATGCATAAATAAATAACATATAAATATAAATAACATTAAATCATAACACTAACAATTTGTTACAAAAATTTGAAACGCCTTCCGTTTTCTATTTTGAGTCTCCATTATCAACGAGATATTTCTTGCTTAAACACCTACAAAATGCGTTTTGTTTTTAAGTTAAAATGAAATCAGATTTACTTTTCCATATTTATGATGATGGATACGAATATTAAACAGTTTAATATTTAAATCTTTATCAATTCTATATAAGACTTTTATTTTAGCAAGAAAAAAAGAACTCCAAAATTAAAAGTTTAAATTTAAGCTTTGTTTTCAATTCTTTTAAATAAAAGCGGCTCAAAAATGGATCTATGCGAACACAGCGTAGAATGCCCGAAAATATTAGTACTCATTGTATGTAATGCACTTATGTATTTACGGCTAATATCGTATCGTCAAATACGCATCTCTATAGGTGCATTATTTAATCTATAACTTTTTTGTATTTTTGGTTCACTTTTTGGAACCATTTTATGATAATTTCGACTGCCACTTAATTACACTTTAAAAGCTGCTTTATTTGTTCTATGCGGGTACCCTTTAGTTTTAGGTTTTTCTAACATTTTGGGTGCAATGGAACCAATCAACACAAGGCAAATGCTCAGAGAAATTAATAAATTTTTCTTTTTCATAGAAGCCTTCCCGTAACCTAATTTACTAGTTCTGGCACAATGCATTGCATAGGTAGGGGACATCCCCTGAGTGCTCGTCCTAAAAAAAAACAAGAAGCCGCTCCAAAACAATATAATCCAGCCGAAATTATGATTGATATCTTAACTTTTTTTACTTTAAATTCGTGCCGCCAGCAAGTATTGTAATTATATTTATAAATAATATTGTTACGTTTAGACCTTCTATAAACGTTTTCTTGTGAGTTCTTTATTGCAAAATAAATAACACCACCATATTACAGTTTTTAAATTAATTACAAGTTTATTTACTTTAACTACACAAAAAGTTGATTTTTTTATTTATTAATTTTTTTCATCTATTATAATTAAAATTATAATAAATCTTAAGAACTAAAGCACTAGTAACTAAGACTATCGGCTAAAGTTGTCACTGCATAACAATTTACTCAAGATGCACGTCTTTACTTCAACTAACTAACTAACTATCAACTCAGATGCTGCCTTTTATATTTGTCCACTAGAGGTCTGGAAAAATTAAGAATCTTCTATTCCCTTTGTATCACATTTTCTTGTTGTTATGTTATTCATTCAATGTATAGGCGCCAGTTTTTTTTTGCTTTTGTGCTGATACAGTTTGTTCCTGGAATTTAGTTTAAGATAGTTGTTGTTGCCTTATATACATAAGTTTTTTTAGAAAACTACGCAGTTAGTAAACAGCATACATAATTGTTGTTGTTTTGCGTCTATACAATTTCTACGCAGTTTATAACTAGAAAGTTGTTGTTGTCTTGCGTGCATAAGTTTTCTTAGCAAGCCACGCAGTTAGTAAACAGGCTACACAGTTGTTTACTTTATTGCTTAATTATTTTATTTTAAAACTTAAGCAAGACGCATCCGTACTAATATGTATGAAAATAATTCTTCACAACATTAAATTATTTTTTTCCTAAATATTATTCACCCTGAAAAAATAATAATAAACCACTTTGCCGGCAATGAGATATATTCCACTAGCTGCTGGCTATGCTTTTGATCTACAGTTCGATGAATAATTAATTTTTTTAACTCAGAATGAAATCAGGACTGCAAAAAAGAAAACAGATGCTTATAAAAATTTATTATTTTTTTAGCTCAGAAGGAGTTTTGCCATTTCGATGAAAATATTTATTTATGCATATAGTGACTTAAGCCAACTTAAGCAACTGTGTAAATACCTAATAATCATATGTGGCAACGTATAATGTACTTAAAAAAACTTTTCGTCAAATGTCATTTGCTTAAGCAATGTACGAAATTGTTCGCACATTCCGTACTGAAACAGCTGATTTTGCATTGTGTTAGAGATACATTAGTAAACAAATTCCGATGAAGGACAAAAGCGAAAAAATATTTTATCTGAATTTAATAGAAAACGTACAAAGCAAAAATTGCTTATATGACAAAAGAGACGCGTTTTATTATAACGGCAATTCAAAGGAACGAGCATGGAAAGAGAAGAAGAATTTTGAAGAATTTTGTTTGCGTTTTTCATTGCCATACTGGTATGAATTATATAAAGCTGTGGAAGTTACTACGGGAACATTTCTGCAAGGAAATGAAGAGGATAGAAGCTCCATCAGGCAGTGGACAAAATATGATTATTAAAAACCTTTTTGTTAATAAACTTTATTTATTTAGAAAAAATTTATTATTTTGCAAAAGTACTAATAAAACAAATGTGCAACGGTGCATAATAATTTCTATATTCATGTAAGTACGTTTTAGCCACCTAAAAGGAAATTAAGAGGATGGAAGCTCAATCGGTATAAGCATTTAGATTGAATATTTTTTAGTTTTTTACAATGTAAATCTTTATTTTATAGCAATCGGGATAATTAGACTTAAACTTGGAGTTTAATAACTTAAGGGCCTTTAAACATTTTAATTTCTTTTCCATTTATTTAACACATAATTTAAAATTTAATTTTTTATTGTTTATAAATTCAACGATGCACAAATAATAGAAACAGCGAAACATGTGTAATTTTTCTTTCGTAATTTTCTTAGAACTATGAAAAAAATGTTTATTTGTATAAGGATAGTAATAAATTTCATTTATTTAGTAAGAAATTATTTTTTTGCAAAAGTACGAATAAAACAATTTTGCAACTGTGCATAATAATTTCTATATTCATCTAAGTACATTATAGCCAGCTAAAAGTCTTCAACTATTTATTCAAATATTCAATATTTTATTTCATTTATTTAGAAAGAAATTATTTTTTGCAAATGTACGAATAAAACAATTTTGCAACTGTGCATAATAATTTCTATATTCTTCTAAGTACATTATAGCCAGCTTAAAGTCTTCATTTATTTTTTGCTTAGGAATTTGACAGACTTTTCGTTCAATTTTTGATATTAGCTTAAGCCAGCTTATGCATATTATAGTTGGGCCTTTCAAACTGGTAGTCCGAGCTCTGTTATATTACAAGCTTTTAAGTATATCGTATATATAATCCTGCTATTGGTATTGGAAAAAAGAAGAAGGATAACTTCCTGTAAGCTTATTTTATAAAGGTAAGCTATCTTGAATGTTTAAGTTTTGGGACACATTTGTGTCTGATGACAGAAATAATCAGATACTTTGTCAAAATATCATTTGATTTATCGAATATGGCGATAGTTATTTAACAGATTATTTTAATGGCTATAATTTGTTATTGATTGTTTTTCTTACAGAAGAAGCGATTTAAACAAATGCGTTATCCATTTAACCATATGTATTTTTAATGATATTGGTTTTTATTTCTTTTTTGGGTATTAAAAATTATTTTTGGCAATCGCGGGCTTGCAATATTTTCTGTAAACTTTTTATTAGAATTTGCATTCCTGTTCTATTGATCTCATTTTTCTGTCTATAGTTAGGTCCTTTTTAATATTAACGGTTGAGTTTTTTTTCCCCAATTATTGGTATTTAAAAGTTAACATAATTTTGGCTTAACTCTTGGTGTAAGATGTAAAGACAAGCCAGAATCTAATGTAATTTAATTTATAAATAAGGCGGTCAAAAATATTATTTGACTTTTTATTTCTAGAAATAAATTTTAGTACCACGAATGTGTGTGTGCCTTTGTACTTGCTTTTGTTTTACCTTTGTGATAAGACGTAGTGGTACCGTACATATACGCTGAAGTAGAGTACCAGCCAGATAAACAGATTACAAAAACAACAATTAATTGTCTAATCATTAGTAAATGTGTTTCTTTTAAAGTTGTTTAACCATTTTAAGAAATATTTTAGAATATTACCGGCTTAAATTACTTCAGTTTTTTTTTTGTTTGCTTGTCGTTGTTGCTCTTGTGGTCTTTTATTATTTAAATATTATTGTTACATGTTCATGTGTTGATTGCTCTCATGGCATTTTTGACATTTATGATAATAGTCAACAGTTTCTCTATAACTTTACACCTACGGGCATGTTATTCTGTTATTTGTCGGTATTATTTTATGTGTTAACTAGAAAAATTAATTAAAAAATTGCGGTTGCATAACTCTTTACAAATTAGAAAGGGTATTTTAATTTAATAAGATTTGTGAAGTTAAAAATTACAAAAACAAAAAGAAACATCCTGTTGCAATTTGTTTACCAATGAATCACTTAAAAAAAAGAAAATTTTATAAAATTCCGCATAGTAGTTAGATGACTCTAATGAGGTATTTTCTTATTTGAAAATTTAATTAATTTCATGGTTTAAAGGGTTTAATGCTTACTACTCGCAGCAGAATTGTATAACCCACAATGGTTATATTTGATTTTTGTAAGAAAATTAATTTCATTTCATTTATAGTGAAGTTATAAAATTTTCTTGTCTTATTATTCAGGACATTTTTAATTTATTTTCATATTAAACTTTAATTGTGGAGGCGGTGGTAAATTTTACGCTCTCTTTTAATTTTTTTTAAATAACTCTCTTCTATGTCACTCTTGCACTGTTAGCTTTTAAGTATCTTCTCATGTCATGATCCTTGTTTTTTAGTTGCATTTTCGCTGTTGTAGCAATAGTGTGGACGGAGAAAATCAGGTGCAGGGATAAAAGTTACCACTTGTCCAAGTTCTCGTCATTTATTCTTTGAAAGAATTTTACCACCACGTCATCAATAACGTAAGTACTCACTTCACTCAACAATGCCTATTTAGTCAAGTACCGTGCTACATTCTTTAGAAAAGGGATAGAGAAGAGATAAAACAGGTGGTGAAAGTAGAAGGATAGTCGGAAATTAACCGCCGTATGGATTTATGATGAATTATTTTTAGCACCCGTCCACTTTATTGTTGGCAAAAAATGTTTAAATTATAAAATTTGAATTTCATCGACATTTCGTTTTTGAATATTTTTGCGGACTATATCAAACTTAAAAAACTTTTGTGATCTAGATATAGCTAGATCTTCAATGCATCATAAAAAAGAAATTGATAAATTTAATGGAAAACCAGAAATCATTGCTGATGACAATAATACAAAAGGAGGAGTAGATGAACTAGACAAAAAATGCTGTATACATTCATGCAGCAGATGTACACGCTGCTGGCCTTTAGCTACATTTCATAGAATTTTGTATATAAGAGCTGTAAATGGATTCATAATTCTCCAGTTGTCAAAAAATTTTAATAAAACCTCAAGGGCAGAGTTCTTAAAAGAGCTGACAAGAGAGTTAATGTTATCACACTTGCAACGCCGGCAACATAATCCTAGGCTTCCTTGACTACTACGAGAGGTGATTGGAAATATTTTGGGTCCGGACTACGTAGCGCCACCCCCAATGGAATCCATCCAGCTACTCGAAAATTATGTTACATATGTCCCAGCAGACAAAAACGGAAAACAACACGCTACTGTCTACAATGTAGCAAGCGAATGTGCATGGGCTGCAGCAAACGCATATCCATACACTGTGCAGAAACAAAATTAGATTAATAGAAAAACTTCTGTAAAGAAGCACCCGCAGTTATTTTTTTCCTTATCACTTTTTTTTATGATCTCTTCAATTTTTGTAATAATACACAATGGGCTGTGAAAAAATCCCATTTGTTTTTCTTATGTTGTTTATTTTTTTTAATTAATTTTTTTTTATAAAAAAAAGGCTTAAGTGCCAATTTTGTTCAACAAAAAAAAATGTTGCAGTTTTTTTGTTATTTTCTTTATTAAAAAATGTAAAAATATAGCAAATAAAAGTAATTAATAAAAAAAATACTTTTTTAGAAAAAAATGTTTAAAATCTAAAAGGGGGTAAAGTTCACCACCACGTCACAATGTATGTCCCAAAATTTCACCTCCACAGTTAAAGGTTAAAACAAATAATATTTTTTCTTATAATTTCAAACTTCTTTGAAAAACCCAATTTGGCATATAATACATTAATGCACAGGCGCATACACTAACTAACTAATAAAGACTGTTTCCTTTTTTGGAGGGTGTTCCGTATTAACTTTTATATACATATGATGACTATAGCATAAAATATTACAACTTCCCTTTTTGTCCAATAATTACCTGTCTTCAAAGATATCCTGTCAAATCGTAATAGTTATGCCAGTGTTAAAGATAAAAAATGCTTTCTGTTCGTGGCTACAATCAATAGCTTTCATTTGTTTAGTGTTGTAGTAGATGGACGCGGGTTTTTCATTCTTGGTTGGTAATTGTTTGCTAATATTACGAGCTAGGCGATATCAGGATGTTCAATGTCTTTGTCTTATTTAACTTTGCTATACACCAGGGGCCTGCGTTATTCATTCGTAGAATTTTATTGTGACGACTTTTCCTAATTTTTTTTAAATTTGAAGCAAAGTCACTGCCGTGCCACAGAATTCCATAAAACTTTTATACAGCAAAACAAAACTGGAGTCTAGGCTTAGAGTAAAATTCTTTAAAATCTATTAATTTTAATAACAAATAGACACAAAATTAGCCCGATATTTGGAATACAAAATATTTTTTTATTTTTTTAATCGATTTTTTTATATCTTAAATAAATATCTGTTATTCTTTTTCACGTTTTTTTTAAATTAATTTAACAGTATATATTTTTTTCAATATTTCGCTTTCCTATGGAAAGCTTCTTCAGGAAAATTAATTTTAATAATTAATAATAATAATTATTGTTATTAAAATTCCTGAAGAAGTTTTCCATAGGAAAGCGAAATATTGAAAAAAAATATATATTGTTAAAATAATTAAAAAAGACCGTTAAAAAGAATAACAGATATTTATTTAAGAATACAAAATATTTTTTATACGTTTCATTTTAAAGTTTACTAAACAAAAATTTACAAATTAAGTTTACTTATAGTACCAAAAGCTCAAAAACGACAGTACCGTTAAATGTGAATTTTTTTTACCATTGTGTTGATGCAAAAATTATGTTTGTATTAGTTTCGATTTAACACTATTTGACGGGTTTGTTGAAACAAATTTAGTTTAGATTAAAAGATTTTTTAAGTTGCCCTGTTAGATCAATAAAATAACTTAAACTTTAAGATAATTTTTACAATTTTTCGTTTTTTATTTGTTACTTTAACAAGTCGCCTTGTGTTGACCTATTTAAAAGAATAACTCTTAACAATTTATTAGCTAAGTGCTAAATAGCGCTGCATTTAAATATATAATTTTTCCATTCATTTATAGGCCCCTTCCTATATTTCCTCTTTTCACCACTTAGTATTTACTTTATGAGCAGAGTGACACATTACGATGCAGCTTTAAACTATCAAAATGCTTGTATGAGAAGTTGAAAGTGCTTTTGGATGCATGCATCATGCACACATCACAGTTTTACTTATGGAATTTCAAAACAAACACATAAAATATTCACTTTAAGTAAAAGCTGCATTTTATAATTCTCGGCGGTTTTGTTTTTACAAGATCTTTAAAATAACTAATGTTGTCTTTAACAGTTGCTCGTTTCTAATTGAGCCGTTTAAATTCAAAGTTAATCTTGTTTGTAACCAATTTATTCACGAGACATGTGTAATATTATTTTGCTTTCAAAAAAATTTCCTATTTGCAATTCTTGTTTGAAAATTAAGAAGAATGTTTATGTTTTAACGTTGTTATTTAGCACTCAATTGATTTTTTTTAATGTTAAGACAGCTTTATATCATTTAAAGCTTAGAAAGTTCTTAAAAGATCGTGTCACACTGCAATTAAATAAACATTTTTTTCTTTTCTTTTCCTACTACAATTTGGGACATTTACATTTTATTTACTTTTTCTTTAAACGATTTTCATTATTCTTTTTTTTTCTAAAACATTTTTTCTTCTTCTTTACAGGTATGTAGTCGTTAATTGTTGATCATAAAATCAGGTATTTTTTTTAATTATTTATCCATTTAAATAAGCTAAATGCAGCAGTCAGTTTTAATAAGCAAAGAAGCTATTAAAAGATGAATCTATGAATCAGGAATTGGTGTTAGTAATAGAAAAGAAAATTTTACTAAATAAAACAGATTTTTTTAAAGCTCAAATTTGTTCAATTTGTTGTTCATGATAAAATCTAAAAACTTTAAAGTTTTGACTGCCCCCAGCAAAAGATGTGTTAAGTTGTCTAAAAAGCTCTAAATCTGCTAAGCTTTTTTTTTTGGTAAATGGTTAAAAATTTTTTTATAGCTTTTGCTTTTCGTAAAAGTTGTCAAAAATAGAGCTGTAAAAGGCCCTAGAAACCTATAAGAACTTTATTTGTTTCATTATCTTTAATCCTCTTAGAAATTTATTTATGTCTCTTTGGCAAAAACCAGAGTTTTTAAATAATATACTAAAAGCTTTATGCCTTAAATTTTACAACTATTAGATTTTTTGTTGTTGTAACACTGATGCGATCATTACTTTCAATTAATTGTTTTCCCTCTTTGAAAAGAGTTAGATTGGAGTAGATATAGGTGGTGAAAATTAATCATTGATAAAAGGTTCCGCAAATGTATGTTGTGTGAGTTGGTGGAGCATAGTACAGCTATTTTATTTCTATTTTTTACTTTTCCCACTATTCTATCTATAAATGAAACAAATTAAACATAAATAAAGCACCTAAGCTACACTGTTTCTTCAGCCTGTGCTAGAAGTAAAAAAAAAATTGTTTACAGTTGCTGCTAAAAGGTGGCCTAACAAAAAACCATAATTTTAAAATCTTCGTGCAAGTGACCTTATAGTACCTTTATCTACTAACCTATATTACATATTCAATACAAAATTTTGTTCGGCTTTCTTTATTTTTATTTATTATAAGTCAAGACTATGAAAATCGAATACTAGATTAACCCAAATATAAATTCTCTTAGAATTTAAAGAAACTACTTCTTAGCAATTTGGTTGATTATTCCAAATTTTTTTTTTTTTTACTTATTTTATTATCTTCTTTTTTTATATATAACAATGAAAAGGCAACAAAGAAAAACTGTATTCGTGTTCAAAAATTTAGAACAACTTTATTCCACATTATTACCACAAATATTTTCTTTCATTAATTCTTTTTCGAAAATGAAAAAAACGCCTCAACTTATAGCTAAATTAGAATTGGCATTTGCGTGACTTTTACTTAAAATATCTTATTAAAGAAAATTTCAAAGTCGAGAAGACTTACATATTTCTCTAAAAACACTTGCGCTTGCCACAACTAACAATAACTGAAACTTTAGCTCTTCGCTATCTTCATTCAAACAACTCATTTACATAAGAAAAATATTTAGTTTTCTGAATATTTATTAACTTTGAGTGACGGTAGAAAAATTGTTAAGAGAAAGAAAAAATGCTAAAATGTTCTTTAAGAAAGTTATAAAATTTATTTGCATTTTCACTAACAGTGTACTTATGCATGCACACACATACACAAGCATACACACTTAAGCCTCAGACAAAAAGAGGCAACATCAGGCATGCATAAATGCTGAATTAATAAGAAATGAAAAGAAAAAAAACGTATTTTTAAGTGGCAAGAAAAAAGCTAATAAGTGCTTAAATAAACAGAAACTTAACTATATCCATCATTATATATTTTGTTAAGCCAATGCACAATGGGTGATTTACACCAAAAAATTTGTAAAAGTCTTAAGTTTACAAAAAACCTGTCCCTGTAGGCTAGTAGGTAGCGTACTAGCTTGTAAATATAGGGGTTGTGGGTTCGATTCCCAACGAAGACCTTGGTTTTTTCACTACAAAAATAAAAATTGACTGTCGGTGGGGCTGCTCAGCGATGAAGGCATAGTCACTGGTCGCTGTGCTGTTTTTATACGGCAGTTAATTTTCGATTATTCTTCTACTTTCACCACCTGTTTCATCTCTTCTCTATGCCGTTCCTAAAAGAATGTAGCACGGTACTTGACTAAATAGGCATTGTTGCTGTTGTTGAAAAGAAAGGCCCTAACTCGCATATTGGAAACTTTACAGGAGAAGCTAAAAAATTATTTAAAACTGTAGTTGACAAAAATTAACGTTTATTTAAATGTAGGTTATTATTAAAATGAAGGACGAATTTGGTTTTCAAAACTTTTTTTATTTGAAAATACATAAAAAACTAAATAGAGATAGGGCTTTTTGTAGTCTCATTTCAGAGTATACATGTAACCGCTAATTTTGATCAAATTGCAATAAATTTTTGTGAGGAGATGTATTTGCGTTAAATGCATTGGAATCACAAAAAAAAACAATTTCGAAAAAAGTATGAGTTAGGGCCTTTTTACATAAGACCGACGATATATATTTTATATAACACTTTGTGGATATTAATTAACTATCCCTGAAATTTGTAATAAAACATTAGGAGAGGCATAAGATTAAATGATGTAAATCCCTGAATTCCCCTTTGTCATATTTACCAAAAAAAAATTTTTTTTCTAACACATTTTGTAATCACAATTTATTTGTCGAAAAAGATTTAGAAAAAAATTTTTATTTAATTTTTAGGTTAATTTACTAAATGCTTTTGATACAAAAAAAAATATTTATTTAACAAAATCATTTTTTTGTCATTTTATAATTATTATACTCAAGCAGATTATCATGAATAAATTGACAATTAAACAACGCTACAAAAATAATTGGCATTTATACGCAAAATTGTATTCAGCGATATGACCAAGTGAAACGAAATCACCACATATCCCACAGACTCTACGACATCCTTCCTTGGCCCATAGTTTCTTTAAAATTAAAGCCGGAGCTCGCATGTTTGTCTGCGTGGTTCTTTAGCCTGATCAAGGAGATTTGGGTTTGAGAATACGGATGACATTGGGGGGCGCAACCTCGCACATATGGCGAAATATTTAGGAATAAGTTAATTTCGATAAATTCAACAAATTTTAAATAAAAGGGTATCGTGTTCTTATGATGATAAGCCAACAGCAGATGACGTCCTGTCGGCGAACATTACTAGCGTTATTTGTGACATACACCCAGCAGTGCCCTAAGAGAAGCCCTAAGTTTTATTTTCAACATGTTTATAGGCACTAGTAGAAGTAATGCCATATGCTCGAAATCGTTATCAAATATTAATGCCATTAAAGCTTTGAACGAAAAAAAATGTTTATTCAAATTTTACTTTTTTTTATGAATTTTTCCCATTTAATCTCCTATAGGACTTAAGAAAACATCCTATTAACAGATTTGAATAGCTCAGAAAATCGCCACTTTGATTCATAAACGAAGAGATCTACACCATTTATTGGCCACCCTTTAACTTTTTAATTTATAATTTGTCAAAGTCTTTGTTTAAAAAAGGTCTGTTATATGAACAAACCCATCCTTTAAGGTTTAATTTTGTTTCTAGGACTGGCTGAACTTGTTGTCTGTCCGCTACATACTCTATATTAATTTCTGACTGACTATACCTAAAAATATCGGGAACTTTATCAGACAGTTTTTAATTTTATATTAAACTTGTGTTCATTTACCCACTGTGCCGTGAAGAATATATTTTAACAGTATTCAGGAAGGACAAAGATATTTTAAAATATGCTTATAAATTGGTTTCTTTGCGAATTACGCAAGAATTTCTTATTCTTCCACTGTCTTATTCTTCCACTGTCTTATCATCAGGACTTACTCTTACTATGTATCTGCAACAAATATTGACAACCACTATTTCCTTCTATAAGAGTTAATAAATCTGCAGTGCGCCATAATTGAACTCATATTCGCCTATTTCACTTACACTCACGTAATTTTTTGTTCTCAAGTGGATTCTTATAGTGAGTGGGTTATTAAAATAATATTTTATATTCGCGATATTGTGGTGAAAGTGATTATTGTTGTAAGCATTTTTTTTAATTGGTCCTCCAATAGGAGTTTAAAGGTCGCAAAGAAATTGGTATTTAAATAAACACTTTACAAATATTAACATAGTAAGAGCTCTGTTATCCTAAAATAACTAAAATGAAAGAAAAAGAAATCGTTTCTTTAATTTCTAAAGGAATCTTATGCGCCACAAATATATTTTCAATTTTGACAAAAAACAAAAATATTACTAAATTAATTAAATTAAGCTGATTTCCGTCAAACATTTAATGCAAAATATCAACATTTTGGAAAAAAATATCTAAATACAAAAATAAAAAAAATATATAAAAGTTCTTAAAACTCAAATATTTCTCTCCTCAAATTCGGACAGCTTAAAAATCCGAAATTTTACAACAAAATTTAAATACCAGGACTTGGCTATTAAATTGGATTTTCACCAAAAATATAAAATTTGTTAAAATAAAACCATTAAAATAATTACAATTATACTTATAGTTTATTGGACTTGTTTTCATTATTTTGTAATTAATTTTTTAAGCACAAAATCTGTATATAAAAAGTTTTATAAATTTTATTCTTATTTTTAATATTTCGCCACGGTGGCATTATTAGGACCAAAAAAATAAACATGAAATGATACTGAAGAAGAAATGGAAATGTTATTGAACAAAAAACTAAAATGTTGTTTTAGTTTTTTTTTTTTAATTGTTTGTGAAAAATGCCACCCAATTGTGTGGCGAAATAACGAACATAAAAATTTAATTTATGAAAATTTTTATATAAAGCCATTGATTGCGGCTTAAGATTATTAGTTATAAAATAATACTAAACAATCAATAAATTGACTAGTAAACTTAAATTCAGCGCCAGAAATTGGTTTCAAATATAAACTTTTTCACGATAAACCCTTTAAATATCTGGGTGATATGCACATATTTTTACGTTAAAGTTTCTTATCCGAAAACGTTCTAGTTCAATGCAAACTAATCACTAATCGGATTCTCATATAAATTTTAATGTAATTTAAATTAAAAAAGAATCAATTCAATATAAAAACAATAATAAATTTTTAAGAGAATATTGCCAAGATATTTGCCAATTTTTGACCAAACGGTTTGCAACATTTGCCACCAAAGTTTTATTAAAAAATGAAGCAGAAGTTCTTATTTGTAGGAAACAATAAAAATATATTTCCGTTTACATTCTGGGAAACAATCACATAAAATGTAAAATGTCACAAAAAATATACTCGTTCTCATAAAGGTGACGAGAACAGATTCGAAATTTACTTTAAGAATTTTTAAGATTTGTTTTCTGCTATTTCAACGTACAAATATATCTCTAGTGTAATTGCTTTCCCACTCTTTAGATGTGTCACAAAAGTAAGCCATGTGTGGCGGTATCATTATTGGCTTGTTGGTTTTCGAAGACGACTCTCAAATTGAACTACACAGATATAATAATTAAAAATATTAAATAATTATTTCCAAGTCAGGCTTGAGTTCATTGTTGGCTTAAACATTCGTCAGCATTCTTCGTTTCATTCTGCTAATATCTAAATAACAATAAAATACACAATAAAAAATATCAGATAATTATCAAAATAAATTTAAAATTACTATGTTTACCGCCATACGTAGCTAGAAGAAGCTTAACGGTAAAATCGACCGATGTTATATTTTGAATTAGATTTATACTGATGATCGGCAAATTAAAATTAGACGATAAAGCCAGGGTATTCGCCCATGAGAACTAAAACAGTGAGACTCTAGGAATTTCAAACAACAGCCTAACAGTGTAAGACGGAGAGCGGACGGATATTCTCCATACAAATTAATTATAAATTTTCCTACATCTAGAGACCTACAATAATTGCACAATCTAAATTTTTATTTTGTGTTATGAGTCTTGTTTTGTGTTTTTTCGAGTAAAAGCTTAACGGTGTGAGATGATGATGGCACGATTACTTTCCTTAGAAAGTATTTTAATTTATGCTATACCTAGAAAGATTAAATGAAGGCACAAAAAAAAATTTTTTTTCAGGCAGCAAAATCTTAGGTGCCCCTGTAGACTAGCTAACAAGACTGGGGGTTGTGGGTTCGATTCCCAACAAAGACCTTGGTTTTTTTCACTACAAATAAAAAAATGACTGTCGGTGTGGCTGCTCAGTGCTGACGGCATAGTCACTGGTCACTGTACTGTCTTATACTGACAATTAATTTTCATAACTATCCTTCTATTTTCACCACCTATCTCATCTCATCTCTTCTCTATCGCTTCCCTAAAAGAATGTAGCACGATACTTGACTAAATAGGCATTGTTGCCATCTTTTGTGCTACATCTTTAAAAAAAAAATCTTAACGTTGTACAACGGAAAGGGGACGGATATTTCCCAAATAAATTATCCTATATCAAAAGAACTTCAATAGCGACTCTCTCCAAATTGAATACAGGGTAAGACTAAGTGGAAAACTACAAGCTGAGAGAGCGTTTTTTTCTAGTATAAACTTAACGGTGTATTATGGTAGTGGAATGAGTATTTCTCCTACAAAGTATTTATTATTTATAATATATCCAGAGAAATACAATAGTGGTATTTTTTATTTTTACTGTAAAGGTTAAGAGCAAATTTGTTTTCTTGTAAAAGCTTTATGAGGTAAAAGGAGGTCAGATATGGCTACTCATAATATCACACATCTAGAGAAATGATGTGGTGATCCTGTCTAAATTTAACACTGGCTTAGTCTCAGAATATTTTCGACTAAAAACTTGTTAATGTAAGACACGAAAGACGGATAGCAGTTATTAATTTTCAGCAGAACTACAACAGTTACACTCACTAAACTTGATGGAGCTCACACATTTTCATGTTATTTTCTTTTCTTAAATTTAATTTAAGTCAAATTAATGAACTGTAAAAATTTTATGTTTGATTTATTTAAAACTAAGCAATTTTATTTCGGGCCTGATTCCTTCAAATAAATATTTCATGATATTCTCACAAAAAAATATTAAAAAGTTTAATATTAAAATATTTACAAATATTTTTTATTTTCTGTATTTTTCAAATTAGATATGAATGGTTTCCAATGGAAACCCTTATGTAGAAATGATTGAAGATAAACAATGTTTTTTGTTGTTTTGAAATGTTTTGCTGTGTTTGTGTAGAAGTGTTTTTGAATCCTGTTGTTTATGCTATTGTTGATTTGATAAAAAATTCTCATAGAATCAGTTTGGCTTTGGATATAAGACTTTTAGGTTTTTCTATACAGTATTGGGATAAAATTCACTGATGAGCTATTTGAGCAATTCTGAAATTGCAATATGAATATGCTCTCCCCCGCAGTAATACATTTCAAATATTTTTATTTAAATAAATGTTTAATGGGAATATCATAAAATGTTTATTTTTTAATAAATATTTTGTGAGAATATCATGAAATATTTATTTGAAGGAATCAAGCACTAAATACAATTGCTTAGATTGAAAATGGTTCCGATGAATTATAATTTACATATTTATTTAAAATTATTATTTTAAATTAACTATTTTTATTTCAATTAAACTGCAATTTTACTTTAAAACTTAATCTTGAAATAGTATAATTTTTTGTTTCTGTGTAAATATAAAAAGAAGAAAAACGGTGAGTGTCTGGCGTTGCTTTTTATAGTGACAAGACAAATGTCTTATTGGACTAAATTGCATGCAGCATGTGGCATTTAAGTTTTATGAAAAAAAAAAATCCAGTTCAATTTAATGGGCAACAACAAAAATATAACATTATTTCCGTTCTAATTCTGAGAAACAATAATAACAATAAACATCAAAATACTTAAAAATAAATAAGTTTTGCAATATTCTAATCATTCCATTAACCAAAAGGGGAGAACATTTTTAAGGTCCTTAAAAACAGCACTTTTTTTATTAAAATGTTTTATCTTTTAGCTCAACATAATTTTTGGATAGTTTAAAGAAAAAGTGACCCAAAATATCACGTCCGCTTGAAAAAATATTCATTCATAAAATTTGAAATTTATGTTTATTTAGTTCTTTTTTTTCGTTTTATGTTATTTATGTTTCTTGCCAATGTGGCGCCTATTTAATGTTATATGTGTCGTCTTTTTTTGGAATGCTCAACATATTCTATATTAAGGATTTATACAAGAGATTTGTGTTGAATAAATAATCTTGAATTCCAGCGACATTGTATTTTGTCGTTGGTTTTTTTTTTCTTCTTAACTTCAATATAGTGTGTGTGGTATTTTCGTTTTGGCATGAAATGATACCTTCTTTTCATGTGTTCATGTTTTGAATAAAATTTTATTATTGACAAATAATAATCTTTACTTTAGACCAATTTTTTTTATTCGCAATTTGTTTATTCTTCTCTCTTTCTCTCTCTGTCTCTCAGTCTCTACCTAAAACAGGGTCAGAGATAAAAAGCATCTAATTTTTTTGTCATTAAGCATTTCTAGGAAATATTTTCGTCTTCTTAACGGATGTTCCTAAGAAGTATTCGATGAGAAACTTGAAATATGTTTTTGTAGTCTAAAGCCAATGACAAATTAGAATTTTATTGGAATTTCTTCAAATTGTGGTTGGCGGCAAGCTATTGAATATAAAGATGTGATTTCTATAAAATGTATCTTTTATGTGGAAAAGCCATTCTCTTTATAAAAAAACAAATAAAAATTAATATCTCAATTTTTACCATTTTACCCCATGATTCTAAAGCTATGTTTCAGTCTTCCTTTTGGGATGTATATGGCTTATACTACAGAGTTTTCTCTTATTTTATTGTTACATATAATTTAGAACTGTTCTAATTCTGCTTGTACATTTCTGCATTATGCATTTCCTTGACATTCTTGACATTAGCTATGTTGGGGGTGCTATTCCAGAATGATGTAGCTATGCTGCTGTTTGATTTTCCGCAGGTGTAATCTATTCATTTAAACTTTCGTCCGCTATTAATCGTTAATCTGTTCTGATCTCTATTTATAATGTTTTTTTGGCCTGGTATTCTATGTATTTTTTGCAAGCATTTATTTATGAAAACAAATCGTACAGAGAAACTCTTTTATTCTGTGGCCATTTTTTTAACATTAAAAATTTTAAGTCGCTTGCAGCAAAGCATGTGGTGCAAATATTGCAGGAACAATAACTGCCTAGCATGTGACGTAAAAACTTTTCACCTTTTAGGTGGCTATTAAACACATCAGCTGTTTGTTGTAGGATGACAAGCATCTCTGTTTTGTTTTCTTTCGCACCCAGGCACTCTGCGGGGTCACCCCTATTTATGCAATGCATTGTGCCAGCACTAGAAAATTAGGTTATGGATGGGAGGAAAGAGGAAGGAAGTAGTGTTTGTGGACACTCGATTTGGATTTTCCTACAGGAGTAAGTTTATTCCACATACCCAACTGTTCTACTAAAAAACAAATTTTCCCTGTAATTCATTCTATGAGTCACAGGCCAATCAATTGCAAACGGATGGGCTCTCAACGAAAAGCGTGTTAAACGCAAAAAAATGCGAGCAATTTGAACAGGTTCCTTAATTTCATTAGACATACAAAACACATTGCGTCGATGTTCTACAGCATCAGTAGAGATGAATACTCTACTGTCGTCAATGAGCAGCTTGGTCCTCTCTTGTACGCGGTCGAGCAACTGCAAAATAGACTTTGGGGCGCCGGATCATATTTGAGTGTTGTATTCCATTTTTGGCCGGATAAAGGTGGTATAAATAGTACGAAGATTGGATAAGGTAGTTTTTTTTTGTTTTTTAAAGAAAAGTAGCACTTCAGACAACAATGCCTACTTAGTCAAGTACCGTGCTACATTCTTTAGGAATGGGAAAGAGAAGAAATGAGACCGGTCAGGAAAGTAAAAGGGAACTCAGTGACCATGCCTTCATCACTAAACAGCCCAACCGGCAGTCAATTTTTATTTGTAGTGAAAGAAAACCAAGGTCTTTGATGGGAATCGAACCCACAACCCCCAGTCATATAGCTAGCACACTACCTACTAGTCTACAGGGGCACCGTTTTAAAACCGAAGCACTTTTTAGAAACTTGAAAAACGTGCTTAGTCCATCGAACATCACACTGAATTTTCATGACAGAAACATCAAACGCCTAAAGCACAACAAGAAACCCAGTTTTAGAATAGCTGGGCGGTTTATTTCTAGCCTTTTAAGTGTGGTATTAACAGTACGATATAAATGATTGCTGATTTTGTGTGATTGCAAAAAATGACTCAGTTAGTACGTATTTAGCCGATATATTTCCGGGAAAATGACATAAACATAAACTGTGGTAAGTATCTGAATGATTCTGTATAACGGTAAAAATTAAGCTATATAATGGCAAAAAATTTCAATAACATAAGGCTCATACTTATAGCCTTTCAATCTATATCCCTAAAGTAGCACCTCTTAAGGCCATTACTGATGCCGTCAGACGAAATTTCAAAAATATTTTCAATTAATTAAACATGATATTGTCACTTTAATATAATTTAAACTAAAGAACGGTTACAATTCTTTTTCAAATATCTAAAAAAATAACACATACAAATCTCTAATTAATCCACAACCTTCTAGTGTTTGAAAAAGAACATTTAAATTTATTTTACAAAGAAGCAATAATTACACGCCATTATTTTTATACTTTTGAAATTGAAAACAAAAAACAAAAACAAAATAAAACTTACATAAACTCTTAGCTGTCAGTTGTTGTTTGTAATTATTTTGCAACTTTGCAAAAACAATAAGAAAACCTCTTATTAATTGTTGCCATATACTTTTAAATGAATTGCTAATTAATATTAATCATACGCCCACATACACAAATTAAAACTGGTACAGCTTAAAAATTAAGATTCTAAACAAAAACTCACAAAATACAAACAAATAATTAAAACTAAGAAAAAGAAATAAAGAAACCCCTACATGCAGCATGTACGAGTATGTGCTGATAAATTAGACAAAAGAATATTACCAACAGCAACATAATCAACAATGGCGCTTAAGATTTATGATTTTTTTAAGAAAATAGAATTCAACATTTAAAGCTAAAATAATGAACAACAAATAAAGAAAAACGTAAAACTCCACCCTTAAAATTACCATGTTAAGCAAATTTAAATTTGTAATTTTTGACTTTTAATTATAATACGATTGCATGTTAATATTTTTTTTTATATTTTATTTTATATCATTCATGTGCATAAATAATAATTTTTTTATTGTTTTATTCTTTTTTTCGTGTTTAACCATAATTGTTTTATTAAGCCACCTTTGTATGTTAAATTTAAATATTTTTTTTTTCTTTTTGCTTAACGACGACATACTAATGCAATAATTTGCAAACAAAATTAGTTACTTCTCGTGTGACAGTAGAAATAATTGCTACAAAATTTATTAAGTCGATTATTCAGACTAAATAAAAATAAACAAAATACAAAATGAGAAATAAATAACTTTGCCAAGTGATTGTTAACAGTTGTAATTATTTTAGGTAATAATTTATTAGCTATTTTAAGCTACACAGAGAGAACAAAACTTCTAGTTAAAATCTTTTTTTTAACTAATAAATAAAAGTTTAATATCTGTAAACATTCTTATAAATTTGTGTTAAGTTTTCTAAACAAAAAAAATATGTGGGACATAAACAGCACTATATATAAAACAAAATCGGTTACCAGAATGTCTCGCTATTCTTAAACATGGTTTTGCTTAAAAAATTAATAAAAATAAAAAATATTTATAAAGCAGTAAATGGAATTTTTGACAACTTCCCTAATACTTGACTAAGTGGCGTGCGTAGCGACCCAGCAATTAAAATGAATACCAAAAGTGTAAAATACGAAAGTCTGTCAAAAATTTTAAAATGTCATTAATCATCATTTTGCAGTGAAAAATTACTTTTACTTATAATGCAATTTAATTTTAATTCCCAGTAAATTTTCCGTGACCACTAAGAAATGTGTAAAGTACTCAGTAATTGATACTGCAATTTGATTTAAATAAAAAATTCAATAAGGAGTAAAATTGATAGTAATTGCAGGACCAATAAAATTTACTGGTAATGAAAACAAAATTTTATTTTCAATTAAAATTTACTGGTTACTGCAATTAACACCCTACATTAGTTTAGCATTCCCTAAAGATGTAAAACAAAATTTAACAAACCAAAATAATAACAAAAAAAAGTTTCATTGATGAGCACTTTACAGTATAAATTCATGTTTACTTAGCTACAATTTAATATTACTCCCCCAATAATTTTCACTGGTCACTGTAAAATGTTAAAGTAATCAATTACTAGTACTGCATCTTAATTTTAATTCCCAGCACATTTTCACTGATCAATGTAAAATGGTAAAGTAATCAGTAACTGATACTATAATTTAATTTAATTGAAACAAAGCAAAACTACTGATAATGAAAATTTAATTGCATTACTACCAGTAAATTTTATCAAAATTTAATTTTCAATAAAAATCTACTAGTTATTGCAATGTTAGAAGCAGTTAAAAAAATAAAACAGTTGCGTATATATTTTTTTTTTATCAAACGAGAAGTATCACTTCAGGCAACAATGCCTATTTAGTCAAGTACCGTGCGCTACATTCTTTAAGAAAGGGATAGGAGAAGAAATGAAACAGGCGGTGAAAGTAGAAGGATAGTCGGAAATTAACTGCCGTATAAGACAGCACAGCGACCAGTGACTATGCGTTCATCGCTGAGCAGCCCCACCGATAGTCAATTTTTTTTTTGTAGTGAGAAAAACCCAGGTCTTCGAACCCACAACCCCCATACTGACAAGCTAGTACAGTACCTACTAGCCTACAGGGGCAATAATTTACATACCTTTATTTTATAATTTACATTAACGTTATGTTCTTAAATATTTTATGAGCGAATAGGTGGCATCATAGATGAGGATATTTGAAAATATCAATTTAATTTTCTTTTTATGTAAAATGATAATTAAATACATAAACTAATTAATAAATACAAAAAATTAAGAGATTGAAAGTAAGTACTAACTTGTGGTTTTCGATATAACCAGAGCTTGATGATATTTTTTTGTTTTTTAATTTATTTCAAAATCAAAGATAACACTTACGGTCTTTATAGAATACTTCACTATCTAGACCTGTACCGCTGGGGGTATAAGGGAGCAAAGTCCCTTGAAGGCAGCAGAGGTCAACTGGAAATCTCCACGTTATTTCCACGGGAATCAGTAAGCCCCAGAGTTTCTGCTAATTGTCTCTTTAGACTTTTAGCTGTTTCTCTGCCTGATTATTGAGGTTGGCCCTTCGGGAGTATCGTGGTGGTTGTGGGTTTTGCGGCCCCAAGCATGGACTGATTATGGTGGCCAGGTTCATCTCACCTTTAATCACACCTACGGGTGAATGATCCAGATCCAGTGAGCATGCTAGTCATGTGTTCTGGACAGTAGTTGGATAGTCTTCTGGACAGGAGTTGGATAGTCTGTAGCTAAAATTAGTCTTCGGCTTTCTAGGACGTGAATGACGTTGCTTTTCATTCACAGTGGTTTGACCACCATCTGATAAATCTAATCACGAAATAACATTTACGTGCTCCACCCCCAAATCTATATGTCCTGACGGAAACTTACCGTCATTATATGTGTCACCGGGGATAAAAGGGAGTCCAGTCTGGGCAACTCCATATTATTTCCATGGGAATCAGTAAGCGCCAGAGTTCAGCGGGCTGATTATTGAGGTTGGCCCTTCGGAAGAATCGTGGTGGCTGTGGTTTCACGGCCCTCATGAAATGATGAAGGGGTGAGGATCATGTGTCATGTGTTCTGGACCAGGAGTTGAATAGTCTTCAACGCTCCAGCAAGGAGTGGAGGTAGCAACCTGCTCCCAGTTCTCGAAATTGCAACTAGGAGTGACAAGAGTATAAAGATATCTAAAGGCTTCCTAGGGCGAAAGTGACGCTACATATTACTCACGTGGTTTGATCCACCATCTGGTTATGTTAGTTAGTTAGTTAAAGAAATATTATTTTTATTATAAGAATTTAAAATTAACAAGCCATTTTTCTGCGTGTGTGTATATATAAAAGTAATTGAATTAGAATATTAAAGAAATAGAGTTGCATTCGGTAATAAAAGTATCAAATGAAAATGTAACAATTAGCGAATAATAAAGCTCTTAATATAAAGGGAACATTTAAAATCGACCAAGTACGTGTTAAACTGCCCGCTTCTGTAAATTCTCTAGTGCAGGCTTTAAAATATTCAAATGCAAATAGCTGAAATTTGTTGAAACCTCTAATATTTTTATTTTTCGCAAAAATTTTCAGTACCTTAATGCCCAGAGTATACTGGAAAAAATTTATTATATTTTCCCCTCTTATTTTTGTTTTTGTACAAAACAATCAACAATTTGCAATTCAACACCTTTAAAGAAGCGATCGCTTATGCATGTGAATTGTTTATTTGTTTAAGCAATTGAATTAAACAACTGTTTCTTTGCAGTTCGTTGTCGGCATTAGGGAATATGTCTGCCTGTGTGCTACTCTTTTTCTTTTTTTTTTTTCCTTGTATACCAAGGTGTTGTCATTTATGTATTTAATTGTCATTTGTTTTGTGTGGTTTTTAAACTCAATGTTGTTGGTTTATTTGCGTTTAAAGTTAAAGGTGTCAATTTGTTTTGTCTTGCTTTCATACTCGTATAAGCCAATCAAGAAACCAACTTTTTTCTATTTATTTTTTAGTTTTTTATTTTTATGTTTTTGTTTTTTTTATTAACCTGTCTAAGATAATAATAATGATGACGGTAGTAACAATAATAATGAAGATGATGATGGTGGTTGTGCTGATTTCGGAGATGATGGTGATATTGGTGTAAATAAGTGTTTTTTTTAATAAAGCTGCTGACTGATTGTTTGTTGTGTTGGCGTTGCAATTTTATAATGCAAATTTATTTGTTGCTTTGAAAGCCGTTTTATGGCAGTCATTTGGTCAATAATTAAGCTTTTAAAAACAATATCTTAAGAAAGTTTTTTTTTTTATTTAACACTTAGTGCAGTATGCACTGAATGAAAATATGGTATTTCACATCTTTTTTATTTGTCTGTTTTGTGTTTTTTTTTGTTTTCTTTTTATTATTATTTATATGTAAAACGTTGAAGAATTTGTTGCGGCATACTAATATTTTAATTCAAAAATTAATTTGAGTTAAATAAATTTCAAGCTCCTTTAAATGCCATAAATTTATTCATTAGAAAATGTATATTTAGAAAAGGCTTAACGTTATAGGGTCGTAGAGTTTGGTGACAGTGTTAATCAGCATCACACGGTAATACCAACTCATACACATTTGTGGTGTTATGTGTGTTTGCTTTCAGTAAATTGAAGTCTATAGCTTAATCGTATCCTAATACCTAACTATACTTGCAACTGAACTGGCTCGACACTAGTTGTGTAAAAATATGTCATCTTCAATATCAGAGATGTGAACCGGTTACATCTTTATAGGGGTTAAATGCAAGACCTATCGCAGTTAAAGTACCATCTTCCCTTACTAACATTTTTCGGAGCGAAATTATCGCATTCTGAACGAATTAAGGGGGTTGAGCTGCCATTAAGTGAATTATTAGAGGATAAAATTATACGTAACTATATTCTATTTACCTTACGATTTAATTTAATAAAATAACTGTTGGAAAAAAATTTGCTTTCTCTACATATCAAATATTAAGTTACTTTTGGGACATCCTTTAACTTTCTATATAAACTCTTAAAAACCATGCATTTGCAACATCCTTTGGACTTATAATTATTTTTTCAAGGTGTGCTACAGTTTTTGTTTTCTTGTTATTCTTTTCATCACACTACTCTCGTTTTTTTTCTCTATCTCTCTCTCTCTCTCTCTTAGCACTACAATTATTATTATGTAACAAATTACACATCTTTCGCATATAAAAAATGGCGTTCTTCATAATTTGTTATGTAAGGCTACGCCTTGTTTTGTTATTCCCTTTACACATAACCTGTTATGCGATGCTTTTGTTAACTCCGATAAAAGCTGAGGAAAAAGTAATTAACAAGAGCCAAAGTACGAAAATGTGTTGACTATGTCGACATGATGATTTTGAAAATAATATATAAAACACATTAAAAGAAGCGTAGGTCCTTTACAACAATCTGTTAATTAAAGCATGGCACAGAATAATTACATTTTACATTTTTTGTGATATTCAATACAAAAGTGAGGAATGTGTAAAAACATGAAAACGTTAAAAGCATTAAATACAGAAATATAAACGTGATGATTTTTTTTTTTTTTTGTTTTTGCCAGGCAAACTATTTATGACAAATAAGAGCCTAATTCATACACAGCACAACTTTAACTATATTCTATCATCATATAAATTACTAATTATAACTTTAAGGATGCGAGCAGGACAGTAGCAGACAAAAAATATATCACTCTATAATGTTTCTAAAATATAATTTCATAGGTCATAGTTAATCCCCAAAAACATTCATAATTTTTCGACAGCAAATTTTCTTTAATCATCATTTTTATTAGAAAATTCATCAGTCATATATTAAATATCACCTAAAAAATAAAAAAAAATGTAGTTACTTATAGTTTTTATATAAAACAATTTTATAAATTTTTTATTTAAAATGGTGTTAGTCAAAATTCTATTAAAAAAATTCTACAAAAAAATTGTATCCATTGTTGAAATAAAATTCATGACTCATAATTCCTCTATTAAAAAATATCAGCTCCAGTTTTTCAAAAAACAATTTTCAATATAAATTTTCGATAAAAATATTTCACTAGGCAAATTAATCTATAGATAATTTTCATGTCATAATTTTTCTATAGAAAAATTTTTATCAGTGATAATTTTTCTATAGAAAATTTTCATTTGTCATAATTTTTCTATAGAAAACGTTTATCTGTTTTAATATTTCTATAGAAAATTTTCATCTGTCATAATTTCTTTACAGAAAATTTTCATCTGTCATAATATTTCCATAGAAAATTTTCATCTGTCATAATAATTCTTTAGAAAATTTTCATCTGTTATAATATTTCTATAGAATTGTTTCATCTGTCATAATTTTTCTATAGAAAATTTTCAAATGTCATAATTTTTCTATAGCAACTTTTCATCTGTCATAATTTTTCTATAGATTATTTTCATCTGTCGATATTTCTATAGAAAATTTTTAATCGTCATAATTTTTCTATAGAAAATTTTTATCTGTCATAATTTTTCTATAGAATTGTTTCATCTATCATAATTTTTCTATTGAATTGTTTCATCTGTCATAATTTTTCTATAGAAAATTTTTATTTGTCATAATTTTTCTATAGAAAATTTTCATCTGTCATAATTTTTCTATAGAATTGTTTCATCCGTCATAATTTTTCTATTGAATTGTTTCGTCTGTAATAATTTTTCTATAGAAAATTTTCATTTGTCATAATATTTCTATAGAAAATTTTCATCAGTCATAATTGACTAATATACTAAAAGACTATTCGACATTTATTCGAAATCACTTTAAAACTAGTTAAAATATTAGAAATGGTTTAAAACCGATGCGGGTTGTAGCTAACAGAAAAAACGGTTTAACAAGTTAAAAATTATTTCTTAATGTTCAAAACCTGCACAACAAGAAACAATATTATATTAAGAGCATGGGAAAGTAACATTGATAAATTAAGTTAGACGGCAAATATAAAATTAGCTATAAAATAAGTAAGTGATGGTACAAGTATTTATAATTTATTATAGAGAATAGTACTTAAATAAAAAGTATTTAAAGCTTTTTGCATTGCTATTAAGTTGTTGTTTAGCTTTCTTTTACTAGTAGAGTCACATCCTGCAAAAAGTTAACAACCGTTGATTAACCCAGGAACAAGATAAAATTTTGCAAGGAGCTGTCGTATATTAGAAGGTGTATACTGATGTGACGACCAAAGAGACCAAATAGAGACGACCAAAGTATATTGGTTATTGATGGTGAAGCTAGTTCCTATTTTGATTGGTTGCTCAACTCAAATCGTCAAGGAATCTTTAACGCTATTTTTAAAAAACTTAAGCTATTTATTATATCTATTATATATTTGACCAACTAAGAAGTGGAAAGTCAATAAACACAAGCATTAGAGCTTAAACAAAATACCAATAATAAATAGTGGCCTAATTTTAGCTACATTTCTTATGGTTTGTAAAAAATTAACAAAATTAAAAACAAATGGTAAAAATATAATTAGTTGCCACAGTTTTTTTCGCACGGGCAGAGTAATTATTTAATATTAGCTTACTAATAAACCAAAATATTCTAAATAAAATTACTAAATTTATGTTCTTTCACTTTGAAAAATTGAAAATGAAATATTGAAAATACTCAGTTTCAGTTTCTTCTGACTTTAAACAAAATATTAAAAAAAATCATGCTTTCCTTGCATTTTTAACGAGTTTTCTTTATTACCCTTCTCTAAATTATTCTCAAGCGCTAAAATAACCTAAGGAATCTTTTTCAGCTTCTATATAAAGCTGAAGCTCCAATTTTCTGCTTTCATTTGGATAAAATTATTAACCTTAAACTAAAATAAAGTTTATTTAATAGTTCCAGAAATTAATAATTTTTTTAACTGTTTTAAAACATTATAATTTTATTTGTATATAAAATAAAACTATAACAAGGCCGTGTCTGTCTGTACATAACCAATTTTTGCAAAATTTTGTTGGCGCTGCAGATAGTCATTATCTTATCTGCCCATGTGCTAATCTCACAAAAGCAACTGCATGCATTTTATTAAAAATTTGTTAAATTTTTTTGGGGCTACTTTTTATATTTAGTTTTGAAGGAAGGGTAAACCAAAGCTGTATGTTAAGAGCTTTCCTATAATAAAACTTCTACTTGTTTTTACGCCAATGCTAAAAGTTGTGAAAGTTGGGGCCATAAACTAATGAAATAATATTAATCGAATAAAAGTCTCTTGTATAGATTTCTGCTCAAATTGCTAAGGCTGGAACATCCCTGTGAACAGATTTAGATTGATTCTATCCTACTCAAAGACAGTGACGCATTACTTTTCTCTTACCTTGTTCGTTTTTATTTTAGCATATACATACATTGTTTAAATTTCAATTTCAATTTGCTTTTCTTTATTTATTTATTTATATTTTTTCTGCAAAATTTGTTTCCAATAAAGCTTTTAACTTAATTAAATTTTAGTAGAAAAGATTATATTGATTAAATCTTTAAGTAAACAAAGCAAACTAAACATAATTGCATTAGATTATTGCACATGAAAGTTTCATACAATTATTAAACAGATTATGTTTTAAAAAGATTAAACAATATTACGTACTCAAACTGATTAACAGCAGTTTAAAGTATTTAATTGTAGTTTTAATCATTTGATTTAAATTATTTTAAGAAAATTACTAAAACCTTTAATAAAAGAAATAAAATAAAATAAATAAAATAATAAAATAAAATAATAAAATAAAATAAAAATAAAATAAAATAATAAAATAAAATAATAAATAAAATAATTTTTTGAAAAACAACAAAAAAACAAAACAAATTTCATGTGATAAAAAATTGCCAAATAAATAACTCCATAGATATGTAACATGCGCCCCTGAAAAAAGTAAACTTTGGTTTTACTTTCGTTAACATGGAAGAATGTACTATGTGGAGATATAGCTTTTTATAAAACTAAAAACCATAAAAAATGCAAATTGATTATAAAGCAAGTGAATTCTGGTATGTGTAACATTCTAGATTATAAAATAATCTATTATAATTTAGAATAGATCAATATATCTGATTCAGTTAATTTAAGGCTTTCTTTAAAACATTTGAATATACATACACTGCAGTTCATCAGAATAGAACCAACATATTTTAAAGTAACTAAACTGTATAAATAGCAGCAAATACAGATGGAATAAAAAAATTTAGTTTTGCAAAAAAATAATTGATATATTAAATGAGACTGCAAACACAAAAAATAGTATAAAAATGCATTATAATTGGAACTTTTTCTCTTTCTTTATACTCAAACAGAATAGAACCACCCTTTAATTGTTCTATAAATCAAATGTACTTGTTTTTTTGTGCTTTAAAATTGATTTTATTTAAATTATTTTCTCCAGATATTTATTTAATAATGCATAAATTTACCGTTATTAATAATAACTTCATACATTTTTTTTCATTGATTCGTATAGAGATTTTAAATAGTCGAGAGATATTTCGCCCCCGCAAGCAGTTTTTATTCCAATAATAAGCTCATTCTTGATTTCGTATTGCTTTCCTCCTTCGTATACCTTACGCGTTAGCCAACTCCCAAACATTTTCTATAATATGAAGGACGGGTGTATAGCCCGGCCATTTTGAGGTGTCAATATTTTGGCTGGCAATCCATGATTTTACTACACTGCCGTGTGTATTAGGTGCGTTATCATGTTGATAAATCCAATCTAGTGGTACAAAAATATCTTTTATCTTAGAAAAAGTTTGTTCCAATAGGGTTTTGTAATTATTTCCAGTCGTTCGGGTACTTTGAATAACAAGGTCAATAGTGCCGTAGAATGAAACTGCAGCCCATACCATAACGCCCCTCTCTCTGCTGTGATGGCGGCTCAGAAATTTTTCCTCCTTACGCATATAGTGAAAATAAAAGTTGTAGCCATCGGGGCCATCGAAATCTAAATTAATATTTTTAATCCGAAAACACTACTTTTCGCCAATTGTTATCGCTTAATTGTCTTTGAACATCCACTACCATATGATATTTGGCAAATTGAAGGCACTGTTGCTGACGGATTGCATTTATTGGAGGTTTTTTCTCTAGTTTTCGGAGTAGTAAATGTTCACTGCTTAAAATAGCGTGACGACCTGTTGATTTACTTGAATTAACTCCTGCTAAATGGTTATTTTTATTGGTAGAATGGGCTGATTTTGAGGCAATTCGAAGAATTTCAGTTGTCCCGTAGTGTTAAAGCTGTGCAAGTACCTCCTTTGTAATTTTTATTATATGTTTCACGATGTTTTATGTAACTCATTGCCACATTATGACGCTGACCGATTTTCTAACGATTTCGCGATTAGCATAGTTTTCAGAATGGTAAACATTAATTTTTACCATATCCAACGAATTGAAAGAACTTTTTCTTTCCATATTGCTTTAGCTAACTGCAGTCACTGCTTTTTCTAAAGCTTTATTACAACCGTCTACAGATTTAAGTTAAAAATGCAGGTGGCTCTATTCTGTTGAACCAAAAAATAAATAAAAAATTGTATACTTGAGTATAAAGAAAGAGAGGGAGAGAGAGAACCGATATAATCCATTTTTATACTATTTTTTGTGTTTACATTCTCATTCAATATATCAACTATTTTTCTTTTCTACAAAACTAAATTTTTTTATTCCATCTGTATTTGCTATTTTTACAGTTTTGTTACTTTAAAATATGTTGGTTCTATCCTGATCAACCACAGTGTATATTAATCATGTACGTCCCAACCTCAGGGCTCGTGTATCTATCTTATTTCTCGCAGATTTCCGCACATTAAATGAATGTAATATTTCCATATTTACTGATGATATATATGATGCTATATGATATGATATGATGATATATTATTCAACCTTTAAAGAGTGTTATCAGAATATTATGTGATTATTATAGTCAATACAAAAAAGACTTAAGCAATCTACTTTTCCAGATGCCGCAAACTGTGTTAGCTACTCTCAACATCCTAATAGATTAGATTAAAAATTTTAAAAACCTAGGAGTTCAGATATGTGTTACTTTAAAGACTTATTAATAAGATTGGTGGTTGTTTACAGATTTTAAGAAAACACATTTTTATGTTAAAGTATTTAAAGCAATCATAATAACAATCAGACGTTTCAGTAACTTTATTAAAATCAAAACCAAATGTGAGAAAAACTAATTTTATTAAAAGTAAAACGATTGTTATGACTTTTACTTTTTTTTTAATCTAACATTCCTTGTTGTCAAGGTGCCTTAATAACTGTCTCACATCAGTAATTGTTGTTTTATTTTTAATTCCCTTAACTAAGATTTTACATTTTATCTATAGTGTCACTGTGTCAATAAGATTTTTATAGTTTCACAATTCATTTCGGGTTTTCATTTTTACAAACAAACAATCAAACAAACAAACAAAAATCAAAGCAAACAACAAAATGATCTACATTTTTCCTAGAATTCAGCAAATTGAAAAAGGAAAAAATGCCCATAAATTAAATTGAAAACAAAAGAAGAACAAGTTATTAAGACAAACTCACTTTAACCAACTGTGAATGATTGTAGTTACCATTAACACAAAAAAGCCCTTTATTTTTAACTTCAAACGGCAACAAATCTAATTTTAAAATCTCCATACAAAACCGCCTACAGATGAACACGCTCACTCATTTATTTATTAAGTAAGTCCGTCGGAGCTTGTTCGTTTACCCGTCAGTGTGTCAATCTTTCAGTCCCTAAGCTCTATTCAGTTAGATAACTAGACAAACATTCATTCATCCATCTATCCATCCTTCCTTCTACTAAAATAACTAGTTTATGTTGTTGTTATTTGTTTTGTTGTTGGTGTTTAGTTGACTTACAAGGAAATAAAGGGAAATCATAACAACAGGAAAATAAAACCTAGATGAAAGATTACACTTACACTAACACAAACACAATTTTTGTGTGGTTAATGTCGAGAACAGACACATTTTGCCTGAGTTTCTGCGTGGTGTATGTGTGTTTGTGTAAGTTTTTATATCCTGCTAACAATGAACAAAATTAAAATGTCATATCGAGAAAATAGAACAAAAATAACAATTTTGAATAATTTACTGTCACATCATTAAATTTTGTTAAGTGAGATTGTCGGTCATTGAAGGAAATATGAAAATTAACTAAATATTGTCAATATAATACAAGTTAAAAACGGATTTTGGCCTTTATAGCAATTTCCTTTTCTGTTTTTTTTTTGTGCAGCTTAAGCTGTTTAAAATTAGCTGGAAGGTATTTTGTCGAATATCGTTTGACCCTTAAATGAAATAATGAAATTCAACAATGTTAACGTATTAAGCTTAACAGCATGTGACAGAAAATGTAAATATTAATAGAAGGGTAGGCAAGAGTAGTTGGGAATAATTAGAAAGGATTATAACCTCAAACAAATTAGGTTTTTGTTACTATAAATTAATTAGGGACCCTTTTTTCATAAGGGATTAAAAGATCTTTTTTCTTTTTATTATTTTCAAACAAGTTGCAATTCTCTCTGTCATTGTGAAATAACCTTTTCGGGGCTCCTAGCTGTTATAGCAAATATTTTTTTATTAGTTCAATTCAAGGCACATTCTACATGCGCTACATATCTCTTCTCAGAGTTAGTATACGGACAGCAGCTGGCTTTGAATTCAGTTCTGCCATATGTGTGTGTGTGCTTTTCTATAAAATGTGAAACTTTAAAATGCTCCTGATTTTATTAAGGATGAATTTTCATCTTGTAAGGTACCTTTTTTTTGTTAAAAAGAAGTAGCAGGCAACAATCCTATTTAGTGAAGTACCGTGCTACATTCTTTAGGGAAGGGATAGAGAAGAAATGAAACAGGTGGTAAAAGTGGAAGGATAGTCGGAAATTAACTGCCGTATAAAGACAGCACAGCGACCAGTAACTATGCCTTCATCGCTGAGCAGCCCCACCGACAGTCAACTTTTATTTTTGTAGTGAAAAAAAAAACCAAGGTCTTCGTTGGGAATCGAACCCACAACCCCCATACTGACAAGTTAGTACACTACCTACTAGCCTACAATGGCACCTGTAGTCCAACAGCTTACTTAGCGATCGACAGTGTGGTTTCCGTAAGGGGCGCTCCACCGGCGACTTGCTAGCCTTTCTGTCTTAATAATGGTGTAATTCCATACATCAGTTCGGAGAAAGCGAGGTGGTGGCTCTAGATATTTCCAAAGCATTCGATAGAGTGTGGCCTGACGCACTTCTATCAAAACTTGCTGCTTTTGGTGTCGGTGCTAATTTCTCCAGATTTATATCTAGTTTTCTCAGAAATCGCACTATACGAGATGTTATAGATGGGTAGATGGAATTGCATCAGACGAGTTCATGATGAATTCAGGGGTACCGCAAGGCTCCGTTCTTTCTCCTACCCTATTTCTTATTTTTCTAAACGACCTTCTTTGTGGAACTTTTAACTCTATATATTCTTTTGCCGATGAAAGCGCCATTTGCCATTCATATTCATTTGGTAATAGACCAGGCTATTTGGAGATTAGTTTCGAAAGGCAGAACATGAATGATACGCTTAATGACGATCTCGCAAAACAATCTTGGAATGGGATCGGGTGAATAGAGTAGATCTTAATGCTCGTAAGACGCAATGTTTGCATGCTTACGCATAGATCTGCGTTCGGTAGTGGTGCTGCATCTGTTACTATTGGTGATATAGGTATTACGGAATCGGAAGCTCTTGATGTTCTTGGCATGAAAATTCAGTGCGATGTTCGATGGACTAGACACATTTTTCAGGTTTCTAAAGAAGCTTTCAAGTGCCTCGATTTTCTAAAACGGTGTAAAAGATACTTTACTCCATTCGATCTGCGTACTATCTATTCCACCTATATCCGTCCAAAAATGGAATACAACTCTTATGTATGGGCCGGCGCTCCAAAGTCTATTTTGGAGTTACTCGACCGCGTACAGGAGAGGGCCAAGAGGCTCATTGGGGACGGCAGGTTATCCAACTATATTGATTCCCTAGAGCATCGACGCAATGTAGGATGTATTTCACTGTTCTATCATTACTACAATGGTAAGTGCTCTAATGAAATTAGGGAATTTGTTCCCGATACTCGCACGTTTTAACACGATTTGTGGTTGATTGGCTAGTGAATCGCACTACGCATTACAGGGAAAATTCGTCTTTTTAGCAGAACAGTCCGTATGTGGAATAAGATTCCTCCGCAGGTCTTTCCTGTCACTTTCAATCTGGGAAAATTCAAACTGAATGTCCACAGACACTACTCCCTCTTTCCTCCTTCCCGTAACCTAGTTTCCTAGTTCTGGCACAATACATTGCATGTGTAGGTGTCATCCCCTGAGTGCTGGGCATAATAAAGAAAGATTATCAATTTCATTTGCCTTAAATTTTATATACCGACTTAAGACTTCATTATAGGCCATTCCATGAATATGTTAGTCCCCTTAAAATTAAAGAGGAAAATCATTATTTATTAAAGTACTTATAGCTTTTTTTTTTATAATGATACAGGGGAAACATAACATAAATTAATTATCTAGCGACTTAATTCAGATTTCCTGCAATTAACTAATTTCCTGGGAAAGGGATATACAGCTCGTTTACTGGTTTCTTTTTTGTGTCTCTTAGATTTAATTCTAATGTCAGATATGCCGCGATAAATATTATTTGACTTTAAATTATTTTTAGTTGGTTAGCGTTCCGATATTAAAGTTCAAAGCAGAATATACTATAAGAAAACAAATTTATAACATCGGTATGTCACAAAAGCTATTAAATTTTGCTCAGTGCAAAATCATACAAAAAACTCTTCATTTAAAAAGGACGAATTGTAAACGAAAAATATTTAGATAAGTTAAATAATGTCTGAAGAAACTAATTACTCCTACTTTAACTCACTGAATTTCGTATATTTTTGACGTTATCTAAAAATTACTTCCTTTCTTATGTCACGTGCAATACATTGTTATTTTTCCAGTGTATAGAATGTTCTTAATATCCTTTAAAATACTCTTATGTTTAGTATTTTTTGGATATTTCTATACTTGCAAACTTTATGTCACTCCTTTGGCTGTACAAATATCACATGCGGTGCCATCGAAATACCCACATGTAAAATTTAGCTGATGTTTTTTCATAATACAATTTTTATGTTACAGAGTTTTCGACATTGCTGCCTTGTTGACGTATAACCATCAGCAACACACGTCGTAGTCTTTGCATTATATCATCCGTAAAAAACATTGAAATTTTATATAAAATCAAATTTAGGTATGTCAAAGCTAATTAAGGGGAAAGGAAGCTGCTACAAAGGAAAATGTCATTAGATTTTTTTTCTCAATATCATTCCTTGTTTAATTGCATGTGTAAAAATGTAAAATGAAATACAGTACAAAAGTAAAGTAAAATGCGACCCATATTTTGTTGCTAAAACTTTAGCTTTTGTAGAAACAAACATTAACTAAATAAAAGTCTCCTCATTGATGTATTTTATACTGACAAATAAACTAACACACACACACACATATATACATATGAAAAAATAATCAACGTTGAAAAACTGTCTCGATATCATTTATCGTTCGTTAATGTTTAATTTAAAACTTTTCGAATTTGTTGTGGTTTTTTTTTATCTTAAAACATTTATCTCTATTATGGTTGGCTACGAGTAACCAAGTAGATAAAGGCATTCATTCAATAAACAAATATCAAAACCCAAACTTAAAGTAAAAAAGAACAAAAATAAAGAAAAAATTAAACAAAGCAGACTGCTACTAAGAAATGGGAAAAAAAAATAAAGTTGGAAAGAATATTTAAAATAAAGCAACAAGAGCTGTCCATTCAACTGGTTTAATAATGACAGTAGTCAGACTGTTACACAGATCATATTACAGTCCAATTGATTGTCCTTCCACAGTGTTTTCTTAAACCAACTTGCTCAGGTAGTCATATGAATGAAGTAGAATAACACTATTGCTATTTAACAATCTTTGTTTTACTACTGTCACTATTTTTTTTTTTTTACTGCATAGTGCGTAACACGTTTTGTTTTTATTCTAGTTTAAATTTTACTATTTCATTCTAAAAATTCATGCATGTTTTTCACACTCTCATATGAAAGCTGACACGACAAAGTCATTTGTCAAATCTTGCAAAAGGCAGAAAAATCTTATTTAACTCAACATCTTGCAAATACTACTGTCACATGCAAATTGTAATAGATGTAGATCACAACACATTTATTTATTTAAAGGTGTTTGTATAAATAGAAATAAAAATAAAAAAACAGCCATCAAATCGAACCAAATAAATAAATAAAATAAAGATTTTGTGACTTATCTAGGTCTGTAGGTTTTACTATATTATGGCCTTGAAACAGACTACTCAATTTAATTTGCTCCTTATTTATAGCTTTTGCCAACACGTATGTTTATGCTTAACTAAAGTTTTTAAAGTTTAAAATCTAGTTCAAACAGACATTTTTCGATATAAGATAACGCGATTAAGGTTTTTTCGACTGCTGTAAAAAAAGATGAAGTTTTTTAATTACCCATAAAATTTGCTTTATTCGAAAGACAATCTTCTGGCATTATAATTTAAATGTCACTTCCGGCATATAACCGCTATAGTTGCCTCGGTAGTTGCCTAATCTGTAGGTCCAATTATCAATGATTTTTATTCAACCTTTATGACCATATTTTGGCATTAACACGATGAATTGCATCCTTCAAGAGGGCACACCCGATATAAGGATAAATAGTATAGCGGAGTTTAATCGAACGATCTTGAAGCTACACGTTTTCTTCCTCCGACAAAAAATTTTTTTTTGCTTTTACTCGGACCAGTACTCAGGGGATGATTCCTACTCATACTATGCATTGCACTAGAAGAAGGAAATTAGATTATGAGGAAGAGGAAACAGAGAGTAGTGTTTGTGGACATTCGATTTGAATTTCCCTACGTTAAAAGTGACAGGAAACACCACTGGAGGGAGTTTATTCCATATACGAACTGTTCTGAAGAAAGTTTATTGCATATACGAACTGTTCTGCTAAAAAAAACGAATTCTCCCTGCAGTGCATAGTGCGATTCACTGGCCAACCACTCTCACGAACTGTGTGACATGTTGCGCCATCTGTTTGAAATCATAGCTCCTGCACATCATCGTAATTCATTTGACGAACGAAAAAGTAAGTAGTCGTGGCTAAAGAGTCACAGTCACCATTGACTGTAACGTTCTGACCAGCATAGTTTTTAAAGAAGTACGAACCAATGATTCCACCAATCCATAAAGCACACCAAACATTCAGTTTTTCTAGAAATAACCGTGTCTCTACATACACTTAAAGATTATCATCACTCACATGCACATCATGGTTGTTCAATTGATGAGCGAGGAAGCGAGTAATCATGGCTATATAGCAGTCACCATTGACTATAACGTTCTGACCCGCAAAGCTTTTAAAGAAGTATGAACTAATGATTCCACCTGCACAGAAAGCATACCAAAACATCAGTTTTTGGAAACATAACGAATGCCTCAGGTACAATTGAGAATTATCATCACTCCAAATACGACAAATTTATTTATTGACATATCCATTCAAACAAAAGTAAGCCTCATCGCTAAGCCAAATTCACACAAATTCACAGCCGGGATTAAATGCGATTTTATGCATGGTAATGGCTCAACGCTAAGAGAAAACTTTTTCATGCTGGCTAAATTATCGTTTAGGACAATAACGGTGAATATTGTATGGTTCTGATGACCATCCATGACCATGTTGCATCTTTGCGAGTAAATAGAAGTTTAAGGTTTGAATAATAAGCGCACGTGGGGATTGGCAAGATTTTTTTTAAAGAGAAGTAGCCTTCAGGCAACAATGCCTATTTACACAAGTACCATGCTAGATTCTTTAGGAAAGGGATAGAGAAGAGATGAAACAGGTGGTGAAAGTAGAAGGATAGTCGGAAATTAACTGTCGTATAAGACAGCACAGCGACCACTGACCATGCCTTTATCACTGAGCAGCCCCACCGACAGTCAATTTTTATTTTTGTAGTGAAAAAAAAACCAAGGTCTTCGTTGGAAATCGAATCCACAACCCCCAGACTGACAAGCTAGTCTACAATGAATTCAGTTTTTCCCACAAATGGGACAGCATTTCGTCAAGGTGGCAAGATTCTTATCCTTTCTATTAAACAGCAAATAGTTTATAATTTTTTTGTCTGCTCTGCATGGTTGTACTTAAGTTCTCATTTTAATTATTCTTAAGTTTTTGTGATAATATAATTCTAGAAAGTTTTCATTGTAAGTTTTCTTGAAATCAAACTGGATTTTTTTGTTAGCAATTATTTTATTTCAAAAAAATTATTGCCATTAAATTAAAGTTTCTTTTGCAAATTACAAAACCCATTTAGAAGTACCAATAAAACTTTTACACTGTCAAAAATTTTTCTTAAAACGAGTTTTTCTGTTTCTAAATCAGTAACTTTAGCTAAAGTTTTTTTTGTTTTGCTACAGATTTTTATTAATTTCATGATACAAAAGAAAAACTTAAAGGAATATAACTATATAAGATTTTTTCAGTTAAGCTTAGGTTCGTTTTTATATATATCACCCATTTGCTGTTAACTATTTTGCAGTATTTTAAGCAGAAGATGTTAGTTTACAAATAAAACCTTCAAAAAATAATACATTTGTGGAAAGGTGCGGAACTACAGTTGTGTAATAATAAAGGTATGCGGTCTCAAAATTGTCTGCACTGCAAGGTGTGAATACATAAATTTAAATTTTGCACATCTGATTTGGAAGTTGCTGTCTTATTGAGATTCAGAAAATGTTCTAAGAATTCAACTTTAGCTTATCGAGAATCGTTTGACTAACGCACACAGGAACAACATGAAAATTTAGTGCGACAAAATTATTTACTTCATATGGATTGAATAATATGGCGTACAATTTTTGAAAAATTGCTCGAGTTCGAAATTAGTAATTATCGTTTTTTTAATTTTTAATTAAATTTAATCAACTAGTGATGATACTAGTGCTTATTTCGTGAATGGTAACACTTAGCTCATGTTTGATTTGATAGATAATTAGTTTTATCCTTCCGCTGAATGAATATGGTTGCGTATATGCTTGAACACCGCATCGCTAAGTGGGCCTGCGATCGACTTACAGAAGTTGCCGATTTTACAAACAAAAAATCATCTCTTTAGATGAAGTTCATTGATCTTGGCAGGTATGTAAAGAGACAAAATTTTCGCATTTGGGGCACAGAAAACCCGCGCGCATACATTGAAAAGCCTTAGCACGCAAAACGAGTCACTGTGTGATGCGGATTTTGGTCCAGAGTCATAATTGGGCCATTTTTCAGGAGTTGCCGTTACAGTCAATGGCGACCCTTATCGGGCCATGTTGAACGAATTTTTGGTCATAAAAATTGAAGAGGAGGATATTGACAACATTTGGTTTCAACAGGACCGCGATACGTGCCACACAGCCGAAGCTGTGTAGTGTTGTTTATAGCATTCAAAATAAAAAAAAGTTATATGGCGGACCCTATAATTGCTGCCCAATGTAGTTACGAAATTTTCCTTTTTAATAAATAGTACTGGAGAGTTAGTATCATTTGTTTTAGTATAAACAGTAATGGGTTGAGGTAGTTATTCGTTTGGGGTATCGTTTATTTCAATAGAGTTGTACCGGTAAATTGTTTGGTACCTGGCAAATTTATGCGTGTCAGTGTCTATTTAGTATTTTCGCCTTTTATTGTTAGCTGGGTAAATGGGTCCGTGTGCAAGTGTTCTTCGTTTGTTATTAGAATGTTTCAGTAGTTTTAGTGGTGTATAAATTGTGTCAGAGATATCGGTTACCTGTTCGTTAATTATATCTCCCTTAAAAGTTCGTGTTTTTATAGATTTCGATGTTTTTAAGAAATTCCAGTCTTCGTCCTTTGTTGTTAGGATGCAGCAATGTTAGCTGTACTACCTAAGGAAAATATGCTCTATTTTTTGAAGGGTCGAAACGGGTAGGCCTCCAATTGACTTTTTTGCACTTATTAGTATTAGTATTTTTTTTTAATTTATAAGGAAAAGTATAGCTCTCGCTAAAGTTTATTTTTCGATAAATTTCGTAATAAAAAAAAGTATACTACATATAACTGTTATTTTAATAATAACTGCAAATTAAATTACAAAAATTTTTATTAAAAAATAAACATTTTATGATATTCTCATAAAACATTTATTTTAATAAAAATAAAAAATATTTGAAATGTATTTATTACTGCGGGGGAGAGCATATCACTGATGAGCTATGTGAGCAATAGTGAAATTGCAATATGGATATGCTCTCCCCCGCAGTAATACATTTCAAATATTTTTTATTTTTATTGAAATAAATGTTTTATGAGAATATCATAAAATGTTTATTTTTTAATAAAAATTTTTGTAGTAAATATTTCGTGAGAATATCATGAAATATTTATTTAAAGGAAGTTTTTTTTTAAGCAAAAAAATCTTCAAAAAAACGATAGTCGGGAAATACTGGAGCTAAAAATCATCATACTCCAGACAAAATGGAAAATATTTTTTAGTTTTCACTACATGTACAAATTTATTCTGGTGGTGTTCAAGCGAATACAGTACATTTTGGTGATCTAGTAAATTTTACTTATGCTCTTTATTTTTCAATAAACGTATATTTTTACAAAAATTTCTTATTACAATAAACTTTTCTTTAATGAATTAGTTTTATTTATTTTCGTTTATTTATTTAAATATTGTTTTTGTATTCATAAATAAAAATGTTGTCAACGACTTGTCCATCCATTTGTTTATTCATTTTTATTATCACTGCATAATGAATGTGTGTGCTGCAAAAAAGCGTTTTCTCATGTCTGTGGGCATTTTTCAAAACATCGTCGCTGTAATAAGAAACTGTTGAAAAGATTAATCGATTTGTTCCTGTTTAGTTTTTTGCAATATTTTTTATTATTTTTTGCTTTTTTTTTATTATAATAACATGTTTGGCACATAAGACGCGTTTTAGTGTCAATAAATGGAAAATGGATTAGAGAGCTAGTCGTCATGGTATTTTTTTATTTTATTTGTAAACTTTACTAGAGCAGATACATTATTTTTTATCGCAAACAAGTATGGGTATTTATTGTCATCGATACTTTTATGTTTTCTTAAAGGAAGTAATTATATAACTGATAATAGTACTGCTCATGATAATAAAGGAACTATGTATGTTGTGTTTCATTGCTATTGTTGCAGTTGCATTGCGAGAGATAAAAGCTACCACAAATATTAAAGTCATTATTTAACAAGTTCTTATTTATAAGGAAATTTCATAATATTTCGTCAAGCAAAGATACATTTTTCAAAGGCTTTTTTTAGAAAAGTTTATTTTTTAAGTACTTTTTATGCTATCGAGTTTTTCAACAAGAAGTTTGTTTTTAATTTGTAGCAATACCAGCAATATATGATAGTTTTGTCACTTAGTTTTTTGACGTATTCGTAGTAGATGCATTGACAATTGTTACAATGAATTCAATTTCGAACGAAAATCGCATTAAAATAATTAAAATCCACTATTAAAATGGTGGTTCGTAAAACTCGTGACATTTTCGGACAACATAATCGTCCTTCTGAGAGCGCTATTAAGAATTTGGTACTTAAATTTGAGTCGATAGACTTGATACAAAATGCATGAACACCAAAGCGTGTTCGACCGGCTCGTTTAACTGAAAACATCGCAACTGTGAGCCACAGTGTTGAAGCAGCTTCGAATTAGTCAATTGCTCGACGTTCTCAACTGTTGAGGTAATCGAAAACCACCACATGGGCAATTTTGAGTAAGGCTTTGACTTTGAAGCCTTACATGGTTCAACTGGAGCAGGAATTGAAGCCGACCGCCCATCCACATCGCCTTAGATTCGCTCAATTCATTGAGGAACAACCAGCTGGTTTTTCAAAAAAGTGCATTTTCACATGTCAGGGTATGTCAACAAGCAAAATTATCACATTTGGGCTTCTGAAAATCCTAAAGAGATTATTTTAGAAGAGTTTGCATACTCAACGTGTCATTTTATGGTGCGCTATGTACTGGAGACGTTATTGGGCCGTTTTTTCTTCGAATATAAAGCTGGAAGTGTGGCTAACAGTCAATGGATCACGCTTTCAACTCAATTTTTTGACAATGTGTATATCACTGATATGTAGTTTCAACAGGACAGTGCCACATGTTACACAGCCAATGTAATGATAAATTTATTGAAAACCAAATTTTCCGATCGCATAATTTCAGGACAATCAGCAGTTAAGTGGCCAGCCAGATCGTGTGATTTAACACCACATCATTATTTCTTGTGGGGCTAAACACAGAGTCCTTAATGTGCTGTGATGTTATTAACGAAATAGCACCGATATTTTGCCAGAAAGGGATAAAGTGATTCTAAACTTTGATAAAAGAATCGACATCTGTCAGCGTGGTCGTGGTGGACATTTGCCAGATATCATTTTACATTCATAATTGCCGAAATGTTCTCTTCGCAATACAATAAAAATCATCTTAATCTAAATTGTTTGTTTTCTTTTATTTAAAAAACAAACTTCTCGCTGAAAAACCTTTTACATGTTATAAAACGCACTTTTTACAACTGTATATCAGCTTATTGTTCTTGCAAATAAAAATTTATTATTTGGAATTATTATACATATAAGTTAATTTAGGTGAATTGTGCTAGATTTCTCGAAACATAAATATTTTACGATATTCTCATAAAATATTTATTATTCATTTAAAATTGTTATTTCCATGGTACGTGCTCGCTACGCTTTTGTAAGAATTTTTTACAACAATTTTTTTATTATCTTTATTTTTCAAATTACATATCAATGGCTTCCAATGGAAACCCTTATGTAGAAAAATGGTTTCTTAAGGGTTACTGTGTTCTTGTATAAAGGCTTTATAGGTTGTGTTGTCTTTTTGCTTTATTGGTTGAATATAAATTTTGTTTAATCAATTTTTATTTATTTAATATAGATTGTAGGTCCCTTACGCGAATTAATCCAGTTTAAATATATGGCAGGTACAAAAAATAACTTAAAATTCTAAAAATTTATAATACAGAAAGATAAAAAAGAATCAAAAAATATTTATGATGACAATTTCGTTAGAGAGGTAGATTTTCTAAGATTTTCCTGATAATTAAAACGAGATTAGGGAAGCTTGCCTAGGTATTATTAACGACCTAATTTTTTTTTTGTTTTTACCATTTTTTTCATCATTACACAAATTCATCTTCCAATTTCTAACCCCGCAAAGCTTTTATGCTTGTCTGCAGGATATTAAGACTTAAACAATAAATGAGTTTGTTATTTAAAATTATACTTTACAGTCTTTGTAGTAATAAGTTTTGAATTATTGTGAGCCTATCAGGTATTCCTTTATTAGCTTATTCCGTTTGTTTTCGTGCGCTATGCTGATTATTTCAGTCAGTATTTTGTTCAAAATTGTTGGCAATGTTACGGCAAGCGAACTTCTTCCTTACTCGTTTGTGAATCGTTCCACTTTAAATCTTCCTTGAGCTTGTCTCCGCGTGTTTTGAGCATGTTCTATCGGCTTTAAATATCTACTATCATTGTGGAATTCTTTGGCCAAGATTGCATAGTAGATGTTTTTCACGCTAAGAACCTGATGGTCCCTGGCAAGTCTTGTTAAGGTTCGTTTGTTAAGATTCGTAAGGCTTCTATTTGATTCATTGTCGTCCGCGGCTCCCTGAAGGTTGTTTCTAAAGTTGTCTCTCATGCTGATTGCGTAGTTGCCGTTTTCCGTTGTGCTGCGTATGTTCGTGTTCATGTTAATATTATAATCATGATTATTATTGTTTCTCGTTTCGAATTGTTTTTTTTTTTATGTAAAATTTTTAGTATTCGGTCTAGCGTTTTTTGGAGAATGCTACGTTTTTGGAGTATTTTGCACTACCTCCATGCCGGATATACGATTCCACTAATGTAAAGTATTTCTGACGCAGAACTTCATACGTGGAGCAGTTGCTTAAATGGTACAGCATATACGACGCTTTCCTAAGTTTCCTCTGTAATTTTTCAATGTGATTTTTCCATTTAAAATTGCTGCCAATAATCACACCAACTTGTTCAATGAAACTTGCGCAGTCGTCAGCCTGATTGTTTATCATATTAACGCTGCTGTGAAGACATTTTGGGTCATGACATTGCAGCGTAACAGTTTTGTCGATTAGGTGACCTGGCTTTATGTGCATAAATTTAGTCTTATTGGCATTTATAATAAGACCATTGTCGTGACTCCACTTCGTGAAATATTATTTCTGCATTTTCTCAGGCGCAATGTTTATATCCTTATAGGCAGTTATTATTGCTGTGTCGTCCACATAAGGAAAAGTTGTTCCTTCTTCTAAACATCTCATCGTGTCGTTTGCGTATATAATATACAAAAGTGGTCCAAGCTTTGATCCTTGAGCTACTCCCCATTCGCATGATATTCTTTCGCTATATTTCCCGTTTATTTGTACATAATACGATCTGTTTTCTAAATAATTTTTTTAATTTTTAAACAAAGCAACATGTCCTTTCTTATACCGTTTTTCTCAAGTGCTTGAAGAATTTTATTATGCGAGAGAGAGAGAGAGTGTCGAATGCCTTACTTAAGTCTATAAAAAGTAGCAAAACATGCATGTGGCTGCTTAAGCATTTGTTTACATAAGTTGAAAAATATATTTATGAGATACTCAGGCTTTCCATATTTGAGAATTCTGGAAAATTGAAGCATTAGGCTCAATTAAATAAAACTTTCAAAGTCCAATTGCAGAACATTAATAGTGTACAAAGGCATATATATATATGATAATATAGGAAGACATAATGGCACGGTAAGACACTCTTACTTTGCTTGATAAATACAAAGCTATATTGTAAATATAATTTCCTTAGAACAAAACTAATCTTAGAGATAATATAATTTACCTCAAACTCAAATTGTTATCTAAGTATAATGCTAATAAGATATTATAATTATAATATTAAATTATACGTATTATGATAGATACAAATTAAATTTTTTCATTGCTTAATGTCAAGTAAGGCTTAGCAGAAATCTGCGAAAAACACACGCATGAAGTTTTTGAAGGATTTAAGAAAGTTTTCTTTCGGCATTTCATTATTCGAATAAGTCTACGTTAACTTTCTTCTCTAAGAAGTTACAACCATTTATTTCACCATCAGCCCGTAGGGTGGATATCATCACCGAGGGCTGGCCTTCATGAATCTCTGGCCCATATTGATATGTGTCTTCGGAAGTAAAAGGCGGCACCAGTCGCGTAGGCTAGCAGGAGCCCAAAACTGGAAGAGACATAGAACTCTCGAAGTCCGACCAGTGAACTATTATGCATACACTGGTACCATGGGAACCAGTTGCGCCCAGAGCTGCGGCCGTGTACTGGTTATTGGTGAGGCCTCTTAGGGAATAACATAGTGGTTGTGGTTTAATTGGGCTTTGAAGAAAGTTCCAAAGAGATGTTAACAAAAAAGTTAACATTTAATGTCCCAGTTTGCGCATGCAACAGGGTTAGTAGTTGGATAGTCTTCAGCAAAAAAAGGGGGGCACCGTGCACGAAAAATTGAATAAGCACCTAGGTGAATTATTTATAGCAATAATAAACAGTATCCTAAGTTCTAAAATAGTACTTTGGGGGGACACTTCTATAGACTTCTAAAGTTGATGAGACGTCTGAACCAAATGTACATACTGGTATCTTTCATTACGAAAGTACCAAACTAGTTTGCAAGCTGATAAGCCAAAATCAACTATAAGATAATGAATCGAATGTTTTGTTAAAATCAAGATATATGAGCACTGAATTTAATTACTTTTTATTTGGCTTGAGATATATGACTATTGAGTTTTGCATACAAAATTTGGCTAAAACCACCCCCCAATGAGCGATATGAGCAGTAGTGAAAAGGTCATATGGATAAGCTTGCCCACAGTAATGCATATCAATTTTTGAATCTAGCACAACTAACGTAGATTAACTGAATTATTCTTGTAACAAAAGTGATTTTTAATTAAAATTTTTATCAAAACTATGGTTTTATTTATTTGTTGGCAGCCATTTAATCCATTTACAGTTATCAATTTCCTTATCCCAAACTTTTTTATGACTCTAGACTTAATACGCTGGGAGATAATTTCGTTTGTGTTGTTTTTTTTTAATGCAAAGTGTTTTATTAAGTGCAAAATGGTGAGAACCTTTTTTGTATTTTTGCAATAGTTTTACAATTCTGGCTTTGTGTAAAAACAAACAATAGCTTATCGTCTTTACGGACAGCAACAACGAACAAGCTGACAGCAAATTTTCTACATTAAAAGCAACATTAAAAATCCATAAATATACAAACCAGCTTCTACTTATCTGTGGTGCTCTTTACTTTTCTTGAAGTTTTGAAAATAGAAACCAATATTAAAGAGGGAAGAAACAAAAACAACAACAACAAAAAAAGAAACAAAACAAAACTGCAAATTTCAATTCATTGTTTCTGCTTAAAAAGTAAAATGCCGCCGTTGTTTCGTAAAGTATGACAAGTCCATTAAATGATATGCGATTTTACAACACACAACCAAAATAAGTTAATCTCTTTTTTTCTATTGTTGTTATACTTTTACGATTCTTGGCCTTAGAAACATTTTCAGGACAAAGGAATTAAAATCCATCAAGAACTAGAAAAAAGTTAAGTCAAACACCCACTCGCTGTTAAGACGTGCGCTAGCTTTAAGCTTAACTAAATAACTAAGTAAATCGCATTTTACATTGCCAGTCAACCATAAATGATGATGATTTAGTGGTTTTGTTAAATAAAATATATACATTCTGTCTAAGAACGTCAAAACTTTAATAAAACTTTTGCACTTTTTACACACAATTCATTTCATTTCGTGGGCTAGATTTATTTAGTTTTAACTGTTGAGCCTTTGTTAGATAAATGATGAATTTATTTAAATTATGCGTTTGTATATTAAAGAAACATACATAAATCTTAGCAAACATTGTTTTGAAAGTAAAAGCTAAGTAAAGTTAAGTAAAGTAAAGTTAGCTGGAAGAGTTCAAAAAACTTTAGCCAAACAATTTTAACAAAACACTCGCCTAGAACTAAATTAAAAGAGTTTTTTTTTTTGTTTAATCACCGAGGAGGAACGTGTGTAGCTTGACTGGAAATTGGCAAAAGAGTGCAAAAATAAATTTACTTTATGATTTCAAAGAAAAAATATTTTCACAAAAACGAGCCGAAGTATTTTGTTCTGAAAGTAAAAGAATTGTAGTAAATTGTTTTTACAGTATATTAAGTATAAAACAGATTTCTAGCTGATATTTGTAGAAATTTTGCTTTGTAGGAAATTCTTTAGGATATAATACACTTCTCATTTAAGTTGAACATTTGAAGAACATTCATCAAAATAGTTTCATACATGGTAACATTACATTACACATTACATTACATTACATTATATTTTAATTGTATTCAAAACTGCAGAAATTTCATTGATTATAAAAATTAGTCTGCATTGTCAGTAAATGCTTACTGATTACTTAAAAATGCAGTAGTCAACAAGTGTTTACTGATTTGCAATTTAAATTTCATGGCCGCTAGTTTTTTTACTGTTTTCTGAGATAAGAATGGCATAACCAGCAAAATCTTATTAACTTAAGATTAACTGATTTTGTTTTTAATTATTTGCTTTTAAAAAATTAGAATTTATTTTACGAAAATTAATTCATTTATTTGTGATTAAAAAAAAAAGTTTTTATACATTATCATTTCCTGTTCGTGATGATGCCACATACAAGTGTGGCGAAACTGTCAAAAATAAATATGAAATTTATAAAAATTCTTTACATAAAGTCCTTAACCTTCAACTACTTATAAAATTTATTGATTATTTAAAAGTTAATCAGTAAATTAAAGTAGTAAATAGAAATTTACTGGTAATGATAATTACATTGCGATATCCCTAAAGCTTGTACATTTACTGCAATTTTACTGGTACTTTAAAGTGCTCTTCTATTAACAGTTTTAATATGAAACTTTTTAAGAACATAATCAAGAAATGAATTTTAATAAAATGCTTTTTTTTAAATGAAACTTTTGAAAGTACGCAGCTCTAAAAGTACAATTTTAATATTTTTCGCAAGTAGTGTAAACATATTATTTTTAAAAAAAATTTCCTTTTGGACAAATATTGTAAGCAAAATTACTATAAAAAAGACTAGCGTAAATGCATAGAGTACTAAAAGAAATAGCACATTGAAAAAGGGATTTTTAAGGAGATAAATTACTCTCTATTAAAAAATCTAAAACCACTTAAAATGAAAACCCTACGAAATTAACAAAATCAAAACTTAAGCACCTTTTCTCATTTGTGTCTCATTTGCTTTTACAGATGAATCGAAACTAAATTCTGGTTCTTGGGAAGATCCGTTACCCTCATCGGCGACACATCACAGTAATAGCGCAAATCAAAGTTTATCGATATCAAGCGCACAAAACGCTAAAAATAGCAACATAACGACAACCACAGCACAATTGCACAATCTCACAAATTTAAGGCGTCCGGACAATTTGGCAACAGCACGTCATAATCTCCAGCCCTTGATTATTAAGCCAGTTACCAATCAATTACATCAACATCACCACCAACACAACAGTCACAATCAACATTCAACGTTTACAGGCTCTGTTATAGGCCGCTGTAACGAAGCGGCACTACAACAACATTCACAGCAACCTCTAGTACAGGGGATTGCTGTTACCGGCAACACAATAGCTGTCGGTAGTTTAAACGCCAACGGCGGACCGACTGCCGTTGGTGGCGCTACAGACGGTTCGAGTTTAGCAAATAGTAGTGCCGGCGAACATTTAACAGATACCGCACAAATTGATTTTGACACTAAATCACCCTTGCCACCTAACAGCTCTTCGGAAGACGAAGAGTTGGCCAACGAGGAGGAATTAAACGGCAGCCTGACGTCATCATTGAGTGCCACAAATCAACGCAATTCACAATTGCGTTCAACATTCAATCGGGCCAAACAACACTTGTCATTTGACAAATGGCGCTCATCGAATGCGAACAGCTCAACTGCTGATACCAGCAGCAATTCAAGTACAAGCAGTAGTATAGGAAGTGGTGGTGGTGGTAGTGGTAGTGGAGGTGGTAGTGGTACCTTAACTCGTCGAGCCAGTGCAGTTTGTACCACAACAATGCCTACAGCTCATCAGCCACCCCGGGAAGATATAACGACACCAGGTGAAACACCGGGAGGTAGACTTTCTCGCTGGTTTTCTATACGACGCGGTTCATCACATCAATATGATGTGGGTGGTCGCGATGGCAGACAATCAAATTCTTCGAGTATAGATTTACCAGATGCAGTATGTGATTCACCACAAAAACTAACTAACTCGGCGAATTCATCAAAATCTGCGTGCAAAATGCCTGGGGTACCAGAAGTAAGTAATAATAAATAGAAATTCTTCTGTAATAAATAAACTGAAATTTTTATTAAATATGTAGCAGCTGGCTAATCCGATAGTCTAAGCAAGCCTTTACTTAATAAAATTTTTAATTTTTCATTTCAATTTCTTTAACCAGAATGAAGATGATGATATTTCATCATTAACCGCATCGACTTCTAGATTCGATTTGGATTTAATGATACCACCAGGCAGTCGTGCCAACGGTACTGCTCGTTCCGCTCACAATCGTTTGCTACAACCAATGCTACCACCAGCGCCACCTGGTCTTTCACAGCAACAACTAAAACGTCGCCATATTGTAGCGGCCATCGTACACAGTGAAAATTCATATGTGGCAACTTTACAACGTCTAGTCAATGTAAGTTTAAATTCAAAGTTTCTTTTAGGCAACTGTTTCTGTTGCTTTATTTAATTTACAATTAGTTAAATTTAATTTTCATATTTTTATTTAAATATTTTGTAGAAATTAATTTTCGTTTTTTCTTTTTTTTTTAATTTTTTTAAACCTTTGCAATTTATTAAAAGATATTATTTTTTAATTAATATTTTTATGTAGAATCATATATTTGTGATCTGTTAACAATCCATTAGCAACGCCTAACTGCTTCTTATTGTAAATTAATACAGAGTTGTCCATTTTTTATTTCCAGCTTAAGCTGTGATTCGATTATCTGAGGCGGGCAAGTTTTGTAACTGTAGCCATTGAAAATTATAACAATATATTTGCATAAATTCGGTCCTTTTCCTAACCACTTAAGAGACATTTTAACAACCTCAAAGCAAAAAGGATTGTAAAGAATATTGACAGTCTAAATTTGGTGACTGATGGCAAATATTGCTATAAAATGTGAAAGAATATGCCTAATTTCAGAGTAACCCTAAATATGCATATACAGTTTCGAAACAAAATTTCGTCCGAAAATGGCAATAATTAAAAAAGCAGGAAACGAACCCTTGTTTTTAGAACTTATATCGTAGGTGAGGATTTTTAACCCGATTAAGCCTTAAATTGCAAAACATAACGCAGAAAATGATGTCAGTAATATTTATAAATGATTTAAAGCAAATATCCACCGTGATTGTTCTTGGCGAAGCGTATTCTAGCGTATTCTTGCTGGTTTTTCAGCATTAACTAGTAACTACGAGCCGCTATAGAAAGTAATCGAAACGTTTCAGATCTTAGTGCTTTGGAAATAAATCGAAATCAACTTATCGCCAAATTTTAAATTCAATAAGTCTGTGCTATGGTTGTGATCGTCGTATGGCACATGGCGCCACATCAAGATGTGGTTTCCATAACATTTTACGCGGATCAATGTTATGCATATTTTTAACAAAAAAATAAATTAGCATATTTCGGTATCTTCATTGACCGTTACGCAAACCCAGCTATATTTTTAAAAACTAAGGTCCAATAATGCTACAAGCATTCTTCTGGAGGTAGTAGAGTCTGCAGGGTTTGTTTTCGATAGTTTCATTGCTTATGCAGAAATTTTTCTTGTTAATAAATTATTTAAGCCAAAAAATAGCTTCATGGATGAACACAATTTTGCTATAAAATACTGACGATTTCTTAGGTTCTATTGGGATTTAAAAATGTTATTTCGAAGTATCAAAAAAATTATTTTAAAGTAGTGGTATGTCGTTTATAAGTTGCTAAATGTATAGAATTGCAATGTTGTCATATTTCAACAATATTAATTATAAATTTTGTGCAAAGTTGTATTATTTTTTATTATATTTTTTTATTTTTGATAGTTTTTTTTTTCGAAAAATTGCACACATGACGTGAATAACCCTTAACTTTTACTTTAATGAATGTAAAAGTAATTTACCTCGTTATATAAAGGGTTTTTCAATAAGAAGTTTGTTTTCAAACAAAAAAAATAAAACAAAAAATTTAGATTTAAATGATTCAATTTTTTATTGTATTACGAAGAGAAAAGTTCGGCAGTTATGACTGAAAAATGATATCTGGCAAATGTCCACCACGACCACGCTGACAGATGTCAATTCTTACATAAAATTTTTTAATCACTTTTTGGCAAAATGGCAATCACATCACGGATTTCGAGTTTTAAGGCTGAAATCAATTTGATTAGCTTCGTATAAACTCTGTCCTTAACATAGTCCCACAAAAAATAATCCAGCGGTGTTAAATTACATGATCTGGCTGGCCAGATGAAGAGGCATTTTCTGCCTCATCTTCGAAAAAAAAACGGCAATATCACGCCACCAGCCTACATAGCGCACCATACAGTACACATTGAGCATGCAAAGGCTTCTCAATAATCGCTCTAGTTTTTCAAAAAAACCAGCCGGTTGTTCCAGGATAAAATGAATGAATCTAGGGCGATGTAAATGGTCTGTCGACTTCAATTCCTGCACCAGTTGAAACTTGTAAGGCTTCAAAGTTAAATCTTTATGCAAAATCCGTCTTGTGGTAGTTTTGTATAATTCCAATTGTCGAGGAATTGACAAATTTGGATCTGCTACAACGCTGTGGCTAACGGCTGGGATGTTTTCAGTTGAACAACTCAGTCGAACACGTTTTTGTGTTCGCCTGTCGATTCAAATTTAACAACCAATTTCTTAATAGCGGTCTCAGAACGTCGATTATGTTATCCGAAAATATCAAGAATTTTACGAAATGTCACTTTAACAGAATCACCATTTTCATAGTGGGTTTTAATAATTTTAATGCGATTTTCGTGCGATAGTGAATTCACTGCAACAATTTCCAATGCGCATCCACTACGAATACGGCAAAAAACTAAATGTTAAAACTATCATGATATTGATGTTGCCACAATTGAAAAATAAACTTCATGTTGAAAAACCCAATATTTAATTTGTTAAATATACTAAGTGACTTGTTTTATTTTTTATATGCATTATATTTTAAGAATTATTATTATTAATTTTTTTAAAATAAATTATTCTAAGTTTTGCATGCTTAAATTTTCTTTCTGTCTTTCTAAACATTTTAATAAAATGTCTTCCCCATGAAACATACAAACAAACAAACATATTTATTGATCATATTGTATTAATCCATTTTTATTGTAAATTTTATTTCTTTACATGCCATCCAATTAAAAATAAAAATAATATAAATAATTCCATCCCCTTCTCTACTCTCTACTACGTTACGCTATCAAATATAATTCCAATTAAATTACATTAATTATAATTAATAATTTAATTAACATTAATCATCATTTACTAACTTACCATAAATAATCTCATCCTTCAAAATAAACATAGTTGCAAAATTAAAGTAAATAAATCTACAAAAAATTTTATTAACCTTTTTTAATTATAAACTAAAGAAAGAAATGGCGAAATTTGAGAAAAATCAGTTTGAGCATTTAAAATACTTTTTTAAGAAGGTATTAAACAGTATTTTATTAAAGTAGTGTCTTTTTAAAAAAGAGTGTTTTTAAAAGTCATGATACTGTTTTTTTGAAAAGTACTTCAATAAAAATTTTTTTGAGAAACGTTCTTTTTATACTCTGGTTTTAGTAATAAGTACTTAGAAATTTTAAAAAGTATTTTTGAATATCATTTTGTAAAAGGTACGTTTTAAAGAAGCATTTCTATGCAAAATGTTTTTCTGTTTTAAAACTGCTTCTTTTTGAAAGACAAGGCACTTTAAATAGTATGAATGCAATAATTGTTTTTTGTTGTAATTAATTTTCAGTTTTAAAAAGTGACCAAAAGTACTTTAATAGAACGTCCCAAAACTTCTATAAACTTTTTTTTAAACGTTTTTTATGTAGTAATTTGGCCAGTGTCAAGATTAACTCCAAGAAATATTTTAAAATTAAATTAAATAGCTAAGAGCTATTGAGCTATTTAGAAATTTATACTATTACTCTCAAATTTTGCCTTTAGCTTTCCTTTAAACATTTCTTTTCAACATTCTTTTATCTTTAAAAAATGAAAAAAAAATAATAGAAAGATATTTCTGTTTTCTTTAATTCTCTTTAATTCTTCAACATGTTAAGGATTACAAAAAACCTCTTGAAGATAGTAGTCCACCAGTGTTGAGTGCTACCAAAATAAATACACTGTTCCATCGCCTGCCAGAAATTCTACAATCGCATCAAATGTTTCGCATTGCTCTTGCTGAGTGTGTACGCAGTTGGGATCGTGATGAAAAATTGGGTGATTGTTTTGTTAGCGCCTTCAGTAAGCCACGTATTTTAGAAATCTATTCAGGTTTCATCAATAATTTCTCAGCTGCCATGGAATTAGCTAAAATGGAAGAAAAACGCAAATCTGCATTGGCGGATTTCTTTAAAGTTAAACAAATAAGTGCTCATGATCGTTTAAGTTTCTTTGGCCTAATGGTTAAGCCCGTTCAACGTTTTCCACAATTTATACTCTTTTTGCAAGACTTACTCAAATATACACCCCAGGGACATCATGATCGCATGTCATTACAGTTGGCTCTAACACAACTAGAACTATTGGCTGAGATGCTGAATGAACGCAAACGTGAAGCAGAACAGTATCAAGGTTTCAAAGAAATGTTGGGACACATAAGTGGAACATTTAATACACGTTCTCTAACAGCAACCGAAGGCAATCGGCCACGTTATTTATTGCGTGAGGATAATGTTACACATTTGGAATTTAATCAGGCTGGTTTTATAGTCAAATCAAAGCAACGCCGTTTATTGTTGTTAAATGATAAAGTTATTTGTGTATCAGTGGCACCCAAACAATCACATGATTTTGGTGCCACAGAAAAGTTAACATTTAAATGGATGTATCCAGTGACAGATGTGGAAATTGTTGATAATAGTACTTCCGCTACCTTATCGAGAATATTAACTGCTGGTAAGTTAAAATTAAAAATATATGACAGATTTATTTATTTATTTAATTTGTTTCTCCTATAAAAAGTTTGTATCACACAACAGGATCAAAGACACTAGTGAAAATTCATACTCGTTTACATATGTATATATTAAGGTCTTAATAACGTTTGTTAACTTTCTACCTCAACTAAACTTTGACAACAATTTCTCCAATTGTATAAAAGCAAAACTTTTTCTTTTTCTTTCTAATGGCAATTAAGAAAATGAAAACAATTATTTTGCAAAACAACAAATTAATACTCAACACAATTTTCTTGCTTAAAAATAACAAAAAAAAAAAAAAAACAAAAAACAAAAAAAACAAAACATGAAACGTCAAAGATGCCATGATGATCATCGAAAAACCTTTAAAAATTTAACTTCTCCTTAACATGTCAATGACTTAAAACGAGGCTGAAACTAATATTTTATACGTATTAGAAAAACCTCTCTGTAACATGTTGATTTATTTAAAAGAAAATGAAACCAATTTCATATCTTTTCTTTTTCTTCACTTTTTCAACTAATGAATTGCGTGCTTTTAAATACCCTGAGTACTTATTTTATGGTGAGGGCCGTCATAATATTTACATCATCATAACAAATAAACCGTAACATAAAATACACTCTCACCATTACACAAAGTTGTTGGTAGTAAAAAAAGCAAAAATATAAATAAGAAAATGGCATCAATGCTATTTTACTCCTACCAAGCATAACAAAATCATTAAATTAAAAAAAGCAAATTATGTAGAAGAAAAGAAAACTTGCGTATTTCATTTTTATGATAGGAAAAACAAAGTATTTGCGCTTGTGTAGCAGGGCTTTAACCCTTTGACTTGTTGTTAAAGTTTCAGTGGAGCCATAACTATTGATGAATGGCAAAAAAAGAAGTGACAACAAAATTTGCAGTACGAATTTATCAACAAATATTTTGTAAGGCATTACTTTTTATTAAAGTGATCACATTATATTTTTCATAAAAATGACACTAAAATGTGTAAAGCTCTCTCTATCTGTCGTCATTTAAGCAGAATAATTAACCATTCACATTCACTTACAAACATTTCGATATGAATTGAAATTTTTTTTTCTGTTTATCAATTTTCCGGCTTTCGTCCCCTATAATCCGCTAAATCGCACTCTTCCAATTTCCACCTATTTTTGGCCATTTTCGAAATGCCCATATGGGAAAATGCAGATTTTCACAATTTGCTGATTTCAATTTCTGAAAACCTATACAAATTCTGAATATAATCTCTACAGTTTTGAAATCTACAACGCCATGGCTTCCGTCCCCTATAATCCGCTAAGCCGCACCTTTCCAATTTTGATCCAACTTTGGGCATTTTAGAAATGTCTGCACAGAAAAAGAAAAAAATGCAAACATATTTCAATCTCTTTGCCTTAAATTGTTTTATTTTGACTTTTTATGCTTCGTTATGAATATAACATACATAACAGGGTTGGCAAAAACGAAGCTAACTTTCGAAGCTGTCGTCACACACTTGGTAACTTTGTTATTGTTCATTCAGCTCTGTTTCGTTTCAAAATTTTACGTTTGTATGCAAAAAGTTTTTTGGTAAAAAATGCTTCGTAAATAGTAAATAACCTTTCAAAAATAAACTAAAAATGTCGTCATGCTAAAATTCTAATTTAGAATAAAAAATAATATTCAATTTATGTAAAAAAAATATTTTTTTAGCAATAAAATATTGGAGATTTTATTGATTTCTAAGAATTGCAGTTATACATTTTTGAAAGATCCTTTTGTCCAGTAGATATTTTTCGCTTGAACCCACAATGACAATTGCAAAGGAAGAGTTTAATTTTTCTTGCGTACTGCTTCTACGTGCTCTGTACAATAGGAAAGCTAAATTTTTATATATCTCAAATATTTCTCCTGGTTCTGATATACAATTTGAGTGTGGCCTTGAATTCGCTTAGTATTTCAGTTTTTATCTCCTCAATTGTAACAAAATACCGTCCTTTCATGAAGTTCTTTAATTTTGGGAACAGGAAAATGCCGCAGGGGGCAAAGTTGATCAAAACGTTGACTAACGCATTCGGTATTCTTTTCGACCATAAAATGCAAAAATGCGTATAGCAGACGCTTTATGTCCAAAATTTGCACAAAAAATTGTATGACATAAGGCAACCGTTATGCCGACATCCTCTACAACTTCTCTAAAGTGATTGACGATTCTTTATAACAATTTTCATCACGTTCTCCACATTTTCATTGGTTTTTGATATAATGAAACTTTCTATACAAGTGTTGGCATTCACATCTAAACGATCTTTTTCGAAAAGCTTGCACCACTTGCAAACATTTTTCTGACACTCTGAGTATAACACACCACTCTAAACATTTGAATTACTTTTTAGCACTTAATTTTACAATATATAATTTAAATTCTTCGAACAAATCTAATTTTTATTATTTTCATAAAAAAACGCAACTAAAATCATGTGATCGAAACAAGTGCGCCACGCCACGTTAAAAAAAATCACTAATCAAATAAACGTCTCTACTTAGGCGTTACTTAATCGACGAAATAAATGAGTCATGTTTCCATCCACAGCTTATTTCACGCCACAGCTTACTTCACGCTGAAATGTTTCTCATTTCAAAAATGAAAAAATCTTTTACTGGGTTTTGATTCTGTTAAAAATTTGCACATGTTGATTTTTTCTGTTGCCTATTTTCATCAAAAATATCTTCATCTTTCTCGAACTTAATCTACGGAAGGTGGGCAAGTTTGAGGTTAGGAAATAAATTGGCTTGTAATACACACATTTTTTTGACAACTTCAGTTCTATTAATACCAATGTAAAGTAGAAATATGAGAATTAATAGTGAAATATGATGTCGGGCAAATATTCGCTTACAGCACTTTGGCAGACATCTGCTCTTTTCACAAAATTTTGAAGCACATTTGCAACAAAGCTACCTTTATCTCGTCAACGCAGCGCCGAAATCCATCTTGTGCACATAATCCCGGCCCCAGAAACAATAATCTAGCGGCATTACCTGACTAGAACGAAGCGGACAATTGACATCACCAAATCGAGAAGTTTCGTAACCGTGAAATTTTGCGGGCAATAACTGAATTTTTAGATATGTGTCTTGTGGCGCCGTCTCGCTGAAATCAAAGGTTATTGATGTCAACATTGCCAATTTTGGCTACGAAAATTTGTTTGTCGTGGTTTGGTATGACAGAGAATTTACGATGACGGAGTTTCCTTACTCATTTTCGAACAAATATGGACAGATGATGCCGCCTAACCATAAACCGCGCCATACCGGCACTTTCTTTGGATGTAATGGTTTTTCCTGAAGTGTTTGCAGATTTTTTGGGCCCTATAAGCGACAATTTTGTTTTTATATTTCATCACTAAAGATGATTTTGTTGAGAAATGCGTTGTTTTCGTACAGTTTTCCAAACAGCAAATGCACAGACGTTCGACGCAAACAATGGTCGGTTGGCGTTAAACTCTATAAGCATGAAGATGAAGATCTTTATCCAAAATGTTGTGCAAAGTTATTCTTTCTAATGACACCCAATTGTTGCAAGCATCGACGAGTTGATGTTATAAACTCATTATCAATACTTTGCTCTACAGCGGCTATGTTTGCATCACAAAGACCTCTTCTGCAAGTGTATTGTTTGTTCGACAACGATACTATGAGCCCCGATTTAGCGATTGAATTACGTACAGCATTCTCTGAAGGAGATCAAATCAGAGGAAAAGTTGCTCAAATTTTTCGAAATGCGACAGTGAAATTTTTTTTCATTTTGACAGTAAATTTTCACAATTAAAATTCTTTCCTCAAGAGTGTAACGTTTCATGCTTAAAGCTTCCCAATCTTTTACTAACTGAATGTCAAAGGTTGACCGCTCAAAATTCTTGACATTTAATTGTTTGACAGGCAATTTACTTCCTAACCTCATCCATAGCCCATCCGATATATTGCCAACAAAATTATGAGCGGATTATTTTAGACTTTAACTGGATTTCTTAGTTAGAGCTTTAAAGAACTTATTCTAACTCGATTAATTTAATAAAATCTAATTTTTTATTCTTCACATGACTTACAAATCCCTCCTGCATTTAAAAGGTTAAAAATTAGGAAAATTGCAAATAATAGCCTTAACTTTTACAACTGATGATTGAATGGTGGGAGCTCTTTTCATTGCGCATTTAAAATAATAACACAGCCAGCCAGCCAGTGAGTGTTTCAATATCGTCATGTTATGATGATTTTTAAGACTTTATTTACAACAAAATATCAAAAGCCAACCGTAAAAATTTATTGCGTTTTTGAATCAAGTTTTCCAACAACAAAAATGAGGGGCGAAAAATAAAAAGACCAACACACCAACAGCAACAGTAATAGCAACAATAACAAAATATGTTACCAATAAAACACTATGATTTAGTTTAACAGGCTAAAAAATAAGATAAAATTGTTAAGACAGAGGCAAAAAAATGATCTTGTTTTCGAACGTTAACAATTGGCATCAAATATCAGTTTCAAGTTAAACTTAGTTTTAGGTCTGTCTGTCTGTCTGTCTTTCTGTCTTAAAGATTAATTTTTTTTAATATTCGATTTCGTGCCGTTGGACAATGCATGAATGGATAGACACATTTATGCACATTTGGCCATGAGTTTGTTTAGAAGACCAAGACTATTTTTGGTCGGTCTGTCTATGATTTAAGAAAAATAAAACTAAACAAAACTAAACTGATTTAAAGAAAATTGTAACCTTTTTAATTCAAAGCGCGTTAGCGTTTGAATTTCTTTTTCACTGGCTGCCATGTCAACTTCATTTAAAGGAGAGAAAGAGAGAGAGAAAATGCATAAAGTGTTATGTTTCTTTTCATCCATGTTAATTTGTTGATTTATACAATTTGCCAATAATCATAATTATTGTATTTCAATACATTTGTATTATTGTTTACGTTTTGGTGAATTAGAAACAAACTAAACAAACAATAAACAAAAACAACAAAAATAAACAAAATCGCAAAAATCAAATAATAACGTAAAACAAATGAAATCATTGCTGTTATTTGACTGACTATTTGGCGTGTTTTACTGTTTGGTTGGCAACTTAAGACTGTTGGGAAAAAGGGTATGGTTTCCGCTTCGGATGTAATAAATTGCTAAGGAGATAAATAAAGTGAATTTTTATTATTTATTTTGATTGTTTATGAAATAAACAATCCATTTCGTATTAAAGGCCTATAATGATGCATTTCTTTTTTTTTTTTGTTCATTTTTGCCAACTTTTTGGTCTTAGTTTGCGGCTTCAAAAAAACAAAACTGCAAAACAGTTTATTAATAATATAATTTTTAATATTTATAAACTTTTTTCCCTCTCTCTCTCTCCCTCTCTCTCTTTTCTTTTCTTTTGTTTTTTTTTAAAGAGATTGTATGTCAGAAAATTTATTGTTTAGAAAAATGACTACAAGAAGATGAAAATAAAAACTTCCTTAAACGATAAAAATCGAAACTATAAAAAATACAACTGCAGCAAAATGTTAACAAATAAAAAATTAATAAAAATATTATCATGCGGAAACTTTATTTAAACAATTTTTACAGACTAGTATATGAGGTTAGAAATAAAGAAAAAGCGAAAGTTACTGTCATAGCAATTTTGCAAAAATTTTAATTTTTTAAAGAAATCATAGTTTGTAGTAAAATATGTCATTTGCGTGTTTAAAAACAAGCAACTTGATTACTTCCAACTTCTCACGCTTTTTGTTCAAAATTCTTTTTCGTTGAAAATTGCCCCCGCCGCTTAGTTAAAAGTAAGAAATAAATTTGATAAAAGTTATGACAGTAGGTAGTCTGCTTTTAATTTATTAAAAGCCTTTCTTCAGAAGCAAAAAAACCCAACCTATACTTTTTTAGCCATTCCAAAGTGGTAGTTTTAAAGTTGTGCATATGCTTAATAGAAAAGAACCATTATTATAGTCTATTGCATTTTAAGTATACATTAAAGTAACTTGAAAAACATGTTTGATGTAACCATATTATGATTTTATTTAAACCATACTCTTTTTATGCAGATTAAACATATTTTAGGGTTTTAAAAACTTTAATATCAATAAATCGTTTTTGAGTCCAACTAAACTGTATTTTTATTCCTGGTAACCATATTATTGTTAAATATCAACTAAAAATTGTTTTCTATTAGTTAACTTTTCAGTATAAATAAATCAGTAAATTGATTATTGGTTTTAAAGTCAGTTCCTAGGGAAATTTCATAGATTTCTCAACTAAAATAGTTAGAAATCTTTAACCACATTTTGGAGAAGCTAAAGTTGCTTCTAATATTAAAAACTATTTTTTTAGTTTTATTTGGGTACGGTTTTCCGTCGACCCTCGTCAAATTTGGTTTGTGAACAAACCGGTTTCGGCTGTTTGCCATCTTCAGTGTTCTTTTCGTACTAGTTGCGTTCTATTGTCAGTTGTGTTTATATAGCTCGTGTCTCCCTTCGTGTTATTGCGTTCGTCCCTTTCTGTCTTTTTTTTGCCTGCATCTCTACTTTTTCGTATGTCTCTTTTTACCTAATTTGTCGCTCCCTTTTTCATTCGTTTTTTTCTTTTTTTTTTTCTCTAACTAAATCCTTTTACGGTCACGCTTGCTGTCCGTTTTTTGTTTATATGTGAACCTATTGGGTTTTTCCTTTTTTCCTCTTTTATGTGACATAATAATCTGTAATTGTACGTTTATGATGTTCTTTACTGCTTTGGTCTGTCCTGGTGTACATTTGTTGTTAAATATATGGTTCGCAAAGTTTGATTCTGGAGTTGATTTTGGTTCTCGTAGTTTTTTGTTATAGTCTCTAATGTGTTTCCTAAATCTGGTCTTAATTTTTCGTCCTGTTTGCCCGATGTAGCTATAATGGCATCTACAAGTTAATTTGTACATTGTCTAGTATATTTGCCTCGGTTGTTTTATTCCGTAGTATTCTGCCTAGGTTGTTTCTTGTTTTGAATGCGGTATTGATGTTGTGTTTTCCAAAGAATTTCGCCAGTTTGTACGTTGATTTTCCCATATATGTTAATGTAGCCCATTTTTTCTTTTCCTTCTCCTGTTCTTTGTTCGTTCTAAATTGTTTCGTGATGTTATCTACGAGGCGCTTTTTGTATCCGTTGTTTTCCGCTATGGTGTATTTTGTTTCCATTTCCTTCATGTACATTTGCCGTGTTAGTGGTGTTCTCTCGAGTCTTGTTATTAACTGCCTGATTGCTGCGTTTTTGTGTTGCTGGGGATGATTTGATGAGTTGTGTATTATTGTGTCCGTTGCTGTTGGTTTCCTGTATATTTCATATTCGACTCTGTTCGAGATTATGTTCCTCTTGATCGTTAGGTCCATATAATTAATCCTCCCATCCTCTTCCTTTTCCATTGTAAATTTTATGTCCTTGTGTCTTTCATTCAAGTAATCTAGAGTTTGCTCATCGTTATTTGCTTCTAGTATACATATGATGTCGTCGACATATCTTGCGTAGAATATTACTCCGAAGTTGGCCCTTAATTCCTTTACGTATTCCTCTTCTAAGTTCTGCATAAATACTTCCATGAGGGTGGCAGATGTTGGATTCCCCATCCCCAGTCCTGTTATTTGTCTATATATATTATCGTTAAATTTAAAGTAATTCTGTTCTAGTGTCGCTTTTAGTGTGCCTGTAATTTGTATTGCTAGTTCCTTGTTTTCCGTTTTGTTTTTTACTGTCCTATGAACAATGTTTAATGTATCCATTACCGGAATTGATAGATACAAGTCTTTCACGTCAAAAGAGACCAGTTTTGTTTTCTCCGTTATTTTCACATTCTCCAGTTTATCAATCAGTTCTGTAGTGTTCCAGGTCTAAGGTGTCTTTCAATATTGTTTTCATATATTTCGAAAGTTTGTAGCCTGGTGCAGATTTGTAATTAATTATGGGTCTCATTGGTATGTCCGGTTTGTGTATTTTCGGTAGTGCTATCATAGATGGCGCGGATGGATTCATCATTGTTAATGTGTGCGATATGTCTGGTTTTATTATCCTTGTCGCCTTTTTTATAATTTGCTTAATTTTCGTTTGGTATTCCTCCGTAGGTTCTTTACCAATTCTCTTGCACTTAGAGTCTTTTATTTTTGTGCACTTTCAGCTGGCCAACTAATTTTTTAAATATAATAACTAGCTTTGACTTGACCATGCGTGATAAGATTTACGTTTGTACCTAGCTGTGTAAGCCATAACCAGACGATGAATCATACCACTGTGGATAAAATGTAGTGTTATCCTCGCCTTAGAAGGCCTTGAGATACGTATATCCTCCATTCACTCCTAGTTGCAACTTCAAAAGCCCGCTGCAAGCCGCAGCCTTCACTCCTTGCTGAAGAGTTGGAGACTATCCAACTCCTGGTCCAGAACGTATGAAGCTTAATAAAATTTAAGAACACAACCGCAATTATGCTCACTGGACCTGGACCGTTCATTGTGAATGATCCGACTTACACAACACAAACGAGGGCTTCGAAACTCAATAATCAATCAGAGAACAGCTAAAAGGTTATAAAGACAAATAGCAGAACTCTGGGGCTTTATTGATTCCCGTGGAAATATAGTGAAATTGTCCAGTTGGCTCCTGCTAGCCTTGAAGGGGACTGGGCTGCCTTTTACCCCCGTTGACACATGTAATGACGGTGAGATTCCGTCAAAACATATCAATGTGCCCCCTGAGGGGACTTTCACTTAACCGCTTCTCACTTAGCACATGAAAAGTTAATTATAATATGGTTGTTCCCAAAAAAAAACTATTTTAAAAATAAAAATTATTTATCTCGCCAAAAATTGTATTGTTAAACCCATTTACATATCATTTTTTATGTTTTGTAACCATATAATTGTAAAATGTTAAAATATTTCTTTTCATCACGGCAAAAGATATTTTACAAAAAAGCATAATATTATTCTCGTGCCACTAGTACAATAACAACTTTTCTCTGACTTTTTAGAAGGCAAAGCAAATGGAACAATATAATACGGAAACTAAGCTTCGTCTTTATTTATTCATGGTAGTTTAAAGCAAGCAGAATATTTTGTAATTCTTCAATTTAGAAATGGCAGTATTTTTGTTTTAATTATTTTAATAATTTTGCTTGCTTTAAATAATATAACGAATAGATCACACCTTTTATAACTTTCCGAGTATTAATCCCAATGACAGCAAATACAATGCATTTCAATTCCCTTGTATGAGCCAATATAAAGTTTGTTTGAACTTAAATTTGACCAAGTCGAATGTACTTAAACCCTAAATTTGTAAGGATATTGTTCACAGTAATATTGCTTTGTGCTTTTTATCATATTTAAATATCGCGTTATATTATTCTTCGATAGGCAGAGTCAAACTTTCGCCAAAATCACAGCTATGTGTCTACTTTATTAGATGTAACTAAGAACATACGATATAAACTTGAGAAAGAAAAAATCAATTTCCTGACATTTTTTGATCACTCTAAGGCCTTTAATATGTTTGATCAAAGCATTCTTTGCATGAAACTTTCACACTTTTTTTACTGCTCTTCAACTTCCATACGACTACTTTCTGCATACCGCCCTTCAATTTTCGGTATTACATTTATCTAGCGTAATGCCTTATGGATCAATCCGTGGAGCACTCTCTTTTTCTATTTATAGAGATAATTTACCTAAACAGCTTTTGCACTGCAAAATATATATGTACGCAGACGATGTTTAACTATATAAAAACTGTCCGATCAGCTCCGTTACAGAAAATATTTTTAAACTAAATGAGGATTTGAATAAAATTTATTGCTGGACAACTGCAAATGGATTTTGTTTAAACATGCATCAAAATCAAAGTGTGTTATAATTAATAAGAAAAATATTCGTCGTATTACTAAATATTGATGTTTTTATAAATGGAGAAGAAATTAGCAAAATCCTCGGAATAGTGCCCAGTAACTTGGTCTTACTTGGTCGCCACATCACTATACACCTTTTAATATAAGGCAAAACTTCTTAATTTATGGTTGTTAACTTTTTGCAGGATGTGACTCTACTAGTAAAAGAAAGCTAAACGTTAGATATATCTACGGATTAAAAAGATCTGATCAGGTTTCGCAATTTTTCACAAAGCTATATGCTGTTTCATTCAACAACTTTCTTAATGTCCGTGTGATTTATTTCTTCATTAAATCACTTTGTAGAAATGCCACAATATCTTATTGATAAAATCAAAAAATTTCTAAATATTCCTTTATGTCACTGTCTTGTATCTGAATGGCAGTTTTTCATGTGTATAAGCATCGCATCTCTGGAATGTTTTCCCTCAAACACAACAGTTTAATTAAAGTTTCCGCCAAATAACTTTTATTTTGTTTTAAATGCTATAAACAAAACTACTGAACATTTTTCTCAAATTTGTTTTTTTATTTGAAAGTACAATCCTTCCGGTTAATAATGGAAAATAATTTGATTCAAATGGCTGCCTCGGCTGGCCATGTAGTAGCCTAATTGATCGGTGCAATTTTTAAGCACATTATCGACTGTATGCAGCTATTTCACCAATGGCTTCACGAATATTGTCCTTTAAACCGTCAATTGTCTCTGGCGTAACACTTATCTTTGACGGCACCCCACTAATAATAGTCCAGCGGTGTCAAATCGCAGCTCCGAGGTGGCCAAGCGACATCAACTGTGCGGCTGATAATGCGATCTTCAAAAATAGGGCGCAAAACATCGAGTGTAGCTTCGGCTGTGTGGCACGTAGCGCCGACCTGTTGAAACCAAATGTTGCCAATATCCTCCTCTTCAATTTTTGTGACCAAAAATTCGTTCAACATGGCCCGTTAACGATCGCCATCGACTGTAACGGCCACTCTTTGCTGATTTTCGTAGAAAAATGGCCTAATTATGCCTCTGGACCAAAATCCGCTCCAAAAAGTGACTCATTTTGGGTGCGTCGGCTTTTCAATGTATGCGTGCGGGTTTTCTGTGCCCCAAATGGGATAATTTTACTTGTTTACATACCCGCCAAGATCAAAATGAGCTTCATCTGAAAAGATGATTTTTTTTTTTGAAAAATCGGCATCTTCTATAAGTCGATCGCAGGCCCACTTAGCGAAGCAACTTGGCTTCAACTCCTGAACCAAATGGACTTTGTATGGTGTCATACCAAGGTTTTTATGCAAAATTTGTCTCAATGATGTCTCTGAAATGATCAATTGTTGAGAACGACGGTTAATTGATGTTGATGGCGCTTCACGCACACTTTCTGCGACAGCAGCAATATTCTCGGGTGTACGCACGGTTTTTGGCTTTTCACGCTTTGGTTTATCGATGAGGATGCCAGTTTCTTTCACTTTTTTCACAAGATAACGGACATACGGAACTAACGGTGCTCCTCTTCTTCCAAAGACCGTACGCAATTTTCGCACACATTCTGCAACATTACCATGACTTTCAAAGAAATGTCGCAACATTTCCCAGCGTTGTTCAAGCGTTGTTCAAATCAAACATGAGCTAAGTGTTACCATTCACGAAATAAGCACTAGTAGAAAAAAACGTTAAATGGCGAACCCTTTATAAAACTAATTTAATGTTAACTTTGTCTAAATACATATAATCTGTGAGTTTGCGGTAAACATAAATAAACAAAAATGAAAATGTGCTGCCATCTCTTGGTATATTTAGCAGATTTTCTTATCCAGTAATTTAAAAAAAAATCTTGCACAGATAAATATATGGCAAAGATACCTCTGAAACACCCTTTAATACTAATTTTTGTTTCCCTTCTTGTTAAACTGTTTCAAGTGTCTATCAATAATGTTTTGAAAAATAAAAATATATATGTCAATTTTACGTCTTCTATGGAGCGCCCCTTCATAAATTTTTTTTTTACTTAGCTGATGTAATAACACATATTCGGCATAGATTTCAAGTTTCGGTTTATAACTTGCGCCGGATATATATAGGAACACTCTTTAATTTTTGACTTTAGCTTTTTATAAAGTATTGCTAATGGAAGCAATAGCGTCGTTACACACGTAGTAAGAGTTTGAAACTCCTATCCGCTTAGATAATGTTTTAACATCAAGTATGTTTTATAGAACACGCTTGATTTTTGGAAATTGGAAAATTGTTTTCAAAAATTTCTTAAAATCGGTTTAGAAATGGCGGAGTTCTTAAGTAACAACTATGCGCACAAAAAAAAATATTGTTTAATAGAAGAGATCCTGATAAATAGGCAAATAGGAAAATAATAAAAAGCTGAAAAGTAACTGAATTCGAGAATTCTTCGAATGCATACAAAAAAAAACTAATCTTTTATATTCCTTATCCAATCTTTTAGGTCTCAATCGCGGCGGAAGTCTCAAATCGAATAGCAGTTCTTGCAACAACTACACCACCAACACACTACCTGCCAACACATCCTCGCCTTCGGGTGGTGCCTATCAAAATGCCGCCTTCGATAATTCACCCGCCGCTTTACTTACCAATGGTGCTGATAATCTCTGCAACGAAATGAGTACTTTAATGTACGATTATGAAGTTGTTTCGCGTATTAACGATTTGGTTGGTTCCTTAAAGGGAACTTATAAGGAGCTGAACACAAATGTTACACGCAATTTAATGAATTCCATACAAGGTTCTATACAAAGAAAAAACGAAGAAATGGCATGGGTGGATTCATGTTGTTTGCAATTGGTCGCAAAGAATAAGAATGGTAAAGAGGAAACATTTACATTCCAGACGGCTAATCCAAATGTTAAAAAGGAATGGATAACGGAATTGCGTTTGGCCCAGTTGGCATTGGACATAAATAATTCACCTGCTTGGGAAACAACATTAGCTGAACCATGTGCTACTAGTACGCCGGCGTATGAACAACAACAAATGCAGTTAGTACAGAGGCAATCAAATAAGATGCCACTATTTGTCAAAGCGATGCCGGTTCATAAGTCACAGCATCAAACGGAGGTTAGTAGTTACAAAAATAATAAAAACAACAAAAATAAACAATAATAATAAATAGATGTGATATTATTGAAAAATATTGAAAATTCTAAAAATATACCGAAGATATTTTGTATTTAATCGGCGGTGGCTGTGACTTTTAAGCTCTAGGTTCATATCCTAGCCACCGCTTATTAACCATAATGCTATCGTTGCATCAATTTAACAACAGCGACGAATGCAAGAACAATTATAACTTATTCTAATTTTCACATAGAGCCTGCCTTTGTGACGCGAATTATAAATATAAGAATATCACAAAATTTTTTTTTATCGAAGAAAAAGCGAAAGAAAATGCAAAACAATTTATAAAAATTTTTTTAATACTTTCAGGTTCGCTGTGGATGCTATTATAACATCGCTAACGATTCGAAGCTCAGTGGCAATGCACGACGTCGCCATAAGCAACAAAATTATCTATGGGTGTGTACCACAAACGGTTCCTCATCACAACTAACAGTATACTCACAACATCATCAGCAGGCTGGTAATCTACGTGATGTTGGCACATTTGAATTGGCCGAAGTTCAGGTGACGGCCATTGAATTTGTCAAGGGTTTGGATAATTGTAAGACACGCGAAGAATACAATTCTTTATTGGGCGACCTCATTTGGATGGGTACTGATTCCAAAAAGTTATTGATTTACTCTGCTAAAAATCCCGAACAAGAGGAACAATTAAGTTGTTGTAGTGTGCCCGGCATAGTGACAAGAATATTATATCATTTCGATACAATTTATGTGGCTCTTACAAATTCTACCGTATTAATATTTCGTCGTGCATATGATGGTGTTTGGATGCTTAAGGATCCCCAGATGATACAGTTGGGTGAGAGTGGTTTGCCGGTACCCAGTGTTTTACCAATCAATATGAACATTTATGCATCCTGTTCCAATCGCGTTTATGTTTTGAACGCTTTGAATGGTGAGATCCAACGCAGTTTTGAGGTGCAACATGGTTCCAATCAGCAAGTCAATCTCATGGCTCATTCTGGCATTGGCCTCTGGATTTCTCTTAAGAATTCCACCATGTTGTGTTTGTATCATACGGAGACTTTCAAACACTTGCAAGATATAAATATTGCCTCAAGTGTTTTGAGAAATGACAGCAAGAAGGAACAGGCTGTCAATAATAGTGCCATTTATGTAACGGCTTTAATGGCCTGCAAGGGATTGCTATGGGTCGGCACCAATGTAGGCATTGCTGTAACTATACCTCTGCCTCGCTTAGAGGGTGTTCCAATTATAAGCGGTGGTATAAGCATGTCATGTCATGCTCATTTTGGGCCCATCACTTTCTTATTGCCTCTGGTACCTAAGGTATATCCCAGCTACAAACCCTCTGTGTCAAACAACTCACAAACTTTACCACCGACTTTAAATGTAGCTACGGAACCAGTGATTCCTAGTATGGGAGATGATCTACAATTACCGGCCATCGATGCAGATCCTAAGAAACTCACTGAAGCGGATTTAGATGAAAGTACTGTGGTTTTGAGAAGAGATTTGCCTAAAGATGAATCAGGTTCTGGCTCGGCCTCACCCTCAGCTTTTATGCTACGTGATTTAAGTGCAGATGGCGCTGATTCGAATGGCTCATCACCACGTTGTTCAAAATTGGATAAACAAAATTCTTTAGATCAAACTTTTTCAGCCAAAATTAGAGCCTCCTTGGCCAATTCACCAGCTTTTCATCGTAAAAGATTCAGAGATTTGTCTTCTGAATCTGCCAGAATGTCTAAGACTTTACCAAGAGGATTGGGGTCTGCAGGTTACTTCCAATCCGGTCTCAACTCCAACACCAGTACACTTTCTCATGGAGAGAATGGCTACTGTGATGTGTATGGTTTGTACGGTAAATTGATTTTTGTGAAAGAAGATTATGATGCCGAAGAAGGTACCCAGGGAAATCTCATGGATATGATGTATGAAGGTATGCGCCGATCTGATCCAGAATTAGCCGCTATACCGGGACGTGTTAGTACCTTGGATAGGCGCCTCAGAATGAAAGCCTCGAGACCACGATCCCTGGATCTATCCAATTGGTCAGTCGATTCGAAATCGTCTAGTTTGTATACCTCCTCGGGCAGTGAGGAAAGCATGGGTATACGCTTTTTTGGTGGCCGCTCGGTATCACGCAACAGCTCAAGTGCCAGTCATAAAACTTCGGGAAATGGCAGTGATTTGGGCAATATATCGGAAAATGGTCTTATGACCGAATTACATCATAACCACAGCACACCCAAATCAGATGATGGTTTCAAAATTATGCAACAACAAAAACAAAACGGTGCCATTATATCTACCACACCACCTCCTGCAGCTGCCACGGCTACGCTCAAACGAAAACAAAAGCAAAATGCTAAGCAGCAGCAACAACAGCAGGCCGATGGACCACGCACTATTATAACTCTTACCGGAGGCCGCGGCTATTGGCGCCATGTATGGTACAACAACACAAATTCACCCGGCCACAAGTCATCCTCGTCGTCGCCGTCACTTAGTTCAGGCGCTTCGTCGCCTCTTATTGCCAATTCAAATGATGCCCACATAGTGATTTGGGAAAAAAAGTTATAATCCCGGGAGTATGTGTGGCATTGTAAGCCCACACCACCTCCTCTAGCCAACCTACAACCTTTAACGTCCATGTTTTTACAACCACCCTCATCAGTTCTTTCAACACCAGAAAGGCGCAGTCGTGTACGCTTCCGAGGATCATTTGTTATGCGTGAACGTGGTGGTGTCACCTCACTGACCGCTTCGCCCAACATAAGTCTAGGCACGCCCACCACAATGGGTGGCAGTTTAAGGAGATTGGCCAAATTGAGACGCGGTGGTAGTTTAAAAGAATTTTAGAAAAGAATCAGCAGTAATCAGTCAAACAAATGTTGGCGACCATATAAATATTCATGTAAAATATATTTTTCTTTAAAAACCCCCAGCAAATTAAGGAAAAATTATTAATTATTAATTATTTAAATATTGTTTTTTGTATTTTTCAAAATTTATTCAAGTAGTTGTAATAATGGCAAGTTATCTTTCCTAGTGTTACTTAAACCATAGAAAACGTATTTGCATAACGAAAACAAAAACAACACTTCAAGGTGAAAGAAAAGCTAAAATTAACTTAATATAAGTATGTCAGCGTGTGTTAAATTTTAAGATCGATACAATATAAAACGGTTACAGTTTTAGACACTTATTTTTGTTTTTTCAGAAATAATAATAGTTAAAACTATTTCTTTTTTTTTATTTTATTTTAACTTTAAGTGAAAATGTTGTTACTCAATGTTTAAAATTATTCGTTTTAAATTATTTGCGAATTTTTGCGTGTGTATGTCTTTGTGTGTGTGTAATTAATTTTCTAAAAAAAAGAAAAGCTTACACAAATCATATTTTCAGCCGATCAAAACTTGTTAAAATTTATTTCATTTTTTAATATTTGTTTCATCTTTCGTTGTAAATAGTTTGTAAACACAATTTGTTTTTGTTGTTTCTTTTAATGCTATCAAGAGAAATAAAATGGAAACTTTTATAACTTCTTCATTAAACTAAAAGTAAATACGTTCAAATCAATTTTTTTATAACTAATAAATAAATATTTTTATTTTGTAGAATTTAAAGTTTTAAAAAACTGAAGCCTTAAATATAGAATATTGTTTTTTGTTTTAAATTTGAATAATCTAAGTTGTATAAAGTCTACGAGTATATTAATTTCTGACATTCTTTTTATTCTTTGCTTTGAAATTTAATTGAAATTGTAACAAAGTTTGTTTTTTATATGAAAAAAAAGAGAGATTTTGATGCCGTAAATTCTGCTATTAGATATTTAGTTTAATAGAAAGAAAATATTATGCTTAAAGAGGTATAGTTTTTGTTGAATTAAATGTGGTAAAGAAATGGATTATTAAATAGTCCACTTTTAAATATGACTTATGTAATTCTGTTGCACTCTCTCTTTGAGTTTTAATTCTTTCAACTTAAGTTATTCCAATCATCTATTATTTCACTTGGTTGCCACCAGCCAATCAATCGTTTAATATTTGAATTTAGGCGACTATTCCCCACTGTTCGTATTAAAGAGGCCACTAAGAAGGCAATACTACTCTTTAATAATCCATTAACTTAAATTCTCTTTATAAAACGCAGTACAACATACCATTTTGAGACTCAATTCTGAGAATTGCACATGAAAGTAGTTGCAAAAATTATAACTTGTACATCATTCAGTTGGCAACTTGACCGCGTTAAAAATTTTATGTCCACACGAATTTTTGTATTCAAAGTGGATTTTTATTTTTCTTTATACCGTACGGAATATCTGTTCGCAAAGTTGTAGTTATTGGATAAGAACCAAAAAGTGAAACAATTTCGCTTTCGAAAAAGTGTGAAAGAAAGTATAAAAATTCTCATTTTTCGCCTTTTTTCTCAAGGACTGGATTGATTACAAATTCTCATATTTTCTGTTTTTTTTTTTAATTATGAACTTTGTTTACGTGAAAATAAAAATTCCGATAATACTATAGCTTTTCTTACACAGAAAATATAAGCTTTTTACTTGTTAGCTATCCATGGAACATTTTCATAATATTGTCAATATCCATTCTAGTTGACGTTAACATTTGTGATTGTGATGATCTTGTTCGCATCGTAAATTGTTCATATTCTATATATTGAAGGATATATATTCTTCAATGTGTCCACCAATTTCAGTTCTGTGCTTTCATCGTCAAACTGCATAATTTTAGAACTCCACCAACAAACCTTTAAATCACTTTTCCATTACCATAGTCACCTAGTGGAGCTACTCTCCTTGTTCGTCTGATTTCGGTGCATAGATTTTTTCCAAATAATAGAGCAACTTGTCCACTCGTATGTATATGTCATCTCGCTTCCTAAAACGTCGTCAATGACTTGTTTCAGTGCGTCCGATGCACATAGGTGGCTATAATGGTTCGAAAGCATATTTTTTAAAAATCCGCTTTACATTAATTTTTGTACATCTGATCCATTGTAATTAAAACAAAAGCGTTTGTGGTCAAACATTCAATTTTTGTCACTTGTTCTTTTTTATATTGAAATATTCAATTTTCCTCTGGTGTTAAATTTTCATTCATTATGACCAAACGGATTGTTTATTTCACAGCCATTTAGTTATTAATACAGCCAATTTGACAAACTAAATGAAGCAGATGTTATAATTATTGGGGCTACTTTTATAAGCAATTTTTAGAATTAAATTGAATGAGGTGAAAGATGTATTGTATTGACTTTTAATGCGCAAAATGATTTAAAAAGGTGAATCAGAGAACTTTGTGTACCGTTACCTAGTTTTTTATAAGAAGTTCTTGATGTCCGCTTTGGGTTATATATCTGACCGTAACTTAACACTTCGATCAACCTAAAAAAACGAGTATTCGAATTTTAGTTTCTTAATTAAATTTTATTTTTAGTAGTAATTTTGCCTTCAGATATTCTAATGCTTCATCTTATTTCCCATCGCTAACAAAATTCTAACCTTTCTAAATCAACAGAAATAAATCTTAAAAATTTACGAATCCGGAATCGAATGTTTAGTAACTGATGTAGTTTTTCAAATCCCATTTTCAAAATAGTTTGATAAGAAAAAACATCATGGCTGCTTTTTGAATTTAAGAAAAAAATTGAAAAGCGTCTAATTTAATCAAATATTTTTATGGTTGTAATAAATCCCAAGAATCTCGTTCTCAACCTATAATTTTTTTGTTTTATGTTTTTAATTTTGTTTTAAAAAAATTTGTTACAATTTCAACTTTTTATTGTTAAAAACTTTCCATTAATATTATTAGACATTTTCTTTGAATTGTCCATAAGATGAACGAACCCCTTTAATTTAAATAAACAAAATAGATTATTTTTACAAACACCATTTTTAAAAATAAAAAGCAAAAAAAATTTTTTTCATATTATATATTATATAGGAATTATATTTTGTATAAAACAAACTAACACTGATTTTTTGTATATTTTCATTAAATGCAATTAAAAAGTTTCATTTTTAATAAACAAAACAAAAATGGAATTAAAAATTTAAATATATGTATTTTTAATTGTAACGAAATCACTGTATAAAAGCTTAGCTTGTTTATTATTTAATTTTTTTTCAAATATTTTTTTTTTTTTATTTTAAACATATTTTATTACAATTTAATATTTCACTTATTTTTCTGCTTTGTTAAAAAAAATTATTAATATGATTATAATTATAAAATTAGTTTAGTTTTTTTTTCTCTGTTTCTTCTTCTATTGCTTTGGTTTTATTTTTAAAACTTAAGAAATAATTAAAATATTTTTTTATAACAAACAAAAATAATAACACATATTAACTGTATTGAATTATACAATAAACCTGAAATTTTTAAATATATTAATTTTCTTATAAATAAAGCAAAAACAAAAACCAAAAAAAAAAAAGAAAAGAAAAGAAAATGAAAGCAAATGTGTAATTATCTAAAGCAAATAAGTGTTGAGATAAATATTAAATAAATAACTAGTTAAATCAAAGCATATCCCCTTTTCTACAGATATTAAATTGAAAAGTAAATAATAATTAAAAATAATTTTACAACTATAAATGTATGAAAATAAATTTATGGCTTCTGTTTTTGTAAAGCTTTCTTATAAAAAAAGAAAAAGAAATAATAATAAAAATATGAATTATGCAATGGTTTCATAAATCTTTTGAAATTTTATTGTGTACTAAACAACCCTATAAATCGAATATGAAAATATGTTTATGGCAAAAATTTTATTTTTTTAAAAGGCCAAATGTAAATTGCCAAAGTCTTAAACGAAATTACAGAGCCCCTACTAATTTTCACAATGCAAGTCTTAACAGCTGAATTTTCAAAACATTATCTCACTCACTATCTCGCGCATAAATACTTAACACCTCTTTTAGTTTTCTTTCCGTCTATTCATTATCGTTATTTTTTTATAAAAATACGCAGCCATGGTGAAGGCCAGTAATGTATTAGGGCAGCTGAGTTTAGAAAGTTTACAAAAATTAAATCTGTCTCAAATTTGTTTTAAGCATCTCTCCATTTTAGGAAATAGTTTCTATACGATCAAAATTAAACTTGGAATTGCATCTTTCCCATGCAACAACTTTTCTTGCAATTTTCCTTTCATTAGATTTTCTTGTTAATGAATTGACGATTAGAGTGTAGAGCAGTTCAGTAGTGGCCTTAACAAACAACGAAATAGCAATATGACTAGACACTTGTGAAGGTTAAATTCATTTTTTGACACGACTGCAACTCAACTACGCTATTTTTTATAACTTAATCATGGTAAAGTAGAAACAGGATGAAAAACTTTATTGAAAATTGTTTTTAATTTTAAAACTAATTTTTTAAGCACAAAAAGGTTTTATATAAAATTTTTTTTTTATTTTTATAAAAATATTAATTTTCGATGTAAAAATTTTTAATTTCGATATAAAATTTTTATTCTATTTTCGATATACAATGTTTAACTTTATTTTCGATATAAAAACTTTAGTTTCGAAATAAAAATTTTACAAAATTTTTATTTCAATTTTCGATATAAAAATATCGGTCTTTATTTTCCATATAAAGATTTTTGTTTTCGATATAACATTTTTATTTATATTTTTGATATTTAAACTTTTATTTTTATTTTCGATATAAGAATTTTTATTTTCAATATGTAATTTTTATTTCTATTTTCGATAAACAACCTATATCTCAATTTTTAATCCAATTCAATTCGATATAAAAATATTTATTTTAGTTTTCGATGTAAAAGTTTTTGTTTTTAATATAAAATTTTTTTTCGAAACAAAATTTTTATTCAATTTTCGGTATAAAAATTTAAATTTTCGATATAAAAATTTTATTTTCGCTACAAAATTTTTGTTTATATTTATTTTTATTATCGATAAAAAATTTTTATTTCTATTATCGATATAAAAATTTATATTACAATTTTCGATACAAAAATTTCGGTGTTTATATTCGATGTAAAAGTTTTTATTATTGATATAAAATTTTTATTATCGATATGCAATTTTTATTTCTATATTTTTATTTATATTTTCGATATTAAAACTCTTATTTTTATTTTCGATATAAAATTTTTTATTTTCAACATAAAATTTTTATTATTGCTATTATCGATATAAAAATTTATATTTCCATTTTCGGTACAAAAATGTTGGTGTTTATATTCGATGTAAAAATTTTTATTTTCGATATAAAATTTTTATTTTCGATATAAAAATGTTATTATCGATATAAAATTTTTACTTCTATTTTCGATGCAAAAATTTCGATGTAAAAGGTTTTATTTTCGATATAAAATTTTTCTTTTAGTATAAAATTTTTATTTCTATATTCGATATAAAAACTTTTATTTTAATTTTCGATATAAAATTATTATTTACGATATTAAAACTCTTATTTTTATTTTCGATATAAAAATTTTTATTTTCAATATAAAATTTTTTTTATCAATGAAAAATTTTTATTGCTATTATCGATATAAAAATTTATATATTCATTTTCGATACAAAAATTTTGGTGTTTATATTCGATGTAAAAATTTTTATTATCGATATAAAATTTTTATTTTCGATATAAAAATGTTATTATCGATATAAAATTTTTACTTCTATTTTCGATGCAAAAATTTCGATGTAAAAGGTTTTATTTTCGATATAAAATTTTTTTTTTATATAAAATTTTTATTTCTATATTCGATATAAAAACTTTTATTATAATTTTCGATATAAAATTATTATTTTCGATATTAAAACTCTTATTTTTATTTTCGATATTAAAATTTTTATTTTCGATATAAAAATGTTATTATCGATATAAAATTTTTACTTCTATTTTCGATACAAATTACAAATTTCGATGTAAAAGGTTTTATTTTCGATATAAAATTTTTGTTTTTAGTATAAAATTTTTAAAATCGATAACAAATTTTTATTTCTATATTCGATATAAAAACTTTTATTTTAATTTTCGATATAAAATTTTTATTTCTGTAATCGTTATAAAAATTATTGTTTTCGATATACAAGTTTTATTTCTATTTTCTTTATTTTATATTTATTTTCGACATAAAAATATCATTTTTATTTGTATTCATAACAGGGTGGCTTCATTAGGAACATGAAATGATTTTTTTTATAGATTTTTTAAACGAAAATAATTAATTAAATAAAAAAATTTTTCTATAAACATCTTACGCTTAAAAAATTATTTACAATATCATAAAAAAATTAATAAACTATAATCATTACTAAAGTAATTTGTTTTTTTTTTTGTTCTGAAATTGTTAAAAATAATTTTTGAAAGATGACTACAACAACAAGAAGGCAATAATAAATTGCAAATTTTTTTTTAAATCCCAATAATTAAATTAATTTTATTAAGATATAAAAAAAACATGCTCAACATGATAAACTTGATGCGCGTTTTTCTTATAAATTAAAGAATTGTGTTTAGAGATCAAAATAAAAATTGTGTTAACAATTATAGTTAATTAACCCTTTTTAGTATTTTATAAATAATTTTTTTAAGCACAAGGTCTTTATATAAAAAGTAAAGAAATTGTATTTTTATTTTCAATACTTCAGAAAAAGAAAACATATACATTTTTGTTTTCTTAAAGATGCCACCCAATGGTGTGGCAAAATAGTTAAAATAAAGACCTGGTGCTGAACAAAATTATTTATAAAACGTATAAATTATTTTTAATAACTTAAAATTCAAAATTCTTTTTACACATTAGTTTTCCATAAACATATTTATAAAAACAAAAATTAATCGTGTTTATATATATTAATATATATATATATATATATATATATATATATATATATATATATATATATATATATATATATATATATATATATATATATATATATATATATATATATATATATATATATATATATATATATATATAAATTTTTTTATTTTTTGAATATTTTGCTAATTGTGTATTTTGTAAAACAGTTTTCTAATTTTAGAAGTTCAAAAAAAAAAAAAATAATAAAATATTGCGCAAGTATACAAACTTTGTCTTAAAAGTCTAAAAAAAAAATTATAATAAAAATAATAAATTATAATATTAAATTAAAATAATAAATTATAACATTAAAAATAATATTATTTACATATATAAATTACTACAAAAAATAAATATATATATAAATTAAAACTAAAATATATACATTTTTATTTATACATGTGTATTTAATGTGTAATTATCTAATTATAATCGAATTACAACAGCAACAATAATAACAACAAAATTTAAAAAATTACAATTTATACAACAGGAAAAAGTAAAACTCCCAAAAAAAGTATAAAAAGCAACAGGAAACAAATAAATAAAAATTATTATGTATAAAAAAATAGAAACAGAAATAGAAAACGTTTTATTTGAAGGCAAAAACTACATAAAGTTTTAATCTTCCAAGTGGTAAAGAGGGTTATGTGCCGTATATGGACCAGACTTTAATTTTAAATCTTACGAAGGCGGGTAAAAAAATTTGTTTTTTTTTTTTTAATTTCTTGCCTTTTAAATGATAATACTGCTGCTGCTGTCAAAAGGTAACTGTCAGTTGACTCCTGTCTAAAATTGTACAGCTGTGTCTTTCGTTTAGTTTGTGCTTGGCAGTCTAAATCGCGTTTTGAAAAGAAATAGAAAAAACGAAGATGCTGTGTTGCAATAAAATGTTAATGTGTCTAATGACTGACAAATTTACAGGATTAAATAAACAGAATCCTAAATAATGCTGCAGGAATTTTATTTTTTTCAAAACTCAATGATATTTTGTAGACTTGTTTCTATCAAAAACACATTTGGATCTAGAGTGGCATTATATTGCTCTGGCGTATATTTAGAGACATTTAAACACGATTTTTTCCGGCTTTTTGAAAAATCGAACAAAAATCGAAATTCGTAATACAAAAAACTTTGAAACTTTTGAGTTCGAAATGTTCAAGAGACACAAACAAATTTAGCAAATTATTTAAAATTTGTTGTAAAAAAAACCGAAAACTTAAAAAATTTAAGTGTTTTTATCCAATGAAAACTGTACAAGAAAAGGGATTAAAACTATTTGTGCAAGTGGATTGCTGTACCTTGAGATCATTTTCCGTCCATCCATAAAGTTGTAATAATAGATGGGCGAATTTGAGGTTAGAAAATAAAATAGACTTAAAATACACATTTTTTTTGACAACTTTAATTTTAATGATGCCAATGTAAAGTAAAAATATGCGAATTAATAGTGGAATATGATATCGAGCAAATTACCACCGCTAGCACGTTGCCACATGTTTGCTCCTTTTACAAAACTTTGAATCACATTTTGCCACAAAGCTTCGCTTACCTTTCCCAGCGTCAGTTGTTTATTCTTCCCAATGACTCCAGAGAAATAAATCCAACGGCGGTAAATTAATTACAAGGCAGCCAAGTCGTCAAATTACGCGGGTTTATGTGCGGCTCGTGGCGCCATCTTGCTGAAGCCAAAGGTCACTGATGTTAACTTTAACTAACTGTGGCCACAAGAAATTGATTATCTTAGTTTGATAGCGCAGAGAATTTACGGTGACGATGTTTCTTTGCATATTTTCCAAAAAAAAAAAAATACAGTCAATGATGCCGCCTAAGCCACATACACTACATCACACCGTCACTTTCTTTGGTTATAATAGCTTTCCGAGGTCTCTTTGTGGTTTTATGAGCCCATATAAGTGACAATTTTGTATGTTTACATAATCGTTTAATTGAAAATGGGCCACACTTGAAATGGGCCACACTTTCGCCAACAATGGTCGGTCGGCTTTAATTATAAGCGTGAAAAATGAAATGGTACTGCAAAATATTGCGCTAAATGCTTGTTGTGATGCACAATCGTTGCAAACATCGACTAGTTGATGTTCCCGGCTCATTCTCAACTATTTGCCGTACAGCGACAACGTTTGCATCACTATGACCACTATGTGCGTATTGTTTTCGTCCACTGTCAGCAGCAACACAGAAGGAGGCCGATTGCTTGAAAAAATTTGTAGAAATTTTACACAATTAAATTAAATTTCTCTACTTTTTACAAAATAAATATTAAAGGATGACAACTTAATGTTTGACATTTAATCATTTAACAGGCAATTTACTTCCTAACCTTAAATTTGTCAATATTATTCTTTCTCTTTCTTGTCGCAAATATTTTAAGTTTTACTAAATTGCGTTAACGATTTTACTGTTATTGAAATTTGTCTCGCACTATATCTTTTACCATGTTCATTCATTCATTTTTAGCATTTCAATTATCAAATTGACTTTGTCAAAATATCATAACCTTTCCAAATTCGCTTAATTGATTAGACACTTGAAGTACTCCCTTTACATGAAGCGTTCTCTTAAGCCATTTGTTTCTCTTTGTTATAGTGGCCTTGCAAGATAACTGTGTGATTTGAGTTATGAAATCCAGAATTTTTCAAGTTTCGATTTCAACATTCGAATAATGGACATGGATACACACACACACTAACACTCAATCCACTCAGGCGGCAGGCATCGAAACATTTCTAATTTAAACTTTAATCAGTTTATTGATTAAATCCCAAAAATAAAGCAGCCTTTCAGGATGCAAAAAATATTTTATCTATGAATGTGGTGGTTGTCCGAACTAAACGCATGTACAGGGTGGTTTCCTAATTATTTAATATATTTTATATTGAAGAGACATTCACTCTGGAAGGAAAATTCCTTCGTGAAATTACGGTTTTCGATTACAAAAATTGTTTTTATTTTCAAAAATGTTTAATTTTTACGGTGAAATCACGTTAAGATTTTCTAGAATTTTAGTTTTTGTTATTTATTTAATAAAGTTGCGAATTTTTAATTAAAACTTTATCGTGAAATTGTAGTGATTGTTTTTAATAGTCCATCAAGAAAAAAGAAATGTCAATTTCTTTTATTTGGGTACGGTTTTCCGTCGACCCTCGTCAAATTTGCTCGGCTGTTTGCCATCTTCAGTGTTCTTTTCGTACTAGTTGCGTTCTATTGTCAGTTGTGTTTATATAGTTCGTGTCTCCCTTCGTGTTATTGCGTTCGTCACTTTCTGTCTTTTTTGCCCGCATCTCTCTCTCTCCTTTTTCGTTTGTCTCTTTTTACCTAATTTATCGCTCCCTTTTTCATTCGTCTTTTTTTCTAACTAAATCCTTTTACGATCCTGCCAATTTCATATCTGGTAATAGAAACGACAAAACAAGAGCACTCGAATTATATGTGTGGACATAGAAAAGGTTTTTGACTCGATTTGGCATGATGACATTATTAATAAGCTCAAAGCGTTCTGCTATTCTATCCACCTACAGAAAATCATTCAAAGTTTTTTGCAAGATCATTTATGATAAATATTGAAGAGCCATTATCCAGCGTTTCTGCGGAGGCAACACAAGGGTCAGTAATACACTAACATCATATATTTCAATATATATTTCCGATTTTAAAATTCTTGCAGATCATTCCGTAGCATTGTATGCGGATGGTACCGCAATAATTACAAGCGGAAAATTTTCAACTGCAATCATTAAAAGAATGATATCTGGCCTTTCAAACGCGCTCAAATTCTACACCCAAATAAAAATAAACCCAGCAAACACCCAATCCATAATTTTTCATGAATCACCTAAAAGAATTCCATCTAGCAGAGTGAATTACATTTTAAAACCAGAAGAACATCAACTACAGCGTGTCGGGAAGGTGTACTACTTTGTTTTGCCGCTATTTTGGTAAACATTAGTTTTGACAGTTCATATTTGGCAGTCGTGAAGTAGACACGCGGCAAAAATTTATTATGGAAAAATTTTCGATAAACCAAAGTGTTTTAATCGTTAGAATATTTTATCAAAATCAATCAATCATTGTTTACTGTGACGATAAGAAAGTTATGTGAAATTTTTGATAGAAACAACATGCCAACCAAACGTACTCATTATCGTGTAGTGAACTGTTTCGAAGAAAGAGGGTCTGTAGGTGATAGTCTCAAGTATAGACTACAATAAACTTCAAAACCGGCTGAAAACATTACTGCATCCATCAACCTTAATTCGAGACTGTGCTCAGAAGCTTGGTCTTCAAAGAACAACTTTGACCACAATTTTGCACAAGAATTTGCATTTGTTTCCATATAAGATTCAGTTAACACAACAGCTTCTTCCACAAGACCATTTACGTCGCCATACATATGCCAATAGGAGGTTACAGCTCGCCCGTTACAACCCCGATTTTTATGTAAAAATCATTATGAGTGACCAGGGACATTTTTATTTGAATGGATATGTGAATAAACAGAATAGGCAGTTCTGGGGAATGGGAAAGCATTAAATTATTCAACAGTCACCTTTGCATATATTAACAGTGATAGTCTGGTGTACGATTTGGTCAGGAGGAATAATTGGACCTCACTTCTTTGAATATGAAAACGGCATAAAGGTAACTGTGAATGAGAAGCAAAGGACAACATTTGCACAATTTTGCACAAGGATTTATATTTACTCTTATTTGGGTACGGTTTTCCGTCGATCCTCGTCAAATTTGATTTGTGAATAAACCGGTTTCGCCTGTTTGCCATCTTCAGTGTTCTTTTCGTACTAGTTGCGTTCTATTGTCAGTTGTGACTATGCCTTCATTGCTGAGCAGCCCCACCTATAGTCAATTTTTATTTTTGTAGTGAAAAAACCAAGGTCTTCGTTGGGAATCGAACCCACAACCCCCATACTTACAAGTTAGTACACTACCTACTAGCTTACAGGGGCAAGTAGGTAGTGCAAAGCAAGGCTTATGTAAACAAATCAGAAACGCTTAAGCACCTCAAACAAAATATTTGTGATGAGTTTAAGGAAATACCGCGTAAAATGTGTGAGAATGTAATGAAAAATGTGCAGCAAAAGGACACGCATTTGTGACCCTAACAGAGGCGGACAATTATCTGATATTGTATTCCATACATAATTGCCGACATTAAATACAACATTTATCAATATAGAATCCATTCTCTTTCATTTAGTCAAAAATTACAAACAAAGTAGTATACCTTCCCGGCGGATACCCTTTATTTTAATAAATGCTCAAAATTAGATGGTTTTTGTTACGTTTGTGATCATATCGTCCCAAAATTAGGCAAACAGTATTAAAAAAATTTTTTTGCTGAGGAATTAAAAACAGGCTATTGTCCTTATTTTGATCAAATAGATTTAAGTGGTGCAACTTTTACGCCAAAAGTTGATATAATACTCTTACAATGCGGATAAATGGAAAAGGTGTAAAGTTTTCTTTTATGAAGCCAGTAATTTCGGCGTGATGAATTCAGATGCTACGCATGCACAAATTCCGGTTATGGATTGAACAAAGAAAAATTGAAAGCAAAAGTATACATGCCCACATCTACCGTGGCACTTCCCCCCGGCGGCACATGATAGTCTTTTTGGAACCTACTATTCCATTTAGACTAGTGTCTTGCGGGGTAAAAGGGAGCCCAGGCCCCTCAAAGGCTAGTAGGAGTCACCTGGATAATCCACATATTTCCACGGGAATCAGTACGCTCGCAGAGTTCACTATTTGTCTCTTCAGACAATTAGCTGTTCTCTGACTGGTTATTGAGGTTGGCCCCTATATGGGAGTATCGTGGTGGTTGTGTTTTTGGACCCTCGTGAGAGTTTGTGGGTCGGATCTTAATTATATTAAGCTTTATGCGTTCTGGACCAAGAGTTGGAAAGTCTCCAACTCTTTAGCAAGGAATGAAGGCTGCGGCCTATTTCGGGCTTTCGAAGTTGCTACTAGGAGTGACCGGAGGATATATGTATTCGATGGTCTCCTAGGGCGTGAATGACGTTTACAAATCATTCAAGTGGTTTGACCACCATCTGATTATGACTACCTGGTCGGTGCAGATGTAAATCAAATCACATCATTTACCGTGGCACTTCCCCTCGGGGGCACATTAAATGGTCTTTATAGAACTTCGACTATCTAGACCTATGCAACTGGGGGCAAAAAGGAGTCCAGTCCCCTGAAGGTAGCAGGAGTCAACTGGGAACTCCACGTTATTTCCACGGGAATCAGTAGCCCGCAGAGTTTCCGCTTTATTCTCTTTAGGCATTTAGCTGTTTCTCTGACTGATTATTGAGGTTGGCCCTTTATGGGAGTATCGTAATGGTTGTGGTTTCGCGGCCCCATAACAGACAGGTCAGTTTTCTATGGTGGCCAGGTTCATTTCACCTTTAATAACACCTACCTGGTGGAATGTTCCTAGATCCAGTGAGCATGCTAGACATGTGTTCTGGACAGGAGTTGAAAAGTCTGCAGCTCTTCAGCAAGGAGTGGTGGTTTGCAGCCCTGCTCTGGAATCACTAAAGTTGCAACTAGGAAAGACCTGTTGCTAGAATTAGTCTTCGGCTTCCTAGGGCGTGAATGACGTTTGTTTTAAAATCATTTAAAGTGGTTTGACCACCATCTGACTAAGGCTCCATAGCCAGGCGCAGATGTAAGTCTTATCACGTAATTTACCGTGGCATTCCCAGTACAACATCTAGCTATTACCGATCCATCTAAACCTCACAGTCTTTCGACTGTGTCCATAGCAATGAATCGATACCCATTATGATCGACTAAAATGGGAATTCAGAACTTTTGACATTATTTTTGAAACGTAAAAGGCCGACAGAGCAAAATAGTAGTGCAGCATCATACTGAAAACGACAAGCTGATTTTCATAAATTTTATTCCATTCACGAAGCTAATACCTTCATTTACTTCCATGATATTTTAGGCCCACTGAAAAATATGCGAATGGATTATATTGCTGTAGACTTGGGTTTATTCATTGACGATAAGAATCGCTCCAATATCAATTGAAATATTTGCTTTCCCGCAAAATAAATTTTATACAAAAAAAAACATATTTGCGAATTTCGAATCCGAATGCGATTTTTAACGCATTATATGGAGTATCCGCTTTACTTCAGATACAATAGAGAGATTCTATACAGTGCACCAAGATATAACTGTGTTCAAATATATAAGAAGTGATAAAAATCTAATACAAAAAACTTAAATTACCCTACACAACACACTAAACAATTTATACGACAATAAATAATCTTTTTGCTGACTTTTTTTAACAGCATATTATGATGAACATATGATAAAGCTTATGTGCATCCTTTTCTTGAGTCATCACTTCTGGATATATCTATTGCATCTGTATTTAATGATCTAACTAAACTGAAATTGTCATATAAATCCGGTCCTGATGGTATTCCTAGTTCTCTTCTCATCAATTGTGCTGCTGCTTTAACGTTTCCTATAACATACATTTTTAACATATCACTTAAATATGGTTATTTTTCTACATTCTGGAAGGATTCATTTATAATTCCATTGTTTAAATCTGGCTGCAAAAGTAATATCGCACATTATAGGGGCATTGCTAAGCTCAGTACGCTGCCTAAACTTTTTGAAAAAATTATTACGGATCAAATTTGTCATCAAGTGTCATCAATTGTATCGCCTGCTGTAGGTGCCCTGTAGGCTAGTAGGTAGTGTACTAGCTTGTCAGTATGGGGGTTGTGGATTCGATTTCCAACAAAGACCTTGGTTTTTTTCACTACCAAAATAAAAATTGACTATAGGTGGGGCTGCTCAGCGATGAAGGCATAGTCACTGGTCGTTGTGCTGTCTTTTATACGGCAGTTAATTTCCGACTATCCCTCTACTTTCACCACCTGTTTCATCTCTTCTCTATCCCTTTCCTAAAGAATGTAGCACGGTACTTGACTAAACAGGCATTGTGGCCTGAGTGCTACTTCTCTTTAAAAAAAAATTAAAAAAAAAAAATTGTATCGCCTGCTCAATATGGTTTTCGAAAAGGTTGCTCAACAATTACAAATCTGTTACATTCTACAACTGTTATTAATTGCGGCTTTGTTCAAAGAAAGCAGACAGATGTTATCACAAGCTTAAATGCATTGGATTCACACTTGACTCTTTAAGATGGATTCCCTCTTATTTGTTAAACAGAATACAGAAAGTTTCCTTCAGGAATCTGACACCTAAGCCGATTCATGTTAAATCTGGTGTCATCTTGGACCGTTGTTGTTTTTTTTTTTTTTGTTTATCCAATGATTTACCAACGGTAATAAAGTTTTCAAATATCCTTATGTATGCTGAGGATGTTAAAATTTTTTTAACCTATATATATCATATCTTCTTGCAACAAGATTTGGATGCGGTTAGTACCTGGTGTAAAATTAATCTTATGCAGCTCAATTATAAAAAGTGCAGCAGCATGTGTTTCTAATGTTTCGCCCTAGAAGGCCTTCGGATACATATATCCGCCGGTCACTCCTAGTTGCAACTTCGAAAGCCCGAAGTGGGCCGCAGCTTTCACTCCTTGCTGAAGACTTGGAGGCTATCCAACTCCTGGTCCAGAACACATGAAGCTTAATACACAACGGCATTCATACTCACTGGATCATTCATTGTGTTCATTGTGAATAATTCGACTTACAAACTCAAACGAGGGCCTCGAAACACACAGCCACCACGATACTCCCGAAGGGCCAACCTCAATAATCAGACAGAGAACAGCTAAATACCTAAAGAGATAAATAGTGAAACTCTGGAGCTTTACTGATTCCCGTGGAAATATAGTGGATTGTGCAGTTGACTCCTACTAGCCTTGAAGGGGACTGGGCTCCCTTTTACCCCTTAAAACACAAGTCTAGATAGTTTTTGTAGGATTCATAAAGACTTATAATGTGCCCCCGGGGGGAACAATTTAAGCATGACGGATGGCTGGGATAATAATCTGGAGGTATAATAAGTGATAGCTTTTCCAACATTTGTGGCCGTATTTTGGCAATAACGCGGTGAATGTTGTTCTCCAATTTTTCACTAGCGACTTTACACAACCAAACATAAAATACTATAGCGGCGTTAAATCGCGCTATTTTGGTGGCCAATTTAAAGGTTTGTAATGTGAAATTATGCTGTTATCAAATGTATCCTTCATGTGACATTTGTTGTTTGACATTTTGAGCCGTCTTATTGAAGTGATAGTTTATTCACATCATGGTTATTCGTTTGATAAACGAAAAAGTCAACAATCATGGCTTTTTAGCGGCCAGCATTGATTAACGTTCTGACGAGCGTTGTTTTTAAAGAAGTAGCAATTTTCGACCAGGTCATGAAGCACACCAAACATTTAGTTTTCTATTATGTAACGTAGTCTCATCATACACTCCCAAATACGGGAGTATTGTTTATCGACCTTTCTATTTAAATAAACTAAGCTTCATCGCTAAAACGAATTCGCTTATGAAAATCAGCCTCAACAACAATTTACGCTATTTGCAAGCGCTGTCTAGGTGCATGTTGAAATCCCAAATGCAGCTGACAAAATGGCTGTCAGTTAAAAAAAAATTGTAGTCAATTTAAAGTTCTATATCTTGCTACAAAAAAAAAAACACCCGATATAAAGTACTTAACACGTTTATGAATTATTCGAGCTGATACTGGGCAAAAAAAGAAGAATACAACATTTTCATGTGAGAAATTACTCACTTAAATTAAAAAAGGGCAACAGTACTTCAAACTCAAAGTGTTTTAAGCCTTTTTTAAAGATACAAACAAAAGCCAGATATTCATAATAACAGAGTACAGTAAATATAACCTTTTCTTCCTTTTCATTAAAAATTTAAGATAATTTTAGTACCGGGTAAAACTGCTAGAATACCGGTTTATTTTAAAATTGAAATATTCATCTCACAAACATTTTAATTATAAATATTTGATATTTATTTGATATAATAAAATCAATTTAAAAATACCCTTTGTATGTCGTTGTTTGTTGTTTGCTTTCTCCTTCAAGGTTATTAATTAAAATAAATACAAATTAAATCTATTTAAAGAAAAAATGAAAACATATATATATATATATATATATATATATAAATCAATAAATTTATAACCTACAACAGCAACAAACAGCTAAGCAACATTTTTAATTCGGTTATCAAAATAAATTTTTTGAACATTGAAATATTTCACGTGCCTATGTTCAGAAAATTTTTAACAATTCAATTTAATTAATTTAATAAATAATCTGTTGTAGCTAAAATCAGTTTTATTATAAATTGAACTCTAATAGTTATAAATCGTATTTTAAATATGCATTAGTAAACAGACATTTGAAAAATTATCTTAATCAGTGATGGGCGAACTACGGCCCGCCAGAGGTTTAGATCCGACCCGCCGAGCGTTTTTCAAAAAAAAAAATTAATCACCTATTAAAAAATTATGCCCAAAAAATAAATTTACATTATATTTTAAAAAAAATATAAATTGACAATTTTAGCAAAAAAAATGCGATGTTTTTATAGTATATTGTGTCCAAACTGCGTAGTTTCTGGGAAATATTGTACACACAAGACAACAACAACTTTCTTATACAATATTCCAAGAAGAAACTTAAAAAGCATGAAACAAAAACAACTAATATAGAAAACTGGACGTATAACATAACAACAACTATTATATGTGAGATCTAGAAGATTCTTGAATATTCGAGACAACATGTGCAACAAATACAAAAGGGCCAGCGATGGATTAATCAGCAATCAGTAAAAGTGTAAATCTCGTGACGTAAAGAATAAACTGCGAAGTAAAATTATAAAGTTGCCAACGTACAGTTTTATTTGTGTAATTAAAATAATAAAGCAGAGTAGCGAAGTGTTCACTCACTGTTCATACATGTATGAATATGTACATTTCATTTTTTAGCCGCTTCTTCTCATACATGTGTGAGAGACTGAAAAATATTTTGCGTTTTCTCATTTATGAATGCGACGATTTATTTTTTTCTTTCTATTCATAAGTGAAAAAATGAGAAACACACAAGTGTTCATTTTTGAATATGTACAATTTTGATAATTTTTCATAAATGAAAAGATCGTAAAAATATGTGCATTAAGCATTCGCGTACATAAACGCACATATTTGATAATGCGCAATTGTCGGCTTATGTAGGAAAAAAAAATGTTTTTTTTTTATTTCTTTTAGAATATATTGTGTTTTTACTACATTTTACGGTAAACTGCGATCGTAGGTAGAAAATTTTTTCACATTCATTTATGAGAAATTTTATAAAATTTCAACGTTCATAAATGAACATGTACATTTATGAAAAATAACATTAATGAGAAGTAGCTGATTTATCATTTATCACATATGAATAAGACTAATAATTTTTGTTGTTCGCATTCATGTATGAAAATAACCAGAACATTTTTTCTTGTTCGTTTATGCGCGTGAAAAATAAATATAAAATTTTAGATTTCTCATTTATGAAAAATATCATGAATGTTGATTTTTGAATGTTCATAAATGAAAAATTCTGAACCCTGTAATAAAGTGTATTGTAAATACCCCCATAAATGTCAATCGAAAATAGAAAGAGAAAAATTGATTGGGAATGTCGAGTATTTCAAGAATAGTGGATATGGAAGTACTTCTTTATGGAATATAACAAAAAACCTATTTGTCTTATCTGCCAAGAACCGGTAGCTGCACTAAAAGATTATAATCTCGCTAGGCACTTTAATTCAAAACATCTTGAGTCGAAGTACTATAAAATGACAGATGAAGGCAAGAAAGTTCATTCAGAGGAATTGAAAAGAAAAATATCTAGTCAGCAAATGGTTTTTAAAAATCAAAGAAGTGTCCAGCGATCCTCCACGTTAGCGGGTCACATTGTTGCCTATAAAATAGCAAAAAGTATCAAACCGTTTTCTGAAGGAGAATTTATTAAGGATGTGTTAATTAGCATTGGAAAAGTATTATGCCCAGAAAAGGTAAAAGATTTCGAATCTATAGGGCTGTCATGTAGAACGGTCACGAAAAGAATTGAAGCGATTTCTTCTAATTTAACTAATCAACTCGATAGACGTCTTAAAAAGTTTAAGTATTTTTCAGTCACTATGGACGAGAGTGTTGACAGGAGTGATACAGCCCAACTTCTAATTTTTATGAGAGGAGTCGATGAAAAGTTTGTAATAACGGAATAACTTGCTTGTTTCCGATCTTTGAGAGGAAAGACGACAGGAAAAATAATTTATGATGAATTTAGAGATGGGATGGAATCTCTTAATGCCCCCAATTCCAAATTAATTAATTTAACAACTGGTGGAGCACCTAACATGGTGGGAAAAAAATACGGGGTTTGCAGGAGTTTAAAAAAGTCAGAATCCTGAAAGCGAAACAGTATTTTTACATTGTATAATCCACCAAGATGTTCTTTGCAAAGCTGCCTTGGATATTAACCACGTACTTAATATTATTTTAAAATTAATTAATACCATTCGAGCCCGTGGTTTGTTACATCGACAATATCAAGAATTTTTATCGGAAGTTGATGCAGAATTTTCAGATGTACTTTATTACACAAAGATCAGGTGGCTGAGTTGTGGTGGGCATGCCATCTCGAGAGTTTGGAATCTTCTCGAAGAAATTAAAGTTTTTCTAAAAACCAAAACTGAAATTTAGGATGAGTGGGAATTATTAGAGTATAAGAATTGTTGCATCGAGTTTGCTTTTTTCACGGATTTACTCGAGCACTATAATAAACTGAACAAGAAGTTACAGGGAAGAAATAAATGTATAGATGAAACTTGGAGCAGTTTGAAGTCTTTTAAAATTCAATTTATATTTTCTAAATGTTAAGAAAAGAATGATTTGACTCATTTTCCAAGACTTAATTCTTTGAGGCCTGTGAGTGAAGAGAAGTCTTTTCACAATCTCTATTAAAACTGTATTCAGAATTTGAGGCCAGATTTGCTGACTTTAAAAAAATCCAACCATGTTTAGATATTTTTTCAATGCCTTGTAATGTTAATCCTGAGAATGTTCCATCTGATCTATAATTGGAAATTATAGAATTGCAATGTAATAACAATTTAAAACAGCTATTTTTTAAATACAGATAAGCTTAATTTCTCTAAATCCTTACCAAAAGATGAATTTCCAAAGCTAATTAATCATGCGCAGAAAATTATGGCAATGTTTGCTTCCTTATATTTATGTGAACAGGCCTTTTCAGTAATGAAATGCAGAAAATATTTAATAAGAAACCGATTGTCAGACGAAAGTCTATTTAATTTGTTAAAAGTCGCATCCTCCCAGCTGGAACCAGATTTTGAGGAAATTATGTCAAGTCAGAAACAGATCCATGCTTCCCATACATCTTGAAAAGCTTAAAATCATAATAAACCGTATTTTATAAAATTTTTATATTTTTTTAAAATATTACGTAATATAACTAATAAATATTTAGCTTAAACTGAACTTTTAACTCAACAGCAACCCCATAATTTTTTAATGAACGACCCTCTATGTTTTTTTTTTTAATTTAATGGCCCGCCGCAAGATTTTGTTTAAATTTATTGGTCCGCCACCCAAAAAGTTCGCCCATCACTGATCTTAATTCTTAAACCACCGTTTTAACGGCGGCAGTAATCGTGTCTATGTTACTTTGGGCCTTTCACCGTCATCAGCCAATGCACATTGGAGGCAGTTGGCGGCTGGCGACGAATTTATAGCGTGTGTGTATTTTTGAAGTAAAAATCGATATAGCCGTTTAGGAGGAGTTCAGTCACAACACACGTACAGTAGAATTATATATATAAAGATTAATAACTTTAAATATTACAACAAAGTTATGTGGATATGTACTGTTTGTATTTAAAATGGGAGATCTAAAATATGTCCTTTTAATCTTCTTACTTCATCACTGTCGTCTAGGAACGTTATAGCAAGAATATTATGGTAGTTACTTAGTCTATTGAACTAGTTTGCGCTAATATTTTTGATTTCATCTTTATCTTTAGCAACATCAAAGTCGTTGTGAATATAAGTCTTAAAGTTTTAGATTAATATTTCAATAGAATATTGACATTAGAATAAGAAGCTGTTCCCCACAGTTGTATACCGTAGGCCCCAACAGGTTTTAAAAATAGTTTTATATAATAATATTTTGTTATTTAGACTTTGGTAAGATTAAGGCCCAAGAAACCAATACATTTTTGCAGTTTTCATATCTAGTTGTTTTCTTTTCAATTTTATATGCGTCCTTCAAGTCAAGCGTTTATCAATATTGTTACGGATGTGTCTTACTTAAGTTTTAAAATAAAATAATTAAGCAATAAAGCGAACTACCGGATATGTTGTTTACGAACTGCGTGGTTTGCTAAGAAAACTTATGCACAACCATAAAATTTCTAGTTACAAACTGCGTAGAAATTTTTGTATACGCAAACAACAACAATTTGATATGCTGTTTACTAACTGCGTGGCATGCGAGACAAAAGCAAATTTCTGTTTACTAACTGCGTAGAAATTGTATACGAACAAGACAACAACAAACATGTATGCTGTTTACCATCTGCGTAGAAACCTCTTCTACAAAACACAACAACAAATATCTTAAAATAAATTCCAAGAAGAAAATTTATCAGTATAAAAACAAATATAACAATACACACAGCCATACTGGCGCCTATACATTGAATAAACAACATAAAACAACAAAATGTGATACAAAGGTACTCCCTTAAAGATTCTTAAATTTTCCAGACTTTTAATGGACAAATATAAAAGGGCAGCGTCTGAGTGGATAGTGTGGTGAAAGGGAGAAATAGGCTGAACGAATTAAGGTGTAGGAATGAGAGGATGTGCTCCTAAAAGGCAGGATCAGTTATCGTTGAGTGTTGGTGTATAGTGTTGAGTGTGGGGCTCAGTATTATACTTAGCACTGCTGCCGCCATAGTCCAGCATCAAAATGCCGATTTTTTGTGGTCAGTATTTAACTAAGCACTGCTGCCGAAAAAAGGAACAAGGTTTATGTTTTTTTCCTTGTGATTTAACATTAATTTTATTGAACAAATATTTACAACTTATATACTAAAATTATGTCTATTCAGCTTAATTACATTCAATATATTTTCCCATGAATAATAAAAATAATTTGTTATTTATTACCAAGTTCATGGTCAAATAAAATTATGCTGATGTAAAGAAATAAAAATATTTATTTAAAGTGTGTCTTAAAATAAAAGTACAAATATAAAAATTATGTTTAACAGTGTGTCTTAAAAATAAACTTACAAATATTAAAATTGTGTTTATACAGAGTACACACACTACAATAGTCAGTCAGTGTAAAATTAAATCTGGTGAAGTAAAGACGTGTATCTTAAGTAAATTGTTCCGTAGTGTCAAATTTGTGTAGTTAAAGTAAATAAAATTGTTATAAATTTAAAAACTCTAAAAACTGGTGTTATTTATTTTGCAATAAAGAACTCACAACAAAACGTTTATAAAAGGTATAAACGTAACAATATATAATCCCAGATATTTTGCGCAGTTTGATTGTGGAATAGCGATGCCATTTAAATAAACTCCTTATCTTAGTGTATATGTCACATGTATTGATTTGTCAGCATTTACGTCAATGTTCTATTTTTTAAATCAAATGCTTAGTAAGTCAAGCCGTCTTGTACAGCATTAGAAGCTTCAGTTGCAGATTGTTGGGCTGCTAAAACAGCAGTATCATCAGCATATGTAGCTATCAATACATCACTGTTCGTGGGCATATCTGATGTAAATATTTTATATAGAATTGGGCCCAGGACACTTCCTTGTGGAACACCAGACTTTATTACGCCAATTTCGGAAGCATCGTCATTTATATAGACATAGAAACTACTTTCATTTAGATATGACTTCAACAACAGATAAAATGGTGCTGGTAATAAATGTTTTAATTGCAATAATAGTCCATTATGTCGTTTTTTGTCGAAGGCTTGTTTGACATCCAAAATCACCGAGGAACAATATTGTTTATTTTCAAGAACATCTTTAATTGTTTTGACAACTTTTTGTTTTGACATTGCTCGGGGGTTCCATGTTTATGCTGAAAGCTAAATTGGTAATCAGGCAGGATTTGTAAGTCCTACAGTATTGGAGATAGTCTTTTATAGAAGAGTCTTTCAAATAATTTTAATAATGTTGGAAGTAAACTTGTAGGTCTGTATCAATTAATAGAGTTTTCAGGTTTGCTAGGTTTTGGCACCATTATTATTTTAGCATGCTTCCACTGAGTAGGAAAGTAGAATTACCGTAAGACAGAAATAAATAAAACTGTCAGAAACCAAAAGTTTTATTAGACAATGTTTTTAGAACTTTGTCATCAATATTGTCATATCCTAGAGATTTTCTTGAATAGAGTTGTTTAATTCCTATTACTATCTCTGCTATATTGAATGGTTTAATTGGTAAACTCATTTGACACGAAATATCAAGAAAACTTTTTATTTCCACTGCATCTTGAGCTGTGCAGAATGAAAACGGTACAAATGTATCTTCCAAAAATATTTTAAACGCATTAGCTTTACTGAGCAATTTAAGTTTTATTTTGATTGTTTTTAGGATTACCTACACATTTTTTTTCATGCAATGCCTTGTACCAGAACTAGGTAATTAGGTTATAGCCGGTAATAAAATCGCATAAAAAACTGACAGGAAGGACCTCTAGAGAGAGAGTTTATTCCACATACGAACTGTTTGTTAAAAAGCGAATTTTCCCTGTAATGCATAGTGCGATTCACCAGCTAATGGACTGCAAATGTATGAGCTCTCAACGAAAATCGAGTCAAACGCAAAAATCTACGAGATTCGGGAATAAGTTCCCTAATTTCGTTAGACCACCTACCATTATAGTAACGATAAAGCAGTGAAAAACAACCTACATTGCGTCGATGCTCTAGGGAATCAAAAGAGTTGGATACCTTACCGTCCCCAATGAACCTCTTGGTCCTCTCCTGTACGCGGTCGAGCAACTCCAAAATACACTTTGGGGCGCCGGCCCATACATGGGAGTTGTATTAAATCTTTAGACGAATATAGGTGGTATAAATAGTACGAAGATCGGATGGAGTAAAGTATCTCTTACACCATTTTAGAAAACCGAAGTACTTGAAAGCTTCTTTAGAAACCTGAAAAATATGTTTAGTCCATCGAACATCACATTGATTTATCTTACCAAGAACATCAAGATCTTCCGTTTCCATAATACCTTTATCACCCATACATCGTTGTTATATTACAAAAACAGCTACTCTATACGCTGAACGTCCCTAAGGTTAAAGTGACTTACGTGCATAGTAGGAGCAAATGCTACTTGTTATACGACTTTTTTTTAACATTTTACTTCATTTAAAACTTAGCGGGAAGGAAATCGCTATATTATGTGCATATCATAGCGGCCCTTAAAAAAACTCGTACTGAGATAAAAAAAGTTTTCGATTTAAAAAGTTTTCGATATTTTTACAGCTCTATCGAGGACGTTGAGATCATAAATATCAGGAGAATACACATGGTTTAAGATAAAATCATGGTTTAGTTCTAAAGTAAAGGTTTATCACTGCACAACATTTCTGCATGCTCAACTGAAAGATGCTTAGTTTTGAGTTATGACTTTCTTGCAGTAAAAGTCTATACATCTCAATCAAAGTCTCATTTGCTGGAGGCATACTTTAATTATACGTATAATTAAATACACATGATAGGTGGTAAGCGTATTGCCGACGTTCTAAACTGCAGGCGACAGAGACTGACTTTAAGCGAAGTTTTTATGCATTAAAACAAATTAAACATTATTTGATTTGCAAATGCTTATTCCCCGAAACGATTAATTGGAGATAAGCTAATTAAGAAAATTATTTGGATAACTACGATAAAAAGAAGCCACGAAAACGATAAATATTTTGCATCAAGAGTATCGAAAAAATGTTGTGGAACTTATATAATTACCCTTATTCTGTTTGGCGACGGCAATACAAGACGATGTCGTTTTTTTATCGTTTGTTGTAAATCCGTATTCTCGTTGGCAAGATTGCCATTTATCGATGTCTGGCAATACATGTTTGGTATTCTGTAAGACAATTTGACGTTGATGTTGCCTTAAATTGCCTGTGATTTTGATGTCGTGCTGTTATAAACAAAAATTTTAAAATGATTAAAAAAGTAAACATACAAAATAAAATATAAAAAAATACAAACAAAATTAAAAATGAAAAAAAAAAAATTAAAATTACCGACAGCAAACAATTTTAAAAATTACCGGAATAATTGGGAAAAAATCCATCACTTGCCAGAGGATTTCGAAGAGCCAGTGTTCCTACTAATTTTAAGGAACAATGGGGAAAGTGTTGCGACTGCTTTAAACTCCCTTGGCCCACCAAATAAAACAAGTGATGGATGGCAAAAGGTATATTATGTAGTGCAAAACATGTTTGACAAAATTCTTTTTTCACATTTGGCGCGACTTAAAATTTTAAGTAAAAAGAGATCGTAAAAAACAAAATTGAAACGCATCTTCTGTAATTAATTTTTTCTTTTATTTTATTATTTTATTTTTTTAATATATTATTATATTGTTTTTAAACAATTATAAAATGATTTAAGTACATACTATACATTTAGTTGCCAAGTTGCCCCAAAAATGCCTTTATGGCGCTGAGGCCATAATGTAATTGATTTAATATTGTATGCAATTTTTTTTGAAAATAAAATAAAATAAAAAAAAAAAATACAAAACTACTGGAGGCGGGATATTAATTCAACTTATATTGAGCCCCTTGAAAGAAGCTGTGGCAAATCTGCTGAACATTTTAATTTATTTTGATATTTAAATTATTTTAGGTTCAATTTAATACAGATTTTATTAATAAAGAAGTATTTATTAAAGAAAAAGAAAAAAGGTCGAATATAAATAATAAAAAAAAAATACAGATTCTATTTTTTTTCACACAGTTTATATTTTCTTCATAACAACTTTATCAAAAATAGTACACAAATGAATCATCTGACTCAAATATTAGATATGTGTGTTATATTTTATTAAAATTATCGATAAACTGGCACCGTCGTCATAAGACTGTTAGGGAATACCAAATTAGTATTGATGTTGTGTTAAAGTGATGTTTGCCGTCGCCAAACAGAATATATAATTAGTAAACAAACTGCTCAAAAAACAATCGAATTTAAATTTCTTACGAATAACTGTTGCGTTTGGAAGAAAGAAAGCCACAAAAGTATTTTAATTAAAAATTCTTTAATAAGTAGAACAGCAGAAACAACTGCTGGTATTCGATTAAATATGGACTATCTTTTGGAATGGAAATTGCGTGTCCATATGTTAGGCAGAGATTTCAAGCTTATTACTGGTTGACAGAATAAAAAATTAATAAAAAAATAATGAACTGAAAACTGAAAAATGAAAGACTTAAAGATAACATTCTTCAGGTTTAAAGACCTGAATAGTGGCGTTGACGAGTATAGCGAAAAATATTAGATAACCATCTGTGTTAAAGTATGATTTCTCTTGAATTCCCTTCGCGATCTTGACAATATCAAAGTCATCTTTTTACTTCTGTTTCGCTGGCAGAAAACAAATATATCTGTCTAGGAAAGTCCAAAAGGTATGAGCTCTATGTAATGCACCCTGCATAAAAAACCAGAGCATGACAATGCTTTTATTCGCCGTATATATACTGTAACTTTTTAAAAGTGTTTTCTTCTCCACAGATTTCTTAAAAGCGTTAATGTCGACATCGTCTTGAATTGCTTTCTATTTTTCTTAAATACATGAATTCTTTAAGCTGTCTTTAAATTGAAATATTTAAAATATTTTATCTTTAACAAATATTTTTTTTCTTTTATAAGATCTTTTTTATATATTTTTTTTTTTCACATTTCGCTTTCCTTTGGAAAGCTTCTTCAGGAAAAAATTTTTATATTTTTGAAAATAAAAAATTATTAACAAATTGAAATAAATGTTTCAAAACATTTGACAAAAACATATAAAATATTTTTTTATACATACATAAAAAAATTTTAATTTTCAAATATTCAAACATACAAAAACAAGGAAACGGAAATAACAAATAAATAACAAATAACAAATAACAAATTCTCTCTTATGAAATGATTATAACAAATTATGTGTCTTTTTAATTAAGTATCTATAATTCTGAGCTAAATTGTCTGTGTCTGTCTTGAAATTTATTCTCCTTACATTTGGTACAATAACAATTTCTAACATTTCCAACATATAACGTCTCTTGTAGTTTTTTTCTATATCTAATGATGACTGATGTTTCATCAAACTTTGGATAATGATTATATTTCTTACAATGTGAAGATAAGGATGCCTTCTGTGTTGAAATATTCCTAAGTTTATTTTTTGTTGTCCCAATATAAACTTTGTCACAGTTCACCTGGTCATTTCCTCCACATGGTATTCTGTATACTACATCAGATATTTCCATTTTTCCTATTTTATCCTTCATACTGCTGAACAATTTATTTAATGTGTTATGTGTTTTGTGTGCAATTATATATTTATCTGTGTCATATATTTTACACTTTCTTAATCTTTCTGATATTCCAGGAACATAAGTTAATGATTTAAAATTTCTTGGCTCTGCCGTAGAATTTCCTAAACTATGCCTATAACTACCATATTGTCTAATTAATCTGTTAGTTAATTCTACTGGAAAATCATTGTCATTAAAAATATATCTCTTATTGTGTCCTTATTCTTCAAATGAAATTCTCTATCACTTATAGTCAATATTCTGTCTATCATATTTTTCGCTGTGTTTATTATCATTTTTCTCGGATGTTTTGAATAAAAATGAATAATTCTTCCAGAAGATGTTGGTTTCTTATACCAATCAAATAATAACTTATTTTTCTTCCTTTTTATCAATATATCTAAATACGGAAGTCTAGATTCTAATTCTCTTTCAATCGTATTTTATATAATAATATTTAATTTCATCGAATAATCGCAAAATGTTTACTAAAATACAGACCCAACTAAAAAACATTTGTTTTCAGGTTTTGCGTCATAAAATGCGTGTGCATCGATTAAAATTCATTTAAATAACAAATAGCAAAATAGAAATATAAAGTGATAAATTTTGTTTATAAAAATTGTTATCAAAATTAGTATTATTATTGCTGTCATTAATAACAATCGCAAACGTGATAGACCCCAATGAAGGCAGAGAAAAACAAAAATTAAAAAAAAAAAAAAAACAAGCGAAATATTTGATTGCAAAAATCGTTTGTGTGTGGTTTTTTTAATTAGCGATAATATTTTCTATTAACTATTGTTTTTTTTAATAAGTTCATAATATACATAAATATTAAAATCCTAGAAATCCTTTACTAAGTGATTAGGTTTTATAATCCAAAACTCTACAAAAAACATTTCTGCGCAAACAAGAGATAAAGAGAGAGAGAGAGAGAGAGAGTATATTTTGACCTTGGTTTCAATATATCTTATTGGAGCCACTTGACATTTAATCGACGTATTTAAAAATCAATTTGGTGACAACGATATTTCCAGAAGTGATTCGGTATATTGACCCGCTCGTTGTGTGATTTAAAATCTCTGGTTTACTATTTAGGAGCCCAGCAACTTTAGAAGCATTAAAAGGCATAGATATGGGGAAGTATTCAAACATCTGAAAAGTATTTTTACACGCGTAAGCGTGGCCAAATTTAAAGAAGGCATATTTGTTGGTTACCAAATACGAGAAATTTTCAAAGACCAATTATTAAATCCGAGTTGTTTGTTGTTTGATAAACAAAGGAGAGAATGGGAGAGAGCTTTAGAAAATATATGTATGCCACAATTCTCTTGGCAGTAGACGAGCTGCAAATCACAAAAAATTGTTGCAAAAACTTTCACACCACCAACTCGGATGCAGCATATCGTTAAAGTATAATTTTTCATTTAGATTTTTGCCCAGAAAATCTTAAAGCGGTGTCTGATTAGTCTGATTAGAAAGCGATCTACTTAATAAAAATTAACTTTAATTATTTATTAATATTAAATTTTATTCATTATTTTAGTTTTTACAATAGCAGTCATTTAGGTGTAAGATTATTTACTTTTGTTATAATAAATACGTATTAAATATTTTAATATCCGTATTTTATTTAAAACAGATTTGGATTAACCTTACTAAAGTCAATTAAAATAACATAAAGTTTTTACTTCCGGCTTTTTGCCGACTATAGTAATCATAATAAAAACATATCTAATATTCTAATATCAGTATTTTATTGAAATAATAGTATCTCAAAAATTAGACATGATAGAAGAAATGAGTGAACACATAACAACGTTCAAGCTTCCGACTTTTATTTTTCGCCGACCAGTGTTATCAGTCTCATGTCAATACGAGAAATATAGAAATTTCAGAATTCGAAGATGAAGAATGGAAAAAACTAAACAAGGTAGAGATTCTGCGGGACATATGAAATTTAATTACTTACCTGCTAACTTGAATAAAACGTATTGTAAGGAATAATTTTTAAATAAAATTGTTACACATCTCTACCTTTAATAGAATATTTAAAATCATATAAAGTTTATATATGACTTATTGTTTATTCCTTTAATAAACGTTTTGTTGTACATATTGAGTTCTTTGTTGCAAAATCATAACACAACACTTTAGAGTTTTCAATTAAATTACACGATTTATTTACTTTTTTTGCGTTTATACACACAAAAATATACGGTGGTAACTTTTTTTTTTCTTTTAGGACCAGCACTAAGGAGATGACCCCTACCTATGGAATGCATTGTGCCAGAACTAGGAAATTAGGTTACGTGAAGGAGGAAAGAGGGAGACTGTGGACATTCGATTTGAACTTTCTCAGATTGAAAGTGACAGGAAAGACCTCCGGAGGGATTTTATTCCACATACGGACTGTTCTGCGTAGTGCGATTCACTGGCCAATCAAACACAAATGGATGTGCTCTCATCGAAAATCGAGTTAAACGTGAAAACGTGCGAGTGTCAGGAATAAGTTCCCTAGTTACATTAAAGCACTTACCATTGTAGTAACAATAGAACAGTGAAATGCACCCCACATTGCGTCAATTCTCTAGTTGGATACCCTACTGTCTGCAATGAGCCTCTTGGCCCTTTCCTGTATGCGGTCGAGTAACCCCAAAATAGACTTTGGAGCACCGGCCCATACATGAGAGTTGTATTCCATTTTTGGACGGATATAAATGGTATAGATAGCACAGAGTTCGGATGGGGTGAAGTATCTTGTACACCGCTTTAGAAAACCCAGGCACTTGAAAGCTTCTTTAGAAACCTGAAAAACGTGTTTAGTCCATTAAACATCACACTGAATTTTCATGCCAAAAACATCAAAAGCTTCCGATTCCATAATATATATATATATATCACCCATAGTAACAGATGCAGCACCACTACCAAACGCAGATCTATGCGTAAGCATGCAACATTGCGTCCTACGAGCATTGAATTCTATTCTATTCACACGACCCCATTCCAAGATTGTCGCGAGATCGTGATTAAGCGTATCATGAATGATAATGGAACTAAGCTCCAAATAGCCTGGTCTATTACCAAATGCATACGAGTGACAAATGGCGCTGTCATCTGCAAAAGAATATCGACAAAGAAGGTCATTTAGAAAAATAAGGAATAGGGTAGGAGAAAGAACGTAGCCTTGCGGTACCCCTGAATTCATCATGAACTCGTGTGATGAAATCCCATGTGTAACAACTCGTATAGTGCGATTTCTGAGAAAAATCACCGACGCCAAAAGCAGCAAGTTTTGACAGAAGTGCATCATGTCACACTCTATCAAATGCTTTGGAAATATCAAGAGCTACCACGTTGCTTTCTCCAGAATGATGTATGGAGTTACACCATTATACCGACAAGACGCCTAGCAAGTCACCCGTAGAGCGCCCCTACGAAAACCATACTGTCGGTCACTAAGCAAGCTGTTGGACCCCAGGTATATCACTAGATGGAAATTAATCATACTTTCAAATACTTTAGAAAGCGCACAACAAATTGCGATTGGGCGGTAATTTTCAGGGTTGTTAGCCTGCCCCTTTTTGGGGATCGGCGTTACATTAGCAACTTTCCAGCACTTCGGAAATTCTCCGACATAGTACAATGTGCTAAAAAGGGCTGGTAATGGACGCGCTAGCGTCGATGAACACTGCTTCAAGACCAGTGCTGTTATCCCATCCGGCCCAGGAGACTTGTTTACGTTGAGATCTGCAAGAATCCTTTTAACCGCTCGAGCTCAAAAAATATCCTCGGCATAGTAACTGATACTCCTTCGACATCTGCTTTCCGGCAAATAAGAATTATTTGCAAATATACCAGCTAAAAGGTTGACTTTATCAACCGGGTCAGTGAATATTTGATCATTCTTTAAAGGAGTCGGAATTGAAGAACTAGCATTATCCCGTACTCTTTTAACAAATGACCAAAAGTTCATACTACCCCCAGAAGTAGCAGGAACTTTGCATGAAGGCGCTCATCGTACAGATGTTTTTTGCGCCTAAGTACTTTGGCACACGAAGATCTCTCCCTTTTGCGCAGCGAATCATATTTGCGTTTTTGTTTCTACACCAGATATTGAATGCTTTACAACTTTAACGCTTAAAAGATGCTTTATGTCTTCACTCAACGATGTTTCAACCTTGAACTTGTTCCATTGTCCAGCAGATGGCGCTTACATATATGATATAAGCCCCATCTATATACGAATAAGTAAACTCCTTCGCCCAGCTTTTTATAAATCCAAGAACTGGGCGTGCTTTGTTAGTGGTCAACGAAATATGTTGTATAAAATTTAATTAAGCATTCGGTATACTGCCATGATCAGAAACTACATTCAGTTTCTCAAGTTCGTGAGCATTTAAAATATATTCCACGTTTGTATGACATCTTCGGATAAAACACATGTAATTTGCAATTTTTAAGGTTCAACTCCACAATTCAAATAATAATATTTATTTAAAAATGCAAACTATGTTTTTTAGATACAATTGATTAAGAAGTAAATTGATTAAATAAAATACATACGTACATTATATTGAGCACAGTATGCATTTTATTCATAATAAACATTGCAAAAACAAGTTATGAGACCCCACTATACTACACGTTCTCTTTTTAAATTATTTTCAAGCATAAACTCACACAAATTACATTGAATGAAATAATTTTCTCGATTTTTCTTTCAACGCTTCCAGTTATTCTTTTAATATCGCCAATTTTTAAGCGTTTAAGAGCTACATATATACATACACTTAAACATCAAACAACATGTACAACACACTCGTGTTGTGCTTTCGTTGATCGATTGCTGTCATAACAGCATAAAATGCGGTCGGTCATTGGACTAACAAACAGCCTTGGCTAAGAAGGTGTGTCTGAGTTGAGTTTTTAGTTGTTTTTTTACATCATAATTTTAGTACTAAAACTGGCAATAACAACAATAAGAACAGCAACTTAAAATCATCACTGCACACTGCAATTGAACGAAATGTTGCCTGAGATTTTGATTTTGCAACCTCGAGATCAATACAATTTCTGTAAAATCTTTGTTTATGTTGAAGCAAAAAAAATGAAACTAAATTTATGTTGAACAATAAACAAAAAGAAAAAAAAGATGGATGAATTAACCTAAAGTTTATTAAGTATAAATTGCATTGAATGTTGAATTGCAAGTTTGCCACACAAAGAGCATGTGTAAGTGGAATGATAATTTCACATCTCTCATTTGATGCGAGGCATATATCAAGGTATGAAAAATGTTTAGTATTGTATTGTATTGTATTGTATTGTATTGTATTGTATTGTATTTGTACAAAAATCATGATTTAAAACTAAAAAGGTTGACGTTTCTAAAGGCTCCTGAACTGACGGTCAAGTTTTTTTCTGTTTGAAATTCTCAGTTAATTTTTTCTTGTCGCCTTAATAGCAAATCTTAAATAAATTAAAAACATATTTAGTACACTTTATATTAACATACATATAAATGCAGTCGGCAAAAAAACAATTCGACTTAAACCATAAACCGTAATTTAAATGAGTAAAGCTGACATCAGTGTGACCTTTGGTTTTAGCAAGACAGCAAGATGTCGCCACAGCCACCCAAACAATTCAGTTATTGCATGAAAAATTTTGCGGTCGCGTAATTTCCCGATTTGTCGCCTCGTCGTCCACTACGTGGAAAATTTTGCGCAAAGATCTCGGCCCACACCCGTAAAAGATCCAGCTGGTGCAGGAATTGAAGCCACGAGACCATTATATGCGTCGTTCTTTCGCCGATTGGGCTCTAGAGCAGTTGGCAACTGACCCGTTGTTTTATCGCAAAATTGTGTTCAGCGATGAGGCGCATTTTTGGCTTAACGGGTTTGTTAATAAGCAAAATTGCCGCATATGGAGTGAGACCAATCTACAACAGACCCTACAGACTCCATTACATCCAGAAAAATGCATCATCGGACCTTATTTCTTCAAAAATGAGGCCGGAGCTCGCGTTACGGTCAATGGAGATCGTTACCGCACCATGATCAATGATTTTTTGTTTGAAAATATGGATGACATTGATCCGGACGAGATGTGGTTTCAACAGGATGGCGCTACGTGCCATACAGCGAACGCAACCATCGATTTATTGAAATCAAAATTTGGCGATAAGTTGATTTCGAGAAATGGACCTGTCAATTGGCCTCCAAGGTCGTGCGATTTGACACCACTCGACTCTTTCCTGTGGGGCTACGTGAAGTCACTGGTTTATGCTGATAAACCAGCAACAATTGACGCCTTGGAGGACAGCATTGTTCGTGTTATTCGTGACATACGCCCAGCAGTGCTCGAAAAAGTGGCCCATAATTGGACGTCCAGAATGCGCTTCGTCAAGAACAGCCGCAGTGCCCATATGGCCGAAATCATTTTCAAATGTTAATGTCACGTATTGATCCTTCGAATAAAAAAGAAATTTTGATTACAATTTAATTTTTTGTGTTATTTTTTACAATTTCAAGTTCTATCGGGCTTAAAAAAAACACCCTCTATTATTACACGATGTTACTATTCAAATTGCTTTAATTCTTTAATTGAAGACAAATTTCTAGTATTATCTGATTTATGAATTATATTATATTCTAATTATTATATTACAATATATTGGTAAGATTTAAATTAACGGTCGGGAACGTCGGAGCGCCACCTGTGAGTCAGGAACAAACGGATCATCAATGCAGTCAGCTGTTATGCAGACCAAACCTCACAGCTGATAGTTGTCAATCAACAAATAATGTGTGTGTGTTGGTGTGTGTATGAATGTGTGTACCTATGCACAAGTATAAGGCAGAACATTTTATGAAACTGGATCAATTGGCAAGCAGATCACCTGCAGATAAAAAGCCTTTTGGAAGAGTTTTATACTCCGCAATAACTTCTTAATAGCAGATAGCAAGTAGATCGCCTTTAGGTAAGAAGCCTTTTGGAGGTATTTTATATTCCGCAATAACTTCTTGCCCGCAGACAGCCCGCCTACCGGTAAGATGTTTATCTTCTACCGGGGATTGGCTTGACCGTGCGACTGATGCTGTTGCGGAATTTTATATTCCCTCAGTATTATTCAACACGGGCTGCTTGATATTATAAAAATCAGCACTTTCCTTTTTAAGATTTTCAATTGTCAAACCTCCAAAAGAAAGTTATTTTTTATATGCAATGGCTTGTACAAAAAAATCTTTAGTACTATTCAAGATCTCATTAAAAATAATGGATTTATCAAGGTATCGAAATTAAATTTTCCCCCAAAACTTGTTATTATCAATGCTACATAAAATAAAATCAAGCAATAAAACAAAAGTGCAGCTATTAAATTTTTAAGGACCAGAGGAGACCCCTGGATCACCCACGAAATTTAAATATTTTTGTTTTTTATATTTTCAAAATAATAGAATTGCACAAAGTAGTGAGGGTTGTGGCCTCTCATAGCGTTTATAAAAGTTGTCCTCAATTCATATTTTTATTATTATTATTATTAGTCACACTGTGTTTATTTGCAATCAACAAATGCTTAAGTTAACAAAAAACAAGCCCCCAAAATAATCTATATGCCGATGTTAAACGAAAAACAACAATAAGAGCCTTTATGAAAAAAACTTGATAAAAGCATAACGTAAAAAAAATCATACGATATATTCAATAACAAAAGCAGGTACATAAGTAAGTATGTATATATATGCATATTTATATTTGTTAAATGCATGTGTGTGCGCTTCTATTCATCCACTCTTATATGTATGATTAATAAATTTTTTTGTTGTTTAAATTTGCGTTATTTCCTTCAAGTGGAAAAATCTTAAAGCGATCGTCCAACAACAGCAACTAAACTTTATAAAAAAAAAACAATAAAAAAAGTACCAGCTTTGGAGGCAGATATGGGGGCAAATATCGTTTAAAAATGATAAACAACAATTTATGTGCACAAAAGAAAAAACGACATTGTTATCAAAACTATACGAATACCGTTTTCGCACACCTATATATACATATATAAAGAGTGTTTTTTAAGCCCGATAGAACTTGAAATTGTAAAAAATAACACAAAAAATTAAATTGTAATCAAAATTTCTTTTTTATTCGAAGGATCAATACGTGACATTAACATTTGAAAATGATTTCGGGCATATGGGCACCGCGGCTGTTCTTGACGAAGTGCATTCTGGACGTCCAATTTTGGGCCACTTTTTCGAGCACTGCTGGGCGTATGTCACGAATAACACGAACAATGCTGTCCTCCAAGGCGTCAATTGTTGCTGGTTTATCAACATAAACCAGTGACTTCACGTAGCCCCACAGGAAATAGTCGAGTGGTGTCAAATCGCACGACCTTGGAGGCCAATTGACAGGTCCATTTCTCGAAATCAACTTATCGCCAAATTGTGATTTCAATAAGTCGATGGTTGCGTTCGCTGTATGGCACGTAGCGCCACCCTGTTGAAACCACATTTCGTCCGGATCAATGTCATCCATATTTTTAAACAAAAAATCATTGATCATGGTGCGGTAACGATCTCCGTTGACCGTAATGCGAGCTCCGGCCTCATTTTTGAAGAAATAAGGTCCGATGATGCCACCAGCGTGAAAACCGCACCAAACGGTGCATTTTTCTGGATGTAATGGAGTCTGTAGGGTCTGTTGTGGATTGGTCTCACTCCATATGCGGCAATTTTGCTTATTAACAAACCCGTTAAGCCAAAAATGCGCCTCATCGCTGAACACAATTTTGCGATAAAACAACGGGTCAGTTGCCAACTGCTCTAGAGCCCAATCGGCGAAAGAACGACGCATATAATGGTCTCGTGGCTTCAATTCCTGCACCAGCTGGATCTTATACGGGTGTAGGCCGAGATCTTTGCGCAAAATTTTCCACGTAGTGGACGGACAGAGCCCCAATTCCTGCGACCGACGACGAATTGATAAATTTGGATCTTCTTCCACACTTTCGTTTACAGCGGCGATATTCTCTTCAGTACGCACATTCCTTCAACGTGCTGGTGTTATTGCATCCTCTAGAGAGTATGTGGTACGAAATCTATCGACAGTTCGACGAATGGCTTGTTCAGATGCACGATTATGTACGCCATAAAAATGACGAAGTCGTCTATAAGTTGCGCGAATCGACGACTGATTTTCAAAGTAAATTTGGATAATTTCGTAGCGTTGTTCAAGCGAGAGTCTATTCATGATGATTTGTCAGAGTATACTGAAACAAATAAAAAAAAATGCTTCATCAAAATTTCATTTTTTATGTTACTTTTTACAATTTAAAGTTCTATCTAGCTTAAAAAAACACCTTTTATAGGCTTAAAAAATATAACCTGTGGAGCGGTTCGATAACTAATGTAAGATATTACTGACATAAAAATATTATAGTCATCTTGTTTTACACAGGATGTGCAAAATTAATCATTTACTTTTTCTTTACTATACTGTTACGTTTATACCTTTTATAAACGTTTCGTTGTGAGTTCTTTATTGGAAAACAAATAATTAATAACAAATTTATTTACTTCAACTACAAACAAAGTTGACATTACAGAACAATTTACTGAAGATTCTTTACTTCACAAGGTTTATTTTTCAACTAACTAACTAGCCAGACAGACGCTGCCTTTTTATATTTGTCAACTAGAAGTCTAGAAAAATTAAGAATTTTCTACTCCCTTTGTCACATTTTGATATGAATGTAGTTTCACATCAGGTAGTTTACTGGATGCTTAATTAAATTTTATACAACATATTTCTTTGACCACTAACAAAGTACGTCCAGTTCTTGGATTTATAAAATGCTGGGCGAAGGAATTTACTTATTCGTATATAGATGGGGCTTATATCATATAAGTAAGCGCCATTTGCTGGACAATAGAGGAAGTTCAAAGTAAAGTTGAAATATCGTTGACTGAAGACATAAAGCATATATTAGGCTTTAAAGTCGTAAGCTTACCACAGTATATTTTTGTGTGTATAAACGCGAAAAGAAATAAACCGTGCAATTTAATTGAAAACTCTAAAGTGTTGTGTTATTATTTTGTAACAAAAGAACGCAATATGTACAATATATAATATTGTTACGTTTATACCTTTTATACAGACGTTTTCTTGTGAGTTCTCTATTGCAAAATAAATAACACCAGTTTTTAGAGTTTTTAAATTAATAACAAGTTTATTTACTTTAACTACACAAAGTTGACACTACAGAACAATTTACTTAATATGCACGTTTTTTCTACACGAGGTTTAATTTTACACTGATTGACTATCCACTCAGACGCTGCCTTTTATATTTGTCCTCTAGAAGTCTAGAAAAATTAAACAACATATCCAATTGTAGTTGTGTATGTATAAACTTCTACGCAGTTTGTAACCAGTAGTTTGCTTTATTGCTTAATTGTTTTATTTTAAAACTTAAGCAAGACACATTCGTAACAATATAAATAACAAAAATATTTAAATTTCGTGGGTGATCCAGGGGAGACTTCTTGTCCATAAAAATGTAATAGCTTCACTTTTGTCTTATTGCATGATTTTATTTTATATAGCATTTTTGTACAAGCCATTGAATATAAAAAATAACTTTCAATAGCGGGCTCAAAATTTCTTGCAATAACACCAAATGTAAACATAAAGTTTGCAATTAAGGGTTGTGACCATAGAGACGTGATTTTGAGGTGTGTGGGCTAATATATTGATCTGCAGTAAACAAATTTTTACAAATTGCACAAGGTGTAAAATAAATGAAAAATAATACATATTATATTTATACCTTTTATAAACGTTCTTTCAAAATAAATAACACCAGTTTTTAGAGTTTTTAAATTATTAACAAGTTTATTTACTTTAACTACACAAAGTTGACACTACAGAACAATTTACTTAAGATGCACCGCTTTACTTCACCAGATTTAATTTTACACTGACGAACTTTCCACTCAGATGCTGCCCTTTTATATTTGTCCATTAAAAGTCTAGAAAAATTAGGTATTTTCTACTCCTTTCGTATCACATTTTGTTGTTGTACGTTGTCCATTCAATGTATAGGCGCCTGTATGCCTGTGTGTGTTTTTGTTTTTAAGCTGATAAAGTCTCTTCCTAGAATTCATTTTAAGATAGTTGTTGTTGTCTTGTGTGCATAAGTTTTCTTAGAAAACTACGCAGTTAGTAAACAGCATATCGTATTGTTGTTGTCTTGGGTGTATAGAATTTCTATGCAGTTAGTAAACAAAAATTTGTTGTTGTCTTCGTTGCATAAGTAGGTGCCCCTGTAGGCTAGTAGGTAGTGTACTAGTTTGTCAGTATGGGGGTTGTGGGTTCGATTCCCACAACCGACTACAAAAATAAAAACAAAAGTTAACTGTCGGTGGGGCTGTTCAGCGATGAAGGCATAGTGACTGGTCGCTGTGCTGTCTTATACGGCAGTTAATTTCCGCCTATCCTTCCACTTTCACCACCTGTTTCATCTTTTCTCTATCCCTTTCCTAAAGAAATTAGCACGGTAATTGACTAAATAGGCATTGTTGCTTGAAGTGCTACTTCTCTTTAAAAAAAAATCCAGTAGTTTAGTTTATTGCTTAATTATTTTCTTTTAAAACTTAAGCAAGACATATCCGTAACAATACTCTTGCATTGCCAAGATCTTGATTAACTCTAACTCAACCTGTATAAACAAGGACGATATTAATTTCATATGGGATATTTCTTACAGAAATTTTTAATATGTTTTATAATTTGCAACAAAATAAGAAAGACAAGTTTTAAAAGAGTAGATAACACGTTTTAAAATAAAAAAATTATTAATGTAAAGAAAGATTTTGTGTTTAATTCACTCCTGGATATTTAAATATTAAAGTACACTTCTTATCCCTTAACATGAGTATCTTTTAAACTCAACGAGAGGACATTTACTGTCAAAGGAACTGTTGTACTGGGCTCATTTTAGATATTTATGATCAGTATAGTTGACAAGTTACCATAAACTGATTACATACTTTAAAAATCTGACATCGATTCGTCAACTTGTATTGACAAGTCTCATGTTTGGGTTAACAATATTGCAGCATACGGAGTGAAAATGCAACAGCGGTTTACGTGCTGGTGCCATCACTGGTAGTCAATCAACGGTTAATCTATAACTACATCATAATCAATGATATTTCATTTCTAAATATACTTGACATTGATTCAAGCTGATATGTTTTCGAAATCAATAATGATGATAAGTTGATTCCATGAATTATTTAATTTTCCTGATGGTCCTTGCGAAGTCACTGGTTTGTGTTGATAAATCAGCTTGAAAAAGTGCAAGAGTACTAAAGTAGGACATGAAGTATTTAATGACTACATTAAACTATTTAATAGTTACAATGAATCAACGATAGCATATCAGCAGCCGTGTAAAACAATGATTAAATAGACCTTCTACTCTTATTCGTGATAGTTTATGAGTTTGTAGTAATAGGGAGAGGTAGTTAGTATTCATACCCAGCAAAAAAACTAAAGTAAAAACGATCTGCGACACGTATGTTTCATTATAAATGATGAGAGAGGAAAAGGGAATATAATTTTTAGCTATAAAAAATTCAATTATGCGTAATGTATGTTTGCATGTTTGTACATATGCACATACAAATATAAATTGAAAAATGTATACACCTTTTTTTGAAACTACAATTAATTAATAATAAATATTTTTACATACACGTGTAGTCTAAGTAAACAAAATAGTGTTAACAGTAATAGGCAGGTATTATTCATCATTAAAAGTGTTTCACTCTTTGCAAACAATAATATTACTTAAAAACAAGTACAAATATTAAGGTGGAGCTGGTTTCTCAAAATTAAACCTAAGAAAAAAATGATCGCAAGAAAAGTTAAAATTATTAAAAATAAAAATGTAGATAAGTTTAATAAAGACAGCAAATAGATACAATCGTATGCTATTTAATAATATTATTCTGCTATTTACCTGATTAAACCATTTTATGGAGTTTTAAAGGCAAGTCTCATTTAATCGCAGCATGTAGAGATTTTGCGGTTTAAAATTAATTAAAAATAAGCGAAAAAAGAATAAAAATGAGCCACTGAGAACTAAGTACTTTTTAGGCGAAAACATAATACGCCCGTACTTTTATAGCATATTTCTATAAATTTAAATAAGAAAATAAGTTTATAGTAGAAAAATTCGCTAAGTACAAGGTGGGCCAACAAGTGAAGAGTTCCTTACTACTAGTAGAGGTTGTCTGCCGGTAAGGTACTATTTTGTTTTGCCGCTATTTTGGTAAATATTAGTCTTGACAGCAGTGGCGTACCTAGATGGGGGCGGTGGGTGCGGTCCGCACCGGGCGCCACTTACCTTGGGGCGGCATTTTCGATATTTACTTATAGTTGTAAAAAGCAGCTTATTCATTTCATATTTATTTTCTTTCTTGAATAATAAATGATTATTATGATTATTATAAGTTTAATATTTGATTTATATAAATTATGATTAACTATATGATTTCGAATATTATCCTCGGTGTATAAGTTAACGACTGGAATAAATTCGTTAACTGTAAAAAATATTATCAGGTAATCATTCGTCTCCTTTGTGCAAAATTCTTTTTTGACTGTCTTTTTGGTAACCTTGAGACTGTACGAAAATAAAAGCGTCACGAATTTTGTTGCTGACACAGGAGATGGTGATTGGTCAGGACTGGTTTTTTCAAATTGTGCCTAATGGCGAAACGCTCTTAAGATCGTGAATGGTAAATTCACCATCAAGGAAAAGTATTTATTGTTTCTGCAGCAAACTGTTTGATAATCTTTGTCAAGCAGGTTTTGGTGGAAACTTAATCCCAAAATTAGTCAACATGAGGTGAGGCCACTGCACATTCGATCATATTCGAAATGAAAGGAATTAGAAAGAAGGCTTGGACGTGGCGCAACTATTGACAAACTACAACAACAGAATATTGATAAAGAAAAAAAAAAAATGGAAGGAAATTCTAACAAGAATACTTGATATAATTAGATTCTTAGTAAAACAAAATTTGGCGTTTCGAGGACATTGTGAAAGTGTTCATCAGGAAAACATCGATTCAATGGAAAATAGGGGAAATTTTTTTGAGCTTGTTGACTTATTGGCTAAGTACGATCCAGTATTACGAGAACACGTAGTAAAAACTAAGATGGGTAATAAATGGTATCTCTTATTTGTCGCCGAAAATTCAGAACGAATTCATAGAGCTATTGACATTTCACACAAATATCAAACCAGTCAAATTATTAGATATGTAGTTATTAATGGCAGCGAAGTTAAAGTTGTAGAATCGTTTATTGACTTTGTAGAAACTTAAGGGAAAACTGCTGGTGAAATTACAGATATGATATTAACGAAATTAGAAAATGACGGTTTAGATATAAAAAATTACAGAGGACAGGCTTACGATAATGCTGCCGTCATGGCAGGAAAGCACAGCGGTGTTCAAACTCGTATTAAAGAAATAAATCCAAATGCAGAATTTGTAGCATGTACAAATCATTCTTTAACCCTGGCATGTTTACACGCAGCTTCTACAGCTATCAATTTCACCACATTTTCTGGAACTATCGAACAGTTGTTTCAGTTGTTTCAGTTGTTTTCTTCTTCCACTCATAGATGGAATGTTTTACTTTCTGTCACCGGTCAAGGTGTTAAACGCAGTGTAGAAACTCGTTGGAGCGCTAGAGCTGCCGCGGTAACTATGGTAAAAAAACTTTTTTTTTTAACCGCTTTCGAAAAATTGACATCTGAAGAAGAAAGTAGTAAAACGAGATCAGATGCTGGAATATTATTCAATTCTATCCAATTTTTTTCTTTTCTATGTTACTTTCATTTATGTGAACCGGTCCTTTTGGAAATTAATTACGCTCAAAAATACCTGCAAATAAAAGGGTTAAATGTCCACCAATGCCATAGAAAACTACAATAAATTCTTTGCAAACATATTTCATGGAACAAAGAGATATGCTATTACAAAACGCTGTTATAGCAGTCAAAATAATTTGTGAAGAGTTGGAGATATCGAACTGAGCGTCGAGTTAGAAGGAGAAAAAATATGAGTGGGGAAACTTCGCAAGAAGTGGGGCTATCCTTAGAAGAAGAAGTACGAAGAGAAATGTTTTCATTTATGGACAGAATTATAAAAGAAATAAAAGAACGCTTCGATCAGTTGCATGGCCTTGTAAGGAAATATTCGTGTATAATACCGTGTAACCTACTAAATGAAGAATTTAAATATCAAATAAATTACTTGATTGACATTGATAAAGAATAGTTCCATATTGAACGATAAAGGATCCAGGTTTTTATGGCTGTACCTACACTAAAAGAAGAGGCAAAACATTGGAAAAACAGAGATAAGGGCCCTCTCTGCTAAATCTGCTAAAATTTATTCAGCGGTATAGGTTGGAAAATTCTGTTCCCAACATTGTAATTTTGTTAAGAATTTTTTTAACAATTTCAATCAGTGTCGCTAGTTGCGAAAGAAGCTTCTCAAAATTGAAGTTGATAAAAAATTAGCTTCATTCTATAATGAGTCAATCAAGACTACAAAATCTTGCAATATTGTCAATAGAACAAGAAACTACAAATAATATAAATTTTGACTTATAATAGAAAGGGCGGCAAACTGGAGATCGCTCCGGGCGGCAAAAGTTCTAGGTACGCCACTGCTTGACAGTTCATATTTGAAGTAGCCGTGAAGTAGACACGTGGCAAATTTATTATGGAAAAATATTCGATAAACCAACCTGTTTTAATCGTTAAAACATTTTATCAAAATCTATCATCGATTACTGTGAAAATGAGAAAGTTACGTGAATTTTTTGGGAAAAACAACGTGCCAACAATACGCACTATTTATAATGTAGTGAATGATTTTGGAGGAAGAGATAGGTAATAGGTCCAAACATGGGCCACAACGTACTAAAAGACCGGCTGAAAACAAGGTGCCCCTGTAGGCCAGTAGGTAGTGTACTAGCTTGTCAGGATGGAGGTTGTGGGTTCGATTGCCAACGAAGACCTTGGTTTTTTTTTCACTACAAAAATAAAAATTGACTGTCGTTGGAGCTGCTCAGCGAAGAAGGCATAGTCACTATTCGCTGTGCTGTCTTATATACGGCAGTTAATTTTCGACTATCCTTCTACTTTCACCACCTGTTTCATCTATTCTCTATCCCTTTCCTAAAGAATGTAGCACGGTACTTGACTAAATAGGCATTGTTGCCTGAAGTGCTATTTCTCTTAAAAACCAAAAAAAAGAAAGTGTTCAAAACAATTCATCAATATCAATTTGATGCCGTGCTCCGGAGCTTGGTTTTCAAAAAATAACCTTGGTCACAATTTTGCCCAAGGATTTGCATTTGTTTTTATACAAGACCTTCTTTCACAAGACCATTTACGCCACCGTACATATGCCAATAGGATGTTACAGCTCGTCATGAAAAAATCATAATGAGTGATCAAGCACATTTTCATTTGAATGGATATGTGAATAAGCAGAATAGTAGGTTCTAGGAAATGGGAAACCTTTAAATTACTCAACAGTCACCTTTGCTGCCATTAAAAATGAAAGTTTGGTATGCAATTACTTCTTTGAAAATGAAAACGGCGTAACGTTAACTGTAAATGGGTAGCGATATGGTGATATGATATTGATGTGATTGATGTGATTTGATTTACATCTGCACCGACCAGGTTGTCATAATCAGATGGTGGTCAAACCACTTGAATTATTTGCAAACGTCATTCACGCCCTAGGTGGCCATCGAATACGTACATCTTCCGGTCACTCCTAGTAGCAATTTCGAAAGCCCGAAGTAGGCCGCAGCCTTCACTCCTTGCTAAAGAGTTGGAGACTTTCCAAATCCTGGTCCAGAACGCATGAAGCTTAATATAATTAAGAACACGACGGCATTCATACTCACTGGACCTGAACTATACATTGTGTTCATTTTGAATGATCCGACCCACAAACTCTCACGAGGATCTCGAAACCACAACCACCACGATACTCCCATATAGGGGCCAACCTCAATAACCAGTCAGAGAACAGCTAATTATCTCAAGAGACAAATAGTGAACTCTGCGAGCGTACTGATTCCCGTGGAAATATGTGGATTGTCCAGGTGACTCCTACTAGCCTTTGAGGGGCCTGGGATCCCTTTTACCCCGCAAGACACCAGCCTAAATGGAATAGTAGGTAGTAGGTAGTAGTAGTATGATTGAAAACTTTTTAACGCCACAACTGCATGCTTTGGGCTTGATTAACATGTGGTATCAACAAGACGATGTCACATCGCATACAGCCACGATTGCAATGGAATTACAGTGAGACCTCCTTCCACAACAAGTTATTTCAAGAAATGGTCATGCTGACTGGCCTCCATGGTCGCCTGATTTTACTGCTCCAGACTTCTTTTTGTGGGGATATTTAAAAAGCAAGTCACCCTTTAATTTCTTGTTTTATTTATTAAATTTATTGCAGCGAGCAAAGTACTGCATTTCTTAAGTAAAATGAGGTCTTTTTTTATTTTTTAAACTTTTCTATATAAAAATAGGTTAAAACACACTGATAAACTATATAAACCCCCGCGGGGGCACATTATAAGTCTTTATGGATCACACAACCATCTAGACTTGTGTTAAAAGGAAGCCCAGTCCCCTTAGGCTAGTAGGAACCAACCGCTATTTGTCTCTTTAGGCATTTAGCTGTTCTCCGACTGATTATTGAGGTAGACCCTTCGGGAGTATCGTGGTGGCTGTGTGTTTCGAGGCCCTCGTTTGAGTTTGTGGGTCGGATCATTCACAATGAACACAATGAATGGTCCAGGTCGAGTGAGTATGAATGTCATCGTATTCTTTATTATATTAAGCTTCATGCGTTCTGGACCAGGAGTTGGATAGTCTCCAACTCTTCAGCAAGGAGTGGAGGCTGCGGCCTCCTCCGGGCTTTTGTAGTTGCAACTAGGAGTGACCCGAGGATATATGTATCCGAAGGCCTTCTAGAGCGAGGTTAACGCTACATTTTATCCACAGTGGTAATGATCCACCATTTGTTTAAGGCCCACGGCCAGGTGCAGATGTAAATCTTATCACGTCAGAAACTATATAAACAGTAGTGAAATAAACAGCTAGATATGCTTTCCCCTCAGTAATTCATTTTAATTTTTAAATAACAAATATGTATTTTATAAGAATATGATAAAATGTTTTTGTATAAAAGAATCTAGCAGAATTAACAGTTGATTAACTTGAAGAACTTTATTGTTCAAAGAATTTTTTAACAGTTAAAGTATTTATTGTTATAATTTTTACGGAAATATTAGTAATAATAAAACTTAAATAATTTTTTATCGTTGTAACAATTACATTTCATTTCACGATTCACTTTTAAAACGTTCATCAAATTTAATCGATTTTCAATTTGGAACGACTTTAAAAAGATCCATATTTGCAGTGATAAAGTTTAATCTGAAGTAATAAGCAAAATTTGGTAAACGTTGTATAATAATTATTGTATATATATAAAATGGTTCGAAATTCAACTTCTGATTTTTATTTTTACAAAAGGAAAAAAATTGTTAACAACTTAAACATGTGTTGTTTTTTATATATACATACGAGTTTATATGTAAAAAACTGGATTTTAAAGTTAAGAAAATAATATTTTAAATAATAATTTAATGAGATATCTTTGTTTAACAATAAGGAAACAAGTTTTGTTTAATTTTGGCCAAATATTGTAACTTATTTTTAAGAACAGGAGAAGGAAGGGAAAAAGTGGGCTACATTAACATATATGGGAACATCAACGTACAAACTGGCGAAATTCTTTGGAAAACACAACATCAATACCGCATTCAGAACAAGAAACAACCTAGGCAGAATACTACGGAATGAAACAACCGAGGCGAATATACTTGACAAACAAGGAGTGTACAAATTAACTTGTACATGCCATTATAGCTACATCGGGCAAACAGGACGAAAAATTAAGACCAGATTTAGGGAACACATCAGAGACTATAACAAGAAACTACGAGAACCAAAATCGACTCCAGAATCAAACTTCGCGAACCATATATTTAACAACAAATGTACACCAGGACATATTAAGACAACGGTTAAACTGCTCCACACACAGCACAAAGGAAGGAGACTAAATGTATTAGAAAACATGGAAATATACAAACAAAAAACATTTGACGGACGAATAATAAATGAACAAATAAACACTGCTTCGGACACAATATTTGAACCGTTGAAACATTTTTACAGGAAAACAAACACTACACCAGCACAAAAACGTTACGCAGGTGCGCAAGACCAGGGCAATAAGGAACATCATAAACGTACAATTACAGATTATTATGTCACATAAAAAGGGGAAGAAAGAAAAAAAACCCAATAGGTTCACACATAGACAGAAACGGACAACAAGCATGATCGTAAAAGAATTTAGTTAGGAAAGAAGACCAAAGCAATAAAGAACATCATAAACGTACAATTACAGATTATTATGTCACATGAAGAAAAAAGAAAAAAACCCAATAGGTTCACACATGAACAAAAACGGACAACAAGCATGATCGTAAAAGGATTTAGTTAGGAAAGAAGACGAATGAAAAAGGACGACAAATTAGGTAAAAAGAGACAAATGAAAAAGGAGAGAGAGAGATGCAGGCAAAAAAGACAGTAAGTGACGAACGCAATAACACGAAGGGAGACACGAACTATATAAACACAACTAACAATAGAACGCAACTAGTACGAAAAGAACACTGAAGATGGCAAACAGCCGAAACCGGTTTGTTCACAAACCAAATTTGACGAGGGTCGACGGAAAACCGTACCCAAATAAAATTGAAATTAACCCCGTCGGAAAAGCCAAGCACATATTGATAAAGTAGGTAGTTAGAGAAAATATGAATTGGGTCATCAGCATAGTGGGAGTAGCATATTTTGAAGAGAATGAATTCGGTATTTATTGAAGGCATTTCGCAAGTTGCCTAAGGCTAACAGATTCCACCGGTATATACATACATATGTATGTATAATAACACAAAAATTACGTGATTTTAAAAAGCTATTGTATTACAATTTAAAAAATAGAATTTATAATAAAAAGAAGTAAACTTAACTTGTTATTCGCTATTCAACGGTTCTGAAAACAAAACAATAGAAAAAATGAACACTGTTTTACTTTAGCGCTCTACAGCGCGTTACAGCCATACCTAAACAAGAGCGGAAAGCGTTTTTTTGCTGTCAAAAGTCCTTTGTATGTAGCATACCGAAATAACGCGGCGGCAACGCAACGGCAACGCTTTGTAATTGGAAAATCCGATTTTGACAATGCGTTTAATAGTGAACTTAGTTTCAAAACAAAATAACTGTAAACAAAAATATAAAAGGAGAAATATAGAAGTAAGAAAAAAATATATTTGTAATAAAAAATGGAGGTAAAAAAAATATTAGCGAACAAATTATAGAGCTGGTCCATCAGAACCCAAAAGGGTACGACAAAAGGGATAACAAATATGTACAACACAAACAGCAGAAATGTTATTCTTTGAAAAATTATCAGGGAAGTTATATTTACTTTTTTATAACCCCGTTTTTATCGTTTTGACGTAGAGTTGGCGCTTTTGTTTAGGTATGGCATTTCAGCGTAAAAACTCTGCGGAAGAAAACGTTCCGCTCTCCGCTCTTGTTTAGGTATAGCTGTTAAGCTGCTGCGGTATTTAAAGAGTCATTTCCCAAAATAAGTGTTGCCAAGGAATTATGGCAAAAGAATGTGGCCCAAAATAATTTTGTTTGTTTTTGCTGAAAGAGTCAAGCGTGATAGCAACAAGGTGATGGCTTTTCCTTTTCTCAACGAAAAAATTTAATTAAAATTAAAAAATATTTCATTAATATTTTTAATATATTTTTTGCAGGTGACGTAACGTACAGGGTTGAAATACTTGGGGAATTTTGTTTGTACTTGTACTGAGTCCCATACCGCAATATAAGACTTAAAGTCTTGTGTGTGGAACATCGAAAATAAAATAAATAAATGAAAATATAATATGAAAAATATTAAATTTTTTTAAACGATTATAGTATCTCGATAAAAAAAAATCCAACGTTTTATAGAAAATTCATTGCGTAAAATAAACAACAGAAGGAATATGTATTCGGACTTACTTCTGAAATGTATACAAAACAATAATTTAATTACATTTTCCATGACATTTCGTCATTTATTCGAATAATAAAATTAAATCGAATGATAAAATTTTCTACATGAAGAGAAGAAGAGAAGTCTTATACATAAATAAAAAGATTTGAAAGACTTTTTTGCTTAAAGGAAGGATTTTAAAGATAAAAATAAAAAATATACAAAATAAATTATTTTTCTTGTGTTCCCACAAAATATCCCATCATAAAACAATAAAGAGTTAAACGACTTAAAAAAAATCTGGAAGATAAGCCCAGTGATAAATTCATAAATAAAGTCAACAGCAGTTAAGATGTTTTTATTAAACAGGAAGGAACTTGAAACCAGTAATGCACGAGGCCACTTGAACTGTAAGAATATTCTTCTAGCTTTTAGTAAATCGTATGATAAAATTTGAACTTTTTAAGTAAAGGAAATAAAAGAATTTTTATTTGCTAAATAAAATATAATAAAACAATATTTCAATTCTATTGTGCAATATTCAGCATTTCTTTTTAAATTCAACCCAAATGAACTTTGAAGTAAAATTTTAAACAAAGATATGATTATTAAACCAGCATATCAACCCGCCTTTTAAAAATAAGAAATCAATCGTAACTTCAAACTTAGTTGAAATTATGAAAACGATTGTTTGTCTCTTCTACTCTCATAGTGATTGGCTTAATATTACGCAGTCGAAATCGTGAAAATCGCCACAAAAATAAGAACTTCTGCATCATTCGTTTTGTTAAGTTGGCTGCTTAAGATGAACATGACACGAAGAAAACAAGATCATCATAACCACAAGCATCAACTATCCCTAAGTTGGACAGTATTGACTCTAATTAAATATGTTTTAAATTTTATTTCCATATGTAGATAACAAATAAAAACCTTATACAGGAATAGCTGTAATAATAATCCGAATTTTTATTTTCATGCGAAATAAAGTATAAAAAGAAATCAAAACAGCTTGGGGCTATCAACTACAAACCCTCCTTCTGCGAAATCATTCACTACACGATAAATAGTGCGTTATTTTCACTTAATGCTATCTCTTGGGTTTAGAAGATATAATCATTATCATGTGTTTTCTTTGGTTAAAAAAATATTTAAAAACTTTTTTTAATTCATAATTTAGTAATAGGTGTGTGTACTAATGCGGTATATATTCTTCCCTAAACAAAAGTAGTGCGTTTCGAACGAGACTGCCCTTTAGCATTGCCAAATACGAGCACAAACTGAATTGTTTTGGTGGGTGTGTGAGGTGTGGGCCCGTCTTGCCGAAACTAAAAGTAACTTATGTCAACATTAGCAAATTGTGGCCACAAAAAGTTGATTATCATAGTTAGATAGCGCAGGGAATTCACGGTGATTGCGTTTCCTTGCCCTTGAAAAGTGCGATGTTTTCATTCAGTTTCTCAAATAGCTACCTCACAAACCTTCGAGATAAGCAATGGCCGATAAGCGTGAAGATGAAGATTCGTATGCAAAATATTACACAAAGTGACTGTAGTCATGCTTAATTGTTGCTAACGTCGACGAGTTTATGTTCCAGGCTCATTCGCAACACTTTGCTGTAAAGCGGCTATATTTCTATCACTAAGAGTATATTGTTTTGGTCTTTTATCAGCATCAATACCGTGAACCTTGATAATAAATTTTCACAATTAAAATCCCTTGCTCAAAATTTCCCGACTTTTTACTAAATAAATGTTAAAGGATGACAGCTCAATTCTTGACATTTATTCATTTGAAAGATAAATTTACTTCCTAAAGCTTAGTACTCTGTTCTAATGTGCGAAAAGTGTTGAGCAACATTTGATATTTCGCTTGAAAATTTTGGCAATATGTTGCCAGCTGATTCTCTCTTTTTATTTAATATTAATGTTGCGCATTACGGCAGACAAGATGAATCAGACCGTGTTGTCGCAATAAAATTATGACACTTTAAGCGAAAATTTGCTTTTTTGGAGGAGATTTCTAATTAAAAATAGTTTACGAAATAAAAAATTTATAATTTCACTAAAGAGGCTTTAAAAATAATTAAAATTATCAAAATACTTTAATAAAAAGATCTGTTTTTCAACAAAAAAAATATTTTTTTATTAAATAACTTTTAATAAGGTGAATACGCAAGGCAATAGATTTTATTGCAAAGAATAATATAAACATATTCTATTATTAAAAGAAAAACTTTGCCTATTATAAAAAAATGCATATACTTATTTCAGCCTTTTATTTTGTGTGGCCAGCCATATCCACCAACGTTGTCATCACATCTGCCACCATTGAGACACCTGCTCACATTTTATTTCGATATAAGTACGTTCTTCGATGAAACTGCTGTGTTCTTCTAAAACAAAATAAAAATCTGTAAAACTCTAATTAAAGTCACGTTTTAAATTAAAATAATAAAGACTTGGTGTCTACTTACATATAAATAAGTTGTTTTTTACTCCGGTGGCGTAAAAGACAGCATATCAGAATCAGATAAAATATCTTGCGTGGGCTGCCGATTTGGCGTGCTTAAAAGCTGTGAGCAACTGGTTCTACATCCAAAATTTACATCACTTACGAAAGTTACAATAAGCAACAATAAGTTAGAATAATAACAGAAGTCCTCAGAAAACTCCCAGGGACCCTGAGATTCGTCTGAAGAGAACTGCAAGTTGCATCCACTACCAGCTTTTTTGATGCGTTTCGTTTTTGGTTGTAATACCGTTTGCTACTCAAAATACTCCTCCAGTTTTGCTTACATGCTTCATCTAATAATAATCAAAAAAGGTCATACATATGTATGTATGTATATACATACATATGCACATATATTTCAATCCTTTAGCAATATCTATCTACGATAATTTCGCGGCACTGCGGTTAGAATATATCATTTGGGACTTATCCCAAATAACTTTTCTTTTTACTGCAGAAATAAGGATACACTTTTCTGCGTCACTAAATTTTCTTTTTTCTTTTTCACTTTTTAATAAATTTACGCTTTTCTCCATACTTTTACTTTTTGGCACAACAAATTTAAAATTAAAAATACAGTTGTTGCTCACAATTCCGTGCGAAAAAAGTGCTGCTCATATTGTTTCGTAGTTAAAAAAAATGTTGCCTGAAACGTTTTTCATTTTTAAAAACATGCTGCCAGAAACATTTCGTGACTTTTTCAAAAATAAACAGAGTACTAGTTTAGCAACATTAGTTCTTATTTATTTCCTACGAATTATTTTTATATTGGCTTTGACAGCATTTCGCACGAAATTATGAACAGAGTATCAGGCTTAAGCCCAAATTTGCCCACCCGATGTAGCTTACAATTTTATCACTTGAAGAGTTTTTCTAACGTCAAACGAATGTATTTAATTTGAATTAGTAGCAAATTTATGAAGAATAACAATAATTCGCTCATGCTTTAGCAGAAAGTTCGTTTGCAACTATCCATCATGCTAAAATTGATAACGTTGATAAGAGTTAATATGGATAAAATATAAATAAAAGGTTGTTTTTATTTCACAAAAACATACAAATTTAGCAGCCACGAATGAGTTCTTCAGTCAAATATTTATAGGATAGTTTTATTAAAAAAATGTAACACTCTTTTTTTAAATTAACAAAAATAATAGAAAAGTATTTTGAACAAAAAACGTAACTGCGATGAGCCCATTGCACTTTAGCAAAACAAAAAAGAATATTCGTTATCTATCATTGTTGCTTTTAAAATAAGGAAGACATAAACGGTACAATAAGTGGAACACGTTGATTAATGAATCGGTCATGAAAAGTCTTAATACGTCATTTTGTTTTAAAAACAATTGCAAGGTTCAGTAAAAGTCATTCTTTCAATGTATAAAATGTAATCAAATTCTTCTGGGCAGCTTGGCTTTATTAAAAAAAAACTTGTAAACAGCACGTTTGCATGCCGAAATAATTATTATTGTATCATGTTAATCAATATTTTTTCAATTTTGTTGGGTTGACCGCTTACAAAACGATACCCTATTTTGTAATTCACCAATTGTTAAGACCTTTGTTAAAACTAATTTCATACCGAGCTGTATATTCAACTTTGTTGTTCTTTTCTCTTGTTTAATTTGGCGACAACAAAAGATACCCTTAGAGAAATAACTACAGGATATGTTAAAATAATAAATCTAACAAAAATCTCATAATGTGTTATGTCCTTAGGGCCTCACATCTTCGCTCGGACCAGTACTCATACAATTCATTGTACCAGAAGCAGGAAATTAAGTTATGGGGAGAAGGAAAGAGGGAGTAGAGTTTGTGGACATTTGATTTCAATTTTCCTACAGTGAAAGAGACAGGAAGCACTTAAACATGAATTTTCTCTGTATTGCGTAATGCGATTTACTGGTTAATCGACCGCAATCAAACGCAAAAATGTGCGAGTTTCGGGAACAAGTTCCCTAACTTCGTTAATTTCCATGAAATGCAACCTTCATTGCATCGATGCTCTAGGGCATCAATAGAGTTGAATACCCTACCCTCCCCAATCAGCCTCTTGGCCCTCTCCTGTACGTGTTCGAGTAACTCCAAAATGGACTTTAGAGCGCCGGCTCATACTTGAGACTTATATTCCATTTTTGGACGGGTATAGGAGGTATAAATATTACAAAGATCGTATGGAGTATCTCTTCCACCGTTTTAGAAAACCGAGACACTTGAAAGCTGCTTTAGACACCTGAAAAATATGTTAAGTCCCTCAATCATCACACTGAATTTTCATGCCCAGAACATCAAGAGCTTCTGATTCTGATAATATTCATATCAGCAATAGTAACAGGTACAGCACCATTTCCGAACACACATCTATGCGTAAGCATGCAGCACGCGTCTTACGGGCATTAAAATCGACTCTATTCCCACCACGCCATTCGGAGATCGCCTCGAGATCGTAATTGAGCGTATCATTCATGTTCCGCCTTTTAGAACTCACCTTCAATTGGTTCGGTCTATTACTAAATGAATGCGAACAACAAATGGTGCTGACATCTGCGAAAGAGTAAATAGGGTTGAAACTTTGACAAAGAAAGTCGTTTAGAAAAATAAGAAATAGGGTAGGAGAAAGAACAAGGCTTTGCGGGACTACTGAACTATTCTTTTTGTTTTTTTAAAGAGAAGTAGCACTTCAGGCAACAATGCCTATTTAGTCAAGTACCGTGCTACATTCCTTAGGAAAGGGATAGAGAAGAGATGAAATAGGTGGTGAAATAAAAGGATAGTCGGAAATTAACTGTCGTAAAAGACAGCACAGCGACCAGTGACTATGCCTTCATCGCTGAGCAGCCCCACCGACAATCAATTTTTATTTTTGTAGTGAATAAAACCAAGGTCTTCGTTGGATATCGAACCCACAACCCCCATACTGACAAGCTAGTACACTATCTACTAGCCTACAGGGGCACCTCTACAGTCTCTTACAAAACTATAAAGCTATAAAACCATAAATTTATGAATCGTAATATGAATCATCTGATGAAATCCCATTTATAACAATCTTACAGTGCGCTTCCTGAGGCAACTCCATATAAATCTGGAGAAATTATCATCGACACCAAAAGCAGCAAGTTCTGACAGAAGTGCATCTTCTTACACTCTATCAAACGCCTTGGCAATATCTAGAGTCATCACCTTACTCTCTCCGAAATGATGTATGAAGTTGCACCATTATTCTGATAGGATAGCCAACAAGTCGCTCACTACGGAAACCATACTGTTGGTCGCTTAGCTGTTGGACTCCAGATACCTCACAAAATGAAAATTATTAGTATACCGTCAATCATTATCTGCTTAATTCCTGCTACAAACTGTAATATCTGTTTATGAGACGCCATTGGCCAATCTGGGTGGTTTAGCACTCACACTCAGATTAACAGGAAAATTGTTCTTTATTATTATCATTATTTATTTATTAATGTTATAATTAAAACTATAAACTAATTTTCCTTGACGTAATAGCAGCGAGGGCCTTCAGCCACGCATTCTGTTGCTAAAATAATAATAACTTAGATTTGTATATTTTATATAGTTCTGCTTTTTTAAGAAATTTGATTAAACGTGATATGTTCGATTGTATGCGATTCGATAAAAGTTCTATTGGTTGGAGTTTTGTTGTATTGAAGCTTAAGCATTGGATAGCATGATAGGGTTTGGTTGGAAAGAACAGGTTCTATTTACAAAAAGGTGTAAAATTCGTATTATATATAGAAACAAAGATGGATTTCGTATAACGTTAACGCAGTCTTGCCAGTTTTAAGTGAAGAGGGGATTTTAAAGCATCTTTGGCAGCACGAAAAGTGAATTCGTTACCTTTTATTCGACATAGGCCTGGGACCTATATTAAAATAATATAAACATTCTTTGTTAAGGTATTTTTTATAAACTTTGCATTAAAAATATTATTATTATTATCCTTCTTACATTATGGAACTATTAATAAAACACATAATTTTTTCTTATAGTTAAAGGGCTACAGTCCCTTGTAGTTATTAAAATAATTTCAATTTAATTTTTAGAATGGGTGGTACCTGCTACTAACTTAAATAAAGACTAACAGTCGTATGCATAAAAACTTAAAGCAGGTTTAACTGCCGTTATTAAGCACAATTTCCTAAAGTTGTATTCAAAAAACGTTTTTATCTTAACATACCTTTGTTAACTTTAAAGTAGGAAAAACCTACTTTAAACCTACAATAAATTGACAGTTCAATTTTATTATTGAAAGTTTGAAAACAAAACAAATTGTGTTTACAATAAACTGAGCCGTTTATTTTAAAAGTGGCATAACTTACTTTGTTATTGTCATCTTTTTTTTTTAAATTAGTTTATAAAACCTTTTATAGGGAATATCATGGTAAAATTGAATCTATTGAATTTTTAGCCAATTCACTTTGTTTTCTTTTCTTTACTTTTCGTTCTGAAACGGATTTCTCTAATGATTGTGTTGAAATAAAATCTTTTTTCTCCATGTTGTGTAGTGTGAAGGATTTTTTCGACAGGGAGCTATTACTACTATTACTATTTTGTCCTTTACATAAGTCACTACGACCAGTAATATGCTTTTGAGTTGTGACATTCTTAGATATTTTATACAATACGAAGCAATAAAAAATAATAAAATAATGCTAATTATGTTAGTATATTAGATATCACTATAATATAGTTTAGAAAATTGCACTATTCTTTCGTCCAATAATTACAACAATACTTCACACACACTTATTACATGTTTCCATTTCTTTCAGACTAAGCTCCGTTATGAACGTCACTTTCAAAATAAACAAATTTGTTATATTGTTAATTATCAACACTCCTCTCAAACAAATCTCAATAATTCTCAACTTATTAATTTTAAATTTATTAAAAATGAAAAGAAACTGTTTAGTTGTGACTTATGCCACAACGGCTCAACTGACAGTTGTACTTTGTTATTCCAAAAATTTTTTAAAATGTTTATTAAAAATAAATAATAATAAAAACTAAAACATAACATGCCATTCAATGTAAAACATTTTCGGCTGTATGCATAAAACTCTTACTTGAGCTTTAAAGTGCACGTTAGTTAACAAACACTTTAAGGCTAACAGACGTTTGTTAAAAAATGGTATTCATAAACAGTACTTTAGCTAATGTATGCTTTAGTAAATTTAGTATTTTGATTCTGGCAATGCCACTATTTTCAGTTGTCACGTTGTAGTTAACGATGTATAAAAATGAATATATTATCCGGGTAGTTAGATCCATAAAAAATGTTTTTATTGTTTTGAGCAAAATCAACATATTTTTTTTTTTTGTTTTTTTATCAATCTTTTTAATAAAAAGCAAAGAACCCAAAAAAGGTCAATTTGCAAGGCTTACGAAGAACTTCCAAAGAATTTGTTCATATTAAAAAATAATTTTTCGGGTAACGAGCTTTGTTTTGATTATATGTACATCAATAAAACTTTTGCTTAAAATAATTAATTATAATTATACTTTTGTAAAATATAAAATAATGATGTTAAAATGTGTTATATTGAATGGCGTGTTATATTTTAGTTTTTAATATTATTTGTATACTACAATTTGTTTTTAATAAACATTTTTAAACATTTTTGGAATAACAAAGTATAATTGTCAATTGAGCCGTTTACATTGAAAGTGGCATAAGTCACAACTGAACAGTTTTTTTTTTCATTTTTAATAAATTTGAAATTAATAAGTTGAGAAGTATTGAGATTTGTTTGAGAGGAGTATTGATAATTAACGGTATAACAAAAATGTTTATTTTGAATGCGGCGTAAGTCGCTCCGAAATTAATTACGGAGCTTCGTGTGAAAGAAATGGAAACATGTAATAAGTGTGTATGAAGTATTGTTGTGATTATTGGACTTATTTTTATTAGTACGAAAGAATAGTGCAGTTTACTGAACTATATTATAGTGATATCTTATAAACTACACATAATTAGCATTATTTTTATTATTCTCAGGAAGTTGCTTCGTGTTGTATAAAATATCTAAGAATGTCACAACTCAAAAGCATATTATTACACATAGTGACTTATGTAAAGGACAAAATAGTAATAGTAGTAATATCCCCCTGTCGTAAAAATCCTTCACAGTACATAACATGGAGAAAAAAATTTTATGTCAACACAATCATTAGAAAAATCCGTTTCAGAAAGAATACTAAATACAGACTAGTTGAAATGGTTAAAAATTAAAATGTTATATAACTTAAAATAAAAAAGATGACAATAACAAAGTAACTTATGCCACTTTTAAAATAAATGGCTCAGTTTATTATAAACACAATTTGTTTTGTTTTTGAACTTTCAATAATAAAATTGAACTGTCAATTTATTGTAGGTTTAATGTAGGTTTTTCCTACTTTAAAGTTAACAAAGGTATGTTAAGGTAAAAACGTTTTTTGAATACAACTTTAGGAAATTGTGCTTAACAATGGCAGTTAAACCTACTTTAAGTTTTTATGCATACGGCTGTTTATATCTATATTTTATATTTTACAAAAATATAATTATAATTAATTATTTAAAACAAAAGTTTTATTGTAGTACATATAATCAAAACAAAGTTCGTTATCCGAATACTTAGTTTTTTAATATGAACAAATTCTTTGTAAGTTCTTCGTAAGCCTTGCAAGCTGACCTTTTTTTGGATAAGTGTTTATTACCTAACGTGTACTTTAAAGCTCAAGTAAGAGTTTTTTATGCATACGGAAGTAAAGGCCGGGGCACATAGAATCCGTCATGCGTTATACTTTGACGTATTCAACTGAAGTCAAAGTAACGACGGATTAGGTTGGCACAATGAGTACTTTGTTGACGGATAAGAAATCAGCTGTTTTTTGGTTTTTCTTATTTTATATTATTTTGCCGCAAAGTTTTATTAAAGTGCACATTTGAAATGGAGTTAGACGACATCTTAGACTTTCTATTAATGGTAATTTGTACTATTTATTCCATTATTTATTATTATTATTATTATTTATAATTTCTTTTAAAAATATTTTACTACGATAGAGCGAAAAAAAAAATAAAAACAAGAAGAAGAAGCGAATGAAAAATGTCAAAGTACTCAACGAACGTTAAAAGTTGGCCAACTTTCGTACTTTGCGTTGACGGAGACGTATTGATTGTGACAACGCTGATAAGAAAACGTGTATTTCAACTTATTTGTCAGTTGAAAAATACAACGTATGACCTTAAGTCATTTACTTTTTGTTGATATAAGGGTGGCCCAGAGTATTTATACAACGAACATTTTCTACATACTTCACGTAACTCTTAATCTTTTTTGTTGTTTGCAAGTTATTTCGTAAGAAAAGTGAAGCCATTTTTCTCGTACCTAAAAAACATATGTTCGTTGTGTAAATACTTTCAGCCACCCCTGTATATTTAATAAAATTATTTTGTTTAATGCGAACTGCTACTTTCACGTTGTATTTTACTGCGATCTTTTTGCTTAATTTGTGAGTTAGATTTGTTTATATATGTAACATTATGAAATAAACTAGGAGTGTAATCGTTATAGCTTTGCAAAATCTATGATCACAGTATCTTTTAAATATCAAGCAATATTTTGCGAAATTAGAGAATTTGTTTATTTAATTTGAATATTTATGGCTTTGATCTACTTTACGATTCCACAAATGTCTCATTTCTATTTTTACCTTTAACAAATTTAAATTTTTTTACTTCAGTTTTTTAATTTCATAAATTATAAAATTCTATTATCTTACTTTACTGCGTTCCGTGCGTAAATGCTAACATCGAACTTTGTTTATTAAAGATATTAAAGAAACAAGATTATATTTTAAAATTTTTTCAGTTAAATTCCAAAATACATATCGCACCCTAAATACAAAAGGGTCACAACTCAAAATACTAAAATTTTCCCAACTCATAATAATTCTTTTTAGTTCATCAGAAGCAACACACTTAACACAAAAATATAGACAGTTAAAGAAGATGGTGATGTGAAAGAAATTTTTGCAATAGTTACAGATGTGTACTCTGGATTAATTTATGGAAAATAAGTTTGCTTTAAAAAATTTTGAGTTGCGATCCTTTTGTATTTAGGGTGCGATATATCAAAAATTTGTTTCAAAGTTATAGCATGACACATGAATATTTCAAAAGTAAATGAATTTGCGTTACTTTAAGATTATAAATTTTTAGGCCATTTGTCATATTTTTAACTGACAAAAAAGTATTAAAAGTGTAGCTAAAGATAAAGATAAGCGGTATCTTTTCGTGGAAAACAACTTTGATAAAAAAAAAGATGTAAAATGAATAAAGCATATTTTCTAATGCTTCTTATTGTAATTATTAAATGTATTGTACTTATTTTCCCCTTGTTAACCGGATTATTTAAAGAATACCATGCCTGTCAGTGGTTGTAAATAGAGAGAGTTTATTAACAAAAAGGAAAACTTAAAACTATGGTTATATACAGAGATGCCAGATATTTTTAATAAAGTTATAATAGATACAGAGATGCCAGATATAAATAAAGTTATAATACTTCTTGAAGTGTCGTCATATAGTTTTGAAGCAGAGGTCGTTGTGCGGTTGCGGTTAAAAAATACACGAATGCAAATGCAACAATTATCGTTAAGTCAGCCATTTAATTCTATGATAACCACAGCAGCCCCCGCAAAAGCTGACGTTATTATCTTGACGTTCAATTTTGATGTATTTACCGTCTTTGAAAACGGCATAAAACTCTTGTGTGTATTTCGCAGATCCAGAAAGCTTTTTGAACCTACTAGAACGAATGCAGATGATAAAGAAGAAGCTCATTGGCGAAACTTACTATCGTGAGATGTATTGCGATTATCCATTTGTGATCGAGAATTTACTTTTCAGCCAAACAATTTGTATAATTAGCTTCTGCAAAATACTTTTCTAACGCTTTATCCTTTTTATCCACAACCTGTTTTCCTGCTAGAGCCGATGCAATGAATCGCAAACCTAAATCAAAACCTATTTTCCTAACTCCGATGCAATGCATTGCATAAGAGTTGTCTGTCGTAAAAAGAATGTTCAGATCGAATATTTATAAATCCTTCTCCCGCTCTATTCTCTGTATCAAAACTTGTTTTCCTAGTTCCGGTGCAATTGATCGCTTAAGCTTTCTGTGCAAAACTTAACTGCCATAAGAAAAAATTGTCGATCCCGCTCTATCCTCTGCACCACACTCTGTTTTCTTCACAGACCCGATGCAATGCATCGCATAAGCTTTTTGCACAACACTTTTCTATCATAAGAACAATGTTCGAACTCTATCCTCTGTACCACACCACCTGTTTTCCGCCTAGATCCATTGAAATGCATTGCATAAGCTTTCTGCATAACCTGTTTTCCTAACTCCGATTCAATGCATTGCGTAAGCTTTCTGGAAAGGACTTTTCTAACGTAAGAAGGATTTTCGATCCCACTGTATCCTCTCATAAGCTTTCTGCATACCAGCTGTCTGTCGTAAGAAGAATGATCAGATCGAATATTTACAAATGCCTCTCCCGCTATATCTACGGTTTCAAAACTTGTTTTTCTAACTCCGATTCAATGGATTGCGTAAGCTTTCTGGAAAGGACTTTTCTAACGTAAGAAGAATTTTCGATCCCACTCTATCCTCTCATAAGCTTTCTGCATACCAGTTGTCTGTCGTAAGAAGAATGGTCAGATCAAATATTTGCAAATGCCTCTCCCGCTCTATCTTCTGTATCAAAACCTGTTTTCCCAACCCCGATTCAATGCACTGCGTAAGCTTTCTGGAAAGGACTTTTCTACCGTAAAAGGAATTTTCGATCCCACTCTATCCTCTCATAAGCCTTCTGCATAACAGTCTGTCTGTCGTAAGAAGAATGACCAGATCGAATATTTACAAATACCTCTCCTGCTCTATCTTCGGTATTAAAACCTGTTTTCCTAACTCCGATTCAATGCATCGCATAAGCTTTGCTGTCGTAGAAGTCTTTGCTGACGTAAAACAGAATGTTCGATCTAGCTCTATATTCTGCACTACACCCTGTTTTCCTCATAGATACAATGCAAGTAAGTAAATAATAAGTAAATATAAATGCATCTCATAAGTTTTCTGCAGAAGACTTTTCTGTCGTAAGAAGAATTCTCAAACCGAATATATACAAATGCTTCTCCCGCTTTACCTTTGGTATCAAATTCTGTTTTCCTAAATTCCATGCTTCGATACAATGCATCAAATAAGCTTGCTATAGAAGAGTTCGCTGTCGTAAGAAGAATGTTCGATCCTGCTCTATCCTCTGCACTGCAACCTCTTTTTCTCGTGGATTCGATACAATGTATTGCATAAATTTTATGCAGAAGACGACTTTTCTATTGTAAGAAGAATATTCAGATCGAATATTTACAAGTGCTTCTCGCGCGCTATGCTCTGTATCAAAAACTGTTTTGCTAGTTTCCTAGCTTCGATGCAATGTAACGTTTAAGCTTTCTGCAGAAGACTTTTCTGTGGTAAGAAGCATGCTCGATTCCACTTTATCCTCTACGCCGCAATCTGTTTTCCTCTCACAGACCCGATGAAATGCATCGCATAAGCCTTCTGCAGAAGACTTTTCGTAAGAAACCCCTTTGTGCCACAATCTGCGATGTAATGCATGTAAGGTTATACTCTGTATGCTGCATTAAAGAACTGCAACAATAATGCCTTTTTTAAATCTATTTGCTGTGTCCTCAGACATATTTATAAAAATGTTTTGCAATAAGCAAAGCTACTGTTTTGGATCTTGTTATCTCTGTGCCTACAAGGAAATAGATAGACGAAATTTTAGTTATTGCTATTGTCATTTTCATCAGCATATCTATGAAGTGTGACGTGTGACGTATGACGTGACACTCTTTTTTGCAATCTGGAATAAAATAATCAAAACCTTAATTTTTTAACTTTCTTTCAAATGACTTTTACTAACATTAAAAGTTTAAATGAAATCGAAAGTATACAACAACTCAAATTAGATTTTAATATTGTTATGAAAATTATGAAAAATAAATAAAAATCATACGATTATACAAATGACGTTTTCGTCCATTACGCGTAGCATTTCTGTGTTTATTTGAAGCGTAAAAATTATGAAGAAATAAATACGAGTATTTACTTTCTTACATATAAAACAAACAACAAGGTAAATCAGCGTCAACAATTTCATTGAAATGAGTAACTTGTTTTTGTTTTTGTTTTTAATAGAACATTGAACTGTTTTGCTTTCAATTAAAATGCTTAAATACTCTCCCAATATATCTCGCTCTCTCTCTCTGAAACGTTCTATTATTTTTACATTGCACTAGTTTTTACAAATGTGTGTTACTAGTGTTGCTCATTCAAAAAGGGGGTGTGTATTTAACCTTCAATATATTCCACAACCATTCAAAAAAATAATACGATCATGACCCTCAATAGTTACAACTGCGTAGCACAACATTAAATTTATTTTGTAAAATATTAAGGAAGATAAACAACAGCAACAAAAAGTATACAAATAGTATATAGTATTTTTATATGTTTATAAGTAAAACAATTTTGTTTAAAATTCGAACAATTTTATTTATTAGCGATCTATCAGCTATCAGCGTAATGAGAAGAGATTAAATAGAATTATTACAAGAGACATCTCATATAAACAATAACAAATGACGTTGGAAACGTTGTAAAGTCTTTTGAGGACATTTTATTATTTTTTTTAAGAAAAAAAGCATAACAAGTGATATTGTATTTATCACTTGTTATGCATATAGTTATTAGCTATTACAAACAAGATGTTTTTGCAAAATAATGTTAAATAGAAAGTGGATTGCGCTACAGCTAAATGGTTAAAAATATCGTATTCGGCTGTTATTTTAGTCATTAACTTTTATTAGTTTTGACTTATTTATATTGTTTATTAAAATTAAAATATTAAATTATTTAGGTTTTTCTTTTTAAATTGCGATATTTTTGTAAATTTTTTTTAATTTTTATAAATAACGATTTTAGTTTTTTTTTCGTTGTTGTTTTTGTCATTATCATTATGTTTTGGGCGCCTGCTTGGCTGTGCCTTTTTTTATTTGGTGTTAGTTGTTTTTGTTTTCTGTTACTCACCTATATGGTAGAATTTCTTATAAGCATATTGTTATTGTCTTGTTTGTATAAGATTTCTTAGAAAACTTCTAAAGTTTGTAAAATACACAGCCGGTCGTTTACTTTTTTACTGTTAATTATTTTCTTTTAAAACTAAATAAATCATCTTCGTAACAATGTGATCGAAAAATTTCATGGAGACAAAAAGCTCAACCCAAAATTCTATAAGAAAAAAAATTAACCCCTTAAATGTCAATTATCTGAAACTGATTATTAATAACACAGGAAAATTAATTTACTATTGCGGACAACACATCATTGGAATTTGCAATAACTTTCACAAGGTTCTTTGTTTATCGGCAGTATAAAATTGAGCCTTTAACAAATTAGGGCCTTAACACAACAGTGTAATGTATTCATTATGTTTTCAACTTTAAAATACATATATTTTTTGGCAATATTTCTCTGCTTACGATGACAATGAGACCATTTCATTACCTTAAAATCCTAAACACATTGAAATACCATTAAAGTAAAGAGTAGATTTGCCACCCTGCTTAACACTAGGATCAACTTTGCGATCATATGTAAGAGAACCCCGGCAGAATTTTGTTGAAAGTAATCTCAACCCAAACAGTGAAGAAATATCCTCAGTATAATCTATATATAATATTTCTAATAAATAAAAAATTAAATTTTATTAAGCATTTAATTAATCATTTATGGAATATGTATGGAATACAATATTAGATAAATGTCCGCCTCTGTTAGCCTCACAAATGTGAGCCCGTTTTGAGTACATTTTTCATTACATTCTCACAGATTTCACGCGGTATTTCATATTTTGTTTGTGTTGTTCAATCGTTTCTGGTGTGTTTGCATAAACCTTGCTTTTATATCCCCAGAAAAACAAGTCCGGCGCAGTCAATTCAGACGACCGTGGAGGCCAATCAACATCACCACTTCTTAAAATAACTTGTTGTGGAGAAAGGTCTCGCACCTCTTTTTAATCAATCCCAAATCATGCAGTTGTGGCGTTAAAAAGTTTTCAATCATGTCACGATATCGCTCCTCATTCACTGTTACCGTTACGCCGTTTTCGTTTTGAAAGAAATAAGGTCCAATGATTCCTCCTGCCTACATTGCACACCAGACTGTCACTTTTAATGAATGCCAAAGTGACTGTTGAATAATTTGTGCCTCGTCACTCATTATGATTTTTTCATGAAAATCGGCGTTGTCATGCGCGAACTGTAAAATCCTATTTACATATGTACGGCGGCGTAAATGGTTTTGTAGAAGAAGCTCCCGTGTCAACTGCATTATTACCTGAAAATAAATACAAACCCTTGTGCAAATGTTGTCTTTTGAAGACCAAGCCGATTTACTAAGGCGCGAAAAAAATCTATACGAAAAGCACCTTCGTGCTAAGGTTCTTGCTACTTCTAGGGGTAGCAAGAACTTTTGGTCATTTGTTTAAAGAGTACAGAGTAAATTCATTCAATTCCGACTCTTTTAAACAATGATCAAATATTCATTGACCCGGTTGATGAAGCTAAGCTTTTGGCTCTGGTATATTTGCAAATAATTCTTATTTGCCGGATAGAAGTCAATCGATGCCAGATTTCGACAAGGTATTCGTTACTATGCCGAAGATATTTTTTCGAGCTCGAGCGGTTAAAAGGGTTTTACCAGCAGCCCTTTTCGGCACTCTATACCATGTCGAAGAACTTCCGAAGTGCTGGAAGGTTGCTAATGTAACGCCGATCCCCAAAAAGAGCATCTTTCTAATAACTTTGAAAGCATGATTAATTTTCATCCTGTGAGGTACCTGAATTCCAACGACTTACTCAGCGACCGACAGTATGGTTTCCGTAGGAGGTGATTTGCTCACTTTCCTGTCGGAAAAGTGGTGCAACTCCATGCATCATTTCGGAGAAAGTAAGGTGGTGGCTCTGGATATTTCCAAGGCGTTTGATAGAGTGTGGTAGGATGCACTTTTGTCAAAACTAATTACAAAACTTCTACAGATTTGTAACGAATTTTTACAAGTTGTTATAGATGGGATTTCATCCGATGAGTTCAGGATTAATTCAGAGGTATCACAAGACTCCATTCTTTCTCCTACTCTATTTCTTATTTTTCTAAATTACCTTTTTCAAGCTTGCAACCCTGTTTACTTTTTTGCAGATGACAGCACCATTTATCATTCGTACCGAACCAGTTGGAGGTGAGTTCTAAAAGGCGGAACATGAATGATACACCCAATCATGATCTCACAACGATCTCCGAATGGGAATATGCGAATAGAGTCGATTTTAATGCATGTAATACGAAATGATCTGTGTTTGAAAATGGTGCTGCACCTGTTACTATGAGTGATATTGGTATTACGGAATCAGAAGCTCTTGATGTTCTTGGCATGAAAATTCATGGTGTTCGATGGACTAAATACATTTTTCAGGTTTCTACAGAACCTTTCAAATGCCTTGGTTTTCTAAAATGGTGGAAATAATACTTCACTCCATCCTACCTTCGTACTATTTATACCACCTATATCCGTCCAAAAATGGAATACAACTGTCATGTATGGGCCAGAGCCCAAAGTCTAGTTTGGAGTTGCTTAACCGCGTATAGGAACTGAACAAGAAGCTCATTGGTAGGGTATCCAACACTATTGATTCCCCATAGAGCATCGACGGAATATAGGTTATATTTCACTGTTTTATCGCTGCTATAATGGTAAGTGCTCTAACGAAATTAGGGAACTTTTCCCGAAACTCGTACATTTTTGCGTTTGACTCGATTTTCGTTGAGAGCGCATCCATTTGTGGCCGATTGGCCAGGTAATAGCACTATACACTACAGGGAAAATTCGTTTTTTAGCAGAAGAGTTAGTATGTGGAATAAACTCCCTTCAGAGGTCTTGCGTGTCATTTTCAGTGCAGGAAAATTCAAAATAAATGTCCATAAACACTACTCTCACTTTCCTCCTTTCCATAACCTAAATTCTTAGTTCTGTTACAATGCATTGTCGAACGCTCGCCAACCAAAAGTGTAGAAAGAGAGGGTACATCCCTTCTCTATTCCAGATACACAATTTTAGCTTAAATTTAGATTTATAAAATCTGTGCTCTTTACCGTTGATGTAGTAGGTAATAAAGAAAGTCACATTGGACAGAAGAGGATATGGAACATCTGCTGAACTATAGATATTGGTTGCATTGTTGGTGTCTTGGACAGGTAAGCAAATCTTCAAGGACAATCCGAATCGAATTCATTATTGTCAATAATGGGAAGTCACACTGTAATGGCGAGCTCTTCTTAAGGTGAGTTTGGAGTTGCATCAGTTGGGATTATTGATTTCCTTTGTTCTACTTGGGTTTTCGTTAATTAAATTCTCGTTAGTGTTCATTGAGATTTTAACTGTATATTTTGTCCCTCCTTTGTTTGAGTAACTTACCCCTTCTCTAACCTAACTCCTTCGGCAATGTCTGTTTGCAATAATGATTAAGCTTAAAATTTTTGTCTATTTTAAACACGATTACTTACAAATAATAATTATAGTTAATTGACTTTTTTAATATTTTATAAGTTATTTATTTTTTAGCACAAGGTCCTGGTGTGGCGAAATTAAAAATTAACTTAGTTTCGATTTTCTCCATTTTTTTATTTATTATTTTATTATTCTATCTTTTTACGAATTTGCTTGTTTATATTTTAAAGTAAACAAATGGTTTAGTGATACATAATAAATAACAACAAGGTCGATATTTGAATACTTGTTTTTTTTTTATTAAAAATATTATTGGGCTTTTTGATTTTTTTTAATATTATTGGTTCTATTTATCTTCTTTGTTTTCAGCTATAGTAGATTACTTAGATAATCGAATAGTTTTTGTTTGCATCACTGAACTTAAAGTGACACTTTAAATAACATAGTGTTGCCAGCACACTACAAAACTTATAAAACCCCTTAATAATTAATTTAGTTTTATTAATCTTTTATACATTTTTTTTAATGAGAAGTAGCACTTCAGGCAACAATACCTATTTAGTCAAGTACCGTAAAAGGGATAGAGAATAGATGAAACAGGTTGTGAAAGTAGAAGGATAGTCGGAAATTAACTGCCGTATATAGGAGAGCACAGCGACCAGTGACAATGCCTTCATCGCTGAGCAGCCCCACCGACAGTTAAATATTATTTTTGTAGTGAAAAACAAACCAAGGTCTTCGTTGGGAATCGAACCCACAACCCCCATATTTACAAGCTACTACACTACCTACTAGCCTACAGGCTATACATAAGCTTTTTAGGGGGTTTATGGGAGAAAAAGTGTTTAATAACTAAAGTAAGCTTGCGGCTTGAAGTACAGTCTTTTAATGAATCAGACCAATAATACATACACTTATGCTTAAAGTTATAGGTACCTCGCCTTAAATTTTGGATTTGATTAAAAAATATTAAAGAGAGCAAAAATTCAATATTTATTTAATCATAGATATTAAAGAAGTTTAATAATTTAATTAATTTAATTTGGCTGTAAGAAAGTTTTTTATTCAAAATCTGCTAATAATAGCCGGCATATCCGCCCTTATTTGCATACTCTTTTTGGCATGCTAGCTATTAACTTCTTACAGGTTTTCTTGTGGAAATTCGTATTGTTTTTTCCCCCCAAAACGTCTTTATTTTTATGAAGGAGGACAATCGTTTTTTTTTTAATCACTCCGCAGGTTTTCGATCGAATTTAAGTCCGGAGATTGACTTGGCCAGCCTAATAGTGGAACATTTTTGGTAGAAAACTATCTTTTTACCAAAGTCGACGAATGTTTAAGGTCGTTATCCAGGTTAAATGCCCAAAATAAAGGCATTACGGTAGCGCAACAGTCTCCGAAATCTCCTTATATTATCCCTCCGCAATAATTGTGCAATCAATACGATGTATGGGACCTGCACCATACCAAGGGAAACATCCCCACACCATCATGATTCCCCCCCGCCATGTTTAAACTGTTTTTTGGGGTGAATTTAATTGGCAATCATTTCCAAATAGATTAATTTAAGTTTAATCACTCTAAAGTACATTTCTCCACTTTCAGTTAATCCTCCTTCGCAAAATTTTTTCCTCATAGAAATATTTTGTTTGTGTTGCCTATTGAAGACAACGACGAACTGTTTGGGAACTAACTTCGTTCTCAATTTTGGCGGAAATTGTTCTGGAAGACACAAGTGGGTTTTAATTTTGCCATTAATACGATGCGATGGTCAGTTGCTGTGGAAGTTTTAAGTGGTCTTCCTCGTTTTTCTGGAATAAGTTGTCTTTTTATAGCATTTTGTACGAAGTTCACTGATTATCCTAAGCTTTTGGAAATTTTTCTTAGGGATTTTCCTTGTCCCTTCAGCGCTTTCACGAGGCGCTGTTCATTAAAAGGAGCAGTGTGTGTGCTTTGGCCCAATTTCTATGTAGATAATAGCAATTCTAATCGCGGAGTAATTTTCCTACTGTTGTAGAAAACTTATGGTACAACAACAAAATATCTAGTTACAAACTGCGTAGAAATTTTATAAACGCGTTTGCTTAACAACAATTTGATATGCTGTTTACTAACTGCGTGGCAAGCAAGACAAAAACAAATTTCTGTTTACTAACTGCGTAGAAATTTTTATACGCGCAAAAGAACAACAAACATGTATGCTTTTTACCGCCTGCGTAGTTTTCTAAGAAACCTTTTCTACAAAAGACAACAACAAATATATTAATATAAATTCCAAGAAGAAACTTTATCAGTATAAAAACAAAAACATAAATACACACAGACATACAGGCGCCTATAAATTGAATAAACAAAATACAACAAAATGTGATATAAAGGGAGGAGAAGATTCTTACATTTTCTAGACTTTTAATGGACAAATATAAAAGGGCATCGTCTGAGTGGAAATTAAATCTGGTGAAGTAAAGACGTGCATTTTAAGTAAATTGTTCTGAAGTGTCGAAGTGTCGTAGTTAAAGTAAATAAAATTTTTATAAATTTAAAAATTCTAAAAAATGATGTTATTTATTTTGTAATAAAGAACTCACAACAAAACGTTTATAAAAGGTATAAACGTAACAATTTTATTGCCACATTGTGTACTTTGCATTAGTTTTAATAAATAATATCCTTGCTTTTTGTATATGATATAGATATACGAAGTGTACCTATTATTTTGAGCATGTGTGTACATCTTTAACAAAAAAAAAATGTTTTGCGATATGACAACACAACTTAAAAAATTCATAAGATGTCAAAAAACTTTCATTTCAAAAATCAACTTTTGTTTTTGTTTTAATGAATACAATACCATCTTGTATTGGCAATGTAAACTCTACATTGTAAACATTAAATGTTGTTAAATATCTCTTAAAATTAAGAGAATTTTTTCTATTTCTAAAGAGCACATTTTAGTACGAGCTAAAAACTACAAAAAAACTACTTTTTTTCATCAGAATTCTATTTAAAACTCTTTTAAATTCTTGTGAAAAATGACTAGAGAAAGACTAGGTTTTTGAGAAAAACCTGTACAACTATACATCCAGCATTAAATGCTGTATGATGCAAATGGAGGGAAAAAAAACACGCGAAGATTGGCTTGAACATTTTGTACTACTAAAATGTGTGTTTGTGTGTTGTGAATGAAAATATGACGAACGTTCCACACGTGTTGCATCAGACAAAAAACCAAAAAAAAACAAAAAAACCCAAAAAAATGCAGATTCAATGTCACTGAATTATTGTCCCTTTGAAGTAGAGTTTTGAAGAATGACTTTTAGGAAAATAGCGTAGTAAAGAATTCCGAAGTTAACACGAAGTATGACAAGCACAAAATTTTAATTTATTTTTTTTATAGTTTCACAAACTAATCTCTTATCATTATCACTGAAATTCTGGTAGTTTTTATTTTTTTTATTTTAATTTAATAATGTCGTTCGTTACCTAATGCATGATAACACATCTCTCTGATTTCAAGTTCAAAAAGAAAAAAAAACAAAAAAAGTACAGAAAACAATAATTTCCTATTGAAATTCTTCTTTAAATTTCATCAGCTTAAAATGTCAAAATGTTTTACCACACAAGTTTTATTTAATGAAAAACAGCACACAAATTTATTTAATTTGTTAAACGAATTATGAATAGTTTTTGTGTTGACTTTATAAAAAAGCCAACGAAATAAACAAATAAAATTAACACAACTCTTTTTTTAACTATTTTCACTATTCACTAACTTTATTGTTTCAGCAAATTAAATTTATAATATTTTCGAAATTTTTAAAAACTATAAATTTAAGTTATCTATTTCTTTAAAATATTATTTTATAAATATAAGTAAATATAACAAATGAGAAAACACACAAATAAAAGGCAATGAAATTAACACATTCGGCTGAATTGCGGGAATTCACGTAATTCACGTATCTTTAAGTAAACTAATGACGGAAATTCCCGCTAATGTTCAGATCAAGTTTTCCAAAGTTTATTCCACTTTGTATGGAGTTAGAGTTGCTATAAAGGGCTTAAATATAAAATTCGGCAACTTCCGTCATAGTAGAAATATCCGTCATTTGTTCGACGCAGCTTAAAAAATTATTCATTATAAAAAACCGGGAATTCAAGCACTTCGTTTTTATATGAAAAAATTAATTGAGTCGCTGGCAGCCACCAGCTAAATTAAAGTGCGGCCGAATGTGTTAAATACATAAAAATTATAGCAAATATAAAGTTTAATTGAAACAATAAATATGTATGTTGTATTATTGTTTAGTTGCTGGTTATGTGGAAGAACCTTCCAAAGCGAACAGCATGCAGAAAAAAAGTGCCACTTGGAAATAAGTGATTTATAAATATATATGGGAGTTATGACATTCCTTCCTCGCTAACCATACGAAACAAATATTCTGGCATTTGTGTATATATTGGATATACAAGTTAATAATGTCGATTTAGGCAGCATATGGCATAACTACAGCGGTGCGCCCCGCCGGGAAGGTATACTACTTTGTTTTGCCACCATTTTGGTAAACATTAATCTTGACAGTTCATATTTGGCAATAGTGAAGTAGAAACGTCGTAAATTTAGTGTGGGAAAATATTTGATAAACCAATGTGTTTTAATCGTTAAAAAATTTTATCAAAATCAATCATCGGTTACTGTCACGATGAGAAAATTACCTGAAATTTTTTTGCAGAAACAACGTGTCAACAAAACGCACTATATATCGTGTAGTGAATGATTTCAAAGCTAAATGGTCTGTAGGTGATAAGACCAAGCATGGACCCCAACGTACTGCAACATTGGCAGAAAACATTACTGCTACTCAAGAAAGAGTTTAAAACAATCTATCAACCGTAATTCGACGCTCAGGTGCTCAGCAGCTTTAGTCACAATTTTGCACAAGGATTTGCCTTTTTTTTTCTATATAAGATGCAGTTAACACAAGAGCTTCTTCCACAAGAATATATATATACGCCGCCTTACATATGCCCATAGAATGTTACAGCTCGCCCATGACAACCCCGATTTTCATAAAAAAATCATAATGAGTGTCAAGGCACATTTTCATTTGAATGACAATGAATGTGAATAAACAAAATAGTCGGTTCTGGGGGATGGTAAACCCTCAAATTATACGACAGTCACCTTTGCATTCATTAAAAGTGACAGTCAAGTGTGAAATTTGTTTTCAACTGCATGCTTTGGGCTTGATGAACATGTGGTATCAGCAAAACGGTGTTACATTGCATACAGCCAGGATTACAATGGAATTACTGTGAAACCTCTTTCCAAAACAAGTTATTTCAAGACATTGTCATGTTGACTGGTCTCCACGGTAGCCTAATTTGACTGCTCCATTCTTCTTTTTGTGGGGATATCTGAAAAGCAAGTCACCCTTTAATTTTTTGTTTTGTTTTTTTTTTTAATTTATTGCAGCGAGCAAAGTCCTGCATTTCTTGAGTAAAATGAGGTCTTTTTTAATTTTTGGAATAATTTATTCAACAGTCACCTTTGCATCCATTAAAAGTGACAGTCTGGTGTGAAATTTGATCAGGAAAAATCATTGGACCTTCACTGTGATTGGGGAGCGATATCGTGATATGATTGAAAAACCTTTTAACGCCACAACTGCGTGGTTTGGGTTTGATTAACAGGTATCAACAAGACAGTGACATATTGCATACAGCCACGATTTTAATGGAATTACTGTGAAACCTCTTTCCACAACAAGTTATTTCAAGAAACGTTGATGTTGATTGGCCTCCATAGTCAGCTGATTTGACTGTACCGGACTTCTTTTTGTGGAAATATCTGAAAAGCAAGGTTTATGCAAACAAACCAGCAACGCTTGAGCAACTCAAACAAGGAGAGACCTGGTCAGTTGAAAAAGTTTGCAAATATGAAATTGGAAGCATTACTCCACACAGATTCTTCTAAAACGCAAGAAAAACTTGCATTATCATTGGGAGTCACACAACAAGCCATTTCCGTATGTTTTAAAGTTTTGGGATTAATTCAAAAGCAAGGAAATTAAGTCCCATATAAAATGAAGCCGAGAGACGTTAAAAGAAAAAGAAGTAATTTTTGTATCGTATTAGTACTGGTGATGAATAGTTGATACATTCGCAGAAGTTCATATGCAAAGCATGACCAATCATACAAATCACCACCGAAGCCAAATATGCATGACTCTTAGGTAATGCTCTGTATTTAGTGGGATCACCGGTATGTTTTGCTTTAGGAGCTGTTGAAATTGGGTCAGACAATCACAGGGTAATTCTGACGAAAACAATTGATTCGTTTGAAGAGAGCAATTAACAAAAAACGAGCAGACAACTTTTTATTTTCAAAAGATCTACAAAATTCACACTATACAATTTTTTCACATATTATGAAATGTAATCACGCCTCCTGAGACCATATATATATATATATATATATATATATATATATATATATATATATATATATATATCTTACGATATTGTTGTATAATACTTTAAATTATCTCATAATAAATCACAACCATATGTCGGACCCGGTACAAATGTGCCTTAATATTCTCAACCCCAATGGCATATATGATTGAACAGTCCATAATGTCCTCAATTTAGCATATAATCGAACAACCAGCGCATTGATATGTATCGCCGGCGTCAAATTATTATTAATTATAATGCCAAGATTTCTTCCAGAATCTACCAACTCGATTCGCTGTTCATTAATTGCAATATTTTCTTGAATAAGTGGATGTATACTTTTCCAACGTTTCACCAGGCTCTTGATTTCGGTGGATTTAAGTAAAGGGGATTCGTAAACCATTCACATAATCACACTACTGAAGTCAAGAGTTTTTTCTGGAATCTATACCAATTTATAGAAAACAAAATAGTGGTTCTATCAATAATTTTTCGTAAACTTGACTAATGATTTCCAAAGTAACCATCTATACTAATGACCTGCAAGAGAATCATTAAATGTTGACATAAGACTACTTCTAAATTTCTGAAAGTAAGACCCTGAATCCTGACAATATTGTCTACTAATGAGTTGAACAATTGAATGAAAAAGCGAAGAAAAAACAGATGGCTTAGGAGAGTGACTGAAAAGCCAAAGTTTTAACAGCCTCCGATGTAAAGTAGGCGAAATTACATTGTTGATTGACTAGCAACCCCAATTGCTTTTAACTTCTTTAAAAGAGTGTTTCATGTTGCTTATTCATACCGCACACGTTCAAAATATTATTAACGATGGCTATATGTAAACTGAGACCATTTAAACATTTTCGAGCCTAAGCAGTTATTTATATAAAAAAGGTATAATAGTACGTTAACTGATTTAAACAAAATTTAAGATAACTGCTGAGTAACCCACAAATGCCTGGCCATAGATCTGCTTCTACGATCTTTAAACGTGTACCTAATAGTCCATAGAGTAAAAAAAATATAATCACCTTACATAGCCAATAGGTTAGTGAATTCCTCCAACAAACAATGGTTCATCGTTTGTAACAACAAATATAGAAATTTTAACGTTTCTGGTAATACAAAAAGTCCCAAATACATTATTATTATGGTCGAATCGATATTCACTGGGATGTGCGATGATAAAACAGTGTATTTCAAGAGACAGATTTAAACAGATAAAACAATTTTTACACGTTTGTAATAACTCAGCATTGGATCCGGACAACAAATTTTCTAAAGTTGCAAAGCAACGAACGGACCGAAGTTTTAGTGAATGAATATAATATGGGAGATGTATACCTTTTCGGCAACGCCCTGCACAATTACCGCATTCGAGGTCGGGGTAAAATGTGGTACTGGCTAAATGCTTTCGATGCAGCTCTGTTAAGCGCAGCTATGCCTTTGTCACATAACCCTAAATTTGATTTCTGAGTAGAGGTATGTGAGTCAATAATAGAGAAATCAAGTTATCGAAATCGGGGAAATTGTGGAGCTCAAAGGAGCCGCATCACTTAATCGGAAAACCATTCACTCATGATCATTATACGCAGTTTTATGGCAAAACCGAATACGGATGTTTGAAGTCTCTAATGAAATTACACCCAGTTCCATGTTTCCAGGACTATTACAATGCACCAGCTGGAGATAAATAAAAAATAGCATTATTAAAATTATTATGTGGGTTAAAATTTTTTTTAACTTTTTTCGGCATTTTTTGGCATTTCCATTTTCCATAATGTAGCAAATCTTTTACTTAATATTTTTCGACAAAGAAAACATTTTCATTTTACCTTTATGGAAATTAAAAAAACCTTAAAAATTTTGATTTGGGGTTTTTAAATTATTACAATAAAAAAATATTAAGGAGCGTATGGTAGCGTGATATGATTTACGTTGGTACCTAGCGTGTGTATGCCATAACTCGACGGTGGTGAAACCACTTGGGCGATATGATGCTTGCGCTGTGCCCTAGGAAGCCGAAGACTAATTTCTAGCAACAGGTTATTCCCAGTTACCATTTCGGAGGTTTCGAAGCACGGTCGCCAACCACCACTCCTTGTTGAAGAGCTGGAGACTATTCAACTCCTGGTCCAGAGCACATGACAAGTATGCTCACTGGATCCAGATCATTCACCCATTGTTAAAGGGTGAATGATCCTGGCCCCTTAATCAAATTCATGAGGGCCGCGCAACCACAAACGCCACGACACTCCCGAAGGGCTTACCTCAATAATCAGACAGAGAATAGCTAAAAGGCTAAAGAGACAAATAGCTGAACTCTAGGGCTTACTGATTTCCGTGGAAATAACGTGGAGCTTCCAGTTAACTTCCTGCCAGCTTTCAGGGGACTGGGCTCCCTTTTACCCCCGTTGTCACGCGTCTAGATGGCTGAATAATCCATAAAGATAGATAAATGAATCCCCAAGGGGGCGCATATGGTAGCCATTGTAAAATTAAACACATTGCCGCCACATGTGGAATACTTTCTAGATTTATCTGGCAGAGTCGAATCTAAAAACCAAACCCTAGACCAATAAAGATAAAGTTTCTACAATAAAGATTTTTGAAAAATATTATTTATTTTAAATATTATAATAAACTAGCTGACCCACTGAGAACGAATTTGTGAGATCGCAAAGAAGAAACGCAAAAAAATAAGCACGATGCCCACCGCGACTGTTTAAACGACGGCAGTAATCGAGACCATGTTACTTTGGGCCTAGCGGCTGTCGACGAATTTATTGCGTGTGTGTATTTTTTTAAGTAAACAACGCTCAATATTTACGTAAATGCGATACCATATAGTACAGCGCAGAAAAAAATTAAATGCATTAAATGAATGCTTACACAAAAATTCATTCAATTCGATTCAGTCGTGTAGTTGGAGTTTAGTTGAATAACCCGGATACTGACTGCAGCGCCACCTTTCGGGAAAGTGGCACCCAAACGCTTAAAAAAAGAAATTATTCAGTGACATACACACGTACAGTAGAATTAAATGTATACATAAAGAAGATTTGTATGGGAGGTACCACGCCTCTTTATCAAATCCCGCCTAAATTTGCAGCAGAACTTAAAATATGTTCACTCAACCGAAATACCAAATTCAGGAGCAGAAATATTGGATTCTTAATTTGTGGTTTGTATGGGAGATACCACGCCCCTTTATATAATCCCGCCCATATTTGCAGCAGCACTTAAAAAAATACACAAAAACCGACGTAACAAATTTTGTTCAAATACCGTTATCAGGAGCAGAAATAATAGATTTTTAATTTGTCGTTTGTATGGGAGGTACCACGCCCCTTTGGCCAATTGAACCGAATTGTAAATCTAAACCACCCGGGGCGCCACCCAAACGCATAAAAAAATATTTATGTACATCGGTCCAGCCGTTTAGGAGGAGCTCAGTCACAACACACGTACAGTAGAATTATATATATTAAGATTCGGAAGCAATTGAACAGTTATAATGTAATAATAAACACAAATAAATAAAATTATTTATTTATTAATTTTTTAAATTAATCTTTTGTTTCAAAGGCCATAGACATTCCATTCAGCCAAATAATAATAACATAATAACACATAAGATTTAAATGATTAAAATATTTGAATTTGGATATTTGGCAAAAGCACGCACTCAAACCCACTATTATTCAAATTTTTCTTATATATATATCTACAAGCATATATATATATATATATACAAGCATACATACATATGTCGTGTGCCAATTATAGGCGCTTTTGTTAAATAGCTTAATACACTAAACTCATTTCATCATAAATTTCAATGTGATGAAAACGCGATGCTTATAGAATAATATAATCTATTGCAAAAATTTCTCTCTTTGTCGCGCTCTTGAATTATAATTTCTTTTAAATATATATATTTTATTTGTTTTTTTTTTAACAAATTATTAATTTTTTGCCCTTGCCAACAATTATCATTTTATAAATTTGGCTGTCTTTTTGTTTTTTTTGTTTTGAGAGGCCAAAATTAAAGATCTGTTTTTAAAAATCAGGTTAAATTATTCAAATTGTTAACTATCACTTGATGATTAAGAAGAGAACTGTATTTTTAGTACATCCGGAAAGAGAATACAATACAAAGCAATACAACAAAAAAAGATCAGAAGCCTCATTTTAGAATAACCACTTTTGCGAATTAATAACAAAACACTTGTCAAACCACCGTCAACAATTTATCAAACAAATACCCTGCAAAGACCGGTAATATTAATCACAAAACATAACTATCTCACTAAAAATAATCTACGTAAAAAAATATATAAACCTGCCAAATAAATTAATGATTTTTCTCTTAAAACAAAAAATTTGTACTAAAAATCAAAAACAGTACTAATTACAGGAGAATATGTACACACACACACACACACACACTCAAAATACACACTCTTTATTCATTCTCACAGTTAAATGCACTCCCACAAACACACGTTGCGAATAACGACAATGATACCATGAGCAACCAGGGCTACCAAGTATTTTTTCTTCCTCTATAAAATTTCTATTCCCAGAAAAAGAAATATTTAATCTTGCTATTTCTTGTCCTAACTGGCTGCTTTGTAGTCGAAGGCGAGCGCTTTCGATGCGATTGCATCATTCTCAAGCCGTCTTGCAGTTTGTACAACATAATACCGAATATTTAATCTGTGACTTTATAGTCTCATTTAGTATTAAAAAGATGCGAGTAGAGCAACTAAATTAAAGTGCTAACATGAATGAACCTGAAGTCACTCGACAGTCGTTGGCTCCGTACATTTGGTGAATAGGTTGATGGAATTTTATTCTATGATAATGCCGACATTTCTTTGGATTGCAAACCAATAAACAAAAGTTTCGCATTTGAAGTGATAGTTATTTACATTATTCGTTCAGAAAATATCAGCTAGTAAAATCACTGCTACCACAGTGCAACATTGCTTAGCTCATTGAATTGAGACGTAAAGTAACTGCACATCGACACGCGAAAGTAGTCCCAAAAATAAGATCTTCTGCATTTTTCGTTTTGTGAAATTGGCTGCATTAATAATTTAATGGCCATACGAGATTTTTGCTCAAGGTACCGTATGGAATATTTATTTTCTGTCTAAACCAAACTTGTAAATATTGAATAGGGGAACCCACCCCCTGGACATATTTATCGGTCTTTATAGAATACTTCACTGTCTAGACCTGTGCTGCGGGGGGTATAAGGGAGCCCAGTCCCCTGACGGCAAGCATGGAGTCAACTGGAAGCTGCACGTTATTTCCACGGGAGTCAGTAAGTCCCAGGGTTTCCGCTAATTGTCTTTTTAGACTTTTAGCTGTTTCTCTGACTGATTATTGAGGTTGGCCCTTCGGGAGTATCGTGGTGGTTGTGTGTTTCGAGTTTGTGGGTCGAATCATTCACAATGAACACAAAGAATGGTCCAGGTGCAGGGAGTATGAATGCCGTCGTCTTCTTAATTATATTAAGTTTCATGCGTTCTTGGCAAGGAGTTGAATAGCTGCCAACTCTTCAGCAATGAGTGAAGGCTGCGGCCTGCTTTGGGCTTTTGAAGTTGCAACTAGCAGTGACCGGAGGATATGCGTAACCGAAGGCCTTTTAGAGCAAGGATGACGCTATATATCATCCACAGTGGTATTGATCCAGCATCTAGTAATAGCCCACACGGCTATGGGCAGATGTAAATCTTATCGCGCATATATTAGTGTATGCGCTGGCCCACTACTGCTAAAAGAGGAAAAACAAGAGTTGAACAAAACAGTCGAACAGAACCCTGATAAAAATTAATATTAAAGTAAATAGTGGAAATAAATTATAAATTCAATTATTAACATGAATTTAAAGTTGTTGTTTAAAGTTTAAAGTTGTTTTCAAAATTTTACCAAACAAATGCAATAATATTATAAACATAATATTCCTAGTTTTTCGTTATTAATTTGAATCGTGGCAACCCTGTAAGAACACTGTTTTCAACTTGTTGTTTGTGTGTTAAGTGTGTTCGCCAGTAAGTTAGTGTGTGTAAGAGTGGACAGCTTAAGCAGGAACTTTGTGCGAGACCGAAATCTATAGATAGCGGCCTCATGCAGCCAAATTGTTCAGTTATTGCCGTAACTTAGAACTGGTTGGTTGTCGTTATTTATAAAAAGAAGGAAAAAGCAAAAATAGAAAACGAGAACAATTTCTGAATACGAAGTGTTTTTTATATTAAAAATAAGTGAATTCTTACAAATTGATGAAAGTATTAAAAATATAAAATAAATACTGTGCAGAAATAAATATTATAAAGAAGTAAAATTTAATGCGGTAACGCCAACAAAAACAGTGAAATTAAATACAGAAAATAAAGCGTTTAATTTTATTTAAAGTGTGTGAATGTTCAAGAACTTTTTTACAGCAGACAAATTATTTATTTAAAAATCCAACAAAATGACTACGAAAATGGCTATAAATGCAAAGGTAAGGAATTGAAAAATGTCCGCAGCTCTTCTAGTTCAAAATAAAACGTTGTCCAGGGAAAAGTTTAACAAAATATTGAAATTAAAGTAAAATGTTAAAAACCGCCCAAATAAGAGAAGTACTTATTGACAACAATAACAAAAATATGTCAATATCTTCGATTATTTTAAAACTAGTTAAGCAAAATTGAATTTATTTGGTTTAAAGAGATGTAAGGAAAACAATGGACCAAATTAAAAGTCGGGCAAATCATTGGTAGATTTTTATTAAGTATTTTAGATGACATGGCTTATTATTTTTGAAAATGCTACTACACAATTATATTTTGTACTAAAAATATTGCCAAGAATTTTACAACTGGGTACTTTAAAATAAATTTAAAAAAATTCTAAAATTATTGTCACACTGAAAAAAATTCTAGCTTGGAAAAGCGAAAAACAGTTATTGATATCTTTGTATTTTGAAGACAAAACTCAATGAGAAATCAAGTATCGTTAGTAAGAGCAAATTAACTGTACACGACATCATTATGCGATACAAAAAAAAAACTACAATTACAAATAAACAACAGGTGCCCATTGAAGAATAAAGATTTGCTCGAGATAAGGGAAGTTTATATAGTAGTTCGTAGAAGTATTCATCTTCGCTCCAAAACCTTCCACAAGGGCGAAAACCATTTTTGTAAAGGAAGTAGGTACAGGTAACAATAAGAAGTGTTTAAAAATAAAAAACAAATTGCATGGCCGTCTGCAAAAAGAAAAACAGGTGTCAGTGTCAAGAATAAAAAACATCACTGGAATTTTGCACGGAAACACATATCGCAAGATTTATCGTTTAAGAGCATGCAAAAATTCATATGCAACGCTATAGTGACTTATACTATCAACATTTAAACATCTAACAGGTCCTTTTTACGGATGAAAGCAAATTTAATTTGTTTGAAAAACAGTGAGGGGCGGCTAGACAGCTTCGCGTGCCCAGCAAACCTTCCCTTTATAGAAGGTATCATCGCTAAAAGCATGGAAAGTGCGCGTAAATTGGGTATTACTAATAATATTAAATTTTATCAAACAACGGTCCTAAGCACACTCAGTGATAGTAAAAATTAGGTGCCCCAATAGACTAGTAGGTAGTGTACTAGCTTGTAAATATGGGGATTGTAGGTTCGATTCCCAACGAAGACCTTGGTTTTTTCACTACAAATATAAAAATTGACTGTCGGTGGGGTTGCTCAGCGATTAAGGCATAGTCAGTGGTCGCTGTGCTGTCTTATTATACGGCAGTTAATTTCCGACTATCCTTCTACTTTCACCACCTATCTATTCTCTATCCCTTTCCTAAAGAATGTAGCACGGTACTTGACTAAATAGGCATTGTTGCCTGAAGTACTACTTCTCTTAAAAAAAAACTGTGATTGATTTACAACTGCGCTAAGGTCATTAAAAAAGCCGTACAAGGCCCCGATATAAACGTAATCGAGTACGTGGAACGAACTTGAACGTTATATGCAAACAGATTATGCGGTAATAAAAACTAGTTTAAGGATGCATTTCAGGAGGCATACAGCCAAATGACGCGCCTGGTGTATGCAACAAATTAGTGACATCTATTTCAAGAATAAATGAATAAATTGTCTCCAATGCTAAGGGCTAGTGGGTGTATCCCAGACCATCAATTTGGTTTTAGAAGTAGACATAGCACAATTGAGCAAACCCATAGATTGGTTCAGGTGATAAGAAGGACTTTTGAAGAGAAGAATTATTGTTCAGCTATTTTTATTGATGTTTCTCAGGCTTTTGACAAAGTTTGGCATGAAGGTCTATTTCTGAAACTGACCGCTCACTTGCCTTGGAATATAAGCAACCTACTGAAAAGCTACATAATTGGACGAAAATTTGCTGTTGTTGAAGGAGACTTCGTTAGTTTATCTAAACCAATTTCCTCAGGCGTACCACAAGGTAGCATTCTTGGACCAGTTTTATATTTGATATTTACCTGCGATATGCCTGTAAGTGAAACTGTCCACACTTCTACGTTTGCTGATGATACAGCGTGTCTAAGTTCGCACGAGAACTCCTATCAAGCCTCCATAAATCTTCAGCAACATATAACTCAGTTGGAGTTGTGGTTAAAATTATCGAGAATTAAAATGAACGTTCAAAAGTGACCTTCACCCTGCGAAGAGATAATTGGCTCATTGGCAGGAACTCGAAACTTAGCCTAGATTGTAAACTTCTAATTTACAAGAGTAGTTTGAAACCAATATGGTCTTACGGAATCCAACTTTGGGGCACTGCCTCAGCTTCAAATGTGGATAGAATTCAACGTGAACAGAATAAAATTTTACGGTTAATAACTTCCGCTCCATGGTACATAAGAAATTCAAACATACATTGTGATTTAGACATACCGCTGGTGACTACAGAAATCATCAAATACGAAATCATTGCTCGCAATATCTTGGATTATAGTGGACATAGCCGATTAAAAAAGGGATACCGCAGCTTTAATCCTCAATGCTACAGATGACACATCTTAGAAATATTTGTTTTGTTTTTTTAATGTCAATTTTTTTTTTACCCAAAAGGTTAGTTCTGACATGGTCGGGACTAATGTAACTTTTTTTTAGAATTTAAGATTTTAAAACTTATTGTTAGTTCAGTTTCTTGAAGATACAATAAATAATTATTGAAAAAAAATTTATTTCAAGAAGATTAAAAGCTGAAAAAAATCAAAAAGAATATTCAGCCAAATATTAAGCAATGCACAAACTCGAAATCGAATTTAAAAACTGTCCAACCTTCAGTGTAATCATAGGTTAAGGTTTTTTGGAGTTTGCTTTATTTCTATTATTATAAAGCTGAAGTGCCTAATTTTTGTTGTGTTAAATTTACTTATATGCAGAGTAAATATTTTAATGAATTATTTTGCAAAACTTGAAATAATATATATTTTTAAGCTGCAAAACTTTTCTGTAATCAGTTACCTGACTTTTGATGTGGGCCACTTTATGTCGATTTAAAATTGTTTAGCAAAAATTTAATCTTAAAGCTTCCATGAGTTTTCCATGGAGATGACTTTACGAAAAAAAAACACCTCATGGCCATCATTGCAATTGCCCTGCTCTGTATAATGGAATTTTGTAAAAACCAAAATGCCTGCAATTCTTTGAAAATTTTAAAGGTGGGAAAATTTGAAGTTAGGAAGTAACAGCTACTCAGATTTGGTTTACAGAACACAAAAATTTAATTGAATTGTGCTTAAAAAAATTCCCTAATAAAAATTTTTTTTTTTCAATAAAAAAATACCGCCAACACAATTTTTTTTTACATAATAAAGTTTTTTTTTTTTTATAAATTATGAACCGCAGAATAATACATTCAACCATTGGCCTGAGTTTTTTGATGATGATTTTATGCACATAAAAATATTTTTTTGGCATATGGACAACTTTCTTGTTTTTGTTGTTATTTATGAGAAATTTATTAAAAAAAAAAAACTGAAATTTTTTAATAATTTTCCATTTTTTATTTTCCAATATGGCTAATATTAGAAAATATCGGCAAATATGACCAATTGGATTAAAACTGATGGCGCAAGTCTATGCACTAAACTTAACAGTAATTTAAGTTTTTATTTTTTAACCGAAAAGAAATTTGATTTAAAATTATTATTCCAATTAAATTTTTTTTTATCCGAAAAGCGAATGGCAAGAGCGTGTCGGCCGGAAAGCCATACTACTTTATATGTTTATAACTTTTGATTAAATGAAAGAGAACGTATCTTATATTAATAAATGTTTTTCTTAATGTCGGCACTTTATTGAATACAATGTTAAATAAATGTCCGCTTCTGTTAGCCTCACACATTTCAGACGGTATTTCATTAATTTCATCAGGATTTTTTAATATAAAAATCGATTTTTTAATATAAAAATCGATTTTTTAATATAAAAATCGATTTTTTATAGGTGATCCCAAATTATGTTTATTTTTGCGAAATTCCTTTTATTTACGGACATACAGCCATTTTAAGTTTTCAGTGAAATTTTCATTGGTTTGTTTGCATAAACCTTGCTTTTCTGATATCCTCACAAAAAAGTCCGGAGCAGTCAAATCAGTTAACCTTGGAGGCCAATCAACATCACCATTTCTTGTAATTGTAATTCAATTTCTTATAATTCAATTGTAATTCTGGCTGTATGCGATTTGGCATCGTCCTGTTGATATCACATGTTAATCACCCCAAAGCATGCAGTTGTGGCGTTAAAAAGTTTTCACGATAATTCTTCGCATTCATAGTTACCGTTACGCCGTTTTCATTTTCAAAGAAGTAAGGTCCAATGATTCCTCCTGACCAGACTGTCACTTTTAATAGATGTGAAAATGATTGTTGAATAATTTGAGGGTTTCCCATTCCCTAGAACCGACTATTTTGTTTATTCACTTATTCATTCAAATAAAAACGTGCCTGGTCACTCATTATGATTTGTCCATGAAAATCAGGATTATCGTGGGTGAGCTGTAACATCCTATTGGCATATGCACGGCAGCGTAAATGGTCTTGTGAAAGAAGTTCTTGTGTCAACTGCATCTTATATGGAAACAAATTAAAATTCTTCTGCAAAATTGTGGCCAAAGTTGTTTTTTGAAGACCAAGCTCTTAAGCACGGCCATCGATTTGAGGTTAATTTTTTTTTTTTTTAAGAGAAGTAGCACTTCCGGCAACAATGCCTATTTAGTCAAGTACCGTGCTACATTCTTTAGGAAAGGGATAGAAAATAGATTAAACTGGTGGTGAAAATAGAAGGATAGTCGGAAATTAACTGCCGTATATAAGACAGCACAGCGACCAGTGACTATGCCGTCATCGCTGAGCAGCCCCACCGACAGTCAATTTTTATTTTTGTAGTCAAAAAAAAACCAAGGTCTTCGTTGGGAATCAAACACACAACCCCCATATTTATAAGCTAGTACACTATCTACTAGCCTACAGGGGCACCTACCTAATGGATTGTTTTGAACCCTTTCTTGAGCAGCAGTAATGTTTTCAGCCGATTTCGCAGTATGTTGTCGTCCATGCTTGGGCCTATCACCTGCAGACCCTCATTCTTCGAAATCATTCATTAGACGATAAATAGTGTGTTTTGTAGGCACGTTGTTTCTCCCAAAAATTTCAAGTAACCTTCTCATCGTCACAGTAATCGATGTTTGATTTTGATAAAAAGTTTTAACGATTAAAACGTGTTCGTTTATCGAATATTTTTTCATAATAAATTTGCCACGTGTCTACTTCATGACTGGCATGAACTAATGTTTGCCACAATGGCGGTAATAGCTTGCCGGCAGACACCCTGTACATAGATGTAATATGTGTTCTACCAACAGTTGTTGTTGTATCTCACTGTACTTAAATTTTAAAATTTCTTTTCTCAATTCTATTTCAAGTTAAGAGAGTAAATTCTAAACTTAAAAAAATTAAATTTAACAAGTGTTTTTAGTTATACTTTCTTAAAAGTTTAATGATTTTATTTCATATTTAAATTAATAATCGGTATTGAAGCAATTGTGTTTAGACATTAATTTTTATATTTTATAACGATCGAAAGTCATGTTTCTGCTTTTTTTGACAGGCTGTCAAAATAAAAAATTAAAAAAAAAGTTAATTTAATTTTTATATTAAAAATAAATGTAAATTCAAACCTTCAGAAATTTGTATACTTAAAAAAGTTGCTTGTTTGCTCAATCTTCGCTTGGTAGAAAACAAAGCAATTGAAAAAAAAATTCTTTTTGTTGTTAAAACACTACTTAAGATATTTAAATAACAGAAATTGAACAAATGACTATCGAAAAAAGTGGAAAAAAAATAAATTAAGTATGTAAATTATTTTGTGTATGCCAAAAAAATAAAATAATTTAAATTGTGTGGCTGCTTTTATATTTTTAGAAGTGCTCTTCCATTTCCATTTCTTTCAAATATTGTCAGCCTTGCATTGTTCTAACTAAAAATGTTTGTAGTGGACAGGGTTGCCTGACAACAAAAACATTTCTTTTGTTAATAATATATAAATAGTGAAAAGGCTCTGCATTAAAATTTGATTACTTGCCTTTAGAATCAATGGTTTTGGGCTATAATTGCGAAAAAGAAATTAAAAGATTTCCAGCAAAATATTTTTTTTTTTTACTTATAAACAACAAATAATTTGGGTGTATTTCGGACAAAGATGCCTCTTACCAGACCATTTAAAGAACTGACGGAATTTGTTTTGAATTTGGCGGCATTTGTGTGGCCACTGTGTGCACTAGGAGCAATAGTTGTGAACAATGAACTCCGTTATAATAAGGTGGAGTAAGATTGCAAACGTGAGCTTTTTTCTAACTTAAATTTTAAGTTGTTAAAAATATATCAATATGTATGATAACTTAATCACGTAACAAGTATAATTAAACCGATGTGATTGCTTAAATGCATTCACGTTAAATATGATTATATTTGCTCAGGTTTTAGGAAATAAAATAAACTGGCAACTTGTGGGATATAAATTTAAATTTAGGCATTTTACTCAAATATATTCGTGGAACTCTACACGATAGCTAAAAATGTTTTTCACAAACTTTTACAAACATTGGCAAATTGCAGATTGGACATTTCTTTGATCAAAAATCAGTAATTTATCTCCAAAACTAAGCCATTTTTTCGGCTAAAGTCTGAGGAAAGTCTGACAGGAATTAGTCAGTTCGTTCATCCATTAATAATTTTTTATTACAAGAAAACTTGTATATTCTTTTCTGATATTTTTGGTAATTATTTTTAGTTATTTCATAATAATTACTTTAATAATATATATTTTTAATAATATTTAGCTAATTAATATAACTACTTTATTTTATAAAATTAATTTTTAACATCTACAACTTTAATGAAAGAAACTGTAAGAAACTTGAAAAGAAGTTTCTAATACAAGGAAGTTCGGTTCGACTCGACCGTCCATAAAGTATAAAGTTTTTAAACTGAAATTAATTCATAAAAAGTCTAAGAATTAGATAAAAAAATAGTTTTAATTATAGAGTTAATAATAAAATTCTTTCCTAATTTTTGGGAACAAACCGGATTGTTTTATATCAAACTCACTTTGTTACTAAATTCCTATTTCCAATTCTCTTGGGTTTTGTTTTTATAGGCACAAAAATTTAAATTTATTAATATATTAGCCCTCTCGGGCTTGCAAAAATTGCCGTAGTGGACGGTATTGCACGTCCCCATGGCGGGGTATTGGTTAAAGTTTTCAACTAGCAATAATCGCACCTCAGTAGAACTTCATTGGTTACGATATCGCCTCTGCGCAAAGCTAACTTAACACTGCAAAACCTTTACAATTCATACTATTTTAACTATAAACGAACTGAGAATTATATAGACAAACACACAAATATAAGAGTAAAAATTATTTTATACTATGAAAAATGAAAAGAAGGGTGGCTTTTATTTGTTATGTTATGACTTGGTTACTGCATTTCTTACTTGCACTTTTTCTCTGCGTTTTACTTAATTTAATCCTGTGTTCTTTTTCTTTAGACAATCATTATATTGTTTTTGTTTTGAGGTTATGCACATTCACTTCATTTCTTGTTGTTGTTTGGGTACGTACATGCATATTCAACTACACGTTTTTATTTTATCAGGGATGACAACTCGAATTTTAAAAATTGTATTTGTTAATTGTTTTTCTTTCTTGCTTTCATATCAAATATGTATATTTGATTGTCAATTTAAATTTAAATAAAAAAGCCATTGGTTTTAAGCCGGGGTGAAAAATAGAAAAAAAAATATATAATAATTTTAATTAACATATGCTGACGACACACCCCAAAACAGCCTCTAGGTTGATGCAATCGGAGTTAAATTTGGTAAAAAAAAATAATTAAATAAAGCATAACGGTAATTCAGAAAAGTCGAAAAAATGATTGTCCTCCGGTATGATGAAATGAGACGGCACTTCCACAATCGACCAATGTAACATACCTAGGACTTTGCCTACACAGAAAAATAACATGAAGGAAACTTATTAAAAGAAAATATCTATAATTAAACAACAAAAATGTGTTGCCTTTCACGACTCCAATCAGAGTTAACATTAGGAAATAAAAATTATTTACATATATTTCTTATTTTCTGGAATTTTCAAATTACATATGAATGGTTTCCAATGGAAACACTTTGTATGTAGAAATGATTGAAAATAAACAATGTTTTTTGTTGTTTTGAAATGTTTTGTAGTGTTTGTATGGAAGTGTCTTTGAGTCTTGCTGTCTATGCTATGTTGATTTTATGAAAAAATTCTCATAGAATCAGTTTGGCTTTGGATATAAGACTCTTAGGTTTTTCTATACAATATTGGGTTAAAATTCACTGATGAGCTATTTGAGCAATAGTGAAATTGCAATATGGATGTGCTCTCCCCCATTACAATACATTTCAAATATTTTTATTTTTATTTGAATAAATATTTTATGAGAATATCATAAGATGTTTATTTTTGTAATAAATATTTTGTGAGAATATCATGAAATATTTATTTAATGGAATCAAGCACGAAATAAAATTGCCTATGAAATAAAATAATATTATATAAAACGATCATTAAACCAGTCTGGAGATAAGGAGTACAACTGTGGGTAACAACTAGCAACTCAATAATGAAAATCCTACAAAGATGTTAAGAGTAATTTAGAAATACTCTATAGCTTATGAAAAAATAAAAATATAAACCACGACCTAAGAATTCCCAAACTTAAAGAAAACATTTTTTAAAATCTGCGATAGATATTTGACTGATTTAACTTTCTTGTTATGTTAACTTTTATATGATAGTAATTAAGTACAAAGATTAAAAAGACGATTTTGTATACAACCTACAACCTGGTTATCAAATTTATATGTAAAAATCAGGGACGAATTCTTTTATCACAGTCTCATCTTCTAAGTAACAAACCTAAGCAAGTGGTTCTTGTAAGAAATCTAAAATGTGACAGTATTTATTATCTTGTCACTTGTATGAATCCTCTAATAGCAACAGTACTTCAAATTACTATTGTAGCGGTTTTACCAACCCTGCTGTGTGACACACAACAAAACAGATGTATTATCATATGTACACACATATGTTAACTTAAATTTTTAATAAGTAAATTAAGGACAAAATCTTTTGGCACATTTTATTTTCAATGGCATTGCTATACGACTACTGTGAGGTCTAAAAATCAGAAATTTATCTCTGGGATTACATTTGATATTTTCTAAGATAAATATTCCAGATCTCATCAGAAGTGTGACCGTATGTAAAGTATATTTCCGGAAGGGCATGTTTATAGTTAGGAACTAAATGGGCTTAAATCTCAAACTTTTTTTCGACAACCTCATTTTTATATATTTCAGTATAAAGTAAAAATGTGGGATTAATAATAGAATATGATACATGCATCCACATTTGGCCACAAATAAAAAGAAATTATTTTAGAGATACCAATCAATCGAAATCTCGATAGATATTTTACAAATACAAATTGCTATTGTAATAGAGTGTGATTTGTTTTACATTGCGCCTGACTATGTGGTCTTAATCAGATGGTGGACAAACCACTTTGTATAATTTGGAACGTTATACATACGTCCTAAATAGCCGAAGATATAATTCTAAGCAACAGAACCACCTAGTTGCAACTTGAATAATTCCAGGGCAGGTCTGCAAACTATCACACCTTGCTAAAGAGTTGGAGACTTTCTAACTCCTGTCCAGAACACATGTCAAGCATGCTTACTGGACTGGATCATTCACTTAGGGTGTCATCAACAGCGAGATGATCCTGGCCACCATAAATTCATATAATCCCTTATGGTGCCGCAAAACCACAACCACCACGATGCTCCCGTATAGGGGCCAACCTCAATGATCAGCCAGAGAACTATTAAATGTCTAAAGAGACAAATAATGAACTCTGCGGCTCACTGATCCCCGTGGAAATAAAGTGAAGTTTCCAGTTGACCACCTGCCTGTCTTCAGGGGACTGGGCTCCCTTTTTCCCCAGTTGCACTGAGTATAGATAGTGGAATATTCTATAAAGACCATATTTATATGCCCCTGGGGGGATGCTATTGTAATAGTAAAAATTAAAAAAAAAAACATTATAGCGTTTTTAAGGTTAATTATTTTATAAAATAACTAGCAACTACAAAAATTCTTTTAGCCGGCAGTATAATGGATCGATTCAAAGTTCGGTCACTGTGAAAACTATAACGAAAAGGAGGAAGGGTTTCTTTTTATACTCTCAGAAAAGGCCATCTATTACGATTACTATATTTGCCGACTATCAAACGCCTTTCGTAAAAAAAACATGGGCAAATGCCCATTCTCGGCACATCGGAAGAAGCCCGGCTCTTTCCACAAAAGAAGCCATTTTACAACAAGGCTCATATTCATTAAGTTTTTTAAACAGCCAAATCATAAATGTCATAAATGCTTGACGTAAACAATAGTAGGTCGGCTTTAATTTTTTATAAATTTGAACTTTATAAGCACGTAGTTGAAGATCTTTTTGCAAAATATTGCAATGTCTCTAGTGATGCCCAATTATTGCGAACGTCGGCGAGTTGATGTTTAGGCTCATCTATATATATAAAACTGGTGTAAAAAATGTATTGCAATTCATAAAATTTCTGTAAAAAATGTTGTTAGTTTTTCATATTTTCGTTATAGTTTTTCAAATTGTCATATTTTTTCGCAATAATTTACTTACCCAAAATTTAGTAGAACTTTAGCCTCGAAATGAATACAAAAAAATGTTTTAACGGAAAATTTAGAAAAATCGAAAATCGAGTTTCTGTATGAAATTTTGTGCGAAATTATTCCATAATGGCTTCCCAAATCAAGAAATAGAAAGTTCTTAAAGTAAACCATGGAAAATTGTGGAATATTTGAAATGCGGAAAATTGGAAAATCTCTCCGCAAAAGTTGGAAAATTGGAAAAATCGAAAATTGATTTTTTTTTATTAAATTTTGTGTGCAATTATTTCTTAATTATAGGTTGACTTAGACTTTGCGCAATCTGACAGGTGTCATTTTGGCATTGTAATTTTCTGCAGTAAATGTGCTACTTTTCTTGCTGCAATTTATATGAGTTTTTTATATTGTAAAACTGATTTCGGATAGTTTTACATCAAGCATTCATGCAACATGAAATTCAGTGCAATATTTATCAAAAAAAAAAAATAATCGAAAATAGATTTATTGTGTGGAATTTTGTATGGAATTATTCCTTAATGGCATTCCAAATGAAAATTGCGGAAAAATGTGAAAATACCTAATTTTTTATTTCCCTCTTCTTTATCTCGAATTTCCCTCATTTTCGCACGGTCAGCTGTACGTTGCATGTTCGCGTGTTGGGAAACCGTTTTCGTTATTTATTTTTGCGCCGGAAAAGAAATTGAAAAACATTGTTCATCAAATCGCTCTCTACTGATTCCATTCATTTAAATATTTGTGTTTTATTATTACTCTAAAGTTTGTCTGAAGGCCGAAATTGAGGCGAGGCGAAGTTCGTCGGGTCCGCTAGTTTTATACAATTTGCTGTACAATGGTTATGTTTACATCACTACGAATGTATTGTTTTGGTCTATTATCAGCAACAATACACCGTTAGGCTTAAATTCAATTATTAAATTACAAACAAATTAATTAAATTAAGCTCAAAATTCCATGACAAAAACTTATTAAACTTTTCCTATAAAATACGCATTTAAGGCGTATTAATTTTACAAAACTACGTTTTAGTTTTTCAAATTTTTATATTTTTTCGCAATATTTTAAATTAAGTCAACTTTAGCCTCGAAGTGAATAAAAAAAAAATTTTAATTTATTTATTTATTGTGAACACTAATTAATTTTTTATTATAACGTTGGGCCAAAAAGAATATCAACGTCATAAATGAAAACGGAATTTAATAAAATTTTTTTTAATTGGTGTTATTAATAATAACTCAAAATAAAAGTTCTCTGTAATCGTTGAAATTATTTAAATGCCTACTTTTAATGATTAATAATTTCCGTGACTTTCATCAGATGTTAAATATTCTTCGTTTTGATTTAGTCCACTGATAACATTTTGAATGTCTTGAACTTTCAAAATACGTGAGAAGATTAAACACTTTTAATAAAATGAAATTAATTTTGCTTAATACGAATACAGGGGTTAAAAAGATTATCTAGCCGAATGTGGGTACATACCCAAATATGTACGTTCTAAGGGTTCTTATATCACTCGAACACAACAACTTAAATAAATGAAAATTCGCTTGAAATTTAAAAAAATCTAGTTAAATCTGGTTATTTACTTTATAATGAATTATCACAGCTTAATTCGATCTGCTTTAAAACCAGATTTTAAGTTTTTATTATTATTGTTATTCAAAATTGTGACCCAGACTTTGGTTGAATAGCTTAAAAAAAATAAGTAAAAAAGCACTATATTCGACTGTGCCGAATCTTATGTACCCTTCAGCAAACAAGTTGAGTTATTATTTTCTCCAAATTTAAGTTTTTGCCACAACATCTATTTGATAATAATAATATTTTTTTTTTTTTGATTTATTTAACGACTGCTGCTACTGTTCGCTGCCCCCTAAAACCCGCCATGTTCAATGTCTCTTGGAATAGTTCTTTATATATATATATAATCATCAACTGCAAAACAAACTAAACAAAAGAAAGACATTATTTGTCAACTTCCATATTCACTCAGGGTCGTTTGCCCACTCGGTATCCTCTAATTATGAGGTGTACTAAACGGACACCGATATTTATTATATCCTATGTAATTATTGTTTTTAATAAATATGTGAATAACCAAGTAAGTTGGATGATGGATAATGAGGTTGTTTGCCTTCGCAAAAACACATATTTTTAAAGCAAGAGAAAATGAAAATCGCAAAAAAAAGAATTAGTTATGTGCGTATATTTTCCGACGAGGTTTAATTAATTTTTTTTTTGGATATGGTTTTACGTAGACCCTTGCCCTTATTGAGGCTAAATTTTAAGAGTAGAATTCTTAAAACTCTGGCATGCCTAGATTTGCTATAATACTACTAGTACCTTTAGATAATTGATTTCCACGCAAACATGTACAGATGGATACACATGTTAGAAGGACAATGCTAAAAACCTATGTATAGGATCCAGAATATATATAGTTTATGAAGTCAAAAGAATATTTAATAATGATAAAGGGCTTTAATAGGAAAAGATTATCAATTTATCTGCTATTTTATACTAGAAACTTTAGAACTTCATATTTTCGGCTTATTACGCCTAGAGGTCGAGCGTTGTTCAACGTAATTTCAAAAATAGGCTTGGATGTCATCGCTAGTTGGAAGCCCACATACTGGCCTACAGATGTACATAAAATTCCTGATGTTATAGATTTTGGCGTCATGAAAAATATCTCTACGGACTTAGAACATATTAGAGCCTCTCTAGATTTATCTTCCGATCACTCTCGCACTATTGTTACAATCTGTAACAAACAAAAGAGTAATTTACCCCACTCAAATGTGCAGATTATCAATCGTATTAATTGGCGGAAATTGAAAAGTTACCTAAGTAGTCATTGCAAGGAAAATATAAGATTACGAACACCCAAGGATGTTGCATCCATCTTAGACGATTTTAAAGAAAAGATTAAACAGGCTGCTGAACATGCTACAGCCACTCACCCGCAGACTGGATTTAAAAAATTTATTGTGCTGATATAGAGCGCTTAGTAAGAGAAAAAAGTAGAGTTAGAAGAGAATGGTTACAACACAGATCACCTCAAGCTAAAAGCAGGCTTAAAGAATGCGCAAAAGAACTCAAAAATATGCTAGCAAAAGAAAAAACTGCATCTTTTCAAAAATATCTGGAGAGTCTTGATGTCACACCAGCCTCTAGTTACTCTTTGTGGCGTGCTGCTAAAAATCTTAAAAGACCCGTTGATTTTAAACCACCTTGGCGTACCTTGACTGGAAGTTGGGCAAGAACTGATGCTGAAAAAGGTAGAATATTTGCTGAACATTTAAAGAATGTATTTACCCCCAATACAAGTACTGGTGTTCTTGAATTGCTGAACGTAGTTGCCTTACCTCCGCGACCATTAAAGTTGGAATTGCGTGATGTACAAAAAGTCATCGGTGAACTTAACGAGAAGAAGGCTCCGAGTATCGACGGTATTAGTAACAAAATGCTGATTGAGTTGCCTGTTATTGCAGTTAGAATTTTGCTATTTATATTCAATTCAATTTTAAGACTTGAATATTATCCACAAAATTGGTAGATTGCCAAAGTCAAAATGATTTCGAAACCAGGAAAAGATCTTACCAGGGCTGAGTCATATAGGCCAATTAGTTGGTTGTCAACAATGTCAAAGCTTTTCGAAAAGCTCCTCATGAGTAAATTGTCGCCTATCCTAACAAATAGTGGGTGCATTCCGGATCATCTTCTTCTTCTTCTAAAACCAAATAGAAGTCACCAAACGCACAGATTGGTTTAAGTCATCAGAAGGACATTTGAAGAAAAGAAGTTTTGTTCTGCTCTTTTCATAGATGTATCTCAGGCTTTTGACAAAGTGTGGCATGAAGGACTGCTTTAGAAACTGGAAACATATCTGCCGGTCAACATTCTGAAGCTTTTGGAAAGTTACATTATTGGCCGGAAGTTTACTGTTACAGAAGGAAACTTCATGAGTCGACTCGAATCTATTGCCGCAGGTGTGCCACAGGGCAGTACACTTGGTCCAGTTTTATATTTAATTTATACTTGTGATATGCCTGTGAGTAGTATTATTTACACATCTACATTTGCTGATGACACAGCCTGTCTTAGTGTGCACGAAGACCCGCGCGAAGCATCTCAAAATCTTCAAGAGCATATTAGCCAGCTAGAAACATGGTTGAAATAATGGAGAATAAAGGTGAACGAACAAAAGTGTGTTCATATAACGTTTACACTGCGAAGGGATACTTGTTCCCTCATTCGAATCAATAACGAAATTGTTCCGGAACATTCGCATGTGAAATACCTTGGTATATATCTTGATCGACGACTTACGTGGAAGAATCACATTGAAGCAAAGCTGACTCAGATGAAGCTAAAATTGGCTCAGATACATTGGCTGATTGGTAGAAATCCTACCCTGAGTCTGGATTGCAAACTTTTATTGTACAAGTCTCTTTTGAAACCAGTATTGTGCTATGGAATTCAGCTATGGTGTACTGCATCAGCTTCTAATGTGGAGAAGATCTAACGCAGACAAAATACAATTTTGCGCCTAGTAACATCAGCTCCATGGTACGTCAAAAATTCTAACATCCATCGGGACTTTAACATGCCACTAGTGACTGGTGAAATAGCTAAATATGCAGGAAAATACCTAACAAAACTCGAAACCCATCCTAATCCACTTGCTCGCAATATATTAAACTTTAGTGGTTACATTCGCCTAAAAAAGAGGGACACTAAGGATCTAGTTGTCAATGCGTCTTGAGCATCATTCATTTTCTGCCACTAGGTGTATGTCTGACATTGGTCGGGCTTAAAGATCATTTCTAGATTTAAGATTTGACAACTTATTGTTATTTCATATTTGAAGATTCAATAAATAATAAAAGAAGGAGAAAAAATATTTTCGGAACTGATTTTGAAAAACACAAAGCCACAGATTACTTCAATTAAGAAAAAAAAGGTTTTAATTCTTAAAAACAAAACACAAAACATATTTGATTTTAAAGTATTTTTGAGAGGGAAGGGGTTTTTAAAATGTTTATGAACTACGTAATGCATCAATAACAAAATGTTAAAAAAAAAAAAAAAACTTAAAAATTATATTTTAAATTGTTATAGAAAAACATTTAAACATTTAATTATTTGCTAAGTAAAATATTACAAATTGAAGGGTGTCTCCATAAAAAATGTAAATTTGACATTTATGGATTTTTACTTACAACCGCGATAGGTGAAATTTAAACATTTGCTTAGACCATGTGTACCTCAATTCATTTTAACAGCAACGAAGAAAACTAAAAGTAGTACTACAGGTAACCCCATTGTTATCGTAGGTATTCATATACCCAATGACCTTTTTTAAAACATCATAAATATATTGAAACCTTAAAATAATAAAATAGCATTAATGTATATAATGGTAGTCTCTTTAACAAGTATAATCTTTTCAAATTTTTTTAGGTAATTGTTTAATACAAAATTTTGATTTTCTTGCAAGAATTTCTTATGCCATAAATATTTTTAAACCTATTTAAGTGCATTTACATTTCAATTTAAGAATGGCAAAAATCTAGATTTACGTTTTCAATGAAACTTTATATATTTTGCATTTACATCAGAACTTTTTTTTTACAAAACTAATTTCAGCAACGTATAATTTTAATACGACATTTATGGGGGGAAATTGAATAAAACAGAGTAAAAAAATTCTCGAGTAATGAATTGAACATTGAACTCGATATGTGAGGTTTTGCACAAATAAAAATATATAACTGTATATTTTTAAGAAAAATGCAAATCAAAATTCAGGAATTATTTAAAAAAAAAAGCTTGAAATAAAATAAATAAAAGCCACCTAAATTGAAGCGGTACACACAGCTATTGGCATAAATTAAAAAGAATATAAAATTAAAATTCAACTTTGAGTTAAAATGTACTAAATACTAATTTTTGTTTTTTTTTTTCAACCCCCTTTTTTTACAGGATATATTCCGCAATCAACACCGTTTAATACGTTTCATTGAACAGTCAATTCGATTATGCAGCAATCAGTCTTTGAAGGCTGCTCAAAAGCAGCAAAAAGAACAGCAAAAAGAGAAAACACAATTAGAAACTGATTTTCAAATAACGAAATCTATGACATCGCAATTATCAACAGCTATACCAGAGCCTATAGTACATGATGATGATGTTGGTACTCAATTCAAAGCCAATCAATTGACCGTACGTCTCGCTGCGCCACAACAATTGCAACCCAAACCCGACAATGATGAAGAATTGGGCTTTGGAAAACGTTTCACAGATCATATGTTGAAAATTTATTATCACAAAAGTTTAGGTGGCTGGCAAAAACCTCAAATTATACCCATGGAAAATCTAGTTATTCATCCGGCCGCTAAAGTACTACACTATGCCGTCGAGGTAAGTTTATATTTATATAAATTAAATTTTACCGCTTTTACTCAAATAATTTAAGTTTAAGTTAGGCCCAAAGGATTTTCAAATATGACTTTTCGATTGGTTTCACGATTGCTATGATGCCCCACAATTAAGTTTTTTTCAAATAAAACACCCTAAAATTTTTTCAATTGCTCAAAAATGTTTTATAAATTTCTAAACAAATATTTTTTTTTTATTTACAATTTACTTCGTATAAAAAAGATCCCCTAGACTAAATCCTTGAACCAAAGAAAAATTCGTGTTTTTTTATAGAGGAATAATGCTGTCCTTTTTGCCATTTTATTAATTATGTTTAGTTTGGTTTGGGATTTCAGCATAAACAGACTGACACCTGATTACCGCTTCTCTCAATTATGCAAATTGGACCCAAAACAAGATTGCCATTGATTCCGGTTTTTATAAACGAATTTCGTTTAACGAAGCTTTCGCTTGAATGGATACATCATTAAATAAAACTGTCGTATTTGCAGTGATAATAATGTGCCCTTGTAGGCTAGTAGGTAGTGTACTAGCTTGTCAGTATGGGGGTTGTGGGTTCGATTCCCAACAAAGACCTTAGTTTTTTTCACTACAAAAATAAAAATTGACTGTTGGTGGGGCTGCTCAGTGATGAAGGCATAGTCACTGGTCGCTGTGCTGTCTTTATATGGCAGTTAATTTCCGACTATCTTTCTACTTTCATCTCTTCTCTATATAGCATGGTACTTGACTAAATAGGCATTGTTGCCTGAAGTGCTATTTCTCTTGAAAAAAAAAAAATAATGTAGAGACATGACTATTAGCTGTACTTTATGGACTGGAAGAAATATTGTTCCGTACATCATTTAAAACGATGATGGTTAGAACGTTATAGTCAATAGTTACCGCTATAGAGCCATAATTACTAACTTTTTCGTTCAATAATAGAACTGCATCAGGAGCTGTAGTTTTAGCTGAACATATCACACAGCTCGTGCCATAATCGATTTATTGAAATCGATTTATTTCTAACCCGTAAATTGGCTTCCAAAATCAAGCAATTTAACGCCGCTACACTATTTTCTGTAGAGATAATATTAAGTCGCAAATCTAACCCGAATCGATTGATCACATGGAAGACAACATTTGGCACATTATTGCCAATATGCGGCCAGAAATATTGGAAAACTTCATTGAGAATTGGACCTGAACCACCTGTGGCAGTCATAGGCCAGAAGTCATATTTAAATTATAATGCCAATAAAGTGAATTTTGTGTCTCGAACGAATTTAAAAAAATCGTCTTCATTTTATTTCATTTAAAAGTTGTATACCTCTATAAAAACACTCTGTATGTATTTATTATTTTAACAGATCTATCATCATGCCAACACCATTATCATTATAATTCTACATCTTGTCTGAAGTTAATAGTTTTAATCCTGTAATCTGCTAATGATTAGCACTTTTGACAAAACAGTGTATTAAACTGATCCCATTATAAGCTAAATCCAAGTCACAGTAAAAAAGCAGCTACTAAAAAAAATGTTCAAGAAATCCTCTAAATGAAAAAAGTCCACTTTATTTAGAAGAAAATCCACTAATTTGACAACACTGTAGTAAAGTGTGAACAGCATTTTTTTTTAAGAAGAAAAGAGTTGTAAAGTGTCAGCAGTATTTTTTCTTTAAAGAGAAGTAGCACTTCAGGCAACAATGTCTTATTGCGTCAAGTACCGTGCTACATTCTTTAGGAAAGGGATAAAGAAGAGATGAAACAGGTGGTGAAAGTAGGATAGTCGGAAATTAACTGTCGTATGAGGCAGCACCGACAGTGATTTTTATTTTTGTAGTGAAAAAAACCCAGGGTATTCGTTGGGAATCAAACCCACAACCCCCAGACTGACAAGCTAATACACCACCTACTAGCCTACAGTGGCATTTTTTTGTTCTCCAAAAGAATACACAATATTAAAGGAAACAATTAAAATAATAATTGTTAGAAAAAACAAACGATTGCAAAACAGACAGACGAACAGAATTATCAAATATAACCCTCTGGAGCTTAGCTATACATACTGTAAGCAAATTTCACTTGAGTCTTTAAGAGAGAGAGAGAAAGACAGAGATTTTAATATACAATATTTTTACTTACTATAATCCATATTCATGAGAAAGGGTCGTATATTTCTAGCAATGATATCTACAGGGGCACGCTTTAGTTTTTGATGAGTTCATTTTTTATAAAGTTTTATCATTGAGACCTTATTGTTCTATTCAATGGGGGACACCCCTTTTTTAAGAGTGTAAAAATGTTTAGAAACTGGAGCCCTTTCCAATGAACATATTTTTAAAATCATTTCAGAAATGCCCGAGTTCGAAAGTAACAAATAAACAATTAAATGAAGTTGGTGAACAGGAAGAAGAAACTAAGCTACAAATGCAACTGAAGGTTTAATAACCCAGCGTTGTATTTTTTTCACAAATAATTATTGTGAAAACTTAAACTGGTCGCCTAAATTATAAAAACTAGTCCACAAACATGAGATTTTTCGAAATGTTCCTTGTTTTCTTAGTTTGCGTTTTTATATAAACAGGAAGCAAAACAAAAAGTTTTTATAAAAATATTATTGTTTTATTTTAAATCCATAATCTAATGAAATAATTGACGTAAAGTATTTGAAAAACAAATATTTATTGAATTAAAATAAAAAAGCACAATATTAATCATTCAAAATTTGTTAGTAATTAATTAATTAATCATTAATTTTGAAAAATAAACATTTCTAACCTGTTGTCAAGTTAGTTCTCTCTTATCGGGATATGTTTTGTTTTTTTTTTTCTTTACAAATTTCTATATTAAAAACAAATAAATCTTATCAACAAAAACTACCTTGTTTATACCTTTAATTAAACATGTTTTTAGTTTAATTAAATATATTTTTTTTATTTGATTAATTTATTTTAATAAAAATTTTAATACAAATATTTACAGCTTTTTGAGGGCATGAAAGCTTATCGTGGTGTCGATGGAAAAATTCGCATTTTCCGCCCCAACATGAATATGAACCGTATGAATTTGGCTGCCCAACGTTCCGGCTTACCTACCTTTGAGGGTGAGGAATTTATTAAATGTATATCCCGCCTTGTGTCGATTGATTCCGAATGGGTGCCACACGCAGAATCTGCCAGTTTATATATTCGACCGACCCTAATTGGTATTGATGTAAGTAACTAGAAATTTAAAGAGAAAGTCGGTCTTTAACTATTAAAAAGAAGTCATCCAAATTTGTAGACATCCTTTTATATTATTTACTTGATGTAGTATTTTTATGACAACACACAAGTTTCAAGTAAATTTTATTTTACATTTAGATGGTGAATATTTTTTATAGAAAAATTATAACTGATATAATTTTGCTATATAAAAACTATGAGCGGTGAAAACTTTCTATAGAAAAATAATGAATGATATAATACAGAAAAATTATTTGATGAACATTTTTTATAAAAAAAATTATGACTGATAAAATTTTCTTTTAGAAAACTATGATGATATTCTTTTTTTTAAAAAAAATGATGTTTGATGAAAATTTTTTATAGAAAAATTGTTTGCAAATTATGACTCAAAAATTTTTTTTTATAAAAAAAAGACCAACGAAAATTTTGTATAGAAGAGTTTTTTTTTATAGAAAAGAAAGTTTGAATTTTTTTTTATAGAAAAATTATGACTGATGAAATACTTTTACGAACAATTTCATAACTAATGAAATTTTTTTATAAAAAAGTTATTAAAATTTTTTAATAAAAAAGTTGTGACATGAAATTTTTTTTATAAAAAAGTTATGACATGATTTTTTTTTGTAAAAAAGTTTATGACATATTAAAAATTTAAAAAAAAAATGTATGACTGATATAAATCTTTTATAAAAAAATGTATGACTGATGAACATTTTTTAATAGAAAATTTATAGAAAATATGACTCATGAATTTTTTTATAAAAATATGACAAATGAAAACTTTATACAAGTGTTCTAACTGGTGATATTGATAGAAAAATTATTACTGATGAAAACTTTATAGAAGATTTATGACAAATGAAAATTTTTTATAGAAGTGTTTTTTTTTATAGAAAAGAAATTTTCAAATTATTTTTATAGAAAAATTATGGCTGAAAAAATTCTTTTCGAACAATTTTATAACTAATGGAAATTTTTTATAGAAAAATTATTTTAAAATTATGATTCATGAAATTTTTTTTTATAAAAATATGACCAATGAAAATTTTTTATAGAATATTTTTTTGTTTTATAGAAAAGAAATTTTGAATTGATTTTTATAGAAAAATTATGACTGATGAAATTCTTTTATGAACAATTTTATAACTAATGAAAGTATTTTATAAAAATTTTATGACATTCAAAATTTTTAATAAAAAAGATATGACATTAAAATTTTTTTATAAAAAAGTTGTGACATGAAATTTTTTTATAAAAAATGTATGACATGAATTTTTTTTGTAAAAAAATTTATGACTGATTAAAATTTTTTATAAAAAAATTTATGAGCGATGAAAATTTTTTAATAGAAAATTTATAGAAATATGACTCATGACGTTTTTTTATAAAAATATGACACATGAAAACTTTATAGAAGTGTTCTGACTGGTGAAATTTATAATTAAATTAAATTATTACTGATGAAAACTTTTATATAAGATTTATGACTAATGAAATTTTTTTACATAAGAATTGTGACATATTTTTTTTATAGCAACGTGGAGACTGATGAAATTACTTTTGGGAAATTATAACTGTTAGAAATTTTTATAGAAGAGCTATGACTGATATAATTTTCTTATAGAAAAATTATGATCGATGAAAATGATTTTATAGAAAATTTATAACTGATAAAATGATGACTGATGAAGATATTTTTTTTATTTAAATTGTTTAAAAATCATGGCTCATAAAATGAAAATAACAGCAATGAAAATTTTTTATAGAAGAGTTTTTTTTTTATAGAAAAGAAATTTTAAAATTATTTTTATAGAAAAATTATGACTGGTGAAATTCTTTTATAACTAATGAATATTTTTTGATAAAAGTTATGACAGTAAAATTTTTTTATAAAAAAGTTATGACATGAAATTTTTTTATAAAAAAATTTACGACCGATGAAAATTTTTTATAAAAAATGTATGACTGATGAAATTTTGTTTATAAAAAATTTATGACTGATGAAATTTTTTTATAAAAAAGTTATGAATTTGTTATCGAAAATTATGGACGATGAAATTTTATTATAGAAAATTGTTTGATACAAAATTTTTATACAAAAACTGATGAACATTTTTTAATAGAAAATATGACTCATGACGTTTTTTTGTAAAAATATGACAAATGAAAACTTTATAGAAGTGTTCTGACTGATGAAATTTATAGAAAAATTATTACTGATGAAAACTTTTATAGAAGATTTATTTCAAAAAAAATTTTTTTACATAAGAATTATGATATGATTTTTTTTTATAGCATCGTGGAGACTGATGAATTTACTTTTGGAAAATTATAACTGATGGAAATTTTTATAGAAGACCTATGACTGATATAATTTTCTTATAGAAAAATTATGATCGATGAAAAGTTTTTAAAGAAAAATTATGACTTATGTAATTTTTTTATAAAAATATTATGACTTATGAATATTTTTTGTAGAAGAGTTATGGCTGCTGAAATTATTTAGTAGAAAATTTAGGACTCATGACTTTTTCTTGTAAAAATATTGTGACTGTTAGAAATTTTTATAGAACAAAATTATTTATTTTAAATTTCATACTTGTATAATTTCAAAATAAAAATAATAAAACAGCAAATTCGAATCCCATAAGCGTTTGACTATAACGTTTTAAGAAAGAAAAAACATATACGTAAATAATACTTCTGTATGGTGAACTCCATTTCATTATGGAAGCTAGGTAAGCAGTGAGAGTGTAACAGAAAAATAGTTAGGCAGAATAGCGATATTAATACAATACCTTTTAAGACAGAAATTTCTATAATTAAAAGCACAATGCTTTTCTAAATGTTTCTGCAGTTGTTGACCAATGTGACAAAAATTGTATGCCATTGTAAAAAAAGAACAATTCATGTAAAAACTTTTTGTATTTGTTTATTTTAAGGGTTTTACTTTTTTGGTCTAAAAATTTTACGCCACCAAAAAAAGTGGTAAAAGTAATTTTTCAAATATATAGATCTCTCATGTTTATTTGTGCCCACTTATGTACCAGTTTTGCAGAACTGATATACTATAATAATTTCCAAATAACGACATGTAACTATACCAAATTTTACAAAAATGTCTTTGGTCTTTAAGTGTTATTTATTAACAAACATTTAAATGTACGCAGCTTGCACATGCCTACATATTTTTATTTATTTGATACAAGAAATTATTTTCTTTTGAAACTGATTTTTGAGATAGCGAAGAAAAACACATGCTATTTGAAAATTACGAATTATTTTCATTTTCTAAAAATTTTTTTTTGTAGTTTGGAGTGGCTTTTAATTTTGATGAATTTTAAGAAAACTTTTCACAATCAAAAAAATTGAAATCTCTCACTCGTTTTAAATAGACTATTTTCTTATTTAATTGAATATTCTTTAATATTTTGTTTTTATTTTAGCCTACTTTGGGTGTTGCTTCCTCCGATTCTGCCTTATTATACAGCATCCTCAGTCCTGTCGGTTCCTACTTTAAAAGCGATAATTCTGGTGCAGTTTCGTTATTAGCCGATCCCAGTTACACAAGGTTTGCTTAATTCGAGATTTTATAATGGCCTTTAAACTTATTTAACTTGATATTCTTTTTTTAATTATTTTTTAGAGCTTGGCCAGGTGGTGTGGGTAATCGTAAAATGGGCTCCAATTATGCTCCTACAATTAATGTACAACAAAAAGCAGCTGCCAAGGGTTTGCAGCAAGTTTTATGGTTATATGGTGAAGATCATCAATTAACAGAAGTCGGCACCATGAATATATTTATGTTTTACATTAATGATCAAGGAGGTCAGTTAGTTGATAAAAATTTTGAATGTAAAAATGTTTTTAAATTTGTTTTTCTTTGGCAGAAAAGGAATTAATAACACCTCCCTTAAATGGCCTTATTTTACCCGGCGTTACCAGAGATTCGATATTAACTTTATCCCGCCAATGGGGTAAATTTAAAGTAACAGAAAACACCTTTACTATGCCACAAATCTGCGAATTATTAAATCAAGGAAGAGTAAGTCTCTTAATATTTTCTGTTAAACTTTTCTTTTTAATAGAGACTAATTTTTTGTTTGTTTTTAATTAAACAGTTGCTTGAATTATTCGGCGCTGGTACCGCTTGTGTAGTCAGTCCCATTAATCGAATTCATTATATGGGCCAAGATTTATATATTCCCACTATGGAGCAAGAGAAACCCATACACAAAACGATTCGCAAAACTTTAACAGACATTCAGTATGGAAAAGTGGACCATCCCTGGGCTGTGGTTATTGATTAATATTTTTTTTTTGTTTTTTTAATATTTTATAAGGAGAGATGAGATTTTTTATTTAAAAATTTTATTTTAATTATGTGTATTAGTAGATTTTAAATAGCTCGATTTATGTTATAAGTTTTAGTTTTAGCATGCCAAAAAAAGAGGTGTTTATTAAGAGGTATTTAGAAGATTAAAATCTATTTTATTTTGATTTTTTTTTATCCTGCAGGCAGTCGTTAAAGGCAGTAGATATTGTATAAATCTAAGTTTATGTTAAGGTTTCCTTTTAAATTTAAATGTCATTTTTTTCATAGGGTAATGGAAATTAAGCTTAAACCTAGATACTGGCTATATCCTCGAATTTTTATAGAGAAATATAATTGCATTTAAAAATCATTTCATTCATAACATAAAGCATATTTTAAACAACTGCCTGCCTGCCTGTTTGAAAAAAGTCTTCCCCGCATATCGGAAAATTTTAAATATTTATTTATTTTGTTTTTTAATTGTAAATAGAAAATCTACAGTCTTCTTATTTTATTATATAAATTAAATATTAAATATTTTTATGGAATTGTTATATATAATCGAAGAATATATATATATTTTTGTGTACATATGTACATACAATATAAATTTAGTTTTATACTCAGGGGCTATAATTTATACTCGTATGTAAATTTTGCTTTTGATTATTTTTTTTCTTAATTGTCTTTTGGTTATAAAAAATAAATTTTCGTGTGAAATTAATTTCGAAAGTACCGGAACAAGTGCATTTACTAGTTTTTAAGTTTGTGTAATTTTCCAAAACGAATTTTTTGTTTAGACCTTTTGCATTAATTTGTTTTTTTTTTTTTGCTGTAACTAAATTATTTTTTGTTATTAGAAAATTAAAACTTTTAATAAAAAAACTGATTATTAAGCTTTAAGGCAAATCTCTAAAACAATTTTTATAAAATATAAATTAAAGAAACTTAAAAAATAGAAAGAAAAAAGCATTTGAAAATAAAGTTTTTACAGTTGAAAATAGATTTTTTCAAAACAGCAGTAAAAGTTTCCTTTTTATTAAAAAAAGAAGGGTGGCGGCTACCAAAGGAAGAAGATTAAAAGTAATAGCCAGCAGTATTTATAAGCTTTCCAAATTATATTTCATAATTTATTATTTACCATTAAAAAATTTACAATTTTTATCTAAATATTTTTCAAATATTTTTTTAAATTTTTTTAAAAATTTTTGTTATTAAAAATTAATTTTCCTGAAGAAGCTTTCGATAGGAAAGCGAAATACTGAAAAAATATATCGTTAAAATTTAATTAAAAAGACCGTTTAAAAGATGAATACATATTTAATTATATTTCAAAAATAATTTTTTAAAATTGTGTTATTTTAGATAATAACCATTTTCGAAAATTTTCCATATTTGACAGTAAATTCGAATTAAACAACATGAATAAAACGCAACTAGTATAAAGAGAACACTGAAGATGGCAAATAGCCAAAATCGGTTTGTTCACAAACCAAATTTGACGAGGGTCGACGTAAAACCATACCCAAATAAAAATTAAAAAATATTAAAAGTTTACAGAATACAGAAACATTACATATCACTAAATATAAAATATCACTAGTAGATTTTTAAACATCTTAACATTTTTAAAATAATTATCACCGTATAAATCAAAAATTACTCGAAATATTGAAAAAATGGTATATCTCCATTTTCGAAAAATATATTTCTAATATACCTTCTTATATTTCTAATATACCATTTCAGAGAGAGTAAGGAGGTGGCTCTAAATATTTCCAAGGCGTTTGATAGAGTGTGGCATGATCCACTTCTATCAAAACTTGATGCTTTTGGTGTCGGTGTTAATTTCTTGAGATTTATATGGAGTTTTCTCAGGAATCGTACTATATGAGTTGTTACAGATGGGATTGCAGCAGACGAGTTCAAGATTAACTCAGGGGTACCGCAAGGCTCCGTTCTTTCTCCTGCCCTATTTCTGATTTTTTATAAACGGCCTTCTATTCTTCTATTTTGGAATTGCTCGACCGCGAACAGAAGAGGGCCAAGATGCTCATTAGGGTACCAAACTCTATTGATTCCTTAGATCATCGACGCAATGTATTATTACTAAAATGGTAAGTGCTTTTAGGAAACTTGTTCCTGAAACTCGCACATTTTTGCGTTTGACACTATTTCCGTTGAGAGCACATCCATTTGTGATCGATTGGTCAGTGAATCGCACGGATAATCGTTGCCGTAACTCTCTCATTAAGAAGAGTCGAAGGCATCATCACACGCGGTCATGTAGATACGAGCGAGCAGAGAGTATTGTGGTCAGCACCTAAACAGGTGCCCCTGTAGGCTAGTAGGTAGTGTACTAGCTTGTAAATATGGGGGTTGTGGGTTCGATTCCCAACGAAGACCTGGGCTTTTTTCGCTAAAAAAATTGACTGCCGGTGGGGCTGCTCAGCAATAAAGACATAGTCACTGGCCGCTGTGCTGTCTCTTATACGGCAGTTAATTTTCGACTATCCTTCTACTTTCACCACCTGTTTCATCTATTCTCTATTCCTTTCCTAAAGAGGGTAGCACGGTACTTGACTAAATAGGCATTGTTGCCTGAAGTGCTACTTCTCTTAAAAAAAAATAGAGTAATAAAGAGAAATATAACGTTAATCTGATGATGATCCTGGACTCCACTAGAGCATACCCCAGCATCCAGTGGAATCGTGTCGTTACAACATATCGACAAGAGTAGCTCCTGCCACTTATCAACAACGAGTGGTCCTAACTTAATAGATGGTGGCCACTTTCTCGTGGGAGTGGAAGAGTAGGGGCTGCTCCTGCCGATGTATCCAACGTTGGAGCAGTTCTTGCCACTCCTCAACAATGTGCCGCCCTAAGTTCTGCCATTGGCGATGTGTCTAAAGCCAATTGTAGATCTTAATTTATACTACGTTAAGATTATTAGCTGATGTGTCCAACTACTAATATTGTTCTTACCTTAGCACGAGCTGCTGGCCAATTTTTGTACGTTTTAGTGATACGTCGTCCGTTTTGAGTTATTCAATTAAAATTGTTGTAGTCTATTTAAATTTTTTGCAAAAAGCTTACTTTTAGTTATATTTTTAATTTCGTTCTTGAATTTTCGACTTTTCGAAAATATTTCGATTTTTGTTGACAATATTTAGATTTTTCAGAGTTTTAATGATCGTTTTTTAAAAACAACATGGCAACAATATTCCGCCAAAAAAACAGTTTGGTTTTCGAAAAGAACACTACTCTACAGTCCATCAAGTAAAACGGATTGTCGATTTTTATACTTGCTAATAGAAACGACAGAAGAGAGCACTGGAATTATATGTTTGGACAAAGAAGAGGCTTTTGACTCGACCTTGCACGATGGTCTTGTTTATAAGCTCAAAGAGTTCTGCTATCCTATTCACCTACAGAAAATCATTTAAAATTTTTTTAGAAGACAAATTATTTATGGTAAATATACAAGACCATTTTTCCAGCCTACGAATTATTCCTGCTGGAATACCACAAGAGTCAGTGTTAACATTTACATTATATTCAATATATATTTCAGATTTTAAAATTCCTTAAGACTCTCCTGCAGCATTGTAGGCGGATGATATTGCAATACTTACAAGAGCAAAAGTTTGAAATGCAATCTTTAAAATAATGAAATCTGGCCTTTTACACGCGCTTAAATTCTATACTCAAGGAAAACTAAATGGAAACCAAGCAAAAACCCAACTCATAATTTTTCTCATAAATAAATTAAAATAAATCCAAACTTGTTCATGGAAGTAAAATTCCAATTCCAAATGAAATTAAATGTCTGGAAATTAGTTTAGATATTTAATTACACATTCAATTACTGAATGAATGAATTACATGTAATATTGCAATTGTAATTGCGTTTTTTCAATTACACATTACATGTAATTTGTAATTGAAAAAATACAATTACAATTACTTGTAACTTATAATTAAAATATTTCAATTAAAATTATTTGTGATTGTAATTGAAAAAAATCAATTACAAATTACATGTAATTGTAATAAGGCATTCATTACTAAAAATTTTCAATTACATGTAATTGTAATTGAGTTTTTTCAATTACACATTACATGTAAAGTGTAATTGAAAAATTACAATTACTTGTAATTTGTAATTAAAATATTCTAATTAAAATTATTTTAATTATTGTTTCAATTACAATTACATGTAATTGAAAATTTTAAGTACTGAATGACTTATTACAATTACATGTAATTTGTAATTGAACCTTTCCAATTACAATTACATGTAATTAGTAATTGAAAAGTATTTGAATCCCCCATGATGTCTGGTTTATATAATAAATTGACATTTAAACATCATATTCTACGAAGCATGTGATTGATAAAACTATAAAATCGGATAGAGGCCTATTTCCACTGCTTAATCGTAAATCGATCGTTATTCGAAAAATAAGATTTTACTCTACAAAATGGCGTACGTAAAATATCGCCAGCAAAAACAGCTAAAATACTTCTCAAAAGGCTATAAATTTTTTCAAATAAAACCCTAATTTTTAGAGTTGGTAATTTACCAAGGCGTTACCTCAACGAAACTTTCACATACAAATACTCTTAAGGTAATGGGTAAAATAAGCCAAGAATTTGAAGTAAGTAAATTCTTAAAAACAATATATTAAGATGATTCATATTTTTATTGTATTACGAAGAGAGTTAAGTTCGGCTGACAGATGTCGATTCTTTCATCAGCGTTTTTAATCCTTTTTGGTTAATTTGGCGTACCTAACTCGTTAATCACATCAAGGATTTTGAGTTTTAAGGCTGAAATCAATTCGATTCTGTCCTTCAAACAATAATCCAGTGTTGTTGTTGTTAAATCACAAGATCTGGCTGGCCTCTTAACGTGTGATTAGATTTACATCTGCGCCTGGCCATTAAGCCTTAATCAGATGGTGGATCAAACCACTGCATAATTTGGAACGTCATGCTCGTCCTAGGAAGCCGAAGCTATAATACTATGCAACAGAACTTTCTAGTTGCAACTTCGATGATTCCAGAGCAGGGCTGCAAATCATCACTCCTTGCTTAAGAGTTGCAGACTTTCAACTCTTGTCCAGAACACATGTCTAGCAAGCTCACTAGACTGGATCATTCACTTAGCGTGTCATTAACAGTGAGATGATCCTGGCCACCATAATAACCATTATACTGTTATGGGGCCGCGAAACCACAACCACCACGATACTCCCATATAGGGGCCAACCTCAACAGTCAGCCAGAGAACTATTAGATGTCTAAAGAGACAAATAATGAACTCTGCGGGTCACTGATTCCCGTGGAAATAACGTGTAGTTTCCAGTTGTACCCCTGCTGACTTCAGGGAACTGGACTCCCTTTTTCCCCCAGTTGCACTGTGTCTAGATAGTCAAAGTTCTATAAAGACCATATTTATGTGCCCCCGGGGGGTGGTTGGCCTCTTAAATGATTGATTGTCGTAAATTTTTGCGATCGGAAAATTACGTTTGCAATAAATTGATCGTTTCAGAGGCTGTGTAATATGTGGCGCCGTCCTGTTAAAACCACATGACAGTGATAAGCACGATGTCAGTAATAAGCCGAAAGTGAGTTGTTAACATCTCCCGTTAGCGTGATCCATTGACCGTTACCACATACCCAGCCTCATCTTAAAAAAAAAACTGGCCCAATCACGCCTCCAGACCACATAGCGCGCTTTACGGTGACATGTTGAGCATGCAATCGCTTTAGGGTTTTCAGAAGCTCAAATGCGACAATTTTGTTTGTTGTTTTAGCCTGACAAGTGAAAATGGGATTTCTTTGAAAAAATGATTTTTTCAAAAAGACCAGCGAATTTGCAGCGATGTGAATGTTCGCTGGACTATAATTGCTGCACCAGCTTAATATGATAACGCTTTAAAGTCAAATCCTTATGCAAAATTCGTCAGGTGGTGGTGGTTTTGGATAACGCCAATTGTTGAGAATGTCGAGGAATTGATAAATTTGGATCTGCTTCAACACTGTGCCTCACGGTTGTGACGTTTTCAGTTGAACGAACCGGTCGAAAACGTGTTGCTTTTTTGTTTTTCTTTTTGCTTCGAGTCGTCTTTCGACTCAAATTTAACGATCAAATTCTTAATAGCGGTCTCAGAAGGACGATTATGTTGTTTCCCGAATTTTACAAAATGTAACATTAACAGAGCCATTATAGTGGATTTGAATTACTTTAATGCGATTTTTGTGCGAAATTGAATTCATAGTAACAATTGCCAATGCATCCACTACGAATATGTGAAAAAACTAAATGCCAAAATTTTAATGTCATGTTGTTGGTGTTGCCACTTACAACTTACAAACAAACTTCTTGTTGAAAAACCCGATACTTTAGCTTCAATAAAAAAACTATTTTATATTTTTGTTTGTATTACTTTATTTTTAATATTTTTTTTATTAATTAAAAAAATAACATTATTAGTTAAAACAGAAAAAGTGTATAAACATTTTTTGAGTTTTAAATAAAATTTCAAGATTTTAAATCTTATTAATTCTCATTTCTTGTTATTTTCTAGTTTAACAATATATATTTCAAATACAGATTTAATTAATGTTAATTAAATATTAATTTATTAATAAATAACAAGTCTTTGAGACTTAAAAATACATTTTTAGAAAAACAAATTTAATTCTTTCTAATTAAATACTGGACAATTACTAAGAAACGCCAATGATTTTATTATTTAAAAATAAATTAACAATTATTTGATTTAAATTATTAGTTTATGTTACATTTTAAAATTGATTTAATCTTAATTTTGACAAATTGAATTTCGGTTTTGAATTTGTTTTGGTGTTTGTTGTAATGCATTACAAAATAATGTGAGTTTTTGTTTCGTTATTAAACGAATTTAAAATTTTCTTCTTGTGCTGAGAGTTGCGTTAAAGTGCGCAAAATTTCTATTTGTATTTGTGTTGTAGTTTCTGTGTTTTCAAATATCTTTTTCGTGTTTATTTGCTGTTATTGATTTACAACATATAATTTTAATTTAAAAATAAAAATTATTGTTAACATTTTAAAAAGTACCAATTTGTTTAACAATTAATTATACAACCCAGGAAGAACTGTGTATAAGTTCAAGAACGAATTTTAGAAAACGCACATACATTCTGTTTTCCATCTTATTTGTGTTTATATGCTTTTTCTTATATTGCCTACTTTTAACGATGTAGGTCTTCTAGAGAGCTGGATACTTTTCAGTTTCAGTAAAAATACATTTTTACTAAAAATAAATAAATTTTCACTGAAACTGTATATAAATTTTCATTACCAAGAAATTTTTACAGTTTACGAAATTTTTCTTAAATTGAAAATGGTTTTAAGTTGGTAATGCAATATAATTTCAATTAAAATATACTGATTACTGCACTTAATCATCAGTGAAATTAAATTTTATTAATTATTTGATTTGTTTTAGCAAACTTGTTTTTAACAATCAGTAAATAGCTACTGGTAATGCAAACTAAGTTACAGTATCAGTAAAAATTTACTCTCTTTTGCGGTTTTATATTTACTTAAAATATAATGCAGTATTCCCATGCATGATTATCGGAGCTGTAAATAAATCAATATATTTTTCGATTTAATCCGTTACGAATTAGCTAAATTTTGAATTAATTCGTTTCATTAAAACAAAAACGAATTGAATGAAATTTAAGCCAATTGAAATGAATTAGACAGATATGAGTTTCAATTCGTTACCAATTCAAATGAATTAATTAAAGTGAATTACAATTCATTTCCAATTCGTTTCAATTCAATTGATTCTGAATTGATCCAAATGAATTTATTAAAGTGAATTATAATTCATTTCCAATTCGTTTAAATTCAATTAATTCTGAATTGATCCAAATGAATTTATTAAATTGCATTACAATTCATTTCAATTCGTTTAAATTAAATTAATCCAAATGAATTTATTAAAGTGAATTACAATTCATTTCCAATTCGTTTCAATTCAATTGATTCTGAATTAATCCAAATGAATTTATTATAGTGAATTACAATTCTTTTCCAATTCGTTTAAATTCAATTAATTCTGAATTGATCCAAATGAATTTATTAAAGTAAATTACAATTCATTTCCAATTCGTTTCAATTCAATTGATTCTGAATTGATCAAAATGAATTTATTAAAGTGAATTACAATTCATTTCCAATTCGTTTATATTCAATTGATTCTAAATTGATCTAAATGAATTTATTTACGTAAACTGCAATTTATTCCCAATCCGTTTGAATTCAATTGATTTTAAATTGATCCAAATGAATTAAAACAATGAATTGTAATTCAAATGACTGAAATAAAAAGGAAAAATGCAATCAACCAAATTCAAGAGCAGATCAAAGAGGTATGAAAAATGTAAATTTCTCCTACCAACATGAAAATATTCAGCCCTTCTTCTTTGACGACTCGAAGACATATGCCTGTTCCATTACTTACAGCAATTTACTATTCTTACTAAAGCTAAAAGTTTTCAATACAAAAAGTAAACAAATTTTTTGCCCACTGCGCGCAAAAGTAGGAAGAATTTGCAGTAAACGAACACAGCTTTCACACCAAAAAATGTTATGATGCTATTCCTTAAAATTAGATTCGATAAAGAAGAAATGATTGTTCAACACATCTTAAAATTTAAATTTAAGTTTTTTAACAAAATTTTCCCGTTTTGATAGGATTTTCGCCGATTCCTTATAATACAATTTCTGTTCTGTCGCTACTTGACTATTCCAGTATATTATGGAAATTTCAAAACGTAAGAATTTTTTGCCTTTGAACTATAGCAGATGATATACAAAATGAGACTAATGCTTGCTGCCTTTTACATAAAAAAATAATTGAATAACAAGGCGTTAGTACTGCTTACTGCAGATTTAATTACAACATCAATTGAAGTCTCAATTAATTCAATTCAAATGTGTTGGTAATGAATTGCTGAATATTTTTTCTAATTCAATTGAATTAATTCGAAATTAATTCAAATGAAAGTGGAAGTGAATTGCAATTCACTTTAACAAGTTCATTTGAATTAGAAACGAATTGCAGTTCATTTGACAAATTCATATGAAATTAAAATGAATTACAATTCATTTTTACCAAATTCATTTCATTAATTTTATTATTTTTTTTTTTTTTGTATGAAAAAAATTAATTCAAAGTTTGCTAATTCAGGGCACGAGTTAATTAAAAAATGAATGATTAGATTTACAGCTCTGATGATTATGAAGGTAACACTAAATTTTCATATAAAAATCAATTTTTTATAAAATGCATACGTGATCACAAAATAAGATTGTTTATTCGAAATTCGATTTTAAAATTTTTATTACATTTTATATATAAAAATCGATTTTTTTATAAAATACATAGGTGATCACAAAATAAGCCTATTTTTTCGATACTCTTATTATTTACGGAGATATAGCCATTTTAAAATTTTTTGTAATATTTTTATCTTTATGCTTTAAAAGCAATTTTCTCTTCGAAATAAAATAATTATTTATTTTTTATTCCTCAACGAATGGATTAATGACTAATCGTTAGACTACATTATAGTCCTTGGCCTGACTAATATATATATAGAGAAAAATTAAAAATGTGTTAAAGAGCTACGGCACAACATGGCATATTGGCCTCATTTTACGGAGTGGTAACATTTAGCTACACAGCTTTTAGTATTGTTAACGTTTGTTATATATAATATAATAACCAAAGAAAACGAATTTAAATATTATTTTTACCTGAAAAGACCTACTAAAAGAATTACACCAATAAGGAATGGTAATGGAGCCTAGTGCAGAAGTGATAAAAGTAAAGCAGATTTATTTAAATCTTATTTGGAAGAAACGTTTGTTCCATATAATTTAAGTGATCCAAATGATAAACAACTAATTCTCCAATTTTTTGATGTACCTTGTCAAATGGATAGGCCAATAAAACAAATAACACCATCCGAAGTACAGAGTGTGATTTGTTTTACATCTGCGCCTGACTATGTAGTCTTAATCAGATGGTGGACAAACCACTGTACATAATTTGGAACGTCATGCTCGTCCTAGATAGCCGAAGACATAATTCTAAGCAACAGAACCACCTAGTTGCAACTTCAATGATTTCAGGGCAGGTCTGCAAACCATCACACCTTGCTAGCGTTTGAGACTTTCTAACTCCTGTCCAGAACACATGTCAAGCATGCTCACTGGACTGGATCATTCACTTTGCGTGTCATTATCAGTGAAATGATCCTGGCCAACATAAATTTCATATTCCCTTATGGGGCCGCAAAACCACAACCACCACGATGCTTCCATATAGGGGCCAACCTCAATGATCAGCCAGAGATCTATTAAATGTCTAAAGGGACAAATAATGAACTCTGCGAGCTCACTGATCCCCGTAGAAATAAAGTGGAGTTTCCAGTTGACTCCCTGCCTGCCTTCAAGGGACTGGGCTCCCTTTTTCCCCCAGTTGCACAGGTCTAGATAGTAGAGTATTCTATAAAGACCGATAAATGTGCCCCGGGGGGGGACCATCCGAAGTTGTACTAATAAGCTTAATAATAAAAAAGATCCAGGATACGATAATTTCGATTCCAAAGGGTTGAAATCCTTCCTCGAAAAGCTGTAATTTTTCTTTCAACAATATTTAATTCAGTACTGAGATATTAAACTACTACCCCTCGCAGTGGAAATATGCGAAAATTATAATGATACGAAAACCAAATAAACCTGATCATTTAGTCTCGTCCCTACTTATAAGTCCGCTTCAAAAATTTTTGAAAGACTCTTTATCCACAGATTATTACCTTTTTTAGCAACTCAAAACATTATTCCTGAACATCAATTTGGTTTTCGACATAAGCATGGCACACCAGAGCAATGCCACAGGATAGTTGAAATTATTTCCGATGCTTTAGAGAAGAAACAAAGGGCTGCTATATAAACTAAAACTGTTAATACCTGCTCCTTACTACTTATTACACAAGTCGTATCTTCATCAATTATTATTATTATTATTATCAATATTTTTACGTTAGCGTCAATGATGAAAAATCATATTTTGGTACAGTAAAATCTGGCATTCCCCAAGGCAGTGTCTTAGGCCCAGTTCTTTACACTATTTATATATCAGATATGCTAACTATTGATCGTTTAATTGTTGCAACATATGCTGATGACACTGCTATATTAGCATCTTACAAGTCGCCAAACTACAAGCAAAACTACAAGAATTATTAAATTTATTACAAAATTGCTTAGTTAAGTGCAACATTAAAGTTAATACCGAAAAATCGGTTCATGTGACCTTCACTCTAAAAAAAGTGATTGCCCTGCCCTAATAATTAAAGGTGATGAAGTGAAATACTTAGGACTGCATCTTGAAAAACGATTAACATAAAAAAAGCACATACAAACAAAGCGTTAGCAATTAAATATGAAAACATAGAAAATGTATTGGTTATTAGGACCATCATCTAAACTTAATTTAGAAAACAAAGTTATGTTGTATAAAACTATTCTCAAGCCAATTTGGACTTGTGGCATACAATTGTGGGGAACCACTAGTCATTCGAATATTGAAATTCTGCAAAGATGTCAATCGAAAAATCTTCGTTCAATTGCAAATGCTCCTTGGTTTTTTTACAAACAAAAACATTCATAATGATCTTGGTATCGCAACGATGAAGGAAGAAATTAACCGTTTCAGCAACAGATATCTTAACCGTCTTAGCATCGTTCCAACGTGTTAGTCATCAACTTTTTAGACGATAGCAATGAAGTACGCAGGTTAAAAAGGGTACATTTATATACATGCCCTTTAGAAAATAGAGTAATGTATAATGTAAATATGTAAATAATATAAGCATTGTTATTTTTACTGAGCTATTAAGCTCGACACTGTAAGTTATTTCAGTTATGTTTTCTTTTCAGAAATATTATATAATTTGCTTATTATTTTAAATTGTGTAAAATAGATTGCAAATAAAAAAAGGAAACTGTTAAAAAAATATTATTTAAATGATTAGATTATAGAACTATTGGTGCGTGTTAGTTTTCAAATGCCATTGGGATTTGAACTCACTTACAAACACGCTGGCTATGAGAAATATAGTTACGTTTGTTTGTTTTGTCTGAGTTTACTTTTAATTTGTTTTACCACAAATACTCGCACTCCACACTTTGTAGTCGTGGAAAAATAACAACTTATTAGGCTCGATTAAGCACACCTATGTAATTCAACATTTCTAATGAAAAACATCAACATTATCTTTAAGACTTAACTATGCGAATTTCAAATCTTATTTATAAACAAATTAATTAATTTAATTCATCTTGAATTCACATTTAGTTTTTAATTTTATATTTATTAAGAAAACAAATTAACACCGCTTTTTGTGTTAATTTATAGAGAAAACAGGAAATACATGCGTTCTAAAACTATAAAGATTTAAGAACCGATAAGTTCTAAAAGTTTACCCGGGAATTTGTATAATTTTTTAAAAATTTTTTTATTTTAAATGAGAATTTTGTTTAACATTTTATTTATTAAATTTATTATTTTATTTTTTTTTTTTTTGTTTAACTTGATATTTTGCTTAATTTATAATCTAAATTTATTTAATAACAAATTTTGTTTAGGTGTTTTCTTAAGTTTTTCCATAGATTATATAGTCAAATGTAACTATTGTTTTTTTTAACATTCATTATTATTGTTTCTTATTTTTTATTTTGTTGCTTACAATTTTAAAAATTTCTTTAAGAATGCACTCCCGTTTCTCGTTAATTTATTGACTATTTTGAAAACCTAAATATTATGGATTTATTAATATTTTCCTTTTTTTTAATTTATGTTATTTTTTAGATTTACAAAGTTCTAAAGTAACAAATAAGTTTTGATAATAAATATTTTCTTATGTGTTATTTAAAAAATTAAATAGTAATTTTTATGTGTAAATATTTTTCTTTGCTTTAAAATTATTTGAAATGATAAATAATAATTCCTTGTTCAAGTCTTGAAATAATTTATATTTTTAGTTTTAATTTTAAATAAATAAATGCTAAATTTATCGGAAGTAAGAATACAGGTTGCTTTTCTTATGTGTTTTCTAATTAGTTATTTTGTATATGACACTAAAATGTTAACTATTTCGGATTTTATGTATATCTTAATGTATGTATGTAATACGAGTATATAACGATTGATTGAATACGTAAATGATTGACATGTTGTTGCTGGTAGAAAAAAAATCAATTTTCAACAAAAAAAAAGATATTACGGTACTACTTCGTTATTTCTATATTGAATAACTTTTTGGCAAAAACAAAAAAATAATAAATTAATAATTAAAAGCTAACAAAATTAAATTTAATATCTTTAAACTATTAGAAAAAAATGCATCACATAAAGCTTTCACATCATATTTGCCTTACGATTTCTAAGCACACAAAACAGAATAGTTAAAAAAAACCAAACTGGAACAAGCCTGCCAGATTTTTTCATACCAGTAGATCTAGACGATTTTAGTAGCCTGCAAATAGAAGTTGCACTTGCACTTGGTATATTGGTATTAATTAAAACGTCTGAGAGACAACTTGCTCATAGCACAGTACAACACATGTTATTAGGACTCAATTCTATGAATTGCATGTGAAAGTAGCGCCCCAAAAATAAAAACTTCTTTCTGCATCATTCATTTTGTCAAGTTGGCTGCATTAATAATTTATTTTTGTTCAAAATGGATTTTTATCACTTTTTCTATATTTCATAATGGTCATATCTCGGTATAACGCTCCCCCCGGGGGCACATTTATCTTCATAGAATACTTGACTATCTAGACCTGTGCTTCTGGGGGAAAAAAGGGAGCCCAGTTCTCTTAAGGCAAGCAGGGAGTCAATTGGAAGCTCCACGTTATTTCCGCAGAAATCAGTAGCCCGCAGAGTTCCGCTAATTGTCTCTTTAGACTTTTAGCTGTGCTCTGACTGATTATTGAGGTTGGCCCTTCGAGAGTATCGTGGTGGTTGTGGTTTTGCGGCCCCAGCATGAACTAATTATAAGTGAGCCAAGATCATCTCGCCTTTAATAACACCAACGGGTGAATGATCCGGAACCAGTGAGCATGCTAGTCATGTGTTCCGGACCAGGAGTTGGATAGTCTCCAGCTCTTCAGCAAGGAGTAGTGGTTTGCAGCCCTACTCTGGAACCGTTGAAATTGCAACTAGGAAGGACCTGTTGCTAGAATTAGTCTTCGGCCTTCAGGGCGTGAGTGGCGCTGCTTTTCACTCACAGTGTTTTGATCTCCATCTGATTAAGGCCCACGGCCAGGTGCAGATGTAAATCTTATCACGAAATCTCGGTATAACGTACCGAATAACCGAAATGCTCATATTTCCCCCTATTTCCTCCTTTTTTTTGCGCAATAACTGGAAAGGCGTATTTCAATCAGTCATAGGCATCTTCAATATCTTTGACTACCATTTCAACGAACTTTTAATTTCATGTGGAGCGATAGCAACAGTATATCATCTATGCCCCCCCCCCCCCCCCCCCCGGGGATCACACCACCATCTAGACTTGTGTCTTGCGGGGGTGAAAGGGAGCCCAGTCCCCTTAGGCTAGTAGAAGCCAACTAGAAAATCCACTATATTTCCACGGGAATCACTAAAGCCCCAGAGTTCCGCTATTTGTCTCTTTAGACTTTTAGCTGTTTTCTGACTGATTATTGATGTAGGCCCTTCGGAAGTATCGTGGTGGCTGTGTGTTTCAAGGACCTCGTTTGAGTTTGTAGGACAGATCATTCACAATGAATGGTCCAGGTCCAGTGAGTATGAATGCCGTCGTGTTCTTAATTATATTAAGCTTCGTGCATTCTGGACCAGAAGTTGGATAGTCTCCAACTCTTCATATGAATTCCACGCCTAAAGAACTGCCCGGTTGAAAGGCAACGTATGAATCACGCCAGTTTCTGATACCCTGTTCTGAGGTAAACTGTATTCCAGTAAGGGCATTTTGCATCGATGGAAAGAAACGGTAGGCAGAGCAAAAGAGCTAGGTCTTGGTTATAAGACGGGTGAGCCAAAACTTTCCATCTACTGTTTTCCTGTTTTTGCAAGATGTGGCCGAGCCTTGTAATGCCTGGTCTAATAATCTGGTCGTTTTCTCTCTTCAAACGAATCTTCTTTCTTCAACAGCTCATAATACAAGGCACTCAGCGTCATGGATATTCGCCTTCGGCGTTAACTTTGCCGGTTGGCCGGACTTTTCATATGAATGTTTGACCTTAGGGCTATCGTTATGTATCCCATTTTCAGTAACAATACCATGTCTTATGTGTCACCATCGTTCACAAGTTTTTGGGTTCGTGCATGTTGCTTCTTCCGCGAATCTTTTTTTTAATTGAAAGTAGGTTATCAGATATCCCGCAAAACATGTTCCTTACGTGCGAAATTCGATATTATTATAGCGATTGAAATCAATGTGTGTTTACACTTTGATATCTATCGAATATTGAATTATATTGACAGATGCTTACCCTCCAAAACGCCATATTTGTTATTATTGACGCAAACCATATGTGCTACTTATACTATATCGGCATTATTAACTTGTATACCCAATACATTATTTTCAATCCCCCCGCAGCTCAAATTAGTGGCGTCATTGATAACAAAACAGATCACAAAACTTCGTGAGCCAATTTTCCTTCCCCCAAGAGTAACTAAATACTTTTTAGTACTTAGCTACTCTTCGATACTTAGTTACTGGCGAAAGTTCAAGATCATTGTATGCAGTATGTTTTTCGCATTCCTCAAAATACTATTTCAGAAATTATTTCCGCCACTTGCGATGCTATTGACCGCGTTCTACAGCCGGACTACTCAAAAGTAAAATTTATATTTGTTGGCTTTTTTAGTTCGTGATTTGTTTTAGTTGGCGTAAACGGAATAAGAATGAAGAAATATTTCCGAGTCATTTTTAAAGTTGTGGAATTTGCTTAATTGTATAGGTTCGTTGGGTGGGAACACATTGTTCCACGCTACTCTTAAAGCATTTATTACCAGTTTAAAGATTGATTGCCGTCATCTTTAGGTTCATTTAGTGTTAGGCTATTGCCATGAGCTGATAAATGTATAATACGAGGGCAGCTATTTATATTTTTGGCCTGGTAACACTGACTGTTGCTAGGCACCAGCTGATGTTTCCAGTACAACCTTCACATTGTTAAACATAACCTCAACCAAAACATTTTGTCATTTTATTGTTGTTAGAGTTAGTGATAGCAGGTTGAAAAAGTGATCTTAGGAGAAAATGGAATTAACTCGTGAACATTTTCGTGCAATAATTTTTCATAACTTTCGACGTGGCCTGGCACAGTGCACAGATGAACTTAATTCCTTATATGGTAATGAAGCACCTTCTTACAGCACCATTAATAAATGGTATAACGAATTCAATCGTGGCCGATAATCACTCCAGGACGAATCCCGTGAAGGTCCTGCAACAACGGTTGTTGTGCCAGAAAACATCGCAGCTGTGCATGAGCTAATAAAACATGATCGTCATGTAACATATCGCGAGATTGAGGCATCTGTAGGGATTGGTATAACAAGCATCAATAAGGTCTTGCATGAAGATTTTCATGTGAAAAAGGTTTGTTCACGTTGGATACCGCATAACCTAACAAACGCACAAAAGGATGCTCGTGTTGATTGGTGCAAGAAAATGTTGCAGAAATTCGCTCAAGGTGCATCAAAAGCAGTTTATAATATCTGCACAGGTGACGAATCATGGATATACTCATATGATCCTGAAACCAATTGTTCGTGGAAGAAGCACATCAAAGCAAATGGTTACCTGTTTCTTCGACATTACCGGTCATGTGGCGACTGTGCTATTAGAGCAACGGAAGATGGTTAATTCAGCATGGTACACCACTATTTGTTTGTTTGGGCAAAACATTGAATTGATGGGTCAAGCGCCGTACAGCCCTGACTTGGCACCTAATGACTTCTTTTTGCTTCCGAGCATCAAGAAAGAACTACGTGGACAAAGGTTTTCTAACTCTGAAGAAGCAGATTCTGCATTCAAAACCCATGTTTTAGAAGTACCTAAATCGGAGTGGAAAAAGTGCTTTGAAAATTGGTTCCAACGCTTGCAAAAGTGTATAAATCTTCATGGAGAATATTTTGAAAAACAATAAAATAGATTTTGTCATTTAAATGTGTGTGTTTTCATCCTTAGGCCACAAATATAAATAGCAGTCCTCGTATCATTGGTCTCATGTAGAAAGACCCTAACTCGCATATTTGAAACTTTAAAGGAGAAGGTAAATTTCGAAAAAGTGTGAGTTAGGGCCTTTCTGCATGAGACCGACAATATGTATAATAAAACGAAGAATTTTTTGTTAAAAACATTAGTCGTTATAAAATATTTCGTATGACGAAGCACACAATTAATCCAAACAAACTCTGCGTTACGTTTACTTTTTAAACGCAGCTGAATGACGAATATTTTAGTGGTGCAGAGATTTAATTATTATTTTTTTAAGACTTTTATTACGTAAAGAAACTTTTTATTGAAAATATACTATTTTCGTTATATATTTAAGTTTATATTTTGCATTACTAAATTCATATATACGTAATCAAACTTTTTATGTGAAGGTTGATGACGATGCATCATATGTAACAAAATTTTTAGTTGGGTCCCGGCAGCGTACACTCTACATACATTGTATAATGTGCCAACATCTCATAATGCTGAAGTTGCGACTTATGCACACGCGACCACCTTAATCATTGACAATAAATGCCACACGTTGAGCTTCATCTGTAATGCAAATACAATTGCTGGTTGGCCGGGCTGCAGGTGGACGCTGCGGAAATGGGAGACTAAATGGAAAATTACTGTAAATGCAGAGAAATGCAATCATGTTACATTTTCCTTGAGAAAGGAAGATTGTCAACCAATATTTTCAAATGGTTTGCAATTACCAACGTCTAACTTTGCGAAATATTTATCTATCTATTTGGACAAACGTCTCACATGGAAAGACCACTTTAAGAATAACAAAAAAATATCTCAATATGAAAAGCAAAAAAAATGAACTGGCTACTTGGATCCAAATCCCTCCCACATTAGTCCAGAGAATAAAATAAAATTATATAAAGTTATTTTAAAACCCATTTGGAAATGTGGCATTGAGCTGTGAGGAACGGCCAGTAAATCAAATATAGAGATATTACAACGTTATCAGTCTAAAACTCTAAGGAACTTTTCTGGTGCTCCATGATTCATGACCAACATTCAGATTCATAGGGACCTAGAAGTGCCCTTTATACTAAGTGAAATAAATAGAATAAGTTCTAGGTATGTAAAAAGGCTAAGCAACCACCAAAATCTATAGGCGACTTCCTTATTAGATGAAACAAATAATATTAGAACACTGAGAATAAGTTTCATGTATTAGATCTTCTATACAGAAAATTAAATTCTAAATTAATGTATATACATGGTATATAGTTTACTAAACTTATTGTAGTTTAGTAACACATGCTATATATTCCCAACCAAGTTATTAACCCAAAGATGTTATAAGAAATTTATCCTTTATCCTAATTGTGTTTATTTCAACTAAATTATATAAAATTGATTAAGAACTTGTAGAAAAAACCAATATCAATTTTTGAAATTTAATTAAAAACAGTCTGCATAAATATTTTTCTATTTTAAAGTAAACGCGGCCCGAAAGCACCGGCAAAGCAAACATATGATATATTCGGGTAATTAAATATTATTTAAAATGCGTTCTTTAAACCATTTTTTTTTTGTCTTAAAAAAATTATTTTCTTCTACCAGACGATTTAAATCGTAGAAAAAATACTTCAACAATACGATTGTATATATATCTGATATATAATTTTGTATGAGAACCATTTAGATAGGCTGATGTGAATGTTATTGAAAATGATTTGAATTTAATAAACAATGAAATTCTACTTTATTTAAATATGATACACAGCTATTGATTACATTTAAAATGAGTTTTCCTTATCAAAACAATAAATATGATTTTCTGTTTAAACATTCATAATAAGAAATTTTAATTTCTCAATTAACATTTTATCAAACTTAACGCATAATCTATTTAAAAAGCTCGAAAATAATAAAATGTAACAAAACGAAACGAAAAAAAAAGAAAATTATAGGATTTTCTAACTTAGCTAGGTCGATTTGTTGTAAGTGGAGATCAAGTAGTTTTGACGGCACCTCGCCCGTCGTGCTTTTTTTAATGCAATATCAACAGCACATCCTACCTACGAACTTAAAAAAAATTGCTGTAACTGACTTTGCTGTAACTAAAAATGTGAAACGCGAACATATCTCTTTGGCTCCTTCTTTTTATCTTTCATCAGATCATTCGCCTACGTTGGTAACGTTATGCAATAATGAAGTGAGCTTGGACCAAAATTGTACTTTTTTTCCAAGTAAAAAAACAAATTGGCATAAATACAAAATGTACGTAAGTGCACACCTGCCGCAAAATATTTCGTTAAAAACAGAGGATGAAATTCAGTCGGCTGTAAACCAATTTACAAATATTCTGACTGACGCTGCTAGAGTAACAACGCCCAAGCCCTGCTTACGTACAAAAAGTTCTACCAACATCTCCAGCAATATTCCCCCTGGGGGCACATTATAGTCTTTTTGGAACCTACTATTCCATTTAGATTTGTGTCTTGCGGGGTAAATGGGAGCCCAGGCCCCTCAAAGGCTAGTAGGAGTCACCTGGACAATCCACATATTTCCACGGGAATCAGTAAGCTCGCAGAGTGCACTATTTGTACTCTTAAGGCAAAGATGTACTCTGTACTGATTATTGAGGTTGGCCCCTATATGGGAGTATCGTGGTGGTTGTGGTTTCGGACCCTCGTGAGAGTTTGTGGGTCGGATCATTCAAATTAACACAATGAATGGTTCAGGTTCAGTGAGTATGAATGCTGTCGTGTTTTTGAGAAATAAGAGCTTCATGCGTTCTGGACCAGGTGTTGGAAAGTCTCCAACTCCTCAGCAAGGAGTGAGGGCACGGCCTACTCCGGACTTTCTAAATTGCTACTAGGAGCGACTGGAGGATATACGTATCCGAAGGCCTTCTAGGGCGTAGTTGGTGTCCAATCAACTAAGTGGTTTGAACACCATTTGATTATGACTATATGGTCGGTGCAGATGTAAATCAAATCACGCATCTCCAGCAATATTCAATCTCCAATAAGGGAAAAGAGACAATTAAGGCGCCAATGGCAGAAGTTCCGTTCCCCATTTTTGATGACACAACTGAACCAAAAAATGAAATGGGCTATTAATTATGAAGCTCCTATTCGCCTGCAAAATGGAAAGTGGGCCAAAAATTCGAACGATAAAGTGGAAGAGTTCGCCAACCACCTGCAGAAGGTTTTTATCCCAAATGAAACAGACTATACGATAACTTCAGTTGCTATTCAAGAATCTGTGTTAAATCCAAAAAAATGTTGCTTACCTGCGCTGAAAGCAGTTATCAATGAACTGAATCCGAAAAAAGCTCCTGGTAGTGACAAAATCACCAACACTATGCTCATGAATCTGCCAAATTCGGCGCTAAGAACTGTTATGTTTATTTTTAATTCAATGTTAAGAACTGGTTACTTCCCATCATCTTGACAACAATCTGAAATAGTTTTGATCCCCAAGCCTGGCTAAGACGTTACGCAGGTATCATCATACCGTCCAATCAGCTTATTACCTGTTCTCTCTAAAATATTCGAAAGATTGATTTTGAAATCATTAGCGGCGCATGTTATTTCAAAAAATATAATCCCAGAATATCAATTTGGGTTTAGGAAAAAGCACAGCACTATCGAACAAGTACCTAGAATCACAAATTTAATTCCAGAAACTTTTAAAAGAAAGTAAGCATTACTGTTCTGCACTATTTATAGACATATCACAAGCATTCGACAAGGTCTGGCACGAAGGGCTTCTATATAAAATTTCAACATTTTTCCCGTCAAACGTACTTAAAATGCTCGCGAGCTATTTAACAAATAGATCCTTTGTAATAAGATCGAAAAATACTTATTCATCGAGTAAACAAATTTTAGCTGGAGTTCCGCAGGAAAGCATACTCGGGTCATTCCTGTATCTCTTGTACACCGCAGATTTGCCCACATGTTCAAACACACATCGGTATTCGCAGATGATACAGCATTTCTAAGTATTCGTAGACAACCAGAATTGGCATCGCAACAACTTCAAACCCACATAATTGAGTTGGAGAAATGGTTACATAAGTGGAAAATAAATATTAATGCCACAAAATGTGTTCACTTAACTTTCACGTTAAGAAAGAATAATTGTCCAGCTTTAATAATAAATGAAGCTAGCATCCCAGAGCAAACCCTCGATCGGCGTCTCACTTGGGTACATCACATTGCAGCTAAAATCACACAGCTCAACATTAAAACCACCCAACTTCTTTGGCTAATTGGACCACAATCTTCACTTGTCTTGGACCCCAAAGAGCTCCGATACAAAGCGGTTTTAAAACCTATATGATTCTATGGAATCCAGCTATGGGGGTCCGCTTCCGCATTAAATGTTGAAAAACTACAAAGAAGACAATCAAAGATCTTGAGAATGATTACGTGTGCTCCCTGGTACATGCGGCGTAATAACATCCATAAGGACCTCAATATTCCTACCATCCGAGAGGAGATTAGAAAGTCATGCACAAACTACGTTGCAAAAATCACCAATCATCCCAATCAGCTTGCGAGGAGCTTGTTATTATTTGAGGGCCACAGGCGTGTAAAAAGGGTGCAAACTCTTGATTTGGCAAGATAACTTTCTTATTGAAATTATGCGTTGAGTACTACAGTGGCAGTACCAACCTAGATCATACATACATAGATTAAGATTTTAATAGTTATTGTAAATGCCATACGGACAGATTTAATATTAAAGAACAAAAAAAAAGACTAACACTGTCTGCAAGCTAGCACGAGATTTAGTGCTTATTTTAAACGAATATCAACTCAATCTTTAGCGAAAACGACATTTGTTGGACCACGTCCAACAACGACTTTCTATAATAGACCATTTTCAGAAATGGAATGAAATAGATGCAAGAGATAAGTCGTTGTTTGCAGTAAGTCACTCACTATTTGCCACAGCGTTCACATTTAAAAGAATTCTGCAAGAAAACAAAAGATTTCTCGTAGAGTTCGCATAAATTGTCTTTTAAGATTGTAACCTGACTAGACGTTTTGGAAGCATTTTCTTTAGAAGTAGGTTTACCCCACTAAATCCAATCGTTCGATAATTTTTTATCGAGCAATGTAAAGCCAGCCTTGGAAATATATTGGTCATTTAAACACCATTAAAGTGAAGTGATAGAAATCAAACAATTTAAAAACATTTTTCTTTTCACAAAACCATTTCCATTTGATGCACTAAAAATATAGATTGTTGTAGAAAATATATTTAAAATGACCTTATGCAAATTGACTTTCTGAATGCGATTTTTGAAGACGAAATACTTGTCATTTTTATAATTAACGAAAAATAAAAATATTTGAAAATTAAAAAAAAGGTAACTTTAAGGCTGAAATCTTGTACCTTATTAAAATCGACAACTTATTTTGCTTAATAAAAATCGTAGAAATGAAGAAAGAACATATAGAAAGAGCCAAAATTGTCATTAGTTTCCAACATTAAAGAAAGTTTAAAAAAGCAAACAAGCAGCGAACGTCAGTACCTAGACAAAGAACTGTAAAAATATGATTTTGTAATTGTTTCACGTTATTTAGGTCTATTTATAAATTTTATATGGGCCTGAGAATTTTTAACAGATAGACGAGGCCTTAAGATTGACTATTAGGAAATTTTTTGTTTGTTTTTAAGTACATTAAATCCTCATTTTCAGTAAAACAAATATACGTGTTGAGACTTAAAGACTGCTAAAAATATATGCTATACGTTTTCGTCATAAGATTTTAGATTTAAATAATTACCATAATTTTTGTTTACATTCTAAAGTACAAGCTTAAATTATTTTTAATGAAATATGGGAGTATCTTGCCTTTGGTTATAAAAAAAATTAAACCTAAAAAACTTTATTTTCCGTAGACAATATCTTGATGACATGTTTCCATTTAAACAACGACTTGCTCTTAATGATTAACTCTTTTCACACTATGCTTAATATAAATTTATAGCATTTAAATGAAAATATTTATATTAAGTAATTATAAAAAAATATTAAACTTAATCATTCATAATTAAAGAGTAGAAAAAGCAACAAATTTCAAAGTTTATAATAAATGCTATCACACAATACTAAAATAAATAATAATAAAAATAAGATTTATCTACAATTCCCGATTGCTTTTATTAATATTAATTTTTTTTTAAGAATTTTCCCCTTTAAGCCTTAAATATTTGGGGAAATTCATTGGCAATATCTCTTACTAATTGTTGATCAGAGGCACTACATTCAGTTTCCTCGCAAAATATGCGCGTAAAGATTTTCATAAAATCTTGCTTACGATGCTGATGCTCCTGGTAGTTAGTGTTGCGTAAAATACGTCGACATAATTCCAAATAACAGCGTCTCAACTGATTTGTATATAATTTTTGATAAAAATTAAAAAATTTTCTAAATTTGCAAACAATTAGAAAGAAGTTGACTTACCGGATTGCCAGCACACAAATCGGTCAATTGTCTAACTATTATATCAATTAATACTTTGTTATCATTCGTATAAAACATTCCGGCTGTTTCTGGTATGCTAAAGATGTCTATAAAAATTTTCAATACAGAATTCATGGTATCCGTTGAATGTTTAAGAACTTTTATAGGATCTTCTGTAAATTAAGAAATAATATTAAATTATTAAATGCTACATTCTTTAAAAGGATATTATTTAGCCAAACCTTCTCGATTAAGTAATAATAAAATCTTTTCAGTAAAAACTTTGGCTGAAGGTAAATTTTGCATGGCCTCCACCACCACGTTTTGCGAAAAATCCGTAAATTGTAGATTAAATGCTAAAATTAATGCTATAACCATATCAACTAATATTTCAGGATTATTGCCTTCAACGATTTCTAAAAGAAATGAGGCAAAATGTACTCCCAGATAATCTGAAAAAATATAAGAAATTAAACATTTTAACAATAATAATAATAATAACAATAATAATATGCTGGAATGCTACAGAAATCGACTTAATTGCGATTTCAAAGTCCAGAGTGTTTAATAAATTAAATTGTTTACTAAGTTGACGTCAAGTGATATTTGTCAGCGATGTCCGAACATCACTTTATATCTGCACGTGGGGGAAGCCGAGCTTATACCCTTCTCTAAGAGAATAAGCTTCTTAAGGTACCACTTACATCTTTAATAAACTGTTCTGGAAACTGAAAAACCAACCTAGGGTATCCATGACTATTACGGCAAAATAGGTATGTGGAAGGGCCATTGGCACAACTTAAAAAATCAACTCAAGGAGCATTAATTGACTACTCGAAGCAGTTATCAAGTCGAAGGCACTGGATAATGCGGCGAATGTCTCAAGTATTATAACAGTATTGACAATAAGAGCCATTAAGTTCACGACTACGAAGGCATTTTTTTCTATGCTCAGCTGGCTTCCGGTGGACTGAATGTCATAGATTCATTGAACCACAGATCATGATTCTAGGTATCACGAATATCATCCCTGATCTTGAAGATTATTGCACCCCAGAACCCCCTTCTTTACAAAGAGATTTCGTTTTGATTTGACGGAGGTCATTCTCCTCCATCCCGAGCACTCTGTAGTAATACTTATGGCTCTAAGAAAGGGTCGAGAGTTCGGGAAGGAGGTTACTAGAAGGAATTTTAGATTAGAATAAGCTTTAAACTCTCAAATAATGGTAGTGCCTTACAGGCAGAAATATCGGCTATTACAAAAGCAACGAGCTAGTTAAGGTTATTCGACTGCCTCCCTGAGATAGGTTATGGGACATGGCAACTGCATTGCGGATGAACTGGTAAAGAATAGAGCAATTCCTGATAAAGGTGTTATTAATACTGTTTGCGGCATCCTCCTATCTACTTGCGAACAGTAGATAGGGAGATGATCTGGAGATGGATGGGTTCAACGAGCTTACCGTGGCTAGCGGGTCTTATACGACTTCTGTGCTTCTATCGCGTCCACATGCTACTCTTTTTCATTTCTATCTTTATTCTTATTATTATTCCTCTTCCTGTCTTTATTTCTTTCTTTTATATCCTGATTTTCTTCTTCTTTCTTTTCTTCCTTCTACTTCCAGGTAACACAAAAAGATCAGCAAATAAACCCAAGTAGGCTGTAAAAAGTAGCTACCTGCTGGACCTAACCTAACATCACTTTAGCACAACTTGTTAAATTTTTGTTCTTTTACAATTACTCAATGAAACTTAATTAAGTTTAAGGGTTCCGGCTTTTGCCAATAGCCGAGTTGTTTAATATTACCAGACAACTGCGGACCTCATTCGAGTTTCATTACTTTTAATTTCGTCTGAGTTATGGCTTTTGTGTGGCTTTTTCAAGATATATCCCGAGATATTTAACTTCAGCATATTAGGATATTATATAATTATTTAGAAGAAGTGCTTGATTCTCGACTACTGTACAAGAAAATCTTCTGAGGCGACTTAAAAAATTCAAACTTTCCTCTCTTCCTAATTTCCGACCTAAAAAGCTATAAACATAAAGAAAGAAATAAAAAACACCGCCATCCTTAAAAAGCGTATTCATTAACTGTGTCCATGCCTGTAAGTGTATGAAAGTGGGTTTTCGCTGTAAAACGTTCGCCGGACGGTGCTATAGAAAAATATAAGGCAAGATTAGTTGCACATGGATGTTCGCAAAAATACAACATGGACTATAGCGAAACATTTGCCCCCGTAGTTAGACATTCTACAAAAAAACTACTTTTGCCATTAGCTGCTAGACACAAATTACTAGTAAATCACATTGATATCGAGGCAGCCTATTTACTTAGAGATTTAAAAGAAGATATTTTCATGGTACAACCAAAAATGTTCGAGAATAAGAAGCATCCAAATAAAGTTTGCAAGCTAAGTAAAGCCTTGTATGGCTTGAAGCAGGCAGACAGAGAATGGAATATGAAGGTAAATGATATTTTGATAGATATGAAGTTCAAGCGTTGTAAATCAAACACCTGTGTCTATATAAAACGAAATGGCAATCAGATGTGTTTCATTGCAATTTATGTTAATGACAAGTTGCTGGCATGTTTCAGTGAGCAAGATATGCAAGATATCATTAAAACTTTAAATAAACATGTCAAAGCAGTAGATCGAGGTGCAGCTTCTTTTTACTTGGGAATGGAAATCAATCGAGACGGTGCCAGAGGCGATATAAGTATTCATTAAGGACGATACACGAATGAATTACTGGAACGATGGGGTATGTCAAACTGCAAACCTGCAGATACTCCATGGCCAAGTGGAATAGTTCTAAAAATGTGCAAAGATCGATGCGAAAATTTAAATACAACAAAATATCAAAGCTTAATCGGAGCATTATTGTATTTAGCGGTAATATCGAGACCTGATTTAATGCATGTAGTATCAAAATTAGCACAATTCAACCAACACCCACACAAAGAGCATTTTGCAACCGCCAAATACGTTCTTAGATACCTCAAGAAATATCCAATAGGTAAAATTACGTTTTCGAATAATATCAATAATTTTGAATGTTTCACAGATTCTGATTGGGCCAGTGATTCCGATGATAGAAAGTCCTATTCAGGTTTGGTTATTTTTATGGCAGGTGGTGCCATTGCATGGGAATCCCGGAAACAGTCAGTCGTGGCTTTAAGTACAATGGAAGCCGAGTACCATCGTATTATGTCAAGGTACAAAGGAAACTGTTTTTCATCGATGTGTGCTTCACGATATGGGATTTGAAGAATATATTGAATCCCCTACTCCTATTCTCTGCGATAGCCAAAGTGCCGCCTTTACCGCTAAAAATCCTACAGTACAAAAGAAGAGTAAACACATAGATATTAGATATCATTACGTAAGGGAAAAGTACGCAGACAAGGAAATCGATGTAAAATATGTGGCAACTAACGAAAACGCCGCAGATATCTTAACCAAAATTTTAACAAAACAGAAACATTTGTATTGTTATAGTTTATTAAAACTAAAAATGTAAATTTCAACATTTATATATTTTTTTTGAAATCGCATTTTGGTTGATGGGGAGATTGTAAGAGAAAAAAAAATGCAACCTTACACTACAACCAAAATGCATACAACCATGTTTTTTACTCATTCCGTTTTTTTCCTTTTTATTTAATTTACATAATTTTACACATGAAATAAAAAAAACTGAATTTAATTGTTTGATACTTAAAAATCTTGCTCAACTTAAATTTGATTAACTCGGGATATATTCTATTGAACAGTAGGAAAATTCCAACAATTTTTTTTTATTACATTAGGAAATCGAAGAGATCTGTCAAATATTTGATAGCGGATATTAACATGTATTTTTCGTTTAGAAGATTGCTGGTTATGAAATATTTTTTTGTTTAAATATAAATAATAATAATTAGAATTAAAAAAACTCACCTTGATGATTAACTGGCATTGGCTGGCCTAAACAAAATATAATTGTTAACATTTTGACTAATTGCTTAAAACGATCTAAATTCGAAAAATTTGTTTTCATATCCTCAACGATCTCCAAAGGCAATACGGAGGTTAATAAAATATCAACAATAATGTGATCTAAATGACAAGCAGCCGTAAAAGTTTTTAGCAGTAAACGTTTAATAGGCCATCTAGTTTCCATTTGATAATATTGAACTAAATTGACCAAGGCTTGATATTGATCACAAGACATTTCATAACAACTAATAGTTTCATCGGCATTATTCTAAAAAACAAAAAAAAACAAAATTATTAAAGAATTAAGTGTTTTGTAATCCCTTCAACTGAAAGAGAAAACACCAGCATACCAATATTTCTACTAATTCCTCTAAAAACTGTACTATATCATCCTCATCTTCATACAACATCCACGTGCGTTGCTCTGCATCATTTTTACAATCAGCCAGCTGAGAAAATATATATTGCAGCCGCTTCGAATCATGTGTCATGCCTAAGAGACCCTTGGGTGTTTCTACTTTATCGGTAACATGTATGGCAACTGCTTCTAAATATGGATTAATGGCACCATTATACAGCTGCTCTAAACTAGTGAGCACAACACGCAAAGCTTCACAGGATAAATCAAAACTTAAATTAGTGTTACGTCGTATAACATCAACGATTTGATAAACATCAGATGATTCTACTTTTAAGTTGGGCTTAGAACATGCTCCATGTGCTAGAGCAGCTGTTGTACGCATTTGCTGTTGTAAGGCAGCAGTACTATCTTCACTATCTAATGCCTGACTATTTTCTACACTATTTGCTTCGTCACCCTTAACCTCCTCATTTGCAGCCTCTGTTCCTTCACCGCTTACATTATCACTAGCTTCAGACTTATCGTTAACTTTATCGTCCTTGGAGTCATCATCTCCATTTAATTGCTTTACATTTTGGCCTTCAGCTTTGGCACTTTTTTCTTTATTTGACCTCTCCGGAATTGAGGAATTATTATTGCTGGTGTCATTTAGGCTACCATTTTGTTTGGCATGATTGTATGAGGCTGAAGAACAATCTTTTAGGCTGGGTTCTTTATAGGTGGTCACCACATCTTCACTGGTCGTTGTTGTTGTGGTGGTAGTTTCTGAAGGCTCTGATGTGATGCTATTATCCTGGGCAATATCATTGACTTTGTTTTGTGCTGGTACTATTGTTTGGGCTTGTGGTGAAGGTTGACTATTTTGTGGCGACTGTACTTGCATAGAGCCCATACTAGGAGATTCGGATATCATTAATGGCATAGTTGTGCCCATTGAGGGACTAGATATGGATTTCTTACTACTATCTAATCTTTTTGCATGAGGTGGACTGTGTGGCCGATGTTCTTCTGAATGTGGAGCACTATGTTTACTACTGTATTTATCACCTAAACTTTGTGAAAATGACAAAGATGAATCAGCATCTCGTTCGGAATTATCCTAAAAATAAAGGAAACATTAAAGTTTCTGACAAATCTCCTATAACCCAACTACTTACCAAATACATTCTTTCCATAGATATTTTCTTTTCTCGCAATCTTTCCAATAATTCTTCTTTAAGCATAATTCCATTTATTTCATTGTCCTTACATTTCTCTAATGATTCAATTGATGAATTCAAAAAACTGATTAAAAAATCGGGTTCAACCTGAAAATTTAAAAGAAAATTAAGTTTGTTGCAAGAAAAATTATACTTTCTGAAATGTGTATGTGTGTGTATTCATGTATTTAAGCATTTTCTGATAGATTTGCCAATGGAGATGTCCTCCTTTTTAAAACTTCAAATAATGTGTCCTCATTACGTTAGAAATTAATTGAATTGTATTTTTCCTGTTTGTAATTACAAGCAATTTACATTTATTTTAACGCTGGTATGTAACAACAGTGGCCCTTCAGAACAAAATAATCGCATTTTTTTACGTCTTAAATAAAGCTTCTATTGAAGCATATTATTCTACAGTCATTTTAGGCAGGGAGCGTCGCGTCGCGACGTAGACAGTATGTTGCTGCTATACTAACTTGCGAGCTTCTCTGAAAAATTTTTTAATTACTGAGCCAAAGAGCCATAGAAGAAAGAATATTTCTAAATAATTAACCTTTATCGATAATAACATAAAAAATTTTCATTCTTGCTACCGAAACACGTTGATGGATGAAACGCTGTATGGAATAACACAGCTAATAAAATATTACTTCAGCCACTAAGAAAGCAAGGTGAGAGTGAATGGAATAAAAAGTATAGTATTTGTTAAACAGAGGCTATGAGTTAAAATCACAGCAGTTTTAAATAAAAACAAACAGAAAACAGCAATTAAAACTATCCGAAGAATCGATTAAAAAACTTTTTAAAAAATCGGTTTAAACCTGAAAATTAAAAAGAAAACAAAGTTTGTTGCAAGAAAAATTATACTTTCTTAAATGTTTGTATGTATGTTTGTGTGCATTTTATGATAGAGTTGCAAATAGGAGATGTCCTCCTTTTGAAAACTTAAAATAATGAGTCCTCATTAATTGAATTGAATTTTTCCTTTTAGTAATTGCAAGGAATTTACATTCATTTTAACGCTGGCATAAACAACAGTGGCCCTCCAGAACAAAATAATCGTATTATTTTATGTCTTAAGTAAAGCTTCTATTGTAGCATATTCTACAGTCATTTTAAGCAGGGAGCAACGTGGACGTGGAAGCATCTCTGAAATCTTTTTCAATTATTGGTCGAAGTGCCATTCTTCCCACGGAAACACATTGATGGATGAAAAGCTGTATCAGCTATTAATTCTAGCGGGTATGGAATAACACAGCTGATAAAACGTTACTTCAACCACTAACAAAATAATGTGGTGGTATAGAGAATAAAAAGAAAAGTGTTTGTTAAACAGAGGCTAAGAGTTCAAATCACAGAAGTTTTGAATAAAACAAAATGGAAAACTGCAGCTAAAACTTTTCAAAGACTTGATAGGGAAAAGGAAAGCAATTGAGCTGCAGCTGCAGTAGATGAGATATGAATTAACTATTGAAGGCGTAGGAGAAGAGCAGATATAATGATTAAAGCGGAAAAAATATTGGTTGGTTAAATAAGAAATCAGGCGTTCTCGAGACTCAGTAGAGCCATAGCAAATTAGGGTTTCGATGTATGCGCGGGTTTAATACGCTTGTTTGCTACACAAGACTTTGTTTGAGTCTCACCGGCATCACCAACTGTTGTAGTGTGAATGGCTGCGTGCGTTCGTTATTGATATTGGCGATCAAGTCCAGCAAAATCACAGAAATATAAATAATGACGAACAAATTGCCACATGAGAATAACAAAAAAAAAAAAATACAGCTGTCAAATTCTGCAATAGTGGCAAAAATTTTGTATTTTTCGTATTTATACTTGATGACCTGGGAGGATAATAGCAAGATAATAGTAAAACCATATTTTCACATTTTTATGGTTTTTTTTAAATTTTTATTTGAAACTAAATTTAATTAATTTTATTATGAAAATTTTCGCGTTTAAGAGTGTTCACAACTATTCTTACTGTATTTGATAAAGGTAACAATTTAAATGTCAGTTGAACACTGAATGAAAGTGTAAATCGGAGTTATTATTTAGATCGACTATATCATTAACAATTTCGTTAGCATTGTATTATAAATATTGCTAATAATGCTTTTTCATTCAATAATGCTAATACATTTAAAGTTATTATTAAATGGTTTCAAAAGGTTATCATCGATAAATAACTTTTCCTATCGCTGTACACTACATTAAAAACCTAAAGCGAATTATTTTGAAAATGGCATTTTAATCACAAAAATTTCATCGTAACATTGTCAAGAAAATTGAGACACTGGAAGCAAGAAATTTACAATGCAAGCATTTTTAAGAACATTATTTGCTCAAACATATTTTGAATGGGCTTTAGCAAAATCAAATTTCTCAATATAGGAGCTGTGATATTCTGACGTCAGCGAAATGCTTAGCGATACCAGCCAGTTAAAATATTTATATTACTGAAGCAGATAATCAAAGAAGGCGAATATTGCTTTAAAAAAAGATTTGTTGATGCTTTGAGCATCAGTAATGTTTTCAACCGATCTTGCAGTTCGTTGTGGTCTATACTTGGATCTATCACCTGCAAACCCTCTTTCGTCGAAATGTTTTGTTGGCACACTGCTTCTCCCAAAAATTTCACATAACTTTCTTATCGTCACCGTAATTGATAATTGATTTTGATAAAATGTTTTAACACGTAAAATACGTTGGTTTATCGAATATTTTTCCATAATAAATTTGCCATGTGTCTACTTCACGACTGCCAAATATGAACTGTTTACGAAACGGCGAACACCCTGTATAAATTTCCTAAAACAAAAGAAATTATTATTTCCAATTGTAATCAGTATTTTAACTAACAATTTATAGAGGTGTAGAACTTTAAGTCGGCAATACTTTTTTAGCTGGCGGCTATTTTGTCAGCTATCGCGTGATAGCTGCTGGTTGGCATTTCAACATGAATAGACTGACGACTAAACAACGCTTCAAAATTGTGCAAATCGGGCCCAAAACAAGATTGTCTTTGATCTCGACTTTCATCCCCCCCCAAGGGCACATTTATCGGTGGTATAAGGGAGCCCAGTCCCCTGAAGGCAGCAGGGGTCAACTGGAAGCTCCACGTTATTTCCACGGAAATCAGTAGGCCCTTCGGGAGTATCCTGGTGGTTGTAGTTTCGCGGCCCCATACAGGAATTTTTAAATGGTGGCCAGGATCATCTCACATTTACTCACACCTACCTGGTGAATGATCCACATCCAGTGAGCTTGCTAGACATGTGTTCTGGACAGGAGTTGGATAGTCTCCAGCTCTTCAGCAGGGAGTAGTGGTTTGTAGTCCTACTCTGGAACCGCTGAAATTGCAACTAGGAAAGACCTGTTGCTAGAATTAGTCCTAGGACGTGAATGACATTGCTTTTCATTCACAGTGGTTTGACCACCATCTGATTAAGGCCCACGGCCAGGTGCAGATGTAAATCTTATCAGGAATTCTCGACTTTCATAAGCGAATTTTTTTTGGCGATGAAACTCAGTTTTGTATGATTGGATATGCCTATAAACGAAACTACCGTGTTTGGAGTGATGATAACTCTCAAGTGTATGTTGAAATACCGTCTCTAGAAGAACTTCTTTAAAAACGATGCTGGTCAGAACGTAACAGTCAAAAATTACTGACTTTTTGATTCATCAATTGAACAATCATGATGTGCAGGAGCTATGGATTCAACAAGACATTTCACCCAGTTCATGCCACAATTGGGTTATTGAAGGAAAGGTAACCGTTAGTAACCGCATTGTTTCATGGTTATGACCATTGAGTTAGACTCCAAGATGGTTTGATTTAACGCTGCTAGATTGTTTTCTGTAAGGATATGTGAAGTTGCTAGTCTACGCCAATAAGACCCGAACGATTGATCCATTTTAGGACAACATGCGCTACGTTATTGATATCGATATATGGCTATAAATATTAAAAAAAATCATGGAAAGCCGTGGCGGTCTTACACCAGAAGTTGTATTTAAATTAATTGCCCTTCGATTAAAGTAAATTTCATACTGATTTGCAAAAACGCAATTTTGTTTTATTTCAATTCAAAGTTCTATACCTCTATAAAAAAATCCTTTGTTTCAGTTATTTAAAATAAAATTAATGAATAACTGTAAAAAAAAACTTCCTGTTCCGGAAACAAATTTTCTGAAATATTTGACAAACGATTGTACATTCCTGCGGCATTGTCTGCTATATTTATTCACTGGTAAAACTATAAAATGTGTTGTGCCCTTATTGTAAGACACATTTGTCGTTACATTTTAATGCCTTAACTGCAACAGCAACAACAAAAACTGCAAACGACGTTAACTATATACACCCATACATATATACATACATATTTGTGTCTACTAGAAAAAAGTTTTTTTTTCGTCACTCTGCATTAGCCCATGGTTATAAAGCAGTCAAGGACATCATATTAAAACAAAGTGATTTTTCTTTCTGTTGCAGCTCTGTGTTTTATTCTTCAACTAATATGACTAGTTGTATTGTAATATAATTAAATTTTATTTCCTTTAATCAAGCTCATAGGAAAACTTTTTTAATTACAAAAAATACACACACACACACACACACACACACACACACGCATGCATACATATCAAAGCAAAAATCCTATTTATAAAACACGCTTTAAGATTGTTGCCATCAATAATAGTGTTGGCAGTGTCAGTTTTTTATGTCTATTAGAAAACAAAAATATACAAAAATAATTTTAAATATTGTATGTCAGCCATTAGTGTATACTTTGGTTATGCATCAACAGAATTTTCTCTGTAATTCACAATAATCCGTTAATCTCTTTGCATAAGTAAAACAACAAAAGAAAGACAAAAAAATCCCTGCCGGCCAAGATGCAAAATGTCTAAAACCTTTTTTTACAAAAAATTCTTCTAACTTTCTTCCAATAATATTAAGCGAAGATTATAATTTTCTTAAGTATATTAGTCTAATTTTTGTATATTTCTTTTTCTTTAATATTAAATCTGCCTGTAAGACATTTACAATAAGTATAAAAATCTTAATCTATGTATGATTTAGGTTGGTACTGCCAGTGTAGTACTCAACGCACAATTTCAATAAGAAAGTTATCTTGCCAAATCAAGAGTTTGCACCCTTTTTAGACGCCTGTGGCCAAATAATAAAAAGTTCCTCGCAAGCGGATTGCGATGATTGGTGATTTTTGCAACGTAGTTTGTGCATGACTTTCTAATCTCCTCTCGGATGGTAGGAATATTGAGGTCCTTAGGGATGTTATTATTCCGCATGTACCAGGGAGCACACGTAATCATTCTCAAGATCTATTGATTGTCTTCTTTGTAGTTTTTCAACATTTGATGCGGAAACGGACCCCCATAGCTGGATTCCATAGAACCATATCGGATTTAAAACCGCTTTCTATATAAACACTTTGAGGTCAAAGACAAGTGAAGATGTGATTTGATTTACATCTGCACCGACTAGGTAGTCATAATCAGATGGTGGTCAAACCACTTTAAATGATTTGCAAACGTCATGCACGCCCTAGGAGGCCATCGAATACGTATATCCTCCGGTCACTTCTAGTAGCAATTTCGAAAGCCGGAAGTAGGCTCCTTGCTAAAGAGTTGGAGACTTTCCAACTTCTGGTCCAGTACGCATGAAGCTTAATATAATTAAGAACACGACAGCATTCATACTCACTGGACTTGAACCATTCATTGTGTTCATTTTGAATGATCCGACCCACAAACTATCACGAGGGTCCCGAAACCACAACCACCACGATACTCCCATATAGGGGCCAACCTCAATAACCAGTCAGAGAACAGCTAATTGTCTCAAGAGACAAATAGTGAACTCTGCGGGCGTACTGATTCCTTTGGAAATATGTGGATTGTCCAGGTAACTCCTCAAACACACTGTTAGCGCTGCAGTGGTCACTTTCGCAGAAGTTCATTGCAGACAAAAGGCTAATCAGCTGTATTAACTTACAATACGGCATACACAGTTTGCGATTTGTGTAGCTGTTTAGAGGAACTTGTTCCAAAAATGGAAAAAACAGTTATATATTATAATCTACTGAACTTTAAACGTCAAGATTATAAAGAAATCTAATTTTTCAAAATGATAAAAATATTAAAAATGATAAAAATGATAAAATATTAAAAGAATATTAAAAATAATAGTTTATAGTTTAATTTATTAATATTTATAAAAAGAATCTTTAAACACAAGGTCTTATATTAAAAATTAAATGAATTTTATTTTTATTTTCAATATTTTGCCACACCATTGTGTGCCATCTTCAGAAAAATAAAAATATGTATAAACAATTTTGGAAATAATCAATAAATCAACAAATATACAAAAGCAATAGAAATTACAAATTCTAAAGATGCCACGCAAGTGTTTGGCGAATTATTAGAAATAACAATAATCATCCTTATTCTGTTTGGCGACGGCAACATCGTCGTCGATTTTGAGGCAACATCACTTTAACATAACATCAATACTAATGTGGTATTCCCTAACAGTCTTATGATGACGTTGCCTGTTTATCGATCATTTTAATAAAACATAACATACATAACTAACATTTGAGTCAGCTGATTCATTTGTGTACTATTTTTGATAAAATTGTTGTGAAGAAAATATAAACTGTGTGAAACAAAAAAAAATAAAATCTATATTTTTTTTTTATATTTATATTCGACCTTCTTTTTTCTTCTTTAATAAATAAGTATTTATCTTTATATAGATCTTTTTAATTTAATTTTTTATAAATATTAATTTCCTAAAGAAGCTTTCCAACGGAGTACTAAATATTAAACTTATGTGTATTAAATTTAATTAAAAAAACCTATATAAAGATAAATACTTATTTATGAAACAAAATCTGTATTAAATTAAACCTCCAAATGAATTAAAAATCAAAATAAATTAAAATCAAAATGTTCAGCAGATTTGCCACAGCTTCCTCCAAGGCGCTCAGTATACAACGTTGATTAAATATGCCGCCTTCAGTAGTTTTGCATTCCATTTTGTCTTTTACCATTTTTTTTTACTTTAAATTTTCGCGCCAATTTTGAAAAAAGAATTTTGCCAAACATGAACTACATACAATACCTTTTGCCGCCCATCACAAGTTCTATTTGGTGGGCCAAGAGCATTTAAAGCAGATAGCACATTTTACCATTGTTCCTTAAAATTAGTAGGAACACTGCCTCCTCGAAATCACCTGGCAAGTGATGGATTTTTTCCCAATTCGTCCACTAATTTTTCAAATTGGCTGGCGTTGGTAATTTTTAATTTTTTTCCATTTTATTTGTACTTTTTTATATTTTATTTTGTATTTTTATTTTTTTTAATTTTTTTAAATTTTTGTTTATAACAGCACGACACCAAAATCACAGACCACAATATCAATGGCAATTTAAGGCAACATCAACGTCAAATTTTCTTACAGAATACCAAACATGTGTCGCCAGTCATCGTTAAATGGCAATATTGCCAACGAGAATACAGATTTACAATAAACGATAAAAAACGACGTCATAAGGGTGAATATTTAATTAATTTTTGTGTAAAGATCTTGTGCTTAAAGAACTTATAAGAATATAAGATAACAATATCTTAAATCGAATGTTTGCTGGCTAAGTGTGTACTATGTAATTAATCATTATTTTTAATGTATTATACTAAATTCACACTTGTGTTTTTGAACGCGTTTAAGCAAAATTTTTTTAAAAATTAAACACAGCCGTTCACACTATAATTAAGATGTTTAAGGCTGACGTTTTATCTACTTTTTTTACGTAGTATTAAAAATAAGTTGAGAATCAAACCGAAACCCCTGACTGATTAGCTAAGTACACTACCTACTAGCATACAGGGGCAGAAACGCACTTAGTACATCCCAAAATTAAATGAAATTCAGAGTTGTATTTGGAATTTATGTGTTTAACGACGTGTTTAAATCTGAAACAACTCATTTGAGATGTTTATTAGTGTATATTTCAAACCCTTTGTAACTTCCGAAATTCTGAACCTATTTATCTGTAAAATGGTGTTTTTATTTGTTATTTTTTAAATAAACGTTTATTTATTAATGATTAAGATTTAGAGGTTAAAAATTGATTTAAATTTTAATAATTAAAAATTATTAAGCTTAATTTGCAACGAAATAGGGTCGTTGTCTTTTATAGAAAAAATCTTTTAAATTAAAATAAATAAAAATTCACGAATATTACATATTCTGATTACAATTTTTTATGACATTTTTATAGAAAGAAATGCGATAGAAAACAGTTAAACGCAAAAGTTAAAAATTCATATAACATATCTCTGCCTGTCGCACACTGGGGATTTCGCAGAAAAAAGTCAAATTCTCAAAATACTCTTCATGCAATATGCAGTGATATTTTGAAATTTTAGACTAAATGGTACAATCAAATCAAAAAGAATTACTCCGATCTAAGTGCTATTTTTTTGTATAGCCGTCTCAAGCTTAGTACTTGTATGTTTTACCGAACCAACTTAATTTAAACTTAAGAATTTCAAAACGAATATTATTTTATTATGTGAGCTAAGCTTTTCTTTTTATTTTTTATTTAAAGTATAATATTTCAGTATACTAAAATTGAGACTTAAGATTTTTTTTTGTTTATTTTTATGAACAAAATAACAAAAATCCCTTTTTTCTCCAAACATTTGGACCTGCAATTTTAGCCATACTTTCCCACAGTTGAAAATCACTAGTAATACTTTGTCTCATATCTGTTTTTACATTTTTAATCAATATCAAATGCCACCTTCCAATTTGTTCCATTACACTATACAACATTTTTCAGCTGATTGATTCGCGACTCAATTGTGATAAGGCCTTTTTGTTTAACATAACTCAAGAGCCACTAGTCGGATTTTGCTTAAACAAATTTAGAAAAATCAAGAATTACAATTACAACAGTTTCGCATTTGTAAATGAAGAAAAAAATTCTTAAAAAAATCCAAAACGATAAAAAAGTGTCAAGTCCTATTACTTTGATGTAAAGTCGTATAACCTATGAACAAAATGAAACATAAATCATGAAAATCGATGAACGCGTTTCGCTTTTATTCACAATTAAGTAAAGGTATGAATTTAAAAAATTTGCTCGAGATATGCACAAATTTCTGACTCTCGCTTATATACGACATCAGTTGTACGACTTAAATCATTAAGTGATGACATAAATAAATTAGTATGGAATAACCATAAACCTTCTTTCACACAGTATTGTAGAACACTACAGCTTGCATACGTTAAAGAGACGCCTCAAGTTATAGGGGAAGAGTCGATTAAAAGATATCTCAACTAAAAGAATTTGAGTTAACAATAAATAATCGTAACTTTAAAGTAAAACATGAATTATATTTTACAATGATTGACGGCAAGACAGCACAATCAGTAACAGAAACAGCAGCAGCATCTTCTTGTTTTATTTGTGGAGCCACAACATCCAAAATGAATAAAATCGAAGAAATTCAAGCACTTCAATTTGATATGTCACGCGTATTAAGCTGATGGAGTTTCTTTTATATGTAGCTTATAATATTAAATTTAAATATGGGAGAGTCGACTCAAATACTCGTCCGTTAAAAGAAGCCCGAAAATGTTAGATTAAGCGTGAAGTTAAAGAGAAAATTGGAATACATGTTGATACTGTTAAGCAAGGCTCTGGTACGACAAATTCAGGATATACGTCACGAAGATTTTTTGCTAATCCTGTTTTGATTTCCGAAATAACGGGTCTAGATGAAAACATAATCAAGATGTTTTCAATAATTCTCGAAGCTATAACAGTCACCGAGGTAGTAGATTCAAAAAAATTTGGTGATTTTTGTTTGGAGACGGCAAAAGATTTTGTTGCACTGTACGAGTGGTACAATATGCCACCTACACTTCACAAAATTCTGATATATGGAAAAGATATAATTGAAAAGTGTATTTTTCCTGTAGGCCTACTATCCGAAGAGGCTCTGGAATGTCGTAACAAAGACTATAAAAAATATCGCCTTAGACACTCCAGAAAATTCAGTCGAATTGCCACGAACGAAGATATTATGCACCGAATGATGGTAACATCAGATCCCATGATTTCACATTTGACGCCTTCATTTAGCCAGAAAAAGCATAGTGTTGTAAGCTATAAAGTTAAGGCCCTTTTAGAATAATAAATTAAAAATAGATTTAAAATAAATAATAAATTAAAAATTAAAAAAAATAATTGAAATTTAATTTTTTTGTTAGTTATGGCCTTTTAAATTACAGGTAATGATCTACATTTCTCTAACTTTTCTTATTGTAATTACTTTTGTGTATTACTATATAAATAAAAATAAATTTATGATAAAATCACTACATTTTTTGACAAATATATTTTTTTCCTCACCTCCATACAAGAATTCCCCCAGTGTGTGTCGCTTAAAATACGATTAAGTATGAAAATTTTTATCTAAATTTTCATGCATGTGTGTATATGTGTGTGTATGTTAAAAATCAATTTCCTTAAGCAAAATTGAACAAATTTTCATCGTTGGCATCAAGCTGTGTGTTGTGGTGTGTGTGTGTGTGTGTGTGTGAACTAAATGAAAGGAAGTTTGAGTGATATGTTTATGGGCTAAATATTAAATAAAGGGTCCGCTAAATAACTTTTGTTTTTTGTTTTAAATGCTATAAACAAAACTACTGAATATTTTCTCAAATTTCTTTTTTTATTTGAAAGTACACTCCTTCCGATTAATAATGGTAAATAATTTTATTCAAATGGCTGCCTCGGCCAGCCATGCAGTAGCCTACACGATCGGTCTAATTTTTAAGCACATTATCGATTGTGTGCAGCTGTATTTCACCAATGGCTTCACGAATATTGTCCTTTAAAGCGTCAACTGTCTGTGGCATGTCGGCGTAACATTTATCTTTGACGGCACCCCACAAATAATAGTCCAACGGTGTCAAATCGCAGCTCCGAGGTGGCCAAACGACATCAGCTCTGCGGCTGATAATGCGATCTTCAAAAATAGGGCGCAAAATATCGAGTGTAGCTTCGACTGTGTGGCGCGTAGCGCCGTCCTGTTGAAATCAAATGTGTTGCCAATATCCTTCTCTTCAATTTTTGCGAACAAAAATTCGTTCAACATGGCCTGATAACGATCGCTATTGACTGTAACGGTCACTCCTGAAAAATGACACAATTATGTCTCTGGACCAAAATCCGCACCAAACAGTGACTCGTTTTGGGTGCGTCGAATTTTCAGTGTATGCGTGCGGGTTTTCTATGCCCCAAATGTGAAAAATTTGCTTGTTTACATACCCGCCAAGATTAAAAGTGAGCTTCATCTGAAAAGATGATTTTTTTTGTAAAATCGGCATCTTCTGTAAGCCGATTGCAGGCAATCTTTCCCAGCCTTGTTCAAGCGTATACACAAACATATTCGTTCAGCGGAAGGATAAAACAAATTATCTGTCAAATCAAACATGAGCTAAGTGTTACCATTCACGAAATATGCACTAGTTGAAAAAACAAACGTTAGATGGCGGACCCTTTACTTATCACAAAAATCTTAATAATTTTTTTATTTTCTTTTAAAATATAGTTCCCGGTTATTGACATTTTATTTTAATTCAAGTTGCATTTATGCATTAAAAATCTTTATCAACACTAGAAAATAATTTGATTAAGAAATATTTTGATAATAATGTATCCTTCAGTTGATTTTGAAAGTATTTAAAACAAGAAAAATGTTGGAAATTATAAAATATACTGTCATATGTGTTCGGCCTAAAGCATAACAATTAGTAAAGTATAATATACATATATTGTTAAATTTGTATATAGATGTATGTACTCTTTAACTGTTTTACTATAACAGTTGAAATCATGCGGCCATATAAGTAAAATTATGTTACCTATGGAGTCACACTTCAATATTTTGATTTTTTTTTATTACTCTCTATTTGTTAAAATTTTATACGGATTCTCATTACGATCTTCTTAAAATCATTGTTAAAATTATAAAATTTTCAGTATGACACCAATTAGTAAGCACCCCCTTTTAATAAAAGGATTTCTAAATCAGTTTAGTATTGATTAGCTATCTGAAGATATACACTTAAAAAAATTTAAGTTCTCCTTTTTCTTAAGCTTTTAAACAAATACACAAAATTGATTTCAGAAAAGGGTTCTGCTTAAATTTTCAAACTTTTGTTGCATTACAAACTTAAAGCTTTCTTCATCACTTTTTGTTTTCTATATTTGGAAAAATATCCCTAAAAAAAGATGATTGACTTTTGTCACTGCCACTTCATCCATATGCATTCATTCGTATTCATGTTTAAAAATAATTGAAAAGAAAATCATGAAACTGAAAAAAATTTGAAATGTGTTTTTGTCTTCTGCCCATGATAAAATAGTACCTGTCATGCAATCTTACGAAGAGAATAAAATTGTGACAATTTAGTGATTTAGTAGTGTCACGTAATATGTAGTTTTAAATTACCCTACAGCAAGTGAAAGAATTTTTAAAAATATTAAAGATCTTTAATCTAAATACAGTCAGTTTATTCTTGATAATACAACAAGTCATCCGCCCGCAGGTGAGCTAGTCAAAACAACCAAAGATGGAAAAATATGGACACTATAATCTACTTTAATACAACCGATAGACCAAAATGCCATCAGAATTTTAAAAATGCATTACAGAAATCGTTTACTCAGTAAAATTGTTTCATCAAAAACAGAAATTGTCGTTGATTTTTTAAAAAATCTTAATTTGTACGATGCAGCTTACATGATCCATTTGGCTCGAAAAAGACAAAAAAAGAGTGCTTAGAAAATTATTATAAATAAAAACAATTCTTAGATAAACGCGACAGTATCAATTAAAGTTTTATTTCCACATTAAATTATAAATACAATTAAGTGTTTATGTTTTTAAAATTGCGGACAACCGTTTTTTATAAAATTTTAAGGTAAAAAAAAAATACTGTTCGATATAACGAATATCTCGGTATAACGAAAGGTCTAAACATTATATCATTCGTTAAACCGGGCTTTGACTCTACATTAAAAATCCGTTTTTTAAATTAAAATTGCACAACCAATTAAACCAGGTTAAAGCAGGTGTAGGTACTTTAGACAGAAATAAAAACTATTTGTTTTATTAAGAGCCAAGCTGTTTGTATTATATATATATACGAGGTAGGATCAAAAAACAAGCGTTATTTTCAAATTTCGTGAGTTACGTATTTTCGATTTTTGCATTTTTTTCTGTTATGTTAGTACACATGTCTATTATATATGTTGACAATATCAGCCATTTTGGATTGTCAGTTTGACAGATAAAAAGGTTAATCGTGTTTTGGTGTGCTCTTCGATTTTTTACTATTCGAAGAAATGTAATGAAAATGTACAAAATTAAATTAAATGTCCAAGGACATTTGAAATGTTAACTGTGGTGTTTGGTGAGTCTACTATGAGCAGAACCCAAGTTCAATTGTGGTATAACCGGTTTAAGGAAGACCGAGAAGATGTCAATGAGGATGCTCGTCCTCGTCCGACGCCTGAGCACGTCAACAACCTATGAAAACATTGAAGCAGTGAAGAAAATGATTTTGGATAATCGTCGAATCACTATTAGAGAGGTTGCTGATGATGTTGGCATATCGTTCGGCTCATGCCAACCAATTTTCACGAATGTTTTAGGCATGAAACGTGCGGCCGCGAAGATTGTTACAAAATTGCTACATTTTGAGCATAAACAACGTCGCATGGACATCGCTTAGGAGCTGTTAAACGTGGTCAACGACGATCCATACCCATGGTATGGCTATGACATTGAAATCCAATGAACGCGTCCAGAAGAGCCAAGACCGCCAGAAGCACGTCAAGTTCGGTCAAATGTGAAGGTTTTGCTCACTGTGTTCTTCGATAAAGATAAAGATAAAAGATGGTATAATAGTGACATTAATGGCAAAAAGGTTGTAAAAGACAATCTAAGAAAGAAAGCGCAGCTAACCACAAGTATAGTGGATTGGTACCTGTACAAGGTGGCTAGAAACAAATATAAAAACGCGATACGAAAAGCTAAAAGAACATACATTCAGAATAGAATATTACGGTGTAATGATCAAATAGAAATGTGGAAGGAAATGAAAAATGTTGTACTAAAAAAAGGCAGAGAAGATATTAAAGATGTAATATTTAACAACAGACATGAAATGGACACTGTGATAATAGAAAACAGATTTAACATGTTTTTTATAGATAGTGTCCAGTTAATACATAATACAATTGCTTTAGTGCCATATACAAATATAATAACTGAAACTGCACCTAATTTTGAGTTTGAGCATAAACAAGACTTTAACTTCATCAGTCCGAACTTGATAATGGACTGCTTCAATGTAAGAGGTAACAGGTAACAGTTGACAATAATAAACAAGTCATTTCAAACGGGTATCGTACGAGACAGTTGGAAGTATTCGGTAGTTATACCGTGTGAAAAATTCAAAAAAATGTGAAGATTTTAGGCCAATTAACACGTTGCCGGTACATGAGAAATTGTTAGAGGCGATGGCGCACGATCAAATAGAAGCATACTTTGAAGAAAACAATTTACTATATGAGAATCAATCGGGGTTTAGAAGAGGACACTCATGTGAGTCTGCGCTCAATATGGTCATAACATCGTGGAAAGAATCAGTGGCGGAAATAAAAGTTGTATTGTGCGTTTTCTCGGATTTGAAACGTGCCTTCGAAACTATAGATAGGAATCTATTGATTATGAAGCTGCAACAATATGGCGTTGGGCAGAATGCTGGAAACTGGTTTAAGAGCTACCTTTGCGGAAGGACACAAAAAACAAGAATACAAAATGTTTTTTCACCGTTGAAGTCAGTTGATCTTGGTGTTCGTCAGAGTTCAATTTTGGGACCTTTACTTTTTGCAGTATACATTAATGATATGTGTAAAGTAGTTAGGAATGGAAAGCTGGCTCTATTTGCTGACGATGCCTTGCTGTTTGTGGAAGCTGGCACAGCTAATGATTGCAGAAGACTGATGCAGAGTGACTTAGAAAGAGTAGATAGATGGCTTAAGGAAAATAAATTAAAATTAAATGTTTACAAAACAAAATGTATGTTTATAAATGGCATTACTTGTGATAGCATAATTATCGAAGATGAGGAAATAGAGAGTGTATGTAAAATAAAATATTTGGGTGTGGTAATAGATAATAAATTAAGTTTTGATGCACATGGCAATATGTAGTAAAAAAGGTTGCAGGAAAAGTGGGATTTTTTAAAAGAATTAGGAAGTTTATTAGTTATGATACAGCGATAAAAGTTTATAACGTAATGATTAAGCCACATTTTGAATATTGTTCGACAATTTTGTTTTTAGCTAGTCAAAGAGCCATAGGAATCTTACAAAAAATACAAACTAGAGCGATGAGAATTATTTTGAAATGTAATATTTTGACACCTGTTAGAGAAATGTTAAATTTGTTGATGTGACTGAGTATAAAGCAAAGACTACATTTTTATGTATTAGTATTTATATTCAAAATTCAAAATAATGTATTACCCTCGTATTTGTCTAGATATATAAGGATAATAAGAGATGTTCAGCCTTATAATTTAAGGAACAATGCGGACTTGAGGTTAGCCTCATTTAGAAGCGCAGCAACACAGAATAGGTTAATTTACAAGGGATCTGCTTTATTTGATGAATTACCAAGTAATATAAAAAGAGAACTGAATTTTAATCGATTTAAACAATTAACGACAGCATATGTTATAGATAAATTTTAATACCAAATTATTGTATTCAAATAGTCAAATATTGACTAAATAAACTTGAAAATAAAAAAGTAATAAAATTGCATTGGCGTGGTGCTTCATAAATTCTTGCCACAAGGTCGTACGGTCAATAATGAATACTACCTTGAAGTTATGCGCCATTTGCTCGAAGTAATTCGTGAGAAATGCACAGAGTTGTGAAAAAATCAATCATGGATTTTGCACCATGATAACGCTCCACCTTACACATCGATGCTTGTGTGTGAGTTTTTGGCCCAAAACAAAAGCGTAATCCTGCCTCAACCACCGTATTCACCGGACTTGGCTGCGGCTAATTTTTCCTTTTCCCAAAATTAAAGACACCGATAAAAGGATAGCGTTTTGCTACGATTGAGGAGATAAAAGACAAATCGAAAGTGGAGCTGTTGGCGATACCAAAAAGTGCGTTTCAGAAGTGTTTCGAGGATTGGAACAAACGCTGGCATAAATGTATTGTATCTGAGGGGGATTAATTTAAAGGGGACAAGATTGGTGAATAAATAAATACTTTTTGAAAAAATTTAAGATAACAGTTATTTTATGATCATACCTCTTATGATAGAATCTTTGTTATCATAACAGATAGTAAAAGCTAAAGATTGCAGCAACATAATAATCTGTTTAAATTTATTTAAGGAGAAATTTTTGGAATGTGTAAAACAAATGGTATTTAAAAGGTTGAAACCATAAATAAATATTTAATTGGCATACAAAATGTCCCAAAATTGGCAAAAAATTTAAAGTTTTCGCATTAACAAATACAACAAAGACAATTTTTTCAAATAATGTGCGGAATATAGATTTAAATATAAATTCACTACACTAAGAATATTCGCCTGAATAGATAACAAATTTAAAGATCTCAACAGCACACCATATGAATTTATTCGAAGAAAGTTCTTTGAATACTTTGAGTCAGCCCTTTCTTGTATACGTAAAAGGATTAGTGCTATGTGGTCTTTAAATTTTACAGCACGTGCCGTGTTCTATACAATTAATATATTAATTTTGAATTAACTTAAAAGCATCAATAGCTAAATTTCTCAAGACTGTTAAAGTGATTATTTACTACATAATTTAACTTTATTTCGTTTATACAAGAAAAAAATCTACAAAATAATTGCATTATTTCAAATCGATCGGATAATCGTAAAATGTTTGCGGCAAACCGGTATTAAAAGTCCAGCCTCTTTATTTATTTACGCACCCAACCAAAGAAATAAAACAGTATTGGGTTTTTTGTTATTCTAGATAAGTAGCAACATCTTCTTCTGGCCATTAAGCAAATAGACATGGTCATTCCCATAAAAAATTCCAAATAAAAAATTTTTGCATCACAATAAATTAATCTTCATCCCACACTTAACTCCACACTATCAATCGCTCATAAGCACTGTTTGAAATATTAAGGATTACTTTTATTATTTTCGCAAGAACACATTTCAAAACCAGAGATTAACGAATTGAGAATATTTTTAAATTAGAAAATACAAGAGCTTTAAATCTGCTGCTACAGAAAACAGTACTGCCAGTTAAAAGATCTCTGCCTGCAAAAAACTCTTGTTACTTTACGCTTCAAATAAGAAAAATGCTTAAAAAACATTTTCAAATTTCTAATAACTTCTCGCTTGTTTATTTAGATTTCAAGTTTAAAAAAATAGTTTTTCGATATACGATATGAAAAACAAGCAAAAACTGCTTCGCTCGAAATAAAATTGGACTCCACTGCTGTTATTAATGTGTAAGCAAATTTGAGGTTAGGAAGTAAACTGGCTTAAAACATAAACTTTTTTTGACAACTTTAGTTTTATTGATGCCAATCTAAAGTAGAAATATTTTTTTTTTAATGACAAGTAGCACTTCAGGCAACAATGCCTATTTAGTCAAGTACCGTGCTACATTCTTCAGGAAAGGTATAGAGAAGAGATGAAACAGGTGGTGAAACTAGAAGGATAGTCGGAAATTAACTGCCATATAAGACAGCACAGTGACCAATGACCATGCCTTCATCGCTGAGCAGCCCCACCGACAGTCAACTTTTATTTTTGTAGTAAAATAAAATAAGGTCTCCGTTGGGAATCGAACCCACAACCCCATTACCGACAAAAATTCCAAATAAAAAATTTTTGCATCACAATAAATTAATCTTCATCCCACACTTAACTCCACACTATCAATCGCTCATAAGCACTGTTTGAAATATTAAGGATTACTTTTATTATTTTCGCATGAACACATTTCAAAACCAGAGATTAACGAAATGAGAATATTTTTAAATTAGAAAATACAAGAGCTTTAAATCTGTTGCTACAGAAAACAGTACTGCCAGTTAAAAGATCTCTGCCTACAAAAAACTCTTGTTACTTTACGCTTCAAATAAGAAAAATGCTTAAAAAACATTTTCAAATTTCTAATAACTTCTCGCTTGTTTATTTAGATTTCAAGTTTAAAAAAATAGTTTTTCGATATACGATATGAAAAACAAGCAAAAACTGCTTCGCTCGAAATAAAATTGGACTCCACTGCTGTTATTAATGTGTAAGCAAATTTGAGGTTAGGAAGTAAACTGGCTTAAAACATAAACTTTTTTTGACAACTTCAGTTTTATTGATGCCAATCTAAAGTAGAAATATTTTTTTTTTTAATGACAAGTAGCACTTCAGGCAACAATGCCTATTTAGTCAAGTACCGTGCTACATTCTTCAGGAAAGGTATAGAGAAGAGATGAAACAGGTGGTGAAACTAGAAGGATAGTCGGAAATTAACTGCCATATAAGACAGCACAGTGACCAATGACCATGCCTTCATCGCTGAGCAGCCCCACCGACAGTCAACTTTTATTTTTGTAGTAAAATAAAATAAGGTCTCCGTTAGGAATCGAACCCACAACCCCATTACCGACAAGTTAGTACACTACCTACTAGCCTACAAGAGCACCTGCAGTCCAACAGCTTACTTAGCGATCGACAGTGTGGTTTCCGTAAGGGGCGCTCTACCGGCGACTTGCTAGCCTTTCTGTCTGAACAATGGTGTAATTCCATACATCACTTCGGAGAAAGCGAGGTGGTGGCTCTAGATATTTCCAAAGCATTCGATAGAGTGTGGCCTGACGCATTTCTATCAAAACTTGCTGCTTTTGGTGTCGGTGCTAATTTCTCCAGATTTATATCTAGTTTTCTCAGAAATTGCACACGAGTTGTTATAGATGGGATTTCATCAGACGAGGTCATGATGAATTCAGGGGCACCTAAAGTAGAAATATGGAAATTAATAATTGAATATGATGTCGCGCAAATCTCCACCTAACGCATGTCACAAAAATTTGCACATTTAAAAACAAAGCATCGCTTATCTCTTCAATGCCGCGCTGAATTTTATCTTTAACATCGTCAATTGTTTGTGGATTGTAAACTCGTAAACTCGATCTTTCAAATAGTTCCTGAGAAAATAATCCAGGTGCATTAAATCACAAGAACGCAGCGGCCAATTGGCATCGTCAAATCGAGCAATTACGCAATCAAGACATTTCTTATATGCAATAACTAAATTGTTTGCAAAAACCAAAGGTCATTGATGCTAACGTTAGCTAAATGTGGCTATAAAATGGGTTATCATGGTTTGGTAGTCCACAAAGTTTATTTTCAGAAAATACGCACCATAGTCTGAATACAAACCGCATTAAATGGTCACTTTCTTTCAATATATTGGCTTTTCGAGGACTGCCCTATATGCGATAGTTTTGTTTCTTTACTTAACCGTCTAATTAAAAATGAGTCTCATCACTCAGTTCTTCAAACAGTCAATTCGCTAACGTTCGTCGCTTTAATCCTTGAAAGTAGTGATGCACAATTATTGTAAACCTCGATGACTTGATGTTCAAGGCTCATTCTCAACACTTTGTTGTACAGTAGCTATTGTTTTGGTCTAATGTCAGCAACAATTCCGCGAGTCTGGAGTTTAGCGATTAAAAAAGGAGCTTGATTACGAGAAAAAGCTGCTCGAAATATTTCGTGCTTAAATTCTTCCAACTCAATTATTGACATTTAATCATTTGTCTGACAATTTACTTCCTAACCTCAAATTTGCTCACCAATTATTTCAAAAACACAGTAGTCTGTATGACAGACATAATTTACACTTCTCCTGAAAAATGAAAGTTATTTCCATTCACTCAAGGAGCTGGTAGGTAGCGTTTATAAATATTTTTAGTTTAAATCATAGTTTAACCTCTCTTCTAAATGTTTTGCTAAGTTCCTAAGTTTCGCTTAAAGGCTTTACAAAAATGTGCAGCAGTGTGTCAAACAAAATACACTGTTACTTTCAATGATGTTGTTTGTTATTTTTATATTATTTGTTTTTTTGTTATATTTTTCTGTTTGTTCATTTATTTTGTTTTGTTTACCGTTTTGCGTATAAGAGTCCTTTTGTTTGTTCATTTTGTGGTTTAATTGAGGTTATTTTTACTTAATTAAAATTGCGCTTTTGAGAATAGTTCACTTGAATTACCAAAAAAAAAAACAAAAACTGAATAAAAACCAACAACAAATAGCAGCAAACTAACCAAACATTTTCATTTAAATCATTTATCATGATTTAAAATACAACTGTGGCACGGTACTCTCATTCTTATTAATTTAAGAGATAAACTTTAGTGCAACTTTATGACACGGTTTTTCCTTTTTCGTATATAAATTTATTATGGCATAAAAATATATACCGAAAATAGTATTTAACATACAAAGGCTTTTGGCAACGAAAGAAAAATATGTTTTGGAGTTGCACAGCTTATATGGAGATAAAATAATATGTATGTATGTATGTATGTACTCGTATTCCAGACACATGATAAAAGAAATATTTAACTAAACACCTGACCAAAATAAAAAGTTTTTTTAAAACTAAAAAGCCCTACGACCGCATTTAGCTCTGCATAAAACTAGATAACTGCAAAGATAGTTAAGTTGGAATATTGAAGCTGTCGTTCATTTGTTTGTGATGTTATTTAACGAGATCTGTTCCATAGAAAAGGTAAATACTCACATACAGCTATGGCCAATATAATAGCACCACACACAAATTTATATTGACTCGGTTTACATCTGTTTAACTGTTGGGCCGATTCAGTTTAAAACAAAATAATAAATTTTTTGATGTTAATGGTTTATTATCATAAACAAATATTTGTTTATTTTTTTCAGCAGTTTATAATATGCTAACTAATTTTATCAAAAAAACTTAAAAACTACACAGGCAAAATAATCGTACTTCAGTTCATTTTTAACACCACGCACAAATTTATACTGACTCCGTTTACATCTGTTTTTTTGATGGGCCGATTCAGTTTAAAACAAAATAATAAATTCTTTGATGTTAATGGTTTATTATCATAAGAAAATTATTTGTTTATTTTTTTCAACAGTTTATAATACGCTAACTAATTTAATCAAAAAACTTAAAAACTTTTTATCAAAAATTAGTTGTCTTTCTTAAAATAAATCAAAAGTTTCACTCAAATATCTTGTAGATAAATTAATTCTATGGTTTCAATACTTTGTCGAGTGCCCTTTATTTGCTTTTATTGCGGCACAACGCCTTCCCATGGAATCCACTAAATACTGGCATCTTTTAACTTAAATGGAACTCCAAATTTTCTGCACAGCCTCCCGGAGGCCTTCAACGCTCGTTGATTTCATTGTAGATACACCCTTATTTATAGCCATCCACAAATTTTCAGTAGGATTCAAATCTGGGGACTATGCAGTTCACTTTATTGCATTAATAGAGTTACCGTTGAACCATTTTTTTGCTGGTGTGGAAGACCCACACCAGCGGCCTTTCGTAGGAAGCATATGGCAGCATTATTTCATCAAAGATTTTTACATAAAACGATGAATCAATAATGACTTTGATCCAATATATCTTACCCACACCCCCCGGGGACACATTTATCGGTCTTTATAAAATACTTGACTATCTAGACCTGTGATGCTAGGAGTATAAGGGAGCCCAGTCGCCTGAAGGCAAGCAGGGAGTCAACTGGAAGCTCCACGTTATTTCCACGGGAATCAGTTTCCGCTAATTGTCTCTTTAGACTTTTAGTTGTTTCTCTATTATTGAGGTTGGCCCTTCGGGAGTATCGTGGTGGTTGTGGTTTTGCGGCCCCAAGCATGAACTGATCTATGGTGGCCAGGATCATCTCGCCTTTAATCACACCAACCGGTGAATGATCCGGATCCAGTGAGCATGCTAGTCATGTGTTCTGGATCAGGAGTTGGATAGTCTCCAGCTCTTCAGCAAGGAGTAGTGGTTTGCAATCCTGCTTTGGAACCGCTAAAATTGCAAATAGGAAAGACCTGTTGGTAGAATTAGTCCTCGGCTTCCTAGGGCGTGAATGACGTTGCTTTACATTCCCAGTGGTTTGACCACCATCTGATTAAGGCTTACGGCCAGGTGCAAATATCGGACCCACATCTTGATACGAAAAGCACCTTCATACCATAATACTATGGCCTCCATGTTTGTTAGCTTTTGCTGTGAATTTTGGCTTGTATTCGTTGTTAGGTGTTAGGCTACGGACAAACAAGAATAATTTTGGATTCCTTCAGATGTCCTATTGCAAAAGATATCTATTTAGCAAAATGCTTAGACGAAAGGAGCGCCAGTTTTCGAGGACTACAGGCATTTAGGTTGTTATCTCGAAGTCTGCGGCGAATAACTTCCATGCTTGCCGGCACATCTAATTTCTTTTTGAGCTCCGTAGCTGTTATAAAGGGATTTGCTTTAGTCGTCCGTACTAACCGTTTTACTTTTAAAGGTGACAAAACTCGCTTCCTACCACATGATTCAACTTTTTGCACATATCTTAGGACGTTATTATATTATTGGAACAGTTCAGCAATTCTCTTATTTGGTAATACGCGACCCACAACTATACAATTTTTATAAAATTATTACAAAATTTAAAATAAATTAAAAAATTTTTATTACCTTCCGTTTTTACTTTTTTTTCACAAAATTTTGCAAAACAAATTTAAAAAAGCCTACTGGTGCTATTTTATTAACTGCACGAAATGATAAGTGTTGACAAAATATCTTTTATAACGGAATAACAGTTATGAAATTTGACAACAGATGCACACACTTTGAGATAACACATAACGAAAAAAAAATGTACACTCAAAAAAATAATATAGTAAATATGTGAAATTTGTACATCTTTCGAATTAGAATATTGCAACTGGTGCTATTATATATACCGCAGCTGTATCTCGTAAAATATTTATTTATTTATCAATTTCTATTTTTTCCCCTTCAAAGTATTTTTCCCTTATCTATAACGCACTTGTGCCAGCGTGTTTTCCGAACCCCGAAGCATTTATTATATGCAATTTAGTATGCCCTTGACCTCTCTAAGCAATACGGTTTAAATCTATTCAATCGTCGCAAAGCGCCGTTCTTTCGTTACTAAAATTTTGTTGAATACGTTGACGGAGACATACAATATTTATAACTTTTGTAAGACGTCTAAAAAACTCTCACTTAGTTTGTGGTAGTTTTAATACATTAAGCATAGTTCTTCAATAAGCTAACAAATACTTTTAAAATTAATTTAAAAAAAAAAATAATTAGAATATAAGGGCACACTTAAGATTACGAACTTGATAAAAATTTTAGAAATTACACAAAAAACAATTACAATTTTGGTCCACGGTAAATAATCATTTTCTTAGCTGTGTGCCGCAAATAAACAAATTTGCCATCGGTACCAATTAGTAATTGATTCGAATGGATAAAAATGAAGAACCGTACGCCTGAAAATTCGATGGGTAAAGGGATATGCCGGATTCGCAATGTGTATTGCTATTCTATTTAACAATAAAAATTACTGCTGTATGAAATCGAGTTATAGCAACCAGACGCAAGGTTTTTGACTGCAAGCGAGTTAAAAACAATTTAATTTTTAAGCCAAATAATTTAAAAAGAAATGTGGCAACATTGTTTTCTACAGTTATTACATTACAGTCATTACATTACGGTCATTACATACATATATGAAAATGTTTTGGTAATTTTCGTTTCTTAAACGTAAAATAAGCTTTGAATCTTTGGTCCATGCCTTAACCCATTTTTTTGGCAGTCAATGATTCACTAAAATAACCGTAACAGTTCTCATAGGGCTGTTAATCTATTTAATAAACTGACTTGTCAGATGGTTTCTAAATATTTTAAGATCGACAAAATGAAACTTGGTTCGTGAAAATTGTTTAATATAGTTAAGCTTGGACTCACAGTTATTTATTTACAAAAAATAGGCTAAAAAATCTAACCCAGTGATCCAAACCACAATACTATATGACATTAAGCTCACAAACTCATCATCATAATCGAAATCAACATTGCAGTATTTTGTGCTCCTAATTCAATCTCACAATCTCCTGCTTACTAAACAAATTTTTTAAACAACTCAGCCACTGATATTATTTTTTCTCTCTAAGTAATACTACTTTGAGTTTGGATTACAGCTTGCCTTTTACCTATTTACCTTTAAACAACTCATCTATCGCTACAACTCTGCAATAATTATTTTTCTTAATGGACGAGCGCCGTTGGGAATTGAACTCATGAATTTTTTTTTAACTAACACGGATACCATGGTTGCTATGTACATTTCAGCTGACTTTTCTACGACGATTTATTATGAGTTGTATAAACTTAAGCCAATTTTTAGTTTCATTATTTTTTTTTTTTCATTTTTAAAACAGTTTCTTTCTATGTTTTTGACAGTTTTAAGAATTAATCGCACAAAGTGCACAACACCCAGTCACTAAGTATTTAGTTTATAGAAAAGAAATATATAATTATTATCTCGTAGCACACCAAAATCTAGTATCAATGATACTTGCTTGGCACTTTTTTTTCTAAACGTTCCAGTTAACTTTAAATGTAGTTTTTGCTTTAAAAAAATATATTAAATTTTACAACACCTTCCAGCCAAATGTTCAGCGCTGTAGTTGTCTATAAAACTTTTCTTGTTGTTTTTTGTTGTAATTAAACATATTCACTTTTTTTTGTTTTGTTTGAATGTATTCAGGACAAACGTCGAACCTGATGGCAATGCTGATATGTTTGGTGTGTGTGAAGAACAAGTTAATTTTTGAGCAGTTGCCAAAATGTAAACAAAAGAATGTTCGTTTTCATTTACTGAATTTTTCTAGCAAAGTAAATATGTATCATACGTTAAAGTGAAAATGCTTTCGAATGCAATATGACTTTAACAGAGAATATATTATTTTTTATATGAACACGTATGCATGTATATATACTCGTGTATGTGTAAAAAAAATAAAAAATAGAATATGTATAATATAAATGAAAAGGATGTCTAAAAGCATTCGCATGATTTGTTGTCTTTAGCGGAAGTGCTATACAAAAAAAATGTAAAGATCATTAAGGATATCACAACAGAAAGGCGAGAAGAGGATCATCGTAAATAAAATCAACTATAAATGCAACACCTTTTAAAATTGTCTCCATAATTCCCTTTGAACTAGAAAATTTCAACTGTCTGTCTAAAACGGTCAAGTCATGTTGGCGACTTCTATGTAGACACACTTCCGAATTTACAAAATCGATTAAAGAGCAAACACAGTTATTTTTTTATTCAAGTACACTTTTTTATAAACCTAAAATTCCAAAATTCTCGAATTTTTTTGATGTAATACAAACTTCATCCGCAAAAACTATAGGAGTTAACTACACTGTTTATCAGGGAAGCTAAAATAATGCTTTCTTGCGCCACCCTTACAACCTATTAACGTATTTATATGTCTTGGCAATAAAGAAATCAAGTTTTCGAGTCTCGTTTTTATTCGGTTCTGTTTCAGAGCATTTTAAAGTATTTATTTATTTCTATAGAATTATTGATGTATATTTTAGAGCATTGACCTGTCGGAAGATTCATTTGTCCGAAAGACCTTTTTCTTTGACCGGGGACTTTAAAATGGTGGGCTCAAGTTTAATGGGTAGTCTTAATGACGACTAATTTTCCCATTTCCTGCTGTATAGTTACTAACAAATTTTATAATGCAATCGCTGCATTGCGTTTTCTCTAGTTTCATTATATACTTAACAATCGCGTTCAAATATGTATGGCTACATTAGGCATTTCTTTACCTCAAAACTGTTTATTCGTATTTGATCAATATTTTCTGTAGTTTTTTTAATCGACCTTTTTTATCTTTAATAAATATCTCTTATTCTTTTTTACGGTCTTTTTAAATTACATTAACAATATATATTTTTTTTCTTTTTGATATTTCGCTTTCCTATGGAAAGCTTCGTCAGGAGAAAAAAAAATTTTTTTTTCTAAAAACAAAAATTATTAACATATATGTAAATAATATATGTTAATTAAAATATTAATATATAACATATATGTTAATAATTTTTGTTTTGTGAATTATTAAAAATAACAATAATCGCCCTTATTCTGTTTCGCGACAGCAACATCGTCGTCGATTTTGAGGCAACATCACTTTAACACAACATCAATACTAATTTGGTATTCCCTGACAGTCTTATGATGACGTTGCCAGTTTATCGATCATTTTAATAAAATATAACACACATATCTAATATTTGAGTAAGCTGATTTATTTGTGTACTATTTATGATAAAATTGTTGTAAAAAAAAAATACAAATTGTGGCAGTCAGTCTGGGGTTTGTGGATTTGATTCCCAACAAAGACCTTCGCTGTTTTTTTTTTCACTACAAAAATAAAAATTAACTGTCGGTGGGGCTACTCAGTGATGAAGGCATGGTCACTGGTCGCTGTGCTGTCTTATACGAGAGTTAATTTCCGTAACCATTCTTCTACTTTCACCACCTGTCTCATCCCTTCTCTATCCCTTTTCTAAAGAATGTAGCACGGTGCTTGACTAAACAGGCATTGTTGCCTGAAGTGCTACTTCTCTTAAAAAAAAAATAAAAAAAAATAAGATCTGTATTAAATTGAACCTAAAATAAATTAAAACTGAAAATAATATTCAGCACATTGTTTTTACGGTTTTTTTTTACTTTAAATTTTAAATTGCGCCAAATCCGTAAAAAGAATTTTGTCAAACATGTATTTGTAAAGAACTACATATTATACCTTTTGCCATCCATCACTCATTCTATTAAACATAAACATGTGTCCCCAGTCATCGATAAATGGCAATATTATCAACAAACGATAAAAAATGACGTCGTCTTGTATTGCCGTCGCCAAACAGAATAAGGGTGATTAATGTTAGCAGCGAGATATAGGCGAAGTTGAAAATTTCTTGTTTTAAGCTGTAGTAGCAGTAGTTGTTCTTTTAGAAGTAATAAATGACGGCGAAAGAAGGAAAAGTTTTGTATACAATTATTAGTGGTTTGACACTTCAGAAAACTTTTTAAGCACACTGTACAATATATGAATTCTGATAATTGCACGTATAGAATTTCTGCAGCACTCATTTTGCATTAATTTTTTAATATTCATTTGATTTTTTTTTTTGCTCAAAGTGAATTTTTGTCATTTTTTTCTATATTTCTATAATTTTTTGTAATTTTCTTCTATATTTCTATATATTTTTTTTCTCTATTTCCCGGTATGCCGTACGGATCAACTCTTTTGTTTCTGAAGCAAAGTTGTAGATATTTAATAGGAGAAAAAAGCGGAATAAACCTAACCGAAAAAGTGCATCTAGTGCCTTAAAAATCGCAAAAACAGCCATTTTTCACATTTTTTTCTGAATAAAGGAATTAGAAATTCACAAACATGCCGACTTTTTTCTTTATAAATTTTATTTTGCATAAAAATAAAAACCTCGATTCATATTACAGTTATTTACAGATTTCAAAAAAAGAAAAAGTATTTGAATTCTGCTTGGGTACGGTTTTCCGACGAACCTCGTCAAATTTGGTTTATGAACAAACCGGTTTCGGCCGGTACTCCAGTACGAAAAGAACACTGAAGATGGCAAACGGCCGAAACCGGTTTGTTCACAAACCAAATTTGACGAGGGTCGACGGAAAACCGTACCCAAGCAGAATTCAAATACTTTTTCTTTTTTTGAAATCTCAAAACAAAAAAATCTATCGTTGATTTTATAAGTCATACAATTTAATATGGTTCGCGACATACCGTACGCTAGAAATTTATCTCTTACTTTGGGCTTTATTTTCGGAATACTTGCGTTCGATCAGATATTAATCAGATATCAGATATTAATGACCTAACGGATCTGGATATTTTCTCTTTTCCATTAATCCAGCTCATTGTTGTTTGAATGTACATTTGAAATGTTAATGTTTTACAAATTTTGCCACTAAATAATCAATTAAAACTGTTATTTTTTCTCTTGAACTTTATAAAAACTTAAACATTCTAATATGTTGTTTTCTCTTTAAATCATTTCGAAAAGAGTTTCAAGAGATTTAAAAATTTTTCAGACGTGGTTGACATATTTATGGAGTTTCCCATATGTATCTTCTATCTTTTTCCAATCGAAATGTGTTATGATTGTTGGAAATCAAAACTTTTACTTTCTTTCAATAATTTACTCGTAACATTTACAATGCAGTTATTATGCATTCTCTGGCATGAATATTGAGCGAAATGCATAATTATCTATTAAAACGCATTTTAAATAATCAACCTAATTTTATGAAAACAAAGCACTTGTGCATGACGTTTCATGCTACATTGTATTTACAAGCTCTTTTATTGTATTATTTTTTGTTTTTTTTTTGTTTTGCTACATTTTGTAGGGTTTTCTTTTTCAAATTCGGAAACAAAAGAAAAACAATTGATTGGCACAATTTTTAAATAACAAGGAGAGAAGCCTCTTAAAGCAAAAATAAATTCCTTGAAAATTACAAGTATCTGTTCTAAAAAAAATTTATATAAAAATATAAAACACATTTACAAGCTTTTGATCATGAAAACTAATAGTTTAGAGGTGCATAGTTAACGAGTAGTTTATGGGTTATTATGATTATTATGTTGCTTTAAGAGCACTGCCTAACTTTTTGAGGGGGTTAGTGATTTGTAAATATATTTTTTTATAGAATTTTTGTTAGTTTATATTTATTTGACTTACCTTAATTTTCATTACGTAATTGGAGGGTACAAAGCCAATATTACCCTTCATGCTAACCACTTGCCACCAATTACGTTGACGTGCTGAGGTCTGATATAAAATAAAATATTCACCCTCATCAAAACTGATGGTCTTTGGATAGACGGCTTGAAAATCATACAAAGCTTTAAGCATTTCGATGTTATCTGCAAAATACATGGAAAAACACACACAAACACACACTATTTAAAAAATTGATTTATTAAAGAAACACAAATAGAAATTATGATTTAACGAGAACTAAATTAACACAATTTGTTTAATTTTTAATCAATGGAAAATAATTTTCAAGGATAATTTCTTTTATTTTTTTTGTTTTTTTTTTTTGCTGGTTTTATAAGATTGCATTTTTTTTTTTGTTTTTGTTTTTGTAAAGCAAATAGAAACTTATAGAAAATTAAATTCAACTTTACTGTGTGATAGAAAAACTGCAACTATTAAGGGATTTCAGAGAAACAGTCGAACAAACGGAATAAAAACAGGGAGATGGTGACAAATTGTCAAAAGCAAGAATCACTCGACTTGGTAGGGAAATAGCGGCAGCTACTAAAATAAAGACAATAACAAAAACGAACTAAATACGTGTTGGTTGGCAAGGCAACGAGGATAATCATGTGTAAAAACAAGGAAATAAACCAAAAACAAACATAAACATGAACACGATAAATACACACACACACATATACATACACAACACACAAAACAATAATATAGAATAAGGACAAAAGAAAAACATTCAAAATTAACGTAGCCTTAAAGAACCGCTATATTCAGCCAAATTTAAATACATATAAACACGCATTCTAAATTGTTCCCTTTTGGTTTTTTCTCTATTATTCACTACTGCAGAAAGAGTTGCCAGATTTGCATTGCTGTAAAATCAGAATTAAAAACTAAAGCTTGTTATTTAAATGAAAATCATTTAAATATCCATTTCTGTTAGTAACTCTTTGTTACTGATCTTAATAAGTATTTGGTCAAGGAAATTGAACCTCAAGCCTTCAGGTCAATCTTCAATTGTATTACAAAATGAATGGAGTTTATTTAGTAAAAACGTTACAACTGAAGAATTTAAAGCAACACCAGGAGGTTTTTTTAGGAATATACGACTACATGTTTGGAGACAGGACAACAAAAGAAGCATAAGGGAATTTGTTTTCAAAATTTATCACTTTTTAATACAATTTTTACATTTTTTCACAATGCTCATGAAGAAAGTATTGAGCAACTTAGGAAGATTGTTTTTTTTTTACTTTTCCTTTAAAAGCGGCCGCAAAAACTATAAGAAAGCTTTCTAGGTACTACAACGTAGATTTGATGCGCCACCTAAGAAGAAATTGTATGTGAAAAGAATGAATATTAAACATTTGGTGCAACTGCTTCTCTTTAATTTATCAGGGCAAATAATCTATTAAAAAATAAACTGAAAAAATTTTAGAAGTTGCGCATATGTTATACGCCTTTTTACTGAAATAATTTAATTATTATTGAAATCAGAAATCTAGTTACAAGGAATTTTCAAGCTGTTAAATCCACAGGAATGGTCCTTTTAGATATAAAGGCTGCCTTTGATTCTGTTAGGCATAATGGGCTCATTTACAAACTAAAACAATTTAATTTCCCAACATATATATTAAAAATTATACGCAGTTTTCTATGTAATAGATGACTTTACGCATATGTAGGCACAACGCGCTCTTAGAAAACATATATTCCAGCTGATTGTCCTTAAGGTTCCTGCTTGTCACCCGTTTGCTATAACTTATTTACTGCAGATATTCCCTATTTTTCAAGTTGCATCACTTCAACATTTGCAGATGACACCTCCATACTCTGCTCTGATATTTACGGCACTAATATTGTAACTAAGTTACAAATAGCAATAACTGAACCACACCGGTATTTCAATAAATGGAATATCCTGGTTAACCCTGAAAAAACACAAGCAATATTTTTCACAAGAAGAAGGAAGACATGTTTTATCCCACAAAACCCTATTCAGTTTTTAAATAAAAACATTAATTGGGGGAATAAAGTCAAATATCTTGGTATTATCCTTAATACCAAACTTTGTTACAACGAGCACATATCTTATCTGCTTCACAAAATCAAAATAATGACAATTCTTATGTACCCTATTGTAAATAGAAAATCAGAACTCAATATAAATAACAAAAAGTTAATTATCAAAGCAATCTTTCACCCAATAATGTTTTACGGCACTCCAGCTTGGTCTTCTGCAAAATATCATCTGAAAAAACTTCAAGTTGCCCAGAATAAACTTTTAAAATTGACTTTTAAACTGCCTTAGCACTTTTCCATCCAACGTCTTCATACTCTAGCAAACTTTGAACTCACCTACGATAAAATTGAGAGGCTAACAACAAATTTCCATACAAGATGTCAACTTTCCCGTTATGGCCACATTCCACATTTATTTTTTCACATTCCTAGTTTGAACAAAGAATTTTAATTGTCGTAGATTGACATAACTTCGTAAAGTTTGAGCAGCTTTTTCCCATAATCATGGTCCTTCTAGGAACGTTGTGTATAATTTAATTACTAAATTCGAGGCTCACAACATTGTTGATGATTATAGACCAAAACATTATGTTCGTAGTGGCCATAGTGATGCAAACATAGCTGCTATACAGCAAAGTATTGAAAATAAGATTGGAGCATTAACTCTTCGACGTTCGCAACAATTGGGCATCACTAGAGACACTTAGGGCAACATTTTCCATAAAGATTTTTTTCATCTTTACGCTTATAAAGTTGAATTAAAGGTTACCGATCGCTTGTTTGCGTCAAACGTTTGTGAGTTGGTTGTTTGAAAAGCTGAACGCAAACAACAGATTTTTCAACAAAATCATCTTTAGTGATGAGGCTTATTTTCCATTAGGCGATTATGGAAACAAACAAAATTGTCGAGGCTCACAAAATCTACAAATAGTCCTTGAAAAAATTATTACATGCAAAGAAAGAGAACGTGCGGTTAGTGATCAGACGGTATCATCATGAAAATGAGCAGGAAACGCCGTCAACAGCATTACCAAACCATGATATCCAATGTTTTGTGGCCACAATTGGCTTATATTGACATCAGTAATATTTCGTTTCAGCGACAAGCAATTCAGTCAATTAGCCGCCTCGTTCTTGTGATTTAAAAATAGGTAATAAGAAGTGAATCTGGTAGCGCTGCCATTAATCTGTCCATGGAGGAATTAAAATTATTATGTCTCTTTTACTACATTCATATATTTTTTATAATTTACATTTCCGTTTGTTTTGTTCATATTATTTCTGTTGTGTGCTTGTTTACACTTACCCATTATTTACGTCAACGCGCAAATACTCTGTGTTTTCGTTTAGTAAAGTATGTGCGCGTATTGATGTTTGAAAGGTGTACAACCGACAATAGTTGCAAAAATGAATGAATTTTTAACACTGCACAAGGACGTTAATTAAGCTGCCTTTTATTTTGTTTTTGTTTGCAAATTCGCATTTACTTGTTTTGCTTTCTTGTTATATTCTTGGAGCAATTTTATTTTCCTTTTAAAAACAAAGTTTGAATCCCATTTTTTTTGCGACTACACACATACATACATCTCTACTTAAAGTTGTACATACATAGATATAATAAAGATTTTTTTATTTAGGGCGGAGGCTGTTTTCTTGGCTGGGGACACTTTTCATATTTTGCATGTGCGTTTTGTTTTTTCTATTTATGGCGTCAATTTCTATTTATATCTTCAAAATAATTTTGTGTTACTTTAGATTACTTGTTGATATAATTTTAGCGAATCAAAATATTATTTATATTTTATTCATTTTTGATTTTAAAATTTTTATATGTAAATTTTTTTCAACACTTTAGCACTTCTTTTCTTTAGAGTTGACACTACATAAATACAGGATATTATTTGTATAACGGTATTATATTCGTTTCATTTGGCTGTGGCTTCGTTTTGACTGACTTCGATACATTGTTGGTTTGTTTCTTGTAAAGGAATTTATTAATTGAGACAGATGATTTCTAGTGCTGCCAGATATATTTGACGTTTATTTCATAAAGTACCAATTGTGTTAAAAAAAAAATCTTTTATGTATGTATGGTGAAAATAATGAAAATATACGGCTAGTATTTTCCTTTTTGTCTACTTTATTATAAATATGACATCTTCAAATATATAATTTACACAAAATTGGTAACATTTTTAGCAGCAATACCTGCAGTCAACATTTAAATTTTTAAGTGATGATATAGCGGTTTTAAAAATTACATTTACCAATTTATAAATGCTTAAATCATCGTTGAAATAGTACTGTTTCTTATTTTATTTATTTTTAAGTTGCTAAAACAACTACAAGAACATACAATTTCTTACGAAATTTTGTTTTTATCCGGTAGTTTTGGCAAATAAATAGCTATTAAACAAAGTTATAAGCAGATAAACATTTTAGGAAATATCGCAATATAAATTTTGCATATTTTTCGAATTTTTTCCAGAAATATTCCAATTTTGAAATCCGTCTGATGGTTACTTTACATTATTAACTCCACTCATATAGACGTAGATTTGTAGTAAATATCAATGATTATAAATTTTTTTATATTTGCACGTTTTAAGTTAAATCTTGTTCTTTAAGTGTAAAAAAGTTGTTCATATATTTTCGAAATTTTAAAAGAATAGTGTACTCATTCTTCCAGATACAACTGTTAATGAAAATACAACTCTAAATTATTACGTTTGTTTTTACAACTTCTTTTGGCAATTTGAGAATCACCGGTATATATTTTCGTTAAAAGAATGCCTAAAATCGTTGAACTAAGACAGGATCGTAATTTAATACGTTCTAATTTTGATGGTTACAAATTATCTTTGGATGCGGTACCAATTCTAAGGCAAGATTTAAAAGCATCACCTTTAAAGGCGGAGCCCAATGATGACCAGTATTCTTTGTTGCATGCCGAGTTATTTTCCATGCAAAATCTGCTAATAGTAGATCCATGGGCAAGAACACAATCTTATTTCGTAAATTGCATTGGGGAGATTGCTAGATGTGCGTATGATGACACCAAAGGCAGGCCGGAGCAGCAACAAGTGATCTTTCGGTTAACTCCTACGGCTTTGGAAAATGGTCGTAGAAAGGGAGATTATAATTATAGTTTGCGATTTTTATCCGAAAAATTTTGTTTAATATGTGATGGAGTAAAGACTCTTACTTTGATGGATACCGGAGATCGTGTTAAAGTCAATGAGTGGAAATTAGTCGCCACGTGCGAAATAGCAGGAGACGGTCTACAAAAGAATTATATTATTTATGATGCTCGTTTGGATATAATGCAAGAACGTAAGCAAATTTCTATTATGTTAGGACATGTTCAGCGTGTAGAGTCATCACAAACTGAGGGTGCTTCGATACACTTCCTTTACTTGCATTGGTGTAAGTGGACTTTGCAGGCAACAGTGTGGAATTTTAAAATTTTAGACACTTTAGAGGGCAAGGGATCTTTGTATTACTGTGCCTTCGAACCGCGAGCTGAATCTGTAGTAATATGCTCTAACCATGAGTTTATATGGAAGTCAGAGAAAGTTGATGTACAAGAAGAAACTAAAAACACTAAACCACAACTGCATAATCGAATTGTGGATGAAGCTAATAAATTTTTAGGCTTCTCCTGGTCACAAACTAAAGATGATGTTGTATTAAGATTTGAAATTAAGCCAGGAAAAGATAAAAATGATTATAATGTTAAGTGTCTATCCAATAAAATAACAGTTAAATGTAATGATGAAATATTGATAGATCATGATCTATTCGAAAAAATTGATGTAGATTTGACCACATGGACTATTGTAAGTAGAAAAATATATAAAGTCAAAGTTTAAAACTTTTTTTACTTTTGAAATATTTACTATAGGAAAACAATTTCCTACAAATTACATTAATAAAAAACGATTCGAGCTTACTATGGACCTCACTGTTGGTAGATGGTATGGGGCCAAAAGAAATAACTGATACAAATGTAGATGATAATTTGCAAATGAAACAGCAACCAATACCCAATCTTGAAGCACCCATAGAAGAATGTGATTTTCCTATGGGTACAGCTGAAGATGAAATCACCATTTGTAAGTTATTCACTAGTAAAAATTTATAAATAAAAGTGATTCTATTACTGTTTTTAGATCGTTTTAATTTAATCTCAAAAATCGTTACTCATGTTATTATAATGGGATCCTCGCCACCCTTATTTTCTACTTGCCTACGACCGGGATATCCACATGCATTGGCCACACGACAAGACGTCGATTGCTGTCTATGGTTGCAACATTACAATCCTTCAAAACCAGAAGAATGGGGTATGCGTCATGAAGGCAACTTACATGCATTTGGTTATGTACAGGCTTCAAAGCAACAAAAGAAATTTATAGATTGTTCACCCGATCTAGGGTACGTTCTTATTGTCGAACCACATCGTCATGTATTTTTGTACAAAACTAAATATGAGACGGCTAGTGGCCTTAGAAATCGTAACGGGCCTCAGCTATCTATTGGTAAGCAGCATTTAATTACTCTTGAAGATGCGGGTGAAGTTTTAGGATTAACAACAGCCAATTGTGTAGCCACATTGCTGACGGAAAAATGTATTTTGTTTTTACAAATAGAAAGTTAAGTATTTTTATTTAAAAATAAAATAAATTGAAATTAAAAAAAAAAAAAAAACTGGGTAGGATATAATTGAAGATTATAAAGCTGGTTTTAAAAATTTTAGATTGAAATTTGTTGCCAATCAAGACGAAATATAAATTATAAAATGAAATCAGCCAATTTTCGAAGCATTCATTCCGCTATAATCGACCTAATTTTGCAAGGCTTTGTCCTACTTCAGCGACTCTTGACAAAAGTGTCATAGGCGGAAAATGATGCAATGGGCCTTCGTTTTAAAATACTTCGAGCATTAAACAAAAATTTATTTGCATAAAAAATATACAATTCAAGAAATTGACATTGAATTATAAACTTTAAATGTCGCTTCTTTGATTACTGGTAATTGAGTTAATAGAAAATACCTATAGCAGAAGGGGAAACTATACGTTAAATACAAAACTTGAAGTTAATTCCCCACACATATGAAAACATGTGCATATATTTACATTTTAAAGTATATGACAGTAAAATGAGGATCATCTTAGTTGATGCCACATCTTTGTTGAGGCCTATCACGACCCATTTGTATGGAGTACACAGTAATACTCTACCTTTTTCCAATCGGTGAGTTTTAATAGGACGGCCAGCATTATTTAGCTCTTCTGCCAAAAATATGCCACCATGTCCTTCGAAATCTTAACAAATCCACAGGCAATTTGTTACCTTGTATGTTATTTAGAAGAATATCACTTTGAAACATATTTACCGATTTTGCCCTAAAATTACTTTCTGTCAATCTTAAATTTCTAATTGGATGGAATATAATTAAATGATATCCTTACATATGCATTCCACAAGAAAAATCAAAGTGAACAAAATCATCAAAAAATTTCAAATTTGGCGCAAAATGAATACATTAGGATAATTTTATTTTAGGTGAAATTTTTTTTGCAAAAATAAGGAACGTGAAAATACTTCATGCGGAAAATTATTCGCGATAGCTGAGGAAATTCAAATTAGAATAATATTTGTTCCGAACAACATTGTTCTTTCCAAAACACACGCGACTAATGAATCTTTGTGTGTGTTAGTACTTTTTTTATTTATTTCACGTTTGTTTTTCGTTCGTTATACACATAAATTAAGGAAACTACTAAGCGGAATAAGTGATGATGAAGTGGCAATAATTTTAGCAGGAATTTCTAGTGCCTGTAACTTTAAAGCTGCACAATTACTTCTAGAAGCTGAGAAGGCAAAGAAAAGCAGATCTTGCTGGGTCAAGGCATGGAGAAAGTCTCGTGACTCTGGTGGAAATATCCAGTTCATCCTCAAGGAAGAAGCATATACTTCATTCTTGCGGATGGACCAGAGGTGTTTTTCATTAATATGATACACCAATGCGAAAATGTATTCCGGTAAAATTGGTTGCCACTTTAAGGTTCTTAGCGACAGGGGAAACTTTTAAAGAAATTGCCGAAAATAGTAAATTATCTGCATCGTATTAAGGCTCAGCTGTTATAGAAGTATGTAGTGCAATTTACACAAACATTAAAAATGAATCTTTAAAGGTACATGCATATGAATTTATGTCGCCACACAAAATTGAAAAGGCCGTTCAGAAACCAATAAAAGTTTTTATATGTGACCAGTAATATTACTGTTACTGAAATAACCGATAAAACTTTTACTGGTTACTGATATCTGTGACGATAGAGAACAGAAGACTAAAAATCACTCTGCAAAAAAGAAAAAACAAAACCTGTGTTTTCATAAGTGTATAAGTATTAGTTTTGTTCTGCTGATGCGGGATTGTAACTGGTTGAAAAATTGTGCAAACCAAAAACTACTCTCTTCGCGAAAATGCCTCTAGGCCGCCATGTTAGACCAGCACAACTAATCTAGTGCGAATTGTCTCTTTTGTATATCCTTCGTTCTAATTTGTATTCACTACGAAATGATAACGAGAACAAATGTATCCATGAAATTCCCTTCATGGGGAAGGAAAATTTTATGGGAACACAAATTTCATATTTTGCTCGCGATAAGTAGATTATTTTATTTACAAATTCCCAACTCACATTTCCAGGCAGATTGAGGTATTTTTGGCTAATCTCATGATTCAAAAAAAATAGTGTGGCTCTAATACTAATTTTTGTAATACAGTTTCTTTAGTCTTAATTTTTGTATACAAAAATTCCATGTCACACATTTTCTATTAAAAAATATCGGCAGTCATAATTTTTGTGTAAAAAATTTCATTTGAAGAACATATCGATTATACAATGATATTAAGGTTTTATGATTTTGACATTAGCAAATTGAAAATAATAAGTTCCTACAACTAGTGGGTCTGCTATAGCACACAACATATTTACGTTTTCCTATTAACTTAAACAAAAACTTTGCTAATAGAGTTATATTTATATGAATCTTCCATTACGTTGGCAAATAATATTATATGAAACATCATATGGATTCTTAATTACGTGATATAAGTACGTGATCTTTCAGTACTAGCATTATTAGTACACACACATGTTTTGTAAAAAAACACATAAATAGCGGAGAATAGCCAGAAATATGTTTCAGAATTTTTGGAGTGCGATAACCATTTAGAACCACAGGAAAATACGGTAAAAAAACAAATTGACCGGTGGCTACAGAAAGTGAATTTCCTAATATATTGCAACAAAAAATAGACTATAAATACATTTGTTAAGAAAAAACGCACGCGGTGTGAGGAAAAAATCTAATAAGCTGTATTATTAAAGTATAAAAATCAAGAATAAAAATAAATCAGCATATGAAATTCGAATGAAGAAATTGAACTACTTGGAAATAGAAATGTAATTTGATTTTTTTCATTGAAAAGGAGGTTCACGTAATTAAATATTCTTTTTCTGTGTAGTGGTCATTTAAAAATCTACATACATACATATACATATATTAGAAAACTTTGCTCATGCAAATAAAACAACAATTACGTTTAACAAAAAAAAAAAAAAAACATCGAAAAGAGTAAAGAAAAAAACCCAAAACGATAGAAAACATCAAAATATAAACATACCATTCCAAAAAGACACAAAATAAGAGGTGGCTTATTTCTTCAACAGAATTCCTTTGAACAACAGGGTGAGGTCATCATTAGCACCAGAACTGTTTTAATCGTTTTTCTTTATTTTTCTTTAAACACTTCGTACATGTGTATTTTGGTTTAAATTTTAACAAAATTGTTTTACACAAGTGCTTTTATTGTTAATTAGAAAAAAAAACTGAAAATATATACAGATAAAAAATTATCTTTTTTAAAGTAATTACGGTGACAAAACAAAAATTAGTTATTTAATTCCCACTCAAATTAAGTATATTTTTGAAATATATTGTGAAATTCAAAAAATTTTTTTAATATATTTCAAAACGAAAAATTATAAAAAAGTGATTATTTGGTAATTTATTTCTGCCAAAAAGCAAAACAAAAATATAAACAGAAAAGGAATAAAAAAAATAACAACAAACAAATTGTTCCCGTTTTTAAAGACAAGTACAATAATAAAAATAGGGTGCCATTAAACAGGGTACCTACAATAATACAAATTAATAAAAACTATTTAATCCACAAGTCGCTTTTCTTCATAGGAAAAAGGTAAGTCTATAATACATTTTAAAATATTTGATCAAATAAATTAATAATTTTTATTAAATACTTTTGACAACAGCAAACAGTGGCGTAAATATACAATTTTTACAAATTTCTTTTCGTTCAAATTCTAACTTGTACTTACATATGTATATATGTATGCATATGATGGTGTAAGGGCTTATTTCGCCTAATTGCGATTGCTAAAGTTTTAGCACGACATAACCTCTATTAACACCCTAACACTTTTCGTCACAAAATATTTTTCTGCCTGCAATTATTAATTATGTATGAAAAAGGGGATTCAAAGGAACATGTCTTACAATTGGCTTAAGTTTATTATTATGATAAACAGGTATTTCTATGTTTAAGATTATAAGTCATAAACTATAACTACAGTGGCTCACATTATTAGTTGGACAAGGCAAATTATTGATAGATTTTTATCAACTATTTTACACGTCGTAACTTACTATTTTTGAAAAACTTTCAAGTAAGCTGGAAAATGTTTTACTGTGTAATTTGCCATGTTCTTAAATAAGCTTTCTAGAAGTGTTTTTAAAGCGGCTATGCCACAAGTTTTTGTATTTATAAGAAGGTAAGAAAATCTAAAAATCCACTTACATATCAGCCGACGAAAATTTCAATTTTAATTAAATTATTGATACTGATAGATATGAAATTTTCAGGGTTAATTTCGATTTGTTATTATTATTTTTTCTTATACTTTTTGAAAGAGATAACGCCTGACTATTCACTGAAGAAACTATATTTTATGAAAAAATTAAAAGGCGTTGGATCAATAAAAACACCTAGTCATTTTTGTCGTTGATGGCTAAAAGTGCAAAATCATTAATTAAAATGTTAAATCAGGAAATTAAAGTGCTTTAATAATATCATCGTTTGAAGAACAAATATACTTTTAACTTTTTATAATTATTGTTATAAAACAAGTTTTGTTTTTCATTTTAATTATTGTAATTTGTTGGTTTTTAAAATTTTTCAGACATTTTTTGAAAATATTTGTTCCGCTTAATTTGCAAATGTTTTTTTAAGTTTCTTGATTTAGTTGAATCATTCAAAACAATCAAAATCACAGTGGTTCAATTTAATAAACGGACAATAATAAGTTTTTACTACTTGTTACCCAAGAAAGTGGATAACATTATCCATTTTTAATGGCAAAAAAAATATGCGTACCAAAAATATCTAAACAATAATTTTGAGTAAGGCAATAAAAATCGTCAAATTAATAAACAGACATGTGGCAACTAGAGTGTTTTACCATTAGTTTAAATGAAGAATTCTCATTGTTAGTGAAACAAACTGATGTTGGTTTCTTATTAGGATTTTTAAAATTAAAAAGAATTAAAAAACTTTTTTTGGGCAATATTTTCGTTAAAAAATGTACACAAAATTGTACTAATTTTTAAAAATGTGTCGCAATACAGGCCAATTGTCATTTTGTGCTTTTTATCTAAGGCTTTTGAAAGAGTTCTTCATAATCAAATGTCGCGTTATTTCGAAAATAACATTTTGCTGTTTAACAAGCAGTTAGGCATTCGCCAAAATCACGGCAGTGGTTCTGTTATGCTTTATTGAATGTAACTGAAAAATAATGACGTAAATTTGATGAAGGAAAAATAAATTCTTTGGTACATCTTGATCATTATAATAACCCCGCGGGGGCACATACATATATATGGTCTTTATAGAACTTCGACTATCTAGACACAGTTCAACTGGGGGAAAAAGGGAGCCCAGTCCCCTAAGTTAGCAGGGGTACAATTGGGAAGTCCACTTTTATTTCTACGGGAATCAGAAAGCTCGCAAAGTTCATTATTTGTCTCTTTAGACATTTAATAGTTCTCTGGCTGATTATTAAGGTTAGCCCCTATATGAGAGTATCGTGGTGGTTGTGGTTTCGCGGCCCCATAACAGTATAATGGTTATTATGGTGGCCAGGATCATTTCGCCGTTAATGACACGCTAGGTGAATGATCCAGTCCAGTGAGCATGCTAGACATGTGCTCTGGACAGGAGTTAGAAAGTCTCCAACTCTTAAGCAAGGAGTAATGATTTGCAGCCCTGCTCTGGAATCATCGAAGTTGCAATCAGAAAGTTCTGTTGCATAGAATTATAGCTTTGGCTTCCTAGGACGAGCATGACGTTCCAAATTATGCAATGGTTTGATCCACCAACTGATTAAGGCTTCATGGCCAGGCGCAGATGTAAATCTAATCACACGTTGATCATTATAATACTTTTGACACGGTTGATCATATAACACGCTGCATGAAATTTCGACACTATTTTAACTTCTCTTCCACTTCCACGCGACTATTATTTTTCTAACTTTGCAGTCATTAGCAGGTTGTATTGTCAAAAAATCTTCAATTTTTGGGTGTTATATTTATTTGGGAGAGAATTTCTAGGATCAATTCTTGGATCACTCCTTTTTCCATTTATGCAAATAATTTACAGCAAAATTCATATGTACGCAGACGATGTGCAGCTGCTTTTAAGCAGTGCAGTCATCTCCGTTGCTGAAAATATTTCAAGACTGAATGAGGATCTGAATAAAATTTATTACTGAGCAATTGTAAATGGATTTTGTTAAAACCTTTGTTATAAGTCAAAGCGTATTATAATTTGTAACATATTACCGATGTTGATCTTTTAATAAATGGAGAAAATATCACTATTGTAAATGCTGGTAAAAACCTCGGAACAATAATCAATAAACGTCTTAATTCCACAAACCATGTTAACTCACTTGCGGATCGGACTTACACAAAGTTGAGATGTCATTGGTCGTCACATCAATATGAAATTTTTAATATAGGAGAAAACTTTATGCAAAATCTTATCTTGTTCCTGGGTTAATGTGAACGATGTGAACTGTAGTAAAGAAAGCTAAACGACGTATGCAACAATATTATTAGATATGTCTACGATTTAATCATGTTTCCTAATTTTTCCCGAAGCTATATGGAGTTTCATCCAACAAATTCCTTAATATTCATATACTTTAATTTCTTTAATCCTGAGTAGCCAAAAATATTTTCCCCTAATCAACAGGGGTTCGCAAGTTAAATTAAATTCAAATCAAGTGCTCCAAAATTAATTTAACTTGTGACCGAAAGCTTGCAAATCACCGTCAAAGTCTGGAATATGATGCACAGAAACAATTTTCATCGAAGAGTTACATGTTTGAATATACTGAATTTTGTTATCGAATAAAAAAAGCAGGACTTTTCGTACTGGAGAACTTTTTAATTCACGAAATTTAATTTTTTTGTTCAGATGGGTAGACATATGCCAGTGAAACACGGTGCTGGAAATGTGATGGTTTACGACGGCATATTGGCAGCGGGTACAGGTCAGCTGATTTTCACCAATGGAATAATGGAACAGTTATATATCAATAAATAAACAGCCCAATCACGAATATTCCCTAGGAATTTCTTTCTTACGGAATTTACTTTTCTCGAGAAAAAAATCCTCCAATCACAAATTCCGCGGGAACAAAAATAATTAAAAAGTGGCATCATTGAATTTTATAACCAACTGTTTTGTTTATATACATTTATTTTTCCTTTTTTTGTTTGTAACTTAAGAATTTTTATTTATTTACAACGTTTATCGGAGAATTTTATTTTAATTAAATAAAGGAAAATATAAAAAAATTGTTTTTTCCAAAATTTTTGGAGTGCCTCTTTGTTGCCTTTAAAAAACCCGCACGCTGTATTTGCTGCTTATTTGTGTTTTTTGACCTAATACAGCCCAATCACGAATATTCTCTAGGAATTTTTCTCTCACGGAAAATAATTTTCTCGAGAAAAAATTCCTCCAATCACAAATTCCGCGGGAACAAAAAAAATTAAAAAGTGGCATCATTGAGTTTTATAACTAACTGTTTTGTTTATTTACATTTGTTTTTCCTTTTTTTGTTTGTAATTTAAAATTTTTTATTTTCATTTTTTTACGTTCATCGGAAAATTTTAACTTTAATTTATTTAAATAAAGGAAAATATAAAAAGAAAAATATAAAAAAATCCCTTTTTTTTCCAAAATTTGCTTCTAAAAAACCCGCACGCTATATCTGTGTTGGCTTCCATTACGGTAAAATGCATTTGCTGTTTATTTGTGTTTTTTGACCTAAAAACAAAAGTTATAAAACTAAAAAAATTTAAAAACCAAACATTACTTACATTTTTGTGCAAACTCCCTTCTATATGGCAGGTGGAAAAAAACTTGAGAAATAGCAATGTTTTCTCCCTCTTTTTTTTCATTTATGATACCTACTTTTTTCCCCGCTGAATTTATTTCTCTTCCCAAAGTTGAAAAAAAAGGGAAAAATAATTAATCATAATAGGAGAAAAGGGAGAAAACTCACGCGGAATTTTTATTCATGATTGGGCTGAAAAAGAACATTAAGCTCCTAGCGATTAAAAATTGATTATTTCCGAAAATTTTGTATTCTATCAAGACAATGACCAAAAGCAAAAAGCGCATAATACGGGAATGTTTTGACTTTATAACTATCCACATATGATAGAAACGCTACCGCAGTCTCCTGATATTAATATTATAGAAAATCTGTGGCTATATTTGGGAAAAAAAAATTGTAATCTTGAACCATTTCCACCATGGCTCAGTTAAAAACTGCGCTTAAGGAAAAAATGGGAGCAACTTAATCCTGCGTACTGCCAAAAATTGGTGGAATAAGTTCCGAAGAGTCTAAATGCAATTCGTAAAAATAAAGAAATGCCCACAAAGTATTGATATTAAACAATAAATTGGAAACTGCTTGAGGTTTTTTGAGGTGTCAGGTTCTTAATTTGATTTTACTTTTTGTTTCATTATGAATTTGTTGTTGTTATTATACGTGAAGACATTTTACGTTTTTATTAAGTGGGTTTAGAGAAATAAATAAATAAAAAAAACCAAAAGGAATTTTTAAATTTAATTCCAAAAATCTATGTTTTAATGCAAAAAAACTGTATGACACATGATTGTCGGGTTATTAAACTGAGCCACTGTATTCCAAATACGAATTTTTTATTAAAATGGTTAATATGCCACTATTACCCACCAGACCACAGAAAACACTGGTGGAGTACAAAATGTCATTTTGTTCCATCATGAACAGACATTAGTTTTACAATTACTGTTACAAAATGAAGTTAGTTGGCTCCGTTTTTGACAATCCTGTCTTAGTTTAGATACCTCTCACACACAGAAAATTGAGCTAATAGATTGAATTTTTTTCCACATTAATATACAAAAATAAGAAGTAGCTTTTGAAAGGTTTGCTTTTTATCAGAGTCTTAATTTAACAAATTTGGCAAATTGGCCGATTATACTTTTATGTGGAAAAAAAATCGTCACGTGGAGCTTCTTTTTTTAAATTCTATCAACTTGGAATTCAAAGTTTAGTTTGCTTTTCATTTTTCAATTTTAAAAGTGCGAAATCTTGTCCGATAGCAGAAATAATAGAATCTTGTTAGATGATTATTTGTTTTAATAAAAAAATCAAGTTATTTGTTTATTTTAAAATTTTAAAACGTTTTCTTGCGATATTACTCACAACAGTTGGTTTTAAATACAACGTACATACATCTGAATCACTGCGTAAGCTCTCTGTTGGGAATTTACTACTATTGTAAACAAAGGCATTTTTTTATACAATGGATACGTTCGCATTGTTTTACTTGTTTATTTTTAATCAGGTTTTTTTACCGGCATCCAGCTTTTTTTTTGTAATTGTCAGAAGTGACAAGAATTCATAATTTCTTTTAAAGTGTAATTTATAGCGTTCAAACATAAACAGATAGAATAACATCAAATTATTGAATATAACATTTTGTTAATATCAAAGTTACACTAGTAGAGGCGAATATATTTTGACATTTTAACAATATTTACGTTCAGTCATCATATATGGTATGCTCTCTTGTTTGTATCTATCTATCTATCTTAAGTAATTAATATATTACTCTCCTATAGGAAGATAAATAGGTGAGTAATCAAATTTAAACGGCATAAGTATTTTGACATTGACTGTTTTTTATTTCTTCATCATTCTTTAATTAAAATATTACAAAAGTATGTATTTGAATTCACTAGAATGGTAACAATAAATTATTATTATTATTATTTATTAGTAGTATTTTTTAATACTTTCATATAGCAATATACATTCTTTCGCAAGTTACATCAAATCTGCTCCAAATTAAATATTTTTTACAAAGGTTACAATTTTTCTTCTAAATACATTCGGATTAATTTCATTCTTAATATTATTTGGCACCATGTTGTATAGCTTCAATCCTTAGTATAACAGTGATTTTCGCATTGTATTATTATCTGGTCGTTGTAGTCTAAAATCTGTAGCATTTCTCAAGTTGTATGGTTGAATATCACCAATGTATCTGAGTTGTTCCACTAAATAATCAGGCGCCTCTCCCGTTTTTATTTTCTGAATAAAATGAATTGTGTTCAATTCTAATCTTTGTCTTATATTAAGCCATTTGAGCGTATTCAACATATGTCCCACTGAGGTAAATCGATTGCATTTGATTATTGCGCGCATTGCCTTATTTTGTAGTTTCTGCATCCTTGATATCTGCTGTTCTGTACAGCATGTATATAACACAGTAGATCCAAATTCAAAATGTGGTTTTATCGTTGTATTGTATATGTTTATTGCCGTTATAATCGATATTTTGTTCCTTATACGTTTAAAAAACACGATTTTTTTACCAATTTGTTTGCATATGTATTCTATATGTTCTTTGAATTTTAAGTCCTTGTCTATCAGAAAACCTAGATATTTTATATTATTAACTTTCTCTATTATTATATCATTAATTTTAAATATTATATTAGTATTCATATTTATTTCCATTATTTTATTTTTGTTCTCGTTTAACTTTAGTTTATTCATTCTCAACCATTTTATAATGTTATCCATATCATCAGATAAATTAGCGTGACATATCTCCTCCGTTGCCGCTTCAGTAAAAATCATCGTATCGTCTGCATATAAAACAATTTCACATTTTTTCAAAACTTTTTCCATATCATTTATGTATATAATAAATAGCAGCGCTCCTAAAATTGAGCCTTGTGGTACTCCGAAGTCATTTCTCGTAGTATTTGATAATGTGCCATTCACCTTCGTAAATTGTCTGCGATATGTTAAATATGACTCAAACCATTTTAATTCAGTATCCTGAGTTCCATATTTATAAAGTTTCCGTAATAAAATATCTCTATCAATCGTCTCAAACGCTCTTTTAAAATCTAAGAAAATTGCTATTATTTTGTTAGTCCTCTTCATAAATTTCCACCTATTTATGACATAGTTGACTGCTGTTTCACAAGAGTACTTTTTTCTGAAACCCGACTGATACTTTGAAAGTAACTTGTGTTGTTCCATATAACATTCTAATTGAATTTTAACACTCATTTCAATTATTTTCTCAAACGTTTTTAACATGTTTATTGGACGGTATTCCTCACATTTGTCAGTATTTTTAACCTTTTCAATAGGTGTAATCATAGATTCTTTCCAATTATTTGGAAATATTCCAGTTTCCAGTGATTTGTTTATAATATTTAGCATAATATTTCCTATTGTGTTCCAGTTATCCAAAATCATATTGATTAATACTCTATTGTAGTCAGGTTTTTTCTTAATATTCTTACATATTATTTTAAGTTCTTGTAAAGATATTGCACGGAATTTCAATTTTAAATTTATTGCAGGTATTATATTTTAAAAATGAATAATGTAAATGAATAATGTAAAACTGTTGGAAAAGAAATTGTAAAAAAAATACAAGTTGAGCATTTCTGTCATAAAAATCGCAAAAGAATATAATTTAGCACGACAAACAATTTATTATCAAATACACAATTATAAAAAAAAAACAACTACAAATTTACACCGAACAGGTACAAAACGTAATACTACGGCCTACGTGGTCCACCGACTAATCAATCGGAAGTTCAAAGACAACTAACTAAAAACACCCAAAACTGTACCTTTGGAGTAGAATTAGGGCGCAATTAATTACATCAGTAACAGAAAAAGTCTTCGGCGTTTCAGATAAAAGCCCATATGAATATGCATTGCAAGATAATTCCTTTTATTACTCCAGAAAATTAAATGAAGCGCTTAGAGTTCGTGTAGAAGTTATTAACAAGCTCCTGTTCCTCTGGCGTAATATACTAAGGAGTGACGAGAGTAGTTTCGAATACCACTCATTGCCCAAAAAAGTTTTTGTCAGATTAAATGAAAAAATGCGTAAAAAAGTGGAATCTTTGTAATCTGGGGATGTATTTCATTTAAAGGAATAGGTGACTTGATTCGTGTTGATGGCTCGATAGAGCAACATTATTTTTTAAGAATATTAATTAAATCTAAATTTCCCACTGGCGGGAGGGTAACACTCCCTCCCTGTTATTAAAGCAGAGTGATTATAAAGTTTCTAACAGAAACTGGTGTTACAGCTCCTTGCCACAGTTCAGATTTAAATATAATAAAATTATCTGGTCATACCTAAAGCGAAATAAATCCACGAACTTTCGGCAAGAAGTAAAAATAAAACAATCTCCGTTATCACTAGTGCGTAGACGTGATAAGATTTACATCTGCGCCTGGCCGTTAGCCGTAATCAGATGGTCTATCATTACCACTGTGGATGAAATGTAGCGTCATCCTCACACTAGAAGGTCTTTGGATATGTATGTCCTCGGGTCACTTCTAGTTGCAAATTCAAAAGCCCGGAGTAGGCCGCAGCCTTCACTCCTTGCTGGTCCCCAGAACGCATGAAGCTTACTGTTATTAAGAACACAACGGCATTCATACTCACTGGACCTGAACCATTCATTGTGTTCATTGTGAATGATCTGACCCACAAACTCAAACGAGGGCCTCGAAACACACAGCCTTCACGATACTCCCGAAGGGCCTACCTCAATAATCAGTCAGAGAACAGCTAAAAACCTAAAAGGACAAATAGCGGAACTCTGGGGCTTTACTGATTCCCGTGAAAATATAGTGGATTGTCCAGTTGGCTTCTGCTAGCCTTGAAGGGGACTGGGCGCCCTTTTACCCCTGAAAGACACAAGTCTAGATGGTTGTGTGATCCATAAAGACTTATAATGTGCCTCCGGGGGGGACTAATGCGTAGAGTATGATTTGTTTTACATCCGCACCTGGCTACGTAGCCTTAATCAGATGGTGGACAAACCACTATAGTATAATTTGGAACGTCATACATGCGTCCTAGATAGCCGAAGCCATAATTCTATGCATCAGAACCACCTAGTTGCAACTTCAATGATTTCAGTACAGGTCTGCAAATCATTACACCTTGCTAAAGAGTTGGAGACTTTCCAACTCCTGTCCAGAACACATGTCAAGCATGCTCACTGGACTGGATCATTCACCATGCGTGTCATTATCAGCAAATGATCCTGGCCACCATAATAAACAAACCTGTTATGGGGCCGCAAAACCACAACCACCACGATGCTCCCATATAGGGGCCAACCTCAATGATCAGCCAGAGAACTATTAAATGTCTAAAGAGACAAATAATGAACTCTGCGGGTCACTGATCCCCGTGGAAATAAAGTGGATAACCGATAAATGTGCCCTCGGGGGGTGTCTCTAATGCGTAGAACGAGATTTCAATAGAATTTCTTTAGTCCTTGGTAGATTAAGTTTCAACCACCTTCAAAAAGTTTTAAACGGAAAAAAACTCCCGCCGTGACTGACTGACCTGTTGAAACAATTTTCTAACCTCGCCTACGATCTTGGGAAACTATAATGTTTAACTTAACTCTGAACATTAAAAAAAAAGATTTATGAGAGTACAACGCACTCACCGCAAGATAACAATGAATAACTGTTTATTATTTCAGGTTTTGAAGTGATTAAAAATTCAGCTAATAAATGAATGCGGTTTTTAAGATCATAACAGCACGATCACTTCTGTCTATTTTGAGAAAACAATTCATGATTATTATTAATTGCATTTTTTTTAAGTAAATGAACTCTATTAATATTGACAATTATATTAATTCTATCATTTAAATAAATTCAAACAAAATTCTGAAAGGCTACGAAAAACACTTTTAACGACCGACAGCAAACAAAACAAGAACAAAAATAAATGAATATTAAATTGAAATAATTTTTTTTTTGGTCGCAGGGGGGTTTGGGTAATTTTGTATATGAAAAAAAAATCATATGTAATATTGGAATATTGTGGCTAAAAGAATTAGAAGAATAAAAATATTTGATGAAATGATCTTTTAGATTGAATTTTTAAAATTAATTTCAAATTATCGCCATTTGTAAAACAAAGTGCTGGCAGTTCAAAAACATAATTTTACACTTAAAAGTTTAGGAGGGTAAGTAAAATGAAACACTTTTTATGTGGAAAATTTCGTTTTTTGTTCTTCAACAATATTTCAAAGATAACTGATGCTCATTTTCAATTGATTACTTAACCCTTAAATTGACGGAAGTAAATTTTCGGTCTAATGATTAAATATCAAGAACTGAGCTGTCATCTGACAGCTGAGATTTGTTTAGTAAAAAGTTTACTATCAAAACTGTGAAATTTTAACTGTATAAATTCGTAAAATTTCAGCAACTTTTCCTCGTAATCTTTCTATCTTCGATAAATGTGCGTAATTATATCGCTAAATTTAAGACTCATGGTATTGCTACTGCCAGTGGACGAAAACAATATGCTCGTAGTGGCCGTAGTGATGCAAACATAGCCACTGTACAGCAAAGTGGTCAGAATGAGTCTGGAAATGAACTTGTCGATGTTCGCAACAATTGAGCATCTGTGGAGGCACTTTGCCCATCTTCACACCTATAAAGTTAAACATATTCATGAGTTAAAGCTGACCGACTATTTTTTGCGCCAAGCATTTGTTAATTGACTGTTTGAAAAACTGGGTCAAAATAGTGCATTTTTCTACAAAATCAATCTTAGTGATTTTTGGCCACAATTTGTTAATGTTGACATCAGTGATATTAGGTTTCAGCAAGATAGTTCCACAAAACGACACAGCCAGTAAACGTTATTTTTCCCTACCCTATTTCTTATTTTTCTAAATGACCTTCTTTGTCAAACTTCCAACCCTGCTGCATCTGTTACTATGGGTGATATAAGTATTACGGATTCGGGCGCTCTTGATGATCTTGGCATGAAAATTCAGTGTGATGTTCGATGGACTAAACACATTTTTCAAGTTTCTAAAGAACCTTTCAAGTGCCTCGGTTTTTTAAAACGGTGTACAAGATACTTTACTCCATTTGATCTTCGTACTATTTTTACAATACAACTCTCATGTATGGAATTGCTCGACCGCGTACAGGCGAGGGCAAAGAGGCTCATTCGGGACAGTAGGGTATCCAACTCTATTGATTCTCTTGAGCATCGACGCAATTTAGCTTGTATTTCACTGTTTTATCGTTACTATAATGGTAAGTGCCCTAACGAAATTAGGGAACTTGTTCCCATTACTCGCACGTTTTTGCGTTTGACTCGATTTTCTTTGAGAGCGCATCCATTTGTTGCCAGATTGGCTAGTGAATCGCACTGTGCAGAACGATCTGTATGTGGGATAAACTGCCTCAGAGGTTTTTCATGTCACTTTTAAGGTAGAAAAGTTCAAATTAAATGTTCACAAACACTACACTCTCTTTCCTCCTCCCTATAACCTAATTTCCTAGTTCTGGTACAATGCATTGCATGAGCGCTGGTACGAATAAAAAAAAAAACACGTTTTCCAAATATTTGTATTTTCTTCTTTCTAATTTTTTTATGGAAAAAATTTTCAGATTAAAATAAAAACAAAATAAGTCAAATAAAATAATTAATTTTTAAAACTTAATTTTTTTATATATAAATATATTGTTACGTTTATTCTTTTAATAAACGCTTGTTATTTTGAGTTCTCTTATTGCGAAATAATAACACAGTACTTTAAAGTTTTAAATTAAGTTAAACGATTTATTTACTTGCCATACATATAAAATAAGCACGATGGTAACTTTGTTGTCTATATTCACTGATGACTCAACTTGAATTAACTCCAAATAGTGCTTATATAGTTGTTTTTAGCGGTTCTGGCATATACAAGAATATTCTACTTTAACATTACCCCATATCATTCTGTTTAGGTGCCAGGAAGGAATTCCTTTTGTTTTGCTCTGTCTTAGTTGTTTTTGTTTTCTGTTGTTTTCCTTATTTGGTAGAATTACTAATAAGCTTGTTTTCGTTGTCTTGTGTGTATAAGATTTTTTAAAAAACTACGGAGTTTTTAAAATGTAGTCGGTCGGTCGTTTTGTTTACTTTTTGCCTGATAATTATTTTCTTTTAAAACTTAATAAATCATCTTCGTAACAATATATATTTGGAATTTGCTTACTACGAAACAATAATCTAATCAACACTCCCTACTTAGAATAATGCAACAGCCTTAAAATCCATTAAATCCAAAAAACGGAAAATATGTACAACTTAAGAACTAAATGGGAGATCGGGAAGTGTGTGAAGTTAGCTCCGAAAGTTAGCTTCGTTTTGTCAACGCTGTTATAGTTTACATAGCTCTCACTCATGAAATGTTAAGTTAACAGAGTTGAATTATTTTAACATTTTGGTACGAAAATAAAATAAATAATATAAAAAGCAAATATATTTGTAAAAATTTTAACTTTATTTATTAATAACAAAAGAAAAAAGTCAAAATAAAACAATTTAAGAAAAAGAGAGTGAAAAATGCTTGCATTTTTTATTTCTGTACAGTAATTGTACGGACATTTCAAAAGTGCCCAAAAATGGGTCAAAATTGGAAAGGTGCGGCTTAGCGGACTATAGGGGGCGAAAGCCATGCCATTGTAGATTTCAAAACTGTACAGGTTATATTCAGAATTAATATAGGTTTTTAGTAATAGAATTCAGAAAATTGTGAAAATATGCATTTTGCCATATGGGCATATCAAAAATTCGCAAAAATGGGTCAAAATCGAAAAGGTGCGGCTTAGCGGACTATAGGGGCCGAAAGCCATGCCATTGTAGATTTCAGAACTGTACAGGTTATATTCAGAATTAATATAGGTTTTTAGTAATAGAATTCAGAAAATTGTGAAAATATGCATTTTGCCATATGGGCATATCAAAAATTCGCAAAAATGGGTCAAAATCGAAAAGGTGCGGCTTAGCGGACTATAGGGGCCGAAAGCCATGCCATTGTAGATTTCAGAACTGTACAGGTTATATTCAGAATTAATATAGGTTTTTAGTAATAGAATTCAGAAAATTGTGAAAATATGCATTTTGCCATATGGGCATATCAAAAATTCGCAAAAATGGGTCAAAATCGAAAAGGTGCGGCTTAGCGGACTATAGGGGGCGAAAGCCATGCCATTGTAGATTTCAGAACTGTACAGGTTGTATTCAGAATTAATATAGGTTTTTAGTAATAGAATTCAGAAAATTGTGAAAATATGCATTTTGCCATATGGGCATATCAAAAATTCGCAAAAATGGGTCAAAATCGAAAAGGTGCGGCTTAGCGGACTATAGGGGGCGAAAGCCATGCCATTGTAGACTTCAGAACTGTACAGGTTATATTCAGAATTAATATAGGTTTTTAGTAATAGAATTCAGAAAATTGTGAAAATATGCATTTTGCCATATGGGCATATCAAAAATTCGCAAAAATGGGTCAAAATCGAAAAGGTGCGGCTTAGCGGACTATAGGGGGCGAAAGCCATGCCATTGTAGATTTCAGAACTGTACAGGTTATATTCAGAATTAATATAGGTTTTTAGTAATAGAATTCAGAAAATTGTGAAAATATGCATTTTGCCATATGGGCATATCAAAAATTCGCAAAAATGGGTCAAAATCGAAAAGGTGCGGCTTAGCGGACTATAGGGGGCGAAAGCCATGCCATTGTATATTTCAGAACTGTACAGGTTATATTCAGAATTAATATAGGTTTTTAGTAATAGAATTCAGAAAATTGTGAAAATATGCATTTTGCCATATGGGCATATCAAAAATTCCCAAAAATGGGTCAAAATCGAAAAGGTGCGGCTTAGCGGACTATAGGGGGCGAAAGCCATGCCATTGTAGATTTCAGAACTGTACAGGTTATATTCAGAATTAATATAGGTTTTTAGTAATAGAATTCAGAAAATTGTGAAAATATGCATTTTGCCATATGGGCATATCAAAAATTCGCAATTTTCTGAATTCTATTACTAAATTTTCTGAATTCTATTACTAAAAACCTATATTAATTCTGAATATAACCTGTACAGTTCTGAAATCTACAATGGCATGGCTTTCGCCCCCTATAGTCCGCTAAGCCGCACCTTTTCGATTTTGACCCATTTTTGCGAATTTTTGATATGCCCATATGGCAAAATGCATATTTTCACAATTTTCTGAATTCTATTACTAAAAACCTATATTAATTCTGAATATAACCTGTACAGTTCTGAAATCTACAATGGCATGGCTTTCGCCCCCTATAGTCCGCTAAGCCGCACCTTTCCAATTTTGACCCATTTTTGGGCACTTTTGAAATGTCCGTACAATTACTGTACAGAAATAAAAAATGCAAGCATTTTTCACTCTCTTTTTCTTAAATTGTTTTATTTTGACTTTTTTCTTTTGTTATTAATAAATAAAGTTAAAATTTTTACAAATATATTTGCTTTTTATATTATTTATTTCATTTTCGTACCAAAATGTTAAAATAATTCAACTCTGTTAACTTAACATTTCATGAGTGAGAGCTATGTAAACTATAACAGCGTTGACAAAACGAAGCTAACTTTCGGAGCTAACTTCACACACTTGAGATCGGGTATATAAGGTCTTTTCATCTAACTCATCACCGTCAACTAAAAGTGTTATGTTAAGAAAGTTTTCATAATCACTAAATCTTTTTAAATAATTAATTCTGTACTGTTTGATTTCATTCTTAGTACTGGGAATATCGAGATCATTATGAATTGTGGTATTTATTTCGTATATACCATGGAGCATCAATTATGAGCCAGAGAGTTTAGGACTGATATAATTCAAAATTAGAGTAAGAAGCACTTCATAATTATTGTGTACCATAAGTTCATAAGTCTATACAGGTTGTCATACTGTTTTATACAAAAGTAATTTGTTTTAGACATTTAACTTCGAGCTTAATCCGAGAAGCCAGTGCCTTATCCTTAGTTTTTCTTTATTTTTAAATACAAAATGCATTTACTTCATGGAAGTAAAAATATTATGTCGTATTTTTTGGGTTACCCTTTGCACAACCTACTTCAATAAATGTTTTTGGAACGCAATACTTTAAAAATTATATGATATTTTAATAATAACTACTGCGTACTTAAATTTATTTCAAATAACATTGTTATCTTATGCCTGTATTCATAAAAAAATATTTTTGATTAGCAAAACTTTTATTAAACAAATGTTCGTATGCAAATGGTTTTATAAACCTTCAATAAATCTAAAATAATTTTATGTAAATAAAACATGTTATCTAAGTTAATATGATATATAATATTTTTGTTTTCTCGCGCTCTGCAGTTAACACTTTTTTTCTTTATTAAAATGTTAATTAAGTTGTTGTACACTCAAGAACTTAATTTGAGAAAAATGACAAAAACTAGTGTCATATTATATTGTTTAACATGTAGTAAATATGATAACTTTTATTTTCTGACATTTTGTTAACATTTAAGTAAAATAATAGCTTAAGGTGTTTAATACACTTAGGTAAGTTAAACCAGATGTCTGTTTTTTTTTTGTATATTGAACACAAACTGCAAGCATTGCTGGAAAATAGAAGGTAGAAGATAGAATATATTAAATATTATTTGTTGTTATGAATAAATTTCTTGCTGATTTTTGTTTTTCTGAAATATTTGGCTTGTTTATAAAATTTTTTAATTGTTCAAAATTGTGTTGAACACCACTTTTCTTTTCGAGTGCATCGTTTTTATAGTGGATTTCAAGTTAGGTATTGTGTGTTCTGTACTTTTTTCTTGCTACCAAAAAGAACAATTCTATAATATCATATTAGCATTTGTGACATGATGTGACATGTATGTCATAAATAAATAAATGTTGGTTTTTACTTTTACCATTTAAGAGATAATTCAACTGTCATTTTTGCCGCACTTATCTAAGTTAATAGGTCTAATTAGGAAATAAAGTCAACCTATACATTTTTTCGTTAATATTTTTTGTAATAAAATATTAAAGACATTATTTTTTATTAGCTATAAAAATGTGGAACAAAAATAGATTGATTATAGTTTTCATTAAAACTTATCTTATCGTTGGGGACAGATGGGACAGCAACTATAAACGGGTGATAATCATAAAACCATATATAATTGTAAAGCCATATAACAAAATTTTATATATTTTTACGTAAAAATAGTGGCACAAGTGAGAAAATCATTTTTAAAAAATGCCAAAAAAAACTTATTTTGTTAAGAATCGTTAAAAAACGCAGGCGACTCAGAGCAAATAATACAGCACAATTCGCAAAAGCGAAAAAAAATTATTAATTTCTAAATATTTCTAATTTTATATGTGGATGTAAAGCGGAGAAATTTATTTTTTTTAAATTACTTTGCCGTTTTCACCAAAAGTACCTCCCAATCATTATTTGATTTATTTTAAAGCATTTTGAAAATATGATTTTTTTAAAAGTCAACACTATTCTGTGTATTAGATATTAATATTCAACTGCGTGCTATCAATTCGTATTGGCAAATTAAGGAAATAAAAATAAATAATAACTTTAGAAACTGTCTTGTTACAAAAATTGTGTTTAAATAAATTTTAATATAAACATTCCATAGAAAAATATCCTTAGCTGCCTACAACAGTTGACCCATCTTTCAAAAAGTTTTATTTTATTTCGGTTGGTTTTTTTTTAATATTTTTATACTTATACTACAAAGAATTGCTTAACTATAACAGGTGTGGACCAGCGGACCCCTTATTTATGTTTATAGTACTGTAAAAACTATAAAACGAATATCCTTTACAGTTTTTAAAAATAACGTCATTATCATGTAAACCTTTTTACAAAATTCTAATAGTGTGAGAAGGTCCCCACTCCAATGCAAATTGATAAATTATTTTCAAGTATAACAGCAGTCGCATGTAATACATTATTAATATGCATCACTGAGCAAAAAAGGTTAGGTTGGAATAATGCATATATTCGTAAATTTTTTTGCAAGACAGCAAAAGCTGATCAAGGAAGCTGTTTAAAAGAACTGTGGCTAAAAAATCACAAAGATCCCATTAAAAAATTGAAGAGTCACAAAATTGTTGCTTTTCATAGTTCCATATAAACTCTGTTCAAACATTAGCAACAAAAATGTATGCCACTTGTTTATTTCAAAACAAAAAATGCGAATAGAAAAAACAATAAAAAACTTTTATTATGAAAAGCTGTAAATCACAAACTAATCTTGGAAATATTCACAAAAAATTTTTAACCCTCTCACATGGATACACTTTGTGTACAGTGGAAGGCACCTGTGGACATCGATTTGTGTAGAATGCAAAAAAAGGAAATAAAATAAGTGCGATTAAAGAAAAGGTAAACAACCAGCTAAAATTGTTATTTAAACTTTTCAATAAATAAAAGTCGATAAAAAAAACGGAAAATTTATATTTTATAAAAAAGTTAAGAGTATTTGCTTCTGTAGTTTCAGGAAAAAAACTCTTATGCTTTCAATTTTAATACTTTGTCTAGAGCGCGCCCCTTCGCTTTTATCATCCTTCAGACACGTCTCGACATATTTTCAACCAAGTTTTCAGTAGTATGCTTCAATATATTGACCACTTTATTTAAACTCGGGACCAAAGTTCATTTAAATTTGTTGGCACAATAACATACCCCGTGAAAGATTTTTATTGAAAATTTTTTATCGGAATTATATCTTGGCTTGATGTTGGCCACACTGCACTGTTTGCAAGTTTTCATTTGGCAGCCAAACTCTATCGATTTTGGCCGCATCCCTTTGAAAAATAAAATCTCTCTCCGGGTAACCACTTTGATCCAAAAATTCGAGCTAAATATCATGATCATTTTTGCATCACTCCCTCAATTTCTATCAAAGGTGCCACCTAGTAAAGCAGACCCTAATCATTAAACGTCCCCATACATAATGGTTTCTTTTACTGGCTGTTTTTAATGGTGTCGCGACGTCATAAGAACGGTGTCAGTAGTAAGTTTTCCCATTGGATCGAAAAACATTTATTTTAGTTTCCAGTCTTTCACACACCAGTTTTTTAAAGTTTTTGCAATCCTCATTAAAATTTATTTTTATTGTTCCTATCCTATTCCTATCTTTGGTATAAAAATTATTTTGAACGCTAAATGGCTTTTCATAAAAGGCATTGCTTATTGAGATAGAAAAGATTAAGAAGATTACTTTTTGCACACTTTTTTTTTTTTAAATATGACCATCTTTTTTCATTTGGTATATCTTCTCGAAGAACATAGTAGTGTTTGAAGTGTTTTCCTCAAAACTGAAACACTGAAAAGTTAGTATTCATTTACTTATATTAATTTAAAAACACTTTTTACATCTTCAAATTTGCACAAAATAAGGACGTTATTTAATTTAAAAAAAATGTATATTATCTAAGAAAACGTGCTATCTTAAGTAATTAAACGACTTTATTTGCACCAAACCCAATTAAGATAAGTTAACATTTATTAGGTGTAACTTGTTATATATTTAAGTATCTCACATTTACACATTTACATTCAAACTTAATAATTTTGTGCATTTTGTGTTTTACATAAACATTTTGAAGATAAAATTGTTGAAAGCAAATTGGAATGTGTTTTTTTTTAATTTTAATTTCTTAAATAATATTAAATAATAAACAAGTGAATGAATAGAATAAATACGCCTTAAGTTCATTTTAATTTTAAATTTTTTATTGAGAAAGAAAATTTAGAAAACAGGAATAATTAAACGCCACTGGTATAGTATTTTCTGAATCGTTGCATCACCTTTTTTGCATATATCTGCTGTAGGTTGTGTATATTATAAACATAATTTCTTTAACCCACAATTTTTTTTAATAAAGAATACGAGAAATATTCATTATCAATAAAAAAATATTTTTGCAAAATTAAATTCACATACAATCCATCGTTTGCTTTCTCATTATTCTAAATCGTTCACATGTTTGTTCTTTTTAAATTTACTAATGACCGTCGCACAGTGGACCATTCTACGTGAAGGCGGTCCTTTTTTCATGGTCCCCAATTGTAAATTTTTAAAGTTCATTCGAAAGTAGATACTAATGTACCTCGGGAGCTAAAAAATTAAAATTTTATTTCAACTATATCACACGGAACAGAGTGATTCAAAATGGGCATTTTCAGTATTTTGCTAAAATGAGGAATTTCTCAGTAAATTTTTGATTTTTAAACATCTATAACTTTTTTGTTATACAAGATTTTTAAACGAGACAACTTTCTATAATTTGTTAGCTATTGGCATGAGAAAACCGAATTCTTTTTAATTGATTTTTGATTTTTAGAAATAATTTTTTTAGAGGTCCAAATTTTTTCTAAATTCTGTTACCTAATAGAGCCTAACTTCTAAAATTCGTTAGGGAATGTCCCCTACACGCCTATACCCCATTGTATACTCGGCACGTTCCAAACAATTTTTCTGACACAATATCTTAAACGAAAGCCTATGATATCACCTGAAAACAAAAAAAAAAATGCGTATCAAAATTACGAATTGTTCAAAAGTTATATATTTTTGACCGCCTTCTCGTAAAATGATCCACTGTACGTCGGTCCAGCCTGAATGCTATTTTTATTTTTATGTTTTCACAAATGCAAAGTTTTATTCTGCTGTTGTCTATCTAGTTTTTTATGTTTTCTTTAAAAAAGTAGAAGGATAGTCGGAAATTAACTGCCGTATATAAGACAGCACAGCGACCAGTGACTATGCCTTAATCGCTGAGCAGCCCCACCGACAGTCAATTTTTATTTTTGTAGTGAAAAAAACCAAGGTCTTCGTTGGGAATCGAACCCACAACCCCCATATTTACAAGCTAGTACACTACCTACTAGCCTACAGGGGCATCTAAAAAAAAAACCGCACTGCTCGTATGAAATTTGCCAAAGAGCATGTAAATGACTTTAAGGGCGATGGAATACTTTCCTATTTTCCGACAAATCCAAGTATAATTTTAGGAGGAATGATGAAAGATCTTTTGTAAGACGGTCAAAAGGAAAGAGACTGGAGAGAGACATTGCCACCACCAAGCTTTACAGTTTTGTAAAGCTTTACAGCTTTACAGTTTTGTATAGCTTGGTGGTGGCAATGTTATCGTCTAGGGTTGTTTCTCTGTTGTTATAAAGGATACAATGACAGGTGTAGGCTCTAGATCGATTTTAAGCGTCATAATGTTACCATATGCAGAGGAGAACATGCCATTAACTTGGAGGTTTTAGCATGACAATGATCCAAAACTGACTGATTACACTCCAATGAGGTATGTGTTTTGACGTACCCTGCCCGGGCCCCAGATCTCAATCCCATAGCAAATCTATGGGAAATTGTAAATCGCAAAATAAGAGCCCATAATTACATACGGAAAGACGACTTCTGCAATGCAGTCCTGAGTGAATGGCATAATGTTCCAAAGGATACCATTGATATACTAATTGAATCAATGCATCATCGTTGTGATGCAGTCATTAAAAATAAAGGATATCCAACAAAATATTGATCATTGATAAAAAGCAACTGAAATTTATTGATGTAAAATTTAAGTTTCCATTCTTTTGTCCACTTCCCATAATTAAGTACCTTTAATTTTTTTTTATATTTTTCGAACTATGATACATTTTTGTTATTATTTTTTTTTTAATCTTTCCCTAATAGAATAAAGAAGATATTTCTAAAAAAAATTTAAGTTCTTTCAAGAATTGCTTTTGTTTTTTTTTTGTCTTTAAGAAACGAATAAATGAACTTTGACAAAAGTTTCTATTGTCGAGCACTGTGTATTTAAAAAAGTTTCAAAGTTTGCGTTTATTTCTAGACATAAGAATAATTGAGTAGATTTTGTAGAAATGTAATTTGTTTCAAACAAACTTATTATTTTAAACATAGAGTAATAAAGGCTTAGGTTGTCAGAATTTGTCTGTCAAAAGAATTTTACCAAAGACCTATGTCTAAGAATGTGTTAGTAAAGAATTTTGTGTTTTATATTAGTTTATAACAAGTAGTAGTAGTTATATAAAAAGTATTTAAAAATATTTCATGGTAAAAGTAATTTCCGTTTGTAGGTTTATAAATGATGGAGCTTTTTAAAAATTAGCTTTTTGGACTAACAATTTGTCCACCCAATCAAAGAGGTCTGGGCATTTAACAAATTTCCATACTCTTTAAATATATCGTGAATTTGGGTTTTTGCTAACTCTTCATAAAGCAGTTGATTGTTTTAAAAAATGCCGGAAAAGTTTTAAAAGTAGCACAACTGACAACATAAAGCAGCTGTTCATAGTTTTCAAATTTTCATTTCAATTGTGGATTAGCGTTATTGTACTTTATAAGTATTTAATTATAATTCAGCTAAGTGATATAGCTATAGATTTTTTTAATACAAATACATATTGTTACGGATGCGTCTTGCTTGTGTTTTAAAAGAAAATAATTAAGCAATAATGTAAACTACTGGGTATGCTGTTTACTAACTGCGTGGCTTGCTAAAAAAACTTATGCACGCAAGACAAAAACAAATTCCTAGTTACAAAAAGCGTGGAAATTTTATACACGCAAAACAACAACAATTAGATATGCTGCTGACTAACTGTGTAGTTTTCTAAGAAAACTTATGTACACCAGACAACAACTATCTTAAAATGAATTCGAGGAAGAAACTTTATCAGCATAAAAACAAAAATACACACATTCATACATACATTCATACCTATACATTGAATGAATAACATAACAACAACAAAATATAATACAAAGGGAGTAGAAGATTCTTAATTTTTCTAGGCTTCTAGTGGACTAATATAAAATGGCAGCGTCTGAGTGAATAGTTAGTCAGTTCAAAAATAAACCTCGTGAATTAAAGACGTGTATCTATCTTAAGTAAATTGTTCTGCAGTGTCTACTTTGTGGGTAGTTAAAGTAAATAAATTAATTTCAAAACTCTAAAATCCGGTATTATTTATTTCGCAATAAAGAACTCACAACAAAACGTTTATAAAATATAAAATGTCTGCCAAATAACTTTTTGTTTTGTTTTAAATGCTATAAACAAAACTACTGAATATTTTCTCAAATTTCTCTTTTTATTTGAAAGTACAATTCTTCCGGTTAATAATAAAAAATAATTTCATTCAAATGGCTGCCTCGGCATGCAGTAGCCTACACGTTCGCTTCAATTGTTAAGCACATTGTCGATTGTGTGCAGCTGTATTTTACCAAAATATTGTTCTTTAAAGCGTCAATTATCTCTGGCTTGTCGGCGTAACACTTATCTTTGACGGCACACCACAAATAATAGTGCAACGGTATCAAATCGCAGCTCCGAGGTGGTCAAATGACATCAGCTCTGCGGCTAATAATGCGATCTTCAAAATAGGGCGCAAAACATCGAGTGTAGCTTCGGGTGTGGCACGTAGCGCCGTGCTGTTGAAACCAAATGTTACCAATGTCCTCCTCTTCAATTTTTGTGAACAAAAAAATTCGTTCAACATGGCCCGATAACGATCGCCATTGACTGTAACGGCCACTCCTTGCTCGTTTTCGAAGAAAAATAGTCCAATTATGCCTCTGGACCAAAATCCGCACCAAACAGTGACTCGTTTTGGGTGCGTCGGCTTTTCAATGTATGCATGCGGGTTTTCTGTGCCCCAAATGCGACAATTTTGCTTGTCAAGATCAAAATGAGCTTCATATGAAAAATTGATTTTTTTTTGCAAAATCGGCATCTTCTGTAAGTCGATAGGTCTACTTAGCGAAGCGAAAACGCATTGAATAGTCACTTGGCTTCAACTCCTGAAACAATTAGACTTTGTATGGCGTCATAACAAGGTCTTTATACAAAATTGATTGTTTAAAGCACGCTTTACTTTTGGTAAGACGGCATATGTGAAGTTTGTTAATAAAGAATTTAGCGAAAAAGGTAGTGTCGAATTGTAGTATTTTTTTTGTGTAGAAATTGACACGTCATTTGATAAATAATTTTCTTTCGCAATAAGATGATGAACTGCAGCCTGACTAGCAATTTGTTAATTATGTATTGTACTTCTTTATGCTTGTAGAACATATGAATGTGCTGGTGAGTCATGCAATTATAGTTTTAAACACATGCAATAATAATTGATAAATTTTCCGATTTTCTCACCCAATTTCTAAACTAAAACCCACTTTTTCTAACAGACCTGTTTATTTATTTTAACTAAACCATTAATCAAGGCCAATAATTTCCTTTTTAATTATCTTTATAATTCACTCTAAAGAGTGTGAAGCAAAGGTTTGTTTAGACATTTTTCCGTTTTCCGTTGCCTGAAAAAAAATTTTAATTCTTTTAAAAATTTTAAATTCTTTATTTTATTTTTAAATATGGGGTGAGTTAGAGCAGTTATACTCAATTGCAAATTCTATATTAATTTAAACTTTTTCGTAATAATAAAAACTAAACAGTTTTTGGCCTTCTTAAACAACTTCCCTTTCTTTGTGAAGAACTACATTTTGACAATGTTAAAGCTGAACACATTTTTTTTAAGAATTTTCAAAATTAGAAAATCAAAGTCTTGTGTCTGACAAATTATTGATTAATAAAAATCAATATTTTCCAAGAAAAAAACTATTTATTTCCTTTAATCGAATGCACCTCTTATTTAAACTGCCTTATATTTTGCAGGTCATCAAAAAGTAGGACGACGTCAATAGACGTCACTCTGCAATACAAGAACACATTTTCGTGTTTGTTTCTGTTTCTCTCTTTTTATTGGCCATTTTTTTTTATATGATACATATGTGTTTTAAAAACAAAAATTTAAATATCGCGTGCTACGGATACTTGTTGCCAAAAAACAAACAACTACAACATAAAATTTTTCTAAATATTTAAACACGCTACAGCGGCTTTTTCATAACCCCTAGTGGTTTTTATAATTTTTAGTAAAGTTTCTTTTGTGTTTTTTATCTAATTTATTGTTTGCTACACTAAATAAAATATAGTTTTGTATTTAATAGTGCTACAGCACAGGATAAGATTTTTATTTTACTTCTTCATTATTTGCTGTTAAAAATTTGAAAAATCTTTCTTTTTTGTGATTTAAAATGTAAGACATGTGACCAGTCACATGAGTGGTCACTGATATAGAGAGAAAGGAACACTGAAGATGGCATATAGCTGAAACCGGTATGTTCACAAACCAAATTTTACGCGGTTTGACGTAAAATCATACCGAAATATCGGTCATTACGTAAATAGAACAGAGTTTTTTTTTCTGAAAGATAAATTAATTAATATTATTGTTTACGCAGTGATGATGAAAGCTAACAGCGTTATCGATCTTTAAACTCTGTTTTGTGCTTCTTTTTAAACTCTATTCGTTTTGATTAATTTCTCATTGCAGAATTTTTTTATGCATATCGGATTTTAATGCTTCTTTGCCTCTTTACTCGGATTGCTGGTTGTTTTTTTAAATTTTTTTTAAGAACTCTTCTGGGGTTGGAAAAGGCTCTTCACTCACCGTATATGTTTTTTACAATGTGGCCGAAAGTATTGCGTTATACTAGTGGTTTTTTAATCCCTGTGATAGATAATTTGTTGGCCACAGGGCTTAAATCTCATTCTGTAGTTTGCAAAAGTTGGATCGAATGATTTTAGGATTTCTTAAAACATATGGATTTCTTCTCGATAATTGTAACCGAAAATGTGATTACAGTAGAGTGTAATATGATAGGTCTGACTCAACGAACGCTTTTCAGTGTTGAAAAAAAATTATAATAGTTATATAATAATACCAACTATCGGATACTTTATAAATGTATAGAACTTTAATTTTGACATTACAGTGAACTCGCAGAAACGTGAACACCCACTAACATGATCATCCAAAAACATGAATATTTTTTTTCTTACATTGACTACGCTAAAACGTGAACAACGGCTGAAGGCTCTAAAACGTGAACTTTTTATCGAACGTTTAAATTCAATTTTGTAAGCTTATTTAAACATTTTGGGATTCTCCGCAGAAGAATCTCGTAATTTGTTTGTTGTAAACAACTTCTGTTGCAGGATAAGTAGTTATGGTATTACCGCGACAGTTCTACTGGAAGCATCTCTCTGTGCTGACTATGCATATACATAAATAATATAAACAAGTGATCTCTAAAAATATTTTTATTTAAAATATGTCTAATAAAAAACCAAAAGTGTTAACTCTTTAAGAAAAGTCAGATATATTAGAGCTTTTATGGAAAGGTTCACCTGTAACAACTGGTTTGCCGAAAACGTATAATGTCGTCAAATTGACGATTTGTTCAATAAGAAACAAAAAAGATGCAATTTCGAAATGTGTTAATAATACATTTTCCAGTCCTAGAAAACGGAAAACACTGCATTCTTCGGAGCTTCCAAAAATGGAAAGATCTCTGTACTAATTTCGAAATTAGTATCTTAGAAACCCTTTTGCAACCCATAGTAGCATAGTACATATATTAAAATATGGCAGGAAGTTACAAAAAGTAGAATCAAAACCTGTCTCATAAGTGAAAAATAACGTACTTTATTTTAAATTAAATAAAAGATAAAAAGAGACTAAAATATGTTATATAAAAAATGCAATCTACAACGTGAACAAAATCGAAAACGTGAACACCCTCGGTAAAAATTAGTTCACGTTTCTGCGAGATCACTGTACTTTTTTAACTGGTGGCCATTTTGGTAGCTGTCAAGTGCTTTTTTTGCTTTGTAATACTTACTGGGTCCAACAAAAGATTACCGTTCATCCCGATTTTCATAAGCGAATTTTTCTTAGCGATGGAGTTCACTTTTATTTAAAAAAAAATGTAATACAAATATGGCCTATATGCAACAACAGATTTATCTAAAAAAAAGCCATTCCAATGCAGTACCAAAAGAGCTACAATGGCAACGTTGCTCAATAGAAGGCTGTTGCAAACATGTTAGTACAAAATTGTGTTAATATTTGTTTCGTTTGGGTCATCCATGTTTTGCTGCAATTTTTTTTGTTACTTGTTATAGCTATCATATACTCTAGATAAAATTTAGGTATTTGCTACCTAGAATGGCTTAAAACAGTGTTCGAAAACAAAAAAAAAACACTAAAGCACGATACGTTAGTATTCTGTACTGTAGTTATAGAGATCAGTATAGAAACACATTTTTTTCTGAAGTTATACAAAATGTATAAAATTTTTTTTAAGCGTTTGTGTATGTGTGCGCAAACAAAATACCGTACACAACAATTTTTGGCTAATAAACACAAAGCCTAAAATAACGTACTGTAATTTTTCTTAGCGTACTTTAGTGAACTTTTTATGTATGTGTACTGACATTTAACAGTTGACGCAGTGCACTTTACATGGTTCCGTTTTGGTCTTTAAAGACCACACGCAAACACTTAAATCTTTTAAAAAAATTTAAGTGTTATATATGAAAAGTACGGAAAAAGATACGTAGTTCTTTGTCTTATAAGCAGACCTTCGTCAGCTAATTAGAATGATGTTTAAAATTTAAGCTTTTGTCTTTTTTGATCTTTATACATCCATTTCCACTTATACTTGTCAATACATAATTTACTTTTTTAACAAAAGTAATTGCCTTTTATTTTATTCTCAAAAAAAAAACACAATTTGTATTCCCTATTATAAATTCCCGATTTAAATCGTAGAATACAGTAACTTATTATTGGAAAAATAGCATACATATATGTACATATGTATTCCAGGAATATTTACAATATATTTACAATACATTTGAATTTGATAGTCTTAGACTTTTATAGAGTGTTCGAAAAGAAAACAATTAAGTACTCTTTGTGTTCTTTAAATAGTACGCTATGATAGCGTACTGTTTTTTGTGAACTCTGGTTGAAAACATAAGTTTATATACTAAAAATCCATGTTCCCATTAAGACACTCTATAATTTTTTTATTTTATTTTGTATGCGTGTGTCACAATGCCACAACAATTCGTTGCTTCGTACAATAACATTTAAAACAAATACAAATTCTAAAAATTCGACAATTTTATTTGTTTTAAATATGATTGTGCGTACGAACGCAAACGTGGGACAGGCAGTACATGTGTACTCTGAAATTATGCTCATTTACTAATGAAAAAAGTAAATCGCAATTTAAAATTTTTAATTTTTTTTTTGTTTTTTAAAAACCGGTGAAATTTATATTTTTTTATATTAGCTTATTTTTTGTTTAATACATAGAATTAAAAATTGTGTAAGTTTTTTTGCTTTTATCTTTAAAATTTCATATTAAATTATTATAGAATCAACTAAGTCAGTGTTGCGTATAGCGATTTTGCACAGTATCTGAAAGTAATGCACTACTTTGTTTGAATTGCTTGCTTTGTTTGATTGAAATCTTTCTTTTTTTGCATTAAATATTTGAAAACTAATTTTTAATGTCCCCAAGTGTATATATTCACACACACACGAGTTTTATTAATAAACATGCATTAAGTTTGAAAAAAAAATAAAATTATAAAAAATACAATTAACAATTGACATGCAAAGTAGCATGATGGTATTTAAGTTGACCGCTTTTTTGTAATGTCGTGGTGAAAGTTTTTTCTATTTTATTTTTGCTAACATACGATCATTAAAAACTAGCTGTATGTATTAAAGGATATTTTACGAAACAATTTACAAATGTAAATTACAATAGAATAAATATATGCTGAAAAAAAATTTATTTTATTTGAATAACTTTTCTATTTCGTATAGAAGCGGAAATATTTTTATAGCAAAGAAAACAAACAATTTTCCAGTGTTTTTTTTTCTCTCGAAAATTTAAACATGCAATAGTTAAAAAATATACATTGCTCTTAAATTAATTTTTTGCTTATAAACCAAAATTGAATTTCGTACGTGTGGGTATCTGATGAACTAAAAATAATTAACAAATAAAATAAATTCAGGTTAAAAAATACTAAATACCGAAATTGTTAAAATCATGCATCAAGAACTTTAAAATCGAATAACGAGAGTAGTAAATGAATAAATAGACTGAATTCTAGAAGGTCTGGCGGTAACACGGTTAGCAAATCGGCAAAATATTATTGCAGCTATCATAACATGAAAGAAAACTGGGTTTTGATACAAAAATATTTAAAATTATAGAGTTTTTACAAAATTTCGATAATGTTTTCATAATTTTGTTAATTTTAAATTTGTATTTTTTTTAATTTTAAGAGCGTAGAGATAAATTGTAAAATCTTTAGCTTAGACATAAAACCTTTCGATTTAACAGAGCTCTGTTAAAATGATAACAGAAACATGAAAAGTGTGAAATGAAAATTCCAATTATATTTGTAATTGGTTTGAAGGCTTATAAGCAGAGTAGCGAAGTATTCACTCACTGTTCATACATGTATGAATATGAACATTTCATTTTTTAGCCGCTTCTTCTCATACATGTGTGAGAGACTACAAAACCTTTTGTGTTTTCTCATTTGTGAATGCGACGATTTATTTTTTTTCTTTCTATAAGTGAAAAAATGAGAAACACACAAGTGTTCATTTTTGAATATTTACAATTTTGATAATTTTTCATAAATGAAAAGGTCGTAAAAATATGTGCGTTAAGCATTCGCGTTCATAAACGCACATATTTGATAATGCGCAATTGTCGGCGTATGAAGAAAAAAAAATTTTTTTTTTTTTAGAATATTTTGCAATATTGTATTTTTAGTTAATATGTACCCATGTGTTTTTACTACATTTTACGGTAAACTGCGATCGTAGGTAGAAAATTTTTTCACGTTCATTTATGAGAAATTTTATAAAATTTCAACGTTCATAAATGAACATGTACATTTATGAAAAATAACATTAATGAGAAGTAGCTAATTTATCATTTATCACATATGAATAAGACTAATAATTCTTGTTGTTCGCATTCATGTGTGAAAATAACCAGAACATTTTTTGTTGTTCGTTTATGAGTGTGAAAAATAAATATAAAATTTTAGATTTCTCATTTATGAAAAATATCATGAATGTTGATTTTTGAATGTTCATAAATGAAAAATTCTTCCCTGCTTATAAGGCAAAAAATTTAAATCTAATAAAAACAAGAGAATGTAAAGCTTCCTCGATAGCCGCCTCTTCAGAAGTAGTTGTGCCTCACCTGTGTAACGACAAGATTTCCGCTGGTTGTTCAACGGCATCCAGGGTCGTGTCATGCCAACTTTGAATTAAAAAGCGGTTGGTTGATTCGGTGAAAATCCTTAACCTTTATTTGCCACCAATCTTCTTAACGACAGCTTACCCTATTCATTCTTTGTGTGGTGTGCAGAGGTATCGCTGGGCTAGGTACCACGTATCCACAGTTAGTGGCCGAGAAAAATAGCCAGATGAGTGAAAATTGTGCAGGCTAATAACCACTAGAACACAATTTTACGCTGGGTTACTCCCAGTAGCGAGTGTAGGCACAAACCAGCCTGGGTAAACACCACAGCCCCGGTTGTGTCCTCACTAGTGCTACTATTGCCAGTACCACGAGATAATAGTTGGTGTACAAGGGAAGTGCCCAAAAACACCGAAAATTGCACCGGGTAATTACCACTAGAACACAGTTTAACGCTGCTCTGATCACTCCCAGTAGCGACTGTAGGCACAAACCCTATAGGCTAGTCGGTAGTGTACTAGCTTTTCAGTGTGGGGGTTGTGGGTTCGATTCCTACGAAGACCTCGGTTTTTTTTCACTACAAAAATAAAAACTGACTGTCGGTGGGGGTGCTCAGCGATGAAGGCATAGTCACTGGTCGCTGTGCTGTCTTTAATACGGCAGTTAATTGCCGACTATCCTTCTACTTTCACCACCTGTTTCATCTCTTCTCTATCCCTTTCCTAAAGAATTTAGCACGGTACTTGACTAAATATGCATAGTTGCCTGAAGTGCTACTTCTCTTTTCAAAAAAAAAAAAAAAATCGGGCGGCTGCCCACCAATTGCCCTTTTGTTCATAAAATTCCCCTTAATATAGCCATTCGCCGCAACACACAAGTACACATACACCATCTCAACAGCTAATATATAAAACAGCTGGTGTCTGCTTTCATGTCAGCCACCAGTTGTATCCTCATGTAAAGATGGCGCTGCTCAGTGAGCTGCCCTTAAATTAAAAATAAAACATACAAAACTATAAATCTAATAAAATATTAATAAAAATAATTTTAAAATAATTCTATACATATAATTATAATATAAAAATAATTATAAAATAAAATAACAATTCATTGGCCTTACAACTAGATATAAAGATAATTATAGAATAAAAATGAGTATATGGAGAATAGAATGCCTGTGTCGCTAAAAACGAGCATTGGGACTTTTAGCCTTACATCTGGATGGTCTGGAAATTTTAAACAAAAAAAAAAAAAAAGCTTGAATACTGTATTGCTGTTACTACCAAGCAAAATTTTATTTCCAGCTGTCCTGCAGGTTTAATATAGCTCATTTATTTCCAAAAATTCAATTTTGCCCCACCGTGCAGTGGGCAATATGCCAATAAAAGCTTAAACAGTTTTTGATTTTTTGCTTTTTTCACATATAAATTTTCTTAATTAATAAATATATTTTATTTAATTTTCGCAGAAATAATTTGCTGCAAAAAGGATTATTGACAAGAAAATATATTTAGATGAATCATAACCATGAATTATAAACTTTTAAAAAAGCAGATTTAGAGAAAAATTAAAAGTAACAAATTTTTAAAAATAAAATCAGCTAATTTCAAAAATAATACAAAAATGGTACGGTGTTTACACTGTTTCTCATGCCATGATAATTTATATATCAAATCAAAATTACAGATATGAGTTTAAATGTTTTCTGTTTGTTCCAAAAATAGTTCCCTAAAAACAGTCAAGATGTGCGTCTGTCACACACGCACATCTTGACAACAACATATTTTAAACATGTAGAACATTTTTTCAAATAATATTGCCACTTCTAATTTAAAGCTTTTTCCACATATTTATACCTTCAGACAAAATTAAGCTAAAACAAAAGTGCGATGACTGTCCATGAAAATTTACAACAATAAAAACAGTTAATAAACTTTACCAATGCAACCCAATTGAGAGTTTATAACGGCGTGTGAAACAAATGCATGTGTGCATTTCGTTAAGAAAATTATAGTCGTTTAGAAACTTTTATACTATTTAACCCTGGAAAACTACAAATCGTCATAAACAGACGATCTAAAATGATAAAGTTTCACTGCGCTCTTTTTTTAATTGCTTTTGTTTTATTGTTGTTGTTGGCTAAATTCGCATTATTACTTGTTTTAGTTAAAGTAGTGCATTTGTATTAAACAATTCAATTATCAATTATATTTGCTGTTGTCTATAGTCCGCACACTTTCCTGATTATTATGATTATTTTTTTGTTTGTGTTTTATATTTTTTAAAATATTATTTTGTAACGAAAAAAACTATTCTATTAAACTGCAATTCTGCTATGATTTCAGCTGTAGCAAATTTGGGCGACAACTGCACAGATATAGCAGAAAAACGATTTAATCGATTTGGGTTTTGTTTAAACTTTGTACAATTAAAGCAACAAAGATTCGAAAAAAAATTTTACAAGGACCTTGTAATCCTTTCACATTAAAAAGAAAAACAGAATAACATGGGTGTTAATAGGTTACATTTGATCAGTCAAAAATATTTGAATAATATAACTAAACGTTTTTTAATAAACTAAAGCGAAATACGATTGATTGGTAATATATGCCTGACTATAAAACGAAAAGACTGATTGATTATGATTGTATAAGAAAACAATCATTATTTCTTTAATTCGGCCAGATATTTTGTAGAAGATTGCCTAAAATTTTTTAAGAAACATGAAACGAACACTTTGGAACTAGCAAAAATGGGACATTAGAATAATTCTGGCTCCCATACAGCGAAATTTTTACCTCGATAGCTTTGTCAATCGGGGTGCCTAATTAAGCATTCATAATGTATCACCACTATTTTTTTTTTAACTAGAAGCATCATTAGACCAGTGATGGGCGAACTTTTTGGGTGGCGGGCCAATAAATTGAAAAAATCTTGCGGCGGGCCATTGCATTAAAAAAAAAACATAGAGGGTCATTCTTAAATAAAATTATGGCGTTGCTGTTCAATTAAAATATTAAAATATTTTAAAACAACATAAAAATTTTATACGATATGATATGATTTTAAGATTTTCCAGATGTATGGGAAGCATGGATCTGTTTCTGACTTGACATAATTTCCTCAAAATCTGGTTCCAGCTGGGAGGATGCGACTTTTAATAAATTAAATAGACTCTCGTCTGACAATCGGTTTCTTATTGAATTTTTTCTGCATTTCATTACTGAAAAGGCCTGTTCACATAAATATGAGGAATCAAACATTGCCATAATTTTCTGCGCATAATTAATTAGACTTGGAAATGTATCTTTTGGTAAGAATTTATAGAAATTAAGCTTATCTGTATTTAAAAATAGCTGTTTTAAATTATTATTACATTGCAATTCTATAATTTCCAATTGTAGATCAGATGGAACATTCTCAGGATTAACATTAAAAGTTATTGAAAAAATATCGAAACATTGTTGGATTTTTTTAAAGTCAGCAAATCTGGCCTCGAATTCTGAATACAGTTTTAATAAAGATTGTGAAAAGACTTTTAACTTCTTTTCACTCAAAGGCCTCAAAGAATTAAGTCTTGAAAAATGAGTCAAATCATTTTTTCCCAAACATTTAGAAGTCAGCCTTGCAAATAACATCTTGGTGGATTATACAATGTAAAAAAATTGTTTCGCTTTCAGGATTCTGACTTTTATAAACTCCTGCAAACCCCGTATTTTTTCCCACCATGTTAGGTGCTCCATCAGTTGTTAAATTAATTAATTTGGAAATTGGGGCATTAAGAGATTCCATCCCATCTCTAAATTCATTATAAATTCTTTTTCCTTTCAAAGATCTCAAACAAGCAAAATGATAAAAATTAGAAGTTGGGCTGTATCACTCCTGTCAACACTTTCGTCCATAGTGACTGAAAAATACTTAAACTTTTTAAGACGTCCATCGAGTTGATTGATTAAATTAGAAGAAATCGCTTTAATTCTTTTGGTGACCGTTCTACGTGACAGCCCTATAGATTCGAAATCTTTTACATTTTATGGGCACAATACTTTTCCAATGCTAATTAACACATTCTTAATAAATTCTCCTTCAGAAAACGGTTTGATACTTTTTGCTATTTTATAGGCAACAATTTGACCAGCTAACGTGGAGTTTCGCTGGACACTTCTTTGATTTTTAAAAACATTTGCTGACTAAATAGTTTTCTTTTCAATTCCAGTGAATGAACTTTCTTGTCTTCATCTGTCATTTAATAGTACTTCGACCCAAGATGTTTTGAATTAAAGTGCCTAGCGAGATTATAATATTTTAGTACAGCTACCGGTTCTTGGCAGATAAGACAAATAGGTTTTTGGTTATATTCAATAAAGAAGTACTTCCGTGTCCACTCTTCTTGAAATACTCGACATTTCGAATCAATTTTTCTCTTTCTATTTTCGATTGACATTTATGGGGATATTTACAATACACTTTATTATTTTAATTACACAAATAAAACTGTACGTTGGCAACTTTATAATTTTACTTCACAATTTATTCTTTACGTCACGAGAGTTACACTTTTACTGATTGCTGATTATTCCATCGCTGGCCCTTTTATATTTCTTACGTATGTTGTCTCGAATATTCAAGAATCTTCTAGATTTCACATATAATAGTTGTTGTTATGTTATACGTTCAGTTTTCTATATTAGTTGTTAGTGTTTTATGATGTTTATGTTTCTTCTTGGAATATTGCATCAGAAAGTTGTTGTTCTCTTGTGTGTACAATATTTCCTAGAAAACTACGCAGTTTGGACAATTTATATCTTTTTTAAAACATAATTTAAATTTATTTTTTTGAGCATAATTTTTTAATAGGTGATTAATTTTTTTTTGAAAAACGCTCGGCGGGCCGAATTGAAACCTCTCGCGGGCCGGATGTGGCCCGCGGGCCGTAGTTCGCCTATCACTGATTAGACTGTAGTCATTTGAGCAGTATAGCTACTTGACCTCCGGAATTTGGACTTTCACTTTTCAAATAAAATAAACTGACTAGAATACAAGGTTTATAGCATGCTAAGGAAATTCCAAAGTTGTGTTTTTATAAACAGTTGTATTTTTAAAGTTATCTTAATATTAATGCATTCTGATTTTAAGCGAACAGTTTTTTGTTGTCTCGAAACTAATTATTTTTTTAAAATCAAATATTTGCGTTTTTTTTTTGTCGATTTTATATAATTCAAGTTCTTGTTTATACACATCATAATTTCCTGTAATTTCATTTCTACTTCCCCAATCACCTTTTCTAACAAATATTACGCGAGAACAAGTTTTTTTTTTTTTTTTTTTTTTTTTTTTTTTTTTTTTTTTTTTTTGCATAGCATACTAGAGCGATCTCACAACATACAGTGGGGGATTTGGTAAAAAATATTGAAGTTATGTAAAATCAATTTTTTTTTGTAGATATGAATGCTTTCCAAACGAAATCCCTATGTGGAGAGATTGTTTTCGAAATGCTTGCTGTGTTTTTATAGAGAAATGTTCTAAGTTTTGTTGTTTTACTTTTGGCTGTGTTGGTTCAATGAAAACTCTCATTTAATCAATTTGACTTGAGATATAAGACCCTTGAATTTTCTTTACAAAATTTGGGGTAAAATAAATTGATGAGCTATATGAGCAGTAGTGAAATGATCATATGGATATGCTTTCCCCGCAGTAATACAATTCACATATATTTCTTTTAATAATAAAAATTTTACTAGAATATCATAAAATGTTTAAAGGAATCTAACAGAAATTAATTCGCATTAAATGTTTTGTAACTTTATTTAGGGTGAAAAAAGTCAGCTATGTTTGAAAATTTTAAAAATTTGTAGCAAAATTTTTTAAAAAGCGCGTAAATTATTTTTGTTAAGCTTCTGCGGGAATCAAATTAATGCTTAATGCTTTACAATTTTATGTTATCACTTTTCAAGTTGTATAGAATTAGGAACTTAAAGAAAAGTATAAAGATTGGCGAAAGAAAATCCTACAATTCCCAGAAAAGTTGTAAAAATATCCAAGGTTGTATTTTTCTGATTTTTATTGCGTCTACCAAACAAGGAAAATCGGTCCATTTTGGAAGGCTCCAAATGTAGCTAATAGCAATAAAAATTTGTTTTTTTAAATAAATTTTTTATATATAAAATTATGTACAAAACCGATTTCAAAGTGGTATTGCACTCCTTATAATTTTAATAACAATTTTTTTAAAAAAACTAACAAATAATGGAGGAACATTTTTTTGCCTAAATAATTCGGTTGTTTATGTATAACTTTGAACTTTATATTTTTCTCAATGCTATCAAATTTATTGTTCAATATTAAAAAATCAACTTAGGGCTTTAGTTCAGCTAGCAGCACAAAGAAAGGCAAAGGTGCGATAAAATATTAAATTTTTAATGTTTAAAGGGGAATATCTTGTAGAAAGTACACATTTTAAATTTTAATTCGATTGCACTCTCCATAGACCGGCGAGCGGTGTATAGCGGTCATAGATATTTTAAGGCAAATCTCCCACTGTGCAACATATTTACTTCTGGAAATATACAGTCAATAAAAAAAAACTTGTGCACTTACCAACTCAGAATAAAAAATGCAAATTATTAAAAATATGCGAAGAAAAAAAGATTTATTAAATATAAAACTCGAGATTCATATTATAAAGGTACATCGAAATTGTTTTTGTAATGCTCACATATAACGAGAAAAGTAACAACAACAATATGTCAATATTCTTGGACATAAAAACCTGTACAGTAAGAATAAAACTTAAAATTACAACGATAAATAAATAAATATTACGAATTTTAGTTTTTTTGTGTTTTGATATTTAGCTTCTTTAACGGCTAAGAGTCTTTTTGTCATTGAATGGACTAGATTTTTTGTAACATCTCCAGGAATAGATCTCCATATTTCCTTTAATGCGATTTTTAGGGTTTTTTTTGCTAGAAATCCGGTAATCCTTTAGTTAAGTTCTTATATATGACCATGACCACAAATGCTTTATCTGGTTTAAATCTGGGCTTTGTGGAGAATGAGGCAATACTTTTTTCGTATTATAAAGCGGCCATTCCTTTACTACAAGGGCTGAGTGCTTTTGGATCATTATCTTGAACGAATGCAAAGCTATCACCCAAACCCATTTTTTGAGCAGATTGAGGCAAATTGTTTTTTAAAATATGGAAATAATCCATTTTGTTCCTGCTTCCTTCTACAAAAATATTTCTACCAAAGAAGCTACTCCTTCTTTCTGAATTTAGATTCGTCTGGAAAAATAACAGTTTCCCAGAAAGCCTTGTCCTTGCCAATAAACTCATTGGCATACATTAGGCGTTTTTGGCTATTTAATTTGGAAGGAGGGGTTTCTTGCGAGCTGCATATCCATACAATGGAGCAATTGGAGCAATTTTTTTTAGCAATATTTACAGCAGAAAATTGTGAATCTTTCTTCACAAGTATAATATTTTTCGCACAATCTGAGTAGCATTTATTTTTTTTTTTGGGGCTAGTAGAAATGGTCTACTAGATCTTTCTAGAGAATTATTTTTTTTGAAAGGTTTTTATTACGTAGTGTACGGCACTGTGTGCTTTTTTTAACTATTTTCCCGATTTCACGTATTGAATTATTTTCCTTCCACAGATTTATAATTGGTTCTTTTAAATCTTTTGAAATTTGCTTTTTCTCCATTTTCTTTTTCAATATTCGGAAATGCGAGACCAATTAGTTAAATTGCCTAACTTCAAACTCGATTTAATAAATTTTTGAGTAAAAGATTTGTAACGAGATTGTTTGTGCAAAGGAAATCAGAAGTGTACAAGTTCTTTTTTTTGTCCAAAAATATTGACATATATTTGTTGTTGTTATTTTTCTCGTTATACATAAGCATTACAAAACCAATTTTGATATACATTTATATAGCTTTACTTTGTGTTTAATAAATCTTTCTTTCTTCCCATATTTTTATTAATTTGATTCTTTTTATTCTGAGTTAGTAACTGTACAAGTTTTTTTTTTGTTGACTGTATATCCATTGCTTAAAGAAATATATAATTTTTACAGAATTTAAAGTCTTATAAAAACCTCTTTATTTGTCCTTAATGTCGTAACGTAGAGCCATTTCATTAGTTTAAGAAATAATCACTAAGGGCAAAATTTTGATAACATTCTTATTGGGAAAACATTTCATAGCCCGGCATTAATTATACTTTAGATTCGAATATTCATGAATAGTGCTCAGTTGCGGTGCGTACTTACTTGGCTAGTTCACGCAATGTGTCGACTATTTTAACGTGACTAGCTTATTTCAACTTATTATTATTTATAATAGAGTTAAATTATTTTACTTAAATGCATTCATTCAATGAGAGTTATTTGGAATAGTGTTGATTTCTAAGGATGTAATAGTCGCATTCGATACGATTTCCTATTTTTTTTTTTATAAATATTAAAAATTATCCAATATTAGCGCAATTACTGAAAAACTTGAAAATTTCATTTTTAATTTTCTTTTGGTTATTTTAAAGTTTATTTTTTTATGTTTCGGTTTCTTGTGAAATTTCGATATATTGTTGCCTCACTGCAGGCAACTTATTTAATATATTTATTCGGCTAATTGGCTGTTGGCTGGATGAAAATAAAAAAAATATATTTTTATTTTTTTTTTTCTTTTTGGTTTTTTATTTTAAGCTCTTTATTCTTTTTTTGACGCCTAACAAGCGTCAAAGTTCACAGCTTTTGCCGATTGTTTCATATAAGAAAATTATTTAAAATGAAAAAGAAACAGCAATGCGTAATTTTATTGACTTAATTACGAAATATTAAAAGTTGAATAACACAAAAAAAAAACAAAAACATACTTAACAGAATTGTTAAAAATGGAATATTAATTAAATACTAATTTTATAATGTTTAAAAATTTATTTATGTATGTATATATGCGTGAATGTGTGGATATAGAAAAAATAAAAAATTCAATAAACTCAGCAATGGATCGTTGGTACAATTGCCTTTTTTTGGCAGAATTGTTTTCGTTGAGTGTACAGTTTTTTTTTTAAAAGATTTTATAAGTGTAATTATGATACCAATTATTAACCGATTTGAATGATTTTCAACGAAATTTGCATAACTGTGGAGTTATATGTGAAAACACGGCATTATATTTTAACTGCAGCAATCAGTAAATTTTTACTTATTGACTACTTAAAAAAAGTCTGTGTATTTTTACTGAGTACAGAAAATGTTAACTTAATTCTATTTGTGTTACCAGTACAAAACGTTACGTTTAAAAATTAAATAAACTTGTCATTTGCTCTTAATTGCTCTTTTCAAATTTTTAATGATACTGAAATTTGAATTGCATTACCAGTAAAATCTTAAAAATATTGTTTGCAGTATTCCATAATTTAAATTTAAATTGCAGTATTAACAAAAATTATTTTTACTGCAATTTTACTTGTACTGTAAAGCTTTTATCTAAGTGAACAACTAACTTCAGTTTGTGTAGAAACCTTAACTTCTCTGGTAGTAGTGGAAAAGATAACAAATATTTTTTAACCCATTCGAGACAGCACATATTTTTGGGGACCATCCCCAGAATCCATAATTTTTGTTTGCCTTATATTTACCATTTTTGATAAAAAAACAAGTTGGCAATAGAAACCAGTCGCTTTGTAAATCCCTTTGTACAAATAAGATGCTTGCACACCGTGTGTGCAGGTAGCTTCTCTGAATATTGTTATCACGAGAGACGGATTGAACACTAGGTTTGCGATGTAAAATAAAATAAAAATAAAAATACTTATTAAATGAATAACATTTATTCTAATAATAGTAAGATAACATGAAATCCTTATTTTAAGTTCAGTAATGAAGAAAAAAATATAATCCATATACCGAAATAAAAATAAATTTTTAAATTTTAGGGGTTAAATTGAAACCAATATCAAATTTTATTCTTACACACTTCTAAGATAATTTTTAGTTTCAAACAGTCTTGTCCATACGGCTGCTTTTTTCAGACTGACTGATAATTGCAATTCAATATCATTGCACACACGGTGTGCAGACGGTCTCGAATGGGTTAACATAATGTTTATAGATTTTAATTCACATACTTTTTACCGCATATTTTAAGTAACTGGATTAATTTGAAAATATTTTCATCAATGAAAATGCAATAAAAAAAATGGAAACTACGGATTCTATGGTTAGATGGCCTTAGTGTTCTATATATAATTCTTTCTTTTGTTCGACACTACAATCGCAATATCTTTATTCAGAAGTACATGATTATTATGTGAGTGGGTTGACACTCAGTGGCATAAATAATTGATATCATGAACCTTTATGGCTTGAAAAATACGACACGTAAACAAACCTGTTACGTTCACATCACAATTATTACGTTTCGCTTTTAAAAGTAAAATGTTGTGGATTCGCTACAAGAAAATAATAAATCATATTTTGAGATTTGGTCATGAAGTAATTCTTAGCAGAGATATACAGTGATAGACGTTCGTTTGGCCGCACTTACTTTTTTATTTTTTAGTTGCTTTTTTTTAACTTTTTATAAGAACAGTTATTTCTTTCTCTGTTTTTTTGTTTACATTATTAAGCGCAGTTTACAAAACAATAACGATTATTAGTGTAACGGGTATTTTATAGAAAATATGCTTTCTTTTGTAAAATTGTTGCTGTTTTTCGTGAGAGAAAATGTTATTTAATTTGTGAATTTTGACTTGTAAACATATGTTTTCATACTAATTTAATAAAAACTTTAATTCAAATATAAAAAATAAAGAACAAATTGCAAAATTTTTATAAACCGATTAGATATGCGCTCAGGATAGCGGCTAAATGATACCGGAAAAGATATAATCGATAACTTAAAGAAAAAAGTGTTATCAAATCGAATAGTTGCTGGAATAATAATGCGTTCTGAAAGAGTAATAAGAAATTATATAAAACTTGGCAAAAAGTATGACATTAAGGCTCCAACGAAGGGATTATCCAAAATTACGACCCGTCAAAAAGGACAGATTCGCCATGAAGCAACTCGATCTCGCTTATCATGTCGGGAAATAAAGGACAAACTTGATCTTCCAGTTACTACGCGAACCATAGCCCGTGTTTTGAATGAGAGCCCATCGATAAAATGAAAAAAAATGAAGTCTAACCCACGACTAACTTAAAGTACACAAGGAGAGGCGTCTTAGCTTTGCCCAAGCACACATGTCATGGACTGATGAATGGAAAGAAGTTATTTTTTCAGATGAAAAAAAATTTAACTTGGATGGTTCAGATTGCTATAGTTGTTATTGACATGATTTGAGCTAATCGCACGTAGTGAAATTAAAGCGAAATTTTGCTGGTGGAAGCGTTATGGTGCGGGGAGCATTCTCTTATAACTTCAAGCTTCGTATTTGTTTTATAACCACCAGAATGAATTTAGAAATGTACCTGCAACTTATGGAAGATGTCCTTATTGAAAATTTGACGAAAATTCTACAATAAGTATATTTTCGAATAGGACAACGCGAAAATACATGCATCGAAAAAATGTAAGAAATGGTTTTCTACCAATCATATTGGTTTACTTCCACGGCCGGCATACAGTCCCGATTATAACCCAATCGAAAACTAATGGGAAATCCTTGCAGCTAAGGTATTCGAAAAGGGAAGGCAGTTTTTGACTGTTAAAGAGCTGAAAGAAAAAATCAAAGAATGTTGGTTGGGTATTGCAATTGAGACTTTTCGAAGCCTTGTAAACACAATGCCGAATAGAATATTTTCGGTCATTCGAAGTGAAGGTGGTTCTACTAAATTATTTTAGTTTTTTTTTTTAATTTAAAGGAAACTGCATTCAAACAAATGTCTCTTAATTTCTTAGTTTTTTATCGATTACGTATTACGAATATGAAATATGTTTAATTTTTGTTTACTACTCTTAAGCCAGTAGATCGCTTAATCGTTTTGCTAAAAATATAAAAATAATTAAAGCACTTTTCGTTTCTTTTAAAACAGAAAAAAACATGGTGCGGTCAAACGAATGTCTGTCACTGTACATAGCCGCACAAAATAATAGCACTGATTAGAATTATTCATATATAACATGCAAAATATTCTATAGACTGACGAGTCTAAGATCATTTTTTTTTTATTTGGTGATAAGTTTTTCAAAATTTGTTATGCAAAGCCTTGCTAATAGGATGCACAAGCCTCAATTACTTTTTAACGTCTTTATCCTAAGCCTGGAAAATTCTGTATATAAAAATGCCTACTCTTCTTGCAGAGATTTTAAATAATATTTAAAACTTTAGGTATTTTTCACATGAAAAAGGCCAAACAATTTTAACGAAACATTAAATAGCCAGATGATATAGCATTTCGAATCCACTTGCCATATGATTTCATTTCAAAGAAAGATTCATGCAAATTTACTTTAGTAATGTTAAATTCAACACTAAAAATTTGTTTCAACTAAAATATTCATTTGCACTTATTTTTAATTCTGAGTTTAAATTGTGATAAAATAATCATCTTAACTTCCGAAATTTGATTTATGTCTATAATGTTTACAAATAAACAATCGTTTATTATTTAAATATCAAATTTCTTTATTGTTTTATTTAAAATTCTTTATTTTAAAGCATTTTGCTTTATATTTCTTAAAGCTCCCCTTCAAATTGAGGGAGTCATTAAGTAAAAATTAAAAGTCCCATTCCTGTAGTTAAGCTAAAGTAAAAGAGTAATTTTTATTACATACTGCATTCGCATTTCTGTGTGAAAATTAACACTTGTAATAAATAAAAGATAACAAAGTGAAAAGAGAGATGTGGTAAAGTATGAGAGTAATTTTATGTGCTTGAATATCATCCAAGCGGTAAAAAGGATAGGTAAAGAGGCCTTCTGTTAGGCCTTTTTAGTTGACACACAGATTGCTTAATACTCATATGACATATTTTTATCATTTACACGCACAAGTCATAACCGGCCAGGGAATTTGAATTCGCCTTTCGTTTTTAAAGGCCTGATAAAAATGTCACCTCCATAAAAGCACTTCAAATGCAACGGTTAAGGCAAATTATTTTTGTTTCAATTTCTTCCTTATTTCTGTCTAAATTATATCTCGTTTTTTGTGCTGAAATTTAAATATTCACACTTATTCTGTTTGGCTACGGCAACTTCGTCGTTGATTTTGAGGCCATATCACTTTAACACAACATCAATACTAATTTGGTATTCCCTAACAGTCTTATGACAACGTTGCCAGTTTATCGATCATTTTAATAAAATATGACACACATATCTTATATTTGAATCAGCTGTCTTCGGTAAAATTGATGTGAAAAATATAAGCTGTGTGAAAAAAAAAAAATAAAATCTGTGTTAAATTGAACCTAAAATAAATTAAAAATCAAAATGTTCAGCACATTGTTTGTATCATTTTTTTTTACTTAAAATTTTAATTTGCGCAAAATCTGTATAAAGAATTTTGGTGGGCCAAAGGCGTTTAGAGCATTTGCAACACTTTCCCATTGTTGCTTAAAATTAAAAGGAACACTGCCTCTTCGACATCCCCTGGCAAGTTATGGATTTTTTCCTAATGCTTCCACTAATTTTTCAAATTGGTTGGCGTTGGTAATTTTAATTTTTTCCATTTTGTATTTTATTTGTACTGTTTTTATATTTTATATTGTAGTTTTATTTTTCGTGATCTTTTTAAATTTTTGTTTATAACAGCACGATACCAAAATAACAGACGACAATATCATCGAAAATTTAAGGCAACATCCACGACAAGTTTTCTTACAGAATACCAAACATGTGTTGTCAGTCATCGATAAATGGCAATATTGCCAACGAGAATACCGATTTACAACAAACGCTCAAAAAATGACGTCGTCTTGCATTGCCGTCGCCAAACAGAATAAGGGTGATTACAGCTTGTACGAAAAAGGTAATTAATCATCGTTTATAAATCCTTTATTACCAAACGAAATTCGAATGTATGGTGGATCTTATAAAATGTTAAATGGTACCTAAATAAGGCCTTTTTAGTGTACGCCATGTAATTATTACCACTGGATGTATTGTATATGCTTGTGATTACTGGTATATTTGTAACCTTGACATTCGTTTTAGTTTTCTACTTGTGCATTTTGCTTTTACAATCAAGTTTACTCTACACATTTGGTGTGTGTGTGTGTGTGTTTATGTTTATTTTACATTCATATAGGGTTTTAACAAGAAGCTTGTGTTCAAAAATAAAAACAAATTTTGACGATTCATATTCTTATTGTATTACGAAGAGAAAATTTCAGCAGTTATGAAAGAACAGTGATATCTGGTAAATGTTCACCACGACCCACTTTTTGGCAAAATGGTGGTACTATTTATATTTTGAGTTTTAAGGTTGAAATCGTTTCGATTGGCTCCGTATAGTGTTTGTCTCTAACATAGCTCCACAAAAATAATCCAGTGGTGTTAAATCACGCGATCTGGCTGGCCACTTAACTGCTGATTGTCGTGAAATGATGCGATCGGAAAATTTTCTTTACAACAAATTGATCGTTTCATTGGTTGTGTGACATCTGGCACCACCGTCCTGTTGATACCACTTGTCAGTGATATCCATGTCGTCAATAATAGGCCAAAATTGAGTTGTAAGCATCTCGCGATAGCGTGATCCATTAGGTATTTCCAGCCTTATCAAAGTCAAATCCTTACGCAAACTTCGCCATGTGATGGTCTTGGATAACCCCAATTGTTGAGAAAATCGAGGAAACAATTTTGTTTTTTTTAAGAGAAGTAACACTTCAGGCAGCAATGCCTATTTAGTCAAGTATCGTGCTACATACTTTAGGAAAGGGATAAAGAAGAGATGAAACAGGTGGTGAAAGTAGAAGGATAGTCGGTAATTAACTGCCATATAAGACAGCACAGCGACTAGTGACTATGCCTTCATCGCTGAACAGCCCCACCGACAGTCAGTAGTAAAAAAAGCCTACACTACCTACTAACCTACAGGGGCACCTGTATCTGCTTTAACACTGTGGCTCACGGCTGTGATGTTTTCAGTCAAACGATCCGGTCGAACATGCGTTGGTTTTCCCATATTTTGTGTTGAATTTAATGACCAAATTCTTAATACCGGTCCCCTCCGGGGGCACATTTATCGGTCTTTATAGAATACTCGACTATCTAGACCTGTGCAACTGGGGCAAAAAGGGAGCCCAGTCCCCTGAAGTCAGACAGGGAGACAACTGGAAACTCCACTATTTCCAAGGGGATTATTATTTGTCTCTTTAGACATTTAATAGTTCTCTGGCTGATCATTGAGGTTGGCCCCTATATGGGAGCATCGTGGTGGTTGTGGTTTTGCGGCCCCCATAAGGGAATAATGAAAATTATGGTGGCCAGGATCATCTCACGGATAATGGCACGCAAAGTGAATGATCCAGTCCAGTGAGCACGCTTGACATATGTTCTGGACAGGAGTTAGAAAGTCTCCAACTCTTTAGCAATGTGTGATGGTTTGAAGACCTGTCCTGGAATCATTCAAGTTGCAACTAGGTGGTTCTGTTGCTTAGAATTATGTCTTCGGCTATCTAGGACGAGCATGACGTTCCAAATTATGTATAGTGGTTTGTCCACCATCTGATTAAGGCTACATAGCCAGGCGCGGATGTAAAACAAATCACACTCTTAATACCGGTCTCAAAAGGACGATTCTGTTGTCTGAGAATATCATAGTGGATTTTAATTATTTAAAAGCGATTTTCGTGCGAAATTGAATTCATTGTAACAATTGCGAAAAAACTAAATGCCAAAACTATCATGTTGTTGGTGTTGCCAAAATTGAAAAACAAACTTCTTGCTGAAAAGCCTGATACAATGTTTTTTTTAGGAATTTTGAATTTTGAAATGAAATAGCTTTTTGGCCAAGGAAGGTATAAAATAGTTTTCGTTATTTCGAAAGTACGAAAGCTAATATGGCTAAAGGCTAAATTTTAATCGTTTGGGATCGTGTAAAAAACAACAGCATAAAGTATCAGGCTAATGCCTTTTTTTATTTTTAAACTGTAAGTATAATTTATTTATTATTTCAATTTTAAATTAAAATTTTTTATAACATTTTTTGTTATAAATATGACCGTGAATTTTAGTAACTCTTACTTTTTGTGAGTACTTCCTCATGTTTTATTCTTAGTCAACTTTTTAAATAACAAATTATTAAAAGTTTTCAGTTTAGTTGTTTGTATATATTTTTTATTGAATTACTCTTTTTTATTTGTGTTTAATTTTATTTGTTTAAAACTTGTCATGAATTGTTTCTAATGTCAATATTGTTAATTTTTAGTCAGGGTTAACATTTTAAATGAGAAAACAATGGAGTTTGTCCAATGAGCTTCTCCAAGAAATTAAATAATTACTTCTATTTATAGTTTTTATTCGTGTACATTTGTCATTTGTATTTATAAATAATTAAACATCTGTTGATTTCTACCGCAATCTGCAATACAAAGTTAATTTACTTTAAACCAACTAAACAACGATTTCTCTTTTTGTTTTTGTATATTTTATTAAATTAAAATACTTTGACTTGAAGGTTTTATCAATAAAACCTTAAGCTTGAAGGGAAGAGATAATAGTTTAATAGAGAGAAGGGTAGACTACATAATTAATTTGGCGTTTGCCGGAAAGCTTTAACTATCTATAAAAATGCAATAATGATCTCTCCTAAAATTTTGTTTTTGGAAGTCTTGGAATTTCGTACAAATAACTTCCTTTTTAATGCGAAATATATCATTGTATTAATGTTGAACAATTGCGATTATTCATTTTGAGGTAAAGCTAATTATTAATAAAGTATGATGCTGTTCCTGCTAGTGAGTAGGGAGAATTGCATTACAGACCATTATTTTTGCATTTTCTACCTATCATTATTGTGTACAACAATTAAAAACTCACTCTCGGAAAAACTTTAAATGGTTCAATAAACGCTAGCTGAAAAGCAATGTTTCAATGTCAGTATGTATATCAAGATCGGAAATAGATAGTGGGATATCTAGAATAATTTTAGAAAGTGGAATAATATAAGCTTTTTTTATAAGAATTTCTGGATAAAATTGGTGGTCAGTACGGAAAAATGGAGTAAGACTGATATAAAAGACCAAACAAATGATGGTTCAGAGATTACTTTTTGGACCCATGATAGTGGGGTATGTAAAGTAATTTTCTTATCTTTTTTAACATAGGCAGATTTTACCGCTTCTAAAATTATTTCAGATATCCTCTTATCATAGGTCTATAATCCAGTCACTGGCCGACCGTTTGTATATAGTGTGTATTTACTAGTCATCCTTTTAATTTCAATAAGGACCACAAATCCTCTTGTAGATTAAAATTCCAACTACTGTTAAGTGATTAACAGTGCTTTTTAACTGCAACATTAGTTGAAGTCTCTGCTACTTAGATACGAATTTATCTTCACATGCATACAAAATTTGTTATAATGATAAAACTTTACAACAGCAATTTAGCAGAGAACAATAGGATTTTCCAACTATTAAAGGCCCAACTATAACATACATAAGCTGGCTTAAGCTAATGTCAAAAATTGAACGAAAAGTCTGTCAAATACTTAAGCAAATTATTGAAGACTTTTAGGTGGCTATATTGTACTTACATGAATATAAAAATTATTATTCACAGTTGCACATTTGTTTTATTCGTACTTTTCGTAAAAAAAAAATAATTTCGTTGTAAATAAATGACATTTTTTTACAAAAAGGCGTTTAATAACCACTTTGTATACTTATTACTATCCTTATACAAATTTATATATTTTTTAAAATAATTTAAAGAAAATTGCGAAAGCAAAATGACACATATATCGCCAAAAACATCAAAGGCTGCAATAGTGCCCATTTCTCAAAGTAGCCCATTCCACTGCCTGATGGAGCTTCCATCCTCTTGATTTCCTTGCAGAAACGTTCCCGTAGTAACCTCTATCTGTGTTTGCACTTCGCAACTTTACATAATTCATACCAGTATGAAAATGAAAAACGCAAACAGAATTCTTCAAGGTATTACACCACTTTTACTGCCATTTTTCTGCTACTTGTTCCGATGCTCATTCCTTTGAATTGCCGTTATAATAAAACGGGTCTCTTTTGTCATGTAAGGAATTTTTTCGATTTTGTACATTTTCTATTAAATTCAGATAAAATATTTTTTGCCCTCCATTGGAATTTGTTTACTAATGTACCTATAACACAATGCAAAATCAGCTGCTTCCGTACGGAATGTGCGATCAGTTTCCTACTTTACTTAAACAAATGACATTTTACGAAAAGTTTTGTTAAGTACATTATGTTTGACACATATGATTATTAGGTATTAGCACAGATGCTTAAGTTGCCTTAAGCCAGCATATGCATAATATAGTTGGGCCTTTATACATATGAACACTATATTGGATGTTGAGTTATTTGCCGCGCAATTAGTGTGTTGAAGGGTACCAAAGTAATACGTTGTATCATTCCCAAAAAAGGTGAGGTTAACAGCCCTGAAAATTAGCGCCCAATTGCAATTTGCTGTCTGGCTTTCCTGTCGGAACAATGGTGCAACTTCATACATCGTTTCGGAAAGAGTAAGGGGTGGCTCTATATACCATTTCCAAGGGGTTTGATAGAGTGTGGCATGATGCACTTCCGTCAAAACTTTTTGTATTGGGACTCGGTGATAATTTTTCTAGTTTTATGTCGAGTAACAGTCCGTATGTGGAATAAACTCCCACCATTCCTGTCACTTTCAATGTAGGAAAGTTCAAATTGAATGTTCACAAACACTACTCTTTCCTCCTACCCATAACCTAATTTCCTAGTTCTGGAACAATGCATTGCATGTGTAGGGGTCATCTCCTGAGTGCTGGTCCGAAACGAAAAAAAAACCTTAGGACTATGATTTTTTCGTTCGCTTTATTTTGTAAAACTATACCGGTGCTGAACAAAAGGTTTATTACTTTTGAATTCTAAGTCTTCATAAATAAGAACTATTCGTCTGAAGGTAAGCGTTTTTCTACTTACTTTTTCGCCGATGTTATTGTTAAGAAAACTCCTTGGTTTAAAAGGATTTATGGTCAAGACGCACCCAATTTCACCAATTCCCTTCTTACCTGCCGAGATTACTGTGTATAGCATTTCTATATGTAAATAGTTTTGCATTATTTGTTTAATATGGATATCGCTTTCAGTCACGCTCAAGTTTTAAAAGCTAAAAATAATTATAAAATAAAATAGTGTCAATTTTTAAATTAAATTTTAACGATTTATTTTTTCTTTTTTTCGATATTTCGCTTTCCTGTGGAAGCTTTTCCTGAAGAAGCTTTACACAGGAAAGCGAAATATCGAAAAAAAAAGAAAAAATAAATCGTTAAAATTTAATTTAAAAAGAGACCATTTAAAAGATTAATACATTTTTAATAAAATAGTGTCTTAAATATAACTAAATTGCACATTTATATTAACGTAAAAAAATATTCGAAAATAGCTGTTAAACAGTTGTGGCAATTTCTAGTCTATCGGCAGTTAAACAATATAACAACAGATATTTTAATCTTTATTTAAAGTATTTTCTCTAAATTGCTATGACTGACTAAAAACAACTTCTTTAATTTATTTATTTATATCGTCGATGTATGTAGGGTGCATGAAATAATGATATTTATATTAGTCGTATCACATGTATGTAATTCGAGATAAAAACTTATAAAAGTATTAAAGTATATTTTTTTCAGTGCATGTCTGTGCATTTTATTATACTTCACACATGACTTTTGTTTTGCAAATCTAATTTTCTTATCAAAGACTTTTCTGATATCAACACTTGAGAGACACAATTAAATTTATCTTAAATAAAGAATACTTTGCATTTTAAAGAAATAACAAAAACAGCAATTTGTAAAACTTCTAGTATAGAATTGTATTCTAAACCATTCCAAATCAACTGATAAATTAGATTGTTTATCCCTCCTTAAAAAGCAAAAAGGAATATTATATATATATTTTTAAATAAAATAATCAAATACGAGCAAAGAAAGCATACCGCCCCACTGACCTATTTTCTTTTCGCCCTTTTTCTGTGTGGCTTATAGAATTTATACAAATCAGTGTGCCATAAAGTTCTTAGGCATCATCCTCGATTGATAAGCAAATTTTAATTTGTAGTTAAAACACTTAACTTGTAATTTAGATAAGACTTATTTTTTCTTTATAACAAAGTTATAAACTAAGAAATAAAAATACTTTTATATATATAACGGGTGTTTTTTTTTATGAGGCGGACATTTTGTCAGCTATTAATTGATTTAGCTAGATTTGGCAAATCAACATTTACAGACTGTCGTCTAAACTGCGCTTTCAAATTTGCAATTTCGTAAGAGAATTTTGTTTAGCAATGAAGTTTGCTTTCGTTTGAATGGATAAAAAGAACTGCCATATTTGGAGTGATAATAATCCTCAATTTCATTTTGAGACACCGTTATATTCAGAAAAACTGACTGTTTGGTGTGCTTTACGGGCTAGTGGAAGCATTATTACATGATTTCTGACGCGATATTAACCAGGTGGCCTAAAATGACAAACAGCTCATTTCGTGGTAAGATTTACATCTGCACCTGGCCGTGGGCCTTAATCAGATGGTGGTCAAACCACTGTGAATGAAAAGCAGCGCCATTCACGCCCTAGGAAGCTGAAGACTAATTCTAGCAACAGATCTTTCCTAGTTGCAATTTCAGCGGTTTCAGAGCAGGGCTGCAAGCCACTACTCATTGCTGAAGAGCTGGAGACTATCCAACTCCTGTCCAGAACACATGACTAGCGTGCTCACTGGATCTGGATCATTCATCCGTAGGTGTGATTAAAGGCGAGATGATTCTGGCCCTCATAATCAAATTCATGCGAGGGCCGCAAAACCAGAACCACCACGATAATCCCGAAGGGTCAACCTCAATAATCAGTCAGAGAAACAGCTCCCCAGTGCCCCCGGGGAGCACAAAATGTGATCATTGCTCTTTGCAAATATATATTTTACAAGAACCACATTTAGTAAAATACTTATTTGCGTACTTCCATGTTGGCAAAGGAACACCGCTGTCGTTTATCTGGTAAATTACTGGAAAATGGTGAATTTGCACTATTTTGTTTCGACCATTGCCACCAAACCTTCTGTGCAATTATTTTGTTCTTGATTATTTTTAACAAGATCTCTTTAGCTGATCTGTAAATTCTACCAGATAAAGCCTGTTTTGTCGGTATTGTGTTACGTTCGAGCCACCGGAAGCGGTCATATGGTATAGTCACATTTAAATTATAATGTAAGAACTTTATCTTTCGAATAAAGTAAGCTTCATGTCAATTTAAAAATTCATTTTTGTGTTTTACCATTTCAAAGTTCTATACCTCTATCAAAAACACCCTTTATAACGTCATCTATCGCAGCTACTCAACACTTTATATAAATTTATTTGTTTTTTTTCTTTTTTTTGTATTATACGCTGGACTAGAAATAAAAAGAATGGAAAAGTTTTTTAGAGGGAAGTATAGGACACTGTAGAGCTCTTAACTGTTAAAATATCCCATCTATATCTGATACAACGCAAATTTGCTAACGGTTAGAGTGTTGAAAGGTCTTTATTTTTTTAGTAAGTACTCTTTTACCTGGTTGTGTCTTTGGCGACAGAAAGTGTTGTAGTCTTTCAGAATATGCACACTTTCCCTTTTCATATTCGTAAAATCTACAACGGCTGTTAATTTCAATGCCTAGAATGTTTAGGCTCTCAATCCAAAGTGGTGTTTTAGGAAGCCACTTAAGCATTCTTAAGTTATTGTATCAACGACGTAGCGACATAAGATCCTTAAAACGATTTTATTTATATATATGTACGCACGTCTAATTTGGTAGCTTTGCATGCCCCAGGATGGCTAGGTTGCTTCAGTATAGTTGCCTTGTATTTTTTGTCTCCACTTAGGGAAAATCAGAATTGTGTTTCATAACAAATAAGAAAATTATTTGTTTGCTATAAATAATTGTATTCCTTGCTGCAACGACAGACAACTCTGTTAATTTTTACTGTTTAAATATTAAATTTTTTGATATGTGCGTATATTTTCCGACGGAGTTTAATTTATTTTTATTTGGGTACGGTTTTACGACTATAAAGAGAACACTGAAGATGGCAATTAGCCGAAACCGGTTTGTTCACAAACCAACTTTGACGAGGGTCGACGTAAAACCGTACCCAAATAAAAATTTAATTTTTTCTTCTATTTCCCGTCTTGCGGTTCCTATTTTAGGGCTCTGGATAGATTTGTATTTACTCGCTTGTTTAGTAAACATGCGCCTTGAAAAACTTATACAACCGTTGACATCGCAAATTCTAGCAAACTTGTTTCAAAAACCAGCGCTGCCATACAGACTAACGCTGTAACTGAATATTCTATTGTTTCTCTTGTTATTAACAGAATTTGTTGGGGTTTGAACTTATGATCGATCCTTCTGTTAAGCAAATATCAACAAAGCCACCGTGACTGCTTAACATGTATTAGCTTACTTTTCATTTTAGCTCGTTCACAAAGCAGCAGCCAAACTTAAAGCTTTTGTTGTTGTAGATATGTAAAGTTTTCAAATCTTATTTTCTTAAAAAGTATAATTATGCATCTATTAATTTTTAAATTAGTTTTCGGACGATTCCTTACACTCTGCAACATACTTTTTTTCTTTTTCAAAATTGTATTTATTTATATCTGATTTATATCTAATCTAGTAAATCTAGTAAACAAATTGCTAATTTAGGTTCTGACTGGGTACGTCTAAAATGTGATGCATGGATGGCAACAATTTTACTAAATATTTTTTTGCGTAAATTTCTGATGTCGCGCAAATCTTTGTAAAAAGTCTTCGTTTTTATATGGGAAAGAGTAAACAGATTTTTAGATATTCTTCTTTAGAAAGTACTTTGCTCCACAAAATATGTATGTATATAGGGTTTTTCAATAAGAAGTTTGTTTTCTAACACAAAATAAAACAAAACATTTGGATTAAGAGAATTCAAATTTTTATTGTATTATGAAGAGATAGGTTCGACAATTATGAATGAAAAATGCCAACGGGCAAATGTTCGATTCTTTCATAAAAGTTTTTATTCACTTGACACAATGGCGGTCCTATTTCGTTAATCACATTATGGATTTGGAGTTTTGATGCTGAAATCGATTCGATTGGTTCCGTATAGACTCTGTCCTTAATATAGTCCCACTAAAAATTATCCAGCGGTGTTAAATCACACGATCTGGCTGGCCACTTAACTGCTGATTGTCGTGAAATGATGCGGGAAATTTGGTTTACAATAAATTGATCGTTTCATTGGCTATGTGACATCTGGCACCGTCCTGTTGATACCACTTGTCAGTAATATCTACGTCGTCAATAATAGGCAAAAAATGAGTTGTTAGCATCTAGATCTGTGCAACTGGGGGAAAATAGGGAGCCCAGTCCCCTGAAGACAGGCAAGGAGTCAACTGGAAGCTCCACTTTATTTCCACGGGGATCAGTTGTAACGACACGCTTTACCTGGCTGCTGGGGTATACTCAGCGGCGTCCAGGGTCGTGTTGTGTCGTGGAGACAAAATAAAAAAACCCGCGGTTGCTCAGGTTTACTTAAATTTTTTATTTTTGACAATATTTTCCTTCCTGATGGCAGCTCGTTGTCGGCTTCTTCTACTTTACACTGTGCGGGTGTATGAGTGCGGCTGTGTCCGTAGTCTGTGTCCAATATATACCGGTCAGTGGCGTTTCGTTGAAGTGGCCGTGTGACCAAGGGAAATAACCAGGAACACTGTAGGTTGGGCTGGGTCAAAACCTCCGCTCAACTGTCCAATGCTCTGGTCACCCACTATGGTGACGGTAGACACAAACTCCGCTGGGTCAAAACCTCGGCTTCGTTTGTGACCGAGCCACAGTTCAATATGCCGTGTGTCCAAAGGGAAATTCACCAAAACACTGTAGGTTGGGCTGGGTCAAAACCTCCGCTCAACTGTCCAATGCTCTGGTCACCCACTATGGTGACGGTAGACACAAACTCCGCTGGGTCAAAACCTCGGCTTCGTTTGTGACCGAGCCACAGTTCAATATGCCGTGTGTCCAAAGGGAAATTCACCAAAACACTGTAGGTTGGGCTGGGTCAAAACCTCCGCTCAACTGTCCAATGCTCTGGTCACCCACTATGGTGACGGTAGACACAAACTCCGCTGGGTCAAAACCTCGGCTTCGTTTGTGACCGAGCCACAGTTCAGTTTAGTATGATGTGTGTCCTATGGAAATAACCAAAACACTGTAGGTTGAGCTGGGTCAAAACCTCCGCTCAACTGTCCAATGCTCTGGTCATCCACTATGGTGACGGTAGACACAAACTCCACTGGGTCAAAACCTCGGCTTCGTTTGTGACCGAGCCACAGTTCTTATCTCAGGGTATAAACTCGGCTGGGTCAAAACCTCTGCTTTGTTTATAACCTGACTGTCTTACCTAACAGTCTAAAATATGATAATAAAAATTACCTGTTGTTCCGCCGCCGGCTGCACACAAATTGAATTCCTATTCGTGGTGTTTGCCCTTTTATACTCATGCTGTCAACACACAGCCATACACAAACACACACACCACAATAGCAGTCCATTTACACCACAGCCGATGGCTGTATTCACCACCAACCATCAGATGCTGCTTAACAAAAGCTATTGGCTGTATTCACCACCAATCATTCTGCCCGGCGGTGTTGCCCAACGAACTGCCGTCAAATACAAAATTATAAATTAAAATGACTTAAACTAAACATAATTCATTAACTTAATATTAACTTAATTCAAACAACTTAATTAAAATTAGTAAGAGTACTTATTTTATTATGTATAAACAAAAGTAGAAATTCAGATCACATAGTATTAATTATTATTCAAAAAAATCACAAAATATTCTGCTTATAGCTATAAAATGTATTGTCCTAAATAAACTCAGTAGGATGGGTAAATTCATTTTACAAAATCGGAATTCCAAAAAAAAAGGTAAGAAATATTATGTTCATTGTACAAAAAAATTTTACAAGAGGGGTAAATTCATATAAAAAAAATAACAAGATAAGTTTGTCGTGCCCAAAAACGACCCTGGGACTTTTGGCGTTACACTGCCCTCTCCCCTTATGAGACGTCCTTTTCAACCACTTGAATGCGTGCCACCCCTTTCCGGCTGACACTCACTCTATATTGTCGCCCGTCCACCTCCTCTTGAAAGCGTAGCCTCTGTAGACCGCTTCTACTCTCTAAAATTCTGGCCAACTTTCTTTGGACTTCGGGGGGCGTCTGATTCAAAGCCACCTCCCGCAGACTTCCGGGTTCCTTTAGGGGGCTCCACTCTTCTTCACTCCTACCGGGCGTAATGCAACTCGAGCTCATACTCTCGTTGGTGTTTGGGCTTAAATTTTTCGCTGGCAGCGCCCATCTTCTTCCTGGTGTTATGGGAATGCCACCACTGTGAGTTGACCTTGGGCTACTGGCTGGTGTTACTGCCCATAGTCGTGATGCATCATTCCCATTTATCCGGTCATCCCCAACTTCTGTTTCGCCGGCCCGTTCTAACTCAGGTGTGTGATGGTTACCTGGTACCAAGAGTTTCACGATCATTGATCTTTCGTAGCATTCCATCCCCAGATACCGGTATTGGCGATCCCTCCACTCTACGGTACCATAGCCTCGTCTTCTGGGCGGTGTTGGTGGGTGAAAGTTTTCGTTTTCCCAGTCTATGGAGGATGGTGAGTGTGGTGGTAACGGGGATGGTGGCGAGCGGGGTCGTATGTCCACGGTGCGGTCGTCAAAACCAAAAAAACTACGACTAATCTCCGTCAGAATCGGGTCGTCTACTAATTCAGCGAACGCATCTGGCTCCAATTGTTCGGCATTTCCGCAACCTTCCGGGATGTCTGATGGGTCGGCACCGCCGGTAATACACTCCTCTTCCGGGTATATTGGGTTTGTGGGCTTGCGCCTGGAAACTGGAGGGGTTTCCTCTGTCTGAGGAGGTTTCTTTCTTCCATCAGTTCTGGGTGGTAAGTTGCCCGGTTCTTCTCTTGGTTTTGCCGACATCTTCCGCAGGTGTTCACTAGGTTGTGGTTTTGTTGGATTCTTTTGCTCGTGGCCAAATTTGGGTTGGGTGGTGGCCTGTTGTCGGCTGCGGCGCCTACCGGATCGTTTGGGCTCTCGATTTCCCTGGCTGGCGTGTGGAAGGTCCTCATCTCTCAAGAAAATCGTTCGTCTTACCTTCGCCTGTTCCCGCTCGATGTTGCGGCGAAATTTACGGCGTGTTTCTTCAAACTTTTCGCTATTCATCCGTCTGGCGTGATGTTCTGTTGGTGATGACATCTGTACACTCGGGATTATCCGGTTATCCTCCGGTATATTCACTGCGGGCATGCTTCTCGCACTCAGGCCGGCGCAACAGATGCTAGTGTCGAATTCTCTTAAGAAATCTAAACCTAGGATGATATCTTCAGTGGCGTCATCTAGAATAAGAAATTCTGCCCTTGCCGTCTTCTGCCCCAATGTCACTTGCAGATTCACAGATTGGCTGATAATCTTTCTAGTTCCATCAGCCAGAAGCACGTCGATGCTAGCCGAGGTCTGGGGGGCTTTACCAAAACGTCTCAGTTGACTAGGGGTAATGAAGCTTCTCGTGGCTCCCGTATCGAGTATCGCATCCACCGACTTTCCTTCGACCAGCAGGATTGCTTTTAGTTTATCCTCTTCCCAGAGCAGGGTGGTTTCTTGAATTTGATGCTTGTGGTTGCCCTTTGAAGATCGTGCTATTGGTTTTATAGTGGGTTTTGTCAGCAACCGGTGGGACTCACCCCGGTTTTGTGGAGCCGTTGGTATACTCTCCAGGTCATCAGCAAGCTGAAGAAGTTCATTTAAAGAAACAAAGTCCTTTCTCCGGATATACCATTGGTAGTCTGGCCTCGCGTTTCGGAAGATTCGATCTATCTTCTGTTGCTCAGATAGGCCGCTATGGCTCATTAGTTGTTGTAGGGCAAGAACATATTCCTTAAATGGTTCCCTGGGCCGCTGTATTCTTTTACGGATCTCATCTTCCAGCTTCTCAAAATAATTGGGAGGAAGAAAAAAGTTGCACAAATCCTTCTTAAATTGATGCCATTGGTTCCAGTGCCGATTATTGTTTCGGAACCAAATTAACGCCTTTTCCTTTAGAACTTCCGGCATCACACGTGGTAACTGATTGATGTCCACATTGTACATCTCGGCGAGCTCTTCCGCTCGTTCCACAAATTGCAGGGGATCTCTGCCGCCAGCATACTTTAGTCCCCATTTTCTGACCAATTCCACTATAATGATTTGGGCATCGTTGCGTGGTGATGGTGTGCTATCTGTCAAACCCACGGCATCTATGGCTGCTGTTGTCGACCTGGCAGGTGATTGGCTGGTGGTCATAGTATCGCTATTCGGTACCTGGGACGTTTCATCTTTCACGGGGGTGGCGGGTGTGCTGGTAATCGTCTCGTTCGGTACTGTTAGCGTTAGCTGCGTGGTACCAGGCGCGTGCTCGTGCCTGGTTTGCAACTCCAATAATTCTTGTCTTCGCTTCTCGCTGTGTTCCGCTGTTAGGAACTTAGCGAAACGCTTCCTCAACTCTTCCACGTTGCCTGAAGAGTCCTGGGTAAAGACTCCTAGGTATTTTACCAATTCGTCTTTGCGTAAGGTATACGCCCATGATGTCTTCAACATCTTAACGTCTTTGGGGGATGAATCACTCCTCCCTGTCTTCTTCTTCGTAACCCTTATAGGGTCCCTGCTCGGGCGCCAATTGTAACGACACGCTTTACCTGGCTGCTGGGGTATACTCAGCGGCGTCCAGGGTCGTGTTGTGTCGTGGAGACAAAATAAAAAAACCCGCGGTTGCTCAGGTTTACTTAAATTTTTTATTTTTGACAATATTTTCCTTCCTGATGGCAGCTCGTTGTCGGCTTCTTCTACTTTACACTGTGCGGGTGTATGAGTGCGGCTGTGTCCGTAGTCTGTGTCCAATATATACCGGTCAGTGGCGTTTCGTTGAAGTGGCCGTGTGACCAAGGGAAATAACCAGGAACACTGTAGGTTGGGCTGGGTCAAAACCTCCGCTCAACTGTCCAATGCTCTGGTCACCCACTATGGTGACGGTAGACACAAACTCCGCTGGGTCAAAACCTCGGCTTCGTTTGTGACCGAGCCACAGTTCAATATGCCGTGTGTCCAAAGGGAAATTCACCAAAACACTGTAGGTTGGGCTGGGTCAAAACCTCCGCTCAACTGTCCAATGCTCTGGTCACCCACTATGGTGACGGTAGACACAAACTCCGCTGGGTCAAAACCTCGGCTTCGTTTGTGACCGAGCCACAGTTCAATATGCCGTGTGTCCAAAGGGAAATTTACCAAAACACTGTAGGTTGGGCTGGGTCAAAACCTCCGCTCAACTGTCCAATGCTCTGGTCACCCACTATGGTGACGGTAGACACAAACTCCGCTGGGTCAAAACCTCGGCTTCGTTTGTGACCGAGCCACAGTTCAGTTTAGTATGATGTGTGTCCTATGGAAATAACCAAAACACTGTAGGTTGAGCTGGGTCAAAACCTCCGCTCAACTGTCCAATGCTCTGGTCATCCACTATGGTGACGGTAGACACAAACTCCACTGGGTCAAAACCTCGGCTTCGTTTGTGACCGAGCCACAGTTCTTATCTCAGGGTATAAACTCGGCTGGGTCAAAACCTCTGCTTTGTTTATAACCTGACTGTCTTACCTAACAGTCTAAAATATGATAATAAAAATTACCTGTTGTTCCGCCGCCGGCTGCACACAAATTGAATTCCTATTCGTGGTGTTTGCCCTTTTATACTCATGCTGTCAACACACAGCCATACACAAACACACACACCACAATAGCAGTCCATTTACACCACAGCCGATGGCTGTATTCACCACCAACCATCAGATGCTGCTTAACAAAAGCTATTGGCTGTATTCACCACCAATCATTCTGCCCGGCGGTGTTGCCCAACGAACTGCCGTCAAATACAAAATTATAAATTAAAATGACTTAAACTAAACATAATTCATTAACTTAATATTAACTTAATTCAAACAACTTAATTAAAATTAGTAAGAGTACTTATTTTATTATGTATAAACAAAAGTAGAAATTCAGATCACATAGTATTAATTATTATTCAAAAAAATCACAAAATATTCTGCTTATAGCTATAAAATGTATTGTCCTAAATAAACTCAGTAGGATGGGTAAATTCATTTTACAAAATCGGAATTCCAAAAAAAAAGGTAAGAAATATTATGTTCATTGTACAAAAAAATTTTACAAGAGGGGTAAATTCATATAAAAAAAATAACAAGATAAGTTTGTCGTGCCCAAAAACGACCCTGGGACTTTTGGCGTTACACAGTGAGCCGCAGTCTCTTTAGACATTTAATAGTTCTCTGGCTGATCATTAAGGTTGGCCCCTATATGGGAGTATCGTGGTGGTTGTGGTTTAGCGGCTCCATAACAGTTATAATGGTTATTATAGTGGCCAGGATCATCTCACTGATAATGACACGCAAAGTGAATGATCCAGTCCAGTGAGCAAGCTTGACATGTGTTCTGGACAGGAGTTAGAAAGTCTCCAACTCTTTAGCAAGGTGTGATGGTTTGCAGCCCTGCCCTGGAATCATTTAAGTTGCAACTAGGTGGTTCTGTTGCTTAGAATTATGTCTTCGGCTTCCTAGGACGCATGTATGACGTTCCAAATTATACAATTGTGGTTTGTCCACCATCTGATTAAGGCTACATAGCCAGGTGCGGATGTAAAACGAATCACACTATCTCGCGATAGCGTGATCCATTGACCGTTACGGTATTTCTAGCCTAATCTTAACACAAAAAAAAAAACAAAAAAAAAAGCCCCATCACGCCTCCGGCCGATATAGCGTATCATACAGTGACACGTTTAGCATCCAAAGGCTTCTCAATAATCGCTTTGGGTTTTTCAGAAACTCAAGTGCGGCAATTTTGCTTGTTGACATACGCTGACAACTGAAAATGGGTTTCGTTTGAAAAAATGATTTTTTCAGAGAAACCAGCCTGAATGAATTAAGCGAATCTACGGCGATTTGAATGGTCGCTCGGCTTCAAAGTCAAATCTTTATGCAAACTTCGCCATGTGGTGGTTTTGGATAACCCCAATTGCTGAGAAAATCAAGGAATTAAAAAATTTGGATCTGATTTAACACTGTGGCTCAGCGCTGCAATGTTTTCAGTTGAACGACCCGGTCGAACGCGCATTGGTGTTCGCACATTTTGTATCGAGGCTGTGTATTTAAATTTAATGACCAAATTCCTAATAGCGGTCTCGCAAGCATGATAATGTTGACCGAAAATATCACGAATTTTATGAAATGTAACTTTAACAGAACCACCATTTTCATAGTGGATTTTAATTATTTTAATGCGTGAATTCATTGCAACAATAGCCAATGCATCGTACTACGAATACATCAAAAAACTAAATGTGATGTTGCCACAATTGAAAAATAAACTTCTTGTTGAAAAACGTAATATATAGAAGATATTTGGCACTAAATGTTGCATAGAAATTGTTTAAAAACAAAAGTTGGTAGACAACGAAAAAGACACAAGCAGTTTTTTTTTGTAAAAGAAAAATAAGTTTTTGGAATATAACAAAAATATCATTTCATAAGTTATTATGGAAAATTCTAATTTAAAATAATATACATACATACATATTTTGTTAATGCTGGCTAAATTTTTATTAAAAAATTGTTTAGTTGTATTCATTATAAATTATTAGCCAAATAAAATAACTGAATATTTGAAATAGCAGTCTTCTGTCGACGACAATAGTCTAGAGTTATCTTCAAAAACAAAAAAATTAAGAAAGAAGAATTATTATAGAAATTATTTAAAATTTATGTTATGATTCATATTTCATTTACTTAATTTTTATGCCTGTATCATATAATGACGTTAAGTTCAAGGCTATTTGCATTTAGATGGAAATATTTTTAATGAAAACATGTGTTTGTAAGTGAAATATTGAAAATGAATTATTTATTTTCAAATTAAGAACTGGGAAAAAAATTATTAATTCAATATTGTTAAATATAGAGCATGCGAATAAAACAGATAATTCACAAGTGTTTGTCTGGTAAATGAATTATTTTTTTTTGTTTTGAAAATTTTTTGTTGCGCTGTTAAAATAATCGAAGCATAGACTTTCTTTTATTTTGCTTTAAATTGATCACAAAGACTGTTAATTAAACTTTAAGCTGAACCTTGCACAGGTCCGAAGACAAGTAGCCAAAAACGATTAAATAAAGACTTTACCAAAAACCTGGGGAATATGAAAATTTAATGGGAAACTTCTATTAAAATTGAATACTTTCTTACAGTAAAGCAACACGGAGTGATTATTAAGGTGCTGAATATAATTAGTAAACATTTTTTGTCAAATGCTGATAATAATCTGTAAAAGATTTTATTTTTAATAAAAGTAAGTTTAGTTATTTCATTATTATATCATGGCAGATATAAAATTCGTTTCTATTGTTGAGAAAAATGCTTGCAAATGTTGTACCAATAGCACTTGCTACTAAATTTAAAACAGAAATCTAAAATGTTCGGGTACACTTTGGCTTCGCAACGATTTTAATGATTTTAAGAAAATGCTTAAAAAATACCTAGAGTAGCTTTAAAAAATCTTTGAAATATGAGCCTTTCGCTTACTGGAGTATATAGGACACAAGATAAGATCATAGAAAGAGTAGAATTTATTCGAGACTGTAGCTTGGCTTAAGCAAAGCCAAATTAAAACTATTTATTTAACAGTTCGGCTAATAATTAAAAAAATTAACAATATTAAGTTATACACAAGGCACCGCGCATTTGTGCTGTGCTTCCTTCACGACAATCGGTATGACACTGAAACAGCGTATGCTGTGATGCGAAGAAAATAGCACAAAAAAAATTTTTTTTTTAACAGTTTCCATTCTTTATTTGCAATCTATTTTACACAATTTAAAATAATAAGCAAATTATATAATATTTATGAGAAGAAAACACAACTGAAATAACTTAAAGTGTCGAGCTTAATAGCTCAGTAAAAAAAACAATGCTTGTATTATTTACATTATATATTACTCTATTTTCTAAAGGGCAGGTCAAGTACATGAACCCTTTTTAACCTGCGCACTTCATTGCTATCGTCTAACAAGTTGATGGCTAGCACGTTGGAATGATAGCTAAGACGGTTAAGATATTTGACGCTGAAACGGTTAATTTCTTCCTTCATCTTTATGAATGTTGTTGTTGTTTTTAATGAACCAAGGAGCATTTGCAATTGAACGAATAGTTTTCGATTGATATCTTTGCAGAATTTCATCATTCGAATGACTAGTGGTTCCCCACAATAGTATGCCATAAGTCCAAATTGGCTTGAGAATAGTTTTATACAACATAACTTTGTTTTCTAAATTAAGTTTAGATGATGGTCCTAATAACCAATACATTTTCTATGTTTTCATATTTAATTGCTAACGTTTTGTTTGTATGTGCTTTTTCCATGTTAATCGTTTGTCAAGATGTAGTCCTAAGTATTTCACTTCATCACCTTTCCCATTAATTATTAGGGCAGGACAATCACTTCTTCTTAGATTGAAGGTCACATGAACCGATTTTTAATGTTCCACTTAACCAACGAATTTTGTAATAAATTCAATAATTCTTGTAGTATTCTTGTGACTTCTACTGGCGATTCGTGAGATGCTAATATAGCAGTGTCATCAGCATATGTTGCAATAATTAAACGGTCAATAGTTGGCATATCTGATATATAAATAGTGTAAAGAACTGGGCCTAAAACACTACCTTGGGGAATGCCAGATTTTACTGCACCAAAATCTGACTTTTCATCATTGACGCTAACGTAAAAATATCTTTGATAGAGATACGACTTGAATAATAACTAGTAAGGAGCAGGTATTAACATTTTTAGTTTATATAGCAGCCCTTCGTGCCACACTTTATCAAAGGCTTGCTGAATATAGCATACAAAATGAAATATAGATAAAATGTATTTGTTGTGACAACTGACGGTTAGCTGAAAGCAAGAATAATATGTTACGATTAATTAAGAGTACAACAAAACATGTTTTGGATTGTAAGTGTACTGTGTCAAACCAATAATGATTGATTATGAATTATTCCTCGTTTTCTAATTTTTTGTACGAGGGCTGCTATTTATATTTCTGGCCTGGTAACACTGACTGTTGCTAGGCACCAGCTGATGTTTCCAGTGCAACTTTCACATTGTTAAACATAATCTCAACTAAAACATTTTGTCATTTTATTGCTGTTAGTGTTAGTGATAGCAGGTTGAAAAAGTGATCTTAGGAGAAAATGGAATTAACTCGTGAACATTTTCGTGCAATAATTTTTCATAACTTTCGACGTGGGGCCTGACACGACAACAGTGCACAGATGAACTTAATTCCGTATATGGTAATGAAGCACCTTCTTACAACACCATTAAAAACTGGTATAACGAATTCAATCGTGGCCGACAATCACTTCAGGACGAATCCCGTGAAGGTTGTTGTACCAGAAAACATCGCAGCTGTGCATGAGCTGATAAAGCATGATCGTCATGTAACATATCGCGAGATTGAGGCATCTGTAGGGATTAGTATGACAAGCATCAATAAGATCTTGCATGAACATTTGCATGTGAAAAAGGTTTGTTCACGTTGGATACCGCATAACCTGACAAACGCACAAAAGGATGCTCGTGTTGATTGGTGCAAGAAAATGTTGCAGAAATTCGCTCAAGGTGCATCAAAAGTAGTTTATAATATCTGCACAGGTGACGAATCATGGATATACTCATATGATCCTGAAACAAAACAGCAGTTCACCGTATGAGTCTTTAAAGACGAGCGAAATCCCACTAAAGTTGTTCGTGGAAGAAGCACATCAAAGCAAATGGTTGTCTGTTACACCACTATTTGTTTGCCTTGAGAAACTTCGGGAAAAGTCAAAGAAAAGACGCATCATTCTGCATCACGATAATGTGAGCTGTCACCGATCGGCTGAAACAATAGAGTTTTTGACAGGGCAAAACATTGAATTGATAGGTCATTCATCGTACAGCCCTGACTTGGCACCTAATGACTTCTTTTTGTTTCCGAACATCAAGAAAAAAATACGTGGACAACGGTTTCCTACACCTGAAGAAGCAGTTTCTGCATTCAAAACCCATGTTTTAGAAGTACCTAAATCGGAGTGGAAAAAGTGCTTTGAAAATTGGTTCCAACGCATGCAAAAGTGTATAAATCTTCATGGAAAATATTTTGAAAAACAATAAAATAGATTTTGTCTTTAAATGCTTGTGTTTTCATCCTTAGGCCACAAATATAAATAGCAGCCCTCGTAGTAGTTGCATAAATGGATAATAATTATGTATATAAGGTTTCAAAGATGCACAAAATGTTATTAACGGTTGTAGTGATCTCGAAAATGCTGTATTGCATTCTGTTTTCTTCAAAATGAGTACGAAAATTTGCAAATAATTTTTTATCTTAATAAATAAGATAAGACGACAAATAATAATATTAAAAAATATTTAAATAAAATTTTATAATTAATTTTTTAAACACAAGGTTGTCCTATAGAATAATTAAATAAATTTCCTTTAAAATAAATAAAATGACATTTTTTAAATTCAAATATGCTTGAAAAATTTATTATAAAAATAAATTATAAATTATAATTATTAATATAATTTTTTGTAAAGCTGCTTTTAAGATTTTCGTACTCCAGGAATATTGCATGTTTAAAAAGGCCAATTTAATTATAAAATATTTGGATTATGTCTTACTGTATACTGTAGAATAGAGTTATTTCCAGTATAGGCATAAATCTAGAAAATATTTAAAGTATAAAGTCTAAATAATTATTAAATAATTATTAAACTTATTTAACAAGTCATCTGAAAATTTTTGCTACTGACCCGCGTTGCGAAACATTCCTCATAACATTAACAACAATTACAATTAAAATTGATATTATCAGTTTATATGGTGTAATCAACTATATTATATTAAATACAATTTGCATATAATTTGGTATCTTGTCGTATGCATCGATTGGGGATGGTCACAGTTTTTCTTAAAAAATTCAAAAGTTAACAAATTAGTTATACACAATAAAAATTGATATTTTACAAAATTATTGCTTATGGTCAATAGAAAAACCATGAACAAAAAGGTTGTTATATACATTATGCTAATAGCTCATAATATTTTATAATTAAAACGCATTCGTTCTGTTTATTGATGGAAAGGCTGATAGCTAATTAACTTTATATAATTAATTGCTTAAGAAAGAAACATTAGAAGACCGACCGACCTGCATATATTTACATTTTGGAAACAGTACATGTTAATATGTTTAATTTGGTAAACGATCAGTTTTTGTTCCTAATCATTTATTTGGAAAACGGCTTATGTAATTTTATCATAATGAAAAGTGTAGACTTTTCAATGATTATACGGAATTTTAATATTCACAAAGAAGAAAAATATATAAAAAAGAAATATACAAGAAATAAGAAGAATAAAAAAATTTGAATGGAATAAAGCCTAAACACTTAAATAGTGCCATTTTAAAAACAAACTGACTTAGGACAGTTTCAAAATTAACAGCGGTTTTATTTAAAAATTATCAATACATTTTTAATTCTCAACAAATAATAAAATTATGAAGCATTTAGATTTTAACAAACATTCAATTGATATTTATTTACTTTTGCTCTCCTCTCAAACCTGTTTAGTTCCTAAATAATTATTTTTAACTTTTAATTATTTGTTCTCGTAATTCTTCAAGTTAAACATGCAAATCGTACTTTTTTGTAATTAATTTTTTTAAATACTTTTATTGTTGATAATTCTTAATATTTCAGCGTTTGTTATAAACCGAAAGCTGACAGAATTTTGTAAATTTATTTTAAAATATTTTCTGTCTCCATTAAACAAATGTATATTTTTCTGTTCAGCAGCTTCGATCATTCGAACAATTACGCGAAAGTTTCTAGCTGCACAAATTGTTTGTTTAATTTTGTTTTATTTATTGTTTTTTCTTTTACTGTAACAATAATCACTATTTAATTGTAAATGAACACATTTATCTCAAAGCTGTGTAGTGCTCTTAGAAATATAAAAATAAAACGCAATTTAGTAATTTGATTAATTAAAAAAAAAAAACAAAAACAAAATAGAAAAAAATTAATGAGTTTTACAAAGTTTTTATTTTCGTGTTTTATTTTATAACGATGCTTATGCATTTGTTTTCAAAAAGTATCAACTCCACTTTTCTAATTAAAGACTTTTAATAAATACAGTGGATTTTAGAAAACACTTGAAAATTTGAATGTGAAAACTTGAAATGTGAATTTATTTGCTCCTTCAGAAAAACTCACTTCAGCCTTTTATATTATTCAAATATTAATTAAAATATTTAACAAATTGAAATCCGTAAAAAAATCATAATTTTGGATCAATGACGAAAAATCCCCTGATTTCCAAAGTTCACATGTGGCATCTCTATTTCCGATGGTGCAAATGCTTTAAAGTTTGCGGAAAAATAACATTTTAAAGGAAGGATCGCATAAATGCGCTTGGTGTGGAATGTGCATTTTTTTAAGTAGTTTCGTTTTCCGGAAATAATGTTTTCTCTTCCAAAAAAATTTTTTTTACAAGTAGTTCGGAAAACTGCAACAGATGTTTCATATAACATGGTAGAAAAATTTAAATGAATTTTGTGTCAAATAATACTCCCGATATCAAAGTGCCTTAATACGTAACAGAGAAAATATGTAGATAATAGCAAGGCATTAAGCAACTTTAAAAAATCGTTTTAAATATTTTATAGTTATACTAGAAAGTTATATTAGTGTTTTATTAAGGAACATCTTTTAAACTTGCCCACCACATGTCCACTTTTGACTAAGAGCTGATTTCGAAGTGATACTTGACGCTGGCAAACCTTATAAAGATTAAAGGTAACATAAGCCATAATAAGTTAAGGGGGCAAAATTCTTTGGCGTTTTGCTAAATTTTTTTTTTTTTGGGAATTGTAAAGTAAAACGCAGCAACACAAAAACGCAGCAATCAGGCAGTTAATAACAAGACTCGAGAGAACACCACTAACGCGACAAATGTATATGAAGGAAATGGAAACAATATACACCATAGCGGAAAACAACGGATACAAAAAGCGCCTCGTAGATAACATCAAGAAACAAATTGGAACGAACAAATAACAGGAGAAGGAAGGAAAAAAATGGGCTACATTAACATATATGGGAAAATCAACGTACAAACTGGCGAAATTCTTTGGAAAACACAACATCAATACCGCATTCAGAACAAGAAACAACCTAGGCAGAATACTTCGGAATAAAACAACCGAGGCAAATATACTAGACAAACAAGGAGTGTACAGATTTACTTGTACATGCCATTATAGCTACATCGGGCGAACAGGACGAAAAATTAAGACCAGATTTAGGGAACATATTAGAGACTATAACAAAAAACTACGAGAACCAAAATCGACTCCAGAATCAAACTTCGCGAACCATATATTTAACAACAAATGTACACCAGGACATATTAAGACAACGGTTAAACTGCTTCACACACAGCACAAAGGAAGGAAAACTAAATGTATTGGAAAACATGGAAATATACAAACAAAAAACATTTGACGGACGAATAATAAATGAACAAATAAACACTGCTTCGGACACAATATTTGAACCGTTGAAACATTTTTACAGGAAAACAAACACTACACCAGCACAAAAACGTTACGCAGGTGCGCAAGACCAAGGCAATAAAGAACATCAAAAACGTACAATTACAGATTATTATGTCACATAAAAGGGAAAAAAGAAAAAACCCAATAGGTTCACACATAAACAAAAACAGACAACAAGCATGACCGTAAAAGAATTTAGTTAGGAAAGAAGACGAATGAAAAAGGGAGCGACAAATTAGGTAAAAAGAGACAAACAAAAAAAGGAGAGAGAGATGTAGGCAAAAAAGACAGAAAGGGACGAACGCAATAACATGAAGGGAGACACGAACTATATAAACACAACTGACAATAGAACGAAACTAGTACGAAAAGAACACTGAAGATGGCAAACAGCCGAAACCGGTTTGTTCACAAACCAAATTTGACGAGGGTCGACGGAAAACCGTACCCAAACAAAAGTTTTCTTGCCCCCCTTTTATTTAAAATTGTCGCCATTTTGGTAAACATTAGTCTGGTCTGTCCATATTTGGCAGTCGTGAAGTAGACACGTGGCCAATATATTATGGAAAAATATTCGATAAACCTGCGTGTTTTAATCGTTAAAACATTTTACCAAAATCAATTATCGATTTTCAAGAAAAAATCATAACCATTTGAATGAATATGTAAATAAAAAGAATAGTCGGCTCTAGGGAATAGGAAACCATCAAATTATTCAACAGTTAAAAGTGAAAATCTTGTGTGCAATTTGGTCAGGAGGCGCCACTGGACCTTACTTCTTATGGAAATGAAAACGGCGTAACGGTAATTGTGAATGAGTAGCGATATCGTGATATGATTGAAAACTTTTTAACGCCATAACTGCATGCTTTGGACTTGATTAACATTATTAGCCAGAATAATAAAGGAATTACTGTGAAACCTCTTTCCACAACAAGAAATGGTGATGTTAAATGGCCTCCGTGGTGGCCTGATTTGACTGCTCCGGACTTAGTTTTGTAGGTATATCTGAAGAGCAAAGTTTATGCAAACAAACCCGAAACTCTTGAGCTACTCAATTCGTGATTAAATTAATGAAATACCGCGTGAAATATGTGAGAAGTAATGAAAAATGTGCTCAAAAGGGCTCAGATTTGTGAGGCTAACAGAGGCGGACATTTATCTGATATTGTAGTCCATTCATAATTACCGACATTAAATAAAATATTTATCAATATAAAATTTATTATCTTTTAATTTTATCAAAAATTATAAACAAACAAAGTAGTGTACCTTCCCGGCGGACACCGGGAACGGTTTCTTGCCTTTTGCTGCAAGAGAGGCATAATCCAGAAAGTTTTAAATAACATTTTAGGAGGTCATTAAGACATTTTTATCTGAAGAATTCATTTTTTTTTAAGATAAATTTATGCTGTTTGGCAAGACAAATGGTGCATTGTTGTTGTAGATATTTAAAATTTTGAATTATACCCACCTGCAGCAAAAGTTCGATTTGTGAACCTTAGGTTTTTTTTTCGAATTAATTCACGAATAATTGTTTCGACATCATTTGTTTTCTAAAAATGTTTTACTTTGTTTTTTCTTTCAGTTATGGGTCTATTAAGCGAAGGCAGTCCCCTGTCCTGGGAAGAAACAAAAGCTTATGCTGAACATGTACGCGAACACGGTATACAACAGTTCATAAATCTGTATCACAGGCTAAAAGATCGACAAGGTGATGTACTTAAATGGGGCGATGAAGTTGAATATATAATTGTTAAATTCGATGACAACAAAAAACAGGCCAAAGTCTCTCTTAAGGCTCAAGAATTATTGGGAAAACTAAATGAAAAAGAACTGGCCGATCCAAATGGTGTAAAATCACTCTGGCGTCCAGAATATGGAGCATATATGATTGAAGGTACGCCAGGTAAACCGTTTGGCGGCCTTATGGCTCACTTTAATCTAGTTGAAGCCAATATGCGATACAGACGCGAAGAAGTCACCGAACTATTGGAAAAGGATGAATGCGTCATGTCCATAACAAATTTTCCACGTTTAGGCTGTAAGGAATTCACACATCCCGTACACAATCCAAATCCGGAGGATCCAGGAAGTGCAGCTAAATCGCTTTACTTTCCTGATGAGGCCATATATCCGGGCCATCCACGTTTTAAGACCTTAACACGTAATATACGCATGCGGCGCGGCGAAAAGGTGGCTATTAAATTAAAAGTATTTAAAGATGAAAAAACTAAACTGCCGGTAGAGGGTAGCCCACCCATGGAACCAGATGTAGTATTATTAGATGCCATGGGTTTTGGCATGGGATGCTGTTGTTTGCAATTAACATTCCAAGCTTGTAATATCACAGAGGCTCGTACCTTGTACGATCAGCTGGCACCATTGTGTCCAATTATGTTGGCTTTAACGGCTGCTTCACCCATTTACCGAGGCTATTTAACGGAATCTGACTGTCGTTGGAATGTTATCAGTTCCTCGGTGGATTGTCGTACCCAAGAAGAAAGAGGCCTTAAACCATTAAAACAAAATAAATTTCGTATAGCTAAATCCCGTTATGATTCTATAGATTCGTATCTATCACCAGAAGGAGAAAAATACAATGATGTTCCTCTAACCTATGACAAGCAAGTCTATCAAAGTTTACGTGAGGGTGGTATTGATCATTTGCTGGCTCAACATGTAGCTCATTTATTTATACGCGATACCGTCTCCTTATTTAGCGAGAAGGTACATCAGAACGATGAAGAAGATACCGATCATTTTGAAAATATTCAATCGACCAATTGGCAAACAATGCGTTTTAAACCACCGCCACCTAACTCGTCCATTGGCTGGCGCGTTGAATTTCGACCCTGTGAAGCTCAAATAAGTGACTTTGAAAATGCTGCAATTGTTTGTTTTGTTGTCCTTTTAACCAGAGTCATTTTGTCGTATCAACTAAATTTCTTAACACCCATTTCAAAAGTTGATGAAAATATGCAAACGGCCCAACAACGTGATGCCTGTCGTCAGAAAAACTTTTGGTTTCGTAAAAATGTACGCAAAACTCAGAAATTATCGAATGGTTTGGCAAACGGTACTATGCACAATGGCACCGCTAATGGAACAGCTAAAATAAATGATTCGACAAATGATACAAATACAAACGGTGATACAAATGGTTTTCACCATCAAACGCAAAACGATTCTGAAGAAGAATTCGAACTGATGACAATTGGCGAGATATTTAATGGAAAGGTAACAACAAATATCTTAAATGTCAAATTAAATCCACTTTTTTTCAGCACTATGTTCATCATCCCTTACATTTAGCTGCTGTTATCTGTTACAAATTATGTACTCAAGCTTGAATAAAAATGAAATTCTTCCCGCTTCGCATTAAAGTTTCTAACTTTTTTTGTGTACCTTTTGCCTCTTGGTACGGACAGATAGTGTGATTCGTTTTACATCCGCACCTGGCTATGTAGCCTTAATCAGATTGTGGACAAACCACAATTGTATAATTTGGAACGTCGTACATGCGTCCTAGGAAGCCGAAGACATAATTCTAAGAAACAGAACCACCTAGTTGCAACTTTAATTATTCCAGGGCAGGGCTGCAAACCATCACACCTTGCTAAAGAGTTGGAGACTTTCAACTCCTGTCCAGAACACATGTCTAGCATGCTCACTGGGCTGCATCATTCACTTTGCGTGTCATTATCAGTAAGATGATCCTGGTCACCATAATAGCCATTATACTGTTATGGGGCCGCGAAACCACAACCACCACGTTACTCCCATATAGGGGCCAACCTCAATGATCAGCCAGATTACTGTCTTCAGGGGAGTGGGCTCCCTTTTTTTCCCCAGTTGCACAGATCTAGATAGCTGTTACGTACTATGAAGACCATAAATGTGCCCCCGGGGGGGACTTGGTACGGACAGAGTGTGATTTGTTTTACATCCGCGCCTGACTATGTAGTCTTAATCAGATGGTGGACAAACCACTATTGTATAATTTGGAACGTCATACATGCGTCCTAGATAGCCGAAGCCATAATTCTATGCAACAGAACCACCTAGTTGCAACTTGAATGATTTCAGGGCAGGTCTGCAAACCATCACACCTTGCTAAAGAGTTGGAGACTTTCCAACTCCTGTCCAGAACACATGTCAAGCATGCTCACTAGACTGGATCATTCACTTAGGGTGTCATTAACAGCGAGATGATCCTGGCCACCATAAAATTCATAATCCCTTATGGGGCCGCAAACCCACAACCACCACGATGCTCCTATATAGGGGCCAACCTCAATGATCAGCCAGAGAACTATTAAATGTCTAAAGAGACAAATAATGAACTCTGCGGCTCACTGATCCCCGTGGAAATAAAGTGGAGTTTCCAGTTGACTACCTGCCTGTCTTTAGGGGACTGGGCTCCCTTTTTCCCCAGTTGCTCTGAGTCTAGATAGTGGAATATTCTATAAAGACCATATTTATATGCCCCTGGGGGGTCTTGGTACGGACAAAGAGATAGTTCTGAAACCTTCCTAATGAACTATGAAGGCTATTTGAAACATTTTATCTACAAAAATTTTCCGTCCATATAGCGGGCTATTTTGATGTTAGAGGAAACCTGCTTCTAACGTAAAATTATTATACATTTTTGTTTTATATTAATTTACGTTGCACTTTTTGGTGCGCTAAATGTTTTCACTTTTTTAATTAATATGCAGCTGTGAATGCTGTAGTATTCATTTTCCTAGTGATACAAGATGACTTGAAGCCTACAACATTTACAGCCGTATGCATAAAAACTTAAGGCAGGTTTAACTGCCGTTAATAAGCACAATTTCCTAAAGTTGTATTAAAGAAACGTTTTTACCTTAAAATACCTCTGTGTTAACTTTAAAGTAGGAAAAACCTACTTTAAATCTACAATAAATTGACAGTTCAATTTTATTTTGAAAAAATTTAAAAACAAAACAAATTGTGTTTACAATAAATTGAGCTGTTTATTTTAAAAGTGGCATAAGTCACTTTGTTTTTGTCATGTTTTATATTTTAAGTTTTTAAAACATTTTATGGGGAATATCATGGTAAAATTCAAGCCATTGAATTTTTAGCCAATTTACTTTGAGTTGGTCTGTATTAACTTTTCTTTCTGAAACGGATTTTTCTAATGATTGTGCTGAAATAAAATCTTTTTCCTCCATGTTCTGTACTGTGAAGGATTTTTTAAAGGGGGCTATCACCCTATAGTAATCATTTAAACTTTATAAAAGATTTTTTTTTCTATCACACCAAAGTGACTATAATTTGATAAGTATGAATGACCCGAAATTAAAAATTTGTGATTAAGAATTTAGATACTGTTAACACCAGGTTTATGCTACTATTTTGCCCTTAACATATGTCACTATATGCAATAATATGCTTTTGAGTTGTGCCATCCTTAGATATTTTATACAACTCGAAGTAACTTCCTAAAAATAAAAAATTAATAAAATAATGCTGGTTATGTACTATATTAAAAAAACTGCACTATTCTTTCGTACTAATAAAAGTAAATCCAATAATTACAACAATACTTCACACACACTTGTTACATGTTTCCATTTCTTCCACACTAAGCTCGGTAATTAATTTCCTAAATTCAGCGACTTAACGCCACTTTCAAAATAAACATTTTTGTTATGCCGTTAATTATCAACACTCCACTCAAACAAATCTCAATACTTCTTAACTTATTAATTTCAAATTTATTAAAAATTAAAAAAAACTGTTCGGTTGTGACTTATGCTACTCTCAGTATAAACGGCTCAATTGACAGTTGTTCTTTGTTATTCCAAAAATTTAAAAATTTTTATTAAAAACAAATTGTAGTAAACAAATAATAATAAAAACTAAAACATTTTATGCCATTCAATATAAAACATTTTTACATCTTTATTTTATATTTTACAAAAATATAATTATAATTAATTATTTAAAACAAAAGTTTTATTGATGTACAGATTATCAAAACACAGCTCGTTAAACGAATACATACTTAGTTTTTTAATACATATGAACAAATTCTTTGTAAGTTCTTCTCGTAAGCCTGGCAAAATTGAACTTTTTTGGGTTTTTTGTTTTTTTATTAAAAATATTAAAAAAAAATATTATGGTTTTGCTGAAAACAATAAAAACCTTTTTTATGGATCTAACTACCCAGATAAATAATATTCATTTTTATACATCGTTAACTACAACGTGACAACTGAAAACAGTGGCATTGCCAGAATCAAAATACTAATTTTACTAAAGCATACATTAGCTAAAGGGCTGTTTTTGCGTACAATTTTTTAACAAACGTTTGTTTGCCTTAAAGTCTTTGTTAAATAATGTGTACTTGAAAGCTCAAGTAACGGCCCGGTTAGCCGAACGTTCACGTTACCTAATATGCAAACAATGCAAATGCTTATTAAAATGAAATGTTACGTTGACGGAACGGCTGCACCTGTATAAAATAGAATTTGTTAACGTTTTTACGTGACATTTGTATAGCAGTGATGGAACTAAAAGGTGTTTTTTTAAGCTAGATAGAACTTTAAATTGTAAAAAGTAACACAAAAAATGAAATTTTGATGAAACATTTTTTTTATTTGTTTCAGTATACTCTGACAAATCATCATGAATAGACTCTCGCTTGAACAACGCTACGAAATTATCCAAATTTACTTTGAAAATCAGTTGTCGATTCGCGCAACTTATAGACGACTTCGTCATTTTTATGGCGTACATATTCGTGCATCTGAACAAGCCATTCGCCGAACTGTCGATAGATTTCGTACCACATACTCTCTAGAGGATGCAATAACACCAACACGTCGAAGGAATGTGCGTACTGAAGAGAATATCGCCGCTGTAAACGAAAGTGTGGAAGAAGATCCAAATTTATCAATTCGTCGTCGGTCGCAGGAATTGGGGCTCTGTCCGTCCACTACGTGGAAAATTTTGCGCAAAGATCTTGGCCTACACCCGTATAAGATCCAGCTGGTGCAGAAATTGAAGCGTCGTTCTTTCGCCGATTGGGCTCTAGAGCAGTTGGCAACTGACCCGTTGTTTTATCGCAAAATTGTGTTCAGCGATGAGGTGAATTTTTGGCTTAACGGGTTTGTTAATAAGCAAAATTGCCGCATATGGAGTGAGACCAATCTACAACAGACCCTACAGACTCCATTACATCCAGAAAAATGCACCGTTTGGTGCGGTTTTCACGCTGGTGGCATCATCGGACCTTATTTCTTCAAAAATGAGGCCGGAGCTCGCGTTACGGTCAATGGAGATCGTTACCGCAGCATGATCAATGATTTTTTGTTTGAAAATATGGATGACATTGATCCGGACGAGATGTGGTTTCAACAGGATGGCGCTACGTGCCGTACAGCGAACGCAACCATTGACTTATTGAAATCAAAATTTGGCGATAAGTTGATTTCGAGAAATGGACCTGTCAATTGGCCTCGAAGGTCGTGCGATTTGACACCACTCGACTATTTCCTGTGGGGCTACGTGAAGTCACTGGTTTATGCTGATAAACCAGCAACAATTGACGCCTTGGAGGATAGCATTGTTCGTGTTATTCGTGACATGCGCCCAGCAGTGCTCGAAAAAGTGGCCCAAAATTGGACGTCCAGAATGCGCTTCGTCAAGAACAGCCGCGGTGCCCATATACCCGAAATTATTTTCAAATGTTAATGTCACGTATTGATCCTTCGTATAAAAAAGAAATTTTGATTACAATTTAATTTTTTGTGTTATTTTTTACAATTCCAAGTTCTATCTGGCTTAAAAAAACACCCTTTACTATTTTGTTGAGTTGTATTCTGGCCAAAATTTTCTGTCCAGTACTTTTATTGATAAGTGTATTATTAAAGAATTTTCAAAGTCTAGAAACGTAATGTTGGGATAGTGATGTGAGACTTTTTAAAAAACAATTATATACCATTCAATGCAAATAAAATCTCAAAGTGAATTATATATTCAATTAGATATAACAGTTAATTATTTTGAATATAAAATTTAATATGTCAGTTTAAACATACATATTTGTTATTTTGGCACTAGCATAGAGTGTGATTCGTTTTACATCCGCACCTGGCTGTGTAGCCTTAATCAGATGGTGGACAAACCACTATTGTATAATTTGGAACGTCATACATGCGTCCTGTTTGGACGTCCTGTTTCTATAACTACACAAACGTCCGTACGTTACAGTACGGTACGTTTTTCACGTACAAACGTTCGGCTAACCGGGCCTTAAGACTTTTTTATGCATACGGCAGTTAAAATTTAAAGCCAACTTTTATTTATTTATTTATATACAACGCAAAATTTTTGTTATTAATGCAGCGTTATTATTTATAATATTTATAATAATGCTGTATTCTTATTTTTACTTAATTAGTGGTTTCCTTTTGTTTGTGTATATCAGAATTTATAAAATCTTTAAAAGAAACGAGGTACCAATTAATTTGTTGGATGTTTAAATAAATTTTGACTGTCGAATAATCGAAAATCAAGCAACTAAGTTTTAACACTAGAAATTTAAAAAATTTAATTTTAAAAACTTTACCTTTGGAATAAATAACGAATATTGCTTTTCATTTATTTTACAGCCTGATTCTTTTCCTGGTCTAGTGCCACTAATACGCAGCTATTTGCAGTCTATGGAAGTTGATACTGATACACACTGCACTATTGAACAATATTTGAGATTTATACAAAAGAGAGCATCTGGTGATTTAATAACAACGGCCACTTGGATGAGACAGCAGGTTCTAAATCATCCAGATTATAAGTATAAAATTTAAATTTTAATGAAATTTTAAGAATTTATTTTAAAATATATTTTTCTTTTCTCTTTTTTTGTTTGTTTTTGTATTACATTAACAAACAACAGCAAAGATTCCATTGTTACAGATCGTATAAATTATGATATTTTAAAGAAAATACAAGATATCCAAAATGGTAAATTAATTGAACCCGCTCTGCTGGGGCAGGAGGGTAATCATACGAAAACAAAAGATTTCATACCACCAGCCATACAAAAACATTTGAAAAATACTGGTTGTTGTGAAAGTAAATGACCATTTAAAATTATAATAAAACAACAAAATCAAAGTGGCAATAATAGTGATACTAATGATGACGACGATAATAAGCAACAGCAGCAACAGTCGGTTAAGGAAATAGATAAAAACTAACATTGCCAAAATTGTAATCAACAACAAGAAACACAAAACATCAACAGCATTGAAAACATTTAAGGAAAGTTATGCATGCAGGCCAGCAATGCAACTGCTAAGAACCACTCACTCACTTATAACGTTATTTATTGTGTTATTGTGAAAATTTTATATGTAATTAAAAAAAAACGATTGAAAGTAAGCAAGACTCTTGTTAAATTTTATTTTTTTATTTGTAATTAAAAATTTGTTTAAATTTCAAATTATCCTTAAAACAAAGTATAAAAATTATAATTCTTTTTTATTTAATTGTTAAAACACATTTAACGAAATAAAAATTGAATATAGGGAGTTGTGCAAATTTGTAAATGAATTTTATTTTACTTTTTAATTTTATCTCAGCAGTATAAACAGTCGAAGGAAATATATTACATTTAAGGATTTCTTTTTCTTAAGGAGTGCCTAAAGGAACACTCTTGAAGAATTTTGTTATTTCTACAAAACATTTACACTTTTATTATATTAATACATATTATATATTATTTGTTAAATTATTCACTTAACGCATGCTTATAAAACATGTGCTTTTCTTTTACATTTATGAAAATGATTAATATATTATGAACAAAACTTTACTTAAATAAAAATCAAAAATGAAATATTTAATATTAACAAAAAAATAAATTTATTCTTTTTACTAGATATTTTTATTTTATTTACACTATGATATTTTTTTTGAAACAAGCGGGGGTAAGCTAAATGGCAGGACTTGAATTTTGAGGTGATGTTATTATACCTGCTAGCATAAACAATTATTGTAACGATAATTAAATTAAAACTAAAATGTATAAATTCGGATGCCACACATTTTTCGTTGCCACAGCGCATGACGAAACTCACTTGACCTGGGCTTAAAACTAATAGATCATGGTTTGCAACTTATTCTTCCTAATTTAAAAAAGGTGAATACATTGCGAAGGAAACCAATCAATAGCAGTGTGTTGTCATACAAAAAGTTCAGCAGCTTTAAAATAAATATTTAGGTATTTACCCTGCATATTTAGCAAATGTAACGAAACGAAAATTGGGTACTTCAGCCTTATAACAGAAGTAATAAGACAACTTTAAAACTATTATCACACTGAAAGTCGAACAGTCTTTAAATTCGATTGTTTATGAATTTATTAATATCTGCTGGCTTCTTGCAATAAATTCCAAAAATTTTTAAAACACATCAGGCGTTATTTGGCTCCATTCCTCTTGTAATGCAGCTGGTTTTTATTACTGCGCAATCTGTTTCGCATTCGACGCACAGTGAGACAACGCCGGCAATAAATACTAGGAGTCATTGTAGAGCTCCAAAATTTTGCACAGGTTATTTTTGAGATAAATCCAAAAAATTAAGAAAATTCGCCCACTATTACGGCCACCTCCCATTGAAATGCAATAAAAAAGAAAAATTTTTTTCATTCTAAAAGGTGTTTTTTTAAATTTTGATGAAAAATTTTTTTTTATTTGTTTCAGTATACTCTAACAAATTTATTAAATGGGCTATTCTTTAATTTGGTGACAGTTATTCTTAATTTCTTTTATAGATTCCTTCAGATTATGAATAGAAATTGTAGAGCGAAGTAGCAGCTGAGCATTTAAAAAAGTTTACCACTGATAAAACTCCACACGATAGACTTTAACTTTGATGCCTTCAAATAATTTAGGTGCCCCTGTAGGCTAGTAGGTAGTGTACTAGCTTGTCAGTGTGGGGATTATGGGTTCGATTCCCAACGAAGACCTTGGTTTTTTTCACTACAAAAATAAAAATTTACTGTCGGTGGGGTTGCTCAGCGATGAAGACATAGTCACTGGTCGCTGTGCTGTCTTTATACGGCAGTATATTTCAGACTATCCTTCTACTTTCACCACCTGTTTCATCTCTTCTCTATCCCTTTCGTAAAGAATGTAGCACGGTACTGGACTAAAAAGGCATTGTTGCCTAAAGTGCTACTTCTCTTTGAAAAAAAATATTTAAATAACATTTTAATTTTGAAATGACTTTTGTCTAGTTGTTGATTTATTTGAGGTTAGGAAGTAAATTTCCTTAAAGCGTATACTGTTTTTTTATTTGTTTTGGCAACTTCAATTTTACTGAGACCAATATAAATATGGGGATTAATAAAGGAGTATGATGGTGGATAAATGTTTAGCTTATGTTCAAGCCCATTTTGCAACACAGCTGCACTACTTCCACAATGCAATGCCGAATTACATCTCTTAGAGCGTCAGTTGTTGTGACTTGTTTACGGACACCCGATCTTTTTAATGCCGCCTTAGAAAATAATCCAAAGGTATTAAATTACAAGAACGAGACGCTCAATTGTTAGCATCAAATCATAAAATAACACTTTCTTTGAGGTCCGTTTCTGTATTTTGTGAGCTGTTGTTGAAAAACACACTGCTTTCGTTTAGTTTTCAAATAGCCAATAGTCGATCGGCTTTATTTTTTAAGCGAGTTGAACTGTATAAGCATAAAGATGAAACATGAAGATGCAAAACGCTGCACAAACTCTCTCATGTAATACTCCATTGTTTCGAACGTCGCACAGTGGATCATTTTACGAGAAGGCGGCCAAAAGTCCTTTTCTTCATGGTCCCCAATTGTAAAATTTTAAAGTTCATTCGAAAGTAGATACTAGTGTACCTCGGGAGCCAAAAAATTAAAACTCTATTTTAACTATGTCACACTGAACAGGGTGATGCAAAATAAACATTTTCAGTATTTTGCTAATTTCTTAGTAAATTTTTAAACGAAACGAACTTTGTGTAATAGCGTAATTTGTTAGCTATTAGCATAGGGAAACTGAAATGTTTTTGATTGATTTTTAGAAATTAATTTTTTTAGAGGTCCAATTTTTTTCTAAATTCTCTTACTAAATAGACCATAACTTCTAAAGTTCGTTAGGGAATGCAAAAACATTAGCACTGCGTCATAGTCCTAAACGTTCCCTATACGCCTATATCCCATTGTATTCCCCATACGATCCGACCGTGATCACCAGGACAATTTTTCTGACACAAGGTCGAACATTTGTTGCAAAATGGAATTAAAAAAATATTTTTCTGTTTTGCTATTTTCTAAGCATTTTATTTATTTTTCAAAACGCCCTTATGAGAGACGATGTTTAGATGAATATGTCTATTTTCAGAAAGAAAATTGATTTGCACTGATTGTGAAATAGTATGGAAAAATGAAATACCCTCATCAACAAAATATTGCAGACCAATAAAATTTACTTTCAAAATAGAAGCAAAAAATCATAACTGACAAAGTCCGAAAAATAAAAGATGAAATTAAAGACCAGTAATATTTACTGTTGATGAACAGGAAATTGAAGTAAATTTTAAAATGTATCTCACAATGATTGATGGCAAAGTTGCACAAACTTTACCTGATACAAAAGCTTCATCAAGCTGCATTATATTCCAAAGGACATCAAGTCAATTAAGCCATCCAGTTCCAGAAGACATTTAAGGCAGCATACGAATTTCGATTGTCCCCTCTTCATACCAGAATACGTTTTATGGAGCATATTATTAAATTGGGTTATGATTTCGATTTTGGTCCCGTTAGGCAAAGAAACAGTGCGAAAAAAATAGGAAAGGGAAGAAAAAAGAAACAAAAAAAAAACAAATTCAAGAAAAATATTTAGAACAAGGCCATTCATCGATTAGCCAAAGCAAGGAGAAGAGAATGCAAATGATGGAAATACTGCAAGAAGAATTTTGTCAGATCCAGAAACTGCAGCATCTATCACAGGAGTAGATTTGGAACTAATAAGGAGATTCAGTATTATTTTACAAGTTCTAAATAGCATGTAGCCAAAAGATAAATGCAAACAAATTTGGAGAGTACGCTAAAAATACAGCTATACTTTACAACAAAAAAAAAAAAATATTCTTGGAGATGTATGCCATCAATTGTTCATAAAATTTTGTACCATGGGGAACAAATAATGCAACACAATATGCTACCAGTAGGAGATCTATCTGAAGAAGCGCAAGAAAAATGAAACAAAGATTATAGACTCTTTCGTGAGCACAACACAGGGAAAATTTCTAGATATTGTACTAATGAAGATTTGATTGTTATTTTATTATGAACATTAGGTCCCTAAATGTCCAATATCCGGCAAAAATGGAAAACTATTTCTATTGAATTAGACGTAGAAGTTAAACTGCTTCTAAAGGATGAAAATCAAGGCTATTTAGAAGAAATATTTACTAAAATTGTTTAATTAATAGTATTTTTTTCCAAACACAAGAGTTATCTGTATGTATTTTATCCTTTTAAAAATTGTTGTACATTGATAAAGTATTAACAAATTTACAACAAAAGCTTACATATACGAGTACTATTTATGTTTACGCTACGAAATTATCCAAATTTACTTTGAAAATCAGTCGTCGATTCGCGCAACTTAAATACGACTTCGTCATTTTTATGGCGTACATAATCGTGCATCTGAACAAGCCATTCGTCGAACTGTCGATAGATTTCGTACCACATACTCTCTAGAGGATGCAATAACACCAACACGTCGAAGGAATGTGCGTACTGAAGAGAATATCGCCGCTGTAAACGAAAGTGTGGAAGAAGATCCAAATTTATCAATTCGTCGTCGGTCGCAGGAATTGGGGCTCTGTCCGTCCACTACGTGGAAAATTTTGCGCAAAGATCTTGGCCTACACCCGTATAAGATCCAGCTGGTGCAGGAATTGAAGCCACGAGACCATTATATGCGTCGTTCTTTCGCCGATTGGGCTCTAGAGCAGTTGGCAGCTGACCCGTGAGCGATGAGGCGCATTTTTGGCTTAACGGGTTTGTTAATAAGCAAAATTGCCGCATATGGAGTGAGACCAATCCACAACAGACCCTACAGACTCCATTACATCCAGAAAAAAGCACCGTTTGGTGCGGTTTTCACGCTGGTGGCATCATCGGACCTTATTTCTTCAAAAATGAGGCCGGAGCTCGCGTTACGGTCAATGGAGATCGTTACCGCACCATGATCAATGATTTTTTGTTTGAAAATATGGATGACATTGATCCGGACGAGATGTGGTTTCAACAGGATGGCGCTACGTGCCATACAGCGAACGCAACCATCGACTTATTGAAATCAAAATTTGGCGATAAGTTGATTTCGAGAAATGGACCTGTCAATTGGCCTCCAAGGTCGTGTGATTTGACACCACTCGACTATTTCCTTTGGGGCTACGTGAAGTCACTGGTTTATGCTGATAAACCAGCAACAACTGACGCCTTGGAGGACAGCATTGTTCGTGTTATTCGTGACATACGCCCAGCAGTGCTCGAAAAAGTGGCCCAAAATTGGACGTCCAGAATGCGCTTCGTCAAGAACAGCCGCGGTGCCCATATGCCCGAAATCATTTTCAAATGTTAATGTCACGTATTGATCCTTCGAATAAAAAAGAAATTTTGATTACAATTTATTTTTTTGTGTTATTTTTTACAATTTCAAGTTCTATCGGGCTTAAAAAAACACCCTTTAGTATTTAATATAATTTTAAATCGGTGAATTAAATCTACATTAACACCAGTTATGTCAGCGGTTATTTGTGGATTTTCAAAAAATCTTCTAGAGACATGACCATCATTGGTTGTTCCCGTGCCTTGTTTCACCACATCGACTTTTAAACCCAGAACTAATTTGAAATTTTTTTTTATTTCTCTTTTAACTGCTTCTTTCTGTTCTTTTGTGTCTCTATTTGTCCTACACGCTTTGAAACTTTTATTTTAACTGATATGTAATATACATCCCATTAATTTTATTCGAGCATGTAACGACGAAATTCCAAATTTCAATGCTGCAGCTGAATTTGTTCTCAAGATAACTGCGTCCAAATTATTCACTTCAGCAGGTTTTGCTCCACAAATGAAACAAACAGACATCGAGCAATTCTTACCGGCTGTTGTTGCCACTTCTCCGTCCATCATCGTCATGGTTAAACTATGAGATATCGCAAACTTCTTGTTGAACATTTCGAATTCTGTCGTTTTTAAATTTTGAATTTCTTTATTTACACGATTCACTTCATTATTAATAACAGTGATGGGCGAACTTTTTGGGTGGCGGGCAAATAAATTAAAAAAAATCTTGCGGCGGGCCATTAAATTAAAAAAAAAAACATAGAGGGTCATTCATTAAAACATTATGGGGTTGCTGTTCAATTAAAAGTTCGGTTTACGCTAAATATTTATTAGTTATATTACGTAATATTTTAAAACAACATAAAAATTTTATAAAATACGGTTTATTATGATTTTAAGATATTCCAGATGTATAGGAAGCACGGATCTGTTACTGACTTTACATAATTTCCTCAAAATCTAGTTCCAGCTGGGAGGATGCGACTTTTAATAAATTAAATAGACTCTCGTCTGACAATCGGCTTCTTATTGAATTTTTTCTGCATTTCATTACTGAAAAGGCCTGTTCACATAAATATGAGGAAGCAAACATTGCAATAACTTTCTGCGCATGATTAATTAGCTTTGGAAATTCATCTTTTAGTAAGGATTTATAGAAATTAAGCTTATCTGTATTTAAAAATAGCTGTTTTAAATTATTATTACATTGCAATTCTATAATTTCCAATTGTAGATCAGATTGAACATTCTCCGGATTAACATTAAAAGGCATTCAAAAAATATCTAAACATGGTTGGATTTTTTTAAAGTCAGCAAATCTGGCCTCAAATTCTGAATACAGTTTTAATAAAGATTGTGAAAAGACTTTTAACTTCTCTTCACTCACAGGCCTCAAAGAATTAAGTCTTGGAAAATGAGTCAAATCATTTTTTCCCAAACATTGTATTAATAATTAATACCGCGCTCTAGATTAGGCGGAGTTGGGAACTTCACTTCCAGCTGGGGCCAATCTGTAAGGGAGATTTCTGTATTACAATTGCTCGGTTAGAGCAATTATAATTGGGGAAGTTGGAATAATATTGCTGATTAATTTCTTTTCATTGTTGTGGAATATGTGGAAACCTTAATTCTCACCTTTTTCCTCGATGATTTTGAATAAATGACCAGCAGGTTTAAATATAAATTTCTTCTTTATTTTTGGGTTATAGGTATAATCAATTGATGAATGGATTTATAATTCAATTGGGTAAGTATGCTTTTACACTTAATATTCCTTTACGTAAAGGGTTCAGGTTGATTAATTAAAAGTTTTAAGGTAAGTAATTCAGGTAAGTAATTTTAAGCCTTTAGTTTAGGTTAATTTTTTTTGTAAGTATTTTTTTTTTCTTTAAGGTAAATTTGAGTTGCGTATGTTTCTTATTCTTTCAACCACGTTACTCTAGAAGATTCGACAACCAATTGAAATAAAAATGTAAACTTATTCTGTCATTTTTCTTTTTTACGGAATAAATTTCTTTTCCTTTCCTTGGCAGTACTAAATTTTGGTGCTGCCAGATGGTTTAAATGTGTGTCCAAAGCTAGTTTGGACAGACGTACCAAATTTAGTGCAAATACCGTTATCAGGAGCAGAAATAAGAGATTTTTAATTTGTGATTTGTATGGGAGGTACCACGCCCCTTTGAATTGTAAATCTAAACCTGCCGCGGCGCCGCCCAAACGCATACAAAAAAATTTATGCAAATCGATCCAGCCGTTTAGGAGGAGTTCAGTCACAACACACGTACCGTAGAATTATATATATGAAGAAGATATATTATCACACCTATTCTGCGTTTCGATTAAGTCTCCGCATTCAGTTCCATTGCGATCGAAAATTGGTATTCTGAAGAAAAACGGAATCGAAAGAAAAAAAAGAAGACAACAATGTTTACAAAAGTAATAGCATCACTGTGGAATGTGGAAATGAAATAGCAAAATAAGCAAGTTTTTTATCATTTTCATAAACGAATGATAAATTTAATACAAAAATTTGTATGTATACATAATTAAAAATAAGTTAATTTTGTTGGAGGACCTAGTGCATTGAGGACTCCTGCAACTTCCTCCAGAACGCTGCCAATTCTTCCTTTGATCGCTGGTGGTATCCACATGCAATGTCTGCTTTAGATGCCACTAAATTTGCCAATTTTTCATACTGCTGCGGTGTTGTTGTTTTTGACCTGTAACACATAAAAAACACATCATATTCGGGTACAAAAATTAACAATTTAAAGCAAAAAAAATTAATTTAATTAAATAAATTAATTAAAAATAATTTTAAGTGTTTTTTTATCGTTTCTGAACATTTTATCTCATTTTCTACTTAAATTGTTTTTAATTTTAAACTTTTTAACTAAAAAACACAGATAAAGAAAACCCCTCCGTTAACAAAAAAGCAACTGAGAAAAACGAAGCTTCGTTCGTAATGCAGAATATATATAATCGAAAGAAACTGAGCGAAATCGAAACGCAGAATACCAAAGCTGCCAGACGGAGAAAATTTCGATTCGAATCGAAACGCAGAATAGCCCCATATATATTTATTGTTTGGCATAGCTATAGCAGTCCAGCTTGCTTTTTGATTATTATGATTATTGCTAAGGAAAATATTCCTTCTTATATACTAATTCTTTCTTCTTTCTTTGTTTACAAAAAATACTTAGAATTAAACTTATCAATTATTCGTATGCTAAATTGTGGGAAAATAATATGACATTTTGGAAAATTATTTTCTCAAATACAACTGGAAACGTTGCTTACTCGTACTCACATTTAAATCGTTGTGCATTGTCTAGGCTTGTTTCTAGCTTTATTTGCATATATCTACGTCCCTCTGCACATCCATATTTGAAGTATAACACCTTGTACGTTCGGTTGGTTTGCACCAAATGCATTGTTATCGCTGCTAGTGTGACTTATTTATAGTGATATATATGATGCCTCATAAACAATCAATTCACACCACACTGTACCGTAAAAAAAGTACTTAACTATGTAAGCTCGCTACAAAATATAACAAATTTCATATTCCAACTGATTAGAAATAAAAACATCAATAAAGACCCTTTTTAACATTTTTAAAGTCATTTAAAAAAAATTCGATTTACGATTAACACACGATAATAAAAACAAAATTATATATTTGTTTCAACTTCTTGCCACACAGTCGATTATTGGCGCGTACGCAAACTTAACATTTTTATTTTATATTGTTACGTTTATACCTTTTATAAACGTTTTGTTGTGAGTTCTTTATTGCAAAATAATTAACACCAGTTTTTAAATAATAACAATTTTATTATTTACTTTCAACTACACAAAGTTGGCACTACTTTACAATTCACTTAAAACGCACGTCTTTACACTATGTGGTTTAATGTACACTGATTGATTGTCCACTCAGACGCTTTCCCTATTTATACTTCTAACAATTAGATTCTAGAAGATGTAAGAATTTTCTACTCTCTTTGTGTGTATTTTGTTGTTGTAGGTTGTTTATTCATTTTATATGCGCCTGCTTGCCTGTGTGTATAGTTGTTTTTGTTTTTATGCTGATAAGGTTTCTGCTTGGGATTTATTTCAATACATTTGTTGTTGCTTTTATAAAAAAAGGGTTTCTTAGAAAACTACGCCGATGATACACAACTGTATATTTATTGTTGTAAAATTAGTTTTTGTCTTGGGCGTTTAAAATGATAAGCAGCAGGCCAGGCAGTTAGTAAAAGCATATCAAATTGTAGTTGTGTGTGTGTGTGTGTATAAACTTCTACGCAGTTTGTAACCAGTAGTTTTCCATATTGCTTAATTGTTTTAGTTTAAACTTAAGCAAGACATATTCCTAACAATATGTTTACAGAAACCGCATTACCTGTTATTAGATCTTAATACACGGCAATTTTTACATTAGTTAAGCAAACACGTTATAATAAGGGTTTGTGTCTAAAATAATTCAAATTCTACTGCTCAGAAATCTTCGGTTTAAAAAAGAAATAGAAGGATTCAAAAATTTTCATTGTAACTTAAAGTGGTTCACATGAATACTTAAGCAACTAATTATAGGAAATTTCAGCAGCTTTAAAATAAATATTTCATTAAAATGTATATTTTTCTTATTAGTAAAATACAGCAAAACAAAAACTAGATGCTTTAGCCCAGTGATGGGCGAACTACGGCCCGCGAGAGTTTTCAGTCGGGTCCGCCGAGCATTTTTCAAAAAGAAATTAATCACCTATTAAAAAATTATGCCCAAAAATAAATGTACATTATATTTTAAAAAATATATAAATTGAAAATTTTAGCAAAAAAAAATGCGATGTTTTCATATTATATTGTGTACAAACTGCGTAGTTTTCTGGGAAATATTGTACACACAAGAGAACATCAACTTTCTTATACAATATTCCAAGAAGAAACTTAAAAAGCATGAAACAAAAACAACTAATATAGACCTATTGTATTGTGTCCAAACTGCGTAGTTTTCTAGGAAATATTGTACACACAAGAGAACAACAACTTTCTGATGCAATATTCCAAGAAGAAACATAAACGTCATAAAACACTAACAACTAATATAGGAAACTGAACGTATAACATAACAACAACTATTATATGTGAGATCTAGAAGATTCTTGAATATTCGAGACAACATGTGCAACAAATATAAAAGGGCCAGCGATGGATTAATGAGCAATCAGTAAAAGTGTAAATCTCGTGACGTAAATAATAAATTGTGAAGTAAAGTTATAAAGTTGCCAACGTACAGTTTTATTTGTGTAATTAAAATAATAAAGTGTATTGTAAATACCCCCATAAATGTCAATCAAAAATAGAAAGAGAAACATTGATTCGGAATGTCGAGCATTTCAAGAAGAGTGGACATGGAAGTACTTCTTTATGGAATATAACCAAAAACCTATTTGTCTTATCTGCCAAGAACCGGTAGCGGTACTAAAAGATTATAAACTCGCTAGGCACTTTAATTCAAAACATCTTGGGTCGAAGTACTATAAAATGACAGATGAAGACAAAAAACTTCATTCAGAGGAATTGAAAAGAAAAATATCTAGTCAGCAAATGATTTTTTAAAAATCAAAGAGGTGTCCAGCGACCTCCACGTTAGCTGGTCACATTGTTGCCTACAAAATAGCAAAAAGTAACAAACCGTTTTCTGAAGGAGAATTTATTAAGGATGTGTTAATTAACATTGGAAAAGTATTATGCCCAGAAAAGGTAAAAGATTTCGAATCTATAGGGCTGTCATGTAGAACGGTCACGAAAAGAATTGAAGCGATTTCTTCTAATTTAACCAATCAACTCCGATGGACGTCTTAAAAAGTTTAAGTATTTTTCAGTCACTATGGACGAGAGTGTTGATAGGAGTGATACAGCGCAACTTCTAATTTTTATCAGAGGAGTCGATGAAAACTTTGTAATAACCGAAGAACTTGCCTGTTTGAGATCTTTGAAAGGAAAGACGACAGGAAAAATAATTTATGATAAATTAAGAGAGGTGATGGAATCTCTTAATGCTCCACTTTCCAAATTAATTAATTTAACAACTGATGAAGCACCTTACATGGTGGGAAAAAATACAGGCTTTGCAGGAGTTTATAAAAGTCAGAAACCTGAAAGCGAAACAATTTTTTTACATTGTATAATCCACCAAGATGTTCTTTCCAAGGCTGCCTTGGATATTAACCACGTACTTAATATTATTTTAAAATTAATTGATACCATTCGAGCCCGTAGTTTGTTACATCGACAATTTCAAGAGTTTTTATCGGAAGTTGATGCAGAATTTTCAGATGTACTTTATTACACAAAGATCAGGTGGCTGAGTTGTGGGCATGCCTTCTCGAGAGTATGGAGTCTTCTTGAAGAAATTAAAGTTTTTCTAAAAACCAAAACTGAAATTTGGGATGAGTGGGAAATATTGGAGGATTGGATTGGAGAATTGGTGCAACGAGTTTGCTTTTTTCACGGATTTACTCGAGCACTATTATAAACTGAACATGAAGTTACATGGAAGAAATCAATTTATAGATGAAACTTGGGGCAGTTTGAGGTCTTTTAAAACTCAATTCTTAATAAATTCTAAATGTTTGGGAAAAAATGATTTGACTCATTTTCCAAGACTTAATTCCTTGAGGCCTGCGAGTGAAGAGAAGTTAAAAGTCTTTTCACAATCTTTATTAAAACTGTATTCAGAATTCGAGGCCAGATTAGCTGACTTTAAAAAAACCCAACCATGTTTAGATATTTTTTCAATGCCTTTTAATGTTAATCCTGAGAATGTTCCATCTGATCTGCAATTGGAAATTATAGAATTGCAATGTAATAATAATTTAAAACAGCGATTTTTAAATACAGATAAGTTTAATTTCTATAAATCCTTACCAAAAGATGAATTTCCAAAGCTAATTAATCATGCACAGAAAATTATGGCAATGTTTGCTTCCTCATATTTATGTGCAAACGCCTTTTCAGTAATGAAATGCAGAAAAAGTTCAATAAGAAACCGATTGTCAGACGAGAGTCTATTTAATTTATTAAAAGTCGCATCCTCCCAGCTGGAACTAGATTTTGAGGAAATTATATCAAGTCAAAAACAGATCCATGCTTCCCATACATCTGGAAAATCTTAAAATCATAATAAACCGTATCTTATAAAATTTGTATGTTGTTTTAAAATATTACGTAATATAACTAATAAATATTTAGCTTAAACCGAACTTTTAATTGAACAGCAGCCCTATAATTTTTTAATTAATGACCCTCTATGTTTTTTTTTGTAAATTTAATGGCCCGCCGCAATATTTTGTTTAATTTATTGGCCCATCACCCAAAAAGTTCGCCCATCACTGCTTTAGCCTTATAACACGGAAGTAATAAAAAGACATAACATAACGTAAAAATATCATTTAAGGTTGTAGGTATTGCAGTTTTCTTCTTTCTACGTTTGAATAACAGAAGGTAACACAGTGTGTGCAAACTCTTAAAAGAGAAATGTTAATTTCCCAGCTAAATGTAAAAAACAACTTTAATTTTAAATATACGAGAAATACGTATGTAGAATAGCAGTACCGTTGAAAATCATTAAAAACTCATATATTTCATAAGTTCTGCATATATACCAAAATTTTTATATAAACTTTAATACTACATCTCACAACGAAAAAAAAATAAACAAAGTTTAACTTACTTCAAATTAAAAAAAAAAGTTATGAGCAAAACTGATAATTCCTACGTTACATTAAAATAGCAGTAGCTATGGCTATTTCGTTTGCTTTTTGAAAATACAAAGAAAAAGAAACCATTTTTGTATTAATTTTATTTAATTTAGCTCAATACTTCGTAGAATATCCACGATTATTTACTACAGCTTTACAGCGCCGAGGCATCGAATCGACTAAACGTTGACATCGTTCAACTGGGATGGCATTCCAAGCTTCTTGGACAACTTCCCAAAGTTGTTCGCTATTTGAAGATTTCGCATCGTAAACAGCTTTTTTAATGTCTCCCAAAAGGTTTTCAATAGGATTGAGATCTGGAGACTGTGCTGGCCATTCCATGACGTCAATCCTGTTGGCACGAAACCACTCCTTGGCTTTTTTGCTTGTATGTTTTGGGTCGTTGTCCTGCTGGAAGACCCATATTAATGGCATTTTTTCTTCAGTGTGTGGGAGCATAACATTTTGCATAATGTCAACATAGCCATGTTGGTCCATAATGCCGTTAATTTTGTGTATTGGTCAACAACCGTTGTATGAAAAACAGCCCCATATCATTATTTTTGCCCCTCCATGCTTAACTGTTTTCACAGTATACTGTGGTTGGCAAGCAGTGGATGGTGGCCGTCGAACATATTGTCTGCATCCAGAACTACCAAATAGAACAATTTTGGACTCGTCCGTCCACAAAATATTGCGCCATTTGCTTGCAGGCCATTCAGCATGTTTTTTGGCGAACTCAATGCGCTTTTGTCTATGTTTTTTTGTAAGGAGTGGCTTTTTCCTTGGACTTCGGGCTTTTAAATTTGCATCTTGAAGCCTCCTCCTTACAGTCATATCACTAACATTTAAATTTAGTACATTTTTTATCTCCCTGGCCGATTTAAACGGACTACGCTTAGACATTCTAACTGTACTTCTGTCATCCTGAAGTGAAGTTTTGCGTTTTCCCCCTCTGGTTTCTTATGTTTCTTTGTATTTAATTGCATTTGAAATCATTTTCGCTGAGCAGCAGAGAAGATCTTGAATTTCTCTATACGATTTTCCTTTCTTTCTAAAATTTAAAATTAATGTTCGTTGAGCAATAGTACAATGCTTTGTTCGACCCACTAAAATTAAAATAATCGAAAAAAATCTTATATCTAATATAATTTTTAACACGAAATAAACATTTTTAACTCACTTCTACTTTTCTTTATCAAGAATATTAAATTTTATAAATGAAATTTGACACAAAATAATATATTCGTAGCCTACTGTTATTTTAATGTTTCAAAAAAAAGTGTACTCACACATAAAATTGTCCGTTATTTTCAGTGCTACCAAACTTGTTCACAAAATTATTTTTCAAAAACAGTAAATGAGGATGCCAGATTGTTTTAATAAAATAAATAAACATTTTAAGTTCTTTAAAAAAGTTGTGCATCGTTTCAAAAAGTTTTATCAATGGTACTGCTATTTTAATGTTTGCAGCTACATGTGTATATACTTCGAATTATAGTTTAATATGCCAAAAAGTCTCATTCATTTTATAGCACTGATGCAGAACGAAAAAACATTAAAAGCTTTAACTAGTTTTAGGCCAAACTAAGTTGTCTCTTTCTTTTAAACTATCGAGGCTGAAAAATGCATTCATTGATTTTTAAAGCTTTGAAATAACTGTAAAACACCACTTAGATTTTTGGTTTTATTTTTTGATGCAACAATTCAGCTAAAGTTTTATCAGTTTGAAAAATGCTTCCAAAAAATGCATAGAATTTCTGGGAATTTCTATACTTCATTATAAACGTAGCAAAGAAGAAAACTGCAATACCTACAACCTTAAATGACATTTTTACATTATGTTAGTTATGTTATATATTATTATATAATTATTATATAATTAATCGGATATTCTATATTAATCGCATTTTTTAACGCCACAACTTCATGCTTTGGACTTGATGAACATCAACAAGACAGTGCCACAACGCATTCATGCAGGATTACAACGGAATATCTGCGAGACCTCTTTCCACAACAAGTTATTTCAAGAAATGTTGATGTTGACTGGCCTCCACGGTCATCTGATTTGACTGCACCGGACTTCTTTTTGTGGGGATATCTGAAAAGCAAGGTTTATGCAAACAAACCAGAAACGCTTGAGCAACTCAAACAAGGAGAGACCTGGTCAGCCGAAAAACTTTGCATATATGAAATTGAAAGCATTACTCCACACAAATTGTTGTAAAACGCAAGAAAAATTTGCATTATCAAGTTTTTGGATTCATTCAAAAGCAAGGAAATTGAGTCCCATATAAAATGAAGCCGAGAGACGTTAAAAGAAAAAGAAGTAATTTTTGTATTGTACTGGTACTGGTGATGAAAAGTCGATACATTATGATAATACCAAGCGCAAAAGTTCATATGCAAAGCATGGCCAATGATAGAAATCACCATCGAAGCCGAATATGCATGACTCTAAGGTAATGCTCTCTAGTTAGTGTGATCAGCAGTGTGTTTTGTATTATGAGCTGTTGAAATTGGGTCAGACGATCACAGGGTAATTCTGACGAAGACACCTGGTTTGATTGCCCCGGACTTCTTTTTGTGGGGATATCTGAAAAGCAAGGCTTATGCAAAGAAGCCAAAAACGCAACTCATACAAAATATACGTGATGAATTAACAAAATACCGCGTGAAATGTGTGAGAATTTTTAGGAAAAGGGCTCGCATTTGTGAGGCTAACAGAGGCGGGCATTTATCCGATACGGTATTCCGTATATAATTGCCGGCATTAAATAAAACATTTATCAATATCAGATCAGACCAAAGCAATGTGCTCGTAGTAGCGTCTTCCCCCCAGGGGCATATAAATGTGGTCTTTATAGAATATTCTACTATCTAGACACAGTGCAACTGGGGAAAAAGGGAGCCCAGTCCCCTGAAGTCAGACAGGGAGACAACTGGAAGCTCTTCTTTATTTCCACGGGGATCAGTGAGCCGCAGAGTTCATTATTTGTCTCTTTAGACATTTAATAGTTCTCTGATTGATAATTGAGGTTGGCCCCTATATGGGAGCGAAGTGGTGGTTGTGATTTCGCAGCCCCATAACAGTATAATGGTTATTATGGTGACCAGGATCATCTTACTGATAATGACACCCAGAGTGAATGATCCAGTCCAGTGAGCATGTTTGACATGTGTTCTGGACAGGAGTTAAAAAGTCTCCAACTCTTTAACAAGGTGTGATAGTTTGCAGACCTGCCCTGGAATTATTCAAGTTGCAACTAGCTGGTTCTGTTGCTTAGAATTATGCCTTCGGCTTCCTAGGACGCATGTATGACGTTCTAAATTATACAACAGTGGTTTGTCCACCATCTGATTAATGCTACATAGCCAGGTGCGGATGTAAAACAAATCGCACTCTGCTCATAGTAGCGTCCCCCACCTCCCGGGGGGCGCATTTATCAGCCTTTATGGATTACTTAACCATCTAGACTTAACCATCTAGGCATGTTGCGCAATAGTATGCATAAATGTATTCATTTTAACACTGTTACCTTCAACTCGTTTAAGTTTTAGGCCCAATCGAATATTAATTAATTAATAGGTGCCCCTGTAGGCTAGTAGCTTGTCAGTTTGGGAGTTGTGGGTTCGATTCCCAACAAAAACCTTGGTTTTTTTTCACTACAAAAATAAAAATTCACTGTTGGTGGGGCTGCTCAGCGATGAAGGCATAGCCACTGGTCGCTGTGCTGTCTTATATGGCAGTTAATTTCCGCCTATCCTTCTACTTTCACCACCTGTTTCATCTTACATCTATTCTCAATCCCTTTCCTTAAGAATGTAGCACGGTAGGCAGTGTTGCCTGAAGTGCTACTTTTCTTTGAAAACAAAAAAAAAAAAAATTGCGTCAAACGTTTGTGAAGTGACTATTTGAACTAAATTGAGTAGGTAATAACGTTCTTGTGAATGAATGAAGCTGAAACATCACCTTGTCGTCAACGTAAGCATCAAACATCACCTGGTTATCACTAGAGGCACTTTGCGCAATATTTTGCCTTCAGATCTTCTTCTTGAACTAGATAATAGATGAAGATGTCAAAAGTCGGTGAATTGGTTATTTGAAAAATTGAACGAAAACAAAGAATTCTTGAACAAAAAATCGTTTTTAGTGACGAGGCTTATATTCAATTAGGCGATTATATAAATAAACAAAATTGTCATATATTGGGCTCACAAAATACACAAACAGTCGTCGAAAAAACATTACATTAAAAAACAAAGTGACCGTATGGTGCGATTTGCGGCAGGCGGTATCTGGGGTCTGTATTATTTTCGAAAAAAAGTAAAGAAATGCCGTAACTGTAAAGTCTCTAAGCTACCAAAACAGAATAATTAAATTTTTGTGGCTACAATTCACTGATGATGACATCAGTGATGTTTGGTTTTTATAAGGCGGCGTACACTGGGGATTTTTGTATGGAGGTGAGGAAAAAAATATATTTGTCGAAAAATGTAGTGATTTCATCACAAATTTCGTTTTATTTATATAGTAATACACAAAATTAATCAAAGTAAAGAAAGTTAGAGAAATGTCGATTGTTACCTGCAATGTAAAAAGCCTTAACTAACAAACAAATTTAAATTATTTTTTTAATTTTTAATTTATTATTTGTTTCAAATCTATTTTTAATTTATTATTCTAAAAGAGCCTTGACTTCGTCGCTTATAACACTATGCGTTTTCTGGCTAAATGATGGCGTCAAATGTGAAATCATGGGATCTGATGTTACCATCATTCGGTGCGTAATATCTTCTTCGTTCGTGGCAATTCGACTGCATTTTCTGGAGTGTCCAAGGCGATAGTTTTTATAGTCTTTGTTACGACTTTCCTGAACCCCTTCGGATAGTAGGGCTACAGGAAAAATACACTTTTCAATTATATCTTTTTCATGAATCAGAATTTTGTGAAGTGTAGGTGGGGGATATTGTTCCACTAGTACAGTGCAACAAACTCTGTTGCCGTCTCCAAACAAAAATCACCAAATTTTTTTTTGGATCTAATACCTCGGTGATTGTTATAGCTTCGAGAATTATTGAAAACCTCTTGATTATGTTTTCATCAAGACCCGTTATTTCGTAAATCAAAACAGGATTAGCAAAGAATCTTCGTGACGTATTTCCTGAATTTCTCGTACCAGAGCCTTGCTTAATAGTATCAACCTGTATTCCTATTTTCTCTTTAAGTTCACGCTTTATCCTTTTATCGGAGGAGTATTTTAGTCGACTCTTCCACGTTTAAATTCAATATTATAAGCTGCATGCAAAAAACACTCCATCAGCTTAATACGCGTATGAAATGGTGACATACCAAATTGTGCTTGTTCATTTACGGGCATAGCTAGAACGTTCATCGATTTTCATGAATTATGTCTCATTTTGTTCATAGGTTATACGACTTTACGTGAAAGTAATAGGACTTGACACTTTTTTTACCGTTTTGGATTTTTTATGAATTAAAAAAAAAAAATTAACTTTTTAGGAAAAAAATATTTTTTTTTCTTCATACATTTATTTATAACTTCGAAACTGTTGCTCATGTATCAAAATGTTATATAAACCAGGGTTCAGAATTTTTCATTTATGAACATTTAAAAATCAACATTCATGATATTTTTCATAAATGAAAAATCTAAAATTTTGTATTTATTTTTCACACTCATAAACGAACAACAAAAAATGTTCTGGTTATTTTCATACATGAATGCGAACAACAAAAATTATTAGTCTTATTCATATGTGGTAAATGATAAATCAGCTACTTCTCATTAATGTTCTTTTTCATAAATGTACATGTTCATTTATGACCGTTGAAATTTTATAAAATTTCTCATAAATGAACATGAACAAATTTTTTACCTATGATCGCAGTTTACCGTAAAATGTAGTAAAAACACATGGGTACATATTAACACAAAATACAATATTGCAAAATATTCTAAAAAAAAAAACATTTTTTTTTCTGCATACGCCGACAATTGCGCATTATCAAATATGTGCGTTTATGAACGCCAATGCTTAACGCACATATTTTTACGATCTTTTCATTTATGAAAAATTATCAAAATTGTACATATTCAAAAATGAACACTTGTGTGTTTCTCATTTGTTCACTAATGAATAGAAAGAAAAAAATAAATCGTCGCATTCATAAATGAGAAAACGCAAAATATTTTTCAGTCTCTCACACATGTATGAGAAGAAGCGGCTAAAAAATGAAATGTACATATTCATACATGTATGAACAGTGAGTGAACACTTCGCTACTCTGATATAAACAGATGAAAGTGCTTCTTGATTTCTCTAAATTTCTTCTAAATTTGTTTAAGTAAAATCCGACTAGTGGATCTTGAGTTATGTTAAACAAAAGGGCCTTATCAGAATTGAGTCGCGAATCAATCAGCTGAAAAATGTTGTGCTGTGTAATGCAACAAATTGAGAGGTGGCACCTGGTGGCACTTGAAATTGATTAAAAATGTAAAAACAGATATGAGACAATGTAATTCCCCCCGGGGGCACATGATAGTCTTTTTGGAACCTACTATTCCATTAAGACTGGTGTCTTGCGGGGTAAAAGGGAGCCCAGGCCCCTCAAAGGCTAGTAGGAGTCACCTGGACAATCCACATATTTCCACGGGAATCAGTACGCCCGCAGAGTTCACTATTTGTCTCTTGAGACAATTAGCTGTTCTCTGACTGGTTATTGAGGTTGGCCCCTATATGGGAGTATCGTGCTAGTTGTGGTTTCGAGACCCTCGTGAGAGTTTGTGGGTCAGATCATTCATAATGAAAACAATGAATGGTTCAGGTCCAGGGAGTATGAATGCCGTCGTGTTCTTAATTATATTAAGCTTCATGCGTTCTGGACCAGGGGTTGGAAAGTCTCCAACTCTTTAGCAAGGAGTGAAGGCTGCGGCCTACTTCGGGCTTTCGAAATTGCTACTAGGAGTGACCGGAGGATATACGTATCCAAAGGCCTTCAAGGGCGAGGATGACGCTACATATCATCCTCAGTGGTGCCCAGATGCAGATGTAAATCTTATCATCTCATAGCGTCGTCTTGCTGAAACCAAAGACTACTGATGTTAACATTAACCACAATGGCCTCGATGGCCTCCTAGGGCGTGAATGACGTTTGCAAATCATTCAAGTGGTTTGACCACCATCTGATAATGACTACCTAGTCGGTGGAGATGTAAATCAAATCACATCATGAGACATTGTATTAGCAGTGATTTCCAACTGTGGAAAAGTATGGCTAAAATTGCAGGTCCAAATGTTTGGAGAAAAAAGGGATTTTTTTTATATGTTCATAAAAATAGACAAACAAAAAAAAAACTTTTTATAGTTTTTTAAACGATCTTTTTTATCTTTAATAAATATCTTTTTTCTTTTTTAAGATCTTTTTTTATATATTTTTTCTTTTCAATATTTCGCTTTCCTTTGGAAAGCTTCTTCAGGAAAAAAATTTTTTAAATTTGAAAACAAAAAAAAAACCAACAAAAAAAGAAAAAATATATAAAAAAAGACCTAAAAAAAGAAAAAAGATATTTATCAAAAAAAAAAAACTTAAGTCTCTGCAGAGTTTATTCTTTCAATTTTAGTATACTGAAATATCCAACTTTAAACAAAAAATAAAAACTTTTATTATTATTCGACCTCTTTTTTAAATTTAATTAAATATGAAATAATCCTTTAACGGTCTTTTAAATAATTTAACGATTTTATTTTTCTCGATATTTCGCTTTCCTGTGGAAAAAAAATATAAAAAATAATTTCCTGAAGAAGCTTTCCACAGGAAAGCGAAATATCGAGAAAAATAGAATCGTTAAATTATATAAAAGACCGTTAAAAGATTATTTCATATTTAATCAAAAAAATAAAAAGAACTACGTTAGCTCACATAATAAAATAATATTCGTTTTGAAATTCTAAGGTTTAAATTAAGTTGGTTCAGTAAAACACACTGAGCTTGAGACGGCTATAAAAAAAAACTAGCAGTCAGATCAGAATAATTCTTTTTGATTTGATTGTACCATTTAGTCTAAAATTTCAAAATATCATTGCATATTGCATGAAGAGTATGTTGACAATTTGATTTTTTTCCGCGAAATCCCCAGTGTGCGGCGCCACAAGCCATACAGTCATCCAAACAATTTAGTTGTTAGATTACCAATTCCCCGGCCGCGTAATTTCACGATTTGGCGATGTCAACTGGTCGCCTCGTTCTTTTGATTTAACGCCGCTGGATTATTTTCTTTGGGCCGATATGGACAACCCAAAAAGAACTGGCGCTCTGAAAGATAAAATTCGGCGCAGCATTAAGGAAATAAGTGAGTGAATCTTATGTTGCAAAAATGCTACCGACCTGCTAAAGTTGTATATTTACTAGATATCATATTCTATTATTCGTTTCCATATTTCTGCTTTACATTGGTGCCAAGAAAACTGAATTTATCGAAAAAGGTAACTTTTTTCAGTCAATTTATTTTCTAACCTCAAATTTGTCCACCTAATACATATAGAAAATGAAATATACGAGTATTTTTTTATTTATTTATTTTTTAATGTTTATTAAAAATTAATTTTTACAAACTATTAAATATTAACATTTAATATCGTTTAAACTCCTTATCATTACATAATTTTGAATGCATAAGTTTTAACAATTATTTAATATTTTTTTCTTTAATGTGAAAATTATTAATTATTTAATTTTATTACTTTTATAAATTACGAATGATAATGTTTCAATTAATTTCACTAAAATATTTTGTTTGTAAATATTTTTTGTTAATTTTTATTTTATGTTGAAAAAATGACATCAAATACATTAAATTTTGAAAATTTATAAATATTGCTATAATTTCTAGTTGCATTTTGTTTAATTAATAAAATTTTACACAAGTTCTAAACGACTGCTTATACATTGTTTTTTAAAAATATATTTTTTTATTTATTTTTGGTTTATATTTTTGTTTTATTATTTATCAATTAATACCTTTTATGTTGTTATTGCAGAAAGTTTTTTTATTACACTTAGTCTGTTAGTACTTAATAATAATAATCGGAATTTAGTTTAATATAATTTTTTTAATGTCTAAAATACATTTAAGGCTAAAAATAACAACATTTATTGAAAATATGAAAAATTTTGTATTTTTATTGATTGTTCTTACGTTTACACGGGGCTTTTATTTGTTGTTGTTTTCTTTGCTTTTATTTAATAAAACAAAATATTTTTAATGATTTTTTTCTTATTTAAGGTTTTTTGCCAAAAAAATTATGACGTCTGTTTATTTAGCTTCAAAATATTACAGTGTTATTGCTTCAAAATGCCTTAAATAAAAATAATTTAGTTTCAAGTGTGTGTTAGAATGATGTGCACAATGTGGCTGAAAGGAATATATTACGAAATAAATATTTCCTTAATTAAGCAACGGCACAAAGCATTTTAATCGGATGAGTGTTTTAAAAATTAAATTTTTCTAAGAATTTATTTTAACTCCTTTTATGCCAACTGTTCAATAAGAGTGGATTTTACTAGCCAAATTAAGTGAAAAAAATTTCGATTAATTTAGGAAATTTTTGATTCGAAATTTTATTTATTGGAAAGTTGATTATTTTTAGAAACGCTTCCACTATCAAAATATTTCCCTAAATATTGTTCAAAATTCGTAGCGATTATTTTGTAAAATGATTGTTTTTTAACATAATTATTTTTCTTTTCGTTCGGACCAGCACTCAGGGGATGGATGACCCCTACACACATGCAATGCATTGCACCAAAATTTGGAAATTAGGTTGTGTGGGGGAGGAAAGAGGGAATAGTGTTTATGGACATTCGATTTGAATTTTTCTAAATTTAAAGTGACAGGAAAGACCTCTGGAGGGAGTTTATTCCACATACGAACTGTTCTGCTAAAAAACGAATTCTCCCTGTAATGCGTAGTGCGATTCAGTGGCCAATCGACAACAAATCCATGCGCTCTCAACGAACGAAAATCAAGTCAAACGCAAAAATGTGTGAGTAATTGGAACAAGTTCCCTAATTTCATTAGAGTACTCACCATTGTAGTAACGATAAAACAGTGAAGTACAACCTACATTTCGTCGATACTCAAGGGAATCAATAGAGTTGGATACTCTACTGATCCCAATGAGCCTCTTGGCCCTCTCTCCTGTACGCGGTCGAACAACTTTAAAATAGACTTTGGGGTGCCGTCTTATACATAACGTCCATTTTCTGATAGATATAGATGGTATAAATCGAAAATCACACTGAACGCAGATCTATGGATAAGCATGCAACATTGTGTCTTACGGGCTTTAAAATCAATTCTATTTACACGATCCGATTCCAAGATTTTTGTTTCTCTTTTTTTATAAAGAGAAGTAGCACTCAGGCAACAATGCCTATTCAGTCAAGTACCGTGCTACATTCTTTAGGAAAGGGATAGAGAAGAGATGAAACAGGTGGTGAAAGTAGAAGGATAGTTGGAAATTAACTGCCGTATATAAGACAGCACAGCGACCAGTGACTATGCCTTCATCGCTGAGCAGCCCCACCGACAGGCAATTTTTATTTTTGTTGTGAAAAAAACCAAGGTCTTCGTTGGGAATCGAACCCACAACCCCCATACTGACAAGCTAGCACACTACCTACTAGCCTACAGGGGCACGATCGCTAGATCGTAATTGAGCGTATCATTCATGTTCCGCCATTTGGAGCTCACCTCCAACCGTCTATAACTTAATGAAAACGAATGAAAAATGGTGCTGTCTTTTGCGAAAATAATATATAGGGTTGAAAGTTTAACAAAGCAGACCATTTAGAAAAATAAGAAATAGGGTAGAAGAAAGAACGAAGCCTTGCGGTATCCCTGAATTAATCTTGAACTCGTCTAATGAAATCTCATCTATAACAACTCGTATAGTGCGATTCCTGAAAACAACTCGATATAAATCTAGAGAAATTATCACCGACACCTGTGTGCGAAACATTTCAGATTAAGAGAAACCGAAATCCGTAATTCCCAAAACGTTTTATCAAAATTTCAAAATAAAATTATTAAAACTTTCACTCTCAAAATCACTGCTTTCTCCAGAGTGGAAAAATATTTTTAAAAATTACTTAAAGAATTTTAAAAATATTTTGAAAATTATTAAGGTTTTTGAATCGTAGTTTGTACAACAATCATTTTCAAATAGCGATTTTTTCTTTATAGGTGACCACTTGATGATACTTTTTTGATATGTGCGTATATTCTCCGATGGAGTACAATTTATTTGGGTACGATTTTACGTCAAGCCGCGTCAAATTTGGTTTGTGAACAAACCGGTTTCGGCCATTTGTCATCTTCAGTGTTCTAGTATAGAGAAAACAATGAAGATGGCAAATAGCCGAAACCGGTTTGTTCACAAACCAAATTTGACGCGGCTTGACGTAAAATCATACGCAAATACTTTTTTGACTTGATTTGATTTGGCAAAAATTTATCTCTAAGCATATAATGGATAATGGTAAATTTGAGGTGAGGAAGTAAAATATCTTAAAACACGCACATGTTTGACAACTTCAGTTTTATTAATAAAAATATAAAGTAGAAAGATAATTAATAATGGAATAATAATATCGAGCAAATGCCCACCTCTAGCACATCGCATTTATAAAAAAAACAAATTTTGGAGGCACATTTTGGTTGCAAAATAACTTTCATTTTACTTTACTTATCTGGTCAATGCTAATCAGAATTTCATCTTTCAAAGCTTCAGTTTTTTGTGGTTTATTTACGTAAACCCGATCTTTCAAGTGGCCTAGAGAAAATAAACTAGCGGCGGCCAATTGACTTCACCAAATTTAGAAATTTAGTGCCGAGAAATTTCTCAAGCAACAACTGGGTGATTGTATGACGTATAGCGCCGTCTACCACCTCGGGTGCATATTTTAAGTCTTTATGGATCACACAACCATCTAGACTTGTGTTTTGCGGGGTTAAAAGGGAGCCCAGTCCCCTTAGGCTAATAGGAGCCAACTGAAAAATCCACTATATTTCCACAGGAATCAGTAAAGCTCCAGAGTTCCGCTATTTTTTTCTTTAGGCATTTAGCTGTTCTCTGACTAATTATTCAGGTAGATCCTTCGGGAGTATCGTGGTGGCTGTGTGTTTCGAACACCTCGTTTGAGTTTGTGGGTCGGATCATTCACAATGAGCACAATGAATGCTCCAGGTCTAGTGGATATGAATGCCGTCGTGTTCTTAATTATATTAAGCTTCATGGGTTCTGGACCAGGAGTTTGATAGTCTCTAACTCTTCAGCAAGGAGTGAAGGCTGCGGCCTTCTCCGGGCTTTTGAAGTTGCAACTAGGAGTGACCGGAGGATATACGTATACGAAGGGCTTCTAGGGCAAGGATGACGCTACATATCATCCTCAGTGGTAATGAACCACCATCTGATTAGTGCTTACGGCCAGATGCAGATGTAAATCTTATCACCTCATAGCGTCGTCTTGTTGGAGCCAAAAACCACTGATGTTAACATTAACCACAATTGTAGTCATAAAAAATGGTTTTCATTATTTGCAAGTGCAGAGAAATGACGGTAAGAGCGTTTTCTTGCTCATGTGAAAAAAATTACTACAAACTTTATTTTCTTCGGATGTAACCTTTTTTCGAGCAGGTGTTTCATTAGCACCATACGTGACAATTTTGTTTGTTTACATAATTGCCTGATTGAAAATGAGTCTCATCACTGAAGATGATTTGGTTGACAAAGGCATTGTTTTCGTTCAGTTTTTCAAATTCACAGACGTTCTACGTGTTCACGCTTATAAAATTTAAAAAAAAATGCCTCTAACGCTGCCCAATTGCTGCTTACGTCGATAAGGTGATTTTTCAGGTTCATTCTCAATATTTTTCTATGCAGCAACTGCCTCTAAGAGAATATTGTTTTTGTTTATTGCCAGCAACAATACCGTGAGGCTGGAATTTAGCTATTAAATTACGCACAGCGGTCTCAAAAGGAGCCTGAGAGGAGCTGCTCGAATTTTACGAATTGTTTCAGTGAAATTTTCACTATTTTGATGGTAAAATTTCACAATTAAAATTTTTTTCTGAAGACTGTAGCATTTCATTTTACCAACTTTGTACTAAATAAATGTTAAGGCCCAGTTCTTGATATTTAACTGAAAGAAAATTTACTTTCTAACCTCAAATTTAAGCACCCGTTTGTTATTTGCTTAATATATCTAACAAAACTTCTAAAGAATTTCCTTAAGGACAGAAAGTTTTTGGTTGATGTTGACGGAAATCAATCAACCCTGTGTAACATACCAGCCGGTGTTCCCCAAGGCTCTGTTCTATCACCATTGCTTTACTCTCTGTACATTTTCGATTTCAAAATTTCCAGAGGCAACGACATGGCATTTTATGCTGATGACAGTGCAATAATCTGTCACGGTAAGGTTTCTAATTCAATTGTGAACACGATTCAGAACGCTTTGTTAACAACTACAAAATATTTTTCTAAACGGAAAGTAAAGATTAATAAAGATAAATTTCATGCCATTTTGTTTCCCTACAACAAGTCCCCTAGGAGAGTTCCTACTATAAATCTCAGGATTCAAGGTAATGAAATAGAGTTCATGAAATCCGTAAGATATCTCGGAGTTACCGGAGTGGACCAGAAACTGAATTTCAAAGAGCACATTGAGGGTGCATTTATTTCATTTTGAATAGGAAGTCAAAATTGAATTTTAAAAATAAATTACTACTTTTTAAAATGTGCACAAGAATAATTCTTACGTATGGCTGCCAAATCTGTTATGAATGTGCTCAATCACACCTTAAAAAGCTACAAGTCGTACAGAATAAAAATTTAAAAATAATTTACAAGATTCCCAACTGTCGAATTGCATTTAAAAGCAAACGTAAAGACGATTGTAAATTTCATAACTGAAAAAGTTCAAAAATTATAACTGTTTGAGATGCCCTTTTTTGTAGCGTTATTGTGTAGTCCTAGGGAGATTAAAAAATTTCGTGTACTCCTCCAGGTGGAGATGTGAAATTCTCCTTGTTATGATAGGGAATCGGCTTAGAAGTTATTTTCTTATTTTTGAAATATTTTCGTTCTGTCCCAGTATTCAAAGTATAATAACAGCCATAAACAATTGCTAAAAATGGTGGAAACCGCCATAAAGTATATAAGAAAAGCTGTAAAGATGATTAAATCTAATTTTTATTTTATTATTTTCTTTAATAAAATAAAATGAGTTGCAAAAATATTTTGTATTTTTAATCAAAACTATTTAAAACTTTTTGATAGTCGAAATTAAAAAAATATGATCCACACTGTGCATACATAAGACATATTTGAAACGTTTATGCTGCAAATAATAATTCACACTAAGTGAGAATTACTAAAACCGTAATTGTTATTGATATTTTGTGTTTGATTATTAAAACTTAAATTATCTATTATCCTTGAAATGAAACCGTAAAAATGTTTTCTTTAAACAAAATGATTTTAAGTTAATTGTTGGGATTTGTTTAAATTTAATTAAATTTAATTTGAAAAGAAATGTTCTGATGCTATTTACGACATGTACAACATTTCACTAATTCCAACTTAAAATAAAAACAAAAAATTTTTAAATTCCAAATATAAATAAGTTTTAAATTTTACTTAATGTATAAATATTTTTAGTCCATTAAAAATTTTTATAAATTAAATCATGAATTATTGTTAATTTATTAAAATTTTATAAATGTTTTTTGATCTGTTTTGAATTCAAATTTGCAAATAAATTGTCACTTAATTGTTGTTTTATTATTTTTAATTCATTTGTTATAATTGTATTATTGTTTTTGTTATTTATTATTTTTAATGTAATTTAATTTAATTTATATTAATTGTCGTCCAGCGACTGTTTCATAAATTTTTTGTTTATTTAAAAATTACAAACGATATTGTAATGTAATTAAATATTGATGTAATTAACTTGATAATATTGTATTACACTCATAACATTATTATTTTATTTAATTTAATTTTACATTTAATTTAATTATAAACTATTGTAGTAAATTATATTGCAAACATTGTTTGAATAATAATTGTATCCGTAAATAAAATGGGAGAAGACCACAACAAAAACTGTGTGTTTAAAATTGTTTTAGATACTTAAGAGATTAGAAGGTTTAAATATCGTTTTTTAAATTAACTGCATTTTTATTATTGAAGCTTGAAGTATTTTATTTATTATTTTAGATTTAAAATTTATCAAATTTATCGTAGGTTTTATTTTTAATATTTTTTTTGTTATAAGTTTCAATTATTTCTATTGATTTTAAGACCTACTTAATCAAGTCTGGTTATATCTGGTAATATTCCGACTTCTCTTTCATCTTCAGAAGTTTCTACCTGTATTAACAGTTAAGAAAAGAATAATACTAGACGTTAGAATATATTCAGTAAAAAGGCATTCTCTTCATTACAAGCAGTATTAAGAAGAATAACCCCTCGTCCCATTATTAATTTTTTTTAAAGAAATAGCAAAGTAGCACTTCAGGCAACAATGCCTATTTAGTCAAGTACCGTGTTACATTCTTTAGGTAAGGGATAGAGAAGAGATGAGACAGGTGGTGAAAGTAGTAGGTTAGTTACGGAAATTAACTGTCGTATAAGACAGCAACAGTGACCAGTGCCTTCATCACTGAGCAGCCCCACCGACAGTCAATTTTTATTTGTCTTTGTTGGGAATCGAACCCACAAACCCCATTATTGTAAACTAGTACACTACCTACTAGCCTACAGGGGCGATTTTGCCCCTCTTGTAACCTGGTTGTTCACAACCCATAACTGTGGAAGTCTCTTACAAAACTATAAATCTATAATACCGTAAATTTATGAATCGTAAAAACATTAGTAATTAAAAGGCTTTAACTAAATGAAAAAAAGACAGGCTTAAGTTGTTAATTTTATATTTACTTTTTAACAAAAGAAAATTATTTTCAAACTGAAAATTCCAACTTAAGTCTAAATACAATTATTCATCAAAATCGTTTGAAAACTAGTTTTTAATTAAGTGATTAATTGAATCGATTAAAGTTTTAATAAAGTTTCAATCTGCAGACAATTAAAACTTTCAATAGTTGAAGAAACTGAAGAGAATGCTTTCAAGGCAGATTTAATGATTTAACGAATGAAAATTATTTTCAAATTATAAATGAAAATACCAACTTATCTCTAAGCACAATCGTTCATTAAATTTGTTCGACTAAAATAGCCATTGAAATTACACAGAATAAGGTTGTTGTACCCACTACTTATTTTATTTCTTTTTAGATTGGTGTAATGAATTATTATAATTCATTAAAAATTATATACAAAATTATTTAATTAAATAATTAATTCTATATTTAATTACAAGTTTTTAATTAAATAATTCATTGAATCAATTAAAGCCTTATTAAAGGTTTAAACGGAAGACATTTAAAACTTTAAATAAGTAAAACAATTGTGTAGAATAAGACGGGCTTAAGTTCGTAATTTTATATTTCCTTTTTAACAAAAGATAATTATTTTTATACTATAAAAAAAATACCAATATAAGTCTAAATACAATTATTTATCAAAATAGCTCGACTAAATAATTATACTTAGCAAAAACTAAGAAAACAAGTTTTCAATTAAGTAATTAATTGAATCGGTACAAAATTTAATAAAGATTCAATTTAAAGACAATTATAACTTTTGATAGGTGGCGAAACTGTGTACAATACTTTCAAGACAGGCTTAAGTTTGTAATTTCATATTTAATTTTTAAAGAAAAAATAAATTATTTTAAAATTATTAACAAAAAAACCAACTTAAGTCTAGCTACAATAATTGTTTATTAAAATAGTTCTACTAATAATAATTATTTAGTAAAAGCAGGCTGAGCCGCTTCGAACCATTAAAGTGATTTAATTCCTGAATAATACTTAATAAATTTTTGCTGTTAGTTGATTTTATGTACACAACACAAAAAGTTGTTGTGCCTACTTTTCACTTTTGTTGTTTTCAGATTGATTTAATGAAATTTTTAATTGAACCAATTTTATAATGAATTTAAAATTAAATATAAAATTATGTACTTCAAAAAGCATTATCCGAGCTACAACAACAAAAGCAGTAAAATTTGAAAGCATTGATTCAATTAATTATTTATAATTCAATTAATTATTTTTAATTAATTGAATTGAATAAATATTTAATTATTTATAATTAATTAAATCAATTTTTTAACTTAAAAAAAAAAATTTAAATAAATAATCAATTGATGCAGTTTCAATCTGAAGACAATTAAAACGTTTAATAGGTGGAAAAACTGTGTAAGATGCTTTCAAATTTTACTGCTTTTGTTGTTGTAGCTCAGATAATGCTTTTTGAAGTAACGTAATTTTTCATCTTTATATACGAATACCATTAAAGAGTTTCGAGCTGATGCAGCAATTTTTCATTAGTTTAGTCAGATTTAAAGCAGTTTTTTTTATCTCTTAAGTATCATAAACACCACTGAATTCGGTGGTAATTATTAACTAGTTTCAATTCAAAAGCTTTATAATTAATCAAAAAAAAATTATAAACAATCGATTCAATACAATTAAAAAATTCTTTTTATCCTTTTGTTTCACTTAAAATTTAATTTTAGATTGCGACGCCATAAATCGAGTACTTTTTTGCTTCTCATAAACTTAAAAGCTTTAAGTACTTTTGATACACATACAAAAAAATAATTCATTTTAATACAAATAAATAAAAATTTATTTTTGCTGCTTTAAATTTTTAAATAGTTTTTTTTATTTTTATTGGTGTCTGGGTATAAGAGTTTAATTAACTCAATTGGTTTTATATCAAGTGCTTCTTTATTTATTTTTCATTTCAATTAAATATAATTATTTTTTTTTTTTATTTTTGCAATAATTTATTTTTAAAGTTATTTTATAAACAGGTATTTTTATTATTTTTATTACAAATAGATGGAAAAAGGTACTTGGTACATCTCAAGGTTAAGAATTTTATATGTAATTTTTACAAAAATATTAAAAAAAATATTAATGGTTTTTTCATTAATTTTTTACATTATTTTAATTTTTTTTTTATTATTTTATTTTGTTATAATTTACAGTTAGTAAGATAAAATAATAAGATCAATGAGGCGAAAATGTGAAGATATTAAAAAATAATTTGGCTGACTTCGTTATTAACGATAAAGCTTTAACGGTTAAAAAGATTTTAAAGAAAGAAAAGCGTTGGAGTTATGCCATTGCGAAAAGCTTTAAGTCGGTACTAAACCACATAGTTTGACAAGTAAAGATTAATAAATCCATTTTAAAAATGGATTTGTGATAAAGTTTTAGTTTAAATTTTTGCCTTTAAAACTCTAAGTTTAAAAGCGATTAAAGTCATGTCTAAGATTGGATCGAAAAGCTATTAATTCCACTTAGTTACGAATATCGAAATGAAAGAAAAATTCAATTTTTTTAAAGATATAAAAATGACTCTTTCAATTAATTTATTTTAAGAACAAAGTTCGTAATAATCATCCATAATTTACATCTCGACAAATATGATTAACTCTATTAAATGCGAGAATAATATCTGCAGTATAGTGTATAGCTAAAAATAATCCTGTAAGAATTTGAACAAAGTATATTCAGACATGCTAATTTGGATTTGGCATAACAAGTGTCAGTCTGATTTTGAGAGCCGAAGATATTATCCATTTACGATCATTGTCTTTTCTTTTTTGCTTGCGGGTTAAGTAGTTGTGGTGAACACATAAATTAAACTCATTGTCTTTAAAACGCACGTCGTTTTCTTAACGATTAAATTCATTATTTAGTTTTTTAGATAAACTAAAAGATGCCAGTGAAAACGGTTCTATTGGGTGGGAATATTTGAGGTTAGGAATAAAATGTTTTTTTCAAATTAAAATATTAAGAATTGAACTATTATCGTTTGACATTTATTTAGTAGAAGTTGAGAAATTTTAAGCATTAAACGTTACATTCTTGAGCAAAGATCATCAATTCGTCGACATTTGCAACAGTTGAGGATCACTAGAGACGCTTTGCGCAACATCTTCATGTTTATAAAGTTTCACTTTCTCAAGATATAAAGCCGACCGACCATTATTTGTGCCGAACGTTTGTGAATTGCCGGTTTGAAAAACTAAACGAAAACAATACATTTTTCGACCAAATCTTCTTTAGTGATTAGGCTCATTTTTAATTAGGCAGCTTACATTACCAGAAACATCTAAACAAAGTGACCGTTTGGTGCAGTTTGCGATCAGGTCACAATTTGCTAATGTTGACTTAAATTATCTTTGGTTTCAGCCACAAGTCACATATAGCTACCCAAACAATTACTTTCTTGCCTTAAATTTTCCCATCCAATATATTCCTGAAGCGGCGATAGTTTACCCGTGTAAAATTACTTTTTACTTTTGATGGCGGCAAAAATTTCTCTTGATTAATAACGAACTTAATCATGATTATCACTTCTTCTTTCTTGTCCCCCCCGGGGGGCACATTATAAGTCTTTATGGATCACAAAACCATCTAGACTTGTGTCTTGCGGGGTTAAAAGGGAGCCCAGTCCCCTTAGGCTAGTAGGAGCCAACTGGAAAATCCACTATATTTCCATGGAAATCAGTAAAGCCCCAGAGTTCCGCTATTTGTCTCTTTAGGCATTTAGCTGTTCTCTGACGGATTATTGAGGTAGGCCCTTCGGGAGTATCGTGGTGGCTGTGTGTTTCGAGGGCCTCGTTGAATGGTCCAGGTCCAGTGAGTATGAATGCCGTCGTGTTCTTAATTATATTAAGCTTCATGCCTTCTAGACCAGCAGTTGAATAGTCTCAAACTCTTTAGCAAGGAGTGAAGGCTGCGGCCTACTCCAGGCTTTTGAAGTTGCAACTAAGAGTAACCGGAGGATATACGCATCCGCAGGCCTTCTAGAGTGAGGATGATGCTACAATTCATCCACAGTGGTAATGATTCACCATCTGATTAAGGCCCACAGCCAGGTGCAGATGTAAATCTTATCACGTCATGTCTTCTTCTTGTTATAGTTGTTATAGCTCAAAATTTCCTACCCTATAGCATTCAAATTCATTTCGCAATAACCAAAACCTTTTGGAAATGGGTTTTGGCTATGATAGGCTAGATGATATCCTCAATCACGATTTTTTTGGCAAGCTTTAATTTGAACCATGCTAATAAGGTTACGCAGAACGCTCGAAAAACCCAGTGCTATAGGTTTCGGATGATTGTGCTAATCGGTAATTACAGATGATATAGACATTAAGGAATCAGAAGTTCTTGTTGTTCCTGCCAATGTTCGCTGAAAAGACCAAATGAAAAGAAGTAAAGGGTGGACAAATATGAGGTTAGAAAATAAATTGGCTTGAAATACACATTTTTTTTTGATAAGTTCATTGTCTTATTTCAATGTAAAGTAGTGAAATATGCGAATTAATAATGGGATATGATGTCGGGCAAATGTCCACCTAGTACAACGGCAGACATCCAATCTTTTCACAAAATTTTAAATTATCTCGTCAATGCATTGTAGGATTTCATCTTTCAAAACGTCAGTTATTTGCAGTTTGTTGACTTAAATACAATCTTTCAAATGGTCCTGGAGGAAATTATCCAGCGGCGTTAAATTATAAGAACCATCACTGTTTACATCAAAATGGACCTAATGCTAAACATGATTTTGCTGAAAAATACGTTCTTTTCGTTCAAATTTTCAAACAGCTAATTCACAAACGTTCGATGGATAAAATCGTAGGTCAGCTTTGATTCTTGAAATTGGATTTAGTTGGGAAGAGCGACGAATGAGAGACAAATTAGGTAAAAACAGACAAACGAAAAAGGAGAGATAGATACAGACAAAAAAGAGTGTAAGTGACGAATGCAATAACACGAAGGGAAACACGAACAAGTACATAAACACAGCTAACAATAGAACGCAACTAGTACGAAGAGTACAGTGAAGGTGGCAAACGGCCGAAACCGGTTTGTTCACAAACCAAATTTGACGAGGGTCGACGGAGAAGCGTACCCAAATAAAAATGAAAACCTTGAACTTTATAAGCGCAAAGATGAAGATTTTAGTATTGCGCAAAATGCCTCTAGTGATGCTCAATTGTTGCGAACGTCGACAAGGTTATGTTTCAGGCTCATTCTCAACACTTTGCTGTACTGCGGCTATGTTCACATTACCTTTACGTTCGTACTGCTTTGGCCTACTGTCCATAATAATTTAGTGATCTTTGAAGTTAACCATTAATTTACGCACAGTGGTTTCAAAAGGTGCTTGATTACAAGATAAAATTGCTAAAATTTTACGAAGTGATATAATGAAATTTTCGCAATTTTAATAGTAAATTTTCACAATTATAATTCTATGCTCAAGAGGGCAGTATTCCATACTTTTATTTTGGCTTTTCATTCAATAAATCTCAAAGCATGACAGCTTGGTTCTTGACATTTAATCATTTGACAGACAATTTACTTTCTAACCTTAAATTTGCCCACTGAGTTTTTTGAAATGGTTAAAGAGATATTACATTTTCAACTGATCTCCTTAATATTTGTGCTTGTTAGTCGGTAAATAGAATATAATGCGCCAGTGTTTCAAGAACAAGGAAGCTCATTAACTTAGTAAAACATGGAGGCAATGTGGAATGTGTTACATTGTCTTATGTTACCACAACGGAATGTTGTCGGATAGAATCGAAGAACTTTTTCTGAAACGACGAATAACTGCTAAACCGAATTATATATTACAGAGAAACTTCGTTTTATAGCCGAAAAATTCTCATGTGGTATAAACTTCCTGCAAATGTCTACAAATAGCAAATGTCTACTAAGCTCCCAAATTGAAAGCAATGCAGAGATTATACCCTGAATACTAGCTTTATTAAAAAGGAGCAAAAAATCGCTCGAATAGAACAGAGAGTTAATGGTTATTGATACTTATTTATGGTTAAATTCAAGCAAAAATTATTTAGTTCGAATCAATTGTGTTGTTCTGCTTTCGCTTAATAAATATTTAATGATTAAAAGAAAGTTTAAGAATATTTAAATTATATAATTGTTCACTGCAGTTATATATTGTTATAGAGAACATGTTATGCTTCTTTCGGCCATATCACAAACATGTTTGTGTCGGAGTGAAATAATAATCTTTAAGTTTTAGCATTAAATTGTTGTTAATGTTAAACTTATGCGCTATTAAACTTTTAAGCTTTGACATGTAGCAATTAAGTATGCTTGCTTTGACAAATAAATTTAAGCTTTGAAAACTATAAGGAAAAACATTTAAGGCGATGTCAGATAAAACCTTGTTGCTTTTCGTGACATTTAAAACTTCAAAGCAAAAGCGTAAATCAAGTGGTGTATGTCACAATAAACTTTGAAAACACTCTGCGTCAAAAGTGCTTTATGTGGCAACTTTCATACATCTACGTACATTTTAACTCAAATGTCAAAGCGAAACTCTGACGCAACGCAAAGCAAAAGTTTTATCTGACACGGCCTTTAAAGCTTGAAAGGGCACAGTATTAAAAACTACAGATATTTTTTTCCCAAATATTTAAGTTGCCTGTTGAGCATCATTTCAACGAATCTGCAAAATGAAACATTTTTAATTAATTTAATTATTTTTTAACTAAAGCATTTAATTTCATTAATTATTTAAATAAATAAAATATATGACAAAAAAAAAGAAATGTCAAATTCAGCCAAAAATCTTTAATTTCTCAAGAATTAAAGTTGTCTTTATATTTTTTGTATATAACAAAGTTATGTTTAATAATTAAAAATATATTTTATTTTATATTAAATTTTCAATATTTATTTTATTTTTCTTTCATGTTTAGCTTTTTATATTTGACAGCTGCAATACTTTGAAATATATTTTGCTTTTGGGCATTAGTTAAGAAGGAGTTGCAACAATATGACAGATTATTTTTTACATTCCTTGTTTGTTTTAAGAAAAACAGAAAAACGAAAATGAAATGATAAACAATTCTGAATCTTTGTAACCGGAGGGAATCAAAAGTCAATGCAGGTTATAAGCACAATGTTGGCGAATGATTGTCACTGGGGATTATCAGTTAATAATGGCATGGGTCAGAGTAGGTTAAGAAAAGCTAACGTATGATTATTTGCTTTTGTTGCTTTAAAAAATATTTAATTTATAAAATGTCAACATTTTAAAATGTCAAGATTATGTTACAATATTACAACAATATTACAACAATAATATGTGTTGTTTTGCCAAGCAATATATTTCAATTATTTTAGTGAAGCAATTGCCAAAGGTGCTTTCAAAATGCAACATCCACCTATACGCAGACGATGTGCAACTTACGCTAGGTGCTCCAGTTGAAAATAGACCATTGGCAGGGTCTATTGCATTTAAATAATGAGTTAAAGAATATTTATCACTGGGCTTCCGCAAACGGACTTTGCTTGAACCCTTGTAAATCTAAGTGTATAGTCATAGGCAGAAAAAGTTTAGCATCAACTTTTTCAGGAGACATTGTTTTAAATGACGAGAATATCGAAATTGTTAATAAGGCAAAAAATTTGGCATAATTTTTAACAATTGGTTGACATGGTCGGAACATGTAAACGCTTTAGTCGGACAAGTGTATGTGAAGTTACAGACTCTCTGGACCACGCTTTTTTTCACTCCATTACGGATACAAATTTTGCTCGCCAAGGCATTCTTGATTCCAAATTTAATGTCCATACATTAACTATTTGATAATTGCGACGCCATTAGTGAAAGAAAACTGAATGTTCTATATAATAATATTATTCGATATATTTATGGTTTGCGTAGATTTGACCATGTTTCTTCTGTTTCAAATAATCTTTACAGGGTTAGTTTTGACGGATATAGGTGGAATAAATAGTACAAGGATTAGATGGACTGAAGCAAAGATTATAGATCTATAAAGATGTTGCACTGCCATACATTCTTCTGCCACTGCTAAATTATTGAAGGGATTTTCGGAAAATCCTCTTGTGTATTACTAATGAGCGAAATCTCATCAAGGGAGAGCAAATTACCAAAATAGAAGTAAACTCTCAGCAAAAGCAATTCATACTTATGAACATTGTTTATGTGTATGTGTGTTTACATTGTCAATATTATGCCCAACAAACAAAAAGGTTTGCTTTCAGATAAGTGCATATGAACTAATTAAAAATAATATTATGTGATCAAGCGTTTTCTTAGTTCACTAGCATTAATTTCTTTTGACTTTGTAAACAAGAAAAACAAAACAATTATTCTAAACTTAGCCTTAAATTGTAAGCTAAAATTATATACTATAAATACGATTAGTACTAAACAACGTACATCAACGTTTTTATATTATGTTTGTTGGGCTCTATAAATTAAAGTAATATTATTGTATACAAAACAAATTCGATCTTCTGTGTTGCCGTAGCAAAACCATATAGATTTTTTATTGTAAAAATAAAACAGCTTGGACTGTCGACGAATTTAAGGAGCCTTATTAACCAATATTTTCATTAAGACAGTGTTTGCTGCATTGGTTCTTATTTGTTCTTTTAGGAATATGATAAAAAAAGTAAATGGCAAGCCCTTCTTCTGGTTAATTTAAGTAAAATTAAATATAATGGTTATAGTTTTTTGACCTTTTTAATATTTTTTAGTAGTTAATTATAACGCACTAGGTCACTATTTAATAAAAAATTTTAGAAAATTTTATTTTTTATTGTTTTTTCGATATTTCGCCACACCGTTGGTTGGCATCATCAGGAAAACAAAAATAACGAACAAACAAATTGAAAAAAAAAATTTTTTTTGATTAACAAATTCAAAATAATCAAAAAATTTTCCAAAAAACAAAACAAACAAAAACAATAAAAAAAACGACAAATTCAAAAATTTTTTTTGTTTCATATACATAAAAACAAATTTTCAATATTAAAAAAAATTAAAATAAAGAAATTAAAATTAAATAGTAAAAATTTTAGTGATCCTAATCCTCTAAAGCGTGGTTTAAAGCTTAATAATAATGCTTGGCTGGTATTGCAGGATTTACAATATACATGCAACAAATTGAATACGTCGGCAATAAAATATTTTCCATCCGCGGTCTTATCCAAACCACAAGGGGCATATTATTTTTAAGTGAAGAAATGTTTCAAGAAAGTTCTAATTTATTCACTATTTTAACTAGTCGGTTTAATCAGGATCCATTAGAACACGTATTTTCATATGTTCACGCCAAAGGCGGCACTTGAAAGCTTCTTTACAGACCTGAATAATGTGTTTAGTCCATTAGACATCACACTGAAATTTTCATACCAAGAACATTAAAAGCTTCTGATTCTGTAATACCTATATCACCCATAGTTACAGGTGCAGCACCATTTACGAACACATATCTATGCGTAAGCATGCAACAATGCATCTTACGGGTATTAAAATTTACTCTATTCGCATGACCCCATTCAGAGATCGCTGCGAGATCGTGAGTCAGCGTATCATTCATGTCCTGCCTTTTGAAACTCACCTCCAACTGGCTCGGTCTATTACCAAATGAATACGAATATTTTATATACCGTAAATCAAACGGCTACACATTTTCATGAGGCGGCACTGCTGCGGTATACATACTTGATATTCTTCAGCCGCCGTTGCTTTAATTCCATACCAACTTGGTAATCCGTGAAACAAAATAGTAAAATATTATTTTAGATTTTTCGACAATCACAATAATTCTTAATACTCAGCATATATAGTGTGAAGTGGGCTTAAATAAGATGTGGTTATGATGTGATTTGATTTACATCTGCACCGACTAGGTAGTCATAATCAGATGGTGGTCAAACCACTTGAATGATTTGCAAACGTCATTCACGCCCTAGGAGGCCATCGAATACGTATATCCTCCGGTCACTCCTAGTAGCAATTTCGAAAGCCCGAAGTAGGCCGCAGCCTTCACTCCTTGCTAAAGAGTTGGAGACTTTCCAACTCCTGGTCCAGAACGCATGAAGCTTAATATAATTAAGAACACGACCGCATTCATACTCACTGGACCTGAACCATTCATTGTGTTCTTTTTGAATGATCCGACCCACAAACTCTCACGAGGGTCGCGAAACCACAACCACCACGATACTCCTATATAGGGGCCAACCTCAATAACCAGTCAGAGAACAGTTAATTGTCTCAAGAGACAAATAGTGAACTCTGCGGGCGTACTGATTCCCGTGGAAATATGTGGATTGTCCTGGTGACTCCTACTAGCTTTTGAGGGGCCTGGGCTCCCTTTTACCCCGCAAGACACCAGTCTAAATGGAATAGTAGGTTCCAAAAAGACTATCATGTGCCCCCGGGGGGAAAGAAGTGGTTATATTAATTCGTGAGGAATAAATTATCTTTATTCCTTTCATACCAAGTTATACAGCTATTTGTGACTGTGTGATTCGATTTACAGCCGCGCCTGGCCATGAAGCCTTAATCAGATGGTGGACCAAACCACTGCATAATTTGGAACGTCATGCTCGTCCTAGGAAGCCGAAGCTATAATTCTATGCAACAGAACTTTCTAGTTGCAGCTTCAATGATTCCAGAGCAGGGCTGCAAATAATCACTCCTGGCTTAAGAGTTGGAGACTTTCCAACTCCTGTCAAGAACACATGTCTAGCATGCTCACTGGATCTGGGAATATTTCACCAGGTAGGTGTTATTAAAGGTGAAATGAACCCGGCCACCATAGAACCATAGACTGATATGGGACCGCGAAACCACAACCACCACGATACTCCCATACAGGGCCAACCTCAATAATCAGCCAGAGAACAGTTAAGTGCCTAAAGAGACAAATAATGGAACTCTGTGGGTCACTGATTCCCGTGGAAATAAAGTGGAGTTTCCAGTTGTACCCCTGCTGACTTCAGGGGACTGGGCTCCCTTTTTCCCCCAGTTGCACAGGTATAAGTTGTTGCTTTCTCCAAAGACCATATATATGTGACCCCGGGGGGGGGGGGGTCAGCTATTTGTGACAAAAAATATACGAGTTTAAAGATATTTTTAAAATTTATTATATAAATATTGATTTAGTTTGAAAGTAAAATCGAATAGTAGTTAGCTGAAGCACCAGTAGCATAATAACCATATGTTAGCTCTACATAAGGGAGTTCTTATGTTTATAAAAATAAATTTTATTAAAGATGTCATTCCATACTGTATTCTGTTATGTTATTATAATATTAATGAGCTTTTTGAATTTATTTAGAATAAAGTTATGTTTGATATTTTTTTTAATTTATTATATTTTTTTTTGCACTTTTGTAATAATTCTATACAATAAACATTTAGTAAAACATTTTGTGATTTATTCGATATTCGATAAGTAGGCAAATCTACTATTTAATTTATTATTAATTGTATTTTTTTTTTCAATTGCAAAATGTTAACATAAAATGAAAGAATTTTTAATTTAAATTTAAATATTTATATATCGTAGTGTATAGAATAATTTATATTTTAAGAAATTTTTGTATTTAATACCTTTTTTTATAATTGTGGTGTAATTTATTTATTTCTATATTTTCTTTTTTTATTTTGCTTAGTTTAAAAAACAAGTTTTAAATAATTGCTTATTTATGCATAAATTTTATAAAATAAATGTTTAGCAAATATTATATCAATTCCTGATAAGCTTTCTTTAAGACATTATAATGCCTTCCTATTTAGGTGGTTTTGAGCTGCAAAGATATAGAAATTTCATAAATGTAATAAGTAATGCTTGAGAAAAATAAGAAAGTATTATAAGGCGCTATCCAATACGAGTATGTGTAATATTTTTTTACTTTTTTAATTTTCCACGAAAAATGAATAATTTTGTTTTCGATTTGGAATTTAAGTGAACTTCTAAATAGTCAAAGCCAATATTTTAAAAGCATTTTTTGCAGGGTTCAGAATTATTCATTTATGAACATTCAAAAATCAACATTCATGATATTTTTCATAAATGAGAAATCTAAAATTTTATATTTATTTTTCACACTCATAAACGAACAACAAAAAATGTTCTGGTTATTTTCATACATGAGTGCGAACAACAAAAATTATTAGTCTTATTCATATGTGATAAATGATAAATTAGCTACTTCTCATTAATGTTGTTTTTCATAAATGTACATGTTCATTTATGAACGTTGAAATTTTATAAAATTTCTCATAAATGAACGTGAAAAAATTTCTACCTACGATCGCAGTTTACCGTAAAATGTAGTAAAAACACATGGGTACATATTAACTAAAAATACAATATTGCAATATATTATAAAAGAAATAAAAAAAAACAATGTTTTTCTGCATACGCCGACAATTGCGCATTATCAAATATGTGGGTTTATGTACGCGAATGCTTAACGCACATATTTTAACGACCTTTTCATTTATGAAAAATTATGAAAATTGTAAATATTCAAAAATGAACACTTGTGTGTTTCTCATTTTTTCACTTATGAATAGAAAGAAAAAAATAAATCGTTGCATTCACAAATGAGAAAACACAAAATATTTTGTACTCTCTCACACATGTATGAGAAGAAGCGGCTAAAAAATGAAATTTACATATTCACACATGTATGAACAGTGAATGAACACTTCGCTACTCTGATTTTTTGTGAGTAACTAATTCATATTAGTTAACTTTACAGTCATCGGATAGTCCAAATTTATTTGAAATAAATTCATTAAATTGATTATTGTTGGTAAAGCTGATTCTTATGGCTATTTCATTAATTGCTCCACTCAAATCGTCAGAGAGTCTAACCATTTTTTATTTTTTAAATAAAGTTGCCAACTGAGAAGTGAACAAAAAATTAATAAACACAAGCATCAAAGCTTAAAAAAATATCAACAATCAATAGCGACTTTATTGACTTTTTTGTCCACTTTTTAGTTGGTCAAAAGAAATTTTTAAAATATTGGGTTTATCAACAAAAAGTCTATTTTTTAATTGTGGTAACATTTCCAATTTCACAATGAATTCAATTTCGCATGCAAATGGCACTTATTAAATTCCACTGTAAAAATGATGGTTTTGTTAAAGTTACACTTCCTAAAATTCGTGATATTTTTGGACAACATAATCGTCCTTCTTAAATCGCTATTAAGAGTTTGATCATTAAATTTGAGTCGCGAGGGGTCAAACAAAATATGCGAACACCACCGCCAGTGCGATTACGTCATTCAATTGAAAACATTTCAGACCTCAATAAACTTCCTAGCTATTCCTGATTTCAAAAAATATCATCTATATCATTTATCAAAGGTTCATTACATCCATTTTTAATTTCTCGAAATCGGAAGTTTTTGCTTTTCAATTATTACATTGATAATAATTCCCTGTGTATCATGAATTTTAATTACAAAGAAGGCAGAAGTATTTCGGAATACCGATCTTTAATATCGGGTTTTTCAACAAGAAGTTTGTTTTTCAATTGTGGCATCACCAACAACATTTCATTTGCAATTGTTACAATGATCTCAATCTCGCACGAAAATCACATTAAAAGAAATAAATAACGCTATAAAAATGGTGGTTGTGTTAAAGTTACATTTCGTAAAATTCGTGATATTTTTGGAAAACATAACTGTCCTTGTGAGACCGCTTTTAAGAATTTGATCGTCAATTTTGAGTCGACAGGCGCGATACAAAATTTGCGAACACCAACGCTGGTTCGAATACGTTATTGAATTGAAAACATCTCAACCGTGAGCCGCAGTGTTATCAATTCCTCGACGTTCTCAACAATTGGCGTTGTCCAAAATCACCACATGCCAAATTTTGCGTAAGGATTTGACTTTAAAGTCTTGCAACAAGGTTCAACTGGTGCAGGTATTGAAGCCCACCGATCATACACATCACGTTGACTCGCTCAATCGATTTACGAACAACCGGCTGATTTTTCTGTGATTTCATTTTTTCAAACGAAACCTGTTTTCACTTCTCAGGGTATGTCAAAATCCTAGAGCGATTATTAAGAAGCCTTTGCATGCTCAACATGTCACTGTATGGTGCGCTATGTGATCTGGAGGCATGATTGGGCTGTTTTTTTTTAAAGATGAGGCCTGAAATGCGGTTACGGTCAATGGATTGCGAGATGCTTGTGACGACCAAAAGTCGGCAGGCTTGTTTTTGGATCACATAGCAATTAAATCACAAGCAATTGAACTACTATATATTTTGCACATTTATTATTTTTTCTTATTATTAAGTGAATTCTATTAAATAATTGTCATATTTTATAATTGCATTTATTGTTCATTTTGTTTAATGTTATTAATGAATAAAATACTTGAAATTATAATAGCCGTTAAGAAGCGCCACCTATTAACATGAAGATACATCCGTTGGAAAAACACACCATTAAACACAACCCTAAACAGTCGCAAGCAGCTGTTGTTTAGTGGTATGGGTGTGTATGTGTGCCTGGCGGAGACATATAAAAACGATATAATTTAGTATTTGATGAGTTGGCCACGGGCAAGCAACCGGGCAAGACTTCTTTTAAGTGAGTTAGAATTTGATTCAACTTTTTTAAAATAGTCTTGCGAATAGTCAGAATTTTATTCGAATTTGAAATAATTGAGTATAGCTCAGGTCTACGGCCAGGCAAGTTCTGTCGCTGCTTCACCTGGCCAGAATTTTATTCGCCCAGGTGACGGAGCCCAGCGCATGGCCACGCTTTGTTCAGCCAGGCCAAAATTTTTTTCGCCCTATCTGAACAAGACGGACAAGATCGTAAAAAGGCTAACACCAGTTTAGACGTGAAAAGGTTGTCTCAGAATTTTATTCGTGACAACCGCAACAATTGGTGGACAGGCAAACTGTTCTGCTCAGACTGGACCAGAATCTAATTCGCTCCAGTGTGAGAAGCAGTAGGCTAGCCGGCGGAGAGAACTCTTGAGGGCCACGAAGCGGTGGATCGTCGTTGGCATGGTCAGTAGTGCTGTAGTATAATTTTAATTTAGTTTAAGAGTGGATTGATTTGATTTACATCTGCACCGCCTAGGTAGTCATAATCAGATGGTGGTCAAACCACTTGTATGATTTGCAAACGTCATTCACGCCCTAGGTGGCCATCGAATACGTACATCCTCCGGTCACTCCTAGTAGCAATTTTGAAAGACCGAAGTAGGCTGCAGCCTTCACTCCTTGCTAAAGAGTTGGAGACTTTCCAACTCCTGGTCCAGAACGCATAAAGCTTAATATAATTAAGAACACGACGGCATTCATACTCACTGGACCTGAACCATTCATTGTGTTCATTATGAATGATCCGACCCACAACCACCACGATACTCCCATATAGGGGCCAACCTCAATAACCAGTCAGAGAACAGCTAATTGTTTAAAGAGACAAATAGTGAACTCTGCGAGCGTACTGATTCCCGTGGAAATATGTGGATTGTCCAGGTGACTCCTACTAGCCTTTGTGGGGCCTGGGCTCCCTTTTACACCGCAAGACACCAGTCTAAATGGAATAGTAGGTTCCAAAAAGACTATCATGTGTCCCCGGGGGGTTTAGAGTGAATTATAATAAAAAATTTTATTAGTAAAACAAAAGTGTCTCTTGTGTTATAAGTGAAGCAAACTTTTTTTTTGTAACGAACCCTGGACGCCGCGAGCTCTATCCAAGCATAACGCGAGAATGTGCAGTTACATGCTAACAAAACAATTTTAGCCTATTATTGGCGACGTATAGATATCACTGACATGTGATTCCAACAGGATGGTGCCACATGTCAATTTATTATTACAACCAAATTTATTACAAATCAAATTTCCCGATCGCATAATTTCACGACAATAAGCAGTTAAGTGGCCAGCCAGATCGTGTGCTTTAACACCATTTAAATAGAGCCACCGCCATTTTGCCAAAAATTGATTAAAAACTTTGATGAAAGAATCGACATCTGTCAGCGTGGTCGTTTCATTCAAAGTTGCCGAACATATCTCTTCATAATACAAACAAACTTCTTATATAAATAAGCAGCTTTAGCTTAGCTACAATGTGATAAAAGATTACCAGACGATTTGAGCTGAGCACAGGAACTAGGTTTACCACCAATAATCAATTTAGTGATTTAAAGTTAACTAATATGAAGTCAAAACTGTTTATGTATGTGTAGTGATAAAAATATATTAAACGATTAATGTATGTTAATTATTGGACAGAGAAATTATTAAATTTGAGTTATAATAAATTGATTAATGGTGAATATTTACACTTTACTGTGTTATGAAAACCTGTATTGAAAGGCTACATAATTGGGCGAACATTTTCTGTTGTCGAAGGAGACTTTGTTAGTTTATCCAAACCAATCTCCTCAGACGTACCACAAGGTAGCATTCTTGGACCAGTTTTATATTTGATATATACCTGCGATATGCCTGTAAGTGGAACTGTCCACACTTCAAAGTTTGCTGATGATACAGCGTGTCTAAGTTCATATTCTAATTCGAAAACTCCCATCAAGCATCCATAAATCTTCAGCAACATATAACTCAGTTAGAGTTGTGGTTAAAATTATGGAGTATTAAAGTGAACGTCACATAAGTGCATTCATGTGACCTTCACACTGCGAAGAGATAATTGTTCACCCGTTCGAATCAATAATCACATTGTTTCTCACCATACTTATGTGAGATATCTTGGTATACATCTTGACTGTCGCCTTAAATGGAAACATCATATTGACTCAAAGCTAAAACAAATGAAACTTAAGCTAACACAATTACATTGGCTTATTGGCAGGAACTCGAAACTTAGCATAGATTGTAAACTTCTAAAGTACCAGACCATTTTAAAACCAATATGATCTTACGGAATCTAAATTTGGGGCACTGCCTCAGCTTTAAATGTGGTTAGAATCCAACGTAGAAAAAATAGAATTTTACGGTTAATAACTTCTGCTCCATGGTACATCAGAAATTCAAACATACATTGCGATTTAAACATACCGCTGGTAAATACAGAAATCATCAAATACGCAGGTAAATACTTGATGAAGCTTGAAGACCATCCTAATCCCCCTGCTTGCAATATCTTGGATTATAGTGGACATAGCAGATTGAAAAAGAGGGATACCGCAGCTCTAATCCTCAATGCTACAGATGACACATCTTAGAAATATTTGTTTTGTTTTTATAATTTAGTTGCTAACCTCAAACTATATATGGGTGCCCCTGTAGGCTAGTAGGTAGTGTACTAGCTTGTAAATATGGGGGTTGTGGGTTCGATTCCCAACGAAAACCTTTTTTTTTCACTACAAAAATAAAAATTGACTGTCGATGGGGCTGCTCAGCGATGAAGGCATAGTCACTGCTCGCTGTGCTGTCGTTACACGGCAGTTTATTTCCGATTATCCTTCTACTTTCACCACCTGTTTCATCTATTCTCCATCCCTTTCCTAAAGAATGTAGCACGGTACTTGACTAAATAGGCATTGTTGCCTGAAGTGCTACTTCTCTTAAAAAAAAAAAAATAATAACACTGGTCTACAGCGAAATTATAAGCATTTCTATAACATTTTTCTAGAATGAAAAATTAAAAAAAAATTCGCTGATGAGCTACTTGAGTAATACTGAAATTGCAATATGGATGTGCTCTCGCTCATCACAATACATTTCAAATATTTTTATTTTTTTTTTATGTTTTATATTTTTTGTTTTTTATTTTTATTTGAATAAATGTTTTATGAGAATATTATAAGATGTTTATTTTTTAATAAAAATTTTTTGTAATAAATATTTTGTGAGAATATCATGAAATATTTATTTGAAGGAATCAAGCACGAAATAAAATTGCTTAGATTAAAAAAATTTGTAAAAATTTTTTTTTACCTTCTTGTGTCTATAGCGCTGTCTAGCATTGAGGTCGTTTTTATATTTTCTCGCTTACGGATGGTGTGAGTTACTCTACAATTTGTATTCAAATTTTTTGTTTGTTTTTCTATTATTCGAGGGACTCAAAACAATCAAAATTAATTGTTAATTTTAAACATATTTTAACAAATTTAAGAGTGCCACAGAGTTGATATTTAACACCCTTACTACTGAGCAGCTGACCTGGGTTGAAATAACGATTTAGCAATAAACTAATGTAACTTTTTTTTTAAATTCAAGATTTTAAAACTTATTGTTAGTTCATTTTCTAGAAGATACAATAAATAATTATTGAGAAAAAAAATTTGTATTATGAAAAATATTTTTTTAATTTTTTTTTTAACAGAAATTCAGATTAAATTATTTTTAATTTAGTATCTAAATAATTCTGGTTTTTCAATAGATTTTGTCGCTATTTGCTATTCCTTCCATAAAAATATAATTTTATTAAATGTGATCATTATTAATGAAAATAAATAAAAAAAAAACGTTTGGTTCTTTATTGTTTTTGCTCGTGAGCACAAAATTAATTAACCCATTAACGCCCAAAAGAAAACTGCAGGTAAAAAAATGTTTTTGTTGTTATTTATTAATTCAATGTCCACTAAATAAATAGAGTAATAAAAAAAAACTTAAAAATTTTTGCTCACTTTTTAGAAAATTGGGTGTCCTCACTAGGGGACATTGGGCATACTAAGTATGAAATTGACCAAAACAGTTTTTTTCGACGCAAAGCGTTTTTGTACATAATACACATTTCCAGCGACATTTACAAACAACACATCTCAATTGTTTTACAATCCGTTCCGGATTATGACCGTTGTTTTTGCGATAAGGACGAACTATTTTGGATGATGCTTGACGCCGCTTTAATGCTGTGGGTTGCAAATAGGACCGTGCAATACTCCGTCTGAATGATAGTTGGTCCATCGGAGTGGTATTTTCAGAATATCACATGCAATCGCCAAGCGTTACTTACTACCAAGTCTAAAATATATGTAAATATTGGCCACCACCATTTTTTCCCTCTTATGGATACTCTATAAAGACTGATCGATTGATCCATTTGGTCTACACCTCCCATATTGTTATTATAATTAACAAACAGTCTTGTTATACTGAAGTCAACCTTTTGCTTCCGATTCTTACACAACCGTTTAACTTTTCTTAAGGGTTCTATAAAATCGAAATTTGTTGCCATGGTAACAACGTTATTATCATTCCATCGGACTATTGCAATTTCGTTATTTCTGTCAAAACGATAAACATATTGTGCTCTGGGTTGTTTTTTATATTCTTTGACGGGTACAAGTGGACATTTTTTCGTTCTATTGTCTCGAATTGTAACTGTTTTAAGTCCCACAACAATTTGTAACTTGTAAAAAAGTTATCAAAGTAAACCACATGATCTTCTGGTACTATTGACATTTTTGCAAGTAGAGATTTCACAAATCGTGAGCCAAGGGGGTCAGTAGAAACGTTTGTGGACTTACCGCAATAAATATCGAATACATAGCAATATCCATCTGAACTTGTGGCTGCCCAATTCCTATAACCAAATCTCACTGGCTTGCCCATAATAAATTGTTTCGCTGAATGGCGACCAAAATATTTTATCATAGATTCATCTATTGATAAGTTCTCGTGAAGTATTCCCCATTGGCATGAATTTCTCTCAATTAGATTGCACAAAGGTCTTAACTTAAACATTTTATCAGTTGCAATATTGGCAAGGCTATTGTCGGCAAAATGCAAGTTTTGTTTTATCTCTAGGAATCTATTTCTACTCATTGTACTTGCAACCACTGAAACACCTAAGTCTTCATCTAAACTCCAATATGCACGTTCCGAAGGTAATTGTATATATCCACTCAGTAGCAAAATTCCGAAAAAACGTTTTAAATCTTTTCCATCGAGACTGAAATTATGTCTATTGTTTTGATTAGCGTATAACATGCTGTTTTCGACTATCAAATCGATAACACTGGTGTCGAATATCTTTTCAAATAAAACACAAGGGTTGTCACCGTTCATATTTTTAACGAAATCATCAACTCTACTGCTAATTGCATTATTCACATTATATGTTGTGCTATTAGTTGGTTCTTCACGTCTCCATCTGGGATTTTGTAGGTTAGAGGTATGCAGCCAGAAGAGATAACAAAGAGAGTAAAATTAACACGTTTTGAGAAAAAAAACTTTTATATGATCGATTTGCAGATGTGTTTTAATGCACTAAATTTTGACGCTAATTTGTTTCCAAAAAACTTAATTAATAAAGTACATATTGTTAGGAAGATGACTTTTAAAAGAAAATAATTATCGGTTATAAACAAAGCCGAGGTTTTAACCCAGCAGAATTTGTGTCTACCGTCACCATAGTGGGTGGTCAGATCATTGGACAGTTGAGCGGAGGTTTTAACCCAGCCCAGCCTACAGTGTTTTGGTTATTTCCCTTAGAACACGGCCAAATTAACTAAACTGCGGTTCGGTCACAAACGAAGGCGTGATCTTAACCCAGCAGAATTTGTGTCTACCGTCACCATAGTGGGTGGCTAGAGCAGTGGACAATTTAGCGGAGGTTTTAACCCAGCCCAGCTTACATTGTTTTGGTTATTTCCCTTGGACAGACGGACAATTCATTGAACTGTGCTTTAAACGGAACGGCACTGAACGTTATGCGTAGAACTAAGACTACGGAAACTGTCGCACTCACACACACACACACACCAGTATACAGTAGACGAAGCCGAGAAGCGAGCTGCCGTCAAGACAAGAAGTAGTGGCAAATAAAGGCTAAAATTAAACCTAAGCAACCGCAGCCTTTTTATTTGTCCTAACGACACAACACGATTTGATTTGATTTACATCTGCACCGACTAGGAAGTCATAATCAGATGGTGGTCAAACCACTTGAATGATTTGCAAACGTCATTCACGCCCTAGGAGGCCATCGAATACGTATATGCTCCGGTCACTCCTAATAGCAATTTCGAAAGGCCGAAGTAGGCCGCAGCCTTCACTCCTTGCTAAAGAGTTGGAGACTTTCCAACTCCTGGTCCAGAACGCATGAAGCTTAATATAATTAAGAACACGACGGCATTCATACTCTCTGGACCTGAACCATTCATTGTGTTCATTTTGAATGATCCGACCCACAAACTCTCACGAGGGTCTCGAAACCACAACCACCACGATACTCCCATATAGGGGCCAACCTCAATAACCAGTCAGAGAACAGCTAATTGTCTCAAGAGACAAATAGCGAACTCTGGGACGTACTGATTCCCGTGGAAACATGTGGATTGTCCAGGTGACTCCTACTAGCCTTTGAGGGGCCTGGGCTCCCTTTTACCCCGCAAGACACCAGTCTAAATGGAATAGTAGGTTCCAAAAAGACGATCATGTGCCCCCGGGGGAAACTCTTTTCGTAATAATGTATAGAGTTGCACTATTGTTCAGATAGGAAAGCCAGCAAGAAGCCCGTAGAGCGCCCCCTACGGAAATCATACTATCGGCCGCTAAGTAAGCTGTTGGACTCCAGGTACCTCACAAAAAGAAGATTAATCATACTTTTCATACTAATTGTAATTGGGCTGTAATTTTCAGGGTTGTTAGCCTCACCCTTTTCAGGGATCGGCGTTACATTTGCATGTCAGAGACAAAGATATTGCAAAGCACAGGAGGTGCCAGTAACGTGCCCGTATGGCACTCCACTACAAATCACACCCTCGTCCGACCGAACATCACCCACAAGCACTGTTGTACACTATACGGAAAATGCATCTACCAAATTCCATATTCATCATCTTGAATATAAGCCCGTCGAAACAAATTCTGTAAAAAGCTTTGATAAAGTCCGGACTAATAGTTATTGTTGGGTAGCTGCTCTTCAGCTCCACGTTAATGAAGTTTTACAGTATCAGCAGCGCTTGCGTTGTCGAACGTGCAGTTCTAAATACAGATTGGAAGTCTTCTAAAATATCTTTGCCAATTATCATGCCATTTATCTTTGCCCGGAGAAAGAATTCAAAAGAAGATAGAAGGGAAATGTGTCTCTAGTTCCCACATGTCCTAGGATCCGATTTGGATTTTCATTTCTAAATACAAATTGAAAATTTTTAAAAAGGCCCTTCTCAACTGTCATGCCATTAATGTTAGGAGAAAGAATCTAAAAGCAGACAGAAGGGAAATGAGTCTCTAGCTTAATTTATCCTCGCTGAGTATACCCCAGCAACCAGGAAAAGCGTGTCGTTACAGTACTGTGATGTTATTTTGTAATAAAAGAACTCAAAATAATAAAACGTTTATTTGAAAAGAATAAACGTAAAAATATGTATGTATTTTTCCCCTTATTTCCCCCTTTTATTTCTTACGGTAATTATGGGTGTTGTATTAAAGGAAATATGATGAATCAATCACAGGTATAAAAACTGAAGTTTAGCCATGTTTTTAAATAATGATTGAGGTAAAATTCTGTACTTAATATGAATATTTATTTTTTATTTTATTTTAAAAATATTCGCTTCACGTATAAAATATTTTATTGCAAAAAACAAAAAAAAAATCGATTACTATTTGACTTTCGAGTAGTCATGTAATATACATGAATCTGACAACATGCACATTTTTATTTTGTGTTATTTTGTGTTTTGTGACCATGATGCCGATATTGAAAATTCAAAACATGATCTCACAATAAAATCTTAAAAATAGAGTACGATCATAGTGTATGTCCAGCTGACTAAGTTAAAAACTTGTTCCCTTTATTGTCAAAACTTTTTTCTTTTCTTCCCTCTTTATATTTTTCTATATTTTTTTATTTTTTTTTAATAATAATTTTATTGCTTTAAAATTAAATTAAAATTTAACTGATTTAGAGTTAGTAAAGAAAATACACTTACCACATCCGTTGTCATAATACTTAAATGGCCAAAATCAATGTGAATTATTGTTAGACTGACTGAAGACAGAAAAGTTATTTGATGAATTTCCGTTTCCGTTGAAATATTTAAACTGCTTTCATATTTAAAAGATGGGATGGATATTTTGAATAAAGTTAAATTTTTAAAGCAAATGTTGTTTAAAGTTCGTTACAATTTTATTTTCTTGAAATTAACTTCACTTTTGGCACAAATTTCTAACAGAAACATTCAACAAAAAAATTTTAAATATTTAAAACATTTTTTGTTTCTTTTACGAAAATAAAATTAAATTTTATTTTTATTTTCTATAAATTTTTCAACTTTAAAATTTAATATTGATTTGTTTGCTTAGGTGGTTGTTATTTATGGTTTGGCTGGACTGGGCTGGGCTGGGTTGTGTTGGTTATTTAAATACAAACTGTTGATTCATTTACGACCAACTGAACAGTTGTTCTCTGCTGTTTGTTTTTACTTTTTTGTATTCGTTTTTATTATTATTTGAAATTAAATTGTGAAAAAGAAAGAATATAATCAAAGGAATAATATAGAAATGAACAGAGTAAAAATCCTTGTACATAAAAGTAATTTATGTTTGAACGGGTACATTGCTTTCGGTCTCTTTCAGTATTGGTGCCTGCCAAACACCGCTGCCAGAACGTGTTTTACGGGCCTGTACAATGCCATCCATTATATCCAGCTGTAAATTATGTATGCTACCTCGATGTTCAGTTAGTGGTGGTCCTTGAATACCACTTCCTCTGCGACTTCCGCTGCAAAAAAAAAGAACAACAATGCAACAATGAACAAAAATCATTAAAAAAACTTTTCATGTGGCAGAATTTTAAAGAGAGAAAAAAAAGTAAAATAATAAAATGATAAATAGTTATTATTTCCAAAAAAAAAAAACAAACACAAAATGTTTTTGATTTTTTTTGAGTTCTCAAAGATTTGAGATTTATGGAGAACAAAAAAAAAAACAAATTATTAAATTTATATTAAAAACACCAGCGTTTCAATAAAATCGAAAATTACTTCACAAATACTCTGCCATCACCACTCAAAACTTTGAAGCATTATTAACTTAATTATACTCGTACTTTTTATTATAAAATGAGTTTATGTTGGGCTTTTTACATTCTTTAGCGCGATGAGGGTTAAGTAATAGTAAATGAGGTAGCACATCTGTGTGACATATTTATATATTCAGTGTTATTAAAAATAACACGATACAAAACATGATTTCAGTACTTAATTTGCAGAATTCCATGTGAAAATAGTCCCAAAAATAAGAACTTCTACAGGCTATCCGCCGGAAAGTTATACTTTGCTCAAGCGTTTCTGGTTTATTTACAGATATCCCCTAAAAAAGAAGTCTGGAGTAGTCAAATCAGGCGACCGTGGAGGCCAATCAATATCAACATTTCTTGAAATAACTTGTTAAGGAAAGAGGTCTCGCAGTAATTACATCTTAATCCTGGCTGTATGCGATGTAGCACCATCTTGTTGATACCACATGCTAATCAAGCGTTAAAAAGTTTTCAATTATATCACGATATCGCTCCTCATACACAGTTACCGTTACGCCAATTTAATTTTCAAAGAAGTAAGGACCAATGATTCCTCCTGATCAAATTGCACACCAAACTGTCACTTTTAATGGATGCAAAATGTCGACTCAAATTTAACGATCAAATTCTTAATAGCGGTCTCACAAGGACGATTATGTTTTCAAAAATATCACGAATTTCACGAAATGTAACTTTAACAGAACCATCATTTTCATAGCGTTATTTATTTCTTTTAATGTGATTTCCGTGCGAAATTGAATTTATTGTAACAATTGGAAATGATGTGTTGTTAGTAATGCCACAATTGAAAAACAAACTTCTTGTTGAAAAGCCCGATATCCAAAATACCGAATACTTTGAGGGTTTCTCATTCCCCAGACTATTCTGTTTATTCACATATCCACTGAAATGAAAATGTGCCTCGTCACTTATTTTGATTTTTTCATGAAAATGGGTGAGCTATTGCATCATATTGGCATATGTACGGCGCATAGTGGCTCAGAATCAATTTTCATTGGCCAAAACCTATATTTTTTTTGACATGGATTCTTAAACTGTTTATGACGTCAGAAAGGAAACAGATCAGAACTTAGGTAGCCAACAAATTTTGGCAAAATATTTACAGTAGTAGGCGTGGCATGCTGCTAAAAGCAAAGAATTTAAGTTAGTTTAAAAATAAAAAAAATTTGTAATATTTGATCTCATATTAATTACGATTTCTTGAAAACTGTTATTGATAATGCGCTGCGGTTTCCTTTGTTATGTTAAGTGGACCCAAACTCAATGATAGCTTAAGATCTTATCTATTGAATTAAAAAAAGAATTTCTAAAAAATTTTTGTTAATTAAAAAGTTACAGAGTTTTGGCCAATGAAATACGTTTCTGAGCCACTGTGCGGCGGCGTAAATGGTCTTGTGGAAGAAGCTCTTGCGGCAACAGAAACTTATATGGAAACAAATGCAGCTTCTTGTGCAAAATTGTGGCCAAAGATGTTCTTTGAATACCAACCTCCTCAGCACGGCGTCCAACTGAGGTTGATGGATTGTTTTGAACACTTTCTTGAGCAGCAGTAATGTATTCAGCCGATCTTGCATTGTGGTCCATGCTTGGGCCTATCAACTACAGATCCTTTATTAGACGATAAATAGTGCATTTGGCACGTTGTTTCTCCCAAAAATGTCACGGAATTTTCTCATCGTCATAGTAATCGATGATTGATTTTATAAAATGTTTTAACGATTTAAACACGTTGGCTTATCGAATATTTTTCCATAATAAATTTGCCATGTGTCTACTTCACAGCTGTTAAATAAGAACTGTCAAGACTAATTTTTTTTAAGCGACAAAACAAAGTAATATACCTTCCCGGCGGACACCTTGTGCATCATTCGTTTTGTCAAGTTGACTGCATTAATAATTTAATGGTCATACGACTTTTTTGGATTTTATCACTTTTTCTATATGTTAACACGGTCATGTCTCAGTATACCGTACCGAATTTCTCTTTTGTGTCTGAAGCAAAGTTGTAGCTTTCGATGCGAATGCATCATTCCCAAGCCGCGTTGTAGTTTGTACTAGGGAGTCAGTGTGGGGTTCAGGCAGTTCTGTTGTTAGGTTCGTATCTATTCAGGTAAGCAGAATGCCAGCCACCTGGCATTTGTATGCATTTGTCGTAGATATTAGATAGGAGAAAAAAAACTGAATAAACCTATCAGAAAAAAGTACATTCAATGCCTTAAAAAAAGAAAAATGTCCATTTTTCCCCATTTTTCACCTTTTTTGCTTAGTAGTTGGATTATAAAGAAATGGATTTGAAACAGTTATAGGCGTCTTTATAATCTTTGACTACTACTATTCCTGATTTCATATGAAACGATGGCAGCAAAATATCATCTATATCATGATTTTTAATTGTTTTTTGAACTCGGGATTTGTTGCTTTTCAATTATTACATTGATATTAATTCCCTGTGTATCGTGAATTTTAATTACAAAGAAGGCAAAAGTATTTTCGAATACCGATCTTTAACATCGGGCTTTTCAACACGAAGTTTGTTTTTCAATTTTTTTTAAAGAGAAGTAGCATCTCTGGCAACAATGCCTATTTAGTCAAGTACCGTGCTACATTCTTTAGGAAAGGGATAGAGAATAGCTGAAACAGGTTGTGAAAGTAGAAGGATAGTCGGAAATTAACTGCCGTATATAAGACAGCACAGCGACCAGTGACTATGTCTTCATTGCTGAGGAGCCCCACCGACAGTCAATTTTTATTTTTGTAGTGAAAAAAACCAATCGTTGAAAATCGAACCCACAACCCCCATGCTGACAAGTTAGTGCACTACCTACTAGCCTAAAGGGGCACCTTTCAATTGTAGCAACAATAACAACATTGCATTTGCAATTGTTACAATGAATTCAATTTCGCACGGAAATCACATTAAAAGAAATAAATAACACGCTATGAAAATGGTGGTTCTGTTAAAGTTACATTTCGTAAAATTCGTCCCTGCTAGAGCGCTATTAAGAATTTGTTCGTTAAATTTGAGTCGACAGGCTCGATACAAAATGTGCGAACAACAATGCGTGTTCGACCGGGTCTTTCAACTGAAAATTCCCAGCCGTGAGCCACAGTGTTAAAGCAGATCCAAATTTGTCAATTCCTTGATGTTCTCAACAGATAGTGTGATTCGTTTTACATCCGCACCTGGCTATGTAGCCTTAATCAGAAGGTGGACAAACTACAATTGTATAATTTGGAACGTCATACATGCGTCCTAGGAAGCCAAAGATATAATTCTAAGCAACAGAGCCACCTAGTTGCAACTTTAATGATTCTAGGGCAGGGCTGCAAACCATCACATTTTGCTAAAGAGTTGGAGACTTTCAACTCCTGTCCAGAACACATGTCTAGCATGCTCACTGGACTGGAACATTCACTTTGCGTGTCATTATCAGTAAGATGATCCTGGCCACCATAATAACCATTATACTGTTATGGGGCCGCGAAACCACAACCACCACCTTACTCCCGTATAGGGGCCAACCTCAATGATCAGCCAGAGAACTATTAAATGTCTAAAGAGACAAATAATGAACTCTGCGGCTCACTGATCCCCGTGGAAATAAAGTGGAGCTTCCAGTTGACTCCCTGCCTATCTTCAGGGGACTGGGCTCCTTTTTTCCCCCAGTTGCACAGATCTAGATAGCTGTTACGTACTACAAAAACCATAAATATGCCCCCGGGGGGTTGACGTTCTCAACAATTGGTGTTATACAAAATCAGCACATGGCGAATTTTGAGTAAGGAATTTTGCGTGAGGAATTGAAGCCGATAGACTATTCACATCGCTGTAGATTTGCTCAGTTCATTCAGGATAGATTTTTTCAGAGGCGGCCCATTTTTACTTCTCAGGGTATGACAGCAAGCAAAATTGCCGCATTTGGATTTCTGAAAATCCTAGAGCGATTATTGAGAAACCTTTGTATGCTCAACGTGTCATTGTATGGTGCGAAAATGAAGTGGAAATGCGGTAACGTTTAATGGATCACGCTAAAGCGAGATGCTAACAAAACAGTTTTAGCCTATTATTGACGACGTATAGATATCACTGACATATGGTTCCAACAGGATGGTGCCACATATCACACAGCCAATGAAACGATCAATTTATTGCAAATCAAATTTCCCGATTGCATAATTTCTCGGCAATCAGCAGTTAAATGGCCAGTCATATCGTGTGATTTAACACCAGTGGCAGTAAGTGAACGTATTTGCTTCGTCAACGAAATAAAATTTCTAGAAATTAGTTTGACTTTTTTAGTGCTGTGAGTTTTTTACGCCCCAAAAATGATGTCAAAAATTCTTAAGCAAAATGGATTAGATTTGTGTAACCGAATGTGGTGCATTATTTTTAATATCGGGTGTCCAATCTGCATCATTTATATTGGTTGGATTGATGAAAACGGTTTCGGCTAACCGGGACACAGTATCCACAGGCGGAGGTTTAGCTGAATCGGTAACAGCAGCGAGTTGTCCTGGAAGTGTCGCAATAAAAGTGGGAATGTTTTGTTTTAATTTTTTTTCTATTTTATCCATAACAGAAATTATGGATTCATTAGGTCCAGCTAGGTGCTGCATCCAAATTAATAGTTAAAAAAAAAACTGTACAACTTTTTCATGTGAGGGTATTATGACAAATTTTGCACAGAGCAAAATTTACTACTTAAATCTATTTCATCAAAGTAAAGGCAATACGTTGTTTTAAATTCCACAGTAAACAGTTCTCTCGATCCTATTTGGAACGATATGACCATAAATCAATCAATTTTGGGCACTTTTTATTTTCCCTACTGAAATATACTTGGTTTTAATTGGAAATTCCCAAACAGAAACAAAAGGATTGTTTATTTCACAGCCATCCATTAAATTATTAATGCAGCCAATTTGGCAAAACGAATGAAGCGGAAGTTCTTATTTTTGAGCGAATCTCAGAATTAAGTCCCAAATCAATGAGCTGAAAAGTGTTGTAATGTGTAATAGAAGAGTTTCTTTATTAATTGAGATTTTCTTAAAAATATCATACGCTATAAATTATGTAAATAATACATTTTTGAAGTGTTATAAATACATTTAAATGACAATAGTCTCTTTTAAATACATTAAATTCGATTCAATTTAATTCAATTTCCTAAGTACGCACTTGTGCACAAATGTCGTCAATACAATCGTCAATTGTAAATGTACTCGTACAAGAGATAATTGAACAGTAGTGTTGCAACTTTACAATTTAATTATCTTTTGTTTAATAATAGCCAGACAAATGATTGACAAGTTAAAGTAAGAATAGACAGACAGTATGAATAGAACATGTCCTAGATAGAATAGAATAGAATCTTAACATTTAAATTCAATTAAATAGTGAAGAAGTGTTTTCAACTTGTTAATTACAAAAAGATTGAGTCATTAAGTTGCTTCCGTTTTTAACGAACTCTTTGCATTTTAAATTTGCTAGATTTAGCACACTAACACAAGCATATAAAACACACACTTTCAACAAAACACAAATACATTTAACAACACGTGTGCGCTACACTTACCTATACATTGCTCCAGATATAGATTCACGACGATTGCGTCCAAATAATGTGGGTGGTACAGCTGATATTGTTACCACTGAATGCCTTCTGCCACCACCACCTGGATTGGTTTTCTGTGAAAGTGTTGTGAGAAATTCCACTTCGTGAGGACTTAGGCCGCCCGTTTCACCACCTACTTCAGATAAGCGACGCACTTGACTGGCTGTAATGCCTTCAGTTATTTGCAATGATGGCAATGAGTGTTTGCGACGTTGTTGCATGTCAGGTAGTGGGCACAAAAGATAGGGATTTTTTGGTGATTCTGGATCTGAATCATCACTGTTTGTTCTACCGGCACAAGGAAAGCCTCCCACTGCCCCTAAGCCACCACCAGTGGCTCCTTGTAAATTGTCATTATCATCGGTGGTGTGGGATTCTTCAACCACAATAAGTGGCTCTTGTGTGCTGATATTGAAAACTGGCGTAAATGATGAACGACGCATGTTGATGCTATGGCTGTGGCGGCTGTTGGTAATTGTTGCCAGTGGTTGGGCTTTAAATAATATTTGAATGTTTTGGAGTTTTGTTTTCTTGTTTTTTTGTTGTTAATGGAAATTTGATACGTTTTGGTATGTTTGTGGTTTAATGCTGAGTGTTTTTCTTTTTAATTTTAATTCAAGATTAAAAAATCTGAAATGAAAAATTTATATAAAAAATAAATAAAAATATAATCTCTCTCTCTCTCTCTCTCTCTCTCTATCTCTCTTTTGAATATGAAGTAAAGTTTTATATTTGGTAATAAATTTGAAAATAATGTTTGTTGTCTTCTGTCAAGAAGCCAATTTATCTATGCTAATTTATAAGACATTTATAGGAAAATTTAAAACTTATTTTTAATACTGTTTTGTAAAATTTAAAGACTTTTCTTTAGATGCTTGCTATTTTTGTGCTCACTCGTTAAGTGCCTGGGTTTGGTTTTTTTTTTTGTTTTTTTTTGTTTTTAAAGAAAGTGTAAACGACATACGGAATAGTTCTTGTGGACTAGAAGAAGAGAAGCATGAGTGTAGATGGTTTGTCCACCATCTGATTAAGGTTACATAGCCAGGTGCGGATGTAAAACGAATCACACTATTTGTTCGTTCCGTACATCGAAATTTCGATAGTACAGTACTGAATGCAGGGACATTTAAAATAAATTCTAGGTTTTTCAGGGGATTTAGACGTTTTTTTAATTACCAATTAAATTTTTACTTGAATAATAAAAATACTAAAACACTAGTATTTTAGTTCCTTGAAATTTATTCAGTTCAACAACCTGCAAATACGGGGCAAATTATACAGTTCAATTTGGATAATTTTCTGTATTCAATTATTTTTAAAACTAAAGTGAGTAGTACTTTTCTACTACTCTTTTAGTACTTTTTTTCTACTTTAGAGTACAACTTTTCTACTTATTTGCTGTAAATTAAATGGCAGCAAGAACCCGTTATGTAGTTGATATGATAACTTTCAAGTGATGCGAATCAGTGGGAAAAATAAAAAAAAAATTATTAGAAAAAGTCGGCTTGAAGTGTGAAAATATTATTGAAATTAAATCGAAGTAAAGGATGGAAATATTTTAGGTTAGGAAAAAAACACACACATTTTGTTGATAACATTGCAAAGCAGAAATATTGGAATTAACATAAAGTCTGGCCAATGTCTATCTTTTTCCGACCATTTCCAACAAAGTTTCGTTTATCTCGTTAATGCAGAGCTAAATATAATCTTTCAGAGCGTTAGTTATTTGTGGGTTGCTCATATAAATCCGATGTTTCAAATAGTCTCAGAAAAAATGGCAGAGTGGTATTAAATTACAAGAACAAGGCGCCTAATTAACATTGCCAAATCGAGAAATTACAACCAGGTAATTTCTCATGCAGAAATTGAAATGTTTGGGTGGCTGTGTGGCTTATGGTACCGTCTTGCTAAAACCGAATAAGACTAATTTCGTGATAAGATTTACATCTGCACCTGGCCGTGAGCCTTAATCAGGTTGTGGTCAAACCACTATGAGTGAAAAGCAGCGCCACTCACGCTTTAGGAGGCCGAAGACTAATTCTAGCAACAGGCCCTTCCTAGTTGCAATTTCAGCGGTTCCAGAGCAGGGCTTCAAACCACTACTCCTTGCTGAAGAGCTGGAGACTATCCAACTCCTGTCCAAAACACACGACTAACATGCTCACTGGATCTGGATCATTCACCAGTGGGCGTTATTAAAGGCGAGATGATCCTGGCCACCATAAAACGATACCTGTATGGGGCCGCAAAACCACAACCACCACGATACTCCCGAAGGGCCAACCTCAATAATCAGTCAGAGAAACAGCTAAATGCGTAAAGAGATAAAAAGCGGAAATTCTGCGGGCTACTGATTGCCGTGGAAATAACGTGGAGCTTCCGGTTGACCCCTGCTGCCTTCAAGGGACTGGGATCCCTTATACCCCCAGTAGCACAGGTCTACATAGTCAAGTATTCTATAAAGACCGGGGGGAACCGAATATGACTAATGTCAACATTAGCCAATTGTGGCCATAAAACATTTGTCCTCTCATTGCTCATTTTCAAAAAAAAAAACAAAAACGGGCCAATGAGGCCGCTTATAAATCGCACCATACGGTTTCTCTTCTTGATGTAATAATTTTTCAAGGACTATTTGTGGATTTCGTAAGTCCCACATGCAACCGCCTGATTGAAAATGAGCCTAATCACTAAAGATGATTTTATTGAAAAATTCATTGTTTTTATTCAGTTTTACAAACCGTCAATTCACAAGCGTTGGTATAGAAACATCATATTGACTCAAAGCTAACACAATTGAAACTTAAGCCAACACAATTACATTGGCTTATTGGCAGGAACTCGAAACTTAGCCTAGATTGTAAACTTTTAATTTACAACACCATTTTATAACCAATATGGTCTTACGGAATCTAAATTTGGGGCACTGCCGCAGCTTCAAATGTGGTTAGAATCCAACGTAGACAAAATAGAATTTTACGGTTAATAACTTCTGCTCCATGGTACATCAGAAATTCAAAAATACATTGTGATTTAGACATACCGCTGGTAAATACAGAAATCATTAAATTCGCAGGTAAATACTTGATGAAGCTTCAAGACCGTCCTAATCCCCTTGCTTGCAATATCTTGGATTATATTGAACATAGCCGATTAAAAAGCAGGGATACCGCAGCTCTAATCCTCAATGCTATAGATGACACATCTTAGAAATATTTGTTTTGTTTTTTTTACGTCAATTTTTTTTACCCAAAAGGTTTGGTCTGACATGGTCGGGACTAATGTAACTTTTTTTTTAGAATTTAAGATTTTAAAACTTATTGTTAGTTCATTTTCTTGAAGATACAATAAATAATTATTGACAGTTAAAAAAAATTAATGACAGCTCAATTCTTGACATTTTAGCATGTGACAGATAATTAAGTTGCTAACCTCAAACTATATATGGTTGCCCCTGTGGGCTAGTAGGTAGTGTACTAGCTTGTAAATATGGGAGTTGTGGGTTCGATTCCCAACGAAGACCTTGGTTTTTTTCACTACAAAAATAAAAATTGACTGTCGGTGGGACTGCTCAGCGATGAAGGCATAGTCACTGGTCGCTGTGCTGTCTTTATACGGCAGTTTATTTCCGACTATCCTTCTACTTTCACCACCTGTTTCATCTATTCTCTATCCCTTTCCTAAAGAATGTAGCACGGTACTTGACTAAATAGGCATTGTTGCCTGAAGTGCTACTTCTCTTTAAAAAAAAAAAATAACACTGGTCTACAGCGAAATTATAAGCATTTCTATAACATTTTTCTAGAATGAAAAATTAAAAAAAAATTCGCTGACGAGCTACTTGAGTAGCAGTGAAATTGCAATATGGATGTGCTCTCGCCCATCACAATACATTTCAAATATTTTTATTTTTTTTTATTTTTTTTTTATTTTTTATATTTTTTTTTTATTTTTATTTGAATAAATGTTTTATGAGAATATCATAAGATGTTTATTTTTTAATAAAAATTTTTTGTAATAAATATTTTGTGAGAATATCATGAAATATTTATTTAAAGGAATCAAGCACGAAATAAAATTGCTTAGATTAAAAAAAAATATGTAAAAATTTGTGTACCTTGTTGTGTCTATAGCGCTGTCTAGCATTGAGGTCGTTTTTATATTTTCACGCTTACAGATGGTGTGAGTTACACTAGAATTTGTATTCAAATTTTTTGTTTGTTTTTCTATTATTCGAGGGAGCCAAATTTAATTATTGATTTTAAACATATTTTAAGAAATTTTAGAGTGCTACATAGTTGATATTTAGCACACTGACTACTGAGCAGCTGGTCTGGGTTTAAATAACGATTTAGCAATAAACTATTACGTATTACAGCGCTCCCTTTCAGCAATGTTTCTAAATAGTGGGTACTAGAAATAATAAATAAAATAGCTTTAATACTTTAACGCAGCTATTTCTAAAGGAAAATTGTGTTACGTTAAGCTTTTTATTTTTAATTTTTATTCGCCAACTATATTGTCTACTCCATTCCATATCTTTTCAAAGAACTTTTCTATGTTTTTTTATTTTTTTTTAAATTCATATCTGCATACTTTTTGTTCTAATTATTTATATTTAAAATGTTATTTTCTATTTGAGTTTCATACACAACTTATATGAGCCTTAGGTGAATGTTAATTACATAAACATACTTGGATTATAAGTGCCTAATTACTTCATGTAAATATTTGCACGCCCTTTTCTGTTTCGTTGTCATAATTGAGTTAATTAGGCACAGAGGTTGGGTGCAAAATAAAATAATTTTATTAACGAAAACATGTTCATTATAGATTTTTATTTCATTGTTAACAAAGAGCGTGCTTGTATATGTATGTGTTAATTACGTATGTTTATTAATGCCAGAGGCTTAGAAAATAATAATAAAATAAAAAAACAATGTTAAATTACACCAAAAAAAGTTTTTGCATCTATTAATGGATTTCAGTTTGGATTTTGCTAAATTTTGAATTAATTTAATTAATCGCTTAATTAAAAAAATTATTGTCGATTTTTAATCGAATATATTTTAGTTGGTTCTATTTATTTATTTATTTTTTTTAGCTATTATAATTAAAATTATAATAAATCTTAAGAACTAAAGCACTAGTAACTAAGACTATTGGCTAAAATTGGTTCTATTCTTTATTTATTTATTTAGAAAAAATTTTTTAAATTATTTTTATTTTATTTAATTTTTATTTTTAATTAATTGTATAATTGAAATCATTAAAATATTCGTTATTTTAAACCGAAAGCAATTAAAATTATAATTTTTTCTGTGTATGTGATTTTTAGAAAGATAAAAATTTTTTTTCTTCCAGTTTTTTCGATCAAAAAATTACTGGACCTTGATCCTAAGAGATTGTATCATCTGGTTAGAACGGCCTATTACAAATATTTATAGTTGGAATTCTTTTAGTGAAATACTAATAATGGGTGGGCAAATTTAAGGTTAGAAAGTAAATTATCTGCCGCATGTATAAATGCCAAGAATTGAACTGTCTTTGACATCAAATCTTTGACATTTATTTAGTAAAAAGTAGAAAAAAAGAATTTTTATTCTGAAAATTTATTACAAATATGTTGAAAATGTCACTGTATCACTTTGTAAAATTTTCCCTGTAATTAGGCTCCTTATGAGATCGCTTTGCGTAATTTAATCGCTAAATTAGAGGCTGACGGTATGGTTGCTGGCAATATACCAAAACCACAAGCTCCTAGTGACTATGGTGATACAAATACAGCCACTGTACAGCAAAGTGTTAGGAATTAGCCTGGAAATTTAACTCGATGTTTGTAACAATAAGGTATCACTCTTTGGGCAACATTTGGCATATAGTTTTTTATCTTCATGCTTATAATGTTCAGCTCGTTCCAAAATTAAAGCCGACTGATCACTTCTTGCGTCATACATCTGTGAATTGGCTGTTTAAAAAACTAAATTGTCACATATGGGGCTAACAAAATTTTGCAAACAGTCATCGAAAAAGCATTACATCCAAAAAAAAACTATGGCCATTCTTTTGAATGCCATCACCATAAATTCTCTGCACTATCAAATGATGATAATCAATCTTTTGTGATTAAAATTGGCAAATATTGACATCAGTAACCTGTGGTGTGCAACAAGAAGGCGCCATAAATCACAAACAATTCAGTTATTGCTTGAGAAATTTTTTCGATTTAGTGATGCCAGTTAGACACCTCGTTCTTGTGATTTAACACCTTTGGATTATTTTCTCTGGATGTATTTGAAACAGCAGATTCGCTTTAAATAACTCACTAGCAGCTGACGTTCTGAAATATTAAATTCAGTACTACATTGATGAGATAAGCAAAGTTATGTTGCAAAATGATGTTCAAAATTTTGTAAAAAGAGTGGACGTATGATGATGTGCTAGAAATGGACATGTATCCATTTCTACATTTCTACTTTATACCGCTATCAATAAAACTGAAATTGTTAAAAGAAAGTTTGTGTTTTAAGCCATTTAATTTTCTCACCTCAAAGTTGCCCATCTTTTAAATTACGGGGTACTTAAATAAAATTTATTTCAAGGCATTACCAACCAACCACTGTTGCCAATGCAGACATTTTTTTTTGTAAAAGTAGAGTTAAAAAATTAAAATGATGGATTTATTTGAAATATATTTGTAGTTGAAAAATTAAATTATTCAAATTGAATTGAATTTATTTTTTCTTTTTCAAGCAAAATGAGCAGTTTTGTCATAAATTCCGTGGCTTGTTTTTTGGGCAGCATCTTTTTCAAATGCACAATTTTTCTGGCAATATTATTTTCAGCTTCACGGCTTTTGCACGGAATTTTTTATCAACAACGTGTTTCCCCCCCAGGGGCATATTTATATGTCTTGTCGGCATCTCACCGTCATTACATGTGTCAGCACCCCCCGGGGGCACATTTAACGGTCTTTCTAGAATACTTGACTATCTAGACCTGTGCAGCTGGGGGAAAAAGAGAATCCAGTCCCCTGAAGGCAGCAGGGGTCAACTGGGAACTTCACTTTATTTCCACGGGATTCAATAAGCCCCAGAGTTCCGTCATTTGTCTCTTTAGACATTTAACTGTTCTCTGGCTGATTATTGAGGGTGGCCCCTATATGGTAGTATCGTGGTGGTTGTGGTTTCGCGGCCCCATATCAGGTTTGTTGTTTAATATGGTGGCCAGGATTATGTCACCGTTAATGACTCCCTAGGTGAATGATCCAGTCCAGTAAGCGTGCTAGACATGTGTTCTGAATAGGAGTTGGATAGTCTACAACTCTTCAGCAAGGAGTGATGATTTGCAGCCCTGCTCTGGAATCATTAAAGTTGCAACTAGGAGAGACCTGTTGCTAGAATTAGTCTTCGGCTTCCTAGGACGAGCATGACGTTCCTATTTATACACAGTGGTTGACCATCATCTGATTAAGGCTACATAGCCAGGCGCAGATGTAAATCATATCACGCAATTACATGTGTCAGCGGGGGTAAAAGGGAGAATAGTCCTCTAAAGGCTAGCAGGGAGCCAACTGGACAACTGCACGTTATTTTCATGGGAATCAGTAAGCCCCAGAGTTCGGCTTTTTACCCTTTTAGTTGTTCTCTGACTGATTATTCAGGTTGGCCCTGAATGGCCAGGCTCATTTCCCTTCTACTGAGAACAAATGTCATGTGTTCTGGACCAGGAGTTGGATAGTCTCCAACTCTTCGGCAAGGAGTGGGGCGGAGGGAGGGGGTGAATGACTTGTTGCATAGAATTATGTCTTTGGCTTCCTAGGGCGTGGCTGCATACTACATATCACCCATGTGGTTCGATCCACCGTCGGGTTATGGCTTACACAGCTAGGTACTGACATAAATCTTATCACGCATCAATAACGAGTTATTACTACTACTAACTTACTATGTTTCATTTTGAGATATAAATAGAATTACTTATCAATAAAAAAAATAATAAAATAAAAAATTAATAAATTATACCAAGCACCTTTGTTATATATAACGTTATACTTATTTTCCAAATAATTTACTATTTGATCTGGATAATTTTATGAACCTTGTTTTCCACACGAATTTCTCGTGTTGATTTGCTGTGATAAAAAAGCAATTTTAACATTGAGGTTATTAAGGTATTCAAAAGATGTTTTTACTTCAACGTTGTATATAAATAGAACAGATTAAAAACCACTGCTAGCAGAAATCAAAACGTGTTATTGTTAATTTGTAATAGTCGCATAGACAAGTGTAAAATGTGTAATTTGTCTTTAATACAAATTTTAAATTTGCTACTACTGTTCGGAAAAGCAACATTAGAATCTGAGGTATTATATTGGTAGTAATAGTTTAATAGTGATAAATATTTAATTAAAAATATCAACGACTCACAAAAACTCACAAAAGCATAACTTAAAAGTTTTTTTTTTAAGCTAAAATAGAAATAACAAGGATTTTAAACTATTTTTAAACATCATTTAAATTTCACTTATTATTACAAAGGAGTAACAAAAGGTATCGCTGATTATAGCGCCTGTTATTTTTATTGTGTTCTTATAATATATACAATTTCAGGGGTTTTTGTGGTTTTACCTTCAGCATTTTTAAATTTTGTAGTCTTTTACTTTATCGACTGATAATAATTCTCATTTAATCTATTTTGCTTTAAACTTATATATGAGATTTTTCCCCAAGCACCAAGCGATAGTGAAATGGCCATATGGATATATTTTCTTTACAGTAATCTATTAAGCTGTTTGTTTTCTGATAAGGCTAAATTTGGGCGTCTATCACGAAATTGTATGCTGCTAAAAAAAGATGTCTTGGATTTCTTCCAAACACTCTTTAAACTTGGGACACTTAAAATATTTCTCTCGTTGCTTTGGTTGGGGTATAATTTAAGGCCTTATTAAGAACTGCATAATAATAATTTAGTCCTGCTTAACGTAAAATACCTGTACACAAAGTTAAAATTATAATTAATATTTCTATTAGCGATAAACTGATTAAATACAGAAGGGCGGGACATCACTTGGCTGACGGTAATTCTACTATATTTTTTTATAATTCCCATTTTGTTCAAGAAAACTTTACTACATATGAAATATTTTTGGATTTAAAAAATAATCATAAAGGAGCTTATATGAACAAACTACATCTCCAGCTCATAGTCGCAGTAGTTCCACATTTTCGTGGGAAGGCTGCATTTTTCTAAAACTTGGGTAAAAGAATTATCTGGTGTAATTTTGAATATATGACGTCTCTGAAGACTTGCAAAATTCCTTAGCATAATAAGGGAGCTTACATTAACAATCTACATATCCAAAACTAAGCTAGAAAACCAGGATCTTGTCAACTCATACCCGTAGTAGTTTCATTTTCTATGTCATAGAAAAGCTGAATTCGTGCAAAACTTCGGTTAAAGAATTATCTGGCGTAATTTTGGATTTATGACGGCTCTATGTTCTCTCTGAAGACTTTTAAAATTCCTTAGCACAACGGCCACGTTTTTGACTAGGAGCAGGTAGTTGCTTTCTAAAGGAATTTGCTAGCTGAATAATTTCTAGACTATCAATCCGTTTTTTTATGTTCCTTACAACCTACAGGTACCCCTGTAGGCTAGTAGGTAGTGTACTATCTTGTCAGTATGGGGGTTGTGGGTTCGATTCCCAACGAACACCTTGGTATTTTGCACTAAAAAAATAAAAATTGACTGTCGGTGGGGCTGTTCAGCGATGGAGGCATAGTCACTGGTCGCTGTGCTGTCTTTATACGGCAGTTAATTTCCGACTATCCTTCTACTTTCATCACCTGTTTCATCTCTTCTCTATCCCTTTCCTAAAGAATGTAGCACGGTACTTCACTAAATAGGCTTTGTTGCCTGAAGTGCTATTTCTCTTAAAAAAAAAATTTGCTGCGATGATTTTTTTGTCCAAAACCTTACAAATCTTTTTACAAAAGCCTTTTATTTATTTTTTCATTCTTCAAGATTTGCTCTATAATTTGAAATACTTTTGTTTGTAAAAAGAAATAGTACAAAACAAAATGCGATTTTTTTATAATTTTTTCTCGGATGTACATAGTCACACATGTCACATCAATATGCTAAAATATGCGGTAAGCCGCGACCACAATATTACTTTAATTTAAAGAGGGGTAAAAAATCTACTATTGGATGTATCAGCGGTTGTGGGTGGATGAGGGCCCAATAACTAAAAGTTTAGGTGAAAAAGTAGTTTTTAAAAAACGTGTGTTTTTGAAAGGTCCAAAAAAGTACTCTTTAGGGATTTTTAATGGGCTTATATTTTTGCAGCTTTTATTATTCCATTTTGTAACATATAAGTCAAAATTAAATTTTTGTAAGGATTTTGAAGACTTCTCCCAGAGTGTTGTCCATTAATTAGGTGCAAAAAATGTATTAATTTTTTTTGGGGAAATCACTGTGAGGTTCCTTAATGATCTGGCTAATGAGACCTTGTGAAATTTGAATTAGTTCTTGCTTAAATAAATTTAAAGATGTCATGGTTAAAAAGGATAATATTATTAAATAATATTTTATTTAGTACTAAGTTGTTTGGATTTGATACGACAGTGAATGAAATACTGGTGTCGTTTATTTTCTTCTTTGCTGGCTATTTGTTCGGAATGAACGGCAAGCACTTTCGGCATCATTCACAACTCTAATCTCGGTTGTGCTTTCAGTGTTGCTGATTCTCATGTTCATATATAGTTTCCCATCAGTAAACGCTTTGTTACCCCCCGGGGGCACATATATGGTCTTAGTGGAGAGTTTCTATGTAGACCTGTGCAACTGGGGGAACTGAAGTCAGCAGGGGTTCAATTGGAAACTCCGTTATTTGTTTCTTTAGACATTTAACTGTTCTCTGGCTGATTATTGAGGTTGACCCTTTATGGGAGTATCGTGGTGGTTGTGGTTTCGCGGCCCCATATCAGTCTATGGTTTTATGGTGGCCGGGTTCATTTCACCTTTAATAACACCTACCTGGTGAAATGTTCCCAGATCCAGTGAGCTGCTAGACATGTGTTCTGGATAGGAGTTGGAAAGTCTCCAACTCTTATGCGAGGAGTGATGATTTGCAGCCCTGCTCTGGAATCGTCGAAGTTGCAACTAGAAAGTTCTGTTGCATAGAATTATAGCTTCGGCTTCCTAGGACGAGCATGACGTTCCAAATTATGCAGTGGTTTGGTCCAACATCTGATTAAGGCTTCGTGACCAGGCTCGGATGTAAATATAATCACACAGTAAACGCTTTGCAGCATTTTAAAAGACTACGTATTTCTTTTTGGAAACATTCAGTTGGACCATTTTTAAATTTAGTGCAGTTGGCCTGTTGTACAAATTGTTGTGTTTTGTCTGTACAATCTTTTGTGTACATTACTACAGTCATGTTTCCTTTGTCCGCTTTTGTAATAAGTAAGTAATTGTCCCTTTATATGCTTAACAATTTTTTGTTCGTCTTCAGTCTTTGTTTTATTGTGTTAGTTTACCGTTTTTGTCGAGTATGTCGGCTACTTTGTGTCTTGTGTTACAAGAAGTCGGTCGGTTGGTAGCTGAATATATGTTGTTTCGGCGTCTACAATTTGTGTTTCAATTCTTCTTTGCATCTCCCCCCAGGGGCATATAAAAATGGTCTTTATAGAATATTCCACTATTTAGACTCAGTGCAACTGAGGAAAAAGGGAGCCCAGTCCCCTGAAGTCAGACAGGGAGACAACTGGAAACTCCACTTTATTTCCACGGGGATCAGTGAGCTCGCAGAGTTCATTATTTGTCTCTTTAGACATTTAATAGTTTTCTGGCTGATCATTGAGGTTGGCCCCTATATGGGAGCATCGTGGTGGTTGTGGTTTTGCGGCCCCATAACAGTATAATGGTTATTATGGTGGCCAGGATCATCTCACTGATAATGACACGCAAAGTGAATGATACAGTTCAGTGAGCATGCTTGACATGTGTTCTGGACAGGAGTTAGAAAGTCTCCAACTCTTCAGCAAGGTGTGATGGTTTGCAGACCTGTCCTGGAATCATTAAAGTTGCAACTAGGTGGTTCTGTTGCTTAGAATTATGTCTTCGGCTATCTAGGACGAGCATGACGTTCCAAATTATGTATAGTGGTTTGTCCACCATCTGATTAAGGTCACATAGCCAGGCGCGGATGTAAAACAAATCACATTCTGTTCTTTGCATCTTGTCAAAAGGTAGATTATGTTTCAGTCCATTCTTCAATAGTTTTGTCTCGTTGTCATTGAAATTCTACTTTGTTAATTGTCGCTCTATACGTTTATATTTTTCTCTCATCTGATTTTGAACTCTATCGTGTAAATTGCGTAAAAATGATGGAAATATATGGTATAGATTACGTCAAGTCAATATGTCAATCTCTATCTCTAGGTGAGTCCTATACATTTCTTTCTTAAGTCTGTCTTTTTTGATGTAAAGTGAGCGTATTTCAGTCTTCACCCATGTAAATTGTGCCATACGCTTAGCTTGCTAAGAAGCATATGTTTGGGTGGTGGGATGTTCACAGATACGTTGCATGGCGTAATGTTTTTGTTAAGACATTGTTTGCTGTAACGTATGCTTACAATCGTCATGTATAGCAATATCCTAGCCCGACTAGCTGTGTCTGGCATTAAATTGTTTGGATTTGTTGCGCCTGTAAATGAAATACTGTTGTCACTTCTTTTCATCTTTGCTGGCTGTTTATTCTAAACTGTACAGTTTAAAATACGGTTTAAGAATGATGTCTTCACATCACATCACAGAAGCGCTATCCCTCCTCACCAACTATGGAAAGAATTTTTTTATTCCATATATAGATTCTTTATTGTATCTTCATAATAATATGAATTATCAACAAGTTTTCAAATCTTAAATCTACATCTACATAATTATTAGGCCCGACCAGTTTAAGATATAATCCTAGTGACAGCAATTAAAATAATATCGTAACCAATTCTCACAATCAAAAAATAAATAAAAATTAAAACTATTTTGGAATCTCTTGAGATTCCATTTGGAGCAAAATGCCCCTGTGTCCCTCCTTTTTAATCGGATGTAAGCTCTATAATTTAAGATATTCCGAGCAAGGAGATTCGGTTGGCTCTTAAGTTTAGTTAAATATTTGCCTGCATATTGAGCAATTTCAGCTATAACAAATGGAATATTTAAATCACGATGTATAATTGAATTTCGCATGTACAATTTTGTTCTTTTGTAGTATTTTGTTCTGTAGGCCTTGAATTTTTTCCACATTTGAAGCTGAAGCAGTGCCTCATTGTCGAATTCCATAGCGCCATATTGGTTTCAGAAGCGACTTATACAAAAGAACAGTCCAGACTAAGAGTTGAGTTCCTGCCAATTAGCCAGTATATTTGAGATAACTTGATTTTCATTTTGATTAGCTTTGTGTCGATGTGGTGTTCCCATGTAAGCCTACGATCAAGGTTTATGCCAAGATATTTAGCGTGCAAGTGGTAAGGAATAATTTGTTTGTTTATATGAATACGGGAGCAAGTTTTCCTTTTTAAAGTAAAAGTTATGTGGACACACTTTTGCGCGTTTACTTTTATTCTCCATATGCACAATATGTTCCTGAAGAACTCTTCGTGAGTACTAAGTCAAATGTTGAAGTATGGATACTACTACTTACAGGCATATCACAAGTAAAAGGAAGCAGATATAAAACTCGACCCAGTATACTCCGATGTGGCACACCGAAAGCTATCGATGCAGGTTCAGTGATGAAGTCTCCTTCGGCTACTGTAAACCTTCTTTCCACAATATAACTTTTCAGAAGCTTGGAGATATGTCCTCAGATTATGCCATACTTTATCAAATGCTTGCGAAACATCTATAAAGAAGGCAGAACAATATTTTCTTTCCTCAAATGCCTTTCTCACTACTTGAACCAATCTATGAGTTTGCTTACAGTCATGGTATCATGTTGGCTCCTAAAACCAAATTGATGGCCTGGAATGCACCCTCTAACACTTAAAATTGGTGGCAGCTTAGTCATAAACAACTTTTCAAAAAGCTTTGATGAGGTTGATAATAAGCTTATGGGCCTATATGATTCGGCCTTGGTAAGATCCTTGCCCGGCTTTGGAATTATCCTAACTTTGGCAATTTTCCAGGCGCTTGGATAATTGTATAATCCTAAAATGGCATTGAATATAAATAGCAAAACTCGAATACCAATACTGGGCAACTCCATTAACATTCTGTTGCTAATACCACCTATGCCTGGGGCTTTCTTCGGATTGAGTCTGTCAGTTTGTCCTTGAACGTCACGCAACTTGAATTTTATGGGTAGAGGGGGCAAAGCCACTACATTTGGCAACTCAGCCTCCCCAGTAATCGCGTTCGAGGTAAAAATGTATTTCAGATGCTCAACAAATATATCACCCTTTTCAAAATCACTTCTTGCCCAGTCTCCAGTTGAAGTACGTAACAGGTCTTTTAAGATTTCTAGCATCTCGCCATAAAGAGTAATTAGAAGTTGGTAAAACATCGAGCCCCTCCAGATATTTTTTAAAAGACGCGGTTTTTTCATAATTTAGCAAATCTGTTAGTCGTTTTGTGCATTCCGTGAGACGAAGTTTATGTTGAGGTGATCTGTGCCGTTGCCAGTCACTTCTGGCTCTTCCTTTTTCCGCTACGAGGTGTTCAATATCTACGAAATATTTTTTTCTAAGACCAGTCTGAGTGAAGGTAGTAGCTGCATGTTCAGTAGCCTCCATAATTATCTCATTCATTGTGACAACGCTAGATTTAATATCTTCAGGTGTTCGTAATATAACGTTTTTAGTGCAATGGCTTCTGAATTTCAACTAATTTATACGACTCATCTTATTCGGGTTTGGGTGATATAAATCAGTTATTTGAGGGTTACAAATTTTAACAGTAGTTGGAGAATGATCCGACGATAGATCTAATGAGGTTTCAATATTGATCAAATCCAAGGAGAAATTTTTCATAACCCCAAAGTCTATGACATCAGGAATTTTATGTCTGTCAGTAGGCCAATATGTTGGCTTCCCACTTGAAATAACATCCAGAGATATTTTTGTAACTGTATTAAACGGAAGGAATTGACAACAATATTTTATTTTATTTTATTGTCTTGGGTAATTGTCGATAAGGTTGTCTGAAGCAAAAATAAATTTATACGACAATGAATAAGGATATATTTCTTCATTTGGGATTAATATTTAGAGGTAAGCAAATATATCGCATTGATTTCTCTAAAGCGAGTCAACTCAAAATTTTCAAACTTTCGGTAGAAACAAACATCTGGCTCTTTTCAAGCTTTTCTTATGAAGAAGAGTAGTAGTAGTAGTTTTCTATCGAAAGAGCAAACAAAATGATATAAGATTTTTACAGTGGGTAAAAATGGCCACTGTATATATTATTATTTGTTAGTTTTAATTGTTTGTTTGAAAATATAAAATTGTAAAATTTTTATAATTGTAAAAAAAATGTTTTAAGGGATTTTCATTTAAAAAAGTTACTAACTTCAGAAGCTTAATATTCGCTTTTAGGGAAGAGGAGAAAAAAAATCTGGCGTCTAAGTTTAGGATGCATGTAAATTTTGTCTTACCAACTTGATAATGATTGAAAATGAGATTTCTTTCAAATCCTATTTAATTAAATTGCTTAGTTTAAAAAAACAATATTTACAATTATATTACATATTTACACTTTTACAAGGTACATCGATGCAAATAATGAAGGATACAGTAATATAAAAAAGCATTACATTCTGGGCTTTCGTTAAAAAATAGTTTTGTTTTTGATTTAAAATCCCTCACATGATTTACAGGATCTGAATATTTCAAAGGAAATCATAACTAAAGTTCTCTTTTTCGTTTTTAACAGAAATCTTGGACTTACGATCTGAAATCTGCTACTAGCAAAAGCTCTAACAGTGATTTGGTAAATTTTAACATTGAAGTTGAAAGAGTGTCACGTGGTGTTTTTGCTTTATCTGGAGACTTTCTGTTTAACATTGATATAGCGGAGGGAGATGAAAACGAAGTATATATAAATCTATATACGTATAAACTTTATTTTTTTATTTAATTTAAATCTTTACATTTCTTTTATTTAGGTAGAAGTAAAATCATATCGTAAAACACATGGTGATACAGATTATAAAACTTTACCTTTTGAAATGTCACGTCGACATTTTTACGATGCTCTTAATACCTGCTATAAAGGTGCTATAATGGAATCGTTTAAGGATTGTTCGGATTTGCCATACTTTGAGGATCAAGCACCAGTGCCATTTGAAAAGAAAACTTATGTTTTAAATAAATGTAAATTTGCAGAAGAGGGTTTTCCAAGTCATTTGGAATCTGGAGAATACAAATTTGTAGTGTCTGGTTATGGTGAAGTTGAGTATGAATTAGAATTGATTGTTGAAATTGAGCAGAATAATTAATAAAATAAAAATAACAACCAAAGCTTTGAATTTCGGAATATATTATGTTTTTAAATAAAATTTAAATTTATAAAAAAAGAGTTGATGTAAAAATAGAAATTAAAAAGAAATTTTGTTTTATTATTTTGTTAAAATTTCCACATCGCACACAGGGGGAATTTTTGTATGGAGGTGAGGAAAAAAATATATTTGTCGAAAAATGTAGCGATTTCATCACAAATTTAGTTTTATTTATATAGTAATACACAAAAGAAATCAAAACAAAGAAAGTTAGAGAAATGTAGATCGTTACTTACAATGTTTTTTACATAACTAACAAACAAATTTAAATATTTTTTTAATTTTTAATTTATTATTTATTTTAAATCTATTTTTAATTTATTATTCTAAAAGAGCCTTGACTTCGTCGCTTATAACACTTTGCTTTTTCTGGCTAAATGATGGCGCCAAATGTGAAATCATGGGATCTGATGTTACCATCATTCGGTGCGTAATATCTTCTTCGTTCGTGGAAATTCGACTGCATTTTCTGGAGTGTCTAAGGCGATATTTTTTATAGTCTTTGTTACGACATTCCTGGGCCTTTTCGGATAGTAGGCCTACAGGAAAAATACACTTGTCAATTACATCCTTGCCATGAGTCAGAAGTGTAGGTGGGGGATATTGTACCACTCGTACAGTGCAATAAACTCTTTTGCCGCCTCCAAACAAAAATCACCAAATTGTTTTGGATCTATTACCTCGGCGATTGTTATAGTTTCGAGAATTATTGAAAACCTCTTGATTATGTTTTCATTTAGACCCGTAATTTCGGAAATCAATGCAAGATTCGTAAAGAATCTTCATGACGTATTTCCTGAATGTGTCGTACCAGAGCCTTACTTAACAGGTTGATAACCTGTATTTAAATTTTCTCTCTAAGTTTACGCTTTTTCAAAAATTTTTGTGCTTCTTTTGAGTGGACTGTCCCACGTTTAAATTCAATATTATAAGCCACATGCAAAAGACACTCCATCAGCTTAATAAGCATCTGAAGTGGTGACATTCCAAATTGCAGTGCTTTTTAATTTACGGGAATAGCTTAAACTATTTCGATTTTATTCATCTTGGATGTTGTGGCTCCACAAATTAGACAAGAAGATGCAGCTAGTGTTTCTGTTAGTGATTGTGCTGTCTTGCCGTCAATCATTGTAAAATATAATTCATATTTTACTCTAAAGTTGCGATTATTCACTGTTAACTCAAATTCTTTTAGTTGAGATATCTCCTCATCGACTCTTCTCTTTTTTTCTCGTATAACTTATGGTGTCTCTTTAACCTATGCAAACTGAAGTGTTCTGAAGTTACGACTATTCACTGTTAACTAAAATTCTGTTAGTTGAGATATCTCCTCATCAACTCCTCTTTTCTTCTCATATAACTTGAGGTGTCTCTTTAACCTATGCAAACTGAAGTGTTCTACAATACTGTATGGAAGAAGGTTAACTGTTGTTCCACACTAATATATTTATGTCATCACTTAATGATAATTTAAGTGGTACAACTGATGTCGTATATAAGCGAGAGTCAGAAATTTGTGCATATCTGGAGCAAATTTTTTAAATTCATTCCTTTACTTAATTGTAAATAAAAGCGAAACGTGTTCATCGATTTTCATGAGTTATGTCTCATTTTGTTCATAAGTTATACGACTTTACGTGAAAGTAATAGGACTTGACACTTTTTTTACCGTTTTGGGATTTTTTTTGTGAATTAACAAAAAAAAATTTTTTTTTTCTTCTTCATACATTTATTAATAACTTCGAAACTGTTGCCAAACGTTAAACAGATGAAAGTACTTATAATTCTTGATTTTTCTAAATTTGTTTTATTAAAATCCGACTAGTAGTTCTTGAGTTATGTTAAACACAAGGGCCTTATCACAATTGAGTTGCGAATAAATCAGCTGAAAAATGTTGTACTGTGTAATGCAACAAATTAATAGGTAGGTGCCACCAGGTGGCACTTGAAATTGATTAAAAATGTAAAAAGAGATATGAGGCAATAAATTAGCGGTGATTTCCAACTGCAGGAAAGTAAAGCTAAAATTGCAGGTCCAAATGTTTGGAGAAAAAAGGGATTTTTTTTATATGTTCATAAAAATAAGCAAACAAAAAAAAAACTTGAGTCTCTGCAGAGTTTATTTTTTCAATTTTAGTATACTGAAATATTCTACTTTAAATAGAAAATAAAAAGAAAAACGTTAGCTCACATAATAAAATAATATTCGTTTTGAAATTCTTAGATTTAAACTGAGTTGGTTCAGTAAAACATACAAGTACTGAGCTTGAGACGGCTATAAAAAAAACTAGCAGTCAGATCAGAGTAATTCTTTTTGATTTGATTGTACCATTTAGTCTAAAATTTCAAAATATCATTGAATATTGCATGAAGAGTGTGTTGACAATTTGACTTTTTTCCGCGAAATCCCCAGTGTGCATCGCACAATTGGTCAACTGAACATTCTATATGGATGTTTGGACAGCAATGCCTGATATATATAATTTTTTTTTGATGATGTTGAGTTTTAAACTCAAAAAGTTTATTTCGAAATGTTACGAATGCCTCTGGACATTTTATAGCTTTGAAGGTGGTATAGTAATGGTATTTAGTTTGGATGCTGTAGAAAGATACCAGGAAGAAAGGCGCTACCAGATAAAGCTAAGGCGACCAAGAAAATTAAATTTAGTAGTCGGGATACTAATCAGTTAATGACAGCAAGACCTTCTGCCTCTTTGCTTATCTTTGACTGAGTATCATTTCATAAAAAAAGGAACTTCTAGTTGCAATTGCATTTCCAATTAAATGAATTATTTTCACTACTTTAAGTAGGATCTGTAAGAGCATCTCGGATTTAAATCTAAAAAGTTCTACTGTTCTAACAAAATAGAATTTTTAAAAAGTTCCCAAAGGCTTTGGTAAAAAATTAAAGTAATAAATAACACGTTTAGCGAAGTGGACGTTTTTGCTTAAAAAGTAAGCTTTATTATAATCAGATATTAGTCGAACTCGTTATTATTAAAGTTTTATTTTTAATCACATAAAGACTCGCTCTTGCACTATACCAGTAAAGTAACAAGTAAATTTTAACAGCAACAGAAATGAAAGTGAACATGACAACCTACAGAAGGTGTTGGAAATTAGAAATTTTGATTCAAAATTTGGATAGCTTATTCAAATTTGGTAATTGATGGTAATTGATTTAGCATTAGAAAGTAAAGTTTACACAGAAAAACAATTTTAAAGTTTTATTTAGTCTATTCTAATATATAAAATTTCCATGTCACAATGTAAGTTACCGTACTCCTCCGAAATGGCTTTACCGAATTTTACCAAATTTTGTATGCATATTCAGCAGGTCTGGGAATCGGCTACTATCTACTTTCCACACACCTAAGTGATAAGGGTGGTTCACCTTTAAAATGTTTTTCTTTTGAATTTTTTGACGAAATTTTTTTTTTATTTTTTTATAATGTGGCATTCAAAAATAAAGACAACCCTAAATTTTGATTTTTTTATCGCCAACTTCGTTTTTTTTATGGCCATTTTATTAACTAAATAAGTCTTCAACATGCTCGATAACTGATCAATTATAGTGTTTTTAACTGTACTTCGATTAAAAATCTAAATTTTTTTTTAAAGAAAATAAACATTTATCGTCTACTATTCGCTATAGTGTTGACTACATGTTTCCCAGCTAGAGCATAGATATTGTGGGATAAACACAAAGATTCAATGACTGATGATATATTGCATCAACATCGTACAGGGGGGTGCAACAATCTAACGATAACATTCAGCGACGCTATGTACAATGATGCATTGATTGCTATTGATGATCTTTGCATTGTCATTACCAACTTATCACTCACTTATTTCGGTATGAATTCAACAAATAGAACGGCATCTGAATTAATTAACACTGAAATGAATCGTGAACTGCAGTACAACACTGTAGAAATGGCTGCAATTGTTACTCGCAATCTCCCACTAATGAATGGCGATCAAAGAATCATTTATGACCGCATTTTGCTCGCAGTTTCAGCAGGACAAGGTGGGCTCTTCTTTTTGGATGCACCGGGTGGAACTGGCAAAACATTCCTTATTTCACTAATTCTTGCTGAAATATGATCAAATAATGGCATCTCATTGGCCGTTGCATCATCGGGCATTGCGACAACTTTATTGGATGGAGGAAGAACAGCTCATTCAGTAATTAAGCTGCCTCTAAATATTCAAAATAACCCTGACGCAGTGTGTAACATTAAAAAACAATTGTCCCTGGCCACCATGCTGAAATAGTGTAAAATTATCATCTGGGATGAAAGTACTATGGCACACAAACATTCAATTGAGGCGTTGAACAGGACGTTGAAAGATATTAAAAACAACGACAAACTATTTGGCGGCACTCTGTTGGTTCTTTCACGTAATTTTTCCGTCACTACACGTTCAACATACGCTGATGGGATCAACGCTTGCTTAAAATCATCTCCATTGTGGCGTAAAGTACAGCTGAAAAAGTACAGCTGAAAGTAAATATGCGCGTTCAAATGCTTCAAGATCCAACTTCTGAAACATTTTCAAAACAACTCTTAGATATCGGTGATGGAAAAGTTGTTACAGATGAAACTGGATACGTAAAATTACCGAACGATTTCTGCACAATCGCCGATTCGCAAGATACTCTCATTGAGCATAAATTTCCCGATGTACACAGACATCGTACATAAATTATGAGTGGCTCGCAGCAAGAGCCATTTTAGCAGCAAAAAATGCAGACGTTGATAATTTAAATTTGAAGATACAATATTTGTTGCCAGTTAACTTGGTATCATACAAATCTATTGATACAGTTTGCGATGCCACCGAAACTGTCAAATTTCCCACAGAATTTTTGAACTCACTGGATTTGCCAGGCATGCCATCGGATAATTTACAATTGAAAGTTGGATCTCCAATTATTTTGCTTCGTAGTTTAAGCCCGCCAAAGCTGTGCAGCAGTAAGCGATTAGTCATTCGAACGTTATCGAAGCCAGCATTTGAAATGGCAAGTTCAAAGATGAAGATATATTAATACCACGGATTCATATCATACCTACAGATGCGCCAATTCAATTCAAACTAATTCAGTTTCCGATTAGATTGGCATTTGCAATGACAATCAACAAATCCCAAGGCCAAACGATGTCTATATGAGTACACCATGTTTTTCACATGGGCAATTGTACGTAGCATGCTCTTGGGTGGGTAAACCATTTAGTTTGTTTGTGCTCGCTAAAGATGGGCTGACAAAACATATTGTTCACGTTATAGCATTAAAATATTGATGTTGTTTGTTAGTGTTGCTGTCATCATTAATATGTGATATGTAATTTTAACAAATAAACTATAATAACTTATTTACAATTTTCCAATTAACTAATTAATTGAGTCAATTAAATATTTACTATAATTATATTGTGAAAACAAATAAAATCCTCATTTGCAGCAAAAAATTTAATTCGATTTTATTTTATAAATAAAAATAAAAACTAAGATGTAGATCATAACTAATTAAGAGTGTAATTAATTAAAATAGTATTAAGTTTTTTTCGTTTGGACCAGCACTCAGGGGATGAACCCTAATCTATGCATCGTATCAGAAATAGAAAATTAGGTTATGGGGAGGAAGAAAGAGGGAGTAGTGTTTTTGGACATTCGATTTGAATTTCCCTACATTGAAGGTGACAGGAAAGACCTCTGGAGAGAGTTTATTCCACATACAAACTGTTTTGCTAAAATAACCAATTCTCCCTCTAATGTGTAGTGCGATTCACTAGCCTATCGACCACAAATGGATGCGCTCTCAACGAAAATCGAGTCAAATGTAAAAACGTGTAAGTTTCGGAAACAAGTTCCCCAATTTTGTTAGAGCACTTTTTTTTATAGGACCAGCACTCAGGGGATGACCCCTACCTATGCAATGCATTGTGCCAGAACAAGGAAATTAGGTTACGGGAAGGAGGAAAGAGGGAGTAGTGTCTGTGGACATTCGATTTGAACTTTCTCAGATTGAAAGTGCCAGGAAAGACCTCCAGTGGGATCTTATTCCACATACGGACTGTTCTGCTGAAAAACGAATTTTCCCTGTAATGCGTAGAGCGATTCACTGGCCAGTCAACCACAAAAGGATGTGCTCTCATCGAAAATCGAGTTAGTGTAACACTACCTTCGTTCCGTCGATGCTCTAGGGAATCAGTAGAAATAGTTATCCTATGGTTGTCTACAATGAACCTCTTGGCCCTCTGCTGTACGCCATCGAGCAACTTCAAAATAGACTTGGGAGCACCGACCCATACATAAGAGTTGTATTCCATTTTTGGACGGATAAGTACGAAATATTTCTTACATCGTTTTAGAAAACCGAGGCACTTGAAACCTTCTTTGGAAACCTGAAAAATGTGTTTAGTCCATTAGACATCACACTGAAATTTTCATACCAAGAACATTAAAAGCTTCTAATTCTGTAATACCTATATCACCCATAATAACAGGTGCAGCAACATATGCGAATATAGATCTATGGAGATCATTCGGAGATTGTTGCGAGATCGTGATTGAGCGTATCATTCATGTTTCACCTTTTGGAACTCATCTCCAACGTTACTGTTACTAAATGAATACGAATGAAAAATGGTGCTGTCTTTTGCGAAAGAGTAAATAGGATTGAAAGTTTGAGAAGAAAGGTCATTGTGAAAAATAATCTTCAACTCGTTGGATGAAATCCCATCTATAACAACTCAGCGATGCATTGGAAAACTCGATATAAATCAATATTATCGATATAATATAAATATAAATTATAAATATAAATAAATAACTCGTTATAAAAAAATAGTATTCATAGAACATAGTTATTTTCCTTTAATTACTCATGTTAGCACAAAGTTATTTTTTTGGTTTGATGTACTTTTCTGTAGATTTTAACAAATTTTAACAACTCACTTAATTAAGGAAAATTGTAGTTGTCTGTACAATGTTTGACATTTTTTTAATAATTTACATGAATATATCGTGACACATAAAGTATTTAATCCGGTATAAAGTTTTAATTTACCAAATAGCTGAAATTAATATTGATAAATAGACGGAATTTGAAACATCTAGTTACAGTGAGAACACAACTTTAACAAAAAAAGCAAACCTTAACAAAATGGCCAAAATAATAACTTTAATAATAACTGTAATAAAATTGTTATCCTTAATTTCGACTACAGCAGGATTAGGAAATTCTAAAGTAAAAATAATTTACAAATTTATAAATTATTTTCAAAATATTTTTACTATAAAACAAGTGATGTGAACAATTTAATTTTTCTTTTAACTTTTTATATAGAAAACTTGGACTTATGAAGTAAAGTCGATTGTTGCGAAAACTTCGGATAGCGAAAAATTGAATATCGATTTAGAAATTAAACGTATTTCTCGAGGTGTCTTTGCTATTTCGGGTATATTTTTTATCAATGTTGATGTAATTGAAGGCGATTCAAATACCGTAAATATTTTCTAAACAAAAACTTAATTATTTTTAAATACATTTTTTTATTAAATAGATTTCAGCAAAATCTTATCGCAGTGCCCGTGGTGATAACGAATACAGTGTTCTGCCGTTTCAAATGTCTGCAATGCATGTATTTGAATTCTTTAATACGTTTTATAAAGATGTTTTAATGGAAACTTTGAAGACGTGCTCAGACCTGCCAGTATTTAAGGATAAATTTCAGCCTCCATTGGAAAAGAAAGAATATAAATTGGATGTGTGTCAGTTTTCTCAAGACGGTTTTCCCGATCATTTGGAAGAGGGTCTTTATAAAATATCAATTACAGGCAGTGGCACAGTTGAGTGGCAAATCGATGTTACTACTGAAGTTACATATGATTTTTAATGTAATTGATTTATAGAAATGCATCTTATTTCAGTGTTAAAAATTAATTGGTTATAAATTCAAAAAAATATATAGAGTGGCTATTTTGTTGTTCTGTTTTTTTTTGTGTTTTGAGATGACCTCTACACATGTAATGCATTATGCCAGAAGTAGGAAATTAGGTTATGGGCAGGAGTCTTTTTTCAGATTCGATTTGCACTTTCTCACAATAGAAAGTGACAGGAAAGACCCCAGGAGGGGGTTCATTCCACATACGAATTTTCCTATAATGCGTAGTACGATTCACTGCCCAATCAACCACAAAGGGATGCGCTCTGAAGAAATAGGATAGGAGAAGAACGAAACCTTGAAGTGCCCCTAAATTAATCTTAAACTCGTCTGATGAAATTCCATCTATAACAACTCGTATGGTGCAATTTCTGAGAAAACTCGATATAAATCTGGTGAAACTGTCACCGACATCAAAAGCAACAAGCTTTGACAGAAGTGCATCTATCAAACATCTTAGAAATGATGTATGGATGTCTGCACCATTGTTATGACAGGAAAGACAACAAATTAGAGCGCTCCCTATGGAAACCAAACTGTCAGTCGCTAAGTAAGCTGTTGGACTACCGGTACTTCACAACATGAAAATGTGGAGATTTAATTTTATATTTATTTTCTTAAGTTATTTTTTTTAACAATCAACCGTTCTTTTGAGCTGAATGCTATTTTATTGTTGTCAACTAAAGGCCAATTTATTTAGTCAGACTGGAAGAAAGTTTTATTTGATATATTCAGATATCAAGTTGAATTATTACTTTGAAATAGAAAATCATAAAGAAAACAACAATCATTGTTATTATAAAACACAATAACTTTTCAGGCGTAAGATTTAACATTTTTTTTAAATATAAAAACGAGAACTCTTGTTGGTTTATCTCTTTTGTTTTTTTCTTCAAAACAATTAATTAAATTTTTTAAAGAACATTTCAGTTACATTACAAAAATATAGAAAAAAAAACACATCTCCTGTGGCCCAAAATCTCATCGTACTCAATAAGAAATCGTTATGAAAGCACCACACCAGTTGTTAACACATCCTATTGTTTTACCATTAAGAGGATGTACTGTATATTCTGCGCATAGTTTTAGAAAATTTTATTTCCGTTAAAAAATGTACAGAGTTGGGTTTAAAAGCATATTTTATTATTATGAATCTCTAAGAAAATTAATGCCAGACATGATTTTTCATTCCATTAACTATATCGTATTATACAATATTATATATTTTTGAGAAGTTCAAGTTCCAAACTAATTAAATTAAATAGAATTCATTATTTACAATAGTTTTTAAATTAATCTATGCTAATTGTATAAGATTCCTTTAAACATAAATATTTCTTAAATATTTCTTCAAATATTTATTATTCAAATCATGAAAGCATATTGTTACGCTTACACCTTTTATAAACCTTTTGTTGCGAGTTCTTTATTCCAAAATAAATAGCACCAGATTTTAGAGTTTTTAAATTAGTTACAAGTTTATTTGCTGAAGATGCACGTTTTTAACTAACTAACTATCTACTCAGACACTGCCTTTTATATTTGTCCATTAAAAGTCTAGAAAAATTAAGAATCACATCACATTTTGTTGTTGTATGTTATGTGTGTGTTTGTGTGTATTTCAGTTTTTGTTTTAATACTGATAAAGTTTCTTGCTGGCATTTATTTTAAGATAGTTGTTAGGAACATACATTCATACATCTTTTACTTATTTGTTTTTTATACCTTTAATTATTTTTCTATTTTGTTTGTTTACGACATAAATCAAATTAGTCATTTTAATTTCTTTTACTTGTAGCAAACATACATACATACATACATACAAATGCATGCATATAATTTGTAATACCATTTTTGTTTATTAATCAATTTCTTAACATATTTAAAGTTCATTTGCTTTAAGGTTCAATAACCATTGCAATTAAATTTTGTTTATTAAATAGTTGGCTCAGTTCATTTACACTGTTTAAAAAATTATGTCATTTATTTGTGCTAACCTAAACATCTTTACTTCCGTATTTAGTCAATTAATATTATGTATAAGCTAAGCATTTTATTCTTAATTATTTGTATATAAAAGAATGTAAAAATAAAGTTTAATCAGTCGTTTTTAGTAAGCATATCGTGTTTTATTATTAACGGCTTCTTTCAAGTTCCAAGTGCTTGAAGGAAATTTAGGCAAAACAAAATAGTACCGATTCAAGTTAATGTGCTTGAATTGGAATCTACTATTGCCATACACAAACATTTGGTGACCCCTAGAATTTTTCGATATTGGAGTTTCCCCCCACCAGTGGTAAGGAACTCCAAATATCCAAAAAGAAGAAAAAACAACGCATCCTTCCGATCCTGGAGACGCAAGAAGGGCCACACAGCGGCATCCACCAAAAACAAACAATTTGGTTACTCCTAATTTCATAATTGTGAAAAAGTTTCCCCCACCAGCGGTAAGGGACTTGAAAATATTGTGAAAAATACGCATCCAGTCGTCAGGACAACAGTCCATAAACCACAACACAAACGTGTGAACATCAGTTCACAAAGGGGCATCAGGCCACACAAAGTAGCACAGGGCTACATGAACATTACATTGACTTCCTCTGAAAACGCTTTAAAAAAAAAACAGTAGCACAGGGCTACTGAACTTCCTTCATCAAACAACAAATTTTGTATCGCGGGACGTCTAGTATTGGGATACACCTTGTACTTAACTTAAAAGAAGGCAACCAACCATGGCAAATTTGGAGAGTCTTATGTCTCAGCAGCAAACGAGAGCAACTGAGATAGAAAGGACTATTTCCAACATCAAGAAGGCCCCCCAAGATCGGCGAACGCTAGAATTTTACAGAAGTAAAAACAAAGAATTGGTTGCACAATGGCAGGACTTTGAGAAAACGGAAAATGCGATTAGAAGAGATAACACGCTAACAGCCAGCGACCCATATATTGTCCGGGACTTGTACAGATCTGTGGGTGAAATGTACAATGGGACAATTGAGTATCTTACGTCTCAGATTGATAAACTCAGCGCCAAACTATTACCGGCAATCAGAAAAGAGACATTAGAACTCCCCTCAACTAATCCATCTGATCAGGTATTGCCACCTCAAGGTAAAGGACTAGCTAGAAGACTAAAGGCTCGAATGACGGCCTTAACACATTTATTAGATGGGTTATTGTTAGAGGAAGAGGGCCATCCGCCACAATTTTATCGAATTAAGATTGAAACCATAAAAAAAATGTGGGATCAGATTCAAGAATTCTATGATGAATTGTGGCATGAAGTAGAAGATCCGACAATATTGGAAATTGATCCAAATGAAGTCCATAATCTTGGTGACTCAGTTCAGCATTATTTGATAGAACTGGCAGTACTTCAGACCAACACAACCAGCAGCATGTAGATGGTGGATTAGAGTTGGGAAGAAACCTAGGCGAACACAGCTCATTACCTCTTCCAAAGGTAACAATTCCGAAATTCAATGGGGATTATCTGAGTTGGCAACCATTTTATGACATGTTCAATGAAATGATTCACAAAAAGGCAATTCCCTCTATTCAAAAAATGTGGTTTTTGAAAACAAATTTAACAGGTGAGGCCGCAAGGTTAATACAAAATCTGTCATTAACAGAAGGCAACTATGAAACGGCCTGGAAAACACTTCAAGACCGCTTCAGTAATCCTCGAATATTGTCCAATAGCATCATAAACAGACTGCTGGGTCAACCGAAAATACCTGACAATCCTTCAGCTGCAGCCATAAAGGGGTTACATGATACAACCTGCGAGTGCATTTCAGCACTAAACAATTTGAACATCAACACAACAACATGGGACCCTATGTTAGTCAATATATTGATAAAAAAATTAGATCAAGGCACGCACATATTATATGAACAGTCAATACAACTACCAAAATCATTGCCAACATTAGGAGAACTGTTGGGGTTCCTAGAAGGCAGATTTCAGTCATTAGAAGCAGTTGGACGCATCCAAACAAATTCAAAAAGAACTTTAGTTGCAGCAACCACAAAACAGGAAAACAACTATTGCAAACTATGCAACAATGGAAATCATCAATTATATTACTGCAACAAGTTTTTAGCAATGACAGTACCTAATCGACTGAGGTGGATTCAGCAACAAAAACTATGTGTTAACTGCTTAAAAAGTGGCCACATATCAAAAGATTGTACAGCAAGTTCCTGTAGAAAATGTAAAAAGCAACATAACTCACTGGTACATTTGGAGAGACACCCACAGAATACAAAACCCATAACCATAGCAACAAAAAATTCTTGTACTGAAAATAATGCTTCAACATCAACGGTAGCTTCAGCTCACTGTCCTGGGACGCGGAAGGGTTACGTACTGCTAGCCACAGTTCGGGTAAAAATTACAGGCAGTAATGGACGATCTGGAGTTTTCAAGGCAATATTAGACTCAGGCTCACAAATTAACATTGTGACCAACCGGCTATTAAATCGGTTATCTCTCAAGCCATCGCAGACATCATTATGCATCGAAGGCATCGGCAGTCAGTCCAGAAATACCAATCAACGCATTAACGTTAGTCTCCATTCTACAATCAGTAACTACACTACAAGACTAGAAGCCTTTGTGCTACCTAACATACTTCCGGCACAGCCGTCAATAGAATTCAGCTGTAGCTCCTGGTCAATTCCTGAAAATATTCAATTGGCCGATCCTGATTTCAACAACACCGCAAATATTGACGTGTTATTAGGTGCCGAATATTATTTCGAGTTGTTAACCACCGGCAAAATTCAACTCTCGCCAGAATTACCAATTTTGAAAAACACAAAACTGGGCTGGATTGTTAGCGGAGAGATAAAGGAAACAGATAACAGCTCTGCGATATGTGCAGTCTTTGATAGTGAAACATCCCTAGAGAAAACTATAGAACAGCTCTGGAAACTGGACGGAGTAGAGTCAGAAAATAAGATAATGTCTCCAGCGGAGAATCTATGTGAATTACATTTTAATCAGCATGTGAAAATGGATTTAAGCGGGCGTTTCATTGTAAACCTCCCATTTAGAGAAAACCCAACAGCATTGGGTCATTCTCATCAAATAGCATATAACAGATTCATTAGTCTGGAACAACGTCTTCAAAGGAATCGAGATATTCGAAGTCAGTATATTCAATTCATGAGGGAATATGAAAACTTAGGACACATGGAAAAGGTGAACATGGATAACATATCGAATCCAAAATATTTTATTCCACACCACTGTGTTCTAAAACCTGACAGCACTTCAACAAAACTCAGAGTAGTATTCGATGCCTCTGCTAAAACCTCAACGGGACATTCTCTAAATGACTTAATGCATACAGGGCCTATTATACAGAGTGAGTTATTCTCTATTTTACTGCGTTTTCGTATGCCGAAACTCGTATTCACAACAGACATCGAAAAAATGTGTAGACAGATACTTATTAGTCCAGACAACCATCAATACCAGCTAATCATATGGAGAGAAAATCCATCATTACCAATTAATTACTACAAGCTCAACACAGTTACGTATGGTACACGAGCAGCTCCATACTTGGCTAAAAAATGCTTACAACGAATTGCAGAAGAAAACATGGCTCGCTACCCGCTTGGATCTCAAATGCTGAAGGAAAACTTTTACATGGATGACGGTCTTGGTGGTTCAGATAATCTCAATATGGCAGTTGAAACTCAGAAAGAACTAATAACTATTTTATCAAAGCATGGTTTTAATCTGAGAAAATGGTGTTCAAATAGTCCAAAATTATTGAATGACATACCTCATAGTGATCGGGAAGTAGATTTGGATTTCAATGATACTGTTGGGAAAACAATAAAAACATTGGGATTATATTGGATGCCCCAAACCGATCATTTTTGCATTAAGGTAAAAACCAGTCTCTTTTCAGTGGTGTCAAAACGATCTGTTACATCTGAGCTCGCAAAAATATTCGATCCTCTTGGTCTTCTTGCTCCTGTGGTGGTGAAGGCTAAGATATTTATTCAGCAACTGTGGTTGCAGACACTCGATTGGGATGAACCATTACCTCGGAACCTACAGGATACTTGGGAACATTTTCGAACCGACTTAGAAGGCCTTAACAATTTCAAAATAACGCGACATATATTCTATAATGAAATTGCAGAAAAAACGGAACTACACTATTTGCAGATGCATCTGAAAAGGCGTTTGGTGCTGCAGCGTATATTCGTTCAACAACAAAGGACGGACGGATGGCAGTACGATTGCTCTGTGCAAAATCAAGAGTGGCTCCCTTGAAACAACTAACGCTTCCTCGACTAGAACTATGTGCCGCAGTTACCGCAGCCCAGCTGGCTTATAGAGTAAGGGTTGACTTAAAGCTTCAACATCAACCTATGTTTCTATGGTCCGACTCTGAAATTGTGCTATCCTGAATAAGGTCTCAATCCACATCATATAAAACATTTGTGGCTAACAGAATATCAACCAGCCAATCTTTAACTTTGCCTGAACAATGGAGACATGTGCAATCAAAGGATAATCCTGCAGACCTACTATCCCGCGGACTTCAACCAACAGATATGACTACATGTGGGTTATGGTTATATGGGCCAATATTTCTGCATGGAAAGGAAGAGCTGTGGCCGCCAAAATGCTCACCTCAACTCTCTGTTCTCAATAACCTAGAGATGAAAAAGGCTGTTAGTATAGCAGCAGTGGTAGCTGATACCGAGTTCATATATAAAATCCAGCACAAAAATTCGTTTAAAACTTTGCAAAGGACGTTGGCATATGTACTTAGATTTACAAGAAACTCTAAGGTGACAAACGTGCATCGACCAAGGTATTTAGCCCTCACTCCTAAAGAGCTAGATGAGGCACTTCTTCTTATCGTAAAGGCTATACAAGTATCTGAATTCGCAGCAGAAATAAAACAACTGAAAGAAGGCAAAGGAATTAATAACCGCAGCCCGATAAGCAGTCTAACACCATTCTTAGATGAAGGAGGTATCATCCGCGTAGGAGGACGTTTAAAACATTCGAACCTACACCCAGATGCAAAGCACCCAATAATATTGCCATATAATGATCCTTTGGTAAAACTATTGTTTATACAGACTCATAATGAATACAAACACTGTGGACCTCAAGCACTTCTAAGCATAATTAGACAAAAATTTTGGCCAATAAAAGGAAAGGTAACAGCACGCTCAGTTACCCAAAAATGCGTTAAGTGCACTAGAGCGAGACCACAACTATATCTGCAGGTAATGGGCAATTTACCGGAGCAAAGAGTAGTTCCTGCTAGACCATTTATAAATTCCGGTGTAGATTATTGTGGTCCGTTTTGGGTACACTACAAGGTCAGGGGTAAAAAACCTACCAAGGTTTACATAGCAGTGTTTTGCTGTTTTGCAACAAAGGCAGTTCATCTAGAGCTTGTAACCGACTTATCAACGGACGCGTTCATAGGAGCTCTTAAGCGATGTATTGCTCGTCGTGGCCATTGTCAGAATATATTTTGTGACAATGCTACAAATTTCGTCGGAGCCAAAAATAACTTAGCGGAATTATATGAAACTGTTTATTCAGACAAGGCACAGGAAGAAATCACTGCTGCGTCCAGTTCTAGGGGAATACATTTTCGTTTCATACCACCAAGAGCACCTCATTTCGGGGGTTTATGGGAGGCTGCAGTTAAGTCTGCAAAACATCTGTTGACACGCAGTGTATCAACTGAATCACTAACCCATGAAGAACTGGAAACAGTAGTTATAGAGGTTGAAGCAATTTTGAACTCGCGTCCACTTACACCACTCTCGAACGACCCAGACAGTCTTGAAGCATTGACACCTGGTCATTTTCTCATCGGGGAGGCGCTGACTTCACAAGTAGACAGTAGAGCAGAGGCTCTAAAGACATCTTGCATCTCTCATTGGAAATTGGTCTCACACATAAAACATCAATTCTGGAGGAGATGGTCTACAGAATACCTAAATGAACTACAACAACGTTACAAATGGAAATACAAGTCCAACAATTTAAAAATAGGAGATATGGTTATCATCAAAGAAGATAACTTACCTACTATGAAGTGGCCCCTGGGTAGAGTCATCAACGTGTTCACAGGTGACGACGGTGTTGTTAGAGTGGTCGAAGTAAAAACAGCAACGGGAGTATTCAAGCGGCCTATTCACAGATTAGCTCCATTGTTGCAAGAAAATGAAGAAGAATCTTTTGAATCAATAGCAGTCAAAAACAAGGAGAAAGGTGCGACCTCATGCCAAGAGAACTCCGAAGGTCTCAATCCAAATCAAAATGTTGACAATGAAACCCCGAAAAAGAAAAGACGTACATCTATCAATCACAACGTATTCACAGTCATGATGGCTCTTATCGTATTACCACTTGTATTGGGAACGCAAGTACACAATAAGCACTTTGGAAAGCGATTAGGTATACATTTCGAAGGGATGGGATCAGCAGCTGTATCACCTGCAGAATGGCAACTCTTGGTCTATTACGACTTAACAGAATTCTGGTCCGAATCAATAATTTTCTCACAAGGTACAACAACACTTAACTATTTATGTAAAGAAATGCAGGATCAGGCGACATGCAAAAATTTGGTTAAATACTTTGAGTACACTGATGCAGAATTGACTATGGACAGCACGCTGATTTCTGGACGGAGGCAGAAGAGAGCAGCGATAGATCTAGTGGGGAATATCGCACACTCACTGTTTGGTGTCTTAGATTCCGAATACGCCAAAGACATGGACCTTACAATTTCACAAGTCAAAGAAAATGAAGCGCATCTACTTAACCTCTTAAAAAATCAGTCTTCAATAATTGACTCGACCATAAACATCATGAAATCAGACCAAATCGAAGTGAAGAAAAAATTTGATCAGATAGATGCCCAGATCTCGGAAGTACACAACATGATTATCGCCGGTAAAGAAGAAAATCATCAAGCTAAACTTTATCGTATTTTTTCATCTCTATGCATTCAACTGACAATTTCGGCAGCAAATTTGCAGCGCGTACAATCCTCAGTATTTGATGTTCTTACAAATACTCACCATGGCGTCATTAGTCCATTGCTCTTGACGCCACAACAATTGCAAAATGAAGTTAAAAGGATAAGATTCCATCTACCTGAATCACTGGACTTACCGGTAAGGCCGGAAAATACGTTACAATTGTATAAACTTATGAAGGTAAATGGAGGACTAACCAATAATACAGCAATTTTTCGCATTACTTTACCATTAATTGAACGTCATCGTTTCGAAATATTCAACATCGTTTCAATACCAAATTGGATCAATAATACATTTGTTTCGATTAAACCGTGTTCATCATTTTTGCTCATTAACAAGGATCGCCATCTATATGTTGCCTTGCGTGACTCTGAATTCAACACGTGCACACTCTTCACAAAGGATCTGTATCTCTGTTCAAAAAGTCAAATTAGATATGAACAAGGGGCATTAAAATGTGCTTGCGAAATAAATTTATTTCACAACAACAGTCAATCAGACTGCCCAGTCCAGCAAACGAATGAAAAATCACTATGGATTCCTCTTCACCATCGAAACGAATGGATATATGCGCTCTCAGTTCCTTCTATAGCAACAGCAGTATGCAAACAAGAAATAACACAACTTACTCTCGAAGGGTCTGGCCTGTTGGTGCTGGAACCAGAATGCACACTAAAACACAAATTCATGACAATACAAGGACAGCAAATTGCATCTAGTTCTACTAGAACATCATACACCAGGCTTTGGGAACTTACCGAACGGATTCATAAAAAACGTTTGGACCCTGTACTAAATGAACTACACACGAGCAGTTACATTTCACAACTCAAAAACTTGACAACTCTGCAAATGTCGTTGGCGGAACAAAAAATACTCGAGCTTCCAAATAAAATTGACGCTCACAATAACCATCATATAGCAGTAGGCTACACATCATTGATAATCACTATGGGTATCGTTCTGTATATAATTCTTAAACGAAGATCAAGGAAGCCTTCAAGTCCAATTCCAACCCCTCGTCAAACAACCCAGCAATCAACCTCAGATGTCACAGTCCACCTTTAATGAAATGGAAACAATGGGATCAATCAAAAGATTTAAACCTACAGTGACCAGCCTGATGTTTACTTCATTGAACCGTGTTCAACGCGGCGGAGAATGTTGGGAACATACATTCATACATCTTTTACTTATTTGTTTTTTATACCTTTAAGTATTTTTCTATTTTGTTTGTTTACGACATAAATCAAATTAGTCATTTTAATTTCTTTTACTTGTAGCAAACATACATACATACATACATACAAATGCATGCATATAATTTGTAATACCATTTTTTTTTATTAATCAATTTCTTAACATATTTAAAGTTCATTTGCTTTAAGGTTCATTAACCATTGCAATTAAATTTTGTTTATTAAATAGTTGGCTCAGTTCATTTACACTGTTTAAAAAATTATGTCATTTATTTGTGCTAACCTAAACATCTTTACTTCCGTATTTAGTCAATTAATATTATGTATAAGCTAAGCATTTTATTCTTAATTATTTGTATATAAAAGAATGTAAAAATAAAGTTTAATCAGTCGTTTTTAGTAAGCATATCGTGTTTTATTATTAACGGCTTCTTTCAAGTTCCAAGTGCTTGAAGGAAATTTAGGCAAAACAAAATAGTACCGATTCAAGTTAATGTGCTTGAATTGGAATCTACTATTGCCATACACAAACAATAGTTGTTGTTGTCTTGTGTAGATAAGTTTTCTTAGAAAACTACGCAGTTAATAAACAGCATACTTAATTGTTGTTGGTTTGCGTGTATAAAAGCAATTGTTAGATATTGGGAATGGTGCATTTCCACCACAAAATGTTTACGCTTCCAGACAATTTTTGCCATTTTGCACAATCAAAACAAGAATTGGTCACAAACGTATTTCCCGGTATTGCACAAAATTTTAGAAATCATGATTGGCTGGGAGAAAGAGCTATCTTAGCTGCGAAAAACGCAGATGTTTCAGATATAAATGTGACAATTTTGAATGACATTCCCGGGGAAATTTTTACCTACAAATCGGTTGACTCTACTACCAATCAAGACGATGTTGTAAATTATCCAGTCGAGTTTTAAAATTCGTTTGCACGAATGTCCCATTGCACGACTTTGCAATGGGACATGTTTAGTAGTCAAAAATTTCATGGAAAATGTGATTGAAGCAATAATTTTTAAAGGAAAATATAAGGGCGAGGATGTGTTGATACTACGCATTCCTATGATTTCTCCAGATCTGTCGTTTGATTTTAAACGGTTTCAGTTCCCCATACGTGTTGCTTTTGCAATGATCCCTGTTTTTTGCACGGTCAATTATGTGTATCATCTTCACGTGTTAATAAACCATCTGCTTTGTTTATCTATACCGCGGCCCAAAAATCGATCGCAGAATGTCGTATATGTAAAAGCATTGCAATAGAATAAGACGTATTATATCAGCACACAAAAATATTGAATTGTGAAAAAGATAAAATTATTAAAAGAAAAACATAAAAACGAAAAAAAAAGAAATTGTGCTGTTTCTGTTTAATTTTCTTGAATGATTGAATTTTTTGGCGCACACAAAAAAAGAACGCTGTAGTATAATAGCAAACCACAAATGACTTGCAAAGCAGTCACGGGCACGCTAGTTTTGTATAAAAAAACTCAAACTCAAAACGAATAAAGAAAATGGACAACAAAATTTAGAAATAATTTTATACAAAAATACACTAACCACTACGAATATAGATAGCCTGAAAATACCACTGTCATCTAGAACTATTTGAAGGACTTTTTCCAAACACATTAACGCCGTTACTAGAATGCCAACGAATTATACCTAATCATCAATTTGATTTTCGAAACAAACATGGTACTTATGCGCAGGCTCATAGGGTTGTAAAATCAATAAGAGAATCTCTTGAAAAGAAAGAGCATTTGACAGAATGTGGCATATTGGCCATTTATTTAAATTAAAGCATTTGGTTGGATTTTATTCATATTCCCCTATTTTCTGTTGCAGTCCTACCTGTGTACTTTTGGGAAAATTGGCATTATTACAGCCGGTGTACCCCAGGGGAGCATACTAAATAGTTCCAACTTTGTATACGTAACTAGCTGAACCATTGAGAACGAATTTGTGAGATCGGAAATAAGAAACGCGGACAAATAAGCTCGATGCCCACAGCGACTGTTTTAACGGCGGCAGTAATCGAGTCTTTGTTACTTTATACCTTTCACCGTTAACCGCCAATGCACATTGGAGGCCCAACTGCCTCCGTAATGTGATAGCATATAATTCCCACCGGGGGCACATGATAGTCTTTATGGATCCTACATTTTCCATCTAGACTGGTGCCTTGCGGGGTAAAAGGGAGCCCAGTCCCCTTCAAGGCTAGTAGGAGTCAACTGGACAATCCACATTATATCCACGGGAATCAGTAGCCCGCAGAGTTCCGCTATTTGTCTTTTAGACATTTAACTGTTCTCTGACTGATTATTGAGGTAGGCCCTTCGGGAGTATCGTGGTGGCTGTGCAATTCGAGGCCCTCGTTTGAGTTTGTGGGTCGGATCATTCACAATGAACACAATGAATGGTCCAGGTATGAATGCCGTTGTGTTCTTAATTATACCCCCCGGGGGCACATTTATCGGTGTTTATAGAATACTCGACTATCTAGACCTGTGCAACTGGGGGAAAAAGGGAGCCCAGTACCCTGAAGACAGGCAGGTGGTCAACTGGAAACTCCACTTTATTTCCACGGGGATCAGTGAGCTCGCAGAGTTCATTATTTGTCTCTATATGGGAGCATCGTGGTGGTTGTGGTTGTGGTGGCCAGGATCATTTCACTGATAATGACACGCAAAGTGAATGATCCAGACCAGTGAGCATGCTTGACATGTATTCTGGACAGGAGTTAGAAAGTCTCCAACTCTTTAGCAAGGTGTGACAGTTTGCAGACCTGCCCTGGAATTATTCAAGTTGCAACTAGGTGGTTCTGTTCTTTAGAATTATGTCTTCGGCTATCTAGGACGTATGTATAATGTTCCAAATTATACAAAGTGGTTTGTCCACCATCTGATTAAGACTCCATAGTCAGGCGCGGATGTAAAACAAATCACACTCTGTTCTTAATTATTATTCCCCGGGGCCACATATATGGTCTTAATGGAGAGCTACTATGTAGACCTCTGCAACTGGGGGAAAAAAGGAGCCCAGTCCCCTGAAGTCAGCAGGGGTACAACTGGAAACTCCACTTTATTTCCACGGGAATCAGTAAGCCGCAGAGTTCGTTATTTGTCTCTTTAGACATTTAACTGTTCTCTGACTGATTATTGAGGTTGGCCCCTATATGGGAGTATCGTGGTGGTTGTGGTTTCGCGGCCCCATATCAGTCTATGGTGGCCGGGTTCATTTCACCTTTAATAATAACTACCTGGTGAAATGTTCCCGGATCCAGTGAGCATGCTAGACATGTGTTCTGGACAGGAGTTGGAAAGTCTCCAACTCTTAAGCAAGCAGTGATGATTTGCAGCCCTGCTCTGGAATCATCGAAGTTGCAACTAAAAAGTTCTGTTGCATAGAATTATAGCTTTGGCTTCCTAAGACGAGCATGATGTTCCAAATTATGCATTGGTTTGGTCCACCATCTGATTAAGGCTTAATGGCCAGGCGCGGATGTAAATCTAATCACATAGTTGTTCTTAATTATATTAAGCTTCATGCGTTCTGGACCAGGAGTTGGATAGTCTACAACTCTTTAGCAAGAAGTGAAGGCTGCGGTCTACTCCGGGCTTTCGAAATTGCCACTAGGAGTGGCCGGAGGATATACGTATTCGAAGGCCTTCTAGGGCGTGAATGGCGTTGCTTTTCATTCACAGTGGTAATGGCCACCATCTGTTTAAGGCCCACGGCCAGTTGCAGATGTAAATCTTATCACGAAATACCAAATAATATTAAAACACAGCGCACAAAAAATTAAATGCATTGAATGAATGAAGTCGATCCAGTCGTGAGTTGCAGTGTTGTTGAATAACCTGGATACCAACTGCAGCGCTATCTGCCGGGCTGGTTTGTGAATGTAAACCATTCAAGGTGGCACCCAAACGCATGCAAAAAAAATTTATTCAGTCACATACACACGTACAGTAGAATTATATACATAAAGAAGATTTGTATGGGAGGTACCACGAGTCTTTGTCCAATCCCGCCCATATTTGCAGCAGAACTTAAAATATGTTCACTCAACCGAAATAACAAATTCTGTTTAAATACCGTTAGCAGGAGCAGAAATAATAGATATTTAATTTGTGGTTTGTATGGGAGGTACCACGCCCCTTTATACAATCCGCCCATATTTGCAGCAGCACTTAAAAAATGCACACCAAACCGACGTACCATTTTGGTCAAATACAGTTTCAGGAGCAGAAATAATAGATTTTTAATTTGTGGTTTGTATGGGAGGTACCGCGCTCCCGTGTCAAATTGCACCGAATTGTAAATCTAAACCACCCGAGGCGTCACCCAAACGCATACAAAAAAATTTATGCAAATCAGTCCAGCCATTTAGGAGGAGTTCCGTCATAACACACGTACAATTATATATATAAATTATATATATAAAGAAGAAATAGAGATAGTCGCAACCTACACTGATGATATAGCTTTGCTTGCAGTAAATGAAACCGCTGCTGTTGCATCGAATATTACATAATTGCAGCTTGTTTTAATTACTAATTGGCTTAATATATAAAACACTAAAGTGAATGCGGAAAAATCTACCCATGTCACATTTACTCGCAATAATGGTAATTGTGCGGCTGTATACCTAAACGGAGTTGTTATACCTCCCTCAAATGAAGTCAAGTACTTAAACCAAATATGCATTTACAAATAAAGAGAAAATAACCAGTTATTGAAACAAAGAAAATGGCATCTCGGACAAGGTTAAAGTTAAGTCTCAGTAATAAATTACTTTTGTATAAACAGTATTAAAATCTGTATGGGCTTTTGGTAGGCAATTATGAGGAACAGCTTCTTACTCTAATATTGATTTAATTCAAAAGCATCAGTCTAAAACTCTCGCTTGGTGCTCCATGACAATGATGTGTGTTAAGGATAAAATTAAACGGTGCAGCATTAATAATTAAGAGAGACTTAGTGACCATGAAAACGTTCTTGCTATAATTCTTTAAGGCGACGATGATAAGGTTAGAAGATTAAAAGGACTACATATACTTGGTATCCAGTTTAATTCTTAACTTGTACATATTTTGCTAGAAACACCATATAAATCCATGTTAAATTTAATGGAATTTATCGCTTATCCTAAGTGTAGTGACTTTATTGGCGTATAATTTTGCGGTAAATGGATTCCAAATAAAATGTATATGAAAACAAAAATTTTTTTCTACGTAAGGTTTTTCATTGGAAGCAATTCATTAATGTATAATATTTAAGTATATAATTCTTATTTAATCTATTTGGCATAACATTATATATTTTGAGTTTTCTATATAAAATTTTGATAAAACACCAATGATGAGCTATGTAAACAGTAGCGAAATGGCCATGCTTTGCGCTGAATTTAATTTATATTTAATTTAAATTTTTTTAAGAAAGAAAAATCAATTTGAAATGAATGCAAAAGAGGGAAAGTTATAAGTTAGCAATATGTAATGCATTATTTTCTGAATCGCTACATCCTAATTAAAATATATTTACATCTAATCCTAGAAACTGAAAGCTAAAAATATTACCTATGATGCATACACAAAATCGTTCATTTCATTATAAAATTGTGGCTACTAGAGCCGTTTGATAGTTGGCTTGTCGGGTGTGTATCCAGCAAGTGTAAAACTGGATATCTCCTTTATGAAATATTTACTAAGGACCAGTGAAATAAATTTCTTATAAAAATTTTAAGTTAAGTTTTTTAAAGGAATTATATTTTATTGGCATCTTTAATAGATTGTTGGTACGAAAGTGCAGTTTTGTCTATAGAGTACAATTTATGCTTCGCTATATCTTCCTTCTTGCTCAAAATAGAGTTCAGGCTTTTACACAGCTTTTAAGCAGCTTTGAAACCTTATTAATTATTAATTAATTTTTATAGAGGAATAGAACTTTGTCATGGAATAGAACGAAGATGAATTTTTTGAATTGACATAAAATTTCCTTATTTCGAAAGATAATATTCTAGTAGTATAATTTAAATATGACTTCCAGCATATTATCGCTGCGGCTGACTCGAATATATTCTAATAAGGAGGTTTAATTTTTAATGACTTTTTCTAACGGTTGCGGCTCCTGTAGGCTAGTAGGTAGTGTAGTAGCTTGTTAGTATGGGGGTTGTGGGTTCGATTCCCAACGAAGGCTTTGGTATATTTTTACTACAAAAATAAAAATTGACTGTCGGTGGGGCTGCTCAGCGATGAAGGCATAGTCACTGGTCGCTGTACTGTCTTATACGGCAGTTAATTTCCGACTATCCTTCTACTTTCACCACCTGTTTCATCTCTTCTCTATCCCTTTCCTAAAAGAATGTAGCACAGTACTGGACTAAATAGGCATTGTTGCAAGAAGTGCTACTTCTCTTTTATAAAAAAAAAAAAAATATCAGCAGTAACACGGCGATTGGCAATTGTTTAGGGCTTACCGGCGTAGACTAGCGACTATACATGTCACAGAGAAAAGCGTAGTAGCTTTAAATCGCACAATCTTGGAAGCTAAGATCCGAAAATGTGAAACTATGCGGTTACTAAACGCATAGTTTCAAAAAATCAATTATAACATGAGCTGTGTGACATGCTGTGCCATCTTGCTGAAACCACAGATCCTTCACATCATGATTGATCAATTGATCAACGAAAAAATTATGTCTCTATAGTGATCACCATTGACTGTAACGTTCTGACTGAACGTTCATTTTTAATTTCGTACAAATAATTCCATCAGGTCATATATCTAATCAATCAGTCAGTTTTTCTGAATGTAACGGCATCTGAATGTACGCTTGCGGATTATTATCACTCCAAAAAAGGTAGTTTTACTTATTGCAGCATCTATTCAATCTTTTGTTAGAGCTTTAGCAATACATATGTCGCTAATGAAAACCGGGGTCAATGGCAATCTTGTTTTGGGCCCGATTTGTACAATTTGAAAGCGTTTTTAAGGAGTCCTAGGTTCTATTCATGTTAAAATACCAAACCAAACTAAATATAAATCAGACAGGTGACAAAATGGTCGCCATTTAAAGAAGTATTGACAACTTAAAGTTCTGTATCTCTACAAAAAAACAAAACACCCGTTACATAGGTGCATAATTTTGACTACCAAGACAGCATATGGGTAAGCAGCTTTAGATAGGAATTTTGAATTCAGAGAAAACAGGGCGAATATTTGTATTATTTATTGTATCTTCTTTCACAAAGAATAATTTACAGTTTTTACAAAAAAACTTAATTTTATTTCAAGGTTATCCTTAAATCAGTTAACATATTTACCTGGTTTTGACAATGCATGACATTTAAGAAATTTATGACAATCTTTTTTTATCGATATATTGCTGAGTGACAAACACGAAGTTATAAGAAAAAGATACATGGAAAAGACAGCTAGAAACCAACAACCAATACATGCTGTGAAGCATAACGTTTTATTACGAGGAAAATAAAATAAAATGATAATTTGAGAAACTTTGATTATTTGCACAGTATCTAACAAAACTATTTAAAATAAGAATTTAAAAACGCATATATTTAATATTTTGTGTTTTTAGTCTTCTAAAGCAATAACACTGACTGGTTATAAAAAAGATAGCCAATTTGTTTTATCTGTGAAGAAACTGAGGTCCAACTCAGGTTGGACGGAAAGTAAAGAAAGTTTCAGAAACGTTATACTTAAGTGATGACTATATATAAAAGAAAGAAAAATTGTGTTTAATGTATGGAAATCATACGAATATACAGGGTGTCCGTCGGGAAGATATGCACTTTGTTTATAATTTTTGATTACATAAAAGAGAATGGATCCTTTATTGATAAATGTTTTATTTGATGTCGGGAATTATGTATGGAATACATTACGTGATAAGATTTACATCTGTACCTGGCTATGGAGCCTTAATCAGATGGTGGTCAAACCACTGAAAAGACTAATTCTAGCAACAGGTCTTTCCTAGTTGCAACTTTAGTGATTCGTGAGCAGGGCTGCAAACCACCACTCCTTGCTGAAGAGTTGGAGACTTTCCAACTCCTGTCCAGAATACATGTCTAGCATGCTCACTAGATCTAGGAACATTCCACCAGGTAGGTGTTATTAAAAGTGAAATGAACCTGGCCACCATATAAAACTGACCTGTCTGTTATGGGGCCGCAAAACCACAACCACCACGATACTCCCGAAGGGCCAACCTCAATAATCAGTCAGAGAAATAGCTAAATGCCTAAAGAGACAAATAGCGGAAACTCTGCGGGCTACTGATTCCCGTGGAAATAACGTGGAGTTCCCAGTTGACCCCTGCTGCCTTCATGGGAGTGGACTCCCTTTTTTCCCCAATTGCACAGGTCTAGACAGTCGCAGTTCTATAAAGACCATATAATGTGCCCCCGATAGGTATGTATGGAATAGAATAACAAATAAATGTCTGCCACGGTTAGCCCCACAAATGCGAGCTCTTTTGAGCACATTTTTCATTATATTCTCACACATTTTTTGCGGCATTTCATTAATTTTATTACGTGTCTAAGTTACTAAAGCGTTTGTTGGTATAAACTTTGCTTTCCAGATATCCGGAGCATTCAATTCAGGCGACCGTGGAGGACAATCCACATCACCATTGCTTAAAATAATTTGTTATGAAAAAAGGTTTCAAGCCTAAAGCATGCAATTGTGGCATTTAGAAGTTTTCAATCATACCACGATATCACTCCCCATTCACAATTACCGCTATGCCGTTTTCATTTTCAAAGAAGTAAGAGTCCATTGATTACCCCTGAACAAATTGTACATCAAACTGTCACTTTTATTGGATGCAAAGGTGACTGTTGAATAATTTAGAGGGTTTCACATTCTCCAGAACCGATTACTTTGTTTATTCACATATCTATTCAAATGAAAATGTGGCTCGTCGCTCATTATGATTTTTTCATTTTCATGATGGTTATCATGGGCGACCTGTGTAATGTATAATGTCTAATGGCAGGATCGCCATGTAATGTATAATGTGTAATGGCGGGATCGCCATGTAATGTGTATTGAAATGCATGTAATCATTGGATTTTTCGGTTTTATAGTTTTATAGAGTTTTACGTGACTGCATATATATATTTATTGTTCCCTATAGTCCTCGTTTTATTTTAACCAGCTGTCGAGGAGGACAGCTCAATAAAGTAGGCGTTCACGTGAGTGCTGATTAATGTTCAGTTTAAGTCTAATTTTATTTACAAATTAATTAATGAACAATTGTCTAAATGTCTAATGTCAGCAAAATGCAAGAGGACAGCCACAAAGTAAATTATAAATGTTATAAGAATTTGATACTTTTGTCCTAATTTACTTTGGTGGTATTTTGCCACAATTCAACAAGTGTAATTCAAGAAGTTGTTGCGCTTCAATGTTGAAGTTGGTATGTACACACTTACATGTCTCATGACGATGTGTTTACACTACATCTGTAACATCCTGTGGAATATGTAGAAGCTCTTGTGCCAATTGAATCTTATATGAAAACAAATGCAAATCCTTGTCCAAAATTGTGGCTAAAATTGTACTTTAAAGACCAAGCCCCTTAGCACGATGTCGAATTGAGGGTGATGTATTGTTATGAACACTTTTTTGAGTTTTGTTGGCACGTTGTTTATTTCAAAAAAGTTCACGCAACTTTCTTATCGTCTTAGTAATCGATGATTAATTTTGATAAAATGTTTCAAAAATTAAAACATATTGGTTTATCAAATATTTTTCTATAATAAATTTGACTCCTGTGTGTCTACTTCATGACTGTTAAAAATATATATTGTCAAGACACATTTTCTAAAAAAAATATATGATTGTTGATTTAGGTGATATGCTTTGAACAGCAATCGTAAAGAGATTGCATTAGACATAGACTGTCTCCTTGGAAGATATGTTGAAAGTCAATTTAAATCGAAAAGAGGCTGAAATATTGTCTTTAGCAAAACCTGTAATTAAATTTTTTTATAACTTTCTGTACTCAAAATATTCTTGATAATTTTTATAAAAAAAACCCATAAATTTTGTGATTAATTAAAGGTTATTAATTTAACACATCGAGAATTGAAAGATTTGCAAAATTTGTCACTGTATTAAGAAATATTGATGAAGTAACAATTATATTTAAATATGGTAAGATTTCGATAGATGATAATATTGATGTTGGGAAACCAACTCAGCTAGTGACACCTATATTACAAACTTTAACCGGACTGACTAGGTTTTTTAACATACTTTTTTTAGAAGAAACTTTATCAGTATAAAAACAAAATTAAAAATTAACACAGACATACTGGCGCCTATACATTGAATAAACAACATAAAACAAAAAAATGTGATACAAAGGGAGTAGAAGATTCTTAAATTTTCTAGACTTTTAATGAACAGGTATAAAAGGGCAGCGTCTGAGTGGATAGTCAGTCAGTGTAAAATTAAATCTGGTGAAGTAAATTGTTCTGCAGCGTCAACTTTGTGTAGTTAAAATTAATAAACTTGTTATTAATTTAAAAACTCGTGTTATTTATTTTGCAATAAAGAGCTCACAACAAAACGTTTCTAAAAGGTATAAACGTAACACTATAAATAAACAATAATGACTAATCAGAAACAAATTCAAATAATTTGTAAAATTTTTTATTTATATTGTTATCTACTCAACTGTTTAATATTCGTTCAATAACATAGTAGTACACTTCTGTCACTAAAATAAGAAATTCCACACACAATAATATTAACATTTTTTTACACATGGCGGTTAAATTTTATCTTTTTCACAACGTTATGTTATTAAGTTTAAAATGAACTCTAGTTCTCTCCCTCTCTCTGCCTACTGTATGAAATAGAATACATTTAATATTGTTACGTTTATTCCTTTTAAAAGGTGTTTTTTAAGCTAGATAGAACTTTAAATTGTAAAAAGTAACACAATAAATGAAATTTTGATGAAACATTTTTTTTATTTGTTTCAGTATACTCTGACAAATCATCATGAATAGACTCTCGCTTGAACAACGCTACGAAATTATCCAAATTTACTTTGAAAATCAGTCGTCGATTCGCGCAACTTATAGACGACTTCGTCATTTTAATGGCGTACATAATCGTGCATCTGAACAAGCCATTCGTCGAACTGTCGATAGATTTCGTACCACATACTCTCTAGAGGATGCAATAACACCAACACGTCGAAGGAATGTGCGTACTGAAGAGAATATCGCCGCTGTAAACGAAAGTGTGGAAGAAGATCCAAATTTATCAATTCGTCGTCGGTCGCAGGAATTGGGGCTCTGTCCGTCCACTACGTGGAAAATTTTGCGCAAAGATCTCGGCCTACACCCGTATAAGATCCAGCTGGTGCAGGAATTGAAGCCACGAGGCCATTATATGCGTCGTTTTTTCGCCAATTGGGCTCTAGAGCAGTTGGCAACTGACCCGTTGTTTTATCGCAAAATTGTGTTCAGCTTAACGGGTTTGTTAATAAGCAAAATTGCCGCATATGGAGTGAGACCAATCCATAACAGACCCTACAGACTCCATTACATCCAGAAAAATGCACCGTTTGGTGCGGTTTTCACGCTGGTGGCATCATCGGACCTTATTTCTTCAAAAATGAGGCCGGAGCTCGCGTTACGGTCAATGGAGATCGTTACTGCACCATGATCAATGATTTTTTGTTTGAAAATATGGATGACATTGATCCGGACGAGATGTGGTTACAACAGGATGACGCTACGTGCCATATAGCGAACGCAACCATCGACTTATTGAAATCAAAATTTGGCGATAAGTTGATTTCGAGAAATGGACCTGTCAATTGGCCTCCAAGGTCGTGCGATTTGACACCACTCGACTATTTCCTGTGGGGCTACGTGAAGTCACTGGTTTATGCTGATAAACCAGCAACAATTGACGCCTTGGAGAACAGCATTGTTCGTGTTCTTCGTGACATACGCCCAGCAGTGCTCGAAAAAGTGGCCCAAAATTGGACGTCCAGAATGCGCTTCGTCAAGAACAGCCGCGGTGCCCATATGCCCGAAATCATTTTCAAATGTTAATGTCACGTATTGATCCTTCGAATAAAAAAGAAATTTTGATTACAATTTAATTTTTTGTGTTATTTTTTACAATTTCAAGTTCTATCGGGCTTAAAAAAACACCCTTTAGTTTATTTAGTTATTGCAACAGCTTTCATAATTAAACTGTTGTTGTATCTTCATACGACATATATTTTGTTTGCGTGCTTCTAGCATTCACTAGAAAATTCGCTAATAACGTTATCAAATATAGTTATCGTTATCATTATTCTTGTTCTGTGTTATCTGCTTTTATTTAGTTATTGTTAAATTTAGTTCGCAGAATTTTATTAAGTCTGTTGCTGTTGTTTTGTAAGATTTCTTAGAAAGTTCTTCATTTGTAAACAGATATTTATAATATTTTTTAACAAGTTTTTCCTAAAAATATTTTTATTTAAAAATTTACTCAACACAGAAACGGATATTATAAATATTTAAGATATTAATAATAAATATACAATATTTACAGTTAGAAAACATTCAATTACTGTTTTTAAGATCCCCATTTATTTTGTGAACTATTTTAATAAGGATATTTCTTATTAAAATGCAAGAAAAAGCCGCCCTGAGTGTTTCTTAATGTAAAAATTAAAGTCTTTAGTGTAATGAAGCATTTAAAATACATTTTCACTAAACAAATACTTTTTTATAATTTTGCCAATTCTCTAATGTTTTCTTAAGCCAGTGAAACAAAGCTTATTTTGTCTTTATATTTTAATTTCCATAATTTGATAATAATAATTTCTATACAAATAGCCGTAATCAACTTCATAACAAAAAAAATAAATGACGACTAAATTATTGACATTTGAGTGACCTTAGTATAAATGATAAATAAAAGGTAATAATGCTGGTAGCTATTTATATAAATAGAACAGCTAACGTTTATATATTTTTAAACAATCAGATACTTTTAGAACACCTTGAGTTTGTTTTTTATTTTTTTATTTTGCTAACATAAAAATTTGTTTTTAAGAGATGAAAATATTTAGACGTTTATTGGTATAAAATATAAATTATTTTTTAAAGTAAAAACATAAATAATTTACTGCTGTTAGAGGATTGCTTTGATCACATGTACATTCCTCAATAATCAGTCAGAGAAACAGCTAAAAGTCTAAAGAGACAATTAGCAAAACTCTGGGACTTACTGATTCCCGTGGAAATAACGTGGAAGTTCCAGTTAACACCCTGCTTGCCTTGAGCTCTCTTATACCCCTAGCAGCACAGGTTTAGGTGGTTAAGTAATCCATAAAGACCGATAAATGTGTCCCCGGGGGGTAAAGATCACATGTACATACGTGATAAGATTTACATCTGCACCTAGCCGTGTGGGCCAATATCAGAAGGTGGATCATTACCACTGTAACTGAAATGTAGCGCCATCCTCGCCCTAGAAGGCTTTCGGATACGTACATCCTCCGGTCACTCCTAGTTGCAACTTTAAAAGCAGGGCTGCAAACCACCACTCCTTGCTGAAGAGCTGGAGACTATCAAACTCCTGTCCAGAACACATGTCTAGCATGCTCACTGGATCTAGGATCATTCCACCAGGTAGGTGTTATTAAAAGTGAAATGATCTTGGCCACCAAATAAAACTGACCTGTTATGGGGCCACGAAGCCACAATTACCACGATACTCCCGAAGGGTCAACCTCAATAATCAGTCAGAGAAACAGCTAAATGCCTAAAGAGACAAATAGTGGAAACTCTGTGGGCTACTGATTCCCGTGAAAATAACGTGGAGCTTCCAGTTGTACCCCTGCTGACTCCCTTATACCACCAGTTGCACAGGTCTAGATAGTCGAGCGTGCTATAAAGACCATAAATGTGGCCCCGGGGGGAGGGGATCACATGTACAACTGTGTGATTCGATTTACATCCGCGCCTGGCCATGAAGCCTTAATCAGATGGTGGACCAAAACACTGCATAATTTGGAACGTCATGCTCGTCCTAGGAAGCCGAAGCTATAATTCTATGCAACAGAACTTTCTAGTTGCAATTTCGATGATTCCAGAGCAGGGCTCTGGAGTTTCCAGTTGTACCCCTGCTGACTTCAGGGGACTGGGATCCCTTTTTCCCCCAGTTGCACAGGTTTAAGTTGTTGCTATCTCCAAAGACCGTATATATGTGCCCCCGGGGGGTGGGATCACATGTACAGATAGTGTGATTCGTTTTACATCCGCACCTGGCTATGTAGCCTTAATCAGATGGTGGACAAACCACAATTGTATAATTTGGAACGTTATACATACGTCCTAGATAGCCGAAGACATAATTCTAAGCAACAGAACCACCTAGTTGCAACTTGAATAATTCCAGGGCAGGTCTGCAAACTATCACACCTTGCTAAAGAGTTGGAGACTTTCTAACTCCTGTTCAGAACACATGTCAAGCATGCTCACTGGACTGGATCATTCACCTAGCGTGTCATTATCAGCGAAATGATCCTGGCCACCATAATTTCATATAATCTCTTATGGGGCCGCAAAACTACAACCACCACGATGCTCCCATATAGGGGCCAACCTCAATGATCAGCCAGAGAACTATTATAAGTCTAAAGAGACAAATAATGAACTCTGGGGCTCACTGATCCCCGTGGAAATAAAGTGGAGTTTCCAGTTGTCTCCCTGTCTGACTTCAGGACTGGGCTCCCTTTTTCCCCCAGCTGCACTGAGTCTAGATAGTGGAATATTCTATAAAGACCATATTTATATGCCCCTGGGGGGGAGGAAACACATGTACAGTGGGTCATAAAACTTTTCAATATTTAAAGTAAAAAATATAGAAGCAGTCTGTGACGATACATTCTTATGGCTGGGGTATAACTCGCCGCTGCCCAGGATTCGTCACAATACAATATCTTTAATCTTTCGTGACCCTCGAGAAGAGAACGGAAAACCAAATTACTTTGTTAAAAATTCAATTTATTTACAACGAATTTCAATTTGGATTAAAATTAAATTAGAAATTAAATCAATTAGAAATGCTACCGGAGAAAAACGCACTAAACTTTTGCGTCACTATTGTTAGTAGGCTATCACCTATAGTAATTCCTCTCGTTGGGGAAAATCGGGTTACGTATATGAGTATTGGCTAAATGCCAGCAGTCAGCGGAATACCACCAATAATCCCGGGCTTAACAACTATTCAGTCGCTCAGTGTATCAAGTGGTTGATAGCGGGATACCACCAAAAACAATTAACTCACTGCTTAGCGTCCCCATTCCCTTACTACTGGTAAGTCTATAGTACGGGTTAATCAGAGCAGTCAGTGGGACACCACCAACAAACTATGTTTAGCCTCTTACTGTAACTCAGGGCAATAATATAATTGTCTTACCCCTCCTCGACACTTCCCTAACTTTTTGTTAGTTGTAGTACTTGTTAAACGAAATGGTCAGCGTGACACCAGCAACAACTTTGTTTAGCTTTTCTATTTAACTTTAGGTAATAAATTTTAAACAACGGGACACCACCGAACACAATTGTCTTACCTACCTTGAGCTCTGCTCAAAGAAAAAGCCCCTTCAATACAAACGACTTCTCCTTTTATAGTGATTTTCTGCTGTGGTTAACAGTTATAGTATTTGGTACTTATTTTCCCTCATAGTTGTATTTTTTTGGTGATAGGTTATAGTTTAGTTGGGAGTTCGAGATAAAGATGGCGTTGCTTAAAACTACGAACCGTTAAATTTAAATCAATAGTACACAGCTTACAATGTCAGAGTAATTCAAACAAAATAAATCTAATTATTCAAGGATGTAAAAAAATAACAGAGCGAGTTCTAAATAATAATAATGATAAAAATAATAATACTAATAGTACTAGAAATAACAAAAATAATAATTAATACACTTGTTGCGGTAAAAACAAGGCACGCATCGAATTTTGCCGTCACAATTTTCACATTAAAATACCAATTGAAGGACATGCTGTTAAACTTTGTAAAGAACTCAAGGATAGCAGCTGTAACATCTCTTAATGAGTTACTAAAACTTTTGTATGTGTTAAAATAATTTATAAACGAAGTTATTGATGATAAATTTTTTATTAGATAAGAACAAGCTTCATCTAAATGTTTTGCCCCTTGTATGCACACTTACAAAACTACGGACAAACCTCGGACTTGCACTCCATAAATACGTTCATATTAGTTTATTTCTAAACTAAACTTATTTTTAGATTAGATGTTTTAATCAAAAAAAAAATATTGTTATTAGATATTGTTTTAAGTACATGAGATTCGAAAGAGGAAAGTAAAAACAAAAAGCAGAAAAAAAACCTAAATAAGTGAAGTTGATTCTAAAATATCTAAAACCTTAACTGAAGGTAAGCGTGCAAACAAACTTGCCGCATCATTAGTAAACTCAAAGGCAACGTAATGTTTGCTATCGTTAGACTTTGCTTAACTTAAACTCAGTTTAGTTGACAAACACTTACAATATGCAGATTAAAAAAGACAGTCATATACAGACCACATGGGCTAATGCATACACTATTTGTGGATTGGCCTCGATTTTGTTTTCATAGTGAGCAAAATAAAAATAAAATGAAGTTCATGGGGCATTTTACAAATGTCTTGCTGGTGTTCTTGAGCACAAGTTACAGTTAATTAAATGTAAGAAATCGGAAGCAGTGGTGTTAGCTTGGAAGATTTGTCCAGAAAGGGAATCTGAGAAAGGGTGCCATTGGGTATTTCTTCAGGTTAAATTTAAATGATTTAGGGATTTTTTAAGGATTTACTTTTTCAACATTATTGCAACTTTTCGTAACGCAGCAAAAACATGGCTTAAAATAAAAATGAATTAATGAGGGGGTCTTTATTTTGCAGACCATTTTTTTATAAAACCATTTTGCCTGAGATCAGAATTAAAGTTTTTTTTATTTACATCCAATATACAGACTCTTTAAGCCCCATTGTGTCTAAAATCAGAAATATATTTTGTCTTTTTATTTTTGTGTGTTCATGTTCAACAACAGATGTTCAATAATATTTTCCACAGACTTAAATTAAAATTTCAAGATATTTATGTATTTTGAAGCTTGAATATGGTGTTAATAAAGAAAGGAGGTAAAAAAAGCTAAACAAAATAAACAAAAATAACGATGGATGAAATAAAAAGATGGAATTAATTTTTTGTGTTATTTTATTTATTTTCTAAGACAAAATTATACACACACACACACACACACACACACACACATATATATATATATATATATATATATCGGGTTTTTCAACAAGAAGTTTCTTTTTCAATTATGACAACATTAAAAACATGATAGTTTTGACATTTACTTTTTTGACGTATTCGTATCTCGCACAAAAAATGCATTAAAATAATTAAAATTTACTATGAGAGGGTGGTTGTGTTAAAGTTACATTTCGCAAAATTTTTTGGAAAACATAATTTTTGGAAAACATAATCGTCCTTCTGAGACTGCTATTAAGAGTTTCGTTGTTAAACTTGAGTCGAGAAGCTCAATACAAAATCTGCAAACATCAACGCGTATTTGACCGAGACGTCCAACTGAAATAATTGCAGCCGTGAGCCACAGTGTTGAAGCAAATCCAATCCAAATTTGACGTTCTCTATAATTGGGTTTACCCAAAATCACACATGGCAAATTTTGCTTAATGATTTGACTTTGAAGCCAAGGTTCAACTGGTGCAGTAAATGAACCCAACCGACGATTCACATCGCCGTAGATTCGCTCAATTCGTTCATTTTCACTATGTTGACAAGCAAAATTGCCACATTTGGGCATCTAAAAATCCTAGAGCGATTACTAAAAAGCCTTTGCATGCTCAACGTGTCACTGTATGGGGTGCTATGTGGTCTGGAGCGTGATTGGGCTGTTTTTTTTCGAAGATTAGGCTGGAAATGCGATAATGGATCATGCTATCGGGAGATGCCAACAATTCAATTTTTATCTATTATTGACTACGTGGATATTTTTTGACATGTGGATTGAACAGGACAGTGCCACATGTCACATGGCCAATGAATCGATCAATTTTTTGCAACTCAAATTTCCCGATTGCATAATTTCACGACAATGAGTAGTTAAGTGGCCAGCTAGGTCATGTCATTTAACACCACTGGATTATTTTTTATGGGAGCTATGTTAAGGACAGAGTGCATTCAGCCCTAAAAATTTAAAATCTGTAATGTGATTAACGAAGTAGGGTCGCCATTTTGCCAAAAGTGATTAAGAACGTTGATGAAAGAATTGACATCTGTCAGCGTGGTCGTGGTGGACATTCGCCTGATAACATTTTTCATTCATAATTGTCGAACTTTTCTTTCCGTAATGTAATAAAAATTTAATTCATCTTAATCTAAATTTTCTGCTTTGTTTTGTTTAAGAAAGCAAACTATTTGTTGGAAAATCCTTTACATCGAATATCTTTATTTATAGATAGAATGAATGACTTGTGGCTTGTGGTTAGAAAGTTAACATATAAATTTATTTTTGTGATAAATTATTGGTATGGTCTCAATAAAAATAATTAAAGAATAAGTCAATGCATACAAAGATAAAAAGTGATTGCAAAATATTTATGTCAATCAATAAAAGTTGTTAAAAAACTTGTGTTCAATAATGGTTAGGATATTTGAGCAGGCTCAATTAAAATAATTTTCAAATAACAATCATAGTTTTAGATCTGAAAAAGTGAATAAAAAAAATGCCAATTTAGTTACCTCCTAAAGGAGAAGCATATTTTAATTTTAAAAGCATTCCAGAGTTGCCACCTTAAACTTTCACTGTGTCATAATTATTCAAAACAATATTGTTGGAGCAAAAGTATTGTGTTAATTGTACACTATTTATAAATATATACGTCGCAGGTAACGAATCATAGTGTAAGAGCAAAATGTACTGTGCTCCACTTTAATATCACACCTTCTTTAATTTAAAAAATTTTATTTTTGCTTAAAAACTCATTATAGCTTTTATCGCTTCGTTAAAAAAATAACTTCAAAGTAATGAACCCTTGTATTTAATATTTATTAATATTTTGTTTTTAATTATTGATTACTTTTAAAAGTAAATACCTTCCAAAATAACGCATTAAAGTTTTTATTTTGAAAAAAGTTTCAATTTATATTATTTATTTTGAAAATTTTATTTTAAATATGGAAATTTTTATAGTTAACTCCTTTATTGGTATAACCTTCATAGATTATGTTTGACAGCTAAACTGCGTAAGCAGGTTGAATAACGCTTCTTAACTGAAATAGTTTAGTACTTTTTTTGTTGTTCGATTGAAAGTCGTGTTAAAAAGAAGATTGTTGCCATTGTCATGAGGGTATCACAGTAGACCATTTTACGAGAAGGCGGTCAAAAATATGTAACTTTTGAACGGTTTTTTGTCTACTGGGTGAGATCATAAGCGTTCATTTGAGGTATAAAAATTTAAAATCGACTGTTTAGAAAAATATTTGTGATAGGTTTAAAAATATATTCTAAATTTTAGCTGATTTTCGGCACAAAATTAAAGTATGAAAACTGGTTCAAAGAGTTTGTTTTACGTTTAGAACATAACTTATTAAAAGCTTAAATTTAGTCAGATAGGGCCAAGCTTTGGCCCTCGTTAAATTTTTAGTACGAAAGCCAAAGCTAGGTTTTTTAAAATAATTTGAGTTAAAAATTAGCTCATTAAGTTGCAAAAACATAAAAAAATATATTCATTGGTCGTAATTTACTTTACGTAAGGAGGTATTTAAGTCAAAAACAAACATAAATACTACTCGTATATGTAAACTTTTATTGTAAATTGAAAAATACTTTATTAATGTTAATACAATTTTAAAAGGATGAAGTACATACAGATAACTCTTGTGTTTGGAAAAATTACTATAATTAAATAATTTTAGTAAATATTTCTTCTAAATAGCCTTAATTTTCAGTTTAACTTCTACGTCTAGTTCAATAAAACTAGTTTCCCATTTTTGCCGGATATTAGACATATAGGGATCTGATGTGCATAATAAAATAAAAATTTAGTTTTCATTAGTACAATATCTAGAAATTTTTCCTTTGGTGTTATGCTTACGAAAGCATCTATAGTCTTTGCTTCGTTTTTCTTGAGCTTCTACAGATAGATCTCCTATTGGTAGCAGCATATTGTGTTGAATTATTTATTCCCCATGGTATAAAATTTTATGAACTGTGGATGGCATATATTTTCAAGAATATCTTTTGATGTAAAGTATAGCTCTCCAAATTCTTTTGCATTTATCTTCCTGCCGCATGCTAGAACTTGTAGTTATTAGTTCCAAATCTACTCCTGTGATAGATGCTGTTTCTGGAACCGAAAAAATCTTCTTGCAGTGTATTTATCATTTGTGTTCCCTTCTCCTTGCTTTGGCTGATCGATAATTAGGCCTTGTTCTAAATATTTTTTTTGAATTTGTTTGTTTTTTTTTTGGTTTCTTTTTTCTTAATTTTCCTTATTTTTTTCTCACTGTTGCGCCTAACTGACCAAAATCCAAATCACAACCCAATTTAAGAATAATGTCCAAGCAATTTAACAATTTGAAAAAAAAAAACTATTTTACAATCAGTACAAACCAATGTAAAAAGCAAAGTACTTTTGTGACCTAAATTATATCAATTTACGTTATTTTAAGTAGGCAAAATATTTTGGTGCCCAACTGTGCATCACTCTGAAATTGACTAAAAAATTGTTGTTTTCTTTCTAAAAATACATATATTTATCTAAACAACGTCTCTCATAAAGATATTCAAAAAATAAATAAAATGCTTACAAAATAGCAGACCAAAAAAAAAAATTTTTTTAATTCCATTTTGCAAAAAATTTTCGACCTTGCGTCAGAAAAATTGTTCTGGTGCTCACGATCGGATCGTGGCGGGCATACAATGGGGTATAGGTATGTAGGGGACATTCAGAGCTATGACACAGTGCTAATGCTTTTACAATTTCTAACGAACTTTAGAAGTTATGCTCTATTAAGTTAGAGAATATAGAAACAATTTGAACCTCTAAAAAAATTAATTTTTAAAATTCAAAAATCAATAAAAAATAATTCAATTTTCTTACACGAATAGCTAACAGCATGCTATCAATATGCTATTATACAAAGTTTGTTGCGTTTAAAAACCTTGTACAGCAAAAATCAAAAATTTACTAAGAAATTTCTTATTGTAGCAAAATGCTGAAAATGTTTATTTTGAATCACCCTGTTCAGTATGATATAGTTAAAATAAAGTTTTAATTTTTTGGCTCCCGGGGTATACTAGTATCTACTTTCGAAGGAACTTTAAAATTTTACAATCGGGGACCATGAAAAAAAGGACTTTTGGCCGCCTTCTCGTAATATGGTCCACTGTGCGCTGGACTATATAGATAATTTAATGCGGTTCCTTTCGCAGATTGTGGAAGTTACAACCGTAACTGTCAGTACCTTCCAAATTAAATTATTTTTAATTCAAGAAAAATATGGGATGCCATTCCGCCCGCGGTCCACGTCATGTTAGCGCAGTAAAACCTGAGGCTTTTTACGTTTTGGATGGAATCGAGAATTTATTTTTTCTTTACTCTAATTCTTTTTCTATGCTGACTTTTCGAAATAATACATCTTGTGGTGGCTAGCACTCCTGTTTTTTCTTATTGTCGCTATTGAGTAGTATAAAGTATTTAATTTTAAGTTATATTTTGGTGACACAAAAGATATTTGCTATATTATGTTTATTAGTAACATATTATGGTTATAAATACCATAAGGGAAAGTTATAAAAATAACAAGAGTTTTAGGGTGTTAAAATTCTGAATTTTGATAATTCTGATTCTGCAAGATTTTTGTCTTTTTTCTTTACTTCACGCATCTGCGATGCTAAGTACATTCCAAAGGTATGCCACTTTTCCTCATTTTCTCTCTCCAATAGCGACAACGCATGCTCCAACTTCTCTAGAGTTTTTTTTAATAAATTCGGTAAAGTTGAATAATTGGATGAATTGTTCAACATATTTTCGCTCTCGCAGACAAAATCCAGAGATGACACCGAGGATGTTTTTTCCTGGGCATGGTTGTGATAAAACTGCATAGCACTCCAAAAAGGCCAATGAGGCTTCGACCCAGATGCGCCTTGAGTCGATTTGGCAACATTTTTTTTTGGTGTTGCTGTAGGCAGTTTTTACATTTGCCCATTTGGCCTTGCACTCATCTGCGTCATGCCCAAGACATTTAACTGCAACATCCCGCCATACGTTTTCTTTTTCTTGCCAGTTTTTATAGTCTACGGAAGAGTACTTCCAGAGACATAAGTTTTTCTCTATGATTGTTATTAAACCCATAACCTCTTCCGTAGACCATGCCGTTGTTACATGCGGTCGCTTTCTCTTACTTGTTAATGTTGCGCCATCTATCAGATTGCCAATATTTCCAGACTCTGCAGCACAAATGTTGTGTATTAAAGTGTTTTCTTCATCCGTATCCATGATCTCAAAAAATTATTAATAAATACAATAATAAATACAACTACTTACCAAAATATCCAATTGTGTATCAAGTATGAAGTTGTGTTTATATTTATTTATAGCACATACATAAGTGCTGCCAAACTTCAAAATTGTATCGATATTTATTTATAATTAGCTACACTCTGCTACAGTCAAAGAAATCTTCTGATGTGACATGATGTACGTTGTAAGTGTGCTCGAGTACAACTGAAAAAAATATTTTTTTTTCCCTCAAAATTTCATATCGGTCTTGATTGGGCCCTTTGATTGGGCAGTAAGTGGCAGAATAAATTATCGGTATATTTAATATTTTTTTCTGCCCTTATTGGTTTGTGAAGCGTTTACACGATTGGTAGTACAACACAGTTGTTTTTTATCTGTCTATCGGCCAAAAAAATTGGCCTATCTTCCTTCTGCCACATATTTTCTGTCATTCACACGATCTGTACATAAAAATGGACAGAAATCTGTACATTTGGCTAATCGTGTGATTTCAGCTTTAGTCATCTCATTAATGTGCATTTAAATTACACCAAGTACACCTGTATTTGGGTATACGTTCTTGGGGTCTCGACTTTGGGGGCTCATAGAAAAAAATTTCCAGCAGTTTAGGAGGTACATTGCTACCTGTACCCGGGTATAAGGACTAGGGTTAAACAACTATATTATGTTTTTGCTGGTATTTTTAGAAAAGTTAAGAATGACACTTTGATAGTGTTTTTTAAAATTGCATTTTGTTAAGGCTAAAAACAGTAATTCAATTATTTTGAATGGAAAGAAGCAAAAAAAAAAATGGAATGGCTTTAGACTTTCAAGTAATTAAGCATATTTAAGAATAAATAACGAAAAAGTCTATTCTGCATGCGTCACGGCTATACATCAATAAATCATGTTTTCAAACTAAACACTATCAGTTGAGTTTTTATATTTTAATTTTTATTAATAAAGAATATTAGAAAAAAATTTGATTGATTTGATCATTTTTCCTTTTTATGCCAAAACTATGTAATACGAAATACCAAAAACAAATTTTGGAATTTAGAAATTTCGATAAATTTTAGTAATTATATTTCATTAGTAATAATTTAATGATAAAATGGTAATAAAATATAGTTTATGCTGACGAAAGTAATCTTTAAATTAACTACAATTTGTTGCAGAGAACACATTATGGTTTTTGCGACGACCATGAAAAATCATATTTTTTTGGTTTAATCTAAATAAGGAAATATTACTATGGTCTGTAGGCCACACATCTTGTGAGATAACTAGATGTCGATGTTTATGGACAATATATGCCAATGTCAACAATCACGCCGAACTGGAAAACCGCAAGTTTTTGGAAATTGGAGAGGCAGAGTGGCGATGAGAAATAAAGTCAGTCACCTTTTGGCAGCCAACCTTGAAAGTTTAAATGAAAAATACAAATAACTAATTAATTTAAATGTGAAAATAACCCAACAACACTAATTTTAACTGTAAGAAAAAAAAATTAATTTAACTGAAAAAAGAAAATAAAAAATGAACTGTAATAGAAAATTGAATTTAAATAAAAATGAAATGTAAAATTGAGTTTAAAAAATTATGAATATTAAACACTAGATAAAGACATTTTTTTGATTTTAAAGTCTTTTTCGTTTGTCCCCTTGCACTTCGCCACTCGTTGCAGGAAATATGAAATGGAACATTGACAACTTTTAGTCGTAACATGAAAAATTTCAACAAATCTTGTGTGTTCACCTCTGGAAAATATCTGCTTAGAAGCTCTTTTTTATTTAGGGCTGTCTGCTGCGTATATTTACATTTAGAAAATTTCCAACTATCTCAATGCCATTTTGTTTATTTTACTTTAATAAGGATTTATTAAAAATATTTATATGATTTTATTTCTTTTATTATCTTTGTATTTTACTTTAAATATCATTTACTGCAAAAGAAAAACACTTTGATGTTTCTTGGCTTCTATAAAGACAATTTAAAATTAATCAATTTCCTTATTATGACTTGAGGCATTTTCTATTAAAAGAAAATATTATACTTTTTATAAATTGAAGTTGCATAAAAATTGAACAGTATTTGAAAATCACTCACTTTCAATCACTAGACATTTTCAAGTTGATATGTGAGATGATAAAAATAATATAGTTGATGGCCAAACAAATGTTGAAAGCATAATCTTGAATTTTTTTTATACTCTGTATAAACTTATGGGTGGGTAAACACCCCCCCCCCCCCCCCCCCCATACTCACTTTATTTAGCCCATGTTAAAACTTGTCTAAATTGCTTCATTCAAATAATAAAAAAAATAACATATTTTTAACATTCCAAAGCAATGCTATCAGAATAAAGAAATGCACAAGGGTTTGCTCATAAGACCGGGCAAATTTTATGAATTAATGGCGGTTATGTTATTTTATTATTTTATATATATATATATAAAAATGAAATGGTCGACGTATGTAATGAGTTGGCGTGAGAAAAATTATAAAATTTTGCGGAAAACTTAGAAAATTCATTTATCCATTTTCTTCTTGCTTTTGTTGGTGTAAATACAAATAAATTATTGACGACCCGACATGTTCGTTCGAACTGGTTTGATTAAGCTATGTGGTTGTTTGTGTGCTAATGAGTTTGTATACGTGCAAACACACTTATGCAAAAAAAAAACAAAAAATAATAAATGACCAAATAAAATAAAGACCATCTTCAACTTTGGCCAAACCGAAAATTGTTCTAACATGTCAACAGTTAAGTATTTATTTTTTTTTGTTTGAAAATTTTTTAATTCATTACTGTACATAGCTGCCACATTTTTTAGAGATAATATCGTCACAATTTTGGGAAAAAAAAATCTTACTTCAATTAAAATTCGCAATAAGATCACATGTACATATGTATGTAAATAGATTGCATGTTTTTCAATAAAGTTCAAATTCCTTGGTGGATTTGTTTTCAATTTGATAAAATATGCATTTTAAGTTTCATTTTAAAATTTTTTTCCTTAATGTGTATAAATTTATACCAAAAAAAAAATAATTACATATATAAAAAATTGACTTAAATATGTACATATACATACATACGTTTTAATAAACATCAGCAAGCTTTGCTTATGTGCTGGAAGGTTGCCAATGTAACGCCGATCCCCAAAAAGGGTGAGGCTACCAACCCTGAAAATTACCGCCCAATTGCAATTTGTTCTGCACTTTCTAAAGTGTTTGAAGGTATGGTCAATTTCCAGCTTATGAGGTACTTAGAGTCCAACAACTTACTTAGCGATCGACAGTATGGTTTCCGTAAGGGGCGCTCTACGGGCGACTTGCTGGCTTTTCTGTCTGAACAATAATGTAATTCCATTCATCACTTCGGAGAAAGTAAGGTGGTGGCTCTAGATATTTGCAAAGCATTCGATAGAGTGTGGCATAACGCACTTCTATCAAAACTTGCCGCTTTTGGTGTCGGTGATAATTTCCCTAGATTTATATCTAGTTTCCTCAGAAATCGCTCTATACGAGTTGTTAAAGATTGGATTTCATCAGACGAGTTCATGATTAATTCATGGGTACCGCAAGGCTCCGTTCTTTCTCCTACTCTATTTCTTATTTTTCTAGACGACCTTCTTTGTCGAACTTTCAACCCTATATATTCTTTTGTCGATGACAGCGCCATTTGTCACTCATATTCATTTCGTAAGACACCAGGCCATTTGGAGGTTAGTTCCAAAAGGCAGAACATGAACGATACCCTTAATCACGATCTCGCGACAATCTTGGAATGGGGTCGTGTGAATAGAGTAGGTTTTAATGCTCGTAAGACGCAATGTTGCATGCTAACGCATAGATCTGAGTTCGGTAGTGGTGCTGCATCTGTAACTATGGGTGATATAGATATTACGGAGTCGGAAGCTCTTGATGTTCTTGGCATGAAAATTCGGTGCGATGTTCGATGGACTAAACACATTTTTCAGGTTTCTAAAGAAGCTTTCAAGTGCCTTGGTTTTCTAAAACGGTGTAAAAGATACTTCACTCCATCCGATCTCCATACTATCTATACCACCTATATCCGTCCGAAAATGGAATACAACTTTCATGTATGGGCCGGCACTCCAAAGTCTATTTTGGAGTTACTCGATCGCGTACAGGAGAGGGCCAAGAGGCTCATTGGGGACTGTAGGGTATCCAACTCTATTGATTCTCTAGAGCAGCCATTCTCTAAGTGTGTTCCGCGGAACCCTAGGGTTCCGCGACATCCCTGTATGGGTTCCGCAAGAATTTAGAAAAAATTCCAAACACCTCTGGTCGACCGTTCTGACGCGGCGTATCACGATTCACGAGGCGCAGCTGAACACATACATACACACATACATATATACAATTCATACACATACATACAATTCATACACATACATACACACATACATATATACACATACATATGTGAACCCCCTGAATTTATTTTTTAATATTTATACTCCGGTGAATCCCCAGATTTTACTTTTAATATTCGTATTTTAATACAACAACTGAATAACTTTTCTTTCTATTAATTTCTTAATATGTATTTTTGTGTTTTGAATAAAGTCAGTTGCGTTTGAGCTGTCAGTCAATAAAGTTTATTTAAAATAAAATCGCTTTCGTGTGTTTAAGTATTTTATGGGTTTTTCACATATATACAATTCGCCTCGTACAATTTTACTATGCCGCCAATATGGAACGTTGGCTTAAAGGCGTTAAACGTATTGCAACAACATCTTCTAACGAAACCGAATGTTCAAAAGTAGTTCGCGCGGAGTATACAGCAATTACCGATCCAGACGATTATGCAACGACGTCAAGTTCCACGGTTTCAAAGGCGAAAAAAAGGAAGTATGATGAATCATATATCAGTTTCGGATTTGTTGATTCCAACGGCTCACCTCTCTGCATGTTATGTAGTAAACTGCTTCCTAATAGTTCCATGGCACCTGCCAAGTTGCGCCGACATTTAGAAACTGTATACCCTGAGTCTAAAGACAAGAATAAAGAATTTTTTGTACGTAAAAAAGAACAGTTATTGGAAAGTCAAAAAACTATGATGCATGTAACCCAAACTATCAATGAAAAGGCCACAGAGGCATCATATTTAGTTAGCTATCGCATTGCACAAGCAGGTGAAGCGCACACTATCGCTGAGAATTTAATAAAACCATGTGTGTTAGACATAACAAAATGTATGCTCGATGAAAAATCTGCAAAGCATCTTTCTACTGTGCCGCTATCAAACGATACTGTTTCACGGCGAATTCATGATCTGGGAAGCTACGTCAAACAAGAACTAGTTACACGTCTACAAGAAACGTTTCGTCTTGCAAATAGATGAGTCTACTGATGTCGCTGGTCTGGCTATCTTGCTGGTTATCGTGAGATATCCATATGAAAGTTCTTTGGAAGAAGATATGCTTATGTGTTCACCGCTGCCCACAAAAACAAATAGATTTTTTGAGGAAAATAATCTCAGTTGGAACAATTGCATTGACATTTGTACAGATGGGGCCAAGGCAATGACGGGTAATACAGCAGGACTAGTGTCACGAATAAAAAATAAAGCGCCTAATTGTAGTTCCAGCCATTGCATCCTGCATAGACAAGCACTTGCGATGAAGCAAATGCCCTCAAATCTAAAATTAGTTATGGATGAAGCGGTAAAAATAATTAATTTTATCAAAACACGACCACTACAATCCCGATTGTTCTCATCATTGTGTGAAGATTATGGCAGCAAACATAAAACACTGCTGCTCCATACAGAAGTGCGATGGCTGTCTTGGGGTAAAACTTTAACAAGGCTATTTGAACTTAGAGCCGAGTTACAAATGTTTCTTTCAGATACTGCTTTTAATTTGAAAGACCGTTTGTATGATAAAACTTGGTTGTTCCGACTGTCTTTTATGGCGGATATCTTTCAAAAACTGAACGAATTAAATGTATCATTGCAAGGTAAACAGACAACAGTGTTCCAGGCCTGTAACAAAATAACTGCCTTCAAAAGAAAATTAGATTTTTGGATTATTTGCGTTGGAAAGAGAGAAATAGAAAGCTTTACCTCACTCAGTGAGTTTGTTAGTGATAACGATTCAGAAATGTTTCAAGATGATGTATTTGAGGAATTGGTCAAATATCTCACTTCGATGCGCGCATCTTTTGAGAAGTATTTTCCCGAAGAACAAAATACAAAAATGAAACTGAATTCATGGATTCATAATCCTTTTTTACTTAACTTACAAAAGCCCGAAAGTATGCCAAACGAGATATATAAATCTCTTTTAGAAATGTCATCAGACCCAAGTTTGGAGGCACTGTTCAAAACGACGCCTCTCAACGATTTTTGGTGCAGAATTCGTGCTTGCCAAAATGGCACTGAATATTCTTCTCCCGTTTCCAACAACATATTTGTGCGAAACAGGATTCTCAACCTATGCAGCTACGAAAACAAAATACCGCAATAGACTGGACGCCGAACCTGATATGAGACTTCAACTGTCCTCTATCAAACCTGATATCAACCAATTGATGAAAAATAAAAAACAGTTTCATACCTCCCATTAGTTAGATTTTTTTTCTTTTTTAATAATTTCTATTATTATACTTGTTATTTAAGTAAGTAATAACTAACTGTTACATTGTACTTTTATTATGCTTTTTAATAAATAATACACTTTTAAAAACTATTGTTTTATTATAGGGTTCCGTCAAGTATTTCGCTTTCCAAAAGGGTTCCGTCACCAAAAAAGATTGAGAACCGCTGCTCTAGAGCATCGACGCAATGTGGGGTGTATTTCACTGTTCTATCGATACTACAGTGGAAAGTGCTCTAATGAAATTAGGGAACTTGTTCCCGATACTCACACGTTTTCGCGTTTAACATGATTTTCGTTGAGAGCACATCCATTTGTGGTTGACTGGCCAGTGAATCGCACTACGCATTACAGGGAAAATTCGTTTTTTAGCAGAACAGTCCGTATGTGGAATAAAATCCCTCCGGAGATCTTTCCTGTCACTTTCAATCTGGAAAAATTCAAACTGAATGTTCACAGACACTACTCTCTCTTTCCTCCTTCCCGTAACCTAATTTCCTAGTTCTGGCACAATGCTTTGCATATGTAGGTGTCATCCCCTGAGTGCTGGTCCGAAAAAAAAAAATGTTACAGAATTTGCCAGGAGAGCCCAACGAACATAATACGTTTTCAATAACTAGACTTTATTTCGAAGTAATTTCTCTTCGCAACTCGAAAAACTAAAGTTTTTAACACATTTTTAAGAAAAAGTATTAATTTTTTTATACATGTTTTTATTTTCTGTTTTCAATATACTATGTATTAAATCATGTTAGTGAAAACATAAATAAATCGTTTTCACTTCTCAATTTTTATACTTAGCCTATGTTTAGACTTTATAAAATTCCTAAACAGTGCTCAGTGATTTAATTTAGACGTGTTGGATAAACAATACTAAAAGTGAGAATTTTAATATATGTATATTCTACATACATATGAACATATGTATGTACGCACATTATCCGTGCTTTAAAATTTTTCGAGCGATTTGATTCACATAATTTTGAAATTAATAGTTTTTATAAGAGATAGTGAGAGCTTAAAAATATTAAGTCACCGACAATTACACTTCACTTTGAAGTTAAAAAATAATGTTCTACTCGATGCATTTTTAACGATACATACATATATATATATATCGCTTATATGCTGAAAGATCCAATATCAAAATTCTTTTGTTCTAAAATTTTATTGCTAAAGTAAAAAAATAAAAGCTAAACTTCGAACGATTTTGTTAGCAGTCAACATTTCTTAAAATACGTCTAGGTTTATCTATCTATTCTTATATATTGTTAGACATTGGCAGTGAAAAAAACCGACTGAATCTACAACAGGCCAGATTTCCTTTTCAATGGGCTCTTGCAAATTCACAACGTCTAAAGACGAACTAAGTGCAAAACTGTTCACATACATTGTTCAAAATTATAACGATTAACTTTGGTTAAGTGAAAGAGCCATTTTGGCTGCAAAAAACAAATACGTTGATTAAATAAATTCAAAAATCCAAAGCTTTATTAATGGCGAACGGTATTCGTATAAATCGATTGGTTGCATTACCGATCCCGAAAATATTGTTAACTACCCCGTAGAGTTCCTGAATTCATTAAACTTATCGGGAATGCCACCACATAACTTCTAGCTTAACGTTGGAGCGGTAATAGTCATGTTACGTAACCTGAATCAGCCAATACTATGCGATGGTACTAGATTGGTTATTAAAACGCTGATGGCAAAAACTTAGCAATAATTATTATAGGGAAGTTTGTAGGTGAAGAGCTGCTTACTTCAAGGATACCTACCATATCAAGTGATTTACCATTTAAGTTTAAACGTGTCCAATTTCCCGTTCGCCTTGTATTCGTAATGATGAATAATATATCCCAAAGGCAATCGCTAAAAGTGTGTGGGTTAAATCTAGAATCCCAATGTTTTTCCCACGAGCAATTGTATGTTGCATGCTCAAGAATTGGGACACCGTCAGCACTGTTTATTTTCTCTCCCAACAGAAAAACAAAAAATATTGCTTCCTTTCAAGCTTTAAAATAAACTATATGCTTACCATTTTTGTTTGTTTATTTTTTAATGAATTACCTTTTAAGAACTATTGAAACAATAAATTGAAAACAAAAAATTGTGTCGTTTCTTTTTTGTACCGAAAATTGTTTTCTAACTCCATATGAAATATTAATCATTAGCAAATAGTTTCCGAGCGAAGCCGGGTCGTACAGCTAGTTTTAAATGGAATTTATTTTTTTTAAATAGTAAAGAATAAGCACTAAGGCAGGGTATATTTGGTAATAAAAGGAGTGGGGGCGTTGACCTGCTCCGAGCTCTTGAAGTTGCACCTAGGCTTCCTAGGGTGAGGAACATCAACAGTAGTATGATCCACCGTCAGGTTATGGTATGATCCACCGTCTGGTTATGGCTTACACAGCTAGATACTGAGGTAAATCTTATCACACGTATTTGATAATAAAACTTTATAACAATAGTTGTGGCAAGCAGAACCATTATCAGTTAAGTATTTTACAATTGAGATCCCTTATTAAACAAATAAATTAAAAACACAAGAAGCGAAACGTTAAATCTTGTGAAATATATTACATTACATTATATTACATTACTTTCATTTGGTTGCCAAATTTAATAATGCTCTTCTTCTCTAAAAACGCTTATACAACCTGCTTAATGGCATAAGCAATTTTTCATTATAACAAAAATTTATATTTAAAAATTTCCTAATTTAATTCTATTTAATGCGAAAATTCTCCAAGCCAATAAATTTAAAGTTCCTAAATGTTACTTATTTTAAATTAATAGCTACACAAGTGTTTTCGACGACCAACATCCATCATTGTAATTCGGTTTTCGATAAACACATTTCATTCAATCGCTACAATAATGACGAATTTCCTGCCTAAAAAAAAGATGTTTTTTGGAGAAGTCGATACCCTTCTTTTATTTGAAGAAGACGGTTAGTGAAAGTTAACGGTTGTTGGTAATAGCTTACGGTCAATTTCCACTAACTTTGAGTTGTGAACAATGCTTTTGCGCGATGGTGATGATGTCGTGTAGTGTGGTCTGGACAAAAAGTTTGAAGATAAGGAATGGAAAGCAATACTTGATGAAGATTTTTGTTAAACGTAAGAATAACTTGCATTAACATTGGGTGTCATACAACAAGCTATTTTTCAACCATTAAAAGAACTAGAATTAATGCAAAAGCAAGGAAATTGGACACTACAATTGTGTGATTCGATTTACATCTGCACCTGGCCATGAAGCCTTAATCAGATGGTGGATCTAACCACTGCATAATTTGGAACGTCATGTTCGTCTTAGGAAGCCGAAGCTATAATTCTATGCAACAGAACTTTCTAGTTGCAACTTTGATGATTACAGAGCAGGGCTGCGAATCATTACTCCTTGCTTAAGAGTTGGAGACTTTCCAACTCCTGTCCAGAACACATGTCTAGCATGCTCACTGGACTGGATTATTCACTTAGCGCCTCATTAACAGTAAGATCCTGGCCACCATAATAACCATTATACTGTTATGGGGCCGCGAAACCACAACCACCACGATACTCCCATATAGGGACCAACCTCAATAATCAGCCAGAGAACTATTAAATGTCTAAAGAGACAAATAATGAACTCTGCGAGCTTACTAATTCCCGTGGAAATAAAGTGGAGGGTCCAGTTGTACCCCTGCTGACTTCAGGGGACTGGGCTCCCTTTTTCCTCAGTTGCACTCTGTCTAGATAGTCGAAGTTCTATAAAGACCATATTTATGTGCCCCCGGGGGGATTGGACGCTACAAATAGAAGACATTTTTGCATCGTATTGTTATTGGTGATAAAAAATGAATACATTACGATAACTTCAAGCCCGGTAAACTAATGACGCCAATCTATATTTGGTGGTTTAAGAAGATTGCTTTGTATTATGAGTTGGTGAAATCATGTCAATGGATCATCAGGGGACCTGTACCGAAGGCAATTAATTCATTTGAAGAGAGCAATCAATGAAAAACGACAAAAAACGAGGCCATAATCTTTCATAATGATAATACTTGGTAACATGTTATAAGACCGGTTAAAAAATAGTTTGGGAAAAAATAGGCGTTTTCCTTCACCCGCCTTATAGCCCAGACCTTGTCTCTTCTGATGACCATTTGTTTGGTTTCAAAATACCCTTACTGGAATACCCTCCACTTTAGAATAGGGTTTTGATTCATTTTTTTACCTCCAAACCTGAACAGTTCTTTTGGCGGGGAAATCATATTTTACCCGAAAGATGGGAAAAATTTTGAAATGGAACAAAAAAAAAACAAAAAAAAACTTCCTTAAATTGACATAAAATTTCTTTTTATTTGGGTACGGTTTTCCGTCTTTAAAACTAAATTAAACCCCGTCGGAAAATATACGAACATAATATAAAATTTCCTTTATTTGAAAAATAATTTTCTGTTTTTTTTTTAATTTAAATATGATGTCTAGCATATAAACGTCAAGGCTGACTCGGATGTAGTGTAATCTGCAGGTAAAATATTCCATGACTTTTTAAAACATTTGTGGCGCCGTATAATGGCTGTGTGATATCTTGCTCAGTCTTGAAACCCCAACTACTAGACATCAAGGTTGTTCAATTGATTACAGAAAAAGTATGTGATCATGGCTCTACAGCGGTCCTACTTAACTGTAGAATTCTTGACCAGCATCGTTTTTAATTAAATACAGACCATAAAATACACTAACCAGGAAGCTTCCTTGCATATAACAGTGTCTCAATATACACATGAAGAATTTCAATACTCCAAATGTAGAAGTTTTATTTATTGACATTTTCATTCAGAGAAAAATGGTTATCATCGCTAACCAAAATACGCTTATGAAAATCGGTATTAATGGCACTCTTATTTAGGACCTAATTTGCATAATTTGGAAGCGTTGTTCAGCCATCATTCTATTCATGTTGAAATATCCAACCTAACTAATTATAAATAACTTGAAAGTTGATAAAATGGTCGCCAGTTAAAAAAGTGTTGCCATCTAAATTTCTATACTTTCATAAAAACAACTAATTAATATGCAGCCCCGAAATTTTCGTCTGACTTGTTTTCCCCTACCAAAAATCCATTAAATTTGGGGAAAATGTATTAATGTAATAACACTGACACTTGGCTTTTCATAGATATTTTTAACATAAATGGTACGGACTCAGGGGACAGTTGCTTTCAACTGAAGGTGATGAGTACTTAATACATGGACTATGTATTTTATATTTTTTTATATTTTTTAAGCATTTTCTCGTGCAGAAAGTTGTCCATCTCAATAATGATATATTTATCACACTTTAAATTCATTAATGGAATGATATAAATTTTATTTAGCAACATTTATTAAATTTTAATATCTGCTTGTTTGTCTCTTTTCGAAAACCCATTCTATCTCTTCATTCTATTGGGAAATTTCGTAATAAAAAAAATGTGCTGAAGAAAAAGTTTAAATAGGAAAAGTTTATTTTTATGTTCTCTTTGATTTATTTACTTTAACTAACTTAAATTTAAAATAAATATTTTTTGTTAAAAAGAAAATACTGGTGAAAAAATATTGAAATGGATTTAATATTTGCGTAGAAAAACCAGTTTGGTTAAAGGAATATATTTTTATATCTCATATACTAAAACAGAAGAACAAATTATTATTATTATTATTATTATTCAATTTCCTGAAGAAGCTTTCCAAGGAAAAGCGAAATATTGAAAATATATAGTGTTAAATTTATTTAATACTTATTTATTTAAGAAAAAAAAGGTCGATTAAAAATAATAATTAAATATTATTATTATTAATAAATATTTTTAAGATGATGATTTATAAAGCTTAAAAAAATTAATAATTATTATTAAAAAAGAGAACACAAAACGACCCACTGTGCATTTTACAAACTGCATAGTTTCCTTAGACAACAGTAAAATGCTTATAAGAAATTTTACCAAATAAGATAAACAACAGAAACAACAATTAACACAGAACAAAACACACAGCCAAACGGGTATTTAAACTGAATGATAATAACAAGAACAACATGAGGGGATGTTAAATTGGAATATTCCGCCAAATACCTTTTTTTTAATTTTATAAGCAAAACTACACAGCTTCGACTGTGTGCCACGTAGCTCCGTCCTGTTGAAACCAAATGTTGCCAATATCCACCTCTTCAATTTTTGTGAACAAAAATTCGTTCAACATGGCCCGATAACGATCGTCATTGACTGTAACAGCCACTCCTTAAAAATGGCTCTATTATGCCTCTGGACCAAAATCCGCACCAAACAGTGACTCGTTTTGGGTGCGACGGCTGTTCAATGTATGCGTGCGGGTTTTCTGTGCCCCAAAATGCGACAATTTTGCTTGTTTACATACCCGCCAAGACCAATGAGCTTCATCTGAAAAGATGATTTCTTTTTTTGCAAAATCGGCATCTTCTGTAAGTCGATCGTAGGCCCACTTAGCGAAGCCTTGTTCAAGCGTGCACAACCATATTAGTTCAGCGGAAGGATAAAACTAATTATCTGTCAAATCAAACATGAGCTAAGTGTTACCGTTCTTGAAATAAGCACTGGTTGAAAAAAAAATGTTAGATGGCAGACGCTATATTATGTTGTTAATATTTTTTCCGCCAGTAAATGAAATAGTGTTGTTATTTCCCGTGTTATCTAGCGTATGTATTCTGTAAGCCCTGTTCCCCCCGGGGGCACATAAATATGGTCTTAATAGAATTCCACTATCTAGACACAGTGCAACTGGGGAAAAAGGGAGCGCAGTCCCCTGAGGACAGGCAGGGAGTCAACTGGAAGCTCCACTTATTTCCACGGGGATCAGTGAGCCGCAGAGTTCATTATTTGTCTCTTTAGACATTTAATAGTTCTCTGACTGATCATTGAGGTTGGCCCCTATATAACAGTATAATGGTTATTATGGTGGGCAGGATCATCTCACTGATAATGACACGCAAAGTGAATGATGCAGTCCAGTGAGCATGCTAGACATGTGTTCTGGACAGGAGTTGAAAGTCTCCAACTCTTTAGCAAGGTGTGATGGTTTGCAGCCCTGCCCTGGAAGTATTAAAGTTGCAACTAGGTGGTTCTGTTGCTTAGAATTATGTCTTCGGCTTCCTAGGACACATGTATGACGTTTCAAATTTTACAATTGTGGTTTGTCCATCATCTTAAGGCTACATAGCCAGGTACGGATGTAAAACGAATCACACTATCTGTAAGCCTTGTTTTTGGTGTTCATCCAGTCTGCCCTATATAAGTTTGTTTGCAGGTACAAGTAAGTCTGTATACTACGCTGGAACTAAATTTGTCAGTTGTTTCGGTCGTTGTTCTGAGATTATGTCTTTTACCAAAATGGCGGCAAAACAACGTACTAAACCTTCTAAATCTACTAAACTAAAAAGTCTAATAATGTGTTGTTTTCGTTTAGTTCAGCCAGTTCTCAACACTGTGCTACACAGCTGTGTTGTAAACTGTTCTAGTGAGTCTCCCACCCCCGAAGGTATATTTATTGGTCCTTACAGAATACTTGACTATCTAGACCTGTGCTGCTGGGGGCATAAGGGAGCCTAGTCCCCTGTAGGCAAGCAGGTCACCTGGAAGATCCAGGTTATTTCCACGGAAATTAGTAAGCCGCAGAGTTTTCGCTAATTGTCTCCTAAGACTTTCAGCTGTTTCTCTGATTGATTATTGAGGTTGTCCCTTCGGGAGTATCGTGGAGGTTGTGGTGTTGCGGCCCCAATCATGAATTGATTTATGGTGGCCAGGATCATCTTGCCTTTAATAACACCAAGGAGTGAATGATCCGGATCCAGGGAGCATGCTAGTTATGTGTTCTGGACGAGGAGTTAGATAGTCTCCAGCTCCTCAGCAAGGAGTAGTGGTTTGCGACCCTGCTTTGGAACCGCTGGAATTGCAACTAGGAAAGACCTGTTGCTAGAATTAGTCTTCGGCTTCCTAGGACTTAAATGACGTTGCTTTTCATTGCACAGTGGTTTGACCGCCATCTGATTAAGGCCTACGGCCAGGTGCAGATGTAAATCTTATCACAAAATGTTCTAGTGAGTTAGGGTTTGTTAGGATGATTACAAAAAATAAATTTTGAATTTTTCATCACCTTACTTACCACTTGCCACTTTTTAATGCTGTGAGTATTACTTTTTTGTCAGTTGTTTCTGAGATTATGTCCCAGGTTGTTGTCACTTTGTAATGCTGTGAGTATTCCTTCTTTGTGAAAAACGTTAGTTAGTCTGATATTTCTGGTCCTGTGTAAGTAAAGGTGTGAAGTATCGGCGCTGTATCGGCTGTCTCTTTGTCTTCTTTATTTTTGTTTTTAGTGTTGTATTGTCTAAGAAGTTTATCGATGGTACTTTGTAGCCATTATTTATAGCTATAGCGTAAATTGTATCGAGTTCTTTGTTGTACTTATCTGGGGTAAGTGGGATTATCTTAAGTCTGTGTATCATATGTCTAAAAGCTGCTAATTTATCTTGGCTAGGGTGGTTCCAGCTGTTATGGATGATAGTGTCCGTCGTAGTTGGTTTTCTATAAATATCAATGGTGGTTGGCATTCTACCTACATGAATAGATACGACTTTAAAAAAGGAGTACATAAATGCGAACACTGACTCATCAGAGCATATTGTATCATGGCTGGACAATCATGTTCTCACATCGAAAGCGCTCGCCATTAACATAAAAAGGACAACAAACAGATAAGATGGGAAATAACAACAGTATTGGAATATTCTTGTATATACGAGAATTACTTAAAACAGCTATATAAGCACCACTTGCTGGGCAAATTAATTAATTCAAGTTGAGTCATCAGCTAGTAAAGACAACAAAGTTACCATACTGTTTTTTTTTTTGTGTGTATTGAAAGTAATTAAATCGTTTACATTCATTTAAAAATCTAAAGTACTGTGTTATTATTTAGCAATAAAAGAACTCAAAATAATAAAACGTTTATGAAAAGAAATAAACGTAACAATATGTTTATTTTATCAGTGTAAAAGTTTTAAATGTGTTTTTTATTAAACAGATTTCTACTCGATTAAATTTACAAAGAATTTTACTAATAAATGCTTGCGGGCAGTTTAGATATCTAAAGTTTCTTTTAGACGACCTATTGAATAGGCAGTTCAATAGGGGCCCCCAAAATTCATGGTTTCGAAATAAAAATCTCAAAGATTTTCAAGCCATATCCAGCCACAAGCACTATTTGAAATGTACAGCACCGCACGTTATTTAATTTCAACAACCAAAAGCAACAACAACAAAATATATCCGAACCATTTTATAAAAATATATATGTCAGTGGCAAAATATATTTATTTATAATCTGTCCTTCCATCAGTTATTATAAAAAAAATGTTCGAAAATAAAAATTAAAAATGATTATGAAATATCACATGTTATTTTCTGTTTTACTATTATTTCATACACATGAATGCACATATAAACATACATACGTAACGGACGAATGTTCAATTTAATCTTAATGAATAAATAACAAACTTTTTATTAAAATATATTTACCTATTAGCAAAAATTCAAATTTATACTCTATAAAGGACACGTTTGTATATATTTGTATGTGTACTCTTACTTACTTGTATTTAAGCAATTATTTTCGTAAAAAAATTTTGAATTCGTTAAATGAAAATCTGCAAATATATTAAATAGAAAAAAAATTATTAATATTTATTAATATTCTGTTTGCTTTAGGAGAAAAATTTTATAAAAATAAGTGGTAAGTAATTTTATTAAATACAAATTTAATAAGAGTTAAAGTAAAGTGTCGCCCAAAAGTGTGGAATAATTTCGACTTGTTGTAATTAAGGGAATAAAGAGTTGTCAGAAATAAACCACAAAAGTATTAAGAAAAATATTATAATAGTCTAATAAATCTAAAGGCCCAACTTTTGCATTAGCTAAAGCTGGCTTAAGTTAATGTCAAAAATTGAACGAAAAGTTTGTCAAATGCTAAATCATTGAATTATTGAAAACTTTTACCTGGCTATATTGTACTTAAATGAATATAGAAATTATTATGCACAGTTGCACATTTGTTTTATTCGTACTTTTGCAAAAAAATAATTTCTTTGTAAATAAATGAAATTTATTAGCAAAATTTAGTTTAATAAACATATTTTGTATACTTAATACTATCCTTATACAAATTTATAATTTTTTATTAATAATTTTAAGACAATTATGAAAGAAAAATTTCACATATATCGCTGTATGTATTATTTGGGCCAAAAGTACTAAAAAATGCAACTGTGTGCATCATTGAATTTATAAACAATACAAAATTAAATTTTATGGCAAATTGTGTGTTAAAAAATGGAAAAGAAAATAAAATGTTTTGAAAGGTCCTCGTTCCTTTGAATTGCCATTATACTAAAACGCGTCTCTTTTGTCATATAAGCTATTTCTGCTTTGTACATTTTCTATTTAATTCAGATAAAATATTTGTTACCCTCCATTGGAATTTGCTTACTAATATATCTATAACACAATGCAAAACAGCTGTTTCCGTACGGAATGTGCGATCAGTTTCGTACTTTGCTTAATCAAATGACATTTGACGAAAAGTTTTGTTAACTACATTTTAGTTTGCCACATATGATTATTAGGTATTTGCACAGTTGTTTAAGTTGGCTTAAGCCAGTATATGCTTAATAATTCTTTTAGTATAAAATTTAAAGAAAAATTTAATTTGGCAACACTTTACATATCTGCTAATATTACTGCTGCCTATGTGAGTGGTAAACCGAGTTGAATAAGTAATCCTTAACAATAGAAGAGACTTACTTACTAAACTTTTTCAACTTCTTATCGTGACTGAACACTAATGCAGATTATAGAGGTTTGTACTGATATTCTGTTTTATATGACCTTCGGTTTTTACAAGCACGAAAAATTTTCTTTGTAATCTGTTCACCATTTGCGCACTTAGCTTTGTTAGGGGAAATAAAAACTTATTCAACTCTTTTTACCACTTAAGTAAACTTAAACAATAGACGAGACAATGTGCCTTAAACAATATAAGGGAAGCAACCGGGCAGAGTTGTGTTAAAATGTGTTGGTTGGTTGGTTAGTTTGGATAGTTACACGCGCCTTAGGAGCATATTCGTTCAGCTTTAATTTAGCCAGAGTAAAAGCAACTGTTCAGTAAACAAGCTATCGGGGTGACAATTCCAGCTGCAGATTAATTTAAGAAGATTGAAAAGTACATTTAATTTTCACTTAGAGAATAACTGTAAAAATATTTTGTTAAACAATTTTTCGTGTAAAACCATTCTAGAATATTAAGTGTATTATAATCTTGATGGTAATCTTTGAAACTTAAGCACCCCTACGATTTTACATTTGATCAAATTCCATATTTAATTTATTTTTATGTGGATGCCATACAATTTCAGCAAAACTTTACATGTGGCATATTACCCGCGAAGTAATCGAGAATAGCTTTATAATCTTCGATAATCAGAACAGGTGGTTCCTTAAATCAATTAATAAAACGTTATTAAATTAATACCTGATGGACTCGGTATGGGAAACTCAACTTTCGTAATCTTTATGAAAATTTTCATGCAACATCTCGAATTACTACACGTAAAATAACTTATGGAAAAATACAAAGTAACTCCTTACTATAGATACGTAGATGACATTATATGCATCCTCAAACAAGACAACGGCGAACAATTTCTAGAAAACTTAAACATAATTCATAATAAGATTACATACACAATGGAAAAAAAATAAGACAGCAGTTTGCATTATTTTGACATCACTATAACACAAGGAACTGACTATTTAACATTTGACATCTATAGAAAACCAACTACGAGGGACATCCACCACCCACAACACCTTAAACCACCCTACGCAACATAAACTAGCAGCTTTTAGACATATGATATACAGACTTAAGATAATTCGACTTACTCCAGACAAAAACAACAAAGAACTCGTCATAGCTCTAAATAAGGGCTACAAGGCCACTACCATCGATAAACTTCTTAGACAATACAACACCAAAAACAGAAATAAAGAACACAAAGAGACAGCCGATACGCCACAACGGTACACCTTTACTTACACAGGACCAGAAATATACAGACTAATTAACCTTTTTCACAGCATTAAAAAGTGGCAACATCCTGAGACATAATCTCAGAACAACGACAGAAACAACTGACAAATTTAGTTCCAGCGGGGTATGCAGACTTCTTACCTGTACCTGCAAACAAACTGGACGAATACTAAAAACAAGGTTTACAGAACAGATACATACGCTCATACAAACGGAAAAGAGAAGATTCCAACTTTGCATTACACCTTGACACTGACGGACACACACCAAGGGAAATAGATGAATGTGTGAGATTACTACATTCTAGCAAAGAAAGGACGAAGACATGGAAATCTACAAAACAAAAACTTTCAACAATGACATTATAAACGAACAGGTAAAACACGACCTCAGACACAATTTTCACACCATTAAAACTACTCCTGCAAACGGGCAAACGAAAAATACCCTCAGACGGACACACGTACCTAGATAATAATAAAAGACGGAGGTATCGATAAATTCACTTTGCATTAAAATGCCAGGTGACTGGCATTCTGCTTACCTAAATAGATACGAGTCTAAAAACAGAACTGCCTGAACGCCAACACTGACTCGTCGGTAGAAACTACAACGCGGCTTGAGAATCATGCATTCGCATCGAAAGCGTTTGCCTTTGACTACAAACCAGCCAGTTAGAACAGCAAATACTAATATTATTTCATTTACTGGCGGAGGGGAAATAAACAACATAATACCAAATTAGTATTAGTTGGGTTGTTTGAAGCAACAATTTCTGATGTTTTATAAATAACTCTTTGGCTTGTGTGCTTAAGAATCAAAATAACAATTTTAAGAAAGAAACAACGCCTTCTATGTTATTAAATTTCTTGTTATCATTATTCAGTGTAGGAGTTGGTTTGATTGTGTGCCTCCTTGTTCTGTGTTAGTTGTTTATTTTTTTTTCATTTTTCATATTAGTTCGTGGAATTTTACTGCAGCGTATTGTTGTTGTTGTTTTGCGTTTATAAGATTTCTTAGAAAAAGCCGACACAATAAACCATTTCACTTTCTTGATATGTGCGTATATGGAGTAGAGAGAGATGGCAAATGGCCGAAACCGGTTTGTTCACAAACTAAATTGAGGCGGGTTGACCTAAAATCATACCCAAACATTTTACTTTCCTTTTTTTGAGATTTTATCTTTATAACTGAAACTAAGTATTTTCGTAACAAAACTGGGAAAGTAAGTTATGGGGAGGAGAAAAGAGGGAGTAGTATTTGTAGACATTCAATTTGAACATTCCTACATTGAAAATGATGGGAGAGCTCTCTGGAGGGAGTTTATTCCACATACAAACTGTTTTGCTAAAAAACGAATTTTCCCTGTAATGCGTAGTGCGATTCACTGGCCAATCGACCACAAATGGATGCACTTTCGAGTCAAATCGAGTCAAACGCAAAAATATACGAGTTTCGGGAACAAGTTCCCTAATTTCACTCGAGCACTTACTATTGTAGTAACGATAAAACAGTGAAATACAATCTACATTGCGTGCATGCTCTAGGGAATCAATAGGATACCCTACCATCCCCAATGAGCTTCTTGGACCGGTCGAGCAATTCCAAAATAAAATCTGGGGCGCCGGCCCCTACATGAGAGTTGTATTGATGGATATAGGTGGTATAAATAGTACGAAGATTGGATGGAGTCAAGAATCTCTTACACCGTTTTAGAAAACCGAGGCACATGAAAGCTTCTTTAGAAACCTTAAAAATGTGTTTAGTGTTTTAGATTTATAAAATTAATCATTTAACTATTAAATTAATCTTTTAACTATTTTTTGATAGTTAATAAATGTAAAAATATTTAATAATTAAATATTTAGTACATGAAATAAATAAATACTGGAAGAAAAAGATATTGAGACTTTTTGAAATTTGATTTTCTTTGTAATAAAGGTAAAGTTGCCAGGTTATAATAATAATAACAAAAATAAGGAGCGTCATGGGAGTATTTTAATAACTTTTTTTTTTAAAAGAGAAGTAGCACTACATTCTTTAGGAAAGGGATAGAGAATAGCTGAAACAGGTGGTGAAAGTAGAAGGATAGTCGGAAATTAACTGCCGTATATAAAAAAGCACAGCGACCGGTGACTATGCCTTCATCGCTGAGCAGCCCCACCGACAGTCAATTTTTATTTTTGTAGTGAAAAAAACGAAGGTCTTCGTTGGGAATCGAACCCACAACGCCCATATTTACAAGCTAGTACACTACCTACTAGCCTACAGGGGCACCTATGCAAATTTCAAGCTGATTAAAAAATAAGGCCACATTCGTTAAAATCACTAGATTTGTCGAAAAATCCCTCAATTTTAATGTTTATCATTCACATTTATTTTTATGGCATACTCTATATAAATTTGAAATATCTGCCTTCTACGGTTGAAAAGCTAAAACTAAAAGCACATCGCTCTAAGACACCCTTCATATTTTTGCATTTGTACTTATTGCGGATACTAAAATTTAAAGTGTCTGACTGTGGCGGCTCAAAAAGAAGCCATATAAGTGACAATTATATTATTATTGGAAGACCCTTTAATTAAATTTTTTTTACTTGTTGCTACAGTAGACATAGTTTTTCATGTATGTGGTTGACTATAACAGTTTGAAAAATGATGTGATATTTTAATGAATATGACGGTACTTTCGGGGCACCCCTTAATTTTTGATGGTTATTATTGTAGTGAATATAGTAATACAAGTTCTTAAACATTTCGAGACTTTAACTTATTATTATGGTTCTACAGATAAAGGGCTGTGACAGATGAATCGATATTGTAGCGAAAGTAATAGGATTGTGTTTGCGGAACCCCAAAAAGCGGATTGCCTAAATTTTTATCAGCGCATAAGCCTCCAAATTTTTAAAATAATTTTAAATAAATTTATATTTAAAAGATACACAGAAAACAGACAACTTTTGTTAATGACCTAAACACATTTACTGCAAATAAAATGGCCATTAAACACTGTGCATCATTAAGTAGTTGAAAGATGTTTAGATGCTTTATTTGCTGGATAATAAAAATAAAACACGTTTTCTTTTTATTATTTTTACTAACTTAATTTAATTGAAAAGGAGCAAACAGTAAAAATAATTATTTTTCTATAAAATTTGCTCTTATTTGGAAAACACATTTGTGTGTTTTGTATTTTATTTAAATTTAAATAAAAGACCACTTAAGACCAACGAAATTACACTGTTTTAGCCAGAAGATGTCTTTAACCACACTACAATTTTTAAAATCTTTTTTTAATAATCATCTGTTTTCCAAATATACTTCAGAGTAGAAATGTGTGTTATATTATTTTAGATACTGTTACATTTACACTCACATGTTTACATTCGTTTAGTAATGATGTTGATAAGTGTATAACAGATACTTAGAAAAAATAACATTTGCATTTAAGAAGGGAAGGAATGGTCAGCCAAAGTGGAAAAAAAGGATTTTTCATTTATTTGTTGTGTGAAAATCAGTTTTAGTTATTCCAAAAATTTATTTTTCTTTTTTTTTCAAAAATGCTTTTATAAGATGGACCCAAGTCATGACTATACTTGCATGGACTTGGATTTATTATTAATCAAAAAATATATTAACAAGTAATTCATATACTGGACTAAAGCTTATGCAGCTTATTTCCTAACTTGTATTAACCGAGAAACTTCAATAAAAAATGAATTTATGGTCTTTATAGAACGCTCGACTATCCAAACCTGTGCAACTGGGGGAAAAAGGGAGCCAAGTCCCCTGAAGTCAGCAGGGGTACAACTGGAAACTCCACGTTATTTCCACGGGAATCAGTGAGCTCGCAGAGTTCCGCTACTTGTTTCTTTAGACATTTAGCTGTTCTCTGGCTGATTATTGAGGTTGGCCCCTATATGGGAGTGTCGTGGTGGTTGTGGTTTCGCGGCCCCAGAACAGAACAGTTTTTAATGGGGCCAGATTCATTTCACCTTTAATAACGCCTACCTGGTGTAATGTTCCTAGATCCAGAGAGCATGCTAGACATGTGTTCTGGACAGGAGTTGGATGGTCTCCAGCTCTTCAGCAAGGAGTGGTGGTTTGCAGCCCTGCTGTGGAATCATCAAAGTTGCAACTAGAAAAGACCTGTTGCTAGAATTAGACTTCGGCTTCCTAGGGCATGATTTACGTTGCTTTTTATTCCCAGTGGTATGACCACCATCTGATTAAGGCTCACTGCCAGGCGCAGATGTAAATCTTTTCACGTAATTAGTCATCACATATAAGAGAATTGTCAGAAACTGGAAATTACGAAATGGTAACCGATTTTATTCCCATAGATGATAGATTTCTTTCTACTTTTAAGGGTAACAACATTTAATATTGTTACTTTTATAGCTTTAATAAGCGTTTTGTTGTGAGTTCTTTATTGCAAAATAAATAACACCAGATTTTAGAGCTTTTAATATAATAACAAGTTTATTTACTTCAACTACACAACAGAGCAAATTACTTAAGATGCAGGTTTTTACTTCACGAGTTTTATTTTTACAATAACTACCCTATCCACTAAGACGCTGCCTTTTTATATTACTCCCCTAGAAGTCTAGAAAAAGTAAGAATCATCTACTCTCTTTGTATCACATTTTGTTGTTGTATGTTGTCTATTCAATGTATAGGCGCCTGTATGTCTGTATGTATTTTTGGTTTTGTTTTTATACTGATAAAGTATCTTTCTGGTATTTATTTTAAGATAGTTGTTGTTGTCTTGTGTAGTTAAGTTCTCTTACAGCATACCGATTTGTTGTTGTCTTGCGTGTATAAAATTTCTACGCTATTAATAAACAGAAATTTGTTGTTGCCTTTCGTGCATAAGTTTTGCTTTTTAGCAAACTACGCAGTTAGTAAACAGCATACTTAATTGTTGTTGTTTTGTGTGTATAAAATTTCTACGCAGTTCGTAACTAGAAATTTGTTGTTGTCTTGCGTGCATAACTTTTCTTAGCAAGCCACGCAGTTAGTAAGCAACATACTCAGTAGTATACTTTATTGCTTAATTATTTTCTCTTAAAACTTAAACAAAACACATCCGTAACAATATATTAACAGCCATTCAAGTAATTCCAATACTAGACAAAAGCTTATGCTGTAATAAGACTAGAGCTTATTTCCTAACATGTTTTAACCGAAAAACCTCAATTAAAAAATGAAATGGAAAATTGCAGACGTTTGTCGTTACATGTAAAAAAATGGAAATTACGAAATGGTAATTGATTTTATTCCCATAGATGATAGATTACTTTCTACTTTGCAGGATAACAGCTGTTAATACTGTTGTTAATATTTTAAATTTTATAACTACTTTTTCCTTTTTAAATACTGAAAGTTCATACTCCTTTAACAACCTTTCTGTTTTCCTTTATGTTCCTTCAATGGAACTTCTGTTGCATCTTTTGAGTTGTTAATCCTTAAAGCATTTAAGGATTTGTAATATTTACGATAGAGTCTGCAAATTGAAAGAGCGCAGAAAACTGAGAGTAGAATTCCTATCTGGCCAATTGTCTATTCAAATTATCACAATAGCATATAACACATACTTATTTTACAAGCTCCAAAAATATTTTAATATATACGATTTTATCACTGGTCACTATAGTGACTAAGTTTATTATATATTTATTATATAATTTAAATATTTGTATACAAACCGAAATTTTGTTATGCCTTGTTAATACTATTATCTGTATTATTCTTTCTTTAACTAAAAATATTTTATTGCTATTTTGTTTATTATTGTTACTCCTAATTTAGTAAATACAATTATTATTTGGGCTTTCTTTATATTGGCAACACTTTTTAACTGCCGGTCACTATGTCAGATGATTTATGTTTAGTTTGGTTTAGCATTTTAACATGAATAGCCTAGAGCGTTGAACAACGCTTCCAAATGGTGCAAATTTATTTTTAAAATCATGTTTCTGTTCGAAATACGTCTCGCACGCTGCGTCCATTTTACAGTCATAATCAACGAATTAACAAATTCGATTAAGATTTTTATACCACATTTATTCTTAATGATAAAACATACATTCACAGAGACGACGCGTCGTACAGTGGATACAGAAAAAGTTATTGCTGCTGTAGAGCATAGCATAGAGGAAGACTTAAATTACTTTATTCGCCATAGTGCACAGGAATTGCATATGTATGCATCTATTTTCTGGCTGATTTTGTGAAAAGCCTCACGTCTATCACGTAAATAGAAAATTGCCATTTACTCCCATTTTCATAAGCGAACTTTGTTTAGCGATAAAGCTCACTTTTATTTGAATGGATACATCAAATAAACAAAACTGTCATATTTGGAGTGATAATAATCCTTAATTGTATGCTACGATATCCTTACATCCAGAAAATCTGCAGACGACATCGCCATTTGTCACTCATATTCATTTGATAATAGACCAGGCCATTTGGAGGTTACTTCCAAAAGGCAAAACATGAATAATACGCTTAATCACGATCTTGTGACAATCTTGGAATGGAGTCGTGTGAATAGAGTAGAATTCAATGCTCGTAAAACACAATGTTGCATGCTTACGCATAGATCTTCGTTTGGTAGTGGTGCTGCATCTGTTACTATGGGTGATATAGATATTACGGAATCGGAAGCTCTTGATGTTCTCGGTATGATGTTCGTTGGACTAAACACATTTTTTAGGTTTCTAAAGAAGCTTTCAAGTGCCTCGGTTTTCTAAAGCGGTGTAGAAGATACATCCGATCTCCGTACTATCTATACCACCTACATCCGTTCGAAAATGGAATACAACTCTCATGTATGGGCCGGGGCTCCAAAGTCTATTTTGGGGTTACTCGACCGCGTACAGGAAAGGGCCAAGAGGCTCATTGCTGACAGTAGGGTATCCAACTCTATTGATTCTCTAGAGCATCGACGCAATGTGGGATGGATTTCACTGTTCTATCGTTACTACAATGGTAAGTGCTCTAATGAGAATAGGGAACTTGTTCCTGATACTCGCATGTTTTCACGTTTAACTCGATTTTTGATGAGAGCACATCCTTTTGTGGTTGATTGGCCAATGAATCGCACTACGCATTACAGGGAAAACTCGTTTTTCAGCAGAACAGTCCGTATGTGGAATAAGATCCCTCCGGAGGTCTTTTCTGTCACTTTCAATCTGAGAAAATTCAAATCGAATGTCCACAGATACTACTCCCTCTTTCCCCATTCCCGTAACCTAATTTCCTAGTTCTGGCACAGTGCATTGCATACGTAGGGGTCATCCCCTGAGTGCTGGTCCTATTAAAAAAAAAAATCTGACTGTCTGGTGTGATTTATCGGCTGCTGTAATCAGTGCTCTGTATTTGTTTAAAAAGGATGCTGGTTCGAACGTTACAGTCAATGGTTACTGATTTTTTCGTACATAAATTGAACTGGCATGATGTGTAGGAGGATTTCTAGAAGAAAATGTTTTGTAACCTCATAACGTCACGTTTCGAATCCGTGAATTGGGCTTCAAAATCGTATGATTGCTGATATGTAAAAACACTGGTCTATTCTGATAAGCCCGCAACGAACGGGAGATAAAATACGCCTCGTTATTGAAAATACCTCGCTACAAATGGAAAACGTCATAGAAAATTGGTACTCCCTTTCAAACTAACCGATGCACTGTGGGTTGAAATGGGTCGAAAGTGACGCTTAATTGAATTTTTAAAATTAGGTTTTTGTATTAATATTTAGTATCGGATAAAACTAAATAAAATTCTACATTACTATATAAATTTTCAAGCATCTATCTTGTCAGCTGACTCCGTAGTGAGCTGTCACAGTTACAAATTTTTTGCAATTTTTTTTAAAAAAGCGCAAAAAGTTTAATTCTGAATTAAACGAGTCCGTAATTTCCAAATTTAACGTTAACAAAATGTTATTTTAAGAATGGAACCTTCAACTCCAGGCATTTAAGTGTATAAAAATGATGTAGTGTTTTTAAAAATATGTGTGAAAATATTTTTGACGATTTTTTTTAAAAAGGTCTAGAATTGGCCTATTTTTGATGTTACGTGAACTATAACTTCGAAGTTAGTTAAGGTTGGGTTTTGAATCATATATTTTCTAAAAGTATGGAATCTTAGCTTGATAATACAAGCAAGAAAATTTGCGGTGTTGTTGCTCCATTTTTTGCTATTAACATTTTTCTGTTTGAAGTCGTGTTTTTTCAAAGTCATGTATTTAACAAAACTAACGTGTATTTTGTTTTGCTATAGTCATTTGTTCAATGTTTACTATTGTTGTTATTGTTGTTAAGATAGGCGCGTGAACAAGTTTCAGTCATCTTCATTCACGAGAGTGTTAAATTAAAAAAAAAAACATTGTAACGGAAATTTATATAATTATTATGTTGTTTTAGTATTAATATTTGTTGTTTTAAATGAAATGTTTATAGTGTTTAACTTTAAAAGGCTAAACAAATAAAACATTTAAATTATTTTAAAAAACAATTTAATCTTTTTCAGGTTCAAGCCCCAATACTACTTTTATTCATCGTCGTGAGCTTTATAATTTTAAGGAAAATATTGCAGCACATGACTGGAAAGGTAAAATCAGCATATTAAAAACGAAAATAATTAAACAATTAAACCCATCCAATATGACCGATTTTGAAGAAAGATTTTAAAACTTTGCTTTCGACTCCAAGATCCGTTATAACAAAAGTCATATATTCAATATATTTTAATTTTAAATTTTATTTAATCATTTATAGCTTTCAAATTTAAATTTACAATAAAATTTGTAAATTAAGCCCATTTTCCACAACATTAAAAAAAACGTTCCCAAACAGACAAAAAAAATTTTTTTTTAATGTTTGTTTTTTTATAAAAATTTATTTCGTTACTTTTTCAAAAAAGGTGTAAAATTCTCGAAATCCTTCAAAACCCAAATTCAGATTTTAAATTAAACTTATGTTCATATTTATGCAAAATATATTTTTTAGAAAGAAGACAATATTAGCTTTCGTTTGCTTCTCATTTTTTAAAAAAATCGCTTTCCATTTTAAAATTACGGCGAAAATTCTGAAACAAACTATAATTTTCCGAAAAATAAAAATGTCTATAAAATCTAAAAAAAAATTTTTTTTCCGTGTATGCTTTTTTCCGAATATGCCTTTTTATGTATATTTAACGATTTGAAAAAAAATTTCAAAAAAATTTAATTTACGGCCCCCATGAATTAATCGCCACTTTCGTTGTCATCGAACCCACTGTGCGATGCTTAAAAATATTAATCACTTAGATATTGAAAAAAAAAATTCGATCAAGTACGTCCTCCCATGTTACTTTGATAAGTAAGAAGAAGTAGAAGAAGCTTATGTAGTATGTTTTTTAATTAATTTTATTAAATTGTGATTAGCATTTTAGCATAAATTATTTAGATCGAATCAACAACGTTGCTTTTTTAATAACAATCTAATCAAATGATCAAATATTTATTGTAACCCCAGAACTTGCAAGCAAAAATTATTAAATTAAAGTTCTGTTTATTTAAATAATAATCAGTTACTTTGAACCAATGATGTTGATTTAATCAATATCCAATTTTAGCAACAATCCTTATAGCGACCATAATTTTTTGCCTCATCTATATATTATTGCAGAGAACATAACATGTTTCTTGTGACCATACATAGTTAATATGTTCTCATGGACTTTCGTTTGTCTAATTGGCGGTTACAAAAAAAAAAAAATAGAAAAAAACACAAATACTAAACTGTTCAAATTTGGTGTTGTGTTGTTTATTTTTCCTTCGCCTGTCCAAGACAGGAAATAGCAATAGCTGTTCAAATTTGTTTAGTACGAAATTATATGTACTGGATAGAAAAAAGTGATTATGAAATTTATTGACATTAAAATAAATAAGCAAAAAAAAAGGAGAAAAAAAAGTTGCAAAACATACTTTTTGAACATGCCTCGTAATTATTCAGCAACTCTAAGGAGACTCTAGTGTGTCCAAATAACAATGACATCTAAGAGCTGGCAGCGCAAAAAATTTTTTACTATTTTGGCGATAAAAAAATGTGATCATTTAGATTAGTGTTGGTCAATATTTAAAGTATAAATTTTGTCCTTGGTGAGTGGCATTTATATTTTTATTGTTTCCTAAATTCACAATCAATCAACGATATCCGTCTTAAATAACGTGTTCTTTTATTGGTAAAGCAAAGTGTTTTTCAAAATTCTTATATCTAAATATTTTGAATCCAGTGGTGTGAAGTCACACGATCTGGCTGGTCACTTAACTACTGTTTGTTGTGAAATAAAATTTGGTTTGCAAAAAATTTAACATTTCATTGGCTGTGTGATATGTGGCATCGTCCTGTTGAGTTGTCAATATCTCGCAATAGCATAATCCAGTATTGCATTTCCAACCTAAACAAAAAAACGCAGCTATCACGCCTCCAGACTACAAAGCGAACTATACAGTCGCACGTTGTGCATGCAACGGCTTCTCAGTAATCGCTCTAAAATCTTCAGAAGCCCAAATATGGCAGTTTTGCTTGTGGACATACTCTGACAAGTGAATATGGGTTTTCTTTGAAAAAATGAGTTTTCCATCTGCTACAATGTGAATGCTCGGACGGCTTAAATTCCTGGACGAGTTAAACCTTGTAACGCTTTAAAGTCAAATCTTTACGCAAAATTCGTCATGTGATGGTTTTGGATAACCCCAGTTGTTGAGAGCGTCGAGGAATTGCCAAATTTTGATCTGCTTTAAACACTGTAGATCACGCCTGTTCTGCTTTCAGTTAAATGACCCGGTTGGTGTTTGCAAATTTTGTATCGAGCCTGTCGACTTACATTTAACGACCAAATTCTAAATAGCAGTCTCAGAAGGACGTTTATGTTGTCCGAAAATAAGACGAAATGTAACTTTGACAGAATCACCTTTTTCATAGTGGATTTTAATTATTTTATTGAAATGATCGTGCGAAATTAATTTAGCGTAACAATTGTCAATGCATCTGCTACGATTAAATTAAAAAAACTAAATGTCAAAACTATTATGTTTTTGGTGTTGCCACAATTGAAAAACAAACTTCTTATTGAAAACCTTAATGCTTGCTCTAACACATGAATTTGTGGGATAGTTTCTCAGCACTTACTGCTGAAACTTTATTCACTGCTCTCACTTCTAGGTTTCTAGGCTGTTAAGACGTTTTCCCGCTAAGTGGCTGATCAACTATAGTTTCAAATTTTGTCTGCTTGACGATAATTTTTTTTTGAAGCATTATGACTTCTTCCCCTGACAGAGGGAGTTTTACGTAAAGTTGTGCCTTCATTTCCAAATTTTATTACCAATTTCCTTGTTTCAATTACAGTTTGCTTTTTCATTTTGGTTTTAACGTTCACTCGATCAGATAACAAAAGCACCAGCACGATAGCTATATGACAGCATAATATCAATTAGACAAAAACAAAAAATAACTGTACTTTTTATATGTAACTAGAAAAACATTATAGCAATTCTTCATGTGTATTTCTTTTGATGCGTAAAAAATGGATTTAAATTTATTTTTTTTTTTTTTTTTGTAATAAATGCTTTTTTATTAACGGTACTAAAAGTGGAAAATAGTAAATAGCAAATATGTAAATAAAATATTTTATATATGAAACAAAGTTGTACACTTTATTTTTATTCTCCCTGTATTTATTGTATTGGTGATAATCAATTAAGCAACTACCATAGTTATGATTTTTTATATCTGTTTTGTTGCTTCAAGAATATAGTTTTCTCTTGGATAACTTCCCTTAAACACATATTGCTTTTCAACATGATATAAAAATGTTGAACATCATGCTCATACATGTTGAGTGTTACAATTTTAAAGCAAACAAACACTTATCAGAAAACATATCATTGAAAATTGTGTGTGAGTATCCTCCACTTAATTAAATTTTTCTGATTTTTTCTGTTTACTGTCCTTTTTATACGTTTCATTTCATCTGCCAGTGTTTTGGTTTTCTTTCAGCGTGTACTTTTCTAAGGATTGTTAAATAAGACAAGTTTATTTGTAAGTAAAAATATCTTAATAACAACGACCTTTCAAATTGTAACGTTTTATAAACGTTTTATATGAGGCGAACCTTAAATAACATTAATAATGTGTTAAATGGCTTGATTTTTGTATTCCCATTCAATTGGTTTTATTTTATTTCAATGAAAATCTAAAGAAACAAACGCTTAAAAGAATATATCATTCTTTTCTTAAGTGTTCATTTAAGTGTTTGCCTTGTACTTTATTGTTTTATTTCCTTCTTTTATGTTCTAAAAATGTTTTTAAAATTTATCAGTTGATTCTTTTTTTCTTTCTTTCCGCTTATTTTGTATTTCTTTTCTATGGAATTTGTATGCCATTCAGAAAATGCTTTTGTTCAATTCAATCTAATTACCTAATAATGGCAAAGTTAATGTCAAATCCGTGTTAAATTCGACAAAGAAACTTCTTTAAATGTAAAACAGACACGTCGTTTTTAAAGTGATTCCAAATAAAGTGGCTATTTATCCTATTTATGAATAAGCCGGTGTAGAAATAATGACTGATGAAATGCTATTTAAAAAACTTTTGAATGATCAAGTTTTTTTATAGAAAATTTATGGAATTAACTTTTTAATATAAATATTATGACTGACGAAAATTTTCGAAAAAAATTTATGACTGATGAAATATTTTTATAAAAAAAACATGACTAACGCAACATTTAAGTCGAAAAATTGGGACTGACGAAAATATTAAAAAAAAAAACTTATGACTGATGAAATATTTTTATGAAAAAAATATGACTGGCGAAACATTTATGTCGAAAAATTAGGACTGACAAAAATTTTCGAAAAAAAAATTATGACTGATGAATTTATATATATATATATATATATATATATATATATATATATATATATATATATATATATATATATATACATATATATATACATATATATATACATATATATATATATGTATATATATATAAGTGATTAATGTAACATTTATGTAGAAAAATTAAAACTGACGAAAATTTTCGAAAATAACTTATGACTGGTGAAATATTTTTATAAAAAAAATATGACTACTGAAATATTTATGTCGAAAAATTAAAATTGACGAAAATTTTCCAAAAAAAAACTTGTGACTGATTAAATATTTTTATAAAAAATATGATTAATGAAATATTTATGTCGAAAAATTAATACTGATGAAAATTTTCGAGAAAACCTTATGACTGGTGAATGAAATATTTATGTCGAAAAAGAAGGACTGACGAAAATATTCGAAAAAAACTTATGACGGATGAAATATTTTTATAAAAAAAATATGACTAATGAAATATTTATGTCGAAAAAGGACTGTCGAAAATATACGGAAAAAACTTATGACTGATGAAATATTTTTATAAAAAAACTCTGACTAATGAAATATTTATGTCCAAAAATTAGGACTGACAAAAATTTTCGAAAAAAACTTATGACTGATGAAATTATATATATATATAAAAAAAGTGATTAATGTAACGTTAATGTCGAAAAATTAGGACTGACAAAATTAAATATTTGTAAAAAAAATGCAACTGATGAAATATAAATTTAAGACTGACGAACATTTTCGAAAAAAAAGTTATGATTGTAGAATTTTTTTTAATAAAAAAATGCAACTGATGAAATATTTATGTTGCAAAATTAGGACATGGAAATTTTGAAAGAAAAGTTATGACATGAAAGTTATGACAGAAAAGTAATGTATGATGAATTTTTAATAAAAAAAATTACGAGTAAAGAAAATTTTTTAGAAAAAGTTAAGATTGATAAAATTTTTTTCAGGTAGAAAAATAATAATTAATGAAAATTATTTTAAAAAAAGTTATGACTGATGAAATATTTTGTAGAAAAGTAATGAATGAAGAAATTTTTATATAAAAAAATTACGATTAAAGAAAATTTGTTAGGAAAAGTTAAGATTGATAAAATTTTTTGTATAGAAAAATAATAATTGATAAAAATTATTTTAAAAAAATTTATGAGTGATGAAATATTTTGTAGAAAAATAATGACTGATGAAGTTTTTATGTAGAAAAATAATGACAGATAAAAATTTCTTAGAAAAAGTTAAGATTGATAAGATTTTTTAGGTAGATAAATAACAATAGATGGAAATTATTTAAAAAAAATTTATGGTTGATGAAATATTTAACAGAAAAATAATGACTGACCAAATTTTTCTTATTTATGACTGATGAAAAGTTTTTAAAGAAAAGCTATGACCCTTAATATTTTTTTTTATGTAGAAAAATAATGACTTGTAAAATTTTTTATAAAAAATTTACGACACAAAACATTTTTATAAGAATTTTAAAATAAAATTTTTTTTTAAAGAATAATTATGACCGACAAGTAGAAAAGTTATAGCTGATGAAGGAAAACTTTGAAAACTCTTAAAGTTGTAAAGAAAACTTTGAAAAATGTTAAAATTTTTATTTGGAAAAATAATGACTGATGAAATTTTTTTATATAAAAATTTATGACTGATGAAATTTTTTATAGCAAAATTATGATTGACAATTTTTTAAGGAAAATTTCTGATTGGTTGAGTAATTTATCGAAGAATAAGACTGATGACATATTTTGATAAAAATATTATGATGAAAAAAAAATTGTTTGTAGAAAAATTATGATTGATGAAAACTTTTTATGCAAAAAATGCATGTGTGATGAAATTTTGCGGAGAAACATTATGAGTGATGAATTTGTTTAGCGAAAATTTACAAATGATGGAAGATTATGCGCCAACATTAGGTCGTAGAGGGTTGTGTGAAACAAATTCAGAGATATTTTAAGGAATTTAGCCAAATTAACATAATTTAAATTTAAAATGCTTCTAAATAAAAATATTGTAATTGATATAAATAAAAATAAAAAATCTGATTTTTTATTATTATTATTATTATTATTATTATTATTAAATAAACAACTTCATTATGAAGCTAATTACTGAGTTGGCAATAACAAAGAATTGGCCTAAAAAGTAAACCTAATTTACGCCTGCAACAATTTTCAATAAAAAGGTGAAAAAGTTATATAGAACAACAAAAAACAGGAAAACAAAGAAAAACATAAACTTATTACCCAAAGGAATATCAGTGGTATCATATTTATTTAAATGATGATAGGAAGTAAAAGATTATTTTTCCAAAGGAAGACTTAAAGCAAAACCAGTAAAAATACCTTTTTGCTTTTGGGGTAACAATGACACCGTTAAAAAATCTTTCAATGAGGTTTCAAATTAATCTAAAAGCATAAATCTCTTTTGAAAATGTTAAATGTTAAATAAAATATATTTGTTTTAAAACTTATAAAGGTTAAGGTTAAAAAATTTAAAGAGAGTTTATTGCAAATTGCGAAAGAAAATTTGTTGAAGTTTGTGATTACAAGCAGTTTGTTTTTTAAATGACAATTAAATTACGAAGATTAGTTTAGGTATTTGAAAATAAAACCATTAGAGAGGCTTACGGTTTTTTTTGCATTCAATTTAGTTTGTAATTCTAAAGAGGATAGGAATAATTTTGTATAAAAAGTTTGTATTTGCTTATTATTATTATTAATTGTACAAGCAAACCCGGCGAACTCCGTTTCGCCACCAGATAGATGGCTCTACTTTGCGTAAGTGCACATCTAAGTGCTAACACAACATAAAATAAAAAAATGAAAAATAATAAGCTTTCCCCCGCAGTAATACATTTCAAATATTTATATTTGAACTAGCAAACCCGGCGAACTTCGTTTTGCCACCAGATGGCTTCGTTTGGGTATTAAAAGATAAAGAAAAATTATTTTTTTTTTCTTTTATATTTGAAAAGGAAAAATTTTATTTGATTGCACAACAGTGATGATTTCATTTCGATTACAAAAATGAAGCGGAATTTTGTTGAACTTCTTTAAGTAAAAACTGAAAATGAATCCAAAGGAAAATACTGAATCGAAGCATTATACGTGTCCGCAAATTATCCGTTTCATTGGAGTGCTCTTTGGTAAACTATATTTTTTGTTTTTTGGTCTGACGTTAACACAAACAAAGCGGATGGTTTCCCAACTCGTGAACACGCAACGTATAGCTGTCCATGTGAAAAACAATGAGTTTCTAAGTTTATGACGCAAACACTAAATAATTGGTCTTGCGACTTGTTAATTGTCATTGCGAGCGCAAGGCGAACCGGCACTGTAACGAACCACCAACTCAACGTTTGGTTGTCACTGGTCTGCACACCTAGCGATGCTTCGGTCTTAGCTCAGGGATATGGCCGTGGGCTGTGATACCTTTAAGGGAGTTTTGTGTCACCAGAAATTTAAGATATTAAATTGTGTGCAGGAGGGAATAAGATGAAATAAAGAAGAAAGAATGCACGTTTTAGAAAGAAGAAGACTACCAATATCAGGACAATTTCTCTTTATTTATTGAGGAAAAAGGTATAGTTTTCTTCGAGGTCATTATACCCACCCTGCCTGCTGATGACCCGATATTGAATCTCAGCCCAAATTTTATTGCTGTTGCCCAAACTCCCTACTTACCTTTCATTAACCCAACCAACAGAACCATTTATCTAGTCATAGTAATATTATTATTATTACATTATAAAATTTATTTAGTACCACAAGAAAAAGTTATACATAGGTAGTAAATATAATAATAATGTACAGTATAATTTTAATTTAGTTTTAGAGGAGCAACCGCTTAAATCTATAGGAGATATTGTATAATATTGTTACGAATATGTCTTGCTTAAGTTTAAAATAAAACAATTAAGCAATATGGAAAACTACTTGTTACAAACTGCGTAGAAGTTTATAGACACACACACACACACAACTACAATTTGATATGCCGCTTACTAACTGCCTGGCATGCTGCTTATCATTTGAACGCGCAAGACAAAAACTAATTTTACAACAATAAATATACAGTTGTTTATCATCGGCGTAGTTTTCTAAGAAACCCATTTTTACAAAAGCAACAACAAATGTATTGAAATAAATCCCAAGCAGAAACCTTATCAGTATAAAAACAAAAACAACTATACACACAGGCAAGCAGGCGCATATAAAATGAATAAACAACCTACAACAAGAAAATACACACAAGGAGAGTAGAAAATTCTTACATCTTCTAGAATCTAATTGGACAAGTATAAATAGGGGAAGCGTCTGAGTGGATAATCAATCAGTAAATTAAACCTCTAAAGTGAAGACGTGTATTTTAAGTAAATTGTTCTGTGTCAACTTTGTGTAGTTAAAAGTAAATAATAAAATTGTTATTATTTAAAAACTCTAAAAACTGGTGTTAATTATTTTGCAATAAAGAACTCACAACAAAAACGTTTATAAAAGGTATAAACGTAACAATATTATAATTACAAACGCCAATTTAAAATTTTGGCTTTTAGGATTTACAACAAGAGGTTACATTAGATTTATTGAGGGTTTAGCAAAAGAGTTATATAGTTTATAAAAAAAATGTTCACTTAGTGAATATTTTAAAGCAATCATATAAACTTATACATAATCATATACGAACATACCCCTGAAATTCAACTGGAATTACACTTGAAATCCAGTCACAATTTCCAGCGTTACAGTTGAAACACAGTTGAATTCAATAGCGAATCCAGCAAAATTAACCATTGAATTGCAGTCGAACAAAACAGTACATTTATAGTGTAATTCCAACCTTCAATAACAATGTGATTCAAGTCGAATCGAACCTGTTTTTATACTTGAATTCAAGCAAAAAATTGCAGTGGAATCCTAGTCGAACCGACCTATTTTTAGCTTTGATTTCAAGCATAGAATTGCAGTGTTATTCAACCAATGTTCCAACAGTATTTTAATAGTGTGTTAAGGCCATAGTACATTAACTCACCCGAACCCATAGCTTCAATATCTGGACATTTCGGAGTGCTCTTTAAAGTTCCGGCATCCGATGGCAAATCCTTATGAAACTGGTTAATGATTTGCAGTAAACTGTTTATTGCAACATTCGCAATGTTATGTTGGATCGCCCATACAGCCAGCTGTATTTTTAAGTCCCTGTCTCCCACAGAATTAATTTAGTGTCAGGTATACCATCTTCGTTTATAATTGTGCCCTCACAGACAGACGGTTCATCGTTCAAAGCGACGTGGACATGGTTGGAGGCCATTCCCATTGGTTGTTCATTTCCCAGAATATGCTGATGCTGAGTAAGCAGTGCAAAAATTTTACGAGCATCTGCTGTTGGCTTCGAATATATACCTTTATATTTATTTATTCCAAATTTCTTCTTATTGTTTTACATTGGTTTCTTTATTCTTTATTTTCGTTTTGCTTATTTTCACTTTAAAAACTTTGCGACTTTCGCGTTGTAAAATTGTTCACCATTAATTAATAATATTTAATATTTATATATTTATTAATATTATAATATTTTATGATTGACATTTAGCTGCTTCTGACTATTTTTTAACAAACTTCAAACAGACTGGAAAGATCATGGATTTCAAATGTAATTCAAGCTTGAATTCGCACTGGAATTCCAATGTTGGAATTGCTTATTGGGACTAATGAAATATCAAATGAAAGAAGTATAAAATACAATAATAAGGTAATAGATTGAATGGTAATAATTTACGTGTCCTCCTTGGTTGTAGGCAACGCATTGGATAGGGCAGTGTAGTGGCTTGTTGTTGGGATTATTGATGATATGAATCCAGTAGAGCAACAGCAAACATCAATGGATACTAATATTGTTGGTTTAAAAATGATTTTCCTGGCATTTTTTTTTCTATTAGAGGCATCAACAAAAAAACGTTAATTTATCAGCCAGTGAATATTCTTATTACAGAAAGTTTAATTATTTTCCATGTTAACCAACAGAATTTGCTAATTAAAAAAATACAATTGTCTACACTGGTTCTAAGCTTTAAAAAAAAATTTGACTTTTATTATTATTTGCTTTATGCTTGAAGCATATACGTTTTTGCACTCTTTATACAAACTAGCTATCTTATGTTTTGTTTCACAGTTGGGATTTTTCTTTCGTCTTTGTTTTCAATACCATGATATTCCGTACTGAACTTTTGCAGCATTTTTGTGTTAGGTATATAATTCATTTATATTATAGTTTACTTGTTTAGCACAACTATTATTTTATTTTACTGTTATTTTATTTAATTGTTTTAGTACATATTTTAAATTAAGTTATTTATTTCTTTTGTTTTTACATAACAAATAATTTTCTTCTTCTTTCCTTGACTTTGCCAAAGGTTTTATAATTATTATCAAAAAAAAATATTTAATGGTTATACTCTGTCAAACTTTAACCTTAATTTAAACAAGCGGTTATTAAATTTTCTTTTTAAAAAAATTTGTTAATTATTATTTCATAGTTCTCAACTTTTACACTTCTGCATCAAGTGATAATTTTTAACAATGTAATAAAAAAAAACAAAACCTCTACATATTATCAAAGTAAGTTCATAACCGCATAAAAGGTGTATATATTTTGTGATAAGATTTACATCTGCACCTGGCCGTGGGCCTTAATCAGATGGTGGTCAAACCACTGTGAATGAAAAGCAACGTCATTCACGTCCTCGGAAGCCGAAGACCAATTCTAGCAACAGGTCTTTCCTAGTTGCAATTTCAGCGGTTCCAGAGCAAAGCTGCAAACCACTACTTCTTGCTGAAGAGCTGGAGACTATCCAACTCCTGTCCAGAACACATGACTAGCATATTTGGATCTAGAATCATTCACCAGGTAGGTGTGATTAAAGGTGAAATGATCCTGGCCACCATAAAAGAATGCCTTAATGGGGCCGCAAAACCACAGCCACCACGATACTCCCAAAGGGCCAACCTCAATAATCAGTCAGAGACGGGCTACTGATTCCCGTGGAAATAACGTGGAGCTTCTAGTTGTACCCCTGCTGACTTCAGGGGACTGGGCTCCCTTATACCCCCAGCGGCACAGGCCTAGATAGTCAAGTATTCTATAAAGACCGATAAATGTGTCCCCGAGGGGGGGGGGGGCACAGGCCTAGATAGTCAAGTATTCTATAAAGACCGATAAATGTGTCCCCGAGGGGGGGGGGGGCACAGGCCTAGATAGTCAAGTATTCTATAAAGACCGATAAATGTGTCCCCGAGGGGGGGGGGGGGGAGGGGAAGGTGCATATATAAATTTTGCTAAAGAATATCTTTAAGCCCGCTAGAACTGTTTAAAAGACTTGATATTAAAATTTGAAAAGGGTTTTGTACACACGGCCGACTTTTGCAGACAAATTATTTTTAATACCTCAATCTGGGTAAATGTTTCGAGCCTTACTTGCCGTATTTCACGAGTAACACGTAGTTTCTTAGGAAATAATAGAGAAGTGTTAAATCACACGACCTTGTTGGCCAACTGACATCGTTCAATCTTAAATTCATTAGGGAGTTGGCTGTCGTGACTGAATTCCACATAGCCTCCCTCATGCTATTGAAACCGCAACTCAACTGATTCAATGAAACTCCCGTCATCTAACGAAAAATCATTGATTATGGTACGGTAAGACCTCTCCTTCCAGGGTAGCTCGATTTTATGTTTCTATTTTACAAAATAAGGTGTAATGATGTCACTAATGTGCAAACTCAACAGTTTAGTAGGGTCTGTAGGTCCTGTCTCGATATGTTTTCACTGTTTCACGCTAAGCTAAAGATCGCTTAACATGTGCTTGGTAATTGTATCATTTGGTGGCGTTGCTGAAGCTCTAATTTATTAATTATGATTTGCTATTCTTATGTTAAATGTGAAAAAAGTAGACGTTCACTTTTTGACAATTCGGTTGATTTTTTAAATTTTCGTAAGCCTTTTTTTAAAGAATACTTAGAAAAAGATGCCACATATTTTTATATAAGAAAAATCTGGACGTTTTTAATAGCCTATAAATAACAATTACAGTTGCAACTATTATGATAAAGGTTAATTAAAAATTTTTAATATACAAGAGTGAAGTGTGTCTGTTTAAAAATGTGCTTAACATAATCACACAGAAATAAGTGAACAGAGTAATAAAAGAAAGAGATAGCAAATGTATTAATATATTTTGCAATTAAAAAAAAAGGTTACATTAATTTTCAGCATCTCCCATTGAAATTTTTTTAATAAAATGGCAATTTGACATGTACAAATAATTTAATTATTCGTTTCCTCAATATGCGTTTTAAAATATCACTTTATGTGAAACACGTGCATACATAAAAATTTTGATTTGTAAAATTAAGTAAAATTAAAATTAAAGTAACAAAAAGAAAATTGGTTTTTTACATCCAGCTCAATAGCTGCTTTGTAGTCTATTTGAATATTCTGTACTTGCAAATAATTGAGAGCAATTTATTATTATGCATTTCCAGAGTTTTCTTTTAATTACTTCTTTGCCCAACAATCATGCTTTCTGTTGCTAATTAAAAATAAAGGAATTATCCTGCGATATATATTGCAAAACTTAACCAACCCTCCCTAAAAACTAGCCAGGGGAGAAGTCAAACAGAATGTAATGAAAGCCGTCATTGGGTATATCTTAAAATGTTTAATTTTGACTTTCTTTTACCATCTTTTCGTTTACACAAGAGCTCAATTGTTTTTCTTATTTTTGTTGTTGTTTTTGCTTATCAATTTTTTTCATTGGAAACTTTTTAAATTTATTTTTGCAAACTCATTGTTTGTGATAATGAGCAAAAGTTTTTGCGTCAACAGAGCAATAGTCTTAAATTGATTTTTTTCTTTCCCTTGTAGTGTAATAAAAATACGGGCATATGATTTTAAACCGCTTGCTTGCGCACAGTGGGGGATTTGAAAGAAAAAAAAAACAAACATGAAATTATTTCTATACTTTTTAAACGGCTTGTTCGATTGTATTGAAATTTCAAAAGTCTATAGTAAAACTGTATTCAAACTTTGGTGTTAAATGCCGATATTATACTGCTTAGGGGGTGCTACTGTGATAGGTTAAACTAGCACACGCCTGGGTAAATAAATAATTTAAATATCTTTTTTTCTCGGATTTTGAAAGTTTTAAATTATATGCTCTTAGAGAACATTGCATCGTTAAAAAGTTTTTCAGCTTTTGAAATTAAATAAATTTTTTGTTCACTCGGCTCAGCTTTTTGCTTCTAGCGGAGCCAAAATTTTTATCCTAAAATGAAAATTAAAAATTTATGAAAATTTTCTTTAAAAAAATATGATTGATGATCATTTTTAATTGCTGCTAATTTTTTGTATAATAATATGCTGACAGATAAAATTTTTTTTATAGAAAAATTACCACTGATGGTTTCTTTTTTGTATGGAAAAGTTAACACTGATGATAATTTTTTAATAAATAAATCATGGCGTATGATATTTTTTTTATAGACACATTATGACTGGTAAAATTTTTTAATAGAAAAATTATAACTAATGAGTTCTTTTCAGGAAAACTTATGACTGATGGAATATTTTTGCAATAAAAAATATATATTTGCAAAAAAAAATTATGTTTAATGAAATCCTTTTGCAGAAAACGCATGACTGATGAAAAATTTTTTATACAAATCATGGCTTATGATATTTTCCTATAGGCACAATATGCCGTCAAATTCCTAATAGAAAAATTATGACTGATGATTATGAATGATGTCTAATGAAATCCTTTTGTAGAAAACTTATGACTGATGAAATATTTTTTATACAAATATTTAATGGAAAATATTATTTAATAGAGAAATCATGGCTTATGATATTTTACTATAGATACAATATGACGTCAAATTTTAATAGAAAAATTATGACGGATAAAACATTTTTATATAAATTTTATGACTGATTATATTTTTTTATATATAAAATATTTGACTCATACAAATTTTCTTTAGAAAAAGTGTGATTGAAGTTAATTTGGTAAAGAAAATTTATGACTGGTAAACCTTTCTATAGACAATTCAAACTTTCTATGAAATTTTTTATAGAAAAATATTTGTACAGAAAAATTATGCCTTTTTTTATTTCTTATAGAAAATCATTACGATGAAAATTTTTTACTAATGACTAATGCAGAAAAATTTTCGGTAATGAAAATTTACGAGAGAAAAGTTATGGTTCATGAAATTTTTTTATAGAAAAATATTTGTACACAAAAATTAAGCCTTATGAAATATTTTATAAAGAAAATTAAGACGATGAAAAATTTAGACTAATGAATATTTTCTACAAACAAATTTTTACTGATGAAAATATTCTATAGAAAAATTCTTGGTCATGAAATTTTTTTATAGAAAAATATTTGTACAGAAAAACTATGCCTTATGAAATATTTTATAAAGAAAATTATTACAATAAAAATTTTTGACTAATGAATATTTTCTTCAAAAAAATTTTCGATAGAAAATTTGTGGATCATGACATTTTTTTATAGAAAAATATTTGTATAGAAATATTATGCCTTATGAAGTATGTCGTAAAGAAAATTATGACGTTGAAAATGAAATATTTTGACTAATGAATATTTTCTACAAAAAAAATTTGACTGATGAAAATTTTCTATAGAAAAATTGTGGGTCATGAAATTTTTTCATAGAAAAATATTTGTACAGAAAATTTATGCCTTTTTTTATATTTTATAGAAAATCATTACGATGAAAATTTTTGACTAATGAAAATTATTTGCAGAAAAATTTTCGGTGATGAAAATTTTCGATAGTAAAATTTTCGGTGATGAAAATTTTCGATAGAAAAGTTGTCGTTAATGAAATTTTTTTATATAATAATATTTGTTCAGAAAAATTATGCCTTATGAAATATTTTATATAGAAAATTATGACGATGAAAAATTTTGACTAATGAATATTTTCTACAGAAAAGTTTTTACTGATGAAAAAATTGTATAGAAAAGTTGTGGTTCATTAAATTTTTTTTTTGGGAAAAATATTTGTACAGAAAAATGATGCCTCATGAAATATTTTATAAAGAAAATTAAGACGATGAAAAATTTAGACTAATGAAAATGTTGTACAGAAAAATTGCGACTGATAAAATTTTTCTATAGAAAAGTAGTGATTCATGAGTTTTTTTTGATTGAGGTTTTCCTAAAGAAAAATAATGACATAAAATTTTAACGAATATCCATTTAACTATTTTACTAGGACTTACATAGTCGCCAGTGAAGTTTATCAAATTTTTGTTAAATGATCACAAATACTTATGTCTTAAACTAAATGAGAATTATTTTCAAAGCAGAAAGAATAAAAAACAACAAAATTTTTGTATTTTAAATAAAAATTCTTCAGCTAGAATTCTTAAAATTAAATATTTCTTTGTTAATATTGATTTGCGAACTCAAGCCTCATTCAAATATAATTTATTTTATTTTATTATCACCTCGAGAAGCAATTTTTTTTTCTTTTTATAAGAGTACAAAAGTATATTTCGAGTACTCCTCTTTGGGCTTTTTAATTAAAATATTTCTTACTACAAATAAAATTTTTTTATTTATAGATTATTCGGCATGTTCAAATAAGAATTTTACACAATATCTTTCCTTCTTTTATATTAATGAATGAATGTCAAGACTTCAGCACTTCAACCAACAACTAAAGAAAGATTTAAATAAATAGTTAAAGTTAAGAAATAAAACAAAAAAGACTTTAAGGATAAAAGCAAATTGTTGTTTTAAAATAAGCGGGACATAAAAAGGAAGAAAAAATATTATTTGTTTTTTCCCATTTTAAAATAAAGAAAAATACATTTTTTTAGCATAATAAATTTTGGTATTAAAATTATTTTCCAACCAAAACAAATTAAATCAGCCCTGATTTTTTCGCCTCTAAAAATAATGAAAAACCCACTTTGCGTTTGGTTTTTTGTTCAATGGAGTTGTGTGAGAAATCTAATTTTAAGCATTTAAAAGTGTTGCATTTATTTACGCTTCAATAACTCTTTTCAAATTTTATATTTTTATATTTCTTTATTGAATGGAGACGAAAGCAAAGAGAAAAAATATTATTTTCTAGTTGATAACTTTTTTAAAATTTTTTGTTTGTGAAGGAGTTTGTGTCTCCTGAAAAGGGTTTCAAAGTATTAAGAGTTATAGAGGAAAGGAAGGTGTTTTCACTATAAATATGGTCGGCATTTTGTTGTTGATTTTATACTTACGTCAGCTAAATTTACAATAATATACTTAAGTGTTCAATTGATTTTCTTAAAAAAAAACGCAAAAAAAATAAAATGAAAGTCATTTAATAAAAATGCAAATTATTCCCGAGATTGAAATTTAACACAAAAAGAATATTTAAAAAGTTTGTTTTTTATTATTTCAACTTGAAATTGTTGTGTAGGAATAAGAATGACGGGTTGAATTTCAAGTGTTAAGAAAAGTTAAAGCACTAAAATGGAAATACATAGTATAGAAATTTAACCAAGACATTTCAAAAACGGGAGAATAGAAAACGAATTTATTTGGGGAATTTTACTTTTGTTGCTTTATGTTGTTATGCTTATGTAAACAAAGTCGACACCTTAACCTTATAAAAATTAGTTCAATTAGAATACCTTCAATGTAATTGCTCATAAAACATAATTTGTTTATCTCTCTGCTGGGGTTTGAACTCATGATCTTTTTGTCAATTTTACCATACTGTTATTCTTTATATATTTACGTATTCACTTTTAGAAGTCATATTTAATTTTACGAAAATAAATTATTTAAATTCCAGAAACTTTCTTCAAGTTTACATGGATTTGGTAAAGTAAAATTAAATTAAATTACTCACTTTGACTTTAGGATCAAAATTTAATTAGTTTTTTTTCTTACACTGTTTTAATACTGTTTTAACCATCATAATATTGTAAATATGCCCCATGTATACTAGCTTATCAGTGTGGGGGTTGTGGGTTCGACTCCCGACAAAGACTTTGGCTGTTTTCATTACAAAAAAATAAAAATTGACTGTCGGTGGCGCTGCTCAGTGATGAAGATATAGTCACTGGTCGTAGAGCTGCCTTATTACTGTTGCGAGAAGGCTACTTCTTTAAAAAAAAAAATTACCACTATTTTTTTTTACTTTCTTAACTATTTTCCGTAAATTTAACAGATTTCATTAAATAAAAATTTTAAAACTCCTCACTTTTAATTTGAATGAAATTTATAAGTTTGCATAAATCGTTTTGAATAAATTTTAAATTATTTAATTATTTTAATCGTTTGTTTCTTTAACTGTTGACCTTAGTGTTTCTTATGAAATTTGGCTCAGTGTATTATCAGCGTTCACACAGATAAATAATCAAAAAACATATCTATCTATAATCATATATAAGATAGAAATTAAGTAAGAAAAAACTCTGATATTCTATTGCCTGTCACTAACTCTGGCTTTAACCCCTTGAATTTTCGTGTGATCATTGCTAAACATATGCAAACGAAAGTAGAACACTGTCGGTGCTTCTCTCTTTTTTTCTCTATATTGATCAGTTAAGGGCAAAGAAATGCTTAAGGCATTGATGATGAACTTTTCTTGGTGTGTTGTCGCCAATGTAATACAATCAGCTTTTAAGCTCTAATCAAATTAGCACCACTAAGAGCATTTTTTTTTCTCGAACCAACACTCCGGGAATAACCCCTACACATGCTACGCATTGTGCCACAACTAGGATTTTAGGTTATGGAGAGGAGGAAATAGGGAGTAGTGTTTGTGGACATTTGATTTGATATTTTCTACATTAAAAGTGACAGGAAACATCTCTGGAAGCTGTTTATTCCACATACGAACCGTTCTGCTAAAAAAGGAATTTTCCCTATAATGCGTAGCGCGATTCACCGAAAAATCAGCCACAAATGGATGCGCTCTCAATGAAAATTGAGTTAAACACGAAAACATTCGCGTTAGAGCACTTACCATTGTAGTAACGATAAAACAGTGAAATACATCCCACGTTGCGTCGATGATCTAGAGAGTCAATAAAGTTGGATACCCTACGGTCCCCAGTAAGACTCGTGTCCCTCTTCTGTATGCGGTGAAACAACTTTAAAATAGACTTTCTGGCGCCGGCCCATACATGATAGTTGTATAACATTTTTGGACGGTTATAGGTGGTTTAAATAGTACGAAGATTGGATGGAGTTTTAGAAAACCGAGGCATTTGAAACCTTCTTTAGAAACCTGAAAAATGTGTTTAGTCCATTAGATATCACACTGAAATTTTCATACCAAGAGCATTAAAAGCTTCCGATTCTATAATGCCTATATCACCCATAGTAACAGCTACAGCACCATATCCGAATACAGATCTATCCGTAAACATGCAACATTGCGTCTTACGGGCATTAAAATTGACTCTATTTGCACGATTCCATTCGGAATCAAAGAAAACCTAGGCACTTGAAAAATGTGCTGAATTTTCATGCCAAGAACATCAAGAGCGTCCGATTCCGTAATATCTATATCACCCGCTAAAAATATTGATAATATAATAGAGGGTTTTAACAAAAACTTGTCTTTTTTTATGAATCAATGTATTCCTAAAAGCATCGAGTTTAAACCAACAACTTTCTTTAATTTTGTCAACTCCAAAAAAAAGATCAATGTCATAGAGGGACTATTATGAACTATAAAAGTTTTGAATCTGATGATTAGCTATTCTGATAAAAATTTTATTTAATTCAGCTCTTATCAAGTATCGAGCTATATCAATTCCATTTCTTGACAAATCAACAGTTTTGAGCTGTTAAAAAAAAGCTTGTTTTAATGTCTTTAGGAATCATGAATCCATTGACTAAATATAAAATAAATAAATAAAATGTACTCTAATCAAACTTTTTCATCACGCCATACACTTTTTGCTAAGAGCAAGAAGCGTTAGGGAAATATATCGCTTTTTCGTGCAAGAGTGCGTATGCAACATAATCTTGCCTCATGGCTGCACCGATTTTATATCAGCATTTTCAATTGAACTTTCCATAGACACATACGTGTACACTTAAATATGCTGGTTCAACGTTATACTTTGCGTAGGTGGAGGTTACCATCTAAGTGCTAACACAACATAAAATAAAAAAATAAAAAATAATATGCTCTCCCCCGCAGTAATACATTTCAAATATTTATATTTGAACTAGCAAACCCGGCGAACTTCGTTTTGCCACCAGATGGCTTCGTTTTTCGTAGCATTTCGTTTGCGGATTAAAAGGCGAAGAAAAATATTTTTTTTTGTTTTATATTTGAAAAGGAAAAATTTTATTTCATTGCACAACAGTGATGATTTCATTTCGATTACAAAAATTACCAGAATTTAGTTGAACTTCTCTAAGTAAAAACTGAAAGCGAATCCAAAGTAAATACTGAATCGAATGGTTATACGTGTTCGCAAATTATCCGTTTCATTGAAGTGCTCTTTGGTAACCACATTTTTTGTTTTTTGGTCTGATGTTAACACAAACAAAGCGAATGGTTGCCCAACTCGTAAACACGCAACGCATAGCTGCCCATGTGAAAACAATAATTTTCTAAATTTAATCCGCAAACACCAAGCAATTGGCCTTGCGATTTGCTAACTGTCATTGCGAACGCAAGGCGAACCGGAAATTCCAATCGTTTGAAGTCAAACGGAAGATTAGTCGGAATCTTTGGTATTCGAGGAATGCATAACTTTTCAACTGCGTACTTTCTGTTAATAACGGTTGCCTCAATCAATTTCGGCATAAGTCCTTTCACCGCAAGTCGACTACCGTTGCAAAGTCGCGGTGCATTCAAATTACGCAATATCATAATAACTGAAACCAACTTTGAGTTGCAAGTTATGTGCTGGAAATCCTGGTAACTAAATAGAGTTCAAAAACTCCGTTGGATAATTTACTGCATCAACGGGATTTGTTATGGAATCAATTGATTTCTATGTCACCAAATCGCCATCGATTTATGATTGAATGGTGAAATTCAGTGCGTGTAAATCATTATTCTTTGAGGCGAGAATTGCTCGTTGACTTAACCAAGCATAATTTGATAATTCTCACTAATGTTTGGGAAAACATTTTCAATAAGAGCTAATTGAGAGTCTACAAATCGGCAAAAGTCGTTGGGTAAGAGTAATTTATCCAGCTGTCGCATCAACTGCGGCTTTTCCCTTTTAAACAGCTAACAATTGCTCGGAAAATTGTGCAGCACTTTCATCATTTTGAAGTTGAACTCTCATATTAGTGGTTAGTGATAATGTTTTTACGTTACTTCATAAAGGTGATGCCTTCAGGCAGGCATTCCATTCATCTGCAGACGTTGCACGGGGAATTACTGGCAATTTCTGCCTGAAATCGCCTGCCAACAACATCATCAAGCCGCCAAAGATGTTGTTATTTTGCCGAAGATCCTTCAGTGTGAAATTAAATGCTTCAAGTGATTTCTTATGTGCCCTTGTGCACTCATCCCAAACAATGAGCTTGCATTACATCAACAATTTTCCCATTGTACTGGATCGGCAAATATTGCATGTTAGAGTATCAATTGTGTTTAAATTAAGCGGCAACTTAAGCACAGAATGTGCAGTACGATCGCCATGTAGAAGAGTCACCGTAATTCCAGATGATGCTAACGCCAAAGCTGATGTCACATCTTGATCGAATAGTGGCCAAAATCAATGAAATGATAAATATTTTCCCTGTTCCTACAGGTGCGTCCAAGAAGAATAGACCAACAGTATTATTGTCCACCGCTTACATAAATGTTTCGTATACTGGTTTTTGCTGTTCATTCAGCAACGGCACATTTTTTCGAACGAATTCCTGCAATGTATCAACATTGTATTGCTGCTCTCGATTTAATTCTTAGTTGAATGCATCGAACATCGATCGATTTAGCTTAATCATTCCTACTTCAATCAGTAGCTTGTTTGCAATAGTCAAGCATTGATCCTCAATCATAATCAATCCTTCATTATATATTTCATCGGTTATTTGCATGTCAGGAGTATTCGTTCGAATGCGCAAGCGATGCAAGATATCCTCATATATGTCGTCTTTTCATTTGTTCCATAACTGAATTGGTTGTGAAGGGAAAAATGTGGTGATGATAATTGCGAATATCGTTCGTATTTGGTACGCATTTAATGAAACAATTGACCCCGCAAGTGTTAAATCCCAATGAGAATCGTTCTCCAGCAAACCCAATAGTTCACATGCTTCTCGATATGTTTGGCATGGGTGGCCATTCACAGTTTTCAAATGCACAAATGATTTTGGTCCACGTACATTTACAAACAGCAGTCGCAAATAAAAACATTCATCATTTCTAAGATGAACAGTATACATGCGATCTAGCGTACGGCACCATGTATTTAAAATGAGACGTTCTTATTTTCGTGGGGGATACTCACACACCACGTACTCGGAGCCTGAGACTTTTCCAACCAATGCAAAACCGTGGAAATCGGTTCGTGCGTTCTGGAGTTATAGCGTCAGGAAGGAAAACCTGACTTATTTTTATATATATACACAGATAGATACGCTCAAGATCAGATAGAGCTAAAAACAAGTGCTCAAGTATATGAAAAGTACTCTGGAGGGAGTTTATTCCACATACGAACTCTTCTGCTAAAAAACGAATTCTCACTGTAATGCGTAGTGCGATTCAGTGGCCAATCGACCACAAATCCATGCACTCTCAACGAACGAAAATCAAGTCAATAGCAAAAATGTGTGAGTAATGGAAACAAGTTCCCTAATTTCATTACAGTACTCACCATTGTAGTAACGATAAAACAGTGAAGTACAACCTACATTCCGTCGATACTCAAGGGAATCAATAGATACCCTACTGATCCCAATGAGCCTCTTGGCCCTCTCTCCTGTACGCGGTGGAACAACTTCAAAATATACTTTGGGCCGCCGTCTCATACATGACGTCCATTTTCTGATAGATATAGGTGATATAAATCGAAAATCACACTGAACGCAGATCTATGGATAAGCATGCAACATTGCGTCTTACGGTCTTAAAAATCAACTCTATTTACACGGTCCCATTCCAAGATTTTTCTTTTATAAAGAGAAGTAGCACTCAGGCAAAAATGGCTATTTAGTCAAGAACCGTGCTATATTCTTTAGGAAAGGGATAGAGAAGAGATGAAACAGGTGGTGAAAGTAGAAGGATAGTTGGAAATTACCTGCTGTATAAAAGACAGCACAGCGACCAGTGACTATGCCTTAATCGCTGAGCAGCCCCACCGACAGTCAATTTTTATTTTTGTAGTGAAAAAAACCAAGGTCTTCGTTGGGAATCAAACCCACAACCCCCATACTGACAAGCTAGCACACTACCTACTAGCCTACAGGGGCACGATCGCTGGATCGTGATTGAGCGTATCTTTCATGTTCCGCCATTTGGAGCTCACCTCCAATGGTCTATAACTTAATGAATACGAATGAAAAATGGTGCTGTCTTTTGCGAAAATAATATATAGGGTTGAAAGTTTGACAAAGAAGGCCATTTAGAAAAATAAGAAATAGAGTAGAAGAAAGAACGGAGCCTTGCGGTATCCCTGAATTAATCTTGAACTCGTCTGATGAAATCCCATCTATAACAGCTTGCATAGTGCGATTCCTAAAAACAACTCGATATAAATCTAGAGAAATTATCACCGACACCTGTGTGCGTAACATTTCAGATTAAGAGAAACCGAAATCCGTAATTCCCAAAACATTTCATTAAAATTCCAAAATAAAATTGTTAAAACTTTTGCTCTCAAAATCACTACTTTTCCCAGAGTTGTAAAATACTCTTAAAAATTACTTAAAGCATTAAGAATATTATAGACAGGAATGTGTCTTGCTTAAGTTTTAAAATAAAATAATTAAGCAATAAAGCGAACTACTGGTTACAAACTGCGTAGAAATTTTATACAAAAGACAACAACAAATATTTTGAAATAAATCCCAAGCAGAAACCTCATTAGCATAAAAACAAAAACAACTATACACACAGACATACAGGCGCCTATAAAACGAATAAACAACCTACAACAACAAAATGCACACAAAGAGAGTAGAAGATTCTTACATCTTCTAGATTCTAATTGGACAAGTATAGCGTCTGAGTGGATGATCAGTCAGTAAATTAAAGCTCAGCGAGTGAAGACGTGCATTTTTAAGTAAATTGTTCTGTGTCAACTTTGTGTAGTTACAGTAAATAAAATTGTTATTATTTAAAAACTCTAAAAACTGGTGTTAATTCTTTTGCAATAAAGAACTCACAACAAAACGTTTATATTTATATAACGTAACAATATTTTGTAACTCTTATTAAGAAAAAAACCAAACTTTCCAATGCTTCATCAAGAGGTTTATTTTTCAAATACGCAGTTTTGTGATTCCCTAAGTTTTGAACAATAATTTATTTTTTGTGATACTAACTAACATTTTGTCGAATTTTTTTATTTTAAATCAAAAATTTTCAACAATTGCCAAATTCACAAAAACAAAAAAGTTACAAATCCAAAAAGGTTTGCATCAGCTAAATATACTAACGAACATAAATGATTTACCATCATTGTAGAGCTCTTTCAAAAAACTGTTTGCTACAAACAAAAACAACAACTAACTAAATGTTGACTCTTCAATTCCCATGTCTCAATTTCGAAGAAAACTTAATAATTTTTATAATACTTTCAAGTTAATTCCATTTTATTTCTTTCAATTTTTTTATCTCATCCGATAAAAAGGATTTAAAATTTTAAACTTAAACATTATATATATTATTATACATAAAAATAAATTCTATCGAATCTTAAATCTTAATGTTTATATGTATGACTATTTTTAATTTAATTTATATAGACTTGCAAAAGAAAAACCAAAAAAAATTTTGTTTCTACTTTATAAATACTTTTATGGATTTCTTTTATTGCGTCTTTGTTAAACTTTAAATTCTATTTTTAACTTTTTGAATTTGGGAACCAAAATGCAAAACCTTTAAAAACAACTTTATTTAATAATATTTCTTTTTTTTAACTAACTGATTTAAGGAATTAAAGTCATGTCACATGTTATATTTGATATGTTTCTATGGTCAAGTTTTCTAAATTTAATTAAAAACTTTTAAATTTTTGCAAAGAAGGCGTTTTTTAAGAATATTTTTGCTGTTTATTTTTTTTAAACTTTGATTTTAAAGGGGATACAATGAGTGTAGTCTTGTAGCCTATAATATGCAACAATAAAGTCCTGAAAAGAGTGTTTAAAATCCTTGGCTTTTTACTGTTTCAAGTTTCTTTGGAATAGAATTGACTAGAAAAATTAGGCGCTTAAGAACATTTACGATGCTGGAATTAAAATTTCTTTTCTAGAAAAAAATAAAACAAACAATTTTAATTAAGATGATTAAAATTTTCGTATGCATTACGAAGAGAAAAGGTCGGCAATTATAAATATTCAGCAATTTGGTTTTAGGAAAGAGCACTCCACAATTCATCAGGCCAAAAGAGACAAGAGTCTTAACATATAAAAATAAGTCCTTCCTGACGCTATAACTTCAGAACGCACGAACCGATTTCCACGGTTTTTCATTGGTTGGAAAGGTCTCGGACTCCGTGAGGTTTATAGCAAAGAAAATTCAGAAAAAATTTAAAGAAAAAAGCTGGAAAACAGGGAAAATCATTTTTCACATACAGCGCCATCTCTGATAAATAGCATGTACTACTACAACGGCACCAGTACGTGGTGTGTGAGTATCCCTCACGAAAATAAGTACATTTCATTTTAAATACATGGCGCCGTATGCTAGGTCGCATGTATACTGTTCACCCTAGAAATAATGAATGTTTTTGTTTGCGACTGCTGTTGGTAAATGTACGTGGACCAAAATCATTTGCGCACTTGAAAACTGTGAATGGCCACTAAGGCCGAACATATCGAGAAGCATGTCAACTATTGGGTTTGCTGGAGAACGATTCTCATTGGGATTTAACACTTGCAGATTCAGTGTTTTCATCAAATGCATACCATATACGAACGCTGTTCGCTATTATCATCACCACATTTTATCCTTCACAACCAATTCAGTTAGGGAACAAAAACAAAGACGACATATGTGAAGATATTTTGCATCGAATAATCCCGACATGCAAATAACCGATGAAATATATAATGAAGGATTGATTCTGATTGAGGATCAATGCGTGACTATTGCAAACAAGCTACTGATTGAAGTAGGAATGATTAAGCTAAATCGATAGATGTACGATGCATTCAACAAAGAATTAAATCGAGAGCTGCAATACAATGTTGATACATTGCAGGAATTCGTTCGAAAAAATGTGCCGTTGCTGAATGAACAGCAAAAACAAGTATACGAAACATTTATACCAGCGGTGGACAATAATACTGGTGGTCTATTCTTCTTGGACGCACCTGTAGGAACAGGGAAAATATTTGTCATTTCATTGATTTTGGCCACTATTCGATCAAGATGTGACATAGCTTTGACGTTAGCATCATCTGGAATTGCGGCGACTCTTCTAGATGGAGGTCGTACTGCACATTCTGCGCTTAAGTTGCCACTCAATTTAAACACAATTGATACTCCAACATGCAATACTTCCCGATCCAGTGCAATGGGAAAATTGTTGATGCAATGCAAGCTCATTGTTTGGGATGAGTGCACAGTAGCACATAAGAAATCACCTGAAGCACTTAGCTTTAACTGAAGGATCTTCGGCGAAATAACAACATCTTTGGCGGCTTGATGATATTGTTGGCAGGCGATTTCAGGCAGACGTTGTCAGTAATTCTCAGTGCAACGCCTGCAGATGAATTGAATGCTTGTCTGAAGGCATCACCTTTGTGGAATAACGTAAAAACATTATCGCAAACCACTAATAAGAGAGTTCAACTTCAAAATGATCAAAGTGCTGCACAATGTTGGAAATGGAAAGGTCCCACCCAGTTGATGCGACAGCTGGATTAATTACTCTTACCCAACGATTTTTGCCGATTTGTAGACTCTCAATTAGCTCTTGAAAATGTTTTCCCAAACATTAGTGAGAATTATCAGAATTATGCTTGGTTAAGTCAACGAGCAATTCTCGCCGCAAAAAACAATAATGTACACGCACTGGATTTCACCATTCCATTATAAATCGGTTTGGTGACATAGAAATCCATTGATTCCATAACAAATCCCAGTGGTGCAGTAAATTATCCAACGGAGTTTTTGAACTCTCTGGAGTTACCAGGATTTCCAGCACATAACTTGCAACTCAAAGTTGGTTTAAGTTATTATGATATTGCGTAATATGAATCCACCGCGACTTTGCAACGGTACTCGACTTGCGGAAAAAAGACTTATGACGAATTTGATGGAGGCAAGCATTATTAACGGAAGAAAGAATGCAGGTGAAAATGTATGCATTCCTCGAATACCAATGATTCCGACTGAACTTCCGTTTGACTTCAAACGATTGCAATTTCCGGTTCGCCTTGCGTTCGCAATGACAAATAACAAATCGCAAGGCCAATCACTTAGCGTTTGCGGAATAAATTTAGAAAATAATTGTTTTTCACATAGGCAGCTATAAGTTGCGTGGTGTATGTCAATTTTGGCCTTTTATTGACGATGTGGATAACACTGACATATGGTTTCAATTGGACGGTGCCGTTTGTTACACAGCCACGATCAATTTATCGCATAGCAAATTTCTTTCTTCAGCTGGTTTTTCTGAAAAAATCATTTTTTTAAACGAAGCCCATATTCACTTCTCCGGGTATGTCAACGAGCAAAATTGCCGCATTTAATTAAGCTTCTGATAATCCTAGAGCGATTATTGAGAAGCCTTTGCATGCTTAACGTGTCATTGTATGGTGCGCTATATGGAATTGAGGCGTGATTGGACCATTTATATATTTTTTTTTGAAGATTTGACTGGAAAAGCGGTAACGGTCAATGGATCACGCTATCGCGAGATGCTAACAATATAATTTTGGCCTATTATTACCGACGTGAATATCATTGACACGTGGTTTTAACAGGACGTATCAAATGTCACACAGCGAAATTTCCCAATCGCATAACTTCACGACAATATTTTTAACTTTAAAACAAATAACCAGGTCAATCAATAATTTGTCTATTTTTATTATTTAATCTCTTAAAATAAGTAACCGATATGTCAGTATTTTGTTATTCAATAAAAACAGCAACCCCCAACCTTTTAAAATAAAGAGTATAGAGGAGAAAAACAATCTCAATAAATTATAAATAATTTGAATATTTATAAGACAACAAAGTCATTCAGTCAACAGGATCTAAATGTATAATCAATATTTTGCAATATAAAGGGATTTATTTTTAAAAGTACACATACACATAAACAAGTTTACGCATAACATGTATTTAATATGAGACGAAATCCAGACTACTAATATTTATACGCAAATCATTATCAAAATAATTTCGTTATACAGTGGAAATTTTGGAAAAAAAAAAAATAAATAAATAATAATAAATTTAATATATTTTTGGAATATTTTTGAAAACAATTTTATTTATTTAGCCATTTTCCTTTTTTTGAAATTATGACAAATATTTTAATTTTAATTTTATTTAACCGCGTATTCATAATAATTCATATGATACTGGCAGCACAGCATCTAATGTGATGTGAAGGAAAAGTATGAAAAAATAAAGGTATAAGTACTAAAAAAAGACAAGGATAACAACACCCAACTAGAATATTCATTAGCAGTTATTGCAAAAATTCAGCCTTAATGGATTAATTTAAGCTCGTGATTTTTCCACTAATTATTATTGTTATTTAAAATATATATTTTAGTGTCTAAGAGCCATTTTATCCAAATAACCTGTTTGCAGGTTTTAGAAAGTGAAATAAATTCTGCCTCGTTGGACGGTAGAGAGACAAGTGTTTGCTTCTTGAATAACTAACTTATTGTACCTCTACTTATCTGACAAAAAAAAAATATAACCAGAATTAGACTTTCAATCTATTCTCAGCCCAACTTGCATCTGTGCATGCGTTCAATCTGTTTTGTAGTTGAATTGTAAAAAATACCTTTCTGTACCTTTCAAATACTTGAGCACTCGTTTTTAGCTCTAAGCAAACTTTTCGAACAGCAATATCTGATCTTGATCATATTTATCTGTCTATAATATAAAAATAAGTCAGGTTTTCCCTCCTGACGCTATAACTCCAAAACGAATTAACCGATTTCCACGGTTTTGCATTGGTTGGAAAGGTCTCGGGCTCCGTAAGGTTTATAGCAAAGAAAATGCAGGCACCCGTACGTGGTGTGTGAGTATCCCTCAAGAAAATAAGTACGTCTCATTTTAAATACTTGGTGCCGTACGCTAGGTCGCATGTATACTGTTCATCCTAGAAATGCTGAATGTTTTTATTTGCGACTGCTGTTGGTAAATGTACGTGGACCAAAATCATTTGTGCATTTAAAAATTGTGAATGTCAACTATTGGGTTTGCTGGAGAACGATTCTCGTTGGGATTCAGTTGTTTCATAAAATGCGTACCAAATACGAACGCTATTCGCAATTATCATCACCACATTTTTCCCTTCACAACCAATTCAGTTATGGAACAAATGAAAAGACGACATATATGAAGATATCTTGTATCGGTCGCGCATTCGAACGAATACTCCCGACATGCAAATAACCGATGAAATATATAATGAAGGATTGATTCTGATTGAGGATCAATGCTTGACTATTGCAAACAAGCTACTGATTGAAGTAGGAATGATTAAGCTAAATCGATCGATGTACGATGCCTTCAACCAAGAATTAAATCGAGAGCTGCAATACAATGTCGATACATTGCAGGAATTCGTTTGAAATAATGTGCCGTTGCTGATTGAACAGCAAAAGCAAGTATACGAAACATTTATACCAGCGGTGGACAATAATACTGGTGGTCTATTCTTCTTGGACGCACCTGTAGGAACAGGGAAAATATTTGTCATTTCATTGATTTTGGCCACTATTCGATCAAGATGTGATATAGGTTTGGCGTAAGCATCATCTGGAATTGCGGTGACTCCTCTACATGGCGGTCGTACTGCATATTCTGCGCTGAAGTTGCCACTTAATTTAAACACAATTGATATTCCAACATGCAATATTTCCCGAGCCAGTGCAATGGGAAATTGTTGACGCAATGCAAGCTCATTGTTTGGGATGAGTGCACAGTGGCACATAAGAAATCACCTGAAGCACTTAGCTTTACACTGAAGGATCATCGGCGAAATAACAACATCTTTGGCGGCTTGATGATATTGTTGGCAGGCGATTTCAGGCAGACGTTGTCAGTAATTCCCAGTACAACGCCTGCAGATGAATTGAATGCTTGTCTGAAGACATAACCTTTGTGGAATAACGTAAAAACATTATCGCAAACCACTAATAAGAGAGTTCAACTTCAAAATGATCAAAGTGCTGCACAATTTTCCAAACAATTGTTAGCTGTTGGAAATGGAAAAGTCCCACTTGATCCGACAGCTGGATTAATTACTCTTACCCAACGACTTTTGCCGATTTGTAAACTCTCAATTAGCTCTTATTGAAAATGTTTTCCAAAAATTAGTGAGAATTATCAGAATTATAATTATAAGTAAACGAGTAATTCTCGCCGCAAAGAATAATGATGTTGTGCATGCATTGAATCAAAAATCGGTCGCGATTTGGTGACATAGAAATCCGTTGATTCCATAACAAATCCCGATGATGCAGTAAATTATCCAGTGGAGTTTTTGAACTCTCTGGAGTTAAAAGGATTTCCAGTTCAAAGTTTGTTTCAGTTATTATGATATTGCGTAATTTATATCTACCGCGACTTTGCAACGGTACTCGACTTGCGGTGAAAAGACTTATGCCGAATTTGATTGACGCAACCATTATTAACGGAAGAAAGTACGCAGGTGAAAATGTATATAATCCTCGACTACCAATGATTGCGACTGATCTTCCGTTCGACTTCAAACGATTGCAATTTCCGGTTCACCTTGCGTTCGCAATGACAATTAACAAGTCGCAAGGCCAATCACTTAGTGTTTGCGGAATAAATTTAGAAAATCATTGTTTTTCACATGGGCAGCTATACGTAGCGTATTCTCGAGTTGGCAAACCATGCGCTTTCTTTGTGTTAACGTCAGACAATTCGGTGCATTTGGACAAAGGGGCGTGGTACCTTCCATACAAACCACAAATTAAAAATCTCTTATTTCTGCTCCTGATAACGGTATTTCAACAAAATTTGGTACGTCGGTTTGGTGTGCATTTTTTAAGTGTTGCAGCAAATATGGACGGGATTGTACAAAGGGGCGTGGCACCTGCCATACAAAGCACAAATTAAAAATTTATTATTTCTGCTCCTGCAAACGGTATTTAAACAGAATTTGGTATTTCAGTTGAGTGAACATATTTTAAGTTCTGTTGCAAATATAAGCGGGATTTGATAAAGACGCGTGGTACCTTCCATACAAATCTTTCTTATGTATATAATTCTACTGTACATGTGTATGTCACTAAGTAAATTTTTTTGCAGCGTTTGGGTGCCACCTTCGATGGTTTACATTCACAAACCAGCCCGGCTGATGGCGCTGTATTTTATTCAACTAAACTGCAACTACACGACTGGATCGACTTGAATGAATTTTTGTGTATTCATACATTCATTCAATGCATTGAATTTTTTTGTGCGCTGTGTTTTGATATTATATGGTGTCGCATTTACGTAATTATTGAGCGTTGTTTACTTCAAAAATACACACACGCTATAAACTGTGTGATTCGATTTACATCCGAGCCTGGCCATGAAGCCTTAATCAGATGGTGGATCAACCCACTGCATAATTTGGAACATCATGCTCGTCCTAAGAAGCCGAAGCTATAATTCTATGCAACAGAACTTTCTAGTTGCAACTTTGATGATTCCAGAGCAGGGCTGCAAATCATCACTCCTTGCTTAAGAGTTGGAGACTTTCCAACTCCTGTCCAGTACACATGTCTAGCATGCTCACTGGACTGGATCATTCACTTAGCGTGTCATTAACACTGAGATAATCCTGGCCACCATAATAACCATTACACTGATATGGGGCCGCGAAACCACAACCGCCACGATACTCCCATATAGGGCCAACCTCGATAATCAGCCAAAGAACAGTTAAGTATCTAAAGAGACAAATAACGGAACTCTGCGGGTCACTGATTCCCGTGGAAATAAAGTGGAGTTTCCAGTTGTACCCCTGCTGACTTCAGAGGACTGGGCTCCCTTTTTCCCCAGTTGCACTCTGTCTAGATAGTCGAAGTTCTATAAAGACCATATTTATGTGCCCCCGGAGGGATCACACGCCATAAATTCGTCGCCAGCCGCCAACTGCCTCTTCTTCCGATGTATCTTCGCGGATGACGGTGAAAGACCCAAAGTAACATGGACTCGATTACTGCCTCCGTTAAAACAGTCGCGGTGGTCATCGAGCTTATTTGTGTGCGTTTCTTCTTTGCGATCTCACAAACTCGTTCTCAATGGGTCAGCTACTTTTATATATATTTTTAACGTATTTCGCAAAACTTATATAACTAGCACTATCTCAAGGGCTGAACATAGCAAACAGCAGAGATAACCCAGAAACAGTTAGATGTATATTCTTTATTATTGGTACGATGATGATGCCTTTCCTTTGCTTTATTCTTTCTCGAATTCTAGTTGGTTCCGTTTGTAGTTTCATCCAGTTTACAAGTTGAAAATTGTGGGAGCCTTAAGGAAGGATGCCCCCATTTATACGCCTATCTAAGTCTTTCTAAATCTGGACTATTAAATGACAAATAATTCGGCATTACATCTTAAAAGTAGAATATTTTTCCTGGCGACGTCTTTTCTTGTGCTACTTTTCTGCCTCTCTCTTTTATTGTTGAGGTTCAGAGAATTTGACAGCTCTGTCTTTGAGAAATTGTATCACCGTTGGTCTAGTGAATATTGGGCTTAGGTCTTCTGAAACAACAAATTTATTTATTTTTTGTTTGAATTTCGGTGAATTGAATGTTGGTATGGAGAAAATTGAAACAGTTCAAATGAAATAATTGAACGTATGTCATGACGTTGCATGTTCGTTCTTGCTTATATTTATTTTCAAGAAAGAAAAAAAAACACTTTTTAGAACTAAAAGATCGGAAAATTGAATAGAACACATTAATTTAAAATAAATGATGTAAAATTAATTTGAAAACCATAATAAGACATAACTCAGTTGGTTATGCAAATGGAACTTTTTTTAAGATACCACATAATAGAATTAAAGATGTCCTTTGTATTCATAAGACTTTAAATTACATTCAGATTTATAAAGATGTAGTGTCACTGTGCGTTAATTCAAATAACAAATATTTATGGTTTTAATAATTTTGTTATCGCAGCTAAATATAATATGATTAAGGTTACTGTAAATGAAAAATGTTTGAGCACAAAATCACTTGTGAAGTGAACGAATCTATTTTTGTATAAAATTAAGAAGAAAAATAGTCATTGAATGGCGTCATGAAATAAATTTTCGTTTTTATTTTTTACTTTAAATGACAAACACGTCTTATCGAAAATATAAAAGCCTTTTAAGGACAAATCCATTAAAGATATCAAATATTTTTTTTTGTTTAAGAAAAACAAATTATAATAAAATTCAAGGCATTATGTTAGAGACTAAAAATATTGTGATAAAATTTTTTAAGAGAAATTTATCAAAACTGAATAAAACATAAGCGATAAAAAATAGTAAATAATTTTATCGCATGCTAAATACTCAAGCTTTTATGGACTAAATAAATATATAGCTGGGAATACTGCTAATAAAGAAATCAGCGATCCAGCAACAGCTGCTTTATGAGAGTCTAATTTAAGGTGGTATTTTGTTAAAAAAAAAAAAAAATTAAAACGAAAATAAAATATACGTGAACTTAAGCCTTATTAAAATATACCACTTGCTTAGAAAAGACTATGTTCTTTTTTTGGTATATAAGTATTTTTAAAATATATAATGACTTCTTCAACAAGAAGTTTGTTTTTCAATGGTGACAACACCAACAACATGATAGTTTTGACATTTAGTTATTTGACATATTCGTAATAGCTGCATTGGCAATTATTACAATGAATTAAATTTCGCACGAAATTCGCATTAAAATAATTAAAATCCACTATGAAAATGGTGGTTCTGTTAAAGTTACATTTCGTAAAATTTTCTTACATTATCAGATTTTGTCGTTAAATTTGATTCTATAGGCTCGATAGAAAATGTGAGAACACCAATGCGTATTCGACCGGGTCGTTCAACTGAAAATATTGCAGCCGTGAATTACAGTGTTTAAGCAGATTAAAATTGATCAATTCCTCGACGTTTTCAACAATGGCGGTTATCCATCCAATTTTGTATAAGGATTTGACCTTGAAGCTTTATAAAGCCCACCTGGTATAGAAATTGAAGCCAATTGACCATTTACATAACCGAAGATTTGCTCAATTCATTCAGAAACCACCGGCTGGTTTTTCTGAAAAAATCATTTTTTCAGACGAAGCCTGTTTTCACTTCTTTGGCTATGTCAACAACCAAAATTGCCGCATTTGGGCCTCTGAAAATCCTAAAGCGATTATTTCAAAGTCTTTGCATGGTCAACGTGTTTCTCTGTATGGTGTGGTCTGGAGGCATTATTGGGCCATTTTGTTCGAAGATGTGGCCGGAAATGCGCTAATGGTCAATTGATCACGCTGTCGCGATATTTTAATAACTCAATTTTGCCCTATTTTTGAAGACGTGGATATCACTGACATTTGGTTTCAACAGTACGGTGACACATGTCTCACAGCCAATGAAACGATCATATAATTGTCATTCATATAATTCTACGACAATCAGGGCATGCGTGATACGATTTATGTCGGTACCTAGCTGTGTAAGCCATAACCAGACGCTGGATCATACCACTGTGGATGAAATGTAGCGTCATACTCGCCTAAGAAGGCCTTCAGATATGTATAAAATACAATTTAAGAACACAATCGAAATCATGCTCATTGGACCTGGACCATTTACTGTGTTCATTGTGAATGAAGTGACCCACACAACTCAAACGAGGGCCTCGAAACCACAACCACCACGATACTCCTAAAGGGCCAACTTCAATAATCAGTCAGAGCACAGCTAAAAGCCTACAAATACAAATAGCTGAACTCTGGAGCTTTACTGATTCCCGTGGAAATATAGTGGAATTGTTCTTGAAGGGGACTGGGCTCCGGTTTATCCCCGAAGACACATGTAATGACGGTGAGATTCCGTCAAAGCATATCAATGTGCCCTCTGGGGGGGCAGGGATGGACAGAAGATGTGTGTCTCTGGCAGTCTAATTTTAATAGTGTTGAAAGACTTGGTGAAAAAATTATTTTTTTTTTTTTATTTTTTTTTTAAAGAGAAGTAGCATTTCAGGCAACAATGCCTATTTAATCAAGTACCGTGCTACATTCTTTTGGGAAAAGGATAGAAAAGAGATGAAATAGATGGTGAAAGTATATAGTCAGAAATGGACAGCACAGCGACCAGTGACATATTCATCGCTGAGCAGCCCCACCCACAGTAAATTTTTATTTTTGTAGTGAAAAAAACCAAGGTCTTCGTTGGGAATCGAATCCACAACCCCCAGACTGACAAGCTAGTACACTACCTACTAGCCTATAGGGGCACCTATTATTTTATGCCAATTTGTAATAGCAAAAGATTTAAAGGCTTTTTATCAGGGCTCATTGTTTAACTGTAGAGACGATGGTATCTATAACAATTTCGCAGAGAGAGGCAAGGTTTTGATTAGAACTAGGATCTCTGGAAATATTATTTTTGTTATTAGATATAAATAATTTAAAATATGATAAAAATAATAATAAATAATAATAATATGATAAAAATAATATCCATAATACCAATGTGACTTGGTATCCAAGTCAAGTTTTACTCTTTCTTTTACCTCTATTAACAGTAGCTGAACCATGAATGAGTTTTATGCTTTTTGTTGGGATTTATTACAGCGTCGAATACGAATCGACATTCAGTGCAAACTATATATTTAATTAACGAGCTCTAAAAACTGCTTCAGCTTCTGTTTCAAATAGTGTGCACTTTGCGAACGTAGCCCAACTAATTTAGTTGATGTCTTAGAACCATCCCTATAAAGAAAATTCCAACCTTCATTTTTATATTTGCTCTACTTCATTGTAAACTGTAAGTTGATACTACAGAAATATTTACATAAGATGCTCGTATTTACTTCACGAGGTTTATTTTTCAACTAACTATCCCCGCAGATGCTGCCTTTTTATATTTGTCCATTAGAGGTCTAGAAAAATTAAGAATCTTCTGCTCCCTTGGTATCACATTTTGTTGTTGTTATGTTATGTAGTTGTGTAGGCGCTTGTATGTCTGTGTGTTTTTTATGCTGATAAAGTTTCTTCCTGGAGTTGGATACTCTCCAAATCTTCAGCAAGGAGTAAAGGCTGCGGCCTACTCCGGGCTTTCGAAGTTGCAACTAGGAGTAACCGGACGATATACGTATCCGAAACCCTTCTAGGGCGAGGATGGCGCTAAATACCATCCACAGTGGCTCGACTATCATCTGATTATGGCTCACTGCCGGTGCAAATGTAAATCATATCACATCATTCCTCCTTATATACTAATTCTAACTTCTAATTTTTTTACAAAAAATGCTTACGATTATTCTTACCAAATATTTTTATGTTAAACTGTGGCAAAATAATTCGAAAATATTTCAAACGTGGCAAAAATAGCCAGTATTAGTGCGGTTGTGTGTACTCACGTAATATAAATACTTTCGTACTCACAACTATGTATGTTTGCCTGTACACATTCACACATGAAATATAACACCCTGTATGTTGAGTTGGTTTAAATTATTTAGAGTGACATATGATGACCCGACCCATAAAAAATTCAATTAATGATTGCATAGGCAATCCCAACAATCCTCACACTATACTGTACTGGTACAAGTGACCATGTATGCACGCTACATTGGTTTTATGGCAATTTACTGCCTAACCTCAAATTTACATGGACATAAAAAATAATTAAAAAATAATTTTGTTAAATAAATTTGTGGCATTGAAAATAAATATTTGGAAAATAAATTAGAAATTTTGAAATGGCTGAGACGATAGCAATGACAGTTTCCAAGATCTTTCCGTATTAAATGAGGACTGCTCACAGATATTAATGTAAGACTTTTCAATTTTTTTTTCTCTTGAGATTGAATTTATTTTTTAGAGGTTGAAAAGTTCTTCAAACGAAAACATAAATCGTTTAGCCATCGTTATTACATTGGATTAAAAAAAATATTTCAAACTTTTATCTTTCGTATTACGTAGTAAAAATGGGGAAAACCTTTAAAGACATTTCGGTTAAGTGCCTTGACTGCATTAAAAAATAAGTGATTCCACATTTTTACAGGAAAAGAAAACATTAACGATTTTTTAGATTTTCTTTTCTTTTTATATTTGTTATTATATTTTGCTCTTCTTTATTATACTACAGGTTATTTTTAAGTAAGCTAAAGTTTTAGAATTTTTAAACCCTTTGAAATTTATTGAAGCATTTAGAACAAAGTTTCTAAAAAAATGAAAAATTCTTTAAAATAAATATTAGTTTCAACTGCTGGTGGACAAAAGTTTTGCTATTTCTATATGTAACTCTGTGGGAAACTAATACTACACATTAGCTAATGCTATTTGCGTTTATATTTACGTAAATGTTATTTACGTAGTTAAGTTTTTTTTTTAACTTTTAAATCCTTTTACTGGAAATAAGTAAAGAAAATAAAAACCGAAAGAAATTTATAACTTTAATCTCTTACTAAATACTTACACGAAATGAATCCTTAATAAATGAAGTATGTAATAGAAGGAACTTGCCACACTTTTTTCGAAATTAACCCAGCAAAAAATGCTAGAAAAGGTGGAATAAAACATATGAGGCGGAAGGACATCACAACTACGAAGAAGGCATAAGACTTTTTATAAGCAATTACTGAGAATTGATTGCATTGATTATTGGTATTTTTATTTACCAATGGCCACTTTATACTTTATCTAATTGTCAAAATTGAACTACGAAACCGCAATTTCCGAAGTTTTATAAAGACAAAAATCAAATTTTTTTTTCTCGTAGGACCAGCATTGTGCCAGAACTAGGAAAGTAGGTTAATGGGAGGAGGGAAAGAGGGAATAGTACTTGTGGACATTTAATTTGAATTTTCCTACATTGAAAGTGACAGGAAAGCGACGAAAGAGCACTGTTTCAAGACCAGTGCTTAAATCCCATCCAGCCCAGGAGACTTGTTGATATTGATATCTACTAAGCCGCTCAAACTCGAAAGAATATCTTCGGCATAGTAACGGATACTCTGTCGAGCTCGGGCGGTGATTGATTGCTTTCTGATAAATAAGAATATTTAGTCAGTCTTTAAAAGAGTCGGAATTGACGAACTAGAAGTATTCCTTTCTCTTTTAACAAATGGGTGCCCCTGTAGACTATTAGGTAGTGTGCTGGGGGTTGTGGGTTCGACTCCTATCAAGGACCTTGGTTTTTTTCACTACAAATAAAAATGTACTGTCGGTGGGACTGCTCAGTAATGATGTCATGGTCACTGGTTACTGAGCTGTCTTATACGACAGTTAATTTCCGTAACTATCCTTCTAATTTCACCAGCAGTCGCATCTCTTCTCTATCCCTTTCCTAAAAGAATGTAGCACGGTACTTGACTAAATAAGCATTGTTGCCTGAAGTGCTACTTCTCTTTAAACAAAAAAAAAAAAGAAATGATCAAAAGTTCTTGCTACTCCTCGAAGGCATGAAGGCGTTCATCGTATAGATTTTTCTCACGTCAATTTTGATTAGGATTCGGCGATCTGAATATAAATTTATTCCACTAACGACAGAGGGTTTGCTATGTAAGCAAAACTTAAAGGACTAGTTAAGTCGCTACTTCCTTTATGTTCAAACTCAGGTAATCTTTTTTATGTATAAAAATAAGTCGGGTTTCCTTCCTGACGCTATAACTCCAGAACGCACGTATCGATTTCCACGGTTTTGCATTGTATCGGGCTCCGCGAGGCTAATAGCAAAGAAAATTTTCTGAGAAAATTTCAAGATAAAAGCAGGAAAACAGGGATAATCATTGTTCACATACAGTGCCATCTCTGATACATAGCATGTACTACAACGGGACCAGTAGGTAGTGTTTGAGTATCCCTCACGAAAATAAGTACGCTTCATTTTAAGTAGATGGCGCCGGTGCGTGATACATTGTTTGACAGCTACTCATGCGCACGTGAAATTGAGGTTAAAGTTATTCGTTTCCTAACAGTTCAATTGGAAACCATCAAATCAATCACGCGTATTGTGCAAATTTTTATTTAACTTCAACAGCAGGCAGGTGGTAAGTTGAACTGTGTAAATTATGTGGATCGTGATCGAGGTTTAATTCACCAGTCTGTCCATAGTCCGAAATGCCGAGAGGATGACGTGCGAACATTGGCCGCCGCACAAGACATGCAAGCCAGCAACAAGTGTATTCACATAACTTAAGCGAAGAAAGATATTGTTGGCAGGCGATTTCAGGCAGACGTTGCCAGTAATTCTTCGTGCAACGCCTGCAGATGAATTTAATGCTTGCTTGAAGGCATCACCCTTGTGAAATAACGTAAAAACATTATCACTAACCACTAATATAAGAGTTCAACTGCAAAATGATTAAAGCGCTACACAATTTTCCAAACAGTTGTTAGCTGTTGGAAATGGAAAAGTCCCAGTTGATTAGACAGCTGGATTAATTACTCTTACCCAACGACTTTTGCCGATTTGTAGACTCTCAATTAACTCTTATTGAAAATGTTTTCCCAAACATTAGTGAGAATTATCAGAATTATGCTTGGTTAAGTAAACGAGCAATTCTCTTCGCAAAGAATAATGATGTTGTACATGCACTGAATTTCTTCATTTAATCATAAATCGATGGCAATTTGGTGACATAGAAATCCATTGATTCCATAATAAATCCCAATGATGCAGTAAATTATCCAACGGAGTTTTTGAACTTTCTGGAGTTACCAGGATTTCCAGCACATAACTTGCAACTCAAAGTTGGTTTTAGTTATTATGATATTGCGTAATTTGGATCCACCGCGACTTTGCAACGGTACTCGACTTGCCGTGAAAAGACTTATGCCGAATTTGATTGAGGCAACCATTATTAACGGAAGGAAGTACACAGGTGAAAATGTATGCATTCCTCGAATACCAATGATTCCGACTGATCTTCCGTTTGACTTCAAACGGTTGCAATTACCGGTTCGTCTTGCGTACGCAATGACAATTAACAAGTCGCAAGGCGAATAGCTTAGTGTTTGCAGGATAAATTTAGAAAATCATTGTTTTTCACATGGGCAGCTATACGTTGCGTATTCACGAGTTTGGAAACCGCTCGCTTTGTTTGTGTTAACGTCAGACCAAAAAAACAAACAATGTGGTTTACCAAAGATTACTTCAATGAAACGGTTAATTTGCGGACACGTATAACGCTTCGATTCAGTATTTACTTTGGATTCACTTTCATTTTTTACTTAGAGAAGTTCAACTAAATTTCACTTCAGTTTTGTAAGCGAAATGAATTCATTTTCTGTTGTGCAATGAAATAAAATTTTTCCTTTTCAAATATAAAACCAAAAAAATAAATTTTCCTCCTCTTTTAATCCCCAAATGAAATGTTACAAAAAACGAAGCAATCCATCTGGTAGCTAAACGGAGTTAGCCGGGTTTGCTAGTGTATTATATAAGGGAATAACGAAATTTAGCAATCACAAAAGTTAATCACTGTATGGCAAGCATTTTTTTGCTGGGAAGTTAAAGGAAGATAAATGTTTTTAAATTAAAGCTGCTTTAAAACAGAAGTTTTATGTAAATGAAATTAGTACCTGTTAGTAATTTGTTGTTGTTGTTGTTGTATCGTTATATCCTTGTTAAGAATTCATGAAATGAAAGAACTTGCAAACAAATAATTTTTAAGTTAGAGGTCTTCATTGAACATCGTTGACCTTTTCTCCATTTACATATACTCGTGTATACATATTTATGAATGGATATAGGGGCCATGTAACTTGATCGAACTTTATGAAGTAAATTATATTTAATATTAATTTAAGTTAACTTCAAAGGCAGGTATGTAAGTATGTAAAGTATGTAAGTATGTAAATGAGATTTTGTAAACTTAAGGATTTCAACATTTATATTTTCATTTACTTTGGTTATTGTTATTATAATAGTAATAATATAAAATTGTTACGTTTTTTATTTTTAGAGCTTTTTTATCACAAAATAATTATACTCAACACTTTGGTGTTTTAAATTACACGATTAATTTACTTATTCCCGTTTATACACACAAAAATATACGATGTTAACTGCGTTGCTTTAATGCCTAAAGACCGCTTTATTGTCTTTATATCTTTAATCCACGATGTTTTGCACTTTAACTAACTTTATTGCCCAACAGATGGTGCTTATATATATTCTTTTTTAAGTGGTTTTCGCATATACAAGAAAATTCTTCTTCAACATCATCGCATATAATTGTTGTTAGAATCATTTAATGCAGGCGCCTGTCTGTTTTTTGCACTGACTTAGTGTTTCCGTTTTCTGTTTCTTTATTTTATTTCATGGAATTTTTAATAGGCATGTAGGTAATGTGTAAAAAATTATTTACTTTTTTACTCATAATTAATGTCTTTTTTAAAACTTTTCGTGATAATATTAACAATAAATAATAATTTAAAAAATGTACATCCAACGGTAATGAAAAAATCAAAGCTTAGCGACTAATTGGCGTTTAAGATGTTTGTTGGCAGGTTTTAAAAATTACAATATGTTTAAAAAATGTTCAGTAAGGGCATTCGGTCACAAAAAAAGATTGTTAGAAGGAGCAAAGTTTGGGTTTTAAGGCTGGTGAGAGGAAACTTGCTATTCACATTTCCATTCAAAATGGTTTTTGACAGACTATACATCATGTGCCTGTGCGTTGTCATGATGGAAGATAATGCCTGGTGGGTGGTTGAATATTCTGGTTTTGTATTCATTGATTGCTGTCTTCGGTTTTTCGGTTCAAGTAACCTGGGATCATCTGACCCGATTTCATCAGCTCATAATACAAACTACTATGAGCATATTGTTTTCATGTATTGCCAGCAACATACGACCTTAAATTTAGCGATTGAATTACGCACAGCAGTCTTACAAGAAGCCTGATTGCGAGCAAGAGCTGATCGAATTCTACCAAATGATACTGTGAAATTTTCGCCATTTTTAGCGTAAGTCCTTTGCTCAAGAGTATAATGTTCCATGCTTAAAATTTTTCAGTTTATACTAAATAAATCGCATACGTTGACAGCAAAATTCTTGACATTTAATCATTTAACAGACAATTTACTTACTAGGGCCAAATTTGCCCACCCGGTACTTTGCTTGTAGCGCTTACTACTTGATAGGGCATTGCCTCCTATTCCAATCTAACAAGTCAATTGAATTTTTTTTGCAGAAAATATCAAGGCTCTTACTTTTATAGTTTCCATTATATGCATATGGCTTCGCTTCGTGAGGGATAGCACACATCACGTACTGGTGCCCTCTTAGTAGAAGCTATGTATCAGAGATGGCGTTGTTTTCCTACTTTTCATTTGAAATTGTTCCTGAACTTCACGGACCCCGAGACTTTTCCAACTAATGCAAAACCGTGGAAATTGGTTCGTGCGTTCTGAAATTATAGCGTCAGGAAAGAAAACACGATCTGTTTTTAAGAAGATTTCACTAACAACTTAAAATGGCTGTATTTCCGTAAATAAGAAGAATTTCGCAAAAATAAGGATAATTTAGGATCACCTACAAAAAATCGATTTTTATATAAAAATTAAAGTGAAAACTTAAAATGGCTGTATCTCCGTAAAAAAGAGGAATTTCGCAAAAATAAGCACAATTTGGGATCACCTACTTTACTATAAATCTCATGGAGCTCGAAACCTTTTCAACGAATGCAAAACCGTGGAAATAGGTTCGTGCGTTCTAAAGTTATAGCGTCAGGAAGGAAAACCCGACTTATTTTTATATATATAGATAAAGTATTCTGAGTAAACGCACGTTTTTTTTACGGCTGATCAATTTGTGAATATTTTTTTTATAGTAAAAGTTGTGGATATAATTCTTATATTAATATAATTTTGATGGTATAAAATAAGCTGTTGATAAATTTCTTGTGCCTAAGTTTCTACCTCGATTGTAACTTCTGCGGTGGCCGCCATAATACTTATAATTGTGTTTTTTCTGTACTCAGCCTTGTTGGTGGCTTATAAATTTGCACAGTAGACTTTTGCGAAGGAAGTGTTTGTCTGCATTAAGATAATTTAGATAACTAACTCTGATAGGATAAAATGCCGGGAAGAATTTATAAATGTGGCATTTGCTCCCTAAATATTGGAAGAAATCAAAATAATTTGCAATGTTTAACTTGCGGTGAGTAGTTTAACTTCTCATGTTCGAAGATCATTGATCAAGTTCTAACATTGTTGAAGGATGTGAAGTCTCTGTCCTATACTTGTGAGAAGGATGTGAAGTCTCTGTCCTATACTTGTGAGAAATGTGGAACAAGCGCTCCCATGATGTTGAGTAAAACGCTTGTTGATGAAATTGCTAGCATCAATAAGAAAATTGATCTTTTGATTAGTAAGAATGAGGAGGATCTCTGTGAAATTAAAAAGGCTTTCTGTGATGCAGTTGACTAAGTGAGAGATGGTATCTTGTTATGTCGTACGGAGCTGCATTAGGAAATTGTTAGTTGCAACAACTTTATTGGACAAGTTAACGATTCTACAGCAGTAAAAATTTGTTCTCTTGAAGTTGACGAATAAACCGTGCTGATATTATAATTTCCGGCCTTCTCTTAGGCCTGGATGATGTTATTACACCAGAGGTGAAAATTGGCTCAACTTATAATGTCTCTCTTACCAGTTCCCAGATACAACATGCCATCTATATAAACAAGGGAAGGCAGGTGCTTGTCAAAATGAACTCAATCTTTGTGAGAGACCAATTAATGAGGAAATATTTTAAATCCCCTAATCTGAAGCTGTGTGATGTATTGGGTGGTGGGATTGTAACCCGAATTTACTTGATCGATCATCTTTCTCCTGCTGCGGGGAAGCTTAATGCTGTTTGCAGAAAATTACTGCGTTTAAAGAAGATTAAATATTTTAAGGTACTAAATGCAAATGGAGTCCGTGCTAAGACTACACTCTTGAATGGTGAGTCTACTATATATGATACTAAGAAATGTATCCTGCTTCTCAACGATGATTCAGATACTTCAACTACTTAGTTTTACTCTGCAATGCAGTTATAAAAGGTGTTTTTTTAAGCTAGATAGAACTTTAAATTGTAAAAAGTAACACAAAAAATGAAATTTTGATGAAACATTTTTTTTTATTTGTTTCAGTGTACTCTGACAAATCATCATGAATAGACTCTCGCTTGAACAACGCTACGAAATTATCCAAATTTACTTTGAAAATCAGTCGTCGATTCGCGCAACTTATAGACGACTTCATCATTTTTATGGCGTACATAATCGTGCATCTGAACAAACTATTCGTCGAACTGTCGATAGATTTCGTACCACATACTCTCTAGAGGATGCAATAACACCAACACGTCGAAGGAATGTGCGTACTGAAGAGAATATCGCCGCTATAAACGAAAGTGTGCAAGAAGATCCAAATTTATCAATTCGTCGTCGGTCGCAGGAATTGGGGCTCTGTCCGTCCACTACGTGGAAAATTTTGCGCAAAGATCTCGGCCTACACCCGTATAAGTTCCAGCTGGTGCAGGAATTGAAGCCACGAGACCATTATATGCGTCGTTCTTTCGCCGATTGGGCTCTAGAGCAGTTGGCAACTGACCCGTTGTTTTATCGCAAAATTGTGTTCAGCGATGAGGCGCATTTTTGGCTTAACGGGTTTGTTAATAAGCAAAATTGCCGCATATGGAGTGAGACCAATCCACAACAGACCCTACAGACTCCATTACATCCAGAAAAATGCACCGTTTGGTGAGGTTTTCACGCTGGTGGCATCATCGGACCTTATTTCTTCAAAAATGAGGCCGGAGCTCGCGTTACGGTCAATGGAGATCGTTACCGCACCATGATCAATGATTTTTTGTTTGAAAATATGGATGACATTGATCCGGACGAGATGTGGTTTCAACAGGATGGCGCTACGTGCCATACAGTGAACGCAACCATCGACTTATTGAAATCAAAATTTGGCGATAAGTTGATTTCGAGAAATGGACCTGTCAATTGGCCTACAAGGTCGTGCGATTTGACACCACTCGACTATTTCCTGTGGGGCTACGTGAGTCACTGGTTTATGCTGATAAACCAGCAACAATTGACGCCTTGGAGGACAGCATTGTTCGTGTTATTCGTGACATACGCCCAGCAGTGCTCGAAAAAGTGGCCCAAAATTGGATGTCCAGAATGCGCTTCGTCAAGAACAGCCGCGGTGCCCATATGCCCGAAATCATTTTCAAATGTTAATGTCACGTATTGATCCTTCGAATAAAAAAAAAATTTTGATTCAATTTAATTTTTTGTGTTGTTTTTTACAATTTCAAGTTCTATCGGGCTTAAAAAAACACCCTTTACTTATTTTTCTTTGCGTTTTTGGAAGTACACTTATTTTATACTATTTGTATTCACGATTTCTGTTTGATCTTACGAATGGATGAGTGGCCGTAAGATAAGATTTTTTATGAATATAATTAATGTATTTTAATGTATTGAATTATTGTTTTTTTTCAAGCTGTTGCACCTGTGGCATTCAAAAACACATACAATCCTAAATTTTTATTTTTTTATCACCAACCCCGATTCTTTTTATGGCCATTTTATCAATTGAATAATTTGATAACTGATCAATTATAGTGTTTTTAACACTTCAAAAAACAATTTTAGACAACTTTTCATCTTTCCAACTAAACTACACAATCTATTTAATTTTGACATAAAAGTCCATGATGGCAACTTTACCACTTTAACGCCTTAAAGCTGCTGTATCAACACTTGTGTCTTCATATGATTACGCCAACAATCAAAGTAGTTTTTTTGCCCACGAGAAGGACTTCATTTTTAGTGGTTTCAGCGTTTACTAGAAATTAAAAATTTGAATTTTTTTTTTTAAAAATAAACATTTATCGTCTACTATTCGCTACAGTGTTGAGTACACATTTCCCAGCTGGAGCACAGATATTGTGGGATAAACACAAAGATTCAATGACTGCTGATATATTGCATCAACATCATACACGATGCAACAATCTAACGATAACATTCTGCGACGCTATGTACAATGATGCATTGATTGCTATTGATGATCTTTGCATTGTCATTACCAATTTATCACTCAGTCATTTCGGTACGAATTCACCAAATAGAACTGCATCTGATTTAATTAACTGCAGTACAACACTGTAGAAATGGCTGCAATTGTTACTTGCAATATCCCACTAATGAATGGCGAACAAAGAACCATTCAGGACAAGGTGGGTTCTTCTTTTTGGATGCACCGGATGCATTCCTTACTTCACTAATTTTTGCTGAAATACGATCAAATAATGGCATCGCATTAGTCGTTACATCATCGGACATTGCGGCAACTTTATTGGATGGAGGCAGAACAGCTCACTCTGTATTTAAGCTGCCATAAATATTCAGAATAACTCTGACGCAAAGTGTAACATTAAAAAACAATCGTCCCTGGCCACCTTGCTGAAACAGTGTAAAATTATCATCTGGGATGAATGTACTATGTCACACAAACATTCAATTGAAATGTTGAACAGGACATTGAAAGATATTAAAAACAACGACAAACTATTTGGCGGCACTTTCTTGGTGCTTTCAGGTGATTTTAGACAAACCCTATCAATTATTTCACGTTTAACATACGCGGATAAGATCAACCATTAAGGCGTAATGTTGAAAAAGCACAGCTGAAAGTAAATATGCGCGTTTAAATGCTTCAAGATTCATCCGCCGAAACATTCTCAAAACAACTCTTAAATATCGGTGATGGAAAATTTGCTACAGATGAAATTGGATACGTAAAATTACCGAACGATTTCTACACAATCGCCGATTCGCAAGATACTCTCATTGAACATATATTTCCCGATGTACACACACAGTACATAAATCATGAGTGGCCTGCTAAAAGAGCCATTTTAGCAGCAAAAACTGCAGACGTTGATAATTTAAATTTGAAGATACAACAGTTGTTGCCAGTTAAGTTGGTATCATACAAATCTATTGATACAGTTTGTGATGCCAGCGAAGCTGTCAAATTTCCCACATAATTTTTGAACTCACTGAATTTGCCAGGCATGCCATCGGATAATTTACAATTGAAAGTTGGATCTCAAATTATTTTGCTTCGTAGTTTAAACCCGCCCGAAGCCAGCATTTGAAATGGCAAGTTCAAAGGTAAAATTATATTAATACCACGATTCCTATCATACTTACAGATGCGCTAATTCAATTCAAACGAATTCAGTTTCCGATTAGATTGGCATTTGCAATGACAATCAACAAATCTCAAAGCCAAAGCTGTCGTCATTGATATGTGATATGTAATTTTAACAAATAAACTATAATAACTTGAAAATAATATTGTTTGGCGTTTGTTTTTTTATATTCCCTTGTCGTTCATAGAGCTCCCTGCCCATTTCACGCATATGCCACATACTTACACACTTCTAATAAGTAATTTACTTTTTGTCTACACTAGAATTTATCTAGAAATAGATATAATTTAAAAGGCAAAACAACGTTTGCCGGGTCAGTCCTGTATTTGCTATAGATGATGCAGTTATCATTATTCAGTATTGCTTGGTTTGTTTGGTTTAATGCCTTCTTGGTATTTTTTTTCTGTCTGTTTATCTTAGTTCATAGAATTATAATGTAGCATATTGTTGTTGTTTATATAGAAAGAAATTAAATTATTTTTTTATTATTTTAATCGACCTTTTTTTTTCTTAAATAAATATCTGTTATCCTTTTTAACGGTCTTTTTCAATTAATTTAACAATATATCTTTTTCCTGAAGAAGCTTTCCATAGGAGAGCGAAAAATCGAAAAAATATATATTGTTATATTAATTAAAAAAGACCGTTAAAAAAATAACAGATATTTAGTTAAGAAAGAAATTAAAAAAATTGAATTAAATATTTAGAAGTGAAAAGTTAGTTTCTATGTAAATCTTACAACACTTACATAAAAATCATAAATTTTATAAAATGTTTTTTTCTTTAAATTTAAAATTGCTTACATGTGTGATTAAACTCTTCCTCCCACATCTACAAATGAGAAATAAGAAGTGCACGAAAAAAAGCTTCGACAAATCCATCAACGCCGTCATTCAAATGACACTACGAGTTTATCTTTTATGACGTTTTGTTGTTTGTCATTTTTTAACAAACGAGAAAAATATAGTTTTGAAATTTACTTATTTTGTGTAAGTGTGTGTGGGTAAATTTTATAATACATTTTCGCAATACATACAAATAAAATCCATCGACTCATATTTGTTTTCTGTATGATGATGGTTGACAAATTATATTTTGTTTGTTGACAAATATGTTTTGTAAAATTAATTTGTCAACGGGATAAACTGATTATTTTGTGTGTATTTGGGGAAAAAATATAAAAAGAAGTTGTGCTTCAAAATTAAGTTTCTGTTGTGCTGTGTTGTAGCATTGTAAGTTTCCATTATGCCCGATAGCACTTTAAATTGAAAAAATTTAATTTTAAACAAAATGAAAATTAATTGGGAACATTAAAATTGTTGAATTGAGATCTTTTCGAGAATTACTGGCCTCATGTCACGCATAACATGAAAAATGTTAGTCTTCAAGACATCAGTTGTTGCTGATCGGCTTCTGGCTACGTGGTACTTAACAATTTTTTATTTCAAAATGCTTTCATTATAATAACAAAATGAGTTGAGACATTATTAAAAATATTGTCTATCCTAAGCCACTACTTTTTGCTGGGGGTATAAGGGAGCCCAGTTCCCTTAAGGCAGCAGGGCTCAACTGAAGCTCCACGTTATTTCCACGGGAATCAGTAAGCCCTAGAGTTCCGCTAATTGTCTCTTTAGACTTTTAGCTGTTTCTCTAACTGACTATTGAGGTTGGCCCTTCGGGAGTATCGTGGTGGTTGTGGTTTTGCGGCCCCCGCATAAATTTAATTTAGGGGGCCAGGATCATTTCGCCTTTAATAACGCCAACGGGTGAATGGTCCAAATCCAGTGAGCGTGCTAGTCATGTGTCCTGGACCAGCAGTTGGATAGTCTCCAGCGCTTGAGCAAGGAGTAGTGGTTGGCAACCCAGCTTTGGAATCGCTGAAATTGCAACTAGAAAGCACCTGTTGCTAGAACTTGTTCGGCTTCCTAGGGCGTGAATGACGTTGCTTTTCATTCCCAGTGGTTTGACCACCCTTTGATTAAGGCCCACGGCCAGGTGCAGATGTAAATCATATCACGAAAAATGTACGTATGCAGTTCCCCCCTGGGGTACATTTATCGGTCTTTATAGAATACTTGACTATCTAGATCTGTGCTGCTGGGGGTATAAGGGAGACCAGCCCCCTGAAGGCAAGCAGGGAGTCAGCTGAAAGCTCCACGCTATTTCCACGGGAATCAGTAAGCACCAGAGTTTCCGCTAATTGTCTCTTTAGACTTTTAGCTGTTTCTCTGACTGATTATTGAGGTTGGCCCTTCGGGAGTATCGTGGTGGTTGTGGTTTTACGGCCTTATACAGGTATTGCTTTATGGTGGGCAGGATCATTTCTCCTTTAATAACACCTACCTGGTGAATGATCCTAGATCCAATAAGCATGCTAGTCATGTGTTCTGGACCAGGAATTAGAATTTGTCCTAGACTTCCTAGGGAGTGAATGACGTTGCTTTTCATTCTCAGTGCTTTGAATACTGGCCCACTGCCAGGTGCAGATGCAAATCTTATCACGTCATGTATGTATGCAGCCCCCCCGGGAGCACATTGATATGTTCTGACGGAATTCCATCGTCATTACATGTGACTTCGGGGGTAAAAGGGACCCCAGTCCCCTTCAAGGCTAGCAGGAGCCAACTAAACAATTAACTATATTTCCACGGGAAACAGTAAAGCCCCAGAGTTCCGCTATTTGTCTCTTTAGGCTTTTAGCTGTTTTCTGACTGATTATTAAGGTTGGCCTTTTAGGAGTATTGTAGTGGTTGTGGTTTCGAGGCCCTCTTTTAAGTTTGTGGGTCGAATCATTCACAATAACCATAATGAATGGTCCAGGTCCAGTGAGCATGAATGCAGTCGTGTTCTTAAATTATATTAAGCTTCGTAAGCTGCGCTCTGGACCAGGAGTTGGATAGTCTCCAAATCTTTAGCAGGGAGTGAAGGCTGCGGCCTACTCCGGGCTTTTGAAGTTGCAACTAGAACTGACCGGAGGATATACGTACTCGAAGGCCTTCAAGGGCGAGGATGACGCTACATTTCATCCGCAGTGGTAATGATCCAACATATGATTAGGGTCCACGGTCAGGTGCAGATGTAAACCGTATCACGTCATTTCATCCACAGTATTATGATCCACCATCATACATGTACGTATGCAGTTGTCCTGCGATTTGACTTTGAATAATTAAGTTTAAGCTATCGACGTCCTTATTCTTCGCTGTTAATTAAGGAATAATTACACACAAATTTTCATACAAAAAATCAATTTTCGATTTTTCCAACTTTTGCGGAGAGATTTTCCGAAATTTGCCACGATTTACGCTAAGAGTTTTCTATTTTTTGATTTGGCAAGCCATTGAGGAATAATTTCACACAAAATTTAATACAGAAACTTGATTTTCGATTTTTCCGGAGGGTTTTTCCAAAGGCTTCTTCGTAAAATTTTTGCAGAAATCACCTCAGTCGTTCTCATTTTATGAATTACTATACATTTTTTACACAATTTTTACAAAACCCAGAATTTTACATTTTACATTTAAAATTTATTTTGTTAAATTTAAGTTTATTTATGTGTTATATTTGCCAGCTGTTCAAAATAAGCCCTTAACAACGCAGGAAATTAATAACAAAAAAAAAACACATGATTTGAGGTTACAGCTGGATTTGATTTGTTTTATAATTTTGTCTTCGAATATTGTTAAGCCAAATGCTGTTATGGATAAATTATTATTTTTTAATTATTATGTTTCACGTGTGAGTGGTAGATAAGAAAAAGAACTGCAATTTGTCTACATAAATAAAATTTTGTTACATTTAATGGGTGACTTGAAAAATTAATAAAAATTTTCAACATTTACAACTCCCTAAATCACCATCAACATTTTCATTGGAATTAAACAACTTCCTGCACACATCCTGTATTTAAAATTAATAAAACCACAAGGATTTTTTCATGATTTACAAAAGGATGTATTTATCCTTTTTAATATTTTTTCAACACACCACCATAAAAGGATGAATTTTTTATTTAAAGAAGAAGCAAAAACTTTTTGCATTTGGCAGCTTCAAAGCGTTTCCTCATAAAAATAATTTGAATTTTAAAAATATCTTGTTTGCGACTTAACATTGGGACAAGTTTTGTTCTGATGAATCCAGTTAAAATTAAAAATACTACAAGGTTAACAAATCGGGGATTAAGTATTAAATACAGTTAATATAACTTAAGTTAACCACGACCACGCAGGCGCAGATGTTGATTTTTTTTATAAAATTTTTAATAACTTTTTGGCAAAATAGCGTATAGACTCTGTCCTTGACATAGCCCCACAAAATAAATTCCAGTTATCTTAAATCATACGATCTGGCTGGCCACTTAACCGCTGATTGTCATGAAATTATATGATTGGGAAATTTGGTTTACAATAAATTGATCGCTTCATTGATTGTTTGACATATGGCACCGTCCTGTTGCAATCACATGACAGTGTTATCCATGTCGTCAATAATGGGGTAAAATTGAGTTGTTAGCATATCGCATTTCCTGCCACATCTTCGAAAAATACCTCCCAATCATACTACCAGATGTCATAGAGAACCACACAGTGGTACGTTGAGCATGCAAAAGCTTCTCAATAATTACTCTAGAATTTGCAGAAGCCCAAATTCGTCACTTTTGCTTGTTGACCTAATCTGACAAGTGAAAATTGGCTTCATATAAAAAAATGTTTTTTCAGATAAATCAGCTGTTCGCATATTTTTATTCGATCCTGTCGATTCAAATTTAAATACTAAATTCTTAATAGCGGTCTCAGAAGGACTGGATTATATTTATTTGCATGGGATTTTCGTGTAAAATTAAATTAATTGTAACAATTTCCAATGCATTAACTACGAATACGTCAAAAAACTAAATGTCAAAACTAAATGTTGTTGATGTTGTCACAATCGAAAAACAAACTTCTTGCTGAATCTTGATAATAGAAAATTTATAAGTCATAACAATGTAGAACAATTTTGTCGTTGATAATTTTATTTATAATATAAATTTCATGGGTGATAATTTTTTAAAGAATTATATTTTATATATATATTTTTTTTTATAAAAAAATGTTAATTATTTATAAATTTTCTATAGGAAATTTTTTTTCACCTAAAATTTTTCTATAGAAAATGTTCATCATCTAAAATTTTTCTATAGAAAATGTTCATCATCTAAAATTTTTCTATAGAAAATGTTCATCATCTAAAATTTTTCTATAGAAAATTTTCATCATCTAAAATTTTTCTATAGAAAATTTTCATCATCTAAAATTTTTCTATAGGAAATTTTCATCATCTAAAATTTTTCTATAGAACATTATCATCATCTAAAATTTTTCTATAGAAAATTTTCATCATCTAAAATTTTTCTATAGAAAATTTTCATCATCTAAAATTTTTCTATAGAAAATTTTCATCATCTAAAATTTTTCTATAGAAAATTTTCATCATCTAAAATTTTTCTATAGAAAATTTTCATCATCTAAAATTTTTCTATAGAAAATTTTCAACAGCTAAAATTTTCAACAGCTAAAATTTTTCTATAGAAAATTTTCAACAGCTAGAATTTTTCTATAGAAAATTTTCAACAGCTAAAATTTTTCTATACAAAATTTTCATCAGCTAAAACTTTTCTGTAGAAAATTTTCATCAGCTAAAACTTTTCTGTAGAAAATTTTCATCAGCTAAAACTTTTCTATAGAAAATTTTCATCAGCTAAAATTTTTCTATAGAAAATTTTCAACAGCTAAAATTTTCAACAGCTAAAATTTTTCTATAGAAAATTTTCAACAGCTAGAATTTTTCTATAGAAAATTTTCAAAATTTTCATCTAAAATTTTTCTATAGAAAATTTTCATCATCTAAAATTTTTCTATAGAAAATTTTCATCATCTAAAATTTTTCTATAGAAAATTTTCATCATCTAAAATTTTTCTATAGAAAATTTTCAACAGCTAAAATTTTCAACAGCTAAAATTTTTCTATAGAAAATTTTCAACAGCTAGAATTTTTCTATAGAAAATTTTCAACAGCTAAAATTTTTCTATACAAAATTTTCATCAGCTAAAACTTTTCTGTAGAAAATTTTCATCAGCTAAAACTTTTCTGTAGAAAATTTTCATCAGCTAAAACTTTTCTATAGAAAATTTTCATCAGCTAAAACTTTTCTATAGAAAATTTTGATCAGCTAAAACTTTTCTATAGAAAATTTTCATCAGCTAAAACTTTTCTATAGAAAATTTTCATCAGCTAAAATTTTTTCTATAGAAAATTTTCATCAGCTAAAATTTTTTCTATAGAAAATTTTCATCAGCTGTAATTTTTCTACAAAAAAATTTTCATCAGCTGTAATTTTTGTATGGAAAGATTTTCATTAGCTGTAATTTTTCTATAGGAAATTTTCATCATCTAAAATTGTTCTATAGAAAATCTCTCATTCGGCTGTAAAAGGCACCAGACCAAAAACCTTTATGGTGTCAAAATGGTCTCAATACTACTACTAAAACTACTAAGTAATTGTAAAATTTACGATTAAATCGACATTTATTGTTTTAATTGTTCTCTGATATAATTAAATCATTACAATTTCCCGCGAGAAAGTATTATTTTAAGTGCTTAACGCAGCAATAGTATGATCTAGTTGTCTCTCTTTCATCATCTAGTTATCTCTGTTAATTCAACTCTTAAACTAAATGCTTTTTATAAAAACTTTCTAGGCGGATTGTTCGTCCGGGATAACAAAAGTGGCGCTGGAAAAATAATATATTTGTTGGAAAATATATTTACAATAACAAGAGTTTTTTTTTTCTATATTCTTTGCCTGTAAAACTGATATCCAAGAAAATTTGTTATTCAAATAATTCCAAATAAGACGAAATATTTTTATCAAAATTTACAGACATTCGCAACACTTATATGTTAATTAACTTTTGAATGTTCTTAACTGGCTGCAACATTCTGTAAATATTTAAATATTTATTTTTTGCTATTTAATACAAACATTCATATCCTTAGAATACAAGATTTTTAATTTTACACAAAATAAATTTTGAATGCTGTTTAGTCCCAGCTGTTTTTGTTATTTTTTTTTTGATAACAAGCCTGCTTACAATAAATTGAGATTTTAAGTAGAAAGTCAATTTGTAACATTTAAAGAGATTGTGGGAAGACAAAAGTTGTAAAAATGTAAATTAATCTTTTTTTATCCCCCTTTTTGTTTTTTTGCTTAACTCATTTGTATGATAATTTAGTCGTAACTTTCTTTTGCTGTTTAAACTCTTTGCCACTTTTAAGCAAATCATATGAGAAGACCTGGTTTAAGTATGTAGTTAAAATTGAAGTTAAGGTATTTCCTTTTAACCACACACACACATATACCAATACTAAATCATGCATACATCTGGTTACATCCGACCTTATTTATAGGGAGGGTTGTTTATGTTAATCGGAAAAATGTTTATTTTATTTTTGTAAGCATAAAAACATTTTTTTAAATAAAAGCAAACCGAAAAATTTTAAATGATTAAGAAATTTTATCGTTCAAGACAGACAAGATTTTCAATCCCATCTTCTTTAAGGGAATTTAAAAAAGTTTTTTTTTATTCAATAAGCGAAAATTATTAAAGGTTATTATTATGACAAAAACATGATTGCTGCAATCATAATTTATGCTCTGTGACTGTATATACTTTTCTTAACTGTAAGTTTAATTAGTTTAAACAAATTCATAATTTTGTTATTGTGGTTTATAAAAACTGCAACATAACTAAAGGCCCAACTATATTATGCATATACTGGCTTAAGGCAGCTTACGCAACTGTGCAAATACCTAATAATCATATGTGGCAAACTATAATGCACTTAACAAAACTTTTAGTCAAATGTCATTTGCTTATGCAAAATACGAAACTGATTGCACATTCCGTACGGAAATAGCTGATTTTGCATTGTGTTATAGATACATTAGTATCTATCCAATGGACGGCAAAAATTAATTTATCTGACTTTAAAAGAAAATGTATTATAACGGCAATTCAAAGGAACGAGGGCCTTTAAACATTTAAAGTTCTTTTCCATTTTTTAACACACAATTTGCAATAATATTTAATTTTGTATTGTTTATAAATTTAATGATGCACACAGTTGCATTTTTAGTACTTTTTGCCCAAAATAATATATACAGCGATATAATGTGTGTAATTTTTCTTTCGTAATTTTCTTCAAACTATTAACAAAAAATTATAAATTTGTATAAGAATAGTATTAAGTATACAAAATATGATTATTGAATGCCTTTTTGCTAATACATTTCATTTATTTAGAACGAAATTATTTTTTGCAAAAGTACGAATAAAACAAATGTGCAACTGTGCATCATAATTTCTATATTCATGTAAGTACAATATAGCCACGTAAAAGTCTTCAATGATTCGCGTAAACATTTGACAGACTTTTCGTTCAATTTTTGACATTAGCTTAAGCCAGCTTATGCATATTATAGTTGGGACTTAAGTTTCCGTATATACGCTCACTTTGCATCAAAAAATACAAACTTAACAAGGAATTATGTAGAATTCACTTAGAGGTAGCCGACACATTGACTAGACATAATCTATTCCATATATTTCCACAATTTTTACACAATCTACGCGTTGTGTAAAAATGTAATGAGTGAAAAATACAAACGGATGGAGTGTAAAATTTACAAAGGTAACAAAACGAAGCGACAATCATACTAAGACGGCGTTTCATTCACGCGTCAAAAACCTCACAGACATACGATTCAATGAAAACGAGACAAAACTAATGGAAAAAGGAATGAAACATAATTTACCTTTTGACAGGATACAAAAACAAATGCAACACGAGATACCATGGCAACCATCACTCAGTTATCAACCAACCGACAAGAACATATGAGACACAGATTAGCTGACATACTTGAAAAAACAATAAAAGAACACAATAAAGCAAAGACGAATCCCAACGAGCACAAAATTGCTAAACAGATAAGGACAAAATTATAGGACAATGACCTAATAATTATAAAGGCGGACAAAGGAAATTCGACTGCAATATTGCACAGAAAAGATTATATAGACAAAACACAACAATTCATACAGCAGACCAACTGCATTAATTTTAGAAATGACCGAACTGAATCGTTCCAAAGAGATATACGCAACCTATTAAAATGCTGCAAAACGTTTACTGACGAAAAACTATACAAATACATGAACATGAATCCAGGACCATCAACCCTCAAAGCACAACCAAAAATACACAAGGAAAACATACCAATGTCCCATTATAAACTACAGACCTGCACCGGCATACCAACTAGCTAAACATCTCACCGGCCTACTTAAAGAAAAGATAAATTTACAAAACACATATACTATACGTAATACACAAGACTTTATCGATAAACTTAAGGACATCAAAATAACTGAAAACACGCGACTCGTTTGCTTTGATATCAAGGATCTATGTACTTTAATACCAACACATGAAACCTTAGATATTCTACACAACACACTAGATAATTTATACGAAAGCCAATACATCGCTGATATTATAGATATTGTAAAGGCGATAATAAAACAGATCTACTTTAGATTTAATAACCAATTTAACAATTTACCTGACGGACTCGGTATGGGAAACCAAACTTCCGCAATCTTCATGGAAATGTTCATTCAACATCTCGAATCACCGCACGGAAAACACTAATGGAAAAATACAAAATAACTCATGAGTACAGATACGTAGATGACATTATATGCATCCTCGAACAAGACAACGGCGAACAAATTCTAGAAAACTTAAAAACAATTCGTAATAAAGATTGCATACACAATGGAAAAAGAACAGAAGTTTGACATCACTATAACACGAGGAACTGACTATTTAACATTTGATGTATATAGAAAACCAACTACGATTGACACTACCATCCACAACACCTCGAATCACCCTAACCTACCCATACACTAGCAGCGTTTAGACATATGATGCACAGACTTAATATAATTTCACTTAGTCCAGATAAAGAACTCGACACAATTTATGCCATAGCTTTAAATAACGGCTACAAGGTCAGTACCATCGATAAACTTCTTAGACAATACAACACTAAGAACAGGAATAAAGAAGGCAAAGAGACCACCAATACATCTTTACTTACACAGGACCAGAAGTATACAGACTAAATAACCTGTTTCACAAAGAAGGAATACTCACAGCATTAAAAAGTGGCAACACCCTGAGACATAATCTCAGAACAACGACAGAAACAACTGAGAAATTTAGTTCCAGCGGGGTATATAGACTTACCTGTACCTGCAACCAAACTTATACAGGGCAAACTGGTGGAACACTAAAAACAAAGTTTACAGAACACATACATACGCTCATACAAACGGAAAAGAGAAGATTCCAATTGGGCATTGCACCTTGACAATCACGTACATACACCAGGGGAAATAGATAAATGTATGACATTACTACATCCTAGCAAAGACAGGATGACGAAAGCGCTCGCCTTTGACTACAAACCAGCCAGATAGGACAGGAAATAGCAATAGTAGTATATTTTACTGGAAGTCGATTTTACTGCATAGCAGAATATAAATTAATATAAAAAATAAATAAATAAATTCTACAGGGAGTCCGCCGGGAAGGAATACTATTTTTTTTTGTTTATAATTTTTGATTAAATGAAGGAGAATGTATCTTATATTGATAAATATTTTCTGCTTATTCAGATATCTATTCAAATGAAAATGTGCCTCGTCACTCATTAGGATTTTTTTATGAAAATCAGGGTTGTCATGGCCAAGCTGTATGTTCGGCGGCGTAAGTGGCCTTTTGAAAGAAGCTCTTGTGTTAACTGAATCTTATATGGAAACAAATGCAAATCCTTGTGCAAAATTGTGTCCAAAGTTGTTCTTTGAAGACCAAGCTCGAAGCAATCGAATTGAGGTTGATGGATTGCTTTGAGCAGCAGTAATGTTTTCAACCGATCTTACAGTACGTTGTGGTCCATGCTACTTGTATCACATACAGACCTTCTTTCTTCGAATTCATTCTCTACACGATGAGTAGTGCGTTTTGTTGGCACGTTATTTCCCCCAAAATAATTTCACGTAACTTACTCAACGTCACAGTAATCGATGAATGGTTTTGATAAAATGTTTTAACGATTTAAATACGTTGGTTTATCGAATATTTTTCCATAATAAATTTGCCAAGACTGCCAAATATAAACTGTCAACGCTAATGTCTAACAAAATAGTGGCAAAGCAGAGTAGTATACCTTCCAGGTGGACACCCTGTACAAACGAACGTTGCTTTTGCATATTTTCAAGGACATCGCTTCGTTTAAGGAGAGAAATTTTTAAAATGTTTAGTAGAGAAAAAAATTATTTGTTAGTTTATTACCAAAGAGACTGATATAACTTTATTTTTTTTTGGGAAAAGGTGAGAGACAATTATAAAACAGTGGATAGATATGACCAATGAATCTTGATTACTTGGAAAACTGAAAACTGAAAAAGTTTTGAGTTAAATCTCTTTGAAGGAAAAAAAAACAAAATATTAAAATTAGATTTTGTTTTAATACAGTAAAACGCGGTGGCGGGATCTATTTTTAGGGTTTTTATTTATAAACCTTTTTACTCCACTGCAGATACAACATCTAACGTCTCTTACGTCAAAAATATAAATATTTAGCACCTTAAAGTTATACCAAAGATAATTCTGAATTTCTTCGGCGTACTTCGTTACTTATTTAAAAAATTAATGCATAAAAGTGTTGTAGTGGCTTAATAATTTTTTCTTAAATTAATTTTATAACACTTTATAGGCGGATAATTTAAAATTTGTAACTAATTTCAAATAAATTTCTACTTGGCATATTTTAATTATAACTAAATATCAGAAAGTAGGCCAATACAAAATATTGAAGCTTGAAAATAAAAATTTTCGAAAAAACATTTTTTCGTTTTTTGTGCTTCGAAAAGTCAACACGTAACTGTCGGTTATTAAAAAAAACCATAATAAAAATAATTTTTTAAAATAAAAGCAAATCGAAGTATTTTTATCTATTTTTCTTTAAAGTTGCATTGAATAAAAACAAAAAAAGAAGCAACATCCCAGTCATATTCTTACTATCCCAAAATTAGGAGGTATAGCAGCCTTAAACCGTGTACACATGCATGTTACTGACTAAGAACAGAAGAAGTTATATTAAAAAATTATGTATTTGTGCATCTTCTGCTATTGAAATTCTAACGAAATACAGCGACGAAATCTGGCCGAATTTGATTTGAAGTGTAGATAACAGCTCAATCATAATGTTGCCAGGAACTTAACTAAACGCTTCAGTAATGCTAATAACTTCTGTGGATTGATTTGCCATGACAGATTTTTTTGCTTAACTCTATTAAGGTGAAAAAAGTATTATTTTTAACAAATAGTACTTTTAAACGCTCATTGTTTTGTCGTTAATTACAGTTTGAATCTTAAATCGTTTTTCTCTCGACGCTTTTTTAATGTTTTTTATGATTTTTTTGTTTGATTGAAGTCTAATGTAGAACAGATGGGAGGGATAGATCCTTTGTGGTACTCTTTGGTTTGTGTGACAAATAAGTGTATTTTGTACTGTTTCCTTTGAAATTTTCACGTCATAAAAACAAATTGTAGAATTGATGGAGCCGTTTTTAAATTTAGCAACACATTTGGCGATTTATTTTTCTCTATGCATTTAAATAAGCGAAAGAAATTTTTCTTTAAAATAAAAAAATCAATTTGAAAAGATATTACAAAAAAAAATTTCTTTAGACAGTTACTTAAGTGAACTATTACATTATTTGCTTGAAACTGAATATCACGATGTTTATGCGTTCATCTCCAGCGTATAAAGAAAATTAATTGTTGCATGAAGTATTCTAAAAGGCATTTAAATAGACAGCAGCAGCTCAAAGCTCTCGGTTTCCTTCTCGGTATGAAAATGTGAAGGAATTATTGTATGAATGCGTTCCTTTAATAAACGTTTAGTTTATTGAGCTCCATTTTGCAAAATAACTCCCAATATTTTAGAGTGCTAAATTAGATTGCATGATTTATTATTTTTATTTTTATTCAACCTTTTTTATTTAATTATTTTAATTAATTTTCCTAAAGAAGCTTTCCATAGGAAAGCGAGATATTGAAAAAAAAAATGGTTAAAATTTAATTAAAAAGACCGTTTTAAAGATTAATACATATTTAATTGATTGCATGATTTATTTATACGAGAGCTATTTACATTTAAATACACTAAAATAAACGATAGTAACTTTGCGACCTCAAAATCGAAAGTATCAACTTATATATCTCACTTGATCATGTTCACAATTAGACTGAGTATATTCTGTTTTGAGCGGTTCTATCAGTTACTAGATGATAATTAATACAGATGCTCTCGTTATTCAGTGTAAGTGTTTAATTGGTTGTGTGCCTTCAGTTTTTTTTTCTCTAATTCTTGCTTTTAGTGCATGAAATTTTAATATTTCATGTTGTTGTTGTTGTTTTGTATTCATAAGATTTTTTAGAAACTGCTTGATTTGTAAATAGACACTTTACCTTTTAGCAATAATTATATTTTTATAACTTATACTAAGTGTAATATAAACACAGTAGAGTAAAATTTCCGACGTCGAAGGAGCAACAACAAAGAAATATATTGAAAATAATTCTAAATTTTGGGAATTTAACTCATAATAGTGTTATAGTGCCACTATAATTTTTTCTTAAATTTATTTTATAACAATTTCAATTAAATTTCTACTTGGCATATTTTAATTATAATTAAATATTCCAAAGTAGGCCAATACAAAATATGGAAGCTTGAAAATAAAAATTTTCGAAAAAACATTTTTTCGTTTTTTGTGCTTTGAAAAGTCAACACGTAACTTTCTGCTATTGAAAGAATATAATTAAAATAATTTTTTAAAGTAAAAGCATATCGAAATATTTTTATCTATTTTTCTTTAAAGTTGCATTACTCAAAACCAAAACAAAAAAAGAAAGGACATCGAGTAGCAACAGTTTTATTATCCTAAAATTAGAAGGAGGTAGAGTGGCATTAAACTGTGTACATATGCAGGTTAGGGACTAAGAATAACACTTCAATCTTCAGATAACGTTTGTGCATCACCGTTCTAATGGTAGATATATTAAATAATTACGAATTTCTGCTATTGAAGTTCTAACGCAACATAGCGCCGACATGTTTAAGTGGCCGAATTTGATTTAAACTGTGAGACACCGGCACAATAATATTATCCATTATCATTTACCAGGAAGTTTACTAAAGAATTTTGTGCCAAGACAGATTCGTTTGCTTAACTATATTAAGGTGAAAAAAGTTTTAATTTTGACAAAAAGAAGTTTGATACGTTTATTACTTTGTCCTAAATAACAGTTTGAATCTTAAATCGTTTTTCTCTCGACACTTTTTTAATTTGTTTTATGATGCTTTATTGTGGTTGAGGTTTAATGTTGTTGTCTGTTATTAGAAAAAAATAAAATGTTTTAAATTTAATGTGTATTAAATGAACATCGAAATATTTTATATCCAGCGGCAATATTTTTATTGTCTTAAAATTAGGAACTAGAGTGGCGTTTAAACTTTGTAAATATGCACATAACGTTCGTCCATAAGAGTTTTAATAAAAATTATATTAAATAATTCTGTACTCTTTCATCTTCTATTAGTAAAATTCTAATGCAACATAGAGCTGACATCTGCAAGTGGCCGGAATTTGATTCATTATCATCTGCATACAAATGACTTCTGTGAATTGATTTGCCCAGAAAGTGTTTGTTGCTTAACTATATTGAGCTAAAAGGAGTATTAAATTTAACAAATCGTAATTTTACACTCTTATTCCTTTGTCGTAATTTAATTGGTTGAATCCGATATCTCGTTTCGTTTTTATATTTGTAATGAATTTTTATTTTGATTGAAATAAATGGGTGATCAAATGTTTCAAGTTCGTTTTTGATTTGTGTGATCAAAAGTGTTTTTGTAATATTTCGTTTGCAGTTTTTATTTTTCTTCTCATCTTATCTTAACGAAAATGTGATGAAATAAGATGTTTGTTAAAGTGATTAAGGCATTCTCAAGTTTTTCTTGCTTAACAACACACTTGCCGATTTATTTTTTATTTATGTATTTAGATGAGCTAAAGAAATTTTTGTGTAGAGTTAAAAAAAACAGCCCCCAACATAGAATATGAAGTTTAAATTTTTGGCGAATATATAATTAATTCTTTTATAGTATATTGACCTTTATAATATTGTACAAGTAATTCCTTTTTGTACAGAAAAAGTTAATAAAATATTTTTTAAGATGAAGACATTTGGGTATGTGAGGCAAATTGATTGATTTGAAAACTGTCGCTTTTAAAGGCTACCGAACACAAAAATATCTGAAAATATCTGAACATTTATGAAAACAAATTTTTTACAACGAAAACACAAAGTCAAACGTTATTATTTTTAAATCGATCTATTTCCATCCTATATCTGAATTATCTAAAAATAGCAGTTATATTTTTAGATATTAGATACTATTTTTAGTTTTTATTGTATTGTTTAATCTTGTAAATAAATTACAACAACTACAATATAAAAATAATCAGCAACAGAAAAGTCTCTGAAGGATCAATTTGTAAATCTTTCAATAAGCTTTTATTAGCTTTTCGTTCAATTAAATTATAGACAAACTTGGTGACAAAAACTACTTTACACTTCACAAGTTTACATGAATTGTTTTATTAATGGTTATTAATGGTCATTAGCAGTAATGGGCGAACTACGGCCCGCGGGCCACATCCGGCCGGCGAGAGTTTTCAATCCGGCCCGCCGAGCGTTTTCCAAAAAAAAGTTAATCACCTTTTAAAAAGTTATGCCCCAAAAAATAAATTTACATTATGTTTTAAAAAAAATATAAATTTTAACAAAAAAATGCGATGTTTTTATATTTTAATGTGTCCAAACTGCGTAGTTTTCTAGGAAATATACACAAGAGAACAACAACTTCCTGATGCAATATTCCAAGAAGAAACATAAACATCATAAAACACTAACAACTAATATAGAAAACTAAACGTATAACATAACAACAACTATTATATGTGAGATCTAGCAGATTCTTGAATATTCGAGACAACATGCGCAACAAATATAAAAGAGCCAGCGGTGGATTATTCAGCAATCAGTAAAAGTGTAAAACTCGTGACGTAAAGAATAAATTGTGAAGTAAAGTTATAAAGTTGCCAACATACAGTTTTATTTGTGTAATTAAAATAATAAAGTGTATTGTAAATACCCCCATAAATGTCAATCGAAAATAGAAAGAGAAAAATTTATTCGGAATGTCGAGTATTTCAAGAAGAGTGGACATGGAAGTACTTCCTTATGAAATATAGCCAAAAACCTATTTGTCTTATCTGCCTAGTACCTGTAGCTGCACTAAAAGATTATAATCTCGCTAGGCACTTTAATTCAAAACATCTTGGGTCGAAGTACTATAAAATGACAGATGAAGACAAGAAAGTTCATTCAGAGGAATTGAAAAGAAAAATATCTTGTCAGCAAATGTTTTTTAAAAATCAAAGGAGTGTCCAGCGATCCTCCACGTTAGCTGATCACATTGTTGCCTATAAAATAGCAAAAAGTAACAAACCGTTTTCTGAAGAAGAATTTATTAAGGATGTGTTAATTAGCCTTGGAAAAGTATTATGCCCAGAAAAGGTAAAAGATTTCAAATCTATAGGGCTGTCACGTAGAACGGTCACAAAAAGAATTGAAGCGATTGCTTCTCATTTAACCAATCAACCTGATGGACGTCTTAAAAAGTTTAAGTATTTTTCAGTCACTATGGACGAAAGTGTTGACAGGACTGCTACAGCCCAACTTCTAATTTTTATCAGAGGAGTCGATGAAAGCTTTGTAATAACCGAAGAACTTGCTTGTTTGAGATGTTTGAAAGGAAAGACGACAGGAAAAATAATTTATGATGAATTAAGAGAGGGGATGGAATCTCTTAATGCCCCAATTTCAAAATTAATTAATTTAACAACTGATGGAGCACTTAACACGGTGGGAAAAAATACGGGGTTTACAGGAGTTTATAAAAGTCAGAATCCTGAAAGCGAAACAATTTTTTTACATTGTATGATCCACCAAGATGCTCTTTGCAAGGCTGCCTTGGATATTAACCACGTACTTAATATTATTTTAAAATTAATTAATACCATTCGAGCCCGTGGTTTGTTACATCGACAATTTCAAGAGTTTTTATCGGAAGTTGATGCAGAATTTTCAGATGTACTTTATTACACAAAGATCAGGTGGCTGAGTTGTGGCCATGCCTTTTCGAAATTTGCAGTCTTCTCGAAGAAATTAAAGTTTTTCTAAAAACCAAAACTGAAATTTAGGATGAGTGGGAAATATTGAAGGATTGGATTGGAGATTTAGTGCATCGAGTTTGCTTTTTTCACGGATTTACTCGAGCACTATAATAAACTTAACAAGAAGTTACGGGGAAGAAATCAATTTATAGATGAAACTTGGGGCAGTTTGAGGTCTTTTAAAACTCAATTGTTTATATTTTCTAAATGTTTGGGAAAAAATGATTTGACTCATTTTCCAACACTTAATTCTTTGAGGCCTGTGAGTGAAGAGAAGTTAAAGGTCTTTTCACAATCTTTATTAAAACTGTATTCAGAATTGGAGGCCAGATTTGCTGACTTAAAAAAATCCAACCATGTTTAGATATTTTTTCAATGCCTTTTAATGTTTATCCGGAGAATGTTCCATCTGATCTACAATTGAAAATGATACAATTGCAATGTAATAATAACTAAAAACAGCTATTTTTAAATGCAGGTAAGCTTAATTACTACAAATCCTTACCAAAAGATGAATTTCCAAAGCTAATTAATCATGCCCAGAAAATAATGGCAATGTTTGCTTCCTCAGGCCTTTTCACTAATGAAATGCAGAAAAAATTCAATAAGAAACCGATTGTCAGACGAGAGTCTATTTAATTGATTAAAAGTCGCATCCTCCCAGCTGGAACCAGATTTTGAGGAAATTATGTCAAGTCAGAAACAGATCCATGCTTCCCATACATCTGGAAAATCTTAAAATCATATCATATCGTATAAAATTTTTATGTTGTTTTAAAATATTACGTAATATAACTTAATAAATATATAGCTTAAACCGAACTTTTAATTGAACAGCAACCCCATAATTTTTTATGTTTTTTTCTTAATTTAATGGCCCGCCGCAAGATTTTTTTTAATTTATTGGCCCGCCACCCAAAAAGTTCGCCAATCACTGGTCATTAGTAAAAGTATTGGACCTAAGTATTTGGATACACATGAAGCACTTATTTATATATATAAAAATGAATGTCTGTCTGTCTGTTTGTTTGTTTGTGCTTTATAGGAGGCCAAACCCTTGGGCCGATTTTCCTGAAATTTTCACAGCATGTTACTGTGACTCTGGAAGGAATAGTAGGCTATATGAAGCTTTGATTGGACAAAGGGGCGTGGCACCGCCCATATAACCCAAAAATTTAAACCGCCATATTTTGGGCATTTTTTGACCTACGTCGATGATGTTTGGTACATATGGTATTGGCATAATAAGGAATGCGTACCAGGAGAAAAGTGGGTGGGACCACGCCCCTATTTAGGACAATTAAAAATCGTAATATAGTCTTAACTACTGGACCGAACGTCATTTTCACAGTAGGATATTCTTACGAAATAATAAATTCTTTGACTCAGGAATACATATTACATGATAATATTTTTCGACCATGCACACTTCTGCACCTACTGTTAATACGTTTATTAAAGGCTTTACCTCAAATTTGAAATACATATTAATTAAAATAGTGGGGTAGCCCCATTCTCTTTCTCCCACAACTGTCTGCAAAACAAGTGTCTCTGACAAGTGACTGTGAAAACAGCTGATTGTGTAATTGCTGCTTTTTGATTCATCTAAAAATAAAAAAGGGAGGCATGAAGCAAATTACATGCGGTTCAGTACTGAATTCTAATTGGCTTAAAATAAAAAAGGGGAACACTAACCTTACTGCATATTTACTTTTGCCTTAACGCATTTGCAGTAGTGAATTAGACAGAAGTTGCAGTTTTCTTTTTAAATTATTTTTTCAGTTTTCTTTTTAAATTATTTTTTTAACTAAATTTTTATTAAATTTATAACCAAAAAATTTAAAAAAAAACTTTAAAAAGTTAATATAATCAAAGTTTAAATTAAGTGAGAAACGATTGTGTTAAAAACTTAGTTATAAATAAAAAAATGCCTCCAAAAAAAATCATTCCTTTGAGCACGTACTCCAAAATCAATGAAAATTAATCCAATAGAGCAAACGAAACTCATGAAGAACGTGAAGCACGCCTTGCAATTGAGCAGAGAATTTACAGCAACGTGAAGCACGCCTTGAAATTGAACGGTCTCGAGCCTCAACCTCTAGAGCTGCAGAGAATTTACAGCAACGTGAAGCACGCCTAGAAATTCAGCGATCCCGAACCTCAACATCAAGGGTTTCTGAGACTGCTGTTCAGCGCGAAACACTGCCCATTATTTTACTGCGTAATATCGATCTACCACGGTTTTGCAATGGCACTCGACTTGCAGTAAAAAAACTGAGAAATAATTTAATAGAAGCGACCATTATAACAGGAAAATATAAAGGGACAGATGTACTTTTGCCACGCATTCCAATGATACCAACAGATTTACCATTCGATTTTTAACGATTGCAGTTTCCTGTTCGGTTAGCGTTTGCGATGACTGCTAACAAAACTCAAGGTCAATCTCTGCAAGTTTGCGGCTTAAATTTAGGAAATCCATGTTTCTCGCATGGACAGCTTTATGTTGCTTGCTCGCGTGTAGGAAAACCCACCGATTTATATGTGTATGCTCCTGATGGACAAACTAAAAATATTGTATATCTTAAAGCATTGCAATAATTAAATTAAAATTACATAAATAAATTTTTGTTAATATATAATTACTTTTAATTTTATTTAATTAAATATGAAATAATCTTTTAACGGTCTTTTAATTAAATTTAAAAAAAGGTCGAATAAAAATAAAACTTTTAATATTATTTTATAACGTTGGGAGTAGCGAAGCACACCGGGTGCAGCTAGTATATATATATATATATATATATATATATATATATATATATATATATATATATATATATATATATATATATAAATTAACACATACAGAATTAATAACACAATCACTTGTAAACAAAATATTAACAAGCAAAAGTTTGAAGTAAATGGTGACATGCCATATCATGGATACAAGTAACTTTTGCTTTGTTTTGTATCAAAACTTTTACCATTAAGTTATTATGTCCTTGAATATGAATGAAAAGGATAAAGGTTTTTTATACAAATTGTTATTTTTGTTATTTATAGGCTAAGTATATACAACAGCCTTCTTTTTTTAGTAATAAAGTGTTTTAAACTGGAATAAGACATGTTAGGTATTGATGTCAGAAAAAATATAGTGTGTTGTTGTTGCCTTCGTATTCCATTTTTACTTATATTTTACAACTAAAAACTTTTATAAAAGCAAAATGAAATGAAACTTACTGTAAGTAGAATTTCTTAGCATTGGCATGATAAATTAAAAAAGCAAAAATAATTATTTTTTAGAGAATATGGTAAGTAGACAGTTATTTAGTTTGTTACTGTAAGTACTCGGGCTCCTGGCGGTTGTCTCTTCATTGCATCTAATGGTGTATTGTTTTCTGACAAAACTGTCGCACATGTTTAACAATTTATAATTTTTTTTTATTTTCTTTTCTAAAAACAAAAAAAAAAGTATTTTGTTTGGAAAGTATATGTTACAATGTTATAATAATATGTTACAATGTGTTAAATGTGCAACACTTATATTTTTAGTAATTGTTACCGCAGATAAGTGTGGCCTCACACTTAAATGTGTGTGTGTGTAAAATTCAATACTGATATGTGCAAGAGGTAGAAAAAGAGCCATGATTTTTGTGCCAGTGTGGATCATTTTCTTCAGCACAGAAACTGAGATAAGTAGCAGTTATTTTTAAAATTCCTCGGTGGACGGCACTATATAAAGAGTGGCTAAATTTGAGGTTAGAAAATAAATTGCCTTAAAACATACACACCCTTTTTGTAGTTCAATTTCATTGACACCAATGTAAAGTAGAGTTTTATGTAGAGTTATAATTTACTGTTCATAAAAATTATGATTTATTTAAATTTAAACAGTAAAATATTAAAAGTATTAAAAATGAATAATAAATATATGCCGCTTCTCCATCTCCCGATGCACTTTGCTTGCCGCCTCGTCTTCAACTAACTTCTTCTTTGATGATGCATGATGTGTAGTTATTTTTCTGCTTCTTTCTGTCCCACAATTCTGAAAAGGAAATATAATTTTGGGCAATTGCCCGCCTCGGCCGAAATCTCCTTTTTTTCACAAAATTTTAAAACTCGTTTTGAAGAAAATCTTCGGTTATCTCGTCAATGCAGTGCTGAAGTTCACATAAATCTGGTCTTTCAAAAGGCTCCCAAGGAAATAATCCACCAGCATCAAATCATAAGAATGAGGCGACCAATTAACAGCGGCAGATCGAGAAGTTACACAACCGGAAAATTTTTTAAGCAATAACTTAATTATTTGGGTGGCTACCAAAAAATTGGTTATCATGGTAGCGCAGGGGAACGGCGTTTCTTTGCTTATTTTAGAAAAAATACGGTCCAATCTGCATGATAAGATATACATCTGCATCTGGCCGTAAGCCCTAACCAGATGATGTGATTTGATTTACATCTGCACCGACCAGGTAGTCGTAATCAGATTAATGATTTGCAAACGTCATTCATGCCCTAGGAGGCCATCGAATACGTATGTACTCCGGTCACTCCTAGTAGCAATTTCGAAAGCCCGAAGTAGGCCGCAGCCTTCACTCCTTGCTAAAGAGTTGGAGACTTTCCAACTCCTGGTCCAGAACGCATGAAGCTTAATATAATTAAGAACACGACGGCATTCATACTCACTGGACCTGAACCATTCATTGTGTTCATTTTGAATGAACCGACCCACAAACTCTCACGAGGGTCTCGAAACCACAACCACCACCAGTCAAATAACAGCTAATTGTCTCAAGAGACAAATAGTGAACTTTGCGAGCGTACTGATTCCCGTGGAAATATGTGGATTGTCCAGGTGACTCCTACTAGCCTTTGAGGGGCCTGGGCTCCCTTTTACCCCGCAAGTCACCAGTCTAAATGAAGCCCTAACCAGATGGTGGTCAAACCACTAGGAATGAAAAGCAACTTAAGTCCGTCGTAGTTGCAATTTCAGCGATTCCGAAGCAGGGTCGCAAACCACTACTTCTTGCTGAAGAGTTGGAGACTATCCAACTCCTGGTCTAGAACACATGACTAGCATGCTAACTGGATCCGAATCATTCACCCGTTATTCTCAGTAAAGGTGAGATGATCCTGGCCCCCTAATGAAATTGATGAGGGGCCGCGAAACACACAGCCTAAACGATACTCCCGAAAATCCAACCTCAATAATCAGTCAGAGAAATAGCTAAAAGGCTAAAGATACAATTAGCGGAACTATGGGGCTAACCGATGCCCGTGGAAATATAGTGGATTGTCCAGTTGACTCCCTGCTGCCTTCAGGGGACTGGCCTCCCTTATACCCACGAACGACACAAGTCTAGATGGTTAAGTAATCCATAAAGACTGATAAATATGCACCCGGAGGGAATACGGTCCAATATGATATGACGTGATAAGATTTACATCTACACCTAGCCGTGGGCCCCACGATGGTATGTAGCGCCATCCTCGCCCCAGAAGGCCTTCGGATACGTATATCCTCCGGTCACTCCTAGTTGCAACTTCGAAAGCCCGAAGTGGGCCGCAGCCTTCACTCCTTGCTGAAGAGTCGGAGACTATCTAACTCCTGGTCCAGAACGCATGAAGCTTAATGTAATTAAAAACACGAAGGCATTCATACTTACTGGACCTCTGGACCATTCGTTGTGTTTATTGTGAATGATTCGACCCACAAACTCAAACGAGGGCCTCAAAACACACAGCCACCACGATAGTCCCGAAGGGCCTACCTCAATAATCAGTCAGAGAACAGCTAAATGCCTAAAGAGACAAATAGCGGAAATCTGGGGCTTTACTGATTCCCGTGGAAATATAGCGGATTATCCAGTTGACTCCTATAGACTTGAAGGGGACTGGGCCCCCCTTTTACCCCGCAAGACACAAGTCTAGATGGTTGTGTGATTGTCTTTAACAGCAATGTTTTTTCGAAGACTGTTTGTGGATTTTATGAGCCTCATATGCAACAATTTGTTTGTTGTTTAGTGATAATAATAATTTAAAGAATCTTGTCATACTCAAAGCATAATTTTGGGCGCGGTTTGGATCCGCTTATGTTCACAATGTTTATAAGGGTGGTACAAGTTTCCGCATTTTTCAAAGTCATCGTTCCCAAATTGTTTTGATAAACTGAGATTTTTTTTCAAGGCTAAGAGAACCATAACATGGGGAATTTTTAAGCACCGTATAGACATTTTGTGGGCTGCATGTATAGAAGTTGTGAACGGTATTCGATGTTTAAAGAATCATACAACATATGTGTGAGTAGTCACCAGTTTTAAATGCTTTATAAATGAAAAAAAAAAAAAATATTTTTGCGTCCGTCCGTTTCGTTTCTGAAAAGATGTTTTGTTTTACTGAGGAGTGGGGATGCTGGCCCTGCTCTGCGCTCTCGAAGTTGCAACTAGGAATGACCTATTGGATAGAGATATCTATTGTCTCCCTAGGGCTGGTGGCTGCACCCTACATATCACCTAAAGAGATTTGGTTTGGTCCACAGTTGTATTCTGAACACATGGCTAGGTAACGATGTAAAACTTATCACGTAATGCCATGTTGTCCAAATCGACATTATTAACATGCGTATAGCTTCAAACTAAAATTTAATTTATTTATTATTATTTATTGAAAAGTAATTAAGACGGACATAAAAATTTACACCAATGCCGACAGGAACAAATTAAATTAGCGTAGAGAAAATCCTAATAAATAAAATCCAAGATAAAATAGTAAATTTGAATTAATCTTTTCTATCGCAATAAAATGAAGCGAAGTTTCAAGATTTTTAGTAAACCAAAGTCTAAAATTCTTTTTCCTCTCCTCGTGGAGTTTTTATATCAAAATTGCAAATGAAATAATATTGCTATTTCCCATCCTAACTGCCTGGTTTATAGTCAAAGGCGAACGCTTTCGATGCGAATGCATCATTCTCAAGCCGTGTTGTGGTTTGTACTGCTGAGTCAGTGTTGGCGTTCAGGCATTTCTGTTGTTAAGTTCGTATCTATTCAGGTATGCAAAGTAAATTTATCGATACCTCCGTCTTTTATTATTATCTAGGTACGTGTGTCTGTCTGAGAGTGTTTTTCGCTTGCCCGTTTGCCTAAGTAGTTTTAATGGTGTGAAAATTGTGTCTGAGATCGTGTTTACCTGTTCGTTTTGAATGACATTGTTGAAAGTTTTTGTTTTGTAGATTTCCATGATTTCAAGAATGTCTAGTCTTCGTCCTTTCTTTGCTAGGATGTAGTAATGTCATACATTTATATATTTCTCTTGGTGTTTGTCCGTGAGTGTCAAGGTGTACTGCAAAATTGGAATCTTCTCTTTTCCGTTTCTATGAGCGTATGTATGTATTCTGTAAACCTTGTTTTTAGTGTTCGTCTAGTTTGCCCTCTATAAGTTTGTTTGCAGGTACAGGTAAGAAGTCTGTATACCCCACTGGAACTAAATTTCTCAGTTGTTTCTGCCGTTGTTCTGAGATTATGTCTCATGGTGTTGTCACTTTTTAATCTTCTTCTTTGTGAAAAAGTTTAATTAGTCTGTATATTTCTGGTCCTGTGTAAGTAAAGGTATGCCGTCGTGCTGTATCGGCTGTCTCTTTGTCTTCTTTATTTCTGTTTTTAGTATTGTATTGTCTAAGTATTGTCTAAGTAAATATAAATAACGGCCTTGTAGCAGTTATTTATAGCTGTAGCGCAGATTGTGTCGAGTTCTTTGTTGTACCTACCTGGAGTAAGTGGGATGTTGTGGATGGTAGGCGTCGTAGTTGCTTTTCTATAGATGTCAAATGTCAGTTCCTCGTGTTATAGTGATGTCAACATAATGCAAACTTCTATCTTGTTCTTTTTCCATTGTGTATGTAATCTTATTATGAATTGCGTTTAAGTTTTCTAGAATTTGTTCGCCGTTGTCTTGTTCGAGGATACATATGATGTCATCTACATATCTATAGTAATAAGTTATAGTGTGTTTTTCCATTAGTGCTTTTACGTGTAGTGACTCGAGATGTTGCATGAAAATTTCCATGAAGATTGCGAAAGTTGGGTTTCCCATAACGAGTCCGTCATGGTAATTTGTAAAAGTGTTGTATTGAATCTAAAGTCGCTAAACAAACCAACTAATAAGACTTTACAGCTGCACAAGACGATGGCAAACATACGCTACAATAAACAATGTATTGACAACATTGCGCCACGCTTCGCAACTGTTAACATCACCACCAAAACCTACGCTTCTCATTAGGCCAAAGCTATAGCAGAACTAAAATGGATAAAGACTGAAATACGCTCACTTTACATCAAAAAAGACAAACTTAACAAGGAATTATATAGAATTCACTCTATTTAACTAACTAAAGGAAATAATTATAAATAATAAATATCAATTCAGTTAGCTACAATCCGAAGGATTTAGAGCTATAGAATATGCTGGAAAAAATAACGGCTTTCGATATCGTTTAAAAAAAGGTTAAAATTTAGAAATCAAAATATACCTGAACTTAAGCCATATTAAAATTATTTATTTGGTTATAAGTGAACTAAAGAAAGAATTTGAAATTCTTTATGAACATAATATTTTTAATATTTTTTTATTCTTGGAATTAAAATTTTTTTCGCGAGTTTTTTTTTGCGAAATTCTAAAAAATTTTAGTTTTTTATAATTATCGATTTAAAAAAAAAGCAAACAACTCAAATACATGAGAAAATCCAACGCTTTTTCTCTAATAGCCTGCGATATACCGATTAGTCACAGTTGCGAATAAGAAAAATTACATAATCTATGCCTAATCTATATCTGTCGTATAGAAGGAAATTTTGCAAAAAATTGAATATAAGTGGAACAAGTAAACTGATCTAAATGAAATTTAACATGGCCACAACAAAAAGAAAGAGTGCAGGACAATTATTAATTCCATACAATTTCAAGTGACCGCGCCAAAAACCATCAAATCCAAGAAAATAAATCTTAACTTTATTGTTCTATTTTCCTTAGATTCCCCTTTTTGTATGGATTTTCCTAAAAATCTTCTACAGCAAGATTCGTCTAAAAATGCTCCAAATTATTTCAATATTGGTTAATCGGTTAAACGGCACAAAATTATTATTTTATTTGTAAATCAAAATAAATTCCTTTTGAAATTTTATAATTCTACTATTAACAATTTAAAAATTTAATCGATTAAAATTTAGTCAATTTAATGTAAGTCGATTAAAATCTAAACAGTAAAATGTAAATCGATTGAAAGTTAATTAATTTAATTTAAATCGATTAAAAGTTAATGGAGATAAATAACTAAAATTTAATCTACTAAAAGTTAGCCTGCCAAATATCAATCGATTAAAGTCTAATTGCTTAAAAATTAATCGATTAAAATCTAATCGATTAAAATTTAATCAATGAGGTACTCGAATATTTATAATATGTGTATACAGTATATAATTACCTCTATGTAACGTGATAATTAATTTTTAATCGAGATAATCAATTTAAAGTTAATCTATTAAAAGTTAGTCTACTAAATATCAATCGATTAAAGTCTAATTGCGTAAAAATTAATCGAATAAAATCTAATCGAATAAAATCGAATCAATGAGGTACTCGAATATTCAGAATATGTATGTACAGTATGTGATTACTTCTATGTAACTTAATTGAGATAATCAATTAAAAGTTAATCTATTAAAAGTTCGTCTACTAAATCTCAATCGATTAAAGTCTATAAGGTACTGGAATATTCAGAATATTTATGTACAGTATGTGATTACTTCTACGTAATGTAATAATTAACTTTTAATTGAGATAATCAATTAAAAATTAATCGATTAGAATCTAATCGATTAAAATCTATTCGATTAAAATCTAATCGACTAAAATCTAATCGATTAAAATCTAATCAATAAGGTTTTGAATATTTAGAATATGTATATACAGTATATATGAGTACCTCTATGTAACGTAAAAATTGCTTGCCTTCATCTAGCTTTAACGTCTGTGTATTTTTCGTTTTACAAAATGGTGGTTAATGGCTGCTGCTGATAACTTTTGCACTTCTGATTGGAAGGGTAAAAATAAATTCTATTATTAATTATTGATTACATTTTCTTATATATTATTTTTATATGTAGACAAAGGCGAATACTTTTCTTAAGTTTGTTTTCAATTTAAACAAACGAGCAAACAAAGGGAAAGTGTTCATAGTGAAATGATTAATGCCCGGGTAAAAAATAGCACACCAGCAATAACCATAATAATAAGCTGATGATAATTACGTTTCTCAAGTTATAATGAAATTGATTATTGTTGTTATTACCAAATAGGCAAAATAAAATTACAAACAGAAAAATAGGGAAAAAAAAGTTAAAAAGAAAAAATAATTAATAACAATTGTGTTGTAAAGATTATAAAAAATGAAACACAAAGTGTAAGAGCGGAATGCAGGAGCGTGAATGTGTTTGTTTGCGCCAAAAAGAATTAATAGAAACTTTTTTCGCATTTGTCTTTCGTTAAGTAGGTCGTATAATTTACTCAAAAGTATGTTTATATGTATGTGTACATTAACAGACCATTTTGTTTTTCATATAAATTTTAACTAACAGAGCCAGCTGAAATTCTTTTTCGCTTTATTATTTCACATTTCATCAATTTAATTGAACACACAAGACACACAAACTTTGAAAGCAGTAGAAAAAATAAAAGTTGCAGTTGTAGCTGATGCTGATTGGTTGGTTGGTTGGTTTGAAGCGAGCAACAATTGTATGACACGATTAACTAAGAAGACAAGAACACAAAGATTGTTTCACAGCTTGGTTTAAACCAACTTAATAGCGATAACTCAGGAAATTCTTCCTGTATTCTATTTGTTAGAACAGGTGGCTTAAATAAATAAATCGATTCTAAGAATGTTGTTTAGGAACTCAGCGATACTAAAAATGCACTGTGTTTAGAAAATGTCTATATCTTTCTGATTTTCTCAAGTATAACTATTTGAACAATAACTGGAATGGCGACATCAAGAAGGCCAGTGATATGATTCAACAAGTTGCAATATGAAGAGCATTAAGACAAAAAGAAGTACTTCAAAAAAAAACGTCAGAATAAACGAAGAGCTTTAGGAAGATTCTGCATTGACCAGCGAAGCCTTTAACACCGATACTGTCGTTGAATAAGATTGTCCTCTCTCGCCACTCCTATTTACCGTTATACTAGATGGAAGATGGAAGACGAAATCTGTTTACTATCTTACAAAGCCAGCGACACGAAAGCTAGGGTGGACCGCCTTGCAATACTAGCTGCATCCGGAGGACTACGAATAAACATCAAGAGGGCCAAGGTCATGAGGATTAACAGCATCAACATACAGCCCAAAATCGTGGACAACTTCGTAGACAACTACAGATGAAGATGAAGTGAAACACAGACTCAATATGACGAGGTAGTATTTTTTTTTTTTTTGTAAAGAGAAGTAGCACTTCAGGCAAAAATGCCTATTTAGTTAAGTACTCTGCTACATTCTTTAGGAAAGGGATAGAGAAGAGATGCGGCAGGTGGTGAAAGTAGACGGATAGTTACGAAAATTAACTGTCGTATTATACAGCTCAGCGACCAGTGACTATGCCTTTATCTCTGAGCAGCCCCACCGACAGTCAATTTTTTTATTTGTAGTAAAAAAAACCAAGGTCTTTTTTGGGGATCAAACCCACAACCCCCAGTCATGTAATCTAACACACTACCTACTAGCCTACAGGGGCACCTGTGACCGGTTGAAGGGACAGCCGCTTGTCCACGGCGACATAGTTGGGAATATTCTACTTATGTGTAGAGTCCGGCATGCCCGGTGCATGCTGAATTTGGTTAATCTCCAACGACATCATATGCGAAGGGTAATGGAAAAAAAGAGCATAACAATGTGGGAATGAAAGCCAAAATTATTAATAAAATTATTAAAATTTAATTATTAAAAAATGTTTCACTTTGTGTCAACTTTGTATTGTTCACAAAATGTTTACCGCCTTTCCTTGTAAGTGTCACATGTTCTATTATTCTAATTGCATTTATTTAAATAAAACGCTAACATTTTGCTTCAACAAAATTACACTACAAATCAATTGAATAAAGTTATTATCATAAATATATCGCTTCCTTTGCTGCTGTGTTTTCTTATGGAATTTTTTGAGACATACACTGAGCAAATAAATTTTATTTCATATTCTAAACGAACAAGTCATATTTGAGTTTTAATTCATTCATTTTTAAAAAGTAAGTAAAGTAAATGAATGCATTCATTTACTTAAAAAAAATAAATTGAATTAAGATTTCAATGAATTCATTTTGAATGCTTTCACCAAAATCATATGAAATAAAATTTAAATAAATTATGTATGAAAAAAAACTCTTGGGGCTGCATGTAGTTCATCAGCATCAAAATAATTAAAATTCGAATGTCAGGTTAGAAGTTGCATGCAACTAATAGGAACTGAGTGAACTCAATTATAACATGTTTCTGTTTGAGTTAATTGTTCGCTCATTAAATGAATGCAATCAGGTAAGTTTTATTCATAATTTATTCAAATTCAAATGTATTTAATTCTTGTGATCAAGTGAATGCATTCAAAAATTATTATTAATTAAATTCATATTTATGTGAAATGAATGCATTCAACAAATTAGTAATTCACAGAAATGTTTCTAAAAATAATCGCTCGTTTAGAGCTGTGAAATAATACAATTCTGGCGCTTAAAATCACAATTAAATTGAAGCTAGAGTGGATAAAGGAATAATAATTTGAAAATACTCGTATGTGGAAGTGTATACACAACACTAATGCTAACAGATTGTAATACAGATTAGCTTCAGTGACGGTGGTTTTACCACTGAATAAATACTATACGATACATAATATAACCCAGGTGGTAATTTTGGAAAAACAGCAAACAGGGCCACACATCCACTCCTTGAGAACCGGAGACTTAACTCCTATCGCCCGCAGCAAAAAACGAAATTCTGTTATAATGTAACAATATATCAGATAGAAAAAACCCACACCTTCTCATGGTTTGGGTGTAAACCACAGCCATCACATTACTCGCCGAAAGACCTGCCCAATAACCGGTACACACCTGTATCCCTGTGGGCTGTGTGTGATTAGATTTACATCTGCGCCTGGCCATGAAGCCTTAATCAGATGGTGGACCAAACCACTGCATAATTTGGCACGTCATGCTCGTCCTAGGAAGCCGAAGCTATAATTCTATGCAACAGAACTTTCTAGTTGCAACTTCGATGATTCCAGAGCAGGGCTGCAAATGAACTCTCCTTGCTTAAGAACTTCTGTCCAGAACACATGTCTAGCATGCCCACTGGACTGGATCATTCACCTAGCGTGCCATTAACGGCGAAATGATCCTGGCCACCATATTAAACAAAAGACGATATAGGGCCGCGAAACCACAACCACCACGATACTCCCTGTGGGCTACCGGTTATCGTGGTACCAGTCGGTAAGCCACTGGTCAAACTTCGAGGGTCCAATTCTTCCAGCGACTGGTGCCGCCTTTTAATGCCAGAAGTTACATGCTAAGTTGGGAAGGTGTCCACCAAGACTACTTTACCTCGGGGGGACCAATGCAGATAGATGTGAAATAGATTAAAGTCAGTGTCTGGCCGTTTGGCCCCAATCTGACGGTGGCCTTATCACTGGGTAAAACAATGCGTCCACCAATTCCCTAATGCAAATATACACCTAGGTGCATGCATGCCTTCGTATACAATTTTTAAAAGTACAGAAAATAGGACCGTGCCACTCTCCCTGCTCGAGAGCAGGAGGTAGGAAGGCGTCCGCCAACACTCCGTGCTCCCGTGGGTGCTAATGCAATTGAACTTGAAATCAAATATACCTAATCATATTGTTACGTTTATACCTTTTATAAACGTTTTGTTGTGACTTTTTTATCGCAATAATAAATAACACCAAATTTTAGAGTGTTTAATTTAATTACAATTTTATTTACTTTAACTACACAATGTTGACACTACAGAACAATTTACTTAAGATGCACGTCTTTACTTAACGCGTTTTATTTTTACACTGACTAACTATCCACTCAAACGCTGCCCTTTTATATTTGTCCACTAGAAGTCTAGAAGATTTAAGAATCTTCTACTCCCTGTATATCACATTTTGTTGTTGTATGTTGTTTATTCAATGTATAGGCGCCTGCATGTCTGTATGTATTTTTGTTTTTATACTGATAAAGTTTCTTCCTGGAATTTATTTTGAGATAGTTGTTGTTTTCTTGCGTACATAAGTTATCTTAGAAAACTACGCAGATGGTAAACAGCATACATGTTTGTTGTTGTGTTGCGCGCCACGCAGTTAGTAAACAGCATATCAAATTGTTGTTGTTTTAGTGTATATAATTCCTAGGCAGTTTGTAACTAGAAATAAGTTTTCTTAGCCAGCCACGCAGTTAGTAAACAAAATACTCAGTAGTTCACTTTATTGCTTAATTATTTTCTTTTAGAATTTAAGCAAGACACATCCGTAATAATATTAAAAAGACCGAGTTGAGTAGAAATCGCCGGAATTAATAATGATATTATTTTGCGATAATGTTCAAAAATATATCAGTCTAAAATTTTTTTAACTTTAAAAATCAAATTTTCAAAATAACTTCTTTCATTGAAGGCCTTATTCAAACCGCTTGTGGTACAATTTTATAACAAATCTACTTTTTTTCTTCGCATTTTTTGTTCTATAACAACTAAGTAGTAAAAGTACTTAACAGATTTTCAGCACCTACGAGTAAAAACACTTAATGATACAATAAAGGACTTAAACGTTAATAGCATTACAAGATAAAAAATTCTAAGGTGATTACTATGATAGCACTTAGGCGTAATATGCGTTTATATATATATATATATATAGAGAGTTTTTTTTATAGAGGTTTAGAACTATGAAATGGAATAAAACAAAAATGATTTTTTTTTTAAATTGATAGGAAATTTAATTTATTATGGCCCTATATCGGCAATAACGCGGGAATGTTGTTCTGCCAGTGAACAATCGTTTCGGGCTTATCGGCGTAGATTAGCGATGTCACATATTCGTACAAAAAAAAAAACAAATTATCTGGAAGGCCAATTAATGGATTCGATGTGTGAAAGTACCGCATAGTTTCACATATCGAACCCATGGTCTTCTCAAATAAAACAATTGTGGCAGGAGCTGTGTAATATGTTGCGCCGGTTTTTTAAAACCGCAAACCCTGCATATTATTCAAATGATGAACGAAATAGTAAGTAATCATGGCTATAGAGCCATGCGGTTACTGCTGACTGTAACGTTCTGACCGGCATGGTTTTTAAAAAAGTACGGATGAAGGATTCCACCAGCTCCTAAGGCACACCAAACAGTCAGTCTTTTTTGAATGTAACGATGTCTCAACATACACTTGTTGTTTATTATCTCTGCATATAATGTAAATTTGGTTTATTGTATTCCTTCACACAAGAGTGAACTTCATCGCCAAGCACATCTCGCTTGTGAAATCGGAATCTAGTATTTCGAATAGAACCATGACTTTCAAAATAAATTTGAACAATTTGGAAGCGTTGTTGAGTCGTCAGTCAACTCATGCTTAAATGCTAGGCTATCAGTTAAAAAAGTGTTGCTAACTTTAATGTCTATACCTCTGTAAAACAACATCCTTTATTTATATAAAATAAAAAAAAAGGTGAAATAAGAAGTTGACTTAATTTTTGTTTCTTGTACTCAACAAAGCTTTTTATTGTTTGTTGAATGTAAAGAGGAATAATTTAAAAAAAAACATGTAAATAAAGATCTATAAAAAAAATTTTTTTTGTTTTAAAAGTTTTTTTTCCCCTAATAGAATTTGGGTAAAAATGTGTATGGGGTGATTTTTATTGTTGTTGGTTTTTAAATGAAAATAAATTTCTACGTAATGAAAAACCTGGGCTATGATTTGGGTATAATAATTTTATACATCAAGTACGATAAAATCGCCTGATCAAATAGGTCCAAAGTGGTTGGTCGACTGGCCATGCAGTAGCCTACAGGATCGGTCCAATTTTTAAGCACATTTTCGATTTTATGCAGTTGTATTCCCCCCAGGGGCATATAAATATGATCTTTATAGAATTCCACTATCTAGACACAGTGCAACTGGGGAAAAAGGGAGCCCAGTCCCCTGAAGACAGGCAGGGAGTCAACTGGAAGCTCTATTTTATTTCCAGTGAGCCGCAGAGTTTATTATTTGTCTCTTTAGACATTTAATAGTTTTCTGACTGATCATTGAGGTTGGACCCTATATGGGAGTATCGTAATGGTTGTGGTTTCGCGGCCCCATAACAGTATAGTGGATCATCTCACTGATAATGACAAGCAAAGTGAATGATCCAGTCCAGTGAGCATGCTAGACATGTGTTCTGGACAGGAGTTGAAAGTCTCCAACTCTTTAGCAAGGTGTGATGGTTTGCAGCCCTGCCCTCGAATCATTAAAGTTGCAACTAGGTGGTTCTGTTACTTAGAATTATGTCTTCGGCTTCCTAGGACGCATGTATGACGTTCCAAATTATACAATTATGGTTTGTCCACCATCTGATTAAGGCTACACAGCCAGGTGCGGATGTAAAACGAATCACACAATCTGTATGCAGCTGTATTTCACCAATGGCTTCACGAATATTGTCCTTTAAAGCGTCAATTGTCTCTGGCTTGTCGGCGTAACACTTATCTGTAACGGTACCCCACAAATAATAGTCCGACAGTGTCAAATCGCAGCTGCGAGGTGACCAAACTACATCAGCTCTGCGGCTGCTGATAATACGATCTTCAAAAATAGGACGCAAAACATCGAGTATAGCTTCGGCTGTGTGGCACATAGTGCGGTCCTGTTAAAACCAAATGTGGCCAATATCCTCCTCTTCAATTTTTGTAAACGAAAATTCGTTCAACATGGCCCGATAATGATCGCCATTGACTGTAACGACCACTCCCTGCTCATTTTCGCAGAAAAATTGCCCAATTATGGCTCTGGACCAAAATCCGCACCAAACGGTGACTCGTTTTGGGTGCGTCGGCTTTTCAATGTATGCGTGGGGGTTTTTTGTGCCCCAAATGCGACAAGTTTGCTTGTTTACATACCCGTCAAGATCAAAATCTCCTGTAAGTCGATCGCTGGCCCACTTAGCAAAGGGATGGTCACTTGGCTTCAACTCCTGAACCAATTGGACTTTGTATGGCGTCATACCCAAGGTCTTTAAGCAAAATTCGCCTCAATGATGTCTCTGAAATGTTCAATTGTTGAGAACGACGGTGAATTGATGTTGATGGCGCTTCACGCACACTTTCGGCCACAGCAGCAATATTCTCGGGTGTACGCACTGTTTTTGGCTTATCGATGAGAATGCTCGTTTCTTTCACTTTTTTCACAAGATAATGAACATGCGGAGCTGAGGGTGCTTCCAAAATCTCTCTTCTTCCAATTCTTCCTTCTACGCAATTTTCGCACACATTCTGCAACATGATTTTCTATGATTTTCAATGCAATATCGCAATATTTCCCAGCGTTGTTCAAGCGTATACAAAACCACTTTCGTTCAGCGGATGGATAAAACTAGTTATCTGTCAAATCAAATATGAGCTAAGTGTTACCATTCACGAAATAACGTTAGATGGCGGACCTTTATATCTATTTATGTTGCCTATTAAAAGTTCTAATTAAATAATTTCCTTTTTAAAATACAACAAAGAGAAACCGTCAGCTTAGGGTATGATATCGCAACATGGAGATTCCATTACAAGAAATGTTTTAATACACTATAGTATGACTGTTTAGTTAATGTGACCATCACATAAGTAGGGTATTAATATGGCATACATGCGTTAATACAATAATTTTATGTTACACTTCCCACATGCAGTTGAAGTTAGCTACAGCTAAATGCTGTGCAGAATAGTGCTATGATCAGTAGGTTCATATTACATACAAAATATTTGTGCTATTAAATTTAAAACATAATATCAAAATTAATAACAATTAAAACAAGTAATAACTTGTTCTGCAACCAGGCAATAGCCTAGTATTTTACTAAATTATGATATGATTTAATAAGATCTTAATGTAAAATAAAAAAAACACTTAACCAAATAGTATATAAGAAGAACAGTTTCTTCAATCGTTTCAATCACAGAGCTCCAAGAAAAAATTTAAAATTAAATTTATTTTGAATAAAATTTAATAAATAAATTACAGCACGTAACTGGTTTCTTGTATTCACATTTAAATATTATGCCAATTGGACGAACATATTTTTGCCAAACATCCAATTGTTTTACCACATTATCCACAATTTCCCATAATTTCACACATATTCAAATAGCACTAATACTAATGTAAATAAAATACATAATTTCCTCATCTTTGAAGTATTACGATGATCCTTTGTAAGTTGCATAATAATCAATTGCAATGGCGGCTATCCCAGTAGAATTGACACTTGGTCCAAAAACCTATGGGTGAAATAAATACTGCCTCTCGTGGCTGTTGTGGTAAATGGCACTCAATTTTACCCATATGTCCCATAAAAACCAAATTCACATTTTATCACCAAAAACTTTAAGAGTAAATAAAAAACACACCCTTTATTTGAAAAAAGCTTTTCGTAAATTCTAAGCATAAGTCACTTAAAATTTGCTATTTGCTTCTTTAACTAAATTTATGCAATGTATTGTAGAACTCTTGCAACCAAAAGAAAAGCCTAGTTATTTTTAGCGAAAAGCAAATTCTAATTAAAAGCAGCAAATAAGTAAATTTTTGGAACTGCCATCATCATCATTAAACAACAAAAATGCCAACAATTCCATACATTTTTAAGGAGGAAACATTTTTCTAACAAATACTTTTAAAAGTTGCCCAGGTGTTTGCTGAAAAAGTAAAAGAAAATAAAAATTAATAATAAATTACCATTGCACCGTGGGCCATTAACAAGAAATATTATTGCAAAAAATTTTTATTCACAATTATTAGAAGAACTGGGAATTTTGGAGAACAGTAATTTTAAAGAAATTTTCTAAAATAGAATTTCTAACGGCTGTATGCATAAAAAACGCTTACTCGAGTTTTAAAGTACACGTTAGTTAACAAACACTTTAAGGCTAACAGACGTTTGTTAAAAAATGGTATGTGTTGAAAAGGCAGTCGACCAGGCCCAACAATTTCCTCTGGATTTTAAATAAATAATATACACAACAAAACTTGATTATTATGAAATATTAGTATATTAAAATTCCTTTTAGCAAGGAAATTGTGGAAACTTTTATTATATATTCAATCTCGTCTGAGTGCTTGCTGTCCTCGTACCAAAAGAAGTATGTCAAAAAAAGAAAATGGCGAAGGCGGCAACACAACAGGAAATCAGAGCCGATGCTACACCAAAATAAAATCGGTGATACCATCTGATTCAAGTGGCCTTTGGAAGTCGCGCTAACAGTATGCAAAAACAGTACTTTAGCCAATGTATGCTTTAGTAATATTAGTATTTTGATTCTGGCAATGCCACTCTTTTCAGTTGTCACTTTGTAGGTAACGATGTATAAAAATGAATATTATTTATACGAGTAGTTAGATCCATAAAAAATGTTTTTATTGTTTTCAAAAAAATCAACACATTTTTTTTTTGTTTTTTTATTTATTTATTTTTTTATTAATATTTTTAATAAAAAAACAAACAACCCAAAAAAGTTCAATTTTGCAAGGCTTACGAAGAACTTACAAAGAATTTGTTCATATTAAAAAACTAAGTATTCGGATAACGAGCTTTGTTTTGATTATATGTACATCAATAAAACTTTTGTTTAAAATAATTAATTATAATTACATTTTTGTAAAATATAAAATAAAGACTTAAATAAAAACTTTTGTTTAAAATAATTAATTATAATTACATTTTTGTAAAATATAAAATAAAGATGTAAAAATGTTTTATATTGAATGGCATGTTATGTTTTAGTTTTTATTATTATTTATATACTACAATTTGTTTAAATAAATATTTTTTAACATTTTTGGAATAACAAAGTATAATTGTCAATTGAGCCGTTTACATTAAAAGTGGCATAAGTCACAACTGAACAGTTTTTTTTTTAATTTTTAATAAATTTGTAATTAAGAAGTATTGAGATTTGTTAAGAGTTAAGAAGTATTGAGATTTGCTTGAGAAGAGTTTTGATAATTAACGGTGCAACAAAAATGTTTATTTTGTAAGTGGCGTAAGTCGCTGTACTCAGAAAATTAATTACGGAGCTTCGTGTGAAAGAAATGGAAACATGTAATAAGTGTGTATGAAGTATTGTTGTAATTATTGGACTTATTTTTATTAGTACGAACTATATTATAGTGATATCTAATATACTACACATAATTAGCATTATTTTTATTATTCGTGTTATATCAAATATCTAAGAATGTCACAACTCAAAAGCATATTATTGCACATTGTGACTTATGTAAAGGACAAAATAGTGATAGTAGTAATAGCCTCCTGTCGAAAAAATCCTTCACAGTACATAACATGGAAAAAAAATATTTTATTTCAACACAATCATTAGAAAAATCCGTTCCAGAAAGAGAACTAAATACAGACTAGTTAAAATGGCTAAAAATTAAAATGTTTTATGAACTAATTAAAAATAAAAAGATGACAATAACAGAGTAACTTATACCACTTTTAAAATAAACAACTCAGTTTATTGTAAACACAATTTGTTTTGTTTTCGAACTTTCAATAATAAAATTGAACTGTCAATTTATTGTAGGTTTAACGTAGGTTTTTCCTACTTTAAAGGTAACACAGGGGTATTTTAAGGTAAAAACGTTTTTTGAACACAACTTTAGGAAATTGTGCTTAACAACGGCAGTTAAACCTACTTTAAGTTTTTATGCATACGGCTGTAAATCTTTATATATATATAATTCTACTGTTGACCGAACTCCTCCTAAACGGCTGGACCGATTTGCAAAAATTTTTTTGTATGGGTTTGGGCGGCGTCCCGGGTGGTTTAGAAGGCGTGGTACCTTCTTTACAAACCACAAATTAAGAATCTAATATTTCTCCTCCTGCTAACGGTATTTAAACAGAATTTGGTATTTCGGTTGAGTGAACATATTTTAAGTTTTGCTGCAAATATAGAAGGGATTTGATAAAGATGCGTGGTACCTTCCATACAAATCTTTTTTATGTATATAATTCTACTGTACGTGTGTATGTTACTGAATAAATTTTTTTACATGCGTTTGGGTGCCACCTTAGATGGTTTACATTCACAAACCAGCCCGGCAGATGGCGCTGCAGCCGGTATCCAGGTTATTCAACTACACTGCAACTACACGACTGGATCGACTGGAATAAGTTTTTGTGTATTCATTCATTCAATGCATTTAATTTTTTTATGCGCTGTGGTTTGATATTTTATGGTATCATGAAATATTGAATTGAAGGAATCAAGCAAGAGATAAAATTGCTTAAAATTAATTTTTTTTATTTTCAATTTTTTGTAAAAACTTTTCATTTATTGACTGATAATTTAATAAATATTTACACCTTTTTTTCTCTTTCTGAAGATGCCACATAAAGGTGTGGCAAAATATTGAAAATAAAAATGATCTTTTTTTTTGTTAATTTTTGCATAAAGAGCTTTTACTTGAAATAATTTTAATTTATTTATAAAATATTAAAAAGGTCATGTAATTATAATTAGAATTCATAAATTTTGTATATATAAAAGACCTTCAGGATTTCAGAAGGCCTTCGTAAAAGTATTTGTTATAAAAATAATTTAAAACATATCAAATTGAATTTTAAAATTATAATTATTATTATTATTATAATTATTTTTAGTAGTTAATTATTAAGCACTAGGTCATTATTTAGTAAAAAATTTAAAAACTTTTTTTATTATTTTTTTTTTAATATTTCGCCAAAATAATAAATAATGACCTAGTGCTTAATAATTAACTACTAAAAATATTAAGAAAGGTCAAATAATTATAATTATTATTTATTATAATAATTTTTAAATCTTTTTTGGTAATTTTTTTTAGCGTGTATAGGCACCAAGAACCTAAATTCTAAAGAATTTTGGGTTTTTTTATTGTTTCATTTTTTTTTTCAAATTTTTCTAGTTGTAATAATCTTTGGAATGTGTCAACACAATCACCTTTAGTAAATGAAACAAGTGTTTGAATTATTTCTTTTCAAATTCTTAACGACCTTCTTGTTAAGACAATGAAGTAGTAGATGAAAAGTGGAAAATGTAACAAAAAAGTTGGCGAACATAAAACACATTTTTTAGGAGCGACTGTGTGTTCGTGTGCCTTCTTTGGGATTAAAATAGCGTTTACATATAAAACAATAACATTAAAGCTTTCTTTGCAGGTATATGTGGATGTTATTCTACAACTATAACAACAAGAAATAGAAATGTGTGTATATATGTACATCCATAACTAAGCAAACATCTACATGTCGACATAATTTTTTTTAACATACACCAACATTTTTAAAACAAAGTGACATTAATTTCCGTAAAAAAATTTTTTTTTCCATTTCCTTTGTATTTGTTGTTTTCACTGTTGGTAACATGAAAAACGTAAAAGAATGTAAGTGAATGATATGAGTGTTAAACAAAAAACATACAGGAAAAACTAATGGCAAAATTAAGAGGACTGTTGGCATGTGGCCTTCCGCTTTTTACTTGTTATTTAAAGGACTTTCGATTTACTAGTCTGATTTAAAATCGTTTAATTTTTATGTCTTTTAAATGTTAGTATTTTTTAAATATTTAGAAGTAAATTATTTAAGCAATAATGTATGGTTTGCATATCGTGAAGCCTGTTAATCAATAAAAAGTACTATTTTGAATAAAAGTTTGAGTTTGAGTACTTTATTCATACAACATTTTTTCACAAACACAATTTCATTTTGTTGAATTGAATTTCGCTCTTGTAGTTTAACAATTTTAATTAAAGAGAAAAAATATTTTTGTTAATACTATTAGTGACACTTAGAAATACTTATAAATATGTAGCAAAATATACTTTGACATCCATTAGATTAAGTATTCAAATAAAAAAAAATTAAGCCCTTTTTACTGGATTTTAAAAGTACAAAACTTTTTATACCGAAACAATAAAAGTAATGAATCATTAATTTGAGTAGTTGTTGGAGTGTGAAATTAATTCTATTTGCTGTTTTGTTTTGTTTTACTTATTTGCGTATGAGTGATATTTATTTGCATAATAACATTTATTACTTATACGCACTGTGGGGGGTCAAAGCTAAAATAAAAAACACTTACTGCCTTCATTTTTTAGAGACATTTTGAAATGCAAATATTTTGTTCAAACTCTATAAAAAAACTTGAAATTAATTCTTAATTCTTATTCAATAATTAGCTAAAATATTCGAAATCGAAACTTATTAAACGCAGAAAGAAAGAAACAAACGAGAAACAAACAAGAAATTTAATAAATATTAATAACTAGCTGACCCATTGAGAACGAATTTGTGAGATCGCCAAGAAGAAACGCAAACAAATAAGCTCCATGCCCACCGCGACTGTTTTAACGGGGGCAGTAATCGAATCCATGTTATTTTGTGCCTTTCAACGTCATCCGCCAAAGCACATTGAAGGCAGTTGGCAGTTGGCGGCTGGCGACGAATTTATGGCGTGTGTGTATTTTTGAAGCAAACAACGTTAAATATTTATGTAAATGCGACGATACCATAAAATATCAAACCACAGCGCATAAAAAAATTAAATGCATTGAATGAATGAATACACAAAAATTCATTCCAGCCGATCCAGTCGTGTAGTTGCAGTGTAGTTGAATAACCTGAATATCAACTGCAGCGCCATCTGTCGGGCTGGTTTGTGAATGTAAACCATGCAAGGTGGCACCCAAACGCATGTAAGAAAAATTTATTCAGTAACATACACACGTACAGTAGAATTATATACATAAAGAAGATTTGTATGGAAGGTACCACGCATCTTTATCAAATCCCGCCTTTATTTGCAGCAGCACTTACAATATGTTCACTCAACCGAAATATGAAATTCGGTTTAAATAGCGTTTACAGAAGCAGAAATATTGAATTCTAAATTTGTGGTTTATATGGGAGGTACCACGCCCCTTCGTACAATCCCCCCATATTTGCAGCAGCACTTAAAAATGCATATCGAACCGACGTACCAAATACGGTTATCAGGAGCAGAAATAATAGATTTTTAATTTGTGGTTTGTATGGGACATTTAAACATTTCTTTAAAAAGTCAATTTTATTTCTAATAATTTTGTAAAATTCTTTTTAAAAGTTACTTTTAAATTATCAGAGAAATTAATCGATAAGCAGTTTTAAAAAAGTTTATGCAGTATTCACCGTCATTTAGGACCCTAGAGATATTTAGTTTTTTGTTTTTTTTTTTTAATTATATTGAGAAAGTTCATGTTATTAAATCATTATCGATATTCTATTAATCGTTACTATATGTAATTGAACTAGACTTCAATTGTAGCTTAGGGGCAAGAAGCTTTTAGACAATAATTTTGCATTAAAAACCAAGTACCCACTTAAAATCCAAATTAAACTAATGCCAGATAAATTTAGTCACATACATATTTGTGTCGTCTGATCGCAACTTTAGTTCTTTAATTATATAAGAAATAATAACGGAGGTAGTGGAAATATCGGAAAATAAATAAAACCAAAGCCAAATGGCTTCAAACCATTTTAAAGTACAAATATGGGTTTAAAAAGGTCCACCTAAAACATGTCGATAGACGTCCTCTTCTCACAAAGTACATTTTGCCAACATGCTTTACTTATCTCGTCAATGCAGCGCCGAATTCCATCGTTCGCAGCAACCCGTATGAAACCAGTGTTTCATATGGTCCCAGAAAATAATCCAGCGGCATTAAATCACAAGAACGAGGCGACTAATTGACATCTTCAAATCGAGTAATTACACGACTGGCAAATTGCTCATGTAACAACGAAATTGTTCGGATGGTTGTCTGGCTTTTGGCGCTGTTTTGCTGCAACCAATTGTCGCTACAAAAAAAGGGTTATCATGGTTTGGTAGCGAAGAAAACGGTGACAGCGTTTCCTTGCACATTTTCAAAAAAAATCCGAGTTGATGATGCCGCCTGATCATAAATCGCACCATACGGTCACTTTCTTTGGATTTAATGGATTCTGGAAGACCATAAACGACAATGTTGTTTGTTTACATAACCGCCTAATCCCCCCACCCACCCCTTGGGCGCATTAGAAATCTTTATGGATCAAATCCCGCCTATATTTGCAGCAGAACTTAAAAGATGTTCGCTCAACCGAAATACCAAATTTTGTTTAAATACCGTTAGCAGGAGCAGATTTATTGGATTCTTAATTTGTGGTTTGTATGGAAGGTACCACTCCCCCTTTGTCCAATTGGACCGAATTGTAAATCTGAACCACCCGGGGTGCCACTCAAACGCACACAATAAAATTTATACAAATCGGTCCAGCCGTTTAGGAGGATAAAATATAAATATTGACGTTTCGAAGGAAAATTCAAAATGTGCCTGTCATAACGAAAAGGTTTATTTAATTTTTATATCGTTAACTTAAATAATTGTTTTGTTTTTAACTTTCAAGACTTCTGTCTTTAGTAGAAGAAGGTACATTTCCATTTAGTAAACAATTCCTATATGGCTGTTCTGCTAAATAACGAATTTTTCGAATTTTGTAGTGCGTGATGCGATTCACTGGCCAACCAGCCACAAACGGATGCGCTCTGAACAAAAATGGAGTTAAACATAAAAACGTGCGAACAAAAGTAATAAAGCGCTAACCATTTTAGTAAATATAAAATAGTGAAATACATTCCACATTGCGTCGACACTCTAGAGAATCAATGGAGCTGAATACCCTACTGTCACCAGTGAACTTTAAAATAGACTTTGGGGCGCCGGCCCATACGTAAGAGTTGTATTCCGTTTTTGTACGGATATGGGAGGTATAAATACTAGGAAGATTGGATGGAGTGAAGTAACTCTTATACCGTTTTAGAAAATCTAGGCACTTGTAAGCTTATTTAGGAACCTGAAAAATGTACCTAGTCCATCCAATATCATACTGCATTTTCATACCAAAAATCTTAACAGCTTCCGATTCCGTAATACCTATATTACCCATAGCAGCAGATGCAGCATCATTTTCAAACACAAATCTATGCGTAAGCATGCAACATTGCATCTTACGGGCATTCAAATCGACTCTATTCACACGCCCCCATTCTGAGATTGTTGTGAGCTCGAGATTAGGCGTATTCGTTCATGTCCCGCCTTTCGAAACTCCCCTCTAACTGGTTCAATCTATTACTAAATGAATGCGAATAGCAAATGGTGCTGTCTTTTGCGAAAGAGTATATAGGGTTGAAAGTTCGATAAAGAAGGTCATTTAGAAAAATAAGAAATAGGGTACCAGAAAGAACAGAGCCTAGCGGTACTGCTAAATTAATTTTGAGATCCTCTGATGATATCTATCCATCTACAATAACACGTACAGTGCGATGACTGGAAAACTCGATATATCTGGAGAAATTATCAAATTTATCATCGATACCAGAAGCAACAAGTTTTGTCAAAAGTGCATCATGCCACATTCTATCAAATGCATTGGAAATATCTAGAGCCCCCACCGCCTTACTTCCTCCGAAATGCACCATTGTTCCGACAGTAAAGCCAGCAAATTCACCTAATAATAAAGCTAAATAAGCTGTTGAACTCCAGGTACCTTAAAAGATGAAAATTAATTAATCACTTTAGAAAGTGGAGAAGACTTTGTAATTGGGCGGTAATTTTTAGGGTTGTCAGCCTCACCCTTTTCGGAGATCGGCGTTATATTCGGAACCTTCCAACACTTTGGAAATTCGCCAACAAAATACAATGTGCTAAAAAGGGCTGCTAAGAGACGCGTTGGAGTCGAAGAGGACTGTTTCAAGACCAGTGCTGGTTCCCATCCGGTACAGAAAACTTGTTGATGTTGAAATCTGCTAAAACCTTTTTCAATTATTCTGTTATAGAGTTTTTCAATTTATAATGAATAATAGCGTGCGCGTGACTACTTTGCAAGTCATTTGTGGTTTGTTTTTTTTCTGCAGCGTTCTTTTTTGTGTGCGCCAAAAAATTCAATCATTCAGGAAAATTAATCAGAAAGAACGCAATTTCTTTTTTTTTCGTTTTTATGTTGTTTTAATAATTTTATCTTTTTCACAATTCAATATTTTTGTATGCTTATATAATACGTTTTATTTTATTGCAATGCTTTTACATATACGACATTCTTCGATCGATTTTGGTGCGCGGTACAGACAAACAGAGCAGTTGGTTTATTAACACGTGAATATGATATAACTGACCGTGCGAAAAAAAGGGATCATTGCAAAAGCTACACGTATGGGGAACTGAAGCCATTTATAATCAAACGGCAAATCTGGAGGAATCATAGGAATGCGTGATATCAGCACATCCTCGCCCTTATATTTTTCTTTTAAAATTTTTGTTTCAACCATGACTACTAAACGTGTCCCATTGCAAAGCCGTGGGACGGCAGTATAGGTAAAGTAAGCGAATTTTAAAATTCGACTGGATAATTTGCAACATTGTCTTGATTGGTAACAGAGTCAACCGAGCTCAATAAACTAAACGCTTGTTAAGGCAACGCATTTATACAATAATTCCTTTACATTTTCATACTGAGAAGGAAACCGAGAGATTTGAGCTGCTGCTGTCTATTTAAACGCCTTTTAGAATACTTCATGCCAAAATTAATTTTCTTTATGCGCTGGAGGTGAACACAAACTTCTTGATATTCAGTTTCAAGCAAATAATGTAATAGTTCACTTATTAAGCAACTGTCTAAAGATAATTTATTTTTTTTTTTAATATCTTTTCAAATTGATTTTTTTTTTATTTTAAACAAATATTTCTTCTGTTTATCTAAATGCACAGAGAAAAACAAAGCGCCAAATGTGTTGCTAAACTTTAAAACGGCTCGATCAATACAACAATTAGTTTTTCATGACGTGAACATTTCAAAGAAAACAGTACAAAATACGCTTATTTGTCACACAAACCAAAGAGTACCATAAAGCATCTGACCCCCCATCTGTTCTTCATTAGACTTCAATCAAACAAAAGAATCATAAAAGAAATTAAAAAAAGTGTCGAGAGAAAAACGATTTAAGATTCAAGCTGTAATTAACGACAAAATAATAAGCGTATAAAAGTACTATTTATTAAAAATAATACTTTTTTCACCTTAATAGAGTTAACCAAAAAAATCTGTCATGGCAAATCAATCCACAGAAGTTATTAGCATTACTGAAGCGTTTAGTTAAGTTCCTGGCAACATTATGATTGAGCTGTTATCTACACTTCAAATCAAATTCGGCCAGATGTCGTCATTGTATTTCGTTAGAATTTCAATAATTAATTAATATAATCATCATATCAATAATTATTTAATATAACTGCTTCTGTTCTTAGTCCGCAACATGCATGTGTACATGGTTTAACGCTGCTATACCTCCTAATTTTGGGATAGTAAGAATATGACTGGGATGTTGCTTCTTTTTTTGTTTTTATCAAATGCAACTTTAAAGAAAAATAGATAAAAATACTTCGATATGCTTTTATTTTAAAAAATTATTTTTATTACATTTTTTTTTAAAACCGACAGTTACGTGTTGACTTTTCGAAGCACAAAAAACGAAAAAATGTTTTTTCGAAAATTTTTATTTTCAAGCTTCAATATTTTTTATTGGCCTACTTTCGAATATTTAATTATAATTAAAATATGCCAAGTAGAAATTTATTTGAAATTAGTTACAAATTTTAAATTATCCGCCTATAAAGTGTTATAAAATAAATTTAAGAAAAAATTATTGAGCCACTACAACACTTTTATGAGTTATTTTTTAAATAAGTAGCGAAGTACGCAAAAGAAATTCAGAATTATCTTTGGTATAACTTTAAGGTGCTAAATATTTGTATTTTTGACGAAAGAGACGTTAGATGTTGTATCTGTAGTGGAGTAAAAAGGTAAATAAAGAAAAACCCTAAAAATAGATCCCGGCACCACGTTTTACTGTATTAAAACAAAAACTAATTTTAATATTTTGTTTTTTTTTCCTTCAAAGAGATTTAACTTAAAACTTTTTCAGTTTTGCAAGTAATCGAGATTCATTGGTCATATCTATCCACTGTTATATAATTGTCTCTCACCTTTTCCTAAAATAAATAAAGTTATATCAGTCTCTTTGGTAATAAACTAACAAATAGTTTTTTTCTCTACTAAAAATTTTAAAAATTTCTCTCCTTAAACGAAGCAATGTCCTTGAATATATGCAAAAGCAACGTTCGTTTGTACAGGGTGGAAGGTATACTACTCTGCTTTGCCACTATTTTGTTAAACATTAGCGTTGACAGTTTATATTTGGCAGTCGTGAAATAGACACTTGGCAAATTTATTATGGAAAAATATTCGATAAACCAACCTGTTTTACTCGTTAAAAAATTTTGTCAAAATCATTCATCGATTTCTGTGACGTTGAGAAAATTACGTGAAATTTTTAGGGAAAATAACATGCCAACAAAACGCACTGTGTAGTAAATGCTTTTGAAGAAAGAGGGTCTGTACTTTGGCCACAATTTTGCTCAAGAGTTTGCATTGGTTTCCGTATAAGTTTCAGTTGACACAATAGCTTCTTCCAAGAGGAGTTTGGTTTTCAAAGACCAACTTTGGCCACATTTGTTTTCATATAAGACTTAGTTATCAAAGGCCTTCTGTCACAAGATCATATACGCCGCCATACATATGTCGATAGGATGTTACAGCTCGTCCATGGCAACTCTGATTTTGAATATGAAAAAACCGTACTGAGTGACGAGGCACATTTTTATTTGAATGGATATATGAATAAACAGAACAGTTCTGGGGAATGGGAGTTATTCAATCCTTGGACCTTACTTCTTTGAAAATGAAAACGGCGTAACGGTAATAAGGAGTTTTCACTTTTGAACTAATTTTTTGTTATTTTATAATTAATGCTTTTTAAGCATAATTTTATTTCTATTTTCAATATTTCACCACCCTATTGGGTGGCATCTTCATGGAGAAGAAAATTGTATAAGAAATAACAAATCATTGACAACCATATTCAAAGTAATAATATTTGAAATTTGTTTGTTAAAATTTATTTTTAAGAGTTTTTTTTTTGGTCACACATTCAAATCTGTGGTTGAATTTAAAGTATTTTTTTTTAATGAAAGTGAAAAATTTTGGAAAATTTAGTTTTGTTTAAAATTTTTATTTTTGTGTAAATTTGATTTTTTTAGTGCAATTGGATTTTTGTAATTGCATTCTAAATTTTAAAAAATTAAATTTTGTAAAACTTTCTTTTTATGAAAATCTGATATTTAAGTGCAAATTCGTTTTTAGTGAAATTTAAATATTTTAGCAATCTTCCCTTATCCCCTTCACTATTTTATAAGAAAACAGTGATGTTACCAGCAGCTTTAGAATTATGTCTGATGGAGAAGCTTGAATTTTTTTCTAGCTCTTCCTGGGGCATTGCAAAAACCCATTCAATGCGTTTACAGACGAAAACAAATCTTTACACCGATTTGTGTTCGCCGCTAGTGTTTTATAGAACTATCGCACTCGATTTTAAACGTTTGCCGTTGTGTATCTTAAATCGTTGAAAACAAAAATAGAGCAAAATAAAGCCACAGCAAAGTTTAAAGGAATTTTTTATCTGCTGTTAATGTTTTACTTTGTTCCTTCTACAGTATACAAGACACAATGTTGTTTATTTCTAAAACAGTAAACAAAAAAAACAAAAAATACAATAAGCAAATTATAACTGATCATGCTGATATAATATATTTTAAAAAGATTGAGTATCATTTACAAAAAAAGGATAGAACAAGATATCATAAGTATAGACACTAGAAATAAAAGACAATATCACATATTACAATTTTTTAAAGAACGTGACGCACAGGTAATTCTACATTTATTTATTTATTTGTATGTTTGTTTGTTTGTTTGTTTAAAACTTTTCGGACGTACATCTTGCCATTCAAGGGAAAAATTCAAAGTTGATGATTATGATGTGGGAGAAATTTGTAGTTGCATTTCTTTAAACTTTAAACTTATTATTGAGATCTATCTACTGAGCAAAGAAAGAGAGAGAGAGAAAGAGAGAGAGAGAACATTAAAGAGATTTTTTATTAATTAAGCTTTTCTTACCTCATTCTACTTTCTCATTTGTGAATACTTAATTGGTATCAGATGTATGAGTTTTGATTGTTTTTATAAATAACTTGTCGCAAGTTAATTGTTTTTCTGATTTTCTTTATCCTCCGTTGTTGGCGGCTCATGTTTTGCGTCAACGTTCCTGCTATTAGTGGATTGAGGTAAATTAGTTGATTCCAGTAAATGTATTAGGTCAGCTTTAAAGCTTTCTTTTAATTCATTAGTGGTTAGACGTTGCCTTTCTTGCCTTACCTGCTTAGAATTGGATGGACCAGGACTATTATCAGGCGGTGCTCCTGATCTAGGGGGCCTGAAATGGGATTCGGATTCTATTCCTGTGTCCAGCATAAAGATCAAATCTCCTAAGATGCTGGCGCGTGTCTCTTGATCTTTTGACGTTCTCCTCTTGCGTGGTCTCAGTAAAATATGCAGGTCCTCTAAGATTTTGTCTTTCGTTTCTTTGCTATATCGTTTTTTTCTGGTCTTCTGATGCATTTTCGGGTTTAAAATATATCTGATACTATCTATAATGCTTTCTTGGGAATCTGTCCTTTTTAGATCTTGAGGTCTTGAAGTTTGAGGCTTTTCAACATTTGGTTCTACTAAGTAACGTATGTCCTGTAATGCATTTTCGCGACTGACTTGTTTCGGTAATAGTCCAGCTGAACCCGGATGAAATAGTTTATTCAGATCAAGTAATATTTGCTCTCTTTCGTCGGAATCATAAATTTGCGATGATTTTGTAGAGTTTGGTTCTAAAAGATCTCTTAATTCTTCTTGTATCTCATTACGAAAATCATTGCGTCTAAAGTGTCCGCTGGGTTTTATACCCGATGAATCTGTTTGTGCAGTTGCAAACTGTACAGGTTTTGGTTGTGGTGCTGGCTTGGGAGGTGGCTCCGGTTTGTCTAGTCTTTCAACTTTCACTGAAGTGGCTGGCTTTTCTTCTATTTCGGTTTTAATAGGTGGTGGTATTGGTGTGGCTTGCTGTGGTGGTCGAATGGGTGGAATGGGTGGAAGATCAGGCACAAATGGTGTGCTTGGAAGAGCTAACGGCATAGCTTTGTAGTTATCAGGGAAACTATGTCTAGCTGGTCTAACATTTGGCGCTTCCTTTACTTGTAGGGTTGCGGGTAAGGAAAAGCGTCTTCCTTCTTTAAGCGATTTTAGAGCCAACAAGGTTGTGGTTTGCGCTAAGACAGTTTTTACTTCTTCTAGAAGTTCTGCCCTTAATTTGTTCGCTTTTATTTTAGGATCTACTTGTGGCGGTAACACTGCTGGCAAATATGGTTCAGTGGTTTGAGTAAATTCGGTTTTAATTGCAAGAGGCTTAGTTACGGGAGGAACCCTTGTTTCTTTGGGCTCTATAGCTTTTCGAGATTTGGGCTCAGTAGTTTCTGGTATAGTTGGGGTCTTTTTCTTCATAATTTCAACAAGATCATTAAAAGGTTTTTCCTTCAACGATTTAGGCATCTCAGTAGGTCGGATAATACCTGAATTGGATTGGCAGGAGTAGAATATGTCACTGCCAAATTTATCCCTGACATTATCAGATTTCACGGCCGAAAATCTATCTTGCACGATGGCAGCAATAGGTAAAGCAGACTTATTTATAGTTTTAGTCTTTGGAGCACTACTTTTATTTTGACCGGCAAAAGTTTCCATTACAATTTCTGTTTCGAGGAAACGTGTCTGACAATTTTGTCCATCTACTTGTAGTTTGAGGGGTATGGTCAGACAAACAGGATTTATATTTAAAATATGTTTGCTGGACTGCGGCTGACATTGTTTTGGCAGCTTGGGTACCTTTGTGTTCGAGCACAGCTTAACAACACTTATCTCCTGCGAAATTTGAGTTGATTTATCACTTGTTTCTGATGTATTTTCGATTTTTTTAGGAGGAGAAGGAGCAGGCATTTCACCTCTTAACACGGCACATCTATCACAAAATTCAAGATTTTCTAGCTCCTTATCGTACTGTTCGCAAACATTGCTTTCAGTCAAACAATTCTTATCATCTTCATTTGGAGTTTCCGTAAGAGGTTTTGATTTCTCCGAATAAGAATTTTGCGCGGGTAACTTTTCACTACAAACAAACAATTCATCTTCGATGACACCTAAGCATATGGGACATATTTTTGTTTGCTCATTAGGCTTACACTGGGGGCAAAAATCGTACGCATAACAAATGGGATTCTCGTCTTTATGTTTTTGGCTTTTTTCACGTTTCTTATTCTTTTTCGGTTTTTCTTTTTTCGTTGTATTACAATTTATATTACTGCAGTCATTTGGTTTACAGGTTGATACTTCAACATTTATTATATCGAAATTATTTATGTCACCTCTATCCTTTATTTTGCAACATTCATTTTCCATGCAAAATGTGTTTGCCCTGTTAGTTTTATTCTTTTTTGTGTTGCTGTACGCCTGCTTGAAGGTTCGATACAAGATATTCGAAGTACATGCCATTTGCTTAAGGAGGCCTTTAAACTCTTTAGCATTTCGAATTTCAGCAATCACATCTAACACTTGCATTTGCTGCTGTAAAATACCCTGGATATTTTCCACATATCCCACATCATATCCACTTCCCACTATTTCTTCATTCGAGCAAGGTAAACAATCGTAATAGATCTCCTCTTGGCCAAACCCTCCTTTTAATCTATGCAAATCATTGCAACTGGCCTCCATCATGAATGTAGGATCAACGTATAAATATTGGGACCCATTTCTATTTTTTTTATCAACGTAACTTAAATCATAAAAAATATCTTTCTCTTTTAAGGCGACCGTTTTTCTTTTCTTACAAATAAATTTACGACGTGGTCCATTTGTCATTTTACACAAAATTTTTCTTAAGATTTGTTATTTAAACCAAATTAAAAAAAAAAAAAAAACACGAAAAAAAACTACAATTTTGAATGTTCGAGAATAATAAAATATTTAAAATACGAAAGACAAATTTAAAAAAAATATTATAGGACCGACATTTAGAACTTGACATATGTATATGTAAATGAAATGAAAAATTTTTTAAATGTAAAGTATCTCTAATTATGAAATTTCGAGAAAGAATGACAAAAATTGTCCGAACCTTTGCTTATTTGAGCGTTTACAATTATTATTGCTTCCAAGCTTATTTTGCTGTCAATAATTCTCATGTCCATAAAAGTTGTATGTAGCATATCGAAATAACGCGGCGGCAACGCTTTGCCATTGGCAAATCCGATTTTGACAAAGCGTTTAATAGTGAAGTTAGTTTCTATTGTTTACTATGGTGGCCTGGATCATTTCGCCGTTAATGACACGCTAGGTGAATGATCCAGTCCAGTGAGTATGCTAGATATGTGTTTTGGACAGGAATTGGAAAGTCTCCAGCTCTTAAGCAAGGAGTAATGATTTGCAGCCCTGCTCTGGAATCATAGAAGTTGCAACTAGAAAGTTCTGTTGCATAGAATTATAGCTTAGGCTTCCTAGGACGAGCATGACGTTCCAAATTATGCAGTGGTTTAGTCCACCATCTGATTAAGACTTCATGGCCAGGCGCGGATGTAAATCGAATCACATAGTTATCGGCCTTTATATAATACTTGACTATCTAGACCTGCGCTGCTGGGTGTATAAGCGAGCCCAATTCTCTGAAGTCAGCAGGGGTACAGCTGGAAGCTCCATGTTATTTCCACGGGAATTAGTAAGCCCGCAGAGTTCCGCTAATTGTCTCTTTAGACTTTTAGCTGTTCTCTGACTGATTATTGAGATTGGCCCTTCGAGAGTATTGTGGTGGTTGTGGTTTTGCGGTTCCAAGCATGAGCTGATTTATGGTGGCCAGGATCATCTCGCCTTTAATAACATCAACGGGTAAATGATCCGGATCCAGTGAGCATGTTAGTCATGTGTTCTGGACCAGGAGTTGGATAGTCTCCAGCTCTTCAGCAAGGAGTAGTGGTTTGCAACCTTTCTTTGGAACCACTTAAACTGCAACTTGGAAAGATCTGTTGCTAGAAATAATCCTCAACTTTCTAGGGTGTAAATGACGTTACTTTTCATTCCCAGTGGTTTGACCCACATCTGATTAAGGCCTACGGCCAGGTGCAGATATTAATCTTATCACGAAATTCTTCAATTTATATGATGTAAATGAAAATGAAAAATTGTAATTTAGTTGGCAAAACTGGAAGTTATACGAATTTAGTTGCTTGCTGAAGTCAGCTGATAAGAAAACATTTTTGCAAACTTTAAGAAGAACCGAAAACATGTTTCTTTACCAACAAAAAATGAGGTTTTTATGTCATCTTCTCTTATTCAATTCTAAATATTTGAAAAATAACAATTATTCATTACAATTAATTTACACATTTCGCTATAATTATGAGCCTGGGATTTTACGCCAATGTTTTTGCTTGAAAGTCCAAAAATTCTAATCTCCTTCTGTTTCGTCATTAAAATGGCAGATAATTAGAATACTATCTTACTCTCTTTTCCTCTCTCTCTCTCTCTCTGTCTATTTCTCTCTCCCCCTCTCAATAAATACATTCTTCCAATCCTTTCGTGAACTTTTGTAAACAACCAAAATGTACTGTCGCCAGCTATATTGAACACAAACATGATTTTTAACGCAGATAAATTTTGGGACTAAATTCTGAGAATTGCACGTAAAAATGGTCTTTAAAATAAGAACTTAAAATTTTTTCAAGTTGGATTTTTTCAATTTTTCTATATTTTAACACGGTTATAGCTCTGTGTACCGTAGAGTATGTCTTCTGTGTATGTGAAGCAACGTTGTAGATATTGAATATCAGAAAACCTACATAAAATAGTGCTTCCAGAGACCTCAAAATCGCGAAAAAAATGTGCTCTATAACTGGATTACAAAAACAGAAGTACTTTGTGCCCTTTAATATAATCCTTGTATTTCGTTGACAACAAATCTTCCAATTGTGTACATTTGTAGTTGATTTTCTTAAAAAAAAAATTCGCTCAATTTTCGTGTTTCCTTCATAGTTATGCTGAATCCCAATGGAATCGATGGGCAACAGCACAGCCGTTAAACTTGAAATCGAACCGTTGATGAATAAACATAAGTCGCCAGCAATATCATCTATTTCCTTATTTTTCACTACAACTAGGATATCATGACAATAAGTGAACACATATTTACTTCATCAACGGAATATAATTTCTGAAAATCACACTGATATTTTGCTCTCTGAATTTTTTCGGCTTCAAAAGTTGTGACAAAATTCTGAATTTGTATGTGATAGTCTTATCTTAGCCACAATTTAATCCATTTCGATTTGTTGTCGCGTGTCCAATCTACATCACTAACATTGGTGAACACGATTTCGTACACACTATCCCGACTCAGAGGTCGCAGTAAAAGCGGAAAAACATACTTTTGTTTTTATTATGTTTCTGTCCAATTCATGCGTAGCACCTGGATTTATCATGTCCATAGAAAAAAAAAACTGTGCATCTTATCCATGCATCTACACTGCACAGCACACTGCATTCGGCGTAAAATTTGCACCACTTAAATCTGTTTCCTCCAAATAGTGACAATATGCTGTTTTAAATTCTTCAATAATTAAGTTTTTTCCACTCCTAATTGCACATTTTTGTGACGATTTTAGCACAAACGTAACAAAAAATATTCTCTTTTGAGCACTTGTTATTTTCCAAAAACAAAAGGATTATTTACTCGGCAGTGATTAAATTATTTATGCAGTCAACTTATTTTTGGGACTACTTTCACGTACAATTCTCGGAATTGAGTACCACTATTTTTTTCCTCCATTGAGAAAAATAAAACTATCGCTTCAACCATTTTAATTTATATAAAAAGATAATTTATCAATTCCAAAATTTGTTAAAATGTAAACAAAACAAACCAGCTGATTCGAATATGGGTTTTGTTAAATGTCGAATTAATAGGTCTGTCTGCGTACACATATTTTGCATCATTTTATGCAAAATGTTGCAAAATCTTGCGAAATATTTCCTGCGTAATTGAAATCTCTTGCAAAAAGAGAGCTAAAAAGATAATTTGTTGAGAGTTGAAAGTCAGAGAACTTGCAAAATGTTACTGGAGAAATTTCTGCTTGCAAGATTTTGCAACTACTTTGAACAGCTGTTTTCATATAGTTTTTGAATTAAAGAATTGTTATGAAGTGAAAATAAAAATTGAAATTTAGCAATGGCAGAGGTAAGTAGTTACAAATGTGTTTATTTTTAATGTTTATAATAAATGATAATAAACAAAGCATTTTATTTCATGGTAGAAATGTTCCAACGTTCCGTACACATACGCCACAATTCTTTTGCTTTATTATTTCAATTGTTTACACATCGATCAGCTGTTTTCTTGCAAAATTTTACTGGATACTGTCTGCGTACTTTTTCAGATTTTCTCAGCCGACAGAGTAACATTGTTCTTACTCTCCCAAAAAAATTTACTGAGTATTTGCTACTGGAAAAGTACGCAGACAGACCTAATGCAAAACCAAGACAGATTGATGACACCAAATAATATCAGAATCGATTTTCAATTCTGATAAATTACAATTCTGACTTGGATTCTACAACAATCCGGAATGACAACTTTTGACTTTGTGTTTGTTTTGAAAAATTTGTTTTCATAAATATTCAGATATTTTTATGTTTGGCAGCCGAAATTCATTGCAGCCTTTAAAAGCGACAGTTTTCAAATCAATCAATTTGCCTCACATACCCAAATGTCTTCATCTTAAAAAATATTTTATTAACTTTTTTTGTACAAAAAGGAATTACTTGTACAATATTATAAAGGTCAATATACTATAAAAGAATTAATTATATATTAACCAAAAATTTAAACTTAATATTTTATTTTGGCCGCTGTTTTTTTTTTTAATCTACACAAAAATTTCTTTAGCTCATCTAAATACATAAATAAAAAATAAATCGGCAAGTGTGTTGTTAAGCAAGAAAAATCTGAGAATGCCTTGATCACTTTAACAAACATCTTATTTCATCACATTTTCGTTAAGATAAGATGAGAAGAAAAATAAAAACTGCAAACCCAATATAACAAAAACACTTTTGATCACACAAATCAAAAACAAACTTGAAACATTTGATCACCCATTTATTTCAATCAAAATAAAAATTCATTACAAATATAAAAACGTATCGAGAGATCGGATTCAACCAATTAAATTACGACAAAGTAATAAGAGTGTAAAATTACGATTTGTTAAATTTAATACTCCTTTTAGCTCAATATAGTTATGTATGTGTTATGTGTTGTATGCAGATGATAATGAATCAAATTCCGGCCACTTGCAGATGTCAGCTCTATGTTGCATTAGAATTTTACTAATAGAAGATGAACGAGTTCAAAATTATTTAATAGAATTTTTATTAAAACGATGATGGACGAACGTTATGTGCATATTTACACAGTTAAAACGCCACTCTAGCTTCTAATTTTAAGACAATAAAAATATTGCCGCTGGATATAAAATATTTCGATGTTCATTTAATACATATTAAATTTAAAACATTTTATTTTTTTCTAATTACAAACAACAACATTAAACCTCAACCACAATAAAGCATCAACAAAACAAATTAAAAAAGTGTCGAGAGAAAAACGATTTAAGATTCAAACTGTTATTTAGGACAAAGTAATAAACGTATCAAACTTCTTTTTGTCAAAATTAAAACTTTTTTCACCTTAATATAGTTAAGCAAACGAATCTGTCTTGGCACAAAATTCTTTAGTAAACTTCCTGGTAAATGATAATGGATAATATTATTGTGCCGGTGTCTCACAGTTTAAATCAAATTCGGCCACTTAAACATGTCGGCGCTATGTTGCGTTAGAACTTCAATAGCAGAAATTCGTAATTATTTAATATATCTACCATTAGAACGGTGATGCACAAACGTTATCTGAAGATTGAAGTGTTATTCTTAGTCCCTAACCTGCATATGTACACAGTTTAATGCCACTCTACCTCCTTCTAATTTTAGGATAATAAAACTGTTGCTACTCGATGTCCTTTCTTTTTTTGTTTTGGTTTTGAGTAATGCAACTTTAAAGAAAATGAGATAAAAATATTTCTATATGCTTTTATTTTAAAAAATTATTTTTATTATATTCTTTTAATAACAGGAAGTTACATGTTGACTTTTCAAAGCACAAAAAACGAAAAAATGTTTTTTCCAAAATTTTTATTTTCAAGCTTCCATATTTTGTATTGGCCTACTTTGGAATATTTAATTATAATTAAAATATGCCAAGTAGAAATTTAATTGAAATTGTTATAAAATAAATTTAAGAAAAAATTATAGTTGCGCTAAAGCACTATTATGAATTAAATCCCCAAAATTTAGAATTATCTTCAGTATACCTTCAATATATTTCTTCGTTGTTGCTCCTTTGACATCGGAAATTGTACTCTACTGTGTTTATATTACACTTAGTATAAGTTATAAAAATATAATTATTGCTAAAAGGTAAAGTGTCTATTTACAAATCAAGCAGTTTCTAAAAAATCTTATGAATACAAAACAACAACAACATGAAATATTAAAATTTCATGCACTAAAAGCAAGAATTAGAGAAAAAAAAACTGAAGGCACACAACCAATTAAACATTTACACTAAATAATGAGAGCATCTGTTTTAAATGTCATCTAGTAGCTGATAGAACCGCTGAAAACAGAAGATACTCAGTCTAATTGTGAACATAATCAAGTGAAGATATATAAATTGACACTTCAGATTTTGAGGTCGCAAAGTTACCATCGTTTATTTTCGTGTATTTAAATGTAAATAGCTCTCGTATAAATAAATCATGCAATCAATTAAATATGTATTAATCTTTAAAACGGTCTTTTTAATTAAATTTTAACCATTTATTTTTCAATATTTCCTATTGAAAGCTTCTTTAGGAAAATTAATTAAAATAATTAAATAAAAAAGGTCGAATAAAAATAAAAAATATAAATCATGCAATCTAATTTAACACTATAAAATATTGGGTAATATTTTGCAAAATGGAGCTCAATAAACTAAACGCTTATTAAAGCAACGCATTTATACAATAATTCCTTTACGTTTTCATACTGAGAAGAAAACCGAGAGATTTGAGCTGCTGCTGTCTATTTAAATGCCTTTTAGAATACTTCATTTAATAATTCATTTTCTTTATACGCTGCAGATGAACGCATAAACATCGTGATATTCAGTTTCAACCAAATAATGTAATAGTTCACTTAAGTAACTGTTATTTTATTTTAAAGAAAAATTTCTTTCATTTATTTAAATGCATAGAGAAAAACAAATCGCCAAATGTGTTGCTAAACTTGAAAACGGCTCCATCAATTCTACAATTTGTTTTTCATGACGTGAAAATTTCAAAGGAAACAGTACAAAATACACTTATTTGTCACACAAACCAAAGAGTACCACAAAGCATCTATCCCCCCCATCTGTTCTACATTAGACTTCAATCAAACAAAAGAATCATAAAAAACATTAAAAAAGTGTCGAGAGAAAAACGATTTAAGATTCAAACTGTAATTAACGACAAAATAATAAGTGTATAAAAGTACTATTTGTTAAAATTAATACTTTTTTCACCTTAACAGAGTTAAGCCAAAAAATCTGTCATAGCAAATCAATCCACAGAAGTTTTTAGCATTACTGAAGCGGTTAGTTAAGTTCCTGGTAACATTATGATTGAGTTGTTATCTACACTTCAAATCAAATTCGGCCAGATGCCGTCGCTGTATTTCGTTAGAATTTCAATAATTAATTAATATAATCATCATATCAATAATTATTTAATATAACTGCTTCTGTTCTTAGTCCGCAACATGCATGTGTACACAGTTTAACGCTGCTATACCTCCTAATTTTGGGATAGTAAGCACATGACTGGGATGTTGCTTCTTTTTTTGTTTTTATTAAATGCAACTTTAAAGAAAAATAGATAAAAATACTTCGATTTGCTTTTATTTTAAAAAATTATTTTTATGTTTTTTTTAATAACCGACAGTTACGTGTTGACTTTTCGAAGCACAAAAAACGAAAAAATGTTTTTTCGAAAATTTTTATTTTCAAGCTTCAATATTTTGTATTGGCCTACTTTCGAATATTAAATTATAATTAAAATATGCCAAGTAGAAATTTATTTGAAATAGTTACAAATTTTAAATTATCCGCCTATAAAGTGTTATAAAATAAATTTAAGAAAAAATTATTAAGCTTTTATGAGTTATTTTTTTAAATAAGTAGCGAAGTACGCAGAAGAAATTCAGAGTTATCTTTGGTATAACTTTAAGTTGCTAAATATTTATATTTTTGACGAAAGAGACGTTAGATATTGTATCTGCAGTGGAGTAAAAAGGTTTATAAATAAAAACCCTAAAAATAGATCCCGCCACCGCGTTTTACTGTATTAAAACAAAAACTAATTTTAATATTTTGTTTTTTTTCCTTCAAAGAGATTTAACTCAAAACTTTTTCAGTTTTCAGTTTTCCAAGTAATCGAGATTCATTGATCATATTTATCCACTGTTATGTAATTGTCTCTCACCTTTTCCCAAAATAAATAAAGTTATATCAGTCTCTTTGGTAATAAACTAACAAATATTTTTTTCTCTACTAAAAATTTTAAAAATTTCTCTCCTTAAACGAAGCAATGTCCTTGAAAATATGCAAAAGCAACGTTCGTTCGTACAGGGTGTCCACCTGGAAGGTGTACTACTCTGCTTTGCCACTATTTTGGTAAACATTAGCCTTGATAGTTTATATTTGGCAGTCGTGAAGTAGACACGTGGCAAATTTATTATGGAAAAATATTTGAGAAACCAACCTGTTTTAATCGTTAAAAAATTTTGTCAAAATCATTCATCGATTTCTGTGACGTTGAGAAAGTTACGTGAAATTTTTAGGGAAAATAACATGCCAACAAAACGCACTGTGTAGTAAATGCTTTTGAAGAAAGAGGGTCTGTACTTTGGCCACAATTTTGCTCAGGGGTTTGCATTGGTTTCCGTATAAGTTTCAGTTGACACAATAGCTTCTTCCAAGAGGAGTTTGGTTTTCAAAGACCAACTTTGGCCACATTTGTTTTCATATAAGATTTAGTCTGTCACAAGATCATATACGCCGCCATACATATGCCACTAGGATGTTACAGCTGGTCCATGGCAACTCTGATTTTGAATATGAAAAAATCGTACTGAGTGACGAGGCACATTTTTATTTGAATGGATATATGAATAAACAGAACAGTTGGTTCTGGGGAATGGGAATTAATTAATAGCCACCTTTGTATCCATTAAAAACGACAGTCTGGTGTGCAATTTCGTCAGGAAAAATCCTTGGACCTTACTTCTTTGAAAATGGAAACTGCGTAACGGTAATAAGAAGCGATATCGTGATATGCTAGGCTTGATTAACATGTGGTATCAATAAGATGGTACCACATTGCATGCAGCCAGGATTACAATGGAATTACGGCGAGACTTCTTCCCACAAGTTATTTTAATAAACGGTGATATTGATTGGCTTACCCATGGTTTGACTGCACCGGACTTCTTTTTGTGGGGATGTGTAAAAAGCAAGGTTTATGCAAACAAACAAGAAACGCTTGAGCAACTTAAACAAAATATTCGTGATGAAATTAATGAAATGCCGCGTGAAATGTGTGAGAATATAATAAAAAATATGCTCAAAAGGGCTCGCATTTGTGAGACTAACAGAGGCAAACATTTATCTGTTATTGTATTCCATACATAATTGCCAACATTAAATACAACATTTCTCAATATAAGATCCATTCTCTTTCATTTAAACAAAAATTATAAACAAACAAAATAGTATACTTTCCCGGCGGATATCCGCCTGCATAATAAAGAAATACCAAGTTATTTACGCCTACAACTGCTTGAAATTTATTTAGTTTCCTAATTATAAACTTAAAAGTAAAAAAAAAAACTTATAATAAAATCTATGTTAAAAACAAATTTACTTGTGTAAATGTGGAATCAAAAAAAAAAACAAAAATAGCCGAAAGTAAATTTTCTTAATTTAATCTAACTAAGCAAATTAAGCCTTAACCTCTATTTAAAAAATAACAAAAATTTACTACACCTCTTAAAAAATTGTTTGAAACATTCTTTTAAATAAACAAAAAAATATGATAAAATCTTTTGCTGCATATTTTGTTATTATTTCTCTTAGCCACAAGCTATTTGTTGTTTTTTTGTGGTATTTATTTAGGTGTATTTTTGTTAGTCTTTTTGGTTTGCTTTTGCCTTTTTATTCTAATAACATTATATGCATGTTTATCAGCTGCCAATGCTGGTAAAAAGATTAAATCACATGAGACAAATATTTAAAGAAATAAGTGAAAAAAGAGTTTTTCAACAAATAATTACTCAAATATAACACTTAAGCCCTCTTTAGACTATAATACAGAGCAGTGATGGGCGAACTTTTTGGGTGGAGGGCCAATAAATTTAAAAAAATCTTGCGGCGGGCCATTAAATTTAAAAAAAAACATAGAGGGCCATTAATTAAAAAATTATAGGGTTGCTGTTCAATTAAAAGTTCGGTTTAAGCTAAATATTTATTAGTTATGTTACGTAATATTTTAAAACAACATACAAATTTTATAAAATTTTCCAGATGCATGGATCTGTTTCTGACTTGACATAATTTCCTCAAAATCTGCTTCCAGCTGGGAGGATGCGATTTTTAATAAATTAAATAGACTCTCGTCTGACAATCGGTCTCTTATTGAATTTTTTCTGCATTTCATTATTGAAAAGCCCTGTTCACATAAATATGAGGAAGCAAACATTGCCATAATTTTCTGCGCATGATTAATTAGCTTTGGAAATTCATCTTTTGGTAAGAATTTATAGAAATAAAGCATATCTGTATTTAAAAATCGCTGCTTTAAATTATTATCACATTGCAATTCTATAATTTCCAATTGTAGATCAGATGGAACATTCTCAGGATTAACATTAAAAGGCATTGAAAAAATATCTAAACACAGTTTTAATAAAGATTGTGAAAAGACTTTTAACTTCTCTTCACTCACACGCCTCAAAGAATTAAGTCTTTTTTCCCAAACATTCAGAAAATATAAACAATTGAGTTTTAAAAGACTTTAAACTGCCTCAAGAGTGTTTCTGTAATGAGTAGTTCAGCTGGCGGCAAAAAAATCACTAAAACACATAATTGTGCTGTTAAGATTAATAAATATTTTTTTGCAAATTATTTATGCAAAATAAATTTAAAATTAATTTCTAATATTAGATTTACAACTCAATAAATATAATAAATAAAAAAAAAACCTAATGAATCCAATAACTAGTTTCTGTAACTAAAGTGAGAAATTTCTCACACAAAAAAATATTATTATTATTTATATTATTTTATACAGAGTGAACTAAAATCAAAGTTTATAATCTTAGTAACATATTTACTCCAGTTCAGTCTCTGTTAAACAAAAAATGGCTACAATATTTTCAGGTGAGAAACTTTTCTCACCTAAGTTGCAGAAACGAGGTACAGCTACCAAACCGTTTTATTACTTTTTATGACGCTGCAATATTTACTGTCATTTGAAATTGTATTTTGTTTATATTCTAGCTAAAAGTTTATGTTTTAAGTAATAATTGAATTGGAAAAAGAAAAACTGTCATTTAAGTTCTCTCTATCACTGTTGATGAGTATCTGATGTATATTGTGATGTATATTGTCGCACACGTTATAATAATAAAAATAAAAAATTATGATGTTAAAAAAAAAATCACATACTCATGATTGTGTTAAGTGGTGGTAACAAGTAGAAGAAGAAGAGGATGGAACTTACAACAACGTTTATTATTTTTCTTTAGACTTTTACAGCACAAGCCTCCATTTTTGCGTCTCAATATTAAATCCCCGCTGTCCAACTGAGCATAACCAGAAAACAAAAAACTTTTATAAATTTTCCACCTCCCACTTCTTGTGCTTCATCGCTATATAAGAATACTTTTACATATTTACTTACCTGCAAACATATTAACAATGGAATGGAAGCATCATACAGCTTTAATATTTAAGTATGGCGCAATACAGCAAAATGTGAGAAGGATGTAACTGTTGGATTGTTATAGTTTGTGTATGAATTTAAATACAGCTCAATACACTTTAAATACGTATAAAATGTCTGTCGTATGGTTCGTTACACTTCACTTCACTTCATTTTATTTTTATTATTTTTTTTTTTTATTTTTGTTTTTGTTTTTATTGTTGTTATTTTATTCACCTGAAATAATTTTCAAATGTTTTTAATTTTTTATTTTTATTGAGACATGTATTCCTTGATGCTTTATTTTAAATATCTTTTTTATGAATTTTTTTCTCCTCAATCTGCTCTTTCTTTTCGCATTTTACTTTTAATTTATTATTTTTTTTTTTTTTGTTTTCCTGCTGCTGCTTTAAGAGATTTTTATTTAAAAGTTTTCTGTGCAAGATTTTTAAAACCACACAAATTATTAGATTCGATTTTATTCCTTCCACGTGTTTTCTTGTTAGATCTGTAATAAAGGTAAAAACGAATAAGAGATAAAGTTATTAAGTAAAGTTATTAAGTATTTCTTCTATTCTTGGCTTGTTTTAGAGAACAGTGTATTTGCAAAAGAAAACTAAATGTTTTCGATTTTTATATTGTAATTAAAATTAAGTATCAATAGCATAATCAGCTGTCCATAAATAAATACCATCTGCAGCTTATGAAACTGAAATTATCAACAATAAGGCATTACAAGACCAAATTAAGGTCAAACCGTGGCCCCTTTTTAAAGCAAAAATTTCTTTTAAATCTTCTGTTTTTTATATTCAGCAATAAAAATCAAATTTAAAAAAATATTAAATTAATTAACCAGGTGATATGATCATGGCTTAAACAATTACGTGTCCCTCAAATACACAGTGTGAATTAAAAATTTACCACTGATTAATTAATTATATTCAAAGTAGCTACCTGAACACTAGTGAAGCAAGTTAATCATTTTTATTTATTTTTTTTTTTTTTGAAAATATAAAACCGATTTTCCGATCGGTGACAAAAATATTTGATTTGAATATTTAATCTGTAATAGATTTTTATTTAAAATATCTAAAAATGTCCGTTCTTTATCAATATAAAAATGTGATTTAAATAAATTAATTAAATTAAATAAAAAATAAATGAAGCCTGTCTGATTAATTCAAAATTCAGAAATTGTCGTCATAATAAAACTATGTCTTTAAAAAACGCCTAATTTTCAATTGTTAGATGAGGAAGCGCCTCGCTAATGACTTCTACGTGAATTTTACATAAAGAACAAATAAAAATAGTTATAGTCTTTTGACCTTTTTAATATTTTTTAGTAGTTAATTATAAAGCACTAGGTCACTATTTAAAAAAAAAAACTTTTTAAAACTTTTATTTTTTATTTTTTATTATTTTTTCGATATTTCGCCACACCGTTGGTTGGCATCATCAGGAAAAACAAAAATAATGAACAAACCAAATTGAAAAAATTTTTTGATTAACAAATTCAAAATAGTCAAAAAATTAAAAAAAAAAAACAAAACAAACAAAAACAATAAAAAACGACAAATTTGAAAAATTTTTTTGTTTTACATACATACAAACAAATTTTCAATATTAAAAAACTTTTAAATGAAAAACAATTTTGAAAATACATAACAAATTTACAAAACAATAGTATTTTATTTATTTATTTCAAAACATAAATTTAATGACCAAACGTTACAAAAAATTAAAGTATTAATTATTAATATTATGCAGATACACGGCTGTATGCATAAAAACTAAAAGTAGGTTTAACTGCCGTTGTTAAGCACAACTTCCTAAAGTTGTATTCAAAAAACGCTTTTACCTTAACATAACCTTTGTTAACTTTAAAGTAGGAAAAACCTACGTTAAACCTACAATAAACAAATTGTGTTTACAATAAACTGAGCCGTTTATTTTAAAAGTGGCATAAGTTACTTTGTTATTGTCATCTTTTTTATTTTAAATTAGTTTATAAAACATTTTAATTTTTAGCCATTTCAAATAGTCTGTATTTAGTTTTCTTTCTGAAACGGATTTTTCTAATGATTGTGTTGAAATAAAATCTTTTTTCTCCATGTTATGTACTGTGAAGGATTTTTTCGACAGGGAGCTATTACTACTATTACTATTTTGTCCTTTACATAAGTCACTATGTGCAATAATATACTTTTGAGTTGCGACATTCTTAGATATTTTATACAGCACGAAGCAACCGCCTGAGAATAAAAAATAACAAAATTATGTGTAGTAGATATAGAAGATATCACTATAATATAGTTCAGTAAACTGCACTATTCTTTCGAACTAATAAAAAAAAGTCCAATAATCACAACAATACTTCACAATAACACTTATTACATGTTTTCATTTCTTTCATACTAAGCTCAGCAATTAATTTCCTGAGTTCAGCGACTTACGCCACTTTCAAAATAAGCATTTTTGTTACACTGTTAATTATCAACACTCCTCTCAAACAAATCTCAATACTTCTTAACTTATTAAAATCAAATTTATTAAAAATGAAAAAATAAACTGTTCAGTTGTGACTTATGCCACTTTCAATGTAAACGGCTCAATTGACAATTATACTTTGTTATTTAAAAATGTTTATTAAAACCAATTGTAGTATACAAATAATATTAAAAACTAAAATATAGCACGCAATTCAATATAAAACATCTTAATATCTTTATTTTATATTTTACAATAATATAATTATAATTAATTATTTTAAACAAAAGTTTTATTGATGTACATATAATCAAAACAAAGCTCGTTATCCGAATAATTATTTTTTTAATATGAACAAATTCTTTGTAAGTTCTTCGTAAGCCTTGCAAATTAACCTTTTTTGGGTGCTTTGCTTTTTATTAAAAAGATTAATAAAAAAACAAAAAAAAATATGTTGATTTTGCTGAAAACAATAAAAACATTTTTTATGGATCTAACTACCCGGATAAATAATATTCATTTTTAACCATCGTTAACTACAACATGACAACTAAAAATTGTGGCATTGCCAGAATCAAAATACTAATTTTACTAAAGTACTTTTTATGAATACCATTTTTTAACAAACGTCTGTTTGCCTTTAAGTGTTTGTTAACTAGCGTGTACTTTAAAGCTCAAGTAAGCGTTTTTTATTTTTATGCATACAGCCGACAGAGTTTTGTTTTATAATTTTATGCACTAAATCTCTACAACTTTGTGCAACATTCTCCGTATCTGCTTTAAAATTTATTCTTTTGATTAATGGTACTTTAATTATTTGTAACATTTTTAACATATAACGACGTTTATTATTATCTAAATTTAAAATTGAAACATTTTTAAAATTAGGATAGTGATTAACTTTAGAGCAATGCGAAGATAATGCTATTTTTTGTAAACTAATATTATTCCTGTATTTCTGGTCTGACCTATGTCCTGCGATTCTAGTTTTCAATTTATTTTTTGTTGTGCCTACATAAGCCTTATTACAATCCTCCTTAGCAATACCGTTACAAGGAATTCTTTCAGACAAGACAGGTATATAAGTTATCGATTTATATATTTTGGGTTCCATTTCACTTCTTATAATAAAATAAAAAATAAAAGTTTTTTAAAAATTTTTTATTAAATAGTGACCTATTGCTTTATAATTAACTACAGAAAAAAAAGAACAAATAAAAATTTAATTTGTTAAATTTTGGTTTTCTTATATTTTTTTTTTATAAAGAGAAGTAAAACTTCAGGCAACAATGCCTATTTAGTCAAATACCGCGCTACATTCTTTAGGAAAGGGATACAGAAGAGATGGAACATGTGGTGAAAGTAGAAGGATAGTCGGAAACTAACTGCCGTATAAAGACAGCACAGCGACCAGTGACCATGCCTTCATCGCTGACCAGCCCCACCCACAGTCAATTTTATTTTTGTAGTGAAAAAAAGTCAAGGTCTTCGTTGGGAATCGAACCCACAACCCCCATACTGACATACTGACCTATTACTCTATCGAGCTCAGGCGGTGATGGATTGCTTTCTGACAAATAAGAGTTATATTCAAATATAAGCTTTATCACTCGGGTCAGTGAATATTTAGTCAGTCTTTAAATGATTCGGTATTGACGAACTAGAAGTATTCCCTTCTCTTTTAAAAAATGGGTCGCGGGTTCGACTCCCAACAAGGACCTTGGTTTTTTATCTAACTATCCTTCTAATTTCACCACCTGTCGCATCTCTTCTCTATCCCTTTCCTTAAAGAATGTAGCACGGTACTTGACTAAATAGGCATTGTTGCCTGAAGTGTTACTTCTCTTTAAACCAAAAAAAAAAAAAAAAAATGACCAAAAGTTCTTGCTACTCCTCGAAGGCATGAAGGGCAAATGAAGAATGGAAACTGTTGAAAAAAAAAGTTTTCTTTTATATTACACAAAGAATTATGAGCAATCAATGTGAAATTACTCGTATAATAATTGAAAACAAAAAATATAACCCAAAATTCTATGATGGCAATGGTTTCGGTCGGAGGTGTAGTATACGTTTACTTTTTAATTATAAATTTATCTGGATAACTGATTTGCTTAAAATTAGATTTAATATAATTAAAACAAATTGCTTTAACTTACGAGTACGTCTATAATGTTTTAAGCAACTTAAACAGGAAGAAAAAAAGCAAAGCCTAAAATAGCAATAACTGACAAAAATATAATAAAAAAAATTAAAGTTTTTTATACTAAAAAAGACTATAACTTTGTGAGTGAAATACTAATAAAAGTAATTAACGAATACGACGAAAACAGAGATAACAAAACAAAAGAAACAACCGGAAATTGGTTCTTAGTTTCTTAAGTTTTAACAATATTTTCTTGACAAGAGCACAGCAGCAACCATTAAAAAATTATAGCTGACAGAGCGGTAGCAATTTAATTTAATAAAATAAAGAAAAAAAACAAAAAACATTCCAATTATTGAATTGAAAGGAGCCATGATGCGCGTGACAGTAAATCCTAAAAAAGTATTTTGCAAGGTTTTTGTGAAAACTCATAAATGTGTAACACGTATCTAAAAACCAATCATCAAACCAGGTCGGATTAGAACTTTTTTATAAAAGCTGGAAACAAATAATCCAAAAAAAGCTGTAGTACCGTTAGGTAACACTTGTTTTTCTTTAAAATGTTCAAAGTAGAGTTTAATATTTAATAGATTTTGTATTGTACATACTGCATGGATGTCCATGTATTACATTTTAAAGCATTTTCTTCTCTATAGCTTCCTACAACAACAATTTGAGTTAATAAAGGGTTCGCCATCTAACTTTTTTTTTCAACTAGTGCAACTTATTTCGTGAATGGTAACACTTAGCTCATTTCTGATTTGACAGATAATTAAGGCCCAACTTTAATATGCATATGCAGGCTTAAGCCAACTAAAACAACTGTGCAAATACCTACTAAACATATGTGGAGAACTATAATGTACTTTACAAAACTTTACGTCAAGTTTCGTCAAATGTCAATTGCTTATGCAAAGTACGAAACTGATCGCACATTCAGTACGGAAACAACTGATTTTGCAATTAGACACATTAGTTAACAAATTGCAATGGAGGACGCAATTGAAAAAATATTTTATTTTAATTTAATAGAAAGATAGAACAAAAAAAGCGTTTATATTTATGATAAAAGAGACGCGTTTTATTATAAACGCAATTTAAAAGAACGATCATGGAATGAAGTAGCAGAAAAATGCGGTTTGTTTGCGGTTTTCATTTTCATATGAGTTATATAAAGTCACGGAATGCAAACACAGGCGGAAATTACTTCGCGAACGTTTCTGCAAGGAAATGAAGAGGATGGAAGCTCCTTCAGGCAGTGGAATGGGCAGTACTGCAGCCTATGAGGTTTTTAAAAAACTCTCTCGCGTCCCGCCGGTATAAGCATTTACATTAAATATTTTTTACTTTTTTATAATGTCAATCTTTATTTTGTAGTACTCGTGATAACGTTGAAGAAATAGACTCAATCTTGGAGCAAGCTATGTTCAGTGGAAACAGTTTGCAGGAATATTCCTTTTTAGCAACTTCAACCCCTCCAAAGAAGTCAAAATTAACGCTCGATAGCCTTTGCCAAAAATTTGGTGAGACTATAGAAAGCATAGAAAGGAGCTTGGCATCAACGACCGAAGAAAACTCTACTGACGAGAGCTTCATGAAGACAACCGTTAGCTTGATTAAGGACTTGCCAGTGGCAGTAAAAGACGATTTTCAAGCAAACATGTTACAGGAGCTTTATAAACTATGCAGAAATTATAGAAGTGATCATAGTTTGTAGTAGTGATCCTGTTTGGTTTTTAATTTGTTTTTTAAATATTTCATATTTTTTTACTTATTTAGGGCCTGATTTTCTAAAACGCAAAGCTAAAATTTATATATTTTTAATAAATATCTGTTATTCACAATTTTATTCCGTGCTTGATTCCTTTAAATAAATATTTTATAAGAATATCATGAAATATTTATTTAAAGGAATCAAGCACGGAATAAAATTGCGCTTATATTGAAAAAGATTCCGAATAATTATAAATTACTTAATATATGTTATTCTTTTTAACGGTCTCTTTTAATTAATTTAACAATATATATTTTTTTCAATATTTCGCTTCTTCAGGAAAATTAATTTTAATAACAACAATTATTAACAAATTGAAAATTAAGATATAAAAAGGACGATTAAAAAAATAAAAAAATATATTTTTAATAAAAATTTTAGCTTTGCGTTTTAAAAGATGGGCGCTTATCTCACAAGCAAAATGTGCAAAATTAGTTTTTTAAGAGTCAACGGAGGCATCATTTTATTTATTTTTTTTTTAAATCTAAACTTTTTTTATAGTCATTGTAGACAATTCTTGGTTGAACTTTTAACACCAGAATTTAAGTTGATAACTTTGAAACAAAATGTGATTTTAGTCGTAGTCATTGAAGAAAAATTTTTATTTAATTTTTTAAAAATAGACTTTAAGTTAGCAATCTGCTAGAATAATATGTGATATCTTAAAACAATATGTAAATACCAACTTAATAATAATAGAAATGAATTTTTGTGAAAGTATTTTATTCTTTTCATTTACATTATGAGATTGAAACATAGAAAATGTAATAAAATGTAGCGAAGTATTCACTCACTGTTCATACATGTATGAATATGTACATGTCATCTTTTAGCCGCTTCTTCTCATACATGTGTGAGAGACTACAAAATATTTTGTGTTTTCTCATTTGTGAATGCGACGATTTATTTTTTTTTTCTTTCTATTCATAAGCGAAAAAATGAGAAACACACAAGTGTTCATTTTTGAATATTTACAATTTTGATAATTTTTCATAAATGAAAAAGTCGTAAAAATATGTGCGTTAAACATTCGCATACATAAACGCACATATTTGATAATGCACAATTGTCGGCGTATGCAGAAAAAAAATTTTTTTTTTTTCTTTCTTTTAGAATATATTGCAATATTGTATTTTGAGTTAATATGTACCCATGTGTTTTTACTACATTTTACGGTAAACTGCGATCGTAGGTAGAAAATTTTTTCACGTTCATTTATGAGAAATTTTAAAAAATTTCAACGTTCATAAATGAACATGTACATTTATGAAAAATAACATTAATGAGAAGTAGCTAATTTATCATTTATCACATATGAATAAGACTAATAATTCTTGTTGTTCGCATTCATGTGTGAAAATAACCAGAACATTTTTTGTTGTTCGTTTATGAGTGTGAAAAATAAATATAAAATTTTAGATTTCTCATTTATGAAAAATATCATGAATGCTGATTTTTGAATGTTCATAAATGAAAAATTCTGAACCCTGGTTTAAACTAAAAATAATAAGGAAAGTGTGAGCATAGAAATTTAAAAAGATGGAAGAGCAATTATTGACTACATAGTATTAAGTAAACAAAATATGATTATTAAAGGCCTTTTTGTTAAATAATTAAATTTAAATAATTTCATTTATTTAGAAAAAATATTATTATTTTGCAAAAGTACGAATAAAACATTAGCAACTCTGCATAATAATTTCTATATTCATATAAGTACATTATAGCCACGTATAAGTCTTCAATGATTCGCTTTAGCATTTAACAGACTTCTCGTTCAATTTTTGACATTAGCTTAAGCCAGCTTATGCATATTATAGTTGGGCCTTTAGCTTTCTTCCTTCCACTGAACGAATATGGTTGTGTATACGCTTGAACAACGCTGGGAAATATTGCGACGTTACTTTGAAAATCATGGAAAATCATTTTGCAGAATGTGTGTGCGAAAATTGCGTACAGATTTTAGAAGAAGAGAAGCACCATCAGCTCCGTATGTTTATTATCTTTTGAAAAAAGTGAAAAAAACTGGCATCTTCATCGAAAAAACCAAAGCGTGACAAGCCAAAAACAGTGCGTATTTCCGAGAATCTTGCTGCTGTGGCAGAAAGTGTGCATGAAGTGCCATCAACATCAATTCACCGTCCTTCTCAACAATTGAACATTTCAGGCACATCATTGACATGAATTTTGCATAAAGATCTTGGTATGACGCCACACAAAGTCCAATTGGTTCAGGAGTTGAAACCAAGTGACCATCCAATGCGTTTTCGCTTCGCCAAGTGGGTCTGCGTTCGACTTACAGAAGATGTCGATTTTGCAAAAAAAAAACACAATCATCTTTTCAGATGAAGCTCATTTTGATCTTGGCGGGTATTGTCGCATTTAGGGCACAGAAAACCCACACGCATACATTTAAAAGCCGACGCACCCAAAACGAGCCACTGTTTGGTGCGGATATCGGCCCAGAGGCATAATTGGGCAATATTTCTTCGAAAATGAGCAGGAGTGGCCGTACAGTCAATGGCGATCGTTATTGGGCCATGTTAAACGGATTTTTATTCACAGAAATTGAAGAGGAGGATATTGGCAACATTTGGTTTCAACAGGACTGCGCTACGTGCCACACAGGCAAAGCTATACTCGATGTTTTGCGCCCTATTTTTGAAGATTACATTATCAGCCACAGAGCTGATGTCGTTTGGCCACCTCGGAGCTGCAATTTGACACCGTTGGACTATTATTTGTGGGATGCCGTCAAAGATTAATGCTACGTGGACAAGCACGAGACAATTGACACTTTAAAGGACAATATTCGTAAAGCCATTGGTAAAATACGGCTGCACACAATCGATAATGTGCTTAAAAATTGGACCGATCGTGTAGGCTACTGTAAGGCCAGCCCAGGCAGCCATTTGAATGAAATTATTTTCTATTATTAAACGGAAGGATTGTACTTTCAAATAAAAAAAGAAATTTGAGAAAATATTCAGTAGTTTTGTTTATAGCATTTAAAACAAAAAAAAACGTTATTTGGCGGACCCTTCAGATTTAATTCCGTTTTTTAATTTATTTTTATTTTAATCGACTTCGTGTTTATAAAGTTATTAAACTTTGAAATGGGATAAACAAAGTTAAGTTTGTTTAATTGAAATTTACTTAATTCAAATCTTAATCTTTTGGCATTATAATCTAAATGTAACTTCTGGCATAAGACCGCCATGCCTGCCTTGGCCGTAGTCTAATCTAAAGGTCCAATTTTTGATGTCTTTTTCCAACATTTGTGACCATCATACTCGAGTATGCGTGAAGCGCCATCAACATCAACATCAATTCACCGTCCTTCTCAACAATTGAACATTTCAGAGATATCATTGAGACGAATTTTGCATAAAGATCTTGGTATGACACCATAAAAAGTCCAATTGGTTCAGGAGTTTATAGCATTTAAAACAAAAAAAAAAGTTATTTGGCGAACCCTATCATATCAAATAATCTGCCAACAATAGCCATCCAATGCAAAATGTGTTTGCTGTTCGTATAACTTTCTAGCTAAATTTGTCTAAATAAGTGTTGTAGACAACACTAAAATATATTCTAGGAAATGTGGTCAAATATATATTCATGTGCATCAGCTTACAACTGGAATAATTGATTGTGAAACACTTAGATTGTGGTTAAACGTTTAACTTGTATGAACATATAGGTGATTCCTTTAGTTTATGAATAATAATAAATTGTCTTTCATAGAATATTTTCATTATCCAAGACATACGAAAAATAAAATAAAATCTATTCGCTTTTTATAAAGTACAAAATCGTACGTAGAGAGAGAGAGCTTCATGCTTGCTTCGTGAGGATAATAATTCATACAGTGAGCGATATTTGTCTACAAAGAGAAATGCTTTAATGGCCTCAATAGAGTTAAAAACAAAACAAATAACATTTTTATAAGTTTAAGTTTTTTAAGATAATGCTTAGCAAGGGCTTGATGTAATCGATAAATTCCCTAGGAATTATTGGGTGGCTGCCTGGAAGGTATTTTACATCTACACTTTAAATAAATATACTTTTTGAATAAATGAAAGAGAATGGATCTTATATTGAGAAATGTTTTATTTAATGTCGGCAATTATGTATGGAATACAATATCAGATAAATATCCGCCTCTGTTAACCTCACAAATGTAAGCCTTTTTGAGCATATTTTTCATTACATTCTCACACGCATATTTTGTTTGAGTTGCAAAAAGAAGTTCGGCGCAGTCAAATTAGGCGACCGTGGAAGCCAATTTACATCCCCATTTTTTTTTAATAATTTGTTGCGGAAAGAGATCTCGTAGAAGTTCCATTGTAATCCTGGCTGTATGCAATGGGTCACCGTCTTGTTGATACCAAAAGCCCAAAGCATGCAGTTGTGGCATTAAAAAGTTTTCAATCATATCACGATAGAGCTCATCGTTACAATTACCCTTACGCCGTTTTCATTTTCAAAGAAATAAGCTCCAATGATTCCTTCTGACCAAATTGCCTACCAGAGTATTACTTTTAATGGATGCAAAGGTAAGTGTTGAATAAATTGAGGGTTTCCCAGTTCCCAGCACCAAGTATTCTATTTATTCACATATCCACTCAAATAAAAATGTGCCGCGTCACTCATTATGATTTTTTCATAATCAAAATCGGGGTTGTCTTGGGCCAGCTGTAACATCCTATTGGCATAAGTATGGCGGCATATATGATCTTGTAAAAGAAGCTCTTGTGACAACTAAATCTTATATGAAAACAAATGCAAGTCCTTGTGCAAAAGATGCTTTTTGAAAACCAAACTGTTTCGAACACTTTTTTGAGCAGTAGTAATGTTTTCAGCCGATCTTGCAGCAGCTTGTGGTCCATGCTTGGGCCTATCACCTACAGACCCTCTTTACTTCAAACTATTCACTGCACGATAAATAGTGCGTTTTGTTGTTACATTGTTTCTCCCAAAAAGTTCACATAACTTTCTCAACGTCACAAAAATCGATGATTAATTTTGATAAAATGTTTGAACGATAAATTTTTCCATAATAAATAAATAAATTTTCTAAGTGTCTACTCCACGACTGATAAATATGAACTATCCAGGGATGTAGTTTCTCTATATTCAAGACACATTTTTTTGATTAAATTCAATAAAGTTAAAATCCATTATTTGAAATTTTCAAAATTTTCTTAAAAGGAAATTTTTCAATAAATATTATAATAAGCGGATATCTTTCAAGAAACTTTATCATAATAATTTGTGTTTAAGAAAATTTTTCATTTTTCTAATAAAATTTGTAAAATTAATTCTTTCCCTTTCCAAAAAAAAAAAAAAATTTATTGATTTTTTTAATGAATTTCAAAATTTTTTTGAAAGTTTTTTTATATAATAGCTGACCCATTGAGAATGAATTTGTGGGATTGCAAAGAAGAAATGCAAACAAATAAGCTGGATGCCCACCGCGACTGTTTTAACGGCGGCAGTAATCGAGTCCACGTTACTTTGGGCCTTTGAGCGTCATCCGCCAAGGCACATTGGAGGCAGTTGGCGGCTGGCGGCGAATTGATGGCGTGTGTGTATTTTTGAACTAAACAACGCTCAATATTTACGTAAATGCGACGATACCATATAATATCAAAACACGGCGCACAAAAAAATTCAATGCATTGAATGAATGTATGAATACACAAAAATTCATCCAAGTCGATCCAGTCGTGTAATTGCAGTGTAGTTGAATAACCTGGATACCGACTGCAGCGCCATCTGCCGGACTGGTTTGTGAATATAAACAATCCAAGGTGGCACCCACGTGCATGTAAAAAAAATTTATTCAGTGACATACACACGTACAGTAGAATTATATACAGAATAAAGATTTGTATGGGAGGTACCACGCGTCTTTATCAAATCCCGCCTTTATTTGCAGCAGAACTTAAAATATGTTCACTTAACCGAAATACGAAATTCTGTTTAAATAGTGTAAGCAGGAGCAGAAATATTTTATTCTTAATTTTTGGTTTTTATGGGAGGTACTGCGCCCCTTTGTACAATCGCGGCCATATTTGCGGAGGCACTTAAAAAATGCACACCAAACCGACGTACCAAATATTTGTTAAAATACCGTTATCAGGAGCAGAAATAATAGATTTTTAACTTGTGGTTTGTATGGGAGGTACCACGCCCCTTTCTCTAATTAAACCATTTTGTAAATCTAAACCACCCGTGGCGCCACCCAAACGCATACAAAAAAAATTATGCAAATCGGTCCAGCCGTTTAGGAGGAGTTCAGTCACAACACACGTACGGTAGAATTATATACAAAAAGATAAGAAATGTTAGTGAATATGTTACGAAAAGAATAATTTCACTCTGCATGAAACATGTTATCGATAAATTAACAACTTTTTCTTATAATTTTTTAACCTAAAATTTATATCAACAAACTTTATAAAATAAGATTCAATCCCGAATAAAATATGCCATCAAAAACATAACCTAAAATTTATATTCAGGTATTTTATTTTCTTGTTGCTTGAATTTCACTTCGATTCTAAATTTTATCGATAATCGAGAATCGAGTCGGGTTTTCTTTCCTGACGCTATAACTCCAGAACGCACGAACCGATTTCCACGGTTTTGTGTTGGCTGAAAAGGTCTCGGGCTCCGTGAGCAAAGAAAATTCAGGAAAAATTTCAAGAGAAAAACAGGAAAACAGGAAAAATTCTTTTTTCACATACAATGCCATCTCTGATAAATAGCATGCACTGCAACGGCACCAGTACATGGTGTGTGAGTATCCCTCACGAAAATAAGTACGTTCGACATGCAAATACACTGAATGATTGATTCTGATTGAGGATCAATGCTTGGCTATTGCTAAAAGGGTACGGATTGAAGTAGGAATGATTGCGCCAAGAATTAAATCGAGAGCTGCAATACAATGTTGATACATTGCAGGAATTCGTTCGAAATAATGCGAAACGATTATGCAAGTGGTAGTCTATTCCTGCTGGACGCACCTGGAGGAACAGAGAAAACATTTGTCATTTCATTGATTTTGGCCACTTTTCGATCAAGATGTGACATAGCTTTGGCGTTAGCATCATTCGGAATTGTGGCGACTCTTCTAGATGGCGGTCGTACTTCACATTCTGCGCTTAAGTTGCCACTCAATTTAAACACAATTGATACTCCAACATGCAATATTTCCCGATCCAGTGCAATGGGAAAATTGTTGCAATGCCAGCTCATTGTTTGGGATGAGTGCACAGTGGCACGTAAGAAATCACTTGAAGAACTTAACTACACACAGAAGGATCTTTGGCGCAATAACAACATCTTTGGCGGCTTGATGATATTGTTGGCAGGCGAATTTAGGCAGACGTTGCCAGTAATTCCCCATGCAGCGCCGGCAGATGAATTGAATGCTTGACTGAAGGCAACACCTTTGTGGAATAACGTAAACCACTAATATGAGAGTTCAACTTCAAAATGATCAAAGTGCAGCACAATTGTTAGCTGTTGGAAATGGAAAAGTCCCATTTGATACGACAGCTGGATTAATTACTCTTACCAACGACTTTTGCCGATTTGTAGACTCTCAATTAGCTCTTATTGAAAATGTTTTCCCAAAAATTAGTGAGAATTATCAGAATTATAATTATAAGTAAACGAGCAATTCTCGCCCCAAAGAATAATGAAGTTGTCCATGCACTGAATTTCACCATTTAATCAAAAATCCATGGCGATTTGGTGACATAGAAATCCGTTGATTCCGTAACAAATCCCAAAGATGCAGTAAATTATCCAACGGAGTTTTTGAACTCTCTGGAGTTACCAGGATTTCCATCAAATAACTTGCAACTCAAAGTTGGTTTCAGTTATTATGATATTGCGTAATTTGAATCTACCGCGACTTTGCAACGATACTCGACTTGCGGTGAAAAGACTTATGCCAAATTTGATTAAGACAACCATTATTAACGGTAAGTACGCAGGTGAAAATGTGTGTATTCCTCGACTATCAATGATTCCGACTGATCTTCCGTTTGACTTCAAAAGATTGCAATTTCCGGTTCGCCATGCGTTCGCAATGACAATTAACAAGTCGGAAGGCCAATCGCTTAGTGTTTGGGGGATAAATTTAGAAAATCATTGTTTTTCACACGGGCAGCTATACGTTGCGTGTTCACGAGTTGGAAAACCATCCAACCATTATTTGTGTTAACGTCAGACCAAAAAACAAAAATGTGGTTTACCAAAGAGCACTTCAATGAAACGGTTAATTTATGGACAAGTGAAATGTTTCGATTCAGTATTTACTTTGGATTCACTTTAATTTTTTACTTAGAGAAGTTCAACACAATTTCACTTAATTTTTGAAATCGAAATGAATTCATTACTGTTGTGCAATGAAATAAAATTTTTCCTTTTCAAATATAAAACCAAAAAAAAATTTATTTTTCTTCATCTTTTAGTGCCTAAAACGAAGCAATCTGGTGGCGAAACGGAGTTCGTCGGGTTTGGTAATGTTATTATAAATCTATTAACATAAAATTTATACCCAAAATATGTTCTTTATAAGACTCGATTTTGAATAACATATGCTATCGACAACCTTAACTTAACTTAAAGTTGTACTATGACATTACTTAGATGTTGCATGAATTTCACCCTGAGTGAATATGCTGTTATATAGACTTGAAAATATTATTGTAAATTTTCTTTAACTAAATATTTAACGAATATTTAGAGAAAGTTTTTGCAATGACTAATCTAAGTTAAATATGTTATCGATAAATATGAAAAGGTTATCCTCAATTTTCTTAACCTTTAATTTAAATTTTTTTAATTTATTTAATAGGAAGTTTTCCATAGGTTTTTCTTTAAGTAGCATTTTTTATTGATGCGCTTAAAAATAGCGTCTTGAGTTTTTAAAAATGAAATGTAGTATCGATAACTTAAATAAATATTACCAGACATTTTTTACTCATCAAATTTTATCCATCATATTATAGTACTACGAAGTATTTACGAGAATTTCACTCTAAATTCTATAACTTATCGATAAGTTATCAATTTATTCCACTTTCAAAATTCTAAAGCACATGTCTTACGCTTAATTCAATATTTTTTTAAGCCAGACCCAAGAACATTTGTTATGGAACGACCCATATGCAGCAGCATTCATAAAGATAAATACATTATTATCAACTATTACAATATTCTTCATGTGTCTTACATAAATTAAATAAATGTATAAAATTACAATAGCACTCAAGGGAAATGAAATTTGGTACGTAATAGCATTAAGACTGAAACAGCATTCATAAATTCGAATAAATAAATTAAAACATTTAGAATCATTTAAAGTTTTTTTTTTTTATAATCACAATAAAAGAACAATAATCTTCTTATCTAATGAAATATTTTATAATTAAAAACAGTTATAGATAGATATTATATTCGAATCCGCTAAATATAATAAATTGAGTGTTATGATTATCATTTTTAATTCTGTTTACACAAATAATAAATCGAATACGAAGATAATTTTAAGTTGAAAAATATTTAGCGAAATTTTTGTCATTAATAACACAGTGCTGTAGAAAATATATTTACTAAGATTTTCTAAGCACAGATGCCTTCGCTTAATTCTGGAGAAAATAATTGCTTGTGTATCCATTTTTATAAAATATCACGTATTTTATTCTAAGTCTATCGATCCTTAAGAATAATTGCAAAAACGTTTGGCTTTTGCGTTTTAAAATTTTTACAAAATTTTTTTAAAGTGCCTTTTCCTAACTACTCATCTATGAGGCATCCCATCTGTCGGGCTGGTGTGTGAATGGAAACCATCCACCTAAACGCATGTACAAAAAATTTATTCAGTAACATACACACGTTTAGTAGAATTATATACATAAAGAAGATTTGTATGGGAGGTACCACGCGTCTTTATCAAATCCCGCCTTTATTTGCAGCAGAACTTAAAATATGTTCACTCAACCGAAATACCAAATTCTGTTTAAATAGTGTAAGCAGGAGCAGAAATATTGGATTCTTAATTTTTGGTTTGTATGGGAGGTACCACGTCCTTTGCACAATCCCGCCCATATTTGCAGTAACACTTAAAAATGCACATCAAACCGACGTACCAAATACGCTTATCAGGAGCAGAAATAATAGATTTCTAACTTGTAATTTGTATGGGAGGTGTCACGCCCCTTTGTCCAATTAGACCGAATTGTAAACCTAAACCAACCGTGGCGCCACCCAAACGCATGCAAGAAAATTTATACAAATCGGTCCAGCCGTTTAGGAGGAGTTCAGTCACAACACACATACAGTAGAATTATATATATAAAGACTAGCAAATCTGGCGAACTCCTTTTCGCCATCAGATGGCTTCGTTATTTGTAACATTTCATTTGGGGATTAAAAGAAGAGGAAAATTTATTTTTTTTGTTTTATATTTGATAAGGAAAAATTTTATTTCATTGCACAACAGTAATGAATTCATTTCGCTTACAAAAATGAAGTGGAATTTAGTTGAACTTCTCTAAGTAAAAAATGAAAGTGAATCCAAAGTAAATACTGAATCGAGTGGTGTCCGCAAAATATTCGTTTTATTGAAGTGCTCTTTGGTAAACCATATCTTTTGTTTTTTGGTCTGACGTTGAATACGGTGTGACTTCTGATCGTGTGATGGTGTAGTGTGTGGTATATGTATTGCAATTGATTGTGTTGGTGTGATTGATTGGTGTGAGTGATTGGTTGAATAAAATTTATTGCCTTGCAAGTCGGCATAAAGTCGCCTTCTCGAATGATATTACCTCCAAAGGAAGTCATATGAAAGCATTTCATATTCAAGTATGCGTTGAAGAAAATGGTTGGAATCGGGACCGGTTCAATCGAACAATGGTTTCAGTGGCTTTGACTTTTCCACTTGCGCAGCACAATCCAGCCGTTTTTCTTTTGAACTTTAACGCATTGCAATATCGTCATTGGTCTAATATCTAAATTATCATCATCACTGTAGTTCGCAGTGGAATCATATTGGAATGCCAAGCGATTGTATGATGCCAATGATCTTCGTGTGCTCACGCGTTGTCTCAATCGGGCATTTTCTCTTATTTTATTTTGTCTTTCTTCGCTTATATTATGTGAATACACTTGTTGCTGGCTTGCATGTCATGTGCGGTGGCCGATGTTCGCATGTCGTCCTCTCGGCATTTTGTACTATGGACAGACTGGTGAATTTAACCTCAAATGCACGATCCACATAATTTACTTAGTTCAACTTACCACCTTAAGGGCAAATACCAATGATTGATTTGATGGTTTCCAATTGAACTGTTAGAAAACGAATAACTTTAACCTCAATTTCACGTGCGCATGAGTAGCTGTCAAACAATGTATCACGTACCGGCGCCATCTACTTAAAATGAAACGTACTTATTTTCGTGAGGGATACTCACACACCACGTACTGGTGCCGTTGTAGTACATGCTATATATCAGAGATGGCGCTGTATGTGAAAAATGATTTTCCCTGTTTTCCTGCTTTTCTCTTGAAATTTTGCCTGAAATTTTTCTTTGCTATAAACCTCACGGAACGCAAGACCTTTCCAACCAATACAAAACCGTGGAAATTGATTCGTGCCTTCTGGAGCTATAGCGTCAGAAAGGAAAATCCGACTTATTTTATATATATAATGGGTTTGGAAGTTTTATCAAACCTTTCCGTCCGGGAATTAACACCAATTTAATACACGTAATTGAGTTTCTCTGTAATTAAGTATTATTTTATTTCTTACATTAATTCTTATCTTATTATCTAATTTATTAATCTATTCACTCTATTCACCTGTAATTAGGAAATGACATTTAAAGTCTATTATTTTCAGTAGTAATTCCCTTTTTCGACGCTATTTACTTACGACCTTAATTCACGTGTTGTTCTCTATGGATTTGTTGTGTTTCTTCTTATTCCTTCTATTCTAGATGGTGATGGCCATATGTTAGGGAAAATATTACAATAAGGGGATTCAAATCTCCTTACATATATTGTTTGCCTTGAAGTATTACTCGAAATATTTAAATAAAAGAAAATATCGGGTTAATTAAATTTCAAATGATAAAAATAGGGTTTTATTATTAAATGTGTACGTACCGTACCCTTCGGGTTTTACAAAGGTAATGAATAAAAGATTAAACAACTAATACAGGCATTTCATAAAGAACTTAACGAACTTAACGAATAAACATAGAAAGCCACTGTACAGTAAGTAAGCGGTTCACACTATGCGCGTAAACATCCCGCCCCTCTTGCGTTATTGCAACAAGGAAGATTAGGGATCACGCGGGTAATGAATACATTTTAGGGGAGAAGAAAAATCTGTGGTATATTATTTTTTTTATAAATATAATTCATTATTAAAAATTCAAGAATTAAAAAGGTAATATATTAAAGGGAAATAAATAAAATTCAATAATTCATACGATCTGTCCTGCCATCACATTGATAACAATAGTTGCTGGTTGGTGGTTTCCCTGAGTTGACGGTCGCATTGTAGTTACCAGTGGTTGCTGCTGCTGACGATGTTGTAGTTGCTGATTGCAACGTTGATGAGGGCATACGTTAGTATGGGTGGTGGTCTTGATGCTGCGCTTCCTTCGCCTGCGAGCCTTTTTCCCAGATGAGGCGCGTGTCATAGACGATGCTGGTTTCGCACCACTGGATGACCCGTGGGACTTGTGCCTGTGAAGCAGGGTGTGATGCTCGGAATTACATTCCAAACACCGTTCACGACTCGTGCACCTGTCCCTCATGTGCGAATGTGCCAGGCAGTTGAAACAATAACGTAAATCCTTGACGGTTTCCCACCGTTTCCTTACAGACATCTTGCGAAACTTGAGACATTTTCTCAAGGCATGTTCGCTTTTACAGAGGCGACAGTCCCGAAGGCTCTCATCACGAGGGGTTTTAGTGTCCGGTAAGGATGGGCTTTCGACGGATTCGCGGTGAACTTCTAATCGCCTTGAAGCACTTGACATTGTACTATTAATTAAACATAAGTGGGAGGAAAAGAGGAAAGAAAAATAAAAAATATAAATTAGTAGGTGGTTGAATTGGGTAGGAGAACAAGCTTCACTATTGGTCGGGTGAGAATGCCAGAAGCTGTTCTCACGTCTGCTGAGCGAACTTTTGAATCATGCCCTAAATACGTTGTGACTACACGACCTAACCGCCATTCATTAGGGGGTAAATTATCCTGCCGAATCACAACTAAATTTCCTACTTCCAAGTCCTTTTCTGGATATTTCCACTTCACTCGACGATTAAGTTCCTTTAAATATTCCTCTTTCCAACGTTGAGCAAATCGATGATGAAGTACCTTGAGCTTCTGCCACCTATTAGCAAGACTCAGGGATAGATCACAATGATCGGGTTCAGGGGGTGCCAGGAGAGGCGCACCAATAAGAAAATGCCCCGGTGTTAACGGGACAAGATCTGAAGGGTCTTCAGTCATGGCGGTTAAGGGTCTTGAGTTCAGGCATGCCTCAATGCGAGCTAGCATTGTTCCAAACTCCTCGAATGTGAATTTCTGAACACCAGAAATTTTACGCAAATGTGCCTTTACGCTCTTCACGCCGGCTTCCCATAAACCACCCATATGAGGAGCTCCGGGAGGTATAAAATGCCATTCTACAGGCTGAAAACTATTCCGTATCAGAACCTTCCTTTTCAATTCAGATAAAAACTGATGTCGATCAACTTCGAGTAAGTTAGCCGCGCCGACGAAGGCGGTTCCATTGTCCGAGTACAAATGGGAGGGACAGCCGCGACGTGAGAAGAAACGGGCAAACGCTGCAAGGAATGTTTCCGTGGACATATCACCAGTAGCCTCTAAGTGGATCGCCTTTGTCGCAAAGCACACAAAGACGAGAACATAGCCCTTGGTAACGCGACAGCCCCTACCAATATAGGACTTAATGTCAAACGGACCTGCGAAATCCAAACCGGTATGGGTAAAAGGCCTAGAAAAAGATGATCGCTCTGGGGGTAACGCTGCCATAATTTGCTGACCGGTCTTTTTTCTATAAATAATGCATACCTTACAATTATGAATAACTGTACGAATAAGGTTCTTCAGTTTCGGGACCCAGAACTCATTTCTAATTAGACGGAGCATCAAAGAATGACCGCCATGCACAGAACACTTGTGAACATATTCAACAAATAAACGTGTGAAACGCGCTGAATATGGTAAAATCCTCGGGTATCTTTCATCGTATGTCAGGCCAACTGATCGGGCCAATCGACCATTGCTACGGACAAAGCCTTTTGAGTCGATAAACGGGTTCAAAGTGAGCAAATTGCTCCTCGATGGTATGGGTGTCCCCCGTAATAGTAGTGTGTACTCGGGTATAAAATTCCGCTGACATGCTAGGATCAGACGATCCCGAGTGAACTTCACCTCCGACTGGGTCAAATCCAAGGTATTGTACGAGCATTTTCGGGTTCTTAAATACTGTAAACACCTGAAACAATACGAAATAACTCGCATTGCACGAGGTAAGTCTGAAAAACGTTCAAGCAAGTCAAACGGGTGTTCAGTTTGAACAGAAAAGGATTGAACCTCTAAGTGTTGGTGGTCAATAATGACATGCTGTGGCCAACAATCCCTTGGTTGCCGCAACCAACCAGGACCGTGCCACCACAAAGAGTTATCAACTAAGTCCCCAGCAGGGATCCCCCGACTCGCCAAATCAGCGGGGTTGTCCCTGGACTCGACATGGGACCAATTATCATTACCAACTTTGCTAACGATCGAAGCTACTCTATTCTTAACAAAGGTGGGCCAATGGCATGGTGGTTTTTTGAGCCAAGATAAAACAATAGTAGAATCAGTCCAAAAATAAGTCTCCTTCCTTTCCAGACTCAATTGACTACATAGGGATTCGACCATGCTTGCCATCAAAGCCGCTCCACAAAGTTCTAAACGGGGTAATGTTTCAGATTTTACAGGAGCTACCTTCGTTTTCGACGCGAGTAAGTGCGTTATGATTTCAGTATCAAAAACACTTCGAACATAAATAGCAGTGCCGTATGCCCTTTCGGACGCATCACAAAATGCGTGAAGTTCAAATACACTCTCGGGTTGAAAATTAACCCATCTTGGAATATTAATTTTCTCGATATTAGGGTAATCGTCCTGAAATGTACGCCATTGATTAAGCGTTAAGGGGTTCAAACATTCGTCCCAATCTGTCTTGTCTTTCCAAATTTGTTGCATTATGATTTTTGCCACAATAATTTTCGGAGAGAGCCAACCGGCGGGGTCAAATAGCTTTGCTATTTCAGACAAGACTGCTCGTTTTGTCACAGCATCTCGATTTGGCTGTACAACGAGTTTGAAGTAGAAGCTATCCTTATTAGCATTCCATCGCAAGCCTAGGGTTTTAGTATTGCTGGCGTCTGAAATTCTTAAGAACTCTGCGTCAAACAGATTCTCACGGGGTAAATCTTCTAAGAGCCGTCGATGATTGGCTGTCCACTTTCGCAACACAAAACCAGCCGATCCAAGAACTCGTATAAGTTCATTACGTCTCTTAACACCATCTTCTAGCTCATGAGAGCCAGCTAGTACATCGTCAACATACATCTGGGTTTTCAAAATTTCAGACGCCGCCGGACTTAGGGGTTCACAATCGCTTGCCAATTGCAAAAGGGTACGAATCGCCAAGTACGGCGCACAATTCACTCCGAACGTGACCGTACTAAGCTCATAGTCCTTAACCTCAGCTCTAGGAGTTACGCGGAAAAGAATCCGCTGAAAACGGGTTTGATCAGGACGGACCAATATCTGGCGGTACATTTTCTCGATGTCCGCATTAAAAACATAACGAAAGAAACGCCACCGAAGTATTAGCATAGTAAGGTCCGACTGTAAAACAGGACCCGGATATAAAACATTATTAAGGCTTACGCCGTTGGAAGAGGGATTCGAAGCATTAAAAACCACCCGGAGTTTGGTAGTAGCACTATCGGGCTTAAAAACCGCGTGGTGCGGTAAATAAAAATTGGTCTCGTCAATATCAGGGGTTCCAACGGCCCTAATGTGTCCCATTTCAAAATACTCGTCCACAACCTTATCATATTGCGCCTTTAAATCGGGATTCCTCATAAGTCGAGTTTCATTTCGAATAAATTGTGACAGAGCGCTATTCCGAGAATTGCCCAACGACACTTCATCTGAAAATTCCCGGCGAAATGGAAGTGAGACAACATAGCGTCCATCGGAATTCCGAAAAGTGGTAGTTCGGTAAAGTTCTTCACAATATTTTTCGTCGTCGGAAAGACTAGTGGCCTGCGGAACTTCTTCAAGCTCCCAAAAACGGGCAAGTTGGGTGTTCAACTCAACATGAGTACAAAAAGAGGCCAGGGAATGCAGGGGTTCGGATTGAAAAATTTCCCCCGTAACTATCCAGCCAAAGACGGTTCTTTGGGCGATCAGGTTGCCATTTGGATGTATTCTTACATCCGAGGTTAGAATCTTTGGATATACGTTTCCTCCGAAAAGAATATCCACACGGGTACTAATGACGTCGGTCATCGTAATGTCAGGAAAGCTAGAGTTTATAATTTTAGAAAGAGAACACGAGGGCAACCGACCGGTTATTTTTTCAACTACATATGCAGAGATATCAAGCCTAAAATCGGGGTCAATCGGTGAGCCGACCGTTAGAACGCACATAGTGGAAGATTTACCAGTCAGGCAATCCATCATGCCAGTTACATTCGTTGATGGGACAGAGAAAGTGGGAATAGCAAGCTTCCTTTGTAACCTCCTTGAAATAAAGGTACCTTGCGAACCGGGGTCAACCAGAGCTCGGGCCGCACATTTAATATCATCGATATGCACAATACAAGTTACCGACCCCAAGAGAACTGTAGATGATGGGTTCGGAGTTAAATTTGCGGAATAAGTATGAAGATTTTGAGTAGCTGAAGAGGTTGAAGGGTTTAAATTGAGGGCAGCTTGGGACTGGGTGCCAGCTGGAGTTGGGTGCTGAGATGAATGTCGGGTTATATTGGAAGCTATTGGGAGCTGGGTTTTATTAACGGTAGAATTATTCGACCTAATCTCTCTGTGAAGCAAAGAATGATGCTTCTGTTTACATAAGGAGCATACATGGATACTTTTACAACTCCCGAACTCGTGTGAAGTTGCAAGACAGTTCGAACAACATCTGAGCCTTTTTACTGTGGATAATCTCTCTTCTACACTCTGACTTAAGAAAACGGGACAAAGTCTAATGGGGTGTGAACCCCGACAAAGGTAACAACGACAAATCACCGGTGTGGCACTAGTCTTTGTCGCAAAATTTTGAATTTTTCTTGAATCTTTAGAAGCTTTACCAGCAGTATCAAAAGTAGAGGTTCTTCGCGGATTGACAATGCCAAAGTTTTTGTCCGGATTCTGAATGGGTTGTGGGTGAGAGCGCCTTATGTCGGAAATCGACTCGAGTGTCTTAAAATGAGCCGTCAAAAACGCGTCCATATCCTCCCACTTAGGAGAAGCCTGGCTATGTTTTTTAGACTGCTCCCATAGACCCAGAGTATGTTCAGGTAATTTCGTAGAACATAGATATACTAATATAACGTGGTAAAATATCTCGGGGGTAACCTCTAACAATAAAAGATTTGTTATACAATCGTTCATAGTTCGCTGGAGATTCTTGATGTTCGGACCGGATTCCTGTGCAATTGGTTTGATACTTAAAAGTGTTCGGAGCTGTTCATTTATTAAGGCGTCCTTGTTCTCATAGGTGTCGACTAATCTTTTCCATGCAATTGCATAGCCATCATTGGTCAAAGGCACGGTTTGTATAGTATGATGGGCATCTTTTGCAGTTTTCTGCAACAAGTAGTACAATTTCTGCACTGGGGTTAATCGGGGGTTACTACCATACAAAGCTGAGAACATATCTCGAAACGAAGGCCAACTCTTATAATCACCATAGAACACCGAGATATCGCACGGGGGTAAATGGGTCATAGGAATCGAGTTCGCCCCAAAATCCGGTGACCTCCCGGCCTGAGTAGCCGATTTTAAGTTGTCCAAATGGGACGTGATCAAAGAAATGCCACGGGTATAAGTGCTATAAGACGCCAAATACTTCGATTTTATTTCCACAATATGTGGACCCTGCATTTTATCGGCCTCAATCAACAATGAATCATAAGTCGACCGAACAGCTTCCCACAAACGATTGATTTCCTTCTCATGACTATGCAGCGAACCAATCTGGTGGTCCGCTGGGGGGATATTGGCAATATGTGCCTCAAATTCGGTCAAACGATCTGCATTACGGATCAAAGTTGCAATCTCCATCCTGATGCGATGACGCGTAATTTCGTAAAAGAAATGGGCAAAGAAAATTTATAACAAGTATAAAACGCAATGGTACCACAGGGTACCAAGGGGAAAATATAATAGGATGAGAAAAAAAACAACGAATTCTTAAATGGGTAGAAAGTTAATCGTAATCGAGAAAAATACAATTTCAAAAATACAAATATATGAATAGTAAGTTTATAAAAAAAAATACGAGTTCAAATCTATGAAGCAAAAAATGATTTTATACACTATTCGTCTTTTTTCAAACAAACAAAAGAAATTTCAAAAAAAGGATAATTTATCGTGACGAATTCGCGGGTAATAATTATTCGACCGACGATTTCTTATTATATAAAATCACTTTGTTCAAAAAAAATGTAGAATAGATGTTGAAGAACACTAACCGGGTACTCGCTATGGGTTAAGCGAATACTAATTTCTATTCGTATTTTCCAACTATTCAATTTACGAAAAAAAATAAAATAAGTGCAAAATTTATCTACCTCAGTGAATGAAAACCAACAAAAATTAAAAAAATAACGCGTTTACATTATCAGTTAAATTAACTAGTTATTCGTTTATTCGTACGGGTAAAAAGTCACAGCACTAGTGTATGTTGTGTGAGCGACAGAAAAAAAAACAATGAGTAAATAAGCGATTATATGATTATTATAAACACAAAAAGAAAAAACACTTTTGTACTGGGATATAATCAATGATATATGTATGTGCTGAATTTATGTATTCAAAAGAGGATTTAGTAAAACAAAAGCTTAAATGTTTGTTTTTTCTTTTCTTTAGGTTTAATATATATTTCATAAATTCCTTAACACAAAAACTTCATCAAACATTTTACATGACCGTCTTATTTTTTTTTGTTGTTGCTCATTAAACCAACGAGTAAAATTTTATTTTCATCAATCCGTTTTGTTTATTATCACACGAAAAAAAAATGTATTTATAAAAGCTTTGGTTTAAGAGCGGAATTAAGAGATCAAAGTGTGGATAAATAAACAAGAAAAAGAGCAATCTTAAAGATCACTTAAAACATAAAGAGAGAAAAAAAAAAGAAAACGGTATATATTGAAAAAATTGAGCAAAAAGATAAATCAAACTTTATCATACATATATATCATATATATACATATATACATATATATATATATATATATATATATATATATATATATATATATATATATATATATATATATATATAATTTAACCAATTTAATCAAAAAAAATTAACGCGGGCAAATTAGATGAAATAGAATTGATTGCACTGAGTTAAGGAATTTTTTGTTGTTTTTCTTTTTGTAGTACCAATGATAAATAAATATGCACAGGGGTTGTTTTTCGTTCTTTTTTTTTTTTTCACTGTCACTCAATCTATATATTCTTCACTTTAATAAAAATGCAAAACAACATACCTTTTGATTTGATGATTATTGAAGCAGAAAAATAAGATGAAAAATGTAGAAAATCCAAAGAGTTTATGAAATGGCTTTTTATTTGATGATTAAAAAAAGAAAAATGAGATGAAAAAATGTAGCAAATCCAAAGAGGTTATAAAATGGCTGCAAATCAGGGAACTCTGCAAAATAAAAATTTCTTCCTTAAAATACTTCAAGACTCCCGGGGTTCAAGTATCCGGCCGAAGGACCAAAAAATGTTTGCCTTGAAGTATTACTCGAAATATTTAAATAAAAGAAAATATCGGGTTAATTAAATTTCAAATGATAAAAATAGGGTTTTATTATTAAATGTGTACGTACCGTACCCTTCGGGTTTTACAAAGGTAATGAATAAAAGATTAAACAACTAATACAGGCATTTCATAAAGAACTTAACGAACTTAACAAATAAACATAGAAAGCCACTGTACAGTAAGTAAGCGGTTCACACTATGCGCGTAAACATATATATATATATATATATATATATATATATATATATATATATATAGATAGATAGATAAAGATTTTGTTAATTAACTTTTAAAAAATTTTAATTATGGATTTGATAAATTGAACACAATTCGGATTTATATTGTTACGTTTATAAGAACACCAGATTTTAGAGTTTTTAAATTATGTAATTACTTTAACTACACACAAAGTTGACACTACAGAACAATTTACTTAAGATGCACGTCCTTACTTCACGAGGTTTATTTTTCAACTCACTAACTAACCACTCAGACGTTGCCTTTTTACATTTGTCCACTAGAAGTCTAGAAAATATAAGAATCTTCTGATCGCTTTGTATCACATATTGTTATTGTATGTTGTTCATACAATGTACAGGCGCCTGTATGTCTGTGTGTGTATTTTTGTTTTTGTTTTTATACTGATAAAGTTTCTTTCTGGAATTTATTTTTAGATAGTTGTTGTTGTTGTTGTTGTCTTAAGTAGATAAGTTTTCTTAGAAAACTATGCAGTTAGTAAACAACAACCAGTAGTTTACTTTATGACTTAATTAATTTCTTTTAAAATTTAAGCAAAACACATCCTTAACAATATTTTAAAATTTGAAATGAATTACACGCATACGTGCTAAACAAAATTAGTTACGAAATATATTAACACTTTTCCAAAAAAATCGAAGCTATGCAAACTAAACATATTCTTTAACGTAGGTGTATGTAAATATTTTCAAAATTCTTATTCACATTAATTCTTTATTTGACAGCATGCATTTGTATTATCAGGCCGTAAGGCAGAAAGGCTCTTTTGAATTACTGATTGCATTCGATTTCATTGTGTACACGTTTGTAGGAGCCTTTAGCATTAGTTTAACCCTTTTGATATCGTTATGGTATATAAACCATATTTTATCATGTACTATCATCAGCCAGCTAAAGGAATATATATTTTGAAATTATTTCAAAGCGTTTAATTAACTTTTTAATGTTTTAAAAACAATGACATTTTTATACTTAAACAATAATAAAAATTTATATTTCAAAGATAATTATTTTTAATAATGTTATACAATAATGTGTCACGTTAAATGACATTACTTTGTTAAAGCAAAAAACAAAAAAAAAATAAAAACAAAAACAGCAAGGACAATGGCTAACAATAACAACAAAAGGAAATGATACACATGAAAATGTGAAATGTGAAAGCGTGCAAAGCGCTTGAAAGAGAAGCACAACAGCGAAACATACTGCAGTTACTCATATGGAAGCACATTTATTCACATTTATACGAGTAGATTTTCATAAAAACTTTTAAGCAAATTAATCGCACACAAACGCATCTCTTTACTGGTGGACGTGTCAGAAAAGGGTGCGTTCGACATGTTGACACATCCTCAGAAGGCAACAGCAACAAAATTAAACTTAAGCACGCAGGATGTTCAAATTTCAATGTTCTTCGCGACAATTTTAAATTTAAACTCTTGGAGACTGAAACAACTAAAAGCGGTTAAGTCCATTAAATTTTAAATTAAAAAATTAAATTAAATAAAAATTTAAACAATTTATTATTAATTTTTTTTTTTTAATTATAAAGGAAATTTTTATAGAGTTACTAGCAACCCCGGCGAACTCCGTTTGGCCACCAGATGGCTTCGTTTTTTTGTAACATTTCGTTTGGGGATTAAAAGATGAAGAAAAATTATTTTTTTGGTTTTATATTTGAAAAGGAAAAATATTATAATAACTGAAACCAACTTTGAGTTGCAAGTTATGTGGTGGAAATCTTGGTAACTCCAGAGAGTTCAAAATCTCCATTGGATAATTTACTGCATCATCGGGATTTTTTATGGAATCAACGGATATGTATGTCACCAAATCGCCATCGATTTTTTATTCTATGGTGAAATTCAGTGCATGCACAACATCATTATTCTTTGCGGCGAGAATTGCTCGTTGACTTAACCTAACATAATTCTGATAATTTTCACTAATGTTTGGGAAAACATTTTCAATAAGAGCTAATCGAGAGTCTACAAATCGGCAAAAGTCGTTGGTAAGAGTAATTAATCCAGCTGTCGCATCAACTGGGACTTTTCCATTTCCAACAGCTAACAATTGTTTGTTTGAAAAATTGTGCAGCACTTTAATCATTTTAAAGTTGAACTCCCATATTAGTGGTTAGCGATAATGCTTTTAAATTATTTCACAAAGGTGATGCCTTCAATTCATCTACAGGCATTGCACGGGGAATTACTGTGAACGTCTGCCTGAAATCGCCTGCCAACAATATCATCAAGCTGCCAAAGATGTTGTTATTTTGCCGAAGATCCTTCTGTGTGAAGTTAATTGCTTCAAGTAATTTCTTATGTGCCATTGTGCACTCATCCCAAACAATGAGCTTGCATTACATCAACAATTTTCCCATTGCAATGGATCGGGAAATATTGCATGTTGGAGTATCAAGTGTGTTTAAATTAAGTGGCAACTTAAGCGCAGAATGTGCAGTACGACCACCATTTAGAAAAATCGCCACAATTCCAGATGATGCTAACGCCAAAGCTATGATCGAAAAGTGGGCAAAAGCAATGAAATGACAAATATTTTCCCTGTTTCTCCAGGTGCGTCCACCACTTGCATAAATGTTTCGTATACTTGTTTTTGCTGTTCATTCAGCAGCGGCGCATTATTTCGAACGAATTCCCGCAATGTATCAACATTGTATTGCAGCTCTCCATTTAATTCTTGGTTGAATGCATCGTGCATCGATCGATTTGGCGCAATCATTCCTACTTCAATCAGTAGCTTGTTTGCAATAGTCAAGCATTGATCCTCACTCAGAATCGATCCTTCATTGTATATTTCATCGGTTATTTGCATTTCGAACGTACTTATTTTCGTGAGGGATACTCACACACCACGTGCTGGTCCCGTTGTAGTACATGCTATATATCAGAGATGGCGCCGTATGTGAAAAATGATTTTCCCTGTTTTCCTGCTTTTCTCTTGAAATTTTTCCTAAATTTTCTTTGATATAAACCCCACGGAGCCCGAGACCTTTCCAACCAATGCAAAACCGTGGAAATCGGTTCAGGCGTTCTGGAGTTATAGCGTCAGGAAGGAAAACTCTTAAGTTGGCAACACTTTTTTAACTGGCGGTTATTATTTTAGCTGTAGAGTGATTTATGTTTAATTTGGTTTAGCCTTTTAACATGGCTGACAATTGAACAACACTAAGAAATTGTTCAAATTTATCCCCACCGAAGGCGCCTTGATGTGTTTTGAGGGAATTTCACCGTCATTACATGTGTCAACGGAGGTAATAGGGAGCCCAGTCTTATACAAGGCTAGCAGGAGCCAACTGGTCTATGCCACTTTATTTCCACGGGAATCAGTAAAGTCCCAGAGTTCAGCTATTTGTCTTTTTAGCCTTTTTTTTAAAGAGAAGTAGCACTTCAGGCAACAATGCCTATTTAGTCAAGTACCGTCCTACATTCTTTAGAAAAGGGATAGAGAAGAGATGAAACAGGTGGTGAAAGTAGAAGGATAGTCGGAAATTAACTGCCGTATAAAGACAGCAACAGCGACCAGTGACTATGCCTTCATCGCTGAGCAGCTCCACCGACAGTAATTTTTTATTTTTGTAGTGAAAAAAACCAAGGTCTTCGTTGGGAATCGAACCCACAACCCCCACACTGACAAGCTAGTACACTACCTACTAGCCTACAGGGGCACCTAGCTGCTGTCTAACTGATTATTGAGGTTGGCCCGTTGAAGAGTATCGTGGTGGTTGTGGTTTCGAGGACCGACCTTGTTTGACTTCTGTGGGTTGGATCATTCACAATGAACACAAGGAATCTTCCAGGTCCAGTAAGCATGAATGCGGTTGTGTTCTTAAATTTTCTTAAGCTTCATGCGTTCTAAATCAGGGGTTGGATAGTCTCCAACTCTTCAGCAAGGAGTGAAGACTGCAACTAGGAGTTACTAAAGGATATACGTATCTGAAGGCCTTCTAGGGCAAGGATGACGCTGCATTTCATCCACAGCTAGGTACAGACGTAAATCTTATCGCACATGTTCAAACTTATTTTGATAATCTTAGTTCCCGATTTGAGAAGCGAATTTTATTTAGCGAAGAAGCTAACTTTTGTTTGAATAGGTATGCCAAAAAACCAAACTACTAAGCGATGATAATCCTCAAGTGTATGTTGCAACTCCGTTACATCAAAAAAACCGGCTGTTTGAAGATCTTTATGGGCTGGTGGAGTCATCATTGGCTCTTACTTCTTTAAAGACTATGCCGTTCAGAACTAATGTACAGTCAATTTATTGTTTATCAATTAAACAGCCACGACGTGTAGCAGCTAAGGTTGCAACAAAACGATGCAACATGTCGCACAGCTTGTGTTACAATTGATTTGTTGAAGAAAACTTTTGACAAGCGCATATTTTAATGGTTTCAAACCCTTAAATTGGCCTCCAAGATTCAGGGATTTAACTATTCTCGACCATTTTCTGTGGGGATATGTGAAGTTGTTACTTTACACAGAGAAGCCCAAAACGCTTGACCACTTGGGGGACAATATTCGCCGCATTATTACCGATATACGGCCGCAAATGTTAAAAAACTCTAATCATTAGATTAGACTAAGCCCAAGCCAGAGAAAAGGCATATTTGATTTATAATGACCGAAAAATAAATTTCATGTCTATTTAACAAATTCATCTTAATTTTATTTCATTTTAAAGTTTTATACCTCTGTAAAAATTACCCTAGATTAGTCTCTACACTTTATTAAAAATTTAAAAAGTTTTTATCACATCTTTGGAAGTTTGGAAAAGTGCTGCTTTTTAGGTGCAGTATAGTATTGATTGGTACCTTTTTAAAGAGTACATAAGAAATCTCTAAGCTGGTTACTGTTACTCGTACAAAACATTTTTTCGAATTGATCATTGTTACCTTATTGGCTGCGAAAAATTAAAATATTTGATTTTTTTAACTAAATTTAATTTAAGATTTAAAAACTTTTTTTTTATATTTTTAAAGTGTGTAAAAGGAGCTAAATTTTAGTGTACCTTTACTTATGCAAAGCACTGTATATATGTATCTCCCTTTAATGCTGAGGGGTATAATAACTTTTGCAAAAACGTTTTTATTTAATATGTTGCAAAAAAAAAAAAGTTTGCAACACAGGAACTTCAGCAGCAGCAGCACCAGTTGCAAATACGAGCATGTAAAATGCAATATAAATATAAATTTCATTAATTTTTATCCCAGAAGCATCATTGAATGCACAAGAGAAAATATGAAAAATATTTTTATCTTGCTCTAACACATATGCGACACACACACACACACATACAAACACACACACATAAACATAATAACAACAAAAATGTACTTACGAAAATTCACAAACATTTTTTACATACTCGTACTATGATTATTACAATGTTTCTGCATAACCATTGAACTTACAACATTTCGACGAGATATTCCTAATGCTAATGTTATTTGTTATTTCTACAAAAATTCTATTTAATTCAATTGAAATATTTTTAACAATTTAATAATGATGCAAATACTTTCTTTGCAATAATTTCAACTGCTTTCGTTTACATCATTCACCAGAAGATGTCAAGGCAAGTGTTACTACCACAATTTAAAAAATCATAATTTAATAATTAAATTTTTTTATTTATACTAGCTGACCCATTGAGATAGCTGACCCATTTGTGAGATCGCAAACAAATAAGCTCGATGGCCACCGCAACTGTTTTAATGGCGGCAGTAATCGAGCCCATGTTACTTTGGGCATGCAAAAAAAATTTATGCAGTGACATATACACGTAAAGTAGAATTATATACATAAAGAAGATTTATATGGGAGGTACCACGCGTCTTTATCAAATCCCGCCTATATTTGCAGCAGAACTTAAAATATGTTCACCCAACCGAAATACAAAATTCTGTTTAAATACCGTTTGCAGGAACAGAAATATTGGATTCTTAATTTGTGGTTTGCATGGGAGGTACCACGCCCCTTTATCCAATTGGACCGAACTGTAAATCTAAACTACCCGGGCCGCCTCTCAAACACATACAAAAAAAATTGATACAAATCGATCCAGCCGTTTAGAAGGAGTTCAGTCACAACACACGTACAGTAGAATTATATATATTAAGATATAGAGATAAATACGTTCCTGTTTACTTCATCATTTGCCCGCATAATTCGAATTTGTGAAAAAGATTAAAGGCATAAAATTGGATGGCACAACTCAGTTTCCAACACAAAAATTTGTGATCATTTATATTTTTTATGGAAAAAATTATTTTTATATGAAAAATCTATAATTATCTTGAGTTTCTTAAAGAAGTTTATTATCTAATATTTATCTTAACGATATTAACAACTTGCTGACGATTTATGCTTACTCTATCCATACAGAAAGAATTTGATATTGAAAATTAATGCTAATCAAGACGCAGCCCTTATTATGCAGTTTTCAATAATAAATAAATAAATTGTTTCTGAATCCAACTAACACAATATTCATTCGATTCAGTCAATCCCCAGTTAAATTGGAATGTCTACGACGCACTGTGGGAACATTTTTACGAGAAGGCGGCCAAAAGTCCTTTTTTTCACGGTCTCCATTTGTAAAATTTTAAACTTCATTCGAATGTAGATACTAGTGTAGTTTTGTTGTAATCACTGTTCTTATTAAAAGAACATCACCTTCATTTTGAATGGGATCGCCTATCTCTAATGACAGTGAGAAGGAAGTATGAGCAATTTTAACTCAATTTCATATAAATCATACGTCACCGCATACACAATTCTCGGTAATTTTATTGTTTGGTTTTGTATGGGTGCATGAGTGTGCAAGCAATTTAGCAATTTTAGCAATTAAAAAACCATGATTTTCATTTTTTTTAGTTGATTATTCACAGTGAGAGAGAGCGAGAGAGATAGAGGGGGAAAATCTCGTTATAATTTTCTACACTTTTTTAACTATTTTTCCATATCTATTTTATTATTCACTTTTGTTGAAAACACTTTGCAAATGCATGTTAATGTTAACTGGCCTAAAGTAAAGTTTTTGCAAAAATATTTTTCATTTCAAATTCAATGAAAAGATTTTTTTTTGTATTTTCACACTACGCGCAGCAAAGATACTTTTGCTTGCTCAAAGGCTGATTAAGTCACTGCATTTACTTATTTGTTCATTGGTTTTTTATGAAAAAGTACTTTTTAACCTGCACTTTTTCAAAATTTTTCTACTTTAATTACTTTGCATAAATGTCATGGAAGGAAATAGTGATAAATTATGAACTATAAAATTAGTTGATGGTAAGTTAGAGCCAAAATCTAAAAAATTTAAAACAACAGTCGTGGTAAAATGAAATGTTCATGAAATCTTATCAATTCATTTTATAATTTCCTTCAGGAAATTGAGTTTTTTTTCCTTTTTGAATTTAAATTTACTGACATTTTATATATTTTCTTTAAAATAAAACTAAGCGAAGTGAATTTTACGTATAAGGACGATAAATAAAAATAAGTTAAGCTTCGCGTATTTAAATAAATATTAATTTTCAACAAGTACAATTTTATAAATACGAAAGAAGTGATAAATAAGATTTACATGGTACCTAGCTGTGTATACCATAACTCAACGGTGAATCAAACCACTTCGGTAACATGATGCATGTAGCTACGCCCTAGGAAGCTGAAGTAATAACCATAGTAGTAGGTCATACCTAGTTGCAATTTCGGAGAAGTTCCTCCAACCCCTACTCCTTACTGAAGAGTTGGAAACTATCCAACTCCTAATCCAGAACACATGAGAACTGTGTGATTCGATTTACATCCGCGCCTGGCCATGAAGCCTTAATCAGATGGTGGACCAAACCACTGCATAATTTGGAAAGTCATGCTCGTCCTAGGAAGCCGAAGCTATAATTCTATGCAACAGAACTTTCTAGTTGCAACTTCGATGATTCCAGAGCAGGGCTGCAAATCATCACTCTTTGCTTAAGTGTTGGAGACTTTCCAACTTCTGTCCAGAACAAATATCTAGCATGCTCACTGGACTGGATCATTCACTTAGCGTGTCATTAACAGAGTGTGATTTGTTTTACATCCGCACCTGGCTATGTAGCCTTAACCAGCTGGTGGACAAACCACTATTGTATAATTTGGAACGTCAAACATGCGTCCTAGATAGCCGAAGGTATAATTCTAAGCAACAGAACCACCATCACACCTTGCTAAAGAGTTGGAGACTTTCTAACTCCTGTCCAGAACACATGTCAAGCATGCTCACTGGACTGGATCATTCAATTTGCGTGTCATTATCAGTGAAATGATCCTGTTATGGGGCCTCGAAACCACAACCACCGCGATGCTCCCATATAGAGACCAACCTCAATAATCAGCCAGAGAACTATTAAATGTCTAAAGAGACAAATAATGAACTCTGCGAGCTTACTAATTCCCGTGGAAATAAAGTGGAGCTTCCAGTAGACTCCCTGTCTGACTTTAGGGGACTGGGCTCCCGTTTTCCCCCAGTTGCACTGTGTCTAGATAGTGAAAGTCCATAAAGATCATATTTATGTGCCCCGGGGGGAGAACACATGACAAGTATGCTCAATGGATCCGGATCATTCACCCTTTGTTCTATGTAAAGGCGAGATTATCCTAGCCCCTTAATAACTTCATGAGGACCGCGAATCTACAACCTCAATACTTAGTCAGAAAACAGCTAAATAGCTGAACAATAGGTCTTACTGATTCCTGTGGAAATAACGTGTAGTTTCCAGTTGGCTCCCTGCTAACCTTTAGGGGACTGGGCTCCATTTTACCCCCGGTGATGACTATGAGATTCCATTAACACATAAATGTGTCCCCTAGTGGGGGGTAATGAAAGAAGTATCAACAAGAAACATTTTAAAGTAGTTTCTTTAAAAACGAACACTATTAAAAAACTTATTTTTTAAGAGATTACTCCAAAATAGTCGCCGTTTAAAAATTAGCCTTTTGAATAATGTATTTAAAAAAAGTACTATTTACAAGAGTACCTTTTAAAAAAAGTACTATTTACAAGAGTACTTTTTAAAAAAAATACCTTTTAAACAAAAGCCTCCAAAATATTTCTTAGCAAGGCTCTTTAAAAAATACCTATTAAGTAAAGAACCTAAAAGTAGGTTTATACAATACATTCTTTTGAAAAAGTATCTCTTGGAAAAGATCTTTAAGAATACTATGAAATTCTTTAAAAAATAAGAATAAAAACAGTACCCTTACAAAAGTTCTCTCTAGTACTGCTAGTACTCTTTTTTGCAAGACAAAATTATTATTATTAAAAAAAAAGAAACAGTATGTTTTCAGTAAAAATTCTTTCAAAAGTATATTTTGCAAAATTTTACCCAAAAGTACTTTCTGAAAAGTACCTTTTTCAAAAATATTTTATTTTACAAATATGTACCTTAAACATATTAAAATTACTGATAACAAGTTAACTTTCCAAAAGAAACTAGGAAAGCAACCTTATACAAAATACGTTAAGAGGGTACAATTTTCAAAGTACCTAAAGAATATATTTATGAAATTTTACCTGTTGGATTTTGAAAAAAAGTGCAACATAAAAAAATTTCCATTATTACAAAATAAAATACATAAGACTACCTTTTAAAAAGTACAATTTACTTTTATTTTGGAAAATGATGCATTATAAGAACTATAAAAAGTACTTTCAAAAAAGTACCTTATAAATTTAAAATTTTTTGTTTTCTCTCTTATTTTATTTATTGTATCTTCGATGTAATCGAACTAACAATAATTACTCATATCTTAGTTCTAATAATAAAAATCAAGCCCAGCCAGTGCCAGACAAAATTCAGTATGCTTCAGGCTGACTGCTATTATCAGCGGGTTATTCTTCTGATGTTTGAGCGAGAGAAGCAGTATCCCTCCTTTTCAGTCTTATGTAACCACTGTCATTAAGTATGTTACGGGCCAGTGGATTTGGATGTATTTCAAGTCTCTTTAAATATGTTATTGCATGTTTCACTATTTATGCCCTAACTGATGGCACGTTTAAATCCTTATGGATATTTGAGTGTTTTATGTACCAGGGAGCATTTATGATCAGTCGTAGTATCTTATTTTGGCGTCTTTGAATTTTTTCTATATTGCTAGCTGAGGCAGTGCCCCACAACTGGATTCCATAAAACCAGATTGGCTTCAGGGTCGACTTGTAAAGTAGAAGTTTGCAATCCAAGCTAAGAGTAGAGTTTCTGCCAATAAGCCAGTTTAATTGGACGGCTTTCAACTTAATTTGTGCTAACTTGGATACTATGTGGCCTTTCCATGTGAAGCGCCGATCAAGATGCATACCAATGTATTTGACCTCTGTAATTCGTGGTATTATTTGGTTATTTATGCGAATGGGGGTGGATGAGTCCCTTCGCAGTGTGAACGTTATATGTGTACATTTTTGTTCATTCACCTTTATTTTCCATCTTTTCAACCATTTTTCCAAATTAACTATGTGGTCTTGTAAGTATCGTGATATGCTGCTTGGAGATTTTCGTGTATGCTTAAGAAAGCTGTGTCGTCAGCAGATGATGATGTATGTACTACCTTGGAGAACTCCGGCCTCAATCAGCTGTGGAGAGCTTAAAAAGTCTCCTTCTCTCAAAGTAAACTTACGATCACTTAGATAACTCTCTAGCAATTTATAGTCATTTCCAGGCAAATTTAGCTTCAACTTATATTTCAGGCCTTTATGCCATACTTTATCGAATGCTTGAGACACGTCTATGAAAAGTGCCGAACAATGTTTTCTTTCTTCAAACGTCTTTTTGACCAAATTCACTAAGCTGTGTATTTGTTCAACTGTACTGTGCGTTTTTCTAAATCCAAATTGATGTTTCGGAATACATCCTATCTCGCCTAGAATTGGGTTCATCTTAGAAATTAAAATCCTTTCGAATAGCTATGACACGTTTGGTAAAAGGCTTAAGGGTCTATATGATTCTACTTTTGTATGATCCTTTCCTGGTTTAGGAATCATAGTAATCAAAAAAATCTTCCATTTCCAAGGAAAATATTCAAGACGTAAAATTGCATTGAATATAAAAAGAATAATCCTCAGTGCTCTACTGGGCAGCTCAATCAACATCCTGTTACTAGTTTTATCAAGTCCCGGCGCTTTCGTAGAGTTCAAATCCGTTATTGCCCTTTAATATCCCAAAGGTCAAACCTTAGGGGAACTGCCGGTTTTACATCTACAAGTGGCAGCTCAGTTATTTCAGTTGAGACATTTGGAGTGAAGACTTTTTAAGTGTTCGACAAATAGATTACCTTTTTCGATATCATTTCGTGCCCAACCCCCGCACGTTGTTCGCAAGGGAGGCATACGTGAGACTGGTCTTTTTAACTTTCTGCATGCATGCCATAATGAATGGTTTGATTGTGGAGTAGTGTCGAGATCCTCTAGGTAACGTTTCAAGGATGCTGTTTTCTGTGATTTCAGCAGTTCTTTAAGGCGTTTTGTACATTCTCTTAAATTTAAAATAAACATCAGTTTGAAAACACAACGCCTGAACAGAGCTTCCAAATTGTGTTAATTAGAACCAAAACAAGATTGCCTTTAATTTCGCTAAGCAAATTTTAATTAGCAATGAAGCTCGATTCTGTTTGAATGGTACGTCAATAAACAAAACCGCTTTATGTGGAGTGATAATGATTCTCAAGTGTATGTTGAAACTCTAACTGGTCCGTACATCTTTTAAAAAGATGCTGGTGAAAACATTAGTTAATAATGACCGCTATAGAGCCACAATTACTTACTTTTTCTGTGATTAATGACTGGCAGAAGTTGTGGTTTTAACAAGACAGAGCAACATGTCACACATGTTCTTGTTGCAATTGATTTATTGAAGCAAACGTTTAGTAACCGGTTTCACATTTCGGACCCGTGAATATATGTCCACTTGGAGGACAACATTTGCTGCATTATTTACGATATATGGTCACAAATGTTGGTAAAAGTCATCAAAAATTGGACCTTCAGATTAGACTACTAGCCAAGCCAGCCGTGGTGGTTTTATGCCACAAATTCATTTAGATTATAATGCCAGAAGATTAAGAAGATTTGAATAAAGTAAATTTTAATTTAACAAATTTAACTTTGTTTATCCCATTTCAAAGTTTAATAACTTTATAAACACGAAGTCGATTAAAATAAAAATAAATTAAAAAACGGATTTAAATCTAAAGGGTCCGCCAAATAACTTTTTTTTGGTTTTAAATGCTATAAACCAAACTACTGAATGTTTTCTCAAATTTCTTTTTTTTTTAATTGAAAGTACAATCCTTCATTCAAATGGCTGCCTTGGCTGGCCGTGCAGTAGCCTCCATGGTCGCTCCAATTTTTAAGCACATTATCGACTGTGTGCAGCTGTATTTCACCAATGGCTTCACGAATATTGTCCTTTAAAGTGTCAATTGTCTCTGGCTTTTCAGCGTAACACTTATCTTTGAAGGCACCCCACAAATAATAGTCCAAACGGTGTCAAATCGCAGCTTCGATGTGGCCAAACGACATCAGCTTAGCGGCTGATAATGTGATCTTCAAAAATACAAAACATCGACCGAAGCTTCGGCTGTGTGGCACGTAGCGCCGTCCTGTTGAAACCAAATGTTGCCAATATCCTCCTCTTAAATTTTTGTGAACAAAAATTCATTCAACATGACCCGATAACGATCGCCATTGACTGTAACGTCCACTTCTTGCTCATTTTCGAAGAAAAATAGCCTAATTATGCTACCAAAATCCTCACCAAAAAGTGACTCGTTTTAAGTGGGTGCAGGTTTTCTGTGCCCCAAATGCGACAATTTTGATTGTTTACATACCCACCAAGATCAAAATGAGCTTCATCTGAAAGGATGATTTTTTTTGCAAAATTGACATCTTCTGTCGCTCGCAAGATCACTTAACGAAGCGAAAACGCAATGAATGGTCACTTGCCTTCAACTCCTGAACCAATTGGACTTTGTATGGCGTCATACCCAGGTCTTTATGCAAAATTCGTCTCACTGATGTCTCTGAAATGTTCAATTGTTGAGAACGACGGTGAATTGATGTTGATGGCGCTTCATGCTTACTTTCTGCCACAGCAGCAATATTCTCGGGTGAACGCACTGTTTTTGTATTTTCACGCTTTGGTTTATCGATGAGGATGCCAGTTTCTTTCACTTTTTTCACAAAACAACGAACACGCGGAGCTGACGGTGCTTCTCTTCTTCCAAAAGCCGTACGCAATTTTCGCACATATTCTGCAACATGATTTTTCAGGATTTTCAAAGTAATGTCGCAATATTTCCCAGCGTTGTTCAAGCGTATACACAACCATATACGTTCAGCGGAAGGATAAAACTAATTATCTGTCAAATCAAACATGAGCTAAGTGTTACCATTCACGAAATAAGTTCTAGTTGAAAAAAAAAAACAAAACGTTAGATGGCGGACCCTTTATTTGAGAGCTTACAATAAATTAATATTTTATAGTAACACACACACATGCATTGATACATAGACACTACATTACATACACATATCCATTGATTAAAGTATTGTCCCTGAAGCTTAAATTATATGAATAAAAGCTGTTAAGCATCTAACAAATCATGTTTTAAATATTTATAGAATATTTTCAATTGTTGTTAATTATAACTTTATTGTGAAATGCACATTTATTTTGTCATTTAACCACTTTTCATGTTTCACAACAAAAAAAAAAAAAATACGAACATAAATATGCAACCGCTACCAAAGTGAAAGTGGATGTAGAGAATTAGAAAACAAAATTAATTTGTTGCCAGAAGAAGAAAAACAAAGCACTTTGAAACAAAATTAAATTGTGGTTAAGGCAAGGCAACAACAAAAAAGAAAACAAGAACAACAACAACAAACAGTTTGCTCTATGAATTTGTAAAATAATATTTTTTGCTGTAAAAATTTACCAGAAGAAAACACAAAATTACATAAATTACTTGCTGTAAATTGTAATCCAGTGTAGCCTCAGGCGATTCTAGAATGTTTGGTTTTGAAAACAAAAGAAAACACAGACCCATCTCTACAGTAAAAGAAAGTGTTATTAGAGTCGATTAAGTATGTTTCTTTTTTTTTCATTACCAAAGCTGGAAATAGCTGGCTTTTATTCGTTATAGACTAGTGAGTTTTATTCCAGCCGCAAAATGTAGATAACAACCTAAGTTCATGTACAAAAGTGAAATGATTGAGGTATCAAATGCCAATAAAAATTTTCATAATTTCACTAATTTGTTATCATTTGTGAGGTTATGTGATGGCAGCTCTAAACACAGCTAACAGCGGGCTGGAGCGGTATAAAAGATAAAAAATGTTTCGGTTTAAAGCAAAATAATTATTGAAAAATATTTCTATTTCGCCTATTAAGTCATTATGACCCCATGATCCATTCTCTCGTTTTATATTCGCTCGTTCTGGTATGGTAATCTATCCAAATAGCATTTTTTTTTAAGCGAAGTAGCACTTCAGGCAACAATGCCTATTTAGTCAAGTACCGTGCTACATTCTTTAGGATAGAGAAGAGATGAAACAGGTGGTGAAAGTAGAAGGATAGACGGAAATTTACTGCCGTATAAAAGACATCACAGCGACCAGTGACTATGCCTTCATCCCTGAGCAGTCCGGCCGACAGTCAATTTTTATTTTTGAAGTGAAAAAAACCAAGGTCTTCGCTGGGAATGGAACCCACAACCCCCATACTGACAAGCCTACAGGGGCACCTAGCATATCATTAGACAGCATATGATTTCTAAGTACCTTGCTGACCTATTTTAGGTTGTATGTGTTATTTATAAAAAATCTAATCCCCTTAGGGTTAATAGGGAAATACCACAGGGCTGTATTTTTGGACCACTTCTTTTCTATCTTAACATAAATAATTAAACTGATGTTGCTATCAGCAGTAAAATGCATATGTATGCTGATGATATACAGGTTGATATTTGGAGTAGCGTGGAAAGAATAATTGACTATTTAAACATGATCAACTGCTGGAATATAAATAAAGTTGAAATGTATTCTCCTCTCGAAATCTAGGAGAACTTTTGCTAATGTTCATGTGCAATTTGGCGACAATATTTTTGCTTTCGTGAACTCTGCATCTAATTTAGGTATAATTTTTAATTGTAGACTAACCTGGTCTGTTATTGGCAGAGTTTGTGGAAAGCTTCGAAAGAATTTCATTTATACTAAGTGACTGTATGAACCAGCGCAAATTGAAGGCGGTATACAACAATATTGCTGGCAATCGATTTCAGAAAGATCTTCGCAATCACATCCCTCCCTAGTCAAATTTATTTTTGTAACATTTAAAGATATCCTGAAACGCTGAAAGTTACAAGTAATTGGCGGATATTATATCGATATTCAGGTCATTAGACGTTTACCACGCAGCGTTTGGTATTTCTAAGAGAAACAGTTGCAGTAATGTTGGGATTAAAACTCAATCATGCTGATGGCTTTCATTTAGATATTGAGGATTATCTCATGGATATACTGCAAATGACTTCTGAATTATCACGTTTTGCCACAAATTCGGTTACAATGGGCGATTATGAACGATTTTTAAATATAACACGCTTTATGGTGGATCTTAATGCTTAAAAATGATGGTCTAAGAAAACGTTTCGATGCTTTCAGATACGAAGAAGTTCTATATGACATTTGTATAAGAGGACTAAGCAGCGTGCCCCTGTAGGCTAGTAGGTAGTGTACTAGCTTGACAGTCTGGGGGTTGTGGGTTCGATTCGCAACGAAGACCTTGGTTTTTTGCACTACAAAAATAAAAATTGATTGACGGTAGGGCTGCTCAACGATGAAGGCATAGTTACTGGTCGCTGTGCTGTCAGATAATTTCCGACTATCCTTCTACTTTCACCACCTGTTTCATCTCTTCTCTATGCCTTTCCTAAAAGAATGTAGCACGGTACTTGACTAAATAGCCACTGTTGCCTGAAGTGCTACTTCTCTTTGAAAAAAAATATATTATATTCCATATATTTATGTTCGGATTTTTTTTTTGCTGATCAGTGTCTTTGTCGCTTTGTGCCAAAAATAATAAACCAAAGTTTTTAATCGCAATAAATTAATTATTTCATTGGCTGTGTGAAATGCGGCATCGTCCTGTTGAAACCACATGTGTCACTGATATTCACTTCGTCCATAGTAGGCCAATTTTAATTTGTTAGCATCTCGCAATAGCGTGAGCCATTGAGCGTTACCGCATCATTCACGCCTTCAGACCACATAGCGCACCATAACGTGACACTTTGAGCATGCAAAAGCTTCTCCAATAATCGCTCTAGGATTTTCAACAACTACCAATATTCCGAAAAGAATATTTTTTTTTAATTTTTAACATAAACAACAACAAATTTATTTATATTTTATTTAATCATACAAAAATCAATAAACACTTCTACAGGATCCATTTTTAAATAAGAAATACTTTGAATGTCACCTAAAACGTTAACAAAAATGAATATAAATTTCACACTTCTAATAAATTATTGACATTTTTGCTTAATTAATAATTCAATGTAAAAATATTGATGTTTAATATTGACATATAAACAACAAAAACAACTAAAACAAAAAGACAAAAATAAAAATAAATATTAATAAAGGAAAATGAATTCTATGCTTCACATCACTCAATAGAATCTCTAACTTAAACGGAAATTAAATGAAGAAACAAAAACAAAAACAAAAACACCCATACCAACACAACTAAACGAATACAAACACATATGAAGCTTTGATATCGAAGAAAATAAATAGTTTGTTGAAAATACTGATGTAATTTTCAGAAGCATTTAATTAAATATGATGATTTTATTTAAAAGGAAATTTAATAACAACAGAAAAACTAAAGAGAGAAGGGAGAAGGACAAAAAGGAGAGAAGAACGAAGAGAAAAAGTCAACCATATTTTTTTTTTTTTATTAAAAAGAAGTATAAATTTAGTGTTATCCAAATTACAGATTTGATTGATTACAATTTACAATTATCGATAATAAATTGTGAAAACTAGTTTTAAAAATTTTAATAACTTCGTAACCAAAAGCTAAAGATGTTATCTTGAAATGAACTTTAAATAATAATTATAGTTATTTGACCTTTTTAATATTTTATAAGTAATTTATTGTTCAAGCACAATGTTTTTATATAAAATTAAATTAGTTTTTATTTTTGTTTTTAATATTTCGCCACCCCATTAGGTGGCATCTTCAGAAAACGAAAAAGTAAATAAACAATAAATCAGTTAAAAATTGTTTTAATTTATTGAGTGATTTATTAAATTGTTTATATACTTTTTATTTTTCTGAAAGTACCACCTAATGGGGTGGCGAAATATTGAAAACAAAAATTAACTTAATTTTATATAAGGAAAGACCTTGTGCTTAAAAAATAAATTGGTTTTGAAATAAATTTTGGGCCAGCAATGATTAACTGTTAGTGTTAATGTTGTTGCTTAATGATATTGTGCGATTATTAATCGATAACTGTATTATTATTATTTATATTTTTGTTTTGTAATCGATAATCGATTGCTGTAATTTTTTTATTTATTACAAATTTCTGCTAAATTTTTATATGTATTAATAATCAGTAAGTGTACCTTTTTTCTAATAGAAAACTGTTGTGCCATCGATAACCAAGTCTGAATATAATTTTTATTATAAAAATTTCACATTATAAATAAACGATAAAGCAAAATTTCCAATGATAATTTAAAATAAAATACAATAATATCTAGATATATAAAAACTAGCTGATCCATCGAGAACGAATTTCGCAAAGAAGAAACGCAAACAAATAAGCTCGATGCCCAACGCGACTGTTTTAACGGCGGCAGTAATCAAGTCCATGTTACTTTGGTCCTTTCACCGACAACCGCCAAGGCACATTGGAGGCAGTTGGCAGCTGGCGACAAATTTATGGCGTGTGTGTGTATTTTTGAAGTAAACAACGTAAATGCGACGTAATATCAAAACACGTAATATCAACACACAGCGCACAATAAATTAAATGCATTGAATGAATGTATGAATACACAAAAATGCAGTCAATTCGATCCAGCCGTGTAGTTGAATAACCTGGATACCGACTAAAGCGCCATTTGTCGGCCTGGTTTGTGAATGTAAACCATCCAAGGTGGCATCCAAACGCATTTAAAACAAATTTACTCAGTGACATACCCATGTACAGTAGAATTATATACATAAAGAAGATTTGGAAAGTCTATTTAATTTAAAGTCGCATCCTCCCAGCTGGAACCAGATTTTAAGGAAATTATGTCAAGTCAGAAACAGATCCATGCTTCCCATACAAATCATAATAAACCGTTTCCTATAAAATTTTTATGTTGTTTTAAAATATTACGTAATATAACTAATAAATATTTAGCTTAATACGAACTTTTAATTGAACAGCAACCTCATAATTTTTTAATGAATGACCCTCTATGTTTTTTTTTTAAATTTAATGGCCGGCCGCAAGATTTTTTTAAATTTATTGGCCCGCCACCCAAAAAGTTCGCCCATCACTGGGCTACATGGAGAACAACATACGGCCCACAATTATTATAAAAAGTCATCAAAAGTTGGACAACCAGATTAAGATAAACACGAGCCAACCGTGGCAGTCATATTAAATTATAATGCCAGAAGATAATCTTTCGAATGAAAAAAAATTTCATGTCAATATAAAAAAATTTATCTTTATTTTATTCCATTATCAAAATTCCATATTTCTGTAAAAAACATCCGTAACATATATTTTTTATAGCTTGAAATAAATTAGCTTTTTAAAAATGGTTTACACTCATGTCTCGTCCGTTCCAATACAACTGCACTTCTATAGATTTGGCAAATTTTCTGGATTAACTAAGTTTTAGATTTAAGTGTTTGTTATATTAAATAAGTTTTCGTTATATTTAAGAAGATTTAATCTATCTATCTATTTAATTATTAGTTTTGTACAAGTTCAGTACATTAATCGACTTTTAACGACGGCTACGAGTGGTATTCTTTTTGAAATTTCTCCTTTTGATTTTTGACGATATCTCACATTTTTAAATCGTGTTACTTTTGAATTGAATTTTTTTGCTATTGCTTTTTGGTTGAAGATTGTGACAACTAAAAGTCGGCAGGCTTGTTTTTGGACCACATAAGACAATCAATTAAACTGTACACATTTTTCACATTTCTTAATCTTTATTGTTTAATGAATTTCATAATTTTTTAAAAAGAGAACATTATTATTAAATGAATTCCATTATACACTTTTCATATTTTATAAATACATTTATTATTTGTTTAATGAAATAAATTAAATTATAATGTTATTAGTTTTAAGACAAAGAATAGCCGTTAAGAAGCGCCATCTATTAACATGAAGATACATCCGTAAGAAAAACATACGATTAAACACAACCCCAAACAGGCGCAAGCAGCTGTCGTTTAGTGGTATGGGTGTGTATGTGTGCCTAGCAGAGACCTATAAAAGCGGAGTGTTTTAGAGGAGAGTTAGTCACGGGCAAGCAACCGGGCAAGATTTCTTTAAAGTGTGTTAGAATTTTATTCAACTTAATTAAAATAGTCTTGCGAATAGGTTCAGCTCAGTTAATCAAAGTGAGAATTTTATTCGACTTTGAATTAATTGAGTATAGCTAAGGCCAAGCAAGTTCTGTCGCTGCGGGGGTCAGAGCAAGGCCAAAATTTTATTCGCCCTAGCTGAACAGGATGGACAAGATCGTAAAAAAAAGCTAACACCAATTTAGACGTGGAAAGCTAGTCTCAAAATATTAAAGAGTGTTTTTTTAAGCCCGATAGAACTTGAAATTGTAAAAAATAACACAAAAAATTAAATTGTAATCAAAATTTCTTTTTTATTCGAAGGATCAATACGTGACATTAACATTTGAAAATGATTTTGGGCATATGGGCACCGCGGCTGTTCTTGACGAAGCGCATTCTGGACGTCCAATTTTGGGCCACTTTTTCGAGCACTGCTGGGCGTATGTCACGAATAACACGAACAATGCTGTCCTCCAAGGCGTCAATTGTTGCTGGTTTATCAGCATAAACCAGTGACTTCACGTAGCCCCACAGGAAATAGTCGAGTGGTGTCAAATCGCACGACCTTGGAGGCCAATTGACAGGTCCATTTCTCGAAATCAACTTATCGCCAAATTTTGATTTCAATAAGTCGATGGTTGCGTTCGCTGTATGGCACGTAGCGCCATCCTATTGAAACCACATCTCATCCGGATCAATGTCATCATGGTGCGGTAACGATCTCCATTGACCGTAACGCGAGCTCCGGCCTCATTTTTGAAGAAATAAGGTCCGATGATGCCACCAGCGTGAAAACCGCACCAAACGGTGCATTTGTCTGGATGTAATGGAGTCTGTAGCGTCTGTTGTGGATTGGTCTCACTCCATATGCGGCAATTTTGCTTATTAACAAACCCGTTAAGCCAAAAATGCGCCTCATCGCTGAACACAATTTTGCGATAAAACAACGGGTCAGTTGCCAACTGCTCTAGAGCCCAATCGGCGAAAGAACGACGCATATAATGGTCTCGTGGCTTCAATTCCTACACCAGCTGGATCTTATACGGGTGTAGGCCGAGATCTTTGCGCAAAATTTTCCACGTAGTGGACGGACAGAGCCCCAATTCCTGCGACCGACGACGAATTGATAAATTTAGATCTTCTTCTACACTTTCGTTTATAGCGGCGATATTCTCTTCAGTACGCACATTCCTTCGACGTATTGGTGTTATTGCATCCTCTAGAGAGTATGTGGTACGAAATCTATCGACAGTTCGACGAATGGCTTGTTCAGATGCACGATTATGTACGCCATAAAAATGACGAAGTCGTCTATAAGTTGCGCGAATCGACGACTGATTTTCAAAGTAAATTTGGATAATTTCGTAGCGTTGTTCAAGCGATAGTCTATTCATGATGATTTGTCAGAGTATACTGAAACAAATAAAAAAAGATGTTTCATCAAAATTTCATTTTTTGTGTTACTTTTTACAATTTAAAGTTCTATCTAGCTTAAAAAAACACCTTTTATTTGTGACAACTGCAACAAGTCAAAAATTGGTGGACAGGCAAACTGTTCTGCTCAGACTGGACCAGAATCTTATTCGCGCCAGTATGAGAAGCAGTAGGCTAGCCGGCGGAAAATAGAGACGAGAACTTTTTAGGGCCACGAAACGGTGAATCGTCGTTGGCGTGCTCAGTACCATAATTTTAACTTCATTTAAGAGTGGATTATAATAAAAATTATTAGTAAAACCAAAGTGTCACTTGTGTTATTAGTAAAAAGAAAAAAATTTTTTTTTTGTAACGAACCCTGGACGTCGCGAGCTCTATCCCAGCATAATGCGAGAACGTATCGTTACAAGATAATTTTCCCACTTTGGAAGTTTCTTGGTTTTTAGATTATTTAATGAGTTTTTATAATTTAAAAAATATGACATTTTGTACTTAATAAATCCGCAACAGTGTCAAAAGTGTGATTAAATTTTAACATTAAAAAAAAAAAAGTCACAAGCATAAATTTTGTTTAAACAAAAATCAATTATAATCCGAACAGTTATTATGTGACATAGCAAATCTTTAAACAACATTATTATATTTTTCCAAGTATTTTTTATTTAAAATGGGTGACAGGAACTCAAATTCAAAGCATGTTTGTTACCTGCTTAGGATATAACTTTTTACATCCTTAACCATTTTATCAACATTTCAGCAAATATTTAATCCGTATTTTAAGGATTCAATTTTATTTATTTTTTACAGTGACATACGACCTTAACTGAAATTGCAATAGAGAAACAAATATAAAGTTTTCTTTTCGCTACCACAAACTAAAATAAATGTTTAGTTTTAAAACTGTATTTTGTTTTAAGCATGATGCTCTCTAAACGAAAAAAGTTAAAAGAACATTTCGTTCATTTATATTTGTTTAGCCACCATATTTGGAATAAAGTTTCGATAGAAAAATAATTTCGCTATTTTGAAACAAAAAACTCCTTGGTTAAATTAGTGGTAATGCGGTTTAACTTTAGCGAAATAAAGTTTTATTATCCATTTAAACTATACTTTTACTTGGAAATTCTCAAATAAGAAAAAGCAAAAACAAAAACCAAAGAAAACTTTAAAGAGAAAGCAAACAATTAAAGCTAAAAAAAATCAAAAACTTCAGTTAAATGAAAGATTAGACAGCAACTAGTTAAAAATGTTAAATAATCAATGTTCAAATAACAAAAAGATTCTCTGGCACTTTTTACTGAAAATAAATGTACATATGTATGTCTTCAATGTCAAATGTCTATATGTATGATCGCTGTGCTGTCTTTATACGGCAGTTAATTTCCGACTAACCTTCTACTTTTACCACCTGTTTCATCTCTTCTCCATCCCTTTTCTAAAGAATGTAGTACGGTACATGACTAAATAGGCATTGTTGCCTGAATTAAAATATCTAGGATTTTTAATGTAAAACTTCCACAGTTATCGATTAAATTCTTAAATTCTTTTAGAAAATATTCATGTTACTGACATTAAACCACATAAATTTTTTATATGATAACTAAGCAATTTCATAAAAATATTAAAAAAGAATTTTCAGATATCCACAATAAAATATTAATAGTTAACAGTTGGTGATGGCATAATTTCCTTAGTTAGGTGAATAATGTTCATAGAAGTCTGTTGTAATAATTTATAGTTTTTGATAGCAGATAAGAAAACTATAAACTAGCGAACCCGGCAAACTTCGCCTCGCCTCAATTTTAGCTTACAGACAAACTTTAGAGCAGTGATGGGCGAACTTTTTGGGTGGCGGGCCAATAATTTAAAAAAATCTTGCGGCGGGCCATTAAATTAAAAAAAAAACATAGAGGGTCATTCATTAAAAAATTATGGGGTTGCTGTTCAATTAAAAATTCGGTTTAAGCTAAATATATATTTATTAGTTATATAACGTAATATTTTAAAACAACATAAAAATTTTATAAGATACGGTTTATTATGATTTTAAGATTTTCCTTATGTATGGGTAGCATGGATCTGTTTCTGACTTGACATAATTTCCTCAAAATCTAATTCCAGCTGGGAGGATGCGACTTTTCATAAATTAAATAGACTCTCGTCTGACAATCGGTTTGTTATTGAATTTTTTCTGCATTTCATTACTGAAAAGGCCTGTTCACATAAATATGAGGAAGCAAACATTGCCATAATTTTCTGCGCATGATTAATTAGCTTTGGAAATTCATCTTTTGGTAAAGATTTATAGAAATAAAGCTTATCTGTATTTAAAAATAGCTGTTTTAAATTATTATTGCATTGCAATTCTACAATTTGCAATTGTAGATCAGATAGAACATTCTCATGATTAACATTAAAAGGCATTGAAGAAATATCTAAACATGGTTGGATTTTTTTAAAGTCAGCAAATCTGGCCGCAAATTCTAAATGCAGTTTTAATAAAGATTGTAAAAAGACTTTTAGCTTCTCTTCACTCACAGGCCTCAAAGAATTAAGTTTTGGAAAATGAGTCAAATCATTTTTTCCCAAACATTTAGAAAATATAAACAATTGAGTTTTAAAAGACCTCAAACTGCCCCAAGTTTCATCTATAAATTGATTTCTTCCCTGTAACTTCTTATTCAGTTTATTAAAGTGCTCCAGTAAATCTGTGAAAAAAGCAAACTCGATGCAGCAATCCTTATCCTCCAATATTTCCCACTCATTCCAAATTTCAATTTTGTTTTTAGAAAAACTTTAATTTCTTCGAGAAGACTCCATACTCTCGAGAAGGCATGCCCACCACAACTCAGCCACCTGATCTTTGTGTAATAAAGTACATCTGAAAATTCTGCATCAACTTCCGATAAAAATTCTTGAAATTGTCGATGTAACAAACCACGGGCTCGAATGGTATTAATTAATTTTAAAATAATATTAAGTACGTGGTTAATATCCAAGGCAGCCTTGCAAAGAACACTTGGTGGATTATACAATGTAAAAAAATTGTTTCGCTTTCAGGATTCTGACTTTTTTAAACTCCTGCAAACCCCGTATTTTTTTCCCACCATGTTAGGTGCTCTACCAGTTGTTAAATTAATTAATTTGGAATTGGGGGCATTAAGAGATTCCATCTCTTCTCTAAATTCATCATAAATTATTTTTCCTGTCATCTTTCCTTTCAAAGATCGGAAACAAGCAAGTTCTTCGGTTATTAGAAAGTTTTCATCGACTCCTCTCATAAAAATTAGAAGTTGGGCTGTATCACTCCTGTCAAAACTCTCGTCCATAGTGACTGAAAAATACTTGAACTTTTTAAGACGCCCATCGAGTTGATTGGTTAAATTAGAAGAAATCGCTTCAATTCATTTTGTGACCGTTCTACGTGACAGCCCTAAAGATTCGAAATCTTTTACCTTTTCTGGGCATAATACTTTTTCAATGCTAATTAACACATCCTTAATAAATTCTCCTTCAGAAAACGGTTTGTTACTTTTTGCTTTTATAGGCAACAATGTGACCAGCTAACGTGGAGGATCCCTGGACACTTCTTTGATTTTTAAAAAACATTTGCTGACTAGATATTTTTGTTTTCAATTTCTCTGCATGAACTTTCTTGTCTTCATCTGTCATTTTATAGTGCTTCGACCCAAGATGCCTAGCGAGATTATAATCTTTTAGTACAGCTACCGGTTCTTGGCAGATAAGGCAAACAGGTTTTTGGTTATATTCTATAAAGAAGTACTTCCATGTCCACTCTTCTTGAAATACTCGACATTCCGAATCAATTTTTCTCCTTCTATTTTCGATTGACATTTATGGGGGTAAAAAACTTAGACTATTTTACTTTTGCACTTATATTTACAATACACTTTATTATTTTAATTACACAAATAAAACTGTACGTTGGCAACTTTATAACTTTACTTAACAAATTATTCTTTACGTCACGAGATTTACACTTTTACTGATTGCTGATTAATCCATCGCTGGCCATTTTATATTTGTTGCGCATGTTGTGTCGAATATTCAAGAATCTTCTAGATCTCACATATAATAGTTGTTGTTATGTTATACGTTCAGTTTCCTATATTAGTTGTTAGTGTTTTATGATGTTTATGTTTCTTCTTTTTTTGCAAAAATTGTCAACTTATATCTTTTTTAAAGCATAATAAATTTATTTTTTGGGCATAATTTTTTAATAGATGATTAATTTTTTTTTTTTTTTTAACCTCGGCCTGCCGGATTGAAACCTCTCGCGGGCCGGATGTGACCCACAGGCCGTAGTTCGCCCATCACTGATGTAGTCTATCGTTTTAAGCCTATCAGCATACACTTCCCCCCGGGGGCACATAAATATGGTCTTTATAGAACTTCGACTATCTAGACACAGTGCAACTGGGGAAAAAGGCAGCCCAGTCCCCTGAAGTCAGCAGGGGTACAACTGGAAACTCCACTTTATTTTCACGGGAATCAGTAAGCCGCGGAGTTAATTATTTGTCTCTTTAGACATTTAATAGTTCTCTGACTGATTATTGAGGTTGGCCCCTATATGGGAGTATCGTGGTGGTTGTGGTTTTGCGGCCCCATAACAGTATAACGGTTATTATGGTGGCCAGGATCATCTCACTGTTAATAACACGCATGCTAGACATGTGTTCTGGACAGGAGTTGGATAGTCTCCAACTCTTAAGCAAGGAGTGATGATTTACAGCCCTGCTGTGGAATCATCGAAGTTGCAACTAGAAAGTTCTGTTGCATAGAATTATAGCTTCGGCTTTCTAGGACGAGCATAACGTTCCAAATTATGCATAGTGGTTGACTACCATCTGATTAAGGCTTCATGGCCAGGCGCGGATGTAAATCAAATCACATACATATCAGCATACACTAGTAACTTCACATATTCCCATAGAAAATAATCTAGCGACATTTTTAAACGCTCAATTTTAGAAGCCAATTTATGAGTCCGCAATGTGCAACTATACGCTTACTAAACATTTCCTATAATAAATCAATTATGGCAAAAGCTATGTGACATGTTGTGCCGTCTTGTGGAAACCACAGCTCCTATACATGATGGTGGTTTAATTGATGAACGAAAAATAATTAATGACAACATTAATTGCAACCTTTTGACCAGCATCGTTTTTTAAAAAAGTACGAGTCAATGATTCCACCAGCTCATAAAGCACACTATTCGGATTTTGTGGATGTTACGGTAATTTAACGAACACTTAAGGATTATCACCATTCATTTTTATTGACGTATGCATTCAAACAAAATTTAATTTCATCGGTTGTCTTCAGGCGTCAGTCTATTCATGTTGTAATGCCAAGCTGGCGAAATGTCTGAAAGTACATAAATGCCTAATTTTGAATAATCCACATTGATATTGATGCAAAAAATGCGCAAAACACATGAAAATTTTTAGTTTCTTAAAATGTGTTAAGCGAACTTTATCTTATATGTAATGGTTCAATGATCGCAGAATCGCCATGTAATGGTTTAATGTTGTTATGGTCCCTATAGCTGTAAAGGGTGTCAGCTAATTAATAGGCGTTCAAAAGAATCGCCAGAATGTGAAACTTTAAAAATAAGAACTAGGCAGAAGTTGCCGGTTTAAGTTATTCAGTTAAAGTCTAATTTATTTACATTTTCATGCTGCTTATACTACTTATGAATATTTATTTTACAATCTAGAATTGAGTGTTTTCCAAAGTCACTCAATTTTTATTTCCACTATATTAATTACAAAATAAAAAAATAGCATGTATCACACACATGCCAAACACATTGTATTGTCGAATATGACACCTTATGATGTGTCAGCATATTTACAATAAAATTATTATAAGCACCCTACATGAGTTGTGCTGGCTTGCACACACTATACATGTCGTATGACCACTTGAGTACACTACATATATATGGATCTCGCTATGAAACCGCTAACTTATTTTGTAGAACTATAGTCTTATTTTGGCTGCAACGATCCAAAACAAGTAAGATGAAAAACTGCAAACAACATTAGAACGAATATGGAGAAAGAAACATAAAAGGTGTTTTTTTAAGCTAGATAGAACTTTAAATTGTAAAAAGTAACACAAAAAATGAAATTTTGATGAAACATTGTTTTTTTATTTGTTTCAGTATACTCTGACAAATCATCATGAATAGACTCTCGCTTGAACAACGCTACGAAATTATCCAAATTTACTTTGAAAATCAGTCGTCGATTCGCGCAACTTAAAGACGACTTCGTCATTTTTATGGCGTACATAATCGTGCATCTGAACAAGCCATTCGTCGAACTGTCGATAGATTTCGTACCACATACTCTCTAGAGGATGCAATAACACCAACACGTCGAAGGAATGTGCGTACTGAAGAGAATATCGCCGCTGTAAACGAAAGTGTGGAAGAAGATCTAAATTTATCAATTCGTCGTCGGTCGCAGGAATTGGGGCTCTGTCCGTCCACTACGTGGACAATTTTGCGCAAAGATCTCGGCCTACACCCGTATAAGATCCAGCTGGTGCAGGAATTGAAAACACGAGACCATTATATGCGTCGTTCTTTCGCCGATTGGGCTCTAGAGCAGTTGGCAACTGACCCGTTGTTTTATCACAAAATTGTGTTCAGCGATGAGGCGCATTTTTGGCTTAACGGGTTTGTTAATAAGCAAAACTACCGCATATGGAGTGACACCAATCCACAACAGACCCTACAGACTCCATTACATCCAGAAAAATGCACCGTTTGGTTCGGTTTTCACGCTGGTGGCATCATCGGACCTTATTTCTTCAAAAATGAGGCCGGAGCTCGCGTTACGGTCAATGTTCGTGTTATTCGTGACATACGCCCAGCAGTGCTCGAAAAAGTGACCCAAAATTGGACGTCCAGAATGCGCTTCGTCAAGAACAGCCGCGGTGCCCATATGCCCGAATTTATTTTCAAATGTTAATGTCACGTATTGATCCTTCGAATAAAAAAGAAATTTTGATTACAATTTAATTTTTTGTGTTATTTTTTACAATTTCAAGTTCTATCGGGCTTAAAATAACACCCTTTATTACTACCAAAAAATCGAAAGGGCTAAACGCCACTAAAAAGAGCCAAATCTAAACCTTAAACATTTAAATTAATTATTATCTTTTGCAATTTCCACTTGAATCTCTAATATAGAAAACTAAAATGGGAATAAAAATAAAAATGCCTGCAAAACTGCTGTGTATTTTGTTTGTGTTGTATTTTTGCACTCCAAATTTAGTATAATTCTCATTTAATAAAGTCTAAGACATGACTATTTGAAGTCTTTAAATTTAAGTAAAATTAATTGAAATATTGTTACGTTTATATCTTTTTATAAACGTTTTGTTGTGATTTCTTTTTTGCACAATAAATAACACCAGTTTTTAGATTTTTTAAATTAATAACAAGTTACTTTAACTACACAAAGTTGACACAACAGAACAATTAACTTAAGATGCACGTCTTTTCTTCACGAGGTTTATTTTTACACTGACTAACTATCCACTCAGACGCTGCCCTTTTATATTTGTCCACTAGAAGTCAAAAAAAATTAAGAATCTTCTACTTCCGTTGTATCACATTTTGTTGTTGTATGTTGTCCTTTCAATATATAGGCGCCTGTATGTCTGTGTGTATTTTTGTTTTTGTTTTTATACTGATAAAGTTTCTTTTAGGAATTTATATTAAGATATTTGTTGTTGTCTTTTGTAGAAAAGGTTTCTTAGAAAACAACACAGTTGGTAAATAGCTTACATGTTAGTTGTTGTTTTGAGCGTATAAAATATCGACGCAGTTAGTAAACAGCATATCAAATTTTTGTAGTTTGCGTGTATAGAACTTCTACGCAGTTTGTAACCATTAGTTTACTTTATTGCTTAATTATTTTCTTTTAAAACTTAAGCAAGACACATACGTAACAATAGATAACCCGTTGGAAAATCGAAATTTTAATATGATTTTTCCCCCTGCAATCCATTTAACTTTTTGTTTGTTGTTTTTTCCCCCCCCCCCCAAATTAACCGTTATCTTGAAAAATTTGATAACAAAAAAACCAAAATTTTTTTTAAATTATGTGCATCGTAGATCTGTAGTGTAACCGATCAGGTTATCAGATTAATCATCACAACCAACTCTCTTAAACGCCGCACAGTGGAGTCCTTTTTTCCATGGTCCCCAATTGTAAAATTTTAAAGTTCATTCGAAAGTAGATAATAGTGTACCTTGGGAGCCAAAATATTAAAACTCTATTTTAACTATATCACACTGAACAGGGTGATTCAAAATGAGCATTTTCAGTATTTTTCTAACCACTAATATGAGAGTTCAACTTCAAAATGATCAAAGTGCTGCACAATTTTCCAAACAATTGTTAGCTGTTGGAAATGGAAAGGTCCCAGTTAATGCGACAGCTGGATTAATTACTCTTACCCAACGACTTTTGCCGATTTGTAGACTCTCAATTAGCTCTTATTGAAAATGTTTTCCCAAACATTAGTGAGAATTATCAGAATTATGCTTGGTTAAGTCAACGAGCAATTCTCGCCGCAAAGAATAATGATGTTGTGCATGCACTGAATTTCACCATACAATAAAAAGTCGATGGCATACAAATCCGTTGATTCCATAACAAATCCCGATGATGCAGTCAATTATCCAACGGAGTTTTTGAACTCTCTGGAGTTACCAGGATTTCCACCACATAACTTGCAACTCGAAGTTGGTTCAATTATTATGATATTGCGTAATTTGAATCCACCGCGACTTTGCAACGGTACTCGACTTGCGATGACAAGACTTATGCCGAATTTGATTAACGCAACCATTATTAACGGAAAGTATGCAGGTGAAAATGTATGTATTGCTCGAATACCAATAATTTTAACTGATCTTCCGTTTGGCTTCAAACGATTGCAATTTCCGGTTCGCCTTGCGTTCGCAATGACAATTAACAAGTCGCAAGGCCAATCGCTTAGTGTTTGCGGATTAAATTTAGAAAATCATTGTTTTTCACATGGGCAGCTATACGTTGCATTTTCACGAGTTGGGAAATCATTTGCTTTGTTTGTGTTAACATCAGACCAAAAAACAAAAAATGTGGTTTACCAAAGAGCACTTCAATGAAACGGATAATTTGCGGACACGTATAATGCTTCGATTCAGAATTTACTTTGGATTCACTTTCATTTTTTACTTAGAGAAGTTCAACTAAATTCCACTTCATTTTTGTAATCGAAATGAATTCATCACTGTCGTGCAATGAAATAAAATTTTTCCTTTTCAAATATAAAACAAAAAAAAATAATTTTTAGACATATGGGATAATTCCACTTACTCCAGATAAGTACAGGAGGGAACTCGACACAATCTACGCCATAGCTATGAATAACGGCTACAAAACCACTACCATCGATAAGCTTCTTAGACAATACAACACTAAGAACAGAAATAGAGCAGACAAGGAGACAGCCGATACAACACGACGGCACACCTTTACTTACACAGGACCAGAAATATACAGACTAACTAACCTTTTTCACAAAGAAGGAATACTCACAGCATTAAAAAGTGGAAACACCCTCAGACACTATCTCAGAACAACGACAGAAACAACTGACAAATTTAATTCCAGCGGGGTATACAGACTTACCTGTACCTGCAAACGAACCTATATAGGGCAAACTGGACGAACTCTACATCCTAGCAAAACAGGACGAAGACTAGACATTCTTGAAAATATGGAAATCTACAAGACAAAAACATTCAACAACGACATTATAAACGAACAGGTAAACACGACCTCAGACACAATTTTCACACCATTGAAACTAATCATGCAAACGGGCAAATGAAAAACACCCTCAGACGGACACACGTACCTACATAATAGTAAAAGACGGAGGTATCGATAAATTCCCTTTGCATACAAATGCCAGGTGGCTGGTATTCTGCTTACCTGAATATAAACGGACCTAATAACAGCACTACCTGAACGCCAAAACTGACTCACCAGTACAAACTAAACCGCGGCTTGAGAATAATGCATTCGCATCGAAAGCGCTCGCCATCGAATACAAACCAGCCAGTTAGGACGGAAAATGGCAATATTAAAATAATTTTTCTTCATCTTTTAATACCCAAACGAAATGTTACAAAAAAACGAAGCCATCTGATGGCGAAAAGGAGTTCGCCGGGTTTGCTAGTAATAAATAAACATTAAAATAATTGGAGTTATAAACAACTTACAATAAGTAATACATAAAATAATGTGCAATAGGAACCCTCGAACCATTTTTTAAGGATTTAAAATTTTGCCGAAAAAATCCTACATCCTTAATTTTTCAACGAAAATCCCTCTAAATAGAACAAATAACCCAGAGTCTAAAGGAAAATGCCGCAATCTGCAAGCACCGATCAGAGTTTGAAAGTGCACTATTTGCTTCCGATACTGACACTATATTCATTTAAAAGCCAAGTGTCTTAACTTAAAATTAATAAACCTTGCCAAATTCAAGGGCACCAAAGGCTGTAATAATTTTAAACTTTGAAAGGATAAACTTGTTATTCAGAAATAAAATTATGTTGTAAAATTTAATTACTTACTTGTTCGAAATTAATAGAAATAAAACGTATTCCAGATAAATGTCAGTTTTTGATTTAATTTACAAATTATGCAAATTAAACAGGCTCAAACGCCTATTGGCATTTTATTTAATTTTATTTTATTATTTGAGTTTAATTATATTTTATGACAAAAATACACACACACACAGGAACACTTGCAAACAAAAAATTTTTGTTTTTTTTTTCTTAACCCTTTAATTTACACAAATCAGACACAATTGTGCTGCAATAATGGACAATAAAAATGAGAATTTAATTTATTGCCTTTTTAGCTGTCGCTTTCTTATTTCACTTTAAGTAATTTTTATAAAAAAAAAAAAACCTTTTTTAACAGTTTTTTAAAATCAAATTTTTTACTTCAATTTTTTAATTATTTTTTGTTGCTGTTGTTTTTTTTTAACTTGTTTAAAATATTTTTTTAAATTTTCGAAAATTTCGTTTTTGTTGAAATTATAAAATAAATAATTTTTTATTTATTTCACAAAATTTGTGAAAGTTGATTAACTTGACTGTAACTGTCAGCAGCCGCTGTTAGTGACTGTTTAGTACGACACCATTGACACGAATGATTGTTTTGAATATAGAAAACCGTTAGGGTACGCTTCTTTTAGTTTGCATGGAAATAGTAACCTTAACATGTTAAGTAATAGTAATGTTAATATTTTAACTTTTAAGAACACTGTTAAACTATTTTCAAAGTCATGTTAAAATTTAAAGTTTTGCCTGTACAAACAAAAACAATTTTAAAGCTGGATGTTAACAGAGGTAAAATTAAAAACAAAAAAACATATTAAAGGAACAACAAGTTATTTGTATTTTTAATACATACAAATGTAGTTTTGTAGCTGAGTAAGTATATATAAATAAAAATTTCAGTAGGCATTTGCTCTCATTTCAATTTTTGTTACTCTCTTTTAATATTTATTTTGTTGTTTTACTTACACATGCCAACATTCTAAGCAGATAATTGAGGTTTTTAGTGACGGTTTTTTAAAATACCTAAACGATTTTTTTAAATATGTATGTATGTACATATATATTTCGTGTGAGTGTTTGTAATCATATACAAGTTGTGTGTGCCTCTATTTTATGCTTTAAAATAGTGAAGAGCTTTAATTTTGCCTTTTTACTTACTTACATAAATGAATTACTTTGTTTTATAACTGTTTTAGCTGCGATTAAACAAATACAGGAGCACAGGCACAACTAACTGCACACACATTAGTAGTGAATAAGTGCTTTAAGTGTGTTATGAAACTCAATAGTGATTGAATTGGTTGTTTTCACATCTCCATCATTCAATTCAGCCAAATAAGGCAGGCGTAAGATTTATAATTACAATCAACGTATGTATGTAAACCAAAATGATTGATTTATATTCTCTAAAAAGTTTTTCGCTGCAAACCTGTTGAATTTTTTTATAACTTTACATGTGATTTTCGTTATTTAAATAAAAGGCTTATTAAATAATTCTTGTTAGACCAGTCAAAATTAAAATTCTCACAACGTTAATCTGTTTTTTCACAGATTCATTCGAGCAATAATAAATATTTAAATTGGATTAATCATTAACATGAGCTTTTTGTAATTTTCTGTTTAAAATATAAGATTTGATTTTGCTCCTAAGCGTATGCTTTATTATAATCTTTCTTTTTTTGGCATCCCTGCAGGCATTTTCTATTGAAAAAGTTACTTAATGGCGTTAAAATTAAAGCAAATGTTATCGAAATTTGATTTATATAGCTTGTTTCCACGGCACCTGCTTCGCTCTCTATTCTTGCTTCATACCCGAAGCGAATCAACCTGCTTCGCCATACAAAATTTTGAGAACGAAGCTGGTAGATTCATATTGAATCTAGCTGCGAATCAAGGAAAAATCCTCTCTTCTCTAATTTTTATCGTAAGTTTATCTGCACTAGTTGTCAAAATTAAACCCTTTTGTAAACAAAGAAAAATTACAAACAAAACAAAGTTAAAAGTGAAAACTTAACAAATATAATTGTTATATGGGTGTGTTAATATAATTTTATAAAATTAAAAAAAAATATGGTTAGGAAAAAAATTATACTTAATGCTATCGCGGCAAGAAGGATATTTTCTGTTGTTTTTCAACTGTTGTTGTTGTTTTTCAACTTATGTTTTTCTGTTTAATAACAACTGGCATATCGAAGCAGATAAATGAGTCGTGTAAACAGCATGATTCATAAACTTGCTTCAGAGAGCGAAACACGAGATTCAAATTGTCGTGGAAACAGGCTATTAGTATCCTCAATCGCCAATGATACAACCAATAGGAAACTAGCTAGCGTCCCTAAAAAGCATAGAAACAATTTTTTATTTAATTATCGAATATCCATATATATCGAAAAGTATTGAAAATCTGCTTTATAATATTAATTAATATTAAGAATGGTATACGATGTAGGACAAATGCTTAATTCTGCTTAATTCACAAAATTTTGAAGCACTTTTGCAACAAACCTTCGTTTATCTTGTCAATACAGCGCCGAATTTCATCTTGTGTTGTTTGTGGGTTGTTTACGTAAGCCCGATCTTTAAAATGGCTCCAGAGAAAATAATCCATAAATACGAGACGACCAATTGACATCGCCAAATCGAGAAACTGGCAAATTTCTCAGGCAATAAGTAAATTGTTTGGGTGGCTGTGTAGCTTGTGGCGCGGTTTTTCTGAAACCAAATTGATTATAATGGTTTGGTAGCGCCAAGAATTCACGGTGACGGCATTTCTTTGCTCATTTTCCGAAATCAAAATGGGCCGACAAGTCGCACCATACGGTCACTTTCTTTAAATGTAATGGTTCTTCAAAGAATATTGCTATTTCCTGTCCTAACTGGCTGTTTTTTTTTATAATACCAGCACTCAGGGGATGACCCCTACCTATGCAATGCATTGTGCCAGAACTAGGAATTAGGTTACGGGAAGGAGGAAAGAGGGAGTAGTGTCTGTGGACATTCGATTTGAACTTTCTCAGATTAAAAGTGACAGGAAAGAAGTAGTCGAGGGCAAGTTCTTTCGGTTTGTATTGGTGAGTCAGTGTTAACGTTCAGGCAGTTCTGTTGTTAGGTTCGTATCTATTCAGGTAAGCAGAATGCCAGCTACCTGGTATTTGTATGCAAAGTAAATTTATCGATACCTCCGTCTTTTATTATTATATAGGTACATGTGTCCGTCTGAGGGTGTTTTACGTTTGCCCGTTTGCATGAGTATTTTTAATGGTGTGAAAATTGTGTCTTAGATCGTGTTTACCTGTTCGTTTTAAATGTCATTGTTGAAAGTTTTTCTTTCTTAGATTTCCATGTTTTCAAGAATGTCTAGTCTTCGTCCTTTTTTACTAGGATGTAGTAATGTCATACATTCATCTATTTTCCTTAGTGTGTGTGTCCGTGAGTGTCAAAGTGTAATGCAAAGTTCGAATCTTCTCTTTTCCGTTTGTATGAGCGTATGTGTTCTGTAAACCTTGTTGTTAGTGTTCGTCCAGTTTGCCCTATATAAGTTTGTTTGCAGGTACAGGTAAGTCTGAACACCCCTCTGGAACTAAATTTGTCAGTTGTTTCTGTCGTTGTTCTGAGATTATGTCTCAGGGTGTTGCCACTTTTTAATGTTGTGAGTATTCCTTATTTGTGAAAAAGGTTAGTTAGTCTGTATATATCTGGTCCTGTGTAAGTAAAGGTGTGCCGTCGTGCTGTATCGCCTGTCGCTTTGTCTTCTTTCTTTCTGTTTTAGTGTTGTATTGCCTAAGAAGTTTATCGATGGTAGTGGTCTTGTAGCCGTTGTTTATAGCTATGGCATAAATTGTGTCGAATTCTTTGTTGTATTTATTCTTCGACTACAAACCAGCCAGTTAGGACAGGAAATAGCAATAGTATTTCGTTTACTGGTGGAGGAAAAATAAACAACATAATACCGGTTTTTCAAAGGCTTTGTGGATTATGTGAGCCCCATATGCAACAATTTTGTTTGCTTACATAACCGCCCAATTGAAAATGAGCCAATGCACAAACGTTTGACGCAAAACATGGTCGGTCGTTAAACTTTATGAGCGTGTGAATCAAGATCTTTATGCATAATATTGAGCAAAGCGCCTCTAGTGAGGCCAATTTGTGCAGATATCTACGAGCTGATGTTTTCGATTCACTTTCAATACTTTGTTGTACAGCGGCTACCACGAGCTTATTGTTTGTCAGCAACAATATCGCGAGCCTCAAATTTAGCCAATAAATTACGCACAGCCAGCTCAGAATGAGTCTGATTACAAAGAAGATTTGCTCGAATTTTACGAATTGATACAATAATATTTTCACCATTTTGATAGTAAATTTTCAGAATAAAAAATCCTTTGCTCAAAAGTGTAACGGTCCATGCTTAAAATTGTTTACTAAATAAATGTCAAAGGATGACAATTTAATTTCTCAGCTCAAATTTTGCCCATCCGTTATTAAATTTTTACAACATCTGCCGATGGCCTATTGTCCGTTATCATATTCCGTTATAAATTCCCATATTTCTATTTTACATTGCTGTCAATAAAAGTAAACTTTTCGGAAAATATCATGTACTAGCGTGCCCGTGACTGCTTTGCAAGTCATTTCTTCGACATTTTTTGATCGATTTTGGTTCGCGGTATTGAAAAACAAAGCACGTGAACGTGATACATATAACTGAAAGTGCAAAAAACAGGGATCATTGAAAAGCAACAGGTATGGGGAACTGAAGCCATTTAAAATCAAACGGCAAATCTGGAGGAATCATAGGAATGCGTGGTTTCAACACATCGCCCTTATATTTTTCTTTTAAAATTTTTGCTTCAATCACAGTTTTCATGACTTTTTTGACTACTAACATATGTCATTGCATCTGCCAAGTGTGCATACAACGCCATCTACTGGCAATATAGCATTTACAATCATGTTTTTTATGGGTTCTTGAGTTAAGATAGCGTTGTAAAAAAAATGTATGTGAAAATGAATTTTCTTTATAATTTTTTTTTTTTTGGGGAAATTTTCCAAAATTTTCTTCAAAATATTGTATTAAATCAAATTTAATTTAAATAAATAAGGAAAGCTGATAAAAGCTGAAGAAAATTCCAATATTTATGTTACTAAAACTCCAGTCACATATGTCATTGCATCTGCCAAGTGCGCATACAACGCCATCTACTGGCAATATAGCATTTACAATCATGTTTTTTTATGGGTTCTTGAGTTAAGATAGCGTTGTAAAAAAATGTATGTAAAAATGAATTTTCTTCATAATTTTTTTTTTGGGAAATTTTCCAAAATTTTCTTCAAAATATTGTATTAAATCAAATTTAATTTAAATAAATAAGGAAAGCTGATAAAAGCTGAAGAAAATTCCAATATTTATGTTACTAAAACTCCAGTCACATATGTCATTGCATCTGCCAAGTGCGCATACAACGCCATCTACTGGCAATATAGCATTTACAATCATGTTTTTTTATGGGTTCTTGAGTTAAGATAGCGTTGTAAAAAAAATGTATGTGAAAATGAATTTTCTTCATAATTTTTTTTTTGGGAAATTTTCCAAAATTTTCTTGTGTATTCTTCTTATTTGGCCGGAGACCTGTCCGAATTGGTGCTAATCACCGAAATCGGTCCAGGCATTCTCGAGTTATAAGCGTAGTAACTAACATCACTTTCTTTTATATATATAGATTTAAAGCCATTTTACTTCCTAACCTTAAACGAAAACGATTTGCAGAGTACCCACAACCCTTCAAACAAATATTGACTTTATAATCCTCGAAGATATCACATGTTTATCTAAACTCTCAATAAACTAAAAAATTATACCTTTATTTGGGTACAATTTCCCGTCGACCCTCGTCAAATTTGGTTTGTGAACAAACCGGTTTCGACCGTTTGCCATCTTCAGTGTTCTTTTCGTTCTGAGTAGGAAAAAGGAAAAATCAACCCGTCGGAAAATCTAAGCACACATTAAAAAATTATAGTTCTGACTTCTTCTTCTTTCATTTCTTTCCATTGTATGCATGTTTATGTGTATGGCAGGGTTTAAATTGCTTGCTTAAAAATAGCAGCAGCACTTAAATCTTTGCTTTGCTTACACATTTTTCAGCAAATAAAAAACTAAATTTCTCAGCATTTACAAAGCATTTCATTGTAAACGAAGGAACAGCAAATAGCAAATGCAAAAAAAGAGAAAGAATCGCATTTGCTTCAGCTGTCTATGTGCATCTTTTTGCAGCAAAGCAATCAGCAAAGCATTTATTTTGAAAATATTTGCTGTTGCTTAAGCAATAAGTTGTTTTTTGTTGCTGTTGCAAAATAATAATAAAAATAACAACAACAACAATAAAACATAAATACATTTCCAATGTTCAAAGGGATGAAAACAATGTAATGAGAGAGAAAAAGAGAGTTACAGTAAGTCCATGTTTACACGCTTCTACTTTTGTTGCTTATTGTTTCTTATAAAGCTGACGTAATGTCTACACGCAGCAATTTGTGTCAACAATTTTCGTGTTGTGCTTTGCCTCAAAACTCGTACTCTTTGACGTTTTATTTCATTCAAGTTGTGAAAAAATTGAGTTGAAACAGAAAGTTTGTTGAAAAAAATGGATGTAAAAGAAAAAAACTTCCATACTGGAGTCTCTAACTGACTGCTTTGAAGAAGTCATTGAATGGGATTCTGTTGACAGTGAAAAAGATGGAATTGTGAAAAAAATGTTGATTGTTTTGAATTTGTTAGTCAACAATTTTTACATTTTTTTATTAGTTGTTTATATACTTTTTTGTTTATTGTGAAGATGTTAACCAATGGTTTGAAGAAATATTGAAATATAATAAAAAATAAAGTTTAATAACTTTTTATAAAATAAAGACCTAGTGGTTTAAAAAAAAATACTAATTATTATTAACTACTTTAATTTTCCAAAATGTTTCTCTTAAATACTAACATAATAACATACAATAATTTAAAAATAAAAAAGGTTGTAAAGATCAGAAAATATTGTAAACAAGCTAATACTGTAAACACATTCTTATCATCGTAGCTTAAAAGAATATTAGAGAATATTTATTACTACAGAAAACAAGTTTTTACATGAGCATCGCTAACTTCGGCAATTTTATGACGAAATTTAAAATATTCCTTTTTAACAATGACTCAGGGAATAAAGAGGAATGTCAGAAATGCAAAAAATACAACTTTGTGTATATGATTACGAATGGAAACACAAAACGAAATTCCCGAGTGCAAGCAGCTCCGTACTGCAGTGAAATAGAAACATATTCAATTTTTATACCTTCTCTTGTTTTCTAATGGAAAAATTAAAAGTTGAAGCGTGTTAACAGGGACTAACAGTTATTCAATATCAATGCAATATTTTATATTTGGATATGTAATACTGAAATTTATTTAATATTTTGTTTTTTTTTTTTGAACACACATCCATATTCCCACTCTCTTTCATAACTCCAACAAAAGCTGAAGCGTGTAAACAGGGACTTAGTAACAGCAAGAAACAGCAATCGTAGTCAACCACAACTTCATAGTAAAGATTTAAGCAAAAATAAAAATAAAGAACAACTGATTGCTGAAGCAACAGCAAACGTTTTCAAAGTACATAATTGCTTTGCTACAGAAAGAAACACCTAGTCAGCTGAGGCAAATGCGATTCTTTCTTTTATTTGCATTCGCTTTTTGCTTTTGCAAGTGGCAAACCAGATCGTGTGATTTAACATCACTGGATTATTTTTTTGTGGGGCCATTTTGGCAAAAAGTGATTAAAAACTTTGATAAAAGAATCGCCCTCTGTCAGTGTGGGCGTGCTGGACATTTGCCAGATATCATTTTTCATTCATAATTGCCGAACTTTTTTCCTCGTAAAAACAATAAAATTTTGAATCATATTAATTGAAACTTTTTGTTTTCGAAAAAATCTTGATTTTTAAGCTTAGGACTTCAATCATTTTTCCTCAATTTTATTTTTATTGCACTTAGGTTACTTAAGCGAAATTTCACTTATTCTTTTTTATAGTGTGTCATTTGGAATAATGGAGCACCATAGGCCAAAGATATATAATTAAACAGTTATTACCTTTTTATGTGACCATAACCAAGTTATTTTAAAACTTTGTTTCTTTCATGTAATTATTATTATTATTTATTTACTTGAATTCGTAACCTCACTACAAAACAGTTGATATAGAACTAACAAATATCACAAGATGATAAAAATACAACTTGTGGTTGCGTATTTGATTTAATCATACTCAAAATAGGCTACAGAATGTGCAAAAATACAGGGATGGTTAAGTTTGCTGCAATGCACTCTATAGAACTTGAAAACTTTAATACTACGTACGCTAACGATTTCTTGGTACAGCTAGTCCTCCTTTAACGCGGTGCGCAAAATGCGCGAAATGTTCTATAATGCGGCTCCTACAACGCGATTTTCAAGCATTTTTTAAATATTATTCTAAAAACTAAAAATTAAAAACAGTGGAGTAAAATAAATATTAATGCCTTCAGGAATTTTTATTTCGAAAAACGAAAAAAGAGCTCCTGGCTTTAAGGTTTCTAAGGACCGAATTGCTTTCGAATCGAAAACAATTTCGGTTATACAAAATTTTCTAAATTTCTTACCATCCCACATGATACAAATCGAATAAATTCTATAGTGTTGCAAAGAATTCAAATAAATATATGTATTTTACAACACTGTAAAAAAGGTAAACAAAAATCATATGTTGGCTCAAAAAAAAAACAAATCAGGAAATTAACAACCAAAATTAGATAATTTAAATTTAAAAAAAATAAATAATTAATCCCATTTTATTTTTTTATTCTTTATCTTTCGAATCTGAGCAAAATGAGAATATCAACATCATTCGGAGCAAAATAAGAAGTACCAGGGATCCCTTATATTTGTCGATCAGTCAGTAAGTTTAAATAAGTACATATTTTTAATACAAATTTGTTTATATTATTTAGGTTTAAAAAACGTTTTCGGTGAAAAAAGGATTCATTTAGCTGAAGTTTGATGGGCATCTTTCTATAATTCCATTATTAAGTCTTACATTTGCGTATTTAAATGCTGCTTTCTTTCCCTTATTTTAAACTTTCTTGTTTTTATTTCTAAGAGCTGACCAGCAAAGACTATCTCTAAACACCTCATTCATTACTTTCCTTTGCAGTTTTAATTTTTTTACACCAGTTTTGTTTAGGCATTTTTTTCACGTCATTATTATAACTTTTAATAACATAGGAAAAGCTATGCTCATATTTTGTAAGAGCAACATGGGAAATATGGAAAATTATTAGGAATGCTTTCACACACGTAGATGCAAAAATCTTATTTTCAACCAAAGCTTCTAAGAGATTTTCCCGTGATTTTGATCCAAACGTTTTTGCAAATTTCAAATCCTCAATAGCAATGAAAAGAAAGTCTAGGCTGCAAGAAGAATGCAACTGTCTTAAATGTTTTCTCTTTTACTCAAACTTGAATACGGGAGTGCCTAAAGACCTTAGGTTACTCTCCAATTAATAGATATTAAAATTCTTTTTTTTGTTTTCAAATTCGGCAACTTTATTACGAAAATCATTTTCATTATTTAAAAGTACATATTAGAACTAGCTCATTAAGGGCATCTTTGAAACGCTGGCCAAGACACAAAGTCTGCTGGCCATTGCTAAATAGAGAAATAGAATACTTTGTTAAAAACTTTCAAGCCAGTTTGCCCGTTCCAAAAACATCAAATATCCGCCACCTAAGCAGAGGCATGCCTCTCCAAATGGTCCTTAGTATTGCCAAACAATAAGGTTGTGTTTTTGTCTTGACCAATTAATACTCATGGTAGTAGAATTTTTAAAAAATCCATTTCCATATTAAATCCATGGAAGAGATATTTTGTAGAGTCGGCTACCAAAAGAATGCAGATAATGGTCGACAATTTGTTAGTTTGAAATTTAAGAACTTTTGTAAAGCAAATAACACAGAACTCATCACCACACCAACATTGGCCAAGAAGTAAAAATGTTAATTTTAATGTACAATGTTACACTCAGTCGCTGCCATCAGAGCTCGTGTTTAATTGTAGTTTTCACTATGTAGCGGAACATATGAATGACTGTGCAGAAAGAGCTCTAGAATGCATTAAAAAGCAAAGAGGAAAAGAAGGAGGAGGAAACAAATGTCGGAAACCAAGAAATCGAAATAAATGGTGGAGATGAAGTCTTGTTAATAAAACGTTGTTTCCAAACAAATTGACAACCAAGGTAATAAGCCGTGAAGGTGAAGCCATATTAACAAACAATTGGAAAATTTTTAGAAGGAATTACAGCCACATAAAAAAATTCCAATATCAGATACTAACGAAAATTTGCAAGCAATTTTTGATTTCCTTTCTTGTTAGTTTCTGCATGGAAGATCGTTAAACAAAGTTAATATTTATGTTTAGATTTGCCACTTTTCAAAATTTTCTGATTGTAGGATTCATAATGAATGAATAACTCTTAAGTGAGTAAATTTCATGGATTATGGATGTCCAAACGTGATATAATTTAAAAGGCCCTTCAAAAAAAGTATATTATCGTAACAAACTAAAATAAATAAATATTTTGCAGAATTTCTTAATTTTATTAGACTTAATTGAATTACACAGAGAGCAGTGAAAATTATAACATTAAACAAATTACATGACTTTATCTCATACCTTTCGAATTCGAATATATTTAAAAATGTTATTTATTATAAATAGAATCAATAAAAAGGAATTAAAATTATTAATAAAAAATATAATTTTCTAAAATTGAAACTTTTGCTTTAATACTTGAAATTGTTTCTTTTAAAAAGTATGTATTATATTGTCCTAATTCTATTATAGTTAATATTATTAAATACTTGTTAAGGAAATAACATTTTGAGCAACATATAGATTTTGTTATTATGGTAAATCTTATTTGGTCATTTGCATCTATGAATGATGGGGATGCATTTTCTTTTCCATTTCAGCTTCCGTTCGTGCTTCATCTATTGTAGCCACTGTGGGTAGTCCACCAGGCCAGTGCAATAGTTCTGGTTCATGTTCCATAATCATATTAGCCTCAGCTGTAATAAAAAATTATCGCAAAGCAAGCGCTACTTGAAGATAAATTAAATCCGTTTAAAAAAAGTTTTCGACAAATAAAGTCGCGTTTTTTATATTTATAAAAAATTATATATTTGAAATACTACAATATGATTAAGTTAAATTTAGAGTTGCTAAAAAAAAAATAAAAATTACTTTGAGGGTGGTACACCTAATAATGGACCTAGTAAACCCAATTTAGTTACAATTTTTGTTACGTTCAGATCTGAAAAGTAATATAAATGTAAAATAAGAAATAATAGACATGAAAGATATTCTAAGCATGCAATTATTTGTTCACGTTTATAGTTTTTAAATCTGTATTTATTTAAATTGCTTTTCGATGTATATAACGCTACAATAACTAAAGTTCAGGTTTTTGTTTTACGGAAAACGCACAAGATGCTATAATTATTTCATTACTACGGTGCTTAAATTTCAATTGTAACATATTGCATCACTTCGTCACAGTAAATATTTCCAGAAATTTCTAATTATAAAAAAATATGTATCAAGTATATCATGAAATGGAAAACCATTGCCAGTTTTCTAAAAGAAAAAAAGCTTTGCTTTCCTATATTTTCGGAATTTTATCAACAAGTGTATGTTTTAAAATTGATCAAAAAACGATCGTTTTTAATTATACCGATTTCTTTTAATATTATACATATACTTTTCCCAGAGTAATTCATTTTATGGTAAATGTTTTCAAAATACGAAATTCACAAAAAAGTTTGTTCTTAAAACATAAATTGTAAGGAGAAACAACATTTGCAGATGACACCTCCATACTCTGCTCCGATATTAACGCCACTAATATTGTAACTAAGTTACAATTAGCACTAACTGAACTACACAGGTATTTTAATAAATGGAATATCCTGGTTAACCCTGAAAAAACACAAGCAATATTTTTCACACGAAGAAGGAAGAGATGTTTCATCCCACAAAACCCTATTCAGTTTTTAAATAAAAACATTAATTGGGAGAATAAAGTCAAATATCTTGGTATTATCCTTCATACCAAACTTTGTTACAACGAGCACATATTTTATCTGCTTCACAAAATCAAAATAATGACAATTCTTATGTACCCTATTATAAATAGAAAATCTGAACTCAATATAAATAACAAAAAGTTAATTATCAAAGCAATTTTTCACCCAATAATGTTTTACGGCGCTCCAGCTTGGTCCACTTCCGCAAAATGTCATCTGAAAAAACTTCAAGTTGCCCAGAATAAACTTTTAAAATTGATTTTTAAACTGCCTTGGCACTTTTCCACCCAACGTCTTCATACTCTAGCAAACTTTGAACTCACCTACGATAAAATTGAGAGGCTAACAACAAATTTCCATACAAGATGTCAACTTTCCCGGTATGGTCACATAAATGATCTGATCTCATCCTAAATTTTTATTTTTTCACATTCCTAGTTTTAAGTTTTTATCATATACCCTCTTTCAAAAAGGTTTTTATAAAATTTTTCCTTCCTTAAATAAAACAACACCAAATGTACAAATATAAATATTTAAAATAATAATTAAGTAGAAGAGGAACGCAGTTCCTAAACTCTTTGCCTTAAAAAGACAAATGTAAAAATTTCTTTAATATTATAATAAACACACAAATTGAATTGAGAAAAATTGAGTAAGGAGAAAATAAAATTTTAATCGTAAAACTGAAAAATCGCCTACAAAAATCTTTTGACCTTTTCATGAATTTTTTAATTCATAAAATTTTTATGTTTATCAACTGCCTTTAAGAACCGACTAAATTTCTAAAATGTTTTTATTGCTCTGGAAAATTATTTTTTCATTACTCAAAATTAATACTTTGTCGCTGATAAAGAATATGTAAGAAAAGTTTTAAAACTGAAGGTTTAAGTATGTTTGTTAATGAGTATCTTACACTTTGCTTACATAACGTATTAAATAACTAGGTGTTGTAACATTCCATCGGACTAATCGATATTACTAGCTGAAACCTAAATTATATTACATAATGAAATTTAAGAACGTAAAAAACTATAGCAAGAAGTATAGAGCGTTTATCGTGTTAAAAAAAGAGTCTATAAAGATAGTTCTCGTTTAAAAAATCTACAAAACATATCTGCTAATAAAGTTATGCTTAGTTATATGTACCTTTAATACGATGTATCTTACTGCCATAAGCCAAGTCGGCATAATAGCCCATAATGAATGTCAATGGAACTATTGGGAGTAAAGTAACCGCACTTCTTGTACGTTGATAAAAAGAAGTACAACCAAATAAGGATGTTATATAGAAACCACCCAGCCAATAAAACAATTCTCGATCACGAGCTATTGCTTGGGCTTCTTCACGTTCTTTTATTTGGTAGTGCATTTGAATCCAACGCTCCATCTAAAGAATTAAAATTTCATAAAAATAAATGCAAACACAATTTGTCCAAGAAATATAAAGCTTGCCTTTAATTCCTGGCATTTTCTATAGGCCGGATCGTCATGTTGTGGGTAAGTAGGCACGTTAGTTGAAGATTTGTTACCCATTTTTCAGTTATTTACAAAGTTTAGTAAATGAAACCAAAGGTTTTCAACATGCAAGAAACTTTTTACTAAAAGAATAATTGCTAAAATCTCGTACAAGTTATATTTAATAAGTCTAATACAGTTAAATTTAAAGATAGAGATGGTAAAGTTGGTATAACCTGAACTTGAAGAGATGGCACATTATTGATTGCAGAATTGCCAGATGTTGTTGATAGAGAACTATTAATTTTAGATGAAAAATTTGCAAAAAAATTCATCATAAACAAAATACATATATAGCAATTTGAAAGTTTTTATTAATAAAAAATAAAATTCCAGCAACTAAATGTAATTTTATGAAAACAACTTTATCCAAAATTGGTCTTAAATAAGAAGAAACCAGAAAAAATTACATCTGTACTGCACTTTCTGGATCGTTACAACCTACCAGCAATCTATGCATCTGTCTTCCTCGAGACAAATACACTCAAACCTCATTTTATGCGATTGATCCGTTCCAGAGAAAATCGTATATAACAAATTCGCATAAAACGATACACTAGCTCCATACTAAAATTAATGATTCGTCCCTGAATTTTGAAAAAATGCATAAATTCAAAGTAAAGCATTAAAACTCAAACAAAATCGCATAAAAAAAGTCAACAAAAAGTAATTCATTCATTAAAAAAACAAATAAACATCAATTCACTACGTACTTAAGAAAGAAAAAAATATTTACATTGAAGAAATAAATTATAACTAATAATCAGAATCACTAATATGACGTGTGCCGAGTTTCTGAATTGGCTCTATATCGCTTTCATCACTAGAGGAAACAAACACATCTATGGCTAGATTACTATTTTTATCACCACAATTGTTCTTACTTTGGCTGTAAGGAACATCGAAGTTTTCAGTTAGTTCTTTCTCCTTAGGTACTTGTTGAAAATAATTTGTCATAAGTTTTTGTGATGTCGATTATTTTAATTCTTTTTGTAACTCTTGATATGCCGAAAATGTGTTGTTAAGCCCATGCTGAATTTTTAGTGCCCGTTCCGTATTTGGATCCACATTAAGAATTTCGCTCTGTAGGTCTTTAACTGTTTTAGCAATTTTATCAATCTTTTTTAAAGTAAGGGGCTCTACAAGTTCTTCGCAATCACTTTCGCAATTATCATCTTCCGTGTTATCAGTAGTTAGACTAACAATGTCGGCATCAGATAATGGAACATCTGCGAAAAGCTCTTCTATATCATTATGGTTCAAAGAATCAAATCCATCGCTTTCAATTTGTCGAGCCAGCATTAAAATTTCTTCAGATAATACAGATATTTCATCAGCAGTATTACCACGAACACAACCTGGCCATACAGCTTTCCTGCACCCATTTAATGTTTTTCGTCGTATACTGGATACTGCAGATGCAACCAAAACTATGCAGTCGCAAATATTAAATTTTTTCCACGCCTCGGTCAATGTTAATTCTTCATTTTCAATTTTATTTAAAATAAATTGGTATGTGCTTTTAATATAATATTTCTTAAAAGTGGAGATTATTCCTTGATCTAGTGGTTGAAGAATACTGGTTGTATTTGGTGGCAAAAATTCAATCTTAATGTTTGAATGTTCCAAATGTGGGTGTCCAGGAGCATTATCTATAACAAGCAAAATTTTAAATTCAAGATTTTTTTCCTTCATATAGGATTCAACTTCTGGTACAAAACATTTGTAAAACCATTCACTAAATAATGCAGAGGTTACCCAAGCTTTAGTGTTTGCCATCCAGTGAACTGGCAAACGTTTTAAGTCTTTTCCTTTAAAGGCCCGTGGTTTTAGAAACTTATTTACGACTAATGGTTTCAACATTTTATCTCCTGAAGCGTTGTTGCATAGTAAAACCGTTAATCTTTCTTTACTAGGTTCAAATCCACTGGCTCTTTTTTCTGTTTTAGCAATGTAGGTTTTGTTTGGCAATTTTTTCCAAAATAATCCGGTCTTATCTGCATTGAATATTTGATCTGGGCAATACTGTCCTTCTTCTATTATTTTTTTTAATTTTTGTGGATAATTTAAAGAAGCATGTTCATCTGCTGATGCTGACTCACCTCTGATTTGGATGCTGTGAATATTATTTCTTTTCAAAAACCGTGCAAGCCACCCATTGCTAGCTAAAAAATTTTTTTCTTTTGGTTCAGAAGTTGCTTTATTCTATTATAAAATATTATTATCATATATCCGCTTATGGGAATCCTTTTTTTAGTTAAATCCTCAATCCACAAATTAAGAGATTTTTCCATATTTTCAATCAGTATGTCTCTTGTATAAGACGAATACTTTGAACTCATTTCTGTGCCCGAAATTACGAATTTTTTTATGGAATCTTCATTTTTTTTAATCGATCGTATAGTTGATTCTCCTAAGTTGAACTCCTTTCCAAGAGATGTATACTTTGCACCATTTTCTAAGCGTTCGAGAATTTTAATTTATGTCTCTAGGGATATTGTTTGTCGTTTTTACTTATTTTTATCCATATTGTAATCTAAAAACGTACATAATATTTTTGAGCACAGAAACTTTAAAATAACAAAACTTTATAAGTTCTCAATTTAATAACTTTTACGATAATTTAATCTCAATTTTTTATACGAGTAATATTTACTAAGACGGGAAAACAAACACCACAATAAACTATTTTATTTAACTTGTTGATTAAAAGGGATTTCCCCTAAGTTGAAAACTAGAATGATATTCACACTAAAATACAGCGCGCTGCAATAAAAGTCACAAGTACATCATGTGCAATTCTACAAGCGAAAATATAAGCGTGCGAAAAAATTCAAAATCGCACAAATTAGAATTCGCATAAAACGAGGTTTGAGTGTAGTGTACATTTAAAACGTCGTGCACTTTTATTTGTTACGGCCAAATTATATATCATAAATGTACCACAGGGAATGGTGGGATACATACATTACACCTGTGCTGTGATGTATACAAGAGGGCTAAGCAACATATTTTTTAAATACAGGCATCTAGGTTAGGTAAACTCAAAAGCAAATTTTCCTAATTTTCACTATTTTATTTTGCAAAGAATTTTACTATTTGGAATCATTTTTAAGTTAATCTACGTTAATTTTTTATGCTTGATTCCTGTAATCATAAATATTTTATTATATTCTAAACAATTTTTTTAAAGTATTACCGGAGGAGTAAAGCACATCCATATGGCCATTACTGCTACTACTGCTCAAATAGCTCATCAGTGGATTTGACCAAAAGTTTTGTATAGAAAACTCAAGAATTTAATATCTCAAGATAAATTGATTAAATAAGAATTTTATTTAAACAACACTTGGGATAAATTCACTGATAAGCTATTTGAGCAGTAGTGAAATGGTTTTTCAATTTACTGATTATTTAATAAGCAATTTTCGATTAAGTTTTAATAACCATTTATTAAGCTGAAATCTCAAATTAAAAAAAAAATTTCTTTTTAGTGATGATATTTTTGAAATTGTTATTGCTAGGGCGAATTCAATTAATCGCCTTGGCTGTTACAAAATTATTATTATTGGTAATTTGTTATCGTCGTTCCAGTTGTCACAACATTTATTTGTGGTCACAACGTTATGTCTGCGGTAACAATAACAATAATTTGTTTTAATTTTTATTTAAATGTGTAAAATTTCAAATGAACAAAAAATAAAAATATGTTCAATTGCAAAGAATTTGCTTAAGGAAATAACAATTTAACAATTAATTTACGAATGAAGGTAACAAAAAAGCTTAAAGGACTAAGGTAATGAACACACTGAATTCAGTGTTTGCTTTAAAATTGTGTGTTTAATTGTGCAACATTAAAATAATTGTTAAACAAAAGCCCAAAATGTACTTAATGTTTAATAAAATCATGTAGAATAATTAAATATTTTAATATTTTTTAAGATAAAATTAATTAGTATGTATCTTGTGAAAATTTCAATAACAGAACACACGAACTTTTTTAGGGTTGAAATGCTCATCCCCTAAAGTGAAAACATAAGTGTGATAAGCATCACTCTGATTAAACCTTAACCATAATAGTAGCAACAGTTGGTTGAACAGCTGATGTCCTGTGTCGAAATTGGCGCAGATTTTAAACAATTTGTTTTTGCTTGATTGGGAAAAATGCCGCATAATAAATAGAGTAAACTATTTGTACGTCTAAAGTAAACTGTAAAGGTGATAAACAATTCCAAATATTAAGCCTAAAATAGGTGTCCGCTGGTTGCCAGTGTTTGACGAAATGCGTCGTCGGATTTCCATCAAATTTTCACAGTACCTTCGTAATGGTCGTTCACTGGTTTGTAGCTTTGTTTCATGCATTTACGCACAATAGTGCGTCCACAGTGCGTGTTTGAAACAAGACAAATTTAAAAAAGAAATTAATTTTTTTTCCATTGTTTGTATCAAATAAAATGTGTGTTTTCGTTTCTGCGTTGTTGTGTGTGTGTACCTGCACAGAATGCGACGGCAATACAAATCGAAATATGCTTATGTTCATAGCAAGTGAGTCCCAATTTACATTGTACGATTTTTGTCGTTGCAATTTTTGTCGTTCTTTCTTTAAAGTTGCATTCGCGTATGCATTTGAGATTTTGTATTCATATACACACAAACTTCACATTTAAAATTACGAATTGTAAACGAAACGAATTGCAATTGTATACTCGCATGTGTACTTTTTTTAGTTCCTCTCTTTCCCTATTCTTTCTACACCTCTTATTTACCTAAAAACTAAGAATTGCAGCGACAAAAATCGCACAATGTAAATTGGGTCTGTATGGGGCAACGTGTTGCATTTTGTGTGTGTGAAATTTGCGTGTTCAATTACAAAATGATCCATCAGCTGAACATTTTTCAAAGCAATTGTTAGATATTGGGAATAGGGCAATTCCGATTGACCCCACCACAAAAATGATTACGCTTCCAGATAATTTACGCCACTTTGCACAATCAAAACAAGTATTGATGTCACAAACGTATTTCCCGGTGTTGCACAAAATTTTAGAAACCATGATTGTTGGGGGGAAAGAGCTATCTTAGCTTCGAAAAATGCAGATGTTTCGGATATCAATGTAACAATTTTGAATGACATTCCCGGGGAAATTTTTACCTACAAATCGGTTGACTCTGTTACCAATCAAGACGATGTTGTAAATTATACAGTGGAATTTTAAAATTCGCTTGAGTTATCTGGACTGCCGCCCTACCGCCAAGTGAAAATATTAATAACTGCCAGCCACGACTTTGCAATGGGCCACGTTTAGTAGTCAAAAAAGTCATGAAAATGTGATTGAAACAAAAATTTTAAAAGGAAAATATGAGGGCGAGTATGTGTTGATACCACGCATTCCTATGATTCCTCCAGATTTGCCGTTTGCTATTAGTGCGGACAGAAACCACACATAGAGCAAAAGGGCAAATGCTGACTTGATCTCGGTGTTCAGTACACACAGGGACAGCAAAAGCTCGGCCTATCGATCCTTTTGGTTTAAGGAGTTTTTAACAAGAGGTGTCAGAAAAGTTACCACAGGGATAACTGGCTTGTGGCGGCCAAGCGTTCATAGCGACGTCGCTTTTTGATCCTTCGATGTCGGCTCTTCCTATCATTGTGAAGCAAAATTCACCAAGCGTTGGATTGTTCACCCAAGGGAACGTGAGCTGGGATTAGACCGTCGTGAGATAGGTTAGTTTTACCCAACTAATGACAATATGTTATTGCGACAGCATTCCTGCGTGGTACGAGAGGAATCGCAGGTACGGACCTATGGCACAATACTTGTTCGAGAGAACAGTGGTATGACGCTACGTCCGTTGGATTATGCCTGAACGCCTCTAAGATCGTATCCAAGCTGGACTGCAATAATAAAAATGGGGCAATTGCATTGTATGGCTCTTAAACCATTTAAAGTTTATCTTTGATAAACGACAATGGATTTGTGACATAGCAAGTATGGGAGGATATTATCGCCTGTATGCCGCGCTAGTTGCTTATAAAAACATTACTTAACAATGCAAAAGATTCAGTTCCCAATACGTGTTTCTTTTCCAATGATATCTGTTTTTCGCACGGTCAATTATATTTATCATGTTCCCGTGTTAATAAACCAACTGCTTTGTTTGTCTATACCGTAAACCAAAATCAATCGAAGAATGTCGTATATGTAAAAGCATTGCAATAGAATAAGACGTATATAAGTATATAAAATATTGAATTGTGAAAGGGATAAAATTATTAAAAAAACATAAAAACGAAAAAAAAGAAATTGTCTCCTTTCTGATGCACACAAAAAACAACGCTGCAGAATAAAAACAAACCACAAATGACTTGCAAAGCAGTCATAGAACCGCTAGTATAATATAATATATATATAATTCTCATTTAATCAATTTGGCTTGAGATATAGGACTCTTGAGTTTTTTTATACAAAATTTAGGCTAAACTCCACTGATGGTCTATAGGAGCAGTAGGTGAAATGGACATATGGATATGCTTTCCTCAGAATAATAACAAATGTTTTGTGAGAATATCACAATTAATGTAGATTTAATTAAAATGGAAAAATTATTATCAATCAATTAAAAAAAAAGAACTAAAAACGTAATGATAAAATATTATTCCTACCAAATTGATCAAAAAAAACTAAGAACATAAGAAGAAAAGGTTATTATTAGTGATAGGCAATCGTTGTGTAGTGGAACCACCCTAATACAAATTGTAAATATTCATACCTAACTCAAATTTCTCAAAGTACAATGCACTAGCAGTGCATACATGTTTACTATTGTTATGCATACGGCAATTAAATGGCCTTCAACTAATATAGACTTTGCTTGTGTTGTTATTGTACTGATCGGTGCGTTTCAGGTGACACATTTATTTTGTGCGAAAACAATCCCAAAATAAATGCATACATAATTATTTTAATATATTGGAGAACCAAGCAATCACTAATTGTGGAATACTGTCTAAATTTATGATTGCCTGGTTAAACCAATACTGATTATATAGTGGATATAGTTGTAGTGAACTATGTACATGTCAATTAGTTATTAATCAGTTATATCACTGCTTTTGCCTTTACTTTTGTATGTACCTGTTTTGAGTTAGTCAACAAGGAAATTGCAGAAGCAACCTTAAGAGATCCTGTGTTGGTCAAAGTGTTACAACATGTTTAAACAAATCACAGGAAGTTTCAAGAAAAGTCAGATAATTTTATGCCTTATTCCACTAGAATTTGCGAACTATCCGTAAATGGTGACTGTTTGCTATGGGGTTCAAGAGTCATCATTCTATCGACCTTACGCTCCAAAATGTTAGAAATTCTTCACGAAGTTCATCAGGGTATGACAGCAATGAAGGCCACAGCAAGAAGTTATTTTTGGTGGCCCGGTCTCGATAATGACATCGAGATGACAGTTAGGAACTGTCAGATATGTTGTAAAAACAGCAAAAATCCTTCAGCAGCAGAACCAAAGACGTGTCCGGAAACACTTAAACCGTGGTCACGGTTACATATCGACTATGCTGGTCCGTTTTTAGGTACAAATTTTCTCATAATTGTCGATTCTCATAGTAAGTGGGTGGAAGTAAAAATAACTGACAATACGTTTTTGCAACACATGGCATACCAGATACAATTGTGTCTGACAATGGACGTAACTTCTTGTCGCATGGATTTGTGTCATATTTAAAAGCAAATGGCATTAAACACATTACCACAGCGCCATATCATCCTTTATCAAACGGTCAGGCTGAAAGGTTTGTACAAACTATTAAAAATCATTTAAAGAAAATGCCCAAAAACAATGTTGAAAAAGGTTTAGCCAACCTGTTGCTACGCCTACGAACAACTCCGTCTGTAAATTCACATCAAAGTCCAGCTGAAATTTTAATGGGAAGGAAGATTAAGACATTATTAAGTCACATTACACCGGAAAATTTTGATGAAAATACTAGTCCACGGCGCGAAAATATACAAACTGCTAGACATTTTAAAGTGGGTGACAAAGTTTGGTACCGAAATTTTGGGAAGGGAGAGCGATGGCTGCCAGCAACAGTAAAGTCTTCAGGATCACGGAACTATAAAGTTTTGGCAAATAGAAATGATATATAGATGTATCATCTGACAGTTGGAGATCTTCAAGGTTTAGTAAATCAACACCCCAGAGGGATGAAGCTCCTTTGTCTTCAATAGATGAGGAAACCATAACACTTAAAGACAATCAACAAAGATGCGTTGCAGAAGTTTCCGAATCCGCAGAATATGACTATGAGTGAGACGGCTTAGCATTGTCAACGAATGTGCCTCATGAATACCAGCCAAGGGACGGAGCGGCCGAGGATGTAGAAGAGACACCAAGGCGACCAAAACGGAAAAGGGCAGTTCCAAAACGGTTGGAGGATTTCTTATTGGGGGAAGAATTGTAGTGTAGTGAACTATGTACATGTCAGTTAGTTATTAATCAGTTATATCACTGCTTTTGCCTTCACTCTTGTATCTACCTGTTTTGAGTTAGTCAACCCGAGTAGGCGGCTTATTAATATTCAATTCTGAAAATATTAATTAAGCAACAGAAATTGTTATCTCATTGAGCCAGTTCACATTGGATTAGTTGTGCTGGTCTAACATGGCAGTTTGTTGGCATTTTCGGTGAGGGGGGTAGTTTTTGGTTGGCACAATTTTTCTACCAGCTTCAACCCCGCACAACGAGAACAAAACTACTACACATGAATTTATGAAAACACAGGTCTTGTGTGTTTTTTTTTGCGGAGCGATTTTTAGTCTTCAGTTGGCTATCGTCGTGTTAATATGAATATGAATTCAAAAGTAGATGAATAGATTTTATGATATTTATTTTTATCTTTTTTACCTAAATATATTTTAATCTTTCTTTTTAATTAAATTTTAACGATATATTTTTTCAATATTTCGCTTTTCTATGGAAAGCTTCTTCAGGAAAAATTAATTTTTAATAACAATTTAAAAAAAAAATTTTTATTTAATTAAAAAAAAGGTTGAATAAGAATAAAAATAATTTTACAGAAAATAAAATTAGAAAGAAACTTTTCATGATCACTTAATCCAGCCATATTTATTTTATAATGCGTATACGGTGGTGTATACCGAATGAAAAACACTAACCCACACAAAGCTGTGTATACGTATACAATTTTGTGCTAGAACAATTAGTCTAGTGTGTTTTGGAAAGAACAAATATTAATCCAATGTGAACTGGCTGAGATATAACAGTAAATAAGCTTTTAAGTATGAGTGAGTTCCATTTTCACTTACTCTAGATTAGTTACAACATTCTCATTAAATTAATAAAGAATACTATTAAAACAAAGAATATTATTTAAAAGATTGAAAACAATACAATCAGGAATATTTAAGAATAATAATATTACAGTTGAAAGAAATAGAATAGAATAGTTAACCTGTATTAACTATATAAAATTTTTATACTCAAACTCATTATTTGAAAGTGTAATTTTTTTCTTAAAAAAGAGGACCAAATAAAATAAGCAATAACCCAATTGGCTTGTGCTCTTAATGCTCATATTAAAGAGGTTAGGATGACCTTGAAAGAATTATCCTAAGTTCCCACCGTGATGAAGTAGCACGAACAGAAACGCAATGTGCATTTATTTTTTAAAGTTGTTAAACATTAGCCTAACATTACAGGCCAATTTTACAAGATATTCAGCGAAAAGTGAGAGATTCAGAAAGCAACATTTTCGACAAAAGTTGGAAACATATTGAAAGCTGTTTGTCTCTACATTATGCTGATAAAAAAGACGTACAAACATAAGGGTGCGAATAGGGAATAATGCGACAGATATATAAATCACCAACTTTCACTTATAGTAAATATTAATTAAAGCTGATAACTATTAAATGGAACTGTAGAAGCTTCAATTTTGAAGTACAGAAATAGAGCTCTGAAAGTTTTCATTAGACGAATATTTGGGGAAGTCCCATGTACGCTTGCAATTTAAAAATTAAAAATCTTAGAAAATTTTGGAATTTTTGTTTTTTGTTTCAAAGAGAAGTAGCACTTCAGGCAATAATGCCTATTTAGTTACAACCGTGCTACATTCTTTAAGAAACGGATAGAGAAGAGATAAGACAGGTGGTTAAAGTAGAAGGATAGTTACATAGCCTTCAAGCTCTTATTTTTGTAGGGACAACAACCACCTCTAAATTGGTAGGCTAAGTACACTACCTACTAGCCTACTGGGGCAGCTTTCATTTCTAGAAGGCCAATGTTATCGGAAATTAACTGTCGTATAAAGCGTGATTTACATCTGCACCGACTATATAGTCATAATCAGATGGTGGTCAAACCACTTGGTTGATTGGACATCAACTACGCCCTAGAAGGCCATCGAATACGTATATCCTCCGGTCACTTCTAGTAGCAATTTCGAAAGCCCAAAGTAGGCCGCAGCCTTCACTCCTTGCTAAAGAAATGGAGACTTTCCAACTCCTGGTCCAGAACGCATGAAGCTCTTTTTTATCAAGAACACGACAGCATTCATACTCACTGGACCTGAACCATTCATTGTGTTAATTTGAATGATCCGACCCACAAACTCTCACGAGGGTCCGAAACCACAACCACCACGATACTCCCATATAGGGGCCAACCTCAATAACCAGTCAGAGCACATCATTGTCTAAAGAGAACAAATAGTGTACTCTGGGGCAACTGATTCCCGTGGAAATATGTGGATTGTCCAGGTGACTCCTACTAGCCTTTGAGGGGCCTGGGCTCCCTTTAACTGTCGTATAAGGCAGCACAACGACTAGTAACTAGTGACCATCATCACTGAGCAGCCGCACTGACAGCCAATTTTTATTTTGTTGTAGTGAAAACCGCCAAGGTCTTTGTTGGGAATCGTACCCACAACTCCAATACTGGTAAGCTAGTACACTACTTACTAGCCTACAGGGGCACCATTTGTATGCATCAACGTTAATCTATAACATTAGCACATTAGTACACCAAACAATAGGGTTAGAATATACAATGAATTGACAAACAATATACGTCAACATTACCACACAGCAGGAAAGAAGTAAATCCTTCCTTTAAGGCCGGGGCACATAGAATCCGTCATGCGTTATACTTTGACGTATTCAACTGAACTCAAAGTAACGACGGATTAGGTTGGCACAATTAGTACTTTGTTGACGGATAAGAAATCAACTGTTTTTTTTTTGTTTTTCTTATTTTATATTTTTTTGCAGCAAAGTTTTATTAAAGTGCACATTTGAAATGGAGTTAGACGACATCTTAGATTTTCTATTAATGGTAATTTGTACTATTTATTCCATTATTTATTATTATTATTATTAATAATTTATTTTAAAAATATTTTACTACGATAGAGCGAAAAAAAAATAAAAACAAGAAGAAGAAGCGAATTAAAAATGTCAAAGTACTCAACGTACGTCAAAAGTTGGCTAACTTTCGTACTTTGCGTTGACGGAGACGTATTGATTGTGACAACGCTGATAAGAAAACGTGTATTTCAACTTACTTGTCAGTTGAAAAATATGACGGATGACGGATTCTATGTGCCCCAGCCTTTAGGATCCCCAAATTAATTATATGAGCAAACCTGAAAAGGCATCTTCATTGTGAAGAAGAAAATTCTGATTTATTTAATGATAGAAGCTATGAGGGACATCAAATAAATTTTGTGACGCAGGTCTCTCTACCGTGTGTCCTACGTATATAGAAGAAATATATATGAAAAACGGAATATCTCTCAAATTTCGAATACACACTGGTGCAAAAAAAAAAATTGTTTCACACTAAATATTATTCTTTAAACCTGTTCCCTATTTCCATTTTAAAATTCATTTTTTTTTTTTCAAAAATACCTCTATGGAAAAAGAATTTATTTAATTTTTGAATTTGCTATAATTTTATATTGTAATTTTTGCTATGAATAGGTTTGTCTGCAGTAGCAAATACTCAGTCAATTTTTTTGGGAGAGTAAGAACAGTGTTACTCTGTCGGCTGAGAAAATCTGAAAAAGTACGCAGACGGTATCCAGTGAAATTTTGCAAGAAAACAGCTGATCGATGTGTAAACAATTGAAATAATAAAGCAAAAGAATTGTGGCGCATGTGTACGGAACGTTGGAACGTTTCTACCATGAAATAAAATGTTTTGTTTATTATAATTTATTATAAACATTAAAAATAAACACATTTGTAACTACTTACCTCTGTTATTGCTAAATTTCAATTTTTATTTTCACTTCACAACAATTATTTAATTCAAACACTATATGAAAAAAACTGTTCAAAGTAGTTGCAAAATCTTGCAAGCAGAAATTTCTCCAGTAACATTTTGCAAGTTCTCTGACTTTCAACTGTCAAAAAATTATCTTTTTAGCTCTTTTATTGCAAGAGATTTCGAGTACGCAGACATTTTGCAAGATTTTGCAACATTTTGCACATAATGATGCAAAATATGTGTACGCAGACAGACCTAATAAATCAAGATACGTACGTACTTTTGCACGAAAATGTTTAATTAATTGAATGCTGGTGACAGATATGCAAACTGTAACAGGGTTCTCAAACGCGAAGATAACTGACGATGTTATCTTCATATATTTATACAAATTTTATTTATTCTATTCGCATTTATTAAATTATATTTATTATATTTTCAGATTCTTAGGCAATAATGAAGGTGATTGCTTTGAATGAGTGAACTATTCCGTTCTCACAGCTTGGAAGAAAATAAAACCACCCTACACGCACTATCTATTGGATACAATATAAAAAAGTCACAGTGCTGTTTTTCTTACCTACAATTACACCGAGACCTCGAAGACTGCCTTTTTTAGTTAAACATATTGTGGCTATATCGTTGAAGGCAACAGTACAATTAATAGTTCTACTACCTTAAATTCAGACAGTGGAAATAGTGGCTAAAATATGCCTAATATGGGACCAATGTTGGGAACATCAGCCACTGTAGCCATAAGCAGTAATTATACTGTTTACAACACCACTAACACCGGACAAGGTGGTACTGGTGTTTTGGCCTCTTCACAGAATGGCTCCGGTGCAACAGCTGGTCAGTTGGGAAGTGCTTCAGTAGCCAATATAAATACATCAATGGGAGGTGGCGGAACAAATAGTAGTGGAGGTGGAGCTGCTATGGGCTTAAGTGGCGTCGGTATGGGCATTTGCGGCGGCATTAGTAGTGCAATGGGACCTAGTAGTGCTGCCATCACGGGCGTGCCGCCACTCGGACTTGGCATTGCAACCGGTATTGGTAATAAAATGCTCGGTCGCAAGCAGAGTCTTAAGGGCGGCGAGCCATTTCTTGCTGATTATGGTCCCGAGGAGTCACTTAACGAAAGTGCCGATATTGAATGGGTGAACAAACTGTGGGTAAGACGCCTAATGCGTTTTTGCGCATTAGTAGCCTTGGCCTCAGTCTCTTCGAATACTCCGAAAACTTTCGAATTGTATCCACCCACACAGTATATAACATTCGTATCAGATATTGCGGTAACGTTGCTCTTTACCGCAGAAATGATAGCCAAAATGCACATACGCGGCGTTTATCACGTAAGTAACTATTAGACAACAATATAAATGCAACATCTTATGGATGACTCTTTTAGCAATATACTATTGTAAAAATAAATTTTTGAAACTTAATATTGCTATTCTGTTTGCCATAAGTTTTGCAGATAATGTAATTGCTTTCTTTTTTAACTGTTATTATAAGGCGCTACCATACCAAATAACTATGCCTTTGCTAATTAAAATTTCTGTGAATATAATAAGACAAATAACGTTACCTTCATCAAATTGTTATTTGTATGTAAGACGAAAAAGAATTGGCGACAAACCCGATAGCATAACATCCTGGAAGATAACAAAAAAAAAACAAACAAAAATAACAAAAAACAAGGAACTGGCAATACAACTCACAAGCACACAAAAAGCGACACTAGAACAGAATTACTTTAAATTTAACAATAATATAGATAGACAAACAACAGGACTGATGATGGGAAATCCAACATCTACAATCCTCATGGAGTATTTATGCAGAACTTAGAAGAAAAATACGTAAAGGAACTAAAAACCAACTTCGGAGTAATACTCTATGCAAGATATGTCGACGACATCATATGTATACCAGAAGGAAATAACAATGAGCAAATTTTAGATTACTTGAATGGAAGACACAAGAACATAAAATTCACAATGGAAAAAGAAGAGGAGAGGAGAATTAATTATCTAGACTTAATGGTCAAGAGGAACATAATGCTGAACAGATTCGAATATGAAATATACACGAAGCAACAAACCTAATAATACACAGCTCATCAAATCATCCCCAGCAGTACAAAAACACAGCAATCAGACAGTTAATTACAAGACTCGAAAGAACACCACTAAGACGGGAAATGTATATGAAAGAAATGAGAACAATATACACCATTGCTGAAAAGAACGGATACAAAAAGTACCTGGTAGACAACATCAAGAAACAAATTAAGACAAACAAAGAACAGGAGAATTATAGGAAAAACTGGGCTACATTAACATATATGGGAAAGTCAACGTACAAACTAACAAAATTCTTTAGAAAACACAACATCAATACGGCATTTAGAACAAGAAACAACCTAGGCAGAATACTACGGAATAAAACAACCGAGACAAATATACTAGACAAACAAGGAGTTTACAAATTAATTTGTACATGCCAATATGGTTATATCGGGCAAACAGGACGAAAAATGAAGACCAGATTTAGGGAACACATTAGAAACTATAACAAAAAACTACGAGAACCAAAATCAACTCGAGAATCAAATTTTGCAAACTATATATTCAATAACAAATGTTTACCGGGACATATAAAAATAACTGTTAAACTGCTACATACACAGCACAAAGAAAGGAAACTAAATGTATTAGAAAACATGAAAATATTCACACAAAAAACATTTGACGGACGAATAATTTATCAACAAATAAACACTGCTTCAGGCACCATATTTAAACCATTGAAATATTTTTACAAGAAAACACAAACACGTTACGCAGTTGCACAAGACCAAAGCAATAAGGAACCTCAGAAATGTACAATTACAGATTATTATGTTATAGGAAAAAACTAAATCGACTCACATATAAACACAAACGAATAAGAACCATGAGCGTGCAGCGACTTAGGTAGAAAGAGAGACGAATGATAAGGGAGAGATAGAGACAGACATAGAGGGAGAGACAAATTATGCAGAAAGAAACAAACGAAAAAGGAGAGAGAGAGAGAGATATAGACAAAAACAGAGAAAGAGACGAAGGCAATAAGAATAACATGAAGAGAGACAACGTGTGATTAGATTTACATCCGCGCCTGGCCATGAAGCCTTAATCAGATGGTGGATCAAACCACTGCATAATTTGGAACGTCATGCTCGTCCTAAAAAGCCGTAGCTATAATTCTATGCAACAGAACTTTCTAGTTGCAACTTCGATGATTCCAGAGCAGGGCTGCAAATCATCACTCCTTGCTGAAGAGTTGGAGACTTTCCAACTCCTGTCCAGGACACATGTTTAGCATGCTCATTGGATCTGGGAACATTTCACCAGGTAGATGTTATTAAATGTAAAATGAACCCGGCCACCATAGAACCATAGACTGATATGGGGCCGCGAAACCACAACCACCACGATACTCCCATATAGGAGCCAACCTCAACAATCAGTCAGAGAACAGTTAAATGTCTAAAGAGACAAATAACGGAACTCTGCGAGCTTACTAATTCCCGTGGAAATAAAGTAGAGTTTCCAGTTGTACCCCTGCTGACTTCAGGGGACTGGGCCCCCTTTTTCCCCAGTTGCACAGGTCTAAGTTGTTGCTATCTCCAAAGACTATATGTATGTGCCCCCGGGGGGTACACGAAGAGAAACACGAGCAAGACGAACTATATAAACACAGCTGGCAATAAAATGCAACTGGTATAGAGAAAAAAGAACACTGAAGATGGCATATAGCCGAAACCGGTATGTTCAGAAACCAAATTTAACGCGGGTTGACGTAAAATCATACCCAAACTTATTACTATTATTTTTTAACTAGAACTCCGCGTTTAAATATCCTAAGCTCATCTTTATTATTCTGTCTTTTCTTTGCTTATATACTATTTAGTTTAAATCTATGAATGGGTATCATAGATAATAGGATCTAGTTTATATCGTTATTTCAATAAATTTATTTAAATATGAAAATATTTTGAATGCAGTGTGAAACGCACTGGCCAGCGTATGCGGTTAACTAAGTGATGAGCATTTTAATAGTGTATTATTTTAAGGCCACTTCGTTATTTAAACTGCATTGGGAAAATGTAACGTGAACCAATTAAGGCAACAGTGTTAACAGTATTAGTTTGTTTATTTCCCACTTAAATATTTTGGGATATATGATATTACTATAATGTGCCCAAGTGTGTCGGCAATTACCACTGTTTGTTGCTCTACTTAAATGATCATTACCATTACAATATTTGTGTTACAATATCCAACAAATTTCTAGATATATGTGCTTTGTTGAATATAAATGTGGGCCGATGTAGAAAGTTCTATTGTACAAGAAACAGCATATTGGAAACAGCACAGCCATGATTGTATATTTAAGTATTTTGTATGATATTACAGAAAAATTACCCCACGTTGGAATAAACACGATCGAATATGAAAATTTTAATGTAAAGATGGAGGACGAGATATTCTTTGCCAGCATTAGAAGCATAAAAAAAATCGAATATCGAAACTAACAGGAGGATTCATTTTAAGTACAACAATTGACATCGCCAAAGTGAGGATTTACGGAACTGGAAAATTTCCGTTGCAATAACTGAATTGTTTGGATGGTCTTGTGGCGTCATCTTGCTGAAAGCTAAGGCCAAAAAAAGTTGTTATCATGGTTTGGTAGTGCAGAGAATTCACGATGACGGGCTTACTTGCTCATTTTTGAAAAAAATATGAGCCGATGATGCCGTCTGACCACATTGATGTTCCAGGCTCATTTTCAACACTTTGCTGTACAGCGACATCACTACGACCACTACGAATGTTTCATTTTCGTCTATTATCACCAACAATACTGTAAGCGTTGAATTTAGTAAATAAATTACGGGCAGTGGTTTAGAAGGAGCTTGATAACGAGGGAAAGCTGCTCGAATTTTACGAAGAGTAATTGTGATAGTAAATTCTTTGCTCAAGAGTGTAACATTCCACGCTTAAAACTTTCCAACTTTTTACTATATTACTTTCATAGCATGACAGCTCAAATTTTGACATGTGATTTATTGGCAGACAATTCACTTTTACTTGAAATAAAACTAAAATAAAAGATACCTTTTTCAACTATTCGTCTTCACGTTTAATAAATATAAAATTGAATTTTATATGGAGCTTATATTGCGCCTAAGCATACCTACATATGTATGTGGGCCTACACTTGTGAATAATTCGTATATCAGGTGTAATAAATAAATTTTTTTCTTAAATTTAATTATCGATTTTTTTTTATCAAAATTTAGGGTGAAGTTCCATACTTAAAGGACCATTGGTGCCAGTTCGATTTTTCAATGGTATTCTTCCTGTGGATCTCCATAGTTTTACAAATATTTGAAATACTGGAAATAGTGCCAAAGTAAGTATTCTTTGCTTTAAAAATTATTTTTGACATATGACCCTTTCAAACATAAGGCCCAGCTATATTATGCATATACTGGCTTTAGCCAACTTAAGGCAACTGTGCAAATACCTAATAATCATATGTGGCAAACTATACTGTACTTTACAAAACTTTTTGTCAAATGTCATTTGTTTAAGCACAGTACAAAACTGATCGCACATTCCGTACGAAAACAGCTGATTTTGCATGGTGTTATAGATACATTAGTGAACAAATTCCAATGGAGGACGAAAAATATTTTATCTGAATTTTATAGAAAATGTACAAAGAGACAATAGCTTAGATAACAAAAGAGACGCGTTTTATTATAACGGCAATACAAAGGACCGAGGGCCTTTATTTTCTTTTCCATTTTTTCAACACACAATTTGCAATAACATTTAATTTTGTATTGTTTATAAATTCAGTGGTGCACACAGTTGTATTTTTTAGTACTTTTGGCCCAAATAATACATGTACAGCGATATATGTGTGTAATTTTTCTTTCGTAATTTTCTTAAAACTATTAACAAAACGTTATAAATTTGTATAAGGAAAGTATTAAGTATACAAAATATGATTATTAAACGCATTTTTGCTAATAAATTTCATTTATTTAGAACGAAATTAATTTTTGGCAAAAGCAAATGTGCAACTGTGCATAATAATTTCTACATTCATGTAAGTACCAATATAGCCAGGTAAAAGTCTTCAATGATTCGCTTTAGCATTTGACAAACTTTTTGTTCAATTTTTGACATTAACTTAAGCCAGCTTATGCATATTATAGTTGGGCCTTTACAATTATATAGCAAACATTTTTTCAAGCTCTAATTCAGTTTCCAAAATGAGAAAAAAATCTTTTTATACATTTTTCTTTCTCTGATAATATTTCTTTGATTTTTACATAAAAACCTTTCTTTAAGCGTTAAAGAAATTATTTATAAAATAATATTTTTTTTAATTTGTGATTTTGTATAAAAGTATTTTTATAGTTTTTTTAAACGATTTTTTTTATCTTTAATAAATATCTTTTTTCTTTTTTAAGATCTTTTTTGTATATTTTTTCTTTCAATATTTTATATTTTTGAAAACAAAAATAATAATAATTTTTTTGTTTTCAAAAATATAAAAATTTTTTCCTGAAGAAGCTTTCCAAAGGAAAGCGAAATATTGAGAAGAAAATATATATAAAAAAGATCTTAAAAAAGAAAAAAGATATTTATAAAAGTATTTTTTAATTACTTGCCCACAATTCTGCTGCACTCAATTCTTAGTGTCTGTTTTAGGTTTAGGCGCAGCTTTGATATCACAATTTGTGATAAAGTACTATTTCTCTTTGCAGTTGTAATTATTAGTTTTAAGTTCTCTGCTCTTCTGTCTATTCCTTTTTAGTTTAACGAAACCATGATCATTTATAAGTTGCGTCCTAGGGAATTGCAGTGAGTTTCACATTTTTTAAGTGCGTTGTTGAATGTTTTGAAATTACGACATTAACCACGTTTAGCTTTGTAGAGGCTAGACTTATTCAAAAAATTTTAATCGTGGTTTTCTTTTAGTTTGAAGCTATGGCAATGTCTCATAACTCAATTCCATAACACTATGTTTAGGCTTGAGGATGCAGTTGTGTACAGAAGAAATTGTGGTTGTGGTACCGTTTCGTTATTAATGAGTATAATTAATGATTTACATACAGTTGAAGAAAAAACTTTACGTACAGCCTACAATTTTGAATTGCTAGAGTATTGGTGATAATATTAGAAAAGATTTTAATGGTAATGTTTAAAATCTTAATAGTTAGGAATATTTAAAGATTTACTTTACATTAGAAACATTACAGTCATTAAAGTTCGAAAACGTGATATTTAAGACTCATTTTAATTTTGAAAATGGCGAACAGAACAGAACAGAAGTAGAGCAATCAATTCGAAATTTAGTGGTTATTAGTTTACGTGAAGAAAAAAAATCTTACGGAGAAATTGCTAAAATAGTGAAATTAAGCCGTTCTACCATTCAAACTATGAAGAGACCAAAATATCGAAAATAAACCGAGATCTGGAAGACCTAAAATGTCGACAGCTTGGGCCTAGGAAATTAATGGATTTTCCAGCAAGAAAATGATCCCAAGCATACAGTTCATGTTGTTCGAGAATAGCTTCTATATCATACACCAAGGCAGCTAAGATCACCCCCCAGTCCCCAGACCTTAACCCAATTGAGAACATTTGGTCTGTTTTGCAAAAAAATATGCGTAAATACAATATTAGCAGCCGTAAAACTTTAAAAACTGCCTTAATTCGGGCGTGGTCTGAAATTACACCCAATATTACAGAAAATCTGTTTTTTTTTCTATGACACGCCGCCTTTAGGCAGTTATTGAAGCAAAAGGCAGACCTACTAAATATTAAACAAATATTTTTTTGCTTTTATTTACGTAAAAGATTTTAAATAATTTTCACATTTAAGACTGTATGTAGACTTTTTTCGTATAAATTTCTGTTGTTTTTATTATCTACGTTTTTGTTGTACTTCTGAATTAACTTTTTGTTTTCTAAATAAACTTTGTTTTTGTTGTTCTATATAAAAATGCAAAGACGTTTTTAATTTCTTTTATTTGGGTACGGTTTTCCGTCGACCCTCGTCAAATTTGGTTTGTGAACAAACCGGTTTCGGCTGTTTGCCATCTTCAGTGTTCTTATCGTACTAGTTGCGTTCTATTGTCAGTTGTGTTTATATATTTCGTGTCTCCCTTCGTGTTATTGCGTTCGTCACTTTCTGTCTTTTTTGCCTGCATCTCCCTCTCCTTTTCCGTTTGTCCCTTTTCACCTAATTTGTCGCTCCCTTTTCCACTCGTCTTTCCCCCTTCTAACTAAATCCTTTTACGATCATGCTTGTTGTCCGTTTTTGTCTATGTGTGAACCTATTTGGTTTTTCCTCCCTTTCCCTTCCCCCCTCCCCTCATGTGACATAATAATCTGTAATTGTACGTCTATGCCGTTCCCCATTGCCCTGGTCTCGTGCACCTGTGTAACGTTTTCGTGTTGGTGCAATGTCCGCCCTCCCGTAAAAATGTCCCAGCGGTTCAAATATTGTGCCCGAAGCAGTGTCCATTTGTCCATCCATCATTCGTCCGTCAAATGTCCTCCGTTCGTATATTCCCATGTTTTCTAATACATTTAGTCCCCTTCCCTTGTGCTGTGTATGAAGCAGTTTAACCGTTGTCCTTATATGTTGTCCTGGTGTACATTTGTCGTTGAATATATGGTTTGCAAAGTTTGATTCTGGAGTTGATCCTGGTTCTCGTAGTCTTCTGTTATAGTCTCTAATGTGTTCCCTAAAGCTGGTCTTAATCTCTCGTCCTGTTTGGCCGATGTAGCTATAATGACATGTACAAATTAATTTGTACACTCCTTGTTTGTCTAGTATATTTGCCTTGGTTGTTTTACTCCGTAGTATTCTGCCTAAGTTGTTTCTTGTTCTGAATGCGGTATTGATGTTGTGTTTTCCAAAGAATTTCGCCAGTTTGTACGTTGATTTTCCCTTAAAAATAACGTGAAAACATAAAACAAAATGATGCACGTAAAGTTTTTTCCTGAACTATAAATTTATTGTATATCATGATTTGCTATCGCACTTAGATTTGCAGCAGCTGCAGGCTTCCCTATTTTTGGTAAACCACTCATAAATGTTGTACTATCTTATTTCGATAAGAGGGGCAGCTGAGAATTTATTTGTGGCCAGCTAATATTTTTGGGTTATATAGTTTTGGACAAAAGATAGAGAGCTAACTGCTGTAAAAATTTTGCTCTCTTACGATTATTATTATTTATTTATTTTATTCATTAGTGGCCAATTTCAGAAAACAATATATGTAAATGCCTTCAATATGGATATGTAAATCATAGGGACAAATGCAACATTTGGCCATCGATTTGTTTTTCAGTTTGTACATCAGTAGCCAATCATCTGGGCGGCAGTACCGACGCCCCTTAAGAAAAAAAATATCAGAGTAATAAATTCCTAATGCTACACAAAGCTTTTGTGAAGTTATAGCAGGAAACTATTTCTGTTTTTTTCTTTTGATCACTGCTATCGGCCTTTGCAATTTACTTAAGGTGATCAACAAAATAGCACCCTTATTTTTATGGCCGATTTATAAAACCAATACACAATACGGCAGTTTCATTGAGAGCAAACGTAGATGTTCGAAATTTCGAAGGAAATATTTTATTTCTTCGAACGGTGCCAACGGAAGTCAATTTCCTTTTGGAAAGATTTTTACTGGATTTAAAACTTAAAAAAAGTTATTAGCTGTGATATTTTGACCTCCCAGACGTTCAGTGAGACACAATATGTCCCACTCCTCCTCCGTTTTTTCAGGCTGTCCATTTTTGTTTTTTTTTTTTTGTTTTCCAAGGTATGGTTGAATGTGTTATACATATCGTGACTTTGAATCGACTATTAGTTGAAATATATTGCTTAAAGGCATAACGACCCCGAAAAGTCACCAAGTGTTCATTAAGAGTCACATTTTTATGACCGTTGTAAAACATTGGAAGGTTAGCTTCCCAGAGATTCCACAAATTTCGGATTGGTGCGAACTTATCATCATTTTGTGTATGTCTTCGGGCTACAGTAACGCCAAAGCGAGAAGCACTTGAAATAATATGAAAATTATTCTGGCTCATCATTGCTTGGAAAATAGAGTAACCAAAACGTGCATCAAATAAACCCCACATATCTTCATTTTTTCGCAGTAATTCCTGCAAGAATTAGTACAGAAATGTATGCGCTCAAAGTAGGTTTCTAGATCTTTCCATTTGTTCTCGAAATTCACTATGTTGGTCCCCGATTGTGTGAAATGATATTTTCAGCTGAAGTTCTTATACAACTGCGTAATAGAGATGAGCTCCCATTATATTCCATCACCCCCCGGGGGCACATTTATGGTCTTTATAGTACGTAACAGCTATCTAGACCTGTGCAACTGAGGGAAAAAGGGAGTCCAGTCCACTGGAGTCAACGGGAAGCTCCACTTTATTTCCACGGGGATCAGTGAGCCCCAGAGTTCATTATTTGTCTCTTTAGACATTTAATAGTTCTCTGGCTGATCATTGAGGTTGGCCCCTATATGGGAGTATCGTGGTGGTTGTGGTTTCGCGGCCCCATAACAGTATAATGGTTATTATGGTGGCCAGGATCATCTCACTGATAATGACACGCAAAGTGAATGACCCAGTCCAGTGAGCATGCTAGACATGTGTTCTGGACAGGAGTTGTAAAGTCTCCAACTCTTTAGCAAGGTGTGATGATTTGCAGCCCTGCTCTGGAATCATTAAAGTTGCAACTAGAAGGATTCTGTTGCATAGAATTATAGCTTCGGCTTTCTAGGACGAGCATGACGTTCCAAATCATGCAGTGGTTAGATCCACCATCTGATAAAGGCTACATAGCCAGGTTCGGATATAAATCGAATCACACACACATTCCATTCTATGTCACTGATAGCTGCAGCATTCTGTTCATTTTTCCAATCAGAAGAATTTTTGTCGGTGATTTCATATCCAATATCCTCGCCCGTGCTACTGCAAGTTAAACTATAGCTGAGAATTTCATTTAGAATGTGAACAATATCATTGCTATTTAATCGTCGATTTTTCGTTGTTTCAGTAAAGAAATATAAACTGAATTAATAGTTGCGCGAGCGATGTGGAACATTAATTTAAGGGAATCACAGATATAAAGCGCTCCAATGACAATGTAGATTCATCACAAATATATTTCAACATTATAACAGGTTGACCTATAAAACTTTTATTTCCTATTGCCAAAACTTGACCATTGTTTTAAATATTCACCCTTATTCTGTTTGGCGATCGCAACACAAGACGACGTCACTTTTTATCGTTTGTTGTAAATCCGTATTCTCGTTGGCAATATTGCCATTTGTCGATGACTGACAACACATGTTTGGTATTCTGTAAGAAAATTTGTCGTTGATGTTGCCTTAAATTGCCGTTGATATTGTCGTCTGGGATTTTGGTGTCGTGCTGTTTGTTATAAATAAAAATTAAAAACACAAAATAAAATATAAAAAGAGTAGAAATAAATAGAATAATAGACGGCCATACAAGACGACGTCGTTTATTGTCGTTTTTTGTAAATCCGTATTCTCCTTGGCAATATTGCCATTTATTGATAGCTGGCAGCACATGTTTGGTATTCTGTAGGAAAATTTTGTCGTTTGCGATTTTGGTGTCGTGCTGTTATAAACAAAAATTAAAAAAAAATTAAAAAACTAAAAATATAAAATAAAATATAAAATGGAAAAAAATTAAAATTACCAACGCCAACCAATTTGAAAAACTAGTGGAAGTATTGGCAAAAAATCCATCACTTGCCAGGGGTTTCGAAAAGCCAGTGTTGCTAATAATTTTAAGGAACAATGGGAAAGTGTTGCGACTGTTCGAAACGCCCTTGGCCCACCAAATAGAATGAGTGATGGATGGCAAAAGGTATATTATGGTTGTTCTTTACAAATACGACGTGACTTAAAATTTAAGTAAAAAAAAGATGGTAAAAACCAATGTGCTGAACATTTTGGTTTTAATTTATTTTGATTTTTAATTTATTTTAGGTTCAATTTAATAGATTTTATTATTTTATTTTTTCACACAGTTTATATTTTTTTCACAACAATTTTATCAAAAATAGTACACAAATGAATGAGCTGTGATCACAGAAACCTTTAATGAGATTTCTGTACAGTTTCAACAAATGTGGGGTGCACGTGGTCATATAACGAAAACAGCTGCTTCGCAAATATTGAGTGGTAACGATCAAGGATGGCGTTTGGTTACAAAAGATGATACTAAACATGGTGGATTGACACCCGAGACATGTCATGCTATTTTACGTTGTCCCTATTTTCGCATGCTTGTCATGTCGATCATTTTGGCGAATGGTATTGTAACCACCACAATGACATTTAAACATGATGGACTCAAATATTCGATATGTGTGTTATACTTTATTAAAATGATCGATAAACTGGCAACGTCGTTATAAGACAACGATGTTGTGTTAAAGTGATGTTGTCTGAAAATCGACGACAATGTTGCCGTCGCCAAACAGAATAAGGCTTATTTGAAAACAAAATACAATTAGCTCTACTTGTCAACAGACAAAAGAAAATAAAAATAATTAATTTGAAGACTTAAAAAAACTAATATGTACCAGAATGGTCGCACACCTAAGATTCTTTATCTTGCAGCAGGGTTAATAAATAATTTTATATTTTTTTTTATAAAATGTAACACAAAAATGTATATTTAATGGAATGTTATGCATATGGGGGATCTTCCTATATGTTCTGCTTTTTAAAATTAATTTAAATTTAATTTATTTCTTTAGGTTTTCTCCCTTATCCATAATGCGAGCACCAAGGCCGTTGATTATGATACGATTTCTAAGAGTATTTCTTAAGTTTTCCATGCCAAAAAGTCGTATTAATCAAATATTTAAGTAAGTTAAGTTTAATTAATCACATAATAATATTTAATAATTTAACTGTCTTTTATATATTTACAGGCGCTCCAGCCAACAGATTTATAATGTTACATTGTTCTTCCTATTTTTCATGTCCCTGTATGGTCTGATGGGGGTACAATTTTTTGGCGAATTGAAAAATCATTGTGTCATGAATAATAGTGAACACGATGAATATAACAGGCCGTATGTATATTTCTATATGATCATGCTTCAAAAGAAGTAATACATTTTATAAAGTTTTTGTATATTTTAATAATGAAAATTGTGGTTAAACCACAACGCGGCTTAAGAATGACTACAAACCAGCCGTTAGGACGGGGATAGCAATATTAGAATAAGTTTGCCTAAAAATATTAGCCATTTAACACTAAGTTTCTCTATTCGCAATCATTCTCCCATATATTTTGTATCAAATATAACAAGGATAGCTGAGAACATTTTGTCCTCAGTTTTTATTAAATTAAACTGGAAAGTGAATATTGAGGCTGAGGAAGTTAATTGACTTGAAACACAGACATTTTTCGACAACTACAGTTTTAGTGGTATCAATGTAAAGTAGAGATATAAAAATTATTATTGGAATATGATGTCGGGCAAATATCCACGCCTAGAATGTCGGCAGATGTCCGCTCTTTTCACAAAATTTTGAAGCACATGAATGCCGTCGTGTTCTTAAATTATATTAAGCTACGCCAGGAGTTGGATAGTCCCCAACGCTACATTTCATCCACAGTGGTACGATCCACCATCTGGCTATGGCTTACGCAGCTATGTACAGATGTAAATCTTATCACGCATATTACGTGATAAGATTTATCACGTAATATGCGTGATAAGATTTACATCTGTACCTGGCTATGGAGCCTTAATCAGATGGTGGTCAAATCACTGTGAGTGAAAAGCAGCGCCACTCACACCCTAGGAGGCCGAAGTCTAATTCTAGCAACAGGTCCTTCCTAGTAGCAATTTCAATGACTCCAGAGCAGGGCTGCAAACCACCACTCCTTGCTGAAGATCTGGAGACTATTCAACTCTTGGTCCAGAACGCATAACTAGCATGCTCACTGGACCCGGATCATTCACCCGTTGGTGCGATAAAAGGCAAGATGACCCTGGCCACCATAAATTAATTCATGCTGGGGCCGCAAAACCACAACCACCACAATACTCCCGAAGGGCCAACCTGAATAATCAGTGAGAGAACAGCTAAAAGGTAAAAAGCCGAACTCTGGGGCTTACTGATTCCCATGAAAATAACGTAGAGTTGTCCAGTTGGCTCCCTGCTAGCCTTTAAGGGACTATTCTCCCTTTTACCCCCGCTGACACATGTAATTGCGTGATATGATTTACATCTGCGCCTGGCTATGTAGCCTTAATCAGATGGTGGTTAACCACTGTGTATAAATAGGAATGTCATGTTCGTCCTAGGAAGCCGAAGACTAATTCTAGCAACAGGTTTTTCCTAGTTGCAACTTTAATGATTCCAGAGTAGGGCTGCAAATCATCACTCCTAGCTGAAGAGTTGGAGACTTTCCTACTCCTGTCCAGAACACATGTCTAGCATGCTCACAGGACTGGAACCTGGCCACCATAATAACCATTATACTGTTATGGGGCCGCAAAACCACAACCACCACGATACTGCCATATAGGGGCCATCCTCAATGATCAGTCAGAGAACTATTATAAGATTAAAGAGACAAATAATGAACTTTGCGGGTCTACTGATTCCCGTGGAAATAAAGTGGAGCTTCCAGTTGTCTCCCTGTCTGACTTCAGGGGACTGGGCTCCCTTTTTCCCCCAGTTGCACAGATCTAGATAGCTGTTACGTACTATAAAGACCATAAATGTGCTCCCGGGGGGTATTTGTACTTGTAATATGTACTTGTTCGATAGTGCTGTGCTTTTTCCTAAACCCAAATTGATGGTCTGGGATTATATTTCTTGAAATAACATGCGCTGCTAATAATTTTAAAATCAACCTTTCGATTGGCAATAAGCTGATTGGACGGTATTATGATACCTGCGTAACGTCTTTGCCAGGCTTGGGGATCATAACTATTTCAGATTGTTTCCAAGATGATGGAAAGTAATCAGTTCTTAACATTGTATTGAAAATAAACATAACAGTTCTTAGCGCAGATTCATGACCATAGTGTTGGTGATTTTGTCACTACCAGGAGCTTTTTTCGGATTCAGTTCATTGATAACTACTTTCAGCGCAGGTAAGCAAAATTGTTTTTTGGTTATCACGCATATCAGAGAGTTTACGTAAACTTGGTATTTTAAATCTCACCAGAATAATAATTCAGTAGCGTTAAATTAGAAGCCAGTTCGCCAAATCGAAAAATGACGCGACCGAAAAATTTCTCATGCAATAACTGGGTGGCGGCTGTGTGTGCTAAAACCAAATATCACAAATATTAATAACAATTAACTGGCCACAAAACAAAAATGGTTGTCATTATTTGGTAGTGTAGGAAATTCACGGTGACAGTGTTATCTTGCTCATTTTTGAAAAAAAAACGCCCTGATCACAAACCGCACCATACGGTCACGTTCTTTGTATGTGATGATTTTTCAAGGAAGAGTTTTAGGCTAACGGCGATATCAATAAATCCGCAATCGCTACCACCTGACAATTGTTTCGCCTGCCGCGAAGCTATTTAATCATAAGAAAAGCAATCTTAGATATTGTTACTACGTTCCTTTAATTACTTATGCGGCTAGGAAATAAATTGGTTGTTAAATGATTAAATGTCAAGAATTGAGTTGCCATCCTTTAATGTCAAGGGATTTTTTTAAAAAAAGGAGGAAAAAATTTAAGCATCGAACGTTTTACTCTTGAACAAAAAAAGTTAATTGTGAAAATTCACTATCAACGTGGCAACAATTTCACTGTATCACTTCGTAAAATTCGTGCAACTTTTATTTAATTAATCAGGCTCCTTGTGAGACCACTCACTATTCGTAATTTAATGTTTAATTCCAGGCTCACGGCATTGTTGCTGACAGCACACTAAAGCAAAGTGAGTGATAATGAGCCATTAACATCAACTCGTCGACGTTCACAACAATTGGGCATCATTAGAGACACTTTGTGCATTATTTTGCATAAAAATCTTCACCTTCACGCTTATAAAATTCAACTCGTTTAAGAATTAAAGCCGACCGATCATTATTTTGTTCTTTTTTTATAAAGAGAAGTAGCACTGAAGGCAACAATGCCGTTTTAGTCACCACCGTGCTACATTCTTTAGGTAAGGAATAGAGAAGAAATAAGACGACAGGTGGTAAAAGTAGAATGATAGTTACATAGCCTTTTCAAGCTCTTAACTTTGTAGTGAAAACAACCACTCCTATATTGGGAGGCAGTGTACTTAACCTACTAGCCTACCGGGGCAGCTTTCATTTCTAGAAGGCCAATGTTCTGGTGCCAACTGAATTTTATATGGAAACAAATGCAAATCCTTGTGCAAAATTATTGCCAAAGTTATTCTTTGAAGACCAAGCTCCTAAGCACGACAACGAATTTAAGTTGATGGATTGTTTTGAACACTTTCTTGAGCAGCAGCAATGTTTTCAGCCGATCTTGCAGTACATTGTGGCCCATGCTTGGACCTATCTCTTCGAAATCATTCACTATACGATCAATAGTGGGTTTTGTTGGTATATTGTTTCTCCTAAAAATTTCACGTAATTTTCTTATCGTCACGTTAGTCGATGATTGATTTTGATAAAATGTTTTAACGATTAAAAGACGTTGGATCATCGAATATTTTTCTATAGAAAATTTATCACGTTTCTACTTTACGTCTACCAATTATGAGCTGTCAAGACTAATGCTTACAAAAATGGGACCAAAACAAAGTAGTATACTTTCCCACCGGACACCCTGTATTTTTTTTTTTGTTTTATAAAGAGAAGTAGCACTTCAGGCAACAATGCCTATTTTGTCAAGTACGGTGCTACATTCTTTAGGAAAGGGATAGAAAAGAGATGAAACAGATGGTAAAAGTAGAAGGATAGTCGGAAATTAACTGTCGTATAAAGACAGCACAGCGACCAGTGAATATGCCTTTATTACTAAGCAGCCCCACCGACAGTCAATGTTAATTTTTTTTGTAGTGAAAACAGCTAAGGTCTTTGTTGGGAATCTAACCTCCACAGTGATAAGCTAGTACACTAACTACAAGCCTACAGGGGCACCTGCAGCATTTTCAATTAGACGGTTATGTAAACAAACAAAATTGCCTCATAAAGGGGCTCATAAAATTAACAAACATTTCTCGAAAAACCATTATTGCATCCAAAGAAGTGATCGTATAGTGCGGTTTGTGGACAGGCGGCATCATCGGACTCCATGAGCTTATAGTTACACAAATTTTTGTTTTATTAAAACGATTTTAGAGAAATCTCGATGTATATTTACTAGACCATACTTTGGTCATTCCGGGTCTATGGTCAATTTCCATGTTTGTTTATACTCGTTTTTATACTTCATGTAACCAAAATTAGGTCTGTCTGCATACTTTGCCAGTAGCAAATACTCAGTCAATTTTTTTGGGAGAGTAAGAACAGTGTTACTCTGTCGGCTGAGAAAATCTGAAAAAGTACGCTGACAGTATCCAGTGAAATTTTGCAAGAAAACAGCTGATCGATGTGTGAACAATTGAAATAATAAAGCAAAAGAATTGTGGCGCATGTGTACGGAACGTTTGAACGTTTCTACGATGAAATAAAATGTTTTGTTTGTTATAATTTATTATAAACATTAAAAATAAACACATTTGTATCTACTTACCTCTGCCATTGCTAAATTTAAATTTTTATTTTCACTTCACAACAATTATTTAAATCAAACACTATATGAAAAAAGCTGTTCAAAGTAAAGGGTGTTTTTTTAAGCTAGATAGAACTTTAAATTGTAAAAAGTAACACAAAAAATGAAATTTTGATGAAACATTTTTTTTTTATTTTTCAGTATACTCTGACAAATCATTATGAATAGACTCTCGCTTGAACAACGCTACGAAATTATCCAAATTTACTTTGAAAATCAGTCGTCGATTCGCGCAACTTATAGACGACTTCGTCATTTTTATGGCGTACATAATCGTGCATCTGAACAAGCCATTCGTCGAACTGTCGATAGATTTCGTACCACATACTCTCTAGAGGATGCAATAACACCAACACGTCGAAGGAATGTGCGTACTGAAGAGAATATCGCCGCTGTAAGCGAAAGTGTGGAAGAAGATCCAAATTTATCAATTCGTCGTCGGTCGCAGGAATTGGGGCTCTGTCCGTCCACTACGTGGAAAGTTTTGCGCAAAGATCTCGGCCTACACCCGTATAAGATCCAGCTGGTGCAGGAATTGAAGCCACGAGACCATTATATGCGTCGTTCTTTCGCCGATTGGGCTCTAGAGCAGTTGGCAACTGACCCGTTGTTTTATCGCAAAATTGTGTTCAGCGATGAGGCGCATTTTTGGCTTAACGGGTTTGTTAATAAGCAAAATTACCGCATATGGAGTGAGACCAATCCACAACAGACCCTACAGACTCCATTACATCCAGAAAAATGCACCGTTTGGTGCGGTTTTCACGCTGGTGGCATCATCGGACCTTATTTCTTCAAAAATGAGGCCGGAGCTCGCGTTACGGTCAATGGAGATCATTACCGCACCATGATCAATGATTTTTTGTTTGAAAATATGGATGACATTGATCCGGACGAGATGTGGTTTCAACAGGATGGCGCTACGTGCCATACAGCGAACGCAACCATCGACTTATTGAAATCAAAATTTGGCGATAAGTTGATTTCGAGAAATGGACCTGTCAATTGGCCTCCAAGGTCGTGCGATTTGACACCACTCGACTATTTCCTGTGGGGCTACGTGAAGTCACTGGTTTATGCTGATAAACCAGCAACAATTGACGCCTTGGAGGACAGCATTGTTCGTGTTATTCGTGACATACGCCCAGCAGTGCTCGAAAAAGTGGCCCAAAATTGGACGTCCAGAATGCGCTTCGTCAAGAACAGCCGCGGTGCCCATATGCCCGAAATCATTTTCAAATGTTAATGTCACGTATTGATCCTTCGAATAAAAAAGAAATTTTGATTACAATTTAATTTTTTGTGTTATTTTTTACAATTTCAAGTTCTATCGGGCTTAAAACTGTCAAAAAATTATCTTTTTAGCTTTTTTTTTGCAAGAGATTTCGAATTTGCAAGATTTTGCAACATTTTGCACAAAATGATGCAAAATATGTGTACGCAGACCGACCTATTATTTCTGTTTTTAGATGTTTTTTTTATAATTTTTACAGAATTTTAACCTTAAACTCTTTGGCTATACCTGACACTTTTTGCTCAACGGATCCTGACTCTGGCTATCAATGTTCGCCCGGTATGAAGTGCATGAAGTTGGACTTTCTAAGCAGCTATGTTATAGGTTTTAATGGATTTGAGGATATTGCTACGAGTATTTTTACAGTATATCAGGCAGCCTCACAAGAGGGTTGGGTTTTTATTATGTACCGTGCTATTGATTCATTGCCTGCTTGGAGAGCAGCATTTTACTTTAGGTAATAATTAAACTTAAATTACAATTGTAGCTTTTATTTGAAGCCTTTATAACATTTTCTAGTACGATGATATTCTTTTTGGCCTGGCTGGTGAAAAATGTTTTCATTGCCGTGATCACAGAAACCTTTAATGAGATTCGTGTACAGTTTCAACAAATGTGGGGGGCACGTGGTCATATAACGAAAACAGCTGCTTCGCAAATATTGAGTGGTAACGATCAAGGATGGCGTTTGGTTACAATAGATGATACTAAACATGGTGGATTGGCACCCGAGACATGTCATGCTATTTTACGTTCTCCCTATTTTCGCATGCTTGTCATGTCGATCATTTTGGCGAATGGTATTGTTACCGCCACAATGACATTTAAACATGATGGACGTCCTCGTCATGTGTTTTATGAAAATTATTATTATATTGAGGCTTTATTTACGTTACTGTTGGATCTAGAGACTCTATTTAAGATTTATTGTTTGGGTTGGCGTGGCTATTACAAACACTCAATACATAAATTTGAATTATTATTGGCTGTCGGAACTACTCTACATATTGTGCCAAATTTTTATTTATCGCCATTTACATATTTTCAGGTAAGTGAAATAAACTCTGCCGTTTATTCGTAGCAAAGAAAAATCACCATTTTTCTTTTTTTTTCTTCAATTGCAAATAATTTAGTTAAAGTTAATTATATAACAAAATTTTCTTGGTAACAGGTGCTTCGTGTAGTGCGCCTTATAAAGGCCTCCCCAATGTTGGAGGGTTTTGTTTACAAAATCTTTGGCCCTGGTAAAAAACTTGGTTCTCTTATAACATTTACTGTTTGTTTGCTTATTATCAGTTCGGGAATATCAATGCAGTTGTTCTGTTTTCTTTGCGATTTTACGAAATTTGAAACATTTCCCGAAGCCTTTATGTCTATGTTTCAAATTCTCACCCAAGAAGCCTGGGTCGAGGTTATGGATGAGACAATGATTCGAACTAGCAAGACGTTGACTCCTCTGGTCGCTATTTATTTTATACTGTATCATTTGTTTGTAACACTCATAGTGTTAAGTTTGTTCGTGGCAGTTATTTTGGATAATTTAGAGTTGGATGAAGATATTAAGAAATTGAAGCAGCTAAAATTCCGAGAACAAAGTGCTGAAATTAAAGAAACCTTGCCATTTCGCTTAAGAATATTTGAGAAGTTTCCTCAATCACCACAAATGACTTTATTGCATCGTATACCGAACGATTTTACTTTGCCGAAGGTAAGAGAGTCGTTCATGAAACAATTTGTCATTGAGTTAGAAACTGATGATCCTTCAATGGAGAGCTGTAAGAGACCTATGTCGGAATACTGGGAATCGAATGTGGTATTCCGAAAACAAAAGCCCGTAAGAATTTTAAATAAAACGGCAAAAGTAAGATCAGCAGGTAGTAGTTTAAAAAAATTGGCTATTACCCACATAATAAAGTTAGTATGATGTTGTATTAAAATGAAAGCATTTAACTATTTACGTATTTGTTTATTCCTAGTGATTCTAACAATCAAAGATTAATGCTGGGTGATTCAGCTATGTTGCCGGTTGTTGGCGGTAAAAGCGGTCTTAAATCGCAAGGCACCATTACACATTCAAAACCCTGGAGAGTCGATCAAAAAAAGTGAGTAACATATAAAGTTATACGGCTGTAAGCACAAAAAACGCTTACTTGAGCTTTAAAGTACATGTTAGTTAACAAACACTTTAAGGCTAACAGACGTTTGTTAAAAAATGGTATTCATAAACAGTACTTTAGCTAATAGCCTGTTTCCACGACAATTTGAATCTCGTGTTTTGCTCTCTGAAGCAAGTTTATGAATCATGCTGTTTACACGACTCATTTATCTGCTTCGATTTGACAGTTGTTATTAAACAGAAAAACACAAGTTGAAAAACAACAACAACAGTTGAAAATATCCTTCTTGAAGATATCCTTCTTGCCGCGATAGCATTAGGTATATTTTTTTTTCTATCCATTTTTATTTAGTTTTATAAAATTAAAATTAATTAACACACCCACAAAACAATTATATTTTTTAAGTTTTCACTTTTAACCTTGTTTTGTTTGTAATTTTTCTTTGTTTACAAAAACGTTTAATTTTGATAACTAGTGCAGATAAACTTACGATAAAAATTAGAGAAGAGAGAATTTTTCCTTGATTCGCAGCTAGATTCAATATGAATCTACCATCTTCGTTCTCAAAATTTTGTATGGCGAAGCAGGTTGATTCGCCTATGATTGGGGTGTGAAGCAAGAATAGAGAGCGAATCAGGTGCCCTGGAAACAAGCTATTAAAGTACACGTTAGTTAAAGAACACTTTAAGGCTGACAGACGTTTGTTAAAAAATGGTATTCAAAAACAGTGCTTTATAGCCTGTTTCCACGACAGTTTGAATCTCGTGCTTCGCTCTCTGAAGCAAGTTTGTGAATCATGCTGTTTACACGACTCATTTATCTGCTTCGATTTGGCTGTTGTTATTAAACAGAAAAACATAAGTTGAAAAACAACAACAACAGTTGAAAAACAACAGAAGATATCCTTCTTGCCGCGATAGCATTAAGTATAATTTTTTTTCCTATCCATTTTTTTTTTTAATTTTATAAAATTAAAATTAATTAATTAAGTTTTAACTTTATTTTGTTTGTAAATTTTCTTTGTTTACAAAAACGTTTAATTTTGATAACTAGTGCAGATAAACTTACGATAAAAATTAGGGAAGAGAGGATTTTTACTTGCTTCGCAACTAGCTTCAATATGAATCTACCAGCTTCGCTCTCAAAATTTTATATGGCGAAGCAGGTTGATTCGCTTATGATTGGGTTGTGAAGCAAGAATAGAGAGCGAAGCAGGTGCCGTGGAAACACCATATTAGCTAATGTATGCTTTAGTAAAATTAGTATTTTGATTCTGGCAATGCCATTATTTTCAGTTGTCACGTTGTAGTTAACGCTGTATAAAAATGAATATTATTTATCCGGGTAGTTAGATCCATAAAAAATGTTTTTATTGTTTTCAGCAAAATCAACATATTTTTTTTTTTTGTTTTTTATTAATCTTTTTAATAAAAAGCAAAGCACCCAAAACAGGTTGCAGAGCTTACGAAGAACTTACAAAGAATTTGTTCATATTAAAAAAATAATTATTCGGATAACGAGCTTTGTTTTGATTATATGTACATCAATAAAACTTTTGTTTAAAATAATTAATAATAATAAATATCTTTTTTCTTTTTTAAGATCTTTTTTATATATTTTTTCTTTTCAATATTTCGCTTTCCTTTGGAAAGCTTCTTCAGGAAAAAAAATATAAAAAAAATGTTTTTCCTGAAGAAGCTTTCCATAGGAAAGCGAAATATTGAGAAGAAAAAATATATAAAAAAGATCTTAAAAAAGAAAAAAGATATTTATTAAAGATAAAAAAGATCGTTTAAAAAAACTATAAAAATTATCAAATAATTAATTATAATTATATTTTTGTAAAATTTATATAGTTTTTTAAACGATCTTTTTTTATCTTTAATAAATCTTTTTTCTTTTTTTAGATCTTTTTTTATATATTTTATCTTTTCAATATTTCGCTTTCCTTTGGAAAGCTTCTTCAGGAAAAAATTTTTTTAAATTTGATTATTGGACTTATTTTTATTAGTTCGAAAGAATAGTGCAGTTTATTGAACTATATTATAGTGATATCTAATATACTACACATAATTAGCATTATTTTGTTATTTTTTTATTCTCAGAAGGTTACTTCGTGTTGTATAAAATATCTAAGAATGTCACAAGTCAAAAGCATATTGTTGCACATAGTGACTTATGTAAAGGACAAAATAGTAATAGTAGTAATAGCCCCCTGTCGAAAAAATCCTTCACAGTGCACAGCATTAAGAAACAAGATTTTATTTTAACACAATCATTAGAAAAATCCGTTTCAGAAAGAAAACTAAATACAGACTATTTGAAATGGCTAAAAATTAAAATGTTTTATAAACTAAATATAAAAAGATGATAATAACAAAGTAACTTATGCCACTTTTAAAATAAACGGCTAGGTTTATTGTAAACACAATTTGTTTTGTTTTTGAACTTTCAATAATAAAATTGAACTGTCAATTTATTGTAGGTTAAATGTAGGTTTTTCCTACTTTAAAGTTAACAAAGGTTATGTTAAAGTAAAAGCGTTTTTTGAATACAACTTTAGGAAATTAAGCTTAACAACGGCAGTTAAACCTACTTTAAGTTCTTATGCATACAGCCGATAGTATTTTAGTTGGAACGATATGAATACCTTAGATTAGATATGGGGGATTCAATTACATTACAATTACACATAATTAGTAATTGAAAGTGTGCAATTACTAATTACAAGTAATTGTAATTGAAATTAGGGACTAAGATCAATTACAATTATTTGTAATTTGTAATTGAAAAAGTTCAATTACAAATTGCAAGTAATTGTAATAAGGCATTCATTATTAAAAATGTGTAATTATATGTAATTGTAATTGATTTTTTTCAATTACAATTACAAGTAACTTTAATTGCAATATTCTAATTACAAATTACAAGTAATTCTAATTGTATTTTTTTCAATTACAAATTGAAAAAACTTAATTACAATTGCAAAATTTGAATGCAATTGTAATTGGAAATTTTCAATTACAATTACATTCGAATTTTACATGTAATTCAGTAATTGAATGTGTAATTAACTACAAACTGTAATTGATATCGCCCAAGTCTGCTATAGATAAGCTTTTTTTAAAAAAAATTGATGTGGGAAAAATATTAGCCGCTTAAAACACTGTTAAGTTTGTATTAATGTTAATAAAAGTATACAATATAAATTCTGAGGAGCTGGCTTAAAGTAGATTTAAGGGCGATTTCCTTTGTCTTGTTTATATTTTCAGATGTAAAATAGGCGAATTTGCGGTTAGGCAGTAAATTGCCTGTCTAGTGATTAAATTTCAAAAATTCAACTGCTATCCTTTAACGTTTATTTAGTAAAAAGTTACTATATTTTAAGCATGAAATGTTACACTCTTGAGCAAAGAATTATAATTGTGAAAATTTGCTATTAAAATAGTGAAAATTTCACTGTATCACTTGCTAAAATTCGAACAGCTTTTTCTCGTAATCAAGCTACTTCTGAGAGCTCAGTGCGTAATGTAATCACTAAATTCGAGGTAATACTAAAATAAATAAAAATACGGTAATACTGCTGACAATACCCTCTTAGTGCTCGTAGGGATGTAAACATAGCGATTGTGCAGCAAAGTGTGCGCAACAATTGGCAAGCATTTTGCGCAAGATTTTGCATAAAGAACTTTATCTTCACGTTTATTAAGTTCAACTCGTTTAAGAATTAAAGCTGACCGACCCATTTTTAAATAAAATCATTTTTTGAGGTTAGGCTCATTTTCATCATTGATCCATCGACGTTTTATTTTTTTTTTTTATTGTTCTTTAATATTGAATTTGTCTGTATGACATTTACACTGTACATGTATTGAAATCCACTGTAGTACTCAACGCATATGTAATTTCAATAAGAGTGTTATCTTGCCAAATCAAGAGTTTGCACCTTTTTTAGACGCCTGTGGCCCTCGAATAATAACAAGTTCCTCGTAAGCGAATTGGGATGATTGGTGATTTTTGCAACGTAGTTTGTGCATGACTTGCTTATCTCTTCTCGGTTGGTAGGAATATTGAGGTCCTTTTGGATGTTATTATTTCGCATGTACCAGGGAGCACACATAATCATTCTCAAGATCTTTGATTGTTTCTTTCTAGTTTTTCAACATTTGATGAGAAGGCAGAGTCCCATAGCTGGATTCCATAGGACCATACAGGGTTTTAAAATCGCTTTGTAAGGCACTCTGAGGTCAGTGAAGACAAGTGAAGATTGTGGCCCAATTACTCAAAGAAGTTGGGTGGTTTTAATTTTGAGCTGTGTGATTTTAGCTGCAATGTGATGTACCCAAGTGAGACGCCGATCGAGGTATATTCCCAGGTACCTTACTGTGGGATGATAGCTTCATTTATTATTATAGCTGGACAATTATTCTTTCTTAACGTGAAAGTTAAGTGAACGCATTTTGTGGCACTAACATTTATTTTCCACTTATGTAACCATTTCTCCAACTCATTTATGTAAATTTGAAGTTGTTGCGATGCCAATTCTGGTTGTTTGCGAATACTTAGAAATGCTGTATCATCTGCGAATGCCGATGTGTGTGTGTGTTTGAACATGTGGGCAAATCTGCGGTGTACAAAAGATATAGGAATGGCCCGAGTATGCTTCCCTGCGGGACTCCAGCTAAAATTTGTTTGCTCGATGAATAAGTATTTTTCGACCTTATAACAACGGATCTATTTGTTAAATAGGTCGCGAGCATTTTAAGTACGTTTGACGAGAAAAATGTTGAAATTTTATATCGAAGCCCTTCGTGCCAGACCTTCTCGAATGCTTGTGATATGTCTATAAATAGTGCAGAACAGTAATGCTTACTTTCAAAAGATTCTCGAATTAAATTTGTACTTGTAGATAGTATGATTCGTTTTACATCCGCACCTGGCTATGTAGCCTTAATCAGATGGTGGACAAACCACAATTGTAATAATTTGGAACGTCATACATGCGTCCTAGATAGCCGAAGGCATAATTTTAAGCAACAGAACCACCTAGTTGCAACTTTAATGATTCCAGGGCAGGGCTGCAAACCATCACACCTTGCTAAAGAGTTGGAGACTTTCAACTCTTGTCCAGAACACATGTCTAGCATGCTCACTGGACTGGATCATTCACTTTGCGTGTCATTATCAGTGAGATGATCCACTATACTGTTATGGGGCCGCGAAACCACAATCACCACCTTACTCCCATATAGGGGCCAACCTCAATGATGAGTCAGGGAACTATTAAATGTCTACAGAGACAAATAATGAACTCTGCTGCTCACTGATCCCTGTGGAAATAAGTGGAGCTTCCAGTTGACTCCCTGCCTGTCTTCAGGGGACTGGGCTCCCTTTTTCCCCCAGTTGCACAGATCTAGATAGCTGTTACGTACTATAAAGACCATAAATGTGCCCCCGGGGGGTATTTGTACTTGTAATATGTACTTGTTCGATAGTGCTGTGCTTTTTCCTAAACCCATTTGATGGTCTGGGATTATATTTCTTGAAATAACATGCGCCGCTAATGATCTCAAAATCAACCTTTCGATTGGCAATAAGCTGATTGGACGGTATGATGATACCTGGGTAACATCTTTGCCAGGCTTGGGGATCATAACTATTTCAGATTGTTTCCAAGATGATGGAAAGTAATCAGTTCTTAACATTGTATTGAAAATAAACATAACAGTTCTTAGCGCAGATTCATGACCATAGTGTTGGTGATTTTGTCATTACCAGGAGCTTTTTTCGGATTCAGTTCATTGATAACTGCTTTCAGCGCAGGTAAGCAAAATTGTTTTTTGGTTTAACAAAGATTCTTGAATAGCAACTGGTGTTATCGTAGAGTCTGTTTCATTTGGAATAAAAACCTTCTCCAGGTAGTTGGCAAACTCTTCCACTTTATCGTTGGATTTTTTGGCCCACTTTCCATTTTGCAGGCGAATAGGAGCTTCGTAAGTAATAGATAGGGCATTTCATTTTTAGACGTTTTTTAAAATAATTTTTATATCGCATTTCCCAATAATCTTATCCAAAAAATATTTAACCAATTGAGGGGTTTCTCCATTAGTATTTCTTGTTAATTTTAAAATTGCCTCCTTCAGAGGTTTGATAAAATTATGGTGACAAAAATCGTTTATCAATGTTGTCAAGTTGCCATTGTTGAAATTCTGATAGCACTTCCTAATTTTAGGCAATATAAAAATAATGTTGTTCAAAATGGATTTGTCTCACTTTAAAAATCAACACATTTGAAATATTTATTGTTGTCTGAATAGATTTCCAATCACATATTTATACTGATATTGAAATAATATTGATTGTTAATTGATTAAAAATAAAACATTATGTCAACTTGTAATAAGATTTAGCTTTAATTAATTTTTTTTTTACAAACTGGAGTTGTCTCACTTTCAAAATCAATGGCTCTTATTAGATGTGACTATTGGGCATAACAGTTTGACAATAGTTGAGCTCAACAAGTCAATCCTAAGAAAAATAGTTTAGAGAACTAATAGCTAATCCGTTTCTAAATTCTTATAAAAGAAGGCTTTGAATTGAAAAAGACTATAATTATGGGAGCTACTGATTTCTTATGTTGAAAATACACATAAATACTCATTCTTCTTACAGATTTGGGTCCCGTTCTATACGACGAAGTGTTCGCTCAGGTTCTATTAAATTAAAGCAAACTTATGAACATCTTATGGAAAACGGTGATATAGCATCAGCACCACGAGCCAATTCGGGGCGAGCACGACCACATGATTTGGATATAAAACTTTTACAGGCTAAACGGCAGCAGGCGGAAATGAGGCGTAATCAAAGAGAAGAGGATTTAAGAGAAAATCATCCCTTTTTCGATACACCACTATTTCTGGTACCTCGTGAAAGTCGTTTTCGTAAGATTTGTCAAAAAGTTGTACATGGACGTTATGATGCCAGACTTAAGGATCCATTAACGGGTAAAGAGCGTAAAGTCCAATATAAAAGTATGCAGTGAGTTGAAAATTGTTATTTGTAAAAAAGGGGAAAAATATATATTGACAGCGGCATTTCATTACAGCAATTTTCTAGGCCTAGTGACCTATTTAGATTGGGTTATGATATTTGTGACCACACTTTCCTGTATCTCCATGATGTTTGAAACTCCCAACGATCGTGTTATGGATCATCCAACATTACAAATAGCCGAATATGGTTTTGTTATTTTTATGAGTTTAGAGTTGGCGTTAAAAATTTTGGCAGATGGCTTGTTCTTCACACCAAAAGCTTATATAAAAGATGTTGCTGCTGTATTAGATGTCTTTATCTATGTTGTATCCACTTCATTTCTATGTTGGATGCCAAAGCATATACCCACTAATTCGGGTGCTCAACTGTTAATGGTTTTGCGCTGTATAAGACCTTTACGCATATTCACTTTAGTGCCGCATATGCGCAAAGTGGTTTATGAGCTGTGCCGAGGTTTCAAGGAAATCTTATTGGTCTCGACATTATTAATACTTTTGATGTTTATATTTGCCAGTTACGGTGTCCAGTTGTATGGAGGCCGATTGGCACGCTGCAATGATCCAACCATATTAAAACGCGAAGATTGTGTTGGTGTTTTTATGAGAAGGGTGTTTGTAACAAAAATGAAGTTAATACCTGGATCAGATGAGTCCTATCCTGCTATGTTAGTGCCAAGGGTTTGGGCCAATCCGAGACGTTTTAATTTCGACAATATTGGTTATGCTATGTTGACATTGTTTGAAGTTTTATCATTTAAGGGTTGGTTGGATGTAAGAGATGTGCTAATTAAGGCTGTAGGTCCGGTAAGTATTGTATAAAAAAGAAAATAATAAAAATCATTATCTTTAATTACTTTTTTTAGATTCATGCAATATACATACACATTTATATATTTCTTGGCTGCATGATTGGTCTTACGCTGTTTGTGGGTGTGGTCATTGCAAATTATTCAGAGAACAAAGGTACAGCTCTCTTGACAGTCGATCAAAGAAGATGGTGTGATTTAAAAAAACGTTTGAAAATTGCTCAACCCTTGCACTTACCCCCCCGACCAGATGGTCGTAAATTACGCGCATTTGCCTACGATGTTACACAACACATTTATTTTAAACGTTTTATAGCAGCTATTGTTTTAATAAACAGCGGCTTATTATCAATAACGGTATAAGTTTGAAATTATTATCTTACTAAAACAAAATAATGTTTGTTAATTTTATAGTGGATTAAAGGAGAAAGCGTTACAGAAATTTGTGTCCTATTAAGTGCTATATTGACATTTGTTTTCGTGATGGAGGTGGTTATGAAAATTATAGCATTTACACCACGCGGTTACTGGCAATCAAGACGTAATCGTTATGATTTACTAGTTACGGTATCAGGAGTGATATGGATATTTTTACAAACTATTTTAAGGGTAAATCTTACAATTATCTACTCCTATATTTTCTTAAGTTTTAATTTATATTTTTCAATTATTTCAGAATGATTTATCATATTTTTTTGGCTTTATGGTGGTAATTTTAAGATTTTTCACCATAACCGGTAAACACACCACCTTGAAAATGTTAATGTTAACGGTGGGTGTGTCGGTTTGTAAATCATTCTTCATTATATTTGGCATGTTTTTGCTAGTATTTTTCTATGCTTTGGCTGGTACTATACTATTTGGTATGCTATTAATTATATTTACAAAGAACTCTTAATGCATATAAAAAATTAAACTTACTTTAACTGAATTCAAAGGTACTGTCAAGTATGGTGAAGGTATTGGTCGTCGAGCTAATTTCGGATCTCCGGTAACTGGTGTGGCTATGCTTTTTCGCATTGTCACAGGTGAAGACTGGAATAAAATTATGCATGACTGCATGATTCAGCCACCATATTGCACACCAGGCAACAATTATTGGGAAACAGATTGTGGTTAGTTCTAAAACATGTTATCGTGCACATACTTAGTGTTGCCATTCTCTTGGATTTATTGTTTTTTTATAATATAAAATTTAAGGTTAGGAAATAAATTTTCTGTTAAATGATTAAGCGCCAAGAATTGAGCTGTCATCCTTTCACAATTATTTAGTAAAAAGTTGGGAAATTTTAAGCATCAAACGTTACATCCTTGAGCAAAGAATTTTAATTGTGAAAGTTTGCAATCAAAATAGTGAAAATTTCACTGTAACACTTTGATATATTGATCGCTAAACCGAAAAATCTTAAACCTCTTTATTGACTGAGTAAAATTATTAAATACATATCAAGAACTCAGCTGACATTAGGTCTGTCTATCATGTAATAAAATGTTTTGTTCATTATAATTTATTATAAACATTAAAAATAAACACATTTGTAACTACTTACCTCTGCCATTGCTAAATTTCAATTTTTATTTTCACTTCACAACAATTATTTAATTCAAACATTATATGAAAACAGCTGTTCAAAGTAGTTGCAAAATCTTGCAAGCAGAAATTTCTCCAGTAACATTTTGCAAGTTCTCTGATTTTCAACTGTTAAAAAATTATCTTTTTAGCTCTCTTTTTGCAAGAGATTTCGAGTACGCAGACAACATTTTGCACAAAATAAGCATGGATCGTTACACTTTAGAACAAAGCATTGCAATTTTTAATATTAACTATAAAAATGGTGAACATATCACATTTTGAAACCGCTGTGCTTAATTTAATCGCTAAATTCGAGTCTCATGATATTGTTTATGACAATGTACCAAAAAAAAAAAAAAAAAAAAAAAAATACACTCGTAGTAGGCGTAGTAATGCAAACATAGTTGCTGTATAGCAAAGTGTTGCGAATGAGCGTGGAACATCAACTAGGTGACGTTCGCAAAAAGGAACAGTTTGCACAAAGTTTTGCATAAACATCTTTATCATTACGCCTATAAAATATAACTCCTTCACGAATTAAAGTCCACCGTGCCTTAAAATTTTCTTCGCTAATGAAATGAAAAAAATGTAAAACGAAGCAAAATGAAGCTTCTTTGAAAATGAATGGTGAAGAATTTTTGAAACAAAATTTTGCTTCTTTCATTCATGGTGAAAAATTCTTGTAACTAAATTTTGCTTCTTTCATTCATGGTGAAATAGAAAGAAGTTGAACACTTCTTTCATTGACGGTGAAAAAGAAAGAAGTTGATCAGTTTGAAAAGCAAACATTAATGGAGCTGAAAAATGTGTGCGTGAAATTCATTTGTGTGTGGTGAAAAAACAAAAGCAAGACGCACTTTCATTCATGGACAATGAAAAAAACAAAAAGAAATCACAAGTTTTTTCATGAAAATGAATGAAGAGAGAAATACGTACTCTGGTTTCAGCAACGTGGCCACACGGTCAAACAAACAATGCAGTTATTTCATGAGAAATATTCCGGTCGAGTAATTTATCGGTTTGACGATGTAAATTGGCCACTTTGTTTTTGTGATTTAAAGTCGCTGGATTATTTTCTTTAAGGCCATTTGAAGAACCGGAAGTACATGAGCAACCCAAAAACAACTCGCGCGTTCGAAAGATTAAATTCAGCTTTGCATTGACGAGATAAGCGAAGCTTTGTTACAGCATGTACTTCAAAATGTTGTGAAAAGAGGGGATGTCTGCCTACGTGCTACAAGTAATCATCGCTCGACATCATATTTCATTATAAATTCCCATATCTTTACTTTGCGTTGGTATCAATAAATGTGTTTATGTGCTTTAAGCTAATTTACTTCCTAACCTCAAACTATCATTATAAAAATAATATGCCTATTTGAAACTTATATTTTTTTTTATTAAAGCAATATTCATTTGAGAGCAGTATAAAATGTTTTAAAGCCTGCAATTTTTAAGAATTATCTTCTATGAAATTTTGTTTTAGGAAATTTTACAGCCAGTCTTACATATTTTTGTACATTCTACGTTATTATTACTTACATAGTGCTAAACTTACTTGTAGGTTAGTATATAAACACCATTTAATTCTATTGGAGGCATACAGTTTGTATTGTGAACTAATACTGGTTTATATTTCCTTTAGCCATTATAATGGAGAACTTTTCTTTGTTCTATTCTAATGAAGAAGATGCCTTATTATCATATGCGGATATACGTAATTTTCAAAACACTTGGAACATTGTGGATATTCACCAGCGTGGTGTTATACCAGTGCGTAGAGTTAAATTCATATTACGTCTACTTAAGGGGCGTTTAGAATGTGATCCCCAAAAAGACCGTTTATTATTTAAATATATGTGCTATGAGTTGGATAAATTGCACAATGGGGAGGATGTAACTTTTCATGACGTAATAAAGTAAGAACATATATCATGCATATGCACAGGCATGCTTGTATTTTTAACATATTCAAAATTTTTGTATTTATTTTTAAGTATGCTCTCATATCGCTCGGTCGATATACGAAAGGCCTTACAACTGGAGGAACTTCTGGCACGTGAAGAATTTGAATATTTGGTGGAAGAAGAAGTGGCTAAAATGACTATAAGAAATTGGTTGGAGGCATGCTTAAAGAAGATACGATCACAAAATGCTTATGTAAGTGAAATTATAACACTGCTCTTATAAAGTTGAATTAAAGGTGTTATTTTTACTTGTTCTCCTTTTAGAAACAGCAAAACTCTTTAATTGCTGGCTTAAGAGCAACAAACGAACAAACAATTTTGCGTCCAAGTGCTCAAGAGGATGAAACACCTGTTATAATTGGTGATAAATCAACTATAGCTACTGTAAGTGGGCCGGTAGCTGCTACTTGCCCTCCAACAAGTGATGCTTTCTCACCCACCTTTAGCTCTACGGAAAATGAAGGAAATGATGTAAGCTCTAGTGCTGTTGTATCTACGCCAGCTCCAATCGAAACTTCAATAGCACAAGCGACACAACGTGTTATATCGGCGACAAAACGTGCTCATGCACTTAATCGTTCCGATTCAACTGGCAGTTCAGCGGGTCGCAAATTCTTAGCGCCGACTTCTTCAGATCCTCAACAGCGATCTACGCTAAGCGATAAGGAACGTTTGTATATTGCTAATCAACAGAAAAAGAAAAACTCCATGACTGCTACTAATTTACCAGTTACAGTGTGTCATAAAAAAAATAGCTTCTTTGCTGGTGATAACACACAATTTCATCACTCAGCCATTAATAGTTTTGAACATTATAATTTACAGCAAGGCCTTGGTAGTCCCTCTGGCTTGACACCGCAAATCATACCAGGCACTAAGCTGTTACCTTTCAATAATCAAGCCAATGCTGTGTTTGAAGTTCACGACTGGTGGCAGGAACAAGTACTCTGCACCCAAACAAGTGATGAGGAAATATAGAAAATATAAAAATAAAATTTTAAATATTTATGTAAATAAAAGTTCTGCAAATATCATGAATGCAAATTCTTGTCCAAAACACTTACACACACAAATATTCGAAAATGTGTATATAAAATTCTAACAGCGAGAAAGCCGATTTGAATAAAGCTTGGAAGATAGGTGGGCATAAACTAAATTGGTAAATCACAATAGTGTGAAAAAACGAGTGAAACGGTTTTGCGACTTAGCAGTTTTGAATAATTTGTTAATATGCAGGGTCTTGATTGAATTATTTTCGAATCGAAAACAACTTTGATAATACAAAATTTTCTAATAATGTTGCTCGACACGATACGAATCGAATTAATGATTTAGTGTTGCACGAAACCCAAGCTAATATAAATTTTACAACACTGTTTAAAAACAAAAGTTGGCATAAAGTAGAGAAAAATTTAAACTTAAATTAGAAAATTTAAATGTGAACCCGATTTTATTTTTATATTCTTCATCTTTCACATTTGACGAAGTCGATAACATCAACTTCATTCGAAAAAAAATATGAAATACGAGCGAACAGTGAGTAAGTTTAAATACCTTTACATATTTTAAATAATAAAAAGCTTTTTTTTATTATTTAGGCTTAAAAAGAGGTTTCGGTTGACATAGAATGCATTAAGTTACGTTCATAGAAGATTTGAATTACAAAAGTTTCTCGTAAAATTCAACTGGCAGCAACTTTATCGCTATTGGCACCTGAAAGCTTTAAACATTCAAAGTGATTCTTTAAATCAAAGTTCTGTATATGAGCCCAATAATCTTCTTTTGAATGAAATTGATTTTTGACAGTTTTGGCTTAGAATCAGAGTAGAAATTTATTCATGAATGTGCAGCACATGTGCCAAAATTTGTGTACATGCACATGAATATGTGCAACAATTTTTGATCTTAATATGAAGGCACATGAGTGTGCATGGACAATAGAAGCACACGCACATGTGCCAAGTGCAAAGTACTGGCACATGAATGCTCATCTTCATGCACATCAATATAATATGCAGTTAAAATTATTTTCAAATGGGTAAATATTCAACACATACCATAACAACAAAACACTACAATTTATTGTTGTTATTATTGTACTTCTTCGTCTTGCACATACATATATTAATGTGCAAGATCGTGTGCACTCATGTGCCGCACATTTTAAGAGTGGCACATGAAATGTGCCTACGCAAGTTGAACTTGCACATGTGCGTTTAGTAGGCACATACAAAAATTGGCACTTACGCATGTGCATGTGCGTATTTATTTTTTGTGCATATTTGCCTTCATGTGCGTGTGCTGCACATGAGTGTGCAAATCCGTACCCTGCTTAGAATATTGAAATTATTGTTTTTATTTATCACATATAACAAAAAATTCAAGCTACATTTTCTTTTTTCATGGTCTTAAGTATGTTGTGGAAAATGTAACTTTGAAAAATTGTTGGAATGCGAGTAAAAACTCGCATGGTTGCATTACAACTCTCACACGCTGTCAAATGCCTTCATTAGAAATTTCGATTTTATTCGGTAATGAACCAGAGAATCCCAAAAACAAAAATTCCCGTCTTCGAGAATTAGTCTGTAGTACCAAAGAAAAATTCGACTGTGCTAAAGTTTTATATTTTTTATTTGCAACCAGTTGATTGCTTTAAATAGTATAAAATACTGAAACCATAAGCAACCAGCTTCCCTTTTTTTATCACTCAAACGAGCATCGTTTGCTTCTGTTTAAGATTTTTATTTCTAACTTATATTCAAATCGATAAATTCTTTAGGTTTAGTTTACAATTTTAAATGTGTTGTTAGTCCTTTTGGCTTTAATTACAGTTCTTTAACTTTGTTAATTGCTTAATATTGAATTTAGTTTCGAATCATTACAACTTTTAAGCTCACTTGTGTTTAAATTCACTTACATTCGAGTCTTTACAAAATTTGATTTACATTCAATATTTGCTTTGGTTTCGCTTTGATGGTCAACAAAATAATCACCCTTATTCTGTTTGACGACGACAACATCATCAGCGATTTTGACCATCAATGCTAATTTGGTATTCCCTAACAGTCTTATGACGACGTTGGCAGTTTATCGACGATATTAATAAAATATAATTTATATATCTAATATGTGAGTTAGCTGATTCATGTGTGCACTATTTTTTTTTAATTGTTGTGAAGAAAATATTAACTGTGTGAAATTAAATTTTTATTGAGACTTTTAAAAATAGATAACAAAATTTATAGTAGGATAACCAAAGAAAGAACTTAAAACTGTAAAGTATTATTTTAATAAACATAGTAAAAGTAAACGCTACATGCTAATGCAAATTGGTATGTTAGGGGTGTTGAATCAAAAGGGTAACAAGAGAATTATAATGCTCAAACATACAATAAAAGATAACAGAGATCGTTAACATCTCAAGTTAAGAACTTAAACCTACCTAAAACTATGATTAAAACTAAAACAATAAACAAAACCTAAATACTAATATACAAAGTTTATATTTAAACGTATGCATATAAATACACCCACACACACATATGCGAGTATATATACAGACATTAGCCTCTGTTAGAGCCAGAAGTTGAGTGCGAATAAAACTCCGGTAGACGGTACTCAAAGACACTATCGAATAAGTTAGATTCATCTAGCAAAAGTCCAACTGGAGATAAATATAAAGTGTTTGACCAATTTAAACCAGATTGGGAAAAAAATAAAATCTATATTAAATTGAACCTGAAATAAATTAAAATCAAAATGTTCAGCAGATTTGCCACAGCTTCTTCCAAAGGCACAGTATAAGTTGATTAAATACCCCGCCTCCAGTAGTTTTGCATTCCATTTTGTTTTTTTTAATTTTAAGTCGCGCCAAATCTGAAAATAAAATTTTGTCAAACATGTATTGAATTACAAACTATACCTGTTGCAATCCCTCACTCGTTCTATTTGGTGAGCCAAGAGCAGTCGCAACACTTTCCCATTGTTCCTTAAAATTAGTAGGAACACTGTCTCTTCGAAATCCCCTGGAAAGTGATGGATTTTTTCCCAATTCTTCCCTAATTTTTCAAATTGGTTGGCAATGGTAATTTTATTTGTTTCCATTTTCTATTTTATTTGTACTTTTTTATATTTTACCAGCTGACCCATCGCAAAGAAGAAACGCAAGCAGATAAGCTCGATGCCCACCGCAACTGTTTTAACGGCGGCAGTATTTGATTCACATGCTTATTCTCCCTGTGTGTTTTAGAAATATATTTTATATGTTTCATATGGTACAATAATTTATTAAGTAAATACAGTTCGACGGCTATTTACTTTTTCTATACACATACACACTTTTGAAATTTTCATATTAAAATATGCATAAAAAATTTCATTTCACTATTAAAAACGACAGTGTTATAGCGTGTCTTCTTGAACTTATTAATACAATTAAATAAGCAACTAGTCATCAGTGAATATTTCATGTTTTAGTTAGCCTTTTAAGAACTGGAATAAATAATACGAAAATAAATCATAATTAAAACTAAAATTATGAATCATATCATAAAAGAAAGAAGTTGCGAAAATATAATGATAAAAATTTAATATATTAAATATACGAAATGTGTAATTTTATTCTTCATAAAAATTACCTGAATTGCACAGTGCATTCTTCTTTGCAAATAGCCTGGGTTTTAATGAAACAAAACCATATATAAGAGTGTTACAAAACAGTGCAGAGACATTTTGTTGCTATGCATATTAAAATATGTATGTCATGTTTTGGGATATATATCTCTCCTTCAGAACGTTGTTTAAAATTAAACTTTCCTTGTGTAAACTACGTATTTTAAAAATGAAAAATTAAAGATCTGGCCACTTTTTTCATTACCAAACAACTCCTTGTTTCTCTGATTTTGTTTTCTTGTGCTCTGTGCTTTTTTTTACTAATTAATCACTTAATATTTTCTAATTATTATCCTCGGTTGGTAGCTTAATGCTTCCGATACAGCTAAATCCTTAGCAGCAAAAAAAGATACATATTGTGTTACTTGGCCGGGCGTATATTATGTGCTCTGTGATTGCTTAAAACGTTTTGTTTGAGATATTTACCGCGCATTGAAATTTTGTTAACAAATGGAAATAAATGATGAGCCCAATGTTCATCGACTGGAAGGCACAGGTCATAGTAAGGTGCCCGGCGGATTGGTTATAAAAAAGGCTAAAACTAACGACAATAAATTTATATTTCCTAAACCATCTATTTTGGGTTTAGACAGATTAGCCGTTCAAAAACGCAAAGAACGCGAGGAAAGCCAGCTTTTAATATCGCTTAAGAATAATAAAAATGACGAAGAGGATAAGGAAGTGGACACTTTGCCAATCCCAAAGAAACCGAATGAATTCGATTTTAAAAAACCAGATGTGCAATGTTTTCATAAACTTAGTCGACAGTTGAGAGCTACAAAAGAAGAAACACCTACACATACGGGTGGAGTCTCCGAAGAGGCTCGGGAGCGTTTGAGAGAACATATCAAAAGAGATCGAAGCAAATCCGGTGTGCATTATTATTCTAAAGATTATGGCAGGGAAAGAAGTTACAAGGATAAAGAACGCAGGTCCTTGATGTCGTTTTCCTCAAAAGATAAGCGGGTGAGAGATCATGAGCGGGAAAGGGATAGAGAAAAAGGCTATGATAGACGACGCGATTGCAGAAATCGTAATCATGACAGTCGCGATCTCCTTGATCGTGATTCTGAAAGAATAATGAAATCGCCACGTTTTAAAGATGAACCTAGAACGCCTAATGCTATTTCTGTGTCAGGTAGCGCTTGGGAAGAGGACGACGAGCCTGGCGAACGCTTTTCACGAAAATCGTCCTGGGATTTTCCTACTCCCAAATCCTACGAAGCTTCAGAAAAGGAGGACTGGTCACAAAGAAATTCTACCAGTAGCTTTAACTCAAGTACATCTAGTCGCAATTACCCAAAGCGAAATGACACAGATAGACCTACGCCAGCACATAGGTATAATGTTTGGGCGAACGATCGTAAACGCTCAGGAGCCACTCCATCAACAAGTCGTAGCCAACGTCAGCCTTGGGGCGAAAGTGAAGCTGATCGTGACATGTGGGAAGAGGAGCAGCGTAGATTAGATCGTGAGTGGTATAATATAGATGAAGGCTACGATGAAGAAAATAATCCCTTTGCGGGAGCTAACGCTGATTACTTTCGAAAACGTGAAGAAATGTTTGAACAAAAACGAACTAAACGCATAAGTGCTCAGCAAAGGCAAAACAATAAAGATAATGAACTTTGGGAGCGTAATCGCATGCTAACGTCTGGTGTGGTCATGTCTATAAATGTTAATGACGATTTTGATGAGGAAGCTCTCGAACGTGTTCATTTGTTAGTCCATCACATTATACCACCTTTTCTTGATGGTCGTATTGTGTTTACTAAACAACCGGAACCTGTTATACCCATCAAAGACCCTACCTCTGATATGGCTCTTATAGCACGTAAAGGTAGTAATTTAGTGAGAGTTTATCGAGAGCAAAAAGAGCGCCGCAAAGCACAGAAGAAACACTGGGAATTAGGTGGCACTAAAATTGGCAACATCATGGGCATTGAGAAAAAAGAGGATGAAGAAGATGCCAAATTTGATAAAGATTCAGATACTGCGGACTATCGCAAGGACCAAAAATTTGCGGATCACATCGGAAAACAAGAAACTGGCGGTGGTGCTAGTGATTTCGTTCGTAAGAAATCTATAACAGAACAACGCCGATTTTTGCCGGTATTTGCGGCACGACAAGAGCTGCTTAATGTTATTAGAGAAAACTCGGTTATTATAATTGTGGGAGAAACGGGCAGTGGTAAAACCACCCAATTAACACAATATTTACATGAGGATGGTTATAGTAATTTTGGAATGATTGGCTGCACTCAGCCAAGAAGAGTAGCTGCCATGTCGGTTGCAAAACGTGTTTCAGATGAAATGAATACCAAATTAGGTGAGCTTACAGCACATGTCTATATAGTACGTATACGTACATTACCTAATATTTCTTTGTAACAGAAAAACAATAGATTAAAAAAAAATAACTTTTTGTTTTTAGATCAGATAATTTAATATTTAATATTATTATTAGTATTAAAAATACTCTTTCAAACATGGATAGATATGTATATATCACAATAAGTTATATTTAAAAAAAAAATTTGCTATATATCTTCTAAATTGATGTGGGTTCTGTTCATTCCTCATACAGGTCGGAAGATTATTGTAAAGTTGTAAGCCTTTGTAGAATAAATTCTTCAGCATTGCAGTCATTGTTACCGGCTCAATCCTAAAGCTGTTATTTCTTAGTTCTACGTATGATATTTGTTTCGTTAAATATTCTGGGGCTTGGCCTGTTTTAATTGTTCGTATAAAATTGAGTGTGTTGATTGCAATCCTCTGCCTTATGTTCAACCATTTCAGCGCGCTTAGCATGAAATTGATCGATGTGTATCTATTACATTTCAGTATTGTCCGCATGGCTATGGTTTGCAGTTTCTGTAATAGCTCTACTTATTGTGTAGTGCAGCATGAATATATAATCGGGGAACCGAACTCAAAATGCGGTTGAATTATTGTATTATAAATGTTTATCGCCGTTTCAACTGTTATATTTTTCCTTATTCTCTTAATAAACTTAGTTTCTTTCCAATCTTTTTACAAATATAGTCTATATGAGTGTTAAACTTTAGTTCTTTATCAATAATCACTCCCAAATATTTTATATCGCTAACTTTTTCTATCTCGTGATCATTTACCTTAAAAACAACATTAGTGTTTGCATTTTTCTCCAATATTTTGGTTTTAGTCTCATTTAATTTAAGCTTGTTCATATTTAGCCGCTTCTTTATATTTTCCATATCATTTTACCATTTTCGACAAATAAATGTGCAAAACAACAGCTATTTACATCATTTATTAGTTATAAAAATATAACAAAAATAAATGCCCGTAGGATACATTCCATCAAAACAGAAGCTAAACGAGGCTATTTTAACATCTAAATAATAGGGTTAGGGAAAAATTGATGGCAAATTGGTTGTGCATTAAATTTAAAAATGATGTTTTTATAACAAAACTAAAACCAAACGTTTATTTGTTACAACAATAAAAACATTATACACTGTTTCTTGAACTATTTCTTTGACGTCTTCCACATTTAGCGCATTTAAACCGATTTGTTTCGCTAATTTTGTCGATATTGAAGAAAGAATGTACTTAAATCTGGCCAAATGTTTTTCCATACCCCATCAAAGATCTTTCTGTTATCTCATTCTTAGAAAGGTTTATGTTTTCTACAGCATTCATGACATTTAAGTTTTTTCCTAAATTCTCTCCGTCTGTTTTTTCAACCATCTGCTTAAATGTTCGCTGTAAGTAATAAGCCTTAAAGTTGGATAAAACGCCTTGGGTGGATTAATAGTGTTAGGCTGCAGAAACAACTTTGACTCAAATGCGTGTTGTAATAGTTTTCTTTTTTCAAGTTTTTTAACGTTTAACAGAAGGCGGGCGGAATTATTCAGTTAACCAATCCTGGAATATTTTTATAGTTATCCAAGGGTTTTTTATTAGACTCCTGAATTACAGGTAAAGCTAATTTAGATTTGCCTTTCATCGCTCTTAAGATTTTGGAGTGGTAAACTAATAGCAGTTTTAGTTTAAAATCTCCGGTTGCATTACCATCCAGTGGAAGTATGAAACGATCTTTTGCGGTTTTAAAGCCTGCTGTTCGTTTTTATTCGCGGAATAGAAATGTTCGTTTTGGCATTCTTTGCCAAAGCAGACCTGTTTCATGAACATTAACAAACAATTTAGGAAAATAGTTTACTTATTCAATTATTGTTTTTAATATTGTTGGGAATTTAGCCGCCACTTACTGTTCCTTCTGTAACTTTATGTTCGATGTTTAAATGTATAAACCATCCTCGACTAGCAATGAAAGTTTCACTTATGTCACTTCCCTCAGTCTTATTATAATAAAAAAATATTCTAGCTCTTTTCGTTATGATAGATTGGCTAAATGGCAGATTGCGTTCAATTTCGTCGGCAATCCATATAGACGGTCGTTTGTTTTTCCATTTCCTGCTGAGATCGACGTAGTTGCAGTTTGTTCTTAAGAATTGTCCTGATTGTTGAAGTACTAATTTGAGATTGACGTTCTGAATCTAATCTTCTAATCACTTGCATTTTAGTGTCTAGTAAAATGTTTTTTTAGTTGATTTTTTTCTTTTGTTTTTCATTATAACCCATGATAAAAATTGTATTTAATCGTTATAGCATTATATAAATTTGTATACTTTCAATAACGTTAACAAATCTTTCAAATGATAGAAATGTGATCGTATAGCACCACACCAAACAAGAATCGCTACTAAAGGGTCCGCCATCTAACGTTTTTTTTTTTCAGCTAGTGCTTATTTCGTTAATGGTAACACTTAGCTCATGCTTGATTTGACAGATAATTAGTTTTATCCTTCCGCTGAACGAATATGGTTGTGTATACGCTTGAACAACTTCTGGGACTTACAGAAGTTGGCGATTTTGCAAAAAAAAAATATTTTTCTTAGATGAAGCTCATTTTGATCTTGTAAACAAGCAAAATTGTCGCATTTGGGGCACAGAAAACCCGCACGCATACATTGAAAAGCCGACGCACCCAAAACGAGTCACTGGTTGTTGCGGATATTGGTCCAGAGGCATAATTGAGCCATTTTTCTTCGGAAATGAGCAAGGAGTGGCTGTTACAGTCAATGGCGATCGCTATCGGGCCATGTTGAACGAATTTTTGTTCTCAAAACTGAAGAGGAGGATATTGGCAACATTTGGTTTCAACTGGACGGCGCTACATGCCACACAGCCAAAGCTACACTCGATGTTTTGCGTTCTATTTTTCAAGATCACATTAACAGTCGAAGAGCTGATGCCGTTTAGCCACATTGGAGCTACGATTTGACACCGTTGGACTATTATTTGTGGGGTGCCTCCAAAGATAAGTGTTACACCGACAAGCCAGAGACAATTGACGCTTTAAAGGACAATATTCGTGAAGCCATTGGTGAAATACAGCTGCACACAATCAATAATGTGCTTAAAAGTTGGATCTTTCGTGTTAGGGTACTGAATGGCCAGCCGAGGTAGCCATTTGAATGAAATTATTTTCCATTATTAACCGGAAGGTTTGTACTTTCAAATAAAAAAATAAATTTGAGAAAATATTCAATAGTTTTGTTTATAGCATTTAAAGAAAAAAAAAAAACAAGTTATTTCGGCGGACCCTTTACATTGTGTTCGGTTATGCTATTTACATATTGGGAAACATAGCACTGCGTACAATTTTGGGGAATCTCCGGTTGAAATAAAGAGTGCTAAACCGAAACAGCGTTAGCGGGGTCTTACTGCACCGTTAAATAGTTAATGATAGTCGTTGCTGATATTTTAAATGGTTGATAATAGATGATAAGCTGTCAGTTAAAGAAATACAAGATTATAACAATGGTGAATATGTGCCTTCAATTGCAAAGAAATTTGGAATTTATCACATAACGTAATTTCGCGTATTATAAACCCATTTGGTTCTGCACACTCGCTGACCACCGTTGACAAGGAAGGTCGTGCACGGAAACCCAGCAAGCGGGACGACCAGGCAACAATCATATTATTGCAAATTAATGCGTTTAGTATGTCAGTCAGGTCAATTGTTAATCAAATACCACTAAATGTTACTTAAGTAAAAGGCCCATCTAAAGTAGGCATACAGGAGTGTAAAAAACTATATTTCAGCAAAAAATAGACAAGGTAGAAGTGAATTTGCAAAAGAACATTTAAATGAGAGTGTAAACCAGTGGAATATCGCAAGCTCTTTTCTGATTTTTCGAAGTTTAATTTAAAAATTCGGATGGTTTTCAGACCAATTCTCACAAAATCAGTGGACTCTGAGAAATAATTGAGGCGCAATGTGGTTAATGTGCCGCATTATCTCATCTTTTAGCTACTAAAGTGTTCTTGAAGTATACTTATTTTTAAATATCCCCAAAGAAGGAAGTGCAACAGTGTCAAATAACATGAGCCATGACGGGAAATAATACGGCCATTGAATATTTCGCACAGAAGAGGCATTGTTTCGTTGGCTGTTGGAACTGCCTACATATTGCCCAGATCCCTATCATCAATTTCTGGCCATAACAAGTCCCTTATATGTTTCGATTTGTATGCAGGAATATGTTAAAAAAATGTTATGTTGCCGCCTGCAGAGAAAGAAATGACACTTCACTAGTGTTAACGTCTGGTGGACTACGATCCAATATATATATCTAAATGTATGAACGATTTTTTTAAAATTAAGTAATCAACGTTTTAAAGTGATCAGCGGAGTTACCAGATCTCAATCACACAGAAAATCTGTCGGATATTGTAGATCGTGCAACAAATCGCGATTGTAGCAACGTTTTGGAATTGCATGGAAAGCAATTTTCAATGAAATAATATCTTGTAGAGGCGAAGAGGTTCTGATTTAAACGAAGTAACCGAAAAAACTTGTCAATCGCTAAGTTAATTTTTTTTTTTTGTTTTCCTAAGAAATTTTGTAAATAATTGTTTTTCTTTAGTAAATTTAGTTCATTCGTTTTGTAAATGGATAAAATATTTCCAAAAATAATTTACTTTGTTCGTGCATCTGTTTATTAAACACACACGCACACACACATTATGTATGTATATTTTAATTATTTTTCTTTTAAGGTGAGGAAGTTGGCTATGCTATACGTTTTGAAGATTGTACATCGGAAAATACTGTCATTAAGTACATGACCGATGGTATTTTGTTGCGAGAAAGTTTACGTGATCCTGATTTAGATGGCTATTCTACAATAATAATGGATGAAGCTCATGAACGTTCATTGTCAACTGATGTCTTGTTCGGTTTGCTGCGTGAGGTAAGTGGACAACCATGTAAATTGTATGCATTTGTATATAAAAGAACAAATGAATTACCTCTCTTATGTATTAAACAAAAAAACAAAAAAATTATTTTGTTAAAATTTTGGTGTCCTAAAAACGCCACTCACGCGATCCAAAAAATTTAATACGCTAAGTAAAGTCAAGGTCACACTTAATCATACCAACATACAGTGCAAGCTGGGTATTCGCGACGATCCGCTTATCGCTACTGTTATTTGTTTTCTTAAATTCTTGATTACAATGTCTATATCCAAAAAAGGAAAATCCCCGTCTTTTGGAATGTTAATCTTTTAAAATGATTTTTGTCAGTTTCTTCTGATCATTTGTTGTGTAAACATATCTCTTACTGTGGGAAAAGTTCAACGTATTTTAAAACCAACAATTTCTCAAAAAAATAGAGATTTCAAAAAAAAAATTAAAAGTGGAGATTCCATAAATTCAATTTGCATGAATTACAAGTTACATAAGTCTTCGGTTTATCGCATTATAAAGGAAGAAGATTCATTAAAAAAGTGGACCTGGCAAACGTTGCACCTTAAAGAATGCTGAGTACCCAAGAATGGAAAAAATGCTTTACAAGTGATTTTTAAAACAAAGGGGAAAAAATGTTCCAATATCAGCAGAGATTTTACGAACAAAAGCCAGTCATTTGTATTCCAAAACTATTTACAAAACTAATTCAGGTTTTAATGCCAGCGATGGATGGTTGAAGAAATTTAGGCGTCGACATGGAATTAGAGCTTTAAAAATTACGGGCGAGAAATTGTCTTTGAAATCCCATCTTATTGATCCATTTGCGCAAGAAATTAAGGATTATGTTGATGAGCATGGGTTGAGTCTTCACCAGATCTACAATGCCGACGAATCCGGTTTATATTATAGGATGCTGCCAAATCATACTCTTGTCACATGTAATGCGAAAACGGCTCCAGGACGAAAAAAAAAATCTAAAAGCAAATAACTTTTCTGCCCTGTTCAAATGCGAATGGCACAGGCAAACTAAAATTTTTAGTTGTTGAAAAATAGAAAAATCCACGCACCTTTAAATGTTTTTCCAATAATCCCGTATTATACGAGTCCAGTAATAACGCCTGGATGAAATCATTTATATTCAAGAACTAGTTCCATCACGAATTTGTTCCCCACGTAAGTTAATTTTTAGAAATATCAAAAGTAAGTTTTTCATATCTAAAAATTATTAGATCCAAGAGTTTTTGGCTTCAAAAGGTCTGCCTAAAGAGTGACAATGATTTAATTATAGCAATGAATCTACCACCCAATTGTACTGCCCGTTATTCAACCGTTAGATCAAAACGTTATCAACTTGGTCAAATTAAATTACAAAAAACAACTGCTCACTCACCCACTTGCTTGGAGAGAAAGGAACAAATTTGGAGCTCGAACTAAAAAAATTCAATTTTAAAAATGCAGTTCAGATTCTAGCTACGTCCTGGGAGAGAATATCAAAGTCCTATATCTGAAAATCCTGGAACGCCTTGCTCGAATTTGGTAGCGAATGGAGTGAAAAGGATAACATGCCGTTAAATATTTTACAAAATGTAATTCAGGAAGAAAACGAAGAGTTTTCAACTATTGGTACACTTGTAGCTCAAATTGGTATGGAACATCTTTTTACAAATGCTGACATAAACAAATGGATTCAAGAAGAATTTCCTGTGGAAAGTAATGAGGAGCAAATGGAATTATCAGACTCGGAGGATTTATACGATAGTGGCCATGAGGAAAACAAAATTAAAGTGGACGATGCTATAACATCGATAAACGTTTAAATACAATGGGGCTTTGGAAAATGATAAGCCGACAACAGCACTATATGAACTGCGCACTTTAGCTGTTATATTAAAAAATAATTTACCAAAAAAGCAACTAAAAATCTCAAATTTTTTTAAATATATCAATAAAAATAAATCTAATTTAAAAAAATTACACAAAATTTTGCAATAAAATTTTGGGTTCGGTTATCGACAGGTCTGGTTTTTACTTAGTTGCGAAAATTGAGCTTGTACTGTACTTTGTTTGACTGGTTCTTTTTTTAAACCAAAATACTTTAATTCACCATCTCAAATGCTTTAGAGTATTAAAATAATACATGGTAAAAATATTAAGAGATTTGTCTAAAATACTTTAACAACAATTGATTTAACACTTTAAATTTTATTTGGTCGACAAGTTTTAGGTGCCGTTATTTTATATACTCCGAAAACATCAGGATCAACATGTCCGAATCGTTCATGATTGAAAGTAATTTTTTAAACAAAAATTTTCATTAACAACAAGATCGGAAAGAAACCACTAATTTATAGATTTATACTCAATTAGGTTTTTTTGTGTTGAGGTTTAGTCGTTACATTATGACAAGCAGCAATTTGTTTTAACAGCGAAATATGACCCCATACTAAAGTGCGAACCTAACAAGCAGATTTATTTGACATTACGTTTTACATTTTAAAACTAAACTTAAAACAATTTTTTGTTTGTACCTCTAATTAAAACAAATTTATTTATGCCAAAACTTCAGAAGTGCAGCGACAAAACTTTCGTGAAAAAAAAAGAAAGAAAAACAGCATAAAGTGTGCATAAAGAAAATTTGCAATTTTTTACTAATTGTTCCTGTGCTTTCAAAGTCGTTTTAAAGTTTTTTGCTGACTTCAACAATGAATTTGTGGCGCCCATTGCAACAAAATAAAGGTAGACGACCACGCATAACAAGCAACCGAGATGCCCAGGCAATAATACGCATGATTAAAATGAATCCATTCATAGTAGTCCATTGCTACACACGACCATTGCTACATCAGACATTACTCCAAGAACAATTAAAAATAGACTCGTGAGGATTGAATTTGCCAAGGAAAACATGAACTGGACAACCACACGGTGGAAAACCATAATATTTTCCGATGTTTCGAAGTTTAATTTAAAATATTCAGATGGCTTAGGACAAGTTACAAAACTTTTTGTGAGACATGGCGGTGGTGGTGTTTTAGTCTCGGATATTCTTTTGGCTATGTCATATAGGTCAGATTCACGGAATAAATGGAATAATGGATCGTTTTTTTTATATAGACAGTTTCATGCTTTCACATGCAGAGGAGAAAACGTCTTTTAAGTGGATGGATGTACCAAAGTGATAACGACTCTAAACCAAAGATGTTAAATAATGATTAGATAATGCTAATGATTGCTAATTAACCTTCTTTTGTGAAATTCTCCAATTCATTAAACAATAAGAATTAGTTCAACTAATTCCCATTAGATAATTGAAGTTTTTATTCCAATTGAAAAACTAATGGCAATTAGTTGCTATTAGCAAAACAAAGTTGATTTACGTTTACAATTAGAAATCTAATTGAATTCTGCTAATGCAATTTGATACCCCCGAAGGTCCAACCTAAATAATCAGTCGGAGAAATAGCTAAAAGGCTAAAGAGACAATTAGCGAAACTCTGGGGCTTACTGATTCCCGTGGAAATAATGTGGAGCTTCCAGTTGATACCCTGTTTACCTTCAGGAGACTAGACTCCCTTATACCCCCAGCAGCACCCCCCGGGGTCACATATATATGGTCTTTATAGAACTTCGACTATCTAGACACAGTGCAACTGGGGGAAAAAGGGAGCCCAGTCCCCTAAAGTCAGCAGGGGTACAACTGGAAACTCCACTTTATTCCCACGGGAATCAGTGATGCCCGCAGAGTTCATTATTTGTCTCTTTAGACATTTAATAGTTCTCTGGCTGATTATTGAGGTTGGCCCCTATATGGGAGTATCGTGGTGGTTGTGATTTCGCGGCCCCATAACAGTATAATGGTTTTTATGGTAGCCAGGATCATTTCGCCGTTAATGACACGCTAGGTGAATGATCCAGTCCAGTGAGCATGCTAGACATGTGTTCTGGACAGGAGTTGGAAAGTCTTCAACTCTTAAGCAAGGAGTGATGATTTGCAGCCCTGCTCTGGAATCATCGAAGTTGCAACTAGAAAGTTCTGTTGCATAGAATTATAGCTTCGGCTTCCTAGGACGAGCATGAATTTCCAAATTATGCAGTGGTTTGATCCACCATTTGATTAAGGCTTCATGGCTAGGCGCGGATGTAAATCTAATCACACGTTATACCCCCAGCAGCACAAGTCTAGATGGTTGAGTAATCCATAAAGACTGATAAATTTGCCCCCGAGGGGGTGGTCAAAGAGAATTGTATGTTGTTGATTCTATAACCTTTAGCTGGCCAGGCCTAACACAGTTGAATGCTACACAACCTATAGCACAGGTTAATATTACCGAAAATTGCCGAAAATTTCATTTTTAAGGTCCTGGATATTAGTGACGATCATTTTTCATCGAGAATATAGGCGAAATTACGATAGTACTTCAACGGCTTTCCACTTAGAACTTATTAATAATTTAATTAGGGAAGTGGATATTGAACTGGATATTAATTATCATCTGAATGACAACAATTAACAAGATGATCACATATTCTGTTGAATATTCACAAGCGTGAAGGATAGAATAGAAGAAGGTCAGGAACAAAACAATATATGTGAGATCTAAGGCAGAGAAAAAGAAGGCTTTGATTTCATTACATTGAAATGACAAAACGAACATTGAAGACAAATATAAGCCAACATAGAAATGAGTTTGCGAAACGGAAAGAAACAACAGCATTATCACAAAACATACTTAAGGCTGGACATAGACCTCACTTCCAAAGGGCGAAGATTTTAGTTACAGAATGTAAAGAAAGGAAAAGGTAGACAATAGAATGTCTTTGTATTCGGCAGAACATTAACAAAACCATGAACTTAAAAAAAGGTAGACAAGACATATACAAAATACAAGACAAAATTAGGTGCCCCTGTAGGCTAGTAGGCAGTGTACTAGCTTGTCAGTATGGGGGTTGTGGGTTCAATTCCCAACGAAGACCTTGGTTTTTTTTTCACTAAAAAATAAAAATTGACTGTCGGTGGGGTTGCTCAGCGATTAAGGCATAGTCACTGGTCGCTGTGCTGTCTTTATACGGCAGCTAATTTCCGTAACTATCCTTCTACCTGCACCATCTGTTTCATCTCTTCTCTATCCCTTTCCTAAAGAATGTAGCACGGTGCTTGACTAACTAGGCATTGTTGCCTGAAGTGCTACTTTTCTTTAAAAAAACAACACAGGGTGTCCAGCGGGAAGGTATACTACTTTGATGCCCCATTTTTGTAAGCATTAGTCTTGACAGTTCATAATTGGCAGACGTAAAGTAGACACGTGATAAATTTTCTATAGAAAAATATTCGATGAACCAACGTCTTTCAATCGTTAAAACATTTTATCAAAATCAATTATCGATTACTGTGATAATGAGAAAATAGTGTGAAATTTTTGGCAGAAAAAACGTGCCAACAAAATCCACTATTTATCGTATAGTGAATGATTTCGAAGAGATAGGCTCGAGCAGGGGCAATTTTGCGAATAGGTCAATAGGTCATTTTTATTTATATTTTAAAGTATTCTTTAAAAAATGTGAATAGATAATAAGCGAGCATGTAAGTAAAAGTAGTAGCATTCAAGCAATTTCATTCAAATTTGTGTAAAATTATTTTACTACAAGAGTTCGGTGGTGCTTGCGAATTCAGTCCGCTAAGTTTGTTACTACTGTGAGCCATCATGTGATTTAAATTCGAAGCTTAAATCTTATGCCAATCACATATGTTTTTGTTCCTAGGTAGCCAAATTACAAATTGTTGTCACTTTGTAAAAATAAATAAATCATAAAAATAATATATTTATCTTACAATTGAAAGTAACATGAATAAAAACTCAGTTCGAAATAATTTTGTAGTAAAAAACAAATGACACAAAAAATGTTTTATTTTTGTTCTAATAAATGTAATATTTTTTTTTTCGCTTTATAACTCTTAATTAATTACAATATTATATTTCTAGTTTCCTTAAATTAATATTTATAACATTTTTTTCAATAACATTCAAGTTGATAAACGATATAAAAATAACATAATTTTTCTTGCTTAAATATACTTAAAACCTAAATAACAAACTGCTTGTATGTGTATGTGCATACGTACAGTATCCGACAAAACTAAAGCAAAAAAAAATTTTTCTGCTTTTAAAGAAGCAGTGAAATAATTTAACAAGAAAAGAAGGCTTATTTATCTTATAAAAAAAATTAAAAATACTAATTAAAAATTACAATAAAAATGTTGTAATGCAAATACTTTAGAAATGCATTAACAAAACTTTAGCATGCAAATTTTTTAGATTGCTTCTATCATTCTAAAATAAATAACACAAGATTGATTGACGATTGAACAATTATCGTTATTTTTCAAACACAAAATTAGAATTTATTTTCTGTGTTTTTAAAGTCGCCTTGACGTTTTTTTAGGTTATTTGCTAGTAAAATAGTAAGAAATAAATATTTAGTGAATTAAAACAAAACTCATAGCTGTTTTTCTAATAATGGTGAAGCCAATTGTAACAAAATTCGGTATTAATCACAGTTTTATATCTAGAGTTGTAAGCCGTTTTCGTTGGTTACAGTATACAAAGGTGGCCCCCATGCAAAACAAGCAAACGAGATGACTACACAATAAAAAAGAATCCATTTATCTCATCAAAATTCATAATTACACAATTATAACTAGACGTTATCCCTAAAACCATTCAAAGACGGGCTGTAGAAGATGGCTTAAAATTTTGTTTCACGTAAAAATAGTATTCGCAAAGGAACACTTTAATTGGACAACCACACAGTGGAAAATCCTACTTTTCCTCAATGAGCCGAAGTTTTATTTGAAAGTTTACTTTAAAGACCGAAAGGACAATCACGTATTAAATAACGTTGTACAAAAATTTACTGTGAAATATGGCAGAGGTAGTGTTTTGCTGTGTGGTTGTTTTTTGGACTATATTATAGGCACAAGGAAATGCCTTTTAAGTGAAGGTACCAGCACCCTAAACACACATCTAAATGTGTGAAAGAGTTAGGTTAGGTTAGTTGAAAAAAATGCTTTAAAGTGACGCGCCACAATCACCGAAACTCAATCCCAAGATCGAAAAATATAACGCGATAACTGTAAAAATATTTCTGAGTCCCTAAAAAACGCAGAAACTTCCATGGAATGGAATTTCTTCAAAGGTATTATTAAATTTAATTGCTTCAATACGTTACAAGATGTGCTGCTACAGTTTTAAAAAATAATCGATACGCCACAAAATGTCGACTCTTTTTACCATTAATCAAAGATGCCTTTTAATTTTCTTTAAATGTTTTAAGTCAAGAGAATCAATGCTATTTTTGTTTTAATTCACATTTTTTTTAATTAAATAAAACATTATTGTCTATTACAATTTAATTCAGTTGTTTTTTTTTTTTGTAATTTATGAAAATTAGTAATTCGCGCTTTAGTTTTGTCCGATACTGTATATTGTGTAGTTAAAAAAAGTAATATGATCTTTAAGATATTTATTAAAATTATTTTTCCTAAACATTTATGAAATTATATCATTTCATTTCATTTATTTTTTTCATAATAACCAGGTAATATAATGTTATTTCCATTTCAGTAACGCTTAGTTATTTTGATTTATTACAAAAATTTTAAAGGGGTTACAAAAAAAAAGCTTTTATGCTTTTAATTTTTTCATACTTATTGTAGAACATGTGTATTTATTTTCTTATTAAAACACACTTAAATAGATATAAAGACAACAGTAACACTAACACTCGCTTAAAAATAAATTAATAAATTAAAACAATAAAAAATAATAAATAAGTCTTTTCTCCATTTCGGTTCTTTAATATTTTTTTTTTAATTCCGATACAATTTTTTTAAGAACAACACAACACGTTAATTAAAATGTGTGTTCTAAAAATGTACGGCTTGGGTTTGCGTAACGTATTTTCTGTTTCAAATATTTTTTGTTTTTGTTTTTGCAACCAGTTAAACTTTTCGCTTAAATTTGAATTTAAGACAAATAAAAATAATTTTTTCAGATGTACAAGTCAAGTCTGTCGCAAAAATGGAATGATAATAATGTATGTACGTATTGTTGTTGTTGAAAACCTTTTTAATCCTACAAAACATTATTTTAAATTAAAGCATCGCTTTATAATTATACTAAAAAAAAAGGAATGAGCAAATTCAAGTCATTCCAAAAAATAGTTGTTTTTAATTCTAATGCAAACATTGCCAGATTTTGCTTTAAAAGTTTAGACCAGTTTCTATAATATTGGAAAGATCAAAAGATCAGAATATTATGACTAAAAGTCTGCTATTATTTTGATATATTTTATGTATATTTGATTTTTGAAAAATGTTTATTTTATTTATTGAAAAATGTCACAGATTATTTATTTATTAATTGTTAGAATGATGCCTTCTTTAATAGTTTGATTACATTATCAGATTTCTTAAAAAAAGCAATCTATTCCCCATTTTTACATTTCCTTAAAATAATTGGAAATATGAATTTTTGTTTCGTCTTATTACTATATCGTCCTTGCCGTTCTTTACTTTTCTTAATCGTCAGTCAGTATTAATTTATTTTATTATTATTGCGAACCAATGCCTATATTAATATCATAACACCGCATGATTATAGTCATTGGATTGTCAAATTAATAAATGGCTTCAAGTAAACATATTTTTTTTTTACTTATTTAAGAATTTTTTTTTTTAATGGAAACTTGAAAAATAAGCAGTACGTTTGTTATTAATTAGAATGTACAACTAAAATATCTATCTCATGAGGTTTTCAGCAGAATGTTAATTAACTATATACGATCACAATAAGCTATATAGTTTAGCTGGTTGCAGTTTTCGCTTTAAGGCCTTGGCCGTTAGGTGGGTTATTTAAGTGACAAATTAATATAAGAAATGAGGACTGGAATATAATAAAGATAATGAGAACATTTAACAGTTTTGGTATTTATAACACGTGTAAGATTATTATGCAGTTGCAAAAATGTAGAAAAATTGTTTGCATGTGTTTATTTTGTTAGCTGTGATAATAGTAATTTGATAATAGCTCTTTGTTTAATTTATTTTATTTCATTTTATCTTATCTTATCAATGTTAATTAACAAACAGCAAAATTGCATTTTTCTCTCGCAAACATTAACTCTTTTTAAATACAATTCTAATCCTCATAAATTATATTTTTTGTATATTTAAATAATTACCCTCAAATGCGTTAAGCAAAGTTTTTTCAAGTTTTTACTTTAAATAATTATATAATTTCTTGACAATTATTTAGAAGTAGAGTATGATTTTTGTTTATTCATAACCAATAACATACCAGCGTTCATGCCCACACTGCCCCATTTAACACATTCGGACATCTTAAAGGTTAAAAATAAATATATTTAAAAAAAAAATATTTTTACTTTAACAATCGTGCCTGTTCTTACCTGACGTTTTCTTACATCCTGTTGGCGACTGCCATAGCGACACCAGTAAACAAAGTGCTTATTGTTATTCCACAAACTTTGCTTGGCTTTGCGTGCAAAGGATATCTACAAACAAGGATTTCGAGTAAAAGAAAAGAAACAATTAGAATTTAATTTTTTTAAACGTAAAAGTTTGTTTATATCCTACACCATATATTGGCGGTTTCACGGCTATTTTTGTTATTGTTAAGCAAACATGATTTGCTTAATAGCTTTCGTCTTTTCTTTTAGTCCACTTCTAAATAGTGATCCTGGTAAAAAAGTTTATTATTAGAATGAATGGATTAAGACTAAATAATTATTTCATTTCCTTCGGCAAAGGAAGGAAGTTCATAAGTAACTTACAATTTTTTAAAATTTGTATTCTAAGACACATAAAAATCTTACCTGTTTTTAAAACATACCTAGCAAATCTGAAAGTAAATCAGCATAATCTTTAAAACTACTCTATTATGTATTTTCACAAATTGCTGCGTTACTCTTATGCTTACTTGCCTCTCATTATGTCTTGCCGTTGATATTGCTACGATGATGCTTAGTTAAAGTTGTAAACAGATAATTATCACTAAAAACATTAAACTGAAATAACCTACTGTGTGTTTACAAATTGAGAAGTTTCTAAAAAACCTTCTGGAAACAATGCAACATGCTACATTAAAATTCCTTGAACTAAGATTGCAATAAGACGCACAACAAAACAAACACCTATACTGAATAATGATGATAACAACGTTATCTATATTTAATGCCATAATTAAGAGTATTTTAGTATAGAATCCGTCAAAATATAATATAAGGGCTCCTTCTCTTGGGCATACTTCTTTTAGGTATTAAAGTGAAGTAAAGTTACCATCGTGTATTTTTGTGTGTGTAAAAGTAAATAGCTGATCTAAATACATTGTGCAATTTAATTAAAACTCTAAAAAATTGTAAGTAATTTAAAAGAATTCAGTAAACTAAATGTAACAACTGGTTTCGTTTCAGAAATGAGATAAGCTAAAAGCTTAATAAAGGAATAAGCGTAACAATATTTAAAAAATCAAATCCTTAATGCATTAAAGAAACTTCCGTGGCTCTCACTCTCGACAGCGTTGTTGCAAACTATTTACAATTTTCTAAGATACGTTAAGTGATTATGGGCCTTTTTCAGTTATTTTGTCGTAATCGGTTTTTTTTAGATTTGAGAGACTGAAAAGTGCTTAAGTGATAAAGTACTTTCAACTTTTGCACAAAATAAAAAGAAGATCCACGTTTGCTTTCTTTCGCCGCTAAATAAACGTTGAGAAATTAAGTAGCAATCACTGAAGGCAGTTAATTTGTATGATTATGGCCACGTTTATGATTTCTAATGTATTCGTAGGATTATTTACTGTTATTTATTTGGAAAATAGAACAATAATTAAAAAATATTAGTTATCGATATTTCATCAAATTAGTAAAAAAAACGGTAAAAAGGAGCACAAGAAAAGAGAGAAAATCTTGTATCATTATAACTCTCGAATTGGTGTTTAAAATTTTTGCTGAAAATAAAACTCACCTAATGCAATATATCGAATTAAATCAACTCCAGGGGTTCAAAAGACAGAGATAGACACACATCCTGCACCCACACAAATCTTTATATAGCAACCCTTTTGCAGAAACAGAGAACAACAAATTAAATTAAACTGAACACAGAAAATTGCAATGTGAAAATGTAAATTTACGTCTGGCTAAAATTGACAGGCACAAAAACCGAAAAAAATATGTGATTGTTTCATGATCAATTTAAGGCCCAACTATAATATGCATAAGCTGGCTTAAGCTAATGTCAAAAATTGAACGAAAAGTTTGTCAAATGTTTAAGCGAATCATTGAAGGCTTTTACGTGGCTATATTGTACTTAGATGAATATAGAAATTATTGCACATTTGTTTTATTCGTACTTTTGCAAAAAAATATTTTCATTCTAAATAAATGATATTTATTAGCAAACAGGCGTTTAATAATTATATTTTGTATACTTAATACTATCCTTATACAAATTTATGAATTTTTGTTATTAGTTTTTAGAAAATTACGAAAGAAAAATTACACATATATCGCTGTATGTATTATTTGGGCTAAAAGTACTAAAAAATCAACTGTGTGCATCATTGAATTTACAAACAATAAGAACTCAAATTTTATTGCAAATTGTGTGTTAAAAAATGGAAAAGAAAAAAAAAATAAAATGTTTAAAGGCCCTCGTTCCTTTGAATTGGCGTTATAACAAAACGCGTCTCTTTTGTCATATAAGCTATTTTTTCTCGTACATTTTCTATTAAATTCAGATAAAATATTTTTTGCCTTCCTTTGGAATTTGTTCACTAATGTATCTCTAACACAATGCAAAATCAGCTGTTTCCGTACGGAATGTGCGATCAGTTTCGTACTTTGCTTAAGCAAATGATATTTGACGAAAAGTTTTGTTAAGTACATTATAGTTTGCTACATATGATTATTAGGTATTTGCACAGTTGCTAAAGTTGCCTTAAGCCACCTGCATAATATAGTAGGGCCTTTAGAAGAAATAATAATGCTGCGAAAACTAGTCGAGTTGAAATTAAAAAATAAATTTTCCTTTAATTTCATTATCCTTTGCTAGGACTTCAAGGCTATTTATTTCATATTTAAGACACTTATTATGTAATAATCTGGAATCAGTAAATATATGAGTTAAACTGAGGTAAACACGACACAGCGGTTGTTTCTTTTTTTAAACAATTTATTTACGAGCAACTAAATAATGTTTTATTTTTCGTCTAGTAAGTTTGATAAAATCAGTTTTTGATATAGTAGCATCCTTAAATGTATATAATTAATATTGTTTTGTAGTTTATAAAATTTAATGTCGATATATAAAAGCACAAGGACATGTGAAAAGAGAGTCTTTTGCAAGTGGATCAACTTTTTCATTGCCCGTATTACTCAATGACTCGAAACCTACAGAAAATAAATTTGTTTATGCTAACTGTTTATTGCTTTTCCTAGACGTTGATTCGTTTTTAATCCTGTTTAATTCTTATTTGTTAAATGTTCATCAGTGTAAAAATCTACACACAGTTCACTATCCGTTATTGTTAAAAAAAACAATCTAACAAATAAATAAACCCTTCTGACTTCCTTAAAATTATACTTTTCTCAACAAAGATCAAGAATAATGCATATATGAAACCACTCAAAAATGTAATTTATGTATTACCTGATTTCGTATATCCTTTTCATTATGTGGTGATTTTTCCTTATCAGCAAAATTATTTATACGCAATTCCCAACCATTACTCCAAATGTCAGTCAATGACATTTTTAACATTTTAAATGTGCCATTGTCACGTATTTTCACAGAAAATATCTCAATAGTTTCGGGTTTTGGTTTGTTATCTAAGAAATAAGATATGCAAAGAAAAAAAATGTATAAATAATTGTCATACATTAACTTATTTAATATTAATAGTAAATAAACAAAATTTCATTGCAAGTGATAAATAGATAAATTATTTTATTCGATTAAATATGGCTTATTTTGTGCAAAATAATCTACCTTTACGAATGATGATGATAAAAACAATTAATTTCTGCTGTGCAATAAATAAATCTTTGCAAAAATTTGAAAAACAAAATAAAATAAGAGAATCAAAAATCGTAAATAAACGGCGACATAAGTAATATTTGTGAAATACTTTTCAAACTGCAATTTAGACATACATATATCGCTTTTATTTTTATATTCATCATGGAATTTGATTTTAGCAGTTTTTGGTTTTGCAACGAATTCAATGGTCACATTATTCAAAGATATAATAATCTTCATTTAAATCGAATCGTGTCCGTTGCTAAGCCCATAACTATTTTTTTTAATAACATGTGTAATGTGTTTGAAAAACATTTTTATGGAGATAAAAATTAAGAAAGTTGTTTTGAAAATTTGGAAAAATTCGGAAAATACTAAAATTGTGTTTCTCTATGGGATTTTACATTTTTTTTTATTTTTATTTTTTCTTCGGAAAATATACATTTTCGCCCACTTTTTCGGCATAACAAATATACGTATTTTATGTTGGACTTAAAAAAAGTGAAGCTGCTAATGAATAGATGACGTACAAATCGTTGTATTCCATTACTAATCACGATGATGCCATTAACTATCCAGTCGACTTTGTACTCACTGGAATTAACCGGATTGCAATCAGACAATCCGCTAACTGAAAGTCGGATCAGTAATCATAATATTGAGAAATATAAACCAACCACGTCTTTGCAATGTCCCCGGCTGGCAGTGAAAAAAAAATAGCTCATGAACAACGTAATCGAAACAACAATTCTTTTGATACCACGGCCCATTCTCATGGTTTTGATCAATATCACAAGCGCACCCCCCCCCCCCCCCCCGGAGGCACATTTATGGTCTTTATAGTACGTAACAGTTATCTAGACTTGTGCAACTGGGGGAAAAGGGAGCCCAGTCCCCTGAAGACAGGCAGGGAGTCAACTGGAAGCTCCACTTTATTTCCACGGGAATCAGTGAGCCCCAGAGTTCATTATTTGTCTCCTTAGACATTTAATAGTTCTCTGGCTGATCAAGGAAGGTTTGCCCCTATATGGGAGTAACGTGGTGGTTGTGGTTTCGCGGCCCCATGACAGATAGGTCAGTTTTAATGATGGCCGGGTTCATTTCACCTTTAATAACACCTACCTGGTGAAATGTTCCCAGATCCAGTGAGCATACTAGACATGTGTTCTGGACAGGAGTTGGAAAGTCTCCAACTCTTAAGCAAGGAGTGATGATTTGCAGCCCTGCTCTGGAATCATTAAAGTTGCAACTAGAAGGTTTCTGTTGCATAGAATTATAGCTTCGGCTTTCTAGGACGTATATAACGTTCCAAATTATACATAGTGGCTTGACCACCATCTGATAAAGGCTACATAGCCAGGTGCGGATGTAAATCAAATCACACAATATCACAAGGACAGTGTTTGCGGCATTAGCTGGAAAATCCATTCTTTGCGCATGATCAATTGTATGCCGCCTATTCCCGCTTTGTTTGCTTGTTTACGCAGTAGACAACAAAACAAAAACTGCCTTTTATCGCATTGAAGCATTGAGCGAAATGATGAAAGTGAACTAATCGAAACAAACATTACTCGAACGTCGTTCTTACAGGCGAAGTGTAAGTAAAACCTTTCGAATCTCCGTGGTTTCAGTTCAAAAACATATTTGAAATGTCACAAAATTACTTTATTTTCGTTTTTAATTCTTTATTTAACAAAAAAAAAAAAAAACAATTTGTTTGTTCATTATTTTTGTTTTCCTGATGATGCCAACCAACGGTGTGGCGAAATATCGAAAAAATAATAAAAATAAAAGTATTTAAAAATTTTTTATTAAATAGTGACCTAGTGCTTTATAATTAACTACTAAAAAAAACTAAATAAATGACTTAAGAAAAATAATCTGAAATATTATTTTTGATTAGGCGAGTAGTACAATCAACTTTTAAATTCATTTTAAAGTTTATAGTCAGTGATCACTCTGAGAAACAAGCATTAAAATAAAAAACCTGTTACTTCAAGTTTTAAGTCAAATTATTTAAACAATTTAAGCATGTTTTTGTCTTATCTGTTCAAAATCATAATTAAGATAACAAACTTTATTAAAAACTTTTAAAAAACCGCCAACGCTAAAATGTACCCAACAGAAAAAGATAAGCAGCAAAAAGTATCGAGAAGTTATCTTAATTACTGAATAAATATTCATTGTTCTCAACGTAGAACCTGTGTTCCAGAAAAATAATGACTAATTTCATTATGCGAATAAGAGAATGCATTATTTTAAATGCATTTGTGTAAAGAATTTGTGCTTTTATTTTAAAAAATTTGATTATATTATTCATTTACATATAAGTGTACCTAATTTAAAAAACGATTTTAAATTGTCAAAAGGCAAAATGAAATAAATATAATTTACTTTTATAAATAACTAGCGGATCCGTCTATATTTAAATAAATTTGTTTGTGATTGTTGTAAGAACTATATATCTAAATAATAAGAACTGGAGAGGAGAGCAAAGTGGAGTCCGATCTTAAGACGTTATTCTTACAAAGTTTGAGTGGAATCCATAAAAAAATAAAAAAAAAAAACATAAAACCCGAATTTTAAAAAATTCCAAGCAACTTTTTCCATCTTTTCCTTCCATGAAAATCTTTTTCAGACTAACCCAAACATTTAAAATAGCAAAATCGGTTAAGCCGTTCTCAAGTTATGCGCTTAGTAACGGACACCATTTCCTTTTTATTTAATAAATTTTACTTTTACCGTGTTTTCTTAAAGAATTTTTTAAAACGTCTTACTTTGACAAGATAATGTGGCATACTCTCTTTCGTTGTTCCTTTCAGGCTCTGATACTTCTGCAACTGCAGAACTATATAAACATCAATGTTACTATGTATTTTTTCTAAATTTTGGAAAGATTTAAACCATGATTTTATTTTTATTTTCTTATAAAAATATCTTCGAAATCCATAAAACTGCGTCAATAATTTTTTTTCATGTTTCAAACATTTTTAATTATTGACAAAAGTTTTAAAATTTATATGAAATTTTGGAAATCAATTTTAGTTCTCTAAAGAAACACATATCGCACCCCAAATACAAAAGGGTCACTTTTTCTCATAAAAATTTCTTTCACATCATTATTTTCTTTAACTGGAAAAATACAGTTATGTCTATACCTTTTATAAACGGTTTGTTGTAAGTTTTTTATTGCAAAATAAATAACACCAGGTTTTAGAGTTATTAAATTAATTACAAATTATTTATTTTAACCACAAGCGAAGTTGACACTTTACTTAAGATGCACGTTTTTACTTCACGAGGTTTATTTTCACACTAACTGACTAGCCACTCAGACGCTGCCCTTTTATATTTGTCCATTATTAGTCTAGAAAATTTAAGAATCTTCTACTCCCTTGTATCACATTTTGTTTTTGTATGTTTTTTAGGCGCCTATATGGCTGTGTGTACTTTTGTTTTTATACTGCTAAAGTTTTTTTTTGGAATTTATTTTAAGATATTTGTTGTTAATGTTGTCTTGTGTAGATAAGTTTTCTTAGAAACCTAAGCAGATAGCAAACAGCATACAGATATGTTGTTGTATTGCATGCCACACATCATATCAAATTGCGGTTGTTTGCGTGTATAAAATTTCTACGCAGTTTGTAACTTAGAAATTTTGTTGTTGTGCATAAGTTTTCTTAGCAAGCCACGCAGTTAGTGAATAACATACCCAGTAGTTTACTTTACTGCTTCATTATTTTCTTTTAAAACGTAAGCAAGACACATCCGGAACACTATTTTTGTGTTAAGTGAGTTGCTTCTGCACGATGAACTAAACAGGTTTTTTGTCTCTACTAAAAATTTTGAGTTGTGACCCTTTTGTATTTAGGTTGCGATATGTACATATTTAAGCAATCAATTAAGTTGCACATACACACATGTAAAAATATAAAAGTTAACAGGTATGTCTTCAAACATTAAATGCGCATTAAAAAAATTAAAATTTTTTTTTTAATGTAAACTTTGTTGACAGAATTTTTTTGTTAAATTTAAGAATCAAAACTGTCATAGTTAGATTGATCGTTTCATTCGCTTGTGCGACATGTGGCACCGTCCCGCTGAAACCATATGTCAGTAACATCCACGTCATCAATAATAGACCAAAATTGAGTTGTTAGTATCTCCCGATAGCGTGATCCATCTTCGAAAAAAACGGCCCATTCATGCCTGCAGACCACATAGCGCACCATATAGTGACACGGTGAGCAAGCAAAGGCTTCTCAATAATCGCTCTAGAATTTTCAAAGATCAAATGTGACAATTTTGCTAGTTGACATACCCTGACAAGTGAAAATGGGCTTCGTCTGAATGAATTGAGGGAATCTACGGCGATGTGAATGGTCTATGGGCTTCAATTCCTGTACCTGTTGAACCTTGTAAGGCTTCAAAGTCAAATCCTTACGCAAAATTGGCCATGTGGTGGTTTTGTATAACCCCAATTGTTGAGAATGTCGAGGAATTGATAAATTTGGCTGCAATGTTATCAGTTGAATGATCCGGTCGAACACGCGTTGGAATTCGCACTTTTTGTATCAAGCCTGTCGACTCGAAAATATCACGAATTTAACGAAATGTAACTTTACCAGAACTAGCATTTTTATAGTGGATTTAAATTATTTTAATTCGATGCTAATGCATCTACTACGAATACGTCAAAGTACTAAATGTCAAAACTATCATGGTCTTGGTGTTGCCACAATTGAAAAATCCGATAGAATGTAAAAGTATGCATAAGTTAGTGGTAATCAATGTATTATTGTTGTGTCAAGAAATTAACTTTTAAAATCGAAAGGAATTATTATTACGTAATCAACATTCGATTCCCCGCGGGACAATATATATGAGGGAGAAAGTTAATTGCTTAAAACACGCACGTTTTCACCAACTTTAATTTTATTGAAGCAAAAATATGGAATACAATGTCAAGCAAATGTCCAATTCTAGCACGATTGCAGACGTCCGCTATTTCCAAAAAAAAAAAAAATTCAAGCACATTTTGCAACACAGCTTCACTAACCGCATCAAAGCACCACCAAATTTCATCTTTCAGAGCATCAGTTGTTTGTAGATTAAATCCAAAGGTCATTGCTGTCAACTTTAGCCAATTGTGGCCACAAATAATTCGTACTATGCTTTGGTCGAAATTTTCTGTTGTTGAAGGAGACTTCGTTAGTGTATCCAAACCACAAGGTAGCATTCTTGGATCAATTTTATACTTGATATATACCTGTGATATGCCTGTAAGTGAAACTGTCCACACTTCTACGTTTGCTGATGATACAGCGTGTCTAAATTCGCATGAAAACTCCCATCAAGCATCCATAAATCTTCAGCAACATATAACTCAGTTAGAGTTGTGGTTAAAATTATGGAGAATTTAAGTAAACGTTGAAAAGTGCATTCATGTGACCTTCACCCTGCGAAGAGATAACTGTTCACCCGTTCGAATCAATAATCACATTGTTCCTCACCATACTTATGTGAGATATCTTGGTATATATCTTGCCCGTCGCCTTACATGGAAACATCATATTGACTCAAAGCTAACACAAATGAAAATTAAGCTACCACAACTACATTGGCTCATTGGCAGGAACTCAAAACTTAGCCTAGATTGTAAGCTTCTAATTTACAAGACTATTTTAAAACCGATATGGTCTTACGGAATCCAACATTGGGGCACTGCCTCAGCTTCAAACGTGGATAGATCCAACGTTTCCAGAATAAAATTTTACGGTTGATAACTTCCGCCCCATGGTACATCAGAAATTCAAACATACATTGTGATTTAGACATACCGCTGGCGACTACAGAAATCACCAAATACGCAGGCAAATACTTGATGAAGATTTAAGACCATCCTAACCCCCTTGCTCGCAATATCTTGGATTATAGTGGATTAGCCGATTAAAAAAGAGGGATACCGCAGCTTTAATCTTTAATGCTACAGACGATACATCTTAGAAATATTTGCTTTTTTATGACAATTTTCTTTTTTACCTGACATGGTCAGGACTAATGTAACTTTTTTTAGAATTTAAGATTTTAATACTTATTGTTAGTTCTTTTCGTGAAGATACAATAAATATTTATTGAGTTAAAAAAAAACTATGCTTTGGTAGCGCAGAGGATTCATGGTGATGATACCATAGTATCTTTGGATGTAATGTTTTTTTCGAGGACTGCTTGTGGATTCTTTGAGCTCCATTTGCGACAATTTTATTTGTTTACACAACCGCCTAATTGAAAGTGAGCTACAATTAAAGATGATTTTGTTTAATTTTTCAAACGCCCATTCGCAAACAATGATCCTCAACTAGTTGAAGTTTAGGCGCGTGCTTACAATGACGCCCTATTGTTGTGAGCGGCGATGAGTAAATGGTCCAGACTTATCCTTAACACATTGCTGTACAGCGGCTATATTTGCATCACTATGGCCAGTACGAGCACATTTTTTTTTGGTCTATTGTCAGCAACAATACCGTGAACCTCGAATTTATCGATTAAATTAAGCACAATGGTTTCAAAATGTAAAATGTTCTCCATTTTTATAGTTAATATTGAAAATTGAAATACTTTTCTCTAGAGTGTAATGATCCACGCTTAAAATTTCTCAACTTCTTGCTAAATAAATGTCAAAGAATGTCAGCTCAATTCTTGATATGTATTTAATAATTTTACCCACTCAATAAAGAGGTTTAAGATTTTTCGGTTTAAAGAAATTTTGACGAGGCCAACATTTTTATTGTTGATAAAAATATTAATCCATTACTATTTTGTGCTTTCATTTTTATATTTTAATATGCTGCTTTCATTTTATCCTTGTTTCTTCGCGCAGTCTATTACCCACTTTAGTTTTCAAAAGTAAATGCAGCTAAAATTTGTTCTATTGCTTTTCCATTAGAATAATCAAAACCAAGGTACATTTGTTTTACTAGATATTGGCGTTTCTTTAACAAATACAACATAAATAACAACGGTTTTTATTGTTGCTTTGCAATGGGAAATGTCGAAAAATAGGGGGAAATGAAGACAATTTTCAAATAACGAAATAATATCTACCTTGTTCACAAATTTACTACATTTTTCTATAACTTAATAATACATTATTGATGCCATGAAAAACGAATAGTACTTACTTTTACTTCTCTTAAATTACTCCCCTTTTCTAACAGTGCAATTTTATTATTGGAATCAATACAAAAACACATCATTAATATTTTTTGTTGACATCACTGTACTAACCACAATACTTTTTTATTTTATATCATGTGTATTATAGTAAACAGGCCATAAATGAAAAAAAAATATTTTAAGAGAAATATCTATTTTTGATATTTATTTGTTTTCTTGTTTATTATTTGCTAGCTTTTTTTTGATTTTGTTTTTGTTTTGTTAACCACTTGTTTATGAATTGTGCAGCATAGAAAATCAAAATTTTTATTCTTTTGGTTTGCGAATAAATAATATAAGTATGTATGTATTTGTGTTGTATATATCATATATAAATGAGTATATATATATATATATATATATATATATATATATATGCATGCACATATACTTACATGTATTAACATACGTGCATATTTAGAAGAAATTTGTTAATATTTTGATTACTTGGATTACATTTCTCTTTAATAAAAGATTGAGAGAGCAACAGAGTAAAAATTTCAATCCCAAAACATATTGCGCGCTGATTAAAAATAATACAGACGCGGAGAAAAAACAATTTTAATGAAGAGAAACAGCCCATTAATTTTCAAAGAAAAAAAACAAAAACTGTAAATACAAATACATACATATCTACTTAAGTACAAATGCATATTTTATTGTTTAAAAAAATGATTTCAAGTGCACAAAAGTGTTTACACAGCATAATTTCTTTGGCTATAAAATCATACCTATTAAAAGTACTTTCTTTTTTCAACAGCACCTTTCTTTTTCATTTTGTTCATTTTTCATTTTTGTTCTTTGTCATTTTGTTGTTGTGAAAGAGCTAGGGTTTGCTGACCTCAGTAGAAAATCTAATACAGTTTCGTAAGTAAGGATGGGTGGGTGGTACGATTCCTTTTTTCAATAAAACAATAATTCGAAACATACTGCTAATATTCTCCATATGCTACCAACTACTTCATTGCAATGTTTAAATTACGTACAATTCATGGAAGTCTGGATGCAATATTATTGGAAATGTATCGAATGTACAAAAATAGCAGAACAGCGTGAAAACGTTTGTGTATTGTTTTAAAAACAGTGATAAGAAATCATATGATTTCTGCTCTAAACAGGCCTCAAAGTATTAAATTGTTTTGTACACGATTTTATATTTGTCGACTGGAATTAGTGTCAAGGATTCACCACTATTTTGAAGTGTTCAAACAATCTGACATCATTACATTTTAGTGGTTAAAACAAGTATTAAAAGGGGTTTCTACTAGATTATACTTAGCTTAAACAAACACGTCTCGATGTACATATATTTTATTTGTAGAAAATACCACTGCGAAATAATATCTTTCACCTTAATATTTTAAAGACTACAGCCTTTTTTACTTAATGCCTTTAAATTAAATGGTGACAATTATTAAAACATAATTTGTAATACACATAAAAAAGATAAACATTTAAACAAAATTATTTTTAATTAAATGAAATTAAATTATTCTGTTGTTTCTGTATCAATGCGATCTTGTTTTAATAATATTTTTTTTGAAAATCTGCGTTGAAGAGGGGGAGATATAATATAAAATCTTATAAAGATTCCTTTTAGGCTTTCAAGAAAGCCTGTCACTAAAAGCTTTTCCATACGAACATACATTTGCAAATAAATATTTGTATATAAAATACATACATATGAAATTGTCAGTTACTAGATTTTAACGAATTTATATAATCATAATATAATAATAATTATAGTCAATTGTCCTTTTTAATATTTTTTAAAAAGTTTATTAAGTACAATCAATGTCTTTATACAAAAATTAAATAAATTTTAAATTTTTTTAATCAATTATATTTTTTAGCAGTTTATTTTGAAGCACTAGGTCATTATTTAATAAAAAATATTTAAAAAACTTTATTATTTATTATTTTTATCAATTGTTTGTTCATTATTTTTGTTTGTCCTGATGATGCCAACCAATGGTTTGGCGAAATATTGATAAAAATAATAAAAAATAAAGTTTTTTAAATATTTTTTATTAAATAATGACCTAGTACTTAAAAATAAACTGCTATAACTATAATTATTGTAATTGTTTATAAATTTTTCTTTTCCTAAAAATGCGGCGAAATATTGAAAATAAAAATAAAATTATTATTTAGTTTTCATATAAAGATCGTGTGCTTAAAAAAATTGTTTATAATATAATAATGATTTCTTCCGTGATCAATAATCAGCGGCTGTAACTAATCCTAATTTTATTAAATTTAGCTATGATATTATTTTAGCTGCTAAATAATAATAAAAAAAAAAAACACTTGTGACTGCATATTATTAATAAAATAAACTAAAGATTAATTACTTAGAGATACATACAAGGAAGATTTATTAACATTTATGAAAACAGCTACATATTAAATTATTGTTACGAACATAAAACAACAACAACATGGTTCAATAAAAAATACCATGGACTGAGTATGCAATCAGGAAACATTTCGTGTAAATGTTAGAATCACTCCAAACAGCTTAAGTTCCCCTTTTTGGTCAATAGGACCGGCTAAGTGTGAGCGTTGCCAAGTGAAGGCATATTGATATAACAGCTTTTTTTAGGTGTTAAAGTGATAAAAGTTACAATCGTCTTATTTAATTTAAAACACTATAGTGTTGTGTGTAATTATATTGGGAGGATTCCGCTACTTATTATTATTACCAAAAATATATGAAGGTATTTTTGACATAAAAAATATCCTTACAAAAAGGATCATTTATGATTAAGCGCACAGTTTTCACAATGTTATTGTTATTTTTAGATTTGGCTTACAGTAATTTTTTCTGTTTAAAGTTTAAAAAATTTAACAAAGAGTGTAAAGAATTTACTTTACAGAAAACAAGATGTATCTTTTGTATTTCTATAAAGGCTTATCAACTTACTCTCGTACAAAATAGTATAATATGTTCTGTATGTTGTTTTGTCTATGAAAGCAGTTTAAATACACTTTGCTACTGATAACATTTTGCTTTCTAAGTTTAATTGAGTTTAAAGGTTTTTGTTTTGCTTTCAGCTCATTTGTTTCGTTTTTTTTTATAAATCTATTACAACAACAATTTTGCATTGCCTGGTGTGCTATAAAATTATGTTTTGTTTTTCGTTAATTTACAACATTAAAACGAACAATACGATATTAAGAAAATGTAAATAAAAACCAATGCATTACATTTGTCCTTCTTTCTTTGTACGGTTTTCGTTTATGCATGAATTCAATAGAAAATTTAAGCACTTAACTACTTTTAGTTGAAATTATTTGATTTATTTTTCCACATAGATAGTGTAATTTTGAATTAATTGCAGCTTTGGCAATTAGTTCTAATATTTATTTTAAATATAAAACTACGTTAAATAAGCAGACAGATCAAGCGAGAAGTTTGGTAATTGTAAGCATTTTAAATTATAAAAAAGTGGACGTTAGTCACATTTGAAAGAAAATTTAAAGAACATAATGTAGCGAAAGATATTAATAATAGATGACGTCTCAGACATTTTTTAATTTCAGCTACAACATAAGGTTGTAATATTAATATTAAATAGTTATTTTAATTATCACTAGCTCTGCATTTGAACTGAATATGCCGAATCTTACCTTTATTAGTCTTACACAATACCACACCAAACCATGTTGAAGTGGGTGTTTTATTTTCATCTTGTGAATCCAATTCATCCTCATCATCATCATCGTCGTCGTCGTCATCATTATTAATAGGTTGATGATGAGGGCAATGACGAGAATCTCCTTTGGCCAACAACATTTGTATACTTGTCTGATGATGCTTGCTAAATTCCTCTGCAGCGTCTTCATTTTCATAACTGTCATTGCAGCTGCTATTACTGCTTCCGCTAGTATTTTGCTGTTGTATCTTGTTTTTAACATGCAAACGTTCACTTCTAAGCTGCTGCTGTTGTGCTATTTTACTTGCCACGGCTGCACTACTACGTACTTCAACAATGAAGCCACATTCGACCACAGCACAGAAAATACGTTGTTCGTCAGGCGTAAACCATTTGGATTCACGTAATTTTTGTACAGCCACCGAACTGCCAAACGTATGCACTGTTGATGTCTTATTAAATGGGATAAGACCGCGAAAGCCAAGACAAACTCCACCACCACCGCTAGAATTTTGTGAGTGGGATATATGGTTGCCAACATTAACAGTCCCGCCACTACCATCTCCTGTATTTCCATTTGTTGGTGTTTGAGTTAAATGACCCTGTAAAGGCCACCATTTCAAAGAGGAGACAAAGCTGTTTGATTGATTTAAATTTATAGTAGCCATTTTAAGCTCCGCTATAACTTCAATTTTCTTTAATGTTTTTTGCAAGTGTTTGTTTTTTTTTTGTTTTTTATTTTTTGTTGTGGAAATGCCAAGTTTTTTGTTTGTGCCTTTATTTCATCATGAGTAGATTAAAATTTATGAAATGTTTACTTTCACTGGCTTTTCCTTATTAGGTGCTTCAATTTCAGTTTTCTGTCTTATTTTCCCTGTACCATCAGTTAAAGTTTTTTACTTATTAAATTTAGTTCTTTAATTTTCTTTAAAATTTGCACTGCACTTTAATCAATGGTCTCTTACTGTTATTATTTTAATTTATTTCTTTTTCGTGTTTAAAACTAAAAAAATATGTGCCTCTTCGGTTTATAGTTTAAAGCCTTTAGTATTGTTGTTTAATAAATTATTTTGATTTATATTTTTTACGTATTTAAAGGCACAGATTCAAGCAATTTTTAATTATACCTTCTCTTCAGAGAGTCACGAGATAAATACTGAATATGCTAGAAAAATGAGTTTATTTAAAGCCGGTTTGTTTGCAGTCTCTTTCATACCAGTGTTGAGTTTTGACAGTTTTTAAATTGTACCTTATGAATGGTACATAAATGTACCATATTAACATCAATTGTCACACAACATAGATTTATGCGAGTAAATTCTATGCTTAATAATTTTAACATTTTTATATGTATAAAGCATTAAGATTGTCTGAATACAATACTACTTCCAATTAAAATTTAAAAAGCAGTCGTAAACTCTAATGTTGTATTTTTTGTTTTCATTTCCCTTAATAAGAAATTTGTCAAACTCCCTGATTTTTTTATATGATTTTTAACATTAAACCTATTGTTTGTGTACTCGTTTGTATTAGTAGCAAATTGAAAATGCACTTAACACCAAAAATACTGAGCCTATTTGAATGAAATATTGATTGCGCACATTTGCATTTCAATGTATATTAAATGGCACAATTGTATAAAAAGATATTTTTTAATATGATTTTAATAATAAAAGTTGATTAAAATTTGGCAGTATGTATGCCCTTTGCTTAATCTATATGTTGCCAATAATCTTTTTTGAAATGTAATTTAGTTTTGTCCTTTTTGCTGTAAAAAACTGAAATGATGTCTTTATTCATAACATACAAGAAAACTGTTACTTCGAATGATTGTTGACGTGCACGTAAAACCTGGCATGCTTGCGTTCGCCAGCACGATGTCGAATATTATCAGTAGATATTTTGATACCGGTTATTCTATAACGAATCAGGGAATACCAAAAATTTCGCAAGTTCGGCTAAGAATTTGCTCGTTTATGAGTTGCAGAATTAATACCGGCTTTTTTAAACATTTTTTTTATTTACAATTTCTCAGCCAATCGATTTTATGTAGCACTTTATTTTTGCTCTTCTAGTTAGAGGTTATAAAAGTAATAAGAAATTTATTATTTTTGTAGTAAAAACTAATCAACAAATCATAAAATTTGCAGTGTACAATTAACTATCGAATATCATAAATTTAGTACGTTTGTAGCACAAATCCCAATAAAATATTTTATTCTCTTTGTTTTTAATTTTTCTCTGGTCAGTGTTACCATCATGAATTTTCAGACGACTAATAACATCAAATTCAAACAAATTTATTATGTTTTAACTGGTGCATTAAACTTAAATAATGAAAAAATAATAAACATTTGTTAAAGTCTAGTAAATTTCGCCAATGGATTTTGTCCCAACACTGGCAAGTTGAAAATTTTTATAAAGCAAGTAGCATGACAGTTTTCTTTGCGGGCCGGCATGCGGTGTGGAGAAGCGAGTTACATTCTTTTGCACTTGCTTTGTATGCATTTCATTATTCAGAGGTTTTAGCAAAAGTTTATTTGCTTATATGTGATATACACAAAACACAACAACAACGCATATAAGATTAATAGCAAAATTTAAGAAAACGGATGGCATAAATAATTAAATAGTTAAAGCCCACAATGTAGTTTTAAAAATGGCATTGTGTAATTGGTATTTGAATGAAGCAACGCTAAAAAATAGTTATTTTTAATACAAAATTAAATAAAACCAAATTTTTAAAATCTATTTGTGTCAAAAATTTGTTTATCATTTTAATACTTGAGAAAATTTCAAAAATATGGTAACACTAGTCTCTTTGTAAGTCTGCCTGATTTTTATGTCACAATCAGTTATGGCAATTTCTCGCCAAACATGGGGTTGAAAAATTATTTTTGGCAATAACATTTTTAGAATTGTGACTTGCCAGATAGCTGGTGATATTTTTTGATATTTTTTATATTGTATACAATAACATTCCACTAAAAAAGGAAGAATTGGATTAAAAATTTGCTAAGTATATCATTTTTTAATCTGTCTTGGATATGCAAACAAATATTGATTTGTGAATTAAGGGCCAAATCCCGAAGCCGCTAAAAGAAAAACAGACAATGTGATGACAAAAAATACCTTCTATACATGCATTAATTTTTGGGCTAAGTGTAATTGATACGTTGAAGGTTTTTGTTTAAAAAAAACCACTAAAAGAACAAGAATTGTTAATTTTTTAAATTTAGTTTTAATTTTTAAACGCTGTAACTCTGTATGGTTAATTTAGTTTTCTGCAATTACTGTTCAATAGATTCAGGGAGCTCAATGGTGCATTTGGTACTTGGGGAACACTTCCTTTTATAAATTAGTTTCAATATTTTGATTATGAATTGACTAAAATCCTATATTTATTTTGTAAAACTCATTTTTCCAGAGAACTATGTTAAACAATATTAATACAACAAAAATATGCTGAAGTAAGAATACAAAAACAATAGTAACATTAAAACTTTTTATTCATTCATTTTACTCATTGTTGGTTCAGTAACTGTTATAAGTTCTTGTTATTATTATTATTACATTTTATTAAAATGATTTAATATATCATTTTGATCTCAATGTTTATATTTTAAATATAAAAAATTAATTAAATTATTTATTTTTATTGTTTTATTAAAGGTGCTAGGAAACCTGAATTTTAATTGTGATAATAATTGTATAGGTAAAATAAAAATATTTTTATAACTACATAATATGTTTTTATACATTGGCGATATTTGATAAGTCATTTGCCGTGATAGCTCAAAAAACTGGCAACACTATTATAATCTCTTTTACATGTGTATATCTGTTTTCTCATGCTGAGAATTTATGTGCACTCAGTTTGCACTAAAAAATAAGTGTTACCTTCTTAGCTTTTTTTGAGGTAAATATACATTTATATATGCAACCATTTTGCTTGAAATATTAGATTTATATATTTTTGCATTTTTAAACAATGAACTTAGGTGTTTCTTGATTTGTGATTGATTTTTATTGCCACAAACACTTCCAGAATTTGACTGCAGCTTTTTTTTAGTAATAGTGTACAATTTTTGATATGGCGACATGTAGACTTTCTGCGAGTTATAAATAAATTACGATTTGTTCGGTTAATTATACGTAAACTATAATTAGCAGCTTTTTTGGGGGAGATTCCTAATTAAAAATCGTTTACGAAATAAAAAATTAATAATTTCACTAAAGAGGCTTAAAAAATAATAGGAAATGTCTATTATCATTTTTAATAACATTTTACTATAGTCAATGTATCAATATTGTCTGGCAGCTTTTCATTTTTGAGCTGCTTTTCACATTCTAAATGCCTGTTTAGACGCTTCAGCTTTTTTTGCTCAACTTTTGATTTTTCCCTTCTCTTTCTTTCTAATCTCAAATCAAAAGTTGAGCAACAAAAGTTGAAGATTAGTACTCTGTTCTAATTTACGAAAAGTGTTGAGCAACATTTGATATTTCCGTTGAAAATTTTGACAATATGTTGCCAGCTGATTCTCTCTTTTTATCTAATACTAATGTTGCGCATTGCGGCAGACAAGATGAATCAGACCGCGTTGCTCGCAATAAAATTATGACACTTTAAGCGAAAATTCGCTTTTTTGCAGGAGATTCCTAATTAAAAATCGTTTACGAAATAAAAAATTTATAATTTCACTATAGAGGCTTTAAAAATAATTAAAATTATCGGAAAACTTTAATAAAAAGATCTGTTATTAAACAAAAAAAAAAAAAATGTATTAAATAACTTTTAATAAGGTGGATACGTAAGGCAATAGATTTTATTGCAAAGAATAATATAAACATATATTATTATTATTAGAAAAACTTTGGCTATTAAAAAAATTCATATACCTATTTCAGCCTTTTGTTTTGTGTGGCCAGTTTTTAAAAAATTTAAAAACTCTTATTTTACTATGTAAAAATTACTTTTATGCATTAATATTAAAAATAAGTTGCTAATTAGTCTTTGAGCAGAGATCTCATCGTAAAGCATAACAATAATTTTTCATGGTACATTTTCGCCAATCTCATTAGGCAATTTTAACTACAAGGAATTAATATAATTGAGGAAAGGTTCTTTGACATTATTTTTGTTGTTTTGCTATATCCACCAACGTTGTCATCACATCTGCCATCCTTGAGACACCAGCTCATATGTCATTTAGATATACGTTTTTCGATTAAACTGCTGTGTTTTTCTTGAACAAAAAAAAAAAACTGTAAAACTGTAATTAAAGTTACGTTTTAAATTAGAATAATAAAAACTTGGTGTCTACTTACATATCAATAAGTTGTTTTTTCTCCGGTGGCGTAATAGACAGCATCTCAGAATCAGATAAAATATCTTGCGTGGGCTGCCGATCTTGCGTGCTTAAAAGCTGTGAGCAACTGGTTCAACAATAAAAATGTTCATCACTTATGAAAGTTACAATAAGCAACAATAAGTTCGAATAAAAACACTTACGTTCTCAATTTCGACGTCTCAGTAAAAAACTCAGAAAACTCCCAGGGATCCTGAGATTCGTCTGAAGAGAACTGCAAGTCGCATCCACTACCAGATTTTTTGATGCTTTTCGTTTTTGGTTGTAATACCGTTAGCTACTCAAAATACTCCTCCAGTTTTGCTCACATGCTTCATCTAATAATAATAATAAAAAAGATCATACATATGTATGTATATATATTTCAATCCTTACCAGGTTTTTCAATCTCTTTAGCAATATCTATCCACGATGATTTCGCGGCACTGCGGTTAGAATATATCATTTGGGACTTATCCCAAATAAATTTCCTTTTTTTTTACTGCAGAAATAAGGATACGCTTTTCTGCGCCACTAAGTTTTATTTATTTTTGTTTAACTTTTTAATAAATTTACGCTTTTCTCCATACACACAACAAATTTAAAATTAAAAACACAAATACTTAACTGATCAGCTGTTGCTCACAATTCCGTGCGAAAAAAGTGCTGCTCATATTGTTTCGTAGTTAAAAAAAATGTTGCCTGAAACGTTTTTCATTTAGAAAAACATGCGGCCAGAAACATTTCGTGACTTTTTCAAAAATAAACAGAGTACTAGTTCAGCAACATTATTTCCTATTTATTTCGTATGAATTATTTTTATATGGGCTTTGACAGCATTTCGCACGAAATTATGAATAGAGTATCAGGTTTAAAACTGGGACTAAAACCGAAAAGTAAAATAGTACATCTTTATACTATTCTCCTTAGAAGTTATAGTTATACATTTTTAAGGATGTTTTTCAAGGGAATATCAATAGATTGCCAAAAAATATGTTTGTACATGTTTGTATTATATGTTTACAAATATTCCTCCATTGAAAAATGCTGTAATTCGTTATTGTAAATAAAGTTTGTTGTTGGTAAAAATGATTTAAGAATTTTTATATCTCGTAATTTACCGTTGAATGAATGATTGTTGTAGATATTTGTTGTAGTTTTGGGCAAAAAATTTTATTTTGATAACTTCACTGTGTTATTTCGTAAATCTTAAACTGCTCGTTTTTCTCGAAATCAGGCTTCTTCTGAGACCGCTGTGCATAATTTGATCGCTAAATTCGAGGATTATGGTATTTTTTTCTGATAATGGCCGTAGATTGCATCTTTATGCTTCTAAAGTTTAACTCGTCCAAGACATAAACCCGAATGACCATTATTTGTGCTGAATGTTTATGAGTTGGCTGTTATGTAAACAAACAATATTGTCACCTTGTCCACAAACAATCCTCGAAAGAGCATTACATTCAAAGAAAGATGCTACGGTTTGCAGTCATATGGCGTCATCAGCCCGTGTATTTTCGAAAATGAGCACGAATTCGCCGGCAATGTGAATCCTCTGCGCTGCCAAAATATGATATCAATTTTTTATGGCCACAATTAGCTGATGTTGACATCACTGACCTTTGATTTTAGCAAGACGGCGCCACAAGCCACACAACCACCCAAATAGTTTAGTTATTACATGAGAAATATGCTGGTCGGGTAAATTCTTGATATATCGATGGCAATTTGCCGACTTGTTCTTATGATTTAATGTTCCTGAATTACTTTCTCCAGGACCATTTGAAAGACCAGGTTTACGTGAAGAACTTGCAAGCAAATGACGCTCTAAAGATAAAATTCGGTGGTCTTTTGATAAGATAAGATAAGCAAAGCCTTGCTGCAAAATGCCTTTTAAAATTTTGTAAAAAAGCGGACGTCTACTAACAGGCTACAGATGGACATTTGATCGATTTCATATTCCATTATCAACCCTGAACTGCAGACGTCAAATTATATGAACGTTAATACAGACCACCGGTAGTTTTTACCGGAAAAATGAGTTAAATATATATGTATCTGCTATATATTTCTAGGGTATCCAGATCTAGGAAAAGTTGTAAAACTCTTTGCTTAAATAAAGTTGCACAAGTTTCTTAAGAAAAACGTTGTGAAAAAAAGACGCTAAAAAATTTTTTTACAAAATAAAAATCCATTTTATTACAAAAACTTAAAATAAAATATATTCTGATACGAAATATAAAAATAAAAAAGAAAAATATTTGAAAAAAAAAAACTGCAAGAGGTGAATTTGGTGAAAAACTCATGTCACACATTCGTTGCATATTCTTTCAGTGCATTGGAAACATATTAGAGTCTTACATATTCCACATATATGTGTTGTTTTCCTTTCTGTGTTAGCTCGACACCTCCAGCAGGTTGTTCTTTTTGTATTGCTTGACTTCATGATATGGATTTTCCAATTTTAGTATACGAGGCAAGGAAATACGAATTTTGCGTGGAAGGTGTGTATTTTAAAATCTACGTTTCATTTCTGGTTGTACCAACATCATTGCTAATTGTTTAGAAAAATCATTTTCTTATTATATCGATATGACTGATGCGTAATAAATGAAGTCACAGATGCTATAGCTAAAAGTCTATAAGAAATAACCATTGGCCAACGGCGAGTCCTGCGGCTACTACAATAAATTATCAGTGGGCTCATGTTCTGCTTCTATTTCTGATGTAGTTCCCCCCGGGGGCACATGCTAGTCTTTTTGGAACCTACTATTCCATTTAGACTGGTGTCTTGCGGGGTAAAAGGGAGCCCAGGCCCCTCAAAGGCTAGTAGGAGTCACCTGGACAATCCACATATTTCCACGGGAATCAGTACGCCCCAGAGTTCACTATTTGTCTCTTGAGACAATTAGCTGTTCTCTGACTGGTTATTGAGGTTGGCCCCTATATGGGAGTATCGTGGTGGTTGTGGTCTCGAGACCCTCGTGAGAGTTTGTGGGTCGGATCATTCAAAATGAACACAATGAATGGTTCAGGTCCAGTGAGTATGAATGCCGTCGTGTTCTTAATTATATTAAGCTTCATGCGTTCTGGACCAGGAGTTGGAAAGTCTCCAACTCTTTAGCAAGGAGTGGAGGCTGCGGCCTACTTCGGGCTTTCGAAATTGCTACTAGGAGTGACCGGAGGATATACGTATTCGATGGCCTCCTAGGGCGTGAATGAGGTTTGCAAATCATACAAGTGGTTTGACCACCATCTGATTATGACTACCTGGTCGGTGCAGATGTAAATCAAATCACATCATTTCTGATGTAGTGTCATGCGCGCTTCCTACACAATCAGGATCTGAATCTAAATCACTTATATCAGAATTAATTTCTTCTAGCCATCTTTCCACAGTTTCCTCAAGATTTCGTTGTCCCATTTTAACTGGCTTTGAAGTGCCCGGACTGCTTTTTCCATCCATTACTATATCATAAAACTAAAAGACAGAACAGTAATATAAATAAAACTCACTTTTTTCCACTTTAATTATAACACGAATTAAAAATATACTTACTTCAACACGGACAACCGGGAATTTTCACCGGTTACGAATTTTAAATAGTGATAAATTAAACAAATTGCACTGCACACAGCTGACACTTCAGAAAACAAAGTTTTACTAAGTCCCGAAAAGGTACATACACGTATAAATGCCTAACTAAAAGAGATTCCCCGAAATTAAAAAATTCGAACTGCTTAACGGTAAAAAATACCGGTCATCTGTAGTTAAGGATTAATTCCTATATTTCTACTTTACATTGGTATCCAAAAAAAACTAAAAAGGTGGGTGTTTTAAGGCAATTTACTTCCTAACCTTCAACACATTTAAATTTTTTTTTCACCAACTGAGAAGTGGATACAACAATCAATAAAGATTAAGCAAAATTCCAATAATCAATATTGACCTTATTTTGGTCTACAATTCGTCATACACATGCTTAATTTTTTGTTAACTCGATGTGCAAATGTAGGAAATATACAAAACTAAAAACAACTAGCAACAACAATGCATTTACAATAAACTAAAAACAAAAAAATAAAGCGAGTGGCCGCAGTTTTTATGCACGGGCACTTGCGATGGTACATTTAAAATGTTTTTTTGAGAGTAATTAATTTATTACAGTTAACTTCTTTTCGTGCTAATAACCTATTATTTTATAATTACTCCAAAAATACCATTTTAAATTTTTATTAAAATTTGCTGTGTCATGTCTACAGTACAGTGTTGTCTGTATGTATAGGGTTTTTGAACACAATTTTAAGATGCTGACAAATTTCGTTTATAATTTAAGAGTTGAACTATTTCAAATTTTAAAACAGGACAAGATTTGTGTGCTTTTTTTATCATTATTATGCTTCTCATTGTGATGAATCAGAAAAATTGTTGTTTGTATGCAGCAAATTTCATGACCACACTAAATGAACAATAATTGATTGATTTGTTCCGCCCGTAAATGAAATACTGTTGGCATTCCTTTCCGTCTTTGCTGTAATGACATCATTCGCAAGCAGTGTCATAAACGATAGAGTATAGTTTACACGTTAATCCTCTCATGTATTTATACCAAACGGGCCCCCCCCTTCCCCGGGGCCACAATTATCGGTCTTTATAGAATACTTGACTATCTAGACCTTTGCTGCTGGTGGTATAATGGAGCCCAGTCCCCTGAAGGCAGCAGGGGTCCACTGGAAGCTCCACGTTATTTCCACGGGAATCAGTAGCCCGCAGAGTTTCCGCTATTTGTCTCTTCAGGCATTTAGGTGTTTCTCTGACTGATTATTGAAGTTGGCCCTTCGTGAGTATCGTGGTGGTTGTGGTTTTGCAGCCCCATACAGTTATTGTTTTATGGTAGCCACGATCATCTCGCCTTTAATAACACCCACTGGTGAATGATCCAGATCCAGTGAGCATGCTAGTCATGTGTTCTGGACAGGAGTTGGATAGTCTTTAGCTCTTAAGCAAGGAGTAGTGGTTTGCAACCCTGCTTTGGAACCGCTGAAATTACAACTAAGGATGACCTATTGCTATAATTAGTCCCCAGCTTCCTAAGGCGTGAATGACGTTGCTTTTCATTCCCAGTGGTTTAACCACCATCTAATTACGGCTTATGGCCAGGCGCAGATGTAAATCTTATCACGTAATACCAACAGAGGCCCCCCCGGAAGCACATTTATCACTCTTTATGGATCTAGACTTGTGCTGCTGGGGGTATAAGGGACTCCTGTCCCCTGAAGCCAAGAATGGTGTCAACTTGAAGCTCCACGTTATTTCCATGGGAATCAGTAAGTCCCAGAGTTCCGCTAGTTGTCTCTTTAGCCTTTTAGCTGTATCTCTGGCTGATTGTTGAGGTTGGCCCTTCGGGAGTATCATGGTGGTTGTGTGTTTCGAGGCTCTCGTTGGAGTTTGTGGGTCATTCGCAATGAACACAATGAATGATCCAGGTCCAGTGAATATGAATACTGTCGTGTTCTTAAATTATATTAAGCTTCATACTTTCTGGACCAGGAGTTGGATAGTCTCCAGCTCTTAAGCAAGGAGTAGTGGTTTGCAACCCTGCTTTGGAACCTCTGAAATTGCAACTACAGATGACCTGTTTCTAGAATTAGTCCCCAGCTTCCTAAGGCGTGAATGACGTTGCTTTTCATTCCCAGTGGTTTGACCACCATCTAATTACGCCTTACGGCCAGGCGCAGATGTAAATCTTATCACGTAATACCAACAGAGGCCCCCCCCGGAAGCACATTTATTACTCTTTATGGATTACTTAACCATCTAGACTTGTGCTGCTGGGGGTATAATGGAGTCCTGTCCCCTGAAGCCAAAAAGGGTGTCAACTTGAAGCTCCACGTTATTTCCACGGGAATCAGTAAGCCCCAGAGTTCCGCTAATTGTCTTTTTAGCCCTTTATCTGTTTCTGGCTGATTGTTGAGGTTGGCCCTTCGGGGGTATCATAATGGTTGTGTGTTTCGAGGCTCTCGTTTGAGTTTGTGGGTCATTCGCAATGAACGCAATGAATGATCCAGGTCCAGTGAATATGAATACCGTCGTGTTCTTAATTATATTAAGCTTCATGCGCTCTAGACCAGGAGTTGAATAGTCTCCAGCTCTTCAGCAAGAAGTAGTCGTTCGCAACCCTGCTTTGGAACCGCTGAAATTGCAACTACAGATGACCTGTTTCTAGAATTAGTCCTCGGCTTCCTAGGGCATGAATGACGTTGCTTTTCATTCCCAGTGGTTTGACTGCCATCTGATTAAGGCTTACAGCCAAGCACAGATGTAAATCTTATCATGAAATACCAAAAAAGGTCCCCCCCGGAGGCAAACTTAAATGTTTTTATGGAAATCCACCGTCATTACATGTGACTTCGAGGGTAAAAGGGAGCCCAGTCCCCTAATAGGCTAGCAGGAGCCAACTGTACAAGCCACTATATTTCGACGGAAATCAGTAAAGCCCCAAAGTTCCACCAGTTGGCTTTTTAGCTTTTAGCTGTTCTCTGACTGATTATTAAGGTAGGCTTTTCGGGAGTATCGTGGTGGCTGTGTGTTTCGAGGAAAATTTACTGTCGGTAGGGGTGCTCAGCGATGAAGGCATAGTCACTGGTCGCTGTGCTGTCTTATACGGCAGTTAATTTCCTGCTATCCTTTTACTTTCACCACCTGTTTCATCTCTTCTCTATTCCTTTCCTAAAGAATGTAGCACTGTACTTGACTAAATAGGCATTGTTGCCAGAAGTGCTTACTGCTCTTAAAAAAAAAATAAATCATGTTTTTTTTTTTCGGACCAGCACTCAGGGGATGACCCCTACATATGCAAAGCATTGTGCCAGAACTAGGAAATTAGGTTACGGGAAGGAGGAAAGAGGGAGTAGTGTCTGTGAACATTCAGTTTGAATTTTCCCAGATTGAAAGTGACAGGAAAGATTTCCGGAGGGATTTTATTCCACATACGGACTGTTCTGCTGAAAAACGAATTTTCCCTGTAATGCGTAGTGCGATTCACTGGCCAATCAACCACAAATGGATGTGCTCTCAACGAAAATCGTGTTAAACGCGAAAACGTGTGAGTATCGTGAACAAGTTCCCTAATTTCATTAGAGCACTTTCCATTGTAATAACGATAGAACAGTGAAATACACCCCACATTGCGTCGATGCTCTAGAAAATCAATAGAGTTGGATACCCTACCGTCCCCAATGAGCCTCTTGGCCCTCTCCTGTACGCGGTCGAGTAACTTTAAAATAGACTTTGGAGCGCCGGCCCATACATGAGAGTTGTATTCCATTTTCGGACGGATATAGGTGGTATAGATAGTACGGAGATCGGATGGAGTGAAGTATCTTTTACACCGTTTTAGAAAACCAAGGCACTTGAAAGCTTCTTTAGAAACCTGAAAAATGTGTTTACTTTTTTCATGATTCTAGACAAACAATTCCAATTTTCCTTTCATAAAAATAAATTTTCAACTAAGTTCACCTTTATGATATGCTTCGGAAACCTTGTCTAGGAAGAGCTATACTATCTCTTTATAACACTAATTTTGTTTTTTAATTTTATTATGCATGACAATAATATTTTTGCATCACTACGCCCACGAGCATATTGTTTTGATCTATTATCAGCAACAATATGAGCCTAGAATTGATATAGTGAAATGAAACAGTGAAATGTTCACAATTTTATTAGTCAATTCAATTCAATTCTTTATTTATGTAATATTTTTGTATACATTTTTTCCTGTCAGTCTTCCACAAAGAGTTTAGGATTTAATCCTCTTCTACTTAAATATAGTGTTAATAATTCTTATTATGAGCATGTGTTTCAATATTATTAAAAATAAGGGAAAAATTTTCAAAAAACCTTTTGGACAAATTTTTGGTTTAAGATAAAAAGTTAATGTTTTACTTAAAATTATGATGAGGCTAGCTCATTGATATGTACGAAGTCAGACTGAAGACATCTGTTCTTAAAATTTATCGTCAATCGGTCAATTCTGTGTTCCACAAGTTCAACGTCGGCTAGAGTATGCAGTCGTTGTGTGGAGTAGTGCCAAGGCAGATTGTAGATCATTTTTAGGAGTTTATTCTGCGCAATCTGTAGTTTTTTGATATGACAATGCGCTGATGTAGACCAGACTGGTGCAGCATAAAACATTATTGCCTGAAATATTGCCTTAAATAATAAGATTTTATTGTCTATGTTAAGTTTGGAGTTTCTGTTCATTAACGGATACAATAACCTGATTAAGTTGTTGACTTTATTAACGATATATGGCACGTGATCCTTAAACTTAATTTTGGGGTCCAGTACGATACCTAAGTATTTTACCTTATTCACCCATGGAATAGAAGTGCTATTAAATGAGATGGTGGTTTGCGGTAAAAAGCAGGATTTCAACCTTCTGGAGAAGTACATAGCTTGAGTTTTCTGTGGATTTACAAGGATTTTCCATTTAGCAAAGTAAGAATGAACCTCATTGAGTGCAGTTTGTAATTTACATAAAACATCGGTTGCGAGTATTTCTGAACTTAGAATAGCGGTATCATCCGCGAATATAGAAGTTAAGCAGCCATTTATTCTAGGAAAGTCCGCTGTGTAAATGTTGTATAGTATGGGCGACAGGCACGAGCCCTGCGGACAGCCTGCTGATATTTTATTTGCGTAGAATGGTTTGAACCAATGAAAACACTGTAACTGCGGTTTGACAGAAAGCTGGATATTATTCGGATCAATGTTGGTGGAAAATTTAACCTTATCATTTTATAAATTAAGCCACTGTGCCACACAGAATCAAAAGCCGCCCTGATATCCAATAAAACCATACCAGTAGATTTTCCTAATTGCATATTAGAGCTTATATAATTGCGTATTCTTATCAGAGGTTGCACTGTGTTGTGTTCCTTACGAAAACCAAATTGTTGTGTGGGAATTATGTGCTCCGCATCAGTAAATTGAATAATTCTTTCCTTGATAACTTTTTCCAGTATTTTGCTGAAGGAAGATAAGAGGCTTATTGGTCGGTAAGATTGTGGACAATTGGGAAGCTTGTTGGGTTTTATTATCGGTATGACTTTTGAGTGTTTCCATAATTTAGGAAAATAACTCAGTCTTAAACATAAATTTATTACCTCTGTAATGTATTTTATACCCTTGTTTGGTAAGGACTTTAGACATTTGTTTGTTATTCCGTCAGAGCCAGGACTTTTTTTTGGTTTTAGTGTCTTTAAAATATATGCTACGCTGTCAAACGAAACGCTTACTTCGTTGTCTAGGGTATATCCGGCATGACTGAATTGATCCACAGCGTACTCCACATCTCTAGCAGTTCCCGGGTCACTGAGATTTGATGAATTGGAATGATTCAAACTAAATATTTGAGCCAGTAATTCACATTTCTCCTGTGTGGTATTGTATGTCTCATTATTATGTATTAAAACTGGGATATATGCAGATTTCTTCCTTAATATCTTGGAAATGTTCCAAAAGGGGGAAGACCCTTTTTCCAGAGTTGCCAAACTTTTGTTCCACATATTGTTTTTAAATTTTTTTAATCTCCTCCGCGATTTTATAGTTGTACTCCTTTGTTCGGATATGGTCATTTACATTTCTATGTCTTTTCCAATTTCTCCTGTATAGATTTCTAATTTGAATCATGTATTTAATATATTGCGGTAGTGTACGAACCGTAGAAGTGATTTCTCTTTTAGGAACACTATAATCTACAGCAGCTGTTACCGTGTTATTAAACCTCACTATCATTGAATCTATTTCATCTGTATTTACGATTTCATTACCAGTGTTAAGAGAAAGATTACGTTTAATATACGTGGCATATCTAGACCAATTTGCTCTTTTAAAATCATAGTATGTCCTTAGGATACACAATTTTATTAGTAAATTTTACTAAATAAATGTCAGTTGTTCAGTGGTTGACAATTTCTGGCAATTTATTTCCTAACCTAAAATTTGCCCAATTACCAATTACTTAACGAAAACAATACGCCGTAGGTATTACGTTAAATTAATGTAAAGAAATATTTAATTTTATTGATTTGTCTTGTGAAAATTTCGAAAATCCTATATGTACTATGGAAGTGCATATGTATATAAATACATACAAACAGGAACGTTCCGAATTTTTTTTTTATAAAAAGGAACAAAAAAAAGAAACAACAACAAACATTAGCGTAGGAAAGACTGTCTGGAGAAGGGTAGGCCTAGAACAAACATAGCTCCCACGCCAGAACTCTTTACTTCTTGCGGAATTTTTGCATTAGGATTTACATACATATATTCCCATCCAGAAAAATATCTAGTCACTCAAATGACAACAAAAGCAAAGTAAATAAATTATTTTTGTTGTTCAGCAAATCAAACAATTTTAATTTTTTTTTTCTCAGAGACAACAATAAAAGCAAAAAATACAAAATAAAAAATGAGAAATGAGAAAAAGCAAGTGTCTACATTTTATTTATTATTTTGCACAAAATAAATAAATAAAAATAATAATAATGCAAACCCAAAAATATGTACATTCAAATTATAAGTGTATCTATATATAGATTATACATACACATGTACATATGTACATAAGTAATCACAACTGGTTGGGGTAACTTGCAACAATAGTTTTTTTTATAATTTGTTGGCACAAATCTCCTCAGTGTTGCCATGAGGTTTTAACAAATTTCTAAATTGATTATTAAATTAAATTGGCTAATGAACCTAATGCAGTGGCGGTTAAACACAATTTGAGCAGTGTCACAGTTTAAAGGTATTAGTGTCCGTGTTATCCCTCCAACACACACATTCTTTTGAATTCAAAAGAAACTGCCTTGTTGTAGTTCTTAAGCAGATTAAGAACATTATGGTTTGTTTTGCGATTCCCATTGATTTCTGCTACCTGATAAGTAACATTTACAAACTTTATTTAAATTGAGGCTTTTAAAGCCACCGGCATTTTCTCTTTATTTAATTGATATGGAATTTTCGACTTTCTTATCCTCGTAATTACTTACATTCGTACTTATACTGAACTTTCGTGATAAGATTTACATCTGTACTTGGCTATAAGTCTTAACCATATGGTGGTCATACTACTGGGAATGAAAAGCAACGTCATTCACGCCCTAGGAAGTCGAGGATTAATTCTAGCAACACATCTTTCCTAGTTGCGATTTCAGCGGTTCAAAAGCAGGGTTGCAAACCAGTACTCCTTGCTGAAGAGCTGGACACTATCCAACTCCTGGTCCAGAACACATGACTAGCATGCTCACTAGATCCGGATCATCCACCCGTTGTTCTCACTAAAGGTGAGATGATCCTGGCCCCCTAATCAAATTAATGAGGGGCCGCAAAACCACAACCACCACGATACTACCTCAATAATCGGACAGCTAAAAGGCTAAAGAGAAAATTAGCGGAAACTCTGTGGCTTACTGACTCCCGTGGAAATAACGTGGAGCTTCCAGTTGACATCCTGCTTGGCTTTAGGGGACTGGGCTCTCTTATACCCTCAGCAGCAGATGTCTAGATGGTTGAATAATCCATAAAGACTGATAAATGTGCCCCCCGGGGGGGGGGAGTATAGTGGCCAGTCAAGCGTTCTTACATTCTGGTCTGGCGGTGCTAATAGGAATGTTGTCATGTTGAAATGTTTACTGCAGGTTTCCAAAAACCATTCGCCCACAAAATCAGTTCATGCTTAGGGCCGCAAAACCACAACCATCACGATACTCACGAAGGGCCAAACTCAATAATCAGTCAGAGAAACAGCTAAAAGGTTAAAGAGACAATTAGCGGAAACTCTGTGGCTTACTGACTCCCGTGGAAATAACGTGGAGCTTCCAGTTGACATCCTGCTTGGCTTCAGGGGACTGGCTCTCTTATACCCTCAGCAGCAGATGTCTAGATGGTTGAATAATCCATAAAGACTGATAAATGTGCCCCCGGGGGGGGGGGGGGGAGTATAGTGGCCAGTCAAGCGTTCTTACATTCTGGTCTGGCGGTGCTAATAGGAATGTTGTCATGTTGAAATGTTTACTGCAGGTTTCCAAAAACCATTCGCCCACAAAATCAGTTCATGCTTAGGGCCGCAAAACCACAACCATCACGATACTCACGAAGGGCCAAACTCAATAATCAGTCAGAAAAACAGCTAAATGTCTTAAGAGAGACAATTAGCGGAAACTCTGGGCCTTACTGATTCCCGTGGAAATAACGTGGATTTTCCAGTTGACCCTTGGTGCCTTCAGGGGACTGGGCTCTCTTATACCCCCAGCAGCACAAGTATTCTATAAAGACTAATAAATGTGCCCTCGGGGAGGGGGACTCATACTGAACTATGTGTTATAAGCCATATACAGTGAAACCTCCCATAACCGTCCGGGTATTTTTGTCCGGTTATGAGAGGTGTCCGCTTATAAGAGGTTCAGATTTATTATTTCATATATTTTATTTTTTAATAATTCATTTTATTAAAGCAACACTAAATTAGTCTATGATGGTTAACAAAATTATGCAGATTAGAGTGCTTTAACTTAGATCAGTTCTAGTTAAGCTGTTGAGTTACAAAATGACTTTCAATATTTTTGATGTATTGGAATGCGCCAGAGACGACTCTAGAAAAATGCTTCAAATGGGAAATTTGTTTTAATGCTTCATCATAAGAATTTATGGAATTAGGTATGTCTATATGTATCTCGTCTTCAGACTTCAGACTTATCTCCACAACAGCGCTTGAATTTAATACTTTAATACAGTCATCTTCAGTGTAGACGCTTTCAACTACTTTTGAAAATTCGTCAAAGCCATTTGATTGACTGAACAGTGCTATTAAATTTGCATAAGTTGCGAGTGGGATATCATCTTAGGCATCAGAATGCGGAATACTATGACTAGCTGCTAAGAATCCAGCTTTCTGAAAACAGTTTTGTATTGTTGCTACTTTAACTTTATCCCAAGAGAATTTAATGAAGTATAAAGCTTCAAGAACATCAAAAGATTTAGCAAGATCTGATGCTGAACTTGCTATATCGACCTTTGGCTTGCTTTAATATTAAGCATCTGTAGTGAACCTTAAAATTTTTGATTTTACCATGATCAAGGGGTTGGCAAACTGTCGTTATATTTGGAGGCAAAAACATGATTAGGTGCCCATGTAGGCTAGTAGGTAGTGTACTAGCTTGTCAGTATGGGGGTTGTGGGTTCGACTCCCAACGAGGACCTTGGTTTCTTTCACTACAAAAATAAAAATTGACTGTCGGTGGGGCTGCTCAGCGATGAAGGCATAGTCACTGGTCGCTGTGCTGTCTTATATACGGCAGTTAATTTTCGACTATCCTTCTACTTTCACCACCTGTTTCCTCTATTCTCTATCCCTTTCCTAAAGAATGTAGCACGGTACTTGACTAAATAGGCATTGTTGCCTGAAGTGCTACTTTTCTTTGAAAAAGCATGATGTTTATATTTGATATATTTAATTTCCTTGGATGAGATGTTGCATTATCCAAGAACAAGAGAATTTTACGTTTTTGAGATCTCATTTTCCTGTTGAACTCCTGCAGCCATTCAGTCATGATGTCTCGAGTCATTCATGCTTTTTTTGCTGAATTTCCAATTTACTGGTAGGTTTTTAACAAGGAGATGTTTGAAGGATTGAGAGCGGGCTGCTTCACCTATGACTAACAGCAGCTCTTTCTCTTCAGCTAAGTTTGCACAAAACAAAACTGTGAATCTTTTCTTCGAAAATTTTCCACCAACGAAATTTTCGGATCTCAGAGCAAGATTTCGATCAGGTAAAGCCCACTTTCCTCTGAGTTGTAAATATCCTCCGGCTTCTGCCCACGCAACACGGGATGGCTCGGCCTTGAACTGCTGCACATCTACCTGATTACAAGCTGCAGAGCTTCTCTAGTTATACATTTAAAAGCAACGTTCTTCCTTTTGCGCCATCTTTGTAACCATCCATTTGATGCAGAAAAATCAGATACGCCCAGTTGCACTGCTATTTCACTTGCCTTAGCTTTTAAAATAGGACCAGAAATTGGAATAGTTTGACACCTAGCCTTAGTCAACCAATCTAAACACATTTTGTCTATTGCAGCGCCACCCGTTGTAACAAATATCCTATTTTTTGATGAACATTTATTCCAGACTCCCATTTGGAAGGAATAGCTTCTTTGTTTTTATTGATTTCTACGGCCTGTATTTTGCCAATATTGAATCTTAAAACATAAAAGAACTCTTGTTAGTAAGTTTCAACTAAGGTGAGTTAAATTTAAAATTAATTCGCCTTGGTTTGAATGCTTCTGTCCGCTTCTGTATGCAAAAACTCAGGAAAATCTCGGTTCTACCAAGTTTGTCCGGCTGTGGGAGGTGTCCGGTTATGGGGGTGTCCGTTAGGAGAGGTTTCACTCTATGTAGGTACTTTTGCGATAAAACATAGCCTCGTACCGCTCACCCGACGAAACACCACTAAAACATAACATGTGCTACACTTTTTATTCGCACTGTACATTTTGTTGTTAAGATTAACTTTTATTTGATTCATTTACAACGGTATCAACATTCTAATGTTGTTATTGTTTATAATTAATAATATTTGCATATGATAATGTTACTTTTACTCTGTGTGCATGCTTCTGGCTTTTGAAGTTGCAACTAGGAGTGACCGGAGGATATACGTATCTGAAGGCCTTCTAGGGCGAGGATGACGCAACATTTCATCCACAGTGGTATTATCCACCGTCTGGTTATGGTTTACATGTCAATCTTATCACGCATAACATGTGGTATCAACAAGACGGGGTCACATCGCATTCAGCCAGGATTACAATGGAATTACTGCGAGACATCCTTCCACAACAAGTTATTTTAAGAAATGGTGATGTTGATTGGCCTCCACGGTCGTCTGATTTGACTGCTCCGGATTTTTTTGTGGGGATATCTAAAAAGTAAGGTTATTGCAAACAAACCAGAAATGCTTAAGCAACTCAAATAAAATATTCATGATGAAATTAATGAAATACGGCGTGAAATGTGTGAGAATGTAATGAAAAATATGCTCAAAAGGGCTCGCATTTGTGAGGCTAACAGAGGCGGACATTTATCTAATATTGTATTTCATACATCCCCCCCGGGGGAATATTTATCGGTCTTTATTGATTACTTGACCATCTATACCTGTACTGCGGGGGTTCCCCCCGGGGGCACATTATAGTCTTTTCGGAACCTACTATTCCATTTAGATTTGTGTCTTGCGGGGTAAAAGGGAGCCCAGGCCCCTCAAAGGCTAGTAGGAGTCACCTGGACAATCCACATATTTCGACGGGAAATCAGTTGCCCCAGAGTACACTATTTGTTCTCTTTAGACAATGATGTGCTCTGACTGGTTATTGAGGTTGGCCCCTATATGGGAGTATCGTGATGGTTGTGTTTTCGGACCCTCGCGAGAGTTTGTGGGTCGGACCATTCAAATTAACACAATGAATGGTTCAGGTCCAGTGAGTATGAATGCTGGCGTGTTCTTGATAAATAACAGCTTCATGCGTTCTGGACCAGGAGTTGGAAAGTCTCCAACTCCTCAGCAAGGAGTGAGGGCACGGCCTACTCCGGACTTTCTAAATTGTTACTAGGAGTGACTGGAGGATATACGTATCCGAAGGCCTTCTAGGGCGTGGTTGGTGTCCAATCAACCAAGTGGTTTGACCACCATCTGATTATGACTATATAGTCGGTGCAGATGTAAATCAAATCACGCATTGTACTGCGGGGGTTCCCCCCGGGGGCACATGAAAGTCTTTATGGATCTTACTTCTTCCATCTAGACTGGTGTCTTGCGGGGTAAAAGGGAAGCCCAGACCCCTTCAAGGCTAGTAGAAGCCACCTGGACAATCCACTATATTTCCATGGGAATCAGTGAGCCCTAGAGTTCCGCCATTTGTCTCTTTAGACAATTAGCTGTTCTCTGGCTGATTATTGAGGTTACTCCCATATAGGGAGTATCGTGGTGGCTGTGTGTTTCGAGAACCTCGTGAGAGTTTGTGGGTCGGATCATTCAAAATGAACACAATGAATGTTTCAGGTCCAGTGAGTTTGAATGCCGTCGTGTACTTAATTATATTAAGCTTCATGCGTTCTGGACCAGGAGTTGGATAGTCTCCAACTCTTAAGCAAGGAGTGAAGGCTGCGACCTACTTCGAGCTTTTGATATTGCAACTACGAGTAACCAGAGAATGCACTGATTCGAAAGCCTTCTAGGGTGAGAATGGCGCTACATACCTTTCAAAGTGGTTTGACCACCATCTGGTTGGGGCTAACTGCCAGGTACAGATGTAAATCAAATCACGTAATGTACTGCGGGGGTATAAGGGAGCCTAGTTTCCTGAAGGCAGCAGAAGTCAACTAGAAGCTCCACGTTATTTCCACGGGAATCAGTAAGGGCCAGAGTTCCGCTAATTGTCTCTTTAGACTTTTAGCTGTTTCTCTGATCGATTATTGAGGTTGGCCCTTCGGGAATATCGTGGAAGTTGTGGTTTTGCGGCCCTAGCATGAGTTTGATTATGAGGGCCAGGATCATTTCGCCCTTAATAACACCAACTGGTGAATGATCCGGATCCAGTGAGCATGCTAGTCATGTTTTCTGGACCAGGAGTTGGATAGTCTCCATGAATAGTTGTTTGCAACCCTACTTTGGAACCGCTGAAATTGCAACTAGGAAAGAGCTGTTGCTAGAATTAGTCCTCGGCTTCCTAGGGCGTGAATGACGTTGCTTTTCATGCCCAGTGGTTTGACCATTATGTGATTAAGGCTTACAGCCAAGTGCAGATGTAAATCTTATCACGAAGTCTACTTTGGCCAATAAATAAATAAATACGATACATTTTGTTTAAAGAAATTTTGAGCAGCTGGCGAATGCAAGAATGTGGCGAAGAAAACAGTAAATTATTATAACCATGCTAATTGCCGACATTAAATAAAATACAAGATCCTTTCTTTTTCTTTTAATCAAAAGTTATAAATAAAGTAGTATACTCTCCCTGTAGTTTAGAGTTTCTGCAGGCTCATTGTCCTCTCTTTTACAAATACATACATACTTATATGCATATATACAAATGAGTGATATGTATAAATCCGTTTACCAACTTTTTTTAGTACACATTACCGATTCTGTCATCATGGACTAAAGTGTTTTACATACACAAACCACCATCAGCCATCGCTTCTGAATGTACTGGCTGTATCTTAAACTATTCAAAGTTGGACTTATGGACTTATTCAAAACCACTTAGAATATGCATTTTTAGAAATAAGAAAGATTTAACGTTGCAACGGGATCATTATCTTTTTTTTAGAAAAAATCCCGGCTATCATGCGTGATTTGTAACCAAGTTTCAAACAAATTCTCAAATATAAAATGTTTGCTGTTGTCATTTTCTTTTGTTTTTTGTGACTTTTGTTCTTTTGGTGTAGGTGACGAGCGCTTTTGATGTGAAGACATCATTTTCAAGCCATGTTCTAATCCGTACTGTTAAGTCACACCCAGGACGACCAACACTCAAAACACAATCGAAAATACACAAGAAAAACATACAAATGAGACCCATTATAAACTACTGAGCTGCACTAGCATACCACCTGGCTAAACACCTCACCGGTCTGTGTGATTCGATTTACATCCACACCTGGCCATGAAGCCTGAATCAGATGGTGGAACTAACCACTGCATGACTTTGGAACGTCATGCTCGTCCTAGAAAGCCGAAGCTATAATTCTATGCAACAGAAACCTTCTAGTTGCAACTTTAATGATTCCAGAGCAGGGCTGCAAATCATCACACCTTGCTAAAGAGTTGGAGACTTTCCAACTCCTGTCCAGAACACATGTCTAGCATGCTCACTGGACTAGATCATTCACTTTGCATGTCATTATCAGTGAGATGATCCTGGCCACCATAATAACCGTTATACTGTTATGGGGCCGCGAAACCACAACCACTACGATACTCCCATATAGGGGCCAACCTCAATTACCAGCCGGAGAACTATTAAATGTCTAAAGAGACAAATAATGAACTCTGCGAGCTTACTGATTCTCGTGGAAATAAAGTGGAGTTTCCAGTTCAGGGGACTGGGCTCCCTTTTCCCCCAGTTGCACTGTGTCTAGATAGTGGAATTCTATAAAGACCATATTTATGTGCCCCCGGGGGGAACCTCACCGGTCTACTTAAAGAAAAGAAAAATTTACAAAATGCATATACGATACGTAATACCAAGACCTTATCAAAAAACTTAAAGACATTAAGTTTGACATCAAGGATCTATATACCTCAATATCAGCACATGAAATTGTAGACATCCTACGCAACACACTAGACAATTTATACGAAAACGAATACATCACTGACGTTATAGACATTACAAAGACGATAATAAAACAGAACTACTTGAGATTTAATAATCACTTTTAGAAATCACCTGAAGGACTCGGCATAGAAAGTCCAACTCCCACAATCTTTATGGAAATTTTTATGCAGTATCTCCAATCACTACATGCGTGAATAGATATACGTCTGTACCTAGCCGTGTAAGCCATAAGCAGACGGTGTACCAATCCACTGTGGATGAAATGTAGCCTCATCCTCGCCCTAGAAGGCCTTCAGATACGTATATTCAGATACGTCACTCCTAGTTGCAACTTCAAAATACTCGGAGCAAGCCGCAGCCTTCACTCCTTGCTGAAGAGTTGGAGACTATTCAACTGAACGCATGAAGCTTAATAAAATTTAAGAACACAACCGCAATCATGCTCACTGGACCTGGACCATTCATTGTGTTCATTCTGAATGATCCGACCCACACAACTCATGCGAGGGCTTCAAACCACCACGATAATCCCAAAGGCCCAACCTTTATAATCAGTCAAAATACAGCTAAAAGACTAAAAAGGCAAATAGCTGATATCTGGGTATTTAATGATTACCGTGGAAATAAGGTGGAATTGTCCTGCTAGCCTTGAAGGGGACTGGTCTCGCTTTTACCCCCTTTGACACATGTAATGAAGATGAGATTCTGTCCTTCCCGGGGGAAGGGGGGTATCGAATCACTACACGTAAAAATACTAATTTTTTTTTTATTTCATTTATTTATTCCATCAACAATAACATTTCAGCTTAAATACTAAGAATTTCTGCAAAGCCATTTGGCTTGTCTGCAGCAGTATTTAACATATAAACATAATATTGTCATTCCAAATAGTGGCTTCCATAGTTCAAAAATAAAAATAAAAAAACAATTTAATTAAAAAAAAAGTATTATCTCATTGCGAAAATATAAAATGTTCTTTTACAAGTATTCTCTTTCTCCTCGTGTTGGGCTTACTTGTTATATTTACTGGCAATTTATTCAGCGTTAAGGGAATCGAAACAGACAGTGTATTCATGGCATATTTATTGGCCTAATAGAATTCCTTATACTTTCCAGCTGTCAGCGATCTTGTATTACATCCATGATTGATAAGATTTCGAAAGCGGTTGTCGTCACCAAATCCATTAATTAACGTTGTCCTATGTAGGCCTTTTATGTTAAGCACGTTCAGATATTTCGCTAGATTTTCCTGCGCTGTGTCGTTGTTTCCTACGGTATTGAAATTATTTTGACTTTTCAGCAGTATCTGCAGTATTCTATTTTGACTGTTTTGTAGTTCTCGGCAATATGTTGATCCACCCCAAGCTGTTATTCCGTGTCGAATGTAGGATTCTGCGAGTGAGTAATAGGCCTGTCTTAACACTCCTGGGGTAGCGCAGTAGCTTAGATGGTGCATTATATAGGATGTTTTACGCAGTTTCTTCTGTAATTCATTTATTTGTGTTTTCCATCTGAAATTATGGTCCACGTACACACCCAAATATTTATATGTGTTAACCATTTCTATGTATTTATCACAGTTATCATCATGATCCAAATTATTAATCCTATTTATGTGTAAAGACCCTGTATCGTGAAATTTTATTTTTATATTTGTATATAACATATGTGGCGGTTTAACGTGCATTAGTTTTGTTTTATTCGCGTTTATGATAATTCCATTATCATGGCGCCATTTTGCAACGTTGTCTAATTGATTCTGCATAATTTTGATTGCTGTTTTCAAGTCTCTATGCGATACAACGATTGCGGTATCATCTGCATATGCAAACGTTGTGCAGTTCTCCAAATTTCTCAGCATATCATTTGCATATATTATATACAGTATTGGCCCAAGTTTTGAGCTTTGAGGTACACCATAATTTAATTCGGTTTTTTCACTTAAACAGTCCTGTACTTTTACCCGGAAAGTTCTCTCTTTCAAATAATTTTCAAATCATTCGATACATTTTCCTCTAATGCCATTTCTCTGTAGGGCCTTTATAAGTTTCTCGTGTGATAGTGTATCAAATGCTTTGGCGAAATCCAGAAAAATTATTAAGCAGTGATTTTTCCTACTTAAACTGTCGTTTATCTGGTCAGCAAAGTTGCCAAGTATTTTGTTAATATTCTTTCCTTTTTGGAAACCGAATTGGCTATTGCTTATGATTCTGTGTTTTGTTAGAAATTCCGAGAGTCTTCTGACCACTATTTCTTCCATAATTTTTTCTATAGCTGGTAAAATCACAAAATAATAATTACTATTAGGTACTTGGATGACATCATATGCATCCTCGAACAGGACTACATCGAACAAATTCTAGCAGACCTAAACACAATCCATTATAACATTACATAGACAATGCAAAAAAAAAAGAAAACAAAAATGTACCATTACCTTGACAATAACACGAGGAACTGACGGTTTAACATTTGACATCTATAGAAAACCAACTACGACGGATACTACAATCCACATCACCACAAACCACCCTACCCAAGATAACAGCATTTAGATATATGATACACAGAGTTAAGATAAGCCCACATACTCCAGATAAGTATAAAAAAGAACTCGGCACAATTTACACCATATAGCTAAAAATAACACCGCTACAAACCCATTACTATCTACATGAGTATATACGACCTACGACCTTAATAACAGAACTACCTAAACGCGAACACTGACTCACCATGACGGATTAGGACACGGCTTAAAAATGATGTCTTCACATCGATAGCGCTTGCCATCGAATACAAATCAGCCAGTTAAGACGGAAAATGGCAAAAACAAACAATTTCATTTACTGGCGAAAAAATCCAAATAACTTGATATCACTTTGTGATACCTAAATATAGGATAGCTGATGTTATGAATTCAATAAATTTATATATACATATGAGTATGCATGCATATGTACGCATGTAAAAATTGTGTTGAGAAATATTTGGTAGTCAGCAAAATTATTTTTTTTATTTATTTTTGTCTTAATTCGCACACATGCTGTTGTTTTATTTCTTAGAGTGTTATTGAAAAATCTTATAAACAGTTTTATAGTATAAAAATGTGTAAATTAAAAAATATTTACATACCTACATACATACATACATAAATATGTATTTAATCTTGAATGTCGTGGCTACTCTCTGACCTTATAATTGTGTTTTTTTTGTTGTTGTTATTTGTTGTTTGTTTATATCTGTTTTAGCAGTATTAAAATTGAAGAAGATTTTAATGTGACTGAAGCTAAAATCTTACTACCGGCGCACAGTGGAACATTTTACGAGAAGGCGGCCAAAAGTCCTTTTTTTCATGGTCCCCAAAAGTAAAATTTTAAAGTTCATTCGAAAGTATATGCTAGTATACCTTGGGAGCCAAAAAATTAACGGCTATATGCATCAAAACTTAAAGCAGGTTTAACTGGCGTTGTTAAGCTTAATTTCCTAAAGTTGTATTCAAAAAACGCTTTTACCTTAAAATACCTTTGTTAACTTTAAAGTAGAAAAAACCTACGTTAAACCTACAAAAAATGGACAGTTCAATTTTATTATTGAAAGTTCAAAAACAAAACAAATTGTGTTTACAATAAATTGAGCCGTTTATTTCAAAAGTGGCATAAGTTACTTTCTTATTGTCATCTTTTTATTTTAAATTAGTTTATAAAACATTTTAATTTTTAGCCATTTTAACTAGTCTGTATTTAGTTTTCTTTCTGAAACGGATTTTTCTAATGATTGTGTTGAAATAAAATCTTTTTCCATGTTGTGTACTGTGAAGGATTTTTTCGACAGGGGGCTATTAGTACTATTACTGTTTTGTCCTTTACATAACTCACTATGTGCAATAATATGCACATAGTGACATTCTTCTGTTAAGACATTCTTATATATTTTATACAACACGAAGCAACCTCCTGAGAATAAAAAAATAACAAAATAATGCTAATTATGTGTAGTATATTAGATATCACTATAATATAGTTCAGTAAACTGCACTATTCTTTCGAACTAATAAAAATAAGTCCAATAATCACAACAATACTTCACACACACTTATTACATGTTTCCATTTCTTTCACACTAAGCTCCGTAATTAATTTCCTAAGTACAGCGACTAACGCCATTTTCAAAATAAGCATTTTTGTTACACCGTTAATTATCAACACTCCTCTCAAACAAATTTCAATACTTCTTAATTTATTAATTTCAAATGAAAAAAAAAACTGCTCAGTTGTGACTTATGCCACTTTCAATGTAAACGGCTCAATTGAATATTATTTATCCGGGTAGTTAGATCAATAAAAAATGTTTTTATTGTTTTCATCAAAATCAACATATTTTTTTTTGTTTTTTCATTAATCTTTTTAATAAAAAGCAAAGCACCCAAAAAAGGTTAATTTGCAAGGCTTCCGAAGAACTTACAAAGAATTTGTTCATATCAAAAAAATAATTATTCGGATAACGAGCTTTGTTTTGATTATATGTACATCAATAAAACTTTTGTTTAAAATAATTAATTATAATTATATTTTTGTAAAATATAAAATAATGATGTTAAGATGTTTTATATTGAATGGCGTGTTATATTTTAGTTTTTATTATTATTTGTATACTACAATTTGTTTTAATAAACATTTTTAAAAATTTTTGGAATAACAAAGTATAATTGTTAATTGAGCCGTTTACATTGAAAGTGGCATAAGTCACAGCTGAAAAGTTTTTTTTTCATTTTTAATAAATTTGATATTAAAAAGTTAAGAAGTATTGAGATTTGTTTGAGAGGAGTGTTGACGATTAACGGTGTAACAAAAATGCTTATTTTGAAAATGGCGTTAGTCGCTGTACTTAGAAAATTAATTACGGAGCTTGGTGTGAAAGAAATGGAAACATGTAATAAGTGTGTGTGAAGTATTGTTGTGATTATTGGACTTATTTTTATTAGTTCGAAAGAATAGTGCAGTTTACTGAACTATATTATAGTGATATCTAATATACTACACATAATTAGCATTATTTTGTTATTTTTTATTCTCAGGAGGTTGCTTCGTGTTGTATAAAATATCTAAGAATGTCACAACTCAAAAGCATATTTTTGCACATAGTGACTTATGTAAAGGCCAAAATAGTAATAGTAGTAATGCGTGATTTGATTTACATCTGCACCGACTATATAGTCTTAATCAGATGGTGGACAAACCACTTTGTATAATTTGGAACGTCATACATGCGTCCTAGATAGCCGAAGCCATAATTCTATGCAACAGCACCACCTAGTTGCAACTTCAATGATTTTAGTACAGGCCTGCAAATCATCATACCTTGCTAAAGAGTTGGAGACTATCCAACTCCTGTCCAGAACACATGTCAAGCATGCTCACTGGACTGGATCATTCACTTTGCGTGTCATTATCAGTGAGATGATCCTGGCCACAATAGAAAACCATTGGATATGGGGCCCGAAACCACAACCACCACGATGCTCCCATATAGGGGCCAACCTCAATGATCAGCCAGAGAACTATTAAATGTCTAAAGAGACAAATAATGAACTCTGCAGGCCACTGATCCCCGTGGAAATAAAGTGGAGTTTCCAGTTGACTCCCTGTCTGCCTTCAGGGGACTGGGCTCCCTTTTTCCCCCAGTTGCACAGATCTAGACAGCTGTTACGTACCGTAAAGACCATAAATGTGCCCCCGGGGGGTAGTAATAGTAGTAATATCAGACTAGTTAAAATGGTTAAAAATTAAAATGTTATATAAACTAATTTAAAATAAAAAAGCTGACAATAACAAAGTAACTTATGCCACTTTTAAAATAAACGGCTAGGTTTATTGTAAACACAATTTGTTTTGTTTTTGAACTTTCAATAATAAAATTGAACTGTCATTTTATTGTAGGTTTAACGTAGGTTTTTTTCTACTTTAAAGTTAACAAAGGTATTTTAAGGTAAAAGCGTTTTTTGAATACAACTTTAGGAAGTTGTGCTTAAAAACGGCAGTTAAACCCACTTTAAGTTGTCATGCATACAGCCGTTAAAGTTTTTAAATTTAATAGAAAACAAAAGAAAAAAATAAAACATATTAAACATATTCATTTTTAATTAATTTCCTGACGCTCTAACTGCAGAGCGCACGAATTCATTGCCCCGTTTTGCATCGGGCTCCGTGAGGTTTATAGCAAAGAAAATTCAGAAAAAATTTCAAGAGAAAAGCAGGAAAACAGGGAAAATCATTTTTTACATACAGCGCCATCTCTGATACATAGCATGTACTAAAACGGCACGTGGTGTGTGAGTATCCCTCACAAAAACAAGTATGTTTCATTTTAAGTAGATGGCACCGGTGCGTGATACATTGTTTGACAGCTACTCATGCGCACGTGAAATTGAGGTTAAAGTTATTCGTTTCCTAACAGTTCAATTGGAAACCATCAATCATCAACCAATCAATCACGCGTATTTTGCAAATTTTTATTCCACTTCAACAGCAGGCATTTGTCCTTAAGGTGGTAAGTTAAACTGTGTAAATTATGTGGATCGTGCATTTGAGGTTAAATTCACCAGTCTGTCCATAGTTCAAAATGCCGAGAGGACGACGTGCGAACATCGGCCGCCGCACAAGACTTGGAAGCCAGCAACAAGTGTATTCACATAACTTAAGCGAAGAAAGATATTGTTGGCAGGCGATTTCAGGCAGACGTTGCCAGTAATTCCTCGTGCAACGCTTGCAGATGAATTGAAGGCTTGCCTGAAGGCATCACCCTTGTGAAATAACGTAAAAACATTATCACTAATGATCAAAGTGCTGCACAATTTTCCAAACAATTGTAAGCTGTTGGAAATAGAGAAGTCCCAGTTAATGCGACAGCTGGATAAATTACTCCTACCCAACGACTTTTGCCGATTTGTAGACTCCCAATTAGCTCTTATTGAAAATGTTTTCCCAAACATTAGTGAGAATTAACAGAATTATGCTGGGTAAGCAAACGAGCAATTCTCGTCGCAAAGAATAATGATGTTGTACATACACTGAATTTCATCATTCAATCAAAAATCGATGGCGATTTGGTGACATAGAAATCAGTTAATTCCATAACAAATCCCGATGATGCCGTAAATTATCCAACGGAGTTTTTGAACTCTCTGGAGTTACTAGGATTTCCACCATATAACTTGCAACTCAAAGTTGGTTTCAGTTATAATGATAGTGCATAATTTGAATCCACCGCGACTTTGCAACGATACTCGACTTGCGGCAAAAAGACTTATGCCGAATTTGATTGAGGCAATCATTATTAACGGAAAGTACGCAGGTGAAAATGTAGGTATTCCTTGACTACCAATGATTCCGACTGATCTTCCGTTTGCCTATAAACGATTGCAATTTCCGGTTCGCCTTACGTTCGCAATGACAATTAACAAGTCGCAAGGTCAAGCGCTTAGTGTTTGCGGGATAAATTTAGAAAGTCATTGTTTTTCGAGTTGGGAAACCATCCGCTTTATTTGTGTTAACTTCAGACCAAAAAACAAAAGATGTGGTTTACCAAAGAGCACTTCAATGAAACGGCTAATTTGCGGACACGTATAACGCTTCAAATCAGTATTTACTTTAGATTCACTTTCATTTTTTACTTAGAGAAATTCAACTAAATTCCACTTGATTTTCGTAATCGAAATGAAGTTATTATTGTTGTGCAGTGAAATAAAATTTTTCGTTTTCAAATATTTTTTTTTTCATATATAAATTATTTATTGTATCTTCATATATAATATGAATTATCAACAATTTTTCAAATCTTAAATCTAAATGTATAATCATTAGGCCCGACCAGTGCCAGACATAATTCTAGTGACAGCAATAAAATAATATCTTAACAAATTCTCACAATCAAAAATAAATATATAAAAAAAAATAAAAACTATTTTCAAGAGATTCCATTTCCGTTTGGAGGGTTATTGTCCAATGCCCCTGTGTCTCTCCTTTTTAATCGGATATGACCTCAAAAATTCAAAATATTGCACGCAAGGGGATTCGGGTGGCACTCGAGCTTAGTTAAATATTTGCCTGCGTATTGAGCAATTTCAGCAGTCACGAGTGGAATATCCAAATCGCGCTGTATAATTAAATTTCGCATGTACCATGGAGCTAATGTAATTAATCTTAGTCGGCGTTGAATTTTTTCCACATTTGAAGCTGAGGCAGTGCCCCATAGTTGAATTCTATAGCACCATATTGGTTTCAGAAGCGACTTGTACAATAGAAGTTTACAGTCCAGACTAAGAGTTGAGTTTCCGCCAATTAGCCAGTATATTTGAGATAACTTGATTTCCATTTTGATTAGCTTTGTGTCGATGTGGTGTTTCCATGTAAGCCTACGACCAAGGATTAATCTGGCCGTTCATACGAATAGGGGAGCAATTTTCCCTTTTTAAAGTAAAAGTTAAGTGGACACACTTTTGCTCGTTTACTTTTATTCTCCATAAATTTAACCACAATTCCAGATGCGCAATATGTTCCTGAAGAACCTGAGATGCCACACGGGGGTCTTCGTGAGTACTAAGGCAAATGTTGATGTATGGAAAACTACTACTCACAGGCATATCACAAGTATAAAGCAGATATAAAACTGGACCCAGTATACTCCCCTGCGGCACACCGGAAGCTATCGATGCGGGTTCACTGATGAAGTCTCCTTCGGCTACTACAATGTAACTTTCCAGAAACTTCACTATATTGATTGAGAGATATGTCATCAACTTATGCAATAGTCCCTTATGCCATACTTTGTCAAATGCTTGCGAAACATCTAGAAAGAAGGCAGAACAATATTTCCTTTCCTCAAATGCCTTTCTCACTACTTGAACCAATCTATGAGTCTGCTCAATGGTGCCATGCTGGCTCCTGAAACCAAATTGATGGTCTGGAATGCACCCTCTAACACTTTAAATTGGTGACAGCTTAGTCATAAACAACTTCTCGAAAAGCTTTGATGAGGTTGATAATAAGCTTATGGGCCTATATGATTCGGCCCTGGTAAGATCCTTGCCCGGCTTTGGAATCATTCTAACTTTGGCTATTTTCCAGACACTTGGATAATACTCTAATCTTAAAATGGCATTAAATATAAATAGCAAAATTCGAATACAAATACGGGGCAACTCCATTAACATTCTGTTGCTGATACCATCTATGCCTGTGGCTTTCTTCGGATTGAGTCTGTCAATTAGTCCTTGAACGTCACGCATTTTGAATTTTATGGATAGAGGGGGTAAAGCCACTACATCTGGCAATTCAGCCTCTCCAGTAAACGCGTTCGGGCTGAAAACGGATTTCAGATGCTCAACAAATATATCACCCTTTTCAGAATCACTTCTTGCCCAGTCTCCAGTTGAAGTACCCAGAGGTGGTTTAAATTCAACAGCTCTTTTAAGGTTTTTAGTAGCTCGCCACAAAGAGTAATTAGAGGTTGGTAAAACATCGAGTCCCTCCAGATATTTTTTAAAAGATGCGGTTTTTTCATAATTTAGCAACTCTTTTAGTCGTTTTGTGCATTCCTTGAGACGAAGTTTATGTTGAGCTGATCTGTGCTGTTGCCAAGCCCTTCTGGCTTTTCTTTTTTCCGCTACGAGATGTTCAATATCCACAGAATATATTTTTCTAAGACCGTTCTGAGTGAAAATAGTAGTTGCATGTTCAGCGTCTTTCTTAATTATTTCATTCATTGTGACAACGCTAGATTCAATATCCTCAGGTATTCATAATATAACGTTTTCAGTGCAATGGCTACTGAGATACATTTTGAATTTCAACCAATTTATACGACTGATCTTATTCGCGTTTGGGTGATATAAATCAGTTATCTGAGGGTTACAAATTGTAACAATAGTTGGAGAATAATCGGACGATAGATCTAATGAGGTTTCAACATTAATCAAATCCAAGGAGAAATTTTTCATGACCCCAAAGTCTATGACATCAGGAATTTTATATCTGTCAGTAGGCCGATATGTTGGCTTCCCATCCAGAGACATTTTTGTAACTGTATTAAACAGTGCGCGACCCCTAGGTGTAATAAGACGGAAGCCCCAGTACGTATGTTTGGCATTATAATCGCCAGCTGCCAAAAATCTATTTCCGAGCGATTTGTAGAAATCCTCATATTGCGCCTCGGTAATTGGGAATCTGGGAGGTGAATAAATTGATGAAACAACGAAGTTCGAGCCGAAGTTTTCAACGCATATATTCGTTGTTTGCAAATATTCTTCTCATACGCCGTCTAGAGAATAGTGCTTTATTCTCGATTTTATTAAAAGAAATAATTTTGCTTCATCTTCTAATCGCCAAACGAAATGTTACAAAAAACGAAGCCACCTGATGGCGAAACAGAGTTCGCCGGGTTTGCTAGTACTTGTTAAAATTAACTAAGTATTTGTCCATTGACTGCTTTAGGAATTATCATGATCATATCCATAACATAGTTCACACAATCACTTTGATTAATTTGTGCGACACTTTCCTCAATTACACTTGCTATGTTATGCTCTGTGGTAATGTCACTTAATAATGATCGAGCGTGTGGAATTTTATCTTACAAAATGCTTTCTCTATCGGGTTTAGCATAGGAGAATAAGGTGGTAAACATTTAAGTATACAGTCACTATTATCCACCATATTTCGAATTTGCTGGGTTTTATGGATTCTGGCATTATCCAAGTTAAACACGGTGGAGACCGTGGTTCAAAAAATTAAGAGTTGGGCCACCCATGGGGCCCAACTTACCTTTCTTTAAAATAGACACTAGAAAATTAATTTATTCAAACACGTCAACTTTATTCTCAGCCTAGAATTGAACTGACTGATAATTGTTTTATAATTATTAAAGAAACTTATTCTAATTAATAATAAATGATTAGTAGGCTTAATTTAGTGGGAACTTGTCCACTTGCAATATTTCGCAATCAGAGTCTCATATTGCAGAATATTTCCCACAAGAATTGCACACCTGCAATTTGTAATACGTGCGTGTACCAAGTGGGCCAATGAACTATTACAAGGGCAAAATATTGTGTGTTAACTTCCATAATTAAAAATGAATTTTGTAACTCTGGCCGGCATTCAATTTTATCCAGGAGCCCCCTAAGAAATATTTGGAAACGGGCTGCATTATTTACAGTAGAAAGGGAAAAAACTTTATGGTAAACAACATCAGCATTATTTATAGCGGCAATTAAAATAACGTTCCTTCCTCTCACGGTTGGCACAGCAACATGAGCTCTTTCACCTACCTCAGCACGTGCTTGTAAACGCCGTAAGTGTAAGTTAAACCCGCACTCATCTATAAAAATCATCTTTTCTTTTTGTTGAGCGGACCAAATTGCAAATTTTGAGGCATCTGTCGACGGTTTTCAATAGGCGATGCGTTATTCATACGGTCCATCTCGATGGAAGCCGTTTTCAGCGTTATTTTTTGTTGTACAGCAAAATATATGCTAAGTCAACAATAACTGGTTTAATTTAATTTGAAAAATGTTTAATTGAATTCGCATAAAGTTTAATTTATTCTGAAAAGATTTTCGTTTATTTTGAAAAAGGTTTAATTTAAAGTGAAAATGCTATAATAAAAGAATTAAAGTATATATTATTCATTTAGTTTATTGATTATCACCCCTTTGCAAAACATCCATAAAAATCGATGTTTGTTTCTAGGTTTTACAAAAAAAAAAACTTAAACATTTATATTCCTCCAAAAAAAAAATATCTTTTGCAATTTTAAAAAGACTTCTTGTCCAGTATAGACAAGAAGTCGAGAGTTCAGTCTCAAAATAAAAATCAGGACATACCGCAACAGTATATAAAATCGGTGTATTTTTCTTAGGTAAAAAACAGAAAAAGGGAAAAAAATTGTCTTCTTTTGTTAAGCAAAAAATAACGTAGCGCCTTAAAAACAACATGTAATCCACAGATTTATTTAGTTATTAGCATTATTTCTTCTGACTCCTTCAAATAGTAAAAGGAATAGGCCTTTGATTTCTTAGTTGTTGGTATCAGCACAGTCTCTTTCTCTTATAAAATTAAACTTCATACGATTTATTTGTTCATTAGTGAGTGCCCCTTACCATACAATTTATAACACTCTCCGAAAAAAATAATTTTCAAATCTCGCCTATTTCCTTCAAGTTTTTGGGTTTTTTTCTGAGCCCTCGTTAGTTGAGTGATATTTCGGGCAAGTTGTCTTATATGATTTGATGGAGAAGCTTTATACCATCTTGTGTAAACATCTTTCCAGAGGTAAAGCTCTCTGAAGCTTTGACGATCTTTCTCAATCAGCTCTTCTTTTCTTCCTGATATTATGTTTCTTTTTCTGCCTTAATAAAATCGTCCACCTTGCTGTAATTTCCATCGTCATAATTGAAACTCGAAATTTCTTTCTACAAAACTAATCTAATTTGCTGTTAATTAATTTTGATACAAAAATTATCTTTGAAAAAAGAATCTTCACAAAAAGTTACAGACTGAAAATTACTGAATACACCAACACGTACGTAGCGTACAAATACTTACGTGGTTGTACTAAAAAAAAATGCCGCAGCCAACAGAAAGAAAAACAAACTTTCTAGCTTTTCTGGAAATCTTCCCGTTCTTACAGGCCAACGGAATGGTATAGGAAGATTAAATACTTAAAATTGAATAGTTTATAACGCTTGGAAATTCAAAATAAGTATATTGGAAATGCTATTAAGCATTCCTAAGAACTTTCTAGTTTTAATCGTGGTTGACCTTTTTCTTTTTCTGCAATTGTCCACATGTACGTATGCACGTATGCCTGTGCATACAGCCGTCTATTATAAGAATACATAAATGTTATTAATATTATAATAAATACATTTAACACTTTTTTAAGTAAACGACTACGTGCCGATTAGCATGTGTGTTTTGTATTTGTTTTCAACAAAAGAAACAACAAACACTCAGCGTTCCCGGTTGTTTTCTAAGTCGAATCCCATAATTAAAAACATATATCCCCAAAAATCCTTAGTAGGCAATCTGCTAAATATAATCCTAAAAATAATACTATTCTTTTGGAATATTGGATGTCTATAATAATACTCATTATGTTTTTATTTGAGTATGGTTTTACGTCGACCCTCGTCAAATTTGGTTTGTGAACAATCCGGTTTCCACTATTTGCCATTTTCACAACACTGAAGCTATTATAGCCGAAACCGGTTTGTTCACAAACCAAATTTGACGAGGGTCGACGTAAAACCATACCCAAATAAAAATAAATTAAACCCCGTCGGAAAATATACGCACATACTCATTATGTTGTTTATTTGCATTCATTTTCGAAAAAAGGCCATTTTACAGAAGCATTTATCGTATAATCGTATATTCGAAAATGAGTTATAATAACTTTTGTCTGGTCAGCAAACAGTTTGATATATACAAGAAGAAGTTTTTAAAAAAAAAAATTATTGTTTAGGTTGAATCATTTATTAACAGCAGATATGCTTTGGAAAATTTGAATTTGGCCTTTATTGCAACGAACTTTTTAAGCTTAAAAAGACATTCTTTCACTTTTAGTGGCAAAGCGTGCTAAAGAGAAAAGCCTTAATCTTCAATGCGCTTCAACTATGTTTGTAAAACGTATCATTTATACATTATTATTTTTAGCAATATTTGTAATGCCGTACTGTAATATTTGTTGATAAAATATTTAACATTAAAATCACACCAAGCTGTTACAATATTTAAAGTAATGAATAATAGTACCCAAGTAATCTTCCAATTAAATTATATTTAGGTAGAGAAATCCCCATATCCCAACAGATTTTTTATCCCCATTTTGTCTAAAAAATCCCATTTTGCGGCTAAATATCTAATCTAGCAACACCGCAAACATAAGCATAAGCTCTCTCTCTCTCTCTCTCTTTTTCTCTCTCTCTTTATATATAATGTGCTATAATAGGGTTAAAGAGCAGTAGTTGTTAGAGATATTTTCTTACATTTATGTCATCGAATAACTAACCCTACATAACCGGTGTATCTATTTTGTTTTGTTTATTGTGTTTTGCTTTTGTACTTAATATCTAATTTTGTTTCTTATATGCGTACCAAAATAAAGTCTATATAAATATTAAAATTTAAAGAACATAAGAGAACGAGTCCTTTACTTTAACAGTAGCATACACATTTTGTTCTTAAAATTACGTTAACATCATTTAATAAAGAAATAGATAAACATACTCCAACTACGTGGATATAATATCACACCATTTTCATTAGAAGTTCATATATGCCACCAAATAGTGGTTTTAATCAGAGTAGCGAAGTATTCACTCACTGTTCATACATGTATGAATATGTACATTTCATTTTATAGCCGCTTCTTCTCATACATGTGTGAGAGACTACAAATTATTTTGTGTTTTCTCATTTGTGCATGCGACGACTTATTTTTTTTTCTATCCATAAGTGAAAAAATGAGAAACTCACAAGTGTTCATTTTTGAATATTTACAATTTTGATAATTTTTCATAAATGAAAAGGTCGTAAAAATATGTGCGTTAAGCATTCGCCTACATAAACGCACATATTTGATACCAGTTTTGTTATCATGAAACTTCACAAGCCGTTAACAAACAACCTCAAAATCTTTTGAAGGTTCCTTAAAATGGCTAAAGGGTATCTAGCCAGAATAGTTTGCTAATATTTTAATTCACAGCATTTTTTTGTTAAGCAGAAAATCATAATACTTCTTTTCCTTAATATTTATATATATTTTTTTTTTTGTAATTAGTCAAGCTGTAAGACAAGCTTCCAAAAATACAAATCTAGCTTCCATTAAGAACCAAATTTTTCAATAAATCTCTTATTTTAAAGATGGTCTGGTCATATGTTTTCTTCCAAATAAACATGACTTAATCAATACAAAGCGATATAAATTCGGTATAATTCTGTTTTTTTTCCAAATGTAATACAGATATGTATGTATATAAACCATATTTAACAAAAATAGAACCTAATGTCTAGTATGATAAGCTTTAACCTAATTAGAAGTCTGGGTTTATGCATATGTCGCTTTTAGACTCAAATTTGTCTTGAAATAGTATAACTACAATCTCAAAATTAAATAAAATATTAAAGTTCTGCCAAAGAATGTAAATCATATAGAATGAAATGTACATATCAAGGAAAAAAATATGTATGTATGTATGTATATATCTTTTACAAAAAATCCATGGATGCGAGAAGAAATGCATTGGTCTCGTGTACTACTTGCATACGTTTGTAAATACATATTTCAGTTTGGTTGTATGCATATTTGCATATGCTTTAATAATTATCATTGATTAAGCAAACGTAATTTCTGTTCGTCAACTCACGTTCTCCGGTCTCTTATTCTCTTGTTAGTTCTCAACGTTTAGTGAATTTATTGGCATGCCAATCGTAAACACATGTATAACCCACCAAACATTCAGGATTGAATTGAAATTAATAAAAATGATTATATGCTTTCCCAGACGAATATCGATTTTTAGAACCACTCAGCAAAAATTTAGATATTATTTTCAAGTCCTAGCTCTAGTTAGCAAGCAGACGTTTGTTAAATACGATGTTATTGTTAAACTACGAACGTACTTTAATGACTTAACATCGGGTTTGTTGGGTTTTGCATATTGAAATAATGATGTGAGCATATATTCACCCTTATTTTGTTGGGCGACAGCAACATCGTCGTCGATTTTGAGGCAACATCACTTTAACACAACATCAATACTAATTCGGTATTCCCTAACAGTCTTAAGGCCCAACTATAATATGCATATGCAGGCTTAAGCCAACTTAAACAACTGTGCAAATACCTAATAATTAAATGTAGCGAACTATAATGTACTTAACAAAACTTTTCGTCAAATGTCACTTGCTTAAGCAAAGTACGAAACTGATCGCACATTCCGTATGAAAACAGCTGATTTTGTATTGTGTTATAGATACATTAGTAAACAAATTCCAAGGGCAAGGGAGGGCAAAACATATTTTATCTGAATTTAATAGAATGTAATAAAAAATGTTATTTGTTTTTTTATTCTATTTATTTTATTTATTTATATTGATTGCTCAGCGAGGAGCAGATTCTAATAAGCTCAACTGGGAGCTTAGAGGTGTTAATAATGAATCTTCTTTTCTTCCCAATTGCAGTCGTTTATATACCGACTGTGAGAAGAATTTCAATAATCTAGTACTTAACTTATTAATGTTAAATATATACAAATGTTATTATAAATATTATTAATATTAGTGTTATTATGAAAAGTGAAATGTGACCTGGTTCTTATTGCATTCATTTTGGGATTTCTTTCCACAAAATAAATGTGTCACCTGAAACTCACCGATCGACACACACACGCTATGTAAATGCCCGTTGAAGGCCATTCATCATTTGCATGTATGTAAAGTATAACAACAACAAACATAAGTGCATTGCTAGTGCATTGCACTTGAGAAATTTGATTTAAACTTTTTAGTTTGTTGTGTTAGGTATTTACATTAGGGTGGTTCCACTACATCTCCACTTTTCGCAAGAATGTTCATATAACGGTAGTTTTATGGACATTCTTTTACAAGTATTGTATTATGTATTAAATTATTTAATCTTTATTTTATTTCCGTAGTTATTGTTAAAATATAGTTTTATTTATAATAAAATGTAGTAGTAATTGTGAAATGAATTAAGTTTAAATTTCTAATTATAATAGTTATAATTATAGTTAATATACTATGCAGTAATTTTAATTATAATTGAATATGTCCCCGGGATATTAGGTTAAAATTACATAGTGTATGCCTTAAGTCTATTCTTATTTACTAATTGTGTTTTTTTTTTTTGTTTTCTTATCTTCTATAGTTATATTATTTCTTAAGTTTATTTTCTTATTTTTTATATGGATACGTTAATTATTTAGTATATATTCTTAAATATGGATTATGGTTTATGTAATAATATTATTTAATTATGGACCTTTATATTAAAATTGGGAATGTGTTGGGTATCATTTCTAAGCAAACCAATGTACTATATCTCAAAATGTTCCTTTCACTGTAGGATTTGGGAAACGGACCTATATCGTCGACAACTAATATAACAAACGCTTGCGCAGGCGTAGGTTTAATAATCATTGGACAAATCAAGTATCCTGTTATCCCTGATCTTTGACACGTCTGTCGTGATCTAACATATTCGGCTACATCCCTAGTGATGTTCTTCTAGTAATAATGGCAATAATAATAATAATCCCTGATCTTATCTAGAGTTATAGAAACACCTGAATGTCCACCTTCTGAAGGGTCATCATGGTATTGTTTCATTGTTCTCTATATGGTCTTAGTATCTTTCCTAGCATATTCCTCCAATATCTAGGTCACTCTAAATAGTAGCGCTACTACTAAAATATTCATTGCCCTTTTCCATTAAAATTCATTAAATGAGACAAATTCTAAAATTTTCTCTTTCCTTATAAAAAATTTACCGGCCATTTTTCCTAGCCTAGGGAACAAATTGTCCTAAGTCAATCTTCCCATTAGTAAATAAGTCACTAACAATTATATTTGTTGTGCTTCCTGACGTCAATATATATATTGGGCTTATCTGTTCTTCTCCTTGATACTTCCTATTATTAACTTCATTTGCCATATGTCGTGCCTTTTTTTTTCATAATCCTGTAGCAATTAGTTACTAGTTTTGTCCCGGTCCATGTTATGAAATTTGACTTGTCAAATTAAAATATTTATAGTTATCCTCAAAAAAATTAACATACTTATTAAATTTTTAATAAAATTTAATATTAATTAGAAATAATAAACGTAAATATGATGAATTTAAAAACAAATAAAATCTCAATTCTACTTATTAAAAGGATTGTTATCCCTTTCCTTTCCCCGTATGCTGACATTTCTGTGGCAGTCATTAATCAATTATCAATCCAAAATTGTCTATTATAAAAGTCCATTTACAAGGGAAATTTTTCAATCAAATTATATTTCTATTTTAAAATGTTTATTATTAAATTTATTTATAAATTTAAATTTAAAAGTTATTATTAAACGACTTATATTACTCTTGTTATTTCTATTATATTTATTTAAATTGTAAAAAAAGTATTAAATATATTCATTTATTTAAAACGAATTTATAAGTGTATTGGAATTAATTATAAAAATAATATATATGATATATAATAATGTAAAAAAATTGTCCTTATTATATTTGTCCGTTCCACTAATTCTGTCCACTTCAAATCTTATCCAGATTGTCCGCTCTACTAGCATATTTCTTCCTCAACGATCTCTTGTGTAGCAGATAAATTTTCAGAAGCAAATTAGCGGCGGTAATGATTGTTAATATTAGTATCAACAACCATACCGATTTTATGTCATCCTTGTGGTTGACAATTTCAACATTGTTCACCACATTTGCGTTTGGTTTTTCAAGTTTAGATTCCGTCTTACCCATTGTGTCCTGAAAAAGTTTTTCTTTTCCTTCCTGTTATATTTCTGAAAATCCTGTTCTTGTCCAATTCTAAGGTCTTCTCCTCTTCTGTCCTATTCTGGAATTCTTTTCCCGAATAATCTTCCCAAATTTTGGAGTTGTTTCTCCAATTCTAATTCAAAATTGTTCATTATAAAGGTCCATTTACAAAGGAAATTTTCAATTAAATTAAATTATATCCATTCATTATTAAATTTATTTATAAATTTAAAAGAATTCCCATCATTCAAAAATTATAAAAGGATTTGTTATTAAATCAAAAAAAAGTTTAATATTCTCTAAAATGATTTTTAAATGTTCATTTTAAAATTTATTTACAAATTTAAAAGAATTTCTATTATTTAAAATTTTTAAAGGGTATGTTACTAAACGAATTATATTATTAAATATTAAATATATTTTCATTAAATATATTAAATATATTCATTATAAATTTATTTAAAAAATTTATAAGTATATTAAAATTAATTATATAAAAAAATTTTGTGAACACGGGCGAAGTCGCCTCCGTTCCCTAAGGGTGCGTAATAAAATCGCACTCCTTTTATAAGCTAATTATTAAAAATAAGATTATACTTATTTTCCTTTATGTTGTTAATGTTGCTGTTGATGCTTATGATGTTGCTGTTGCAGTATTGTTGATGACACTGTTCATTATGTTGTAACTGCTGCTGCTGATGATTATAATGTTGCTGATATTATTGATTATGTTGATGTTGGTGTTGGTGATATTGTAGGTTCTAAAGATTTTGTGGATGGTTTTTCCAATGTTTTCTTTTCATCTTTCTTGCCTAGTTCTGTTTTTCAATTCTGATATCCTTGTTTATTTCCGATGTTGTGTCTTTTGGCTAGACACTTCTTCTTCCTTCTGACGGGTCTCGGCTACCGTCAGGAACCAAAATTAAATTTTTCTTGAGTGCTCAACTTAGGAGCACTCGCAAGATTGGCAGGATTCAATATTATTTAGCAATTTAATATTTATTTATTTATTTTCTGGGTGCAGTTATGCACTCGCAGAATTTGGCAGGATCGCCATGTAATAAAAAATGTTATTTGTTTTTTTATTCTATTTATTTTATTTATTTATATTGATTGCTCAGCGAGGAGCAGATTCTAATAAGCTCAACTGGGAGCTTAGAGGTGTTAATAATGAATCTTCTTTTCTTCCCAATTGCAGTCGTTTATATACCGACTGTGAGAAGAATTTCAATAATCTAGTACTTAACTTATTAATGTTAAATATATACAAATGTTATTATAAATATTATTAATATTAGTGTTATTATGAAAAGTGAAATGTGACCTGGTTCTTATTGCATTCATTTTGGGATTTCTTTCCACAAAATAAATGTGTCACCTGAAACTCACCGATCGACACACACACGCTATGTAAATGCCCGTTGAAGGCCATTCATCATTTGCATGTATGTAAAGTATAACAACAACAAACATAAGTGCATTGCTAGTGCATTGCACTTGAGAAATTTGATTTAAACTTTTTAGTTTGTTGTGTTAGGTATTTACATTAGGGTGGTTCCACTACAAGAAAATGTACAAAGAAACAATAGCTTAGATGACAAAAGAGACGCGTTTTATTATAACGGCAATTCAAAGGAACGATGGCCTGTAAACATTTTGTTTTCTTTTCCATTTTTTTAACATACAATTTGCAATAAAATTTAATTTTTCAATGATGCGTACAGTTGCATTTTTTCGTACTTTTGGCCCAAATAATTTAATTTTCGTAATTTTCCTAAAACTATTAACAAAAAATTATAAATTTGTATAAGCATAGTATTTAGTATACAAAATATGATTATTAAACGCTTTTTTGCTAATAAATTTCATTTATTTAGAACGAAATTATTTTTTTGCAAAAGTACGTATAAGATAAATGTGCAACTGTGCATAATAATTTCAATATTCATGTAAGTACATTATAGCCACGTAAAAGTCTTCAATGATTCGCTTAAACATTTGATAGACTTTTCGTCCAACTTTTGACATTAGCTTAAGCCAGATTATGCATATTATAGTTGGGCCTTTATGACGACGTTGCCAGTTGTTGTTCATTTTAATAAAATATAACACACATACTTATCGAATATTTGAGTTAGCTGATTCATTTGTGTACTATGGTTGACTTCCTAAACGCATGTTGCTTTGTAGTAATACATTGCATTATGTTGTGACGACTAAAAGTCGGCAGACTTGTTTTTGGATCACATAGCAATTAAATCACAAGCAATTAGACTCTATATATTTTTTTAATTTTTTAACGTTTTTTTTCATAAATTTTTAAATTTTTTACATTTCTGAATATTTATTGTTTAATGAATTTTATGATTTTTTTAAAAGAGGACATTATTATTATACACTTTTCATATTTTATAATTTATATTTATATTTTATAATTACATTTATTATATGTTAATTAAATATTTGAAATTATAATAGCCGTTAAGAAGCGCCACCTATAAACATGAAGATACATCCGTAAGGAAAACATACCATTAAACACAACCCTGAACAGTCGCAAGTAGCTGTCGTTTAGTGGTATGGGTGTGTATGTGTGCCTGACAGAAACATATAAAAGCGAGATAATTACGCTTTTGAGGAGAGTTGGCCACGGGCAAGCAACCGGGCAAGACTTCTAGAGCTAGAGAGAGCTAGAATTTTATTCAACTTAATTAAAATAGTCTTGCGAATAGGCTCAGCTCAGTTAATCAGAGTCAGAATTTTATTCGACTTTGAATTAATTGAGTATAGCTCAAGTCTACGGCCAAGCAAGTTCTGTCGCTGCTGCACCTGGCCAGAATTTTATTCGCCCAGGTGACTGAGACCAGAGCAAGGCCGCGCTTTGTTCAGCTAGGTCGGTATTTTATTCGCCCTAGCTGAACAAGATCGTAAAAAGGCTAACACCATTTAGACGTGAAAGATTGTCTCACAATCTTATTCGTGACAACCGCAACAAGTCAAAAATTGGTGGACAGGCAAACTGTTCTGCTCAGACTGGACCAGAATCTTATTCGCTCCAGTGTGAGAAGCAGTAGGCTAGCCGGCGGAGAGAAGTCTTGAGGGCCACGAACCGGTGAATCGTCGTTGGCATGGTCAGTAGTGCTGTAATATAATTTTATCTTAGTTTAATAGTGGATTATAATAAAAAATTTTATTGGTAAAACAAAAGTGTCTCTTGTGTTATTAGTGAAGCAACCTTTTTTTTTGTAACGAACCCTGGACGCCGCGAGCTCTATTCAAGCATAACGCGAGAACGTGTCGTTACAATGTTCGCAAATGCAACCGTGTAAATTATGACAATGTATTTTGTTCCTATTTGCAACACTATTGTATTTAATACGCAAGAAAAAGCAAGGAAAGCAATTTAGATGCAAAATAAATACATACAAATAAACACGCAATACAATGACGACGCAAGAAGATAAGTAAACTAATTTTCTTATAATTTAATATATCTCTATTGTATATTTACTTATTTACAGCAAAAAATGAACACATAGTTACAAAAAATTACTAATATATTCACATTAGAAATGGAAAAGGAGTTTCGTAAAAAAAAAGAAACGCGTTGTATTATGGGAACGTGTTTTGCAATATATAAATAGTCCATGGATGGCACGTTCCCTTTTTCACGGTACGAAATTTAAAGAAAATTTCTAAATTTTATAGTGACATATAAACGCATTAAGAAACGCAACAAACCTTCGGGTGAAGCACCAACTACGTGGGAATTTTGTGGCAGACTGAACGAAGTATATGTTGCCGCAGTGATATATTTGTGCCAGAATGCAATATGGAATCGAGTTTGGACACATTATATGCAAATTTTACCGGCGATATCAACGAGCCATGTACGTCTCAAGCAGTTTCCACGCAAGATGAAAGCTCACCTCCAGTACGAAATCGCAGTCGAGCTGATTTTATCTAGTCAAGCTAATAGGAAACTGTTAGAAAAATTAAGAATTGAAAAAGAAAAAATTTAAGAAATAAGAAAATTACGAGAAGCTCATAAATAATTTTAAATATTTAGAGAAAAAGTTAAGTGCAATTATTTTGTAACGAATTGATCTTATTTATGAATTAGTTTTTTTTTTTGTTTTATTATGTATTTCATTGTTTTTAGTTGACGACAACCTAGTTGAATTAAAAGAGTTTTTAATTTTTGTTTTTATTAAGAATATGAATTTATTTTTGCAAATTATTTAAAATAGACATAAAAACCCAAAAAAAATATTGTTTTATCTAAGCTGAGAGAAAAGTAGTTATAATTGTAATCTCTGATAGTAATACAATGCATATAAATGTTCCTAAAGGTTTTCAGGGTTGCAAAGTGTTAGTATACAACGTATTGAAAAAGTAAGTATACAATGTATCAACTTGGTTTTAATGCTGTATTGATACATTGTAAATATACGTTTAGGAAGTCAGCCTATTTTTGATAAAATTGTTGTTAAAAAAAATATAAACTGTGTGCAAAAAAGAAAAAAAAAATAAAATCTGTTATAAATTGAACCTAAAATAAATTAAAAATCAAAATAAATTAAAATCAAACTCACGTTGTTTTTTACCATCTTTTTTTTTACTTTAAATTCTAAGTCGCGCCAAATCTGTAAAAAGAATTGTGTCAAACATGCCTTTGTAAAGAACTACATATTATAGCTTTTGCCAGCCATCACTCATTCTATACGGTGGGCCAAAGGCATTTAGAGCAATCGCAACACTTTCCCATTGTTCCTTAAAATTAGTAGGAAGACAGCCAAGGTCTTTGTTGGGAAACGAAACCACAACCCCCAGACGGATAAGCTAGTACACTACCACTACTACAGGGGCACGGTTTCCTTTAATATTTTGCTTTCTTTTTCAATAATTTCGATGCAGAAACCAGTATGTCTTTAAACGGTGTGTACTTTCTCTTATTCTCTCAGTTAGTATAATTTAAAAATACTGGAAAATTTTTAATTTTCACCCATTTTTGGGCATTTTTAAAATCCCCATATGGCAAAATGCATATTTTCACAGTTTTCTGAATTCTATTACTAAAAACTTATACAAATTTCGAATATAACCTGTACAGTTCTGAAATCTACAATGCCATGGCTTTCGCCCCCTATAGTCCGCTAAGTCACACCATTTCAATTTTTACCCATTTTTGGGCATTTTTGAAATGTCTACAATACTGTACAGAAAAAACAAAAATGCAAGCATTTTTCACTCTCTTTTTCTTAAATTGTTTTATTTTGACTTTTTTCTTTTGTTATGAATAAATAAAGTTAAAATTTTTACAAATATATTTGCTTTTTATATTATTTATTTCATTTTCGCACCAAAATGTTAAAATAATTCAACTCTGTGAACTTAACATTTCATGAGCAAGAGGTATGTAAACTATAACAACGTTGGCAAAACGAAGCTAACTTCACACACTTATGTATAAGCGAGTATGCAGTCTCACGTAGAATGTCCAATACAGGCATACCTCGTTTAACGCTCAGGTTGCGTTCCTGAAGATTGAGCGTTAACCGAAATAGCGTTAAAAAAGGCACTATTTGCATTAAAATATGGGGTTCCATTTTTTTTGCTGCCTTGAAGTAAAAAATGACAAATAAGATGGGTATTTTATTTAAAAATATATCTTTTATTTAATGTGTACTTCATTTTAAAATTAGAAATTAAATTATAATTCAAAATAACAATATTGCAATAAAAACACAAATAAAATGATAAGTAATATATAAAATAAATAAATATATTATTAAATTTTATATTTAATTATTTTTAAGGTTGTTTGCTTTGAGTGTTTCCTTTGTTGATTTAATAAATCCGTGTAGGGTGATAAAGTGTTCGTTATTTTCCGTTTTATCGCGCAGGACCTTTCAAAATTCGGATCATTTTCACTTAAATTTTCTACTGCTTGTTGGATTATTCCTAGATTGTGTTCTAAACATTTTTTTGTTAGAATATATTCGGGCGGTTCTTCCGATTCTGGTGCAGACTCCGCACTTTCTGCCGGTATTTGCGATAAACTAGCGATTAGATCCTCATTGGAGATACCATGATCATCACTATCTGTTAGTTCTTGTACGTTTCCCTCATCAACTTCTTCAAACCCAATTTCATTTGCTATTGTAGTTATTTCGGTAATAACTTGTGGTAGTTCATTAATTATTTCAGCTCCAACAGCTGTTCTAATTGTATTTCATTCCATGATGAACCGATATTTTTGATGGCATTCATGATATTAAATTTCTTCCAAAATTCCTTGATTGAACATTGATTGCTGTCAACTGCTTCAACTAGTTGTTTAAAAGTTTTTCGAATACAATAGGCCTTAAAATTAGCAATTACTCCTGGATCCATCGGTTGCAAAATAGATGTAGTATTTGGAGGTGTAAAAATTATTTCAACTGGTAAACACGTTTCAAGTTCAGCTAAATTTTGTGGGTGTCCTGGAGCATTATCAAGAATCAGCAATGCCTTTTTTTCTAAACCATTGTTTTCGCAATACAATTTAACAGCAGGGCAGAAATGTTCTTGATACCATTTCTTAAATAATATTGCAGTCAGCCATGCTTTTCTGTTTGTCATCCAAATCACAGGCATTGCTTGTTTAGAAATAGAAACTCCTTTCATGGCTCTGGGATTTTCAGAATGGTAAATTAGCAACGGTTTCATCCTGAAATCTCCACTTGAATTTCCACCAAGTAATAACGTTAAACGATCTTTTGCAGCTTTGAAACCAGGTGCGAATTTTTCTTCTCTAGAGATGAATGTTTTTGATGGCATCTTCTTCCAAAAAAGCCCAGTTTCATCAAAATTAAAAATAAGCTGTGGAGGATAATTTTTTTCTTTTATAATATCATCCAAGATTTTTTTGAAGGCCTCTGCAGATTCTTTATCGGCACTAGCTGATTCTCCGGCGAGTCTGATACTGTGTAAATTTTGCACGAAGTTTAAATTTATCAAACCAGCCTCGACTTGCAACAAAACTCTCGGTTGTAGAGTTTTCTCCAATTCTTTTTACAAGATCCAAATACAATATCCTTGCCTTTTCCATTATGATGCACTGGGTGAACGGCATATTTCTCTGTGTTTGATCATTAATCCAGAATGTCAATAAATTCTCCATTTCTTCTAGTTGTGTGTTTCTTGTACGAGTCACTTTTTTGGCACATAATGAAGTTGTTGTAGAAAAAGATTTGTTAATGTTATCAGAATTTTTAAGGATAGTTCTTATGGTTGATCCAGCCAACCCAAGGCTGGAGGAAACTTCAGACTGTCGTTCACCGTTTTCAATACGCCTTATAACATTCATTTTCAACTCCAACGACACGCTTTTTCTAGATTGTTTAGCACCCATTCTTTTCTCAGCCATCTTTTATGATATGCAAATAATTTTTTTATTTAATGAATTTTATTAATTTAATCAAAATTACTAAGTCTGTACCGGACCATATCACTATTTCCAATGACTAATTTAATATAAGACAAAATTTCAGGTTAAATTCGTTACAGATCTTTAAATCTGAGCGCCAAAAAATTGATATAAAAACTTTTCTTAATGAATTGTGTAATGAAACGCATGATGAAAGAGTGGTTTGCCATCGTTTGTTTTCAGTACAGAATTAAAGTTTGTACTCCTTCGAAAGCTTTTGGTCTAAAGAAAAAGGCAATTCTAAAAACACATAAATACAAATTTTATTAAACGAATAATTTAATTTCTTAAAATTTTAAATGTAATAGCTTTGCTAATTTTACTACGGTGATTAAATGCAATTATAGTTAGAAATAAAAAAATGTATTAATTAGGAAACAATTCAAAGTAATATTTAAATTAAGTGTTTAATACGAAAAAACTAAATTTTTTTTTTTGATTAAGGGAATGAGAATCTTTATGTATAAAATTCTACTGTACATGTGCTCTGACTAAACTCCTCCTAAACGGCTAGAACGACTTGCATAAATTTTTTTGTATGCTTTTGGGTGGCGCCCCGGGTGGTTTAGATTTACAATTCGATCTAATTGGGCAAAGGGGCGTGGTACCTCCCATACAGACCACAAATTAAAAATCTATTATTACTGCTCCTGATAACGGTATTTGCACAAAATTTGATACGTGGGTTTGGTGTGCATTTTTTAAGTGCTGCTGCAAATATGGGCGGGCTTGTACAAAGGGGCGTGGTACCTCCCATTCAAATCACAAATTAAAAATCCAATATTTCTGCTCCTGCTAACGGTATTTAAACAGAATTTCGTATTTCGGTTGAGTGGACATATTTTAAGTTCTGCTGTAAATATAGGCGGGATTGGATAAAGACGCGTGGTACTTCCCATACAAATCTTCTTTATGTATATAACTCTACTGTACGTGTGTATGTAACCGAATAAATTTTGTTTTACATGCGTTTGGGTGCCACCTTGGATTGTTTACATTCACAAACCAGCGCGGCAGATAACGCTGCAGTCGGTATCCAAGTTATTTAATTACACTGCAACTATACGACTGGATCGACTAGAATGAATTTTTGTGTATTCATTCATTAAATGCATTTAATTTTTTTGTGCACTGTGTTTTTATATTATATGATATCGCATTTACGTAAATATTGAGTGTTGTTTACTTCAAAAATACACACTCGCCATAAATTCGTCGCCAGCCGCCAACTGCCTCCAATGTAAATTGGCGGATGACTGTGAAAGGACCAAAGTAACATGGACTCGATTACTGCCGCCGTTAAAACAGTCGCGGTAGGTATCGAGCTTATTTGTTTACGTTTCTTCTAAATTAATCATCCCCAATTATAAGCAACTATTAGACCGAGCACGTAAAATAATTAAATTATTTGAAAGAGGTCTGACAAAAACCAGCATCTTACAAAAATATGTTGTAGCTGAACATGGAAAAGAAGAAGTCTTGAATTTGCTGTTTTTTTACCAGATGGAACTCCATGGTCTCAATGATCGAAAAGTTTTTGCTGTTGAGAAATTTAATTAAAAAAATATCTTATTGATTTAGATATGGGTTGACTTATAGATCAAAGATAACATTATTATTAAAAAGAACTTATTAAACCTTATGAAATTAGCTACAGAGGCATTTTGTCATCGTAATATAAATTTATTAACAGTCGACATTAAAATTAATACATCATTGAAAAAGATCGCAACACTTTAGACGTCTGTTTGACAATCAGTTTTTAAGTTTCTTAAAAGCAGAATAGAAGAAAGAAGATATTCTAAACTGTATGCAACTTTCATGCAATTGCTAGAACATTTTTGATGAAATTAATTTTATGCTAATTTTTCAACACAATCCCAAATATCTCCGTTTCAGATTTACTGCATTTAATTTCCCTAATATTCTTCTTTCAGGATATGTAATCATAATTTGCAGTTCCCAAATGATGCAAAAAGTTCTGTTTTTTTTTTTTTAATGCAGAACAACTTTACGTCTTTTGAGTGTGTGTACGCCATATATTCGTCGCCAGCCACCAACTGCCTCCAATGTGCATTGGCGGATGACGGTAAAAGGCACAAAGTTGCCCCTGTAGGGTAATAGGTAGTGTACTAGCTTTTCAATGCGGCGTTGTGGGTTTGATTCCCAACGAAGACCTTGGTTTTTTTTCACTACAAATATAAAAATTGACTGTCAGTGGGGCTGCTCAGCGATGAAGGCACAGTCACTGGTCTTCCTTGCGATCTCACAAATTCGTTTGCAATGGGTCATCTATTGTTTCCATAAAAAATAAGAAGTTTATACAGAAGCTAATATTTAGAATATTGAAGGTGAATTAATTATGTTTAAAATTAATTTACAAAATTACCGAACTTATTTTGAAACTATTTAGAATCTTAAAACAACAAGTAAACTCTTCTTTGAATGACTAAATTGTAAAATAAATTAGAAAAATGTTATCTACATTACGATTTATTATTCATATGTGATAAATGATTCAAATTAGAATGTTCGGCTTAAGGTCGAATAAATATTATTTAATTTAAAATTTTTGATAAATTATTTAATTGTTATTTACTCATATGCAAAAGCAAACAAAACAATACGTTTTGGTTATACGATTTTGCATGTATAATTAGCATAATCTTATATGCTAACTGGAATAAACTTACAACACTTAATATTCTGTTAAAGTAATTGCACATTTTAAATATGTATTTATTTAATGGAAGTATCTTGGCTTATTTTTCTAAACATAACCTAATTAAACTTCCTTATTTTTTTCAGCAGTGATAAAACGTTATAAACAATTAAAAGTATTAATTATAAATATATTTTTAGGCAATTTTTTTATTTTTTAATCGACCTTTTTATATTTTAAATAAAATAAATAAACATCTGTTATTCTTTCCAACGGTCTTTTTTAATTAATTTAACAATATATCGCACCTGTTCAGCTAAAGGGCGGCAACTCAAAATTTTCAGATTTTCACTTTTTGTTAAAAAGTGCTATATAATGATCAACTCTAACTACTGTAAATTTTTCCCATTCTTGTGTCTACTCTTTCTTTAAAAAAAAAACGTTATGTCGCTCACCATGTCTTCCAAGTACTTACTTTTGTATCAACAAATCAGATATATTTTTAGTTGTACTTACATGTTTCAACAATTTTGATCTAAGTTTTTTCAACTAAAGGGAATTATTTCGAATTGTGGCCTTATTCATTTTATAAAAATAACAAACAGGATAAAAGTATTTTGAGTTGTCGTAGTGAAATGAACCAAGGTAAAATTGTGATGAAATTGTAAAATATTTTATTATCTAGCAACCTTGTTTTGATTACTTATCACTGTACTTATAGACTTTAGTTTTTTCTAACTATATCACATAGTCTTTTACATTAAAATCAGTTAATTCACTTTTTTAACAACGAAAACTCGCGTTTTTTATTTAAATCCTATAATTGTGTTATAAAGGGTGTTTTTTTAAGCCCGATAGAACTTGAAATTGTAAAAAATAACACAAAAAATTAAATTGTAATCAAAATTTCTTTTTTATTCGAAGAATCAATACGTGACATTAACATTTGAAAATGATTTCGGGCATATGGGCACCGCGGCTGTTCTTGACGAAGCGCATTCTGGACGTCCAATTTTGGGCCACTTTTTCGAGCACTGCTGGGCGTATGTCGCGAATAACACGAACAATGCTGTCCTCCAAGGCGTCAATTGTTGCTGGTTTATCAGCATAAACCAGTGACTTCACGTAGCCCCACAGGAAATAGTCGAGTGGTGTCAAATCGCACGACCTTGGGGGCCAATTGACAGGCCCATTCCTCGAAATCAACTTATCGCCAAATTTTGATTTCAATAAGTCGATGGTTGCGTTCGCTGTATGGCCGCCATCCTGTTGAAACCACATCTCTTCCGGATCAATGTCATCCATATTTTCAAACAAAAAATCATTGATCATGGTGCGGTAACGATCTCCATTGACCGTAACGCGAGCTCCGGTCTCATTTTTGAAGAAATAAGGTCCGATGATGCCAGCAGCGTGAAAACCGCACCAAACGGTGCATTTTTCTGGATGTAATGGAGTCTGTAGGGGCTGTTGTGGATCGGTCTCACTCCATATGCGGCAATTTTGCTTATTAACAAACCCGTTAAGCCAAAAATGCGCCTCATCGCTGAACACAATTTTGCGATAAAACAACGGGTCAGTTGCCAACTGCTCTAGAGCCCAATCGGCGAAAGAACGACGCATATAATGGTCTCGTGGCTTCAATTCCTGCACCAGCTGGATCTTATACGGGTGTAGGCCGAGATCTTTGCGCAAAACTTTCCACGTAGTGGACGGACAGAGCCCCAATTCCTGCGACCGACGACGAATTGATCATTTTGGATCTTCCTCCACACTTTCGTTTACAGCGGCGATATTCTCTGCAGTACGCACATTCCTTCGACGTGTTGGTGTTATTGCATCCTCTAGAGAGTATGTGGTACGAAATCTATCGACAGTTCGACGAATGGGTTGTTCAGATGCACGATTATGTACGCCATAAAAATGACGAAGTCGTCTATAAGTTGCGCGAATCGACGACTGTTGTTCAAGCGAGAGTCTATTCATGATGATTTGTCAGAGTATCTGGCTTAAAAAAACACCTTTTAGTTTTTTTCTATATCTAATATTGATGCTTCCTCAAACTTTGGATAATGACTGAATTTCTTACAATGTGAAGATAAGGATGTCGTCTATGTTGAAATATTCCTCTATTTTTGGTCACATCTGTGACCAGCTAATCTTGTTTTAAGTTTATTTTTTGTTGTCCCAATATTAACTTTGTTACAGTTCACCTGGTCATTTCCTCCACATGGTATCCTGTATACTACATCAGATATTTCCATTTTTCCTATTTTATCCTTCATACTGCTAAATAATTTATTTAATGTGTTATGTGTTTTGTGTGCAATTATATATCTATCTGTGTCATATATTTTAGACTTTCTTAATCTTTCTGATATTCCAGGAACATAAGTTAATTATTTATAATTTCTTGGTTCTGCCGTAGTATTTTCTAAATTATGCCTATAAATACCATATTGTCTAATTAATCTGTTAGTTAATTCTACTGGAAAATCATTGTCATTAAGTATATCTCTTATTGTATCCTTATTCTTCAAATTAAATTCTCTATCACTTATAGTCAATATTCTGTCTATCATATTTTTCGCTGTGTTAATTATCATTTTTCTCGGATGTTTTGAATAAAAATTAATAATTCTTCCTGAAAAGGTTGGTTTCTTATACCAATCAAATACTAACTTATTTCCCTTTCCTATTATCAATATATCTAAATATGGAAGTCTAGATTCTAACTCTCTTTTAATCGTAAATTTAATATCCGGATGAAAACTATTCAGTTCCGACAAAATATCATCCACTGCAAAATCCGAAGTTATACAAAATGAATCATCTACATATTTTGTGATAATTTTCGGTTTAATATGCATTTTACTAATACATGAATTTAGTAATTCCGCCATCACAATATCAGCTATAATAATAACTGCAACAATTTCTCTATCTGCTTTAAAGTTTATTGTTGTTGGAACCTTAATTATTTGTAACTTTTTAAATTTAGAATTGATACTTTTTCAAAGTTAGGAAAGTGAGTGATTAAATTTAGAACAATTTTTTCTGTAAAGTAACATTGACTCTATATCATTGATCTGATTTTTATTCTGCTATTCTAGTTTTTAATTTATTCTTTGTTGTAACTACATATACTTTATTATATATTTCTCTTAATCATTTTCCTTTAAAGGCATTTTATTCTATATCTGCTTAACGTATTCCACGTTGAGTCTGGAATTTATACTTACGTCTTAAATGGTTTAAAATTTGTTCTAAATATTAAATTAAATTAATAAATTTTCAACTTAATTTAAACTATTTGATAGAATTGGGTATGATTTTACGTCATCCCGTGTCAAATTTTATTTGTAAAAATACCGATTTCGGCTATGTGCCAAATTCAGTGTTCTTTTTTCTCTATAGTCCCTGTTCGCACGCTTCAACTTTTGTTGCTCAACTTTTGATTTTTCCATTAGAAAGCTGCATTCCCCCGGGGGCGCATTATAGTCTTTTTGGAACCTACTATTCCATTTAGACTGGTGTCTTGCGGGGTATAAGGGAGCCCAGGCCTCTCAAAGGCTAGTAGGAGTCACCTGGACAATCCACATATTTCCACGGGAAATCAGTTGCCCCAGAGTACACTATTTGTTCTCTTTAGACAATGATGTGCTCTGACTGGTTATTGAGGTTGGCCCCTATATGGGAGTATCGTGGTGGTTGTGGTTTCGGACCCTCGTGAGAGTTTTTGGGTCGGACCATTCAAATTAACACAATGAATGGTTCAGGTCCAGTGAGTATGAATGCTGGCGTGTTCTTGATAAATAAGAGCTTCATGCGTTCTGGACCAGGAGTTGGAAAGTCTCCAACTCCTCAGCAAGGAGTGAGGGCACGGCCTACTCCGGACTTTCTAAATAGCTATTAGAAATGACTGGAGGATATACTTATCCGAAGGCCTTCTAGGGCGTGGGTGATGTCCAATCAACCAAGTGGTTTGACCACCATCTGATTATGACTATATAGTCGGTGCAGATGTAAATCAAATCACGCATTAGAAAGCTGCATTGAAGGGCAAATAAGTAAAATTCTAACTGATGTTTCTATAAAGCTTATCGAATCGATAGGAGGTTAGAAGGTATCATAAAAGCAAACGGATGGCGAACACAACTTATCGCTAACATTCATACTTCTGTTCACTTTTATTTAATGAGTAAAATGATGTAAAATAAAAATCTCTTAAATATTTAATATTTTACCAAAAAATATTCAATTCACAAACAAGACAATATAGGTAAACAGGTCTTGGTCAAAACCAAAGCGTTAGTCTGTCGTTGTATAAAGCACCAGCGAGAGGTAATGGCTTATTCGATTTAAAGGCGTAAAAACATAGACAATCAGGGTTGTTGTAGAATCCAAGTCAGAATTGTTATTTATCAGAATTGAAAATCGATTCTAATATTATTTGGTGTCATGAATCTGTCTTGGTTTTGCATTAATTCGATATTAAACAAAACCCATATTCGAATCAGCTGTTTTGTTTTGTTTACATTTTAACAAATTTTGGAATTGATAAATTATCTTTTTATATAAATTAAAATGGTTGAAGCGATAGTTTTATTTTTCTTAATGGAGGAAAAAATTAGTGAAAAAGTGAAAAGAAGAAGGACCTGCCGGAGACAGCGTAACTACACATTGCAATGAGTTGTGCAAAGATGTATTAATATAAAAAAAAGCAGGTTTATTAGTCAATTCCGTTTGAATAAACAGGCTTTTCAAATGCTATTGAACATTATTGAACTTCACCTACCTCCTTCGAATATTGCTTGCGCTATTTAGCTAGCCGGGACATTGCGTTTTTTGGCTGAAGGTTCGTATCAAAAGGCAGTTGGAAATGATAGTTGTGTTTGTTTGAGGCGAAGTACAGTGTCAATTGTGTTAAACAATTTACTAAAGGCTTTGGATACACATGTCTGTCGTCAGTGGGTGAAGTTGGAAATGAGAAAATAAGATATAGGAGTTATTTTTTTAATAAATATAAAATACCTTCCATAGTTGGCTGCATCGATGGAACCCATATAAAAATTATAAAGTCTTCTGTTGACGAGCATTTATTTTTTAATAGGAAAGGAAATTTTAGTATGAACGCCATTGTTGTAAGTAGATACTATTAAATACATATGTACGAAAAACTTATTTTTACTTTTAATTTTGCCTTGGAAGATATGTGATAGCGACATGGTGATTCGAGCAGTAAACTCACGCTATCCTGGCTCCAGTCACGACGCTTCTGTTTCGACCATAAGCAAATCCCGTCAGTATTTTCTAAGACAATATGAAAGTGGCGGTCGAACGTCAAGATTATTAGGAGATTGCGGGTGTGCAATAGAGCCTTTTTTATTAACCCCTTACAGAAGTGCAGCACATACACGCGAGAACATAAATTTAATATAGCACATGCTGCAGCTCGAAATATTGTAGAGCGGACAATAGGGGTGCTAAAAAGTCGCTTCCGTTGTTTGATGGGTACACTACACTACAGTCCGCAAAAAGTTTCGAGGATAGTAAATGTTTGCTGCGCATTGCATAATATTTGCAGGGGCTACAAAATTTCTTACCAAATCGATCAAATTGATTTTGAAGCAGAAGAGCCTTTAGACGACAATACTTCTTCGCTTACAGCGACACTTCAAAACGAAGGACAAAGGATAAGAGATGAAATTGCAAACACGCTATAAAATTTATTTATTTCATTTTATTAAAATAAGAATATTAAAATTATTTTAATATATTTAATAGAATTCAATTAATTTTTTGTTTATTTGCACGTTTTTAAGACTTAAATAAACTAACTACATTTAACAGAACTCAATTTATTTTTTTAAGATATTAAGCATTCCATCCATTTGCATCCTTAGAGATTGAGACAACTCGCGTTTAGTATAACCGCGCGCTGAGTCCTTATTATTTTCCATAAATTTTAGAATTATTTCGTTTTGCGTATTATTTCTATGTTTCCCCCTATTTGTGTATTTAAAAAAAGAAGTAAAAGTTTTTTCATATTTCATTTTTTATTTAATAAATTCTTTTTTACTTACATTGTACAGCCATTGAAAAATTATCAAAATTGTAAATATTCAAAAATGAACACTTGTGAGTTTCTCATTTTTTCACTTATGGATGGATAGAAACAAAAAAAATAAGTCGTCGCATTCACAAATGAGAAAACACAAAATAATTTGTAGTCTCTCACACATGTATGAGAAGAAGCGGCTAAAAAATGAAATGTACATATTCATACATGTATGAACAGTGAGTGAATACTTCGCTACTCTGATAAAAACAGATTCTGCGACACCAAATTCTGATTCGAACATAAAACCAATAACATCTGTTTCTATGACACCAAAATCAACTTTTTGTCGATTTCAATTCTGATTCTGACAACAATCAAATTTTACAACAACCCTGAATAAAATAATTTACTTAGTGGTTTTAGGTTCTTTTTCGTAATAACTACAGGTAGGATTTTATCTGACAGATAAACTTCTTATTTATTACAAGTTCATTTTTAGTTGTAAGCTAAGCTATCGGAACAGGTTATCTTGCGGTTAATTTTAACATTTTTTCCGCTATAAACGAAAATAAATTCGATTACTAAAGACATTTATAGCAACAATAAAACGCAAACGGCGAACTTTTTACATGAACGATCTGTTCTCAGCGTCATTATAAAGCGGCTAACCAGTAATTGGTTAATCTATCCTAAATAAGTTAGTTTCATTTAATTCGTAATTTAATCTAGCTAGCATATAAAGGGTCCGCCATCTTACGTTTTTTTTCAACTAGTGCTTATTTCGTGAATGGTAACACTTAGCTCATATTTGATTTAACAGATAATTAGTTTTATCCTTCCGCTGAACGAATATGGTTGTGTATACGCTTGAACAACGCTGCGAAATATTGCGATATTACTTTGAAAATCATTGTAATGTTGCAGAATGTGTGCGAAAATTTCGTACGGATTTTGGAAGAAGAGAAGCACCATCAGCTCCTAATGGTCGTTATCTTGTGAATAAATTAAAAGACACTGACATTCTTACCGAAAAGCCAAAAAAAGTGCGTACACCCGAGAATATTGCTGCTGTGGCAGAAAGTGTGCGTGAAGCACCATCAACATCAATTCACGGAATTTCTCAACAATTGAACATTTCAGAGTTATCATTGAGACGAATTTGGCATAAAGACCTTAGTATGACGCCATACAAAGTCCAATTGCTTCAGGAGTTGAAGCCAAGTGACTATCCAATGCGTTTTCGCTTCGCTAAGTAGGCCTGCGATATACTTACAGAAGATGCTGTTTTTGCAAAAAAAAAAAAATATCCTTTCAGTTGAAGCTCATTTTGATCTTGGCCGGTATGTAAAGAAATTGTCGCATTTGGGGCACAGAAAACCCGCACGCATATATTGAAAAGCCAACGCACATAAAACGATCACTGTTTGGTGCGGATTTTGGTCCAGAGGCATAATTGGGCCATTTTTCCTCGAAAATGAGCAAGGAGTGACCGTTATAGTCAATGGCGATCATTATCGGGTCATGTTGAACGAATTTTTGTTCACAAATATTGAAGAGGAGGATATTGGCCGCAGAGCTGATGTCGTTTGGCCACCTCGGAGCTGCGATTTGACACCGTTGGACTATTATTTGTGGGGTGCCGTCAAAGATAGGTGTTACGCCGACACGCCAGAGACAATTGACGCTTTAAAGGACAATAGTCGTGAAGCCATTGGTGAAATACAACTGCACACAATCGATAATGTGCTCAAAAATTGGACCGATTGTGTAGGCTACTGCATGGTCAGCCGAGGCAGGCATTTGAATAAAATTATTTTCCATTATTAACCGGAAGGATTGTACTTTCAAATAAAAAAAGAAATTTGAGAAAATATTCAGTAGTTTTGTTTATAGCATTTAAAACAAAACAAAACCCTTTACATATTTTTACGTTTATTCCTTTAATAATCGTTTAGTTTTTTTAGACGATTATTTATTAATCGCGTTTTTACACAAAAATGCACGTTGGTAACTTTACCACTTCAATGCATGTAAGCTGATGTTATCAACTATTGTGTCCTTACTTGATCACGCTCACAATTAGACTGTTCTTTGTCAACAAGAGAGGGAGCTTTTATATACTGTTTTGAGTGGTTCTAGAATTAACTAGAAAATTTTAATTCATCGCATTTACTATAGATACAGGTGCCCTTGTAGGCTAGTAGGCTAGCTTACATGACTGTGGGTTTGTGGGTTCGATCCCCAACAAAAGACCTTGGTTTTTTCACCACAAATAAAAAATGATTGTCGGTGGGGCTCCTGAGGGCATAGCTAGCACTGGTCACTGAGCTGTGTCTTATACGACAGTTAGTTTCGTAACTATCCTTCTAAAGGGTGTTTTTTTAAGCCCGATAGAACTTGAAATTGTAAAAAATAACACAAAAAATTAAATTGTAATCAAAATTTCTTTTTTATTCGAAGGATCAATACGTGACATTAACATTTGAAAATGATTTCGGGCATACGGGCACCGCGGCTGTTCTTGACGAAGCGCATTCTGGACGTCCAATTTTGGGCCACTTTTTCGAGCACTGCTGGGCGTATGTCACGAATAACACGAACAATGCTGTCCTCCAAGGCGTCAATTGTTGCTGGTTTATCAGCATAAACCAGTGACTTCACGTAGCCCCACAGGAAATAGTCGAGTGGTGTCAAATCGCACGACCTTGGAGGCCAATAGACAGGTCCATTTCTCGAAATCAACTTATCGCCAAATTTTGATTTCAATAAGTCGATGGTTGCGTTCGCTGTATGGCACGTAGCGCCATCCTGTTGAAACCACATCTCGTCCGGATCAATGTCATCCATATTTTCAAACAAAAAATCATTGATCATGGTGCGGTAACGATCTCCATTGACCGTAACGCGAGCTCCGGCCTCATTTTTGAAGAAATAAGGTCCGATGATGCCACCAGTGAAAACCGCACCAAACGGTGCATTTTTCTGGATGTAATGGAGTCTGTAGGGTTTGTTGTGGATTGGTCTCACTCCATATGCGGCAAATTTGCTTATTAACAAACCCGTTAAGCCGAAAATGCGCCTCATCGCTGAACACAATTTTGCGATAAAACAACGGGTCAGTTGCCAACTGCTCTAGAGCTCAATCGGCGAAAGAACGACGCATATAATGGTCTCGTGGCTTCAATTCCTGCACCAGCTGGATCTTATACGGGTGTAGGCCGAGATCTTTGCGCAAAATTTTCCACGTAGTGGACGGACAGAGCCCCAGATCCGGCGACCGACGACGAATTGATAAATTTAGATCTTCTTCCACACTTTCGTTTACAGCGGCGATATTCTCTTCAGTACGCACATTCCTTCGACGTGTTGGTGTTATTGCATCCTCTAGAGAGTATGTGGTACGAAATCTATCGACAGTTCGACGAATGGCTTGTTCAGATGCACGATTATGTACGCCATAAAAATGACGAAGTCGTCTATAAGTTGCGCGAATCGACGACTGATTTTCAAAGTAAATTTAGATAATTTCGTAGCGTTGTTCAAGCGAGAGTCTATTCATGATTATTTGTCAGAGTATACTGAAACAAATAAAAACAAAATGTTTCATCAAAATTTCATTTTTTGTGTTACTTTTTACAATTTAAAGTTCTATCTAGCTTAAAAAAACACCTTTTATTTTCACCACCTCTCGAATCTTTTCTCTATCCCTTTCCTAAAGAGTGTAGCATGGTACTTGTCTAAATAGGCATTGTTGCCTGAAGTCCTGCTTCTCTTTATTCAGTATAGGCGTTTGTTTTGTTTCTTCTTTTTCTGACTGTTAATCTTAGTTCATGGATTTTGAATGTTTCAAATTGTTGTTGTTTTTTTTTTTACAAACACAATAGGTAATTTTTCACTTTACTCGTTTTTAGTGATAATTGTTTTTTTATAACTTAAACTAATCATTTTTCGATTTCTGTAGTCAGGTTTTCTTCATTATTTGAATAATTTTTGCTGACTACAATGCATAAACGACCGCTTAATGGTGTGCTGCCAACAAAAGTGGGCGCTATTATTTTGTTTGTGCTTTCAAAAATGATTCCAGCTCAGCATCCTTCAAATTGTACTTGCATCCAGTTGACAAACTGATCGCTGATTCTATTACATCATATTTCTGGCTTATAAACTTTTTTAATTTCAGCTAGTCGTTATTCGCTATCGGTTCTGGAAACTTCTTGATTATCAGTCATTATTTTCGAATCATTCAAGAATTTTGTTTTCACTTATCATCTCTCGGGTCAGATTTTTAGAAAATAAAAGAGCATCTTCTGAAATTTCTGTTCGTAAAAAATTGCAGGTTTTCTCTTCTGGTCTCTGCATGAAGAAAAATCTATATTTGAAATTTCACTCCAATCGGTGGAGCCGTGTAGAATCGTTAAAAAAAACGTAACTTAATTATAAGAGAAGTTATCTTTTCAATACCTTTAACTCATTCGTTTCATAAAAATTAGTTAAATAAATCACCATAAAAAGTAAGAAAAACATGAAGAGGATAATTCCGTAAACCCAGAAGCATTACTCCTTTAGTTCATTTTCCCCAAGTTCAACAATTAGTTTTTGTATTTCCTATCACGGTTGCCTTAAATTATGAATCACAAAACAGATAATTAAGTATATAAAGCCTACCCAAGAATTGCCCAACAAGAGTTTCAATGTGTGGGTGGGTAGTGAGTGATGCAGATAATTGTTATGAGTTGTCTTCTTATTTATTTACTAATGATCGCTTATCTTTTCTGCTTTATTTCTATAATAGATTGTTGCCAGACGTCGTGACTTAAAACTTATTGTTACCTCTGCCACTATGGATTCGACAAAATTTGCCACTTTCTTTGGTAATGTGCCCACATTTACCATACCCGGTCGTACATTTCCCGTTGATGTAATGTTTAGCAAAAACACTTGTGAGGATTATGTTGATGCAGCCGTCAAACAAGCACTCCAAATCCATTTGACTCCCAACGATGGTGACATGTTGATTTTTATGCCAGGTCAGGAGGATATTGAGGTAACGTGCGAAGTATTGGCTGAACGATTGGTTGAAATTGAAAATGCCCCAGAATTGTCAATACTCCCGATTTACTCGCAGTTGCCCTCAGATTTGCAAGCAAAGATTTTTCAAAAGTCACCTGAAGGTTTACGCAAATGTGTAGTGGCCACCAATATTGCAGAGACATCTTTAACAGTTGATGGCATCATATATGTCATAGACTCAGGCTACTGCAAATTAAAAGTCTACAATCCACGTATCGGTATGGATGCTCTGCAAATTTATCCCATTTCCCAGGCCAACGCTAATCAACGTTCAGGTCGTGCTGGTCGTACTGGTCCCGGTCAGGCATATCGTTTATATACGCAACGCCAGTATAAGGAAGACTTGTTGGCGTTAACAGTTCCTGAAATTCAACGTACGAATTTGGCCAACACGGTGCTGCTTTTGAAATCGTTGGGTGTTGTGGATTTGCTTCAATTTCATTTTATGGACCCACCACCCCAGGATAATATTTTAAACTCGTTGTATCAACTGTGGATTTTAGGTGCTTTAGATCATACTGGCGCTTTAACACCATTAGGCAGGCAAATGGCTGAATTTCCTTTAGATCCGCCTCAGTGCCAAATGTTGATTGTATCCTGTCAAATGGAATGCAGTGCGGAAGTCTTGATTATAGGTAAGTGATGTGGAACAAAATCATTGTTAAAAAATACAACTCAAATATAAAATATATTTTTTAGTTTCTATGCTTTCGGTGCCTTCTATATTCTACCGTCCAAAAGGTCGTGAAGAAGAGGCGGATGGTGTACGTGAAAAGTTCCAAGTACCTGAATCAGATCATCTAACTTATCTGAATGTCTACTTGCAATGGAAACAAAATAAGTATGACTAATAAAAATACTCCTGCTTATACTGTTTCTTAACAATTTTATTTTTCTACCCGCCAACAGTTACAGTTCGAACTGGTGCAATGAACATTTTATACATGTGAAGGCTATGCGTAAAGTTCGTGAAGTACGACAACAGCTGAAGGACATTTTAATACAACAAAAATTAAATGTTAAATCTTGCGGCACAGATTGGGATATAATACGAAAATGTATTTGTTCCGCCTATTTTTACCAAGCAGCTCGTCTTAAAGGCATTGGCGAATATGTCAATTTACGTACGGGCATGCCCTGCCATTTACATCCCACCTCGGCATTATATGGTCTGGGCACTACACCCGACTATGTAGTTTACCATGAATTGGTAATGACAGCCAAAGAATACATGCAATGTGCCACAGCCGTTGATGGTTATTGGTTGGCCGAATTGGGTCCAATGTTCTTTTCGGTTAAGGAAACCGGTCGCAGTGGTCGTGAAAAAAAGAAACAGGCTGCAGAGCATTTAAAGGAAATGGAAACACAAATGCGACTAGCTCAAGAGGAAATAGAAGAGCGCAAAATAAAGGCTGCTCAACGTGAGGAACAAATGGCAAATAAACAGGAAATTGCTACACCAGGGGCGACAACACCTAGACGCACACCGGGGCGCATAGGCTTGTAGATTTAACTTCGAATTATTGTTTTCAAATACATTAAATCAAAAAAATATAAAATGTATTATTACTGCTATATTGCTATGTCGTTATTGTATTAGTTTTTTCCTTTTTTTTTGTAACGTGGCGCAGTGGCGCAGAATCAGTTTTCGTTAAGCATTGTACGTTTTTAGATATTTAAGTAATAACTCATGCTTCTATTAACTTCATTAAAATGGGTTAAATATTTGTTAATTCAAAACTGAAGCAGAAATTTAGAACAATTTTAATATTTTGAATAAATGTGTGGTTTCTGTTTTTGCAAAATTTCTATTCACAAAAAGGCAATAACGTATTTTTTACTTCGAGCATTCAAATTAGTCAATATATGGCAAAATATGTAAATAAAGTGTACTTAGCCCTTTAAAAAAACGTTTGGACGTGTTTGGTTTAGGAATTTTGCTTTCAACAGCAAATGGGCGCATAAAAGCCCCTGCAAAGGGTATACTTAGGCTATTGCGGGACACATAATAATAAAATAATTTTACCCTATCGTGTACATCCTGTGCAAAGATAACATACATATAACTGTTGATGCTGGTTGGTTATTAGATATAAATACATATGTACGTACGTGAATGAAAAATATAATCCTATAAGTTTAGTTTATTTATTTAGTAGTATTTATAATACTTTACAAATTTCACATACATAATTATTTTCTCTTTACTAAATATGATTTACTATGTTATTTTTCACAAATTGTGTTATCTTTCTCCTACTTATATTAATATTTCTTTCCGTTTTAATATCATTTGGTAACAAATTGTATACTTGAAGTCCCTTAAAGAACAGAGATCGTTGCATTGCTGTTGTTGTTACCCTTGGTAGTCGAAAATCTTCAGTGTTCCTAAGATGGTATGGTTGTACTTCCCTCACATAGCCAAGTTGTTCTGTAAGGTAATCCGGTGCGATTCCCATTTTCATATTCTGAATGAAATGGAGTGTGTTCAATTCCAGTCTTTGATGAATATTCAACCATTTTAGTGTGTCCACCATTAGTTTAATTGGAGTGTATATATTGCATTTTAGTATTGAACGCATAGTTTTGTTTTGTAGTTTTTGCAATCTTTCTATTTGTGTTGTTGAACAGCATGTGTATAAAATTGTGGAGCCGAATTCAAAGTGGAGTTTTATCAGTGTGTTATACATATGTATTGCTGTTATTTGAGATATTCTATCTGTAACTCGCTTAAGAAAGCAATTTTCTTCCCAATTTTCTTACATATATAATCGATGTGTTTCTTTAGTTTTAGGTCTTTATCGATTATAAAACCGAGGTATTTAATTTCATTTACCTTTCCTATTTCTTTATCATTATCGTCTCAGTCTCCATATTCATTTGCAATTACTTAGTTTTACTCTCATTAAGTTTCAATCTATTCATTTTTAGCCATTTATTTATTTTATTCATGTCGTGCATCAGATTCTCCCTACATTGTTCATCTGTGTCTCCTTCCGAATAGATTAATGTGTCATCCGCATATAGAATTATTTCGCACTTCTGTAGTATATTTAGCATATCAGTTATATATATTATGAATAATAGTGCTCCCAAAATAGAACCCTGCGGTACTCCAAATTCATTTTCTACTTCGTCTGATTTTATACCATTAACTGTTGTGATTTGCATTCTATTTGTAAGATATGATTTAAACCATTTTAATTCACTTTCTCTGATGCCATACATATATAGTTTTCTAATAAGTATTTCTCTATCAATGGTCTCAAATGCTCTTTTGAGACCCAAAAATATTGCCATTATTTTTTTCTTTTTGTCCATATATTTCCATCTGTTTATCACATAATTTACTGTTGTTTCGCATGAAATTTTTTTTCTGAATCCCCATTGATATTTTAAAAATAGGTTGTGTTGCTCCATATACGTTTCTAATTATTCCTTAACAATTTTCTCCATAATTTTTTCATACGTTTTCAGGGTATTTATCGGGCGGAATTCTTTACATTTATTTGTTCTTGCAATTTTTTCTATTGGTGTTACCATTGAATATTTCCAACTATCCGGAAAAACTCCTGTCTCAAGTGAATTATTTATTATTTCACGCATTGATTTTCCAATAATCATCCAGTTGTCCGTAATGAGCTTAATCGTAACGTTGTTGAAATCTGGTCTGTTCTTCACATTCCTACAAATATTCCAAAGGTCCTGTATTGTTATTGCACGAAATCTAAATCCTTCCGTTATCACAGGTATGCTGTTCATATATTGCACATTTTCTATTGTATCATTTATTGACTTAATACTATTCACAAAATACTCATTAAATTGAGTTGCTATCTGGTAGTTGTCTTTATATTCTATAGCATTAAATATCACACCTTTTATCACATTTTTATTCTTCTTAAGGACTAAGTCCTTGATTTCTCTCCACATTTGTTTTTAGTCCCTGGCATTATTTATCTTTTTATTTATGTAACTGTTCTTCTTGGTTTTAGTTTTGGTTTTATACGTATTTCTAATTATTTTATAATTACTCCATGCTGTATATGTATTTTCTGTTTTAGCTGCTTGATATTTAATAACTTTTTCTTTCTTTAATAATTTAAGTTCTCTATTAAACCATTTGTTTACGTTACTTTTTGTATTTATAACCTTTTTCTTAATAGTATTTTCAATGGCTGAATCAAAATTATCAACTGTCTTATTTAAATCATCATTTTCATTATTTCCTAATATTGTACTAATTTCTTGACTAAAAATCGTCCTATTGTACTTAAATATTTCTACTTCTCTTCTGATGATTTCATTTTGATTTTTGGTTATGATTTCGATTTTAATGTCTATGGCTTCGTGATCTGCTATTTTATTTGTACTGTTAGTTGCTGCTGATATATTTTCATTTTTTGTGATGACGTAGTCTATAATCGTTTTTGTGTTTTCTGTTATTCTCGTATAATTTGTTACTATTTGTTTTAGTCCATTATCATTAAAAATGCATTCTAGTCGTTTTTTGTACGTTTCTTCTTTACACCAGTCTATGTTAAGATCGCCTGCTATTATTACATCGTACTGTGCCTCGCATATTTCTTCCATTGGTTGTTCAAATACTTGACAAAATTCTATTTCACTGCTGCTTGGTGATCTATAAACCGCTACTATTACAATTTGTTTGTCCTTGATATTTGCCTTGTATGCACTTATCCAATATTTATAGTCAGAAACTTTATCTCCAATTTTTATTACTTTCAACTGCTTTTTCCAATAAATCATAACTCCACCCGTTCTGGTCGAATTTGACCTTGTAATATACTGATCGTAGTTTCGTAATTGTATTTCATCTTCCCCTATCTCCTCTGTTAGGTGAGTTTCTGTAAGAATTATAAAATCTGGTTTTTGTTCATCTGCAATAATTTCGAGTTGACTGTAATTGTTGATAAGTCCACACACATTCGTATAAATACCATATATTTGCTGTGATTGTTAAACTTCTATCAACAGCCTATTCCTTTTCATATTAAGTTTATTCTTATAGACTGGACATTATCTGTATGATGTGACGTGATTTTCATCTAGCCTTATGTTTAACTTCAAATTCGTTCTTACACAATTAATACATTTATTCTTCATCTCATTTTCACATTCACTCGTTCTGTGGTTTCCGTGACATCTAAAACATGTTTCTTCGTTTTTACATTCACTCGCCTTATGATTATATCCTTGACATTAAAAAAATCTATTTATGTCAGTGCCATCAAATATTCTACATTTCTCCCATCCAATGCTTAATTTCTGTGCTGCCTTTATCTTTGCATATGTTGTTTTATCCACTATTATCTTAATATGTATTGTAAATTACTTTATTATATCTTCTAACTTCGTATGATTTTACTACTTTTATTTCATGTTCCTGTGGTTGCTGATTTTGTCTCTTTATTTTTCCTATAAGTTCATCATCTGTGTATTTAAATGACATATCCGTTATAATTATTGACATATCATTTTCACTTGGTGCTTTTATTTCATATGCTTCACCCATTTCATCTCCAATAGCATTCTTTATCTTATTTCTATAATGAAGAAAAAGATTAGGAAAGAACCGGATTATAATTATCAGACCCGATTGCTTAAGAGGTATATGCAAAATGGAGACAATAGACATAGAATAGAAAAAAGTCAGTTTTGGAAAATTTTAAGTTGTGATCCTTTTGTATTTAGGGTGCGATATGTCTTTACAGTGCTTGTAGTCTTTATGACGGTTAAAAACACCACAAAGCAATAATTTGAAATATTGATACAGCAATTGGAATCTAAGAAAAATTTAGCTTGTGGCGTGCGACTTTTTGATGAAAGCAAGGCCACTACAGATGAAGTTTGGAAAAGCTTTGCAAGAAACTTAAATAACTCTGACGCATTAACACGCACAAAGCAAAACTTCAATTTCAAGAATTATCCTAAACATAAACATCTACCACATGTACATGTACTTAATTCTAAGAGATTAGAGTAATCCCTTATATTCTTACTAATTGACCTTACGTCTTACACATCTTTATCTTCAAAAAATAGTTCGACTGTGCTTTTCATCATTAAAAACAAAATCTCTTCCGGTTAAAATTTATTTGTTTAAAAATTAATCGTTTGACTTTAGTTGTTAAAATGTAAAAATAAATATTATTGATAACGACGTTGCATTTGACAAAAGTTGCCAAGCGTAATGTTTATTTTCACTTCAGTGGCGTTGCCCGTTCTCAAAGCAACTGCACTTTATTTATTTTCTGTAATAGAGCCATAAATTTTAAATCAAACCTTAAAAATGGGTAATGAAAATTGCAGTAAAGTTAACAGGAATACATTTGGCTTTCCCAATGCGGTTACATCGAGTGAGGGACAAGCATCTTCATCAGGCATCATACAACCTACCTATGAACAACATTAAAACCCTTGTTTATTTAATATTTATGGCGCATTGCAGGAAAACAATTTACTTTCCCTAGAATAGAGAAATCAAGAACTTAATGACTGTCACGCTTACTTATGTATGTATGTATATTAAAATTATAAACCAACCATAAAAAAACTATTATGTAGGCGACCAAATGGACATATAGGTGTTACAATAGAGCCGCTAAAAATAATTCCATTTTCTTGTTAAAATTTGCTTTTCATAAGCCCACCAATCTTTCAGACAAAGTTTCGACAATTTTGCTATTGAAAATCACTTCAAATTGGTCCATTAAAGGCGGAGATATTGTACAAAAAAGGGCAGCGCCTCTATTTTTCGTAAGTTTTACGATTTTTGTTTTTGTTGTTATTATTGGCTATTTCTTTATAATGCTAAAAACTGGATTTTCAGAAAAAAAAATTTTAAACTACCAATTAGAATTTCAGTTAGCAATGGAAAATTAACTACATCACATTTTCACAAAAACTTTAATTGCATTGTCATTCGAAAATGCACATAAAACTTTATTTAATACCCAAATTTCGACAAAAAAATATTTCTACCCAAAATTAGAAGCATTTAAGCAAAACATGTGCATTGAAAGATCGCTTTTTGGAGGTTCAAGTTCAATTCTACTTTTTTATTAGTTTTTAATTTTTTTTACAAATTGGCTATCGAGTAATTTTTATATCCTCGTGTTTTTTGTGGTTATTGTAATTAAATAACTGATGTGTTTTTGTTTTATTGTATTGAAGAAAGAAATTTAAGATACATATTAAGATTACTAAGTAATCTGAAGTCCACTAGACGATCAATGTTTCACCAAAATATTGCATTTACATCGAAACATTAAAGACAGAAAAATTATGTTTATTTCTGTATTCTTGTATAATCAATCAATAAACAAAAATTCTCCTCGACTTTTCTCACTTTTCCCCTTTTTTCCACTGTGAGAGGGGAAAAAATTACCAGAAAATAGTTTTAACCGCCTGTAACTCGAGAACGGCCGAAAAAATAGCAAATAAATGTAGACTGTCGACTGTAGTCGAAAATTGTGATGCAGTGTGCAGTTAATTTGAAAAAGTAAATAATTGAATGGTAATTATTGTTCTTATATGTCATTATTAATACTCATTTTAATGGTCTTACCTTTGTGCGACTAGTATATTTCTCCGTGAAATTTCTTCCACTTGTTGCGTCTTTTTATCAAATGAATTTCCCCTTATTGAATTTTTGTTTAAATCTTATCTAATATATATGTGCTTGCTTGAAATAACACACAATTGTACTAAAAGCAGATTGTAAATAATATTTTTTACTGTTCGTTAACAAGAAAAAAATAAAATAAATTGATAAATAATTATAAATGTTTCAATAATATAAATCACTTTAAAATATGTATTATCGTTTTGCAAATTATCAAAGTGGTAAGTAAAAAGAATATTCCAGCTATTAAAATCTTTAGTTACGTTCCGCCATACATTTTTCAATTTCTTCTACGGTACGTGGTACTAAGGCAAAATTTTCATTTCCTGTCTTAGTAATAAGAATATCATCTTCAATTCGTACACCGCCAAACGTACGGAAACGTTCAAAAACATCCTTGACTATGAACTTGCTGAGTTTAGGATCAGCCAGAACCTTGTCCATCAAACTTTCCACAAAATAACAACCAGGTTCATTTGTAACATACATGCCCTCCTTAAGAGTACGAGCAAAACGCAGCTTACTGAGCCAAGGCTCAGAAGGACGCTCAGGCTGATCGGGCAAATAACCGCCTACATCATGGACATCAAGACCAATAAGATGACCGAGCCCATGGGGTTGGAAAAATCCCGCCAAACCAGCAGCAAGCATTTCATCAACATCTCCTTGTAACATACCACCTTCCTTGAGATGCTGAAGTAAAACGCGACAGGCTAGACGATGCATATCTACCCAAGAAACACCATCTTTGGCTTCTTTTAATACAGCATTTCGAGCAGCCAATACAGCGTTGTAAATAAATTTTTGATCTTCGGTAAATTTTCCATTAGCAGGAAAACTGCAAGTGATATCAGCAGCATAACCACAATAATTTGCGCCCATATCGAATAGACATATATCACCGTCCTTAACAACCTTGTCGTTGGGAGCAGCAGCATGACCGTAATGCAAAATCGCGGAGTTAACACCACTACCACAGATGCATGTATAAGAAGTATGACGACAACCACCAACAGCATAGGAGTGATGCAAAAATACTGATTCGCCCTCATATTCACTACGTCCTGGGCGCATAAACTTCATAACTTTAATATGAGCATCTGAGGACACCTTGGCTACATAACGTAAAACGGCAATTTCTTCAGGTGATTTTATAACACGACACTCAGCAACAATGGGATGTAGTATGTCGCAGTTAATCACAAATTTTTCAATGCCTTCAAAAGTAGCTGGTTTGGAACGTAGACCGCTATCGGTATTTAAGCCACTTAAAGTTAAAATCAAAGCCGGAGCGGCCTTTTCAAAAAATGTATTCAACTCATTTGCATACAAAACACAATCAACTTCGTATATGGATTTGAAATCCTCTAAATTTAATAAACGACCCATCCAGGTAGCATATTCCTCTGGAAGGCGAGGTACAAACAAAATGGATTCACTAGTTTCCACATTTAATACACCGTAACAGTCGGGCTCTTTGACACCAAACAAGTATTGAAAATAGGATTCTTGCCGGAAATTATAGCTGATATCAGTATCATTAAAACTAACGTCTTTACCACCCTCTAATAACACAAACGTGTTTTTTTCCACAACCTTTCTTTCTTTTAAAGCAGAACACAATTTTTTGCGATTTTTACGAAATAAAGCCATGGGAACAGCATGAGTTTGGGGACCCATTTGATATGTAGCCATGTTGCAGAGCTTTGAATGAAATGATAATATCAAATTTATTTCAACTATTTACTTTGTTTTTATATGGATAATTATCTCTTAAACTATGGACATATTTACTACTTTTACTATGGATGTTGAATTGGCCAATAAAGTTTGTTATCACAGTGTTTTGTGTTTATCGCCAGCTGGTACTTCTGTTCGTTTATAATCAACTTACGTTTGTGGCGACTTTATTGCAACTGGTTAATATTCTTGAAGTTATTAAAAAGAATTTCATTTAATTATTGCTGCAGTAGATTATATTTTTTAGTTGATTATATTAGTAGTTTCTTTTGTTAATTAAATTTTGTTTTTAATATACTTTGTGGTTTTTAACTTTATGGTTAAGTGTTGCCACATTGGTTCGTTATCGAGCAGAGTTTGAAATTTTTAAAACTATAGATAAGCCGTTAACAATAAAAGTATTTACCTTCATAATTACGATAACGTAACGTAGCAGTGCAGAACAATTTGTGATTTTTTTTATTGTATATATTCTTTAGCACATCTAAGTGTTATTAATAACAAAACAACAATCAAAATGAAGAATTTTTTGTTAAAAAATGTCGATTAAAATGGCAATCCTTTCTTGATTAGTAATTTAAGTGATTTATTTTTTAAAAATTATTTTTGCATATTCCTTGATTTGTGGTTAAAAAATATAAACGCTGCATTTTTTATCTTATCTTTCGCAGTTTAAAATTTTGTAAACCATATAAAAATTTCAGAAAAATTTACCTTATTTACACATTGACAAATTTCGATATTTATTTTTAAGTAAAATGGTAATTTTTTGTGAGGTCGGCAGAGCAGTTTAACTGACGTTGGAATAAAAAAATGTACCTACAATCATATACTCATACAACAGGAGAAGGATATACATTTTCTGGAAATACCAATTTTTTTACAGAATTATCTCTAAGTAGTTTATTTATATTTTGCAATTTGCCGGTCTGATGAGCCCACTAACATATTCCCAAAAGTTCACCAACCGTTGACTGGTTCCATTGGACCTCTGTAGTCTCCTCCGGGGGCACACAATCTTCACACCTTAACATTGCTGCCTAGTGTAGCAGGAGCCTGAAACTGGAAACTGGAAACTGCCCGTCAGGTCCATTAACCGCTGCCTAGAGTTTTTGTCCGTGTGGCCACAGGTTGCCTATTGAGATCTATTGATTCAATGATTTCAATGAAAAGGAAGAAAACTATACTCCTTTTCCATGTATCCACATTGAAAAAATACTATAACAACTTTTTCGCATTGTACTCGACGTAAAATTAGCACTACTTAAATCTGTTTCATTAAAATAATGATAATATGCTTACGTTTGAAATAACTCAGTAAAGAAGAGTTTATCAATTCCGCTAGCCTTTTTTTGGGACGATATGACCATAAACACAACAAAAATCATCCAATTATGGGCAGATCCTATTTTCTATATTGAAATAATCAATAGCATTTTAGTTTTAAAATGTAATTCATTGTGAGCAAAAAGGTTGTTTACTCTCCACAGCCATGAAATCATTAACACAGTTAACTTAACGAAACGAATGTAGAAGTTTTTCTTGTCGGGTCTACTATCACGTGTAACTTTCAGAATTTAGTCCCAAATCAATGAGATCAAAAAATGTTGTACCGGGTGGGTAAAGCAATAATTATTTTGAATAAAACACATCGAATGGGTTTTTATAATTTTTAACGGCTGTATGCATAAAAAACGCTTAGTTGAGCTTTTTAAAGTACACGTTAGTTAACAAACACTTTAAGGCTAACAGACGTTTGTTAAAAAATGGTATTCATAAACAGTACTTTAGTTAATGTATGCTTTAGTAAAATTAGTATTTTGATTCTGGCAATGCCACTATTTTCAGTTGTCACGTTGTAGTTAACGATGTATAAAAATGAATATTATTTATCCGGAAAAAAATGTTTTTATTGTTTTCAGCAAAATCATGTTTTTTTTTGTTTTTTATTAATCTTTTTAATAAAAAGCAAAGCACCCAAAAAAGGTTAATTTGCAAGGCTTACGAAGAACTTACAAAGAATTTGATCATATTAAAAAAATAATTATTCGGATAACGAGCTTTGTCTTGATTATATGTACATCAATAAAACTTTTGTTTAAAACAATTAATTATAATTATATTTTTGTAAAATATAAAATAAAGATGTAAAAATGTTTTATATTGAATGGCATGTTATGTTTTAGTTTTTATTGTTATTTGTATACTACAATTTGTTTTAATAAACATTTTTAAACATTTTTGGAATAACAAAGTATAATTGTCAATTGAGCCGTTTATACTGAAAGTGGCTTAAGTCACAACTGAACAGTTTTTTTTTCATTTTTAATAAATTTGAAATTAATAAGTTAAGAAGTATTGAGATTTGTTTGAGAGGAGTGTTGATAATTAACGGGGTAACAAAAATGCTTATTTAGAAAATGGCGTTAGTCGCTGTACTTAGGAAATTAATTACGGAGCTAAGTGTGAAAGAAATGGAAACATGTTATAAGTTTGTGTGAAGTATTGTTGTGATTATTGGACTTTTATTAGTTCGAAAGAATAGTGCAGTTTACTGAACTATATTATAGTGATATCTAATATACTGCACATAATTAGCATTATTTTGTTATTTTTTATTCTCAGGAGGTTGCTTCGTGTTGTATAAAATATTTCAACACAATCATTAGCAAAATTCGTTTCAGAAAGAAAACTAAATACAGACTAGTTAAAATGGCCAAAAATTAAAATGTTTTATAAACTAATTTAAAATAAAAAGATGACAATAACAAAGTAACTTATGCCACTTTTAAAATAAACGGCTCAATTTATTGTAAACACAATTTTTTTTGTTTTTGAACTTTTAATAATAAAATTGAACTGTCAATTTATTATAGGTTTAAAGTAGGTTTTTCCTACTTTAAAGTTAACAAAGGTTATGTTAAGGTAAAAACGTTTTTTGAATACAACTTTAGGAAATTGTGCTTGTTTTTATGCATACAGCCGTAAATGTTTTCCCGTAATTTTTTTTAGCAATTCTGCCTAACGGTATACATAAGTAAATCTAGTATTAAGAAATAAATGGCAATGACACGCATGTTGTTTTAAAATAAAATTTTAAAAATTAGGTATTGATAACATTCTTCTGCTTCTTCTTATTGAAGTCGGTTAAAAGAGGTTTGCGAATATTTTCTCTATAAAGTCAGTTAATATTTTTTTATTTATCTTGAGCTTATTTTTAAATGTGGCTCTTTATCTACAAGTAAGAATAACCACAGAATTACAGAAATTCAAATTCTGTGAAATTCTTCTTCAACAAAATTAATTAATTAATTAAAATTTAAATATAGATAGTGTAAATAATTGAGAAACGAAAGAAAAGTGTTTATATTGAGAACAGCAATAATAGGGAACTTGATAAATTAATTCAGATGAATTGATGGACGAAGAAGACAACATTATTTTATATATCCAGTTCTGAAGGGGAAAGTAAACAAGTTGTAGTTTCTGCACATTATAATATTTGCAAGCTACCAAATCATTGCATATTTAAAGATTTATAGGGGCCTACAGCAAAAATGCTAAAAGAAATATTATGGAATAGGAGGTAAGCAGTACCTAGACTACAGACTGAAGTAACAAATTAAAAAAGTCAGAGTTTGATAACATTTTTCTTCTTGAAGTCGGTTAAAAAGAGGTTGTAATATCATATGAATGCTCAATCACGTGTTAATCGTTTGCTAATATTTATAAGTAATCTTTATAAATGCCAGATAATATTTTTTTATTTATCTTGAGCTTATTTTTAAATATGGCTCTTTATGTACTTATATACTATAAGTAAGAATGCGCCAATTGCAAAAAATCAAATTCTGGGAATTTCTTTCCATAACACAAATAGCATCAGGTGGCTTAAGCGAACGACAGGTAATGAGAAAGAAAAAATTTACCTTTAGTAAAAATAAAATGTTATCCATTTGACAGGTAGTAATTAAGGTGTCTTTAAGGACAATAATTTTGGTATAAAGACTAAACACACATTTAAAAAGGTAAGCAATAAGAAATTAGCAGGCAAAGTGTTAATACAAAAAGTATTTTATATTTTTGATAAAAAGTTAAAAATTATAATGTTCAGTTTAAATATATTTTTGATGTGGTTCTTCTTGGTCTTAGTATTTGAACAAGAAATAGAAACAATGCAATCTAGTGATCATAAATTTGATTTGGTGGATTTATTGGGACTGGGAGAAGATTACCTTAGTCGCATAAAGCGATATCCATCGTTGACGAATTCTGCTTCAAAATTTCTTTTGGAAGTCTATAATGACATCTCTGAAAATGAAGGAGACTTGGATCATGTACGTAAATATTTAGCCCATGGCTCACGTCAAAGAAGGGCAATCACAGAAGAAAATTTTATAACAGAATTTGATCGCAAGGAAATTGAAAGGTGCAATAATATTATAACATTTTCAAGTAAAAGTAAGTATAAAATATCTTTCCAATTTACGAGTTAATTGAATAAAACAATTTTAGTTAAGATAATAATAGTTTTATAAGGTTTAAATTTTTATATTCAAAATTGTTCAATTTAAATAAGCGTATGTAAAAGTACCTTTGTCGACCATATTATTACTCCAAAGTTAGTCCCTCTAGAGATTTTTTAGTCTCATCTGCGTGTGGATGCCAATGTCCCATAATATTTTATTAGTCGCAAATTTGTTGGAAGAATTTTTTTTATGTTTTGGTGTATGTATGTGACCACTGTGTTTATGTTATAAACAGTACTGCATTATACAGGGTGGACAAATTTGAGATAAGGAAGTAAATTGTCCTAAAATACACACTCTTTATTTTTAGATTTATTGCTATCAACGTAAAGTTAAATTATGGAAATTAACAGCGGAATATGATTTCGAAAACAATGTCTAACTCTAGCACATCGTTTAAGCACATTTTGTAAGAAAGCTTCGCTTATCATTCATTTTTCAGAGCGTCAGTTGTTTGTGGGTTGTTCAAATAAATCTGGGGCCATAAAAATAGCCGCAGAGAAAATAATCCAGCATCTATAAATTACCAGAAATTACGAGACCGGCAAGTTTCTCATGATATAAGTGAATTGTTAGGGTAGCTTGTGGCGCCGTCTTTTTTTATTATTATTATTAGTATTAAAATACTTTTACAATATATTCTCAATTACAATTCAGCCTTTTCAAAACTATAAATTAACATTGAATCTTACAAAATTAATACATTTTTTTTAAATACATTTTCGTTGGTTTCATTTTTCATATTAATTGGAAGAGTATTAAAAAGCTGCAATCCCTTGTAAAACAGTGACCTCTGCATTTGTGTTTAGCTCACCCTGTTTATCCGAAAATCATTCATATTTCTTAGTTCGTACGGTTGGCTGTCCCCAACATATCTGATTTGCTCACAGAGGTATCTCGGCACATCTTCTAGCTAACCGAACTGGAAACTGCAATCATTAAAAATCGAATGGTAAATCTGTTGGTATCATTGGAATGCGTGGCAAAACTACATCTGTCCCTTTATATTTTCCTGTTATAATGGTCGCTTCTATTAAATTATTTCTCAGTTTTTTTACTGCAAGTCGAGTGCCATTGCAAAGCCGTGGTGGATCGATATTACGCAGTAAAATAATGGGCAGTGTTTCGCGATGAACTGCAGTCTCGGAAGTTCTTGATGTTGAGGTTCGAGATCGCTGAATTTCTAGGCGTGCTTCACGTTTCTGTAAATTCTCTGCAGCTCTAGAGGTTGAGGCTCGAGACCGTTCAATTTCAAGGCGTGCTTCACGTTCTTCATGAGTTTCGTTTGCTCTATTGGATTTAATTTTCATTGATTTTGGAGTACGTGCTCAAAGGGATATTTTTTTGGAGGCATTTTTTTATTTATAACAGAGTTTTTAACACAATCGTTTCTCACTTAATTTAAACTTTGATTATATTAACTTTTTAAGGTTTTTTTTTAATTTTTTGGTTATAAATTTAATAAAAATTTTGTTAAAAAAATAATTTAAAAAGAAAACTACAAAAAATAATTTAAAAAGAAAACTGCAACTTCTGTCTAATTCACTACTGCAAATGCGTTAAGACAAAAGTAAATATGCAGTAAGGTTAGTGCTCCCCATTTTTATTTCAGCTGTTTTGCAGACAGTTGTGGGAGAAAGAGAATGGGGCTTCCCCCATTATTATTATATTTTAATTAATATGTATTTAAAATTTGAGGTAAAGCCGTTAATAAACGTAGTAACAGTATGTATGTAATAATATGTATTCCTGAGTCAAAGAATTTTTTATTATTTCGTAAGAATATCCTATTGTGAAAATTACGATCGGTCCAGTAGTTAAGACTATATTACGATTTTTAATTGTCCTAAAAAGGGGCGTGGTCCCACCCACTTTTCTCCTGGTACGTATTCCTTATTATGCCAATACCATATCTACCAAACATCATCGACGTAGGTCAAAAAATGCCCAAAATATGGCGATTTAAATTTTTGGGTTATATGGGCCGTGCCACGCCCCTTTGTCCAATCAAAGCTTCACATAGCCTACTATTCCTTCCAGAGTAACAGTAACATGCTGTGAAAATTTCAGGAAAATCGGCCCAAGGGTTTGGCCTCCTATAAAGCACAAACAAACAAACAGACAGTCAGACATTAATTTATATATATATATATATATATATATATATATATATATATATAGATAGTATCTTTCTGATTTACATTTTTATTTCTTTTTAAACAAATTACAAATTAATTTTAATATAATTGATTTTTTGTTTTTCATTTCATTTAGAAACTTTAAGCTCAAAAGTATCCTTCATACCAGACATACCCATTGCCAGCAATATGGAAATCGGTTTCAATACAAAAGATGTACCGCGGGATCTTGAACTTGTACACTCAGCTTTAAGAATCTATCAACAACCCAGACTGGGCAAATATGTACAAAACACAGATATCGAAAAGGCAACTGTTACAATTTACGAAAGAAAAATAAATTGCAAAAAATGTAAGGGAGAGTTGAGAATTTTAACCTCACTAAATACGACAACAAACTACAAAGGATGGCTGGAATTTGACATGTCTCATATTTTAAATCGTTGGCTGCAGCACAAATCATATCGGCCTGATCATATTAATGAAATAATAGTGGGTGTTACTTTAAATATTGATAATGGTGTATATGCAACGAAATCTGTAGAGATATTAGCTAGTGACTTGGGTTTGGTGAGGCCGCATTTATCTGAGGAAATGATGGACTTACAACCATTTCTTATAGGCTACTTTAATGGTCCCGAGTGGATGGCTAAAATACAAAAGCTCCGTTTTAAGCGTGATGTAGTCAAACGTAAACGTAGGGCTGATTTTTATTTGCCAACTCAACCATCCGCTCCAGAAATCTACAAGTTGCCCAAGAACTGTGAACGTTTAAATTTTACTTTAGATTTTAAAGACTTACACATGCACAATTGGGTTATAGCTCCCAAAAAATTCGAAGCTTATTTTTGTGGTGGGGAATGTAACTTTCCCTTGGGTTCTAAAATGAATGCAACCAACCATGCCATAGTGCAAACGTTAATGCATTTAAAGCAGCCAAATTTGCCTAAACCTAGTTGCGTACCCACTGTATTGGGATCCATATCGATTTTGCATTACCTTAACGAAGACAGTGTCAATTTAAGTAAATATCCACAAAGTGTTGCTAAAGTGTGTGGATGCCACTAAATACACTTGCAGAAAAATTTATAAAATTATTGTTTGTTTATTTTCGTATAAACAAATTTTTGTAATTTTGTTTACATTTGTATTAATAAATAAAATTAAATAAATTAATTTTAGGCTAAAAATATTTTAATGTTGTTGTGCGTGCATGTTATAAAAATTGAATAATTAAACAATTAAAATTAATTAAATAAATAATTTTATATTTGTAAAATGTAAATCTTGTTTTTTTTTCAAATTAAAGAACGTTTTAAAAAATATTTTATTTAAGTATAATCTACGTGTAGACAAATGTAATTTAATTTAATTATTTTAACATTTCAAATTACTTAAATTAATTTTAATTAAGAATAATCAAATAAAAATTAACATTTATTTTTTTTTTTTTGAACAATATAATTTTATTTTATTAGCCACCTAATGTTCAGAAATATATTTTCAACATTTTACAAAATTAAAAACTTTAATGTTTCCAAAAAATTCCACTTATCTCTTTACAAAGTTCAGCCCATGCTGAACAATATAAGATTTTGCACTTTTAGAGAAAATGATTCGAGATGATTTTTCGTTTTATTTTGTAGTCTAAATCAAATTCGGAGTTGTGCATCTATAAGCTTCAACTTAGCAAAGTTTAAAATGCAACTTATAAAAGGTTTTTTTAATTAAAACTGCTTCTAATATCGGCATTAACTTTTTGTTAAAAAAAAAAGAAAAATGTATGACCAGTATTTAGGTAAACAGTGGCAATCTAACAACCGACACTTTTCTAGCTGATACATTTCTTAACCCTAGTCCTTATACCCAACTTTGACTACAAGAACGTATACCCAAGTACAGGTGTGGCCACTATAAATATTTTCCGTTTTTCTTTATATTTTTGAAAAAAAAACGATTATTTTTTATGCGATTCTGTAGCTGAATATATTAACGAATATTTCAATGCAACTAGTTTCAAATTCGGGACTTCCCCTTATAAGTAAGTGAAGTTAAATTTAGTGTTTTTATGCTCAATTGCATTCTTGATTTCATTGGATTTTTTTTAATTTATAACTAATAAGAACAGGGGGCGCAGAAGAAACGTCATCCAGCCAATATAAGAGGTAAATTGAAATATATTAAATAATATATAAAATAATTACAATAAAAATTGATTATTTATTTATTTTTAATCGATTAAATGATGCTGAAAAAGAGAAGTACATCCAGGCAATTTTTAGCGACGTCTTAGACGATGAAATATACTCGGACACTGAAGATATCGAAGGAGAACAAGAAGAAATCGCACCCGAAGTTACATTTTCCGATATTGAGGAAACAGAGAGTAATATCTGCTATGACGATGCACTCCATAACGAGGGTAATGACGACGAGAATATGAACGCTGAAAATGATTTTGTGGAAGTGAATATGGAAACAGCTGAATTCGTTGCACGTAATGGCACGGTAGGGAGCACGCAGCTAACGCTAGCACGCCAAACCAGACAACAAAATATTTTAAGACAGCGATGTGGACCGGTAAAATATACAGCTACAATGTCAATTGAAAATAAATTCAAATGAGCGTGAAAATGGTAACTATATTAACACGCCACACTAACAAAAAAGCAGGAGCTACATATAGAGCTTACAACGTCAAACATCCTGAGGCAGAACCCAAAAATTGGAAGCATGTAACACTGAACGAAATGTATGCATTTATAGGAGTGCTTATTATGGTTGGCGCCAACCGAAGTAGCGGCGAAAGTGTGCCGGACTTGTGGTTGGTAGAAAATTGTCCACTTTATTGTGCTGCAAAGGGCATCAGCATATTCCAAGCAATATTACGTTTTGTAATATTTTTTACCGCGCCGGGCACATATATGGTATTAATGGAGAGCTACTATGTAGACCTGTACAACTGGGGGGAAAAGGGAGTCCAGTCTCCTGAAGTCAGCAGGGGTACAACTATAAACTCCACTTTATTTCCACGGGAATCAGTAAGCCGCAGAGTTCGTTATTTGTCTCGTTAGACATTTAACTGTTCTCTGACTGATTATTGAGGTTGGCCCTTATATGTGAGTATCATGGTGGTTGTGGTTTCGCGGCCCCATATCAGTCTATGGTTCTATGATGGCCGGGTTCATTTCAACTTTAATAACACCTACCTGGTGAAATGTTCCCAGATCCAGTGAGCATTCTAGACATGTGTTCTGGACAGGAGTTGGAAAGTCTCCAACTCTTAAGCAAGGAGTGATGATTTGCAGCCCTGCTCTGGAATCATCGAAGTTGCAACTAGAAAGTTCTGTCGCATATAATTATAACTTCGGCTTCCTAGGACGAGCATGACGTTCCAAATTATGCAGTGGTTCGGTCCACCATCTGATTAAGGCTTCATGGCCAGGCGCGGATGTTAATCTTATCACAAAGTTTTGTAAGGTTTGATGATTCAAACACAAGAGAGTTACGCCAACAAACTGACAAAGCTGCGCCAATTTCTAAATTATAGGCAATGATGAACTACAATTTCGAGCGTTTGTATAAACCTAGAGAAAATCTTACCGTGGAGGAGCAGTTATTAACCTATCGTGGCCGTACCCGTTTCACCCAATATATTCCTTCCAAACTGGCGAAGTATGGTATCAAAGTGTGGTGCATATGTGATGCCAAAAACTCTTACCCACTGCATGGGCAAATATATACCGGCCAAGCTGTTACGGGACGAGAAACTAATCAGGGTGAACGAGTTGTAAAGTATTTGGTAAGCCGCTTTCGTGGAAGCGGACGTAATATTACGATGGACAATTTTTTTACAAACTTTAATTTGTTTCAAAACTTATGGTCCATGAATTTGACAGCGGTTAAAACTGTAAGAAAAAATAAATCATTTATTCCCAATGAAATGTTGGTCCATAAAGATCGCCCTGTGGAGTCAAGCGTCTTTAGCTTTATGCCCAATATTCTCATTTGCTCATACGTGCCGAAAAAAACCAAGTCAGCAGTTTTATTATCATCAATGCCCGAGGATGATGCCATCAGCACAAATGGCAAGCCCGAAATTATTGAACTTTACAATTCAACAAAAGGAGGAGTAAACGTTATGGACCAATTACTTGGAGAGTATACTTGCCAAAGACAAACGAAACGTTGGCCATTATCTCTTTTTTTTTTAAATAATAAATTTGACGGCATTGGCAGCATACGTCATATGCTATGAAAATAACGCAAATTTAACATACAGTAAGTTGAGGCGTAAACGCTTTCTTCCCCAGCTCGCCAAAGAGCTTTGTTTGCCGGTCATTGAAGAGCGGTCTGTTAATGCTCAGGTAATACGGAACCTAAATACGAAGGTTGTTGTAGCTTTTTTACGCTTATAAAATTAACTCGTTTAAGAGTTGAAACCAAGCGACTAATGCTTGTGGCGACTATTATTTGTAAATTCGCTGTTTGAAAAATTGAACGAAAGCAACACATTTTTCCACAAAACTCTTAGTAATGAGGCTCATTTTCAAATAGACGATGATGTAAACAAACAAAATATTCGCACATGGGGCTCGCAAATCCACAAACAGTTTTCGAACAACCATTATAGCCAAACAAAGTGAACGCATGGTGCGGTTTGTACTCAGGCGGCATTAACGGAACGTATTATTTTTGTTGAAAAATTAGTAAGGAAATGCCATCACCGTTAACTTTTTGCATTGCCAAATCATAATAATCAATTTTTTTGTGGCCACAATTAGTAAGTATTGACACCAGTGATTGATAACAAAGGCGCCACAAGCCGAAATTTTTTGATTTGGCGATTTTTATAAGCCGCCTCGTTCTTGTGATTAAACGACGCTGGATAATATCTTCTCTGGGGCCATTAGAAAAACAGGGTTTAGGTGAACAACCCACAAATAACTGACGTTTTGAAAGATAAATGTCGCTGCTGCATGCAGGTCGAGATAACCGAAGCTTTGTTGCAAAATATGCTTACGTGCCGAAGTGCTGAAAGTGGACATTTGCCAGACAACATATTCTCTAATTAATTCCCATACTTCTGCTTTACATTGGCATCAGTAAAACTGAAGAAGAAGAAGAGAATGTTTTTAGCAAATTTACTTTCTAACCTCAAATTTGAATTATATCGTTAAATCGTTAATAAATAATATCCCATTTTTATATTGGTTCAAAGTTTCTGATCTATTCAAAAAGTCGTGCCAAAACAAAAATTTATTAATTCAAATAATTCAATGGATGTGTTTGTTTATTTGGATGGACGTTTACGGCCATATTAAAAACAAATAATTTCGATTTGGATTGTAGAAAGGGTAATAGCTTGTTTCCACGGCACCTGCTTCGCTCTCTATTCTTGCTTCACACCCCAATCATAAGCGAATCAACCTGCTTCGCCATACAAAATTTTGAGAACGAAGCTGGTAGATTTATATTGAATGTAGCTGCGAATCAAGGAAAAATCCTCTCTTCTCTAATTTTTATCGTAAGTTTATCTGCACTAGTTGTCAAAATTAAACATTTTTGTAAACAAAGAAAAATTACAAACAAAACAAAGTTAAAAGTGAAAACTTAAAAAATAAATTTGTTATAAAATAAAAAAAAAATGGATAGGAAAAAAATTATATTTACTGTTATCGCGGCAAGAAGGATATCTTCTGTTGTTTTTCAACTGTTGTTGTTGTTTTTCAACTTATGTTTTTCTGTTTAATAACAACTGGCAAATTAAAGCAGATAAATGAGTCGTGTTAACAGCATGATTCATAAACTTGCTTCAGAGAGCGAAACACGAGATTCAAATTGTCGTGGAAACAGGCTATAAAGGCCGTGTCAGATAAAACTTTTGTTTTGCGTTGCGTCAGAGTTTCGCTTTGACATTTGAGTTAAAATGTACGTAAATGTATGAAAGTTGCCACATAAAGCACTTTTGACGCAGCGCAAAGCGAAAAGTTAACCAACATTCAACTTTTTGCGCGCTTTGACAAACACCTGACTTTTATTATTTGTGTTTGTTTATTTGTGTGTGGGCGTAAACAAAAAATTCATGAGTGTTGTCAAAGTTTATTGTGACATACACCACTTGATTTACGCTTTTGCTTTAAAGTTTCAAATGTCACGCAAAGCAACAAAGTTTTATCTGACACGGCCTTAAGTCTCTTTCTAACTAGTTTAAACAAAGAGATTAGTAACCTTAACATATGCAAAAATATCGCTTTCTAGAAGTTATTACAAAAATTGGCAATAGAAAGCTAAGAAACCAGACTGAAGAATGACTGAATTTTCTTTAACTCTCATAATGACAACCGTTGCCGCAACATGGTGAATCAATTTCTTTAACATCTTTAATATACATGGAACAATCATTGCGACAACCTTTACGAAATATAAAACACGTGTTGCCAATATGCTTTAGTTACTTAAACGCTTGCCTCAAGTGTATTCAGCATCAGAGTAAAAATAATTTCATATTCAGATATTTCTCAATAATTTTTATAAATGATGATGATGATAATTTTCCTTGAAAAGACTAAAAGTAATTTATTCCATGGTAATTTAAATTGTGGCTATTTTAGATGTAGAATTAATACATCGTTTATCGAATCGTTTATCTTATTATTATTATTAACGTATTTTTATTTTGTTGCATACAATTTATAACGACGCTTAAAGTATGAAAAAAATTAATCACAATATGATCTTCACATCCCGATTTTATACAAAAGTAAACTTAAGAAAAGACCTCTCTCTCTCTCTCTCTCTCTAATGTAGTTCTTTGTTAACTATTTAAAATAACAACATTTTCTGCACATGATATTTATACCCGCACTCAAACGAGATTCGTTTATAAAAGAAAACCGAAAATTTCAACAACGCAAAACACATTTTATCCAATCAGACATTTCAATTTCGATAACATTATCCTGATTGTGATCTTTGCGTTGAAAGTAGTCGAATGCTGCAGTTAAATGTAAAACAGCTGAGGCAAAATCACTTAAACGTAAAGTGCCATCTTTACGTATGAAACGTTGTATTATACAATTCATAATATCGGTGCTTAACTGGAAGCCGACATCATAAAGAGCATCTCTTAAACGTTCTGCTCTTAATATGCCAGCCTTTTCTTTGGTGTACATTTTAAAAACTCCCTGCCAGGATTTTAAATTTACCATAAATGTTTTAAATTGTAAGAAATTTATGCGGCCCGTGCCGGTTTTATCCTGTAGAGATATAACCTGGCGACAAATGTCTATATTGGCGCAGCCCTTAATGTAGTCATTGGGTAGGCAGGCGTCCAATAACTCATGCAGTTCAAAACAATTAATCGTTTTATTTTCATCGGCCAATTGCATAAACACAGGCTCATACTGACACACATTTTTATTTCTTGTCGCATCGACTTCATTCTTAAGCTCTGGGAAGGGATCGAGTAGCATAAGTGTTTGTGTTTCTAGTAAGCATAAACGTAATGGTAATGTACCCAATATTCTGACTGTAAAACTAGATTCTTCGCCCGGTTCATAAGTGGTGGTTATTAAAACATACTGACCCACTTCAAGTGTACAGTGACATGTCACATGTCTTGTATTGCCGTAGTCCGAATTGAGAAAACTAACTTGTGTTTTGTAAAATTCTTTGGGTAAACATTCAGTAATTTTTTGATTCACTTTAGAACCTGCTATGCCGCTTAATTTGTACATAGTGAAACCTATAACTTTAGGCTCAACTGCTGTATGTTGATTCAGGGCCACAACAATTTCTTGTTTCTCCAAAATGGTTAATAATAGTTGTGGATTAATGTGAAATGATTCATGATTTCGACAACCGCCTGCAGTGACTCCTCGCTTCCACTGGCCTTGGAACATTTTCATTTGCCAACGTTTTGGTCGATCTTGCAGCGTTAGCTCATCTTTAGCTGTATCAGCGTCTAGATAAATAATTTCTAGACTGGAAAAGATTTGTGTAAAATCCAAAAAAGACATCCAGAATTCACCAATGTCCAGTTGGCCAAATAAACGATCACGTTCCTGTACTGAAACACGCTCCCATGTGCTTGACATAGCCGACCAGTCACCTCCGTAATCATTATTGTTAGCAAATGCATTAAAAGCTAAAGGATCCTTAATACGCACCAATTGCACAGCATCACCCAATAAAGTTTCGACTTTATCCAGCGAGCAGAGTCTGCAAAATAAAATTTGAATTAAAAATGTTATTTTTGTTAAAAGAAATAAATATAATTTTGAAGAAAATTTATAGGAGAGTTTTTGAACTTCACAATATTGTAAAGGATATTGTAATTGTAAAGGATATTGTGGTTTAAAATTATACTCATGTGCCTGGCTAGTGTAATTATTGTATTTTTTACATCGAGGCAAAAACCAGGACAACTCACATTGAATTTAATTAAATCAAAGCAAAAGCCATCAATCACTTTTTTTTTTTTAAAGAGAAGTAGCACTTCAGGCAACAATGCCTATTTAGTTAAGTACCGTGCTACATTTTTTAGGAAAGGGATAGAGAAGAGATGAAACAGATGGTAAAAGTAGAAGGATAGTCGGAAATTAACTGTCGTATAAGACAGCACAGCGACCAGTGACTATGCCTTTATCACTAAGCAGCCCCACCGACAGTCAATTTTTATTTTTTTGTAGTGAAAAAACCAAGGTCTTCGTTGGGAATCGAACCCACAACCCCCATACTGGCAAGCTAGCACACTACCTACTAGCCTACAGGGGCACCTTAAAACCATTAACGTGCTAAGTTAAAAACTTTTCTCAGTTTTTTTTTTTTATCAGTGGAATCTTTTAAAACATGATGTGAAAATATCTCAGTACAGGCAGCGTCAAAAAGATTTGCTTCCTTTTTTTTGAGAAGAAAGAAAACCTCATAGTTTGTTCTGATGTTAATGGTTTGATGAACTGCTTGAATTTGGATCACACTCCATCTGAATGGAGACTGTTTATAGACTCTTTAAAACTAAGCTTAAAAGCTGTACTTTTGCATAATGGAAATCAGTTACCTTCTATTCCTATAGGTCATGCAGTTCACATGAAGGAAACTTATATAAATATGAAAACACTTTTCCAATCAATCAAATATGAACAACACAAGTGGCAAATCTGTGGTAATCTGCAAGTCATTGCTATACTCCTAGGAATGCAATTAGGGTTCACCAAGTACTGTTGTTTTTTGTGTCTGTGGGACAGTCGGGATAGAAAATCTCACTATAAAAAAGTGAACTGGCCTACACGAGATCTAAACCCTAATGAGAAAAATGTAGTTGACGAGTCTCTTGTAGATCCTAAGGGTGTTCTCCTTCCCCCATTAGATATTAAGTTGGGACTAAAGAAAAACTTTGTCAAGGCCATGGACCAGGAACGACAAGCTTTTAAGTACTTGAGAGCAAAGTTTCCCAGGTTAAGTGATGCAAAAGTCAAGGAAAGCATCCGTGAAATCGTAAATGATCCTGCTTTTGACATGATTTTAACAGGAAATGAAAAAAGAGCCTGGGAAGCCTTTAAGGGAGTTGTACATGAGTTTTTAGGTAAGAAAAGAGATGATAACTTCACAGCATTGATTAAAAAGCTTCTTCAACTTGGATGCTTATTTGGCTTACCACCAACTTGGACGCAACATGTCCTTAAAAATTCATTTTCTTCACTCTCATCTTAATTTCTTCCTACAAAACTGTGCAGGTGTGAGAGACGAACATGGTGAAAGATGCCATCAAGACATTGCCTTAATGGAACAGAGATATCAGGGCTGTTGGAATGAAGCAATGCTTGCAGACTACTGCTGGTCTGTGTGTAGGGATGCTCCAGAAGTGTTTTATAAAACACAAGCTAAACGACAGCGATCTTGCAATGCATCCGATGATTTAATTGAAATTTAATGGTACAAACTTCTTTTATTTGTCAAAACACTTAGAATAATGTTTTTTTTTATCAATTTTGTACTAAAAATATTCTAACAGAAACATAACAATATTGTTTTATGTACTTTAACTTTTCACGTATAGTATAACTACTTTTTAAGATTAAGTACTGTGTATGTGAGCTAATAAACATTTTTCATTATCATTTTCCTTTTTATCACCCCAAAATTAGTAGATATTGACTAGCTTAGTGTAGGAAACATTCAAAAAATATTTTTTTGTTGTGCAGTGTAATTTAACATTCATATCCATATGACTATTTTTTTGTTACCCAAAATTTTGTATTGAAAACTCGAGTCTTATATCTGAAGCAAAATTGATTAAATGGGAATTATATTCAACCAACACAGCAAAAAGACAGCAACACTCAGTTGGAATCGCGCCTACTCTTCATAAACTAAATAAAATACATACAGGGTATCCCGGCGGGATAAAAAGGAAAGGGGTATAAAGCTTTCTCTTTCTTTCTAATGGAAAAATCAAAAGTTGAGCAACAAAAGCTGAAGCGTCTAAACAGGCACTAAGTAATAATTGCTTAGGCGTTTGTAATTTGTGTTATAATTTTTCTTTTTATTTTTTTTTTGTCTTGTTACTCGAATTCAAAACAAAAATATCAAAATCTTATAGAAATTTGTAAAACAATTGCAAACAATTTTACTTCAATTTAGACAGGACAACGTCTGTCAGGTCAGCTAGTAAGTAATGAATTGTAAAAGGTGTTTTTTTAAGCTAGATAGAACTTTAAATTGTAAAAAGTAACACAAAAAATGAAATTTTGATGAAACATTTTTTTTTATTTCTTTCAGTATACTCTGTCAAATCATCATGAATAGACTCTCGCTTGAACAACGCTACGAAATTATCCAAATTTACTTTGAAAATCAGTCGTCGATTCGCGCAACTTATAGACGACTTTGTCATTTTTATGGCGTACATAATCGTGCATCTGAACAAGCCATTTGTCGAACTGTCGATAGATTTCGTACCACATACTGTCTAGAGGATGCAATAACATCAACACGTCGAAGGAATGTGCGTACTGAAGAGAATATCGCCGCTGTAAATGAAAGTGTGGAAGAAGATCCAAATTTATCAATTCGTCGTCGGTCGCAGGAATTGGGGCTCTGTCCGTCCACTACGTGCGCAAAGATCTCGGCCTACACCCGTATAAGATCCAGCTGGTGCAGGAATTGAAGCCACGAGACCATTATATGCGTCGTTCTTTCGCCGATTGGGCTCTAGAGCAGTTGGCAACTGACCCGTTGTTTTATCGCAAAATTGTGTTCAGCGATGAGGCGCATTTTTGGCTTAACGGGTTTGTTAATAAGCAAAATTGCCGCATATGGAGTGAGACCAATCCACAACAGACCCTACAGACTCCATTACATCCAGAAAAATGCACTGTTTGGTGCGGTTTTCACGCTGGTGTTATCATCGGACCTTATTTCTTCAAAAATGAGGCCGGAGCTCGCGTCACGGTCAATGGAGATCGTTACCGCACCATGATCAATGATTTTTTGTTTGAAAATATAGATGACATTGATCCGGACGAGATGTGGTTTCAACAGGATGGCGCTACGTGCCATACAGCGAACGCAACCATCGACTTATTGAAATCAAAATTTGGCGACAAGTTGATTTCGAGAAATGGACCTGTCAATTGGCCTCCAAGGTCGTGCGATTTGACACCACTCGACTATTTCCTGTGGGGCTACGTGAAGTCACTGGTTTATGCTGATAAACCAGCAACAATTGACGCCTTGGAGGACAGCATTGTTCGTGTTATTCGTGACATACGCCCAGCAGTGCTCGAAAAAGTGGCCAAAAATTGGACGTCCAGAATGCGCTTCGTCAAGAACAGCCGCGGTGCCCATATGCCCGAAATCATTTTCAAATGTTAATGTCACGTATTGATCCTTCGAATAAAAAAGAAATTTTGATTACAATTTAATTTTTTGTGTTATTTTTTACAATTTCAAGTTCTATCGGGCTTAAAAAACACCCTATATATATGTATTTTAATAAGGAATTATTATATATTTTAATAAGGACCATTAATTTACTTAAAATTAGAAATGAGATACGTAGCTGCTGTTAGAATTTTACTGAAATAATCAATGTGAATTCTAAATCCACTGTGCTTAATTTCAAATAAATAAAGACATAATTTGGTACCAACGGGATTTTTTACATTTGGGGGCTCGTTCGGGAACAGCCTCCATCTATGTACATAAGTGTCGGAATAAACATGTGTAAGAGTACGAAAAGAACACTGAAGATGGCAAACAGCCGAAACCGGTTTGTTCACAAACCAAATTTAATGAGGGTCGATGGAAAATGAAAACCAAATGTTTAAAAATACCGTTGAAGACAAAAATGATATGTATACATACATACATGCATACATACATACGTATGTATGATAACAAGCGAAAGTTAAGTCGTCTAAAAATACAAACAAAAATTAAAAAAAAAAAAATAACTGTCCAGTTAAATACATCAGCAGAATATATGTGAAATTAAAAATTTGTGCGTATGAAACGAAAAAATACACGCAACAATAAAAACTGTCCGTTATTAACAAACAAAATATGTAAGTATGTACATAGTGTGCAAATTCTCGTAAGAAACAACCAACAACAACCATTTAAAGACTCTGAGCTTGATTATAAGTGCGGTTTTACACACATCAACTTTTGTTGCTCAAGTTTTGTTGTTTCCATTAGAAGGAAAGAGAAGGGGTATAAAGCCTTCTCTTTTTTTCTAATGGAAACAACAACAGTTGAGCAACAAAAGTTGATGTATGTAAAACCGCACTAAACATTAGAGAAAGTGCTGAGTATTAAAATCTAAGATTTTTAAATAAAAAGTGTCGTAACTACAATTACTGCAAGTGCGTAGCCATACTCAAAAAAATTGGGTGTATTATACATACATACAGTCAACAAAAAAAAACTTGTACAGTTACCAACTGAGAATAAAGAATATAAAATTAATAAAAATATGGGAAGAAAAAAAGATTTATTAAACACAAATTAAAGCTTGAAGTAAAAATCGTTGTTTTCTTAAACTAATTTTTACATTCATACTTGTTTTTTTTTTTTATTCTTGATGTAATTTCTTAGTGCCGTTTTACACGCTTAATTTTTGTTGCTCAACTTTTGATTTTACCATTAGGAAGAAAGAGAAGAGAGCTTTATACCCTTCTCTTTCTTTCTAATGAAGTAAAAATCGTTGTTTTCTTAAACTAATTTTTACATTCATACTTGTTTTTTTATATTCTTGATGTAATTTCTTAGTGCCGTTTTACACGCTTCAACTTTTGTTGCTCAACTTTAGTTGAAGCGTGTAAAACGACACTTTGAAATTACATCAAGAATAAAAAATAGAAGTATGAATGTAAAAATTAGTTTAAAAAAACAACGATTACACTTCATCTTTTCAGTATAAGCAATACAAATTTGAATTTAAAAGCTACATGAAGAGAGAGGGAGAGAGAGAGAGACTGTCGTTTATGAATAAAGCAATAACAACAACCTGAATAAAGAAATAATAAGTGTGGGTCGAAGGGTGATGTCAGTAAGAACTGTAGGCTACAAACAAAGAAATTTTATATAATAACAAGGGCAAGTAAACAAAAGTAAACAAGTTGTTTGGATTTGGATCCGTCAGTAAATAAAATACTGTTGCCATTCCCCTCGGTAAAAACCGTCGTTACTGGCAGTTTGTTCGGTATGATAGGCGAATGCTTTTGATGTGATGACATCATATCTAAAAACACAGCTTGAAAATGATATATATCATCAAATCGAAAGCGCTCGTCGGTCAAACAGGCGAAATTTTTTATTTGAATTCGACAATTTATTTGGTGCAAATTGTTTACACGCTTTTAAAAATAGGTGGCAAAAAAATTTGAAGCAAAGATATCATGTCTAATAAAGAAGAAATTGAAAACTTAATTTCTTCTTTAAAATAATTATCTATTGATTGAAACTTCATTTCATCAGTTATGGTTGCAAGACTTTTAACATTTTTATCTGAAGCAGTGGTTTTGTTCTCATACTGAAAGAACCAAGTTAGAATAATATGAACAAAGTGTGAAATGTTCGAAAACCTACCAAAGCATTTAAAATTTCCCCTGCAAAACTCCCAATCCCCAAGCAGAGGTTTTATTTCATTTTGCGGATAAATTCCCTAATCTAGCAACACTGGTTAACGCGTATGTGTGTGCTGTGTTTTTAAGCCCCAACTATAATATGCATAACCTGGCTTAAGCCAACTTAAACAACTGTGCAAATACCTAATAATCATATGTGGCCAACAATAATGTACTTAACAAAACTTTTCGTCAAGTTTCGTTAAATATCAATTGCTTAAGCAAAGTACGAAACTGATCGCACATTCTGTACGGAAACAGCTGGTTTTGGATTGTGTATTGTGTTATAGATATATTAGTAAATAAATTGCAATGGAGGACGAAAGCGAATTTAATAGAAAACGTACAAAGAAAAAATTGCATATATGACAAAAGAGATGCGTTTTATTATAACCGCAATTCAAAGGAATGGTTATGGAAGAAGTAGCAGAAAAATGCAGTAAAAGTGGTAAGTAATACCTTGAAAATTTTTGTTTGCGTTTTTAATTTTCATGCTGGTATGAATTATATAAAGTCACGCAGTGCAAACACAGATGGAAGTTACTACGGGAACGCTTCTGCAAGGAAATGAGGATGGGAGCTCCATCAGGCAGCGGACAAAATATGATTTTTAAACATCGTTTTGTTAATAAATATCATTTAATTAGAAAGATTTTTTTTTTGCAAAAGTGCGAATAAAATAAATGTGCAATTGTGTATATTAATTTCTATATTTGTGTAAGTACATTATAGCCACCAAAAAGTCTTCAATGATTTGCTTAAGCATTTGACAGACTTTTCGTTCAATTTTTGACATTAGCTTGAGCCAGCTTATGCATATTATAGTTGGGCCTTTACTGTTTTTGTCAAGTGTGTTTTTTGTTTTATGCATGACAACAAATGAATGATAATTGTCATGAATTCGGAAATAATACTTTTAATCACTTTCTTTGTATGTAATTGTTACCTAAAATGCAAACGTATTAAAATTTTTGCGGTTTCGTTTATAAGAAACAAATTTCTAAAAAGTAATTTGTGAACTTTTTAGGTAGTTGCAGTTATCGCCCTCGTTTTTGTTTAAAATTATACTTTTGTACAACTGATTTCTTTCCTGTAATTTCTTTTGTCAGGTGTTTTATTTATGTGTATGTATGTAGCTTTTTTTGTGTATGTATGCGCTGGTAAATAATATGGTTTTGTTTGAAATTGTTTACATTATACTTACATACATATCAAGTAGGTATTGATACACACGCATAGTTTAAGCTTAGAAAAAGGGTTCCTGTCCCAAAAACGAGCTTGAAGGTGATTTAATAAAGTACCGGCAGATGAGGGATAAAATTATTTTTTACCTGCTCAACAGCTTCTTAATTTGATAAAAGTTAGTAGTCAAAGAAATATCAGGCAAGTGAGTGAAATTCCTATCATTAAATGCAAGGAAGGTTTTAAATTAAATTCTAAATTAAGGTCCATTATTATTGTAGTACTTTATGGTACACGATCTTTTTTATTTAATTACCTGGCGCGTAAACAAACAGATCAGATGGTGTTCTACCACGGAAACAGGCAACATACAATTGACCATGCGCGAAAAATGGGTTTTCTAGATTAATACCACAAAAACTTAATGACTGCCCCTGCGATTTGTTTATATTGATTTGTTTATAATCAGTCGGAATCATTGGGACGCGGGATATGCACATTAATCAAAACGTCTTCTCGTTTATACTTTCCTTTCAATATGCTTGCTTCTGATATGTGCGTAAATTCTCCGACGGGGTTTAATTTACTTTTATTTCGGTACGGTTTTCCGTCGACTCTCGTCAAAGTTGGTTTGTGAACAAATCGGTTTCGGCCGTTTGACATCTTCAGAGTACGAATAGAACACTGAAGATGGCAAACGGCCGAAACCGTCGACGAGGGTCGACGGAAAACTGTACCCAAATAAAAATGATTGCTTCTATTACGTTATTCATTAATTTTTTTATCGCTAATCGTTTGCCATTACAAATTTTTGGTTGGTCAATATTTCGCATTCTAACTATAGATCCAAGCTTTATTTGAGAATTGTGAGACGGCAATCCTGGCAAATCAAGTGAGTTTAAAAATGCCGGTGGATATTTCACGACATCATCTCAACTGATTTGTATGTTCCCCTCATTTCGCCAGGAATGCCATCTTGAATTTTGAAACTTAACGCATTTACATCAGTGGTTTTGGCAGCCAGTATAGATAGTCCTTTCGCTCAGCCAATCATGGAATAAGAAATTTTCAGCAACATTTGGAAACACTTAATGAATGAATTCATCTTTTGATTGCGTTAGCTGACAAAAGCTATCAGGAATGGTGATGCAGCCAGTCAGCACATCTATAGGAAATTCGCCATTAGCAATATCAATGAGTTGTTTAGAGAATATGTCTCCAGATTGATCATTTTGCAACATACCACGCATTTTCTTTTGCTTAAATGTAATACCTTGCCGTATTGCCACCATTTGAAAGACTTTAAACATGCATTCAGTTCATCAGCTTGCGTTGAACGTGGAACCACTAGCAATATTTGGCGAAAATCGCCTGATAATAAAATCATTCCGCCACCAAATTGTTCCGTAGATCTTTTAAAGTTCTATCAAAAGCTACAAAAGATTTTTTATGCGCCATCGTGCATTCATCCCACACTATTAGTTGCTGCATTGCTGCAAAACCTTTGCCTTGGAGTTTCCTTGCCTTGCATATTCAATGGCTATTTTAGGTCTGAATGGGCTGTTCGACCGCCTTCTAGCAAAGTTGCTGGGCGATTAGGTGCGGCTATCACCAATTGACATAATGGTTTGTTTGACATCGTCCAGCACATATGCTCAATGGAAATCAATGCCTGATTGTAAATTTGTAAATTCAGATTCCCTGTTCTATTGCGCATATTAAATCAAATAACGTCACAAATATTATCTTTGTACTTCATTCACAAATCAAATCTACTTCTACGTGTCTTTTGTATGGGCGTATAGAAAAGTGTTGTTCTTATACTTTTTCAGGCAATTTTTTAAATTTGTCTTCCCGTTAGAACCATCCTCGTACTTCAAGAAATATTAAAAAAAAGAATTAACGAAGTCGGTTTAGCTGTTCGCAAGAATTGCGTTTCGCAACAAATTTAGCGGCTCATTTTTAAAATTTAGAAATTGTTCAGAAAATAAAAAAATTTCATGTAATTTAATTCCGCCTTTATTGGCGTGTTAAAATATTTAATGTACCTGCTTTACTACTTGTTCCGCCTGTTTTATTTATGTTTTTATATTAATATGTCTAGACCTATATAATTTTATTTACCCATTTACATTGATTCTATTTTTAATTTTTGAGTGTATTTTAAAATATAACAGTTAAAACATAAGTATTTATAACACTTAAAACTAAAAGAACGGTGGATTATGTCTGAACTGAATGCTGAATGAAACTATTATATTTGCAATTTCGTTGCAAGTAAAGATGACCAGATTGTTCATGCAGAAAGTGCAGAGTTACGACGTTAGATTTTTAATTAGAAAAACAATTATAAGATAACTAGCGTGCCCGTGACTGCTTTGCAAGTCATTTGTGGTTTGTTTTTATTCTGCAGCGTTCATTTTTCTGTGCGCCAAAAATCTCAATCATTCAAGAAAATTAATCAGAAAGAACTCAATTTCTTTTTTTCGTTTTTATGTTTTTTTTTTAATAATTTCATCTTTTTCACAATTCAATATTTTTGTGTGCTTATATAATACGTCTTATTCTATTGCAATGCTTTTACATATCCGACATTCTTCGATAGATCTGGTTCGCGATATAGACAAACGAAGCAGTTGGTTTATTAACACGTGAACATGATGCTTATAATTGACCGTGCGAAAAATAGGGATCATTGTGAAAGCAGCACGTATGGGAAACTGAAGCCGTTTAAAATCAAACGGCAAATCTAAAGGAATCGTAAGAATGCGTGGTATCAACACATCCTCGCCCTTATATTTTCCTTTTAAAATTTTTGTTTCAATCACGTTTTTCAGGACTTTTTTGACTACTAAACGTGTCCCATTGCAAAGTCGTGGCTGCTAGATATTTCTAAGCAAAATAACACCAACTTTCACTTGGCGGTAGGGCGGCAGTCCAAGTAACTCAAGCGAATCGACTGAATAATCTACAACATCGTCTTGATTGGTAACAGAGTCAACCGATTTGTAGGTACAAATTTCGCCGGGAATGTCATTCAAAATTGTCACATTGGAAAGCTAAGATAGCTCTCCCTCCCAACCAATCATGGTTTCTAAAATTTTGTGCAATACCGGGAAATACGTTTGTGACCAATTCTTGTTCTGATTGTGCAAAGTGGCAAAAATTATCTGCAAGCGTAATCATTTTTGTGGTGGAGTTAATTGGAATTCCGCCATTCCAAATATCTAACAATTGCTTTGAAAAACGTTCGGCTGGTGGATCATTTTGCAATTGAACACGCAAATTACACACAAACACACACACACATATACATACAAAATGCAACAGAATATGGAAAACAAAATTCTCTATTTGTTTGCACATCCACTTGCTATGAACATGAGCATATTTCGATTTGTATTGCCATCGCATTCTGTTTAAGCGCAGGCACACAGCAACGTGCAAACGAAAACACACATTTCATTTGATACAAAACATTAAGTCGAAGTATGCAATGGAAAAAAATTTTGATTTTTTTAAAAAATTTGTGTTGTTTCAATTACGCACTGTGGATGCACTATTAAGCGTAAACGCAAAAAAAAAGATATAAACCAGCGAACGACCATTACGAAAATTTGGTGGAAATCCGACGGCGCATCTCGTCAAACACTGGCAACCAACGGACACCTATTTTGGGCTTAATTATATATATATATATATATATATATATATATATATATATATATATATATATATATATATATATATATATATATATATATATATATATATATATATTTAAAGATAAAAAATATTTCTTCTTTTTTCTGGTTAACAAGAGGTGTTGGAATGGAAATAAAATATCGCGTAAATTTTGTAGAATTGTTATCTCAGTGTTATTTAATAAAATTCCTTTGAAGGAAATCAATTTGTTTATAATTCTTACAAATTTAACAGAGATTAAAGTAAAGAGTTAAATTGATAAATGTTGTATTTAATGTCGACAATTATGTGTGGAATACAATCTCAGATAAATGTCGGCCTCTGTTAGCCTCAAAATTACGAGCCCATTGGAGCACATTTTTCATTACATTCCCACACATTTCACTCGGTATTTCATTAATTTTATCACGAATATTTTGTTTGAGCTGCTCAAGCACTGCTGGGTTTGTTTGCATAAATCTTGCTTTTCATATGTCCCCACAAGAAGAAGTCCGGAGCAGTTGCAGGTCAATTAATATCACCATTTCTTGAAATAACTTGTTGTGGAAAGAGGTGCGCAGTAATTTCATTGTAATCCTGGCTCTATGCGATGTTAACAGTTACCGTTACGCCGTTTTCATTTTCAGAGAAGTAAGGTCCAATGATTCCTTCTGACCAAATTGCACACCAGACTGTTATTTTTAATGCCTGCAAAGGTGACCGACTATTGTGTTTATTCACATATCCACGTGTCTACTTCACGACTGCCAAATATGAAGTGAATGTTTAAATGTTTTCAAAAAAATAACGGCAAAACAAACAACAGACACCCTGTTCATAATTTTTTTTACATTAAAGACAATCCAGACCTCTAAAATACTGCTAATAACAATTTTATAATGCAGATTTTGTTGGCAAGACGTTATCCATATTGTTAAATTTATTCCTTTAATAAAAGTTTAGTTTATTTAGCTCTTTTATTGCAAATTAAATACATTAACTTTTATATGACACAATAAATTTAAACGATTATTCGAGTTTATACACAAAGAAATACACGATAGTTACTTTACCACTTTAAAACTTTAAACAAATGCTGTTATTGCTCTTAATGTTGTTACGTTTATTAAATTAATAAACGTTTAGTTTATGGAACTTTTTTATTCCAAAATAATTACCCAAATCTTTTGGAGCTTTAATTAAATTACACCATTTAATTAAACGATTATTCGCGTTTATATACAAAAGTGCATGATGGTTACTTTACCACTGTAATGGATAAAAGCTGCTATTCGAACTGTTGTGTCTTCACGCGATGACGTTCACGATTCAGAAATAAATGAAATTTTATATAGTGTTTTGAAGGATTCTAGAATTTATTAAAGCTTTGTAAAGTTCAACAATTACATTTTTTACAAGTGCTGTCGTTATGATTCTCAGTTTAAGTTACAAAAATGTGAAAGTGAAATGTTCTGTTGTGTCTGTTAACAGATCAAGAAGTTTTTTGAGAAATCTCATGAACACAAAACAACAACAGCAGGGTACATTTAAATTCCACGAAATAAGATTAACTATCGGGAAAAAATAGAGGAGACACATACCAACAAATACTTACACTGAACAATGACGGCATTTGTAGTAAATCCGATTGTAGATCTTTACAAATGTTGTGAATTAGAGTTTCTACTATCCTTCATTTATGCTTTAAGCAGTGTAATAATAAGCAGCTTTCATTCTAAAAGTTGTCTGTAATTATTTTGCAATAAAAGAACTCAATAAACTAAAAGTTGATTGAAGGAATAATAAAGTCCATACCACGCGTTCTACGCGCACACGCTTTGTATGCGTTTGATACTTTTTACGCGTTCTACGCTTTCCAAACTTCAAGTTACATGCAACGCTTTTTATGCGCCAAGTTTTTTGTTACGATCAGCTGTGGTGTAAATAATTTTGTCTAATAAAAAAAAATTTGGCAAAAATGAAAACTTAAATTGAAATTTTTCAAGAATTTATAGAATTTATTGAATTTTTTGCATATGATATTTTGTGTAATGAGGACCTATGGAAAACTTCAAAAGAAAAGAAGACGCTTTGGGGTGTGTGTCTTGTTTTTCGAAAGAGAAGTGAGTGGTTTTTTTGCAGCAACGTTTGAAAAATCAAAATAACAGAAATAATACAACGTCAAAAACAGCTGACATTTTTTCATGGCGCTTGCAACGCGTAGAAAAGTAAAAAATAAACCTACTTCATGCGTTCTATGCGTCATAAGCATTCTATGCGATGTGCTGTCACATACAATTACACTGATTCTACTTTTTTGACAGACGCATATAAAGCGTGTACGCGTGGTATGGAGTTTCAGTTGAATAGCATATAGTGTGACTGATCGGTTAATATGACCATCACATAAATACTGTAATAAAACAGTCTTAACTACCAACAAACACACTTGCATTAATAATAATAATAATACGTTCATGTTACATTTCCCACATGCAGTTGAAGTAAGCAACCAAGCCAAGTGGTCTGCAATGTAGTGCAATGATCAGCACGTTTCATATTGCGCCCAAAATATTTATATTAAATAATTATAAAACAAATTTATTAATATAGCAACAATATGAATTGGATCATGTTTACATATGGTTTCCATAGATAGATAAGTATAGAAGTAAGAGGTTGAGTATAATATAGGAAAAACACTCAACCTAGCAGGATATAAGCAGCACAATCGTTGCAAAACAAAATATTCAATAAAGAAGAGTCTTAGCAGCTTCAATCACAGAGCTCTAAGGCGTGATACTTTGCTTACAAGGTAAACATTTTACATCTTACAACGTGGAAACCGTAGTAGTTACAGTCTAAAAATTTTGTGTAAGTAACTTCGCTATCAATATGTGAGTTTACGTTAATGAGCATGGGGTGACTCTTCACCAAACCTACAATGCCGACGAATACGGTTTATATTTTAGAATGGTTCCAAATCACACTCTTGTCACATGTAATGAAAAAACTGCTATCGAAAGAAAATTATGTAAAGAGCGAATAAGTTTTTTGCACCTTTTAAATGTTGGTTGTTGGAACATCGAAATACCCCTGCACCTTTAAATGCTTTTTAAATAATCCTGTAATAAGCCATTCTGGTAATAACACCTGGCTGATATTATTTATTCAAGGACTGATGCCATCACGAATTTATTAACCACGTAAGTTAATGTCATAAATTGGGGAAAGTAAAAACTAATGGCGGCTTAATCGCGACAATGAATCTAGCACCTGATTGCTCTGCTCTTATTCAACCGATATTTTTTTGTTGTAATTCCTTTCCGTCTTAGCTGGCTGTTTGTTCGGTGTGAATGGCGAGCGGTTTTCGATGTGAAGACCTCATTCTTAAGCTGGGTCCATGAGTGTCAGGGTGTAATGCAAAGTTGGAGTCTTCTCTTTTTCGTTTGTATGAGCGTATGTGTTCTATAAACCTTGTTCTTAAAGTTCGTCCAGTTTGTCCTTTATAAATACTTTTGCAAGTCCAAGTAAGTCAGGTGCCCCTGTAGGCTAGTAGGTAGTGTACTAGCTTGTCAGTATGGGGATTGTGGATTCGATTCCCAACGAAGACCTTGGTTTTTTTTTCACTACAAAAATAAAAATTTACTGTCGGTGGGGCTGCTCAGCGATGAAGGTATAGTCATTGGTCGCTGTACTGTGTTTATACGGCAGTTAATTTCCGACTATCATTCTACTTTCACCACCTGCTTCATCTCTTCTCTATCCCTTTCCTAAAGAATGTAGCATGGTACTGGAATAAATAGGCATTGTTGCCTGAAGTGCTACTTCTCTTTAAAAAAAAAATATACTTTGCTGGAAAAAAATTTTTCAGTTATTTCTGTCGATGTCCTGAGATGTGTTCCAGGTTTTTATGTTGTGAGTGAACCTTCTTTGTGAAACAAGTTAGTTAATCTATATATTTCTGGTCCTGTGTAAGTAAACGTATGCCGTCGAGTTGTATGGGTTGTCTTTTTGTCTTCTTTATTTCTGTTTTTAGTGTTGTATTGTCTAAAAAGTTTATCGATAATAGTGGGTTTGCAGTTGTTATATTTAGCTATGGTGTAAATTGTGTCGAGTTCTTTGTTGCACTTGTCTGGAGTAAGTGGGATTGTCTTAAGTTCGTATATCATATGCCTAAACTCTGCTTAGTTTATGTTGGGCAGGGTGGTTCGAATTGGTGTGGATGTATGTGGTTTTCTATAGATGTCAAATGTTCAACAGTCAGTTCCTCGTGTTATTGTAATGTCAAGATAATGCAAATTCTTTCTTTTTCCACTGAGTATATGATGTTATTAGGGATTGTGCTTAAATCTGTTAAAATTTGTTCGCCGTTGTCTTGATCGAGAATGCATATGATGTCATCTATGTATCTATAGTGATGAGTTATTCTGTGTTTTTCATTTGTATCTTTATATGTAGTAATTGGAGATGTTGCATGAAAATTTCCATGTTGGGTTACCATGCCGAGTCCGTTAGGAAATTTGTAAAAGTGGTTATCGATAATTTTAAAAATAATTTTCCAAAAAAGAAACCTAAATTTTCTAATTTCTTTAAATAAATAAACACAAATCTAATTTTAAAATTACATACAATTTTGGGTTCTATGTTCATGACAGATCTGGTGTTAATTGGTCGCTAAAATCGAGCTTGCACTGTATTAATTTTTTGTGTTTTCAGGTTTTTGATTAATCCTGATTTATTTGGTGATGCATTTATTTGATTTATTTTTAAGGTTTTAGGTTCTATTTATTTTAATTTTCTTATTAATTATAATGGAAAAAGTTAAGTTCTACAATAAACTCTTGAAACTATATCAGCTACAGTTAAAAACAATGCTACATATTACATTTTACGGGGCAGCGAAGAAAATGATAAAAATTATAGAAGAAATGCGAACCTATAGTAAATGTAAAAATGAAAGGAAAATGCTGACTAAATGCATTATAATAAAATAGCATGTTGTAATTTAATTATACTGCAGTTATTAAAAAAAAAAAACTTACCTGTAATTAACATTGAGCATAATGCCACTTGGTAGACGCTCAGGTGTAACTTTATGCTGGGCCACAGCTGCACTTGTAGCTGCTATACAGGTGACAATACAAGTAGTATCCAAATATGATTTCAACTGTTGAGGTCTCACTAAATCTGTTGTATTGGTAGATTTAAGCGGTATACACTGTACAACGCCGCCTAACAAATCACTTAGGCCATCCGAACGGGTGCCATATTTGAGAGCTTCATATGAACCATGTAGTTTTGCAATGGCTTTTTCCAGCAACGAAGCCCAATAACAATTTGAAGTTTGTGGCTGTAAAAAAGCTAAACGGCCATTTATGGTGGGTAAACGATCATCGACTAAAACCTCCACCCATTCACCGCACCACCACAGACGGAAACGAAAGACACCATTAGCTTTGTCCAAGCTCTGGTCGGCTGGCACCACACGGTAAAAGAGATTCCTTAAAGAATGTAGAACACCTAAACAGGAAACTAACCAACGATCACCCATTTTGCCAGGGATAACATCGAAATTTTCAACTTCATTGACAAAACAAGCCTTTGGAGCATCAGCTATTTCAGATATGCGACGCCATTGAAATGTAAAGGGTGGTGTTTGATAATAGAATACAGACTGTTGCACGGCTGGAAAATCTGGATCTTCCCACAAACTGTTACGACTCCTACATTCATTTTTAATGCGTTCATACTTTGACGTCATTATGTGTAAAAATTCCTTTTAAAGTCTTTCAATATATTTTTATTTGTTTTAAAATACTCCTTCCATTGAGTAACAATATCAACAACACCTTTGCTAAACAAGTGAGTGATTGTTATATTAGTCGCTTGATTGGTTGGCTATTTGACGGTTTAATGGTTATGTGGTTGGATGCAAAAATAGGTTAGCTTTTTAACACTTAGAAAGTTTAGACTTGTGTTATAATAAAAAGAATAAGTTCACAATTTTTTTTTTATTTTTATTTTATTTCTTACATACACTTTTTAAGTATTGCTCGTTATCAACTTGTCATATTAAATTTACCCACACCAAATCTGGGTTTTGTCGATATTTAAAAACATGTACATATTTATTTATGCGGGAATAAACTGGTTAACCTGTATTTGAATAAATATTTTTATTTAACTTCACACTATTCCCCACTAAATTTATTTTTTTATTTTTCAATAATCAAAATCAGAATTTTAATCACACATAACAACTTTCTTAGAGTTTTTGTCTTATTTTATATTATTATTATTTGACGTTTTTTCTTGTTATTTATTAATGAAGTTGTTGGTTTTCGTATGACCTTGCTTTCGGAAAAAAATATTTAATTCGTATTGAAAAATGCACGGCCTCGTTAATCAACATTACCAAAAAAACAAACTGCTCTAACTAAAATTAGAAATTAAAATAAATATATAAATTTCCTCCAAGTGCACACAAAGTGAAAGTTATTAAAACAATAATCCAAATAAGAAAGAAGAAAAATACACAGTTTAGTATAATGTAAACGCAAAAACACTGCAGAATGCGAAAGTTTGAATAACGAGCATACGAAATGAAAGAAAGAAAACAGTATAATGAATGCTTGTTTTAAGATGTTGTTGGCCTAAACAAGTTTAAGACAGTTTTAGGCAGTTAGCCAGGCAGCAATTAAAGCTTTAAAGAACTAACAGCAAAAAGAAATCGTGGTTTAGAAGCAATGTAGCCACCTGATTTACTAATAAGCAGAAACCATAAACCTTCAGCCATCTGTGGAATGTTATGTGCTTCAAGGTACACATATGCAGGGTGTTGCCATATAAGTCAACAGAATATTTATGAATTTTTTTTAAAATACAAACACTAGAAGAAATTTATGTATTTATTATTTGTTATGCTTCTTGCTTTTTGCCTAATTTTTAGATAACACTTTTGCTCATCATTGTTACAATTATTTCATTCAATGGTTACTTTCTAATTAGTAAGGAAATATTTAACAGAAGCTAAAATTGTTCTTTTTTGTTTTGATTTTACTTGGGCAATACCGTGGTTTGAATTTTTCATAACAGCATTGCCACACAGTGAGTGGCACACGTTAAAAGTCGGGCATTTGGTAGATTTTTATTCATTATTTAAAAAATAAAAACTGTTGAATAATTTTTAAAACAAAGCAATTAATTTCAATTATCGTTATATTTGATATCTTATTATTTTTATAATTTATACAAGCGTTCAGGTGAGAAAATATTTAAAATAATTTTTGCAATGCCGCGTACAATCAAGTAGCCTATGTATCTTCGAGAAGCGAAAATTAGTTATTAACAACTCAACAAAAATCGTACACGACATTATTACGCGATATAAAAAAGACAACAGAATTTAAAATAAATAACGCGCACCTGTAAAAAGAAATATGTAACCGAGAGATAAGAAGTTTATAGTTATCCACTCTAAAACTTGCCGCAATGCTAAAACCAATTTAGGAAAGGAGGTACACGCGCGGTAAAAAATGAAAATTGCATGTCTGAGTGAATCAAATGGAACCATGTGTCAGTTTCAGAAATAGAAAAGACCACTTGGATTTTGCATGAGAACACATATTAAAAAGATTTATCGTTTTGGAGCCCATTAAAATTTCCACGCCACATTATGTTGGCTTTTGCTGTCAATATTTAACATCTTATAGGTTCTTTTTACGGTTTAAAGCAAATTTAATTTGTTTGTTTCCGATGGCCGGCATTACGTATGGCGTGGAGCTGTATGGAAACTTCAGGTGTCGGAAACCTTCACTTTATAGATGTACAAGAACATGCATTGTCATATTGTAAAAACTAAGGAACGTTGCTTTTAAGCCACAATTGAATCGTTTTTGCTTCGTAAGCTAAAGCAGAGCCTTGCTGGAAAGACCATGGCTTGTTGGCAAATTTTTAATAGTTGGGAGGCTTTACAATGGATCCCAAGTTTGACTATCGATTGATAGATATACTTTGGTCGACGCTTTCACTCATTTCTGGCAAAAATTAATCTTACCAACGCCATCGCTGCACACTTTCACCATATCATTACAGACGGAGGATGGTGACCTCTTTGAACTCTCAGGATAAGTCGGGAAGCTTCTTTGGATTACTGAGCATATACACGATAGTTCTGTTTATTGAACGATTCTTCAACGGTGAGGATAATGCAAGACATAGATTCTTGCGAAAGACAACGTTTTCTGCTTTCTCATTGGTTTTCAGTCGATTTTTTCTTTTCGACTTTGATCGCTTTCGGAGTGCTCACAGTGGGCAGACGGTCGGATCTTTGATGGTCCCGTGTTCCGCCAGTATCCTCAAACAGTAGTGTCAAGTGTGTTTCTTGGAATTTTTGAAGTATCGAATAGAAAACATTGTGTTCAAATTTATAAATAACTAATTAATTAGGTTATGTTAGTATACTAATTTATTTTTTGTGCTGAATTATTTTTTTAACATTTTTTGTAACCACTTTTCGCACAAGTGGAAAATGTTACATTACCTAATTTACTCATTTTATTATAGAGTTGAAGTTAAAACCAATAAAAGATCAATATTTCATACTTATGAAATTTGATCATTTTATATTTAATAAACACCATTGGGTGGAATCTTTAGGAGCAGAAAATGAAAATAAAAAAATGGTTTAAAAAACAAATAAATAAAAAAATTGTTGTCAAAGGATAATAAAACCAGACATTTCGCACACATTGACAATGATGAATCCATCCGCACAATCTATGATAGCACTACCGAGGATACACGAACCGAACACACCAATGGGACCCATGATTAATTACAAATCGGCACCAGGCTACGAACTTTCGGTGTATATGAGGACGATATTAGAGGACACCTTGGGCCTGGGATATGGGCATACAATGGCCAACACTACAGAACTGATTGATAAACTGGGGAATGTGGAGATAACGGAGAGGACAAGACTGGTTTCTTTTGACGTAGAGGACTTGTATCCATCAATTCCGGTAATGGATACATTGGACATTGTTCATGGGACAGTAGAAAACAAAACGGGGGACAAGGAGCTGGCAATACAACTTACAGGCACACTAAAAGCGACACTAGAACAGAATTACTTTAAATTTGACAATAATATATATAGACGAATAACAGGTCTAGGGATGGGAAATCCAACATCTGCCACCCTCATGGAAGTATTTATGCAGAACTTAGAAGAGGAATACGTAAAGGAATTAAAATCCAACTTCGGAGTAATATTCTACGCAAGATATGTCGACGACGTCATATGTATACTAGAAGGAAATAACGAGAGCAAATTCTAGACTACTTGAATGGAAGACACAAGGACATAAAATTTACAATGGGAAAGAAAGAGGAGGGGGGAATTAATTATCTGGACCTAGCGATCAGGGGGAACATACTCTCGAACAGAATCAAATATGAAATATACAGGAAACCAACAGCAACGGACACAATAATACACAACTCATCAGATCATCCCCAGCAACACAAAAACGCAGCAATCAGGCAGCTATTAACAAGACTCGAGAGAACACCACTAACACGGCAAATGTATATGAAGGAAATGGGAACAATATAAAGCGCCTCGTAGATAACATCAGGAAACAAATTAGAACGAACAAAGAACAGGAGAATGAAAGGAAAAAATGGGCTACATTAACATATATGGGAAAATCAACGTACAAACTGGCGAAATTCTTTGGAAAACACAACATCAATACCGCATTCAGAACGAGAAACAACCTAGGCAGAATACTACGGAATAAAACAACCGGGGCAAATATACTGGACGGACAAGGAGTGTACAAATTAACTTGTACATGCCATTATAGCTACATCGGGCGAACAGGACGAAAAATTAAGACCAGATTTAGGGAACACATTAGAGACTATAACAGGAAACTACGAGAACCAAAATCAACTCCGGAATTAAACTTTGCGAACCATATATTTGACGACAAGTGTACACCAGGACTTATAGGGACAACGGTTAAACTGCTTCATACACAGCACAAAACATGGAAATATACAAACAAAAAACATTTGACGGACGAATAATAAATGAACAAATAAACACTGCTTCGGACACAATATTTGAACCGTTGAAACATTTTTACAGGAAAACAAACACTACACCAGTACGGAAACGTTTCGCAGGTGCACAAGACCAGGGCAATAGGGGACATCGTAAACGTACAATTACAGATTATTATGTCATATGGGAAGGAGAAGGGGAAAACCCAATGGGTTCACACATGAACAAAAACGGACAACAAGCATGATCGTAAAAGGATTTAGTTAGGAAAAAAGACGAATGAAAAAGGGAGCGACAAATTAGGTAAAAAGAGACAAACGAAAAAGGAGAGAGAGATGCAGGCAAAAAAGACAGAAAGTGACGAACGCAATAACACGAAGGGAGACACGGACTATATAAACACAACTGACAATAGAACGCAACTAGTACGAAAAGAACACTGAAGATGGCAAACAGCCGAAACCGGTTTGTTCACAAACCAAATTTGACGAGGGTCGACGGAAAACAGTACCCAAATAAAAGTAATTTTAACCCCGTCGTAAAATCCAAGCACATATCGAAAAATTTTTATTTATTTATTATTTAGAAGATTACTTATGAATTTTCTGTTTCTGAAGATGCCACTCAATGGTGTGGTTAAATATTGAAAAACATAATGCTGTCATAAAAGTATAAAACTCAATCGCAAGCTTAAATTTTGGTGTTTTTTATTAATTCCTTTCTATTGGAATAACTAAATTCGAATACCTATAAAACATATTTATTTGATAGCGATGTTTAATAAAAAAGTAAAAAAAGTCTATTCCAAACAACTTTATACTTGATTTTTGGTTTGAAAAATTGAAAATATTTTTCCCACAAGTAACTCGTTGAAATATAATGCAAAATATACAAGAGTAATTTGAAGGAAACATCATGGTTTCTCATTTGTAGCAATGCTTCTTGTTTTAATTAAATTTTTTATCATGCTGTCTGTAACGATGCTTCTTGTGTTATTTGGTTGAAGGCATTTGCAGTGTGCGGGTTGTTTTATAATTGTCGGAGTATAATATAAATTAAAGAACAATGTAATTTCGGTAGTCTTTTGCTTTATTCTAAATTAATTCTTTCAGTAGCATTTCATTTGAAAATACTTCTTTTTTAAAAAATCAATTTTTGGCCATATTCTTCGCTTCAGTTGTATGTCTATTTCATACTTTATTTAGTCCGTTAACAAAATTTTTGTGCTTCGTTCAGTTTATTTTTTTGTTTACATCCGCGTATATGTATGTGTAATGCATAAAATACATTCAAAACTGAATGTTTCTTCTGACAAAAAGCAACGTGTTATTTTGTAAACCATGTTTCATTTGATGCTGCCTCGTGTATATCTGCATCATAATGCAGCACCATTATATCACTTATATTGTAATAAATTGTGTAAATTGTAGATTATTTCGTAGATATTCTTTTATAATAAAATGAGTGATGATGTTCCTATAACAACCCAGCCAACATTTATTGGAAAAAGATTTTTGCACTACACAAATTATAAAACAACAAGTTATATTCCATTTGATGAGAATTAATACGACGTTCCGTTAACACCAGCGTCTGCTGAAGTTTTTCATTTTCACTTTTTTGCGTGGCGGCGATGTTTGTGTTTGCCTTAGCCATTGTGCTAACAGCAGTATTGTTAATTTCCAAAAGCATTGCTTTTATTTTTTGCCTTTCAGCAGAAAAACGCTCGCGTACGGTAGAAAACCATTGTAAGGAATTAAAATCATTGATTTGATTTAATAACTTAAGAATATAGGCAAGACCGACAGCAAAGCCGTCATCAAAAATAACAGCTTCTTCACGATCTTTTTTATTAATTTTTGATTTTACTGCCAGCATATGCTCTACATAGTTCATGATTAGTGGCGGAACAATAAGAAAGAAATTACGTAAATGTAAATTGTGAGGATTACGAAAGAATGGTTGAAATGCTTCAACTAAAAGCTAAAAAAGGAGATTATAATAAATTTAAATAAATTAACTAATTTTTCATCATTTACCTTAAAATAGTCCGTATGATCCGCAAAACATTTATCTAAATTTTGTATATTTGTTTCAACGTTTTCAGCTGCCATTTGTACAAAATCGTTTAACTCTTGTTGTTTGCATTGTGATACAAATCTTAAGTTCATGTCAAACTTCGGTATATACAAACTAGCACTGTAATTAGCATGTATACTGCCGAAACGCACCAACCGTATATATCCAATGGCATTTCCTATGCAGTTAAAAAACTCAATAGTATATTTTCTGGATCAATATTTTTTAGTTTAATTTGCTTACCAACATGCGTTATGACTTTCCTAAATAAATCCATATACGTTTGGCCATCATTTGCCAAACCCAATTTGCGTATATCTTTATTAAAAGCATCGGCTCTTTCATAGGGGTATAAAGGATATTTGTCCTGTTGTTTGCGTTCGGCAAATGATCTTAATTCTTTCATTAAGCGGGCCTTGATTTGTTCGTCGTAGAGAAACTGGGAAAATGTATAGAATTTTTGCCTTAAAAACTGATATGTAAAATTGACGGTGGTATTTATGACACCTGTGCCATGAGTCTTTAGTGAATTAGCCACATGACGAATGCTAATAGTGTCTAAATGTTTATTAGAACTTTCTTGTTCGACAAAAATTTGTGAATTCATATTGTAAACATATTTCGAAACGAATATATGAATTTTACGCATAATCTCTAAAATATCTATACCTTGTTCTAAGGTTTGATTTGGTAAGAAATCTTCGACGGGATTTAGTAATAAACGATAATTTGCCAAGTGTCTCATTTCTTCGTAGGTCTTCCAATCATGCAGTGAAATAGTGGTTAAATTATAAAACATGGCGCTCAAATAATTTTCTACATGATCCTTGAGTATTACATAGTTGCCATTTACCTCCAGCGGACAAATATTTATTAGTTCTTTGTAGTCATCGATACCTTGTTCAAACGGATTAATTTTTTCAACTTGCAAATTGGCATGAACTTCTAAACGCAAAAATATCTCAATTTGAGCACACAATTTGCTAATAATTTCGTAACGTAAACTTTCATAGGTGGATTTGTGCAAATCTTTGGCAACTGTTAAGCCTTTTAGATTTAAGCTATTCAAAGTGTCGCCACATTCGGTAGAGGCTTGAACAATATACTTAAAAAAAAAGTTAAAATTAAAATTTCTAGCTGAAATTATTTATTAACATTTAAGTGTTTTTCTTACCTGAAATGTATGAAAATCTAGTTTTTTTTCAACAATTTGTTTTAAATAGGCTTTCAAAATTGATTGATGCCAAAATAGGAATGATGTGTCACACACTTCTCGAATTACATCTTGAAGATCAGTTACTAATTCTATGCACTTTATCAAGCTACGAAAGCGTTCTTTTTGTTCAATTGATAATATTTTATATCTAGCAGTGGCAGCATCAAATGCTAATTTGGCGACTAGTATTCGCACTTTACTTGCTGGACCATGCATACACCGTTCAGTTATTTTTAAAGCAGCTAAAGCATCAACACTTTTATCCTGACGTTTTGAGCAAACTATTTTTTTCTGAAAGCCAGAGTAAAAGAATTGAACCAAATATTATTTGTTTATTCGTTCGGATGGATAAGCTTAAAACTAAGATTACGATTACACAACATTTAAAAGGTTTCTCTAATTCGTTAATGTTACTAATCTTTATTTACTAACTAGCGTGCCCGTGACTGCTTTGCAAGTCATTTGTGGTTTGTTTTTATTCTGCAGCGTTCTTTTTTGTGTGCGCCAAAAAATTCAATCATTCAAGAAAATTAATCAGAAAGAACTCAATTTCTTTTTTTAATAATTTTGTCTTTTTCACAATTCAATATTTTTGTGTGCCTATATAATACGTCTTATTCTATTGCAATGCTTTTACATATACGACATTGTTGGATCGATTTTGGTTCGCGATATAGACAAACATAGCAGTTGGTTTATTAGCACGTTAACATGATACATATAATTTACCGTGCAAAAAACAGAGATCATTGCAAGAGCAACACCTATTAGGAACTGAAGCTATTTAAAATCAAACGGAAAATCTGAAGGAATCATAGGAATGCGTGGTATTAGCACATCTTCGCCCTTATATTTTCCTTTTAAAATTTTTGTTTCAATCACATTTTTTTATGACTTTTTTGACTATTAAACGTGTCCCATTGTAAAGTCGTGGCTGGCAAATATTTGGTACACCAACTTTCACTTGTAGGCGGTGGGGTGGCAGTCCAGATAACTCAAGCGAATTTAAAAAATTCGACTGGATAATTTACAACATCGTCTTGATTGGTAACAGAGTCAACCGATTTGTAGGTAAAAATTTCATTCAAAATTGTCACATTGATATCCGAAGCATCTGCAGCTAAGATAGCTCTTTGTGCAATACCGGGAAATACGTTTGTAACCAATTCTTGTTTTGATTGTGCCAAGTGGAAAAAATTATCTGGAAGCGTAAACATTTTTGTGGTGGGGTCAATTGGAATTCCACCATTCCCAATATCTAACAATTGCTTTGAAAAACGTTCGGCTGCTGGATCATTTTGCAATTGAACAAGCAAATTACCCACACACACAAATGCAACAGTTTATGGAAAAAAAATTCTCTATTTGTTTGCACGTCCACTTGCTATGAACATGAGCATATTTCAATTTGTATTGCCGTCGCATTCTATGCAAGCACGCACATACAGCAACGTACGAACGAAAACACACATTTCATTTGATACGAAATATTCAAAGGAAAAAAATTTTGATTTTTTTGAAAAATTTATCTTGTTTTAAACACGCACTGTGGACGCACTATTGTGCCTAAACGCATGAAACAAAGATACAAACCAGCGAACAACCATTACGAATGTACTGTGAAAATTTGGTGGAAATTCGACGGCGCATCTCGCCAAACACTGGCAACCAACGGACACCAATTTTGGGCTTAATTTTTATATATATAGAAGAGTTGTGAAGCATTTAGCATGGGACTTTACAGTCTTAATCTTTCATTTGTGAAAATTTACCAAATCCCTTTACGCTTTTTCCGTTTTTCTCTGGTTTCATCTGGCATTAGTTTTCTCCAGAAACATTAACTTGCAACCAGAAGTTTATCCAAGCTTATCAAAGTTAAACAATTTAAAAATAAAGAACGAATAATTAAATGGTATTCGGCCCTAACACCTGTTTGTGTAAATGTGAGCAAAAATTTACATTACATAAGCAAGCACTTTAGCGCGTTTTGAGTCTAGAAACTTTGTCTAAAAGTTATACAAATTGTTATGATGATTTTTTATGGCTTTAATCTATACTCGAATATAAATAAAACATTTACATTTTAAAAGCAGGAAGAAAATTTAAAACTTACCTTACAAGCGTTAATCAACTGTAAAACTTTAAATTGGAAATATTGGGATATGCAATGAATTACTCTGGCAATATTTATAGCTTGTTCGTTGAAACATATTTGCACCATCTTTAGCATTTCCAATAGCTTGCATATGCCTAATAGCGTATTTCTGTTCATTGGTAATTCTAAATTCTCATGAGCGTTTATCATTCCCTTAATCAAATAATTCAAATGACCCGGTGTTCGTATACCTTGTACTAGCAAAGCTGCCAGTTCCTTAAACTGTTCAATACGCAATTTAAATGGCCCACAGCTTAAAGCCTTTTCAATCGTTATGATCCACAAACTAATTTCATTGCAATACATTCGACAATCTTTGATAAATTTATGTCCATGATGTTGCAGAAATAGCTGTTGTTGCCGGCGAGTATCCAATAAGAGTTTTTCGTGAGGTTTTATAAGTGTAAGAGCATTTTTACATAGAAAGTCTCTCGATGACCAAGGTATATTACCAATAAGCATAATTCCTTGATGTTTAGCATTCAATTCAAGTAATACCTTAATGGATTTAGAATCAACTTGACCGCAAAAATCATGAAAAACTACACAGAATGCATTTAATTTAATAATACTGTATGTATCGCTGAAAGCATTGAGATCACTAGGAGAAGTTTTACCGATTTCTTGTAGTTGCAATTTCATATAATCATTAAACTGTTGAGATAATTGGCCCACACAATTGGGACCAATTTTTTCCTTAATGGTGAAAGTGCTGTCAAGAAAATGCTAAAATATTGTTAATTTTTTGCTTTTAATAAGAAGAAAGAAAACTTACTCTAAATATACATCCTGTGAAGAGAAAATCCAACGATTGCAAACAATTTTGCAATCCATTTAATTCTGATAAAGTGCAGCTATTCCAAGAGTTGCCGCTATGGATCATAGCTTCAATGGTGTTTTTGTAAGATGGCCAAAAGCGGGCAAAATTAGATCGATGCAATATTTCGTCGAAAATTAAAATATTGAGAAACAATTTTGACAAATAGTCACAAATGTGCTGGAAAAAAGTAATGGAGAAATAATTTGATGAATAAGTAAATCTCTTTGTCTTTTTCGTGTTAACATTTACTTTAACGAAAGGAATAAATTAAAAATTAATCTAACAGAAAGGTGTGACAAACATAATTGTAAGTCGTACAAACTTTAAAAAAATATATTTGCCTGGTGCTATGGTGTTTGTTTCTCCTCCGCCAGTAAATGAAATAATATTGCCATTTTCCGCCTAACTGGCTGGTTCGTATTCGATGGCGAGCGCTTCCGATGCGAATGCATCATTCTCAAGCCGCGTTTTAGTTTGTACAAACTATTCGATGGCGAGTGCTTTCGATGCGAATGCATCATTCTCAAGTTTGTACAAACTAAAACGCGGCTTGAGAATGATGCATTCGCATCGGAAGCGCTCGCCATCGAATACGAACCAGCTAGTTAGGACGGAAAATGGCAATATTGTATATTTGCCTGTTTATATAAGTAAATAATGGGTGGTCAAATTTGTAGTTAGGAAGTAAATTGTTTGTCAAATGATTAAACGTAAAGAATTGAGCTGCCATCCTTTGACGTTCATTTAGTAAAAAGTTGGGAAATTTTAAACATTGTGGAAGTTTCTATTCCTTGTAAAGTTTCTATTCATCGTATGCAAGCATACCTGCTGTACAGGAAAGAAATTGTTGGGAATGAGCGAGGAACAACAATTAATTTCCTGTATTCATAACTGGCTAATGTTGTCATCATGTTGCCTTTGGTTTCAGCAAGACGGTGCCATATGCTTGACACTCGCCTAAACAATATTATTATTGTTATTGCTTGAGAAATTTGCCGGATGCGTAATTTTTGGGTTTGATAATGCTATCTGCCCTTTCTTATGATTTAGCGCCCCTGGATTATTTTCTCTAGCGCCATTTTAAAAACCGGCTTTATGTGAGCAATTAACAAACAACTAACGCTTTGAAAGATAAAATTCTGTGCTGCATTGACGAAAAAGAGAAGCTTTGTTGCAAAATGTGCTTAAAAATTTTGTGCAAAGAACAGATTGGAGTCCGCCGACGTGCTTGACAACTGACGTTGTAAAAAAGTGTATGCTCTAAGTTAATTTACTTACTAACCGCTTTTCTTTTATATTAATTATTTTATGAAAATATTTAGCAGTCTGAAAAAGCTAAGCTTTGGAAAGACTTTCTATTTCAATTATTTATTTATTTTGTTTTCAGTTCGGGAGAAAAATAAAACAATTTTTTTATTAAACTATCTAAATTCTATATATTATTACTAAGCGTTTACAGTGCTCGAAAAGCATAATAGTAATAAAATTTGTGCATGGTTAAAGAAAGGTTTGGCCAAAAATTCGAATGTGCAAAGTGTTATTTAGATTTGAATCTTAAATATTCACGAATTGGTGATCTCTTTTAAAAGCAAAATATTTCGTTTTTATAGTTTTTTTAAACGATCTTTTTTATTTATCTTTAATAAATATCTTTTTTCTTTTTAACGATCTTTTTTATATATTTTTTCTTCTCGATATTTCGCTTTCCTTTGGAAAGCTTCTTCAGGAAAAAATTTTATATTTTTGAAAACAAAAAATTATTATTATTATTGTTTTCAAAAATATAAAATTTTTACCTGAAGAAGCTTTCCAAAGGAAAGGGAAATATCGAGAAGAAAAAATATATATAAAAGATCGTTAAAAAGATATTTATTAAAGATTTCGTTTTTATAAATTCTGTTTTTTCTTTAAGTAATTGCATTTCCCTTTTCAGTTTAGCTTTTTTTTTTAAACTTACCATGAATTTCATCTCTATTCCTGATTTAGATTTATCCTGAGTTAATATAGCACCGCACTGATGCAATAAATTATTGCCCAACAAAATGCAACGTTGTAAAAGAAATTGCATTTCGCATAAAAATTCCATGCATTCACTTATTTTTAACATAACTTGATTGTTATTGGCCACGTGCTTTTTTTCCGGTAAATCCACATCGTCTAAATATGAAGCATTCTCTAGTATAACCAGCAACTCTTCATTTTTATACAGAAATTTCAATTGCATTTCCTTGGCATCTTTACTAATGTCATCAATTTCAGCACACAAGTGACTAAGCGTTAATAAAACTTTATTAAGCAATCTTTCAGATTCCAAAAGTTTTACCAACATCAGGCCATCTTCATAAGCGGCGTGGCTGACATGAACTAAAGGTTCCCTTAGCAACGGAAGTTCTTTGCTATAGACATTGCTTTTGTTAAGTATTTTCGCTAATTTCATATCATGTTCATCTAAGAACATGCCATAATTCCGTAATTGTTCTTCAGCTGAAGAAACTGGTAAACGCATTAAGCATTATTTTTTTTATCATTAATTTATTTATTATAATTTAAAACTTACTTATTGTGCTTTGATCCATGCTTTAGGTTGGGCGATAATAATTATCATCAACTTTGTTAATAAAAACAATTATTCTTTCTTTAAACTGATAAACATCTCAGAAAAATGTAAACAAAAATTATATTTAATCAGCTGGTTTATTTTCTTAATATTGAGGAGTTGCCAGATCTGTTTCATGGTACAGTGGTATACATTCAATCAAGCCATTCCTTTTTTATCCATAGCAAACTTTCCTTACTCAAACATTTTTATATAATTACTCTTAAAATTTTTATATTTCTTAAAAATTATTCATTTTTGTAACGATGAATACATGTGACCAATATATTAATCACCCTTATCGTGGTTGGCGTAGGCGTAATTCAAATTCGATGGTATCGTGAAAAATATTCGAGTACGTTAGCTTTTGTAAAGGGCTTTTTAACAATATGCTTGTTATTTAAAACAATAAAAAAAAGTTCGGCAATTATGAATGAAGGATGATATCTGGCAAACGTCCACCACGACCACGCCGACTTTTGGCAAAATGGCGGTCTTTTTTCGTTAATCAGTTCACGGATTTTGAGTTTTAAGGCTGAAATCGATTCGTTTGGCTCCGTATAGGCTCTGTCCTTAACATAGCCGCATAAAAAGTAGTCCAGTGGTGTTAAATAATCTGGCTGGTCACCTAGCGTGGCACCGTTCTGTTGAAACCACATGTCAGTGATATCCACATCGTCAATAACAGGCGTAATTTATTGAATGTTGCCGCATTTCCAGCCACGTCTCCACACCACATAGCGCACCATGGAAAGGCTTCTCAATAATCGCTCTAAGATTTTTAGAAGCCCGAACGCGGCAATTTTGCTTGACATACCCTGACAAGTGAAAATGGGCTTTGTCTAAAAAAATTATTTTATCAGAAAAACCAGCCGGTTGTTCCTGAGTGAATTGAGCGAATCTACGGTGATGTGCATGGTCGGCTGGCTTCAACTCCTGTCCTAGTTGAAACTTGTAAGGCTTACGTAAAATTTGCTATGTGGTAGTCTTGGATAACCCCAATTATTGTCCCCCCGGGGGCACATGACAGTCTTTTTGAAGCCTACTATTCCATCTAGACTGGTGTCTTTCGGGGTAAAAGGGAGCCCAGGCCCCTTAAAGGATATTAGGAGCCATCTGGACAATCCACTATATTTCCACGGGAATCAGTGAGCTCGCAGAATTCGCTATTTGTCTCTTTAGACATTTAGCTGTTCTCTGGCTGGTTATTGAGGTTGGCCCCTATATGGGAGTATCGTGATGGTTGTGGTTTCGAGGCCCTCGTGAGAGTTCGTGGGTCGGATCATTCAAAATGAACACAATGAATGGATCAGGTCCAGTGAGTATGAATGCCGTCGTGTTCTTAATTATATTAAGCTTCATGCGTACTGGACCAGGAGTTGGATGGTCTCCAACTCTTAAGCAAGGAGTGAAAGCTGCGACCTACTTCGAGCTTTTGAAATTGCAACTAGGATTGACCGGAGAATGCACGGATTCGTAGGCCCTCTAGGGAGAGAATGGCGCTACATACCATTCACAGTGGTTTGACCGCCATCTGGTTAGGGCTAACTGCCAGGTGCTTCAACACTGTGGTTCACGGCTGCGATGTCTTCAGTTGAACGCCATGGTCGAACACGCGTTGTTGTTTGCACATTTTGTATCAAGTCTGTCGTCTTAAATTTTACGACCACATTCTTAATGGTGGTTATAGAAGGAGGATTATGTTCTCTAAAAATATCACGAGTTTTACGAAATGTAACTTTAATAGAACCACCATTTTCATAATGGATTTTAATTATTTTAATGCGATTTTCGTACGAAATGGAATTCATCGTAACAATTGCCGATGCGTCTACTTAGAATACGTCAAAAAATTAAATATCCTAAATGTCCTTTGGAAGCGATGCGTTTCAAGAATGCATAGAAACTATGTATGCTGAACTGTATCCCGAATGGATTTTGCTCTAATGTACAAGATTTTTTGGCTGTGTTGACGAGACTCATGTAGTCATAATACCTCAATTTTTGTTTGTTCAGATCAGTACTCAGGGGATGATCCCTACTCATGCAGTGCATTGTACCTGAACTAGGAAATTGGGTTATGGGGAGGAGGAAAGAGGGTGTAGTTTTTGTGAATATTCGATTTAAATTTTCCTACATTGCACGTCCCAGGAAAGACCTCTGGAAGCAGTTTATTCCACATACGAACTGTGCTGCTAAAAAACGAATTCTCCCTGTAATGCGTAGTGCGATTCACTGGCCAATCGAATACAAATGGATGCGCTCTCAACGAAAATCAAGACCGGATGGAGTAAGGTATCTCTTACACCGTTTTAGAAAATCAAAAGCTTCTTTAGATACCTGAAACATGCATCGAAAATTGCACTGAATTTTCATGCCAAGAACATCAAGAGGTTCCGATTCCGTAAAACCTATATCACCCATAGTAACAGATGCAGCACCTTTTTCGAATAGAGATATTTGCGTAAGCATGCACTATTGTGTCTTACGGGTATTAAAATCGATTCTATTCACACGACCCCATTCCGAGATAATGATTGAGCGTATCATTCATGTTCCACCTTGTGGAACTAACCTCCAACTGGTTCAGTCTATTACTAAATGAATAGGAATGACAAATGGTGCTATCATCCGCGAAAGAGTGTATAGGGTTGAAAGTTTGGCAAAGAAGGTCATTTAGAAAAATAAGAAATAGGATAGGAGAAAGAACGGAGCCTTACGGTACCCCTGAATTAATCCAGAACTCGTATAGTGTGAAAAAAAACTAGATATAAATCTGGAGAAATTATCACCGACACCAAAAGCAGCAAGTTTTGATAGAAATGTATCATGCCATTCTCTATCAAATGCCTTAGAAATATCTAGAGCCACCACCTTACTCTCTCGGAAATGATGTATGAAGATGCACCATTGTTGAGATAGAAAGCCAGCAAGTCGCCCGTAGAGTGTCCATTACGGAAACCATACTGTCGGTGGCTAAGTAAGGTGTTAGACTTTAGGTACCTTACAAGATGAAAATTACTCATACTTCCCATTACTTTGGAAAGTGCAGAACAAATTGCAGTTGAGCAGTAATTTTCAGGGTTGTTAGCCTCACCATTTTTGGGGATCAGCATTAGCAACCTGCCACTACTTTGGGAATTCGCTAACATGATACATCGTGCTGAAAAGGGCTGCTAACGGACGCACTAGCGTCGAAGAACACTGTTTCAAGATCAGTGCTGGAATCCCATCCGAACCAGAAGACTTTTTGATGTTGAGATATGCTAAAACCTTTTTAACCGGTCGAGCTGGAAAGAATATTTTCGGCATAGTAAAAGATACTCTGTGAAGTTCGGGCGGTGGTAGATTGCTTTCCGGCAAATAAGAATTATTTGCAAATATACCAGCACACCGGGTCAGTGAATGTTTGGCCATTCTTTAAAAGAGATGGAATTGAAAAACTAGAATTATGCTTATTCTTTTAACAAGTGACCAAAAGCTCTTGCTACCCCGAGCACGAAGGCGCTCATCGTATAGATTTTTCTCACACCTTGGCATATAAAGATCTTGCCCTTTTGCCTAGCGAATCAGTGTATGCATTTTTGTTTGTACGCCAGATACTGAATGCTTCCTCTCTTAATCTGACTGCATTTTTGCACATCTGATTAAACCAAGACTTCGATCTGGTTTTAATCGTTATTTTTTTAGATGGAATAAAATTTTCAATCCAAACAAAATGATGTTTGCAACCATTTCCGCCATGGCATCGACATTATTGTCATAAAAACAAAGTTTCCAATTAAATTGCTTAAAACATTCTTTGAGCTCTTCAAATAAGCCTTCTCATAAATAAACTTTAAACGTTTAGTAACTGATTTCGAAACGTTGCATACTTTTGGGGGTGTAAAGTTAGAAAGAAAGTTTGGCCTTCTGTAGAGATACCCAAAATACAAGAAATGTAGCCTGGTCCTGAAATTAACACAGAAGCAGCTAAAATCAGGATTATATGTGCTCAGTGGTTGCTGTAATTGGTACATAACTTCATTGCGTACCCAGGGAAGTGAAAACCGTGTGGATCAGCATTTCAAGACACATGAGTCTCACATAAGGCTAAAATATCCGGCCGATGGAGACAAATGTGAACATATATTGCGGAAGTCAATTTTGAATCTTCCAGTCATTACAATTAAGAAAATTCAAATCTGATCGTCTATTTTGCTATACCGCAACCAGTGCAATAACTGTCACCTTTTGAAATACGTAGTGACCAGTGCTAGACTTTCATCACAAATAGTTTAGCAAAGGTTACAAAAATGGTATCTGTAAATAACAATCCATTCATATAGTTAACGACCATTGCAACACAATTATCACTGCATATTACTGCAAGAACCATTTAAGGACGGGCTGCAAAAGGTGGCTTAAAATTTTTTAAAAGACCAAACCAGGCCCTTGTTTCACATAAAAATAGGCTCGCCAGGATTGAAATCGCAAAGGAATACATCGATTGGGCCACCACACAATCGAAAACCGTACTTTTCTCCGATGAGTTGACGTTTAATTTAAAAATTTCCGATTAAGATTAGGACCCAAAGGAAGACGTATTAATTCACCTTATATAAATGTTACTGTGAAACAGTAGAATAAATGGAATAATGGATCGTTTCGTTTATAAAGACATCCTCCAAAATGCTATGCTTCTACAGACAGAAAAGGAAATACTTTTTAAGTCGTGCCACCAACACGACAACGACGCTAAGCACACATCTAAATGTGGAAAAGAGTGTTCCGTTGGTGACAAAATTTATGATTTAAAGTTGAGGTTAGAAAGTAAATTGGCTATAAAGCACACAATTTTTGACAAGTTCATCTTTCAAAATGTCAGTCGATTGTGTGTTCTTTACGTGAACTTAGTCTTTCAAATGCCCCAGAAAAAAAATGCCAGGGGCAACAAAAACAAAAAAACTAGGCAGCCAATTGACATCGCCAAATCGAGAAATTACGTGACCCGGAAATTTCTTATTCAATAACTGAATTGTTTGAATGGCTGTGTGGCGCCGTTTTGCTGATACCAAAGCTCACTGATGTCAACATAAGCCGATTGTGACCGCAAAACATTGGTTTTCATGGATTGGTAGTGCCGTTAATGCCGCCTGACTACAAACCGCAACACGTGGTCACTTTCTTTGGATGTAATGATTTTCGAGGGGTGCTAGTAGATTTTGTGATCTCCATATGCGACAATTTGGTTTGTTTACATAACCGCCTAATGGAAGTAGAGCGTCGTTACTAAAGATGATTTTATAAAAATGCCTTGTTTTCGTTTAGTTTTTTTAACAGCCAACTTGCAAACGGTTGGCTTTAATTCTCGAGCGGATTGAAACAATTTAATTATTGCATGAGAAATTTCCCGGTCACGTAATTTCTCGATTTGGCGATGTCAATTGGCCGCCTCGTTTTTTTTTTTTGCCACTAGATTTTTTGCTGGGTCATTTGAAAGACTGGGTTCACGTAAAGACTGGGAACACACAATAAACTGACACTATGAAAGATTCACAATGTTTTACGATTTATAATTTACGGTTTTTTATAGATTTATAGTTTTGTAAGAGAGGTGCCCCTGTAGGCTAGTAGGTAGTGTACTAGCTTGTCAGTATGGGGGTTGTAGGTTCGATTCCCAACGCAGACCTTAGTTTTTTCACTACAAAAATAAAAATTGACTGTCGGTGGGGATGCTCAGCGATGAAGGCATAGTCACTGGTCGCTGTGCTGTCTTTATACGGCAGTTAATTTCCGACTATTCTTCTACTTTCACCACCTGTTTCATCTCTTCTCTATCCCTTTCCCAAAGAATGTAGCATGGTACTTGATTAAATAGGCATTAATGCCTGAAGTGCTACTTCGCTTTAAAAAAAAAAAAGATGAAATACGGTGCTGTATTGCCACTGGATTTGTTACTCTGGGGCGATTTGAAAGTAAAGATTTACCTGAAAAACCCACAAACAACTGATGTTCCAAAAGATTAAATTTGGCGCTGCATTGCCCCGATAAGCTAAACTTTGTTGCAAAATATGCTTCACAATTTTGTGAAAAACTCGAACGTTTCTTGACGTACTAGCGATGAACATTTGGAACTTTGCATTAATGTCAATAAAACTGAAGTTATGGCAAAACATGTGTATTTTTAAACAATTTACCTCCTAACCTCTAATTTACCACCCATTATGTATAGATTGTACAGGTGATGTATATTATTGGTAAACAAACTTTTTACCTGTAGTGAACTGTATTAAAAGAATGTAACGCAAAAATAATTCTTTATTTTTATTTTATACTTTATTAAAAATGTTATGTCTACAAAAAAATTAAAATTATTGCAATAACTACATAGTTGTATAATAAACGTACGGTCAGAATCAAAATGAAGTATACAGAGAATAATTATTTATATGAAGTGCGATATATTCAATGGAATATTATATATCTAAAATTTTTTAACATATTTTGAATAGGCTTTACTTATTTTGGACTAGCTCTCTTTTTTTTTCATAACTCTTATGTGGTGTTTTGTTGTAAAAGAAAAAGGGAGTGCTCTTAAAAATGCAATTAATATTTAGTATACAACGCATTAAGATATTAAGAAATAAATACCGTTATGAGTAGATTTCACAAAAAAAAAAGTTTTTCAAATAGTAATTAATTTATTTAGTGAATGTTATCTAATAGTAATTTGAGAAGTATACTGGCACGTGCCAAAGATTTACCAGCGTGGTTTAGAGATTTAATAGTTTTCAGCCGAAGCAAAGGTAAATCATTTACAGAAATTTCCAAAATTGTAAACAAAAGCCAGGCAACTATTCAAAATTTAATTGAAACAACGAATGCTCGAGGAAACATCGAAACTGCTAAATATATTGGCCGACCACGTTCGTTAACTGACTATTATACGCACAAAGTTAAAGAAGCTAAAAAGACATCCTAAATCTGGCGCCATAAAAATAGCTGATGACATGTCCAACAAGCGCAGAGAACAAGATATGTAGAAGCCTTACATATCTGAAGTAAATCGTATGAAACGCAAAAACTTCGCTAAAGTCTGGTATAATGTCATACTTAGTGACGAGCGTAAATTCGAAATTTTTGACTCAAAGCCGAGAGGCAAGATCTGAAGACAAAAAAAAGTAGTGAGCTGTTTTCTCAAAATCTTAGCGCTACTGTTAAGTAGCAGTGGGTCTTCCATTATATATAGCAGCTGCAGTTCTAGGCAGCCTTTTATTTATACAATTTAATTTTACGAGAAAATTTTGAAATACATAAGTGCTTAAAATTTAGGTCTTGTAACGCCTTAGGTATTTCAATAGGATAATGACCTAAAATATACCGCCAAAATTGTCAAAGAGTGGCTGTTAAACAATGTTCGCTAGCAGTTGAATTTCTCACCACATTCTCCACACCTTAATCCTTTAGAGCATTTATGGGAAATTTTACACAAAAATATTAGAAAACGAAGCACTTCATTTAAGGAAGTGTTAAGGTCTGCTTTAATAGAAGAGTGGAGCAACATTAGCCCTAATATTCCAGAACTATCGTAAATTCCATGAAAAAGCTACTAAAAGATGTTATTAAGCTTAAAGCAGGATCAACAAAATATTAACTAATTATGGCTTCATATTTATGGCTTTTGGTAAGACAAAATACTGTTAGGAGGATGCTTATCACTAAAAATAGCAGAATGAAATGATGTGTTGTATTTGTAAACAAATTAAGAAGTTTGTAAGAAACCTTATAAAAACAAAACAACAACAACGTGCTACATTAGAATTCCTTGAACTAAGCTTAAAAATCAGAAAATAAAAACAACAACTACTACGGAACAAGAAAACGCACAGCTAACACAAAATATTTCGTGATAAGATTTACATCTGCACCTGGCCGTGGGCCTTAGTCAAACCACTGTGAGTGAAAAGCAGCGCCACTCATGCCCTAGGAGGCCGAAGACTATTTTTAGCAACAGGTCCTTTCTAGTTGCAATTTCAGCGGTTTCAGAGCAGGGCTGCAAACCACTACTCCTTGCTGAAGAGCTGGAGACTATCCAACTCCTGTCCAGAACACATGACTAGCATGCTCACTGGATCTGGATCATTTACCAGTGGGTGTTATTAAAGGCGAGATGATCCTCGCCACCATTAAACAATATCTGTATGTGGCCGCAAAACCACATCCACCGCGATACTCCTGAAGGGCAAACCTCCATAAACTGTCAGAGAAACAGCTAAATGCCTAAAGAGACAAATAGCGGAAACTCTGCGGGCTACTGATTCCCGTGGAAATAATGTGGAGCTTCCAGTTGACCCCTGCTGCCTTCAGGGGACTAAGCTGCCTTATACCCCCATTAGCACAGGTTCAGATAGTCAGTATTCTATAAAGACCGATAAATGTGCCCCTGGGGGAGAAGCCAACACAGAACAACTGTGTGATTAGATTTACATCTGCGCCTGACTATGTAGTCTTAATCAGATGGTGGATCAAACCACTGCATAATTTGGAACGTCATGCTCGTCCTAGGAAGCCGAAGCTATAATTCTATGCAATAGGTCTTTCCTAGTTGCAACTTTAATGATTCCAGAGCAGGGCTGCAAATCATTACTCCTTGCTTAAGGATCTAGGAACATTTCACCAGGTAGGTGTTATTAAGGGTGAAATGAACCCAGCAATCATAGAACCATAGACTGATATGGGGCCGCGAAACCACAACCACCAGGATACTCCCATATAGGGCCAACCTTAATAATCAGTCAGAGAGCAGTTAAGTGTCGAAAGAGACAAATAACGGAACTCTGCGGCTCACTAATTCCCGTGGAAATATAGTGGAGTTTCCAGTTGTACCCCTACTGACTTCAGGGGACTGGGCTCGCTTTTTCCCCCAGTTGCACAGGTCTACATAGTAGCTCTCCATAAAGACCATATATGTGCGCCCGGAGGGTGCCAACACAGAACAATTATAACAACGTCATATTTATATACAATGTAATGAATAAGAGTTTTCGTGTAAATTTTATACTATGAAGGCTCTCTCTCTCGTGGCCGAGTGAAGACAGTGTAAACGTTGTCGAGTAAAAATACAACAGTTAAGAGCTTTGTTTATTTGTGAACGTAATCGAGTAAAGACATAGAAGTTGGTATAGTTGCTTTTAGGGGTTAAAGTGATAAGGCTACCATCGTGTATTTTTGTGAGCATAAAAGTAAATAGCTCGTTATAAATCACATAATTTTAATTAAAACTCTAAAAAGTTGTGTGCAATTATTATGCAATAAAGCAACTCAACGTTTATTAAAGGAATAAACGTAACAAATATTGGGATTGACTAAACGTGTATTAAAATAATAAACGCAACAATTTTTACTCTCATTTTTATACACTTATCGGTGATTCCCATTAAATTTTTATCAACAGAATTTCAATTTAAATCTTTTAGCTTGTAAAAAAACAGATAAATAAATTTTAAACTTTAATTTAAGACTATTTTAAAAAGTACATTTTATTTGCTAATAAAAATGTTTAATTTCATATATAAAATAATTAGCTGTGTAATAAATTTTGTTTCTGACTGTGAGCTGTTTATTAGTTTAATATTTTTTTTTGTTTTGGAGTAACATTTGATTTGTTTCGTTTAAAAGCTAAAAGTATTGAATAAAATATTTAGAATAAAATTTAACGCAACAATTAATAAAACTGAATCTGCTGTTTTAATGATTTTTAAAATATTTATGTATAAAAAAGTTAATATTAAATAAAATAAGTCCCTGTTTACACGCTTCAACTTTTGGACTCAATTTTTGATTTTTCCATTAGAAAGAAAGAGAAGGTATAAAATTTGAATATGTGTCTATTTAACTGCAGTGCAGAGCTGCTTGTACTCGGTAATTTCGTTTTGTGTTTCAATTCGTAATCATATAGACACAGTTGTATTTTTTGCATTTTTGACATTCTTCTCTATTCTCTGTTTCATTGTTAAAAAGGAATGCTCAAATTTCGTCATAAAATTGCCGGAGTTAGCGATGCTCATGTATAAACTTGTTTTCTGTAGTAATAATTATTCTCTAACATTCTTTTAAGTTAATTAAATTCCTGTAGATGATAAGAATGTGTTTACAGTATTAGGTTGTTTACAATATTTTATGATCTTTACAACCTTTTTTTATCTTTAAACACACATTTGTCATTAATAATTAGGATTAATGACAAATATATTTAAAAATATATTTAAGAATAATAGGATAAGGAAATTATTATATTTTATTATGTTAGTATTTAAGAGCGACATTTTGGAAAATAAAAGTAGTTAATTATAATTAGACATTTTTTATTATTAAGCAGCACGTTTTTATTTTATAAAAAATTGTTAAACTTTATTTTTTATTATATTTCAATATTTTTTCATCTTCAGGATAAACAAAAAACTATACAAACAATTAATTAAAAAATGGACAAATTGTTGACTAACAAATTAAAAACAATTAAACATTTTACCAAAATTCCAGCTTTTTCACTGCCATCAGAACTCCATTCAATGACTTCTCCAAAGCATTCAGTTATAGACTCCAGTATTTAAGTTTTTTCTTTTACATCCATTTTTTTCCATAAAACCTTTTGTTTCAACTCAATTTGTTCACAACTTGAATGAAATAAAACGTCAAAAAGTACGAATTTTGAGGCAAAGCACAACACGAAAATTGTTGACACAAATTGCTGCGTGTAGACATTACGCCAACTTTATAAAAAACAATGAGCAACAAAAGCTGAAGCGTGTAAACAGGGACTAAGCAGTTATTGTAATATAAAATACGAAACCGCAGTTAAAATGATCAAAGTGATGCCAAGTGTGTGATTACTTAATTTATTGAGTGTTTGTTGTGTAATTAATTATAAGTTGAGTATTAATTTGTTTTAAAAGTTATTTTTATTATCAGCTATGTTTTTAACCTATTTTTATAAATTGCAATTCTTTTTAGGTTCTTTTTAGTTTCATTTATATTTTAAATTGAGTATTTTAATACTTTTAGGAATATTTTAATGCATTTAAATTTGATTTTTGTTTTGTTTTGTTTTGGTATCGTCATTCCATCTTTTCTATAACTAATTTTTAATGACATTTTAATCGTTATCTTAATATTAGTGTTTAAGTTTTAAACCTGTTGGATTATTTTCCATTATTCATAGGTTTCTAGTTAAAAGAGATCAGTTGAAAGCTTGTTCTTTGGTTTTTATTTTACATTATATAGTTTCTTTAATTCTTTTTATATGTAAGTATGTCTAGTGTATATGAGGACTTGCGATGCGCAATAGCAAAAATATTGTTATACATCCTATGGCGATTTAACAATTTATTTTTAAAACAAAGAAACAAACAGTTTATTGTAAAGTGTCGGCTAATTTAAGTTGTTTGGATTTGTTCCGCCAGTAAATAAAATACTGTTGACATTTCTTTCTGTCTGTTTGTTTTCGTATGAAGCGCTCGCCCTTTCGATGTATGGAACATCATTCTCAAGCCATATTCTAAACTGTATACTGTACTGGTGAGTCAGTGTTTGGGTTTCAGGTAGTTCTTTTATTACGGCCCTAACTACTCATGTAGGTAGAATGCCTGCCACCTGACATTTTTTACGGGGCTAATTTTTAATATTTTCGTCTTAATTGTCAAGAATTTAACTGTCATGCTTTCAAACTTATTTAGCAAAAAAGTTGGGAAATTTCGAGCATGGAACGTTACACTCTTGAGTAAAGAATTTTAATTGTAAAAATTTACTATCAAAATGGTGAAAATTTCACTGTATCACTTTGTAAAATTCCTTATCAGATTCCTCGTAGTCAGGCTTCATCTGAATCTTGTTTAGGTAATGACGTGATAAGATTTACATCTGCAACTGGCCGTAAGCCTTAATCAGATGGTGGATCATTACCACTGCGGATGATATGTAGCGTCATCCTCGCTCTAGAAGGCCTTCGGATACGTATATCCTTCGGTCACTCCTAGTTGCAACTTCAAAAGCCCGAAGCAGGCCGCAGCCTTCACTCCTTGCTGAAGAGTTGGAGACTATCGAACTCCTGGTCTAGAACGCATGAAGCTAAATATAATTAAGAACAACTGTGTGATTAGATTTACATACGCGCCTGACCATGAAGCCGTAATCAGATGGTGGACCAAACCACTGCATAATTTGGAACGTCATGCTCGTCCTAGGAAGCCGAAGTTATAATTGTATGCGACAGAACTTTCTAGTTGCAACTTCGATGATTCCAGAGCAGGGCTGCATATCATCACTCCTTGCTTAAGAGTTGGAGACTTTCCAACTCCTGTCCAGAACACATGTCTAGCATGCTCACTAGATCTGGGAACATTGCACCAGGTAGGTGTTATTAAAGGTGAAATGAACCCGCCTACCATAGAACCATAGACTGATATGGGGCCGCGAAACCACAAACACCACGATACTCTCATAAGTGCCAGTTAAGTGCCTAAAGAGACAAATAACGGAACTCTGCGAGCTTACTCATTCCCGTGGAAATAAAGTGGAGTTTCCAGTTGTACCCCTGCTGACTTCAGGGGACTAGGCTCCCTTTTCCCCCCAGTTGCACAGGTCTAAGTTGTTGCTATCTCCAAAGACCATATGTGTGTGCCCCCGGGGGGTTTTAATTAAAAACACGATGGCATTCATACTCACTGGACCTAGACCACAAACTCAAACGAGGGCCTTGAAACACACACCCACCACGATTCTCCCGAAGAGCCTATCTTAATAATCAGTCAGAGAACGACTAAAAGTGTAAAGAGACAATTAGCGGAACTCTGGGGCTTACTGATTCCCGTGGAAATATACTGGATTTTCCAGTTGGCTCCTTGATAGCCAAAGGGGACTGGGCTCCCTTTTTTCCCGGCAAGACAATAGGCAAAAATAGTATACGCATAGTGGCAGTAGTAAACATTGCCGCTGTACAGCAAAGTGTTCAGAATGAACGTGGAACATGAACTTGTCAACGTTCTAAACAATTGTTCATCACTAGGGAAACTTTGCGCAATACTTTGTATACAAATCTTCATTTTCACCCTTGTAAAATTCAATTCTTTCAAAAATTAAAGCCAGCCAACTGTTTTTTGCGTCGAACGTTTGAAAAACTGAACGAAAACAACACACTTTTCAACAAAATCATTTTGAGTGTTGTGGTTCATTTTCAATTAGACGGTTATGCATATGGAGCTCACAAAATCCACAAACAGTCCTCAAAAAACCATTACATCTTAGGAAAGTGCCTGTGTGGTGCTATTTGTGGTCAGGCGGCATCATCGGCTCATATTTTTTTGAACATGGATAAGGAAACCTTATTAATAATGAAAACCAAACCAATTTTTGTGGCCACAATTGGCTAATCTTAACATCACCGACCTTTGTTGTCAGCTGGGCGGCGTTGGAAGCTAGCTAGTCGAGCAATTTAGTTATGGCAGGAGAAATTTTTCGATCACGTAATTTCTCGATAATTGGACGCCTTTTGTAATTTAACGCCGCTGGATAATTTTATCTGCGGCCATTTCAAAGACTGGGTTCCCCCTCCGGGAGTACATTTATCGGTCTTTATAGAACTTCGACTATCTAGACCTGTGCAACTGGGGCTATAAGGGAGCCCAGTCCCCTGAAGTCAGCAGGGGTACAACTGAAAGCTCGCAGAGTTTCCGCTATTTGTCTCTTTAGGCATTGAGCTGTTTCTCTGACTGATTATTGAGGGTGGCCCTTGGGGAGTATCGTGGTGGTTGTGGTTTCGCGGCCCCATAACAAGTCTGTTATGTATATGGTGGTTAGGATGGAGGTGGTTTGCAGCCCTGTTCTGGAATCATTGAAATTGCTACTAGGAAGGACCTGTTGCTAAAAGTAGACTTCGGCCTTCTAGGGCGTGAGCGGCGCTGCTTTTCACTCACAGTGGTATGATCACCATCTGATTAAGGCTCACTGCCAGGTGCAGATGTAAATCTTATCACGTAATTTCAAAGACTGAGTTTACGTTAACAACCCACAAAGAACTAAAGTTCTAGAAGCTAAAATTTTGCACTGCAATGATGCACTGCAAAATATCCTTCAAAATTTTGTGTAAAGAGCAGATGCTTGCCGACGTGCTGCAGGAGGATATTTACCCGGAATCATATTCTGTTATTAATTCTCATATTTCTACTTTAAATTGGTATGAGTAAATTTGAAGTTGCCAAAAATAATGTGGCTTAAAATGTTGGCAATCCCAAGCCCAACACTATTCGTCAAATAGTTTTGTCATTCATCGACACTGATATATACCACAATAGTGGCCCGAAATCTTTTTGTGAATCAGTTCACTTCATCTTTCATACATGGACCTATTAGTTACTGATATTTTACCTGCACCGACATTAGTTAGTGGACTAAGAACGCTGTTTAGTTGAGTTAAGTAAAATTTGTGAATAAATGAATGTGAATCCTAGTTAGGACCTTTTCTAAATAAGAACAATTTGGTATAAATAAATAAATATTTGATAATTAAATGGAATCGTGAAAAGGTCTTTTTATTGTGTGCGTGTATTTGTATAAAATGCGTTTGAATTTTTTCTAAAAATTTTAAAAACGATTTTAATTTCCTTTTAACATTTCCAGCCCATTTGTATGAGGGCTGGGTTCACATGACGGATGTGATGTATGATGCATTAAGCATGCATCCGTCATGCAAATTGAACTACTGAAGGATAATAACAATATTTTATTTTAATTGCTTTTAACTTTTCTTAGGAAGTTACGTATTGCTGTGAGTTTGATATAAATATTTTTTGTTTGCTTTTAATATTCTTAAGTTATTTTTTATTGTAGTTATTTTATTATTAATTATTAAATAAAAATCATGTTTCGTTGTAATTTCGACTGTGCGTTTGAGATTTTGAATTTGAATTTATGTATGCAAGTTTGTATATTTGAATAAATATTTATTTATTTATTTGTTTATCGCTTTCAGTTTATTAGAGCATAACCGAAACTACATTTTTTTTTTAATTTTTAATAGTATTAGTGTTTGAGTTATTATATATTATTAATGTATTAAACGATTGCTTTTTTGTTGTTGACTTATATATTTTGACCATTATAGGAAGAAGCGTCACTTATGCGACGATTTAGTGTTGTCTTTCTATTCAAAGTGGTAGTTGTATTGAAATTAGTTGGACGTTGTAGAGTACTTGCAGCACTAGACTGATGATTTCTGGGATTTGATGGATAATAATTTAGAGGTGCCATATTGGGATTATCAATGCGTGTAGGTGATGAGACACGTTGCCGCGGAGAGGCTCTTTGCATTGAATTGATGATTTCTTGGGGCTCCTGATATCCGGAATCTATATCATCGCGGTATGAGTCCATTAAAGGAGTAGGGTCTTCATAGTCGTAGTCAATAAAGCCATTGTTGTCAAAGGACTGTAAAATTGAAATAAATAATACCAGGCTAAATACAAACATGTGTGGATATTAGTAAGAAATAGTAGAAAACGGTAATGAAAAGAATGATTGTGTTCATAAATATATTCAGCCCAATCACGAATATTCGCTAGGAATTTCTTTCTCACGGAAAATAAATTTCTCGAAAAAAAATTCCTCCAATCACAAATTCCGCGGGAACAAAAAACATTAAAAAGTGGCATCATTGAGTTTTATAACCAACTGTTTTGTTTATTTACATATATTTTTTCTTTTTTTGTTTGTAACTTAAGATTAGGTCTGTCTGCGTACTTTTCCAGTAGCAAATACTCAGTAAATTTTTTTGAGAGAGTAAGAACAATGTTATTCTGTCGGCTGAGAAAATCTGAAAAAGTACGCAGACAGTATCCAGTGAAATTTTGCAAGAAAACAGCTGATCGATGTGTAAACAATTGAAATAATAAAGCAAAAGAATTGTGGCGCATGTGTACGGAAAAGTGAGTTCTCGCGATAAATCAAATAACTTTAAATTAAAATTAAACTGTTTTCAATTAAAAAATTTTTTTATTACACTGTTCAAAATTTGGTAAGTTCAATTTCTTCTGTTTTTAGTTTTATTTGGCGGGTTTTTTGTATACAACTACATTTGCTTACTTTGCCCAACAGAGTGCAAGGTTAAGAATGGAGAACAATAATGAAGTGCCTATTGCAGCGCCCTCCAATTTGCAAGTGAAGTGCTCGCCAGGAACTTTTAAAAGGGTTGAAGATGGTAAGTATAATGAAATTTCTAAGTTAAGTATTTGAAAATATATTTTATGCTTACAGATGAAGAATATATGTAGGCAAGCTCTGGCAGTCGAAATGGCGGGCATGAACGAATACAACCAAATCATATTTTAACCTAACGACACCATTAAGGCGGTCGGTAAAAAAACAATTTGGCTGGATGCATCCACGAAACTGTTAATTAGTTTGGTAAAAGAGATGCGGTCAAAAGTGGGTAAGTCGCTGCTTCTTAAGAACAAACGGCAAATGTGGGTGGCCATTGCTGCAGAGCTTTGTGCGGAAGGGCATAATTTCGGTGCCTCCCAGGTGGAGGGGAGGTATTTTACGTTAGAGCGTCAATATAAAAGGGCCCAACTTAACAACAAGAAAACTGGAAGAAGTAGAGAAACGTGCCCTTTCCAAAGGTAAAAAAGATTGGTATATGTTTGATGATTATGTTAGTTATTTTGTTTCAATTTTCGTAGCGAATTGGATGACCTATTTTTCATTTATTTACAAACGTTCATCGAAAAATTTTGTTTTTAATTTAATTAAATAAATTAAACTATAAAAAGAAAAATAGAAAAAAATGCTTTTTTTCCAAACATTTTTGGAATGCCTCTTTGTTGCCTTTAAAAGACCCGCACGCAATATCTGCGTTTGCTTCCATTATGGTAAGCAAATGCTATATTTGCTGTTTATTTGTGTTTTATGACCTAAAAACAAAAATTATAAAACTAAATAAAATTTAAAAACCAAGCATTACTTACATTTTTGTGCAAACTCCCTTCTATATAGCAGGTGGAAAAATACTTGAAAAATAGCAATGTTTTCTCCCTTTTTTTTCATTTATGATATCTACTTTTTTTCCCCGCCGAATTTTTTTCTCTTCTCACAGTCGACAAAAAAGGAAAATATTTATTTATAATAGGAGAAAAGGGAAAAGGGAGAAAACTCACGCGGAATTTTTATTCATGATTGGGCTGATTGTTTTTTTGTTTTTATTGAAAAGTTGAGTAAACTCCCACATAGCACACTCAATGCACTTCACATCTGCCCTTTTAGGCTGGTAGGTAGTGTACTAGCTTGTCAGTATTGGGGTTATGGGTTCGATTCCCAACGAAGACCTTGGTTTTTTTTTTCACTACAAAAATAAAAATTGACTGTAGGTGGGGCTGCTCAGCGATGAAGGCATAGTCACTGGTCGCTGTGCTGTCTTTTACGGCAGTTAATTTCCAACTATCCTTCTACTTTCACCACTTGTCTCATCTCTTCTCTATCCCTTTCCTAAAGAATGTAGCACAGTACTTGACTAAATAGGCATTGTTGCCTGAAGTGCTACTTCTCTTTTAACAAAAAAAGTTCACATCTAAACTTATAAAAAATTCTGGAGATTCTCGAAGTTCCTACACAGGTTTCTTCGAATATACTCGTGAAATGTATTTAACAGCTATTTTGAATTCCTTTTCAATGAAGATACGTACTCGATATAAATAAAAACAAAATGAAAATGAGCCAAGTGGGATGCAGAGGTTAAGAATTTGGGAGAGAAGGATCATAGTCATTTGGCTTGGGTTAAGACATAACCAGGGGCCTGGAACTATCCATCGTAGGGCGTCTTGCAGGTCGATATGTAAGGCAATAGGCTTTGATTGAATCAATGCTTACATTTCTCGATAGAGCTCGTTCTCTTAAAAACAAAATCTTCAGATATTGCTTTGAAAGGGCTGACAATACAGACACCATCCGAGTATCACAATACGTATCTCCAGTAGACCTGTTTATTTTAAACATACCTATCCTCGATTTGCATGGGAATACAAACCTCCTTTATTATTATAAGAAAATGAACGCTTTAAATATAAATAACATGATGTATAACACCGTTCAGTAGGCGTATAGGCTATTCTATTTCAACTGCATATATTGTCTTCCCTTTCTTTTGTACATAATCCTATTATTCCTTATTCCTTTTCTTATTTTAAAATTATTATAAAACTTAGGCATTAAGTATAAATCTCTCCCATTTAAAAATTAGCATAAAGATTTTGTAAGCAGTCATTAGTCAACATTATGTCTTAGTAAATATTACATATTGACCAAGTGGCTGTGTTGTCTCCGAACTCAAAACTGAGAGGACCTTAAAAAACGCATGACATAAGTTCGTAAAGGATTGCAAAAAGCTTTGATGTAAGTTTAATAGTTTCTAAAAGAGATAACTTTGAACTACGTTAGGGATAAGCTGAATGCCGTTATGGTACAACATATGGGGGGCTAGTTGGTTAGCAGGAACAAGGTGCATGCCAGTTTTTCGGACATTTTTAACGGATGCTCTTAAGGTCTTGCTAGTTGTTGCCCCCCATTGACTTGAAAATAATACGTCGTGCTATTGCTTTCAAGATCAAATGGGAGCTACCGTTTCTCGATCACGGTTGGCTTTCTGCTGATGACTTGGTAGATGTAAAATCCTTGGCGGTAAAGACGTTTCTTGGGGGTGGGAGAACAGTATTTCAGAGTCAGGTATGAATTCATACGTGAGCCTATACTTATAAGGGGATCTCCAGACTTTCGCTTTGGCTTGAGGTTGGGCTTCTTACTGACCGAGGACGGTTACCCCCCGGGGGCAAATATACATGGTCTTTATAGAACTTCGACTACCTAGACACAGTGTAACTGGGGGAAAAAGGGAGCCCAGTCCCCTGAAGTCAGCAGGGGTACAACTGGAAACTCGCAGAGTTCTTTATTTGTCTCTTTAGACTGGCTGATTATTGAAGTTGGCCCCTATATGGGAGTATCGTGGTGGTTGTGGTTTCGCGGCCGCATATCAGGTCTTTTGTTTAATATGGTGGCCAGGATCATCTCACTGTTAATGACACCCTAAGTAAATGATCCAGTCCAGTGAGCATGCTAGACATGTGTTCTGGACAGGAGTTGGAAAGTCTCCAACTCTTAAGCAAGGAGTGATGATTTGCAGCCCTGCTCTGGAATCATCGAAGTTGCAACTTGAAAGTTCTGTTGCATAGAATTATGGCTGCGGCTTCCTAGGACGAGCATGACGTTCCAAATTATGCAGTGGTTTGGTCCACCATCTGATTAAGGCTTCATAGCCAGGTGCGGATGTAAAATCGGACGGCTCTCTGAATACATTTTTTGCATTTGAGAGCTTCGTTTGATTCATAGTGTCCCCTGTGTGCTGACTTATACATTAAGGGCGTTATTAGGGTCGGAAGCGGTTACGATTTTGGCGGAATACTTCAAAGAGCCGAGTCTTTACATAAATACCACGAGTTTGCCCGCATAGCCTTTCGTAGAAGGTTAAGGCTGACAATTCGCTGCGCGAGCATTCGCAAACCTGTTGCCTCGGATGGCTTTAACCTATACTATGCAGTGTTGTCTGGTGTCGTCATTGCTATTGGTTGCTGTTGTCTTTGCTTTTATCCTCCGTGAACGGTGTGGTAAGATGACGCTGCGACTATGGTTTTGCTCATCTCTTCTTTTAGGACCACGGTAGTACTTGGCTTGCAGTAGCCAGCAGGTATGCAAAAATTTACTGCAAAATGGATTTTGATAGCTGTACATTTTGGGATTGACGCAGGTTGCCAATGCCGAGTTGCTTAGAACTCAACTGATAGTAACCTAGGTTACGGGATCTGATCGGAACTGTAAGTTCGGTTTCAGCCTGACAATGGTGCGATCCTTTGGCGTGCTTCGTGGTAGCTGTGGTTTAAAACTACAACGCGGGGAGAATGAAGCTCTGTGTAGAGTTGCATTGCAACCGGGTGCTGTGACCCTTAGGGAGGGAGGGAGGTAGGAGGGAGTTTTAGATGGGCTCCGCCATGTCCAAATGTATGGTTTCAAATTGATACTCATGTTTCGGTAAGGGAGCTTTGGTAGAGGCTTTGTATCCACCCGGTGCTTGGACTTCTGTTGATTTAGGCTGTATCGACAGGTAACCACACTAATTCGAATCACATCTTTATAAGTGGGGTACCTGCCTAAAAGTTAAAATATGACATGACTCGAACTCTGATAAGAATTTTGAATTTAAAAAAAAATACACTTAACTATTCCAGGATAATGACTGATTAAAATTGTGATTTTCTGTATCAACTTAAACTTTAGTTAAAAGCTTTTGCGCATTTAGTGTTTAGTGTGAAGTGAGAAATAATTACTGCTGCATGGCTTAGTATTAACGAAGAGCTTAAAGAGCCAATTCAACAAAAGTAGATAAGATAACCAATGAATGGTTACATTAATTAAGCAACTTATTTCGAAAAGTAGGAGTTGTTGAAGTGTGGTTGTCAGGAGGAATCAGGAGAACGAATCTCATGAAGAGTAAAACATTATAGCGGAACCACCCTAATACAAAAAAAAAGATTTAACATAATTCAAATTTCTTAAGTGCAATGCACTGGCAATGCAGACATGATTGTTGTTGTTATATGTTTTTGTTTGTTTTGTTTTTTTTGTAAAGAGAAGTAGCACTTTAGGCAACAATGCCTATTTAGTCAAGTACCATGCTACATTCTTTAGGAAAGGGGTAGAGAAAGGATGAGACAGGTGGTGAAACTAGAAGGATAGTTATGGAAATTAGCTGTCGTATAAGACAGCACAGTGACCAGTGACTATGCCTTTATCACTGAGCAGCCCGACCGGCAGTCAATTGTTATTTGTAGTAAAAAAAACTAAGGTCTTTGTTGGGAATCGAACCCACTACCCCCAGTCTTGTAAGCTAGTACACTACCTACTAGCCTACAGGGGCATCTGCATGCAGACAGCCGTCAACTCATATACCTCAAATAGATTTTTCTTGTGTTGTTGTTGTTCAAACCACTTGTGCTGATCGGTGCGTTTCAAGTGACACATTTATTTTGTGGGAAAACAATCCCAAAATAAGTGCAATAACAGATGGATCAAATTACACTTTTTGCCCAATTCATAATTCTAATACTACTTTATAATATTAGTATGAATCATATTTTTACATAATTATAATTATTTTTATTGCGCCATCGCAAATTTTATGATACTTTTTAAATTTATGATTCTGGTTAAACAATACAAATATTATATAGTAAATTATAGTTAAGGATAGAATTTAAGAATGAGTGGGTTTTATTCTCACCAACTCTAGATTAGTTTACAATCTTCTCATAGTCGGTATATAACCGACTGATATTTAGAAGGAAATATTCATTCCTTATTCTTTGTTCCACCAAGCTCCCAGCTGAGCTAATAATTACTGCTCCTAGCTGAGCAAAGATATAAATTAAATAAAGGAGAAAAATATTAAAAACTAGCAAACCTGGCGAACTGCGTTTCGCCACCAGATAGCTTTGTTTTTTGTAACATTTCGTTTGGGAATTAAATGTTTTATATTTGAAAAGGACAAATTTTATTTCATTGCACAACAGTAATGAATTCATTTCGATTACAAAAATGAAGTGGAATTTAGTTGAACTCGTCTAAGTAAAAAATGAAAGCGAATCCAAAGTAAATACTGAATCGAAGCGTTATACGTGTCCGCAAATTATCCGTTTCATTGAAGTGATCTTTGGTGAACCACATTTTTTGTTTTTTGGTCTGACGTTAACACAAACAAAGCAGATGGTTTCCCAACTCATGATTACGACACGTGATTGATTTGATGGTTTCCAATTGAACTGTTAGGAAATGAATAACTTTAACCTCAATTTCACGTGCGCACGAGTAGCTGTCAAATGGCGTGTAAAGTTTTTTATTTGTGTCGATCAAATAATTGTGTAGCATACAGGTTGCTAGAGCTACTTTTTTAGTTTTATCTGGGTTCAAATGTATTGGGGATCGCAAAACTCGGAAACGTCCTGAGAGTATACCAAACGCATTTTCAATAACGCGACGTGCGCGACTCAACCGATAATTGTAAACTCTTTGTGTCATTGTCAAACCACGTTGAGCATATGGTTTCAATAAATTAGGTCGCATAGCAAATGCATCCTTCTGCAACAAGTACATAGGGAACACGTAATTCTTGGCCTGGCAATGGAGTTGGTTCTGGTAAGTTCAGTTTGTTGCCGTCCAGAGCGTTTGCAAAGCTACAGCGATTGAATACACCACCGTCAGAAAAACGTCCATTACGACCGACGTCAACGTATATAAACTTGTATTCAGCATTGGCAACTCCCATTAGTACAATGCTGTGCGAACCTTTATAGTTATAGTAAATGCTTCCTGAATTCGGTGGCGCTACCATAACCACATGCTTACCATCTACAGCACCAATACAATTTGGGAATTGCCAACGCTCATGAAATGAATCTGCTATAGCTTTCCAATCTTCTGCACTTGTTGGCATCTATAGCAGGGAAAAAATTTTAAGACACAAATACAAAAACTATGATATACCTCTCCTACTTTCATATATTTATATACAAGCACTGTATAAATTGCATCCAGCACATTTGGGATGATTGTGCTAATAGTAGACTTTGGAATTCTGAAAAGATATTGCAACGACGAGAACGAATTACCAGTGCTAAGAAAACGTAGCGTCAAAATGAGTCTTTCCTTTGAAGTAATGCTTTTGCGCATAATCGTGTTCTGTTTAGTAACTATTGGGGCTATTAAAGAAAGTAAATGGTTGAACTGATGGATATCCATATCTTCCGCCAAATTCTGCGTCTTTGTGGTTTGAAATCTGTTTCGTCCTCATCAAAAACTACCATGGTCAAAGCAATAGCCAATGGTATTTCCTCTGACAACATTAACTTTTTTTAATTTTTGATAATTTTTAAACTTCAAAATGATAATATTAAGTGTCACTTGACAAACATACGTTGATACGACTCAGCATACATATATGTATATCACCATATAAAATTCAACATATCGTGTAAACACAAAAATCGTATGCTGACTCGTATGCTGACATTTCATTTGCTGACATATGTTGACATCAAAAAATTTGGTAATTTCAGCATATCGTGTAAACACTTAGCATATAAAATATGCTGACACAGTAATTTGCTGCTATTTTTAAGCAAATGGATGTCAGCAGCTTTAGACACACTCAGATGGATGAATGTAAAGCAAAGATTGACACTCAACACCCTAATTTTTATTAGAAAAATGAAAAATGGAAATGCTCCACAATATCTACGCGATCAAATCAGATACGTTGGCGAGATACAACCATATGGACTTAGAAATGCGGAAAATTTTAGGCTTCAAAGAACAACAACAGCAGCGATGCAAAGATCTCTTTTCTATAAAGGATTTAAGTTATATAACTCACTATCAATTGGGATTAGAAATGAGGCAAATGATATTATATTTAGGAGAAAATGTATAATTTTTATAAAAACTATGTAAACATAAGGTTACGGAATAATTTTAATATAAGATAAGAATGGAATATTAGAGTATTATTAATACTAATAAATAAATAAATAATAATAATAATTATAGTTGGGCCTTTATGTCGAAAAAGAAAAGCCAAAATAAAAAAATTATACCATTTTTCTAAACCATTCTTCTCACTTCAACTTCAAATTCCTTTTTAATTACCTCGAAAATTCGAATTAAATTCTAAAATAGATTTTAACAAATTTGCTGAACATTCAAAAAACAAGGTTCTTATATTAAAGGGAAATTGAGATGAGTGACCTTTAATTAGAAAATTCTAAACACATAAAACACAAAAACACGAACTTACCTTAATGGGAGTACGTTTAACAAAGTCATGATACGGTTGATTGGGTGTTTTGGCACGATAGTCTACAACTTCATAATGGCCGGCAATATCTTGTGCACTTGTTGCTGGATAATCTGAAATAAAATGACGTGTACCATGCGGCGTTAGGGTAGCCCACAGAAGCCGGCTATCACTAGCCAGTTGGCTTTGCAAGGTGTCACGGCTATTGGCTGAAGTACAAGGATATAAAATACCACCAGCCATGAAAGGATTTGATTTTGAGGGTTCGCCTAAAGTTGACATAGTGCTTTGCTTAATGTTGCTATCGTGATAGGACAAATTACAACTTGAGAAGAGAGTACTGCAATAAGAACATGAAAGAGTTTTCTTATTTTCGAAAAACATTTTTAATAATTATATCGTAATACTACTTACTCCCTGCATTTAAGTAGTATGACAGCCAAGAGACCACCCAATATTAAAACGCCAACACACGAAGAAATCAATACAAACAACCAAGTATTCTCCAGCCCATTACTATTCCCTCCTGTAAATTCCACAAATTCCATGCCACTTTCACGAGGATGTGGGCTTGGATCACATATGAGTGTTGCAAAGCAAGGATGGGAGTCATTGGTGTTTGCTAATAATGCTGCAGTTTTTGGCAATAAAAACGACGGTAGTGGTGGTGGCGGCATTAACAGTATAGTGTCTGGTGGCGGCGGTCCACTAAAGTCACAATTTCCAACGCAATTAGCCAGCATGGCGGTCTAAAATTAAAAAAAAGTTTATTAAGCCAATTTAAATACATATTTAAAAACTAATCGTTCTTTACATGTAGAAAAGAAAAATAAAATGTTAACACAAAATATCTGAATATGTTTACATGGGTTCGTGGGAGGCAATGAAAACTATTATGAATTTCACAACCACAATTTAGTGTCTCAGAGGAAAATGCAAAAAAAGTTGTTGTTTTTCAATAAAAATGTAAAATTTAATTAAAAAAGACCGTTTAAAAGAATAATACATTTTTATTGAAGTTATAAAAGGTCGATTAAAAAAAGAATAATCAAATAATAGTTTTTGTTTTTTACAATCTTAAGTCGAAGGTAATTATGCTATTCTTTATATTGTTACGAATATGGTTTTAATTTAAAAAAAAATAATAATCACTAAAAAAAAGTTAAGTGAATTGACCTATTGTGCCTGTTGACAAATTAAGAAGTTTCTAAGAAATCTTATGAATATAAAACAACACAACATGCTGCTTTGAAATTCCACAAACTAAGATTAACAATTAGAAGAAATAAAAGACACACAAACAAATAAACAAACAAACACCTACACTGACTAATAATAATAACGATGGCATCTGTAGTAAATACGATTGTAGAACTTTGTAAGCGTGTTGAATTAAAGTTTTCTAGTATATTCTAAAATCGCTACAAACAATATATAAAGGCTTCCTCTCTTGTGTCTAATTGTGAACGTGATCAAGTGAAGACACTGTAGTTGATAAAGCAGCTGTATATGTTTAATTATTATGTAATTATGTTATTTATCCCTGGGAATCTTCTTTGTTTCCGGTTAAGTATTATGTTGTTTTGAATGTTGTAAAGCATTTAGTATAAGTAAATCAAAACAAAAAATTCAAAGTGCCGTGCAAGAAATTGAAGAAGATACTTTTAATTATACCTCCAGTTGGTGACGTAGCGAATGTTAAATTAATGGTATAATTGGGGGATATTGTTTCAGAGATGACTGATAGTTTCTCCAATATTGCAGAAGATGCCTCTAAGTTACATGGTAAACGTGTTTATGAAGACGTGTTATGAGGTCTTGTTTAGTATTGTTTAGCCTATCTCCTTATTTTTACCGAACAGCAAATAGACCTTTTACGTCTAAAAATCTTTTACAGCCGTTTTTCATACCTCTTTAATGCAAAATGATGTTCTATGTGAACAAGAATTCGTTGAAAGAAACAGTAGACATTTTATCCCCTTCTTTTTGATGTTTATGCTGTTGATATTTGTGAAAAACCTGGATATGTTATTTCGAAAAAATAACTTTAGATTCAACTCTACTTCGGAGAAGATAGCAAAAGGAATTATTACTCCCAAAACCATGTCACGTGTCTGAATGTTCTATAATTCTGTTCATCATCGCCTAAATTTAGTTATAGGTTAAGTGAGCAACACAATACACAGTGCCTCAACTTAATAATCGAACAACTTGTGTCATATCCGGAATTTTGCATATAAATTAAAAAATGTAAGAATTAACAATAACAAAAATTAAATCAAATTAATAAGGGTCCGCCATCTAACGTTTTCTTTTATCAACTAGTGCTTATTTCGTGAATGGTAACACTTAGCTCATGTTTGATTTGACAGATAATTAGTTTTATCCTTCCGCTGAACGAATATGGTTATGTATACGCTTGAACAACACCGAGAAATATTGCGATATTACTTTGAAAATCACGGTAATGTTGCAGAATGGCTACTAAGAGGAGATATATCTCAAGAAGCGCAAGAAAAACGAAACAAAAACTATAGATTCTTTCGCGAGTATAATACTAGAAAAATTTCTAGATATTGTACTAATGAAGACTTGATTGTTGTTCTGCACATCAGATGCCTATATGAGCAATATCTAGCAAAAATGAAAAACTACTTCTATTGAACAAGACGTAGAAGCTAAACTACTTCTAGAAGGTGAAAATCAAGGCTATTTAGAAGAAATATTTACGAAAATTGTTTAATTAATAGTCATTTTTCCAAACACAAGAGTTATCTGTATGTATTTCATCCTTTTCAAATTTTTTTTTACATTAATAAAGTATTAATCAATTTACAACAAAAGTTCACGTATACGAGTAGTGTTTATGCTTATTTTGATTTTAAATCTTATATTACTCCTTGTTTTAAATTAGGTAACAGGTCTGATATTTCAAATTACCGTGGTATTGCAAAATTAAGTACTACACCCAAATTATTTGAAAAAATTATCACTAAACATTTATGCTTTCATACATCAAGTTTGATAACCAATAATCAACATGGATTTCGGAAGGGATGCTGTAGCATAACAAATCTTTTACACTTTTCAACAATTATACATCGTGGATTTTTAAAAAAACAACAAACTGACGTTATATATACTGATTTCAGCAAGGCATTTGATAAAATCAATCATATCCTCCTAAAGAAAAAATTTGAATTAATAGGTTTTGCCGATTTAACTGTCAAATGGATTTACTCTTGCCTAACAAATAGGAAACAAATTGTCCGTTTTAATAACGCTTCCTCTAGATGCATAAAGGTTCTATTTGGAGCCACCTTGGGCCGCTACTTTTTTTGCTATTTATTAATGACTTGCCTGATGTCATTCAATCATCCAATATTTTGATGTATGCTAACGATGTAAAAGTTTTTCTTGGTTATTGTCAAGTAACTGACCAGCAACACCTCCAAGGTGACCTTAACTCGCTTCACAACTGGTGTAAAATAAATCGTATGGAGCTAAATCTCAAGAAATGTAAATATATGTGCTTCGCTAGAAAGAAACGGATAACTGCATGCTACTATATCGATGATCATCATTTGGAGGAAGTTTACAAAATCCTAGATCTTGGATTGCTACTTGACTCCAAACTCAATTTTATTGCACATATCAATTTGACAGCAAACAAAGCTAGAGGTGTACTTGGATTTGTTAAACGTTGGGCTAAAGAGGTTGATGATCCATACGTTACCAAATGCCTTTATATGTCCCTTGTCAGCCCTATTCTAGAGTATGGATCCGTCATTTGGGACCCTATATAGAGAAAATACTCAGATGTTCTCGAATCTGTTCAAAAACAGTTCCTACTTTTTTGCCTCCGTGGTTTGAACTTTAACACATTGGACTTACCTGCCTATTCAGCTAGACTTTCTCTTATTAAGCTGCCAACTCTAAGGAGTCCTAGAACAGCACTCAATATTTCGTTCATTTTTGGTGTGATAATTGGCGACGTTTCTACTCATTCACTTATTAACAGGATTACTCTAAATATACCGCAACGCCCTACACGACATTTTATACCCTTAGCAGTGGAATTCTTTCGAGCCAATTATGCTAACGCGGACCCTTTTAGGAGAATTATAATTTCGTAGATTTCAATTTGTCAGTAAGCGCAATAAGGAATAACTTACTAGTTTATCTGAACAACTAACTAAGTGCTTGCATTTATGTATATTTTTTTTTTTGCAAAAAATTTTTTTTTGTAAAATTGTTAAATTTAAGCAAATTTTTATGTTGTATGTAAAGCCAGTATTTATTATTGTATGTGTGTTAATTTAAGATAATTTATATATTTAATTTTAACTAAAATGTCTGAAAGGATGTTAATTTCCGTAGACAATTAATGATAAATAAATAAATAAATAAATACCTCCTTATCTAAAATAAATTTGAAGCAGTGATATGTTTTTGCTACTTAATGAGCTAATGTTTCACTTAAATTGTTAAAAAAATCAATTTTTGGCATTCGTACTTAAAATTTCACGGTGGACAAAGCTTGGCCCTATCTGACTTAATTTAAGTTTTTAATAAGTATAAGTTCTAAACGTGAATCAAAATATAAGAGTTTATGTAAAACAAACTCCTTGAACAAGTTGTAGTACTTTACTTTCGTACCAAAAATCAGCTAAAAGTTAGAATGTATTTTTGAAACTATTACAACTATTTTTCTCACCGGTCGATTTTAAATTTTTATACCTTAAACGAAAGCCTATGATCTCACCTAGTAGACAAAAAAAAACCGTGTATCAAAATTACGATCCGTTCAAAAGTTATATATTTTTGACCGCCTTCTCGTAAAATGGTCCACTGTGCGCCCCTTGTCACTGTCGTACGGAAACGTGCTACATTCTTTTAGGAAAGGGATAGAAAAGAGATGAAACAGGTGGTGAAAGTAGAGGGATAGTCGGAAATAATCGGAGTTTTCAAAGGCGAGCTATAACATCTCATTGGCATATGTGTGGCGGCGTAAATGGTCTTGTGCAAGAAGCTATTGTGTCAACTGTATTCTATATTGGAAACAAATGTAAAATCCTTTTGCAAAATTGTGCCCAAAGATGTGCATAGAAAATCAAGTTCCTGAGCACGCCGTCGAATTCAGGTTGATGGATTATTGTTGAACACTTTCTTGAGCAGCAGTAATGTTTTCAGCCGATCTTGCAGTAAATTGTCGTTCATACTTGGACCCATCACCTACAGATATCATTCATTACACGATAAATAGTGCGTTTTGTTGGATCGTTGTTTCTCCCAAAAAACCGTTTTACGATTAAAACATGTGGGCTTATCGAATATTTTTCCATAATAAATTTGCCACGTGTCTACTTCACGACTGCCAAATATAAACTGCTAAGACTAATGTTTACCAAAATCGCGTAAAACAAGGTGTTCCGGCGGACACCCTGTATTTTTTTAACGATTTTTTTTTGGTTTCCTCTTGTATTTTGATTTTTTATTGATATATTTTTACAGTGTTGCAAAAAATAGAAATAGTAGCAGATAATATAATTTATGATCGCATGCCATGACCCACAAAAATTCCTAACACGAACGTACATTCAATATCGAATGCTGTGATTTACCGCCCCACAGTGGACCATTTTACGAGAAGACGGCCAAAAGTCCTTTTTTTTCATGGTCCCCAATTGTAAAATTTTAAAGTTCACTCGAATGTAAATACTAGTGTTCCTCGGGAGCCAAAAAAATTAAAACTTTATTGGAACTATATCACACTAAACAGGGTAATTCCAAATGAGCATTTTCAATATTTTGCTAAAATGAGAAATTTCTTAGTAAATTTTTGATTTTTAAACATCTATAACTTTTTTGTTATACAAGATTTTGAAACGAAACAAACTTTGTATAATAGCGTAATTTATTAGTTAATTAGTGTAATTAATGAACCAATTGATTTTTGATTTTTACTAAATAATTTTTGTTTTTTTGTAGAGGTCCACTGTGTGCCCCTTGTCACTGTCGTACGGAAACGTATGAAATGACAACCCATGGCATGGATGGCTGTCGTTCAAAAACGTGCCGCATGTTTCTCCATATGTTAAAAGTGATAATATAATTTTTTATCAAACATAAAGATATTAATATAATTATCAGCCATACCTATGTGCTCCCACATGCAACAAACAACAAACAACAAATGAATCCTTTTAATTCAGCTTAAGTTCACATACAATTCCATTTCAGTATTTTATTAAGAAAGAAACATTTTTGTGTATATTTTGAAAACAACAACAACACCATTAAGTAAATATTAGCAGAATGTAATACAACAACATTTTCCGGACAGCTATATCCACCATCATTACTATTCGTATCCTTAAAATTTACTTTGATTCTTACGCTTAAAGCGCTTTAAGAAAACTAATAGAATCATTAAATAAAACATAGTTTGGAAGTATTTGACTTAACATTTCGGTAAAAAACAAAACAGAGATAATTCGCAATTTTATTTCCTTTTGATTAAGAACCGTCTTAAGAAAAGTAGAATACAATTAAAGGTGAAATATTTGGCCTTATAGGTAGAGGTTTCGTTAAAGGTTGAAGTCTAAACAAAATTTTTAATTCGTTGTTTCTTTAAAAAAAAAAATAGTGTTTATTTATTCCTCTTATTAAGCTCCATGATTTTGTATACATACTTTCTGATATTACAGTGTTACCTGTTATTTTAGGGATGAGTAGTTGTAATTTTTGTAAAAATCAATTTTTCTGATAAGAAATTCACTTCAGAGTAAAAATTGTGTTGCTATCTTAAGGTAAGGGGATGTGTGTGTGCTTTTAAACAATTTAATATCATAAAAAAAAACTTAAACTGAAACTTACTTATTCTTATAAATAAAAGCACTTTTTTTTAACAATTTTTCTTTCAAAATAATATCAGTTCTTAAGGAATTTTTTGACGTGTTTTTTCTTTTGATTACCTCTGCGAGTAGTGGTTGAATTAGAACTGAAATGAAAAAGGATACTGTCAAACACTGTATGTATTGCGTTATAACAGATGAGATAGAGAGGGAGAGAGAGAGAACATATAACTGTTGGGGGAGAGAAATGAACAGTTAACTTAATAACAAATTTATTTAAATTATAATTACATTTGTGTCCCTTCATCTATTTTATAATAATTTTAATAAATATGACAAATAAAACAAAATAAATTTTTAAATAATTTATTGAACAAGTTTTCTGATTCTTACTTTCGCTCAATTTATTTTATGTCTCATTTTTTCTCTGCCTCTTTCTTTTGGGGGGTAGTAGTGGGTGAAAGCATCGTTTTACACGTTCTGAGTGAGTTTTAACTTAAATTCAAATTTAACGGTACATTCATACATATATTTTCTTTGAATTTAATGTCCTTGTCATTTGTAAATACACGAAAATTAGAGAGTAACATTTTGTATATATTTTTCTATGATTTTATCCTTTTCCTAACCCCTTTTGACTCATAAATTATTTGCGCTCTTTGTAAATAACTAGAGAGGACAAATTGAAAATAATTTAGCGAAAACAACGACCCTCTCTTTATCATATGGCGATGCTAGTTAGTGTCACTATTTTCAACAATATTGGTGATGATGATGCTGAGAATTTTCGGCATATGCGCTCTGTTTATTTTTTGTTGTTATTTTAACATTAACAACCAATTTCCCTTTGTTTGAGAAATAAAAGTGTTCGTTACTTTATTAAGGCGTCTTAATTTTTGTTTTGTTTATGCCAAAGAATATTAACTGATGAAAGATACCGCAGCCTTATGCAAAGTAAAACAACTAAATTTGAAATGCATTTGATTATGCCAGGCTATTTTATTAAAACTATTAATATTAAATCATATTTTCTGATATATTCTAATTATTCGACTTCAATAGCAGCTTGTGGAAATTATTTGTAGAAAGTTTGTTTTTGTTTTCAATAATATAATAGCACATGATGGTGCTTAACGTTTTTAGAACAGTTATTTATTTATTTATGTTCAAATTCTCTACAACAAAAAATAAAAGCATATTTGGGGTAAAGGAAAGTAGTATCGATAAGTTAAGATGGCAAACACAAAGGAAATATGAACAATAAATTAATTATAAAGAATTTTCCAGTAAAAAGTTTGCTTTCTAAAACAAAATAAAACAAAAAATTTAGATTAAATTAATTTAAACTTTTATAGTTTTTTTAAACGGTCTTTTTTTATTTATATTTAATAAATATCTTTTTTTCTTTTTAACGATCTTTTTTTTATATATTTTTTTCTTTTCGATATTTCGCTTTCCTTTGGAAAGCTTCTTCAGAAAAAAATGTTAATAATTTTTTGTTTTCAAAAATAAAAATGTTTTCCTGAAGAAGCTTTCCAAAGGAAAGCGAAATATCGAAAAGAAAAAAATATATAAAAAAGATCGGTAAAAAGAAAAAAAGATATTTATTAAAGATAATTTAAACTTTTTTTTGGTATTACGAAGAGAACAGGTCGGCAATTATAAATGAAAAATGATATCTGGCAAATGTCCATCACGACCACGCTGATAGATTACGATTCTTTCATCAAAGCTTTTTATCACTTTTTGGCAAAATGGCCGTCCTATTTCGTTAATCACATCACTAATTTTGAGTTCTAAAGCTGAACTCAATTCGATTGCCTCCGTACAGATTCTGTCCTTAACATAGTTCCACAAAAAAAAAAATCCGCTGGTGTTAAATCACACGATCTGGCTAGTCACTTAACTGCTAATTGTCGTGAAATTATGCGATTGGAAAATGTGTGTGACATGTGGCAAAAAAGACCATGTAAAGGTTTCTTAATAATCACTACAGGATTTTCAAAAGCCCAAATGCGGCAATTTTGCTTGTTAACATACGCTGACAAGTGAAATTGGTCTTCGTTTGAAAAAATGATTTTACAGAAAAACCAGCCGGTTGTTCCTGTATGAAATGAGCAAATCTACGGCGATGTGAATGATCGGTCGGCTTCAATTCCTGCAACAGCTGAACCTTGCGCAAAATACACCATATGGTGGTTTTGGATAACCCCAATTGTCGAGAACGTCAAGGAATTGTAAAATTTGAATCTGTTTCAATACTGCGGTTAACGGCTGCGATGTTATTAATTGAACGACCCGGTCGAACATGCTTTAGTGCTCGCACATTTTGTATCGAGCCTGCCGACTAAAATTAAACCACCAAATTCTTAATAGCGGTCTCAGAAGGACCGCTACGAAATGTAACTTCAACAGAACCATCATTCATAGTGGATTTTAATTATTTTAATGCAATTTTCGTACGAAATTGAATTCATTGTATCACAATTGCCGATGCATCCACTACCAATGCGTCAAGAAACTAAATGTCAAAACTATTATGTTGTTGGCGTTGCCACAATTGAAAAACAAACTTTTGGCTGAAAAATTCGATATAATATTATTTATGATTTATTATTGCGAATAGTAATTAATTAAAAAGTATTTGAAGCTTGTATTTTTTTTAAAGAGAAGTAGCACTTCAGACTACAAAGCCTATTTAGTCAAGTACCGTGCTACTTTCTTTTAGGAAAGGGATAGAGAAGAGATCCGATAGGTAGTGAAAGTAGAAGGATAGTTACGGAAATTAACTGTCGTATAAAACTGCGTTCATTACTGAGCAGCCCCACCGACAGTCAATTTTTATTTTTGTGGTGAAAAAAAACCAAGGTCTCTGTTGGGAATCGAACCCACAACCCCCAGTCATGTAAGCTAGCACACTACCTGCTAGCCTAGAGGGGCACCTAATGTTGGATTGCTATTAGGTTTTTTCTTTTTCGTTTGAACCAGCACTCAGGGGATGACCCCTACTCATGCAATGCTTTGCACCAGAAGTAGGAAATTAGGTTATGAGAAAGAATTTTCCTATATTGAAAATAACAGGAAAGATCTCTGGAGGGAGTTAATTCCACATAAGAACTGTTTTGCTAAAAAACGAATTCTCCCTGTAATGCGTTGTGCGATTCACTGGCCAATCGACCACAAATAGATGCGCTCTCAATGAAAATCAAGTTAAATGTAAAAACGTGCGAGTAACGGGAACAAGTTCCCTAATTACGTTAGAGCACTTATCATTGTAGTAACGATTAAATGTGAAATACAACCTACATTGTGTCGATGCTCAAGAGAATCAATAGAGTTTGATACCCTACTGAGCCTCTTGGCCCTCTCCTGTACGCGGCCGAGCAACTCCAAAATAGACTTTGGGGGGCCAGCCCACACATGAGAGTTGTACTCCATTTTCGGACGGATATAGGTGGTATAAATAGTAAGAATATCGAAGCCCCCGAGGACACATTATTGGTCTTTGTGGAGAGTAACTATTTAGACCTGTGCAACTGGGGGAATAAGGGAGCCCAGTCCCCTGAAGTCAGCAGGGATACAACTGAAAGCTCCACGTTATTTCCACGGGAATCAGTATCAGAATCAGCCCCAGAGTTCCGTTGTTTGTCTCTTTAGACATTTAACTGTTCTCTGGCTGATTATTCAGGTTGGCCCCTATATGGGAGTATCGTGGTGGTTGTGGTTTCGCGGCCCCATAACAGACAGGTCAGTTTTTGTATGGTGGCCGGGTTCATTTTACCTTAAATAACACCTACTTGGTGAAATGTTTCCAGATCCAGTGAGCATGCTAGACATGTGTTCTGGACAGGAGTTGGATGGTCTCCAACTCTTCAGCAAGGAGTGATGATTTGCAGCCCTGCTTTGGAATCATTAAAGTTGCAACTAGGAAAAACCTGTTGCATAGAATTAGTCTTCGGCTACCTAGGACGAGCATGACGTCCCTATTTATGCATAGTGGTTCGACCACCATCTTATTAAGGCACCATATCACGTAGTGCGAATATCGGAGTGAAGTATCTCATAGAAAACCGAGGCACTTGAATGCTTCTCTAGAAATTTGAAAAAAAGTATTTAGTCCATCGAGCATCACACTGAATTTTTATGCCAAGAATATAAAGAGCGTCCGATTCCGTAATACCTATATCAAACAGAGTAGCAGATGTAGCACCATTCCCGAACACAGATTTATGCGTAAGCATTCAACATTGCGTCTTACGAACATTAAAATTGACCCTATTTATACGACCCCATTTCAAGATTATTGCGAGATCGTGATTGAGCGTATCATTTGTGCTCCGTCTTTTGGAACCGTGGTGGTTCGGTCTATTGCTAAATGAATAGGAATGACAAATGGTGCTGTCATCTGCGAAGGAGTAAATAGAGCTGAAAGTTTGACAAAGAAGGTTATTTAGAAAAATAAGATATAGGGTAGGAGAAAGAACGGAGCCTTGCGGTACACCTGAATTAAACATGTACTCGTATGATGAAACCTCATCTATAATAACTCGTATAGTGCGATTCCTGAGAAAACTCGATATAAATCCAGAGAAAATATCACCGACACCAAAAGCAGCAAGTTTTAACAGAAGTGTATCATGCCATACTCTATCAAATATCTTGGAAATATCTAGGGCCACCACCTTACTCTCTCCGAAATGATGTATGGAGTTACACCATTAGTCAAATAGGAAAGCCAGCAACTCGCCCGTAGAATGCTCCCTACGGAAACCATACTGTCGATCGCTAAGTAAGATGTTGGACTTCAGGTACCTCACAAGAAGAAAATTAATCATACTTTTCATCACTCTGGAAAGTGCAGAATAATCCCTTTTGGAGATCAGCGTTACACTAGCAACCCCCCAACACTTTGGGAATTCGCCGGCATGATATATCGTGCTGAAAAGGGCTGCCAACGGATGTGCTAGCATAGACGAGCACTGCTTCAAGACCAGTGCTGAAAAAAAATTCCAGAGACATGACGCATGCATGAAAAACTGTTATTCAAATACAAGAAAACTTTGTGATGCAGTTATATAGGATCGGACATCTAATTTGTCGCATTTGGGGCACAGAAAACCCGCACGCATACATTAAAAAGCCGACGCTCCCAAAACGAGTAAATGTTTGGTGCGGATTTTGGCCCAAAGGCATAATTGGGCCATTTTTCAGGAGTGGCCGATACAGCCGTCAATAGCGATCGATCTAATGATATTGTTGTACCCCCCGGAGGCATATTTATGGTCTTTATAGTACGTAACAGCAACTGGGGGAAAAAGGGAGCCCAGCCCCCTGAAGACAGGCAGGGAGTCAACTGGAAGCTCCACTTTATTTCCACGGGGATCAGTGAGCCCCAGAGTTCATTATTTGTCTCTTTAGACATTTATCTGGCTGATCATTGAGGTTGGCCCCTATATGGGAGTAACGTGGTGGTTGTGGTTTCGCGGCCCCATAACAGTATAATGGTTATTATGGTGGCTAGGATCATCTCACTGATAACGACACGCAAAGTGAACGATCCAGTCCAGTGAGCATGCTAGACATGTGTTCTGGACAGGAGTTGAAAAGTCTCCAACTCTTTAGCAAGGTGTGATGATTTGCAGCTCTGCTCTGGAATCATTAAAGTTGCAAATAGAAGGTTTCTGTTGCATGGAATTATAGCTTCGGCTTTCTAGGACGAGCATAACGTTCCAAATCAGGCAGTGGTTAGATCCACCATCTGATAAAGGCTACATAGCCAGGTGCGGATGTAAATCGAATCACAAAGTTGTGTACGATATTTAGCTTCCTTTTGCTAAATGTTCACTGCCGTAGTTTAACCCAGGAACAAGATAAGATTTTAAAAGAATTTGCAATATATTGAAAGCTGTATAGTGCTGTAACGACCAAAAACATCGCAGCTTTGTTTAAGTCTGAGCCACAAGTGAGTTAATATGGTTTGAGTTTATTAAATATTAATTAAAGATTTTTGTTAGCATTTCCAGAAGTGATGTTTCTCCATTATTGAAACTTCAACATCAGCGATATTATTAAAAGTTTTCTTATGGAATATAATACACTTTGACTTACAAGTGTTAAAACAAAATCCATTTGCAGCGATGATTGAACTGCTTATATGTATATAGCTGCGCATAGTCTGCGTTCATATGGATTTTGCAGTGCAAAAACTGTTTGGTGAATCATTGAAAATTGTTTGACGGCACAGCCTGCCAAAGGCATAAAGATAGCAGTCGTGTAGGAGTTAAGGTGGAGTTAAAGAAGTATTAAAGTTCAATGCAACGTGTGCTATGGACAACCATGTTGAATACATTAGAGTGGTCAAGAAGTACGAAAAAACTTATTGCTTTTATTTGGGTACGGTTTTCCGTCGACCCTCGTCAAATTTGGTTTGTGAACAAACTTGTTTCGGCTGTTTGCCATCTTCAGTGTTCTTTTCGTACTCAAAAAACGAAAAGAACACTGAAGATGGCAAACAGCCGAAACCGGTTTGTTCACAAACCAAATCTGACGAGGGTCGACGGAAAACCGTACCCAAATAAAAGTAATTTTAGCCCCGTCGAAAAATTTAAGCACATTATTTTTTTTTTTTTTTTTATTTATTCATTTATTATTCATTTATTATTGAACAAATTTATCTTCCAATTTCTAAACCCGCAAAGCTTTTATGCTTGTCTGCAGGATATTAAAACTTAAAAAATAAATAAATTCGTTTATAACTAGTTATTCAAAATTATATTTCACAGGCTGTGTAGTAACAAATTTTGATTTATTGTGAAGCCCATTAGGTATTCCTTTATTAGCTTATTCCGTTTGTTTTCGTGCGTTATGCTGATTATTTCAGTCGGTACTTTGTTCAAAATTGTTGGCAATGTTACGGGAAGTGAGCTTCTTCCATACTCTTTTGTGAATCGTTCCATGTTCTATCGGCTTTAAATATCTGCTATCATTGTAGAATTCTTTGGCCAAGGTTGCATAATAGATGTTCTTCACGCTAAGAATTTGAAGGTCTCTGGCAATTCTTATCACGGCCCGGTTGTTATGATTCGTAAGGCTTCTGTTTGATTCATTGTCGTCCGTTGCTCTCTGAAGATTGTTGCCAAAGTTGTCTATCATGCTGATTGCGTAGTTGACGTTTTCCGTTGTGCTGCGTATGTTCATATTCATGTTAATGTTATAATCATGGTAATTATTGGTTCCAGTTTCAGATTGTTTTTTTTTTATGTAAAATTTTTAGTATTCTGTTTTGCGTTTTTTGGAGAGTGCTGCTGTATTTTGCACTGCCCCAAGCCGTGACTCCATGCCGGATATACGATTCCACTAATGCAAAGTATACCTGACGCAGAACTTCATACGTGGAGCAGTTGCCTAAATGGTACAGCATATACGACGCTTTCCTAAGTTTCCTCTGTAATTTTTCAATGTGACTTCTCCATTTAAAATTAAAATTACTGTCAATAATCACACTTGTTCAATGAAACTTGTGCAATCTTCAGCCTGATTGTTCATCATATTAATGTTGCTGTGAAGACATTTTGGTTCATGAAATTGCAGTGTAACAGTTTTGTCGACTAGGTGACGTGGCTTTATGTGCATAACTTTAGTCTTATTAGCGTTTATAATAAGACCATTGTCGTGACTCCACTTCGTAATAATATTAAACTGATTCTGCATTTTCTCAGTCGCAATGCTTATGTCCTTATTGGCCGTTATTATTGCTGTGTCGTCCGCATAAGCAAAAGTTGTTCCTTCTTCTAAGCATCTCATCATATCGTTTGCGTATATAATATACAAACGTGGTCCAAGCTTTGATCCTTGAGGTACTCCCCATTCGCATGGTATTCTTTGGCTATATTAATTGTTTATTTGTACATAATACGATCTGTTTTCTAAATAATTTTCGAACCAAAGCAACATGTCTCCTCTTCTACCGTTTTTCTCAAGTGCTTGAAGAATTTTGTTATGCGAAAGAGTGTCGAATGCCTTACTAAAGTCTATAAAAAGTACCAAAACATGCATGTGGTTGCTTAAGCATTTGTTGATATAAGTTGAAAAGTTACCGAGAAGTTTATTTATGATTTTTCCTTTCTGAACCCGAATTGATTTCTATTAATGATTTTATACTTTTTCATAAAGCTCATCACTCTTCTGTTTATTATTTCCTCTAGAATTTTGTCCAAAATTGGCAAAATAGCTATTGGTCTATAGTTCTGTATATCTGATTTGTTGCGGCTTTTATATATTAGTCTAGTTATTGAGGTTTTGAGTGTCTCTGGCACAAAAAACTTATTTTTTATTTTTGTTTTTGGCGAAAGCCTGCCTTTCTGCTAAACAACAAAGTGTTGTTTTCTATATAAAGCGATATTTGATTATGACGAATTTTTTTATGAGATTTTTTAGATAAAAAACATAAGACGACATTTGATCTAAATTCTGAGTCATTTTAAGGTATTATTAAAATGTGCAAAGAACCGCTTAAAACAACTATATAAGCGCCACTTGCTGGGCAAATGAATTAAGTCAAGTTGAGTCATCAGTAAGTAAAGACAAAAAAAGTTACCATCGCGTTTAATTTGTGTGTATTGAAAGTAACTAAATCGTTTAATTTAATTTAAAATTCTAAAGTACTGTGTTATTATTTTTTGCAATAAAAGAACTCAAAATAACAAAACGTTTATTAAAAGGAATAAAAGTAATAATATATTTTCATTCTTTTTCATATCCAAAATATTAAGTTTAAATTGGCTAGGTGTATGTAGGCCGATATTTTTAAAAGAACAGTAGACGTCTGTTAGTCTACCTCAAAGGTACGATTGACTCCCTGGTAGGTTTTTACTTTTCGATACGATCTAAACACACTCAATGACGGCATATGCGCCAAGATAACTCAGGATACAATGTACTCCAAGCTGAGACGGCGTAAATATTGAGCCAAAGGATGTGCATTAAATTATTTTCATTATAATTCCCATTTAAGATAAAGAGAATCTTTTGCACACCATTTCTGGTTCATTTACGTTCACGTTTCATTAAACTGATAAAAAAAAAACAAAAATCTATTTATAATAATTCGAATTTAGGTCAATGTCTTCTCTTCTTATCTTCATTTGCTTTTGGGTAATTTAATTAAAAACAAATACGTTCTAATTACAAGTAAATATACATATTTCGTAATAGTCCACTAGAAGTTAATTTTAGGCGTAAATACAACTACCTCTACAACATATTTTTCTATTTTCTAATACGCACTAAAGTTGTTTCTGAATTATTTTTGTTTAATGTTTAGATAGCTTCTAAATACCTTAAATACCTTCTTCCTGTTTATATAAATGTGTATGTGTTGTGTAGTATTTAATTTAGATAGATGTGAATTTACATGCTATACGTATAAACAATTACGTTAATATTTCTTTTAGCATTTTATTTCTTTGTAATGTTTTGTAAAAATATACACACTCTTATTTTTATACAAATTTTAAAACATTTTTTAAGCGCAAAACGACGTATTTTTTTGAAAGTTTTCCAATATTTTTTTTTAAATTCTTTCGCTAAGTCCCCGTTTACACGCTTCAACTTTTGTTGCTCATTATTTCTTATAAAGTTGACGTAATGTCTGCACGCAGCAATTTGTGTCAACAATTTTCTTGTTGTGCTTTGCCTCATAATTCGTACTTTTTGACGTTTTATATTATTCAAGTTGTGAAAAAGTTGAGTTGAAAGAAAAGGTTTATTGAAAGAAAATGGATGTAAAAGAAAAAACTCAAATACTGGAGTCTATAACTGACTGCTTTGGAGAAGTCATTGAATGGGATTCTGGTGACATTGAAAAAGATGAAATTTTGAAAAAAATTTTTGATTATTTTGAATTTGTTAGTCAACAAATTTTTTCAGTTTTTGATTAATTGTTTATATCCTTTTTTGTATCCTGAAGACGCCACACAATGGTTTGAAGAAATATTGAAATATAATAAAAAATAAAGTTTAACAATTTTTTATAAAATAAAGAACTAGTGGTTAATAATAAACATACTGGTTAATAATAAAATTATTAACTAATTTTATTTTCCAAAATGTCTCTCTTAAATACTAACATAATAACATATAATAATTTCTTTATATAAATATATTTTTATTTTTTTATTTTTTTTTTAATTGACTGACATATCTCTCTTTGACGATGAAGTTTTAGTTTCTTCTGATGTAATGTCCTTGATCCCCAGTATATCTGTTAACTTAGCTGTAGGGATCATTGATGGGAAATGGGACGTAATTGCTGCTTTCATGGGAATACCCAAGGATTTATTTTTTGACATCATAGGATTTTGTAGCGGGGGGGATGGATATTTTGATTATGACAACAAGATATTTGAGCGACTGAGGGGAATGCCCATGGGTTCACCAATTTCTCCTGTTATTGCGGATATAGTAATGGAGGAACTACTGGAAAAGACATTGGGAGAATTAGAAGGCAAGCCGAAAGTTATGACTAAATATGTTGATGACTTATTCTGTTTGGTGGAAGGGTATGACATGGGAGACACTCTTAAAGCCTTGGATGCATTTCACGGCCACATCAAATTCACTGCTGAATTGGGAGAAGGCGGAAAATTGCCATATTTAGATTTAATAATTATAGGACAAGAAGACAATTTATTAACAGATTGGTATAAGAATTGCAGCGACAAAAATCGTACAATGTAAATTGGGACTTAGTTTCATGCGCTTTCGCATAATAGTGCGTCCTCAGTGTGTGTTTGAAACAAGACAATTTTTTCCAAGAAATCAAAATTTTCTTTCCATTGCATACTTCGACTCAATGTTTTGTATCAAATGAAATGTGTGTTTTCGTTTGTACGTTACTGTGTGCGTGTGTTTGCACACTCATGTGTTCATGTTCATAGCAAGTGGATGTGCAAAGAAATAGGGAATTTTGTTTTCCATATTCTATTGCATTTTGTGTGTGTGTGTGTGTAATTTGCGTGTTCAATTGCAAAATGATCCATCAGCCGAACGTTTTTTAAAGCAATTGTAGATATTGGGAATGGCGCAATTCCAATTGACCCCCCACCAAAAATGATTACGCTTCCAGATAATTTTTGCCACTTTGCACAATCAAAACAAAAATTGGTCACTAACGTATATCCCGGTTTTGCACAAAATTTTAGAAACCACGATTGGTTGGGGAAAAGAGCTATCTTAGCTGCGAAAAATGCAAATGTTTCGGATATCAATGTGACAATTTTGAATGACATTCCTGGGAAAATTTGTACCTATAAATCGGTTGACTCTGTTACCAATCAAGACGATGTTGTAAATTATACAGTCGAATCTTAAAATTCGCTTGAGTTACCTGGACTGCCGCCCTACCCCCTGCAAGTGAAAGTTGGTATACCAATTTTTTTGCTTAGAAATATCTGCCAGCCACGATTTTGCAATGGTACACGTTTAGTAGTCAAAAAAGACATAAAAAATTTGATTAAAGCAAAAATTTTAAAAGGAAAATATAAGGGCGAGGATGTGCTAATACCACGCGTTCCTATGATTCCTCCAGATTTGCCGTTTGATGTTAAACGGCTTCAGTTCCTCATACGTGTTGCTTTTGCAATGATCCCTGTTTTTCGCATGGTCAATTATATGTATCATGTGTTAATAAACCAACTGCTTTGTTTGTCTATATCGCGAACCAAAACCTATCGAAGAATGTCGTATATGTAAAAGCATTGCAGCAGATGAGGGGGTAAAATTCACTGATGAGCTACTTGAGCAATAGTGAAATTGCAATATGGATGTGCTCTCCCCCATTACAATACATTTCAAATATTTTTATTTTTATTTGAATAAATGTTTTATGAGATTATCATAAAATGTTTATATTTTAATAAAAGTTTTTGTAATAAATATTTTGTGGGAATATCGTGAAATATTTATTTAAAGGAATCAAGCACGAAATAAAATTGCTTATATTAAAAATGATTCCGAATAATTATAAATTAATTATTAAAAAAATATAGAATCTAAAAAAAAGGAAATTATGTTTTCTGCTTTATTTTCTTGAATGATTGAAGTTTTTGGCGCACACAAAAAAAAACTGCAGAATGAAAACAAACCATAGTCACGGGCACGCTAGTTGCTTATAGTTATTTTGTCTAAAAAGCATTATTACAAATGCTCTTTTTTAGCAAAGCTGTGTCTGAAGTTTTTTCGCCGCTATTACTAGCTTACTTGTATGTAAGTCTTTATTACACGTAAGGCAAGGATAATCAAGAAACGTCTTATATTTTTGTTATTTATGAAACATTCATATATTCATTAATTTGTTAATGATTGTTATAGAAAATAAACTTAACTCTTAAATGACGTTTCAAAATAGTAAAACAAAGCTCTTATTGGGTTTTTAGCATAATAAAACTAAAAGCGGAATAATATAGAGGTGTTCAAAATAATGTAAACATTCACATTTTTTAAGGTAATTTAAAAACTAATGAATATTAAATAAATTAACACTTACAAGTGTTTCTCATTCTTAAAGTTTTACCATAGACTTGGTCTAAAGTTTTTGTATGCACACAAGTGATTATCTCCAAAATAAAATGAATAAGCTCTAAAAAACTCTATAATAAAAATATATGTATAAGAAAACAAGACTAACAACAACTTAATAAACACACGCCCCCTTTTTGTGTCATATGTATCATACGTACATACATATGTACGTACATACATACATAAATACATTAAAATATATTTACTTTGCCACAATAATAGAGGATACTTTGTTTTACTGAAAAATAATTGTCTATACCATAGTTTTTCGCTTACAACTTAGGGACTATTCCTCTGAAATAATATTGTGTGATTATGCAGTTGTAACGTCGAAATAATTACGTAATTGCTTCAGTTTAAATTATATTTTAGTGAGCAGTTCTGTTAAGCTTCTTCACAATGCAAGATGGTATGCTCGGATGGCAGTTGCTAGCTGTACAGCTAAGATCTCAATTACGGAAAAAGTCTGATAGGGCTTTCAACAAAGTGACCAGTTATATTTCATACATAACGGAGAATTCCTCTACTCGTTCTATGAATCTTAGAGGATCTTCACCGCGGGTGTACCTTCTATTATAGCTTAATGATTTTGCTTCAAAGGTTAACATGAAATAGTCTGGTTTTTTACAGTTAATATCTTGGCGGCTGACGTGGACATACATTCGCCTGTTTTTTCGCTTCTTGCAATAGGCAATAATAAGGTAATAATAAATGTTGTCAATGTGAAGGCTACATGATGAGTTAGTTATTCTAGAAGCTTCTCCACTTATTCTTTATAAGCGTCAAAGTTCAAAAGTTTTGCAATCCGTATTCTTAGTACTTCAAGCATCACAAACAACAATGCCTATTCCAATGTAAATATCAACATCATATGATATAAAAATTTTGTTGAAGATTTTTTTATCGCAACGTTAAACATTAATAGCTGTGTTCCCGTACTTTTTGGGTAAAGTTTGGACAAATGAGAGTAATGAAAAAATACTCTCAATTAGAGACTAAAACGTTTATAAGTACGGGAACACTAAAAACCAAATTTTTAGCCCGAAATAAAATGTCAAAATTGTTTACTTGTTTTATGTCCATGGAAATATGTACATACATATGTATGTAGTTATCTATGCATATATACATATATATATCATTAGTATGTTTTTTATACAAGATATATAAGTACATACATACATAAATAAAAAATTCAAGCATTTACTTGCATTTTTCAACATTCTTCAATAAAAAGTTTTATTTCAACTCTAAAGAAAACTTGTTGTTGACAATTTTTATTGTTTATTTTATGCAACAGCTGATTGATTTACAATCTTACCAAATCAGCCCAACGAAAACCTTGGTTTTTTTCAGTACAAAAATAAAAATTGACTGTCGGTGGGGCTGCCCAGCGATGAAGGCATAGTCACTGGTCGCTGTGCTGTCTTATAAACGGCAGTTAATTTCCGACTATCCTTCTACTTTTACCACCTGTTTCATCTATTCTCTATCCCTTTCCTAAAGAATGTAGCACGGTACTTGACTAAATACTCATTGTTGCCTGAAGTGCTACTTCTCTTTAAAAAAAAAAAAAGCCAGTACACACTACCTACTAGCCTACAGGGGCACCTCTGTCCTTAATACAGCCCTACAAAAAATAATCCAGCGGGGTTAAATCACACGATCTGGTTGGCCACTTAACTTAACTGCTGATTATCGTGAAATTATGCGATCGGGAAATTTGGTTTGCAATAAACTGATTTCATTGACTGTGTGATATGTGGCACCATCCTATTGAAACAATATATCAGTGATATCCACATCGTCAATAATAGGCCAAAATTGAGTTGTTAGCATGTAGCGATAGCGTGATCCATTAACCGCTACCATATTTCCATCTTCGAAAAAATAAAAACCGACCCAATCATGACTCCAGACCACATAGCGCACCATACGTTGAGCGCTATTATTTTCAGAAGCCCAAATGCGGCAATTTTGCTTGCTGACAAACCCTGACAAGTGAAAATGGGGTTTGTCTGAAAAAATGATTTTTTCAGAAAACCAGCCGGTTGTTCGCGAATGTATTGAGCGAATTTACGGCGATGTGAATGGTCGATAGGCTTTAATTCCTGCACCAGTTGAATGTTATAAGGCTTCGAAGTGAAATCCTTATGCAAAATTCACCATGTAATGATTTGGATCACGCTTGAACGATCCAGTTGAACACTCGTCGATGGTCGCAAACTCTTAATAGCAGTCTCAGAAGGACGATTATATTGTACGAAAATGCCAGGAATTTTACGAAACTTAACTTTAGTTGAACCAACATTTTTATAGTGGATTTTAATTATTTAAATGCGATTTTCGTGCGAAATTGAATTCATTGTAACAATTGCCAGTGCATCTACCACGAATATGTCAAAAAATAAATGACAAAACTATAATATCATATTGTTGGTGTTGCCAAAATTGAAAAACAAACTTCTTGTTGCAAACAACAACAACAATTTTAATTTTAATAATCACATACAAATTTTCAATAAAATTTTAGGTTCTGTTTTATGGCAAAAATTTTGTTTTCTCGACAGAAACAACAATAGGAGAGCAAGACTTGGAGTAAAATTAATTTTGGATAACTTCTTCTTGTAACTTAGCAAAAACATATTCTAAATTTTAGAATTATTAAAGAGTTTACAAAAGGAATAAAACAATTTTATGAAAGTTCGCCATGAAATAAGTAAAAAAATTTAATGGCGTATTCATGGCGAATTCATGGCATATTTGTTTGTTTTGTTTATAATTTTTTTTTAGACAAATTTGTTAAAAGTTATGAATGTCTGAGATGTCATAAGTAGATTATTTTATTTTATATTATTTCTAACCGACAGAACTTCTATTCACCAGAGTGAATTGTTTAAGCAGAAGTGTTACTCGTATTGTGTGCATTTATCAAATTAATATTGTTATAGCCAAACCTAAATTAGCCCGTAAAATGTTGCCTATGTGTCAAAAGTTGTAATGTTAACCGAAATAGCGCAACATCAATACTTACGTTGTCATTGGATAATCGGATTTTAACAGCTCGTTAATTAGTGAAGCTGGCTACTTGGTTGTTTGCTGTTTTTACAATTATTTTAGCTATTTTAAAAAAAAATAATGACAAATTAGTTATTTTTAGGTCAATCTAGCGATTTTATCTCTATTTTTATTTCCATATTCAATGGTTTTTTTAATCATAATTAACGTGTCAATTTTCTACAAGAGTTTGCTTCAATTCCCTCCAATGCATAACATTCCACAAGATTATTTTCATACAGATATCATATCTTTAAAAATATCTGGTTATTTGCTATCTTATATAAAAACATCGATTTATTTATTAACACACTCTTGAACAATATCACAGGAATTTGTTTTATAAATCATAACGGCAGATGTAAAAGTTAAATTTATACTGATATAAAAATAGATAACATTTAAATATAATTAACAATTTAAGGGTTGCATACTGTACGCAGTTAACTCGACTATAAGTATATATAAGAGTGGGACATGGGGGCTACCCTTACAAAGCTTTGTCCAAAAACGAAAAAAAATAATTTGGAATGCTGGAATGGATACTAGTAAAACCTAAAATTTTAAAAAGGTAAGCAGACATTTTAAGAACTTATTATAACATCACTTCTTTCTAAGCACACTTAAAGCTAATTGATTCAGATTCATTGTTACATTTTGAAATTATTGATCGCCATTATTTTCTGAACCAGTAAAACACATTATTTAAGGTTTTAAATAACTGGTTCCGCTCTTTTGTTATATCTAGCGGTCTTAGGAGCAGCCACATTACGATTAAAAGCTGCTCGAACTTTACACAATTTTCTTGAGCAAAATTTGAGACTCACGGTATTGTTGCGCACAATAGACCCAAGCAACATGCTTGTAGTGGCCTTAGTCATGCTAATACATCCGCTGTACAGCAAAGTGTTGAGAATGAGCCTGGAAAAACAACCCGTCGACGTTCGCTGGAATTGGGCATCACTAGAGGGAGACACTTTGAGCAACATTTTTGATAAGGAATTTCATATTTACGCTTGTAAAAGTCAACTCGTCCAGGAGTTAAAGCCGACTAACCATCCAACCATTTTTTGCTCAAGAATATAACGTTCGATGTTTAAAATTTCTCAACTTTTTACTGAATAAATGTCAAAAGATGTTATCTAAATTCTTGACATTTAATCATTTCACAGACAATTTACTTACCAACCTCAAATTTGCCCCTAATTTAATTTAAGGGTAAAGTACAAGGTATGCATATTAAATATGCAAGAAGAGAAGCAACTTAAGGCCAGCTCGTAGAAATATATTTGTAGGTAAAAAAGGCAAAGAAAAATCTTGATCTTTGTGCTCTACATGAACATTCTTGAAATAAGTTTCAGAAAAGTTATTCTCTAGGAACATTTACATCTGCACCTGGCCGTGGGCCTTAATCAGATGGTGGATCATTACCACTGTGGATGGTATTTAGCGCCATCCTCGCCCTAGAAGGCCTTCGGATACGTATATCCTCCGGTCACTTCTAGTTGCAACTTCAAAAGCCCGGAATAGGCCGCAGCCTTCACTCCTTGCTGAAGAGTTGGAGACTATCCAACCCCTGGTCCAGAACGCATGAAGCTTAATATAATTAAGAACACGATGGCATTCATACTCACTGGACCTGCACCATTCATTGTGTTCATTGTGAATGATCCGACCCACAAACACAAACGAGGATCTTGCAACACACAGCCACCACGATACTCCCGAAGGGGTCAATAATCAGTTGGAGAACAGCTAAATGCCTAAAGAGACAAATAGCGGAACTCTGGTTCCCGTGGAAATATAGTGGATTGTACAGTTGACTCCTGCTAGCCTTGAAGGGGACTGTGCGCCATTTTACCTCCGCATGACACAAGTCTAGATGGTTGTGTGATCCATAAAGACTTGTAATGTAAAGGATTCTCCAGGAATTTTCGTGATAAAATTTACATCTGCACCTGGCCGTGAGCCTTAATCAGATGGTGGTCAAACCACTGTGAATGAAAAGTAATGTCATTCACGTCCTACGAAGCCGAAGACTAATTCTAGCAACAGGTCTTTCCTAGTTGCAATTTCACTACTCCTTGTTGAAGAGCTGGAGACTATCCAGAATACAGAATACAGAGACTGCTGTCCAGAATACATGACTAGCATAATCGTTGGATCCGGATCATTCACCAATAGATGTGATTAATGATTCTGGCCACCATAAATCAATTCATGCTGGGGCCGCAAAACCACAACCACCACGATACTCCCGAAGGGCCAACCTCAATAACCAGTCAGCGAAATAGCTAAAAGTCTAAAGAGACAATTAGCGGAAACTCTGGGACTTACTGATTCCCGTGGAAATAACGTGGAGCTTTCCAGTTGACCCCTGCTGCCTTCAGGGGACTGGGCTCCCTTATACCACCAGCGGCACAGGTCTAGATAGTCAAGTATTCTATAAAGACCGATAAATGTGCCCTTGGGGGGATCTCTCTGGGAATAATCAGGTTTTATGATTTCAGTTCAGAAGACGACTGGCGAACAGAACGGATGAGAATGAAATGGGAAAGCAAAATAATTTATTAAGCCAAAATTGAACAGCGGAATTTTAAAATATTTTAGATTTCAGACTACTTACAGTTAGTTTGTACCAACACATATGATGACACTCGCTTAGAAAGCTTAATTGCAGCGGTTACTTTTTAGTTACAGAACTCATAAAAAGCTAATAGACAAGATGGAAGCCGCTTTTGCCCAACCAAAGCTTGTGTATGGCGATCGTAATGAACACTTTTGCTGATGCAAAAATCCTACAAAACCTTCTTTGAGAAATGTTTTTCCAAAATCTTGCATTGCAATGTACTTAACAATGTTAAACAGCACCGGGATGAAGGATAAAGGGTTTTTCAACAATAACTTTGTTTTCTAAAACAAAATAAAACAAAAAATTTAGATTAAGATGATTCAAATTTTTATTGCAGGATGAAGAGAAAAATTCGGTAACTATGAATGAAAAATTATATCTGGCAAATTCCACCATAATCACGCTGACAGATGTCGATGCTTTTATTTAAATTTTAAATCACTTTTTGGCAAACTGGCGCTCCTATTTCGTTAATCACATAACGGATTTTGAGTTTTAAGGATGAAATCAATTCGATTGGCTTCTGCCCTTAACATAGCCCCACAAAAAATAATCAAATGGTGTAATCTGGCTGGCCACTTAACTGCTGATTGTCGTAAAATCAGGCGATCGAGAAATTTGGTTTGCAATAAATTGATCGTTTCATTGGCGGTGTGACATGGGGCACCGTCCTCTTGAAACAACATGTCAGTGATATCCACGTCGTCAATGGCAGGCCAAAATTGAGTTTTTAGCATCTTGCTATAGCGTTACCCATTGACCGTTGCCGCACATCCAGCCTGATGTGCGTGACACGTTGAGCGTGCAAAGGCTTCTCAATAATCGCTTTATGATTTTCAGAAGCCCAAATGCGCCAATTTTGCTTGTGGACATACCCTGACAAGTGAAAATGGGTTTCGTATGATAAAGTGATTTTTTTCATTTTTTTTTTGTTCTTGAATGAATTGAGCGAATGTAGTGCGATGTGAATGGTCGGTCGGCTGCAATTTCTGCACCACTTGAATCTTGTTGGACTTGAAAGCCAAATCCTTACGCAAAATTCGGCATGTGATGGTTTTTTATAATCCCAATTGATGAGAACGTCGAAGAATTGACAAATTTGGATCTGATTCAACATTGTGGCTCACGTCTGTGATGTTTTCAGTTGAACGAGCCTCGGGTCCAATTCCTGCTCTAGTTAAATGTTGTAGGGCTTCAAAACCATTTGGTGGTGGTTTTCGATAAGCCGAAGTGTTAAGAACGTCGAAAAATTGACAAATTTGGATCTGCTTTAACACTGTGGCTCACGGCTGCGATGTTTTCAGTTGAACAAGCCTCGGGTCCAATTCCTGCTCCAGTTAAATGTTGTAGGGCTTCAAAACCATTTGGTGGTGGTTTTGGATAAGCCGAAGTGTTGAGAACGTCGAAAAATTTACAAATTTGGATCTGCTTAAACACTATGGCTCACGGCTGCGATGTTTTCAGTTAATCATCGACTCAAATTTAACGACCAAATTATTAATAGCGGTCTCAGAAGGATGAATATGGATGATATTGTCTGAAAATATCACGAATTTAACGCAATGTAACTTTAACAGAACCACTATTTCCAGAGTGAATTTTTAATCTTTAAAAGCGATTTTCGAGCGAAACTTAAATCATTGTAAAAATTGCCAATGCATCTACTATAAAAACGTCAAAAAACTAAATGCCAAAACTATCATATTGTTGGTGGATTGCCACAATTTGAAAACAAACTTCTTGTTAAAAAACCTGATATTAAAAAATTTACTAAAGAACTCTGGAGAAAATCTTAATCAATTTTCTATCAAGATGTTTTTTAAAGACTTCACATAAATGTGAGGTTAATTTGCTACTTGCAACTATTTCAGTTGAAAACATTGTCACAAAAATTTATTCGGTTACCTAATATACTTGAAATTAAATTATTGCTACACTTAAGAAACAATTAAATATTCTTTGATGCCACAAGAAAGAACAAACTGATTAAAAAAAAAAAAAACCAGGGCATGCGTATGCGATTCCACAAAAAAAAAAAAAAAAAAGAAAAAGAAATAAATAAATTTATTTTTAAAGGGGCACCCTGGCAAAACATACATATTAACATTTCACTACTCCCTGACACATGCCACAGTATACAACTACTACGACGAATTTGCTGTTCCCTTCATTTCTTTTAGTTCGTTTATTTTTTGAGCTGTAACTGTTGTTGTACGGTTTTTCTGTTGTTTAACCAACAAACTAACAACAAATGAATCCTGCTGACTCTAAAGCACTTTCAGTGTTTGAAAGCATATTGAAGTGAAAACATTACTAAACTTAACGACGACCAAGCCAAGAGAAATTGTGAGGATTTTTCACAGGAAAGAAATAATAAAAAATACTTTGTTTTTATTTTTGTTTTTTTAAAAATAAAAGAAAATAACAGTTAGACTATTTAATTAAAGGAAGGATAGTAAGTGTTATTTTAAAAAATTCAAATAAAAATTTAAAAAATTAATTGAAACATAAAATTTAATAAAATTAATTGAAATTCACTTTTAAAAAAAATATATAAATTTATATATATATATAAATAAATAAAATTAAATATAATAATAAAAAAAAATTGTTGATGGCTAAGTGAATACGGGAGTGTATTATATAACTAAAATTCATGAGTTTCTTATCACAAACTTAACTAACGACCACCATCACCATTACGAGCGTTAACATCATCCTCATCATTACCAACAACAACATTATCATTGCCAACAATAACAGCTGCAGCAGCAGCAGTGTACAGAGTGAACTATTAACTGTACGCTACTACTCTACGCAACACTACAATCTATTTTGTTTTGTGCAATTTAAAAGATAATAACTTTTGTGATATCATGTCATTATTGTTGTTGCTGCTGCTGTCCTTCTTGCTTAATGAACAAAACTGTATTCATTCTGTGATGAAATAAATTATTTAATACGTTCACATACACCCACTAGCACAAATCACCAAAAAAAAAAAAATAAAAACAGAAAACTGCTTAAATGAAACTCCTTCCATGGATATGGACTCTTCGAAATAAAATTAATTAAGAAGCAAAAAGAAAGAAAAAAATTTAAATTTACATATTATTCATAATTTTTCTCATATTGTTTGGTTAATTTTATTTAATTAAAAAGGGTTTTAAGCCGTAAGAGAAGAGTGTTAAAATTAAAGTAACTACGCCACAAAAAATTAATTTAATAAGACATGTGTGTATGTATATGCATTTGTTATCGAAAATAGTGAGTGAAGAAAAAACTAAAATAATAAAATAAAACAATAATAACAAAATCAAAATTAACTTAGGAAATAATAACACCCTCCAGTTAAAGTTATTTTCTTATTTATTATAATTGTATATTCTTTCATATAGCCATACCCATACCTATTCATATACATACATACATATACTCACACCCAGTCATCATTTGTATATAAAATAATAAACTTACTTATGTATCTGTCAAAACATTCATATATCGTATTTGTGTACGACTTGAAGAAGTGTGTATAATTTATTTTATTCTTATTCTTCGAAATATCACGTTTCTTTTGTGTATATCTACGATTTTTCTTCGGAAACCTTTTTTTGCCGGAAATTTTCTATTTTAGAAATGAATTTAATATTTTCGCGCCATATGCTTGATTTGATTTTGTGACGAAAAGCACTTGACAGTTATAAATTAAGGCAACTTAACTTTGCTAGATAAAGGTATAACTAAAATAAAGTTATAAATAACGACTATAACTTTGATAACAAAATATTACCAGAAAAAAAAACAAAATGTAATTTGAAAAGATAATGGGAAAAAATAAGAAAAAGAAAAAGCAACAGCTGTGATTAACCTTAAATTTGCCAAATTAATTCCATTTAGTTTAAATAAAAACAGCTATCACTTTTTTCTTTCACTTTTTGTATTCACTAGAATTCTTTTTTTTTTCTTAATTCAAAAACTTTTGTTTAAAAACAAAAAAAAAAAAAAAAACTAAATGACAATCGCTTGACATATTTATTAAAAGAAATTTATTTGTATCCCACAAAGAAAATTACTATTTTAAATGTTATAAAAAACTATTGTCGTTTCTTTCCGTCTCTGCTGGCTGGTTGTTCAGTATGAACCGCGAGCGCTTTCGATGCGAAGACAGCATTCTCCAGCCGTGTTCTAAACTGTATTGGGTAGTCCTTGTTCGTTGTTCGGTGTAGAATGCCCCACACCTGACATTTTATGCGCGGTTAATTTTCAATATTTCCGTCTTTTGTTATTATACTATGTTCACACCTAGCGTGTTTAACATCTTTTTTTTTAGTTTTTTCAATAATTATTTATTGTATCTTCAAGAAACTGAACTAACAATAAGATTTTAAATCTTAAATTCTAAAAAAAAAGTTACATTAGTCCCGACCATGTCAGAACTAACCTTTTGGGTAAAAAAAAAATTGACATTAAAAAAACAAAACAAATATTTCTAAGATGTGTCATCTGTAGCATTGAGGATTAAAGCTGCGGTATCCCTCTTTTTTAATCGGCTATGTCCACTATAATCCAAGATATTGCGAGCAAGGGGATTACGATGGTCTTCAAGCTTCATTAAGTATTTGCCTGCGTATTTGATGATTTCTGTAGTCACCAGCGGTATGTCTAAATCACAATGTATGTTTGAATTTCTGATGTACCATGGAGCGGAAGTTATTAACCGTAAAATTTTATTCTGTCCACGTTGAATTCTATCCACATTTGAAGCTGGGGCAGTGCCCCAAAGTTGGATTCCGTAAGACCATATTGGTTTCAAAATACTCTTGTAAATTAGAAGTTTACAATCTAGGCTAAGTTTCGAGTTCGTGCCAATGAGCCAATGTAATTGTGTTAGCTTAAGTTTCATTTGTGTTAGCTTTGAGTCAATATGATGTTTCCATGTAAGGCGACGATCAAGATGTATACCAAGATATCTCACATAACTATGGTGAGGAACAATGTGATTATTGATTCGAACGGGTGAACAATTATCTCTTCGCAGGGTGAATGTTTAACATCTCAATCGTGTTTAAGCTGTAAACACATCGATTTTGAGATGTTTTACCATACTTTGATGTGTTTTGTTAAACATCTCAAATGAGTTGTTTTAGATTTAAACACGTCGGTAAACACGTAAATTCCAAATACAACTCTGAATTTCAATTAATTTTGGCATGTGCTAAGTGCGTTTTTGCCCCTGTATGCTAGTAGGTAGTGTACTTAGCTAATCAGTCTGGGGTTTGATTCCCAAATAAAACGGCTATTTTCACTACAAAAAATCATTCTTAAGGTAAAAAAAAGTAGATAAAACGTCAGCCTTAAACATTTCAATTATAGTGTCAACGGCTGTGTTTAAATTTTAAAACATTTTGCTTAAACGCGTTCAAAAACTCAAGTGTGAACTTAAGGCTGGGCACATAGAATCCGTCATACGTCATACGTTGTACTTTTCAACTGACAAGTAAGTTGAAATACACGTTTTCTTATCAGCGTTGTCACAACCAGTACGTCTCCGTCAACATAAAGTACGAAAATTGGGCAACTTTTAACTTTTGACGTACGTTGAGTACTTTGACATTTTTCATTTGCTTCTTCTTGTTTTTTTTTTGTTTTCGCTCTATTGTAGTAAAATATTTTTAAAATAAATTATAAATAATAATAATAAATAATGGAATAAATAGTGGAACACAAATTACCATTAATAGAAAGTCTAAGATGTCGTCTAACTCCATTTCAAATGTGCACTTTAATAAAAGTTTGCTGCAAAAAATATAAAATAAGACAAACAAAAAACAGCTGATTTCTTATCCGTCAACAAAGTACTCATTGTGCCAACCTCATCCGTCGTTACTTTGACTTCAGTTAAACCCAACGTGTTTTAATCATTAAAACATTTTATCAAAATCAGTCATCGATATGACTGAAATTAATGAAATACCGCGTGAAATGTGTTAGAATGTAATGAAAAATGTGCTCAAAAGGGCTTGCATTTGTGAGGCTAACAGAGGCGGCCATTTATCTGATATTGTATTCCATACATAATTGCCGATATTAAATAAAACATTTTTTATCAATATAAGATCTATTCTCTTACATTTAATCAACAATTATAAAAAAATAAATTAGTATACCTTCCTAGTGGACACCCTGTACAAAAATATCTAAGTAGTATAATGGCATTATGTTGTTTATTTTTCCTCCGCCAGTTAATGAAATACTATTGCTATTTCCTGTCCTCTCTGGCTGATTTAAAGTCAAAGGCGAGCGCTTTTGTTGCGAATTCATCATTCTCAAGCCACGTTGTGGTTTGTACTGGTGTTCAGGCAGTTCTGCTGTTAAGTTCGTATCTGTCGAGGTAAGCAGAATGGCATTTTTATGCAAAGTAAATTTATCGATACCTTCGTCTTTTATGATTATCTAGATACGTGTGTCCGTCTGAGGGTGTTTTTCGTTTGCCCGTTGGCATGAGTAGTTTTAATGGTGTGAAAATTGTGTCTGAGGTTGTGTTTACCCGTTCGTTTATAATGTCATTGTTGAAAGTTTTTGTTTTGTAGATTTCCATCTTTTCAAGAATATCTCGTCTTCGTCCTTTTTTGCTAGGATGTAGCAATGTCATACATTCATCTATTTCCCTTGGTGTGTGTCCCTGATTGTCAAGGTGTGATGCAAAATTGGAATCTTTTCTTTTCCGTTTGTATGAGCGTATGTGTTCTGTAAACCTTGTTTTTAGTGTTCGTCCAGTTTGCCCTATATAGGATTGTTTGCAGGTACAGTTAAGTCTGTATATCCCGATGGAACTAAATTTGTCAGTTCTTTCTGTCATTGTTCTTTTGCTAGGAAAAAGATAAATATGACATTCATTAATCTATTTTCCTTGGTGCGGGTCCATGAGTGCCAAGATGTAATGGAAAATAGGGGCCTTCTCTTTTTCGTTTGCATGTCCTATATATTACTTATTTTTATCTGTGGTGTAATTTGTGTTGATTTCTTTGTTGTTGTTGTCTGGAGTAAGTGGGATTATTTTAAAATGCTGCTAGTTTATGTTGGGTAGAGTAGTTCGAGATGGTGTAGATAGTAGTGTCCGTTGTAGGTGACTTTCTATAGATGACAAATGTTAAACAGTCAGTTCCTCGTGTTATTGTGTTATCAAGATAATGCAAGTTTCTGTCTTATTATTTTTCCATTGAGTATGTAATGTTATTAGGGATTGTGTTTAAGTCTGTTAGAATTTGTTCGGCGTTGTCTTGTTCGATGATGCATTGGATGTCATCTACGTATCTGTAGTAATGAGTTATTTCATGTTTTTTCATTAATGGCTTTATGCGTAGTAACTCAAGATATTGCATGAAAATTTCCGTTAAGATTGCCCAGTCCGTCAAGTAATTTGTAAAAGTGCTCGGTGATGTATTGGTTGTCGTATAAATTGTCTGGTGTGTTGTGTAGGATAACTATAGATCCTTGATGGCAAAGGAAATATAATAAACGTTTAACATGCATATTTTTAAGACGTTTTGAATTATTTAAATAGAAAACATATTCTCAAGTCTTAAAGTAGACCTATTTGTGTCAAAAAGTTCTTTAAAATCGGTTAAACCGTCTTATTGGACAACTAAAGAAATTTTCAAAGAGAATACGAATACTACGGGGTGGGCCAAAAAAACAAATAACTTTTTCAATAATCATTTATTTTCGTAAATTTTCTCTATACTTTGAATATATTTTATGGAAGTTATTATGTATGAAATATTACATCAGACAAATGTCCACCATTTTCCTCGATACAAAGATTGGCTCTTTTTAACGGGTTTTCCATTATACCACATAATGTTTCGGGTTGAAGGCTTAGTATTTCGTCTCGAATATTTTGCTGTCTAATAGTCTCTGGTTTATTAAGATACACTTTGTCTTTTAAATATCGCCATAAACAGAAGTCGGGCGCAGCCACATCTGGCGAACGAGGTGGCCAAGGGTAATCTGAATTTTTGGAAATCAAACGTTCGCCAAAAATTTCACGCAGCAGCTCCGCAGTATGCGCAGTTGCTCCATTTTGTTGAAACCACAAATTATTATACTGCTTCGCCATTGGCCGCAAAAAGTTTTCAATCAATGTTCTGTAAGAAGCTTCTGAAATCGATTCCGGCGTTTCATACTCATTTTCGAAGAAATATGGATCGATAACTCTAGTAACGAAAACACCGCATCAAACAGTACATTTAGATGGGTGCAACTGATGTTGGTGTGTTGCCCTTGGATTTTGAGAGCCCCACATCTACAGGTTTGTTTGTTGACATAACCATTTAAATGGAAATGCGTTTCATCCGACATTAAAACATTATGTATTTAAAAAATCAATTTGTGTGGCTAATTGTGTAAAATGAATAGCGTATTGTAGTCGTTGTTGTTGGTCTTGCGGTAGCTGTGCATGGGTACATCGTAAGATCCAACTTTAAAATTCTACGCAGTGTCGTTCTGGAAATCTCCAATTGGCTGGAATGACGGCGAGTTGAGACAGATGGATCATCTGCAATACTCTGCCGCAAAGTTTCCAAGTTGTCTTCAGTGCAAATATTTCGATGGGCACCTCGTCCAGGACGGTCGGCCACTGAACCCAGTTCCTCAAAACGACCGACCAAACTCCTAATCATGAAGGCTGTGGGAGCTGATCTGGAATTAAAATGTTGCCGATATTTACGCTGCGTTAAAACAATTGATCTTTGAAAAGAATAGTAAAACTCGATAATTTTAACGCGTTGTGTTGTACTGTAGGGTTACATAATAAATTTCCAACAACTCAATTATAACCTACAAAAAGAGAAAAATAAATATGTCAAAAAATAAAAAAGTTCTGTGTGCTTAACATAAGTAGGTCTTATTTGGCCCACCCTGTATAATTAGCGAAATAAATTCAGTTCGTTTTGATGGTTCTAGCAGTAGTTTAGACCCATTAGGACCCCTTTAAAGAGTTTCAAGCTGTTGACTAACAATATTGCCATTTTCCGTCAGCCAGTTAGCTGATTTGTATTCGATGGCGAGCGCTTTCGATGCGAATGCATCATTCTCAAGACGCGGTGCAGTTTGTACTGGTGAGTCAGTGTTGGCGTTCAATTAGTTCTGTTATTAGGTCCGTATATATTCAGGTAAGCAGAATACCGGCCACCTGACTAACGTTTATCTTAAGATTACAGTTTTCCTTTTTCCCGACTTTTTTTTATTATATCCGGGATATCGCAAAATCAAATTCATAATTTAAAACTACTTTAAACGCACCTTAATAAAAGAATTAGTCAGTTAAAATTTTTAAATACATAGATGTAGAAGTATAAAAAAATCAAAAATTAAATATAAATATAAATGTAAAAATAATAAAAAAAACCTTTAAGGTAAGGATTTTCAAAGTAATTATATTAAATTAAAAAATCGCATTCATGAGGTTAAAGTATGTTATTGTGATATATTTAAAAAAATAAACAAATTAAGCATAACGTTAACAAAAGCAGTAATGGAGAGAAATAGACTTAAGATGTTTCAAATTCTCCAAAGTTATATGGAGTAGCTAAGATCCATAAGCAGATTTTTCCTTTAAGGCCTATTTCCTCTTGCATTAATTTCCCGGCCTACGGACTGTGCAAGTATACAGCGAATATTCTTAAGGTAATAACTGGACAATCAATATATAATATTAGAAATTCATTGGAATTTAAAGATTAAGCCAAAAGAATAATTATACAAGATAATGATAGATTGTTATCATTTGATGTAGTTTCACTTTTTCCAAGTATTCCTGGTTTAGCTTTGAGGATTTTTAAGGATTATAGAGGAAAAATGGCAGATAATAGAGCAAAATACGAATATTGGCAAGGAATTATTTTTACGTATTCTTATGTTTTGTATTGAAGACAACAGGTATTTTCAATTTGATAATAGAATATTTCAACAGAAGGAGGGCCTCCCTATGGGCTCTCTAGCATCTCCAATTATAGCTGATATTGTGATGGAGGAATTGCTAAATTCATGTATTAGTAAAATGAATATTAAACCGAAGGTTATCACAAAATATGCAGATGATTTATTTTGTATAACTTCGAAAGATGCAGTGGATGATATTTTGTCAAAATTTAATAGTTTTCATCCGGATTTTAAATTTACGATTGAAAGAGAGTTAGAATCTAAATTTCCATATTTAGATATATTGATAAAAAAGAAAGAGAAATAAGCTAGTATTTGATTGGTATAAGAAACCAACATCTTCTGGAATAATTATTAATTTTTATTCCAAACATCCGAGAAAAAAGTTAACAAAAGCATTTAAAATTAAAAATAAATATAAAAAATCATTTTTGGTATAAAGAAAATAATTAATGTCTGTATGAAGGTGAAATTATTATGAATATTAGTCTTTGGTTTTCAAGTGAGCTTCTAAAATGCATTTAGCATTACTGCAGTTTCTGTAGAAATTGGTCGTATTGTTAAAGCAGCATCTAAGAATTTTTAAAGAGTTTCTGTGTTTCTATCGGACTCTTTAAAAAGTCTTTTTTTAATGGTTGTGATTTCTTAATTTAATTGTTTTGTCTTTCCTCTAAAATATCGCTATCGTCGCTATTCCTTCTAATCCAAAAGACGGCTGTAAAGTTGTTCTGCATTAAAAAAACAGGAATTTTTGCATCATTTAGGAACTGTAAATTATGTCTAAACTATGATTTCATATTCTGAAAAAAGAATATTAGGGAAATTAAATGCAGTGAATCCGAAACGGTGATACTTGGGATTGTGTTGAAAAATTAGAATGAAATTAATTTCCTCAAAAATGTTCTAGAATTTCCATGAAAGTTGCATACAGTTTACAATATCTTCCTTCGTCTATTCTGCTTTTAAGAAACTTAAAAACTGATTGTCAAACAGACGTCTGAAGTGTTGCATCCTTTTTCAATAATGTATTATTTTTAATTTATATTACGATAACAAAGTGCCTCTGTACCTAATTTCATAAGGTTTAATATGTTCAATAAGTTCTTTTAAATACTAATGTTATCTTTGATCTATAGGTCAACCATATCTAAATCGATAAGATATTTTTTAATTAAATTTCTCAACAGCAAAAACTTTTCGATCATTGAGACCATGGAGTTCCATCTGGTAAAAACAGCAAATTCAAGACTTACTTCTTTTCCATGTTCGGCTACAACATATTTTTGTAAGATACTTGTTTTTGCCAGACCTCTTTCAAATAATTTAATTATTTTACATGCTCGGTCTAATAGTTGCTTATAATTGGCAATGATTTCAGAAGAAACGCAAAGAAATAAGCTCGATACCTACCGCGACTGTTTTAACGGGGGCAGTAATCGAGTCCATATTACTTTGGACCGTCATCCGCCAATTCACATTGGAGGCAGTTGGCGGCTGGCGACGAATTTATGGCGAGTGTGTATTTTTGAAGTAAACAACGCTCAATATTTACGTAAATGCGATATCATATAATATAAAAACACAGTGCACAAAAAAATTAAATGCATTGAATGAATGAATGAATACACAAAAATTCACTCAAGTCGATCCAGTCGTATAGTTGCAGTGTAGCTGAATAACCTGGATACCGGCTGCAGCGCCATCTGTCGGACTGGTTTGTGAATGTAAACCATTCAAGGTGGCACCCAAACGCATGCACTAAAAATTTATTAGTGACATACACACGTACAGTTGAATTATATATTAATTATTATATTATTATATAATTATATTAAGAGCAGAGCCAATCGAATCGATTTACGAAATAGGACCACCGCTTTGGTAAAGAATCGACATCTGTCAGCGAGATCATGATTGACATTTGCCGGATAAAATTTTTCATTCATAATTGCCGAACCTTTTTCTTCGCAATACAATAAAAATTTGAATCATCTTCTTGTTGAAAACCCTTTACATTTGTATGATGGGATTCAGCTTACAAACAACTTGCATTTGTCCAGTGCGAGGACAAATTCTGCATAAATGTTGCTGGTTCACATGGGCTTAGGATGATTATAAAAAAGTATGCACAGCTTTTATTGGTGGCATTGGCACTAACTTTTTTAGCGACTGTTTCCACTCTTAGCGGGTGTGTGTATATTAGGCTTTTGAGATGTAAATTAATTCGGGATCCCCCAATTTTTTAAAATGTGAAGGTTTAACAATATTAATTAGCTAATCAATTCTAGTTGAATCTTGTAATTCTATGCTATAATATGATTCATTTGAAGATTGCGATGAATATAATTTCATCAGGATTTTGACCACAAGCTTTCTCTCATTATGAAATATGTTCTTCAATGCTTCCCATGCTAACTCGCTGGATGTGCAAGACAAAATCCATTCAATGCTTCTGCACATTGTAAAGGACTAGTGATAGAAATATGTCTTCATATGAAATTCACTCCACATAATATCCGATAAATTTTGGAGGTTAAGTTTGCGCCAGTACTAAATATTTCCCGACCATGGCAATAGAAATGTTATCAAAAGCAGGGATAAAACATAAATTTGCACCCTAATATTTACACGCCTTTGCATAAAAATTGAACATTAACTGTGGTCAACTTGCAAAGATGCCTTTTTTACGGGGGTACCATGCGTCTTTATCAAATCCCGCCTATATTTGCAGCAGAACTTAAATATGTTCATTCAACTAAATTCTGTTTGAATATCGTTAGCAGGAGCAGAAATATTGGATTCTAATTTTTTGTGGTTGGTTTGGGAGGTACCACGCCTGTTTGTAAAATCCCGACCATATTTGTAGTAGCACTTAAAAAATGCACACCAAATCGACGTACCAAATTTTGTACAAATACCGTTATCAGGAGCAGAAAAAATTTGTGGTTTCTATGGGAGATACCATGCCCCTTTGTCCAATTGAACCGAAATGTAAATCTAAACCACCCGGGGCGCCACCCAAACGCATACAAAAAAATTTATGCAAATCGGTCCAGCAGTTTAGGAGGAGTTCAGTCACAACACACGTACAGTAGAGTTATATATATAAAGATTACACGATTATTTACTATTCTTGTTTATACAATAAAAAATGCACGATTGTAACTTCACCACTTCAACAGTATAAGCTGTTGTATCAATTGTTGTATCTTCATTTGATCACGTTCACAATTAGACTGTTTTTTGTTACATTAGAGAGGGAACCTTTATATACTATTTTGAGCGGCTCTAGAATTTACTAGAAAATTCGAATTCATTTCATTTACTACAGATGCCCTAATTAACATTATTCAGTGTAGGGCGTTAACTTGGTTGTGTGCCTTCTTTTTCTGATTGCTAATTTTAGTTCATGGCATTTGAATGCATTATATTGTTGTTGTTTTGGTTTTTTTTGTTTCTCAGAAACTGATTTGCTAATAGATATAATAGGTCATTTCACTTTACTTCATTTATTATTAATTATCTTTTTATAACTTAAACTAACCATCTTTGTATCGATATAGTTTCTTGAATATATTTGTATAATAAGTAGTAGAGTTTTGACACTTTCAAAGGAAACATTCAAGTTAGTGAAGTTGAAATTTCTTTTTAGAAGAATGAAATGAACTGTTATGGCATATTTATATTTGTAGTGCATACACAGAAGATATTTTTAAGAAACTGCCATGGAGTTTGCATGGTAGGTGGACCTTCAACTAACTTTGATACTAAAAACACCCTTTTTAATGAGTAAATTTAACCAAACATAATTTTTGTTGATAAATTCTTTCATTTATTCATTTTTATTTATATATTTCCAAGGTTTACCACATATTTGCACAATTTGAAGTACAAGCGGTGCTAACTTCAATAACCTTAAAAATAAAACAACTAAAATAATTCAAAAATATAACACAAAAAAACAGACTTTTAAGACATTTTTTGTACATTTAAAATACACTCTAAAACAAGCTAAAAGTTGGCGAAAAACCAAAAACATTATCAAAGAGAAAACAAAATAACCCCTAAACCACCCCACCCAAAACTCACTTAAAGTGCCGACAATGTAACATCGTTATTATATTTGTTTTTAAAAGTGAATTATTTACATTCTCTTTTGCAATACATGTCAAACGGTCAACCAAAAATGTAAAAAACGAGAAACGATTATTTTTTGCTGAAACATATTTAATTGAATCAACAATTTTATACATAAGACACACATGTGATTTATTAACTATTTATTACAACATAAAGAAAACCTTTAATTGTTAAATATAATATTATATAATATAATATACATACATACTTATTATAATTATAATTATTAATAAATAAAAATTAATCATAAAAAAAAAAATTTATTTAAATGTAAAACACTTTTAAGCCTTAATTAAATTTGTTATCCCACCGATTTGCAACATCAGCTGTTATAACTGTTATAAGTGATATAAGTGTTATAAAATTTATCATTTTTTAATTTAAAACCAAATTATGAGTATAATAAATTGCTAAAACCAAAGTTATTTTAAATTAATTAATATTAACCAAATAAATTTTGTTGTTTGAATTAAAAATTAATTCAACATTTAACTGCATACATTTCATCTAAACATTTAAATAAAATACATACTAACTATACAAAATAACAAAATATTCTCTTAACGTTATTATTGAATACACAAATGAAATTTCGATTAAGAAAAAATCATTAATATTTAATTGAAATAAATAAAACGTTTAATTACATTATTTAAACTAAAATATTATTGTTAACTCATATACACCGTTGTTAATTGTTATCGATTGTTAAATATTAATACATCTATAAGTGTTTTAAGTGCATTCACACGTTTTCAAGCGTTAATTAATTTGAAACGTTTAAAACATAACCTTAAAATAAACCAAACTTATAGAAAATTTTTGACGATCCTTGTGATTTGCAACCAAAAAAAAAATCATTAAAAAAATAGAACAAACGTTTGAGTTAAACTTCCTTTAAATGCCAAAGAAAACCAGCTTGTTAATTAAAGTTTAAAAATTATTTTTTAATAAACAAAAAAAAAAAAATATTAGAGAACAAGTAGAAATTAAAGTTGCAAAAGTTATTTAGAAAAACGTTTGATCAAATACACACACACACATATATATTATATACCAATAAAGGAATCAAAACACATTTTATTATAAACTCAACTCAAAATATTAAAAACAAATTAATTAAAAATTTTAACTACGAAAAACTTAAACATTTGCAAAACTTCCAGAGATAATTATTAAAAAATAAAAAAATTAACAAATACGGCATTAATAAAATAAACAAAATAACATAAAATTTCAGCGTAATAATAATAATAATAATAAAATAATAAAAAACAAAACCTTAATTCACACATAATCAAGCATATTTTCAATATTTACAAAACTTAATAAATTAAAAAATAAAACTACACAATTTAAAAAAAAAATAATTATTTATATTAAGCAAACTAACCCAACATGAAAGTAAAAGTTCCAAACTAAAACTTATTTGTGTTTTCCTTAACAAATAGTTATAATTCTTTAAGGAAAAAAGAAAACTAAAAACACCCAACAACAACAACAACAACTATTTTGAAAACCGTTTGACGGACAATCTGAATACAATATTTTTCTAAACCGCCAATTTCTACGCTTGTTATTTTTAATTTTCGTAAGCTTGAAAATTATGTTTTAATAAAAAAAACAATAAAAATAAATTAATAAAAATAAATTAATAAAAAAAAATTAACTAAAAACTATTTGAAAAGCAAAACTTATATTGCGTTTGGATCCAATAGCCTGAGGCCTTTAAAAAGCAGCGATTAAATTTAGACTTTTTGTGCGTGTTTATAAATAAACGAGTTTGTGTAGTTTTTATTAATAGTTTTTAAATTTATTGTTAAATTGTTAAGTGAATTCAAAGTTAAATACTAGGTAAGTCCAATAATTTTATACTTTAGAAAATAATGTTGTTAGATCATCATCAAGGATTATACAGTAAAAAATATATTTTTATTATACGTTACTAATTTCAATTTTTGAAAAATTTTCCATTTAACATTTATTATTATCATAATGCTTTATTCTTTAAACAACTAGCACAAGAAGATGATAACATCTTATACATAAGTGACGGTGCTGTTGATCCTTAACATATACAAATTGAGTTAATATAAAACTTAAATCTAGAAACAAAGCATTAACAATAATAAAGTTATAACTAGTAAAGATATGACTAATCGAAAGAAATGTAATCTAAAGTGTTAATTAACATAAAATTAAGTCAAGGTTGGGTAGAACTAAATAGCTTATAAAGCTGCTTTTTAAATAAATTTTCGTTGCCTATTTTTGTATAGAATTCGGCAAAGAGTTCCAAAGACTGGTTGCATTTATGAAAAATTGGCGTTGAGATAACAGGCTCTTGTATTTCTGCTGAATAATATTCCTACCACGATGAGATCTTGCAAAAACTATCCTATCAAATAGATATGATGGTCGTTCCGAGATGATAATCCTGTGCAAGAAAATTAGACACCTATATTTTAGAAGATCATCGAAAGTCATCTCAAAAATTAAATTAGAGTTTGATGAGATATGATCACGGCGGTCCTTCTGAAATATATAACGGGCAATATTGTTATATGCGACTTTCAGTCTGCGCTGATCAGTGCTGTCACAATTGGCATAGATTTCACAGCCGTAAAGAAGTGAAGGGATCAGATAAGTCTTTGCCAAAAGCAAGCGAATATCAAACGGCGTAGAGTCCTTTAACGACCATAGGGTGCGAAGTTTACTGTAAGCTCTGCCAACGACAAAATTAATGTGATTAGTCCAGGTCATTCTATTCTATTAAAAATTCGATCACTTTCCCGTCAATTCTCACATTAATGTTAACCAGAGTTCTCCTAGCTTTCGAGAGGACAATATATTTCAACTTCGAAGCATTGATATACAATCCATTAGACATGGCCCAGTGATTGATCATGTGCAAATTGTCATTTATCCCATTCACACACATAGGAACGTCATTAATCCAGCTGCTGTTTCAGAAATGTCAGATAGTTGATTTATGTAGAGAAAGAAGAAGAAGCGATCCCAATATAGAGCCCTGTGGTAGTCCTCTACTAACTACAAGCGGATTAGATCTCCTATCATCAACACTCGCTATTTGACATCTGTTAACCAAATAGGAGGATATTAGACTGCAGGCCGAGCTTGAGAAATAAAATAACTTAAGCCGTTTTATTAACATGATAGACTAATCTACCGCATCGAAGGCCTTACTGTGATCCAGCAGAATCAAGAAATCCACTTTGTTGATGTCGAGTTATGTTGTTATACAAATTCTGCCCCTAACAAAACCAGATTGAGCCAGGGATAAAAATTTATTTCGTGCGAGCTAGTCATTCATCTGATTGCTGAAGATATTCTCAAAAACTTTAGATAAAAACGGTAGAATATGTAGCTATCGGTCGGAATTCACCATTAGTCTTAGGGATAGGGATAATCGTAGAGGATTTCAATTTCCTGGGAAAATTGGATTTCGTGAGGATAGAGTTGAAGAAATGCGTAATGATCGGTGCCCCTGTAGGCTAGTAGGTAGTGTACTAGCTTGTGAATATGGGGGTTGTGGGTTCGATTCCCAACGAAGACCTTGGTTTTTTTTCACTACAAAAATAAAAATTGACTGTCGGTGGGGTTGCTCAGCGATGAAGGCATAGTCACAGGTCGCTGTACTGTCCTTTACGGCAGTTAATTTCTGAATATCCTAATTTCACCACCTGTTCCATTTCTTCTCTATCCCTTTCCTAAAGAATGTAGCACGGTACTTTACTAAATAGGCATTGTTGCTTGAAGTGCTACTTCTCTTAACAAAAAAAAAGCCTCGAGATTAAAACTCTGAAGAATTTTGGGTTCATTCCGTCCATACCAACCGCGTTGGATCTAACAGCGGAAAAACTCTCAAGAGCCTCAAGCTGATCTACACGGCGAAAGCTAAAAGAATTTCGTATTGAAACATAACGAAGATCGTCATAAACGTTACCTGTCGGTCTGGGAACATTGATATTAACAAATTTATCATTAAGAAGGTTCACGTCAACATCACAATTATGCTGTAACATTTTACTCCGACCTAAGCCTATTTTCCGAATTTCCCTTCACTTAGCCCTACTATCAACAGCCGATGAAGATCGACGTCGATAAAAAGCACATTTAGCAGACTGAATCCGTTTTGTTACCTCCTTTCGAGCAGACTTATGTATCGCCTTAAGGTCATCTGTTCCAAATCTCCTCCACTGTGAATATGCCTTGTCACGTGTCCTTATTAGTGATTTAATCTCCGCGCTAAACCATTTCAACTATGTAAGTTTGAGCTATAAATTTTTACTAAAAATTAAAAATAATCCATCATTATTTTAAAAAGACAAACAATTAATGAAATTGATAATAATTTTTTTTTTACAGGTTATAATGGGTGGGTGGGCAAATTGAAGGTTATAAAGTAAATTATCTGTCAAATGAATAAATGTCAAGAACTTAGTGTAGTCTTTTGACATTTATTTAGTAAAAAATTGGAAAAAACTTTAAACGTGGAACGGTACATGCTTGAGTAAAGAATTTAATTGTGAAAATTAATTTTTAATTAAATAATTTTGATAAAAAATTGTAAATTTCACCGCATCACTTTTTTAAATTTGCGCAGCTACTTTCGCGTAACCAGAATTCTTGTGAGATCACAGTACATAATTTAATCGCTATAATCGCGTATCTAGGCTCATGGTACTGTTGCTGATAATACATCAAAACTAAATATTTGTAGGGGTTGTGGTGATGCAAACATAGCCGCTATAAAGCAATGCGTTAAACATGAGTGTGGATCATTAAGTCGTCGACTTTCGCAACAATAGGACGTCGCTAGCAGCATCACGCTTATAAACTATAACACGTTTAGAAACTAAAGTCGACCGACTATTGTTTGCGTCGAACGTGTTTGAAAAACTGAACGAAAAAAAGTATTTCTTAAGAAAATCATCTTTTAACGAATGGAATGAGGTTCATTTTTAATTAAGCTGTTATTTAAACATACAAAATTGTCGCTTATGTGGCTTAGAAAATCTGCAAACAGTCCTCAAAAAACCATTACATCCAAAGAAAGTGAATGTATGGTGCAGTTTGTGGTTAGGCGGCATCATCGGTCTGCATTTTTTCAAAAATGAGCAGGGAAACAAGGTCACCTTTAATTCTCTGCGCTGCCAAATTATGGTAACTAATTTTATTGACCGCAATTGGCTAATGTTGACATTAGTTATCTGTAAATTACGGTTTCAGCAAGATGGCGCCACAAGTCATACAGCAACCCAAACAATTCAGGTATTGCTTGAGATATTTCCCGGTTGCGTAATTTTCTATAATTTGATGTCTAGGCCATTTGAAAGACCGATGCTTAGAAAATCTGCAAACAGTCTTTGAAAAGCCATTACATCCAAAGAAAGTGACCGTATTGGTGGGCTTTGTGGTCTGGTAGCATCATCCGCCCATATTTTTTTTTTGTAAATGGGCAAGGAAACGCCATCCCCGTAAATTATCCGCGCTAACAAACGTTGATAAACAATTTATTTTGGCCACCAGAAAAATTCAGTTATTAAATAAGAAATTTCCCGGTCTCGTGATTATTCGATTTTTCAAAGTCAATTGGCCGCCTTGTTTTTATAATTTAAAGCCGCTGGACTATTTTCTCTAAGGTCATTTAAAAGAGCGTTTTTTCATGAAAGCTTACAAGTAACTGACGCTCTAAACGATGAAATTCGGTGCTTCGCTTTGTTGTAAAATTTGTAAAAAAATTGTGTGAAAAGGCAGGACGTCTGCCGACCTGGTAGAGGTGGACATTCTCCGACATTATATACCATTATTAATTCCCATAGTTTTAATTTATATTGGTGTCAATTAAACTAAAGTTTTTAAAACAAGTGTAAGTTTTAAGCTAATTTACTTCTTAACCTCACATTTTCCTGCCATTTTTGAAAGCAGGCAGTGTACACACTGAATAATTAAATATATTGGATCTTATTAGCTAAAGGATAAATTATTAAATTTACATGCAGATTTATGAGCAAAAATTTACTGGCAGTGCAAGCAAAATTTTTACTAATGTTATTTTCCAAAATAGTTAGCTTGCAAAGAATACCGGCAGCATATAGGTTAAGGGTCCGCCAAATAACTCTTTTTTTTTTAATGCTGTAAACAAAACTGCTGAATATTTTCTCAAATTTCATTTTTTATTTGAAAGTACAATCCTTCCGGTTAATAATGGAAAATAATTTCATTCACTTGGTTGCCTCGGCTGGCCATACAGTAGCCTACACGATCGGTCCAATTTTTAAGCACATTATCGATTGTGTGCAGCTGTATTTCACCAATGGCTTCACGAATATTGTCCTTTAAAGCTTCAATTGTCTCTGGCTTGTCGGCGTAACATTTATCTTTGACGGCATCCTATAAATAATAGTCCAACGGTGTCAAATCGCAGCTCCGAGGTGCGATCTTCAAAAATAGGGCGCAAAACATTGAGTGTAGCTTCGGCTGTATGGCACATAGCGCCGTTCTGTTAAAACCAAATGTTGCCTATATCCTCCTCTTCAATTTTTGTGAAATAAATTCATTCAACATGGCCCGATAGCGATTGCCATTGACTGTAACGGCCACTCCGTGCTCATTTTCAAAGAAAATTGGCCCAATTATGCCTCTGGACCAAAATCCACATCAAACAGTGACTCGTCGGCTTTTCAATGTATACGTGCCAAGATCAATGAACTTCATCTGAAAAGATGATTTTATTTTTGCAAAATCGGCATCTTCTGTAAGTCGATCGCAGATCCACTTAGCAAAGCGTTGTTCAAGCGTATACACAATCAGCGAAAGGATAAAACTAATTATCTGTCAAATCAAACACACTAGTTAAAAAAAAAAAAACGTTAAGTTGCGGACCCATAGTTTATAGCTTGCAAATAATACCAGCAGCATTTAAAACTATTCTATAGGTATATTGTTCTATAGGTATATTGAATTATATTCTATCCTATTGGATGGAAAAATTTGATTATAAGTCAAGAATTGAACAGTCATCCTTTGACGTTTATTTAGTAAAAAGTTGTAAAATTAGAAGCATGGAATGTTACACTCTGGTGTAAAGAGTTTTAATTGTGAAATTTACGATCAACATGGCGAAAATGTGCCGTATCACTTTATAATACAGGAAACGTAATTTAATCGCTAAATTCGAGGTTAAAATGTGTGTTTCACTTTTACTATGTACTTCCTAACCTCAAATTAATATATTAATCCCCATTTAAGCATGCACTCTGTTGTTAAAGTACACACTGAATGATTAACATATTATATCTTGTTGGCTAAATGATAAATAATTAAATTAACACATAGACGTTACGTTTTCATGAATGTTCTTTTATGAATATTTTATAATTAAACAAAATGATAGTCTTGAGTCCAAATATTTTTTTAGAAGCTTGCAAGGAAAACTAATAGCATTTAAAATTTGATTGCGCTACGCTTTTGCCTGCTGAAATGATTCAAAATCCCAGCTAACGAAAACAATCGCACTATAGGTGAATTGCATTATGTTCTATTGTAGAAATAATGTTTTAATGAGTAATGTGATTTATTAGGCATTTTTTTCATTGTTTCACCTGCGTCTTTCAATAAAATTGTTTTGCCACTATTTATGTATATCCGTTTGCTAAGGCCACTATTTATGTATATCCATTTGCTAAGGTACCCCTGTAGGCTAGTAGGAAGTGTACTAGCTTACAAGACGGGGGGTTGTGGGTTCGATTCCCAACAAAGACCTTGTTCACTACCAATAAAAATTGACTGTCGGTGGGCTGCTCAGTGATGAATGCAAGGTCACTGGTCACTGTGCTGTCTTATACGACAGTTAATTTCCGTTGTTATGCTTCTACTTTCACCTCCTGTCTCACCCTTTCTCTATCGCTATCCTAAAGAATGTAGCACGGTACTTGACTAAATAGGCATTGTTGGCTGAAGTGCTATTTCTCTTTAAAAACAAAAAGTTACTTTTTCAGATTAAAAACTAAATTTCACAAAAAGAAAATAAATTGTTATCAAAAATTAGTTGGACAACAGTAAACGACAATTAAATTTTGTTGTTTAATTGTTTATTGCTGTTATTCCTTCCGGTGTAAACCGTCATTGCTGGCTGTTTGTTCGGTTTGATCCTTTCGATGTGATCATTATTAAGACGTGTTCTAGACTGTATTGACTAGCACTGTTTGTTGAATTATATTTTATAGAGGTATAGAAATTTAAGTTGGCAACACTTAGCATTTCATCATGAATAGACTGATGCCTAAACAAGGCTTCCAAATTTTGCCGATTGCCGTTGATCCCGTTTTTTATAAGCGAATGTTATTTAGCGATAAAACTAATGAATGGATGAATTGATACGTTAATTAATAAAACCTCCGCAAGTGTATGTTGAGACACCGTTACATTCAGTACGGACCAATGTCCCTACTCTTTAAAAACCTTGCTGGTCACAACTTTCCAGTCAATGGTGATCGCTATAAAGCCGCCATGATTACCGACTTTTTCGTTCATCAATTAAACACCATGAAGTAGCTTTGATTTCAGAAAGATGGCGCTATATATCGCACAGCATGTAACACAATTGACTTATTGAAGGGATAAGTTTAATAGTCGCATAGTTTCACGTTTCGGATCTGTGAATTGGCCTTCAAATTGTGCAATATAACGTAACTAGACTATTTTCTGTGGTGATATATGAAATCACTAATCTACACCGATAAGTTCGAAACGAATGACCATTTGGAGGACAACATTCGGCGCGTTAGAGCCGATATAGGGCCACAAATGTTAGAAAAAGTTTTCGCAAATTAGATCTCCATATTATACTACGTTCGAGCCAGTTTTGGCGCTCATTAGCCAGAAGCCATATTTAAATTATAATACGAGAAGATAATTCATATCAATTTAAAAAATTCACTCGTGTTTTATTTCATTTCTAAGTTCTGTACTTTTGTAAAGCACCCTATTAGATGAGTAAAATAATTTTCTTTTTGAGGTTCAGGTGAACTCTTCTTTGGGTGCGCCCTTAAAGTTACCTATATATTGCGATATATTTTAGAAACATTAATTATTACAATAATCTGTGACACATCAGATGGACCACTACAACAGCGAGTACTAAAAATAATAAAAAGGTTGAAAGCTATTCATTTCTATTCAATCTACAAGCGACACAAAAAATTTGAAAATTAACAGGTGTCCCGTAATTGTCATAAGATATAATGCTGTATAGAGACACTTTTTTAACTAGATAAAAAGAAATTGTGATTTTATATACATACAACACATATACATATGTAATATTCACATCGCATACAGTATCGGACAAAATTAAAGCACAAACTTCTGCTCTATAAAAGACATGTATTATTATTAACAAGAAGATTTTTGTGAAGAAAAATATATATTATTAGCATAAAGAAAACACTGAAGATGGCAAATAGCCGAAACCGGTTTGTTCATAAACCAAATTTGACGAAGGTCGACGTAAAATCATACCCAAATAAATATTGTTACCTTTTATAGTCGTTTTGTTGGGAGTTCTTTATTGCAAAATAAATAACACCAGTTTTTAGAATTTTTAAATTTATAACAATTTTATTTCCTTCAACCCTTAAAAGCCTAAAGTTTCAAATTTGATACCTGGGGCCTGATTCTGAGAGTCGATAGCGAAATAATTGCGTATCGCAATTAATTCCGATAGTTTTGCAATTTTCTAATTCTATGAGTCGAAACGTAACGAATCGTTTTGTGTTTCAGTGTTGTAAAACGGAAGCAAGATAAAATTTACCCACACTGTAAATTAACATAAACAAGAAACATATGTTTCGTGAAAAATAGAAAAAAATTATATACAAAATTTTTAAAAACAAATAGTAATTGATTAATGGATCCAAGTTTGTTTTGTTTTTCCTCTTCTTCGGATGAAGAAGAGTGTAATTTAACACGCATTAGAAAACAAATCCTCATAAGAAGTGATCCCTTAACATTGGCAGACTCATAGTATTTAAAATATTATATCTTAATAAAAATTTTGATTCTTTCTTTTTTACAGATTTATAAAGCGATTCCGACTAACGAAAGAAGCCTTCAATTATGTTCTAAATGAAATACAATTTAACAATAAACAATTTAACTTTTATTGACATGCTAACTCTTGATTTGTTCTTAAAAACAAAAGAGAAAGAAAACAAAAATACCTTGTTAAAACTGCGTGTTCTTATGCTTTTGTTATTAACATATATATGCGCCATTTATTAAAATATGATGCAAAAAAAATTAAATCTTATTATTTATAAATCTTTTTTATGCGATTTCTAGTGCATTTTAAAACATTATTTAGGTTTTATTATTTCTGTTTGTTTTGTTTTTTTCGCGCTAAACGTTTTGCGATAGCTTATTTGCTATCGAGCAAAATAGCGAAGGCTCACGTTCTATAGCTAGATAGCTATCGACTCATAGAATACGTAATTCCGATATACTTTAAGCGATATCGACTGACAGAATACCAAAAGCACTAAATTTCGATTGTACGACTATAATTCCGAACGCTATCGACTCTTAGAATCAGGCCCCTGACTTTAAATCGGCTTGTACACTTGCAATAATCCAATTTGTATTAATTTTACATTCTAAATGGCAACAGTGTACAGTGTTCTCATAGTTACAATTTATCAAATAAATAACAGTTGGTAGCATTGCTTCAATTATATGAAATTTTGTATTTCCCCCCATAAGAAACGCGTAAGAGTGTTTTGAGGAATTTCAAAGCAGAAAATATTTTTCGCATTTCATTTTATCTACAAGAAAAAATATATTTGAGGTTGGTAAGAATGTTGTTTTTACTAAAATATTGATGTTTTTAGCAAGTGCCTGTTTTATTGAGAAAAATTCCGTTATTTTTTCGAGTATCAATTTTGATACTTCAGGCATTACAGGCAATGTAAAATTTGCTCTGGCTGGTATTTTTTGTTTAGGTTTTGTTTGCATTTTTTGTTTGTTTTCCTGCTTAGTTTACCATCGGAATAAAATTTAATAATGAAGCCCCATGAAATCGAAGAATTTTTGAAAAAACTAGAAAATGGTGATATATCAGAGGATGAGACTGCTGACAATGAGGATGACATCGACTATTTTCCCACCCAAAGAGAGCAGCAAATGGAGTTGGAAGTTGATGATAACGCAGAAAATCTTCCCGCTGATATTATTAATTTAGATGTAGATCCAAACACATTTTCAGAGAATCCACACTTAGAGTCCGTAGAACAAAACTCATTTCAAACAAACTCGAACTTCAACCCTCGGAATACAATTTGGAGAGTAGCAAATATGGATACTGTTCAAAATGCGTTTATGTTTGAAGGAAACACAGTGTATCCACCTGAAATACTTGAATTGGAAACACCTTTTCAGTTCTTTTCTTATTTCTTGTATGAGGAAATGTTAAAATTCCTTGTGGCTGAGTCAAACAAATATGCTGTTGAGAAGAATCCTAATTTTTCGGAACTTGTTACTATCTCGGATCTACGTAAATTTTTTGGGATTCTTATCTTTACTAGTGTTTACCATTATCCATCTGTTAGATCGTACTGGTCAAATAATGTAAAGTTTGAGCCGATAGCATAAACAATGAATCGAAACAGATTTGACAAAATCAGGAAAATTTTTCACATGAATGATAATAACAAGCATTTACCTACTAATCATCCTCAGCATGATAGGTTGCATAAAATAAGGCCAATAATAGATCATTTGAATAAACGGTTTGCTTCTGTACCATTTGACCATCGACTGTCACTGGATGAACAAATGTGCGCCACAAAAGTTAAGCATTTTATGAAACAATATTTTCCTAACAAGCCACATAAGTAGGGATTTAAATAGTATGTTTTATGCTCTCTTTCGGGGTATACATACAATTTTGAGGTGTACTCAGGGGCTAAAAATGTTGGACGTTTACTCGGCAAGCCAGATATTGGAGCTGCATCAAATACAGTTGTGTGATTATTGCGACCCGTTCCAAAACACGTAAACCATATATTCTATTTTGATAATTTTTACACAAATATTCCGCTTCTATATTATTTAAGCAAAAACGGTATTTATTGCCTTGGCACTGTACAAAGAAATCGCCTTAGAAGGTCTTGCAAATTGCCAGAGAAAAAAGAAATTTTAAAGCCCGCTGTACCTAGGGGAACTTACCATGAAAATATTACCACTTTTGAGGGTGTGGAATTCTCAGCAACAAGCTGGAAAGATAATAAACAAGTTTTACTCCTTTCCACTAACGTTGGCGCTGAACCAGCAGGTACTATATCCCGCTACGACAAAAAACTTAAAACTAACATCCAAGTGTCTTGTCCTCGCGTTATAAAAGAATATAATGCCCATATGGGAGGCGTGGATTTAATGGATAGCTTTATCGGCCGATATCGTATACGCATAAAATCTAGAAAATGGACAATGAGGCTGCTTTATCACTCGCTTGACATGGCTGTGATAAATGCTTGGGTACTATATAAAAACATCAATATAATTAAAGTCAGATCTCAGAAGGGCATAATGAAGTTAGCTGACTTCAGAACCGAACTCGCTGACACCTTATGTCGGTATCAGTGTCGGTCCGACAACAAAAGAGGAAGACCAAGCAATAACAACGGACGAGAGGAAGAGCCCCAGACATCCAAAAGATCTCGATCGAGAGTACAAGTTATGATTTCCAGTGACGTACATTATGATTGTATAGGACACGAAAAAGCATTTATGAACTTGCGTAACAAATGCAAATACAACAATTGCAGGAAACTTACCTCCTAGATTTGCAAAAAATGCAATGTATCTTTATGCGATAATAAAAAGAACCAATGCTTTACATCATTTCATGCTTAAGTATATTTAAAATTACAAAGACTTATTTATTCCGCAAATGCCTTAAGTTTTAAAATTGATACCTGCTTTATTAATTTTTAAACAAAGTGTACAAAAATGAATTAATTTTGGTTTTTATTATTTTTTGCTTTATCTAATAAATAAAATAAATCCATCAATACGAGTTTTTATATTTCATAGAAAATCAGGCTTTTAAGGGTTAACTACACAAAGTTTGCACTTCAGAACAATTTACTTAAAATGCACGTTTTTACTCGATGAGGTTTAATTTTAAACTGACTGATTATCCACTCAAACGTTTCCCTATTTATACTTGTCCATTTAAAGTCTAGAAGATTTAAAAATCTTCTACTCTCTTTTTATCGCATTTTGTTGTTGTATGTTGTTTGTTCGGTGTATAGGCGCCGGTATGTCTGTGTGTATAGTTGTTTTTGTTTTTATGCTGATAAAAAATTTTTTGCTTGGGATTAATTTCAATATGTACATTTGTTGTTGTTATTTGTAGAAAAGGGTTTCTTAGAAAACTACGCAGATGGTAAACAACATGTATGTTTGTTGTTGTAAAATAGGTTTTTGTCTTGCGCGTTTAGATGGTAAACAGCATACATGTATTTTTTTCTTCTTGCATACCAGGCAGTTAGTAAACAGCATATCAAATTGTTGTTGTGTGTGTGTATAAACTTCTACGCAGTTTGTAACCAGTAGTTTGCTTTATTGCTTAATTATTTTATTTTAAAACTTAAGCAAAACATATTCGTAACAATATTATTATCTTTTAGGGAAGCTATATCAAGAAATTAAAAATAATAATACTCCAGTACTCCAGAAATGCAGAGATAACACTATCGAAGCAATTTTCGATGTTGTTTTTTTCGTGCTAATAGAAGGAAATAACAACAACGTTATTTTTTATAAGATTATTGATTCTGTAATTTTAAGATCGCTTTGAAATCTTAGCAGTACTTTTTATTTTAAAGGAAATAAATAAATATTCAGTTCATTTAAAAGAAAACATCATCGCTGATTTTAATGATGGTGAATCGAATACGTGCTATAGATAAAGCTGGGTATTAATCTGTGTTATATGCAAAATTATAAGCCGTTTGCCTTTCTCAGGTTCGTAGGATACTGAAGGTGGAGATTCATGTAAAACGAGGTAATCAGGTAATAATACGCATGATTAAAAAGGATCCATTCATACTATTAAAGCCCATTCCTACGCAATTATCTATAGACGTTACTCCAAGAACCATTGCAAGACAGCCTGTAGAAGGTGGTTTAAAATTTTCATATTAAAATAGACTCACCAGGATTGAATTCACAAAGGAACACAATAATTGTATTACCACACAATGAAAAACCGAACTTTTCTCCGCTAAATCGAAGTTTGAAAGGTTTCGTGAGATTAATCCCTTAAGTAAATAATTAATCCTTCTTAAGATTAGGGCAATGTATTAATCCACGTTATACAAAAGGCACTGCAAAACATGATGGATTTATTGTTTTGATTTAACGATATTTTTCCTTCAAAATGTCTAGCTTTTACATGTAGACAAGGAAATGCCTTTTAAGTGGAGGTACCAGCATGATAACGACCCTAAACCCATATTTCGTAATAAGGTTTACATCTGCACCTGGCTGTGGGCCTTAATCAGATGGTAGTCAAACCACTGTGAGTGAAAAGCAGCGCCACTCACGCCCTAGGAGGCTGAAGACTAATTCTAGCAACAGGTCCTTCCTAGTTGCATTTTCAGCGGTTCCAGAGCAGGGCTGAAAACCACTACTCCTTGCTGAAGAGCTGGAGACTATCCAACTCCTGTATAGAACACATGACTAGCATGCTCACTGGATCTGGCTGATTCACCAGTGGGTGTTATTAAAGGCGAGATGATCCTGGCCACCATAAAACAAAACCTGTATGCGGCCGCAAAACCGCAAGCCCCACGATACTCCTAAAAGGGCCAACCTCAAAAATCAGCCAGAGCCCAGCTAAATGCCTAAAGATACAAATAGCGGAACTTTGGGGCTCACTGATTCCCGTAGAAATAACGTGGAACTTCCAGTTGTACCCCTGCTGACTTCAGGGGACTGGGCTCTCTAATACCCCCAGCAGCACAGGTCTAGGTAGTCAAGTATTCTATAAAGACCGATAAATGTGCCCACGGGGGGGGGGGGGGGGGCCCAAACCCATATCTAAATTTGTCAAAAACATGTTCATGGGCAACATAATTAATGTTTTAAAACATTCATATCGTCAATCGCCGGTTCTAAATCAATCGTCGGTTCTAAATCCCATAGAAAATCTATGGATAATTGTAGATTGGATATGGATGAAAAATATAAATCAAAAGCACGGCAAGTGCCTGGATTAAAACTTCTTCAGAGGTATTAAACAATTCGAAGATGTGCTGCAGTTTTAAAAAATAATAACTATGCCAGGAAATATTGAGTATTTTTATACTTTGTCGCCTTAAAATAATGCCTTTTGCCAATCTTCTTTAATTTTAATATTGTTACGTTTATTCCTTTTTAATGCAAAATAATAACACAGTACTAAGTTAAACGATTTATTTATTTTTAAACACGATGGTTACTTTGTTGTTTTTACTCACTGATGACTTAAGTTGAATTAATTTAATTGCCCAGTTGTTTTAAGCGATTCTCGTATTTATAAGAATAGTCTACTTTAACATTACCCCATAGTGTTGTTGTTGGTTTTATCATTCAGTTTAGGAGCCTGCTTGGCTGTGTGTTTTGTTTTGTTCTGTGTTAGTGGTTTTTGTTTTCTGTTGTTGTTTACTTATTTGGTAGAATTTCTTATAAGAATCTTGTTGTGTTATTGTGTGTATAAGATTTCTTTCTGTTTAAAAATTATGTTTTAGTAAATAAAAATTTTATTTAGCTTTTTAACAATTTACTGAAAAGTAGCAGTTCGTGCCCGATACTGTTTACATGCACCTACCTAAACTGAACAAGCATTCAACAATGCAATGATTTATATAAAATACACTTAAATCTTATAATAAATAACACAATATTATTTAAGATTTGTACTAATCTTTGTTTAAAAAAAATATATTTTTTTAAACGATTTACTTGTTTTATATTGTTGATATCACTTAAGTCTTATTTATTGTCGCCAATGAAAATATGGATTAGTTTAGAACAAAACCCAGCCGCCAAAATAATGATTCTTAAATACGTACGTACATACACACATACATATATTCTATTTTTTGTGGATTGCAGCTGCGGCGAATGCATTTAAAGCAAAACTTGAGGCTTGAGTTGGAGTCAACACAAAGTTTGCGTCACCGTTTAATTTAAAATTTTTAATAAGTGAGATTGGAGGTTTAAAATGTCTGTCCATAACATTTTAAACGATAAGAAAATATGTGTCGTTAAAAATAAATTTCTTAATTGCAAGAAAATAAATTCACAAATACTAAAGGGGTTTTTAACAAGAAGTTTGATTTCTAAAATGAAATAAAAGAAAAAATGACACTTTTGATTATTTTTTGATTAAAATTTTTATTGTAAAGGGTCCGCCAAATTACTTTTTTGTTTGTTTTAAATACTATAAACAAAACTACTGAATATTTTGTCAAATTTATTTTTTTGTATTTGAGAGTACAATCCTTCCTTTTAATAATGGAAAATAATTTCATTCAAATGTCTGCCTCGGCTGACCATGCAGTAGCCTACATGATCGGTCCAATTTTTAAGCACATTATCGATTGTGTGCAGCTGTATTTCAGCAATGGCTTTACGAATATTATCCTTTAAAGCGTTACTTGTCTCTGGCTTGTCGACCTAACACTTATCTTTGACGGCATTCCACAAATAATAGTCCAACGAAGTCAAATCGCAGCTCCGAGGTGGCCAAACGTCATCAGCTCTGCGGCCGATAATGCGATCTTCAAAAATAGTGCGCAAAACATCGAGTGTAGCTTTGGCTGTGTGGCACGTAGCGCCGTCCTGTTGAAATCAAATGTTGCCAATATCCTGCTCTTCAATTTTTGCGAACAAAACTTCGTTCAACATGGCCCGATAACGATCGCCATTGACTGTAGCGGACACTTCTTGCTCATTTTCGAAGAAAAATGGCCTAATTATGCCTCAGGACCAAAATCCGCACCAAACAGTGACTTGTTTTGGGTGCGTCGGCTTTTCAATGTATGCGTGCGGGTTTTCTGTGCCCCAAATGCGACAATTTTACTTGTTTACATACCCGCCAGGATCAAAATGAGCTTCATCTGAAAAGATGAATTTTTTTGCAAAATCGGCATCTTCTGTAAGTCGATCGCAGGCCCACTTAGCGAAGCGAAAACTCATTGGATGCCCACTTGGCTTCAACTCCTGTATGGCGTCATATCAAGGTCTTTATGCAAAATTCGTCTCAATGATGTCTCTGAAATGTTCAATTGTTGAGAACGACAGTGAATTGATGTTGATGGCGTTTCACGCACACCTTCTGCCACAGCAGCAGTATTCTCGGGTGAACGCACTGTTTTTGGCTTTTCACGCTTTTGTTTATGGATGAGAATGCCAGTTTCTTTCACTTTTTTCACAAGATAACCAACATATAGAACTGACGGTGCTTCTCTTCTTCCAAAATCTGTATGTAATTTTCGCACACATTCTGCAACAGTACCATGATTTTCAAGGTAATGTCGCAATATTTCTCAGCGTTGTTCAAGCGTATACGCAAGGATAAAACTAATTATCTGTTAAATCAAACATAAGCTAAATGTTACCATTCACAAAATAAGCACACTAGTTGAAAAAAAAAAACGTTAGAAAGCGGATCCTTTTTAATAGTGAAAAGGATAATTATTAAAAAGACTTCCATAGAAATGTGTGGAATATTTCTATATAAAACAAAAATTAAATATTTATTTAATTAATATTTCTTTTTTTATTTCTTTAAAGCATATTGAATTATTTATATACAAGTTCCATTTGCAAATATTTTTGCAAAGTGAACCGCTTAGTAGTACAAGTTGCTCCCACCCTTATGAATTCCTTGGTAAATAAAAGCAACGCCTGAGAAAAGGAATTGCGCGTCAATGTTTAAAGGTAAAGCGCCTAGCTGATGAAATATATAAACAGTGGGCTACTCTGCATTTTGTTTAGAAAAGAAAATCATTAGAATTTCTATAACTTTTACATTATGTAACAAAATAAGCTATTTTTGAGTTAATGTACAGAGTATCCCACTTATGAACTGTATTTTGTATTTGCGAATAAAATATTATTTTTAGAATGCTACCTACTGTTTCATTCATTCAAAAATTTCTGTTTTAACTTTTGCAGCAGTAGTCAGTGCAGTGTTCTGATTTTCCAAAGAAGAAGGCGCAAGATTCGAGTTTAAATATTGAAAATTTCGTAAATAAAATCGACTATTATAGCAGACTTTACGCATTATTTGGCTAGTCTTGTCAAAGGATAGAAACAGTTTGACTCCGAATATCTAAGTATAGGAAAAGCTTAACAGCGACATTTTTTGGAAGTTTTCAAAACCACACAGTTACTAAAACGAGCTTCTTTTTTTATTTTAAATAGCATAATTTAAATCCAGCATATTAAAATGACTCCTTGAATTATTGACTCTACAACTACAATTAAGCAAATATCCATTTTTAAAAGGGTAAGTAATTTTATCAATACATATAAATATAAATAAATGATTTGTTGTAAACCCTTGTATATCCTTCCTTAAACATTTAGCTCTATGCCATGGAATCGATATCACAGAGCTCAGATTTTCAGGAAGATTTATTTTAATTTATCTGAAGATCAAAAAAAAAAACAAAATTCACAGAAGTCAACCCGCTTAATTTGTGTTTTCTACACAAGAGCAACTAAGAAGATCAGTTTGAACTACTTAAATTTATTCTTTGTATAACTTTTTGTAAAATTTATACTTCAGATCCATTTTCAATAGTAAGTTTATTTATTTAATTTTCTTTTCTTTTTATGTCGTAAAGACAACATAATAAAAAAATTTTTTTTAAATAATAAGTCAATCAATTTGTCTACGAAAATGTCTTCTCCTAATACAAACGTCACACCTCTACGAATTTTATATATAATTTTATTTTGTAATTTTCAGGAATTTAATATAATATTATTCCCTTTTCAGAGATTATAGTACATTGTGCTTATTTTCATTTTAAAAATAATTCATTTTTATTAATATTTTTTAATTTTTTCAGCCATGAAGACAGCCTGATACTCCTGATGATTTAAAAAAAATTTATCACAACAAAAAAGTTAAAAGTTTCTGTTTCTTTTAAGGGTGACCAATATTTAAAGTAATTTAAAAATATCTTTCTCTGTTTTCTCTTTTCTCTTTTATCTATCGATTTTTCTTTTTATTTAACATGAAAATATTTTGTACAAACGACAGCTTTTCACTTAATCAAGAATTTTTTAAATAAATCCTTATTTAATTACTCTTCGATTCTTTTTCTTGATTAAAATATTTAAGTGATTTTATGCAAAATAAAAAAAAAATTTGTTTGCACTTTGCATGCAACATGTTGCAGTTTAATGAATACTTTGATTTGTTTGCGGAATAAATTGTGTACACTGGCAACAGAAACGGGTATATTTTCACAAAGGAAAACACTTGGCTGTCAAGTAGCCAGCTTTGTTTGCATTGTTTATGTTGACAATGTGATTATTAGCTTCTTACAGCCTCCGCAAACCTTTCTTGTGATTTATCTTGCCGCAATAGCTAAGTGTATTCGAACATATCCAATTGCCACAACCTAGGCAGAATACTACAGAATAAAACAACCGAGACAAATATACTAGACAGACAAGGAGTGTAAAAATTAACTTGTAACATTATAGTTATATCGGGCAAGCAGGACGAAAAATTAAGACCAGACTTACGGAACACATTAGAGACTATAACAAAAAAACTACGAGAACCAAAATCAAAAATGTACACCAGGATATATAAGAACAACGGTTAAACTGCTTCATACACAGCACAAGGGAGGGAGACTAAATGTATTAAAAAACATGGAAACATACAAACATAAAACATTTGACGGGCGAATAATAAATGAACAAATAAACACTGCTTCAGACACAATATTTGAACCATTGGAACATTTTTACAGGAGAACAGACATTACACCAAAACGAACACGTTACGCAGGTGCACAAGACCAAGGCAATAAGGAATCTCAAAAACGTACAATTACAGATTATTATGTCATAGAAAAAAACCCAATGGAATCACATATAAACGAATAATACAGGAGAACAGACATTACACCAAAACGAACACGTTACGCGGGTGCACAGGACCAGGGCAGTAGAAGACCTCATGAACGTACAATTACCGATTATTGTGCCATAGGAAAAAACCCATTAGGTCGTAGAAGGATTTAGGTAGGAAGAGAGACGAATGAAAAGTGAGAGACAAAATAGGTAAAAACCGACAAACGAAAAAGGAGAGAGAGAAACGTGATTTGATTTACATCCGCACCTGGCCATGAAGCCTTTATCAGATGGTGGTCAAGCCACTATGCATAATTTGGAACGTCATGTTCGTCCTAGGAAGCCGAAGCTATAATTCTATGCAACAGAACTTTCTAGTTGCAACTTCGATGATTCCAGAGCAGGGCTGCAAATCATCACTCCTTGCTTAAGAGTTGGAGACTTTCCAACTCCTATCCAGAACACATGTCTAGCATGCTCACTGGATCTGGGAACATTTCACCAGGTAGGTGTTATTAAAGGTGAAATGAACCCGGCCACCATTAAAACTGACCTGTCTGTCATGGGGCCGCGAAACCACAACCACCACGTTACTCCCATATAGAGGCCAACCTCAGTGATCAGCCAGAGAACTATTAAATATCTAAAGAGACAAATAATGAACTCTGGGGCTCACTGATCCCCGTGGAAATAAAGTGGAACTTTCAGTTGACTCCCTGCCTGTCTTCAGGGAACTGGGCTCCCTTTTTCCCCAGTTGCACTGTGTCTAGATAGTCGAAGTTCTATAAAGACCATATTTAAGTGCCCCCGGGGGGAAAGGAGAAAGAGAGAAAGAGATACAGGCAAAAAGGAGAGAAAGTGACGAATGCAATAACATGAAGAGAAACGTGAACAAGACAAACTAACTGACAATAGAACGCAACTAGTATGAAGGGAACACTGAAGATGGCGAACGGCTGAAACCCGTTTGTTCACAAACCAAATTTGACGAGGATCGACGTAAAATCGTACTCAAATAAAAATATACAATAGCCATTAAAAATTTCGTTTATCTTTTTGCGTATAGATTTACTTTTTTCGTAAGCATAATACAAAAGGCTGAAGTTCTTACATCCGGTATGCAAAAAAATATTGCTTAAATCCAACAAATGATTAGATGTTAAAATTGAGCTGTCATTTTACGTTTGTTAAGTAAAAAGTCAACGGAATGTTAAACTTTTTAGCAAAGATTTATTAACAAAATGATGAAAATCCCATTGTACCACTTCGTAACATTCCAGCATATTTTCCTTGTAATCACGCTCCTTCTGAGACGTCGCAGTGCATAATTTAATCGCTAGAGACGAGGCTCACCTCATTGTTGCTGACAGTAAATAAAAATTGGGCATCACTACTGGCACTTTGCCTAACAATTTGCCTTATTGCAAGAGTACACTCTTTTTTCTTTCTACACCCCTTATTTACCAATAAACTAAGAATTGCAGCGACAAAAATCGTACAATGTAAATTGGAACTTTGTGTATATGAGTACGAATGGATACACAAAACGAAATTCCCGAGTACAAGCAACTCCGTACTGCAGTGAAATAGAAACATATTCAATTTTTATACCTTCTCTTTCTTTCTAATGGAACAATCAGAAGTTGAGCAACAAACGTTGAAGCGTGTGAACAGGAACTAAGCAGTATAAATTTACGTGCATTAGATTAAAACACTTTGAAAAAGAAATTAAAGTCAGGTATCGGATATAACCGTCCAGCATGCTTAGTTATTTTTGGATTTTAGCATTGAATTTAACAAAATTTTTATTGGCTGCAAAAAACATACACAAGGTGATGTAAAAAAATCTATTTTCCTAAAGTAACCTAAGCCTAAACCTATTTCGAGATTTTAAGCTAATTCATGTTTTTATTTACACAACATATTTAATAAAAATTAAATATTTGAAATTAAATAAAAAAGTGCTCAAATTTCCCGAGTCATTATAATTATCTTGAGGTCAACAATTATCTAACACAAACTTACTTATATTTAGAACCCCTAGCAATTGTAGCACCCAGAGACGCGTGTAAACAGGGTTAGAAAATCAATCAATTAAAAAAGTACTAAAAAAGTTAATCTCAAGTTTTTAAATAGTGCATTTGGTATGAATTCGAATAATAAAATTGAATTTAAAGAATACTAATTTTGTTGTTGTTGTTTCTCATTTTTAAATTTTTAAAAATTTTCTTATAAATATTGAATGCAGTTGCTGCCAACAACTCATTATTACGTTATTAAGATTAATATCTACTAGAGAACAAATAATTTGTCACATGACACTAAATGGCAGACCGACTAAATAATAAATAATTGGAAAAAATCCATAAAATACAAAAAAAAAAAGATTTTAAGCCACAAAATTTATTCAAAGGTAATAATAACAACTAGGGCATCAGTGGCCATAGCGAAGACAATGCCAAGTGCCAAGTACAATAATACTTGAACTTTTTTTTTTTGTTGAAAAGCCCAAAGAGGGAAAAGTGTTGAATATACAATACTTGACAATGTTAAGTGCAATAACGAATAAAAATTACAAACTTTGTGTAGTGACAGCGAAATGCTTGAACAGATCAAATAATTGAGATAAAGTTACTTACATAAATAAAATTTAAAAATTTAAATACAAAAAAAAAAAAAAACACACACACACACAAATGAAATGCTCGACAACAGATAACAATTATTCTTTATCAATAAAATGAACCATTTTTAAAATCAAGCATCATTAACAGAAGTAGCAGCGACCGCCATTAACAGAAAAAAAATTATAAAACAGAAGGATAAAGATAATAACTGGGTGGTTTTTTGTGCTAAAGCTTGTTTATAAGAGACACAAAAAAAGGGATGGGTCTGTTTCTATGGCCTTGAAAGTCTGAAAAACAAGCACACGATTTAAAGAAACCAGTATAAATAAAATAAAAAAAAATTAATTTATAAATAATAATAATGATACTAACTGACTGACTATTTTCTTACACTTCTTTTGTTTAAATAAAAATATTCACTGTTCAGTAGTTCTTTCTTCTTAGTGCTATTGCACTAAAACGCAGTCAGTAATAACAAAATTCGTTAGGAATAAAAGAAAAAAATTCATTTTCTTTTTAATTAAAACTACACGTAGTGAGAATGCCTAATAAATATTCATTTGCTGTCTAATTCTTCTATAAAAATGTTATGACGGTTATTATATTTAGTGGCATTATATTTAGTGGCATAAATTGACAACTGCACTTGAAGAAGCAAAACAATTATGCTTGAACTATTTTAGTTCCAAGCACTTGCAAAATTGTTTGACACATTTAGTTGGCTCTTAAGTTTTAGAATATAAAGTCTTTATTATTCAACAATTGAAATGTATTACTGGGGGGAAAGCCACTTCACTACTGCTCATCACATAGATCAAAAAATTGTTTCTTAATAGGTTTTTTATTATTTATTAAAAATTTGCTTGACTTTTGCTATCTGTTGGGTGAATATAATTCAATTTAATCAATTTGGCTTGAGATAAAAGGCTTTTGAGTTTTTACAAAATTTGGAATAAATAAAATTCATTATGGATCAATATGAGCAGTAGTGAAATGGCTTTCCCCCCAGTAATACATTTTAATTTTTGAATAATAAATATTTTATGAAATTCTCAGGTTTTATAGAAGAATTTTTTAAAGAAATCTATAGTACAATCAACGTAGATTAATTTTTTTTTTTAATTTCAGCAACTGAAAAAAATAAAAGAAAAATATATTTAGATATCATGTTTGTATTTTGCCTATTTGAAGTTCACTAGATTTCCCATACAACAACAAAATTTATGTTTTGTTTTTGTTTTGTTTTAAATTGTTAATACTACGCTGTAAAAGAATATAAAACCTTATTGCTTTCATACGTTTATTTCTTTTAATAAACGTTTTCTTATTTTGAGTTGTTTTATTGCAAAGTAATAACACAGAACTTTCGAGTTTTAAATTAAATTAAACTTTTCCTTTTTTCTTTTTTTCGGCTTAAGGTCTTGTTCAATAAATTAAAAAATTAAAACATTTGTTTAAGTTTAAAACAATTTATTGTCAATTTTTAATTTTTCAAAAAAATTTTTTTTTTTCCTTTGTCACATACTTTTTACTAATAATTGGAAAATTTTATTTTTCCTTTTCAGTTTTGTGTTTGTTAATTGTATGTCGCTATATGTGGGCACAATTGTCCGTATCAGTCTTGTAGTTAATACGTTTCTCTGTTGGGATATTTATTATGTGGAGCATCTCTTGCATGTATCTCTTTGCATAATTATTTTCTCTCTCCAGAACTCTTACTCGTCTTAATTCTGGTTTATGTCCCGTTGTTGCACAGTGGGCTGTAAGTGCAGTTTTGTGGTTTAATTCTCTGTTGTTTGTTTTTAAGTCTGACTTATTTGATGCCAATCTTGTCTCTAATTTTGTTTTAGTTGTACCAATATATACTTTTTGGCATATATCGGTGTCGTCTCTATTACATTTTATTTCATAGACTATATTTGATTGGGTCCATTTTGTCTAATTTAGACTTCATGTTGTTGAATAACATCTTTGTTGTGTTATTTGTTTTCATTGCGAGTATGCATTTATCTCTGTCATTAATATCCGAGTATTTAACTCTTTCCGAAAGTTCAGGAATATAGTCTACTGATTTGTAGGTTTTCGTCTATATTCCAGCGGTTTTGTCATTATCGACTCTCATTCCTTTTTGTTCCACATGATTTATTAAATTTATTATTATCTTTACAGGAAAGTCATTTTTAATAAGAATGTTCTTGTTCTTTTTTAATTTATTGAACAAGACCTTAAGCCGAAAAAAAGAAAAAAGAAAAATTTACAATAAAAAAGGTCTACAACTTAAAAAGAATATTTAATTAAATTAAACTTTATATTAAATAAATAAGTTTAAATCTTTTAAACGGTCTTTTTTATTTAAATTTAACTATATTTTTTCAATATTTCGCTCTTCTCTGAAAAGCTTCTTCAGGAAATTAATTTTAAAACAACGAAAATTATTAACAATTTGAAAAAATTTTTTGAAAACAATTGACAAAAAGATATAAAATAATTTTCTTTATATGATTATTTTTTTTATTTTTTAATCGACCTTTGCTTATCTTAAATAAATATCTGTTATTCTTTTTAACAGTCTTTTTCAATTAATTTAACAATATATATTTTTTCGATAATTCGCTTTCCTATGGAAAGCTTCTTCAGGCTATATGCATAAAAAACGTTTACTTCAGCTTTAAAGTACACGTTAGTTAACAAACACTTTAAGGCTAACAGACGTTCGTTAAAAAATGGTATTCATAAACAGTACTTTAACTAATGTATGCTTTAGTAAAATTAGTATTTTGCTTCTGGCAATGCTACTATTTTCAGTTGTCACGTTGTAGTCAACGATGTATAAAAATGAATATTATTTATCCGGGTAGTTAGATCCATAAAAAATGTTTTTATTGTTTTTAGCAAAATCAACATACTTTTTTATTTTGTTTTTTTATAAATCTTTTTAATAAAAAGCAAAGCACCCAAAAAAGGTTAATTTGCAAGGCTTACGAAGAACTTACAAAGAATTTGTTCATATTAAAAAAATAATTATTCGAATAACGAGCTTTGTTTTGATTGTATGTACATCAATAAAACTTTTGTTTAAAATAATTAATTATAATTATATTTTTGTAAAATATAAAATAAAGATGTTAAGACGTTTTATATTGAATGGCATGTTATATTTTAGTTTTTATTATTATTATTTGTATACTACAATTTGTTTTAATAAACGTTTTTAAAAATGTTTGAAATAACAAAGTATAATTGTCAATTGAGCCGTTAACATTGAAAGTGGCATAAGTCAAAACTGAACAGTTTTTTTTTTCATTTTTAATAAATTTGATATTAATAAGTTAAGAAATATTGAGATTTGTTTGAGAGGAGTGTTGATAATTAACGGTGTAACAAAAATGCTTAGGAAATTAATTACGGAGTTTAGTGTGAAAGAAATGGAAACATATAATAAGTGTGTGTGAAGTATTCTTGTGATTATTGGACTTGCTGGCTTTTATTGGTTCCAAAGAATAGTACAGTTTACTGAACTATATTACAGTGATATCTAATATACTACACATAATTAGCATTATTTTGTTATTCTCAGGATGTTGTAAAAAATATCTGAGAATGTCACAACTCAAAAGCATATTATTGCACATAGCGACTTATGTAAAGGACAAAATAGTAATAGTGGTAATAGCCCCCTGTCGAAAAAATCCTTCGCAGTACACAACATGGAGAAAAAAGATTTTATTTCAACACAATCATTAGAAAAATCCGTTTCAGAAAGAAAACTAAATACAGACTAGTTAAAATGGCTAAAAATTAAAATGTTTTATAAACTAATTTAAAGTAAAAAAGATGACAATAACAAAGTAACTTATGCCACTTTTAAAATAAACGGCTCATTTTATTGTAAACACAATTTGTTTTGTTTTTGAACTTTCAATAATAAAATTGAAGTGTCAATTTATTGTAGGTTTTTCCTACTTAACAAAGGTATTTTAAGGTAAAAGCTTTTTTTTAATACAACTTTAGGAAATTGTGCTTAGCAACGGCAGTTAAACCTACTTTCAGTTTTTATGCATACGGCCGAAAAAAATATTTAATAATTTAAAATTTAGAATAACAGATATTTATTTAATTTTCTTTAAACATATATACATACAAAATTAAAATTTCAAAAATAAATATTTCTTATTCTTTTTTATGGTCTTTTTAAACTAAATTAACAATATATATTTTTTTCTTTTCGATATTTCGCTTTCCTATGGAAAGCTTCTTCAGGAAAAAAAAAATTTATTTTTGAAAACAAAAATTATTAACATATTGAAAAAATTTTCAAAACATTTGACAAAAACATATAAAATATTTTTTCATACATACATACATACAAAAATTTAAATTTTCAAATATTTAAACATACAAAAACAAGGAAACGGAAATAACAAATTCTCTCTTATGAAATAATTATAACAAATTATGTGTCGTTTGAATTAAGTACCTATAATTCTGAACTAAATTGTCTGTGTCTGTCTTGAAATTTATTCTCCTTACATTTGGTACATTAACAATTTCTAACATTTCTAACATATAACGCCTCTTATAGTTTTTTTCCATATCTAATATTAATGCTTCGTCAAACTCAGGATAATGATAATATTTCTTACAATGTGAAAATAAGGATGTCTTCTGTGTTGAAATATTCCTATATTTTTGGTCACACCCGTGACCAGCTAATCTTGTTTTAAGTTTATTTTTTGTTGTCCCCATGTAAACTTTGTCACAGTTCACCTGGTCATTTCCTCCACATGGTATCCTGTATACTACATCAGATATTTCCATTTTCCCTATTTTATCCTTCATACTGCTAAATAATTTATTTAATGTTGTGTTATATGTTTTTTGTGCATATGCCTATGATTACCATATTGTCTAATTAATCGGTTAGTTAATTCTACTGGAAAATCATTGTCATTAAAAATATATCTCTTATTGTGTCCTTATTCTTCAAATGAAATTCTCTATCACTTATAGTCAATATTCTGTCTATCATATTTTTCGCCGTGTTTATTAAATTAAACTATTTATTTACGATGGTAACTTTGTGGTCTTTACTCAATAATGACTCTTATATACAGAGTTGTTTTAAGAGCTTTTCGCATATACAAAAATTTCTACTTTCCATCACTCCATAATGTTGTTGCTATTATCATTCAGCTGCTTGGTTGTGTTTTGCCTTTTGTTTTTGTTCTGTGTTAGTTGTTTTTCATTTCTGTTGTTTATCTTATTTTATAGAATTTCTTAAAAGCATGTTGTTGTTGTTGTCTTGTGTGTATAAGATTTCTTAGAAAACTACGCAGTTTGTAAAATGCACAATCGGCCGTTTCGGTTACTTTTTTATTGATTTATTTTCTCTTAAAACGTAAAAATTATCTTCGTAACAATATGAACTAAACTAAATCAGACGGCATACTCTTTAGTGTTAACTGTTAATCACAAAAGCTTTCGAGATAAATTTGTTAAATAGCTTTTTTTAAGCAAGAATCGTTTTCAATGTTTAGTGTTGTAAAAAAGTAAGTGCAATGAATAATTTTTAGTTACAGAATGAAGTTCCAACCACTACGTTCCTGTTTGCAGAAATGTTTTTCCAGCAAACAAACAATTATATAAGGCCTTATAGCTAGTCAATATTGGGCATATCTTTTCAATACACTGATTCTATATGGCACAGATTCCACATACTACATTAAAATCAATAGGTTTTTGGGAAGGTTTGCAAAGGTTTTTTGCTAATATTCCTTATAAATCTAAACACATTAAAACCTTGAATTCCTACAAAGCATTTTATTACTAAATGGAAAGTAGACTCAGACGGATTCACATGCATTGTTGCAGTAATTAATTTTTGTAAGTCAAAAGATATAACACATTTTGAACTAGATAACCTATATATGTAAAAGAATATAAATCATATCGAGTTTGAGTCTCAGGGAAAAGTTAAATATGTTTAACAAAAATTTTGGGAATGCGGGAGGGTAGACAAAAGGGGATGAAACAATCCTTGCTCTATTTTGCGAGCAAATTTTGTTAAATACAATGTTGTGTTAACGTACGAACATACTTTAATGATGTTATGTTGTTTATTTCCCCTCCGCCAGTTAATGAAATAATATTGCCATTTTCTGTCCTAACTGGCTGGTTTTTATTCGAAGGCGAGCGCTTTTGCTCGAAAAACCGATAAAAGAACACAATAAAGCAAAAACGAATCCAAACGAGCAAAAAACTGCTAAACAGATAAGGGAAAAATTACGGGACAACGTCATAATAAATTCAAAAGCTGACAAAGGAAATACGACTGTAATAATGCACAAAAAAGATTATGTAGACAAAACACAACAATTTATACAGCAGATAAACTGCACTAAATTTAAAAATGACCCAACTGAATCCTTCTAAAGAGAAATACGCAACGTATGAAAACGCTGCAAAACGTTTACTGACGGAAAAGTATACAAATACATGAACATAAATCTAGGATCATCAACCCTCAAAGCACAACCAAAAATACACAAGAAAAAGATACCAATGAGACCCATTATAAACTACAGATCTCCACCGTAATACCACCTAGCTAAACAACTTACCGGCGTACTTAAGGAAAGGATAAATTTACAAAACACATATACTATACGTAATACACAAGACCTCATCGATAAACTTAAGGACATAAAACAACCGAAAATACGCGACTCGCTTCCTTTGATATCAAGGATCTATGCACTTCAATACCAACACATGAAACCTTAGATATGCTACGCAATACACTAGACAATTTATACGAAAGCCAATACATCTCTGATATTATACATATTGCAAAGGCGATAATAAAACAGAACTATTTAATAATAACAAAAGTCCTTTAAGGGTCTGATCACCTTAAAGGACTTTTTTTAAAGTAAAATTGGATTTAATACGATTCAAATTAGCGTATTTCAATTTATAAGCATATTTTAATAAAAAATACTTTGAATTGCTTAAAAAAAGTCAAATTATAATTTAATCAGAATTTAATTTTCTGTTTGAAAAACTTAATTATAGAACAATTGTTAAATAAATACTCCTACATAAGTAGATTGTAATATAAAATAGTTTAATTTTAAGAAAGTGTTCATAAAATAACAACATTATACCAACCAGGCCATATTGCTTTTGATAGACATCTTTACACACACACACACTTTCTTTTCTACTTGGCTAATGAATAATTTATGTATATTTTTGTTATAAATGATATGACATTTTATAAGAACATTATCTTCTGCAGTATTGCTTTATAAGCGCAATCACCACTCTTCAACGTCAAAAGTTGTGTTATAATCTCTAGATATCTAGTTGTTTGTTTTTATTATAATAATATTATTTTTTTTTTGGAACAAGCCTTTGCTAAGTCTTTAACGCAAGATAGTTAATCATTTTGCATCAAAACTCATAATGACCATGTAATCATATTTATTGCATTATCTGGCGTAATAATAAAGGCAATGGCATGTGGCCAATTTTCAACTCAACTAGTTGGTGTTTAAGTCTTTGGTCCTTTGCCAATTGGCCAATAAATAAAAGAAAATAATATATTACAACAATACTATTGGCAAAATAAATCCCTTTTTCATATTCGCAAGTGTGGGCTTTTATTACTGCACTTTATCAAGTTTTATGTACTGTTTGTTTGCTAAGCGTAAAAATGACACAAAATAATAATTTTGTATTAAACAAACTTAACATGACTATGCTGTGCACTTAAATGTGTAACAAAGTTCTAATTTCATAAATTTAAATACGGAAATTGAATAAAGAAAATTCCTAAAAGGATTCTTATAAAGGAAATACCGAAATTTATAAAACATTTAAATTAAATATAAAACACAGTTATTTTTTATAACATAAATAGAATAGAAGGGGTTGTATATATGCTACAACAATAAGTGAGTAATTTTGAGGTTAGGAAGTAAATAATTTTTTAATATTTTTTTTTTTTAGGAAAAAGCTTGCAAATTTTAAACATCAAACGTTACACTCTTCAACAAAAAATTTTAGTTATGAAAATTTACTATCAAAATGGTAAAGATATCGCCTTATCACTTCGAGCAGCTTTTCCTCGTAATCAGGCTCCTTCTGAGATGGCTGTGCATAATTTAATTGCTAAATTCGAGGCTGACGGTATTGTTGAGAACAACAGACCAAATCAATATGCTCGTAGCGCCCGTAGTGATGCAAAAATAGTGGTAGAATATATAGGTGCCCCTGTAGGCTAGTAGGTAGTGTACTAGCTTGTCAGTATGGGCGTTGTGGGTTCGATTCCCAACGAACACCTTGGTTTTTTCACTACAAAAATAAAAATTGATTTTCGGTAGGGCTGCTCAGCGATGAAGGCATAGTCACTTATAAACGGCAGTTAATTTCCGACTATCCTTCTACTTTCACCACCTGTTTCATCTATTCTCTATTCCTTTCCTAAAGAAAGTAGCACGGTACTTGACTAAATAGGCATTGCTGCCTGAAGTGCTATTTCTCTTTTAAAAATAAACAAAAATATAGTCGCTGTAAAGCAAAGTATTAGGAACGAGTCTGGAACATTAACTTATCGACGTTCCCAACAATTGGGCATCACGAAAGGCGCTTTGCTCAACATTCTGGTTAAAAATCTTCATCTTCACGCTTATAAAGTTCAACTCGTTTAAGAATTAAATCTAAGCAACCATTGTTTTCGTCGAACGTTTGTGAGTTGGCTGTTTAAAGAAGTGAACAAAAACAACGCATTTTTCAACAAAATCATCTTTAGGTGATGCGGCTCATTTTTAATAAGGCGGTTGTGTAAACAAACAAAATTGTCGCCATTAAAGCTTATCAAATACACACCATTAGTTTTCTAAAAACCATTACATCAGTAGAAAGTGACCGTATGTTGCGATTTGTGTTCAGACTGCACCACCGGACCATATTTTTTCGAAAGTGAGCAGGAAAACGCAGTCACCACAAGTATAACTGCGCTACCAAACCATGACACTCAATTTTTTGCGACCACAAACGGCTAATGTTGACATTACTTACCTTAGAAATCAAAAAGACAGCACCACAAGGCCACAGATACCTAAAAATTCAGTTAATGCATGAGAAATTTCCCAAATTGGCCATGTCAATTGGCTGCCTCTTTCCTATAATCTAACGCTACTGGGATATTTTCTCTGTGGCCACTTGAAAGACTCGTTGTACGTAAATAACCCACAAGCAACTGACGCTCTCAAAGATGACATTTGTGCTTCCACATTTTGTAAAAAAAGCGAACAGTTATTGACGTGCTAGATCAAGGCATTTGCCTGACATTATATTCCATTATTAAACCTTAACTCTACTTTACATCGCTATCAATAAAACCCTGTTACTAGCTTCTCAGTCTGGGGGTTGTGGCTTCGATTCCCAACGATGAACTTGGTTATTTTTCACTACTTGACTGTCGGTGAGGCGGCTCAGTGGTGCTGTACTGTCTTATATGACAGTTAATTTCCGAATATCCTTCTACTTTCACCACCTGTTTCATCTCTTCTCTATACCTTTCCTAAAGAATGTAGCACGGTACTTGACTAAGTAGGCATTGTTGCCTGACGTGCTATTTCTCTTTAATAAAAAAAACTAGTTGTCAAAAAAGTGTGTGTTTCAAATCAATTTACTTCCTAACCTACAATTCGCCCATCCAATATAAGCAGGTCATTGATGTCTCGCAAATTCCATTTGAAAAGTTTTCTGTAAACATTTGACTTAAGTACAACTTTAAAACGTATCTTTCATAGTTAGAGTGTCTGCAAAAAATGATAAATATAACTTAACGTAACATAACACACGAACACATCGATTGTCTTACTAAAACCACGTGCTGTCCATACTAAGATAACAAAAAGACAAAGCACTCAGATAACAAGTCAGAGTAGTAGGAGCAGTATTTTTACATTAAAAGATGATTACAATCAAAAATGAACATTTACTTTAGCATTTCAATTTTAGCATTTTTTTTTATTATTTTATTGAAAAAGTTAAAACGTGTGACTTTTTAGGTGAATTCCTTCAATTTAAATATACTATAACTAGAAATACATTATCACACAAGAAAGGGTATTCCAGGATAACTGCTAACTTCTTCTGGCGGCTTTATGCGACATTTGAGGGTGTGGAATAGTTCATATCTGATAATCAAGAAACAAATTAGATGCCCCTGTAGGCTAGTAGGTAGACCTTAGTATTTTTGACTACAAATAAAAATTGACTATCGGTGGAGCTGCTCAGTGATGAAGGCATGGTCACTGGTCACTGTGCTGTCTTATACGACAGTTAATTTCCGTTACTATCCTTCTGCTTTCACAACCTGTCTCATCTCTTCTCTATCCCTTTTCTAAAGAATGTAGCACGGTACTTGACTAAATAGGCATCGTTACTTTAAGTGCTGCTTCTCTTTAAAAAAAAAAGAAATAAACAAATATTCATCATTAATTTGTGTAAAATATATATTTGATATGATGACTTCTTATCATTGATAAAATGCTATATTCTTTAGAAGTAGAAGAAGCATAATTATTATCCAATCAAAAAAATCGTAATTAATTTTAATTTCAAGCACAGATCAAGTTTTAAGAAGGAAGAAATTATTTCAGTTGCTAATAGTAAGTCCACCGAAAGCGCTCGCCTTCGAGTACAAACCAGCCAGTTAGGACGGAAAATGGCAATATTAGTAAGGCCCCGTTTACACGCTTCAACTTTTGTTGCTCATTGTTTCTTATAAAGTTGACGTAATGTCTACACGCAGCAATTTGCGTCAACAATTTTCGAGTTGTGCTTTGCCTCAAAATTCGTACTTTTCGACGTTTTATTTCATTCAAGTTGAGTTGAAACAAAAGGTTTATTGAAAGGAAAAAAATGGATGTAAAAGAAAAAACTTAAATACTGGAGTCTATAACTGACTGCTTTGGAGAAGTCATTGAATGGGATTCTGTTGTTCAACTTTTGCTTTTTCCATAAGAAGGAAAGAGAAGGGGTATAAAGCCTTCTCTTTCTTTCTAATGGAAAAAACAAAAGTTGAGCAACAAAAGTTGAATCGTGTAAAACGGCACTAAGTGATGTTACTTTATGCGATAATTGGCATTTATTCAAAATGAATTCAGTGTAGGATCGACCTGTTGATAACAATTTTTTGATAAAATGCCAAAAAAATATTTAAAATATATTTGAAAAGTTTTATTGACTGTAGAAAAAATAAAAAAAACAGTTTGTATTATTTATAATTATAGTGTTAAACAAAAACATAATACCAAATAGATATCTCGACATTATTTTCTTTTATTTTCTCAAAATTTAGTTCAAAATTGCTCTGCTTTTATATTTTTAAATTTTCTAATATTATTTTTCTATATTGTGTATGCATGTATGTGTGCATATAATAAATAGTTTTGGGTAATAAATTTTTTCAACTAAATTATTATTGTCCCTGCCTTTTTAAAGTCCTTAGCACCATTAATAAACGCATTTACAATGTTTTCCTAAACAATTTGTTTGTTCAGAATCAGATATTTATTTCGGTGTTTGTTTAAACTGAGAAAAGAGAATATTTAAAATAATTACTCTATAAATTAAATAAACTTGTGCAAACTACAATTTTCTTATACTACAGCTAAGGTTTGTGTGAGCCTTGTATCAGTATAATTTTCAGTGTTTTGTTTATTTAAACTAGAAATGAGCTCCTAATATAATTAAGAAAATGAAACTGAATAAACAAATTTAAATTTATTCTAAATTTAAATTATGATAAATATTTATCAAACAATATTTGAGTAACTATTTTTTTTTTTAATCACAAAATGTTAAACAGTGGCGTAGATTAATGTTAAGTTTGAGTATATTTCGCTAGGTTGCGCTACATATATGTACTTGAATATAGATATTGTTTAAGACCTCTAAAATATTTTTAAAATGAAAAATGAATGCGAAATTTTTCTTTAGGGCTGCAAAATGTAATTCGATCCAGAGCAGCTTACTCATGGCAGTTTTAAGACCTGTAAGTTTCTCTAGTATCGTACCTCCAAAAAGGTCCACATAAGGTGCTCCTACCTACATCTCCTTTTCATCTTCAGAATAAATACCAGAGTGTTTATATTCCCGAGTAAACCGCACTGAAATTTCAGATCATAATAATCAAAGTAGGCCCAGATAGTCTATGAGTTTAACTACATTAAACAACGTTGTTTAGAACCGAACTTCGTAAGCAGGACTTATTTGAAATTCGGTTGAAATATCTTTATAACTATAGCAAGCTTTATTTGGATGTGCTGAAGATTATGATATACCCTTCACTTCCCCCCGGGGGCATATGATAGTCTTTATGGATTCTACAACTGCCATCTAGACTGGTGTCTTGAGGGGTAAAAGAGAGCTCAGTCCCCTTCAAGGCTAGTAGGAGTCAACTGGACAATCCACTATATTTCCACGGCAATCAGTAGCCCGCAGAGTTCCGCTATTTGATTCTGTAGGACTTCAGCTGTTCTCTGGCTGATTTTTGAGGTAGACCCTTCGGGAGCATCGTGGTGGCTGTGTGTTTTGAGGCCTCGTTTAAGTTTATGGGTCGGATCATTCACAATGAACACAATTAATGGTTCAGGTCCAGTGAGTATGAATGCTGTCGTGTTCTTAATTATATTAAGCTTCATGCGTTCTGTACCAGGAGTTGGATATTTTCCAACTCTTCAGCAAGGAGTGAAGGCTACGGCTTTCTTTGGGCTTTCGAAATTGCTACTAGGAGTGACCGGAGGATATACGTATCTGAAGGCCTCCTAGGGCGTGAATGGCATTGCTTTTCATTCACAGTGGTAATTGCCACCATCTAAATAAGGCCCACGGCCGGGTGTAGATGTAAACCTTATCACGTCATACCCTTCACTTTTCCCTCTCAGGGGCACGGAGTTTTGGTAATCAGTTTCGCATTGTAGCCTCTGGGCTTAAAAGAAGACGATAAGGGAGAGATAAGCACCTTCGAAGTCCGACCAAGTAATAAGAATAGTGTATGTATGGTTTTTTTCTATTCAACTTGCTTGCTTGCACCCTCAACAGAATGTCGCCAATAGTGCAACAGGAGTTAAGATAGTTAAGCTTTTAATAGCTTGCTATGCCCTAGTTGCTGCTTGCTGCTGAAGTTCCACTTGGGGTGTCGCTATGCACTTCGAAGGTATTGAGAGATACGCAATGTATTCTCCCAGCGGTAACACCACCGTTAGGGTAGATGCATCACAGCCTGAGACTGACGTTAATCTATCACATCCTACATACCCTTCACTCACTGAAGGAATTCTGCGTTATTTTCATATATTTATTTTGTATTTCCTGCCGGAATATACCATTGATAGGTTTTTTACAATGTAGATTTTTTGTGGATGTTTTTGGACTCGGGTTGTTTATTAGACGATTTCAAGGTCTATTCTCCGTCCAGTAAAAGCTGTCTCTTGCAATGGTTCTATATGTTTTTACTCATATAAAAGCACCTAAACCTGAAACTCTTCAGATTCATTTGAGGTTATTTAGTTATTGCCTTTCATTCCGTCGACTTTCCTCTTTAGACCCGGTAATGCCCACCTATGCTCCAGTAATCGCGACGGAGTTTTCCAACGTCCACTAAAATCTTTTTACTAAAATGAAGATTGGTATAACTAAGTTAAATTAAATGTTCTTATCTGCTTTCATTTATTTCGAAGAAAGAGAAAGCAAAACACATCAGAAAAAAAAATTATTTAACATTAGTCCACCAAGGATCCATATATCACCTTTTGTATGTTAGCTCCAACTGCAAAATTTTTAACGTAAAATTTGGTGAAAATATTTATTTATTAAGCTTTACTTTTTTGGAATATTCGATTTTTAATGATATTTAAAATTTTTTATTGCAAAAATAATGTTTTGACAACTTTAGTTTTTTTTGTGAAATTGATTGTAATATTTCGGTTTAGTGGATTTTTCTAAAATTTGGGCTTCTCACTTTCGCTTCCATATATAAAACTTGTTGCCGAAAATATTGCTTCTCTCACTTATTGCTCTTATTCCAATATCGTCTTTCTTGAACGGTGTCTACAAGTTTGAAATGATTTTAAAATTAAAAGTGATTGCCTGAACCTTTCACCACTAGTTCCAATGCATTCAATTTTGTTGGCAACCTTTCTACCCTTAACTTAGAATTTCAGATCCCTCGAAACTTAAAAATAAATCTCGCCATATTTTTAAAAAGCATAATTATGGTAACCTTACCCTAATTTTCTTATCTGACCAAGTACATATAATACAGGGTGTTTCCTGGGAAGGTATACTATTTTGTTTATTTATAATTTTTGATTAATTGAAAGAAAATGGATCTTGTATAGAGAAATGTTTTATTTAATATCGGCAATTATATAATAGAATACAATATCAGATAAATATCCGCCTCTGCGAGCCCTCTTGAGCACATTTTTCATTACATTCTCACACTTTTCACGCGATATATCATTAATTTCATCAGATATATTTTGCTTGAGGTGCTCAAGCGTTTCTGGTTTGTTTGCATAAAATTTGCTTTTCAGATATCCCCACCAAACGGAGTGCGATGCAGTCAAATCAGGCGACCGTGGACGGCAATCAACATTATCATTTTTTGAAATAACATGTTGTGGAAAGAGGTCACGAAGTAATTCCATTGCAAACTTGACTGTAGTCTTGTTGATACCACATGTTAATCAAGTGTAAAGCATGCAGTTGTGGCATTAAAAAGTGTTCAGTCACGATATCACGATGTCGCTCCCCATTCACAGTTACCGTTACGCCGTTTTCATTTGCAAAGAAATAAGGTCCAATGATTCCTTCTGAGCAAATTGTACACCAGACTGTCACTTTTAATGGATGCAAAGGTAACTGTTGAATAATTTGAGGGTTTTCCATTTCCCATATCCATTCAAATGAAAATGTCATTCATTATGATTGTCATGAAAATCGGGGGTTGTAATGAGCGAGTTGTAACATCTTATTGGCATATGTACGGCGGCGTAAATGGTCTGGTGGAAGAAGTTCTTGTATCAACTGAGTCTTATATGGAAACAAATACAAATCCTTGTACAAAATTATTGCCAAAGTTGTTCTTTGAAGACCAAACTCCTGAGAGCACTGCGTCAGGAGGTTGAGGTTGATGCGATATATCATTCCATTATTTAATTAATACTTACTTACTTTTTGGGTTAACAAATTAGGTGAAAACAAGTAAACGAAAAAGGAGAGAGAGAGAGAGAGAAAGATACAGACAAAAAGAGAGAAAGTGACGAAGGCAATAGAAATAACACGAAGAGAAACACGAACAAGACAAACTATATTAACACAGCTGACAATAAAATGCAACTGGTATAAAGAGAACACTGAAGATGGCAAATAGCCGAAACCGGTTTGTTCACAAACCAAATTTGACAAAGGTAAATGTAAAATCATACCCAAATAAATTCAAAATCTTTTTTTTTTCTTTTTAAAATATAAATTTTGGCAATTTTAATATTGGAAATTAGATTAACAATTTAAAACACGATACTATTTGATTTTGTTTATTTCGAATTGTTTGACAAAATTCTTTTCCAATTACATATTTTTCCATTTAAAGTTTTATCAAAGTCTCAGAATATTTTTTGTTTTATTTTTTTAATCTGCTTTTATTGTAATTATTCCTTTTTGAAAAACAAAACCTGTCGAAACTAGACTCCAATTTCCAGTGAAATCATATTATTTACAGCGAAAACCAATGATGTCAAGTTTCATCTACATAAAACTGCCAACGGAAATGCTTAAACGATTTTGTCTTCAAAATTTGATCTTCCTTCAATTTAAATTTGCTGGCTCCTGTGTCTCAAAGTCGTCCCCTTTCTTATTTTTACTGCATTTATTTTCTTCTGGTTCGTAAAGTTAGTCTTTGCCTTAAAAAAATTTGCTGTAAACATTTTTTGGAGGCCCAGCGGCATTTTAACCTAAGGGCAGCATATTGTCAACCAAACTTTTAATTTGCTTTAAGCATAAGACCCTTTGCTTAAGAGATCTTTTTGTAATTATTATCTTAAATTGCCTTTAAATATTAATTTTAATTAAATTTTATGAAAAAAAGTTTTTCACTTGTAAAAGCACATAAATGTTAAATTATGTGTTTAAAAAAAATATAAATATTTATTATTATCTTTGCCACAGATTTAAAGTTTCATAAGTTTGTTTGCTTTAATTGCTGTAGTATTCATTTGGAGCACATAAAGTGTGTTTAACCTGAGTGGTAATACATAGAATAATCAATGTCCATCTGTCTTTTTTTGCCTTATTGCTTGTGAAAGCCTCAGACGACTTACATACAATAATCACTAAATAATCGAATTTTCGAAAAAGTGTAAAGAAAATTAAATTTGTAATAAAATATTAATTAAATAAAAAAGCAAAAAATCTAAAAATTATCTAGATTCTAGATTACAATTAAAATGTATTTGTTCAAACAAACCAGTTTTTCCTTGTCTCCCGTCCGATCTCCAGCAGTGCGAATATAGGTTTCAGTATTTGAAAGTTTTAAATTTAATTTTTAATTTTTCACTAAAAAACAGAAAAAACAATTGTACAAGTGATGCTGAAAAGTACCAGGGTAAAAAAATGATAATATATTGTGAAACTAAGGCCGTAAGTTGAGCTTTTAAAATCTCTTGTTTGTTGTTGAGAATAACGCAGCGAATTCAGTTTTTATTCCTTCGTTTCATGAAAATTTTTGTAAAAATAACAAAACAATACGTGCCCCTGTTTGCTAGTCGGTAGTGTACTAGCTTGTCAGTATGGGGGTTGTGGGTTCGATTCCCAATGAAGACCTTGGTATTTTTTCACAACAAAAATAAATAAATAAAAACTGCTGTCTTTATACGGCAGTCAATTTCCAAGTATCCTTCTACTTTCACCACCTGTTTCATCTCTTCTTTATCCCTTTCCAAAAGAATGTAGCACGGTACTTGACTAAATAGGCACTGTTGCCTGAAGTACTACTTCTTCTTATAAAAAAAAAAAAACAAAAAAAAAAATAAAAACAAATTTTCATACGAATTTTCGTAACGAACTGTTCTCTAAATTTGACACAAAGGACTTGTATACTAATTCCACATTGTAGGGTTACGCCGTGGATAATATAATTTACCTATGCGGCTTCACGTTTTTCCTTTCTTTGAAGTGCTTACGTGATAAGCATTATTCACGCGTGATCATGCGTGGTCGTGATTAAAATTGGTGTTCAACATAAGAACGTGCAATAATGTAATCTTAAAAGTCGCTTTAGATGTGCGTGCATAATTAGAATTTAGCAGCCGGTTCGTAATTATCCGTTAGTGTTACATTTTTCCACAAAAAACTAAAGCACGTAGAAGTGGTTTTTTGGACCTTACCACAAGTATTGTTTATTTTCAGAAAGCCAAAGGTACATTTCGTGATAAGATTTACATCTGCACCTAGCCTGGCAAACCACTGGGAATGAAAAGCAACGACATTGACGCCCTAGGAAGCCAAGGACCAATTCTAGCATCAGGTCATCCCTAGTTACAATTTAGCGGTTCCAAAGCAGGGTTGCAAACCACTACACCTTGCTGAAGAGCTGGAGACTATGCAACTCCTGGTTCAGAACACATGAAGCTTAATATAATTAAGAACATGACGGCATTCATACTCACTGAACCTGGACCATTCATTCATTGTGTTCATTGTGAATGATCCGACTCACAAACTCAAACGAGGGTCTCGAAACACACAGCCACCACGATATTCCCGAAGGGCCTATCTCAATAATCAGTCAGAGAATCCCCAAAAGGCTCAAAAGACATATAGCGAAACTCTGGGGCTTTACTGATACCCGTGGAAATATAGTGGATTTTCCAGTTGGCTCCTTGCTAGCCTTGAAGGGGACTGGGCTCCCTTTTACACCATCAAGACACATGTCTAGATGGTTATGTGATCCATAAAGAGTTATAGTGTGCCTCCAGGGGGAATTTTTAGGAGATTTTAAATATTTAAAAACGAAATATCAATTGTGCTTGATTGTGTTTTAAAAGCAATTCGGTTAATATGTCAAAAAATGACAATACTCGCAAATTAAAAATCATCTACAGATCGCAATGTATTCACCTGTTATAGATTTGGCTTGAGAGAACTCCTTGAGCACTAAAAATAGCCAAAGGGGGGGGAGCGAAAGGTACATTAGCATCCTACGGTTAAAAATTATTCGCAACTATTTTAGTAGATACACATTTCCAATTGAATTTCAGACTAAATGTTTAGAGTGGCCATGATATTTTCGAGGTAATATATCGTATATGATTAAATTTGTCAGATATGGTGGTGGGTCTGTGTTGGGTCTGCATTGTGATGATTTAAAGGTGGAAGTCGACATACAATTGATTGATTCTTAAAATTCAGCTATTTCAATTTGAGTTTAAGGAATTCTTATTAAAAAATACTAAAGAATTCTACTTTAAGATATTTTACAGAGATTACATATGTATGTATGAATGTATCAAGAATATTCTGAATTGTCATATTCACTTAAAATAATATTTTCTTTTTTGCTTTTTATTAAAAAAAAAATGTTGTCACAAAGAATAGTCTTGGATACAAGAAATATTAGTTTCCCAAATTTATTCGCTTTTTTTTTATCTAAATAAATCATTTTCATTATTATTTACATATTTTCGTGAGCGTGCATAAACATGAGCCAACGAAATGAAGGTCGGGCATGAGCCTGCATGTGTATAATATTTTTCTAGTGTAGTTGCAATGCTTTAATACTTATTCAATGGCACATTCACATTATTTTAAATTGAATATTAGCTTGATATTGATTGTTCTTTGAAGTCACAAACGTGGTCAGTTTAGCAAAAAATGAATAACTTAATAAAAGTTAGTAATGCATCGATATGCTTTTTAACCGATAGCGGTCACTATTGATTATTGTTATTTTGTTTAAGCTTTGATGCTTTTGCTTATAGATTTTCAATTCTTAGTTGGTCGAAACAATTTTTAATATACTAAACCTTTGCAAAAACTTTTAGTTTGGATTATCTAAAATGTGATTAAAGGTTTTCTAACTATTTATCACCTACAACTTTAGCTTTCAAAAGCATTATGATTTTTTTTTTTTTTGTATTTTGATTTACTCCTCTATCTGACTTAATAAAAACCTACAGATTTTTTTAGTTTCCAGCCAAACAATATCCTAATCTCATAGATAATCATTAATATCCTTACTCTCAATTATAAATATATGTACAATTATTTTGGAGAGTTCATACAGTTGCATTTTAAATCAGAGTGGCTTTGCTAGCAAGTGTTACAAAACAAAAGCAGTTTTATGCAGGCACACGAAAACTGCAACGCTGACTTCCTCAGAATTGTATTGTACATTTGCAGTCGATAGTGACAGAGATCTATGAAACCATGAGAGCCGTTAATTAATTAAGATTATTTATATCTCCTTGGTTTACACTGCTTTAGAGAGTTTTCGTAGAGTTGCTTTTTAAGCCAGAGTGGATCCGCTAGCAAGCGTTACAAAATAAAAGCAGCTCTATGAAGGCACATGACAACTGCAACGCTGCCTGCTTCAAAATTATATTGCACACTTGCAGTAGGTAGTGGCAGAGATTGTTTCTCAAACCTGAGAGAGCATGAGAGCAGTTAAACAATTAAGATTATTTATATCTCGTTGGTTTACACTTTGTTGAAGAGCTCGTGGAGTTGCTTTTTAAACCAGACCACCAATAATCAATTTAGTGAGTTTATTTTAAATAAATGTCGATTAATAGCTAAAATTATAATTTTGTTAATTTGAAATTATTTTTTATAATCTCTGGATGAAGAATAACTATTTAAAACAAATAAAAACTAAGTAATAAAAATAGAAGAGAACAATTCGCAGTTTTCTATTTTTTATTAAGTAAAAAATTAACTTCAAATTAACTTTTCGTATTTAACCAAAAATAACTTTAAATATTTCTCTCACTTTCCGGTTAAAAAGTTTTATCGGATGGTTTTTTAAGAAAAAATAAAACTCAAGAAACAAATACTATATTCTGTTCAATAAAAAATATTGAAAAGAAGTACAAGTAGATTTTATTAATTGCAAAATAAATATAAAAAATAAGAGTTTGCAGATTATAAGTATTTAAAATTTAAATAAACAATTAAAAGAACTTAACATTTAGAAAGAATGGTGACTTCTCAAGTCTATTGGAACAAGTTGTGCAGTTGCAAATAGTATCTCAGATGCGAGAGAAAACCAGGATTCAGAATTTTTCATTTATGAACATTCAAAAATCAACATTCATGATATTTTTCATAAATGAGAAATCTAAAATTTTATATTTATTTTTCACACTCATAAACGAACAACAAAAAATGTTCTGGTTATTTTCATACATGAATGCGGACAACAAGAATTATTAGTCTTATTCATATGTGATAAATGATAAATTAGCTACTTCTCATTAATGTTATTTTTCATAAATGTATATGTTCATTTATGAACGTTGAAATTTTATAAAATTTCTCATAAATGAACGTGAACAAATTTTCTACCTACGATCGCAGTTTACCGTAAAATGTAGTAAAAGAAATAAAAAAAAAACATTTTTTTTTCTACATACGCCGACAATTGCGCATTATCAAATATATGCGAATGCTTAACGCAATATTTTTATGACCTTTTCATTTATGAAAAATTATCAAAATTGTAAATATTCAAAAATGAACACTTGTGTGTTTCTCATTTTTTCACTTAGACCCCTTTCACACGGGCAAACTTTTCTTTGCAAAGTTTTGATTTTATGTGAGAGCGAGGGAGAAAGCATGATTGAGTGTACGGACTTTGATATACTCGCAAAGTTGCTTTGTTTTTCTTTCGTCGCTTATACACAGTTGTACTTATACACAGATTGCATAAAGCACCAAGTGACTAAAACAAAATTTGTAAAAGAAAACTTTTTGTGTTTGAACACCAAAGAAAATTTAAAAGAAAATTAAAAAAAAATTTGTCAAAGTAAAATTTGCCTGTGTGAAAGGGGTCTTATGGATAGAAAGAAGAAAAATAAATCGTCCCATGCACAAATGAGAAAACACAAAATAATTTGTAGTCTCTCTAACATGTATGAGAAGAAGCGGCTACAAAATGAAATGTACATATTCATACATGTATGAACAGTGAGTGAATACTTCGCTACTCTGGAGAAAACTCATTTGAAGAGCAAAATACTGCTAGGCCATCTCTTCCAAGTTTGAACGATATTGCGGCAGAAAACAAGCTGATGTGAATCTCTAGATATAAATGGGGACCATAGTTGTCAGTCGACTTCTTCTTCTTCTACTTCTTCTGACTTCTAGTAATATTTATTAAAAAAAAAATCCCAAATGAAAAGAGCATTTGCATCATTTCCTTCTTGAAAAGAACACACAGCCGTACGTATAAGCAACTTTAAGGTGAAATCTGGAACCTGGAAATATTGAGTTTTGATTTGTATTTAATTTTTAATACCGATTTAATTTAAAATTGTTTCTTAAATAAAGACCTTGCGCTTAAATAAATAAATATTAACAAGGTAAATTAACTATAATTATTAATTTTGATTAATAATATTTAATATAATATAATTATTTTCAGTTTTATTCGACCTTTTTTTATTTTTATTAAATATTGTTTAATTTTAAACTCTTTTTAATTTGTAGCTTCATTTATTATTACTATTATATTTTCACAAATCACAATAAATTCATCAAAATCACTTAATTTAAATTTACTACTTTAACTCTTTATTTTTTGGCTGCCAAACGTTAATGATAATCTCCTCTCGCCGCTATGCCTTTTATATGCTCCAAAAAGCTTGCAGTTTTCTTCCTTTGGAAAAAACCCGCCAGTTTTCCAATTCAGCGGCTGTGTTGCCATCGTGGCATATTTTGTCCATAAACATGGACAAATATATACTAATCTTTTAAACGGTCTTTTAAATTAAATTTTAACGATTGATTTTTTCAATATTTCGCTTTCCCGTGGAAAGCTTCTTCAGGAAATTATTTTTTATATTTAACAAAAACAAAAAATTATAACAATTTGAAAAGAAATATTTATTTAAAACAATTAACAAAAATATATAAAATAATTTTCTTCATACATACATACATACAAAATTAAAATTTCAAATATTTAAACATACAAAAACAAGGAAAAGGAAATTAAATAACAAATTCTTTCTTATGAAACAAATTATGTTTTTTTTTTAATTAAGTACCTATAATTCTGCGCTAAATTGTCTGCATTTTTTTGAAATTTATTCTCCTGATATTTGATACATTAACAATTTTTAACATTTCTAACATATAACGTCTCTTGTAGTTTTTTTCTATATCTAATACTGATGTTTCATCAAACTTTGGATAATGATTATATTTCTGACAATGTGCAGTTAAGGATGTCTTCTGTGGTAAAATATTCCTATATTTTTGGTCACACCTGTGACCAGCTAATCTTGTTTTAAGTTTATTTTTTGTTGTCCCAATGTAAACTTTGTCACAGTTCACTTGGTCATTGCCTCCACAAGGTATCCTGTATATTACATCAGATATTTCCATTTTTCCTATTTTATCCTTCATACTGCTAAATAATTTATTTAATGTTTTGTTATATGTTTTGTGTGCAATTATATATCTATCTGTGTCATATATTTTAGACTTTCTTAATCTTTCTGATATTCCAGGAACATAAGTTCATGATTTATAAATTCTTGGTTCTGTCGTAGTATTTCCTAAATTATGCCTATGATTACCATATTTTCTAAATAATCGGTTAGTTAATTATACAGGAAAATCATTGTCATTAAGTATATCTCTTATTGTGTCCTTATTCTTCAAATGAAATTCTCTATCACTTATAGACAATATTCTGTCCATCATATTTTTCGCCGTGTTTATTATCATTTTTCTCGGGTTTTTAATAGAATAAAAGTTAATAATTCTTCCAGAAGATGTTGGTTTCTTATACCAATCAAATACTAACTTATTTCTCTTTCTTATTATCAATATATCTAAATATGGAAGTTTAGATTCTAACTCTGTTTCAATCGTAAATTTAATATCCGGATGAAAATTATTCAATTCTGACAAAATATCATCACTGCATGTTCCGAAGTTATACAAAATAAATCATCTACATATTTTGTGATAATCTTCGGTTTAATATGAATTTTACTAATACATGAATTTAGTAATTCCTCCATCACAATATCAGCTTAAATTGTAGATGCTGGAGAGCCCATAGGGAGGCCTTCCTTATGTTAATATATCCTATTATCAAATTAAAAATACCTGTTGTCTTCAATGCAAAACTTAAGAATACGTAAAAATAATTCCTTCTCAATATTCGTATTTTGTTCTATTATCTGCCATTTTTCCTCAAAGCTAAACCTACAGGAATACTTGGAAAAAGTGAAACTACATCAAATGAAAACAATCTATCATTATCTTGTATATCTATTCTCTTGGCTTTATCATTAAATTCCAATGAAATTCTAATATTATATATTGTTTGTCCTGTTATTACCTTAAGAATATTCGTTATATACTTACATAGTCCGTAGGCCGGGGAATTAATGCAAGAGCAAATAGGCCTTAAAGGAAAATTCTGTTTATGGATCTTAGGTACTCCATATAGCTTTGGAAAATTTGATACATTAGTCTTAATGATATCTTTTTTAAAAATTTCATCAACTAAAACATTATTTGTTTTTTGCAACAACCCTAATGCAATTATGTATATGCATGGTTAAGCTCTATACATAATTTCTTTAATCTAGTTTAGAAATTTACAAAGTAAAATGTATGATTTATAGATTTAATAATTTATTTAGTCCATCCATTTTAATTAAATATTTTAACAGTTTTTTCTTATTTTTTGGAAACGTTGTATTCGTTTCATAATATTTATGACACAAATAGAACATTTTGAAATCATTTGCGAAGGCATTCCTTTTTTTTTTGTTATAAACAATAAGACAATAAAAATAGAAAAATTATAATGCTGAGATTGAAACATGTTTGATTTGTTTTAAAAATATTCGTTAAGAAATTGAAAAGACTATTCACTATAGAGAAAACAGTCTAATGAATTTTTATTCTTCAAAAGCAAAAGAAAATTTCCAAATGATTTATTTATGTTTAGGAATCAATACATCTCATTATGATTGTCATTAATGTGATTAATTTTTCATTCTATCTAGTGTCATATGAAGGAAATTTTGCGCACTGATATGATTTTTTCAATCAAGAACATTTTTGTAAAATAATGGTTAGTTGAAAAATAATACAAAATATTGTAGATTCAGATAATTTTAGTAGACTCGACTAATTCTCAATTGGTTACTGTTAGGTAGTCTTTATGCAGGCCCTTCTTATATGGAAATAAAAGAGATTTAAAATTTTAGTTTGAATTCATGCTTATGTGGGTTTAGTCCCTATAGTGCTCTATGGTGCCCCTGTAGGCTAGTATGTAGTGTACTAGCTTGTCAGTATAAGGGTTGTGGGTTCGATTCCCAACAAAGACTTTGGTTTTTTTTCACTACAAAAATAAAAATTGACTGTCGGTGGCGTTGCTCAGTGATGAAGGCATAGTCACTGGTCGCTGTGCTGTCTTATACGGCAGTTAATTTCCGACTATCCTTCTACTTTCACCACCTGTTTCATCTTTTCTTCATCCCTTTCCTAAAGAATGTAGCACGGAACTTGACTAAATAGGCATTTTTGCCTGAAGTGCTACTTCTCTTTCAAAAAAAAAATTTACTACTATTTGTTCTGTAATGTAAATAAAAATCTAATAGATCAAAATTTTAAAATTTAGTTAATTTCAATTAATTCCGTTAAAGGGAATAAAGTGAATAAAGTAAAAAAGGATAGTTGCGTTCTCTTTTTTTTTGAATAAACTTAGCGCTGATAATTTTTTGTCTTATAACTAATGCTACACTAGCGTGGATAATATTGTTATGTTTATTCCTTTTAATAAACATTTTGTTATTTCGAGTTCTTTTATTGCAAAATAATAACACAGAGCTTTAGGGTTTAAATTAATTAATTAACGATTTATTTACTTTCAACACACAAAAAATAAACGCGACGGTAACTTTGTTGTATTTATTCACTGATGACTTAACTTGAATTAATTTAATTGCCCAGCAAGTGGTGCTTATAAAGTTGTTTTAAGCGAAATACAGAAATATTCTACTTTGACATTAACCCACATTGTTGTTGTTGTTATTGTCATCAGTTTAGGTATTTACTTGGCTGTGGGATTTCTTCTGTTTTGTTTTGTTCTTTATTAATTGGTTTTGTTTTTTGTTGTTTATCTTATTTATTAGAATTTCTTATAAGCATATTGTTATTGTCTTGTACGTATAAGATTTCTTAGAAAACTACGTAGTTTGTAAACTTGTTTGTTTACTTGTTTTTACTGATAATTATATTCTTTTAAAACTTAATAAATAATCTTCTTTACCATATTTGTTGATTTATAGGTCTTTTTGTCATTATTCATTTACCTTTGGCATTAGGCAAACAACGATAGCCCTTCGGTAATTTTTAATGCCATGTTGTTGCTGCTTATTTTCATATAATTTTTAGACTTAGCTTAGCCTGTATAACATGTTTAGATCTAACTATAGTATTTAAATAGGCAATAATTTTAGTTGTCATTATAATAAAAATAGCAATCCTCTAAAGTCTTAATCAAAGCATCAATTGGTTTAAATACAAATATTTATTTTGCCTTATTTTTGGGCCAAATTTGCGTGACAAAGACTTTCGAATTAACATTTTATAGCATATCCCTATAAAGGCTTCGTAACAGTTATACATTTACTACATTGAAAAAAAAATAAAAAAAATATTTTTATGTTTAATTGAATGAAACGAAAATATAAATTCTAAAAAATAAAACTTCGCCAAACTCATCCTAGTTGTGTGCTAAAAAGTGAATCAAAACTTCATTAGAGTATCCGTTGGCAATTTAGCAAAGTTAAGTTAATTTTTATCACATCTCACTCTTGTTGCTGGTTGTTAAATCGTGAAAGAATAATTAATATTTCTACGTTTTGGAGTTTTTTGTTTTTGCATAAAGAACAGAAAGACGCCACTTTGAATTTCGTTAAGGATTTGCTATTGATGAGCCAAGTGCCAATAGGGCATAAGTCTAAGAATTCTGTTTAATTATTTCAAATAACAAAAGCTATAGTAACTGTAATATTGTTTAATTCCCCCTTGTCATTACAGCATTAATAGCAATATTAACGTGAGTGACAGGGGGAGCGTAAAAATACCCACTTTTAACATTTTAAAGTTTTTTTTTTAAAGCGGCCTAGTTCATCCATGGCAAATTAAATCTCGTGTTTAAATCTTCTAGTAACAGATTATGAAAAATAACGATATTTGCATACACCCATTGTCACCGTACGCACACACCAACCCATCCACCCACCAGCAGGAATAAAACATTTAAAAAAGGACTCGCATACAAACACAAACAAAATAAACAAACAAAGGCAAATAGTAGTCACTGAATTTGAGTTGTCAGCTGTATGAGAGAGAGTATTAAGAGCTTTCGTTCATGCTGCTGATGATGCAGCCAATAATAACAACACATTTTCATCTCTGCCATACAAAGCAAGCAAACCAACCCATCAAGGTGTATATAGGCCTAAACATAACAGTGCTACGGATTGTGTGGTTCTTTATAAATGATAGACCAAATAAGAAAAACCATGTCATTATACATGATATTTTAAGCTTAAGCAGATGTATTGACAGCATGATAAGCACATACCGTAATACTGTGTGTTTGGGGAACCCAGCCGTAAATGGGTAACGCGCTGTATGCAGTACCTCATGGTAGCGTGGAAACCTGCATATTTTAAAAAAGACTTAATTAACAAACTTAAAATTGCCAACAACAAGATGTTGTTGACGATAAAGGTTTGTATATATAAATATACACATATGCATACATACACATACACAGGCATACATATATACAGTGTCGGCCAAAAAAAAACTCGATTTTCTGCTTCTAATAAAAGAAATATCTTTTGTTAAATATTTATAATTCTAACTAGCAAACCCGGCGAACTCCGTTTCGCAACCAGATGGCTTCGTTTTTTGTAACATTTCGTTTTAGAACATTTCGGATTAAAAGATAAGAAAAATTCCTTTTTTTTGTTTTATATTTGAAAAGGAAAAATTTTATTTCATTGCACAACAATAATGAATTCATTTCGATTACAAAAATGAAGTGGAATTTAGTTGATCTTCTCTAAGTAAAAAATGAAAGTGAATCGAAAGTAAATACTGAGTCGAAGCGTTATACATGTCGGCAAATTATCCGTTTCATTGGAGTGCTCCTTGGTAGACCACAATTTTTGTTTTTTTGTCTGACGTTAACACAAGCACAGCGGATGGTTTTCCATCTCGTGAACACACAACGTATAGCTGTGCCCATGGAACAACAATGGTTTTCTAAATTTATCCCCCAAACACTAAGCGATTGGCCTTGCGACTTATTAATTGTCATTGCGAATGCAAGGCGATTTGGAAATTGCAATCGTTTGAAGTCAAACGAAAGATCAGTCGGAATCATTGGTATTCGAGGAATACATACATTTTCACCTGCGTACTTTCCGTTAATAATGGTTGCCTCAATCAAATTCGGCATAAGTTTTTTCACCGCAAGTCGAGTACCGTTGCCTAGTCGCGGTGGATTCTAATTACGCAATATCATAATAACTGAACCAACTTTGAGTTGCAAGTTATGTGATAGAAATCCTGGTAACTCCAAAGAGTTCAAAAACTCCGTTGGATAATTTACTGCATCATCGGGATTTGTTAGGAAATCAACGGATTTCTATGTCACCAAATTGTCATCGATTTTTGATTGAATGGTGAAATTCAGTGCATGTACAACATCATTTTTCTTTAGGGCGAGAATTGCTCGTTGATTTAACCAAGCATAATTCTGATAACTCTTACTAATGTTTGGGAAAACATTTTTAGTAAGAGCTAATTGAGAGTCTACAAATCGGCAAAAGTCGTTGGTAGGAGTAATTAATCCAGCTGTCGCATCAACTGGGACTTCTCCATTTCCAACAGCTAACAATTGTTTGGAAAATTGTGCAGCACTTTGATCATTTTGAAGTTGTGCTGCGATAATGTTTTTACGTTATTCCACAAAGGTGATGCCTTCAGGCAAGTACTCAATTCATCTGCAGGCGATGCACGGGAAATTACTAGCAACGTCTGCCTGAAATCTCCTGCCAACAATAGCATCAAGCCGCCAAAGATGTTGTTATTTCGCCGAAGATCCTTCTGTGTGAAGTTAAGTGCTTCAAGTGATTTCTTATATATCATTGTCTACTCATTCCCAACAATGAGCTTGCATTGCATCAACAATTTTCCCATTGCAATAGATCGGAAAATGATGTGATTTGATTTACATCTGCACCGACTAGGTAGTCATAATCAGATGGTGGACAAACCACTTGAATAATTTGCAAACGTCATTCACGCCCTAGGAGGCCATCGAATATGTATATCCTCCGGTCACTCCTAGTAGCAATTTCGAAAGCCCGAAGTAGGCCGCAGCCTTCACTCCTTGCTAAAGAGTTGGAGACTTTCCAACTCCTGGTCCAGAACGCATGAAGCTTAATATAATTAAGAGCACGACGGCATTCATACTCACTGGACCTGAACCATTCATTGTGTTCATTTTGAATGATCCGGCCCACAAACTCTCACGAGTGTCTCGAAACCACAACCACCACGAAACTCCCATATAGGGGCCAACCTCAATAACCAGTCAGAGAACAGCTAATTGTCTCAAGAGACAAATAGTGAACTCTGCGAACGTCGTGATTCCCGTGGAAATATGTGGATTGTCCAGGTGACTCCTACTAGCCTTTGAGGGGCATAGGCTCCCTTATACCCCGCAAGACACCAGCCTAAATGGAATAGTAGGTTTCAAAAAGACTATCATGTGCCCCCGGGGGGTGGATCGGAAAATATTGCATGTTGGAGTATCAATTGTGTTTAAATTGAGTGGAAACTTAAGCGCAGAATGTTTAGTACGACCGCTATTTAGAAGGGTCGCCGCAATTTCAGATGATGCTAATGCCAAAGCTATGTCACATCTTGATCGAATAGTGGCCAAAATCTATAAATTGACAAATGTTTTCAATGTTTCTCCAGGTGCGTCCAGGAAGAATAGACACCATTCATATTGTCCACCGCTTGCATAAATGTTTCTTATACTTGTATTTGCTGTTCATTCAGCAACGGCACATTATTATTTTAAACGAATTCCTGCATTGTATCAACATTGTATTGCAGAGCTCGATTTAATTCTTTGTTGAATGCATCGTGCATCGATCGATTTAGCGCAATCATTCCTACTTCAATCAGTAGCTTGTTTAAAATAGTCAAGCATTGATCTTCAATCGGAATCAATCCTTCATTGTTCGTATTTGGTACGCATTTGATGAAACAACGGAATCCGCAAGTGTTAAATCACAATGAGAATCGTTTTCCAGCAAACCCAATAGTTAAAATGCTTCTCGATATTTTTGGCATTGGTGCCTATTCACAGTTTTCAAATACGCAAATGATTTTGGTCCACACACATTTACCTACTGCGACCTAGCGTACGGCGCCATCTATTTAAAGTGAAACGTACTTATTTTCATGAGGGGTACTCACACACCACGTGCTGGTGCCGTTGTAGTATATGCTATGTATCAGAGATGGCGCTAAATGTGAACAATAATTTTCCCTGTTTTCCTGCTTTTCTTTTGAAATTTTTCCTGAATTCTCTATAAACTTCACGGAGTCCAAGACCTTTCCAACCAATGCAAGCCCGTGGAAATCAGTTCGTGCGTTCTGCAGCTATAAAGGGTGTTTTTTTAAGCCCGATAGAACTTGAAATTGTAAAAAATAACACAAAAAATTAAATTGTAATCAAAATTTCTTTTTTATTCGAAGGATCAATACGTGACATTAACATTTGAAAATAATTTCGGGCATATGGGCACCGCGGCTGTTCTTGACGAAGCGCATTCTGGACGTCCAATTTTGGAACACTTTTTCGAGCACTGCTGGGCGTATGTCACGAATAACACGAACAATGCTGTCCTCCAAGGCGTCAATTGTTGCTGGTTTATCAGCATAAGCCAGTGACTTCACGTAGCCCCACAGAAAATAGTCGAGTGGTGTCAAATCGCACGACCTTGGAGGCCAATTAACAGGTCCATTTCTAGAAATCAACTTATCGCCAAATTTTGATTTCAATAAGTCGATGGTTGCGTTCGCTGTATGGCACGTAACGCCATCCTGTTGAAACCACATCTCGTCCGGATCAATGTCATCCATATTTTCAAACAAAAAATCATTGATCATGGTGCGGTAACGATCTCCATTGACCGTAACGCGAGCTCCAGCCTCATTTTTGAAGAAATAAGGTCCGATGATGCCACCAGCGTGAAAACCAGCGTGCATTTTTCTGGATGTAATGGAGTCTGTTTGGTCTGTTGTGGATTGGTTTCACTCCATATGGGGCAATTTTGCTTATTAATAAACCCGTTAAGCCAAAAATGCGCCTCATCGCTGAACACAATTTTGCGATAAAACAACGGGTCAGTTGCCAACTGCTCTAGAGCCCAATCGGCGAAAGAACGACGCATATAATGCTCTCGTGGCTTCAATTCCTGCACCAGCTGGATCTTATACGGGTGTAGGCCGAGATCTTTGCGCAAAATTTTCCATGTAGTGGACGGACAGAGCCCCAATTCCTGCGACCGACGACGAATTGATAAATTTGGATCTTCTTCCACACTTTCGTTTACAGCGGCGATATTCTCTTCAGTACGCACATTCCTTCGACGTGTTGGTGTTATTGCATCCTCTAGAGAGTATGTGGTACGAAATCTATCGACAGTTCGACGAATGGCTTGTTCAGATGCACGATTATGTACGCCATAAAAATGACGAAGTCGTCTATAAGTTGCGCGAATCGACGACTGATTTTCAAAGTAAATTTGGATAATTTCGTAGCGTTGTTCAAGCGAGAGTCTATTCATGATGATTTGTCAGAGTATACTGAAACAAATAAAAAAAAATGTTTCAACAAAATTTCATTTTTTGTGTTACTTTTTATAATTTAAAATTCTATTAGACTCGTTGGCTACAGTACATAAAGTTACACGTCCACTCAAAATAGGAACATGAGATATCCAGGCAATAATAAGCATGATGAAAAAGGATCCATGCAAAACTCATTGCTACACAACATTACTCCAAGAGTTATTTAAGAACGCGCTGTAGAAGATGGCTTAAAATCGTATAAAATTGCAAACAAGCCCTTCATTTGACGTAAATAATAGTTTCGCTGAAATTAAGTTCACAAAGGAACACATTAATTGGTCTACCGTTTCTTTCTCATTAAAGTCAAAATTTAATTTTAAGGGTCCCGATGGAGTATGGTTAGTCAGAAGACTCAACGTATTAATCCACGATTTCCAAAAAGTGCTGTCAAACATGAGACAAACGGAGATGCTATTTTGGTCTTAGGATGCTGTTCAGGCTATGGCGTAGGCCCGACTCATAGAATAAATGAAACAAGGAATCGCTTTGCTTATAAAGACACTCTTCAAAATGTTTGGCTTCCGCATGCAGAGAAGGAAGTAGCTCATAATTGGAGGCACTAACAGCATAACGATAGTAAACCTACATCTAATGAGTGAAAAAGTGGTACGTTTCCAACAAAATTAATGTTTTAGAGTGGTCGAGGCAACCGCTAGATTTCACTCTTATAGAAAATCTATGGGTAATTGCAGATGAAAATATAGCTTGCAGTTTGTAAAAATTTGGACGAGCTCTTTAAAAACGCGGCAACTGCCTGCAGTGGAATTTCTTCAGATATTTTATCAAGTTTAATAGATTCAATGCACCAAAAATTTGCAACAGTTTGAAAGAATATTAGATACACCACAAAATATTGAATATTTTTTATCACTTACTTTTTGCCTTTTACTGATTTTCTTTGATTTTTAATATTTTAAATTTAGAATTTAGTTGAAAAAAAAACATTTTTAGTTAATAAGAAAATATTATCTGTTACAATTTTTACAACTCATTGAAAAATAGCATTTGGCCTATACTGTACATTTAAAATAACTTCGTTTTATTTATTTTTTGTATGTTGACATTTATATGTTCAAATAAAGATAAAGTTTGAAAAAAGTATCATAATATAGAAAGAATATAATAGCAATAATGGATAACCTTTTAATTTTAAATATTGCCTATTACGTTCAAAAGTTTCTAATTTGTTTTGTAAAAATTTGTAGGCGGATAATTTAAAATTGGTAAATATTTTTAATGAAATTTCCAGCATGCATATTATAATTATAAATAAATAAATAATATAATTATAATTAAATGTAAAATGTAATTATAATTAAATGTTAAATAGAAAGTAGGTCAACACTACTTGAAACTTGAAAATAAACATTTTTTAAAAAATATTTTTTCGCATTTTGTGCTTTGAAAGTCATTACATGTCTGTGTTTTTTAAATTTTATTATATTGTTACAAACGTGATTTATTAAGTTTTAAAAGAAAATAACTATCAGTACAAAAAGTTTACGAAACGGCCCACAGTGGACCATTTTACGAGAAGGCGTTCAAAAATATATAACTTTTGAACGAATCATAATTTTGATACGCGGTTTTTTTTGTCTACTAGGTGAGATCATAGGCTTTCGTTTAACGTATAATTTAAAATCGACCGGTTAGAAAATAGTTGTGATAGGTTTAAAAAAAGTGCATTTAAAGTTTTAGCTGATTTTTGGTACGAAAGTAAAGTATTAAAACTTGTTCAAAGAGTTTGTTATAAAGTCTTGTAGATGTAGATCTCCTATTGGTAGCATATTCTGTTGAATTATTTGTTCCCTATTGTGCAAAATTTTATGAAATCATAAACCAATTTAGGAATATGCTTCAAGCAATTTAACAATTTGAAAAAAAAAATTATTTTACAATCAGTGCAAATTAATTTAAAAAGCAAAGTACTTTTATGACTTCAATCATATCAATTTACGTTATTTTAAGTAGGCTAAATATTTTTATGACCAACTGTGCATAACTTTAAAATTAACTAAAAGTAGTTGTTTTTTCCTAAAACACGCATATTCACCTAAACAACGACTCTCATAAAGACGATTTGAAAAATAAATAAAATAAATAAAAAATAGCAAAACAGAAAAAAATGTTTAATTCCATTTTTTTTTTATAAAGAGAAGTAGCACTTCAGGCAACGATGCCTATTTAGTCAAGTACTGTGCTACATTCTTTAGGAAAGGGATAGAGTATAGATTAAACAGGTGGTGAAAGTAGAAGGATAGTCGGAAATTAACTGCCGTATAAAGACAGCACAGCGACCAGTGACTATGCCTTCATCGCTGAGCAGCCCCACCGACAGTCAATTTTTATTTTTGTAGTGAAAAAAACCAAGGTCTTCGTTGGGAATCGAACCCACAACCCCCATACTGACAAGCTAGTACACTACCTACTAGCCTACAGGGGCACCTTTTTTTTTTGCAAAAAATTTTCGACCTTGTGTCAGAAATATTGTTCTGGTGGTCACGGTCAGTTCGTGCCGAATATACATTGGGATATAGACGTGTTGGGGATATTAATGACACAAAGCTAATGCTTTCCCTAACGAACTTTAGAAGTTATGCTCTATTAAGTAAGAACATTTAGAAAAAAATTGAACCTCTAAAAAAATTATTTCTAAAAATCAAAAACCGATCAAAAATAATCCAATTTCCTTACTCTAATAGCTAACAAACTACGCTATTACGCAAAGTTTGTTTCGTTTAAAAATCTTGTATAACAAAAAAGTTATAGATGTTTAAAAATCAAAAATTTACTAAGAAATTTCTCATTTTAGCAAAATACTGAAAATGTTCATTTTGAATCACCCTGTTCAGTGTGATATAGTTAAAATAAAGTTTTATTTTTTTGGCTCCCGAGCTACACTAAAATCTACTTTCGAATGTACTGTAAAATTTTACAATTGGCGACCTAGAAAAAATGACTTTTGGCCGCCTTATCGTAAAATGGTCCACTGTGCGGCCCACTGGGCATTTTATAAACTGCATAGTTTTCTAAGAAATCTTAGACACACAAGACTACAGCAACATGTTTATGAAAAAATTCCACTAAATAAGATAAACAACAGAAAACAAAAACAACTAACACAGAGCAAAATAAAACAAAACACACAATAACAATAATATGGGGTGTTGTTAAAGTATTCTTGTATATGTGAGAACCACTTAAGCACCCCGGGGCAAATGAATTATTTCAAGTTGAGTCATCAGTGAGTAAAGACAATAAAGTTACCATCGTGTTTATTTTATGTATATTGAAAGCAAACAAATTGTTTAAGTTACATTATCACTCTAAACTGCTGCAATAAAAGAAGTCAAAATAACAAAACGTTTATTCAAAGGAATTAACGTAACAATATGTATTATTATTATTATTATGGACTTAAAATCAACTCATCAATCATCAGATAACATTCGTCCATCACCGTCCTAACGGAAATTATATTAAATAATTTTGAATTCACGGTGATATCTGCTGCATTAATGTTGAGTGGTTTTCAATTTGATTATCTGTCTGCCTGTCTATTCCCTTATTGGTTGATTATATTTCTATAACAATTTATTTGTAGCTTAAGTCTCCTTATTTATACAATTTATACTTGAAAAATCAGGTCCTCTATAAGAGAACTGCTTCCAATAACGTTTCTGCAGTAACACTCTTTAAATTTCACTTTCTTATACTTATCATTGCAGCGGATAAAACACTGTACACTTTTTATAAATTTTAAGTGTCTGCTTATTTTTTAATTAATTATTGATTTATTTACTTAGTCTATAGATTCAATATATATATATATATATATATATATATATATATATATATCTATAGATTCAGCACATTGTACCATGTCGGAGAATTTCCGAAGTGCTGGAAAGTTGCTAATGTAATGCCGATCCCCAAAAAGGGGGAGGCTAACAACCCTGAAAATTAATGCCCAATAGCAATTTGTTCTGCACTTTCTAAAATATTTGAAAGTATGATTAATTTCCATCTAGTGAGATACCTGGAGTCCAACAGCTTGCTTAGTGACCGACAATATGGTTTTCGTAGGGGGCGCTCTACGGGTGACTTGTTGGCATTCTTGTCGGAACAATGGTGTAACTCCATATATCATTTTGGAGAAAGCAAGTTGGTGGCTCTAGATATTTCCAAAGCATTTGATAGAGTGTGGCATGATGCACTTCTGTCAAAACTTGTTGCTTTTGGTGTCGGTGATAATTTTTCCAGATTTATATCGAGTTTTCTCAGAAATCGCACTATACGAGTTGTTATAGATGGGATTTCATCAGACGAGTTCATGATGAATTCAGGGGTACCGCAAGGCTCCGTTCTTTCTCCTACCCTATTCCTTATCTTTCTAAATGACCTTTTTTGTCGAACTTCCAACCCTATATATTCTTTTGCAGATGACAGCGCCATTTGTCACTCATATTCATTTGGTAATAGACCAGGCCATCTGGATGTTACTTCCAAAAGGCAAAACATGAATGAAACGCTTAATCACGATCTTGCGACAATCTTGGAATGGGGTCGTGTGAATAGAGTAGAATTCAATGCTCGTAAGACACAATGTTGCATGCTTACGCATAGATCTTTGTTTGGTAGTGGGGCTGTATCGGTTACTATGGGTGATATAGGTATTACGGAATCGGAAGCTCTTCATGTTCTTGGTATGAAAATTCAGTGTGATGTTCGTTGGACTAAACACATTTTTCAGGTTTCTAAAGAAGCTTTCAAGTGCCTCGGTTTTCTAAAGCGGTGTAGAAGATACTTCACCCCATCCGATCTCCGTACTATCTATACCACCTACATCCGTCCGAAAATGGAATACAACTCTCATGTATGGGCCGGCGCTCCAAAGTCTATTTTAGGGTTACTCGACCGCGTACAGGAGAGGGCCAAGAGGCTCATTGCTGACAGTAGGGTGTCCAACTCTATTGATTCTCTAGAGCATCGACGCAATGTGGGGTGCATTTCACTGTTCTATCGTTACTACAATGGTAAGTGCTCTAATGAAATTAGGGAACTTGTCCCTGATACTCACACGTTTTCACGTTTAACTCGATTTTCGATGAGAGCAAATCCTTTTGTGGTTGATTGGCCAATGAATCGCACTACGCATTACAGGGAAAATTCGTTTTTCAGCAGAACAGTCCGTATGTGGAATAAGATCACTCCGGAGGTCTTTCCTGTCACTTACAATCTGAGAAAGTTCAAATCGAATGTCCACAGACACTACTCCCTCTTTTCTCCTTCCCGTAACCTAATTTCCTAGTTCTGGCACAATGCATTGCATAGGTAGGGGTCATCCCCTGAGTGCAGGTCCTATAAAAAAAAAAAAAAATATCCTTACAGACTTCCCCTCGGGGGCACATTATCATCTTTATGGATCTTACAACAACCATTTAGACCTGTGTCTTGCGGAATAAAAGGGAGCACAGTCCCCTTCAAGGCTAGTAGGAGTCAACTGGACAATCCATTATATTTCCACAGGAATCAGTGAGCCCCAGAGTTCTGCTATTTGTCTCTTTAGGCATTTAGCTGCTCTCTGTCTGATTATTGAGGTAGGCCCTTCGGGAGTATCGTGGTGGCTGTGTGTTTCGAGGCGTCGTTTGAGTTTGTGGGTAGGATCATTCACAATGAACACAATGAATGGTCTCTGAAGAAATTTAACAGTATTAATATGGACATTGTATGTTGGGTCCCAAATTATAGAGCCATATTCCAGAATAGGTCTAACTAAAGATGTGTACAATTGCTTCGTTATATAAGTGTCAGTAACTTCCTTAGACAGATCGGGCTTTATTCATCGTAAATGATATATGAGATATAAAATTCAGTTTAGGATCAAGTAAGACACCCAGATCAGAAATTGCTTCAACTTGTGTTCTACAAAAGAAGCACATACTGCTGCACTTTTTATAATTGAGTTGCATAAGATTAATTTTGCACCAGGATCTAATTGCTTCCAAATCTTTTTGCTAGAAGATATGATCCGGATAATAATTATAAGTTAAAAAAAATGTTTACATCATCAGCATACATGAGGATATTTGAAAACTTTATTACCGTTTGTAAATCATCGATAAACAAAGAAAACAACAACGTTCCCATATGACTACCTTTGTGGCACACCAGATTTAACATACATGGATGCCCCTTTAGGCTAGTAGGTAGTGTATTAGCTTGTCAGTATGGGAGTTGTGGGTCCGATTCCCAACGAAGACCTTGGTTTTTTTTCACTACAAAAATAAAAACTGAGTATCGGTAGAGCTGCTCAGCGATGAAGGCATAGTCAGCGGTCGCTGTGCTGTCTTTATGCGGCAGTTAATTTCCGACTATCCTTCTACTTTCACCACCTGTTTCATCTCTTCTCTGTCCCTTTCCTAAAGAATGTAGCACGGCACTTGCTTTTTCAAAATGTTCTCATAGCAGATCTATTACTAGATACTATTTATAACGATTTAAAAGATCTAGGTCATACTCATGTCTATGTGGGACACCCTTTACTCTATGGCAATACTCCTATCTTAATTTGTTATACTTCTCTTTATAGCATCCACCATATAGCGAACATTATGGATAATTCAATTGAAGATCTAAACTTTACAAAAAATTCCAAAATTGTAATATTGTGAATTTTATATTTGGTGCTATTCTGCGTTTCGATTCGAATCGAAATTTTCTCCGTCTGGCTGCTTTGGTATTTTGAGTTTTGATTCCGCTCAATTTCTTTCGATTGTATGTTTTCTGCATTACGATCGGAGCTCCGTTTTTCTCAGTTGCGTTTTTGTCAACGAAGGGGTTTTCTTTATCTGTGTTTTTTAGTTAAAAAGTTTAAAATTAAAAAAATGTAAGTAGGAAATGAGATAAAATGTTCAGAAACGATAAAAAAACACTTAAAATTATTTCTAATTAATTTATTGAATTAAATTAATTTTGTTTTAAATTGTTAATTGTTGTACCCGAATATGATGTGTTTTTTATGTGTTACAGGTCAAAAACAACAACACTGCAGCTGTATGAAAAATTGGCAAATTTAATGGCATCTAAATCAGACATTGCATGTGGATACCACCAGCGATCAAAGGAAGAAGTGTCAGTGTTCTAGGAGGAAGTTGCAGGAGCCCTCAATCCACTAAGTCCTCCAACAAAAAATGCTTATTTTTAATTATGTTTACATACAACTTTTTGTATTAAATTTTACATTTGTTTATGAAAATGATAAACTTGCTTATTTTGCTATTTCATTTCCACATTCCACAGCGATGCTATTAATTTTTTTAACATTGTTGTCTTCTTCTTTTTCTTTCGATTCCGTTTTTCTTCAGAATACCAATTTTCGATCGCAACGAAACTGAAAGCGGAGACTTAATCGAAACGCAGAATAGGAGTGATTGTTTTAATAAAAAAATTTTTTAAGCATAAAATCTTAAAATTAAATATATAAAATATTAAAAGGTCAATTTACTATACTTGTTATTGTTGATTTATTTATTACGGTGTGAAAAAAATTGCACTAAAATTGAAAATGATTACAAATTGAAAGCACAACAAGATCATACGCTTAAATATATGCTTAATTCTTAATAGATTGCTACGAAGTTACAAAAAGTTATTATTATCACCAAAAAAAGTAAATGTGAAATAACCTATTGTGGATGTTAACAAACGAAGAAGTTTTTTAGAAATTTTATGAGCACATAACAACAAAAGCATGCTACGTTCAAATTTCATTAACTTTGATTAACAAACAGAAAAATAAGCAGACACAATCTAACAAACAGCTAGCTGAGTAATGATTATGATCGCATTTGTAGTATATGCCATTATAGAACAGTTGTAAATGTAGTGAATTGGAGTTTTTTCGAAAATCCTAGAATTGTTCAAAACGGTATATAAAGGTTCCCTCTCGTGTAGGCAAGAAGCAGTTTAATTGTGAAGGTTTTCAAGTGAAGTGAACAACAGTTGATACAGCAGGTAATATCAGTTGAAATGGTAAAGTTGCCTAAATAAAGGCCCAGCTATAATATGGATATGGAGGCTTAAGCCAACCTTAACAACTGTGCAAACGCCTAATAATCATATGGGGCGAACTATAATGTACTTAACAAAACTTTTCGTCAAGTTTCGTCAAGTTTCAATTGCTTAAGCAAACTACGAAACTGATCGCATATTCTGTACGGAAACAGCTGTTTTGCATTGTGTTATAGATACATTAGTAAAACAATTTCAAAAAATGTTTTGTCTGAATTTAATAGAAAATGTACAAAGAAAAAATAGCTTATATGATAAAAGAGACGCGTTTTATTATAACGGCAATTCAAAGAAACGAGGGACTTGAAAAATTATATTTACTTTTCCATTTTTTTTGCACACAATTTGCGTTGCTTGCGGAGGACAACCAAACAACATAATACCATTTGCAATAAAATTTAATTTTGTATTGTTTATAAATTCAATTTTTTAGTACTTTTGGCCCAAATAATACATACCTCGATATATGTGTAATTTTTCTTTCATACTTTTCTTAAAACTATTAACAAAAAATTATAAATTTGTATAAGGATAGTATTAAGTACGAAATTATTAATTATTAGAACGAAATTATTTTTTTTTTTGCAAAACTACGAATAAAATAAATGTGCAACTGTGCATAATAATTTCTATATTCATGTAAGTACAATATAGCCACGTAAAAGTCTTCAATGATTCGCTTAAACATTTGACAGACTTTTCGTCCAACTTTTGACATTAGCTTAAGCCAGCTTATGCATATTATAGTTGGGCCTTAAATCGTATACTTTAATGAAAACTCTAAAACACAAAACTTTAAAGCGAAAAAAAAGGAAAATTTATCCACTATTGTGAAATGCTTAAGACTGTAAAAATTTAGTACACTACCCCCAAACGACATAAGAATAAGCAATATTAAATTAATTAATTAAACAATAATATCATCATCTCTTCAGATTTTTTTAAGGCAACATATAGTGGAATCAGAGATCACACTCTCTTTGGCCCATTTTTGTTTTAGCAAATTTAGAGCCAGTTCGAATCCTGACCTCAAAGAAATCAATGTTTATTTGGAGATGTTAATAATTGATATCTATAGTAATTCTATAATGAATATATTATTTTTTTTCTGTCGAAATTTGGATTTTTAGTGAGTTTTCGAACTCGATATTATTCGCCTGCTTTAATGATTCTTGAGGAAACTTAATTATTTTTAAAATATAAGTGATTTTGGTGAAATTTTGCTATTTTGGTAAATTTTCAGTAAACGCATATCTCGACCGTAGTATATATTAGTATGTTTTGGTGTATTTTAGTATACTTTAGTGTATTTTTAGTATATTTAAGTGCCTTTTAGTATATTTTACTGTATGTAAGTATATTCTAGAATATTTTTAGTATATTTTAGTGTATTTTAGAATATTTTAATGTATTTCGGTATTTTTTAATGTATTTTAGTATATTTTATTGTATTTTAGTATATTCTAGTGTATTTTAGTATCTTTTAATGTATTTTAATACATTTTAGTGTATTTCGGTATATTTTAAGGTATTTTAATATATTTTACTGTATTTTAGTATATTTTAGTATATTTTAGTGTATTTTTGTATATGTTAGTATATTTTAATTTGTTTCAATATACTTCAGTGTATTTTATTGTATTTTAGTATATTCTAGTGTATTTTATTATATTTTAGTGTACTTCAGTATATTTTAAAATATTCTAGAATACTTTAGTGCATTTTAGCATACTTTAGTATAGTTTAGTGTATTTTAGTGTATTTTAGTATATTTTGGTGTATTTTGGTATATTTATCAGCGTATTTTAGTATATTTTAGTGTATTTTAGTATAAATTAATGTATTTTAGTACATTTTGGTGTATTTTAGTATATTTCTGTATATTTTAGTCTATTTTATTGTATTTTATTATATTTTAGTTTACACAAAACTTTTACGGCTGTATGCATAAAAAACGCTTACTTGAGCTTCAAAGTACACGTTAGTTAAAAAACATTTTAAGGCTAACAAACGTTCGTTAAAAAATGGTATTCACAAACAGTACTTTAGCTAACGTATGCTTTAGTAAAATTAGTATTTTGATTCTGGCAATACTACTATTTTCAGTTCTCACGTAGTTAGTTCTGGGGTACTTAGATCAATAAAAAATGTTTTTATTGTTTTCAGCAAAATCAACATATTTTTTTTTGTTTTTTTTTTATTAATCTTTTTAATAAAAAGCAAAGCACTAAAAAAAGGTTAATTTGCAAGGCTTACGAAAAACTTACAAAGAATTTGTTTATATTAAAAAAATTATTATTTGGATAACGAGCTTTGTTTTGATTATATGTACATCAATAAAACTTTTATTTAAAATAATTAATTATAATTATATTTTTGTAAAATATAAAATAAAGATGTTAAGATGTTTTATATTGAATGGCATGTTATATTTTAGTTTTTATTATTATTTGTATACTACAATTTGTTTTAATAAACATTTTTAAAAATTTTTGGAATAACAAAGTATAATTGTCAATTGAGCCGTTAACATTGAAAGTGGCATAAGTCACAACTGAACAGTTTTTTTTTCATTTTTAATAAATTTGAAATTAATAAGTTGAGAAGTATTGAGATTTGTTTGAGAGCAGTGTTGATAATTAACGGTATAACAAAAATGTTTATTTTGAAAGTGGCGTTAGTCGCTGTACTCAGGAAATTAATTACGGAGCTTAGTGTGAAAGAAATGGAAACATGTAATAAGTGTGTGTGAAGTATTATTGTGATTATTGGTTTACTGAACTAGATTATAGTGATATCTAATATACTACACATAATTAGCATTATTTTGTTATTTTTTTATTCTCAGGAGGTTGCTTCGTGTTGTATAAAATATCAAAGAATGTCACAACTCAAAAGCATATTATTGCACAAAGTGATTTATGTAAAGGACAAAATAGTAATAGTAGTAATAGCCTCCTTTCGAAAAAATCCTTCACAGTACACAACATGGAGTAAAAAAAAATTTTATTTCAGCACAATCATAAGAAAAATCCGTTTCAGAAAGAAAACTAAATACAGACTACAGACAATAACAAAGTAACTTATGCCACTTTTAAAATAAAAACAATTTGATTTGTTTTTAAAGTTTCAGTAATAAAGTAGAACTGTCAATTTATTGTAGGTTTAAAGTAGATTTTTCCTACTTTAAAGTTAACGAAGGTATTTTAAAGTAAAAGCGTTTTTTTAATACAACTTAAGGAAATTGTGCTTAACAGTGGCAGTTAAACCTACTTTAAGTTTTTATGCATACGGCTGTTAGAGTTTTAAATTAAGTTAAAGGACTTATTTTGACAACTATGGGTGCTTATATACAAAAATACACTTTACACTTCAATGCAATCTGCTCTTTTGCATTTGCACTTGATCACGTTCACAATTCTAAATGCTCTAAATCTGGTGCTTTTTACACAACACTTGTTTTGAGCAAGTGTTGCTCAAAAGTGTTGTAAGTGTTTGCTTGGTTCTGTGTGTTCTTTTTTCTTTCTGATTATTAATCTTAGTTCATGGTATTTGAATGTAGCATATGGCTATCAATTCACTTTAGTTTTCTTAGTGATAAATTATGTTTTTATAACTTAAACTAAACATCGTAAAAATATACAACTATATACACTATATGAGATAGATATGATATCAATTAAAGATTTTGTAGAAATTGCGGCTGAAATGCCAAACTTAAGCATCATTTGCTCTCTATCTATTGTGAATGGAAAAATAGCATTAACACAACGTTTTCTTTACTCTTTCTGATATAAAGAATAATAACGATAACCCTAACAGAGCTGAAATTTATTATTCACTTCACTGCAACTGCTGCATAATTAACGTTTTGCCTCCTAAACAAAAAGTGTTTTTTTGTTTTAATAATATTACTTTGCTAATTATCTTTAAGCCGTTATTTTCATTAGTTGTCACATTATACATGGCCAACTATGCCTTTTATGTTTTATTCGAAATGAACGTTTGGAAATTGTCAAAAGCGTTAATGAATTGAAAATGCAAAATTATAAAGTTAGAAAGTGAAAGTGAAAATGAAGCTCGTTTCTTTAACAATTTTCTTACATTCACCTTTAAACAACATGTCTCTAGGAAGTCTACACAGGAATCAAACTGCGTTAAATTAAAATATTTAAGTAGATTCCAGATACACAATTTTGTAAGAAAGAATATTTTTGCCGTTCAAACAAATACACGCCGATATAAAAAAAAACAGAAAAAAAAAGAAATTGAAATGTGTTTCTTTTATTAAAAGAAAAAAATATTAAAATTAAAAAGTTCACAGAGACTTTCTGTCAAAGACACAACAATGTTTCATGTTATTTTTTTCGTTGGTTGTTTCTGTGTTTGTTCTTGCTCTCATTTCTTTTGAAGGCCTTCGGGCAGGAATTTTAATGAAAACTAGTACATTCCAAGCAAATACTCGTAGTTATGAGTTTTGTTTGCTAACTTTTTCGTTTGCTGATTTTCGTCCATTTGTATATGAAATATTCAAATGTTGTGGGATTACGTAAAAGGTATTCTAAGTAACAAAAACACTGTCCAGCATTGTAATAACAATGGCCTCTAGAGTTTCTCATTTTATTAAACAGACAATTAATTATCTATTTTTATAGAGGAATTCCTTTGTACTTGTCAAAAGATTTTTATAAAAATAGGAAAATCTATTTTTTTTTCAAAATCATATATACATACATACATACATACATACATACATACATACATACATACATATGACACACTTATAACAAACGTATGAATATATGAGATTAGGAAATAAATTTTTTATTACATGAGCTGTCATCCTTTGACATTTATTTAGTAAAAGGTTGGGAAATTGGGAAGCATCGAACTTTACACTCTTGAGCAAAGAATTAAATTTGTGAAAAATTATTAACAAAATGGTGAACAGTTTACTGCATCACTTCGTAAAATTCCAACAACTTTTCCACGTAATCAGGCTTCTTTTGATCCCGCTGTGTGTAATTTAATCGCTAAATTCGAGGCTGACATTATTGTTGCTGACTGTAAACCACAACAATCACCATAAAATACTAAAACTTTTTAATTAAATATATTTTTTCGATATTTCGCTTTCCTGTGGAAAGCTTCTTCAGGAAATTATAATAAAATTTATTATAATAAAAATTATTATAATAAAAATTATAAAAATGAAATCGTTAAATTATTTAAAAGACCGTTTAAAAGATTAGTGCATATTTAATTAAATTAAAAAAGGGCGAATAAAAATAAAAGTACTAAAAATTTTTAACAATTACTTATCCATTATTCATAATGTGTTTTAGTTTTGTCACCTTAAAATAATGCCGTTTAGTAAACTTCTTTGATTTTGAATGTTTAAAATGGAGAAACCATGTTATTTTTGTTTTAATCTAAAATTCATTTAAAAAAATTTTTTAAGTAAATAAAAAGTCTATTAAAAAATAAAAGCCTATTAAAATTCAGTTTAGTTTTTTTTTAATATATTGAAAAGTAACAGTTTGTGCTTTACTTTTGTCCAGTACTGTACAGTTAAAGTAAGTTCGTTTTTTATATTTTGTATGGTGGCGTTAAGAAAGTAAATTCATAGAAAGAAAGAAACTTAATAGCAATAATAGATAACCTGTTTAATTTGAAAAGTTTGCCTCTTACGATTCAAAAGATTTTAATTTATTTTTTAATTTGAGACCGCTGCACAGTGGGTTGGAATAGCATGTTTTCTTGGATGAAATCAGGGAAGCTATGTTCGGATAATTTTTCTTAATTTTTCAGTTAATACCATTAAAATAAGTAAAAAAATATGTTTTGAAAGTATATTTGAGTATAATTTTATTAAATAATGCCAAATATCAGTGCCAAATATAGTGCAAGGAGTACAATATGAGAACTTAAACATTACAGTTTATACATCTTAAAGTTAATCATCAACATCATCGTCATCAACATCATCGTCATCAACATCATCATCGTCAACATCATTAGCAGCATCAGCAACTTCAACATCACTGAAATAGTTCTTGTTCGGAGCTGCAGGTACAATTAAATCAATTGCCTCCTCTGGCAAGCTTTGAACCTCCTTTGTAAGCAATTTTCGCATGCTTGAAATAATTGGGTCACAGGTTGGCAAAAACATATTAAAAATGTCTTGGTTTGATTTTTCGCGACTGCACTTTCGTGAATGAAACTCCCAATATTTTTTAAAATCTTTATTTCGAGCTTCTTGCGCTTCTTCTGATAATTGCCCAATAGGTAAAATGGCATTTGACACAATTTAGGGTCCGTGAATTAAATACTTGTGCAAAGTGGGAGATATATTGTACCAAGGATACGTTTCAACAAAAAGTCGTCCTGTATTGTGTGCACATATTTAAAATTTTATATTGTTAATTTCATGGCCACTGGATACAGAAATAAGCAACACGTGATTTTTTTTTACTTTTATTTGGGTACTGAAGATGGTAAACAGCCGAAACCGGTTTGTTCACAAACCAAATTTGACGAGGGTCGACGGAAAACCGTACCCAAATAAAAGTAATTTTATCCCCGCCGGAAAATCCAAGCACATATTGAATTTTTTTATTAAATTAACATCTACTTTTGTTATTTCGGCAGATTTTTCAGCGTTTTGAAAAAAACGTCTTGCCGTATTCCCATCATTCGTGTTTCCAAAACCAGGTTTAGGTTGATCAACTATTAATTCCATATTCTTTTTAAATTTTTTCTGAATTTCTTTTTTTGTTTCAGCTACTGTTCTTTTTTCAGCATCAGTTCTAGCCTGCCACTTTTTTAAAGGAGTTTTATATGCCACGTGCAAAAAAACATTCAAAAAACCTAATGCAGGCATGAGTGTGATTTGTTTTACATCCGCACCTGGCTATGTAGCCTTAATCAGATGGTGGACCAAACAACTGCATAATTTGGAACGTCATGCTCGTCCTAGATAGCCGAAGGCAAAATTCTAAGCAACAGAACTACCTAGTTTCAACTTTAATGATTCCAGGACAGGGCTGCAAACCATCACACCTTGCTAAAGAGTTGGAGACTTTCCTACTCCTGTCCCGAACACATGTCTAGCATGCTCACTAGACTGGATCATTCACTTTGTGTGTCATTATCAGTGAGATGATCCTGGCCACCATAATTTTCATAATTTCCTTAAGGGGCCGCAAAACCACAACCACCACGATGCTCCCATATAGGGGCCAACCTCAATGATCAGCCAGAGAACTATTATAAATCTAAAGAGACAAATAATAAACTCCGCGAGCCACTGATCCCCGTGGAAATAAAGTGGAGTTTCCAGTTGTCTCCCTGTCTGACTTCAGGGGACTGGGCTCCCTTTTTCCCCAGTTGCACTGACTCTAGATAATATTCCATAAAGACCATATTTATATGCCCCTGGGGGGAATGCAGGCATGAAGAATGGAAAGGCCAAATCTTAAATTGTGTACATGTACAGGTCTTTGGATCATGGCTTCTATATTATTAAAATCCCTACTTGTAGCGCCGCATAAGAAACACTTTTGTGTTGATGTGGTTTCTGTTAAGGCATTGCAAACTTTTCCATCTACCACTGTCAAAATTAATTTGTATAAAACATGTACATTTTTCTCACTAATCGTGACAGTTAAACAGGTTAAATTCTGTATTTCCTCTTCAACTCTTCTTTTTTCACTAATTGACACATATGCGGTTTCTTTGGTAAATTCAATTTTCAAGGGTCTGCAAAATCTAAGGAAGACGACCGTTGATTTTTGCCAAATTACCTCAAACACAAGCCTAAGTGGTACATTTGTGGTTAAAACAACTGATGAATCACTAGCATCAGATCCATGAAAGCATTGTTTGTATGAGTTTTGGCCACAGCTTCGATCAAAGCCCCATTTTGAATATAATACTACATCCGAGTTCGTAATACCAAAGGAGTCAATAATGGTTTCTTGAAGTTCTATTAGTCGCTCCGCTGTGTGATTAAGAAGACCTTGTAAAGTTACTTCAATGGAGTTGACTGCTGCAACTCTTGTATTAAACAATACAAGATAGCTTCTAAAAGGCACAAAAAGGCAGCTTAAAATTTAGCAATATTATAGAGATTTATGTTCACTTTAATATAAATTAAAAATGATGACATAAATGTGGACAAATAATAACTAAATATTTATTTAAAATATAAAAATACTAAGTTTTTGGGCATTTCCAATATAAATAACTAAATCTAAAATACTTCCATACACAGTTTGATACACAAATGTTAACGAAGTATTTGCAAAATAATCTGAGCTTGATGGCTCCATTGAAAAATTATTAACTTTTGCAATACTTTTTAAAATAAATAAAATTTTCAACGGGAAAGTTTTCACTTTTTCAGCCTTTTTTGCACAAAAATTTCTATAAAGTTTGACTTTGAAATTTCACTACAAAAATAAAGCCCACCAACTATAGTTTGCATCGAACGTTTGAGAGTTGGCTGTTTAGAAGACAACAGAAACAGCGCATTTTTACAAAATCATCTTTAGTGATGAGGCTCATTTTGAGGTAGCGGTTATGTAAGCACACAAAATTACCGCTTATTTGGCTCGCAAAACCCACAAACAGTCCTCAAAAAATCATTACATCCAAAGAAAGTGAACGTATAGTACATCATTCTGCTTTTTTTTGGAAAATTAACAGGTAAACAAAGTCACCGTAACTATTCTGCGCTGCCAAACTATGGTAACCAATTCTTTTGACCACAATTGGCTAATGTTGACATTAGTTATCTGTAAATTATGGTTTCAGCAAGACGGCGCCACAAGTCATACAGCAACCCAAACAATTCAGTTATTGCTTGAGATAATTCCCGGTTGCGTAATTTTCTATACTTTGATGTCGCTGGTTTATTATCTCTAAAGCCCTTTAAAAGACCGATGCGTTCAAAGATGACAGTCGGCTCTGCTTTGAAGAGATAAGAGAAGCTTTGTTGCAAAATGTACTTCAAAATTTTGTGAAACGAGTGAACGTCTGCGGACGTGCTAGAGGTAGGCATTTGTCCAACACCATATTCCATTATTAATTTACATTTATCTACTTTACATTTATCTATTTTCCATTGGTGTCAATAAAACCGAATTTGTCAAAAAAAGTGTGTGATTTTTAAGCCAATTTACCGATGCTTTCAAAGATGACATTGAAGAGATAAGCGAAGCTTTGTTGCAAAATGTAATTCAAAATTTTGTGAAACGAATGAACGTCTGCGGACGTGCTAGTGGTAGGCATTCGTCCAAAACCATATTCCATTATTAATTCCCAAAATTGTCTAAAATAAAGTGTGTGTTTTTTAAGCCATTTTACTTTCTAACCTTAAATTTGGCCAGCCAATCATTAAATTGGCATTTAATAATATTTTCCAAAAACAAAAAACGGCTCCGGAGAAGTAAGATCACAAATTAATGATAGGCGAACATATTGTAATTATCATAATAAAAGGTGTTTTTTTAAGCTAGATAGAACTTTAAATTGTAAAAAGTAACACAAAAAATGAAATTTTGATGAAACATTTTTTTTATTTGTTTCAGTATACTCTGACAAATCATCATGAATAGACTCTCGCTTGAACAACGCTACGAAATTATCCAAATTTACTTTGAAAATCAGTCGTCGATTCGCGCAACTTATAGACGACTTCGTCATTTTTATGGCGTACATAATCGTGCATCTGAACAAGCCATTTGTCGAACTGTCGATAGATTTCGTACCACATACTCTCTAGAGGATGCAATAACACCAACACGTCGAAGGAATGTGCGTACTGAAGAGAATATCGCCGCTGTAAACGAAAGTGTGGAAGAAGATCCAAATTTATCAATTCGTCGTCGGTCGCAGGAATTGAGGCTCTGTCCGTCCACTACGTGGAAAATTTTGCATAAAGATCTCGGCCTACACCCGTATAAGATCCAGGTGGTGCAAAAATTGAAGCCACGAGACCATTATATACGTCGTTCTTTCGCCGATTGGGCTCTAGAGCAGCTGGCAACTGACCCGTTGTTTTATCGCAAAATTGTGTTCAGCGATGAGGCGCATTTTTGGCTTAACGGGTTTGTTAATAAGCAAAATTGCTGCATATGGAGTGAGACCAATCCACAACAGACCCTACAGACTCCATTACATCCAGAAAAATGCACCGTTTGGTGCGGTTTTCACGCTGGTGGCATCATCGGACCTTATTTCTTCAAAAATGAGGCCGGAGCTCGCGTTACGGTCAATGGAGATCGTTAACGCACCATGATCAATGATTTTTTGTTTGAAAATATGGATGACATTGATCCGGACGAGATGTGGTTTCAACAGGATGGCGCTACGTGCCATACAGTGAACGCAACCATCGACTTATTGAAATCAAAATTTGGCGATAAGTTGATTTCGAGAAATGGACCTGTCAATTGGTCTCCAAGGTCGTGCGATTTGACACCACTCGACTATTTCCTGTGGGGCTACGTGAAGTCACTGGTTTATGCTGATAAACCAGCAACAATTGATGCCTTGGAGGACAGCATTGTTGGTGTTATTCGTGACATACGCCCAGCAGTGCTCGAAAAAGTGGCCCAAAATTGGACGTCCAGAATGCGCTTTGTCAAGAACAGCCGCGGTGCCCATATGCCCGAAATCATTTTCAAATGTTAATGTCACCTATTGATCCTTCGAATAAAAAAGAAATTTTGATTACAATTTAACTTTTTGTGTTATTTTTTACAATTTCAAGTTCTATCGGGCTTAAAAAAACACCCTTTATTTGCCATCTAGCTCAAAAATATGAACTTTGCCAAGAACTTTATATTGTTACGAAAGTGTCTTGCTTACGTTTTAAAATAAAGTAATTAAGCAATAAAGCTAACTACTGGGTATGTTGTTAACGAACTGCGTCACTTGCTAAGAAAACTTAAGGTAGAACAACAAAATTTCGAGTTACAAACTGCATTCAAAATTTTATAAACGCAAACAACAAAAATTTGATATGCTGTTTATTAACTGCGTAGAAATTTTATACACGCTAGACAACAACAAACATGTATGTGGTTTACCATCTGCGTAGATTTCTAAGAAAACTTATCTACACGAGACAACAACAAATATTTTGAAATAAATCCCAAGCAGAAACCTTATCAGTATAAAAACAAAAACAAAAATATACACAGACATACAGGGGCCTATAGATCGAATAAATAACATACAACAACAAAATGTGATACAAGGGGAGTAGAAGATTCTTCAATTTTCTAGACTTGAAATTTCTAGACTAGGTGCCCCTGTAGGGTAGTAGGTAGTGTACTAGCTTGTCAGTATGGAAGTTGTGAGTTCGATGCCCAACGAAGACCTTGGTTTGTTTCACTACAAAAATAAAAATTGACTGTCGGCGGGGCTGCTCAGCGATGAAGGCATAATCACTGGTTGCTGTGCTGTCTTTTATACGGCAGTTAATTTCCGACTATCCTTTTACTTTCACCACCTGTTTCATCTCTTCTCTATCTCTTTCCTAAAGAATGTAGCACTGTACTTGACTAAATAGGCATTGTTGCCTGAAGTGCTACATCTCTTTAAAAAAAATTCTTTCTAGACTTTAAACGGACAAATATAAAAGGGCATCGTCTGAGTGGATAGTCAGTCAGTGTAAAATTAAAATTTTTGAAGAAAAGACGTGCACCTTAAGTAAACTTGTTTTGTAGTGTCAACTTTGTGTAGTTAAATCAAATAAAATTGTTAATAATATAAAAACTCTAAAAACAGGTGTTATTTATTTTGCAATAAAGAAATCACAACAAAACTTTTAAAAAGGTATAAACGTAACAATATTCTTTCAATAAACGTTTATTAATTTAAATAATTTGTTTTTAGTTTAACTTTGGTTTTGACGTAGTTTCTTTTAGAATAGAAGTTTTGTGTAAAGTTGTTTTATGAACAGCAGTTAAATAATAAAGTGTTTGAGAGTAATAAAAAAATCGGCACTTTCTGTAACTAATTCTTTAAATACATATTTTACTTCGCTTAAAGCTTAAAACAGCATATTACTCGCATAAGCCCAAAATAAGCCTGTGTTGGACATAAAAGACATCAACTGAAAAGCCATTTTTTGTAATTTATTAAGGTTTTATTAACTTAAACTTTTTCATTTTCATTTTCATTTTTAATTTGTTAAATGAATATATTTTGCTATGAAGCAATATTTTCAATGTTCAGATAAACAAATAAGAAGAACACAATTTTTGTTTTTTTAACTAAAGCAAATAAAACTCCATGCTTTCACTTTCGAAGAGAAATATGTAATAAAAATTTAATTAAGATAAGCTAAAATGAAAGGAAGGAAGGAAGAAAGAAAATTAATTAACTGCAGTTGATTAAATTACATCCATATGAAGGTGGGCCAATAGAATAATTTCTGCTGAGAAGGAAAAAATTCAGTTTTAACGATTACTATGAATTGCATGGTAAGGATCGACTCATTGCTTAATCGATGTTTAGCACATATAAAGATCTAATATATGAGGAAAAGCAAGGAAAAGGTTTTAAGGCCCAACTATATTATGCATATACTGGCTTAAGGCAACTTAAGCAACTGCGCAAATACCTAATAACCACATGTGGCAAACTAAAATGTACTTAACAAAACTTTTCATCAAATGTTATTGGCTTAAGCAAATTACGAAACTAATCACGGAAACAGCTGATTTTGCATTGTGTTATAGATACATTAGTAAACAAATTCCAATGGACAGCAAAAAAAAATTATTATCTGAATTTAATAGAAAATGTACAGAAAAGTAACGGCATTTCAAAGGAACGAGGGCCTTTAAACATTTTATTTTCTTTTTCACTTTTTTAACACACAATTTGCAATAAAATTTAATTTTTTATTGTTTATAAATTCAATGATGCACACAGTTGCATTTTTTAGTACTTTTGGGCCAAATAATACATACAGCGATATATGTGTAAGTTTTCTTTCGTAATTTTCTTAAAACTTAGAAAAAAATTATAAATTTGTATAAGGATAGTATTAAGTATACAAAATATGATTATTAAACGCCTTTTTGCTAATAAATTTGATTTATTTTGAACGAAATTATTTTTTTACTAAAGTACGAATAAAATAAATGTACAACTATGCATAATAATTTCTATATTCATGTAAGTACAATATAGCCACGTAAAAGTCTTCAATGATACGCTTTTCGTTAAATTTTTGACGTTAGCTTAAGTCAGCTTATGCATATTATAGTTGAGCCTTTAGGCTGCATATAATTTTTGGCTAACTAACTTAATAATTATTGACGACGAGATATCCCTGTAGGACAGTCCTTAAAACTTGCAACTGTCCTTGCAACTGTGCATAATAATTTCTATATTCATGTAAGTACAATATAGCCACGTAAAAGTCTTCAATGATTCGCTTTAAAATTTGACAGGCTTTTCGTTAAATTTTTGACATTAGCTTAAGTCAGCTTATGCATATTATAGTTGAGCCTTTAGGCTGCGTATCATTTTTGGCTAACTAACTTAACAATTATTGACGACGAGATATCCCTGTAGGACAGTCCTTAAATTGGTTGCTTTACAATGTATAAGAAGGCTGATGACGGATGCAGTCATTCAGCAAACGATGTATTACATTCTGCTACTATCTAGTAACACAAAATTGTGTAAGTAATTTTGGGTTATAATGATACGAAAATTTGTAGTTTAACTTAATTATGTTTTGCGCCTCTAAAATCCTTTCTAATAGCAGTTTTTCAAATATCTTAGAAAGTATTGATAGCAAACTTATTGGTCTATATCGGCGATGGGCAAACTAAGGCCCACGGTCCACATCCAGCCGGCGAGAGGTTTCAATCCGGCCCACCGAGCGTTTTTCAAAAAAAAAATTAATCACCTATTAAAAAATTATGCTCAAAAAATAAATTTACATTATGTTTTAAAAAAGATATAAATTGACAATTTTAGCAAAAAAATCCGATGTTTTCATATTATATTGTGTTCAAACTGCGCAGTTTTCTAGGAAATATTGTACACACAAGAGAACAACAACTTTCTGATGCAATATTCAAAGAAGAAACATAAACATCATAAAACACTAACAACTAATATAGAAAACTGAACGTATAACATAACAACAACTATTATATGTGAGATGTAGAAGATTCTTGAATATTCGAGACAACATGCGCAACAAATATAAAAGGGCCAACGATGAATTAATCAGCAATCAGTAAAAGTGTAAATCTCGTGACGTAAAGAATAAATTGTGAAGTAAAATTATAAAGTTGCCAACGTACAGTTTTATTTGTGTAATTAAAATAAAAAAGTGTATTGTAAATATAAGTGCAATAGTAAAATAGTCTAAGTTTTTTACCCCCATAAATGTCAATCGAAAAGAAAAATTTATTCGGAATGTCGAGTATTTCAAGAAGAGTGGACATGGAAGTACTTCTTTATGGAATATAACCAAAAACCTATTTGTCTTATCTGCCAAGAACCGGTAGCTGTACTAAAGTTATAATCTCGCTAGGCACTTTAATTCAAAACATCTTGGATGGAAATACTTTAATATGACAGATGAAGACAAGAAAGTTCATTCAGAGGAATTGAAAAGAAAAATATCTAGTCAGCAAATGTTTTTTAAAAATCAAAGAACTGTCCAGCGATCCTCCACGTTAGCTAGTCACATTGTTGCCTATAAAATAGCAAAAAGTAACAAAACGTTTTCTGAAGGAGAATTTATTAAGGATGTGTTAATTAGCATTGGAAAAGTATTATGCCCAGAAAAAATAAAATATTTCGAATCTATAGGGCTGTCACGTAGAACGGTCACAAAAAGAATTGAAGCGATTTCTTCTAATTTAACCTATCAACTCGATGGACGTCTTAAAAAGTTTAAGTATTTTTCAGTCACTATGGACGAGAGTGTTGACAGGAGTGATACAGCCCAACTTCTAATTTTTATCAGACGAGTCGATGAAAACTTTTTAATAACCGAAGAACTTGCTTGTTTGAAATCTTTGAAAGGAAAGACGACAGGAAAAATAATTTATGATGAATTTAGAGAGGAGATGGAATCTCTTAATGCCACAATTTCCAAATTAATTAATTTAACAACTGATGGAGCATCTAACATGGAGGAGTTTATAAAAGTCAGAATCCTGAAAGCGAAACAATTTTTTTACATTGTATAATCCACCAAGATGTTCTTTGCAAGGCTGCCTTGGATATTAACCACGTACTTAATATTATTTTAAAATTAATTAATACCATTCGAGCCCGTAGTTTGTTATATCGACAATTTCAAGAGTTTTTATCGGAAGTTGATGCAGAATTTTCAGATGTACTTTATTACACAAAGATCAGGTGGCTGAGTTGTGGGCATGCCTTCTCGAGAGTTTGGAGCCTTCTCGAAGAAATTAAAGTTTTTCTAAAAACCAAAACTGAAATTTGGGATGAGTGGGAAATATTGGAGGATAAGAATTGGTGCACTGAGTTTGCTTTTTTCACGGATTTTTTCGAGCACTATAATAAACTGAACAAGAAGCTACAGGGAAGAAATCAATTTATAGATGAAACTTGGAGTAGTTTGAGGTCTTTTAAAACTCAATTGTTTATATTTTCTATATGTTTGGGAAAAAATGATCTGACTTATTTTCCAAGACTTAATTCTTTGAGGCCTGTGAGTGAAGAGAAGTTAAAAGTCTTTTCACAATCTTTATTAAAACTGTATTCGGAATTTGAGGCCAGATTTGCTGACTTTAAAAAAATCCAACCATGTTTAGATATTTTTTCTATGCCTTTTAATGTTAATCCTGAGAATGTTCCATCTGATCTACAATTGGAAATTATAGAATTGCAATGTAATAATAATTTCAAACAGCTTTTTTTAAATACAGATAAGCTTCATTTCTATAAATCCTTTCCAAAAGATGAATTTCCAAAGCTAATTAATCATGCACAGAAAATTATGGCAATGTTTGCTTCCTCATATTTATGTGAACAGGCCTTTTCAGTAATGAGATGAAGAATAAATTTAGTAAGAAACCGATTGTCAGACGAAAGTCTATTTAATTGATTAAAAGTCGCATCCTCCCAGCTGGAACCAGATTTTGAGGAAATTATGTCATGTCAGAAACAGATATATGCTTCCCATACATCTGGAAAATTTTAAAATCATAATAAACCGTATCTTATAAAATTTTTATGTTGTTTTAAAATATAACGTAATATAACTAATAAATATTGAGCTTAAACCGAACTTTTAATTGAACAGCAACCCCATAATTTTTTAATGAATGACCCTCTATTTTTTTTTTTAATTTAATGGCCCGCCGCAAGATTTTTTTAATTTATTGGCCCGCCACGTGTTCCGGTTTATTTTGTTTAGGTATCATAATGATTGCGGCATACTTCCACTGAGATGGAATATAACTTAGCCGTACTGTGGAGTTAAACAAAGTGGTTAAAAAGCTCCACTTTTTTTGGAAGACGTTTAATCATATTTGCAATAATTTTGACGTAACCAGGACACTTTTTATTGTTAAGCTCGACAATGATTTTTTGGACTTCATTGGAAGTAACAAAATTTTATGGAAGGACTCATTTGACAAACAACATCCAGAAATTTTTCAATTTCGTTCTTCTTGAGTAATTGAGTATTTAAGCTAAATGGTTGGAATACGTTTTCCAAATGATCCTTAAAAGCATTTGCTTTAGATAAAAGGAATATTACTTCTTATCGGCCTTTTAGTAACGCTCTTGGGATACCATAAAAAATTGTGAAATCTAAAAGATCTGAAGTTATAGCTGGATCACCTTGGCCAGTATGTAAGTTTTCCCGTTGAAATTGGACTATAATGATTAATCGCAATACCTTTGAAGAGTTTCTTTCCTTTTGAATTTGCTAAACGTGAGGCCCCCAATAAGGGTAAATAATTCGTATATAATTTATAGTGGATTTCACTAAAATTGTTGCCCCGCCATGAGCCCTATCGTCAGGGTGGAAAGCCGATTTTAAAATCAGTTTTGCTATTAAAGCGAATGTGTGATATTAAAAATATGTCTGTGTTATAAATTTTGAGACAAATTTCTGTTTCGTCTCTATAGTTAGAAAGCCATATTCCCATTCTGAAATTTATTTGCATAATTTGTTCAGCATCATTGTTATCATATTCATGAGATTCGTTAATTGCGCTAGATTCCTTAAAGCATAAACATATTTTACAAGAATATAACAATACAAAGAAAAGCATATGGTCATATGGTCATTTTATTGCTGCTCATATTGTTCATCAGTGGATTTTACCCAAATTTTTTATAGAAAACTCATGAGTCTTAAATCTTAAGCCAAATTGATTAATTGATTAATTAAGAATTATATTCCACCATTACAGCAAAGAAACAACGAAATTTAAAATTTGTTTTTTTTTAATATTTTATTTTCCCAATTACATATGAAACTTCGGACCTTCTTAGTTTCTTTAAGAGACACAATAGGTCATTTTGCTTTAAGTTTTTTTAGCGACAATTATTTTTTTTATAACTTAAGCTAAGCGTACAAATATAAAACTTTATTATTTATTCTTAATATATATTAAGTTAATCGCAAAAAAACTTCCTTTTCCAATGAAAAAAAAGAAGAAACTTTTTTTCTAATGAACAAAAAAGTTTTTTGATATTGAATTAATAAATATTAACAATAAATAAAAAATTTCTTATTTACGAAAAGAACACTGAAGATGGCAAACGGCCGAAACCGGTTTGTTCACAAACCAAATTTGACAAGGGTCGACGGAAAACCGTACCCAAATAAGAGTCTAAACACAATACTGCGATATTTTATTGCGGTGCGTTTTTTCATACGATTTTGTAGTAAAAAACCGCAGTGCGGTGCGGCATAAAATTAAAATCTATTTTATTTCATTGCGGTTTTTTTTATTCTCTCAATTTTTTACACTCTTTCTCTTTCTGATGTTGCCATAGTTTTGCATTAATTGGCGGTGTTCACAACATTATTGTAAACAAAACACATGTGATTTTGAAGTTTATATTAATTGTTGTGGGATCAATAAAAAAGGTGCACAAAGCATAAAAGTAAAAATGGACATCAACGAAAAAATAATTGAAGAAGTGAGGAAGCACGAGTGTCTTTATAATTTGCAGTCCTCAAATTATAAAAACACGCAATTAAAAGAAGATTTGTGGTGCAAAATTGGCCATCATAAAATATTTAACACAAACAACAAATTGTACAAAAATTTAGGCACAAATAAATTCATAAAAAATGTAAACAAACAATGACAAGTTTTGCCGCCGCCGTCTTTCGGTGTATTGTGTTTATTTCTCTCTCCCGCAACGAGAAATCGCACCGCACCACAATGATTGTGTTTAGACTCTAAAATTTTTTATTTTTAGTTTAAGTTGTAAAAAAAAATAATTATCGCTTAAAAAATAAAGTCAAATGACCTATTTTATCTGTTAACACAGCAAGAAGTTTCTAAGAAATCTTCTAAATACAAAACAACAACAACAAATTCCATAAACTGCGATTAACAATAGAAAAAGAAAAAGACACAACCAAACAAACAGTGTAGGACTAATAAATGATAACGACGGCACCTGTATATAAAATCCAGAGTAGCGAAGTATTCACTCACTGTTCATACATGTATGAATATGTACATTTCATTTTTTAACCGCTTCTTCTCATATATGTGTGAGAGACTACAAATTATTTTGTGTTTTCTCATTTGTGAATGCGACGATTTATTTTTTTAATATATGTGCTTGGCTTTTCCGACACTGAAGATGGCAAACAGCCGAAACCGGTTTGTTCACAAACCAAATTTGACGGGGGTCGACGGAAAACCGTACCCAAATAAAATTTATTTTTTTCTTTCTATCCATAAGTGAAAAAATGAAAAACACACAAGTGTTCATTTTTGAATATTTACAATTTTGATAATTTTTCATAAATGAAAAGGTCGTAAAAATATGTGCGTTAAGCATTATTTGATAATGCGCAATTGTCGGCGTATGCAGAAAAAAAATGTTTTTTTTATTTCTTTTAGAATATATTGCAATATTGTATTTTGAGTTAATATGTACCCATGTGTTTTTGCTACATTTTACGGTAAACTGCGATCGTAGGTAGAAAATTTTTTCACGTTCATTTATGAAAAATTTTATAAAATTTCAACGTTCATAAATGAACATGTACATTTATGAAAAATAACATTAATGAGAAGTAGCTAATTCTTGTTGTTCGCATTCATCTATGAAAATAACCAGAACATTTTTTGTTGTTCGTTTATGAGTGTGAAAAATAAATATAAAATTTTAGATTTCTCATTTATGAAAAATGTCATGAATGTTGATTTTTGAATGTTCATAAATGCAAAATTCTGAACCCTGATAAAATCACTTGAAACTTGGATATCAATCTATGGGAAATCCGGCTGAAATCAATACTACAAAGACATGTTGACCTTCATTTTAGAATTTACGTCAGTAGTATACGCAGATAATCGGCTAAATAAAATGTGTAATTTAATTAAAACTCTATAGAGTGTGTGTGTAGTTATTTTGCATTAAAAGAACTTAATAAAGTAAACGCTTATTAAAGGGATTAACATAACAGTAGATAGAACCCTGATAAGTTTTTATAGATTTCTTGATTTCGTTTACAAAATTAAAAGCGACTTTAAAAATTCATTTTAACAGATTTTGAAGTTTTGACATAAATAGTCATAAACTTACAACCGATACATTCAGTTGACTTAAAAAAAATGCTTTTTCCATCTCGCGAATAATAAATAGCCACTAGTTGATCTAGTTCTCAATTCCAGCATTCTTACAAAGTAATGAAGGACTTTGTAAGAACGCTGGAAAAACTTTTGCCCTTAGGCTCTGTATAGCACACTGCCATTTGTATCAACATATTTCTATCGTACTATCGTATTTGTGTAAAAAATGGGGTTTTTGTTAATTGAACTTGGTTGCTGGGAGAAATGTTTTAGATCTTAGCTCCTGTTTAATAAGCATGACATTTTTCTACAGTTTCTGCTACGTTCGACTCCCTCACGCGGTGTAATATTGAACGTAATCAAGTGAAGACATAGTTAAAATTACAGATTTCACCCGTTAAAGTGGTATAAGTGACCATCGTGTATTTTGTATATAAATCGTTTAATTTGATAAAAATTCTAAAAGTTGAGTGTAATATTTTGCAATGAAAGAATTCGATAAACGAAACCCTTATTAAAGGCATAAACCTAGTCATATAATAGCCTACAAAAGAAAATAACAATTTAAAATTTTCTTAACAGTTTGACAATATAATACCAATGCAAAGTCTATATGACATCAATAATAAGTTCAATTTTATTAGGAAATTTATAACCTAAACTTAAACTGACGTATTTATAAAATGAAAGTCAACAAGAGTCTTTGTAAATTTAATTTCAAACGAATTATTTTCCGACTGACCGATATCCAAGTCTTCAAGTGATTTTATATATTGTTACGGATGTGTCTTGCTTAAATTTTAAAAGAATATTATTAAGCAATAAAGTGAACTGCCGGGTATGTTTTTTACGAACTGCGTGGCTTGCTAAGAAAACTTATGGTACAACAACAAAATTTCTAGTTACAAATTGCGTAGAAATTTTATAAACGCAAACAACAACCCTTTGTTATGCTGTTTACTAACTGCGTGGCATGCAAGACAAAAAGAAATTTCTGTTAACTAACTAAACGCGCAAGACAACAACAAACATGTATGCTGTTTACCATCTGCGTAGTTTTCTCAGAAAACTTATCTACACGAGACAACAACAAATATTTTTAAATAAATCCCAAGCAGAAACCTTATCAGTATAAATACAAAAACAAAAATACACACAGACATACTGGCGCCTCTACATTGAATAGACAGCATACAACAACAAAATATGATACAAAGGGTGTAGAAGATTCTTAAATTTTCTAGACTTTTAATGGACAAATATAAAAGGGCATCGTCTGAGTGGATAGTCAATTAGTGTAAAATTAAATCTGGTGAAGTAAAGACGTGCATTTTAAGTAAATTGTTGTGTAGTGTCAACTTTGTGTAGTTAAAGTAAATAAAATTGTTGTAAATTTAAAAATTCTAAAAATTGTTGTTATTTAGTTTGCAATGAAGAACTCACAACAAAACTTTTATAAAAGGTATAAACGTAACAATATAATTAGGTATATTTGATTTCAAGTTCAATTGCATTAGTACCCCAGGGAGCACGAAGTGCTGGCGGGCACCTTCCGACGTTAGCATATATGTTGTAAGGGTAAAAGGTGTCACCAGTTCCCTAGGCTAGCAAGAGCCTGAAACTGGAAGAGAAATAAATGGCCTGTCCATGTCTCGGCAGTGAGAGATACACACTGGTGTCGCTTACCAGGGCCACAGGAAGTTTGATAACCTCTGGCTCTCGCGCAGGAAGAGTGGCACGGCCCTACTTACTGTACTCCTAAAAGTTATAAATGAAGGCATGTATATACATAGGTGTATATTTGCCTTAGGGAATTGGTGGACGCATTGTTTTACCGTCAGATTGGGGCCAAACGGCCAGACACTGACTTTAATCTGTTTCACATCTATCTGCATTGGTTCCCCCGAGCTAAAGTAGTCTTGGTGGATACCTTCCAAAGTTTTTAAGTAACTTTTCTGAAGTGTCAACTTTGTGTAGTTAAAGTAAATAAAATTGTTATAAATTTAATAATTCTAAAAATCGGTGTTATTTATTTTGCAATAAAGAACTCACAGCAAAACGTTTTTAAAAGGTATAAATGTAACAATATAAACCTTAACAAAGTTTTTCACAAAACAATGTATTTTATACAAGTAGAAACGGAATTTACGTAAAAATATAAACAACAACCTTTTTATATATTTTCCTTATTTAAATGATTTACAGTGTAAAAGTAATTTTATACATTCATTCTGTGCAAAGGGATTTTCTTTCTCGTGATGCTACAATTAATTGTATGGTCGGTTGTTTACTCTTAGCATTACGTTAAATTAACATTTTCTTCAAGGTTATGTTTACCAAAAAAAAACGTGGTCAAGGTCAAGTAAAAAGTATTTCACTCAACTTAAACAAAGCACAACGCAAATACAGTTGTAAGCCTCCAAAAATTTTCTATTTTAAGATTTTAATTTTCTATAATTTTAAGCAAAACATTTGAATATCCATCCTTTTATTTTATTCTTTATTATGCTTCTTCATCATTTGTTCACAAGCCAAATTTGACGAGGGTCGACGGAAAACCGTACCCAAATAAAAGCATTATTAATATTGGTTATTCTTATGTTGACAGAGATACATTAAACATTATTAAATATTTTGAACTCTAGTTGTGTGTACGTTTAATTAACAGTGGTATATTTGTTTTTAGTTTCCAACTTCAGTATTTGTTTTCCTTATACTACATGGCCTCTTGCTAATGCAAAAGTTCGTTGTGCATATGAAAGAAGCAAAAATTATACCCCTGGGATCCATCAAACCCTCTCTGATGTCTAGCGCCCATCTACTCTTTTATGTTCTAATATATCGTTACATTGCTTTTACAATTAAATTAAACAAAGTGATAATAATAACAACAACAACAACTATCTTCTCTGACTGGCTAACGACTTAAATACTAAAACAGAGTTCTTTTACATTTTAATTTTTTATTCATTTTCTAATTTAAATGCTAAAGTAACCTTTTGCCCTTTAATAAGTTAGTCGTGCTTGCTTGCCATGTTAGTGGGGTTGAAGTGGGAGAATAAAATTTTAACTATATTGTGTGTGAAGATAGTTAATTTTCTAAAAATTTATCGAATAAACAAATTTTAAAAATTATAAAATCTCATAAAAATATTCTTCACCTACAAAGTATTTTTCAAAAACTTCCTACATCTAAACAAATTGACCCGCTTTTTGTGTTCAGTTTAGGCCTAGACTAATTCATCGATAATTGAACATGACGATGATTCTTTCTCTGTAAAGTAGGAAATATCTCAACATCAACAAGTCGTCTGGGTCGGATGATATACCAGCACTGGTCTTGAAACAATGCTTTTTGACGCTAACGAGAAGAGAGAAATGGAAAGGCGCGAGTGCGAGGAAATTGAGATGTATAGGACGCATAATGAAGCCCGTAAGTTTTATCAGAAGGTTAAACATCAAACTGAGGGTTTCAGTACTGGAATTACGGCCTGCAAAGACCAGCAAGGAAATTTGGTGTCTGATTCACAAAGTGTACTGAGGATATGGAGGGAACATTTCTCCCACTTGTTGGTATGTGATGAGAGCGGCAATCAAGATACCAACTCCCCAATACCTGACGACAACGTTGAATGTCTACCACCCAGCCAAAACGAGGTTCAAATAGCTATATCGCGCCAGAAAAACAACAAGGCAGCTGGTGCCGACGGCTTGCCGGCAGAGCTATTTAAGGCCGGAGGCAATGAGTTGGTTAGTAGCATGCATCGACTCATTAAAGCCATTTGGTTGGAGGAACGCATGCCCGATGATTGGAGCCTCAGTGTGCTATGCCCTGTCCACAAAAAAGGAGATAAATTAGTTTGTTCTAACTATAGAGGCATAAGTATCCTGTCCATTGCATATAAGATCCTGGCGACAATTTTGTGTGAACGACTGAAACCAAAGGTCAATGAAATAATTGGCCCTTACCAATGTGGTTTTAGACCTGGTAAATCCACATCTGACCAGATATTCACGCTACGCCAAATCCTGGAAAAGACCCATGAAAAGCAAATCGACACCTACCACCTGTTTGTTGATTATAAAGCCGCTTTTGACAGCCCGATCCGCGCAAGGGAGCCCAGCCCCTTCAAGGCTAGCAGAACCCAAGTGGAAAATCCACTATATTTCCACGGGAATCACTAAAGCCCCAGAGTTCCGTTATTTGTCTTTTTAGACATTTAGCTGTTCACTGGCTGATTATTGAGGTAGCCCCTTTTGGGAGTATTGTGGTGGCTGTGTGTTTCGAAGCCCTCGTGAGAGTTTGTGGGTCGGATCATTCACAATGAACAAAATGAATGGTGATGCCGTCGTGTTCTTAATTATATTAAGCTTCATGCGTTCTGGACCAGGAGTTGCATAGCCTCCAACTCTTTAGCAAGGAGTGAAGGCTGCGGCCTACTTCGGGCTTTCGAAATTGCAACTAGGAGTGACCGGAGGATATACGTATTCGAGTGCCTTCTAGGGCGAGGATGGCGCTACATACCATCCACAGTGGTAATGGCCACCATCTGGTTAGGGTTCACTGCCAGGTACAGATGTAAACCTTATCACGTCATTCCGGAGAAAGTTCCCCTCGGGGGCACATTTATCGGTCTTTATGGAATACTTGACTATCTAGACCTGTGCTGCTGGGGGTATAAAGGAGCCCCCTGAAGGCAAACAGAATAATGATGATTGTCTGAACGAGTTTTATTTACAAGGTGAAAAAATAACAATAATAATATTAATTATTATTATTACTATTATTATTATTATTATTATTATTGTGATTTAATAAAAAAATAATAACAAGTTGATTTTGAGTTGAAATTGTTAATTTAAAATATTTCCAACAGTTATAAATTTTTATATACATTATACTGCAATTTTAAATGCAATAGAAAAAACTATTTTTCATTATAAACACAGCATTTTAACTTTTATAATTTCAATTACTTATTTGCCTGCATTTAATTTAAAACTATCTCAAAGTTGTTTTTACAAAAACACCAATGGGCGATTAAATATGTGTTGTGTGACTATAAAACAAATTTTGTATGATTTTCAAACAATCTGTGGCAAACAAAAGCAAAAAAAGTTTCTGGCAAATGTATTCCAAATTATTTCGTTTTTACAATTTATAGTTTGTTAAAATATGAAGGCCGTAGCAACAACCAAGTACTTTAAGCAAATCAATTTTGAATGAAGTGACAGGAACAAAGATAATCCATTTGCGCCATGTGTTATTCTGATAGTAAAAATCTTTGCAAAATTTAAGTCTCGCACGAAAATCGCATTGAAATAGTTAAAATCCATTATGAAAATGGTGGCCCTTTTAAAGTTAAATTTTGTAAAATTCGTGATATTTTCAGACAACATAGTTGTCATTCTGAGTTGTCGTTAAGTTTGAGTCGGCAGACTCGGAACAAAATGTGCGAAACCAACGCGTGTTCAACCAGGCCGTTCACCTAAAAACTTCGCAGCCACAGTGTTGAAGCAGATCCAAATTTGTCAATTCCTCGATTTTGTCAACAATTCGCGTTATCCCAAACCACCACATAGCGAATTTTGTGTAAGTGTTTAATTTTGAAGCCTTAAAAGATTTAACTGGTGCAAGAATTGAAACCGATCGACCACCTACATCGTCGCAGATTCGCTCGTTTCATTCTAGAACAACCAGCTTATTTTTCTAAAAAAAAATTATTTTAGACGAAGCCCATTTCCACTTTTTCTGTTTTTTTTTTTTTACAAAGAGAAGTAGCACTGTAGGCAACAATGCCCATTTAGTCACAACCGTACTACATTCTTTAGGAAAGGGATAAGAGCTAAGACAGGTGGTGAAGGTAGAAGGATAGTTACATAGCCTTCAAGCTCTTATTTTTGTAGTGACAACAACCACCCCTAGATTGGTAGATAAGTACACTATCTACACGCCTACCGGGGCAGCTTTCAGTTCTAGAAGGCCAATGTTATCGGAAATTAACTGCCATATAAGGCAGCACAGCGACCAGTGACTATGCCTTCATCGCTGAGAAGCCTTACCGACAGTCAATTTTGATTATTTTTTTTTTGTAGTAAAAACAGCCAAGATCTTTGCTGGGAATCGAACCTACAACCCCCAGACTGGTAAGCTAGTACACTACCTACTAGCCTACAGTGCAGCTTTATTGTCAGGGTATGTTAACAAGCAAAGTTTCCGCATTCGAACTTGTGAAAATCCTACAACGATTATTGAGAAGCCTTTGCACGCCAAACGTGTCGCTGCACAGTGCGCTATGTGGCCTGGAGTCGTGATTGGGCCGTTTTTTTCGAAGATGAGGCTTGAAAAGAGGTAATGGTCAGTGGATCACGTTATTAGATGCCATTAATAATTCCCATATTTTTACTTTATTTTGGTATCAATAAAACTGAAGGTGTCAACAAAGAGCGTGCTTTAAGCCAATTTACTTCCTCACCTCAAATTTTCCCTCCCATTATTTCTAATGAGAAAAAGATGTCTTTCCTGCCTTTTGCTGCTCATAAGCTACAAATGCAAATTACCTTAAAGTGTTATATTTTATTTAATTTATTAATGTTCATAGATTACAGATCTTCAGGCAGGCTAAAACAAAAGCAATTATTTAAACATTAAAGCCAAGAAAATATTTTAAAATACTTTTGCTTTTTAAACATTTGTTGAAATGGCCACAAACACCACAAACACGATGAAGGAGCCGTTGCTAGATGGTAGATATAGTCATAAAGTCTTTTCAGCAGTATCGAATGAAATAAGTTTAAGCTGAAAAAGCAATTAACAATAGAACCAATAACTTGCATGTAAAATATTTTACTTCGAACTTTGTGCATGTTTGCATGCTACAGATCAAACAGTTAGCAACTTTGAACACACAGCACAGTGGTTTGATTTGAAAATAATTTTATTGGAAATAATTCGATTTTACACAAAATGTGTTTTTTACACATTTTTCGTGTTTACATATAAGAAGAGGAAAAAGCTTAATAGAAGGCGGGGTTTGCGTAGCTCCTAAAACTTAAATATGTGCTCTTTATACAAGTACATAATAACAGAGAAAAGCAGATGACTTCTAGATTACTAATTTATTACCATTTTGTATGCCGCGCATTTTTTAGATGTCATTTACCTTTGAATGTGTTAATTTCACGTTAAAGTTAAATCTCAACGGATCGTAACAGAAAATCTTAACGGATCGAAATATTCTTACAAAATTTTTATGCGATATCTAATATATAAAATTTCCATGGCACAATGTTAGTTACCGTGCTCCTCCGAAACAGCTTTACCGATTTTTACCAAATTTTATATGCGTATTCAGTGGGCCTGAGAATCGGCTACTATCTATTTTCCATACCCCTAAGTGATAAGGGCTGTTCACCCTTAAAACTATTTTTTTTTATTTTTTGTTGAAATATTTTTTTTTAAAGAGAAGTAGCATTTTAGGCAACAATGCCTATTTAGCCAAGTACCGTGCTAAATTCTTTAGGAAAGGGATAGAGAATAGATGAAACGGGTGGTGAAAGTAGAAGGATAGTCGGAAATTAACTTCCGTATATAAGACAGCACAGCGACCAGTGACTATGCCTTCATCGCTGAGCAGCCCCACCGACAGTCAATTTTTATTTTTGTAGTAAACAAAGCCAAGGTCTTCGTTGGGAATCGAACCCACAACCCCAATATTTACAAGCTAATACACTACCTATTAGCCTACAGGGGCACCTATGGAATTAAGATAAAGTGATCATGCTGTGTGTATTTTTATTGTTTGAAACTCTGCTTTTATTTTTTCTTAGGAACTATTTTCTTCTTGTACCCCTTCAGTCATTCAGTCAGTCATAATGTCTACTTTATTAGCCTGCCTGACTGACAACAAAAAAGTGCCCATTAGTGCTTATAGTCACTGGTCGCTGTGCTGTCTTTATACGGCAGTTAATTTCCGACTATCCTTCTACTTTCACTAACTGTTTCATCTCTTCTCTATCCCTTTCCTAAAGAATTTAGCACGATACTTGACTAAATAGGCATTGTTGCCTGAAGTGCTACTTCTCTTTAAAAAAAAAACCATAGAAAATCTAATGATATTGCAAATCATGAAACATAGGGTTTTTAACAAGATGTTTGTTTTCTAAACCAAAATAAAACAAAAAAATTTTGACTAAGATGATTAAAATTTTTATTATATTACGAAGTGAAAAAAGTTCGGCAATTGTGAATGAAATATAATACCTAGTAAATCTTCACCACGATTACGATGACCGATCTTGATACTTTCACCAAAGTTTTTAATCACTTTTTTGCAAATGGCTGTCCTATTTCGTTAATCACATCAGGGATTTTGTGTTTTAAGGCTGAAATCGTTTCGATTGGTTCCGTTTCGACTCTGTCCTTAACATAGCCCCGCAAAAAATAATCCAGTGGTGTTAAATCACACAATCTGGCTGGCCACTTAACTGCTGTTCGTTGTGAAATTATGCGATCGGTAAATTTGGTTTGCAATAAATTGATCGTTTTGTTGGTTGTGTAATATGTGGCACTGTCCTGTTGAAACCACAAAAATTTAGTTGTTAGCATCTCGCGAAAGCGTGATCCATTGATTGTTACCGCATTTACAGCCTCACCTTGGAAAAAAAACCGGCCCAATCGCGCCTCCAGACTACACCAACGACACGTTGAGCATGTGAAGGCTTCTCAATAATCACTCTAGGATTCTCAGCAACCCAAATGCGGCAATTTTGCTTGTTGTCATAGCCCGACTGGTGAAAATCGACTTCGTCTGAAAAAATGATATTTTTAGAAAAACCAGTCGATTGTTCCTTAATGAATTGAGCAAATCTACGGCGATATGAATGGCCAACCGGTTGGCCATTCATATCGCTACTACAGTTGAACTTTATAAGGCTTCAAAATCTTATCCCTACGCAAAATTCGCCATGTAGTGGCTCCGATCCCCCCCCCCCGGGGGGCACATTTATCGGTCTTTATGGAATACCCCCCATGCTGAGGGTATTGACGTGATTAGATTTACATCTACACCGACTAGGTAGTCATAATCAGATGGTGGTCAAACCACTTGAATGATTTGCAAACGTCATTCACGCCCTAGGAGGCCATCGAATACGTATATCCTCCGGTCACTCCTAGTAGCAATTTCGAAAGCCCGAAGTAGACCGCAGCCTTCACTCCTTGCTAAAGAATTGAAGACTTTCCAACTCCTGGTCCAGAACGCATGAAGCTTAATATAATTAAGAACACGACGGCATTCATACTCACTGGACCTGAACCATTCATTGTGTTCATTATGAATGATCCGACCCACAAACTATCACGAGGGTCTCGAAACCATTGTCTAAAGAGACAAATAGAGAACTCTGCGAGCCTACTGATTCCCGTGGAAATATGTGGATTGTCCAGGTGACTCCTACTACCTTTGAGGGGCCTGGGCTCCCTTTTACCCCGCAAGACACCAGTAGGTTCCAAAAAGACTAGCATGTGCCCCCGGCGGGACTGCTGGGGATCCCAGTCCCCGGAAGGCAGCAGGGATCAACTGGAAGTTCCACGTTATTTCCACGGGAATCAGCAAGCCCCAGAGTCCGCCAACTGTCTCTTTAGACTTTTATCTGTTTGGAACCACTGAAATTGCAACCTGTTGCTAGAATTAGTCCTCGGCTTCCTAGGGCGTGAATGACGTTGCTTTTCATTCCCAGATGGTTTGACCACCATATGATTAAGGCCTACGTCCAGGTGCAGATGTAAATCTTATCACGAAATTCCGGAGAAAGTAAGGTAGTAGCTCTAGATAATTCCAAAGCATTCGATATAGTGTGGCATGATGCACTTCTATCAAAACTTGTTGCTTTTGGTGTCGGTAATAATTTCTCCAGAATTATATCTAGTTTTTTCAGAAATCGCACTATACGAGCTTTTATAGATGGAATTTCATTAGACGAGTTCATGATCAATTCAGGGGTATCGCAAGGCTCATGAATGATAGGCTTAATCACGATCTCGCGACAATCTTGGAATGGAGTCGTGTGAATAGAGTAGATTTTAATGCCCGTAAGACGCAATGTTGCATGCTTACGCATAGATCTACGTTCGGTAATGCTGCTACATCTGTTACTATGGGTGATATAGGTAGTGGTTTGCAACCCTGCTTTGGAACCGCTGAAACTGCAACTAGGAAAGACCTGTTGCTAGAATTATTCCTCGGCGTCCTAGGGCGTGAATGACGTTGCTTTTCATTCTCAGTGGTTTGACCACCATCTGATTAAGGCTTTCAGCCAGGTGCAGATGTAAATCTTATCGCCAAATGTACTGGCTCTGAATAACCCCAATTGTTGAAAGCGTCGACGATTTGACAAATTTAGATCTGTTTCAACACTGGCTCACGGCTGCGATGTTTTCAGTTGAACGACCCGGTCGAACACGCATTGTTGTTCCCACATTTTGTATCGATACTGTCGCCTCAAATTTAACGATTAAATTCTTAATAGCGGTGTAAGAATGATGACTATGTTATACGAAAATATCATGAGTTTTAATTATTTTAATGCATTTTTCGTGTGAAATTGAATTCAGTGTAACAATTGCTAATTTATCTACTACGAATACGTCAAGGAACTAAATGTCAAATCTATTATGTTGAGGGTATTGCCACAGTTGAAAATCAAACTTGTTGTTAACAACCCGATATTACGCGATACCTGTAAAAATAAGAGTGACTTTCTCCAACATTTAGAAATTGTTTGGAAAGGCATCTCTAATTAGATTTCATCTAATTAGGCAAATATGCAACTAAATATTAAACATGTTAACATTTCTATTAATATTTGGGCGTGTCGCCCAAGAATAGCGATTGTTGCTATTTTTTTTATAAATATTTTTGCTTTAAATTAAAATAATTGTTAAGTAATCTGTCTTAATAAATCATTATTTTTATTAAATTGAAATCCTTTAGAGATTTAAAATTTTATTAAACATTTTAGCAAACACAACCCCCCGTGCTTAAGTTTGTCTGATACTGTGCACACTTAATGGTATAAATAGTTAAACAAAATATATTTTTATCATGCTTCTTCGCAATTTTAAACCAAAAGAATATTAATAAAAGGAGAAGAAAATATCTGCTAGAGTCGTGCTATTTATTTAAAATACAAAATCGAAATCAATAAAATCAGTTGCGCAGTCCAAAGGATACAGGAAACAGCCATTATTTATTATAAACTCTAATATAATGCTGCACTTTTTTGTTGTTGTTGTTGCTGTATGGAATGCGAGTATTGTGTGCACTCTTTTTATTTTTTTATTTATAAGTTTTTTTTCCCAATATTATTTTTATATTGCAGATACTAAATCACAAAAAAAGTCAACATGAATGACTTTCTATTATTAATTTCGTGTGTACGGCTGTGTCGACTTATAAAGAAAACTAATACACATACTAAATGTATGTGTAAAAGTATTTTTATGTATATGTATGAATTTTCATTTTGAACTTTAACAGATTAAAGATAATGAAAGGAACCATAATAATTTTTATGCAAAACACCCCATTCAGATTTTTGGAAATAATCGAAATTTTAACGAAATATCACAAAAAAAAATCCCATTGTCGCCTAAAAAAATAATTAGAAACAAAAATTCTCTCTTTTCAAATTAATCGATTTTTTATTACGAAAGAAATCTAATTAACCGGTTTCCATAAAAGCATTATGGGCGAATACTTCATTTCTTCTATGGAAGACATTTCACATTTTTTGTTTTCATCTGAACGCATCTCACTTAAGTAAATGCAACCATTCCTAGACAACCAGAATCCTTTGCAATGTTTACTCTCCTTCGTGTTCAATCTAAAGCAATATCCATCCCTCTTTTTTAACGGAATAAGACTATGCTCATTTCAAATGTTGTGGTATAACGTATTTGATCATCTTGCTAGACCTGCAATATAAAGGGTGTTTTTTTAAGCCCGATAGAACTTGAAATTGTAAAAAATAACACAAAAAATTAAATTGTAATCAAAATTTCTTTTTTATTCGAAGGATCAATACGTGACATTAACATTTGAAAATGATTTCGGGCATATGGGCAGCGCGGCTGTTCTTGACGAAGCGCATTCTGCTGGGCGTATGTCACGAATAACACGAACAATGCTGTCCTCCAAGGCGTCAATTGTTGCTGGTTTGTCAGCATAAACCAGTGACTTCACGTAGCCCCACAGGAAATAGTCGAGTGGTGTCAAATCGCACGACCTTGGAGGCCAATTGACAGGTCCATTTCTCGAAATCAACTTATCGCCAAATTTTGATTTCAATAAGTCGATGGTTGCGTTCGCTGTATGGCACGTAGCGCCATCCTGTTGAAACCACATCTCGTCCGGATCAATGTCATCCATATTTTCAAACAAAAAATCATTGATCATGGTGCGGTAACGATCTCCATTGACCGTAACGCGAGCTCCGGCCTCATTTTTGAAGAAATAAGGTCCGATGATGCCACCAGCGTGAAAACCGCACCAATCGGTGCATTTTTCTGGATGTAATGGAGTCTGTAGGGTCTGTTGTGGATTGGTGTCACTCCATATGCGGCAATTTTGCTTATTAACAAACCCGTTAAGCCAAAAAAGCGCCTCATCGCTGAACACAATTTTGCGATAAAACAACGGATCAGTTGCCAACTGCTCTAGAGCCCAATCGGCGAAAGAACGACGCATATAATGGTCTCGTGGCTTCAATTCCTGCACCAGCTGGATCTTATATGGATGTAGGCCGAGATCTTTGCGCAAAATTTTCCACGTAGTGGACGGACAGAGACCCAATTCCTGCGACCGACGACGAATTGATAAATTTGGATCTTCTTCCACACTTTCGTTTACAGCGGCGATATTCTCTTCAGTACGCACATTCCTTCGACGTGTTGGTGTTATTGCATCCTCTAGAGAGTATGTGGTACGAAATCTATCGACAGTTCGACGAATGGCTTGTTCAGATGCACGATTATGTACGCCATAAAAATGACGAAGTCATCTATAAGTTGCGCGAATCGACGACTGATTTTCAAAGTAAATTTGGATAATTTCGTAGCGTTGTTCAAGCGAGAGTCTATTCATGATGATTTGTCAGAGTATACTGAAACAAATAAAAAAAAATGTTTCATCAAAATTTCATTTTTTGTGTTACTTTTTACAATTTAAAGTTCTATCTAGCTTAAAAAAACACCTTTTATTTCAGTTTTAAAATCGAATTATAAAATACAGCTTAGCACCCCAAGATAAGAACTCTATAGGTTACTTGTTTAGCTTTGAATTTTAGATTTATATATAAAATTCTACTCTACGTGTGTTGTAATTGAACTTCTCCTAAACGGCTGGACCGATTTGCATAAATTATTTTATATACATTTGGATGGCGCACCTGGTGGTTTAGATTTACAATTCGGTTCAATTGAACAAAGGGGCGTGGTACTTCCCATTCAAACCACAAATTAAAAATCTATTATTTCTGCTCCTGATAACGGTATTTTCGGTTTGGAGTAAATTTTTTAAGTGCTACTGCAAATATGGGCGGGTTTTTTCAAACGGGCGTGGTACCTCCCATACAAACCACAAATTAAGAATCCAATATTTCTGCTCCTGCTAACGGTATTTAAACAGAATTTGGTATTTAGGTTGAATGAACATATTTTAAGTTCTGCTGCAAAAATAGGCGGGATTCGATAAAGACGCGTTGTACCTCCCATACAAATATTCTTTATGTATACAATTCTACTGTACGTGTATATGTCACTGAATACATTTTTTTTGCATGCGTTTAGGTGCCACCGTAAATGGTTTACATTCACAAACCAGCCGGGCAGATGGCGCTGCAGTTGGCATCCAGGTTATTTAACTACACTGCAACTACACCGCTGGATAGACTGGAATGAGTTTTTGTATATTCTTTCATTCAATGCATTTAATTTTTTTGTGGTAGCGCATTTACGTAAATATTGAGCGTTGTTTACTTCAAAAATACACACACGCCATAAATTCGTCGCCAGCCGCTAACTGCCTCCAATGTGCCATGACGGTGGAAGGCCCAAAATAACATGGACTTGATTACTGCCGCTGTTAAAACAGTCGCGGTGGGCAACGTGCTTATTTGTTTGCGTTTCTTTCTTTGCGATCTCACAAATTCGTTCTCAATGGGTTAGCTGGTATTCAATAAATTTGTTCTATTCGAGTATTTTTATTTATTTATTTTTTATTAATTTTTTATTTATTTATTTTTTTTTTTATTCATGTTTTATTCATTCTTATTTATTTGTTTATTTATTATTACAACAAGATGAATATGTCTTATAAGACAGAGTGCTAGTCATATTGTAAACTAGTTATTATTATACAATTAAAACATAGGGCAAACAATTAACAATAATAAGAGACATAATATCCAGATTAATACCAGGAATTAAGATTAATGATAACTGATTAGATAATGGAAAATTATCTAAAGTTTACAACAACAATAGATTGTTATTATCGATTTAAGAGAAATTTATAGCAAATTGAGGAATAAAAATTATAACACTAATTAAACAAAATGTATTGCAAAGTAATTATGATGATAACATTATAAAAATAATAGCTTACTTATACTTTTATGGTCAATGAAAATATCACGTTAAAAATCAAATAAAAAATTGTGTTTAGTTAAAGCTTCTGACCATAATATGGCAAAAATTTCCAAACATTGGTGGTTTAAACGAAAACCTGTCACTGAGATAGCAGACACTTGTATTTCCTCTGGATTAAATTGCTGCCACACTGAGATCAAGCAAAAGCTATTCCATCATATAAATATTACCGTTGCACTGTGGGTTGAAATCGGTCGAAAATGACGCTTAATTGAATTAATTAAAATTAAGTTTTTGTATTAATATTTGATATCGAATAAAACTAGATAAAATTCTACATCACTATGTAAATTTTAAAGCATCTATCTTGTCGCTAACTCCGTAGTGAGCTGTCAAAGTTAAAAATTTTTAGCAATTTTTTTAAAAAGCAAAAAAAGTAAAATTCTGCATTAGACGAATACGTAATTTCCAAATTTAACGTTAACAAAGTGTTATTTTAAGAGTGGAACCTTCAACTTCAGGCATTTAAGTGTATAAAAATGATGTAGTGTTTTTGAAAATGTGTTTGAAACTATTTTTGACGATTTTTTTTTAAAAAAGGTCTAGAATTGGCCTATTTTTAAAGTTTCGCGAACCATAACTTCGAAGTTAGTAAGGGTTGGGTTTTGAATCATATATTTTCTAAAAGTATGGAATCTTAGCTTGATAAAACAATAAAGAAAATTTGCGGTTATGTTGCTCCATTTTTTGCTATTAACATTTTTCTTTTTGAAGTCGTGTTTTTTCAAAGTTATGTATTTAACAAAACTAACGTGTATTTTGTTTTGCTATAGTCAATCGTTCAATGTTTACTATTGTTGTTATTGTTGTGGTCATGAAATCTACCTAGAGAATTTTCGCTATTTTGCTCATAACACTGCAAAGTACTTTGTTGAAAAATACCCATGGTTTTGTATGACTCCTACAATACATAAATTTTTAATTCATGATCCCGAAATCATAAAATATGCCATTTTACCGATTGGAGAACTTTCAAAAGAAGCTCAGGAAGGAAGAAAGAAGGATTTTAAAAATTATAGAAAACACTTTGCTCGCAAATGCAGCCGGGAAAAGTCGAATAAAGATATTCTAAATAGATTTTTTCTCAGTTCAGAACCATTCATATCTAGTATAAATAAACAAAATGAGCGGAAAGAAAAGCAACAATTATGATGTGAAGGTGAGGATAAGATAATATATAATTGTTTTCTTAAATACAAACAAAATGCATAAAAACATTAAAATATTGTTTTTTATTAACATTTTATAAAAATTTTAGAATTCATGAAATTTTGTCGTAAGGACAAATAGGAGTTTAAATCAATTATGTAGAAATATTTATATATGTATATATTATTTTTAATTTATCTTTTTAATAATATATTCAATATATTTTAATTTTAAATTTTATTTAACCATTTATAGCTTTCTATTTTAAATTTACAATAAAATTTGTAAATTAAGCCCATTTTCCACAAAATTGAAAAAACGTTCCCAAACAGACAAAAAAAAAATTTTTAATGTTTTTTTTGTTTAGTATGGTTTCTTTTTAAGTGTATGACAATTATTGATAAACAAAAAAATTTATAAAAATTTATTTCGTTACTTTTTTAAAAAATTTGTAAAATTCTCGAAATCCTTCAAAACCCAAATTTAGACTTTAAATTAAACTTATAATCATATTTATGCAATATGCAATATATATCATTTTTTAAAAAAATCGCTTTTCATTTTAAAATTACGGCGAAAATTCTGAAACAAATTATAATTTTCCGAAAAATAAAAATGTGTTTAAAATCGTAAAAAAAATTTTTTTCCGTGTATCTTTTTTTCAGAATATGCCCTTTTATGTATATTTAATGATTTGAAAAAAAAAAATCAAAAAATTGAAATTACGGCTCCCATGAATTAATCGCCACATTCGGTGTCATCGAACCCAGTGTGCGTTGTTAAGAAATTATGATTTTGTGCAAGAAAATGAGACACTTGTATTTCAGAAGATCTTCGAATGTCATTAGAAAAATCAATTTAAAAAATGATGATATATGATATCGGCGCTCCTTAGAAGCTCCTTACACAGCGGGCAATATTGTTATATACCACTATCAGTTGGAATCGATACACACTCTCACAATTACCATAATTTTCACAGCCGTAAATGAGTGAAGCGACAGGATAAGCTATTGCCAAAAGCATGCCTATTGCAAATCTTACTAAAGGGTGTTTTTTAAGCCCGATAGAACTTGAAATTGTAAAAAATAACACAAAAAATTAAATTGTAATCAAAATTTATTTTTTATTCGAAGGATCAATACGTGACATTAACATTTGAAAATGATTTCGGGCATATGGGCACCGCGGCTGTTCTTAACGAAGCGCATTCTGGACGTCCAATTTTGGGCCACTTTTTCGAGCACTGCTGGGCATATGTCACGAATAACACGAACAATGCTGTCCTCCAAGGCATCAATTGTTGCTGGTTTATTAGCATAAACCAGTGACTTCACGTAGCCCCACAGGAAATAGTCGAGTGGTGTCAAATCGCACGACCTTGGAGGCCAATTGACAGGTCCATTTCTCGAAATCAACTTATCGCCAAATTTTGATTTCAATAAGTCGATGGTTGCGTTCGCTGTATGGCACGTAGCGCCATCCTGTTGAAACCACATCTCGTCCGGATCAATGTCATCCATATTTTCAAACAGAAAATCATTGATCTTGGTGCGGTAACGATCTCCATTGACCGTAACGCGAGCTCCGGCCTCATTTTTGAAGAAATAAGGTCCGATGATGCCACCAGCGTGAAAACCGCACCAAACGGTGCATTTTTCTGGATGTAATGGAGTCTGTAGGGTCTGTTGTGGATTGGTCTCACTCCATATGCGCAATTTTGCTTATTAACAAACCCGTTAAGCCAAAAATGCGCCTCATTGCTGAACACAATTTTGCGATAAAACAACGGGTCAGTTGCCAACTGCTCTAGAGCCCAATCGGCGAAAGAACGACGCATATAATGGTCTCGTGGCTTCAATTCCTGCACCAGCTGGATCTTATACGGGTGTAGGCCGAGATCTTTGCGCAAAATTTTCCACGTAGTGGACGGACAGAGCCCCAATTCCTGCGACCGACGACGAATTGATAAATTTGGATCTTCTTCCACACTTTCGTTTACAGCGGCGATATTCTCTTCAGTACGCACATTCCTTCGACGTGTTGGTGTTATTGCATCCTCTAGAGAGTATGTGGTACGAAATCTATCGACAGTTCGACGAATGGCTTGTTCAGATGCACGATTATGTACGCCATAAAAATGACGAAGTCGTCTATAAGTTGCGCGAATCGAAGACTGATTTTCAAATTAAATTTGGATAATTTCGTAGCGTTGTTCAAGCGAGAGTCTATTCATGATGATTTGTCAGAGTATACTGAAACAAATAAAAAAAATGTTTCATCAAAATTTAATTTTTTGTGTTACTTTTTACAATTTAAAGTTCTATCTAGCTTAAAAAAACACCTTTTATAAACTCACTCTGTCAACAACAGTGTTAATTTAATTAGTCTAGGTTAGTTTATAATTAAAAATGGCACGCACAGTTCACAAAATTGATGTAATTATCGTTAATTTAAAAAAAATCCTTTAGATTTCGAGGCGAAACGTTGATTTCGACTTTTATGCACAAGTCATTATGCTTTGCCCATCAGTTGATCGTATATAAATCATCGTTTATTCAGTAATTACAGTTATAAAACTGTACATCATCATCTGTACAGCATCAGCTGATAGCAGTATCCCGTAAGTCATTACTTAAAAACAAAAAGAAAGTGGTCCCAAAATAGAGCTTATACTAAGAGTTCCTCTTTTAATTTTAGGCGGATCAAATATCTTATCATTAACACACATGATCGGTCAGCAGTGTAGGAGGATATAAGATTGCAGACTAAGCTTAACAAATGAAATAATTGTCGTATTTTCTTTTTATCAAAATCGTGATCAACCGCATCGAATGCCTTACTGTGATCCAGAAATTTTATAAAAGCCCCTAGATAACTGTCGAGATCGGATCTAAAACTGTAAATTACCTTTAGTAAATCTGTTGTACAGCTTCTATCCCCAATAAAGCCCGAGTGCACGTGAGTTAAAAATTCATTACGTAACAGATACTCGTTTAAATAGGGTTCGCCAAATAACTTGTTCTTTTTTTTTAAATGCTATAAACAAAACTACTTCGCATCGGCTGTGTGGCACGTAGCGCCGTCCTGTTGAAAGCAAATGTTGCCAATATCCTCCTCTTGAATTTTTGTGAACAAAAATTCGTTTAACATGGTCCGATAACGATCGTCATTGACTGTAACGGCCACTCCTGAAAAATGGCCCAATTATGCCTCTGGACCAAAATCCACACCAAATCGGCTTTTCAATGTATGCGTGCGGGTTTTCTTTGCCCCAAATGCGACAATTTTGTTTACATACCCGCCGACATCAATGAACTTCATCTGAAAAGATGTTTTTTTTTGCAAAATCGGCATCTTCTGGCACGCCCACTTAGCGAAGCGTTGTTCAAGCGTATACGCAACCATATTCGTTCAACGAAAGGATAAAACTAATTATCTGTCAAATCAAATATGAGCTAAGTGTAACCATTCACGAAAAAAAAATGTTAGATGGCGGACCCTTTACATGTTAAGAATGTTTTTAAATACTGTAAGTAAATTCGGTGGGATAGCCAATGGTCGAAATTCCCCAAAAATTCTACCCTCAGGGTTAAATATGAATGCCTTTTTTTTTAATAATCTATACAGTCCTGGAAATATAGACATGCTACCATGGATCATTCACAGGTACTTAAAAAAATGGCTATCCAAGAAGTTCATAATTAGTCCAAGACAATAATTACAGATTCGCTTGTCTGAGGTAATCTTTAGATTTATCAAGTATAAACTTTCGCCTAGTTAAATGGATATTTCAGTTCTTAAAGAATTTTTTATAAGGAGAATAGAATTAGTGTGAGATATTGGCTCTTCAGGGCCTTTCTCAACAGTGAAGTACCACTACTCTTATTATTTCCTTACCTACTTGATTCAGTAGTGGAACGTATATAATTTCCTACCCATTATACGGATATATTTATATACCTTATGCTATTGTAAACTTCTTGATCAAAGTACTAATAGTTTGTTATATAATTGTAAACAAATTAAGATACAATTTTTTTCTTTAGACCAGCACTTACACAAGCAATGCATTGTACTAGGAACTAGGAAGTTAGGTTATGAGTGGAGAAAAAAGGAAGTAGTGTTTGTGGGCTTTCGATTTGAAATTTGCTATATTGAAGGTGAGAGCAAAGACCTGCTACAAAAAAGAATTTTCCCTGTATGCTAATCAATCAACTACAAATGGATGCGCTTTAAACGAAAATCGAGTTAAATGCAAAAATGTGCGAGTATGGGGGCACAAGCTCCCTAACTTGATTAGAGCACTTACCATTGCAGTAATGATAAAACAGTAAAATACATCCCACAATAATTCAATGCTCTAGAGAATTGATAGAGTTTAATACCCTACTGGCCCCAATGAGCCTCTTGACCCTCTCCTATATGAGGTCAAATACATGCCGGTCCATACATGAAAGTTATATTCCATTTTTGGACGGTTATAGGTGGTAATAGGTAATAACATTTTGGTGCTATTATTAATATTCTTTGGTATAACTCCTAATACTCTATTATGATCCCGTTCAAAGAAATTGCCATGTAGGAAATTTTACTTAAATAAAAACGGATGTGTTCCAAGGCCAGCACAGTTCGGGCAGAAACCACACATAGAATAAAAGTGCGAATACTGAGTTGATCTCGGTGTTCCGTATGCACAGGGATAGTAAAGGCTCGGACTGTCGATCCTCTTGGTTTAAGGAGTTTTTAACCAGAGGCATCAGAAAATTTACAACATAGGTAACATAGATAACCTGTGGCGGCCACGCTTTCATAGCGACGTCATTTTTTGATTCTTCAATGTTGCCTCTTCCTACCATTGTGAAGCGAAATTTACCTAGCGTTGGATTGTTTACCCACGTAAGCTGGGTTTAGACCATCGTGAGACAGGCTAGTTGTACCCTACTACAGATAATATGTTATTGCGACAACATTACGAGAGGAAACGCAGGTACGAACCTGTGGCACAATACTTGTTTGAGGGAACATTGGTTTGAACACCTCTAAGGTCGAATCCAAGCTGGACTGACTCCAATAATAAAAATGGGGCAATTGCATTGTATGGCGTTTAAACCATTTACAATTTTTTTATAAAGTATTTGAGAAAATTGTATGAGCAGCACAATAAATTTTTCGATAATTAATTTGAGTATAACAAGTACTTGCATCTTTATAGGGATAAAATAAATTTGTGGTTTGATTAATGCCAATATGTACCGCTTACTATCAAGACTTTGAAACCGATCTAGACAACCATTTTTTCATTGCTGGTTTCTTTATTTTCAAACGTAATGACTTGAATGCGTTTTTGTCGATGCTATATGGTTGAGTAATGTCTCAGTCGTGTCATGGTTACACTATTCTGGCTTGGGAATAATAATTTTTTATACATAATCGAATATATAATATTAAGCGAAGAAAACGAACAATTATTTAAGTGAATAAATATGTGTAATGAAAGTTTGTTTGTTTGTTTAGGGTTGGCTAGCCGCACAGTGGACCTGTAACAACGCGCTTTTCCTGGTAGCTGAGGTATGCTCAGCGGCGTCCAGGGTCGTTTAAGGAACGGATTCCTTATTCCCAGTCTTCTGCTTTACTGCAGCTCGGAGTTCAAATGTAATGGCACGATTCCTCTAGTAGCTGAGGTGTGTTCAGCGGATTCCAGAGTCGTGCGGTGTTGATTTAGAAAAAAACAAAACTTTGGTTGCCAGTTTGTCCTTTATTAAGGACGAGATTGCCCTAATCCCGGTTTTTTGCTTGACTGCAGCTCGGGCTTCGGACTTTGTGCACTGGTGTGAGTGTAGGCGGCTTGGGTGAATCTCTCCTACGTCACGCTCTAGGTCAACTGCGGGCACAAACTCGGCTGAGTATAACCACGGCTCTGTTTGTGATCGCTACGTCGCAGTTTGTCCTGTCTTAGGGTATCAATTCGGCTGGGTATTACCACGGCTCCATCTATACCCTGACGACCAGTCCTAAAGTAATAAAAAAACAAGTAGATATTTATCTTTGATCCTGCCGCCGGCCGCACACCAATTGATTTGTTCTTACTGATGTTTGCCTTTTATATTAATTATGCCCCACACACCAATGCACAGCCGACGGCCATTTTCACCACCGAGCTGCAGCCAGTTTTACAATGTAATGTTAATAACTAAAAACTAATCGTATGCCTTCGTGGCTAATTATTACAATAATAACAATGCACTAGAACTAAATCTTACTTTATTTACTTAAACTTAAATTTTTATTTCAGGTTTCTTAGGTAATAAGTCTATAAGTACATATGTTGAAGATATAGAATATTGAAGAAAATAATGGAAATATAGAAATTCAAGTAAATACATTAAGGAAAAATATAAAAATTTAAACATAAATTCTTATTCTAGTAAATACATGCAAGGAAAAAAATTTAGGTATTAAAACATGACTGTTGATTGGCAGTTCGCTGTTTGACCAAAAACGACCTGGGACTTTTGGTCGTTACAGACCATTTTACGAAACGGCGGCTAAAAGTACTTTTTTCATGGTCCTTTATTGTAAAATTTTAAAGTTCATTCGAAAGTAGCTACTAGTGTACCTCGGGAACCAAAAAATTAAAACTTTATTTTAACAATATCTCACTGAACAGGGTGATTCAAAATGAGCATTTTCAATATTTTGCTAAAATGAGAAATTTCTTAGTAAATTTTTAATTTTTAGACATCTATAACTTTATTGTTATACAAGATTTTTAAACGTGACAAACATTTTATAATAGCGTTATTATTATATTATTATCAATTAGAAGAAAACTGAATTGTTTTTGATTGATATTTGATTTTAAGAAATTATTTTTTTAGAGGTCCAAATTTTTTCTAAATTCTCTTTCTTAATAGAGCATAACTTCTAAAGTTCGTTAGAGAATGTAAAAGCATTAGCACCGTGAAATTTTTTTTCCAACTCCATATTAAATATTAATCATTAGCAAATAGTTTCCGAGCGAAGCCGGGTCTACAGCTAGTAGAATATATATTGCAAGTCTATTAACATAAATAAAAAATTTATAAAAACAAATTATCGAACTAAACAAATTTGTTTTAATTCAATTTCAATTGTATTACTTAAATATTATTTGCACGAAAAATTAAAAATGGAAATTCGATCAATTAATTACAAATCCATTGCAAAATTATTTACCTTAATTCCACCAACTCAAAATCAATTTTATTTTTAGTTATTTTTAACCTACATCCAGGGATTTTATAATTTGTTTTGCTCCGTTTGCATAAATAATATTGTATGATAACCAATATTATTAACACATTTAAACACAAACATAAAAACTTGATATTCGTGCAATGCATAAATTGGTAATGTTATTTGGATATTTTTTTATATAATAAAATAATTAAATACAACAATTGTGTACAAATTTTAATTCCATATTTTGCATACATTAAAGTGATTTAAGTAGATTATTGTAAGCAAATACAATAGCTAAGTAAAGTAATTAATTCAAAAAACAGATTGAATCACAGAATGATATCTCATCTGTTTTAATCTTTTTTCCAATTTGTTGTACAACTTATATAATCGAATTAGATTGGTTTATTTAGTAACCGACTTAATGACGTATTTTTAAAAATAAGTGCAGCATTCCTTTCAATTTGGGTTTTTAGTACCAATTTTATGGATACATAAGAAGCACATCATCAGCTAACATACACAGCTGGCCACTTAAGTTTAGGGTTTTAATAACACTTTATTCAATTAAGAATAACAGCGGACCTTGTTCACTTCCCTGCAGCACACCATATTCAGAAACAGAAACAGAAACAATAAAACTCTTTACATTTTTTTTATTTTTACACAATATTTTCTTTTTGTAAAATAACTTTCAAACAACGAAAGTTCACGAGTGTTGTGTTGCTGTTTGCTCAGTATGATCGGCCAGCGATTTCGATGCGATAACATCATCTTCATGTGGCGTTTCTAAATAGTACTGGAGAGTTAATATTATGCGCATTAGTATTGGGTTAAATCGTTCTTTTATTAATATCTACTCATTTAGGTAGATTGTCACACCACCCGGCATTTTATACGGTCATACCGAACAAACAGTCAGTAACGAGGGTTTTCATGGAGGGAAATGATAACCATAATTCAGTTACTGGCGGAACAAGACCAAACAACTTAAAAGTTTACGACCTTGAAGTATTATGGAATACTAGCAAGCCCGGCGAACTCCGTTTCATCACCACATGGTTTCGTTTTTTGTAACATTTCGTTTGGGAATTAAAAGATGCAGAAAAATTATTTTTTTTGTTTTATATTTGAAAAGGAAAAATTTTAATTCATTGCACAACAATAATGAATTCATTTCGATTCCAAATTTAAGTGGAATTTAGTTGAACTTCTCTAAGTAAAAAATGAAGGTGAATCCAAAGTAAATACTGAATCGAAGCGTTAAACGTGTCCGCAAATTATCCGTTTCGTTGAAGTGCTCTTTGGTAAATCACATTTTTTATTTTTTGGTCTGGCGTTAACACAAACAAAGCGGATGGTTTCCCAACTCCTGAAGAGGCAACGTATAGCTGCCCATGTGAAAAACAATGATTTTCTAAATTTATCTCGCAAACACTAAGCGATTGGCCTTGCGACTTGTTAATTGTCATTGCGAACGTAAGGCGAACCGGAAATTGCAATCGTTTGAAGTCAAACGGAAGATCAGTCGGAATCATTGGTATTCGAGGAATACATACATTCTCACCTGCGTACTTTCCGTTAATAATGGTTGCCTCAATCAAGTTCGGCATAACTCTTTTCACCGCAAGTCGATTACCGTTGCAAAGTCGCGGTGTATTCAAATTACGCAATATCATAATAACTGAACCAACTTTGAGTTGCAAGTTATGTGATAGAAATCCTGGTAACTCCAAAGAGTTCAAAAACTCCGTTGGATAATTTACGGCACCATCGGGATTTGTTATGGAATCAACAGGTTTCTATGTCACCAAATCGTTATCAATTTTTGATTCAATGGTGAAATTCAGGGCAAGTACAACATCATTATTCTTTGGGTGCGAAAATTGCTCGTTGATTTAACCAAGCGTAATTCTGATAATTCTCACTAATGTTTGGGTAAACATTTTCAATAAGAGCTAATTGAGAGTCTACAAATCGGCAAAAGTCGTTGGTAAGAATAGTTAATCTAGCTGTCGCATTAACAATTGTGCAGCACTTTGATCATTTTGAAGTTGAACTCTCATTTTAGTGGTTAGCGATAATGTTTTTACGTTATTTCACAAAGGTGATGCCTTCAGGCTAGCATTCAATTTATCTGCAGGCGTTGCACGGGGAATTACTGGCAACGTCTGCCTGAAATCGCCTGCCAACAATATCTTTCTTCGCTTAAGTTATTGGAATACACTTGATTCTGGCTTGCATGTCTTGTGCGGCGGCCGATGTTCGCATGTCGTCCTCTCGGCATTTTTAACTATGGACAGACTGGTGAATTTAACCTCAAATGCACGATCCACAAAATTTGCACATTTCAATTTACCCCCCGGAGGCAAATATATGGCCTTAATGGAGAGCTACTATGTAGACCTGTGCAACTGGGGGAAAAAGGGAGCCCAGTCCCCTGAAGTCAGCAGGGGTACAACTGGAAACTCCACTTTATTTGCACGGGAATCAGTAAGCCGCAGAGTTCGTTATTTGTCTCTTTAGACATTTAACTGTTCTCTGACTGATTATTGAGGTTGGCCCCTATATGGGAGTATCGAGGTGGTTGTGGTTTCGCGGCCCCATATCAGTCTATGGTTCTATGGTGGCCGGGTTCATTTCACCTTTAATAACACCTACCTGGTGAAATGTTCCCAGATCTAGTGAGCATGCTAGACATGTGTTCTGGACAGGAGTTGGAAAGTCTCCAACTCTTAAGCAAGGAGTGATGATTTGCAGCCCTGCTCTGGAATCATCGAAGTTGCAACTAGAAAGTTCTGTTGCATAGAATTATAACTTCGGCTTCCTAGGACGAGCATGACGTTCCAAATTATGCAGTGGTTTGGTCCATCATCTGATTAAGGCTTCATGGCCAGGCGCGGATGTAAATCTAATCACACAGCTACACAGTTCAACTTACCACCTTAAGGACAAATGTCTGCTGTTGAAGTTGAATAAAAATTTGCACAATATGCGTGATTGTTTTGATGGTTTCCAGTTGAACTGTTAGGAAACGAATAACTTTAACCTCAATTTTATGTGCGCATGAGTAGCTGTCAAACAATGTATCACGCCCCGGCGCCATCTACTTGAAATGAAACGTACTTACGTACACCACGTACTGGTGCTGTTGTAGTACCTGCTATGTATCAGAGATGGCGCTGTATGTGAACAATGATTTTCCCTATTTTCCTGCTTGTCTTTTAAATTTGTCCTGAATTTTCTTTCATATAAACCTCACGGAGCCCGAGATCTTTCCAACCAATGCAAAACCGTGGAAATCGGTTCGTGCGTTCTGAAGTTATAGCGTCAGGAAGGAAAACCCGACTTATTTTCATATCTATAAAAATATATAGAAGATAATACTTAAACTTTTGTAGCATTATTAAATGATCTACTAAGTCAAAAGCAACTCCAGAAAACCCATTATCAAGTCACTTAAAAACATTTTTATCAATATTGAGGACAGCATCTTTGATATCACAGCCTTTTCTAAATCCAAATTAGAAATTGTGCAAACAATTTTCTTTGGGGTTTTCATTATAATTATCGTATGAACAACTTCCTCAAGCTTCGTCGCAAGTCCAGCTGATAAAATTTGAAAGTAGTCAACTAGTTTTTCAAAATTTAAGTATAAATAACTGCTGATCGTCGAAAGTAGTTGTTTCACACTATTAAAATGTTTAAGCATTTGATTTTCTTGTTGTTGAAGTTACGACGTTAATTGCCCGTCAAATATGAAATGTCAAGAAGTTAGCTGTCATCCTCTGATGTTTATTTATTAAAAAGTTGGGAAATTTTAAACATAGAACGTTGTACTCTTAAACAATATTATAAAAATTATACTCTATCACTTTCTTAAATTCGAGCAGCTTTTCCTCGTAAACAGACTCCCTCTCCCTCACTTAATACGATGCTCACGTATTTTTTGCTAGCAAAATCATCTTTAATAATGAGGCTTATCCTCAATCCATGAACAGTCCTCGAAAAACGATTACATTCAAAGAAAGCGACCGTATGTTGCGATTAATGATTAGGCGGCATCATTGGCCCGTAAATTTTCTTATATAAGCAAACCATAATAACCAATTTTTTGTTTCAGTTTGCTAATATTGACATCAATAATCGTTAATTTTAGCAAGATGGAGCCACAAGCCATGCCAATTGGCCACCTAGTTCTTTCGATTGAATGACGCTAGAATAATTTCTTTGGGCCACTTGAAAGACCAGATTTACGATAACAACTCACAGATAACTGACGCTCTCAAAGATTCAATTCAGAGCTATATTGACAAGATAAGCGAACCATTGTTGCAAAATTTTGTGAAAATAGCCGACGTGCTAGAGGTGGACATTTGCCCGACATTACATTCCATTAATAATTCTACTTCTACTTTACATTGACATCAATGAAACTGAATTTGTGTAAAAAAATGTGTGTTTTAAGCCGATTTACTTTCTAATCCCAAATTTGCCTAAACTTCGTAGTTTAATCTGGAAATCCAATTTTGATGACTTTTGCCGTAAATCGGCAATAACGTGCCGAATGTTGTACTCCAAGTGGTCAATCGCTTCGGACTTATCGGCATAGATTAGCGACATCATTTATCCCCAAAAACAAAATTAGCCTCGCCGTCAAATTATGTGTTCAATAGTTGCTCAGTTGATGAACGAAAAAGTAAGTAAATATGCTTCAATTGCGGTTATCATTGACGGTAACATTATCACTGGCATCGTTTTTAGAGAAGGGTGGACCAATGATTACACCAGTCTATAAAATACCCCAAAGTCAGTTTTTCTAGATAAACCTAGGAAAACGTTTGATTTTATTCATGTGCAAATTGGTGGCAATATTATTGAGTTCGTGAACTCTGCTTCTAACTTAGATGTGGCTGTTAATGGTAAACTAACGAGGACTGATCATATCAATACTGTTGTTATCAGAGATTAAGGAAAGCTTCACATCCTATAGGCGATAAAGAATACCACCCCGTTTCTTATACGGATGCTATTGGCAAAGGATTATCTTATCCCTTCATACTTTTAGCATATGATATAACTGGGCAGTACGGACCAGTACAAATTGATAGTGCTATACAACAATTTTGCTCGCTATATTTTTCAGAAGGACCACCGCGATCATATTTCACCCTACTATAAGCTTATTTTTTGAATAGCATTCGAAGATATCTTGAAATGCAGGTGCCAGGTACAGGATCATAGTTTCCCAACAACCGATAAATTTAAATGATAGAATAGTGTGCCCCCGTAGGCTACTAGGTAGTGTACTAGCTTGTAAATATGGGGGTTGTGGGTTCGATTCCCAACGAAGACCTTGGTTTTTTCACTACAAAAATAAAAATTGACTGTCGGTGGGGCTGCTCAGCGATTAAGGCATAGTCACTGGTCGCTGTGCTGTCTTATATACGGCAGATAAATTTCCGACTATCCTTCTACTTTCACCACCTGTTTCATCTATTCTCTATCCCTCTCCTAAAGAATGTAGCACGGTACTTGACTAAATAGGCATTGTTGCTGCCTGAGTACTAATTCTCTTTAAAAAAAAAAAAATAGTGTGGCAGAAATTTAATCCAGAGGACATACAGGAGTCTGCTATCTCAACGACAGTTCTTCATTTATACAACCAGTCTTTTCTCCCCACCGACTTTGTCGCCCCACCGCCTACATGCGAAAATTGGTGTAGTAATAATTTTTCTTGGAAACAACCGCCAGCCACGACTTTGCACGTTTAGTCTAGAAAATGTGATTGAAGCAAAAATTTTAAAAGGAAAATATAAGGGTGAGGATATGCTGATACCATGCATTCCTATGATTCCTCCAGATTTGCCATTTGATTTTAAATGGCTTCAGTTCCCCATAGGTGTTGCTCTTGCAATGATCTCTGTTATTTGCACGGTGAATTATATGTATCATGTTCACGTGTTAATTAACCAATTGCTTTGTTTGTCTATACCGCGAAACAAAATCGATCGAAGAATGTCGAATATGTAAAAGCATTGCAATAGAATAAGACGTATTATACAAGCACACGAAAATATTGAATTGTGAAAAAGATAAAATTATTAAAAAAACATAAAAACGAAAAAAAGAAAGAAATTGTGTTCTTTCTGATTAATTTTCTTGAATGATTGAATTTTTTACCGCACACAAAAAAGAACGTTGCAGAATAAAAACAAACCACAGCAATCACGGGCACGCTAGTAAAGTATAAAAAGTATTTACATAAGCTTGAACTGTTTAAATGTAATTTTTTTATTAAAATGTAGATGAAAATATTATTTGATGGACAATAAATTAAATTAAATTGAAAATCAAATTTTTAAAAAGGATTATTTATTATCAAAATATTTTTTCGTATCCTAAGCTCTTATTTACTTCTATTTAAAATCATAGAATCTTTTTAATGTCACGTAATAACTACATTATATATGCTAGCGCCATCTGTTGTAATAATGCTACAACTTTATGTGACATTTGGAAATTTTCTCTTAAAGAAAATTAAAAATAATACTGGCATTTGCGCAATGCCTATGGAAACATACTCTCAATATTTTCCATCAGCTATTTTCTCTCCAAAAATTTCTTTATTTTTGTCTGCTATTTGAGTGCTGCTGTGCTGTTGCTGATGCTAGAAGTCATGCATGAAAAATTAAGTATAAGAAGAATTAAATATGCACGCACCTCCTTATTTTCATGAACTTAATTTAAAACACGAACAACAATTCGACTAATATAACAAACATCCTTTTCTCGAAGTATTTAAGGTCTGTCGTTTTGTCTTATTTACGATAATAAATTTTAACGCAACATTGCAAACTGCTTTTAATTGTAATTTTAAGTTATAGCAGTAATCCCATAGAATAATATTTAATAATAACATTTTTAAACCCATTTATACGATGCTATTATTTCATGACATTGAGCGAATTACATTTTGCGTGTTGGCGATGTTATATTTAATGCAATTAAAAATTAAAACAAATATTTCTATTTCTACATAATTTAATTTAATTTAATATTTATTGGGCCTTTTTTTGACAATAAGCGAAATAGAAACAAAGAACACAACAGAACAACTTAAGACTACATAAATAAAAATTAAATGGTGTCCGTTGCTAAGCTCGTAACTTAAGAACGGCTTGATCGATTTCGCCATTTTTAAAATGTGTGAAATAGTCTGAAATAGAGTTTTGTGAAAAGAAAAGTCAGAAAAGTCGCTAGAAAACAATTAAAATTTGTAAAAAACTAAAGTTGTGTTTTTCTATCGGATTTTATATTATTTTTATTTCAAATTTAGAAAATCGCCCAAAATCTGGAAGACCACCAAAACTAAACGGCACTCAAATACGCTCAATTGTGCGAAAAGTAAAGAAAACCCCTACTGAAAATGCCGTAAAAATATCGAAAAACATAAGAGAAAGCTCTGGTGTTAGTGTTAGTGCCAGCACAATACGCAGAGCACTACATGCTAATGGTCTGCATGGGCAAGTTCCCAAAAGAAAACCATTTATTTCAAAAATTAATCAACGTCGACGTCGAGAGTTTGCCAAAAAGATTGAAAATAAGTCCAATATATTCTGGAACAATGTACTTTTCAGTGACGAAAGTAAATTTGAAATATTTGGTAAAAAAAGTGCCGGCTAAAGTTTGGAGAACGAAAAATTCAGAATTTGCCCAGCGAAATGTAATGCCTACAGTAAACCATGGTGGTGGTTCAGTTATGGTGTGGAAATGTATGGCAGCCAATGGTGTAGGAAATTTGGTGTTCATAGAAAATACTATAAACAACACAGATTACCTCAACATTTTAAAAGAAAACTTGGCACAAATCGTGGAAAAATTGGGCTTCGATCGAACTTGGATCTTTCAACAAGATAACGATCCCAAGCACACTGCTAAAATAGTCAAGGAATGGCTGCTTTATCACACTCCAAAACAGTTGGATCATCCCCCCAGTCACCTGACCTCAATCCCATTGATCACTTGTGGGAACATCTGGATCGGCAAATATGAAAAACTGAAATTACAAGCAAGGATTCTCTCAAATCTATGATAATGGAAGAATGGCTAAAAATTTGCCCGGATGTAACAAGAAAACTTGTGGAATCTATGCCAAGAAGATGCCAAGCTGTAATAAAATCAAATGGCAATCAAACAAAGTACTAATTGCTTTTAATTAATATTATTATTTTAATATAGAGATAATGTACAGTTTCTTTTGATGCTTGAAATCTGAACTTTTTTTGTTTTTGTCCTATATTTTTTGTTGTTGTTGGAGTTTTGTTGTTGTTTTTTAATAAAAAATTAAAAAAAGTATACATATGTATATACTAAATAAAAAATATAAATAATGTTGATTTAAAATATAAAGAAATTAATAAATGAAGGTTTTTAACATGAAAGTCAAAGGTGTACAGTTTCTTTTGACGCTCACAGTAGATGTCGTTGTATGTTGTTGCAATTAGGGCATGACGACTTCCGCAATAGTCTCAGTGTATCTTTATTTCACAGTTGGAACATTTTATATCCCAGAACACAATATTGTTGCATTGTGTGTTATTATTTATTGTGCCTGAAAAATTAAAAAATTATTCGAGAACCAAAGTATATTCTGTCCTCCAATTCGAGCAACTCAATTATTTTCTATTCTTGTATGCTCTCTTTTGATAATTGAAACTGGACGTTGACTTCTTGGCGATGGAATAAATATTATTCCATTCAACACCATTATTTTCATTACTCTGTAAAGATTTTAAAAATATACAAAAATATTTTCGCTCGGTATCTGTATAACTTGGTTGAAATTTGCATACTCGATTAGTTAGCAGAAATGCAAATATTTGGTTTTTCAACAAGAAGTTTGTTTTTTTAATTGTGACAATACCAATAACATGATAGCTTTGACATTTAATTTTTTGACGTATTCGTAGTAGATGCATTGGCAGTTGTTAGAATAAATTCAATTTCCCACGAAAATTGCATAAAAATAATTAAATTGCAGTGTGAAAATGGTGGTTCTGTTAAAGTTACATTTTGTAAAATTCATGATATTTTCTGACAATATGATCGTCCTTCTGTGATTATAAATTGAGATTAAAAATTTGATCATTAAATTTAAGTCGACGAGCTCGATACAAAATGTGCGAACTGAAAACATCGCAGCCATCAGCCACACCGTGGAATCATATTCAAATTTGTCAATTTCTCGACGTTCTCAACAATTGGGATTATATAAAATCACCACATGGCGAATTTGGGTAAGGACTTGACTTTGAAGCCTTAAAGGTTCAACTGGTACAGGAATTGAAGCTGACACGATGATTCACATCGCCGTAGATTTGCTCAATTCATTCAGGGACAACCGGTTGGTTTTTCTGAAAACATAATTTGTCAGCCGAAGCCCATTTTTACTTATCAGGGTAAATCACCAAACAAAATTGCCACATTTGGGCTTCCGAAAATCCCAAGGCAATTATTAAGAAGGCATGCTCAACGTGTCACTGTATGATATCCTATGTGATCTGAAGACGTGATTGAGCCGTTCTTTTTTTCGAAGATGAGGCTGGAAATGCTATCGCGAGATGCTTACAGCACAATTCTCGCCTATTTTTGAAGACGTAGAAATCACTGACATGTGGCTTCAACAGAACAGTGCCACATGTCACACAGCCAATGAAACAATCAATTTATTGCAAACCAAATTTCCCGATCGATCACATAATTTCACGACAATCAGCAGTTAAAAGACCAGCCAGATTGTATGATTTAACACTACGAGATTATTTTTGTTGGCCTTTGTTAAGGGCAGAGTCTATAAGGAGCCAATCGAATTGATTTCAGCCTTAAAACTTAAAAATCCCTGATTTGATTAACAAAATATAAAATAAATTTTTTGTTGAAAAGCCCTTTATAATGTGTTCTACACCATTTAAAAAATGTTTTACGACTTCTAATGTCTGATCATATTTTTATTATTTGAAAATCATTAATTATATATTTTAAGCCACTTCTATCTTCACAACGTAGGGTCCTAACCACTAGACGATTACGGCCCGAAAAACCCGAAACAAGCTCCTGGTATGGACGGCATAAGTAACAAAATGTTGAAGGAGCTTCCCAGTATTGCAGTCAGAATCATGCTATTCATTTTTAATGCAATTTTACGGCTTGAATACTATCCTGACCACTGGAAGATTTCTAAAGTTAGAATGATTCCAAAACCGGGTAAGGACCTGACCAAAGCCGAGTCATATAGGCCCATAAGTCTATTACCAACTATTTCAAAGACTTTCGAAAAGTTGCTTTTGGATAAATTGTCTCCGATGCTAAGGGATAGTGGGTGTATCCCAGACCATCAATTTGGTTTTAGAAGTAGACATAGCACAATTGAACAAACCCATAGATTGGTTCAGGTGATAAGAAGGACTTTTGAAGAGAAGAAGTATTGTTCAGCTATTTTTATTGATGTTTCTCAGGCTTTTGACAAAGTTCGGCATGAAGGTCTATTTCTGAAACTGACCGCTCACTTGCCTTGTAATATAAGCAACCTACTGAAAAGCTACATAATTGGACGAAAATTTTCTGTTGTTGAAGGAGACTTCGTTAGTGTATCCAAACCAATTTCCTCAGGCGTACCACAAGGTAGCATTCTTGGACCAGTTTTATACCTGATATATACCTGCGATATGCCTGTAAGTGAAACTGTCCACACTTCTACGTTTGCTGATGATACAGCGTGTCTAAGTTCGCACGAAAACTCCCATCAAGCCTCAATTAATCTTCAGCAACATATAACTCAGTTAGAGTTGTGGTTAAAACTATGGAGAATTAAAGTGAACGTTCAAAAGTGCATTCATGTGACCTTCACCCTGCGAAGAGATAATTGTTCACCCGTTCGAATCAATAATCACATTGTTCCTCACCATACTTATGTGAGATATCTTGGTATACATCTTGACTGTCGCCTTACATGGAAACATCATATTGACTCAAAGCTAACACAAATGAAACTTAAGCTAACACAATTACATTGGCTCATTGGCAGGAACTCAAAACTTAGCCTAGATTGTAAGCTTCTAATTTACAAGACTATTTTAAAACCGAAATGGTCTTACGGAATCCAACTTTGGGTCACTGCCTCAGCTTCAAACGTGGATAGAATTCAACGTATGCAGAAAAAAATTTTACGGTTGATAACTTCCGCCCCATGGTACATCAGAAATTCAAACATACATTGTGATTAAGACATACCGTTGGTGACTACAGAAATTATCAAATACGCAGGCAAATACTTGATGAAGCTTGAAGACCATCCTAACCCCCTTGCTCGCAATATCTTGGACTATAGTGAACATAGCCGATTAAAAAAGAGGGATACCGCAGCTTTAATCCTCAATGCTACAGACGATACATCTTAGAAATATTTGCTTTGTTTCTTTTTATGACCATTTTTTTTTACCCAAAAGGTTATGCCTGGCATGGTCAGGACTAATGTAACTTTTTTTAGAATTTAAGATTTTAATACTTATTGTTAGTTCTTTTCGTGAAGATACGATAAATAATTATTGAGAGTGGAACAAAAATTTATTCTTTATTATCCTTGCAATTAAATTATAATAAAATTATTCATATTTGCATTCATCTAATTAAAAATAGCCTTTTTTATATGAAACGGAAAAGATGGGAAAAACCTTAATTTAGTAATTTGATAAATAAAAGCATTAAAATATTAATTTCTAAAACTAGTTATTTTCATTCAGGGTAACGAAGGAGAAAAGCTACCAAATGTCAGGAATTTTTCAAAAACAAGGAAATAATGATAAACCAATTAAACGAATTTTATGGGCGTACAACAAATGGTATTAAATTGGCTGCCAATTAAATGTTTCATTTACACTTTTATAATTAAAGGTTTATTCATGTAAAGAAACTTAACCATTAACATGCATATTTACATACATACGCATATGTTAGCTAAATATTGTTTTAGTTATGCAAGTAAAACGTACTTCCTTCGTAAGCAAACAAAATAAAAAAAAGGAATAAATAAACAAATTACTAATAAAAAAGAGAGAGGCAAGGAACAGAAATAAATTTGTATGTATGTATGTAGATGCCAACATGACATGCGTCAGCCAGCTCATGCAATTTATTATATTATTAAATGTAGTTGTTGTTGTTGTTTTTAGTACTTAATCATCTACTCTCATTAAACAATAGTTGCGTTTAGTTCTCCTTCTCAAAAATTTTTATTACGTAGTGGCATTAACTGATTTACATTCCTTTACAAAGAAAAAAATCCAGTAAAGGAAAACAATATTTGACTGCGTGATGAGTGAGTATTCGCCTGCAATTTAGGCTTAAGTTCGTTCCCATTTGTTCTTAATAGCTGTATGAATAACTGGTGAGGAAGTAAATTGTCTGTCAATTGGTAAAAATTCGTAAAACTTAAGCCACTTTTCCTTGTAATCGGGCGATTTCTATGATCGCTATGCGTAATTTAATCGAGGCTCTAAGCATTGTTGCTGAGAATACACGAGAGGTGGCAGTGTGTTAAGAATGCGCCTGGAACCTTAATTTTTCAATGTTCGACGTTCGCAACAATTGGATCTTCATCGTCACGCCCATAACGTTCAATTTATTCAAAAAAGTCGACCGACCATTGTTTGCATTGAACGTTTGTGAATTGGCTATTTGAAAAACTGAACGAAAGTAGCGTATTTTTCAACAAAAATTCTCTTTAATAATGAATTTCATTTTTAATTAGGTGGTTATGTAAACAAACACAGTTGTTGCATGTGAAGATCGCGTCGCAGAAAAAGCATTACATAAAGAAAAGTGACCATTTGGTGTGGTTTGTGATCAGGCTGTATCAGCGGCCCATATTTTTGCAACAATTAGCAACATAACACCGTCACCGTGACTCCAATCTTTGTTGTCGCATTGTGATGTCAAATTGTGATGTCAAATGGATACCTCTTTTTTCTGATTTAATATATGATCAATAATGCCCATATATCTACTATCACCCCCCGGTGGCACATATATATGGTCTTTATAGAACTTCGACTATCTAGACACAGTGCAACTGGGGGAAAAAGGGAGCCCAGTCCCCTGAAGTCAGCAGGGGTACAACTGGAAACTCCACTTTATTTCCACGAGAATCAGTAAGCTCGCGGAGTTCATTACTTGTCTCTTTAGACATTTAATAGTTCTCTGGCTGATTATTGAGGTTGGCCCCTATATGGGAGTGTCGTGGTGGTTGTGGTTTCGCGGCCCCATAACACTATAATGGTTATTATGGTGGCCAGGATCATCCCACTGTTAATGACACCCTAAGTGAATGATCCAGTCCAGTGAGCATGCTAGACATGTGTTCTGGACAGGAGTTGGAAAGTCTCCAACTCTTAAGCAAGGAGTAATGATTTGCACCCCTACTCTGGAATCATCGAAGTTGCAACTAGAAAGTTCTGTTCCTAGGACGAGCATGACGTTCCAAATTATGCATAGTGGCTTGACCACCATCTGATTAAAGCTTCATGGCCAGGTGCGGATGTAAATTAAATCACGTCTCTACACTGGTATTAATGACACTGAAGATGTCAAAGAAGAGTGTGTGTGTTTGACACCAATTTACTTCCTTACAACAAATTTGCCCCTTTCGAAAAATCTAGCTTATGTAATTAAAAATAGAAATTTCTACGAATAGAGAACATTTATGGAAAGATAACTAACTATTCGGTAGAGAAATAAATGCTTCGACAACATAAAGTAAAAAAAAACTGAATATTTCATAACCCGTTTCTTCTAAATAGTTGTATTAAGAGAAAAATTTACATTCGATAGCTTTCTTGAAATGTGTTAGCATCTGAAGTTAACTAAAGGGTACGCCATCTACTGGTCTTTTTAGCTCATGTTTGATTTGACAGATAATTAGTTTTATCCTTCCGCTGAACGAATATGATTGTGTATACGCTTGAACAATGCTGGGAAATATTGCGACCTTACTTTGAAAGTCATGGTAATGTTGCAGAATGTGTGCGAAAATTGCGTATAGATTTTAGAAGGAGATAAGCACCGTCAGCTCCGTATGTTCGTTATATTGTGAAAAAGTAAAAGAAACTGGCATCCTCATCGATAAACCAAAGCGTAAAAAGCCAAAAACAGTGCGTACACCCGAGAATATTGCTGCTGTGGCAGAAAGAGTGCGTGAAGCGCCATCAACATCAATTCACCGTCGTTCTCAATAATTGACTATCTCAGAGACATCGTTGAGACGAATTTTGCATAAAGACCTTGGTATGACGCCATATAAAGTCCAATTGGTTCAGGAATTGAAGCCAAGTGTGGATGGTGCGTTTTCGCTTTGCTAAGTGGGCCTGCGATCGACTTACAGAAGATGCCGATTTTGGAAAAAAATCATCTTTTGAGATGAAGCTCACTTTTAATCTTGGCGGGTATATAAACAAGCAAAATTGTCGCATTTGGGGCACAGAAAACACTCACGCATACATTTAAAAGCCGACGCACCCAAAACGAGTCACTGTTTGGTGCGGATTTTGATCCAGAGGCATAATTGGGCCATTTTTCTTTGAAAATGAGCAAGGAGTGGCCGTTACAGTCAATTGCGATCGTTATCGGGCCATGTTGAACGAATTTTTGTTCACAAAAATTGAAGAGGAGAATATTGGCAACATTTGGTTTCAACAGGACGGCACTACGTGCCACACAGCCGAAGCTGCACTCGATGTTTTGCGCTCTATTTTTGAAGATGGCATTATCAGCCACAGAGCTGATGACGTTTGGCCATCTCGTAGCTGCGATTTGACACCGTTGGATTATTATTTGTGGGTTGCCGTCAAAGATAAGTGTTACGGTGATAAGCTAGAGACAATTGACGCTTTAAAGGACAATAATTGATAATTAAAGCCATTGGTAAAATACAGCTGCACACAATCGATAATGTGCTTAAAAATTGGACCGATCGTGTAGGCTACTGAATGACCAGCCGAGAAAGCGATTTGAATGAAATTATTTTTCATTATTAACCGGAAGGATTGTAATTTCAAATAAAAAAAGGAATTTGAGAAAATATTCAGTAGCCTTGTTTATAGCATGAAAAACAAAAAAGAAAAAGTTATTTGGCGGACCCTTTATGTAATGATTCTTCGATGCTTCTTAAGAAAACTTTGATGTAGAATGATTGAAATGAAAAAAATGATTTTGTATAGAAGTATTTTTAAGTTTTGTTGTCTTTTTTCTGTGTTGATTCAATAAAAACTCTCATTTAATCAATTTGACTTGAGATATAAGACTCTTGAATTTTCTATACAAAATTTGGGATAACATCCATTGATAAGCTATATGGGTAGTAGTGAAATGGCTATATGGATATGCTTTTCCCCCCAGTAATACATTTAAAATATCTTTTAATTAATAAATATTTTGGGAGATATCATTAAAAAATATTTATGTTTAAAGGAATCTAGCATAAATTAACGTACATAAGATACAAGTTATTTCAAATAGATAGTATAAGTTATAATTAGTAGTTTATTGACTATTTTAATATTTATTTTTTGCGGCTGTGTCTTCATTTGATCACGGTTGTAGATGAATTTGTGAACAATTGGGTGTGTCGATACGGTATTCCAACAGAACTTCACTCTGATCAGGGACGAAATTTTGAGTCGACCGTATTCAAGGAAATGTGCGACATTTATGGGATCAAAAAGACGAGCATACCAGCAAAAGTCGCATTTGGGAAAGAGCTTAAACTATCAGCCGACTTAGAATTTGGCGTTAAAACGATTCCTGCACATGACGATAGTGAAAATGTTCCTCAGCTACAAGAAGACCTGCACGAACTTCATGAGTTTGTCCGCAATCGCATTGAAATGTCCAGCGACAAAATGAAGGCCAGGTATGATCGAGTAGCAAATACGGAAGGATTTACAGAAGGACAAGTGGTTTTTCTATATAACACACAACGAAAAACAGGACTGTCTCCCAAATTACAAACCCGCTGGGAAAGACCATACACGGTGATCAAGAAATTAAAAGACGAGTTCTATCGGATACAGAGATATCAAAGTCCAGGGTCTAAGATGAGCGGCTGGCCAAGTGTGACCAAGGGAATACTGAGCCTTTTCGGTTTGGCCCCTATATGGGAATAACGTGGTGGTTGTGGTTTCGCGGCCCCATAACAGTATAATGGTTATTATGGTGGCCAGGATCATCTCACTGATAATGACGCGCAAAGTGAATGATCCAGTCCAGTAAGCATGCTAGACATGTGTTCTGGACAGGAGTTGAAAGTCTCCAACTCTTTAGCAAGGTGTGATGGTTTGCAGCCCTGCCCTGGAATCATTAAAGTTGCAACTAGGTGGTTCTGTTGCTTAGAATTATGTCTTCGGCTTCCTAGGACGCATGCATGACGTTCCAAATTATACAATTGTGGTTTGTCCACTATCTGATTAAGACTACATAGCCAGGTGCGGATGTAAAACGAATCACGCTATACAACGGTTTCTACTGCGGCTAAATAGCTCATTTGTTAACTGCTTTTTTTAATTTTTTCACCTATGAAAAGGAGTTGTTTAGAAATTTTAATTAATTCATTTATAACAATTCTATTTCTTTCTGTTCAATGGTATTTTCAGATATAAACTCTTATCTTTTTTTTAACATCGACTCAGACATCTCTACCATTACAGCCATTTTGCCGACAACCCTTTTATGAATTATAGTGATGACAACTCCTCACGACCTAGTATTGTGAGCTACAAAATAAGGACGTGCTGCAATTCATTCCATTATAAATTTAATATGAAAATTACTTTGATTTTTTTTCTGTACAAATGTTCTGAATTAATTTTAACACAGTTTACTTACCTGCAGCCTTTCTTTCTTTATGCATTTTAATTGTTTAATTAAAAACGTATTTATTCCAGGGTCGCAGCAATTATGAGTGAAATTATGAAATTGTGTTATTTAGCCATTAAATTAATTTAAATAATGTGTATAATCAATCGTTATCATAAAATATATTATAAAATAACAAAAAAGTACTATTTATATAAGGGTTGTTCTCTACTTTGGGAGCCAGCGGGTTCCCAAATTTACCCAAAAGCGTTCCCGTACACAAAGTTTGGGCAAGTGAGAGAGAATTTGAGAGAATAAGATTTAGTAAGATTGTAAATAAATCAGCTGTTGCAGAAAGTAAACAATAAAAATTATCAGCAAACAAGAGTTTAATTGAAATTTTTTATTGAAAAATATTGAAAAATGTAAGTAAATGCTTGAATTTTTTATATATGTATGTATGTATGTATGTACTTATATTATATTAAAATTATTGCAAATTTTTGTTTGTTTTCATATTTTTTTTCATTCTGCAGGTTGTATTGACGGCACTCATATAGTTATTGACCCTCCATCTGAATGAAAGGATGATTACATTGACCGAAAAGGTAATGTAACTTTACAAATGCAGGGAGTTTGTAACGAAAATACAAAAATTCATCAATATTTTCGTTGGATTTCCAGGCTCGTCTCACGATAGCTGGGTTTTTAAGAACTCTTCTTTGCATCAAAACATAGAAACATTTTGCGAGGGTAAACAAAGACATTTTTTTAATATTAAAAAAAATAAACATTTTTGTATGATAAATTAATACCTGTTAGCAGATTCCGCCTATCCTTCCTCTCAACATATAGTGACACCGTATAAAGACAATGGGCATTTATCATAAGCTCAAAAAAAGTTGAATGTGAAATTAAGTTCTGGTCATACCTTTGGTATATTGAAGCAAAGATTTAGGCAATTGTACTGTTGCAAATGGCGAAGGATGAAAATGTTAAGTCATTTCATAAGAGCTTGTTGTGTCTTGCATAATATTGCAAACGAAGACGATTTGATGTTTAAAGAAGAAAACAGACAAGAGCTACAAAATTTGTAGCTCTAAACGATCTGTAGAAACGCTTAGCGGAAATGTAATAAGAGGCAAAATTTCTAGGCAGCTGCAATTAAATAATTATTTTAATTTACCATTTCTTACGCGACTATAAGTGCCTGGAGAATAATATACTTCCAAATTTTCCATTTTCGAACTTCGTTGGCGGCTTTTTTTATACTAAATGATTTTTTGACATAGAACAAGTAAACAATTTTGACATTTTATTTCGGGCTAGATATTTCACAAGTAACGTCGTACCGCCCAATAAGCTTGTTGCCGATCTTTTCAAAGCTTTTTGAAAAGATCTGCTGCTTAAGAGTTTAAAGTTTCATATTGATACAAATTTCATTATCCCAGACCATCAGTTTGGATTCAGGAAGATGCACGGTACTATAGAACAGGTACACAGGATAACAAATCTCATCCGAAGTGCTTTCGAAAGTAAACAATATTGTTTAGCGTTTTTTATAGACATATCACAGGCATTTGACAATGTCTGGCACAGTGGTCTATTATCGAAAATTGTAGAGTTGCTACCGGTAAATGTGCACAAATTATTCAAGAATTACTTAAGCAATAGATCTTTTCATATAAGATCAAAATCTATTTTATCCTCCACGAAACAAATTTCTGCTGGTGTACCACAGGGTAGCATTGTTGGGCCGTTCCTTTACATTTTGTTTACCGCTGATATGCCCACTCGTCCACTAACTCATACATCTACATTTGCTGATGATACTGCTTTTGTAAGCATTCACAAAGATCCAAAAGTTGCATCTGAACAACTTCAAGCACACATAAAAGTGTTGGAGATATGGCTCAAAAAATGGAAGATAAAAGTAAATGCCTCAAAGTGCGTTCACATTACTTTTACCTTGAGAAGAGAAAATTGTCCTCTGGTTTCAATTGATGGCATAATAATTCCTGAGCAAAATAATGTGAGGTATCTCGGAATTCATTTTGATAGACGTCTCACATGGACTTACCACATAGCGGCAAAAATAACACAAATAAAGCTGAAATCTGCCCAACTTTACTGGCTTATCGGACCAAGATCCTCATTTAAATTTGACCTCAAGGTCCTTCTATATAAGGCCATTTTAAAGCTCATATGGTTATACGGTATACAACTATGGGGAACTGCTTCGTCATCTAACATCGAAAAACTACAAAGACGGCAGTCAAAACTCCTGCGAATAATAACGTGTGCCCCGTGGTACATCTGGAATAATAATTTTCATAGAGATCTCAGCATTCCCACTATTCGTGAGGAAACTAGGAAAGTTATCACAAACTATAAATCAAAAGTTACAAATCAGTTTGCAAGAGACTTGCTCATATTTGAGGGCCATAAACGTCTTAAAAGGAGGGGAACCTTTGAACTCATCAGATGAAGACAACACCCGTGGGAACTTAATGTTGTAGTTGCAGTGGCAACGAAGACTTTTTATTCTTAGGCTAAGATTTGAATACTCATTGTAAATTTCGTAATAATGTGAAAGATTCAATGATTAAGGAAGATTAAAAAAAAATTTCGGGCTAAAAATTTGGTTTTTAGTGTTCCCGTACTTTTACGTACGTTTTAGTCTCTAATTGAGAGTATTTCTTCATTATTCTCATTTGCCCAAACTTTACCCAAAAAGTACGGTAACACAGCTATTGATAACTTTCAAATTATAATGTCGATATTATATTGACATACAGACCTATTTATGAATATACAGTGCAAGCTAGGTATTTCCGACTGCTCATTATTCCGAGGACTTAAATTTAAATTTTTATCTATTTTTCTTAACTTGATTACAATGTCTGTAACCAAAACAAGGAAATCCTTGCTTTTTGCTATATTATGCTTTCTGATTGATTTTTAACCCACCACTTTGTCAGTTTATTTCTGTCATTCTTTGTGTAAATTCTACATCTCTCAATACATGTGTAAAAATTTTAATATATTTTAATTTATAGAATTTAAACAAATTTAAAAGCGGAGATTTCATAAATTCAATTCGAATTTGCGATTTACCGCATTATAAAAGAAAGAAACCTTATTAAAAAAACGTTCGTACTTACAAAAGAAATTGGTTCTGGCAAACGTTGCACCTTAAAGAAAGCTAAGTACCAAAGAAAACATGTTCTATTAGTGGTTTGTAAAACAAAAGGAAGAAAATATTTCAATATTAGCAGCAACTTTACGATCTATAAAGAAATTTAAATGCCGACAGAGAATTTGATTTTTAAAAATTACGGGCCAGAAACATTCTATATTGATTCATTTGTGAAAGAGTTTAAGGATAACGATGAGGCTTATTCTTCATCAAATCTATTTATTATTAGGTGCCCCTGTAGACTAGTAGGTAGTGTACTTGCTTGTCAGTATTGGAGTTGTGGATTCGATTCCCAACGAAGACCTAGGTTTTTTTTTCACTACAAAAATAAAAATTGACTGTTAGTCACTAGTCGCTGTGCTGTCTTTAATTAATTTCCGACTACCCTTCTACTTTCACCATCTGTTTTATCTCCTCTCTATCCCTTTCCTAAAGAATGTAGCACGGTACTTGACTAAATAGGCATTGTTGCATGAAGTGCTACTTCTCTTTAAAAAAAAATATTTGACATTTAGTTTTTTGACGTATTCATAGTAGATGGATTGGCAATTGTCGCACTGACTTAGATTTCGCATAAAAATAACTAAGCTCCACTATGTTAAAGTTACATTTCGTAAAATTTGTGATATTTTCGGTCAACATAATTGTCCTTCTGAGACCGCTATTAAGAATTTGATAGTTAAATTTGAGTCGGCAGGCGAACACCATCGCGTGTTCGACCCCGTTGTTCAATTGAAAACATCGCAGCCATGAGCCGCAATGCTGAAGCACATCCAAATTTATCAATTACTCGACGTTCTCGACAACTGGGGTTATACAAAACCACCACATGGCGAATTTTGTATATGGATTTGACTTTGAATTATTACAGGATTCAACTGGTGCAAGAATTGAAGAATTCGCTCGTAGCGGTACTTCAAAAAGCGTAATTGCTGCATTGGGGCTTCTGAAAATCGTAGAGCGATTATTGAGAAGCTTTGCTATGCTCAACGTGTCACTGTATGGTGTGCTATGTGGTCTGGAGGCGTCATTGAATCGTTTTTTTTTTTTTTTTGAAATGTGGCTGGAAATGCGATAACGGTCAATGAATCACGGTATCGCAAGATGCTAACAACTCAATTTTGGACTATTGATGACGTGGATATCTCTGGCATGTGGTTTCAATACGATTGACGACGCCACATGTCACACAGCTAATGAAATGATCAATTTATTTCAAACCAAATTTCCCGATCGCATAATTTCACGACAATTAGCAAAAGTCAGTGGCAAGCCAGATCGTGTGATTTAACATCACTGGATTATTTTTTGCGGGGCTATGTTAAGGACAAAGTTTATGCGAAGCCAATCGAATCGATTTCAGCCTAAAAACAAAAATCCGTAATATGATTAATGGAATAGGACCGCCATTTTGCGGTTATTAAAAACTTTGATGAAAGAATCGACATCTGTCAGAGTGGTCGTTATGGCTTGTTATACAACAGTTTGACAGCGCATAAAATAGAACAAATATTAGCAAACATTAGCCCAAAAAACTAATTAGCTGTTTCAACAACTGTTAATACAAAAGAGGCTCATTTCAGAACTCATTTATTTTTATTTTATTACTTATATCAAAACTGGACTTATATCACTATTAAAGGAAAGGCTTCATAAGGCAAATGCAGTGGGACAGAAATAACTAAAAACTTAAATATTTCCATGTTTTACTTCATAAAAAAGCAACAAACTTATTTAGCTACAAAATCCTCCCACAAGTACCACATGAAATGCTGACATAAAAAATGAGTTTTATTCTACTCAAGATGATGTTATTAAAAATTTAAATCAAATGTTGCGACAACATTATTTGTCATTCACTTTTCATGAGAAAATAAATAAAATTTTTTTAAAAATGAAAAATATACTAATACATTTGCATATATACTTATGTAGGTGTGTGCTAGTATTTAGCAAAATAAAAAAAAAATTTTATATATATTTTTTTTTTTGAAGCAAATAAAGTTAAAAGGTTAGTTGTCCTTTTTGGTAGCGCAGTTGCACTTCATATAAAATACTCGTATATGAAATAGCGCAGTCGTCAAGTATGATTTTCATGTTAAAATTTAACTAAAACGTTTTTAATAAAGTTGTAATGATGAAGGTCGGTAAACCTTGTCTCCACCGAATATCAAATTAGGACTTAGAATTATCCTAATTTTATTTGGATGAAATTCTTTTCATTGAATTGCTTTCATTTCTTTTGTGTCGGATTATTTTATAATTTTTTTCATTTATAAAGATTCTCTTAGTTTTATTATAATTTTAAATTTAACGGATCAAGCGCTCCATCTGAGAACAACATTGAGAGTTAATTAAGAGCACATCCACGATAATTTACGATATTTGTATGCTTCCATATTTATACAAGCAATTGTAACAGCCGGCCATGGCACAGCGATTAGTGGGATAAGGCAATTATTTTCCGTGGTATTCTGCAGATTATAATTGAGCTCAATAGTAAACGTTGTGTGACATAGTTTCCTGCAGATTCAATACAGGCTCTTTACTGCAGTAAATGCATACACAGTAGCTCCCATCTCGTTGTGTTGGTTCCTTAGTATACTTGGTATCTAGCAGGGTCGCTATCTCAGTCAAGGAGCAAGTTGTGTGTTTGCATCTGTTGCTGCTAGATTAGCTATCTATTGTTGCACCCAAACAGCCTGTTTTTTTAATATAAAAGAGAAGTCGCTAGCAGAGAAAACCTATGCGTTGCAACAGAGGGCAGTCAATTAATTATAATATGACGAGTTGTTTTCCTTCTCCCAATAATCATAAACAGAAATTTATATGGCAGAACGTGCTAGCATCGGTGTGCTGAACCACAGCTGAAACACAGAGGACGTGTCAAACTTTTAGATTGGGTTCACAAACATAAGCACAATCTTAACTAGGATGTGTTACTTTATAAAAATAAAATTAATATTCTTTCGGCTAATATTTGTTACTAACAAAAACGACAGCTGCCGTAAAAAGGGCAAAAGGTGTCATCTAAAGAAATTCTTATGTTTTTTAAGGAACTGCGGAAGGAAGAGCCATTGCCTAAAGATATGTTTAACAATATTGGGGTAACTGTCATACAACATACATTTTAGCGTTTAGTTATCGCTGTATTACTTCGTAAAATTTCAACAGCTATTCCTCCTTACCCTGCTTCTGACACTGCGGTATATAATTTAATTGCTAAATTCAAGGCTGCTGTGTAGCAAAATGTTGAGAGAGAGCATCATACAACATCAACTCGTCAACATTAGCAATTGCTAACAGTTTGCACAACATTTTGTATAAAGATATTCATCTTGACATTTACAAACTTCAATTCGTTTAAGAATTAAATCAGACCGACCATTGTTTGCGTCGACCGTTTTTGAATTGGCAATTTGAAAAGCTGAACGAAAACAGCGTATTTTTCAACAAAATCAAAGATTTGGTTCATGTTCAATTAGGCGGTTATGTAAACGAACGAAATTGTCGCATATGGAGTTTACAAAGTCAACAGTCATTGAAGAGTCATTACATTAAGGCTGCGCCAAATAACTTTTGTTTTTTGTTTTAAATGCTACAAAAACTACTAAATATTTTCTCAAATTTCTTTTTTTATTTGAAAGTACAATCCTTCCAGTGAATAATGGAAAATAATTTCATTCAAATAGCTGCCTCGACTGGGCATGCAGTAGCCTACACTATCAGTCCAATTTTTAAACACATTATCGATTGTATGCAGCTGTATTTTACCAGTGGCTTCACGCATATTGTCCTTTAAAGCGTTAATTGTCTCTGGCTTGTCCGCGTAACACTTATCTTTGACGGCACGGTGTCTAATCGCAGCTCCGAGGCGGCCAAACGCCATTAGTTCTGCGGCTGATAAAGCGATCTTCAAAAATAGAGCGCAAAACATCGAGTGCAGCTTCAGCTGTGTGGCACGTAGCGCCGTCCTCCTGAAACCAAATGTTGCCAATATCCTCCTCTTCAATTTTTGTTAACAAAAATACGTTCAGCATGGCCCGATAACGATCGCCATTGACGGTAACGGCCACTCCTTTCTAATTTTCGAAGAAAATCCGCACCAAGCAGTGACTCATTTTGGGTGTGTCGGCTTTTCATGTATGCGTGCGGGTTTTCTGTGCCCCAAATGCGACAATTTTGCTTGTTTACATACCCGTCAAGATCAAAATGAGCTTCATTGGAAAACATGATTTTTTTCCAAAATCGGCATCTTCTGTAAGTCGATCGCAGGTCCACTTAGCGAAGCGAAAACGCATTGGATGCTCACTTGGCTTCAACTCCTGAACCAATTGGACTTTGTATGGCGTCATACCAAGGTTATGCAAAATTCGTCTCAATGATGTCTCTGAAATGTTCAATTGTTGGGAACGACGGTGAATTGATGTTGATGGCGCATCACGCATTCTTTCTGCCACAGCAGCAATGTTCTCGGGTGTACGCACTGTTTTTGGCTTTTTACGCCTTGGTTTATCGATGAGGATGCCAGTTTCTTTTACTTGTTTTACAATATAACGAACATACGGAGCTGACGGTGCTTCTCTCCTTCCAAAATCTATACGCAATTTTCGCACACCCTCTGCAACATTGCCATGATTTTCAAAGTAATGTCGCAATATTTCCCAGCGCTGTTCAAGCGTATACACAACCATATTCGTTCAGCGGGAGGATAAAACTAATTATCTGTCAAATCAAACATGAGCTAAGTGTTACCATTCACGAAATAAGCACTAGTTGAAAAAAAACGTTAGATGGACCCTTTACGAGCAAAGAAAGTAACTATATGGTGAGATTTTTTCTCAGGCCACATCATCATCGGCCTGTATTCTTTCGAAAAAGTGAGCAACGAAATGCCAAATCCGTGAATACTCTGCTCTACTAAATGATAATTATAAGTTTTTGTAACCAAAATTGGCAAATGTTGACATCAAGTGACATTTAGTTTCAGCAAGGTGGCGGCACAAGCCAACCATTGCATGAGAAATTTCTGATCGTCGCCTCGTCTTGTAATTTAACTCCGTTGAATAGTTTATCTCCGGCCATTTAAAAGACTGGGTCGCCCTAGGGGGCACATTTTAAGTCTTTATGGATCACACAACCATCTGGACTTGTGTCTTGCGGGGGTAAAAGGGAGCCCAGTAAAAGGGAGTATCGTGGTAGCTGTGTGTTTCGAGACCCTCGTTTAAGTTTGAGGGTCGGATCATTCACAATGAACACAATGAATGGTACAGCTGCAGTGTGTATGAATGCCGTCTTGTACTTAATTATATTATGCTTCATGCGTTCTGGACCAGGAGTTGCATAGTCTCCAACTCTTCAGCAGGGAGTGAAGGCTGCGGTCTGCTTCGGGCTTTGGAAGTTGCAACTAAGAGTGACCGAAGGATATATGTATCCGAAGGCCTTCTAGGGCGATGATGACGCTACATATCATCCACAGTGATAATGATCCACCATCTGACAATGGCCCACACGCATTTAAAAGACTGGGTTTACGTGAGCAATCCACAATCAACTGACGCTGAAATTCTTTTGTTGTAAAATTAGTTTCAAAATATTGTGAAAAGAGCAGATGTCTACCTACCGCCAGCTAGGTTTCTTAATAGCAAACCATAAACACGGCTGACTTTAAAAATCTAGATTAATTTAAAATTTATTCTACTTGCTGACAGAAAATTGATAACTCTGAGGTGCTAGAAGTGGACATTTGCCCGACATAATATTTCATTAATAATTCCAATATTTCTTTTCTACGTACCAAAAAAACTGAAGTTGTAGAGAACAAAATAAGGACACGATGATAACATTTGAACATTAAATAATTATCTTATGGAAAAACAGTGCATGGCTTGTGACCTAATTAATATTTACAACATTTTTAACTACAAAAAAATAATAAGGAATTTATAGCTATAATATATTATTGTATAAACAAACACATATCCCACATGGTAAAGTATGTATAACTGACAATGAACAAATAATGTTTTGAAATACATTTTGATTTCGTCCTTGGCTTTTAGTATTAATTCATTATTTATTATTTATAAGCCATCACTCAGTCAATTTGAAAGAGCGAAACGTAAAACTCTAGAGTACTAATTTATTACACACAGAGAAAAATAATATGTGAAATTGGTTTCAAATTTATTTGTAGAATTATTAATTATAATTAAACTAAGAATAAGTGCACTAATCTTAAGCAATTTTATTGTTTCAGTTTAACAGTGCAAGACAATAACTAGTTTTGCATACTGGTGGCTACTATTTACATCATTCTATTAATGTTCGGCCAAAGAAACGTCACGACATCTCTCCTTCTTAGTCGAATGTAACCATGGTCGCTAGCTTTACGGAAATGTGAATGTTTGAATTTTTTAATATACGAATACCGAGAGGTCTGCAGTTATCACTAATAGTATTTTTATCGCCTTTAAATTTGTCTACATTTGATATGGAGATAGAGTATAGTGTTCATATTAACGAAGAAGCTTGTAGTTTAGTGTAAAAGTAGAGTTTGTTGATTAGCAAAAATTAGATGTAAATTATAAAAAAATAAAAAATATTAAAACAAATAAAAAAGTAAGCAAAAATATCCAAAGAATAATGATTTCATTAATCATCTTTATATATATAATTCTACTGTACGTGTGTTGTGACTGAACTCCTCCCAAACGGCTCAACCGATTTGCATAAATTTTTTTATGTGCTTTTGGGTGGCGCTCCGAGTGGTTTAAATTTACAATTCGGTCCAATTGGACAAAGCGGCGTGGTACCCCTTTGGTACGTCGGTTTGGTGTGCATTTTTTAAGTGCTGCTGCAAATATGGGCGGGATTGTACAAAGGGGCGTGGTACCTCCCATACAAACCACAAATAAAAAATCCAATATTTCTGCTCCTGATAACGGTATTTAAACAGAATTTGGTATTTCGATTGCGTGAACATATTGTAAGTTCTGCTGCAAATGTAGGAGGGATTTGATAAAGACGCGTGGTACCTCCCATACAAATCTTCTTTATGTATATATTTTTTGGTGGTGAAAGTAGACGGATAGTCGGAAATTAACTGCCGTATATAAGACAGCACAGCGACCAGTGACTATGCCTTCATCGCTGAGCAGCCCCACCGACAGTCAATTTTTAATTTTGTAGTGAAAAAAACCAAGATCTTCGTTGGGAATCGAACCCACAACCCCCATATTTACAAGCTAGTACACTACCTACTAGCCTACAGGGGCACCTACTGTATGTGTGTATGTCACAATACATATTTTTGGGTACCACCTTGGATTGTTTACATTCACAAACCAGCCCGACAGATGGTGCTGCAGTCGGTATCCATGTTATTCAACTACACTGCAACTACACGACTGGATCGACTTGAATGAATTTTTGTGTATTCATTCATTCAATGCATTTAATTTTTTTGTGCGCTGTATTTTGATATTATATGGTATCGTCGCATTTACGTAAATATTGAGCGTTCTTTACTTCAAAAATACACACGCGCTATAAATTCGTCGCCAGCCGCCAACTGCCTCCAATGTGCCTTGACACATGACGGTGAAAGGCCCAAAGTAACATGGACTCGATTACTGCTGCCGTTAAAACAGTCGTGGCGGGTATTGAGCTTATTTGTTTGTGTTTCTTCTTTGCGATCTCACAAATTTGTTCTCAATGGATCAGCTAGTAATGTATAATATATTAAAAAATTTGGATACTAGAATATACCTGAACTCAACTATAAAAGTTATTTGCTTAAAAGATTAAAGAGTCGGGCTAAAGTGAAAAATTATAAATATTGAAAAACATTTATTCTTTCAACATAATTGTGGTCATATCTAGCAATTTTATTATAAATGACAATAATATCCCTCCAATAACAATTATATTATTGTTATGTATGATGATAATTAGTCTAACTTAAACTTCATATCTCAATAATAATATTGTTAAATTTATTTCTTTTTATTTTCAGTTGTTTAATTGCAAAATAATAACACAGAACTTTAGAGTTTTAAATTAAATTAAACGATTTATTTACTTTCAATGCACACAAAATAAACACGATGGTAACTTTGTTGTCTTTACTCACAGATGACGCAACTTGAATTCATTCATTTGCCCTGCAAATGGTGTTTATATAATGGGTTTTTCAACAAGAAGTTTGTTTTTCATTTGTGGCAACACCAACAAAATGATAGTTTTGACATTTAGTTTTCGACGTATTCGTAGTAGGTGCATTGACAACAATTGCCAATGATTTCAATTTCGCACGAAAATTACATTAAAATCACAGTAGCTAATTTTGCGTAAGGATTTGAATTTGACTTTGAAGCTTTACAAGGTTCAATTGAAGCCGAGCCACCATTCACATCATCCTAGATTCGCTCAATTCATTCAGGAACAATCAGCTGGTTTTTCTAAAGACATCATTTTTTTCAGACGAAACCCATTTTTAATTAACAGGGTATGTCAACAAGCAAAATTGCCGCATTTAGGCTTCTGAAAATCCAAGAGCAATTATTGAGAGTGGAAAGTCCTCTCAATAATTGCTCTTGGATTTTCAACGTATCCCTGTATGGTGCGCTATGTGGTCTGGAGGCGTCATTAAGCTAATTTTGTCTTCTTTTGGCCTATTATTGACGACGTGGATATCATTGACTTGTGATTTCAACAGCCAATGAAGCGATCTGTTGATTGCAAACCATATTTTCCGATCGCATTATTTCACGACCAGTTAAATGGCCAGCCAGATAGTGTGATTTAACACCACCGGCTTGTTTTTTGTGGGGCTATGTTAAGGACAGAGTCTATACGTAGCCAGTAGAAACGATTTCAGTCTTAAAATTTAAAAACCGTGATGTGATCAAAGAAATCGAAAAAACGCCGTTTTGCCAAAAGTCATTAAAAATGTTGATGAAACAATCGACATCTATTAGCGTAGTCGTGGTGGACATTTGCCAGGTATCATTTTTCGTCGTAATACAACACAAATATGAATCATCTCAATCTAAATTTTTTGTTTTATTTTGTTTTAGAAAACAAACTTCTTGAGGAAAACCCCTTTACTTATTTTAAGTGGTTTTCGCATATACAAGAATATCCTTCTTTAGCAACACCACTCATTGTTGTTGTTGTTATTATCATTCAAGTTTAGGCGCCTGCTTGACTGAATGTTTTGTTTTGTTCTATATTAGTTGTTAATTTATTTGTTGTTTATCTTATTTGGTAGAATTTCTTATAAGCACATTTTTGTGTATAAAACTTTTTAGAAAACTATACAGTTTGTAAAACGTACAGTGGATGGTTTCGTTTACTTTTTTTATGGATAATTATTTTGTTTTAAAACTTAATAAATCATGTTTGTAATAATAGGTCACCTCCATTTTTTTCTTTGTGAATGTTAATTGTCTAGTTCTCCTTTTATGAGTTTCTAATGATTGATTGACTTCCATTAGTTGTTTTTTTTTTTTTTGTTTTAAATTAATAATCGATATTTTTTATGTTATTTGTTTCTAATAGTAAAACTTAAATTCTCTAGGAATAACAACAGCTGAACATTTGTCTTACATGTCCAGTGATATACATGCTACATCGACGAAATTTGTGATTTACTTATATAAAACTAAAATAATCGATTAATATTTAAAACTGTAAAACCAAAAATATTTCTTTACAAAAACAATTAAAGTAATTTCTGGTTAAGAAAAAAATAAGTAAAATTAGTATTTACTGTTATTAAACACGAATAATATTAGCCACAACATAACCTGTTAATACAATAGCAACTCGAAGAAATGTTCTGAGCAAAAAACAAAATATTGCGAATATGTAGGTTTTATATAAACTGGTGATATTATATAACGCGGATAGAAATAACAAAGCTGGTGCCAAAGAAATTATGGTAAACTATTACCCGAATTTCTCTGTTTTATTACTACAATTTTATCGAATAAAGAAAATATTTATACTTAAAATGAACATTTATTCTCAATTATAGCCCAACAGACTATTTGCAGCTGATCACAGAAATACAAATATTTTTAATTTATCTTTATATATATAATTCTACTGTACGTGTGTTATGACTGAACTCCTCCTAAACTGGCTGGACCGATTTGAGTGGCGTGGTATCTCCCATACAAACTACAAATTAAAAATCTATTATTTCTGCTCCTGATAACGGTATTTGAACAAAATTTGGTTCGTTGGCTTGGTGGAAATATTTTAAGTGCTGCTGCAAATGTGGGTGGGATTTTACAAAGGGCCGTGGTACCTCCCACACAAACCACCATTTTTTTTTTGTTAAAAAGAAATTTTAGTTAAAATACAATATAAAAATTATTTTAAATTACACACATACTATAATAAATACAAGCTTAACGTAACAAAAAAATTTGCTTAAATTTAACATAAATACAATAAAAAATTTTTTGCAAAAAAAATTCTACATAAATGCAAACACCTTGTTGTTCAGGTAAACTAATACGTTGTTTCTTATTGCACTTACTGACAAATTGAAATCAACGAAATTATAATATTTATTAAAATCTGCACAAAATCTCCTAAAAGGGTACGCGTTAGCATAATTGGCTCGAAAGAATTCCACTGCTAAAGTGATAAAATATCGTGTAGGGCGTTGCGGTACATTTAGAGTAATCCTGTTAATAAGTAAGTGAGTAGAAACGTCGCCAATTATCACACCAAAAGTGAACAAAATATTATGTGCTGTTCTGCGACTCCTTAGAGTTGGTAGCTTAATAAGAGAAAGTCTAGCTGAGTAGGAAGATAAGTCCAATGTGTTAGTGTTCAAACCACGGAGGCAAAAAAGCAAGAACTGTTTTTGAACAGATTCGAGAACATCTGAGTATTTTCTATATATAGGGTCCCAAATGGCGGATCCATACTCTAGAATAGGCCTGACAAGGGACATATAGAGGCTTTTGGTAACGTATGGATCATCAAACTCTTTAGCCGAACGCTTTACAAATCCAAGTACACCTCTAGCTTTGTTTGCTGCAATAAAATTAAGTTTGGAGTCAAGTAGCAATCCAAGATCTAATATTTTGTCAACTTCTTCCAAATGATGGTCATCGATATAGTAGCATGCAGTTATCGGTTTCTTTCTTGCAAAGCAAATATATTTACATTTCTTGAGATTAAGCTCCATACAATTTATTTTACACTAGTTGTGAAGCGAGTTAAGGTCACCTTGGAGGTGTTGCTGGTCAGTTACTTGACAGTAACTAAGAAAAACTTTTACATCGTCAGGATACATCAAAATATTGAATGATTGAATGACATCAGGCAAGTCATTAATAAATAACAAAAAAAGAAGCGGCCCAAGAGTTGGTAGCTTAATAAGAGAAAGGCTAGCTGAGTAGGCAGGTAAGTCCAATGGGTTAAAGTTCAAACCACGGAGGCAAAAAAGCAAGAACTGTTTTTGAACAGATTCGAGAACATCTGAGTATTTTCTACATATAGGGTTCCAAATGGCGGATCCATACTCTAGAATAGGCCTGACAAGGGACATATAGAGGCTTTTGGTAACGTATGGATCATCAAACTCTTTAGCCCAACGCTTTACAAATCTAAGTACACCTCTAGCTTTGTTTGCTGCCATAAAATTAAGTTTGGAGTCAAGTAACAATCCAAGATCTAATATTTTGTCAACTTCTTCCAAATGATGGTCATCGATATAGTAGCATGCAGTTATCGGTTTCTTTCTTGCAAAGCAAATATATTTACATTTCTTGAGATTAAGCTCCATACAAATTATTTTACACTAGTTGTGAAGCGAGTTAAGGTCACCTTGGAGGTGTTGCTGGTCAGTTACTTGACAGTAACTAAGAAAAACTTTTACATCGTCAGGATACATCAAAATATTGAATGATTGAATGACATCAGGCAAGTCATTAATAAATAACAAAAAAAGAAGCGGCCCAAGAGTTGGTAGCTTAATAAGAGAAAGGCTAGCTGAGTAGGCAGGTAAGTCCAATGGGTTAAAGTTCAAACCACGGAGGCAAAAAAGCAAGAACTGTTTTTGAACAGATTCGAGAACATCTGAGTATTTTCTACATATAGGGTTCCAAATGGCGGATCCATACTCTAGAATAGGCCTGACAAGGGACATATAGAGGCTTTTGGTAACGTATGGATCATCAAACTCTTTAGCCCAACGCTTTACAAATCTAAGTACACCTCTAGCTTTGTTTGCTGCCATAAAATTAAGTTTGGAGTCAAGTAACAATCCAAGATCTAATATTTTGTCAACTTCTTCCAAATGATGGTCATCGATATAGTAGCATGCAGTTATCGGTTTCTTTCTTGCAAAGCAAATATATTTACATTTCTTGAGATTAAGCTCCATACAAATTATTTTACACTAGTTGTGAAGCGAGTTAAGGTCTCCTTGGAGGTGTTGCTGGTCATTTACTTGACAGTTACTAAGAAAAACTTTTACATCGTCAAGAAACATCAAAATATTGGATGATTGAATGACATCAGGCAAGTCATTAATAAATAACAAAAAAAGCGGCCCAAGGTGGCTTGCCTGTGGTACTCCAGATAGAACCTTTATGCATCTGGAGGAAGCGTTATTAAAACGGACCATTTGTTTCCTATTTGTTAGGTAAGAGTAAATCCATTTGACACTTAAATCTGCGAATTCTATTAATTCCAATATTTTCTTTAGGAGGATATGATTGATTTTATCAAATGCCTTGCTAAAATCAGTATATATCACGTCAGTTGGATGCTTTTTTAAAAATCCACGATGTATAATTGTTGAAAAGTGTAAAAGATTTGTTATGCCAGAGCATCTCTTTCGAAATCCATGTTGATTATTGGTTATCAAACTTGATGTATGAAAGCATAAATGTTCAGTGATAATTTTTTCAAATAATTTGGGTATAGTATTTAATTTTGCAATACCACGGTAATTTGAAATATCAGACCTGTTACCTGATTTAAAAACAGGAATAATATAGGAATCCTTCCAGATTTCAGGAAAAGTACCGTATTTTATTGAAGTGTTAATTAAAATTTCCAAAGGGATGGAATACTATCAAAATATTACTGGGGATGTTGTCAGGTCCACAGTTATGTGAGATTTTAATCCTTTTCAATTCCTTGGAGATTGTCAAAATATCGATAAATGGTATATTAATCGTCTGCGATTTTGCAATATTAAATGGGTACTTAAAACATTCATCATAACCAGCAACAGAGTAAACTGTCGAGAAAAAAATAGGCGAATAAATTGCTTATAACAGTTTCATTACTAGATTCGGTTTGTTGGAACTTTAAAGCAGAAGGGAATCCATCAGTTTTCCTTTTTTGATTAACAAATCTGTGAAATGCTCTTGGGTTGTGTTTTAACTTAAATATTAAAAAATAGTTTATTAAGCGAAGAGTATGCAGCGCGGCTAATAGAATACCTTAAATAATCAGTAGAATCACTAGACTGTTTGAATATAGTCTGTTTTATATAGTCTGTTCTTCCTATTTTTAGCGTACGATTATTGTTTATTGTTCCAAGGAGGTCCAACATTTTGCTTGGTTATTTTTTTCGGAATACACAGATCTATAAAGGAATAAACCTTATGGTAGAATGCTTTAGTCATTTGATCCAAATCGATGCAAGATAATATGTTATTCCAGTTAGTATCCATTAAGAGTTTATTTAATAAACTGTAATTTGTATTCTTAAAAGAGAATGGTTTTGTATATGAAGACACAACAGATTTGTTTGGAATTGAACCCAATATTTCGATGGTAGGATGGTAGATATCCTCGGGTGTTATTATAGGTAAGGAGCGTCTAATATAAAAATTGGTAACATCATTTATGAAAATTAAGTCCAATAACCTTGAGGAACTATTTGTAATGCCATTTAGTTGTTGTAAACCCAAAAATTACGCACTTTTAGAACCAAGCGTAGTTTGAACATAATATTTCTCTTCCGCAAAGTAGTTCCACGATATTGATGGTAAATTAAAATCTCCAAAAACTAAAATTGAATCATCAGTAAATGCTGACCGAGCAAGATTTAATGGATTCGGCGTGTAGATTATATATTTGCATTGAAGAAGATGGCGGTAAATAAGAACATGTTATAAAATTTCGTTTATCACTGTTTTTTATCAATACAGAACTGAGTCAGTTGCAACAAGTCCAAGAATCCAATATTTCGGCTCCTGCTAACGGTATTTAAACAGAATTTGGTTTTTCGGTTGAGTGAATATATTTTAAGTTCTGCTGCAAATATAGGCGGGATTTGATAAAGACGCGTGGTACCTCCCATACAAATCTTCTTTATGTATATAATTCTGCTGTACGTGTGTATGTCACTGAATAAATTTTTTTTAAATGCGTTTGGTTGCCACCTTGGAAGGTTTACATTCACAAACCAGCCCGGCAGAGGGCGCTGCAGTCAGTATCCAGGTTATTCAACTACACTGCAAGTACACGACTGGATCGACTTGAATGAATTTTTGTGTATTCATTCATTCAATGCATTTAATTTCTTTGTGCGCTGTGTTTTGATATTATATGGTATCGCATTTATGTAAATATTGAGCGTTGTTTACTTCAAAACTACACACACGCCATAAATTCGTCGCCAGCCGCCAACTGCCTCAAATGTGCATTGGCGGATGAAGGTGAAAGGCCCAAAGTAACATGGACTCAATTACTGTCGCCGTTAAAACAGTCGCAGCGGGCATCGAGCTTATTTGTTTGCGTTTCTTCTTTGCGATCTCACGAATTCGTTCTCAATGCGTCAGCTAGTTTGCTATAAAAATTGGGAAAAAATTTATTAAACTGATAAAATTTTTATAATTTTTTATTAAAAAAACTTTAATTATTTGTTATTGTTGTTTGAAAATACTAATTTACTTGTTATTCAAATGCAACTAGATCAAAGAAATGAAAAAAGTATTTTTAAATATAATGAAAGCCAAAACGAAAACCTCTTAAAAAATAAACAGATGAAATGCTGCTCATATTTTTAAGCTCAAAAATGTGCAACTTTTCTATAAATAATTTTCTCAATAGTGTCGGTTGTTTTAGTTGAAAAATGCATTAATTATAATAACAAAATGAGTTGATACATTGTTTAAAATATTGTCCATCGTTAGCCACTGCTTTTTCCCATGTTTTTTGTAGCATAGTAATTCCGCGCCAAAATAATAAATCAAGTCAAGTGCAGCGTATTCCGAATAGGCGTTCTACATCTATTGAAATAAATGGTAGTTAGAAGGAGCAGCTCACCCGTTTTATAATCAAGACCAGTTTTGCAACATGTAGCCAAGCGTTGTTATGATGGAAGATTACGACCTCTGGTTGAAGATTCAGGACGTTTTTCTTTGATTTCCCTCTTCAAACAAATTAATAGCTTTCGGTATAGATCCCCTGTGATCATCTGAACCGATTTCAACAGGTTATAATACAAAGCAACCTTCTTTTCCAACCAAATATTTTGCATTACTTTAGCGTCATGGATATTCAGCTTCGTCGTTGATTTAACTGGTTGGCTGGTTGGATTTATATATGAATTTTTGTATTTGGGGTTATCCTAATGTCAGCATTTTTCGTCACCAGTAACAATACGATGCAAAAATGACTTCTTTTTGTAGCGTTAAAGCATCATTTCCCATATGCAAAATCGCTTTTCAACGTCTCTCGGTTGAAACTGAATTGGAATTCATGCTTTTAAACGTAGGAAAATGTTTTATGTGTGACTGTCAATGATAATTCAAGTTCTTCTTGGTACCCGACAATTTTTGTCGAGTAATCCTTGCAACTTCTTATCTAAAAACTTTTTCGGCTGACCAGAACTCTCCTTGTTTTCTGTATCGAAATCACTACTTTTGAATCATGCGAACAATCGTTCAAAGCCTTTTTGGTGCATGCTGACCGCAAGTTTCTACCTATTATCGATAACTTTCAACGGCCATTTTCTCTATTCTCTATTTCCTGTCCTAACTGGCTGATTTGTACTCGAAGGCGAGCGCTTTCTATGCGAATGCATCATTGTCAAGCCACGTTGTGGTTTGTACTGGTGAGTCACTCTGTGTCTTATGTGTTCTTGTTGGTGTTCAGGCAGTTCTGTTGTTAGGTTCGTTGCAGAATTTGTATGCAAAGTATCTCCGTCTTTTATTATTATCTAGGAACATGTGTCCGTCTGAAGGTGTTTTTCGTTTGTTCGTTTGCATGAGTAGTTTTAATGGCTTGAAAATTGTGTCTGAGGTCGTGTTTACCTGTTCGTTTATAGTCTCATTGTTGAAAGTTTTTGTTTTGTAAATTTCTATGCTTTCAAGAATGTCTAGTCTTCGTCCTTTTTTGCTAGGATGTAGTAATGTCATACATTCATCTATTTCCCTTAGCGAATGTCCGTGATTGTCAAGATGTAATGCAAAATTGGAATCTTCTCTTTTCCGTTTATATGATCGTATCTGTTCTGTAAACCTTGTTTTTACTGTTCGTCCAGTTTGTCCCATATAAGTTTAGTTTGTTTGCAGGTACAGTTAAGTCTGTATACCCCGCTGGAACTAAATTTGTCAGTTGTTTCTGTCATTGTTCTGAGATTATGTCTCAGAGAGTTGCCAGTTTTTAATGCTATCAGTATTACGTCTTTGTGAAAAAGGTTAGTAAGTCTGTATATTTCTGGTCCTGTGTCAGTAAAAGTATGCCGTCGTGCTGTATCGGCTGTCTCTTTGTCTTCTTTATTCCTGTTTCTACTGTTGTCTTGTCTAAGAAGTTTATAGCGTAAATTGTGTCGAGTTCTTTGTTGTACTTATCTGCAGTAAGTGGGATTATCTTAAGTCTGTGTATCATATGTCTAAACGCTGCTAGTTTATGTTGGGTAGGGTGGTTTGAGGTGTTATGGATGGTGGTGTTCGTCGTAGTTGGTTTTCTATAGATGTCAAATGTTAAATAGTCAGTTCCTCGTGTTACAGTGATGTCAAGATAATGCAAACTTCTATCTTGTTCTTTTTCCATTGTGTATGTAATCTTATTATGAATTGTGTTAAAGTTTTCTAGAATTTGTTCGCCGTTGTCTTGCTTGAGGATGCATATAATGTCATCTACGTATCTATAGCAATGAGTGTAGTGATTCGAGATGTTTCATGAAAATTTCCCTTAAGATTGCGGAAGTTGAGTCTAAAATAGTTCTGTTTTATTATCGCCTTTGCAAAATCTATAATATCAGAGATGCATTGGCTTTCGTATAAATTGTCTAGTGTGTTGCGTAGAATATCTAAGGTTTCATGTGTTGGTATTAAAGTATATAGATCCTTGATATCACAGGAAACGAGTCGCGTGTTTTTGGTTATTTTGATGGCCTTAAGTTTATCGATGAGGTCTTGTGTATTACGTATAGTATATGTGTTTTGTAAATTTATCCTTTCTCTAAGTACGCCGGTTAGGTGCTTAGCTAAGTAGTATGCCCGTGCAGGTCTGTAGTTTATAATGGGTCGCATTGGCATGTTTTCCTTGTGTATTTTTGGTTGTGCTTTGAGTGTTGGTGGTCCTGAATTCATGTTCATGTATTTTTATACTTTTCCGTCAGTTAACATTTTGCAGCGTTTTAATAGGTTGCGTATTTCTCTTTGGACGGATTCAGTTGGGTCATTTTTAAATTTAGTGCAGTTGGTCTGCTGTATAAATTGTTGTGTTTTATCTATATAATCTTTTTTGTGCATTATTACAGTCGTATTTCCTTTGTCCGCCTTTGTAGTTATTAGGTCATTGTCCCGTAATTTTGCCCTTATCTGTTTAGCAATTTTGTGCTCGTTTGGATTCGTCTTTTTTTTTAAGAGAAGTAGCACTTCAAGCAACAATGCCTATTTAGTCAAGTAATCGTGCTACATTCTTTAGAAAAGGGAAAGAGAAGAGATGAACAGGTGGTGAAAGTAGAAGGATAGTCGGAAATTAAGTGCCGTATAAGACAGCACAGCGACCAGTGACTATGCCTTCATCGCTGAGCAGCCCCACTGACAGCCAATTATTATTTTTGTACCAAAAAAAACCAAGGTCTTCGTTGGGAATCGAACCCACAACCACCATACTGACAAGCTAGTACCCAGCTTTGCTTTATTATGTTTTTTTATCGTTTTTTCGAGTATGTCGGCCACTCTGTGTCTTATGTGTTATTGTCCGTCGGCTATCAGACTTCCACGCAAAACGTTTTTAGAGTGAAATTCGACATTGTTATAGCGTTTAAAAAATTCTTTTTTAGTTTAACGTCTATTTGGCAGATGTTTACCCTCGAAAATGCAATATTTGTTATGTGCGATAGTTATGCCATATGCTGTCCACATCGACATTCTTAATTTGTATACCCAATATAAAATGCTTCTATGAAATGTAAAATATTCCTCGTACCTCGATTCTAGTATTACATTTCAGATTAGTAAGATTGAAGCTCCACACGAGGAAACGATTCATTAAGCAATTAACTGATAGAGCAAGGTGAAGATTTGACTGATAAAAATTTCACTTGGCTTCACTATATTTCATAAGTATTAAAATTTACTGGCTTAAATTGTCCACCACTGTAGTTTATAAATATATAAAAATATCACATACATACGTACGTGCTTTTGTGTAAATAACATGGATTTGTACTTAAAATTTTTACTTTGACTTCGTAAAATTAGAGGACAACATACAACACATTGACCAACTTCGGGTCTGGGTTAATAGGTGAACGACAAGAAATATAAACGTCATATTTAGCGTTTCGTTTTATGCTTTCATGGTTTTTATTTCTTTTTGGTGGGTTGTTTCTGTCTGTTTTTGTTTTATTTTAAACTATTTTACTTTTTTCTTCCTTCTTCAGCAGTTGTTGTTGTTATTTTTGTTTTTACCATTTTCATGCAAGTTTCTCTTTTCTATATAAAAACAGATGGAGTTAAACACGCAAGTAGGTGAAGAGGCATATGCGAGAGTATACTCTACATGCATACATTCATACATACCCATTTCTAGAATTATATTTCATTCACAATCTTTTGCAAACACGCATACTCCCATATCAACACATACTACTCTCTAACTACACGTATCGATGTACGTTTTTAAAATCCAAAATAAGAGTGTGTGTTTATACTGGCCCCTTAAGGACAGCTAATTTTGTTAGCGTTTGTATGCCTGTTATTACCCAGCTTCTCCACCTACAGTCAAGACATAATGATGATGATATTTCACAAATCAAATATGTTTAGTGTGAAGGATAGAAGATGTCATAAAATATCATTGTATCCAAAATATTAAACTTTTTTTTGAAGAGCAGCTGTAGTCTTAGCTCAGCTGATTAATTTAAAACAAATTAAAGTACCAAAAAAAAATCTTCTTCAATATCTTTATAGTAGAAGAACTTTTTTAAAAGTTATCGATTTGATCACATGTGAAATATGGAAGAATTCTGATGAAAGTTTTTAAAGTAATTTTGACCCCCTCGTCAAACCTAGAATACTCAACAGCTGTGGAAGTAATTGCAAATACAAAATACCAGCAAGCAAAGTTCAGCTTTGATTCAAGAACCTTTGTTTGCAACTCAGCAGCTTTCTTGCTGCTAGTCGATAATGAACATTTTTTACGGCTGGACATAGCCAGCTTTAAGGTTCGTCAGCCTTGCCCTTTACTTGTTCGAAAACACGAAATTACATGTTCATTTATAATTTTATTCGATATTCTTTAACCTCTACTATGCAAGCGATTTTCAAAGTTATTTTAAGAAACCCTGTCTGTTATTTATTTTGCGTTTAGTATAGAATAAAATATAAGAAAAATAATTGCTACTTTATCTGATAGAATTGAAATTTTTGCAAAGAATACTATTTTTATGCCCAACGGGTTGTAAACACAGCAATGCAGTATACTATTGCTTTACTATATTTTTCGCATTAAAATATCAAACGATGCGAAAAAGTGTGTACACAAAAGTAAACGATTTTTCAACAAGAAGTTTGTTTTCTAAAACAAAATAAAACAACAAATTTTGATTAAGATGAATAAAATGTTCGGTAATTATGAATGAAAAATGATATCTGGCAAATGTCCACCACGACCACGCTGACATATGTCGATTCAAAGTTTTTAACAACATTTTTGCAAAATGTCGTACTATTTCTGAAATCGATTCGTTTGGCCCAGTATAGACTCTGTCCTTAAGAAAGCTCAACGAAAAATTTCCAGTGGTGTTAAATCATACGATCTGGCTGACTACTTATCTGCTGATTGTCGGGAAGTTTGGTTTGCCATAAATTGATCGTTTCATTGGCTGTGTGACATGTGGCACCGTCCTGTTGAAACAACATGTCAGTGGTATCCACGTAATCAATAATAGACCAAAATTGAGTTGTTAACATCTCGCGATAGCGTGACCAATTAGCCGTTACCGCCTTTCTAACCTCATCTAGGAAAAAAAAAAACGGGCGAATCACGCCTCCAAACCACACATCACACTTTACAGTGATACGTTGAGCATACAAAGGCTTCCCAACAATGGCTTTAGGTTTTTCAGCAACTTATTGACCTACTACCCTGACAAGTAAAAATGGGGTTCGTGTAAAAAAATGATATTTTCCGAAAAACCAGCCGGTTGTTCCTAAATTAATCTACGGCGGTCGGCTTCAATTCCTGCTCCAGTTGAAACTTGTAAGGCTTCAAAGTGCCCCTGTAGGCTAGTAAGTAGTGTACTAGCTTGACAGTATGGGGGTTGTACGCCCCGGGGGCACATATATATGGTCTTTATAGAACAGAGGTACAACTGGAAACTCCAGTTTATTTCCACGGGAATCAGTGACCCGCAGAGTTCCGTTATTTGTCTCTTTAGACACTTAACTGTTCTCTGGCTGATTATTGAGGTTGACCCTTTATGGTGGTTGTGGTTTCGCGACCCCATAACAGTATAATGGTTATTATGGTGGCCAAGATCATCTTACTGTTAATGACACCCTAAGTGAATGATCCAGTCTAGTGAGCATGCTAGACATGTGTAATGGACAGGAGTTGGAAAGTCTCCAACTCTTAAGCAAGGAGTGATGATTTGCAGCCCTGCTCTGGAATCATCGAAGTTGCAACTAGAAAGTTCTGTTGCATAGAATTATAGCTTCGGTTTCCTAGGACGAGCATGACGTTCCAAATTATGCAGTGGTTTGGTCCACCATCTGATTAAGGCTTCATGGCCAGGCGCGGATGTAAATCGAATCACACAGTATGGGGGTTGTGGGTTCGATTCCCAACGAAGACCTTGGTTTTTTTTTCACTACAAAATTTAAAATTGACTGCCGGTTGAGCTGCTCAGCAATGAAGGCATAGTCACTGGTCGCTGTGCTGTCTTTATACGGCAGTTAATTTCCGACTATCGTTCTACTTTCACCACCTGTTTCATCTCTTCTCTATCCCTTTCCTAACGTATGTAGCACGATACTTGACTAAATAGGCATTGTTGCTTGAAGTGCTACTTCTCTTAAAAAAAAAAGTCAAATTCATACGCAAAATTCGCCGTGGTGGTGGTTTTGAGTTTAACCAATTGTTGAGAACGTCGAGGAATTGACAAATTTGGATCTGCTTCAGCACTGTGGCTCACTGCTGTGATGTTTTTAGTTGAACGTCGTTGGTGTTCATACATTTTGTATCGAGCTTGTCGACACCAATTGAAGGACCAAATTCTTAATATTAAAACTTCAAGTAAGTAGAGCAAAATACTTTTTTAACTTTATCAAACTATCGTTAAGAGTAAGAAATATAACTTTAAATACGAAATTTAATCAAAATGTATAGCTTCTTAGATAAATTCAACAGATGTCAAAGCAGATTAAGCTATAAAAATAAATAATATTTTAAAACAAACTATCGTTTTCCTATAATGCCTGTCGCCTAATGTTACGACGAATAATAAAATAATAATAAATAAATACGCATTGTAAATACACCATCCGGACTTAATTTTATAACCGCTTAATGTAACCTTTTACAGCACAGGCTCAGAAAAGTTTATTCCTGTCAAAATTCAAGCACTCCATCCAGTATCGCATACAATAAAAAGTTTATTTTGTTTTTTTTTTTTTTTGTTGAACGAAAACAAACAAGAACAAAAGTAAAAAACAACAAAAATAGTAAACGAAGCCAGCAAATGTCTGCCACTGACACTTTAGCACTTGATTTCGCCATAAAATACTTTCAGTATTTTCAAACAATTTCAACGGAGAACATACGCGAATATAATAACGTCGCAAATTTAAGTAAAAATTACAAAACAAGTTATTAAATATTAATTTAAATTTAAAACACATCACAGAAAGTTACAGTTAAAAGGAAAAATTTAAATAATTTCCAGCTAAAAACTTAGGAAAGAAATTCAAATTAATAATAAGCACCCTTGTTTGCAACACGAACACCGAACGTTATTACTCTCAACACCCACTCAAAACTTTTGCCAAACAAATGGTAGCAGACTGAGAGAAACACACAAGCACACACACCTGCTAATAATAAGTTCTTGAACGAACTTATTACGAGAGTGTTTGTATTTAAAATTGGATTTTTTCATTATAGACACTTTAAGCCATTCGCTGTTACTTATGACACGTCATACTCCTGCAACTTCCTTATTTCGTATCCTCTTCCTCTAAAAATCTATATTTTCCATTATAAAACATTTTGTAATGAGTTTTTGGTACCAAAATCAACACCGATGATACATATTTAAAAACATTTTATACACTAGATTTAATTAAAGTTTGAATTCTTAAAATTTCAAAGAAGACAAACATATTTGGAACTTTGCGAAAAGGTACCATTTTTAAATTCCAAAAAAAAACCATACCCATATACGGAAAATAAAAGATTTTTAGCGGTTTAATAAACAGTCGCTCCACTAACTAACAAGTAAGTAAGGTCAATGAAATAATAATTTGTGTACAACAACCATTTAGTTTATAGATTAATCAAACAACAACAACAGTTGCCATTTACCTAGAAACAATTAAGCATAATATCTGGCATACTTTTAGAAAAAAGTGCTCCACACAAGGATTGTTTTTCTTTTATTTTAACACGTCATAAATAGAAATATTTCTTAGGTTAACCACACGTTGCCACATAATAATCGCAATTATATTTTTTTTTAATTTCTGAGGCACTATAATGTTGTTATAAACAAATTATATTTTCTCTCAACAATAATAATTATAATATATCATGAAAGAAAACAAAAAGTACTTTTTTAAAATTCGCATATCTAAGACTATAAGAGGTCTGTAAATTAAGTAATGAGACTGGCAATGTTACGTTCTATCTGGTAACACTAAAGACGGCACACTAACACGGGACGACACACTAAAATGTGATTTGCAGGTTTGATTTCACTCGAGCGATTTGGTCGTCAGTAGCGACCAAACAAACAATTTTTTCTGTTGAGTTCTAAAAATAAGTGACATCACTTTCGAACAAGAGTGTGCTATCAGTTTTTGCATCAGGCTTGGACACAGTGCAACGGAAGCTTTTGCTTAATTTCAGCAGGCCTACGGATATAATAGTATTTTGTCAAGAGTGCAGTTTTTTCGGTGGCTTAAATCATTTTCAGACGAGAATTTATTAAAAATGAACCACCTTTATCTTCAAGAACCCATGAAAAGGACAAGATCTTATGCGTTCAGATCGTCGTTTGATAGTTAGAATGATTGAGGAAAAGTTAAATTTAACTCACACCAACGTTCATCGGATTGTGACCAACGAATTGGGCATTAGAAAAATCTGCACAAAAATGGTTCCAAAAAGCCTTTCGCAAGATTAAAAAGGAAAAAAAAGGTGCCTTAATTTTTTGCAATTGATTTAAAATGGCGCCCATTTTCTGGAACGTGTATTTACTGGTGACGATGTTTGCATACGACCCAAAAACCAAGCGCCATAACATGCAGAGGCACACTGCAAGGCCCAAAAAAGCAAGAATGGCAAAGTCCACGGAATCGTTCAGAAAGAGTACGTACCTCAAGGCAAAAAAAGTCAATCAACAGCTTTACCGTTATTAAATAGGTCATTCGTGTGAGATCAAAAACAACTGGATATTGCATCACGATAATGCTGCTTAACAGATAGCAATTTCTATAAATGAATTTTTAGCTAGAAAAAAAAACATTACTGCGGCTCATCAGCCTCCATACGACTGTCTCCTCTTCCCGAAGTTTAAAAATCATTTCAAGGTAAATCATTTTGGGACAATCGAAAGCATTCAAATGTCTGTAACCGACCAGCTGAAAACTATTCCAGTTTCGTGGTTTCATCCCTACTATGGAAAAATCTTTTCCAGCGCTGTGTGGCTTCAGAAGGAAGTTATTTTAAGGATGACAATATTTTGAGTAGTTTGAATTTTATTTGAATAAAAGGAATTTAAATAATTCGTCTCATTACTTAATCTATAGACCTCGTAAATGTTATTTCTAAGGCACCCCACGGTAGCTACCATGGTCTAATCCTGTTCTCTTTATTTCTAAATTACTCGCCAAATTTTTTTTTTTAACTCTCAAAACTTATTTATTGTATCTTCACGAAAAGAACTAACAATAAGTATTAAAATCTTAAATTCTAAAAAAAGTTACATTAGTACTGACCATGCCAGGCCTAACCTTTTGGGTAAAAAAGAAAATTGTCATAAAAAAAAAACAAAGCAAATATTTCTAAGATGTATCGTCTGTAGCATTGAGGATTAAAGCTGCGGTATCCCTCTTTTTTAATCGGCTATGTCCACTATCATCCAAGATATTGCGAGCAAGGGCGTTAGGATGGTCTTCAAGCTTCATCAAGTATTTGCCTGCGTATTTGATGATTTCTGTAGTCACCAGCGGTATGTCTAAATCACAATGTGTGTTTGAATTTCTGATGTACCATGGGGCGGAAGTTATCAACCGTAAAATTTTATTCTGCATACGTTGAATTCTATCCACGTTTGAAGCTGAGGCAGTGCCCCAAAGTTGGATTCCGTAAGACCATATCGGTTTTAAAATAGTCTTGTAAATTAGAAGCTTAAAATCTATGCTAAGTTTTGGGTTCCTGCCAATGAGCCAATGTAGTTGTGTTAGCTGTAGTTTCATTTGTGTTAGCTATGAGTCAATATGATGTTTCCATATAAGGCGACGGTCAAGATGTATACCAAGATATCTCATATAAGTATGGTGAGGAACAATGTGATTATTGATTCGAACGGGTGAAGGTCACATGAATGCACTTTTGAACGTTCACTTTAATTCTCCATAATTTTAACCACAATTCTAACTGAGTTATATGTTGCTGAAGATTTATGGATACTTGATGGGAGTTTTCATGCGAACTTAGACACGCTGTATCATCAGCAAACGTAGAAGTGTGGACACTTTCACTTACAGGCATATCGGAGGTATATATCAAGTATAAAACTGGTCCAAGAATGCTACCTTGTGGTACGCCTGAGGAAATTGGTTTGGATACACTAACGAGGTCTCCTTCAACAACAGAAAATTTTCGTCCAATTATGTAGCTTTTTAATAGGTTGCTTAAATTACAAGGCAAGTGAGCGGTCAATTTCAGAAATAGACCTTCATACCAAACTTTGTCAAAAGCCTGAGAAACATCAATAAAAATAGCTGAACAATACTTCTTCTCTTCAAAAGTCCTTCTTACCAGTTTGTTCAATTGTGCTATGTCTACTTCTAAAACCAAATTGATGGTTTGGGATACACCCACTATCCCTTAGCATTGGAGACAATTTATCCATAAACAACTTTTCGAAGAGCTTTGAAATAGTTGGTAATAGACTTATGGGCCTATATGACTCGGTTTTGGTTAGGTCTTTACCCGGTTTTGGAATCATTTTAACTTTAGAAATCTTCCAGTGGTCAGGATAGTATTCAAGCCGTAAAATTGCATTAAAAATTAGTAGCATGATTCTGACTGCAATACTGGGAAGCTCCTTCAACATTTTGTTAATTATGCCGTCCATACCAGGATCTTTTTCGGGTTTATTTCAGCAATTAACTTTTGTACCTCATGCAACCTAAATTTTAAGGGTCGAGAGGGTAATGCAACTACGCTCGGCAAATTAACATCATCAGTACATATGTGTGGGGTGAATACATCCTTCAAGTAATCGGCAAATAAGTCGCCTTTTTCAGCGTCCCTTCTTGCCCAATCTCCACTGATATTACGTAGAGCTGGCTTGTACTCAACGGGCCTTTTAAGGTTTCTTGTAGCACGCAGTTTTATCAAAGTCTCTAAGCCGCTTTGTGCATTCTCTAAGTTTCTGCCTCTGCAGGGGCGATCTGTGTTGTTGCCAATCTCTCCTAGCTCTTCGTTTTTCCGCTACGAGACGTTCAATGTTTGAAGAATAGATGTGAACTAAAGTAGTCTGCGGATGATTAGTTGTTGCAAGCTGTGCCGCTTGTTTAATGTTTTCAATAAAAGTTGCAAAGCTATACTCCACTTCCTCCTGTGTTTCTAGCAAAATATTCTCCAAACAATGGCTGCTGAGATATTTTTTAAAACTCAACCAGTTGATGCGACTGTTCATATTTGTATCAGGAAAAAGCAAATGTCTTCTCGCCAAATGGCATAAAATATTGCAATATTGGAGAAGATCCGTTTGAAAAACCATTAAGCGCAACTGATGAACAAATTTTGGAAGCAGCAGGCATTGATGTTGCTGTAGCTGGTTTAAAGGAGGTCCGAACATTCGGATCCCAAAACCAGCAACACGAACAAATATATGACAACAGCACCGATCCGTCTCAAGAAAGTGATGACTTAACCATACAATTAATGGATGTAGTTGAGGAAGACCAAACACCAAAAAAGAATATATTAGTTTGCCACGACTCTTCATCTTCCTTTAATATTCTAAACCGTTTTTTAAATCTAAAAAATAAATGTATATACACTTCGTTCTTTTATTATGCCGTAGATGCGCTCCAGGGAAATGCGCATATAAAAAAATCGCACAATAACACATACATTTACGTGCAAAATGTTGGATAAGTTTCATTTATTAAAAAAATCGCATAAAACCTAAACAATGTTTTAAAATGCATTAAAAATCGCATAAAAAACGATTTATAAATAATAAGATTTCAATTTTTTTTATCATATTTTAATAACTGGCACCTATGCATGTAATAACAAAAACAAAACTTTTTATGTAAAAAAAACAAAAAACATAAACAAAAGTTTATTTAAATTCATATTAATCATCATTATTCGCTGTCCTGTCTGATAATGTGCGAACCCGTTTGTGGATTGGTGCAAGATCACTTTATCACTTGAAGATAAAATTACGTCATCAGATCTACATGGTAGTGTTTCTTCAGGAATTTTTTTCTTCAGTGATTGTTCTGCTTTAACAAGGTAGTCAGTAATCAAACGCTGTGATGGCGTAACTAGTTCTTTGTAGAATTCTCTGTAGCCAGACGTACAAAATTTCAGATCACGTTGGAATTTTAAGGCGCGTTCTACATTATTCATTATTTTTTATTCATTATCATTGTGAATAAAAAAATTTTCGAATTTACCGGAAAGTTAAAGGCATTTCCGAAGTAATTTTTCGTCCAGTGGAATAACAATTTTTTTACAATGGAAAAAGAAGAGAAAGGGAGAATTAATTATCTAGACCTAACGATCAAGAGGAACATAATCTCGAACAGAATCGAATATAAAATATACAGGAAACCAACAGCAACGGACACAATAATACACAACTCATCAAATCATTCCCAGCAACACAAAAACGCAGCAATCAGGCAGTTAATAACAAGACTCGAGAGAACACCACTAACACGGCAAATGTATATGAAGGAAGTGGAAACAATATACACCATAGCGGAAAACAACGGATCCAAAAAGCGCCTCGTAGATAACATCAAGAAACAAATTAGAACGAACAACGTACAGGAGAATGAAAGGAAAAAATGGGCTACATTAACATATATGGGAAAATCAACGTACAAACTGGCGAAATTCTTTGGAAAACACAACATCAATACCGCATTCAGGACAAGAAACAACCTAGGCAGAATACTACGGAATAAAACAACCGAGGCAAATATACTAGACAAACAAGGAGTGTACAAATTAACTTATACATGCCATTATAGCTACATCGGGCAAACAGGACGAAAAAATAAAACCAGATTTAGGGAAGACATTAGAGACTATAACAGAAGACTACGAGAACCAGGATCAACTCCAGAATCAAACTTTGCGAACCATATATTCAACAACAAATGTACACTAGGACATATAAAAACAACGGTTAAACTGCTTCATACACAGCACAAAGGAAGGAGACTAAATGTATTAGAAAACATGGAAATATACAAACAAAAAACATTTGATGGACGAATAATAAATGAACAAATAAACACTGCTTCGGACACAATATTTGAATCGTTGAAACATTTTTACAGGAAAACAAACATTACACCAACACAAAAACGTTACATAGGTGCACAAGACCAAAGCAACAAAGAACATCATAAACGTACAATTACAGATATAATAATCTGTCACATAGGAAAAAAAACCAATAGGTTCACACATAAACAAAAACGGCTGCGCCAAAAATGTTGATGTATTTATAGTTATCTACTTTTTTATTTATCCTTAACGTTGTCGTTGGGCCTCGATCCATCCCTATAGGTCTTAACCAAATTCCGGTGTAGGGTTTTTTCTCTTCCCTTTATCATGATTTTTACGTTCACCGGTGTTGGTAAGCCTGTTACTTCGTAGGGCCCCACCCAAAGTGGGGATAATTTATTTTTCCTTCGTTGGTTCTTTACAAGAAGTTTATCTCCAATTTCCATGGTGCTGGCTGTAGTATGCTTGTCATACCGTTTCTTGGCGGTGATTTTAGCATTCATCTGCGCCGGGCGGGCAAATTCATAGGCCTTTTGAATTTGATGCCTCAGTACCTTGGAATAGTCGTAGTGGTTGTAGAGGGGGGTACTTCTTTTAAGGTTTGCCGGTAGTGGGATGTCAAACCCGTAGAGTACCCTAAACGGGGTCTGCTGCGTAGATGCATGCTCCGTGTGGTTATGCACATGCATGGCTGGGGCCAACCATTGATCCCAGTTAGACCCGTCCTCTTTCGCAAAACTTCTCAGATACTCCGCTAAGGGTCGATGGCTTCGTTCTAATGACCCGTTAGCCTGAGGATGGTAGGGAGTGATATGCTGCCTTTTTACTCGTAAAAGTTTGCACACACTCCCGAACAATTTCGATGTAAAATTTGTTCCATTATCAGTCACTAGTTTTGCTGGTATACCATATTTGGTGATGATCTCATTATAAAAGACCCTTGCCACTGTTTCTGCCTCTGCGTCTGGCATGGGTGCACAAATAAAAAATTTTGATAAGTCATCCTGGAACGTCAGGATATATTTGTTCCCCATGGACGTGGTCGGTAGGGGCCCAACCATATCCATATAGACTTTTTCAAATGGTCTCCTAGCAGTATCGGTCAGCACCATTGGTTCCCTGTTTAGAGGCCCGCTTTTATTCTTCTGACATTTAGGACATTTTCTGATGTAGTTTTTTATTTCTTGCTGCATACCTTGCCACTTATACTGTTTTCTTATTCGGGCAAAGGTTTTCCTCGCTCCCTGATGCCCGCCTAATGGAGCGTCATGGAAACTTCTCAGGACCTCTTGAATGTCTTTTTTATCGGCTATAGTAATGGCTGTGTCCACCATATCTTCCGCGTTTTTTTCCTCCGGGTGATTCGCCATGTTTATTTCCTTCGCTTTGTTTTTCTGTTCTTCCGAAAATTTTCGTTGCGCCCTCGTGACGACTTGTATTTTTTCGTCCTCTAGTGGCAACCGGCTCAACGCGTCTGCGTTTAAATTTGTTTTTCCCGGTTTATATACAATGTCGAAATTATATTCCGATAGCTTATGTCGAAACCGCGCCAGTCTGGAGGTTTGGTCCTTGAGGTTGAATATGCCTTTGAGCGGTTTATGGTCGGTGAAGACCGTAAAATGCCGTCCCAATAGATATGGGCGGAACGTGTGGGTAGCCCTTGCTACCCCCAACATTTCTTTCTCAATGGTTGAATACCTTTTCTCGGTGTCACTTAGGGTTCGGCTAATGAACGCAATGGGGTGATCCTTACCATCCCTCTCCTGTGACAATACCGCTCCTAGTGCCTCGTTGCTGGCATCCGTAGTTACCCGAAATGGTTGTGAAAAATCTGGATAAACGAGAATTTGGGGGCTAGAAATTTTCTCCTTTAACGTGTCTAGGGCTTTCTGGCACTCCGGTGTCCAAATAAACTTGCTGTTCTTTTTCAAGAGGCTGGTTATGGGTGCGGCCAGCGTCGCCATATCTTTGACGAACTTTCGGTAATAGTTAATTAGTCCTAGTAGAGCCTGGACCTGTTTTATACTCCTAGGGGCCTTCAGATTTCTAACGCTCTCTACTTTTGCAAGGTCTGGGAACGCTTCTTTCTCTGAGCACTTGTGCCCCAGATAGACAATCTCTCTTCTCAAGAACTGGCACTTCTCAGTGTTCAACTATAGCCCGTTTTCACGTAGGCGGGATAAAACATTTACGATTTTTTTTTCATGGTCCGCCACAGTTCTTCCATAGATGACTATGTCATCGAGATAGACAAAACAGTCCAAACCCTGAAGACCAGTTAATATTGAGTTCATTACCCTCTGGAAAGTTGCTGGAGCTCCCGTCAGCCGGAACGGCATTCTGTTAAATTCGAAATGACCCTTGTCAGTGCTAAAGGCCGTTTTTTCTTTATCCTTCTCATCCAGTAGCACCTGATGATATCCACTAGCCAAATCTAACGTAGTAAAATATCTGCTGTTCCCCAGTTGATCCAGAATTTCGTCAATCCTTGGAATAGGGAAAACTTGCTTGATTGTAGTTTCGTTCAGTTTTCGGAAATCCACTACCATTCTAAACTTCCTCTGGCCGTCTTGTGATTTTTTGGGTACTAACAGTAGTGGTGAATACACTGCGATATGCTGGGGCTAATAACGCCCTCTTTTAATAATTCCGATACTTGCTTGTTTATTTCGTCTCTATGTGCATGTGGCAATCTGTACTGTTTTTGATTAATAGGTGGCTGGTCATACTTTGTTGGTATTTTATGTTTTATTACTTTTGTATAAGGTAGCTTGTCAGTTAGTAGCATGAATACATCCTGGTATTGTTCGCACATTCTGCTCAATGAGGCCCGTTCTTCTTCATTCCAATTTTTTCCTCTCATTTTTATTTCCTTGAGTTCCCTTATTCGTTCTTCTTTATTTGAAGCAGGATTTTCCTTTATTTTCGTATTCTTAATTTCTTTATAGCCATCTAGCCTTGAAAATTGTATCTTGATGCCTGTTTCCATCGATACATCCTCTTCGGTTACGTTTAATATGGGTACTACCGCACTTCCGTTATGAGTGTCCACTATAGTATTCCCAATATAAACACCTGGGTACAGCTGTTGTTTGTGTACCACTACTGTGTTTTCCCTCGTTTTTTAAAATATTGGCGTCAACGTGATTGCTCTCTTTTTTATCAAGTAATCCTTGCGGTTTGTTGCCTCTGCGCTCGCTCCCTCAGCGTGTAATGGGAACGTTTTTACTACTTGCTTTTTTTCTAGAATTTTCAGGGTCTGTGAATGGGAGTTTATTATGCTTTTGCCCCAAATGTTGTTTCTTCCCAGAATTCCGTCCGCGGGTAGGCTGCTACCTTGGCCTACCACATGAAAAGTCCATGGTAAAAAATTTTCTCCCATATTTACTGTTACTGTGCCCAATGTTGCTGCACAGCCTCCAAAAGCGCCTGATAATTTTCCTCTTTCACCCGTACTTTTGATCGAAGATGAATTTATTGCTTCTTCCTTCAATATACTGGAATCTGCCCCAGTATCCACGAGCAGGATCAGCTTTCCTGTCTTAGCCTCGTGACAATTAAGCGTGATGAACACTGCGTCCAGCCTATCTGATGATCGGTTATCCCCGCTACTGGTGTTGACGTTTAGTGGTGTGGTTCCCAGAACTACCCCAAAATCCGTATTGTCTTTCATATGAGACTTATTACTAGGATTCTGATAGGGGGTTTCCTCGCAACTTTTTTGTGACCATTTTTTCCCAAGTCCTTGTGACTTGACCCCTGGATCATCCATGTTTACCGATACATTTTGCCTATGAAATGCTGGGTAGGGTTCAAGAGAATTTTCTTTCTGTGCTTTTCCTTTCTCAAGAGCACTCACGACTTGTTCTACTTCTAGTATAGAGTCTGCTCCAGTCTCTGCGAACGCGTTTGGTTTTCCCTCCTTGGCTCTTTTAAAAAGCGTTCTAGTGAAAATTGTATCTACGTTGCCTGGGGACTTCTTGACTCTATTGTCAATGTCACTGCACATCATATCTTGTTGCTCTCTATTAACCTTCAATTCTTGATTATCCTCTGCGCCTTTTGATTCCTGATTCTTATATAAATTTTCCTGCTTTCTTGTGTGCACCACCGCTTTGTGTACTATTTCTGTTGCTTCTTCAGCTTCTGACTCTTCTTCTGAGTCTTTTTTATTTACCATATTGACTTTATTCCGCTTAGTATTTAAATGTTCTTTCTTTTTCCTTATGTATGTGGCCTCTGTTTCTTTCTTATTAAGCTCCTTTGTGTTTCCCATTCCCAGTTGTTTACTATATTCCATGCTTTTAAATTGTTTGTGCCAAGTTAGTCCTTCTCCCATTTGTGGTTGCCCAGTTATTGGCTGTAACTGGGCCGTATTTCGTTTCCCTGATTATTTCCTTGCATTCTGCTGCTGTTGCTATTTCCTTGATACCTCCCCGTATTCTGGATATTATTCTTTGTATGCCCGTTGGAGGGGTCTGATTATTCTGGCAGTCTCGTGCAAAATGTCCTAGCTGGTTACACTTAAAACAGAGAGGAGGTGTGACGTTTCTGGTGGTTGTCCCATTATTTTCGTTATGTGTACCCTCTGTGTTATTGCTATTTCCGTAACTTCTATCTGGTGTCCTCAGATTGTTTACCAGTAGTCTGATATTCCATTGGCTTTGAGTGGCTCTAATTCTTTGTTGTTGACAGAATGAATTCTCCTTATGCCCTCTTATCCTGCATACTCCACAGTACACTGAACTTCGTCGTTTCCGACAGCTGTCGAAGTTATGTCCCCTGTTTTTACAATACCCACAAGTTTCTTGCTTGCTTGGGCTATTGTTGCATAGTGGGCCGACCTCATGCCCATATCTCCCGCATTGAAAGCAGTATGGGGTGTTCAATCTTTTTTTACAACTATTCCATTCGTGGCCCTGTATGTTACAGAAACCACATGGAACGTCCATTGTTGTTGTATTGAGGTTGTGTAGAGGTTCCCCAAATAAATCTTCCGCATTTTCAACTACCTCTAATAGGGATTCCAGTTCTTCCGTTTCTCTGTCAATAAATCTTGATTTGAGGGCTTGGTCTCTTAGCCCTTTAATGAAAGATCTCACGGCTACTCGTTTGAAATCCTTCACTATAGTATTCCTCCTGTTCACCTCCGGCCACTCACTTTCAGCTGCGTTTATCGCTTCGTTCAATAAGATTTGCAGGCTGTTGCCGAACTTGCTTGCGGATTCTTTTATGCTTTGTCTACAGTTTAGTATCTGCTCTCTGATCTGGTCTAAAGTTTTCTTCCTCAAATAGAGCTTTTTTATATGGTTACATAAGGCATCTACCGACCCGAACTTGAGCTCTGCTATTCTGGAGTATGCCGATCCCAACAGACGTAATTTCAAACATTCTATGACCTTTTGCACTAGGTCAGCCTTTGGCTGCACCAGTAGTTCGCTTTCCACCATCCTACATCCTTGCATGAATCTACAAACTTCAGAGGATAAATCCGGTCCTTCGGTGCCAAAGAATGTGGGCACCGTGTTATTTACAATCTTCGTAATTGCTGATAAGGCCGGCATTCTGGCTTCTGTGTTTTCGACTTGTCTGGGCGTTGGTGATCTTCTTTCCAAAATTTCCTGTGCCACAGGTATCAGGCTATTAAATTCTGCTGTCAAATTGTCGTTGATACCTTCCAGCTCGCTGAATTTTTCCTCAACGCGTTCCAAATCGCCTAACTTTTTAGCCTTCGTTTCCGCCGTGTAGCCTCTGCTTCCTGCTTTTCTAGCGTTAGTAATCACGGTTTTGACTTCTTTAAACAATTCCAATGCCTGAGCCTCGTCTTCCGATAGTTCTATGTTTTGTTGATGACTACCTGATACTGTTATGGCGGGTACTCCAGCGCCTTTTATCTCTTCACTTAATGAAGGAGTTGGTGATCTTGACTTGTGAATGATGCTTAGTTCACGTCTGGCGTTCTCCAGTGCCGTCTGTAGCCTATCTATAGTGTCGTCTTTTGTCTCAATCAACTGCTTTTGCTTAAATTGCTTCCTGAAGTCCTTCTCACTCAGTCCTTTGCCCTCCAATTCCTTGACTAGTTCTTCGTTCTCTTTCACTACTTCTTCTAGCAAGTCGTCCGTGTAATTTATTTGCTGCCTCAATTTCTTGCTATTAGCTTCTAACAGAATTTTACTTTCCTCTAATTCTTTGATTGTTCTTTTGAATTCCTCGGACTGATCTTTATTCAATTCGCATACCAATTGAAGAACATAGCCTACTTCTTCTAACCTTGTTAGTTTCTGATATCTAATGATATCCTTATGGTGGCTTATAAATGTTTTGTCTAAATTTAAATGTCTAAGTTCTGTCCAGGCGAGCACTTGTAAACTGTCTACTGAGTAACTAAATGTACTAAGTTTTTCTATAAGTTCGTCCGTTTTAGCCTGAGGATTCTCCATTAAAATTATAATTAAAAGTTATACACTCTTACCATCAGTTTCAGGAATATCCCTGCGTCTTTCTTGCTCACTGATTTAAATAAACTTTAAAAAACAATTTTTCCCTGTTAAAAAATATGAAGGTGGGCTTAGAATTTAGACGTTATCAGACTGACTTAATCTCGCGGTATTCCCTAAGAAAGTCCCGTCCTGACGGTATTCCACTAATCGACAGTTCCAGCAAGTCAAAGGTGGCTAGAATTTAGGCGTTATTGACTCGCTCCTACTTTGTCGAAAGAAAAATACAGTCAGACATTTGAACTGTTATTCTAAACGCGTAAATTTAATTTTATACGCGGTATTCCCTAAGAAAGTCCCGTCTTGACGGTATTCCCCAATCGACAGTTCCAGCAAGTCAAAGGTGGCTAGAATTTAGGCGTTATTGACTCGCTCCTACTTTATCGAAAGAAAAATACAGTCAGACGTTAGGACTGTTATTCTAAACGCGTAAATTTAATTTTATACGCGCTAACCGGCTGCGCCAAAAATGTTGATATATCTTCTTATCCTACCGGCTGCGCCAAAAATGTTGAAGAATCCTACCGGCTGCGCCAAAAATGTTGAAGTGTGATTCTTGCCTTTCTATATACTAATCCTGGAGGGTCCCGTAGGATTCGCAGGGTTGGAATAAAAAGGCGAGGTATTTAGTATTGCTAACAAACCTGTAGGGTCCCGTAGGATTCGCAGGCCGCTACTTTATTACTGTCACCTAACTACCGTTTAGTGTCACAGTTCCTATTGAGCTGTGGGTTCGAACTGTCACGGTCAGTTGTATTTCACACAATCATTCTCAATCTAACACTTATTTACTATTTATACTATTCATTAACAATAAACTTAAATAAACTTGCTGACAAATAATAAATCAATTATGCGAGGGTGACTCGCAACAAGATAAAACTGCAGTGTTATTTTTAAAACAGTTCCAACTAGTGCGATAGGCATTAAAATCACCTAAAATAAAATACTCAGATAAAGAATTAGTGATTTTGTCGAGATCAGTTAATAAATGTTATATATTGTGTGCTGAAGTAAACCGTATTGGTCGACCATTTATTACTATGATAATAGATATTTTTTTTTTGGGTACGGTTTTCCGTCGACCCTTGTCAAATTTGGTTTGCGAACAAACTGGTTTCGGCTGTTTGCCATCTTCAGTGTTCTTTTCGTACTAGTTGTGTTTATATAGTTCGTGTCTCCCTTCATGTTGTAATGTAATAGAATTATTTTATTATCTCAATAATAAAACACCGACTGGCTTCACTCAAGTTTTAATTACAACTGAACTATATTTATTTTAACAATTATATTAGAGGTACAATTAAGCATTAATTTTGTAAACAAATATGTTCAAAAGAAAAGATAAAAGAATTTACATCAACAATGCTATGCGTCTATATACGGTAATAATAACAGTTTCAATAGAGTTACAATTTTTATATGTAAAGCAATAATTTTGTAAACAAATATGTCAAAAGGAAAGACAAAAGGATTTACACAACCCAGCAAACAATTACGATACTAATTAGTGATGAAAAAGTAATCCTCTCCAACATCCTCCCCCTGTTGAAACGGCTGTGTTTCAAGGAATTTTGATACTTGGAAGTGGGGCGATTTTGTGTACAGGTCGTTGGAAGGAACCACAAGATGTTTTTAATTCAACAACTCGAATGTATCCATCACTTCCAGCAAATGTTTTTGTAACTCGAGCGAGATTCCAGTTCTGTGGTGGGGTGTTGTCTTCATGTATGATAACTAAATCGCCAATTTGGACATTCGCTTTTGGTTTTGTCCATTTGGCACGTTCCTGAAGCGAGTGAAGATAATCTCTGAACCACAGTTTCCAAAATTGATTTTTGAGAAAACAAATTTGTTGCCATCTGTCTATGGCTGACAGTTGATTTGAGCAAAATGTTGCCTGTGGAACAGCAATCAATGAAGAACCAATTAAAAAATGGCCAGGTGTCAGAGCTTCACCGTCATTCGGATCATCTGTCATTGGAGCAATAGGACGAGAATTTAAAATGGCTTCTATTTCGACGATTAGAGTTTGAAGTTCTTCATATGAGAGCCGGGCTTGAGAAATGTTTTTCACTAGGAGAGTTTTAGCCGACTTGACTGCTGCCTCCCATAATCCGCCAAAATGTGGGGCACGAGGGGGAATAAAACAAAATTCAAATCCGCTTTGTGAACAATGGTCTTTAATGTCATGTTTTGTATCTTCTGAAAGTAGTTTAGTTTTTAACTCTTTGAGCTGGTTGTTGGCGCCAGTAAAATTGGTTGCATTATCGCAGAAAACGCGTCTGGGTAAGCCTCGTCGACTGACAAAACGTTTTAAACAAAGAATAAAGTTGTTTGTTGAGAGGTCCGAAACGAGCTCTAAATGAATTGCTTTCGAACTAAAACATACAAATACTGCTATGTAAGTTTTGTAAGGTACTTTGCCACGAATTCTGTACGATGTGATGAATGGGCCGCAAAAGTCGATACCAGTTATCAGGAAAGGTCGTTGTGCTCTTAAGCGATCAGCTGGTAAATTGCCCATTATCTGACTAAGTAATTTTGGCTTGTAGTGAAAACAGTGAATGCAACTTCGAACCACCTTTCGAACGATTTCTCTTGCATTTATTACCCATATCTTTTGGCGAAGTATACCAAGTAAGACCTTTGGGCCAGCATGTAGGTACAATCGATGTAAATGTTCAATGTAGAGTTTGACAAAACGATGGGTTTTTGGCAGTAAAGCAGGGAAGCGAGCATCGTAAGAGATTGGAGCATTTGAAAGTCTTCCGCCGACTCGAACAATGTTGTAGTTATGGCTATCAATCTGCATTTGATGTACAAATGGTGCCAATTTTTGCAAATACGGCTGTACGAATTTATTGTTTAAAAGAGCAGTTATTTCTACAGCAAAGGTTTTTTGTTGTATATGTGCCACAATTTTCCAAAATGTGTCTTCCGTCTCATACGGCGAAAGATGAATGACATGATTTGCTTTTAGCGATCGATTAACCTTTGATTTGTTAAAGACCCGAAAAACGTAGGTAAGTATTCGAATAATTTTGAGGTATGAAGAATATCTATCAATGATTTCCTCAATGATTGAGCTTTCAATATCGATAGTGCATTTAAAAACTGCGGGTTTTTTTTGTTCAAGAACTTCTGACGGTTTACTATTCGAGTTAGATGGCCATTGTGACGCATCAGTACCCAAAAATTCTGGGCCACAAAACCACATCGTGTAAGGCAAATTTTCGGCAGTACAACCGCGGGAAACAATATCAGCAGGGTTACTTTTTGACGGTACATGTAGCCAAATTATGTCTCTAGTTTGTTCTTGGAGCTCCGAAACACGATTTGCCACGAAACACTTCAATGTTGACGAGTGCATTTTGAGCCATTGGAGAACTACTTTAGAGTCTGTCCAAAAGTAAACTGAAGAAACAAATTTAAAAATTTTCTGTTTAATTTTTCTCCAAGTTTTATTCAGTAAAACTGCAGCACACAACTCTAAACGAGGTAACGATTGAGCCTTAATAGGAGCTACCTTCGATTTGCTAATCAATAAAGATGATTTATAGTTACCATTTTCATAAACACGATAGTATAGGCAACAACCATACGCTCGTTGCGAGGCATCAGCGAAGCCATGTATTTCTCCGAGTTTATTTTCTGTTGTAAAAACGTAGCGAGGTATTTTAATGCGATGCATGTTTTGAAAATCCTTTTTAATGTGCAGCCATGAAGTTAATACTTGAGATGGTAGAGTATCATCCCAGCCTATATTCTGGACCCACATTTCTTGAAGTAAGATTTTACAGCGAACAACGATCGGGCTCAAAAGACCAAGTAAATCAAAAATTTTTGCTACAGTTGACAAAACGTTGCGTTTGGTGGGTTTAATTTCATCTGGCAAATCAAATCGAAACAAAAATACATCTAGGGCTGTATTCCAAGCCATGCCGAGTGTTTTTCTAATAGTATCCTCTGAATCTTTTATAGAAACCTCTAACGAGTCAGAAGTTGAGAATTCTGAACAATTGCTGTTCCATTGTGCAAGTTGTATACCATGAATGCTGAGAATTTTAATTAGTTCAGCCCTTTTTACCATTAGTTCATTTAAACTGTTAGAACCAGTGAGAACGTCATCGACGTATAAATCTTCACGAAGGACTCTTGATCCAGTTGGATAGCTTGAACGGTGTTGATCTGCAATTAAAAATAAGCTTCTAATTGCCAGAAACGGCGCTGATGAAAGACCATAAGTTATGGTATTTAGCTGAAATACGCTAAGCTCGTCTTTCGGATTCGATCTCCATAGAACCAATTGAAATTTACGGTCAGCTTCATCGATTAGGAATTGGCGGTACATTTTAGATATGTCTGCAGTCAAAGCAAATTTATTTAAACGAAACGAAAAGAGAGTGGTTATTAAATCTTGTTGAATTGTTGGGCCAACCATCAAAATGTTATTCAAGGAATAATTTGAAGTTGTACGTGCTGATCCGTCGAAAACGACACGGAGTTTGGTTGTTGTACTTGTAGGTTTGAGAACACAGTGGTGCGGTATAATATAATGTGGGTGACAAAGAGGACGTGTAAAAGGTGACATGTGACCAAGTGCCACATACTCATCCATAAAATCTACATACATAGTTTTGAGTTTTGGATCTCGTTCAAATCTACGCTCAAGTGCCAAAAATCTTCTCTTAGAGGTTTCAAAGGAATTGCCTAAGCAATCTGGGGTTTGTTTAAAAGGCAAACGAACTTGAATTCTTCCATTTGGTAAAGTTTTTGTATTTTCAATAAAATGCGTTTCACAAGCTTGTTCTTCTTCCGAAAATATAGAAGTACTTGTAGTATACTCCTCAACTTCCCAAAATCTTTTCAATGTAGCGTCTAATGTTTCGATTGAAGAATCCATGGCTAAATTGCAAGTGACTGGAGTAGAACTTTGCTGAAATTTTAAATTTCCACCAATAATCCACCCGAAAACTGTATTAATGCATGTGGGTGAACCCTGCCCTAACGAAATGCGGCCATCGAGTAACATATCAAAGAATGTTACTGTGCTAAGCAATAAGTCAATTCGCTGCGGCTTGTGGAATAATGGGTCTGCTAATTGAATTGAATCGGGTATTTTTAGATTTGAAATATCAATAGTTTCTGTAGGCTGATTGGCTGAAATAGACTTTATGACAGAAAACGTTGCCGAAAATTCATAAGAGCAAATACGAGATTTGATGGATGCACAAACAGAAAATTTGCTTTGGGTTTGGACTTCACTTATTCCGCTTACATTTTGACGCCTTTGCTGAAATTTAAGTCTGAGTCTTTTTGCGGCTTCTTCTGTAATAAAATTGATTTCTGAACCGGAATCAAGCAGTACTCTTATCGGTTGAAATGTACCAAAGCTGTCTTTTATTAACACTACAGCAGTGGGTATAATTGCCCTTCTAACAGCACGAGCCAAAAATGAAACAACATTATTGGAACTTGTTGATGGACCTTCAACAGTTTCACATGATTGAGGGTTAGTTTTAGCGAAATGCAGTATTGAATGATGAGCTAACTGACAAATTCGACAACGACCTTTAGAAGGACATTTCGATACTAAGTGACCCTTTCGAAGGCAGTTTATACAATGTCCGTTACGTTTTACAAAATTAAAACGTTCAGAAACTATAAGCGACAAAAAGGAAGAACAAGCTGCAAGTTGATGTTCAGCACTGTTGCAGTATGAGCATTTTGTGTTTGAATTCGAATTCAATAAAGTGGTTGCGCGACTAGCAAAATTTGGTTTTGGTTTTGTACCACCAGAAGCACTTTTACTAATATCATTCTTTCTACCATGGCTTTCTAAAAATTGACATCGACGACTTAAAATGTCATAGCAGGTATCCCAGGAAGGTAACGCGTTGAAATCCAGTTTTTCATCATAATTTTGTTTTGATGCATCGTCGAGTTTCGATAAGACCATGTGAATTATAATCGCATTCATAACATCCACTTCTGATCCAAGCGACAAAAGTGAACCACGAATTGCAGATACGGTATCAATTATATTTCGCAGTGAAACGCTATCACCTTTAGACATTTGAGAAATATTAAATAAGGCAGTAACGTGTTCCAAGAAGATGAGTACCTTGTTGTCATAACGCTTCTGCAACCTGTTAAGAGCTTTCGGGTAATTTTCCTCCGTTACTTGAAATGGTTCAATGACTGCAAGAGCTTGACCAGACAGACAATTTAACAAATAGTTGAATTTATCGATTGGGGTTAATGATGAATTTTCATGTACCATGTTGTTGAATGTTGCTATGAACCGTTTGTACTCTGCGTACTTTCCATCAAAGCGAGGTAATTTCAAAGAAGGCAAACGAATTTGATTATGCAAGCCAGCTGTTGCGTTGAGAAAACTTTGTTCTACTGGTATTGCATAATTACCTTTGTTAATGGTCGACAATATTTTAACCTTTGCTGCGATGTAAATTTCCTCAATTTCGGTTCTTGCGGTGTCTGACGGGCAAATTCTTTCAATTTGTGACTGTATATGACATACCTGTTTGAAATATGATTCCAAAATTTCTAATCGGCATTGTAACATAACTGGGTCGGCATTGTCACTATCGCCATCAATTTTCTTATGGATGATAGAAATATTTCGCTTTGTGTTGGCTCGTTGCTGCTTAAGAGATGCCAACTCTGGAGCACCGGAGGCTGTAGCTACATCATCATTAGTTGCCATTTCTGCTGTAGAAATTAAGACACTTGTTCACTTGATAAGAATAAAAGTGTTTTTTTTTTTTTTTTTTTTTTTAACAAAATTTTATATGTTCAAATCAATCAATTATCAAGGTTTATTAGACGTTTACTTAGTGTTTCATAAAACACTTGTATTTTGCACAAATTATACAAATTAAATTGTTATTTTTATTGTTTTTTTTTTTTTTTAAACAATATTTCTACAATTAATTCAGTTATTCAATCGTATACCCCAAATAGGTTTCTTTTATGATAAATAAAAAATGGTTGATATATAAATAACTATTTAACACTGGCTCTTGTAGTTTGGTATAAATACAAACTGTATTGCTTCAAAAAGAGAATTTTAATTTAAATTGTTGTTTGATTTTCATCAATCAAAATGATCACAAATTTTTTCTTGTTATTTTATAATTGTAATTTATTTTTCATTTAATTCTTTAATTTGTTTTTTAGAAAATATTAATTTTGTAAACTTGTTTGTATAGTTGAAGTACACTTTAGGTATTACTGTTTTTAAAATTCAACTCGAAAAAAAACAACGGTTGTCAAAGTTGGATTCAGGAATTTTTCAAAAGTTTTTGTTGCACCAAAGGAAAATTGTTTGAGTAAACGTTTAACACTTTTAGTTTTCCACGACGAACGAATTTCAATGTTGCGGCTCTACGGGCCTAAAATTCCTTTCACCAATTTATATAAATTAAATTTTATTTAAAAACACTTTGAACCGCCGTCCTGTCACGGTCGCCAAATTATGTAATGTAATAGAATTATTTTATTATCTCAATAATAAAACACCGACTGGCTTCACTCAAGTTTTAATTACAACTGAACTATATTTATTTTAACAATTATATTAGAGGTACAATTAAGCATTAATTTTGTAAACAAATATGTTCAAAAGAAAAGATAAAAGAATTTACATCAACAATGCTATGCGTCTATATACGGTAATAATAACAGTTTCAATAGAGTTACAATTTTTATATGTAAAGCAATAATTTTGTAAACAAATATGTCAAAAGGAAAGACAAAAGGATTTACACAACCCAGCAAACAATTACGATACTAATTAGTGATGAAAAAGTAATCCTCTCCAACACATGTTATTGCGTTCGTCACTTTCTGTCTTTTTTGCCTGCATCCCTCTCTCCTTTTTCGTTTGTCTCTTTTTACCTAATTTGTCGCCCCCTTTTTCATTCGTCTTTTTTTCTAACTATATCCTTTTACGATCATGCTTGTTGTCCGTTTTTTTTAGGTGTGAACCCATTGGGTGTTCTCCCCTCCCCTATGCGACATAATTGTACGCTTATGATGTCTCCCACTGCCCCGGTCCTGTGCACCTGCGCAACGTTCCCGTTTCGGTGTAATGTCTGTTCCCCCGTAAAAATGCCCCAACGGTTCAAATATTGTGTCCGAAGCAGTGTCCATTCGCCTATCCACCATTCGTCCGTCAAATGTTTCCTGTCCGTATATCCCCATGTCCCGCAATACATCCAGTCCCCTTCCCCTGTGCTGTGTATGAAGCAGTTTAACCGTTGTCCCCATATGTCCTGGTGTACATTTGTTGTCGAATATATGGTCCGCAAAGTTTGATTCCGGAGTTGATCTTGGTTCCCGTAGCTTTCCGTTATAGTCTCTAATCTGTTCGCTAAATCTGGTCCTAATTTTCCGTCCTGCTCGCCCGATGTAGCCATAATGGCATGTACAAGTTAATCCCTACACTCCTTGTCTGTCCAGTATACCCGCCCCGGCTGTTTTATTCCGTAGTATTCTGCCCAGGTTGTTCCCCGTTCTGAATGCGGTATTGATGTTGTGTTCTCCAAAGAATTTCGCCAGTTCGTACGTTGATACTCCCATATATGTCAATGTAGCCCATTTCCTCCTTCCATTCCCCTGTTCCTGATGTTATCTACGAGGCGCTTTTTGTATCCGTTGTCTCCCGCCATGGTGTATATTGTTTCCATTTCCCACATATACATTTGCCGTATCGGTGGTGTTCTCCCGAGTCTCGTCATTAACTGCCCGATTGCCGCGTTCCCCTATTGCCAGGGATGATCCGATTAGTCGTGTACTATCGTGTCCGTTGCCGTCGGCCCCCCGTATATCCCACATATGTTTTCAATTTTCATTGTATTAAATCTACGTATGAGCCGGTGTGGAATTGGATTTTTAACAGCAATCAGTACTACTCCTCCATGGGTTTCTCTATCATCTCTGTAAACTTTGTAGTTCGGCATCTTAAATTTGTTGTGAGACTTTGAAAACGTTTCATTCATAAATATTAAATCAATTTGTTTTTCTATCAAAACTTGTTCTAGTTCGTGTATGGCAGAGCTGTTTGTTATGCCTTGAACATTAAGCTATGAACACAACTGGAACGAACGACGAATTTTACCCAACATGACGAATACGCCGGTTAAATTTCACTGTGTAAATTCGTCATATGAAGCACAATAACGACGAAAAAACAAAAACATCTGTTAGAATTAATAAAGTTGTTTATTGTTTGTTCAAATTAAATGAATCGAAGAATTTCAAAATTTGTAAAAATAATTCAAATACTGAACATCATGTTTATTATGGTAAAATCCTTTTTGCTTGTACGGAAACGTTTACAAAGGAGGTGGTGGTTACGGCCAGTGAACTTAAATCGAAACGACCTAGGATTCCAAAAATGGTCACATGGTACTGATTTGTTCGTCGTTCGCCGGCGTAAGAAATAGAATTAAATCTATTTCAAGTTCGCCGCGTACAACGAATTTCGGCCGACGTTGTGACTGTATTTGCATTTTCATATACACCAATGTGTTTTATTTTTGACGGCGAATATTCGCGGCGAAAAATTCGTCGTTCGTCCCAGTTGTGTTCATATCATTAAAGTGTATAACACAAATCATTGTTATTATTTCTTGATTATATGACATATTTGAGCATATTACCGAGAACCCTCATTTTGTCAAACTTAGATCTACTTAAGTTTTATTGATACCAATGTAAAGTAGAAATATGGAAATTAGTAAGGAAGTATCAAGTCGGGCAAATGTCTACCACTAGCACATCGCCAGACGTCCGATTTTTTTTTACAAAGTTTTTAAGCATATTTTCCCAAAAAAAATGGAAACGACAAATTCCATCTTTGTATATTGTTCATGTAACGTTTTAAATGGCCCCAAAGAAAATAATCCAGCAGCGTTAAATCACAGGAAACGGCTATTTTTTCATTACTACGGTAACTACGAGCGTATTGTTTGGGTCTATTTGGTCAGTAGCAATACCATGAACCTCTCTTAGCGATTAAATTACACACAGTGGCCTCAGAAGAAGCCTGATTACCAGGAAAACCTGCTCGATTTTGATAATAATTTTTCAAAACTTAAATTCTTTTCGCAAGAGTATAAGGTTACAATGTCAGTTCTTGACATTTAATCATTTGAGAGACAATTTACTTTCTAACATCAAATTTGCCAACCCTTTGACAGTGCAAACAAGTCCTGTATTTTAAGTAAACATTGGCTCAGTAGGATTGAATTTGTTAAGGAATACTTTAATTAGACAGCCACGCAATGAAAAACTTACTGTACTTTTCTTCGATGAGTCCAAAATTAATTTAAAAGGTTCCACTAAATTAAAGTTAGTTAGAAGGCCCGAATTACTTTCTAGCTAAGGTATCAACCCACGTTATGCAAAAGCTGCTGAGAAACATACCGGCTATGTTATGGAACCGATTCACAGAATTGGTGGAGTAATGGATCGTTTTCGCACGCCTCTTAAGTTGAGACACCAAAAGATAACGACCCTAAACATACATTTAAATGACTGATAGAGTGGTTCGTTGGCAACAAAATTATTGTTTTAAAGTGGCCAGCATACAATCACCCGATCTCAGTAGATTTTCCATGAAAAATTTTATATCTCTAAATAGACTCCGATAACTGTAAAATATAGATGAGCTCTTCAAAAAAGCGGAAAATGCTTGAAATGGAATTTGTTTAGGGGTATTATCTAATTTAATTGATTCAATGCATAGAAGAAGTGCTGCATTTTTTAAAAATAATGGATAAATAAAATATTGAGGCTTTTTACCACTTACCCAGTATAGACTATGGGCTTTAGTTTTGTCGCCTTAAAATAATGCATTTTTCGTGAATTTCTTTGATTTGGAATATTTTAACTATGAATCCATGAAATTTTTGTTTTAATTTACAATTTAGTGTTAACTTTTTTTTATTATCTATTACAATATAATTTAGTCTTTTAACAATTTATTGAAAAGTAGTAGTTTGTGCTTTACTTTTGTCCGATACTGTATGTATAAATGGTATGTTTAGAGTATACGTTCTAGGCATATGGTATGTTAACCGAATGGTTACAATGCATAGTGAATTAGTACATAATTAATAGTTAATGATTAGAAATTAAAAATACCAATGGCATTTCATATGTTTAGCACTTAAGTGCGTGATACACATCACAACCGTACACAGTAATTTAATTTTCTACTTAAATGTAAATAACGGGTTGTAAAGCACACCGGGTATAATAGTTCACTATAAAAGAACATTTACAAATTCTAACATAAGGAAACGCAATTGCGTTCTTAACGCCATCTGTCACTTAGAAAAAGTCCTTCTTTACTGCTGTTTGATTAAAACGGGGGTATCAAAAAAAATGCAAAATTACTAAAAAAATAGTATTTGATTACTTTAATTTCTAAAGGTCTGGACAACGTTATCTGTGGCTGCTTCTGCGTTATTGGTAAATTAATTATTTATAAAAAATAGCGACATTAGAATTAAAACCTTCAAAATGGGAATAGTACTTCAAAGAAGACAGTGCTCTTTTTTTTAACTAAAATTATTTATCAATCTTTTTTCTATTATAATTTATTTTTGTTTTAATTTAATACTATTTTAATAAACATTAAAGTTGTTTTTTTAATTCTAATATATAGTTTCACTATGTTTACGGATATTTATTGATTTTTAAAAAAACTTGTTTGACAAGCATAAACATTCGAATAAATTAATCGAAGCCTCTACAACACGTGGATAGGATATAGCTTATGTTAAGGTTTGGATAAGTTTCACTGAACTCACTGAAAAAGACAGTGCTAATCCTAAAGAAAATAGCGAAATAAGAAATTATCAAATGTTTTCAGTGGAAATTATACACTTTTCTTCCACTTGAGCGATAAAACTCTTCACTTCACCTTCTCTGTTTGAAATTGTAAATTTCTTAATGACAAGCAGACAACAATTAATAACATGAATAGTCTTTTTAATATACCGGATGATTTATGATGATCTTCACCATTGGATTATGAACTTAATAGCTTTTCTTTTTCAATTCATGCAGAACAACTGTAAACAGAGTCTACCACATACAACAACAAAATGTGATACAAAGGGAGTAGAAGAATCTTAAATTAAATAGACAAATATAAATAGGGCAGCGTCTGAGTGGATAGTCAGTCAGTGTAAAATTAAACCTCTTGAAGTAAAGACGTGCATTTTAAGTAAATTGTTCTGAAATATCAACTTTGTGTAGTTAAAGTAAATAAAATTGTTATAAATTTAAAAATTAAAAAACTGGTGTTATTTATTTTGCAATAAAGAACTCACAACAAAACGTTTATAAAAAGTATAAACGTACTGACAACGCAATGTCAAAAGTGAGTGTATACAGAAACGACCACCAAGGAACCGCTTTCGCATTACTCCACAAAGAAGTTCATTCACTGGCTTATGCAGCTTTCACTCGTACTTTCCCATCTATCAATATGCATCACGATGAAAGGCTGAATTCTGAAGTTCTTAGATATTTTGCTTTTTCTCTAATTATTTCCCTGGATAAATGTTGTTTGCTTTACTAAATTCTCAATATGAATTTGATGTCATATGCCAATGATATCTCTTTCGTTCTTCCAGTATTTCCTTTCCTTTGGAAAAGTATTTGTTCTTTGTTGCCTTTATGTTAGATTTTACATATTGCAACCTTTCTAATTCTGAAATCTTTGCAAATAGTTAACGAAATTTTCATGCCGTTTCGAGAAACTAATCCATGAGCTTTGTTTGCCATTTTTGGAAGAGTCTTCTTTGAGCTTATTCTTGTATTAATACTTCACCCATTGAGTGTCCATTTGGTAGTGGCTAAATTTGTTTGGTTCATTATTGCAATGACCTCCTTTTTTGAGGTATAAAAGAAGTAAAATACAATATGTTTACTTTTGTAATACATTTTTTTAAACTCCATTAAATTTGGGGCTTAAATATAAAAAAGCTGAATTATTTCTATTCACGACTAAATGTGTGTGTGTTCTTTTACATTTGAAACTTGGCAGCAAGTTACATGAATTCAACATTATAAACACACTAGACCAAATTGATGGGCGGTTCTACGCATTTAGAAACACGCTCACATTACGTAACAATTTCAAACAATTTGACGTCACTGCACTATTATTTGTAGAAAAACAACAAATAAAATAAACGACAGTTAACAAAAGTACTAACAGTATTAAAACAATTATTTACAACAATGGGTAACAATGCAAGGACGGAGAACAAAAAGAAATACTTATATAATTTGTAACATATTTACACATACATACATACATACAAACATATTTACGCTTTTCAGTTTTGGGTTTAAGCTACCCACAGCTTTTAGCAACTTCTTCTGCTATAAAGTTAATACACCCTTATAAGACATTGACATTAAATTGTTTTGAAATAATACAATAATCTGTAGCATTTTAAAAGAAAATGTTAAATTTGAACTGGTCGATTGCACCAACCGCAAAGTCCAGAGATGGCCAATCTAGAAGTGCTTCTTTAAAAAGTTCAAAAATAACAATAAAACTTCAGTTTATTTTTTTTTCTGTGAAATTGTTTTATTACTTTAACAACACTTACATTTCGTAAACTTCGTGATATTTCCAGACAACATAATCGTCCTTCTTAAACCGCTATTAAAAATTTGGTCGTTAATTTTCAATAGACAGGCTCGATACAAAATCTGCGACTATCAACGCGTGTTCGGTTGAGTAGCTCAACGTGAGCCACAGCACTGAAGCATAACCAAATATGTCAATAGCTCGACTTTCTCAAAAATTGGCGAATTTTGCGTAAGGATTTAAAGCTTTACAAAGTTCAACTGATTCAGGAATTGAAGCCGACCAACCATTCACATTACCGTAGATTCGCTTAATTCATTGAGGAACAATCGCAGCCAATTTGCACTTGTCAGGGTATGTCAACAAGCAAAATTGCCGCATTTGGGCTTCTGAAAATCCTAGAGCGATAATTAAGAAGCCTTTGCATGCTCAACGTGCCACTGCATAATGCGCTATGTGGTCTGGAGGCGTGATTGGGGCGTTTTTTTTTTTTCGAAAATGTGGCTGGAAATGCAGTAACGGTCAATGAATCACGCTATCGCGAGATGCTAACAACTCAGTTTTGACCTATTATTGACAACGTGGATATCTCAAAGCTAATGAGACGATCAATTTATTAAAACCAAATTTCCCGAGGCCAGTACCACCCGGGGGAACATATATATGGTCTTTATGAACTTCGACTATCTAGACACAGTGCAACTGGAGGAAAAAGGGAGCCCAGTCCCCTGCAGTCAGCAGGGGTTCAACTGGAAACTCCACTCCACTTTATTTCCACGGGAATCAGTGACCCGCAGAGTTCCGTTATTTGTCTCTTTAGACCATTCACTGATCTTTGGCTGATTATTGAGGTTGGCCCTTTATGGGAGTATCGTGATGGTTGTGGTTTCGCGGCCCCATATCAGTCTATGGTTCTATGGCGGCCGGGTTCATTTCACCTTTAATAACACCAACCTGGTGAAATGTTCCCAGATCCAATGAGCATGCTAGACATGTGTTCTGGACAGGAGTTGGAAAGTCTCCAACTCTTAAGCAAGGAGTGATGATTTGCAACCCTGCTCTGGAATCATCGAAGTTGCAACTAGAAAGTTCTGTTGCATAGAATTATAGCTTCGGCTTCCTAGGACGAGCATGACGTTCCAAATTATGCAGTGGTTTGGTCCACCATCTGATTAAGGCTTCATGGCTAGGCGCGGATGTAAATCTAATCACACAGTTTCCCGAGGCCAGCCAGATCGTGTGATTTAACGCCACTAGATTATTTGTGTGGGGCTATGTTAAGGACAGAGTGTATACGGAGCCAATCAAATCGATTTCAGCCTTAGAACTTAAAAATCCCTTATATGATTAACGAAATAGGACCGACATTTTACAAAAAATAATTAAAAAATGTGATGAAAGAATCATCGACATCTGTCAGGGTGGTCGTGGTGGACATTTGCCAGATATCATTTTTGATTTATAATTGCCGAACTTGTCTCGTCGTAATACAATAAAAATTTGAATCATCTTAATCCAAATAAATTTTATATGATTTTGTTTTAGAAATCAAACTTCTTGTTGTTGGAAATATTTCTGCACCTTTCTAAGATCTACGCGAAAGGCTTCTACATTTACAGCATATCCATAAGCCACGATGCACAAAAAACTTCAGTCTTTGCGTTCCCAGGAACTTCTTTATTTTCTGCAAGGACTTGCAATTTCTTTACGTGATATAAACACTCCAGGATGGAGTGTTGATAATCATATTAATCATGTTGGAGTAGAGCCTAAAGCCAGTTATGATGATTCCTCTATGGTATTGAATAGTTTTGTTTAGTTATATGTTAAATGTAGGAGTTTGAAAAGGGCCTAAAATTTAACAGTGTATATTAATTTTTGCCTACAATGTCCTACATTTATTTTCTGCCTTATAACTCACCAGTGTTTATTTATTGATTTCAAGTACTTATATCGCATTATAAAGCCCAATAAGGCCAAACTTATTAGATTACATATTGTTATGGAAGCGTGTTGCTTAAGTTTTGAAAGAAAATAATTAAGTAATAAAGCAAAGAACTGCTTATGCTGTTTACGAACTGCGTGTTTTCTAAGAAAACTTATACACGCAAGACAACAACAGCTATCTTAAAATAAATTCCATCAAGAAACTTTAACAGCATAAAAACAAAAACAAAAATACAAACAGACCAATAGGCTCCTATATATTGAAAGAATGATATAACAACAAAATGTGATAAAAAGGAAGTAGACAATTTTTTCATTTTTCTAGACCTCTAGCGGACAAAAATAAAAGACAGCATTTGAGTGATTAGTTAGTTAGGTAAAGCACAAACCTCGTAAAGTAAAGACTTGCATTTATAGTAAATTGTTCTGTAGTACCAAAGTACAAATTTTACTTTGTGTAAAGTTAAAGTAAATAAACTTGTATTTAATTTGAAAATTCTAAAATCTGATATCATTTATTTTGCAATAAAGAACTCAGTAATAACAAAACGTTTATAAAAGTTATAAACGTAACAATATAAATTAATCTTTGATTACAAAAAAGTTAAAGTTATTGATAAAAAACACAGTGAGAAAAAACTTTTATTAGTCATACAAGAACAAATCAATTCATACCAAATTTTCACCTCAATATGAAACACTTATTTCGCTCTCTCTTCATGAGGTTCGTTGCCTAAATAACTGCCAAACAATTTGTTTCGCCATGCAAAATATTGAGATTGAAACATCTCAATTTTTAGGTGTTTTATTTTGAAACACCTCACGAAACACAAAAAAGCTAATAACTTCTCTAATATTTATCGATATTTCACCTGCACTCCAAAATAAAAATATATACAAAAACAAAAAAAAAACAGAGTAAATAGGTCTGTCTGCGTACTTTTCCAGTAGCAAATACTCAGGCAATTTTTTTGGGAGAGTAAGACCAATGTTACTCTGTCGGCTGAGAAAATCTGAAAAAGTACGCAGACAGTATCCAGTGAAATTTTGCAAGAAAACAGCTGATCGATGTGTAAACATTTGAAACTTCTGCTGCTTCTATCACTTCTCCCATCTCCAATCAACTTACCCCACGGTCGCACTGTATATTTGAACGTTTCTACCATGAAATAAAATGTTTTGTTTATTATAATTTTTTTATAAATATTAAAAATAAACACACTTGTAACTACTTACCTGTGCCATTGCTAAATTTCAATTTTTATTTTCACTTCACAACAATTATTTAATTCAAACAATATATGAAAACAGCTGTTCAAAGTAGTTGCAAAGTCTTGCAAGCAGAGATTTCTCCAGTAACATTTTGCAAGTTCTCTGACTTTCAACTGTCAAAAAATTATCTTTTTAGCTCTTTTATTGCAAGAGATTTCGAGTACGCAGACAACATTTTGCAAGATTTTGCAACATTTTGCACAAAATGATGCAAAATATGTGTACGTAGACAGACCTAATATCTGTTATGCTGTATTTAAAAATGGAAAGAGAGGACCCTTTAAGAAAATTATTATGTCGGGGAAGATGACCACCAAAATGAAATTTGTTGAGAAGTCGAAAATATGCTTCGAGACGCTGAATAATTTACAAAGGCAACTATGGCATCTTTTTAGGTTATACCTGCTCCTATTTTCTTGTACGTTTTCTAATCCCTTGAAATGAAAAAATAAACATATTGTTACGAAGATGATTTGTTAAGTTTTAAAAGGCAATGGCCCACAGTACAGCTTTCTAAGAAATCTTATACACGGTCAGTTTCAGAAATAGACCTTCATGCCGAACTTTCTCAAAAGCCTGCGAAACATCAATAAAAATAGCGGAACAATACTTCTTCTCTTCAAAAGTCCTTCTTACCACCTGAACCAATCTATGAGTTTGTTCAATTGTGCTATGTCTACTTCTAATTGATGGTTTGAGATACACACACTATCCCTTAGCATTGGAGACAACTTTTCGAAAACCTTTAAAATAGTTGGTAACAGACTTATGGGCCTATATGACTCGGTTTTGGTTAAGTCTTTATCCGGTTTTGGTATCATTTTAACTTTGGAAACCTTCCAGTGGTCAGGATAGTATTCAAGCCGTAAAACGGCATTAAAAATAAATAGCATGATTCTGACTGCAATACTGGGGAGCGCTTTCAACATTTTGCCACTTATACCGCCAATACCAGGATCTTTTTCGGGTTTATTTCAGCAATTAACTTTCGTACCTCATGCAACCTAAATTTAAAGGGTCGAGGGGGTAATGCAACTACGCTGGGCAAATTAACATCATCAGTACATATGTGTGGGGTGATAACATCTTTCAAGTAATCGGCAAACAAGTCGCCTTTTTCAGCGTCCCTTCTTGCCCAATCTCCACTGATATTACGTAGAGGTGGCTTGTACTCAACGGGCCTTTTACGGTTTTTTGTAGCACGCCATAAAAAATAATTGGATTTTGGTGTAGCATCGAGGCCCTCCAGATATTCCTCAAAAGATGCAGTTTTTTCAAATACTAGCTGAGCCGCTTTGTGCATTCTCTAAGTCTCTGCCTCTGCTGGGGCGATCTGTGTTGTTGCCAATCTCTTCTAGCTCTTCATTTTTCTGTGACTTAAAGTAGTCTGCGGATATCTGTTGAGCTGCTTGTTTAATATTTTCACTTCAAGTTGCAAGGCTATACTCCACGTTCTCCTGTGTTCCTAGCAAAATATTCTCCGAACAATGGCTGCTGAGATATTTTTTAAAACTCAACCAGTTGATGCCACTGATCATATTGGTATCAGGAAAAACCAAATGTCTTCTAAGAGTGTTGCAAATAGTTATAATGGTTGGAGAATGATCCGAAGATAAATCCATGGAAACTTCTATTTTTTTTTTTTATTTATTTATTTATTAGTATTAATAATACTCTAATATTCCATTCTTATCTTATATTAAAATTATTTTGTAACCTTATGTTTACATAGTTTTTATAAAATCTATACATTTTCTCCTAAATATAATATCATTTGCCTCATTTCTAATCCCAATTGATAGTGAGTTATATAACTTAAATCCTTTATAGAAGAGAGATCTTTGCATCGCTGTTGTTGTTGTTCTTTGAAGCCTAAAATTTTCCGCATTTCTAAGTCCATATGGTTGTATCTCGCCAACGTATCTGATTTGATCGCGTAGATATTGTGGAGCATTTCCATTTTTCATTTTTCTAATAAAAATTAGGGTGTTGAGTGCCAATCTTTGCTTTACATTCATCCATCTGAGTGTGTCTAACATTATCCGTATCGGTGTATATCTATTGCATTTTAAAATCGAACGCATTGCTTTATTCTGTAGTTTTTGTAGTTGTGCTTCGGTGCAGCATGTATATAATATGGTTGAACCAAATTCGAAGTGAGGTTTTATAATCGTATTGTATATGTTCATCGCCGTCATTATAGAAACTTTATTTCTGATACGTTTAAAAAATCCTATCTTTTTCCCGATTTTTTTGCACATATATTCTATATGTTTTTTAAATCTTAATTTATTGTCGATTATAAAACCCAGATATTTTATATGTTTTACCTTTTCTATTACGTTATCATTAATTTTGATTATAGTTTCACTAGTCTCATTTATTTCGACAATTTTCGTTTTATTCTCATTCAATTTAAGTTTATTCATCTTTAGCCATATATTAATATTATTCACATCCTGTAACATTTTGTTGTGACATTCTTCACTAGTATCACCTTCTGCGTATATAAGAGTATCGTCTGCGTATAATACTACTTCACATTTATCAAGTATTCCTGGCATATCGTTTATATATATTATAAACAATAACGCACCCAAAATAGATCCCTGTGGAACTCCAAAATCATTATTAATCACACTTGATCTAACACCGTTAACTTTAGTAATTTGTTTTCTATTTGTCAAATACGATTTAAACCATTCTAGCTCCTTATCCTTTATACCATACATATATAATTTCTGAATCAGTATATCTCTGTCAATCGTCTCAAATGCTCTTTTAAAGTCTAGAAACATTGCCATAATTACTCTGTTTTTTTCTATATTTTTCCACCGATTTATCACAAAATTCACAGCGGTTTCACATGAAAATGTTTTTCTAAAACCCGATTGATATTCTGATATTAGGTTATTCTGTTCCATATATTTTTCTAATTGTACCTTGACGACTCTTTCTAATATTTTTTCACATGTTTTCAATGTATTAATAGGACGGTATTCTTCACATTTTTTGGTTTTTGCCCCTTTTTCAATAGTTGTTCCATAGTTTCCTTCCAATTCTCTGGAAACTCTCCTGTGTTTAATGATATATTTATTATACCTAGAAGAATTTTGCCCATTAAATGCCAATTATCTATAATAATTTTTGTTGATACCCTACAGTAATCTGGTTTGTTTTTTATTTTCTTTACTATATTTTTAAGTTCTAAAATTGTTATTGCACTGAATACGAATTTCGATTTAACCATTTGTATTTTATTTGCATATTGCACATTTTCTATTGATTGTCTTATTGTGTTAACACTGTTTACAAAATATTCATTAAATTTATCAGATGTTTGGTTGTTATCCCTACATTCTACATTGTTAAATATCACATTTTTTATCACAGATGGATTTTTCCTAATAACTAAGTCTTTGATTTCCCTCCACATTTGCTGTTGGTCTATTGCATTATTAATTCTTCCGTTTATGTATTTATATTTCTCATTTTCAATTTTAACTTTATACACATTTCTAATTGATCGATAATTTTTCCATGCCTCGCTTGTGTTCTCTAATTTAGCTTTTTGATATTTTTTTACTTTTTCTCTTTTTATCAACCATAGTTCATTAGTAAACCATTTATTCACGATATTTTCATATTTTATTGTGTTCTTCACGGTAAACTTTTGTATAGTTTCTTCGATGCACTTATCAAACCTTAGTACATTTTGACTAACACTACTGTGACTAAATCTCTTGAAATATTTTTTGTGACAGCAAAATCTATTACATCCGGAATTTTTTCTCTGTCAGTAGGCCAGTATGTAGGCTGACCAGTCGAAGAAACATCCAAAACATTACTGCTAATAGCGTTGTACAATGCTACACCCCTAGGTGTAATTAAGCGCGAACTCCAGAAGGTGTGTTTCGCATTATAATCGCCAGCTGCCTGAAAACGTGGTCCAAGACCTTTAAAAAATTGTTCATACTGCTCCTCGGTTATTGAAAACCTGGGAGGAGATTATATTACTATATCATTAAAAAGATTTTTAACACAAATAGTTGTGGCTTGTTGTCTTAAAAATGCTGTTTCAGTCTAGACTTTATTAAAATTGCTGAGCCGCCACATGCTCTTCCTCTCATATCCTTTGTATCATAAAATGTGAACCCATTAATTTTAAAAATACATCTTGTAGTCAAATGCGTTTCATAAACGTAACAATATTATTATTAAATAATAATCTTTGACATTCTTATTTATCTTTTTTTCCATTCTACGCTTAAACAAAGTATATACGCTCGCAATATGTATACTCTAGAATATAGTGTTGTCAAATCGAAACTTGAATGTGTCGTGTAAACAGCATGATTTACAATCTTAATTCGGAAAGCATAACAAGTGTTTCATACTGCCCTGGAAACATGGTATTACTCTTTCAATATTTTAATTAAGATGGATGGATTTTAGCATCAAGAGTAAAATGGATGCTAATAAAAAATCGCTAGATATCTCACTAATATTTTCCATTGCAGTTTGTGGTTTCAGCTCGAAAAGAATCAGGGTAGAACTAATTAAAACATATACAACATTTAAAAATTTTATAACTAATTTTATAACTTCTAAAAATTTGTCTCTCCATTTTATATTTGTAATTATAGCATGATTTTAGGCGCATTTCCTATCAGCACAAAAAGCTCAACAACAATAACAACAAATAACAAAAATGGCAAATGCCGCTTTCTATTTTTATGCGGTGGTTACATATTATTTTTAATTCTTGGAGCTGCCATGTTCTCGGCAATTGAAGCACCCAAAATAGACGTGATCTCAAAAAGAGTTGAACATTTTCGTAATCAGTTTTTGGACAAGTACAAATGCTTAAATGGTAAGTAAATCCTTAAAAAAATTTCCCAATGTTATTTTTGTTTTATCTTAAAATTTTGTTTAAAAGTTTCATTTTTTAGTATTGAAAAGTAGCAGGTGGTACATTAGTTTTGGTACTTCAATAAAAGAACTTGAATTTTTAATTTTTAATTTTTTTAAAAAAAAGTATCTATCGGCTTTTTCAACAAGAAGTTTGTCTTTCAATTGTAGCAACACCAACAAAATGATAGTTTTGACATTAAGTTTTTTGACGTATTCCTAGGGAATGCATTGGCAGTTGTTACAAGGAATTCAATTTTGCACGAAAATCGCATTAAAATAATTCAAATTTACTATGAAATACAAAATGTGCGAACACCAACTCATTTTCTGTCGGGTGGCTCAACTGAAAACACTGGAGGCCTGAACCGCAGTGTTGAAGCAGATTCAAATTTGTCAATTCCTTGGCGTTCTCAACAATTGGAATTATCAAAAACCACCCCATTTTTTTTTTATTAAGAGAAGTAGCACTTCAGGCAACAATGCCTATTTAGTACCGTGCTACGTTCTTTTAGGAAACGGATAGAGAAGAGATGAGACATGTGGTGAAAGTAGAAGGATAGTTACGGAAATTAACTGTCGTATAAAACTGCACAGCGACCAGTGACCATCATCACTAAGCAGCCCCACCGACAGTTAATTTTTATTTGTTGTGAAAAAAACAAGGTCTTTGTTGGGAATCGAACCCAAAACCCCCAGTCTTTTAAGCTAGTACACTACCTACTAGCCTACAGGGGCACCTATGGGAAATTTTGCGAAAGGATATGACTTTGAAGCCTTACAAGAGCATTCACACGACAATCGACAGCTAAGTGGCCACCAAGATCGTGTGATTTAACACCACTGTTTTTTTTTTTTGTGGGGCTAGGTTAAGGACAGAGTCTATACGGAGCGAATCGAATCGATTTCAGCCTTAAAACTTAAAAATCCCTGAAGTGATTAATGAAATAGAACCGCCGTTTTGCCAAAAAGTGATTAAAAACTTTGATGAAAGAATTGACATCTGTCAGCGTGATCGTGGTGGAATTTTGCCAGATATAATTTTTCATTCATAATTGCCACACTTTTCTTTTCGTAATACAATCAAAATTTCAATCATCTTAATCTAAATTTGTTGTTTTAGAAAAACCTTTTATTTAATTTCGCATTCTCAAAATCGACGTTTTTGTTTGGTGTAAGTAGAAATGCAAACAACAATGAACAAATTTTTTATACGCTTTTGAAATAATTCTTAAAAATTTTTTTAGTTAACCTGTTGGCGCACCCACTGTGCATTGAGTAAATTATTTTTAAATACTTTTATTGCAGATTATTTTGCTTTTATGTTGTATTATGTTAAACACATTTCAAAACCTTTAGCTTACATTTACTTTTTTAATTTTAAAAACATATACATATATACATACACACAGACATATGTGTGTATATTGATAAAAAGAATAAATCTTTTATTTAAAACTTCTTCATTTGCATGTTGTTGTTTACAAAATGCAAAACATATTTTAATAATTTTGATTATTTTTTTTAAAACTTTTAAGCTTTAACACTGATGTACCGTCTGTTATAAAGGGTCCGCCATTTGACGTTTGTTTTTTTTTCAACTAGTGCTTATTTCGTGAATGGTAATACTTAGTTCATGTTTGATTTGACAGATAATTTGTTTTATTCTTTCGCTGCACGAATATGGTTGTGTATACGCTTGAACAACGCTGGGAAATATTGCGACTTTACTTTGAAAGTCATGGTAATGTTGCAGAATGTGTGCGAAAATTGCGTAGGGATTTTGGAAGAAAAGAAGCACCATCAGCTCCGTATGTTCGTTATCTTGTGAAAAAAGGGAAAGAAACTGGCATCCTCATCGAAAAATCAAAGCGTGAAAAGGCAAAAACAGTGCGTACACCCGAGAATATTGCTGCTGTGGCAGAAAGTGTGCGTGAAACGGCATCAAATTGACTTCTTTTACAAACTGAAGCCAATCTTTGTGGGAATTAAAATTGTGCTGAGACATTAATTCGCACGCTTAAACTAGAATTGCTGTCTGGTAACATGAAAGCTAATTTTGTTTGTTAATTTTGACAGTCTGTGGGAATTGTTATTTTGGCATAATTATTATTGAAAGGTTAAAAGCGTGGTTTTTTGTTACCATGCGCATGGGAAAGAACGATTGCTGGAATGCAATTTCCGTTTATTTTATTTTGTTTTCTTTTTTTTATTATTAATGTGTTATTAATTTTAAATATAAATAAGCTATTCATTTTAAATAAAGAAGTCAGTAAAAATTCTGATCAACTTGCGTTCTATTGCCCTAACTTCTCCTTGTGCAAACACTTGGTTGAGCTAAGTCTAAAACCTGATCATTCAGTTCTATTATTCTGCATGCGTGTCCTAACTTAAGTTAAGTTAAGCCACAACAACTGGACAATAACTTGGTGAACTACCAAGTTAACCTCCAACCATTTTCTACCTCTTCGTTGGCAAGGCAAAAGAGCCTTACCTCTGACAACCGTCGTTCTCAGCAATTGAACATTTAAGAGACATCATTGAGACGAATTTTGCATTTTTTTGGTATGACGCCATACAAAGTCCAATTGGTTCAGAAGTTGAAGCCAAGTGACTATCCAATGGGTTTTTGCTTTGCTAAGTGGGCCTGCGATCGACTTACAGAAGATGCCGATTTTTTTACATTGAAAAGCCGACGCACCCAAAACGAGTCAGTGTTTGGTGCGGGTTTTAGTCCAGAGACATAATTGGGCCATTTTCTTCGAAAATGAGCAAGGAGTGGCCGTTACAGTCAATGGCGATCGCTATCGGGCCATGTCGAATGAATTTTTTTTCACAAAAATTGAAAAGGAGGATATTGACAATATTTGGTTTCAACAGACAATTGACGCTTTTACAAAATTCGTGAAGCCATTGGTAAAATACAGCTGCACACAAGCGATAGTGTGCTTAAAAATTGGACCGATCGTGTAGGCTACTGCATGGCCAGCCGAGGCAACTATTGGAATGAAATTATTTTCCATTATTAACCGGAAGGATTGCACTTTCAAACAAAAAAAAAGAAATTTGAGAAAATATTTAGTAGTTTTGTTTATAGCATTTAAAAAAAAACCAAAAAAAGTTATTTGGCGCACCTTTTATATAGTAAAAACAAATGCTTATTTAAGAGATGTCTTACTTTACTTTAAAAATAAAGCAGTTTATTTTAATGACTGTGCTGCACTGAAAGAAAACAGCAAACACAAACCCGAGTTGTTTACTTAAAAACTAATTAAGCTGAAAATTCACAAATTGAAATTTAATTTCGCATAATTTAAAATGTTTTAAAAATAATTCATTTGAAAAAAGTATATTCACTTTTTTTCTTCACAAACCTACTATTTTTGAAAATAAACAAATAAAGATGTTAACGTCAAATACAGGACACTATAGCATTGAATGTTATTCGTTTTCATTATGAATATGGATTTACAATGTCTCGTTGTTTAAATTACATTTTTTTTATTAGAATAATAGAAACCAAAAACAAAATATCAGATTTATGATAAAACAAACAAAAATATGTACATACGAGTATAAGGTGTATGTATGTATGTATGTCAATTCGTTTTATTCGAATCTTTATCTCAAAAACAGACTGACTGATTGTTGTACAAATGATACAATAACTTTGCTGAGACTCTTATCTTATTACGAATATAAAAGCGGGACAAAAATTGTTTTAATATTGTGTTGTCAGCATAAGCTTATTCACATAAATGTAGAATACATTTGGGGTAATCACAGTTAAATATATGTATATAAGGAATAATCATGTGTTTACAGTCAAGGAGTATATTCTTTATAGTGGGATTTAAATCAGAATTTTAAAAAAATTATAAAAGTATTTTATTGTACTGTATATTATTGACAAACTTAAAGCATTTTTAGAGCGCTTAAAATTAATAACAGAAACGAGAACAGTGCCACCCATTTAGATTTTATGCAACTTGTTTTATATTATGGAATCACGGTTATGTTTTCATAATCAAGAAAAATTACTTCACCGGACTAGAAGCATTCTTTTATTTGCCACCGTTCGCCTTTCAATATATCTACAAATTGGTCTTAGTTTGAATGACTATACAATGACCCTAGCAACCTTAGAGGGTTTTCATAAGGAAACTGTAATTTTTAATATGTTTAAAGAAATTTGAGATCAGATGTGATGCATATTAATGCAAGCATAGCCGCTATACAGCAATATGAGGAGAATGAGCCTCGAACATTAACGTTTACAACAAATGGGCATAACTGAGGCTACATTTTGCATAAAGATCTTCACACGTTCAAGATGTTCAAGCCTGGATCATCAAATCGTCGACGTTTGGCACAATTGGGCATCACAACACTTTGCATACAGATCGTTATCCTCAGTTCATTCAAGTATTAAAGTCGACCGAACTAACCATTGTCTGCGTTGAACATTTATGAATTGGTCTCATTTTTAATTAGGCGGTTATGATGTGATAAGATTTACATCTGCACCTGGCCGTAAGCCTCAATCAGATGTTGGATCATTACCACTGTGCATGAAATGTAGCGTCATCCTCGCCCTAGAAGGCCTTCGGATACGTATATCCTCCGGTCATTCCTAGTTGCAACTCCAAAAGCCCGGAGTAGGCCTCAGCCTTCACTTCTTGCTGAAGAGTTGGAGACTATCCAACTCCTGGTCCAGAATGCATGAAGCTTAATATAATTAAGAACACGACGGTATTCATACTCACTGGACCTGGACCATTCATTGTGTTCATTGTGAATGATCCGACCCACAAACCTAAACAAGGGCCTCGAAACACACAGCCACCACGATACTCCCGAAGGGCCTACCTTAATAATTAGTCAGAGAACAGCTAAATGCTTAAAGAGACACTAATTCCCGTGGATATATAGCGGATTGTCCAGTTGGCTCCTACTAGCCTTGAAGGGGACTGGGCTATGGTGCGGTTTATGATCAGGCGGCATCATTAACTTGTATTTTTTTGAAAATGTGCAAGGAAACGCCGTCACCGCGAACTTTCTACGCTACCAAACCATGATAACCCATTTTTGTAGCAACAATTGGTTACAGCAAAACAGCGCCAAAAGCCAAACAACCACCCGAACAATTCAGTTGTTACATGAGCAATTTGCCAGTCGTGTAATTACTCAATTTGAAGATGTCAATTAGTCGCCTCGTTATTGTGGTTTAATGCCCCTGGATAATTTTCTGGAACCATTTGAAACACTAGTTTCATACGGGTTGCTGTGAACGATGGAATTCGGCGCTGCATTGACGAAACAAATGCAGCTTGGTGGCAAAATATGTTATGTGAGAAGGGGACGTCTATCGATATGTTTCAGGTGGACATTATAAAAAATCCATATTTGTACTTTATACTGGTGTTTAAGCCATTTTGCTTTCCAGCCTAGCATTTACCCCAGCATTATTTTAGTTTTATTTATTTTTTCCGATATTTCCACTACCTCCGTTTTTGTTGCTCATATCATTAAAGAACTAAAGTTAAAAGTTGGCATAACCAAAAAATATAAAAATACCAACTGTGAAATGCCTAAAAAGTACGTTTCTTAAATCTGTCTCATAATCATTGGAATATTTTGAAACCATACACAAAAAACAGAAATAATTAAGCTGCGATCAGACGACACAAATATGTATGTGACTAAATTTATCTGGCTCTAGTTTAATTTGGATTTTAAGTGGGGACTTAGTTTTTAATGCAAAATAAATTTTAAAAGGAATTTTACAAAATTATTAGAATTAGAATTGACTTTTTAAATAAATGTTTAAATGTCCCATACAAACCACAACTAAGAATCCAATATTTCTGCTCCTGCTAACGGTATTTAAACAGAATGTGGCATTTCGGTTGAGCGAACATATTTTAAGTTCTGCTGTAAATATGGGTGGCATTTGATAAAGACGTGTGGTACCTCCCATACAAATCTTCTTCATGTATATAATTCGGCCCGGCAGATGGCGCTGCAGTCGGTATTCAGGTTATTCAACTACTCTGCAACTACACGTCTGGATCGACTTGAATGAATTTTTGTGTATTTATTCATTCAATGCATTTAATTTTTTTGTGCGCTGTGTTTTGATATTACGTCGCATTTACGTAAATATTGAGTGTTGTTTACTTCAAAAATATACACACGCCCTAAATTCGTCGCCAGCCGCCAACTGCCTCCAATGTGCTTTGACGGATGATGATGAAAGGCACAAAGTAACATGGACTCCATTACTGCCGCCGTTAAAACAGTCGCGGTGGGCATCGAGCTTTTTTGTTTGCGTTTCTTCTTGCGATCTCACAAATTCGTACAGCTAGTATAGTCATAAAATTACACAATATTCAGTTAAAAACCAAAATAAATATAGTTGAACAGGGGAATACATCGCAATGAACCGTCACGCGAATAAATTTATAGAAGTAGCCTTTAGCCTATGCAAGAGTCATAGGGAAAAACTCTCGGAGAAAGGTAACAGCATTAGGAAAATAACTCCAGTAATTCAGAATTGGTCAACTACTACTAAACATCCAATCCAACTCTCGGTGCTATTCGGCTACGGACAGACTATCTTACAACACTCCTTACTCGTTTATCAAGTCATCTGCTGTTTTAACATCATTTATACAGGCGTCACCAATCACATATCAAGCACAGAGAAAACATGCACCAATGAGAGCCACCGTAAACTACAGTCCAGCACCAGCTTATTACCTGGCTAAACACCTCACCGGCCTACTTAAGGAAAAGATAATTTCACAAAATATATATATGATATTGTTGGCAGGCGATTTCAGGCAGACGTTGCCAGTAATTCACCGTGCAACGCCTGCAGATGAATTGAATGCTTGCCTGAAGGCATCACCTTTGTGGAATAACGTAAAAACATTATCGCTAACCACTATTATGAAAGTTCAACTCTAAAATGATCAAAGTGCTGCACAATTTTCCAAATAATTGTTAGCTGTTGGAAATGGAAAAGTTCCAGTTGATGCGACAGCTGGTTTAATTACTCTTACCAAGGACTTGGTACTTATGCTTGGTTAAGTCAACCATTATCAATAGAAAGTATTCCTCGAATACCAATGATTTCGACTGATCTTCCGTTTGACCAAACGATTGCAATTTCCGGTTCGCCTTGCATTCGCAATGACAATTAACAAGCCGCAAGGCCAATAACTCAGTGTTTGCGGGATAAATTTAGAAAATCATTGTTTTTCACATGGGCAGCTATTCGTTGCGTGTACACGAGTTGGGAAACCATCCGCTTTGTTTGTGTTTACGTCAGACCAAAAAACAAAAAATGTGGTTTACCAAAGAGCACTTCAACGAAACGGATAATTTGCGGACACGTATAACGCTTCGATTCAGTATTTACTTTGGATTCACTTTCATTTTTCACTTAGAGAAGTACAACTAAATTCCACTAAATTTTTGTAATCGGAATGAATTCATTACTGTTGTGCAATGAAATAAAATTTTTCCTTCTCAAATATCAAACAAAAGAATTTATTTTTCTATATCTTTCCATCCCCAAACCAAATGTTACAAAAAACGAAGCCATCTGGTGGCGAAACGGAGTTCGCCGGATTTGCTAGTTTATTATAGAGAGAATACTACAAAATCTTCTTATACAACCCTTAACTGTATGTTTTGTGACTGTATGAATTGTGAATGGTATTTAACAAATAATTGAAAACACAAATTTGATAAAATGGCGTTTAATTTACTATCGTTTATGCAAAAATGTGTCAATTTGAAAATCGATTTTCGGTAATTCGTCGATTCGGAAATCGTTGCAAAAAATCGAGGCATCGATTAAACCGTAGTGACGCAAACTTAGTCGCTGTAACGTTCGCAAGGATTGAACATCACTAGAGACACTTTGCGCAATATTTTCCATAAAGCTCAACATCTTCAAGTTTGTACAGTTCATCTCGTTCAAGATATAAGCCGACCGACCGAGATCATTGTTTGTGTCTCAAACATTTCTGAATCGTCTGTTTGTTATGTAAAAAACCATAACATCGAAAGAAAGTAACCGTATGAGGTAATTTGTGGTCAGGCAGCATCATCGCCCCGTATTTTTTTTTTTTTTTTTTTTCAAAAAGCAACAAGAAAGTGTCGTCATTGTAAATTTCCGGCGCTATCAAATCATGATACTTATACAGGCAATGTTGATACCAGTAACCTTAAGTAATAGTAAGACACTGCCACAAGTCACACAGTTACCTGATTATTGCATGAGAAATTTCTCAGTCACGTAATTTCTCGATTTTGCAATGTCAAGTGGTTACCTCGTTCTACTAATTTAATGGGCCTAGATTAATTTTTTGTTTGGAGACATATAAAAGAGCGGGTTTACCTGAACAATACACAAACAACTGAGGCTTCTACTTTGCACTGGTATCAATAAAGCTGAAGTTGCCAAAGAAAGGTTGTGTTTTAAACCTATTTACTCCCTAACCTCAAATTTGCCTACCCAATATTTAGTATATTATTATATAAATACACAAGATAGCTCCTATTCCTAAAGTGCCTGGATCAAATAGAATTGAACATTTTCGACCAATTTCGGTGTTAACTGTTGTTGAGAAAATTTTTGAAAGGCTTATTTTTTATCAACTCTCGATTTATCTTGAAAGGAATAACATTCTGCATAAACGATAATTTGATTTTAAAAAGAGTTCAGGTACCGAGGAAGCTGTAGTCAACGTTATTTAGTACATATGCGGTGAACTTGATGATGGTTTTAATGGCGTGGCGGGAGTATTTTATGACTAATCTAAAGCATTTGATTTGGTGAAGCATGATATTTTATTAAAGAAACTGAAAGTTATTGAATTGACAAGCAAAACATTATAAATTTTTCAACAGTATCTGTCAAATAGAATGCAATTTGTGCAAGTTGGTGAATATAAAAGCACTTTGCTACCAGTTAACTGTGGAGTACCCCAGGATAGCGTCCTGAGGCCACAACATTTTTATAAACGATGTAAAAAATATTGAATTCAATGGAAAGTTATGTTATGTATGTTGATGTTGTTTGTTTGTTTTATCGATATAAACACAAAAAGGTTTTACAGACGCAAAATTGAGTACGACCCTGCTATACTATCTAAATTTTCAAGACTGAAAAAACTGGTTCTAAATTCAGAGAAAACTAAATTTGTTATATTTAAACCATATCGTGCTAGAAATGAAGATAAAATGGTTGTTAATATCGATGGATCTCCAATAACTGAATCAGATGAAGTTAAATATTTAGGCGTACAGCTAAACCACAATATTTTGTGGGATGTTAACCATTTAAAGTCGAAAATTTCTTCTGCAGTTGGTGTCCTTTATAAATTTTAAAACAAAATGAGTTGTGATGTTAAAATGCTAATTTATCAGCCACTTATACATTCACATCTAACATATCTTCCAATTATATATGCCTGTAAGGAAAATAATTCGTTAAAATCTCTTCAATCAGCCGAGAACAAAGCTTTAAAGCTGATATTTAATCTGCCAATACGTTATAGTACTGTAGATCTCTTCAAAATTCAAAAATAAAAATATTCTGCCGGTTCGTGGCCTATACAAACACAAGCCGCTAATATATATTTTTAAAATAATAAGAGAAAATGGTCATCAGTCTATACAATTTTTTCAAAATATATCGCAAACGCAAAGAATTACGAGACAATCTGCAAACTTAATCTCCTCAAGCGCTTTTCATTTTTACTCTAACGGTAAATCGATAAATGTAAGAATCTATGAGCTTAAGAATCTATGAGAGAACAATACTTTATTCCCAAAGATAAAGATGAAGTTAAAAGATTTTCAGCATTTTGCAACTACTACAGACGTTTCATAAAGAACTTCGCAGAAATTACAAAATGTCTGAATCACCAGACAAAACAGGGTAAAGCAGGGACGGTAGAATGTCAAAAGGGTTTTGAAATATTGAAAGAAAACTTGATAAATCCACCCATATTGAAATATCCAAATTTTGAACATCCATTCATACTAACCACTGATCCATCAAATTATGCATTGGGAGCGGTTTTATCACGAGGAAAAATAGGAGAAGACTTGCCAATTTCTTATGCCAGCAAGACATTGGGAAAGCATGATTTAAATTAGCCTATAATTGAAAAGAAACTACTTGCCATAAATTGGGGAATCGAATTCTAAGGGCGATGTCAGATAAAACTTTGTTGCTTTGCGTGACATTTGAAACTTTAAAGCAAAAGCGTAAATCAAGTGGCGTATGTCACAATAAACTTTGACAACACTCATGAATTTTTTGTTTACATAAAAAAGCTACATATTTTCAATTCTAGTTCTATTTGTTTTGTTTAAAAAAATACAAGTTAAAAATGTTAATTTTTACGCCCACACACAAATACACAAACACAAATAATAAAAGTCATGTGTTTGTCAAAGCGCGCAAAAAGTTGAATGTTGGTTAACTTTTCGCTTTGCGCTGCGTCAAAAGTGCTTTATGTGGCAACTTTCATACATTTACGTACATTTTAACTCAAATGTCAAAGCGAAACTCTGACGCAACGCAAAGCAAAAGTTTTATCTGACACGGCCTTAAAAACCTTACCTATTTGGTAGAAAATTTATTGTGGTAACAGATCACAGACCGTTAAGGCCGTGCTTGTTTTTCAATACCGCGAACCAAAACCGATCAAAAAATGTCGAAGAAATGACTTGCAAAGCAGTCACGGGCACGCTAGTATTATATAAACCATTGCAGCATATTAAGAATAAAAAATCACAAATGAATATTATTAAAGAATTCCACGATTCACCAATATCAAGACTTTTTGGTATTAGAAAAACAGTATTAAAATTGAAACAACGCTATTCATGGAAGAATATGAGAAAAATGGTTAGAGATTACATAAACAAATGCGATAAATGCTTGAGAAATAAACAAACTAAATACATTAGAGAGGAAATGATAATTCATGAAAACCCCAACACTAGTTTTGAGGTAATAGAAATAAAAGGTGTTTTTTTAAGCCCGATAGAACTTTAAATTGTAAAAAGTAACACAAAAAATGAAATTTTGATGAAACATTTTTTTTATTTGTTTCATTATACTCTGACAAATCATCATGAATAGACTCTCGCTTGAACAACGCTACGAAATTATCCAAATTTACTTTGAAAATCAGTCGTCGATTCGCGCAACTTATAGACGACTTCGTCATTTTTATGGCGTACATAATCGTGCATCTGAACAAGCCATTCGTCGAACTGTCGATAGATTTCGTACCACATACTCTCTAGAGGATGCAATAACACCAACACGTCGAAGGAATGTGCGTACTGAAGAGAATATCGCCGCTGTAAACGAAAGTGTGGAAGAAGATCCAAATTTATCAATTCGTCGTCGGTCGCAGGAATTGGGGCTCTGTCCGTCCACTACGTGGAAAATTTTGCGCAAAGATCTCGGCCTACACCCGTAAAAGATCCAGCTGGTGCAGGAATTGAAGCCACGAGACCATTATATGCGTCGTTCTTTCGCCGATTGGGCTCTAGAGCAGTTGGCAACTGACCCGTTGTTTTATCGCAAAATTGTGTTCAGCGATGAGGCTCATTTTTGGCTTAACGGGTTTGTTAATAAGCAAAATTGCCGCATATGGAGTGAGACCAATCCACAACAGACCCTACAGACTCCATTACATCCAGAAAAATGCACGCTGGTGGCATCATCGCACCTTATTTCTTCAAAAATGAGGCCGGAGCTCGCATTACAGTCAATGGAGATCGTTACCGCACCATGATCAATGATTTTTTGTTTGAAAATATGGATGACATTGATCCGGACGAGATGTGGTTTCAACAGGATAGCGCTACGTGCCATACAGCGAACGCAACCATCGACTTATTGAAATCAAAATTTGGCGATAAGTTGATTTCGAGAAATGGACCTGTCAATTGGCCTCCAAGGTCGTGCGATTTGACACCACTCGACTATTTCCTGTGGGGCTACGTGAAGTCACTGGTTTATGCTGATAAACCAGCAACAATTGACGCCTTGGAGGACAGCATTGTTCGTGTTATTCGTGACATACGCCCAGCAGTGCTCGAAAAAGTGGCCCAAAATTGGGCGTCCAGAATGCGCTTTGTCAAGAACAGCCGCGGTGCCCATATGCCCGAAATCATTTTCAAATGTTAATGTCACGTATTGATCCTTCGAATAAAAAAGAAATTTTGATTACAATTTAATTTCTTGTGTTATTTTTTACAATTTCAAGTTCTATCGGGCTTAAAAAAACACCCTTTATTACGTTCATCGTCAGGTAGAGGAGGTGGAATAGATTTATGTTTGCTTAGAATAATCCATTTTTGTATTAAGATTTTAAAAATCTTAAGTTTAGTGGTCAAAAAAAAAAAGTATAAAGAAGTAGTTGAAATTTTGCCTAAATATTTGAGTCGTCTGATAGCGCTGTTACTAATTGTTGAAGCGGTAAAGTCAAATTTCATATCAAAGTAGTCATCACTCGCAGTATTCAAATAATTCGCAAGCTGAGAGAGTCTTCGTTTATATAAAGAAAACTGCAAGCAAAAGTAAAACAGCTTTTAAGTACAAATATAAATCGAATATTATATTTATATTGTGAGAATCTGTGAGCTTAAACACGAAGGAAAAATCGAATTTATTTAGATTAAATAATAAAAACAATTGTATTCAAAGTGAAAAGTGAATGAAGAATGAATTATAAAAGTACAAGTATCACAAGAATTATTTGATACAAACAAAACAAAAAGCAAAAAATATGAATTTGAAAGGTTATGAAAATTTGGATAAGACAAACAATAGCGCAAATAAAATAACGCTACAGAACAATCAGGCCAATAATAATGCCAATGAATATATTAGGATTGACCTAAATAATTCTCGCTTCCGCCGCTTGATTTCCACTTCCGATCCCAACATTTACAACAATTCTAAACAAGGTTGCGGCTTAAAATTAAATAACCGCATTTGTTTCGGTTCTCTATGTTTAATACGTCCTTCAAGGAGTTACTGTCACAATACTGATAATGAGTATTTAATGCAAGCGTCGCCCATACACCTTTTCACCAACTATCGCAAAAAGCGCACCCTACTTTTGTCTTATATTTTACTTTATATTTGTTTCCTAATAATTGGCGCTATAAATTTTCAAATAATTGAAACGCCTGTTGAGTTGGAAAAACGTAATGAAGTCAGACTGTTGCGAGACAATTTCATGATGAAATATCCCCAAGTGAATGGTGAGAATATAAACCGATTTATGGTTCCATTTGAAATAGTGAAAATTATTTCTTGTTTCATGAGACTCCTAGATTTGTTGTTGAAAATCATGTTACAGCAAGACAAGGTAGGATAAGAAGAAACACAATTTATATAAAGTAAGAAATTGCATAAGCCTAAAATATAGCACAGGGTTATAAAAAAAAACACAGTAAAACCCTGCTTAACACGTGGGATATTTTCCTTCAAAGTAGAGCGTAAGGCGCAACAACGCTAAAAGAGGCCATCATAATATGCAAATAATTGGGTTAGGCCAAAATGAATATAAAATTGGTTAGGTATTAAATTTAATAATTACAAAAATAACAACAACATAAACGATTATACTTATAAAAACAAATAAAATTCAGTCAGATCATTCCATCGATTATATTGTTACATTTAAACCTTTTTTAAACGTTTTCGTTGAGTTCTTTATTGCAAAATAAATAACACCAGTTTTTAGAGTTTTCAAATTAATTACAAAATTATTTACTTTACACAAAGTTGACACTGCAGAACAATTTGCTTACACCTATACAAGTTTGTTTGCAGGTACAAACTTATATAGAGGAAATTGGACGAACAGAGTGTGATTCGTTTTACATCCGCACCTGGCTATGTAGCCTTAATCAGATGGTGGACAAACCACTATTGTATAATTTGGAACGTCATACAGCGTCCTAGGAAGCCGAAGATATAATTCTAAGCAACAGAACCAACCTAGTTGCAACTTTAATAATTCGAGGGCAGGGCTGCAAACCATAGCATGCTCACTGGACTGGATCATTCACTTTGCGTCATTATTTATTATCAGTGAGATGATCCTAGCCACCATAATAACCATTATACTGTTATGGGGCCGCAAAACCACAACTACCACGATACTCCCATATAGGGGCCAACCTCAATGATCAGTCAGAGAACTATTAAATGTCTAAAGAGACAAATAATGAACTCTGCGGCTCACTGATCCCCGTGGAAATAAAGTAGAGCTTCCAGTTGACTCCCTGCCTGTCTTCAGGGGACTGGGCTCCCTTTATACCCCCAGTTGCACAGATCTAGATAGCTGTTACGTACTATAAAGACCATAAATGTGCCCCCGGGGACGAACAGTAAAAACAAGATTTACAGAACACAGACGATCATACAAACGGAAAAGAGAAGATTCCAACTTTGCATTACACCTTGACAATCACGGACACACACCAAGGAAATATCCTAGCAAAAAAGGATGAAGACTAGACTATATAAGAACAGGTAAACACGACCTTTAGACTTAATTTTTACACCATTACACGTACTCATGCAAACGGGCAAACGAAAAACACCCTCAGACGGACACACGCACTAAGATAATAATAATAAAAGACGGAGGTATCGATAAATTTACTTTGCATAAAAATGACAGGTGACTGGCATTCTGCAACGAATCTAACAACAGAGCTGCCTGAATGCCAACACTGACTCACCAGTACAAACCACAATGCGTCTTGAGAATGATGCATTCGCATCGAAAGCGCTCCCCTCTGACTACAAACCATCCAGTTAGGATGGGAAATAGCAACAGACTTTCATTTACTGGCGGAGAAAAAATAAATAACCAAAAATAAATACCAAATTACATTGTTTTTGAGTAGAATTTCCAGTGTTAATATTTTTTGATTTTCTTTAATTGATAATAATTCTCATTTAGTCAATGAATTTTAGAACTTACAAATTGGCTATGTATGAAATAATAAATCTTGATAATGATTTTTAATAATAAATCTTTAGTACTTAAAAAAATCAAAAATGAGATAAAAAAGTGTGATATTCAACCAAGTAGAATATAAGGATAATAAAGAAATTGCAAATCAATTCAATAATTATTTTGTAGATAGCATTAATTTAATAAGAGAATCAATTAAAAATGAACAATATAAAACCGAAATAACTATGGTGAATTCTAAATTCAAATTAAGTGCAATTTATTATTATTAATTTAATTTCTTTTTATCCAGGCTCTAGGTCCCACCAATAAGGACTCTATGGTTCTTTTCTTTTTTCCATTTAGTAAGTTTCCGTGCAATAAGTAGTTTGGAACTGGAGAATATAATTAAAAAATGAAAAATAAAACAGACTGTGATAAAATATCCAACAAAATCATTCTCGAAAATTGGAACATAACTGGAGAGGCAGTGTTAACAATTTTTAACAAATCAATGCAGACAGGGGAATTCCCGGAAAACTGGAAGACAACGATGGTAACACCAGTTGAAAAAGTACCAAAAAAAAAAATAAATGCGAAGAATACCGGCCAATAAATGCATTGAAAACATGTGAGAAAATTTTGGAAAAGTTTGTGAAAAAACAACTGGAAATATATTTGGAAAATAGTTCTATTTTATCAAAATATCACTGAGGGTTTCGTAAAAAATGCTCGTGTGAAACGACTGTTAATTAAGTAAGAAGTAAATGGAAGAACATAGAAAAAACCAAAAAAATGAGTGCAATATTTCTGCATTTTAAACGAGCTTTTGAAACAATTGACAGACAAATAATGATGAAAAAACTATATATGAATCGAATACAAGTGATTTGAGTCATATTTGAAAAATAGAACGCAAATAATGATTTGCCAAAAGTGGTGGATAGTAGTGAAATGGTGCTATATGCAGATGACACTTTAATTTACACGGAAGGATATGATGATAAAGAATGCAGAGAGAATATGAAACACGATATCGATAAAATTGGCAACTGGTTGAAAATAAACACATTAAAACTAAACGAAAATAAAACAAAAATAATGGAAATAAATATGACTACTGAAGCAATATTTAAAAGAAACGACAAAATAATAGAAAAAGTGACGCACATAAAATATCTCGGTTTTGTAATAGATAAAAAGTTAAAGTTGAAGGAACATATAGACTATACATTAGGCCGGGTCGATTTAAAAATCGCCCACTGGTCAGTGAAAATCGTATTCTAGGGATCAAAATAAGAAAGTTTGCCCGAGGAACCATACCTCTAAAACGAATTCTGATGTTCCAAGTTTTGAGTCCAACTTTTACTTTGGGTCAAATTTTGAAAAATCCGTCTTTGACCCATTTAGAGTGCCTCAATCGAGTCCAAATGTATGACCGACCCTCACTAACTTTGGAGTGCCGATCAACCCATGCCAGTGGCATACCCCCTGAAACTCTCCTGAGGGGGTTCTCCATTCAAACATTTAAAAAAATCAACATTTTTGGTACTTTACATGAAAAATTCAGCGAAATAGCTATGTTTTTTCTTTATTTTTATTTATTTATTTATAATAATATTTATTTATATATTTTTAATAAGTCAGAACAAATGTAAATGAAAAAATTAATTTAAATAAAAAAAAATTATTGCTTGAAGTCTTTTTTACTTTCAAGTCTGGGCAATTTCGCACGGCTCTCTAATGTCAGTCGTTTGGAAACGCTAGCTAGCAATTGAACGTGTCGTTCCGTTCCTTGTATGTGTGATGGAATTTTTGTATCATTAAACGTTGGAGCATCTTTATTTAAATATTCTTTTAATGCATCGTACGGAATGCTTCGCGTAAATTGAATGGTGGTTTAAATACATTATTTATGTCATTCATATTGATCATTTCCGTGTAACTTGTGCAATTAAAGTTTATATCCGGTTTTTTATAAGCTCTAAGTTGCGTTGGGTCGTCAACGTCAGCGTAGAATTATCTTGATAGCACAGTCGCGCTTTTCTTTGCTATCAGTCATCAAAAAACATTGATAACAATATATTTCCCGAATGCGCATAATATGAATTATCTGTTTTTATTTAATTGACAATTTTGTGTAAACGAGGTTCTAGAAATCGTGACCAAGTAATGAACTTGAAAAATAATGCACTGCCGTACACGACAGAGCTGTAGTACTTGATACTGAAGTACATTGGCACATAACATTTAATTATAAGTTCAACCAGAGTTCTTAAATTTACGTCTGGATTTTCCGTTGTCACATATAATCGTAATAATCTAGCGGCCTTAGTGAGCCAGCGAGAATGTACAATTTTTAACTCTCGTTAAAGTATCATCCTTTCTGCCATCGAATGAAAAGGCTAACAAATTGGTAGCATCTAACCGTTTGCGATGCACATTTTGTCTGCATTTCTCTTTTTCTCTGCAAACTTTCGATTTATCCATAATGAGAGGTTTGCCATGCGTGTCTTTCATTTTAAAATCTTGGAAAAGAGCTGTTGCCATTGCTGATGCTACTCTATCAGGCACACCAAATCTGTCACATCATGTCACATTGCAAGGTTAAAGCAATCGTATCTTTCTGTGTATTGTGATCTTTCGCCTCTATCCATATCTTCTTGAACCGATGGCGGTGCGTATATTGAATCATCGGGATATTGGTATGTTAGCATTAATGACATAGATGTTGCTCCTTGCTCTTCTATTTCCATCACAAATGCATCCACTGTAAGTCATTTCTGATTATGTTGATCGTGCAGAAAATCTTTGAGGCGTTCTGGAACCAAGCCGCATGCACATGGAGCTGCCTTCAGATCGCATTTGCATGTTCCAATGTAAAAAATTGTTTCCACAGATTTTACATACTCTCGAAATTGTTGGGTTAGGTTTTTTCTCTTCGTTTGGTCTTGATATTTGTCAAGTAATCTATTCAATTTATTAAATACACTTTTTTTCTGCATTATTTCCATACCAAGTTTTTCCCAAATTCCAATGATGTATAGGAAATCTTTTTTTGTTCTGTTTTAGCACTTTCGCTTAAGTAAAAATAATATCTCAAGATATCCAGATGGGTTGGTAAATGAAAATCAGTCAAATCACTAGACACACCAAAAACAGTAACATCATGCCCATCAATAGTTCTTGATGTTGTTGTTGCTTCATCTTGCGTTGTAGAGGAATGGTGGATTCATTGTAAACTTTTTGATTTAGAATGGTCACTTTACTTCTTATTTTTTTTTAATTATTTTTTTTATCTGAAATAAGCACACTTCGAGTTCTTCACAACGACTTAATCCATTCACTAAAACTGTTGCGTTATATATGGTCTACGAGGACGAGGTAATAATAATGAAATTGTAATTTCAATTCTATCTGTCAAAACTGCATGTAAATTAAACGTTAGTGAGGGTCGGCCATACATTTGGACTCGATTGAGGCACTCTAAATGGGTCAAAGACGGATTTTTCAAAATTTGACCCAAAATAAAAGTTGGACTCAAAACTTGGAACATCAGAATTCGTTTTAGAGGTATGGTTCGTCGGGCAAACTTTCTTATTTTGATCCCTAGAATACGATTTTCACTGAGCAGTGGGCGATTTTTTTGCCTCCCCACAAATCGACCCGGCCTACTATACATGCAAAAAATAGGCAAAAAAATAGGATTTTTTTAAAGGATAAGAAATAAAATATCACAAACAACTTCGACTAATATTTATAACACGATAATAAAACCTCATTTTGAATATGGATCGAAGATAATTTATATATATGTTGCAGTGAAAATCAGGTAGAAAGAATGCAAAAATTCCAAAACCGAGCAATGAGGGTTATACTTAAATGCAATCGGTATACGAATATCAACGAAATGCTTAGGCAACTAAAATGGATGAACATTAAACAGCGACTGGAATTTAACACCTTAATCTTTGTTGAAGTCTGAGGAGTAAAATCTCCAACCCTGGCTCGAACATTTAGATGAAAGCTGCTGACGTCTAAGGGGCGCTGCAGTCAACATGATTTTAGCAGACGAAGAACTTTCTTTTTTCGATTCAAGTTCGTGTTGTTGACGGTCGTACTTTTTAAACCATAAATTGAATTATAAATCATTATTTTGTGAAAATTAGAATAAAGAACTGGATAGACGAAATTTATAACCTCATCTTTTTTTTTTCAAAAGAGTCTTGATGTCACACCAGCCTCTAATTACTCTTTGTGGCGTGCTGCTAAAAATCTTAAAAGACCCGTTGAGTTTAAACCACCTCTGCGCACCTTGACTGGCAGCCGGGCAAGAACTGATGCTGAAAAAGGTAGAATATTTGCTGAACATTTAAAGAATGTATTTACCCCAATACAAGTACTGGTGTTTTTGAATTGCCGAACGTAGTTGCCTTACCTCCACGACCATTAAAGTTGGAATTGCGTGAAGTACAAAAAGTCATCGGTGAACTTAACGAGAAGAAGGCTCCGGGTATCGACGGTATCAGTAACAGAATGCTGATTGAGTTACCTGTTATTGCAGTTTTTGCTATTTATATTCAATTCAATTTTAAGACTTGAATATTATCCACAAAATTGGAAGATTGCCAAAGTCAAAATGATTCCGAAGTCATATATGCCAATTAGTTTGTTGTCAACAATTTCAAAGCTTTTCGAAAAGCTCCTCATGAGTAAATTGTCGCCTATCCTAACAAATAGTGGGTGCATTCCGGATCATCAATTTTGTTTTAGAAGTCACCATAGTACCATTGAACAAACGCACAGATTGGTTCAAGTCATCAGAAGGAAATTTGAACAAAAGAAGTTTTGTTCTGCTCTTTTCATAGATGTATCTCAGGATTTTGACAAAGTGTGGCATGAAGGACTGCTTTTAAAACTGAAAACATATCTGCCATTTCAACATTCAGAAGCTTTTGGAAAGTTACATTATTGGCCGGAAGTTTACTGTTACAGAAGGAAACTTCATGAGTTCACTCGAATCTATTGCCGCAGGGGTGCCACAGGGCAGTACACTTGGTCCAGTTTTATATTTAATTTATACTTGTGATATGCCTGTAAGTAGTATTATTCACACATCTACATTTGCTGATGATACAGCCTGTCTTAGTATGCACGAAAACCCGCGCGAAGCATCTCAAAATCTTCAGGAACATATTAGCCAGCTAGAAACATGGTTGAAATTATGGAGAATAAAGGTGAACGAACAAAAGTGTGTTCATACAACGTTCACACTGCGAAGGGATACTTTGCTATTCATCTTGATAGACGACTTACGTGGAAGAATCACACTGAAGCAAAGCTAACTCAGATGAAGCTGAAATTGGCTCAGACACATTGGCTCATTGATAGAAATTCTACCCTGAGTCTGGATTGCAAACTATTGTTGTACAAGTCTCTTTTGAAACCAATATGGTGCTATGGAATCCAGCTATAGGGCACTGTTTCAGCTTATAATGTGGAAAAGATCCAACGTAGACAAAACACAATTTTGCGCCTAGTAACATCAGCTCCATGGTAAGTCAAAAATACTAACATCCATCGAGACTTAAACATGCCACTAGTGACTGCTGAAATAGCTAAATACGCAGGAAAATACCTAACAAAACTCGAAATCCATCCTAATCTACTTGCTCGCAATATATTAAACTTTAGTGGTCACATTCGCCTGAAAAAGAGGGACACTAAGGATCTAGTTGCCAATGCTACAGATGAAGCGTCTTGAGCATCATTCATTTTCTGCCACTAGGTGTATGTCTGACATTGGTCGGGCTTAATGATTGGCTCTAGATTTAAGATTTGACAACTTATTGTTATTTCATATTTTGAAGATTCAATAAATAACAAAAGGAGGAAAAAAATCTTTTGTTTAAACATTAAACGGATTTATTAGCGCGTGTTCCACAACAGTTTGATTTAGTGCTTGTTTATTTGCTTGGGTAACGATAGCCATCTGGAAGCCATCATCCCCCATATTTTTAATCTTTATTAGGAAAATGAAACTAGCTGATGCCCCAGAATACCTATGCGACCAAATAAAATGTGTTAGCGAAATACAGTCGTATGCGTTAAGGAATAGTGAAGACTTTCGAATCCAAAGAGTACCGACAACACATATGCAGAAATCCCTTTATTACAAAGGATGCAAACTATACAACGCATTGCCGAATAATATGAAAGTGGAGGGAAATTGTAATGTATTTAGGAAAAAATGTGCGAATTTTGTAAGATATAATATATTTATATAGAGCATTTAAAAATGTAATAGGAATTCATATATATATATATATATATATATATATATATATATATATATATATATTTTTTTTTTTTTTTTTTTTGTAAAATTAAAAAGTATTTTTAATACTAATAAAAAAAATATTCTTATTATTATAGTACTATTTTTAGATGTTTTTTTTTTTTGTTTTTGAATAACAACAATCTATTTGATTTGTTATTTGATTGATATTTAAGCTTTTCCTTTATTTAAGCTTCAAACAGCAGTATAAATTTACTTAATGCAAAGAGTTCAGGTGTAATAAAATATATATTAAATATTCAAAACTTTACTAAAGTCACGATATAGTATAAGTTTTAGCTGTAAATTTAAGACATTTATCTCGGTATAGTGTTAAAGAAATATTTTCAGGATGACCCCCCATAAGTTCGCAGTAGTTCTGGAGAAAGTAAGTTCATGCATAATAAACCAAGTCACTTGAACCCAAAATTGTGACATTGAGGTATTTAGCTGCAGATAATCATATCAAAATAATACATTAATATGTACGTACATAAAATATTTTTCTGTATTTGAGTATGAATGTGTGTGTGTGTGTTTTCTTATTTATTTAATCTTCAATATAATTAAGCAAAAAATTAATTTTTAAATCGAACAACTGCACTTAATTGTTCCCAGCCAGTACTGGGCAAACAGATATTTTTCTTTTAGTGTAATGAAATCACGATCGTTTAATATATTGCATGCTATACGATTGGAATGTGTTTCAATGTGTTGTAGATACATTATTGCACGTATAGATCATAGCGTTTGTGCGAGTTTTTTGTATAACAGGGAGGGGCAGCTATGGCAATTTAAATGATTTTATTTTGACGCCTTAAACTCACAACAATCTATAATTCCATATTGGTTTGCGTATGGAAGTATACAAAATAATTTTACAGTATAAACGAATAGTAGGGCATAAGCCTCTATGCAGTGTAAACGTTGTGTCCATTTACCTATTGTTTCTTCATTTTGTCAACCATTTTTCTAAATGAATGAAATGATACTGTGTTACAGAAGACTTGTAGACAGCCGTCAGTGCTAGAAAATGTTGTATAATCAACAAATTGAATAATGTATGCTTAAAAAATCTCCTATTTTCAGTACGAACATTTTTTTAGCTAATAAATATATAGCAGCTTAAAATTAGTGCTAAATTTGCCCAAAAATGTATCTATGTACACAGAAGATATTCAATGCGGAAAATGTAGAATACACCAATCAATTATTTGTACAGCTTAGAAAGCAAAGTTTCTAGCTATTATTAAGGCATCAAAATGACTTTATGAAATTTATGAAATTTCCACAATGCGAGAGACACATAGTATTTTCGTATTTTCGAATTTTGCTTTGGCCAAATTTATTGTAATTTTTCGTGCCCATATATTAATATTTATGAGAGGGAAAGTACTGCATCATTAATGGGCGAAAAATTCTACTTTGGCGTACTTTAGTTAAAAAAAGAATTCAATTTTATTATACTTACTTAAATACGAATTAAACATTTTTTATACCCCGACGTCATCCAGGGAGTGCTGTTGCTTGCAACACACACTTTCTTTAACAACTTACAGGTTTATTGTTACCAATGTAAAGTAGAAATATGGAAATTAATAATGAAATACGATGTAGCATAGCTCTAGTATGTTCAATGTTTAAAATTTTACAACTTTCTACTAACTAAATGTCAAAGGATGACAGTTTAATTCTTGGCATTTAATCCTTTGAGAGACAATTTATTTCCGAACCTTTAATTTGACCGCCCGTGACATCATAGAAAATAAAAATTATATTGTCTTATATTTATTATATTATATTATATTATATTATATTATATTATATTATATTATATTATATTATATTATATTATATTATATTATATTATATTATATTATATTATATTATATTATATTATATTATATTATATTATATTATATTATATTATATTATATTATATTATATTATATTATATTATATTATATTATATTATATTATATTATATTATATTATATTATATTATATTATATTATATTATATTATATTATATTATATTATATTATATTATATTATATTATATTATATTATATTATATTATATTATATTATATTATATTATATTATATTATATTATATTATATTATATTATATTATATTATATTATATTATATTATATTATATTATATTATATTATATTATATTATATTATATTATATTATATTATATTATATTATATTATATTATATTATATTATATTATATTATATTATATTATATTATATTATATTATATTATATTATATTATATTATATTATATTATATTATATTATATTATATTATATTATATTATATTATATTATATTATATTATATTATATTATATTATATTATATTATATTATATTATATTATATTATATTATATTATATTATATTATATTATATTATATTATATTATATTATATTATATTATATTATATTATATTATATTTTATTATATTATATTATATTATATTATATTATATTATATTATATTATATTATTTTATATTATATTATATTTTTTTTGCGGGTAGGGAAGGAAAATACATTACGCATTTCAGAAGCTGTCGTCACAGCTCTAGTATGTAGAGCTTGCCTTAACTAAAAACCTCCCTCTTCTTTTCGAGCCGCTTTCGTACCACTTTCGTATTGTTTCGGGGTGGGGCTCTTTTTCTGCTCCTATAGATCCCGCTTTTTCATACGCAGCACTTTCTCTACGAACGCCGCTACATGTTTCCATTTGTCCTCACTTTCCAACATGAGGCCAGCAATATTCTCTGGAGATATTGCTCCGACGATTTCTTCTAGTGACCGTCGTTCCATTCCCCATCTTTCGCACCTGAAGAAAGTGTGCTCTGCGTCTTCCACATAGTTGTCTCCACAGATACATACGCTCCGATCCGCCTTTCCCATCTCAAGGAGGTATTGCAGAAAACAGTCATGGCCAGAAAGCATCTGCGTTATGAAATAATTAGTCTCGCCAGGGCTTTTATCAGCTTCAGTTATCAGCTTTGCTTTCCATCTGCCATCTTTGCATGATCTGCGCTCGTGTCTCCCTTGTTGTTGTCTTCACGTTTGACCCTCGCATTTGCTTCCGTGCGATCCAAAGTGTCCAACGTTCATCAGCTAATAGTTCAATGGGAATAGTCTCGCTAATAACCAGAATTGCCGGCTCTAACACAGTGCGGTATGTCGAGGCTACCCTAAAAGCAGCAGTGCGTTATACAGCAGACAGCACCTTCCTCCAATACTTTGTTCCTAAGGCATCGACCCAGATTTCACATCTGTATAGTAGAATCGATCATTCACTTTGCGCGTCATTATCAGTGAGATGATCCTGGCCACCACAATAACCATTATACTGTTATGGGGCCGCGAAACCACAACCACCACGTTATTCCCATATAGGGGCCAACCTCAGTGATCAGTCAGAGAACTATTAAATGTCTAAAGAGACAAATAATGAACTCTGCGGCTCACTGATCCCCAAGGAAATAAGTGGAGCTTCCCGTTATTATCAACAGTTCAGTTTTCTTTGTGGCCAGGTTAAGGTTGTGGGAATCCAGCCATAGCTTCGTCCTAAGCATAACCTGGTTTAGTTTACATTATGCCTCCTTCATATTACGCGCAACAATAACGGCCACGATATCATCGGCATAACTGACCAGATAGATATCATCCGGCACGTTTATGTGGAGAATATCATCATAACTGATATTCCATAGTTCAGGCCTCAAGATTGAGCCCTGTGTTGCTCCTGCCGTAATCCGCTGCCGCCGCGTTCTACCAGCATCAGTGTAGAGTCTTTGAGGCAACTCCTGATCATCCTCATGATGTATGCTGCTGCCCCAAATCGTGTCCCCAGAGCCTCTAACAAATCGGCCCGCATTGCACTATTGAAAGCGATTCTAACGTCCAAGGTTGCCAATAAGACAATGCGTCTCGAGAAGTGGTTTCCGGTTTGTGCCCTCCTGGCACCCTCTTTTAAGTACTAAATCGCGTCTATTGTTTACCTCCCAGGTCTGTTAGCCGTATTATCTTATATTATATTATATTACATTATATTATATTATATTATATAATTGATTTTAAAACAAAACCTTATTCTCACCGAAATCTCAAGGAAAAATAAATATATTTTAATAAAATTTTGTCAAGGAATAGACTATAAAATTAATTTGTAGAGAACTCGGCGAAATCACAATTATACTATATTTAAAATTCTGAACACAAATAAATACTTATTTGACTCACATTAATTTTTGCGACAATACGCTGTTGAGAAGCACAAAACGCTTAAACGTTACACGTGTCGTGTCCTGATTTTAGTAAAATTTATCATAAAAATCTTTATGTAGACACCAAACCAATCTCAAAGCAACTCAGAGATCTTAACTGGAGAGCTGTTAAGCTGCATTACTAGTTCTATGTTTCTATCTTTTTCGAGGTGTTCGCCTTAGATTTTATAGAAACTTCGACACAGACGATCCCTCTGCTTAACCTAATAATCTAAACCTCCTATTATTTTTATTATTCTTTCTGAAACATGATAGTGAAATATTTATGTTAATAAAATGGATATAGGAAAAACCTTAAAACATTCAAATGCTCCCTACAATACACAATAAATAATATAAAAATAACAAAACAATTTCAAAATATTCGTCTGAGTGTCTATAAATTTTTATTTGAATTCCAGATGATGACCTGGAAGAGTTCCTTAAAGCTGTCATAACAGCAAATGATCGTGGCATATCACCACTGCGGAATGCTTCAAACGAAATGAATTGGAGTTTTGGTCAGGCATTATTTTTCTCCAGTACTGTGGTAACTACAATTGGTGAGTTTTTTTCTTCTTTTACTTTTTTGTAACATCAAAATAATCTTTTATTTAAGCTGTCACTTATTGTTTCAAAACCCATGAGCAGGTGAGTGCAGTTGAACAGCTGATTATTTTTTCTGCTCTAAGATATTAATCTACATGTGAGAAACATGTGTTTTAAATGACAAAAACGCTACTGCACTTACCTCTCGAATTATTGTGTCATGTTCAAACACTTACAATTAAAAATTTTGTAGGTTATGGACATGTGACACCTTTAAGTCAAACGGGGAAAACTTTTTGCATGATTTATGCAGCCATTGGTATACCACTGACATTGGTGCTATTAAGTGCAATGGTTGAGAAATTATTAATACCAGCCAATTGGTTGTTGGGTTTACTGAATTCAAAACTGGGTCACTTGTATCAACCATTCAATATACGAGTCATACATTTGGGTATTCTTGGTAAGTTCAAAATGAATTTTTAAAAGGTTGAAAAATTGTTATACAGGTATTTTATTTAATTCCTTTTATTTATTTATCTATGTTGAAATCCTCTACAGCAAGCCATAATTTTATATTTAGAGTACAGAATAGTGTTATCGATAAGATTTATTTTATTCATTTCAGTTTTTATTGTGGCCATATTATTTTTTGCAATACCCACTGCTGTTTTTAGTTATTTGGAGCCATCATGGGATGCTTTGGATGCCTTCTATTATTGTTTTATATCCTTAACCACAATTGGTTTGGGTGATTATATTCCTGGCGATGGTGTATCGATCGAAAACCGTTCAATTTATAAAATGATTATAACGGCGTATTTAATATTTGGTAAGTTTATATGGACTACATATGCAAAATGGTTGTTTAGTACACATTATTAATTATTTACACCTACGAGAAAATCTAAAGAAAAAGTAACTAATTGTCAACATTGTATGGGTGCCTTTTTAAATGTCAAAAGATAAAGTTTACAGGCCCAACTATAATATGCATAAGCTGGCTTAAGCTAATGTTAACAATTTAACGAAAAGTCTGTCAAATGCTAAAACGAAGCATTGAAAACTTTTACGTGACTATGTTGTACTTAAATGAATATAGAAATTATTATGCTCAGTTGCACATTTGTTTTATTCCTGCATTAGGAGTGGAGTTTAATAATCATATTTTGTATACTTCATACTATCCTTATACAAATTTATAATTTTTCGTTAATAGCTTTAAGAAAATTACGAAAGAAAAATTACACATATATCGCTGTATGTATTATTTGGGCCAAAAGTACTAAAAAATGCAACTATGTGCATCATTGAATTTATAAACAATAAAAAATTAAATTTTATTGCAAATTGTGTGTTAAAAACGCGTCTCTTCTCTGTACATTTTCTATTAAATTCAGATAAAATATTTTTTGCTGTCCATTGGAATTTGTTTACTAATGTGTCTATAACACAATGCAAAATCAGCTGTTTCCGTACGAAATGTGCAATCAGTTTCGTACTTAGCTTAAGCCAATGACATTTGACGAAAAGTATTTGCTTAAGTTGCCTTCAGCCATATGCATAATATAGTTGGGCCTTAAAGCTGCATGAAAGAAATTTGGCCGCATTTACAGCAAACAGGATGAAAACTTAAGACCAGATTTAGGGAACACATTAGAGACTATACCAAAAAAAACTACGAGAACCAAAATCAACTCCAGAATCAAACTTTGCGAACCATATATATAAGAACAACGGTTAAACTGCTTCATACACACAACAAGGAAGGGAGACTAAATGTATTAGAAAACATGGAAATATACAAACAAAAAACATTTGACGGACGAATAATAAATGAACAAATAAACACTGCTTCGGACACAATATTTGAACCGTTGAAACATTTTCACAGGATAACAAACATTAACCCAACACAAAAACGTTACGCAGGTGCACAAGACCAAGGCAATAAAGAGCATCATAAACATATATATACAGATTATTATGTCACATAAAAAAAAAAAAAAAGAAAAAACACCTAATACATTCACACATTAACAAAAACGGACAACAAGCATGATCGTAAAAGGATTTAGTTAGAAAAAAAGGCGAATGAAAAAGGGAGCGACAAATTAGGTAAAAAGAGACAAACGAAAAAGGAGAGAGAGATGCAGGCAAAAAGACAGAAAGTGACGAACTCAATAACACGAAGGGAGACACGAACTATATAAACACAACTGACAATAGAACGCAACTAGTACGAAAAGAACACTGAAGAACAGCCGAAACCGGTTTGTTCACAAACCAAATTTGACGAGGGTCGGCGGAAAACCGTACCTAAATAAAAGCATCCATAAAATATTTGTACGCTATGATTTTCCATGCGTAAACCTTTCAAGCATTCGATATAAACGGTATAAGCTGTGTTCCCTAATAACCTAAATGTCTGTCAATTGCCGAATATATAGCAATTGTAAATTTGTATTCACATACACATCATATGTGAGGCCTTCTAATTTTATACTTCGTATAACTTAATTACTAAAGTGCTTAGAAAACCAAAAATGGTCGATTATTGAAAAATAATAAATGGAGAATATAACTGAAGAACTATAAGCAATGGAATCGGAGATTCTTAATAAAACTAAATATATGCGAGATTGAAATAATCAAAAGTAATAAGTATACAAGTTAATAATATCGAAAAAAAAGTGTTAAAAAATGCATTTATTACAATAACAAAATGGATTGATACATTATTCAAAATATTTTCCATCGTTAGTGACAACTTTTTTTCATCTTTATGGTAACATATAGGCTCTGCACCAAAAAAAACACTGTTCCGGTCTTGAGGTATAAAATGAATCAAGCCAATTTTGGATACCTTATTCTGAAGCAAAGCATATTTCAGTATAAGCGACCGAAACAAATTTTAGTTGGAAAGAGAAAGGTCTATGCTATAAGGCGGTTGAACCCTAACTTCCCGTCCACAGTTTTTCAAATGGTGCTTGGCCAGACTTGCAATATGTGGCCGAGCATTGTTATGATGGAATATTATGGCCCCGCGTCTTTTTTCGTTGAATACTTTCAGCAAACGAATCAACTGTTTTCGATACAGGATCACTCTGAGCGTCTGATCCGATTTAAACAGCTCATAATACAATATAGCCTTCTGATTCCATCAAGTATAGAGCACTCCCTTTGCGTCATAAATATTCCGTCTCGGAGTTGATTTTGTTGGTTAGCCGAACTTTACATATGACTTTTTGCGCTTGGAAATATCGTAATGTGTTTATTTTTCATCACCACTAGCAGTACGATACAAAAAGGATTTTTTGGAAGCGTCCAAGCATCATTTACGATACACGGCAACCAATTTCCTTGCTTTTGAATGTTTTTAATGTAGAGAAATGACTTGTTGTGTGACACCCAATGATAATGCGAGTAACACTTCCAATTTCTCATTTTACGTCTGACCAGGCCTCTCCTTATCTTTTGTGTCGAAATCAACACTTTTATATCGCGCAGACGATCGCTCAAAAGTTGTTTAAGTTGGTGCTTGTTAACCGTAAGCTTCTTCCATTAATCGATTATTTTTAGCATGCGTTTTCTTCAAATGGAAAAAGGTAATCAGACTTCCCCGCAAAACATCTTTTCTAGATACAAAATTCCACATAATTATTAAGGACTAAAATATGTGTTCGCATTTTGGCGTCTATCGAATACTGAATTATAATGACAGATATTAATCCTCCAAATACCATATTTGTTATTATTGACACAAACCATATTCAATAGTTATGCCATATGTTGCCCAAATCGATTGTATACCCAACAAGTACATTTAACATGCAGCTAGTTTCATTGAATATCTAAAATATGATAACAGAAATTTGATGCTAAATTGTCCTTCTAGTTCAACGTCGCACACTGAGGATTTTTGTATGGAAGTGAGGAAAAAAATATATTTGTCAAAAAATGTAGTGATTTCATCACAAATTTAGTTTTATTTATATAGTAATACACAAAAGTAATCAAAATAAAGAAATGGGAGAAGAACAGGACAGAAATTTACATTATCTTGACATCACTATAACACTAGGAACTGACTATTTAACATACGACATCTATAGAAAACCAACAACAATGGACACTACCATCCACAACACCTCAAACCACCCTACTCAACACAAACTAGCAGCGTTTAGACATATGATACACAGGCTTGGGATAATTCCACTTACTCCGGATAAGTACAGGAGGGAACTCGACACAATCTACGCCATAGCTATGAATAACGGCTACAAGACCACTATCATCGATAAACTACTTAGACAATACAACACTAAGAACAGAAATAGAGAAGACAGGGAGACAGCCGATACAACACGACGGCACACATTTACTTACACAGGACCAGAAATACACAGACTGACTAACCTTTTTCACAAAGAAGGAATACTCACAGCATTAAAAAGTGGAAACACCCTCAGACACTATCTCAGAACAACGACAGAAACAACTGACAAATTTAATTCCAGCGGGGTCTACAGACTTACCTGTACCTGCAAACGAACCTATATAGGGCAAACTGGACGAACACTAAAAACAAGGTTTACAGAACACATACGCTCATACAAACGGAAAGGAGAAGATTCAAACTTTGCATTACACCTTGACACTCACGGACACACACCAAGGGAAATAGATGAATGTATGACATTATTACATCCTAGCAAAAAAGGACGAAGACTAGACATTCTTGAGAATATGGAAATCTACAAGACAAAAACATTCAACAACGACATTATAAACGAACAGGTAAACACGACCTCAGACACAATTTTCCCACCATTGAAACTACTCATGCAAACGGGCGAACGAAAAACACCCTCAGACGGACACACGTAACTACACAATAGTAAAAGACGGCGGTATCGATAAATTCACTTTGCATACAAATGCCAGGTGGCTTGTATTCTGCTTACCTGAATATATACGGACCTAATAACAGAACTACCTGAACGCCAACACTGACTCACCAGTACAAACTAAACCGCAGCTTGAGAATGATGCATTTGCATCGAAAGCGCTCGCCATCGAATACAAACCAGCCAGTTAGGACGAAAAATGGCAATAAAATAAAGAAAGTTAGAGAAATGTCGATCGCTACCTGCAATGTAAAAAGCCATAATTAACAAAAAAAATTTAAAGGATTCTTTTTTTTAATTTATTATTCTAAAAGAGCCTTAACTTCGTCGCTTATAGCACTATGCTTTTTCTGGCTAAATGAAGGCGTCAAATGTGAAATCGTGGGATCTGATGTTACGATCGTTCTGTGCATAATATCTTCGTTCGTTGCGATATTTTTTATAGTCTTTGTTACGACTTTCCTAAGCCTCTTCGGATAGTAGGCCTACAGGAAAATACACTTTTCAATTATGTCCTTGCCATGAGTCAGAATTTTGTGAAGTGTAGGTGGGGAATATTGTACCACTCGTACAGTGCAACAAACCCTTTTGCCGTCTCCAAACAACAATCAGCAAACTGTTTTGGATCTACTACCTCGGCGATTGTTATAGTTTCGAGAATTACTGAAAGCCTCTTAATTATGTTTTCATCTAGACCCGTGATTTCGGAAATCAATGCAAGATTCGTAAAGAATCTTCATGACGTATTTCCTGAATTTGTCGTACCAGAGCCTTTCTTAACAGGTGGATAAACTGTATTTCAATTTTCTCTCTAAGTTTACGCTTTTTCAAACATTTTTGTGCTTCTTTTGAGTAGACTGTCTGTCCCACGTTTAAATTCAATATTATAAGCCACATGCAAAAGACACTCCATCAGCTTAATACGCGCACGAAGTGCTAACATACCAAATTGCTTGTTCATTTACGGGAGTAGCTTGAACTATTTCGCTTTTATTCATCTTGGATGTTGTGGCTCCACAAATGAGACAAGAAGATGCAGCTGGTGTTTCTGTTAGTGATTGTGCTGCCTTGCCGTCAATCATTGTAAAATATAATTCATGGTTTACTCTAAAGTTGCGATTATTCACTGTTAACTCAATGAAGAGTCGATGAGATATCTCCTTATCGACTCTTCTCTTTTCTTCTCGTATAACTTGCGGTGTCTCTTTAACGTATGCAAACTGTTGTGTTCTACAATACTGTATGGAAGAAGGTTAATTGTTGTTCCATACTAATTTATTTATGTCATCACTTAATGGTAATTTAAGTGGTACAACTGATGTCGTTTATAAACGAGAGTCAGACATTTGTGCATATCTCGAGCAAATTTTTTAAATTCATAACTTTACTTAATCTATATATATAAAAGAGGATGTGTGTATGTATGTAAGAAATGGACTCGAAAACAGCTGGGCCGATTTTGATGAAATTTTCAGAGAATCTTCAGAATATTCAGGCGGGTGACACTGTGAAGTCCGATTTTTGATTTTCGGTCTGTGGGCGGAGCGGCGTGGCAAAACCCACCAATGACATATACATATTTATTATTTTTTTTTTCTTTTTAATTTTATTTTTTAAAGCCATTGTTATGCTTTTCAAAACGAGATATCAATCTCTTAAATCGGTTATGTAGTTCCGAAGATATTTACACACAAAAAAACTCACTAATATATAATAAAATATCAAAATTTTAAAACTTCCGAAATGTTGAATTCGCTTGAGTTATCTGGACTGCCGCCCCACCGCCTACAACCAAATATTTTGCTTGGAAATATCTGCCAGCCACGACTTTGCAATGGGACACGTTTATTGAAATGTGATTGAAGCAAAAATTTTAAAAGAAAAATATGAGGGCGATGTGTTGAAACCACGCATTCCTATTATTCCTCCAGATTTGCCGTTTGATTTTAAATGGCTTCAGTTCCCCATACCTGTTGCTTTTCAATGATCCCTGTTTTTTGCACGGTCAGTTATATGTATCACGTTCACGTGCTTTGTTTTTCAATACCGCGAACCAAAATCGATCAAAAAATGTCGAAGAAATGACTTGCAAAGCAGTCACGGGCACGCTAGTTGTTCATAAAAGCGAAACGCGTTCATCGATTTTCATGAGTTAAGTCTCATTTTGTTCATAGGTTATACGACTTTAGGTGAAAGTAATAGGACTTGACACTTTTTTTACCGTTTTGGATTTTTTATGAATTCAAAAAAAACTTAACTCTTTACGCAAAAAATATTTTTTTTTCTTCATACATTTATTTATAACTTCGAAACTGTGGCTTATGTAGCGAACCATTATATAAACAGATGAAAGTACTTATAATTCTTGATTTTTCTAAATTTGTTTAAGAAAAATCCGACTAGTGGCTCTTGAGTTATGTTAAACAAAAAGGCCTTATCAGAATTGAGTTGCGAATCAATCAGCTGAAAAGTGTTGTACTGTGTAATGCAACAAATTGAGAGGTGGCACCTGGTGGCACTTGAAATTGATTAAAAATGTAAAAATAGATATGAAACAATGTATTAGCGGTGATTTCAAACTTCAGGAAAGTAAAACTAAAATTGCAGGTCCAAATGTTTGGAGAAAAAAGGATTTTTTTATATGTTCATAAAAATAAACAAACCCAAAAAACTTAAGTCTCTGCACAGTTTATTTTTTCAATTTTAGTATAGTGAAATATCCTACTTTCAATAAAAAAATGTAAAGAAAAACGTTAGCTCACATAATAAAATAATATTCGTTTTGAAATTCTTAGGTTTAAATTAAGTTGGTTCAGTAAAACATACAGATCGGAGTAATTCTTTTTGATTTGATTGTACCATTTAGTCTAAAATTTCAAAACATCATTGCATATTGCATGAAGAGTATGTTGACAGTTTGACTTTTTTCCGTAAAATCCCCAGTGTGCGTCGTTGCCTATTCGACAGAAATTTAATATTATGAGCCAATACAATTTTGTTGGATAAAATATTTTGGGGTTGTGATTTGTCATTTCACAAATTTCTTTAAGAAAACTGAACACTGTTTCTATATTAATGGATCCTTTCAGTTAGATACTGAGAAATCCATGTGGAATATAGAAAATTTTCAAGCACATTTTCCTCTCTGCAAAGTGAAGATTTTCTGTAACTATTCCACAGGCTTTCTGGAATGTGCTTTAAAGAGTTTTAGGGGATCTGAGAATAAATAAGTACCCTGAAGCAGAATCAACCCCAGACTTTCGACCTTAATACGCTTATTAGCAAACTTTTTTAGCTTCTTGTACCACAGTGACGAATTTTTTATTTGTTGAAAGTTTGCTAATGTAACGCCAATCTAAAAAAATTAAAGGAATTACTGGTAATCATAAAATTTAAGCCCCGATTTCAATGGGATTTGATGTGCTTAACTTTCAGTTCGTAAAATTTATATGAATGCTGTGTCACATGCATTAGACCTTGTCTAAAGTGACGCTATTTCTATTACTAGTGTACTTAATATAGCAACTTGTAATTTAGTACACTACCCACAACCAAACCTTGATAACACTTTATAATTTTAAAAATCGGTGTATATATGCATATATATATATATATATATATAAAGGGTGTTTTTTTAAGCCCGATAGAACTTGAAATTGTAAAAAATAACACAAAAAATTAAATTGTAATCAAAATTTCTTTTTTATTCGAAGGATCAATACGTGACATTAACATTTGAAAATTATTTCGGGCATATGGGCACCGCGGCTGTTCTTGACGAAGCGCATTCTGGACGTCCAATTTTGGGCCACTTTTTCGAGCACTGCTGGGCGTATGTCACGAATAACACGAACAATGCTGTCCTCCAAGGCGTCAATTGTTGCTGGTTTATCAGCATAAACCAGTGACTTCACGTAGCCCCACAGGAAATAGTCGAGTGGTGTCAAATCGCACGACCATGGAGGCCAATTGACAGGTCCATTTCTCGAAATCAACTTATCGCCAAATTTTGATTTCAATAAGTCGATGGTTGCGTTCGTATGTATGGCACGTAGCGCCATCCTGTTGAAACCACATCTCGTCCGGATCAATGTCATCCATATTTTCAAATAAAAAATCATTGATCATGGTGCGGTAACGATCTCCATTGACCGTAACGCGAGCTCCGGCCTCATTTTTGAAGAAATAAGGTTCGATGATGCCACCAGCGTGAAAACCGCACCAAACGGTGCATTTTTCTGGATGTAATAGAGTCTGTAGGGTCTGTTGTGGATTGGTCTCACTCCATATGCGGCAATTTTGCTTATTAACAAACCCGTTAAGCCAAAAATGCGCCTTATCGCTGAACACAATTTTGTGATAAAACAACGGGTCAGTTGCCAATTGCTCTAGAGCCCAATCGGCGAAAGAACGACGCATATAATGGTCTCGTGGCTTCAATTCCTGCACCAGCTGGATCTTATACGGGTGTAGGCCGAGATCTTTGCGCAAAATTTTCCACGTAGTGGACGGACAGAGCCCCAATTCCTGCGACCGACGACGAATTGATAAATTTGGATCTTCTTCCACACTTTCGTTTACAGCAGCGATATTCTCTTCAGTACGCACATTCCTTCGACGTGTTGGTGTTATTGCATCCTCTAGAGAGTATGTGGTACGAAATCTATCGACAGTTCGACGAATGGCTTGTTCAGATGCACGATTATGTACGCCATAAAAATGACGAAGTCGTCTATAAGTTGCGCGAATCGACGACTGATTTTCAAAGTAAATTTATATAATTTCGTAGCGTTGTTCAAGCGAGAGTCTATTCATGATGATTTGTCAGAGTATACTGAAACAAACAAAAACAAATGTTTCATCAAAATTTCATTTTTTGTGTTACTTTTTACAATTAAAAAAACACCTTTTATATATATATATATATATATATATATGTATGTGTGTGTGTGTGTTTATACCTATGTATGTATATAAATTTATATTAATCTCAAGTTCTTTTTTTATTTTATTTTAATAGGAATTATTGCTATGATGCTTATCTTAACTATCTTCTACGATATACCACAGCTTAATTTAGGTCAATTGTTTACCGAAAATACTAATGGAGAGACCGAAAAATTACGTTTGTCAGGCAATAGTACAACATGTTATTCTGGACCGACTGGTCTTTATATGCCGCAACGCAATGAAGATACACGACGTGCCGTTGTGCGTATCCGGCCACATGGTGATGACTCACCAAGTCCAGATGAAGCACCATCCTCGTCACCGCAAAGCAGAGATTTAAGAATACCATAAGTAAATAATTCCAAAAAATACGAGCCGTGTCATGATAGTTACTAGTGCTGCTAAGTCATATATACTATGCAGCATATTAACGCATAATAATGCATACGATATTAGAAGGAAGCTTGCATGAACAAAATAACTAGTCTTAATTACTTATACAAACATACATATACCTGCGAGTAAACAAACACATTAAAATAATCTCATTTACATACATTCAAAAATAAGTAATAATAAGACATCCTTGTGTAAAATAATAAAACCTTAAAAAATATTGATAACAGGAACCATATCCCCAAAATATTGTTATGTACAATACTAACACTCATTTATTTATAATATTTTATTTACACTGTTACACAAATATATACACAAAATATATATTCTATAATTTTAACATGTTATTTAACAATAGCAGAATGATGTTAACTGTTGAAAAGCATACATACATGTACGGTTAACAAAACTCTACTATATTTAGATATCCTTTCTTTAATACTTAACACAAACACGAATCATTCAATTAGTATTTTAGTATTAATATTTAATTTTTTTTAACACAGGTCAGAAAAAGTTTAGCACTTTACGACTTCATCAATTTCAATTTTGTGATACAATTTTATTTCAATTACCCGAGAATTTTCTTTGATAGTTGACAACGACAGTTTTTTAAGTTCTCTTATCATCATCTGTTTTAAATCGGCAAAATTTTATTGTAAAAAATTTTGAAAACATACTAATTTTCAAATTCCTTGGTCTTAGTTCTAACGCTTTATATAATAAAACAGTTATTTCGCGAAGAAAATTAAATTTGGAAATAAATTATTAAATCTTGTTCTTGTCATATTTCTGTACTCACAAGCGATAACAGTAGCAAAACTCATTTTCGAGATGTATTCAAAAGCCTTTTTTAAATAATAATTTGTTGTCTTAAATTAAGATATAATTTACTCATTACACTGTGCATTTAAGAGTTCAGAAGGTGGCCATAGTTAACAGATATCGTAATATTGCTTTTTTTTCGGCTGACCAGAACTCTTCTTGTCTTCTGTATCGAAATCATCACTTTTGAATCATGCGAACAATCGTTCAAAGCTTTTTTGGTGCATGCTGACCGTAAGCTTCTACCAATAGTCGATATTTTTCACCGGGCGTTTTCTCTCAAATGAAAGAAGGTTATCAGACTTACTATTTGCTATTTCCTGTCCTAACTGGCTGGTTTGTACTCGAAGGCGAGCTCTTTCGATGCATCATACTCATGCCACGTTGGTCATCCGTCTTTTATTATTATCTAGGTACGTGTGTCCGTCTGAGGGTGTTTATCGTTTGCCCGTTTGTATGAGTACTTTTAATAGTGTGAAAATTATGTCTCAGGTCGTGTTTACCTGTTCGTTTATAATGTCATTGCTGAAAGTTTTTGTTTTGTAAATTTCCATGTTTTCAAGAATGTCTAGTCTTCGTCCTTTTTTGCTAGGATGTTATAATGTCATACATTCATCCATTTCCCTTGGTGTGTATCTGTGATTGTTCAGATAGAATGCAAAGTTGAAATTTTCTATCTTTCGTTTGTATGATCGTATGTGTTCTTTAAATCTTGTTTTAACTGTTCGTCCAGTTTGCCCTATATAAGTTTGTTTGTTTGCAGGTACAGGTAACTGTGTGATTCTATTTACATCCGCACCTGGCCATGAAGCCTTAATCAGATGGTGGATCTAACAACTGCATGATTTGGAACGTCATGCTCGTCCTAGAAAGCCGAAGCTATAATTCTATGCAACAGAACTTTCTAGTTGCAACTTCGATGATTCCAGAGCAGGGCTGCAAATCATCACACCTTGCTTAAAAGTTGGAGACTTTCCAACTCCTGTCCAGAACACATGTCTAGCATGCTCACTGGACTGGATCATTCACTTTGCGTGTCATTATCAGTGAGATGATCCTGGCCACCATAATAACCATTATACTGTTATGAGGCCGCGAAATCACAACCACCACGTTACTCCCATATAGGGCCCAACCTCAAGGATCAGCCAGAGAACAGTTAAATGTCTAAAGAGACAAATAAAGAACTCTGGGGCACACTGATCCCCGTGAAAATAAATAAAGTTTCCAGTTGACTCCCTGCCTGTCTTCAGGGGACTGGGCTCCCTTTTTCCCCAGTTGCACTGTGTCTAGATAGTGGAATTCTATAAAGACCATAATTATGTTTTTTTTTTGTTTTTAAAAGAGAAGTAGCACTTCAGGCAACAATGCCTATTGAGTCAAGTACCGTACTACATTCTTTAGGAAAGGGAAAGAGAAGAGATGACACAGGTGGTGAAAGTAGAAGGATAGTCGGAAATTAACTGCAGTATATAAGACAGCACAGCGACCAGTGACTATGCCTGCATCGCTGAGCAGCCCCACTGATAGTCAATTTTTATTTTTGTAGTGAAAAAAAAACCAAGGTCTTCGTTCGGAATCGAACCCACAACCCCCACATTAACAAGCTAGTACACTACCTACTAGCCTACAGGGGCACCTAGGTGCCCCCGGGGGGCAGGTACAGGTAAGTCTGTATGCCCCGCTGGAACTAAATTTGTCAGTTGATCTGTCGTTGTTCTGAGATTATGTCTCAGAGAGTTGCCAGTTTTTAATGCTGTCAGTATTCCTTCTTTGTGAAAAAGGTTAGTTAGTCTGTATATTTCTGGTTCTGTATAAGTAAAGGTGTGCCGTCGTGCTGTATCGGCTGTCTCTTTATTTTCTTTATTCCTGTTTTTAATTTTGTATTGTCTAAGAAGTTTATCGATAGTAGTGGCCTTGTAGCCGTTATTTATAGCGTAAATCGTGTCCAGTTGTTTGTTGTACTTATCTGGAGTAAGTGAAATTATATTAAGTCTGTGCATCATATGTCTAAACGCTGCTAGTTTATGTTGGGTAGGGTGGTTTGAGGTGTTGTGGATGGTAGTGTCTATCGTAGTTGGTTTTCTAGAGATATCAAATGTTAAATAGTCATTTCCTCGTGTTATAGTGATGTCAAGATAATGCAAACTTCTGTCTTGTTCTTTTTCCATTGTGTATGTAATCTTATTTCGAACTGTGTTTAAGTTTTCTAGAATTTGTTCGCCGTTGTCTTGTTCGATGATGCATATAATGTCATCTACGTATCTATAGTAATGAGTTATATCGCATCGAAAGAGTTCGCCTTCGAGTACAAACCAGCCAGTTAGGACAGGAAATAGCGATATTATTTCATTTACTGGCGGAGGAAGAATAAACAACATAACTAACAGATATCGTTTTATATATTTTAAAGCAAACCAAGCTGAAATTGCCTCCAGGTTTTGATAAACCTTGTTAAACTTTAAAACTTTTGTTAAGTTTAGTTAGAGTTACATGATCTTTGCTATAATTTTACAGACATTTCAAACCGTTTTAGTTTTTTTTTAAGTTATTTACAATTTTTGTTAGCAAAATAGAAATGAAATAAAATAAATTCGAGTAAAGAGTTTTTATATATGAAGAGTCCTTGTACTTTCTTAAAATATTCCCGAAAACTTTACGCTATTTTTTTTTTGTTTTTTTTAATTATGTAAAACTGAATTTCTTTTGTTACAAACTCCAAAATTTTAGCAAATGAAAAAATTAAATGATAAGTTGTTTATATTGAACTTTAATTTATTCATAATTTAATCGATTGAGTCCAGGATATTTGAACATGAATCTGCGAGTATTACATGAAAAACTAGGTAAAGGTCCGCTATAATCTTTTCACAATCTGGGGAGGAGTTACTTTGCCGCCACTAGAAAAATACAAACGATTTCAGAATGACATCATGTTTCATGTGAAAAAGGTCAGGATTTTTGCATAACTAGCCGTTTTCATTCGCCAAATATTCAATAAACATGGCACTGTTTTCTTCTTGCTAAATATAAATTAAGGCTTCTTAGGAAACCTCCTTAGAAGCGGTGAAATAAAACTCAATGGAAGTACCAGAATTCTCCAATTGTTTGGATAAACGTGTGTATTTTTATATGGATTTTGTCATCTAGTTAGAATAACTTTAAAAAAGCAAAAAAGGGATTTTTAAAATCGATTATTACTCATCGGCTTTTGTTTGCAATGTCCGGTTACTCTTGGACAACATGTTTATGTCTATAAAGTCATCTGGAAAAGATTAAATTACAATGAAATCTCACAAATTTCAACTCCATTGGGGACGGTAGAATATCCAACTCTATTAATTCTCTAGAACATCGACGCAATGTGGGATGTATTTCACTGTTTTATCGTTACTATAATGGTAAGTGCTCTAATGAAATTATAGAATTTGTTCCCGTTACTCGCAGGCTTTTGCGTTTTACTCGACTTTCGTTGAGAGCGCATACATTTGTGGTTGATTGGCTAGTGAGTCGCAATACGCTTTACAAGGAATATTCGTTTTTTAGCAGAACAGTCCGTATGTAGAATAAACTCTCTCCAGAGATCATTCCTGTCATTTTCAATGCAGGAAAGTTCAAATCGAATGCCTACAAACACTACTCCCTCTTTCTTCCTTCCCGAAACCTAATTTCCTAGTTCTGGCACATTGGAAAAAAAATATTTATTAAAATAAAATAAAACAACAACAAAACTGAGAAACCAAACCCATAAATTTGTTTACAATGATATGTTTGCTTGTTTGTTGGCAAGTATTTAAACTACAATAGAATGAACATGTGTTTACTGATAGATATAACGCAGAGAATAAGGATTATAGCTTGTTTCCACGGCACCTGCTTCGCTCTCTATTGTTGCTTCACACCCCAATCATAAGCGAATCAACCTGCTTCGCCATACAAAATTTTGAGAACGAAGCTGGTTGATTCATATTGAATCTAGCTGCGAATCAAGGAAAAATCCTCTCTTCTCTAATTTTTATCGTAAGTTTATCTGCACTAGTTATCAAAATTAAACATTTTTGTAAACAAAGAAAAATTACAAACAAAAGAAAGTTAAAAGTGAAAACTTAAAAAATATAACTTTTTTGTGGGTGTGTTAAATAATTTTAATTTTATAAAATTAAAAAAAATGGATAGGAAAAAAATTATACTTAATGCTATCGCGGCAAGAAGGATATCTTCTGTTGTTTTTCAACTGTTGTTGTTGTTTTTCAACTCAACTGTTTTTCTGTTTAATAGCAACTGTCAAATCGAAGCAGATAAATGAGTCGTGTAAACAGCATGATTCATAAACTTGCTTCAGCGAGCGAAACACGAGATTCAAATTGTCGTGGAAACAGGCTATTAATGTCTTTAGATAGCAGCGCGGTCGATATTATCGACATAACGCCACCTATTCCTTATTTAAAAGTTCTTGACGGTATCAACCATGTCACAAAATGCTGCAAACTGGTGATATATTTTGCAGTAAACACATCTCTAAACTTTTAAACATCCATAACGATATCGTTGTATCTAGTTGAAATAAATTGAAAAAACAAACAACTATTTCCGGTTTTGTATTAAAAACCAAATAAATAATTAATAATTAAACATAATTAATACACAAGAACTAGTTTTACTATAATTAGGTGCCCCTGTAGGCTAGTAGGTAGTGTGCTAGCTTACATGACTGGTGGTAGTGGGTTCGATTCCCAACGAAGACCTTATTTTTTTTCACTACAAAATTAAAAATTGACTGTCGGTGGGGATGCTCAGTGATGAAGCCATAGTCACTGGTCACTGAGCTATCTTATACGACAGTTAATTTCCCTATTTGTCCTTCTATTTTCAGCACGTGTCGCATCTCTTCTCTATCTCTTTTCTACAGAATGTAGCTCGGCACTTGACTAAATAGGCATTGTTGCTTGAAGTGCTACTTCTCTTTAAAAAAAAAAAACAAAAATTTTAGCATTTTCTCTAAAATGTCCAAAAATTCGAACTTTTCAGAAATTTGAACTGCCCCCTGTACAAAAGGGGTTAATTTGTGAGATTCTACTGTACTTAATTTTTTGGATAGGCAGCTTGTGATCAACCTGATGATTTAAAACAATAGCTTGCAAATAATCTGTTCAAGATTTCATAATATTTAGGATATTTAACACAAATTATAACAACGAATATGTTCAATCATTAAACCCATCCGAGAATCTAAATAATAGTCCCAAAAACGTGTAAACAATTAAAATTAAAATTATATTATTTGATTAAGATTAAGAAGAATATAAAATAGCAATTAAAATACAGTTTTATAAATCTTTGTTTTTATTATATATTGCCAAGAAGTTGCCAGATTGTTAAACGCTAAATGCCATTCTGGGACAAGATATGAAATGTATTTGTTTAGTTGGCAAAAAACAAAATAGTATAGAGTTCTCAATGGCAAAAACAAATTATCGAAATTCTTTTAATATTTTTCGTGAAAAATACGCCTTCATCTGAAAAATGTTCCCCTTACGTTACTTACATTGTTACTTCATAGAACAATTTGTCCTTTTTTGTTGTTCCTCTTTCGAAAATTTCATATTTTGCTTGAAAATAGTTTAAAGATTTTAAATCTACTAAATGTATCATGTTCATTTGTTACTTTCATTTTATTTTTTTTTCCTTTATACAACAATATACAGTTAGGGACATAAGTATTTGTACACCACATATATTTTGATTAATAAAATTTATAGAAATTTAGAAATAACCACATGTGCAGTCTTATTTAAATTCATTTTAATTGTAATTAGTTGTAAAAAATATAATAACACGTTATCATGCTACCGTAAAATAACTCCCAAATGAAATAACTTCCAACAAAAAATTCATAAATCCCATGGAGATTATTCCATAACTTTTTATTTATTTCACAATGAAATAACTCCCAACTTAATTCTGCTGAGAGTTATTTCATTTTTATTGAGAGTTATTTTCGGTTTCGCTTACAAACTTTTTCTGTATAGCCGGCATTCGACCGCATTGAAAGATTTTCTACTCTATGGTATTTCGAACACCGGCTTAGCTAACAAAGTATTTTCCTTCGTCAACCTTCAGGTATGGTATAGAAGTTATTTCATTTTAATTAATTAAGAAGCTGTTATTAGGAGTCACCAAATGGAAGCTATTTAATTAGCACTTATTTCATCATTCTGGCTACAAAGAAAACTTTTAGTCAGCGAAGCCGGTGTTTGTTATGCTATAGAGAATGAAATCCTTCCGCCCGGCCAAAGGCCGGCTATGCAGGAAACTTTTGATGAGCGGAGCCGGGGTTTGGTATACTATAGAGGTTAAACCTTGGGCGAAGACCGGCTACACAGACCAACTTCGCTAACAAAATATTGTCTGCATAGCCGGCGTTTGGTCACATATCTATGATATATGGAATGATATCAAAGTTAAAAACCTCTTTCATCGGGAGATACCTGTTATACCAGTGCCCGAGTGCAAATGTTATTTGTATTGGGAGTAGTTTCATGTTTGTTGGGACTTATCTCATTTCGGAGTTATTTCATTTTTTTTTTATATTTTTATTTTGAATTAACGGTCAAGTTTTTGGGTCTTATTATTTGGAGTTATTGCAGTTTTGTTAGGACTTATTTCATTTGTGAGTTATTTCATCATTACTTCTTAAAACATAAAATAAACCAATTTAATTGGTAGCACTTATAATAGTGCTATGTTTATTCCTTTTAATAAATGTTTTGTTATTTTGAGTTCTTTTATTTGCAAAATAAATAGCACAGTACTTTAGAGTTTTAAATTAAGTTAAACGGTTTATTTACTTTCAATACACGCAAAATAAGCACGATGGTAACTTTGTTGTTTTTACTCACTGATGTATCAACTTGAATTAATTCATAAGCCCAACAAGTGGTGCTTATATAGTTATTTTAAACGTTTCTCGTTTACACAAGAATATTCTACTTTAACATCGCCCCATATTGTTGTCGTTATCGTCATTCAGTTTAGGCGTCTGCCTGGTTGTGTGATTTGTTTTGTGTTAGCTATTTTTGTTTTCTGTTGTTTAGTAGAATTTTTTTTTAGCATGTTCTTGTTTTTTATATATAAGATTTCTTAGAAAATTACGCAGTTTGTAAAGTGCACAGTGGGTCGGTTATTTGTTTTTTACTGATAAATATTTTCTTTTTAAAACTTAACAAATATCACAAAATTAATATTTTGTCGGTCCTCCTTTTAAATCAAACACGACTTGCAGCCTCCTGGGCATCGAACGCAATAAATTTTTTTTTTTCATTTAAAGATATTTATTTCAAGCCTCTTTCAAAGTAGCCTTATACTTAGTTCACACTTGTGTTTTTGAACGCGTTTAAGCAAAGTGTTTTAAAATTTAAACACAGCCATTCACACTATGATTAAGATCTTTAAGGATGACGTTTTATCTACGTTTTTTACCTTAAAAATGATTTTTTTTATTTTTTGTAGTGAAAACAGCCAAGGTTTTAGTTGGGAATCAAACCCAAAGCCTCAGACTGATTAGCTAAGTACACTACCGTCTAGCCTACAGGAGCAAAAGCGCACTTAGCACATCCCAAAGTTAGAGTTGCATTTGCCATTTACGTGTTTAACGACGTGTTTCAATCTAAAACATTGATGGGCGAACTACGGCCAGCGAGAGATTTCAATCCGGCCCGCCGAGCGTTAATTAATCACCTATTAAAAAATTATTCCCAAAAAATAAATTTGCATTACGTTTTAAAAAAGATATAAATTGACAATTTTAACAAAAAAAATGCGATGTTTTCATATTATATAGTATCCAAACTGCGTAGTTTTCTGGGTAATATTATACACACAAGGCAACAACAACTTTTTTATACAATATTCCAAGAAGAAATTTAAAAAACATGAAACAAAAACAACTAACATAGACCTATTGTATTTTGTCCAAACTGCGTAGTTTTCTAGGAAATATTGTACACACAAGAGAACAACTTTCTGATGCCATATTCCAAGAAGAAATATAAACATCATAAAACACTAACAACTAATATAGAAAACTGAACTTATAACATAACAACAACTATTATATGTGAGATCTAGAAGATTCTTGAATATTCTAGACAACATGCGCAACAAATATAAAAGGGCCAGCGATGGATTAATCAGCAATTAGTAAAATTGTAATTTTCGTAACGTAAAGAATAAATTGTGAAGTAAAATTATAAAGTTGCCAACGCACAGTTTTATTTGTGTAATTAAAATAATAAAGTGTATTGTAAATACCCCCCATAAATGTCAATCGAAAATAGAAAGAGAAAAATTGATTCGGAATGTCGAGTATTTCAAGAAGGGTGGACATGGAAGTACTTCTTTATGAAATATAACCAAAAACCTATTTGTCTTATCTGCCAAGAACCGGTAGCTGTACTAAAAGATTATAATCTCGCTAGGCACTTTAATTCAAAACATCTTGGATCGAAATATTTTAATATGACAGATGAAGACAAGAAAGTTCATTCAGAGGATTTGAAAAGAAAAATATCTTAACAGCAAATGTTTTTTAAAAATCAAAGAAGTCTCCAGCGATCCTCCACGTTAGCTGGTCACATTGTTGCCTATAAAATAGCAAAAAGTAACAAACCGTTTTCTGAAGGAGAATTTATTAAGGATGTGTTAATTAGCATTGGAAAAGTATTATGCCCAGAAAAGTTAAAAGATTTCGAATCTATAGGGCTGTCACGTAGAACGGTCACAAAAAGAATTGAAGCGATTTCTTCTAATTTAACCAATCAACTCGATGGACGTCTTAAAAAGTTTAAGTATTTTTCAGTCACTATGGACGAGAGTGTTGACAGGAGTGATACAGCCCAACTTCTAATTTTTATCAGACGAGTCGATGAAAACTTTGTAATAACCGACGAACTTGCTTTTTTGAGATCTTTGAAAGGAAAGATGACAGGAAAAATAATTTATGATGAATTTAGAGAGGGGATAGAATCTCTTAATGCCCCAATTTCCAAATTAATTAATTTAACAACTGTTAGAGCACCTAACATGGAGAAAAAAATACGGGGTTTGCAGGAGTTTATAAAAGTCAGAATCCGGAAAGCGAAACAATTTTTTTTACATTGTATAATCCACCAAGAGGCTCTTTGCAAGGCTACCTTGGATATTAACCACGTACTTAATATTATTTTAAAATTAATTAATACCATTCGAGCCCGTGGTTTGTTACATCGACAATTTCAAGAGTTTTTTTGGGAAGTTGATGCAGAATTTTTAGATGTACTTTATTACACAAAGATCAGGTGGCTGAGTTGTGGGCATGCTTTCTCGAGAGTTTGGAACCTTCTCGAAGAAATTAAAGTTTTTCTAAAAACCAAAACTGAAATTTGGAATGAGTGGAAATATTGGAGGATAAGAATTGGTGCATCGAGTTTGCTTTTTTCACGGATTTACTCGAGCACTTTAATAAACTGAACAAGAAGTTACAGGGAAGAAATCAATTTATAGATGAAACTTGGGGCAGTTTGAGGTGTTTTAAAACTCTATTTTTTATATTTTCTAAATATTTGGGAAAAAATGATTTGACTCATTTTCCAAGATTTAATTCTTTGAGGCCTGTGAGTAAAGGGAAGTTAAAAAACTTTTCACAATTTTTAATAAAACTGTATTAAGAATTTAAGGCCAGATTTGCTGACTTTAAAAAAATCCAACCATGTTTAGATATTTTTTCAATGCCTTTTAATGTTAATCCTGAGAATGTTCCATCTGATCTACAATTGGAAATTATAGAATTGCAATGTAAAATAATTTAAAACCGATAAGCTTAATTTCTATAAATCCTTACCAAAAGATGAATTGTCAAAGCTAATTAATCATGCGCAGAATGTTTGCTTTCTCATATTTATGTGAACAGGCCTTTTCAGTAATGAAATGCAGAAAAAATTCAATAAGAAATCGATTGTCATACGAGAGTCTATTTAATTTATTAAAAGTCGCATCCTCCCAGCTGGAACCAGATTTTGAGGAAATTATGTCAAGTCAGAAACAGATCCATGCTTCCCATACATCTGGAAAATCATAATAAACCGTATCTTATAATTTTTATGTTGTTTTTAAATATTACGTAATATAACTAATAAATATTGAGCTTAAACCGAACTTTTAATTGAACAGCAAACCCATAATTTTTTAATGAATGACCCTCTATGTTTTTTTTTAATTTAATGGCCCGCCGCAAGATTTTTTTTAATTTATTGGCCCGCCACCAAAAAAGTTCGCCCATCACTGATCTAAAACAACTCATTTGAGATGTTTAACAAAACACGTCAATGTACATATGCTAAAACATCGCAAAATCCACGTGTTTAATGCTTAAACACGTTAGGTGTGAACATAGTCAGTCAGGTGAAACGGGTTATTTTTACCAACTTTTCGCTTCAGGATAGCACAACCGTTTTAAGATCGGGTGATTGGGGTGGTGTTTTCAGTTGTCTTCATACATGATACAGTAACCATTTCTTAACCGTAAGAGCGGTATGCTTGGGCTCCTGCTGAAATATCCAACTAATAACTACCGAAGCTTTTAAATTATTTTCTAGTATTCGCTTAAATTGATGCTGATCCATTGTAGCTTATATAAATACCAACCGTCTCACACCGCTCCCGGCCATAGCACCTCATACCATGACATTGACAACTGCGTGTTTGACTGCAGGTATCAAATTTATACATCTCAAGCAAATTTTTTTGTTACGGCAAACTTTTCCGAAAATAATAAAATTATTATTTAAAAGCTAATCGTTATAGCAAGATATCCAGTTACAAAAGGAAGATAAGCAGCCACTGAAAGCACAAAAATATTTTCTTCCTATTATTAATCACAAAGAAGAAGAGGAAGAAGAAGAAGAAGACGAAAATTAAGAAAGTTAAAGTTAGTGAGTATTAGCATTTAAATTATCGTGTGTTACGGCTTTCCTAATAATAAGTGAACATGCAAGGTATTGTACTTAACGTTTGCATGAATCAAATTTATATTAAAAATAAAAAATTGTTTTTTTTTATTTTAAAAGAGTTTATGATCAAAATTAAACAGCCATTATATTTACAATATTTTATCTAACGAAAATAAAATAAATCTTATAAAACAAATAAAAACAAAAGTCCATTATTTAACTTAAATTATAAATTAATATTTTTTCTTTTTAGGTTTTTATAGCGTTACCAATTTAGAAAAAAATTTTAACACTTTTATTACAATTTTGAAGTTACAATTCCTGCCGTTCATATTTTATTTGCAGGAACAGTTTTCCTGTTGTTAAAAACATACAAAAAAATTAAGACGATGTGTATTCAAATTGGTATTTGGTAGTTTTAAAATATGCTTTTAAGGGTTTCATATCCTAAGGGTAAAAACATAGCCTATTTGTTTTCACCATAGCATCTATTCATCTGTCACAGCCCTCTACTTCCGAAGCCCTAATAAGTAGATTGTTGCCAGAAAGTATATTGCTACAGCCGCTTTTACAACAGCAATCATTATAAATCAAAGGGTGTTCCGAAAGTGATGCAATATCCATAAGCTATTGTTATTTTTTAAACTGTCATAGGCACTGCTGTAGCACGAACCACAAAACTCAAGCCGTATAGCGCTGTGATTTTCAAATATATGTTCTTGCTTTGTTTAACCGTAATAGGCGGATTCCTTGAGGTAGGAAAAAATTAGCTATATGTTTACCTTTAATCAAAATTGTCTTTAAGCGATAAGGCATTTACTTTGAAGTCAAACTGAGTACATTTATTTGCTTTTCTTTTTTTTAAAGCAGCTGACAACTAGCAACAAATAAATACTCTGAAAAACATGTTTGACCCGGTGGCTACACTTAAGCAAATATTTAAAGGAAAACAATATTTGATTAAACTGTCAGAAACATATATTTACTTGTCCCAACTACATAAACAAAAGTACATTAATAACACTGTTACATAGATAATTTATTAGGCTTTAAAAGAGTATAGTTATCAGAAAAGAAGTAAACGGAACGACCCGCTGTGCGTTTTGCAACCTGCATGGTTTTCTGGGAAGTCTGATACACACAAGACAGCAAAAAGCTCTTTATAAAAAAAAATTCTACCAAATAAGATAAAAAAACAGCAAACAAAACGCATCTAAACTGAATAATAATAACAACAATATAGGGTGATTTAAATTAGAATATTTCCGTATATGCGAGAACCGCTTAAAACAAGTATATAAACACCACCTGCTGGGCAAATAAATAAATTCAAGTTATTCAGTAAAGACAACAAAGTTACCATCGTATTTATTTTGTTTGTATTGAAAGTAAATAAATCGTTTATTTTTATTTAAAACTCTCCAGTACTATTTTATTTATTTTTTACAATAAAACAATTCAAAACAACAAAACGTCTATTAAAAAGTTATAAACGTAATAATACTAAGGGATATATATGATCAAAGTTAAACAATTTCTTGTTTTAAGCAGTAGACAAACGGAGGAAGGGTGTTGTACAAAATTATTCTAGCTACGGCTAGAAACTCCAAAGCTCTTGTTTTTAAAAGTGAAGTACTATGCTGATTTTGTTCATATGGTAAGTACTAATGAAACCAATAATAAAAATAATACACGTACAGTATTTTCGTAGTTGAAATTAGTGATGAAAGCTGATAACAAAACAGACTACAACCCCCCTTTGCATGTTTCAGTGGTTATTCTTCGGTACTTAGCTACTGGCGAAAGTTTTAGGTCACACAATATTATTTCAGGATTAATTTTCAATACTTGAGATGCCGGTTAAAACGTTCTGCACCCTGACTAATTAGCTGTTGGCTGTTTTTGATTTCATGATTTGTTTCAAATGTCAGCCACGGAAGAAGAATAATGGTGAATTATATTGGAGTCATTCTTAAAGTTGTGGAATTTTCTTAATTGTTTAGATTCGTTTGATGGGAAACACATTGTGGTGATCGCTCCATTCCATTCTGAAAGAATTTATTGCAAATACAAAGGTTAATTGCTATTACGTTTAATTTCATTTAGTGTATTTCGGTTTTTGTATATGGATGTGGGTTTAAACGGGTGTGTAACTAATGGTGGTGTTTCTGCGTTCGCGTTTACATCGAATACATTAAAGCCTTTTAGTGCGCGCTACTTAAAGCAGTAATGATCGACAGGCTCAATGCCAAACAAGCGAATCCAATGCCTGTTCGACCGGGTCGTTCAACTGAAAACAAATATCGCAGCCGTAAGTCATAGTGTTGAAGCAGATCCAAATTTGTAGATTCTTCAACGCTCTCAACAATTGGAGTTATCCAAAACCACCACATGGCGAATTTTAGGTAAAGATTTCATCTTGAAGCCTTACAAGTTTCAACTGGTTTAGGAATTGAAGCCGACTGATCATTCACATCGCCGTAGATTCGCTCAATTCATTCAGGAACAAGCGGCTGGTTTTTATCAAAAATTCATTTTTTTCTGGTGAATCCCATTTTCACTTGCCAGGGTATGTCAACAAGTAATATTTCCGCTTTTGGGCTTTTGAAAATCCTAGAGCGATTATTTAAGTCTTGCATGCTCGACGTGTCACTGTATAATGCGTTATGTGACCTGGAGGCGTAATTGGGACTTTGTTTTTTTTTTGGCGAAGATGAGTCTGGAAATGCGATAACAGTCCATGGATCACGCCATCGTCAAATGCTAACAACTCAATTTTAGCCGATTATTAACGACGTGACATGTGGTTTCAATAGGACGGTGCCACATGTCACACAGCTTATTTATTACAAACCAAATTTCCCGATCACGACAATTACTATATAAATAGCTAGCCATATCGTGTGATTTAACACCATTATTTAATACCACTGGACTATTTTTAGTGGGGCTGTGTTTAGGACAGAATATATACGGAGCCAAGCGAATTGATTTCAACCATAAAACTCAAAATCCGTAATGTGATTAACAAAATAGGAACGCAATTTTGCCAAATAGTGTTTAAAAACTGTAATGAAAGAATCGTCATCTGTCAGCGTGGTGGTGGTGGTGGTGGACATTTGCTAGATATCATTTTTCATTTATAATTTCCGAACTTTTCTCTTCGTATTTTTAAAAAAATTTGAATCATCTTAATCTAAACTTCTTGTTGAAAAACCCTACTTAAGAAAATTTTAATAACGATATTAATATTTGAAATAAAACCCAAGCAGAAACCTTATCACCATAAAAACAAAAACAAAACTACACACAGCCATACAGGCGCCTATACATCGAATAAACAACATACATTAACAAAATGTGATACAAAGGGAATGGAAGATTCTTAAATTTTCTAGACTTTAAATGGACAAATATAAATAGGGCAACATCTGAGTGGATAGTCAATCAGTGTAAAATTAAACCTCTTGAAGTAAAGACGTGCATTTTAAGTAAATTGTTCTGAAGTATCAACTTTGTGTAGTTAAAGTAAATAAAATTGTTATAAATTTAAAAATTCCAAAAATTATTTATTTAGTTTGGAATAAAGAACTCACAACAAAACGTTATAAAAGGTATAAATGTAACAATATTAAAATAAGACAGCTATTGACAAGCAATTTACTTCTAAACCTATAATTTTTTGACCCATTACACAGAAACAGAAAGATATTAGGCCGTTATTGGCAGATTCTTAAAAGTTGTAACTTAAAAAAATTAATGGGTGCCCACAGAGGCGTTGACTTGCATTTTGTACGTAACGACAAGTATAACAAATAAAATTAAGAGGTGCTACAATACTACACTACAAAAAATGATATACTTAAACTTAAACTCAAACTATTATAAAAGGTGTTTTTTAAGCTAGATCGAACTTTCAATTGTAAAAAGTAACACAAAAAATGAAATTTTGATGAAACATTTTTTTTTTATTTGTTTCAGTATACTCTGACAAATCATCATGAATAGACTCTCGCTTGAACAACGCTACAACGCTAATTATCCAATTTTACTTTGAAAATCAGTCGTCGATTCGCGCAACTTATAGACGACTTCGTCATTTTTATGGCGTACATAATCGTGAATCTGAACAAGCAATTCGTCGAACTGTCGATAGATTTCGTACCACATACATTCTAGAGGATGCAATAACACCAACACGTCGAAGGAATGTGCGTACTGAAGAGAATATCGCCGCTGTAAACGAAAGTGTGGAAGAAGATCCAAATTTATCAATTCGTCGTCGGTCGCAGGAATTGGGGCTCTGTCCGTCCACTACGTGGAAAATTTTGCGCAAAGATCTCGGCCTACACCCGTATAAGATCCAGCTGGTGCAGGAATTGAAGCCACGAGACCATTATATGCGTCGTTCTTTCGCCGATTGGGCTCTAGAGCAGTTGGCAACTGACCCGTTGTTTTATCGCAAAATTGTGTTCAGCGATGAGGCGCATTTTTGGCTTAACGGGTTTGTTAATAAGCAAAATTGCCGCATATGGAGTGAGACCAATCCACAACAGACCCTACAGACTCCATTACATCCAGAAAAATGCACCGTTTGGTGCGGTTTTCACGCTGGTGGCATCATCGGACCTTATTTCTTCAAAAATGAGGCCGGAGCTCGCGTTACGGTCAATGGAGATCGTTACCGCACCATGATCAATGATTTTTTGTTTGAAAATATGGATGACATTGATCCGGACGAGATGTGGTTTCAACAGGATGGCGCTACGTGCCATACAGCGAACGCAACCATCGACTTATTGAAATCAAAATTTGGCGATAAGTTGATTTCGAGAAATGGACCTGTCAATTGGCCTCCAAGGTCGTGCGATTTGACACCACTCGACTATTTCCTGTGGGGCTACGTGAAGTCACTGGTTTATGCTGATAAACCAGCAACAATTGACGCCTTGGAGGACAGCATTGTTCGTGTTATTCGTGACATACGCCCAGCAGTGCTCGAAAAAGTGGACCAAAATTGGACGTCCAGAATGCGCTTCGTCAAGAACAGCCGCGGTGCCCATATGCCCATTGATCCTTCGAATAAAAAAGAAATTTTGATTACAATTTAATTTTTTGTGTTATTTTTTACAATTTCAAGTTCTATCGGGCTTAAAAAAACACCCTTTAGTAACAAAAAAAAATAGAAAATTAAAAATTAATAATGAAAGGTGTGAGTGTTCCTAAAAGAATATTTGCAATGAAATATTTAATATTCAAGTAGCACTTACTCCTGGGTTTAAAATACATCAGTGCATTGCAAATAAATCATGCTTCTATATTGATTGATTGATAACATTTTAAGGTCGTAGCAGCTGAAGAGCAATATAAACCGTATTATTGTGGTCTTTTGTGTAAGTTGCATTTCTTAACATTACGAATAAGAATCTCAAAACCTTGTATGAATATAAATAAGACATTTCACTTTACTTCATTTGTTGTTTACAACCAACAATAACAACAACAACACAAGCAAATCATCATGATCGCCATAAATATCAAAGACATTGGTTTTATTATATTTAGTGCAATGAATGAAGAGTTGTTAGCATGACATAAGAATATTAAATTATAGTTATTTTCTTTCAATATTGAATTTTTATTAGACCGGCATGCCGCGGCATTTAATTCAAAATCAAAGATGAAGAAGAAACTGCAGTTGTGTACAATACTGCATTCCTTAATATTCCCCGCCGGGGGCACATTGATATGTTTTGACGAAATCTCACCATCATTACATGTGTCAACGGGGTAAAAGGAAGCCCAGTCCCCTTCAATGCTAGCAGGAGCCAACTGGACAATCCACTATATTCCCACGGGGATCAGTAAAGTCCCAGAGTTCAGCTATTTGTCTTTTTAGCCTGTTAGCTGTTCTCTCACTGATTATTGAGGTTGGCCCTGCGGGAGTGTTGTGGTGGTTGTGCTTTCGAGGCCCTCGTTTGCGTTGTGTGGGTCACAATGAACATAATGAATGGTCCAGGTCTAGTGAGCATGATTACCGTTGTGCCCTTAAATATATTAAGAAAAACTTGCTCTTAACAGAAACAAGTTCCCTAATTTCCCTAGAGCAGTTACCATTGTAGTTACGATAAAACAGTAAAATACAACCTACATAGCGTCTTGGCACACTCATTTACGCGGTTGACCAACTCCTAAATGGTCTTTGGAGTGTCGGCCCATACCTGAGAGTTGTATTCCGTTTTTAGACGCATATAGATTAATACTACGAAGATCGGATAAAGTGAAGTGTCTCTTACACTGTTTTACAAAACCGAGGCATGCTTAGTCCATCGAACATCACACTGAATTTTCGTAACAAGAACATCAAGAGTTTCCAATTCCTTAATATTTATATCACCCATAGTAACAGATGCAGTACCATTTCCAAACATAGATCTATGCATAAGCATAATATATTGAGTCTTACGGCAATTAAAATCGACTCTATTCACACGACCCCATTCAGAGATTGTCGCGTGATCGAGATTGTTCTGTCTTTTGGAAGCCACTATCAAATAGTACGGAATGAGAAATAGTGCTGTTACCTGCGAAAGAGTATATAGGGTAAAAAGTTTGATTGGAAATTATTATGTCTCTTGGATAATAATGTCGATGCCATTGCCATGATGGAAGTGGCTGTAAACATCATTTTGTTTGAAATGAAAATTCTATTAAAAGCAGATCAAAATCTTGATCTTGACCAGACGTGCAAAAACGTAGTCAGATCAAGAGAGGAGACTTTCAGTATCTGGCGTTGCAATAAAAACAGAGATATTGATGCGCTATGCAAAAGGGCGCGATCTTTGTGTGTCAATGTACTAAGGCGGAAAAGAAAAACTGTACCAGGAGCGCTCCTCCCCCCCCCCGGGGGCACATTTATCGGTCTTTATAGAATACTCGACTATCTAGACCTGTGCAGGGAGACAACTGGAAACTCCACTTTATTTCCACGGGGATCAGTGAGCCCCAGAGTTCATTATTTGTCTCTGTAGACATTTAATAGTTCTCTGGCTGATCATTGAGGTTGGCCCCTATATGGGAGCATCGTGGTGGTTGTGGTTTCGCGGCCCCATAACAGTCTATGGTTCTATGGTGGCCAGGATCGTCTCACTGATAATGACACGCAAAGTGAATGATCCAGTCCAGTGAGCATACTTGACATGTGTTCTGGACAGGAGTTGGAAAGTCTCCAACTCTTTAGCAAGGTGTGATGGTTTGCAGACCTGTCCTGGAATCATTCAAGTTGCAACTAGGTGGTTCTGTTGCTTAGAATTATGTCTTTGGCTATCTAGGACGAGCATGTCGTTCCAAATTATGTATAGTGGGTTGTCCACCATCTCATTAAGGCTACATAGCCAGGCGCAGATGTAAAACAAATCACACTCTATACGAGGAGCGCTTTCGTGCTAAACTTTTAATCATTTGTTAAAAGAGTAAGGGATAATGCTAGTTCTTCAATTTTGACTCTATTAAAAAGCCACCAAATATTCACTGACCCGATTGATAAAATTTCTTATTTGTCGGAAAGCTGTCAACCACCGTCAATCTCGGTAGATTATTCTTTAATATATGGAAAATATTCTTTCGAGCTCGAGCGGTTAAAACGGTTTTAGCAGATCTTAACGTCAAGAAGTAGTCTCCTAGACCGGATGGGATTCCAGCAGTGCTCTTGAAACAGTGTTCTTCGACGCTAAAGCATGCATTAGCAGCCCTTTTAAGCACATTGTATCAATCCGTTGTATTTCCAAAGTATTGGAAGGTTGCTAATGTAACGCCGATCCCCAAAACGGATGAGGCTTACAACCCTGAAAATTACCGCTCAATTGAATTTGTTTTGCACTTTCTAAAGTGATGGAGTCCAACAGCTTTCTTAATGACCGGCAGTATGGTTTCCAAAGGGGATGCTCCATGGGTGACTTGCTGGCTTTCCTGTCGCAAGAATGGTGCAACTCCATACATCATTTTGGCGAACGTAAGGTAGTGTTTCTAGATATTTCTAAGCCGTTTGATAGAGTGTGACATGATGGACTTCTGTCTAGCAACTTTTTGCTTATGGTGTCGGTGACAAGTTCTTCAGATTTATATTTAGCTTTCTCAGGTATCCTACTGTAGGAGTTGTTCCCCCCGGGGGCATATTATAAGTCTTTATGGATCACACAACCAACCATCTAGACTTGTGTCTTGCGGTGGTAACAGGGAGCCCAGTCCCCTTCAAGACTAGTACGAGCCAACTGGACAATCCACTATATTTCCACGGGACTCAGTAAAGCCACAGAGTTCAGCTATTTGTCTTTTTAGCCTTTTAGCTGTTCTCTGACAGATTATTGAGGTTGGCCCTGCGGGAGTATCGTGGTGGCTACGTGTTTCGAGGCACTCGTTTGAGTTTGTGGGTCGAATCATTCACAATGAACACAATGAATGGTCCAGGTCAAGTGAGTATGAATGCCGTCGTGTTCTTAATTATATTAAGCTTCATGCGTTCTGGATCAGGAATTGGATAGTCTCCAACTCTTTAGCAAGGAGTGAAGGCTGCGGCCTACTCCGGGCTTTTGAAGTGACCGGAGGATATACGTATCCGAAGGCCTTCTAGGGCGAGGATGGCGCTACATTTCATCCACAGTGGTAATGATCCTCCATCTGATTAAGGCTTACGGCCAGGTGCAGATGTAAATCTTATCAGGTCATTTAGGAGTTGTTATAGATGGGATTTCATCAGACCAGTTCAAGATCTGGTTTAGTATTAAAAAAACATGCAGTTAAATATTAAACGTTAGATAGTACGAGTTCACTGGTGTTTAAGCCCGAATAGAATTTAAATGATTTGCTTGGTTATTTTTAAAAATTAAACTTCAGATTAATGTTATTTTAAATTTCAAAATTTGAATTTAATTCTTTTTTTTATTAAATTTTTTTTATATATACTCTATATCTCTTTTGTTTTTTACTTATAAAGTTAGCTTAAGTTCTTACATACATATTATTTTTTAATTTTTTTTATTTATCTTTTTATTTTTTAATTTAAAAATTAATTATTTTTCAATGATGATCTTGGTTATAGACCAAGATTATTTTGTTATTGATTTTTTTGTGTTTTGTTTTGTTTACTCACTGAATATGGGGTTAAAGTGTTTAATAAGTTTTCCTAAGTTAGACGTGACAAGGGGAAATTAATTTCTTTTAAATTTATATGTGATGATTTTTAATATTATAATTTTTATAAATTTGTTTACATAATTTTTTTTTTATTAATATTTATATAAATTCTGTTAAAAAAGATTGTGTAGTTTTGCAACACAACTTTTGGGATTTGTTTTTGTATTTTAATAAATATTTTTTTTTTAAGTGAAGACAACTTTTCTTGTTTAAATCAAAAAATGTAAACTTAATTTGACTGAGATAACAAGTAAAAAGGGTCAAAGAAACCCGATTTATTTATATGAGAGTATGCAATGTATTTTTTAAACGAACGATTATACTATTTTTTATTATAGTATTTAAAAACATATAATTTTGTTATCTTTTTTTTAAGGTTCTCATTTCATAAAATGTTTTGTGGACTATATTGGTTGAATTTCATGGCTATAAAGTATTAGATCCTTAATTAAATAATTAGTTTTATTTCAATGCATATAAAAATAATAATAAAATGGTTGCAGGAAATGGTGTTATTGAAAATTTCACGAATTTACTAAGACTTACGTTTTGAATGTTTGTGAAAGTTTCTTTAAAAATTTTTAAGAATGAAGTGTTTTATAAAATAAAATCGGTTTGTTCTAATTATTTTTAGAAATAAATGTTATTTCTCAATTACAAATGATAATCCTTTACGTTATGCTTTTATTTTTCTAACATAACTTTTCTAACGTAATGTGTGTAAATTATTTTTATAATTGGCAACACTAAAAGAATATTGGAATTATCTTAGTTGCGAAACTTCTCGATTTGGTGATGTCAATTGTCCGCCTCGTTCTAGTCAGGTAATGCTGCTAGATTATTGATTCTGAGGCCGGGATTATGTGCACAAGATGGATTTCGGCGCTGCGTTGACGACATAAAGGTAGCTTTGTTGCAAATGTGCTTCAAAACTTTACAAGTTACAAGCCAATTTATATCCTAACCTCAAACTTGACCATCCAATGTAAACACCCAGCATTCCTTCCGTAGATTAAATTCGAAAAAGATGAAGATATTTTTGATGAAAAGAGGCAACAGAAAAAATCAACATGTGCTAATTTTTAACAGAATCAAAACCCGGTAAAAGATTTTTCCATTTTTAAAATGAGAAACATTTCAGCGTGAAATAAGCTGTGGATGGAAACATCACTTATTTATTTCGTCGATTAAGTAACGCCTAAGTAGAGACGTTTATTTGATTAGCGATTTTTTTAACGTGGCGCACTTGTTTCGATCACATGTTTTTTAATGAAAATAATAAAAATTAGATTTGTTCGAAGAATTTAAATTATATATTGTAAAATTAAGTGCTAAAAAGTAATTCAAATGTTTAGAGTGGTGTGTTATACTCAGAAAATTGTTATAAAGAATCGTCAATCGTTTTAGAGAAGTTGTAGAGGATATCGGCATAACGGTTACCTAATGTCATACAATTTTTTGTGCAAATTTTGGACATGAAGTGTCTGCTATACGCATTTTTGCATTTTATGATCGAAAAGACTACCGAATGCTTTAGTCATCGTTTTGATCAGATTTGCCCCCTGCGCCATTTTCCTGTTCCCAAAATTAAAGAACTTCATGAAAGAACGGTATTTTGTTACAATTGAGGTGGTACGGTCATATGTTGACGTCCGTACCACCCATATTGCAGCTTGCCGCTACATTGACGCTTTTGTGTTGTGGTAGTTTTCAGCATAATCAGCCGAAAATTATTTTTTACTTTAAGTAGCACAAAGCATTTATGAGTAAGGTTGTGAGAACGTAGCCAATGAAATGGAAAGAAAATTATATTCCAAAATGATACAATTTTTGCCAAATCGTTCGGAGGAAAACATGCAATATTTCATGGACAATTTTAAAATCCCTGGAGGTCAAAAAACCTTCTAAATCATATGTTTGTATGTAAACAACCTATATATGTATATGAAAGAGCCGTGAAAAATTATATATATTTGATGCCCATTAAAAATGGGAAATAAAGACACCGAATAAATATATTTCATCATAACTTGAGAACAATTTATAAAAATTTCGATAAAGAAAAGATGCCAAATAAAATTGCATAATATAAAATATAATTTTTTTCTTCACCACACTTTTGGGTGGCATATTCAGGAAAAGATAAGTGTATTAACAATTTAAATTTAGTTTTTAAAATTATTTGTACACTTTTCTTTTTGGTTTTCAATCCCTCCTCTATATATCGTCTTTTCTGGCTGTTTGTTCGTAAATGGCCAGCGCTTTCGAAGTGAATACATAATTTTCAAGCCGCATTCTCTCCCGTACTGGTGAGTCAGTATTTCTTGTCTAGGTATTTATTCCATTATCGTCGTATCTGCCTACGTAGATGTGTTCATCTGTTAGTTTACAATTTCGCTGTCAAAAGTGCTTTTTTTTAATTTCCATGTTGTTAAGTATGTCTAGTCTTCGTCCTTTTTTTTATTGCTAAGATTTAGTAAAGTCATACATTCATCTATTTCTCTTGGTAAGTGTCCATCATTCTTAACAGTATTTCATTCACTGGCGAAACAAAACCAAAACAATTTAGAATTTTCCTTTACTGTGTTAAATTATTTATACACTTTTCTTTTCCTAAACATGCCACCCAATAGTGTGGCGAAATATGGTAAACAAAAATAAAAATGTTTTTAAATTTTATATAAAGATTTTGTGTTTGAAGAAGAAAATTATTAAATAAATAATTATTAATCTTAGTAAAGGTCTTTTTTAAATAAATTTAACACCATATTTTAAAATGTTTTCAAATTATTAATAATTTTTGTTTTTATAAAAAATAATTTCCTGAAGAAGCTTTCCACAGGAAAGCGAAATATTGAAAATATAGTAAATATAATTATTTATTTAATAAAAAAAGAGGTCGAATAAAAATAATAATCAAATAATAATGAAGAAAATTATTTGTAAAATATTAAAAATATCAATTAACTATAATTATTAATAATAATTTATAGTAAGCACAATCATTCTTCATTATATTATATCAGGGTTCAGAATTTTTCATTTATGAACATTCAAAAATCAACATTCATGATATTTTTCATAAATGAGAAATCTAAAATTTTATATTTTTTTTCACACTCATAAACGAACAACAAAAAATGTTCTGGTTATTTTCATACATGAATGCGAACAACAAGAATTATTAGTCTTATTCATATGTGATAAATGATAAATTAGCTACTTCTCATTAATGTTATTTTTCATAAATGTACACATGTTCATTTATGAACGTTGAAATTTTATAAAATTTATCATAAATGAACGTGAACAAATTTTCTACCTACGATCGCAGTTTACCGTAAAATGTAGTAAAAACACATGTAACACAAAATACAATATTGCAATATATTCTAAAAGAAATAAGAAAAAAACTTTTTTTTCCTGCATACGCCGACAATTGCGCATTATCAAATATGTACGTTTATGTACGCGAATGCTTAACGCACATATTTTTACGACCTTTTCATTTATGAAAAATTATCAAAATTGTAAATATTCAAAAATGAACACTTGTGTATTTCTCATTTTTTTACTTATGGATAGAAAGAAAAAAAAATAAATCGTCGCATTCACAAATGAGAAAAGGCAAAATAATTTGTAGTCTCTCACACATGTATGAGAAGAAGCGGCTAAAAAATGAATTGTACATATTCATACATGTATGAACAGTGAGTGAATACTTCGCTACTCTGTATTATATGTAATTTTGCACCCGACTATTATTCTTTTTTTTATAAGGATTTGAATAACATTATTAACAAATTATTTTGAATTCCCAATAAATATCCCAAATGATTTAGAAATCATTTTTCTTTTTAATTGAATAAAAATTCTTTAGGGCCTGCAGAAGTTTACATTTGCCTTAATCCGCTCGCTTGCGTGTTAACGCTCGCTTAAAAATAGCTGTAGTTATCAACGGCAACTTGAGATTAAACTGCAACATTTGTTTATGCAAAAACATATTGCCATTCTTATTATCCTTTGTACTTGCTGTGGGGGTTGTGGCTTTTCACAGACTATATTAGATGATATACAAAACGAGAGCAATGATTTCTGTCTTTTACATTAAAAAAAAAATAATTGAATATTAAAACGGCAGTAATGCTTACTCCAGATTTACTTACAAAATCAATTTAATTATCAATTAATTCAAATCAATTGGCAATGAATTGCTAATATTTTTTTCCTAATGCATTGGAATTAATTTAAGATCAATTCAATTCTTATGATTTGGAAACGAAATTCAATTTATTTGAAGTCGAAATAAATTGCAAATCATTTTACAGAATCATTTGAATTGGAAGCAAATTAAAATTCATTTCTGCATAATTTGCAAGAATTTAGTCAAATTTTATTCAAGTTTTCTTTTTTTGCTGTGAAAAGAATTCATTCTAATTTGTAACGAATTAAAAGGAGTGATTAATTTACAGCTCTGCCTAAACTTAAGTTACAATGTACAATTAAGTAATGAAATTATAAGATGAATTGAGTCAAAATTTATTCACTTCTTTTTTTTTTGTTTTGTTGTGTGAAAAGAACCAATTCAAAATTTTCTAATTCAGTACATGATTGATTCGCGAATTAATTCAATAATGAATTACTTGATATGTGCGTATATATTCCGGCGGGGCTTAATTTATTTTTATTTGGGTATGGTTTTATACTCGAGTATAAAGAGAACGCTGAAGATGGCAAATAGCCGAAACCGTTCACAAACCAAATTTGACGAGGGTGGACGTAAAATCATACACAAATAAAAATAAATGAATTATTTATTTACAGCTCTGTTTTCGATAACAGCGCATGCTGTACGTGACCACTAATAAATATTATGGGTTTTGTCCCTTTTTTAGAAAGATCGTATTGAACTGACAAAATGAAGATAATACACTGCTTAAATAGATAGATAGATAGAAGGGAAAAGAAATTTTAAAAAACCATTTACTGAACATTAGCTGAGCACACGAATATATAACGAGATAAATAAATCTTTCGATAAAACACTAATACCATTTATAGATGGCACAATGAACCACTTGTTTCACTCTTTAAATCACAATAATAAACGTAGTGTTCATTCGTTTTGACGCTTAGTTACATGCACACACACACACACATGGATATTTGGCGCGAATTTTGTTTCGTGATAATGTGATTTTTTTTTTAAGGAGAATTAGCATTCAGACAACAATATCTATTTAGTCAAGTACCGTGCTACATTCTTTAGGAAAGGGATAGAAAAGAGATGGAACAGGTGGTGAATGTAGAAGGATAGTCGGAAATTAGCTGCCGTATATAAGACAGCACAGCGACCAGTGACTATGCCTTCATGGCTGAGCAGCCCCACCGACGGTCAATTTTTATTTTTGTAGTGAAAAAAAACCAAGGTCTTCGTTGGGAATCGAACCCACAACCCCCATACTGACAAGCTAATACACTACATACTAGCCTACAGGGGCACCTAATGGACGAGACTGTCAACAATAGTGTTCATAATGGGCATGATTATTTTCAATTTCAAGAAGTAATCGAATAATATTTGATTTATAAATATTTTAAAATTCCGTTTAAGCAAAGTCCATATTAAAACAAAAAATCTAACATGAAATAGAAATATTTATTTTGACATATTTTTTTTTAAATGAAATGGCATAAATATATTCCACGTTATAATAAAAGCTTTCTTCGACCTTTTTAATATTTTAGATTCATTTTAGTATATTCTAAATATTTTAATTTTCCAGCCATTATAAAACAAAATTAGAGAAAAGGATATTTTATCGTGTTGCGCACCAAGATTCAAAATGAAACTACAACCTTCGCTCTCATATTTTTGTATGGTGTGAACCATGTTTTTTCAATCAATATACGGTCGCGAACGACAAATGGCAGGGAGAACAAACCTCGATATTTGTTTAGGCAGGTATAAATATATCAATAAAATTAACCCTCTATCGCCAATATTTTGGTATTTTTTCTTTAATTTCCCCTTCGTTTGCCTTAGTTTTTGTTCACTTGCATTTTGCTGGGGAACTGCAAAACAAGATCAGACTGGCGTCATGCTCGACAAGATGCCTATAAATTTGTGAAAATGTCAACAGACGTTATGGCAGAGAGTAGAAAAGACCTCAACAGTGATGGTTGAGCAATAAATCAAATGCAAAAGTTAATTTTAGTTTTAACTAGACTGGATGAGTAGCAACATTGGATAGCTCTTTACTACGTATTTTGATAATTTGTTTTCAAAAGTTTTATTTATTTATTTCAAAACTGCAATTTTGAGTATTTTCAAAGATTTATTAATTCTTTTTTAATTTCAATGTGCACTGATAGTTATTTTATAATTCAATGAAGTCAGCAAAAGAAAATCATTTGAATTTGTACTGCTTTTACACATAGTGTTTCGAAAAAGCTTTCTTTCGAATCGAAATACTGAGTAGCACCTTAGTTTACACTTCAATAGAAATAAATAATTCATGGAAGCATTATGAAGCAGGAAAATGAAATTATTTATGTAGGATTTACCTACCCTTATACACTTTTATAGGAATTTTTATTTAAATTGGTTAACGTTCTTACAAGTTTAGCAATAGAAATTACAACACAGTGTTCACACTTACTTTGGTTGTATTTGGTACCAACATACAAAATGTTCTGAATAGCAGCAAAACATTACAAAAGACTAGAAGTACTGTTGTAGGATTAAAGTATTTAAAGTATTTGATATTAATTATTTATTTCTAGGCGTGAAATTATAAAAAATAAAAATTTGCTAATTCAGATAAATTTTTATTTGGTAAAATAACAAAAATATATGGATATATGATTTGTACTGCCAGAAAATATTTCATATTTAGGGACCTATTTCCAAAGAATCGAGTCTAAATATAGACGGGAACAATCAAATTTAAATGAATTTTATGTTAGATAAGCCCAGTCGTCCCGGGAGTGGTAAAAATTGCACATAACAATATCATATATATGAATACCCTGCTGCCATAATTATGAAAGAATGGCTCAATATTATTATTCATATTGAGTTAAGTTGTCAAGTAACAAGTTTCGATTTTAAATCTTGAATGTATCGGGTTTTTCCACACTAAGTTTGTTTTTTTTTTTAATTTTGGCAACACCAATAACATGATAGTTTTGACATTTTTTTTCTTTTTAACGTATTCGTAGTAGATGCACTGGCAATTGTTACAATGAATTCAATTTCGTACGAAAATCGCATTAAAATAATTAAAGTCCACTATGAAAATGATGGTTCTGTTAAAGTTACATTTCGTAAAATTCGTAATTTCACACAAAAATCGTCCTTCTGAGACCGCTATTAAGAATTTGATTGTTAAATTTAAGTTGACAGACTCAATACAAAATGTGCGAACACCAATGCATGTTCGACCGTGTCGTTCAACTAAATACATCGCAGCCGTGAGCCACAGTGTTGAAGCAGGGGCAAAATCACCGTATTCGATATCGAGTACCGTTCGTATAGAATAAAATTTTCATAAGTTAGAATTTTTGGATCACAGCATTCGATCGTAATTTAAATGTCTACTACTATATTTTACATTCCTGTAAGCGTATGAGAATAAGAAAAACAAAATGAAAAAGGAAAACCATAAATAGATAAATTTGTGAAAAATTGTTAAATTAATAAAATAAATTAATATTAAAATGGATTTAGGGGTTTCTTTTTTTTTGTGTTCCTCATCTTCGGTATCAGAGGATGAACCGAATATTGTTACAATAAGAAGAAATATTCGGGACAATGAGACCCATTATAAACTACAGACCTGCACCGGCATACCACCTAGCTAAACACCTCACCAGCGTCCTTAAGGAAAGGATACATTTCAAAACACATATACTATACGTAATACACAAGACCTATTTGACAAACTTAAGGACATCAAAATAACCGAAAACACGCGACTCGTTTCCTTTGATATCAAGGATCTATATACTTCAATACCAACACATGAAACTCTAGATATTCTACGCAACACACTAGACAATTTGTACGAAAGCCAATACATCGCTGATATGATAGATATTGCAAAGACGTTAATTAAACAGACCTACTTTAGATTCAAGAACAACTTTTACAAATTACCTGACGGACTCGGTATGGGAAACCCAACTTCCGCAATCTTCATGGAAATTTTCATGCAACATCTCGAATCACTACACGTAAAAACACTAATGGAAAAATACAAAATAACTCATTACTATAGATACGTAGATGACATTATATGCATCCTCGAGCAAGACAACGGCGAACAAATTCTAGAAAACTTAAACACAATTCATAATAAGATTTCATACACAATGGAAAAAGAACAAGATAGAAGTTTGACATCACTATAACACGAGGAACTGACTATTTAACATTCGACATCTATAGAAAACCAACAACAACGGACACTACCATCCACAACACCTCAAACCACCCTACCTAACCCAAACTAGCAGCGTTTAGACATATGATACACAGGCTTGGGATAATTCCACTTACTCCAGATAAGTACAGCAGGGAACTCGACACAATCTACGCCATAGCTATAAATAACGGCTACAAAACCACTACTTAGACAATACAACACTAAGAACAGAAATAGAGAAGGCAAATAGACAGCTGATACAACACGACGGCACACCTTTACTTACACGGGACCACAAATATACAGACTAACTAACCTTTTTCATAAAAAATACTCACAGCATTAAAAAGTGGAAACAGCCTCAGACATTATCTCAGATCAACGACAGAAACAACTGACAAATTTAATTCCAGCGGGGTATACAGACTTACCTGTACCTGCAAACGAACCTATATAGGGCAAACTGGACAAGGTTTACAGAACACATACGATCATACAAACGGAAAAGAGAAGATTCAAACTTTGCATTACACCTTGACACTCACGGACACACACCAAGGGAAATAGATGAATGTATGACATTATTACATCCTAGCAAAAAAAAGACAGCTTGCGGCTACATTGACGCTTTTGGGTAGTGGCAGTTTTCAGCATAATCAACCGAAAATTATTTTCTACTTGAAGTAGCATAAAGCACACATGAGCAAGGCTGTGGAAAACGTAGCCAATGAAATGGAAAGAAAATTATATTCCAAAATGATACAATTTTGCCAAATCGTTGGGAGGAAAGCATGCAATATTTCATGGACAATTTTAAAATCCCTGGAGGATTTAGAGTAAATCACATGTATAAAAGCTATTTTCAGTGGTCGGATATGTAGGCGGCACACATTTTGGTTTCCAAGCACCGATAGAGAACGAACACATGTTCTTTAGTAGAAAAGGATTCCACAGCTTAAATTCAATGATAGTAAGTTATAACACAAAAGCATTAATCAATTAATAATTTTGAAAAAGATTTAGATTTGTGACCATCAATACAAAGTATTGGCAATTAATTCAAAGTATATGGCGGTGCTGCGCACGACAGTTTTGTTTGGAAGCATTCCGAAGAACAACGTTTACTTGAGCAATTGTACGCAGAGATGGGCTTAAACGTTTGGGTTCTTGGTAAATCTTATATTTTATTAGTGTTTTGTAATTACTTTTTTACTATTGAAAACTATTGTATTGTATGTATTTTGGGAGACTCCAGATATCCCACAGAGCCCTGGTGTATAACACTGTAAAAAGAAGCCGAAACACTCCCGAAAAAATGGCAGTATTTGGAAATGTATGCGCTGCTTTACACAATGTATGCATAACGTTTAATGTTTCTATGTATACGCATGTAAATTTTGGGAACCCTCGTCAATAGAAATATTTTCGGGCGGCGAAACACGATTGTTCAAAATCGGGGAGAAAATAAGAGACCAAATAAAAACATTTTTTAGTGTTAAAATTTAGAATACATTATTAACAAAATTTTATAAACAAAATTAGTGTTTGTTTTCGATAGTAAACTAACAATCGAGTGCAACTTCGAGTAAATACGTTTCAATAATTATAGTTATTTGACCTTTTTAATATTTTTTAGCAGTTTATTTTTAAGCACTAGGTCATTATTTAATGAAAAATATTTAAAAACTTTATTTTATTATTTTTATCAATATTTCGCCAAACCATTGGTTGGCATCATCAGGACAAACAAAAAAAATAATAAAAATAATAAAAAATAAAGTTTTTTAAATATTTTTTTATTAAATAATGACCTAGTGCTTAAAAATAAACTGCTAGTAAATACGTTTCGATAACAAGTACCGTAATCCACGTTAACCACATTTCGATGATAAAATACTCGATATTGAATGCGATGATTTGACCCCAGATTCAAGTTTTTCAATTCCTGGATATTCTCAACAATTGGGGTATACAAAACCACCACATGGCGCATTTTGCGTAAGGACTTGACTTTGAAGCCTTACAAAATTCAACTGGTGCAAGAATTGAAACCGACCTCTTCGCTCAATTCACTCAGGAAAATCCGGCTGTTTTTTCTGAAAAAAATATTTTTTTTCCAGACGAAGCCCATTTTCACTTGCCGAGGTATGTCAACAAGCAAAATTTCTGCATTTCGGCTTCTGCAAATACTAAAGCGACTATTGAGAAGACTTTGCAGGTTCAATGTGTCACTGTATGGTGCGCTATGTAGTTTGGAGGCGTGATTGGGCCGTTTTTTTTCTTTCGAAGATGAGGCTGGAAATGCAGTAACGGTCAATGGATCACGCTATCGCGAGATGCTAACAACTCAATTTTGGTCTATGCTGTTTTCGATTAGCAGAAGTGTATGTAGGGGGAATTATACCACAGGGCACAGAAATGTCCGTTCGGCCATGTTGAGATCTAACTGCATCCTACCGACGTTTCAGGAATATATCTCTTTATATAGTTGTGGTGAATATTGACGGCGTGGATATCACTGACATGTGTTTTCAACAGGGCGGTGCCACATCTCATACAATCAATGAAACGATCAATTTTTGCATTTGCGAATTTTCCGATCGCATAATTTCACGCCAATCAGCAGTTAAGTGGCCAGTCAGATCATATGATTTAACACCATTAAATTTTTTCTTTATTTTGTGCGGCTATGTTAAGGACAGAGTCTGTACGGCGCTAATCGAATCGATTTCAGTCTTAATACTTTAAAATCCGTGATGTAATTAAGGAAATAGGACCGCCACTTAGCCAAAAAGTGATTTAAAACTTTGATAGAAAAATTAACATCTGTCAGCCAGACTTTTTTCTTCGTAATTTTCTGTTTCATTTTGTTTTAGAAAACAAGCTTCTTATTGAAAAACCCTTTAGTACAAGAGTTTAGAAGAGAATTTATATTTTAAACGTGTGTATTTCAATTAAAAAATGTTTGAACGCTTGTCGGAATTATAATTTTATAAATTTTCTTCAAAAAACATTAAATTGGGATTTCTAATTTTATCAGTAATAAAAAGGAAAAAAGCGGTAAAGCTTTTATTAACAACGTTTATCAAAACGGACTTAATGTTTATGTTTAATATGTGAAATGTGTTATGGATCATGCGTTAAACTACTTTAAATTAACCAAAATTTATTTAAATACTTTTTTGTTAGAACTAACAAATAACATTTGGAAAATTATATAATCATTTTAGTTATTTGACATTTTTAAATTTTATAAATAATTTATTAATCTAGCACTAGGCCTTTATAGAAAATATTAAGTTAATCTTTATTTTTTATTTTAGTTTTCGATATTTCGCCAAACCATTCGTTGCCATCTTCAGGAAAAGAAGAAATAAATGCATAAACAATTTATCAATTTAATTAATGAATAAAAAATTGTTGACCAATAAATTCGAAATAATCCAACATTTTTTCAAAAATCAAAACAAAAACAATAAAAACTACAAATTGAAAATATATTCAGCCCAATCATGAATAAAAATTCCGCGCGAGTTTTCTCCCTTTTCCCTTTTCTCCTATTAGGAATAAATATTTTCCCTTTTTTTGAACTGTGTGAAGAGAAAAAAATTCGGCGGGGGAAAAAGTAGGTATCATAAATGAAAAAAAAGGGAGAAAATATTGTTATTTCTCAAGTTTTTTTCCCACCTGCTATATAAAAGGGAGTTTGCACAAAAACGTAAGTAATGTTTGGTTTTTAAATTTTTTTTTGTTTTATAATTTTTATTATTAGGTCAAAAAACACAAATAAACAGCAAATGCAACATTTGCTGACCGTGATGGAGGGCAACGCAGATACAGCGTGCGGGTTTTTTTAAGGCAACAAAGAGGCACTCCAAAAATTTTGGAAAAAATAGAATTTTTTTATATTTTCCTTTAACTTTAATAAATATCTTTTTTCTTTTCTAAGATCTTTTTTATATATTTTTTTCTTCACGATATTTCGCTTTCCTTTGGAAAGCTTTTTCAGGTAAAAAAAAAAATTATATTTTTGAAAGCAAAAAATTATTAACAAATTGAAACCAACCTTTTCAGAAAGAATTATTAATTTTTATTCAAAGCATCCGAGAAAAATGATAATTAACACAGCGAAAAATATGATAGACAGAATATTGACTATAAGTGATAGAGAATTTCATTTGAAGAATAAGGATACAATAAGAGATATACTTAAAGACAATGATTTTCCAGTAGAATTAACTAACAGATTAATTAGACAATATGGTAGTTATAGGCATAGTTTAGGAAATTCTACGGCAGAGCCAAGAAATTATAAATCATTAACTTATGTTCCTGGAATATCAGAAAGAGTGTAAAATATATGACACAGATAAATATATAATTGCACACAAAACACATTAAATAAATTATTTAGCAGTATGAAGGATAAAATAGGAAAAATGGAAATATCTGATGTAGTATACAGGATAACATGTGGAGGAAATGACTAGGTCAACTGTGACAAAGTTTATATTGGGACAACAAAGAATAAACTTAAAACAAGATTAGCTGGTCATAGATGTGACCAGAAATATAGGAATATTTCAACACAGAAGACATCCTTATCTTCACATTGTAAGAAATATAATCATTATCCAAAGTTTGATGAAACTTCAGTATTAGATATAGAAAAAAACTACAAGAGACGTTATATGTTGGAAATGTTAGAAATTGTTAATGTACCAAATGTAAGGAGAATAAATTTCAAGACAGACACAGACAATTTAGCTCAGAATTATAGGTACTTAATTAAAAAGACACATAATTTGTTATAATCTTTCATAAGAGAGAATTTGTTATTTGTTATTTCCGTTTTCTTGTTTTTGTATGTTTGAATATTTGAAAATTTTAAAATTTTTGTATGTATGTATGAAAAAATATTTTATATGTTTTTGTCAAATGTTTTGAAACATTTTTTTCAATTTGTTAATAATTTTTTGTTTTCAGAAATATAAAAAATTTTTTTTCCTGAAGAAGCTTTCCAAAGGAAAGCGAAATATCGTGAAGAAAAAAATATATAAAAAAGATCTTAGAAAAGAAAAAAGATATTTATTAAAGATAAATAAAAAAAGATCGGTTAAAAAAACAATAAATATTTTCCTTTAATTAATTAAAATAAAAATTATTTTCATCTTTAAAATAAAAATAAAATTCTCCGATAAACGTTGTAAATAAATAAAAAATCTTAAGTTACAAACAAAAAAAGGAAAAATAAATGTAAATAAACAAAACAGTTGGTTATAAAATTCAATGATGCCACTTTTTAATTATTTTTGTTTCCGCGGAATTTGTGATTGGAGGAATTTTTTCTCGAGAAAAGTATATTCCGTGAGAAAAAAATTCCTAGGGAATATTCGTGATTGGACTGATTATAACTATTTATAATAATTAACGGCCGTATGCATAAAAAATTCTTACTTGAGCTTTAAAGTACACGTTAGTTAACAAACAATTTGAGGCTAACAGACGTTTGTTAAAAAATGGTATTCAAAAACAGTACTTTAGCTAATGTATGCATTAACGATGTATAAGAATGAATATTATTTATCAGGGTAGTTAGATCCATAAAAAATGTTTTTAATGTTTTCAGCAAAATCAACATATTTTTTTTTTTGTTTTTTTATAAATCTTTAAAAAAAAAGCAAAAAACCCAAAAAAGGTTAATTTGCAAGGCTTCCGAAGAACTTACAAAGAATTTGTTCATATTAAAAAACTAAGTATTAGGATAACAAGCTTTCTTTTGATTATATCTACATCAATAAAACTTTTGTTTTAAATAATTAAAGCTGAAAGTCCATACCACGCGTTCTACGCGCACACGCTTTGTATGCGTTTGATACTTTTTACGCGTTCTACGCTTTTCAAACTTCAAGTTACATGCAACGTTTTTTATACGCCAAGTTTTTTGCTATGATCAGCTGTGGTGTACATAATTTTATCTAATAAAAAAAATGTTTGCAAAAATGAAAACTGAAATTGAAATTTTTCAAGAATTTATAGAATTAATTGAATTTTTTGCATATGATATTTTGTGTAATGAGGACCTATGGAAAACTTCAAGAGAAAAGAAGATGCTTTTGGGTGCGTCCCTTGTTTTTGGAAAGGGAAGTGAGTGGTATTTTTGCAGCAACGTTTGAAAAATCAAAATAACAGAAATGATACAACGTCAGAAACAGCTGACATTTTTTCATAGCGCTTGCGACGCGTAGAAAAGTAGAAAGTAAACCTACTTCATGCGTTCTATGCGTCATAAGCATTCTATACGATGTGCTGTATAACTTGTCACATACAATTACACTGATTCTACTTTTTAAACAGACGCGTATAAAGCGTGTACGCGTAGAACGCGTGGTATGGACTTTCAGCTTAATTATAATTATATTTTTGTAAAATATAAAATAAAGATGTAAAAATGTTTTATATTGAAGGGCATGTTTTGTTTTAGTTGTTATTATTATTTGTATACTACAATTTGTTTTTAATAACATTTTTAACAATTTTTCGAATAACAAAGTTCAACTGTCAATTGAGCCGTTTACATTAAAAGTGGCATAAGTCACAACTGAAGTTTTTTTCATTTTTAATAAATTTGAAATTAATAAGTTGAGAAGTATTGAGATTTGTTTGAGAGGGCTGTTGATAATTAACGTTATAACAAAAATGTTTATTTTGAAAGTGGCGTAAGTCGCTGTACTCAGGAAATTAATTACGGAGCTTAGTGTGATAGAAATGGAAACATGTAATAAGTGTGTGTGAAGTATTGTTGTGATTATTGAACTTATTTATATTAGTACGAAAGAATAGTGCAGTTTTCTGAATTATATTATAGTGATATCTAATATACTACACATAATTAGCATTATTTTATTATTTTTTATTCCCAAGAAGTTGCTTCGTGTTGTGTAAAATATCCAAGAATGTCACAACTCCAACGTATATTATTGCACATAGTTACTTATGTAAAGGACAAATAGTAATAATAATAAAAAAATCCTTCACAGTACACAACATAGAGAAAAAAGATTTTATTTCAACACAATCATTAGAAAAATCCGTTTCAGAAAGAAAAGTAAATACAGGATAAGTGAATTGGTTAAAAATTCAATGGATTCAATTTTACCATGATGTTTTAGAAACTAATTTAAGATGAAAAAGATGACAAAAACAAAGTGACTTATGCCATTTTTTAAATAAACGGCTTAATTTATTGTAAACACAATTTGTTTTGTTTTTAAAGTTTCAGTAATAAAATAGAACTGTCAATTTATTGTAGGTTTAAAGTAGGTTTTTCCTACTTTAAAGTTAACAAAGGTAGTTTAAGGTAAAAATGCTTTTTGAATACAACTTTAGGAAATTGTGCTTAACAACGGCAGTTAAACCTGCTTTAAGTTTTTATACATACGGCTGTAAGTATTTATCTTTATATAGCTCTTTTTTTAATTAAATTTAAATTTTTAATTTGGAGAGCTTCTCCAGGAAATTTAATTTTTGTAAAACAAAAATTATTAATAATAATAATTAGTATCTAAATATGGAAGTTTTAAATCGCATTCCTTTTTAGAGGTAAATTTTATTGAATGAATCAAATTGATTTAATGTTTCCAACATTTTGTCATTTGCAGATTCAGATATAACATAAAACAATCATCAACATATTTTATTACAATTTTTAGTTTAACATTTAATTTTTTTTAACATTGTCTAACAATTTCTCCATAACAATATCTGCCACAATTGGAAAAACCTACATATTATTGTACATGAAGGTTTTTAATTTTTCTTTTAATTCAATTAAATCCTTTATATCAGTGATCTTTTTAATATGTTATTAATATATTTAAATAAATTTTTCTTTTTTCTTTTTTTCGGCTTAAGGTCTTGTTCAATAAATGAAAAAATTAAAACATTTGTTTAAGTTTAAAACAATTTATTGTCAATTTTTAATTTTTTAAAAATTTTTCTATTAAAAACCAATATTTCGGCCAACTTTGTTGGTCATCCTCAGGGATTTTTTTTTCTTCTCTGCAATAAACATTAACAAAAATAATTATAACTAATGAAAAAATTATAACTAATAAAAATGATTATAACTAATTAAAATACATTTCACAATGAATATTTACATTTTAAAAAAATTTTATGTTAAAAACTTTTGAGTACGTTACTGAACTTTGTCACATACTGTTTACTAATAATTTAAAAATTTTCTTTTTTTTGTCTTTTTCAGTTTTGTGTTTGTTAATTGTATGTCGATATATGTGGGCACAATTGTCCGTATCAGTCTTGTAGTTAATACGTTTCTCTGTTGGGATATTTACTATATGGAGCATCTCTTGCATGTATCTCTTTGCATAATTATTTTCTCTCTCCAGAACTCTTACTCGTCTTAATTCTGGTTTATGTCCCGTTGTTGCACAGTGGGCTGTAAGTGCAGTTTTGTGGTTTAATGCTTTGTTGTTTGTTTTTAAGTCTGACTTATGTGATGCCAATCTTGTCTTTAATCTTGTTTTAGTTGTACCAATATATACTTTTTGGCATATATCGGTGTCGCCTCCATTACATGTTATTTCATAGATTATATTTGATTGGTCCATTTTGTCTAATTTAGACTTCATGTTGTTGAATAACGTCTTTGTTGTGTTATTTGTTCTCATTGCGAGTATGTATTTATCTCTGTCATAAATATCCGAGTATTTAACTCTTTCCGATAGTCCAGGAATATAGTCTACTGATTTGTAGATTTTCGTCTGTTTTCCAGCGGTTTTGTCATTATCGATTCTCATTCCTTTTTGTTCCACATGATTTATTAAATTTATTATTGTCTTTGCAGGAAAGTCATTTTTAATAAGAATGTTCGTGATTCTTTCTTTATTTCTTTGATGAAAGTGTACATTGCTGATATCCAACACTGAGGATGACCAACAAAGTTGGCCGAAATATTGGTTTTTAATAGAAAAATTTTTAAAAAATTAAAAATTAACAATAAATTGCTTTAAACTTAAACAAATGTTTCAATTTTTTAATTTATTGAACAAGACCTTAAGCCGAAAAAAAGAAAAAAGAAAAATTTACAATAAAAAAGGTCTACAACTTAAAAAGAATATTTATATTTAAATAATTCTTAATATGGAGAATAAATGAAGAAATTGATTTCAAAGGATTCTTATTTATGAGAATTGTTGTTTGATTATTTTTAATTTGTCACCAACTTTTGCATTTATTGATTAATTTGATAAATTGTTTATACTTTTTTGTTTTCCTAAAGATGCCAGCAAATGGTTTGGCAAAATATCGAAAACTAAAATAAAAAAATAAAGATTAAATAAATTTTTTATATAAAAGCCTATTTAATAAATTACTTATTTGGGAAAGTTAGATTAAATTAAAGAACAGTTCAGATGAGAACAAATTAAAAGTATTTTTCATTTTTTTTCTTTTTTCCTTCAATTAAATTATATAAAAAAAAATTAACGCATCAAAAAGCATATTTTATTTTTAAATATTAAAAATTAATTAGCTCCTTTATTGTGTTTAACATTTATTTTGTTATATTTAAATTTAAGCATATTGAAACTATTGTTATGGTAAGTTGGTATTAAATTATTATTTTCTACATTTTTGTAAGAGACGACAACAGTGATTAGTTTTTAGATTATTAACTCCACGGCTGATTTATATTAAAAAATTATTGTAATTGTTTTCAGTTTATTTTTAAACTAAGAATTATATATTTTCTGTTAATTAAAAACTAAAATCTACATAAAGAATAGTTTTTTTTTCATTATTAAGTTCTTTTATATAATTGCCATAGATATAAGTATATTTGTGTACATTTTTTTATTTTCTATATTTAATTCATAAACAAATTTACTTCTTTAAATTTATTTTATATTTTTTTGTTTTTTTTTTTTTTTTTTTGTAAAATCTTTATGTTCTTTTAAAGTGTATTTTTGTTTTTAGCTCTTCTTAATATAGATTTTACTTTAATTTTATGCAAAATTTTTATGTTTTTTGTTTTATTTATTAGTGAATTTGTTTTTGTTGTTAAACACAAAATGATAAAATATTTAATTTATACAACATGTACTTCTGAGAACTTTTAAATGATATGAATTTATAGTTCTTTGCAATCTATTATTTAATTAAATTTTAATTGAAAGAAATATTTTTCTTTACTTACGCCACAATGAAAGAAAATGGGTCAATCAATGATTAAAATCAGACATATAAATTTATACTTAAATGATTAATTTCTTAAAAAAGTGTATACGAGTATACGTATAGCTAAGACTCGAAAATGTTTTATAACTTAAAAATTTAAAGACCATGCTTTTTCGCTTAAAATTTTATAAACTTTCATTTTTTAAAAATTCCTAAAACCAAATGCTCAATAACTCTTATTGAAATACTTATTTAAGCTGCACTTTCCGAAAAACAAACACTTTTAAACTTTCAACATCCAAGTTAATGAAATCTTTGCAGTATACACAGAAAACTGGACTTGATGAATTTCTTCTCTGCCAAGAATTTATGCATTAATAATGCTGATTGCTTAAGTTCCTTCATTTGCTTAACTTCACACAGTTCAGCGTTCAGAATAGTATATTTATTATTATTATTAAAGACTTCAATAATCGAAATAACTCTTGAAGAAATGTTTACCTAAAAAAAACTGCAAACTTGTTTTACATGTTATGTCTGATATTTTTCAGCATAATATTTCAGAAATGATCAATGTAAAAAGCTTAAATAACTATGTAAGAGGCATTTGAGACAATAATTGCTAAAAATTGCTTAAATACTGAAGGTTGGTTTGCTTTTTGGAATAATTTTTTAAAAATTAATTGTCGCAAAAAAAAAGACAAGAAAATTTGGAAGTGAAATGGTCAATTAAAAATAATTAAATTAAATATGGGGTGGGCATAAATAAGGTTAGAAAGTAAATTGTCTGTCAAATGATTGAATGTCAAAAATGGAGCTGCCATATTTTGGCATTTATCTAGTAAACCAACAAACTGTGCTCGAAAAACCATTACAACCAGAAAGAAAGCGACCGTATGTTGCGGTTTACGGTTATGCGCCATCATCGACACGTACCTTTTCGCAAATGAGTAAGAGAACGCCCCACCGTGAGCTCTCTGCGCTACCAAACATTGATAGCTTTTTTTTGTGGCTACAATTGGCTAATGTTGCCACCAATGTCCATTGGTTTTAGAAAGACGGCGCCACAAAACAAGCCACACAGCATCCGCGTAATTCAGTTATTGCACGAGACATTTCTCGATTTAGCGATGTCGATTTTGGCCGCCGCTAAATTATTATTATAATTTTTTTGAAAGATGAAATGAAAAGACGCTCTGAAAGATGAAATTCGGCGCTGCATTAAAGAAATAAGCGAAACTTGTTTATAAAAGGTGCTTTAAAATTTAGTGAAAAGAGAGGACGTCACCGCCAACGTGCTAGAGGTGGACATTTGCGCGACATCATATTCAATTATTAATTCCAAAGTTGTAAAAAAAAAGTGTGGGTTTTAAGCAAATTTGCTGTGTATGAAGGACATAAATTTGCCCACCCAATAAAAAAAGATATGGAGTAATAATACATTATTTTGCTTCAACCAATCGAAAAAAAAACAACCATCGATTTTCTTTATTATTTATCTAAAGATAAAATCTATTTTCTTAAATATGTATTGCCAAATCAAAATTAAGATCCAATGTTTTAAATAAGAGAAAAATGTGCTTGGTAAAATCTATATTTATCAGAAACACAAAATAAAAATAACTCAAACTTATATACTCAGTAAGACGTTATTGCTTTTGTTTACCAGAAAGAATAATCATTCGCACATTGAATGCGCAATAAAACGAAAAAACTACAACTTAAAATTAAAGAAAGAAAAGAAAATAATAATTTTACAATTCTACGTATAATATAAATTTGTTAACATGGGCCAATTAATAAAAGTTATAATTGATTAAGCATATTTATATGAAGATTGTTATAATATTTTATTTATAGATACGCATTTCCAACGTATAGTTTTAGAAAATATAGACAGCTTTCGTTTAACTTATCTTAAAAATGATTAGAAATATTACACCATATTTTCACTTTAATAATAATTATTTATAAAAAAACAAAAAGTATTAAGAAAAGAATTTAAGAAAATAATGATGCCTTGTTATTTCTTAACAAGTTTTTATATTGTTCATAATGCAAATTTTTAACACTACAGCTGAAATGGTTTTGGTGTTAGGCCAAAAAATAAAAAAAAGTATAAAAAAATTAAATTTATATAAAAAGAATAAAAAAAATATCTGTTTGGATTTGAAATAAAAAATAAAAAACTTATATTATTTTGGAACTTAACAACTAGAAAATAAAAGTTCACCTTTTTACTTCACATATGCCACTCCCTCAAAAGACTTCCAAACATCCGTGTATGTTTGCATTTCGATGGCCAAACATATAATTAATTTGCTACTTTTAGTGCACCATAAACACCAACACTATCATACGCAGTTCTCTCATTATGAACATACTAAGAGGGATTTTTTTTTGCAGCAGAGACGGTTTTAATTAATTAGAATCTTGGAGGACTTTATCGGTGCATTTGAACACTTCGACGTTATTATTGTGATGTCTTAACTATTTATACTACCACTACTATTGTGAATGAGGGACATTTTTTTTACAGGAGTAGCCTCGCTCGTGTGTTTATCAGACGCTACAAACAGTTTAATTAATCGCTTTTTGTTAATGTTTGGTCTTTTTTAAAGTACCTTTACTTTTATTGTTTGAGGTGTTCGTTGGTTTTTTTACTGCCGCCGTTGAAGTTTCTTCTGATGAGCCACCATCTGTAATAGACTTCCTTTTCGCAGCTCTTTCCCCCCGTGAAGCTTTTGAAGTAGACGGCGTAGGTGCGGTCTGAAAATGAGAATAGAGGTTTTTATTTTATTTGAACTAAATTCTGTTCATTTCTAAACTTTTCAATTAAAGCATTATTTTGTGAGATAAGTGAAATAGGATTTTTCCCACACAAAATAAAATTAATAATTAAATTAAATAACACTTCAATTATTAAAAAATATCGCTGCGAGGAAAAATTGTTTGCCGGATAAGAATTTGTTACTAAGAATAATGTGTTATCACCACTATTAGAACCCCTAAGACATTTTTAACCGTAAGATTGCAACACTCAGCTCAGACATAAGAACTTTTGCTGCAGCAGTTCGAAACATGCATGTGCACATATTAACTTGTTTCACGGTTTACTTGTTACGAAGATGCTTAGTTTAAGTTATAAAAATATAATTATCACTAAAAAAATAAATAAAGTGAAATGACCTATTTACTGTGTCTGCTTACAAATTTAGAAGTTTCTAAGGAATATTATGAAGATAAAACATCAAAAATATGTTATAGTGAAATTTCATGAACTAACATTAACAATCACGAAATGAAAATAACTAGCACAGAATAAGAAGACACAAGAGCACGCAAGCAAACAAACACCTTCACGGAATAATGATAACAACAACGTGATGCGAGTGAATGCTAGAACCGCTCAAAACAGTTTTAATTGTGACATAAAAATTGATACAACAGCTATTAGACGTTGCAGTGGTAGTTATAAATATAAATAGCGCGTGTAATCAAAATTAATACTGTAAAAAGTTGTGTGCAATTATTTTGCATTAAAAGAACTCAATAAACTAAGGAAGAAATGTGACAATGTTATAGAAGAACTGATAAACTTGCTGAAACTCAGCAATATATCAAGTCAAGGCTCATGGCACGGTGATTACAACAGTACAGACAAAATATTTGTAAGCTTTTTTTAATGAAAGCCATTTTCATTTATTAAATAATAAGTATAATTTAGTTGAGCATATTTCAAAGTTTTATTAACGATAGTCAACTGTTATTAGAAGGCAAATATATAAAATTCCATGAGAGACCACGAAAACAAAATAACTAATTTTTCACGGAGTCGATGTTGAAGGCATATTTTGTAATACGAAACCCATATATAAAGGGTTTTCCAACAAGAAGTTTGCTTTCTAAAACAAAAAATTTTGATCAAAATGTTTCAAATTTTTATTGTATTATGAATGAAGAATGATATCCACCACGACCACACTGACAGATGTGGTACCGTAAAATAACTCCCAATGCAATAAAACTCTCAATGAAATAAGTCCCAACAAAAATTAAATAACTTACAAACTAAAAAAAACCAATTATCATTCAACAACACTTTGGCCAAAAACTTAACCGTTAATTCAGAATAAAAATATTTTTACAAAAAAAGTGAAATAACTCTCAAATGAAATAAATCCCAACAAAAATGAAATGACTCCCATGTTTTAGCCGATGTTCGAAATACCATAGAGGAGAAAATTTTTCAGCGCGGCTGAAGGCCGGCTACGCAGAAAACTTTTGGTGAGCGGATCCGAAATTTGTTTTACTATAGAGGTTAAACCCTTCCACCAGGACAGTTAAGCAACCGTTATATTAATAACTGAATGAACTGAAATGCAATTTTAGGCAGATGAAATAACTCGCAAAAAAATCAAAAAACTCCCAATTATCAAAATAAATGAAATAACTCCCAATATAATTCAGTTAGGAGTTATTTGTATGGGATTTTTTAATTTTTTGTTGGGAATTATTTCACGGCACACGATTAATATTTTATTGTAAAATTTGTTATCGTAAAAAGCTACCAATTTGATGAATCAAAACGGAGATTTGATATCTAAACCAAGAGCTATTTATTTAATAATATATCAGCACAGATATGGACAAATTATATTTATACCTTTATTAACACGATCTTACTTTGACTTACTTGAAAAAGATATAATTTGAGATCTGCTCTTTAGATATTTTCATATAAAACAAAAGTGGTATCTGTTTCTAGAAGCTTTTATTCTTCTAGAGACAGAAGCATTTATGTTATATAAAGTATGATGGCATTATTCACTAACCCTATTGCTTCACATAACAAAACACCCACTGCTTTGTAATTACAGGAGTATATACCGAAGACTTTATTAATTGCGGTCAACAAAAGCAATTGGTCAAAAACTACAACGATCCCTTAAAAATTAGTTAAAATAAAGGAACAGAAAGATAACACAAATATCACGTTCAAAAACTTTTAAAAGCAAACAGATTTAGAAATCAGAATTTAACAAAATTTTATATGAAACATTACATATATTAAGATGTGTCCAACTTAGAGCAACAGCCCGTGTATATTATCCTGGATGATGAAGTATATAACAGCATAAAGGCAGACTCTTTTATATATTTCTAGATTTTTCGATTCCCGTTGATTTTAAAAACATCCACCGCCTAATTTCTCATTGATAAATTCTCAGCCCCACTAAAAATTACGATTTCAATGAGAACAAGAAATCCGATTGTGAAAATATTTTGTTGTTTGTAATAAAATTTGGTTTTTATATTTTAGTACATTCATTTGATAGTCGTCACCTCATTTTTTTGTCAAATTCAACTGATTTGTTGAAAAGGTCACTTTAAATTATAATAAAGATATTTTATTATATTTCAATTCAGTTTGTTTAAGTCGCCTTTACATTGGTTTTACTTACTTTTTGAGGTACATTTTTGGATCTAGATGTGGTTGGTGTTATCGGCGATGCAGCTCGAGCTTTAGCTAACGGGGATCTTTGTGCTCGGGGAGCTGACCTTGAGGCGCCACTAGCACTTAGGGATGAAGTTTTTTGTGTGGGTTTATATTCAGTATCTGATTCGCAATCATCTGAAGTTTCATCGTCATCATCATCCTCGTCACTGTTGTCAATCTTTTTCTTGCGCTTCACCAATGTTTTTCTTTTTTTGGTTAACGTTTTGCGAGAACTATGCGAGGAAGTTGCAGCCAAAGTAGCATCACGTTTACGTTTATAACCAATTGGCACTAAATTCGAAGAAGCTGTCGGTGTTAATTTCCGAACTGATGAAGCAGCGGAGGTATTACCTCTTCTTGATTTTCTAGAAGCTGCAGTTGAAGATGATTGATTTTCGATACCTTCCGTTAAGGCCGATTTCTTTTCAATTTGAGATTCATCCTTGAAGAGGGATATGTCAACTAAATAAGAAAAGAAAAATGCAAAAGTAGTAGTTATTCAATTTAAAAAAAAGAAAAATGAAAAAACCTACGGCCATCAGGATTTTCTTCTGTAAGTTCTGGTCTTGGCACTAAACCTTTTTCCACGTCTATAGCCTTCTTGAGAATGCTTTCAATACGATTTCGTTCACCTTTGGGCAAACGTAAGTGACCCTTATCAATACGTTTCAACTCGACTGTGGTTAGCACGCACTCGATGTCGGTGTGGTCGTAAAAATCGGGTATAAAGACATTGTTGTCATTAGCATCTTCAGACAGCCAACGAATGCTTATGCGCGGTGAAGTGCGGTAAACATTTTGCATTGTTTGACATAAATAGAATGTTCCCTCTGCATTACGCACTGCCATATATTCATTTTTATAAAATACGATTAAACGATCTTCATTAGACATGGGCTTTGGCGAGTTAGAAGCCTCACTGGCTGAAAGTTTTGTAATGTAAGCCAATTCAGGAAGTGGACTTTGATAGAGTATTGTCTTAAGACGGTGGCGTTTAGATTTCCTATCCAGATCTTCATCCTTGGGTGTTGTAGAAGCTACATCTAAAGAATGTGAATTATCAGCCTTTAATTTTCTCTTTACTCGAGTACTTGAAGCTGTTGTCTTTTCTTCTTTTAATTCTGTTGATTTACTCGATACGGGAGTAGAAGAAACAGATTTACTTTTTGCAGTTTTAGCAAGACGTCCTACTTTTTTGCCAGATGGTGTCACTGCAGTCACTACTTCCTTTTGTACAGTTACATTAGAATCCTTAACATTATCTTCTATACTTGTTTTGTTAGCTGCTGACTGTGGTACTGCTGTTTTTGCAAGTGCTGTTGTTTCGGACCTTTCTACCGATTTTGTTGGTTTTAAAGGTTCTTCGTGCTCCTTGGAACATTTATTATCATTTTTATTTTCAATTTGTGAACTCGGTTTGTGCACTTTGGAAGATCCGCCTTCGGTTGCAGCAATAATATCTAATTGTTCTGCTTTTTTGTTTTGCTTAATTTCGGAAGTATCTTTTTTATTGCTTGTTTCTAGTATATTCTTAGAGTTAGCCTCATCCGTTTCTAATATTTTAGCAGGAATAGGTTCTGCTGTTGCTGTTGTTAATGTTGTTAGTGTTGTTTTTGTTTCTTTGACATTATTTGATTTCTCCAATTCGGTTTCGGAATTCTGTATTCCTTTTGATGAAACAATCTCCGAATGTTCAAACTTGTTTAATGATTTGTTTGATTTAATTGCCCTGTCGTTCGCTTTTTCTGGTACTTTTTCTTTACTATCCTTCTTTTCATCTTGTGAACTTTTTATTTCAATTAATTCTGCTGTTTGCTTCTTCTCATCATTTACTGATACCTCAGAATGCTCAGCAGTTTCGTGTGGTGGTGTAATAACAGTTACACTACTCATTTCATCGACAGCTTTGGGATTATTCTAAAATAAAAGAGAACCAAAACAAAATATTACTCGTAATTATTTAGAAAGAATTGAAATTTTACCCTTTCTGTAGATTTCTTTGCATCCGGCAATTTATTTTCACAGACTTTATGGTTTCCCGTTTTAATCGATTTAACAGAAGCCTCAATTTTTTCTTCCTTTGCTTGTGATTCTAATTGGATTGGTATTGGCGTCGGTGAAGTGCTAGAAGAAGCTGTGTTAGAGGAATTGGATTTCAATTCGGTACTCGATTTCTCAAACGAATCCTTTATCTCCGTTGCTTGTGCAGCAGGTTTGTTTACTTCTGCAGATTCTAATTTAATTTCCTTCGATTTTTCCGTTTCTTTATTATTGCCCTCAATGGAATCTACGATTTGATTATTAATCTCGTTCGAAGATGTCTTAAGTTCCTCTTTTTCGTCATTAGTAGATTTGAGTGATAGTTTGGTAGCTGCCGATTCGTCTAAAACTGATTTAACAGAACCACTGTTTGTTTGTTTTGTTGAACTAACACTGGCTGCTACTATATTAGTCGTGGTGGCAATGCTTGGAGCAACTGCAGCAGAAGTTGTTAATGTGTTAGTAATGATTGGTGCCAGTGATGTTGCTGAAGTGGTTGTTGTTGATTTAAGTGGTGAAACCATTGTTGAAGTAGCTGCTGTGCTTATTGGTATACTTGTCAAAGTTTTACTTCCAACAGCAATTGAAGTGGCTGATGGAGGCGTTTGCTTTGTTAATTGTACTGGTGTAGATTGTGGTGATTTTGAAACGGTCACAGTAGCATCGGTACTTGTACTAGTCTTAGCGGGACTTATAGTATTGTTAGTAGCTGCATGTGTAGTAGAATGTGTAGATTTCGGTACATTTTGTGAGTGACCCATGTGCCCTCCTTTTGCGCCACTATTTGTGGGTGGTGTAAACTTGTTTTGCTGGTGTGCAACACTCGGTCCTGATGCTGCTGCTTTAGATGGCGTTAATGATATGGATGGTGGAGTTGCTGGATGCTTAGCAGAGCATGTAGTCACATTGCCTGTAGACATTTTGGGATGAGAACCGGCTGACATACTGCCACCGGCTATATTTGCCACTGTAACAGGTGTTATTTGCGTATTCGGTGGCAGATTTGGTGGTTTCATTTGGTTTGTTAAGGGCGGCGGTGGTGGTGGAGGTGTGGCAGAACTCATTTTATTTCCACTCACTGCTGCCGCCTGTGCAGCAGCTGTAAGGTAACGTGATAAAGCGTTTTGCTGTTGATGCTGATTCTGGTGTTTTTGCTGTTGCTGCTGCTGTTGATGAGACATTCCAGCAGTGGCAGGAGGCGGAGGTGGTACACCTTGTACTGGCTGTTGTTGACCATGACCATGTTGCCCTTGGCCGCTTCCATGCTGTTGTTGCATTTGTTTCGCCTGCATCTGATATTGGAATACTTGCAATTGCTGCACAAAATTCGTGGGCAAAGCTTGTAACGTTTGTTGAAGTTGATTAAATGTAGGATTTGCTGTTGGATTCCCATTCGCTTGCTGTTGATAGGTTTTATTAAGGAGTTCCGCGGCACCTGCAGTACGAGTTAAGGCTAAGGGCTCACCACTATTCCCTGCACCCCCACTACTAGGACCAGCCACGCCTCCAGCTCCGGGTACACAGCCCACTGGATTCGGTCCAACACCTCCCCCACCCGCCATATTATGATGTTGATGCTGCTGTTGTTGTTGTTGCATTTGATGTTGAAACTGCAAAAATTGCTGCTGTTGTTTCAACATGTTCTGAATCCTTTGCTGCTGCAAAAACGCATTTATATCTGCCTGTGAAGACTGCGGTATGGCATTTTGACCATGTACTAAATTCTGCATTTGTTGCTGTATGCCAGCAAAAGTTTTTGCAACTTGTGGTATATTATTGGGTCCATTTGGTGGTGCTCCACCCATTCCACTGCCACTCGAACCCGGTGGTTTTTGATTGTAACTCATTTTATCATTCAATTTAATGTATTCGTGTTCTTAATGAAAAACTAAAAGAAGGAAGACACAATGTTGTAGTTATTATTTACTTATTGGTGTTATTAAACAAATATGTAAGCAAATATGAGGACGTCTATAACAAAAAGTAATAATTGCACCGCACAACAAATTTTAGGATAAACAAAATAATAAATTAAAGTTAGTAGGAGTTAGTTACTAGTAGAGTAATAATTTTGCAGCATTTATACAAATCATATTTATATTCATTTACATAAGTTATTGAGAAAATTAGTTTGAAATTATTATTGCATAAAATGTGTGTGAAAATGAATTTAAATTAAACTAGCTAACAGTTGACAGAAAACTATTCACTTATGAGTCGGAATTTGGACTCTTATTAATTAAAATGTCTATGGAAATTTAGGACTTAGTCCATACAAAGTACTATTTATGAAAATTACGACAGAATATCGTAAGTGCGATTATAAGAGTTGAATGCACAAAAGTTAAATGCACAAGACAATACAACAAAACGTAAGTTTAATCAGTCAGTTTTTGAAAATTTCTTAGATTTCTGGTTTTTATGACAACAAAATGATAAATGGCAAGTAAACCACGCTATAAACCAAAAGTGGTACAGGGATTACTTTATTGAGCAGAACTTGGAGAATATGTAGTTTTTTTTGAAAATTTCTTGGCAAGTTTGGTGATTAATACGGAAAAAGAAAGAATATAACATATTAAAATTTGCAAATAAACTTTAAATTAAATTATGTACCACTAAAGTTTCAATTGAAAATAATAAATAAGTGTTTTAATGGCATTTCCCTTTACTTTTTAATCATTTGAAAAGTCTCTACCTTTGTCACATCAAAAAGTTAGTAAATAATCTCTTTTAGTCAGCCAATAAAATCTATAAACTGAAATGCCTTAATCCCAACTATTGTTGATGACGGTTTATGGCGGGTAATTATGTTATGATATTATATCTCTTGCGGTTGGTGGTGGTTTACTGTTTTCGCTATTGCCTGCTAATGTATATGTAGAATATGGTTCCCATCGCAACACATTTAATACGTATATATAAGCATCCGCAATTAAAATAAAATCTCAACAAAAATAACAGTACGAAAAAATTTACAATACAAAATAAAATAAATGCCAAATGCATGCAAAGATGCCGGCATTCTTGGTGACACAAAAAACTACAACTAAAAAGCAAAGCTGTCTAAACTGTATTCTGTTTATTTTCATTTTAACATTTCTTTTATTCACACACATGGTAGGTATAATTAAAGTCTGTTAACATTTGCGTTTCGCTTTCGTTTTTATTTTTCGTATTTATGCATATATGTACATATGTATGTATGTATGTATGTATTTATTCTATATGATAACACATGTAGCGAATTTTAACAAAATTTTTAATGGTATTTTAATAAAATCCCATTTTTTACATTTTAATAATTTCAAGAAAAAGAATAGTAATATAATTTAACTTTTACAAGAAAGAAGCACAGATACCTACTCGAATACTAACATAATTATTGTTTAAACACATGATTTACTATCGTTCAGCAAAAATTTTCGTCTTTCAAAATTTGCCTAAAAATCAGGTCTGTTCTGAAAATCACATTTTATGAAAGTGATTTGAAAGCACAAGAAATGTTATTCTGTGCACAAAATTTTGTGCTTTTAAAACGTTTAGATATGCCACTTGCAATTTAATACCACTGGGGTAATTTTGCGACCATTACAATGAAAACTGTAAAATAAATTACTTAAATAATTCAACCAATATGCGTTCTTATTAATTTTGTTGTATAACTACTTTTTATTGAAAAGAAACACTTAAAAATTATGAAAATTGTAAGGGCACCTTTTTTTACTGTAAATTTGATATTTGCCTTGTGATTTCAATTTTGTCAAGCAAATCAGCCGTTTTCTTGTACTTTCAGGAAAGTGTAATTTACAGAACAGCATAAAAACACAAGTGTGATTTTAAAATTGCATGTCATTTGAAACGAAGGATATTAAGAACATGCCTGAATCAAAAAAGTATGCTTCAATTTGGGTCACTGAATATCGTACTCTATTATATTCAGTTATTCTTCATCAAATTACTTAAAAATCACATTTTATGCATCTTTAACCAACGTCCAATTAACCAGCCTAAAAATGGAAAATTCCTCCAAGAAATTAGTCATAGATCAGTGGATCATCGCAAGTTAAAAAAAGGAAAACTTGTTGCAAAGCAACAGTGATATTTCGACTCTTTGATTTTCTTCAGAAGAACAATTTTTCATAAATATGCATATTACTAATTCAGACGTTATAAAACTTTCGAAAAAAAATACCATACAAAATACAAAGTGTTCTGGAGCGATGTTATTTTGACTGATGAATGCAATTTTTTCATATTTTTAGCAAATGTAAGCCATATTACAGGTATAAAAAAGATATTTGCAGTCATAGCGAAAAAATATGAAATGCATATGAGGGTGGTCAACAGCCGACAGAATATAATAAAAAGGCCAACAATCAGTTTTTCTAACCTTTTTAGTTTGAAAAATAGTCTAAAAGAGTGGTTCGATTTTCTGCATATTAGGCAAAAGAAAACATAGCAATTAACAGATACTGTTAATTACTTAACAGTCGTAGAAATTTTTACATTAATTAATTAAAATGGAATTTGGGGTCCGGTTTATGTGTAAAAGCTGAGCCAGAGTGTAGTTACTAAAATTACAAAAGTTGAATGTGGAAAACAGTTCATACATCACAAAATCTGAATTTTTTAAAATAGTAATTTTTAAACATTTTTCATCAGAAGGTTAATGGATAATATGGAAAAATGCAAAATAGTTGATATAAACATTTAAATGACGATTCAGTGACTACTTTATTTCCCAGGGTAGTGTAATATTTAAATTAATATTTGACATTTAATATTTAAATAATATTTGAAATTTTCTTGAGAAGATTAGAAGACAATATGGAAAAATAGAGAATTATTTGTTGACCAATGGTAGTGGGATTTCTAAAAAAAATTCAGAGTTTTGAAAAATATGAGTTTTTTTTCTAACAAATATTTGTGTATAACACGTTATGTACAAATATTTGTTGCAATAGTTACAGAACTTGCAAACATCTGAGTTTTTCTCAACATAATGTTTGAAAATTTCTTGAGAATATTAGCAGCCTATTTGAAAATTTGTTTTAATTAATGGTCGTTATGGAAGTGATTAAAAGTGACTGAAATTTTATTTAAAAAAATTAGTATCTGCTATTTAAGTCTGAACTTATCTTAATTTGCATTAACTAGTTTCATGTTTATTTATAAAGTGATTCTGTTTCTGCTTTTCATTTTATTCTTTCGTTTCGAAATTAAAATTTAAATAGCGAGTTATGATCTTGTGCAAAAATTTTCTTTTTTTGTCACAGTTTGTTGGTTTGTTTACTTTTGTCATGCAAAACAGGAAAGCAGGTTGTACGCATATACACTAAAATAAACTAAAAAGAGCCCACATCAGTTACAGCGATTTTCCGCCAAAAGAGATACAATATTGCATTAAAAAGGATAAGGTGTAAAAGTAATAACCAGAGTAAATAATTGGTAAATTATGAATTTAGTGTCAACTAAAGGCACTAACAGCAAAAAACTAGTGTTATAAAATTATGTATGTAAAATTATAAATTAAACGAACAGTTTGAATTTAAACTGCCAATCCAACAAGGATATGGGAGATATTATTTGAAAACATTATACCAAACTTCTCACGTATTGCAGAACAATTTAAAGACATATATTTTAGCTAATACAGAAAACGGCGATGGTTTAAATATCAGGAATATATTGATCTTAGAGACAGAAGTTTTGTGTACTACAAAAAATTACTAAATGATGTGTGCTTGATCAGCTTCCAAAAAGCATGTATAATAGGAAAACATTTTGTTCGTCAACATAATAAACTGAAGTAAAAACAAGGATGACAATTGCTATGGTAGACAAAAACTATTATCGGTTTATTTGGTTTTTCATAAGACCTATGAAAAACTTAACACAAAGGGGAAAAATTAAAGTATTAAATATACCTATTAGCAAAGCAATAACAACAAATAATTAAAGAATTGCAAAGAAATCTATGGAATCCCCTCAGAGGAAAAATTGATATCATGAAATTCCCACGAATTATTTGTTCTTTTGGGTATGATTTTACGTCGACACGCGTCAAATTTGTATTGTGATCATACTGGTTTCGCCTATATGGTACCTTTAGTGTTCTCTCTATACTATATTTCTCTCTATACTATATTTTCAAAAAATTATGGATTTCATATAAAAATACCACTAATGAAATAACACACACACAAGATGAAATAACTCTCCAAAGATTGTTTGTCCAATATAAATAAGTTTTTAGAGTACATTGCTAAAAAAGTTTAGTCTATTTTAAACAAAAATCGAACAATAACAGCATAATTGAAAAATGAAAATTTTTCCCACTAATCTTCGTTATTCAAAGAGCGAGGTGAAAAATATCAATAAGCAAAAAACATCAATTTTATAAGTCTATTTAACGCCTACAAAAATCTTTTGTTAGCTTAAACTAACAATTTCTATTAATTAAAAATGCAATAATTAACGCGCTTCAACACAACTATGACGTTACAGCTATTAAATTGTGCCTTATTTAAGAAAATTGAAACAATTACGGAAATAGTGTAGTGTTTAGGATAAAAATGAATAAACAACAAGATTAATGAAAAACAAAATGAATGTCGATATTTAAAGAGGACGGAGCAGCAGAATCAATTTACCTTAACTTCGCAAAAACCGAACGCCACAGTCATGAAAATAAAAATTAGACAATAAGACAAAATAAACAGTAACACGCGAGAAAGCAGCACACAAAAATAAAATATTGATCAATGTGGATCACATAAAAAAATGAGTAAAATGCTAAAGTAACAAAAAATAAAACTTGTATATAACGAGGAAATTTAACACAAAAACCAAAAAAAAGCGCTGCTCTTAAGCGCGAGTCAAACAGAGTAAAGTGGTCGCGCGCATTTTTTTTATAGGTCTACGTCTTAATACTAAACATATTTTAAATTACAACAACTTACATTTTTAACACTGTTGACCACCACACACTTTCTTTCTGTAAATTTTAAGGTTGTATAAATTTTCTTCTATTCACGAATTACTGGTTCGTAGATACAATAATAACATATGTATATATAAATATATATATTTCTATCATTATTTAAATTATGTCAATTCAACTAAAAAAATATTCTTTTAATTGTACATGCAAGCACACTATTTTTTTCTTGATTTGCTGGGTTTGTTATTCTGCTTAGAAATGCTTCATTATTACGTTCTTCATTTCTTGCTTGTCTCTCATTTCTCCTGTTTTTTTAGCTACTTATGCACAAGCTCTTACACACACTAACAAAAATCTACATAACTACTGCGGCATAGTTTGGAAAAAAATGAGTTTTCATAAATTTTTCGACTTAAAATCACTTTCAAAATATTTGATTTTAATAGCTTATAATTGTTTTAGCATTATACAGTACATTTTAACAATTTGATATTAACTTAAATATGAAAATTTTAATTTTTTGCTTAAGCGAGACGTGAAAACGAAATTTTTTCAGAAAAATCCGAAAGCACACGAATACATTTGTTTCGTATTGCCAATTGCATAAACTAGGTAACTCATGGTTGTATTTTATAACTGTAGACGACTTTATGTATCCCGAAAATTTAAGGTTGGCTATTCAAAGTTTTGCGTCATGCTGGCTTGTGTAATAGTTTTTAAAAACACGTTATCTATTTAAATAGAACTATATTTACCACACTGATTAATTTAGAAAAACTGGAGCAGGCAAACAGAACGAAAAAAATCCCATAAATTTCTGGCATTATGGTACATCTAAAGAATAATAATAACTCTGCCGTATTTTATTCAAAAATACATGATGTGATAGGTATGAAACCTCTCAAAAAAATTTTAAATTAAAATTTAAATTTTAGTTAAACTATGTTTATGTAAAGAACAACTTGGTAAAGGGCTCTTTATACATATAAACAAAATAAGTATTAAGTAGATTATATCTAAAGAGTTATATAAACTAAGCTTTACACACTGTAAATGGGCATTCAATAAAAAGTGGTTAAATCCATTTTAAAATTGAGCTCTTTAATATAAAGATGCTTATTCGATTTAAAGGAATATGTTGAAATTATACGTTTAACACAATGTTCATTGTAAATTTCGTTTTTCTTTTCAAGTGGTAGATTCTTTTGATTGCAAATTTTAATATATTTTACTCATTTATGGCACTTTTTTCAATTCTTATATCATCTGCTACTTTGGCTAGCTTTGTTTCAAAATGTCATCTCGCCCTATTTAGCAAATACCCGGCTTTAGCTTTTGTATTAATTTAGATCGCAATTTGTGTATGGGCGGAGCCACACTCATCGTCTCCTCCCCTATTTACCCAAATCTAAACTAACTCAGCTACGAGGGCGACATACTGCTGTTATGTTGCTACTCTTTCTCACAAGCCAATGCTCCGTTAAAGTTTGGATCACGATTTTATCTGTTGTCCCATTATACAGCTGTCTTCTGCTCTTTCTGTTATTTTCGTAACAATATTAATTAGGGCTTATCTTACTTTTTAATGGGCCCATCTAAAAATGAAGGAAATTGAGTTAATGACTGTGGTGTCTCCCATACCAAATCTCTATTATATAGGGTATATAATTAGAACGGCATCAGCTAAGGTTATCAAAATTATATCCATTGAGGATATAAATACTGATGTGGTTTTTGCTGTGCCGCGATTGGGTTGTTATTTGCTGTATTTTCCCGACAACTTTCTGTTTTCTACCTCTCTGTCCGCAATAATTATTGGTAAATCAAAAGTATTAGTTTTAACAATTACTGATGTAACTTTACTTAATAATAAACGATTTTTATTACTGATAAAGTCGCGCTATTTTTGGGATCTTAAATGTCTCAACTTCAACGTAGCGCAAATGTCTCCATAAACTCCTACTGCTGTGGTTAAAGTGTAGGGTTATTCTTATATACATAAGTACATACTTAAAGGTAAAAATTTCAGTAGCGTGTTGGTGCAAAAATTATTGATTACAAAGTCTTTTAGTGAAAATAAAATTAGAAAACAAATTTTTTTATCTTATTTATTACCAAATGCACAACCAAGGACTTTATTTATTTCAAAAAACAAAAATCGTGTTTGCAATTTCGTACGCACTGTTCTTATTTTTCTATTCGTATCTAATAATTAAAAAAATAAAAATAATCAATTTTTACCGAAAAGAAAAACTCACACATAAAAAGTTAACACATATTGTTACATTTATTTCTTTAATAAACGTTTAGTTTATTGAGTTCTTTTATTGCAAAATAATTATACACAACTTTAGAGTTTTAAATTAAATTATACGTTTTATTTAGACGGTTATTCCAGCTTAAACACACGAACTGGTTTTTACCATTCAAGAGGCTGTATATAGTGTTTTGTGCGGTTCTAGGGTTTACTAGAAAATCGCATTCATCGTACGCACTATAGATGTAAATAGTAATGTAGTTCAGTCTGGCTGTTTGTTTGGTTGTATGCCTTCTTTTTGTTTTTTCTGATCGTTAATCTTAGTTCATGGAATTTAAATAAGCACTGTTTTTACTGTTTCTTAGAAACTTTTTGATTTATTAACAAACGCAATAGGTCATTATACTTTAATTTTTTAAAGCTAATTATCTTTTTGTAACTTAATTTGAAATATCATATCAAAAATAATTGAAAATATATATCCATATTAACTGATAATAGTTATTACGGGTCTGCAATTTTGTTGTTCAATGCAAATTATTTCAGACTTATTAGAATTAGCAAAAATAAACGTTAATTGTTATATTTTTTAAAGAGAAGTAGCACTTCAGGCAATGCCTATTTAGACAAGCACCGTGCTACATTCTTTAGAAAAGGGATAGAGAAGAGATGAAACAGGTGGTGAAAGTAGAAGGATAGGCGGAAATTAACTGCCGTATAAGACAGCAATGCGACCAGTGACTATGCCTTCATCGCTGAGCAGCCCCACCGACAGTCAATTTTTATTTTTGTGGTGAAAAAAAGAAGTTCTGCGTTGGGAATCGAACCCATAACCCCAGACTGACAAGCTAGTAACTATCTACTAGCCTAAAGGGGCAAATCAAAAGGAACATAAAATTTAATTTCCGCGGCATAAATTATATGGTTCATATAATACACTTTCCAATAAATATATAAAATCATTTAAAAACAACAGAAACCAAAAACAAACTTTTAAGGACTGTACCAGTAACAATAAGTTCTGTCAAGAATATACTAGGGTCATTCCAACAATTAAAACTGCACTGAACCAATTTAATAAATTTTATTTGGGTACGGTTTTCCGTCGACCCTCGTCACATATCGAATTTAATAAATATTTAAAAATATTTAAATTGCACAATCTAACTGTTCAGACTGAATATAATATCACAATCTTCCGCCTAATCGATGCCGTAAGTCGCCAAGTAGGATCATAGTAATATGATTACACTTAAGCTCTGACTGATTAAGGTGCAAAAAAATTATTATCATCACTAAAATCCATTATTTGATCCTTTATGAAGTATACAGGTAAAATAGAAATCAATACTAAGAGAGTTAGTATCTTTAGTTAAAATTTACTAGTTCAAATTTAAGGGCATATAAAATGATGAATTTTAATGTTAAGCAATCATATCCTGTGCATTTGAAAAACCTGAAAAACTCCTTTCTCATCTAAAGATCGAAATAGAAGTCTCAGAAGACTAACTATAAGAACGATAAGCAATGCTGTTTTAATTACTATTGGAGACAAAATACTTAAAATGTTCCTCCAGGATGAAAACTCAAACAAATTTTATTTGTCGGATATTACAGTTTGATGTCTATATTATATTTATATTTCAAGCAAGTACAAGTTTTTTATATTAATTTTTTTATTTACTAATTTTTATTGTTTTTTTAACCGATCTTTTTTTATTTATCTTTAATAAATATCTTTTTTCTTTTCTAAGATCTTTTTTATATTTTTTTTACTCACGATATTTCGCTTTCCTTTAGAAAGCTTCTTCAAAAATATAAAAATTTTTTCCTGAAGAAGCTTTCCAAAGGAAAGCGAAATATCGTAAGTAAAAAAAAATATAAAAAAGATCTTAGAAAAGAAAAAAGATATTTATTTTTTTATTTACTTCAACTACACAAAGTTGACACTTCAGAACAATTTACTTAAAATGCACGTCTTTACTTGATGATGTTTAATTTTATACTGACTGATTATCCACTTAGACGCTGCCCTATTTATATTCGACCATTTCAAATCTAGAAGACTTAAGAATCTTTTACTCCATTTAGTTGTTGTATGTTGTTTATTCGATGTATAGGCGCCTGTATAGCTGTGTGTATTTTTTGTTTTTTTTTATGCTGATAAGGGTTCTGCTTGGGATTTATTTCAATACACTTGTTGTTGCCTTTTGTAGAAAAGGGTTTCTTAGAAAACTACGCAGATGGTAAACAACATGTATGTTTGTTGTAGAATTAGTTTTTGTCTTGCGCCTTTAGATGGTAAACAGCATACATGTATTTTTTTTTTTCTAGCATGCCAGGCAGTTAGTAAACAGCATATCAAATTGTAGTTGTGGGTGTATAAACTTCTACGCAGTTTGTAACCAGCAGTTCGCTTTATTGCTTAATTATTTTATTATTACTTTTATTTTTATTCGACCTTTTTTTTAAATTTTATTAAATATGAAATAATCTTTTAATGGTCTTATTAAATAATTTAACGATTTTATTTTTTTTTTTTTTTTCAATATTTCGCTTTCCTTTGGAAAGCTTCTTCAGGAAAAAATTTTTTATATTTTTGAAAACAAAACAAAATTATTATCAAATGTTTTGAAACATTTTTTCAATTTGATAATAATTTTGTTTTGTTTTCAAAAATATAAAAAATTTTTTCCTGAAGAAGCTTTCCAAAGGAAAGCGAAATATTGAAAAAAAAAAAAAAAAAAATAAAATCGTTAAATTATTTAATAAGACCGTTAAAAGATTATTTCATATTTAATTAATTATTTTATTTTAAAACTTAAGCAAGACACACTCGTAACAATATTTTAAGTTGTCGGAAAAATATTTAGAATTTATCGAAGCTTGGCTGCACTTCGGGACGTAAGAAGTGCAGAGTATAGTGACCCAAATTTAATATAAGATAACAGGTAGAATGCTGCGTAAAACAACATTCTTCAGATTTACAAAAACAATTCATAATTGTCTAGCTCACTAATTTAAGGAGGGAGTTGTATAGTAAAAACTTTTTCACTCCTTCATCCATAAATACTTCGGCCTCTATTTTTTTACTTTTTGCAGGCAGGTGATCTGTTTATGTACAATAGATTTTCTAGCACACGTACACGACAATGAAATCCAGCATTTGAATAGGAGCTAGATCGCTTCGAAACTCTGAAGTCTAGAAAACTTGGCAAGTCATACAGCATTTGCAGATCAATTTATCAACACACGTAGACAACTTTGACGAACATTATTTTCACCACTTTAATTTCACTAATATTATTGGGGGTTGGTAAAAGAATTGACAGAACTAAAAGTTGTTGTATATATAAAGGGGTTTTTAACAAGAAGTTTGTTTTCTAAAACAAAATAAAACTAAAAATTTAAATTAAGATGGTTCAAATTTTTATTGTATTACGAAGAGAAAAGTTCGGCAATTAGGAATGAAAAATAAGGCGCAAATCGATTCAATTGGTTTCGTATAGACTTTATCCTTAACATAGCCCCACAAAAAATAATCCAATGATGTTAAATCACACGATCTGACTGGCCACTTAACTGCTGACATTAAGCAATCGGGAAATTAGGTTTTCAATAAATTGGTCGTTTCATTGAATGTGTGACATGTGGCACCGTCCTGTTGAAACAACATATCAGTGATATCCACGGCATCAATAATATGCCAAAATTGAGTTGTTATCATCTCGCGATAGCATGTCTTATTGATCGTTACCGCATTTCCAGCCTCATCTTGGAAAAAAAAAACGGGCCATTCACGCCTCCAGACCGCATAGCGCACCGTACAGTGACACATTAGGCGTGCAAAGGCTTCTCAGTAATCGCTCTAGGATTTTAAGAAGTCCAAATGCGTTACTTACCCTAACAAGTGCATTTCGAGAGAAAAAACAGCCCAAACATGCCTGCAGGCCACATAGCACACCATACAGTTACACATTGAGCATGCAAAAGCTTCTCAATAATCTATTTAGGATTTTCAGAAGCCCAAATGCAATTTTACTTGTTGATATGCCCTGGCAAGTGAAAATGGGTTTTTGTGTGAAAAAAATATTTTTTTCAGAAAAACCAGCCGGTTGTTCCTGAATGAGTTGAGCGAATCTACGTCGATGTGAATGGTCAGTGGGCTTCAGTTCCTGCAATAGTTAAACCTTGTAAGGCTGCAAAGTCAAATCCTTACGCAAAATTATGTGGTGGTTTTGGATAGCTCCAATTGTTGAGAAAGTCGAGGAATTCAAATATTTGGATCAGCCTTAACACTGTTGCTGGGATGTTTTCAGTTGAAAGGCCCGGTCGAGCACGCGTTAGTGTTCGCATTATTTTAATGCGATTTTCATATGAAATTTAATTCATTGTAACAATTGCCAATGCATCTATTGCCACAATTGAAATACAAACTTCAAATCAAAGCAAATTAATGCCAATAAATTCAAAGCGAATTCGACATCAGCACCATATATTTCAATTGTTACTTGCTTATCGTAATACAAGTAGCAGAGAGATTTACAAATAATTTTTAATATGCTTTGTTTGTATAATTAATTTATAGCTTGTTTCCACGGCACCTGCTTCGCTCTCTATTCTTGCTTCACACCCTAATCATAAGCGAATCAACCTGCTTTGCCATACAAAATTTTGAGAGCGAAGCTGGTAGATTCATATTGAATCTAGCTGCGAAGCGAGTAAAAATCCTCTCTTCTCTAATTTTTATCGTAAGTTTATCTGCACTAGTTATCAAAATTAAACGTTTTTGTAAACAAAGAAAATTTACAAACAAAACAAAGTTAAAAGTGAAAACTTAAAAAATATAATTGTTTTGTGGGTGTGTTAATTAATTTTAATTTCAACTGTTGTTGTTGTTTTTCAACTTATGTTTTTTTCAACAACAGTTGAAAAACAACAGAAGATATCCTTCTTGCCGCGATAGCATTAAGTATAATTTTTTTTCCTATCCATTTTTTTTTTAATTTTATAAAATTAAAATTAATTAATTAAGTTTTAACTTTATTTTGTTTGTAAATTTTCTTTGTTTACAAAAACGTTTAATTTTGATAACTAGTGCAGATAAACTTACGATAAAAATTAGGGAAGAGAGGATTTTTACTTGCTTCGCAACTAGCTTCAATATGAATCTACCAGCTTCGCTCTCAAAATTTTGTATGGCGAAGCAGGTTGATTCGCTTATGATTGGGGTGTGAAGCAAGAATAGAGAGCGAAGCAGGTGCCGTGGAAACACCATATTAGTTTAGTAGCAAAATGGCCATTTGGTTATGTTTTCGCTGCAATAACAATTTGCATATATTTTTATTTTTAATAATAACTATTCTATGAGAATATTATTAAACATTTTATTTTGATTGATGTAAATTAATAAATACTGAATTATTTATTTATATATTTTCTCAGTATTTTATTTATTTTTAATTTAGCAACAGCTTTAGTAAATACTTGTGCTAACAAGCCCAGATATATTCGTAAATTAACTCCAACATTAAATTATTTTACTTTTATATCATATATATTCATATGCATTTCGGATTTCTGTATCAGTCATAGGCCTAATTGTACCGGAAACAATGGAAAATATTTATCTCATATTCGAGAAATAAGCGTTTACTTACTATATGTTTTTCTAGATGCCGCAGAATCAAAGTAATTGGAAGAAAATTGCTGATATATTCGAGCGGAAATGGAGTTTTCCCTTTTGCTTCGGAGCAATAGGTAATAATAAAGTAGTTATGTATTTATATTGCATAGATTCCTAATTTACTTATTTATAAAGACGGAAAACATATCGCCATAAGAAGTAGAAAGGAATATGGATCCTTCTATTATAATTACAAAGGGTTTCATAGCGTGAAACTTTTGGCCGTTGTAGATGCAGACTATAGCTTTCTATATGTGAAAGAGATGTGAGAGAGATGGCTTTGATGTACACTTATTCGATTCGGGAAACACTAAAGCTGTAAGCTCACAAAACGGATCCTGGCGGGGAGAAGTTACCCTAACCGGCCTTCAAAAGTGTCAGAGTAACCGTGCTGGAGAAGAGGCTATGAAGGTTCGAGATGCATGCTCTGTTTATTTTAATACCACTGGATCAATCCCTTGGCAACATGAAGCTGTAAAGAATTTCAATTTCTGATATAAACTGTTTTTTCTTAAGTTCCTTTACATTATATAAATATTAAAAAAAAAACATAAGCATTAAAAATATAAATTTTTCTTTGTTAAATAATAATGCAAGATAATTGTAATCATTGGTTTTAAATAAAATATTAAATAAAACACTTACATTTTGAGGAACATTTAAAGTTTATTTAAACATTTTATACATTCCTGCTGTGCAGCTTGAGGGACATTTAAATTTTATTTAAAAATTTTACTAAAGCATTTTATGCACTACTGCTGTGCAGCTTGTCTTTTCTTTTTGCATCAAAAATGCATAATGTTAAACTTTCTATTAAATCTTCCTTTATATTACAGTTTTTAATTTTTCCCAGCTCGCACCTAATGAAATTGCAAAATGCCTCATCGCTTTCATTAGGCGCTGGTTTTTGGGCAATGTTCTGCAGTGCGGTAGCGGCTGCTGCTAATAGCAAATCTTCTTGGCATGCTCTGGAGCTTGACGCGTCGCTTTCAATCATGGAATCATTTTTCCAAAGGCAACGAATCAGAAGACTCGTCTACCGGCACAGAAATTGAGTCCTAAAAATGTTCACAGGCAAAATTTAGTTTTTACATCATATACACATTAATTGTTTTATTTTCAATTAAACAAAACGACTTACCTTATCCATTTTTTATTATTTATTTATTTATATTATTTTATTTTGCACTTTTTTTATTTAACTTATCACACTGCACTTTTCTATTTATTTACCTTACCACAGCTGATGCTAGCAAAGATGACAACTTTGTTGTTTTTTCATCCATTTTAGTGCTTTCCACATTTTTTTGGAGTTTTAATAACGCTGAAAGTAAAGAAAGAAAGAACAAGTTGCTCCACTTAAATTTCTCTTCCATTCCACTTCATTTCCACTTCTATTTTCATATGAAAATAGCACACGCTCTAAACGAACATTTGTCATATGATTTTTACACATGTATTAAACACAAGAAAAGCTTTAAACCGTTTACACCATACACCCAATTTACATTGTACGATTTTTGTGGCTGCAATTCTTATTTTGTTGGTAAATAATGTGTACTTTTTTTTTGCTCCTCTCTTCTCCTATTCTCTTTACACTCCTTATTTACAACAACAAACTAAGAATTGCAGCGACAAAAATTGTCCAATGTAAATTGGGACATACATGTGTATTTTGCAATCGGAAATCTGACAAGTCACATGTAAAAAAGATGTCATGTGAAGGCACCATACAATCAACAAGTATACAAAATTTTGTATAACTACGTTTTTTGTATTGTTTATGTTATATGAATTAATACAAACAACTACAACAATGAATATCAAATTAAATGCGAAATAGGTAAGTTTCAATGGCACCGAAATTCGCTGCGACCTTAAAAAAGAATTAAGGCGATGTCAGATAAAACTTTGTTGCTTTGCGTGACATTTGAAACTTTAAAGCAAAAGCGTAAATCAAGTAGTGTATGTCACAATAAACTTTGAAAACACTCATGAATTTTTTGTTTCCGCCCACACACAAACACAAATAATAAAAGCCAGGTGTTTGTCAAAGCGCGCAAAAAGTTGAATGTTGGTTAACTTTTCGCTTTGCGCTGCGTCAAAAGTGCTTTATGTGGCAACTTTCATACATTTACGTACATTTTAACTCAAATGTCAAAGCGAAACTCTGACGCAACGCAAAGCAAAGACCCCTTTCACACAGACAAATTTTACTTTGACCTCTTTCAGACAGGCAAATTTTACTTTGACAAAGTTTTTTCAATTTTCTTTTAAACTTTCTTTGGTGTTCAAACACAAAAAGTTTTCTTTTACAAATTTTGTTTTAGTCAATGTAATCTGTAATGTAATCTGTGTATAAGTACAACTGTGTATAAGCGACGAAAGAAAAACAAAGCAACTTTGCGAGTATATCAAAGTCTGTACTCTCAATCATGCTTTCTCCCTCGCTCTCACATAAAATCAAAACTTTGCAAAGTAAAATTTGCCTGTCTGAAAGGGGTCTTTGCAAAGTTTTGATTTTATGTGAGAGCGAGGGAGAAAGCATGATTGAGAGTACAGACTTTGTTATACTCGCAAAGTTGCTTTGTTTTTCTTTCGTCGCTTATACACAGTTGTACTTATAAACAGATTGCATAAAGCACCAAGTGACTAAAACAAAATTTGTAAAAGAAAACTTTTTGTGTTTGAACACCAAAGAAAGTTTAAAAGAAAATTAAAAAAACTTTGTCAAAGTAAAATTTGTCTGTGTGAAAGGGGTCAAAGTTTTATCTGACACGGCCCTTACGAAAAAACTGCACCATATTGGTCTACTGTCAGTTGTTTTAATCAACCAACATAATAACAACATAAACAACAGCCAACAAATGAAGCAATTTAATCTATGCAGATTGAAGTGATAACAAAAAAAAAACTGCTGTTATGGGAAAACTAAATTTCTTTCTTTTTTCAATTTCAATTCATGTTTTGTAATAATCATTGTGTAAATCGTAGAATTTAAAAGAAATCCATTTTAATTTTCTTCTTAAATAAAATTACTAACCGTGGTGCAATTAAGGTTGTAGTATAAACATGGCATTGTTCTTCTCTTCAATTCGCTTGTGCACATTTTGACTTAGTTCCTTAATATAATTTATGAGCTACCCTGTCTTACACATAAGTAAAAATTTATTAAAACTGCTAAGCAAATTTCCCAAGTAATTAGAAAGTATTTTTAGATTTGTATTTTATTTTGTTTGAAATATAGCAGCACCAAATAAATAAACGTATGGCACCGAAACAGGTAGATTTACCAAATGAAGATCTTGACTGGATTCAATTTCGCAAGGAGTCTGCCGAAGAACTAGGCGAATCAACCAAGGAAAAAATGATACGTAAAATAAAGGAAAATCCTCTGGTACCCATTGGTAAGTCGCATTTCATACTTATGCAATAAAATTATTTTTTTTTGAGTTTTTATTTTTGTGCATTACCCAGGTTGCGTTGCTACCGCCACTGCCTTAGGGTTTGGTCTCCACAACTTCCATACCGGTAATCGTAGAATGTCTCAGATGATGATGAGAGCACGTATTTTAGCGCAAGGTTTTACTGTAGCAGTTTTAATCGCCGGCATTATGATTACTTATCGTAAGAAGGATGAAAATTAGGTAATTCCCAAATGCTGTATTTACTTGAACTCCTGAGATGTTAGTTTATATTAATTTTTTGTTGTTTGTAGAAAACAGAAACTTTATTTTAAGTATTCTTAAGATTTGTAAAAAAAAGTTTTGTTGTAATGTAATTAAAATCTTTACGATATTTGCAATAAATTTTTTGTCATATGCGTAAATTGCTCACCCTGGTACTTTGTACGAGTTTCGGTCACCGGTAGCGAACAAAATTACCGTTTGTGGTAAAGTTATCATCGTGTATTTTTATGTGCTTATAAGTAAATAATTGTGCAATTTAATAAAATTCTAAAAGTAGTGCGTAATTATTTTGCAATAAATGAACTCAAACTAAAAGATTATTAAAGGAATAAATGGAAAAATAAAGAGATGGTGGAAGAAAGGAATAAGTATCGCGCCAAATGCTTCAACTGCAGTAAGTTTGGCGCAACTGCAGATCTGCTAAGAAAAGATCTGCTTCGCCACCAAAGGACAACAAGCCGAAGAATGAGCTAGTACTGAGGGGCCAGAGCTAGCTCCCACAACTGATGGCCTCACAATTTCCACTATACGACAGAAAACAGAAGCCTTACCGCTTGCAAAACGGCAATTTACCAGCTTTCAAAATAACCGACGTAATGACGCCGATCCATAATTGTCCCAGTGCTGGTCATCTGGGTATAGCAAAAACTTTGACAAAGATAAAGCAGCGGTTTTACTAGGAAAGCTACTGAAAGTCGGTTGTCGTTTGGATAGCGAACAGTAAATTGCGGCTAAGGATGCAACAGGAAAAAGTCGTGCCAAACTTCAGATATACAAAGCAGGTGCAACTTTTGAGCGAATAACTGCCAATTTCGTAGGTCCATTCCCTGTCAATGACGCTGGAAACCGGTATGTACTAGCGGTAATGAATTATTTTCGCGGTGGATGCATTTGTGAATAATTACATATGTGTGTCAATAGGGTGTTTTAATAGAAATGCAGTTTGAACAGAAACGAAATTTTAAATCGAACATATTCATAGAGATTTGCGACGGGAAAGACACTGCTGCATCTATAGTCTAATGCCGCGGTGGCAATATTTAATCGTACCCTAGAGGGATATCTCAGAAAAGTATATTGGTATGAGTATGTACCCAAGTTTCTACTAGCATACCCATCAGATGCATGAAATTCAATCTCACGTAGTTCAGTAGAAATTGTGTTTGGAATAAAACTGAAACTGCCAACGGATTTAGAATTTGATGTTAAACCGAAACCTTCATACAAAGATAATGGAAACACCCTTCAGGCACAAAAAGAGTTCATGAGTTTGTCTGCAATCGCAATAAAATGTCTGGCGATAAACTGAAAGCCAGGTATTGTCGAGCAGCAAACACGGAGGACAAAATTGTTCAACTATTTAAGCCAGCTAGAAATGATTAAACTACAAACCAACTGGGAGGGACCAAACATGGTGATCAAGAAATTGAATGGCATGGTTTGTCGGATATAGAAATATAATATTCCAAAATAAAAGTGGTTCCCCTGGTACGGCTGGCCAAATACTGCCGAGGTGATTTGAGCCTGTTCTGGACGAACGGTGGTGTTACGAAGATACAAGAAGTTTCTAAGAAATGTTATAAAAAAAAGAACACAATAACAACATGTTACATTCAAATTCCATGAACGTAGATCAACAATCAGTGCTGAAGAAAATAAATCAGATACAGAAGAATATGAGAGAAAAGGGAGAAAACTCACGCGGAATTTTTATTCATGATTGGGCTGAATATGTGTTATCAACAAAGATTTTTGCAGTCTGGAAATAAAGTTTTCAAATCAAAGAAAGTTAAAGAAAGAGAAATCATTAAAAAACCAAACACATTTTTTAAATTTAAATTTTTCAGATAAATTTTGTATTTTTGAAATTCTTTAAATAAAACAATTTTATGATTTTCAGTTTTTTATTTTTTTGTCATAATTTTTTACAATAAACAGGGATCACTGCTGGGTCCGGTTCCGGTCCCCTCTCCCAGATTTCTTCTTGATCTATGTTGAGGACATCATTATTTCTTCTACAGGGGTCAGGGCAATGACTATTAACGAACGAGTCAATCAATACTTGACAACACCGACGGATCATTTCAAAAGGTGGGGCCTCAACCTGAACATTCATAAGACTGTCGCTATTATGTTTAAGGAAAGGCGTAATTACATTTACCTGAATTACAAATCATTCAGACCGAGCTTGAGAGTTGAGATCAGGACATCAGATAGGTAAAAGTACCTTGGGGTCGCTTTCTATGAAAACTTTGGGTCGTATCAGCACATCGATAGTCTGCTTGAAAACATAATAGGATTAACGCCGCGAGTCCTTAATCCGGCAGTGGTCTTACCACTGGATGTAAGAAAAAGCGGCCACCCACGTCTTAAGACGCACAACACACTAGGTGGGTATAAACTTTAATAGCAATTTTCGAGGGTACGGTAGCAGGACCGTGCCTCCACTTCTTGCTGAAGAGTTGCTGACTATCCAACTCTTAGGCTTGTTGCACACGCAAGCTAGGAATTTTTTTTGGACGTTAACTTTTTTGTTAACATCTCTTTAGAACATTCTTTAAAGCCCGATTGAACTACAGCCACCACGTTGCCTCCCAGATCCGCCAGATCATATGACCTCTCGTCTCGTATGCCTTTCCAGTTTGGTTTAGAACTAGGAGATAGAAAATATGGATCTTAGTTGCATGCCTTGGCTTGAGACCATATATATAGAATGCAATGGAGAGTACCGTAGGCCTTTTGTGTCTCTATATACCGTGCAATCGATATTGACCAAATAAATTTGAAACAATTAACAAAGTATTTTAATATTATTTGCATGAACATCACACTGTTATTTGTTTGTTGCTTTTAGCCTTCCAGGCGCTGACTATTTAATAATTTAAAAAAAACCGTTTATGGTCGGGAAGACTTTTGAGTTTCTGAAAAGTGCACATTCTGTGGAAAAACGCCTTTGTAAGAGAGTGTTGCTCTAGGACTTTAAATCTGGAGGCTGTTCAAGTGGTAAAGGACATTTTTCCTGTGGACTTTTTCATTCTTTAAAAATTGTTAATACAATGCACAGCATTGCTCAATGCCATATTTTTTAATTTTTTTTTTTGGGAGCTTGTTTTTAAACTTTTTTTTTATTTTAAATGGCTGTGAATGTAGAGTGTAATTTGTTTTACATCCGCGCCTGGCTATGTAGCCTTAATCAGATGGTGGACAAACCACTATACGTAATTTGGAACGTCATGCTCGTCCTAGATAGCCGAAGGCATAATTCTAAGCAACAGAACCACCTAGTTGCAACTTTAATGATTCCAGGACAGGTCTGCAAACCATTACACCTTGCTAAAGAGTTGGAGACTTTCTAACTCCTGTCCAGAACACATGTCAAGCATGCTCACTGCTTCTAGGAACATTCCACCAGGTAGGTGTTATTAAAGGTGAAATGAACCTGGCCACCATACATAAAACTGACCTTCCTAGGGCGCGAATGACGTTTGTCTTAAAAGTCATTCAAAGTGGTTTGACCACCATCTGGTTAAGGCTAACTGCCAGGTACAGATGTAAATCAAATTACGCAATTCCCTTTCATTTAATAAAAAAATTATAAACAAAGTAGTATACCTTACCTACCTGGGCGGACACGTTGTATTAGAATAGCTATTAAAAAAGCCTACCAAAAAATGTTATTCTTAAAAATAAAACACACATTTTTGTTTTTTTTTCAACATTTCTAAAATGCAATTTTTATTATTTTGTTTTTGCATTTAAGAAGGTGAAACTTTATTCCAATTATTTTAATGTCTGCGTTTAGTGGTTCATACCAATTTTATCTTTTAAAATTTAAGGGATTATTGTTTTGAATTTATTTGCCTTTTTGAATTGTTGTAAATTTAATTTATTGATTGACATTAATTGAACTAAAAGAACGTCAATTTACAAATTTAAATACAGTGTTTTTTTTGTGTTTATTAAATATAAATCAAACAAAATTATAAATTAAAATTTATAAGTGAAAACAAGGGCAAGGGGATTTTTGTTTTAAATTTAATAAATTTGGTTTTGATTTGTGTTAACTAAACAAATTATTTAGATATAAAACCTTACAGTTTAAACTTCTTTTTTATCATTTAACTGCTAGTTGGGGTGCACAATGTTTTCGTTTTCGGGTTTTTTTGGGGGGGGATTTAAATGGTTCTATTTAAAATAAAAAACTTTTAGCGTGTTTATTATCTAGATATTTTTAAATGTTTTCTATTAAGAAGTGCCTTAAAAGTTTTTCTTTACTTAAACTAAAAAATAGCAGAATTTATTCTTAATAGCTAGCAAATCTGTTTTGTAAAATTATTACTTTATTTTGAAATTATTAGTTTTATCTTTAGTGATTTACTAGTTCTTAAGAACACATAAAACCTTCTAAACATCTTCTTCAATTCGATTGGAATTTTGTTTATATTATTCTTGAATGAAGAAAGTCATAACGGCAATAACAAAATAATTTTATTACAATAAAAGTCAATTTCGACAAGCTTTTTGCTTTTTACCCGACTTTAAAAAATTAAAAATTCTGCAAAAGCTTTTTGTAAATCAATCAAGTGAACAAACTTAAGTTGCTTTAGCCGTTTCAAAATCGGCTTTGTTCTGCTGGTATAAGAACGCTATACGAAACTGACTTTGGCTAAAAGAAATTAAGGGAAAAAGCACTTGAAAACTTGTCTCAAAGCTAGCAATTGTCATGTTTAATATGCCTGTTATCTGTTCTGCAGATTTGCTGCTCAATGTTATTGCCAGTATTCTATTTAATAACTTTAAAGACTGTCATTTTGAAAACACTTGTACATTTTTGAAAATTTAGTTTCTTTAGTTTACAAATTGTTGTTTTAATTTTTTGTTTTAAAATTTATTTTTTGTCCACCCATTATTATTGTGTTTTTGTTTGCTTTACTTATTTACTATTGATTTTACTTTTGTATTTTATTTAGTTTTCTTTTAATTTTGTTTTAAATAATAATTTTTTTTTTAGTTTTATTATTTTATTAAAGACCGCTCATATACTTTTTGTATATTTAAACAAGTTTAAATATAATTTTACACGTTCTACATTTATTTAAGTCAATGTTTGTTTTTGTATAGTATTTATATTATAAGAGAGCAGCGTGTTATTACTTTCGTTATGTTATTTTATTATTTTATTTTTTTTTACATTTTTTAAAAGTGCTATTTTACATGTCAAGGATATTTTTTTAAACAAATTTTCATATCCTCATTCATAAGATTTAAATTAAAATTAAAAAATTTTTTTAAAGAAATTTGTTGGAAAAAAAATTAATATTGAAATTATTTATTTGTTAATAATGTAATTAAAAGCACTTTTTGTTTTTAATACTTAAGAACTAATTTTATGTGAAATATTAAATTATTATTTTACATTTCGTTTAAGTATTTTTTTATGTTTTCTGTTTTAAAAATAAATAATGACATGTTTAATTATTTTTATTATTTGTTTCTTTTTGTAATTTGAATTTACAATTGCAGAAATTAGACAACAGATTGCAAAAGGCGACGAAATGAAGTAAAGTGAGCATGGAACTGTAATATTAACAAATAAAATTGAGGAATAGCAATAAATTGTAACCAGCAAAGAAACGTTTAAAGGCATAATACAGGTGAATGGTGTATAGAGTTTATAGTTTAAATTTGCTAATATCCTTAAGCTTAATTTTAATGCTGTGCACTAGCTTCTATGCTAGTTAATTAGCTAAAAAAAGAAAAGATTTAAACACTTTTTAAACTTGCTTAGAAATACGAAAAATAAACTTTTACAAAGTCGTTGCAAACAACACGTTGGAAGAGGGCTCAATTTTCAGATAGTGAAATAAAACGGTTTTTTTATCTCCTTTTACTTTCAAGGTCAACTAGCCCTAATCATCGTTAGACTGTTTGCAATTTCCTTGTTACATCTGGAATATCAGATTCGACATTCCGTCATTGCTATTTCCATTGTTTTATTTCCAACTCTTTTCTTTTTAAATTTGTGTTTTTATTTTATATCCTTATTTTTCCCATCTCAGCTTTTTGCAATCTATTATCTTTTTCCATTATCTTATAATGTTGACTGTTTTTAAATTTAATAATTCTAAGCTTAGTTTTGGTTAGTTATTTTCTTTTTGCTATTTGTTTTAAATTTAGTTTTAATGATTTGTTGTTTTTTTTTTGTGAATTATTTAGTTAGACAGGAATTGCATTAGGATTATGTGGCTTCTATTCTATTTAAAAAAATTATGTGAAAATACAAAAAAAAAAAGAGAATCAAAAAATGTTTTACATTATGAAGAATTTATAGTTTAACAGCCAGACATTAAAAGAAAAATGACGGAGAACCACACACACACATCAAGCTTAATTTGTGTTGCCAATTCACATAAATAATCTTTGCAAAGTGGCACCAAAGTAATGCCATAATGTTAATTTGCCTTAAATGGAGTCGAATATCAATAAGCTGCGACATATGCATATTTTGCTTACACCGATAAAAGGTTTCATAGCTAAAAAAGATGAAAATATTGTTATTAGTTTTGCGATTGTCGTGCTAATATTTTATCGCAGCATAAATTCCGCTATTGTTATTTGGGGCTTTTTAAAATTCCGCCTTTGCCCCAACAAACAACAACAAATCATGCAAGTGTTTAAGCTAACATTGAGAAATAGTTAATTCGAAGCAAGATATGATCAAAACAAGCTCAAACGTGAATCAACTAGAGAGGTGGACATTGAACCGATAATTTCGCGAATAATCTTTTTTAAAAGACATATAAAGTTATTTAACATTTTGTGAACTGGCTATGAGATATTGTACCACCTGGTATTTTTTTTTATATTATATTATGATAAATTTATAAAAATATTCGAAATATCTCCAGTTTTAGGCTTCATTTTTCTAATTCTCGTATTTCTGGCTTTACAGTTGTTATATAATGAAATTTGTTGTGACCCATAATAGCAACATTTTAAAAACATTTGTTTTCAATTAAAGTTTCGATATTTAAAATAAAATGATTATATTTTAAAACAAAAGTTTTTAAAACGTTGCATTTTTAACAAAGCTGTAATATAAAGCAAAACTTTAAAACGCAGTTTTAGGCATTAAAAAGTAAAGGCATTTTAAATCGTCTAGACTTTCATTTTTAGATTAGTTTCGCTAGCAATTTTTGATAATAGAGTTAAGACAACTTAGTTTTATTGTTTTCACGATGATTGTTATTAAAAGTTTTTTCTAGCACCAAACTTTTTTTAATAACGATACAATATAATATATATATATATATATATATATATATATATATATATATATATATATATATATATATATATATATATATATATATATATATATCGTCATTCACCAACACTGGTACAATGAAATGTAAGAAAGATAAAAGTAAGTAAAAATGTAAGAAATATAAAAGTTTTCTTCGGTAGCGTCAACTGAGCCACTTATTTTGCCGTTAATTTGAATCAAACCTTTTTAACTAACAAGCTTCAATATGAAGTGTTTGTTGAAAAAAGCAGCTAAAGTCTTTTTTTAAATCAATAATTATAATTACGGATGAAATAAAATTATTTCAAAGAATTAAAGTAAATTTAGGATGAACATATCCATCATAAAAATGGAAGGAAAAGTAAACTTTCGTTTTTTTGCTTTATTTACAGCTTTAAAAATGGGTGATTTCAAAATGATCTGCAGAGATGTTTTTTTTTCTTTTACTGATTTTAAATTTAACTTTAATTATTTGCAATTTTTTTTTGTTTTGTTTTTCTATAACTGTTTGATTTTTGGGGTAGACAAGAGTGTAAATTGCTTAAATTAAATTTCTCTATAAATTTACAGTTTCTTAACATGTTTTTTTTTTTTTTTTAATTTATATTTTATATAAATTTAAATTATATTTAAAATATTACAAAACAAATAAAAAAACTATTCAATAAGAATTGAAATATCCTGACGTACTGACTGGCTTGTTATCGCATATCAACTTGCATTTTAAAACCAAAATAGCTTGGTTGTTAAAGAAATGGTATAACAAATTTAAAGTGGGTCAGTTAATAGAATGTAGGCCAACTCAAAGTAGCTGCATATCCTGCTTCATACTTTTTTTATGAATGCGTAAAGCGCTTTTGGTAATTTTCGATGGGTGACAAAAATTTTGCCCTACAATCTGTAACTTTTTATGTTTCAAATTTAATTATAATTATTATTATTAGCATATACTTTGATTCTTCTTCATTTTTTTAATAAACAGTACTACGGTTTTGAGATTAAACTCGAAATAGGATTTAGGATAACGGGTAAGCTTGCTTTGAAGGTATTAAATCGCTGATTGAAATGAGATAATTATATCCTTGAAAAGTCACAATTTCGAAAAACGTGAGCATATGCTCATTGTTGCAAGCCTTTTTTTACTACAACATAAATAGTTTGTAGCACTATCCGCATGCTTGTTATGTCCAAAACAACAGTTTATAGTAACTGTTGCTATATCATTAAGCCTTCGGTTAGCTGATCGGCATCTAACCTTAAGTTAAATGCCGATGGGGGGAGCATATGTATGTTTTTGAATAGCTTAAGTGTTGTGGGTGAACATACATGAATGTTCTTTAAGATTTGCCAAATCAATGATTTTTGAATACATACTTTTATTTTAACATTAAAGTTGAAGCTGAAGTTGACATTTAATAACCGCCAGTAGTTTTGTAATGAAGTTCTTTTTTTTATTTCTTGCCTATAATTTTACATATCTATGAGTATATATATTTTTTGAATTTAAAATTTTTTTAAATAATTTTTGACAAGTTTATTTTAAGTAATACCAAATTAAATTTCTTTTTTTAATTATGTAAATTTACTCTTCATTTTTAACTCTGTTTTTTTTGTTTTTTTTTTGATGAAACAAAAATTTTTATAAAAATATATTTGAAAAAAAAGAAATAATAATAAAATTATAGTAGTTACTTACAAAATACTTTTACTACTATAATTTTTTGTTAAATTTTTTTATTTAGCAACTTATTGCTGTTATGACTAAGATATTTTTATATATTTTGTTTCTATTTATGAAGGTTTAGTTTAAATTAAACAAATTTAGATACAACAACAAAAATTAATTGAATAAAAATAAACTTGTTTTAATATGTACATTTAATATACACATAACAAAGAAAAATGCTACATTTTAAAACAAAGAAAAAAAAAGAAAATATGAACGAAAGGCTTTAATAAAGAATAACAGAAAATTTGTTAAAGTATTAGGGACTTATTAAAATTTATTGCAGTTGTAAACATAACATACATTATTATTAATATTAAGTTTTTAACAGAATATTATAAACGATTAAAAAACACCATGATGTTTATTAAGACTTATTATATTTTATAATGCATTTTTGAAATTATCATCAAATAATTATAGCATTTAATATTTTTAATAATACCTATTTTTTTAAAGAACTGAAAATTTAATTAAATGCTTGCGAAGAGTTACGCAGCGTTTAGCTAGAGTTTCTGTTTTGTGTTAAATATTAAACAATAAATCAACAACTAGTTATATATTTTTTTTAGTAAAAGCACTGATGAAATCTATTAAAAGTAAATAAGTGAGCTTGAACCCTGACAAAATATACATATAATTATTTTGAAATAATTATAGTAAATATTTTAAGCACTAGGTCTTTATTAAAAAAATTTTATATTTATTTTTAATATTGTTTGTGTTTTGAAGAAAAAATGTTTTTGAGTTTAATAGAAATTTTCATTTATTTATTATTTTATTTAAAAAATGTTTATAAAATTTTTCTTTTCCTGCAGATGCCAACCAATAATTGTGTGGTAAAATATAGAAAATAAAATTTATTTAATTTTAACATTAAGATTCTTTGCTTAAAAACTTTTTTTTATTAAAATTTTCAGTACTTTTTTGTCTTTTATACAACAATTTGTTTTTTTTCTTTCAAAATTTTTAAATGAATCATATTAATAATTTTATTTCTTTTTAACCAAATGATGTTTATACTATTGTGCCATCAGCAACATCAAAGTAATTTACGTACAATTTTACTCTGAAGTTAAAAACAACAGTTTGCTATTTTAAATAATTGTTATCAGTTTAATTTTTACTTGTATTTTAAAAAACATCTACAAAGTTGACAATGCTATTTTTAATCTACTTTTAATCTCACATTTATTTCGGCATTATACAGGGTGCTTAAGTTAAATATACTAAAAGAAACACAAGGTCTATATAATAAATTTTGGTATACTTTAAAATCTAAAACTAATAGCATTAAATGATTATCTTTTTAAACCTCTCTGGAATTTTCACTTTTAATAACTTTCAAAGTAATTAATTAAAACTGTCGCTTGACTCCGTTTTTATATGAAATGAGTAAAAAATAAAAGTTTTAAAATTTTACTTCAAAAGTATTTCAGGGTAGATGCGAAATTATATTTTTCAATTAACACCAACTCCTTGTATCCGGTGTTATTAATATGATTTTAGTATACATTGTATAAACAGTCCAAATACAAAGTTAGTCACAACTGTATAAAAGCATTAAATAAAATTATATTATTTGACATGAAAAAATTATAAACAAAATTACACGAATTTATTATGAATAAAATAACACAATCGGTGCGAAATTTCTTACTTTGATATTTAATATCCTAAAATAATTTTCGCCCAAATGTGTGTAACACATGTCTACTGGAGCTTAACTTTATTGGGCAGCATAAGCTGATATGATAGCAGACTCTTCCAGAAGTTATGTGAGTAGATATACTAGGCAACTTCCAATAAAACGAGTGTAGGACAATTTCATGTTTCTTCCAAAGAGCCGTGGGTTTTGTTCCCATATACAGTATTGGAAAAACTATAAAGAACGATTGCTTGTCTTGCTTTGACCTGTTTATAGTTTTCGAGATAAGGTTACAATTTTTTTTTCTTGGCAAGTAATGTTAAATTACTAAATATATAACGGTAAAAATGTGTTAGTTATTATTACGTTTAATATTGGGCTGGAAAAAGTGAAAACTAGTTGAAACTGCTTAGCGAAATAGAATGGAAAGAGACATGCACTGACTGCACTTCTATTAAGAAAGACTTAATTTTAAACAGGTGGAAAAATAGTCAAACATAATGCAGTGTTCAAAAGCAAAGGTTTTTCATGCCATCCACAAAAAATCCAAACCTGAGAGAAGAGGAAGAAATTTTGGTGCGGAAACCATATAAATGAATCATTTTACATCGTCTAAGGAGTTGAACAACATTTTAAATCAGTTATGACTTGCGACGATTAGAAACAGACTCCTAGAAGCTGCATTAAAAAGCCATAGTACCAGAAAGCTTCCAGTCTTGGGAAAACGAAACAGAACAATGAGGTTATGTTTTTCAAAACAACATTTACAGAAGCGAAAATTGGGGAATATGCCTTGGTCAGATGAAAACAAAATAAATATGCTTGGGTCTGATGGAAAACCAATTGTTCGCAAATTAAAAAACAAAGAGTATAACCCGACCCCTTAGTATAAAAAAAACGCTATGTATGAGGGATGGCGAGGTTGTTTTTCATCTTCTGGGGTTGGTCCCAGAAGAACGCCGTGGATTGCTTTCATATGTTTAAAAGCCAAATGCTCTGGTTTGCTAAACGGAAACTAAAGTGGAAATTTATTCAGGATAATGATCCAAAACATTTCTCAAAATTATTAAAATATTGGCTTCAGAAGAAAAAAAATCCGTTTTGCACTGGTTGCCTTATGTGGACCAAATCCAATTGAGCGTCTCTGGGGGGCTGAAAAAATAAAAAAAATATATATGGGCAAAAATAAAGATGGAATGATATTCCATACATTCGTAATCTTTTTGGAAGCATGCCACGTTGTAAGAAGTGAGAAGGATGATAAAATGTTTGTACATAAAGGTAAGAGTTCGAAATTTAAAAATGTTATTTAAGATAATATTGCGTTCTTATTATTTTTTTTAAGCAATTTGTTCTTAATTTGAGATTTTTCTGCTTTTGATTGTTGGAAAGCACTTTTATACCCAATATTTTTTAAACAATATTAAAGTTTTTTTTTAATTTTGTATATTAACAATTTTCATGAATCAAAACATGAAAAAAAAATTATTTTTTAGAGCTTTAAAAGCCCGATTACTAAAAATAATTTGTTTTGACAAAGAATCTGTCCATGTTTTACCTGAACCAGTAACTGTCTACTAAACAGTTCTAATGGAAAATAGTTTAAAAATTAAAAAAGTTTAAAATTTTATCAATTCTTCAATTATGACTTAGGTTTGTTTTCAGATGCGAAGAGTTTGTCGATGCTAAAGATATGTATTATGATGTATGCTTAAATATTAAAGTGGTTGAAAATTAAAACCTATAAAATAAAGTCTTGTTTAAAGGTCACACGAGTTGCCATCTTAATTAAAGCACCCTATTCAAGATTTCTTTATAATTTCCAAACCTTAAGATTTTATTTATTTTAAAGAGCATTTTAATTTTAATGAAATTAATTAGTTTTTGAAAAAAATTAGTTTTTAAAGAAAATTATCTCAATAAAAGTGTTCATGTCAGCAGTTTTACTATAGAATAATAAAAACTAGAAAAAATAATTTTGGACTAATTTAGTATATCGAAAAAGTTGTTTTTCTATACAATTTTATATTTAAAACAAATATATATTCCGAAAGATAAAATACCGAATATAAGCGATTTTTTAGTCATGGATATCGCCGTATATATATTCGATTTCAGTTAATCGTTTATCAATTAAAGAACTGAACATGAAAATATTTAAAACAATGAATGGCATTTTTTAAAAATACGTAAACATTTTTGATCCCGTTTTAATAAAAAAAACAAATGGATGCGCAGTCAATTAGCGTAAAAAGTTTTTTTCTGCAACGGTTGATTTAAAAAATACCTTTAATATACTTTTAATTAACTAATATTAATAACCAAAATTAGACTATAAAGATATAATTAAAAATTAAAGTTAATAGATTTCAAAAACCAGTGCTTTTAGTACTAATTTTCTAAGAAAATGTATGCATTTTTTCTGCATTAACTGCACTGCAACTCCGCGAAATATTTCAAGCTATTAATGAAAATTTTCAGTTCTTCCAGAAACCTAAAAAATGAACTTACTTAAAAAGAAGAAATTGGTTTAAAGGTATTTTTGTTTTTTTTTTGTTTTGTTTTTTGAATTTATCCTTTATTACGGTGTTCATTTGAAGGATATTAATTATTTTTAAAATATTAAGTTTTTCATTTTATAGTATCTCGTTTTGTATTTATGTTATTTATAAACTTTACACTTCTTTTAACTTGTTTATTGATTCGTCTATTGAATTAAAATATATAAGCAAGACTGTTTTTGTTGTATTTTCTTAAGATTTTTTAAATAAATATATTTTTTTATACATTTTCTTGTAGTTTTTTGTTAGTTTTTTTTTATCAAACAAATTTTAAAATATAATTTAGTTTTTTGTTTTTTCTTGGGTGGAGATAATTGAAAACATATAAAAGTTTCACAAAAATTGGGGAAAATTTTATAAATTTGATAAATTTTCTTTTAAAATAATAAACGGGATAATAAACGGAATAGTTGAAACAAAATAATATTATTTAAATTATAGTTAAATAACGCAGCGTTAAATAGATGATAAATTATTTTATAACAATAAGTATTTTAATACAAAGGTAAGAACAAAGGCAAAAATCTAAGCAGATATAAAATATTTAAATTAAGGAAGTTTATCTTTTTGTATAAAGTGTAGTACTTAAGAAAGGCTGAGTGTATTTGACATTGTTTTAGTTGCATTCCTTCCATTTTTTTTATTATTGATTTGATTAATTGCGTAAAAATGAGTTGTAAAGAAATAAAATTTTGACTTTTTATATTTTTATTTAAGAATTAAGAATTAGAATTTTTTTAAATATTCTCACCATTCATTTTTGCTTAAAAGGGTTTGCAGGATAACATTTTTTGCATTTATAATTTTTTTTTAAACATTTTTTAATTTTTATTCTTGAACGTATGAGTGTAAAGTGTTTTAACGTGTTAGAGGTCGTGTCATCATGGTCACATGCTTTAAAATGGAGGTATTTTTATCGATTAGACACGAAAAGGTATTATCAAATACATTCTCGTCTAGCATTACGCCTTCTTGGTCGTAGTTGTTGGCCGATGTAATCGTTAACATATCATTGGCATTGCTAGCATTTGTGGCTGCTGCCAAAAGCATCATAGCCGCTGCGGCTGAGTCTAAAGAGGACTGTGTACCATTTGTAGCGGTAGTCCAATACTTACAGGTGATAATAGTCTGTTTTGTTGGCTGTTCTTCTGAATTTGCATTTTTTGTCAGAGTGGTATTATAATTATAACGCATAACTTCTTCTTGAGCCTCATCCTGCTTCTGCTGTTGTTGTTGCTTAGACGCTTTAAGTGTATCATTTAATTTTTGTTTATAAGCATTTAAATCTGTCATATTATCATTGTTATTATTATTTTTGTTGTTGCTGTTATTGTAATACAAGTGCTGTTGTTGGTAGAAGTTTTGCGAAGCTGAGTGACGTCTTTTACGATTGGCGACTAATTTCATTTTGGCTGCCGTGCTGTTCAAAAACTGTTGCACCCTTTTGTATGTATTACAAGGCAAAGTGGATAGAGGTGTTAAATTGTTTGTATTTTGTAGGTTCTTGAGGTTTTTCTGTTCAACAAGCTTTTGGCTACCATCTAAAGTTTTTTCGTTTTCCTTAAGAAAATTGTCACTATTAATAATATTATGCGCTGTTACATTTTGATGATGTTTAATAAAAGTTTCATCTAGTTGCATGGAAGAAGGTATTGTTGATTGCTGCCATATTTTAGCTAAATTATCATGTTTCCAATTTAAAATTTCCCTATATTGTAAGTCTTGACTTAATGAGCTCCCTACTTGTTTCAATAACTTCATGGGTTTCACAAATGCTTCATTATTTTTATCCGTTTTTCCCTCCATTTGTTTTATTAAAGGTTTATGTTGCCAAATATTATGATCTTTATGTTCGGCAAATTTCCAATAATTTTTAGTATTGTGTTTCTCTTTCTCTGACTGTAGATTCCAACAAACATTGTTAAATTGCGTCTGCCTCTTAAACATATCATTCTCAACAGTATCGTTGGGTAATGTAGCCGTATTCTCCGGTTTCAATAAATCCTCTATTAACTGATTGACCTTTTGCAGCATTGATACTTGTACGGGATCATGATGTTGATCTCTATTTTTATTTACATCCATATCCCACGGATTATTTGCAAATCGAATATCCATTTCTTTGTTAAAATAATTAAACATTTTATCACCAGCAGATAGTTCACTTTCTCCTGCAAACTGTCCTTCATGACCTTCATTCAGAACATCAGATTCACCAATATATAAGTCTTGCATGTAACGGAGATCTTTCATAATTTCGTCAGCTTCTAATTTTAGTTCATCTCTTAGCATACGGTCTGCTGGCAGAGATTTTCCATATTCGCAGCTGTTGCAAACAGCACACATGTCCCATAGAGTTTGCATGGAAGGGTTTTCAAGAGGATTTTCTTCACTTCTTTCTATATTGGACGTAGTAAGATCTTTTCTTTCAATTTCTTGTTTTTGTTGCTGTTGGGGCAAACAGTGTCGTTGGTGGCATTGCTTTTCTACCTCCTGCATAGACCAGTTTTGAACAAGCTGCTGCTGCTGTTGTTCCCTGGCACTCCCTATTTTGCAAAAATCTACTTCATCTGAAACAGAGTTGTCAAGTCTCCAAGTTGCATTGCTATCTGTAATTATAGAGGCGGAATCACTTGCAGTTGTGTTTTTATTTGCAATAGGCAACCAACAGAAATGGCTGGCATTTAAATGATTTTCGGCCGCTGCCTTAGCTGCAGCTGCTACGGCTTTAGTAACAGCAGCCATAATTGCTTCATTATTTGCCTGGCGGTTTAACGAAAATGTATTATGAAACATATTACTAATATCCCCGGATGACGGTAAATCTGTAACAGTAGTAGACGATGTAGTAGGCAGTTCAGTCATTTTAGTGGCTGCTAAGTGGAAATCTTGTTCTTCAGTCTGACAAGCTGCTTCTCCAGAACGTTTAACACGGAATTTTATTATAAACATATCATCCTTTTCTGCTTTAGGTCTCTTGCTATATCTTAATAGATTTGTTGAGTTAGTAGCCACTTCTTCATCGGCCATATAAATATCACTACGTGTATATTCTAAAAATTCCTCCGATTCGTAGCACATTAAACCACTGGCGGTACGTTCAAAGTCGATTGAATCTAAAGAATTGCTTATATCGAAAGTATGACCATCAACAAAATTTTCTATCGGATGAAAGTGTGTTCGTTCTGAGGTCAAGAGGTTTTCTTCCTCGCTGCTCTTAAAGAAATCCTTGGGTAAGCGGGCAGGATTCGAGGTTTCCAAAGGTTTGCTTTGAGGTTTCACTAAACTGCATTGTTTAATGCGGCTGTAGGCGACAAATCCACTTGTATTTGAGCAATGATTTGGCAAAGTGACAGCTAGCTCTGCGGCAGCTTCTGACTGATTTTGGTCATGCTCATCTACTGGCGGTTGATTAACAATACTATCACATACATCAATGCCATACAATTCAGTAAGAGACATGGGATTAGAAGCACACCACGATTTCAAATCTGGTTGTGCATTTTGTCCATAAGCAGGTGCTTCCCAAGTTGAACTACTTACATTTGCCAAAGAACTAAAGCAAGTATAATTATTTTCAGCGCGCAGAGTAGAGTTGTTGTTGTTGTTCAATGAGCTGATATCATTGTGAAGGCTTAAATTACCGGGGGTACATAGACTACCGTAAGGTGGGCCGGCGTTAATGCCTTCCGACCATTTCAAATTTTGATAGGGAGGAAATTGTAAATTAGCACCTATATTTAAGTTGTTCGCCATAATTGCAGATTTTTTTGATTTATGGAAATCAGTGTTATTATCACCATCATTATCGGTCACTAAGGTTGATATCTAAAATGATCAATTGGAGAAAGAATAAGAAATTACATTCGAACATTATATAAGAAAAGAGGAGAAGAGAAACAAGAACAAAATACCCTTTGCAAAAAATCACGTTCATCTCCTAAATTTCGCGACGGTTCTTTTTTTTTCAAATACAACGCACTAAATTAGATTTTAAAACATCAATTTGAATTTCAAATCTTCAAGCTATTGTGTTGACAGAACAATTTTTCTTTTGAATATCGGAGAAAACATTTAGCGTATGCCGAAATGATTGAATTCTGTGATAACCTACCAGATCAGGGATATACTAAAAATTTGCTGAGATTAAAACGTAATTTTTAAGAGATATTGTAGATAATTGACCATGCTTAAGTAGATCATAAATTCATTTCCCGATTATCTTATCTTTATACTTAACTTGTTTGTATTCCAAAGAACTAATGCGAATACTTATGCTACCTAAACATTTTTACTTAATAATAGTATTTTAAGGCTATTAAAACTATAATCGCTAAATTTTCACAAATCTCTTATGTCAATAGGAAAACGATACTTTTCCACAACTATTCTGTACCTTAATTGAAAAGTCTGAATGCTAAAAATTTATATTTTTTTTATAAAACAAAATCAATTCTTTCGAAGTTCGCTTATGAAAGTCGGAAAACAAATGTCAAACTCGTCAACTCTTAGTTGGTTATTAAAAGTGATTTTGTTGAAGAAGAAATCAATATCTTAAAACATATGTGTTTTTGAAACTAATATAAATGTCATACCTTTTCGCCAGTAATTGCTTTACCCACATCAAGTTCACTAAGTTTTTTATTTGATTGCCATACTTTAAATAGAAAACTTTCATCGTTATCGGCGGCAGTAGCCACCGAAGTTGTCCCTATAGCATCGACACAATCACGAGAAGTTGACCATATAGAATTTTGTAGAAAAACATTAATCGATGGTGAATGTGCACCCATGAAAGCTCCAGTTTCATTTGTACGACGTACACTACCCACAGACCTTTCGAAATCATCTAAATTACTGGGCATTGAGAAATAATCACTCGAATTAGCAATATCGGCGCCAGCGCCAGAACTAGCGCTACTGTCATCTAAACGTGTTGCCGTAATCAATGATGATGCTGAAGTTGTAGTTGATAATTTGTTAGTAATCTGATCAAAGTTTTGCTGCTGATAATTAGACCAAAAATTCCACAAATCATTTTTGAATGGGGCTATTGCGTTTAATGATGTTGAGGCATAGAAAGCTGAAGATATACCCCCAGCTAACGGATTCTGTGCTTTTGATAACTTTTCTGCAGTTTGTTTTGAACCGACATTTACCGCAGTTTCCACATCTTTCCATAACGCTTCTACACTGCTATTGAATTTAGCTTTAAATTGTTGAAAATCTAAAGGGTCTACAGAGTCAGCTGTCTCATTTGAATTGTTAACTCCCGCAATACAACCAACTAAAACAGTATCACCAAAGGCTAAAGATTTTTGTGAATGCCCCTCACGTTGATACAAACGTTTTGGATTAAAGTTATCTATCGTCAACTCGTATGCAGAGGCCAAGGTGTTATCATCATAATCTTCATCAACATAATCTACGTCTTCTTCGGTGTAATGATGCTGATTATCTTCTTGATTGTTTATTTCGACGTCGTCATCACAACAGAACGACAAATTAATATATCGTTTCATCAAAGGATTTTCATATTTTTCTGCAGGCAGTTCATTTAAATTTAAAATCTTAATGTGATCCTCATGTTCCGTACTATATGAACTGCTGCGATTACGTTTATTGCCGTTTTGACGGCTAATAAAATCCTTAATTAAATCCGGCCCCATTTCCCAGCAACCTTTAAAATCTGTATCCCAAGCAGGCGAAGAGTTGCGTTGATGTGTATAGTGCTGATATTTATTGACACCAACTGAATTCGACGTAGGACCAACAGTTAATTTGCGAGCGTTTTGTATGGTTTTACCTTTGCATAAAGCTAGAAAAAATTAAATTGAAAAAAAGAAAAAACAACGTGTTTAATTGATTTTGTATATAAAAGCTTTTGTAATGGATTCGAATGAACGAATGATGGTTTAAAATAATTGTTACAAATTATCGATTAAAATTGAAGTATTGCATAATGTTAGTTTTTGTTTATCATGATGTTGGTGGACGGACCACTGTACTGCAAATCCTTTAAATTGGATCTTTATTTTAAACATTTTGTCTGGGCCATAAACTAAATAATTGCACATCATTAATTTAATTTTTTTTTATAAACTTATCCATTTTAAAATTATTTTAAATAAAAGAATCATGGCAAACAAATTATGTTATGCCGCGCAGTATAGCGAACTGATTCTGAGTTCTCATGCCATCAGCATAAACAGTAGCTTTTTCAAATGTTGATTTTATTGTATGAAACAACCTAAGAGACATTCAATTTTGCTAGGCGTCTCATCGCAAAAAACATTTTTTTTCCAGATCTATTGTGAAGTTTAATCAATAGTTTTACGTACCTTGATTTCGGCGGCGTTTAGATTTTTTTTTCGCACTTGCTGTTGCTGCTTGATGTTGTTGAACTTCGCTGCTACCAATATTGCTTCTGTAACTGCTTTCGTTAATATTAACACTAAGTTTGCTATCTAGCTGATAACCAACTACACCCTTTAATTTTTTTTCTACACTTTTATTCGTTGATAGACTTTTTGCACCAAAATTTGAAGACGATGTAATAGAACTGGAACTGTTTGATGATAATGAAACTGAAGAATTATTAAGATTATCAACCACAACAGAAGGACCAACAAGAGGCCAAGTTAAAGACTTTGCATTACGACGCCAAATCCGAAAAGAATCTTCCATTTCCTTGGACAAGGCCGGAAAGGCTCTAAAATAACGTTTTTTCGGATCGCTATCTAAATCATTTAAAGCATCGGATGTTGTTGTGGAATTGTCTAATAAGTGATGACGTTTTGATTCTGCAGTGATTGAAGCGTTTGAGTTGCTACAAATATATGTGGTAACTTGCTGATATTGTTGCTGCTGATGATGATGATGATGTTGGTGATGCTGATGTTGCTGATGGTGACGTGTATGGTGATGTGAATTATTGTTGCTACTTGTTGTGGCTTGTTGCTGATGAAGTTGTGTATGGTGTTGAGTTCGTAAGATGGAGTCGGTAGTAAGATGAGTTTCAATTAAAACCCGTTCTTCATCGCTTAAACTTTGTGTTTGTTTTTCAATATCCTTCAATTTCTCACACAGCTCATCAACCAGTTTTTCAATCGTAGCAGTCTTAAAAATATATTTTCAATTAAAAATTCTTTTCCATTAAAAACACATTTACAAATTACAACTTACCTCTTGTTCATTAGACACAATTTCTCTTAAACATTGTACGGCATTCAATTTTTTTAAAGCCTCAGCATCAGAAGGTAAATGAAAACGTTTGTGGCCTCCCTTACGATTAGCAAAAAATGCCTAAAATTTTTAATAATCAATATTTGTTAAATAAATTAAGGATTTCTGTATTAAATAAAAAATCATATTAGCAATTTTGTTTTACTAACAAGATTTCTTTTTTATTTTATACTAAAATTTGTTTGGAACATTTGTTTTTGATTTACTTCCAAGTTGCTGAATTCAATTGGATCGTTTACTTGAACTGACGATTGTAAGAGAGATAGCAGAAGTCTTGTGTAGATCTGTGGTGATTCAACGCCTAGTTGCTCCAAACGTGATACTAACCAATCAGAAATGGCGTTCACGGCTCGAGGCGATACTAGCTGTGGATACTTCATACCTTTTAATTCATTTCATTTTGATGCAATTATTTCCATATGACGGAAAAATCATAAAGGGGAAAAATATAACAAAATGTTTATGATAATTTTATTTTTAGTTAAACAAACTAAATAATTTTCTAGTTTATTTTTCTTTTTCTACACAAAGTTAACAAAATCACAAAGCAAACAACGTTAAGAGAGACTTCAAATTTTGAAGAAAAATCATATAAATATTTAGTTACAATTAAAGTTTTGATTGAGAGGAGCAAGATCAGTTTGATATTTTTGTGGCTCTCTTCGCGGCGAACTGTATTATTGGTTCACATGCCAGCAGACTATGTCTCCTCTGTACTTTGAATTTCTTTAGACATTGCTACGACGAGGACAAAGGGAACTGCCAAACATCGCTTTTCTGAAACGGGCGATCTTTTTGGGGTATTCATAAACTGCGGAAACTGGCACAATCTTTCGGACATCCAACCAAGTATTATAAAATTACCATTAGGAGTCAACTTTGTTAAAGTTACTTTAAAAATCTTTTAGCTTTTAACTAATTTTAATACAAAATATTCCGTCTTTGTTATTTGTAGTAAAACATTGAGAAATAAATGATTTTCATTTTTAACAGAATTTTTTATTTGTTAAACTGAAAGATTGACTTTTCTGCGGTTCTCTTATTTATAGTCCTTAAATATCCTACATATCAAATAAAAAATGTGGGCACCTGTCAACGCGGTCTTTTTGCTTTAGCGTATTTTAATGTATCAGGATAAAACATTTCTTCTTTTCGGTTTTCCTCTCTAATAATAGAGAGCTTGCGAATGTTTCCTAAAACGTTCAAAAGTTGGGTAAACAACTCATTACAAAATTTATTGAAATTCAAAAAATGAAACGTATCGCAAAAAGAAGGGACTATTTCTGTAGCTAATTAAGGGATGGGGAGAAAGATACAATAAACAATTCTATGCAATTTTCTTATTTAAAATTTTCAACATATGTTCTTAATTTAATTAAAATACTGCTTTTCTTAACGTTGTTTAAAAATAATAAAACAGAAAGAAAAATGACAAAAATGGAAAAAGAAATACAAGTAGTAATTGGAATAAAAGTTGTGAAATTTTTTAAAATATATTAAAGAGATAGATAACAAGTATTTTGCGATAAACCTTGAGGTCCTTTGCAATTTTGTTAATGATATTGTAACAAAAACTTTATGCATTTCAATTAAAAAAAAACACCAATTTTCTCAACTTACAAAAGTCAAAACTCGAATCAAAAAAAACGAACCAATTTTTTTTAAATTGTTCTTTGTTTAAAACAACAAACAAAAAAAAAAAAGTTTGCATTTGATGGAGAAAAATTTAACAGTTCTCTCTGAACATAAATTTAGAATTTAGAAAGTTAAAAAACAATTTAACACTAATTGATTGAAAATATAGCTTCGATTTAAAATTATAATTCTGAAACAATAAATGGCAAACAGGACCTTAAAGTTTTTAATTTAAATTGTGGAAAAAAAATAAATTTTTATAAATAAAAAAGATAAAAAATAATAATATTAATAAAAACCTACCGTTTTTAAGATGTCCTTCTTCACTTCAGCCAGTGAAAGAAAGCTGCTTGTTATTTTAAAGCAATATGAGAGAGACTTGTTTTAATTAAAAGAAAAAAAAAATTTTTTAATTCCTGGCTGGCTGGCTGACTTATCTGCTTTATGGGTTCTATTTAACTTTGGTGGAAATTCGTGTTGTGTTGTTGGAATTATGCTTTTGATATAATTGCTCAATTTTGAAAAAACATTAATAAAATTTGTTCAAATTGTTTGCTGTTTTTTCCCTTTTGTTGTTTTGTTACATAAAAATTTTTCTTTTTGGGTGATTCTTTGCATTAATATTCGCTTATTTTTGTTTGTTGTTTGTTTGTTTATTTATTCTTCGTATTGAGCTGTTTCAGCCAAGTGATGAGCTAAAGCATTTACAGCTGATGCAGCTTCACTTGTTCCTATCAATTTTAGCAAGTGAGCTCCTGGTGATGCAGCCTTAGGGATAGCTCGATAAGAAGCGCTCACGTAGCAGGCTTTAAATTTGTTTTGAAAAGATTGCATTTTTAGCAAATCATTTTTGACAAATTCATTTGAATAATTTAAAGTCAACATTGTTTAATACATAAAGCAACTTATGATCAAATGTTCTTTGGTAAATTTGTTTAAATTACTTCCTTCTTTACTTTTGTTAGTTTAGATGTTATTTTTTGGTTTTTGAGCAAAGCAACAAAATTTGCATTCAACAAGATTTCATGTATGATGTTGTTTAACTGATAGCTGTGTTTTACTTTCCCTTTTTCCAAAATATATTTAAGGGAATTTGTATGTGCTCAATGGTTGATATTTGCAATAATTTCAAGTTTCCTTTATTTGCCTTCCTTCTAATAAAGTGGCAACTAACTCACTGTTGTTAAGCAAATTAAGATGTGTTTGCGTATGGATGTGTTTGTGTGTATGTGTGTGTGTTTTTTTTTAAGAAAACAAGCAAAAAATGTGTAAACATAAAATAAACTAAAATTAAGAAAACATTTAACGTTATGTTATGATAGATTTAATATATGTAATATTTAGCATTGCTCGAATTTTTTAATCCTTTGAAAAAAGTTTTCTGCAAGCAATTTTTATTCTGAGATTTTTAATAGTAATTTAATAATGCAGTTGTTTCCTTTAAAATTTATCAAAATTATGGTAAAAGTGTTACAACAAGTTGTTTTAGACTTCAATATTTTTTACTCTTTTCAAATAATGCAAATACATATGAATGTATGTATGTATTTGGTTTAGGTTTACGTTTTCCAAATGAGTGTGTGTAGAAGGAAATTTTTGTTAATTCGTTACAGGTTAAAAAAATTATACGTTGTTGTTGTTTTTAATTGCTTCTCATTTTTAATAATTTTTCATATTTGCCATTTTTTGTTTTGTTTTTTTCTTTTTGCAAGTTTCATAAGATTTTAGTTTGCCTTGCTGTAGATAGATGTTCACGTTATTGATAATTGATCTCTATTCGGCATTAGAAAACTTAACTTTCCAAGGTAAAATTCTACTACTCTTTATTGGAGTTGTATTTCTTTAAAATTTCTGTAAAGAGAATAAAAAAAAATAATTTATTACAGACAAAAAACAATAACAAATTCTAATAATTTTTGGTGATTTTTTTAACGTATTAATAATTAATTTTTTATGTGAATTACACATTACAAGTTAGGAAGTTAGCCGATACGTTACCGATACACAAGAAAAAAATATCAGGGATAGATACCGAAGATTTAGCTTTAAAAAATCACCCTTAAAATACTTGATGTTATTTCTATGACTATAATCCATCAGTGTATTAAATTTAGCAAGTTTAAAAAATAGCAATAAAAAATTTTGCATTTATTTTAGGACCGAAACGGTTATAACTTTTAATTAAAAAAAATTTGTTAAGGCCTAACTATAATATGCATACGCAGGCTTAAGCCAACTTAAACAACTGTGCAAATACCTAACAATCATATGTGGCAAAATATAATGTAATTAATAAAACTTTTCGTCAAGTTTCGTCAAATGTCAATTGCTTAAGCAAAGTACGAAACTGATCGCACATTCCGTACGGAAACAGCTGATTTTGCATTGGGCTATAGCTACATTAGTAAACAAATTCCAATGGAGAGCAAAAAATATTTTATCTGAATTTAATAGAAAATGTACAGAGAAGAGACGCGTGTTATTATAACGGCAATTCAAAGGAACGAGGACCTTTCAAACATTTTATTTTCTTTTTAATTTTTTAACACACAATTTGCAATAATTTGTGCATCTTTGAATTTATTGTTTATAAATACAATGATGCACACAGTTGCATTTTTTTAGTACTTTTTTTTAGTACTTTTGGCCCAAATAATACATACAGCGTTATATGTGTAAATTTTCTTTCGTAATTTTCTTAAAACTATAATATAACAAAAAATTATAAATTTGTATAAGGATAGTATTAAGTATCAAAATATTTGCTAACAAATTTCATTTCTTTAGAACGAAATTATTTTTTTGCAATAGTACGAATAAAATAAATGTGCAACTGTGCATAATAATTTCTATAATTATGTAAGTACAATATAGCCACGTAAAAGTTTTCAATGATTCGCTTAAGCATTTGACAGACTTTGCGTTTAATTTTTGACATTAGCTTAAGCCAGCTTATTGGGCCTTTAATGATTATTTTTCAATTTTAATTCTATGTTCGGAACATTCAAGTTATTCTGAAGTTTTATATTTTGACAAATGAATTAATTTTTCGTGTGTTAATTTTTATTGAACAGGCGAAAATTTTTGTTAGCATTGTTCTTCTTTATTAATCACCACATATGTATGTTAATCTACTTGTTCAAGCTATTTGCTATCAGTTAAGGAGCGAAGAAAATTATATATTTAAAGGTTTTCTTTACATTATAATTTTATTTCTGTAATTTAATAAGAAAATTATAAATTTCTTAAACATTTAATAAATATCTTTTTTCTTTTTTATATATTTTTTTTTAACTTCACGATATTTCGCTTTCCTTGGGAAGAAGGAAAAAATTTTTTCCTGAAGAAGCTTTCCAAAGGAAAGCGAAATATCGTGAAGAAAAAAAATATATAAAAAAGATCTTAAAAAAGAAAAAAGATATTTATTAAAGATAAATAAAAAAGATCGGTTAAAAAAACAATAAAAATTTCTTAAATTTTATTACTAAAATTTATTCCCAAATATTGATTTTTAAGTTACAAAATTGAAATAAACATGTACATATATGTTTATGTATTTGTTTCATCAAAGTAAAGTTTCTAGACAATTTTAATAAAAAAATCTGCACATTTTAGGGGAAAATTAAAAATTTACTATCGAATATTGACTATTTGAAATGAGTATTAAGTACTTAGCACTTAAATAATCAATGTTTTCACAACACTAATGTTATATGTATGTATATGAATTCATATACCAAATTCGAACCGAATTTTATAGCGTATCTCAAGTTTAAATTATTTAAACTAAAAAATTAAATATAAGCAGAAACAGAAATATGCCGAAATTCACGAAAAGGACCAGGTACAAATTTAAAATTAACAATAAACCTTTTGCTATGTTATATTACCGTACCTACTTCTTTCGTAGAAATCGGCGAGTTCTATACCAATACCGCCTTAAAAGATAAAAAAATTTTTAAAAAGGAATTGAGAATTTGCCTGAGTGAGCAATAATTAAAATTATCTAATTGATCGACAAAACTACAAATTTTAAAAATACCTCAACGACAAAACAAGAATTACCATTTAAATACGTTTCTAAGAGTTTTTACCGCCTTTTGTTGAAGTTTTACTACCATTTATTGAGCTATTAAGACAATTGACAAAAGAGTTTGCTTTAAAAGGGATTATAGGAATGTACATACATACACACATACGTAGGCCATCTACGTATGTAATGTTATAAAAAAAGTAAATGTATTGAAAAACTAAAATTAATAAATAATGAGTTAAATATAAATGAAGCAAATTAAATAAGTAATAAATCGGTATATTCACATACATAAGTATGTTGGTACATATTACTTTTTTTAATAACATACACACAAACATCATGTACATGCACATACATACATCTACAAACTTTTTCGTACTTTCATTAAGCATCAATCTTTTACTCACTCTACTGTTACTGTTCAATGCAATGCATTGCAAATGATTCATATTAATCTAAACGAAATGAGACAAACCACAGAGATTTAGTATTGCTTTAAAAATAAATTTATAAAAATTTTATTTTTAAATCAAAATGAAAACATATTTACTTTGATATGACAAACATCATGATGATGACGAAGTATTGTAAATGGGAGAGAAAATAAATTGAGCAAACTGAGAAAATGCATTTTAAATATTGTTTGCTCTTTAAAAGCTATAGAGAGATTTTTATACCTACAAGTTTTCAAGGTTGCGATTATTATAATTTATTATCTATAAAAATTTTAAATTTTCTCACAATGCGTGCTTTTAATAGCAAAAGCTGTAACTAAAAAAAAATACATACATACACATATATATGCACATAGATATGGCTGTTTGTAGATAATCATATTTGAGAAGTTTTTACCTTAGGAAAAATAAAATACGTTTGAATTTAGTCGAAAAAAATTTATTAAACATTTAAAATAATTTAAAGCACAATAAAGGATTGACACATACTGATTTGTCTTTATCCAATGATGGTAAATGTTTATGACAGCAGCCGGTTGAAGGAATGCGCTTAAATATTTGTTTTGATTTAATACATACATACATACATAGTACATGCATATGCATGTTGTAGATAATTTTTTTTTGCTTTTGGTAGAGAAGCCATACTCTTAATAGTTTATACAAAGGCAGAGGGAGGGTTTTTTTCTAGCAATAATATTTCATTTTTGTTGTAGTTTTAATTTTTAATATTGTTTTCTTACAAAGTTGTGTAAAAACTTACAAATGTTTTATACTGTGTTCAAAGAAACAAAAAACAAAAAAAAAACAAATTTAGGTCATCTTTTATTATTGAATAAACTATTCCTATTTTTTTGCAGAAGCAACAAACAGCAAAATTATAATAATCACAACAAAAATAATTGAGTGAGCCATATTTAAGGGTAGAAAACAAAAGGAAAAACAGATAAAGAGCGAAAAACTTGTATTAGCACTTAAACCTAACAAAAATTTTGCTTTGTGTTGCCAGCCTGTTTTTTCTCGCCAATAAATTTTGTTTATTTTGTTAATACAAATAATGTAGCATAAAAAGGCATTTTCTTCTCTCATCGTTAAACATAAAAATTGCTTTGTCTAAAAAAATCCTTATTACAAAATAGAATTCATTTGAAAAAGTACATTACTTTTATATAACATTAACCTAAAATAAAAAAAATACCTATACAGTGCTGGACAATTCAACGGAAACTTCTCTGAAAATTTATTTACTCGCTTTTAAATGTCGAAATTCAAAATTAATTGCTGAATAAACTGAAAAAGCTTTTAATAAATTAAAAGAACAGAAAAATAAAACAGTTCTAACGTTAAAAAGAAAAGAAATAAAGTGGTAAGTTTTAGGTTATTGACTAAACAATGGAAACTTTTACACTTCTGCCACGAAAGATGACTAAAACAAAATGCATTGATGAGAAATTGAAGCAGAACACATATTATTTACTGTTACTTTAAAAATTATTATTTTGATAGTTTATTTGTTAAAATGTTGTAAAAATCAGTCTTGGTTATATAACTTGTAAAAAATGTAAATGGCTAGAGTTCATATCAGCGAAGAGTTAAAAATCAAAATAATATATAATTTTAATACTGGATTAAAATAAAAAAATTACTTGTAACAAATATTCAATAAACAATAAATCAGTACTTTCTAAAATTATGAAGAAATTTCGTGAAACAGGTCCTGTGAAAACACTTCATTAATGAGAAAGACCACGTAAAACTACTTCAAGACAAGATATTTTTATAGCAAGAGTTTAAAAAATGTCATCAAGAGAAGCTAAGAATTATCTGGGATTGGATATTAGCTCACGAACAATTAGCCGTAGAGCAGGCGCAGCTTCTCTTGCAAAGAAACCTCTAAACATCTGCAATAAAAAAAAAACGCACTGCTCGTATGAAATTTGCCAAAGAGCACATAAATTGGTCTAGAGAATGATAGCACACTGTTCTATTTTCCGACGAATCCAGTATAATTTAAGGAAGATCTTTTGTAAGACGGACAAAAGAAAGGAGACTGAATCCATAGTATACTTGCAAAACTGTAAAGTTTGGTGGTGGCAATGTTATGATGTGGGGTTGTTTCTTAGCGCTGGGAATGGGTCCACTTCATGTTATAAAGGACACAATGAGAGGTGTAGGCTATAGATCGATTTTAAGCGACAATATGCAGAGGAGAACATCCCACTAACTTGGAGGTTTCATCATGACAATAATCCAAAACACACCTCTAGGGTTGTAACTGACTGTTTACGCTCCAATGAGGTATGCATTTTGAAGTTGCCTGGCCAGTCTTCAAATCTTAATCCCATAGAAAATCTATGGGAAATTGTAGATCGCAAAATAAAATTTCACACGAAAAGACGACTTATGCAATGCAATGTTTAGTGAATGGCATAAATTTCCAAAGGACGCCTTTGATAAACTAATTGAATCAATGCATCGTCGTTGTGATGCAATCATAAATAATAAAGGATACATTCAACAAAATATTGATCATTGACAGAAGCAAAATTTAAGTTTCCATTGTTTCGTTCACTTCCCAAAATTAACAACTTTTAGTTTTTTTTTCTATACTTCCCGATTTAGATACATTTTTGTTATTTATTTATTTCTTTCCCTAATAGAATACAGAAAATATTTCTAAAAAAATTTCATTTTTCAAGAATTATTTTTGTTTTTTTGACTTTGGAAACGAATAAATGGACTTTGAGAAAAGTTTCCATTGAATTGTACAGAAGTGTATATATAAAAATACTTTGTATTTAAAATAAAATTAAAACTGGTGTTCGATGCAAATAATTTTAATAATTAAATTTTGAGCCTCAATTTAATTTTAATAGAATTCATTAAAGAAAATGTTCTTTAGAACTCACATTCCTAGGATATAAAAATCAAAATATTGAAGTCGCAGACGCAAATATAGAAGTCCACCTTTTATAGTTGTTTAATATAATGTTATGGTAGAAAATTTATAAAAAAAAGTAGCCAAAAGTTTCGCCAAGTATTTTAAGTATCGCCAGGTATAATGCCAACCACCATTCTAAACTTTTCATCGCCAGTAAGGTTTGTCAAGACATCACCATATCTGGCAACACTGCTTAAAAGTACTAGTTGCTTATGTTGTATTTATTATAAACTAAGTATTGTTAAAAAGTTATTAGCAACAATAAAAATATATATAAATAATCCATTTATGTGCTATAAACAAAAAAAAGGAAATTAAACAACTAAACTGGTGATGATTTTGTTTATTTGCTTTTGTTAAAAAAAACTACACTAAATTAAACGAAAAAAAAGTAAATTTGTAAGAGAACCAAAAAAAAATCTGTCAGGCGCAAAGTAAAGTGAGAGAAACAAAGGAACATTAAAATAGTTCTCTTGTTGTTGCATTTTTACAGCTAACACCCAATTTACATTGTACGATTTTTTTCGCTGCAATTCTTATTTTGTTGGTAAATAATGTATACTTTTTTTGTTCCTCTTTCTCTTTGCACACATTATTAACAACAAGACCCCTTTCAGACAGGCAAATTTTACTTTGACAAAGTTTTTTTAATTTTCTTTTAAACTTTCTTTGGTGTTCAAACACAAAAAGTTTTCTTTTACAAATTTTGTTTTAGTCAATGTAATCTGTAATGTAATCTGTGTATAAGTACAACTGTGTATAAGCGACGAAAGAAAAACAAAGCAACTTTGCGAGTATATCAAAGTCTGTACTCTCAATCATGCTTTCTCCCTCGCTCTCACATAAAATCAAAACTTTGCAAAGTAAAATTTGCCTGTCTGAAAGGGGTCCAACAAACTAAGAATTGCAGCGACAAAAATCGTACAATGTAAATTGGGTGTAATTATCAGCCTATAATAGTTGCAGCATATGGAGGCATGTGTGTGCAACTAAAAACAGTTAGGTACAAAACTTTTCAAAACTAACAGAGTAAATTAATATTTTTTCTATTTATAAGTATATTTTGAGAATAACTGTTTCTATTTTGCTTATATTAACGTATCAATTAAATGAGTAGACATTTTTATAAAATTAGCAGCTCTTCTTTATGCTGTTGGTGTAAAACTGCTTACGGGTTAATGCTAGTTGGATCTTTCTGAATATATCGATAAAATAAAGAACTGTTTAAAGTATACAAATACATCGGAGTCCCATCCCAAATGGTAGTAGTGGATACACTCAAACTGGTGAAAGAGTGCTTCTCCATGCGATTGCGTTCTCATTTATCCGATGGATTTACTAGTTCAAAACCATTAGATAAACTTCAGTATCTCTCATAAAGTCACCTGATTCTTATAATGAATATGGGAGATTCGGTAGATTCAAACCTGCCTTGCGATCTTGCATTTTTTCGAACTTTTATAATTTCATATTATGCAAAAACACGGAATGCTTTTCCTACTACATACTGCCTTAAATTGTGCGTGGCTGTAAATGAATAATCAATCACCCATAACTACGTCTATAATCACTTAGAAGAACTTTTCTGCCGAAATCTTAGTCACTGAAACTCTGTGAAAAGATAATAATATTGCAATAAAACGTTTTAACAGAAATAATTTGATTTTTAATTTTTATATATTTTGTTGCTTTTATTTGGCATAAGCATTATTTGGTACAAGCAAAGTACATATATGTATGTACGTGTGTATGTGTTTTTACAGTATAATTTCCAATTTCACAAAGTATGGTAATTTTTTTGGCATTTGCTATGTATGTTTATTTTTTCTTTATGAAAAATAAAAGTTATATATATAAAGGGTGTTTTTATAGAGGTATAGAACTTTGACATGAAATAAAACAAAGCATAAAATTAAATTTACTTTATTCGACAGATAATTTTCTAGCAATATAGTTTACGACCTGAATTCTGGTATATGATCCCCACGCTTGGCTCGGACACAGTCTAATCTAAAGGTACAATTTAAGTTGACTTTTCCAACATGGCCGTATATCGACAATAACGTGTTGTAATCAATTGTTTTGGGCTAAGCGACTTCACATATCTCCACAGAAAATAGTCCAGCGGTGTTAAAACGCATGGTTTTGGAGATCGATTCAAGGGTCCAAAACGAGCAACTGTGTGGTTATCGAACATTTCCTTCAATAAATCAATTGTGGCACGGGATGTGTTACATGTTGCGCCGCCGTCATTATGAAATCATTCAGGTGTTGAAGTGATGAACGAAAAAGTTGGTAATCATGATTAAATAGCGATCACCATTCTGACCAGTATCGTTTTTAAAGAAGTATGGACAACTTATTCCACCAACCCATAAACAACATCAAACAGTTAGTTGTTCTTGATATAACTGTTTTTCAACATACACTTGAGGAATAACGTGGCTCCAAATACGGCAGTTTTTGGAGTGCTAAACAAAATTCGTTTATAGAAATCGAAATTAGCGGCCCAATTTGCACAATTTGGAGGCGTAGTTCAAGCGTAAATCTATTCATGTTGACAGCTAAAAAAAAAGTGACTGCCAGTTTAAAACTTGTTGCCAACTTAAGATTCTATATCTCTAAAAAAAAATACCCAATACATACATAAGTAAAATATAATATATTAAAATATATTACAAAAAAAAAAAGAAACTCCAAGAAATTTGTAAATTTATAAAAACGGTAGTTTTACATGCCCACATACATGCATATATGATAATGCGTATTTTTTTTTAAAGAGAAGTAGCACTTCAGGTAACGATGCCTATTTAGTCAAGTACCGTGCTACATTCTTTAGGAAAGGGATAGAGAATAGATTAAACAGGTGGTGAAAGTAGAAGGATAGTCGGAAATTAACTGCCGTATATAAGACAGCACAGCGACCAGTGACTATGCCTTCATCGCTGAGCAGCCCCACCGACAGTAAATTTTTATTTTTGTAGTGAAAAAAGCCATGGTCTTCGTTGGGAATCGAGCCCACAACCCCCATATTTACAAGCTAGTACACTACCTACTAGCCTACAGGGGCAAGCTATTTACAGGGAAGCTACTCTATATTTCGATTCAAAAAGAACAAATCATTGAAATTTGCATGCGGTAAGCATTGCGTTTCAAGATTTTTGTTCTTTCAAACTGAAATACAGAGTAGCCCACAGTAAAAACACATACTAACATTATAGTAATTTAACACTTTAATATTGATAACAACGACTGAATATAGACATTAGGAATTTAAAAAGCTTACGACTAACGAACTGGTATAAAATATATTAAAAAAAAGGGGAGGGGTGTGGTACAAATTTGAAATTAGGTGCTAAATTAATTTAAATAAAAATGAAATGGTATCCGTTGCTAAGAGCATATCTTGAGAACGGCTTGACCGATTTAGCCAACTTTTTTTATTTTTAAATGTGTGTGTGTGAAGTTTTTTTCCGCAAATAAAAATTATATTTTTTTGTAGATTCCATTCCCACTTAGTACGAATAACGTCTTTAGTTCGAAAGAGAGTTATCACAAGTTCAATTGACCACTACCATTTTTACGCCCACTTTTTATGACACACTTTCTTTGTCGTTTGTTGCTCGTAAAGTTTTGAATTTAGGCAATTTGAAATTTTTTATGGCATTATCAAGTTTTTGATCTAACGTTGTTCTAATAGTGTAAATAAAACACCTTTTGAATCTCTGTGATTTCAATTCAAAATTAACCTGTTTAAAATTTTTGTTTTCTTTTTTATAAAGAGCACTTCAGGAGGCAACCATGCCTATTTAGTCATAACCGTTTAGGAAAGGGATAGAGAAGAGATAAGACTGGTGGTGAAAATAGGATATAGTTACATAGCCTTCAAGCTCTTACTTTTGTAGTGAAAACAACTACCCCTAGATTGATAAGCTAAGTACACTATATACTAGCCTACCGGAGCAGCTTTCATTTCTAGAAGGCTTATGTTATCGAAAATTAACTGTCGTATAAGACAGCAACAGCATAGCGATCAGTGACTATGCCTTCATCACTAAAAATAGCCAATGTCTGTCTTTGATGGGAATCGAACTCACAACCCCCAGACTGATAAGCTAGTACACTACCTACTAGCCTACAGGGCCACCTAAATCTTATAAAAATTCTTAAAACAACTATAAAAAAAAATTACTTAAATTTAAACAGGACAAGGTCCGTCGGGTCAGCTAGTAATAAATGCAAATAGTTACAAGTTGAAATTTAAATGTCGAACGATTAAATAAAAATACAGCCGAAAACATTTTTCTAAAAAGTAATCAAAGATTCGCTACATATTTATACATACTTATGCAACATTAATGAAAGTTATTCTGACAACCAAAATGATATGTTATTTGTACATAAATGCAGTAAGATTTAAAAAAGTTAAGGCATAGCTTTCCGTTAATAAATATAAATCTTAAATGACTTTTATCAAAATAGAAAATAATAAATGACGAATCAGTGGCGTTATTTCAGTTCCTTGAATATAATACATATAAAGGAAGAGACACGAAAAAGCAACTTAGGCATATACTATAAAATAACTTTTAAAATAACATCTCCTATTTTCCCATCATAAGTCTTTTGTTAATCAATTATATTTAAATCCATCAATCAAAGGTGTGGCTAAAATAAAATTAAAACACATAGTTAAGTTCACAAATTTGATTTAAAATTATTCTATTAATAGAAATCTCCTATAGCAAATTTGATTGTGTGAAATATTGGTTTTTCAGTTTCAAAGTAAACTCAGTTTCAACAGAAAACTCTAGTTGTGAAATATGCTTTAAATAAAATTTCTAATGAAGCATTAAATTCACTTTTTGCAGATTAATTTGCACACATTTTGTTATGCACTTTATATAACAGACTAAACATGTGAATTTGAAATTTTAATTGTTTTAAATTAGGAACTTGTAAATAAATAAATAAAAAACCTAGCGAACTTCTTCTGATAGCATTTCAAATAAATTTTAGAAACGCTTTCTCATTGCTTGTCTCTTAAAGTTTTTGACAATCGAAATATTGTCAAATTTCCCTTCATCAGAGTAAGCAAAGCGATCCACGTTAGTAGTGGATTTTAATCCGTCATTTGCTTTAGGTTAGTAATATTTATTTGAATTTATTTATCAACTCCCTCTCTCCTTAGGAGAGTAAAATTATAATTTGTATGATGCGAAATATTAATCTTATGGAGTAACTGACAAAATACTGTCGTGGACCAGAAAAATTATGTAGCACAAAAAAAAAGATTACCGAATTGATTATAACTTTGGTTTGGATCAACTTTGGTGACCGGTAAACGCAAACGACATATAAAGAGCACCGCTTAGAAAAATACTTTTACCAGCGTCGAAAAATAAAAAAATGGGACTCATGATATGTCAAGAAGAAAACAACCTTTTATAAAAAAAGGGACCGGGAAAAACACATGAGGTTTACGCTTTACAAACGAATGGAAAAAGCGTTTATTTAGATTAAAAAACAAGTTGAAACGCGTACTTTTTCAATAACAGATAACAATCCGAAACATAAAGTCTATAATGCAAATGTGGCTTCTCTATAATAACCCATATATGCAAATAACATCTACACAAAGTTCTGACCTCAATCCGAAAGAAATATGCGAAAGCACGAAATTGAAAGCAAATCTCAACCAAAGCACATGCTTCTGGATGAATGGAACATACTAAATAATACTTTTCTAGGTGTATTTTTGTTCCTTTGCATTGTAATTTACGTTAATGTCCTATTAGCTAAATTATACTCCTTATATTTTTTTTTTAATTAGACTCAATACTACATTATATTATTTGTTGTTTGTTTCGTTAAAAAGAAAACCTGAAAATATACACTGCTGTGTCTTTGGTTTTGCGTTCTACTGTATGTGAAACTTAAACTTATTTTGAAAAAGTGATTTTATTACCAAATGAAATTATTATCAAAATAATAATTTGTAAAAGATTTAAATAAAAAATATTATTATTAGAAAGTAAAAATCTTAATATGCTTAGTAAAATCAAAAATAAACTGGATATGAGCAAGGAAGGAATTCCGTTCATATTGTTAATAAGATGCGTAGTTTCAGTTATAAATAGGTAAGTATCACTAAATAATAGTAAGTGAAATGACCTATTATGCCTGTTAACACAAATCAAGAAGATTCTAAGCAATACCATGAACACAATGAAGATACAAACACCTACACTGAATAATCATGACTGCGATGAATTAGTTTTCAAAAAAATTCTAGAACCGCTCAAAACGATTGTGAACGTTGTCGAGTGAAGACAACACAGTTGATTGATGATAAGAGCAGTTTAATTGTGAACGTGATCAAAAGTTGATACGACAGCTTTGAAGCATTAAAGGTCCAACTATAATATGTATAAGCTGGCTTAATCTAACGTAAAAAATTAAACGAAAAGTCTGTCAAATCTTTAAGCGAATCATTGAAAACTTTTACGTGGCTATATTGTACTTCTATAAATATAGAAATTATTATGCACAATTGCACATTTGTTTTATTCGTATTTTAGCAAAAAAATAATTTCGTTCTAAATAAATGAAATTTATTAGCAAAAAGGCGGTTAATAATCATATTTTGTATACTTAATACTATCCTTAAACAAATTTTATAATTTTTTATTAATAGTTTTAAGAAATCTACGAAAGAAAAATTACATATATATCGCTGTATGTATTATTTGGGCCAAAAGTACTAAAAAATGCAACTGTGTGCATCATTGTATTTATAAACAATAAAAAATTAAATTTTTTGTGTTAAAAAAAATGGAAAAGAAAATAAAACGTTTAAAGGCCCTCGTTCTTTTGAATTGCCGTTATAATAAAACGCGTCTCTTCTCTGTACTTTTTTTTATTAAAGTCAGATAAAATATTTTTGCCCTCCATTAGAATTTGTTTACTAATGTGTATCTATAATATAATTCAAAATCAGCTGTTTCCGTACGGAATGTGCGATCAGTTTCGTACTTTGCTTAAGCAAACGACATTTGACGAAACTTAACGAAAAGTTTTGTTAAGTACATTACAGTTTGCCACATATGATTATTAGGTATTTGCACAGTTGCTTAAGTTGCCTTAAGCCAGTTTATGCATAATATATAAAGTGGCAAAGTTACCATTGTGCATTATTGTATATAAAGCAAATAGCTCGTTTAAATAAATCGTATAATTTAATTAAAAACTCTAAGACTTTGCAATAAAAGACTTATTTAATAACAATGTGATTTAATTGAAAATATAGTTCGATGCGAATACCAATTGCTGGCAAGGTTAAGCTAACTAATGGAAACAAAAAGTCAACGTGTGCAAATAATAAACTCAATTTTTACTATTCTCTCTACAATGTTAAACAAATGCATTTACTAAAATTGAATAACAAAAAACAAAAATAAGTCTTCCAATCATTTTTGTCTTGACTATTATTAAAAACAATTCTTAAAATCAAATTTAAATATCTTTTGTTTGCTTAAATTAAAAATCAATATACAAACTGATGTTCTAATCCAATTAAGAACCCTACAATGAACAAAAATATTTCAATAATAATTTTGCTGTTTTTGATGATTCATTTTACAACAAAAAGTATTAATTTTTATTTTATTATCGCCGTAATAAAATCCAATAAAAACTTATGGTAAATAAATAATGTACTTAACATAGGAAAGAACAACAAATGATAACAGATTAAAATAAAATTTAACTAACATACTCGACATGAAAAGCACACAAAAATTTCCAAAATAACGCAGAAAAAAATTGCTGATAAAATACGGACCGGCGACTACAAGTTAGCCCACATAACAAGATAAACAAAAATGTGGCGGCAACTTATCAAATATCTTATCTTCAGCAATGAAAATTTGTTTAAATAGTTTTTTTGGGAACAAGTCGGGCACACTTAAATTACAAAATTTACTGAAAACAACACTGCTAAAGGTGGGCAAATATAAGTTTAGGAAGTAAATTGTTTGTCAAATGATTAAATGTGAAAAACTAAGCGGCCATTCTTTAACATTTACTTAATAAAAAGTTGGAAAATTGTAAGTTATGGAAAGTTAAACTCTTGAGCAAAGAATTTTATTGCGACAATTTGCTATATTAAATTCGTGAAAATTTCGCTGCATCACTTCGTAAAATTCGAGCAGCTTTTTATCGTAATCAGGCTTCTCCTTCTTCTGAGACCGCTGTGCGTAATTTAATCGCTAAATTCGAGGATCAAGGCATTGTTACTAACAATAAGCTATAGCAATACGCTTGTAATTGCCATGGTCGCTGTACAGTAAAGTCTTGAAAATAAACCTGGAACACATGCATACACACGATTTGAATATCTGTTTTCAATTTCTTGTCGATCATCTGTTATGTCTTGGAGGCACATATATATGGTCTTGGGAGATAGCAACAACTTAGACCTGTGCAACTGGGGGAAAAAGGGAGCCCAGTCCCCTGAAGTCAGCAGGGGTATAACTGGAAACTCCACTTTATTTCCACGGGAACCAGTGACCCGCAGAGTTTCGTTATTTGTCTCTTTAGACACTTAACTGTTCTCTGGCTGATTATTGAGGTTGGCCCTTATGGGAGTATCGTAGTGGTTGTGGTTTCGCGGCCCCATATCAGTCTATGGTTCTATGGCGGGCGGGTTCATTTCACCTTTAATAACACCTAACTGGTGAAATGTTCCCAGATCCAGTGAGCATGCTAGACATGTGTTCTGGACAGGAGTTGGAAAGTCTCCAACTCTTTAGCAAGGTGTAATGATTTGCAGCCCTGCTCTGGAATCATTAAAGTTGCAACTAGAAGGTTTCTGTTGCATAGAATTATAGCTTCGGCTTTCTAGGACGAGCATGACGTTCCAAATCATGCAGTGGTTAGAACCACCTTCTGATTAAGGCTTCATGGCCAGGTGCGGATGTAAATCGAATCACACAGTTCTGTCTTGGGGTTACAAGGGAAACTCCTATACTTTTATTTATTTTGTTTTCGCTCACCAGGTTTTTGCGAATTATAAGTGTCTATTCCATTTAGTTCTGTATAATACGTAATAACATACGGAACAGAAGTAGTTTTATTCTTTTACCGTACCCAATAAGGTCTTTCAAAATTACTCTTTTTTTAGCAATAATTAATTCCATAAGCAAAACTTAAGTAAAGTGCTTGGCAAAAGTACTAAAATAAATTATCATTAAATAAGTTTTGTACGTTTAGGTAACTGCATCCGATTGTAGTTATTTCTTAGTTGTGCATATATATTTTTATGTGGTTTGAAGTTTGGAAGTAAATCGGCTTACAACACAGGTTTTTTTTGACAACTTCAGTTTTATTGATACCAGTGCAAATTAGAAATGTGGGAGTTAATAATGGAATATGATATGCTCAACGCAAACGTCAACTCTTTTCACAAAACAAAGCTTCGCTAATCTCGTCAATACAGCGCGGAACTTCTTATTTCATAGCGTCATTTGTTTGTAGTTTGTTCCCATAAACCCCCAGCCTCATAAAAAAAGAATGCACCAGCGAATTGCCATCACCAAATCATGAAAATGTGCACCCGGGAAATTTCTTATGCGATAACTGTGTGGCTTATGCCACCGTCTAATTCAAAAAGATTACTGATGTCAGCATTAGCCATTTGTGGCCACAAGGAATTCACGGTGACGGTGTTTCTTGTTCGTTTTCGAAAAAATAACGACCAATGATGCCACCTAACCACAAACCCAACAATGCGGTCACTTTCTTTGGATGTAATGGTTTTTCGAGGACTGTTTGTGGATTTTGTGAGCCTTGCATGCGACAATTTTGTTTGCTTACATAATCGCCTCAATGAATATGAGTCTCATCACTAAAGATGATTTTCTGAACGAGTTGTATTTTATTTTGCTGAAAATAAAACTCTATGCAAAATATCGCGCAGTGCCTTTAGTGATGCCTAATTATTGCAAACGTCAACGTGTATGTATGTGTGTGTGTGTGTCGAAAACTCTAAGAAATCTTTATTGAGATTAAATGCTTAGCATTGACTGTGCATATAGGCATACTAATAAAGACACACACTCAACGACAAGACAGGAATATTATGTGTCAATCAGTGTTAAAAAAGATCGATATGCATTAGCTTTTGCCTCACAATATTCATTAGCTAGAGAGATATTAATTCGGACAAAGCTCCACTAGGATTCATTACTTTTCTATATCGACATCTTCTGCTTGTAAATTTAATTAAATAAATATTGACTCCATACATAAAGGGCAATTCCACAGAAGAAGATAACTGCAATAATAAAAAATTATTTTTTAATTTTTTGAAATGTAATAGCTAGACATGTCAAAAACAAAAACTTTGAATTAAAGGGTGCCCCAATTGTAGCTTTGCTTTTTAAACTGCAATATGCGAACATTTTGAGCTTAACTTCGCTGTAAGAGCAAATGCAAAAAAATTTAGTCAGATATAACCATGAGTGCGAGTAATACATTTAAAAATTGAAGATCGTGATTTTGACGAATATGGGCTTATCTTTTAACCGTTATAGGCAGATGCTTGCAGAGTGTATGTTGTTGTTGTATGTTAAATTATATCGAAAATCCTTTTTTCAACCTGGAAATAAAGAGCGAGCTCAGCCAAAAGTACAGAATAATGATCGTCTTGTTCAAAGAAAAATGATCGCTGTAAATTATTTGCTGATAAAGAAGTGTCGTTAATGTGGGGATAAATGTTCCCCTAATCTACACTAAAAGATCACTGACGTACACTAAAAAATATCGATGAGTTATCAGTTCTTAATGATTGTTTGCGTTCATCTACACAAACGATAAAAGAAATTTAAGGTGCATAAGCTGGCTTAAGCTAATGTCAAAAATTGAACGAAAAGTCTGTCAAATGCTAAAGCTATTAATAATCATATTTTGTATACTTAATACTATCCTTATACAAATTTATGCATCATTGAATTTATAAACAATAAAAAATTCAATTTTATTGCAAATTGTGTGTTAAAAAAATGGAAAAGAAAATAAAATGTTTAAAGGCCCTCGTTCCTCTGAATTGCCGTTATAAAAAAACGTGTCTCTTCTCTATACATTTTCTATTAAATTCAGATAAAATATTTGTTTGCCCTTCATTGGAATTTGTTTAGTAATGTGTGTATAACACAGCTGTTTCCGTACGGAATGTGCGATCAGGTCGTACATTGCTTAAGCAAATGACATTTGACGAAAAGTTTTGTTAAGTACATTATAGTTTGTCTCATATGATTATTAGGTATTTGCACAGTTGCTTAAGTTGCCTTAAGCCAGTTTATGCATAATATAGTTGGGCCGTTAGAATTTGTGTTCTTTGAAGAGCACATTACATTACCCTGTTGTTTTTTTCGAAAACTCACCCCTATCATGAATTTCAACGTCGACAGTCTCGCCAATTCGTTGTCAACATATGTAAATAATTCGGTATTAACTAAAAGTTCTATATTGTTTTTCGTTACTATGATAGTTTTGTGACAGTTGAAAAAATAATTAAAATTAAAAAAAAAAATTGTGTAAAAAATATTTGATAAAATTGAAGAGCAAATGCAGACTTAAACTTCAAAGAAAAACTTTGAGACAAATGTCAGACATTTCGCCGGTTAACAAACAACTGAATGATATAGCTTGTGACTATTAAATAAGATGAAAGCGTTAAATCATTCTATATTACAGATTTAATATATATGGATAACGGACCGTCATTTATTTGAAATATATTAAAGCTGACAGCAATATTAATTTTGATTATCATATTCCACTTGTATCTACTATTATTTCAGAGAAGATACAAATTTGAAATGAGAAAGGAAGAAAAGAGTGAGTCAAAGTTAAAATTCTTTGTGAGGACAGGATTTTCTGGTGTATTGGATTGATGTGTTTTTAAAACTGCATTATATTAGCAGCACCTTGTTCTACCTGCGAGACTAGTTATTGCTTAAACTGTTGCCTCCTGCTGCATTTACATTTACCTTATTTCGTCTTCTTTCTTTTTATTTTTACCTTAGTTTTAAAACTCTCTACACCTAAAAAATAATTCATTTGCATTAAAAATAAATTTGAAATATATCACCATATTCTATAACTTTCTTTGTCGTTTATATTTTGCCAACTATCACCATCTCTTGTTAGTGATCCGATGGAATGCAATTTGAATGTCATTTCCCCTGGCCATGTTATTGTAGTTTTTTATTTCCACATTCAATTCTTTATTAATTTTGTTTATTTAGTACTACCTAGCGACAATGGAAGAAAATGGTGTCGAGGCGTTATCAAAGCATGTGTTGGCAAAAACAGTCACATCAAGTCGACGTCGTCTTCAAAGCGTCTTTAAAAATAATATCGATTGCTATCTATGTTGACTATCACACTAGCATTATTGTGTCGTTGATGTGACTTTACGTCGAGGTTGACATTCATAATAGGGGTGACTGTTTAAAACAAAAAAAAAAACAAATAACGATTTGTCATCCAAATCATGTGGCAAGCTCCTTACATGTACAATAAATCAAAATGATCCACAGAGGAAGTGGCCAGATGGAGAGAGTAAATTGTTTTAAGCAAACATTATTTGTTTTTGTTATTAAATTACAAAATGAGGACAGTGAAAGAAAATGAGAGAAAAGAGAACAGAAATGAGATCAGTGACGATTAGAATCGAGAGCAGTTTTTAGGGTACGAAATCCATTTTTTTTGTTATTCTACTATGCATTCTATTTATTATAGATAAAATGATTTAACTATACAAAAATGTCTGAAGAGTATAGGAAGAACACGAGCGAACAACTTAATAAACGAATAATTACATAATTTTGAGGGAAAATTAAATTCGAATTTAGAGACAAAACATTTAATAGCATTTAAGAATTTAATTTTAAATTAAGTATTATAAGATATTATACAAATTAAAATAAGATCTTCAAAACATACATTCCAACCAAAATAAATCTTGTTAAAACTTGTTGTTTGTTCGTTTGAAAAGGCCTAAAAAATCGAAATCACTTCTAGTTTTGGAATTATTATCGTTTTATTAAAATTTCTCAGAATTTTTCGTTTAAAGTCGTATTTTAAATATTTTTATGTTTTCGTTATTCGTTTTAAAATTTTCGTTTTTTTTTACTTCTTTTTATTCAATAAAATTTATGGATTTTTTTGCGATGAGCTTAAAAGAAAATAAAAAAAAAAAGAAAACACGAATTTAGTTTTAATAATAAACGAAGATTATTATTTATTTATTATTGTTTAACACATTCGGCTGAATTGCGGGAATTCACGTAATTCACGTATCTTTAAGTAAACTAATGACGGAAATTCCCGCTAATGTTCAGATCAAATTTTCCAAAGTTTATTTCACTTTGTATGGAATTAGAGTTGCTATATAGGGCTTAAATATAAAATTCGGAAACTTCCGTCATAGTAGGAATATCCGTCATTTGTTCGACACAGCTTAAAAAATTATTCATTATAAAAAACCGGGAATTCAAGCACTTCGTTTTTATATGAAAAAATTAATTGAGTCGCTGGCAGCCACCAGCTAAATTTAAGTGCGGCCGAATGTGTTAAGAAAAATCACATTTCATTTCACGGTCACTTTGTTTTCCTTCTTATAATTTTACACTATTTCATCATTTATTACTCCATGTTTCTTTTTGTTTTTTTGTCTTTTATTTTTATTTTACAGTATTAAAGATTACAGCAACAAAAGTCTTTAATTTTATGTAAATAATTTACTAAAACAAATTGTCAAACCTCGTTTTTAATTAAAATGAAAAAATTTTTATTTAATTGAATTCATGTAGACTACAAAAATAGAATAAAACGAAAAATCAAAATCGTTTTCTTTTTTTTCTTTATTAAATAATTTTTACTTTTTTTCAATTTAAAGCTCTGCGCGGTATTGGTGCGCGTATTAAAGAGAAATCAGTGAGCGAACGTAGGACAGTGTGAGTGCAATACAGCACAACTAAACTGAATTAACATTCGACACACCAAGTAGTACAAACCAAAAAAATATATGGTAAAGAAGAAGAAAACAGAAGCAAATTAAAAGAGAAAAACACTTTTAACACATAAAATCTAAAAGTGAATAAAAAAAAAACATACTCAAACTCGTTGCTTTGTATTCATTCGTACAATACCAAATATCTATCTTTAACATTTGCTGTAATGACGACGTGATGTTGACGTAGCAGCATTGCTGTTGTTGTTGTTCCTGTTGTTTTATTATTATTTCGTATTTTTTCTACACACGTACTTCGCTTCATAATTAAGAAACGTTATGTTGTTGTTTCTCTTATGTTCCCTTTTCATCTTATCGTTGAGAGCAACAAAGAGTAACCAGATGATGAAATTTGTATTATTCTTTAACACTGTCACCACACAGGCTAAATGAACAAACGACTGCAACTGCAACTGCGACTAGCTAGTTTTTCGCCTTGCAGCCAGCTTTTTTATTACAATTTTGTAAGCGGCAGCGAGCGAGCGACATAATAAACAAATGATATTATGTGTATTATTGAAATTTCAACAGTACACCTTAAAATTATCTGTGTTGCTTAACGAATGAGGAACAATTAATAAAATATTATATAGCATCCATTGCTAATATAATGCGTATTACAACAATACACACATAAATAATAGTATCAGCAATAATAATAATAATAAAAAATTATATCTACAGCAGCAACAATTGATCAAATCAAGAAATACATACATACATACATAGATATGCATAAAAATGATGAACAATAGTTTATTGTATTTCAGTGATGTCACTTTATATTAAATTAGCGTTTTTAAAAAGAAATAGTTGTGGTTTTTAATTTAGCAGATATTTCAATTGCTGTGTAAGACGTTATTAGAAGAGCAAAACAATGTTTTTCACGGTCACGTCGATTTTTCATTGGGCATGTCTTTAAAATTAAAAATATATTGGAATTGATCTCAATAATTAGCAATAAAATGCAGTTGTTTGGTCACTATAACAGCAAATACTAAAAACAACAAAATATGAAAAGCTGTACAAGCTCTATAACCACACATATGTACGAAATACAATAATAATGTTGAAAATTAACAGGGTGTTCCCTACAAGAAACCTTTGTTTTTATAAAAATAGACAATTGAAATTATCATTTCAAATCAAATGATTATTTCGCATAGAAAAAATTTCAAGTCAAATGATTTTTTCGTGTAGAAAAAATTTCAAATCAAATGATTTTTTCGTGTAGAAAAAAATTTCAAATCAAATGATTTTTTCGTGTAGAAAAATTTTGAAATCAAAAGATTTTTTTCGTATAGAAAAAATTTCAAATCAAATGATGTTTTCGTGTAGAAAAATTTTGAAATCAAATGATTTTTTCGTGTAGAAAAAATTTCAAATCAAATGATTTTTTCGTGCAGAAAAAATTTCAAATCAAAAGATTTTTTTCGCATAGAAAAAATTTCAAATCAAATGATTTTTTTCGTAGAGAAAAAATTTCAAATCAAACGAGTTTTTTCGTATAGAAAAAAATTCAAATCAAAAGATTTTATTCGTATATGCATACTGATTTGGCGCTAGGACTAGTTGAGGAAAGCGCAAAGAGGAGCAGTAATAATTAAGCTGAATACAAAGAGGGATATAAAGCGAAACAAATAAATGACTTCTTGAAGGAGTGATGACAGAATAAAGAAAGAACAAGTACAAAAATATTGTGAAATAAATGTAAAAGAAAAATATGATTGAATAATTAAATTAAATGCAGAAGCAAGGATGTAATGAGAAATAAAAGGATTATCCCAGATGAAAGTAAAGTGGAAGTAGAATATTTATGTATATTTATTATTCAGAAATTACATAATTGGGGCTATTCTGCGTTTCGATTTGAATCGAAATTTTTTCCGTCTGGCAGCTTTGGTATTCTGCGTTTCAATTCCGCTCAGTTTCTTTCGATTGTATGTATTTTGTATTACGATCGCAGCTCCGTTTTTCTCAATTACTTTTTGGTTAACGGAGGGGTTTTCTTTATCTGTGTTTTTAAGTTAAAAAGTTTAAAAATGTAAGTAGAAAATGAGATAAAATGTTCAGAAACGATAACAAAAAACACTTAAAATTATTTTTAATTAATTAAATTAATTTGTTTGTTTTAAATTGTTAATTTTTGTACCCGAATATGATGTTTTTTATGTGTTACAGGTCAAAAACAACAACATCGCAGCAGAATGAAAAATTGGCAAATTTAATGGCATCTAAACCAGACATGGAATATGTGGATACCACCAGCGATCAAAGAAAGAAGTGGCAGTGTTCTGGGAGGAAGTTGCAGAAGTCCTCAAGCACTAAGTCCACCAACAATAAATGCTTATTTTTAATTATGTATACATACAACTTTTTGTACTAAATTTTCCATTCCATTTATGAAAATGATAACAAACCTGCTTATTTTGCTATTTCATTTCCACATTCCACAGTGATGCTATTAATTTTGTAAACATTGTTGTCTTCTTCTTTTTCTTTCGATTCCGTTTTCCCTCAGAATACCAACTTTCGATCGCAACGGAACTGAATGCGGAAACTTAATCGAAACGCAGAATAGGGGTGAATATTAGTTTTTTTTTCGGGCCAGCAATCAATGGATAACCCCTCCCTACACATGCAATGCATTGGTGCTAGAACAAGGAAATTAGATTATGCATGCTTTGGGCTTAATTAACATGTGGTATCAACAAGACGGTGCCACATCGCATACAGCCAGGATTACAATGGATTTACTGCGAGACCGCTTGTGAGCACTGTGACCTGAGACACAGTGTTGAAGCAGATTCAAATTTTTTAATTCCTCGACGTTCACAACAATTGGATTTATCCAAAACCACCAAGTTACGAATTTTGCATAAGGATGTGATTTTAAAGCCCTACAAGGTTCAACTGGTGCAGGAATTGAAGCCGACGGACCATTTACATCGCCATAGATTCGATCAATTCATTCAGGAACAACCGACTATCTGCGGCAAAATTGCCGCATTTGGTCTTCTGAAAAACCCAGAGTGATTATTGAGAAGGCTTTGAATGCACAAAGTGTCACTGTATAGTGCGCTATGTGGTCTGGAGGCGTGAATGGGCCGTTTTTGTTTTTTTTTTTTTTCGAATATAAAACTGGAAATGAGGTAACGGTGAATGGATCACGACTTCGCGATGCTAACAACTTCATTTTGGTCTATTATTCAATACATGAATATTATTGACAAGTGGTTTCAACAGGACGGTGCCACATGTTTTTACATAGCCAATGAAACGATCAATTTATTGCAAACAAAATTTCCCCATCGCATAATTTCACGACAATCAGTAGCTAAGTGGCCAGCCAGATCGTGTGATTTAACACCACTGGATTATTATTTGTGGGACTATGTTAAGAATAGAGTTTATACGGAGCCAACCGAATCGCTTTCAGGCTTAATACTCAAAATTCGTGATGTGATTAACGAAATAGGACTGGCCATTTTACGAAAGAGTGATTAAAAACTTTGATAAAAGAATCGACATCTGTCAGCGTGGTCGTGGTGGACATTCATTTATTTTTTATTCATTATTGCCGAACTTTGTCTTAACACATTAAAAATTTGAATCATCTTATACAAATTTATTGTTTTGTTTTGTTTTAGAAAACAAATTTCTTGTTGAAAAACCCTTTATTTTTTTCAAATGATTATTAGGTAAACAAATACATTCCAAATATATTAAATTTATAACAATTAAGACTCTTAAAAAGTAGATGCAGTATGTTTTATAATTTAAGGGCACAAGCTAAAAAAGGAGATATACACATAAAACGTTCTTGTCGATATGATATGACAGGCATTTTATATGAAGTATGAAAAAAGTCATAAGAAATATATGCTTAATGTTTTATTTATCATCTGCCACAAAAGTTTACAAAAACAAGAAAGGTCCTTGACTTTTAGTGAGTTAAATGAACAAAAGCGTACAACAATAATGCAATAATAACAATAAATACAAATAACAAAGAAAATAACATGAATCACAATAAATTTTATACAATAAAAAATGTCGAGAGAAAAACGCGTAAATGCAAGATGAATATTGAACACATTTTACATACCACCTCCCTCCCACCCACCATCTACATATATTAAACACGAACCATATAAGTACTTGGTATTTTAAGTAAGACATCACAAATGTGAAATTTAATTAAATTAAAAAAAAAAATTTGCTTTTATTTTTGGAATTATTTATTTTTCTGGTTAGTTGATTTTTTGTTTTGTTCTATTTTCACCAAAGTACTTTAGCCGCAAAAAACTTTTGTCAAGACTCGAGAGACGACAATCCTAATATTTGAATTGAAAGTATATAAAAATGCATAAGTAAATAAACAAAAAGCAATGCATGACAAGTATTAGATTTTTAAATATCATTTAGCGAGTAATTGTTGCTGTTGATTTATTTGTACTCAAATAACAAGGGAGGTGACGCTTTTTCTTATTATAATGATATACATATACCAATAAATAATTATATGGATAATAATGAAAATAATAATAATAATTAAATCTCCGGAAGAACTGAAAAACCTGCAACAGGTGGCAATTTTTTAACGGCTTCCATTTAGTTGTAGTCAAAACAAACACTAGCTATATACACTGCGGTTCATCAGGATAGAACCAACACATTTTAAAGTAAAAAAAAACTGTATAAATTGCAAATACAGATGGAATAAAAAAATAGTTGATACATTAAAGATATATTAAGACACAAAAAATGAAACGAAAAACACACTCAGACGGACACACGTACCACGATAATAATAAAAGACAGAGGTATCGATAAATTTACTTTACATACAAATGCCAGGCGGCTGGCATTCTGCTTGCCAGAATAGCTACCAACCTAACAACAGAACTGCCTGAACGCCAACACTGACTCACCAGTACAAACCACAACACGGCTTGAGAATGACGCATTCGCATCGAAAGCGCTCGCCTTCGACTACAAACCAGCCAGTTAGGACAGAAAATAGCAATAGTATTTCATTTAATAGCGCAGGAAAAATAAACAACATAACATTTAATATTACTTTGCCCTTTTTCCTTAAGTAAATTCTGAGCAAGCGCTTAAACATGAGTAGCGTATTAAAAATAATTTTGCACATAAATAAAATTTTTCTCGTTTGGGTGCATGATCTTAAATGAAAAAAGACACTTTTGATCCCATTTATACTGCATAGCAGTCCCAGATATAATTCAAACAATCGACAGCAAGTACAAATCAAACAGTGGCGCAAAAATTAATCTATCGTTGCTAAGCTGTTATTACTGATATCATGCACGACTAAAAAAAACGATATATGCAATTTGTTTGTTTTCTGTAAAAATCAACAAAAAATTTGTAATACTAAAATAGTTAAAAACTGATAATTCGATTATAGAAAGCAACCAAAGTTTAGAGCAATTGCCAGCTGTCACAATTAAAATACGGATGGCAACTTTTTATTGACAGTTGTCAATTTCAGTTGCAAAATAGAGGATTTACCGGCGAGGGTTTTTTGCAGGTTGCTGTGTAAGATTTTAAAGCAAATGAGAAAAATCCAACACAAGAGAAGAAAAAGGAATAAAAAAAGTTTATTCTATTTTTCCCTCATCTCTTGATTTAGAAACAATCCAAACTTTACACAGCTTTTGTTTTTTTTTTAAGAGAAGTAGCACTTCAGGCAACAATGCCTATTTAGTCAAGTACCGCGCTACTTTCTTTAGGAAAGGGATAGAGAAGCGATGAAACCAGTGAAAGTAGAAGGATAGTCGGAAATTAACTGCCGTATAAGACAGCAAAGCGACCAGTGATTATGCGTTTATCGCTAAACAGCCCCACCGACAGTCAATTTTTATTTTTGTAGTGAAAAAAAAACCAAGACCTTCGTTGAGAATCCAACCCACAACCCTCATACTGACTAGCTAGTACACTATCTACTAGCCCACAGGGGCACCTATACATGGACGACTTTGGTCAAAACCTCCGATAGCGTATAGATTCCTTATTGAAGAAGCGCGAACAATATCTATCAATGTCAATATATTAAGTAATATAAGGACAATAACAACAACAACATCATTCATTTTGTATTAAAAAAAAAGAATATTAAAATAAAAAAACTTGAAATGAATGGAAGTTATTTTGGTTAACGTTCTAAGTTTTTCAGTTCATACTTACATCATTTAAAGCTTAGAAATTGCCCATAGCAATGTTGAAATTTTTCCAGTATCAGAATAAGTGCTAAAAAGTATAAAAAAAAAACAAAAATATCAGAAAGAGTTGCAGACTGCTATTTATAGGCAGATAATTATTATTAATATTATAGAAATTAGCGGAACGTCGTACCGCTCACCTCGACCTTCAAGGTAAAAAATAGACAGAATTTAAAGTAGGTATTTTGAATATCAAGGCGAAGGCTATCACAGTATGAAATAGCAATAATAATAACCAAGAGAACCCTATAGAATTTTTTGAATTACTTATTTCATGCCAAGCAAAAGCACAATTCTAAATCTTTGCAATAAAGAAATAATATTGTTACCTTTATTTCTTTTAATAAACATTTTGTTTTATCGAATTCTTTTTTGCAAAACAATAACGCAGCACTTTAGAGTTTTAAATTAAATTAAACGATTTATCTACTTTCAATACACACATTATAAACACAATGGTAACTTTGTTATTTTTACTCAATTATGATTTAACTTGAATTAATTCATTTGTCTAGCACAGTGATTCTCAACTACTGTGCCGCGGCACTTTTATGTGCCGCCAAATTTTGTAAATATATAATAACGTGTTAAAATGGTTAATTATATCAAATCAAGACCATTAAAAAGTAGATTGTTTAGTAAATTATGCCAAGCTATGGAAGCCAAGTACGAATCCTTGTTACTCCATACAGAAGTAAAATGGTTATCCAAAGGAAAATTTATATCTTAAAAGACAACATGCAAATATTTTTTGAACAAAATAAAAATTGTGAATTTGTTGGAAGATAAAATATGGTGTACTAAACTGGCTTACTTATCAGACATTTTTGTTATTTTCAACAACATCAATTCAAGTATGCAAGGGCCTAATGAAAATATGCTAAACTCATATTAATGAAAAATAAAGCTCAGGAAGGCAGTTTAGAGAAAAGTTTGGGTCAGTCCCTAAAGACAGTTATAAAACTATTAAATTAATTGCTGTTGATCATTTGACAACATTAGAGGAGAGAATTATTCATTATTTCTCAAAATTAGATATTAAAAAATTTGATTGGGTTCGCAATCCATTTTCTCATAACGGATACTTCTATATTTGACTTAACTTTGAATGAAGAGGAAGAACCCATTTTGCTTTCCAATAATCGAGATTTAATTTTAAAACATTCAGAAGAACCAATTAATTCATTTTGGATTAAATAAAAAAGATTGATAATCACTGGTCTAGCAAGTGGTGCTTATATAGTTGTTTTAAGCGGTTCTGGCACCCTATATGGTAGTTGTTATTATCATTCAGTGTAGCCGCCGCCTTCTTGACTGTGTATTTTGTTTTTGTTCTCTGTCAGTTGTTTTTGCTTTCTTTTGTTTAGTTTATTGCGGGGAATTTCTTGTTGCCTTGTGTGCATAAATTTTCTTAGAAAACTCCTTAGTTTGTAAAACACACAATAAATCATTTCGTTTACTTTTTTTACTGATAATTGTTTTCTTTGAAAACTGTAACAAATCATCTTCATAAAAATATATGTTGTAAAAGCCTCAAACGGTTTTTTCATATAACAGTGCAGTTATAAGTTGTAAAAGTATAACGATACTTAGACGGCTAGAAAGTTCCAAGGAAAACCTCTATAGTGGACTTCAATACCCTTGTTCAGACGTCTTTTGAATTTTGTGTATTTTTCTATCCGGAAGACAACATCTGTCTCAAAAAAGTTTAAAACTCTCAGTAGTCTTGCCTCCATAACTTCGAAAATGCAAAATATAGTGATTTAGTTTTTTCATAAAAAATCACTTCTTTAAGTAATTTGAGAAATTGTTTCACAAAAACGATAATAGTGTCGGTCTGTGCGTTTGCACAATAATTACTTTTGCCTTCTTGTGATTTGATTTGCCGTGCTGCCAATTGATAACTTTACTATTATTACACCAATAGAAATTGAAGGTATTGAAAGTAAGTAAAATAATAAGCGCATTATTAATGTAATAGCAGCATTCAATTTTTAATCATGTACGCTTTTTTATTTCTTAGTATTAAAATATAGCCTTGAAGTAACATTTTTTTCAAATACAGCTCAAGGTCCAAGGTTTAGGTATTTTGTATTCAACGGTTTCAGGGAAAGTTGTCAGAATGAGTTAGATGAAGTAAACGTAAACAGTTTTTTTTGCCAAACTAACCGAAAGTGCTAAAAATAATAAACCTTTAAAGCATATTTAAATATTATATACGATAAGAGAAAGTAAACATGGAATTCAGCACTAACGTAAGAGTTGAGGCCCAACTATATTATGCATAAACTGGCTTAAGGTAACTTAAACAACTGTGCAAATACCTAATAATCCTATGTAGCAAACTATAACGTACTTAACAAAACTTTTCGTCAAATGTCATCTGCATAAGCAAAGTACGAAACTGATCGCACATTCCGTACGAAAACAGCTGATTTTGTATTGTGCTATAGATATATTAGTAAACAAATTCCAATGGAGGACAAAAAATATTTTATCTGAATTTAATAGAAAATGTACAGAGAAAAGACGCATTTTATTATAACGGCACTTGAAAGGAACGAGCGCCTTTAATCATTTTATTTTCTTTTCCATTTATTAACACACAATTTGCAATCAAATTTAATTTTTTATTGTTTATAAATACAATGATGCACACAGTTGCATTTTTTAGTATTTTTGGCCCAAAATAATACATACAGCGATATATGTGTAATTTTTCTTTCGTAATTTTCTTAAAACTATTAACAAAAAATTATAAATTTGTATAAGGATAGTATTAAGTATACAAAATATGATTATTAAACGCCTTTTTGCTTTTTGGAATTTCATTTATTTAGAACGATATAATTTTTTTGCAAAAGTACGAATAAAAAAACAAATGTGCAATTGTGCATAATAATTTCTATATTCATGTAAGTACAATATAGCCACGTAAAAGTCTACAATGATTCGCTTAAGCATTCGACAGACTTTTCGTTCTATTTTTGACATTAGCTTAAGCCAGTTTATACATATTATAGCTGGGCCTTTATCCAAAATCAAATTCTTAAGACTGTGCATAATAATTTCTATATTCATGTAAGTACAATATAGCCACGTAAAAGTCTACAATGATTCGCTTAAGCATTCGACAGACTTTTCGTTTTATTTTTGACATTAGCTTAAGCCAGTTTATACATATTATAGCTGGGCACTTATCCAAAATAAAATTCTTAAGACTGTGCATAATAATTTCTATATTCATGTAAGTACAATATAGTCACGTAAAAGTCTACAATGATTCGCTTAAGCATTCGACAGACTTTTCGTTTTATTTTTGACATTAGCTTAAGCCAGTTTATACATATTATAGCTAGGCCTTTATTCAAAATAAAATTCTTAAGACCTTAAGATTTAGATCAAATTATTTTTCGCTTTAATAAACTTAAATAAACTCGTGTACGCTTTTAATTTGAAACTTTTTTACTTCAAAGTAAAATTTGATTGATCGGTAAATCGAATACTCTTTAGCAATAGGATTATATCGGTTTTTTCAACAAGTAGTTTGGTTATAAATTGTGACAACACCCAGAACGTGATAGTTTTGCTAAATGTCAATTTGACGTATTCGTAGTAGATGCATTGGCAATTGTTACTATGAATTCAATTTCACACGAAAATCGTGTTAAAATCCACACTAAAAATGGTGGATCTGTTAAAGTTAAATTTCGTGATATTTTTGGATCCTCCTTCTGAGATCGCTATTAAGAATTTAGTCGTTAGATTGAGTTGTCAGATTCGACCGGGTCGTTCAACTGAAAACATTGCAGCAAGAGCCACAGTGTTGAAGCAGATCCGAATTTTTTTTTTTTAAAGAGAAGTAGCACTTCAGGCAACAATGCCTATTTAGTCAAGTACCGTGCTACATTCTTTACGAAAGGGATAGAGAAGAGATGAAACAGGTGGTGAAAGTAGGAGGATAGTCGGAAATTAACTACCGTATAAGAGACAGCACAGCGACCAGTGACTTATGCCTTCATCGCTGAGCAACCCCACCGACAGTCAATTTTTATTTTTGTAGTGAAAAAAACCAAGGTCTTCGTTGGGAATCGAACCCACAACCCTCTTACTGACAAGTTAGTACACTACCTACTAGCCTACAGGGGCACCTGTCTCTTACAAAACTATAAATCTATAAAACCGTAAATTATGAATCGTAAAACATTATTAGATCCAAATTTATCAATTCCTTCACGTTCCCAACAACCGAGGTTATCCAAAATTACTACATCGCGAATTTTACGTACGGATTTAACGTTGAAGCATTACAAGGTTCAACTTGGGTAGGAATTTAAGCCGACCGACCATTCACATCACCGTAGATTCGTTCAATTCATTCAGGAACAACCGGCCGGTTTTTCTGAAAAAATCATTTTTTCAGACGAAGCCCGTTTTTACTTGTCAGGATATGTTAACAAGTAAAATTGCAGCATTTGCGCTTCTGAAAATCCAAAACGATTATTGAGAAGTCTTTGCATGCTCAATGTATCACTGTAATGGTGTGCTATGTGGTCTGGAGACGTCATTGGGCCTTTGTGCGTATCACTGACATGTGGTTTTAACAGGACGATGTCACACGTCACACAGCCAATGAAACGATCAATTTATTGCAAGCCAAATTTTCCAATTGCATAATTTCACGACAATCAGCCGTTGAGTGGCCAGTCATTTCATGTGACTGGATTATTTTTTGTGAAACTATGTTAAGGACAGAGTTTATACGGAGCTCATCGAATCGCTGTCAGTCTTAAAACTCAAAATCTGTGATGTGATAAACGAAATAGGACCGCCATTTTGCCAAAAAAAAGTGATTAAAAACTTTGGTGAAAAAATCGACATCTGTCAACGTGGTCGTGGGTGGATATTTGCCATAATTTTTCATTCATAATTGCCGAACTTTTCTCTTCGTAACACAATAAAAATTTAAATCGTGTTATCTAAATGTTTTGTTTTATTTCGGTTTTAGAAAACAAACTTCTCGTCTAAAAACCCTTTATGTACTCTTAGTTTCCTATGAAAAACAACGAGTGAAAAACAAACTATTGGAATCGTTTAACGACGATTAAAACTACTTGCTCTTGTTAAGACAATTTAACGTAAAAATTGTCTTTAATGGTGTTTTATTTTCCAACAAAAATGTTACACCTGTGTGCTATTTTTAAAATACATATGAGAGTGTAAATAAAAAGTAGGATGTGTTACAAATGTATCGTATGAAATAGTGTAAAGCGCATGTTACATTTTGTACCTTCAATTTAATTTTTTTTAGTAGTTTTATTATTACAGATAAGTTCTGTTAACTTCTGTTGATAAACACATAAATGTTTGTACAAAATCTTATGGCCTTCTATAATATGACTCTAGAATAAAAACGTTAACATTATTGAGACGCGTAGGGTTTAGGTAACATACAACATACATGTTAGTTAAATGATTGTCAGGCAGCATTTATCTTCAGAAAAGAAAATGCCATAAAATATTCAAAAGTTTGTGTACAAGCAGCATTTACTGCGCATTCGCTATTTTTTATTTTTAAATCGTCACAATTCCCATCATTTAAAAATACAACTTTTAGTTGTACTAGATCAGTTAATTCGTGCTGTGAACGTACACGACGACTTAAAGTTCTTGGATGCTGGTGATAGATTAAGATTCTTACTTTCCTCGTTTGCAAGGTAATCAAGGTTTTTAGTTTCGTTTGATAGAATATGATCAGAACTCTTAATCGAATATTGATTTTAATAAATTTTATAATCGACATTGTTGCAATATCCTTATAAGTTGCGTGCGTTGCGTTTTTTGTCATCTAGCACATTTATTAACGCAATAATCTTACTTAAAAAAGTACTTGGAGTGAGTGTACAGCCTTATTTAATTATATAAGCGAGTATGTTATAATAAAGAAAATTAAGTAGACTTTTTAGGGCGTAGCCGGTTTTTTCTCCAAGCAATTGAAAATCAGAAATGGCACTATATTTTTAAGTTTTTTTATTTATATTGGGCGGCCGTAGTGATGCCAACATAACCGCTGTACAGCAAAGTGTTGAGAATTAGTCTGGAACATCAAGTCGTTGATGTTTGCAACAACTGGGCATCACTAGAGGCACTTTCCGCAACATTTTGCAAAAAAAAACATATTCATTTCACCTTTATAAAATTCAACTCGTTTAAGAATTAAAGCGCCGGCCGATGATTGTTTGCGTCGAACGCTTATAAATTGACAGCTTTAGTGAAGAGCTCGTTTTCAATTAAGCGCTTATTTAAACAAACGAAATGGTCGCATATGGGGCTCACAAAATCCAAAAACAGTTCTCGAAAAACCATTACATCCAAAGAAAGTAATCGTATGATGCGGTTTGTGGTCAGGCGGAATTATCGGCTCGTGTTTTCTTTGAAAATGGGCAAGGAAGTTCCGTCACCGTCAGTTCTCTGATAACCAATTTTTTGTGGCCACAATTGGCTAATGTCGACATCAGCAAACTTTGGTTTCAGCAAGACGGCACCACAAGCTACACAGCCAGTCCAACAAATTTGTTATTAAGAGAAATTTCCCGGTCTCATAGTATTTCGATTTGGCGATGTCAATTGGCCGCCTCGTTCTAGTGATTTAACGCCGTCGGATTATTTGCTCTGGGGCCATTTAAAAGTACGGGTTTACGTGTACAATCCACACACACCCCTCGGAGGCACATATATGGTCTTAATGGGGAGCTACTATGTAGACCTGTGCAACTGGGGAAAAAAGGGAGCCCAGTCCCCTGAAGTCAGCAGGGGTACAACTGGAAACTCCACTTCATTTTCACGGGAATCAGTAAGCCGCAGAGTTCGTTATTTGTCTCTTTAGACATTTAACTGTTTTCTGACTGATTATTGAGGTTAGCCCCCATATGGGAGTATCGTGGTGGTTGTGGTTTCGCGGTCCCATATCAGTCTATGGTTCTATGGTGGCCGGGTTCATTTCACCTTTAATAACACCTACCTGGTGAAATTTTCCCAGATCCAGTGAGCATGCTAGGCATGTGTTCTGGACAGGAGTTGGAAAGTCTCTAACTCTCCAACGTATTTACGTATCTCCGTAAATAAGAGGAATTTCGCAAAAATAAGCCTAATTTGGGATCACCTACAAAAATCGATTTTTATGTGAAAATTGAATTAAAAACTTAAAATAGCTGTATCTCCGTAAATAAGAGAAAATTTCGCAAAAATAAGCCTAATTTGGGATCACCTACAAAAATCGATTTTTATTATGAAAATTTAACTAAAAACTTAAAATGGCTGTATCTCCGTAAATAAGAGAAATTTCGCAAAAATAAGCCTAATTTGGGATCACCTACAAAAATCGATTTTTATGTGAAAATTGAATTAAAAACTTAAAATAGCTGTATCTCCGTAAATAAGAGAAATTTCGCAAAAATAAGCCTAATTTGGGATCACCTACAAAAATCGATTTTTATATTTATATTATATTATAAAAAATATATTATATTTTAACTAAAAACTTAATCACACAATCCACACACAACTGACGCTCTTTTAAGATGAAATTCGGCGCTGGATTGACGAGATAAGCGAAGCTTTGTTGCAAAATGTGCTTTAGAGCGGACGTCTGCCGAAAAAAGTGTGTATGTTTTTTTAAGCCAATTTACTTCCTAACCATCCTATATTTGGTGTTTCCGTTTTATCTACTGTAACAACAACATACCATCAGTATATAGGCAATTAACAAGATATAAACAATATATATAATTAAATAAATCCCAATATGTTTCTATCAATATTAATCTTATCCATCCATCTCTTCAACATGATGTCAATAACATCATAACAGTCTTCTTTTGTATGTTTGAGAACACGTGGCAGCAATTGTTATTAATTTTTTTTTTTATTAACTTTATCTTGTCTTAACAATCATATTAAAAATGAAAAACAAAAACCGGGTGGCTAACTTATTCTGAAACGTTTTAGTATAAAACTTAAGAGTTAGACAGTCTAGGCACACCGGTAGTAGCAACATGTTGGGATAAACGTAAAGATCATAGGCTGTTTTGTAAATTCAAAATAAATTATGAAAGAGCCAAAAAAACAAAACAAAAAAATAATGTAAACAAAGGTGGTTGACGCCCAGAAGTGGAGGAAGATGCTTTACTAAAGGAATGTGTGCGTGTATGTTTATTCTATGGTTACAAAGTTCAATGTACTTCACATTTTGTAATAAATTTCCACACGTGTTCAACAATACTTATATGAATACACAACCCACAAAAAAATTAAATTGAAATACATAAAAGTACAGTGTAGAAATTCTTAATACAGCGCAAACAAAAATAAATAATTAAAAAAAAAAAAATAAGAAAACAATTGGAGACAAAAACCTTTCAAGATAAGGGGAGATGAATATAATGTTTGTAGGGCAGTGCAGATACGTACGCATTGGGTGATGTTTGTTTCTAACTTGATGACTGTTTGATGATTGTTTTCTAAAATGACATTTGTAGTGTTGAAATTAACGTAAACATGAAAATTAACCAGAACTACAATGAATTTAAATAACAATTTAAAACAATCAACGCGACGTTGTGTTGTTTAGAATTTAAAACAAAGATCGTTTTTGAAAAAAAAAATACCCAACATGACGAACAAATTTAAAACAAAACAAATGACTTTTATTTGTTACAGTTGATTGTTTAATACAGCATTCGGTACGTGAAACTGTAAAAATTCACGTCTGTACAAAGAACATTAAAAAATAGATAAATCAAAATAGGCTGTTAAGTTAGGTCAGGTTCAGCAGATTATTGGTTTCTTGTGTTACTTGTAAAGTAACAGAAGAGAAGAAAATCAGAAGAGGATACAAAGAAAAGAAATAAGTGTTGGGGGACAAGAAAAAAGAGAAAAAATGTGGAGCACAGCATGGGTCCCAAATAAACGATGCCAAATCACTGAAGCTATGGTCACGCAATTTTACCCTCGGTAATCGAAGCAGTAATACTCTCTTTCTTCAATCTGTCCTTGTAGTCGAGCAAGCCAGCTCGTGGGACCAAATTATAAAAAGCAACCTCAATATGCAGTCCGCAAACTAAGCATTGCGCCTTTCTTTGTCAATTCAACAACAACGCAGTTGCCGAGAGTTGAGTCATGTCCCCTCACCCTCGAATACTCCGACATTACATTCAAGAACGCCCGCATTCAGAGAAAAGAGGATGTTAAGTTAGGAATATTATCGACTGATTGAAGTGGCGATAACAGATGAAGAAGCTATCAAGGGTAGTTGCCCGTATGCTAACACAGTGGAGAATATCGTATTCGTATTTCCAACTGATACAAAAGCTCATCTAGAGTATTTGATTCTTATTAATTTCTTCGCAAATTTGTTTAGCCATGTAATTCAAGCGCTAAAACAATAAACACAAAAAAAAAAATGGGACGTCAAAGTTATGCGCACATAATTTTTTTGCAAAACTAATATTTGAATAATGAAAAACAAACAAAAACTAAAGAACATTATTTATCATTGTTAGGCCCATATTAAGCGAAAATTAAAGCCCAACTAAAATCTTTAAGCATCTAAGGATAATTCAGTTTCCTTTTGTATTTTTCTATTTCCAAGTATATGTTGCATCACTGTAAAATAGTAACATCTCTGTTATATATAAGATTATATTATAAGTACCATCTCTGTATTGAAAAATAAATGTAGTAAGCACATGGTATAAAATAAAGTCTTTTACATATAAAACATGGTGTCAGAAGTGAAAAGATAAAAAATTGTAATAAATAAGAAAAACTAAATTGGAAATTGAAAATAAAATAAGAAAATAAAATAAATAATAAAATAGAAAAATAAGTATGGCTACAGCGAGTGACAGAAAAGATGAAATGGACAAATGTGAGGTTAGGTCAACTGCTGTGACATCGCCATTGCCAAAACTGAGCATCTCAATAACTAGCAACAACAACAATGCTGTGGAATGGCGCAAGTGGTGGCAACAATTTGAAATATATTTGTTAGCCACGGATTTAGATAAAGCATCCAATAAACGCAAAATTGCTCTCATGTTACACTCAATGGGTGCAAAGGGCCTGGAGATTTTTAACTCATTTGGTATCACAATGAGTGAGACAAAGCTCTCAGATGCAAAAGCTAAGTTTGACAAGTACTTTGAACCACAAAAGAACCTAACCATGATGAGGCACAGGTTTTTTACCAGAAAACAAAAACCACAAGAAAGTGTAAATGAATTTTTAACAGACTTGGAAAATTTAAGCGCAAACTGCGAGTTTGAGACTCTACGGGAATCGTTAGTCAGAGATATTTTTATTGCAAACATGTGCTCAAGTCTTGCACACATACGTCAACGACTCCTACAAGAGCCAGAACTTTCCTTGGAGAGGACGATACAAATAACCAAGACCGTCATAAACGCCCAACAAAATGCGGAAACAATGATGAGGGAGGTTTCTGCAGTCAATGAAACTGTTTTGCAAGTTCACAGTCGAAGCCGTACTCAATCTGCAACATCATTTAGAAATAAATATAGAAACCGTTCATCAAGCAACCAACATCAGTCAACGCCTAAAGAGACATGTGGTCGGTGTGGCCAAAAACATCGCCAAAAGTGTCCGGCAGTCAACATCAAGTGCAGGTTATGCAGTCGATTTGGTCATTTTGCAAAATTTTGTTTTAAAAACAAAAGTATAAGACAGTTGGATTCGCACGCTGTACACACAGCTGATCTTACATATACAACAGGTAATGAACAGTTTTTTATTGGGACCCTTAAGAAAGAAAAGTTTTATTCTAATAAGTCATGGTGCCTTAATATTAATGTAAATAATTCAAATATCAAGTGTATTTTAGACACTGGTGCAGATGTCAATATAATGTCTTTAAAAACTTATTTAAAATTAAATTTATCAAAATCTGATTTATACAACTCAAATGTTAAAGTTTCAGGTTTCGGTGGTAGGGATATACCAATAATTGGTCAAAGTAATTTAGAATGCAAGATTAATAATCATCTAACAAAGAACATTTTTTTCGTTATCACTAACATAGATTGTCCAACGGTGTTAGGGCTGCCAACACTTCAAAAAATAGGAGTTTTAAAAAGAGTAATTACGTTGGGACATAATCAATGTCAAACACTCGTAAAGGAATATGATGAAGTATTTAAAGGTCTCGGATGTCTGCCACCTGTCTGTCATCTCAAGATTCGGGAAGATGCAATTCCATGCATTGATCCACCTAGGAAAGTGCCATTTTCTTTGTTGAAAAAACTGAGGGAGGAATTAGATCGCATGGAGAAAATGCAGGTTATAGAAAGGGTTACAAAACCGACAGCTTGGGTAAGCTCAGTGGTGATCACAGTAAAAGAATCAGGAAAACTAAGAATATGTTTAGACCCTCGGAATTTAAATAGGAGTATAATGAGGGAACATTACCCTTTACTAAACATGGATGAGATCAGATCCAAATTAACAGGGGCTGCATACTTTTCACATTTAGATGCTTTTTCTGGTTTTTGGTCATTGAAATTGGATAATGATAGCTCAGAGTTATGTACTTTTCAGACACCATTTGGCAGGTATAAGTACCTAAGGTTGCCATTTGGTATAAATGCTGCAACTGAAATTTTTTATAGGGTCATGCAAGAAAATTTTGGTGACCTAGAAGGTGTCTTAATCTTTGTTGATGACATACTAGTTTATGGGGAGACGGAAGAGGTTCATTATGAAAGGCTGAAAAGGGTACTTCAGAGAGCCAAGGAAGTGAATCTGAAATTAAATAAGTCAAAATGTAAGTTTGCTATGAAGGAGATTAGTTTTTTAGGTCATGTTTTCAGCATGAATGGTGTAAAGATTGACAATGAGAAAGTTGAGGCCATAAATAAGATACCTTTACCACAGAATAAGAAAGACTTGCAGAGATTCTTAGGCATGATCAATTATTTAAGTCCTTTTATAGAAAATATGTCACAGAAGACGGAAGTTTTGAGAAATCTTTTGAAAGATAATGCAGATTGGATATGGGATAAAAACTGTGATAAATGTTTTGAACAGTTGAAAAGAATCATATCCAATTCCCCTGTGTTAACTCATTATGATCCAAATATACCTCTCGTATTATCCGTCGATGCGTCAAAGTCAGCTGTAGGTGCAGTCATCATGCAGAACAAACGTCCAATAGCTTACAGTTCTAGAACACTTACAGATTCTCAAACCAATTATGCCCAGATTGAGAAGGAGTTGTTTGCCATACAATTCGGATGCAACAAATTTCACCAATACATCTATGGGCGAAAAGTGACAGTACACACTGATCACAAACCGTTAGTGAATTTATTTAAAAAAGCTTTGCATGATGTACCACAAAGATTACAAAGAATGATGTTAGCCCTGCAAGCATATGACCTTAATGTTATATATATTCCGGGAAAAGAAATGTACGTATCCGACACACTATCTAGAGCAGCCATGAAGGACCATTATATTCCAGATTATGAGGTCGAACTGGACTGTCATGTCAATTTGGCATTGTCAACTCTAGCCGTCAGTGAAGAATATCGAGGGAGGCTATGTAAGGCCACTGAGAGTGATGAGTCGCTGCAGATGATGAAAACTTACTGTGAGGAAGGATGGCCAAACAGCAAGAACAAATTAAGTCCTTTATTAAAATGTTTTTGGAACTTCCAGGATGAAATCCATGTCATTAGCGGCTTAGTTTTTAAAGGCACAAGGCTTGTGGTACCGCAATCCATGCGGAAGGAAATGTTGGACAAGATCCATAAAGGCCATCAGGGTATAAATAAATGCTTGAATTTAGCAAGAGAAATGTTATATTGGCCTAATATGACAATAGATATCAAAAATGTAGTAGAGCAGTGTTTGATATGTGCTAAATTTGGTGCGTCAAATCATAAAGAGATCTTACAAAATTATCAAATATCTAAGCTTCCATGGCAACAAGTAGGCATAGATCTGATGTATTTTGACAATGAAACGTATTTGGTAGTAACAGATTACTACTCAAAATTCATAGAAATTGCTAGGTTGGAGAAAGATTCAACTGCAGATAAAGTCATTATAAACTTGAAATCTATTTTTGCACGTCATGGCATACCAATGTTGTTAGTCTCTGATGGCGGTCCACCATTTCAGTCAGGAAAATTTAAGACATTTCTGTTTGATTGGGACATAGAACATATCGTCACTAGTCCATATCATTCGCAATCGAATGGTCAGGCTGAAAGCTCAGTTAAAGTTGTAAAAAATATATTAAGAAAATGTAAAGAATCAGGCACAGATCCTTACCTTGCGCTTCTACAATATAGAAGTACACCAAAAAATAACCTACCATCTCCATCACAATTGCTAATGTCAAGAAATTTGAGAATTAATATACCTGTAAAATCTGAGAGATTAAAGCCAAGAGTAGTTAAATTTGCAGATTATGAAAAGTATATAAAAAAGAACCAGACCCAAGCATCTAGATATTACAATAGGGGTAAAGAAAATTATTCTATTTTAAGGCCAGGTGACCACATATTTTTTCAAAGAAACCCGCAATCTAAGTGGGAGCCTGGGGTTGTAATTCAAATACAGAAAGATAAAAGATCTTACATCATAGAGGATGAGAATGGGAAAAGGTACAGAAGGAATAGGATTTTTGTTAAATTGAGAAATATGATGAATTACTTCAAAGTACAAGATCAACTCCCTATACAGAATAAGATACCACAACTAAATATTGATTCACAAAGTAATGAGAAAGGAGAAAGAGATAGAGATGACAGGCAGGGGGAAGATGGAGAGCCTAGAAATCATGCTCCTTATGTAACAAAATCAGGCAGGCTGGTAAAGCCCAAACAAATATTTGATATATAAGCTATTGTAAGAACAAGTCAAATGAACTTATGTAAACATTTAGAGTATTATCCTTTCTATATAAATTCATATTGTCATACCAATGTAAGAACAAGTCAAATGAACTTATGTAAACATTTAGAGTATTATCCTTTCTATATAAATTCATATTGTCATACCAATGAAAAAACCTACTGATGTACATAAAGATTGTATTAAACACTGTATTATACTTTATTATACATATAATTTACCACAATATTTAGCAGTAGAACTTAGTTTTAAGTTAAGAAAGGGGATGTTGCATCACTGTAAAATAGTAACATCTCTGTTATATATAAGATTGTATTATAAGTACCATCTCTGTATTGAAAAATAAATGTAGTAAGCACATGGTATAAAATAAAGTCTTTTACATATAAAACAGTATAAACAAATAACTGACCAACAGCTCTAAATTCTTGCCTTGCCAACAGAAAAAAAAAATAAAAAAAAAGGATGAGCGAGATTTGTCATCCGATAAACGACATCCATGGCTTTGAAATAGCGCGGTACTTGACTAAATAGGCATTGTTGCCTAAAGTGCTACTTCTCTATAAAAAAATAGAACTTTCATATAATTTTAAAGTGGAAAACATTTTATTGTAAAATCATGTTAAATTAACATGAAATGAGTATGAAGCAAAATTTTTAGTTATTAAAAAGGTTTGAAATAACCCTGCTTCAGTTGATTTCACTGGGTTCTTCAGTGTGTTATGATATAAAAATATAGCCAAAATATAAAAAAATAACTTTATTATGTAGACTGACCGATTGTCCTTCAAAAAAATTCAAACTCAATCTTAAAAACTGTATTTTGATTAAAAAAATTTAAAAAAAAATCGAAAATATTTTTTCGAATCTAAAATTAAAAGTTGCTCTAATTTAAAAGGAAATGTACTTTTACTTTTATGCATCTGCACAACAAGTTATTATCTACATTATAACACTTCAATATAAAAAAAAACCCGACTGCAAAATTTCCCAGTCAATTAAGTAAATAAAAAATAAAAAATATTTTCATTCACTTCATGACATTAAAAATAAATCAGACAAACGATAAAGCTTCCAAAAAAAATATTTTTTTTGCTACTAGCTAAGATATGCCACAACAACAGCAACAACAATCTGACACTTTAAAAAAGACAAAACTCATTTTCGAAAATGGTAGAATATTTTGATGCTCTTTTTTGCCTTATTAGCGAAAGTCAGTTGGGTTCATTGAACTGGTTTGTACTTCTTCGTTTAGTAAAAGTGTGAATAATACACAACTTTTATTACACAAAGACCAAAAAACTGAAATGATGAATCGAATGGATGGATATATTATTGTTTTGTAACCTTCAAATACAAACAACAGGAGCAAAATAAAAACATAAAAAGTTCACTGACTTTCCTAATATGTTTTTAGATGTACAGTGTAGGACAAAACTAAAGCACAAACTTCTGCTTTTAAAGAAGCATAATGATAACATTTTAACAAGCAGGTCTATTTAATGAAAAAAATATTATTATCTTTTAACATTATTATGACACATTAAAAAAATGAAAATAAAAGCATGTTTTTGTTATGCAAATACTATAGCAACGCAACGACAAAACTTCAATGCGTGTGTTAACAAGTTCAATGTAAACCAAAACATGCAGCCGTTTAGTGGAACAATACCAAGGTAATAGTTAATTTTCAGCTATCTGTAATTTTTTTCAATATAACACCGTGCAGCAGACAACCATAAGTCCAGGTTCACACAGGGCAATTTTAGTTGCTCCACTCTTGAGTTTTTGGGAGAGAGAGAGGTAAAAGGAATGGAAAGGGGAATATAATTGCTCGTACTCGTTAATTTATTTTTGTTTGCTATTCGCAGTTTTCATTTCTTTTTTTTTGTCGCAGATTGGTTTTTGTCATTTCTTTTCATTTGTTGTTCGCGTTTTATTATATTGCGGAAAGTATTATTTTAAATCATTTTGTTAAACTGTGCTTTTAAAATACACTGTGTGTGTTAATATCAACAAAGCAAGAAATTTAAAGACAAAGAGGGAACAAGAATTGCTGGACCAAATTATTCGTGTGTGAACACTGCAGCAATTTTAAAAGAAAATTGATGAAGAGTTGAGCAACTAAAATTGTCCTGCCTGAACCTGGTCTAATGGGGTAGCATAAAATGTTACTTTAAATATAATAGTCTTATTCGAAATACTAAGTCTAAAATTTCTGTAAATGTAAAAGGATACAATATTCTATTTATCTTGTTAATTTTCTCTATCAAGTAAAGGATATGATCCTCGAAATCCGAATCTCATACAACTCCTAGGTAGTTGACTTTGCTGGCCCATGCTAGTAAGTTGTTGTTGCATCAAATGGGTTTTTAAAGGAACTAACATGGGTTAGTTGAGGGTTTTGAGTATTAACTGCTAACGTATTTTAAAGGTTCGAGAGTATATAATCAGCCAGTGTACCTGAACTTAGGGTTGCCGTATTATAAGCAATTACGGATTATATTTATTACATTCATTTAATGTGGAGAAGAAATCTACGGTAAAAATATTGTATTAAATAGGCGAGATACACGAGCCCTGAGAACAACCAGAAAGAATTTCTGTTTGATTAGAATGTACGTGACCAATACATACTTCAAATATGCGATCAAAATGAGAATTATAATCTATCAACTTAAAAACTAGCCCGTTGTGTCATGCTGAGTCAAATGGAGTTTTATGGCTAAAATAATCAATGCCAGTAGAAATTTCATTATTGAAATTTTATGTTACCAAATTTCTTATTCGAACGAGTGGATGCACTGTATTATGTTGATTGCGAAAACCATATTGTTGAGAAGTTAAAATATTATGAGAGTCAATGAAAGTCGTAAGTGATTCTTTCATTATTTTCTCCAGTATTTTACTTAAGGACGATTTAAGATCGAGGACAATTAGCAGGTTTGCCAGTTTTTATTAAAGGAACAATTTTCGAATATTTTCATATTTTACGAAAGCAGCTTTTGCTCAGACATGAGTGGATAATCTCAGTAATATATCTAAGGACTATCGAGGACAATTAGCAGGTTTGCTAGTTTTTATTAAAGGAACAATTTTCGAATATTTCCATATTTTACGAAAGTAGCTTTTGCGCAGACATGAGTGGATAATCTCAGTAATATATCTAAGGTCTATCGAGGACAATTGGCAGGTTTGCCAGTTTTTATTAAAAGAACAATTTTCGAATATTTCCATATTTTACGAAAGTAGCTTTTGCGCAGACATGAGTTCTATTTTAGGCAAAGCCTTTAAATTTAAACATATATTATTTATTCCGTTTTGATGTTTTTCTCGCCCCACTCTCTTCTCTACATTAGTATACAAAACTGGTATTAAAAATTAAACACGGTTTTTATTATTTAAGGTCTTTAACCTTTACAAGGTTGTTTGCATAAGAAAGCGTAGGAATATAGCAATATCTAGATACACTTGCACATTTAACTCTCGTATACAAAAATACATGTATATACTCTCAATCGAATAACAAAAAGAAGAAGCAATAACATTAAGAAGCAGTGATGTTAAGTTTTATTTTTAACTTCTGGTACGGCCTTAAAGCATTAGCAGACACAAACGTAAAACTGGGAAATAATGTTTTTGATCAAAATAAAAAAAAAAAACGGGGTACTTGAAATAAATTAAGCAGATTATATCCAAGTTTTTATATTTACTTTTGTCACATAAGTAGTAAGGAACAAATAATAATAAATAAATAAAATCAGGACTAAAATTGACCAATAAGCTAAAGAGAAGATATTCTAACTTAGACGTGAACGTTACGCTGGCTTATTTTAAATAAAAGTTCTATTTTAATTTATTATTTTAAATAAAAGTTCTATTTAAATTTAAATTCTAAACTAAAAAAAATGGAAACCGCACTATCAGAAAAGTAAAATTAAGTCGATGATTGATCTTAACTTTTGGCTAAATTCGGTATTTTGCAAATAATAAATCACAGTTAAACCAAAAACAATTTAATTTTATCAAGAGTATGGCTGTAGAATTGCTAAATTTTCAAAAAGACTTAGTTTTTGCAAAGAAGTTGTAATAACGAATAATAGCTAAAGGTAACTCAAGTTCTCATTTTAGCTAAAGTTGCTTTTTCTTTTAATAAAAGAAAGCTGTAACACACCACACCGCACATCATTTGATAACAACTAACTAGGTTCACCCAAAACAGTATATCGACTTGAAGCAGTATTTTAACACTTTAATTGCTATATTTCTGTAATATTTTTGACTTTATAATTAAATAAGTGTATGAATATTATCATGAAAGTCTAACGAGACAAATTATTTAATAAAGTGTAAACAGTAATGGCGTACGTATAACAAATTCTACGATTCTATATTTGCATTTCTTTTCTATAAATTTTTATACATCGGGTTCACGATAATTGTTTTAAAAGGTGTCAAATCGCAAAACGCTCGAAGCCAATTACCAGGTCCATTTGTCGATAAGTTAATTAGTTATCGTCAATCTTTGACGTTTACATTACATTTCCATTACACGTCCACCGTAACGTACGCTCAGGTTTTGTTTTTGAAGATATAAGTTACAATTAAGTCACTAGTGTGTAAGAATCCGCAGTTTTAATCCATATGCTGCAATTTTAGTTATTTACATACCAATTGAGCCAATTGCTACGATCTGATGTTTGCTACTGCTCTAATTTTCCTGATCATGAATGCCAAAAAAGTGAACGCAAGATCACAGTTTGTTCGTAGGTTCATCGAGCTTAAAAAATATTAGTGTCCCTTAATTTGCTGAAAAAAGAACAATATTATATGAGGCGCTTAACGTTACAGCACACGACATATGATAAAATTTAAATGACCTAGGCAAATTTGAGGTTAGGAAGTTAATTATCTGACAAATGATTAAATTTTAAAAATTTAGCTTTCATCTTTTAATGCATATTTAGTTGAGAAATTTTTAGCGTAGAGTGTTACACTCTTGTGCAAAATATACTATCAAAATTATAAAAATTTTACTTTATCATGTGAAGTTCGAGCAGCATTTCCTCGACATCTAAGAACTGTTGCCTTTGGCGGGGCGGAAGAATTTTATTCCCTATGGTATAACAAACACCGTCTTCGCTAACTAAAAGTTTTCTCTGCAGCCACAATGATGGAATAAGTGCTAAATAAATAGCTTCCATTAGGTGACTCCTAATAATAGCTCTTTAATTAATAAAAATTAAATAACGTCTATACCTGAAGGTTAAAGGAGGAAAACATTTTGTTAGCGAAGCCGGTGTGCGAAATACTATAGAGGAGAAAATCTTTCAGGCTATACGGAAAAAGTTTGTAAGCGAAACCGATGCTCAGTAAGTAACCATTATAAAATTACTTACTACTTGTTTTTGTATTTCGTTTTTTTTTTTATTTGAAACAGTTATAGCAACCGTTATAATAATATCTGAATGAACTGAAATGCAGTTTTAGTCAAATGTAATAACTCCCAATAAAAATGAAATAACTCCCAACAGAATTCAGTTAGGAGTTATTTTATTCCCAATGAAAAATTATGAAATTTGTATGGGGCTTTTTAATTTTTTGTTGGGAATTATTTCATCTGGGAGTTATTTAACGGTACCGCATTTCTGAGTGTATAAAAGATGAGCGATCTGATGTTTATTGGGGAACGTCATTACCATGTGATCACCGTTTATTATATGAACAACAACAACAAGGAAGCAATGTTGCCACAATAAAAAAAGTTTACGAAATAAGTTTTTAGAAATAGTTAAATAATAAACAACACATATGTTTTTGTTGACAGGCAAAATGAAAATCTAATTTAAATTACGAAAACACTTGGGAAATGGTAAACTGATATATGTAATTAATTATTTATTAAGCTATTTAAAACGATTTTTAATTATTTATTAATTTACTGTTGGAAAATATTTCGAGTTTTCTTTCTGGATGTTTCTCATTAATATAAAAATAACACTTGCACTTCGTAGTTCAAAATATAAAATAAAAACACAATTTAAACACAATTTTTAATATATGTGACTGCGTATGGATGTGTGAGAGTGTAGAGTTTGCAAAATACAATTGCTTTTTAATTTGTTCCAAAGAGAAACAAGAGCAAACATTAAAATGTGTTTGGAGTTATGAAAGAGAGGGGAATATGGATGTTTGCTCAAAGAAAAAAAATTAATTTCAGTATTACGTATCCAAATATAAAATAGTACATTGATATTGAATACCTGTTAGTCTCTGTTCACACGCTTCAACTTTTGTTGCTCAACTTTAGATTTTCCCATTAGAAAAAAAGATATAAAAATTAAATATGTTTCTATTTCACTGCAGTGCGGAGCTGCTTGTACTCGGGAATTTCGTTTTGTGTTTCCATTCGTAATCATACACACAAAGTTGTATTTTCTGCATTTTTGACATTCCTCTTTATTCCCTATTTCATTGTTAAAAAGGAATGTTCAAATTTCGTCATAAAATTACCGGAATTAGTGGTGCTCATGTATAAACTGATTTCTGTAGCAATAAATATTCTCTAATATTCTTATAAGCTAAGTAAATTACCGCAGATGATAAGAATGTGTTTACAGTATTTGGTTCTTTACAATATTTTATGATCTTTACAACATTTTTTATCTTTAAACACACATTTGTCATTAATAATTACGATTAATGACAAATATATTTAAAGACAATAGGATATGGAAATTAATATATGTTATGTTAGTATTTAAGAGAGACAGTGTGAAAAATAAAAGTAGTTAATAATAATTAGTTATTTTTTTATTATTAACCAGTAGGTCTTTATTTTATAAAAAATTTATAAACTTTATTTTTTATTATATTTCAATATTTCTTCAAACCATTTGTTGGCATCTTCAGGATAAACAAAAAATTATATAAACAATTAATCAAAAAATTAAAAAATTGTTGACTAACAAATTAAAAATAATCAAAAATTTGTTAAAAATTCCATCTTTTTCACTGTCATCAGAATTCCATTCAATGACTTCTCCGAAGCAGTCAGTTATAGACTCCAGTATGGAAGTTTTTTCTTTTACATCCAGTTTTTTCAATAAACCTTTCGTTTCAACTCAATTTTTTCACAACTTGAATGAAATAAACCGTCAAAAAGTTCAAATTTCGAGGCAAAGCACAACACGAAAATTGTTCACATAAATTGCTACGTGTAGACATTACGTCAGCTTTATAAGAAGCAATGAGCAACAAAAATTGAAGCGTGTAAACAGAGACTTACTTAATACACTCAGTTACCGTAGTGAACAGTAATTTCGAAATCACAAAGAAATATCCCACACTCCCAAATATGATTTCTAAATTTTTGATAGTGAATTTTTTTATATAAAAATTATTTCAAAATCACGTTTTGCTAGTTAAAATTAGAAGAGAAGAGAGTTTTCCAACAACAACAACAGCATAATTTCTGGTTTAACAGAAAGAAGAAAAACCTTAAAATAAATTTCTTTAGTTTTGCTATAAAACAAGCTAAAAATGTTAACCAATTTAGAAATAAAGTAAAAAAAGAAACATATTAAAAAAACCAGATCACTAGACTAGAAAAAAAACCAGGCGCAATTGAAATTAATTCATTCATTCACTCACATGCGATCCAACACATACACACACACACAAACGCACTATCCACTTTGCCATGTGTCTGCAAAATAAAAATTATGTTAAAGAAAAAGCAAGATAATACTTTAAAAAAAAGATATCTTTTTAGCACGAGCCTTTTTACATGAGCAATCGAAATAAAACTCATCGCCACAACAGGACAATGACCGCGAAATTTTTGAAAATGAACACATTCCCAAGTTTAGACATAAAAACATTAGTACAACGTGAAATAGAAACTCAACAACACTGCCCAGTTAAATGGTTGGCTAGATCGACATGATATCGAAGGAAAAGCAATCAAAATAAAAGTAGTTAAAGAAAACAGTGCCAAAAAACAAAAAAAAAATGAAAATAAATACGCAAAAATTAATCAAACTGCAATTAAAAGAAATTTAGGGTGTTGCCAAGATTGAACAAAATGTGAATAAAATTTTAAAGACAATTTAGCGTCTTTAAGACATTCTCAATAAACAAGAAAGTTAAATTTTTTCTATTTTTTCTAAGTATTCAAAACTTCGCTGCTGCCAAGAACATTTCAATCTAAATCTGAAATCACAAGTCCGTTTGGGTGGGGGGAAACCAAAGGTCAGTAATGTCAACATTAGCCAATTGTGGCTACAAAAAAATTCTACGTTCTACGCCAACAATATTCGGTCGGTTTTTATTTTTGAAAGCAAACTGCCTCTAGTTATTCCCAATTGTTACGAACTTCAAGGAGGTAATGTTCCAGGCTCATTCTTAACGCTGCTGTACAGCGGCTATGTTTGCATCCCTACAAGCATATTGTTCTAGTCTATTGTCACCAACAATGACGTGCGTGAGCCCCGAAATAAGCGATTAAATTAGGTTCAACGGTCTTAGAAGTAGTCTGATTACTAGGAAAAGTTGTTCGAATTTTACAATAGTGATAAAGTAATTTATAATTATTCGGAATCATTATCAATATAAGCAGCAATTTTATTCGTTCCTGATTCCTTTTCAAATAAATATTAAGTGATATTCTCACAAAATATTTATTACAAAACAATTTTCATTAAAAAAGAACATTTTATGATATTCTCATAAAACATTCTTTCAAATAAAAATATTTGAAATGTCCCCCATTACAAGACATTTCAAATATTTTTATTTGAAAGAATGTTTTATGAGAATATCATAAAATGTTCTTTTTTAATGAAAATTGTTTTGTAATAAATATTTTGTGAGAATATCACTTAATATTTATTTGAAAAGGAATCAAGCACGAATAAAATTGCTGCTTAATAGTGATAAAGTAAATTTTCACCATTTTGATAGTAAATTTCACAACTAAAATTCTTTACTCAAAGAGTAAAACGCGTTCCATGCTTAAAATTTCTTAACTTTTTGCGAAATAAATGTCAAAGAATGACACCGCTCAATTCTTGACATTTAATAATTTGAAAGGCAATTTACTTCCTTACCTCAAATTTAACCGAAACTATTTCGCATCGTTGAGCTAGTGAAGCTTTACGACACTACACTTTACTACACTAGCTGAAAATAAAAACCGAAACTAAAAATATAATTTTTGGTTGTTAATATTGCTACGTTTATACCTTTTATAAACGTTTTGCTGTGAGTTCTTTATCACAAAATAAATAGCACCAGGTTTTAGAGTTTTAAATTAATAATTAATAACTTTAACTACACAAAGTTGACACTACAGAACAATTTACTTAAGATGCACGACTTTACTTCAAGAGGTTTAATTTTAAACTGACTGCCCTTTTATATTTGTCCATTAAAAGTCTAGAAAATTTAAGAATCTTCTACTTCCTTTGTATCACATTTTTTTTTTTTTTTAAAGAGAAGTAGCACTTCAGGTAACAATGCCTATTTAGTCAAGTACCGTGCTATATTCTTTTAGGAAAGGGATAGAGAATAGATGAAAGAGGTGGTGAAAGTAGAAGGATAGTTGGAAATTAACTGCCGTATATAAGACAGCACAGCGACCAGTGACTATGCCTTCATCGCTGAGCAGCCCCACCGTCAACAATGTCAACGACAGTCAATTTTTATTTTTGTCTTCGTTGGGAATCGAACCCACAACCCCAATATTTACAAGCTAGTACACTACCTACTAGTCTACAGGGGCACTTAATCACATTTTGTTGTTGTATGTTGTTTATTCAATGTATAGGCGCCAGCATGTCTGTTTGTATTTTTCTTTTTATACTGATAAAGTTTCTTCTTGGAATTTATTTTAAGACATTTGTTGTTGTCTTTTGTAGAAAAGATTTCTTAGAAAGCTACGCAGATGGTAAACAGCATACATGTTTGTTGTTGTCTTGCGCGTATACAATTTCTACGCAGTTAGTAAACAGAAATTTGTTTTTGTCTTGCATGCCACACGGTCATCATATCAAATTGTTGTTGTTGTACCATAAGTTTTTTTAGCAAGCCACGCAGTTCGTAAAGAACATACCCAGTAGTTCGATTTATTGCTTAATAATTTTATTTTAAAACTTAAGCAAGACACATCCGTAACAATATATTCAAATGAAACTCGATTTCGTGGTGGCTACATGTGAAATATTTACTATATCGACTTCGCATTGTACTTTGTTGAAGGGGAATAAAAAATGATTTTGTCATGTGATGAAATCTTATTATTTTAGTTTGCACTTAGTTTTAAATTGACACACCTTCTAAACTTAAAGAAATTGATTATGCGGGATGCAAATCTATTCCGAATCTTGGAATTAAAAGTTCAATTGGTCTTACGAAATTCTCTTTTCGTTTTTGTGTAAATCCCGTCAATAACTTGAGAATTTTCTATCACAAGGAAATCACATTTCCATTGTTATTCAGCAACATGACACTGACTAAAATTACACTCAATTAACAGGAATAATCGTTTTTTTTAACAAAAAAGCGTATATACAAACAAAAATAACAACAATTCTTACTCGTTTAAAGACAGCAACGAAAGAAAAGTGTGTACGATCGACTATTTACGCACACGTAAAATTTCGATAGCTTTGCTAAAGCATAGTACGAATTAATTCGTAACTCGATTTTCGATAGTCATTAAACACCGAATTTTAATTCCATCGAAAACAATACAATATTCGCTAAAAAAAATATATATTCCACGGGAAAGCAAATTTAAAGTCACTGAAATACTAATGGCGTTTTCTTTTCCAACAAAAAAGTTTTAGATCTTTATGTTCCTTAAAAAAATCGAGAGTGTTAACCAAAATTATGCTCTTTAAAAATATTATGCAACAAGTGTACAGCTCTGTTTTTTATTGTATGAGTTAAAAAATAAACTTATATATGATGCTTGCTATGATTTTGACGGAAATCAAAGTAAAAAACTTTTGATTTTGAATACGAGCATCTGCTAGATAGAAATTTCCTATTTGCTAGTATTCCGTTAAGACCCAACTATAATTTGCATAATCTGGCTTAAGCTAATGTCAAAAGTTGGACGAAAAGTCTGTCAAATGTTTAAGCGAATCATTGAAGACTTTTACATGGCTATATTGTACTTACATGAATATAGAAATTATTATGCACAGTTGCACATTTGTTTTATTCGTACTTTTGCAAAAAAATAATTTCGTTCTAAATAAATGAAATTTATTAGCAAAAAGGCATTTAATAATCATATTTTGTATACTTGATACTATCCTTATACAAATTTATTATTTTTTGTTAATAGTTTTAAGAAATCTACGGAAGCAAAATTACATATATATCGCTGTATGTATTATTTGGGCCAAAAGTACTAAAAAATGCAACTGTGTGCATCATTGTATTTATAAACAATAAAAAATTAAATTTGATTGCAAATTGTGTGTTAAAAAAATGGAAAAGAAAATAAAATGTTTAAAGGCCCTCGTTACTTTGAATTGGCGTTATAATAAAACGCGTCTCTTCTCTGTACATTTTCTATCAAATTCAAATAAAATATTTTTTGCCCTCCATTAGAATTTGTTTACTAATGTGTATTTATAACACAATGCAAAATCAATTGTTTCCGTACGGAATGTGCGATCAGTTTCGTACTTTGCTTAAACAAATGACATTTGACGAAACTTGACGAAAAGTTTTGTTAAGTACATTATAGTTCGCCACATATGATTATTAGGTATTTACACAGTTATTTAAGTTGCCTTAAGGCTGCATATGCATATTATAGTTGGGCCTTTAGTTCTTAATTTTTGGTTTAGGTTTTAAGATGACAATTAATGTCGGGTTTTCCACAAGAAGTTTATTTTTCAATTGTGGCATCACCACAACATGACATTTAGTTTTTTCATGTATTCATAGTTGATGCATTGGCAATTGTTACAATGAATTCGCACGAAAATCGCATTAGTTTTTTGACGTATTCGTAGTAGATGCATTAAAATTTCTTACAATGAATTAATTTCGCACGAAAATGGCAGTTCTGTTAAAGTTATATTTCGTAAAACTCGTGATATTTTCGGACAACATAATCGTCCTTTTGAGACCGCTATTAAGAATTTGATCGTTAAATTTGAATCGACAGGCTCGCACAATGCGTGTTCGACCGGGTCGTTCAACTGAAAACATCACAACCGTGTGCCACAGTATTGAAGCAAATTCAAATTTGTCAATTCCTCGATGTTCACAACAATTGGTAGTATTGAAAACCACCACATGGCGAATTTTGCGTAAGGATTTGACTTTGAAGCCTTACAAGGTTTAATTGGTGCAGGAATTGAAGCCGACCGACCGGCCATTACATTGCCATAGATTCGTTCAATTCATTCAGAAACAACTGGCTGGTTTTTCTGCAAAAATAATTTTTTCAAACGAAGGCCATTTTCACTTTTCAGGAAATATCAACAAGCAAAATTGCTGCATTTGAACTTCTGAAAATTTTAGAACGATTATTGAGAAGCCTTCGCATGCTCAGCGTGTCATGTGTCAGTGTGGTCGTGGTGGACATTTGTCTGATATAATTTTTCATTCATAATTGCCGAACTTTTATCTTCGTAATACAATAAAAATTAAAATCATCTTAATCTAAATTTTTAGTTTCATTTTGTTTTAGAAAACAAACTTCTTGTTGAAAAATTCTTTACTAATCTCAAATTGTATAATGGCAGATTACGTGTTGCTGACAAAGTTAGTCATCATGTCTCTCTAACGGATGCCGGTTTGTCACCGTAATTATTATTATCATGCTCATGCAAAATATTAAGGCTCAGTCAAGAGATAAAAGTAAAATTCGCAGTTGCAGAGGCACTCTTTCTTAGCGGTCGCTAATGGATGACCTCGTAAGAAACCCCAAAAAATTCCTCGGCGTAACTTTGCTATGAGATCCCAATATGGTAGCATGTCCACTTTTCGACTTTTCTCGTTGGATTCTCTATTAGTTCCAATTTACATTGTACGATTTTTGTCGCTGCAATTCTTAGTTTGTAGGTAAATAAGGGGTGTAGAAAGAATAGGGGAAGAGAGGAACTACAAAAGTACACATGCGAGTGTACTCTTGCAATTCGTTTTGTCTACAATTCGTAATTTTAAATGTGAATACAAAATCGTCAAATGTATACGTGAATGCAACTTTAAAGAAAGAACGACAAAAATTGCAACGACAAAAATCGTACAATGTAAATTGGGACTGTATAACAATCGACACAATTATAGGTGTGCCAGCCGTAAAATATAGGAGTTAAAACAGGCACTTTTAGCGAGACGCCCCATAACAAAATTTCGATTAATATTTCAAGTTCAAGTTTTCATTTCAGCTTTTCATTTTGCACTTTTGACAATCTGTTAACACCTAAGCTTAGAAAATACGTATAATACTTTAGTAAAAAAATTGCAACCAGTCCCTTAGAGCAGAAAAATTAGGTGATATTTTTTTTTAAAAGACAAACACTCAATCGAAGGTGAATTTGCGATAGTAAGCGAAGCCAGAGACGATTACACTCCTCTGGCTCAGTGAAGAGCGAAAAGATTTGAAAATTTTTTTAATAAAAAAAGTTCAGGTTTATACTAAAATGAAGAAACATTATTTTTAGTAATGATTATAATAAGTGATTTGACTTGAAATATATGTAAGTAGATGTAACAATTTAATGCAAAAGGGCCTACGGTTAGATGCATTCACTATATACATTGTTCGAAATATTTTTGTGAAAAATCGGACAGCACGTCAAAAATATTTACGTTCTTAAGAGTTCTATTATTGTAAACAAAAATCATTTAATTGATAATTTATAGAATAAGATCGTAATAATTATTTTCTTAAATTATTTACGTCGTGCGACCGTATACCTTTAGACGACTAAACTAAATTAATAACAGCGCAAATATATTTTTTATGCTGTAAATAAAATAAAAAACAAAAAAGAAAACAACTGTAATTAATTGAACACGAACGAGATTAATTTCACAATTATTTAAAAACAAAAGTATTAAAACAAAATAAAAAATTGCAAGAATAAATTTGCCCATATATATACATACATACATACATGCATAAATAATAACATACATACATACGTGCATATATTGTTCACCATTTTCAAATTTCTAAATACAAAGGAAGAATTTTTTTAATTTTTTTTTAATTAGATAATTTTTATTTAAAAATTTTTTTTTAAATTAAAGTTGTTCACTAAATAAATATAAAATCACCAAAGACAAAATTGAACAAGTTTTATGTCTTATTATTTAAAAATATTTATTTATTTTCCTTAACACAACTGTGAGTGAGTGAACGAATTTTGAAAACAAATTGCAAACAAGAGAAACCCACAAACTGAAAAATAAGCACAAAACAATGCACGAAATTTGCAAGCAAAAATCAAAACCCGGTGCAATAACTTAGGCAAAAGAGGAAAGGAAAGAATTCGCGTACATAGTTCAAAACAAAAATGGAAAGTAGTTGATAACCGCCAAAGTAACTAATAAAATACGTAACAACATCAAGCGACGGCGACGATATCGGGCGTTTGACAACCCCATAAAATTTAAAGGCCAATACACAAGTCGATCGACAACGAACGCAGTGAGTTCAATGTAGTGTTGCCAATTTTCATATTTTTTCAAATGGTTGTGTAATTTCTATATCGAAATTATTTCGGAGTACATTTCGTGATAAGATTTACATCTGCACCGGGCTGTAAGCTTTATCAGATGGTGGTCAAACCACTGGGAATAAAAAGCAACGTCATTCACGCCCTAGAAAGCCGATGTGTAACGATATGAATTATTCTTTTTAATAATGCGTATTACTTCCTGGTCTTGTGCTGTAGCCAATGAGCCTGAGGAACGAAAACGCCTTATAATTCTTAATATAACACTGTGATTAGTACCAAATTTGATTGCAATATACGTCACGGATTCGCCATTATTAAAATCAGATATAATTTTTTATTTATTTTTTTTTTTTTGATGCACTGAATATTTCTTTCTTGCCATTTTATTATTATTAACAAGTAACCAAAAATCTTGAAAGGAACTTTGAAGGCGCAGAAACATTTAGTAAATAAATGCAGATTTTCTCTATATGCACTTCATTCAAATGATCTTGTGAAAATTATAGGTAATTATTATTTCTTTTTTTGTTTTAGAACAACATTTAGAGCAACATTGAAAATTGCTTCAATGTGCTGCTACCAGTTTTGTCGCTGTATTTCTGAAGCATTTGCATAAGAAAGAGTTTTAATTAGAACCACAAACAAACATTTTTTATTTTAATTTTTAATTCGTTTGATGTAAGAAATTTAAAAGATAATATTTTTCATCAAAGAGAGACTTTCTGTTAATGTTATTACAATGATTCTTTAGAAGCAGCGCTAACCAATTATTTAAAGCATTGCCACGCTGTAGTATATTTAAATGGTTATATAATTTTAATCATGATATGCTTTTTTTAGACGACATATGTTTAACATTTGACTTGTTAGTTTAGAAAATACATATGCAATTTTACATGTCTGTCAAAACTGTTAATTTACGGACGACTTTTATTTTTATGTTCCAACGTACATTATAATTACGCGGTATATTTGTGTTTTGCAAAGTAAAATTTGGCAGGTCATATGTAAAAGCAACTTAAAAGAATAATTAAACTGTAAAAGTGGTTACACTGGTATGAATGTTTTCTAAATTATCAGTGAGAAAAAAAGAACACATGTATTCACCTTATCAATTACTTGACCGCCAACGAGATTTGTTAATGTAGCGGAGGTAGTAGAAAAGTTATTTTTTCCATGGTTTGTTATACATATCTTAAGCTGTGTCAATAAAATTAATGTTAATTAAAACTGTAAACAAAAAGGGTTGCCAGCATTAAATTTATGTTCTTATATCTCCAAAGAAATAAATAACAAAAGAGTAACACTCACGATGTAGGAGGTTACGGTGAAAATATTAAAACCTAGTCCAAAGATTTATTGGCAAACTGCTGAAACCGAATTTATAAAACCGCTTTATTTTTCAACACAAGGAGAAGATAGAATTTTTTTTGTTTCTTTATCCAGGCATTTGCCATATTAAAGTTACATAAATGCGGTAAGAAAAAGGTATGACGATTTTTGCACTAAAAAAATTTCGTTGCATTGTTATTAAGAGATAAAGCCGTGAGCGAAATAGATGAAGTTTTACCTTTTAGGGGTAAAAGAAAACACTTCAATTATAAAAGTGTTAGGAGAAGACGTTAGTGTGAATTAATACTTAAATAGTCGACAAAAAAAATATCGAAACATCCCAAACAAATACAACGCATTCAAAGTAAGGACAATCTGTATATATAGAAAAGGAAACGAATTTTTGCTCGCTTAGCACAAAATTATCGGGAGTGACATATAAAAAAAAATGTTTCATTATTGAAATTAAAAGTTTAGGAATATTTCGATAGTTAAATATTATTAACTTATTTTGGAGTTATGAAAAAAAGAATTGCTCTCAATTTTAAAACCTACTAAAAGGATCAAGTGCTACGAATCGAGGTATAAACTATATAAAGAATTTGGTGTAAAATTACCTGCTATCACTGTAAATATCCCTAAGCTCTGCCTATCGACAGAATTGAATCATGATCTATAGAATTTCTGTAAACTATCAAATCGTCATATAGTTCCTGTTTATGTAAATACGGCAGTTTTGATCTTTCTGCGCTTACAAAAAGAATATCTCCTCTCTTGATCTTTGTTGTACCCGGAGGAATAGTCATTTTATCGAAATCATCTATTCCATTCAAAGTTGTTCCATTTCAAAGTTCTACATCTTTATAAAAAAAACACACTATAACTTCCACATAGGTAAATACTATTAAATTTTATTACTCTTTATTTCAATCAATCAATCTTAAATTGAATGAAAACGATAATCGACTAAGTACCCACCACCCAATTATCCATTAAGAATTAAGGATTTTAACGCTGAACATTATGGGCTTTTTAAAATACCAGATCGTATTATGGAAAAGTAAGAGTTCTCAATTTTGTACAAACACGTGTGAAAGCACCCCCTAGCGGCTATATAAGCAATAAAAATAATGTCAAAAATAGTTTTTCTCGACCCTGCAACAAATACAATTTTATAACCGTTAAAATCGTGCTTTTCTCGTTTTTTTTTTTTTTGGCAAAGTTCCTTGAAATTTGCAATAGAAACAGCATCGCACTATGCCTTGGACCCACCCACCGATTTTTTCCCACTCGGACCAGTACTCAAAGGAGGACTCCTATTCATGCAGTGCACTGCACCAGAACTAGGAAAATAGATTATGGGGAGGAGCAAAGAGGGTGTAGTGTTTGTGGGCATTCGATTTGAATTTTCCCACATTGAAAGTAACAGGAAAGATCTCTGGAGGAAGTTTATTCCACATACGAACTGTTCGGCTTAAAAACGAATTTTCCCTGTAATGCGTAGTGCGATTCACTGGCCAATCGACCGCATATGGATGCGCTCTCAACGAAAATCGAGTCAAACGCAAAAATGTACGAGTTTTGGGAACAGGTTCCCAAATTTCGTTAGAGCTCTTAACTATAAAACAGTGAAATACGACCTACATTGTGACGATGCTCTAGGAAATCAACAGAGTAGGATACTCTACCGTCCCCAATGAGCTTCTTGACCCTCTCTTGTACGCGGTCGAGCAACTCCAAAATAGACTTTGGGGCGCCGGCCCACACATGAGAGTTGTATTCCATCTTGGAACGGATATAGATGGTATTAAAGTACGAAGATCGCATGGAGTAAAGTATGTGTCTCTTACACCGTTTAAGAAAACCGAGGCACTAGAAAGCTTCTTTAGAAACTTGAATAATTTGTTAAGTCCATCGAACATCACACTGAATTTTGATGCTAAGAACATTTAAATTCCATAATACCTATATCACCATTTCTGAACACAGATCTATGCGTAGATCTATGCAAAATTGCGTCTTACGGCCATTAAAATCGGTTCTATTCACTCGATCGCCGCGAGATCGTGGTTGAGCGTATCATTCATGTTCCGCCTTTTGGAACTCACCTCCAACTAGTTCGGTCTATTACCAAATGAATACGAATGACATCTACGAAAGAGTATAGAGGGTTGAAAGTTTGACTAAGAAGGTCGTTTAGAAAAATAAGAAATAGCGTAGGAGAAAGAACGGAGCCTTGCGGCAACACTGAATTAATGCGGAACTCGTCTGATGAAATCCCATCAAATAACAACTCTTATAGTGCGATTCCTGAGAACATTTTATATAAATCTGGAAAAATTATTACCGACAGCAAAAGCAGCAAGTTTTGACAGAAGTGCATTAAGCCACACTCTATCAAACGCCACCTTACTCTCTCCGAAAAAGTGTATGATTTGCACCATTGTTCCGATAGAGAAGCCACCCGTAGTCACCAATACGGAAACTATACTGTCGGTCGCTAAGTAAGCTGGACTCCAGATACCTCACAAGATGAAAATTAATCATACTTTCCATCACCTTAGAAAATGCAGAACAAATTGCAAGTGGGCGGCAACTTGCAGGGTTGTTAGCCTCAGCCTTTTTGGTTATTGGCGTTACATTAGCAATCTTCCAAAACTATGGAAATTTACTGGCATAATACGGACGCGCTAGCGTGAAGAGCACTGTTTCATGACTAGTGCTGGTATCCCATTCGGCCCTGGAGACTTGTTGATGTTGAGATCTGCTAAAACCTTTTTAACCGCTCGAGCTCGAAAGAATATCTTCGGGATAGTGACGGGTACTCTGTCGAGCCTGGTCGAGTGGTTGACTACTTTCCGGCAAATAGGAATTATTTGCAAATCTGGTTAATTTTTTTTTCCAACCACGACGTTTTTATTCTTTATGCTTTTTAATAATCGAATATCAAAATCAAAAACAAACTAAGTCTATACACACTTCGAAGTTTAAAAAAGCATCTCAGTCTACTCGTCACACAAATAAATATAAGTAAAAACAAAGAAGAGTGAACAAATAACCAATACACATGTAATATATGACGAATAATACAAGTGATTTGAAGAATAAAAAGTTAAAATAAGAAGAGTAAAAACAGATATAACAAACAAAAGACCGCCACAATTACCAAAACCATCAGTGGCTTAAACAAAAAAAAAAAAAAAAGATGTTAAGCAGCGTCTTTACGAAATACTCGTCGGTCGTCATTGGTATGTTTTCATTACTACACATTATCTATTTATTTTAAAAGAGAAAACACAAAAAAAGATGGTAACAAAACAGAAACCAAACAAAAATATCATATTTAGTCGCACAAATGTTTCATGTTAATACAGTAGAGGTTAAAAAAATTGAGATGAAACAAATATATTATCAAACGAATAAGCGATTTGCAGTTTTTACGTTTTCAAGCCGGAGTATATCAACTTAATTTAATACAAAATTTGTATTTCCCTTTTTCACAGTTTTTGTTAAAGAGGGCATTCGTGTTCATTTTAAATGTGTATGCGTTAAGCATGAAGAATTCGGCCATTTAAGTCAAAATCACCTGTTACATGGAAAGACCCTTAAACATTAATTTTTTTACTTTATAATTATTCCTATATGTGAATACCATTATTGTAGGGAGGCCCCTTAATTAGGGATCCTCCTCTTAATTTTTTATTTTAGAGACAATAGTGAAAGTGTGAACGTCCCAGAAAGGTGAACAATTTTATTTTTCCATAGAGTATTCTAAAACGTGAACAAAAGTTGAAGGCTCTAAAACGTGAACACTTTTCTTCTTTTTTATTGTCTTTTAATCAGTTTTCAAATTGGGAAAACCCCTTCTTACTTATGTTATACCGGTTTTTTTCCTTGTTTAGATCTTTGTTTAGATGTAGATGTTGCAAGTGATTAAAAATTTTTAGTTCGTGAAAGTGAAAAATGTTATTAAAAAAAACCTACAGTGTTAACTTTACAAGATGAAGTTGATATTGGAAGAACTCTCTCTTTATGAAGATCAGCTTTATAATGCTGACGAATCTGGGTTATATTGGAAGCAGTTGCCAGATAAAAGATATGTGTCATCATTAGAGAAAAGTGCTTCAGGCGCAAAGATGGATTAACTTTCATGGGCTGTTCAAATGCGTCGGGAGCTCAGAAACTTCAGCTATTAGTAGTTATTGGAAAATCTAAAAATCCACGAAGCTTTAAAAACTTTACTTGTCCAGTGATTTTAAATGACAATTTAAGAACTTAAAACTTTGTATAATTTTTTTTTCTAGGTTACCAAGTTCTTGAACTAAGAAGGCGCTACCAGTTAAGGCCCTTCTATTAGCAGACAATGCTTCTTCACATCCTGAATCCCAATTGATTTCTGATGACGGTTCCATTTGTGCAATGTTTTTGCCACCCAACGTCATAGACCAAAATGTTTTTAAAATAAGAAAACTATATTATCGAAGCAGTCTATTGGCATTTGTGGTTGGAAAACAAACAGAATTGTTAGATTCTATTAAGATGTTAAGTATAAAAGATGCAATTATTCTTTTGGACTTAACATGGAGCAAAATTACCTAAAAAATTTTAAACAAAAGCTGGAAAAATATTTTCAACTTAGTTACGGACCAAGATGACACCGATGATAATATTCCCTTAAGTGTTTTAAGAGATAGGATGGATATCTCCTCCAGAAATTAGACAGCTAGAAAATATTACGGTTTTCCTTCTTCATTTGCTAAATTCACAGGTTTATTTTATTATAGCTTTCAGTGTTTTTAGAGAATTTAACTAAAATTTAATTTAATTACAGATCGATGTTACTTTTTTCCGCGGTCAAAGATTGGAACAACAATCCTGAAGAAAATTGCACAGAGGCAGGAAGTGTTGAAATATAGAATGAGACCGACGATGATGATGATTCGATTATATTCCAACCAGAAGATACAATTAAGTCCACGGAAGCTGCAGAAGCTTGGGATAAGGTTTTAATATGGGCTGAAAACGTGACGGTAAGGCCAAAACGACATTAGAGTGTTGAGAAACCTTAAAGAAAAAGCTCTTTTAAAGATGGCAAAAGAAAAAACAGCAACAAAAATGACTGATTATTTCTTTTAAACTTTACTTAACCGATCCTTAATTAAAAAAAGTAAAAAACAAATGTTCCTATTATTTAGTTTTATTGTATTTTTTGTTGTTTTTGTTTATTAAAGATTTTAATAATTAATAATTTTTAATAATTTTTATTTTATATTATTTTTTTGTTATTTATCGAATGCAAAGTGAACTGAATATATTGCATTTTATTTTTTGTTATTAAAAATTAATAAAACAATTAATTTAAAATAGTATTCAGCATTTTTACTTATTAAAATATTATTTTATATATTAAATACGGATATTTTTTTAATTTGGGTACGCGGCGATAACGTGAACAAACTCGTATATGTAAACTAACTTGGCAAAAATTGGTTCACGTTTTCGCGAGTTCACTGTATAAAAAATTCAAAGAAAAATCTGACTTTTACTTTTTTCTTATAGGTGGTGTTTTTTTCTATAAGCAATATTGTTTTCTAATAAAAACGAAAGTTTTTTTCTAATCAAAATATAAATTTGAATTAAATCATAAATACATGCATGTATTTAAAAGAAAAGTTAACATGAATTATTATAAAAATGGTTAAAAATTAATTAATTATTAATTAATTAATTATTAAATAATTAATTAGACTCAAAAACTAGCATTATGTACATCTCTATAAACAAAAATTTTCATTCTCAATAAAAAAAAAAATCAAAAGAAATCGAAATCCTAATCAAATTATTCATTTGCTATAATAAAAATTTAATTAAGAGGAAAAAACTGTTCACAAAATTAAAAAAACATGTCATTTTCGTACTTCGTATATACAAAGGCGATTCTTGTTTTCTAGTTTCCTTGTTTCTCGTAAATATTTTCTTTATTCAAAATTTTTTTTTGTTGTGTAAAGTATAGAAAAAAACATAGTGACCTCTGTTAATTTTCCTATAAAGAGATATTTTCTTTATATATAATAACTATGATAATTTAGATAATTATTTTTTTAAGTATAACCGGAGCGAAACTAGAAGCAAATAACGATAAACAAATCATGTTAAAAAAACATTCCATAAATTATCATAAAAAATCATTATCGTTATTAATCAGATTTTCCTACATTTAAAATATCCTAAATTCCTGAAGAGACGTTAGAACTTCGTAAAATTGGATTCGGCAAAATACATCCACATATACATGTACACAATTGTTTTCAGTTTTTATAGCGGAAAGTTAAAATAAATTTAACACATAACTCTGGACCTATACCGAATCGTATATAGTTAAACTGCAAACAATGACTTCATAGAGTAATATTTTAACCACCACTGTAAATGTGACTAAACAATTCCAAATATTTTCTGTGGCTCATTTTTTATAATTTTTCTTCTTCGTTTCTTATTTATTTGTGTTTAAATTTGAGCTGCATGTATTGTGAAGTGAAAATTAAGAAATAAACGTAATATTCAACTACACTACACCTGTATTGTTTATATGTGGAAGTCAAAAAAACAAATAAAGGTGAGAGTGAATTCTTTCAAAAGAAAGTTTGAAGTAAAATAATTAAGAAGGGTTTATTTATTAATAAAAAAAATTACACTTGCTCAACCCAATTACTATTTTTGATAAAAAAAAATTTGGTGATTTTAAGTGTGAATCATTTAAAAATCTGTTCATTAGAATAATATATTATTACGAAGATGCTTAGTTTAAATTATTAAAGGATAATAATCACTAAAAAAAAGTAAAGTGAAATGACCTATTGTGTCGTTTAACGATCAAAAGACTCTAAAAAAATCTTATGAACACAAAATAACAACAACATGCTACATTCAAATTCTATAAACTAAGATTAAAAATCAGATATTAAAAACAACTAACACAGAACAACCCAACAAGCACCTACACCGAATAATGATAACAACGTCACCTATATTAAATGAGAGGATTAGAGTTTTCTAGTAAATGCTAGAACCGCTCAAAACTGAATATAGAGTATCCTCTCTTGGGCAATAATCAGTGTAATTGTGAACAAGTAAAGATTCAACTGCTAAAAAGTCTGACGAATTGTGAAGGCACAAAAGTTGATAAAACAATTTTAAGGCGTTATCATCGTGTATTTTTGTGTGTATAAAAAAGTAAATAGCTCGTTTAAATAAAGGGTCCGCCATCTAACGTTTTTTTTCAACTAGCGCTTATTTCGTGAATGTTAACACTTAGCTTATGTTTGATTTGACAGATTAGTTTTATCCTTCCACTAAACGAATATGGTTGTGTATGCGCTTGAACAACGCAAATACTGCAACATTACTTTGAAAATCATAGTAATATTGCAGAATGTATGCGAAAACTGCGTACGGATTTTGGAAGAAAAGAAGCACCGTCAGCTCCGTATGTTCGTTATCTTGTGAAAAAAATGAAAGAAACTGGTATCCTCATCGGTTAACCAAAAATAGTGCGTACACCCGAGAATATTGCTGCTGTGTCAGAAAGTGTGCGTGAAGTACCATTAACATCAATTCACCGTCGTTCTCAACAATTGAACATTTCAGAGACATCATTGAGACGAATTTTGCATAAAGACCATTGTATGGTATGACGCCATACAAAGTCCAATTGGTTTAGGAGCTGAAGCCATGTGACCATCCAATGCGTTTTTGCTTCGCTAAGTGGGCCTGCGATCGACTTACAGAACATGCCGATTTTGCAAAAAAAAAATCATCAGATGAAGCGCATTTTGATCGTGGCGGGTATGTAAACAAGCAAAATTGTCGCATTTGAGGCACAGAAAAGCCGACGCACGCAAAACGAGTCACGTTTGGTGCGGGTTTTGATCAAGAGGCATAATTGGGCCATTTTTCTTTGAAAATGAGCAAGGAGTGGCCGTTACAGTCAATGGCGATCGTTATCGGGCCATGTTGAACGAATTTTTTTTACAAAAATTGAAAAGGAGGATATTGGCAACATTTTGTTTCAATAGGACGGCGCTACGTGCAACACAGCCGAAGCTACACTCGCTGTTTGCGCCCTATTTTTGAAGATCGCATTATCAGCCGCAAAGTTGATGTCGTTTGGCCACCTCGGAGCTGCGATTTGACACCGTTAGACTATTATTTGTGGAGTGCCGTCAAAGATAAGTGTTACGCCGACAAGCCAGAGACTATTGACGCTTTAAATGACAATATTCGTGAAGCCATTGGTAAAATACAGCTGCACAAAATTGTACTGATCGTGTAGGGTACTGCATGACCAGCCGAGGTAGCCATTTAAAAGAAATTATTTTCCATAATTAACGGGAAGGATTGTACTTTCAAATAAAAAAAAGAAATTTGAGAAAATATTCAGTAGTGTTGTTTATAGCATTTAAAACAAAAAAATGTTATTTGGAGGACCCTTTAAATCGTATAATTTAATTTTAAATTGTTAAAAGTTCTGCAATAAAATAACTTAATAAACTAAGCGTTTAAAAGAATATATTCCGATTTAGCCCACACATCTATTGAGAATACGTCAAATGAACCCATGCAGCATTTCCTGAATAGATACTCTGGATCATGTGTACCTAGATTAGTCTCTACAAGCCCTTCTCATCAACGTAGCTAGTCGATTTTCGTTAATTAATGTTTTTTTTTCTCATCTAAGCTGTAAAGATTTCCCTTATTTTTACCAAAACACAAAAAGGTATTACAACTACACATTGAAATAATTAACGGTAACACTGATGTAAAGTTGAATGTGTTTATGTAGGGATGTTGGAAATACGAAAGTTAATTATTAGCACGTTTTAACCAATGTGATTAAATCAAGTCTAGTCCTTGGAAATCCGACATGGAAATGTAAGTATATTGCTCTCAAAAAAACTATTTTTATAATTTAGTGTCCAGAAGCATAAATCAGCAATTAAATTGGATCAGCGCTGGACAGAATGTTTTCGGATTCCATCGTACATTTCAAACATTGCGGGGTACTATTACCGGTCTTATATTTGCCTTAAAAGCTACTTCATCCGTAACATATCTACAGTGACCCATTACTTTATCAATAGGTTTTCTTCAACTGGTTTTTTTAGAACACGGCGGCTTCAGAATAATATCTTCACATCGAAAGCGCTCGACGTTCACACCAAACAAACAACCAGCAAAAAAGGAATGACAACAGTATTTCATTTACTGGCAGAATAGGTCCGTGTGTACCTCAAGATTAAAAAATTCTTTTTAGCTAAAAAAAAAGATGAGAGGATGAACTGATGAGGATTACTGCCTCCAGAATTTGTAAAAGCTCTTAAGAATTTGTTGCAAATTCCACTGCAAAAGATCGGAAAAAATAATCCCGTTTGTTTTGGTTTAGCAAAGCAAGGCAGTTCATACATGAAAATATTGTATTCGTTCTTTGAGTTGAATTTTGGGAATTGGTAGCAGAACAGAGCAATTTACCTCCGTGCTATTTAACGCCGCTAGACAATTTTCTATAGCGATAAGCCCGAAACGAACAAACACTTGGGGGACATCATTCCCGATATACGGTCACAAATGTTAGAAAAGTTCATCGAAAATTGGACCTGGTATTGGCGGTCATATTCCAGGAATCATATTTAAATTATAATGCCCAAGATTTTTTTCCAATTAAGTAAATTTCATATCAATTTAAAAAATTCATCTTTTGTTATGATTTATTTCATTTATTCTGCTGTAAAACACCCTTTGTATACATATACATATGTATAAAATATGTATATAGTGTGCGACAAAACAAAGCACGAACGTTTGCTTACTAATAAATGGGTAAATTTCATAAGCTAATGTAATTTAATCTCAAGTCTGTTTACTTATTTGTGATCGCAATAGACTTTCAGTTAAAAAGCCACATAAACAAAAATAAAACATTTTTGTATAAAAAAAATATCACTTTTTATTTTCGAATAGGGAACAGTAAGGCACGAAATAAGAATAATATTTTTTGACAATAAAAAAAAACTAGTAAAATCAAGACCCATTAAATAGTTAATGGCTCCTTGCTTTGAACATTGTAAAAATTTTTTTTAGAAAACTTCCAAATGTTTATAGTCATTTCTATGTTGCAAAGTCATCACTCGTTTCAGATAGGCTTTTAAGAAAAAAATTTCTAATATAATAAGTACGTTCAACCAGACAGGCCAATGCGGATGTAAAACGTATAAATAATATTAAAATTATACAGAAGTGTCAACCACATATATAATTCCGCCGAAAATAGACAGGCTAGAACTAAGTTCCAAAGAAAGACTTAAATTGAAGTGATAATCTTAGAGAAAGCTGCCAAAAAAAGCACCAAATTCAATAAGTTTTCCAAAATAGTCCTGTAAGCAAATAATTTTCTTTCATTTTTCAATACAGAGCGGTTCACATGATGTTTGTTTGTAATTTTTGATTAAATGAACGAGAATGGATCTTATATTGATTAATTTTTTTTAATGTCGGCAATTATGTATGGAATACAATATCAGATAAATGTCCGCCTCTGTTACACTCACAAATGTGAGCCCTTTTGAGCCTATTATCTCATACATTTCATTAATACATCACGAATATTTTGTTTGAGTTTCTCAAGCGTTGCTGGTTTGTTTGCATAAACCTTGCTTTTCAGCTATTACCACAAAAAGGAGTCCGTCTTGTTGATACCACATGTTAATCAAGCCCAAAGCATGCCGTTGTGGCGTTAAAAAATTTTCAATCATATCACGATATCGCTCCCCATTCACAGTAACTATTACTATTCAAAAAGTAAGGTCCAATGATTCCTCCTGACCAAATTGCACACCAGACTGTCACTTTTAATGGACGCAAAGGTGACTGACTGTTGAATAATTTGAGGGTTTCCCCAGAACCCGACCATTCCTGTTTATTCACATATCCATTCAAATGAAAATGTGCCTTCTCACTCATTACGATTTTTTTCATGAAAATTTAATTGAGCTTGATGGTTTGTGTTGACCACTTTCTTGAGGAGCAGTAATGTTTTCAGCCGATTATGCAGTACACTGTGGTCCATGCTTGGGCCTATCACCTACAGATCCTCTTTTTTCGAAATCATTCACTCCACGATAAATAGTGCGTTTTGTTGGCGCGTTGTTTCTCCCAAAAATTTCACGTAACTTTCTCATCGTCACACTAATCGATGATTGATTTTGATAAAATGTTTTAACGAATAAAACACGTTGGTTTATTCGAATAATTTTTCCATAAATAATAAATTTGCCACGTGTCTACTTCATGACTGTCAAATATGCACTGTCAAGACTAATGTTTACCAAAATGATGGTAAAACAAAACAATGACGTACAACACACTACCAAAAAATCGAAAAAGTGGTTCCAGGATAACGAAACAGTAGTCATTGTCTACTCAGACTGAAAAAAATTTATAGAATAATATTAAAACAAGTCTCATAATTCAAGAATAACGATCTGTGCATAGTGGTATAGTGCAACACATTTATGGTACATATTCCCTAATTCGAAAAATGCCAGAGTTTGTTAAAGCAGATGCTTAGCGGTTATTTCCAAGCAAGGGAATGCAACTGAATACTAATATGTAAGGACATTAAAATATAATTAATATATGGGTTATATCTTTATAACTGACAATGCGATGCATTTTTGTGACCAATTTAGGATTTTTTTTTTTGTTAAAGTTAATATGAATAAAATTTTGAAAAGACGTGTGCCAAATGCGCAATTTATGTGATGTAATTATTTTATAATTATTATATCACTTTTTTCTTAGCATTTAAATTAGCGAGTCTATTCGCAATATAATGATTAACAACATTGGTTTAAACGACCTTGCAAAAAAAAACTAAATAATTTATTTCTTCTTTGCGCAAAATTAATGCGTAAATCATGTTGTTGTACTGAGCACAGAATAACAAAAACTTAAATTACAAAGTCTTTTTGGGAAATTAATTGAAAATCAATTAATAAAAATACTTTTTTTTATTTCTTTCACAATTCAAAAACGTATACTGCGTTTGTATGCATATGTATGTTTCAAACACATGTATGCTCAACATGCATTGCCGATAATTTGCTCAATACTCAAAATTAATGGTTCGAATGTGTGACCAACTTTATTTATAGTGTATCTTGATGGACTAAAGATAACAATTTTCAAGCCAAATGAGACAAAATGTGATTTTTTAGTTCTTTGATACATGTCTACAAATCAATAATAATCTTTAAAATTTTAAATTGTTTTTAACTATTTTTCGGACTCAGCATATTTTTGTTATGAAAACATAGATTCCAGTATAAAATGAATAAATATATTTTTTATTATTACATCAAATCCTTCCGAGAAAGCTGGCATAGTTATAGATTGAATCTGTCAGGTTACGAAATTAACATTATGCCAAAGTGCTTTTATTTTACTAGATGTTGGCGTCTTTACAAGGAATTCAACATCGCAAAACAAACTAAAAAGTTGTCTTTTTTCCAATAATAGCTGTGGGGACAGTACTGGCTACTAAACTAAATTTTCCTTTTAACATTAAAAAGGAATTCCTTTAACCTCTGATAAAAAAAATAAAAGTTTGCAATTTATACAATATTCAATTCTGGCGCCAAAAAGTAAAGACCACCAAAAAGTCTGCCCTGAGAAAGAATGTTACAGAAAATTCAGACATAGTTTCTAGAATTTCGTTATTAAAAGTCAATAAAATCTGCAAATAAACGTTGGATATTCAGATGCCAGCGCATCTATTTATCTTAAGTTTTTTCAATGCTTCTCTATTTTTTTTTTTGTTATATTTGGTGGACAAATTTGAGGTTAGAAAAAGCAACTTCAACTTTATTGATACCAATGTAAAGTGGAAATATAGGAATTAACGAACTATGAAGTGAAGCAAATATCTAACATCTTTTAGAGTTTCACTAGTTTAGGGTTGTTCATGTAAACCCGATCTTTTAAATGGCGCCAGAAAAAATAATCCAGTGTGATCAAACAACAAGAACGAGGCAGCCCATTGGCATTGCCAAATCGAGAAACTATGCCATCGGACAGCTTTACCCAATTGTAGTCACAACAAATTATATACCATGATTTGATAGCACAGAGAATTCGCGGCAACGACGTTTAGCTGCCCAATGGTTTTTCGAGAACTGTTTGTGAATTTTGTGAGCCCCATATGCGACAACTTTGTTTGTTTGCATTACCGTCAAATTGAAAATAAGCCTTGGTTTCTCTCAAATACCAAATTCACAAACGTGCGACATAAACAATGGTCGATCGACCTTAATTCTTGAACGAGTTCAACTTTATAAAAGTAAATATGAAGATCTCTTTACAAAATGTTGCACAAAAAGTGGCTTAGTGATGCCCAGTTGTTGCCAACTAGACGAGTTGATGTTCCGGACTCATTCTCAACACATTGCTGTATTGCAGCTCTTTTGCTTCAGTGTCCACTAAGGGCGTATTGTTTCGATCTATTGTCGGTTCCAATACCTTGAGGTTCGATTTTGACGATTAAATTATGCACAGTGGTCTCAGAAAGAGCCTGATTACAATAAAAAGTGATACAGTAAAATCCTAGCATTTTGATAGTACATTTTTACAATTAAAATTCTTTGCTCAAGAGTACAACGTTCCTTGCCTTCAATTTGCCAAATTTTTACTAAATAAATGTCATAGGGTGACAGCTCCATTTTTAATTTTTAATAATTTGACAAGCAATTTACTTTCTAACCTTATATTAGCTCATTATTTTCAGTTTTATTCTAATTAATGAAAATTCAGAAGAAGAGCTCTACATTACTAAGAAATCGTAACATCACCACAACACACTTTCACCAAAATTTTACTAAATTAACAGTAATTCAATTAAAAAAAAAATATTTTCACTCAAAACCGGAAATACCCACCCACAGATATCCATCCGAACATTAAAATTATCAACAAAATATCTTTTTCAAACATGAATTTTTAAAGCTTGAGCCAGTCATCGAGGCTGCTGAAAAACGAGTTCTTTTTTATTAAAATCCTTTATTGTTTATGATCAATATTAATTTTTATTATAATAATTTTTCAAGTGGTAACGTTTTTTACCTTGTTATATTGAAAATCGAAATTTCATAAAAACAAAAAAAAAACTTTAGCTTACTAAGTAATCGAAATTTCAACATTTTGATCTCAAAATTGATTTAAAAAAAATTGATTTTTAAAAAATCGAAAATCCCAAGAATATCAAAGAAATAAAATAAAAAACAAGCGAACGAACGAATTTCACACAAATAATTATTTTAGTTTCCCAAAAACAACAATCGACTGTTTATTATATAAAATATGCCTAATTGTACGGAATTTTTGTTTTCTATGTTTATGTCGGTATCAATTCTGGTACGCCTGCAACCCCTTTACATACATTTATATTTTGTTTAATTACACAGGTGGTACGTACATACATACATACCAACATACTTATTTTTTTATTTTGCTGACTACAAAACTAGTTTTCAATAAACGATGACACCAAATCCGACAATTTTTAACTTTTAAAAAATTTCAAAATGTACTTACAGTCAAAGGGGTATATATTTATATGTAAAATACGCACAAAACTACAACAAAAATAGATACAAAAAGCCAGTTATTGCCAATGCAGCTGAGTTTTTAATGGAATTTCATAAAATTCCGAACATACCAAGCAATCATTCAATATTAAATGCTCAAAAGAATTATTTACCTTCATGTATGTATGCATATGGGTGTGTGTAAAAATATAATAAATACAATGAAATATTATACGAACCAAATATTTAAGCAAACATTTTTTCAACTTGTTTTACTATTTTAGATATTGATGGAAAGATTTTATAGAGGCTGATTACAAGGTTTCTTCCGATTTGTTTCTTTTTTTTTTTTCTTTCCAAACATGTTTGAAATTTATCAAAAATGCATAATCTCTCAGTTTCTAGTTCGCTCTCTCATTTTTTTGTTTTTCCTCTTCCTACTCATTTTTAATCGTTACTTTTACTGTTTGGTTTGCATAACCACTTATCTCTAATAAGCGCCAGAGATGTCAGATATTTCGAGTACTCGCCAAACGCTTTGGTTTTTATTTAAGCTTATTCCGCTTAAAATTGTTTGATTATACATCACCACAGATTATAAATATTATCTCTAAAGCGCAAAGTTTGGTTCAATTAAATAAAGTATTTTCCGTTTCAATGACTATTAAACTACGCATCAAAGGCTTATTGCTTGTAATTAATAATTGCATACAATGTTGCACCTCTTTTACACATCAACAAATGTTAAACAACTTTTAATGCTTTCCAAAGCTATTCATACTGATTAATATCTTGAGAATGAAGTGCATAACTTATTAGAAATATAATAACATTTTCACTTTTTTTTCTCAATATATATTATTATTAAGCACTGATCAACAATTTATATAATTTTTTACACTTTAAGCAGTAAAAGTTATACGTTTTCTTGTGCTCATATACTTCAGTGTATTGTTTTAATCTAAATAAGTATAAATAATGAACACATGTATGTATTACGAAACTTGGCTCTTTTTATGTTGTTGTCGAATAATATTTCTAATAATTGTTTTTTAGAGTTTAATAATAAATGTATTTTATAACTTTAGAAAAAATATAAATATTTTGGCGAATTCTGTAAAAAAAAAATTTGTTTTTGACAACCCTGATAATCGCGCCTGTCACGAGAATAACGAATAACATAAAAGAAATAAAAAAATATTTAAGCAGACATCGTGCAATAACCTTGTACATACTTATGACACAAACTATAAATATGAAAATATAACCCCAACTTAAATAAACAAAATCCTAAGCAAATTTCTATCAATTAAATGATGAAGAAACGTAGAAATACATATATTCAATTAATATTCATTAAGCTCACATTTCATTTTTTATGCAGAAATTTACACATTCCTCAGACTACAAAAAAAACAGCAATACATACATACGTACATATGTATGTACATATATCAAGCATGTATCAGGTGAAAATTTTTTCACACTATTCACAACACTTAAAAAACTTTTCTTTCATTCTGCTTAATTTGGCAGTAAATTTTATTCACTGTTATCTGTATTATCACTTCCCATAGATTCTAAAATATATTTACCTTTTTAAACAAAAATTAAAAGTTTTTCTTTATTTGGGCGCCATTAATTTCACTGAATCGCGATTGTAAAACATGGCAATCGAGCAAATTATAACGAATGATTTTTATTGGAAGCAAAAATTTTTGTATTGTATATTTTCAGTCTGTTTTTATCTAACGAGCTGCCCATACGATATTGCCAGATTAATTTTATAGCATTAACCCATTCACATAAAGCGATCTGGTTATCCTTTTCGTAAATCAAATAAAAAACCAATTGTCCATAAAGTTTTTTTAAGGAAAAAAAATGCATAAAAACTTTATTAGTCTCTGCGATCTGTTCTTAAATTTGTTTCATATGCAAAATATTGTTTTGTACTTTTAAATTAAAAGATTCTTTCATTTAAACATTTATAACATATCGCACTTGATCAGCAATTAAAGAAGAGTAAAAAAATAGAATTCGAACGGGCAAATACGTCATCGTAAAAAGGCAGCATTAGAAATATATTTAACTTCTTTAATTTAATTTCTTTAGCTTTTAAGAAAATCATTTTAGTAATTTATTAATTAAGCACTTTTTATAAAAAAATCATAAAATAAAATTACATTTTGATTAGCATCATTCCTAACGGAATTATAACTATTATGCTTCAATTCATGACTTTAGTACCGTACGCCAGTCACTATTAGGGTGACTATATTGTTCTGACTACATATCGGTTTTCTTACTACTAGCTGTCCTGAACATATTTGCCCGATGTATTTATGGCATTTTATGGTTGAAAAACGTTTAAAACACATTTCTTATTTTAGTTGTATTTAAAATTTTTCTGAACTTGTTCTTATAGAGAACATGAAAGTACCTAAATTCAAGCCTCTACGTATTGCGGATCGAAATCAAATTACGAACACAAATGTTATTTCTCTATTGCGGCACTCCTTAATTTCAACATTATTTGTACTTGTGACATAGTCTTACATACACGGTTCACTGTTTGACGTATGTATCTACTAATCAGGTAATACACCTTTGAGAATTTTAAGAGTACAGCTGTTATGGCTCCAGGGATAAGGGGCTATGAGCAGACATTGAAAGCAATAGGTTGTGTCTTATTTGTTTTTTTTTTTTTTTAATTTGGCGAAAATTGATATTTTGTTAAAATTTCGATTTACATTTTTGATAATACAGAGTTTTTTTAATCTTAGCTTTCGGATTTCAATGAAATCTTAGTTTTATATATTGCAAAAACAAATTTTTTGTGATATCTTGATGTAAATTGGATTGAGAATATTTTTGTTGCAGGTGCAACGATTTCGTAATATATATATCGCCTAATATAATTCCTATCTGTGGTAATCTGATTTCTTTTTTTTTTTTTTTGAATAGTCGATCAGTTCTGAAATTAAAATATTTTGATTACAGGATAACATTTGCTAAAATTTTAATTTTGTTGCGAGCTTTTAAGAAAAATGCGATGTTGTACTGAAATTCGACTTTGAGTGAAACTCAAATTGTTGATATTCTAGAGTGTTTCTTAATTTTTTGCTTTTTGATAAAATTAAAATTTTTTGAGTGCAAAAGTGATATTTAGGCAAAATATCCACTATCAATGTGGGGGTGTGTAAATGGTTGAAGGGGACTAGCAGACTATTTCGTTTTTTTAGGCATTTATGCTTACCTCCACTAGGTATCTACTAGGATGCCGGATGGACCACTGGAGGCGGCCACTTGACCATGTGTATTATGCTTTCTGTTAGGATATTACGGTGACGGATATACTGAGTTATATATATTTTCATTTAAAATGAAATAAAAACTTACATAAATAAAAATGTAATGAAATTTCAACTGAGTTTCGAAAGCAAATGAAGTATACTCCTGTAATTGCACGTATACATACACATATAATATAAGATTATAATGAATATAATTTCTTCACTTCTGAAAATCTACAATCCCATGGCTTTAGCCCCCTGTACCTTTCCAATTTTTACCCATTTTTTGGCATTTTGAAAATACCTGTACAGAAAAAATCCCTTAATTTTGTCATGATTTTTATTTTGTCTTTTGTTATAAATAAAGTTAAAATTTTTACAAATATAAATTTTTTCACAGCGCAATGTTAAAATAATTCAATTCTGTTAACGTAACATTTTTGAGTGAAAGGAATGTAAACATTAAACAGGCATGTTAAAAATGAAACTAACGTATACTTCTACAGGAGCAAAGAAACCTTTCCCGTTTTTTTTTACAAATTTGTTTCTTTTTCGATTAACAACAAATTTAATAGTGCAAAGCACTTATAAGAGAAATGAACTATGTATATAGTGTTACGTTTATTCTTTTAATATTCGTTTAGCTTACAGAGATCTTTTATAGCAAAATAATAACACACACAACTTTAGAGTTTTATATTACACGATGTGCTTAGACGAGCTTTCACTTTTCTACACACAAATATGTACGGTGATAACTTTACTACTTTAACGCCTAAAAGCTACTATGCCAACTTTTTTTTACATTTCCCCAAAAATTACTTCAGCGAAATACATATGTATTTATATGTTATTATCATTATTCAGTGTATTTGTTTAGTTGTGTATCTTCTTGTTTTATATTCGTTGTTGTAATTTTATGTTCAAAAGATTTCTTAGAAAATTCTTAATTTGTAAAAAGTTACAATAGGTCCTTACTTTTTTTGATAATTTTTATAACTTGTACTAAACATCTTCCTAACAATATATATGTGGGAATATATTTTTGTTTTCCTGAAAAAAATTAGAACTTTTAATCTGGGTTTTGGGAGAACAGACAACGAATCAATAACTTTGTAAATTTTTAAATAAAAATTAATCTATAAAGGATTTTATTTTACTCGTTGTTTGCGTGTTAAAAGCTTCTGCTGTCATAAATTTATTTTTTATATAAAAGCAATTGTATTTGAAAAAAATCGGTTGTTGTTAAATAGAAATTTAAAATTTGTTAGTGTCATTATTTCAAATAAATATAGTATTTACTTTTAATGTTAATAAAAAATCCCAAGTGTACGAAAATAAATTGACGAATCTTAACCTATATGAAAATAATTTTCAAACGTTTTTTCAAGAAGCTTTTTAGTTAAACGAAGTACACACGTAAGCTTTAGTAGGATCAAATCTATTAATTTGGTTATAATACTAAGAATTGTTCAACTAACAATGAATTTTAAAAATAAAAAAAATGATTTGGCGCAGCACTTGAATTGAGTTTTTAATTATAATTAATCAAGTAAATAGAGTTTATCCTCTTTATACTCAATGAATATTAAATACTTGTAAATTTATTGAGCCCAACTAAAGTAGTTTTTTCGCTGTTGTTATTTATGTTTTAAAAAATACACACACACACACACACACAAACACAACAAACAGTTTTGATTGAAAATCACTTTGTGGCGCCTATTTGAGATAATTACCTATTAAATACGATTTACCAGATGAAATCGAATCATTTACATAAAATAAACAATAGCATTATTTGTTTACCTTTTAAAACAATGCGGGGAAGAATAAATACTATATTCCTCGGATCCGTGAATTTTACTTATGTATTTGAAGACAGTTTCAAGTTAAAAATGTTAACAAATTGCGAGGCACAAATAGAATTTATGAATTCTAACGTGCAAGTTGTCTAATTTAATTTTATTAGCGTTCTAATAAACTTGCAGATACAGATTTAACAGAGTTTCTCAATCTGTTTTCGTAAGATAGCAATTTGGGCGAATTCACGTGTGTCATCGTTAGGAGGGATTTGCTATTTGTGTGAATGTCTTTCTCCACAAGTGTTTTTTCTTGAATATTCTATTGAGTTTCGCGCGGCGTAAGCAACAGCTTCACAAACTACAACAACTTTGTGGTCAACAGAAAAGTAAAACAAATTTAAATGTTTTGTGCGATAAATTATTTAAAGAAAATTTATTAAATTTTAAATGAACGGAACAAAAGTCTTGCAGCAAATTGACACATGTAGAAACAAAAATGTAATATTTGTCGTATATCTGTTTCGGTTTTTTAATACAACGTTTACTATTGAAAACCTCGTTTTAATGAAATTTTATTGTTTTCACTATTTACCTGAATTTTATTTTAATTTAGTTATTTTTTTAAAGCATTAAAAAAAACATGCAACTAATTTTGCATAAATTGACTGTTTTACACCTTGTTTCCCCCAGGCAACTCATATAATAATTATCATTGGTCGTTTGTAATTGGATGCAACATACATATGTGCATACCATACATATCAAGAATTCTGTAATTAGGGGTTTAATAGTTTTTTGTATATTGCTTTTGGAAAACTAAAAATAAAATGCTTTGCATTTACTATATAATTGAACTGGATTAATTAGATTCTATTAAGGACTAACAATCTACATAAGTACATATTGAATGCATTATTAATATCAATAAGCTATATTGCAGCATGCCTGTCTTCTTTAATCTTAAGCTTTCGAAATATAACTTTTTATATCTTGCCAGATCCTCGAAGCCTATACTTATGTCCAGTTGTATCTTTTTTTAAATTTTTTCATATTCTTGTAACGGGTATTAGTTTTTTGTTCCAAAATACATTTTTATTTCCTTTGCAAGTTAGTTTGTAAACAGCATTATTTGCTTTTTGCTTGTCCAATTTTGTTGTAGTTTTTTTTTTTTGTTTAAACTTAATATTCACAATACATATTGTTTTTACATTATTATTTGCCAAATGCTTTGCTTTGCTTTGGCTGTCAGTTTTGCACATATGGTAGATACACTTAAAGAAAAATTTTCTGTGTGATAATTCATTACTGTTTCTCTTCTTTTTTTATTTGCTTTAGTAATTATTTATTATATATTTTTTTTGTGTCATTTGATTTGTATATTTGTAATGTATTTAAAATCTTTCGTTGCTTATGTTGAAAAACATATTGTTACGTTTATACCTTTTATAAACGTTTTGTTGTGAGTTCTTTATTGCAAAATAAATAACACCAGTTTTTAAATTAATAACAATTTTATTTACTTTAACTAAACAACGTTGACACTATATAACAATTTACTTAAGATGCACGTCTTTAGTTTATGAGGTTTATTTTTACACTGATTCCTTATCCACTCAGACGCTGCCCTATTTGTATTTGTCCATTTAAAGTCTAGAAAATTTAAAATTTGTATCACATATAGTTGTTGTATGTTGTTTATTCGATGTATAGGCGCATGTATGTCTGCGTGTATTTTTGTTTTTACGCTGAGAAGGCTTCTGCTTGGGATTTATTTCAAAATATTTGTTGTTGTCTTTTGTAGAAAAGGTTTCTTAGAAAACTACGCAGGTGGTAAACAGCATACATGTATGTTGCTGTCTTGCGCGTTTAGTTAGTAAACAGAAATTTTTTTTCTTGCCACGCAGTTAGTAAACAGCGTATCAAATTGTTGTTGTTTGTGTTTAAAATTTCTACGCATTTTGTAACCAGAAATTTTGTTGTTGTACCATAAGTTTTCTTAGTTCTTAGCAAGCCACGCAGTTCGTAAACAAGATACCCAGTACTTCGCTTTATTGCTTAATTATTTTGTTTTAAAACTTAAGCAATTTATGGTTGTATTTGTTTTTTTCGTACTTTTGCAAAAAAATAATTTCGTTCTAAATAAATGAAATTTATTAGCAAAAACGCGCTTAATAATCATATTTTGTATACTTAATACTATCCTTATACAAATTTATAATTTTTTGTTAATCTTTAATAAATATCTTTTTTCTTTTCTAAGATCTTTTTTACATATTTTTTTTCTTCACGATATTTCGCTTTCCTTTGGAAAGCTTCTTCAGGAAAAAAATTTTATATTTTTGAAAACAAAAAATTATTAACAAATTGAAAAAAATGTTTCAAAACATTTAACAAAAACATATAAAATATTTTTTCATACATACATACAAAAATTTTAAAATTTTCAAATATTCAAACATACAAAAACAAGGAAACGGAAATAACAAATAAATAACAAATTCTCTCTTATGAAATGATTATAACAAATTATGTGTCTTTTTAATTAAGTACCTATAATTCTGAGCTAAATTGTCTGTGTCTGTCTTGAAATTTATTCTCCTTACATTTGGTACATTAACAATTTCTATCATTTCCAACATATAACGTCTCTTGTAGTTTTTTTCTATATCTAATACTGAAGTTTCATCAAACTTTGGATAATGATTATATTTCTTACAATGTGAAGATAAGGATGTTTTCTGTGTTGAAATATTCCTATATTTTTGGTCACACCTGTGACCAGCTAATCTTGTTTTAAGTTTATTTTTTGTTGTCCCAATATAAACTTTGTCACAGTTCACCTGGTCATTTCCTCCACATGGTATCCTGTATACTACATCAGATATTTCCATTTTTCCTATTTTATCCTTCATACTGCTAAATAATTTATTTAATGTGTTATGTATTTTGTGTGCAATTATATATTTATCTGTGTCATATATTTTACACTTTCTTAATCTTTCTGATATTCCAGGAACATAAGTTAATGATTTATAATTTCTTGGCTCTGCCGTAGAATTTCCTAAACTACCATATTGCCTATAACTACCATATTGTCTAATTAATTTGTTAGTTAATTCTACTGGAAAATCATTGTCATTAAGTATATCTCTTATTGTATCCCTATTTTTGTTAATAGTTTTAAGAAAATTACGAAAGCAAAATTACACATATATCGCTGTATGTATTATTTGGGCCAAAAGTACTAAAAAATGCAACTGTGTGCGAATTTATAAACAATACAAAATTAAATTTTGTTGCAAAATGTGTGTTAAAAAATGGAAAAGAAAATAAAATATTTAAAGGCCCTCGTTCCTTTGCATTGCCGTTATAATAAAACGCGTCTCTTTTGTCATATAAGCTATTTTTTATTTGTACATTTTCTAATAAATTCAGATAAAATAGTTTTTGCGCTTCATTGGAATTTGTTTACTAATGTATCTTCAACACAATGCAAAATAGCTATTTGCGTACGGAACGTGCGTTCAGTTTCGTTCTACGCTTAAGTAAATGACATTTGACGAAAAGTTTTGTTAAATACATTATAGTTTGCCAGATATGATTATTAGCTATTTGCACACTTGCTTAAGTTGCCTTAAGCCAGTATATGTATAATATAGATGGGCCTCAATTCTTTATTGAAAAATTTTAATTTTAAAGATGTTATTATAAGGAAAAATAAATTTTTTTTCACAATGTTCTTATTTATATTTTGATGACTGAAACATGAACAAAATTACAAGTTTGTCAATTGATCAATGCTGTCTTTAAGCATAGGAAATGATAAACCTATAGAGATCTTAGATTTATTTACAAAATTTTTGAAATTTAAGATATAGAAGGAAAAATAATAAAAGTTTTGCTAAATTGTGATTATTTCAACAAAACGCGTTTCGTCATTTAAATATGTATTTACTAATCTACGTGTCGTAGTTTTATTATGCTAGATTTCTACGCAATAAAAACTGGTTTCTGAAAAACTGTTTTATTTTCCATGTGTTAAAATTCTTGTGTGATATTTCAAAATAATTAAAGGGAACTTCTTCAATTAAAATTCTCTCCAATACTTGCACGACGTAGCGGCCATATTTAGTTCAAAAGATTTTTGTAAAAGTACTAATTACTTGTCATCACTATTTTCAATTGCTTTTATTAGTTCCTGTTTACACGCTTCAACTTTTGTTGCTCATTGTTTCTTATAAAGTTGACGTAATGTCCACACGCAGCAATTTGTGTCAACAATTTTCATGTTATGCTTTGCCTCAAAATTCTTACTTTTTGACGTTTTATTTCATTCAAATTGTGAAAAAAATTGAGTTGAAACAAAAGGTTTATTGAAAAAACAAATGGATGTAAAAGAAAAAACTTACATAATGGAGTCTATAACAGACTGCTGGGCTGGAGAAAAAAAAAGATGGAATTTTGAAAAAAATTTTGATTATTTTGATTAGTTAGTTAGTCAACAATTTTTCCACTTTTAATTAATTGTTTATATACTTTTTTGTTTATCCTGAAGATGCCAACCAATGGTTTGAAGAAATATTGAAATATAATAAAAAAAATAAGGATTCAAAATTTTTTATAAAATAAAGACCTATTGGTTAATAATAAAAAAATACTAATTATTATTAACTACTTTTATTTTCCAAAATGTCTCTCTTAAATACTAACATAGTAACATATAATAATTTCCTTTGCCTATTGTTCTTAAATATATTTTTAAATATATTTGTCATTAATCGTAATTATTAATGACAAATGTGTGTTTAAAGATAAAAAAGGTTGTAAAGATCATAAAATATTGTAAACAACCTAAAACTGTAAACCAGAGTAGCGAAGTATTCACTCACTGTTCATACATGTATGAATATGTACATTTCATTTTTTAGCCGCTTCTTCTCATACATGTGTGAGAGACTACAAATTATTTTGTGTTTTCTCATTTGTGAATGCGACGATTTATTTTTTTCTTTCTATTCATAAGTGAAAAAATGAGAAACACACAAGTGTTCATTTTTGAATATTTACAATTTTGATAATTTTTCATAAATGAAAAGGTCGTAAAAATATGTGCGTTAAGCATTCGCGTACATAAACGCACATATTTGATAATGCGCAATTGTCGGCGTATGCAGGAAAAAAAATGTTTTTTTCATTTTTTCATATATTGCAATATTGTATTTTGAGTTAATATGTACCCATGTGTTTTTACTACATTTTACGGTAAACTGCGATCTTAGGTAGAAAATTTTTTCACGTTCATTTATGAGAAATTTTATAAAATTTCAACGTTCATAAATGAACCTGTACATTTATGAAAAATAACATTAACGAGAAGTAGCTAATTTATCATTTATCACATATGAATAAGACTAATAATTCTTGTTGTTCGCAATCATGTATGAAAATAACCAGAACATTTTTTGTTGTTCGTTGATGAGTGTGAAAAATAAATATAAAATTTTAGATTTCTCATTTATGAAAAATATCATGAATGTTGATTTTTGAATGTTCACAAACGAAAAATTCTGAACCCCGCTGTAAACACATTCATATCCTCTACGGGAATTTAATTAGCTTGAAAGAATATTAGAGAACATTTATTGCTACAGAAACAAGTTTATGCATGAGCAACGCTAACTCCGGCAATTTTATGACGAAATTTGAACATTCCTTTTTAGCAATGAAACAGGGAATAAAGAGGAATGTCAAAAATACATAAAATACGAATGGAAACACAGAACAAAATTCCCGAGTAAAGCAGCTCCGTAGTGTAGTGAAATGGAAACATATTGAATTTTTATACTTTTTCTTCATTCTAATGGATAAATCAAAAGTTGAGCAACAAAAGTTGAAGCGTGTGACCAGGGACTTATATTTTGATGCATCTGAGATACAACCAACTAAAAAATTACAAAAGAAACAAAAATAAAAACTCACCGATACAATACATGGATAAACAATAATCAGAGGAAACTGATCGGTGAAATAAATGAGTATTTATTGAGTACTAACAGCACACAACCACAACCACACACAAAAGTAACAACAATAGAGTATTATCATTGAGTGTTGGGGTAGCGGTAGTGGTAGAAGTATTGGTATTTAGTAGTTAGTATTGTATTCGTTTTAGTAGTAAAGGAATAAGAGCAAGTTTTAAATAATCTCAGTCATTTTAGGAGTTTCGCGAATAATGGATGTGTTGTAATTCATTTGTCGGATAAAATAGAGTGAACTATAATAACTTTTTTTTATTTATAAAAGTCTAAAATTTTATTATTTAAGTAAAACGCAAAATATTTAAAAGAGTAAATGTTTTTGTATTTAAATGCAGCTCGGCAAGGAAAATTTAAAAATATAAAAAAAAAATTCGAAAAAACAAATACATTTTTATATTTAAATTGTTTGTGAAATACTCAAATTCTTAATTTAATACTGGCTTGTTTTTACTCTCACAACATCAAAACTAGTTTACTGGAGCTACTTTTTTTCGCATTTTCCCAAGTGGATGTAAAAAAAACGTGATACTTTTAGGTTTTATTTAATATATTGAAATGTTTTTTTAAAGTTTAAAGTTAAATAAGTGAACATTTTCATTTCTTCAGCAAAAATTAAGAAGAGGAATAAAATTTAAAAAAAACAACACATACATGCATACATAAGTATATTTGCACATTAAATTTTTATGAAGTGCAAATATGGAATATTGAAAAAATTTGTATACTTGAGATATTTTTTTTTGGATACGAAAAAATTCTTGTTTTTATATGTAATTTCATTTTTTTACCTGCTACATATCAACAGATCCATCAAAACAAAACGTAAACGAAAGAAGAAAATATACATTTTTTTAAATATAACAAATATATATTCTAGTTAATAAGTTAATTGCACATTCATTACGCGCACACGCTCTTCTTCATATCAAGTTGTATTATGACGTATAATATTATTACAGCAATCGACTGTGTTTAGAGGCGAGAGAAAAATTCTTTAGTTTACTTATGCCATAACGTAAACGTTAGCATAAAAGCTTTACTTTAATCAAATTTAGGTTTAGGAAGTAAATTGCCTATCAAATGATTAAATGTGTAGAATTGAGCTGTCATCATTTGACAACATGAAACGTTACACTTTTCAGCAAAGAATTTTAATTCACTAAATATAACATCGTAAATTCAAACAGCTATTTCTCATAATCAGGCTTCTTGTGAGACCGCTAAATTTAAGAATCACAGTATTGTTGTTGAAAGTAGGCGGAAATAATACTCTCGTGGTGGCAGGCAGTGATGCAAACAGAACCACTGTAAAGTGTAAGAATGAGTTTGTAATATTAACTCGTCCATGTTCGCAAAAAATTGACCATCACTACGGGCACTTTGCACAATATTTTGCATGACGATCTTCATCTTCACGCTTATAAATTTCAAGTCATTTAAGAATTAAAGTCGACCCGACCATTTTCCACAAAGTCATCTTTGGGTATGAGGCTAATTTTCAATTAGGCGATTATGTAAACAAACATAACTGTCGTATATGGGGCCCACTAAACCTACAAATACTCCCCGAAAAACCATTACATTCAAAGAACGTGATCGTATGGTGTGGTTTGTAGTCAGTCTTCATCATCGGCCCATATTTTTCCAAAATTGAGCAAGGAAACGCAGTCACCGTGAGTTCTCTGCGCTGCCGAACCTGGATGAAACATTTTTGTGGCCACAATTATGTTAACATAACTGAGTTTTGGTTCCTCCCGGGGGCCTGCAGTCTTGATGAATCTCTTCCCCATCCTAACAAGTGCTTTCAAAAATAAGACGCGGCTCACCCTAAATTAAGCTACGGCCCTGTTCTGGTTATTGGTTGAGGATCAAGTTGGTGGCTGTTGCTTTAATCGGCCTTTGCAGAAGAATCCGAAGAGATGTTAACACAATTTTAACATCTAATATTCTAACTTGCGCATGCAGCAGGACAAGGAGCTGGAAATTCTCCAACTCTTCAGCGATGATGGGGACACACGGCCCTGCTACCGCGCATTCGTAAACTGCGACTAAGGCGTGTATGCTTTTTAGGCGCGTATGGACGGCCAGTGGCAAAACCACTATCAGATTAAGACCTCACAGCAAAGTGCTGACGTTAACCGTATTACATACATAAGTGACCTTTGGTTTCAGCAAAATGGTGCCACAAGCCATGCAGCCACCTAAACAATTCAGTTATTACGTAATTTCACGATTTTGCGATGTCAGTTGGCCGCCTCGTTCTTGTGGTGATTTGAAGTCACTAATCTCTGTGTTCAAATCACAAGTAACTGAAACTCTGAAAGAGATAAGCGAAGGTTAAAGATTTTGTGAAAAGAGTGAACGTCTGCCGACGTGCTACAGATGGACACATGGATGACCGAAATCGGTTTGTTCACAAACCAAATTTGACGACGGCCGAAGTAAAATCATACCCAAATAAATTAAACCCCGTCGGAAAATATAAGCACATATTGTAACAAAAATGTCTGTTTTAAGCCAATTTACTTTCTAACCTCAAATTTGCCCACCCACTTATTTCAATAATTCAATAAATATCGTTACTACGGCATTTCTGAGTTACAGACACGAGACTCTTGCTTAAAAGCATTAAAATTCTGTACAGGGGAGTATTTGTAAATTATTTCACTTCTTTTTGGTTTTTTTGAGAAAGAACATACATTAAAAGAAAATATTTTTAAATTCTTTTATGTAAGTTCTTTACGTTTTCTTAATTAAATCTGGCAGCGGAGGCCTAATTAAATTTTGAAAGCATTTTAGTTTATTTAAGCTACTTATCTCTAAAGAAATTTACTAAGTAAGCTACAACTAAAGGCCCAACTATAACATGCATAATCTGGCTTAAACTAATGTCAAAAGTTGAACGAAAAGTCTGTCAAATGTTTAAGCGAATCATTGAAGACTTTTACGTGACTATAATGTACTTACATGAGTATAGAAATTATTATGTACAGTTGCACATTTGTCTGATTCGTACTTTTGCAAAAAAATAATTTCGTTCTAAATAAATGAAATTTATTAGCAAAAAGGCGTTGAATAATCATATTTTGTATACTTAATACTATCCTTATACAAATTTATAATTACGAAAGAAAAATTACACATATATCGCTGTATGTATTATTTGAGTCAAGAGTACTAAAAAATGCAACTATGTGCATCATTGAATTTATAAATTCAAATGTGTTAAAAAAATGGAAAAGAAAATAAAATGTTTAAAGGCCCCTCGTTCCTTTGAATTGCCGTTATAATAAAACGCGTCTCTTTTGTCTATTTTTTCTTTGTACATTTTCTATTAAATTCAGATAAAATAGTTTTTGCCTTTCATTGGCATTTGTTTACTGTGTCTATAACACAATGCAAAATCAATTGTTTCCGTACGGAATGTGCGATCAGTTTCGTACTTTGCTTAAGCAAATGACATTTGACGAAAGTTTTGTTAAGTTTATTATAGTTCGCCACATATGATTATTAGATATTTGCACAGTTGTTTAAGTTGGCTTAAGCCTGCATATGCATATTATAGTTGGGCCTTAAGGCTAGCGACAGAAATGCAAATACTCTTATCATTTAAATTTGTTAAAATAAATTATAAGTTGAATCTTAAGAGGGCAAAGCTGAAGGCCCGGCTGATGCATAATATAAAAATTAAGAAACACATAGAAAAATGATTCACAAACCACCACCCTTTACTTCTTACAACCGGCGCCATGGCACTTAATTATAACCAGCACATTTAATAAGAAGAGTAGAGCATTCTTTCAACAGTTGTACGCCCGCCTGCTAAATACATAAAAAAAAGTTGCAATAAAAATTTATAAAAAACAACCATTAATTATTGTTTTATGTTTTGCTAAAGAAGAGTGAAATTGTAAATAACATCCATACGCAATAACTTAACTAGAAGAGTTCTTTGCATTGATTATCGATTATAAATAGAAATAATTTGAATATAAAAAATATTAATAAATAATTGCAGAAAATGTAAATACACAATTCTGAACTTCATGTCCAGGCCTAAATATCAAATGATTATTTAGTTTATAATTTCTATAATTAAAAAATTATATAATCTAAATAACAGTTTTAAATAGAATAGTGCTTCATAAAAGTAATAAACTGGACGCATTATGTTTTTAAATTGTGTTTGGAAAGTTTCTATTACGCCCTGCTTTGCCTTTACAAAATGTTCCCCTACTTTTCTGTTAACTGTTTTAACAGTCTTTATTGGCTGTTTGACACCTTATTATCCGTACACAATTTTGGTTAACGCCAGTCAATCGGGTGTGTATGTTGATAATGGTTGCGATCAAACTGTAATGCATCGTGCTTTAGATGAAGAGGAAAAAGTGGCAGCTTCTTATGATATATTGGAGTTCTTAGGATTACCCGAACGTCCAAAGCTAAAACATAATCATCTGTCATTGAGGTAAGTATGCATACAATACAAAGTTTAATAATTATTTTAATCTGACAGTGATTTTTTCCCGAGTGCGCTAACTAATTATTTCATTAAAACTTTCAGTTAATTTTTAATTCTTGATTTTAATTAACTGAGCCCCTCAGAATGCTATGTTCGATTTTATTTCAATTATGGGCCAAAAACTTTTTAACGCTTAGAAAAGCAAAAACAATTTTAATATCTCGAAATAGCATAACTTAATATGTTATGGCTTGTTAAAAAATGTGCTTTTAGCCATTAAACTTCTTAATTATTGTATGAATTAACGCCCAAAATCAGTAAAAAATTATAATGGCAAACATGCCATCAAGTAAAACAACTTTAAAAAAAATTTCTGTTTTTCATAAAAAATTTATTATAAAAAAATATATTTGAAATATCTATTAAATTTTAATCTTTTCACACGGTCATTTAAATTATAACGATTTTATTTTTTTCTCTCAATATTTCGTTTTCCTGTGGAAAGCTTCTTCAGGAAATTATTTTTTATATTTTCAAAAACAAAAATTATAACAATTTGAAAAGAAAAAATTTTTGATTTTTGTTATAATTTTTGTTTTTGAAAATATAAAAAATAATTTCCTGAAGAAGCTTTCCACAGAAAAGCGAAATATTGAGAGAAAAAAATAAAATCGTTATAATTTAAATGACCGTGTGAAAAGATTAAAATTTAATAGAAATTAAAAAAAGGTCGAATAAAACTGAAAATAAAAAAATATATTTGAAATATTTATTACTGCTGCGGAAAGCATATCCATATGGCCATTTCACTACTGCTCATATAGATTTTCAGTGGATTCTTATAACGTAAGCTAAATTGATTAAATGAGAATTATCATTTAAACAACACAGCAAACAAAAACACTTCTATACCAAACAAACAGCAAAGATTTCGAAAACAAAAGCACTTTATATTTCAAATCGTTCTACATAAGGGTTTCCTTTAGAAATCTTTTATGAGAACATCATCAAGGACAAATTAAAGTAGATTAATCTTTATATTTCTCAATAAAATGTTTGCATGTATACAAACATAAGGGAGAGAGAGAGAGTAACATGTTTCTAAACAATTAATCTATAATATAAAAATAAGTCAAGGTTTCCTTCCTGCCAATATAACTTCAGAACGCACGAACTGATTTCCACGGTTTTGCATTCGCTGGAAAGGCTCCGTGAGGTTTATAGCAAAAAAAAAATTCAGGAAAAATTTCAAGAGAAAAGCAGGAAAACAGGGAAAACAATTTTTCACATACAGCGTTATCTCTGATACATAGCATGTACTACAACGGCACCAGTACGTGGTGTGTGAGTATCCCTCACGAAAATACGTACGTTTCATTTTAGGTAGAAGGCGCTGTGCGCTAGGTCGCATGTATATTGTTCATCCTAGAAATGATGAAAGTTTTTATTTGCGACTGCCATATCGAGAAGCATGTCAACTATTGGGTTTGCTGGAGAACGATTCTCATTGGGTTTTAGCACTTGCGGGTTCAGTTGTTTCATCAAATGCGTACCAAATACGAACACTGTTTGCAATTATCGTAACCACATGTTTCCCTTCACAACCAATTCAGTTATGGAACAAATACAAAGATGACAAATGTGAAGATATCTTGCATCGCTTGCGCATTCGAACGAATAGTCCCGACATGCAAATAACCGATGAAATATACAATGAAGGATTAATTTTGATTGAGTACCAATTGAAGTAGGAATGATTGTGCCAAATCGATCAATGCACCATGCACTCAACCAAGAATTAAATCGAGAGCTGTAATACAATGTTGATAGATTCCAGGAGTTCGTTCGAAATAATGTGCCGTTGGTGAATGAACAGCAAAAACAAGTATACGAAAAATTTATTCAATACAATAATACTGGTGGTCCATTCTTTCTGGACGCGCCTGGAGAAACAGGGAAAACACTTGTCATTTCATTGATTTTGGCCACTATTCGATCAAGATGAGACATAGCTTTAGCGTTAGCATCATCTGGAATTGCGGCAATTCTTCTAGATGGCGGTCGTACTGCACATTCAGCGCTTAAGTTGCCACTCAATTTAAACACAATTGATACTCCAACATGCAATATTTCCCGATCCAGTGCAATGGGAAAATTGTTGATGCAATGCAAGCTCATTGTTTGGGATGAGTGCACAAGGGCACATAAGAAATCACTTGAAGCACTTAACTTCACACTGAAGGATCTACGGCGAAACAACAACATCTTTGGCGGGTTGATGATATTGTTGGCAGGCGATTTCAGGCAGACGTTGCCCGTAATTCACCGTGCAACGCCTGCAGATGAATTGAATGCCTGGAGGCCTCACCTTTGTGAAATAACGAAAAAAAAAATTTTCGCTGACCACTAATATGAGAGTTCAACTTCAAAATGATCAAAGTGCTGCTCAATTTTTCAAACAATTGTTAGCTGTTGGAAATGGAGAACTCCCAGTTGATGCGACAGCTGGTTTAATTACTCTTACCAACGACTTTTGCCGATTTGTAGACTCTCAATTAGCTCTTATTGAAAATGTTTTCCCAAACATTAGTAAGAATTATCAGAATTATGCTTGGTTAAATCAACGAGCAATTCTCACCGCAAAGAATAATCGATGGCGATTTGGTGACATACAAATCCTTGATTCCATAACAAATCCCGATGATGCAGTAAATTATCCAATGGAGTTTTTGAACTCTCTGGAGTTACCAGGATTTCTATCACATAACTTGCAACTCAAAGTTGGTTCAGTTATTATGATATTGCGTAATTTGAATCCACCGCGACTTTGCAACGGTACTCGACTTGCGGTGAAAAGACTTATGCCGAATTTGATTGAGGCAACCATTATTAACGGAAAGTACGCAGGCGAAAATGTATGTATTCCTCGGATACCAATGATTCCGATTGATTTTCCGTTTGACTTCAAACGATTACAATTTTCGGTTCGCCTTGCGTTCGCAATGACAATGACAAGTCGCAAGGCCAATCGCTTAGTGTTTGCGGGATAAATTTAGAAAATCATTGTTTTTCACATGGGCAGCTATACGTTTTATGTTCACGAGTTGGGAAACCATCTGCTTTATTTGTGTTAACGTCAGACCAAAAAACATAAAATGTGATTTACCCAAGAGCACTTCAATGAAACGGATAATTTGCGGACACGTATAACGCTTCGATTCAGTATTTACGTTGGATTCACTTTTATTTTTTACTTACAAAAAACGAAGCCATGTGGTGGCGAAACGGCGTTCGCCGGGTTTTAAATTTTTAGTGAAATTTTTATATAAAAATCGATTTTATAGATGATCCCAAATTATGCTTACAGATACAGCCATTTAAAATTTTTAGTGAAATCTTCATATAAAAATCGCTTTTTTATAGGTGGTCACAAATTAGGCTTATTTTTGCGAAATTTTAAGTTTTTAATGAAATCTTCTTAAAAATAGGTCGTGTTTTTTTTTTTCTAACGCTATAACTCCAGAACGCACGAACTGATTTCTACGGTCTCGGGCTCCGTGAGGTTCAGAAACAATTTCAAGTGAAAAGCAGGAAAAGAGCACCATTTCTGATACATAGCACCTACTATAACGGCACCAGTACGTGGTTGGTATCCCTCACGAAGCGAAGCCATCTATCTGGTAGCAAACGTGGCGCCGGGTTTGCTAGTTTGTTGTATTATAAGCATTGTTATTACTAGTTAAGTATGTTATCATCGTCATTATTTTCTGAAGCCATGGAAGAACGACGTTCAACAGTTTGGAAATCCGTATTATTTTTGTTTGTTTTTATAAAAAAGAATATATGAAAATTTGAAAATCAAAATAAACAGCATTGGCCTCCTCAACTTGTAATAGACTAACAGAATGCACAAAGCAGCTAAGAGACCCGTTGGCATTTCAAAGGATTTCATCTCTAACGAAATATTTAGAGTACCTGCATGTAACTTCACCGTCAAATTATTCATTTTAGCGTGCAGCTTAAATTGTCAAGAGGCCAGTTTTTCCTAGCCCGCATAACGAAACAGGAGTGGAAATTGGGCGAGAAATTATGTCGAGAAAACAAATCAAAACTATTTGTTAGTCACCTTAAAAACGTAATCAGTCCGTACTTGCCTTCCGATGTAGCTAAACTGCCAGTAGCACCAAAATTGGTGCTATAGTCCCTTTTAGATTTTTATTTTTAAGCGGATGAGAAGACTATTATCGATTTTGATCCCAAGAAAACTCCTGGTCTAAATAAAATCAGCAAAAGAAATGGTACCCAAGCCAGGGATGGGCTACACTAAAATGGCATCTAATAAGCCAATAAGGCTGCTGCGAACATTGTCTAAGCTTATGGCTTATTTCTGCTGATGACAAAGCTGAGTACTCTACTGAATGAAAGCATATATATCCCTGACTACCAATTTGGATCCAAGAGAAAACATAGTACCATTGAACAAACGTATAGACCAGTACAAACCATAAGGAAAACTTGTGAAGTCCTATTCAAAGACTTAATACAAAAACTGAAATAACATCTGCCATTGAGCACTCATAGTCTATGGGAAAGCTATATTACTGGCTTAAAATTCTTCATAATCAAAGTTAATTTTTTAAATTGTCCTGAGCCAATTGCTACAGTATCTTGCGTTCATTTTTATATCTGATCGGTTATGCAAACTAATAACAATATTCGCAGATGATGCAGCTTTTCTAAGTATATACAAGAGTTCCAAGGTAGCTTCTCGATAGTTACAAGACCACATAATAAGGCTAGAAAGGTTGCATAAGCAATGGAAAATTGAGGCAAAGAAATGTGATTCAAATTAATAAGTGGTTCCTCAACAGACCGTAGTAATAAATATTGGTGTATACTTTGATCGGCGCCTCTAATGGAAGCGCCATACAGACGCTAAGTTGACTCAGCTGAAATTAAAAGTGACTTAGATAAACTGGCTGTACTCTTATGATATTCAGTCGTGGGGTACTTTGTCCGCCTCAAATATCGATAAAATTCAGAGGTACCAAAATAAAATTCTACTCCCTCCCTGGTGTCCCCCCTGGGGGCACATTTATCGGTCTTTATAGAATACTCGACTATCTAGACCTGTGCAACTGGGAGAAAAAGGGAGCCCAGTCCCCTGAAGTCAGACAGGGAGACAACTGGAAACTCCACTTTATTTCCACGGGGATCAGTGAGCCGCAGAGTTCATTATTTGTCTCTTTAGACATTTAATAGTTCTCTGACTGATCATTGAGGTTGGCCCCTATATGGGAGCATCGTGGTGGTTGTGGTTTTGCGGCCCGATAAGGGAACTATAAAATTTATGGTCACTGATAATGATACGCAAAGTGAATGATCCAGTCCAGTGAGCATGCTTGACATGTGTTCTGGACAGGAGTTAGAAAGTCTCCAACTCTTTAGCAAGGTGTGATGGTTTGCAGACCTGTCCTGGAATCATTCAAGTTGCAACTAGGTGGTTCTGTTGCTTAGAATTATGTCTTCGCCTATCTAGGACGAGCATGACGTTCCAAATTATGTATAGTGGTTTGTCCACCATCTGATTAAGGCTACATAGCCAGGCGCGGATGTAAAACAAATCACACTCTCTCCCTCCCTGGTGTGCCGAAAATTCGCGAATTAACAAAGGACTAAACGTGCCGATGGTAATAACAAGATTTAAAAGCATGTGTCGTCATCCATAAAGAAGCTAGAAATAAACACAAATGCTCTAGCCCGTAACATTCTACCTGATCGTGGTCATACCCACCTGAAAGGGTGGGACGCTATTGCCCTTAGCCGTAGCCAAGAAGTGAGATGAGCGCCATTTGAAGAAGCTGTAAGGGGAAATAAATTTTTGTTTAACATTGGCTGGACAGGAAAAACACTATTCTTCAATAGCGTTTTACTGAGTTACAGCTGTGACGAGTTAAATACACTCACAGTTTAAAATTCAGCTTATATCGGGATTTTCAACAAGAAGTTTGTTTTTAAACTACATGAAAGTTTTGGCATGTACTTTTTGACGCATTCGTTTCGCAGTAAAAGTTACATTTCGTAAAATTCGTGATATTTTCACGAATTCCTTTTGAAAACGCTAGTAAGAATTTGGTCGTTAAATATCAGTTGCCAGGCTCAATACAAAATGTGCGAACACCAACTGAAAACATCGCAACCGTGAGCCTCCGTCTTAAAGCAGATCCAAATTTGTTAATTCCTCGACGTTCTCAAGAATTGGGGTTATCCAAACCCACCACATGGCGAATTTTGTGTAGGGATTTGTCTTTGAAGCCTTATAAGGCTCAACTGATAGCGAAATTAAAGCTAACCGACTAATCACATCGCCGTAGATTCGCTCAATTTATTCAGGAACATCGAAGTCCATACGTTAACCAGCAGGTGCCCCTGTAGGCTAGTAGTTAGTGTAATAGCTTGTCAGTTTGGGGATTGTGGGTTCGATTCCCAACAAAGGCCTTGGTTTTTTTTTCACTACAAAAATAAAAAAATGAACTGTCGGTGGGGCTGCTCAGCGATGAAGGCATAGTCACTGGTCGCTGGTCTATTATACGGCAGTTAATTTCCGACTATCCTTCTGCTTTTACCACCTCAAGAATGTAGCATGGTACTTGACTCAATAGGCATTGTTGCCTGAAGTGCTACTTCTCTTAAAAAAAAAGCGAAATTGCCGCATTTGGACTTCTGAAAAATCCACGTTTCACCTTATGGTGCGCTATGTGCTCTGGAAGCGTGATTGGGCCGTTTTTTTTCGAGACTGGAAATGCGGTAACGATCAATGGATCACGCTATCGCAAGACGCTAACACTTCAATTTTGGCCTATTATTGACGACGTGGATATCACTGACATTTAGTTTCAACAGGTCAGTGGCACATGTTGTTAATGCTGAACTACCCTAATAGTTTGCGCATTAATCGTTACTTTGTTCATCCAAGGCATATAAATGCATCTCTTTCTGGCTTGACGAAAACGTCAAATACGTAGAAAATATACTTCAATACTTGCTTCCGGTAAAACTCAATATTTAAGTTTCCTCTTTCGATTTCATCTTGCAGCTGGTAAGTTTGTTCGTTCCTACCGAATAAAAAATAAACGATAAATTTATTGCAACCAAAATTCGCTATCAGCAGTAAAATGGCCAACTAAATGGTGTGATTTAACACTACTGGATTATTTTTGGTGGGGTTATATCGTGATAAGATTTACATCTGCACCTGGCCGTAAGCCTTAATCAGATGGTGGTCAAACCACTGGGAAGGAAAAGCAACGACATTCACGCCATAGGAAGCCGAGGACTAATTCTAGCAACAGGTTTTTCCTAGTTGCAATTTTAGCGGTTCCAAAGCAGGGTTGCAAACCACTACTCCTTGCTGAAGAGCTGGAGACTATCCAACTCCCGGTACAGAGCACATGATTAGCATGCTCACTGGATCCGAAACATTCACTCGTTGGTGTTATTAAAGGTGAGATGATCCTGGCCCATTAAATCAGTTCAAACTGGGGCCGCAAAACCACAACCACCACGATACTCCCGAAGGGCCAACCTCAATAATCAGTCAGAGAACAGCTAAAAGTCTAAGGAGACAAACTGGGGCTTATTGATTTCCGTGAAAATAACGTGGAGCTTTCAGTTGACTCCCTTCTGGGACTGGGCTCCCTTATACTACCAGCAGCACAGGTCTAGATGGTCAAGTATTACATAAAGACAGATAAATGTGCCCCCGGGGGGACTGTTTTGTGGGGTTATATTAAGGACAGATCTATACAGTGCCAAACGAATCGATTGCGGTCTTAAAATCCAAAATCCGTTATGTGATTAACGAAATAGGACCGCCACAAAGTGATTAAAAACTTTTATGAAAGACTCGACATCTGTAAGCATGGTGTGGTGGATATTTGCCAGATATCAGTTTTCATATATTCCGAATACAATAAAAATTTTAGAAAACACACTTCTTGTTGAAAAACCCTTTATTTAAAAAAAATGTTAAAAACTTAATAAAATTTATAAATAGTATATGTAAACAATTGTATTATCTTTTAGCTGATTCTAAAAAATATTTCTCTATATTTTTTTTAGAAAATCTGCGCCACAATTTCTTTTAGATGTATATCATCGTCTAAAAGAAGAAGAAAACAACGATGAACCTGCATCATTAACACGTTCTAAGCGCGACTTACAGGAACAGGAAAACTTTATAACTGATCTCGATAAAAAGGCTATTGATCAAAGTGATATAATAATGACATTTTTAAATAAAAGTAAGTAGAAAATTTAAATTATTCGGCATAATTTCAAAATTTTGTCAACATTTTAAATATAGGGTCCGCCATCTAACGTTTTTTTTCAACTATTACTTATTTAGTGAATGGTAACACTTAGCTTATGTTTGATTTGACAGATGATTAGTTTTATTCTTCCGCTGAACGAATATGGTTGTGTATACGCTTGAATAATGCTTCGCTTCGACTTACAGAAGATGCCGATTTTGCAAAAAAAACATCTTTTCAGATAAAGCTCATTTTGATCTTGGCGGGTATGTAAGCAAGTAAAATTGTCGCACTTGGGGCACAAAAAACCTGCTCGCATACATTTGATATGTATCCGACCATTAAACATGCAAGTTGAAGGTTTGTCATAAAACTGATTTATTAATCATTTATTTATTATTAATACTTCAAGAGTGTTATACTGAGAGTATAACACTAAGAGTACTTTTAAACTAATAATAAAGAGAGAAGTACTTAATATAATATAACATTTTAATACATTACAATTCCTTAACCTTTTATTAGAATAAAATTTAATTAATATATATATATATATATATATATATATATATATATATAATAAAATATATATGTATATAATTAGATAAGAGAAAATACAGCTATACATATATATATATATAGATATATATATATATATAGTTTTTATAATTTAAATTTAATTAGTTGAATTATTTCTTGGCGTCTATACATTTTGATTCATCTTTAATTACGAGTAAATCTCCTTCACGCATTTTTCTGGCCTTACTTCTAGTTAATATAGTTGATTCCTCGGTAGATCTTAATCTTTTTCTAGTTTCCATACAATAAGTTAGAGGCCTATATTGGATATATTTCGTATTTACCTTTCTCAAATGGTCTACGTGAACGTGTTTTATACTACCATTTACCTGTACCATATATCGTATGCTACTAATTTTCTTTATAATTCTTCCAGGAATCCATTTAATATAATTGGAAAATACATTCCTATATAATACCTGTTCATTTTCCTTAAATGTTCTATACTTTGGTACCTTAATTTCTGATATATTCTGACACCGGCTGCTCATACTGTTATTATCTTCATTTTTCACTTCCTTTTTATTAACTAATACATCTAGTAGTGTTCTTGGTTTATATGTAAAAATTAATTCAGAAGGGGTCCTGTTGGTTACTGTCGATGGCGTATTTCTGTAATGGAGTAAGAATTTATTTATTTTCATATCCCAGCTTAAGTCCTTCATTTTAATATCTATCATAAATTTCTTAAGTGTCTGTTTAACAGTTTGTACAGCGCGTTCTGCACTACCATTCGATTGAGGATGGTATGACGGCGATTTTAATGCATCAATTCCGTTCAATCTACAAAATTTTTTAAAATAGTCTGAACTAAAAGGTGGCCCATTATCACTAACAAGAGTCGTCGGCAACCCAAAAATTGCAAACACCCTTTTCAACTCTTCACATACAGTTTTGGCATCTGTCTTCTTCAAGGTCAAACAATCAATCCATTTCGAAAACACATCAAAGAAAACTAATATTGTTAAATTCCCAATTTTACAAAAATCTATATGGATTCTCTCGAAAGGATAAGTCGATCGTTTCCATGTTGTTAAAATGGGTTTTGGTAATTTTTGGACACTTTGACAAGGACCACAACTATTGACAAAGTCTTCAATGTTTCCATCAATACCAGGCCACCATACATAACTACGCGCAACACTTTTCATTCGAACTATGCCCGTATGCCCCTCGTGCAGTAGTTCTAATATACTACCTATCATGCTCTTAGGTATGACTAACCTTTCTGCATAAAACAGACATCCATTTTCAGTACCCAGTGTATTACGTTTGTTATAGAAAGGTTTTATTTCCTCCGAAATGTATTGTGGCCATTTTCCTTGGCTAACGTAATCATAAACTTTATTCAAAATAGTGTCATTTTTCATTTCAATCTTTAAAATATCTAATTTTATCGGAAAATTGCTTTCATTTATGTTGTTTATACTAATTTCTTCTACTTCGGTAGGTTTATCTAGAGGTAATCTCGACAGACCGTCTGCGTGTTTCATCTCTGAACCTTTTCTATAACTTATTGAATACTCATACATTGATAAAATTATTGCCCAACGCTGCAGTCTGTTTGCTGCGACTGCGGGCACATCTTTTTTATCCCCAAAAATAGCACGTAAGGGTTGATGATCCGTGTAAATGGTGAACTTACGGCCATAAATATATTTGTGGAATTTATTTACCGCAAAAATTATAGCTAACGCTTCCCTATGGAGCTGAGAGTAATTTCGTTCCGCCGCAGATAGAGTACTAGATACAAACATTATTGGTTTTTCTTCGCCATTAATAACGTGAGACATAACAGCCCCTACGCCATATGGGCTAGCATCACATGCTATGACTATTGGTTTCATCGGGTCATAATGAACAAGTATATCAATGTCCAAAAGTAACTTCTTACTTTTTTCAAATACTTCAGAATGTTGATCTGTCCATACCCACTTCTCGTTATTTCCATTTAGTTTATACAACAAGGCTATTTCGCTAGATAAATTTGGTATGCACTTATGATAAAAATTTAACATACCCAGATATGATGACAGTTGTGTTTTGCTCTTAGGTAGTGGAGCATTTAAAACTGCTTGTATATTATCTTTGTTAGGTAAAATTCCTTGGCTATTGATATTAAACCCTAAAAATACTAATTGCTCCGTAAAAAATATACATTTCTCTTCGTTAACCCGTACATTATATTTTTTCAACCTATCAAAAACATTTGTTAAATTTTGCTCACACTCCTTAATATTTGAACCTCCTACTAGTATATCATCAAAATAAATATGAACCTTGTTTAAGCCTTTTAAGACCTCGCACATTATCCCATTAAATATCTGTGGTGCCGTTTTGAGACCGAATATTAACCGTGTATATTGATATAAACCACTCTGAGTATTTATTGTTAGGAGTTCACGCGACCTTTCTGAAACTTCCACCTGCAAGTATGCGCCCATTAAATCAATTTTACAGAATACTTTCCAACCTGACATGTTGGCAAAAATGTCATCCATTCGAGGAATAGGAATGTGTTCGCTAACTACAAATTTGTTAATAGTCCGTTTACAGTTGACACATAATCTAATTGTTCCATTTGGTTTGTTTACAACTACTATAGGACTTGCCCAATTACTCCGAGTAACGGGTATTAAAATTCCCTCAGTGCATAATCTCTTAATTTCTTCTTCTACTTTTGTTCTTAACCCATAGGGAATAACGTAAGGCTTGCAAAAGATTGGATATGCTTCTTCTTTCAGAACAATTTCTGCCTTAAAATTCCTAATAACCTCACAACTACTGGGTTTCTTAAACAGAACTTCATATTTGCTCTTAAACTCTGCCACGTTTTGAACATTCACACTGTAACAAGATGGTTCACTAACATTAAACATAAAGAATTTTCGCCAAGAAGGAATCAAAATGTCTAGCCAGTTTCGACCAAGTAATGGTGTAAACTTCCCTTGTGTTTCTAAAATTGTTAAATCTAACTTATATCTTATTTTTTCCAAATCGACCGACACAGTTATTTTTCCATATGTTCTTACACTATCACCTGTTATTAATGCCATTTTTCTCTTATCTTCACTTATTATACAATTTTTAAAATAAAGGTCATAATGATTCATATTTATAATAGTTTCGCTTGCACCCGTATCAACTTCAAATGTAAATGGTGCATTATTAATTACTAAACTAATTTTATGTGCATTATAATTAACATTTTTACAATTATTAATATACCCACACTGGAGTGCATTGTCATCTGAGAACTCGTTATCCATAACCTCTTCACTTGTTTCCACCTTATTGATTTTTCTATTTGCTCTCTGATATTTGCAATTTCTTCTAATATGGCCATATTCTCCGCAAGCAAAACATCTTACCCCCTTTTGAATTGATTTTTGCTGCCAACGCTGCAATTGATTGTTATGTCGTTCTCCATCATATTTATATAATCTCCGATCTTGCTTTCCGCCAAATTCATAATTCTCCCTTCTTTTCCATGTGTTTTGCCGATGACTTACTGCATTAATATTACCTTCATCCCCAATACTTCTTAACATAATAACATCGTTATTTGTACTTTCAAGCGTCATTGCTACCTCCGTTGCTTTATCAAATGTTTGTATTTTATCATCATTTAAAATGTGATTTTGTGTTTTTGGGCATTTAATACCGCAAACAAACTGTATTAACAGTGCTTTGTCTGCAAATGTTTTAAATTCGCAATGTTGAGACATTTGCTTTAACTCCACTATATATTCTTGCAAGTTTTCATCATGTCTTTGCATTCTTTTAAAAAATTTAAAACATTCAGCAATGACATTTTTCTTTGGGGTGAAGTGCTTAATTAGACTCTTTACCAACTCATCGTATATAATTGTTGGATCTGTTTCCACCTTAGGTGCTATTAACGATGTCAATACCTTAAATAGCTCCGGCCCTCCTAAGCTCACCAAAAATGATATCTTTGAAGTATTGTCACATATCTTATTTAATGACAGTAAATGATTCAGTCTTCTGATGTATAATGAAAAATCTTCACCAATTGTGAAGAATTCAATACTACCGACAAACACATTTCTTTCAGTCATCTCTATTTTCTTTTGCCTCGTCGCCAATTGATATGTATCCGACCATTAAACATGCAAGTTGAAGGTTTGTCATAAAACTGATTTATTAATCATTTATTTATTATTAATACTTCAAGAGTGTTATACTGAGAGTATAACACTAAGAGTACTTTTAAACTAATAATAAAGAGAGAAGTACTTAATATAATATAACATTTTAATACATTACAACATTGAAAAGCCCACGCACTCAAAACGAGTCACTGTTTGGTGCGGATTTTGGTCCAGAGGCGTATTTGGGCCATTTTCCAGGAGTGGCCTTTGCAGTCAATGGCGTTCGTCATCGGGCCATGTTGAATGAATTTTTGTTCACAAAAATTGAAGAGGAGGATATTGGCAACATTTGGTTTCAACAGGACACACAGTCGAAGCTGTGTAGTTTTGTTTATAAAATTTAAAGAAAAATGTTATTTTGCGGACCCTATAGTTATATAGTGCCGATCTTTTTTTCCCTAGAATCTCAATATTTTTCGAATCAATTTCTGGATGATTAATTTATAAAAAAAATATAAAATATTAGTAGTTAAAGTTACGGCCGTATGCATAAAAAACTCTTTCTTGAGCTTTAAAGTACACGTTAGTTAACAAACACTTGAAGGCTAACAAACGTTTGTTCAAAAATGGTATTCAAAAACAGTACTTTAGCTAATGTATGCTTTAGTAAACTTAGTATTTTGATTCTGGCAATGCCACTATTTTCAGTTGTCACGTTGTAGTTAAAGATGTATAAAAATGAATATTATTTATCCGGGTAGTTAGATCCTTAAAAAATGTTTTAATTGTTTTCAGCAAAATCAACATATTTTTTTTTGTTTTTTTATAAATCTTTTTAATAAAAAGCAAAGAACCCAAAAAGATCAATTTGCAAAGCTTCCGAAGAACTTACAAAGAATTTGTTCATATAAAAAAAACTAAGTATTCGGATAACGAGCTTTGTTTTGATTATATGTACATCAATAAAACTTTTGTTTTAAATAATTAATTATAATTTAACAATATATATTTTTTCAATTTTTCGCTTCTTCAGGAAAATTAATTTTAATAACAACAATTATTAACAAATTGAAAAAAATTTTTTTTTGGAAAATATAAAATAAAGATGTAAAAACGTTTTATATTGAATGGCATGTTATATTTTAGTTTTTATTATTTAATAAATATCTCTTATTTTTTTACGGTCTTTTTAAATTCAATTAACAATATTTTTTTCTTTTCGATATTTCGCTTTCCTATGGAAAGCTTCATCAGGAAAAAAATTTTTTATTTTTGAAAACAAAAATTATTAACATATTGAAAAAATTTTCAAAACATTTGACAAAAACATACATATTACAATTATAACAGGTGTGACCAAAAATAAAGGAATATTTCAACAAAGAAGACATCCTTATCCTCACATTGTAAGAAATATAATCATTATCCTCAGTTTGACGAAGCATCAATATTAAGTATAGAAAAAAACTATAAGAGACGTTAATGTACCAAATGTAAGGAGAATAAATTTCAAGACAGACACAGACAATTTAGCTCAGAATTATAGGTACTTAATTCAAAAGACACATAATTTGTTATAATTATTTCATAAGAGAGAATTTGTTATTTGTTATTTCCGTTTCCTTGTTTTTGTATGTTTAAATATTTGAAAATTTAAATTTTTGTATGTATGTATATGTACGTGAATTTCAAAAATAAAAAAGCATTTAAAATCACATAGATTATTATAAAATGTAATTGTAATTATTGTAAGCAGGGTTGCCAACTATTGAAAAAAGAAAAACACCAAAAACATCAACACTTACCGTTAGTATCGAATGCATAATGACACAATTTATAGGTTTTATCTCGAAAGAACACTTCACGCGACTGTCAAATCAAGCGTGCGATTGACATACGTCCTTTTCAAGTAGCAGAAACAAATATGCTGCACATTCGTCATATTGTAGTAGCGCGCAAAACCTCTTTTCAGATTGGCTGAACATGGCATAAGATAAATTGCAGTTGCAGGAGCCCCAATTGTGGTTACAACGCTGCAATAATATCATAAAGCCTATTGCAATTATCACGACGATATATGGGCTGGCTGGTCGTCATCACATAATCATATAACTGAAAAAAAAAATTAAGTTTAGAAATACTGCTGGTATTCATTGAGCGAGATGGATTTAAAGAGCCTTGCACTGCTTAGAAATTTATCTATTCAAATATCAGCATAAATTTCCTTAAGAAAGACGAAGAAGCTTTAAAAGAAATACGCATTTTTTACGGTGCTAGTATACATAAAACCTTGTTTTAAAGTCTTAACTGGTTGTTTAGTATGAAGAGACAAGTTAAAAAACTTTTAAAGCTTTAAAATATGCCTACTGTAGGGCTAAGAAAACACAAAACCATTTGTGTTATTTACCGAAAGAACTATGTGATTGACATTTTTGGTACATCGGCCAAGCTAAAAGGATTTTTTTGGTTTAGCTTCTGCTTTCCATACAAAAGAATTTTAATTAAATTTAATTAAAAAAATAACAACAAAAAATGATAAAATAAATAACTTAAGGTAACACGTTCTAAATTCAAATTAAAAAAGAATTAAAACAAGTTTTATAAAGTAACAAACACAATGGGCCGAACATAGATGGCAATCGAACTTTGACGGACATACATGTAAATCGATATCAGGCACGGCAACTTCTATAAGTTACCATTTTGACTTTTTACCAACTGAAAATTAATGTAAACTTTCAAATGATTTTGTATAAACAATCAAATAATAAGTCTTCAAAGTGAATTTATAAATAAAATAAAAAGAACGTTAATCTTTTTATTTCTCGATTTTGTATGTCTCGAAGAAAATTCATAGTTTATAAAGTTTTTAGAGTGTATACACACACATACACACACATCATGTTTTCTTCTTATTTGTTGTACATACTTCGTTTCTGACTGCTTTGGCTCAGTTGGTTGGTCTAGCTCTAGTTGTTGCCACTTACAAATTTCTTTTACTGAAGAAAATTTTTCCTTTTAGGTGTAGCGATGTGCACAGTGGTTGAAAAACGATTTTTTTTAATAATTCGATAGCTAATGAACCACTTAAGGCCCAACTATAATATGCATAAGCTGGCTTAAGGCCCAACTATAATATGCATAATCTGGCTTAAGCTAATATCAAAAGTTGGACGAAAAGTCTATCAAATGCTAAAGCGAATCATTGAAGACTTTTACGTGGCTATATTGTACTTACATGATTTATCCGTACTTTTGCTAAAAATTAATTTCGTTCTAGATAAATGAAATTTATTAGCAAAACGGCGTTTACTAATTATATTTTGTATTACTCAATACTATCCTTATACAAATTTATAATTTTTTGTTAATAGTTTTAAGAAAATTATTATTATTATTATTATTATTCTTTATTCTTCAAACAACTAGCACAACAAAATGATAACATCTTATAAGTGACAGTGCTGTTGATCCTTACAATTTGAGTTAATATAAAACTTAAATCTAGAAACAGAGCATTAACAATACACAAAATGAAAATGTCAAGAATGATAAAGTTACAACAAATAAAGATATGACCAATCGAAAGAAATGTAATGTAAAAGTGTTAACATAAAATTTAAGTCAAGGTTGGGTAGAACTAAATAATTTATAAAGCTCCTTTTTAAATAAATTTGCGCTGCCTATTTTTTGTATAGAATTTGGCAAAGAGTTCCAAAGACTGGTTGCATTTATGAAAAACTGGCGTTGAGATAACAGGCTCTTGTATTTCTGCTGGATAATATTCCTACCACGAAGAGATCTTGCAAAAACTATCCTATCAAATAGATATGATGGTCGTTCCGAGAAGATAATCCTGTGCAAGAAAATTAGACACCTATATTTTAGAAGATCATCGAAAGTCATTTCAAAAATTAAATTAGAGTATGATGAGATATGGTCACGGCGGTCTTTCTGAAATATATAACGGGCAATATTGTTATATGCGACTTTCAGTCTGCGCTGATCAGTGCTGTCACAATTGGCATATATTTCACAGCCGTACAAAAGTGAAGGGATCAGGTAAGTCTTTGTCAAGAGCATGCGAATATCAAACGGTGTAGAGTCCCTTAACGACCATAGGGTGCGAAGTTTACTGTAAACTCTGCCAACTACAAAGTTAATGTGATTAGTCCAGGTCATTACGAAAGAAAAATTACACATATATCGCTGTATGTATTATTTGGGCCAAAAGTACTAAAAAATGCAATTGTGTGCATCATTGAATTTATAAACAATAAAAAATTAAATTTTATTGCAAAATGTGTGCTAAAAAAATGGAAAATAAAATAAAATGTTTAAAGGTCCTCGTTCCTTTGACTTGCCGATATAATAAAACGCGTTCTTTTTGTCATATAAGCTATTTTTTCTTTGTACATTTTCCATTAAAGTCCGATATAATATTTTTTGTCCTCCATTAGAATTTGTTTACTAATGTGTCTATAACACAATGCACAACAGCTGTTTCCGTGCGGAATGTGCGATCAGTTTCGAACTTTGCTTAAGTAAATGCCATATGACGAAAAGTTTTGATAAGTACATTATAGTTTGCCACATATGATTATTAGTTGCTTAAGTTGCTTGAAGCCAGTATATGCACAATATAGTTGGGCCTTTAAGGTATCGTAATGAAATTTTACAGAGGTCAATCAGAGATATTTCTGAGCGAAGCTGCGAATGATCGGCTCCCTAGGACAAAGTGGAGAATTCTGGATGTGCCCCCAAAGTTGGATATCTCGGGAATGCAATTTTTGAAAATGTCATAAAAATATTTATTATTCAAATGTCAAGAGTTTTTAGACTCAAAAAATATCTGAAAAAATGTGCTTACATGTCTAGGTTACCTCGTTTAGTTTGGGAAAAAATCGGGCTAGTGGTGTACTTATTTGTGTTCGGATTATTATCCCAAAATATTGGCTATATTCTTGCTAAAAAATAATAAAATAATAAGTTTGGTTTTGATAATATTTTTTTGTTAAAAAGTTACAGGCCTCTGAATTGGAAAAATGTAATAAGTACCTCTTTTTGGGATTTTCCTCAAAAAGTTGGTATGTTTTTTTTGCTTATATATTGAAACCTACTAATTAAATAAATATGTATTAATTTTATTAGTGGTCTGTTTTAAATAAATTTAACACTATATTTTCAATATTTCGCTTTCCATTGAAAAGCCTCTTCAGGAAATTAATTTTTATAAAAACAAAAATTTTTAAGAAATTGAAAAATTTTCTTGAAAACAATTGACAAAAACATATATAATAACTTTCTTCACACATACATCTATACATACAAAATTAAAATTTCAAATAATTAAACATATAAAAGAAAAAAAAAGGAAACGCCAATTAAATAACAAATTCTTTTTTATGAAATAATTATAACATATTATGTGTCTTTTGTATTAAGTACCTATAATTCTGCGCTAAATTGTCTGTGTCTGTTTTGAAATTTATTCAACTTACATTTGGTACATTCACAATTTCTAACACTTCTAACATATAACGTCTCTTATAGTTTTTTTCTATACCTAATATTGATGCTTCGTCAAACTGAGGATAATGATTATATTTCTTACAATGTGAGGATAAGGATGTCTTCTGTGTTGAAATATTCCTATATTTTTGGTCACATCTATGACCGGCTAATCTTGTTTTAAGTTTATTTTTTGTTGTTCCAATATAAACTTTGTCACAGTTCACCTGATATTTCCATTTTCCCTATTTTATCCTTTATATTGCTAAATAATTTATTTAATGTGTTATACATATGTTTTTTGTGCAATTTTATATCTATCAGTTTCATATATTTTAGACTTTCTTAATCTTTCTGATATTCCAGGAACATAAGTAAATGATTAATAAATTCTTGGTTCTGCCATAGTATTTCCTAAATTATGCCTATGATTATCATATTGTCTAATTAATCTCTTAGTTAGTTCTACTGGAAAATTATTGTTCTTAAGTATATCTCTTATTGTGTCCTTATTCTTCAAATGAAATTCTCTATCACTTATAGTCAAGTATGCTGTCTATCATATTTTTCGCCGTGTTTATTATCATTTTTCTCGGATGTTTGGAATAAAAATTAATAATTCTTCCAGAAGATGTTGGTTTCATATACTAATCAACTACTAACTTATTTCTCTTTCTTATTATCAGTATATCTAAATATCGAAGTTTAGATTCTAACTCTCTTTCAATCGTAAATTTAATATCCGGATGAAAACTATTCAATTCTGACAAAATATCATCCACTGCATCTTCCGAAGTTATACAAAATAAATCATCTGCATATTTTGTGATAATCTTCAGTTTAATATGTATTTTACTAATACCTGAATTTAGTAACTCCTCCATCACAATAAATAATAATAAATTTTTTTTGGACTATTTTAAAGACAACCTATATTAAATCCGAACAAGAGAAAAATTTCGCCAAAAATTGTAACGCTTCTCTCCCTCCAGCTCTGTCCAAATATAGCGAATTTTGAAATAAAATTTATGAATTAAATCAAAATCCCTCAGAAAGCAAAGGACCCTATATTTTGGCTAAATATATGTAGCAAAAAGGATTTATCAACGATATTTTAAGTGGTTCATAAGCTACCGAATTATTTAAAAAAAAAAAAGTTTTCAAACCACTGTGCATTGGGCTGATGTGTTCATGTTTGAAGAAATCCCCTACCTAGTTTTTTCTAAAGTGGCGTTTGTTTTCCCAAAAGACCGAACAACACGATTAATGTGTTGAAATGTCTTGTAAATAAACAAAAATATAATAAAATTAAAAAAAAGGAAAAAACATAAAAAATCTACTTAATTATTAGCTGTGCCTATTTTTACTTTTAAAAAAATATTTCCAACAACTGCAGTTTGGTTGCCATCCATAATCTATATATATAAAAATTAAGACCAAAATAGGTGTCTGTTGGTTGCCAGTGTTTGAAGAGATGCGCCATCGGTTTCCACCAAATTTTCACAATACCTTCGTAATGGTTGTTCGCTGGTTTGTATCTTTGTTTCATGCGTTTACGCACAATAGTGCGTCCACAGTGCGTGTTTGAAACAAGACCAATTTTTCAAAAAAATTATATTTTGGTTCCATTGCATAATTCGACTGACAAACTTTTCTTTGACCGCTTTCAGACAGGCAAATTTTACTTTGACAAAGTTTTTTTAATTTTCTTTTAAACTTTCTTTGGTGTTCAAACACAAAAAGTTTTCTTTTACAAATTTTGTTTTAGTCAATGTAATCTGTAATGTAATCTGTGTATAAGTACAACTGTGTATAAGCGACGAAAGAAAAACAAAGCAACTTTGCGAGTATATCAAAGTCTGTACTCTCAATCATGCTTTCTCCCTCGCTCTCACATAAAATCAAAACTTTGCAAAGTAAAATTTGCCTGTCTGAAAGGGGTCTTTGCAAAGTTTTGACTTTATGTGAGAGCGAGGGAGAAAGCATGATTTAGTGTACAGACTTTGATGTACTCGCAAAGTTGCTTTGTATTTCTTTCGTCGCTTATACACAGTTGTACTTATACACAGATTGCATAAAGCACCAAATGACTAACGTCAAAAAATTAAGAACGATCAAACAAAAGGAAACAAAATTTGTAAAAGAAAACTTTTTGTGTTTGAACACCAAAGAAAGTTTAAAAGAAAATTAAAAAAACTTTGTCAAAGTAAAATTTGCCTGTGTGAAAGGAGTCAAATGAAATGTGTGGTTTCGTTTGTACGTTGCTGTGCGTGTATGCTTGCACAGAATGCGATGGCGTACAAATCGAAATATGCTCATGTTCATAGCAAGTGGATGTGCAAACAAATAAGGAATTTTGTTTTCGATATTCTGTTGCATTTTGTGTGTGTGTGTAATTTGACTTTGACGCATACATTTTTTTTGCTTATTTAAAAAACAATTGTATTGGCGGCGAATTGAAAAACATTTTTATTAAGTAAATTTCAATTTTAGACGACAAAAATAAAACCAAATATAATTTTTGTTTACAAAAATTGAAAACTAAAAATATGTTCATGTGATTTGTGTGAATTACGAATAGGTATTGGCGACTGTATTACGGATTTTGGTTACACAGGTAAGTTAAAATTCATGCCGTTTAGTGTGTTTCACGAAGTAGAGTTTTATGGACCAATTATTTAACAAAATAGGCACAGTGCACATTTTGTGCACACATTAATAACTATTTCGTGTGTTGACAATAATTACATAGCGCGTTCAATCATGCCATTGTGATTGAAAAAAAGTATGACGAAGTGCAAATTAATGGACCGATATTTTCAAACTTTCGGAAACCAACTAAACAGCAGTATGAATAACCAATGCACATTTTGTGCAGATATAAGTCATAATTTTAGGCGTTGTCAATTTTTTTTCTGAATTTCTTCATAGGAGAAGATAGATTTGTGTTCCGTAAATTGTCAACGAACATAACAATGGAAGATTGCAGTGGTTGTACTGTTGTTTGTTACGAAATAAGCCACTCGTGAGTAATCTAATACGATTGCTTTTCTTTGTTATTGAATTTAATGAAAATTTTATATTTGCCATGCATCGTAACGAAGATGGCAAGACCAAAACGGATTATTAGTTGGCGTTCACGAAAATCGCAATTTGTATCTACTGGACGGGCAAATCACACAGAACAATTAAGACAACAAAGAAATTATACTGAGAGTCAACGTTTATCTAGATCACGTTCAGCCCAAGCCGACGATGAAAATGTAGCACAAAACAAGATGGCACTCAAAAAATCTTTGGACGCTTTAGACAGGACTTTGAAAGATTTACGAAACAAGCAAGCTTGGTGGTTCCTTGATTCTATTGGCTGGAGATTTCCGCCAAATACTGCCTGTTATTCCTCGGTCTACTATTACCGATGAATTTAATGCATATTTGAAGGCTTCATATTTATGGAGACACGTTCAAAAACTACAAGTGTTCCTGTTCAATTGCAAAATGATCCATCAGCCGAACGTTTTTTAAAGCAATTGTTAAATGTTGGGAATGCTGCAGTTCCAATTGACACCACCACAAAAATGATTACGGTCCCAGATAATTTTTGCCACTTTGCACAATCAAAACAACAATTGGTTACAAACATATTTCCCGGTATTGCGCAAAATTCTAGAAACCATGATTGATTGGGGGAACGAGCTACCTTAGCTGCGAAAAATACAGATGTTTCGGATATCAATGTGACAAATTTGAATGACATGCCCGTTGACTTTGTTACTAATAGGCGATGTTGTAAGTTATCCAGTCGAATTTTCACTTGAGTTACCTGGACTGCCGCTCCACCGCCTACAAGTGAAAGTTGGTGTATTATTAGTTTGCTTCGAAATATCTGCCAGCCACGACTTTGCAATGGGACACGTTTAGTAGTCAAAAAAGTCATGCCAAGCGTGATTGAAGCAATAATTTTAAAAGAAAAATATAAGGGCGAAAATGTGTTGATACCACGCATTCCTATGATTCCTCCAGATCGCCGTTTGATTTTAAACGGCTTCAGCTCCCCTTACGTGTTGCTTTTGCAATGATCATCAGTATAATCCAGGGGTCAATCATTAGCGTTGTGCGGTATTGATTTGGAATATCACTGTATTTCGCACGGTCAATTATATGTATCATGTTCACGTGTTGGTAACACAAAAAAACAACGCTGCAGAATAAAAACAAAGCAGAAATGACTTGAAAAGCAGTCACGGGCACGCTAGTTGACCCATAAATTAAAAAAATATGAAATAAAATAAAAATTTTTTGTATTGATAGACCCATAACTGAACATAATTCTACTATATAATGTGTCGGCATCAGCTTCCAGTTACTTCTTTTAAAATAATTCTGTATAATTTGGTAGCGTTAAAAATTCTCTCTGTTATCGAAACCAACCAACGATTAGGGGCGTTGTCAAAATTACATTACGGATATCAGCTTTTTAATAACGGTTGTCATTCATGGTGAACATGGTAATTATAAGGGATTGGATTTATTCCTTAGATTGATGCCACATCTTCTACAGCTTCTCCTAAAAAATTGGCTAGACTTAGCTTATCATCAGTAACATAGTTTTCAGTAGTGCTCTAAATTTTGTTTGAACTCAGCATTTGACGGTCAGATTCGAATTTTTTTTATTGTTATGAGACAGATCGATTCAAAATTGACTTCTGCAATATACAAGGGTTAATGGCGATTTTTTTTTAGTATATACTCACATTTGTCTTCAGACATTTGTCCCAGACATTTTAGCCTTATGTGAGACTATGAATTGTCTGAAAATGCTAATCCACAGGGTTTTTACTTACCTGCAAACAAGCTCCTGTGGCTTTTTAATTTCCATCGGGGCCTTGCACTGTATATACGAAATTAAGTTGTATAACAGTGCCAGCAATCACTGGGCACATGTGGCCCTGAATTTAGCTGCCTTAGGTTCAGGTCACATCTCTTGCATTTCGGGTTTCTCTACAGAAGTTCAAACGCGGAAAGGGATAAAACCTTAACTGGCTTTTCTCGTTCCGACTCAATATCAAGGACTTTCGACAGTTGCCCGAACAGTAAAATTGTTGTTGCTGGTGATTTCAATGTCCACAACTGTTCTTGGCTTCGCCATTCAAGCCATACAACTACAGAATATTGTATTAGTGAATGTGTTAACACACATCACTTATATTGAAGAGTATCACAGTAATACACTCGACTTTTTCTAACATCACACTCCGAAAAGTATGAAGTTAGTGTTTACGCACCTCTCGTCAATTCCGATCACTGTGCCATCTCCGCCTCCTTTTCATATTTAACGTTTCGAAATCAGCTACTAAATGTTTGAAATATATTTATGGGATGCGCTCAACGAATTTTTTAGGCAATTTAATTGGAAACTATGTTTTTTGAACTATAATATCGATGTCATGGCGAAAATGGTCGCAAACATTATTTTTTTTTTTGATAAAAAACTTTTATTCCATCCAAAAAAAAAAAATTCGATTAAAACCAAATCGAAAACTTGGTGTAATCAGACGAACAAAAATGCATGAGAGGAAGCATTCAGTATCTAACGTAGAAACAAAAACGCAGATACTAATTCGCCACGCAAAAGGGCAAGATCTTCATGTTCCTCGGGGTAGCAAGAGCTTTTGCTCATTTGTTAAAAGAGTAAGGAATAACTCTAGTTCGTCAATTCCGACTCTTTTGAAGAATGACCAAATATTCACTGACCCTGTTGATAGAGCTAACCTTATGGCTGGTATATTTGCAAATAATTCTTATTTGCCGAAAAGCAATCGACCACCGATAGAGCATCGGTTACTACTTTACCCCCGCAAGGCACAAGTCTAGATGGTTGTGTGATCCATAAAGACTTATAATGTGCACCCGGGGGGGACACCCAGGTATTTAAGCGTGTCCGAAGTCGGAATCAGTTTTCGTCCGAGAGTTAAACAAGGTCTGTACGATCTGCAATTTGGGTAAATATATTTCCGCCTTTCCTTAAACACTACGGCCACAGTCTTCGCAATGTTTAAAGTTAGATCCCATTTTTGTAAAACAGTCTGTCAGTATCGGCAAATAGTGATTTAGTCGGACATTAGTGGTTCTTGCTCTAGCACCTGGAGAGGCAATGAGGATATCATCGACATAAATAATTAAAAAATTCTACCGTGATGATTGTGGTATGTCAGAGACAAAGGTATTGTAAAGTACAGGCCCCAGTAACGAGCCGTGTGGCACTCCAGCAGAAATCAAACCCTCGTCGAACCGAACATCACCCACATGTACTCGGAATAATCGGTTTCCTAAAAAGTTGTCCACGATGCGGCAAAGGCCCACACCAAATCCCATATCCATCATCTTCAATATAAGCCCGTCATGCCAAACCGTGTCAAAGGCCTTGGCAAAGTCCAGACTTACAGCTATTGTTGGGCATCTTCTATTCAGTACCCTGGCAATGAAGTCCGTTAGTAACGTCAGCGCATGCGCTATTCAGATTATCACATAGCAACTATTTCAAATATGTATCAATTAAAAAATTATACAATACAGCAAATATTATAAGAATAGACAATTTTATTATTAGTTTGATAAGAAATTATATTTTGAGAGGTACATCCTGTAAAGAAAACAATTTAATATTGGCACCGTATTATACGAATCTAAGTTATATAGCAAATGCTCTCCAAAAAAAGGGCTTTGGACCTCCTGAGTCATTTTTATATTTAGATAAATTAAATCTTATTTAAGATGAAAATGGCTTACCAGTATTTTATCATAACTTTAGACAGGCTAATGTTAAAGCTGTTAATTGCAATGTATCCATTATTTCAAGTAGACATGACAAAAGTATTTCTGGTAAAGAACTTCGCATAATGCGAAATAATAAAAACAAAAAATTTTGGTGGTTAGACGAATAGTTAAATATAAAATTCTTCTACTTTTTTTTATGTTTTTTACTTTTAGAGCTCTGATTTTTATCCTTGCTTTATACAAATAATGTTTTTATTAAATTTTCATTACATTAAATGTAATTTCAAAAATGGGCTTGGATGTCATCGCTAGTGAGGAGCCCACATACTGGCCTACAGATGTACATAAAATTCCTGATGTTATAGATTTTGGCGTCATGAAAAATATCTCTAGGGACTTAGTCCATATTGAGGCCTCTCTGGATTTACCTTCCGATCACTCTCCCACTATTGTTACAATCTGTAACAAACAAAAGAGTGATTTACCCTACTCAAATGTGCGGATTATCAATCGTATTAACTGGCGGAAATTCAAAAGTTACCTAAGTAGTCATTGCACGGAAAATATAAGATTACGAACAGACGAGGATGTTGAATCCAATTTAGATGATTTTAAAGAAAAGATTAAACAGGCTGCTGAACATGCTACAACCACTCACCCGCAGACTGGATTTAAAAAAATTTATTGTGCTGATATAGAGCGCTTAGTAAGAGAAAAAAGAAGAGTCAGAAGAGAATGGTTACAACACAGATCACCTCAAACTAAAAACAGGCTTAAAGAATGCGCAAAACAACTCAAAGATGTGCTAGCAAAAGAAAAAACTGCATGTTTTCAAAAATATCTGGAGAGTCTTGATGTCACACCAGCCTCTAATTAGTCTTTGTGGCGTGCTGTTAAAAATCTTAAAAGACCCGTTGAGTTTAAACCACCTCTGCGCACCTTGACTGGAAGCTGGGCAAGAACTGATGCTGAAAAAGGTAGAATATTTGCTGAACATTTAAAGAATGTATTTACCCCCAATACAAGTACTGGTGTTTTTGAATTGCCGAACGTAGTTGCCTTACCTCCGCGACGATTAAAGTTGGACTGAGTCATATAGGCCAATTAGTTTGTTGTCAACAATGTCAAAGCTTTTCGAAAAGCTCCGCATGAGTAAATTGTCGCCTATCCTAACAAATAGTGGGTGCATTCCGGATCATCAATTTGGTTTTAGAAGTCACCATAGTACCATTGAACAAACGCACAGATTGGTTCAAGTCATCAGAAGGACATTTGAACAAAAGAAGTTTTGTTCTGCTCTTTTCATAGATGTATCTCAGGCTTTTGACAAAGTGTGGCATGATGGACTGCTTTTAAAACTGAAAACATATCTGCCAGTCAACATTCTGAAGCTTTTGGAAAGTTACGTTTTTGGCCGGAAGTTTACTGTTACAGAAGGAAACTTTATGAGTTCACTCGAATCTATTGCCACAGGGGTGCCACAGGGCAGTACACTTGGTCCAGTTTTATATTTAATTTATACTTGTGATATGCCTGTAAGTAGTATTATTCACACATCTACATTTGCTGATGATACAGCCTGTCTTAGTATGCACGAAAACCCGCGCGAAGCATCTCAAAATCTTCAGGAACATATTAGCCAGCTAGAAACATGGTTGAAATTATGGAAAATAAAGGTGAACGAACAAAATTGTGTTCATATAACGTTCACACGGCGAAGGGATACTTGTTCCCTCATTCGAATTAATAACGAAATTGTTTCGCATGTGAAATACCTTGGTATTCATCTTGATAGATGACTTACGTGGAAGAATCACTTTGAAGCAAAGCTGAGTCATATGAAGCTAAAATTGTACAAGTCTCTTTTGAAACCAATATGGTGCTATGGAATCCAGCTATGGGGCACTGCATCAGCTTATAATGTGGAAAAGATCCAACGTAGACAAAACACAATTTTGCGCCTAGTAACATCAGCTCTATGGTACGTCAGAAATTCTAACATTCATCGGGACTTAAACATGCCACTAGTGACTGCTGAAATAGCTAAATATGCAGGAAAATACCTAACAAAACTCGAAACCCATTCTAATCCACTTGCTCGCAATATATTAAACTTTACAGGTCACACTCGTCTGAAAAAGAGGGACACTAAGGATCTAGTTGTCAGTGCTACAGATGAAGCGCCTTGAGCATCATGCATTTTCTGCCACTAGGTTTATGTCTGACATTGGTCGGGCTTAATGATTATTTCTAGATTTAAGATTTAAAAACTTATTGTTATTTCATATTTTGAAGATTCAATAAATAACAAAAGGAGGAAACAAAAAAAACATTAAATATATATTACTTTCTATTTACTCAGTAATACATATATATATTTACAATTAAAATGTGTTATGTTATATTGAATGTACTCCAGAGCTTGTTTCTGGGACTTTGTATATAAATAAACAAAACTACAAAAAAAACCAAGTTAACTGACGGAGCCATCTTTGAAATGATTGTATTATCATTCTAAGTACACTTATCCCCCGTTTTGCACTGTACTCGTTTTACACGTTTTCGCTTCTACACGGTTTTAAAAATAAAAAAAAATTTTAAAACACATTTATTTTGATGTAACAAACTTTGTATGTACTTAAAAATTCGTGTGTATACTTTTTTCGTTTTTATACTCGTGTACGTTCATTTTTAAAAATAGGGAATTTACCTTTTTTGTATATATCTGTTTATACAAATCAGTGACAATATTTTATTTAGTTCTCTTTGGTTATCTGTGCGATTCAGTTGGTAGGTTCCGCGTAGTTTAAAATTAATATTTTAACATTTTTATTATAAAATATTTAAAAATTTTAGTTCCTAATAATGCCGAAGGATAAAAGTAAAGAAATGAAAAGAAAAGTTATTTCATTAGAAAAAAATTGAAATTTTGGACAAACTGCGGAATAACGAGAGAGTAGTAGATGTTGCTAGATCTTATTCATTGAATGAAGCAACAATACGAACAATAAGAAAAAATGAAGAGTCAATCAGAAAAAGTGTAGCGGCTGGAATAGTCTCAAGCATGAGTAAAATGTCACATGTGAGAAATTTTGCAATAGAAACCATGGAAAAAGCTTTAGTTATTTGGCTTGAAGATCAAAATCAAAAACGAGTTCCGATCGACACTAACGCCATAACAAATAAAGCTTTAAATATTTATGAAAAACTTCAAAATGAAATGCCATCCACTAGTACTTCTTTGATTAAGGCGCCTTTTAATGCAAGTCATGGCAGGTTCGAGAGATTTAAACAAAGGCATTCCTTACATTCCTTGAAATGAAAAGGAGAACAGGCAAAAATATATCCAGAAAAATTTACTGAAATAATTTCTGGAACATCATATTGCCCAGATCAGGTGTTTAATGCGGATGAATGTGGATTGTTTTGGAAGAAAATGCCTGAAAGAACCTTTTTAGCTAAGCATTGTAAATCAGCCAGCGGTCATAAGGCGGCAAAGGATCGAGTAACGATTTTGTTTTGTAGCAACGCCTCTGGTGAATGCATAATGAAGCCATTGGTGATTAACAAAGCGAAAAATCCACGATCTTTTAAAGGAATAAATATAAATAATCTTCCAGTGTATTGGATGGCTAACAAAAGAGCCTGGGTTAGCGCCTCTTTGTTTAGTGACTGGTTTAAGAACCATTTTATTCCAGATGTAAGAAAATATTTAATTAACAAAGGTTTGCCTTTTAAAGTGCTATTGTTATTGGATAATGCTCCAGGCCACCCTCAGGGCTTATGCTATGAAAACATTGCAGTTGAATTTTTACCGAAAAACACAACGTCGTTACTGCAACCCTTAGATCAAGGGATTATTGCAGCATTCAAAGCATTATACATCAAAAGCACGTTTAGTTATATTTTGGATCAATTGGAAAATGATGATTCTATATCAATTATCAATGCATGGAAAAAATTTACCATTTTAGATAGCGTTAAGCATATAGGAATGTCATACCGTAAGATTAAAAAATCGACGCTCCATGCATGTTGGAAATCAGTGGGCCTCAAGTTGTCGAAATTGAAAACTCTAGAATATTTTTGGAACAAGAATATTCCGATATAATTGAGTTGGCTCACGCAATAGGTGGAGAAGGTTTCCAAGATTTAAATGAGGAAGATATTATTAAAACGATGGCAGACCAAGAACTAGACGATGATGATAAATTATTGAAATTGTGAGTAAAACAAGGCAAAAGTCTGAAAGTGATGTTAAAGCTGAGATTGATGAATGTGAAAAACATCTATTTACAGCTAAAATTGTTCGCGAAGGACTTGCGTTAGGAAAGAAATTGGGAAATTATTTTCAACAACATGACCCGAATGTTGAACGAGCTCTTCAGTTTCAGCGAAAAATCAACGAAGCGCTTTAGCCCAGTATAAAGAGGAGTTAAAAGATTTAACACAAAACAAATCGCAATTATTAATTACAGAATTTATTTCTAAGTCTCGTCGAACCGAAATCGTTTCTGATTTTTCTAAAGAGTCCTGTGTTGAAATATTATCGAGCGATGACAGCGAAATTAAGCAATGTAACAAAAAAAGACTGATTGTTGAAAGTGATAGTGAAAACAATTCAAGTTAAGCTTAATCTTACTTTTTTAAGTCATTGTAATATTTTTCTGTAAATTTTTTTTTTTAGTTTTTTGTTTTATTTTACAGTTTATTTTATGTTTTTAATTAATTAAATTGTTAATGTCGAAATTTTGTTTAATTGAATTGATATTTTTAAGTTTTTATCAGAGTAGCGAAGTGTTCACTCACTGTTCATACATGTATGAATATGTACATTTCATTTTTTAGCCGCTTCTTCTCATACATGTGTGAGAGACTGAAAAATATTTTGCGTTTTCTCATTTATGAATGCGACGATTTATTTTTTTCTTTGTATTCATAAGTGAAAAAATGAGAAACACACAAGTGTTCATTTTTGAATATGTACAATTTTGATAATTTTTCATAAATGAAAAGATATTAAAAATATGTGCGTTAAGCATTCGTTTACATAAACGCACATATTTGATAATGCGCAATTGTCGGCGTATGTAGAAAAAAAAATGTTTTTTTTTTTATTTCTTTTAGAATATATTGCAATATTGTATTGTGTGTTAATATGTACCCATGTGTTTTTACTACATTTTACGGTAAACTGCGATCGTAGGTAGAAAATTTTTTCACATTCATTTATGAGAAATTTTATAAAATTTCAACGTTCATAAATGAACATGTACATTTATGAAAAGTAACATTAATGAGAAGTAGCTGATTTATCATTTATCACATATGAATAAGACTAATAATTCTTGTTGTGCGCATTCATGTATGAACATAAGCAGAACATTTTTTCTTGTTCGTTTATGCGCGTGAAAAATAAATATAAAATTTTAGATTTCTCTTTATGAAAAATATCATGAATGTTGATTTTTGAATGTTCATACATGAAAAATTCTGAACCCTGGTTTTTATAAAACTATTTTTCACTCAATAAATGACTGAAAAAGCATCTTATTGTTGTTTTTCGTTTAACACGGTTTTCCATACAAGTTTTTTTATTTTCGATTAACACGCTTTTGTCAGGAACGTATCTACCATGTAAAACGGGGCATAGGTGTATTAATGAAGATTGCAAAATTAGTGCACCACCCTTAACTGTGGCTAGTAGGATATTTTGCCGATAGTTTATCTAAAAATTTATACAAAGTTTTAAAAGTAAAAAAAAAAATAAACAGAATTGCGCAGAGTTATAAAAATCTAAAATATAATTTGATAAAATCTTTATACGATTTGGGACAGCAGAATGCAGCGTTCTTACTTCTTTAAAAAAGTAAGCGAACGTTTAAAAAGTAATGACTTAATGAGTGTTCTCCGTATACAAGAACATTTTATTAATTTTTTATTTTGAAAATTCTTTAGCGATTACTTAAGCAAATTCAGCAGTAATTAATTAAAAAAATTTTCACTATCACAGTTAATGGCTCTATTAGGGTTGTAGTAACATACTGATACTCATCAAACAAGCTAAGAGAAGATCAACTTATTGAAGGAAATAAAATAGTTTTAAAGTACCTTTTTAGTTTGATTCACGATTTTAAAGGTTTGTTCATTTTTACCTGTAGCTAGGCACACACAGCTTGTGTTCCAAGAACAAAAACAGGTACAGAATTTTTTAAATCAAAATAAAGATGAACAGAAAAAAAAATTCATTTCAAAGGCAGTTTAAATTAGTTATGTAAATGTTATACAAAGACACGCTGATTGTGTTCTGTGAAGGTAAGCGCCTGCTAGTTTGTGTATCTATCTTAAAATTTTATTGTTTTATTTCGTGCTTAAAAGCTGGCGCTTAAACAATTTTATTGTTGTTGTTTCCTTTTTCTTTCAGTCTACGACTGAGTTTTGTTATTATTTTTTAATCTTTTTGTTTCTATCTTTTGCAGACCACCACGTTGATGAAGTAAGACATGAACATGGGCGTCGTTTATGGTTTGATGTTACCGATGTGCCTGACGATAATTACCTTATGATGGCCGAACTGCGTATGTATCAAAATCCTTCGCAAGGAAAATGGTCGACAAGTAACAAAGAATTCACAATCACTGTCTACTCGATTGTTAAAACAAGTGGTCATGAACGGGAGTTGGTAACTTTATCATCGATAAACACAACTGCCGATTATCAGGGTTGGTTGGAAATGAATGTTACTGAAGGTTTAAGTTCATGGCTACAAAATCCTAAAGAGAATCGAGGTATTTACATTGGAGCTCATTGTGTTACAAAACCTGAAAGAGAAGTAAAGCTAGATAATATTGGTTTAGTACACCCAAGAGGAGACGATGAATATCAGCCATTCATGATTGCATTTTTCAGGGGACCAGAGGTATGACGTTTTAATTGAATTGTATAAAATTGTTCAAATTTAACTTTTTAACAAACATCTTTGTTCTGCAGCTCATTAAATCAGCTAAACCCCACAGCCGTCAAAAGCGTAACACTCACCCACGCCGTCGCAAGAAGACGGATATAATAAATCCTTTAATCGATGGTCCTAGTGACAGCATACGCAGCTGTCAAATGCAAACATTATATATTGATTTTAAGGATCTGGGTTGGCGTGTAAGTATGTTTAAATGTTTCTCTTTACGGAAATCTAATTATTAATAAGATATTGATTCTAAATCGCATAATAAATTGTATTAGAAAGAAGATTAGTTATCCATTTCTGTTCTAATGCAAAATAAATAATTTGTAATATTCTGTAAAATTATCCTTTAAACAAAAATCGAGTGAGTATAGAAGTTTTAAAAAGCTGCTGATAGATTTTTTTTAACTCTCAATAATTATTTATTGTATCTTCACGAAAAGAACTAACAATAAGTTTTAAAATCTTAAATTCTAAAAAAAAAGTTACATTAGTCCCGACCATGTCAGAACTAACATTTTGGGTGAAAAAAATTGACATTAAAAAATAAAAACAAAACAAATATTTCTAAGATGTGTCATCTGTAGTATTGAGGATTAAAGTTGCGGTATCCCTCTTTTTTAATCGGCTATGTCCACTATAATCCAAGATATTGCGAGCAAGGGGGTTAGGATGGTCTTCAAGCTTCATCAAGTATTTGCCTGCGTATTTGATGATTTCTGTAATCACCAGCGGTATGTCTAAATCACAATGTATGTTTGAATTTCTGATGTACCATGGGGCGGAAGTTATCAACCGTAAAATTTTATTCTGCATACGTTCGATTCTATCCACGTTTGAAGCTGAGGCAGTGCCCCAAAGTTGGATTCCGTAAGACCATATCGGTTCTAAAATAGTCTTGTAAATTAGAAGCTTACAATCTTGGCTAATTTTTTAGTTCCTGCAAATTAGCCAATGTAGTTGTGTTAGCTTAAGTTTCATTTGTGTTAGCTTTGAGTCAATATGATGTTTCCATGTAAGGCGACGGTCAAGATGTATACCAAGATATCTAACATAAGTATGGTGAGGAATAATGTGATTATTGATTCGAACGGGTGAACAATTATCTCTTCCCAGGGTGAAGGTCACATGAATGCACTTTTGAACGTTCACTTTAATTCTCCATAATTTTAACCACAACTCTAACTGAGTTATATGTTGCTGAAGACTTATGGATGCTTGATGGGAGTTTTCATGCGAACTTAGACACGCTGTATCATCAGCATATCGCAGGTATATATCAAATATAAAACTGGTCCAAGAATGCTACCTTGTGGTACGCCTGAAGAAATTGGTTTGGATACACTAACGAAGTCTCCTTCAACAACAGAACATTTTCGTCCAATTATGTAGCTTTTTAATAGGTTGCTTATATTACAAGGCAAGTGAGTGGTCAGTTTCAGAAATAGACCTTCATGCCAAACTTTGTCAAAAGCCTGAGAAACATCAATAAAAATAGCTGAACAATACTTCTTCTCTTCAAAAGTCCTTCTTATCACCTGAACCAATCTATGGGTTTGTTCAATTGTGCTATGTCTACTTCTAAAACCAAATTGATGGTTTGGGATACACCCACTATCCCTTAGCATTGGAGACAATTTATCCATTAGCAACTTTTCGAAGACCTTTGAAATAGTTGGTAATAGACTTATGGGTCTATATGACCCGGTTTTGGAATCATTTTAACTTTAGAAATCTTCCAGTGGTCAGGATAGTATTCAAGCCGTAAAATGGCATTAAAAATTAATAGCATGATTCTGACTGCAATACTGGGGAGCTCCTTCAACATTTTGTTGCTTATGCCGTCCATACCAGGAGCTTTTTTCGGATTTACTTCAGAAATTAACTTTTGTACCTCACGCAACCTAAGCTTTAAGGGTCGAGGGGGTAATCCAACTACGCTCGGCAAATTAACATCATCAGTACATATGTGTGGGGTGAATACATCTTTCAAGTAATCGGCAAATAATGCTGATAGATGGCACTCTTTTTCGTAGAACTTTCGTTGTGTTTTATGACTCCACATTAAATTATCAGAAAATCTTGGTTTTGTTTTATCGGCTTTTAAAACATTGTATATGTAAAGGGTCCGCCATATATCTTTCTTTTTGTTTTAAATGCTATAAACAAAACTGCTGAATATTTTCCCAAATTTCTGTTTATATTTGAAAGTACAATCCTTCAGGTGGAAAATAATTTCATTCCATGCCGTAGCCTACATGATCGGTCCAATTTTTAAGCACATTAGCGATTGCGTGCAGCTGTATTTCACTAATGGTTTCACGAATATTGTCCTTTAAAGCGTCAATTGTCTCTGGCTTATCGGCTTTTCAGTGTATGCGTGCGGGTTTTCTGTGCCCCAAATGCGATGATTTTCTTGTTTACATACCCCCCAAGATCAAAATGAGCATCATTTGAAAAGATGTTTTTTTTTTTTTGCAAAATCGGCATCTTCTGTAAGTCGATCGCAGGCCGCCTTAGCGAAGCGAAAACGCATTGAATGATCACTTGGCTTCAACTTCTGAACCAATTGGACTTTGTATGGCGTTATACCAAGGTCTTTATGCAAAATTCGTCTCAATAATGTCTCTGAAATGTTTAGTTATTGAGAACGACGGTGAATTGATGTTGTTGATGGCGCTTCACGCACACTTTCTACCACAGCAGCAATATTCTCGTGTGTACGCACTGTATTTGGCTTTTCACGCTTTGGTTTAACGATGACGATGCCAGTTTCTTTCACTTTTTTCACAAGATAACGAACATACGGAGCTGACGGTGCTTTAATTCCTCCAAAATCTACACGCAATTTTCGCATATACTCTGCAACATTACCATGATTTTCAAAGTAATGTCGCAATATTTCCCAACGCTATTCAAGCGTATACACAACCATATTCGTTCAGCGAAAGAATAAAACTTATTATCTGTCAAATCAAACATGAGCTAAGTGTTACCATTCACGAAATAAGCACTAGTTGAAAAAAAAAGTAAGATGGCAGACTCTTTATTAAACTCTTCAGATAGTTAACTTACGTTAATTGTACTATATTCCTTTAAACATAAATGTTTTGTGATATTCTCATAAAATATTTATCATTCAAAAATGGAAATGTATTACTGAAGCGAAAGCCTATCCATAAGGCCATTTCACTGCTGCTCATATAGCTTATCAGTCGGTTTTACCTAATTTCCATAACTAGCCTTCTACTTTCACCACCTGTCTCATCTCTGCTCTATCCCTTTCCTTAAGAATGTAGCACGGTACTTGACTAAATAGGCATTGTTGCCTGAAGTGCTACTTTTCTTTAAAAAAAATTCCCGGTCTTAGCGGATATTACCGCAAGTTTATAAATAACTATGCAAAATTTGCAAAACCATTGACTAAATAACTCAAAAGGGACGTCCAATTCAACAAACGAACCCCGATTTTATGATATTCTCGGTAAATATTTATCATTCTTAAACTGAAATGTATTACAGTGCAGCTGCTCATATAGTTCGTTAGTCGATTGTATCCAAAGATATATTTTATCTACCTGTATGATGTTATAGTTTATTCTATGTCACTTGAGGAAAATTTGAATTCAATCAAACAGGTATTAAACCGTATTAAGAATATCAAAATATAACCGGATAAGTGCTAGTTATTGAAAACAGAAAGGGAAACAGAATTCCTCGGACATATAGTAACCCGAGATGAAGTAAGTCTAAATGACAAAAAAGAAATGCATAGCTTACTACCCACTTCTAAAAACCTGAAAAGAAATTAAATAATTTCCCGGTCTAAGCAGATACCACCGCAAGTTCATAACGGACTATGCAAAAATTGGAAAAGCAAAAGGTACGTCGAATTAAACATAATTGAACATAATGAGGTGCCCCTGTAGGCTAGTACGTAGTGTACTAGTTTGTCAGTATGGGGGTTGTGGGTTCGATTCCCAAGACCTTGGTTTTTTCACTACAAACATAAAAATAGACTGTCGGTGGGGCTGCTCAGCGATGAAGGCATAGTCACTGGTCCGGCTATCCTTCTACTTTTACCACCTGTTTCATCTTTTCTCCATCCCTTTCCTAAAGAAATTAGCACGGTACTTGACTAAATAGGCATTGTTGCCTGAAGTGCTACTTCTCTTTAAAAAAAAAAAAATAATTGACTTTGAATACTTAAAAAGTAATCTTGGCTTATTTAGATTTAAATAAAAAATTCGTAGTAAATACTGATGCAAACAATTCCGCATTGGGAGCTATCCTTTCCCAAGAACCACCTAATCAGCTATGCAAGTATAATAATTAGCATGAAATAAACAGTACTATCGAAAAGGAACTCCCAACAATGCGCATATTGGCATTACCATTCATACCATTCAAATTGGTCACCAACACTCGCAATTGTTATTTTTAATTAAAGATAAAATCGTTCAATTGGAAAATCCTATTTCGGATCTAACTGTGGAAAACGATTGCACTTCGTTAAAATTGCGAGATAGCGAAATGGAAAAAGGTTTTTCAATTAACGTTCTTAAAGAGTCCGTTAAAACAGTGCAGACGCAAAACGATGAATTAGCTTAAAAGCTACGCATGATTCTTATCGTTTTAGAAGCTCAACAGTTAGACGATTTAAGAAACAAAGCTGCTGAAGAAGAAATTAATTAAAGCAAAAGGTACAGAATCTTACTTATCAGAATCAGCGATTGCAACGGAATGCCGAGTATGAAACAGAGACTCCAACAACAGCAATAAATTGAAAAAAGTAAAAAGGAAAAAGTTTTAATTGAAGAAAATGATAACTTAAAATTCAAAGTAGAAAGGCTGAGAAACGCCAACTTTCCTGACGCCGTAACAGCAAAGTACCTACTTCGATGATAATGAAAAAGAAAGTACCCCTTTGGAAAAGTTTTAATTTTAAAATTTTTTTAAATATATGTGCTTAGATTTGCCGACGGGGCTAAAATCACTTTTATTTGGATACGGTTTTCCGTCGACCCTCGTCAAATTTGGTTTGTGAACTAACCGGTTTTAGCTGTTTGCCATCTTCAGTGTTCTTTTCGTACTAGTTGCGTTCTATTGTCAGTTGTGTTCATATAGTTCGTGTCTCCCTTCGTGTTATTGCGTTCGTCACTTTCTGTCTTTTTTGCCTGCATCTCCCCCCCTTTTTCGTTTGTCTCTTTTTACCTAATTTGTCGCTCCCTTTTTCATTCGTCTTTTTTCTAACTAAATCCTTTTACGATCATGCTTGTTGTCCGTTTTTGTTTATGTGTGAACCTATTGGGTTCTTTACTCTTTTTTTCCCCCTTTTCTTATGTGACATAATAATCTGTAATTGTACGTTTATGATGTCCCCTATTGCCTTGGTCCTGTGCACCTGTGTAACGTTCTCGTTACAGCTATGCAAAAACAAAAGGAACAATTCTAGGAAGTCATTCAAACGAGAGAGGCCCCTGAAAAGTTGTTAAGAGAAAAAGAGGTTTTCGTGGAACAATCAAACCAATATGTCAAATCCTTACAGCAAGCAACCACTCAGAACAATACAAGCAAGAGCTTGTAGCTAAGGATATACTTAGTTGCCGAAAGCCTTTAACAGGAAATAATTACTCCTAAAAAATTATTTTGAATGAAATAAAAACTTTATAATCCTACAAAAGGCTGAAGGCTTACGACCGTATGCATAAAAAACGCTTACTTGAGCTTTAAAGTACACGTTAGTTAACAAACACTTGAAGACTAACAAACGTTTGTTAAAAATGGTATTCAAAAACAGTACTTTTACTAATGTATGTTTTAGTAAAATTAGTATTTTGATTCTGGCAATGCCACTGTTTTCAGTTGTCACGATGTATAAAAATGAATATTATTTATCCGGGTACTTAGATCAATAAAAATGTTTTTATATTATATTTATATTTATATTTTTTTGTTGTTTTTTTATAAATCTTTCTAATAAAAAGCAAAGCACCCAAAAAAGATTAATTTAGAAGGCTAACGAAAAATTTGTTCATATTAAAAAACTAAATATTGGGATAACGAGCTTTATTTTGATTATATGCACATCAATAAACCTTTTGTTTTAAAGAATTAATTATAATTATAATTTTGTAATATATAAAATAATGATTATATTTTGTTTTTTTAATCGACCTTTTTATATCTTAAATAAATATCTGTTATACTTTTTAACGGTCTTTTTTAATTAATTTAACAATATATATTTTTTCGACATTTCGCTTTCCTATGAAAAGCTTCTTCGGGAAAAAATAATTTTAATAACAACAATTATTAAAATTAATAATTAAGAGAGAATTTGTTACTTAATTTCCGTTTCCTTGTTTTTGTATGTTTAAATATTTTAAAATTTAATTTTGTATGTATGTATGTATGAAGAAAATTATTTTATTTGTTTTTTATCAAATGTTTTAAAAAAAAAATATTTTTCAATTTGTTAATAATTGTTGTTATTAAAATTAATTTCTCCTGAAGAAGCTTTCCATAGGAAAGCGAAATATCAAAAAAATATATATTGTTAAATTAATTAAAAAATACCCTTAAAAAGAATAACAAATATTTATAAAAAATAATGATGTAAAAATGTTTTATATTGAATGGCATGTTATGTCACATGAATGAAGGTCACATGAATGCACTTTTGAACGTTCACTTTAATTCTCCATAATTTTAACCACAACTCTAACTGAGTTATATGTTGCTGAAGACTTATGGATGCTTGATGGGAGTTTTCATGCGAACTTAGACACGCTGTATCATCAGCATATCGCAGGTATATATCAAATATAAAACTGGTCCAAGAATGCTACCTTGTGGTACGCCTGAAGAAATTGGTTTGGATACACTAACGAAGTCTCCTTCAACAACAGAACATTTTCGTCCAATTATGTAGCTTTTTAATAGGTTGCTTATATTACAAGGCAAGTGAGTGGTCAGTTTCAGAAATAGACCTTCATGCCAAACTTTGTCAAAAGCCTGAGAAACATCAATAAAAATAGCTGAACAATACTTCTTCTCTTCAAAAGTCCTTCTTATCACCTGAACCAATCTATGGGTTTGTTCAATTGTGCTATGTCTACTTTTAAAACCAAATTGATGGTTTGGGATACACCCACTATCCCTTAGCATTGGAGACAATTTATCCATTAGCAACTTTTCGAAGACCTTTGAAATAGTTGGTAATAGACTTATGGGTCTATATGACCCGGTTTTGGAATCATTTTAACTTTAGAAATCTTCCAGTGGTCAGGATAGTATTCAAGCCGTAAAATGGCATTAAAAATTAATAGCATGATTCTGACTGCAATACTGGGGAGCTCCTTCAACATTTTGTTGCTTATGCCGTCCATACCAGGAGCTTTTTTCGGATTTACTTCAGAAATTAACTTTTGTACCTCACGCAACCTAAGCTTTAAGGGTCGAGGGGGTAATCCAACTACGCTCGGCAAATTAACATCATCAGTACATATGTGTGGGGTGAATACATCTTTCAAGTAATCGGCAAATAATGCTGATAGATGGCACTCTTTTTCGTAGAACTTTCGTTGTGTTTTATGACTCCACATTAAATTATCAGAAAATCTTGGTTTTGTTTTATCGGCTTTTAAAACATTGTATATGTAAAGGGTCCGCCATATATCTTTCTTTTTGTTTTAAATGCTATAAACAAAACTGCTGAATATTTTCCCAAATTTCTGTTTATATTTGAAAGTACAATCCTTCAGGTGGAAAATAATTTCATTCCATGCCGTAGCCTACATGATCGGTCCAATTTTTAAGCACATTAGCGATTGCGTGCAGCTGTATTTCACTAATGGTTTCACGAATATTGTCCTTTAAAGCGTCAATTGTCTCTGGCTTATCGGCTTTTCAGTGTATGCGTGCGGGTTTTCTGTGCCCCAAATGCGATGATTTTCTTGTTTACATACCCCCCAAGATCAAAATGAGCATCATTTGAAAAGATGTTTTTTTTTTTTTGCAAAATCGGCATCTTCTGTAAGTCGATCGCAGGCCGCCTTAGCGAAGCGAAAACGCATTGAATGATCACTTGGCTTCAACTTCTGAACCAATTGGACTTTGTATGGCGTTATACCAAGGTCTTTATGCAAAATTCGTCTCAATAATGTCTCTGAAATGTTTAGTTATTGAGAACGACGGTGAATTGATGTTGTTGATGGCGCTTCACGCACACTTTCTACCACAGCAGCAATATTCTCGTGTGTACGCACTGTATTTGGCTTTTCACGCTTTGGTTTAACGATGACGATGCCAGTTTCTTTCACTTTTTTCACAAGATAACGAACATACGGAGCTGACGGTGCTTTAATTCCTCCAAAATCTACACGCAATTTTCGCATATACTCTGCAACATTACCATGATTTTCAAAGTAATGTCGCAATATTTCCCAACGCTATTCAAGCGTATACACAACCATATTCGTTCAGCGAAAGAATAAAACTTATTATCTGTCAAATCAAACATGAGCTAAGTGTTACCATTCACGAAATAAGCACTAGTTGAAAAAAAAAGTAAGATGGCAGACTCTTTATTAAACTCTTCAGATAGTTAACTTACGTTAATTGTACTATATTCCTTTAAACATAAATGTTTTGTGATATTCTCATAAAATATTTATCATTCAAAAATGGAAATGTATTACTGAAGCGAAAGCCTATCCATAAGGCCATTTCACTGCTGCTCATATAGCTTATCAGTCGGTTTTACCTAATTTCCATAACTAGCCTTCTACTTTCACCACCTGTCTCATCTCTGCTCTATCCCTTTCCTTAAGAATGTAGCACGGTACTTGACTAAATAGGCATTGTTGCCTGAAGTGCTACTTTTCTTTAAAAAAAATTCCCGGTCTTAGCGGATATTACCGCAAGTTTATAAATAACTATGCAAAATTTGCAAAACCATTGACTAAATAACTCAAAAGGGACGTCCAATTCAACAAACGAACCCCGATTTTATGATATTCTCGGTAAATATTTATCATTCTTAAACTGAAATGTATTACAGTGCAGCTGCTCATATAGTTCGTTAGTCGATTGTATCCAAAGATATATTTTATCTACCTGTATGATGTTATAGTTTATTCTATGTCACTTGAGGAAAATTTGAATTCAATCAAACAGGTATTAAACCGTATTAAGAATATCAAAATATAACCGGATAAGTGCTAGTTATTGAAAACAGAAAGGGAAACAGAATTCCTCGGACATATAGTAACCCGAGATGGAGTAAGTCTAAATGACAAAAAAGAAATGCATAGCTTACTACCCACTTCTAAAAACCTGAAAAGAAATTAAATAATTTCCCGGTCTAAGCAGATACCACCGCAAGTTCATAACGGACTATGCAAAAATTGGAAAAGCAAAAGGTACGTCGAATTAAACATAATTGAACATAATGAGGTGCCCCTGTAGGCTAGTACGTAGTGTACTAGTTTGTCAGTATGGGGGTTGTGGGTTCGATTCCCAAGACCTTGGTTTTTTCACTACAAACATAAAAATAGACTGTCGGTGGGGCTGCTCAGCGATGAAGGCATAGTCACTGGTCCGGCTATCCTTCTACTTTTACCACCTGTTTCATCTTTTCTCCATCCCTTTCCTAAAGAAATTAGCACGGTACTTGACTAAATAGGCATTGTTGCCTGAAGTGCTACTTCTCTTTAAAAAAAAAAAAAATAATTGACTTTGAATACTTAAAAAGTAATCTTGGCTTATTTAGATTTAAATAAAAAATTCGTAGTAAATACTGATGCAAACAATTCCGCATTGGGAGCTATCCTTTCCCAAGAACCACCTAATCAGCTATGCAAGTATAATAATTAGCATGAAATAAACAGTACTATCGAAAAGGAACTCCCAACAATGCGCATATTGGCATTACCATTCATACCATTCAAATTGGTCACCAACACTCGCAATTGTTATTTTTAATTAAAGATAAAATCGTTCAATTGGAAAATCCTATTTCGGATCTAACTGTGGAAAACGATTGCACTTCGTTAAAATTGCGAGATAGCGAAATGGAAAAAGGTTTTTCAATTAACGTTCTTAAAGAGTCCGTTAAAACAGTGCAGACGCAAAACGATGAATTAGCTTAAAAGCTACGCATGATTCTTATCGTTTTAGAAGCTCAACAGTTAGACGATTTAAGAAACAAAGCTGCTGAAGAAGAAATTAATTAAAGCAAAAGGTACAGAATCTTACTTATCAGAATCAGCGATTGCAACGGAATGCCGAGTATGAAACAGAGACTCCAACAACAGCAATAAATTGAAAAAAGTAAAAAGGAAAAAGTTTTAATTGAAGAAAATGATAACTTAAAATTCAAAGTAGAAAGGCTGAGAAACGCCAACTTTCCTGACGCCGTAACAGCAAAGTACCTACTTCGATGATAATGAAAAAGAAAGTACCCCTTTGGAAAAGTTTTAATTTTAAAATTTTTTTAAATATATGTGCTTAGATTTGCCGACGGGGCTAAAATCACTTTTATTTGGATACGGTTTTCCGTCGACCCTCGTCAAATTTGGTTTGTGAACTAACCGGTTTTAGCTGTTTGCCATCTTCAGTGTTCTTTTCGTACTAGTTGCGTTCTATTGTCAGTTGTGTTCATATAGTTCGTGTCTCCCTTCGTGTTATTGCGTTCGTCACTTTCTGTCTTTTTTGCCTGCATCTCCCCCCCTTTTTCGTTTGTCTCTTTTTACCTAATTTGTCGCTCCCTTTTTCATTCGTCTTTTTTCTAACTAAATCCTTTTACGATCATGCTTGTTGTCCGTTTTTGTTTATGTGTGAACCTATTGGGTTCTTTACTCTTTTTTTCCCCCTTTTCTTATGTGACATAATAATCTGTAATTGTACGTTTATGATGTCCCCTATTGCCTTGGTCCTGTGCACCTGTGTAACGTTCTCGTTACAGCTATGCAAAAACAAAAGGAACAATTCTAGGAAGTCATTCAAACGAGAGAGGCCCCTGAAAAGTTGTTAATAGAAAAAGAGGTTTTCGTGGAACAATCAAACCAATATGTCAAATCCTTACAGCAAGCAACCACTCAGAACAATACAAGCAAGAGCTTGTAACTAAGGATATACTTAGTTGCCGAAAGCCTTTAACAGGAAATAATTACTCCTAAAAAATTATTTTAAATGAAATAAAAACTTTATAATCCTACAAAAGGCTGAAGGCTTACGACCGTATGCATAAAAAACGCTTACTTGAGCTTTAAAGTACACGTTAGTTAACAAACACTTGAAGGCTAACAAACGTTTGTTAAAAAATGGTATGCAAAAACAGGACTTTAGCTAATGTATGCTTTAGTAAACTTACTATTTTGATTCTGGCAATGCCACTGTTTTCAGTTGTCACGATGTATAAAAATGAATATTATTATCCGGGTACTTAGATCAATAAAAAATGTTTTTATTGTTTTTAGCAAAATCAACATATTTTTTTGTTGTTTTTTTATAAATCTTTCTAATAAAAAGCAAAGCACCCAAAAAAGATTAATTTGGAAGGCTAACGAAAAATTTGTTCATATTAAAAAACTAAATATAACGAGCTTTATTTTGATTATATGCACATCAATAAACCTTTTGTTTTAAAGAATTAATTATAATTATAATTTTGTAAAATATAAAATAATGATTATATTTTGTTTTTTTAATCGACCTTTTTATATCTTAAATAAATATCTGTTATACTTTTTAACGGTCTTTTTTAATTAATTTAACAATATATATTTTTTCGATATTTCGCTTTCCTATGAAAAGCTTCTTCAGGAAAAAATAATTTTAATAACAACAATTATTAAAATTAATAATTAAGAGAGAATGTGTTACTTAATTTCCGTTTCCTTGTTTTTGTATGTTTAAATATTTGAAATTTTAATTTTGTATGTATGAAGAAAATTATATTATTTGTTTTTTGTCAAATGTTTAAAAAAAATATTTTTCAATTTGTTAATAATTGTTGTTATTAAAATTAATTTGTCCTGAAGAAGCTTTCCATAGGAAAGCGAAATATCAAAAAAATATATATTGTTAAATTAATTAAAAAAGACCCTTAAAAAGAATAACAAATATTTATAAAAAATAATGATGTAAAAATGTTTTATATTGAATGGCATGTTATGTTTTAGTTTTTTTTTATTATTATGTGTAGACTACAATTTGTTTTTAATAAAAATTTTAAAAAATTTTTGGAATAACAAAGTACAACTGTCAATTGAGCCGTTTACATTGAAAGTGGCATAAGTCACAACTGAACAGTTTTTTTTAATAAATTTGTAATTAATAAGTTAAGAATTATTGAGATTTGCTTGAGAGGAGTGCTGATAATTAACGGTATAACAAAAATGTTTATTTTGAAAGTGGCGTAAGTCGCTGTACTCAGGAAATTAATTACGAAGCTTCGTGTGATAAAAATGAAAACATGTAATAAGTGTGAGTGAAGTATTGTTGTGATTATTGGACTTATTTTTATCAGTACGAAAGAATAGTCAGTTTTCTGAACTATATTATAGTGATATCTGATAATTAGCATTATTTTGTTATTTTTTTATTCTCAGGAGGTTGCTTCGTGTTGTATAAAATATCTAAGAATATCACAACTCAAAAGCATATTATTGCATAAAGTGACTTATGTAAAAGACAAAATAGTAACATAAAACTGGCAATAACTTTGATGAAAATTGTTCAGCCTTCAAAAAACAGTATCTACATTCTTGATCACAAATTTTTAATTTCGGATGTTTCATACTTATCAAATGATAGTCACTTTGGTGTGATAGAAAAGGCCTTGAAAAAAAAAACAAATGTTTTAAAATTCTAAATGATTACTGTAAGGTGATAGCCCCCTGTCGAAAAAATCCTTCACAGTACACAACATGGAGAAAAAAGATTTTATTGCAACACAATAATTAGAAAAATCCGTTTCAGAAAGAAAAGTGAATAATGAAAAGTGAATTGGCTAAAAATTCAATGGATTCAATTTTATTATGATATTCCCTGTAAAATATTTTATAAACCAACTTAAGATATAAAAAATGGCAACAACAAAGTGACTTATGCCACTTTTAAAATAAACGGCTCAATTTGTTTTGTTTTTAAACTTTCAATAATAAAATAGAACTGTCAATTTATTGTAGGTTTAAAGAAGGTTTTTCCTACTTTAAAGTTAACAAAGGTATTTTAAGGTAAAAACGTTTTTTGAATGCAACTTTAGGAAATTGTGCTTAACAACGGCAGTTAAATCTGCTTTAAGTTTTTATGCATACGGCTGTTAGTAAATAGCAAATTATTTTTCGAGAAACAATTATCAGAAACACAAAAAATTGAAGAACTTTTTTTGCCTACAAAGGCAATCAAAGAACTAATGCAAAAGAAATTGGAAAAATTATTGAAAGTGCAATTAAAAATAGTAAGTGTTACGCTGCAAGATCAACTTACAGTTTTAGAAATCGAAATTCAAACTATTTCAACAATAAACAGAATGTGAATCATTTGGCTCGCATTGCGAAACCAGAGTCACAACTATTTACTTTCCACAGCTGAACTACAAAAAACGCTAGAGACTTTAGCATAAGAAAAGCAAGAAATAAAAATACACAAACTGTGTAGAAATTTAACGCTTAACCATTAACCATTAGTGCAACAACAGCTGCAAAACTTTGATAAATAAATGTCCTTCACTGTAGCTCGTCAATGATTGGAGCTACAGAAACAGCAGGAAAAATTACGGGATCAAGTTAATTTCCTCGAAGAAAAATCGGATATTTTAAAAACAAAAGACATTATTTTACTCTCGATATTTCTCACGAAGGCAGCTGATTATTTTTACAAATTATTTCATTTAAGTAGTAACTTAAGGCTAACCGAAGAATTTTAATTTGCCTAATATTGCCCCTATAGGTAGTGTACTAGCTTATCAGTCTGGGGGTTGTGAGTTCGATTTCCAACAAAAACCTTGGCTGTTTTTTCACTAAAAAATAAAAATTGACTGTCGGTGGGGCTGTTGAGTGTTGAAGGCATGGTCACTGTGCTGTCTTATACGACAGTTAATTTCCGTAACTATCCTCCTACTTTCACCGCCTGTCTCATCTCTTCTCTATTTCCTTCCTAAATAATGTAGCACGGTAGGCATTGTTGCCTGAAGTATTACTCCTCTTTATAAAAAAATAATGAGTATTATTTAATATTGAAATTTTTATTTTGTTTTAAATTTTCAGGACTGGATTATCGCTCCTGAAGGTTATGGTGCTTACTACTGTAGTGGTGAATGTAACTTTCCCCTTAATGCTCATATGAATGCAACAAATCATGCCATAGTTCAGACACTGGTACATCTTCTGGAACCGAAAAAAGTACCGAAACCATGCTGCGCTCCAACACGATTAGGTGCGTTGCCCGTATTATACCATCTTAATGAGGAGAATGTTAATTTAAAGAAATATAAAAATATGATTGTTAAAAGTTGTGGTTGCCATTAAAATGTTTATGAAATAAGAATCTGAGATTAAATAATATTTTAATTTTTGTTGTTTTATTTTTTTATTCTAAATTATCAAATTATTTATCAAATTCGATTGTCACAGTGTCCTGCAATTTTGTACTTGGCCCGAGCATTAATGGCGGCATGTATTACCTGCCGTATTTCAGCCATATGAATGCACATTGTAAAGTATCTTGAAGTGAAATTCAAACATTTCTATCAGAGCGAGCTAGCTAATCTTTTTTCAAAAATGTACCTAAAGGTGGTGGCTCACCTCTATTTCTTTGTCTTCCTGCGATTTTTCTTATTAGAACAGAATTCTACTAGATTTCTAGGAAATAACTCGTACAATTATGAAGGATAGTAAATGCTTAAGAAGGACTTTTACGGATTTGTCTTGCCTAAGTTTTAAAAGAAAATAATTAAGCATTAAAGTAAACTACTGGGTATGTTGTTTACTAAGTGCGTGGCTTGCTAAGAAACCTTATGCACATAACAAAAAGTTTCTGTTTGCTAACTGCGTAAAAATAATAAATAGTTATACACGCAAGATAACAACAAACCCGTATGTTGTTTACCATCTGCGTAGTTTTCTAAGAAAACTTATCTACACAAGACAACAACAACTATCTTAAAATAAATTTCAAGAAGTAACTTTATCAGTATAAAAAAAAACAAAAATACACACAGACATACAGGCGCCTATATATTGAATGAACAACATACAACAACAACAACATGTGTTACAAAGGGAGTAGAAGATTCTTAATTTTTCTAGACTTTTAATGGGCAAATATAAAAGGGCAGCGTGTGAGTGGATAGTGAGTTGGTGTAAAAATAAACCTTGTGAAGTAAGGACGTACATCTTATGTAAATTGTTCTTTAGTGTTAACTTTGTGTAGTTAAAGTAAATAAACTTGTAATTAATTTAAAAACTGTCAAATCTGGTGTTATTTATTTTGCAATAAAGAACTCACAACAAAACGTATATAAAAGGTATAAACGTAACAATATGTGTAGGGTCCGCCGTCTAACGTTTTTTTTTATAGTGCTTGTTTCGTGAATGGTAACACTTAGCTCAATTTTGATTTGACAGATAATTAGTGTTATCCTTCCGCTGAATGAATATGGTTGTGTATACGCTTGAACAACGCTTCGTTAAGTGGACCTGCGATCGATTTACAGAAGATGTCGATTTTGCAAAAAAAAATCATCTTTTCAGATGAAGCTCATTTTGATCTTGGCGGGTATGTAAACAAGCAAAATTGTCGCTTTTGGGGCACAGAAAACCTGCACGCATAGAAAACGCGCCGACGCACCCAAAACGAGTCACTGTTTGGTGCGGATTTTGGTCCAGAGGCATAATTGGGCCATTTTTTTTTCGAAAATGAGCAAGGAGTGGCCGTTACAGTCAATGGCGATCGTTATCGGGCCGTGTTGAACGAATTTTTGTTCACAAAAATTTAAGAGGAGGCTATTGGCAACATTTGGTTTTAACAGGACGGCGCTACGTGCCACGCAGCCGAAGTCCTATTTTTGAAGATCGCATTATCAGCCGCAGAGCTGATCTCGTTTGGCCACTTCGGAGCTGCGATTTGACACCGTTGGACTATTATTTGTGGGGTGCCGTCAAAGATAAGTGTTACGCCGACAAGCCAGAGACAATTGACGCTTTAAAGGACAATATTCGTGAAGCCATTGGTGAAATATAGCTGAACACAATCGATAACGAAATTAAAAATTGGACCGATCGCGTAGGCTACTGCATGGCCAGTCGAAGCAGCCATTTGAATAAAAAAAGAAATTTGGGAAAATATTTAGCAGTTTTGTTTATAGCATTTAAAACAAAAAAAAAAAGTTATTTGGTGGACCCTTGACGATTAGACGCAAAAGTTATAAGTCATCTGTAAAACTGAAATGTTGATACTCATGTAAAATCACACATGAATGACAATAAATTAAATTCAAAATCAATAAAAAACAGCACAACTTTAGTAAAAATTTGGTATTTTCTTAAATTATTCTTACACTTTGTACTGCTTATACAGTATTAAACCCCACTTGCGTGTTGGGGCTGATTGATTATTAACTGGTCACAGTTATCGAGGATTTATTAAAATGTAGTAGTTATTTGTAAAACACCGAAATATTAGAGATATTTTAAATGTCAAAAAATGAAAAGTAATTTGAGGTTAGGAAGAAAATGTCTGTGAAGTGATTAAATATCAAGAATTGAGCTGTCATCTTTCAACATTTATTTAGTAGAAAGCTGAAAATTTCATGCTTAACAATAGGGCAAAGAATTTTATTTGTGAAACATCATAGGGGTTTTCAACAAGAAGATTGTTTTTCAATTGTGGCAACACCAAGAACATTGTAGTTTTGACATTTAGTTTTTTGACGTATTCGTAGTAGATGCATTGGAAATGGCTATAACGAATTCAATTTCGCACGAAAATCGTATTAAAATAATTAAAATCCTCTATGAAAATGGTGGTTCTGTTAAAATTACATTTCATAAAATTCGTGATATTTTCAGACAAACAAGAACAATTTAGAATAATAATTAATTAATTTAGAATAATAAAGCACTCGTAGATCTACTGACAACAAAGAGAAAGATCGACAAAGTATGTCGAATATCTAGCTAAAGTGTCCTTTAAAATGTATGCAAAAGTAAAAAAAAGGTTAAATCATAAATAATAATTTTTGCCGTTATTGGTGTAATCAATGTTAAATACAATTTGTTCAGGGGCAAACTGGACGAACACTAAAAACAAGGTTTGCAGAACACATACGCTCATACAAACGGATAAGAGAAGATTACAACTTTGCATTACACCTTGATACTCACGGACACACACCAAGGGAAATAGACGAATATATGACATTACTACATCCTAGCATAAAAGGACGAAGACTAGACATTCTTGAAAATATGGAAATCTACAAAACAAAAACTTTCAACAATGGCATTATAAACGAACAGGTAAACACGACCTGAGACACAATTTTCACACCATTAAAACTACTCCTGCAAACGGGCAAACGGAGAACACCCTCAAACGGACACACGTACCTAGGTGATGATAAAAGACGAAGGTATCGATAAATTTACTTTGCATAAAAATGCCAGGTGGCTGGCATTCTGCATACCTGAAGAGATACGAAGTTAACAACAGAACTGCCTGAACGCCAACACTGACTCACCAGTACAAACTATAACTCAGCTTGAGAATGATACATTCGCTTCGAAAGCGCTCGCCTTCGACTACAAACCAGCCAATTAGGACAGAAAATAGCAATAGTATTTCATTTACTGGCGGAGGAAAAATAAACAACATAATAACAATTTGTTCACATTACATGTTGTTCCCATACACTCACAAAAGCACTGTACATTCCTTTCTTAAATTACGTGAATGAATCGTTGGTATGATTATTCATTTATGGGAATCGAATATTAAGAATTATAAACTTAGCTCTGTCAGCAACATGTCATTGCACATACATGACTTAGACTTATAAAAGTACAAAAATAAATGTTGCATAAAGACGGTAAAATTATAAAAAATAACGTAAAAGTCAAACGATTTAGTCTAAAGAATTATGAAAGCCAAAGGGCTTCTCTATTGCAAATAAGAGCAAAACAAAATTTGTAAAAAAATTTTTTTTTTAAATAATTAATTTCAACAATATTAAATAGCCTCTTCAATGAAAATGTATGGAATGTGAATGTTCATTGCGGTTTAGCAAATGTAGTTAATATGTGAACATACACGACTCAAAATCGGTGCACCTTTTTGTTTGTTTCATTTGTTTTCATTGCGAAATTGAAAAAAATAGAATTTTTTATTTATTTATTTAGTTATAAAATAGTTTTTAATATAATATTATTATATTGACTCAAATATTTACTCTTATTTTTCAATTAAATATATAATTGAGGCAATTAAAAATTGTATTCAATTTCAGTGGAAAAATAATTAAAACCTTTAACAGAGAGGCAACAACTCTTTTCTGTCTGAAGCGTGTTCCAGTCAAATTGTTATGCATTGATTAAAACTTATGAAATTTAAGAAAAAACTAAAACAAGAAATAGAGAAGTTAGTGACGAAATCTCCCAGCATCTAAATATTCTTCGGCATCCAAATTATATAATTTTTTTTTTTTATAATTATTCCTAATAAATATTGCCTTGGGAAGCATATTAAATAGATTCAGTCCTTTGTAGAATAACAATCTGTGTGCCACATGTCACACAGCCAATGAAACCACTGAAACCGAATTTGCAAACTTCTGTCTTGTTCTTTTTCCATTGTGTATGTAATCTTATTATGAATTGTGTTTAAGTTTTCTAGAATTTGTTCGCCGTAGTCTTGTACGAGGATGCATATAATGTCATCTACGTATCTATAGTAATGAGTTATTTTGTGTTTTTCGATTAGTGTTTTTACATGTAGTGATTCGAGATGTTACATGAAAATTTCCATGAAGATTGCGGAAGTTGGGTTTCCCATACCGAGTCCATCAGGTAATTTATAAAATTGGTTATTGAATCTATAGTAGTTCTGTTTTATTAGCGTTTTTGCAATTTAATTTTTTCTTCATCAGGCAAGAATCATTGTGTATGGTATTTGGTTTGCGTACACATACACAAACAAAGCGTGATTTGATTTACATCTGCACCGACTATATAGTCATAATCAGATGGTGGTCAAACCACTTGGTTGATTGGACACCAACCACGCCCTAGAAGGCCATCGAATACGTATATCCTCCGGTCACTTCTAGTAGCAATTTCGAAAGCTCGAAGTAGGCCGCAGCCTTCACTCCTTGCTAAAGAGTTGAAGACTTTCCAACTCCTGGTCCAGAACGCAAGAAGCTCTTATTTATCAAGAACACGCCAGCATTCATACTCACTGGACCTGAACCATTCATTGTGTTAATTTGAATGGTCCGACCCACAAACTCTCACGAGGGCCGAAACCACAACCACCACGATACTCCCATATAGGGGCCAACCTCAATAACCAGTCAGAGCATATCATTGTCTAAAGAGAACAAATAGTGTACTCTGGGGCAACTGATTTCCCGTGGAAATATGTGGATTGTCCAGGTGACTCCTACTAGCCTTTGAGGGGCCTGAGCTCCCTTTTACCCCGCAAGACACCAATCTAAATGGAATAGTAGGTTCCAAAAAGACTATAATGTTCCCCCGGGGGGAACATACACAAACAGTAAAAACAGTAAGTAATGATAGCGTACCATTTCAGCCACCTGAAGGTAACATTTTGGGAATTATATTGCACTTGTTTTATTCCGCTGATATGCCAACAGCATATTTATCCGGAAAATAACTTTTGAAAAACAAACAGTTTTTTTAGTTTTTTTTTTTTTTTGAGTCGTCGCAAACTTGCGCATTTTAAAAAGCGTATGAAAAACTAAAACTTTATTTTTCATCCAAATTTTAATAACTCTGGTGGAAAGAACACTCTAAAAGCCGCGCATAAAGCATTGAATTGATAACGCTAAGTATATTCCACATCTCCACCTCCTTTTCAAATTAGACTAAAGTTAAAGAAGTTAAGATAAAATTCTATTAACACTCATTGAAATCCCTTGCTATATAAAAATTCGGACATTCAACCCACTGTTGGTTAAAACTAACCTGAAAGACATCCAAAGTGAAATATATTTAACATTTTTTATTGCTTACTACCAGTTGCGATTTTAAATTGTAAACCTAGTTATTGGCGATATCGATGCTGTACCGTTAACATAAACTCCAGACAATTTAATACGATATCACAAGAAGCATGGGCGTATTTTCGTGATAAGATTTACATCTGCACCTGGCCGTGGGCCTTAATCAGATGGTGGTCAAACCACTGTGAGTGAAAAGCAGCGCCACTCACGCCATAGGAGACCGAGGACTAATACTAGCAACAGGTCCTTCCTAGTTGCAATTTCAGCGGCTCCAGAGCAGGGCTGCAAACCACTACTCCTTGCTAAAGAGCTGGAGACTATCCAACTCCTGTCCAGAACACATGACTAGCATGCTCACTGGAACTAGATCATTCATCAGTGGGTGTTATTAAAGGCGAGATGATCCTGGCCACCATAAAACAATACTTGTATGGGGCCGCAAAACGACAACCACCACGATACTCCCGAAGGGCCAACCTCAATAATCAGTCAAAGAAACAGCTTAATGCCTGAATAGACAAATAGCGGGAACTCTGCGGGGTATTGATTCCCGTGGAAATAACGTGGACCTTCCAGTTAACCCCTGCTGCCTTCAGGGGACTGGGCTCCCTTATACCCCCAGCAGCACAGGTCTAGATAGTCAAGTATTCTATAAAGACTGATAAATGTGCCCCCGGTGGGGGGGGGGATCTTGGGCGTATGTAAACATTTCCCAATATTGACAAAATACATAAATTTCGTAAGGCTCTTGAGCAAATGTCTTGGTCAATTTTACACTCCGTTTCCGCTAAAATAAGGAAACAACTGATTTTATAGTTTGAAGCTTAACAGACACAAATTAAAAACTTTAAAATATATTTTTTTTTTGCCTTGTGTGTTTATAAGATAAAGATAATAAATCTTGTTTGTTAACTGTTTTTAATTGCTTTTAATTATCCTCAGCTCATATTTGTGTTACTCGTACATGACAGTAATGTAAATAATTAAGAGCTTGATACTGATATCATTTAAAAAACCAGTTTATAGTACCCTACAATCCATTACAGAATAGTTCGATTGATTCGAGCTTTATTCGACTTTTTTGTAAAGGCACATATTTTTCTTAATTGTTTTCCCTTATGACTTTATAAATAAGTCCCTCGCTGCCGTTGACTTAAGGAAAACTAGTTTAAAATTTTAATTATAAGACTAAAAAAATAAATAATAAAACTAAAACAATTCCACAAGAAATAAATTCGATATTTTGTAAGCAGCAATGTTATATATAACTAAATATCGGGCTTTTCATCACGAAGTTTGTTTTTTAATTGTGGCAACACCACGAACATGACGGTTTTAACACTTAGTTTTTTGACCTATTTGTAGTAGATGCATTGAAAATTCTTACAATGAATTTAATGTCGCACGAAAATGACAGTTTTGTTGAAGTTACATTTCGTATAATTCGTGATATTCTCGGACAACATAAATGTTCTTCTGAGACTACAATTAAGAATTTGGTCGTTTAATTTCAGCCGAAAGGCTCGAACCGAAATGTGCAAACACCAACACCTGTTCGACAGGGTCGTTCAGCTGAAAACATCGCAACCGTAAGCCAAAACTGTTGAAGCAGATCCAAATTTGTTAATTTCTCGACGTTCTCAACAATTGAAGTTATCCAAAACCAACACATGGCGAATTTTGCGTAAGAATTAGACTTTGAAGATTTTCACTATATGGCGCGCTATATGGTCTGGAGACGTGATTGAAACTTTTTTCCGAAGACGATACTAGAAATGGTGTAACCGTCAATGGATCACGCTAAAGCGAGATATAATTCGTGATATTTCGGACAATATAAACGTTCTTCTCGCCGTTTAATTTAAGCCGAAAGGCTCGAACTGAAATATGCGAACACCAACATATGTTCAACCGGGTCGTTCAACTGAAAACATCGCAACCGTGAGCCAGACTGTTGAAGCAGATCCAAGTTTGTTAATTTCTCAAATCCAAAACTAACACATGGCAAATTTTGCGTAAGAATTAGACTTTGCAGATTTACACTATATGGCGCGCTATATGGTCTGGAGGCTTGATTGGGCCTTTTTTTTCGAAGACGAGACTAGAAATGGTGTAACGGTCAATGGATTACGCTAAAGCGAGATACTAACAACCCAATGTGGCCTATTAGTTACGACGTGGATATCTCTGACATGTAGTTTTAAAAGGACGGTGCCACATGTCACATGGCCAACGAAAGCAGCAAACCAAATTTTCCGATCGCATAATTTCTCTACTATCAGCAGTTAAATGGCCAGTCAGATTGTATGATTTAATACCACTAAATTATACGGAGCCAAGTGAATCGATTTCAGCCTTAAAACTCCAAAAGTGATTAAAAACTTTGATAAAAGAATCGACATTTGTCAGCTTGGTCGTGATGGACATTTGCCAGATATCATTTTTCATTCATAATTGCCGAACTTTTCTCTTCGCAATACAATTAAAATTTTAATCATCTTAATCTAAATTTTTTGTTTTATTTTAGAAAATAAATTTCTTGTTGAAAAACTCTTTATATGCAATTCTGTATGATAAAATAGATGGGTAAATTTGAGATTAAGAGGTAAATTATCTGGCAAAAAATTAAATGTCATGAACTGAGCTGTCATCCTTTTACGTTTATTTAGTTAAAAGCTGGAACATCTTAAGCATGGAACGTTAAACTCTAGAGCAAGGAAATTTAAAAGTGAAAATTTCTTATCAAAATTGTAAAAATTGTACTGTAACACTTCGTAAAGTTCGAGCAGTTTTACCTCGTAATCAGGACTCTTTAAAGACTGCTATGCATAATTTAATTGCTAAATTCGAAACTTACGGTATTACTGCTTACAATAGGCCAAAACAATATGATCGTAGTGGCCGAGCAATATTCTCAACAACTAAGCATCACTAGAGGCACTTTGCTTAACATTTTGCATGAAGATGTTCACCTCTACGCGTCGATCATTTGTGAATTGTATAGTTGAAAAACTGAGCAAAAACAAGGCATTTTTCAACAAAATCATCTTTATTAATTTTCAATTCGGCGGTTATTTAAACAAAATTCACAAAATAACCGCGAAAAACCATGACATCTACAGAAAGAGACCGTATGGTGCGGTTTGTGGTCAGGCAGCATCATCGGCTCGTATTTGTTCGAAATAAAGCAAGGAAACGTTGTCACAGTGTATTCTCTGAGCTATCAAGTTATGATGATCAATATTTCGTGGCTACAAATGGCTAATGTTGGTTTCAGCAAGACACAAGCCGCAAGCCATCCAGTTATTTTTCGATTTGACGATGTCATTTAAGCGCTTCGTTCTTTAACGATTTAACGATTGTTTTTTCCGAGGTAATTTCAAAGACCAGGGCCCTATTCCACAAAACCACTTATCAACTTTTCACTTTGCACTTATCAAATTACATTTTTTTGCAAAGTGATAAGTGTTTATGTTTCACAATATTACATGCGCTCTTGGTAAAACTTTGCCCTCTTTAAATGTAAATTGTAAAGTCGTTGCACTCTTCTGCAAAGTGAGTGTATAAAATGTTCCACAAAGCATTGAATCATCTTTGCATTTCCGTCTTAGCACTTTTTACTTTGCGTTACTAAAAAAAACATTTTAAAATGAGCCGCAAAATTTGAAGGGATAAAAAACTACTTCTTCCGATTCTGCAGTTAATATTGTGTAAGAGGGCACAAACAATAACTACCTTTCCTACAAACCCAGGCTTCAGTCGCAAATAATTTAGACACGGGAATCTTTCTTTAAGAATGCCAAAACTGTTTTCAATTATGCGCCGTGTTTTTTTGTGGCAACGATTGAAAGCCTCTTCATTAGGGTTATCGGAATTTTGGCGTAATGGTGGTATCAATCAGTTTTTCACTCCGTAAGCACTATCACCCAAAACAACAGCATCCGGAAATGGTCTCCATTTATTGTCAAATCTTTGACTTACAGCCGAATTCCGTAGCAAACTTGAGTCATGAACGCTGCCCGGCCAACTTGCATTTACTTTGTAGAATGTGTAGTCTGACCCGCATATCATCATTATATTTAATGAGTGGTTTCCATAACAGTCCACATATCCTTCTTTGTGTAATTGCGTGATAAGGTTTATATTTGCACCGGCAGAGAGCCATAATCAGATGGTGGCCATTACCACTGCGAATGGTATGTAGCGTCATTCTCGCCCTAGACAGCCTTCGAATCCGTGCATTCTCCGGTCACTCCTTTTAAAAGCTCGAAGTAGGTCGCAGCATTTATTCCTTGCTTAAGAGTTGGAGACTTTCCAACTCCTGGTCCAGAACGCATGAAGCTTAATACTCGCTGGACCTGAACCATTCATTGTGTTCATTGTGAATGATCCGACCAACAAACTCTCACGAGGGCCTCGAAACCACAACCACCACGATACTCCCATATAGGGGCCAACCGAAATAATCAGTCAGAGAACAGCTAAAGAGACAAATAGAGAACTCTGCGAGCCTACTGGTTCCCGTGGAAATATAGTGGAGTATCCAGGTGGCTCCTACTAGCCTTTAACGGGCCTGGGCTCCCTTTTACCCCGCAAGACACCAGTCTAGATGGAATAGTAGGCTCCAAAAAAAATACATGTGCCCCCTTCTTCGGCAATGTAGGCGCATCAATTTTAATGATTGTGCCATCAACGCAACCACACACACACACAAGGGAAGCCATCCATTATAAAATTTTTTTCAGCAATACCACTGACGCCATCGGGCCACCGAATGGTGTTTTAAAACAAAACGTCTCTATTAATTCGTCGTCAACTGTATGGATGATTCTGCAAACTTTTGATTTTGCAACACCATGCATAGCTGCAACTCCATGGTACTGGTAACCATTTCCGAGCCAATGCAAGCACAGTAGCAGTTAATTTTCAGCCGACAACGCATGACTCTGCTGGGTAGTGTGCTTTAATTTATCTCCAATTTTATTTAAAATAAAATCAACTTGGATTCGATTTAAACGAAAGCACTCTTTAAAATTAAAGTTTTTTAGGGCCGAAAAATTAATTCGGTTTCTATAATTTAATTTTATAAACGCGTCTTCACTATCGTCGAGTAAAAACTCACGACTTAGCATTTTGTAAGCTTAAAACAATGTGAATTCGTAAAGCGATCGTGTTTACCTTGCAAATTTTTGACAAACTTACCAAAATTTACTTTGCAAAAATAGAATTTACAGTTTTTGTGGAACGAAAAGTTATAATTATTTGCGAAGTCTTTGCAAATTACTCATTTCAGTATTAACTTTGCACTTTACAAAAAGGAACGTACGTGGAACAGAAATTGCAAAAGAAGTAAAATAATTGCAAAAACTATGCAAATTACACTTATCAATTGGAACTTATCACTTAACAAATTTTATAGTTTTAAGGAACAGAAAGTTTTGCAAATTGACGAATAGTTGATAAGTGGTTTTGTGGAATAGGGCCCAGATGTACGTGAACAGTCCATAAAGAACTGGCGCTCTGACAGATGATTTTTAAAGAGAAGCTTTGTAGGCAAAATATGCTTAAAAATTTGTTTAAAAAAAGAGCGGACGTCTGCCGACGCGCTAGAGGTGGATATTTGCACCATGTCAGATTCTATTATTAATTCCCATATTTCTACTCTTCATTGGTGTTAATAAAACTGAAGTCGTCGTATAAAGTAAAGCAAACGCACACTAGGACAATTTACTTCCTAACCATCCTAAATATAATGGTTATTTACATATCCCCTTATTATTTACATATCCCTTATTATTTACATATACCTTACACCCAATTTACATTGTACGATTTTTGTCGCTGCAATTCTTAGTTTGTTGTTGTAAATAATGTGTGCAAAGAGACTAGGGGAAGAGAGGAACAAAAAAAAGTACACATTATTTACCAACAAAATAAGAATTGCAGAACAAAAATCGTACAATGTAAATTGGGTGTTACCGTGATGCATTTTAAAACGCGCAACTCTAGGGCATAATTCGGCAAAAAAACTTCTTCATGATGCCACAAATCAATAAATTTATGCACATATATTTATTAGTGCATTTAGTACACAGCGATAAAATAGCTACCTAAGTCCTTGTTTACACGCCTCAACTTTTGTTGCTCAACTTTTGCCCATTAGAAAGAAAGAGAAGGTATAAAAATTGAATATGTTTCTATTTCACTGCAGTATGGAGCTGCTTGTACTCGGTAATTTCGTTTTGTGTTTTCATACGTAATCATATACATAAAGTTGTATTTATTCCCTGTTTCATTCCTAAAAAGGAATGTTCAAATTTCGTCATAAAATTTCCGGAGTTAGCGATGCTCATGTATAAACTTGTTTTCTGTGGTTATAAATATTCTCGAATATTCTTTTAAGCTAATTAAATTCCCGTAGATGATAAGAATGTGTTTACAGTTTTAGGTTCTTTACAATATTTTATGATCTTTACAACATTTGTTATCTTTAAACACACATTTGTCATTAATAACTAGGAATAATGACTTAAAAATATATTTAGGAACAATAGGATAAGGAAATTATTATATGTTACTAGCATGCCCGTGACTGCTTTGCAAGTCATTCCTTCGACATTCTTCGATCGATTTTGGTTCGCGGTATTGAAAAACAAAGCACGTGAACGTGATACATATAATTGACCCTGCGAAAAACAGGGATCATTGCAAAAGCAACGCGTATGGGGAACTGAAGCCATTTAAAATCAAACGGCAAATCTGGAGGAATCATAGGAAAGCGTGGTATCAACACATCCTCGCCCTTATATTTTTATAATTTTTGCTTCAATCACATTTTTCATGACTTTTTTGACTACTAAACGAGTCCCATTGCAAAGTCGTGGCTGGCAGATATTTCTAAGCAAAATAATTGGTACACCAACTTTCCCTTGTAGGCGGTGGGGTGGCAGTCCAGATAACTCAAGTGATTTTTAAAATTCGACTGGGTAATTTACAACATCGTCTTGATTGGTAACAGAGTCAACCGATTTGTAGGTAAAAATTTCCCCGAGAATGTCATTCAAAATTGTCACATTGATATCCAAAACATATGCATTTTTCGCAACTTAGCTCTTTCCCCCAACCAATCATGGTTTCTAAAATTTTGTGCAATACCGGGAAATACGTTTGTGACCAATTCTTGTTTTGATTGTGCAAAGTGGCAAAAATTATCTGGAAGCGTAATCATTGTTGTGGTGGGGTGAATTGGAAAGGCGCCATTCCCAGTATCTAAAAATTGCTTTGAAAAACGTTTGGCTGATGGATCATTTTGCAATTGAACAAGCAAATTACACACACATACACATACACACAAAAAATGCAACAGAATATGAAGAGTAAAATTCTCTATTTGCTATGAACATGGGCATATTTCGGTTTGTATTGCCGTCGCATTCTGTGCAAGTACACACACAGCAACGTACAAACAAAAACACACATTTCATTTGATACAAAACATTGAGCCAGTTCACATTGGATTAATATTTGTTCCGCACAACTTTTTTTCTTACCCAAAACACACTAGACTAATTATTCTAACACAGCTTTGTGTGTTACTGTTTTTTATTCATATCATGTTTGTTTTTCATTCGGTATACACCACCGTATACGCATTGCAAAATAAATACCTATGGCTGGATTAAGTGATGATGAAAAGTTTCTTTCTAATTTTATTTTCTGTAAAATTATTTTTATTCTTATTCGACCTTTTTTATTTTAATTAAATAAAAAAACTTTTTTCAATTTGTTATTAAAAATTAATTTTTCCTGAAGAAACTTTCCATAGGAAAGCGAAATATTGAAAAAATATATCGTTAAAATTTAATTAAAAAGACTGTTTCAAAGATTAAAACATATTTAGGTACAGAAGATACAAATAAATATCACAAAATCTATTCATCTACTTTTGAATCCATATTCATATTAACACGACGATAGCCAACTGAAGACTAAAAATCGCTCTGCAAAAATAACACACAAGACCTATGTTTTCATAAATGCATGTGTATTAGTTTTGTTCTCGTTGTGCGGGGTTGAAGCTGGTATAAAAATTGTGCCAACCAAAAACTACCCCCCTCACCGAAAATGCCTACAAACTGCCATGTTAGACCAGCACAACTAATCCAATGTGAACTGGCTCATTGAATCAAAGTATTCAATGGAAAAAAAATTTGAGTTTTTGGAAAAATTTGTCTTGTTTCAACACGCACTGTGGACGCACTATTGCGCGTAAACATATGAAACAAAGATTCAAACCAGCGAACGACCATTACGAAGGTACTGTGAAAATTTGGTGGAAATCCGACGACGCATCTCGTCAACCACTGGCAACCAACAGACATTTATTTTGGGCTTCATTTTTTTATATATATATTATGTTAGTATTTAAGAGAGACATGTTAGAAAATAAAAGTAGTTAATAATAATTATTAGTTTTTTATTATTAACCAGTAGGTCTTTATTTTATAAAAAATTTTTAAAATTTATTTTTTATTATATTTCAATATTTCTTCAAACCATTGGTTGGTATCTTCAAGATAAACAAAAAGGTATATAAATAATTAATCAAAATATGAAAAAAATTGTTGACTAACAAATTGAAAATAATCAAAAATTTTTTCAAAAAGTACGAAAATTGTTGATACAAATTGCTGCGTGTAGACATTACGTCAACTTTATAAGAAACAATGAGCCAGTTCACATTGGATTAGTTGTGCTGGCAGTTTGTTGACATTTTCGGTGAGGGGGGTAGTTTTTGGTTGAAACAATTTTTCTATCAGCTTCAACGCCGCACAATGAAAACAAAACTAATACACATGCATTTATGAAAACACAGGTCTTGTGTGTTTTTTTTTGCAGAGCGATTTTTAGTCTTCAATTGGCTATTGTAGTGTAAATATGAATATGAATTCAAAAGTATGTAGATAAATAGATTTTATGCTATTTATTTTTATCTTTTTTATTATTGAATTCAAATTTTTGTTATAATATTTTTATATTTTACAGAAAATAAAATATGTGTTAATCTTTTAAACGTCTTTTTAATTAAATTTTAACGATATACATATTTTTTCAATATTTCGCTTTCCTATGGAAAGATTCTTCAGGAAAAATGAATTTTTAATAACAAAAATTATTAACAAATTGAAAATTTTTTTGTTATTTAATTAAAATAAAAAAGGTTGATTAAGAATAAAAATAATTTTACATAAAATAAAATTAGAAACAAACATTTCATCATCACTTACAGCCATAAACCAACAAACTCAACATTCCCTTACAAACATGTATAAAGTTAAACATTATTTTTGCTGGGTATTTCAATTGATATATTTATTTTTTTGCTATTCGATTGCCAAGTAGCTCATCTAAAATTCAGTGAACAATTGTTTTTCTCAAACTCGTTGTGTTTTCAAGATATTCAATAGTCAATGTTATTAACAGAATTGTAAATGAGTTTAGTCAACTTAGTCACTCTCTTTCGCAATGAAACAAAATGGCAAAAATCGTGTAAGGGAATAATAAAATTAAATAGTTTTTAAATATGTTGACATATAAAAAAAGTTTTTATTTTATTTATTCTAAAACAAGGGATCGTTAAAATTCCAAAAAACAATATATACTTGTTACAAGCAGATGTATAACACAGTCAAAATAATGCGTGTAGCACACATTTAAAAAAGGCCGCTTATTGATAATAAAAATATCATGGAATCAGATAGTTTAGTTCTAAGATTTTTCTATCCAGTTCTTAAGTAATAGTTTTTAAATAAATCTTCAATGTTTTATAAACTTTCCACACGTTTGTTTACATTTTTTATTAAAAGTTAACTTAAAAAAATAATTGATTATTATTATTATTATTAGACCTTTTTTTCTTAAATATATATTTTTGTCAATTGTTTCAACAAAAAAAACATTTTTTTTCAATTTGTTAATAATTTAAAAAAAAAAAATAATTTCCTAAAGAAGCTTCCCAAGGGAAAGTGAAATATTGAAAATATATGTCACACATTTTTTGCCTTTAACATCGTAAGCCAACACCAACATCAACAACTACCAAAATTGAAAATAATTTCAAACGTCTTCTTAAGAAGATGCTGCTTTTGACATGACTTCTTATTTGAGTGGTCTTAATCTCTCAACTAAACAGAATATTGTTAGTTTAAGTTAAAAAAAAAGATAATTATTATTAAACAAAGTGAAATGGTCTATTGTGTCAACACCAACATCCTACATTAAAATTACATGAACTAAGTTTAATAATCAAAAAATATATAAAACTGATATAGAACACATAGATGCACAGCCAAACAGGCGCCTACACTAAATGATGATAACAACCTAATCAATATTTAATGCGATGAACCACTAGAACCACCCAAAGTAGAATATAGGGTCTCCCTCTCTTGGGGCAATAACTAAATCCAAGTGTGAACATTATCGAGTGAAGACATAAAAGTCGATACAGCGGCTTTTAGGCTTTAAACTCGTAATTAACATCGTGTATTTTTGTATATAAATGCAAATGCAGGGTGTCGGTCGAGAGGGTATACTACTTTGTTTGTTTATAATTTTTGATAAATGAAAGAGAATGAATCCTTATATTGATAAATGTTTTATTCAATGTCGGCAATTATGTATGGAATACAAAATCAGATAAATGTCCGCCTATGTTATCCTTACAAATGCGAGCCCTTTTGAGCACATTTTTCATTACATTCTTTACACATTTCGTGCGATATTTCATAAATTTTATCACGAATATTTGTTTATATTTTTCAGTTACTCAAGCGTTTCTCGTTTGTTTGCATAAGCCTTCCTTTTCAGATAACCCCACAAAAAGATGTCCCGAGCAGTCAAATCAGGCGACCATGGAGGCCAATCAACATTATCATTTCTTGAAATAACTTGTTGTGGAAAGAGATGTCACAGTAATTCCATTGTAATCCTAACTGTATGCGATGTAGCATCATCGTCTTGTTAACACCACATGTGTTAATCAAGCCCAAAGCATGCATATGTGGGGCTTAAAAAGTTTTCATATCACGATATCGGTTCCCATTCACAGTTACCGCTACGTTGTTTTCAATTTCCAAGAGGTAAGCTCTTATGTCAACTGAATCTTATATGGAAGCAAATACAAAACCTTGTCAAAATTGTGGCGGCATCGAATTGATGCCATGCTTGGCTCGAATTTAATTACAAAATGTAACTTTAACATAGTGTATTTATTTTAATGCGATATTCGTGCGAAATTGAACTACTTATAACAATTACCAATGCATTTACTACAAATACGTCAAAAAATTAAATGTCAAAACTGTCATGTTGTTGATGTTGCCACAATTAAAAAACAAACTTCTTATTGAAAAACTCGAGATATATATATATATATATATATATATATATATATATATATATATAAAAGAGAGTGACGCTAGTTATACTTATAACTAAAAAAAATAACCGATTATGACGATTCACACCAATTCGTACGTAATATCCAAGAATATTCCCGAAATATCCGCGAACAAATTATTAAGAAATTTCATTTTTCCATACACTTTGTATGGAGTGATTTCATGACGTCATCTTCATGATAGATGACGTTTACATTAACGTTACGTTGTGACGATTTCTCGCAAGAATTGTTTTAATACCATTTTTTTTGTCACACTTTAAAACCGAACATGATTTCAAATGCTGGTTTCGGGATTGCCAGTAGATGGCGTTGTATTATTATTTTGCAGTCTTTCCATTGCATGGTATTATGTTGTATAGATGTCTGTTGTGACTTATCAGCATTTTTTCAAAAGTGAATTCATAGAGGTAAATTCGCTTTGCAGAAGTTCACATTGTAAATGGTTATGTTCTTTGTAATTGCGTGCTGATCGATAATCAATCCAAAGGTTTATTTCCAATTGTGCAATTTATTTTTCAGTGGATTACAATTCGAATTCGCTGTTCATTTCATTCGATTTGATCATTTTGTAGCGTAATTCTAGTTTTAGTTTAGTTTTTGGGTAAGTTCCCAACGAAGGTATATATTTTTTATTTTGTCAGGTTATGATATCGCAGCGTATGTTTATATAGAGATTTTTTTTGTTGTTAGGTCATGACATCTGCGCATATGCATGTATGTATAGACAATTCTTTAAATGCTTTTGTGACACTCATTTGTCAGTGCTATTTACAATGCCGCGACCTAGAAGATCTAATCTTTTGCATCGAACCGGTAATGCAAGTAGAGTTCGGAATACCGCCAATCAGTTGAGTACGGATGAACAAGAAATAGCACGATAAAAGCATCATGTTAGTAAGGTCCGACTTCGTCCATCACAAACACAAGAAGAAAAACAGGCGCTAAATGAAATGGCTCAATGAGGAATCGTCGAGCAAATCAAACGATTCAACAACGTGAAAATCGAAATCAACGCGTAAAAAGTATTTCAAGTGTTGATTGCACATTTAACTGCAGCTCGCATCCTTTTGTTTAAATTGGCCCAATGGAGGTTGTGTGTAACCACTGCGGTACATTGAAGTTCACTGGAAAATGTTTTAGATTGTACTGTTTCGGTCCCCCCAGGGGCACATAAATATGGTCTTTATAGATTATTCCACTATCTAGACACAGTGCAACTGGGGTATAAAGGGAGCCCAGTCCCCTGAAGATTGGCAGGTGATCAACTGGAAACTCCACTTTATTTCCACGGGGATCAGTGAGCTCTCAGAGTTCATTATTTGTCTCTTTAGACTTATAATAGTTCTCTGGCTGATCATTGGTGTTGGCCCCTATATGGGAGCATCGTGGTGGTTGTGGTTTTGCGGCCCCATAAGGGAACTATGAAATTTATGGTGGCCAGGATCATTTCGCTGATAATGACACGCTAAGTGAATGATCCAGTCCAGTGAGCATGCTTGACATGTGTTCTGGACAAGGAGTTAGAAAGTCTCCGACTCTCTAGCAAGGTGTGATAGTTTGCAGACCTGCCCTGGAATTATTCAAGTTGCAACTAGATGGTATCTGTTGCTTAGAATTATGTCTTCGGCTATCTAGGACGTTTGTATAACGTTCCAAATTATACAAAGTGGTTTGTCCACCATCTGATTAAGACTATATAGTCAGGCGCGGATGTAAAACAAATCACACTCTGTACTGTTTCGGTGCCAAAGTTTAATTACCACCATTGCCATTGCATTATTTGCTTCGTGGTGAAACACCAGAACCACGTCATTTTCTATCGAACACTCTAAAATATAACGGATGCTTTAAAATGAACTCATTTGGACCAGATATTATTAATGAACGAGGATTTAATCCGACATTCAAGGTAATAAAGTAACCCTTCATTTCCTTTTCATGCCCAAATCTAATCAATGAATCTAATTTCGTCGTCGACTCCATAAATCCAAGGCCAAATTCGCAATCGAATTGGTTAATTGCTACCGCTTGAAAACGCACAACATAAATTCATCCAAAAATAATGCTAAACATTACAAAAAATATATAAATAAATAAATAACAGTGATAATTGTTCACTTTTATATATTTCATTGTTTATTTTTGAATTAAAACGAGGATATTTAGTTCAATTTGTTTTCGTTTTTGAACTACAAAACAAAACTCAAAGCAAGATGCAATATCTCATTGTCAATCAAGAGCCAAATAAATCAAAATTAAACAATATATTTATAAAAAAAAAATAAAAGAAAAAAAAAAAAACAATTAAGTTCAACTGGACTTTAAACTGCGATCAACAATGCATTTGTATGAGTATTCTAATCATATTTATGTATTTGTATAAAATTTGCTGAGTTATCAAGAAGAAATGAGGAAAGGAAAACAAAAAATTTGTAATTCTAATTAATAAAAGACGTTAGGAAATTTGTATTACAATTTTGTATTTCTTGTTTAAATTATAATTTTTTTTTAACAAATAAAATAAAAAACATGTATATAAAAAATATTTAGAAAAAAAAAATAAAAATATTTTTACAATAAATTTCAAAAAAATATTCGAATGGAATTTCAAATTTTACTTATTTGTAATCAAAAACGTTTGAAGTTTATAAGATATTTATTTCAGCAAAATATATTAGAATTCAATTTTATTTCATTAAATAGCTAAAATTGTGAATGAAAATGAGTAATTATTTTTATGTATTTATTTAAACGCTTATTTCACATTTCTCCTTCTAAACAATTTCTTTGCAAATGATACAAACATTGAGAAATGTAATGAACAAATGTAAGATTATAAGATTGATTGGTTCTGTTCTATTTGTAAGTGTTTATATATATATATTTAAAATTTTCTTGTTTTTAAATTAAGTAAACTTTGATACTTAGTCACTATTATTATGCATACTAAATATTTTATATACGAAAAAGGCGAGTTGTTAAAGGTTAATATTGTTTTGCTTGTTACTTCTATTAACATTTTACAATTTTTTTAATTAAATTTTTAAACTTTAATCGTATATAGTTAAGTTTCAGAAAATATACAAAATCCATGAGTAAACATTTTGTTTCTTTTGTCTTTCTTTAATTAAAGGTTGAAGTATTACGCAATGTATGTTGTTGTAAACCAAGCCTGAAACAAGAACAAATTTAAAGAACAATTAAACTAAATAAATTAACAACAAAAGCAACAAAAATGACTTGTGTCGACTGTTTGAGGAATTCCTTGAGGTTATTTTTTTTAAACATTAAAATGTACATGTTTGTTTAAAACTACTAAAACCACACGATACGATCAGAATTATAACCAAATTATAAAAGAAAAGAAGGTAGTGTGCTATTTTATCGGAATTATGTGTGCAATCCAACACACACATTACTAATCCTATCTTAAGACTTTACGTTAAATAAACGACTGAATTGCTGGTTTTTAATTATCGCTTAAAAATTTTAATAAAATAATATAAATAAAAAACAACAGCTGGTTAAGTCGCTTTTTTCTGTTTTGTAATTATGTTAATTTTTAATTTGAATTAGTTATTAGTAATTCCGAAAATAAGGCGATCCCGAGAATCTCTTATAAAAACCTTTCCTTTTTGTTTTTCGTAAAAAGTATAAACTACGAACGAATTTTACACTCACTATCTATAGTTAGAGATAATTCACATACTTCGCAGTCAATAAGTCCTTTTCTATGAGACCCCCTCGTAAATGCTTTTACAAAAATATCTTAAGAATTACTCACTAAAAAGTTTATTGAAGTTCATCAATAAAAATCAAAATTACTTTTTCAATTGTTTAAACCCGTGCCCAATAATATTTAATAGTAAAAATATTTAAAAACATAAAAAAAAACGACTAAAATTTAACTGTGTCGTTTTAATTGCTTTTAATAATTTTCGGCGTTACGATTATAATGCTATTTAATAGACATATTTTTGGAAATTTCCAAATTTCTTTCAAATTTTCTCTTTAAGTCTCAAATGCTGGCCACACCATAGTCGATGGTATATGAGTGGCAAGCAAAGTTTTTGTGAGACAGCAAGGCGGTTGGTTATTTATATATAATTAATGATGCAATGTAAAATTAAAATAAAATAGCGAAATATTGAATTTAAAGTTTCAAATAAAACTAAATCTTAAAATAAATGTCTGGTTTTACATTAAACGGTAGGAGCTCAAAGAAGAATAAATATATTAAAAATGTATGCACTCACGGTTCTACTCATTGGACACATTATAATTCTCTTAAGCCTGGAAGTCAGATAATTTTCTAATTTAAAGGCGGTTTTTTGTTTTTCTTTTCAGTTTAAAGATTTTTGCAGGTTTATTTTCAATCTATTTTTTATGTAAATCAGTATTTCGGAAGTTTACGAATTACACTAATTCGGTGACAAATAATGAGCATACCTTCCCAGCAAGCATTTGAATTATGTATTCTTTTTCATTTAGCAAAATTAAGTTAATTTTTTAAAATTGTCGTTTACAGCTCGGTCAAATAAGTTGACCGCCGGACACTTTGATCAATAACTTTTGCATTCTTCAGTTAATTTATTTCTTGTAAAATATATTATTTGGCCCCGAAATATTGTTATTACATATAAAAGATGTTATTACATATAACCAATTACATACGATTTAAAATTTCACAATTATTTTAATCTCTTTTTCTATTAAAATTTCAAAGTATCCACCCCCATTCTGCATTTCGATTACGTTTCCGCACTAAGTTACACATGAACCGAAATATTGTAATCCAAGAAAAAACTGAATCGAAAGGTCAAGAAGAAGAAAATGTGGTTAAAAAAGCAGCTGTGTAGCTGCGGAACATGTCAAGAAAGAACACAAAAACTGTTTTTTTTTTTAATTTATTAAAAATTAAATTTGGTGCAAATAAAAGTGATTCAACAACTGATGCAAAAAATAACTAAAATAATATATTGGACAAACTTTAATTAAATAACATAAATTTGGCGGTAAACAAAAACATAAATAAAAGGTAATTGCGATCGAACCGGGTCTAGTTCCCAAAACAGCTTAACTTTATTTTTGGATCGTTTATGATATATCCCCGAGCAATATCTTCTTTAGTGACTATTAAATTTGCCAGTACTTCGTATTGTTCAGGTGTTGGTTGTTGTTTTTGACCAGCAATAACTTGCACTTCAGTACAAGTGATTTACAAAACCTCCTATGGCATTTTATATTTACATTTTTTTGTGAAAAAAATTTCTTCTACTTAAACAAAAACCGAAACGTTCTCTCTCCATAAGAAAGTTGTAAACTTACAAAACCGTAGCGAAGATCAAAATGCAGAATACATAAAATCATAACAAATTGAAACGAAACGGAACAGAATACCAATACTAACATATGGATTTTCGGTTCAAATCGAAATGTAGAATAGGAGTCATTGCTAAAATAAATTATTTATTTGAAATTCGTAAGCCAAAAATGCATATGGAAGTTATTTGTTGCTAAATGAGAAGAAACGAAATGTTTTTTTGAAAGGGCCTTTCATAGGCTGGCTTTAGAATTAATTTGAAAAATTTATCGGCATGTATTTCCACACCTATAACCGCACCTAAAAAATTAATTATTATTATTAATTTATACACTTGTTTATTTGTCCGAAAAAAATAACAACTCTAAAATAACACTGTGTTTAATAAAAAGCGGCATAATATAAATATCTTTTATTATAGCGTAAATTTCCTTCCGAGCATTCCAACTCTATTTTTAAGGTTCCGTATACAAAGCGTAAAAATTTAACGCTTTCGCTACAATTTTTGTCTCTATTTCTGGAACCGTAACAGCTACAGCCTTGAGATTTTGAAACAGATTTTATTGTTGTAGCCATTAAAATAAAAAATACTAAATAATAATAAAAACCACATAAAGGGTGTTCCGAAAGAGACGTGATATTAATTAAAATATAAATTTTTTAGCTGTGATAGAAGACATGTCAAATAAAACGCTACAGAAATTTCTTATCAATGTAATGCAAAAGTAGAGCATTACATTCCATAGGCTTTAGCAATAAAAACATATTAATACGCCTCCTTGATAAGAAATCAATGTAGTGCAAACAAATAGTATACTGAAAATATTAAAGTATGTGAAAGAATATAAGCGATCAACTCGTTAGAAAAATTTATACCAAAAAGTAGTTATTGCTATGCAAATTTTCTTAGTGAGTTGCTCGCCTGGTTAAAATTTCTTTTTAAAAGTTGGATTAAAAATAAAAATCAAAATTGAATAAATTCGATTAAGTCATACAATTTTGAGTTCTTAACTACATATTAAAATAATAATTAAAAATTTACCTATAGCACTTTCAGTTATTTTGCTGATATAGTATAGATGCTGTTCTTAGAGATAGCACCAAATTTGCTGTAAAAATTAGTTGTTTATGATACTTGGCCGATGAATAAACAAACTTTAGTTGTTTTATTTTTAGACTATTGACTTAGGAATACTAAAATATGTAAGCAATGTAATAAAAAGCCCAAATAACAGTGCATTTAAACTTATCATAAACGTTTTGCCAGCGCTGCCGGCAATATGTTTATCTGTATTTGGTATCGAGCGGCATATCGTTTCATTTTTTATGAAACGAAACATTGATTCAACAATATTTGCAGGTGTAATTTCCTCGCACGTTTCTAATTTTTTTACAATGCAACTTTCCAACCGATCCATATCGCCACATTCCTTGGGACCCATTACAAATTTTGGCAAACTTTTGATATTTTCAATACCTCCATCGGGTACGTACCCGGAGAATGTACTGTTAATGCAGTTTTCTATACCTTCTTTGTGGGACTCTAAACATTCGGGACCTTTTTCAGCAATGAAGAGGGCAATCTGGTCACCACCCTTGTAGCACACAAAATTTAGTAGACTATGTATAATACGCATAAAAACGTCTTGATTTTCACGTTCTTCCTTATCCAGACAGGGTGTGAGTTTTGAATTGAAGCTTTCAATGCAGTTTAAAGCATCTGGCCGTTTTAAGCAATACTTGTTGAAAACCACATCCAATTCTCCTTTAGGGGATGCTATATCTATTTCCTCTTGTATGGCAGTAAAGTTTACAATCTCGTTAACACACTCGCCTAATTTCAAAGCAGACTTTTCTATTTCTGCAAAGGCTTTCTGGCCTTCTTCATCGCCAGCAATTTTCAAACATTTATCCTTAAATAAAGTTCTGGCATCTTCCAACGTAAGATTTGTTTTAGGAAATTCTTCAGGCAGTTGATTTTTCAATTCGTTTACATCAATGTTGCTAATGTCTAAGTCGACTGTTTGTACGACAAATAGAAGACTCAATATCGTTCCTATTAATAGCTCGAACTTCATGTTTCTAATTGATATTATGAATAAGAAAAGATTTTCCTTATTTTAGACTATTATATTTTGTGACCTTTTAATGTGTTTCCAAATGATTTTTCACTTTCAATTTCTTTAACTTTATCATTAACCGTAAAACGACCGGATTTGCTGCGTGTTCGATCTTGTACTGCTTGTTGAGTAAATTTTTTTGAACTGTTTCTGCCCTTATTTCGTAGTTTTTTACAATATTGCTTTGTTTGCTATTTCTTTTGTTTTATAATCTTATATGGTTTTGCTACCGCTTTTCATTTCCTTTAGTGTAATTATTTTTTCTTGTATAACATGAGTGTTTTAATTATAATATTCGCAGCACTATACACTAATATCTTTCCTTATAATTATTCTTATTCTTCTTCTTTTGTTTTATTTTCAAAACAAAGCTGAGAATTTTATAATCTAAATACAAATATTTTTCGGTGTGATTCAATGATTGTCACCAGCGACGATAAACAAACTTTCCTAATTGTACCAACCAGGTTAGTAAATAGTACTATTCAATCTCCAATTGTACTAAATAAATGTTTTTTAGTCATGCGCGAAATTAAATCGAATATAATCTGATTCTCTGCTAGACAATTATTTGTCTGTCCGTTTATGTCCAGCCATTTCCATACATTGATTGATGGGAATTTTATGATTGTTCCAGGCACTGTCTAGAATTTATCAGAATTCGTACAAAGAGAGTTTCAAATTTTGACAAAATTGCTTAATGGTCTTATTTTAATTACATCAGTATAAAATATAAGCAGTACGTGCTTTGGGCGAAAGTCTTAAGAATTCGGAAGCTAATGCAGTCTGAATATATTCTGAACAAAAGCAGTCTATTTTAGTTAACACATTAACGGATAAACAAATAACTACTATTTTCAATCACATCTCCCTGATGCACACATGGTAAGTGAAATCTGAAAAATGCATTTGCTCTTCTTGACATTTGTATTACAGGTGTTTTTCAAACGTGGCTCGACATCATTAGACATGTTGTGGGCTAAAGCATATATTGAACTTTTATTGTGCTTAGAGCAATTGGCATAATATAGTGTACATTTATGTTACTACGTAGTGCCGTCTCTACTTCAAATGCAACCTTGCAAAACTACAGGTATGTATTCTGTTTGCAGTTGAAATATCAGGAAACAAAGAGAGATAAGGGATTTAGTCCCTGTTTACACACTTCTACCTTTGTTGCTCGTTGATTCTTATAAAGTTGACGTAATGTCTACATGCAGCAATTTGAGTCAACCATTTTCGTGTTGTGCTTTACCTTAAAATTCCTACTTTTTGAAGTTTTATTTTATTCAAGTTGTGAAAAAATTGAGTTGAAACAAAAGGTTTATTGAAAAAAATGGATGTAAAAGAAAAAACAGATACTGAAGTCTATAAGTGACTACTTTGGAGAAGTCATTGAAAGCGGTTCTGATGACAGTGAAAAAGATTGATTGTTTTGAATTAGTTAGTCAACAATGTTTTCATTTTTTGATTAATTGTTTATATTTTTTTTTTGGTTTATCCTGAAGATGCCAAAAAAAAAACAAAACTTAAAAATTTTTTATAAAATAATAAAAAACTACTAATTATTATTAACTACCTTTATTTTCCAAAATGTCTCTCTTAAATACTAAAATAATAACATGTAATAATTTCCTTATCCTATTGTTCCTAAATATATTTTCAAATCATTAATTAATATATTTTTAAGTCATTAATCCTAATTATTAATGACAAATGTGTGTTTAAAGATAAACAAATTTTGTAAAGATCATAAAGTATTATAAACAACCCAATACTGTAAAAACATTCTTATCATCTACGGGAATTTAATTAGCTTAAAAGAATATTAGAGAATATTTATTACTACAGAAAACAAGTTTATGAATGAGCATCGCTAACTCCGGCAATTTTATTAAGAAATTTGAACATTCCTTTTTAACAATGAAACAGGGAATCATTATTCCCTATACAACTTTGTGTATATGATTACGAATGGAAACACAAAACGAAATTCCCGAGTACAAGCAGCTCCGTACTGCAGTGAAATAGAAACCTTTCTTTTTTTCTAATGGAAAAATCAAAAGTTAAAGTGTGTGAACAGGGACTTAAGTGTTTAAGCTTTTGCAGCACAAATGCAGGTGCTACCAAGTTTAAATTTCATAAAATTAAATATTTTTATTTGTTATATGGCTTCTTATATTATTTCAGAATTTATAGCATAGATAATTAATCTATCTATGGTGCATATTTTTCTCCCTTTTTCATATATGGGAAATCATAACCTAAAAAGCATTAATTATCTATGCTAAAAAGTAAAAAAAAGCGGTATTAACATAAGGTACAAATTTACGATTTATCAGCATATCCAAGACTAAAAAAATGGTTTATTTTACAAACAACTTCAAGGAGAAAAATACATACTTATACACCTAACAAAATTTAAATAAATAAGACATTTATATTTTGTAAACTTCCGATTAGCGCAACATTTAGGAGTTGCGCCTGGATGGAACCAACTGCGAGTTAAAATGGAAGATATTGCCTCTAATCAGGTATATAGAATGTATTTGTTGAACATATTTTATTGAACCAACTAAGAAATTTGTTTTTTAAAATATAACATAATTAGGTATACACTTTATAATTTTTAATTATGTAGCGATAATTTCCACCACTATAAATAATCCGCTTCAAAAAAAATACAGCTTTTAACTAATAATTTAATTTTTTTTCAAGTAAGAAAAAAATGCACTAGTAGCACGGTGCGGAATTCTGTGTGCACACTATTACCATATACATATTTGTGGTTAAAGTTTGAAAAAAGCACATACTGATCTTTAATAAGAAAACTTTTAAACATGGCGATAAGATAAAATTTACATACAAATACATCCATACATATGTGAGCTGTAGATTTCAAAAAATTTTCTTTTTGTAGATGAATCAGGAAGAAATAATGTCAGATAGCTCGACTACAGGTGTGGAAGAAATTAAATTCAACGGAAATATTATTACATGGCGATCCTGCCAGCCTGACAGTAAAGCGAACTTCAGGGCAGTGATAAAATTTATAAAGCACCCCTAGAGGAAGAGACAAATTTTTGAAGCAGAGTCCGCCTAGCCAAAAGGCATCCCAACAAAAATTTAAATACAGTGAACTCGCGAAAACATGAACCAATTTTTGCCAAGTCAGTTCTCAAATTCGATTGTGTTCACGTTATCGAGTACCCAAATTAAAAAATAAAAATACCGTATTTAATATATAAACTAATATTTTAATAAGTAAAAATACTCAATACTATTTTAAATTAATTGTTTTATTCATTTTTAATAACAAAAAATAAAATGCAATATATTCAGTTCACTTTGCATTCGATAAATAACAAAAAAATAATATAAAATAAAAATTTGTAATTATTAAAATCTTTAATAATCAAAAACAAAAAAAAAACAAAACTTAATAATAGGAACATTTGTTTTTTATTTTTTTAATTAAGGATCGGTTAAGTGAAGTTGAAAAGAAATAATCAGTCATTTTTTGGTGTTTTTTTCTTTTGCCATCTTTAAAAGAGCTTTTTCTTTAAGGTTTCTAAACACTGTAATGTCATTTTGGCCTACCATCAAGTTTTCAGCCCATGTTAAAACCTTATCCAAAGTTTCTGCAGCTTCCGTGGACTTAATTGTAACTTCTGGTTGGAATATAATCGAATCATCATCATCGTCGGTATCATTATAAATTTCAACACTTCCTGCCTCTGTGCAATTTTCTTCAGGATTGTTGTTCCAATCTTTGACGGTGGAAAGAGTAACTTCGATCTGTAATTAAATTTTAGTTAAATTCTCTAAAAACACTGAAACCTATAATAAAATAAACCTGTGAATTTAGCGAATGAAGAAGGAGAACCGCACTATTTTCTAGGTGTCTTATGGAGGAGATATACTCTCTCTTAAAACACTTAAGGGAATAATATCATCTTGGTCCGAAACTAAGTTGAAAACATTTTTCCAGCTTTTGTTTAAAATTTGTTAGGTAATTTTACTCCATGCTAAGTCCAAAAGAATAATTGCATCTTTTCTACTTAACATCTTAATAGAATCTAACAATTCTGTTTGTTTTCCAGCCAATAGTTTGTTTCGATAATACAGTTTTGTTATTTTAAAAAAATTTTGGTCCATGGGCTGAATTAACGATATGATGTTCGGTGGCAAAAACATTGCACAAATGGATCCGTCATCAGAAATAAATTGGGATTCAGGTGGACGCGAAGGAGCACTGTCTATTAATAGAAGGGCCTTCGTAGTCAAGAACTTAGTAACCTAGACAAAAAATTATTAAAAGTTTTAAGTTCTTTAATTGTCATTTAAAATCTATCTCTTTAACAAAACATTGATGAAACCAGTCATAAAAAATATTACATGTCATCCATGATGACTTTGAAAATTTGTTATTCACTAGACAAACAAAATTTTTGAAGCTTCGTGGATTTTTAGATTTTCCAATAACTAATAGCTGAAGATTGTGAGCTCCCGACGCATTTGAACAGCCCATGAAAGTTAACCGTTGTATCTCCATCTTTGCGCCTGGAACACTTTTCTCTAATGATGACACATATGTTAGATCTGGCAACTGCCCCAATATAACCCAGATTCGTCAGCATTATAAAGCTGATCTTCATAAAGAGAGAGATCTTCAACTTTTCTTTAAATGAGCCAACAAGTTGTGGCCGGGCTGAAAGTTTTTCTCCGGAGTTTTAAGAAGGCGAATGCCAAATCTTTGCTTGAATTTTTGGAGTCTTCCGTCACTGGCGTTAAAACCACGTACATTTTCGTTAATTTAATAGTGAATTTCTAAAGCTTTCGCTTTAAAATCAATCCACTTACCAGCATTTTCTTATTTCGCATGTGACGGAACCATTAAAAAACACTTTTTTCCATTCTCGGAAACTCCGCTGCACGTAATGTTTTACGCTTACCAGTGCCATTAAGTGTTTTATTTACACGATTGGTAATTTTCCGTTTTTTCTTTTTAAGAGAGGAAATTGTTGCTTTTGCAACTTCATATTTTTTTGCCAACCCACAAAAACTACACTCCTTTTGCAGTAATTCAAAAATATCAACTTTATCTTTTAAAGTTAACACTTTAGGTTTTTTTAATAACATTTTTCATCTTCAGGAACTAAAAATTGTTAATCACTTGTAACACCTACGTAGGAATGTTTTAGAGAACAGACCAATGCATAAATAAAAGGAAAAAAACCCGGTTTAACATATGTAAGTAAAGAAGTAAATAATATTTTGTTCAGGGGATTTCCCAATTTGAAAACTGATTAAAAGACAATAAAGAAGAAGAAAAGTGTTCACGTTTTAGAGCCTTCAACTTTTGTTTACGTTTTAGAATACTCTATGGAGAAATAAAATTTTTCACCTTTCTCGGACATTTACGCTTTCGAGTGTTCACGTTTTCGCGAGTTAACTGTATTGCCTAAACTAAGGCAAAAAAGAGGGTCCGCCTAGCCAAGAAGAAGAATTCATCTGACAAAAGGAATGAAAAGTGCACCTAACTAAAACGCACTCCTAGGGCCTGTGAGCGTTAACCGCACGAGGCAATGTTTTCTCTAATTCCAAATATTACAACGGGGTAGTAGTAGGAAAAAAAAATTAAAGAAGGATATGATTAAACTAAGGATATGGTACATAAATTAGCTGGTTATATAACCCCTTGTGGGTAATTAGCCACCAGAATTTTCCATAAATCGGTACGTTCTACCGTTAAAAAACCTCACCGTAAATCTGATGCGCAAATTACCCTTGTAACGTTCAGCGCGTTTATAAGCTGAAAACTTATATTCCCTATTAGGCCCTCCTTCTGACACACATGTTTCTTTTGGTCAGACCATATCTTAATATAACAGAATTGCATGTACATATTTATATGTATATGTACATAATAACATTTTTAAATGGACAAACGACATACCTTTTTCCATTCAGTAAAATTTTTGCTTTGAGGACCTAGAGAATTTAATTCATCCTCTGCTCTTTGCCAGAACCGTTGAACTTCTTGACGTTCTCCTTTAAAAACCCCCGTGCAATTTCTGGATTCTCCTGCATTAGCGTCAATAAATGCTGCAGCTGCTGTTTATTTGAGCTTTTGGGCGTTAAAAAAATATTAGCAAATATTTTATTTACTTTTTTTTATTTAATACTTACATTTTTCCTTATCTCCCTTAAAAATTGCTGGTGAAAAAACTCGAATGAAATAATAAGCGTTTTTTCCCTTTTTATTATTGTAGAATTCTTATTTTTTTCCCTGGGGGAAAAATCCGGGGGAAATTGTAATTCACAATAGGGGGAATGAGAAAAGGGAAACATTTCTCCCGGAATTTGTATTTATAATTGGGCTGTATAAATGTTAAATTTAATTAAAAAGGCTCATTTATTAAAGAAGAAACAATAATAATGAATTAATAAATTGAATAGACTATTAATTATCATAAATGAAAACGCGAGTTTTAATCTACCGCATAGAAATTAGGCTTACAAAATAGAAATAAGAAGAAAAACTTATTCTTATCCCACTTATGTGGGAAAATAATAAAATAATTATTTTTCGAGACAAAATATGAAGCGCTGCAAATTTAGCGAGTATAAGAGCGGTTGTGTGAACTTACATTTGCAGCAGGGTACGGATTTGCACACTCATGTGAAGGCAAAGACCCCTTTCACACGGGCAAACTTTTCTTTGCAAAGTTTTGATTTTATGTGAGAGCGAGGGAGAAAGCATGATTGAGTGTACAGACTTTGATATACTCGCAAAGTTGCTTTGTTTTTCTTTCGTCGCTTATACACAGTTGTACTTATACACAGATTGCATAAAGCACCAAGTGACTAAAACAAAATTTGTAAAAGAAAACTTTTTGTGTTTGAACACCAAAGAAAGTTTAAAAGAAAATTAAAAAAACTTTGTCAAAGTAAAATTTGCCTGTGTGAAAGGGGTCAAATATGCACAAAAAATAAATACGCACATGCACATGCGTAACTGCCAATTTTTGTATGTGCCTACTAAACGCACATGTGCAAGTTCAACTTGCGTAGGCACATTTCATGTGCCACTCTTAAAATGTACGGCACATGAGTGCACACGATCTTGCACATTAATATATGTATGTGCAAGACGAAGAAGTACAATAATAACAACAATAAATTGTAGTGTTTTGTTGTTATGGTATGTGTTGAATATTTACCCATTTGAAAATAATTTTAACTGCGTAGTATAATAATGATGTGCATGAAGATGTGCATTCATGTGCCTGTACTTTGCACTTGGCACATGTGCATGTGCTTCTATTGTCCATGCACACTCATGTGCCTTCATATTAAGATCTAAAATTGTTGCACATATTCATGTGCATGTACACAAATTTTGGCACATGTGGTGCACATTCATGAATAAATTTCTACTCTGATTTGCAGTGTAATACGTTTGTAAACTTACTTGTATTCACAACAAAATCGTTGTGCATTGTCTAGGTTGGAATGCTTATGAGCATTCCTAGCTTTATTTACATATCCAAATCCTTTGGTTTGCAGCAAATATATTGTCAGTAATCGCTGCTAGTGTGAATTATTTACAGTGACATATGATACCTTGTAAACAATTTAATTAATGATTGGGAAACAATTACAACAATTAATTCACACTACACTGTACCGGCACAAGTGACTTTCTAGTAACAAATTGCTCAGAAATTTTATACACGCTAAACAACAATTAGAAAGAAACTTTATCAGCTTAAAAACAAAAATACCCACAGACCTACAGGCGCTAATACGTTGTATGAATAACATAACAACAACAAAATGTGATATAAAGGAAGTAGAAGATTCTTAATTTTCCTAGACCTCTAGGGGACAAATATAAAAAACAGCGTCTGAGTGGATAATTAGTTAGTTAAAGCATAAGCCATCGTGAAGTAAAGACGTGCATCTTAAGGAAATTGTTCTGCCTGAAGGCATCACCTTTGTGGAATAACGTAAAAATAATATCGCTAACCATTAATATGAGAGCTCAACTTCAAAATGATCAAAGTGCTGCACAATTTTCCAAACAATTGTTAGCTTTTGGAATTCGAAAAGTCCCAGTTGATGCGACAGCTGGATTAATTATTTGATTTGTAGACTCTCAATTAGCTCTTATTGAAAATGTTTTCCCAAACATTAGTGAGAATTATCAGAATTATGCTTGGTTAAGTCAACAAGCAATTTTCGCCCCAAAGAATAATGATGTTGTACATGCACTAAATGTCACCATTCAATCAAAAATCGATGGCGATTTGGTGACATACAAATCCGTTGATTCCACAACAAATCCCGATGATGCAGTAAATTATTCAATGGAGTTTTTGAACTCTCTGGAGTTACCAGGATTTCTACCACATAACTTGCAACTCAAAGTTGGTTCAGTTATTATGATATTGCGTAATTTGAATCCACCGCCACTTTGCAACGGTACTCGACTTGCGGTGAAAAGACTTATGCCGAATTTCATTGAGGCAACCATTATTAATGAAAAGTTCGCAGATGAACGATTGCGATTTCCGGTTCGCTTGCTAGTATGTATATACATATGTATGTATGCCAAGATGTTAATTTTCTGATTTCAATTCAATTGTTCGTTCTTTCTTTTACAGATTGGACGCGAAGTCTTAAGAACAAATTATAAGTTGGGTAAAGATACAAGATAAATTAAAATTATAAATTTTAAAAAGGACTAACACGCAATTTACGTATGTATGTGTGCAAATGTATATACATACATATATGTATACAGTATTGCACAAAACTAAACTACGAGTAGCAATTAAATTGTAATAGACAATATTGTTTTATTTACTAAAAAAATAAATGTTTAAACTAAAACAAAAATAAGTGCTAATAACCCAAATTTATTTCAAATAAAATCCCTTAATTGATTATTGGTGGTAAAGCTGTTATGATGTTTAGACGGGCAACGAGCTAACAATTTAATCTCCTTGAATTTTATTTTTGTCAATGATTCTCTTGTTAGATGATTTCCATCAGACTCTTCCCCGATTAACTATTGCTGATGAACTAAAAGCATATGTCCAAAAACAGCAAATTTGTTGCGGCAGTGGACATATCAACCGTATTCCTCACGCTACCCTTAGATTTCTATCAGAGACTCAAAAGGGTAGCTTATTCAGCATTCATCAGATATAGCGCAACCGTTCATTAACCCCAAGTGGCTGGGTAAACGAGCAATATTGGCGCCGAAAAATAAAGATGTCTGTACTTTGGCAACAGCAAAAGTAATCATCAATGCTCCTAATGGCTCATCAGGCGAATTTAGAGCCATACGTCATTCCGGATCAAAAGTAAATCTGGTTTCGAAACGTGTTATTCAAAACCTTTCAATTTCTCCAATAGAAGCGTCACTGTGCATTGATCGTATTGTGCGTACATACGCTACAATACTATTCTAAATAGAAAAGTGGTCATCGACGTAAAGATAAATTTAGGGAAAGTTGGGAAAGGAGTTATAGGTGGCTTATTAGGTCTAACGAAAAAACCTCGGCCAAATTATTTGTGTGTGGTGTTTGTATTTCAATCGCAAATGAATGTATTATGGATTGTAAACGCCATACGAAGACAGCAAAACATACAAAATAATGGGAACAACCAGAAAAAAATTGGAAATAATTTTTTTTTAATCCGAGCTGCAATAAAGAAGTGAAATGTTTACGATAGTCAAGTTCAATGGCAGAGGGAGTTTTTGTCTACCACACCACAGTGGTTTGAAAAAGTTTTTTTTTTTTAATAATTCGGTAGCTCATGAACTACTTAAAATATTCTGTTGAAATTTCACAGAGACCAAGCAGAGGTATTTCTGAGTGAAGCTACTGGGTATGCCCCCCAGCTTGGGTACCTCGGACATAAAATGGAAATGTTATAAAAAGTTTCTTTATTACTCCAATATTATGAGTTTTTAAAGTGCTTACATGTCTAGGTTACCTCTTTTAGTTAGGGAAAAAATCGGTCTAGAATTTTTTTTTTTATTTTTGACCAACCTTAACTTAGTATTTTTGACCAACCTTAACTTAGTATTTTTGACGTGGTGTACTTATTTATGTTCGAATTATTATTCTAATATTGCCTGTATGCTTGATAAAATTAATAATAAAACTGTTTGGTTCTGATAGTTTTGTTAAAAAGTTACAAGCCTCTGAGATTTGGGAAAATGTCAAAAATGCCGTTTTTTATGATTTCCCCCCAAAGAGGCAGAGCCAACGTCATTAGTTTTTGCGGAGATAATGCAAATGTTAATTTTGGCGATTAGCTAAGCAAATAACTGGTTGAATCCAAACAGTGGACGTGATACTTCCAAAGGAACTGTAATAAGTAATATCTTGAATTTTGTAGGCTGGATGGATTTTAGCAGTAAATCTTTTTCTAAAATTTTAGAAGACAGTCCCTATATGAGTCTACAATGTAAAAAAAGTCAGGACGGTTTATATATATGTACATATGTACAGGGCGGTCCAAATAAGACCTACTAATGTTAAGCACAAATAACTTTTTTATTTTTCTCTTTTCGTTGAAATTATCGAGTTTTTCTATTCTTGTCAACGATCAACTGTTTTAACGCAGCGTAAATATAGCATTTTCATTTAAATGGTTATGTCAACAAACAAAACTGTAGATTGTGGGGCTCTGAAAATCCAAGGGCAACACACCAACATCAGTTGCACCCATATAAATGTACTGTTTGTTTTTTTTTTTAAAGAGAAGTAGCATTTCAGGCAACAATGCCTATTTAGTTAAGTACCGTGCTACATTCTTTAGGAAAGGGATAGAGAAGAGATGAAACAGGTGGTGAAAGTAGAAGGATGGTCGGAAATTAACTCCCGTATAAGACAGCACAGCGACCAGTGAATATGCCTTCATCGCTGAGCAGCCCAACCGACAGTCAATTTTTATTTTTGTAGTGAATCGTTGGGAATCGAACCCACAACGGCCATACTGACAAGCTAGTTCACTACCTACTAGCCTGCAGGAGCAGGCTTATGGCCACTAGAGTTATCGGTCCATATTTCTTCGAAAATGAAACGCCGGAATCGATTTCAGGAGCTTCTTATACTTAGTTCACACTTGTGTTTTTGAACGCGTTTAAGCAAAATGCTTTAAAGTTTAAACACAGCCTTTCACACTATAATTGAGATGTTTAAGGCTGACGTTTTATCAGCTGATTAATGTTGTTAAACAAAATTATAAAAAAGTTTGAGAAAATTAAAAATATAAGAAAAATGGAAAAAATACAATTATGAAATTATCAGCGGCATATTATTTCAGTTTTGTTAATGACGGAATTATAAACATCGATGAATTGTTTATGGGTGAAAAAATGGAAAATAAAAAGAAACGGCGCGTCCTTAAAAAAAATATAATTAATTAAAAAAAAACAACTAATGGTCCTGTTAGTGGCGGCTAGTTCCATTGAATTAAGTAACGAAAAGAGATTGTGGCAAATGGTATCAAAATTAATTCGATGCAAGCACAGAAAATTGATTGAAAACTTTTTGCGGCCAATGGCGGAGCAGTATCCAAATTTGTGGTTTCAACAATATGGAGCAACTGCGCATACTGCTAGGAAAACTATGGACCTGCTGCGTAAAATTTTTGGCGAACGTTTAATTTCCAAAAAATTCAGATTTCCCTTGGCCACCTCGCTCGCCAGACTTGACTGCGCCCGACTTTTTTTATGGGGATATTTAAAAGACAAAGTGTATCTTAATAAACCAGAGACTACTTGACAGCTGAAGCAAAATATTCGAGACGAAATACTGAGCCTTCAACCCGTAACATTATGTGGTGTAATGGAAAACCCATTAAAAAGAGTCAATTTTTGTCTGATGTAATATTTCATACATAATTTCCATAAAATATATTCAATGTATAAAAACAATTAACCAAAATAAATGATTATTGCAAAAGTTATTTGTGTTTCAAATTAGTAGGTCTTATTTGGCCCACCCTGTATTTAAAAAAATTATTACATGAAATAGTTAAAAAAACTATATTTGTTAAATTTCAGTACAATCACAATTTGATTTTAAACTAAATATGTTTGCTTATCTGCGGTTTTATTGAAATTACAAATATATAGATTATTAAGGTAAAAAATAATGTAATGAAATGAAATATATACGATAATAAAAACGATAATGTTAAATTGCAAACTCTTAAAATAGAGACTGGAAGCATTTGGTGTTACATATACATTTAATGATATACATATAAAATAATGGAATACATTTTACTTAATACATAATATATGAAGAAATAAGTCTTGAAGTAAGATTTTGATCATTTTCTTATAAGTATTTAAAGTGATTTTAGTTAACACTTGTTAAATTTATATTGTTAAAGAGACAGACTGACATTTGTTAAACCAGTTTAATATTTGTAAGTCTATTAAACCATAATTAAAGTAAAATACTATGACAGTATGACTTTTCGCAGCTGACGGTTACCTTACGCTTATATGTACTAGAAGCGAAGCTAATTCTAGTTCTTCGCTAAATTTATTGCGTAAAATGACACTTCGATAGCCGGTGCGTACACAATTTAGGGGATAGCAAGCCTGAGCTATAAAATGTGTTTCCGCAAAAATATCCTCGTCTTGTATTTCGAAACGCAGCAAAGCAAAATAGGGATTACGTACCGAAAATTCACAAGTCTCATTCCACACCGGATTAAAACCATTCTCACAAACTTTGGTACGATGTTTAATACCCGTATCAAAAGACGCTCCCACAATTTCAACTACCACCAAGGGATTGCTACATTTACCAGCACGGAATAAATGCCTAGCTGCTATAATACGTATGGTAACCAGTTTTTCCTCCAACGGACTTATCGTTAAAGGATTATTGGGATCAAAACAGTCAGCTAGCATGAATTTCGGTTTCAATAAATAACCACACTGGGCGTTATCACGAAATTTCGCTTGATTTAATTGCATTGCTTTATCGCCAGTTTGGTAATTTAGAGCTATCATCTGAGAGCCAACATTCCAAAAGGGCATAGGATTAAAATTAGATGAGTCTAAACGTTGGCCTTTTGGATAAACACGACTAATTTGATGCCGATGATAAGACAGGAATAATTGCGTGTTTTGTTGCAAAAATTGTTTTTCCGCTTTAGTTTCAGGAAAACTAGACATTTCATAAAATACCCAGGAATGTTCACGAAATGGTACACTGCGAAAATAAATAATCAAATCAGACATTTCTTTTGCTACACGGGCAGAACGTTCCTTTTTTCTTCTCTCACTGGCTAATTGATTTGCAATCAAGGCAGCATCTTGTATGGCCTTAAACCAATCATAGGCCTGTTCTTGATTATCAAAGCCCATAAAAAACGAATTTTGCATAGTAGGTGTTTGTATTTGTAGCTTTAAAAGTATGCCTGTTTCATTGGACTCGTATAGCGTGGCTACAGCTCCATGAATTTCAATTGAATCGGTACGAGAAAATTGTTCATTATTTATTTCATCACTTAAACTATTATTATAATCATCTGAGGAAGACTCAATAACCTGCAAAACAAAAATGAAATTTATATTCTCGAGAAAAAAGATTATTACCTTGACATAATTTGCTGGCAAATGTCTCTGCTTCATACCACCATAATCTCCCTTCCACCACATTGTATTATTTCTTTGTACGTTTGTAATTATGGCATGTTTAGGAAATGATAGTTCATCGGGTTTATCAGCCCGATAGCTGTATAAAGCTTTACAAGTAACTGTATCCTCCAAACTAGGATCCATATAACTGGAGGCATCATTAAATTCAGCAATGCCACCATTTCCATGTCCCAATGATGTCTGACACTCCAGAAGTTTTTGTTTTAACAGTTCTTGTGATACTGGATAGATTAATTTAATAGTACGATATAAAGGATTTCGCATATAATGCTTCACCAAAGATACTAACGATTCAAACTGATTGGTGTCAACAACAAACAAACGACCCTCTTGCATAATGCGACAATGTTTAATGTTACGATTAATGGTAAACGAAATAACAAACGTATCTGCATTTTGTACCGAGGGTCGTACCAAAAATGAACCCACGTCGAGTTTAATCAAAGCTTGCTCAGCTTGTTCTTTAGTTGTGTGCGGATGAAACCATTCTTGAGATTCGTGCTTCTTCGGCTGTGGAACGGGCTCCTTTAGCGTTATAGAAAATTCTGAGCTACGCAGCATATTTTTGCGATAGTAGACAATTAAAGAATAAAGGGAATCAAAGACAAAGTTGTCAACTAGATAATATTTTGTAGCACCATTTTCGTGTTTTAATTTAATGCGACAGTGATTGGGTTTGTTGCGCCTCCAAAACGACAAACTATAGTCACCAACAAAGGTAGTCGATTCACGTACCAAAAATGTACCATCGCCAAAATGTTGGTAGGCTTCTAAAAGTTGGTCAGCTTCATGGCGACCTCCTAAAGGAAACAGAAATAAAAAATAGGTCAATTTATTTTATTAACTAAATTCACAAGCTATTTAACACAGATTTATCAAAAAAGCACTTTATTGTTTATTTGTAAATTAAAAAATATGATAAACACAAAACTCCGAAGTCAACAACTGCCTTTAAAACTGATAACTCGGCCTGGATGGTTTCATCAGGTTTATGTTCCTTTCACACGTCCATTGACATGACGTTGCAGTATTTTCGTTGCGCAAGATCTTCTATAATGCGATCTTGATCAACATGCATATATACCTTTATACGTTCTATCTAGTTTGTGGGACTGACCCGTTGACTGAGGAACATGATTTATATAACGGTCATCATTACGACACGTCTATTTTGAGCTTGTCTTTTGATATGCTTATCACTTTGCTCACACTAATATTGAATATCACCAGCGTGTTTTCTGCCATAACTTATTGCTTGTCTAGTCGATTGCACCTCACAACACATGCGTTAAACTTAAAGACAAATTCGTTTGAAAAAAACTTTGCGAATTGGTACTTTGATCCCAATCTTTTGTTTTTTTTTCTGCTGAACATCTGGAGGGGTTTGACTGTTTGCATTTGGCATTCGTACAGCAGTTTGAGTATATTGTATTTTATAACGTTCTACAAATCGTTTGAGCGCCGAAGCTGTAAAAGAGCTATTGCTCGCATTTTTTGGCAGCTCGAGTTGATGGTAAAGGAGCATACGATGACTAGTACTTCGTGATAAGATTTACATCTGCACCTGGCCGTGGGCCTTAATCAGATAGTGGTCAAACCACTGTGAGTGAAAAGCAGCGCCACTCACGCCATAGGAGACCGAGGACTAATACTAGCAACAGGTCCTTCCTAGTTGCAATTTCAGCGGTTCCAGAGCAGGGCTGAAAACCACTACTCCTTGCTAAAGAGCTGGAGACTATCCAACTCCTGTCCAGAACACATGATTAGCATGCCCACTGGAACTGGATCATTCATCAGTGGGTGTTATTAAAAGCGAGATGATCCTGGCCACCATAAAACAATACTTGTATGGGGCCGCAAAACGACAACCACCACGATACTCCCGAAGGGCCAACCTCAATAATCAGTCAGACAAACAGTTAAATGCCTAAAGAGACAAATAGCGGAAGCTCTGCGGGCTATTGATTTCCGTGGAAATAACGTGGAGCTTCCAGTTGACCTCTGCTGCCTTCAGGGGACTGGGCTCCCTTATACACCCAGCAGCACAGGTCTATATAGTCAAGTATTCTATAAAGACTGATAAATGTGCTCCCCGGGAGGGACGATGACTAGTATATACAAATTATCTTTTTTGCTTTAGAGAACGTACCCAAATGATCGACTTACGGCTTTCTCCTTTCTGATTTTATTAAAACAGTACGCCAAGTACAACGTCAGATAAGACTAAAAATAGTTTCTCATTCGTGAAATTAAAAACCTGGCTGAAGTCTCTTCATTATTTTCTCTAGGCTTAAATGATCAACGTCATCATGGCATGTCTTTACCATTTTGCAACGAACATGACTGGGATAACTAAACATTTTTGACGATTAGCCGTTCGATACAACCTTTTACGATCAATGACATGAAATCTGTCTGTCTGTATTCGTGCTAACTTCTTTGGCTTCATAGAATATTAACTATGTTCTATGAAATATCATTTGAAGTTGATAACCGTTTCATTTTTTTTTTTAAAGAGAAGTAGCACTTCAGGCAATAATGCCTATTTAGTCATGTACCGTGCTACATTCCTTAGGAAAGGGATAAAGAAGAGATGAAATAGGTGGTGAAAGCAGAATGATAGCCAGAAATTAACTGTCGTATAAAGACAGCGCAGCGACCAGTGACTATGCCTTCATCACTGAGCAACCCCATCGACTGTCAATTTTTATTTTTGTAGTGAAAAAAAAACCAAGGTCTTCCTTGGGAATCGAACCCACAACCACAATACTGACGAGCTAATACACTACCTACTAGCCTACAGGGGCAGCAAGATATTCATACAATCTACATCCGAAAATCTATACCGGAGACAATTGCCTATAGCTTTATGCTCGTGTCTCGCGTACCTACTCTCCGCATCTACACCCTCCCCCCGGGGGGTACATTATAAGTCTTTATGGATCACACAACCATCTATACTTCTGTCTTGCGGGGGTAAAAGGAAGCGCAGTCCCCTTAGGCTAGTAGGAGCCAACTAGAAAATCCACTATATTTCCACGGCAATCAGTAAAGCCCCAGAGTTCCGCTATTTGTCTCTTTAGGCATTTAGCTGCTCTCTGACTGATTATTGAGGTAGGCCCTTCGGGGGTATCGTGGTGGCGTGTGTTTCGAGGCCCTCGCTTGAGTTTGTCGGCCGGATCATTCACAATGAACACAATGAATGGTTCAGGTCCAGTGAGTATGAATGCCGTCGTGTTCTTAATTATATTAAGCTTTATGCGTTCTGGACCAGGAGTTGGATAGTCTTTAGCTTTTCAGCAAGGAGTGAAGGCTGCGGCCTGCTTTGGGCTTTTGAAGTTGCAACTAGGAGGGACCGGGGGATATACGTATCCGAAGGCCTTCTGAATTAACCATCACTTGTATCAACTAATCAAATTGTTTTCACTACATTGGCTCTTTATGTCGTTATTAAAGTCTCTGATAATTTTTTATCCAATTTTTTAGCTATCGTTTTTTACTTTCAATCGATCCAAACATTTTTCTCGAAAAGAATTTTTTCATCTTCTAGAAACTACTTAAAATACTTTATGGTTTGTTAATTAAAAATATTGTTCTTATTAAACACATAAATCTCATTTGATGCAATGTCGTAATAACCAAAACTATGAGTTCTCAGGAGGCGCATTTTGTCAGTTACTATGCACTAGTAAAGCTTCATTTTTTTTCAGAAAGTTTAAGCATACCACAATAAAGTGGTGCGAGGGTGCAAAGTAAAGGAAATCGATTTTAAAAATAGGCAGTATACTACACGAAGGAAGTTTTGGAGGTGACCGAAAATATCAATCAAATAAATTGCAGCTCCAAGAAACAAGGCAAACCATAGCTATACTGTATTGTTCTATTTGGAAGTCTAGTTATGACTCACTGGTATAAACTGGCAATAGAAATGTATAAAAATTAAGGCATCATCTGTCCTTCAGTTAAAACTCAAAAGTGCTGTGTTATTATTTTGCAATAAAACAACTCAACAACGTGCGAAATGCTGTCAAAGCCCATATAAAAATAATTGGTACGAAATAAATAAGAAATAATGTTGCTAAACTAGTACTCTGTTTATTTTTGAAAAAGTCACGAAATGTTTCTGGCAGCATGTTTTTCTAAATGAGAAACGTTTCATGCAACATGTTTTTTAACTACGAAATAATATGAGCAGCACTTTTTTCGCACGGAATTGTGAGCAACAGCTGATCAGTTAAGTCTTTGAATTTTTAATTTTAAATTTGTTGTGGCAAAAAGTAAAAGTATGGAAAAAAGCGTAAATTTATTAAAAAGTGAAAAAGAAAAAATAAAATTTAGTGACGCAGAAAAGCGTATCCTTATTTTTGCAATAAAAAAAGAGAAAACTTATTTGGGATAAGTTCCAAATATATATTCTAACCGCAGTGCCGCGAAATCATCGTGGATAGATATTGCTAAAGAGATTGGAAAACCTGGTAAGGATTGAAATATATGTGCATATGTATGATCTTTTTTGATTATTATTAGATGAAGCATGTAAGCAAAACTGGAGTATTTTGAGTAGCAAACGGTATTACAACCAAAAACGAAAAGCATCAAAAAATCTGGTAGTGGATGCGAATTGCAGTTCTCTTCAGGCGAATCTCAGGATCCGTGGGACTTTTCTGAAGACTTCACTGAGACGTCGAAATTGAGAACGTAAGTGTTATTATTCTAACTTATTGTTGCTTATTGTAACTTTCGTAAGTGATCAAAATTTTGATTGTAGAACCAGTTGCTTACAGCTTTTAAGCACGCCAGATCGGCAGTCCACGCAAGATATTTTATCTGATTCTGAGATGCTGTCTATTATGCCACCGGAGAAAAAAGCAACTTATTTATATGTAAGTAGACACCAAGTCTTTGTTATTCTAATTTAAAACGTAACTTTAATTAGAGTTTTACAGATTTTTATTTTGTTTTAGAAAAACACAGCAGTTTCATCGAAAAACGTATATCGAAATGAAATGTGAGCAGGTGTCTCAAAGGTGGTAGATGTGATGACAATGTTGGTGGATATGGCAAAACAACAAAACTAAAATAATATCAACGCGCCTTTCCTCAATTATATTAATTCCTTCTAGTTAAAATTGCCTAATGAGAGTGACGAAAATGTACGATTAAAAATTATTCTTATGCTTTACGATGAGATCTCTGCTCAAAGACTAATTGGCAACTAAGCAAATTATTTTTAATATTAATGCATAATAGCAATTTTTGCATCATAGTAAAATAAGAGTTTTCAAATTTTTTAAATGAATTTTTTTATAATAGACAAAGTTTTTCTTTAAATAATAGTATATGTTTATATTATTCTTTGCAATAAAATATATTGCCTTACGTTTCCACCTTATTGAAAGTTATTTAATAAAAAAAGATTTTTTTTGTTTAAAAACAGATCTTTTTATTAAAGCATTTTGATAATTTAAATAATTTTTAAAGCCTCTTTAGTGAAATTATAAATTTTTTATTTCGTAAACTATTTTTAATTAGGAATCTCCTCCAAAAAAGCGAATTTTTCTGCCAAGTAACAGATGTCGGAATTAAAATAAGTCATAATTTTATTGCGAACAACACGGTCTGATTCATCTTGTCTGCCGTAATGCGCAACATTAATATTAGATAAAAAGAGAGAATCAGCTGGGAACATATTGTCAAAATTTTCAAGCGATATATCAAATGTTGCTCAACACTTTTCGCAAATTAGAACAGAGTACTAAGCTTTATATACACAGCCTAGAAAGGTACTATAATTAGACCCAAACAATGCTAACTTTATATATAATTTAGGAAATCATGTCGTTCTGTTTAAATTCTAGTCTAATAATCTAAATAAAAATTAGTTGTTGACCGAAGGCTTACTTGAAAACGACTAAATACAAAAAAAAAATTAAAATTTGGTTAATCAGGGCAATTTTATACTTTAACTTTTAACGTTTTATACTTTAACTTTACAATTCGTTCCTAAAATCTGTGGATTTTACACTTGAAAAAAGTAAGAAAAATAGTTTAACTTGATTTAAAACTCTAAAGAACTGTGTTATTATTAATTAAAACAACAAAACATTTTGAAAGGAATAAACGTAACAGCAATATGTTTGTTAAATAACACCCAAGGACCGCAAATTTTTCTCGATTTAATTTTGCTTTATCCCATTTGCTTAGAAATGTTAATAAATTACTTTTTTTTACCAGTGTGGGATGTATTTCACTGTTTTATCATTACTACAATGGTACGTGCTCTAACGAAATTAGGAAACCTGCTCCCGAAACTCGCACTTTTTTGTGTTTAACTCGATTTTCGTGGAGAGCACATCCGTTTGATGTTGATTGTCCAGTGAATAGAACTACGCCTTGCAGAACATTCCGTATGTGGAATAAACTCCCTCAAGAGGTCTTTCCTGCTACTTCCCTTGTAAGAAAGTTCAAATTGAGTGTCCACAAACACCACTTCCACTTTCCTCCTTCCCCTAATCTGATTTCCAAATTCTGGCACAATGCATTGCATTTGTAGGGATCATCCCCTGAGTGCTGGCTCGAAACGAAAAAAAATACTCATTCTAAACAAGATTTATATACACATTTGGAAAATCAATTAATTGTCTATTTATGCATCTAAATTACCATGCTAGACAATGTTGCAGATCATAAAAATGTGGTCCTAAAATGGTGCCTTAGAAAACACCACATAAACGAGGTAAGGCTGAAGAACATTACTATCTATTGCTATCTATACCTTTGCTCACTAAATTATTGTGGTTAATAGGATCGAATCCCAGCAGAATATCGATTACATAATTAATACAACACAACTTAAAAATATTTTGTACAAAAAACCCAGTAAACATTAGAAAAACATTTTTTTTTATTTTTCTACATTAAGGTTTAAGTTATTTATATTTGAAAAATAAAGAAAATAAAACATTGTATGTGCACCAAAATAAAGAAATATTAACTTTAGTTAATTAACCTTTTTAATTTTAATAAATAAATTTTTAAATAAAAAATAAATTTTATTTTTATTATATTTTTCACAACACCTAAACAATTTTATTTTAGAAAATTCAACAAGGACAGAAAAATTCATATTTTTACGTATTCTCAAGTTTTGTATAGAAGATAATGATAAGATATATATCTAGCAATGGGCTCTCCAGCTTCTCCAATTGTGCCACAGACACAGTTATGAAGAAAATGGAAAATGAAATGTTAAACCAAAAATTAAATATGCTGATGATTTGTACAGTGTTATATTTGAATCTTCAAAATGTTAGAAGCATTAAAAGGATTTGGTTGGTACTTCAATAAAATTTACAATTGAAAAGGAATGCGTTTCAAAACTTCCATATTTAGATAATTAATAATGAAAAATAAAAAAAAACAGTTATAGATTGGTATCAAAAGAATTATTACTACTCTAAATAAAATAATTATTATTAACAACACAGCCAATAATTTTATAGAAATGATTTCAACAATAATTGAATTCCAAGGAAGAATAATGAAAAAATTAAAAATTTATTAACTTAAAACAATTTTCCAACAAAATTAATTAATAGGTAGATTGACCAATTAAGTAATAAGAAACTTGTTATAAGAAATATAACGAAACCCAAAAAAATATAAATCTATAATTTTTATATCTGTTTTATCAGAAAGTATAGAGAGACCAACAATTTTTAATCCCATTATATATTAGATGACATATGTATAAGAATAGTAACACACTAAAAAGTTGTTTAATAAAACTAAAGATAAAATAGAATAGAATATTTTAGAGAATTTTGTTCTTCTTAAGGCCTTTTCCAAAATATCAAAAAAATGAAAACAAAATAATTTATTTCATTATTATTTTTCTAATTTTTCGGTCTTTAAGATCTTTAACTATTATCAAGGAATATGTAGATATTCTATTATACAATAAAACATAATTACATGAACTACAACATACAATAAAATGTGGAAAACAATTTGTGTTTCGAGTTTGTCAATAATCTGTGCGTCTCATGAATATTTGTCAACTAATTATTCTGTTTTTTGGATATGTCAATAATATGTCCGTATAATCGATCGCAATAGTCGGTGTTTGTTTTATAATTTTGGAGTTTTGTTGTAGGTGCATTAATTATGTATAGCATTTCCAATGCAAATCTCTTGTAATAGTTCTGTTCTTCGCGTAATTTTCTCACTCTCTCAAAATCAGGTCTGTGATCTGCCAATGCAGTGTAGGCAGCGAGTGCGATTTTTTACTCTATTTGTTTACCTACAGTCTTTGAATAGGATCTTATATCATGATAAGATCATACTCTTTAATTTTGTTTTTGTTGTACCAATGTATGCCTTAAGATATATATTGATGGCGTATCCATTGTATTTAATTTTATATGTAAGATCTTCCTTGTTTAATTTGTCCTTCGTTTTGCTAACTAATTTGTTCAACAAATTATAGTTCTTCATAGCCAATTCATATGTCTTATTGTCCTAAATGTCTGTATTTCTCATTCTCTCAGAATTATTTTATTTTCATTTAAATTTTTCATTGATTGTTTATAATTTTTTTTTTGTTGGAAGACGCCTCCCATGGTGTGGCGAACTATTGCAAATAAAATTTATTTATTTGTGCTTTATAAAATAAATTATTTATTCATATTTATTTGAAAAATACTGGCTACTAAAGGAAAAAATAAAAAAAATATGTTTTTTTGTTTTTTTGCTTTGTTGTTTGAATATAATTCTTATTAAATTAATTTGCCTTGTGATATAAGGCTCTATAATAAATATTGTTAAGGATGTGTCTTGCTCAAGTTTTAAAAATAAAATAATTAAGCAATAAAGCGTACAACTGGTTACAAACTGCGTAGAAATTTTATTCATGCAAACAACAACAATTTGATATGCTGTTTACTAACTGCGTGGCTTGCAAGAAAAAAACAAATTTCTGTTTACTAACTAAACGCGCAATACAACAACAAGCATGTATGCTGTTTACCATTTGCATAATTTTCTAAGAAAACTTATCTAGACGAGACAACAACAAATTGTCAGCATAAAAACAAAAGCAAAAATGCACACAGACATACAGGCGCCTATACATTGAATAAACAGCATACAACAACAAAATGTGATACAAAGGGAGTAGAAGATTCTTAAATTCTTAGACTTTTAATGCACAAATATAAAAAGGGCAGCGTCTGATGGATAGTTAATCAGTAGAAAGTTAAATTTGGTAGAGTAGAGACGTGCATCTTAAGTGAATTGTTTTGTAGTGTCAACTTTGTGTAGTTAAAGTAAATAAACTTGTTATTAATTTAAAAACTCTAAGAGCTGTTATTTATTTTGCAATAAAGAACTCACAACAAAACGTTTATAAAAGGTATAAACGTTACAATATTTTATAATATCATAGAATTTTAAGTTTCAAGAAATCTGGCACAATTAATTAAAAATGCTTCTCAATAATACATTTTTTATATTCAAACGAACAATTTTTAGTCATAACTAAGTTAATTTATTATTTTTACTCCCTAAAGCAAATAGATAGATGAAGACTGCCAAAAACTATGGGTAGTGATTTAGTTTTCCTGTTCTCTTAAAATTACATCATTCTAAATTAGTTTTCTCAATAATTATTTCTTTAAATAATATGGTGATAGATTATATAAAAGATTCAACACAGGGAATAAGCCTATCTTTACAATTATCTTTTACTTACAATTTCAAACCTACAGTGAAAATTATTCATATTAAAAGAATCTTACCTTCCAATTTGCCGTGAAACCAATTTTCACCAAAATGTAACTCATCGTTTATCGTATTATCTTTAACTTTGGGTAGCATAGTGTTTGTTGATGACACTGCAACCACATTATCTTCATCATCGCCAGCCGTTGAATGAGTATCTTCCGTTTCTGACGAATATATTAATTCCTGTTGGGTCAACACAAAATGATATAAATTCCAAGTTTTATCTACGGGGTCCTTAAAAAACAGCAGATCCTCTTTCAAAATATTTCGTATGCCATCATTGTCTTCACACCCAGGACCAGAAATAGAGCTACGGCTACCAGTGGAGGACAATACGTTGGATGAATTTGAACAAGAAGAAACAATATTAGAATTGTCTTCATATTCTATTAACTTTTTGTGTTTCAAAATAATTTTCCTTCTTAGTTGGTAGGGTGAGGGTAATTGGGTTTCAGAACGATCACAACGCTGCGTTAAAAGCATATCACCAAACACCTCTATTAAAGACTGGGCCATATTTCGTTGCTGCTCTAAGGAGCAGTTTTGTTCAATTGACAAAATCACAGGGTATTCAGAGGTGATAAAAGCATGTTCTTTGATTGTTTTAATGACATCTTTGAATTTAATTTTAGACGTCATGGTATGGCCATGAAATATATGCGGCTGATTATCTGGACCATTCCAGCAATCCAACTCTATGCATCTGCAGCCCATACGCAACGCTCTAACGTAGGCTTCACAGGAAGATTCGGAGGAAAATTGATCTCCCGTAAGGTAGGTATTATGTGAGGAAGCTATCCAATAATTGGACATAGGTTGTTTCATATCCATATACAGGCGATCACATTGCTTATCCCACATATCATTGTGTTTAGAAAACAGATAATCCAAAAATTCACTAATGGTAAAAAAAGGTTCCTGTACTTCTCTTTCAACATCTTGCAAAAATTCGCGCATAAAATTAGAGACAGCATTACTGTCCCTAGCTGTAGACTCTCGTTGTTCTTTTAACAGAAACTTTTCAAACTCTTTTAAGGTAACAGTCCCAGCTCCCTCTGAATAGGGAAGGTCAGTATGTAAATGACTATAAAACAACTCTTCAAGAAAATTAGCAGGCTGTATAAGTTTTCTATATAAACGTGCAAAGTCGTCAAAACGCAAACTATTCTTACGGCGTATATCTTCTTCGTTAAAACAATCCATTAATTTTGACGTTGTCATTTTGCAGCTTATGCTGCTCAAAAAGACCTTAAAATCTTTAACGGTAACTTGACCGCCTTCTTTAGACGACTGTGTGCCAGAGTTTTCTATAGCGTAATATTCTCTTCTAAGCCAGCGTTCAACCTGCAGCGAATAGGGAGCATTAACAGTGTCCTGTACCATATAGCGCAGGCCTTTAACCCAATTCTCAGCTTCTTGTTCTGAGAGTGCTACTACAGAAAAGGTCTTCAATTTGAAAGAACTTCCATGCAATACAACGAAACATTTGCCAAATTCAAAGCGTTTTGAATCGTCAGGACAGTTGCGAAATTCTTTAGAATTTTTACCAACACGTATTTCTTTTATTTCTCTCAATTCCAGAGCCCCCTCATGCTCTGTGCGGGTATTGGCGGCAACTGGGGACCATAATAGTTGCCGTGTTTCTCTTAATAAAATAAGTCGCCTCTGTTCGGGACGTCTCTGTTTGCTGTACAGCTTTGTAATAATTGTGCCCCTTTCCAGCATACAAATTATTTGTTCCATTTCGCCCAAAGTGGGTACACTTAAGGAACTGAAACAGTTCATTTTATTGCAAAGCGCCTCTTAAAAAGTTAATATAAATACTGTCTAAATAAAATAGATGCTTTTATTTTATCTATGAGCTCACATATGTATATTTAAAATATGGTAATATGATTTCCTGTCTAATTTATTGTTGTTGCTTCTTGTCTATATGCAGTATTTTTTGTTGCTTTGCCTTTTTTCTGACCCTTCTTTTATACCCACCTTATTATTGGTGTTTTATATGGTATTTCAGATGATTATTCAATATAAATATCGACTAGATTTTTTATACAACTATCTTAAAAAAGTTTTTCAAAATAATAATATTTGTAGGAAAACTGAAGTTACTAGCACAAATAAATATTTGTGGTTAAAATGTTTATTTGTGGTTGGAAACAGTGGCATCACACAACAGCTGTTTTTTTTTTCTTTTCTTTAGTTTCATAATCTAAATAATAGTAATGGCTTTATCAAGAGCTCGTGTAAGTGAAATACCTGCCGATGCTGTAATAATCAATGAGGACCAGGCTTTAACTTATCAGTGGGGAATTATTTCCAACTGGGAAAAATTAAGTGAAGTGTAAGCTAACGTGTATTTGGACTTATTTATATTGAAAAATAAAAAAAACCTTTCATTTAGATGGTCTCTACGTTATAGTCCAGCGATACTAGCCTCGTTTGCCTCCGGTACCGGCATTTTTGTAAATAATCACTATCGTAAAAAATTAAAATTAGGCACTTATGGTAAATTCTCTACTTATTTGCCAATTGTGGTTGTACCAGCGTTGTTTACAATATTGTGCCACAAATTATTAATTCAACGATCTATATTATTACAACCGATGCGAGAGTGCCCATTATGTATTCAACTAAGAGCCGCCGCATTTCAAGTTGGCATAGGTGTTATTTATCCAACAATATTAGCTCCTATGGCTGCTTGTATGTTTGCTACACGTCATTTTACTTATCGATTACCTTCCATAACAGAAAAGCCTTTTGAAGTCTTTCAATTACTTAAAAAATTCACCAAACCTATAGTTCCCTCATTGACTACCATTATAATTGGCCAGTCATTAGCTACGGTGTATTTAACTTATAAGGCCCAAGAACAAAATATTAAAGTTTTAATTAAAATGAAACAATTTGAACGTCAAATGGAACAAGAATTGGGAATGCAATAATTTTGATTTTTTTTTGTACTTTATATTAATAAACTTGAGAAATTGTTAATTTTTTAAAGTCTATTTAATGTTTACTGCAAATTTATTATTATTGTGAATTTGTGCATTTGCTGATTTTGCTAAAAATTGTGTTCAATTATGGAAAGAAAATCTTTGACATACATAAGAAAATTAGTAGAAATAAAAATCATAAGACAATACTGCTATAAAATATATACTTTAACTTCCTGGTTTCAAAAAGCAAATCTCAATCTGATTTGTACTAATATGTAATGCGAAAAATGAGATTATAAATCTTTTATTATTTAGTCCTTATTGCAGTTATCTCTTACATGTTGAAATTCCTTTTATAATATGATATACATAGTATAAAGGTATTTATGCACAGTTTTATGGGAATATATCCTTGTAAACATGTCTTTATTTGAACTCAACAGACATATATAATAACAAATATACACCGAACACCAGATTTAAGGAAAACAATTTCGAATATTGTGTTCATGAAGACACATAATTTCCTTCTCAAAAATATTTGTTAGGAATTTTATTAGATGTGAAATTAGCAGCTTTCTACTATGACATATTTATGTTAGCTAAAATCAACAAACTTTAAATAGACGCTAAAAAAGCGCTATTAGCCAATTATTCGTTTTATATAAGATTTGTCCAATGTATAGGAAAACCGCTTAGTTACCATCACTGTGTACGACTACGCGAGTAGAAAAATAAATTTGCAGGAATTTTCACTGCTAAAAATAAATTTAAAATCAGAGATTTTAATTCAAATAATTACATTTGATGTAAGTTTAAGAAAAAAAAAACAAAAAGTATTTAACTCTGTAAAGTGTGAAAAATAGTTAATGTAGAAAAAAAGTGATTTAACGCAATTGAGAGCAAACGACCTCGACTGATACTAGTTTTACGGCGAGTACCACCAACCATCCGACCTCATCGTCAAAAAACGTGATTATTACTTTAATCGTAATGTGGTAGAGAGAATAGAATACTCGCAATAGTATGTGTTGTTTTGTCATCCCAACCAATCAACCCACTATGAATTATTAGCACCACCACCATTAATATCATCATCGCTACTACTGTCAAGAACAACTAATAAATACCACCACCCCGCACTAACGACTTTTCCTATTTCCATTAGGGCACTCAGCCAGTCTACTTGGTTTGTTTTCATCTTTACGATAATATGGTTTAATTAAAAAATAACTTGCTTCCATAATATTCCATCAGTCTTCAATATTACAAATTATAATTTTTTTGTAACTTTTCTCCTAAATTTCCATTTTAATTGAAAAAAACTATTCATTTTGCGTAATTCATGAATCGCTCATATTAAAAATAGAATTTTCTTTTTTTATGATATGATTTGACTTTTCTACAAAAATTTGAGAGAAAAATAAATAAAAACTCGAAAACACACTAAAAAGTGAAAATAAAAAAAAAAAACAAAACTTTTGAAAATGAAAACTTGTGAAATATGCAGTGAAAAACGAGATCTATGAGAAAATTAAACAATTTTCATTTTGTGATATGGTGCTGCCAGAAAAATGTTTTTAATCGCCCACCAGTAATACTAAAGTCACCAACATAATGCTTAAAAAATAGTAAATATACCGCCTGAAATATGTTTTTACACAAAATACTTTTTAAATTTCACTTTACGAATTTTCTCTCCAAGAATATAACCTGTCCTGTGAATATTTTGATAAGGCCAGACGATAAATTTTCAGTAACTTATATTTTTTAAATCTACTTTGGTGAAGTTTCTTGCAATTCAATTGAAAAACAAATTTAAAATAATGCGCTCGCCCTTATGTGCAGACTTGTTGGCCCCTGAAGTTTTCACATAAAAGTGTCATTGCGTATTACTTTTCTAGCGCATCAGTTCATACATTTTTTTTGTAATCAATTCTTTATTCATATGATATTTATTTTACAATATCTAATGCCTCTGCGTCTTAAAGACATTGTTGTGGCGAGTTGGCAAAATTATCGCCTCGTTTAAATCGATTAAATAACTTAATATGAATTTAATAACTGTCACAAATTAAATTTAAATTTGTTAATTTAGTAAAGTTAGAACTTCAGAAATATTTGTAATTAAATTGTAAATCGTTTTAAACATTCTAAATGAAAATTATAAACAAGTTTAAACTTTTATTGTATTATATAATTGTGAATTGAATAAATGCTTGTTGACTGTTTTTGTTATTGATATATTTTGAAATTATCATTTTTAATAATAAGATAGCCGTAAGGCTGACGCAGTCAGTAAACCCTTTCGCGAAGCATTCACTAAAATGCATTATTTCACAACAATGTATTATTTCCAAAGCATGGTTTTTAACGGTTTTTTGTATCATACCACAAAGGGTTTGCCATTTATGTAAATAAAATTACTAAAATTCTGATCCGAAGAGCATTTTATTTAAGTGTAAAATTAAAATATATTCTTAATCGACATGTCAAAAAAAAATTTACTGGCATCACAATTGCACAATAAAAATAAAAAAAAAAATGTTTTGTTTGACTGTTTGATATTTGACAATGAATGTTGAATGATCATTAGCTAATTCGGCGAATATAAAAACAGTACAAATCTACATTTACATTTTTAAACATTTGTGTCGTTTACTGAATTTTGTCCGTCTGTCTGTGTTAATTCAAATTTCTTGGTCGCAAAGTGGTTTTCCTTTGGATCTAAAAATAAATGTTTGATTATATTTTGTCTTATACCAAAAATTAGAAATGTGCTATTGAATTAACATGCTGCTTTCTTTTTCTTATACTATTTAAAATATTTGCTATTTGGATTAATTAAAATTATAAAAAGCCTAATTTGGTCAATCAAAATGAGTGAAGTAAAAAAAAATACATCTATAATGTGTTAAAAGTTCACTTATGAGTAGATTTGGTTATTATTAAATAATAAAGGCAAAATTATTATGGAAAGATTAAAATGAAACTTTTACAATTCTTCTTTTTCTCTAATCACAACGCATTACACCAACAATTTATTTTATACACCTTTTAAATATTAAAAAGCAATTTAATAATTCAATAATAATTTTACATTCATTAAATTTAAATATGAAAAAAAGTATACTTAGATACTACTTTTTTTTTAATAATACTACTTTTAATAATAGTAGATCATAAACAAAATGACTTCTTGATTTTAACACTAATAATTGCGTTATTCTTCATATGCTCATAATTAATATTAATTTTAATTCGTTTAATAAAATAGAAAACAATGTCTGCAATGTCTGTTTAAAGATATCGCCTGATAGTTTTTTGCCTACCTTTTTTTTATTAATTTGGCAATTTGTTTTTCATTAAAAGATGGAATCAAATTAGAGCAAGAACTATTTTTTTTAAAATTAGTTTCTTTCATTAACATTAAGCATCTTTCAAACGCACCGATAGATTATTATGTACTGTATAATTTAAAAACTTTTATCAACCCTTTTGTATAAACCATAATTATTATAAATTATTGCATTTAATACTTTTATTTAAGATTTTTTTTTGATAACAAAACAGTTTACAGTTTTTAATAATCTTTTATTTCTTCTTTCAAGTTTCGTATTTCTGGCAACTAACAAGGGATACAATTTCATTGATAACAATTATGTAAGAACATAGCTTTAATACAATATCTGTAATACCTATGAGGAAAAGAAAGGGTAAATTATATGTCCTTAAATTGAAATAAATTTTATAAAATTTAATTTTATTTTATTACTTTACAGAAACCCATAGGATTTATTACGAAGCAAAAAATAAAACTTTAGTCAAAAAAGTTTGTAACTTAATATCAATTTGAAAATATAATAATTGTACAAAATACGCTGTAGAGATCGTATAAAAGGCATAAAATTGATTAACATCAATAATTTTAATATGCCGGTGTCGATATCGCCACGTCGATCATCAACTTCAGCCAGTGGTAACATATACGGCTCGTCAACATCTTCGTCGGCAACTGGCAGCTCTACAGACTCAACAACAAGAAACTCAATTGTAGATCGCAGCAGCAGTGGCTATAAATCGTATTTAGATCGTGCTAGTAGTCTATCGAAACTAACTTCATCTTCCTCATCGTACAGCCCCAGCAGTTATTTGGGTTCTAGTTCATATTCATCTTATTCGTCGCGTTCTTATTCAAATTATCGTTCACCTGCTTCAAGCTTATCAGGTGGTTCTTCTGGTGTTGGTACATATCGCAGTACACTTTCATCGTTAGGCTCAACGCCCAACAACAGTTATGATACAACTACGCTCAGCCGATATGGAGTGAGTACTAATTGCTTCTGTTTTGCAAATACTTTTTGTTTTTACTTTATTAAAAAATATCAACATATATAGTATATTATATCAACCTACCTTTGGAATTTTGTGATACAAGCTTTTGAGGTTTTTCCAATTGATTTCTGGTAACTGATGATTCCACACAAAATCCATGCACAACACTCACATTAGATTGATTGATTTGAATCTCTTTTTCTAACTTTGCGTTTAAAACTAATGGCATTATAAAATAATTTCTAATACACAGATTTCTTATTACAATCAAATCGGCCTATTTTAATAAACTTAACTTATTCAGGCTAAAATAATCATGCATTTTAAATATCAAACACTTGTGCAAAAGTCATGTATATTGTGCTAGTTATCCTTCCAACAAAAACTGACCAAATTGTAAGTTGATTTTTGTTATTTAAAAATAAATTGGTTGATTTTGTTTTTTGTGAGAAATAATAATTTAAATATCAATGTTCTTCATTCTAAATTTTTATTTACAACTTTTTTTTGTTTGTTTGCCAATGAATCCGAAGTAACATGTGATTTTTACATAAACAATATAAAGTTTAAATATAAAAATAAACTTTAAACTAAATTGCAATTATTTTTTTCAAACTAGACAACCAAACAAACGTTTAATTAATAAATCTTTTTCTGTGGTTTTTTCATCTCAAACGTAAATTTCTTATTTACGGGTTCATTATTCTTTTTTCTGTGATATATCACAAAAGCACAGTCCTGTGGTGTGTGATTCTTTCTGCGCAAGAAATGCTTATACTTAAGTTTTCAGGATATTTTTTGCGAACATAGTTTTCAAATTTATTTTATATCTGCTTTTTTTTGTCAGTTGGTAGTTAAGACGTGCTGGAAGAGTTTTTCAGTATTTATCACTATTTCTGTTGGCTAGAAACTGATTTTAGTTGTCAACAAAGTACGATATTTTGGCTGGGTTTTCCATCGACTGAGTTGAAGTATCTTAACTAAAAGAGGTGTATTTCGTAATCAATGTTTTCTATGTTTAATGACAACATCTGAGAAATTAAATACTGGTGTTTTTAACTTCGAAAATTTTTCTCTTTCTCCTCATGTAATGAAATCAAAGTTTTAAAGACGAAGTTTGTATCGAAAAGCCATTTTAATTAGTAAATTCAATCGTAAAGAATAATATAATAAAAAAACTAGCATAGCCAAAAATAATGAGGTATTAAATTATTGTTTTTTTTTGTTGTATTTTTACAAATTTGTATCCTGTAATGTTTACAATATTCATAAATATCATAATTTGCTACTACTACTGATAATCATGATTGCCATTTTTCTTGCCTTTTGTTAAAATTGTATCATGTTCTCATTACAAAAAAAAAAAAAAAACAACTACTCTCGCATATTCGGAACCATCTGTGTATAAATGTGACATCGTACAAAATTGTTGATATTGTCAAAATCCAAACGTATCATCAATAATTACAATCAAACAATACCAAAAACAACAAAATATGATCCTTGTAAAAATTGTACAAATATCATTCGCAATCAAAAATAAAAATATATCCAAAACATACGAAGGTGAACCGTCGTAGCAAACCCTCGGTTAGTTTTCAAAATGAATCTAAAGAGAAGACGGTAACAAAGAAACCGCCTTCTGGTTCAGAAGCTAGCGGTGGCAGCAACAAAGAATATAAACGTCTGCCAGGTTCATGTTCATCGTCATCCCTGGCACGTTTAGTTGCCACTTCTGGTCTGGACCTTTATGAAAAATATAGTCCGGCTCATTATAAACCAAATACTCACTTGGATTCTGGTTCTAGATCATCGCTTAATGAAGCCGGCTCTGATCTAGAAGAGCGGCGTTCAAGTGTCAGTGATATAACATCTAACATCACTTTGGATCGACCCCGAAATAATCGCTATAGTCGTATATATAGTCGTAATGATTCAGATGAAAGAGATAACATTGCTGCTGCTGTTACATCTAACCGTAGGTCTACAAGTGGTACGCGAAGACCTTCAATATCCGGTCGTTTAAGTGCATCAAATTCGAGTACAAATATCAATACTTCAGATAGTGCAGAGGATATACCTACTGCTACTTTCACCTTACGTGGCACACGTTTACGTAAATCTATAGTGAATGACGAAGAGAAAAAGTCTCTAAGAAATGGCACAAGTGATTTCGAAACTATGAAAATGAAATATAATTCGGATGCATTAGTTTCTTCAACTTCAACTTCAGCGACATGTAATGGCATCGATACACCGGCTTATATAAAACTTGACAAACTGAAACTTTCAGAGCCTAAAAAGGATTTGGAAAATAGCACAAGATTAGCCGTTTTGTCTGCCCCAAGCGTTACTAACAGTGGTAGTAGTAGTAAATTAAGAACTCCATCTCATGAAACGATTGTTCCCGTCCTAGAAGTCAACAGTTATAGTAGTAGTAATAGAACAGATGATAAAAATGATTTGGAAATCAACGATACAAACAAGGTAATAACTGTCGCCTGCAAAAAAAAAAAAAAAACTAAAAACAGACAACAACGTCCTATAATTATGACTGATATTTGGCTGATTGGTTTTTTTTTCTTTCTACACATAAAATAACCCGGCAACTAACCCATGTACCTGCATACATAACAAACATTATAACAATGTGCATGACTCAACTAATATATTTTACAGGCATACTACTTAACCAAGAGTGTGTTGTGCGTACCCAAACGTAGTTAAACAAATTAGCAATATAGGCTTTGCACGTGCCTTTTAACACGATTTATTTTCTTTTACAGAATCAATCTTTAATTGCTTCACATTTTGTTTGTTAATAAATTATTTAGCTCTGAAAAATATTAAGAAAATGTAAAACATGTTATGCAGAGCGTTTTCACGTTTAACAGTGTTAGTATACAAAACAATATACATTTCAAAAAGGAGCGAACAACGGATTTCTTGCGGAAATAGCCTTTTGACTACATATATTTCTTGAATTTCTTTAAAAAAAAAGATGATCATTTGAGAAAGATATCCTCAGTGAAAAAAATTATTTTTAATTGTAACATAAATGGTGAATTTGGTAGTGTTTGCTGTGAAAAAGTTAAATTTATAATATTATTGAAAAATGTATGTTTTACAAGTCAATATAAATATAAACATAAATACAGTCTGTCAATAATCTGTTTGCACATTGAAAACAAAGAGGTTGCAATTAAAATTATTAGTAATTTAATGACATTTTTTATTAAAAAAAAATGTTTTAAGTATTTATATCATAAATTCATAGGTATTTGTACAGATCGTATCAAAAAACAAAAAATTTTAACGAATTTGAAGCCAAAAAAAAAAAAATTAAATAAAACAAAATTAGCTTTATTTTACATTGTCAATCAACTCTTTGTACAAAAATACATTTCCAGTTTTGGTTTCAATAGAAAGATTAAGAACTTTTATTTAGAATATTTAATTTTGGTATGGAAACCCTTAGCATCTACCACACACTTTAAACGTTTTTTTATTCAATCTATTAACTTCTTAAGGTCATAACTTATTGGTATTTTTTGCCACTCTTCTAATATTGCTGTTTTCAGTGATTTTATATTTTTTGGCTGGCGTTTAGCAACTTGTTTTTTCAAAAATACCCGGAATTTGGTGGTTGTATAATATAACAATCACATCCACATCATGTTTGACTTATGTTTAGGGTCATTGTCTTGATAAAATTTAAAGTTTGGTTTGTTATCTTTTCTGCGCACTGCTAATTAAATGTGTCCTCAAAATGTTCAAATATTGATGCACGTCCATTGTTGAATCTATAAAAGCAAGGTCACCCACTTCTTAACTTGAGATACAGCCCCAGATCATTATAGACATTTTTCCAACTTGAACTGTTTGGATGATGTTTTGTTGTTTTAAAGACGTTAAAGGTTTGCGCCAAACCCTAGACGATGCAGTACAACATCATCTTCGTTTCATCACAAAATATTACATTATCCCAAAAGTCATTTGGCTGTGAAACGTTTAGAATAGCGAAGGAAAATCTCTTTTCTATACTTGCTACTGAGAGAAGTGTTTTTTTTTCTTGCTGCTCTTGATGAGTTTTTATTTTTTAATTAGGGTCTAACGCACTGTCTCGTGGCAAACAACAACACCAAGTTCTTCCTCTAATTCTGTTGCTAGTGCTCTAGTAGATATTTTTGGATTTTGAGCCACTTTTCTTATAACAAAACGCTCGGCACGTTTGTTACTTATTTTTTCGTCCATCTCCTTGCTTTAACTCCAGTCTATTTTCTTTTTCAGCTCGATTTATAACATTGTAAATTGTTTTGCCTGAAACTGAAAATATATCCGACAACTCCTTCGCAGTCCTTACTAGTAAGCGATTATAATAAATCAAATGAATAATATTATAGGATAATCTTTTTCCAGGCTTCTTATTAATTTCAAGTTTTCTAAATTTACGACGTGTACAACATAACTTAAGCAAATTATAACGGTAAATCACCGTTTAATTGAAAAGAAATTAAAAACTACAAGAGTTTGTTAACATCAAGAGAAGCAAAACATTTTTGCGCAAAGAGTTTATTGACACTGTGAAGTGAACTTAAAATTTGTTTTTAACCTATTTCCTTTTTTTATTTAAGTGATTACAAATTTTTTCGACTCGATCTCGGTAAATAGTAATAATGATATATTACCTAAAATAAAATTTTTTACAATAATAATGTCTTTAAAGTACTAATAATTTTTACTAAACCATGTTTTTTTTTTCAATGTGCAAAAACACAATATTGACAGACTGTATATAAAATACTTGTTTTAACGGAAATATTTACATTGATTCAGATTGATCCAGAAAATAATATCTCACCTCTCTTTGCACATACAAAATTTAAGTTCTTATTAAAAATAGCTGGTGGGGGAAAATTTAATAGGCAAGCTATAGGCGTTTAAAAAATACTGTTAATGCGTGCACAGTCAAAAAAAAAAAAAAATAAAAAAAAAAACTTGTGCACTTGCCAACTCAGAATTAAGAAAGGCAAACTAATAAAAATATGCGAAGATAGAATGATTTATTAAACACAAATTAACGCTTAAGATCCATGTTATAAACGTACATCGAAATTGTTTTTGTAATGATTATATATAAAGAGAAAAATAATAACAACAAAAATATGTCAATATTCTTGGACAAAAAAAAACTTGTACAGTAAGGATAAAACTTAAAACTACAACGACAAATAAATAAATATTACGTATTTAAGTATTTTGTTTTTTGACCTTTAGCTTCTTTAACGGCTAAGAGTCTTTTCGTCACTGAATGGTCTAGAATTTTAGTGTCATCTCCAGGAATAAAACTCCGTATATCTTTTAAGGGTATTTTTAGGGTTTTTTTTCTAGAAATCTGGTAATCCTTTAATTTAGTTCTAATAAATGACCAGAAATGCTCTATCTGGTTTAAATCTGGGATTTGTGGAGAATGAGGTAATACTTTCTTCGTATTATAAAGCAGCCATTACTTTACTACAAGAACTGAGTGCTTTGGATCGTTATCTTGGATGAATGCAAAGCTGTCACCCAAACCTATTTTTTGAGCAGATTGACCCAAATTGTTTTTTTTAAATATTTAAAAAATCCATTTGTTCATGTTTCCTTCTACAAAAGCGAGGTTTCTTACTCCATTTGCCCTCTCATAGCACCCCAAACCATTACATTTCTACCACCGTGTTTAACAGTATGTGTTATATTACGTGGATTCAAAGCTTCTCCTTTCTTTCTCCAAACAAATTTTCGTCCGTCGCTGCCAAATATATTGAATTTAGATTCGTCTGTATAAATAACGGTTTTCCAGAAAGCATTGTCTTTGCCAATAAGCTCATCGGCATACATGAGGCGTTTTTGGCAATTCAATTTGGAAAGGAGGGGTTTCTTGCGAGCTCCATGTCCATACGATTCTGTCAAATTAAGGAAATGTTTTACCATCTGTGGAGTCGCATCAGCTATTTAAGAGTTTTTAAGTTTTTTAGCAATATTTACAGCAGAAACTTTTGGATCTTTCTTCACAGAATATATTTTTCGCTCAATCTTGGAAGTACTTATGTTTTGGGGCGACCACTTCGTGGATGCAAGCTTCACTTCTACTAGCTCACGCTTTGAATTATTTTCCTTCCATAGATTTATAATTAGTTCTTTTAAATTTTTTGAAATTTGTTTTTTCTCCATTTTTTTCCCCAATTTTCAGAAATGCTTGACCAATTAGTTAAATTGACTAACTTCAAACTCGATTTAATTAAGTTTTGTGTGGACGATTTGTAAAGAAAATAAGAAGCGCACAAGTTTGTTTTTTGTCCAAGAATATTGACATATTTTTGTTGTTGTTATTTTTCTCGTTAAGCACTTCAAAAACAATTTTGATATACATTTATAATATAGAGCTCAACCTTTAATTTGTGTTTAATAAATCTTTCTTTCTTCGCATATTTTTATTAATTTGCTTTTATTTATTTTGAGCTGGTGAGTGTACAAGTTTTGTTTTTGTTGACTGTATAATAAAAAAATGTAGCTTTTTATTGTTTCTCTGAAGTTTGAAAAGTCAAAATTGCTTATATATGTCATGTTCTACAAACATATAACCATTTGTTTAGGATTTTCAAACAATTATCTGTTATTTCTGCAAAGCAACAAAAAGCAATATGTATTTATTTTTTTATTTCCTATTAAATTTTATTTTTATTCTTGACTTAAAACCAAAATTTATTGTAAATAAAAACACTAAATTGATTATTGGAGGTAAAGCTAGTAACTATGATGGCCATTTTATTGATTGCTCAACTCAAATCGTCTGAAAATATTTAATCCCATTTTAGAAAAGCTGAAGCTGTTTATCGAAAATATAATAAAAAATAAAGTTTTTTAAAAAATTTTTTGTTAAATAAGACCTTGTGCTTAAAATTAATTACTAAAAAATATTAAAAAAAGGTCAAAAAATTATAACTATTATAATTTTTTTTTTACCAACTGAGAAGTGGACAAAAAAAATCAATAAAGACCCCCCGCAATCAATATTTTATATTATTTATGTTTCCTTCCTTCGCACACATGGTTAGTTTTTTCTAAGTGTAGTTATATGAAAGAATTGAAAATAAATAGCAACAACTACAAAAGCTCAAAAATGCAGTGAGTTGCCACAGCTTTTGTGTACGGACACTTGCGATTTTCATTAATATTCGTTTTTTGGGAGTAATGATTTTGTATTAGTTAACTTTTCACGTGGGCTAATAGGCCAAATTTATTTTTAATAAAATCACTAGGCCATAGAAACTAGCTTTATCGCCAATAATCTACCTGGTGATTTTATTTTAAATAAATTTGGGCTGTAACCACACTAAAAAGTTAACTAATATAAAATAATTATTTCGGAAAAACTATGTTATACTAAGTTCTCACTTGTGTTTTTGAACGCGTTTAAGCAAAATGTTTTAAAAATTAAACACAGCCGTTCACACTATAATTGAGATGTTTAAGGCTGACGTTTTATCTATTTTTTTTGTACCTTAAAAATGATTTTTTGTAGTCAAAATAGGCGTTTTAGTTGGGAATCAAACCCAAACCCCAGGCTGATTAGCAAAGAACACTACTTACTAGCCTACATGGGCAAAAATGCACTTAGCACATCCCAAAATTAAATGAAATTCAGAGTTGTATTTGGAATTTACGTGTTTAACGACGTGTTTAAATCTAAAACAACTCATTTGAGATGTTTAACAACATCTAAAAGTTGACGTGTTTACTGCTTAAACACGATTGAGATGTTCACAAGCTAGGTGTGAACATAGTATTAAGCATTTTTTTTATTTTAAAAATTTAGACTTGTTCAGCACTACTGTCGTTGTAGTTGCATTTGCTACAAAATATAACTCACAATATCAGGTGAATTACAAAAGGTGTTTTCAATATTTCAGTTTTGAATGAATTGTTATTTACTCTTGAAGTCGGGCCTTATAGTTAAATATAGTTTTAAAATATAATAATATTATCCTATGAATATGTTTTAAACTAAGTATGTATTGCTAAAAAATTTTCTCAAAATATATTGCAACAGAAAATATCGCTCGACATATATTCGAAAAAATAATTTTCTAAGTTTTTTAAGGAATGTTGACTATATGATGACTATAACTGACGGATATTTCTTCATTGAAGTTTTTCTTTACGAATTGCGATGTATATTGAAATATATTTTCATTCTGATAACAAGGTTGTTTATTAGTTTGTGTGGATTTAGTTTTGAACTTATTAAAAATTGTTTTTTTTTTTAATTAATTAGTAGTTTATTATTAAGCACTAGGTCTTTATTTTATAAAAAATGTTTTAACTTTATTTTTTTACTATTTTTCAATATTTCGCCAAAACATTTATCTTGAAGATGCCAGCCAACGGTTTGGCGAAATATTGAAATAATAAAAAATAAAGTTTAAGAATTTTTTAAAAAATAAAGACCTAGAGCTTAATAATAAACTACTAATAAAATCTTTAATAAATATCTTTTTTTTCTTTTTAACGATCTTTTTTATATATTTTTTTCTTTTCGATATTTCGCTTTCCTTTGGAAAGCTTCTTCAGGAAAAAATTTAAAAAAAAGATCGTTAAAAAGAAAAAAAAAGATATTTATTAAAGATAAATAAAAAAAGATCGTTTAAAAAAACTATAAAAAAATCTACTAATAAAATATTAAAAAGTTCAAATAACTATAATTATTATATATTTTTGAATTAAAAAATTCCTTATCATTTTTACACATTTTCGCTTTTGGAATTAAAATATTTTTTTTTTCAATTCACTTTTGATACTAGATATAAATACTTGTTATATTTGCCATTATACATAAAATCGTATTTTACTTCTAACATAAAATACATTTCATCATCATCATTTTTAACAAAACTTTCCTATTTCAGCTAATTTTTTTCAGCTTCTACAATATACTAGCTTGTTAAGCAAGCGTTATACAAAACCTAAAAGCAAGAAAAATTGAATAAAACAATTTAGGTTAATAAATTAAAGTGTTTCGTATATAAAAGAATAAAACAGTGAAAGCAAAAAACCCAAAATTTTAACCAAGTGATTCAAGATTTATAAATGTAATGTACACTTAAAACATTATAATGCCAGGGCAACGCCTTAACAAAAAAACGAAACGCAAAACAAAACAAAATGAAGTAAAGTAAAAATAAATATACAAACAAATAAAAAGACACAAAAAACAAAAATAACACAATAAATTTCCAATAATTAAATAATGATAGATGTTAAAAAAAACAGAAATAATTTTCAAAAATTTCCATCACTCAAGCAAAGATGTGATTCAGTGATGGTAGTTAAACAACAAATTGCTACAAAAGCCACACAACAAACGACGACAACTAATAAAAATAATCAAAATCAAGCAACCAGTTCTATAATCACGGCAACAATACCAAAACCCTTACATTCCATAAAAGCAACAAAAATCACAGAAGTTCCATTAAAAAAAAATGATCTTACAATAACTTCGAATCCTGTCAGAGAAGCTAATCAAAATTTTTTCTTAGTACAAGAATTTAAAGATAAAAATTTCCTTAAAGCTGAATGTAAACAAGCCCATGCTCAAGTTTATAAGCCTTTAGCTTCAAAAACGACATTGACGACATTGAATAAAACCATATTGCCTGTTGTTATTGATAATCGTCGTTCGATCAACAAGCTATCTTCGATTAATAACAATTCGGTAAGCATTCTCACATCAAAAAATTATCCTCTTGACAAATTTTAAACAACATGCAATTTGCATTAAATAAGTAGATGATGGCACAATTCTATATATATATATTTTTTTCGTATGGAAAATTAAAGGGAAAAAGAAAATTAAGGATAAAAATATAAAAAAAAAATATAAATATTTATTATGCTCGAATCAGAACTCTTTCTTTGTGATATAATAATCACTTTGTGCCTTTTCAAAATTTCTTCTTTGTTTCAGCGAATGTCCGTTTCAGTGGTTAATGTCGACTTTTTGCTCATTAATTTCAATAACTCTTTCAACTTTAGAGTTATTCGTATCTTTGGCTATCGACATCTTTCTATTTTCAGAATAATCTTATAACTTTTTTGTTGTCCGCATGCAACAAGCTGGGATTACTTTGAAATTTCAAGTGTTCATAAACAGTTTTTATATTTTTGATTTTAAAGTCAATTCCTTAATTATAATTATTTACTTATAAGATGGAGAGGATATTTAAATAATCGTGATCCCCTGCTACACATATACCTTCATTTTTGTTTCCCACCAGTCGAGTAGTGGTAAGAAAGAGTACCCACCTGAGCAGAGTTCCATATGTGCAGATAAGCATTCAATTAAAAGTCGAATGGTACCCTGAGCTCATGATTAAACCCTCTTGATATTATGTAGAGAGTTTAATATCGCATGATATATAGGGATGCATCAATACGCCTTTTGGCTAATAAGATAATGATACCAATACTTAGCTATATCGATATAAAAAGTAAAATTAAATCAGAGATCGTTAAGTATTTTTTTTTATTTAATTCAATAACATCATTAGACATGTTACGCAATAAAAATCGATAATAAAATTATTTTACAATGAATCAAATTAAGCCCAGTTTTACAACTATTTACTTTATTACAACTATTTTTTTTATTAATCCGTTAGCCGTAAATAACTAAAAATAAATGCTAACAAATTATAATAATAAAAATATTTTTTAGTAATTAATTTTAAGCACTAGGTCTTATTTAATAAAAAATTTTTAAAAAATTTTATTTTTTATTATTTTTTCGATATTTCGCCACACCGCTGGTTGGCATCATCAGGATGATGGCGAAATGTCGAAAAAATAATAAAAAATAAAGTTTTTTAAAAATTTTTTATTAAATAAGACCTAGTGCTTAAAATTAATTACTAAAAAATATTAAAAAAAGGTCAAAAAATTATAACTATTATAAAAATACAAATTTAAAAAATAATATTAAATTTTTGCAAAAAGACCGACTTCAAAACAGACGACGTTAAATCAGATACAAGAAATAATATCACCTATGGGATACCTTTTAATTTTCAATTTTATAGTTGTTGCTATTGCAGACAGGCTGGCTGTCTATAAATAAACAAGAGATAAATTACATCAACTACTTTTGATTTCTAATTTTAAATTCATATACGATTTGCAGCGATTGTTGCAGCGGACATAGAAGCTTTAATTGCTTGATTATAACGATTCACCAAATAGAGCCATAGAAATTAAATTGGGTCACACAGGTGGACTCACTTTAATAATAAAGAATTTTTTTTTTATTACTTTTTGTTATTGGATGGCATAGTGCTATCAACTTTTTTTAAAATTGTATATGGGTGTCCGTTCTAATCGATTAGGCATGTAAAAATAATGTGCGTTATATAGGGGACACCCTTTGATTTTGTAAGCATCACCTTTCAATTCACAAAAAAAAAACATCAAAATTGATTTAAAAACAACAAAAAAGATAGACAAAATGAAAATAACTAAAAATATCTTATTTTCTGATAATAAATAAAACTCGGAAATATTTTCAAGAAAAAACAAACTTGAGGAACAAATTCACCAAACTGGTAAATGCTATAAACTTTTGCTGCTTTTAGCCGGAAGAGAGCCCGGAAAATAATAAAAGAGTTTTTAAAACTTGTTATTTTAAAATAAGTATCGTTATATCAATAAGATAGTTATAGCTGTTACAAGAACCGACATCGGATGCATCCCTTACTCTGCTAATTTTCAATTTCTTCTGATATTTGATTGCTTCAACCCCATTCGTAGTGCCAATATTTTTCTTTTATCTTTTCTTATCGCATGAAATTTTAAAACGATAAAAAAAAATGCTCAAGATTTTTCGAGATATTCTTCACTGTGTTCTAAAACAAAAAAAAAGCATTAAAGTTATTAAACACGTTTATAGCCAGGATCGTCAGCAGCTGCAGCTGCCACATTTAATGGGATGCGACGAACTGGTAATGGAAGTAATTTGGGAACAGCCACAGCGGTTGCCACATCCATTAATCAAGTGGACTTCTCTGGACAACAGTTCAAAGGACTATCATCTGCCACAGGCACATCATCCTCATCGTCACCAATATCATCCGGCTTAAACACCTCATCTGCTATTAAAAAACCGATTTCAGTGTATGCCACAAAAAATTCCTTGTATAGTTCTTCGAAAGTATTACCGCGTTCCGCAGCTAAGTCATTAGTGCAACGTAGTGGCGCCTCAAACAAAGTTGCACATCCTGTAAGCGGTACTTTACCCACATCATCGTCAAATTCGAGCCAAAACCAAAGTATTAATAATAATAATAATAATAATAACGGTAGTAATAGTAGCTTAAATAGTATAACAAATTCCGGCAATAACAACATGACATCTTTGGATCAGGACGACATAAAATTTATCGACAGCGATGAACAGCCTTCCATGGGACCTATGATGTCTGAACGTAAATGTGAGCCTCTGCGCTGCTGTCTTAATAACTCACATAGTTCTGCCGCATCAAAAAGTCGAGTTAGGCCTAAGTCAACAATTTTATGTGCGACATCTTCAGCCGCAGCAGCAACCGCCTCCTCTTTATCAGGAAATAGTTTGGTTTTCGAAAAGGTTAACAACTACAAATATTCAAATGGCGGTATTCCCTCGTCTTCCCCTGATAGACGTAATGAAACCGCTATTGACTCGAGTAGCATACGGGCGTCTATTGAAAAATTCAATAGTTTTAGTGAACAAAAACGTTTACCACTCAGCTCCGTAACGCTGCGTTCACAAAGCGGCAGTGGCAGCACTAGTAATTTACAACATCACCGACACAGTAGCGATTTAGATAACTGCAATCTTCGACTATCTAGTGGAGGTGGTGGATCTCTAACTCGTTCACCTTACCGTAGTACAGGCTCAACAGCCGGCAAAGTCATAACTAGTATTTACCCGAATGCTTCGGCTGCATCAGCATCAGTATCAGCATCAGGGTCGGCTCGTCACCAACATCATCCCCATCATGCGCTAAGCAGTAGTCCGAGCAATACAGGTAGTCTGCCACTTAAATCGAGTAAACATTATGTCCAATCGGAAGATTCATCGTATTCAGGTCTCTCCAGTTCTGTAGATAGTGATGTGAACAAAAAGAAATTAACTTCCATGACCGGTGGTCTTTGTGACAACACAGACGACAATAGTGTAAGTTCACCTTCAGCAATGAAAATAACGAAAGCATTTTAAAGTAAATTTATTTTTTTTTAAATGTAGTGCGAGATGTGTAAATTTTAATTAATTTTTCAAAACGGTAAATTGAATATTTATTTTATTAAAATATTTAAAGTTATTTTTCGTAGAAATACTTTAGTTTTTTTGACTGAACATATTTTTTAGCCATAAGAATTAAAATATTTATACGAAAAACAGCTTAAAATGCGTAAATAAAATATTTGAAACAAAAAACTTAAATTAAAAAAAAAAAACAAAATTGTGCGCCAATGTCCTGTTTCTGTTATATGGGTTCTATATCTCATTTAAGCGCATATAATAATATCCCAAACTCAATTTAAAAACATAATCCCTGCTCTGTGTTCTGCGGTAGCCTGCCATTAAAATGTAGTAACTGTTGCAAAATTTTGAGAATCAGTCTTATAGCGCTCTTTATAAAGATAATTAAAATGTTCCTTATTTATGAGGAGTACACGTTTCCCCTCTGCTAGGCTATAACTTGAAAATGTCCATTCATTAGCCAAAACGTTCCTACAGTGATTTGCTTAAAATTTGAAATATCTAACTAATGCGAGTCATTATAATATGTAGCCGTAAATTACTTTCTGTAGCAAATTTATAAAACATGTAAATAATGTAATTTTTAATGCTTTGACAGTCAGATAGATGGTAAAGCTGATATTTTTTAATTTTTGTGTGAATATAAAAAACCTTTAAAAACGAACTACGATTATAAAATTGCATCGCAATGTAGTTCGGAAGATTTTAGAGTTACCTGTTTTTAATTTAGTTCTCTTAACACACATGGGATAATTACTCCTTATAGCGAATACTTAACTCCCCGTTCTACATCGCAAACTTTTGCTTGAATACGCACGTTGGCCTTAGAGACGGTCATCTAAATTTTATAAAGTGTCACTATTAAATAGCATATCTTAATTTTCGTATCCTTACTAAACCGGGTCAAAAACTTGAAAACGACCAATCTCACAGTTTAGCTACAGATTACAGATTAATGTTTTATATGTACGATTGCATAATAAGAGTCTTGTGCACATTAAAAACAATCATTTACAAATAGAAAGAATTCAAAAAATAGCAAGTTTTTACATCATTTTATATTTTCAATAAATTCTTTAAACAGCACTCTGCACAAAAATGCTCTTGGGAATAATGGAAGGATTAAAATATTTGTATTATAATATTTAGACCTTTGATATGAAACTTTCTAGTATCTGGGAGGACACTTAGAAATTCCAATTTCTGCACACTACTAAGTTTAACCTTGTTGTATTAGTAACCGAACATCACCAGAATTATTTTTGATTCGGTTTTCCTTTTTATATTCACAAAATTTTCTCACCGTAAAGTGATCACGAGACACTTTTCTTGCCGATTTCTCCTTATCATACGAATCTATTCATAATTTGACTGCTCTTTGCCAAACAAATATTTAAGTTATACTGTTTTACTGTTATTTAGATAAAACAGCAACAGTGCCAATATGAATTACACAGAGAGTTAAATTTTTTTTGAAATATTTCGATAAATTCGCAATAACTTTTAAAGAAAAACAATGAAAAATCTTCAAATTAATAATAAAAAATAAATTAGTACAACCAAAAATAAAGTTACTGTGTCCTTAGTTTTGCGGTCTACTGTAGGAATTTGTGATTTGCATATACAGGGTGTTTACCGAGAGGGTATACTACTTTGTTTGTTTATAATATTTTTAATTAAATGAAAGAAAATTAATTTTATATTGACAAAATATTTTATTTAATGTCGCTGTCGGGTTTCCGCGATTTTCACAGTACCTTCCTAATGGTCGTTCCCTAGTTTGTGTCTTTGTTTCCTGCGTTGTTTGTGCGTGTTTGAAACAAGACAAATTTTTCAGAAAAGTAAAAATTTTTTTCCCATTGCATACTTCGATTCAATGTTTTGTATCAATGTTCTGTATGAAATGTGTTTTCATTTGTACGTTGCTGTGTGTGTGTGTGTGTGCTTGCACAGAATGCGACGGCAATACAAATCGAAATATGCTCATGTTCATAGCAAGTGGATGTGCAAACAAATAGAAAGTTTTCTTTTCCTTATTCTGTTGCATTTCAATTCCAAAATGATCCATCAGCTGAACGTTTTTCAAAGCAATTGTTAGATATTGGGAATGGCGCAATTCCAATTGACCTCACCACAAAAATGTTTACGCTTCCAGATAATTTTTGCCACTTTGCACAATCAAAACAAGAATTGGTCACAAACATATTTCCCGGCATTGCACAAACCATGATTGGTTTGGTACAATTTCGAATAATTTTGAATAACATTCTCGGGGAAATTTTTACCTAAAAATCGGTTGACTCTGTTACCAATCAAGACGATGCTGTAAATTAGCCAGTCGAATTTTAAAATTTGCTTGAGTTACCTGGACTGCCGCCCCACCGCCTACAAGTGAAAGTTGGTGTTTCAATTATTTTGTTTAGAAATATCTGCCAGCCACGGCTTTGCAATGGGTCATGAAAAATGTGATTGAAACAAAAATGTTAAAAGGAAAATATAAGGGCAAGGATGTGCTAATACCACGCATTCCTATGATTCCTCCAGATTTGCCGTTTGATTTTAAATGGCTTCAGTTCCCCATACGTGTTGCTTTTGCAATGATCCCTGTTTTTCGCACGGTCAATTATATGTATCATGTTCACGTGTTAATAAACCAACTGCTTTGTTTGGCTATACCGCGAACCAAAATCAATCGAAGAATGTCGTCTATGTAAAAGCATTGCAATCGAATAAGACGTATTATATAAGCACACAACAATATTGAATTATGAAAAAGAAAAAAAAAAAAGAAATTGTGTTCTTTCTGATTAATTTTCTTAAATGGTTGAATTTTTTGGCGCACAAATGACTTGCAAAGTGGTCAAGGACACGCTAGTATCAGATAAATGTCTGCCTGTCTAGCTTTACAAATGCGAATATTTTGTTTAAGTTGCTTAAGTGTTTCTGGTTTGTTTGCATAAACCTTGCTTTTCAGTTTATCCCCACAAACGGCAGTCCGAAACAGTCAAATCCGACTGTGGAGGCCAATGAACATCACAATTTCTTGAAATAATTTGTGTGGAAAGAGGTTTAGCTGTATTTCCATTGTAATCCTGGCTGTAAGATGCGATGTGGCACCGTCTTGTTGATAACACATGTTTATTAAGCCCAAAGCGTAGCATGCATGGTCTGGTGGAAGAAACTCTTGTGTCAACTGAATCTTTTATGGAAACAAATGCAAATACTTGTGCAATATTGTGATCAAAGTTGTTCTTTAAACACCAAGTTCCTGACACTGCGTAGAATTGAGGTTAATAGATTGTTTTGAACACTTTCCTGAGCAGCAGTAATGTTTTCAGCCGATCTTGCAGTACGTTGTGGTCCTTGCTTGGGCCTATCACCTATAGACACTTTTTCTTCGAAATCGTTCACTACACGATAAATAGTGCATTTGGTTTTGGCACGTTGTTTCCCCCAAAAATTTCACGTAACTTTTTAATCGTCACAGCAATCGATGATTGATTTTGATTAAATATTTTAATAATTAAAACATGTTGGTTTATCGAATATATTTCCATAATAAATTTGCTACGTGTCTACTGCACGACTGCCAAATATCAAGACTAATGTTTACCAAAATGGCGGCAAAACGATTCATAATGTTATTACGATTCATAAATTTACGGTTTTATAGCTTTATAGTTTTGTAAGAGACTTCCACAATTATGGGTTGTGAACAACACCTGTGGGTTAGTAGGTAGTGTACTAGCTTGTAAATATGGGGGTTGTGGGTTCGATTCCCAACGAAGACCTTGGTTTTTTTTCACTACAAAAAAAAAAAATTGACTGTCAGTGGGGCTGTTCAGCGATGAAGGCATAGTCACTGGTCGCTGTGCTGTCTTATTATACGGCAGTTAATTTCCGACTATCCTTCTACTTTCACCAGCTGTTTTCTATCCCTTTTCTAAAGAATGTAGCACGGTACGTGACTAAATAGGCATTGTTGCCTGAAGTGCTACTTCTCTTTAATAAAAAAAAGAGAAATTAAGGTGGTGGCTGTAGATATTTCCAAAGCATTCTAGGTGCCCCTGTAGGTTAGTAGGTAGTGTACTAGCTTGTAAATATGGGGGTTGTGGGTTCGATTCCCAACGAAGACCTTGGTTTTTTTCACTACAAAAATAAAAATTGACTGTCGGTGGGGCTGCTCAGCGATGAAGGCATAGTCACTGGTCGCTGTGCTGTCTTATATACGGCAGTTAATTTCCGACTATCCTTCTACTTTCACCACCTGGTTCATCTATTCTCTATTCCTTTCCTAAAGAATGTAGTACGGTACTTGACTAAATAGGCATTGTTGCTGCCTGAGTGCTACTTCTCTTTACAAAAAAAAAAAAAAAAAGATAGGGTGTGGCATGGTGCACTTCTATCAAAACTTGCTGGTTTCTCTAGATTTCTATCGAGTTTTCTCAGGAATCGCACTATACGAGTTATTATAGATAGGATTTCATCAGACGAGTTCAAGATTAAAAAAAAAATGGCGGCAAAACAAAGTAGTATACTTCCCCAGCGGACATCCTGCATTTGAAAAAAAATTTTTTTTTTTGGATAAAAATATTGAATTACCAAAATTTTTAATTAAATCATGTTTGTTTCCAATGTGTGAGAACTCATGACTGAATATAATATTTGAAGTTTGCCGTCTAATTACACATATGGTTTATGGCTGAAATTATTTAAAAACATTTGTTAATCTTACAAATAATTAAAACTAAAAAATGTTAAAACAGAAAATAATTACAATTAACACATCTTTAGCGTTATTAAAAATTTGCCTATTTTTGAATATTTCCTTTAAGCTTATTCGTCGTCCGTGTATCATCAATTTCATTTTAAAAATCACAAACAATACATAGCACAATATATATATTTAATATTACTTTTAGAAAGTCTTATGAAATTTCTTTGAATTTATATTTTTTTAATTAAAAAAGCCAACAACATTCTTTTGTTGTTTGTACCAAACAAACATTCTTTTGTTGTTTGACTAGAAGGAATTTTTTTTTGTTATGTTTTTTACTCTTACATTTGTAATCTGTTCTCTTAATTTCTGATAATTTTTATTAAAAATATTTTTAATATGATTTTGTGGCGGAAATAGTAGGCGATGACGCCATACGATTTTTGGGGTTTTAAGTCGTTTGGGTGCTCGCTGATATTTTGATTTCTGTACTTTTGCATGTTTTTTTGTTTGTTTGTTTATTTATTTGTTTTTGTGACGTTTAATGTTTACATACAAACATACGAGTATATATATATTTTTTTTATGGCTGCTTTCACGCTTATTTTATGTTTGATTTTTAATAATATTATTTATGGTTGTCTAAATTTAAATCACAAAAGCACTTGTTTTACCTGGTCCGTTTTTAAATTTCCTTATTTTTTCCTTACACTTTCTTTACTCAAATTGCTGTAGAAATTGTGCCAATTTTTAATCACTACTTATGTTTTATTATTTTTATAATTTTAACTGTTTTAATTTTTTGTACGCTCTTTTATAACTATATTAATTATAATTTTCTAAAATCATTTTCCTAGCTCTATATTAGATTTTATATGAAGTCAAAACGTTTGTAATTTATGAAGTATTTAAAGCCATAAATATTTGTTTGTGACAACAATGCTTTGGAAATTCCAAAGTTTTGATTTCGCGTGAAATATAGAACCAGGACAAATTATAATTTAACTATGCTTTTCCATTTATATAATTTCAAAGATAAATTTTCAAATAAAATGAATATTTGGTTTAATGTTGTTTTGTTATGCATTAATAGATTCGAAGTTCAACAACTTTAAGAAGCGGTTTACCACCGTCGTCTCCAACATCATCCCGTTACTATGATAGGGATAGACCATTGATATCTTCCATACCATCTCAAAATAAAACAGACGAAATTAAAAAATCAACCGCCAGTGATGAAGAAAAAGAAGGTAAATTAAAAATAAACTTTAAATATTTTCTAGCGTCGAGTCAAAAATATTCAAAACGCCATTTTTGATTTTATTTTTTTCAACCCGTTATTCACATTTAAGTTATAGTTATGCTATAACGTTATTGATATACTAAGTTTATGACAGCCTAAACATATTCTAATTGTACATATTTAGGTCAGTGTTAAATCTTCTTTCAAGTCATCATTGCCTTATCATAAATTATAACTCATTTTTCTCAGTTTGAGTTTTTAGATAGTTTTTAGATATCCATTCCCTTGTTGCACAGGCTCCATTAATATAAATACATTGGCCCATAAGTCATAATCATCAGTTAAGTTTTAACATAAACAACTAGCGTGCCCGTGACTGCTTTGCAAGTCAATCATTCAGGAAAATTAATCAGAAAGAACACAATTACTTTTTTTTTCGTTTTTATTTAAATAATTTTATCTTTTCCACAATTCATTATTTTTGTGTGCTAATATAATACGTCTTATTCTATTGGAATGCTTTTACATATGCGACATTCTTCGATTGATTTTGGTTCGCGGTATAGACTAACAAAGCAGTTAGTTTATTAACACGTGAGCATAAAGCATATAATTGACCATGCGAAAAACAGGAATCATTACAAAAGCAACACGTATGGGGAACTAAAGCCATTTAAAATCAAACGGCAATCTGGAGGAATCATAGGAATGCGTGGTATCATGAACATCCTCGCCCTTATATTTTCCTTTTAAAATGTTTGCTTCAATCACATTTTCATGACGTGTCCCATTGCAAAGTCGTGGCTGGCAGATATTTCTAAGCAAAATAATTGGAACAACTTTCCCTTGTAGGCGGTGGGGCGGTAGCCCAGGTAATTCAAGCGAATTTTAAAATTCGACTGGATAATTTACAACATGGTCTTGATTGGTAACAGAGTCAACCGATTTTTAGGTAAAAATTTTCCCGAGAAACATCTGCGTTTTTCGCAGCTAAGATAGCTCTTTCCCGCATTCATGGTTTCTAAAATTTTGTGCAATACCGGGAAATACGTCTGTGACCAATTCATGTTTTGATTGAGCATAATCATTTTTGCGGTCGGGTCAATTAGAATTGCGCAATTCCCAATATCTAACAATTGCTTTGAAAAACGTTCAGCTGAAGGATCATTTTGGAATTGAACACGCAAATTTCACACACGCACACACAAAATGCAACAGAATATGGAAAACAAAATTCTGTATTCACTTGCTATGAACATGAGCATATTTCGATTTCGATATTGCCGTCGCATTCTGTGCAAGCACACATACACACATTTCATTTGATACAAAAATTGAGTCGAAGTATTCAATGGAAAAAACTTTAATTTTCTTGAAAAATTTGTCTTGTCACGCATTTGCTGAAGCCGTTGTCTCTCCGTTTCTGCGGCTCTAGACGTATATGCCCTTTCACGATTTTCCTGAAGACGTGATTCGTGTTCCTCAGCTGATTCAGCGGCTCTGCTGCCGCGTTGCGATGGTTTTTTTTAGCAAGAGCTGTTTTTTTAGGTGGGATTTTAGTAAACTGGAATAGTGCAAAAGGAACAATGATGTGTTTTGTTTTTTTACTTTTATAACATTTTATTATTGGTTGTTGGAACGACAGTAATCATATTACCTATTTGATGAATTGGCATTAAAAATAATTTGTTATTTACTAAATTGATTTCACTTATAGGTTTCTCACTTATGAACAAAGTTTGTTGGATTGTACCGTTATTTTTTACCAGCGTAGCGGGGAATATGTTGTATTATATAGTAATGTAAATATTTTGTAAATATAAATAAACCGAAAACTCGGATTTTTGAATGCAACATTTCGGAAGTTTTAAAATTTTGTTATTTTATTATATATTAGTGAGTTTTTTTTTGTAAATATCTTCGGAACTACATAACCGATTTAAGAGATTGATATCTCGTTTTGAAAAGCATAACAATGGCTTTAAAAAATAAAATAAAAAAGAAAAAAAAATAATAAATATGTATATGTCATTGGTGGGTTTTGCCACGCCCCTCCGCCCACAGACCGAAAATCAAAAATCGGACTTCACAGTGTCACCCGCCTGAATATTCTGAAGATTCTCTGAAAATTTCATCAAAATCGGCCCAGCCGTTTTCGAGTCCATTTCTTACATACATACACACATCCTCTTTTATATATATAGATTTATTATTTGGAATAATTTTCACGCTTATCTGCGTTAATTGAGCTAGATTCCTTTGAACAAATATATTTAATAATATGCTTAAAAAATACTTATTACTCAAAAAATTAAAATGTTTTAAGCGGGGAAGCATATACATATGTCTATTTCGCCATTGCAAAATTTTATAGTATATCGTCATAGTTTATCATCTGTTAACTTAAGAGATTTGTTTTTTTTTGCTTTTTAATGTTATTTTCCCATTTATTTTAATTTCCCATAAAATTTAATTACTTTATTCTTATTCATAAAACCATGGAAGAATTCATTATTAACTCAGCTCATCCTGTGTCAAATAAGCTAACTATAATATTATTACGTTTATACCTTTTATAACGTTTTGTTGTGAGTTCTTTATTGCAAAATAAATAACAGCAGTTTTTAGAGTTTTTAAATTAAGAACAATTTTATTTACTTTAACTACACAAAGTTGACACTACAGAACAATTTACTTAAGATGCGCGTCTTTACTTCATCCGATTTAATTTTACACTGATTGACTATCCACTCAGATGCTGCCCTTTTATATTTGCCCATTAAAAGTCCAGAAATATTAAGAATCTTTTACTCCCTTGGTATCACATTTTGTTGTTGTATGTTGTTTATTCAATGTATAGGCGCCAGTATGTCTGTGTATATTTTTGTTTTTGTTTTTATATTGATAAAGTTTCTTCTTGGAATTTATTTTAAGATATTTGTTGTTGTCTTTTGTAGAAAAGGTTTCTGGAAAACTACGCCGCAGATGGTAAACAGCATACATGTTTGTTGTTGTCTTGCGCGTACAGTTGGTAAACAGAAATTTGTATTTTTATGCATGCCACGCAGTTAGTAAACAGCATATCAAATTGTTGTTGTTTGCGTTTATAAAATTTCTACGACGCAGTTTGTAACTAGAAATTTTGTTGTTGTCTTAGCAAGCCACGCAGTTCGTAAGCAACATACCCAGTAGTTCGCTTTATTGCTTAATAACTTTCTTTTAAAACTTATTCTTATATTATATATAAATATTCAACCCTAGGAATTTCTTTCTCACGGAAAATAATTTTCTCGAGAAAAAATTTCTCCAATCACAAATTCCGCGGGAACAAAAAACATTAAAAAGTGGCATCATTGAGTTTTATAACCAACTGTTTTGTTTATTTATATTTATTTTTCCTTTTTTTGTTTGTAACTTATGAACTTTTATTTATTTAAAAACGTTCATTAGAGAATTTTGTTTTTAATTTATTTAAATAAATTAAACTATAAAAAGAAAAATATACAAAAATGCCTTTTTTTCCAAAAATTTTTGAAGTGCCTCTTTGTTGCCTTTAAAAAACCCGCACGTTATATCTGCGTTTGCTTCCATTGTGGTAAGCAAATGCTGCATTTGCTGTTTATTTGTGTTTTTTGACCTAAATACAAAAATTATAAAATTAAAAAAAAAATTTAAAAACCAAACATTACTTGCATTTTTGTGCAAACTCCCTTCTATATAGCAGGTGGAAAAAAAACTTGAAAAATGTCTTCTCCCTTTTTTTTCATTTATGATGCCTACTTTTTTCCCCCCCGAATTTTTTTCTCTTCTCACAGTTGAAAAAAAGGGAAAATATTTATTCATAATAGGAGAAAAGGGAAAAGGGAGAAAACTCGCGCGGAATTTTTATTCATGATTGGGCTGATTATCATGTGAGCAATTTCTCACTTGGGTTATAGAAAAGAGGTCATACTTTTAAAATTACATTATTTAAAACAAAAAATTGCAATGATATTTCTGCCAGTTTTTCATATATATCCGAAATATCATTTACCTTCACCCAAAAAGAAATTAAATATCGAATAGAGAATTGAATACTAGGCAATAACAGGTGTTTTGTTTTTGTAAAAACTTGCAGTTGTAGTGTGGTCTCCAATGATAACCAAGAAATACCCGAAGAAATGTTGAAGGAAATTTCGAACTTTATGCATTTGACGGAACTCAGCACTAAGTTGAATTCATAGCAGGTGAAATTAATAGACCTGCAATTAATTTTCTTCTTGCCTGAAAATATCAAAAATTATATAAATTTTGAGAAAATTTGAATTGAAAGAAATGTTGTTGATTTATATAAAATTTAAATTCATAAAGTTGATTCTCCCAGGTAAACGCAATTGGAAATTCATTAATTTCGCCGTTAGTCAAAATGTTAAACTCCTTACAATAAAAAAACATTTTCGAAATTTTTTACATGCCATTTTATATCCCAAGCAACGATGATGATGATGATTTCGCCATAGACAATGTGTTTTCAAAAAAAAAAAGCTTTGTTGTAGTGAATTCGCTTATTAATTTGATTTGTCATCGATCGAATACGCTCTATAACCTTTTCGTCATTTTAGTAAAGCAAGGCTTTGGTTTTTGAAAAACGAGAAAAGTAAACAAAGAAGCACTTATTAAAGGATAATATATACATATTTTTAAACATTTGTGTGTTTGGAAAACACTCCTACTCTTTTGGAAGTGGCTATTCCGAAATCGTACCAGAGTTATAAATGGCTAGTTTATTCATTTTAAAATTCGCCTTGGTTTTACCTACATTTATTTATACATTTCATTTGCTGGATTTGAACTGCTTATTTCTTAAGTTATAAAATAATAATTTTATATAAAATCACCATAGAGTCCGCAATATAACGACTACCACAAAGTATAATTTTTAACTCAAGTATATTTTTTGGAACTTTATGAAATTTTAATACAAAATTACAACAATCTGAACAGGATGCCCAAAGCATCCCTAAAATGCGTTCTATTCTATCTATAGGGTCCGGCAAATAACTTTTTTTTTAAATGCTATAAACAAAACTACACAGCTTCGGCTGTGTGGCACGTAGCGCCTTCCTGTTGAAACCAAATGTTGCCAATATTCTTCTCTTCAATTTTTGTAAACAAAAATTCGTTCAATATGGCCCGATAACGATTGCCATTGACTGTAACGGCCCAATTATGCCTCTGGACCAAAATCCGCACCAAACAGTGACTTGTTTTGGATGCATCGGCTTTTCAATGTATGCGTGCGGGTTTTCTGTGCCCCAAATGCGACAATTTTGCTTGTTTACATACCCGCCAAGATCAAAATGAGCTTCATCTGAGAAGATGATTTTTTTTTTGCAAAATCGGCATCTTCTGTAAGTCGATCGCAGGCCCTCTTAGCGAAGCGTTGTTCAAGCGTATGCACAACCATATTCGTTCAGCGGAAGGATAAAGATAATTATCTGTCAAATCAAACATGAGCTAAGTGTTACCATTCACGAAATAAGCACTAGTTGAAAAAAAAAACGTTAGATGGCGAACCCTATATATATTAATTTTCGCAATGAATATTTAAAAAATTTGAACGATTTCTTTATTTATTTTTTTTCATTCATCTTTATTAAATTAAATGTTATTTACATATTTATTTACAGTTTTGAGATATTATCTTAGATATTACAGCAAATTATGTTTTTAATCACAGATATTGAAAAGCTTTGTTATAAGTTTTTATTTTTTTTAAAGGAAAATAGGAAAACCTTTATATACCAAAAAAGAAAGATGTTCAAATATAATTACGAAATATATATGTATGCAATTGTATTGTCTAATATAACAACACATTGCATACATATCATTTCCAATTTGGTGATTGTTGTTTTAAAAATACCTTTACGCCGACTCTCTACATTCTCTTATCAACTGATAAGAAGAATTTTCTATTTTCTCAAAATATTTAATGTTGAATCTCTTTATGAAGTGGTCAATTCGTTAAGTGTCTCCAATCTTTGTTGTGTATAATCTTGAGGCATTTGTTTTGTATTATCTGAAGTTTCTTCAAATGAGTTTTGGCTGCTGTATACCAAATGGGACTTGCATATGTTAAGGTTGGTCTTATCACGCTTTTAAAAATTAAATTTTTATTTTGAAGGCCAAGTGAAGACCGTCTATTCAGTAAATGCCACAGAGCTCTGATGGCTTTTAGGGTTTTTTTTGCCGATTTCGTCAATGTGCCTTGAAAAAATAAGTTTCTTATCTAAAAATACGCCTAGATATTTTACATCATTTCTTATTGTAGCGCTCTCACTTCCACATCTAATTTGTCGACTTAGTAATTGTTTGGGGGAGTTGTTATAAGGAAATATGATACATTGAGTTTTGTTAGAGTTGATTTTAATTTTCCACTTATAAAAATGTTTTATGTATGTAGCAAATCCTTTTTCCATTTTCTTTAATAACGACTTTGTCAGTTTGCAGACGTGATTAAAGCGGTAGGCAACTTTCAAGTACGAGGGCGGTGAAAAGTCCGAAGTGTAAATTGAATACAACAAAGGTGATAAAATTGAACCTTGTGGTGATCCAGTAGATATTGTTTTTGGTGACGATATTGCACCATTAACTGTAACAATAAAAGTTCTTTTGTTTAGAAAATCTAAAATAAGCTTGCGCAAATGCTTTGGTATATTTGGTCTGGAGCAATTTGAATATTAAGCCGTTGTGCCAGACGGTATCAAATGCTTTCTCTATATCAAGAAATATTAGGCTTATTTCGCTTATTCGCTTTTATTTTATTAGTAATGCAATTTATTTGGTGTACTGAACTGTGTTCTTTCTTGAAACCAAATTTTTCTTTAGCTATTATCGAGGTATTTTCGACGACATCGCAAATTCCTTTATAAATTAGTTGAACGTTTTCTTTATGAAAATATAAAAGTTTTCAAATATCGGCGACAATATAAAAGAGTTTGATGAGACGATTATCTAATAAAAGTTAACAGGCAAGAACCATCTTAAGGTCAGCTTTAAAAGAAAGAAACTGCCAAAAAGTTGCGGCAAAAAATTGATTCGATATTAAACAGCAGCAATGTTTCATTATCGTTGAATAAAAAATATAAGAAGAAAAAAATTAAATACAAGTGCAATATTTAAAATTTATATACTCCTGTTTTATAAAATATAAATTCCTCCCTTTTTTTTGAACGACTCTGCGTTTTAAAATTTCAATTTGTCATAATTTTTGGTTTTATTTTTATTTTCGTATTTTTGTCGTGCCTTTAAAACTGAATGGTTTATCGAGAAAATAATGGTTTGAAACATTAAAACTGTTTTGTTTATTCTCTTATTGAATTAAATATTTGTTTTCTTTGTCGTTTTTTAGGCTTATGTGGACTTAGAAATATCGGAAATACATGTTTTATGAATTCCGTTATTCAGTGTCTTAGTCATACAAGTGAATTGACAAAATTCCTACGAAATTATAACGCATCTAAATCCCCAACGTCCAAGGATCAACAAATTTTATATGGTAAATATTTCCTAACTGTTTGTGCTGCAAATGAAATTTTTTACATTTAATTATTTTCTACGTAGAGTTTTCCAAATTAATTAAGGAAATGTGGACAAGTAATGTAAACAGCGTTACACCCATGGAATTAAAGCGTTCTGTCTCCGCCAAACATCGCATGTATAGTGATTACAATCAGCAAGACGCTCAAGAGTTCTTACGATTCTTTTTGGATTCGTTACATGGTGCCCTCAACACTGGTACTAAAGGCGAATTTTTAAAAATAGATGACAACTTAAGGTAATATGAGCTAAAAACAAAAAAAAAAATATAAAAATATTTATTTTGCCTGAAACACTACAAATATTTATAATTTTAGTGACAATAAGAAGGCCGAGCTTACTTGGGAATGGTATGGACGACATGAAAATTCTTTAATACGTGATCTATTCGTTGGTCAACTTAAAAGTACCTTAAGATGTACTGTTTGTGGTAATACCAGTGTTACTTTTGATCCCTTTTGGGATCTGAGTGTTTCCCTGCCTTCGTCATCACGTTGTAAACTTGATGCCTGTCTTGATTTATTTATACGCGAAGAAGTATTGGATGGTGATGAAATGCCTACATGTTCAAGATGTCAAACACGACGAAAATGTACGAAAAGTTTTGCCATTCAAATATTTCCAAAGTATCTTGTTATACGTAAGTTTTTCACAGGTAACTTTATGTTTTTGTATAATTTAAGTTTATTTTGCTTTGTAGATTTAAAACGGTTTTCCGAAACACGATGGAGCAAACTATCTAATATAGTTGAATTTCCAACGGGTGAGCGTGAATTGAACATGGGTCCCTACGGTGCAAATGCTAATTCAAATATTTACTATTCACTATATGCGATTTCAAATCATATGGGTAAGAATTATATGTGCGAAACATGCATTTTGTGTGTTTTGTCACGTTAGTTTACGGACCACACTGATTAAAAAAGAAACACAATTTCGCTTTTAGTTAATTCACTTTTATTTTAAGATTATACAACAGTTTGCAATGGCTGCGATTTCTCGACGATGTGCATTTACGAATGACTTCAAAAACTCTCCCTTTTATTCTTTACCACTAACTCTCTCTTCCAACGACCAGGGATTACTTATTACAATATAAATAATGTTGCTAAGAAATTACAACCTTACGTTAATTTCAAGTACAAAAGCATTTAATAAGCACAATTCTTAACATTGTGTTTCTTGAAAAGAATTCAAATTTCACTCAAAATAATAATTGGAAAAGTTATTTAATGAAATGTATTTTTTTTTGTTACAAATATAAGTATTTTGATGGCTGGATGCTACCTTGGCAGCTGCTAAAACGTAAATAGAAAAATCCCTCATTGCTATCTGGCCACTTATAGATTTTATAGCATACGCTTCTTTGTATTAATATGGTAGGTGAGGCTAGACAGGCAGCTGGCAAGCAACCTAGTTGGCTGGGATGAATTCGATCCCATTTGAATGCCTATTTATAAGACTTAGAATATGGACAAGTCTGGTTTGAAGAAGGAGATAACTACAAAAAAAGGTTTAAGCATGTGCAATCCTGTGTCAGATGACACTATAGATTTTGTGTCTTATATAATAATCGTGTCTTCTTCAACAACATGGTAGCTCTTGTAGAAATCACTGTAGGGGATGCCCATTCTACTATCACGTATTCAATTTTACAAAGCCCAAAGACAGCCCCACTATATCACGCAGTCGCATTGTATCACTGAATCTAAGCCATACCAAACAGTCGCCCGCAGGCAAAAAAGAAAGAAGTGCAATCCTTATGCCCCTTTAGTCAAGTAAGAGTGACCATTAAAATATTCTAAATTCCAAATTCATTCTGTAGTATGCTCCCAATTTCTGGACCAGATTTGATGTTTTAATAGATCAAGTAAGGAACTAATTACAGAATATCGTTATTTGATATTTAATTGTTCGCAGTTCGCGGCCTTTTTATAGCGGATATTCCGCGTGCAATAAACAATCACGACACATGCAGTGCCTACATGCAAAGTTTAATTGAGTCTGCATTTACATTTTTTCTAAGAAAAAACTAATGTTTTAATAGTTCTCCTTAGTAAATAAGAATACGCCACACAGTGAGACAGCCCTGTAGTAACTGCGGCAAAAAATGGTTTTTGGCGTGTCGTCCATTTTGGATGAAATTTTTACAGTATATTAACAGATATATGAGTAACAATTGCCTGAAATTTCAGCCTCATAACTTCATTACTTTTTGGTTCCCCCCGGGGGCACATGATAGTCTTTTTGGAACCTACTATTCCATTTAGACTGGTGTCTTGCGGGGTAAAAGGGAGTCTAGGCCCCTCAAAGGCTAGTAGGAGTCACCTGGACAATCCACATATTTCCACGGGAATCAGTACGCTCGCAGAGTTCACTATTTGTCTCTTGAGACAATTAGCTGTTCTCTGACTGGTTATTGAGGTTGGCCCCTATATGGGAGTATCGTGGTGGTTGTGGTTTCGAGACCCCCATGATCATTCATAATGAACACAATTAAGGGTTCAGGTCCAGTAAGTATGAATGCCGTCGTGTTCTTAACTATATTAAGCTTCATACGTTCTGGACCAGGAGTTGGAAAGTCTCCAACTCTTTAGCAAGGAGTGAAGGCTGCGGCCTAATTCGGGCTTTCGAAATTGCTACTAGGAGTGACCGGAGGATATACGTATTCGATGGCCTCCTAAGGCATGAATGACGTTTGCAAATCATTCAAGTGGTTTGACCACCATCTGATTATGACTACCTAGTCGGTGCAGATGTAAATCAAATCACATCATTACTTTTTGGTCTAGAACAAGTCAAAGTTAAGGTATGCCAACGCGCTTGAAATAGGTTAGTTCAATATGTAATATTCAAAAGCTTATTAATAAAAAAATACATAATAAATATAACTTTAAAGTATTTTTTTAATTAATTTAGTTGTTGTAAAATGAGTAGATGAAAAAATAAATTAAAAAAAAAAACACAAAAAAAATTTCTTAACAACAGAGTTGTGGTATAAAAATTGAACATTTTGCATTTTCAATGGACTAGGAAATATAGAGCAGCCCCTCGCCCTAGTTGCAGACTTATATCAAATGAAAGATTAAAGTCTCAGCTTTCATTTAAAGTAAAAAACATATAGTAAAAGTTTGCAAAGTGCGCAACGCGCACATTCTGTCGCTATACGTATGTTAGCATGCAATAGCATGTTTCAAACAAAAACAAAAAGTGAGATTGATGAGATTCCAAATGAGTTGAATTTAATAAGTAAATGGGGATGTGATGGATCATCAGGGCACAGTGAATATCATCAACGTTTCACCGTTGAAAATGTTTCTGATAAAAATATGTTTTTAAAATCTCTTGTTCCGTTAAAGTTAACTGATCTTTACAATGATTCTTATTTGTGTTGGATAAATTAAGAACCACCTTCAAAAAAACTTTGTAGGCCTATGAAGTTCGAATTTGTGAAAGAAACAGCAGATGTTATTAACAATGAAGTGAATCGTGTAAAAAAAAATAAAAATTTAAAAACGACAGATTTCGAAATGTTCAACAAGAAGTTTGCGATATCACATAGTTTAACTATGACGATGATTGACGATCGGTAACAATTGCTTGATGGCTGTTTGTTTCAAATGTGGAGCAAAACATGCTGAAATGAATAATTTGAATGCACTTATCTTGAGAACAAATTCAGCTGCAGCATTGAAATTTGGAATTTCGCCGCTACATACTCGAATAAAATTCATGGAATGTATATTACATATCAGTTATAATTAAAGTTTTAAAGTGTGGAGGACAAATAGAGACACAAAAGAACAGAAAGAAGCTGTTAAAACGGAAATAAAAAAAAATTCAAATTAGTTCTAGGTTTAAAAGTCGCTGTGGCGAAACAAGGCATGGGAACAACCAATGATGGTAATGTCTCTAGAAGATTTTTTGAAAATCCAGAAATAACCGCTGGCATAACTGGTGTAAATGTAGACTTAATTCACCGATTTTGAAATTATATTAAATACTATCAATACTAGTAGAAATATAGATGTTGCTAAATTCCATACGTATTGCATGGACACTGCAAAATTGTATGTGGAGCTTTATGGCTGGTATTACATGCCTATCGGTATCCATAAAGTTCTCATTCACTGAGGCTATATTGCCAATAGGTTTGTTTGCAGTTTTTTGAAAGCATTTTTTAAAATTTTATTTAATATTAACTTTTTTTTTGCTACAGGAATGTTATCCGAAGAAGCGTAAGAAGCAATGAATAAGTAGTATAGAAACTGTAGGCTATTCCATTCTCGTACAAATTCACGTATTTCTACGAATAAACATGTAATGCACTATTTGCAAATATCATCAGATCCTTATATTAATTCATTTAGAATGAGAATGAAAAAAAAAATTGTTCTGTTTTATTGCATTTCAATGGGAGGTGGGCGTAATAGTGGGCGAATTTTCTTAATTTTTTTTAAAGACTAGATTTGTCTCAAAAATAACCTGTGCAAAATTTTAAAGCTCTATAATCACTCATTGTATTTAATGCTGGCGTTGTCTCACTGTGTGCCATGGTGATATATAACTTTGCGACTAAAAGTGTGTTAAAAAAGCAATTTTTGTTTAATGTGTCAACAAGAGAGACCATATTGTTCAGGGAAATAAAAACACTACAACCCACGTAAAGAGAACCGGAATTTTTCAGTGGGAGACAGTTGACTAACTTTTACAACTTATATACTTTTATTTGAACGCATATTTATATCACTCTTATTTAAAATACTTTTTAAATTTAATTGCAGGCTCAACTGCTGGTGGCCATTACGTGGCTATTTGCAAACATCCTATCTCAAAGAAATGGCATGAATTTAATGATAATCTGTATGTAAATCTTTTGAATTTCGAAAAAAAAAACGTATAGATATATTAACATAAATCAATTTTTCTTTCTTTTAAGTGTGAGTGATTCATTATCTGAACATCATCTTGTCTCGTCCAGTGCCTATATATTGTTCTATGAACGTGCGTAAGTCACACTAAACTTTCCCGTTTAAACGAAAACAATAACGAAAAGTATAACTATAAAAAGGAAAATATAAACAATTTAACCCAAGGAAACTTCCATTGCTCAGCTATGTTCATTATATATTTTTTTTTGTAACAAAAGATTGGAATTACATTTAACTCAGTTAAAAACACTTAATGAACTAACAAGAACGAACAACAACAACGTTAAAATGAGAACAATAATTTGTTACAACATAAAAATTTTACGGAAACAAGCAAAAATTAAGACAGTGCTAGCAAACAAAACAAAAATTAATCAAACTTAATTTTTTTTTATCGTTTATAATAACTAAATGCAACTATATGAAAATTAAACCGGCCATTCGTTTAGTGAAGTGGTATGCTGTTAAACTGATCTATTGATTCACTATAAATAAGAGGACCCTTTTAGGAAAATTAATTAACTAAGCAAACAAAATTTTTATTTATTTTTGTTTATTGTATTTTTGACTGTATTTTAACTTGTAATGCTGCTTGTTAAAAAATCTTGTATATGTTTTTAATTTATGGCCTCACTCACATGTTTATATTTGTTTTGTTTTTTTTTATCACTGAAGTCGATTTATTTTATATAGTTTTAACAAAATCCTAATAGTTAATAATGACAACAAGTTGAGATAGATGGTTTTTATTAAGATGAAATGAAAAACAGAAATTATATTTAGTGTAATACTAGTCGTTGAAAATAAATAATGCGAAACAATTTTTTATAGTCAGAAAAGTAAATTAATTATAAAACTATAAAAATAAAATTATCCCTTGTAATACAATATTGATAAAGAAAACAAAAAATAATTTATATGAAAAAATATTGCTCCTTAATCCTAACTAAATGAGTATAGCAAACAAATATAATGTTAACTTGCTTTATTACTTGCTATATAAATATTGTTGACAAAAGTGATTATAACATATGTTAAATTTAAAATTAAAATGAAAGTTGCAAAAAGGTTTTATATAAAAAAAGTGACAAAGAACAAAATCGAAGTTACTTTCTGACTAACATAAATCGAAATGGGCGGGTAAACGTTTAATTGCAGCAATTGTTAGTTTTATTCAAGAAAAATTTACAAAATCATCTATTAAAAAGGAATGCCATTTTATATAGGAAATCCAATTTGAAGTACAGTTTTTTTACCGATGAGTCACGCCTGTCGTCTTTTTTTTGCTTCTTTTTTTTAGCTAGAAATGGAGTTAGGAATCAAAATGTGGTGTTCGTAAGGGGTTTAAGCAAGAAATTTGTAAGACTTTAATAAGTTAAAAAGAAAAATTCGGATTCCGTCGAGTTTGTGGCGATTAGAGAGATAAATATTTTAAATTGAGTATATATTTTACTAACGAATTATTAAGGAAAATTTTAATGAAATGGAAATTATTTATTGTTATTTGTTGCTTTAGCTTTTTACAAGTTTTCAACAAGTTTCGTATGAATATCCATGCAGTGATTGAGAAAAAACACAATATGAAAATATGAAGACCCATACACTTAGGGCGTCAAACGTCAAAGAATTCTACGATACTTCTATTTTAACTTTTCACGGCGATTGATTTTCTGTTTATTTTTTATTTTTCAAGCGTTTTTAATTTTTACCTTTTCTTTTGTTTTAGTACATTAGTTTTAAAAATGTACTGGTTTTATAATAAAAGTATTTTATATTGTTTTGTTATATTTAACATAACATCAAGTGGTGAGTGACGCATGTAAACAAAAGTTTATTTTCAAATTAATATACACTCAAACCTCGTTTTATGCGATTGATCCGTTCCAGAGAAAATCGCATAAAACAAATTCGCATAAAACGATACACTAGCTCCATACTAAAATTAATGATGCGTCACTGAATTTTGAAAAAATGCATAAATTCAAAGTAAAGCATTAAAACTCAAACAAAATCGCATAAAAAAAGTCAACAAAAAAGTAATTCATTCATTAAAAAAACAAATAAACATCAATTCACTACGTACTTAACAAAGAAAAAAATATTTACATTGAAGAAATAAATTATAACTCATAATCAGAATCACTAATATGACGTGTGCCGAGTTTCTGAATTGGCTTTATATCGCTTTCATCACTAGAGGAAACAAACACATCTATGGCTAGATTACTATTTTTATCACCACAATTGTTCTCACTTTGGCTGTAAGCAACATCGAAGTTTTCAGTCAGTTCTTTCTCCTTAGGTACTTGTTGAAAATAATTTGTCATAAGTTTTTGTGATGTCGATTTTTTTAACTCTTGATATGCCGAAAATGTGTTGTTAAGCCCATGCTGAATTTTTAGTGCCCGTTCCGTATTTGGATCCACATTAAGAATTTCGCTCTGTAGGTCTTTAACTGTTTTAAGAATTTTATCAATCTTTTTTAAAGTAAGGGGCTCTACAAGTTCTTCGCAATCACTTTCGCAATTATTATCTTTCATATTATCAGCAGTTAGACTAACAATGTCGTCATCAGATAACGGAACATCTGCGAGAAGCCCTTCTATATCATTATGGTTCAAAGAATCAAATCCATCGCTTTCAATTTGTCGAGCCAGCATGAAAATTTCTTCAGATAATACAGATATTTCATCAGCAGTATTACCACGAACACAACCTGGCCATACAGCTTTCCAGCACCCATTTAATGTTTTTGGTCGTATACTGGATACTGCAGATGCAACCAAAACTATGCAGTCGAAAATATTAAATTTTTTCCACGCCTCGATCAATGTTAATTCTTCATTTTCAATTTTATTTAAAATAAATTGGTATGTGCTTTTAATATAATATTTCTTAAAAGTGGAGATTATTCCTTGATCTAGTGGTTGAAGAATGCTGGTTGTATTTGGTGGCAAAAATTCAATCTTAATGTTTGAATGTTCCAAATGTGGGTGTCCAGGAGCATTATCTATAACAAGCAAAATTTTAAATTCAAGATTTTTTTTCTTCATATAGAATTCAACTTCTGGTACAAAACATTTATAAAACCATTCACTAAATAATGCAGAGGTTACCCAAGCTTTAGTGTTTGCCATCCAGTGAACTGGCAAACGTTTTAAGTCTTTTCCTTTAAGGGTCCGTGCCTTTAGAAACTTTTTTACGACTAATGGTTTTAACATTTTATCTCCTGAAGCGTTGTTGCATAGTAAAACCGTTAATCTTTCTTTACTTGGTTCAAATCCACTGGCTCTTTTTTCTGTTTTAGCAATGTAGGTTTTGTTTGGCAATTTTTTCCAAGATAATCCGGTCTCATCTGCATTGAATATTTGATCTGGGCAATACTGTCCTTCTATTATTTTTTTTTAATTTTTGTGGATAATTTAAAGAAGCATGTTCATCTGCTGATGCTGACTCACCTCTGATTTGGATGCTGTGAATATTATTTCTTTTTAAAAACCGTGCAACATTGCTAGCTAAAAATTATTTTTCTTTTGGTTCAGAAGTTGCTTTATTCTATCATAAAATATTATTATCATATATCCGCTTATGGGAATCCTTTTTTAGTTAAATCCTCAATCCACAAATTGAGAGATTTTTCCATTTTTTCAATCAGTATGTCTCTTGTATAAGACGAATACTTTGAACTCATTTCTGTGCCCGAAATTACGGATTTTCTTATGGAATCTTCATTTTTTTTAATCGATCGTATAGTTGATTCTCCTAAGTTAAACTCCTTTCCAAGAGATGTATACTTTGCACCATTTTCTAAGCGTTCGAGAATTTTAATTTTTATCTCTAGGGATATTGTTTGTCGGTTTTTCTTATTTTTATCCATATTGTAATCTGAAAACGTACATAAATATTTTTGAGCACAGAAACTTTAAAATAACAATACTTTATAAGTTCTCACTTTAATCACTTTTACGATAAATTAATCTCAATTTTTTATACGAGTAATATTCACTAATAGCCTGTTTCCACGACAGTTTGAATCTCGTGCTTCGCTCTCTGAAGCAAGTTTGTGAATCATGCTGTTTACACGACTCATTTATCTGCTTCGATTTGGCAGTTGTTATTAAACAGAAAAACATAGTTGAAAAACAACAACAACAGTTGAAAAACAAAAACAACAGGTGAAAAACAACAGAAGATATCCTTCTTGCCGCGATAGCATTAAGTATAATTTTTTTTCCTATCCATTTTTTTTTAATTTTATAAAATTTAAATTAATTAACCCACCCACAAAACAATTATATTTTTTAAGTTTTCACTTTTAACTTTGTTTTGTTTGTAAATTTTCTTTGTTTACAAAAACGTTTAATTTTGATAACTAGTGCAGATAAACTTACGATAAAAATTAGAGAAGAGAGGATTTTTCCTTGCTTCGCAACTAGCTTCAATATGAATCTACCAGCTTCGCTCTCAAAATTTTGTATGGCGAAGCAGGTTGATTCGCTTATTAGCCTGTTTCCACGACAGTTTGAATCTCGTGCTTCGCTCTCTGAAGCAAGTTTGTGAATCATGCTGTTTACACGACTCATTTATCTGCTTCGATTTGGCTGTTGTTATTAAACAGAAAAACATAAGTTGAAAAACAACAACAACAGTTGAAAAACAACAGAAGATATCCTTCTTGCCGCGATAGCATTAAGTATAATTTTTTTTCCTATCCATTTTTTTTTAATTTTATAAAATTAAAATTAATTAATTAAGTTTTAACTTTATTTTGTTTGTAAATTTTCTTTGTTTACAAAAACGTTTAATTTTGATAACTAGTGCAGATAAACTTACGATAAAAATTAGGGAAGAGAGGATTTTTACTTGCTTCGCAACTAGCTTCAATATGAATCTACCAGCTTCGCTCTCAAAATTTTGTATGGCGAAGCAGGTTGATTCGCTTATGATTGGGGTGTGAAGCAAGAATAGAGAGCGAAGCAGGTGCCGTGGAAACACCATATATGATTGGGGTGTGAAGCAAGAATAGAGAGCGAAGCAGGTGCCGTGGAAACAAGCTATAAGACGTGAAAACAAACACCACAATAAACTATTTTATTTAACTTGTTGATTAAAAGGGATTTCCCCTAAGTTGAAAGCTAGAATGATATTCACACTAAGTTACAGCGCGCTGCAATAAAAGTCACAAGTACATCATGTGCAATTCTACAAGCGAAAATATAAGCGTGCAAAAAAATTCAAAATCGGACAAATTTGAATTCGCATAAAAAAATCGCATAAAACGAGGTTCGAGTGTACAATTGATTTTGTTGACATAATTGTAATCTAGTCGTCCAATTTACGCAGAAATTTTTGTTAGGGATGTGCGAAATTCATCGTTAAATTTAATAATTTAATTTGGTGAAGTAAGAATGACGGTGATTTAAAAATTTGTTGTTGTTGATATTATTTTATTTTTTTCATGCTATTTTTGTTTTGTTGAAAAGTTTATGTTTATTAATTAGTATTTGTTGTTATTCATATATATATATATATATATATATATATATATATTTTTTTTTTTTTTTGTTTTAAAGTTTTCTGAATTATTGCTGTAAATATATTGCTTTTTGATACTTCAGACTTTTTAGTCTTTTTTAAATGCAGTTAAGAACACCAAAAAACAAAACCTAATAAAACTTTCATTTTAATTATAAATTTTCTTCATATCTCACGATTGTCTTCTTATATTACGGGTACACATTTAATTAACATAAAACAATTAAAAAGTGAAATAACAAATACGTAGGTAGAAATGAATTAATTTCTTAAGCAGAAAGTGAATAATTCAAGTGCTAAAACAAATATTATCTACGTTAGTGACTGATACAGTCTAATAATATCAATTAATTTATTTTAGTTTGTAAATTTGTTAATCATTTTCGAAGTTATTTATAGATGCAATAAATTTTACGACAAAAAAAGGAAGATTAAACGTCGAAAACATAATTTTTTTTTATAAAGCGCATCGATTTTGTTGCAAGTTGAAAAAGTTGCGATGTGCAAACATTTAATTCGATTTAATTTCGTTTGCTCTTCTTTAAAATTAAAATGGTTTATATTTTTTTATATCATGTTTAATGCACTTGACAATTTAAAATCGAGTAAATATTTTTTAAGATAATTTATTCAAACATTTTCAATATTCTCAACATCTTTTGCTTTTCATGATATTTGCCTAACATCTATAAAAGAAAGTTATTTGTGATAATTGGTATCAAAAGAATAAATATGCAACCTATTTAAAAGGATATAATAATATAAGCGAAATATACATGGTCGCAATTTAGGAAAAAATTATAAACGCAGCAAATGATAATTATGAACAATATTCAACTAGATTTTATTTAAAAAAGATTCGATTCGATCCAATTTTAATTTACCTGAAAAAGCAACTTTTCTTTGATTATTATACTTCTTATGACCATAGCATATTAATTTTAAAACTTATAAAATTCAGTTAGTGACTAAAAAAAAAATAAAAGGAATAAATTTCTTTTGTTATGGCAGATAATGATAATTATCTTGCTCAGTTTTTTAATTTATTTAATTAATTTTATTTAATTAAATCGTTGTTGTGATAAATATTTGCTTAAATTGAAGATTAGCTTACGGTCCTCATTTTTAAATAAACTAGAAAAAAAAACTCTTATTGTTTTATTTTAACAATTTTTTTCAATATTTCTGCAGCTAAAATTTATGACTAAAAACAATAAATATATAAATAAAAAACAAATTAAATAATTGTTAATCTTAGTAGCGGTCTTTTTTAAATAAATTTAACACTATATTTTTTCAACAAAAACAAAAAAAAAAATAAAATAAATAAATTTAACACTATATTAAAAAACCAAAAAAAATATAGTGTTAAATTTACTAAGATTAATAATTATTTACTTAAAAAAAGAGGTCGAATAAAAATAATAATAAAAACACAAATTAAAATAACATACTGTGAGCATCAAAAGCAACTGTACAACTTTGATTTTCATGTTAAAAACTTTCATTTCGTAATTTCCTAATATTTAAATGAACATTTCATATTTTTTTATTAAGTATATACGCTTCTTTCATATTTTATTAAAAAATAATAACAGAATTCCAACAACAACAAAAATATAGAAGAAACACAAAAAAAGGTTCAGATTTCAAGCGTCAAAAGAAACTGTACAACAACTCTTACGCATAACTAGTAATAAGCAATTTTACAATAACAAAGAACTCTAATTTTTGAAATTTGTTTTACTACGACGTTTTATGGTTTTAGTAGCTATTTAAAAAAACAAATATTAATAGATTTGGTTTTGTCACAAGCAGTTCACACAAGAGGCCTTGATATTTTTTTGAAAAATGGGCAAGCAAACTTGTGGTAAAATTTTTTCGAAGAAGGAAAATCTGTTCGAGAGATTGGTTTGACCAAAAATATAATTGATAAGCTAAGAAAGTTTTCAAATTTAGCAAGATCGCCCAAAATCTGCAAGACCACCAAAACTAAACGGCACTCAAATACGGTCCAATGTGCGAAAAGTGAACAAAAACCTAACTGAAAGAGCTGTAAAAATATTGGAAAATATAAGAGAAAGCCCCGTTGTTAGTGCTAGTGCCAGTACAATACGCAGAGCACTACATGCGAATGGACTGCTTGGCCGAGTTCCCAAAAGAAAATTATATATATTTCAAAAATCAATCAACGTCGACGTCAAGAGTTTGCCAAAAAGTACGAAAATAAGTCCAATATAGTCTGGAACAATGTACTTTTCAGTAACGAAAGTAAATTTGAAATATTTTGTAAAAAAGTGCCGGCTAAAATTTGGAGAACGAAAAAATTCAGAATTTGCCCAGTTTCTTTTGACGCTGGAAATCTGAACTTTATTTTGTTCGATATTTTTTTTGCTTTGGAGTTTTGTTGTTGAATGAATATGAAAGAAGTATACTAAATAAAAAATATACGGGCATGTTCTCACAATCGCAAGGTTTTCAAATCGCCAGGCGACTTAAAAACGCCAATTTCAATTTTAGATGTTCTGTAAATTGTACGTTTTGCTGGCGATTTGTTTTTTTTTTCTTTTTGATCTTTTGATCAGCTGTTTGTTCAAATCGCCATTTTAAAGTAAACAATTGACACAGGAACTTAACCAAAAAAAAGAGCAATCTTAAAATTGGTATTTTCAATTTAAATAGTATAAAATTGTTTTAAATTTTTGTTGAAATAAAAAGAAAACGTATTAAAATTTAATTGTGATGTATAAGCAAACTCAATCAGTTCACTTCAGTAAATGCTTGCGAGTTGAAATCGCAAATATTAAGCGTTTTGCGTTTGTCAGAACACGTATTTTGTGTCTTCAAAACGCAAGATATTATTTGCGTTTTTCAGAATACCAATTTTAAGCGTTTTGCGTTTTTGAGAACATGCCAGATAAATAATGTTGATTTAAAATATAAAGGAATTGTTAAATGAAGGTTTTTAACATAAAAGTCAAAGGTGGTACAGTTTCTTTTAACGTTCACAGTATATTGAATTGAAGTGTTTTCCATTGTTGGTGCTGTTAAACTTTGCCGCCGAGTGTTTTTAAATTTTTAATTTTTGTTTTTGTTTATTATGCGAGCGCAATTTTCTGTATCCCTTGTAATTAATTCTTATATCGCCTAGGATATTTATTATATGTAACATCTCTTGCAGGTATCTTATTAATGAGGCTGCAAAGGCAGTTCTTTGATTTAGTTCTTTGTTTAAGTCGGATTTGTGCGATAACAGTCTGGTTTAAAATGTACCTTCAATTGTACCAACATATAATTTTTGGCCTATGTTAGTGTCGTCCCGCTTACATTCTATTTTATATACTAAATTAGGTTTGAAGCTCACCAGCATTAACAACCGAAAACTCTACGACGTTATAAATGTAATTTAAATGTTTTTTTGTTAATATTAAATAAATAAGTATTAATCTTAACAATGGTCTTTTTTTTAATAAATTTAACACTATATTTTTTAAAAAAAATTTTTGTTTTTATAAAAATTAATTTCCTGAAGAAGTTTTCCAAGGAAAAGCTAAATATTCAAAATATAGTGTTAAATTTATTAAAAAAAAGACCATTGTTAAGATTAATACTTATTTATTTAATATAAAAAAAAGAGGTCGAATAAAAAAAATAATCAAATAAATTTTTTGTTAATCTTTTTAAATTGTTTTATTTATAAATTTTCCCTGAAAAGCAACAAATATTGGAAATAAAATTAGTTAAAAAAAACATTTTTTTTTTGTTAAAGTTATGTATTTAAAACTAGAGCCGTAAACGAAACTATAAATTTAACAAACATAATATTTTGTTTTGAAATAAAAACTCATAAAAATTAATTATTGCTGCTAACAGATGTGAGTCAAAAATTGTCTTCGCTTTAATTTGAAAGTAAAGTTAGAACCAGAACCACAACTAGTAACTAAATTTGTTAAAAATGTATTAAAACAAATTCCGTGAAACGAAAAACATATGCAAATGCGATCATTTTTAAGTTAAGTAAAACGATAACATACCAAATAATTTTACATTTTTTTTATTGGTATTTATTTTCGAGAACAAGCTCTTTATTTGGTTTAATTATTTAATTTATAATAAAACTTAATCTTAGCTTCACTTAAAATTTTGTGCTTAAAAATGATAATTACTGATAACAAATAAAAACAAAATATAAAACAAATATATATATATATATATACATATGTACATTTATCTAAATATATTAAATAAGAGCAATCAATTTCATATATATTTTTGAGAGTAATTTATACAGTTTACTTGCAATAAATAGCAACACAATCATTTAAACAAAACATAACCAACCAACCAACCAACCAACCAAAAAAAAAAAACAACAACTTTCATGCTCCTTTTTTTAGGAAGTCTAAAGTTAGACATAGCAATGTTCTTCTATTTTTTTATAAAATAACTTTTTTTTTCAATTCTAATATAATGTTTTTTTTTTAACATATATACACACTAGGGTGATCTTTAGCTAAGTATATGGCGAATTTTTTTTTCAGATTTTTTTTACTCTCACCCTCTCGGTTTAATAAATTTTAGTAAAAAATTATCTTAAAAAAAATTTCATATGAATAGTTTGTGAGGTTAGGACGTAACGCAAGCCGGCCCAAATGTGCAGAAAAACAATTTACTAATTTTTCCAAAAAAAAAAAAAAAATACAGAAAATTATAAAAAGCAAAAACAATAAACTGCGAATTTTTAAAATGTTTTAATGATTTTATTTTTACTGCTGCCAAAATATTTGTCCTATAATCCTTAACAGCCTAAAGAACGTATTGTTTTGGCGCCTCATCTTTTGTAAGAATGTGTTACATCCCTCCATCAGGTTGATATCACTTTTGGCCCGATAGAACTTGAAATTGTAAAAAATAACACAAAAAATTAAATTGTAATCAAAATTTCTTTTTTATTCGAAGGATCAATACGTGACATTAACATTTAAAAATGATTTCGGGCATATGGGCACCGCGGCTGTTCTTGACGAAGCGCATTCTGGACGTCCAATTTTGGGCCACTTTTTCGAGCACTGCTGGGCGTATGTCACGAATAACACGAACAATGCTGTCCTCCAAGGCGTCAATTGTTGCTGGTTTATCAGCATAAACCAGTGACTTCACGTAGCCCCACAGGAAATAGTCGAGTGGTGTCAAATCGCACGACCTTGGAGGCCAATTGACAGGTCCATTTCTCGAAATCAACTTATCGCCAAATTTTGATTTCAAAAGTCGATGGTTGCGTTCGCTGTATTGCACGTAGCGCCATCCTGTTGAAACCACTGAGATCAACTGAGAATACTGAGCATATACAGTTTCTCTCACTACAAAACACAGAGATGGAGTACAAAATTAAAAAGGTATACGTCTGATAGACGTAACTTATCTATGCAGGGTTAAAAGTGGGGAAACTGTCTGTTTTTTTAAAGGCGAACGATTTATTTTTCGTACATGGACTGTTGTTATTTTTTTTCTGTCTTTTCTGGCTGTTGTTCGTTTGGTATAAACGGGGAGCGCTTCCGATATTAAGACATCATTTTCAAGCCGTGTTCTAATCCGTACTGGTGAGTCAGTGTTAGCGTTTAGATGGTCCAGCCACCTGGCATTTTATGCACGCCTAATATCTCCGTCTTTTATTGTTATTTAGGTACGTGTGTCCGTCTGAGAGTGTTTTTCTTGTTGTTCGAGTGTATGAGTAGTTTTAGTGGTGGGTGTGAAAATTGTGTAAGGTCGTCTTTATCTATTAGCTTATAATGTCTCAAATTAAATGTTGTTTGTAGATTTCAATATTTCCAAAAATGTCTAGTCTTCGCTTTTTTTGCGCTAGGATGTAGTAATGTCATACATTCATCTATTTTCCTTGGTGTGTGGCCGTGAGGTGTCAAGGTGTAATGTAAAGTTGGAGTTTTCTCTTTTCCGTTTGTATGAGCGTATGTGTTCTGTAAATTTATTTTTATTTGGGTATGGTTTTACGTCGACCCTCGTCAAATTTGGTTTGCGAACAAACCGGTTTCGGCTATGTGCCATCTTCAGTGTTCTCTCTCTCTATATTAGTTGCGTTTTATTGTCAGCTGTGTTAATATAGTTCGTGTTGTTCGTGTTTCTCTTCGTATTAATTCTAATGCATTCGTCACTTTCTCTCTTTTTTGTCTGTGTATCTCTCTCTCTTTCTTTCGTTTGTTTGTTTTTACCTAATATGTTTCTCCCTCTCTGTCCGCCTCTCTTTCTCTCCCCTTTCATTCATCTCTCTTCCTACCTAAATCCTTTCACGACCATGCTGGTTATTCGTTTGTGTTTATATGTGAATCTATTCTATTCTGTTCTGTAAATCTTATTTTTACTGCTCGTCCCGTTTGCCCTATGTACATATGCCTACAGGTCCAAGTACATTCCGCTGGAACTAAATTTGTCAGTTGTTTCTGTAGTTGTCCTAAGATTATGTCTTCTTACAGTGTTGTCGATTTAGAAATGCTGTGAGTATTCCTTCTTTGTTAAAAAGGTTAAGTTAGTTTATGTATTTTTGGTCATGCGTCAGTAAAAGTGTATCGTCGTGTTGTATCGGCTGTCTCTTTGTTTTCTTTATTACTGTTTTCAGTGTTGCATTGTCTAAGAAGTTTATTGATAGTAGTTAGGGGGTTTGTAGCCATTATTTTTAGTTACGGTGTAAATTCTGTCGAGTTCTTTGTTGTACTTATCTGGAGTAAGTGGAATTATTTTAAGTCTGTCTAACATATTGTTTAAATGCTACCAGTTTATGTTGGGTAGGGTGGTTTGAAGTGATGTGGATAGTAGTGTCCATAGTGCCGTTACTCTGATGTCATGGTATTCATTGAGTAAAAGAATAGTTAAACTTAAAATAATATTAAAAATTATGGGACACAAAATAATTGAAACTATTGCATAATAAATTATTTCACTAACTAGCATTAGACAGCGGAATAAAATACTTCGATATCTAGTTGATAAATTTAAAAAATATTTTTTAAAAAATATATTTTAAATAATTAAAAAAAAATATTTTTTTTTAAATTATTAAAAAAATTTTTTTTTTAAATGTTTCACAAAAACTTTGCTTTTTCCTTAGTTTTATAAATTCTTTGGCACAGAACGATATTCGAGCTTTATTAACGCCATATACCGGTAAATTTACATACTTTTTATAATTTTCACTGATTTGTAATCAGAGATTTGTTTCACTTTCAGAGTGTTTCAAAATCTTTAAGAAATTTTGTTAACTTTTTCCTGTAATTCTAAGAAAAGCTTTAAAATTTAACAAATACTTTAGAAATCACAAACGTAAAAAATATAAATAGTCCAAAAAATCAATATAAAACTTGGATAACTTAAAAATATACACGTATCCATACATACATATACTATATAAACAAACAGGCTACACAAAAAAAGATGCTTTATTTTACTTAATTTATTTATATTAACAATTCATTTTATTTATTTTGTTTTTGTTGTTTACAATATTTCATATTTTATGCTTAATCTGCTTTTGTGTATTTTATTTAAATATAGCAAATTTTTTTTTGTTTTTGTTTTGTTAAATTTATTTAAATTAAATTTAAAATTTTAAGAAAGTTTTTTGAATTTACTTTAAGAAATAAAAAAAAAAATTAAACTTTATCAGAGTTATTTAACTAGTTTTATATTACTATTCAACGCATAATTTTTCACATAAAACAAACATCAAAGTCGATTTTATTGACCCAAAAAAATAATAAATATTAAATAATTAACACTTGCAAAAGTTTAATAAAATACTATTTAAAAATAATAATAATAATAATAAAGAAAACATTCAACATTTAATTACCTATTATATAATTCTAGTAATTATTCAATTCAATAGAAGAAAATTCAAGTTTGTTTTCACTATAATTAGTTATTTCAGTGTATAAATATTAAAACAGAAAAATAAACAAAAATATTTGTTAAACAGAAAATAACTTTTTAGTTAATAGGTTACAATTGCTATTATTAATAATAATAAAAAAAACAAAATAAATAATAAATTATAATATAAACAAAAAACAAAAGAAATATTTATTGTAATAAAAATTTTATTTCATTATAAATAAAATAATAAAACAAAATTAATAAAAAAATAAAATCAAAGATAATTTTATACACAAAGTTTAATATTGAAATTAAAAAAAAAAAAAATCGGGCATAGTGATAGTCATGCTTAGGTGTGCTGTAATTACACATAAAGTTGTCAAATTAGGGAATTTACCCAAAACGGTGATATTTGTTTGAAAAGGGTGATACAAATTTTTGGTCGTAGATGGGGCAGATGTTTAAGGGATTTTTTTTAAGGATTTATATTTTAAAATTATTGCAGCGCAGCTTCATTTTTACAGTGTTTCCGTGCGGCAACAAAAAACATTGCTTAAGACCAAAATGTGCTGCAACATTTGTATAAGGATTGGACTTTGCAGCCATACATGGTTCAACTGGTGCAGGAATTGAAGCCGACCGTAGATTTGTCAACGTAGATTTGCTCAGTTCATTCAGGCTGGTTTTTTCTGAAAAAATAATTTTTTAGGCGAAGGACATTTTCAATTGCCAGGGTATGTCAACAAGCAAGTAAAATTGCCGCATTTGTGCTTCTGAATATCGTAGAGCGATTATTTAGAAGCCTTTCCATATGCTCAAAGTGTCACTGTATGGTGCGCTATGTGGTCTGGAGGCGTGATTGGGCCGTTTTCTTAGAAGATGAGGTTGGAAATGCGGTATTGGTCAATGGATAACGCTATAGCGAGATTGATGTGGTTTAATTTACATCCGCACCTGGCCATGAAGCCTTAATCAGATGGTGGACCAGACCACTGCATAATTTGGAACGTCATGCTCGTCCTAGAAAGCCGAAGCTATAATTCTATGCAACAGAACTTTCTAGTTGCAACTTCAATGATTCCAGAGCAGGGCTGCAAATCATCACTCCTTGCTTAAGAGTTGGAGACTTTCCACCAACTCCTGTCCGGAACCCATGTCTAGCATGCTCACTGGATCTGGGAACATTTCACCAGGTAGGTGTTATCAAAGGTGAAATGAACCCGGCCACCATTAAAACTGAACTGTCTGTCATGGGGCCGCGAAACCAGAACCACCACGTTACTCCCATATAGGGGCCAACCTCAATGATCAGCCAGAGAACTATTAAATGTCTAAAGAGACAAATAATGAACTCTGGAGCACACTGATCCCCGTGGAAATAAAGTGGAGTTTCCAGTTGACTCCCTGCCTGTCTTCAGGGGACTGGGCTCCCTTTTTCCCCAGCTGCACTGTGTTTAGATAGTGGAATTCTATAAAGACCATATTTATGTGCCCCCAGGGGGGGGGGCTTTAGCGAGATGCTAACAACTCAATTTTGGCCTATTATTGCCGACGTGGACATCACTGACATGTGGTTTCAACAGAACGGTACAACATGTCACACCGCCAATGAAACGGTCAACTTTGTTTTTTTTTTTTTTAAAGAGAAGTAGCACTTCAGGCAATAATGCCTATTAAATCAAGTACCGTGCCACATTCGGAAATTAACTGTCGTATAAGGCAGCACAGTAACCACCATGCCTTCATCACTGAACAGTCCCACCGACAGTCAATTTTTATTTTTGTCGTGTTAACAAAAAAAAACCAAGGTCTTTGTTGGGAATCGAACCCACAACCCCCAGGTCTTATAAGCTAGTACACTACCTACTACTAGTCTACAGAGGCAGCTATTTATTACAAACGAAATTTCACGACAATCAGATCAGCAGTAAAGTGGCTAGCTCGATCGTGTGATTTAACACCTTTGGGGCTAACTGAAGGGCATACGGAGCCAATAGAATCAATTTCAGCCCTAAAACTCAAAATGTGATTAACCAAATAGTACCGCTTTTTGGCCAAAAAAAAAGTGTTTAAAAACTTTGATGAAAAAATCGACTTCTGTCAGCGTGATCGTGGTGGATATTTGAAAAATATCATTCTTCATTCATAATTGCCGAACTTTTCTCTTCGTAATGCAATAAAAATTTGAATCATTTTAATCTAAATTTTTTTGTTTTATTTTCTTTTAGAAAACAAACTTCTTGTTAAAAAACCCTTTAATTAAAGTACAGGAAAGTGCTAAATTAAGTTAAGAAGATACACCAGCTATGCACATATTCGAAACTGTTGCAAAACATTATAAATATAAACAGATGAAAGTACTTATAATTCTTGATTTTTCTAAATTTGTTTAAGTAAAATCCGACTAGTGGTTCATGAGTTATGTTAAACAAAAGGGCCTTATCAGAATTGAGTTGCGAATCAATCAGCTGAAAAATGTTGTACTGTGTAATGCAACAAATTGAGAGGTGGCACCTGGTGGCACTTGAAATTGATTAAAAATGTAAAAACAGATATGAGACAATTTATTTGTAGTGATTCCCAACTGTGGGAAAGTATGGCAAGAATTGCAGGTCCAAATGTTTGGAGAAAAAAGGGATTTTTTTTATATGTTCAACTTTAGTATATTGAAACATCCTACTTTAAAAAGAAAATAAAAAGAAAAACTTTAGCTCACATAATAAAATAATATTCGTTTTGAAATTCTTAGATTAAAGTTAAGTTGGTTCAGTAAAACATGCAAGTACTGAGCTTGAGACGGCTATAAAAAAACTAGCAGTCAGATCGGATTAATTCTTTTTGATTTGATTGTACCATTTAGTCTAAAATTTCAAAAAATCATTGCATATAGCATGAATAATATGTTGACAATTTGACTTTTTTCCGCGAAATCTCCAGTGCGCGGCGCACAGTGGTCCATTTTACGAGAAAGCGTCCAAAAGTCTTTTTTTCATGGTCCCCAATTGTAAAATTTTAAAGTTCATTCGAAAGTAGATACTAGTGTACCTCGGGAGTCAAAATATTAAAACTTTATTTTAACTATATCACACTTGAACAGGGTGATTCAAAATTAGCATTTTTAGTATTTTGCTAAAATGAGAAATTTCTTAGTAAATTTTTGATTTTTAAATATCTATAACTCTTTTTTTGTACAGAGTTTTTAAACGAAACAAACTTTGTATAATAGCGTAAGTTGTTTGGCTATTAGTATAAGAACACTGAATTGTTTTTGATTGATTTTTGATTATTAGAAATTAGTTTTTTAGAGGTTCAAATTTTTTCTAAATTCTCTTACTTAACAGAGCATAACTTCTAAAGTTCGGTAGGGAATGTAAAAGTATTAGCACTGTGTTATAGCCCTAAATGTTGCCTACACGCCTATACTCCATTGTATACCCGGCACGACCCGACCGTGAAAACCACAACAATTTTTCTGACAGTAGGTCGAAAAGTTTTTGCAAAATGGAATTAAAAAATTTTTTTTTAAATATTTTTAATCAATTTCAAAGTCATGCACAGTTGGTCACAAAAATATTTCGCCTACTTAAAATAACGTAAATTGAAATGATTTAGGTCACAAAAGTACTTTGCTTTTTAAATTGATTTGCACTGATTGTAAAATAGTTTTTTTTAATTGTTAAATTGCTTGGCCATTGATATTTATCCCACGCTCTTGCAGGTGAAAATACAAAATCAAAAACGATCCGAAAAATAAAAGATGAAATTAAAGACCTTCAACCTGTAATAGTTGCTGTTGATGAACAGGAAATCGAAATGTATCTCACAATGATTGATGGAAAAGTTGCACAAGCTTTAACTTGATACAAAAGCATTATCAAGCTGTATTATATTCTAAAGGACATCAAGTTAATTAAGCCATCCAGTTCCAGAAGATGACACTTTTAAGGCAGCATACGAATTTGGATTGTCCCCTCTTCATACTAGAATACGTTTTATGGAGCATATTCTTAAATGGGGTTATGATTTGGATTTTGGTCCGTAAGAGAAAAAAAAACAAAAAAAGAAAATTCAAGAAAAATATTTCGAACAAGGCCTAATCATCGATCAACTAAAGCAAGGGGAAGGGAACACAAATGATGGAGATACTGCATGAAGATTTTTTCAGATCCAGAAACTGCAGCATCTATCGCAGGAGTAGATTTGGAACAAATAAGGATATTTAGTATTATTTTACAAGTTCTAGTAGGCAGCCGAAAGATAAATGCAAAACAAATTTGGAGAGTACGTAAAAAAATTGCTATACTGTAACGACACGTTCTCGCGATATGCTTCGCTTCGTGGCTCTCAAGAGTTCTCTCCGCCGGCTAGTCTACTGCTTCTCACACTGGAGCGAATAAGTTTCAGGCTGAACAAAGCGTGGCCTTGCTCTGGCCTCCGTCACCTGGGTGAATAAAATTCTGGCCAGATGAAGCAGCGACAGAACTTGCTTGGCTGGAAACCTTAGCTATTCTCAATTAATTCAAAGTCGAAAAAAATTCTGGCTTTGAATAAGTGAGCTGAACCTATTCGCAAGACTATTTTAATTAAGTTGAATAAAATTCTAACTCACTTAAAAGAAGTCTTGCCCGGTTGCTTGCCCGTGGCCAACTCTCCAAATACTAAATTATATCGCTTTTATATGTCTCAGCCAGGCACACCTACACACCCATACCACTAAACGACAGGTGCTTGCTACTGTTTAGGGTTGTGTTTAATGGTATGTTTTTCTTACGGATGTATCATCATGTTGAGGTGGCGTTTTTTTAACGGCTATTATAAGTTCAAATATTTCATTAACAAATATTAAATGTAATTATAAAATATATAAATATGAATTATAAAATATGAAAAGTGTGTAATAATAATGTTATCTTTTTAAAAAATTATGAAATTCATTAAACAATAGATATTCAGAAATGTGAAAAATGTTAAAATTTATGATTCAGCAAAAAAAAATTAAAAAAAATTTGAAAATATATACGGCCGTATGCAAAAAAACTTAAAGTAGGTTTAACTGCCGTTGTTAAGCACGTTTTTACCTTAACATACCTTTGTTAACTTTAAAGTAGGAAACACCTACGTTAAACCTACAATAAATTGACAGTTCAATTTTATTATTGAAAGTTCAAAAACAAAACAAATTGTGTTTACAATAAACTGAGCCGTTTATTTTAAAACTGGCATAATTTACTTTGTTATTGTCATCTTTTTTATTTTAAATTAATTTATAAAACATTTTAATTTTTAGCCATTTTAACTAGTCTGTATTTAGTTTTCTTTCTGAAACGGATTTTTCTAATGATTGTGTTGAAATAAAATCTTATTTCTCCATGTTGTGCACTGTGAAGGATTTTTTCGACAGGGGGCTATTACTACTATTACTATTTTGTCCTTTACATAAATCACTTTGTGCAATAATATGCTTTTGAGTTGTGACATTCTTAGATATTTTATACAACACGAAGCAACTTCCTGATAATAATAAAAATAATGCTAATTATGTGTAGTATATTAGATATCACTATAATATAGATATAACTATAATAAGTCCAATAATCACAACAATACTTTATACACACTTATTATGTTTCCATTTCTTTCACACGAAGCTCCGTAATTAATTTCCTGAGTACAGCGACTTACGCCGCTTTCAAAATAAACATTTTTGTTATACCGTTAATTATCAATACTGCTCTCAAACAAATCAATACTTCTCAACTTATTAATTTCAAATGTATTAAAAATGAAAAAAAAACTGTTCACTTGTGACTTATGCCACTTTCAATGTAAACGGCTCAATTGACACTTTTACTTTGTTATTCCAAAAATGTTTATTAAAAACAAATTGTAGTACACAAATAATAATATATACTAAAACATAACATTTTACATCTTTATTTCATATTTTACAAAAATATAATTATAATTAATTATTTTAAACAAAAGTTTTATTGATGTACATATAATCAAAACAAAGCTCGTTACCCGAATAATTATTTTTTTAATATGAACAAATTCTTTTAAAGTTCTTCGTAAGCCTTGCAAATTGATCTTTTTTGGGTGCTTTGCTTTTTATTAAAAAGATTTGTTAAAAAACAAAAAAAAAACATGCTGATTTTGCTAAAAACAATAAAAACATTTTTTATGGATCTAACTACCTGGATAAATAATATTCATTTTTATACATCGTTAACTACAACATGACAACTGAAAATAGTGGCATTGCCAGAATCAAAATACTAATTTTACTAAAGCATACATTAGCTAAAGTACTGTTTATAAATACCATTTTTTAACAAACGTCTGTTAGCCTTAAAGTGTTTGTTAACTAACGTGGACTTTAAAGCTCAAGTAAGCGTTTTTTATGCATACAGCCGATAGAGTTTAATTGCTTGTGATTTAATTACTATGTGATCCAAAAACAAGCCTGCCGACTTTTGGTCGTCACAATACTTTACAACGAACAATATTTTTGGCGATATATACCATCCATAACACAAGAAATTTTTTTTTGTTTAAGAGAAGTAGCACTTCAGGCAATAATGCTTATTTAGTCAAGTACCGTGCTACATTCTTTCGGAAAGGGATAGAGAAGAGATCCAACAGGTGGTAAAACTAGAAGGATAGTTATGGAAATTAGCTGCCGTATTTCTAGATATTGTACTAATGAAGACTTAATTGGTATTTTATTATGCACATCAGATCCCTATATGATCAATATCCGACCAAAATGGAAAACTTCTTCTATTGAACTAGACGTAGAAGCTAAATTGCCTCTAGAAAATAAAAATCAAGGCTATTTAGAAAAAATGTTTACTAAAATTGTTTAATTAATAGTGATTTTTCCAAACACAAGAGTTATCCGTATGTATTTCATCATTTTAAAAATTGTTTGTACATTAACAAAGTGTTAATCAATTTACAATAAAAGTTTACATATACGAGTAGTATTTATGTTTATTTTGGACTTAAATACTTCCTTATCTAAAGTAAATTTGAACCAATGAATATATTTTTTATGTTTTTGCTACTTAATGAGCTAATTTTTTTACTCAAATTATTTTTAAAAAAAACCAACCTTTAGACCAACCAACCAACTTATCAGAACTATTTTTCTAACTGGTTGATTTAAAATTTTTGTAACTTAAATTAAAGCCTATGATCTCACCTCCCCCCCGGGGGCACATTTATCGGTCCTTATAGAATACTCTACTATCTAGACCTGTGCAACTGGGGGAAAAAGGGAGCCCAGTCCTCTGAAGTCAGACAGGGAGACAACTGGAAACTCCACTTTATTTCCACGGGGATCAGTGACCCGCAGAGTTCATTATTTGTCTCTTTAGACTTGTAATAGTTCTCTGGCTGATCATTGAGGTTGGTCCCTATATGGGAGCATCGTGGTGGTTGTGGTTTTGCGGCCCCATAACAGTATAATGGTTATTATGGTGGCCAGGATCATCTCACTTATAATGATACACAAAGTGAATGATCCAGTCCAGTGAGCATGCTCGACATGTATTCTGGACAGGAGTTGGAAAGTCTCCAACTCTTTAGCAAGGTGTGATGGTTTGCAGACCTGTCCTAAAATTATTAAAGTTGCAACTAGGTGGTTCTGTTGCTTAGAATTTTGTCTTCGGCTATCTAGGACGAGCATGACGTTCCAAATTATGTATAGTGGTTTGTCCACCATCTGATTAAGACTACATAGTCAGGCGCGGATGTAAAACAAATCGCACTCTATGATCTCACCTAGTAGACAAAAAGAAAACCGTGTATCAAAATAACGATCTGTTCAAAAGTTATATATTTTTGACCACCTTCTCGTAAAATGTTCAACTGTGCGGCGGATATATTGCCGGCACCGTCATGTGCTTTCAGAATTCAAAATGCCAGTATAAGGTGGAGCTAAAGGAGATCTCAATAAAAATTCTAATTAATTTTAATCATAAACATAATATAAGGCCACATCTAACAATCAAGATAATCAAGTTGATTAATTAAGCTTTCTTTTGCATCTATTTCCGTCGGTTCTTAGGTAAAAGAAAATGAGAAACGTTTTGTATTTTATTTTACTTTATACAGATTTTCTTAATTGAATTTACTTAACATAAAATATATTATATTATACGATATGAATTAATTTAATTAAAATTTAATTAAAAATAATATTACTTTTTTAAACAATATAAATTTATGAAGTATATGTACACATTTTGTAAACTTAGCGCTTAATATATCTTATGATTTTAAGATTGTATTTAATTATGGACGAGATGTGGAATCTTTGCTTAACCTCACTTTACTTTCGATCAAAAAAGAAGAACACACGTCTTTTGTCTTTAAAGTATTTTCAACTGCGGTTACAACTGTAACTAGTTAAGGCGCAACTATAATATGTATAGCCTGGCTTAAGCCAAATTAAACAACTGTGCAAATACCTAATAATCATATGTGGCAAACTATAATGTACTTAACAAAACTTTTCGACAAGTTTCGTTAAATATCAATTGCTAAAGCAAAGTAGGAAACTGATCGCACATTCCGCACGGAAACAGCTGATTTTGCATTGTGCATTGTTATAGATACATGAGTAAACAAATTGCAATGGAGCACGAAACGAATTTAATAGAAAACGTATAAGGAAAAAATTGCTTATATGACAAAAGAGAGGCATTTTTTTTATAACCGCAATTCAAAGGAATGAGTATGGAAAGAAGTAGCAGAAAAATGCAGTAAAAGGTGGTAAGTAAGACCTTAAAGAATTTTGTTTGCGTTTTTCATTTTCATACTGGTCTGAATTATATAAAGTCGCGCAGTGCAAACACGGATGGAATTTTCTACGGGAACGTTTCTGCAAGGAAATGAAGACGATGGAAGCTCCATCAGGCAGTGGACAAAGTATGATTATGAAACATGTTTTTGTTATTAAATTTCATTTATTTAGAAAGAAAAAGTGCGGCAAAAGTGCGAATAAAACAAAAGTGCAACTCTGTATAATAATTTATATATTCATGTAAGTACATTATAGCCACCTAAAAGTTTTCAATGATTTGCTTAAGCATTTGGCAAACTTTTCGTTAAATTTTTAACATTAGCTTAAGTCAGCTTATGCATACTATAGTTGGGCCTTTATTCTTCATTTCATTTTTAATTCAATTTTACAGCGAATTCAATTATAATTATTTAAGGAAAGTGTGAAAGAAAAATTAAACAGAGTAAGTATAAAGTATTAACGTATTAAAGTAAAAAGTAGTAGGTAAGTTAATTACATGATCCAACAGCGCTTTTACAAAACGGATAACAAATTCCTTTTAAAGTTCATTTTTCAGTTGATCTTCTTCACGTATAATGTGAGGATCCAAATTATGCCAGAAATTAACTCTATCTTGATAAAGTTTATTATTGTACTGAATGAGATTTTTGTCCTTTTCATTTTTACTGCCTATTTTGGCATAATGAACGGGATAACGCTTAGAAGTTGACCATTTGTTTTGCTTAGCACCGGCAGCATTAGGATTGCTGAAATTAATTGCAAATTAACACGTTAAGAACAACATTATAAATCTATTAAAAAATAATACCTGCTTTTGGCAAAGTTTACCCACAATGAAGGCAATATATCTCTGACTTTTTCATCATTTTTAGTGGGCCAAGCACTAACGAATATTTCCTTTGCTATGGGAAACAGATGTAGCAGTTCATCAGCATGACAAGTTCCTGCATACAAATATGAATGAAGTATGAAATAAATATGACTTTGTACAAATAATTTTTATTTACCGTAGTATTTTTCTTGTCCTCCTTTAAATAATTCTGAAAAACTAACTGCTCCCTTATGCTCAAACAGATAAACATAAGTAGGCCCTACTTGTTTGGGCGCCTCTTTGATTCTTTTCATACGGAAACGTAAATATTCATCTATACCAGCAATAAACCAGCCATCTGATATTAACTTTAATAAATATATAAAATTTACTTTAAATAAGACCAATAAAAAAATTTATATTCAGCTGCACCAAACCCAATGTACCCTTCACCATGCCAGAAAATTATTTTTTCATTTTTGTTTTGATTACTAACTAGATTTCCCTGTAGACTGAGGTTATCTATATAATTTTTGCAGCTCAGCTACAAATCAATTTTCTATAAATTACAGACGAAATGACAAACTTAAATACCGATTCTATCTTTGGTGAAGAGTATATGTAGTAAAATAGGATTTTTAACTTTAAAACTTACATCGGTTATATTTTGATAATTTTCGGCAGTATAGTTGTGTACGTCTTTGAAATAGTATTTTGCCAATTCTGCTGTTACTGTGCTTTTTTCTTGGTGAGATAAATGATCGTAGTAAAGTACGATGGGTAAAACTGTATCAAAATTTTGTTTAAATTCATCCAGTAAACCGGGAAGAGTTAATAAAGCAGATGTCTTTAATAATCCCTCATCCGAAGTGGCTCCAATCATAAGAGGCAATTCGAAGCCATGTGGTATGAGTGAGAAGTTTCTCGGATGATCAGTAAGAAATGCTTCTGGATGTTCGGCTTCTATGACGGGTGGAAAAGGTACCATAGGATCAAAATCCCATGTCTTCGTAAAAAAACATAAAATTGTTATATTCAATTTAGCTTAATGAAAACAATAAAAACGTACAAAGAAATCATAAACTGTGGCAACAATTTCATCCACAGGTCTGTCCCTTAAGCATTTTAACGTCTGTGGCCAATTACCATCACTGGGGCAGCCTACCAATTCTGCCAGTTTCTTTGCTCTTTCAGCTGCTACACCTTTGTAAGCTGGCTGAGCCCAGGGATTTAAATAGGTGCCCGACTGAGCAATACCTTTGTGGAATAAACCTTTTGATTTTGAAGACAGCATGTGATATGTAACACTGGCACCACCAGCACTTTCTCCAAAGATTGTCACACTATTTGGATTGCCACCAAATGAGGCAATATTTGCCTGTATCCATTTCAAAATTTCTAATTGATCCTTTAAGCCAAAATTACCGGGACAGTCTATAGTTTCGGTACTTAAGAAACCAAGTGGACCCAAACGATAATTGCCAGATACTAACACGATGTCATGATTAAGCAAAAAATCCGGTCCATAAAATTCTTTTATACCAGAACCGCATTCAAAGCCACCACCATGGAACCACACCATTACAGGCAAAGATTTGGAAGTGTTAACGACGTTTGGTGTATAAACATTTAAATACAAACAATCCTCACTTCCCTCAATTTCCATATCTCGTCTAAATGGATCACGTTGTCTGCATTTGGGTGGATCTGCAATCACTTGTTTTTCACCTTTCCAAGATCCATAAGGTACAGGTGACTAGAAGAATATAAAGAATAAATTATTAACAAGGGAAATGCTTAGGCCTTAAAGTGCTTTTTATGGAATTTTATAATTTCTCCTGCACAACCCAGCAAACATAAAATTATGGATTTTAGATTTGACTAGCAAACCCGGCGAACTCCGTTTCGCCACTAGATGGCTTCGTTTTTTGTAACATTTCGTTTGGGGATTAAAAGATGAAGCAAAATTATTTTTGTTGTTTTATGTTTGAAAAGGAAACATTTTATTTCATTGCACAACATTAATGAATTCACTTCGATTACAAAAATGAAGTGAAATTTAGTTGAACTTCCCGAAGTAAAAAATGGAAGTGAGTCCAAAGTAAATACTGAATCGAAGCGTTATACGTGTCCGCCAATTATACGTAATTTGCAAGGCTTACGAAGAACTTACAATGAATTTGTTCACATTAAAAAACTAAGTATTCGGATAACGAGCTTTGTTTTGATTATATGTACATCAATAAAACTTTTGTTTAAAATAATTAATTATAATTATATTTTTGTAAAATATGAAATAAAGATGTAAAAATGTTTTATATTGAGTGCCATGTTATGTTTTAGTTTTTATTTATTTTATTTTATTTATTTTCCCATCTATTATAATTAAAATTATAATAAATCTTAAGAACTAAAGCACTAGTAACTAAGACTATCGGCTACAAGTTAAATGTTAAATGATTTTTAATAGAATAAACTTTTTCTTTAAAAATAAACAACTAAAAAATTCACAATATATTTTGAAAAGAAATAAGTTTTAAGAAATTATATATATTATTTATATTATCTATGGAAGGATATTTCAATAAATTAATAATACTATTTGAATTATTTACATTTATACGAATGTGTTGCAGAGAAGGACAGTCTTCCAAAAGATGATTAACTGTTAATAAAGAATTTCTACAGAATATGCATACTGGTTGGGCGTCCCTGGAAATCAAATATTGATGTGTTATTTTTGTATGTGTTAAACGGAGTCTAGTAAAGCATTTTTTTTTAAGCCAGTTTGTAGAGGTCGGAAGGATTAATGGCGTTTTATCAGGATTTATTCTTTTATAAAGATGATTGTAGCTAAACCAATTTTGAAGCGAGGCGATGTTAAGATTAGAAATAAGTTCTCTGGATATGAAACTTTTGTTGTTAGGCATAAAAATATAAATAGGATACAAATAAGCTGTTTTTGCAATCTTGTCAGCAGCTTCATTTCCCATAATGCCAATTTGACTTGGTATCAATAAAAGTTTAACTCTTTCTTTTATTTCAATTAAAATTTGCTGGATTGAAACAATCGTCTCGTTCTTATTTCTGGGATTTAGCGCAGCATCGAATACAGATCGACTGTCAGTGCAAATTATATATTTCCTGGATGAGAATGTACACACCTTTAAAGCTCTAAAAACGGCTTCAGCTTCTGCTTCAAATATAGTTGCACTTTGAGGAAGTAGTCCAACTAATTTTGTGTGTCCATATTCGTCAACAACAGAGAAAGCTACATTGGTTAATGTCTTCGAACCATCCGTAAAAATAAAATTCCAACTTTCATTTTTATATTTGCTGACCAGCTCACTGAAGAGTGCTTTATAAATATCTGGTGCCGTAGAGCTTTTGTTAAAGAGCTGAAGGTCTTTTATAAAAATATTAGACTCAAGCAGCCATGGGGGATATTTTAACGTAGGAATATCAAAACCTTTTATGTTAAATTTCTTCACAATTCTGGTAATATGTGCTACGGTGGAAGGATATTTCAGTTCTGTTTTTCTTTTATATAGCATATTGATATGTTTACGCAACAAAGGTGATTTCGTACAAAGAATTTTGTGGATTAAACGAAATTTAAGTTTATTTGCGTGTATGTGTAGTGGTTCAAATCCGGCTTCAGCTAAGAGATTTTTAGTAGGTGTTGTTCTGAATGCTCTAAGACTAGCTCTTATTGCAGCAATAAGAGGGGTTTCAACATTTCTTAATATTGATTTAGCCGCTTTGCTGTAGATCACTAGACCATAATCTATTTTTGTCAATATTATAGATTTAACCAGTTTAAGCAGACTATTAGTAAGCATATAACTTTTTTTTGATGCAAGATACTTGATGATATTTAATCTGCTGCTGAGGTCCCTCTTAAGGTTATTACAATGAGTTTTAAAACTATATTTACAATCAATGCTTAATCCTAAGATTTTACAATACTCTACATTCGTAATGTTGATGTTATTATAAATTAATGGCATGTTATGTTTTAGTTTTTATTATTATTTGTATACTACAATTTGTTTTAATAAATATTTTTAAAAATTTTTGAAATAACAAAGTATAATTGTCAATTGAGCCGTTTACATTGAAAGTGGCATAAGTCACAACTGAAGAGTTTTTTTTTTATTTTTAATAAATTTGAAATGAATAAGTTAAGAAGTATTGAGATTTGTTTAAGAGGAGTATTGATAATTAACGGTATAACAAAAATGTTTCTTTTGAAAGTGGCGTTAGTCGCTGTACTCAGGAAATTAATTACGGAGCTTCGTGTGAAAGAAATGGAAACATGTAATAAGTGTGTGTGATGTATTGTTGTGATTATTGGACTTATTTTTATTAGTACTAAAGAATAGTGCAGTTTTCTGAACTATATTATAGTGATATCTAATATACTACACATAATTAGGATTATTTTGTTATTTTTTTATTCTCAGGAGGTTGCTTCGTATTCTATAAAATATATAAGAATATCACAACTCAAAAGCATATTATTGCACATGGTGACTTATGTAAAGGACAAAATGGTAATAGTAGTAATAGCCCCCTGTCGAAAAAATCCTTCACAGTACACAACATGGAGAAAAAAGATTTTATTTTAACACAATCATTAGAAAATCCGTTTCAGAAAGAAAACTAAATACAGACTAGTTAAAATGGCTAAAAATTAAAATGTTTTATAAGCTAATTTAAAATAAAAAGATGACAATAACAAAGTAACTTATGCCACTTTTAAAATAAACGGCTAGGTTTATTGTAAACACAATTTGTTTTGTTTTTGAACTTTCAATAATAAAATTGAACTGTCACTTTATTGTAGGTTTAAAGAAGGTTTTTTTCTACTTTAAAGTTAACAAAGGTATTTTGAGGTAAAAACGTTTTTTGAATACAACTTTAGGAAATTGTGCTTAACAACGGCAGTTAAATATGCCTTAAGTTTTTATGCATACAGCCATTATAAACTATAACTATTCAAGATAACTTTAGGGTTCATTCTTTGTTTGAAGACTTTTTCAAGGGATTGTGCGGTAGAAATGTGATGCAAAAATATGATAAACTTCACAAAACTTAAATGTCGCAATTGACAAATGTTCAGGGAACGTTTGAATTTATAAACCCTAAATTTCCATTTACGAAATTTGATTTCAATCAATCAAACTATTTTTTTAAATTACTTAGTTATTTTCAAAATATTTCGTTTCTACCACAATCTTCACTGTTATGCCATCAGTTAACTTTGTTTAGCCTTAGCGTTCACAAGTAGTAATTAATTTTTCCAAACTTGAATATCAGATGAGCATTTGGGAATTAAAAAATTGCAGGATTTTTATCACGTAATTATTTTCTATTTAACTTAGTCTTACTACAATACTGCTGCATTTCGTTTTCTTAAAATTTTCAAAAATCAAAATTATTTTAACTTTTTAATTTTGTATTGTTTTTTTTAATATAATTATTAACTATCCCATAATTGTTTTAATGTAATTATATACTTCTTTTTGCATTTTAAAACACGCAATTCAAACTTCACATCATTATGACTCCGGCAAATGTAGTCGACAAAAATTAAATTGTAAAATTAACGAGGTCTCATTAGGTTTACAAAATAGATTTTATAATTAATATGTAAATACACAAATTGGCTTCATCATTAAGCACTTGTCACAGCTAATAATTTTTATAATCAATTATGCAAATTATTTATTATTTATTAATTAGTCTTTAATTTTAAAAAAATTTTAAAATTTTTGATTTTTATTCCACACAAACCTTGAAACGTAAATCGCCTATAGGTGGTATAGCATAGGGAATACCCATAAACGCTCTCATACCACGGCCTAAATGGGTTGACAAATGGCGACCTACTAAGATTCCGCCATGTGGAAGTTCAACCTTCAGGACAGCTGATGTGCGTGCTTCACAGCGTCTTAAGTTATTCGAAAGAAATAACACAACCATCAACAAAATAAAAAATTTAACAACGCTTAAATAAGGTAAACGCCATTCCGAATATGTGCTTGACATCTTGCGTGAACGTACTTAGAATTAAGACTGAGACTTGTAATAAGACGTTGTCGCTGTTTAATATTAACTTTTTGAGAGATCTTGGCTAAAACCTTTGGCTGCATTCGATTGTTAATTATTGTTATTTGTTTTTGTTTACAAAATGCATGTGTATGACAAAATTAATACTCACACTTGTGCTTGTGTGAGTTGTTAAATTTTAAGTTTTGATTAAAAATAAAATTAACGAATTTGCCTGCTATCAAATAAGACATTTAATTTTTATTTATACAATTTTTTAACAACTATTTTTAGGTAAAATTATAAAGTTAAGCTTTTGATATGATTAAACTGGTTTGTGGGAAGCACATTTAAATCGTTTAATTATAAAACAGTTAAATTTAGTAAACATTTATTTACCACTTAATTGATATCTGTTACGATTATTGAAATTAATTAATTATTTCATTTTCATTATTATTTGCATCGTCGTTATTTAATTTCGTGGAAAAATTAAAGTTATTTTGCTTAGAAAGTTTTAAAGATAAAATAAAATGAAAACAAAAAAATTATTAACAAATTGAGAAGAAAAAATATATAAAAAAAGATCTTAAAAAAGAGAAAAGATATTTATTAAAGATGAAAAAGATCGTTTAAAAAACGATAAAATCAAATATTTTAATCTATAAACAATTTTATTTTGTGGAATCATTTGTTAATTTGATCTACGTTAATTTGTGCCAGATTCCTTTAATAAATTCTTCTTGATATTCTCATAAAATATTTATCATTTAAAAAATATAGTTGAAATGCATTACTGCATGGGAAAGCATATCCATATAACCATTTCACTATGCTCATATAGCTCATCAGTGGATTTTATCCCTAGTTAATGTAGATTAAATTAAAAAAATGTAACCACAAATAAAATTATTTATTTCACATGGCATGTGCAGCACGCGTTTTTGTAAAATTCTTTACAAATATTTTTTTGTTTTCTTTATTTTAAAAATTACATATTGTTACGAATGTGTCTTGCTTAAGTTTTAAAACAAAATAATTAAGCAATAAAGCGAACTACTGGTTACAAACTGCGTTGCAGTTTATACACACACAGCTACAGATAGTGTGATTCGTTTTACATCCGCACCTGGCTATGCAGCCTTAATCAAATGGTGGACAAACCACAATTGTATAATTTGGAACGTCATACAGGCGTCCTAGGAAGCCGAAGACATAATTCTAAGCAAGAGAACCACCTAGTTACAACTTTAATGATTCCAGGGCAGGGCTGCAAACCATCACTTTATTGTTACAGGCTTTGCGGCAACAAAAAACATTGCTTAAGACCAAAATGTGGTGCAACATTTGCATAAGGATTGGACTTTGTAGCCATACATGGTTCAACTGGTGCATGAATTGAAGCCGACCGTAGATTTGCTCAATTCATTCAGGCTGGTTTTTTCTGAAAAAATAATTTTTAGGCGAAGGACATTTCCAATTGTCAGGGTATGTCAACAAGCAAGTAAAATTGCCGCATTTGTGCTTCTGAATATCGTAGAGCGATTATTTAGAAGCCTTTCCATAGGCTCAAAGTGTCACTGTATGGTGGGCTGTGTGGTCTGGAGGCGTGATTGGGCCGTTTTCTTAGAAGATGAGGTTGGAAATGCGGTATCGGTCAATGGATAACGCTATAGCGAGATTGATGTGATTTGATTTACATCCGCACCTGGCCATGAAGCCTTAATCAGATGGTGGACCATACCACTGCATAATTTGGACGTCATGCTCGCCCTAGAAAGCCGAAGCTATAATTCTATGCAACAGAACTTTCTAGTTGCAACTTCAATGATTCCAGAGCAGGGCTGCAAACCATCACTCCTTGCTTAAGAGTTGGAGACTTTCCAACTCCTGTCCAGAACACATGTCTAGCATGCTCACTGGATCTGGGAACATTTCACCAGGTAGGTGTTAATCAAAGGTGAAATGAACCCGGCCACCATTTAAACTGGCCTGTTTGTCATGGGGCCGCGAAACCACAACCACCACGTTACTCCCATATAGGGGCCAACCTCAATGATCAGCCCGAGAACTATTAAATGTCTAAAAAGACAAATAATGAACTCTGCGGCTCACTGATCCCCGTGGAAATAAAGTAGAGTTTCCAGTTGACTCCCTGCCTGTCTTCAGGGGACTGGGCTCCCTTTTTCCCTCAGTTGCACAGATCTAAATAGCTGTTACGTACTATAAAGACCATAAATGTGCCATCGTGGGGGACACACAACTACAATTGGATATGCTGTTTACTAACTGCCTGGCATGTTGGTTACCATCTAAACCCGCAAGCCAAAAACTAACTTTACAACAGCAAACATACATATTGTTTACCATCTGCGTAGTTTTGTAGGAAACCCTCTTCTACAAATGACAACAAATGTATTGAAATAGATCCCAAGCAGAGACATCAGCATAAAAACAAAAACAACTCTACACACAGCCATACAGGCGCCTATACATCGAATAAACAACATACAACAACAAAATGCGATACAAAGGGAGTAGAATAATCTTAAATCTTCTAGACTTTAAATGGGCAAGTATAAATAGGAAAGCATCTGAGTGGATAGTAAATCAATGTAAAATTAAACCTCATCAAGTATAGACATGCATTTTAAGTAAATTCTAAGGTGTTAACGTAAGGTGTTGTCTAGTTAAAGTAAATAAAATTGTTATAAATTTAAAAATTCTAAAAACTGGTGTTATTTATTTTGCAATAAAGAACTCACAATAAAACGTTTACAAAAAGTATAAACGTAATAATATGAATGGCTTCCAAAGGACACCGTTATATAGAAAGATTGAAAAGAAGAAGTGTTTTTGTTTGTTTTGTCTGTATAGAAGTGTTTTTTGAGCTTTTTTGTTTGCTGTGTTGTTTAAATGAGAATTCTCATTTAATCTGTTTGGCTTAAGATATAAGACTCTTGAATTTTCTATGAAAAATTTGGGGTAAAATCCACTCACAATCTATATGAGCAGTAGTTAAAATATATGTGCATTTTAAATATATATCATTTTGTTTTGAATAGATTCAGCAACTGATATGCAATATATTTTAAATAACAATTCCTTATTTATTGATTTTTTTTTGAAAGAGAAGAAGCAGGCAACAATGCCTATACATATATATCTTTTGAATGGATCGTAATTTTGATACGCGGTTTTTTGTCTACTAGGTGAGATCATAGGCTTTCGTTTAAGGTATAAACATTTCGAATCGACCGGTTAGAAAAAATAGTTGTGATAGCTTTAAAAATACATTCTAAGTTTTAGCTGATTTTTGGTACGAAAGTAAAGTATTACAACTTGTTCAAAGAGTTTTATATTTTCATTCACGTTTACAACTTATATTTATTAAAAACTTAAATTTAGTCAGATATGGTCAAGCTTTGGCCGCCGTGAAATTTTTAGTACGAAGACCAAAGGTTGGTTTTTTTTTTAATAATTTGAGTTAAAAATCAGCTCATTAAGTAGCAAAAACATAAAAAATATATTCATTAGTTCAAATTTACTTTAGATAAGGAGATATTTAAGTCCAAAATATACATAAATACTACTCGTATAAGTCAACTTTTATTGTAAATTGATTAACACTTTATTAATGTACAAAAAATATTAACAGGATGAAATACACACAGATAACTCTTGTGTTTGGAAAAATGCCTATTAATTAAACAATTTTAGTAAATATTTCCTCTAAATAGCCTTGATTTTCATCTTCTAGAAGCACTTGAGCTTCTACGTCTAGTTCAATAGAAGTAGTTTTCCATTTTCGCCGTATATTGGACATATAGGGATCTGATGTGCATAATAAAATAACAATCAAGTCTTCATTACAACAATATCTAGAATGTTTTTTTGTGTTATGCTCACGAAAGAATCTATAGTCTTTGTTTCATTTTTCTTACGCCTCTTCAGATAGGTCTCCTATTGCAAGCATATTGTTGTGAACTGTGGATGGCATACTCTCCAAAGTTTTTTTGCATTTATCCTTCAGCTGCCTGTTAGAACTTGTAAAATAATACTGAATCTCCTTATTAGTTCCAAATCTACTCCTGTGAGAGATGCTGCAGTTTCTGGATCTAAAAAAATTTTCTTGCAGTATTTCTATCATTTGTGTTTCCTTCCCCTTGCTTTGGTTGATCGATGATTAGGCCTTGTTCTAAATATTTTTCTTGAATTTTCTTTTTTTTTTGGTTTTTTTCTCTTACGGACCAAAATCCAAATCATAACCCCATTTAAGAATATGCTCCATAAAACGTATTCTAGAATGAAGAGGGAACAATCCAAATTCGTATGCTGCCTTAAAAGTGTCATCTTGATCGATGATTATTCTAAATATTGTTCTTGAATTTGTTTTTTTTAGTTTCTTTTTTCTTCAGTTTCCTTATTTTTCCCACTGTTTCGCCTAACGGGCCAAAATCCAAATCAACTTATTCTAGTATGTGCTGCCTTAAAAGTGTCATCTTCTGGAACTGGATGGCTTAATTGACTTGATGTCTTTTTGCATATAATGCAGCATGATGATGCTTTTGTATCAGTTAAAGCTTGTGCAACTTTTTCATCAATCATTGTGAGATACATTTCGATTTTCTGTTCATCAACAGCAAATATTACAGGTCGAAGGTCTTTAATTTCATCTTTTATTTTTCGGATCGTTTATGATTTTCTATTTTCACCTGTAAGAGCGTTGGATAAATATCAATTTAAAAAAGAAAACTATTTTATAATCAGAGCAAATCAATTTAAAAACCAAAGTACTTTTGTAACCTAAATCATTTCAATTCGCGTTATTTTAAGTAGGCAAAATATTTTTGTGACCAACTGTGCATGACTTTGAAATTGACTAAAAATATTTGAAAAAGAAAATTTTTTAATTCCATTTTGTAAAAAATTTCCGACTTTGTGTCAGAAAAATTGTTCTGGTGCTCACAATCGGATCGTGCTGGGTATACAATGACACAGTGCTAATGCTTTTACATTTCCTAATGAACTTTAGAAGTTATGCTCTATTAAGTAAGAGAATTTAGAAAAAACTTGGGCCTCTATAAAAATTAATTTCTAAAAATCAGATTTCTTATACTAATAGCTAACAAATTACGCTATTATACAAAGTTTGTTTCGTTTAAAAACCTTGTATAACAAAAGAGTTATAGATATTTAAAAATCAAAAATTTACTAAGAAATTTCTCATTTTAGTAAAATACTGAAAATGCTCATTTTGAATCACCCTGTTCAAGTGTGATATAGTTAAAATAAAGTTTTAATTTTTTGGCTCCCGAGGTAAACTGGTATCTACTTTCGAATTAACAGTCCTTCTGAAATATATAGCGAGCAATATTGTTGTTTACCACTGCCAACTTGCGTCAATCCGTACTGTCACAATTAGCATAAATTTCACAGCGATAAAAGAGTGAAGGGATCAGGTAACCCTTTGCTAATAGCATGCGTATAGCAAACGGGGTGGAATCCTTTATCGCCCATAGGGTCCGAAGGTTTTTGTAAACTTTGCCAACAGTTTGATCAGTTTATGTTTTTTTTTTGTTTAAAGAGGAGTAGCACATTCTTTAGGAAAAGGATAGAGAATAAATAAAACAGATGGTGAAAGTAGAAGGATAGTCGGAAATTAACTGCCGTATATAAGACAGCTAAGCGACCAGTGACTACGCTTTCATCGCTGTGCAGCCTCACCGACAGTCAATTTTTATTTTTTCTGTAGTGAAAAAAAAACAAAGGTCTTCGTTGGAAATCGAACCCACAACCCCCATATTTACAAGCTTGTATACTACCTACTAGCCTACAGGGGCACCTAGCCTACTAGCCTAGTCTACTATTAAAAACTATACCTAAGTTAGACGCAGAGTTCATGAACTCGATAATGTTATCACCAATTTCCACTTGAATATTAATATTATCAAAAGTTTTCTTAGATTTCGAGAGGAGAATACATTACGACTTCGAAGCGTTCATATTAAAAAATTCCGCATAAAAGAAGGCAGATAGTGTCCCCTTTTCGTGAATTTTTTTTTTACTCAAAATAAAAGCACATTAAGAGGCAGACAGAAAGATTGTGTAACGTGACAGGGTACTTTTTACTATAAATAAGATTACCGGTCACCATACTCAAGAAAGTGCTTCTCCGCACTTTTTCTATGAACCGCTAACGACATTTACCCTATTAATGGGTTAAGAAACATTTTGTTATCTTCTGTGAAATTTACTTTGTGCAACTGCACTAAAACTGCGAAAAATTTTATGATAAGTCCCAATTTACATAGAACGATTTTTGCGGCTGCAATAGGAGAAAAGAGGAACTAAAAAAAGTACACATGCGAGTGTACTCTTGCAATTCGTTTTGTTCACAATTCGTTATTTTAAATGTGAAGTTTGTGTGTATATGAATACAAAATCGTCAAATGTATACGCAAATGCAACTTTAAAGAAATAAACGACAAAAATTGCAACGACAAAAATCGTACAATGTAAATTGGGAGTAAGTTAATATACATGGACTGCGCAGACTAGAGGGTCGTTTTGTTATCGGCACTTCTTTGGCTGACAAGAAAACTGAAAAGTCTGTATCACAAGTAGATGATGCCAAAGATGTTTTAATGCGATCTTTCTTGTTGTTAAGAAAAGTTTCACATCATTTGAAGGATAAATTAATTTATACAGACTTTGTTGTTACAGTTTAGCAATATAGTAAATAACAATTTACAAATATACCAAATCTTTTATGTGCTTCCCTTTAAAGTATAAAAAAAGGAAAAAGTTCTTAGCAGACCTGATCTTCACAAAAAGATCATTTAAAAAAAGACACCTTAAAGGAAAGTTCAAAATTCTGTTGATTAAGGCGGAAGTTAAATTTTGTATATTAAAATATATTTTGTGTGTTTTGCTTTCTAATAACACCTGTCGCTGTGTGCCTGTTTTATTTGTTTTGATAATTTTCGAATGCAAGCAAATTTTAAATAACAATATTTATCATTAGTTTAATTTAACATTGACAATTGCAATGCGAGCATAGTGAGAAGGTATTGCAGTTGTATGTGTATGCAAATTTTTACAAATGAATTTTAATTAAATTTTAATGGTTGTTAAAATATGAAGGATCATATGATTAATAAATTGAGCCATTAATGTATGACCAAGATCAAAACAACTATTGCGTAATTCATAATTGGATTGGAAATGGTAACTTGTTTTACTTTGATTATTTACTCAGTTAGTCGTAAACGTAATTTAGTTAAACTTAAAATAAAATATACAGTTCTGAAAAAAATTAAAATGTTTTATTATTTAGTTTCACTGGAAGAGGTTCCTTCGATCAATTAATAACATTAGGTTTATTGCTTAATTGATAAAATTAATTAGCACGAAATGTCTTCTAATTGCTTACAAGTACCTTAAATATATATTTTATATAATATTTTTATTTTAATATCTGTTTTTTTTTGCGAATTTAGGTGCCCCTGTAGGGTAGTAGTGCTGGCTTACATGACTGGGGGTTGTGGGTTCAACTCCCAACAAAGAACTTGGTTTTTTGTTTGCTAGTTTTTATTAAAGGAACAATTTTCGAATATTTCCATATTTTAGGAAAGTAGGTTTGGCGTAGACATGAGTTGATAATCTCAGTAATATATCTAAGGTCTATCGAGGACAATTTAGGTGCCCCTATAGGCTAGTAGGTAGTGTACTAGCTTTTAAATATGGGGGTTGTGGATTCGATTCCCAACGAAGACCTCGGTTTTTTTTACTACAAAAAGAAAAATTGACTGTCGGTGGGGCTGCTCAGCGATGAAGGCATAGTCACTGGTCGCTGTGCTGTCTTATACAACAGTTAATATCCGTTACTATCCTTCTACTTTCACCAGCTGTCACATCTCTTCTCTATGCCTATCCTAAAGAATGTAGCACGGTACTTGACTAAATAGGCATTATTGCCTGAAGTGCTACTTCTCTTAAAAACAAAAAAAAAACCTATTTCATTATTCCACGTCGCATATTTTATGCTTTAAAGAAAAATGTTATTCGCCTTTATATGGATATTGAAAATATAAATTAACTGTTCTACACCAAAAATAGCTTAAATGTTTAGACCAGACCAACAATTTACTAAAAACAATTCATGGCGTAAAAACAAGTAAGAAATTTTTACTATAAAAAATTTATATTGTTTTTTTAACCGATCTTTTTTTATTTATCTTTAATAAATACTTTTTTCTTTTCTAAGATCTTTTTTATATATTTTTTTTTCTTCACGATATTTCGCTTTCCTTTGGAAAGCTTCTTCAGGAAAAAATTTTTTATTTTTGAAAACAAAAAAAAAAAAAAAAAAACAAAAAATTATTAACAAATTGAAAAAAAATATATAAAAAAGATCTTAGAAAAAAAAAATATTTACTAAAGATATATAAAAAATTTATAAAAAACTTTTTTTATATTTTACAAAAACAAAAAATTATAGCAATTTGAAAAGAAAAATTTTTTGAAAATATTTGACAAAACATATAAAATAATTTTCTTCATACATACAAACATACAAAAATTAAAATTTAACAGCCGTATGCATAAAAAACGCTTACTTGAGCTTTAAAGTACACGTTAATTAACAATCACTTTAAGGCTAACAGCTGTTTGTTAAAAAATGGTATTCATAAACAGTACTTTAGCTTTAGTAAACTTAGTATTTTGATTCTGGCAATGCCACTATTTTCAGTTGTCACGTTGTAGTTAACGATGTATAAAAATGAATATTATTTATCCGGGTATTTAGATCCATAAAAAATGTATTTATTGTTTTCAGCAAAATCAACATAATTTTTTTTTTGTTTTTTTTATCAATCTTTTTAATAAAAAGCAAAGAACCCAAAAAAGGTTAATTTGCAAGACTTACGGAAGAACTTCCAAAGAATTTGTTCATATTAAAAAAATAATTATTCGGATAACGAGCTTTGTTTTGATTATATGTACATCAATAAAACTTTTGTTTAAAATAATTAATTTTAATTATATTTTTATAAAATATAAAATAAAGATGTAAAAATGTTTTATATTGAATGGCATGTTATATTTTAGTTTTTAATATTATTTATATACTACAATTTGTTTTTAATAAACATTTTTAAAAATTTTTGGAATAACAAAGTAAAATTGTCAATTGAGGCGTTTACATTGAAAGTGGCATAAGTCACAACTGAACAATTTTTTTTTTCATTTTTAATAAATTTGAAATTAATAAGTTGAGAAGTACTGCGATTTGTTGGAGAGGAGTATTGATAATTAACGGTATAACAAAAATGTTTCTTTTGAAAGTGGCATTAGTCGCTGTACTCAGGAAATTAATTACGGAGCTTAGTGTGAAAGAAATGGAAACATGTAATAAGTGTGTGTGAAGTATTGTTGTGATTATTAGACTTATTTTTATTAGTACGAAAGAATAGTGCAGTTTACTGAACTATATTATAGTGATATCTAATATACTACACATAATTAGCATTATTTTTATTATTCTCAGGAAGTTGCCTCGTGTTGTATAAAATATCTAAGAATGTCACAACTCAAAAGCATATTATTGCACATAGTAACTTATGTAAAGGACAAAATAGTAATAGTAGTAATAGCCCCCTGTCGAAAAAATTCTTCACAGTACATAACACGGAGAAAAAAGATTTTATTTCAACACAATCATTAGAAAAATCCGTTTCAGAAAGAAAACTAAATACAGACTAGTTGAAATGGCTAAAAATTAAAATGTTTTATAAACCAATTTAAATTAAAAAGATGACTATAACAAAGTAACTTATGCCACTTTTAAAATAAACGGCTTAGTTTATTGTAAACACAATTTGTTTTGTTTTTGAACTTTCAATAATAAAATTGAACTGTCAATTTATTGTAGGTTTAAAGAAGGTTTTTCCTACTTTAAAGTTAACAAAGGTATTTTAAGGTAAAAGCGTTTTTTGAATACAACTTTAGGAAATTGTGCTTAACAACGGCAGTTCAACCTACTTTAAGTTTTTATGCATACGGCTGTTAATATTTAAACATACAAAAAAAGGAAACGAAAATTAAATAACAAATTCTTTCTTATGAAATAATTACAACAAATTATGTGTCTTTTGTATTAAGTACCTATAATTCTGCGCTAAATTGTCTGTGTCTTTTTTGAAATTTATTCTCCTTACATTTGGTACATTAATAATTTCTAACATTCCTAACTTATAACGTCTCTTATAGTTTTTTTCTATATATAATATTGATGCTTCCTTAAACTTTGGATAATAACTGAATTTCTTACAATGTGAAGATAAGAATGTCTTCTGTGTTGAAATATTCCTATATTTTTGCTCACATCTGTGACCAGCTAATCTTGTTTTAAATCTAGTTTTTGTTGTCCCAATATAAACTTTGTCACAGTTTAGCTGGTCATTTCCTCCTCATGGTATCCTGTATACTACATCATATATTTCCATTTTTCCTATTTTATCCTTCATATTGCTAAATAATCTATTTAATGTGTTATATGTTTTGTGTGCAATTATATATCTATTTGGGTCATATATTTTAGACTTTCCTAATCTTTCTGATATTCCAGAAACATAAGTTAATGATTTGTAAACTCTTGGTTCTGCCATAGTATTTTCTAAATTATGCCTATGATTGCCATACTGTCAAATTAATCGCTTAGTTAATTCTACTGGAAAATTATTGTCCCTAAGTATATCTCTTATTGTGTCCTTATTCTTCAAATGAAATTCTCTATCACTTATAGTCAAGTATGCTGTCTATCATATTTTTCGCCGTGTTTATTATCATTTTTCTCGGATGTTTGGAATAAAAATTAATAAGTCTTCCAGAAGATGTTGGTTTCTTATACCAATCAAATACTAACTTATTTCTCTTTCTTATTATCAATATATCTAAATATGGAAGTCTAGATTCTAACTTTCTTTCAATTGTAAATTTAATATCCAGATGAAAACTATTCAATTCTCTCAAAATATCATCCACTGGATCTTCCGAAGTTATACAAAATAAATCATCTACATATTTTGTGATAATTTTCGGTTTGATATGCATTTTACTAGTACATGAATTTAATAATTCCTCCATCACAATATCAGCTACAATTGGAGATGCTGGAGAGTCCATAGGGAGGCCCTCCTACTGTTGATATATCCTATTATCAAACTGAAAATACCTGTTGTCTTCAATGCAAAACTTAAGAATACGTAAAAATAATTCTTTCCCAATATTCGTCCCCCCAGGGGCATATAAATATGGTCTTTATAGAATATTCCTATTCCTATCTAGACTCAGTGAAACTGGGGAAAAAGGGAGCCCAATCCCCTGAAGTCAGACAGGGAGACAACTGGAAGCTCCACTTAAATCCACGGGGATCAGTGAACCCGCAGAGTTCATTATTTGTCTCTTTAGACATTAAACTGTTTTCTGACTGATTATTGAGGTTGCCCCCTATATGGGAGTATCGTGGTGGTTGTGGTTTCGCTGCCCCATAGCAGTATAATAGTTATTATGATGGCCTGGATCATCTCACTGATAATGACACGCAAAGTGAATGATCCAGTCCAGTGAGCATGCTAGACATGTGCTCTGGACAGAAGTAGGAAAGTCTCCAACTCTTTAGCAAGGTGTGATGGTTTGCAGCCCTGTCCTGGAATCATTAAAGTTGGAACTAGGTGGTTCTGTTGCTCAGAATTATGTTTTCGGATTCCTAGGACGCATGTATTACGTTCCAAATTATGTATAGTGGTTTGTCCACCATCTGATTAAGGCTACATAGCCAGGTGCGGATGTAAAACAAATCACACTCTTCCCAATATTCGTATTTTGTTCTATTATCTGCTATTTTTCCTCTATAATTCTGAAAGCTAAACCTACAGGAATACTTGGAAAAAGTGAAACTACGTATTCATATCAGTTTTCTTGCGCGTTTTTCAACTTAAAGGCGAACTGAAATTGTTCTAATTAACCTTTGTGGTTTTACTTATAATTTTGATTCATCAGTGATTTCAAATTATGGCGAAAACGGCTGAGTTAACTAATATTGTTATAGCCTGAATAGTAGCAATGTTCAGTGCCGGCTTCAAGGTAACAGACATAACAAACGAGTTCAATTTGTCGCGTCAAACTGTTTATTATCAAATAAATAAATTAGAAAACAAAAACGACCTACAAAATCTACCGCGATCTGGTGTGAGATGCAAAAAAACTGTAAGTGAAAACCGAATTATCTTGCGAAAATTTATAACAGATGTTCTGTTAAAACCTAAAGATGCTGCGGTCATGTAGTACGTTGCGGTCCTTGCTTGGGCCTATCACCTATAGACACTTTTTCTTCGAAATCGTTTACTACACGATAAATAGTGCACGTTGTTTCCCCCAAAAATTTCACGTAATTTTCTCATCATCACAGTAATCGATGATTGATTTTGATAAAATATTTTAATGATTAAAACATGTTGGTTTATCGACTATTTTTCCGTAATAAATTTGCTACGTGTCTACTTCACGACTGCCAAATATCAAGAACTGTCAAGACTTATGTTTATCAAAATGGCGGCAAAACGATCCATCATGTTATTACGATTCATAAATTTACGGTTTTATAGCTTTATAGTTTTGTAAGAGACTTCCACAATTATGAGTTGTGAACAACCCCTGTGGGCTAGTAGGGGGGTTGTGGGTTCGATTCCCAACAAAGACCTTGGTTTTTTTTCACTACAAAAATAAAAATTGACTGTCGATGGGGCTGCTCAGCGATGAAGGCATAGTCACTGGTCGCTGTGCTGTCTTATATACGGCAGTTAATTTCCGACTATCCTTCTACTTTCACCACCCGTTTCATCTATTCTCTATCCCTTTCCTAAAGAGTGTAGCACGGTACTTGACTAAATAGGTATTGTTGCCTGAAGTGCTACTTCTCTTCAAAAAAAAAAAAAAAAAAAAACAAAACAGCAAAACAAACACATGTCCAAAAGCCAGTAGAGTTTTGGAGAAAAATTCTTTGGACTGATGAAAGCTCATTCGAATACAATTTATCCAAAAAGAAAATTTTTGTGAGATTTCCACCATTTCAAAGACAAAAGACTGCGCCAGTTTGTTAAAAAGTTAGCCATGGTGGGGGTTCTGTTATGTTCTGGGGATACATTGCACACAGCGGCTTGGGTGATTTGGTGCCGATTACTGGTTCCATGAGCCATAATCAATATTAAAAAGTTTTAAATGATTACGCATTTCTCTCGGGTGACAAACTATTATTTGTAATGCAACAAGATAATATTCCCTGTAACACGAGTAAGTTAATCAAAATATACTGGACGGACAAGGAGTGTACAAATTAACTTGTACATGCCATTGTGGCTACATCGGGCAAACAGGACGAAAAATTAAGACCAGATTTAGGGGACACATTAGAGACTATGACGGAAAACTACGGGAACCGAGATCAACTCCAGAATCGAACTTTGCGAACCATATATTTGACGACAAATGTACACCAAGACATACATATAAAGACAACGGTTAAACTGCTTCATACACAGCACAAAGGAAGGAGACTAAATGTATTTGAAAACATGGAAATATACAAACAAAAAGCATTTGACGGACGAATAATAAATTACCAAATAAACACTGCTTCGGACACAATATTTGAACCGTTGAAACATTTTTACAGGAAAACAAACACTACACCAGTACAAAAACGTTACGCAGGTGCACAAGACCAGAGCAATTAAGAACATCGTAAACGTACAATTACAGATTATTATGTCACATAAGGGAGGAGGGGAATGGACCCAATGGGTTCAAACATGAACAGAAACGGACAACAAGCATGATCGTAAAAGGATTTAGTTAGGAAAAAAGACGAATGAAAAAGGGAGCGACAAATTAGGTAAATAGAGACAAACGAAAAAGGAGAGAGAGATGCAGGCAAAAAAGACAGAAAGCGACGAACGCAATAACACGAAGGGTGACACGAACTATATAAACACAACTGACAATAGAACGCAACTAGTACGAAAAGAACACTGAAGATGGCAAACAGCCGAAACCGGTTTGTTCACAAACCAAATTTGACGAGGGTTGACGGAAAACCGTACCCAAATAAAATTAATCAAAAGCTTCGTTAGAAATATTGGACTCAATTTACTGGATTGCCCACCACAAAGTCCGGACTTGAACGTCATAGAAGCGTGTGGGCATGCATAAAACGTAAAAGAAATATTTCATTGAAAAAAATCAAAGAAGAAACCATCTCTGAAGTTACCACTGTTTGGAACGAGGTCTTTTCTAGATTCAGTCAAAAAGTCATTCAAGCCAAAGGGGGCCTTACTTTCTTAACATGCGCTTTCTGGAAAATCCACTATATTTCAACGGGAATCAGTAATGCCCCAGAGTTCCGCTATTTGTCTCTTTAGGCATTTAGCTGTTCTCTGGCTGATTATTGAGGTAGGCCCTTTGGGAGTATCGTGGTGGCTGTGTGTTTCGAGGCCTTCGTTTGAGTTTGTCGGCCGGATCATTTAAAATGAACACAATGAATAGTTCAGGTTCAGTGAGTATGAATGCCGTCGTGTTCTAAATTATATTAAGCTTCATGCGTTCTGGATTAGGAGTTGGATAGTCTCCAGCTCTGCAGTAAGGAGTGAAGGCTGCGGCCTACATCGGGCTTTTGAAGTTAGTACTAGGAGTGACTGGAGGATATACATATTTGAAGGCCTTCTAGGGCGAGGATGACGCTACATTTCATCCACAGTGGTAATGATCTACCATCTGATTAAGGTTTACGGCCAGGTGCAGATGTAAATCTTATCAGGTCATGTCATACCTTTGAGAATATGCAAAAAATCTTACTAAACACTTACTTTTAACGAATTGTTTATTGAATCTTTAATATAATTAAACGAAGATTGAGTATTCTAATATTAAAATCATCAAATATGATTAATTCGGTTCAACCATAACAAAAAAAATATCCCTCCTTCATTTACTCGAACATAACTATGCGGGCTAGTGGGTCGAGTTTTTTTTTAAATTTAATTCTTGCGTGAAGATTTCTGTTTTAACGTTTAAATCTTTATGACTGTGTTGTATTATTTGTGAGAGTTCAAGAAAACTATATCCTATAACTGTCAAATTGGTGCGCTAACCACAATCTACATATCTGTCAAAAATTCTCACGTACCTACAAAAGAAACGAGGCAAATGTAAACAACGCGACGTTAGCGCTGAGCAACTGGAAAATCCAATTTTGACAGTGAGTAATTTTATTGTTGTTAATATTTTTAGAGCAATTTCACGATTTAATAGTATTTTACTATTTCTCTACAATGATTTTCATAAAACAAAGTGAGTGAACATTACTATTCAAGACACAAAATTGACATTCCTTTTTAGGTGTCAAAGAATAAAGAAATTGTTGAAATAATAAAAAAGAACAAAAAATAGTGGACAATGATGAGCAGGTTAATGTAATGGATGTATTGCAAAGAAAATCAAATAATTTTCATAACGAAAAAAGAAAAAAACTAGCGAAATAAAACAACAACAACACAACAGAACTTTCCAGCACCACAACAGAATGCAAATAAAATTGAAGTTTTAATGTTCGCATTATTAACCCTTTCATGCATTTGTTGTTTGTATACAACGAAGCTATTTAAGAGCTCATGTCTCATAACGAACGATACATTTTTTTAGAGAAGCAAAGCAAAAATATATTTTATATCTTTGCTTCAGTTTTATTTTAAACAATTGCTCTAATTTTAATAAAGGACTTAAAGTATATCAGTGGCATTTTTTTTTTAATTGCAGAATATTATACAGGTGTAAAGTAAAATAAAAAATAGGTGACAATTTTATTCGGGCAACGTTTGAGAGCATTTGTTCTATTGTTGTACATGTACAACATGGTGCATTAACGGTGGTCTTATTCCTACTGTATTGCGTTATTTTCTTGTTGCTTTTATGTTATTCTCCAGTAAGTTATATTCTTGTTTGGACCCCAAATTCACTATGAACAGACAAAAGGGCTTGACGACTGTAAAGGAAATTAATCATATTCTGGAGCTCAATTGGGATGACTTAGATGCTGAAGCAGAGCCTGAAGGACCTTCGATAGAAATTCCTATTGTTTTGAATAGTCTTTGCGAGGAATTAATGGCTGCAGATTTATGCGATGAGCTCCGTGAAGAAATAGAAGCTGAAGAATTGGAAGAATGGTAATAATTATAATATGGTATAGATATTTCTTCAAACATGGTTATCTATCTGCTCAGGAACTTGCCAGAAATTAAAACTATGAGGTGTACTTTGATAATTAGTTTACATCCTTTCACCTTATGAAGATTCTTAGAGATAAAGATTTTGTAGCAAACGAAATAGTGCGAAGCAACCGTTTAGGAAAGGTAAGCTTACACTCTAATGCAAAGTTGAAGGAAAACGGGCATGGTTCATACGATTATAGAGTGGAATCACACAATGATATCAAAGTTATAAAATGGTTTGATAATAAAACTGTACAGCTGCTGTCCACGGACTATTGTATTGCACCATTGTCTACATGTCGGCAATGGAATCAACGAGAGAAAAAATTTGTTGAAATTGCAATACCAAATGCTGTTCAGCAATATAACCATTTTATGAGAGGTGTTGACCTGGCAGATGCGCTCTGTGAATTATATAGAATAAATCACCGATCCTGAAAATGAGAATTTTCCTTTGGGTCTTGAACTCCGCAGTCACAAATAGTTGGCTTCTATATAGACGTCACGGTCACTTACTTGTATATATACAACATCCTACAAAAACTAGATTGGAACAGCAACTTTAAGTTTTACTTCTTTTTTGTCTTTTCCAAGGTCAATAAAGTTAGAATAAATGTTAAAAAAAAGTATTGTTGCCATAACAGAGTTTGGTGCATGAGAGGGTTAAGTATATTTTGAAAGCCAAGCTAAAAGTATAATCTCTGGCAATTAGCCAGAGATTTATTTGTGCTGCTTTAAATTGTAATCGTTACAACTGGCCTTCTTTTTATTTGGCATTTTCCAGTTAACCGTTGAGCTATTCAGATATGTCTTGAAATTAGAGAGAAAGTGTTATGTTTCTAAATGTGATGATTTTACTAAATCGATTTCATATTTTATTTTGTTTCATTTGATATATTTCCATAATGTGAAAATTCATCTTTAAGTCGACACTATTTTCCTCGCGAAACAATTTAAAAAGTAGAAGAAAATATTTAGAATGGAATAGAATTGTATAACAGGAAGACAAATTATATAAAAAATTATTTGTAAATTATTTGAAATTAAAAAGGAGGGTTTTTGGAACTGAAATATGCGAGATCAATAGTTGAGAAAAAAATCGAAATTTTTAAAATTAGATTGTCATAAAGAAAAGTTTTATTTCAAGCCTTCATCATGAGTGCCCCCAACAAGCAGTAAATATAACTTGCTTTGCAAAGAATTGCATTCCTCCACAGACAGCTCTGTGTTGAAGCGAAATCTTATTCTTAAATGATTCCTAATGAATCTGCAGCAATAGAAGTTACTTTTTAATTTTAAGTTAGGTGCCTCTGTAGGCTAGTAGGTATGCGGGTTGTGGGTTCGATTCCCAACGAAGACCTTGGTTTTTTTCACTCCAAAAATAAAAATTGACTGTCGGTGGGGCTGCTCAGCGATAAAAGCATAATCACTGGTCGCTGTGCTGTCTTTATACGGCAGTTAATTTCCGACTATCCTTCTACTTTTACCACCTGTTTCATCTCTTCCCTATCCCTTTCCTAAAGAATGTAGCATGGTACTTGACTAAATAGGCATTGTTGCCTGAAGTGCTACTTCTCTTTAAAAAAAAAAACAAAAAAGTGAATGCGAGCTTCTTTAGCAACTTTAAAAATATGTTTAGTCCATCGAACATCACACTAAATTTTCATGCCAAGAACATCAAGAGCTTCGGATTCCGTAATACTTATATCACCCAATATATATATAATATAAGCATGCAACATTCCGTCTTACGCGCATTAAAATCGACTCTACTTACACGACCCGATTTCAAGATTATCGCGAGATAGTGATTGAGCGTAGCATTCATGTTACGCCTTTTAAAACTCACCTCCCACTGGCTCGGTGGGAATGACAAATGGTGCTGTCATCTGCGAATAAATAGGGTTGTGAGTTTCATAAAGAAGGTCATTTAAAAAAATTAGAAATAGGGTAGGAGAAAGAACGCAGCCTTATGGTACCCCTGAGTTAATCTTGAACTCGTCTGATGAAATCCCATCTATAACAACTCGTGCAGTGCGATTTCTGAGAAAACTCCATATAAATGTAGAGAAATTATTATCGACACCAAAAGCAGCAAGTTTTGACAGAAGTGCATCATGTCTTGAAAATATTTAGTGCCACCATTTTACTCTCTTCAAAATGATGTATGGAGTAACACCATTGTTCAAATAGGAAAGCCAGCAAGTCGCCCGTAGAGCACCCGCTACGGAAACCATATTGTCGGTCGCTAAGTAAGCTGTTAAGCTCCAGGTTCTTCACAACATAAAAATTAATTACACTTTCCATCACTTTGGAAAGTGCAGAATAAATTGCAATTGGGCGGTAATTTTCAGGGTTGGGGTGGAAGGTTGCTCATTTGGAAATTCGCTGGCATAATACATTGTGCTGAAAAGGGCTGCCAACGGACGCGAGCACTGTTTCAAGACTAGTGCTGTAATCGCATCCGGTCCAGCAGACTTGTTGATGTTGAGATCTGCTAAAACTTTTTTAACCATTCGAGCTCGAACCGTTCGAGCTCGTTAGCTTGTATATTTGCAAATAACTGTTATTTGCCGAAAAGCAATCGTATAATTTCACGAAAATCAGCTGTTAAGTAGCTAGCCAGATCGTGGGATTTAACACGACTGGATTATTTCTTGTGGGACTATGTTAGGGACAGAGTGTATGTGAAGCCAATCGAATCGATTTCAGCCTTAAAATTTAAAATCCTTGATGTGATTAACAAAATATGACCGCCCTTTTTGCCAAAAAGTGATTAAAGACTTTTTATTACCAAAGTATATACGTCTATTTAAGCATCCTCTACTGTAGCCGTGTAGCACATGTTGTGAACACAACAAACAAGAGAACATGACTTATTATATTTTAAAAATAAGGACAAAGTAATAAATGTATGAGGACGTAGTAACTCTATAAATAATCTAATTTGCTCCTAATGCAGAAACATGCTTTTGAAGAAAATAGTGATATTAAAAGGCAGCCAAAAAGATATGAATTACTGGAAAAAAAAATTACAAATAGCCTTTTCTTTTCAAAAAATTCCAAAATCCCAAAATTCCCAAAACTTGGTTAAAAATGCCAAAATTCCCTTAACACAGGATCATCAAATTACCTAGGGCCATCAAAAAATATTTAGTGACACAATTTACAAAATATTTTCAAAAAATTCCAAAATCACACGATTCCCAAAACTTGTTTAACAATCCCAAAATTCCCTTAATTCAAAATCATCAATGTTACATAGGAACATCAAAGACTGTTTAGCGACACAATTTACAAAATATGTTTAAAAGATGCCAAATTCCCAAGAATCCCATAACATGTTCAAAAATTCCAAAATTCCCTTAACACAGGATCATCAAATCACAGAGGGCCATCAATAGCTGTTTAGCGACACAATTTACAAAATATTTTCAAAAAATTTCAAAATCACACGATTCCCAAAACTTGTTTAAAAATCCCAAAATTCCCTTAATGCAAAATCATCAATGTTACATAGGAACATCAAAGACTGTTTAGCGACACAATTTACAAAATATGTTTAAAAGATTCCAAATTCCTAAGATTCCCATAACTTGTTCCAAAACCCCAAAATTCCCCTTAGCGCAGGATCATCAACGTTACATAGGGCAATCAAAAACTGCTAGGTCACATAATTGCCAAAATATGTTCAAAAGATTCCAAAATATCAGGATTCCCAAAACTTGTTAAAAAATCCCAAAATTTCGCTTAACACAGGATCATCAAATTACAGAGGGCCATCAAAGACTAGTTAGTGACACAATTTACAAAATATTTTCAAAAAATTCCAAAATCACACGATTCCCAAAACTTGTTTAAAAATCCCAAAATTCCCTTAATGCAAAATCATCAATGTTACATAGGAACATCAAAGACTGTTTAGCGACACAATTTACAAAATATGTTTAAAAGATTCCAAATTCCTAAGATTCCCATAACTTGTTCCAAAATCCCAAAATTCCCTTAACACAGGATCATCAAATTACAGAGGGCTATCAAAAACTGTTCAGTTATACCATTTCCAAACCATATTCAAAGTCCTACAAATAGGATTTTTAAGTTTTGCCATTGTTTAATCACACACTTACAATAGGATAAAGACTTCTGTGTACGGAGGATCATTATCTTTACACACATGTTAAAAAAATTCCAAAATCCCTCTTTAATTTTTTTTTCGTTGTATTATATACGTTAACAGTAGCGGGTTTTTCAAGAAGAAGTTTGTTTTTCAATTGTGTTTTTTGACGTATTCGTAGCATACGGTGCATTGGCAATTGTTAAAATGAACTTAATTTCGTACGAAAGTCGCATTAGAATAATTAAAATCGGTTAAAGTTACATTTCGTAAAATAGAGGTATCCTGCTGAGAAAATGTGCCAACAGCAACACGTGTTCGACTAGGTCGTACGTGGTGGACATTTACCAAAAAAGAAATTTTTTATTTATTATTGCCGAACTTTTCTTTTCGTTATACAATAAAAATTTGAATCATCTTCATCTAAATTTTTAGTTTTATAATGTTTTAGAAAACAAACTTCTTGTTGAAAAACGCTATATTTGTGTATGATGCTTAACAAAAATCGCAAAGGAACTTTTAAAGAAACGCTAAAAATTTTATAATATCAGTAAGAGTAGTGGAAAAAATTTGTTGCGCACTGTATTAATAGCTGCTCATAATCTTATATGTAAAATATTTTTGTCATAATTCATTAATTACATTTACAAGTCAATGTGCTGCTAAAGTGTCGTTTGTGGAAGTAACATAATCATTAACAATTTTGCATATTTGCACTTGTTTTCCAAATGGAAGCAGCGAGTTTTTGTTTAGTTTGACTAAACACTTGTGTAAAAAACTCCAAGGCTATTTTTTTAATTACATCTTTTCAAGAATTTTCAAGAAACTCTGTTTTTATATAAAACAAATCAAATTCGTACGAAAAGCCAAATTGAAACAAAAAAACAAACAAATTTTCCACAACAATCGCAATGGATTTGGTCGGTTATGTCTTTTAAATTAATTTTATTTTTGTTGTTTAAAGTTTTTGCTGTTGGTGAATACAACAACTGAATCTACATTTTGGTTTGTTAAGTTTGTAAAAAGTTATTTTTTAAAATGATCTAAAATGTCGGCTAATTTGTTTTAAACATCTGCACAGCAGATCTGTTTTTCCGTTTGATATTACGGCAACACTCATTTTAAAAGAATAAATAAAAAATCAGTTGAATATTATGGAAAATGTATAATTTTTGAGACCGACAGAATATCGAATGTCTTCACTTCCTTATGCTTCCTTATTTTACAAAAAAGAATTGATTTAGCGAATCCAAGCTTAGACGGCACCGAGAAAAACATTTGCGATCGCTTGGACGCTGGTAACAGGTGCGAGCTTAATTAAGGTAATAATTTCTTTGCACAAAACTTTAATAGCAAAATGATGTGGTTTCGAAGCTGATTTCGAATGTGAACTCCGGCTATGCGGAAAAAAAATTTCAAAACGGTTTATATCCCTAAAATAATTATGTCATGCGGCAAGCAATTTAGTTCTTTGCATGAATGTGAAATAACTTTTTCAAACTATAATCAAATCTTTTTTAAAATTCCTTAAGTAAACCCCCACTACCGTACATCGTAAATTATTAATTTAATTATTTATATTAAATAAACTAGCAAACCCGTTCGCCACGTTTGCACCAGATGGCTTCGTTTTTTGTAACATTTCGTTTGGGGATTAAAAGATGAAGAAAAAATTTTTTTTTGTTTTATATTTGAAAAGGAAAAATTTTATTTCATCACACAACAGTAATGAATTCATTTCGATTACAAACATGAAGTGGAATTTAGTTGAACTTCCCGAAGTAAAAAATGGAAGTGAGTCCAAAGTAAGTACTGAATCGAAGCGTTATACGTGTCCGCAAATTATCCGTTTCATTGAAGTGCTCTTTGGTAAATCACATTTTTTGCTTTTTGGTCTGGCGTTAACACAAACAAAGCGGATGGTTTCCCAACTCCTGAACAGGCAACGTATAGCTGCCCATGTGAAAAACAATGATTTTCTAAATTTATCTCGCAAACAATGAGCGATTGGCCTTGCGGCTTGTTAATTGTCATTGCGTACGCAAGGTGAATCGGAAATTGCAATCATTTGAATTGAAACGAAAGATCAGTTGGAATCATTGTTATTTGAGGAATACATACATTTTTCCTGCGTACTTTCTTCCGTTAATAATGGTTGCCTCAATCAAATTCGGCATAAGTCTTTTTACCGCAAGTCGAGTACCGTTGCAAAGTCGCGGTGGATTCAAATTACGCAATATCGTAATAACTGAAACCAACTTCGAGTTGCAAGTTATGTGGTGGAAATCCTGGTAACTCCAGAGAGTTCAAAAACTCCGTTGGATAATTTACTGCATCATCGGGAATTGTTATGGAATCAACGGATTTGTATGTCACCAAATTGCCATCGATTTTTAATTGAATAATGAAATTTAGTGCGTGTACATCATTTTTCTTTGGGGCGAGAATTGCTCGTTGACTTAGCCAAGCATAATTCTGATAATTCTCACTAATGTTTGGGATAACATTTTCAATAACAGCTAATTGAGATTCTACCAATCGGCAAAAGTCATTGGTAAGAGTAATTAATCCAGCTGTCGCACCAACTGGGACTTTTCCGTTTCCAACAGCTAACAATTGTTTGGAATATTGTGCAGCACTTTGATCATTTTGAAGTTGAACTCTCATATTAAAGGCTAGTGATAATGTTTTTACGTTATTCCACAAAGGTGATGCCTTCAATTCATCAGCAGGCATTGCACTGGGAATTACTGGCAACGTCTGCCTGAAATCGCCTGCCAACAATATCATCAAGCCGCCAAAGATGCTGGTTTTTCACCGAAGATCCTTCTGTGTGAAGTGCACTCATTCCAAATAATGAGCTTGCATTGTACTGGATCATCTGGAATTGCGGCGACTCTTCTAGATGGCGGTCGTACTGCACATTCTGCGCTTATGTTGCCAGTCAATTTAAATACAATTGATACTCCAACATGCAATATGTCCCTATCCAGTGCAATGGGAAAATTGTTGAAGCAATACAAGCTTATGTGCAGGGCACATAAGAAATCAATTGAAGCATTTAACTTCACACTGAAGGATCTTCGGCGAAATAACAACATCTTTGGCGGCTTGATGATATTGTTGGCAGGCGATTTCGGGCAGACGTTGCCAGTAATGCCCCGTGAAACGTCTACAGATGAATTGAATGCTTAACTGAAGGCATCACCTTGGTGGAATAACGTAAAAACATTATCGCTAACCACTAATATGAGAGTTCAACTTCAAAATTATCAAGGTGCTGCACAATTTTCCAAACAATTGTGAGCTGTTGGAAATGGAAAAGTCCCAGTTGATACTACAGCTGGATTAATTACTCTTACCAACGACTTTTGCCGATTTGTAGACTCTCAATTAGCTCTTTTTGAAAATGTTTTCCCAATCATTAGTGAGAATTATCAGAATTATGCATGGTTAAGTTAACGAGCAATTCTCGCCCCAAAGAATAATGATGAACACGCACTGAATTTCACCATTCAATCAAAAATCGATGGCGATTTGGTAACATACAAATCCGTTGATTCCATAACAAATCCCAATGATGAAGTAAATTATCCAACGGAGTTCTTAAACTCTCTGGAGTTACCAAGATTTCCAGCACATAACTTGCAACTCAAAGTTGGTTCAGTTATTATGATATTGCGTAATTTGAATCCACCGCGACGTTGCAATGGTACTCGACTTGCGGTGAAAAGACTTATGCCGAATTTGATTGAGGCAGGCATTATTAACGGAAAGTAAGCAGGTGAAAATGCATGTATTCCTCGAATAACAATGATTCCAACTGATCTTCCGTTTGACTTCAAACGATTGCAATTTCCGATTCACGTTGCGTTCGCAATGACAATTAACAAGTCGCAAGGCCCATAGTTTAGTGTTTGCAGGATTAATTTAGAAAATCATTGTTTTTCACATAGGCAGCTATATGTAGCGTGTTCACGAGTTAAAAACCATCCGCTTTGTTTGTGTTAACGTCAGACCAAAAAACAAAAAATGGGGTTTACCAAAGAGCCCTTCAATGAAACGGATAATTTGCAGACACGTGTAACGGTTCGATTCAGTGTTTACTTTGGATTCATTTTCATTTTTTTCTTAGAGAAGTTCTACTAAATTCCACTTCATGTTTGTTGTGCGATGAAATAAAATTTTTCCTTTTCAAATATAAAACAAAAAAAACTAAATTTTCTTCATATTTTAATCCCCAAACGAAATCTTACAAAAAACCAAGCCATCTGGTGGAGAAACGGAGTTCGCCGGGTTTGCTAGTTTTTATTGTTTATTAATGCTCTACGCAAAACCATTAACTACTCAAGCGTTCTATAAGTCGTAAAGATATTTCGAACATATAATCTTCACGCTGACTATATTCTCCTGCGAAAGGATTTAGATGAATTTAATCTCTGGTGGAATATTAATCTTACGGAGTTAAATCTTAAAAAATGCAAATACATGAGCTTCTTCCGAAGATATCATATAAACACGCAATATATTTTAAACCGCTACGAACTTGAGAAACTGAATATAGTTTCAGATCTTTGCATTGTACTGGATGCTTGATTAAATTAAATTAAATTTTATACAGAATATTTCTTCAACGATTAACAAAGCACGTGCAGTTCTTGGATTTGTTAAACGCTTGGCGAAGGTGTTTAGTGTTTTAAATGTCACAAAACATTTTTATACTACTCTTAACAGACCTATTCTAAAATATGGCTCAATAATTTGGGATTCAATTTATAAACTCCATAAGTAATAGCATAAGGAAGCGGTGCAAAATCAGTTCTTGTTATTTTGTCCTCGTAGCTTAAAGTAGAATCTCTTAATTCTGCCTTCCTACACTAGTAGTCTTGCTCTAATAGAGCTGCCAACACTAAAAAGCCAAAGCATAATGTTAAATGTCTTCTTTGTTTCAAAATTTAATAAAAAGAAAATGTCTGTTCAGATTTTTTGATTGGCTGTATTTATTTTTACGTTCCATTTCGTTCTATGCGCTATTTTAATCTACTGGCAATTAAAGTATTCAGGCCATGTAATTAGCGCCCATTTTCAAGAATTTGTACTGAGTTTAATAAATTTTACAAGCTAATTGATTATACTTTAAATTTTAATGCTGTTAAATGCTGTTTTATGCTGTTGTATTTGAATAACTAAAATTAAGTTTTATGTAATATTATTATTTAGTGTTTTAAGGGCTGTAGGGTGACAGGAGACTATCCACTGCTGGCAGTGGAGATGGAGCACTGCCACTAGCGGAAGGTAAATGGCTAGACTCATTCCTGAGGTCGACACCTGGATATCTAGGAGACATGGCGACGTAAACTATTACCTGACCCAAATGCTGTCAGGTCATGGATATTATCGGAAATATCTGTACAGAGCCGGGAAGTGCAGTGCACCACATTGCCTTTACGAACCTGAGGAAACATTAGATGATGCGGGGCACACATTCTTTTAATGTTTCCGATGGGCTGAGCGATGTTCGGGACCAGTAACTATTGGAAATATCGTGAGAATTATGTCGTCAAGCGAGGCCAACTGGAGAGCGGTATCTAAATACTGCGAGGACATCTTGAGAGCGAAGAAAGCTGACCTAGACGTGGCGGCGTGAGCAGGAGCACGTAAAGGATGAGATGAAGAGCGGGAGTCTGGACAAAGACAGCAATGGAGATGATAGCACATATGAAGCCAACACGAACCAACCCGAAGTAAGGCAATGAGCGGTTCCGGAGTGGAAGAGGAGATCAATTTGGTCTTCTCCTAGGATGGAGCAAAGGGGAGTTCGACATATCACGTTTGGTGACGACCTTCGTGAATGCAGTAGTGCATTTTTTCCCCTCCTTTTCCCGCAAAAAAAATGGCTATAGGGTTTTGAATTCATAGACTAAATATAAAACAAATAAAAAAAGAAACACTAAAAAGCGAAATAACGTTTCGTAACAATTACGATATGTATTTGTGCATCAAATCGCATTTGATAGCGAATGATGCTTGATTAAGATGAAGGGTACAGACGATTCGGTTCATATGACAAATGCGTTTTATAAAGTTTCGTTTTAAATCGATGTAAGTAAGATAAGGTAAGCGTTTGTGTGCATTGATAATGACAAAGTGGGTAAATATTAAAGATACCAAGATCAAAAAAAAAAAGAAAAAAAAATGTTAAAAATAATAAATAAAAATAAAAAACGTGTTTACAAATTAAAACACTCATTTGGTTGCAACACAATTTAAAATATTTTTAATACACATGTACAAGCTGTTTAGCGTTTTATAGCGTGCACTTTGGTTTTGATTTTGAATAGTGGTTTTAAGTGTTTAAGACAAATTTGAATTTGAAGTTAATAAAACCAAATTTATGGCTGTTGAATTTTTGCTGTTTGTGGTGTTTTCAGTTGAATATACGGTTGTCTGTCAGCATGTTTTTTTTTGTTTTGTTTTTTTTTTGTAGATGTTAATGTCCATTGCAGATAAATTGCTTTTGTTATTTCATTCTTCTTTTGAACAGTTCTGATTTATTGTTTATAAACCATAATAAACGTTAAATAAATTCCAATTTTAGGCAATATATTTTAGTGAGACTTTCCTATATATTTATATTTGATTTATATGATTTTAACGATAGTTCAATAGAATTTGCGTCCTCCTTACACGAGCATTTTAATCAAAGTTATTAGACGCTATCTCAACTGATAAATTAAAAGTTGTAACAAACAAATTATTTTATAGAAACTAATTCCGTAAAACTACTCAAAAAATGATTTAGATTCTATGATTTAACTTAGTTCTTTTTTTTTATAAATAAATCACAGTTCTATTGCTCCTTCTGAGTAAAGATTAATGTGTAAGAGTTTAGAAAGTTTTTAATTTGTTGAGTGGCTATTTTTTATGTATGTGGTGAACAAGCATACACTTCGCGAACTAAGTGAAAGTTCTAAAATAATGTTTTTGAAATTAAATATTTCCAACCCAACATTTCTTAGCAAACAAAAGTAAAATCCCTGCTTTAGACTGGTTAAGTTTACTTTATTGTAGCTGAAAAAGTAATGATTTCATTGGACAGAATCAATACAATCGTTAGTGTAATGCACATGCATTTAACAAGTGAATAACCATTTCTTTTTCATTTGTTAACAAATAGTAATACACTCGACCTTTTTCTAACTTCACACCCCCAAAAGTATGAAGTTAATGTTTGTGCACCTCTCGGTAACTCCGATTACTGTACCATCTCCGCCTCCTTTTCATATTCGAAGCTTCACGATGTTTCGAAATCAGCTACCAAACGTCTGAAATATATTTATGAGAAGGCTCGTTGGGCTGAGCTTAACGAATTTTTTAGGCAATTTTGGATAATAATGTCATTACCATGGCGGAAATGGTTGTAAACATAATTTTGTTTAGAATGAAAACCTTTAATCCATCCAAAACAATTTCGATTAAAACCAAATCAAAGTCTTGGTTTAATTAGACGTGCAAAAATGCAGTCAGATCAAGACAGGAAGCATTCAATATCTGGCGTAGAAACAAAACGCAGATACTGCTTTGCTACGCAAGAAAGAGAGATCTTCGTGTGCCAAAGTACTAAGGCGCGAAAAGCATCTGTACGAAGAGCGCCTTCGTGCTAAAGTTCTTGCTACTTCTAGGGGTAGTAAGAACTTTTAATCATTTGTTACAAGAGTACGTGATAGTGCTAGCTCTTCAAATCCGACTCTTTTTAAAAATGATCAAATATTCACTGACCCGTTTGATAAAGCTAACCTTTTAGCTGGTATATTTGCAAATAATTCTTATTTGCCGGAAAGCAGTTAACCACCGCCAGATCTCGACAGAGTATCAGTTACTATGTCGAGGATATTTTTTTCGAGCTCGAGCGGTTAAAAGGGTTCTTACAGATCTCAACATAAACAAGTCTCCTGGGCCTGATGGGATACCAGCACTGGTCTTGAAGCAGTGCTCGTCGAAGCTAGCGCGTCCATTAGCAGCCATTTTCAGCTCGTTGTACCATGTCGGAGAATTTCCGAAGTGCTGGAAAGTTGCTAATGTATTGCCGATTCCCAAAAAGGGGGACGCTAACAACCCTGAAAATTACCGCCCAATCGCAATTTGTTCTGCACTTTCTAAAGTATTTGAAAGTATGATTAATTTCCATCTAGTGAGATACCTGGAATCCAACAGCTTGCTTAGTGACCGACAATATGGTTTTCGTAGGAGGCGCTCTGCGGGTGACTTGTTGGCATTCTTGTCGGAACAATGGTGTAACTCCATACATCATTTTGGAGAAAGCAAGGTGGTGGCTCTAGATATTTCCAAAGCATTTGATAGAGTGTGGCATGATGCACTTCTGTCAAAACTTGTTGCTTTTGGTGTCGGTAAAAATTTTCCTACATTTATATCGAGTTTTCTCAGAAATCGCACTATACGAGTTGTTATAGACACAGACGAGTTCATGATGAATTCAGGGGTACCGCAAGGCTCCGTTCTTTCTCCTACCCTATTCCTTATCTTTGTCGAACTTTCAACCCTATATATTCTTTTGCAGATGACAGCGCCATTTGTCACTCATATTCATTTGGTAATAGACCAGGCCATTTGGAGGTTACTTCCAAAAGGCAAAACATGAATGATACGCTTAATCACGATCTTGCGACAATCCTGGAATGGGGTCGTGTGAATAGAGTAGAATTCAATGCTCGTAAGACACAATGTTGCATGCTTACGCATAGATCTTCGTTTGGTAGTGGTGCTGCATCTGTTACTATGGGTGATATAGGTATTACGGAATCGGAAGCTCTTGATGTTCTTGGTATGAAAATTCACTGTGATGTTCGTTGGACTAAACACATTTTTCAGGTTTCTAAAGAAGCTTTCAAGTGCCTCGGTTTTCTAAAACGGTGTAGAAGATACTTCACCTCATCCGATTTCCGTACAATCTATACCACCTATATCCGTCCGAAAATGGAATACAACTCTCATGTATGGGTCGGGGCTCCAAAGTCTATTTTGGGGTTACTCGACCGCGTACAGGAGAGGGCCAAGAGGCTCATTGCTGATAGTAGGGTATCTAACTCTATTGATTCTCTAGAGCATCGACGCAATGGTGGGTGCATTTCACTGTTCTATCGTTACTACAATGGTAAGTGCTCTAATGATAATAGGGAACTTGTTCCTGATACTCGCACGTTTTCACGTTTAACTCGATTTTCGATGAGAGCACATCCTTTTGTGGTTGATTGGCCAGTGAATCGCACTACGCATTACAGGGAAAATTTGTTTTTCAGTAGAACAGTCCGTATGTGGAATAAGACCCTCCGGAGGTCTTTCCTGTCACTTTCAATCTAAGAAAATTCAAATCGAATGTCCACAGACACTACTCCCTCTTTCCTCCTTCCCGTAACCTAATTTCCTAGTTCTGACACAATGCATTGCATAGGTAGGGGTCATCCCCTGAATGCTGGTCCTATAAAAAAAAATCCAAAAAAATTAAATATATTCCTTTTTATAACAACAACAATTTTCAGCACATAAAAGATTTATTTTTTCAAATGTGAAATAAAAATTTTTTCGTTTTTTCATTTGCGACCATGATCGCTTAAGATGTTAAAATGTTTGAGGTTTCTTTGAATACGATTTTGCACTCTTCAGATCAGCGTTGCCAGAAGCTTTGAGGAGAAAATCATCATATTCATATCATTTTTATAATACAACATTTTATTTAAAAATAACAATTAATATACATGTATAGTAACATATGTATTTAAAGTATTATTGTTTAAAGAATTTATGGCGAAACGTGTACTTATGTTCATATGGTGACAAACCATAATTTCCCTGGCTTTGTCGTCATTGATCCAACAAAATCAGTGAAAATAAGCAAAGTTAAATTTTTAATCTTAGAAAACACTTAGAAAAACATTCAGCTGATTTAATTAAAACAATAACGGTGTGTATTTATATAACTAAATATTAACTTATTTAAGAAAGCTTAAAAAAATTTAGAAAAAAAGCACAGGTCTTATGAAAAAGTTTTATGAAGAACTATTACTATAATATATACCGGGTTTCATATCTTATCTTATATATATATATATATATATATATATATATATATATATATATATATATATATATATATATATATATATATATATATTATATATAATAATATATATATATAAATGAAATGGTCCACGTATATAATGAGTTGGCGTGAGAACGGCTGGAGCGATTTGGCTGATTTTTGTTTTATTCGATTTGAAATTTTCAGGAGATGGTTTGTATGAAAAAAAAATTATAAAATTTTCCGGAAAAATTTGGAAAATTCATTTTTTAATTTTCTTCTGTTGTTGTTGTACACACAAATAAGTTATTAACGGCTCGACATGTTCGTTCGAACTGGTTTGATGAAGCTTATGGTTGTTTGTATGCCACTGAGTTTGTATACGTGCAACCCACACTTATGCAAAAAAAAACAAAACAAAAAGAAAATAAAAAACCAAATAAAGAAAGGCAACATCTTCAACTTCGGCCAAACCGAAAATTATTCTAACATGTCAACAGTTAAGTATGTATTTTTTTGGTTGAAAATATTTTTAATTCATTGCTATACATAGCTGCCAGATCTTTTAGAGGTAATATCGTCACAATTTTGAGGAAAAAATCTTACTTAATTAAAATTCGCAATAAAATCACATGTACATATGTATGTAAATAGATTGCATGTTTTTCAATAAAGTTGAAATTCTTTAGTGAATTTGTTTTCAAATTTTTTTCCTTAAAGTGTATAAATTTATACCAAAAAAAAAATATAATTACATATATAAAAAATTGACTCCTAATAAGCAGAAATTTTTTGTGAATTCCAATGTTGGACTTCCAGTGTGAATTCAAGCTTGAATTACATTTGAAATCCATCCGCTTTCCAGTCTAAATGTCAATCACAAAATATTATAATATTAATAAATAAATATTAATTATTATTAATTAATGGTGAACAACTTTACAACGCGAAAGTCGCAAAATTTTTAAAGTGAAAATAACGAAATAAAAGTGAAAATGAGCAAAACGAAAATAAAGAATATAGAATCGAAAATTAAACAATATAAAGAAATTTGGAATAAATAAATCTAAAGGTATGTAGTCAAAGCCAAAAGCAGATGGTCGTAAAATTTTTGCACTGCTTACCCAGAATGAGCATATTCTGTGAAATGAACAACCAATGGGAATAGCTTCCAACAATGTCCACGTCGTTTTGAACGATGCCTGTCTGTCTGTGAAAGGACAATTATAGAAGAAGATGGTATATCTGATACTAAAATGAATTCTGTGGGAGACAGGGACTTAAAAATACAGCTGCAATAAACAGTTTAGTGCAAATCCTTTCCCAGCATCATAAGGATTTGCTATCGGATGGCCGAACTTTAAAGAGCACTCCGAAATGCCCAGATATTAAAACTATGGGTTCAAGTGAGTTAATGTACTATGGCCTTATAACACTATTTAAATACTGTTGGAACATTGCTTGAATAACACTGAAATTCCATGCTTGAATTCGACGGTAAAAATAGGTTCGGTTCGACTTGAATTCCACTGCAATTTCATGCTTGAATTCAATTATAAAAACAGGTTCGGTTCGACTTGAATCACATTGTTATTGAAGGCTGGAATTACACTGTAAAGGTACTGTTTTGTTCGACTGCAATTCAATGGTTAATTTTGCTGGATTCGCTATTGAATTCAACTGTGTTTCAACTGTAATTCAACGCTGGAAATTAGAAATTGTGACTGGATTTCAAGAGTAATTTCACTTGAATTCCAGCGAATATGCTTATTGGGCTTACATATGTACATATACATACATTCATACATACGTTTTAATAAACATCAGCAAGCTTTGCTTATGCAACAGAATTTGCCAGGAGAGCCCAACGAACATGATACGTTTTCAATAACTAGACTTTATTTCGAAGTAATTTTTCTTCGCATAAAATAATTTAAAGAGGAACTCGAAGAACTAAAGTTTTTAACACATTACATGAGTTTTCAGGAAAAAGTATTGATTTTTTTATACATTTATTCACTTTTCAATATGCTATGTATTAAATCATGTTAGTGAAAACATAAATAAATCGTTTTCACTTCTCAATTTTTTTTATTTAGCCTATGTTTAAACTCTATAAAATTCCTAAACAGTGCTTAGACGTGTTGGATAATACTAAAAGTGAAAATTTGAATATATATTCTACATACACATGGACATATTTATGTATGCACATTATTCGTGATTTAAAATTTTTCGTGCGATTTGATTCGCATAATTTTAAAATTAATAGTTTTTAACCAGCAATTTTATTCGTGCTTGATTCCTTTTCAAATAAATATTAAGTGATATTCTCACAAAATATTTATTACAAAACAATTTTCACTTAAAAATGAACGTTTTATGATATTCTCATAAAACATTCCTTCAAATAAAAATATTTGAAATGTTTTGTAATGGGGGAGAGCACATCCATATTGCATTTTCACTTTCGCTCACAAAGCTCATCAGTGAATTTTACCCCAATATTGTATAGAAAAACCTAAGAGTCTTATATCCAAAGCCAAACTGATTTTTTGAGAATTTTATTCATAAAATCAACATAGCCTAGACAGCAAGACTCAAAAACACTTCTATACAAACATTACAAAACATTTCAAAACAACAAAAACATTGTTTATTTTCAATTTCTACATAAGGGTTGCCATTTGAAACCATTCATATGTAATTTGAAAGTTCAGAAAATAAAAAATATTTGTAAATTATTAATAGTTTTTATAAGGGAAGAAAAACCTTGATATATTGGATAGTGCGGGCTTAAAAATATTAAGTCACCGACAATTGCACTTCACTTTGAAGTTAAAAAATTATTTTCTACTCAATGCAATTTCAGCTTATATGCTGAAAAATTCAATATCAATTTTCTTTTGTTCTAAAATTTTATTGCTAAAGTAAAAAATAAAAGCTCAACTTTGAACGATTTTGTTAGCAGTCAACAACATTTCTTAAAATTTGAATGATTATCTACGTCTAGGTTTATCTATCTATTAAGAGCCATTTTGGCTGCAAAAAACAAATGCGTTGATTAAATAAATTCAAAAATCCTAAGCTTAATTAATGGCGAACGGTATTCGTATAAATCGATTGGTTCCATTACCGATCCCGAAAATATTGTTAACTACCCCGTAGAGGTCCTGAATTCATTAAACTTACCGGGAATTCCACCACATAACTTCCAGCTTAACGTTGGAGCGGTAATAGTCATGTTACGTAACCTGAATTAGCCAGTAATATGCGATGGTACTAGATTGGTTATTAAAACGCTGATGGCAAAAACTTAGCAATAATAATTATAGGAAAGTTTATAAGTGAAGAGCTGCTTACTCCAAGGATACCTATCATACCAAGTGATTTACCATTTAAGTTTAAACGTATCCAATTTCCCGTTCGCCTTGCATCCGCAATGATGATTAATAAATCCCAAAGACAATCGCTAAAAGTGTGTGGGTTAAACCTAGAATCCCAATATTTTTCAAGAGTTGGGACACCGTCAGCACTGTTTATTTTCTCTCCCAACAGAAAAGCAAAAAATATAGTTTACTTTCAAGCTTTAAAATAACCTATATGCTTACCTTTTTTGTTTGTTTATTTTTTAATGAATTACCTTAAGAACTATTTAAATAAAAAATTGAGAAAAATTTGTATCGTTTCTTCTTTGTACTGAAAATTTTTTTCTACCTCCATATGAAATATTAATCGTTAGCAAATAGTTTTCGAGCGAAGCCGGGTCGTACAGCTAGTTTTTAATTATTTCTTGGTCTATTTTTAAATTATAGCAAAAACAGTTTCTTATTGCTACGTAATCTTTTGCATATAAGATACTTTCGAGAGTGCTGTTGTCTAATCTATTTTTATATTTAGTTTTGTTTAAATTGAGAATATTCGTTTGACATTTGCTGAAGAAATGGAAAGGCATATTAAGTTTTGAAAAAATTTTGACAGCACCGGACAAGCTGGAATGTTGTCAGCATGAGTTATTTTTAATAATTTGCAGTTAGCTTTGAGCTAGAAATCTTTTGTTTAACAAAAACAACCAGATATACTTCTTCGTTATGTAGAAATAGACTTTTGTTATCAAAATCAAGGTTGTTATTGAGACTCATGTTCATAAATTCTCTTTTTATAAAATTGTCTAAAATTTCTAAGTGAAGGCATTGCAGTTCCTCATACATTCGATGTATTTCACAGGATGAGCTTTGAAAAATTTTGTTTACGTTATTTACCTCCATATTGTAAATATTTTAAAAAATGTTTAATCGTTCATATAACTCGAGAGCCCGTACAACTACAGACTCTAATGATAGCCACCTGCGAGGGGTGCAAAAATATTTTTGGTATTGCTTACAAAATAAGAAAAAGGAAAAAAAATTTTGAATTCAGAAAAATTGTTCTGGTGCTCACGGTCGGATCGTGCCGGGTATACAATGGGGTATAGGCGTGTAGGGCTATGATATAGTGCTAATACTTTTACATACCCTAACGAACTTTAGAAGTTATGCTCTATTTAGTAAGAGAATTTAGAAAAAATTTGGACCTCTAAAAAATTAATTTCTAAAAATCAAAAATCAATCAAAAACAATTTGGTTTTCTTATACTAATAGCCAAACTTAGGCTATTATATAAAGTTTGTTTCGTTTAAAAATCTTGTATAACAAAAAAGTTATAGATGTTTAAAAATCAAAAATTTGCTAAGAAATTTCTCATTTTAGCAAAATACTAAAAATTGTTATTTTGAACCACCCTGTTTAAGTGTGATGTAGTTAAAATAAAGTTTACATGTTTTGGCTCCCGAGGTACACTAGTATCTACTTACTAATGAACTTTAAAATTTTACAATTGGTGACCATGAAAAGAAGGACTTTTGGCTGAATTCTCGTAAAATGTTTCCACAGTGCGCCGGTTAAAAGATGAGTTATTTATTTCAGCTCGTGCTGTAATTTAAGAAATTTTTTTTGGAAAAATTTAAAAATAAATCTATTTCACTTTCAACCAACCCATTTTATATTTAAACCCTTTTTTTAAAATTATTTCTTTTTTATAATATTTTTTGTTATTGTTGCTTTACAATTGTTGTTATTTTCGTGGATCTTGTTAAAACATGATTTATTGATGTTAAAATATTTATTGTTTTTAGCGTTAAAATATGAAAATTGTTTTTCCATTTTTTTTTTGTATTATTTATTTCATTAGAAAAGTAAGGAATAACAAAAAGCTAAAATCTTTAGTAAAACACAAAAAAAGCACTTTTTTCATAAGTATTTTTACAACAAAAATGCCAATTTTTTGTTTTTTTTTTCATTTGTTGGGTTGTTGGAATTCCCATCTTTAAGTCAATTGTGTTGTTTTTTTGTTTGAAACGTTTGTTATTTAAAATTGCTTTGTTTTGCAAGCAAGTTTTCCAAAAAATACTCCTTCTATACGTTTCCGTTGGGTCAATTCCTCTGGTTTCATTTAATTAAAAAAGAAAACATTTTTGTATACAGTTATGCAAACTCGCGTTATATGTTTATATAAATATATTCTTTTACATACTTTACATCCTTTTGTCCTGCTTTCTATGTCGTTTTACTTCTTCTACCACCCCCAATTTCATCTCATTTTTAATGTTGTTGTTTATTTAGGATCAGGTGGGCAAAGAGAAATTTAAGCAACAACCAATTTTTTTTTATGAAAAAGGGAAATAGATGGATGATCCCAAGCACTTAGAGGTTACTTAAATACGCGGTTTCAATTTCTATAGAGTTTGTCAAGCGACAGCAGTCCCACAAGAAGAACAAGAATATTACATGCTTGTTTAAGCTTCCAAAAAAAAAAAATTAACAACACCACAACCTTTATTACAAATTCTAAGAATATTAAAATTTGTAATGGAGAAATTGCCTTTAAAAGATTTTAGTTTTTACTAAATTATTTTAGAAATCTTGTACATAAAATGTTTATGAGTTTCAAAAGCTTTTTAATACAATTTTTCAGTTGAAGCTTTAACACTGGCTTTAGATTCTTTTTTTATATATTTTTTAAAAAGTCCTAAGTGTTTTGGCAACCTTATTATTTATTTTTCTATGATAATTTTTTTTATTTTTTTAATCGACCTTTTTATATTTTAAATAAATATCTGGTTATTCTTTTCAACGGTCTTTTTTAGTTAACAATATATATAATTAAAAAAAATATATATATGTATTGTTAATTAAAAAAGACCGTTGAAAAGAATAACAGATATTTATTTATTTTTATATTTAAAATACTATTTCCAAAGTAATATTTCCAAAAAAAAATATCGCCAATTTCTTAACAAATAAAAATCCATTTTGTTTGAGACAAGTTGTTAGTCGAACAATGCTGTATATTTCAAGTATGTATGGCAATGCTCCAATACAGACGATGTGCCACCTTCACTATGTACCTCAGCTGAAAATACTGCCACTGGCTCATCGCATTTATATAATGAATTTAGGAAAGCCTATCACTGGATTTGTGCAAGTCAAGTCAACTTTTCTTCAGCCCTTATAAATCTAAATAAATCTTTTCGAGAACATTGTTTTGAATGGCGAGAATATTGAAATTGTTAATATGGAAAAGGGAAAAAATTTCAGCATAATTTTTAACAACTGGTTGATATGGTCAGACCGCATAAACACTTTAGTTGGTCAGGTGTATTTGAAGTTATGGATTTTATTTCACTTCATTACGTATAAGAACTTTGTTCGCCAAAGCATACTTGATTCCAACTTTAATGTATGGGTGTGAATTATTTGTGGATCTTTGATGCTTCACAGTAGCTTCGATGACACCGAAAGTGGTGATTATTAGTTGCCCGGGTTTTTACTTTTTGCGCTCAGTGGTATCGTAATGTAGCCATTTTTCATCACCACTAACAATACGATGCAAAAAATACATCCTTTTGTAACGTTCAAGCACCATTTCCGACATACAAAGTCGTCTTTAAACATCTCTCGACTTCAGTTCGTATGGAGACCCAATTTTCTTACTTTCGAGCAAAGGAAAATGGCTTGTCGTGTAAGTCCCAATGATAATGCAAGTTCTTCTTGTGTTTGACAACCATCTTTGTCCAGTAATGCTTCTAGTTCGTCATCTTCAAACTTGTTCGACTGAGAAGGCCTCTCTCTACCTGACTTCTGTGTCAAACCTTCGTTTACAAGTTTTCTATGCTGGTGCATGTTGACCGTAAGCTTCTACCAATAATCGTTAATTTTTCATCAAATGAACGAAGGTTATCAGACATCTTTTGTAGTCACAAAATTCAAAATTATTATAACGATAAAAAATAATAATAATAATAAAAGGAATAGCTGAAAACAAAAAAAAATTAGATGCAGTGCAAAAAGAAAATAAAATATTAAAAACTGAAATAATTGAACTACAAAATACTGTAAAGCATCTAAATGATTATAAAGTGAGAAAAGATTGCTTAATAAGTGGACTAGTTGCCAATGAAAATGAGACAGCTGCAGAATGTCTTGTAAAAACATTTAATAAAGTTGGTGTTGATGTAAATTAAGAAGAACTAGAAGAAGCATTCTTTATAAAAAACAAAAAAGATTTAAATAAACAAACAGTGGTCTTAAAATTTACCACAAAATTATCAAAACAAAAAATAATGAACGCGAAAATTAAACTTTATGAAAACGAAAGTACTAAGTCAATATATGTCAATGACTTTTTAAGTAAAGAAACTCTAAATTTGTTAAAATATGCAAAAGCTTTAAAATCAGTTGGTTATCGCAGAGTTTATGCCTATGGAGGAAAAGTCTTCGTTAAGAAAGCCGATCAGTCTCATCCCAAAATAATAAGAAGTACCAAGGACGTTGACGAGATATTACTACAATCAACAACTAATCGAAATCTAGGTCACAAATCTCAACATGAGCAATTGGCAGATGACGGTGTTTCTTATAGAAGCGATAACGACTAATTCTTTTGTTGCACCCGTATAATCTGAAAACTTGATTTATTATTAATTGTTTTATTATTTTCTTTTTAAAAATTTTTTAAAATGAATTCATACTTTAAGTCATTAGATTCCTATAACCTTTATTATAATGAATATAAAATCAAAAACTTAAACATTTTGTCTGTAAATATGCGAAGCATTTCATCCATCTCCAAATTTAATAAATTTAAAAATATAATAGCAGATTTTAAGAACTTACCGATAATTATATGTGTTCAAGAAACTTGGTACCAATCTGACCTGGTGAGTTTGTACAAAATACCAGGCTATAATAATGTTCATTGTTGTCGAATTGATGGTTATGGAGGAACTTCAATATACATACGAGAACACTTACAATATACGGTAGAACAGTGCGAAAGCAAAAACTTCATAGAGTCAATTTTATTAAATTTTAATAGTCAAAAATCTTTAGGAAAGCCATTAAAACTAATGTCTTTCTATAGGTCGCAGAAATGTTGCGAGAGTACATTTTCAGATTTTTTGGAAAATGTACTTTCTGAAGTCGCAAATTCTCCATGTATACTTGTGGGAGATACGAACATTGACTTTTTACAAGTGTCTGCATGCCGTCAAATAAATGAGATTATTCAATCATATGATCTAAGAAATTGCCATACATTTGTTACTCGCCCAGTTTTCAAAACATCAATTGATAACGTGTTTAGTAATATTAAGGAACGGCTTGCAATTGATACTATTGAATGTAAACTTTCGGATCACAATATGGTGTTTTGTACCTTTGATCTTAATGTCAAATCTGAGGATACAAATGAGTTTGTTTACAAACTTTGTAACTACAAACAAGTGAGGCAAAGTTTTCGTAACGATACTGAGTTTACTTCAATAACTGAAGTATCTGATCTTGTCGCAAAAGTTAAAAATGCAGTTTCTTCAGCTACTACTGAGAAGAGAAAAAGAACTCATTTAAGATATGATATAGCACCATGGATTAACATGAACTTACAGCATTTAAAAGACTTTAAAGAAAAACTTTTGAGGAAAAGAAGAAAACAGCCAAGTGATATTGTTGAATTTATTCTAAAAGGGGTTAGCAAAGTTATAAAGATTGCATCAGCTGAATGTATGGACGATTACTACCACAAAGAAATTAGGTATAATGGAAACAAGCCGCGCCAGTTATGGGAATTTTTGAATCAAACTTTAGGCAAAAGTGAGAAACCGAAAATACGTCTTAAAAATAATAATGGTGAATATTTTAATAATGATAATGATATAGCTGCCTGTTTTAATAAGTATTTCATAAATTCTGTGAGTGAATTGCGGCGTAAATTAGACACAGAGGAATCAAGTAGCTGGCACTCATTTAGCTCATTACATCGACATAGAAAATATTTTAAACTTCAGAATACGAACATAAATGAAGTAAATGAGACTATATCATGCTTGGATGTAACTAAATCACCTGGTTTTGATGAAATAAAGCCTAAAGTGCTGGTAGAATGTGCGAGTGAAATTGGGTCAGTTTTAGTTAATATCATAAATACTTCAATTTCTTTGTCTAAATATCCAGAAGGTTTGAAAATTCAGAAAGTTATACCAATTCCAAAAGAAGCAAAGTCGGTTACTGTTGAAAAATTTCGACCTATTTCACTATTATCCATATTCAATAAAGTTTTTGAAAAAATAATACATCGGCAATTGGAAACATTTTTTGAAAAGGAAAATATATTGTCAAATTATCAATTTGGTTTTAGAAAAGGTTGTGGCACGGACGAAGCCGTAGTAAATGTGGTTACCTATGTATGTGAAAGCCTGGACAAAGGTTATGCTGGAGTTGCAGGCGTATTTTATGATTTTACCAAGGCATTTGATCTAGTGGATCACACTATATTAATTGAAAAATTATCTTTTTATGGTTTGGCAGGACGTGAGCTTGGGCTTTTCAAAAGTTATTTAAGTAACAGAAGACAATTTGTTCAAGTCAACTCAGGCAAAAGTTCAATGGAATACATAAGGCATGGCGTGCCGCAGGGCAGTGTCCTAGGACCCTTATTGTTCAAAATCTATATTAATGACTTGAACAATATTGGTCTTAAAGGAAAAGTTTTCATGTATGCTGATGACTTGTGTGTGCTTTACCCATTTAGTGCGGAAACAAATCTCAAAGACACTATCGAAAATGATGCTGGTTTAATTATTAAATATGCAATCTCAAATAAGCTTGTACTGAACTTGAATAAAACCAATTTCATTAGATTTAGACCACGTCCTGACATGAATGAAATTTGTAAATTTGTCATTGATGGAAATGAAGTTAAGGAACAGACTGGACTGAAATATTTAGGAGTGCATTTGCAGAATAATTTATCATGGCAGGTTCATATACAGCATCTTAAATCAGGTTTGGCTCCAATAGTAGGGAAGATTTTTAAATTAAAAAATAAATTAAAAAAGGAAACCAAACTACTTCTATTTGAAGCGCTTGTTCAAAGTAAATTAAAATATCTTCCACTAGTTTATGGATATAAAAGAAACGCAGAACTTAAATCTCTGCAAGTTATTCAGAACAAAGCTCTAAAGTGTGTTTATAACCTACCTATGATGTATTCAACAGTGTCTCTGTATCGCGATGTCTCCCAAACCATTCTGCCTGTTTTTGGCTTATATCAATTTCAGTTGCTAACTTACATTTATAAAGTTGCAAATGGAATTGGATATCACACTCTAAAGTTACATCGGAACAACCATGGCTTCAATACAAGACACCAACCAGATTTGATACCTTCTAGATGTCGTCTAGAAATAACTAAACAAAGAATAGACCACGCAGGCGTGATCGAATTTAATAAACTATCTTTAACTGTAAAAAACTCGGAATCAATATCAGTATTTAAAAAAAGATTAAAACAGTACTTGTTGCAAAAGGTTGAAATGCTTTTACTTTAGTTTAAATCTTTACTTTATTATTTAATTCTTAATAAAAAATACTTAATTGAATTTACTTGTATATTTAAAAAACCAAAAATATTACTATGTAAAATAGGTATTTATTTTTTAAAAAACATCGTTGTCAGGCAGCCTCTACAATGCCTTAATGGCGCTGAGGCAAATAAAATAATTTGTAAAATAAATAAATAAAGTAAATAAAAAAAAAAAAAAAAAAAAAAAAAAAAAAGTATGTTTAGCGTCTATCAAATACTGAAATATATTTATATTTGTTATTACTAACCATAGGGGATAGTTATGTCATATGTTGTCAAAGTCGACATTATTAACTTGTATACGCAATACGAACAATACAAATACATTGTTACATTTTAACAAATAAAATTTGCGAAAATTAATTTAACAGTATAAATTACTACTAAATTTTACAACTTTTTTAAAAAAATAACGAAATAAATTTTTATAATTTTTTTTGTTTATCAATAATTGTCATACACTTAAAAAGAAACCATATTAAATAAAAAAAAACATAAAAAAAATTTTTTTTTGTCTGTTTGGGAACGTTTTTTCAATTTTCTGTAAAATGGGCTTGATTTACAAATTTTATTGTAAATTTAAAATAGAAAGCTATAAATGATTAAATAATATTAAATACTTTTATTTTTATTCGACCTTTTTTAATTTTATTAAATATGCACTAATCTTTTTCAAGGTCTTTTGAATAATTTAACGATTTTATTTTTTCGATACTTCGCTTTCCTGTGGAAAGCTTCTTCAGAAAATTATTTTTTTATAATTTTTTGTTTTTGTAAAATATAAAAGAAATAATTTTCTAAAGAAGCTTTCCACAGGAAAGCGAAATCGAAAAAATAAAATCGTTAAATTATTAAAAAGACCGTTTAAAAGATTAGTGCATATTAAATAAGATTTCAGATTAAAATATATTGAATATATTATTAAAAAGATAAATTAAAAATAATATATACATATATAAGTATTTCTACATAATTGATTTAAATTCCTATTTGTCCTTACGACAAAATTTCATGAATTCTAAAATTTTTATAAAATGATTATTATTTTCAGTTCTATTCGACCTTTTTTTTATTTTTATTAAATATTAATCTTAATCTTTTAAACGGAATTTGGAAAAATATAAAAAATAATTTCCTGAAGAAGCTTTCCACAGGAAAGCGAAATATCGAGAAAAAAATAAATCGTTGTAATTTAAAAGACCGTTTAAAAGATTAAGATTTAATGTTAATAAAAAACAATATTTTAATTTTTTATGCATTTGGTTTGTATTTAAGAAAAAAAATTATATATTATACACTAATTGTTTTAACAATCTGCCTCATAATCTTCCTCATCTGTATCATTATGTTCATTCTCACCTTCATCATCATAAGCTTCACTATCATTACTCTCACTGTCATGTATTTCTTGAGAAATAATAGGCGATAGCAAAAGCTGTAGTTCGGAATTTGATATTTGTTGCTTTTCTTTCCGCTCATTTTGTTTATTTATACTAGATACGAATGGATCTGAACTGAGAAAAAATCTATTTAGAATATCTCCATTCGACTTTTCTCGGCTGCCTTTGCGAGCAAATTGTTCCCTATAATTTTAAAAATTCTTATTTATGGCTTCCTGAGCATCTTCTGAAAGTTCTCCAAAAGGGCATATTTTATGGTTCCGGGACCATGAATTAAAAAGTTATGAATTGTAGGAGTCATACAAAACCATGGTTATTTTTAAACAAAGTACTTTGCAGTGTTATGAGCAAACTACACGTTAGTTTTGTTAAATACGTGACTTTGAAAAAACACGACTTTAAACAGAAAAATGTTAATAGCAAGAAATGCAGCAACAACCTCGCAAATTTTCTTTCTTGTATTATCGAGCTAAGATTCCATGCTTTTAGAAAATATATGATTCAAAACCCAACCTTAACTAACTTAAAAGTTATGGTTCACGAAACATCAAATAAAATAACACTTTGTTAACGATAAATTTGGAAATTACGGACTCGGCAGCATTTTACTTTTTTCGCTTTTTAAAAAAATTGCAAACAATTTTTAACTTTGACAGCTCACTTCGGACGCTGTCAGCTGACAAGATAGATGCTTGAAAATTTACATAAACAATATTATTTATTAAATCATTTTTTAATTTAATTTATGTTGTATTACGTTAGATTCCTTAAATAAATATTTTATGGTATTCTCATTAAGTGCTTTTGTAGTTTTTTCTGATAGCCACCTTTCCATATGATACATGTTCTTAAATAAAGAAATATTCTGCGTATTTTTTAACTTAAGCATGGTACTCTGTTCATGATTTCATGCGAAATGCTGTCAAAAATCCATATAAAAAAATTTAGTGCGAAATAAATAACAAATAATGTTGCTAAAGTAAAAGGTGTTTTTTTAAGCTAGATAGAACTTTAAATTGTAAAAAGTAACACAAAAAATGAAATTTTGATGAAACATTTTTTTTATTTGTTTCTGACAAATCATCATGAATAGACTCTCGCTTGAACAACGCTACGAAATTATCCAAATTTACTTTGAAAATCAGTCGTCGATTCGCGCAACTTATAGACGACTTCGTCATTTTTATGGCATACATAATCGTGCATCTGAACAAGCCATTCGTCGAACTGTCGATAGATTTCGTATCACATACTCTCTAGAGGATGCAATAACACCAACACGTCGAAGGAATGTGCGTACTGAAGAGAATATCGCCGCTGTAAACGAAAGTGTGGAAGAAGATCCAAATTTATCAATTCGTCGTCGGTCGCAGGAATTGGGGCTCTGTCCGTCCACTACGTGGAAAATTTTGCGCAAAGATCTCGGCCTACACCCGTATAAGATCCAGCTGGTGCAGGAATTGAAGCCACGACACCATTATATGCGTCGTTCTTTTGCCGATTGGGCTCTAGAGCAGTTGGCAACTGACCCGTTGTTTTATCGCAAAATTGTGTTCAGCGATGAGGCGCATTTTTGGCTTAACGGGTTTGTTAACAAGCAAAATTGCCGCATATGGAGTGAGACCAATCCACAACAGACCCTACAGACTCCATTACATCCAGAAAAATGCACCGTTTGGTGCGATTTGACACCACTCGACTATTTCCTGTGGGGCAACGTGAAGTCACTGGTTTATGCTGATAAACCAGCAACAATTGACGCCTTGGAGGACAGCATTGTTCGTGTTATTCGTGACATACGCCCAGCAGTGCTCGAAAAAGTTGCCCAAAATTGGACGTCCAGAATGTGCTTCGTCAAGAACAGCCGCGGTGCCCATATACCCGAAATCATTTTCAAATGTTAATGTCACGTATTGCTCCTTCGAATAAAAAAGAAATTTTGATTAGAATTTAATTTTTTGTGTTATTTTTTACAATTTCAAGTTCTATCGGGCTTAAAAAAACACCCTTTAGTACTCTGTTCATTTTTTGAAATGTCGCGAAATGTTTCTAGCAGCGTGTTTTTTCAACTGAAAAATGTTTCTGGCATTATTTTTTTGGAACTGCGAAACAATATGAGCAGCACTTTTTTCGCACGGAATTGTACTCAACAGCTGATCACTTTATTATTTGTGCTTTTAATTTTAAACGTATTGTGAAATTTAAAACTTATTAATTTTAAATTTATTCAAAGAAAATGGAAAAAAGCATAAATTCAATAAAAAATGAAAAATTTAAATTTAGTGACGCAGAAAAGCGTACACTTATTTGTGCTATAAAAAAAAGAAAGCATATTTGGGATAAATCCCATAAGTTACACTGTTAGTTGGACATTTTACTGTCACATGTTTCCCGTCTATTGAACCAATGCAGTTGGAAAAATTCCACTTTTTATACGTTGAAGAAATGCGCATTAATTCCTCCTTTGTCATTGGGGGAATTTGTTCTTTTAGTGCTGTACATATGGCAGTATAAATTTCGTCAATTATTAATCCGAACTTCTGTTTGCTAATTCGATAGCAACTAGCAATATGGCGCTGCAGTAATCTACATGCTAAGTATCTAAGAAAATACAACATATAATAACATTAATTTTGTAGCTTAATATATATGTATGTATATGTACTCACTCCAACACTACCGCCAATTTGTGTTTAGGTGAAATACCATCTTCGGTTTTAATAAATGTTCCACTCTGCTTAATATATCTAAGAATGCCGCTATGTCCATGTGGAAGTTTTCATTAAAAGCTTTCTTATTTTTAGTCATATCTTCAAACTGAAGCAAGTTTAAACTATATAGTATATGCGTCAATTATTAAACAAATTATACTTACATCTGAAGCAAACCTTCCTTTATAATTTCTTTCCTGTAGGTAAGGACTTGTAACAGACCGTGTGTCATCGAAAAGTTCGTCGGTTGCTGTGGCAATTTGTATTAATTGTTGTGCAGCTGCACAAGCTGCTAATATTATTGTGTTTTCCATTATTTTAAAATCTTTGCTTGCTTTTTGTCACGAATCTTGTAAAAAATATTTTTTTCACAAATCAAATGCAAACATATGTTTTTTGTTTACATAATTCAAACAATGTTGGATACTTAAAGACAATAAAATCGACAGTTTTCTTATAAATGGCAGTATTGTCACCACTTGCTAGTTGTCAAATTTTTCAAGCGAAATAATAAATGTTGCTTAACACTTTTCGCAAATTCAAACAGAGTACTAGGCGTTAAGTTATAAGACATCAATTTTCGTTTATATAGAAATGTTATAAAAAAATGTGCGCCGAAGGATTGCTGAAAGAATGCCTGCTATTTTTCTCTTACTTATTTATTGCCTTCAAATTATAGCCCACAAATTAAGTATTCTTATGTTTACGCTTTTTCCTAATCTTAAAGTACTTTCTTTTACCCGCTTTTTATTAACGCTTTTGTTTCTAGCGACGAGTTTTTATTTTCTTAAATATCGTTTTTAGTTTTGGAAAAATGCGTGATAAGATTTACGTCAGTACCTAGCTGTGTAAGTCATAACCTGACGGTGGATCAAACCACTGTGATGATTTTAGTGTCACCCACGCCCTAAGAAGTCTTCGGAGTCGCAACTTCGAGAGCTCGAAGCAGGCCAAAGCCCTCACTCTTTGCTGAAGAGTTGGAGACTATTAATAAAATTTCAGAACACAACCGGAAGCATGCTCACTGAAGCAAGACCATTCATTGCGTTCATAGTGAATGATCCAACCCACACAACTCAAACGAGGGCCGCGAAACCTCAACCACCACGATGTCAGACAACAGCTAAAAGGCTAAAATGCCAAAAAACTGAACTCTGGGGCTTACTGATTCCCGTGGAAATAACGTTGAGTTGTCCAATTGGCTACTGTTAGCCTATTAGGGAACTGGGACTCCCTTTTACCACCGGTGAGATTTCATCAAGCCATATAAATGTGTCCACGGGGGGGGGGTTTGGAAACAGAGAATGGTGATAAAGATAAAGTAATGTGTAAACTGGAGCTTTCTTAAAATCCAACAACTGAATGCACCATAGCTCCAAGAGTTTTATTTTTCTATAAGTTTTCGCTTATTGTAGCGAAAATATATTCATACCATGATCTTTACTACTCATCAACAGTAAATATTCTCAGAGTTATATTCATTTTCACTGCACTATCCACCGGCAATAACGCTTTCTTAGGCAATGCAAATGCAATCGAAGAAAAAACTGAAGCTTTTTAATTCATGTTATAATAATAATATAATTTCATGTTATTATAATTACAAAGAAGTTATTATGCTGGGCTCTTCGAGTCATTATGCTGTATAACAAAAGGCAAAGTACTGAAGAAATGAGACTTATTGAATTTGATGTAGAATCCTCTGTAATGAAAGATGGGTAAACATCCTAAAAGGATAGTAGGAGTAGTACTGCTACTCTCATAATAAAGTTAACATTTAAGCAAATGTTTGGTGGTATAGGAGAGCAGTGAAGAATACTTCTCATAAACAATTATTATAAGTTATCGTAGGTATCAAAAACAACATAAATAAAACCCTTTAAGAGAAAAATGTTTTGCTAAATAAAAATGGAGGTATAGGATTGTGACTGCCTGACTTACTGTGAGCTTAAAAATATGTCGACGATAATAAGTTTGGATTGTTAGCCAAGACCAGCTTTTGTTGGCATTAAATTTTGAACGCCCACATCTCAGTGAAAAACTGACAATTATAGGTTTCAAAGAAATGTGCATTTATATATTTATAACAGTGTTGTTCTTATTATAACAGCTGTTAATTCAACATAAAATTAGTTTGAATACTATACTCTGCTGCGACTTAATAAAATTTCATTATTCTAACGCTATTAAAGAAGTTAAACAAACCAACCCATTAGTCGTAACAGCTAGTGGGGCAAATAGTCAGTCAGTTTTATTATTAAATGTGTCAACAGATATTCAAACGCATAAATCAAAACGCAAAATAATGAATAAAAAAATATAATAGTAAACTAAAACAAATATTGTTTGTATGTTTGTTTATATGTTTGTTTGTGTGTATGTATAAAAATGCATATAAAACTCTTGAAACAACTCCTTAGACACACACACCAAAGAAGAAAAAAAAGAATTTACGTGGGACACACACAATTGCGATCATTCTGCTTTAAAAACACACCTTTAAGGTTTTTCTTTTCCAGCAACTCTTTAATCAGTTGTTTTTTTTCGTTTTCATGGATGCAACTAGTTCGCTTGAATTTTTTATTTTGTAAATCGCAATTGGTTTTCAGTTAAATACAAGGTGTTCGCCGGGAAGGTATAGTACTACTTTGTTTTGCTGGCATTTTGGTAAATATTTGTCTTGACAGTTCATATTGGACAGTCATGAAGTAGACACGTGGTAAATTTATTATGGAAAAGTATTCGATAAATCAATGTGTTTTAATCGTTAAAACATTTTATCAAAATCATTCATCGATTACTGTGACGATGAGAAAGTTACGTGAAATTTTTGGGTGAAACAACGTGTTAATAAAATGCACTATTTATCGTGTAGTGAATGATTTCGAAGAAAGAAGTTCTGTAGGGAATAGACCCAAGCATGGACCACATTGCACTGCAAGATTGCTTGCTCAAAAAAGTGTTCAAAACAATCCATCAACCTCAATTCGACGCCGTGCTCAGGAGCTTGGTCTCCAAAGAACAATTTTGGCCACAATTTTGCACAAGATTTCGTATTTGTTTCCCTATAAGATTCAGTTGAGACAAAAGCTTCTTCCATAAGACCATTTACCCAGCCGTACATATGCCAATAGGATGGTACCACTCGCTAATGACAATCTCAATTTTCATAAAAAAAATCCTAATTATAATAATAATATGTAAGTAAACAGAATAGTCAGTTCTGGGTAATGTAAAACTCTCAAATTATTCAACCGTCACCTTTACAAATATTAAAAGTGACAGTCTGGTGTGTGAGGAGGAAACATTGGACATTGGAGAATATAATGAAAAATGTGCTCAAAAGGGTTCGCATTTGTGAGCCTAACAGAGGCGGATATTTATCTGGCGACATTAAAGAAAACATTTATCAATATAAGATTCATTCTCTTTTATTTAATCAAAAACTATAAATAAACAAAGTAGTATACCTTCTCGGCGGATACCCTGTTCATTCACTATCAAACAATTTGCTATCTTTTCTTTTAATTGCTTACTACTACAGATTACTTAAGTGCATCACAACAATGGTTGTATGGTTTTAAAATTATTTTTTTATAAAAGATTACACGGTGTGACAGTCTAAAAAAACCTGGAACCGGATATTATTTTTCTTGTAAGGCTTGTCGAGTAAAACAAAATTCCAATAGTGAAATATGCCGGACACTTCCAAAACCCGGATTTACGGTTAAAAAACCGGTTTTTGTACCTAGGCGCACTTAAAAGCCTGTAACTTTGTTGATAATGATACGATTTTTCGATTTTTTACTAGATTTGTAAAGATGAAACTGAGATCTTATAACGAATGATATATAACTTATCTAAGAAAACTTGAGAAATTTGGGTGTTGTTGTCCAGCAAACACAAACTTTGTAGATTTTTCACAAATGTTTCAACTTTGGTGACGTTTTTATACATTATTTTATTAAGAAACTATAATACTATTGAATTTATTCAAAAAGTACGTTTATTTACGATTACAATTCACTTGTCTTTCATCTATCTATTTGTATCAATTGGTATAAATCGGTTAAAGGATTCTAAAAGATTGAAACACAGTCGCATTTACTTAACAACGAGTTTGTGTGTTTGTTTGTTTTTTTGTTTGAAGTTTGCTGTCTAATAGCAAGGGATCGACATTTATAGGCCATTTATATAGGTGCCCCTGTAGGCTAGGAGGCAGGAGGCTTGTAAATATGGGGGTTGTGGGTTCGATTCCCAACGAAGACCTTGGTTTTTTCACTACAAAAGATAAAAATTGACTGTCGGTGGGAGCTGCTCAGCGATGAAGGCATAGTCACTGGTCGCTGTTGCTGTCTTTATACGGCAGTTAATTTCCGACTATCCTTCTGCTTTCACCACCTGTTTTTCATCTCTTCTCTATTCCTTTCCTAAAGAAGGTAGCACGGTACTTCTCTTTAAAAAAAAAAAAAAAGGGATCGATATTTATATTAAACGTTAATTATTATTTATGCATAAATAATATTATATATATTTTTAAAAACCCCTATAACATAGCGTGTTATAACCACTAGCCATTATAACGATGCACAGTTTCACATTTTGGGAGTTGATGGCGAAAATTAAGGCCCAACTATAATATGCATAACCTGGCTTAAGCCAGCTTAAACAACTGTGCAAATACCTAATAATCATATGTGGCAAACTATAATGTACTTAACAAAACTTTTCGTCAAGTTACGTTAAATATCAATTGCTTAAGCAAAGTACGAAACTTATCGCACATTCCGTACAGAAACAGCTGATTTTGCATTGTGTTATAGATACATTACATTGTTACATAGACACATTAATTGCAATGGAGCGGGACAGCGAATTGCTTATATGACAAAACAGATGCATTTTTTTATAACCGCAATTCAAAGGAATGAGTATGGAAAAAGGTAGCAGAAAAATGCAGTAAAAGGTGGTAAGTAATACCTTCAAGAATTTTGTTTGCGTTTTTCATTTTCATACTGGTATGAATTATATAAAGTCGCGCAGTGCAAACGCAGATGGAAGTTACTGCGGAAACGTTTCTGCAAGGAAATTAAGAGGATTGGGAGCTCCATTAGGCAGTAGACAAAATATGATTGTTAAACATCTTTTTGTTAATAAATTTCATTTAATTAGAAAGAAATTATTTTTTTGCAAAAGTGCGAATAAAATAAATGTGCAACTGTGTAAAATAATTTCTATATTCGTGTAATAAGTACATTATAGCCACCTATAAGTCTTCAATGATTTGCTTAAGTATTTAACAGATTTTTCGTTCAATTTTTGACATTAGCTTGAGCCAGCATGTGCATATTATAGTTGGGCCTTTACTCTTGATGGTTTCTAATTTCGCAATAATGCTTTAAAAAGTTATTTTCAGTTGCACCACATTTGTGTTTTTTAATTAAAGAAAATAAATGAAAAACAACTGCAAATTGTGCCATCGTTTAAAATGCGGTGAATGTTAAGTGTTGTGTTACAGATTGGACAATGCGAAGCGGCTTTATTTTTAAAAAAGATGTTGGACATTTGTCTATTTATTTTTAAAATTCTTCATATTTTTTTCACATTCAACATTTTTCCAGTTTTGGCAGTCTTAAGTCACCAATTCGACAAATTTTAATGCGAATATTTCTAGAGCTATAGTCTCTAAACACGAATATTTATTTCAAATTGAATACGTTACGCTTGAAATTTTTCGCGGACACCGAATAATCTGTGGTAAATAATAAATTTTTTGCAGGTTTTTGCGTTGTTAACAAAACAATAGTTTAATTTTAAGTTGCTTAACAATTTTTTAAGAAATATTTTTTTTATACTCAAAAGCATATTATTTTCTAAATTTTAATGCGATATTTTAATAAATAATTAAACAAAACTTGTAATAACTGGCTTAATAAGCGTATGAAAACGAATGTTTTTAAATCCCTCCTAACCTAAACATACTGGAAATTATTTAATATCCCTCATTTCGAATTAACATTTTGAGGGGTTGCCGTGAGTTATTAACTCTTAAGTAATTTATAATTGCTTATGGTTTGTTGGCCACGCCCACTTGAACCAGTTGTGCATTTGATGGTTGTGCTACGAAGTGGAAATTATGACTGATTTACTTGAACGTATTTTTTCTTCAATTTCGCGATATTTCTATTCCATTATATTTTTTTATAACTTTTAAGAGTCTTTATATTTTTTATTTGTTTTATAAGAGCTACTTGACATCAAGAGCACTTGAATGGCAAAAAAGAATTATATGTTTGCTCGTGTGCAGATTTGCAAAAATATTAAAAAAAAAACAATTACTTTTTTGAAAATTGCTTAAAGTATAAAAATACAAAAACAAATATTTATTTTACCTGTAGACAAATAATTTAATTGTTGGGCTACAATATTTTGATGCATTTAATGTATTAAAACTGCTAAAACAAGATTATCTGATACCAAAAATTACAACAAAGTGGTACTTAACAATAAAGCGCTAATAAAAAAAATGCTTTTCGTGTATAATAATTCAAAAATATAAAAATGTTCCTGGGTAAATATATGCTGTATTTTTGGACAAAATCGTGAAAAGAAATACATCACAGAATATCCACCTTGTTTTCGTCAGAAGTGAAAAACTATTCAATAAGAATTCAATATTTGTAAGAAAATTTTATTAATTATTCAATATTTGTTTTTAGTAATTCTTAAAACAAAATAAAAGAAAAAATTTAGATAAGTATAATACAAATTATACTTATGTAATTATACTTGTATAACGAAGAGAAAAGTTCGGCAATTATGAATGAAAAATAATACCTGGCAAATGTCCACCACGACCATGCTGATAGATGTCGTTTCTTTCATCAAAGATTTTAATCTCTTTTTGGCAAAACGGCAATCCTATTTCGTTAATGACATCACGGATTTTAAGCTTCAAGACTGAAATCGATTTGATTGGCTCCGTATAAACACTCTCCTTAACATAGTCCCACAAAAATAATCGAGTGGTCTGATTGTCGTGAAATTATGCGATCGGGAAATTTGGTTTGCAATAAATTGATCGTTTCATTGCCTGTATAACATGTGGTACCGACCTGTTGAAACTACATATCAGTGATATTCACGTCGTCAATAAAAGGCCAAAATTGAGACGTGATAGCGTGATTCAATGACCGTTACGGCATTTCCAGCATCGGGGGCCCAATCACGCATGCAAATTCTTCCCAGTGGGAATATCAGTGATATCCTCCTCGCTATTAATAGACAAAAATTGAGTTGTTAGCATGTCGTGATAGCATGATCCATTGACTGTTGCCACATTTCCAGCCTCATTGAAAAAAAACCATGGTCCAATCGCGGTTCCAGAGCGCATAGCGCACCATACATGGACACGTTGAGCATGCAAAGGTTTCTCAATAATCGCTGTAAGATTTTCAGAAGCCTAAATGCGACATACCCTGACAAGTGCCCCTGTAGGCTAGTAGGTAGTGTACTAGTTTGTCAGTATGGGGGTTGTGGGTTCGATTCCTAACGACGACCTTGGTTTTTTTTTCACTACAAAAATAAAAATTGACTGTCGGTGGGGCTGGTCAGCGATGAAGGCATAGTCACTGGTCGCTGTGCTGTCTTATACGGCAGTTAGTTTGCGACTATCCTTCTACTTTCACTACCTGTTTCATCTCTTCTCTATCCCTTTACTAAAGAATGCTGCACGGTACTTGAATAAATAGGCATTGTTGCCTGAAGATGCTACTTCTCTTAAAAAAAAAGTGAAAATCGGCTTCGTCTGAAAATATGCTTTTTTAGAAAAACCAGCCGGTTGTTCCTGAATGAATTGATCGAATCTATGACAATCTATGTTTCAATTTCTGCACCAGTTAAACTTTGTAAGGCTTTAAAGTCAAATCTCTAGGCAAAATTCGCCCTGTGGTGGTTTGGGATAACCCCAATTGTTGAGAACGTCAAGCAATAGACACATTTGGATCTATATACTTCAACACTGTGGCTTACGGCTGCGATTTTTTTGAGTGTGACGATCCGGTCGAACACGATTTGGTATTTGCACATTTTGTATCGAGCCTATCAACTCAAATTTAATGACCAAATTCTTAATAGCGGTCTCAGAAGGATGATTATATTGTCCGAAAATATCATGAATTTTACAAAGTGTAACTTTAACAGAACCACCATGGTGGATCCGATTTTTGTACAAATTTCAATTCATTGTAATAATTGCCAAAGCATCTACAATGAATACATCAAAAAAATAAATGTCAACACTATCATGTTGTTGGCATTGTTACAATTGAAAATTTTTTGGAAAAAAACCCGATATATAGCTTTTGCTTTTTCAACATGTCAGCATGAAAGCGGCTCCAATCAAACCATAGCTGCCTTGGTTTAAAATACCTATAAGTGATACATATGTGCATAATAACACAAGAACTAGGCACTCGATTTTTTAAATGACTTTGGGTTCTAACGCAGCCTTCGGGGACTATAAGCAGAAGCTTTTTCCTATATCGTCAATAATTGTTTTTAATTTAAGAAAAATACCATATACACCAATACCAAGCTTTGCGACGATAATTAGTTCCAAAAAGTTCGAATTTAAATTAAAATAAAACGTAACAATTCAACAGATTTTTTAAATTAAAAAACAAATTCATTAAAATTGAAAAACGTAGGAATTAAAAAAAAAAAAAATTCATTGAAATTGGAAAAACAAACATTCAATAGTGTTAGAATCTAGAATTTTTAATGTTTATGAAAAATCAGAATCTAGCGTTATTAGGGATTCTATATCGGATGCTGTTGTTGGATTGTAGACGTAGATGCTAATGGCTGCAAATATTTTTCGTTTTCTTTTTTTGTTGCAAATAAATCTACTTGTAGCAACTTACGCAATCAGTTAAGAATAGCACAACTTTTGAACTTCTTTCTTCGTCAGGGTTATTTTGTGTAAAAATGGAAGCTGCTTCGTCAAGTAGGGCCATAGCTAATTTGTTTTGAAGTAAGGATTTTTGGATCAGGAGTTTCAATTAAATCTTTTGGTTGGTTGCCTTTATACGCCAATTCAATATCCAAATCTATCAAATCAATCTGTGTTGAAATGAGCTCTTTCACACCATCTTCGTCCATTCCTTCAAATTCATTTTCCTTTGCCAGTTTTAAATTTCAGTACAAACTGCAGATGCAATATGACTAGAGTCAAGGTTTCCATGAGCACATTTTGGCCATACACTATTCATACAAAAGGGTGTAACTTCATTTCACGTTTCTGAAATGTTGTTGATTGCATCCAGTACATTAAATGATTTCCAAAATTCTGGAGTTGTGCTATTTTTTTCGGAATCAGTAATAACTTTTATAACCTGTTTGAATGTTCTTCGAAGATAGTAGCTTTTAAACGTTGAAATTACTCCTTGATCCATTGGTTGGATAAGTGAAGTGGTGTTTGGTGGCATAAATAAAAATTTCAAATTGTCTGTCAAATGATGATCAAAGCCTTTAAATCCAAGTTTTCTTTAGAGCAATAGGATCTTATTTCATGAATAGCACACTCACAAATCCAGTTTTTAAACATTTCAGATGTCATCCACGCTTTATTATTTGATCGCCAATGTATGGGAATATCTTTTTTATTAACGCCTTCGACTGCTTTCGGATTTTCTGAATTATAATTAAGATATGGTTTGAATTTGAAATCTCCTTCAGCGTGAGAACAGTGAGCGTACTTTTGCTTGACTTAGGTCCTGAAACAGATTTTTCTGCTTTAAAAATATAAGTTCTGCTCGCGAGCCTTTTCCAAAACAATCCTGTCTCGTCAACATTGAAAACTTGCTTAGAAGTAAGTCCTTCACTATGGATAATGGCTTTTAAAACATCGGGGAATTTCGCAGCTCCAACATTATCGGCACTAGCTGCTTCACCTTTTAGTTTTACATTATGATGGTTGTTTCGTGCTTTAAATCTTTCGAACCAGCCTTGACTCGCTTGGTTGCCTTTCGTCAGCATTTTCGTCCTCCAAATTATTTCACAATGATTGTTTTTCAATATCTTCATACAATTTCTTTGCTTTTTTTTGAAATACACTTTTAGTTAGTGGAACTTTGTCATGAAACTGTTTTTCAATCCATATAGAAAGTAAGGATTCCATTTTCACTAAAAGAAAGTCTCTTGCGCTGCAATTTTTTTAATTTTACTGCCGTCACGATCTCTTATTGTTTTTACAGATGATTCTGTTAGACCAAGTGCTTTAGCTATATTACAGGTCGTTCTCCTGCTTCAAAACACCTTAAAATTTTTAATTTGGTTTCCAGGGTTATTGCCTTTTCTTCTTTTCAACTTTTTTATTCATGGTAATTGTCCTTCCGATTAAAAAAAATAGGGTTACCAATTAAGGCTAAAAAAATATACGTAATTTCAACTTACGAAAACAGATTCCAAAATAAAAGATTTGTTGAAATTTTATTTTTCGATACCTACAAAAAACTTAAAAACGCACTTTTCGTTTCAAGAACTTTTATCAAATTGAAAATAAAATGTAAATTTCTTACGTATAATTGTTAATGAAAATCAAAATATAGGATTTACCATCTTTTATGTTGCCTTTAACGTGCTTACAATGTAAATACTACTAATGTGAAAGCAAACAAAAAAAATTCGCAAAATTTTTTTCGATGCAATATGAAATGTCGCAAAGTGAAACGTCGCAAGGCGAGGTATTGGCGGTCTGAATACAACTTTAAAACAACTAACATACATAAAAGGTGTTTTGTTAAGCTAGATAGAACTTTAAATTGTAAAAAGTAACACAAAAAATGAAATTTTGATGAAACATTTTTTTTTATTTGTTTCAGTATACTCTGACAAATCATCATGAATAGACTCTCGCTTGAACAACGCTACGAAATTATCCAAATTTACTTTGAAAATCAGTCGTCGATTCGCGCAACTTATAGACGACTTCGTCATTTTTATGGCGTACAAAATCGTGCATCTGAACAAGCCATTCGTCGAACTGTCGATAGATTTCGTACCACATACTCTCTAGAGGATGCAATAACACCAACACGTCGAAGGAATGTGCGTACTGAAGAGAATATCGCCGCTGTAAACGAAAGTGTGGAAGAAGATCAAAATTTATCAATTCGTCGTCGGTCGCAGGAATTGGGGCTCTGTCCGTCCACTACGTGGAAAATTTTGCGCAAAGATCTCGGCCTACACCCGTATAAGATCCAGCTGGTGCAGGAATTGAAGCCACGACACCATTATATGCGTCGTTCTTTTGCCGATTGGGCTCTAGAGCAGTTGGCAACTGACCCGTTGTTTTATCGCAAAATTGTGTTCAGCGATGAGGCGCATTTTTGGCTTAACGGGTTTGTTAACAAGCAAAATTGCCGCATATGGAGTGAGACCAATCCACAACAGACCCTACAGACTCCATTACATCCAGAAAAATGCACCGTTTGGTGCGATTTGACACCACTCGACTATTTCCTGTGGGGCAACGTGAAGTCACTGGTTTATGCTGATAAACCAGCAACAATTGACGCCTTGGAGGACAGCATTGTTCGTGTTATTCGTGACATACGCCCAGCAGTGCTCGAAAAAGTTGCCCAAAATTGGACGTCCAGAATGTGCTTCGTCAAGAACAGCCGCGGTGCCCATATACCCGAAATCATTTTCAAATGTTAATGTCACGTATTGCTCCTTCGAATAAAAAAGAAATTTTGATTAGAATTTAATTTTTTGTGTTATTTTTTACAATTTCAAGTTCTATCGGGCTTAAAAAAAACACCCTTTACAAGAAATACAACAATCAATTATTAAAATCACGTTTTGTTTCAGTAATATTGCATTTTCCCTAAAAATACGCCAAAATCTTAATTATTCTTCGTAAGCTGCAATTATTTTTAAATCATCATGTTCTTAAACAAATTAAAACAACTTTGACTTCGGTTAATAGAGCATATAATGGGTTAATTTATTACATAAAAATATTGTTATTAAATTATTTCTGCGTGTTAGAAAATTTTCTTTAAACATTTTCCAAAACTAAAAACCCAGCAAGCACTTTGGTTAAAAAATAAACAAAAATAATATGCAAGAAGCATGAACTTAAAAGATACGAAAATAACACATTACAAATACTATACTAATTTTTTGAGAGTATTAGGTAATTCAAATACTTCTAGTTAGAATGTGAAAATCATCAAATACTTTTGTTCTTTTTTTTTAATTTTTAAAAAGTCATACTCTATTCACAAGATCAGACACGGACTTGTTTATATAACAAGTAGTGGAAGCCGATGATAACTCTAAGGCGATACATAGTGAAAAGATATGGCTATTTCCATCGCTTATAGCATGCCATGAAAGGATTCATTACAATTACTTTTTAGAACACTGAGGGGCATAAAAACCATTTGCACATATTGAAGTTTCCAATTGAGTTGAACTGCCGATATATTTCTTTAACCTGCTTCATGAAGAAATCAAAAAATAATCTCCTGTGCAAGACAATCCTGGAAATGAACTCGCTTTAGTTGTATCATTAGAATTGGGTGGGTATATTTTTGTTTTTGTTTTTTTGCTTTTTTTTTTTAAAGAGAAGTAGCACTTCAGGTAACAATGCCTATTTAGTCAAGTACCGGGCTACATTCTTTAGGAAAGGGATAGAGAATAGATACAACAGGTGAAGAAGTAGAAGTATAGTCGGAAATTAACTACCGTATGTAAGACAGCACAGCGACCAGTGACTATGCCTTCATCGCTGAGCAGCCCCACTGACAGTCAATTTTTATATTTGTAGTGAAAATAAACCAAGGTCTTCGTTAGGAATCGAACCCACAACCTCCATACTGACAAGCTAGTACACTACCTACTAGCCTACAGGGGCACCTACTGTATACTGAACGAAATTTTCTCCGCGAGCGTTTTATTAAAACTTATATGCTTGGCGATGTTGTCTTTATAAATTTTAAGTGATATAAGCAACAAAGCTTATGTTGAAAAGAGGATATAGTTTATCCTATCTTGTAGTCTTAGTATAATTTCGGTTTAAATTTTTCAATTTCAATTGGGTTCAATTTGCTATTGAATAGTTTTTGGCGATCTTACTTAATTTAAGAAAACTTTAAATTATACTTTAACGACACGTTCACGCGTTATGCTTGGACAGAGCTCACGGCGTCCAGGTTTCGTCACAAAAAAAAAAAAATTTTGCTTCACTGATAACACAAGAGCCACTTTTGTTTTACTAATAAAATTTTTTATTATTATAATCCACTTCTTAAACTAATTTAAAATTATACTACTACACTACTGGGCACGCCAACGACGATCAACCGCCTCGTGGCCCTCAAGAGTTTTTGTCTCCACTCTCCGCCGGCTAGCCTACTGCTTCTCACACTGGAGCGAATAAAATTCTGGTCCAGTCTGAGCAGAACGGTTTGCCTGTCCACCAGTTTTTGACTTGTCGCTGTTGTCACGAATTAGATTCTGAGACAACCTCTCCACGTCGAAATTGGTGTTAGCCTTTTAACGATCTTGTCCGTCTTGTTCAGCTAGGGCGAATAAAATTCTGGCCTTGCTGAACAAAGCGTGGCCTGGCTCTGGGATCCGTCACCTGGGCGAATAAAATTCTGGCCAGGTGAAGTAGCGACAGCACTTGCTTGGCCGTAGACCTGAGCTATACTCAATTAATTCAAAGTCGAATAAAATTCTGACTGTGATTAACTGAACTGAACTTATTCGAAAGACTATTTTAATTAAGTTGAATAAAATTCTAACTCACTTAAAAGAAGTCTTGCCCGGTTGCTTGCCCGTGGCCAACTCCTCTCAAATACGTAATTATCTCGCTTTTATATGTTTCTGCCAGGCACACATACACACCCATACCACCAAACTACAGCTGATTGCTACTGTTTAGGGTTGTGTTTAATGGTATGTTCTTCTCACGGATGTATCCTCGTGTTAATAGATGGCGCTTTTTAACGGCTATTATTTGTTTTTAAAATTAATACATTATCATTTAAAATATTTCATTAAACAAATAATAAATATAATTTGAAAATATGACAAGTATATAATAGAATTCATTTGATAATAATAAAAAAACAGTAAAAAAATTAATAAATGTGAAAAATATATAGAGAGTTTAATTGCTTGTGATCTAATTGCTATGTGATCCAAAAACAAGCCTGCCGACTTTTGGTCGTTACAATACCAATTTAGATCATTTATGTTATCAGCTATACTGAACCGATTTTTGAACAAAATTTTTTAATCGGAAAGTTTTAAAAAATTGTAAACAATTATAATTTTAATTGCATCAGGCTGTAATTATTGATTTTTTCTATAGTTATAATTTAAACAATATGCTTATAAATTATAACTATAGAAATACATATGTCATCATATTGCGATTGAAATAATAATATTAACATCTATTACTTATAATTATATTTTTTTCATTATGAACTGGCTATTAAAAATGTAATTCTATGCACATATATGGCGATAACTATGCTATATAATATTATGTATAATATACTACTTATATTATATTTATTTTACTTATATTATTATTATACATAATAACTTAATATTATTTATAATTTATTTGTTTATATTCATATATGATATTTGAAATTATATTTATTTGTTTTCTGTACTACTTTTATGTATAATAAAGGGTCCGCCAAATAACTTTTTTTTTGTTTTAAATGCTATAAACAAAACTACTGAATATTTTCTCAAATTTTTTTTTTTATTTGAAAGTACAATCCTTCCGGTTAATAATGGAAAATAGTTTCATTCAAATGGCTGCGTTGGCTGGTCATGCAGTAGCCTACACGATCGGACCAATTTTTAAGCACATTATCGATTGTGTGCAGCTGTATTTCAACAATGGCTTCACGAATATTGTCCTTTAAAGCGTCAATTGTCTCTGGCTTGTCGGCGTAACACTTATCTTTGACGGCACCCCACAAATAATAGTCCAACCATGTCAAATCGCAGCTCCGAGGTGGCCAAACGATATCAGCTCTGCGGCTGATAATGCGATCTTTGAAAAAAGAGTGCAAAACATCGAGTGTAGCTTCGACTGTGTGGCACGTAGCGCCGTCCTATTGAAACCAAATGTTGCCAATATCCTGCTCTTCAATTTTTGTGAACCAAAAATTTGTTCAACATGGCCCGATAACGATCGCCATTGACTGTAACGTCCACTCCTTGGTCATTTTCGAAGAAAAATGGCCCAATTATGCCTCTGGACCAAAATCTTACCAAACATTGACTTGTTTTGGGTGCGTCGGCTTTTCAATGTATGCGTGCGCGTTTTGTGTGCCCCAAATGTGACAATTTTGCTTGTTTACATACCCGCCAAGATCAAAATGAGGTTCATCTGAAAAGATGGATTTTTTTTGCAAATTCAGCATCTTCTGTAAGTCGATCGTAGGTCCACTTAGCGAAGCGAAAACGCATTGGATGGTCACTTGGCTTCAACTGCTGAACTAATTGGACTTTGTATGGCGTCATACCAAGCTCTTTGTGCAAAATTCGTCTCAATAATGTTTTTGAAATGTTCAATTGTTGAGAACGACGGTGAACTGATGTTGATGGCGCTTCAAATCAATCCAAAAGCATGCAGTTGTTGCATTCACAATTACCGTTACGCCGTTTTCATTTTCAAAGAAATAAGCCCCACTAAGTACTACTGACCAAATTGCATAACAGACTGTCACTTTTATTGGATGCAAAGGTAACTGTTGAATAATTTGATGCATTTGTATGGCGACTTAAATGGTCTTGTGAAAGAATCTCGTGTATTCCTTGAAGCTCTTGAATCTTATATGGAAACAAATGCAAATCTTTGTGCAAAATTGTAGTCAAAGTTGTTTTTAGAAGACCAAGCTCCTGGGCACGGCGTCGAATTGAGGTTGATGGATTGTTTTGAATACTTCCTTGAGCGGCAGTAATATTTCCAGCCGACCTTGCAGTACATTGTGCTCCATTCTTGGGCCTATCACCTATATACCCTCTTTCTTCGAAATCATTCACTACACTATAAATAGTGCGTTTTGTTGGCACGTTGTTTCTCCCAAAAATTTCACGTAACTTTCTCATCGTCACGGTAATCGATGATTGAATGTGATAAAATGTTTATCGAATATTTTTCCATAATAAATTTGGCATGTGTCTACTTCACGACTGCCAAATATGAACTGTCAAGACTTATATTTATAAAAATGGCGGCCCGGTGCACAACCCATATTTTTTATCTCGCCACACCTATGACTTTAAATAAAGTAACATTTAACGATATTTTGATAATCAAATTTTAACTTTTAATTACAACATTTAACAAAGATTTAAACTAACTTTGTCAATAAAATATGGTGAACAGATGATTATAAGCAATAAAATATAATATAAGCAAAACTATGAGGAGAATGATGATTTTGATGTGAAAAGCTAACATCGCTACTTTTTCTAGAAATATAATTGATGAGTATTAGTAAAATATGTTTGTCATGTTTTTTGTTTATCATAAGTCTCCTGTTGAACATAATACACCATTTTTTTTCCTTAATATTGTTATAACTAATATAAACACATTAAGGATTATTATTTCATAATTTTTATGAGCTTAACAAAATCATTTATTTCCTCCTCTATAGGCAAGCAACAGAGTTCATCATCAATATCGTAAATATGTAACATCTACTCGTATTAACATTATCATCATGCGCTCCAATATGATTGTAATGTGTTCAGGGTTTTGTGTTAAAACACCCTGTTAACACTAAATCCATGTTCTATAGTTAATCATATTGCCACCAATCAAGCGTTATAATCTCCATTACTAAAATATTTCGTTTCCTTTTTGACGGAAATCAAGTTTCCGTTTGATTTTAGTTTTTGGTTCTGGTTTAAGGCAATTATTACATTTTTTGAATATCAATTTCGGCAGTGCTAAATCGAGGATTTTTTGTTTGTTCATTTGCTTGCGTTGGTGGACAACATTTTCTATGAGAATTCATTGATATTTTGTTTTTGTGTATTGATAAATAGTAGTGGTGTTGGTTGGCTATTGTGGTATGATTTGGTATCTCAACAGGAAACAGGAAGATTATGTTGTCAGTGTGCAAAATCAAAATTCCTTCTTAGCATTGTTAATCATCATTTGAAGGGTAAAATACTAGAGAGGAAACAACCAAAATAAAATCAGAGTAAAAAACAAAAAAAAAAAAAAAATAACAAAGAAACAAAAACAACTAGATTTTATTTTTATTATTGTAATTCTTTAAACCGTAACGTAACGTATTCAAAAAGTAAAATCTCTTCGAAATATTGTTGGACAACAAGCAATGAATATGAATGAAGAAAAGAGAACAAGAAATATTCTTAAATAAATATAAAATTTTAACTTTAATATAATTAGAGAGTTATATTATAGATATGGATTGTAATTAAAGAATTATCATTAGAATTTTTTTTTTCATTTAAAATTATCTAATTAAAATTCAAGGATTAAAGATTTTTTAAGTCTTCAGCAAAGATTTTAATTCATTTTTCTATTATAAGAGATAATTATTATTAATAATTATTTTGAAGATTATTACTTAGATTTTTACACTAGACGTTTTAAAAAATACAATAAGAGAAAAAATTTTATTTAAAAACCGTAAAATAACTATGCTAAAGAAACTAGATGTTCAAGTGTTTTGCAGTATATAATTCTAATTAAAAGGTGACAAAGCGAAACGAAAGTAAGTCGTTATTGTGAATTATTACAAAATGATTCTTTAACTTAACGTGAATTGAGAAAAAAAGGTAAATAGTAGTATATTGGTAACAATCTTTTAAAAAAATTAAAGGATTATTTTTTACATTGTGTTTTTTATATATTCCTAGCTGTACGACCCGGCTTTGCTCGGGAGCTATTTGCTAATGATTAATATTTCATATGGAGTTAGAAAAAAGTTTCAGTACAAAGAAGAAACGACACAAATTTTTCTCAATTTACTATTTATATAGTTCTTAAGGTAATTCATTACAGTTCATTTTAAAGCATGATAGTAAGCAATATTTTTTTTCTGTTGGGAGAGAAAATAAACAGTGCTGACGGTGTACCAACTCTCGAGCTTGCAACATACAATTCTAGGTTTAACCCACACACTTTTAACAATTGTCCTTGGGATTTATTAATCGTTATTTGCGAATGTAGGGCGAACGGGAAATTGGAGACGTTTAAACTTAAATAGTAACAGCTGTATGCATAAAAACTTAAAGCAGGTTTAACTACCTTTGTTAAGCACTATTTCCTAAAGTTGTATTCAAAAAACGTTTTTACCTTAACATACCTTTGTTAACTTTTAAGTAGGAAAACCCTACTTTAAACCTACATTAATTGACAGTTCAATTTTATTATTGAAAGTTCAAAAACAAAACAAATTGTGTTTACATTAAATTGAGCCGTTTATTTTAAAAGTGGCATAAGTTACTTTGTTATTGTCATCTTTTTTATTTTAAATTAGTTTATATAACATTTTAATTTTTAGCTATTTTAACTAGTTTGTATTTAGTTTTCTTTCTGAAACGGATTTTTCTAATGATTGTGTTGAAATAAAATCTTTTTTCTCCATGTTGTGTACTGTGAAGGATTTTTTTTTGACAGGGGGCTATTACTACTATTACTATTTTGTCCTTTACATAAGTCACTATATGCAATAATATGCTTTTGAGTTGTGACATTCTTAGACATTTTATACAACACGAAGCAACTTCCTGAGAATAATAAAAATAATGCTAATTATGTGTAGTATATTAGATATCACTATAATATAGTTCAGTAAACTGCACTATTCTTTCTTACTAATAAAAATAAGTCCAATAATCACAACAATACTTCACACACACTTATTACATGTTTCCATTTCTTTCACACTAAGCTCCGTAATTAATTTTCTAAGTACAGCGACTAACGCCACTTTCAAAAGAAACATTTTTGTTACACTGTTAATTATCAATACTCCTCTCAAACAAATCTCAATACTTCTCAACTTATTAATTTCAAATTTATTAAAAATGAAAAAAAAAACTTTTCTGTTGTGACTTATGCCACTTTCAATGTAAACGGCTCAATTGACAATTATACTTTGTTATTCCAAAAATTTTTAAAAATGTTTATTAAAACAAATTGTAGTATACAAATAATAATTAAAACTAAAACATAACATGCCATTCATTAAAAAAAACATTTTTAAATCTTTATTTTATATTTTACAAAAATATAATTATAATTAATTATTGTAAACAAAAGTTTTATTGATGTACATATAATCAAAACAAAGCTCGTTATCCGAATAATTATTTTTTTAATATGAACAAATTCTTTGGAAGTTCTTCCGTAGGTCTTGCAAATTAACCTTTTTTTGGTTCTTTGCTTTTTATTAAAAAGATTAATAAAAAAAAAGCAAAAAAAAAAATATGTTGATTTTGCTGAAAACAATAAAAACATTTTTTATGGATCTAACTACCCGGATAAATAATATTCATTTTTATACATCGTTAACTACAACGTGACAACTGAAAATAGTGGCATTGCCAGAATCAAAATACTAATTTTACTAAAGCATACTGTTTATGAATACCATTTTTTAACAAACGTCTGTTAGCCTTAAAGTGTTTGTTAACTAACGTGTACTTTAAAGCTGAAGTAAGCGTTTTTTTTTTGCATATAGCCGTAAATCACTAGGTATGATAGGTATCCTGGAAGTAAGCAGCTCTTCACCTACAAACTTTTCTATAATTATTATTGTTTTAATCGCGTTTGGCATCCGAGTTTTAATAACCAATCTAGTACCATTGCATAGTGTTGGCTGATTCAGGTTATGTAACATAACTATTACCGCTCCAACCTTAAGCTTCAAGTTATGTGGTGGCATTCCCGGTAAATCCGATGAAATCAGGACCTCTACGGGATAGTTAACAATATTATCAGGATCGGTAATGGAATCCATCGATTTATACGAATACAATTTGCCATTAATAAAGTTTTGGATTTTGAAATTTATTTTATCAAGGTATTTGTTTTTTGCAGCTAAAATGGCTCTTTCACTTAACCAAAGGTAATCGCTGTATTTTTGACCAATATGTGTGAACAGTTTTGCAATTATTTCATCTTTAGACATTGTGAATTGGCAAAAGCCCATTGGAAAGGAAATCTGGCCTGTTGTAGAGTCAGTCGGTATTTTTCCACTGCTAATGTCTAACAATATATAAGAATAGATAGATAAATCTAGACGTAGATAATCATTCAAATTTTAAGAAATGTTGTTGTCATTCAAAGTTGAGCTTTTATTTTTTACTTTAGCAATAAAATTTTAGAATAAAAGAATTCTAATATTGGAGTTTTCAGCATATAAGCGATATACATATGTATGTATCGTTAAAATTGCATTGAGTAGAAAATAATTTTTTAACTTCAAAGTGAAGTGTAATTGTCGGTGACTTAATATTTTTAAGCCCTCACTATCCAATATATCAAGGTTTTCCTTCTCTTATAAAAACTATTAATTTTAAAATTTTGTGAATCAAATCGCACGAAAAATTTTAAAGCACGGATAATGTGCATAAATACATATTTCCATGTGTATGTAGAATATATATTCAAATTAAAACTTTTAATATTATCCAACACGTCTAAATTAAATCACTAAGCACTATTTAGGAACTTTATAAAGTTTAAACGTAGGTTAATTAAAAAAAAATTGAGAAGTGAAAACGATTTATTTATGTTTTCACTAATATGATTTAATACTTAGTTAATTGAAAAGTGAAAAGAAAAACATGTATAAAAGAAATTAAGACTTTCTCTTAAAAACTCATGTACTGAGAGTGTGTTGAAAACTTTAGTTCTTCGAGTTCCTCTTTAAATTTTCTCTTGCGAAGAAAAATTACTTCGAAATAAAGTCTAGTTATTGAAAACGTATCATGTTCGTTGGGCTCTCCTGGCAAATTCTGTAACATAAGCAAAGCTTGCTGACGTTTATTAAAACGTATGTATGTATATGTACATATGTAAGTAAATTTTTTGTATAATTATATTTTTATGGTATAAATTTATACCCTTTTAGGAAAAAAAATTTTGAAAATAAAAATCTTCCGATATCTCTCGATGGCTTCTTTATAACTCACACATTTTACTAAAGTGAAAAGAAATTCACCAAAGGATTTGAACTTTTTAGTTTTTCCATACAATATACATATTTCAAAGTATTGAAAAAACATGTCGAGTCGTGAATAACTTATTTGTATTTACAACAACAAAAGCAAGAAGAAAATGAATAAACGAATTTTCTTAGTTTTCCGGAAAATTTTATATTTTTTTTTCATACAAACCATCTCCCGAAAATTTTGAATCGAATAAAAAAAAATCAGCCAACTCGCTTCAGCCGTTCTCACGCCATTACATTAAATACGTGGACCATTTCGATTTTATATATATAGAAGTATTTAAGATAAGATAAGGTGGTAATCTTGAGTATGGGGTCTTACAAATGGCATGTACGAGCCACACATCGATGTACGTACTCCAGGTTGGGATTGACCGTGTTCAACGTTTAACTCTTCTGGATCGATTTGGTGCGTTTTTTCTCTACCGGAGCCTTATTTCAGCTGTTTTTGTTTGTCTCCATGGGGGTGGGAGTTTTAGTTTTTTTGTTTGTTTTGTTTGTTTGTTTTTTTCTTCACTCTTATTTTCTTATTTATGGGATCATCAATTACAATTCGATCTAATATTTAAATCTTTAATCTATAAAAAAAACAAAAAAAGATGTTCATTATATGTTTAGCCAAATTTATAGGGTGGTTTATCCTTTTTTTGAAGTAGCACTTCAGGCAACAATGCCTATTTAGTCAAGTACCGTACTACATTCTTTAGGAAAGGGATAGAGAAGAGATGAAACAGGTGGTGAAAATAGGATAGTCGGAAATTAACTGCCGTATGTAAGACAGTACAGCGACCAGAGACTATGCCTTCATCGCTTAGCCGCCCCACCGACAATCAATTTTTATTTTTGTAGCACACACTCGGCTGAGAAAAAGCGGCACTCTTTCACTCAGCCGTACATGAGCGCCGTAAATCTATAGGATTTAGGTGCCTATAGGGTTCGATTTCCAACGAAGACCTTGTTTTTTTTCACTACAAATAAAAATTGACTGTCGGTGGGGCTGCTCAGTAAAGAAGGCATGGTCACTGGTTACTGGGCTGTCTTATACGACAGTTAATTACCGTAACTATCCTTCGACTTTCACCACCTGTCGCATCTCTTCTCTATCCCTTTCCTAAAGAATGTAGCACGGTACTTGACTAAATAGGCATTGTTGCTTGAAATGCTACTTCCATCGCTTGGCGTTCGATGATCGCCTGCTACCAATTAAAACTAATATATATTTTTGTCAACTACCTTGGATTATAACTATAAGCATATTTTTACGCAATCCTCTTAACAATAAATCGTTGGCGAACTAATTTTTGAAATAATAATAACACTCACTCTCTAAGGTTTTCTACGAATATGATGCATAAACTTAATTCGAAAATTGTTAATATTTTTTTTCGTTTTTCATTTAATTTTAGTGTTTAATAACACAAAAGTCGCTGCAACAAAAAAAATCTGTTCACTAACAAGGTAAATAAATATTCGTTTTCTTCTTTATATTTTTCATTTTTTCTGGCAAAATGAAAATATAATTAGATTTTGTCGTTAGGTAAAAGTAATACTTAAAAAGCTGGCGGAAAGGCTCGTTTAAATATGCTTTAATATATTTTTTTTTCTCCATCACTATGATTATAATTCGTTTGTGATTTTTCCAATTTTTATATTCATAATTGGATGAAAACAATATAAAAGTGAGATAGAGTGTCGTTACAATTACACATAATAAATACAGCCACTTGGTTACCAAAGTCTAACAATAATAATGTCAATGTTATTTTTGTTGTTTTTTTTACAGAAAACAAAGACAAAATATAAAATCATACATTTAGATTTCTTTTAAACGGAAAGGAAGGAGCATGGCAGGGGATGTCAGTGGGCTATTGCAGATACAAACATTAACTTGTTTTTTTATTTTCATCGTATTATTCTTGGACATTTTATTTACTTCAACAATAAAAAAAGAAATATTATTATATTTTTTTAGCATGATTATAAGGTGAACGTTTTGTTTTTGAATATTTTGCTTTAAGTATTGTGGGGGGGGCGGAGAGAGGCAAATTAAATTCCTTTGGGAGTGAAACAAATGTGTTTTATAACAAGAAGTCTAAGACACTTTAAAATACAAAAGCTGCTTGTTGCAAGCTAAATATCCTATTTAAAGAATTACACTGGGGCTTGTTTGTGGAAGGGTGTATGCCTGCCATCAGCAATTTTAATTTATACAACGCAACTTTAAAAAAAATTAAACAGAAAATTTTAATTTTTTTAAATTCACATAAATATCATTTTTCAATCAATTTCTTTCAAGTTAATCCTTTCGATTGGGCAAACATATATCTCTGTAAGTATTAATATTCCTTATAAAAGAATCGGACCAATATCTGTTGGCAGAAAATTTTCTATTTTATAAAGAACTAGCAAACCCGGCGAACTCCGTTTCGCCACCAGATGGCTTCGTTTTTTGTAACATTTCGTTTGGGGATTAAAAGATGAAGAAATATAATTTTTTTTGTTTTATATTTGAAAAGGAAAAATTTTATTTCATTGCCCAAAAGTAATGAATTCATTTCGATTACAAAAATGAAGTGGAATTTAATTGAACTTCTCTAAGTAAAAAATGAAAGTGAATCCAAAGTAAATACTGAATCGAAGCATAATACGCGTCCGCAAATTATCCGTTTCATTGAAGGGCTCTTTGGTAAACCACAATATTTGTTTTTTGGTCTGACGTTAACACAAACAAAGCGAATGGTTTCTCAACTCGTGAACACGCAACGTATTGCTGCCCATGTGAAAAACAATGATTTTCTAAATTTATCCAGCAAACTAAGCGATTGGCCTTGTGGCTTGTTAATTGTCATTGCGAACGCAAGGCGAACCGGAAATTGCAATCGTTTGAAGTCAATCGGAAGATCAGTCGGAATCATTGGTATTTGAGGAATACATACATTTTCACCTGCGTACTTTCCGTTAATAATCGTTGCCTCAATCAAATTCGGCATAAGTCTTTTCACCGCAAGTCGAGTACCGTTGGAAAGTCGCGATAGATTCAAATTACGCAATATCATAATAACTGAACCATCTTTGAGTTGCAAGTTATGGGGTGGCAATCCTGGTAACTCCAGAGAGTTCAAAAACTTCGTTGGATAATTTACTGCATCATTATCGGATTTGTATATCACCAAATCACCATCGATTTTTGATTAAATGGTGAAATTCAGTGCATGTACAAATTCATTATTCTTGGCGGCGAGAATTGTTCGTTTACTTTACTTAATTCATCTGCAGGCGGTGCACGGGGAACTACTGAGAACGTCTGCCTGAAATCGCCTGCCAACAATATCATCAAGCCGCCAAAGATGTTATTATTTCGCCGAAGATCCTTCAGTGTGAAGTTAAATGCTTCAAGTGATTTTTTATTTGCCATTGTGCACTCATCTCAAACAATGATCTTGCATTGCAATTTTCCCATTGTAGTGAATCGGGAAATATTGCAAGTGGGAGTATCAATATTATAATAACTGAACCAACTTTAAGTTGCAAGTTATGGGGTGGAAATACTTGTAACTCCAGAGAGTTCAAAAACTACGTTGGATAATCATCGGGATTTTTTATGGAATCAACGGATTTGTATGTCACCAAATTGCCATCGATTTTTGATTGAATGGTGAAATTCAGTGCATGTACAACATCATTTTTCTTTGGGGCAAGAATTACTCGTTGACTTAACCAAGCATAATTCTGATAATTCTCATTAATGTTTGGGAAAACATTTTCAATTAGAGTTAATTGAGAGTCTACAAATCGGCAAAAGTCGTTAGTAAGATTAATTAATCCACCTGTCGCATCAACTGGGATTTTTTCATTTCTAACAGCTAACAATTGATGGAAAATTGTGCAGCACTTTAATTATTTTGAAGTTGAACTCTCCTATTAGTGGTTAGCGATAATGTTTTTAAGTTATTCCACAAAGGTGATGCGTTCAGGCAAGCATTTAATTCATCTGCAGGCGTTGCACGGGGAATTACTGGCAACGTCTGCTTGCAATCGCCTGCCAACAATATCATCAAGCCACCAAAGATGCTGGTTTTCCCCCGCAGATCCTTTTGTGTAAAGTTAAGTGGTTCAAGTGATTTCTTATGTGCCATTATGCACTCATCCCAAACAATGAGCTTGCATTGCATCAACAATTTTCCCATTGCACTGGATCGGGAAATATTGCATGTTGGAGGATCAATTGTGTTTAAATTAAGTGGCAACCTAAGTGCAGAATGTGCATTAAGTCCGCCATCTAGAAGAGTCGCCGCAATTCCAGATGACGCTAACGCCAAAGCTATCACATCTTGATCGAATAGTGACCAAAATCAATGAAATGACAAATGTTTTCTCTATTCCTCCATTGTATTGCATCTCTCGATTTAATTCTTGGTTGAATGCATCGTGCATCGATCGATTTAGCGCAATCATTCCTACTTGTTTGCAATAGTCAATTATTGATCCTCAATTAGAATCAACCCTTCAACTGAATCCGCAAGTGTTAAATCCCAATGATTTAATGGCCATTCACAGTTTTCAAATCCGCAAATGATTTTGGTCCACGTACATTTACCAACAGCAGTCGCAAATAAAAATATTTATCAGTTCTAGAATGAACATTATACATGTGACCTAGCGTACGGCGCCATCTATTTGAAATGAAACGTACTTATTTTCACACCACGTATGTATCATGTATGTATCAGAGACGGCTCTGTATGTGAAAAATAATTTTCCCTTCTTTTCTCTTAAAATTTTTCCTGAATTTTCTTTGCTATAAACCTCACAGAGTCCGAGACCTTTCCAACCAATTCAAAACCGTGGAAATCGGTTCGTGCGTTCTGGAGTTATAGCGTCAGGAAGGAAAACCCGACTTATTTTAATATACAGAAGATTAGAATCTTTTTAATTCTTCCTTTAAGTTTTTAAAAATGGCATGAATACAAAGAATCCTAAAAGTAAAAAACCTCCGCAACATTTTATCGATCTCTTTCCCAAAGAAAAGCGTATTAAAATTGAAATTGTTTCTTAAAAATGACAACGATGACGGCCTTAATAACAACTGGGATATATTAAACAATTGTTTGAAGTTAGGAAAAATATTATTAGGAAGAATATTTAAAGAAGATATATCATAGTTTTCATCTCAAAAGTGCCTGAAAAATTTTATATTAAATCTAAAGAGTCCGCCAAATAACCGTATTTTTGTTTTAAATGCTATAAACAAAACTACTGAATATTTTCTCAAATTTCTTTTTTTAATTCAAAGTACAATCCTTCCGGTTAATAATGGAAAATAGTTTCATTCAAATGGCTGCCTTGGCTGGCCATGCAGCAGCCTACACGATCGGACCAATTTTTAAGCACATTATCGATTGTGTGCAGCTGTATTTCACAAATGGCTTCACGAATATTGTCCTTCAAAGCGTCAATTGTCTTTGGCGTGCCGGGGTAACACTTATCTTTGACGGCACCCCACAAATAATAGTCCAACGGTGTCAAATCGCAGCTCCGAGCTGGCCAAACGACATCAGCTCTGCGGCTGATAGTGCGATCTTCAAAAATAGGGCGCACAACATCGAGTGTTGCTTCGGCTGTGTGGCACGTAGCGCCGTCCTGTTGAAACCAAATGTTGCCAATATCTTCCTCTTCAATTTTTGTGAACAAAAATTTGTTCAACATCGCCCGATAACGATCGCCATTGACTGTAACGGCCAATCCTTGCTCATTTTCCAAGAAAAATGGCCCAATTATGACCAAAATCCGCACCAAACAGTGACTCGTTTTGGGTGCGTAAGCTTTTCAATGTATGCGTGCAGGATTTCTGTGCCCCAAATGCGACAATTTTGCTTGTTTACATACCCGCCAAGATCAAAATGACCTTTTCATCTGAAAAGATGATTTTTTTTTGCAAAGTCGGCATCTTTTGTAAGCCGATCGCAGGCCCACATAGCGAAGCGAAAACGCATTGAATGGTCACTTGGCTTCAACTCCTGAACCAATTGGACTTTGTTTGGCGTCATACGAAAGTCTTTATGCAAAATTCGTCTCAATGATGTCTCTGAAATTGTAATAAAATTACTTAGTTTTTGAGATAAATAAAAAGACTGATCATTTAATTTAAATCCTTTTTATTTGTATCTTGTCTGTGCTCAGCTTGGAGCAGTTAAAGTGAATAAGCTCAACTAGGAGCTTGAACGTGCAGACAAAGATTGATTTTCTTCCCTCAATTTCAGCCGTTTATATTGCGACTGTGAGAAGATTATTATTAGTCTAGAACTTAATTTATTAATATTATTTATATACAAATGTTATTATAAATATTACTAATATTAGTGTTATTATGAAAAGTGAAATGTGACCTGGTTCTTATTGCATTCATGTTGGGATTTCTTTCCACAAAATAAATGTGTCACCTGAAACTCACCGATCGACACACACACGCTATGTAAATGCCCGTTGAAGGCCATTCATCAGTTGCATGTATGTAAAGTATAACAACAACAAACATAAGTGCATTGCCAGTGCATTGCACTTGAGTAATTTGATCTAAACTTTTTAGTTTGCTGTGTTAGGTATTTACATTAGGGTGGTTCCCCGTTGAGAACGACGGTGAATTGATGTTGATGGCGCTTCACGCACACTTGTACGCACTGTTTTTGCCTTTTCACGCTTTGCTTTATCGATGACGATGCCAGTTTCTTTCATTTTTTTCACAAGATAACGAACATACGGAGCTGACGGTACTTCTCTTCTTCCAAAATCCGTACGCAATGTTCACACACATTCTGCAACATTACCATGATTTTCAAAGTAATGTCGCAATATTTCCCAGCGTTTTTCAAGCGTATACACAACCACATATTCGTTCAGCGGAAAAATAAAACTAATTATCCGTCAAAGCAAACATGATCTAAGTGTTGCCATTCACAAAATTAGCACTAGAAAAAAAAAACGTTTGATGGCGGACCCTTTATATAAATTGTGTGTTTATGAGAAGAGGTCTTCTGTTACAATTTTACAAATGACTGGGATAAAAGGTCGTTAGATTATTTGTTTGTATGTTATTTGCTCATTAAAATTATAGATACCTGAAAGCAATTCATTTGCTGGGCATTTGAATAATGCGTTTATCCTAATATATCAAGTGATATAGCCACCTGTCAGTGCTGATACGCGGTCCCAATAACATTTAATAATAATAGCAATAATTAAAAATATTGCCTTTTATGTTTAACGCCATTTTTAAACTTGAGTTTTTAACAACAACTTTTATAAATTTTAGGGTGATTCCAAATTTGTAGTGACTAAAATTAAACAATGTTTTTCGGTCAACGCTGTGATCAGTACTAATAAACTTTATAATTGCGAGCAGATTTATACTGTGATTCCCTTTTCTAAAGAATGTAGCACGGTTGTGACTAAATAGGCATCATTGTTGTATGAAGTTATACTTCTCTTAAAAAAAAATTCCTCAGCAAATAGTGGGCGCATGGACCTGCTACCGTACACTTTAAAATTGCTACTAAGGCTAATATGCAGTGTTTTTGCGTCTTAGCCCATGTGTGGAGGTTTGCTTTAACACGCAGTGGTAAGACCACCGCCAGATTAAGGCCTCGCGGCCTTAATCCTTAGTCAGATAAAGCCTATACAAAAGTAGAATCATACAGACACATAAACCTGTTATTAACATTTTCAAAGCTATCTGATAAGATTTTTAAAAGTATGCTGTACCTAATCCAATCCACACAGTTTTAGTTTAGTAACTGTTCTACATACTACACCATACATTTTCATCTAAAACTGCTTAAAGGCGCACATGATTTTATTAAGTTATACTTATTTAATTACTTAAGTTTTAATTGTTGAACACAACAAAGCAAAAAAAGGATTAAATAATTAAATCAAATAACACCTTTAGAATTTCATCAATATTTTAGCGAAAAGCTTCCAACCAAATATCAATCTCTAACAAACAACCAACCACCAAAGAATAATCAGCACGTTGTCAAATGTGTAGGAAATGTTATGTAAATGTATATTTGTATATATGCCACTTTTGCAACAACCAAAACAACACCACATGGTTCATTTGTCAATTTACACCGTTTATGGAATTTATCCTGTTAACAAGCACAACGCATCTGTAAAATACTCATTAAATTTACGTGAGAATTATAAAACATATGACAAGAATATTATAAATGAAGCCGACTTACACAGGATATAAATGAGTAAATGTGTGTTAACAGGGGAAAAATAGGTAACACACACACACCCACACCAAAGAAAAGTGTTTTTGCGTATATGCAACATATTGTCATATTATTGTCATTTATTCATAATTTTTTCCTTTCATTATTTTGATGTTCTATGATTAAAACATAAAATATGATTCTGTCGTAAGCGCATATTAAATGATAATTGTTCTGTTCATATGATGTGATAGTGTCACATTAATGATGATTGCAGATGTTACATCAATTTGTAGAAGGAAATACATATTTAATGTTAAATGAAAGTCGATTAATTAACGAAGATTTTCATTTAGTAAATGTGCATGACATACAGATATTAGCAAATTTGTTATTAGTTTTATCAACGTTCATTAGAAAAGGAATGTTTATGTCGAACACTCCTTGATCGAAATTATAGAAGCAACAAAAGTTCTCGAAATACTTTTAATGTGAGTACATTTTATAAATTTACTAGCAAGTCCGGCGAATCCGTTCGCCACGTTTGCCACGATGGCTTCGTTTTTTGTAACATTTCGTTTGGGGATTAAAAGATAAAGAAAAAATCATTTTTTTTTTAAAAGGAAAAATTTTATTTCATTGCACAACAGTAATGACTTCATTTCGATTACAAAAATGAAGTGGAATTTAGTTGAACTTATCTAAGTAAAAAATGAAAGTAAATCTAAAGTAAATACTGAATCGATGCGTTATACATGTCCGCAAATTATCCGTTTCATTGAAGGGCTCTTTGGTAAACCACATTTTTTTGTTGCGACTTGTTTATTATCATTGCGAACGCAAGGCGAACCGGAAAATACAACCGTGTGAAGTCAAACGGAAGATCAGTCGGAATCATTGGTATTCGAGAAATTTCACCTGCGTACTTTCCGTTAATAATGGTTGCCTCAATCAAATGCGGCATAAGCCTTTTCACCGCAAGTCGAGTATCGTTGCAAAGTCACGGTGGATTCAAATTACGCAATATCATAATAACTAAAACCAACTTCAAGTTGCAAGTTATGTGGTGGAAATCCTGGTAACTCCAGAAAATTCAAAAACTCCATTGGATAATTTACTGCATCATCGGGATTTGTTATGAAATCAACGGATTTGTATGCCACCAAATCACCATAGATTTTTGATTGAATAGTGAAATTGAGTGCATGTACAAATTCATTATTCTTTGCGGCGAGAATTGCTCGTTTACTTTACTTCATTCGTCTGCAGGCGTTGCACGGGGAATTATTGAGAACGTCAGCCTGAAGTCGCCTGCCAACAATATCATCAAGCCGCCAAAGATGTTAGTATTTCGCCGAAGATCCTGCAGTGTAAAGTTAAACGCTTCAAGTGATTATGTGCCATTGTGCACTCATCTCAAACAATGATCTTGCATTGCAATTTTCCCATTGTGGTGAATCGGGAAATATTGCATGTTGGAGTAACAATTGTGTTTAAATTGAGTGGAAACTTAAGCGCAGAATGTGCAGTACGACCGCCATCAAGAAGAGTCGCCGCAATTCCAGATGATGCTAACGCCAAAGCTGTCACATCTTGATCGAATTGTGATGAAAATTAATGAAATGACAAATGTTTCCCTGTTCCTCCAGGTGCATCCAGCTAGAATAGACCACCAGTATTATTGTCCATCGCTTGCATAAATATTTCGTATATTAGTTTCTGCTGTTCATTCAGCAACGGCACATTTTTTTAAACGAATTCCTGCAATGTATCAACATTGTATTGCTTCTCTCGATTTAATTATTGGTTGAATGCATCGTGCATCGATTAATTTGGCGCAATCCTTCCTACTTCAATCAGCAGCATGTTTGCAATAGTGTGATTCGTTTTACATCCGCACCTGGCTGTGTAGCCTTAATCAGATGGTGGACAAACCACAATTGTATAATTTGGAACGTCATACATGCGTTCTAGGAAGCCGGAGATATAATTCTAAGCAACAGCACCACCTAGTTGCAACTTTAATGATTCCAGGGCAGAGCTGCAAACCATCACACCTTGCTAAAGAGTTGGAGACTTTCAACTCCTGTCCATAACACATGTCTAGCATGCTCACTGGACTGAATCATTCGCTTTGCATGTCATTATCAGTGAGATGATCCTGGCCACCATAATAACCATTATACTGTTATGGGGCCGCGAAACCACAACCACCACGTCACTCCCATATAGGGGCCAACCTCAATGATCAGTCAGACAACTATTAAATGTCTAAAGAGACAAATAATGAACTCTGCGGGTTCACTGATCCCCGTGGAAATAAAGTGGAGCTTCCAGTTGGCTCCCTGCCTGGCTTCAGGGGACTGGGCTCCCTTTTTCCCCATTGCACAGATCTAGATCGCGTTTACGTACTATAAAGACCATAAATGTGCCTCCAGGGGGGAAAGATGTTTGCAATAGTCAAGCATTGGTCCTCAATCAGAATCCATCCTTTATCGCGATTATTTCTTCCATGTTACTTTACATGTACGATCTATAGGGTTCGCCAATTACCTTTTTTATGTTTTTAAATGCTATAAACAATACTACTGAATATTTTCTCAAATTTCTTTTTTTATTTGAAAGTACAATCCTTCCGGTTAATAATGGAAAATAATTTCATTCAAATGGCTGCCTCAGCTGGCCATGCAGTAGCCTACACGATCGGTTCAATTTTTAAGCACATTATCGATTGTGTGCAGCTGTATTTCACCAATGGCTTCACGAATATTGTTCTTTAAAGCGTCAATTGTCTCTGGCTTATCGGCGTAACACTTACCTTTGACGGCAGCCCACAACGGTATCAAATCGCAGCGCCTAGGTGGCCAAACGACATCAGCTCTGCGGCTAATAACGCGAGATTCAAAAATAGGGCGCAAAACATCGAGTGTAGTTTCGGCTGTGTGGCACGTAATGCTGTCCTGTTGAAACCAAATGTTGCCAATATCCTCCTCTTCAATTTTTGTGAACAAAAATTCGTTCAACATGGCCCGATAACGATCGCCATTGACTGTAACGGCCACTTCTTCCTCATTTTCGAAAAAAAGGCCTAAATATGCCTCTGGACCAAAATCCGCACCAAATAGTGACTCGTTTTGGGTGCGTCGGCTTTTCAATGTATGCGTGCGGGTTTTCTGTGCCCCAAATGCGACAATTTTGCTTGTTTACATACCCGCCAAGATCAAAATGAGTTTCATCGGAAAAGATGATTATTTTTGCAAAACCGGCATCTTCTGTAAGTCGATCGTAGGCCCACTTAGCGAAGCGAAAACGCATTGGATGGTCACTTGGCTTCAACTGCTGAACCAATTGAACTTTGTATGGCGTCATACCAAGGTCTTTATGCAAAATTTATCTCAATGATGTCTCTGAAATGTTCAGTTGTTGAGAACGATGGTGAATTGATGTTGACGGCCCTTCATGCACACTTCCTGCCATAGCAGCAATATTCTCGGGTGTACGCACTGTTTTTGGCTTTTTACGCTTTAGTTTATCGATGAGGATGCCAGTTTCTTTTACTTTTTTCACAGGATAACGAACAGACGGAGGTGACAGTGCTTCTCTTCTTCTAAAATCTGTACGCAATATTCGCACACATTCTGCAACATTACCATGATTTTCAAAGTAATGTCGCAATATGTCCCAGCGTTGTTAAAACGTATACACAGCTATATTCCGTTCAGCGGAAGGATGAAACTAATTATCTGTCAAATCAAATATGAGCTAAGTATTACCATTGATGAAATAAGCACTAGTTGAAAAAAAAGTTCGATGGCGGACCCTTTAGATATAAAAATTATAGTTATTTGACGTATTTAGTTTTTATAAGAATTATATCTTCAAGAAAAAAAAAAACAAAGATATCTAAATCCTAGGCCAAGGGCGTTTCAATTTACGAAGTGCACATCAATGATTATTTAAAAATTTCATCTATTGGTGGATTGTAGAAAAGCTATTAAAATGAAAAAAATAATAGCTCGGTTTTTTAAGTTTACCAATAAAATCCAGGAATGAAATAATACTGGCTAATGAGAAGAAATTTATACTAGAAATAGCTCCATATAAAAAAGAAAAATCTTTTCTCCCTCAAAGCATGTACTAGTACTATTAAAATAGTACTATTTAAATAAAAAGGGAAAACATTTTAAATTAAATAAGTGATTTTTGTTACTGCTCCTATGTTTGCTATTAATTACCTTTAAAAAACTACAGCAGTCCCTACCAATTATTCGAAACATGCGTAAGTTTTCCACAAATTTGATTTACAGTGGCTCACATTGAAGGCTGGGTAAATCATTTTATCAACTATTTCAAATGTCATAGTTTATTATTTTTGAAAAACCTTTCGAATACTTTTAATTAAGCATTAAAACAAAATTAAATTTCGTAGTAAACATCGATATGGATTTATCAACACTCACCTACACGGTAAAGTAATTAAAAAAAATTATGGTCACATTGAAAGTCGAATAAAGTGCACAATTTATTTTCTTGAGTGTCGCATAGTGTTTGAAAAGTTTTTGTTTTTAATAATTCGGTGGGTCCATGAACCGGTTAAAATATCCTAATGAAATTTTACAATAACCAAGCAGAGATATTTCTGAGTGAAGTTGCGGCCGACGTTAGACTGCTTAGGATAAAGGGGGGCTTTTAGGTATGCTCGGGAATATAATTTATTGGAAATGTCATTAAAGTTTATTACTCAAACGCTAAGAGTTTTTAAACTTAAATAGACCCTGAAATAGCTATACAAACTGTAATTACATGTCTAGGTTCCCTCTTTTAGTGTTGGAAGAAATTTCGGCTAGAAATTTTTTTAATAGTAATTTTTAGACGACCCTAACTTTGTATTTTAACGTGGTGCGCTTATTTATGTTGAGATTATTATTCTTACATATTGGCTATATTTTTAAATTTATTATAAAATAGTAGTAAGTTTGATTCTGGTTACACATTTTGTTAAAAAATTACAACCCTCTAAATTGAGAACATATAAAAACTGCCGTTTCTTTAGGATTTTCCCAACAAATGTGGTAAGGTTTTTTACTTATAGAATTGAAACTTCGATACTAGCAAATTTCGTTTGGCGTTTATTTTCAAAAGACAACCTATAGCAAATGTGAATAAAAGAAAAACTGCGTAAAATTGTAATTGTTTACCCTCCAGCCGTATCCAAAAAAACGCCAATTTCGAAACAAAATTTATGAATTTCATCAAAATTCTTCGCAGTGTAAAGCACCAATTAAAACAGAGTATATAGATTAATAAAGCTCCATTTCTAGGCTATATACTCCAAAAAGAACTTCATAGCCCCCTAGTTAAAAATGCCAGGCAAAAAATACAATTTTTGAAAAATTTTCCCCGTTTAAGGAATTTATGTGTCAAATTAAAATATATTAAAATTTTAGTTTACCATTTGATTAAAGGCTCTTTTATATATAGGGGCAAATCCTGCGTTACGAACGCTACATTCGTACGCGTTTTCGGATTGAAATATAACAATTTGTTGGTCTTTCAAAAGACATACCTTTAAGTTATGCGCAGTGTTTAGTTGGGATTTGAGTACATGTTCGAATATCATCAAAATATTTTTGTTAACAGGTAAAAAGTTGCGAACAATTTTATTTTAAAGTATTGTTTTACGCACGCTACAAAAAATGGAAGTGTCTTTAAAGGCTGGCGTATTATTTTGTAATTTTTAGCAAATTTTGCATAATAAAACAGAAAAATTAAACACTTAAAAGAGTACGAAAAAAACACTGAAGATGGCAAACGGCCGAAACCGGTTTGTTCACAAACCAAATTTGACGAGGGTCGACAGAGAACCGTACCCAAATAAGACTTAAAAGAAAGATTTATGTAAGAGGATTCTAAAATAATTTACTTGCAGCCAAAAAAATGTTCTTATTTTTTTTACAACAGCCGTGAACCCAGTGTTATGCACGCTACGTTACGCACGCTACATTTTTTCCGGTAGTATATAAATAAAAACAATTGTATTTATTTTAACAAAACAATTCATATTATTTTTTAATAACATTATTTAATTTATATTTATTATTTAATTTATATTTTATGTTTATAAATAAATTTAATGTTTTGACGAATCTGCCGTTAGTGCTATTTCGAGCACATTTCCGTTAAGTGATGAAAAATAACGGTTGATTTAAATGCCGAGAATGCTCTTAACGATAGCCCATCTCTTCAAAAGAAATCCAGTTGTATTTTTTATTTAAATAATTTATATTATTTTTTGCCAATTAAAAAAAAAATCTCATGGGCGTTATAAAGAACAATATTTTGAGCTTTCACCAAAATTTTCTTGCAAAAAAATTCCACTCAAAGTGGATTAAATCGAAATTTTCTTTAAAAAACGATGTACTACTCACAATTAATTTGTTTTTAAATTAACTTGCACAGCCATCAGAAAATAAAAATAACTTTGAAATAGCATTTTGTGTTTTCAGTTTATTTACAATTACCTTGAAGAGAGCAATCAATGAACATCATATTTATTATGTGGCAGTTGATGGCTCGTGATAGCAAATGATCTTGTGGAATTGTGCAACCAGGCAACACAAGTAAATATGGTTATTTGGGAGTAACTGAAATGAGCTGATTGAATTTCATATTTTGAGTGAGAAGCCTATAGGTTTCCGCAAAATCGACTTTTATTATTTTTCGCTTTTGCTTTGTAGAACCCTACTACTAAACATGTTCGTGGTAGACATTTTATAGCCTTTGAAGAAAGTTCGAGGAGTAGGCTAAAAAAGAAAAAAGGTGCAAAAATTAATTTCAGCCAACTCTGCGGAGGCAATTAAGAAAGCAGCAACGAAGGTAGATCCCTGTATAGAAAAAACAATTTCTGTAGAAAAAGCTACTAGTAGGCTAGTAGGTAGTGTATTAGCTTGTCAATATGGGGGTTGTGGGTTCGATTCCCCACGAAGACCTTGGTTTTTTTCACTACAAAAAATAAAAATTGACTGTCGGTGGGGCTGCTCAGCGATGAAGGCATAGTCACTGGTCGCTGTGCTGTCTTATACGGCAGAAAGAAGAAGAAGAAGATATGAACCTTTCATATCGACAACATAATATTTTTGTTTTTTTTTCTCTTATTTTATTTATTGTATCTTCGATGTAATCTAACTAACAATAATTACTCATATCTTAATTCTATAATAATAAAAATCAAGCCCAGCCAGTGCCAGACAAAATTCAGTATGCTTCAGGCTGACTGCAATTATTAGCGGGTCATCCTTCTGATGTTTGAGCGACAGAAGCAGTAGCCCTCATTTTCAGTCTAATGTAACCACTGTCATTAAGTATGTTACGGGCTAGTGAATTTGGATGTATTTCGAGTCTCTTTAAATATGTTATTGCATGTTTCACTATTTCTGCCCTAACTGATGGCACGTTTAAATCCTTATGGATATTTGAGTTTTTTATGTACCAGGGAGCATTTGTGATCAGTCATAATATCTTATTTTGGCGTCTTTGAATTTTTTCTATATTGCTAGCTGAGGCAGTGCCCCATAACTGGTTTCCATAAAACCAGATTGGCTTCAGGTCCGACTTGTAAGGTAGAAGTTTGCAATCCAAGCTGAGAGTAGAGTTTCTGCCAATAAGCCAATTTAATTGAACGGCTTTCAACTTCATTTGTGCTAACTTGGATTCTATGTGGCCTTTCCATGTGAGGCGCCGATCAAGATGCATACCAAGGTATTCGACCTCTGTAATTTGTGGTATTATTTGGTTATTTATGCGAATGGGGGAGGCATGAGTCCCTTCGCAGTGTGAACGTTATATGTGTACATTTTTGCTCATTCACCTTTATTTTCCATCTTTTCAACCATTTTTCCAAATTAACTATGTGGTCTTGTAAGTATCGTGATGCTGCTTGGGGATTTTCGTGTATGTTTAAGAAAGCTGTGTCGTCAGCAAATGTTGATGTATGTACTCGGTTATCAGTTGGCATGTCTGAAGAATATAGTATATATAGGATAGGTCCCAAAATACTACCTTGGGGGACTCCGGCCTCAATCAGCTGTGGAGAGCTTAAAAAGTCTCCTTCTCTCAAAGTAAACTTACGATCACTTAGATAACTCTCTAGCAATTTATAGTAATTTCCAGGCAAATTTAGCTTCAACTTATATTTCAGGCCTTTATGCCATACTTTATCGAATGCTTGAGACACGTCTATGAAAAGTGCCGAACAATATTTTCTTTCTTCAAACGTCTTTTTGACCAAATTCACTAACCTGTGTGTTTGTTCAACTGTACTGTGCTTTTTTCTAAATCCAAATTGATGGTTCGGAATACATCCTATCTCGCCTAGAATTGGGTTCATCTTAGAAATTAAAATTCTTTCGAATAGCTTTGACACGTTTGATAAAAGGCTTATGGGTCTATATGATTCTACTTTTGTATGATCCTTTCCTGGTTTAGGAATCATAGTAATCAAAGAAATCTTCCAATTCGAAGGAAAATATGCAAGACTTAAAATTGCATTGAATATAAAAAGAATAATCGTCAGTGCTCTACTGGGCAGCTCAATCAACATCCTGTTCCTAGTTTTATCAAGTCCAGGAGCTTTCGTAGAGTTCAAATCCGTTATTGCCCTTTAAATATCCCGAAGGTCAAACCTTAGGGGAACTGCCGGTTTAACATCTACAAGTGGCAGCTCAGTTATTTGAGTTGAGACATTTGGAGTGAAGACTTTTTTTAAGTGTTCGACAAATAGATTACCTTTTTCGATATCATTTTGTGCCCAACCCCCGCACGATGTTCACAAGGGAGGCATACGTGAGACTGGTCTTTTTAACTTCCTGCATGCACGCCATAATGAATAGTTTGATTGTGGAGTAGTGTCGAGATCCTCTAGGTAACGTTTCAACGATGCTATTTTCTGTGATTACAGCAGTTCTTTAAGGCGTTTTGTATATTCTCTTAGTCTGCTTTTAAGTTGCGGAGATCGGTGTACTTGCCCCTCTCTTCGAATTCTTCTTTTTTCACTTAACAGCCGACAATATAATATGATGAGGTCTGTTGTAAATTCAGTTCATAAAAATTGTTTTCCTTCATATTACTGTATTACTGCTAATGCAAAGAAAAATTTTACACCTGATGATGATATTGTTGCTACAGAAAAATTCGTAGTAGTTCCTCTCCAAAGCATTTTAAATAGTATTTTGGATTTATATCATTTTGATTTAAAATATGATATAGCAAAATAGCAGACAAAATATAATCATGGATTTATTTGTGTATTTGATACTGCAATCGGAACCGGCAATTTCATTACATATAGCCAAGCAAAGAAAACCGATCAAAATTGGTTAAAGAACATAGAAAATTATATAACTTTAGGAAACCATGAGTCACAAAATGTGGAGGATGATAATATAGAAGATATATTTTTTTGAAACTGTATCAGATGTTTTTTAAATTTTTTTTTTTTTAAATATATTTTCTAGCCTTATCTGGATTGAATCAAATTTGGTTAAATCATTAAAAATATCACATCCAATTACTATAAAAAAAAATTTTATAAAGTTAGCAGTTTTTCTAACTTTTATGAAACTTTTAAATTACAGATTATACTGGAAGGACTGGAAGGAATCCTTTGTCCAAATTTTTTTAAAATTTTCAATTTTGTTACGTTTTGCCAAATTTCCGCTCTTTACAATAAATTTTCTATTTATGGCCACTCGTTATATGAAATCACGACACTGTGCGATGTCTATAAAATAAATATTCTTCTTTAACTATTTGAGAGCATTTCTAGCAGAGGTTTGATGTTGCTTAATTTTTTTTTTTGTAATTCTTCTAAAATCTCAACATCTTCGTCAACATAAATCAGGTCATCATCAGATCATGTCCGAAAGAATCAAAGTCAGAGTTATTTAAATTTGGACTGCTAAAATTTAAGATACCATAGAGAGCCGCGGAAGGTGTTTTTTTGTTACTTAAAGGTTTGGAAAATTTCTTTTAAATAATAAAATAATTTCATGCATATCTCTTACAAATCAAGTACCTTAAATTGTTCAGTAAATTATTTAAAAAGGTTACATTGGAAAAGTTATTTTTGATTAAATGTATTAAGTCTTACAATTTTCTCACATGATATGTTATTTGATATTTGATTGTTATATTCGTTATTTGATGATATGTTTATTAAAGACTTTGCTCTATTATAAATTTTGGAAAAAGTATGTACAAAAATTTAAGTATATAAAAGTGCATCAAAATTATATGTAAATAAATTAATGGCTCTTGGAGAATATCCCATTATTACCAACTGCATAAATTTTTGACATACCAATATTTCCTTATTTAGATAGGACTATAAAAATGACACTTCATACCAGGGAAACAGTAAATTACATTCGTTTAATGGATACAAAAAAAAAACAAAAAACAAAAAAGGAAAAAAACAGAAAGAACACAGAAAATACACAATGACGATGTTAAATCAACACTCTTGGCCAGAATGGTTGACAACTCAAATAGAATCGGAATTTAAATGCCAAACCTAAGTGCCTCTTAACAGACACTTGACACTTTCTGTTAAAGGGCCGTACAACGAATGTGTACAAACACATACAAATACAAAGCGCAAAACAAAGTCCTTGTTCACACTTTGAAATGGCGCTGTAGATACGGTAACACAAGAAAATTATGCAGATTAAATAAGTCAGTCAGTCAGTCAGTCAGTCAGTTTGTCTGACCATATTTAAAGGTGGTGGAGATGTTATGAAAATGAAAACAAATAAATGAACCTCAAACGATTTCGTTGCAAGCCCATGCTTGCGTATAAAATTTTATATTTTTAACTTGTTTTTATGAGTTATTTTTTTTTTTTTTTTTTTTGCAAAAATGACACGGTCGTCGCGTTATTATTTTCATTTATTTACACATTCATGATGCTGTAAATTTCACACATTTGCTGTTGATTTTCTGCTTTTTGCAAAAATGCCTTTCTACCCTTCATCCTAATAGACAATAGCGAAGGATGTTTAATGTTGTTATAGTGTTGATTACAACCCTCTAATTTTAAAATCAAACACTTGGTTGCTCGAAATCAAGTGTCAGGAAAAAGAAGTCACTTTTTTTTTAATATTTAGCATTTATGTGAGCAACACAGTACACAAAATAGTGTGTGTTTTTAGACGATTATCGCAGTTACTGAAGAAAGGAAAGTCTATGAGTTTTGCTCAAATATGATTCTTGTGGTTAAAAGTTAATCCCGTAAAATGGTTGACGGATCGTATTAAAGAAAACGAGCCATGACTAAACTAAATGTAGGAAGCCGGTTGAGAATAATGACACTGGAGAAAAAGGCTAATCTGTCGAATAGAGGGTATAAAAGTCTGCTTCAATAGCAATAACGTCAACTGGTGCCTATTGTGTGGAGTCAGAGTCGGTTTAGGTATGCTGCCTTAATGCTGGTGGCGAGGATCAGAGGAAATGCTGTAGGTTCCAGGGAACAACTGATTTTTATATTACAACTCAAATGCTGCGAATTGTGATTGTGGCAAAAATTGTTCCAATGATTGACCAAGATAGATCATAATACAAATTTATTTCAATTACAAAAGCAGTAGCTGCTGCTATGGAATTTGGCAGAGAGCCTTTCTTCGAAGATAAGTCAAGACGAGAAAATATATAAATTTTAATGGATAGAAGAGACTCGAATAAAGTTTTAATTAGGGAATGCAGTAATTATTAGCGATAGAAGCAGTGTAACAAGTAGCAGCATATTAAGTGTGAATCATATGAGTAACATTAATATAAAATAAATAATAGAAATTACGTGTAACAGCATAGCCAACACTCGTTAAGTTGCTATGAAAAAGTTGCCACAGTTTTTGTTAAAGAAAATATTATGAGTTAAAATCATAAAGTAGCCTACAGCATTTAACAAAAGAAATAATTGATGTGGTTTTCACAAACAACTATTTAAAGATTCCTTAATTTTTGTTAGAAAGAGAAATGCTGAAACTGTTTGCATATTTAAAGCAAGGAAATCACGGTCAAAACCTCAATGAAGGATTTGAGATATAAGTATAATATAACAGCTGTAGAATCTAGCTGGTCAAACTACAAATCGTGAGCTCGTGTCTCGCTAAAGTCTGAACGGATACATTAGTTTAAAAATCCACTTGGCTAAACAGGATATTGAGTACTTCCAGTTTCATCGTATTCACAGTGTACGCTTAGATCATGGGCCTACAAGTATAACCAAAGCAACATACTAGATTAACGTTCTTAAATTTTTAAGGAATGAGCTCTATGTTTGAGAAGTTAAAAAACGTAACAGTATAATTTTAACTCTTTTACAAAGTAATAACTTGTTTCGATTGCATTATCAAGCTAAGATGTTTGGTGGACATCTCTATACATTCCGTTAAATCGATCAGATTGTTAAATGTTTTGTGTAGGAAGCCGGTGCTGTTTAGTATATGAGTCACTGTGTCACAACTATGTACAGCTTTTCATCTCATTCAAATACAGTCGTTCACAGCTTATTTTATGCAGTGGTTAGTTAGCACTTTAACGGCCTTGTGTCTAAATTAAAGGGCTTGTAGAAAAATGGTTGATACCATTAGAAAGGACACAGATTCAAGTTTAAGATAGGTGATTCATTTATTAAAAAAACATAATTTAATTAATTTAATTGAAAATCTAAAAAATTAAGAATAGTTATAATATTAGTGTCACAGCTTATTTTATGCACATTTTAAAACTTGGCTTAGCACTTAAATTTTAAAGATTTTAATATTTGGTATGATAACCCCTATGCTGTATTACAGCTTTAAGTTGGTTTGGCATTGAGTCCACCAGCTTTTGGGTTACTTCCGGTGTTATTTTGTTCCATTCTGTTTCTAGCGCTCGTCGGAGTTCGGTTTTTTTAGACATCTTGTAACTTCTGATATTTTTCTCCAATATTGCCCATAAATTTTCGATGACGTTCATGTCCGGAGATTGTGCTGGCGGCGTCATCAAGTTTGGGCAATTGTATATCAAATACGACTGAACAATTCCCGATTTATGTTTTGGATCGTTATTCTAGTAAAATCGAAAATTGGTTCTGATACCCAGGGCTTCGGCGCTTTGCAACAAATTATCCTTCAATAATTAAAGGTAACAGTGCTTGTCCATTATACTTTCTATGAAAGCCAATTTTTCGCGACCAGCAGCAAACATACATCACACTTCCACCTCCGTGTTTAACTGTTGCCTGCAAATGTTCTTTATTTAACGCTGTATTTGCTTTTTGCCACACGTACATCATCCCATCCGACCCAAACGTATCAAATTTGGATTCATCAGCAAATACGACGATGTTCCAGGTCTTTGGCAAATTGTAGTCGTCTTCTTTTATTTTTTGCACTAATAAAAGGCTTTTTCCGGGCAACTCTGCCATAAAAATCGAATTGCTGTAGAACCCGGAGAACAGTTTCAACGCAGCATTGCTTGCCAAGGCTTTCTTCAACTTCAGCTGTAAGTTTCGGTGCCGAGAGTCTAGGGTTTGCCTTTATTTTTCGAACAATATACCTTTCATCTGCTGCATTAAATATTTTGTTGGGCGCAGTTCTACCTTTATTCTGCACCCGATTTTCGTGTACGAATCGCTCAATGATTCTTTGAACCGTGGAGGCGTTGATATTGGTCATTGATGCAATTTTCCGTTGCGAATGGCCGTTTTTAAAATGGTTAAGCACCAATTCTCTTTGCTCCATTGTTGTACGTCGAGCCATTTTATTTTTCGGAATGTGACTGATCGTTTTGAGCGCCATACAATACTAATTACTCGTAAATGCATTCAAAGACGAATAACAAGGGATAGATAATGATAAACACCTTACATCTCGGTTGCAGAGCAAAAGAACGGTACTTGAATATGAGTGCATAAAATAAGCTGTGACATTGATTTTTGGTATTTATTTTGTTTTCTTAATTTTTAAGAACGAAACAGCAGATCCACCTATATTTGTTGTTGTACTATATTCGTCACATGCTATACAACAGGATGACTCTCCATTTTCATTAATATAAGATCAAGTTTAGAAACAACAGGCTGTTAAAGTGCTAACTAACCACTGCATAAAATAAGCTGTTACCGACTCTAGATCTTAGGAAATTTGATGGATTATAGGTATGAGATGTTGTAAGAACTTTCAGCTTGAGTGTTATCAATTTTCCTTTTTTGTAGTTATCAAAAATCTAAGTTTCACTTTCAATTAAGATATATATATATATATATATATATATATATATATATATATATATGCTAGTATATATATAATTATATATATACTAGCAATCCCGGCGAACTCCGTTTCGCCACCAGATGGCTTCGTTTTTTGTAACATTTCGTTTGGGGATTAAGAGATGATGTGTTTTATATTTGAAAAGGAAACATATTATTTCATTGCACAACAGTAATGAATTCATTTCGATTACAAAAATAAAGTGGAATTTAGTTGAACTTCTCTAAGTAAAAAATGAAAGTGAATCCAAAGTAAATACTGAATAGAAGCGTTATACGTGTCCGCAAATTATCCGTGCTCTTTGGTAAATCACATTTTTTGTTTTTTTTTAGTCTGAAGTTAACACCAACAAAGCGGATAATTTCCCAACTTGTAAAAAACAATGATTTTCTAAATTTATCCCACAAACACTAAGCGATTGGTCTTGCGACTTGTTAATTGTCATTGCGAACGCAAGGCGAACCGGAAATTGCAATCGTTTACCTGCGTACTTTCTGTTAATAATGGTTGCCTCAATCAAGTTCGGCATAAGTCTTTTCACCGCAAGTCGAGTACCGTTGCAAAGTCGCGGTGGATTCAAATTACGCAATATCGTAATAACTGAACCAACTTTGAGTTGCAAGTTATGTGCTGTTAATCCTGGTAACTCCAGAGAGTTTAAAAACTCCGTTGGATAATTTACTGCATCATCGGGATTTTTTTATGGAAACAACGGATTTGTATGTCACCAAATTACTATCAATTTTTGATTGAATAGTGAACTTCAGTGCATGTACAAAATTATTATTCTTTGCGGCGAGAATTGCTCGTTGACTTAACCAAGCATAATTCTGATAATTCTCACTAATGCTTGGGAAAACATTTTCAATAGGAGCTAATTGAGAGTCTACAAATCGGCAAAAGTCGTTGGCAAGAGTAATTCCTCCAGCTGTTGTCGCATCAACTGGGACTTTTCCATTTCCAACAGCTAACAGTTGTTTGGAAAATTATGCAGCACTTTGATTATTTTGAAGTTGAACTCTCCTTTTAGTGGTTACCGATAATGTTTTTACGTTATTCCACCAAGGTGATGCCTTCAGTTAAGCATTCAAGTTATCTGCAGGTATTGCACGGGGAATTACTGGCAACGTCTGCCTGAAATCGCCTGCCAACAATATCATCAAGCCGCCAAAGATGTTGTTATTTCGGCGAAGATCCTTCTTTGTGAAGTTAAGTGCTTCAAGTGATTTCTAATGTGCCTTTGTGCACTCATCACAAACAATGAGCTTGCATTGCATCAAAAATTTTCCCGTTGCACTGGATCGGGACATATTGCATGTTGAAGTATCAATTGTGTTGGCAACTTAAGCGCAGAATGCGCAGTACGACCGCCATCTAAAAGAGTCGCCGCAATTCCAGATGATGCTAACGCCAAAGCTATGTCACATCTTGATCGAATAGTGGCCAAAATCAATGAAATGACAAACGTTTTCCCTATTCCTCCAGGTGCGTCCAGGAGGAATAGACCACCAGTATTATTGCCCATCGCTTGCATAAATGTTTCGTATACTTGTTTCTGCTGTTCATTCAGCAACGGCACATTATTTGGAACAAATTCCTGCAATGTATCAACATTGTATTGCAGCTCTACATTTAATTCTTGGTTGAATGCATCGTGCATTGATCGATTTGGCGCAATCATTTCTTCTTCAATCAGTAGCTTGTTTGCAATAGTCAAGCATTGATCCTCAATCAGAATCAATCCTTCATTGTATTTGCATGTCGAACGTACTTATTTTCGTGACGGATACTCACACAGCACGTACTAGTGCCGCTGTAATACATGCAATGTATCAGAGATGGCGCTGTATGTGAAAAATGGTTTTTCCTGTTTTCCTGCTTTTTTCTTAAAATTTTGCCTGAATTTTCTTTGTTCACGGAGCCCGACACCTTTCCAACCAATGCAAAACCGTGGAAATCGGTTTGTGCGTTCTGGAGTTATAGCATCAGGAGGATATATATATATTTATATTAACTATAAAAATGTTACTTGGGATATCAACATAAAGTCAAATATATAACATTTACACTAATATTCATTCCGTTGATGACATTTATTTCGCCTTTATGCAAATACAGTAAAATTCTTGTAAATGTTGACTGGCAATGGAGCATTTTTCTTACTTATCAGATTTTAATTCCATGAATGTATTTCTTGCATAAACATTTACATTTACTACTGCACTTAAATTCTGTTGCTGTTGAGACGTATAACTTCAAATAAAGATTACATATGATTTTAGATATAAATAATTCAGCTATTTCTTAGAGTTCTATGTATTCGCTTTTTAAAAAACTGTCAACATTATTTGATAATTTCAACATCATTTCGACTGTCTTTTAATTGCTGACAATTTTTAGTCAACGGTTTAAGTTGCATTAATTAATGTAGAATTGAGTTAACATGCGAGGGATGATATATAGATTTTGTAGTTATAGATTTAAATAATTTCCAAATTGCAAAAGAATTTTTACTCTGCATTGTCTTAATGCAGCATATGACTTATTCATATATAGATCAAGGTAATCATTTTTGTTTTATTAAATTTTTCGTGAGTTTTAAATTTTATTATATATTATGGGTCCGCCATCTAACGTTTATTTTTTCAACTAGTGCTTATTTCGTGGATGGTAACACTTAGATCATGTTTAATTTAACAGATAATTAGTTTTATCCTTCTGCTAAACAAATATGGTTGTGTCTACGCTTGAACAACTCTGGGAAATATTGCCTGCGATCGACTTACAGAAGATGTCGATTTTGCAAAAAAATCATCTTTTCAGATGAAGCCCATTTTGATCGTGTCGGGTATGTAAACAAGCAAAATTGTCGCATTTGGGGCACAGAAAACCCGCACGCAAAACGAGTAACTGTCTGGTGCGAATTTTGGTCCAGAGGCATAATTGGGCCATTTTTCTTCGAAAATGAGCAAGGAGTGACCGTTACAATCAATGGCGATCGCTATCGGGCCATGTTAAACAAATTTTTGTTCACAAAAAAATGAAGAGGAGAATATTGGCAACATTTGGTTTCAACAGGACGGCGCTACGTGCCACACAGCCGCAGTTACACTCGATGTTTTGCGCCGTATTTTTGAAGATCGCATTATAAGCCGCAGAGCTGCTGTCGCTTGGCTACCTCGGAGCTGCGATTTGACACCGTTGGACTATTATTTGTGAGGTGCCGTCAAAGATAAGTGTTACGCTGACGCTTTAAACGACAATATTCGTGAAGCCATTGGTGAAATACAGCTGCACACAGTCGATAATGTGCTTAAAAATTGGACCGATCTTGTAGGCTACTGCATGGCCAGCCGAGGCAGCCATTTGAATGAAATTATTTTCCGTTATTAACCGGAAGGATTGTACTTTCAAATAAAATAAGAAATTTAAAAAAATATTCAGTAGTTTTGTTTATAGCGTTTCAAACAAAAAAAAAAAAACATGGTTATTTGGCAGACCCTAAACTTTTGCAAATATGCATTTTCATGAATTTTGTCTTTTTTCACAAGTGAAAATAAATTAGGCAGAGAAAAACCGCATCTTTAAGACAATCACAATTTTTGTCGATAAAATAAATAATTTCTTTGGGATTCATTTCTTTATTTCAAACGTGTTATATTAGTTGTTGCCGCCACAGCAAAATCGCTGAATGGACAGCATTTTTTTTATCGAATTTTTCATATTTCTTTTACTTCTGTGTTATCTCTAATATCATAGCGAAAAGAATACCAAAAAAGAAAAATATTTGCGGCAATAATTGTATAAAATTAGACTTATATGTAAAAAGAAGCCTACAGGTAGGCTAGTAGCTTAAAAATATGGGGGTTGTGGGTTCGATTCCCAACGAGGACCTTGGTTTTTTTACTACAAAAATAAAAATTGACTGTCGGTGGGGCTGCTCAGCGATGTAGGCATAGTCAATGGTCGCTGTGCTGTCTTATATACGGCAGTTAATTTCCGACTATTCTTCTACTTTCACCACCTGTTTTATCTATTCTCTAGCCCTTTTCTAAAGAATGTAGCACGGTACTTGACTAAATAGGCATTGAGGCATTGTTGCCTTGTTTTTTTTAAAAAAAGAAACGTTCTAGAAGCTTGCGCTCATGGTGATACAAGAAAGAATTTTAACAAAAGAAAATAAAGAGTGATCGAGTAAATCTTTGTTTTCCGTAATCAAAATCTGAAGAATATTACCAGCAGAGGCTTGGGCAGCTAGCTTCGCCCTAGCAACGTTGATAAAATTCCAAATGCAAAAAAATTATTTCTAATGTGGAGAAGGTATTGGGGGGAGTTGGTTTTGAACTGTAAAAAATGTTTTTAAAAATATAGAAATTCTTCCAGGGATTTAAAATTCCCTATTTGAGGATGCTATTGCACAACTTAAATATCCCGCTAAAAATGATGATTTACTTCCAAAGTATTTAAGGCTTTTTGCAAGATCAATTAGAATTAAAATCATAAATATTTTCATTACTGAATGTATTTTTAAAATATAAAATGTGGAATATTTTAAGATTTTGAAAAATTTTAAGGTGAAAATACTTTTTTTTGTTAATTTTTATTATTACCCTCGACTTGTGAATAGCTTGACGGCGTTACTGGCTTTTGTCAGTCAGTGCTCGTTGTCATGATGTTAATTACCCCGTGTTACATCCAATCTTTATAACTTTTTACACACTGTTTATCATCATCATCAATTCTTTGTTTTTATTTTATTATTTATTTTATATAAATAATTTTTTTTTGTTTTTTTGCCAACTTCATTATAAATATAGAAACAAAGAACTGTACTCTATTTATGTATAAGTATATGTAGAAGATTATTTTTATGCTATTAGATGTAAAAGAACAACATACGAGCAGACATACAAAGATTTACACACGACAAAGCAGATTATCTCAAAGGACCTATAAATCCAGTAATTAAAGTCAAAGTCACAAGACATTTCTAGCTTATAGTACACTAATAAACATACATACATACATACATACAAACATACATATATACATACTATACATATGTAAGTATACAGTTAAAGATGTTCTTTGTTGGATGGGACCTTTTTTTCCTTTATGAGTTGCTATTCTTATCAGCTGATAGCTGCTTTGTCGTGCATTTACAGCTACTGTCTGGCTTAAAATACATTTACATGCAGTACGTGTGTGTTTATATTTCTATGTTACAGTGTACATTGTGACCACCATCCCTGCCACTTGAAAAATATATAGAAATTTTAAGTTTCAACTTGGGTCGTTTTTGTGAAATTAAGCAATTTCTTTGTTATCTTTATCTACTTTTTGTTATTATAAGCTACCAATTTAGGCAATAAACAAGTGCCGTTTTGGCTTTCAAATATTTGGAGGGCATTTTAAGACTCTTAACATTTTAATCACTATCATCTTCATCCTCATCATCGCCAGTATTTGGTTTGATAAACTAAAAAGTCAAGCAAATGTTAAATCTTATATGCAAACTAAGCTAACTGAACAAACAGCTTTTTAAGTAAGAAATCAATGCTGGATTTTTTTTTATTTAAGTTTTTTTTTTTGTATTTTTAAGCAAATTATCTAGGATACCTCATCAAAATGCTATAAATCACCTTGCAGTTAGTAGTGTAAGGAAACTAAATATTAAGTACGTTCACATAACAATTTGTACAAATTTCTTTGTAAAAATAAGACGGCTGTTAATGCTATAGGCATACCGACATACTGCAAGGGTTATCTTAATACAAGAACCTGATCCAAGAATTATCTATCGTACTACAATATGGTAAAAAAAACGAGCTAATATAACAGCAATGTAATGAAAAGCATACAAAAGTTAGCCCATATTTTTGTTTATTCAGCTTTATACTTTTGCTTCTGTAATTGTTTAATGCTGCTTGGTACTCGCTTGTAGCTGGGTTTTTCAACCACAAGATTGTTTTTCAATTGTGTCACTTTTGACATTGGCAATTGCTTTAATGAATTTAAGTTCGCCCGAAAATCGCATTAAAATTAAATTAAAATAGTCGTTCTCTTAAAGTTACATTTCGTACATTTCGTCGTAATTCCCCCTCGGGGGCACATTTATTTAGACTTTTGCTGCTGGGAGTATAAGGGAGCCCAGTCCTCTGAAGGCAAGCAGGTAGTCAACTGGAAGCTCCATATTATTTCCATGGGAATCAGTAAGCCCCAGAGTTTCCGCTAGACTTTTAGCTGTTTCTCTGACTGATTATTGAGGTTGGCCCTTCGGGAGTATCGTGGTGGTTGTTTGTTTTTGCGTGAACTGATTTATGGTGGGTGATGATCCAGATCCAGTGAGCATGCTAGTCATGTGTTCTGGACCAGGAGTTGGATTGTCTGCAGCTCTTCAGCAAGGAGTAGTGGTTTGCAGCCCTGCTCTGGAACCGCTGAAATCGCAACTAGGAAAGACCTGCTGCTAGAATCAGTCTTCGGCTTCCTAGGGCATGAATGACGTTGCTTTTCATTCACAGTGGTTTTTGACCACCATCTGATTAAGGCCCGCGACCAGGTGCAGATGTAAATTTTCTCGAAAAAATTTCGTCGTGATTTTTTCGGACAACATAATCCTCCTTCTGAGACCGCTTTTAAGATTTTAGTCAATGAGTTTAAGTCGACAGGCTCATTCAACTGAACAACATCGCAACCTTGAGCCATAGTATTGAAGCAGATTCAAATTTATCAATTCCTCGATGTTCACAGCAATGGCAAATTTTGCGTAAGGACTTGACGAAGGATTTTTTTAGATGAAGTTCAATTTCATACTTCAGGGTATGCCAAAAAAAAAAAATTGCCGCATTTGGATTTCCGAAAATCCTAAAGCGATTATTGTGAAGTCTTTTCAGGCTGTAAATGCGGTAACGGTTAATAGATCATGCTTTGGCGAGATTATTGACGACGTGGATATCACTGACATAAAGTTTCAACGGGATCACACAGCCAATGAATCGATCAATTTATTGCAAACCAAATTTCCCGATTATATAATTTCACGATAGTAAGCAGTTAAGTGACCAGTCAGATTGTGTGATTTAACACCTTTGGATTATTTTTTGTGGTGATATGTTAAGGACAGAGTCTATACGGAGCCAATCGAATGGATTTCAACTTTAAAACTAAAAAAAAACTGTGATCTAGTTAACAAAACAGGACCCAGGACATTTTGCCAAAAAGTGTTAAAAAACTTTGATAAAAAAAATTGACATCTGTTAGTGCGTGATCGTGGTGAACATTTGCCAGATATCGGTGCCGATTCATAATTCCTGACCTTTTCTCTTCGTAATACAATCAAAATTTGAATAATCTTTAAATTTTTTGTTTTATTTTGTTTTTGAATATAAAACTTCTTGTTGAAAAACCCTTTACAATTTCAATACATTTTCAATTGAAATACCTTTGAATTGAGTCGGCATTTATTTTTGGAGTTCGTTGATTCCATAAGGAGAATTGTGATTACAATCCGGGTTCTGTGATGGCCGTTATCTTCTGCTTGCTTAAAAGCCTTATCATTTTGAAACATAACACTGTGGCGCTACTCCTTGTTTAACTATAGTTCAACGATACGCAGCAACAGTTCGTTAATGATGTTTCATGTGTATTATTTCTACGCTTTTGGTCGAATGGTCTAATGATCCTTTTGACTTGAAACAACTTCAAACCGTGCTTTAACTTTTGCTTATACCCCGAATGAATCACGCTCGTTTGGCCAATTCTAAGCTCTTTCATTGAAACACACCCACACTATTTAATAGACCAAATTACCTACGGGAAAATTAATAATTGTATTTTTAATTAAAAGTATTGAGCAATTGACAAATAAAATTACCAAAAATACATTGTGTATTGTAATTAAAAAATGTATTTATTGAAGAATAATAAAACAATAATTTAGCAAAAAAAATTTTTCTATATAATCTTCGGAACACGGTAACGGAATGGTAGCTTATAATGCTCTTACACCTGAAAACTGCTTTTTACTTGCACAGAGCACAATGGAAGGAAATGCTAAATGAGAAATAGCCAAGATATAGTTTAATCCATCACACAAGGCAGAGTACCTAACGCAGCTGCATTTTAGCTGGCAAATTTTCATTTCTATTAAGATCGAAACGCCCACTCTAAAAGCATCGTCACTACGTTTATGTATCGGTTCTCGATACCCACCATTCAATACTTTGCTGTCTGTGAGAATGCGTAATAATTTTGCGACGTAGTGACACGTTAATCAAATATTGTACTTCATTGCAACGGAGTCATCACCGGTAAAAAATAATTTGTGTCCATTGCCATATTTTCTCCCATTAAAAAAACAACTTTGGATTTTATGTAGGTTCAACTGATTCCTAGAGAAAAAATCCATCTACACCGGGTTATGAATTATATATGTGGCTACTTAAATCTGCAAAATCCTATGTCGACTGCAGCATCTAATAGCCATAGCTAAATTAGCACATTAAGCGGACTGGTTGGATACAATTGTAATTTGGTTACAACAACACCTTAAGGGAGTAGAGATGGACAAATATTTTGCTAATTAAAGCTAGAGATCTGGAAGTTGTTATAAGACAGCCTCTTAAGGAATGGCGCATGAAGTACTGAAACATTAGAAAAAACCAAAATCAAAAGCAGTAATTCCAGAAAACAAAATACGATGATGTGAATAAAAAGATAATAATTCCGAGATAAGTCATGATAATGCTTCAAATCGAATTAACAAAACTATATTTAAGGGGCCCGCCATCTAACGTTTTTTTTTAACTAGTGCTTATTTCGTGAATGGTAACACCTAGCTCATGTTTGATTTGAGAGATAATTCGTTTTAGCCTTCCGCTGAACGAATGTGGTTGTGTATACGCTTGAACAACGCTGGAAAATATTGCGACATTACTTGTGTGGGAATGTGTGCGAAAATTGCGTACGGATTTTGAAAGAAGAGAAGCACCGTCAGCTCCGTATGTTTGTTATCTTGTGAAAACAGTGAAAGAAACTGGCATCCTCATCCGATAAACCAAAGCGTGAAAAGCGAAAAACAGTGCGTACACCCGAGAATATTGCTGTTATGGCAGGAAGTGTGCGTGAAGGGACCTTAACATCAATTCACCGTCGTTCTCAACAATTGAACATTTCAGAGACCTCATTGAGACGAATTTTGCATAAAGACCTTGGTATGACGCCATACAAAGTCCAATTGGTTTAGGAGTTGAAGACAAGTGACCATCCAATGCGTTTTCGCTTCGCTAAGTGGGCCTGCGATCGACTTACCGAAGATGCCGATTTTGCAAAAAAAATCATCTTTTCAGATAAAGCTCATTTTGATCTTGGCGGGTATGTAAACAAGCAAAATTGTCGCATTTGGGGCACAGAAAACCCGCACGCATACATTGAAAAGTCGACGCACCCAAAACAGGTCACTGTTTGGTAAGATTTTGGTCCAGAGGCATAATTGGCCATTTTTCTTCGAAAATGAGCAAGGAGTGGCCGTTACAGTTAATGGCGATCATTATCGGGCCATGTTGAATGAATTGTTGTTCACAAAAATTTAAGAGGAGGATATTGGCAACATTTGGTTTCAACAGGACGGCGCTACGTGCCACACAGCCAAAGCTACACTCGATGATTTGCGCCCTATTTTTGAAGATCGCATTATTAGCCGCAGAGCTAATGTCGTTTGCCACCTCGGAGCTGCGATTTGACACCGTTGGACTATTATTTGTGAGGTGCCGCCAAAGATAAGTGTTACGCCGACAAGCCAGAGACAATTGATGCTTTAAAGGACAATATTTTTGAAGCCATTGGTGAAATAAAGCTGCACATAATCGATAATGTGCTTAAAAATTGGACCGATCGCGTAGATTACTGCATGGCCAGCCGAGGCAGCCATTTAAATGAAGTTATTTTCTATTAGTAACCGAAAGGATTGTACTTTCAAATTGAAAAAAGAAATTTGAGAAAATATTCAGTAGTTTTGTTTGTAGCATTTAAAAAAAAAAAGTTATTTGGCGAACGCTTTATATAATAAGGACGGAATTCGTTTCAACTAAGCACCTGGCCTGAGTATTTTATAAATGAGGCTTGGTTGCCAAGGCTGAAGAAATTTATTCGGTGCATTAAAACTCTATAAATATTAAAAGATTTGGCACTTGTACATAGCTAGCGACAAGCAATTCGAATCGAGGGATTAAAGAGTATACTTACAGACATAACTTAAATATAATATATTTTGCTCTTGTTAACCTAACAAAACTTTGTAGGCTTTAAGCAGTCCATTACATTTACAATAGTGTTTGGCAAATCATGGCATACCCAACAGTAATTCTTAAGAAGAACTTAAAATATTTGTTTTTTCTTTTTCAACTCACCGTTAAGTTAGAAAAGTATGCGAATACACCTACTGTACAGATAGTATTAATAAGTATTTTATCTACTTTTGAATTGTTAAAAAAAGGAACACAATGTATAGATTTTCTTATGTCCTGTCAGAGGAGGATTTTAATTTTCTTTTTAACTTTTAATGGAGCTTATTCGATAACAGTTACATCAATGAAATAAAGTAACGTATGGCTATTATTTGTAACGCATGGCTATTATTTTCAAAATAAAATTTCAAATCTTTTGAAAGACTTATTGTGTGGAAAATGATATTGAGCTTAAAAGGAGATCAGGAAATGTTATAAAAAGCAAAAACTTTTATGGTTTTGCATAAATAAATTTTTTTCCAAGATTATTTTGTATTTAAAATATAATTCTTTACTTGCCAAAGTTTTCTCCAATATCTTGTGGAGTTTAATTACACTCGTATATTGACATATTTTATAATCTCGGTTTTAACCGTCGGGACTTGAAGATCCTGGTGAATGTTGGAGTTCCTAATGTAATAATGAGCGGCAGTTATCATTCGAAGGATTTTGTTTTGCTGACGTTGAATGTTCCCAATATTGGAGGCGTAACCAGTGCCCCATAGCTGAATCCCGTAACACCACATTGGTTTCAAAATTGTGTTGTATATTAAAAGTTTGCGATCAAGGCTGAGAACGGAGTTTCTGCCAATAAACCAATGAATTGCTATTGTTTTTAGTTTTTTTCAGTTAAATTTGCCTCAATGTGATGTTTCCAAGTTAGTCGCAGGTCTAAGTGAATACCCAAGTATTCGTAGACGTGTTGGGGTACCACTTGGTTCTTGATACCGATATGACGACACGATTCATTGGGCAAGGTGAATGTTATATGTACACATTTCAGTTCATTAACCTTTATTCCCAATTTTTTAGTACATTCTTCCAGTTGTGTTATGTGGTCCTGAAGTTGTCGCTTAGCATATCTTGGGTCACTATGGGAGCTAAGAAAGGCGGTGTCATCTGCAAACGTTGATGTATGTATTTCACTATTTGTTTCCAAGTCTGCTGTGTATATTAAATACAGGAGTGGGCACAAAATACCACCTTGGGGTACTACAGCTATAATTGGTTGGGGGCAACCTGTATAAGCTCCATGTTTTGTTATAAACTGGCGACCATTTCTGCAGTAGCTTGTGAATATTCACTGATAAGTTTTGTTTTATTTTAAGCATACGGCCTTGATGCCATATCTTGTCGAAGGCTTGTGATACATCGATAAAAAGTGCCGAACAGTATTTCTTATCCTCAAATGTCTTTCTTGTACAAGTCTGTGAGTTTGTTTGATGGTACTATGTTGTCTCCTAAATCCAAATTGGTGGTTTGGAATGCAATTATTCTCATTCAGAATCTGTGTCAACTTCACCATCACTTGTTTCTCAAACAATTTTGACAGAGTTGGTAATAGGCTTATGGGCCTATATGAGTCCACCTTGGACGGATCTTTTCCCTCTTTAGGTATCATCCTTACCAGAGCAACTTTCCATGCCGGAGGGTAATATTCAAGTCGTAAAACGGCATTAAATAGGAAAAGGATTATTCGTTTAGCAATGAGAGGCATCTCTAAAAGCGTTTTGTTGCTTATTTTATCAAAGCCAGGAGCTTTCTTGGTTTTTAACTCTCCAATAGTGCTCAACAACTCCGGAAGTTTGAACCTTAACTGAATAGGTGATCTAGCAATAACTGGTGGGAGTTCAGTTATATCAGCACATTTATTAGCAGAGAATACATTCCTTAAATAGCTTACGAAAAGATTACCTTTTTCATCATCATTTTTCGCCCAACTACCGCCTGGCCTGTGCTAAGGAGGTTCAGCGATTACAGGTCTTTTAATTTTTTTGGTGGCACGCCATAGGGAATAATTTGTCTGGGGAGTCGCATCCAGGCCCTCCAGATATTCCTTAATAGAAGCTGTTCTTTATGACTTTAGTATTATTTTGAGCTGGCTCCCCCCGGGAGCACATGATAGTCTTTTTGGAACCTACTATTCCATCTAGACTGGTGTCTTGCGGGGTAAAAGGGAACCCAGGCCCCTTTAAGGGCAATTTACATATTTCCACGGGAATCAGTGAGCCCCAGAGTTCACTATTTGTCTCTTTAGACATTTAGCTGTTCTCTGGCTGATTATTGAGGTTGGACCCTATATAGGAGTATCGTGGTGGTTGTGGTTTCGGGCCCTCGTAAGAGTTTGTGGGTCGGATCATTCAAAATGAAGACAATGAATGGTTCAGGTCCAGTGAGTATGAATGCCGTCGTGTTCTTAATTATATTCAGCTTCATGCGTTCTGGACCGGGAGTTGAATAGTCTCCAAATCTTTAGCAAGGAGTAAAGGCTGCGGCATATTTCGAGCTTTTGAAATTGCTACTAGGAGTAACCGGAGAATCCACGGATTCGAAGGCCTTCTAGGGCGTGAATGGCGTTTCTTTTTGTTCACAGTGGTAATCGCCACCATCTGATTATGGCTCACTGCCGGTGCAGATGTAAACCTTATCATGTCATTACCCTGAGCTGTTTTGTACATTCCCTTAACTTTGCTTTAAGTTTAATTGGCGATCTGCGTTCCTGCCATTCGCTTCGGTCTCTTCTTTTTTCAGCCAGCAGCTCTTCTCTGTTGTATTTCGTCTGGCGATATGTCGACGAAGCGTGTTCAACTGGGTTTACGACATGTTCATTGAAGATACTAATACAGGCGTCTATATCTTCAATAGTTCTTAACGATAGATTTTCCAAGCAATGAGAGCGATATATTTTTTGAATTTCAACCAGTTAATCCGTGAAGCTAAAAATTTATCGCCGGTTATAGTTTGTTGTGGGTTACAGATGGTTGTTATAGAGGGAGTGTGATCTAAAGATGTTTCAACCTTAACAACTAAATAAGATTTGTTTCTAATTGAAAAACAATAATATAATAATCGAATCTTGACCAGATTTTAAAGATGGCAAAATTGATTACTGTTAATCACATGATATTATCCAATAAATTTATTTTTTACGATTCTTTTAACAGCTTTTTAGGATTTAAAATAAACATTTATTTACTTTGGTTAAATTAAAAAAATTTCGTTAAAATTAAAAAAAAAATATTAAAAATTGTTGAAACACTATGACCTTGATTTTCCTTTTTTGGGTTTATTGACAATTTTCTTTTGAGATAAAATTGATTTAATTTTAAGTACAGGCTGAGGTGTGCTTATAACAGAGCTGCATTTAAGCTGGTAATATTTCCATTGCATTGAAATCGAAAATACAACTCTGAAAGTATCGTTACTACGTTTGTGTATCGGCACTCGATACCCACCGTTCAATACTATGCTTTCTGCACGGAATTGCATTGGAGTCATGACAAGTAAGAAAAAATTCGTGCCCATTGCCACGCCTTCTCCCATTGCAAAAGAGTTTTGGATTTTTTTTATTTAGGTTCAACTGATTTCTGGAGATGATAGCTCTTGTTAAAGGAGAAAAAAATCTAACATCGGATACTAAACAAACTTTTTAGCTAAACAAATTTGTACGTAGACTACAATTATGCGATATCCTATGTAAATTGCAGTTAAATTCCAAATTTATCTAATAGCCAAATCTAAATTCACTCATTAAGTGGAATCTATCTGTCAAAAATTCTAATTTATTTACAAAATGTATGAAGCAAAGCTTAATAGCGTGGCGATTTTGTCAGCAAGTTAGGTGATAAAGTTGGCTGCTTTTTTTTAAAATTCAGTTATTTCTAGGCAAATATTTAGTTTTGTACCTCGTTTTATTTGCATGTAGTAAGTATTATTATATATAATGATTTAAGATTACTATTCAATTGAGAACGTTGACGATCTTTGTTATCCATGAAGACTTTATAAGTAACTAGCAGATACATTGAGAACGAATTAATGAGATTGCAAAGAAGAAACGCTAACAAATAAGCTCGATGCCCACCGCGACTGTTTTACTGTTAAATGCGCAGTAGGCGCCTGGCTGTGTTTGTTTTTGTTCTGTATTAGTTGTTTTTGTTTTCTTATTTCTTAGAAATTCTTATAAGCGTGTTGTTGTTGTTATCTTGAGTGTATAAAATTTCTTAAAAAATTACGCAGTTTGTAAAATGCACAGTGGGTCGTTTCGTTTTTTTTACCGATAATTATTTTCTTTTAAAACTTAACAAATCAACTTCGTTACAATATTATTAGTATTGTATTTAATTAGTAAATTCTGTTGTCTCCAAGATTAAGTTTGCTGTGAGGAAAAAATACAACAACAAGCAAAGTAAAAAAAGTGTATTGCCATGGTACATCAGGTATATCACAGACTACTCTAAACAGATTACAACAGTGTTTCCATAGAATTGCTCGTTACATATTTGAACTTAAATTTAAATTATTCATATATTCATGTGACTTCCTATACTATTGAACTTTTGCAATGTGACTTTGGGAGTTTTATTGAATTGAGACAAATGGTTCAATTTTACAAGGTTCGCAAATATGAGCACTCTTTACGAACTAACTTTTCAATAACGCCTAGCTTCCCTTAGCATGTCTAACTCATTTGTAGTCAGAGTTTCAGGACTATAAAATTCGTTTGTACCCTGCGACCAACGACGAATTTCTAACGTAATTTCAATTTTCAGGAATATCTTATTAGAAAATCTCTCTCTTAAAGTTGGGTTTTCTAATATTGGCTGCAACGAAAACTCTAGCAAAATTATCATCATTTATATGATTTTAATTATTTTCTTTCATCATTTGTCCAGTAGGCGGGTTTTTAGCTTTCTATAATAAAATTTAGCTTTCTATAATATAAATTTTAAGTTATTCTTTGTAGTTGCCATGTACTTAAAGGGATTAATTTGGGCCTAGGGGCTTACAATCTATATTAAACTAGCTGACCAATTGAGAACGAATTTGTGAGATCGTATAGAAGAAACGCAAATAAATAAGCTCGGTGCCCGCCGCGACTGTTTTACAGGTGGCAGTAATCGAGTCCATGTTACTCTATGCCTTTCACCGTCATCCGTCAAGGCACATTGGAGGCAGTTGGCGGCTGGCGATGAATTTATGGCGTTTGTGTATTTTTAAAGTAAACAACGCTTAATACTTACGTAAATGCGATACCATATATCAAAATACAGCAGCGCACAAAAAAATTAAATGCATTGAATGAATGAATGTACAAAAATTCATTCCAGTCGTGTAGTTGCAGTGTAGTTGAATAATCTAGATACCGATTGCAGCGCCATCTGCCGGGCTGGTTTGTGAATGTAAACCATCCAAGGTGGCACCAAAACGCATGCAAAAAAAATTTATTCAGTAGAATTATATACATAAAGAAGATTTGTATGGGAGATACCACGCGTCTTTATAAAATTCCGCCTCTATTTGCCGCAGAACATAAAATATGTTCACTCAACTGAAATACCAAATTCTGTTTAAATACCCTTAGCAGGAGCAGAAATATTAGATTCTTAATTTGTGGTTTGTATGGGAGGTATCACGCCCCTTTGTACAATACCGCCCATAGTTGCAGCAGCACTTAAAAAATGCACACCAAACCGACGAACCAAATTTTGTTCAAATACCGTTGTCAGAAGCGGAAATAATAGATTTTTAATTTGTGATTTGTATGGGAGGTGCCACGCCCCTTTGTCAATCTTAACCACCCGGAGTGCTACCCAAACGCCTACAAAAAAATGTATGCCGTTTTAGAGGAGTTCAGTCTCAACACACGTACAGTAGAATTATATATATAAAGATATTAATCCCGATTATCTTTAGGAAAATTTCATCGTTCCGAAATGTTTGCACTATGTTTTGAATTTTAATAAATAAAACCAAATGAATTTAAATACATAAAATCAAACCATTACCTTAATTTAAGAGTTAGTTGAATGTTGAATGTAAGATCACAACTTTTGAAAAAGTCGCTAACAGGCGCATACGTTCTTCTTTTATTTATGCTAATAGACACTGTGGTTTAACTTTTCGCAAACGTTTAGGTTTGCCTCTATTGAGTTTCCTTTGTTATTTTTTTTTATTTAAGAGAAGTAGCACTTCAGGCGACAATGCCTATTTAGTCAAGTACCGTGCTACATTCTTTAGGAAAGGGTTAGAGAGAGGTGCGACAGGTGATGAAAGTAGAAGGATAGTTACGGAAATTAACTGTCGGTATAAGACAGCTCAGTGACCAGTGGTTATGCCTTCATCACTGAGCAGCCACACTGGCAGTCAATTTTTATTTGTAGTAAAAAAAACCATGGTCTTTGTTCAGAATCGAATCCACAACCCCCAGTCATGTAAGCTAGCACACTACCTACTACCCTACAGGCGTATCTTAATTTAAAACTTTTATGTAATATGTAAAATAATTTTAAAGCTTAAATAATTAAAAGAGATATTTATTAACTTTTAATATCCCACTCTTAAATGGCTAAAATTTGTGCACGGTTGCTGCTCAAATTATTAATTTTATTATTATTGTTAATGATCTTTCGGTATAGAAACTCGAATTTTTCAATATCAGAATACCGTGTGTTGGTAGAAGTAAGAAGAAATTAAGAAAAAACATTTTTTATTACAAAAATATAAAAAAAAAAGATTTTTGAATCAGTTCAGTTCGCTCAGTTTTCTTGAATAAATATTTAGATTGGAGTTTGCTTTATCGATGCGCAATTAATATCGATACGCGTGATAAGCATATAAGGATTGAGCTGTGGTGGATGGTATCCACGAGCAGTAGTAGAGGATTACCAACACCTGCGATGTACAAGTCGAAATTGCTGTGAGCTACTATATATGGCCGTAAGATGTCTGACTGAATGAGAATTACAAACAATAAGTATGATAAGAATGATAAACAGTAGAGTACATTAATTACAATAAGCAATTATTTTTTTATTCACCTTTTTTTATGTTTTAATTAAAAAACTTACTTTATAATAGTTATGTATCTGAACGTTGATAAGTGGAAGATTTGAGAAACACTTCCACGTTGCAAATATTTCCAGTGATTATAAAAAGTTCTTTGCAGCAGTAAAAATATTCAGCCTCTAATACAATTTTCTTTAATTAAAAAAAAATAAAATTTTAGCTGATCTAAATCACTGTTAACCTTATTATACACGTTTACAAATGGCCATTTTAAGGTAACTACTTGTCAATTATACAGATGCAATTGTCATTTTACACTAACTTCACTCAATATCACACTTTGTGTGATATTTGAAGTTTAATAACATGCGTTCACTAAAATGATAAAATCAAAAATTGTCTTTTGTAATAATTCAATAACAGCAAAATATGTTAACACAATTTTATTTCCAGTAATAAATAGACCAGAGGCAATTGTGAAAAGAAATGTCAACAGAAAGCGTCACATACAGATACAAATAAAAATATACGTCAGTCAGCTCACATAACAATGACAAGAAGACAAATATTAATCTTCATACTTCAGATTAAGTTTGTTTACGAACAGATTTCAATAAAGACAAGTGAAACCACCTTGCGGCTTTTATTTACCTTAAGATTTTGATATTTGACAAATTGATTCAATCAATAAAAAATAAAACTGAACAAAAAAATATAGATTAATAAACAGGAATAATAACAACAACAGATGCTTAAGCCAAACAAAAAGGGAGTGGAAGAGAAAACATTTTATAATGACACCTCAGGGTTGTTGGGTGCTGTTTTATTTTTGAAATGCGAAAAAAAAGAGAAAACTTTAAAACTCGTAAACTCATGAACTCAAATAATTAAAATTTTTTTTTATTAATTAAAATAATAAATATATTTTTTCTTTTTTAAGATCTTTTTTATATATTTTTTCCTCTCAATATTTCGCTTTCCTTTGGAGCTTTCCAAGAAAAAAGATATTTATTAAAGATAAAAAAGATCGTTTAAAAAAACTATAAAAATTAATTTAAATATTTATTTAATGGAAGAAAGAAACTTAATTTACGTTAATTTGTGCTACATCTTTATATATATAATTCTACTGTACGTGTGTTGTGACTGAACTCTTCTTAAACACGTGCACCGATTTCCAAAAATTTTTTTGTATGCGTTTGGGTGGCGCCCCGGGTGGTTTAGATTTACAATTTTGTCTAACGGTTCTGATAACGGTTTCATTTACACGGTGATTACGCTCTTACGTAATTTGTGCTACATCTTTATATATATAATTCTACTGTACGTGTGTTGTGACTGAACTCTTCTTAAACACGTGCACCGATTTGCAAACATTTTTTTGTATGCGTTTGGGTGGCGCCCCGGGTGGTTTAGATTTACAATTTTGTCTAACGGTTCTGATAACGGTTTCATTTACACGGTGATTACGCTCACCTGAAATTCATAAATTTCCAACTGCTTACCTCGGGCATAAACTCGATAAATTTACACAAATCAACTCATTTATTAATAATTAGGTGCCCCTGTAGGCTAGTAGGTGGTGTGCTAGCTTGTCAGTATGGGGGTTGTGGGTTCAATTCCCAACGAAGACTTTGGTTTTTTTTCACTACAAAAATAAAAATTGACTGTCGGTGGGGCTGCTCAGCGATGAAGGCATAGTCACTGGTCGCTGTGCTGTCTTATATACGGCAGTTAATTTCCGACTATCCTTCTACTTTTACCACCTGTTTCATCTCTTCTCTATCCCTTTTCTATTTAGTCAAGTAGCACGATACTTGACTAAATAGGCATTGTTGTCTGAAGTGCTACTTCTCTTAAAAAAAAATGGTATTTAAACACAATTTGGTACGTCGGTTTGGTGTGCATTTTTTAAGTGCTGGTGCAAATGTGGGCGGGATTGTACAAAGGGGCGTGGTACCTCCCATTCAAACCACAAATTAAGAATCTTATATTTCTGCTCCTGCTAACGGTCTTTAAACAGAATTTGATATTTCGGGAGAGTGAACATGTTTTAAGTTCTGCTGCAAATATAGGCGAGATTTGATAAAGACGCGTGGTACCTCCCATACAAATCATCTTTATGTATATAATTCTACTGCACGCGTGTATGTCACTGAATAAATTTTTTTTGCATGCGTTTGGGTGCCAATTTGGATGGTTTACATTCACAAACCAGCCCGGCAGATGGCGCTGCAGTCGGTATCCATGTTATTTAACGACACTTTAACTACACGACTGTATCGAGTTGAATGAATTTTTGCGTATTCATTCATTCAATGCATTTAATTTTATTGTGCGCTGTATTTTGATATTATATGTTATCGCATTTACGTAAATATTGAGGGTTGTTTACTTCAAAAATACACACACGCCATAAATTCGTCGCCAGCTGCCCACTGCCTCCAATGTGACTTGGCGGATAAAAGGCAGAGAGTAACATGGACTCGATTACTGCCGCCAGTAAAAGAGTCGCGGTGGGCATCGAGCGTTTCTTCTTTGCGATCTCACAAATTCGTTCTCAATTGGTCAGCTAGTTCCTTTAATAAATATTTTATGATATTCTTAAGAAATATTTATTATTCAAAAAAATATATTTAAAATTTATTACTACGGTGGAAAGAATATTCAAGTGGCCGTTTCACTACTACTCTTATAGCTTATTAGGGGATTTTACCCCAAATTTTATATAGTGAATTCTGAAGCCAAAGTGATTAAATGAGAGTTTTCAAAAAAAAAACTTAAAAATACTTTTATACTTCTTTCTCTGCTGGGTGGTTTAAATGAAAACTCTCATTTAATCAATTTGGCTTAAGATATAAGACTCTTGAATTATCAATTTTGATGAAATAAATGGTTCGGCAAATATCGAAATTCTAAGTGTTACACAATATGTACTGCCAGTTGGCATATCGGATTTATTTAATAAGTTAAATTTAGGTGCCAACGTACCTCCTTCCTACTACTTGTATAAGAGTTCTTATAAGAATTCCTTAACGAAATAGATTTCTTTTTTTAAAACTGAGAATATTTTGGCTCAGTTTTATTTTTAGTTTAAGCAATAAATTTGAATGAGAAATAGTATTGGAAAGTCCAGGACTATATCATTTAGCCTCAAGTACTTTTTTGCAGTGTATCTAGTAGCCTATAAGTTTATTCTATATTTCTAAGCTTTTCCTTGACTATGAGATTCGGAAAACATGCTTTTATATTCGAAAATCGGTAAAGCTCATTTATTTATAGTTTATCAAGTGGCTTTGATAAGCTAATGTCAACACTTTCACCTCTATGTGTTCTTCCACTAGGTTGTATATTGTGGTAATTAAAAAAAATTCAATATGACAGGGTAGTATTTGAAACCGTATTAAAAATAAAACTTTTAAGTTTGCATACAATCGCTCAAACTTTTAGAATTTTATGTTTGGCTGGGAATAAGCAATCATTAAAAAATTAAATATGTACTTGTGCGCAGTATTCTTTAATACTTTTAATACTCTGGATTTTTAGATTGAGGGATTATAAGACATTATTCTGGAAAAGACTGCTGTAAAGTGATAGTTTTTGTAAAAGTACTGCTCACCTACGTTTAATCATATACTTAATTCTGTCATAATCCAGAGTGACGAAGAAGCTACAATATTAGTGCTCAGCTAGTGTTATCTAAGCTTAAAAGTTTTAAGCTTGGATTAGAACTTGTCATCGTTAAAGCCTTAGTAATTTATGAGTGGCTAGGAATACGTAGTCATCAAAAATTAAATATCCATTTTGCGTGCTTTTGGAAAGAGTGATAAAATAAAAGGTTAAAAAGGTGTTGAAAAAATATGCACTGTGAAAAAATCTAGAAACGCACATTAGTTAAAAATATGAAATAGTAAAAAATTAATATAATATTTTAAAATAAAGCGTTTTTCAACAAGAAGTTTGTGTTCTAATACATAAAATTTAAATTAAGATGATACAAATTTTTATTGCATTACGAAGAGAAAAGTTCGGCAGTTCGATTGGTATCTCTATCCTCCAATCACTCCTGGTCGCAACTCCAAGAGCTCGCAGCAGGCCAAAGCCCTTTCTCCTTACTGAAGAGTTTGAGACTATCCAACACCCGGCCCAGAACACAAGACAGCTTAATAAAATTTCAGAAGACAATCGCAAGCATGCACACTGAACCAGGAGCATTCATTGTGTTCTTTGTGGATGATCCGACCCACACAACTCAAATGAAGGCCGCGAAACCACAACCACCACGATGCTCCCAAAGGGCCAACCTCAATAATCAATCAGAGAACAGCCAAAAAGCTGAACTGTAGGGTTTACTGATTCCCGTGGAAATAAAGTGGAGTTGTCCAGTTAGCTCCTGCTACCCTATTATGGGACTGGGCTCCCTTTTACCCCCTGTGACACATGTGACGTTGAGATGCCGTCAATACATGTAACGCTGACGCTGTCGATTCTTTCATCAAAGTTCTTAAACACTTTTTGACAAAATGGCGGCCCGATTAAGACTCTGTCCTTAAGATAGCCGCACATAAAAATAATCCAGTGATGTTAAATCACACCATCTGGTTGGCCACTTAACTGTTGATTGTCTTGAAATTATGTGATCGGGAAATTTGGTTTGCAATAAATTGATTGTTTCATTGACTGTGTGACATGTGGCATTGTCCTGTTGAAGCCATACATCATTAATATTCACGTCATCAATAATGGCATCTCGCAATAGCGTAATCTATTGACCGTTTCCAGCCTCATCTTCGAAAAAAGTCGGCCCAATCATAGTCCAGACTACATAGCCCACCGTGTTGGCAAATGTCCATCACGACCACGCTAACATATGTCGATTTCTTCATCAAAGGTTTTAATCACTTTTTTGGCAAAATGGCGGTCCTATTTGCTTAATCACATTTCAGATTTTGAGCTTTAGGGCCAAAATCTATTCGATTGGCTCTGCTACAGACTTTTTTTAACATAGCTCCACAAAAAATAATCCAGTGGTTTAATCACACTATCTGGCTGCCCACTAAATTGCTGATTGTCGTGAAATTTTTCGATCGGGAAATTTGATTTGCAATAAATTGATCGTTTCATTGGCTGTATGGCATGTCGCGCCGTACACTGGGGATTTTTGTATGGCGGTGAGGAAAAAAATTAATTTGTCAAAAAATGTAGCGGTTTCATCACAAATTTAGTTTTATTTATATAGTAATACATAACAGTAATCAAAATAAAGAAAGTTAGAGAAATGTCGGTCGTTATCTGCAATGTAAAAAGCCATAACTAACAAAAAAATTTAAATGATTTTTTTTAAATTTTTAATTTATTATTTATTTTAAATCTATTTTTAATTTATTATTCTAAAAGAGCCTTAACTTCGTCGCTTATAACACTATGATTTTTCTGGCTAAATGAAGGCGTCAAATGTAAAATCATGGCATCTGATGTTACCATCATTCGGTGCATTCGTAACAATTCGAGTGAATTTTCTGGAGTTTCTAAGGCGATATTTTTTATAGTCTTTGTTACGACTTTCCTGAGCCTCTTCGAATAGTAGACCTACAGGAAAAATACACTTTTCAATTATATCTTTTCCATGAATCAGAATTTTGTGAAGTGTAGGTAACATATTGTAACACTCGTACAATGTAACAAACTCTTTTGCCGTCTCCAAACAAAAATCACCAAATTTTTTTGGATCTATTACCTCGGTGATTGTTATAGTTTCGAGAATTATTGAAAACCTCTTGAATATGTTTTCATCTAGACCCGTTATTTCGGAAATCAAAACAGGATTAGCAAAGAATCTTCGTGACGTATTTCCTGAATTTGTCGTAGTGCAGAACTGGTAGAACATTCGGCCTGAGTAAACTTAACTGTAAATGTGCGTTCAAGCCAATTTGCATTATTTTTTTCAAATCACGACTTCGTACGATTAGAATACTGCCATCTTTGTTTGAAGTTAGAGTAAAAGCCTTTATATATTATATCCAAAATTTCACATGCTCTAGTTTCGTTTAAGCAAACGTGTGATTATTGCAAAAACTGTTTTAATTTTGTTCTGTCTTTGTCAAACTTCAGAAGCTTCGAGCATAAAACCCCATGTGAAATAGAAAAATTTTCCATTGTCGTAAAACTCTTGGGCCTTAGTTTCAGTCATAATTAAAAAACCGGAGAAAAATCATTTCAACTTTTTCGAGTTCGTCGCCACTTGTTGAATGCCAAAAATCGACCAATGAGCACCTATAAATACTACGTATTTTTCAAAATTTTACTGACAAGTACTTATGAATGGGCGCATATTTCGAAACGTTCCAAAGCGTGAGCACTCGTAAATCTGAGTGCAATTTCTGTAAAGAAAAACCATGCAGGTAACTAACGGAAATAACCCAAATAATTAAAAAAGTGCACTTTCCTTGTTTCCTTTTAATTCTAAACGCAAATTTATTAGCGCTTATTACTTTGCTACTGCAATCATAAAATTCATACTGTGTAATGCAACAAATTGAGGGGTGGCACCTGGTGCCACTTGAAATTTATTAAAAATGTAAAAAGAGATATGAGACAATGTATTAGTAGTGATTTCCAACTGTGGGAAAGTATGGCTACAATTGCAGGTCCAAATGTTTGGAGAAAAAAGGAATTTATTTTATACGTTCATAAAAATAAACAAACAAAAAAAACTTAAGTCTCTGCAGAGTTTATTTTTTCAATTTTAGTATACTGAAATATCCTACTTTAAATAAAAAATAAGAAGAAAAACTTTAGCTCACATAATAAAATAATATTCGTTTTGAAATTCTTAGGTTTAAATTAAGTTGATTCAGTAAAACATACAGGTACTGAGCTTGGGACGGCTATAAAAAAAACGAGCAGTCAGATCGGAGTAATTCTTTTTGATTTGATTGTACCATTTAGTCTAAAATTTAAAAAAATTATTGCATATTGCATGAATAGTGTGTTCACAATTTGTCTTTTTTCCGCGAAATTCCCAAAATTGAGCGGTTAGCATCTCGCGTTAGCATGATCCATTGACAGTTACCGCATTTCTAGCCTCATCTTCGAAAAAAAAATACGATTAAATCACGCATTCAGACCACATAGCGCACCATACAATGACACGTTGAGTATGCAAAGGCTTCTCACTCTAGGATTTTCAGAAGCACAAATGAGACAATTTTGCTTTGTTGACATATCCTGATAAAATAAAATTGGCTCCGTTGTTTGTATTCATAGGCCAATTTAGAGTTCAATGTTGTTAATTTTATAAACTTTAGCTAGTCAGGCCTAATATATTCCACTTTTACTTATATTACACTTTTTACCCAACGTTTCGTCAATTTCTTGTTGACTTTCGCAAGGGTTTCGTCTATTTAAAACTTAAAATCTTACATTATTACAATTAAATACACCACAATTATTTACTTACAATATAATATTGATTATGTTCCTAACTTAACATTTAGACAAATTTCAAAAACCAATTGAACTTGAGTAGAAACAAACACAATTTTAGTTAAATAGAACGTTTAAATTTCCGTTATTGCAACACTGTAGTTGGTGTTTATATTATCCGTGTCTTCTTTTAGGTTCATAGTGTTGTCAATGTTTTGTTGAATGCGGAAACTTTCTATCGTGTATCTTACCCTTTGTTTGCATTCTATGTCCAAAATCTTGACTTTTTCAAAGTCAGCTGCATGTCCACTATTAAGTATGCGTTGTGATAATGCTGTTGTCTCTTTCCGTTTTGTAATATCGTTTTTATGTTCACTTATTCTTGTCCCCAATGTCCGTTTTGTCGTCCCAATGTATATTAGACCTCAGCTCCCGTCATCACAGCCCTTGCACCTTATCCCATATACAACATTGCACTGTTCCTGGTTATCTATCCTATCCCCCATGTTCCTGAATATTCCGCTCAATGTGCTGTTCGGTTTATATAAAAATTGTATTTTTTCAGTTTTTATTATCGCACTCAGGCTTTGCCATCAGTCAAACCTGGTATAAATTGTACACCGTAGAAAGATGTCTGTGGATTGTCCCCACCATCATTAATGTTAGTCTGAGAATAATCTGTCCTGAGTTTAATTTCCACTTCTTTTATCAAATTGTTTATAAGTTTTACTGGGAAACTGTTGCGTCTAAGTATTGTCGTAATTCTATTTATGTTGCTGGTGTAAAATCGTAAAAAACTGTAAACATGAAACTTCCTGCAGTATAAATCATCTGCGCCATGGTTTGCGTAGCATTAAAATTCATTAATCTCCCAGACGCTATATCCTTCGCATGCCAATCGAATAGTATTCTGTCATTTTTTCGCTGCACTTCGTCTAAAAAAATAATTTTTTTTAGAAAATCCAGCCGGTCGTTCCTATGTAATGTGTTATATGTTGTGACCCTATCGTCCTCGTTTTATTTTATCCAGCTGTCGAGGAGGACAGAGAAGTTAAAGTACAGTTTAAATCTAATTTTATTTACAAATTAACGTAGATTATATTATAATAAACTAGTGTCTAAATTGAGTGACTTTCTACTTTATGTTTGTTTGCGTATGTCAGCAACATGCCAGCGGACAGCTGCAAAGAAAATTATAAGTATTCTAAGAATTTCATACTTTTGTCCTACTTTACTTTGGTGGTGTTTTGCCACACTTCAACAAGTGTAATTCAAGTAGTTATTGCGCTACAATGTTGAAGTTGGTATGTACACACTTACATAACTCATGACGATATGTGTACACTGCACATAAATGAATTAAGCGAATCTTCGGCCATGTAAATGATCGATCGGCTTCAATTCCAGCACCTGTGGAACCTTGTAAGGCTTCAAAGTCAAATCTTTACGCAAAATTCGCCATGTGGGTGGTTTTAGATAACTTTCGAGTAGCTGGCAAATTTGGATTTACTTCAATATTGTGGCTCACGGCTGCGATGTTTTCAGTTGGTGTTCATATATTTTGTATCGAGCCTGTCGACTTAAATTTGATGACTAATGATGATGATGCTCCTGTGGGCTAGTAGGTAGTGTACTAGCTTGTCAGTATGGGGGTTATGGGTTCGATTCCCAACGAAGACCTTGGTTTTTTTCACTACAAAATAAAAATTGGCTGTCGGTGGGACTGCTCAGCGATGAAGGCATAGTCACTGGTCGCTGTGCTGTCTTTATACGGCAGTTGATTTCCGACTATCCTTTTACTTTCACCACCTGTCTCTTCTCTATCCCTTTTCTAAAGAAGGTAGTACGGTACTTGACTAAATAGGCATTGTTGCCTAAAGTGCTACTTCTCTTTATAAAAAAAAAAGTGGGGTCTCAGAAGAACGATTATCTTGAGCGAAAATATCACGAATTTTACGAAATGTAAGTTCAGCAGAACAACCATTTTCACAGTCGATTTTAATTATTTTAATGTGATTTTCATGCGAAATTGAATTCATGGCAATAATAACCAATATATCTACTACGAATATGTCAAAAAACTGAATGTCAAAACCATTATGCTGTTGGCGTTGTCGCAATTGAAAAACAAATTTCTGGTTGAAAAACCAAGGAAAGTTTTCCAAACGGATTCTTCTTTCAGACATCATATCAGGCTATATAATAATTTTTAAGGTGTGTTTAGTTGGTCTAGATACGTATCCCTAATAGTGCTAAGTTTTTCAAGCTGCGCTTAGCCGCATCTTATTTATCTAAGCACAGTTTAATTATTTAAGCTGGCTCCAGAGAATAAGAATACTATTTTACAATTTATTATAATAAATTCTAAGTCTACAATTTTACACATATGATTAATATAATTTTATGTCTTTCTTATTCATGTTAACTTTGATTTCCTGGGTGTTAAGGAGGTTCAGGGTTTCATATTGTAAGCAATTTTCTAAATATTGTAATTTATTTTCAAATTTTTCCATAAACTCGCTACAAACATATTATAACTGATTATTCCTCTTTATATAAATGTTGTATATTGGAAAAAGTTATAATGCATCAGGATAGCCGCACAAATATTTGAATAATCAATTTAATTTTTAATTCTGTTTTAAGCACTTGTTGATAAAAGCAGGTGGATGTTGCATGCACCAAAATTATATCAAACAGAAAATATTATTTTTAACTCTAAGGAATGTATTAAGTTGTTATTGTGTTGTTTTGATAAATAAAGCAACAAAATGGTTTTTAAAATGCCGAATATTAAAAATTATTAAGTTTTGAAAATTTAAAATAATTAAAGTGTCAACTTAATCTTTGTAAATTGGACTTGCATGTATGGCTGTGTCTTAATTGTACCTATAGATGAAAATGTTAAAAAGTTGGAGAGAAACAAAAGTTTTACATTATTTTTCTTTAAAAATCTACATTTTCTATTACTTAATTTAAAAATCTTTTTCCTTTAAGCTTTAAGCTGAATTAGAATTTGCAAGCATCAGTTCTTGGCTTGCTTTTCTTTAAAAAGTAATTAAACATTATTTTCTATATAAATATTTTTTTAGCTTTTCGAATTTCCGCCATTTTTTGATAAGACTCATCTGTTGAGTTTATTATGGTTGCGGTAAAAGGCAGCTAGTAGTGACACAGACAAACAAATAGACTTTTGGCACTTAAGTTGCCTAAGAACTTTAAGAAAAAAAAGTTCTTTTCAGAATGACTTTGAAAATAAACTTTGTTTTAAATAAAAAGAAAAGAAATTATGGGAAACTTTATAAAAATACGAGGGGAAAAAGGGAATATTTTGAAGTTTTCATGTTTGTTTGTGTGTTATAGAGAGAATAAGTGTGTATAACATGGTTCTCAACATGGTCGTTAGGCAGACTTTAAATAGTTTTAATTTTTCTTTTTATAGAAATTCCATACAAATAAAGAAACTGGCCTGAACTAACTAAAACAAAAATCAATAGTTTAATGTTTTTTTCTAAGGTCTTTAAAGGATTTTGTTTAAAGAGAAATTAAAATTTTAATTTTAATTAAAATTTAATCACTTTAGCTCTAATCGCATGATAGTTTACAAAATAGTTTCAACAACAAAGTTTGAATATTTATTTTAACCAAAACCAAATGAATAACAAAGACAGAGAGATAAATAGAGAGAGAGAGAGCAATAGATTTACGCAACCATTTCTAATTGTCATGGTTTGCCGCAATGCATAAATCCAGTGACAGATACCCGTACTAAACGTGAGGTTATGTTTTGGGTTACTAAATTTAACGAGCTGAGCCAAACTAAAATACTTGTGTATAAAACTAAAAGCAGGCATGGGCATTTTCATATAATTACTATATTTCTAATAATTTTACAAGAAATCAAGAAAGCAGGATTTTCAAGTATCTCAATATAGGCGGTTTACAACAAGAAGTTTGTTTTTTAATTGTGGCAACACCTATAACATGATAGTTGTGGCATTTGGTTTTTTTACGCATTCGTAGTATATGCATTGCTAATTGTGTTACAATGAATTTTATTTCGCCAGAAAATTGCCCTAAAAAAATGGTGGTTCTGTTGAAGTTACATTTCGTAAAGTACGGAGAACATAATCGTCCTTCTTCCACCGCTATTAAGAATATTTTCATTAAGTTTGAGTCGGAAGGCTTGTTACAAAATGTGCGAATACCAATGGCCAGATCGTTCGTGTCGAAACATATCCAAATTTGTCAATACCTCGACGTTCTCAACAATTGGGGTTAACCAAAACCATCACATCGCGAATTTTGCATAAGGATTTGACTTTGAAGCGTTACAAAGTTTAACTGGTGCAGGTTTCCCTGTAGGCTAGTAGGCAGTGTGCTAGCTTACATGACTGAGGGTTGTGGGTTGGATTCCCAGCAAAGACCTTAGTTTTTTTCACTACAAATAAAAATTGGCTGTCGGTGGGGCTGCTTAGTGATGAAGGCATAGTCACTAGTCGCTGTGCTGTCTTATAGGGCAATTAATTTCCGACTATCCTTCTACTTTTACCACCTGTTGCATTTCTTCTCTATTACTCTCCTAAAGAATGTAGTACGGTACTTGCTACTTCTCTTTAAAAATAAAGAAAAAAAGTAACTGATGCCGACCAACCATTCACATTGTCGTAGATTCGCTTAATTCGTTTAGGAACAACTGGTTGGATTTTCTGAAAAATAATTTTTTCAGACGAAGCCCATTTTAACTTGTCAGGGTATGTTAACAAGCAAATTGCCGCATTTGGGCTTCTGAAAATCCTAGGACGATTATTGAGAAGCCTTTGCATGCCCAACGTGTCACTGTATGGTGCGCTGTGTAGTCTGGAAGCATGATTGAGCCGCTATTGGAATATGCTAAAAACACAATTTCAACCTATTATTGACGACGTGCTGACTGACATATGGTTGCAACAGGACGGTGCCACATATCACACAGCCAATGAAACAATCAATTTATTGCCGACCAAATTTTCTGATCGCATAATTTCACGACATTCAGCAGGTTAGTAGCCAGCCAGATTGTGTGATTAAAATCACTGGATTATTTTTATGTGCGGCTATGTTAAGGACAGAGTCTAAACGGAGCCAATCGGATCGCCATTTTGCCAAAAAGTGTTTAAGAACTTTGATGAAAGAATCGACAGCGTCAGCGTTATATGTATCGACGAAATCTTAACGTCACATGTGTCACCGGGGGTAAAAGGGAGCCCAGTCCCATAATAGGCTAACAGGAGCTAACTGGACAACTCCACTTTTTTTTCACGGGAATCAGTAAACCCTAGAGTTCAGCTTTTTGGCTCTTCTCTGATTGATTATTGAGGTTGGCCAGTTGGAAGCATCGTGGTAGTTGTGGTTACGCGGCCCTCGTTTGAGTTGTGTGAGTCGGCTCATGCACAAAGAACACGATGAATGGTCCTGATTCAGAGTGCATGCTTGCGGTTGTCTTCTGAAATTTTATTAAGCTTGCTTGTGTTCTGGACCGGGTGTTGGATAGTCTCTAACTCTTCAACAAGGAGGAAGGGTTTGGTCTGCTCCGAGCTCTTGTAGTTGCGACCAGCAGTGACTGGAGGATAGAGATATCCGAAGGCTTCCTGGGGCGTAGGTTATGGCTTACACAGCTATGTACTAACGTAAATCTTATCACGCATCCATTAGCATGGTCGTGGTGGACGTTTGCCAGATATTATTTTTTATTCATAATTGCCACACTTTTCTCTTCGTAATCAAAGTTTTTTGTTTTATTTTATTTTAGAAAAGCAACTTCGCTTTTGAAAAACTCGGCTGTTACTTTCTCCATTATTATGCAACAGGATTGTAAATGGTCGGGCAGAAGTTTTTAATTAGACCTCATTACAATTATTTTATTAATATGAGTCAGTAGGAACTACAAGGAAAAGCTGAGAAGCCAATGTATAAATTTCCATAAATTCCTGCGTATAGTTATGGCCCCTATGGGTGTACAAGAGACACAACAATTACCGTGTGATTGCAACTTTTTCGTTACAATTTTTTCAACAAACTAAAACGAGTTATGAATGAAGCCACGACTTCTGCAACCAAAATATACTCTTTACAAAAAATCGTTAGATTAAGGATAGAAAATACGTTATTTTTGTTGATAAAAAGAAAATAATTCTGATTGTGTCCTTGAAGTTTCTTTAAGGACTAAAAATATTTTTGGATTTTGACTTTGAACAAGGTTTTCTTCATAATGTGACTTAGCGCCGAAGTAATAATTTATTCAACTACGATTACTACACACACACAGATATGTAAAGGACTATAATTTTTATAGGAATAGATATATCGTTAAATAGCTGATTTTATATTTACATTTACAACTGAAAAGAGTAAATCATATTTGTATTTCTATTAAGTGTCACCTTCGTTCACTTAACACAAATTACATGCAGGTTCTCAGTTAAAATTAATTGTAGTTCGGATCGGCTGCTATTAAGTAAAAAAAATACTTTATCCATATCTGTTATCCAGCATACGTATATGCATACCTGTGCACATAGAATTTTAGATTATACTAACTTTTTTCTATTTTTACTATTGTACTATTTGTAACAAGATGTGCTATTAAATTTTAAAAAAGGTCTGTGGTTTTAATTCATGCTACGTTTCATTTTGGCGCTTGATATTCTGTTCGTATTTTAATTTTTTTTTGTTATTTTATTTTTATTATACTTTAGCTTCAAGTCATTCATTGCCAGCTAAAATATACACGCACACATTCATACATGCATGCATTCGTGCATATATCTACAAGTAAGTACACAACAACTTCTATTTTATATTTAAAAAAAAATTAGAATTTAGTTTTCATTTTCCTTGTCGTAATTTCAGTTGATGCATTGCATGGGGATGTGTATGTGTATAAAAGTGTTTGTGCAAGGATTATTGCAGTATGTAATAACAGATAAAATGTGCTGAAGAGAAATTGGAAAATTAGAATTTTGTTATTTTAAAAGAATTAAGGTAAATTTATTATGAATGGATGATATCCGTTTTCATCACTTTTTTAAAGTTAAAGCTCTACCAAAAAAATTTTTTTAATAATAGGGAAAACTAGAGAGAGCGAGAGAGGGAGAGAAGGAGAGAGAGAGATAAAAATATTAAAAGGAATAATGCTACTTATGAAAAAATTTTTGTTTCTCATTGAGGAAGCAAAAATATTAAAAACTGCTTCACCGCTAAGCTTTGACTAAAGTTTTACAAAGATAAAATTTTATTAAAGCCCCCTTGGCAGTTCCTAAGTAAAAAAATCGATTGCTCATTGACCTTTTTTTACCCTACATTTATTACTTAGACAAAAATCTATATATTACAGATATTTCTATAAAATGCGTTAAACCGATTTTCCTTTAGTTTATTGTATCTTGTAGATTTTAATAAATTAACAATTAAACAAAGCTCAACGTAATATTAAAAGCTAATGCTAATGCCTGCTTGGATGTGGTAGATAAATCTGAACAAGTTGTTGCTTTATCACTTCAAAGGTGTGAAGAGAATAAAAAGAAAATTAAGCTAACGCACCTTGAGCAATAGCATTGGCTGCTTAGTGTCTGCTTGTTCGTTTAACAGTTCATGATTATGAGTTCAAATCCCAACAGTGCCTTGCTTATAGAGAAAAATAATTGTCGTTAAGTAACCTTAATGGATGATTTCTTTAATAATAAGTGGCAACAGCGGTTCATACCTCAGAAGTCACGATTAGATTATTTGGTTAAGACGACTGATAGTAGAAAGTATGAAATTTGTCGCTTAAATCTCACGGGAAACCCAAGTTAGAAAGAAAGGCCTGGTTGAATATGCGGCTAAACGAGTAAGCTTTGCCAAACAAAACATTAAGTACTTGGAGTCTTGTCGGATTTACAGAATGTAGTGTGGATTGCCACATGAACATGTTTATTAAAGTCAAGAGATCGTGGATACAAATCTATGTAGAACCCCTAAGTTAAAAAATACACTGAAAGAAATAAAAAATATATATATATATATATATAAAACTTAATTTGCTTGTATATATTTGCAAGCAAAGGCCCCACTATGGTTAAAAAAGCAAAACATAATAAATATTATAAAATGTTGAAGGCCTTCTGAAATAAAGAAATAAAATTATTAAAACTTTACTTCTCGCACGATTGAGTGCTTAAGAAAAATAAAAAGACAAACAATATGTAAAAGAAAGATTTCGCTAATTCCAGCGACACGCTAAGAAATCAACGCGCTAAATACTTCTCACGTTGGTATACAACGCAATAATGTTGTCGATAAGTTATAATAATTTTTGTATATACTTTTCGTTCTATACTTTTGTTTTGGCAATATCTGCGATATTTATCTTAAATACAATTAAATAATTTAATTCCAAAATTAAAAGAATATAATTAATATGATTTGTATGATAGGGAAACATAAGTAGCAGGTGGCAAGCATCGATTAAAAAATGAGTATTTAAACTATTCTACAAAATCGCCGTACATTCAAAGTGTTTCTATTTTTGTCTTTACGAAAATTATTTTCTTTTAATCGCCGTATATTCAAAGTGTTTCTATTTTCTTCTTGACGAAAATTATTCTACTAAATCGCCGTTTATTCAAAGTGTTTCTATTTTTTTCTTTACGAAAATTATTTTCTTTTAATCGCCGTATATTCAAAGTGTTTCTATTTTATTCTTGATGAAAATTATTCTTTAAAATCTACTAAATCGCCGTTTATTCAAAGTGTTTCTATTTTAATATTGCCATTTCCCGTCTTAACTGGCTGGTTTGTATTTGATGGCGAGCGCTTTCGATGCGTATGCATCATTTTCAAGCCGTGGTATAGTTTGCACTGGTGAGTCAGTGTTAGGGTTCAGGCAGTTCTGTTATTAGGTTCGTATATATTCAGGTAGGCAGAATACCAGCCACCTGGCATTTGTATGCAAAGTGAATATAACGATACCTCCGTCTTTTACTATTATGTAGGTACGTCTGTCCGTCTGAGGGTGTTTTTCGTTTGCCCGTTTGAATGAGTAGTTTCAATGGTGTGAAAATTGTGTCTGAGGTGGTGTTTACCTGGTGTTTACTCGTTTATAATGTCGTTGTTGAATTTTTTTGTTTTGTAGATTTCCATATTTTCAAGAATGTCTAGTCTTCGTCCTTTTTTGCAAGGATTTAATAATGTCATTGATTCATCTATTTCCCCTGGTGTGTGTCCGTGAGTGTCAAGGTGTAATGCAAAGTTTGAATCTTCTCTTTTCCGTTTGTATGAGCGTATGTGTTCTGTAAACCTTGTTTTTAGTGTTTGCCCAATTCGCCGTATATAGGTTCATTTGCAGGTACAGGTAAGTCTGTATACCCCGCTGGAATTAAAATTTTTCAGTTGTTTCTGTCGTTGTTCTGAGATAGTGTTTGATGGTGTTTCCACTTTTTAATGCTGTGAGTATTCCTTCTTTGTGAAAAAGGTTAGTTAGTCTGTATATTTCTGGTCCTGTGTAAGTAAAGGTGTGCCGTCGTGTTGTATCGGCTGTCTCCTTGTCTTCTCTATTTCTGTTCTTAGTGTTGTATTGTCTAAGTAGTTTATCGATTGTAGTGGTTTTGTAGCCGTAATTCATAGCTATGGCATAGATTGTGTTGAGTTCCCTCCTGTACTTATCTGGAGTAAGTGGAATTATCCCAAGCCTGTGTATCATATATCTAAACGCTGCTAGTTTGTGTTGGGTAGGGTGGTTTGAGATGTTGTGGATGGTAGTGTCCGTTGTTGTTGGTTTTCTATAGATGTCGAATGTTAAATAGTCAGTTCCTTGTGTTATGGTGATGTCAAGATAATGTAAATTTCTGTCTTGTTCTTTTTCCATTGTGTATGTAATCTTATCATGAATTGTGTTTAAGTTTTCTAGAATTTGTTCGCCGTTATCTTGCTCGAGGATGCATATAATGTCATCTACGTATCTATAGTAATGAGTTATTTTGTGTTTTTCCATAAGTAATTTTACGTGTAGTGATTCGAGATGTTGCATGAAAATTTCCATGAAGATTGCGGAAGTTGGGTTTCCCATTTGCAGCCCTGCTCTGGAATCATCGAAGTTGCAACTAGGAAGTTCTGTTGCATAGAATTATAGCTTCGGCTTCCTAGGACGTCAATGACGTTCCAAATTATGCAGTGGTTTGATCCACCATCTGATTAAGGCTTCATGGCCAGGCGCGGAAGTAAATCTAATCACACGTTTGCTAAAGGGTGCTAGGAATTTCATAAAGGGTTTCTTTTTTATTTATTTTTATTATCATTATATTATTATTATTATTATCATTATTTGTATTAGTATTAGTGAAATTTTACACTATATTAAGAGAATTATAATACATGTTGTCCTTTGCATTTTCAAGTGATGCACCATTCTGTCTTTTTCCGTAGAAGAAAATCGAAGAACATAACCATTAAAAGCTGTTAAAATCTGCCAGAAATTCTAATTGAATACGTCACTTTAGTTGTATTAACAACTACTCCCGCGCTCTAGAGTAGGCAGAATTGGGAACTTCACTTCCAGCTGGGGCCAATCTGTAAGGGAGATTTCTATATTTACAATTGCTCGGTTAGAGCAATTATAATTGGAGAAGTTGGAATAATATTTGTGATTGATTTCTTTTCCTTGTTGTGGAATATGTGGAAACCTTAATTCTCACCTTTTTCCTCGATGATATTAAATAAATGGCCAGCAGGTTTAGATATAAATTTCTTCTTTATTTTTCGGTTGATCAATGGATTTACAGTAGTTTTCGTTTATAACGAACCCGTTTACTGCGAACTTTCGCCTAAAATGTACCAATTTCAAAAGTACGCGTTTTATTTCTTTTAACCCATGCAATTTTTTTTGCTTATTACGAACCCGTTTAATGCGAACTTTCGGTTACAATGAACTTTATTTGCATGCAAAACAGGTTCATTTTTCGGTTAAAACGAACTAAAAAGTGGTGCCATGAACAAAAAATTTTATTTTTGCACTTGCAACACTAACACCCATTGTTTGTTCTCGATTCCGGGAATTTCCCTAAGTTTAATGTTTGTTTGCGTAAAGGCGATGTGCAGAATTAAATTGAAAGATGGATGTAGTACCAAATGAAAAAAAGAAAGTGTTTTACTTTAAAAGAGAAATATGAAATAATAAAACGCTTATAACAAGGTGTAAAACAAAAGCAAATATGCCAAGAAATGGGCCTCAGCAAGTCAACAATTGCTACAATTTGGAAAAAAAGGGAATTGGTCCTAACTAATTTTGAGCAAAACTCATCAAAAGTAAAAAAAGTTAAAACTTCTTGTTTCATAGAACTCGACCATTGCCTATTCAAATGGTTTACTCAGAAAAGAGCCAATAATTTGACTATAACCAATGCCGTTTTACAGGCGAAAGCACAAGAATTTGGAGAAAAGCTTAACTACTGCGAATTTAAGTGCAGCGAAAGTTGGATTGTTAGATTTAAAAGACGCCACAACATCACCAGCGGAAAAATAGTTGGAGAGGCGGCTGAAGTCAATGTGGATGTGGTCAATGATTGGTTGCAAACTAAGTGGCCAGATATAAGAAAAAATTTTAAAGATGAGGACATATTCAATGGCGACGAAACTGGTTTATTTTATAAACTGACTCCCAATAATACACTGCGCTTCAAAGGTGAGACCTGTACAGGTGGAAAACTATCAAAGGAACGACTGACAGTACTCGTAGTAGCAAATATGACGGGTACAGAGAAACGAAAACTTTTAGTAATAGGAAAATTAAAGAATCCCAGGTGCTTCAAAAACATAAACAAATTACCAGTTAATTACCCATCTAATAAAAAGGCTTGGATGACATCCGAAATTTTTAACAATGAGTTAAGACAATGGGACAATAATTTACGCCGTGTGAATCGAAAAATTATACTACTGGTAGACAACTGCCCAGCTCATCCAGACACAAAGGACTTAGAGTGCATTAAATTAGTGTTTATGCCTCCAAATACTAGCTCAGTTTTACAACCTATGGGCCAAGGTGTCATTCACGCATTGAAAAGTAAATATCGCCACTTACTTCTCTCAAAAATTGTTAATTCAGTTGATACCGGTGAAGATAACTTCAAAGTTAGTATACTGGATGCAATTAATTTTTTGCATATGGCATGGTTAAAAGTCAGCAAAACAACAATTGCTAATTGCATTCGGCACGGCGGATTTACCAAGAATGAGGGTGAGTTCGACTCGGATGATGATCTGCCATTAAACCAACTAAAGGAAACTTTCACAGATGGTAATAAAAAGGGTTTGCTGAGTTGTCGCACTTTAAATAAACTTTTATTATTTTCAGTTACAGTTGGGACACTAAGCTTCAATGATTACATATGTTTTGATGACGACCTTGTAACTACGGAAGAATTAGACGACGAAGCTATTTTGCAGTCTGTTTGCGCTGGTAATAACGACCTTGACGATGATATGGACAACGAAGAGCCCATCCCAGTCACAACTGCTCCGGATGCAATATGTAGCGTAGGTTATGTAAGAACTTTTCTTCAGTCACGAGACACTTCACAACAAATTCTTGACCACTTGGCTGAAGTGGAAGTATATATAAATGAAACTAATATTAGTAATAAGCAAACTAAAATAACTGATTTTTTTAAAAGCTAATTTTTTGTATTAAAATATCCTAATAATGTTTTAATAAATAAACAAGGGAATTTCACATGCATGTGCAATTATATAAGATGTTTTTTTCTAACCTTCATTTAAAGTGAACTTTTGTTTAAAACGAACCATTTTGCTCAGTCCCTTGAAGTTCGCTTTAAGCGAAAAGTACTGTATTATTCAATTGGGTAAGTATGCGTTTACATTTAATATTCCTTTACGTAAAGTGTTCAGGTTGATTAATTAAAAGTTTAAAGGTAGGTAATTCAGGTAACTTATTTTAAGCGTTTAGTTTAGGTTAATTTTTTGTAAGTATTTTTTTTTGTAAGTTTAAGTTACGTAAACCACGTTACTCTAGAAGATTCGGCAACCAATTGAATAAAAAATGGAAACTTATTCTGCTATTTTTCGTTTTTACGGAATAAATTTCCCTTTTCCTTTTCTTGCCAGTACTAAATTTTGGTGCTGCCAGATTGTATAAATGTGTGTCCAAAGCTAGTTTGGACACTAATATTGATTCAAAGCTAGAAGGTTATAAACGGTTAATGAGTGAGTACGCTAAAGTCCCATGATTCTAGAAAAAATATACTGCTAAATGTTAAAATGGCTTTTATGCTTTTTTCTCTCAACTAAATGGTGGCGTTAGTTTGGAACATTTGACTTTTGGCAGGACTTAACTTGAAATTTTCATAATGTTTTGATTTGTTGTTTAGCTTTTGTAGTTTTTGAAACATTATTGACGAGTTAATATGGAAGAACAAAAACAGTTTTATTATAGTTTCCCTTATTTCGTTGAAGAAAAATTATATTAATTAAATTAAGATTTTTGTTAGTGACAGTCAGTGACCGACGGAAAAGTTTTGATTCTACATATCGTACATGCTGTCTTCTTGTTGTTTCATTCTCTGTACATTCTGTTTTATAGTTGATGAAATTGCAAGTAGAAAAAATATGTTGTAAAAGCAGCAGCAACAGCAGCAGTCGCAGCAATAATATAACATAAAAAATAACAAGAAAAACAGCAAATAAATATCGATTTACTAACATTAAAACAGCTACAACAACGTTTATAATTTGGTGCCACAACCACATACATAAATATATTTATATATATATCTTCTCCTACAGTGGTGTTGTTTTGGTTTGAGGTTTGGTTACGAATGTATATTCGTCGCTTGTTCTCTTAACAGAGGATGCATGCGTGTCTTTAGTATATGGGTGGAGTTTTCCAATGGCCAAAAGCAATATTGGTAGTTGTTGTTGTATCATGTTGAATGTACTTTATATATGGATGTTATGTACTCACAAGTGTATAGTGTATGATGAACCAGAAACACATATAAGTACAAGCACACATACACGCACATACGCTCTCGCATAAATAGCGATACATAAGTACATTTAGACAAGTAAACTCTAAGGACGATGTTAAAAACAAGACCATATAAACGCGTCCAATCAGAATTGAAAAAATAAAAACCTACACATCGAAAGACAGACAGACAGCCAGCCAGAAAGACAGTCTTACTGAATGAGCAACGAAAGAATACAGTGAACAATTTACAATATAAATGAATAATAGCAAAATGTACATACAACTACTGAAATTTATATATTAATACGCAAGCAGATAGACATATAGGAGAGAGTAAAGTGACAAAAATATCATCATGATGATGACAATAAAAAAAAAAAAAAACAAAAAATAAAGAAATTTCCTTTTTCTTTTATTTTTGTATAATTTTTCTTTTTTCGGAAAAAATCATGAAGGCAAAAAAAAAGAAACACTTACATGAATACTAAAAAAATTTACACATTCTCCTCACACTTTTTGTGTAGGATCCAAATGGTATTTTAGAAAAGAACTACCAAAAATATTTGTAAGAGAAATAAAATATTGCAAAATATTTATTATCTAAGTGTTGGTAGGTGCGGGTGTATGTGCATTCGCAATAAATTTCTTTAACTATATACTCGTATAGGTGTAAAATCATGTACATGTGTAATTCTCAAATAAGAAATAAACACTACAGTGATAACAAAAAGTATTCAAACCATTACTGATATCAATCTTAAAGGCAGTATTTTTCCTTTTAAGCATTCTAAAGATAGCTTAGATATTTTTCTAATGTAAATGTTTAATCTTAAGTTTTCTAGAAGTTGGATATTTTTTTTTTTTTGGAAAACAACATTTAAATTTTTTTCATTTGTAAATAAACCTTCGGCAGCAAATCTTTTATATTTTTTAAATTAAATTTTTTAATAATATTTTTGTATGCCTGAGATTATACAGAGTACACTTCATGTAAAATTTAAATGTCTATCTTTAAAAGTACAAAAGATCATTCCATATGTTCTTATCTTTATGGTGACACCCTTTAATTTTATTTTTGAATTTTGTGATTTAAGCGTACATAGTGGTGTATACTCTGCATTAATTAACGTGTCTGCTTAAATTGTAAGTAAGATAATATGACAGTGAATTGTTTAGAATGGATTGAAAGGTTAAAGTAACTAGACCCATTCTCTTCTTACTTTGAATCGTATTTGGACGACGAACAACACCGCCATTGTGGCAACCAACAACCAATTTTTTCTGTCAAGATATTTAAATTTTTCTGAAAGAATATAGGTAACATAAAGTATAATAGGTAACATTACCCAAATTATTATCTTGTTTTATATTTTTAAGTATTAACTGAAATGCTACTTTTTTTATCCGTTTACAGTTTATGATTGCCATAATATATACTGAGTTCATTAATTAGCTGTTGGTATATAAAATACACCGAAATGATCAAAAGTTCCATTTTGGGTATTCTTGAAAAGATTTTTTTTTTTAGATTTTGTACTTTTTTCGTTTTTTGTAACATTTTGTTTGGGGACTAAAAGATGAAGAAAAATTATTTTTTTTGTTTTAGATTTGAAAAGGAAAAATTTTATTTCATTGCACAAAAGTAATGAATTCATTTCGATTACAAAAATGAAGTGGAATTTAGTTGAACTTCTCTAAGTAAAAAATGAAGGTGAATCCAAAGTAAATACTGAATCGAAGCGTTATACGTGCCCGCAAATTAACCGTTTCATTGAAGTGGTCTTTGGTAAACCACATTTTTTTGTTTTTTGGTCTGACTTTGACACAAACAAAGCGGATGGTTTCCCAACTCGTGAACACGCAACGTTTAGCTGCCCATGTGAAAGAGAATGATTTTCTAAATTTATTCCGCAAACACTAAGCGATTCGCCTTGCGACTTGTTAATTGTCATTGCGAACGCAAGACGAACCGGAATCATCGAAATTTGTTATGGAATCAATGTATTTGTATGTCAACAAATCGCCATCGATTTTTGATTGAATGGTGAAATTCAGTGCGTATACACCATCATTGGGGCTAGAATTCTCACTAATGTTTGGGAAAACATTTTCAATAAGAGCTAATCGAGCATCTACAAATCGGCAAAAGGCGTTGGTGAGAGTAATTAATCCAGCTGTTGCATCAACTGTAACTTTTCCATTTCCAACAGCTAACAATTGTTTGGAAAATTGTGCAGCACTTTGATCATTTTGAAGCTGAACTCTGATATTAGTGGTTAGCGATAATGTTTTTACGTTATTCCACAAAGGTGATGCCTTCAATTCATCTGCAGGCGTTGCAGCATCTATTGAAATCGCCTGCCAACAATATCATCAAGCCGCCAAAGATGTTGTTATTTCGCCGAACATCCCTCTGCGTGAAGTTATGTGCCATTGTACGCTCATTGCAAACAATGAGCTTGCATTGCAGAAACAATTTTCCCATTGCATTGAGTCGGGAAATTGATGTGATTTGATTTACATCCGCACCTGGCCATGAATAATTAATCAGATGGTGGACCAAACCACTGCATAATTTGGAACGTCATGCTCGTCCTAGGAAGCCGAAGCTATAATTCTATGCAACAGAACTTTCTAGTTGCAACTTCGATGATTCCAGAGCAGGACTGCAAATCATCTTTTCTTGCTTAAGAGTTGGCAACTTTCCAACTCCTGCCCAGAACACATGTCTAGCATGCTCACTGGACTAGATCATTCACCTAGCGTGTCATTAACGATGAATGATCCTGGCCACCATAATAACCATTATACTGTTATGGGGCCGCGAAACCACAACCACCACGATACTCCCATATAGAGGCCAACCTCAATTATCAGCCAGAGAACAGTTAAATGTCTAAAGAGACAAATAATGAACTATGCGGCTTACTGATTCCCGTGGAAATAAAGTGGAGTTTCCAGTTGTACCCCTGCTGACTTCAGGGGACTGGGCTCCCTTTTTCCCCAGTTGTACTGTGTCTAGATAGTGGAAGTTCTATAAAGGCCATATTTATGTGCCCCCGGGGGGATGAATCGGGAATTATTGCATGTTGGAGTATCAATTGTGTTTAACTTGAGTTGCAACTTAAGCGCAGAATGTGCAGTACGACCGCCATCTAGAAGAGTCGCCGCAATTCCAGATGATGCTAACACCAAAGCTGTCACATCGTGAACGAATAGTGACCAAAATCAATGAATTCGCAAATGTTTTCCCTGTTCGTTCAGGTGCGTTCAGGAAGAATAGACCACCAGTATTATTGTCCACCGCTTGCATAAATGTTTCGCATACTTGTTTTTGCTGTTCATTCAGCAACGGCACATTATTTGGAACGAATTCCTGCAATGTATCAACATTGTATTGCAGCTCTAGATTTAATTCTTGGTTGAATGCATCGTGAATTGATCGATCATTCCTAATTCAATATCATTTAATGTTTGCAATAGTCAAGCATTGATCCTCAGAATCAATACTACATTGTATATTTCATCGGTTATTTGCATGTCGGGATTATTCGTTCGAATACGCAAGCGGTGCAAGATATCTTCACATTTGTTCCATAACTGCATTGGTTGTTAAGGGAAACATGTGGTGATGATAATTGCGAACAGCGTTCGTATTTGGTACGCATTTGATGAAATAACTGAATCCGCAAGTGTTAAATCCCAATGAGAATCGTTCTCCAGCAAACCCAATAGATGACATGCTTCTCGATATGTTTCGCATTGGTGGCCATTCACAGTTTACAAAGGCGCGAATGATTTTGGTCAACGCACATTTACCAACAGCAGTCGCAAATAAAGACATTAATCATTTCTAGGATGAACAGTATACATGCGACCTAGTGCACGCTATCATCTACATAAAATGAAATGTACTTATTTTCATGAGGGATACTCATACACTACATACTGGTGCCGTTGTAGAACATGCTATGTATCAGAGATGGCGCTGTATGTGAAAAATGATTTTTCCTGCTTTTCTCTAGAAATTTTTCCTGAATTTTCTTTGCTATAAACCTCACGGAGGCCTTTCCAACCAATGCAATCGGTTCGTGAAAATCGGTTGTGCGTTCTGAAGTTATAGCGTCAGGAAGGAAACCTCGACTTATTTTTATATTATAGAATAATGTTTTAGATTTGTTTTATTTACTTTATTCCAAAGTTTGGTTATTACAAAAAAAATCTTTCCAAAAATTTCGTTAATTTAAAAGGTGTTTAAAAGGTGCATGAATATGTTTCGATATTTCCTATATAATTAGATATTTCCTATATAATAAGAACTGTAAATTTATTTATATTTTTTGTCAAATCTCTCACTGGAAAACACCTATAACATTTAAAGATTTCATCCTTATAGACTTCATTATTAATTACAGTGAATTCGACTTCCCGCTTGCAACCGCTATGTATTTCGTTTTCAAGCGCACCCCATAATTTCTTATCAGAAATATGAAAAATCAAAAATTTGCTATTTGCCATTGTTTGTATCTTGCTACATTTTTGTTATTCTCACTTAGTTTAAGTTTATTTATTATTTATTTGTTTCATGTTTCCTTATACCATTCTGTACAGAGTTTGAAAATTTAAAAATACTTGTTTTTATCACTGTTAAGATTTTTATATATATTACTTATTATATATATTTATATATAACACATATACATAAGAAATAAAGAAAAATAATTTAAAAAACATTTTAGAATTATATAAAAAGTATTGGGTGCAAATATTTACAAAGGAATACCAATATAAATATATAAATCGCCATATTGAATTTTTTTCTCGTTACATTAAATTAAATTTTTGGTATTTTATTGCATTTTAATTTACTAAAACAATAATTACTAAATTTACTAAAACAAAAATTATAAATGAAATAAAGAAGGAGAATTAATTTCAGGAATCATTAATTAATTGAATTTAATATTGAATTTAATCTAATCATGCATCATTCCAAATAACATTAACGCTATTAAAAAAAATATTAATTTATAGCTAGAAGTAGCCGAAGGAGCCTTCATCTGTGAACCTGCATCTGCATCGATAGCTTCCGGTGTGCCACAGGGGCGTATACTGGGTCTAGTTTTATATCTGCTTTATACTTGTGATATGCCTGTGAGCAGTAGTATCCATACTTCAACATTTGCCGATGATACGGCCTGCCTTAATACTCACGAAGACCTCCGTGTGGCATCTCAGGTTCTTCAGGAACATATTACGCATCTGAAATTGTGGTTGAATTTATAGAGAATAAAAGTAAACGAGTAAAAGTGTGTCCACATAACTTTTACTTTAAAAAAGGAAACTTGCTCCCTTATTCGTATGAACAAACGAATTATTTCTCTCCGTTTGCACGCTAAATAACTTGGCATAATCCTTGGTCGCGTAAGCTTACATGGAAACACCACCTCGACACAAAGCTAATCCAAATGAAAACCAAGTCGTCTCAAATATACTGACTAATTGGCAGGAACTCAACTCTTAGTCTGGACTGTAAACTTCTATTGTATAAGTCGCTTCTGAAACCAATATGGTGCTATGGAATTCAACTATGGGGCACTGCCTTAGCTTCAAATGTGGAAAAAATTCAATGCCGACAGAACAAAATACTACGACTAATTACATTAGCTCCATGGTAATTCAATTATACATCGTGATTTAAATATTTCACTTATGAAATTGCTCAATACACAGGCAAATATTTAACTAAACTCGAGTGCCACCCAAATCCCCTTGCTCGGAATATTTTAAATTATAGAGGTCACATCCGATTAAAAAGGAGGGACACAGGAGCATTGGTCAATAACCCTTCAAATGGAGTCTCTTGAAAATAGCTTTTATTTTTTTTATTTATTTTTTGATTGTGAGAATTGGTTACGATATTATTTTAATTGCTGTCACTAGGATTATGTCTGACACTGGTCAGGCCTAATAATTATGTACATATATAAATTTAAGATTTCAAAACTTTTTAATAGTTTATATTATAATGAAGATACAACAAATAAATTATGGAAAAAAATGGAAAAAAAAATATCTAGAAAATGTCCGCCACGACCACGCTGACAGATGCCGATTCTTTCATTACAGTTTTTAATCACTTTTTGGCAAAATGGCAATCCTATTTCGTTAATCACAACACGGATTTTGAGTTTTAAGGCTGAAATCGATACGATTGGCTACACATAGCCCCACAAAAAATAATTCAGTGGTGTTAAATCACACGATCTGGCTGGTTACTTTACTGCTGATTGTCGTGAATTTATGCGATCGGGATATTTCGTTTGCAATACATTAATCGTTTCATTGGCTGTTTCATATGTGGCACCATCCTGCTGAAACCTGTGTCAATAATAGGCCGAAATTGAGTTGTTAGCATATCGCGATATTGTGAACCATTGATCGTTTCGCATTTCTAGCCTCATCTTCGAAAAAAAGAGCCCACGAATGCATCTAGACCACATAGCGCGCCATACAGTGAAGCTTTGAGCAGGCTTCTCAATAATCGCTTTAGTATATTCAGAAGCCCAAATGCGGAAATTTTGTTTATTGATATACTCTGACAAGTCTTCCTCCCGGTTGCACATTGATATGTTTTGACAGAAATCCACCGTCATTATATGTGTCATCGCGGGTAAAATGGAGCCCAGTCCCCTAATAGGCTAGCAGGAGCCAACTGGACAATTCGACCACACTTCCACGTGAATCAGTAAAGCCCCAGATCTTTTTAGCATTTTAGCTGTTCTCTCACTGATTATTGAGGTCGGCCCTTTGGGAGTATCGTAATGATGGTGGTTATGAAGTCCTCGTTTGATTTTGTGGGTCGGATCATTCACAGTGTGCATAAATGCCGTCGTGTTCCTAAATTGTATTAAGCTTCATGCATTCTGGATCAGGAGTTCGATAGTCTCCAACTCTTCAGCACCATTCTTTGCTGAAGAGTCTCGCGCTGGCCTGCTCTGAGCTCTTGAAGTTGCAACTAGGTGTCACCGGAGGATATACGTATCTGAAAGCCTTCTAGGGCGAGGATGACACTAAATTTCATCCAAAGTAGTATGATACACCATCTGGTTATGGCTTACATAGCTAGGTACAGAAGTAAATCTTATCACGCATACCCTTACAAGTAAAAATGGGCTTCGTCTGAGAATATGATTTTTTCAGACAAATCAGCCGGTTGTTCTTAAATGACTTGAGCGAATCTACCGCGATGTGAATGGTCGGTCGGCTTCAATTCCTGCACGAGTTGAACCTTGTAAGGCTTTACAGTCAAATCCTTATGCAAGATTTGCCATGTGGTGGTTTTGGGTAAACCCAATTGTTGAGAACGTCGACGACTTGACAAATTCGGACCTGCTTCAGCACTGTGGCTCATGGTTGCAATATTTCTAATTGAACGACCCGGCCGAATATACGTTGGTGTTCGCATATTTTGTATCGACCCTGTCCAGTCAAATTTAATATCCATATTCTTAACACCGGTTCCAAAAGGACGATTATGTTGCCCAAAAATAACAGAAATTTAACGAAATGTGACTTTAAGAGAATTAACATTTTTCATTGTAAATTTTAATTATTACAATGCGATTTTGCTGCGAAATTGATAAATTCGGTGAAACAATTGCCAATGCATCTACTACGAATGCATTAAAAAGTAATTGTAAAAACTATCATATTGTTGCACAATTGCAAAACAAACTTTTTGTTAAAAGACCCGATATAATATAATATAATATTGTTACGAAGATGAACGACCCACTGTGCACATTGTAAACTGCAAAGTTTTCTAAGAAATATTATACACACGACAACAGCAACATGCTTCTAAGAACTTCTACCATATAAGATAAACGACAGAAAACAAAAACAACTAACAGAGAACAAAAGCAAAATACACAGCGAATTAAGCGCCTTTAGTGAATGATAATAGAATAATATGGGATGATGTTAAACTAGAATATTCTTGTATGTGCGAGAACCGCTTAAAACAACTGTGTACTTACACCACTTGCTGGGCAAATTAACTTTAATCAAGTTGAGTTAGCGGTGAGTAAAGACAACAAAGTTACCATATTGTTTATTTTGTGTGTATTGAATGTAAATAAATCGTTTAACTTTATTTAAAACTTTAAAGCCTGTGTTATTATTTTGCAATAAAAAAACTCAAAATAACGGACCGTTTATTAAAAGGAATAAACGTAGCTGTATAATAAAATTATAAAATAATACAGCAAAATATGATGTAATGTTATATCATTTTACAAAGAAAGTGGTCAAACCCGATGGGCCTTGCTTGTCGTAGATCTGTACATGTAAGATATTCAAAGTTATTCATTGTGCGGAATATCAGTTCCCCTTTATGACCAAAATTTCATTAAAAATCCCTTGCTTTCCTAAGCAGCTATTTTAATTCTATAGGTAAAGAATAATTTATAATAAAACTGTATCGGGTGTATTCGTTAAGTAATTACTCTAAATCTCATGCCATTCTCAGGATAGCATTCTCTAGACATATATTTTAATTCTTGATTACTTTTCATAAGGAGAACTCCAGGTGGGTAGCCTTCCTGACTCCCTCGGTTTCATGGGTTTCCTAAATAAAAACTTTATTTTATACCAAATTATTTTTAAGTAAATACGAAGAATGTTAATAGCGGTTGTAGCGACCCAAAAAAGCAATATTACATTCGGCTATCGTCTTATTTGTATTTTTATGTATTTGTATTTTTGTATAAAAATTAACACAAAAAATTAACGCATTAAAATAATCAATTCATTTAATTTTGATACTAAAATAGTTCGACCAGTTGTTTCGAAAATCAAAAATAATAATCACAATATTCAATATTTACCCACGATTTAGAACAATCGTTAGGACTTATGATTTAGAAAATACGAGGGTAAATCCAATAAGTGTTCAAAAACTTTAATGCAGATATATATGGAAGATTAAAAACATTTTAAAACACCCTCGCTTAAGTAAGCGCAACCATAGTAACAATTTCGAGTGTTACTTGGGCAATGAAACGATTTTTGTGTTCTATGAAAATATCGATTAAATAAATTTATATAACAAACAGTTAAAGACTGCTACTGAAATACACGGAGTTCGTTAAATGAAAATATTTTTTAAAAAATGTTTGAGAAAAAAACCGCAGGAAGTGAAGCCAGGAGCCATATTGGATGCGGTCATTTCGCAGTCATCGCCGACGGCAAATAAATGTTTATTATACAAATTAGCAGATTATAAAAGAGGTGCGGAAAATTAACGCAACATTATTAGAATAACTAATTAAATTAATTGTTAACTCGGTTTTTCGTTAGGTGGTGATTTGATTGATGCTCTAAATACTGGAGGTCTGGTCGCAGTCGAACAATTGTTGCGTGAACAGTTTGGTGTGTTTATGTATAATGATGGCAAAGGTCAGATTATTAATCGTGCTGAATTCTTGCGTTGGAAATATCGTGACCACACAGAGGTCACCATACCCATAGAAGCCTCCCTATCCATACATGATCCCTTGGGTAAATGGAAAGATCATAACGCATGTTGGCAAATGCAATATCGTGGCGCTTTAGGTGAAAGTTTATTACATGTTTTGATTATATGTGATTCGAAAGTGCATACCAAATTGGCTCGAGTATTGTTGAGAGTATTTCCACGCCTCGCCTTGGACGTTATGGAGGGTGAGGAGTATTTGGGTGCAAGTGCCTTGCATTTGGCTATTGCTTATAGCAATAATGAATTGGTGGCTGATTTAATTGAGGCCGGAGCTGATATTAATCAAAGAGCTATTGGAAGTTTTTTCTTGCCACGTGACCAACAGGGCACAAATCCTGCTAAAAACACAGATTATGAGGGCTTGGCATACTTGGGAGAATATCCGCTATCCTGGGCAGCCTGTTGTGCTAACGAAAGTGTTTATAATTTACTAATTGATCATGGTGCTGATCCCGATGCCCAGGACTCGTTTGGCAATATGATTCTACATATGGTGGTTGTATGCGATAAGTTGGTAAGAAAACTTTCATTCAAACATTTTAACCTGTAAAAGTTGGAGTTTTTAAATAAAGATGTTAATGTTAAAGGATATGTTTGGCTATGCTTTAAGACATCCTAAGACTCCGGCTAAAAATGGCATAGCCAATGACTCTGGTTTAACACCTTTAACCTTGGCCTGTAAATTGGGTAGAGCAGAAGTTTTTCGTGAAATGTTGGAACTATCGGCCAGAGAATTTTGGCGTTACAGTAATATCACCTGCTCTGGCTATCCTCTAAATGCCTTAGATACTCTTCTACCAGATGGCAGAACTAGTAAGTGGCTTGAAGAACCGGAAAATAAATATATACTCTGAATCAAAATTTTCAGACTGGAACTCAGCTTTGTTTATTATACTGAATGGTACCAAGGAAGAACATTTGGATATGTTGGATGGTGGCATTATACAACGTCTTTTGGAGGAAAAATGGAAAACTTTTGCTCAAAATCAATTTCTAAAACGTTTAATGATTTTAATGATTCATTTATTATGTCTTTCTACTTCGGTTTATTTAAGACCTGCTCATAACGGAGATGATGATGATAATGACGATGAGGGAAGCTCAAAGATTAAAAAAAGTGAGGACAAGGATGAAGAATATGATGTACAAACTATTGCCCGGTATTGTGCCGAGATGTGTACCATAATAGGAGTATTGAGTTTTCTTATATTTCAACAAGGAGATGAAATAAAAAATCAAGGTCTTTCGGCGTTTCTTAAGCAATTGGTAACTGGTGAACATCAATGAACTTACAAATTCTTTATGCCATATTCACTTCTAGTCTCATGCTCCAGCTAAAGCAATATTTCTTGTATCTAATCTTATGATTTTGGCATGCATTCCCTTTCGCTTAATGGGTGACACCGACACCGAGGAGGCCATATTAATTTTTGCTGTACCTGGCAGTTGGTTTCTCTTAATGTTTTTTGCAGGGTACAAAAGAATTAAATTCAAATCCTTTTAGATTCTTTTCTAAACTTCTTTAAATTTCTTCTTAGAGCTGTGCGCCTTACTGGCCCCTTTGTTACCATGATTTATTCTATGATAACTGGAGATATGTTTACTTTTGGCATAATATATTCAATTGTATTGTTTGGATTTTCGCAGGCATTTTTCTTTCTTTACAAGGGCCATCCACAATTGCAAGCTACTATGTTTAATACATTTCCAAGTACCTGGATGGCATTATTTCAAACCACCTTGGGTGATTATAATGTAAGAAATATTTTCTACTACAAGCATATTGTTTAGAAAATGGGAAGTAACTTGAATTCGTTGTGTTTCCATTTTAGTATCCTGATTTAAATTTAACTACATATCCGAATCTTTCCAAGACTGTCTTCGTCATGTTTATGATTTTTGTGCCCATTCTTTTGCTGAATATGTTAATTGCAATGATGGGCAATACCTATGCCCATGTCATTGAACAATCTGAAAAGGAATGGATGAAACAATGGGCCAAAATTGTAGTCACTTTGGAAAGAGCTGTTCCCCAGGCGGATGCAAAAAGTTATTTGGAGGCCTATTCTATACCACTGGGACCTTCAGATGATTCTGGTTTTGTGGTTAGAGGTGTAATGGTTATTAAGAGTAAAAGCAAAACTCGAGCTAAACAACGTAAAGGTGCGGTGTCCAATTGGAAAAGAGTAGGAAGAGTAACTTTAAATGCGCTTAAAAAACGGGGTATGACAGGCGAAGAAATGAGACGATTGATGTGGGGTAGAGCATCAATATCAAGCCCAGTTAAAATTGCTAAGCAGAAATTAAAAGATCCCTATAATTTAAATGCAGCTGCTACTAAAGTTGAATCAAATATTACGAACGCAATGGATATGCTAAACTTTGCTAATGATCCAGCTTCCAGTTTGGGTACGGCTAAGCGAGACCCCACTATGCCGAATGTTGCCGTAGTGGATCCCTTTAGAGAATTGGTGTTAAGGGCTGCGCAACCTCCTGATATACATGATCCACAGTTTTATGCGGCTTTAAAGGAGTTGGCCAATAACGCTTTTGATTTGGTAAAACAGACATTAAAAACTACAAATATAAAAACAAAAATACCCACTGAGTCCACCAGTTTAAAAGATGTCAAATTAGTAAAGCAAACAGAAGTTCCTTTGAAAGCTGATACATTGAATATGGCCGGTAATTTAACAACACTTTTTCAGGATCCTAAGGATATAGTGGATCCCGAAAAATTGAAACAATTCTTGAAATTGGTGTCGGAGGTAGAAACTGATGAGAGCGATGGAGGGGGTCCCATTTTAGGAAAGCTATCATTAGCTCGTAGGACCAGAAATGCCTTGTTCAAAGCTCCTATAGCAACAAGTACTCTAGGTGTGAGTGTAGATAAGTTAATGACGTCAGTGTGGAATCAAGCTTCCACTGTAGCAGAGAAGGATGATAACATACCGGTAATTTGTAATGGAGCTGAAAATTTATTAAGTGAAGTGTATAGTGAATTTTTGTCTTTCAAGGTTTTTGATTTTCAACAAGCCTTAGAAGAACACATTTTGACTGTAGAAGAGGGAGCCGAGGTAGAAACTGAAACTGCTAATGATGATGATTCGGCAGAAACCTATGATGATCTTCCCACTGCAGAAGAAGTTCATGCGACCATGAAACAATTTCATTTGCGAAAGCGTCAATATCAACAGGATGATGCAGCTCGAAGGGCAAAAACTGCCAGAATGCGTCGCAGAAATAAGTTAATTTTAAAAATTAGTTGCAAAAATAATAAAAAATGAAAATCAAACAATTTTAATGCATTTTAGAGTATCTCCCGAATATAATGGAGAGGATGATTACGAAAGAGGACGCTCAGCTCCCATGAAAAGGCATAGAGATGAAGGCAAAATGTCACCACCAGATCCCCTGGAACCTTGGAGTACAAGAGAATTACAAAATATTAATAAAATTTTAGCAAACAAATAATTGCAGTTAATATGCAAATTAATGTTTTAAGCATTCATCTGCACAAAACTTGTTTGAAAACTTTTCGTTATCCTAAATGTCTTTAATAACACCAACATGTTTGCGAATAAAATGGCTATTGTCTCATGCCGAGCCTTTTTATTTCAATGGAAAAGAATTTCTTAGCAAAGATGAAACAAACAAAACTTTGTTTAAATAAGTATTATTTACAATTTTGTTAGTGTATTTTTCTGCAATACATTACTGTGTTGGTGTCATAGTAATGTCTTTTCAAAATTTTGGCAATTTTATATCGAGTTTTAAAGCTCTTAGCAGTACTCGAATAATAAATTTTCAATGTTATTTTATTCCTTAGTTGTTTATACTTATAGCTAATAACAATTATAAGTAATATTGCCATTTCCCGTCCGTTCGTATATATTCAGGTAAGCAGAATACCGGCCACCTGGCATTTATATGCAAAGTGAATTTAACGATACCTCCGTCTTTTACTATTATGTAGGTACGTGTGTCCGTCTGACGGTGTTTTTCGTTTGCCCGTTTGCATGAGTAGTTTTAATGGTGTGAAAATTGTGTCTGAGGTCGTGTTTACCTGTTCGTTTATAATGTCGTTGTTGAATGTTTTTGTCTTGTAGATTTCCATATTTTCAAGAATGTCTAGTCTTCGTCCTTTTTTGCTAGGATGTAATAATTTCATACATTCATATATTTCCCTTGGTGTGTGTTCGTGAGTGTCAAGGTGTGATGCAAAGTTTGAATCTTCTCTTTTCCGTTTGTATGAGCGTATGTGTTCTGCAAACCTTGTTTTTAGTGTTCGTCCAGTTTGCCCTATATAGGTTCGTTTGCAGGTACAGGTAAGTCTGTATACCCCGCTGGAATTAAATTTGTCAGTTGTTTCTGTCGTTGTTCTGAGATAATGTCTGAGGGTGTTTCCACTTTTTAGTGCTGTGAGTATTCCTTCTTTGTGAAAAAGGTTAGTTAGTCTGTATATTTCTGGTCCTGTGTAAGTAAAGGTGTGCCCTCGTGTTGTATCGGCTGTCTTCTTGTCTTCTCTATTTCTGTTCTTAGTGTTGTTTGTCTAAGTAGTTTATCGATGGTAGTAGTTTTGTAGCCGTTATTCATAGCTATGTCGTAGATTGTGTCGAGTTGTTTGTTGTACTTATCTGGAGTAAGTGGGACTATCTTAAGCCTGTGTATCATATGTCTAAACGCTGCTAGTTTATGTTGGGTAGGGTGGTTTGAGGTGTTGTGGATGGTAGTGTTCGTCGTAGTTGGTTTTCTATAGATGTCAAATGTTAAATAGTCAGTTCCTCATGTTATAGTGATGTCAGCATAATGCAAACTCTGTCTTGTTCTTTTTCCATTGTGTATTGTAATATCCTAAATGACTAACATCTGTGAACACTATACTTTTCGGTGAAAAATGAGTATAAACTTAAGTTTGTATTTTAACTTTTATTCCTATTTTTACATCACCTAAATTTATTCGAATATGATACAAATATATTGAAACTTACGTTATAATGGAAATCTTATTTTTAAATTATAGGAGAAAAAGGAAAGGGAAAAGCCACTTTTACATCCTAAATTAGCCATTTCAGTTTCTCTAAATTGGCAACTTTAAACATCACGTGTATACAAAAGTTTCAACCAATTTGTCTTCAATTTGTCTTTAATAATCCAAAAGGTTATTATTGCTCAACCGAAGTAGTCAAATAACCGGCAAAAGATATTAAGAAAGAATAAACTTAATATTTGCAATTGTAGAAGTACAAGAAAAAAAAAACAAATTTTAACTTCTGTTTATTAACTTAAATTATGCTTATATTTTTATTTTAGTTTTACTAATTGTATTCTATCCTTATATTACAAAGTCATATATATATATATATACATTTGTATTCATCTGTGTGTTAGAGGTTAGAATTTAATCATTGCGATATTTTTCTTACTTTAAGAAAATATCATAAACAATTTGCATATTATGTTATATTATACTCTGTAATATACCAACTGTCTGACTGTTACATGGCATAACATGTATGCATGTTGGAATCGGCACGTCGTAACACCAGGTACTGGAGGGACTATGGCAACGCGTATACCCAAGTGCTGCCAATGTTTGTTTTTCTTTTGCCGCTGGGAAGTGTTCTGTTTTGTTTTTTTTTGCAAATGGAGATCGGACAGGTTGATGAGTGCATTTCCGGTTTTGTGGATGGTCCCTTTTGTTATCAGATCGCATAAGGACTGGACGTGTTGCGGATATAGAAAAGAAAAAGGAGCGGTAACCAAGCGATAGACAGAAATATCTTCTGTTACCTCCACACCAACCCAAACGGAATTCAAAATGATGATTAATTGATAATGTAAGCGGATTATCAAAATCAGCATAATTTCTATAGCTTCGCTTTATTGAAAAAACAGAAAAAGAAGAAAAAACACAGTGGGGCGAGGTTACACGCTCCTTAAGCAGAACACGCGGTCCGGGAAGGAGAAAGACGAAAAATCCATGTGGTAACACCATTTTTGCTGTGGCTTTTCTTCCTTCCGATTGGTACTAGGAGAATTGTGAAAGTCTACTGGAAATCAGAGCTCTAGGTGGAATCCATTCAAATATTAAGCCTGATTCTGCCACCCCAAAACTCCTAAATCCCCAACGCCACAACCGTCATTCCCGTTCCTATAACACCAAGGACATGTCAGAGGCTCAAACTTTGGATGATCGAAAAAAATATGTACCTCAAATCGGACAAACGCAACAACAGCTTCAGTGACTGCAATGGCGTCCAACTTATTAGCCCAACATTAATCTCCATCCATCCTTGATCTCTCTTCACGCCGTAATATTGCTCCGGAAATAGGAATGTAATAAAATATGTTTTTTTATTAAGTTGGTAAATATATCATTAATCAGAATGTCATATGTTTTTAGTTGGAATATAGAATCCCTGTCTAGTTCGTTAAAACTTTAATTTCTTTTCATATATGTATGTATAATTTTATTGCGTATAAGCCAAATATGTAATGGTGAATTCCATCAATCAGTTCAGTTAGGAAAACAAGAAAAAAAGAGGAAAGGAACAACAAACACTGCGTTGTGTAAAATTTACGTTTAAATTTAAACAAACAAGCAAATGAACAGAACATTTAAACACTTTATACCATCAAACTAGCGATAACAAAAACAGAAACAACTCGCGGAGCACTGTCAGACTCCGCCCAGCAGAAGGCCTTCTAGCAGCGTGGACGACGGGTAAGTTTGTACGACTTTCATTTTTTTGTGCTCCTAAAGTAATAATAATAAGGGTGAAAACCAAAAATTATTACTATTGTTATTACTACTAGTTTTCTTTGTTGTATTAATTGTTTTAAATCGTGGTTCCATATGATTCATTTGTTTCAATCGCGTAGCGTTGTTTGTTTTTTTTTCCAATTTATTTTTTTTTTTGAAGTCTTTGAAAAATACTTTTAAACATAACTATAACGAATCTTAATATTTTATTTTCAATATGGACTAGAGCATTAATTAAAATATAATTTTACTTAAATATATATTCTTATTACCCTTGCCTTATATGTTTATAATATAAAAAGAAAAAAAAAAAAAGAATAACTTAAACGACTATATAGAATCTACGTTAAGATGAAATCAAATAATTCATAATGATATAGAAAAGTATAGAGCCTCAATGAAATTCGCCGTTTAAATCAAAACTTTAAAAATAAGCTTTTCTTTTGTTTGAATATCATGTGTGTTTTTCGATTAGAAGCCTAAAAGTAGCTTACATATTTTATTGAATTTATTAATATGGCACAGCAAAACCTAAACCAAAAATAACAATACACAAATAAATAGTGGGTATTTATTTTTAAAGAAACCCATATATATTTAACCACCCCTTATTTATAAGTTCATAAATACACGTTTTTTTATTGTTTTGTAAATACGATATTAACGAATAGAAAAATTTAATTTTTGAATGAATTATTGGACTCCTTGATTATAAGATAAATTGAATTGAACTAAAATTATATAATTTTTTTTTAAATAAACACTTTAAACAAAATGTAAATTTTTTCTTGTACTTTTATATATTCAATACCACAGAAGACTCTTAATTCATTTGTGTTTGGGTATCCAAACCAACTGTATTTGGACTATCCATTTCATTTTTTTGTAAGTTCTGGCTTGGTTGTCTGTCCTTTCTTTTTACCGCGTTCGACTCAACGGAACATGAGTCGCTAGATCGGACTATAGGTCTTCACTCTTAACCTTTGGTAAGGTGGGTGGGTGAGAAAGGGTTTTCTTATAGAATAACGTTTTGGGCCTACAAGAAAACATGGTGAGGCGGGTTAAGAGGCCGATAGCTATAACAACTAGGCTATCCAAGTGAGTCGAGCGAACGTGATAGTGAAAGGGGAAATTTTACCTGCTTGCAGCGTATCGAAGGAAGAAAAGGGCATTACTGGCACGTTATTGTTTTTTTTTTGTTGTAACTTCATATAGGTCAAACGCGGAACAAGATCCCTGCCCATTACTACCGAACTAGCTGGTCTTCTAGAACGTGCGAACGGTTTCCGAAGATGACCTGGTATAGGAACAGATAACATCAAATTTAAACAAAGTTAGTTTCAACTTTACGGCGAATTTGTTCGCCGTTATCTTGCTCGAGGATGCATATAATGTCATTTACGTATCTATAGTAATGAGTTATTTTGTGTTTTTCCATGAGTGTTTTTACGTGTAGTGATTCGAGATTTTGCATGAAAATTTCCATTAAGATTGCGGAAGTTGGGTTTCCCATACCGAGTCCGTCAGGTAATTTGTAAAAGTGGTTATTGAATCTTAAGTAGTTCTATTTTATTATTTATAATATCAGCGATGTATTGGCTTTCGTACAAATTGTCTAGTGTGTTGCGTAGAATATCTAAGGTTTCATGTGTTGGTATTGAAGTATATAGATCCTTGATATCAAAGGAAACGAGTCGCGTGTTTTCGGTTATTTTGATGGCCTTAAGTTTATCGATGAAGTCTTGTGTATTACGTATAGTATATGTGTTCTGTAAATTTATCGTTTCCTTAAGTACGCTGGTGAGGTGTTTAGCTAGGTGGTATGCCGGTGCAGGTCTGTAGTTTATAATGGATCTCATTGGTATGTTTTCCTTGTGTATTTTTGGTTGTGCTTTGAGCGTCGGTGGTCCTGGATTCATGTTCATGTACATGTATACTTTACCGTCAGTAAAAGTTTTGCAGCGTTTTAATAGGTTGCATATTTCCTTTTGGAAGGACTCAGTTGGGTCATTCCTGAATTTAGTGCAGTTGGTCTGCTGTATAAATTGTTGTGTTTTGTCTATATAATCTTCTTTGTGCGTTATTGCTGTCGTATTTCCTGTGTCAGCCTTTGTTATTATTAGGTCATTGTCCCGTATTTTTGCCCTTATCTGTTTAGCAATTTTTTGCTTGTTTGGATTCGTTTTTGCTTTATTGTGTTCTTTTATCGTTTTCTCGAGTATGTCGGCCACTTTACGTCTCATGTGTTCTTGGCGGTCGGTTGGTATAAGTATTAACAATATAAGTGAAATAAATATGTTAAATGAGTTTAATCCCAAAAAATTAAATTTATGTATTTTTCGATAAAATTTGAGGAGTTATCAACTTTGACAGCAGGCTAATCTTGATGTCCTGTATTTAATGTACTTGCCACGCAAATTTTGCATAAAGTCAATAAAGTCAAAACTTCAAAAGCTAATTTAATAATAAATTAAAAATAAATTAAACTTTTGTTACATTTATTTTTAGATTACTACGGCTGCATATACAGACGCACAGTGGGTTAGATGAAACCGAAAGTGGCGATTAATTCATGGGAGCCGTAACTTAAATTTTTTTGATTTTTTTTTCAAATCGTTAAATATACATAAAAAGGCAGATTCCGAAAAAAAGATACACGGAAAAAAAATTTTTTTACGATTTTATAGAAATTTTTATTTTTCGGAAAATTATAGTTTGTTTCTGAATTTTCGCGGTAACTTTAAAATGGAAAGTGATTTTTTTTTTAAATGAGAAGCAAACGAAAGCTTATATTGTCTTCTTTAAAAAAATTAATATATATTTTGCATAAATATGAACGTAAGTTTAATTTTAAGGCTGAATTTGGGTTTTGAAGGATTTCGAGAATTTTACAAATTTTTTAAACTTTTTTAAAGTAACGAAATAAATTATTATAATTTTTTTTTTGAATTTAAAAAAAAAGAAAAAAGAAATTTAAAAAGAACAATCAAAAAGAATAAAACAATTCAAGAATTTCTTTTTGTTTATCAATAATTGTCATACACATAAAAAGAAACCAAATTAAATAAAAGAAACATTAAAAAATTGTTTTTGTCTGTTTGGGAACGTTTTTTCAATTTTGTGTAAAATGGCCTTTTTTTACAAATTTCGTTGTAAATTTAAAATAGAAAGCTATAAATAATGAAATAAAATTTAATATTAAAATATATTGAATATATTATTAAAAACATAAATTAAAAAAAATATATACATATATAAATATTTCTACATAATTGATTTAAACTCCTATTTGTCCTTACGACAAAATTCCATGATTTCTAAAATTTTTATAAAATGTTAATAAAAACAATATTTTAATTTCTTTATGCATTTTGTTTGTATTTAAGACAAAAAATTATATATTATATACTAATTGTTTTAACAATCTGCCTCATAATCTTTCTCATCTGTATCATTATGTTCATCCTCACCTTCATCCTCATAAGCATCACTATCATTACTCTCACTATCATGTATTTCTTGAGAAATAATAGGCGATAGCAAAAGCTGTAGTTCGGAATTTGATAATTGTTGCTTTTCTTTCCGCTCATTTTGTTTATTTATACTAGATACGAACGGATTTGAACTGAGAAAAAATCTATTTAGAATATCTTCATTCGACTTTTCTCGGCTGCATTTGCAAGCAAAGTGTTCCCTTTAATTTTTAAAATCCTTATTTCTAGCTTCCTGAGCTTCTTCTGAAAGTTCGCCAATCGGTAAAAGGACATATTTTATGATTTCGGGACCATAAATTAAAAATTTATGTATTGTAGGAGTTATACAAAACCATGGATATTTTTCAACAAAGTACTTTGCAGTGTTAGGACCAAACTACACGTTAGTTTTGTTAAATACATGACTTTGAAAAAACACGACTTCAAACAGAAAAATGTTAATAGCAAGAAATGCAGCAACAACCTCGCAAATTTTCTTGGTTGTATTATCAAGCTAAGATTCCATACTTTTAGAAAATATATGATTCAAAACCCAACCTTAACTAACTTAAAAGTTATGGTTCACAAAATATCAAAAATAGGCCAATTTTAGACCTTTTTTTTTAAAAAATCGTCAAAAATATTTTCACACATATTTTCAAAAACACTACATCATTTTTATGCACTTAAATACCTAAAGTTAAAGGTTCCATTTTTAAAATAACACTTTGTTAACGTTAAATTTGGAAATTATGGACTAGTTTAAAAAAATGGCAAACAATTTTTAACTTTGACAGTTCACTACGGGATCATCTGACAAGAGAGATGCTTTAAAAATTTACATAGTGATGTAGAATTTTAGCTAGTTTTATCCGATATCAAATATTAATACAAAAACTTAATTTTAAAAATTCAATTAAGCCTCACTTTCGACCCATTTCAACCCACAGTGAGATGCCTGAGATAGGTGTACAGACATTGTAAAGTTATCAATTAGGCTGGAAATGTACACTAAAGGTAAAGGGTTTTTCAACACAAAATCTTTTTTCCAAAACAAAATGAAAAGAAATGAAAAGAAAAAAATTAGATTAGGCGCCCCTGTAGGCTAGTAGGTAGTGTACTAGCTTGTAAGTATGAGGGTTGTGGGTTGGATTCCCAACCCACACTACAAAAATAAAAATTGACTGTCGGTGGTGCTGCTCAGCGATGAAGGCATAGTCACTGATCGCTGTGCTGTCTTATATACGGCAGTTAATTTCCGACTATCCTTCTACTTTCACGGCCTGTTTAATCTCTTCTTTATCCCTTTCCTAAAGAATGTAGCACGGTACTTGACTAAATAGGCATTGTTGCCTGAAGTGCTACTTCTCTTTTAAGAGCCCAGTCTCCTGAAGTCAGACAGGGAGGCAACTGGAAGCTCTACTTTATTTCCACGGGGATCAGTGAGCCGCAGAGTTCATTATTTGTCTCTTTAGACTTATAATAGTTCTCTGCCTGATCATTGAGGTGTGCCCCTATATGGGCGTATCGTGGTGGTTGTGGTTTTGCGGCCCCGTAAGGGATTTATGAAAATTATGGTGGCCAGGATCTTTTCACTGATAATGACACGCAAAGTGAATGATCCAGTCCAGTGAGCATGCTTAACATGTGTTCTGGACAGGAGTTAGAAAGTCTCCAACTCTTTAGCAAGGTGTGATGGTTTGCAGCCCTGTCCTGGAATCATTAAAGTTGCAACTAGGTGGTTCTGTTGCTTAGAATTATGCCTTCGGCTATCTAGGACGCATGTATGACGTTGCAAATTATACTATAGTGGTTTGTCCACCATCTGATTAAGGCTACATAGCCAGGTGCGAATGTAAAACAAATCACACTCTGGCCACTCAACTGCTGGTCGTCATGAAATTTTTCGATGGAGAATTTTGGTTTGCAATAAATTAATCGTTTCATTGGCTGTGTATTATATGGCACTGTCCTGTTAAAACCACACGTAACTGATATCTACGTCGTCAATAATAGGCCAAAATTGAGTCGTTAGCATCTTGCGATAGCATGACCATTTGACCGTTACCTCATTTCCAGCCTCATCTTAAAAAAAATAAAAAAATGGCCCAATTACGCCTCCACACCATATAGTTGAGCATGCAAAGGTTTCTCAGTAATCGCTCTAGGGTTTTCAGAAGCCCAAATGATATACCCTGCCAAGTGAAAATGGGCTTTGTCTGAAAAAATTATATTTTCAGAAAAACTAGCTGCTTGTTCCAGAATATAAATGAATTGTGTAGATCTATGGCGATATGAATCGTAAGTCGGCTTCAGTTCGTGCACCAGTTAAACCTTGTAAGGCTTCAAAGACAAAGCCTTTCGCAAAATTTAACTTGTGGTGGTTTTGGATGACCCTAATTGTTTGGATCTGCTTAAATAGAATGACCCGGTCAAAAAAAATTTTTTATACTTTTTATTAGTAACATGTTTTTTAAGTTTTTTAGTAAATTTATCTTTGAACGCATTAGCCTGGTTCTATGACCATTTTAAAACAATTGAATTACGAAGTTCATGTATACACATGTATGTTCTCCTTAGGATCACACAACAAAGAGATCTAAGTGATGTAATATATTAATTTCTTTTAATTATTTGTCTGAAAATCAGTATAGTTGTTGTGCTCTGTTCCGCAAATTTAAATAAAATATATTTCTGGTAGCATTTCTACCCATGAGCTGCTTCAGTTAATTCATGTCGAATTGTAACAAATGGCATACAGTATATTACTAAATTGTAGTGTTGGCATCACTTCCTTATTATAAATTAAATAAAATTACTAAACAATATAGTTTAAGAGTTAAGTTTAGTATTTGAGAAAGCTGTTAAGCAACCTTTATTACCTCGTGGTGACAATACATTAGTGTAAAAAAAATTGCCGTTGTTATTAGCTCTATGTAGGCAACATTGCTTTAATTGTGTTAAGAAGAAACATGGAAAAAAATTTTCGCTTAGAAAATTCGGACAACAAGAAGTTTGCAATAGAATAACAATAATTTGGTTCAATTGGATAACGAAATGTTTTACTCACTGCAAAATATTATATCGCTTGCTTAACATGCCAAAGCTCTAAGTCCACCTTTTTCAGAAATTGAAAGAAAAAGAAAACAATTAAAGTTATCTCATTTGTTGTTGTTGTTGTTTTGTAGTGATGAGCAAAAGCCCTTAGTCCAATTTGTCACAAGAAAAAGCTTTAAGTACCTATAAAAAGTACAGTTTAACCAAATTGTTCCAACACATGTATTAAAAAATCGTATAACTGTTTTATACTATTTAACGTATGATAAATTTTGTTCAATATCAATGAGTCAGTACTGCAGCGATAGTATAACCTAACAGTATTAATTTTCTTAATTTTCTTTTCAAAAGTTCTACATGAGTAAAACTCATGCCCCTGTAGGCTAGTAGGTAGTGTACTAGCTTGTCAGTATGGGGGTTGTGGGTTCGATTCCCAACGAAGACCTTGGTTATTTTCCACTACAAAAATAAAAATTGACTGTCGGTGGGGCTGCTCAGCGATGAAGGCATAGTCACTAGTCGCTGTGCTGTCTTACATACGGCAGTTAATTTCCGACTATTCTTCTACTTTCACCACTTGTTTCATTTCTTCTCTGTTCCTTTCCTAAAGAATGTAGCAAGGTACTTGACTAAATAGGCATTGTTGCCTGAAGTGCTACTTCTCTTAAAAAAAAAAAATAGTTTAAAAGATTATAAAAATCTTAACTTAATAAGGCTACATAATTTATGGTGCTAAAGGTAAATATATTAAAATATATTTAAATTCTCCAAAAATATTGTTAAATTATTTTTTTATCACACGCCAACCATGGAATTTACTGAAAACCGCAATTTCGGAACTCAAACAATTGAAAGCCATTATGGATTTGAGTTAGACGACAGAATCAAAGATCTGGTACCATATGGTTTTCATAGTGATTTCGATGATTCATAGGAGCTACCAACCAAACCTTAAAAGTTGCAAAAAAAGAAACCAAGTTGAAAATTCAGTTTGGTTTTCGATCAAAAATCGAATTCTTAGAGAAAAGGTTAATCGTTATTTTGGAACAGTAGAGGATGGGAATGTTTGAAATTATGAAAAGATGAAAGAATCAAGAAATATGAGGGACGGATGCAGATAAAAAAAATTTGGTGCCACGAAATGTGCGGAGATAAATAGCGATGATAAAGAAAGCATTTTTAAAGAATTTTGGAAAATGAGTTGAGAAGAAAAAAAAAAAGTTTGCGTTTAAACTTTGATTGAATCAGCTCCAGTTAATAGAGCGCAAAAATAGAAAAGTATTAAATGAATCCAAAAGAAGGCTGACTTTTAAATATTATTTAAATATTGCGAGTATGCAGAAAGTTTTCCTTGAACACGTTGAACGTGGGTGCAAAGGCTGTGCTTAATTTGTCGAAGAAGTATTCAACTTCAGAAACAGTTTCTAAAAAAATTAATCAGAAGCAGAAAGCCAATAACTTTACTCATTTTTGGATGACCTTGCATCAATGGAAACGCATTACTGTCGTGCTGATATGCAAACCAAAGTATCTGTTATCAGAATGACGCACAAAAAGGGAACTCCATGTAAATGATTGGCGCAAAAAGAAGAGCATGCAGTCACTCTCAGTAGCAGCATTTTATTAAACACATTATGATAAAAAATTGGCCCTGCTTATGCCAGAAAAAAAAGATCAATGTGAATTATGTGCACGCTATTCAGTCGGTAGCATCCCTTATGAAGAGTACACAATTCACCAAGAGCAGAAGAAACGAAAAAAGGCTAGAAAGAAAAAAAGTAAAGACAAAAACGAGGAAAAATGGCTCCAAAATCCCATGTTATCAGCCTATATTACCGCACAAAGCTGCAGGTGCACAATTTAGTTTTTTATTATCTTAAAAATCCAAAAAGTTTTTTTTTTTTTGTGGAATGAAGCCGGAGGTGAACTACATAGTGACAAACAAAGATTCAAGAAAGAAAGACAAGCTCTAAGTATTTGCCGTTTATCTCGGCAAATACTTAGTTTTTAATTTTGCGTTTACGTACATAGAAAACAAACAAAAATACAACAAAACAAATGCGTTTGCAGCATTCAAAAATGTTTACGCAAAGAAAAGTTTGGTTGTTTTTTGTCTCTCTTGAAAAATTTTAAATATGGACTTAGGAGCCTTTGTATGTTAAGCCAGCAATATATTAAATAACAATACTATTTTTTTTCTTTTTTTTGTTCTTTTATTTTGCAATCTATTTACAATAAAAATATTAAGCAAAATTTATAAATAATTAAAAATAACTTAATTTATTAAGTTCCAGTGAACTTAACAAATTTTACAAAATAGTGAGTTTGCAAATTTAACTATATTCTGAAGGGTAAGTCAAGAACATGTAATCTTTTCAGTCTTCGTATCTCCTCACTATCATTCAGAAGTGAAATAGCTAATAAGTTAGATTGGTTGCTTAATCTATTCAAATATTTTTTACTGAAATTATTGATCTCTTCCTTTATTGTGGGTATTTTCAGGTCATTGTGTAAGTAGTTCTTTCTTATAAACTAAGAAGCATTTGTGAATAACCGCAACGTTTTTGATTGATATCTCTGAAGTATTTCAACATTAGCATTACTTGTTGTGCCCCAGAGTTGAAGGCCATAAGGCCAAACTGGCTTTAAAATCGTTTTGTATAAATTTATTTTATTTTGCAGACTCAGTACTGATCTTGATTTCAAGAGCCAATACATTTTTCTTGTTTTAATGTCTAAGGACTCTCTCTTAGCTTTGACATGATCCTTCCATGTTAGTCTTCTATCCAAATGGGGGCCTAAGTATTTTACCTTATTTAATTTTGGAATAGTATTTCCATAGAACCTAAGTGATGGACAATCACCTTTTCTTAGCCTGAAAGTCACATGAGATGATTTCTGCGTATTTATCCCATCTTAGTAACCATTGCTCAATCAGAGTTAACTGCGTTTAGACCATTGCAGAGGCTTCTTGTGGGGACTCATTTGCATACAAAATAGCTGTGTCATCGGCATAAGTGGCAATGGTTAAAATATCATTGATGAGCATATCTGACGTGTAAATCGTATATAGGACTGGACCCACAAGACTTTCTTACGGTTCTCCTGACAAAATAGTTCCAAATTCGGAATCCTCCCCATTAATATGAACATAGAATCGTCTATTATATAAATACGATTTAAAAAGCAAATAAAATGGAGCGGAAAGTAGATGTTCGAGTTTATATAGGAGACCACAATGCCTGACTGACGTCCAAAAATATCGCTGAACAATATTCTTTCTTTTCCAATATATTAGTAATAATATTTACAATAATATTAGTTTAAAAATATTATCAATTACTCACAGTTTTGTGTGTCGTCATCAAAAGTTTTCATTCAACTAATGACACTCTGTTCATAATTTCGTGCGAACTGATGTCAAAGCCCATATAAAAATAATTCGTAGGAAATAAATAAGAAATAATGTTGCTAAACTAGTACTCTGTTTATTTTTGAAAAAGTCACAAAATGTTTCTGGCAGCATGTTTTTCTAAATGAAAAACGTTTCAGGCAACATTTTTTTAACTACGAAACAATATGAGCAGCACTTTTTTCGCACGGAATTGTGAGCAACAGCTGATCAGTTAAGTATTTGTATTTTTAATTTTAAATTTATTGTGCAAAAAAGTAAAAGTATGGAGAAAAGCGTAAATTCATTAAAAAAGAAAAAATAAAATTTAGCGACGTTCTGCGTATCCTTATTTCTGCAGTAAAAAAAAGCAAACTTATTTGGGATAAGTCCCAGATGATATATTCTAACCTCAGTGCCGCGAAATCATCGTGGATAAATATTGCTAAAGAGATTGAAAAACCTGGTAAGGTTTGTATGATCTTTTTTGATTATTATTTTTAGATGAAGCCTGTAAGCAAAACTGGAGGAGTATTTTGAGTAGCAAACGGTATTACAACCAAAAACGAAAAGCATAAAAAAAATCTGGTAGTGGATGCGACTTGCAGTTCTCTTCAGACGAATCTCAGGATCCGTGGCAATTTTCTGAGGACTTCACTGAGACGTCGGAATTGGGAACGTAAGTGTTATTATTCTAACTTATTGTTGCTTATTGTAACTTTCGTATATTATGAAAATGTTGATTGTAGAACCAGTTGCTCACAGCTTTTAAACACGCACGTCTATTACGTCACCGGAGAAAAAAACAACTTATTTATATGTAAGTAGACACCAAGTCTTTATTATTCTAATTCAAAACGTAACTTCAATTACAGTTTTACAGATTTTTATATTATTTTAGAAAAACACAGCAATTTTATCGAAAAACGTATATCGAAATGAAATGTGAGCTGATGTCTCAAAGGTGGCAAATGTGATGACAACGTTGGTGGATATGGCAAAACAACAAAAATAATGTCAACGCGCCTTTCCTCAATTATATTAATTCCTTGTAGTTAAAATTGCCTAATGAGATTGGCGAAAATGTACGATGAAAAATTATTGTTATGCTTTACGATGAGATCTCTGCTCAAAGACTAATTAGCAACTAAGCAACTTAACCAAGTAACAGATGTCGGAATTAAAATAAGTCATAATTTTATTGAGAACACCAGGGTCTGATTCATCTTGTCTGCCGTAATGCGCAACATTAATATTAGATAGATAGAAAGAGAGAATCAGCTGGCAACATATTGTCAAAAATTTCAAGCGAAATATCAGATGTTGCTCAACACTTTTCGCAAATTAGAACAGAGTATTAAGCTTTAGAAAAAAAGTTGCCGGAAACATTTTCGAGCTGTAAACAATGTTGCCTGAAACATTTCATAACTTTTGACAAATACCTCAATTATCAATACTCGGTTATCTCGAAAAATAAAATGCTTCTATTATAAACAGTTTGGGAAGGGAATGAAAAGGGAGAGAGAATTCGAAAAGCCGAAGTCAGCTGTTTTTCTTCAGCTGTTTTGTTTAAAGAAACAACAAACAAAAAAAGTTTTAAAAGATAAATAAAATATTAAAAAAGAGAAAAACATGTTTAGTATAACGTTTATGATAAATGCTGCTGAAATGTAAAACACTATAGTACAACAGATGGATAGCACGGAACAAAGGGTGGAAAGAAGATATCTACAGGATGCCAGCAATCCACTTGAGTTGCCAAAAGCTTTGTTAGTTGTTAAAAAATTTTTTTTTATATATTTATAAAAAAATTTTAGTTTTGAAGGTTTGAGAAGTATTACAGGGTCAATAAACTGGCCTTCAAATATCTATTGGATGTATTAACGACCAACATTTGACCAAATCGTAATTCGTTTGCAGTTACTCCTATAGTTAAATTAAGTGCGGCTTTACGCTTCTTCGCCGAAGGTGGTTATCAAACGGGTATAAGGAAGGATTGTGATGTATCTGTTTGCCAGAGTAGTCTTAGCAAAGTTCTGAAAGATGTTATTAATGTGTTTGAATAACACATGTTATGTTAAGTATGGCATTTCCAGCGTAATAGGATGCATTGATGGAACTCATGTCCGCATAATTGCCCCTTCTACTAACAAACACTTATATTATAACAGGTTTCTACAGCTTGAGTGTAATGTTGGTTAGTTTATATTCTATATTAAAGCGCAATAATTGATACTAAAGTAATAACAAATTATAACAGGAGGTGTGATTATGAGCTGAGGATTCATTATGTTGATGCGTCTTATCCCGGTGCGTGTCACGACTCTTTTATTTGGAATACCAGCGCATTGCGATCTCATCTAGAACAATAATTCCTAAGAGTCGGCAGCAACTACTGACACGAAGAAGCCAGTAATTTTAAATTACATCAGGCAATACTCATAAATTAATAATTCATTATTTTATAGGAGACGCAGGATATTCTTTGGAGCCGTGACTACTGACCTCTCATAGATGGCCCCAAGAGGGGTCCACGGAGATAAAATTTAATGAAGTTCACTCCAAGTATCGCAATGTGATTGAACGCACCAATGGCGTATTGAAAAATCGATGGAGGTGCATTCTGGGTGCTAGAGAGTTGCACTATGCTTCAGAAAAGGCAGCGAAAATAACAAATGTTTGCTGTGCATTGCAAGCAACATTGAAGTTTTGAATGAATCTATCGTTCAACACAGTGATGTGAGATAGCCTTAGCCTCATCGCAATATTTGTCGGTTGCTCAAAATATAAGGAATAATATTGGACATAATCTGTAAATTGTTGAAAATAAAATATAATTAAATGTTGATTTTATCATAAAAAAATTTGTTGATTTTATTATAAAAAGTAATAAAAATATTCACAGAGGTAAGTATGTAGGCAAGCTTGTTTTTTTTTTTAAATATAGATCTTCTCAGCTAGGACGTCGCTAGATGACATATGTTTGTGCAGATCCTTTTGCACATCTTGTTTGATTTTTTTTTTTTGGTGGTTTTTGTTGCGACTCACTTCCAATGTTATGTGCATTGTCTTCTAATACCACTTCGTCTTCAAATAACGATTCCAGCAGTGCAGGAGGAATAGAATCAGGAATCTGTGTTGTGCTGGTTGATGTCCCTAATCGAAAAGTATTATCCGCACCTTCTTCGGACTGCGGAGTTTGTTTTTTGCTGGATGATGTCCCTAATCCGATAGTATTAGCCACACCTTCTACGGACTCTTTCATTTCAAGCAAATTGAAAATAGCTTCTTTGTATAAAGACAGCTTTTGTTTGATATTTCGACCACCGCCAGTTGTCCTGGAAGATTTTAAATTTTGCACCGCTTTGTGACGTACGTACTTTTTGTGGTCGCACCAAACCTAATGATTTGCACTTTAACAATAATTTGATACAATAAAAGATTACATTTGTTACTTATACCTTTTTCCATTCGGCAATACTTTGTTGACCTCATCGGCGATACTCTGTTGACCTCATCTTTGCTCCTCTTGAACCAGCCGCGTGCAATTTCTGGATATAATTGCATTGTATTCAAAAGAATTTCCATCTGCTCTCGGTTTGTATTTTTAGTCCTGTCAGCAAGTGTAAATTACTAATTTATCACATTTTTTTTTATTTTAAATAATTAATACCTACATTTTTAGCAAAATAGGGGAACAGGGAATAGGGAAAAAACTCACAGGTTATTGATAATTGAGGTGAAAATGAACACAATAGCACGGCAGCAACATTATTTCTTATTAACTTTACATAGTTTTTTCGAATCCGCAGATTCGCTTAATACATCAAGAAACAATCGGCTGGATTTTCTGAAAAAATAATTTTTTCAAACGAAGACCACTTGCACTTGTCAGGGTATGTTCATAAGCAAAATTGCGTATTTATGCTTCTGAAAATCCTAGAGTGATTATGGAGAAGCGTTTGCATGCTCAACGTGTCACTGTATGGTGCGCTATGTGGTCTGGACCTTTTTTTTTCGAAATACGGTAACGGTCAATGGATTACGCTATCGCGAAATGCTAACCGCTCAATTTTGGCCTATTATTGACAACGTGGATGTGTTTTTAACGCGCCAAATGTAGTATAGCCAATGAAACGATCAATTTATTGCAAACCAAATTTCCTAATCGCAAAATTTCACGACAATCAGCAATTAAGTGACCAGCCAGATAGTCTGATTTAACACTATTAGATTATTTTTTGTGGAGCTATGTTAGAGAAAAAGTCTGTAGCGAAGCCAATCGAATAGATTTTGGCCTTAAAGCTTAAAATACGTGATGTGATTAACTAAATAGGACCGCCATTTTGCCAAAAAGTGATTAAAAACTTTGATGAAAGAATCGACATGTGTCAGCGTGGACGTGGTGGACATTTGCCAGATATCATTTTTCATTCATAATTGCCGAACTTTTCTCTTCATTATAGAAACAATAAAAATTTGTATCATCTTAATATAAATGTTTTATTTTATTTTGTTTTATTTTGTTTTATTTATGTTGGAAAAAGACTTAAAACGTTTTAGTAATATTTATAATTTGTTTTCAAGGAAATGTGTGGTACTGTTAAAGCTGTTTTCAGAGGAACACCATGTTTGTTACATATGATTTGTTACTTTGAAAATACATTTATACATCTATTAAAATTTTTAATATTCAGACGAGATAGTATTTCTGTTTTCCCTTATTATTATAGTTGACAACATTTTGTGTGTTGCCAGATCAAAGTATAACATGATCTAAAGAAATTTTGAAAAATAACTTTGCTCTTTAAAGTTCACACTTAAATTCGTCAATTTCTTAAATAGTTTTCAGACTGCAACAAAATTTGATATGTAATTAATAGAGAAATGCAAAAGCTAAATATTTGGTAGCCAGCTCTTCAGATTTTTTTTTATTCAGACCAGCACTTAGGAGATGACCCCTACTCACGCAGTGCATTGTACTATGGTCAACATATGATTTGAATTTTCCTACATTGAAAGTGACAGGAAAGATCTCTCGAGAAGTTCATTCCATATACGAACTGTTCTGTTAAAAAACAAATTCTCCCTATAATGCGTAGTGCAATTCACTGCCCAATCGACTACAAGAGGATGCGCTCTCAACAAAAATCAAGTCAAATGCAAAACCGTGGCGGTAACGGGAACAAATTTCCTAATTTCTTTAGAGTACTTACCATTGTAGTAACGACAAAACAGTGAAATACATCCCACATTGCGTCGATGCTCAAGAGAATCTATAGAGTTGGATACCCTACTGTCGCCAATGAGCTTCTTGACCCCCTCTCCTGTACGCGATCGAGCAAGTCCAAATTAGACTATAGGGCGCCAGCCCATATATGAGAGCTTTACTCCATTTTCCGACGGATATAGATGGAATAAATAGTACGAAGATCGGATGGATACTTCGAAAATCGCTTGCACTGTTTTAAAAAACCAAAGCAATTGAAAACTGCTTTAGGAACTTGAAAGATATGTTTAGTCTATCGAACATCACAGTGAATTTTCATGCTAAGAACATCAAGAGTGTTCGATTCCATAATACCCATATCACCCATAGTAACAGATGTGGCACCATTCCCGAACAGAGCCGTATACGTAAGCAGGCAACATTGCGTTTTACGGGCATTAAAATCGACTCTATTTACACGACGCCATTCCAAGATTCAATCGCGAGATCCTGATTGAGCGTATCATTCCTGTTCCGCCATTTGGAACTCCCTTTCAACTGGTTCGGTCTATTGCCAAACGAATATGAATGAAAAATGGCGCTGTCATTTACGAAAGAGTAAATAGGGTTAAAAGTTTGAAAAAGAAGGTCATTTAAAAAAATATGCAATAGGGTAAAAGAAAGAACAAAGCCTTATGGTACTTGTCTGATGAAATCCCATCTATAACAACTTATATTGTGCGATTTATGAGAAAACTCGTAATAAATATAGAGAATCAAATGCCTTGGAAATATAATGTATGGAGTTGTTCGGATGGGAAAGCCAGCAAGTCGTCCGTAGAGCGCCTCCTACGGAAACTAAACTTTCGGTCGCCAAGTAAGCTGTTGAGCTCCGTATACCTCACAAGATGAAAATTAAACATACTTTTTCATAATAATGTCTTAGAGCAGAATAAAGCGTGCCAACTTTAAGCTTTGGTACATAAGGGCTACATACGTAATCTCGTCGATATCTTTTCAATATTTGTCTAGTTACCTCAGGCGTTTTGACAGACACCGAAAGCAGCAAGTTTTGACAGATGTGCATCATGCCACACCGTATCAAATGCCTTGGAAATATCTAGGCCGCCATCTTACTCTCTCCGAAATGATGTATGGAGTTGTTCGGATAGGAAAGCCAGCAAGTCGCCCGTAAGTCGGTCGCCAAGTAAGCTGTTGAACTCCAGATACCTCACAAGATGAAAATTAAACATAATTTTCCATAGTAATGTCTTAGAGCAGAATAAAATGTATAGATGATTGCCAACTTTAAGCTTTGGTACATAAGGGATACATACATAATCCCGTGATATCTTTTCAATATTTGTCTAGTTATGTCAGTCGTTTGTATGGGCAACGGTAATAGCTATGTATTTGCAAAAGTATAATTATGACTGCTATAACAACAACTAATAAAATAAAGTAAAAGCTTCAATATGGACCTGATAAACACCTAACTTTCAGTTCTTTGGGTGAATGTGTATCCTTTCTTTTACATTCTTATCGACATATACTTTAAATTTACACAGAGTAAATAGGATAAAAATATAAAATTAAAATTGAAAAAGATTTCGGTATAATAATATTTATAAAATAATAATTTTAAATTTAATGCTATCTCCACAGAAGTTCAAACCTGATGGGAATGCGTGGTGTTGTTAAAACTGTTTTCAGAGGAACAACATTTTTATTACACATGATTTGTTTGAAAACATATAATCATGGTTGTTGTAGAATCCAAGTCAGAATTGTAATTTATCAGAATTCAAAATCGATTCTGATATTATTTGGTGTCATGAATCTGTCTTGGTTTTGCATTGATTCGATATTAAACAACACCCATATTCGAATCAGCTGTTTTGTTTACGTTTTAACAAATTTTGGAATTAATAAATCATCTTTCTATATAAATTAAAATGGTTGAAGCGATAGTTTTATTTTTTTTTAATGGAGAAAAAAAAATAGTGGAAAAGTGAAAAGAAGAATATTGAGGGATTACACCAATCCATGGGACCTGCCGCAGATAGCGTAAGTATACATTGCAATGAGTTTTGCAAAGATGTATTAATATAAAAAAAATTACGTTGGAATAAATCAAATGCTGTTGAACATTATTGAACTTCACCTACCTCTTTCAAATATTTCTTGCGCAATTTAGCTAGCCGGGACATTGCGTTTTTTGGCTGAAGGTTCCTATCAAAAGGCAGTTGTGCTAAACAAAGTATTAAAGGCTTTGGATACGCATGTCGTCAGTGGGTGAAGTTGGAAATGGATGAGAATGGGAAAATAAGATGTAGGAGTTATTTCTTTAATAAATATAAAATACCTTACATAGTTGGCTGCATCGATAAAACCCATATAAAAACTATAAAGCCTTCTGTTGACGAGCATTTATTTTTTAATAGAAAAGGAAATTTTAGTATGAACGCCATGATTGTAAGTAGATACTATTAAATGATACTATTCAATACATACTATCAATTACATATACATAGGTGCCCCTGTAGGCTAGTAGGTAGTGTACTAGCTTGTACATATGTGGGTTGTGGGTTCGATTCCCAACGAAGACCTTGGTTTTTTTCACTACAAAAATAAAAATTTATTGTCGGTGGGGCTGCTCAGCGATGAAGGCATAGTCACTGGTCGCTATGCTGTCTTATATACGGCAGTTAATTTCCGACTATCCTTCTACTTTCACCACCTGTTTCATCTATTCTCTATCCCTTTCCTAAAGAATGTAGCACGGTACTTGACTAAATAGGCATTGTTGCTACTTCTCTTTAAAAAAAATGTATGAGAAACTTATTTTTACTTTTAATTTTTTCTTGGAAGATATGTGATAGCGACATGGTGATTCGAGCAGTAAACGCACGCTTTCTTGGCTCCAATCACGACGCTTCTGTTTGGACCATAAGCAAATCCCGTCAGTATTTTCTAAGAGAATATGAAGGTAGCGATGGAACGTCAAGATTATTAGGAGGTTGCGGGTATGCAATAGAGCCTTTTTTATTAACTCCTTACAGAATTGCAGCACATAACACGCGGAAACACGCGAAAAAGTATACATGTACATGAATCCAGGACCACCGACGCTCAAAGCACAACCAAAAATACACAAGGAAAACATACCAATGACCTGCACCGGCATACCACCTAGCTAAACACCTCACCAGAGTGCTTAAGAAAACGATAAATTTACAGAACACATATACTATACGTAATACACAAAACCTCATTGATAAACTTAAGGACATCAAAATAACCGAAAACACGCGACTCGTTTCCTTTGATATCAAGGATCTATATACTTCAAGATCAACACATGAAACCTTATATATTCTACGCAACACACTAGACAATTTGTACGAAAGCCAATACATCGCTGATATTATAGATATTGCAAAAACAATAATAAAACAGAACTACTTTAGATTCAATAACAACTTTTACAAATTACCTGACGGACTCGGTATGGGAAACCCAACTTCCGCAATCTTCATGGAAATTTTCATGCAACATCTCGAATCGCTACACGTAAAAACACTCATGGAAAAATACAAAATAACTCATTACTATAGATACGTATATGACATTATATGCATCCTCGAGCAAGATAACGGCGAACAAATTCTAGAAAACTTAAACACAATTCATGATAAGATTACATACACAATGGAAAAATAACAAGACAAAAATTTACATTATCTTGACATCACTATAACGCGAGGAACTGACTATTTAACACTCGGGGTCTATAGAAAACCGACAACAACGGACACTACCATCCACAACACCTCAAACTACCCTACCCAACACAAATTAGCAGCGTTTAGACATATGATACACAGGCTTGGGATAATTCCACTTACTTCAGATAAGTACAGGAGGGAACTTGACACAATCTACGCCATAGCTATGAATAATGGCTACAAAACCACTACCATCGATAAACTACTTGGACAATACAACACTAAGAACAGAAATAGAGAAGACAAGGAGACAGCCGATACAACACGACGGCACACCTTTACTTACACAGGACCAGAAATATACAGACTAACTAACCTTTTTCACAAAGAAGGAATACTCACAGCATTGAAAAGTGGAAACACCCTCAAACACTATCTCAGAACAACGACAGAAACAACTGACAAATTTAATTCCAGCGGGGTATACAGACTTACCTGTACCTGCAAACGAACCTATATAGGGCAAACTGGACGAACACTAAAAACAAGGTTTACAGAACACATACGCTCATACAAACGGAAAAGAGAAGATTCAAACTTTGCATTACACCTTGACACTCACGGACACACACCAGGGGCAATAGATGAATCTATGACATTATTACATCCTAGCAAAAAAGGACGAAGACTAGACATTCTTGAAAATATGGAAATCTACAAGACAAAAACATTCAACAACGACATTATAAACGAACAGGTAAACACCACCTCAGACACAATTTTCACACCATTGAAACTACTCATGCAAACGGGCAAACGAAAAACACCGTCAGACGGACACACGTACCTACATAATAGTAAAAGACGGAGGTATCGTTAAATTCACTTTGCATATAAATGCCAGGTGGACGGTATTCTGCTTACCTGAATATATACAGACCTAATAACAGAACTACCTGAACGCCAGCACTGACTCACCAGTACAAACTAAACCGCGGCTTGAGAATGATGCATTCGCATCGAAAGCGCTCGCCATCGAGTACAAATCAGCCAGTTAGGACGGAAAATGGCAATATTATTAATATAGCACATGCTGCAGCTCGAAATATTGTAGTGCGGACAATAAGGGTACTAAAAAGTTGTTTTCGGTGTTTGATGGGTACTCTACAGGATAGTAAATGTTTGCTGCGCATTGCATAACATTTGCAGTACCTTTTTTCATACATTTGCAGCCTTACTGGGTGATCCAGCACTGTTTAGAGATTGAGCCAACTCTTGCCAAAGCGACTCAGCTACCAAATCCGTACGCTAAGTTCTTATTATTTTCCGTAAATTTTAGAATTATTCTGTTTTACGTATTATTTCTATGTTTTCCCCTATTTGTGTGTTAAAAAAATAAGTTGTTTCATATTTCATTTTTTATTTAATAAATTATTTTTTACATACATTGTACAGCCAATCGCTTAAAATATATAAAACCGTATGAAAATCTGTCACATGGTTGTTGATCAGATTGATTCTGACAACAAAACGTTAAAAACAGATTCTGCGACACCAAATTCTGCGACAATAATTCTGATTCGAACATAAAACCAATAACATCTCTTTCCATGACACCGAAATCAACTTTTTTTTGTCGATTTTAATTCTGATTCTGACAACAATCAGATTATACAACAACCCTGATAATATAATATATAATATCACATGTCCGCCAAAGTTTTTAATATAGTCTTCAGATTACACTATTGAATAAATTATTGATATTACACGAACAACAAAGAATTAAAGATTTAACATAATATTGTACCAAATCGTTTTTTTCCGAAGATATAAATTATTTGAATCGTTTGATGTTACAAGGCCAACCACTTGTCCTCCAGTTGGGATTCAGATTAATTTTAGATTTTTATTTAATGACACTTGTTGCGTATTGTGCTTTCGCTATTAAAGTTTTTGTGTAGAATTTCACCACAATTAAAAACTTTTTATTCTTTAACTTTTTCCTCATAGAATGCTATTAAAATTAATCCACTGAAAAGCAAAGTAAGAGAATTTAAATTTCACTGTGGTGGTCTATAAAATAGCCAACTTGAAGGTACTGGATAAATTTTTGATAAACTAAAGACGAAATAAAATTGATTGTGATCTTTACTACAAAAAGAACATATGCCTCAAATTTACACAGAATAAATAGTATACAAAATTAATATTAAAAATGAAAGAGGGTTGGCTGTAATAACAAGTAGAAGAAATAAATTTTAAATTGAATTGTATCTCTACAGAAGTCTTGACCTGATTTCAACATGTAGATTGTCTTTTCTTATGAACAATAATACCAATAAAAAAACGTTGAATTTTTAAATATGGAACAGTGAATAAAACTGCTAAAAACTATTTTATTATGTTAGCTATTATAATCATATTATTAGATTAAACGTACTACGAGGAAAAACTAAAGTAGTTCTTGCAATAAAAATAATTAGATAAAAATAATTAGTAATTATGTGAATTACGATTTCCAGGTTGAGCTGCGATTTAATAGAGCTTTATAAAAAATAACGATATTCCGAATTTTTTACATTTTCGATAGAACACAAAATTTGTACGTATTAACAATTTCTATTCTTCTTAAAAAAAAACCTTAACGCAAAAACACTATTCGCTAAAAAAAAATTTTTACGCAAATTTACACCTTTTCCCTGCTGAAGGATATATGCAATTCAGCAAAGTCTAATAACTCTGCTTGTTTTAATATTGCATTGATTAGCCGACAAAAAACATTCGAATAATCTATTATTTGGATAAATTAAAATTCAAGACAAAGTAGATATTCTTATTAATGAAAATGTCAACGATTTGATTATTTTTAGTAATAATTTTTTTTATTAATCTTTAGTTTGATGCATTATTGAGGAGGAAAACTAGTTTTCAAATAAGAACTGTGGTCCGTATTGGATTTCCACGATTTCTGCGATTTCTACGAATTCTAGGATTTAAGCGATTTCTACGATTTAGGCGATTTCTACGATTTCTCAAAATTCTACGATTATTACGATTTCTGCGATTTCTTAACATCTGCCATCTGGGTCTATTGTTGGTGTTTGAAAATTTGCCCATAAAAATTGGAGCACGAGCGCCAATGCCTGTTTCATCACCATATTTCTCATCTGCACCATCAGACAAATCATTTTCGATAACATAAAGCAATGCAGTGTTGTCATCATCATCATCATTATCCTCATCATCATCATCCTCATCGTAATCTTCTTTAGGTTCATTATGGGCTAAGTTATTTTTGATATTTTCAGATAAGTGACTCTGATATATTGGAGCCAGCTCATCATCTCCAGTATTTGTAGCATTTTCCAAGTTGTGCTGCAAAGTTTTTTTAATTAAAGCACTCTGAGAAGCAGCTAAACCATAGTGTACTATACAAAACAATGCCACCCAAATGGCAAAGACGTCTTTGAATATTAACTTCATTTTAAGAAATGATGTTTGAACCATAAATTCTTTGACTATTTATACTTTGTTACAGTTAGATTTCAAACAGAACACTTTATTGTTTCGTTGTACAATAATTTGACAATTGAGTAAATATTGTCACAAAAATTGTGAGGCCATTTACGACAATGTGTGCCAATGTTTTATTAGTTGTTTTTAGCATAATGCAAGTGTTTAATAAAACTAATTATTTTAAAACATTTTAAGTTCTTTTTAACTTCAGCTGTGAGTACAACACATAGCCAACTCACAAACGTTTGCCCCAAATAATGATAGGCTGGCGTTAATTCTTAAACCAGTTGAAGCGTAAAAATAAAGATCTTTAAGCAAAATATTGGGCAAAGTGCGTGTGGAGATGCTCTTGCCACTAACGTCGACTAGTTGATATTCTACGCTCTTGCTTAACACATTGCTATACAGCAGCAATACCGTGAATCTCAAAGTTAACGATTAAATTACGCACAGGGGAGATTTAGGCTCCCTCTGATAGGATTAGTACTACATAGTGGTAGTGTGAAACTTTCAAAAGTTTGATAGGAATTTTTCACAATTAAAATTTTAAGGTCAAGAGGATAACGTTCTATGTTTAAAACTTTTTAGTAAATAAATGTTAAAGGAATAATAGCTCAAATCTTGACATTTAATCATTGGATAGACATTTGACATCCAAACTTTAAATTTACCCACCTATTAGATTTAAGTGAACTACGGTGACAACATTTCACACCAGTGTAACGCAAAGATAAATCGGCAATATCAATGAATTTCAATATGTTTCCGTATATTTTAATGTCGATGCAGTATGTGCTTTTGATACGTGAATCAATGAGTCTATTCCATAAGATTTCGCTTGTTTGGATGGAAATCTATAACATTTTTCCTTATATTCTATTCTTATTCTTATTCTAACTTATTCTAACACTATTGATGATAGAATAATGCATATCTTTGTGAATACATATCTTAAAAAATGACAGATAAATTTTGGTTAAATATTATTATAGACCCCGCCGAAACATATCTTCTTTTCTTCCCATTGATAAGTAAGAGGCCTTAATTATGATTTATGGAAACAATTACGAGAAACGCAATAGGACAATGATGAGCATTAAGTTAAATGATGTTGGATTTGTAGGAAATCCGTCAATAATTTTGATTTACAATCAATTCTCTATTCCATCTTTTGTATTCATGATGAAGGAAGAGTAACAATAGCTTCTTGATTATTAATAAATTTATTTAAAAAATTGGCATCTTATAAATTTTGTAACCTCCGTAGAAAAATTAGAGTTGTTAGAATCAAATATTCTAAAACTTTACGTAAACTCTCTTCCATTAAAAGCTAAGAAGAATAAAATTGGAAGAAAACCTATAATTTGTAATCCACTTTAGAACGATTAAATTTTGTTTGGATAGAATAGATAGCAATAGGTTAATAAGAGCAACCAAAATTAATTACAAATCAGAAAAGTTCAGTTCTGCGGTTAATTAAAAAAAAATTAGTTATGCAAATAATAATAATAATCATAATAATAATAACTGATTCTACTAAATTAGCTGTTTAGTTTAACGGAATTAATCTTTGTAGCATCAGAATTAAATTATTTTGTCTGAAGAGCCCTCATCAAACTACTGGTGGTTGCTGGTTATAGTAAGTTATTCGTTTTTTAATACGCTAATATTGAATGTTAACATGGAAATGTTAAATTAGAACATATGCTTTAATTTCTGTTTTTTTTATTGTATATAGAGTATATGTATGTAAATATTTTATTACATTTTTACATTAAGTTCTTAAATATTTAATTAAGTGCAAAATGCCAATATGAAATCTATTAATGTCTAAATTTTATCAAGTCGAAAATAGTCAGCTCTGTTAACTTAAATCCTAAATTTGTAAATATATTATTGCCTGCAGTCTGTAGGCTGTATATAACACATTTATTTAGCAATTAGTGTTTTAATGACTTTCTTGTCGAAATGGAAGTGTCTAAACATTGTGCTAATTTCTCATTCAAGTCAATTGCCTTCTTGTGCTTTTTATCTCAGGCTTTTGAAAAACTTTAACACAATCAAATGCCATGTTATATTGAAAATAATTCTTTATTGTTTGACCGGCATTCACGCATTTAATATCTCGGCTGTGTTTATATTTTATTGAATGTAATGAAGAACAATCACACAATGTAAACGATAAAGGAAAAATAAATTTTCTGGTGCTTTTGATCATTCTAAGGCCTTTGCCAATGACACGATTGATCATAGCACTCTTGGCATAAAATTTTGACACTTCTTTAAATTATCTTCAACTTCCACGCCACACACTGGGGATTTTTGTATGAAGGTGAGGAAAAAAATATATTTGTCAAAAAATGTAGTGATTTCATCACAAATTTAGTTTTATTTATATAGTAATACACAAAAGTAATCGAAATAAAGAAAGTTAGAGAAATGTCGATCGTTATATGTAATGTAAAACGCCATAACTAACAAAAAAATTTAAATGACTTTTTTTTAATTTTTAATTTATTCTAAAAGAGCCTTAACTTCGTCGCTTATAACACTATGCTTTTTCTGGCTAAATGAAGGCGTCAATCTGATGTTATCATCATTCTGTGCATAATATCTTCGTTCGTGGCGATATTTTTTATAGTCTTTGTTACGACTTTCCAGAGCCTCTTCGGATAGTAGGCCTACGGAAAAATACACATTTCAATTATATCCTTGCCATGAGTCAGAATTTTGTGAAGTGTAGGTGGGGGATATTGTACCACTCGTACAGTGCAACAAACTCTTTTGCCGTCTCCAAACAAAAATCACCAAATTTTTTTGGATCTACTACCTCAGTGATTGTTATAGTTTCGAGAATTATTAAAAACCTCTTGATTATGTTTTCATCTAGACCTAAAAGAGGATTAGCAAAGAATCTTTGCGACGTATTTCCTGAATTTGTCGTACCAGAGCCTTGCTTAACAGTATCAACCTGTATTCCTATTCTCTTTTTAATTTCACCCTTTATCAAACATTTTCGGGTTTCCTTTATCGGACGAGTATTTGAGTCGACTCTCCCACGTTTAAATTCAACATTATAAGCTACGTGCAAAAGAAACTCCATCCGCTTAATACGTGCATGAAGTAGTGACCAAATTGCAGTGCTTGTTCATTTACGGGCATAGCTTGAACTTCTCCGATTTTATTCATCTTGGATGTTGTGGCTCTACAAATAAAACAAGATGCTGCTTGTGTTTCTCTTACTGATTGTGCTGTATTGCCGTCAATCATTGTAAAATATAGTTCATGTTTTACTTTAAAGTTACGATTATTTACTGTTAACTCAAATTCTTTTAGTTGAGATATTTTCTCATCGACTCTTCTCTTTTCTTCTCGTATAACTTGAGGTGTCACTTTAACGTATGCAAACTATAATGTTCTACAATGCTGTGTGGAAGAAGGTTGATTGTTGTTCCATACTAATATATTTATGCCATCACTTATTGATAATTTAAGTGGTACAACTGATGTCATATTTAAATGAGAGTCAGAAATTTGATCATCTGAAAACCTCTGTTGGTATTCGATTTGACTAGATGCCCCTTGATATCCCCATTTATAGTACAGTGTTAGATTTCCGCTTTGGACTTTATTTATTTCCTTCGCTGACTTGGTCTCTAGGATTCTTTTAGCAGTATGATCCAACAGATGCCTAAACTTTCAGTAATAAAAATTCCTTACGGATAACTTTTAGGTTTTTCTTTCGTGAGTTCTTTGTGTGGTACGAGTATTTCGTACCCTTCATTTTCTCAGTTCAAGCTTTGTAAACTTCCCCGAAGTTTTTAATGTACAAATTTTTTAAATTCACACTTTTACTTAATTGTGTATAAAAGCGAAACGCGTTCATCGATTTTCATGAGTTATGTCTCAGTTTGTTCATAAATTATACGACTTTATGTGAAAGTAATGGCACTTGGCACTTTTTTTTACCGTTTTGGATTTTTTATGAATTAAAAAAAAAAAATTAACTTTTTAGGCAAAAAATATGTTTTTTTCTTCATACATTTATTTATAACTTCGAAACTGTTGCTTATGTAGCGAAACATTATATAAACAGATGAAAGTACTTGTAATTCCTGATTTTTTTAAATTTGTTTAAGTAAAATCCGACTAGTGGTTCTTGAGTTATGTTAAACAAAAGGGCCTTATCAGAATTGAGACGCGAATCAATCAGCTGAAAAATGTTGTACTGTGTAATGCAACAAATTGAGAGGTGGCACCTGCTGGCACTTGAAGTTGATTAATAATTTAAAAACAGATATGAGACAATGTACTAGTAGTGATTTCCAACTGTGGGAAAATATGGCTAAAAATGCAGGTCCAAATTTTTGGAGAAAAAAGTGATTTTTTTTTATATGTTCATAAAAAAAAACAAATAAAAAAAAACTTAAGTCGCTGCAGAGTTTATTTTTCTAATTTTAGTATACTGAAATATCCTACTTTAAATAAAAAATAAAAAGAAAAACGTTAGCTCACATAATAAAATAATATTCGTTTTAAAATTCTAAGGTTTAAATTAAATTGGATCAGTAAAACATGCAAGTACTGAGCTTGGGACGGCTATAAAAACAGACTAGCAGTCAGATCGGAGTAATTGTTTTTGATTTGATTGTACCATTTGGTCTAAAATTTCAAAATATCATTGCAAATTGCGTGAAGAGTATGTTGACAATTTGACTTTTTTCCGCGAAATCACCAGTGTGCGCTATTGCTGTCTTTATACCTCTGTAGTCGCTGGCCATTTGTGTCGTCAAACAGTCTTTAATCTTCCGTGTTACATTTATCTAGGGGAGTGCCTTAAGGATCAATCTTTGGACCACTCCTCTTTTTTTTTATTTATACTAATTATTTATCTAAAAAGTTTTTAAACTAAAAATTTCATATATACGCAGACGATGTGCAGTTGTTTTTAAGCAGTCAAGTCTTTTAAAATTAAATTAAAATTTATTGTTGGACAACTGCAATTGATTTTGTTTAAGTCATAAGCCAAAGTGTATTATAATTCGTAAGAGTATTATTAATCATGTTACTGATTTTGATGGTTTAATAAATGAAGATAAAATCATTATTGTAAATCCAGCCGAAAATCTCGGACAAGCCATGTTAATTCACTTGTGGGTCGAACTTATAGACAGCTAAGCTGTTATTGGTATCCGCCGGGAAGGTATACTATTTTTTTGTTTATAATTTTTGATTAAATTAAAGAAAATTGATGTTATATTTATAAATTTTTTATAAGCAATTTTATTTCGTGCTTGATTCCTTTAAATAAATATTTTATGATATTCTCACAAAATATTTATTACAATTTTTTTTTTTGTAATAAATATTTTATGAGAATATCATGAAATATTTATTTAAAGGAATCAAGCACGAAATAAAGATGCTTATATTAAAAAAAATTTTTGTAATAAATATTTTGTGAGAATATCATGAAATATTTATTTAAACTTATAAATCTTTTATGTATGGAATACAATATCAGAGAAATTTCACAAATGTGAGCCATTTTGTGCACATTTTTTATTACATTCTCACATACCGCGTGAAAAGTATTTTATTAATTTCATCACAAATATTTTGTTTGAGTTGCCCAAGAGTTTCTACTTTATATGCATAAACCTCGCTTTTCAGATATTCCCATAAAAAGAAGTCCGGAGCAATCAACTCAGGCGACCGTGGAGGCCAATCAACATCATCATTGCTTGAAATAACTTGTTGTGAAAAGCGATCTCACAGTGATTTCATTGCAATTTTGGCTGTATGCTATGTGTCACTGTCTTGATGATACCACATGTTTGGAGTTGGAATTAATTAGGAATTTATGCATATGGAAGTAACCCTTTAAAATTTAATATTGTGAATTTTAGTAGTTTTATATGAAATGAGTAATCCCTGCTGCTAGAATGTTTTTCATAGTGTGAAAGAGTAGGACAAATGCATAACAAGAGAGAGAAGAGGCCTTCAAAGAAGCAATCGTGCAGCAGGATCCATTTTTTAATAAAGTGAATAAATAGAATAAAACAAAGTGGTTTTATTCAAAGTAGTAATCCGTAAAATAACGTGATTAACACCACATGTTCATCAAGCCCAAAGCATGCAGTTTTCAATCATATCACGTTATCGCTCCCCATTCACAGTTACCGTTATGCCGTTTCCATTTTCATAGAAGTAAGGTCCAATGATTCCTTCTGACCAATTTGCACACAACACTGGTATTTTTAATGAATGCAAAGTTGATTGTTCTCGAATCTGTTCAAAAACAGTTCTTGCTTTTTTGCCTCCCTGGTTTGAAATTTAACCCATTGGACTAACCTGATTACTCAGCTAGACTTTCTCTTATTAAGCTACCAACTCTAAACAACAGCACTCAATATTTCGTTCATTTTTGGTGTGATAATTGGCGACGTTTCTACTCATTCACTTATTGACAGGATTACTCTAAATGTACCGCAACGCCTAACACGACATTTTATACCTTTAGCAGTGGAATTCTTTCGAGTCAATTATGCTAACGCTGACCCTTTTAGGAGAATTTGTGCAGATTTTGATTGCAATTTGTCAGTAAGCGCAATAAGAAATAACTTATTAGTTTACCTGAGCAACTAGGTGTTTGCATTTATGTATATATATTTTTTTTTATTGTATGTATGTAAAATTTAAGCAAATTTGTATGCTATGTAAAGCTTGTATTTATTATTCATGTGTGTTAATTTAAAATAATTTTTATATTGTATTTTAACTAAAATGTCTGCATGAATGTTAATTTCCGTAGACAATTAATGATAAAAAAGAATAAAAAAATTGCATTATTAATTTTTTGAGTGACATTTTTATTTAGTGCTTTAAAAGGAGATACGACCTTCTTGCTTAGTAAAGAGAAGCAATAATTATTGGAGGAAAAAGAAAGATACCCATTTTGGGCTTAGGGCGAAATTCAATTTAATTAAATTAGTAAAATGGCGATAGTAATTAGTTATCGCATTGAAAGATAAATTTATTGAATTATCAACAAGAAAAATGTGTCTACAAACAATATAAAATAAAACAAACTTTTGTGTAACTAAAATTAATTGAGAAATATATCATTTCTTTAAAAATTCAACATCTGTATTTGCAGAAAACAACTACATCATTTATATATAAAAAAAAACAACTGATTAAACAAAATGTTCTGTACCCTAGTTATAGTTTTAACAAAAATATTAACTCAACTGTCCAAACAATATTTTTAAATATTAAAGCTTGAATTTTTTTTTTTAATTTTTGTCTCTTTAATGAAAATTGGTAATAATGAGATAAAAACTTTCACTTTCTATTTATTTAAGTTTAAAAATGAAGACTCATGACGGTTTAATAATATTTAAAATTAGTTTCCAACGAAATGCGTGGTATTGTTTGAAATACATTTATACATCTACCAAAATTTATAATATTCAGACGAACTCCAAATTAGACTATTGGGCGCCAGCCCATATATGAGAGCTTTACTATATTTTCGGACGGATATAGATGCAATAAATAGTACGAAGATCGGATGGATACTTCGATACTTCGCTTGCAACGCTTTAAAAAACCAAAGCAATTGAAAACTGCTTTAGGAACTTGAAAGATGTGTTTAGTCTATCGAACATCACACTGAATTTTCATGCTAAGAACATCAAGAGCGTCAGATTCCATAATACCCATATCACCCATAGTAACAGATGTAGCACCATTCCCGAACAGAGCCGTATACGTAAGCAAGCAACATTGCGTTTTACGGGCATTAAAATCGACTCTATTTACACGACGCCATTCCAAGATTCAATCGCGAGATCGTGATTCAGCATATCATTCATGTTCCGCCATTTGGAACTCACTTACAACTGGTTCGGTCTATTGCCAAACGAATATGAATGAAAAATGGCGCTGTCATCTACGAAAGAGTAAATAGGGTTAAAAGTTTCAAAAAAGAAGGTCATTTAAAAAAATATGCAACAGGGTAAAAGAAAGAACAAAGCCTTGCGGTACTTGTTTGATGAAATCCCATCTAAAACAACTCATATTGTGCGATTTATGAAAAAACTCGTAATAAATATAGAGAAATCAAATGCCTTGGAAATATCTAGGCCACCATCTTACTTTCTCTGAAATTATGTATGGAGTTGTTAAGATAGGAAAAGTCAGCAAGTCGTCCGTAAAGCGCCTCCTACGAAAACTAAATTGTCGGTCGCCAAGTAAGCTGTTGAACTCCATATACCTCACAAGATGAAAATTAAACATACTTTTTCATAATAATGTCTTAGAGCAGAATAAAACGTGCTAACTTTAAGCTTTGGTACATAAGGGATACATACGTAATCCCGTCGATATCTTTTCAATATTTGTCTAGTTATGCCAGGCGCTTGTATGGGCAACGGTAATAGCTATTTATTTGCAAAAGTATAATTATGACTGCTACAACAACTAATAAAATAAAATAAAGTAAAGGTTTCAAAGTTGTGTATACTTTCTTTTATATTCTTATCGCCGTATACTTTAAATTAACATAGAGTAAATAGGATAAAAATATAAAATTAAAAATGAAAGAGATTTCGGTATGATAATATTTATAAAATAATAATTTTAAATTTAATGCTATCTCCACAGAAGTTCAAACCTGATGGTTATGCGTGCTGTTGTTAAAACTGTTTTCAAAGGAACGACTTGTTTATTATATATGATTTGTTAATTACATATGTTACATATGATTTGTTAGTTTGAAAATATATGATATAATATAATATAATATAATATAATATAATGTAATATAATATAATATAATATAATATAATATAATATAATATAATATAATATAATATAATATAATATAATATAATATAATATAATATAATATAATATAATATAATATAATATAATATAATATAATATAATATAATATAATATAATATAATATAATATAATATAATATAATATAATATAATATAATATATAATATAATATAATATAATATAATATAATATAATATAATATAATATAATATAATATAATATAATATAATATAATATAATATAATATAATATAATATAATATAATATAATATAATATAATATAATATAATATAATATAATATAATATAATATAATATAATATAATATAATATAATATAATATAATATAATATAATATAATATAATATAATATAATATAATATAATATAATATAATATAATATAATATAATATAATATAATATAATATAATATATATAATATAATATAATATAATATAATATAATATAATATAATATAATAATATATATAATATAATATAATATAATATAATATAATATAATATAATATAATATAATATAATATAATATAATATAATATAATATAATATAATATAATATAATATAATATAATATAATATAATATAATATAATATAATATAATATAATATAATATAATATAATATAATATAATATAATATAATATAATATAATATAATATAATATAATATAATATAATATAATAATATAATATAATATAATATAATATAATATAATATAATATATATAATATAATATAATATAATATAATATAATATAATATATAATATAATATAATATAATATAATATAATATAATATAATATAATATAATATAATATAATATATATAATAATAATAATATTATATAATATAATATAATTTAATATAATATAATATAATATAATATAATATAATATAATATAATATATATAATATAATATAATATAATATAATATAATAAATATAATATAATATTATATAATATAATATAATTTAATATAATATAATATAATATAATATAATATAATATAATATAATATATATAATATAATATAATATAATATAATATAATATAATATAATATAATATAATATAATATAATATAATATAATATAATATAATATAATATAATATAATATAATATAATATAATATAATATAATATATAATATATAATATAATATAATATAATATAATATAATATAAATATAATATAATATAATATAATATAATATAATATAATATAATATATAAATATAATATAATATAATATAATATAATATATATAATATATAATATAATATAATATAATATATATAATAAAATAATATAATATAATATAATATAATATTAATATAATATAATATAATATAATATAATATAATATAATATAATATAATATAAATATATATAATATATTATAATATATATAATATAATATAATATAATATAATATATATAATATAATATTAATAATATAATATAATATAATATAATATAATATAATATAATATAATATAATATAATATAATATAATATAATATAATATAATATAATATAATATAATATAATATATAATATAATATAATATATATAATATAATATAATATAATATAATATTATATAATATAATATAATTTAATATA